>OX382237.1:10957378-15950289 GCA_947507525.1 Apamea epomidion
AATAACGGCGGGAGGGGTTCACATCGGCGTCGAGCTGACGATGAAGTACCTGGGACTCGTCCTCGACAGCCGGTGGAATTTCGTGGAGCACTTCCGACGTTTGGCTCCCAGACTGGAGCGGGCCGGGGCTGCCTTGAGGCGGTTCCTTCCCAATCTAGGGGGACCAAACGCCTCCTGCCGGAGGCTCTATGCGGGGGTCGTGCGGGCCATGGCCCTTTACGGGGCACCGATATGGGCGCGATCTTTGAGGCGGCGACCAGCCCGCCGGTTAATCGCGTCCCAAAGGGTCATGGCTGTCCGGCTCATTCGAGGATACCGCACGGTCTCCGCTGAGGCGGCGAGCCTCCTTGCCGGATTGCCGCCATGGGATCTGGAGGCCAAAGTCCTCGCCCACATATGGGAGTGGCGAGAGGAGGCAAAACGCCGGGGCGTTGCTCCGCTGCCGCGAGAAATCACGGCACAGCGGACAGAGCTCCGGCGGGATCTCATAGCGGCATGGAGAGTGCGATTGTCGCAACCCAGCGCTGGGCACGCCACAATTGCGGCGATAAGTCCCCTCTTTGAGGAGTGGCTAGAGAGGCGCCACGGCGCCCTCACCTTCCGCCTGACGCAGGTCCTCACCGGACACGGTTGTTTCGGGAGGTTCCTGTTCAGGATAAAGCGGGAGGAAACGCCAGGGTGTCACCACTGTGGGGATCGCCCGGAGGACACGGTGGAGCATACGGTGGAGGTTTGCCCGGCTTGGGCGGGACCCCGCCGTGTCCTGTTGGCGGCGATCGGCGGCGGCGACCTCTCGCGTCCGGCCCTCATACAGGCCATGGTCCGGAGCGAGAGTGAATGGGAGGCCGTCACCTCCTTCTGCGAAGCAGTAATGCTCGCGAAGGAGGAGGCGGAGCGCGCGAGGGAGAGGCAATCGCTGCACCCTCGCGCTCCTAGCCGCCGCAGGAGACGCCCTGGACGGGAGTCAACAGCCGACTCCCGGCCACCGTAGGCGCGGGCTTGCGGGCGGCGAGCTATGGGCAGCTCGCCGCCCGGTAAGGACCAGGCCCGGGTCGACGGCGCGTTGTGTTCCACGCGCGCCTCAAAGAGCTGTCAGCACGAACTGGCGGGGTCCGCTAGGGCCGATGCCGCCGGGGCTGCGGGTTGTTCGAAAGAGATACCGTGGCCCCTGGCACAGGCAACTGAAGGAATACGGGTGGGTTTTAGTCAGTAAAAGTCTGACACTCCCTTCTGCTCCGCCCAGAGCGGGAGGAGTCATTTGATGATTTCCCACCCAGAAAAAAAAAAAAAAAAAACCGTACGGACATCATGTATTTTGACAGTTCAAACCACGCCAATTTCACGTTCATTTCGCGCGGTTTCGTTCATTGTGTCATAGAGAATACGTTAATAGTAGATGTCGATGTTAACTAAGGAATTGACGTAGTTTCGAAGTAAGGAATCATTAAGCAGTCGTAGTGAATAAAGGCCCAGGACAATTATGGCCAAATGTGGACGTATGTATCTATAGAAAATATATGTAGTTGGCTGTACAAAGTCATCTTCACACTAATATTATAAAGGCGAAAGTTTGTGAGTGAGTGTGTGTGTGTGTTTGTTACTTCTTCACGCTGAAACGACTGGACCAATTTTGATTAAATTTGGTATGGACGTAGCTGCCACCCTGGATTTACACATAGGATACTTTTTATCCCGATATGCCCATGGGATTGAAACTTACGCGGGTGAAACCGCGGGGTGCAGCTAGTAAGTCATAAACGTCAACCTTCTTTTATCATAAGTAATATGTAGTGTTAGCACCAATTTCGCCTAGTACCGCTAAATATTGAGTTTCAAGAAAAAGTCCCTAAGTCAGACAAATATATTCGCATGTGATAAAGTTTTCGTGTACGAAACACTCTCAATAGAGCCCGAGATTGGAACTGTGCCCGACAAATAGCGAACAAACCCAATATCGATATAGACGACCTGTGAATGTACAATACTAGCGGCTTCTTTGGTATCTTTTTAGATAACAGGATAGTTCAGAAAACTGGACTAATCGAATAATATTCGGATTCTAAAAGTCTGATCATGTCCAATCTCATGTACTGAATCTGTAGTGATTTCACAATTCAATTAGGTAAATAAGCTCTCAGAAACCTTACCATACTAATTCGTTATTCCCCAGACCTTCAACCATATTTCTTCGACAATTACTAATTTAATATGCGTTTAGCTTTATTTAGTAAGCTTGTTGTAGCCTCATCCTGTAACTACCTAAAGGTCGGTTGTTGCAAACAGTTAGTTAACGTAATATACGTACGTCAAATAATTACGATCACGTACTCATTATTATTTGATATACCTACGCAAAGGCCATCATTTTGTTTGTAGAACGCTTTTTTGTGTTTGACAGTTTTGATAGTTAGCACCATTTTTGACGTATACGTGTGCGTCAAGTGGACGTGAAACAACCCGCCCTAAGGCCTCATTTACGGAGACGCGGGGCGTCGCGCGTCACGTGCGGCGTGGCGTCTCGCGGCGCGTCATACGATAACCTGTTTACGGAGTGGCGGCGCGTCAAGCGGCACTTATCATCGCACGCGTAAACACAAACGTATGGCAATATAAGACGTTGTTCATAGAGACGCGGGGCGGGAAGCGTAGCGGTGCCCGCCGCTGCGCCCGCGGGAATCCTCAAGCGTGTAGCAAAGCACGCGGCGGGCAACGCTGCGGCGCACGCGGGATACTCAATCAAACCGACACCAGTTTTAGGTTAGCGGAAGATGGGAGCGCAAATTAAATGAATTAGTAATTACTGATAATTAATTATTAATTAATTGCGTTGTGCAATTTCCAAATATGACTGGCAGAAGATTTCGCCGCGGGCATCGCTTCATCGAGAATTGCCGCTGCGTGCGCCTCCGCCGCGATAAACGCCGCATGAGACGCGGCGGTGCCAGCCGCGGGCTCGGCCGCAAGAAACGCTCCATTTCAAGCAAACGCGTCTAAAATCGCTTCTCCGTAAACGCACTCATACAACGCCATATGTTTGAATTTAGTGCGGGTCGCGCCGCACAACGTGACGCGTGACGCCCCGCGTCTCCGTAAATGATCACTAAGTTGTATCTATCTCATATTTTGGAGTCGTTTTCATGTAACCAGATGCGGCTGAAAAATCATCGTTTTACATGGCGTCACTGTCATTATTTATTAATTTGCTCATGTACACATAAAACACTGGTCACTGAGTAACTGAGAGCAGTCTGTGGTGGCCCAGTGGTAACGGCTGCGACTTAGGATTTGCAGGTCGTAGGTTCGAACCCAGACTGGCGCTTTGTACAAATTATTATTTTCATCACCACTGCTCTCAAAATGGTGAAGAAAAATATCGTGAGGAAACCGGCATGTCCTGGAACCAAAAAAATAGAAGACGTGACTTTACGACTGTGACACAGTTTATACTAGTATAGTCGTCAACGTAATCTCTTATAAATATGTATTCATTGCCATGATGTATTCATTGTACTAAGAGATTCATTAACTAAGAGAAATTTGTAATTTTAGGAGTAATAAATAAACTATTGTTATTATTTTCTACTAACCTGCACGGGGCACGCGTGGTGGATTACGGTCCACTCCCTTTCACAGAGAGAACTTTATAGGCTGATTATGTACACACAACACTTAGTAAACAAAACTATATTAAGATAGAAAAGCACAAAGACTCTGCTGGCAAACAAATTACTTTGTAAAATCTGAGTCTGAAAGTACATGCCCAAAAGCCCTCCAAAAGTTTGTTGACATTTTTCCACTTCAACCGAGATGCCACATTATAATTTAAAATAAAACAATAATTATAATAATATCTTTTTTAAGTTATTTATTTTTAATGCAATGGTTTTAATGTGTAATGTTTTATGTAAATTTCTATGTAATTTGTAGTCCTTAATATGGGAATCACTTCCTGAAATAAAAGAAAATGGCTATAAGAGTAGGGGAAGACCAAAGAAACGATGGATGGAAGGTGTGAATGATGATATGGTTAGAAAGGGGGTGACTACCGAGATGACGACTAATAGAGAAGTATGGAAGAAAAATACATGTTGTGCCGACCCCAAATAAATTGGAATAATCAGAATCAGGAATATTTATTTGCCCACAATGTAGGTACAGGTTTGAGATGGTACAGAATACAATGTTTCCGCTACATTCTACCTTACGGCGTGCAAAAACATTAGTTAACATTACATTGACATTAAAATAACAAGACATCAAAAATTTATACACATAAATAAATTGGCACAATAAAAAGTCAATACATTAAAAATTATGTTATCAAATTATAAATTATTGCAAAAAGGTATTTAAAATGCCAATTACAAGAAAAATTAAGTGCAGGAGAATGATGATGAGGTACTCGTAAATTAATTAGACAATAAAAACGTTGCAGCGTACAGATCAAACATTTGAAACTAGATCGTTTAATCATAATGTGACGTCACAGCTGCAATGGAAAATTGTAAACTAACTTTTAGAGGGTACTCTTTATTTAAAACTTCTACCTGTTTTAATACATTCGAGCTTTTTTACCAATAAAGAACATCAGACAGCATTTTACAAGATGGTCTTATCATCTATCTCACCTTTTCCACTTCTATTTGGCTTGGTAACCTAACAAGCTGCACTTAGTACGAGGCAGTTATTGGCCAAACATAAACACACGCATTGATAGTCAACGCGTATGCGCCAGTAATAGCCTGTTTTCCCTAGGTGAGTCTCGCTACTTCCACGGAATTATAAGTAGTAGTTACAAGTACGTGTTATACCATGTAACTACTTACAGAGCTTAGATACTTCCAACCGTTTTTACGGGCAGCTACATAAATAAATGATTACATAATATGCCTTGCTGATGTCATTGTATATATTTTTTTTTTATATATTGTCAAAATTCCACCAATTTATTAAAAAAAAATGTGTTTGGGTGTGTTTTCGGCATAGTATGAGTTTAGCCCATAAGTTTACTATTTACCTATGAATACAAGACAGAGAGAGAGTTTACATAAGTGTAGTGTATGTCTATGGTGTTTGGTATTATTTATGTCGTGGCCAGATCTTAGAATTGATCATTTCATGAAATGGTTGTATTTTATGAAATAGAACATGGACCGCTCGCTGGTCACATCATGATGCACAACACTACTTCATGAAGTGGCCAAACATTAGTGATCATATCGTAAAATAGTTAGATTATCCACCGGTAGAAGCGTTCATGTCGCTTTGTTTTTTTAAGCTATTGTTTGTACTTACAAGAGCAATACAAAAGTACCTGTAGCGGTATATCTTCTTTATTTAGAATTCTTACTACGCCTTAAACCATGGATACCCTACATTAATGACCAAACGTCGATTTACATATCATTAAACGTTAATGTTTAAACGATATGGTCAATTTTAGCTGATCATTTCATGAAACACAACCATTTGATGAATTGAACAAGAAATATCACGCGGACGAAGTCACGGGAACAACCTATTGAGTTAATATAATATTGGTTAAGTAATTTTTCTTTCTAGAAATAGGAATATGTTCAATATAATACTATAATATAATACGAAGAAGGTTTATATTAGACCAACATAGATTCTATTACACAAATCCTCACACATCACGTTATCACGTAGGTAATTCAGATATCTCAAAAAGGCCCTCAGTACTTTAATTCGTTCACCGCTTGGAACTACAAACTAGCGGAGAGGAGCTAAATAGATATTTTTCTTCGCTTTAATCCGTTTGCACACTTCAAAACCTAGCCGTACCAAAGCAAATCAAATAGACCAACTCGCAATAAATAGCGTTGTCGTGTTTCTTTTCAAAATAAAATCTCGTTAGACATTTCCAGTTTCATTCCCTCGCTTCGTTCACGACATACTGGGATTAAAGTAGATCAAACGAGTTTCCATTTTTCAATTGATAAGTTTCATTATATCATTCTGATGGAGTCTTTGAAAGTGCTCCAATATGTGGCGCCGAAGTTCTCTTATTCATTGACTGTATTTACTCATGTTTTGTCGTGGAATTAGTATTTTTCGTTCTTTCGTCTCTACTATGTAGGTATTGCATTTATTGGTATATAGGCGTAGCTAGCTGACATATGGCAAATAATTTAATGTTCTGTCTTAATGTTATTACTTTGCATACCTACTAATGTATAGAAGCAAATTTTTCTAACTGAACAGACAGCTGAGCTGCTGGGTGGTTTTGATGCGCTACTTTTCCTTTCCAGCGAAACCACTAGAAAGTGTTGAAGGGCGGGCATTTGGGGGACCATCTTATGTAATTTTGACGTTCGAAAAGTACTGATTCTCAGCCTAATTTGAATAAATGACTTTTGATTTTGATTTTTTGATTTAGGTCAACAATACCTTTTTAAAATTCGCACACTGTATCTTCTCTCATGATAGCAGGATATAGGTATAGGAACTTTCATTTATTGGATTTTGCTCGAACCCTGGTAAACAGATTAGCCAGATTAAGGTTAGTTACGGGACTGCCTGCCCTGGAATCTAGACGTACCTAGTTAAAAACATCGATATTGAAGTAAACCTTCATTCATCAAATTATATTTGTATAAATATCCTATTCTGCCCACCACTAGTCTACACGTCAGTCATTTCCGGCGATCCCCACAACGAACGGGGTGGAACCCGCCATAACCATCACTTTTGGCAGTTACATTTCCAAATTGTATTGCTGATTAGACGTTACTAATTGGAATCGCCACCCCATACGAATGCCATGTACAGATTGAAATATTTGATGGACATAAAATCAGAATAATGGGAGAAATACTAAATGCACTAAGGATATAGATGGTCGAAGCGTCTCACCTTTGTCCCAATTTTCCTATTCTCTTATTTTTCTAGTCTGTTTATATATGTGTGTACATAAATGATTAAATAAATGGTCCGAAAACCTAAAGACGTTGCTTATGACGTAACTTAATGGAGAAGAAAGACTACTTGCGTAGCGAGGTGCTACGACGTAGCGGCACGCTACGCTAAAAACACTTCGGACTACGGCGTAGCGTGCCGCTACGTCGTAGTCCGAAGTGTTTTTCCTACAAATTAGCTACGCGGCAGAGGCAGTCCGGCACTGTCTGTAAGATACCGGACTGCCTCTGCCGTATAGCCAATATCCATTCCATTACAAATTACACTAAAACACAACCAAAAAAACAAAACACGTCAACAAAACATACAAATAAATTAATTACAACATTAACAAATTGAGAAAAACACGGCGTGCAAATAAACGGACCGCACACTGTAACGTTATTTTGGACTCATTAAACCAGGGCTGATTTTACACACATATTCAGAGAGATAACTTTGCCGGCGTTATGCAGTTAAATGGATTAAATTCGGCCGCAGCTGGATTGTTCGCGTAATGGACACCCTGTACATGAAAACGTTGGGCAAACTTGTTACTGCGAGCCGTGTGTGTTAGCAATTTTTACCCCAATTTATTGGATGCTATTGACGCGAGATGAATTATTTTTGAATTGTGGATATTGTAAACTTTTGTAGTACGTGCTTTTTTGTTCCTGGGCAGTTTTACATGCTGTTAAAATAAGAGGTTTATTGGATATTGAATTTATGTTACATTCGGAGTCACCGCTGTTTTTTTCCTTTTATTTAGGTACTTATTCATTATTTCAGCCGAAACACATAGACTGCTGGACAAGCACTTCTACTTTGACCGGTTCTGTGCTTCCCGCATCCATCGGTTTCCTGCAGCCTTCACAAGGTCGTCGGTCCACCTTGTGGGAGGCCTTCCAACGCTACGTCTTCCGGTACGTGGTCGCCACTCTAGAAACTTTCACAGAACCGATTTCTGGCAAAATGTTTATTCTGAGTATTTCTTTGCCTATCTAACTTGATGTTTTACTAAGGAATTCAGCACATAACTACACATTTAAAATTGGAAACATGTATTTTCCTTCTGCAATCTCATGATAGTTTATAAAGAAAATTCTTTTGTACAAAGAAAAGTTTCCGGGGGCCTTTCCGCCGCTTCATACCATTTTTTTTTCCAATTTCATCGAAATTTAACGTCCGCGAAAGGCAATGGGCCCGGGATTATCGAGAGTCGTTCCAATAAATCATATAACAAAGAGTTCCCTTTTACATGAACCCGTTATTGGCCGCTTTCTTCTACGTAGATTTAGGTAACGTATGTATTTCGCTTAGATATAAATAAACGCATTTATGACTTTTTTTAAGCATAAGCATAATCATCAGCCTGTAATTTTCCCATTGCTGGGACACAGGCCTCCTCTTGGTCAGTGTGAGTGGGCCGTAATCCACCACGTGGGTTGGAGAATGTCACATGTCTTTGAAATTTTAGTTCTAGGACATCAAAGTCAAATCATTTATTTCAAATAGGCACATAAAAGGCACTTTTGAACGTCAAAAATAAAATTAAAATAAAATTGATTCTAGTCGTCCCTTCGAAAAGGTAGTTTTCGTATGGAGAAGAATGGGCAAGAAACTCCACCGCTACTCTTTTAAAATGTTTTACAATATTTTGCATACATAAATTATATAAATATATGTGAAGACGATGCACCTAAAAATTAAATTACTTACCACAATAAGTAAAAGAATTAAAATGGATTAATGAATCCATGACATATAAATCAATTATGTGATACATGGTGCTCACATATTTACAAACATTCCAAAAGTAGACGATTTTCATAAATAAATAAGGAGTAATAAGTCCGGCAGTGACTTTAAGTAATTACATAATGTATGTCAATAAATGTCAAAGAAAAAATTAAATTAAAATAAATTATACAATTACATTAGCAACCAGTTTGATTTTGTCTAAACTCTAGAGATTGTCCTATGGAGCAGGACCAGCATGTTTCCAAGCATTCTTATCTTGGATATAATCCTCTAATTCGTAATATCCTTGCTTACAAAGTGTAATTTTAATATAAGTTTTAAATTTTCTTTCATTTAATTGCAACATTTCACAAGGTATTTTGTTGTAACATTTAACACAGTACCCCATAAAAGATGTATGTACTTTAGATAATCTGAAAAAAGGTTGATCTAATTTATCTTTATTTCTAGTATTAAAATGATGTCTATCACTTATTTGATTAAAAAGATGTTGATTTTTTCTTACGTACATATTATTTTCATAAATGAATTGGCATGGTACCGTCATAATATTAACCCTTTTAAATAGTTCCGTAAGAGATTCGCGGCGACGTAAATTGTAAATGGCTCTGACAGCTCTCTTTTGCAAAATAAAAATGGATTCAATGTCAGCAGCCCGACCCCACAGTAAAATGCCATATGACATAATACTGTGGAAGTAACTAAAATAGACCAAACGCACGGTTTCTTCATCTGTTAATTGTCTTATCTTTCTAACAGCATATGCGGCCGAGCTTAGCCGCCCCGCAATAGATGTTATATGAGGTCCCCTTTGTAATTTCGCGTCTAGCGTGATTCCTAGGAAAACTGTCTGATTAACAAATTCTAATTTTTGGCCATTCAATATGATGTCACATTCGCTACTTCTAACATTAGGTAATTTAAATCGAATACATTTGGTTTTTTTTTTCATTAAGTACTAAATTATTTACCGTAAACCAATCTTGGACCTGACGAATAGAGTTATTCACGTCATCAAGATTTTGTGACCGTCGGACTATTTTAAAGATCAAAGAACAGAGTGTCATCTGGAAATAACACCATCTTCGGTTGATTTTTAAGTAATTGGGGTAAATCATTAACATAAACTAAAAAGAGGAATGGACCTAATATCGAACCTTGAGGAACGCCCATTGTCATTTCAGACCCCAATGAGTTTACACCATTTACTTGAACTTTAACCTTTCTATCTTTCAGGTATGATCTTAACAAGTCAAGTGCTGTTTTCCTAATCCCATAGTGCTCGAGTTTCATCAGAAGTGTTTCATGGTTTACGCAACCGAACGCCTTAGAGAAGTCGCAAAAGATTGCAATAGCATCTTGTGCTTCTTCCCAGGCATTAAAAATGTTCTTTATTAGGGTAACACCGGCGTCAGTGGTACAACGCCCTTTGGTGAAGCCGTACTGGTGTTCATGAAAGACGTAATTTTTATGAAAGTGACGTATCATTTGATTGAGCATCAACTTTTCAAACACCTTACTGAGAACTGGCAGAATTGACACAGGTCTATAATTGTTGGGTTCTTTACTATCACCGGATTTGAACAATGGTACTACTTTACTATGTTTCATAAGATCCGGAAAGACTCCTTGATCAACACTGGTGTTAAATATAAAAGCTAAATAGGACACAATGGTTTCGATGAGAGATCTACATACTTTTACAGACATACCCCAGAGATCTTCTGTTAATTTAATTTTAAGATCTTTAAAAGCTCTTATAACAGCCTGGGGGTTTGTATGCTGAAACCTAAGCTCTGAAGGGCATGCCTTTATATTCCTTTTAAGTAAGGCAGCAGAAAGCGTGGGGGAAGAATTTAAAGCTTCAGTAGTTTTAAGGGGAATATTAGCAAAGAAGTTTTCAAATTCCTGAGCTATTTCTACATCTGACTTGATGGGGCCATGTGCAGTCTCTAAATTAAATTCACATGTCGGCTTCCTCACAATGTTTTCATTCACCGTTTTGAAATGACGAATTAATTTACACAAAGTGAAGTGCCTGTCTGGGTTCGAACCTATCGCTTACAGCTCGTAAGTCGCGGCCGTAGTTACTAGGCCACCACTGGCTTTGAGACCCTTAATATAATTTTATGTTATTTTTATTATACGCTTAGTACTTGCTCTCAAAAGCTGAACGTAATCCATAATGATTATCTTTATACACCAAGTTCAGCCATACTGCCGTACTAAGTAACAATTTACAAGTAATGAATGTTTAAAACTGAAACACACAAGTAATCGTCTAGGCAACAACCTCGACGTTACGCTGTTTAATTTAATGCGAACGCAGCTTAAAAACTTGTATTAAGGGGAAAGTAATAAAAGTTGAAGATAAATTTCCACCTACGTTTAAAGAGGTTCCTGAAAATTTTAGTCATAAAACTCTCCCGGCACCGGCTACATTAACCAAATTGTACAAAACAAACATATCTAATAATTACGCCGCGGGCGCCGAGGCTCGTTTTGTGGAATTATGCGACCGCCTGTAACTTTTTCAATCTGAACTTCGACAATTAAATTTACTCCCAAGTCTGAACATAACATTTCAATAAGGGCCACGGATCGGTTAAAACCCGTGTTTGTGTTACAAAAAACTGTTTGCCTTCCACACAACTTAATACTTGATAGTCCGCGAATTACATAGGTAGGTTCGACAGTACAATGGAGCTCTATGCCTTGATAAATACGATAAGAAATAGCAGTCAGAGAACGGTTTGAAAGAGCTCGTAGGATATATCATTAATCTTTACATTACAAATTCATTCGGTAAGAACTCACTCACTTGGATTAAGCAGAATTATAAATGAAGTGTCACGCGAACGCGCACAAAAAGTGTGAAAGGAGAAAAACCTCTGAATAAAGCGACGGTTGCGTCAGTTTTTAACTTGGAGATGAAGAGAATGGGAACCGTCCTACGCACAGGGGATTAATCGAGTAATTCTCAAGTTTAAATGCGGAAAGGAAATACGGAAACATGGACGGTGTACGATATTGATTGTAAAATCGATATCGATAAGGGTTTATAGACTGTTCACGAGTAAATGGTCGTCAAAGAAGCTATTCTTCGCGGAGCCCTTTCATTAAGTGTGTTGATGATTCCTTACGTACAGTCACGAGCAAAAGTATGTATACACTCGGCATTATTCAAAAGCGATTCACTCCTTTATTTTGGAATTAAATTTTATGTTGTGACGAACATAGCATTTTCGAACCCATAGGTTTATGTAATGTGTCGTATTTCAACGTTGCATTCGTTATTTCACGAAAAAATCGAAGTTGAAAATTGCCAAGTGTTGACATAATGGTGCTCGTGACTGTACTAAGCTTGTTACACAGTTAACTTACTCGCTGAAGTTGGGAGATTACCCAGGGTAGGTAATAGCCGCCACTTACGGGTTAGAATAGGAAAATTCAATCTATGCTTCCCTTCAATACCTTCATTAGGCCAACGCGATGTTTTATTCGTCTTTTAAATCACAAACCAAATGGCACAATTTTCATCACACACATAACAAGACGAGATTTCGAAATAATACGTCATAAAACGATTCGGTATATGACTTTTATGTCGCCATTATCCGTGACTACGTCATTGTGAGAAGGCTAAAACTTTTTACTTCGCAAGTTTTTGACGCCGCGTCGTATCACATGATATATAAGATCTCAGTTTTTTTCTTTCTTGCAATGCTAAGCGACACAACAGTACGAACTGTGCTTGGCATTTCCTCATTTCTTGAACTTGGTTGAAAAATGAATAATCATTGATCATTGATACTGTAGCAATGTTAATGTGAATACTGCTACTACGAAAGGTCGAAAAGAATAATGCTCACGCATTTGTGATTGTAGCTTCTATAGAGGTATGAGAGTTAGGGTGTAAAGTTCACTCATCCTCCATAGAAAAGGAAGGATCCTCTGACCAGACGGGTGTTGTGTCTATATGTATACATGCTAGTTGCGCGGAAAACTCTGCTTGCGCGATGCAGGATTTTTGAGTGACGTCATCGTGATGCGTAGTTCGCATGTAGCGATGTAGATGGCCACCACATAACTACTGAAGAAAACGCTTAACGCTACCAGTTTAAAACAGTTACGGAAAACCACAACTGACACCCTATTCACAAAGAACGGTTAACCATTCAAGCACTTACCGTGGCAAAAGCAACATAACATAATATGAGATCAGTAGATAGAGATGCTACTCAATGATAGAAACTGACAATAACGATCTTACTCACTGATTGTCGATATTACCATTCCATATGACGGACAACTCGTGAAAGCTGAGAAAGAGAAACAAATCAAATATCTCGACGGCATTCCACATGTCAACATGAGGTTGTTAAGTGGAATGTGAGTTCAGCTGTCATTGTGAGGAGATTCCTTGGACCTGTAGCTTGAACCCTGCTCCCGACGACGGCGGACCAGAATTTTTTTATATTTGTAAATGTTTTTTTTATACTTATTTTATAAATGTTTAAGATCAGGAACTAAATAAATAAATGAAATCATAATCATTTATTTGTCAGAATATGGTAGATTACACGGTCTTAAGACTAGACAGTGGTATCGATAACTGAAAGATGTATTACACACTAGATACAAATACTCATTAACGTAAATACAAATGAAACAGCTGTATAATTAAGCATCATAATCATAAAATAATGAGATATGTGATTTGTTGACTAACTTTGGTTCATAGTGTAACCGCTCACACAAACTAAACTACTCGTTGTCATTATCAATTTTAGTATTGTTCGTAATAATTATTATGCTAAGCACACACAACTCACAACTGTATTCATTTTTCTTAATTATAACTTTCAATAGTACAGGTTCTACGTCTGGTATTGGACAGGTATCGGTATCACACCAAGGCCAGTGGTACCGGTTCTAATTTAAGTCTAAAATAAGTAAGGGGTTTGTATCAACAACACAACATTATCACAACAGCATTCTGAAAATGATCGCTGCCAGAGCGGACTGTCCCTTTCAGGGCCACTGGGTGGCGGTAAAATTTTATTTTTGAGAACTAACAATACTGGCCTAGGTACCTAAGCACTATTTTTACTGACATCAAAATACTAACGAACTATGGACCTTAGTGTGACATAAAGTTTTACTCAATAATTTTATCGAAAGTGGTGTTGTTAAAATAAATAGGTCGACATGGCTGTATACCTGTAGGTACCTGTAGGTATTTATAGAATCGAAATGATCTATTTTTATCTCCTTGCACGTATCTCCATCCTATCAACACGGACTTGCGGCCGCCATAAGCACAGTCGCGACCCTAAATACCGGCCACAATTAACCCAAGACGTACCGAGCTTCCAAACTTAGTCGGGCGCGACGAATGCCGAATTTGCGCAGACTTCATAGAAAATGCATGTGAACTGTCGACCGCAACTTGCGGCGACTTGCAACCGCACTGTTGCTGCGGCTAGCAGCTTAGTCTGCAGCTGCACTTAGATAGACAAATGTACGTGTATTATTTATGTGTGTATTCACTACGTCCTCATAGTTAGGTAATAACAAACACGTTATGAGAACATAATTGCTTGTATTTGTGCCAAAGTATCGTGTAACATTATTGTATTGTTTATACGTAATGTGTTAACAATGTTTGTTTTCTGTGTCTACAAATGTAAAGGCTCTATTCCGTAAGGTATCAGGAAATATTAGGTACGTAAGCTACAGTGAACAGTAGATGTTTTGGTATGATTATAAACCATTTTGTTTTTAAATGTTGTCTTCTGTTTGTGATAACAAGATAACAGCTTTTTACATATATGAAAGTTTCTACGGTACATCAAAAAAACATTTTGTTTTATTAATTTATTGTCTGTTTGTTTGTTCTGGCTAATATCCGAAACGGCGGGACCGATTTTGACGAGACTGGCAAATAGCTGTTGTTATAAGGAGTAGGCCACTTTTATTTTAGAAAAATACCTTTACACGCCTAAACCAATAAACGGATTTCGATAAAGTTTTATTTCTGATTTGATAATTTCTGACAAAGAGATAGATAACGTCCTGGGGAAGGACATAGGGTACTTTTTGTCCCGGTAGCACGTCCCATGGGATAATTTCCGCAATCCACGTAGGTGAAGCCGCAGGCAAAAGCTAGTATTACATATAAGTAATAATATGCAATTTAAGCCGTGCGTACCTATGATTATTTACTGAAACTCATGTCAATTATTTTAAGCTGTGTTAATTACATCACGTCTGAATTCCCTGAAGGGATACACCCTCATTTTGCCAATTATGTTAAGTCTCATGTGATGGGGGACGAGCCTACTGCCATAAACGAGGCATAAGTCCAAATTCCGGCCTGCTGTTGAGAAATTCCTGACGGAAAAATCTAAGAACACTTCGCCCTACCCCTAGGCAGTCACATTATAATCTGTTAGCATTTATCGTTTTTTGCGTATAGCACGCGTGGGTTGCAGCTGAAAATCAGCGCCATAAGGCACCTTGGCATGACACCTTGTGTTGTCACCTGATATTATGCTAAGCTGAGGCCCTTTCGTTATTATAACCATTTAACATACACACAATTATCCATGTTATAACAATAGGGTTCGGGGTAAAGATAAAAAAGATTCAAAAAATTAATACGCTTCCGGTGCGCAGCTCTCAGTTAACGGACGTCACACGACTCTGTCAAAAAGGAGCGCGAGTCGTATGTTTTCTTAAGGAAGCTTCTAGAATATTCTAGAAGCTTTGACTCGCTCTGATTGGCCGGGCGGGAACGACAGGTTTTTCCGCCAGAAGCGCGTGGACTGTGGCGGGAGCGGTGGCAAATAGGTTCGCGTTATAACCAATGTTTTCTGTTTTTTATAGTTTTAAGGGATATTTTTTTTTACTGTTATGCTTATAAACGCATTTTACTTTACTTTCTTTCTTTAAAGGTAGGCAAGTATAATTTCGGGCAAACCTTTGTCTATCGGACAGCACCCTACTGCCAACGATTCCAAAGACTCCAAATATCTTTCGGTACGTTTAAATCTTAACAAAATACAATAAGCGAAATGTCTCAATTCTGTCAGATACTAATTTACAATCTGCCATCTTTATTCAAAGCAATGTAAAAAGAGATGACGAGACGCGCGGGAAACGCGTCCTTTGTCGAGCGACGTACCGCGAGACTGACAGGGCGTTCCGATTTGTATGTAGATAAATGGAAACGGTATTAGAACCCTCATATATCTAGTGTATTTCTGATGTGGAATTAGAAGAAAGACTTGTTTGGATTATTGAATAATTGGCTTTAGTTTGTATAAATCATCATAAGCAGTGACTGAAATAGATCCCTAAGCATAATCAGCATATAGTGTTCTTACTGCTGGAACACAGGCCTCCTCTCTGTAAGAAGGAGTGGACTATAATCCCAGTGCGGGTTGGTAAATGTGACATGTCTTCGAATTTTTGGTTCTAGGACATGCCGGTTCCCTCACGATGTTTTCCTTCATCGTTATGAGAGCAGTGGTGATGAAATAATTTACACAAAGTAAAGTACCTGCTTGGGTTCGAGCCCATGACCTCACGTAAGCCGCGGCGGTTACCAATGGGCCACCACTGCTGTTGATCCATATATCTCTAATTACGAACAAAATGCGAAAACTGTAACATATCTGTTATGTATAAATTCATAGTTTTTATCAATTTAAGAGCTACAACTTTATTGGAGTAATATCTTTCACCGTCTTCCAAATGAAGGCCAGTTCCTTGACCTTCTTCTAAGTCGCGATTTTCACTTATTATTTTATCGGTGTGATGTGCCCTTGGTCTTCTCTTTTATCCTAGCAACCCGCCCTTGCTTTTCTACGACTTGAAACATAATCGAGATTTCGTTATTATGAATGTAAGTTAAATGTTAACATAAAACACATAATTTTTATGTTTTTTATAATGGACGTTTTCAACGTGCACGTCTTTCTACATCGTTTTCACATGGATACGTTCTACATCTTTTTCACATGGATAATTTCAACACGAATAATGAAATCAATATCTTGTTACAATTTTATGATTTAAAAGGGTGCCCGTGGAGTTTCTTGCCCGTTCTTCTCTATAGGTACCTACTACGCTTTGGAATGGGCAACTAGTTTCATCTTTCTGACTGACCGACCCTTTAACAATTCAAAAATGCCTGTAATTGGTTTATTTAAAAAAAATGCTTCGAGTTTAAATTTTGATACATCTTTCGCAAAAACATCTAAAATATGGTGAAAACCGCATCAATATCCGTTGCGTAATTTAGAAGATTAATTCGGTCACACAGAGAGACACGAAAAGCGAATTTATTTTATAATATGGATAATTTAATTGTTTCCTTTCATGAAATCTAACGTTTATTAATTTATAGGTAATGGCATTTTATTGTTCCGTTACATGGATACATTTTTCGGTCATGAACTCTACCTACTGTAACTCTCCGATGAAAGCAATGGATTACGTACCCTTCTTCAAAAGATACAACTTTAAATAATTATTTTCCGACATTCACGTAGACGAAGTCCCGCGTACGAGCTAGTTACCATAAATACATGAATTTGTTTTTGATTCAGTTAATATTAACATCAAAGACAGGTACATAATGAGAAATATCATTGACATCGAGAAAGATAAAGCGTCTATTCATTTACTCAATCAAAAAGCGAGACAACAGTCTAAAAAAAACTTCTACACGATAAGTCAAACAAATGAATTACCGTTGCCAACAATATGACTGAATATCAATAACATCTACAGCGTATTGTTCTCTTTCATTGAATATATACGAAATAAACTATGATACTGCTGAAATGTATCAAATGAACAGAGTAGATATTCAATCCAGTATATTCATACGAGTATTGTTTTTGTTAAAGTCTGTTTTCGACATCTATCAGTGGAATTAATGAATTGTAAATGATGGTTGGTTGGGGTTGGAAACTTAAATAAAATCAAATCGTCTAATAGGGTGTATTAACGATTAGATTTAAGTTTTGAAATAAGAAAGGACGAAAAAAAATATTGTGATTCTATTTTTCTTGAAACTCAGTTTTTTGTCTGTACTAATATTATAAACAAGTGAAATTTTTGAGTTTGTATGTAGGGGTAATCTTCGGAACTATTGATCCGATTTCAAGAATTCTTTTACTAATGGGAAGTGACAGTATCGCCGACTATCATAGGATAATTATATTTTATGTCGTGGGTAGACTTTAGCTTGACTTTAATATATTCTTATTCTTCTTAGCGTGTCGATGGCAATCTAAATGATGTCGGCCAAAAATTCAGCTACATGTTTGGCGCCATCACTAGCGTCCATCAGTTTCTCTAACGTGCAGCTGTCAGTACACGCAGGACACGATAATAAGTGTCCCATCGTTTGTGGAACAGCACCACATTTACACTCCAAGGCGGAGTCGTCTATGAATCTTTAATATTTTGATGGACATATTAATTTAGCAAAAGAACATTAATGTTTTATCGACCTACCGTATTAGATTTTGGAATAATATACACCCACTCAATCGATATTGACCAATAATACCTATTAATGAACGTTGACCTGTCTGTTGATCGCGTGAGTGTACCTATTAGCTCAGATTGTTCAACGGATCAAGACATCGATGCGATGTCGATCATGTGGCTGTAATACCTGAACTATAAGTAGTTGTTCCGGGTCTGGCTGTTTGTGTATGTGAGTTTAAATGTTTGTAAACGCATCCACGATACAGGAGAAATTCCTAGTGTGGGGCAACGTAAAAAAAAAAAAAACCCGTTGGTCTAGTGGTCGCAAGCTCTACTACTGAGCCGGTCTTGAGTTCGATTCCCAGGTCGCGCAGAATGGTATTTTGTTTTTTCATCTCCAATTTCTCAGTAGCAGTCCGGAGTCTAGATTTTTTTAATAGCAATAGGCTCGATTACATGTGAGTTAAACATACACTTCTAAATAACGAAGTGTGGGTACACCTCTGCCCAACCCTTCGGGGAAACAAGGCGTGATGTTATGTTTTGTTATGTTTATCTTTAAGGCCAGCAGCTTTATATACCAGTATAGTAGTTAGAGAACTAAACAACTGGCCAAACAGAGCTAAAATAAAAAATATTCTGCTGTTTGTAAATGAAAATAAATATAAAACATGAAAACAATTTACATAAACCTCATTTTCTTTGCTTTACCTGTTGACCTACATACGAGACAAAGAATCAGCATCTCTGCAAATCTGTCCGCTATGAAATAAATAACGAATACCAAACTAAAAATAATTTCAAAAGGTACCTACAGTGTATTAAAACCGCCACTTTGAAAAAACTAGAAATAACAAGATAATTTCAATTCAGACCCAGCTAACGAGACTCGGATGGGTAAAAAGTTAAAATAAAAGAGAAGGTAGAAGGTAGAGCAGGAAAAAGCTATCTGAACCACGCAACAGTCCTTTGATTCATTACAGTTTTCGATTAGGTACCGTTAGTTTGGCTTTAAAAAAATATAGCCGCTTTTTGTGTCTACCGTACCGGTTTGCCAGTTTTTGGTGCCTATTTTTAACCCCCGACGCAAAAACGACGGGGCGTTATAAGTTTGACGTGTCTCTGTGTGTGTGTGTCTGTGGCATCGTAGCTCCCGAACGGATGAAACGATTTTGATTTTGTTTTTTTTTTGTTTAAAAGGTGAATTATTGTATAGGGGAATGTTTAATGTGAATAAAAGAATTAGTAGACGTTAGTTATTTTAGCTAGATTCTTCTTTTTCCTGCTCCTATCCCATGTTCCTTGTGGTATTTTGTCTTCCATTCTTCCCTGTCAATCGTCGCCGTTTTTTAATACATTTAAGGTGAATAGGTGAATATTTCATCTCCACTGCTCTCAAAACGGTGAAAGAAAACATCGTGAGGAAATCTAGTACCTAAAAAAACGAAGTCATGTGACATTCACCAACCCGCACTGGGCCCACGCGGTGGATTACACCCCACTCCCTCTCACAGAGAGGAGGCCTGTGTCCCAGCAATGGGAACATTATAGACTGGCTATCTGTGTTACATAGTTGTCACCGTTTTAGCTAGATTATCTATGAGATACCGGCAGTGCGATTCTGTAACTATCTCACCGTGAAAACTTAGGTGAAGTGAGCGTGGAGTGAGCTGTCATTCCAACTAATGCTAGGGATTGACACTATTGACAGCTCACTCTAAGCTCACTTCACCTAACTTTTCACGGTGAGATTTATACAGAATCGATCGGCGGATTGTGATGTGATAAATTAAACAAAGATTTCTTGATAAATAGATTTACTAGGGCTTTTACAAATTTTGCTAACTTTTTGAATACGTAGTGAACAGAGAATTTTTGCAAGAAGATGTTTTGAACGAATGTAGGACCTGAATGTAAGAATGTATGTTATTGAATGAAGACTATTAAGCGAATGTGTCATAGACATGATGTATTAAGTCATCCTGAGTCCACTCTTGACCTAAATGAAAAATACAAATAAAAAAAAAGGTTGGGCAATTACGTTCTTCTGCAATTACATTCTATCAGCATCATTTTGTTCATGAATTCGACACTAACATAATCGCCATTTTCGACAGCTATACATTGGGTTTTGCTGTACATTTCACAGACGATGAAGTAGTCATACTATGGCTTTTTTTTTTTTTGCGGATGGGAAATTATCAGATGACCCCTGCCGCTCTGGGTGGAGCGGAAGGGAGTGTCAGACTCTTACTGACTAAAACCCACCCGTGTTCCTTCCTTAGCCCTTTATGTTCCAGGGCAGCGGTAACCCTTTCGGACGATCCCGCTACCCCGGCAGGCTTCGGCATACTATAGCTTACGTTATTTTTATTATTAATTTAGTGGATCCTAGACCCTTTTTTTTGGGTGGAAAATCATCAAATGCCCTCTCCGGCTCTGGGCTGAGCGGAAGGGCGTGTCAGACTTTTACTGACTAAAACCCACCCGTGTTCCTTCAGTTGCCTTTGCCAGGGGCCACGGTATCTCTTTCGAAAAACCCGCGGCCCTGGCAGGTATCCTAGACCCTTAAATAATAATACCACCTTATTTTTGTCCCACTGCGCAGCGGGGCAAACGCCTCTTCTTATACAGAGAAAGCACGAGCATTGGTCACCACTCTTGCTCAGGACGGGCTGGCGATTTCAGAAGTTCACGTTTCCTTATGATGTTTTCCTTCACCGATTTCAGTAAAGTCCAAGATAAAATCAGGAAGTACTTATATGTAAATTGAAAATTCACATTGGTACTTGTCCAGATTTGAACCAACAACCTCGAACATTATAAGAAAAGGTATTTCTATAAGAGAGCCCAGAAAGAGATGGCGAGACGAGAAAATAAAGTACCTAAGTATTATTTTTATTTCTTAGCAAACCGACTTTTATAGTTCCTACGAAAAGATTAGTGACAATTGTCTTCGAATTACTAAGTTTGAGTACCAATGTCGGGTACCTACTATGATACTGTACCTATTACTTGGGTAGCTACATAAATAAGTTTTGTAATAAAACAGATGAGGTCCAAGTATAGAGAATAACTTAAACTTTACTTTGTATAAATGTCCGTATATGTAAGATCATTAAGTACAAAGTTGTGCTCTGCTCTCTCTCTCTCTCTCTCTGTTCTATAAGCCATTATTGCTATCCAAATGTAGTTTAAAATAAAATAAATAACAACCAGCGGGGTAATTGCGTAGCACACTATCAGTAGCAATGGGTTTCATTTTGACAGTTCAACAACATTCATTGCGTTATTTACGTTATTGAGCAGATACAGTTTTTGGACATAGGAAGCAATGGATAGATAGATAGTGTGTTCTGCAATTAAGGTGAAGTTTCTGAATTTCTGCATTACTTAAAGTGTAAGCAACCCCGGTCCGGGGCCCGGTTGACGGCAATAGGGTCGCCCTCTATTACATACTGTGGAGTTTCTTGCCCATTCTTCTCCATACGAAAACTACCTTTTGGAAGGGGCGACTAGAATCAATTTTATTTTTATTTTATTTTTGACGTTCAAAAGTGCCTTTTATGTGCCTATTTGAAATAAATGATTTGACTTTGACTTTGATATAGGACTTAAACATAACTGGCGAAAAGTCACGAGCAAAGTATGTATACGCACGGCTTTATTCAAAAGCGATTTACTCCTTTGTTTTTGAATGAAATATTATGCTGTTAGGAACACAGCATTTTCAAACCCATAGGTTTATGTAATGTGTCGTATTTCAACGTTGCATTCGTT
The DNA here is from genome assembly GCA_947507525.1 of Apamea epomidion. Taxonomy (NCBI): domain Eukaryota; kingdom Metazoa; phylum Arthropoda; class Insecta; order Lepidoptera; family Noctuidae; genus Apamea; species Apamea epomidion. The sequence continues at coordinate 10,979,348 of OX382237.1, forward strand.
ATTTGACGAAAAAATCGCATTTGAAAGTTGCTGAGTGTTGACATATTGGTGCTCGTGACTGTACTACAGGTACATCTCTGCCTAACCCATCGGGGATACAGGCGTGATGTTATGTCGGATACCTTTTTGAGTGCAAACACGAAAGATTTTTGTTTTGCGGGCTACGTTGAAGGAGCCAAACTCTCAAATTCAAATTCTCAGTTCCAAAAACCGGGTGAAAATGGGCTTTTTTAATTTTAACTCGTTGACGTCACTGACTGTTAGGTAAATTCGTATATAATGAATAAGTAATAACATTGTAAAGCCATTTAAATCTGTTAAATTTTTGTGGGCTCATTTATTAATATGGGTTAATAAAGGCTCATTTGGTGTAAATAATCATGTGTTTGTATAACACATCATTATTTTATCATAATTTCATATTATAACACATTTTAGCTCGTTAATTGGATGCGCGGGATTAAATAAGTAAAGTCGAACTCGTAATTTTCTTACCACTTTTGACAACAGTTCCCAGTAAATTTATGCTTCACTAAGAATGAAACTGTCTAACTGTTAGATTGGCCTTGAAAGCAAGTAGAACTTGTATTCTATTTGTTTTTAACTGTCGTTTAAGTGTTCCAACTATCGTTTTATGACGTGCAAGTGGCAAATGGGTTTAAAGATTATTTATTTATTCTGAAAGAATATACATTATTCACTTAGCGAATAAATACATAACTAGAGTTTACTAAATGAAAGAGCATATTACAGTATAGCAGAGTTTATGAAGGAGGCCAATTTTCTTCGTTTTTGAAATGACAATGTTATATTTTTACATTTTATTATAATCTATTGTATTTTTTTGAAAAATTTGGAATTGAAATTTTTAATGACAGTATAGTAAGTAATTTATATTCTTATTGACCAATTTATTTAATGATTACTTTGACATTTGAATTATATCTAAAAACTATCCTTATTGAATTGTAATTATACGTAATCTTTAATGAATAATGATGAAATGTAATTTTGATGAATATTATCACGGTTTATTCATCATCTCTTCCTACCAATTTGTACGCCACGATATGCGGCTGAACATGTTAGAACTTTTCTGTATCTCACTATTATCCTGCATGCGCACCATGTTTAAACAAATGAAATTTACTCACTCTTACTTACATACTAAGGTAAGTGTAGTCCAGTAGCTGATAGTTTTGTTTTTTTTTAATTAACTTTAAAGAATAGCTCGTGGCTAAATGATATCAGCTGCACGAGCCTTTCGAAGGTTAATCTACGCTTGCCACGGTCGGTTCGGGGACGGGTGACCATCCGTTACATATCGAGACCCCTCCGTGTCTAGGAAAGCACGTAAGTCGTTAGTCTTGGTCATTCCTAGATCTTGGACAGTCGTTACGGGTAGTCAGAAGCCCAAAAGTCTGACAACCAGTCTTACCAAGGCGTACCGTGGGTAGCCAGTAACTGGGTTGTGGTAGATAATCGATTCAAGTAAAATATTGGTATTCAGTTGCATCCGATTAGACTGGAAGCCGACCCCAACATAGTTAGGTAAAGGCTAGGCAGATGATGATGATGAAGTGACATACAACCTCAGAGTGATAAAGCAATTACGAGGCCCACTTTATATTATTAATTTTATGAAACTACTAACTGACCCGACAGACATTGTCCTGTCTAAATTTTAATAACTCATTAAAAAAAAGCCATAGAAAATGCACTTTCAGTTTTCCCTTCCAATTTTCCCGGCAACTTTTAAAATATTTATTTTCGTAAGAACCTGGTTCGGAATATTACAATCATTTTAAAACAAAAATTTGCCAAATCGCCTTAGCCTTGAAGTGATGCGCTTATCAATGAACAGCATTTCATTTTTATTACATAAATAAATACACATCAACAATACAAGCCAACAAAGAAAATCCACTTAAAAAAAACAGTTATTATTTATTATTCCACGTCATTCAACCAAGCGAGCCATGACCAGCAGATAGAAAGATTAAGATTAACGAGACTACACAGGATACGATACGATATGTTCCATTGTACGGAACGATTGAATGACTTTCCATAAACAATGATACAACATTCTGTCGGATCCCATATTGATCCGAGCCACGGATAATAGACGGATATATTGTACAGGTAAACGTTTGAGAAATCGGAACGTAACGTAATAGATTTTTGTTCCGTGCTTTATAAGAACACTTTGATGTTTTACAAAGCATTTTGTAGTTTTCTGTCTGTGTAGGTAAATGTGGACGGGGTGTGTTTGAAGAGATGATAATGTCAGGATATTGCTTTGGGAGATACAAAGACATTCAGGAAAAAATATTATTTATATTGGTTTTATTGTTTGATATAGTATTTCCTTCGATATTTTTAGCAACTCCAGGACAAGTTACCGAAAAAACTGGTTCTTTAAACTAAAGTCAGTAGGTATGTTTGTAACCAAATTACAATGTTAAATCTATACTCGGCAGAGCTATTCTTTGGAGCATATCCCATGCGTGCTCAATTGTTGAGGTCTGGCGATTGAGCAGGCCACGGCTGAACGTTGATGCGAGCATCGGCAAGAGTGCGTGATACGACTCTAGCCGTGTGTGCGTGTGTACATTAGTTGAAACGAATCACCCAACTGGCTTCACAAAGGTATGATTACGTCTGAAACAATCCTCTGCGCATAAATCTGAGCATTGAGGTTGCCCCTGATCCAAATGAGATCGGTTCTTCCACCGATCCAAATACCGGCCTAAACCATTGTTGTTCTCCCTCCATATGAATGAACTTCCTGACATTTAAAACGTTCTTGACGTCCAGAGGTCCTCCAAACTCGAGTACGTCTTGTAGCCGGCCTCATACCGAAACGAGATTCATTGAAAAAGCAAACACAACGCCAGTCTTCTTCCTCCCAATTTCTGTGTTCGCGAGCCTATTGTAAACGGTCTCTACTATTGCGGGGTGCTATAGGTGGAACTCTCAGCGGCCTTGGGGAACGCAGACCCACTTAACGTAAATGATTTCGGATGGTTTGTTCGCTTATCAGCAAGCCTGAAGAGCTGTGGAGCCTCGTAGCCAACATCATGGCGGTCATGGTACGATTCCGTCGAGCAGTATTTTAGATGTACCGGTCCTGTCTACGAGTGGTGATGCGAGATCGACCTTCATGTCGCTCGGCCTCGCTATCCGTGATGTGATAGCGTGTCCAGAGGCGGCTTATGACGTTCTGTGTAGTGCCAAGAGCGACAGCCACAGTACGTTGCCCGGAACCAGCTTGCAACATTCCAACGGCGCTCATCATCTCTTCACCTGTCAAATGATGTCATCGCTCCATATCAATGCAATTTTTTTCAGTTCCGATGCAAAAATTGTAATGGTTTTGTAAAAACGCTATTACACGCTTTTATAGGAATGATTGATTGACAGTTGATTTTCTATTTTTAATGAAAATTTAAGTATGTTTTTATTCAAATACATAGTTAATTTAACTAAAGAGAATAAATAACGATCCAAAAAAGTTAAAATAAAATCCTCAATTGCGGTGATACTCTAAAACGTACTTGATCCCTAGACAGTTTTGATGTGTGTAGAGCTGAGCCTCGAATAATAGACAAATATATTGTACAGGTAAACGTTTAAGAAATCGGAACGTAACGTAATAGATTTGTGTCTATGTATGGAAATGATGAAGGGAGGTGTTTGAAGGGGTGATAATGAGCGGATAGTAGTTTCCATAAACAATTATTATGGAAACACAAAGATATTTTAAAATAATAATCAATTTTATTGTTGAATGTAAGTAAGATTTTCTTCGATAGTGTTGATGACTTCAGGAAAGGTTAACTAAAAAACTGATTCTTAGTAAGTGTTTTAATAACTACATATATTAACACTCATTGTGATACTTAGATTTTATCTTAGTACATTGCTATACTAATGTATTCTTACTAAAACCGGCAATTATCTCTAATAGTCAGCATAAAAAAAACTCAACAATACAAACAAAAACTTAATAAATAAAAACACTTCAACGAACAAGTCCCACTAAAAGTTTTTTTCACATCTAGTGTCTTGATGCAGTAAAGTCAAGTTTGAAATAGGAGGAACGACGCTCAAGTGTGCTCTCGTGAGAACCTCATTATTCCAAAGCACGGGCCCTTTGTATGACGAAATAAGGTTCCTTAACAAACCTCACATATGTACGTACATATGTGAGGTTATAGAGACGAAAATAAGTTTATCGTCATTTTTCGCCTGTTTAGGCCCAAGATGAGAGGGTTTTCGGGAATTAGATTGATAATTGTGGTGGTTTAGTTTAACTATTCACCTTACATAACATACTCGTACATAATCAGCCTATAATGTTCCGCTCCTCTCTTCGAGAGGGAGTGGGCTGTAATCTACCACGCAAGCCCAGTGAGTGTTGGCAGATGTCACACGTCTTTGTATTTTTGGTACTAGGTTTCCTCACGATGTTCTCCTTCACCGTTTTGAGAGCAGTGGTGATGAAATATTCACCTATTCACCTTAAATGTATTCAAAAAGATTCTTCTTCGGTTCTACGGAAACAGTTTAGCTTGGAAAGCGTAAAAAGCTTAGTTACACTTGGTTCAGAAAAATAATATAACATAAAACATCACACCTTTGTTCCCCGAAGGGTTAGGCAGATGTGTACCAATAGTACACCCATATTATGCCTGTTATGTTTAAGTCCCATGTAGTATGGGTATAGGGGCAGTCTATACTTATCAACCGGGCATAAATCTAAACTGCGAGCTGCTACTGAGAAATTAATAATATATAATTAATAAGTATTTATTAGCATAATACAAGTTTGACACATATTAAAATACACATAGTAGTCACTAGGGGACAGACAAATTAACAAATAATAAATAATAATAAAATAATAAAAATCTTTATTGATACAAAAACCTTTGACATTGCTTAAGACTAGGACACATAGCTTGGTTAACTAAAGGTCATACGGATAAGGTAAACCCTGACTCCTAAACTAGGTGATCCTGTGACTCAGGAGTCAGTGTTCTGCTGTCACTATGATACCAAAAACCTTTTATGTTGTGTTATAACATTACAAAAATAGTCATTGACATTACCGGTTACAAAGTATGCATATTAAAATTAAGGTTAACAATTATAGAGCACTTCCGACGTTTGGCTCCCAGACTGGAGCGGGCCGGGGCTGCTTTGAGGCGGCTCCTGCCCAATCTAGGGGGACCAAACGCTTCCTGCCAGAAGCTCTATGCGGGGGTCATGCGGTCCTTTACGGGGCTCCGGTATGGGCGCGTTCCCTGAGGCGGCGACCAGCCCGCCGGTTGAACGCGTCCCAAAGGGTCATGGCCGTCCGGCTGGTCCGTGGATACCGCACGGTCTCCCCTGAGGTGGCGAGCCTCCTTGCCGGATTGCCGCCATGGGATCTGGAGGCCAAAGTACTCGCCCACATATGGCAGCGGCGAGAGGAGGCAAAACGCCGGGGTGTAACACCGCTGCCGCGTGAAATCATGGCACAGCGGATAGAGCTCCGGCGGGATCTCATAGCGGCATGGAGAGTGCGATTGTCGCAACCCAGCGCTGGGCACGCCATAATTGCGGCGATAAGTCCCCTATATGAGTAGTGGCTAGAGAGGCGCCACGGCGCCCTCACCTTCCGCCTGAAGGTCCAGGTCCTCACCGGACACGGTTGTTTCGGGAGGTTCCTGTTCAGGATAAAGCGGGAGGAAACGCCAGGGTGTCACCACTGTGTGGATCGCCCGGAGGACACTGTGGAGCATACGGTGGAGGTCTGCCCGGCTTGGGCGGGGCCCCGCCGTGTCCTCGTGGCGGCGATCGGCGGCGGCAATCTCTCGCGTCCGACCCTGGTCCAGGCCATGGTACGGAGCGAGAGTGAATGGGAGGCCGTCACCTCCTGCTGCGAAGCAGTAATGCTCGCGAAGGAGGAGGCGGAGCGCGTGAGGGAGAGGCAATCTCTGCGCCCTCACGCGCCTAGCCGCCGCAGGAGACGCCCTGGACGAGAGTCAACAGCCGACTCCCGGCCACCGTAAGCACGGGCTTGCGGGCGGCGAGCAATGGGCAGCTCGCCGCCCGGTAAGGACCAGGCCCGGGTTGACGGCGGGTTGTGTTCCACGAGCGCCTCAATGAGATGTCAGCACGAACTGACGGGGTCCGCTAGGGCCGATGCCGCCAGGGCCGCGGATTGTTCGAAAGAGATACCGTGGCCCCTGGCATAGGCAACTGAAGGAACACGGGTGGGTTTTAGTCAGTAAAAGTCTGACACGCCCTTCCGCTCAGCCCAGAGTGGGACAGGACATTTGATTTCCAACCCAAAAAAAAAAAAGGTTAACAATTATGGGATATAGGAATAGTGTACAAGAGATGGGATAAGTACAGTCAATATAGAATTTGAGCCCTGACTCTTAAACTAGGAAGATCCTGTATCTTAGGACACAAATTCCAGATGCAGTAACGCAATAACACTTAGGCCGATTTTCATGAATAAGAAGCATGAATTAACTTGTTTAAATTAGTAACATTCATCATGCTCCTGCCCTTTTCCCAGTTATTTGGGGTCGGTGCAATATGTCCTTTTCTTCCATACTTCTCTATTAGTCGTCATCGCGGTAGTCAACCCCTTTCTGACCATACATAACCCTTTCTAAATTAGTCATACTCCGCCAAATTATTTAAAAAAAAAAGGTATAGGTACCTGATATTTAATGACGGAAGCCAGCGACACGAAGAAGAATGAAGGAAAAAAAGGAATGTTTCTCCCCAAGAAACGTGCACAGCAAGCACACCTCAGCTGTAAAATTTAAGCCGCTTAAGAAAAATTCTCGGGTAACCCATGAAATTGTTATAAACATGCTTCAGTTCTATACGTAACTCGAAGAACGCGACCAACCATTTGTTTAAAAAGACTTTTCCGCTTCGAACCAACGAATAAATAATGCTCATACTTGTAAGTTGAGTGATGATTAATGATCCCATGAAATTGATGACAGTAAACTTATCTGACACTAGTTGATTTATTGAGCCAAAGTTGGAATTCAATCAAGTTTTTTTAGGCTGTCTCGTTTGGCTAAACGACGTGAACGTTTTTGTAACGAGTAGATTGTTTTAGATTTTTTGTGGAGATTGTGTAGAATGATTTGGGTTTTAGAGGTCGAAGATCGTTTTGTGGTAGCCACATGGATGAAATACTGGAAGGTTGGTTTTTACTTTGTTGTGTAAACACATTAATCAACTGATCTTTAACTTGAAATTAGTTTTTTGAGGCTTAATGTTATCATAATAATTACGATGGTAGGGACTTACCAACGTGCAAACTGAAACCATGAATTCAGCACATGATTCTACCATGCCATGGATTCAGTACATAATTATAATGTTAGGATAATACAGTACATATTTATATTATTAATTATATATTTTTTTTAAATCAGCTCTTTCATAGAAAAATGCAAAATCAACGCGGTAATCGTGTCTAGTAGAGCAATTGTTTTGAAAATAACTGACGAAAAATTTCAACGCCCCCCTGTGTCGAAATTTTACGTTCAGAACTATGTACCGAATCCATGGTAACAGGTTGTGCGTCAATGTCCCTGCCACCCTGTATTTATTGTTTCAGGTATGTAATATAGCGGAGCTACCTGTTGTAACAAAGGATACACTAAGTCTTTAGAACGTATACGATTACTTCTGCGAGTTGTAGCACCCAGGGAATGCGTGTGCGTAGCGGGTATGTAGCGAACACGTAGTAAGCGTAGCGGTCTCGTAGCAGTTCCTTCCGCTAAAGATATTTTTATTTTGCATCTGTTTTATAAGATTAGAAGTAGTGCTCGAAATGCGTTTTTAGAATCTAAGCTTTGTTTAATGTCGTAATATAGCGAGATCAAGTTCTAGTAACAAATGCAACGTAATTTTGGCAACTCACTTTGAACGTCGTAAAAAATGGAATACTTATTTTACCCTGAAATATTAAAAACTGAACAAAATTCCCAACTCCGTACATACCTTAGGAGAAAAGCTGAACAAACCAAAGCGTACGTCTGAAGAATCGTGATGAGGTGAAACAATGGCACGCGACAGGACGCGAGCGAGCCCGACGCGACTCACTAAATCATTTCGCTGTACGAAATCACTAAGCTCGCAGTCTTAACGCCCTTCCACACGTAGCGAGCCATGTCGCGACGTACAGTTCGACCACAGAATTTAATATAAGCGTAGTTGCATGTTTGTTGTGTGTAGTTAGGTTTTGCTGATGAGAAAATATTTTAAACGGCATGACTAGATTGAAATCATGGTGCGACACTTGGCTAAGTTAAGTTTATTGCGTCTCAAAATAGAATTCCTCATACCTCCCATCTCACATTATGTCTTTGTTTAGACAATACCCACAACAAAATGAATTGTTTTCTATGTTTTTAAAATTGTTCTCGCCGATAACTTAGTACTTCAACGCAATGAGTTGTCAAAATAAAAGCAATTTCGGCCAGGCAGACGCTGCAATTATATTTAGCCACCACGTTACTTTTTCCCAGTCCTATGTTGGGTTCTGCTTCGAATTTAACTGGATGCAGATGAATACCAGTATTTTACACGAAGCGACTGCCTATCTGACCTCCACAAGCCATTTACTGGAACACCATACCCCTTGGTAAGACTGGTTGTCAGACTTTTGGGCTTATGAGTACCCTTAACGACTGTCAAAGATCTACGAATGGCAGCCGGAACCAACGGCTTAACGTACATACTTTCCGAGGCCCGTGCCTCGGAAAGCACGTCGTGAGTGACCACCCATCCACGAACAGACCACAGCACCACATTTATCATTAGCCACAAGCCATACTTAGCCGTGCGACAGTAATTCAGATCGTATGAAACATCATAATCGCAGCACAAAATATTCTCCCCCAAACATTTCTGCACCGTTGACTTTTTTGTCTCAAAAAGAATTCCAGTTAGGGAACGGTAAAAATTGTATTGTATTCAAAAGAACTTTGTGATGTATACAACAAAGAAGTTACGAAATGATTACCGGTAAAATATGTTTCCATCGAAGACAAGCATTCTAGGAACATTTCATAAAATGAAACTTGAACAAATATTAAAGTAAACAAGATGATATCGAGTGCTCGAAAAGATTTAACAACTTTATTAATAACTGAAGATTTTAGGATTCATTTAGAAGTGAAGTAATAGTTAAAGTGTCGTAAAAGTTCATTTTACTAAAATACTATTTCGTTATTTTTGCAGACGGTAAATATTTGGACGATGTCTTGTAGACGAGACTTGCACTCGTTATTTTTATTAATTAGATTCATTATAAGAAATTACAGTGAAGACCTGCAGTATTTTAGTTTTACCTTTTAAAGTTTCGGTAATAAAAGTTGTAGGGAGATGCTATGAGATTCTTGAAGAGCTACTTTTTTCATAAATTCGAAACAAAGTAGCGGTGCGTATTTGGTCTCGTAATATTAAAGTTAGTTAGTCTAGTCAGGCTTTATATTTTTGGTACTTACATTTTATTGTAGGTACTTAAACGGTCTTGAACCAAGCATGGATTAAAGATGGTTTGAGACAAATCCTTAGTTTTATTACACTTCTCTTAACTACCTAGGTACTAACTATTTATTACGTTTTCACCTAAAGGACTAACATAACTAATACGGGGTTATCACACTGCACTGGACACCGCTACAGTGTGTGGTGCTACGGTTTTTAACTTTGACAGTTGAATCTTGATTTGTATACAAAATCCGCAGGGACACACTGACTCCGTGCGATCTACAATCAAAGTTAAAAACCGCAGCACCTCACACCAGAGCGATTTCAGGTGCAGTCTAACAACCCCCTTAACGATAGACCAAAAGAAAGGTATACAGTATAGTCGTACTTATGGCTTTAAAAATACATCCTAACAAATAAACTCGAAGCCCAAAATCCTCAAAACGAAACTACTTTAAATGAACTAATTCAAAAACTTCAAAACGATATTTTAATAAAGATATTCTTGATTGAAAAGTTTCGTTGCCTACATACGGCTAACTCCAGTTACCAGGCTAGCAGATAACGATGGAAAGAATGAAGTTGATTAAACTGCAGTGTCCGACTAGATGAGAATTCTGGAGGTTTTACTACCCACGATCATACAATGTTGCTGGATGTATTGCGCCGCAAAATACACGTGCGCTTCGCTTTACATTTTTGGAAATAATAATGTTTAACTTGTTCCTGGAGGGGTGCTTGGCGTTTTCATCGAGTATTGTGTAATATTAAACAGTTCATGTTTAAGATACTAACTACGTTTTTTGTATTACTCTAAACTAAACATGTTTGCCGCATGTCAAATGACAAATTGGGCTAAGAGAACCACCGATTGGGTCCTACTAAACGCACGACGCCATCGCGGCAGGCCAGGACGAAGATGGCGGGACGAGCTTGATTACTGCTGTAAGGACAGGCCGACCGGCACTCGCAAAGACAGAATTGTGTGGAAAAAGGAGAGGAGGCCTTCGTCCCGCAGTGGAACAATACAAGCTAGTTACATTAGATCTAGTTAGAGGCTCTAAACTAAGGTCTTCAACAACTATTTCTTTGCATTTCAATAGATCGTGTTAGGGCCGACATATACGGACTGCTCGAGCTGTTAGCGATTCATTAACATAGACGGACCGCTCTTGCAGTCATAGTCAACAGCTTGAAGCTGCCATTGATAACTGCTGGAGCATTGATACCAACTGCTCGTCATTCGAATCAGGTAACTGCGCGAGAGCAGTCAACAGCTCGAGCAGTCAGTGTATGCCTGGCGACTGCTTGACCGCACGACCGCCCAAAGCAGTTGCAACTTCTCGAGCGGTTTCGTGTATGTGTGTGTGTGTACGTAGATGACTGTAGTTCACTATGCAGTCGCAGCTTGAAGCAGTGCATCCTGACTGCTTCAAGTAGTCCCTGTATGTCGGCCCTTAGAGGTTTTGATGGGCACATTAATTAATGTAGATTCGTAATACGACGAATTAGAATCATCATATCATCGTCAGTTCAGCCGAAAGACGTGCACTGCTGCCTCCTCATTTGCTGTAATATATTGTGTTGTGTGCCTTTTAGTCAGTGCTAAATAAGTGTATTTTCTTTTTTTCCCCCAAGCACCGGCACTTCCACTTCACTTCGCCACTTCACTTCGTGTGAGGCCTTCCAACGCACAGTGCGCACGTGGCCAGGGTAGATTACTTGCAGAACAGATGGCCGATGGAACCGAAAGGTTTTGGAGTGGCGACCGCGTACCGGAAGACGTAGCTTTGGAATTTTAGTCGCTCCTAATAAATAAAATCTTTGCATCGCAACGTTGCTGCCCACCGTCACCAAAAATTAACGGCACGATCATAAAAAAACATAAAGGGGAAGTTTATGTATAGTTAATAATAATAATAATAACCCCACTGCCGTATCTCTACGTTGACGTCGTGGTGGGGCTTGCGCGTTCTAAACTCTAGGTCTGTGACGGAAGAGTTTACTTCGCCGGATCAGGTCTAGGGTGAGGAGTCAGACCAAGAGAGATACAGAAACCCGCAGGGCAGCATGTGGCGAGCTGTTGGGCAGTAGCGACCCCACGGACGCTATCTCCCGGGAGAAGTCTTGTTCCTCACCTCTGGCTTGCTTTTATTGGCCGGCTGGAGTGAGCACTGACGAGGAACAGAGCTCCCATCTCATTCTTGCCTTTATTGGCTGGCTTGAGTGGACCTCGCAATAGCAAACGTGCTCGGAGGAAGGAAGTATTTCAGTAAGATGCTGGTAGGGATCTTGACCGTACTTCCGGGATTGTCCTGATAGCCGTGGAATACCTCTCCACTCCTCACAAGCACAGCACCTCAGGACATGTTGCCCCCTTGTTGCTACGACAAACAAAAAAACGGTAAACGGTCGCTGGCACATATGTTACCGACCGTTTTGGGTGGCCCATTATTGAGTGTGCAAGTCACCCCCTGCCATTTTATCTGTGAATTATTATATTATCGTTGGTCAGGCCGGAGACATAGACCTTCCATAGTTCAAGGTAACCGATCTACAATAGCCGCCCACACCCATAGCCCAGTATATTTTGTTTCCATGTTCTGCAATAGTCCTGCACCAACCGGGGGTTGTCCTTGGGTGCACTTGCATGGTGCATACAGGGATAATGGGTGCCTCCTCATCACTTAAAAAATATCTAAAGGATCTCTGCGAGTTGGCTTCGGCCCCTGGCACGCCTTTCAAAGGTGCGGGACCCCAGGGTCTCGAGATTAATAAAAAAATAATAATAATAAGTATTTATTAGCACACAATACAGGTTTGACACATATTAAAATACACATAGTAGTCACTAGGGTACATAGAAATTAACAAATAGGAATAGTGTACAAGAGATGGGAAAAGTACAGTCAATACAGAATTTGAGCCCTGACTCCTAAACTAGGAAGATCCTGTATCTTAAAATAGTTCTATAAAATACGTTCTTCTAGTACGTCATTTAAATCCGCGTTCTCGTATCCTTTGTAGATCTAAAGTAAGGCGAATGCTATACTACAGACACACTTCTGTTTAACTTGAACCGTATTACACTTTGTACGGCGACCTTTTTAAATACGCTTTCTACCAAAAGTATGTACTTCCATGAAAGGGTCTCAAAAATTAATTATTAACACGAAAATCCACAAACAATCAACCCAGGATTTGTAACAACAGGCGGACCAAATCCTGTTTTCCTCGAAATAAAATCGGGGCAGGTGTAACAAAGAACTGGCCAGTTTATAAAAATAAATATCTGATGATACTATTTGCTTACGGATAAAAACAATTGTTGGTGTTCGGGTGTGAGCAAATATAATACGGTATAAATTTTAAAGGCACATATTTCATGGCGCCCCGCTTACATTTCTAATTTTAACGTGCAGGACCGAATTTATGCTTCGTACATGTGTTGCCATATAGAGAAGTGGCGTAATAACATTCGGCATTTGGTAGCGAGCACACAAATATTTGTTTATTCAGTTACCGATACGTATAGCCTTGTAATTCTGATATGTGCGGTGGAGAATATGTCGTTTTATTCGCTTTTAGTTATTAGTTTTACACTTTTTTTTTTACTCTTCACACTATTTTGGAGGTGCAAATAACTGTTTCAGAATCAGCGAAAATTCAAAGTCAAAGTCAAAGTCAAATAATTTATTTCAAATAGGCACATAAAAGGCACTTTTGAACGTCAAAAATAAAATTAAAATAAAATTGATTCTAGGCGCCCCTTCCAAATGGTAGTTTTCGTATTGAGAAGAATGGGCAAGAAACTCCACCGTTACTCTTTTAAACTGTTTTACAATATTTTGCATACATTATTTATATAATTATATGTGAAGACGATGCACCTAAAAATAAAATTACTATACCACAATAGGTAAAAGAATTAAAATGGATAAATGAAACCATGACATATAGATTAATTATGTGATAGATACATGGTGCTCACACATTCACAAACATTCCAAAATGCAAAATAAATAAATAAAGAGTAATAAGTCCGGGTGTGACCCCAAGTAATTACAGAATGTAAATCAATGTCAAAGAAAAAAAAAAAAAAAAAGAATAAATTATATACAATTACATTAGCAACCAGTTTGATTTTGTCTAGACTCTAGAGATTGTCTTATGGAGCAGGACCAGCATGTTTCCAAGCATTCTTATCTTGGATATAATCCTGTAATTTGTAATATCCTTGCTTACAAAGTGTAATTTTAATATAAGTTTTAAATTTTCTTTCATTTAATTGCAATATTTCACAAGGTATTTTGTTGTAACATTTAGCACAGTAATATAATTATCTTTATCAACAGCATTTTGTAGTCCACTTCTAAAAATAGGACCTCGCGAAGAAGGAAAGTTCGTAATCACCACACGAGAGGGTAGATTAAAGCTAAAAAACCACTCCGTGTCTCGATACCAAGGACTAATATAAATGCGATCCTAGTCCTCGTTCATACTCCCTTTATTCCTATTTTTTTATCTGCAAGAATAAACAGACAAAAGTTGAAAAGAAACGTCATTATAAATTTTCCGGAACTCCTTCAACTGTTCACAATAAATAAACAAGGGGGCTTTGACTTTCTTTCATGTTACAATCTCTCGATAACCAGCACCCTAATTGCGTAACACACTTTAAATCTCAATTTTCAAAATCTTAATTATTTTGAACGAGTACGTTGTACACAACGTACTCGTAAATAACGATATGGATGTTGTTGAACTCTCAAAATGAAAGCCATTACTACTGATGGTGTGTTACGCAATAGGTACTATAATTTCGCGTTAATGACTATTCTAAATTAGGACATACACATATTGGTAACTTGCATAGAAGTATTCAAGTAGCTTGCGTGCCTTTATGCTATACCCACATGAACACTTACTAGCCTGAAGCATAGGCTCATACAAGTTATGGTAAAAAAGCAACTATGCTCTATTTCAATTTGGCATGCATTTAATCGAACCTCTAATAATTCCCATTTTGCGCTCCTAAAAATATTATTAAACATTCTTACATAATGACTGCGTGCCTTTTTGTGAACCTCGAATAATTCTTATTTTGGAAATTAAAAAAAGCCAAATAACTGCGACCAACTTGTATGTAGCACTCGCCTATCGACGTTGTGGCACCGCTCGCTTCGCTCGCTCGGTTCGCGCGCTGTTGCTCACAGTTCTAACCTAATCCTTTTGGTCGGGGTACCCTAGCTTCGTTGCGACCACCTGTGAGAAAAGGTCAGAAAGTTAAAAAAGATGCTCAATTATTTAAAAAAGTATGCATCATTAGAAGCGCAAAAAATATTTACGGGGTTCATTAATATTAAAAATGTGTCGATATTAGAAGTACAATAAGTTTTTATAGGATCAGTCAAATATATTTCTTTAAATTTTAAGAAATAAATTAATTAAAGATTTGTAAATAAGACATATTACTGATTGGTCAATAGCATACAAGTTACTTGCTTTGTTTCATGGTGTAGTGCAAGTGTGTTACTGGCTTTAAGTTCTTGCCATAATACACACACATGAGCTAAGATAGATCACACAAAAATTAAATAATTCGAAAAACTTTTCACTAGATTCTTAGGAACAGATATTATGAATATCATTTAGTCTGAGAATATTATGGTAAAGATATTATCTCTCTTGAACGTGAACAACAAAACGTGAACGGCTTTTACGCTGTCTAGTACATTCTTATTAGGAAAGATCAAAAGGAATGGTTCTAATCAAGAAATTATGATTATTATACCATTTTGGGATATTACATGCATAAATGTATGTGAGGTGTTATATAATAGTCTTAGTCAGGATCTAATAACTCATAATGACGGAAACCCCGCCCGGAGATTTAATATACTCTAGGGAGTAATTGTGTTATAGCGATTTTTTCAAGACACTTTGTCCTACAGTTGTTAAAAAATAATAAAAACATCTTCTTTCCTAGTATTCTTTGTAAACGACGTCTTTGCAGACCATCAAGCAAAGCGGTAGTCAAACGCAAGTCTGTCCTAAAAAAAAAACAGCCACAGAGCGCGAGGCAGTTTGCTTAATACCGGCAATAAATCTTCCCCTCACTTGTTATTTACCGCGTTCCATTTCTCTAAATACCAAACGTTTTTGCGCATTGCACCTGGACTGCCAAAGTGCTAACCAAAAACTCAAAAACGGAACGCTGCGCATTTTCAAACAGTCGTATGCAGAAAATTGACGCGTTGTAACGGCTGCAGTGACGTCATAGCTTCGACACGTCAAAGTGCTACTGATAGCAGGAATACCTTTCTGAATGCCACACGCGTGTGACAGGTGCACGCTATTAGCGTCCAACGGCACCAGCAGATTTATAGCTCGACCGCGCCGCACAATGCCACAAAACTAAACTGCAAAATTTATGCGAGCGTCTAATAAATTAGAATTTCAGACGCGTTTTAGAAAATATCGCTACGTATTTTAAATACCACTCCAAACAAATTTATAGGGTTGAAAATTAAAGCGAAATTCTACCCGAACCGGATTGATCGTGGCCTTGAATAAGAAATGGAAAAGTTACAAAGGAACTTGAAATAATCCTAAAAATTTATACATTTTACAAAGCTCTGGGAATCCATTTCCTTTATTGGTAACAAAGTTGGATTGTTGTGTTTAAAATGTAATCTAATTTTAATAAGAAACAACTTTTCTACAACAACACTCGAAACTTGGGGAAATTTCCATGATTGGCACATCTATAGGGAAATCCATGAACCTGATACTCTCGTCTATATTACATAATGTAGACGAACAAATCAATACACAGATTTAGTTACAAGCTATCAACTTACCTCAATTACTCGCCTCGCATGTTCCATTAACAAAGATAATTTATATGCTACATCCATTTTATGGTATAGCAGAACAATGCATTCCATCAACTAAGATGATATTCATTTGCATAAATTCCCCTTCAGTGGGATCTTAGTTTCAACGCAAGTTCCAACATCTCATTCACGTTTCGGTAACGTAGTGAAATTTCTTAGTTGATCGTTCGTCTTCATGCGGCTCACAAAAGCTGTTAAGTGCAATATGATGTTTATTGTGAGTTCTGTTTGTTATAATATGTTTTCTGTGTACTTCTTGAGAGTATCTTTAAAGGGTTATCTATCTTTAGTAGTATAATAAAGCTGAAGAGTTTATTTTTTTGTTTGAACGCGCTAATCTTTGGAACTACTAGTTGCCCTTATTCTTGAGAATATGAATATAGGCGCTACAACCCGAGCCGAGCAATAAGAAATAGTCAGAAAGAACACTAACAAAACGAAGTAAAAGTGCAAGCGGGTGATGCGATGTGACATAATGCGATAGTTTTGGGGTCGACGTCAGTAAGTTCAGTAGTTTTGGGGTCGGTCATCTATTTGATGCCACGGCTTATTTTAATTTAATTTAATATTTAAGTTGTTTTTTTTTTAATCTTTTCATTTTCACTTTTAACGTTCTGCATCGTTCTCACATGCATAATATCAACATAAATGATGTAACCAATATTTTGTAACCATTTTATTTTGATTTAAAAGAGTGTCCGTGGAGATCCTTGCCCATTCTTCGTCTACACTTATGAATGTGCAACTAGCTTCATCTTTCTGACTGACCGACCCCTTGACAATTCAAAAGTGCCTGTAATTAGTTTATTTGAAACTAGCTGCGCCCCGCGGTTTCACCCGCATAAGTTTCGATCCCGTCGGAATGTCGGGATAAAAAGTATCATATATGTTAATCCTGTTTATAAATCATCTGTGTGCCACATTTCATCCAAAGCCGTTCAGTAGTTTTTGCGTGAAAGAGTAACAAACATCCATCCATCCATCCATCCATCCATACAAACTTTCACGTATATAATAGTAGTAGGATAAATGCTTTTACATGTGACTTACGCAAATCTTGCCGATTCTACTTCAATAATTGTCACATACACAAAGTATGCATACACTCTAAAAGATGTCTTCCATCCAAACATGCCATCTGCTCTCAGCGTAGGTTAATATACTCCACAAAAGCTTAGCTCTACTCTACGCAGACGATCTCAAAATATATAGAGCAATACGCACTCTTATTGACTGTAAATTACTTCAAGACGACTTAAATAGATTTTATGCGTACTGTATTAAGAACAAAAATCAATTAAGTACTTCTAAATGTGTATCTATCACATTTACAAAAAACAAAAATATTATAAAACGTGCGTATATTCTCGGTAATGCTCCTCTAAGCGAGGTTACGTCGGTGAAGTCTTGATCAACATATTCATAAAATTATTAACAACTCTTACCGCATGTATAGTTTTGTGATGAGGACCACCTTGGACTTTAAGCGTCCTGATACTTACACTCATCTTTATAAGTCACTTATTAGATCACAACTTTAATACGCTGTATCAATATGGAGTCCTTTATACAAAAAATACGTAGAAAGCTTAGAAAATGTACAGCGCAATTTTCTCAAAGCTGTACGTTATCGATGCCGCCATAGTTTGAGTTCTAATGGCCCCTGTAGGGATTTTAACTTGATGGACTTGATGTCTAGACGCCTTCTCTTAGAGATGATGTTTCTATATGACATATGTAGTAGCAGATATGACTGTTTTGGTAAATAATTTAAATTATGTTGTACCTAGAACTTTTGTAAGACGCGAGGTGCGCGCACGCCCTCTATTTGGCATTCCATCTTGCCGCACCAATGCTGGAGGTCGCGCACCTCTACGTCGCATGGCAAATAATTATAACACAATTTTTTCGGACACAGACCTATTTAAATTAGCACCTAACAAATTTCGAAATAATGTAATAAAAAAATTAACAAATTAAATTTATTTATTAACTGTAATGTTAATAAATTATATAAGGTAATGTAAATTCACTCGCATGCCTACTTAGTTCTTATAAAAAATATTCAATAGGTAACATGTGGATAACGTTGTGAGTTACACATAAACTACTAACATTAGATACTAAGGTTTTATTAATTAAGAAACTTTGTGTAATTGTTTGTTTTCCCAAAGAAATAAATAAAAGCTTTATTAATTAAAAATAAGCAATGACCATCTCCCAGAGCTCAATAAAAGAAAATAATTTACTTAAAATGTTGACTATATTTTGCAGAAACTCCCGATGTAATCGTCAATACAGCGTCCCGTTTTCCTCTGAATGACGGGACCGTTTTTTATATTAAATATTTTCCCTCCAGCGGCACAGTACTGTAATTGAAATTGAGGCAATACGCTGGAAGCTTAAAAAGTTAAAATATTGCATTGAAAAAATTATTAATTATGAACATTTTTTATCCTCTTAATGAGCAGCAGGGTTGACAAATCAAGAAAAAATTAAATTATATCTAAAGCCGGCCGGGATTCCATTTATTATTTTAGTATCGCTCCCGGGGTGGGTCCCGTCAAATTTCGTAAGCAACTGATGCCTTCAGGACGATAGAAATTTGTCATTCACAGTGTCCTTTTGTTTTGTTAAAGCAATATTGCGATTCAATTAATGATCCCTATATTTTACTGTCAGCTCGCTTCACCTGACAAATCGCGTTCAAAATCTGACTTTTTGTCTACATTTTGGATCCCATTTATGTTGGAATTATGTAATTCGGAGTAAGAGAAAAACATTGTTTATCATGGGCGTAGTGACAGGCTACATAAGTACTTCAATTTCTCAACACATACAACAATTATTTTCACGTGTTCTAACTCAGCTTATCATCACGTCTACTGCTTTTCATAGCCTACTAATGACGATAATTATAATGATCAAACAGAATCAAGTAGCATCTCAAATAAACCCTTAAATAAATAAATCAGTATTTATTAAGTACAGAGCTAGACATGAAATTGTAATGGAAAAGTATAGAGAAAGAGAGAGAAAGATAAGTGCGAGGGAGTGAGGTAATCTTAAGTATGCGT
This sequence comes from Apamea epomidion, assembly GCA_947507525.1. Classification (NCBI taxonomy): domain Eukaryota; kingdom Metazoa; phylum Arthropoda; class Insecta; order Lepidoptera; family Noctuidae; genus Apamea; species Apamea epomidion. The sequence continues at coordinate 10,998,849 of OX382237.1, forward strand.
TCCAGATCTCACACGCACTTATTTTTAAAACACCTACCTAAAAGTTGAGAGGCTGCGCTAGACGTCGTTATGAAAAATGGTCTAAAATACGCTAACGCGTGAATTACCTAAATGTAACGAAAATTCAAACGATTTTTGTATCTTGAATACAACTATCCTATAGCATTGTGGTTTTTGATGCGACAAACACAATAAGTAATGTAAGTTTTAATACTTAATAAAGATTATTTGCGAAATGAGAATTTAAAATTGCTAGTCTTAAATAATCAAGTGACAATACATATCTTATCCAATGTAAAAGACGCTCAAACTTCCATCGCTAGATTACTTTGAGCATGACGCAGATGCTAGTGTTAATAAGCGTTTTAGTGCTCGCTAGGCTCTAATATAACCTTCATCGTCTATTGAAACATGTTCAATGAAACACTTACAATTATATTGGGACATGTTTTCGTCGTACATAGATATACGAATTTCTCGAAATTCTGTTCTGTGTTGCTATCCGATTGTGGTCTTACGTCATTTTTGTTCCACTTCCAGAACTTCTTTAAATTCTCTTTAAACACTGCATTGCTTGTGTCAAATTATCTGAAGTGCCTTAAAACATTTTCAAATTCATTAAGAAACATTACTAACGCTTCCTGTATCCATGTTTGGAGTGTAAAGTCCCCAAGAGTGAATGCTAAGTTTATGCTAAACAAGAGGTCTGCCCAGCTGCATTGCTGATATAGTGACCGCGAGATCGCTCTCTAAAGGTAAGTAAGATGGAATAGGATAGGCAGCAGCGTCTTTCAACTGCGTTCATCAATCCGTCTAAAAACGTGATTGTTAGGCCAATTAATTAATGACCGTACATCTTGGATGACACTGAAAACCATACTTAGCAACAAATGCTTACAGCTGTTTAATATAACATTATTAAAATACTTGATCATAAAGCCATGGGTGCCAGCAAGTTTATTTTCAGGAGGGGGGCGTCTTCAGCTCCACGAATCGAACTCGATCGTGCTTGCACCTTCACGTTAGATATGGCTATCGTTTGTATAAGGAGTAACTTTGCCGACTTATGCAGAAAAGCTTAACAATTAAGAGAATGAAAGATGGAAGAGCGAGCGAAGAAAGCTCAATAATGATAGCATTAGCACCCCGCTTAGGATCGATTCGATTTTCGGAAATAGGGGTTCGGTACTTTATTGATGAATGCACAAACGCTTTATAATTGACAGAATGTCAAATGCTAACGATTAGCTAAACGCGTGCGTGCGTATGAGCTTCAGTTTTCTATTATTATATAAGGCATTTTATTTTGAAGCCAAGAAGATGCAAGTGCACCCTATTACATCCCCCTCCCGGTGCCCATGCATAGAGCTACATTTAATTACACTATACTCTATAGCTATACAGGAATACCTGAGTCATGTAAGCAAGACAACACGAGATGGGCCACCAACATGCATTTTCAATGCACTACTGAGCTGTTTGAATTGCATTCCCAATGCATTAGTAACGAAAATAGCTCCTTCCGGGGCTAACAAGACGAGGCTAAAGACTTTGCTTAGACTGTTAGGCATGTTAAAACAGCAGCCAAGACAGTATATATCTAGATGATGTGGATATAAGTACTAGAAAGAAGTACAGTCAAGGAAATTGATACTCTTCGTCAATTTGTCGTGTTATATGTCATTGAAAATCAAAAGTCATTTAAACAAATAGATCTGAGAGTCAGAACTTTTTGAACATCAAAATTACATAAGACAATCCCCCAAAACGCCCGCCCTTCACCACTTCGTAGTGTTTTCGCTGGGAAGAAGAAGTAGCGCAACAAACTCCCCAACAGCACAGCTGTCTGTTCAGTTCATACAACTGTCCAAGATAGACAGTTGTAATTTGAATACTACGCAAAATATAAGTAAATTTGTTTTACAGCTAATTTTCCAGCCGTTACCTACTTAAGTCATCATCTGCCTTACCTTTTCTCTACTCTGTTGGGGTCGGCTTCCAGTCTAGCCGAATGCAGCTAAATACCAGAACTTTACATGGAGTGACTGTCCATCTGACCTCACGATACCCCTTAGTATGACTGGTTGTCAGACATTCGGACTTTTGACTTCCCGTAATAACTGATACTTACCTAATTTACATACATGATACGTAACTACTTAAGTAATAAAGCTTTTTTAAGAAATATTTCCCATTTTCAGTCATGAGATTGTTCAATGTCTCCGTGCTGAAAGAAGATAAACAGAGAGAAGTTAGAATATCCTTAATTATGTTCACCATAAAAATTACAGATATACTTTTGGAATGTTTGTGAGTATGTGAGCACCATGTATCTATCACAAAGTTAATTTATATGGCATGGTTTCATTTATCCATTTTAATTCTCTTACCTATTGTGGTATAGTAATTTTATCTTTAGGTGCATCGTCTTCACATATAATTATATAATTAATGTATGCAAAATATTGTAAAACATTTTAAAGGAGTAACGGTGGAGTTTCTTGCCCATTCTTCTCCATAGAAAACTACCTTTTGGAAGGGGCGGCTAGAATCAATTTGTTCAAAAGTGCCTTTTATGTGCCTATTTGAAATAAATGATTTGACTTTGACTTTATAAAAATAGAAGGTTGACACAATGGGCGGTCTTATCGCTAAAAGCGATCTTTTAAAGACTACCTTTTGATGGATTAAGGGAGAAGGAGAGATAATACTGAAGGTAGTCTGTGGTGTACCATTTACATATATACAATACAGACACACATACCTAAACCATATTATACTAATCTATTAAAAAACGGTAAACGTATATGTACATAGGTGGTTTCCAATTCCTAGTTCAACTCACCTGAAAAAAAGAAATAAGCTTAGTAGTATTAATGCTTAATAGACAGAAGTTTTTAATTTCGCAAAGTTCATTAAATCCCTTTTAAACTTAATCTAGTATTCAAAACCTTAACCCTCTAAGTTCTCTGTTATTACAGACTCACTTGAACACGCCTAAAATAATTATGTTTATATTTTAAAAAGAGGCAGATGATGGGTTTGAAATTTGCTCTTTTTCCTAACTACATTATGTTGGGGTTGGTTTCCAGTCTAACCAGATGCTGAATACATGGAGCGACTGCCTTTATGACCTCCACAACCCAGTTACTGGGTAAAACGATACCCCTTGGTAAGACTGGTTGTCAGACTTTCGGGCTACTGACGACCCGTAACGACTGTCAAAGATCCACGAATGACAGCCGGGACCGGCGGCCTAACGTGCTTTCCGAGGCACGGAGGGTTCTTGGTATGTGAAGATGGTCACCTGCTCGATCGGCCCGTGCGGCTGATAGTACTTAATATTTCAAACTAACACAATATAAATGAAAACAATAATTTTATATTTTACTTTTCTTTTACCAAACTTTCTGACTACTCGAGTTCAAGATCTTCAAACGTTTTTATTTCTCTTCTATACAGTATAATTATGATTTATTATGCAGGACAAGTACCTGTACATACCTAAGTAAGATACACGCAAAACCACTCAGTGTAATTGCTCACCTTAGAACACACTTGTTTGTAAAACTCAGTAACGTGAAACATTAGTATGTAAAATAAGGACGATGTCAAAGCTTTGGCATGTTTGAGTCCTTATATACTATAACTATAGTTTATACGTTCCATTTATTTACACATTTGGAGTTGAGGAGTGTGTTTTGTAATGTGAGATAAATGTTTGTATGTAGGTGCGATTTGATGTTTATCTTTTTTGCTTTTCCTGGCCAGGAAAAGTCTTCTCTTCACGTGGGTGTATATTTCTTTCTTTGTTAGCCTATATTGACGTGTCCCACTGCTGGGCAAGGGCGTCCTCTGTTTCCTTCCAAACATCCCCGTCTTGTGCGATCTCTGGCGTTGGCCCTGCAAACGTTATCAGATGTACTGTTCTTCGAGGTGTTTACCTAACCTATAGCATTAATGGTTTAAAAAAAGTCCACACTCCACCAGACAACCTTCAACGAACCATCAGCATAAATTAAAACAAAATCAACATCCACATTACAAGAAAACAACACCACAAACAAACGGAAGTCTTCCCTATTTCGTCTAGTACGGAAAGTATCAGGAAAACATAAAGTGAACTTGTAAATCGATGGCCGAATTGGCTTCGGTCCAGACCTAGCTTACCAACACAGAACATTACAAAAATCTGTTGTTGCACCATTTGGCAGGGCCGCTGTAGCGAGAGGTCACGTACCCGCTTTATTTAAAAGATTTTGTATAAACGCCCCTCGAGCTCCCTGACTGTTAATTTAACGACAGAAACGTTTAGTGCCTTTGATATCAGACGTGAGGAAATCGGGAATTGCTGTGATGTTGTTAAGTTGTATTGGTTCCATTAGAATAATAACTGCAAAAATAACAATTGAATTGAGACCGACCATTACCTTTACCGGAGTGTGTCCACTACCCCGCCTGATAGTTCAATGATGCAGGCGACGGTGATGTAGGTACAAGGCTTGCCAAGAAGCAATGTGATTCCCGTCTTGTGTCTCGAAGACTCCGTGTCAATAGCATCAAATATGTATCTAATAATAACTGTTAGGTACAGACCTAACTACGTTATTATTTAAGAAATTCTGAAAATCCAATAGCTATTAGAAATCTAATCTATTTAAAAGTAAAATGTTAAAGATCATAAAATATGTAGAATTGTAGACTTAACATTCTTATATTTTCACAAAATATCAAACCAACATGTTCAGACCATTGTACAGACACCAGCACACCAAGCTACTACAATCTGTCATATTTCTTTAATAGATTTTCAATTTTATCGATAAAGTATTAAGGTTCAAGGTTAATTGGAAAAATTTAACAGTTTCGGGTAACTTGACTAACTGGCATCTGTACCAAAAATACGATACTTTTTATCTCATCAAAACTTCTGCGTACATATTGAATTTTTGACTCGCTGCGAAAAAAACAGTCTTAGAAATTAACTAAAGAAAAAACGGCCTCAAACGCAAATAAAACTACGTTCCCAAATACCAGTTCGACCAAGACCAGTAAAACAGACGAACCTAATACTACTATCATCTGTAGGACGAAAAAAAGCAATTCTGCGGCCGTGAAAACTAGAATTCATGACACTAGTCTCGGAGAGGCATGCGTAGGTACGTACATAAACCGTGCCCTGACAAGGCCACTACAACTACAAGTAAAAGTCAAACAAGTAGTACTTGCACGTCAGTTATATCATTTTACGACGTCGTTTCGCTCCCTCGCTGAACCTCGTTCCGTTTTACTACTAGTCACTCATTAATGAAACGTAACCTCTCGCACAGTGCAAGAAAAAGGACACCTGATGATTAATGAATTTTTGTTTTGTTTGTGGTTAGAGATGATGAGGTGCCAGAACAGTGATGGCATAGTGGTAACGATCGCGACTTACAAGTTGTAGGTCGTAGGTTCGAACTTTGACAGGCGCTTTACTTTGTGTCAATTATTACATCAACACTGCTCTCAAAACAGTGAAGAATCGTTCGTGAGGAAACCGGCATGTCCTAGAACCAAAAATTCGAAGACATGTGACATCTACCAATCCGCACTGGGCGGATTACGCTCTACTCCCTTTCTCTCAGAAACGAGGCATCTGTTCCAGTAATGGGAACGTTATAGGCTGATTATGCTGATGATGAGATGAGGTATAGGATTATTGCTTTCTAATAGCAGGTAGAAACTAAACAAGGACCAACCTTTGGCAGATGGTATCATCAATCATCATCCAGGAATCGAACCCAGGACATGCTTAGCAGCAGCGCATGCAACCACTGGACCAATGAGGCAGTGCTGCGTGTTCTTAGTAAAATAATGATAAGTGTCTTGTTAGCCAGTCACCAGTCATCGTCAATTAAGAACTCAAACACTCAGTTTTATAAATTTCTAATTTAAACTAGAAATTCATAAATCTGAGTGTTTGTTTCGAAAGTTTTTTTTTTTTTTTTTGTGATTCTTTGGCCTGGTTTATTAGAATAAGAATTAGCATTGTCATTCAACGTGGCAATGCTACTAGTCTTCTAGGCACGTTTCCGGATGACAGCGATGCGGACGAATATTTCGACGAAGTGTTTTGTTTTTGTATTTACTTGTATAGTTAGTTAGTCATTAAATTAAGTAACTAGAGTAAATAGTTAGTTATCTGTACATACAATAAATACATTGTTAAAATGTTGATAAAGGTAGAAGAATTTTAATAAAAGAGTACATTATTAAATTACATAAACAAAACAAATTCAAACTACAAATGCAGATTCAATTCCCTCAAGAACCCTCACACCAAAAGGGTAAATACAAAGTATTACAACAAAGAAAATCCGTTGCAGACGATGCAATAAGTGTTGAGTACTAACTTCCCTGTCTGGAGGCCTGGAGCTAATGGTGCGTAGGGAAATTGCATAACCTATAGCAATTTTCCTCTACTTTAGCCCCATCGGAGTAACGCATCATTTGGCCAACTCACCGCATCGTTACTTCTGAGGCAATTATGAAAGTAGCCAGTCACAGCCTCCAACCTGTAGTAATTGATGATACGAGAGTAATGCTGTTGTGCCTTTTTATGTGGATTTTTGAGAAGGGAACTTGGTTTTTAATGCTTTAAAAAGTTTTCATAGGTACTGGCGGAATTTCTCTAGTACTGTGAACGCAAATTACATTAGGTACACATACATATAATTGCAGTCATCACATCGCATCGCATACATAATCAGACTATAATGTTCCCACTGCTGGGACACAGGCCTCCTCTCGTCAACAGGGAGTGGGCTGGTAGTGGGTTGGTAGATGTCACATATCTTCGAATTTTTGGTTCTAGGACATGCCGGTTTCCTCACGGTGTTTTCTTTCACCGTTTTGAGAGCAGTTGTGATGAAATTATTTACACCAAGTAAAGCGCCTATTTGGGTTCAAACCCGTCGTAGGTTACAACTCGTAAGTCGAAGGGGGGGGGGGGGGGGGGGGGTTGGGGGCTTTGCCACTAGGCAATAGGCATCGCATACCTACGAATAATTGGTGATTTTTCACTAAAATGACAAAAATGGATTTGACTTATTTTAGATGCTCAAGCCGGGGTTACCGAGAACCAGGGCTTACTTTCCGTTTAATTTTTCCTTTTGTTACTTTTTTTTATATAATTTGTTTTATTTTTAACTGTGTTTAGTTTAGTTTATGATCCTGTACGAGTCGCAATAAATACATTTTCTTTCTTTCTTTTCTTTCTCACAAGAAAAAAATTTTCTCGCATGTGTCGTACCTACCTACTGCTTTCAGCAAAACCTTGACGCGGCTAACGAACGGAACTTTGAAAATACATAAGTTAATAAATATAGCCTTCCTGCATCAGGAACTGAAGCAAAGCCCTTTTTATACTTTTTCATCTTGCTTTGCACACGTCACTAGATCTAATCTGGAACACCGCTTCCATAGAGAAAGCAATCTACTATCAATCCTCGCCTTTTTCCGCTCGCTCTGAGTACTTCCTTTCCCCGTTTCTCTAAGCCGTATGCTTTACATTCGTAGACTATTGTAAATTACGAATATGTAAAAGCAGGGAAAATAATTGTTTAACAAAATGCCTTCAGCCGCTCTATTCTGTACAAATCTCACCGTGATAACTTACGTGAAGTGAGCTAAAAGTGAGCTGTCATTCCACCTTATGCTATGGGATTGATACTATTGACTCAGCTCACTTCACGTTCACTTCACCTAAATTTTCACGGTGCTGTGTTTCCAGAATAGCATGGCTGGTGAGCGATTGTGAGTTTTAACAGATCTGCCCTACAAACATCACATCATATAGCAGTACGCCTGTTTTACCATAAGGGTGAAGCAGAGGGGTGCCAGGGCAGAAAACCTCCACGTGTGCCTGGGGACTGGAGTTCCCTTCTGGATACGTCCGGGGGGAAGACCAGTTTTCGGGCCGGTGCATCCTGGGGTGCGGGCAGCTATTTCTCATTAGGATTATTTCCCAATGAGATCTCGCTGCCCGCATGCTAATGTTCTGCCAAGAGGAACGCTCCACACAAGTCGCTATGAGGAGCAGAGCGGCAACTGTGTCGAGTAAGAGCGGGCCTGGTGTGCACTTACCCTGCCGCCGGGCAGGCAGGAGGGGTTACCCTCCCCTTCTGCCACCGTTAATATCGTAGCCCCGAAGATTGTCAAGGTCATGTCTCTGACTTTTGACGGGGGTCGAGGGTCTTGGCTTAACCACCCGGACCGCGAGGAAGATTAACCTCTATAAAAAATTCCCCAAACCTCCAAGCGGCGGCGCACCGTGAGGGAGGTAGTAAGCTTGGCTAATGGGTAGCTTGATTTAGTCGCTAGTGCGGACCACGTAATTTTGAGCCAGTACAAAAAGTTTTTTACTCGTGGGAACAAAAATGGATACACTTTTCAAAAAACAAAACCCAACAGACGAAGGGAGGAGTGATGCGGTGTCGGAGTCCGACGCTGCATCTGGAGGAGCGAGCACGGGAGGCTCAGTGAGCCCTCGCCGTGACCAGGAGACGGCCGCTGCTAAGAGGAAGATCCATAGCAAGCGGCCAAGGTCAGTGGACGGCCAGGGGTCGCCTCTGACGGGGAGCTGACTTCGGCCAGGAAGATCCCCACCAGCAGGCGCGGAGGAGCCCGAGAGCGAGGTTTAGGGACGGGGCTCACTGCTCGGGAGGCGGCTGAAAAAGCGAAGGAGCCCGCAAAAAAGGAGGGGGGGACCGGTCGCGCGGTCGAATCAGGGCCCTCAAGCGACGAGGCGGCTGAGGTAGGCGGCGGCCCTAAAGCGGACCGCATAAAGAGGTTTGCGGCGGTCGTGGAGGCCGCGATCCGGGACGTGGCCCTTAAGAAGTTGCAAACTTCGAAAAACAGGGCCATAGTCTCGGCAAAGGCCTCCATCTTGGCGGCAGCGGAGGCCATCCACTTCGGGCCTCCGCCGGACGGCATGTCCGAAATGCGGGCGGAGGTGGCCCGCTTGACGGCTGCCATGGAGCTCCTCCGAAAGGAGAACGACGAGCTCCGAGTGGACCTGGCCGGGATGCGAGCGGCCGGCACAGCGCAGACAATTCCACCACCAAGCCAGCCCGTGCCGGTGGAGAACCAGGTCCTGAACCTGGTTCGGCAGGAGCTGGCGACCTTCCAGGCGCGGTTCGCCATCCTGGAGGGTATTGTTCTGCGCCCCCCCCTGGCGGGTAGGACGGCCCCAGGGCCTAAGGCGGCCTCATACGCGGCCGCTGCCGCCCCTAAACCCGGGCCGTCTGGCCGGACCCAGGCGCCGGCCAAACCGGCGTCGGCTAGAGGAGCCCCGGCGCCGGCGAAACTGACGTCGGCTGGTGGAGCCTCGGCGCCGGCAAAATCGGCGCCTGCTGCCAAACCCGCGGCGCCGGCCCACAAAAAGGGCAGAACGGCTGGGGAGGGGAAGGCCCCAGAGCCTACGCCTCCCTTAAACAAATCTCCCACGACCAACACCGAGTGGCAGGTGGTCGGGGAGAAAAAGAAGGCGGCCAGAAAAAAGGCGCAGAGGAGGCGCCGCAAGGAGCGAGCCGTTGCGGCTAGGCTTCGCTCCCCCAAGACCGCGGCTGTAGTCATTATACTACAGCCGGACGCGGTCAAGAGGGGGGTGACCTACTGCAACGTGCTCACCAAAGCGAGAGCGACGGTGGATCTCCAGGAGCTGGGGATCACCGGAGGCCTCCGGCATAGGGTGACCGCCACTGGTGCCCGCATGCTGGAGGTCCCCGGTGCGACGAGTGGCCCCACCGCTGACGCCCTGGCTGAAAAGCTAAGGGCGTCCCTCAATGCGGACGAGGCTCGAGTCTCCAGGCCCGTCAAGTGCGCGGATATGCGCATTGTGGGCCTGGATGACTCGGTGACGGGGGCTGAGGTGGTAGCCGCCGTCGTCAGGACGGGCGGGTGTCTGACCGACCAGGTGAAGGCGGGCACCATACGTCCTGACTTCACGGGTATGCGAACCGTAACGGTAAGCTGTCCCGTGAAGGCGGCGAGGAAGATAATGGAGGGCGGAAGGCTCCTGGTGGGCTGGGTGTCGGCGCAGGTCAAGCTGCTGGAGCCCAGACCTCTAAGGTGCTATCGATGCCTCGTGGGGCACCACGTGGGCGTCCAGTGCACCTTAGAGGACCGCAGCACTCTGTGCTTTCGCTGCGGTAAGCCCGGACATACGGCCGGCTCGTGCATCGCCGCGCCGCACTGCGTCGTATGTGCGGCTGCTGGCAAGCCGGCCGATCACCGGGCGGGGAGCAAGTCCTGCGCTCCACCCGCCGAAGCCAGGAGGAAAGGCAGGCCCTCCGCCGCCGTCGCCACCACCACCGTCGCCGCCACTGTCGCCGCCACCGCCACCGCCGCCGCCGCCGCCGCCAACACCGCCGCCGCCGCTGCCGCCACCGCCACCGCCGCCACCACTGCCGAGGGGGCCCGGGAGGGGGCTGAAATGGAGGAGTAATGACTCCTCCTCTACGCCTCCTCCAGGCGAACATCAACCACTGCGCCTGCGCTCAGGACCTGTTGCTCCAGAGCATGGCGCAGTGGTCGATTAACATCGCCGTGGTCGCTGAGCCGTACTTTTATCCCGCCCAGGGATGACTGGGTGGAGGACCTGAACGGCTCAGTGGCCAGAATTTCGTCGGCTGCCGCCGGTACCCCGTCCCTCGAAGGTGTCACGAGGGGACAGGGGTGCGTAGCAGCACGGTTCGGAGAGATTGTAGTCGTGGGAGTATACTTCTCTCCGAGCCGAACTCTCGCCGAGTTCCAGAACTCTTTAACAGAGTTGAGTGTCGTCGTCGCCAGAAACCACGCCTTCTCCGTGCTAGTGCTCGGGGACTTCAACGCCAAGAATTTGGCCTGGGGTTCCCGTTGCACGGATGTGCCGGGCAGGATGGTGGAGGACTGGGCTCTGGAAACAGGCCTGGTCGTCCTAAATCGGGGTTCTGTTCCTACGTGTGTGCGGATGCGGGGCGAGTCGGTGGTGGACATCTCGTTCGCCAGCCCCGCTCTGTCACAGCGTGTCATTGACTGGCGCGTCATGGAGGAGGTGGAGACCTACTCCGATCATCGGTATATCCGGTTTGAGGTCCTAGACCTCTAGCGCGCTGGTCCAACAGGCCCCGAGTGGTCCGCGGTGGGTGCTGAAGCAGCTGGACCGGGAGCTTCTCCTGGAAGCCTCGATCGTGCAGGCCTGGGTGTTTTCACCGGACAGGCCTGCTGACATTGACGATGAGGTGGAGTGGTTCCGGGAGGCCATGTCCGAGATTTGTGACGTGGCAATGCCCCGAGTCCGGCCAGGATGCGCCCGACGTCAGGTGTACTGGTGGTCGCAGGAGGTTGGGGCGCTACACAAGGCGTGCGTCGACGCGCGACACCGGTACACCAGGCACCGCAGGCTCCGCATCCGCCCTCCGGATGCGGAAGCCACGGAGGTGGAGCTATACGAGGGGTACAGAGCGGCGAAGACCGCCCTCCAACAGGCTGTTCAGCGGGCCAAGGATATGGCCCGCGAGGAGATGCTGGAGACTCTGAACAGAGATCCATGGGGGCGCCCCTACAGAATGGTGCGGAATAAACTCCGCACATGGGCCCCCCCGCTGACGCAGAGTCTCCGCCCACAGCTGGTGGAGGAGGTGGTGAGCGCTCTGTTCCCTTCACGGGGGGAGCATACTCCCCCGCCTATGGCTCCGCCACTTGCGGTGCCCGAAGCGGACCACGCGGACGACGACGACGACACCCCTGAAGTGACCGGGGTAGATCTGAGAGCGGCGGTAGGCAGGCTGAAGGCCAAAAATACCGCCCCGGGACCCGACGGCTTGCCGGGTAAAGCCTGGGTCCTGGCCTCGAGGGCTGGAGCATGCATGGAGAGAGGCCAGTTTCCACTCCGTTGGAAGACGGGGAAGCTGGTCCTCATTCAGAAGCCAGGGCGCCCTGCGGACTCTCCGTCCGCATACCGGCCCATAGTGCTGCTCGACGAGGTCGGCAAGCTCTTTGAGAGAGTGATTGCGGGCCGCCTCGTCGGGCACCTAGTGAGGACGGGGCCGGATCTTGCGGAGTGCCAGTTTGGCTTCCGCAAGGGGCGCTCGACGGTGGACGCCATCATGCGCGTGAGAGCCCTCACGACGGGGGACGCGGTGTCCCGGGGTGGGGTGGTCGTGGCGGTGTCACTCGACATCGCCAACGCGTTCAACACCCTGCCCTGGAGCTGCATAGGGGAGGCACTCCGGTATCACCGGGTGCCGACTTACCTCCGTCGAATAGTCGGGGCGTATTTGACGGACAGAGCCGTCATCTACCCCGGTCGCGACGGGAACTGGAACCGGCGAGAGATGTCGTGCGGTGTCCCACAGGGATCGGTTCTGGGGCCGCTCCTGTGGGACATCGGTTACGACTGGGTGCTGCGGGCCGACTTCCCTGATGGCGTCAGCGTAGTTTGCTACGCTGACGACACGCTGGTCCTGGCGCAGGGGAGGTCGCATCAGGCGGCGCCCGACGCGATGACATGCGGGGTTGCGATAGTCGTGGAAAGGATCCGGCAGTTGGGTCTCGAGGTGGCATTGCACAAGTCCGAGGCCATGTCCTTTCATGGGCCCCGGTACGGGCCACCTTCGGAATCCCAACTGATGGTAGGAGGGGTTCACATCGGCGTCGAGAAGACGATGAAATACTTGGGTCTCGTCCTCGACAGCCGGTGGAACTTCGTCGAGCATTTCCGACGTTTGGCCCCCAAACTGGAACGGACCGGGGCCGCCTTAAAGCGGCTCCTGCCCAACCTGAGGGGGCCAAACGCCTCCTGCCAGAGGCTTTACGCGGGGGTCGTGCGGTCCATGGCCCTTTATGGGGCCCCGGTGTGGGCGCGTTCACTGCGGCTTCGAGCCGCACACTATCTGAACGCGCCCCAAAAGGTGGTTGCCGTAAGGCTTATAAGGGGGTACCGCACGATCTCGGGCGAGGCAGCAAGCCTACTTGCCGGACTGCCACCATGGGATCTGGAGGCGATAGTCCTCGCACGCCTGTATGACTGGCGCGCGGAGGCACTACGTCGGGGGGAAACTCTGCACCCGCGGCAAATCGCGGCGGAGCGGACGGACCTCCGGCGCGATCTCATGGTGGAATGGAAGGCGCGACTATCGCAACCCAGCGCCGGGCACGCCACGATAGCGGCGATAAGACCCCTCCTTGAGGAGTGGCTAGAGAGGCGTCACGGCGCTCTCACCTACCGCCTGACGCAGGTCCTCTCCGGACACGGATGTTTCGGGAGGTTCCTGCACATCATCAGGCGGGAGGAGACGCCCGGGTGTCACCACTGCGATGATCGCCCAGAGGACACGGTGGAGCATACGGTGGAGGTCTGCCCCGCTTGGGCAGAGCACCGCCGTGTCCTCGTAGAGGCGATCGGCAGCGGCGGCGACCTCTCGCGTCCGGCCCTGGTGCAAGCCATGGTCCGGGGCGAGAGGGAGTGGGAGGCGGTTACCTCCTTCTGCGAAGCAGTCATGCTAGAGAAGGAGGTGACGGGATGGGCAAGGGAAAGATCCTCATGCCTCAGCCGCCGAGGGAGACGCTCCGGGCGTCGGGAGCCGCGTGACGACTCCCGGCCACCGTAGGCGCGGGCCTGCGGGCGGAGAGCAATCAGTAGCTCTCCGTCCGATCAGGACCAGGCCCGTGCCGGACGGCGCGTATGTGTTCCACGTGCGCCTCAAAGAGATGTCAGCGTAGTTGACGGGGCCCGACAGGGCCGAAGCCTGCCGGGGTAGCGGGATCGTCCGAAAGGGTTACCGCTGCCCTGGTACATAAAGGGCTAGGGAAGGAACACGGGTGGGTTTTAGTCAGTAAGAGACTGACACTCCCTTCTGCTCCACCCAGAGCGGGAGGGGTCATTTGATGATTTCCCATCCTCAAAAAAAAAAAAAAAAGGGTGAAGCAGAGGTGTATTGTAACACCTACATATCACCAGTTATGTTTAAGTCTCATTGTAATAGGGGGCGAGCCTATTGTCATTAACCGGGCACAATATGCTACTGAGAAATTCCATATGGAAAAACGAAATAATACTTTACCCGACCTGGGAATCGAACCCAGGACGCTCAGCAGTAGCGTTTGCGACCACTAGACCAAGTAAACAGTTTGCATATGCGTTGGCCATACATAATCTGTATAAAACTCTCAATGGAGGGACCATTGCAACGTTTGTAAATTAGTTTAGATTAAATTTGTTCGCTGAACTGCACCCTAAATGCGTAACAAACGATCAATCGGAATCTGAATCATTTTGAAGCAAATTGCTAATCCATTGCTTCATAAGTTCGAAAAATTTGTCTGCTCAACACGTAAATAACGCAATAAATGTTGTTGAACTGTCAAAATGAAACCGATTCCGATTGATCGTGTGTTACGCAATTGGGGTGCAGACCAGTTTCCTTGATTATTCAAATCACAACTGTCATTCATTGAAAGTCGTATGGAATTATACTTAGTGTAAACTTAATTCCCTGACTTTAAATAGATTTTCTTTGTGTCATCAAAACACTTGGCAATTCTCCTACAATCCGTGCATAGTTATTTTGCATGACAGTCCAAATTTGATTCTAATAACCTTTATTCTCATTTTAATGAGGTTGCTGTTGGGTTGCTGCCACTGAAATTTCTGTCAAAATCATTGTGATCTTTATTCTCGTCACAAAAAGGTAACTGTTGGGTTGCTGCTTTTAGAGGTAAAATAACTGTGAACGGACCGAATAGTTTAATCGATAATGTCAAACGTGGTAAGCCAACTTAAACATTATTGCAAATTAATAAGTTTCCAGGCGTAGGTAGCGGGATGAGCTGGACTTCATCAACAAGAACTAGGGGCCTAAAAAGGCCACTTTGGCAGAATCATAATAGGATAACAATATAAATCATATTAAAAATCGTAAAATGGTCACAAACGGACAATTCATAATATGATCTGTGTGCAATTCATATCACAATGTGATAACATTTAAACTGTAGAAATAAAAAATAAAAAACCAATTTGATTAATAAAAAGTGTAATGAAAAATTTACCGATAAAATTACGGTTTTTATTTTTTTCATGCGGCAATGTTTACACCAAATGTGAAAGGAAATTTTACGAAAATTAGAGGAATTGCTAATGATCTGCTGGGAATTCAGGAAATGAATAGCTTTTACAGGTATTGCTTAAAGTGGCCTTTTTAGGACCCCTGGTCTTCAGAAGCTTTAAACAGAATGAAGTAGAAAGAGAGTAGGAAGGTGTTTGCCCTGCAGTTGGACATCACAGACTTTCAATTAGAATAATAAGTTAACAATTTGCATGTCCAAACATTTAATTTGTCACTTAAACCTTCATAAAATAAATACGAGATTAAGACTTAATACTTTTCTCTTTACATGTATTTTTACTTCACTGGCTATTTTAGTTGGCTTTTTGATGGACTCTCCAGTAATTAATCTCGAGCGCGAGGTCGTAAAGACGATATAAACAATACTTTTAGTATTGAGGACGCTTTTTTGTGATATTCTTCAAACATTATGTTTAAGCTATGCTGTATCCTCGGTCAACCCAGTGAATTATGTGAAGAAAATGGACTTTGCTGCGGTTTTCTGGATCACCAGGTAATTTAGGAATAACTTACGTAGGTACTCGTACCTACGTATTTTAGTTACGAATACGATTTTTTTTCAAGAGAATTGTCAAAATAGAAAGGAAAGGTTGATGAAAAAAAAAACACATAAATACTACAGCTATATCACTAAACCATCCTTCACCACACTTACATCACCAAACCACTGCTGGACATAGGCCTCTCCCAGGCTGCGCCAGAACACCCTGTCCTCCGCCCTCCGCGTCCTGTCTGTCTGTCCCAGCCACCTCTTTAGGTCGTCCGTCCATCTAACTGGGGGGCGTCACATACTTAGTAGGTGTAAGTTAGCATAAGATTCTCTCTATAGTCCTAAGCAATTTCTTTTCAATTGCAATCATTCTTTGGGAACCTGGGCTGGCAAACCTTAATACAGGTTACCATGTAACCTAGCTAAGACGCCAAATTCAATTCTGTAATGTGTTACTATTTTAGTTTTACAACTTATCCCTAATTTGTAAATTATTCTGCAACACACTTTTAAAATACATCAATTATTATTAATAAAAAGCAACAAATTAATTGAAACTGAAATCCATTCAATGAACCTAAAACTAAATTATTATACTTTTTAATACACCAAAAGTTGAGTAAATTCTCATTTCCACTCACCTATAAACATAGTGAACCCATAAATTTGTAAATTAGCATCCTCGCTCCCTAACTATTGGCTTTTTACTGAACAGAAAGCGTCAGGTGTCGGCGCAGTGAATAATTAACGACTTAGTGCATGCGAAGTGCCTGCTGCAAATAATAACTTTGTTACTAAGCTGGATATTGAAATGTGCAATTTACTGTGTGGTGGTTTTTGCTGTAAAAAAGCGAGATCGTAGTACAGTGGCTTTATTATTAAATGAGAAGCGCCAGGGTACCCCGCAAAATTCAAATTTTCTTACGTTTTTTGCAATTTGCTGGTCCGTGTCAGATGGTATGTTGAACAAAAATAAGTATGGTGAACATAATAAAGAACTTTCTATTCTATTCAATTTAACCCTCTAAGTTCATATAACCATATAGATTGACTTTAAGAATGAGAATATTTGCCAAAAATTAAAAATTTCGAAAACCCCCGACACAAAATAATAATAAAAATAGTGCTAATGTAAAAGTCTAAAACAATTTTAAAAAACTATTGAAATAATAGCCACAAATAGAACAAAAAAAAAGGTATAAACGTGAAACCCCATAAAAAGAAAAAAATAACCTTGAAATTATGACCCTACGTAAGTACGTATGAAATTTTTTAATTAAATGTTGTTCCGTCGGGGGACCGCTCTAATTATAAGCCTAACGCTCTGTTAAAGTTTAAAATAGTAGCGGTCCCCCGACGGGACAAAATATTATTAAAACAGTGTTGCCAATTTAAACACCAACTCCAAAAAAAAACACTCTTTATAACAACAATATACAAAATCAAGAAAGGGCAATACGACACTACATTGATATCATGTCCCCCGGCCGAGTCACCGAGCTACTGCACTGACATGCAGCTCAGTGAATCACCCGAATAGCATGCTGTCAAATCGCGCTGCAAACACCATCAATTAGCTATTAGAGCTTCTCCAGAGCCTGTGAACGACTGAGGCCATTCTTTCTTATTATTGCATAATGATAGGATATAATATAATATAATCATAAAGTATCGAATAAATAAAAAAATAAATAAATATACCGAGAAATAGCTATTTTGAATCACTATAAACAAGAAATGGTAAACTTTATAATGTAGAGACAACAATACGACAATAAATGAAAACACTGAGGGCAAGAGTAGATATTTTGGACATAAATCTAAACATCGAAATTAAAAAGTGATTTTATCAAACAAACTTAATACTATTGATGGGCTGAAAACTCCAATATCACTTCGCCCGACCCGAGAATCAAACCCAGGACCCCACGCTCAGCAGTCACGCTTGCGACCACGAGACCAACGGGGCAGCCGATACCTCGTAATATAACGACTATGAATAGCCACGTGGCGAAGAACCCTTTTCAACTGAAAATGATTAGTGAGAAGATCCTAACAAGCTAGTGATTTAGAGATAAGAGTACTACAAACATAAAGGGTAGGCCACCATAAGTGGCATAAACTAAGTGAGGTCTACTTTCTACCTACTACTCAACATTAGGTGGATTCAAGCAGAACTGGAAATAAAACGAGTGGAGCGTGAGGAACGATCATTCACGAAGTCTGTGCTACATACATACCTATACCTAGATGGCTAGATCATAAAGAAGATATACATTTAAGTAATTACCTAATTAATTGGTTTTGTGAGCTGGCAGAATAATTCCTGATTACACGTTGCAATATATTGAACTATGCAATGCAATATTAGTTGACCAGTCATAGCCCAGTGGTAACACCCCCGACTTACGAGTTGTAGGTCGTGGGTTCGAACCCAGGCAGGCGCCGTATTCACCTTATTCTCTCAAAACGGTGAAGGACAACATCGTGAGGAAACCGGCATGTCCTAAATAGAACCAAAAATTCGAAGACATGTGACGTCAATCAACCCTGGGCCCGCGTGGTGGCCTATTCCCTCTCGAAGAGACATGTGGCGGCCTGTGTCCCAGCAATGGGAACATTATAGGCCAATTATACTATGCAATATTAGACACAATATAAATTCCAATATTCTACTGTTTAATTCGATTATGGGAGTGCGTATGTTTCCCGACACGGTTTTTAAACTAAACATAAAATCGACTAACTATCGAGCAACCATTTAGTTGAATGGGTACAGTGAATACGATGTTTTCGATAGTATTTTCGACCAATGAACACATTGATTAGATCAATGCACAAGTGCACACGTGTTAGATCTACACAAGTACTTACCGTTCATATACTGATATTTTTAAAACATACCCATACCCACCAAATGTTTTAGGACCGTGCTGACGTATGATACCATTCGCCAAAGTTCGAGATTTAGATGATTTAGTTTATACTTAAAAACCATAAAATAAATTACTTAATTGTAATTCCCATAGTTAGGAATATGGTAAATTGTCCGATGCTAACCATTATATATCACGCGCCGAGGATAATATGCCCCTAATAGTTTCGACAATCAACTAAAAATTCTACCACTTTGCAGTTCGATTAATTTGCAAGACTCTCACGCCCTATCCATGCATTCCCCTACTCACTACCTACACTACGGTACGTATGTTCAATAAAATGCACGTAATTTGTGTGCGAACTCGCAAACACGTACCCATTGTCGTTCATTTCGGGCACAGGTGTTGCGCGCACTGCGAACAAGCCCTCAATTTCGACTAAGCCGGAATGGGATGCTGATACTATGGACACTTTTGCGCTTTTAGGCACTTCAATTCACGAGATACATGATTTTGTAGGGTGAGAGCACAGTAAAGAACAGTGGGGGCCCAGTGGTAATCAGCCCCGATTTGCTAGTTATAATTCGTGAGTTCGAACCCAACCAGGTACTTTACATTGTGTCATTTATTTCATCGCCACTGCTCTCAAAACGGTGAAGGAAAATATCGTGAGGAAACCGGCCTGTCCTAGAACCGAAAATTCGAAGATATGTGACATCCAGCAACCCGCACTGGGCCCTCGTGGTGGATAAGGGCCCACTCCCTCTCACAGAGAGGAGGCCTGTGTCCCTGCAGTGAAAACATTATAGGTTGATTATGCAATGGCTTTGTAGACAAAGTACAGTTTCGATCTCATAAAACTATAATTTTGTTGTGTTATTAATCATAAATTCCATTGCAAAGTACCTATTTCATTTGCTAAGAGATTTAATATGCTAAGATTATGTTGCAAATAGTTTAGTCGTAAAACGCTATGAAACTTAGAGTAGCCAACTTCTTCGTTTCTCAGAAGTGTAATCTTGAACTAAGTCGCTTTGCGTTGTAGAGTAGTACCTACCTACAACAACAAGTGTAGGTATGGACCTAAGTATATTTATAGAAATCTCACAAAATTATAAAAACAGTGAAAGAAGCGATAAGGCCACCCATTGTATATTTTTAGTGTTCGATAAGTTTTTTTTTGTTATTATTTTTGTGGTGTACAATAAAGTATATACAGGGTGGCAGAGACATCGACGCGCAACCTGTAACCATGAATTAACCACATAATTTTAGACCCCCTAGTGTAGAAATTTTCTGTCGGTTAACAAAAAAAAATCTGCTGTTTCATAGGAAAATGCAGTACCTACGCGGTCAAAATGTATAGAACGGCTAATTTTTTTTGTAATAACCGATGAAATCTATCGACGTGAGGGTGTTTAGAATCATGTGATGAATCCATGGTAACAGGCTGCGCGTCGATGTCCCTGCCACCCTGTATAAATAAATAGTAAATAAAGAAGAAGTAGTGCAGTAGACAAAGACGAGAATATTCTGTAAGAAAATAACGCAATTATCATAAAATGTAATGATTAAAATAAATGAGATATAGGAAAACCTCGTTTCATTAATTTCCCCAATTCAATTTCCGACATCTACGTTTCTTATTATTTATTTATTTTATTATTTATGTACACACAGTAAAATACAAATTGATATGACAGAATTATAACATGAGTATAAAGGTACTGCTTATTTCTTAAGAAATTTCTTCCAGCAGACCTGCGAAAGGAGAAGTAAAAAAAAAGAAATGTAGACAATAGTGTGTGAGAACAAGAAGAGAAAAATATGAATGTGTGAAGTCTAAAACAAAAATATTAAATATATCTACACATATAGCGCAAAAAAATAAAAAATAAATAATAATAATAAATAAATATATTTAATTAAATACATAATACAAAAATATATAACAAATATATATATCCAAATACTCACAGTATAGAGGAAAGGCAATGCTCTTTTACTCGACGTTTAAAAAGAGAAATAGTTTTTAAATCACGATTGCTAGGCGGAAGTGAGTTCCACAATCTTACAGCATGGTCAGAGAAGGAATAAGAATAGTAGCTCGTTTTATGAGGATGAGATTTAAGAATGGATCTTAGGTGTGATCTACACGGTGCGGCGCTAGAGCGAGCGTAAGAAAAACGCTCACGCAGGTAGGAAGGATAAGACGGGTTGTGTAAGATGTTGAAGAGTAGACATAAAATCCGAGTGTTCCTGCGAAGGCGAATTGGGAGCCACTTGAGTTCCTTGCGAAGGTGTGAAACATGGTCATACTTTCGAAGACCGAAAACAAAGCGAATGCACAGGTCTTACAAGCGCTCAAGCTTGTTTAATAGCTCCTCAGTAGCATCCAGGTAGCAGGCATCGGCATAATCTATAATCGGCTGAATAAGTGTTTGTGCCAAAGAAATTTTAGTCTTCAAGGGCAGAAGACCCTGAAGGCATTTCAGTGAATGAAAGGAGAAATGTACCTTTCGGCTAACCTCATTGACCTGAGCACGCCACGAAAGATTGGAGTCAATAACTACACCCAGATCTTTAGCGGTTTCAGTATAGTCACCACGAACACCATCGAGATATAAAGGCATGAGAGATGTAACATCAGCCACATTGCGAACGAATCTGCTGCCGATGATCATGGCCTGGGATTTAGTAGGGTTAATTTGCAAACCAAAGGACTTAGCCCAAGCGCTGACGCAAGCCAGGTCATGATTCATTGCAGCGATTGCAGAACCCGCGTTAGCTACAGTGAAATCTCGATAAAGCTGCAAGTCATCTGCGTAGAGATAGAAACTAGAGGAGATTACTCTGGTAACAGAGTTTATGAAGATTGAAAAAAGAAGAGGAGAGAGAACGCTACCCTGAGGAACACCCTCAGTGAGACTACACCAATCAGAGAAGGACTCCTCCAGACGAACACACTGAGAGCGTCCCCGAAGGTAAGAACTGAACCAGGCTAAGGTGGAAGAAGAGAAATTGATAGATTTAAGGAAACCTAGAAAAATGTCGAAATCCACTGAGTTGAAGGCGCTACTAAAGTCGAGCAATACTAGAACGGTAAGTAACTTATTCTCCATTGCCCAGCGGATGTCGTCAGTCACCTTCAAGAGCGCGGTTACAGTACTATGGCCCGAGCGGAAACCGGATTGAAAAGGGGATATTATCGAGTTTGACGCCAAGAAAAATGATAATTGTCTATGAACTATGTGCTCAAAAACTTTAGAGAGAAATGGGAGAATAGAAATAGGTCTAAAGTGGGTTAATAAAGTAGGATTGTTAGTTTTAGGTAAAGGTATTATGTGAGCCTGTTTCCAAACTGACGGAAAGGAGCAAGAGGAAAATGAGTGATTGAAGATGTGAGTGAGAACAGGAAGTAGTGAGGATAGGATAAGAGTTATCATTCTTGAACACAACTTATCATTACCGACTGCTGAAGAAGTTATCGCAAGTATAGACTTCTTAACGTCATCCTCAGTAACATCTTTGAGCTTGAAGTGAGAATATTGTGGTACCGGCAAACTAGCAAGACCCTCCAGTGTCGCAGCCTTGACAGACGGATCAAGAGAAAAGGGAAGGAGAGAGAAATGCTTATTGAGATCATTGAGGTTCACATCCTTACACTGGTTGGCAGGTGACTTGCCTATGCCTACTGATTTGAGAAATTTCCATACATCAGAAGAACTGCGGTTATTGAGTTGGTCGTGGAAATAGCGTCTCTTAGCATCTTGACACAGATGCCTGCAGTGATTACGTAACGATTTGTAGTAAGAGAGATTCAGCTCTGAAGGTCTGCGCTTATATCTGCTCTTAGCTTTATCCCGGCGAGCCATAAGCTCTTTAATTTGTAGCGTTATCCATGGTGCAGGGTTATGTCTAACTTTGACACGTCGGATAGGGGCATGCTGATCATATAATTCGAGAACGGTTGCGTTAAAACAATTCACCTTATCGTCGATGTCATCGAACTCAACCAGAGGGGTCCAGTCGAGATCGTCGGCATCACGCTGCAAAGCTTCCAGATCTATGCCCTTGTAGTTACGGAGATATAAAAGCTGGGACTTACGCTTGGGAACACGGATACGATACGACAGGTAAATGAGATCGTGGTAAGAAAAAGTAGCCGTAAGTTGACCATGGTAAGAAACATTACTAGGAGAGGAGACAATCATAAGATCTAGAAGCGAGGGTGTACAATTAGGAAAATAGTGAATTGCAGAAAGAGGCAAAACTTGAAGATTGAAAGAAGACAAGAGTGAGAGGAGTTTAAGGGATCGAGTGTCATTTTTAATCATGCAGGTATTAAAATCACCCATTAAAATAACGTGCTCATACATGGGGCAAATATAACTGAGTGTGGAGTCAAGAGAATTGAAGTAGTCTATGTGAAGATTAGGACTGTAGAGCACTGCAAGCAAAACTTTAGTGTGATGAACAGTTATCTCAACAAACAAGTACCGACTGCCGACTCAGAATACCGTGAAGGAGATGAACTGACCACCCTGTAGGGTAAATCAGCACGCAGGTACATGGCAACACCTCCTCCACCTTTGCCGGTCCTATCGTTGCGTATCAAGACGAAGCCGGGGAGTGAGTACTGAGTAGAGAGGAGTGATGGCTTCAAAAATGATTCCGATATTAAGAGCGCATCCAGATGGGCACCGCTAAAGGATGCCAGAAGGTCAGAATAGTGACCAGGAACACTCTGAGCATTGATGTGAGCTATATGAAAATTCTTAGGGTCATTGGAGAAAAGAGAAGAGATTTTATCATGTAAAGTAAGTGGTAAGGAAGAGTCACTGTCCGCACTAACAAAACTAGTAGAAGAAGAGCACGAGAAGAAGCTGTCGTTAAGATCAGCTACATCATTCATGAGCATAAATTATAATATAAATGTAAAATAAAAATATTATAAATATCTAAAATACAAGAGAAATATTTAAAATAACTTATCTACTAAAAACACAAAAAAAATAAGATTTTCCTTTGAGAAAAACCTCCCCCACTCGCTGGTATATTGGTAGGAATTTTACAATATTACTTAGCAAAGATGCACAAAGTAGCAATAAACACAAAACAAAAAAAAATTAAAAATAAATATCATCATAAAGAAACAAAACGAAAACATCGAACTGCACGTAGAATGGAACGCGACGCAATGACGGCAGAGTAGGAACATGACACTGACATCTGTCTACATCAGACTACAATATACATCCGTCACATTGTCATAGCCCGTGAATTATACGTACTGTACCTACATACCGGCAATAATAAAAATAAAAAGTGAAATGATAAGCGGTGATACAAATAAAACTTACAAATTTAACTACCGGCCCAAGTTGATTCTAATTATGCAAAGCGGCCAAGTTGAGAAGTAGTAAATTATGGAGAAAAATGGAGTGACAAAACAATAACAATGAATGTGCTACTTGCGCATATGCGTCTTCCTCGTTCTCTTAGCGGGAGTAGCCAAGGTTGCGGCACTAGGAGATCCAGGATCTTCAGATTGCGCAGAATCCTCGGTTTCTTCCGATTAATTTCGTTGCAGATTTCACGAGTGTGTAGCATTTATTGAGACGGACTATTATTTTAAAGTTTTTGGAAAATATAATCAGCTGCTTGTAAAATAATCTTACGCGATCAAGGAACTGAGAATTTGTGAGAGTTGTACCCGAAATAAAAGTTGTATGTAATGATGAGATTATATACTCATTATTACATGCAACTTTTATTTCGGGTTGGTGTTAAAGTTCAAATGACTAAACAGCCGATGTATTCTGTAAAAATCTCACCGTGACAACTTAGGTTAAGTGATTTCTAGCATCAGGGGGAACGACAGCTCACGTCAAGCTCACTTCAGTTTTCACGATGACATTTTTTACAGAACAGTGGTCTATTTTGTAGACAATGACGATGATATAACAAGTAGAAGTTGGGACCAGAGTGGTTTTCCATGAAATTAAATTAGAAACAGACAAAAAAAAAACAGAATAACGGACGGACAGGCTTTTGTATGAAAATCTATATCTTACTGAAAATATTAAGCACAAACAATGACAAACATACCTAATACTCAGCGGTATTTTAGAAAATATTATTTACAGTAGACGTTTTACAGCGCAAAAGACGAGGTGCGTGTATGACCAGCCGGAATCTCAATCTCAACCATAGCTAATTTCAAGCTTACTATACCTTATTTTTCACGTTGAGATTTTTACAGAACAGACTGGAAACCAAGGTAAATAAAGCAAAAGGAGTAGTGTGTAAGGACTGCAGTACGAGGCGTCGTGTAGTTTCTGCCTACCCCCAGGGAGAAAGGTGTGAGTTTATGTATGTATGTTTTATAGTGCATTTGCAATTTGTACCGTCTGACACCCCTTCACTTTAATCTCAACCTCTCGGGATGTCTCCCATTTCATTGAGTTTTGTTTCCATGAACAACACACGTATGCACTATAAACCTGAGAATATAAATGCCCGGGGGCAACGCCGCCCGAAAAGCGGTATTTCGAATTTATATTTCACGTATTTTCAATCACAAAAATTTTACAGACAAATAAAACAATGCGTTGATTGTAAATTTGTGGTAGGTACCTACAGGATTTAAAAAAATAAATGCGTCGGACTAAAGGTAGGCTTATATTTTACTATGAAATGCAAAATGCATTTTTACTGGATTCTGGACTGAGAAATTCCTTTTAGAAAATCACAAAAACATATTGCGCGACCTAGGGGTTGAACCCAGGACCCCACGCTCAGTAGTTTCGCTTGCGACTAGGCAGTCAAGCATAACACAATTATCTGTTGTTTGGACACAGTATGGGATACAGTAAGTGCTCATACACACGAGGGACACGTGGCAACGAGAAAGGCATCTGCTCCCGTAGACGAGTGCCGACGGTTGCCGCCAACGCATCGACGGCTGCCACCGGTACGCATTGACGGCAGCCGTCGACGCGTATCGCTCATGTATAGCACACTTAGTGAACAAGTAAACCACGGTATCCGAACCTACTCAAAATCACAGCTCTCAGTCCGCATCATCATGATATTTCACCATTAAACCAATAGAAGCTCCTAGTAGGTCCTGCTGTCCCAGTGTTTCAAGCGAGGCGGATAATATTTGCCTTTATGGCAGCCACGTTAGTTAGAGATCGGGTGCAGGCATTAATCCCGTGATGTACGGCCGGCCACGCTTTCCTGCATACATTTCGTTATAAACAACAGTAATACAGATAGGTATGATATTAATTTATCGTTGCAGGCTTTTCGGTTGATTGGTGAATGAGGACTTATTACAAACTAAACTCACATTATAAATTACCAAAAAAAAACCTGAAATATCCTGTTTATACTATTTGTACGGTGAAGGAAAAAATCGTGAGGAAACCGGCGTATTCTAGAACAAAAAAAATCGAAGACATGTGACATCTACCAATCCGCTTTGGGCCCGCGTGGTGGACACGGCCCACTTCCTCTCACAGAGAAAAGGCCTGTGTCCCAGCAGTGGGAACATTATAGGCTAATTTTATTATGCTACTATTTGCGCAATCGTCAGAGTTAGATAAATCTTCCCGAAATCTTATTACAGAGAATACACAGAGAACAGCCTTGCTATGCCTGTTATTACTATGTTATCATCATCACCATCCATAGATTTATTCGTCCCACTGCTGTGGGGTTATTACGTAAAGCACTGTCTGTAGCAATCGCTTTCATGTTGACAGTTCAATAACATTCATTGCGTTATTTACGTTGATTAGCAGACAATTTTTTCGAACATATGAAGCAATGGATTAGCTATATCCTTTAACATGATTCAGATTGTGATTGATAGTGTATTACACAATTAGGGTGCAAATCATAGTCTCTCCATTTCCTTCCCTATAATGTTTCTCTACCTTCTTGTGTTAATATTTTTGATTAGAATATTATGCTTAGCCGAAAAGGCAGACATTATATTACTCTATTTTAGATTTTTTCAACACGACAATAGAAACTAATTTCGTCTAGACACACTCGATAAAGAGTCAATAAAAATTCAAACACGAAACTTTCGCAACTTTATCTAGAACTAATACAGCACAGAGGGTTTGATTTAATTAAGCTTCATCACCCGCTCCACCACCAAACAACGTTACAAATAACGGCCTACTTTGCAATCTAGCCCCTTTGATTTTATGCGATGACCCATTATTCCCCGGGGGCCTGGATAAATTTCCCGGGGCTTCCTCGGTACATATACGGGATTTATACTCATTCATCAACCTTTAGTCGAGTCGAGAGATAAGTACCAATTTACTTGCAGCCACCTTAGTTTGCATGTACTTTCAACGTGCTAGCTAGGATCTGCATTTTAATAAAATATTGGGTTACTGAGGTGTTTACCTTAAAATAGACGTAATTTTATTTTTAAATTATGTCGGCAACGTGTGGCGGAGTGCCTGCATTTTATGACTTGGGAATTAAGACCGCCTTTGGTGAACTTTGCCGGTACCTTTTATACGAATGTCCATTTCCGTTGCACGGATTTCGCGATCAAGATGGTTTTTAGTTTTTATTGTTATGACCATAATTATATTGTTATTACCTAAATATAGTTTACGTCACAGTTCCTACGTTTAAAAATTAAAAGCTGCTTCTTTATGAATTCAGACACAATAAAGAGTACACGTATACTACTTATCGTATGAAAATGACCAGAAAAAAAAACTCGCGCCAGTTTTTATTCAAAAACTCATAAGCCATCTAGTATAATAGGTACCAAACCTACTGCTGCACAGCCTTACTTCAAGCACATGTTCCCACAGCCATACGAACGAATATAAAAATATTGTAACAACAAACCTATAACAATAAGAATGATTAATGATTGCCATGTCCCATCCACCAACGGCATGACATATGAAATTTTATGAATATTTATCATGCGAATTTTTCATTTTATTATAAAACTCTTGCGACGTATTTATTACCATTTTATTAAACGATGTTTTCCCCTAGACGAGGTTGAGATGTACTAGGTATTATTTCAACAAATAATTATTTGCAGAGTCATTAAAAATAGTAGATTTTTAGCGGAAGTATAAGGAAACACCGGAAGAACCAGCTCAGGATCTACTACTCAAAAATAAATCCACAAAGCACGAAGAAAAACTAATCACAACCTGTTTAAAAATGTATATTTCCCAGGCAAAACACCTGACTAAACCGAATTTGTGCACGCATATACCTCGCGGGAGAAAATTCACGATGTATAGAAGATCTCGACCGCCCCCGACCGCAGCCGAGCGCTCCAATAAAGAGCATCTCGTCGGTCTCAACAGCAATTTAATCAGCTTTGTTCTTTATAAATAAGCTACGGTATTCGCTCGACCCAGGCATGCTATTAAGCTTTGTCTTTTATTTTTTTCGTCGTCAGTTCAAACGTATAAACTTGGCCTTATTAGAACAATCTTGTGTAATGACAAGGCTTGGGTTCATCTTTCAATTGTATAGTAAAATGTCGAAGGTATTTTTCTATTGTTAGAAGTTTTTGTATCAATCTTAATGCTAATTTACCTACTTGTAGTTTTACTGAGTAACATTCAAAATAGCTTCTCGCATATATTTTTTTTTTGTTAGCCTATATTATGTCCCACTGCTGGGCAAACGCCTCCCCTTTTTCTTTCCAAACCTCTCGAACACGTTTCGTGAATGCACCCGGAAAGATGGGCAAAGATCGTCACTCACTGGACGCCTGAGGGAGGACATCCCGTATAATAAACCATAAAAATCTAAGTCTTATAAATTAGAATCTACGCTCTAAGTTCTAAACTAATAAATCTTTACAGGTGTTCGCAAAGTGTAGATAGTTGAAGTTATCCAAAGGTACGAGGCATACGCGGATATATTTGACAAAATAATCAATCCGAAGTTTGACAGACGGAGTCAGGAAAGGCACGTAGCTCTCGAACGGGTTCGTTATCTCGTTCGAACTGCACTGCCACCCCCAAAGCGGCACCCTGCATACCATGAACGTACGACTGACGTGGGAATACAAATCAGTAGACGAGACTTTAGTACCCAGGATTATAATTTTTGGGTAATTTCTTATAGTGGCTGTATATTTTACTGTTACATAAATCTTCTTGTTTATAAATCTTGGCAGGCTTCACAAGTTTACAGATCATGATTCCGTCGCGATTATGATAAAGAGAATAAAATCCAGTTGTATATACAGCACTAAAGAATTTCGTCGAAAAGTAATGTGGTAATGAGCACAAAACTTATCGTTTAGCAGTAAAATTTTGAAGGCACGTCTGCTCATTTCTATGTGCATGATCCACTGAATATCAGGACGTATTCGATGCAGCACCTGTTCCCCGACAACTCGCTAACTTTGCTTCACAAGTTTGCTTAAAGTATTACGAAATTTGAAGCGGACGCCCGCGTTGCCAACTTGTCCCACATTATGTTTGTAAGCTTGATGAAATCGACGTCCTGCAAAACTTTTCACCTTATTATTATCACTTTTTTAAAATGGAGTCCGTATTTCGAACGCACAATAAAATTTGGTAGTGAAATTCAAAGTCGAGCTGCCGGGTCTGTAGTAACTCTAAGGAAACTTGTTCTCAGTGACTTTTGAAACTATCGCATCGAACCTATTTCACAAGGGGGCCCTCTATAACTTTCCAAAGCTGAAAAGTTGTTTTAGGACTTCCTGCTTTCCGGAGTTATTTTGAGTGGTCACTTTACATCCGGTGGAATTTTTCACCATGTAGTTTGTCATGTCTTGAAAGCTGCAAATCAAAAGATATACTGGTTTGTCAACAAAAGATTCACAACACGACAACAATCCAATGAAAAATAAACTAAGTATGTTGCTGAATAGGTAGGTACATACTGAGATAAAACATTTTAAGTTGGTAGGTGTTCATTGTGGTTCTATTGTATACCCAATCTTTCCCAATCAGGTTTCATCTTCGACCCTTTAATACATGGATACAGTGGAACGTTGCAGCAGTGCTGCTGCCGTCTAATTCGTGTGACGTAGGCAGCTAAACTAAAATGGTGTTAAACAAAAGCACAAAATATGACTAATATTATCCTCGCATGGCTTATGCATTCACATTTCACAGAATCCAGGATCGAGGAGTAACTCGGGTTCTAGTAGTACAAGACTAAACTTAAGCTCAACACTGCAAAAACATTTCATTGCAATAAAATAACTCAGAAAGCTGAATTCCCGAGAGTTCCTAAGATTACAAGCATTTTTGCATCTCTAAACCTATTCAAGGCATTCTCAAATGCGCTATTTTTCCTCCGTCTTTTAAATTATGGATGAAAATGCTATACCGTAAAATATATATATATATGAATAAATTCATAGCAACATTCTCGTTAGCTAATAATCCGTCTATAAAAAACAACAGCATATGTAATAACTAAAAGAAATGGATAACAGAGAAATGTTTAAATGCAATCAATATAAACACGTTGATTATTCGATTATTCTCGTATTGCGCGTCCAATTTAAAATAACAAGGTGCACACCGAGTGCACATAGGCATAATAAAATGGTGAGTACGTGTCATCGGCTTTTGCGAGCTAATCGCAGCGGGGACGCTTGATTGCATGCACCGTATTTTCTTTTTTTTTTTAGAGACGCGTTCAAACTGGCTTCATTGAACAAAGCAACTATCGCTGAGCTGGGATTATTGAACCAATTTAATTTAAGCGGAATAAGCTTTTTGATGCAGCTCTAATGAAGAAAGAAACGAGATCTCCCTGATTGTGCGCTACGTGTCTGCCACGATGGATATTTGAAGGCAATTTATTGGATAAAAATATTTAAAAGGTACGAAGATTAGTTATTGGAAAATTCTGTTCGAACGTTGAGGAGATTAGTTAGGAATTTATTATTGATACTTAGATGTATAATGACGTAGTTTTTTTTTTCATAATGAAACTTATTTTGAGCTCAAAATTATTATATTTCCGTGACCCGTGTCGTTAGTGTTAGGAGAAGAATACAGTGCTCATTATAATGAGATCAAAACATTTAAACAGTTGTATCGATAAACACTCTTCTTCTACTTAGCGTGTCGATAGCAATCTAAATGGACTCGGCCCAGAATTCGGCCACTTGTTTTGCACCATCACCAGCGTCCATCAGTTCCTGTAACGTGCAGCTGACAGGACACGCAGGACACGATATTAAGTGTCCCATCGTTTGTGGAACAGCACCACATTTACACTCCAAGGCGGAGTTGTCTCTCTTGAATCTCCACCTGAACAGGGGGCCTACTCCGAAGTAGTATCGGCCCAATGTTCGGCCGTTTCCTGCTACGAAGTTACTATTTGGTTCGGTCGGTTCCGATCCTACACTCCTACACTCTTTCGAATATTGACTATGGTCCCGACCCAACTGAGCCGATCCGAACTTTTTCCGCATTTTTCAATAAGTTTCGGTTCAGCCATGTGTCGGTCCGATCCGAACATTCGCACTTTGCACTTCAGGTTTTACTTGCTTCGGCCAGTCTGGTTCCGGAGTCTATTTAAATACTTCCAAGTTACCCAAGGTACCTCATGTCCAGGTGGGAGGTTTTCAGGGGGTGAGACGAAAGGTCCAAACCTTTCGTCTCACCCCCTGAAAACCTGAACTGAAGCTGTGGTGAGACTGTGCTTCCTTACCCAATAAGGAAGCACAGTCTCACCACAGCTTCAGTCTTTCTTGACACACTAATCCCACAGTTAGCAGTTTCAAGACAAGAATACTAACAATTAGTTTATAAATACTCAGTCGTCAGTTTAAATGAGACAGCCTTCGTCCGTCGTTTAATGTTTAAAACCAATTACTGATCTGTATCTATTTCATATTGAAAAAATGAATATGAATAAGCTATCACGTTCACTGTCTCTTGCATGTAAATTGAGAAGAGTCGGTTCAGTTCGAATCAAAATTCAACCGCCGAAGTGAATGAACCAATTATTTGACTGATGTTTTATTTATTATTCTGACCGAAATAACGAGGATGGTCTTCGGTAAATGTGAAAGTTGTCATTCGTATAATTGGAGCATTATTCGAATACAAAAAGTTAGGATTTTCGAGAAAATATTTTGAGATGGAAAAGTGTAATTTACCGGATATTTTCGGATGATATTATTATCCTTATTGCGGGTCGATTTTGAAGCATCAAAAGGCAAAGTTTTTTTCTTTTATGGGAACGCCTATGTACATAAGGATTAGGGTAAGCCATCGAGGTATTGAAAAGGCGGAAGGCTATTCGGTTTGACGGAATATAGGGAAGCGTATGTCCAGTTATGTAGTTAGATACACGGAAGGGCGGTGAAGTGAGTATCGGCCTAGCATCCGTGAAATTAGTTTGTTGACAAACCCTTTTAAGTCTGATATAAATAAAATATAGAGATTTCTTTCGTACAGTATTTTTATTTCACGAAGCGACGCGTGTTTTACTTCTGATTAACTTCACAGCGTATCTGTACTCTTGATAAACATAAAAAAGCACGCGTCAAATTAATTTTTTGTGACACTGGTACGA
Organism: Apamea epomidion; assembly: GCA_947507525.1. Classification (NCBI taxonomy): domain Eukaryota; kingdom Metazoa; phylum Arthropoda; class Insecta; order Lepidoptera; family Noctuidae; genus Apamea; species Apamea epomidion. Next base: position 11,030,960 of record OX382237.1, read on the forward strand.
AGAGGAAGCTTTTCCTTAGATGTCCAGTGATCTAAATAAACGTGAAAATTAATTAAAATATCTCCAATTATCTAAATGAGTATCGTACAGTATCGAACAGTTACCGTGGACCAGTACAGAGCAATCGATGAATAGCGCTTAATGTCGACGAGCTGATCGATAGTACCCTTTTCACTATTTGTAGCCTTTACAACTTACGAGGAATTGAAGACGGAGAAATTTTCAAACGATCCTTTGAAATCAGTTGCTTAGCTACAACAAGTACAGCAAGCAAGCAAGTACTATACTGGACATATACCTTATGTCCAGTATAGTACTTGCTTTTAGGAACGGTGACCTCCTAAGGAATTTATGTAGCTTGCTCATTTTGTACACTGTCAAAGAAGATTACAATGTTGATGTCTTTTACGAGGTTAGCGAGAGGATACAACCACAACAACTACCTACAATCCCCAAAAACAGAATCCCAGAAACCATCCCATCCCATCCTTAGAATTAATTATCTTTTTGTATGCACATTTTTCTGTGACAAATAAGCCTATTTTTCTTTCTACCATGCACCACAACACAAATGGCTAGGTAGGTACTGCAAAAATTTCGGTATTTGAGGTATTAAACGCAAATTGTTCATTACTGATTTATCTTCCCGAACATTGAAAATGAGCTGGAAAAGTGCTACTACAACAAATCTTACTGGAAATATTCGATCGTGCTTGCACACATATTTCACAAAGTACCTTTCTTTGTCTGGAGCCCACCCTTTATACCTTACGTCACACCACCGTTAATCTCATAGACCGTTGATCGAAAAACGTTTAAGATAAAACGGGGTTTAAAAAATAACAGCTCGCCAGTGACGTCAATAAATCATGGTGGGTCGTTACGCCCCGCGCGCCCCCTGTCAGCGCTACGCGAAAACTCGCAAAAACATCCCAAATCTGTCTGGACCCACCCTTGTAATCGCTAGATAATGGGTGCGGATTGAAAAATCATCCTCGCTATATGTTAAGGGCATGCAAGGCTCAGTTGTGTCCGTAATTTGTCATTGCGGTAGAGTTTTAGGTTAGGTTAGGTATTATTAATGACTGTGATCAATTTTGCAATGAGGGTTGCAGATTATGTGTGGATTTTGGCGTTCCCCTCTGTGGTTATTGGATTGATGTTTTTATTTATTAATTTTATTTTTGAAGTGAAATCTGCTTTAGTAGCATTGGGCGTTTTTAGTAGGGGAAAATCTTATAGGTTTGCGGCAGCGACATGCCAATGTTAGCAGTATATCTGTAGCTATGATTATGACGTGTTAAGCTTGGCCAGCAGTGAAAGCATATACACATACAACGTGATACTACTTATTTATTTTAAATAAAAAAACTGCTGTTTTTTTTAATAAACAATAAACAACACATACGATAAACAATCCAGGTTTATTCCAATTATTTTATGAATTAACGGCTGATTTTTCAATAGTCACACATGAATAAATCTGACAGTTTGACGTATTTTCTATACAAAAACTGTCAAACCACAATATTTATTCCTCAAATAAAAGTTATCTGACTATTAAAACTTCGGCCCTTAATCAAAGTCAATGAAATTTCTAGGTAATTTCCTATAGCATATAATTGAAATATACATACCATAAAAGTTTGAGTGTGTGTCATAAAAGTAATATATTGCCAATAAAATATTACTCAAAACTTTATTATGAAAAAAATATGTCAATTAATCGTTTTGTAGCAATAAATTTATATTTTACTAGTATATTGCATTTCCACAACAATAAAGTTTTAACATCCAGTAGATGTAGTTGAGCTTTACGACAATACATAAAATTCGAAATACACCAAACATCGATATAAAGCTTCAGTAAAACAGATAGCTTGCTTTTACATTAATGTTATTGAGTTGGAGTGTATTTGGATTATAGAGCCAATATATTGTGTATCATATCGTCACAATAGGCATAACGGACATCCCCTATGTAGGGCCTGCATCGAGGCTGAGGAAACCGTTGCGCGTATGTGCTCTTTGATTGCACAAGCGTCACCCATATCTTACACAGATGTTCTTAACAGACCAGGAGACGTAATCAACTTCCGGAGGGAGGTGGGCTGGTGGGCTGGTTGGAATAACCACCGACGGCCATCATGGCCCACGCACACCGGCCGCGCATCTATGACATACTAGCTTATGGCTGCGGCATCGCTGACGTGATTTGAAATGCTATCACGCAATTTAAAATGTTATTAGCAGTAAAATATGTGCGTGTATATGTGTTATTATTAAATTATTAAAAGCCTGTGATGTCCCACTGCAGGGCAAAGGCCTCCTTACTCTCCATCCACTTTAGCGGTAAATGTATTGTTTATAAAATATAAAATTGTATATGGGAGCTACATCTGCCAACAGACTGCAGAGCAGTGGCAGAAGTAAAATTTGTTTGTAAAATTGAGGCTGTCACCACGAATAAACGCTTTTTCATTTTTTTTTATTTTTTCAATGGTCCAGTTTAAGAACTAAGAGCGGAAACCAAACCCATAAGAAATAACATAGATACAGGAACCGACGAGTCGTGATCCCTATGACAAAGTGAGTGAAGTTTATTATTTGCAAGCTGTGTCCCATAGGATTTCATATCGGCAAAAATGACGAATATCTGTAGAAACTTTTATCCCCTATTTAGCCCCTTAGGGGGTGAATTTTTAAAAACCTTTAGTGCATACTTTCAATGTTTATGACACTCTTGTACTGTGTGTTGTCTGTCGTATCTGTCAGTGAAGAATAAATGAATTAAATTCGGTTTTTATTATGTAGAGTGTCACTATTTTCATAGAGTATGACTCCGTACCTACGGTGATGTACAGAACGATATTTTACGGTATAATTTTGGGATCACCTGAAACTTTCATATTCCAGTGGTTTTTAACCTCATGAACAGCAACAACAACATTCTGGCGTGTCATCCCAACGTTTTACCGTAAAATGTCGTATCTACTGATAATCGCCATGTGCATGTGTGATAAACAGGGCCTAAAATACTCTTACTTCATGGTTTGAAGGGACTTACTCAACTTTATAGACAATTTTCTGGTGAAATTGATGTATCTTACATCTCTGCCTGTTCCTTCCGAGAACAAAGCCGTGATGTTTTATTTGTGTTCAAACGTCAGCTCTTGTCATGTCTTGTCTTCACTGATACCATCGATATTTAATATCAAGGTTTGGATATTAAAACTTCGAGAAATATTTAGCAGGTACTTATTACGGCCGGAGTTGTAGGTCGTAGGTTCGAACCCAGGTAGGCACTTTACTTTGTTTAAATTATTTCGTCACCACTGCTCTCAAAACTGTGAAGGAAAACATCATGAGGAAACCGGTACGTCTAAGTACCAAGAATTCGACATGTGACATCCACCAACCCGCACTAGGCCGGCGTGGTGGATTACGGCCCACTCCCTCTCACTGAGAGGAGGCCCTGATTGTGAGGTTGTGTTGTGAGGTACTTTTTTATCTGTAGTACCTTTCAGGATTCAAAGGCGTGACAGCTATATACTAATGTTCGGTAGTTTGCATTGTTCAATCCAGACTAATAAAGGAAAAAAAATGCCTGGCAAAAACGGACGATTTATTAGTTTGTTTGAATGTGAATCGATTTGATTTACCGATTACTGGTAGCTCGGTGCTTTTAACGTACGACCAAACATTCCTCGAAAAAGGCTGAAAGTAAAACGAAATGTTAATGGAATTATTTTAATGGAATTATTACCATTATCCAGGTGCCTTCAACGAAATCGCCAACCCATACTTCCATTAAATTATGGGTTGGCGATTTGGAATTATGGGTTGGCGATTTCATTGAAGGCACCTGAAATTATAGTTAATATAAGTCGGAAATTGCCAATCCATCTTTAGCATGCGTGATTGCATTGCTGGTTCTAATGATTATAATTCTGTAAAGTCATATTAGTTACGGTTGCGAATCATATTTTAATCAACACACAACTTGACACTGACCTGCAAATTTCAAAAAATAAAATAAAAAATAATTAGAATCTCGCGGGCTACCTTAGCGCATATAAATATACTAAGTGCAAATAAATAGGTATATTTTCTTTATTAAATGCTTAAAATACAAATTACTCTAATTTCGTTGAACTTTCCTAGCAGTATGTGCTGGAAGGACTATTACTTTCACATCGCTAAATCGAAATGCGTCAAACATATTTACTAAGCATATGACAATACAGTTACGAGTTTGTGTATTAAATACATGCAAATATTATTAATGCACTAAATATGGCAATTATGGAACAGTCGGTGTTACAGGCAACATTTTGGATGTTATAACTAAATTATGTACAGGCTCGAGTCCGATTTGGAACAGCCGTTCTGATATTATTGTTTAGATTATAATTATGCAGCAAATTATGTATTTTGTGTCTGGTGATGACGCATTGTTTTAGTGGTAATAATAAAATGGGAACTGAGTGTACTTTGAGCTACTAAACAAAATACTGGTTGATAAAGTTTTACATAGGTCCCAAATATGTGTCAAACAAGACTCGTTGTAACCGACGTCAGAAAGGAGGAGGTTTTCAATTGGACTGTATTTGGATCTATACTTTGGTTTTTTGCCACCGACTTCCAAAATTAAAGTTATTTAAAGTCAGTTGTTTTTTTTTTTGTAATTTTATTTTTCGTATATCTACTACTACTTGTTACGTATAAAACAGTGACAGGAAGTATTATAACATCATCAAGATACATAAAGTGGTTTAAATACGTATCATCGAAGCTAACTCAAAAACTACGACAGCTAAAACTACTTCATCATCATCACCAGCTCCTATTGCTCCTATTGCACGCCATTTAACTCGATTTTCGACAACTCTCATCCAGCAAATAAAATGTGTATAGGAGAGGAGGCCCTGAGGCATCCATTCCATCCCGGAATTTTAGAAATCGATCAATAGCCGGAGATATCGCGTAACATACCAAAATACACAAAAAAAAAACAAAAAACCAATTCCGAATTCCAAATTCCGAGTTCCAAATTTTGTTCACATGGTTCTATTAAAATTCCTGTGATTACTACAAGACTTGTCTGAAACTGTTATAGGTATTTAAACAATATATTATATTATTTCATCTGAAACATTTTCACTAAAATCTACGAAGAATTTCTTACTTCTTCATCTATCTTATTTTCAAAGTATGTAAGTTGATTATTTAACATCAGCATCAAACGAATGCCAACCAAACTTCTTACCAGACTATTTCTATAACTCAACATATAGCAGGTGGTCATGTATAATCAACAGCTCGATATATCTTGCCCTCGCAAGCCGGGCTATCATCTGTCAAGCTTCTCACAGACAGCGATCAAATTGAGGATTTCTGGCTTACTGCCCTTTGTTGCTACCTCACCTCCCCCACGTGCAAACTGAGATTATACCTGCCTGTCTCACCATCGAGGTCTCAATTCGCCCATTAACCCCACACACGTTTCGTCCGTATTGTTTATCTAACAAAAAGGCGATGAACTGTGATATTGGTAACAAAATCAGTCAATCGAAGCTAACTATCTGCAACTATCTGGAAAATCCAATGAAATAAAAAATGGATTTTGCGCTTTATTCTTGCGTTGTGGGTGTGAATCGATCATCTAACTGCTGATAGGTTTTCAGCTGTTCATTAATACAATCGTAAGGAAAAAGAAATACCGGAGGATCCATAGTATTTAGCAAAAACTGAAAGCGATTTTCGCAGACAGACGCATTAGTTTAAATTTTGTAAAGTAGGTATGGCAATGGTTATGTATTTTACGACGTATTTAGCGTAGACATATACCTATATAATTTGTTACGGTACAAGCACTGGAAATAATTAATTTTTAAGTGTACTACAATATCGCATTGGGTCTAGCCTGTAAGGACATTTGTATGTTTGGAGTGCATAAATAAATAAATAAATAAATGTTATTGGAAAACAAAACATTATTTTCAAATTCTGACCTGCATTGCTATTCTGTAAAAATCTCACTGTGAAAACTCAGGTGAAGTGAGCTGTCATTTCACCTGATGCCAGGGATTGCCACTATTGACAGCTCACTTCACACTCACCTCACCTAAGTTTTCACGGTGAGATATTTACAGAATAGATCGGCTGTATCCACTTTGCTCAGTTTTCACCGTCGGCTTAATCACGACTTAATTTTCCAAGAAAACATAATCTAAAGAAGCCTATTTCAAAGCTTAAAGACACCCTCCATTTCAACATAATATTTAAAGGAATATTGTGCTAATTGGAACTGGTGCGTAAAATATCGGATTACGCAAGCGGCTTGGCGGGCGGGTTCCGTGTCTAGTGCACCCGCCCCGCGTTACCAAGTCAAATTAAATTTACATAAATAGTCAAATACACAGGGCCCAAAGTAAACCATTCTAAATTCGATGGCCCGAAAGTTGTATCTCTGCAAACACGGACATTCGGAGCGGCAAATGTGACCCGAATTAATATTTGACCAGCGTGTTTGTGCTGTACAAGTTGTGCCTTCATTTGGCTTCTGCGGGGACTTTACATTTGGTAATTTTCTATGAACTCTAATTTCAGGAATTAGTAGTCTGACCCGCCTTTAACATATTTAATTTACACCGCATGGGAACGTCGAAATTCGTATTAATTTCGAGATAAGTTAATACTCACCTAGGGAAGTTATAATGGAATTCAGACAACTTATGATCCTAGCAACCGCGTTGAATTTGCTGGTGACGAAGATAAATGGAAGGCTTGTCAAAACAGAGGCCTACTGCACTGTCTTATGAGATTTTCGGTTGAATCGCCTGCTGTATTCCATTTGATATGTACTTGGGTATTTTTTGGGGTAAGAGCGGCACATATTCATGTGAATTCTTAATTCATATTTTAGTAATATTGAAGTTTTAATTCACTTTTATAGGTATAATAAACGTATTACAAAAAAAAACAAAATCCCTAAGGACTATCTATGTATGTACCTAGGAGGGTAATGAATGCTCTATAGATATAGAGCATCACCTGTGCATCACCAAAACTTCAAATTCTTGAAGGGAACACGCGCCAAAATTAAACTACATGTCGTATAAAGCTAATGAAAACAAAACTCTTAGCAACATCCCACCAAGACACCGTGAACACCAAAAAACGTGTAACAAAAATCACCTCACCCACACCTCGCAGATTATTAAGGCACCTGTGTACAACCCGTGTGAGTTTATTTTAAAAATAAACTCGCTTGTTCATTGACGCGTCTAAAACATGAGCAGCACTCAGGTGGGGTGGCATTAAATATTTCATTTTAGAGAAGTTTTTATTACCGACAGTGAACGTGTCCGCGATAAACGTTGCGAACGTGACTAGAGAACCTTGCTTAGATCGCCCGCTCACCTATACTTGCGGAGCTAGAGAGTCTGGATGTGACCGAGGGGTATAAACAAGTAAACATCACGTATTCTTCTCTTTTGTCAACATTTGGACATGTTATGGTACAACAAGCAGTCAGTCAGCAAGGTGTGGTGGATGCTCATACTTCAAATAAATCGCTGTTTTGGCTAGCCTATCGGTTCAGAAGCGAGCACATCAAGCTACTCGAAACTGTCAAATTTTCCCAATCAACCTTGAACCTAATACTGTTACGATAAAGTTGAAAATCTATTAAGGAAATTTGACAGATTGTAGTAGTTTGATATGCTGGCGCCTGTACATGAAAAGATCGTCAGTTTAAAATATTAAGTATGTGATCGTATTACTGAGATATAAAGCGGGGGAATCCCCCAGTACAAATTAGTACCGTCAGATAGGAAAGGGTTAACACAAAGGTAAAATAAAATGGTCTTTGACAATATTTTTATTATTAAAGCTCCTAATGACATCACACGAATAAGCAGAGAAATAATAATAGTAACTTTTCAACTGAAAAAAAAACTACTTTCGAACTTCGTAGCAACATTATATATACGTACAATTCTCGACGTAAAAAGGCTTCTAAGAATCATCTACTTCTAATAATGTTTTCCTCAGCCTGTCGTCAAGCTCAAAAGGGATAAAAAGTACCCACCTATGTTATTTTTCAGGCTCAACATGAGTCCGACGGCGACGGGGCGTTCGCGAAACGACAGCAGGGCGGTCGCGTAAGAAATGTGCTTCCTTGCACCCGCCCACCTTCCGTTAATTTGTAACAAACACGACATTATCACGATACTTTTCGCCTGCATGCAGTATTATAAATAAGGGGAATGTTATTTATTTCTATGCGTAAATAACGTGGATTTATTTATCGTTTCAACTTTAATAACTCAGCATTTGCTTATTGTGCACACCTATTTATTGTAAGTTCTAATGTAAATTTTATCGGTATATCTACATATCTGTAATATAAATATAAGTTTGTTTGTTTGAACGCGCTAATCTTTGGAACTACCAATCGGATTTAAGAAATCTTCATTTGATAGCTTAATTTTAGAGGAAGGTTATAGGATATTTAACATCACGATAAGACCCTTAGGAGCCGAGCAAAACGAAAAAAATGTAGCAATAGCGCGGGAAAGCGATGCGATACGACGGAATGTATCGGAGAAACAAGAAGTTTCACGCCAACGCAGTCGTAGGCAGAAGCTAGTGATAGATAAGTCTGGTCATGTGGTCAGACTTATCGTCTTGTCGTAGTTTTATGAGCTAGTCACTGCCACAGCACGACACAGTCCAGTATTACTACAATTTAACCAACAGAGATCCATCAGGCTAAAAACTACATTAAAAATAGACTAGACTTAGCAAAAGTTCTCCTTTCAACCATATTCTAAACTTCCACTCAACTTAGTTTTGCACAGATCAGTTTAGCTTTTGCACGGTAACCAGTTCATAGACTGAGTGATGCGTAGCCGCTAGCCATGAAATCCCTTTACCATGCATTTTTATCTGATACGCGGCTCCAAAAAAATAAAAACGTAACGTCATGTTCAGGTTTCACAGTTCACTGTGCTATTTCTACATCATTCGAGTGGGATACCACGAAATAAAACCGCATTGCAAAGCTTAAAATGAAACCCGGAACTGTGTTAGTTGGTACTTGCAGTGGTTTTCATGTCGCCTATCTTTGCTAACAAACGTGCGAATAGTGGATTGGTTTTACTGCGAAAACCCAATTAATCAAGTTTTTAAAGCCTACATGGTGCACCGATGTTTAACACGGAGCAAATGTCAGCGGCCCTTGTAACTCAATTTCCTACTGGGCTATATCGAAAACCAGGGGGTCTACTCAGAAGTAGTATCGGCCGAATGTTCGGCCGTTTCCTGCTACGAAGTTACTATTTGGCTCGGTCAAGGTGCAAGAGTAACGGTGGAGTTTCTTGCCCATTCTTCTCCATACGAAAACTACCTTTTGGAAGGGGCGACTAGAATAAATTTAATTTTTAACGTTCAAAAGTGCCTTTTATGTGCCTATTTGAAATAAATGATTTGACTTTGACTTTAACTTTGGTCGGTTCCGATCCTACACTCCTACACTCTTTCGAATATTGACTATGGTCCCGACCCAACTGAACCGATCCGAACTTTTTTCGCATTTTTCAATAATATTCGGTTCGGCCATGTGTCGGTCCGATCCGAACATTCGCACTTTGTACTTCGGAGTAGGCCCCCTGAGCTTACAGGATTCTGAATTCGCAGGACTCGTAGGACTTTTTTCTTGTACCCGGAATAGGTGGTTTATTATATAACATTTTTATTTTATTTTATTAAAATGTAGTTATGATCTCCAACAAAAGATGTATAAAACACATGACACATAAAATAAAAGGCAACGTTAAATAACATCACGGCCCTGTTTCCCTGAAGAGTTGGGCAGAGGTGCACCTATAGTACACCCACGTTTCGCCAATCATCTTAAGTCCCGTGTAATAGGGGGCGAGCCTATTGCAATCAACCGGGCACGAATCCGGACTCAGTGCACTGCCCGACCTGGGAATCGAACCCAGGACCTCATGCTCAGTAGTAGCGCTTGCGACCACAAGATCAACGAGAAGTCATCGAGGTTTATTGTGCTCTCCAATCCAATTTACCTAACTAGAGCTTCCTGGAGCGTAACTTTTTTTATAGCAAAATGGAACCCCTCTTGTCCTCGAACGAAACCTCGCTGAATTTGGAAACTTCTGCCCTTTTGTGCTGTGCTTACCTGGTTTATGCAAGTCTCATCATCTCTCCCTACTTCGCTCGCCAGAATATTTCAAGCTAGTTACCCGGAATGACAGGCCAGATAGATTTTGTAGTCCGCTCTCGATTGTCAGGACCTTCTTGGGCAAGTTTAATTAATATTTACACATAATTAAAATAGTATGTATGTAAATAATAACTAATAACTAATTAATTAATAAAAATAACAAAATGATATCCTAACTTAACTAAAACTAATCATAAATTAAAATATAGCGTCGAAAAATTTATATACATATTATTTTAATTCTGAATAAATATTTAGGATTACCTTTAGAAAAAAAAATAACATAGGCGTAAGTTTATGTATGAAACTCTCGCTGTCTTCCCATGGGGGTAGACGAAAAACTATAGTACTATAGAATTCATGTCAGTGTATCCACGTTCACAGCACAGTATACCCACGCTTGGCTGACATTTAATTTAGTCGATTCCAGTTTCACGTACACTGTGGCACCTATCGACCTGTTCGCCCGAACTTTGTCTAATACACTTTGCAACGTACATATTCCCATCCACTGCAGTTACTATAATTAAGATTTTCTCCATAAAAGCTGGAATAGTAAACGGTTTTATAAGTTTGATTTTGTTTTCGAAATGTGTTAAAGTTCTGAAACGAAATTAAATTTTAGTACCGATTTAGATTGATATAAAAAAGGTTTTTATTATTTTAGTGGAGGTACATAAGTTGATTGAGCAGTAGTGTAGTGGCCCTGTGGTAATGGCACTTACTTATGGCGCATCCACACATGCCGAGCGGCACGGCCGGCGGTCAACTCGGCGGCCTGGCCGCCGGCACGCGCATCTTTCACCTGCGGCACGCGCGGCACTTTTGTGCAACCGCATCTGCAGGCCGCCGGTAAAGCCCGCGGCAAATTCAGCGGCAAAGCAGCCTGAAAGCCGGCGGCATGTGTGGATGCACCATTACAAGTTGTAGGTCCATGGTTCAAACCCAGGCAAGAGCTTAACTTGGTGTAATTTAATTCATCACCACTGCTCTCAAAAGGGTGGTAGAAAAATAATTGTGTCTCATTAGTGATAGTTGAGCTCATATGTAATAAACTAATTAGTCAGAGATTCAAGCGGGAGTCAATTTATTTTGGCTATAATTTAGGTGAAAACGGTGAAGGAAAATATCGTGTGGAAACCGGCATGTCCTAGAACCAAAAATTCGAAGACAAGTGTCATCTACCAACCCGCACTGGGCCCTCGTGGTGGATATGGTTCACTCCCTCTCACAGAGAGGAGGCCTGTATCCTAGCCGTGGGAACGTTATAGTCTGATTATGCTATGCTATGTTGATTATAGGGGTTAATCTTGTTACTAATACCTACCGTAGTATAAGCTAGATTGTTTATTTAATCAATGTTAATTGGATAGTGACATTATTTTAATAATATTATTTCAAAGCGATAAGGCCGCCCATTGTATGTTTTGTTATGTACTTTGTAGTGTACAATAAAGTATGTATAAATAATTATTTCAGTGCTTTTGACAGTTATAATAATTATACTATAACATACCAGTGAAAACTAATATGATGTCTGTACTTAAATCAAAACATTACAACTAGACTTCGCGGTTCTATTCATGCAGAAAATGATAACTACTAATCTATAAGTACAAATAATAAAGCTGAAGAGTTTGTTTAAACGCTTTCATCATTATCATCAGCCTATAGCTGCCACGGCCACTGCTGGATATAGTCCTCTACTTTTGCACGCCATTCAACTCGATTTTTGGCAACTCTCATCAAGCTGCTACCAGCCATCCTGAACATCATTAAACGCTTTAATCTGTAAGTGACAAATTCACAATACCTAAAAAAGTTTGTAATTTTTGTTTGTGTATGTTTTAGTGAGTAAGTCGCTGAAGCGTTATATCAATTAATTAATTAATTCATTCATCTCTGCAATTACCAGTCGGATCTGGAAAATTATTTTTGCATTTGATAGGCCAATTCTTGAAGAAGGTTAACATCACACCACGACCCTTAGGAGCCGAGCATAAAGAATAAAGTAAGAAAGAACGGTAAGCCAAAATGAAGTAATAGAGCGAGCAGGCGATGTGCGTGGAACAAGAAATAAGCCGCGGGCAGAAGTTAGTAAATATAGCTCATTTCTCTTCCAAACAGTTATTCACTTGCCCCATAAATCTTTCTATACCAGATCACGACGACGTTCAAAAACACTATCAAAACATAAAACAACTTTATATATAGGTAGTTATATACAGCGTCGTTACATAGTTTTGATTTAACTGCAATACGCTGCCCCCGACGGGTTTACGATATGAAACTGAGCAAAGAAATAGCCTGAGTTAACTTAATAATACTTCATAATACTCCATATTGAATCTGCGACGACCCGACGGCGAAATTAAACAGTTTATTAAAATTTCAATTTCCTTGATTGTAGCTGTTATCCAACGTTTTAATAGAATAACAGAGTAGGATAAGGTTCAGAGATAACGTAACCCAAGGCTTTTAAAGAATTATGATTTCGATTACATGTGACGGGTCCTGAATTATTTATTTAAGAAAATACGTAAAGGTATTTTAGCCGTTTATTCTCTAAAAATCTCAATGAAAATGAAGGTGAAGTGAGCTTGAAGTGAACTGCCGGTGTATTCTGTAAAAATCTCACCGTAAAAACTTAGGTGAAGTGAACTAGAAGGAGCTATCAATGGTGTCAATCCCTAGCATCAGATGGAATGACAGCTCACTTCAAGCTCAGTTCACCTAAGTTTTTACGGTGACATTTTTACCTGACGCTAGGGTGCGCTAAGGTGATCTATGGATTAACAGGTCACTTCACCTACGTTTTCACGGTGAGATGTTTACAGTATAGATGGGCTGGTGTTATAGCAGCTTTGTTAACTATTAGGTTTTTTAAAGCCTGATTACGTCCATCAGGGAATCAGGATGTCTGCTGTCAAAACCTGTCGCTGACCAGTAATGATACATGAAATATTGTGATGCTTGTCGCGAAATAGAAAAACAGATTTTCTGAAGAGATTTTCATAAACGAGCGATGAGCCCTTCGTTATTTCTTACTAGACGCGTTTGTTTTTTTATACAATTCATTTAGCATAATCAAGCTATAATGTTCCCACTGCTGGCACTCAGGCCTCCTGGCTTTGAGAGGGAGTGGGCGGTAATCCACCACGCGGGCCCAGTGGGGGTGTCACATATCTTAAATTTTTTTGGTTCCAAGACAGTTTCCTCACGATCTTTTCCTGTACAGTTTTGTTTTGATTTTCAATTCACTTGACTAACCGATCATGCATATCACCCAAAGTCGAAGAACAGTCAGAATTACTTATTTATAATCAACCCCAGAAAATACTCCCGCCACTAAAATATTCAAACAACCCAATTTCAAACGTACTCGCAATAATCAACACTGCCTTGTAATCCGGCCAAATTATTCCGATCCACATTTAATATAGCCTCAGCAATGACAAAAGTTGTAGACAGCTCACGACCGCAGAGCCCATTTCATCCAGTAACCAAATCACGATTCTCATTAATGACAGCCATTAGCCCAGGTGTTTAGTAATACATAGACCAGTTGTTGATACCACAATACAGGCTAAAATGTACCTATTGGCTATAAACTGCAAACCAGCACTACACCAATCGACGCGGCATTAACACGCCGTTTTCAATTGTCAACACGCTATTCTAGTAGATTTATACGTCTGTATGTGATGACGTGACGTCATATTTTAGGTAGTTTGTTTTGAATTCGATTAAACTGAAGAAGTGGCGAAAATTTCCTGTAAATGGGCTCTGGTTAAGTCAACTAGTAATATTATTTTTGTGCCCTAATTAAGTGTCACAATGGATATTAAATATATTATATTGTATTCCGTAACAATGGCACTTCTGCATAACCGCGCGTCCTAACCAAAAAGACCGTACGTACGACTACGTCATCGTCAGGCAAAACGCGATCGTCGCTTACATTTTGGTCGGCTAACCTGAACGCGTGTTCGCGTCGACAGAGGGCGCCTTCCGGTTTTCCGAACGAATGAGAATATATGAACGCGATGATCGCATGTTCGCGCGAACGAACTGTTTGGTTAGGACGCGGGGTACGGGTCGGCACTTATTATAAAATTAAAGTGGGTATCTCTGATTTACGAAGTAAGTCTTAGTAATCCTGCACATCATCAGGCGGGAGGAGACGCCCGGTTGTCACCACTGCGAGGATCGCCCAGAGGATACGGTGGAGCATACGGTGGAGGTCTGCCCCGCTTGGGCAGAGCACCGCCGTGTCCTCGTAGAGGCGATCGGCAGCGGCGGCGACCTCTCACACCCGCCCTGGTTCAAGCCATGGTCCGGGGCGAGAGGGAGTGGGAGGCGGTTACCTCCTTCTGCGAAGCAGTCATGCTAGCGAAGGAGGTGGCGGGATGGGCGAGGGAGAGATCCTCACGCCTCAGCCGCCGAGGGAGACGCTCCGGGCGTCGGGAGCCGCGTGACGACTCCCGGCCACCGTAGGCGCGGGCCTGCGGGCGGAGAGCAATGGGTAGCTCTCCGTCCGATCAGGACCAGGCCCGTGCCGGACGGCGCGTATGTGTTCCACGCGCGCCTCAAAGAGATGTCAGCATAAGTGACGGGGCCCGATAGGGCCGAAGCCTGCCGGGGTAGCGGGATCGTCTGAAAGGGTTACCGCTGCCCTGGTACATAAAGGGCTAAGGAAGGACGGGATGTATTTGCACGGGTGGGTTTTAGTCAGTAAGAGTCTGACACTCCCTTCTGCTCCACCCAGAGCGGGAGGGGTCATTTGATGATTTCCCATCCTCAAAAAAAAAAATAAGTCTTAGTAATAAAGTTTTAAATGAAATAGTATTTTGGAGCAGCTAACTTACAGTTTCTTCTTTTAGTGCTTTTTAACCGCTTATTATCTTGAAACTAGCATTAATTTCCAACTGCAAATCTGTCAAAACTACTTTACAACATCATCTCTTTTTGAAAAGTTTTGATACTTTACTGAAGTTTACACACCTTATTTGGTGAAAATGACATGAGTTCACTCACTTTTACCAATTTGCTCAAGTACATTTTTACTACTTCGGTTAAAATTATTTATATGATTTAATGTTGAAACTGCTTTTATGACCATTTTTCCAACGTGGCCCTACTGCATTCTTCTTTTTGATCCGATATTATTTTTAGCTCGTTTACCTATGTTAAGTTATCTACTAACATCATTTGCCGAGCCTTCTCCCAACTATCTTGGGTTCGGCTTCCAGTCTAACCGGATGCAGCTGAATACCAGTATTTTATATGAAACGACTGCCTATCAGCTGTTCTCCACAACTCAGTTAGGTACTGGGTAATACGGTACCCTTAGTAAGACTGGTTGTCAGACTATCGGGCTCCTGACGACCCGTAACGACTGCCAAAGATCTACGTATGACAGCCGGGAACAACGGCTTAACGTACTTTCCGAGGGACGGCGACCTACTAAGAATTACCTAAAATTAACAGTATTCATTTTTTTTTTTAATTAGTTTTTTTTTTTAATTAAAGTTCTAGTTGATAGTGCCGTACTAATTGATAGTGCCGTACTTTCCTCTAATTTAGATACATGCGAAATTTATATTATGACAAAGACTTTAGGTTAATGCTGTGTATGTGATTAGCTGGTAAGCCTTTATATAAATAAAGAAATCAATAACAAACCTCTTGATAGTAAACCTGTCATCTACTACACCAAACTCTTAGACTGTCCCAATATTTCAATAGTAATAAAAAAATATTAACAAAAATATTCACTGGTAAAGCTAATTCAGAACTCAGACGTCTGAGCCCGGATTTAAGGTCATAGAAATTGGATTAAACTATTAACTTTACCTATTACCGCTTAGCGCTCCCAAATAGTTGTATGTGAAACATTTGACCCCTGTCTCGTAACTCAGCTAGGTTTATTATCCCTATTAAAAGTGGGAGATAAATTCGTGAATATGAACCCTTTTCTAAAATAGCCTTCTTCATAATAATGTTGTATTATTTTCATAATAATAAGCATAATACCGTACTATTATGTATTGTGTGGTAATACTAGATATAGTATTTTTATCTCACGAAGCGGCGCGCGCTTTACTTGTGGTTACCAAGTGGTTCACATGCTGTGATATTTTGTGTAAGCTCTCGGTACCGTCCGATACAGTGGCGAAGTCGAAAGTGCCTGTGTGTGCGTGTGTGTTATGTACTGCCGCTACTTGTCTTCACGCACACATTCACAGTGTGTTTGTACATTTGGTTACCACAAATAAAGCACGCGTCGCTTCCTGAGATAAAAATACTGTATTTAATATAACAGCAGCCCGGGTACTCAATTTTTCTTATAGTTGTACCGAAAAGTAGTTTGTATGGAATCCTAGTTAGTTTGAGATTGCCATGGTTGTTATGAACAGAGGTGGTTGTCTGTTCTTTCTTTATCCCATGATGAAGAGGTGCATTGAAGCCAACAATTGAATAATATTATATTTTAATAGGTATTTTATTATATGCATTAGCGGGCATAAAATTCACCACAAGTCCAGACCATTTTGACAGCATCTACACGTGTATGTTATGTTCCAAAAGTACTTGATGAAAATTTAAATAAATGGAACAAAAAACCTACACGTGGAAGTGTGCCTGCCAATTTATATATATAAAAATCAATTGATGTTCGTTTGTCTCGCTAAAACTCGAGAACGGCTGGGCCGATTTGAATGTTTTGTGTGTATATTTCAACGTTTTTATGTGTATATTTCAAGGTTAGGAGTAGGGTAGAAGTAGGTTAGGAGTAGGGTAGGAGTAGTGTAGGAGTAGGGTAGGAGTAGGGTAGGAGTAGAGTAGAAGTAGGGTAGGAGTAGGGTAGAAGTACCTAGTGTAGGAGTAGGTAGGAGTAGGGTAGGAGTAGGGTTGGAGTAGTGTAGGAGTAGGGTAGGAGTAGGGTAGAGGTAGGGTAGGGGATAGGATACCACGCGAACGAATAGCGCCGGGCATCTAGAAATAATTTATATGGCAAAACAACGTTTACCGGGTCAACTAGTTTGTAATAGATAGCACGTACAAATTCAGTGCTTTGATTTAATTAATTGAATACTTAAACCCAAGATTCAAATTTTAAATCACCATAAAAATGTTTTCCGTTTGACAATCCCAATATGTTGATGATATTTCAATTACATATAATAATGTTATTCAAACAATAAATTATTGGAAAAAGCGGTGAGATATACAATGGAAACCTCAATACCGATGAATGTGTTATTAATTTAGTGCGTGGTTGCATAACAATTTCACCTGAACAGGGTTTGTTTACACATTCGTCAGATACTTTTAAAACAGACTATAGGTGGGAATAGATGCCGTTTTGCTGGTTATTAACACAGAATAAATATGATAACTATAACATATGAATAATTAATATTATTATGTAATAATAATGTCTACTCTAACATATTAAATATTGAAATACGGTTAATACAGTGCTTCAATATATACAATTCACAAATACATTACTGCATTATCCGATTAATCTTATTTAAAAAAAAACAAATTAACTGTGAATTTAAGTTATAATAGTATCTACATAAATAATGTTATCGTAGAAAATAAGTACGCAATTATTTGTATAATAACCATTTCAGTGGCGGACCGCCCATTGTGTCACCCTTTGAATAATATCTACATTTATATCTGTAATTATATCGTATACACAATAAAGAGTATTCTATTCTATTCAGCTTTGCATATTAAAATTTATAATGATGTCAGTAGGTAGGTACCCTGATTAAGCAAGCAAAATTAAAACAGTTCATGATGGCAACATTTTATTAAATGAAAAACCTGTAATATTGTTTAATTAAAAATAATGTTATATTAAAGGCGTTGAGAAACAGCTCGGTCGTAAAGGAAGGTTTTGTAAGAAGACAGAAACAAATTATTATGAAAAAATGTTTTATTCCAACTATTTAGAGCTCATTAATTTGAGCCGACCCTATCACTAAAAGATGAAAATGGACTTTTTGTGAAAAATTTGGATACTTTTGATGCTACCAGTACGCAGGGATGTAAAAACTCTTTTGAATATCATATCACCCCGAAACCGAGAGGAAACGAAAAGATAAACCAACTAGGAAGAGACAATACCAACAAAAAACAAAAAATCCCATAAATAATAAATAAAAAGATTAAAAACGAAACCAGCACACACCACATAACCACGCCCCATCTTCAGTATTCCCCATATCGTATAAACCGAAAATTTCTGCGTTCCAATTTTGTACACGTCTGTACACAAATTTGCCTGAAATAAGTGGCCCGCGCGGTTATCGAAAATTCGACGCGCCACAGAAATGTGTATCAAAATCGGTAATATCAATGAATATGAATGTAAATTTTAGACTGAAGTCATTTTAAATTAGTTTAGTGGAGTTTTGGTGAAAGGTGTGGTTAGTCTAATTCAGAACAAATAATCCTTAAACTAGAATATGGTGTAGTTTAGGCCCATTATAATAAGTAGTAGTATGTCTTAGAACTTTCGTGATCTATTCAAATAATTAAAAAAAATTTAACTTGTTTTTCTATATTTTTTTGTTTGACATGGAGAACATAAGATTTAGACGTTTCGTTTTACGAAAAATGTGGACAATAAACCTACTTTTAAAGATTTATGCGCAAGCTGAAATAAACAGTATTAATTATTATATTATTTATTTTTGTACCTCACTACTTCTCAAACTTTGATTTTAAATTTGACTACGCCATTCATAAATACATACTGAATACCTATCGTACAAAATCCACTAATATTTCATCTACATTGTCCTCGAAAATAAAAAGATATGAGTCGGAACAAATTAGAGTAATAGTATGAAACAATAAACATCGGGGACATGCTTATACTTAAAAGTAATTGTTGTAATAAAGACAAAAATAAAATTTCCAAATGTATGAATATTCATGTCTAGTGACTTTATCCATATATAACATACCTACTTAACATTTGTTCGTGTACAATATTAAAATTTATAGCGTCCACTGCTTGCTCAGATAACTGGAAAACAAATTACAAATATAATCTGCTCGTTTAAATGCAATACAAGTTGTGCAAAAGTAAAACAATTTTTTAATGGTCAGTCTTGATGGTGAATGCTTATACGGGGCATATAGGATTCTTCAGTTATTATTTCTTATGTTTCAATTCTTCAATTATTATTTTCTTATGTGAATCCACTGCTTTACAAAGCTGCTCCGTTATGTAAAACACCTGAATAACTTTTAACAAAACTGCTACCCACGTTAAGAGGTAATGCAGAATTGCATATCTGTAGTCACAATAACCGTTTGGTGTGGCTTCTAAAAATCCAAATCGTGGCCAAATCGGTCGCAGTAACTAAGCTGACCGATTGCTTCCAACAACGTGCGAGCCGAGCGAGCGCAGCGAGCGATGCCGCGGCAGTTATTTAGTAGGTATGTTTAGGAATGACTTTAATAAAACTCTGGGAACTTTATATTAAAATCCTTAAAATCACTGTTGTCACTTGAGTTAGGATCATTTTCACTCATTTTATTTATTTCTGTTTCGGACGCCATTATTGTTGTTATGACACACAAAGCCACGTGCGAAAAAATTTAGAAAATAAATCTACAATCTGACATTTCGTTTCATGCTGTCTTAGTTAACTTCAAATCGTTGACCCGTTGCATTGATAAGTGCAAAACGTTTATGCAATTCTGCGTGTTAAAGTTCAGTAATTATAGAAAATCGCTTAACGTTCAGCCGTTTTACATAATGGAGCTGTTTTGTAAAACGGCTAGCGGTGATGTAAAACAGCGGATTAAACAATCCATCTGCAACATAGACAAACGATAGTTATTTAATTGAATCTAATTCCTGAAAAACTTACAATCATTATTTACAAAAAAAGTATTAAAATCTTACGTAACCAGAAATGACGGTCTCACTTCGTCCCTCAAAACTATACCATATACATCTCGGGGAGGTATATATAACCTACGAATATATCTACGTACATACACATATCCGGCGTATACGCCCGTGGTACAGCCGATAAATCATTGTGACATTTCACTGAGATGTCAACATCGGTCGTTAGTCGCGTCACCAGCGCCGCCTGCCGATAACACACAAAAACAGGAAACTCAGGACTAAATTGTATACTTTATAGCTTCATAGATCCTGGGATAGGTTTTTTTCTATTTACAGTTCATTTATTTCTAGCGTCGTGTATCGTAAATGAATCTATTTTTCCAGTTCATATTTTTATCTTGTCTGTCTAGCAACAATGTTGAGGTCGGCTTCCTGCGTATCAGAATTTGCACCGAGTGATTGCCGTCTGGCTTCTACTGTAACCACGGTCAGCTTTAAAGATCATAATAGTATTAAATATTGAAGTTTTCCAGCAAAATCTAATTACTTTGTTTTAAATTTGTACCATTCTTCTATTCTTCTATGGCCCCACAATGCAGGACATAAAAACCATCCATTTTTGTCACTTAATTGTGACTGATGGCAACGTCCTAAATTATATCGACGGGTAAAAGGCAAAAGGGGTCAACCACCATAGATCATATTGTTCAGGAGAAAAAAAGTTTAAAAAATCATATCTCTTTATTGCTTTATTGAATCACATCACAACCTTTAGAAAAGTTAACCAAAATACAATATTCTTTAATAATTTTTCAATATTTAAAAAAAAATAGTGGATTTGGGGTCAATAAAAAAGTTAAGATCGCAAAATGTGGCGCTTGACCAGTTTTGCCTTTTCACCGTCGACATGGGACACAGGCCGCCTCCCTGTGAGAGGTAGTGGGCCGTAATCCACCACGCGGGCCCACTGCGGGTTGGTAGATGTCACATGTCTTCGAATTTTTGGTTCTAGGACATACCGGTTACCACACGATGTTTTCCTTCACCGTTTTTACCTAAATTATAGCCAAAATAAATTGACTCCCGCTTGAATCTCTGACTAATTAGTTTATTACATATGAGCTTAACTATCACTAATGAGACACAATTATTTTTCTATTGCTACTGAATTTAATAAGCTTGCCTTACAAACGAGGGTTTATATTAATAAACTCACACCTTTTTCCTTGGGGATAGACAGAACTGCAGAACGCCAGCTGCTACGATCCTTACATCTTGTTATTAAACTATTTTTACATATTATTATTATATAAAAATCAATTGCCGTGTTAGTGTCGCAAAAACTCAAAAATGGCTTGACCGATTGTGATGAAAGTTTGGTAAGTTGTTGTGTGCGCGCTAGAGAAGGTTCTTAACAAAATGAACAGTGCACTCGTTGTTGATAATAAATAAATAATAAACAAGACGCTTATTATTTTATTGAAAACGTAAAAAAATGTTTCGTCTGCAAAACGATCGATAACGATAATTGCAACATAATCCTTAGCTTGAACACTTAGACAATAAGTGTATACACACAAACGTGCTAATAATATTTTCTTTATCACAGAGGTCCGAAACTAGAGTGAAGAATGTTCGTCGAATAGAAACAAAGAGAGTGACAAATATTTGTCGATTGCTGTGCGGGCAAATCCTTTGAGAGCCCGTCCTACGTTATAGATTTACCCTTATATGAGTCCAGTGTTAGTAGTTGCTTGTTTGTGCCGGGCGAGAAACACGAAATATACATGTGTATATGGTGGATTGACTATCTCTACTTTTAAAAATAAAACCGATATTAAGATAAGTTGATTACGAGTGTGTTTTCATTATCTTGCGATTGTGTGCTTCTGTTGATTGATTGTAATGTGAGACTTTCACAGGTAGCGTCAGAAATATCAGTTTTGTCACTAGCTACGTTTTCTTAGAAGAGCGGTCGCTGCCATTACAGGCCGCCTTCATGAAAATGATGGCAGTAGCAAAGATTTAAATCGTTAGATTCGCCCTACCGCGTCTAAACATAATCGCATTTCTGATTCATTTTGACACCTCTCGACACATAATGACGCAGTGACTTCACTTGATTGTTATGGAAACTCTACTTAGAATGCGTGAGCTCACTGCTTGAGTACAGAACAAAACCAGCTATTTGAATCTTTGGGCAGCGGCGTTTGACTTAATGTCGAATAATGATGAAAATGACAGATTTTCATGATGGCCGTTATAATATTACGGAACCGCTTTCCTAGGAAACCACAGCTTTACATGACGGATACTACAACGATAAAACTGTATGGTGGCGTTCGAGTCCTCAGTAGCCGACCCATAGCCGATATGTAACTAACATTGTAAATTTTCACACTGTTGTACTGTTGCACGAAACCGACTTCACATTTACCTACACAAATAAAAAATGTCAATAAATACAATCAATAAACTATTTTCCTGAACATACAGCTGTGCGACTGCGGAGTTTGTTGCCCCATTTCTTCCCAGCTAAAGTACTGTACGTTTTGGGGGACTGTCTTTTGTAATTTTGACGTTCGAAAAGTGCTGATTCTCAGAATAAATCACTTTTGATTTTGAATCACGCGCAGCTGCTCCACACCATCGAAATGCGGACAAAACTACTTGCTCCGGAGGTACCTTCATAGGTACAAAAGATTGCTCCGGAGGTACCTTCATAGGTACAAAAGATTGGATTTACTTTTCTTTTGTAGTTAGGATCTCCAGCCGAAAAACGTTCACTGCAGGACAGAGGTGCCGAAAATCGATCTCTTCAAATAACTATTTATAGGTCTTTATATATTATGAGTGTTTAATTATCGTTTACAACCATTCGAAAATAAATATAGATAGGTATTCCTTCGATAGTTGGCACCCTAAGTGACAGGAGGCGTTATACCGTTGTCACAAGTTTCCCCATTGTTAGAACTTCTGTACCTACATGTAGGAATTAATTTAGGATGGGGTAACTAGCAAAACTAATTGGGCAGCCACGCCCTTAGAATTAATGATATTTTAAAGCTGTTTAAAAAAAAACACTTCTACACGTCAAAAATAACTTATGTTTTGAACTAAAAACTACAGTCGGACTTTTAATGAGCTGCAGTAAAATTTAATGACAGCTTATGTGTTACCACTTTTTAATGGAATTTAAATAGTGATTGGACAAAAGAATCGATTCATTCAATTAACATTCGGTTCAAATTCGATTAACGTTAAATTGATTTTATAAAAAAAAGATAGTATATTTAATAAGGTCCCTAAGTATGAAATTGGCGTTTTATTGTTTAAAGCTAAATCGAAATGAGTAAATTTAGAATATCCTGGCTTAAAACGATGTTTCATTGCGTTTTAATCACATGACTAGTAGAGATAGTGTGGCAACATTTTTTAACGAAATGATAGTAAGAAATATCATTTTACTGTAGCTTATCAAAAGTCCCACCATAGATAAGTTCGATGTTCTCTATACGACTACTCTGAGAAGAAAGACCGAAACAAACTCAGAACTATTGAAAAGAAACCAACTTTGGTAAGTATAATAAACGGCATTAATTATAGGCAAAGACATTAAATTATTTACCATCTTAAATCTCTTTGATTATAAGGTACATAAGTTTCATAATTATTTAAATCATTCGGAAAAAGCATTGCTGCTTTAAAAATATGTAGTATACCTACTCCTTGTTTTACGCCGTGGTACTAGAGTGCAAAAAGGAAAGCTAAAGCGATAAACAAGCCTTTGGAACACAGAAAGTACAGTAAATGACTGACATGCAAATCTTAACGTCAAACAACATTTGATCAATCAGAATCACGGATGTAATATCACGAAGACTAAGCGAACACCGGTACGTTTTCAATTTAAGAATGCTTTATTAACAAACCCAAATATAGAACGGAACTTTTTGAATAGCATAATCAGCCTACAATGATAATGATGTTTTCCTTCACCGTTTTGAGATGGTGATGAGATTGTTTACACAAAGTTAAGCACCTGTCTGGGTACAAACCCACGACCTTACAACTCGTATGTCAGGACTGTTACCACTCGGCCACCACTGCACTCACCACCAAAGCTTTATTAATAAATCCAAATATAGAAAGGAACTTCTTGAATGGAACTCTGGAATCGATATTTCAAAAATTCCTCAAGTTCTATCATAAAGAAACACTCCAGTGCGCTTTTCCACAGACTATGACCAACGGGATCCTTGAAACTTAACAAAATTCTCAACTTTAGCCCGATTCATCATGCCTTATACAGAGAGGTAGCTTATAATATCTTCTGCGCCATTAAATCTAAATTATTCCCCGTACCACGTTCAAAAGTAGGTAATAGGGTAACTTAAGTGAAATATAAATTGCCACAAACTGTTGTAAAATATGGCTCAATATTTTCGACTCGAAATGTTTATTTTAGCATATACAAATTACATAGGCCTATCTTTATTTATGTTCTTATTATGATATTAAGTGTTGTTATGAGATTACGTCATTAGCCTCCGTGTATATTCGTTCGTACGTTGTACAAATTTGAACTGTCCAAATGTTTGTTTATATAATAGTACATAGTATTATTTTAAATGTTAGCTTATATTATGTAAATATTATCTTGATTACTTGTACCGTAAAAATAAAATATTTGAACTGATCTCTTTTTAATAATTTAAAATGAAGATTTTACAGTACCCTTCTCTCTTAAAGGGACTGTTCAAGTATTACGTAAGCACTATAGGGGGCGGGGGGTCTTTGATTTGCTTATTTTTGATGACATGGGGGGTGGGGGGATCTAGATGGTGATTACGTCAGCAGTAATTATTTACTTTTTTACACATAATATGGCAACCCACACTTTGTCTATGCTTGAAAACGAAATGCATTTTCGGGGATTCCTACAAATAATGAATACGTTTAGGTACTCGCTTAGAACTGAGTAGGGGAATTACCGCGCGCTATTCACTTGTCTAAATTTTTTCCGTTAGTTTATTTATTTTAGACTGTTAATTGGAATTAATATATGCATACTTACCAAAAATTTAATAGAAGTTTGTTTTGTTCGTAATATTACCTAAGATTATAATTTATAATATTTGTAACTTAGGTATGCTATGTTAAATTCCGTGTCAGTAAAGTTTATTTAAATGAATATTATGTGCGTTACAGTCCTTTAGTCCAAACCTATTCCTTATTTCTAGACTTATAACTGCTGCTCATGAATCAATCAATTGTACCAAAGTTTACGTAAGCATGGGGGGAGGGGTAAGAGCTTTGCTTACTTTTGCTGACGAGGGGGAGGGGTGGGTTAATAATTGCAAAAAATCTTCTTACGTAATACTTGAACGGCTTCAAAGAATAAAAATGAAACATTAAATAAAACAACAAACCAAGTCCAAGTTGCACTTATGAAAAACCCAAAGATTTACTTTCCCATTTCGACATACAAACTATATCCTAACATATGTACTTGGTAAAAGACAAATGAAAAATGTTCCGTGTGTTGGGGCATTACTAAGAAAGCGAATGTTTATTTAGGGACACAAAATCCCGTGGTTTGCTCTGAAGGGTTACAGCGGTTATCACATTTTCTTTTAACGGCAGACAGGAAAAGAATGGGCTTGTATTTACATTTGCGAACTTTATAGCAAAGATAAACAAGTAGTTACAATGCTACTGTCTGTTGTATGTTCCGCTGAAATATGTATTACGTATGTGGATCCAGTATTTTCTATTTCTAAATATTAATATGTATGTACGTACCCACGCTTATATGTAATTGGGCTGGACACATCTGCCGCTTGTCAGACGATCTTAAGACCCAGTGGGTCTCGCTTAATGGCAAACAACATCGCGGCTGGCCCTGACGGAGATGGCGGGATGAGCTGGACTCCTTTAGTAAAGATTGGTCCTTGGTAGCTCTGGACAGAGAGAGGTGGAAAGGGAGTAGGGAGGCGTTTGCCCAGCAGTGGGATATTAATAGCAAATAAAAAAAATACTCATAAAAACGGGAGAATTACTTGTGTTTTCTGGGTGCGTTGATAGACACCAAATTTCATTAGCATCATCATGTGTTGGAGC
Organism: Apamea epomidion; assembly: GCA_947507525.1. NCBI lineage: Eukaryota > Metazoa > Arthropoda > Insecta > Lepidoptera > Noctuidae > Apamea > Apamea epomidion. Next base: position 11,057,230 of record OX382237.1, read on the forward strand.
GACTAAAAAGTTAGTAAGTAGACTATATAGTACATACTAATTCCATGGTAAATGATCACTACTTGTCACCGTTGTCTATGGAGTATGGTATCCTAAAGTCGCCGTCGCCACTACGGGTATTCTCGTAATTTTAAGAACGTTCACAGTTTGATCTCAGTTTCAATATATCAAAAATACCTGTAATTTCTTCACATTTTGGACAAGTTTATTGACATTGATTGTCGCTGAGATGAGATTGCGACTAAATTTTTAACGTTTTTAAGTACCTACAGGAATTGGCCTTCTCATAATATGCTTATTATATCTTTTTTAATGTTCACTTTTTGTGAGAGGTCACTACAATGTAAGTAATATAAGTAAGTAATATACTGGCAGAACACAACACTTCTTTGTAAGTACTTATACCTTCATAAATAAACAAAAAAATATATATAAATAGATCTAGTATGTTGTTTAGTCCAATGTTACCCTATAATACCAAAGATGGAAGACAATAAACCGTCCGTAATAATGGATATTCTTTGAACTCACGACCTCTGTATTTAAGTGCGTAGTATAGTATACATCTAATCTGTACTAGGACAACAGAACAGGGCAGGAGGTCTCATTCAAGCCACCATAGCTTTTGTTCTGAACCGGAAAATCAAGGAGGAAGGGAATAAAGGGCGGGCCCTTTACAAATCCAACGAAGACCCACCTGACCTCGTCCCAGGCAATTACAGTTACTTTCTTTAAGGATAGATTGTCATTCACAGCGTTCATATTGTTTGGCGCTTGTAATATCGAATATCCGAATATTTTGCTCCGAATAATTATGATTCTTCATATTTGGAGGACGGCGCGAAATTAATTCCAAAGAAGTCTTTTGTAACGCTGGTGTAAAATAGATTAAGAAAGCTCCCGTTGTGTTATTGATTTTAATGAATCTGTTTCCTGAATACTGAAGCTCGATGTTGTTGAAAATATTTTCAAAATTATTTTGTGTCTAACTGACACGGCGGAAATAATCTCTTATTGTCATAAAAGCAAATTAATTTGACTCTCTCGTTAACTTTACAATAATTTACTGAAGAAAACTAATTTTAAAACTACATTAAAAGGTAACGCGCATTAGAAAATACATACCTAGATTTTAATAAAGGACATCATGCATTTCGACCCAAATATAAAAGTACTGTTTTCTTATGAACAATAACATTTTGAGCATTTTTTGCTAATACTACGAAAGTCTACAACTAACCCCCTGGCTGCTATTTGAGTTTAAAAGTACCAAAAATACGCGCACTTCAGTTTTTGGGTATAAAATATTCGACGCTTGGGTGCTTTTTAGATTACATTTTTGATAATTACAGCAATCTTTTGAATACCGCACGCGTGTATTCGTCCTAAGGTGACAGTTCGTCTGAGTCACCTTTATTACTGAACATGCATCTTATTCTTTATCTTTTCGTTGTAAAAGACTTTTCACATGAGGATTATGAAAACAATTTTTCATTTTGATTTACTCAAAGGTTATGGCAGATTGACTGCGAATAATGAGTTGAATAATAGGTGTCAATCATTTATATTAAGTAAAGGGTAATTTTAATGATTCTCGTAAATAAATATATTTTCGATAAATAAAAATGTCCCCAATTAATCGGTATAAAAGATGTTTCATTGTTAAGATGCCTATGGGCGTTTAATTTCACTCAAAGTTAATAATAACTACTTATCTATGAATATCTAATTATTTTTATTAGTTAGTTAATTATACCCTGTCCATTAGTTTAACCGTTTTTTGTTGTCATTTAATTTAGTACCTAGTGTAAATAGTCAGTTATCTATGCGTACAATAAATATACTTTAAAAATATATATATATATATTTTCAAGACCTCGATATGATTACAAAATAAGTTCTCGTACAGAGGCAAATTTTCAATGACAATAACTATGAATAAATATAGCAAGAATAGAATGGTAAGCAATAGAATGAAGAGCCATGGAGGCTTTTATGAATTCGATAGTAATTTTTTTTATTGAATTTTCTTAAAATAGACGTCATTGGAGAGATCCAAGGAATTTTATAACGAGTGTAAAAAGGCACTTACCGAAGCAGAGAGTCACTTGTACCGTCATTGTAATTTTTTTTTTGTCTGAACCATTCCTTGAACCACGTGTTGGGAACCTTACGTTTTTTTTAGGAAAACAAGTTTTTAATGTTATAACATATCTTTAAATACCCCCGCGATCCATGTACCATTGCATGCAACCATAAGCACAATGTTCTGCGTGCGTTATGTTATGCACTACCGGGAACAGCGATTTTTCACTCCAAAAATGAAAGTCGTTTTCCAGCAATTATTTTTGCACAAAGTTAATTAACAGCATACAGGATGCGTACTTGACGGCTATGTGATGGGTCTTTTTACCCTCTGTATAAAGAGAGTCCCTGGAGTTTCCTGCCCGTTCTTCTCCATAGGTGCCTACTACGATTTGAAATAGGCAATTAGCTTCATCTTTCTAACTGACCGACCCATTGACAATTCAAAAGTGCCTGTTTATTTGAAATAAATACTTTGAATTTGAGTTTGCTCTGTCATTTTAGAGTGAAGTTTCCCTAAGCAGTCATTACTGTTTTGTAGATTTACCTATTAACTGTATGACTAAAAATACAACAAAGTTTTGTCGCTTACCTAAAGACTCTAGTAGAACCATTTCTATGAAACTTCATGAAAATTGCCTGCAGAATGCCTGCTGAATTCTACCTGCAGGCCAATACTCGTAATTTAAAATGTTCAAAATCTACTCGCAGTCTCATCTCGGTGACAAACAAACGTCAAAAACTTGTCAAAATGTAGGGAAAATAGAGCTATTTTTGACAGATTGACACTGAGATCAGACTGTGAACGTTCTTAAAATTACGAGAATTACCCCTCAGATTCGCGTCGCACGGTCACGTCGCGCTTGTCTGCATGAACCTTAAAACTTAGAGGGTAATAAAAACGGAATTTAAGATAAAAATCGGACTAACGCACAACTCAAGCGTGTACTAGGAAGTTTTAAGGCGCACGAGCAACCATCTTGGACTGTGTAAGCATTCCCGATTAGTCCATTTGCTGCATGTTTTTCTAACTAAAGCTAAAATAACGTCAGAAAACCAACAGTCAGAAAAACAAAGGAAAAAAAGAGCAAACTCTAAAATATAAAAAACAAAATGCCTAAAAGATGTCTAAACATGTTCAAAATAAAAAGGCTGTCGCCAGCTGTTTGCCATTACTAACATAAGCATATATTAGTAGCAGGTGCGGTATATTGATATAATTTTAACGCAAACGACGACATAAATACACACCGAAGAGGACATGTTTGAACATGTCTCAAAATTTGGCAGGACTCCATGGACACACCTTCACCACGTAACCCTTATTTAATGCACGTAAATAAAAAAAAAGTTGATCTAAGAATGGTTTCATATGTTTTGGGCTTGTGTACCTTCCGTAGTAATATATCACCCTATAATGTTCCCAATGCTGGGTCACAGGCATCCTCTCGGTGAGAGGGCGTGGGCCGTAATTCGCCACGCGGGCCTAGTGTAGGTAGATGTCACATGTCTTCGAACTTTTGGTACTAGAACATGACGCTTTCCTCACGATGTTTTCCTTCACCGTTTTGAGAGCAGAGTGATGATGAAATCAATGACACAGAGTAAATCGCCTGTCTGAGTTCGAACCTAAGACCTGCAATTCGAAAGTCGCGGCAGATACCATTGGACCACCACTGTTCTCTTTCTCTCCTTTCATAGTACCTTGATAATAATAGGGGTTAAAGTATGAAATTGCCGTTTTATTGTAATAGGTACTTCGAATTATTATTTATTATATAGAAATATTATATATAAATAGAAAATATTATTATTATATAGAAAAATATTAGGTGCGATAGCAATAACAAACAAAACCTTAAGATTCAACATCAATTTGTAGTGACGATCCGAATTTTTTTATTTTTTTATTCACTCATGTTTCTGATAGAATAAATTGAATAAAGGTATAAATAGATAAACATTTTGAAACCTTATATCACACACCTACTCGATCAAAAACAGAGTATTGTGTGCCAAAATTGGATTTTAAAACATTTTTATTCGAACCTCTTTTTGTGCGGTCGGACAAATCGGTAAAGCACTTGAAGCGGTTTTTTCGCTGACGCATAGGGAGGTATCACAAAAAACACGATTCCTTTTGACTTGCCTCGGGGTACACAAATAGTATTCTATTTCCAATATTGATCGATATGTCTAGCAAGGAGACACTACTACAATATTCAGGAGAACTGGAGTAGGTTCAAATAGCTCCTAATACTTGGGAGGCTTTGCAGATTTTTTTGAGTAATCCGTGTTTATAGTCATTGGCTTACTGCGGGATTATCGCCTCTTTGGAGAAGCCTTTCTAGTGGGTAATATCGATGCAGGACCAAAAAGCTTGGTGCTGCCGATCTAGCTGTCTTACAGTGTGCAGGCAATAGCGTCATAAAGGCTTATTGTCTTGGGTTTTGTCAGATAATAAGGAAGTTGGTCAAATATCATTTCTTTCTTGCTTCAAACTTTGAAGTTTCTGTCTACACATCAAGACAGTTGTTTTAGCAAATGCAAACTGTTACTGTTAGCCTGCATCATGCCACTGCTGGGAAAAGGCCTCTTCCCATGAGTTTCAGCTCTTTCGATCCAGGGCTAAAGTGGACCACTGGTCGTGTTTTCTCCAGCTCGTCCCACCATCTTCTATGGGGTCTGCCGCGACACCTTCTAGGTGTGTCAGGGCTTCATAAATCATCAAAAATATGGCCCTTGTTACGGGTTTGGTTTCCGCACTTAGTCCTTCAGGTGGACCATTGTGCGTGGGCCATGGCGGCAGTCGGTGGTTATTCCAACCAGCCCACCTCCCTCCAGAAGCTTATTAGGTCCCCTGGTTTGTCGAGAACATCTGTGTAGGAACTGGGCGTCCCGAGGGTTTCTGATCTAATCTGGGTGACGCCTGTGCACTTAAAGTGCACATGCGCGACGGTTTCATCAGCCTCCATGCAAGCTCTGCACAGGGAGCTGTCCGTTATGCCTATCGTGTGGAAGTGTTTGTTTAGTGAGCAGTGTCCCGTGATGGTCCCCGTCATCAGGCCCAAGCCTTTCCTGTCCAGGTGTAGTAATCTTTTGGTTAGCTTGCCATCTAATGATGGCATGGCTTCCTTGGACTGTCTGCAGCCCGGTGACGAGGACCACCAGTTCTCTGCTTGTGTGTGGGTGTGCTTCTGTAGCCACCTGCGTAGTTGATTGAAAGAGATGGGCACGACTGGTTCCGGACCATAGACTGACGTGCTGGATGCCCTTCTGGCCAGCTCGTCAGCCGCGTCGTTACCTAGTGATCCACTGTGTCCTTTTATTCATTGTAGTGTCACTGTGTTGCGGTTCGATACAGTTACCTGTTCAAGCGCCTTGTGAGATTCTAGTATTAGATTTGATGTGATGCATCCCTTCTTTAGGGATTGGAGGACTGAGGCGCTGTCAGAGAGTATACGAACATGGGTGCCCGTAACTCTCCTGGCTGCTATGGCATGGGCCACTTGTATTATAGCCACACACTCGGCTTGGTAGACCGTGTTGAGCATTCCTAGCGGGCTGGATATGTTTATGTTGAGGTCGTGTGAGAAAACTCCGACTCCAGTTCCGCAGTCGGTCTTTGATCCGTCAGTGTAAACTCTCAGCTCCTTCGGGCGTGAGTAGTCGCACTGCTCCTCTTTGAGCACTATGTTGTAATGCTTTTGGAAGCAGTATTGCTTAGGGGCTTTGTCGCAGGGTGGTGCCATCATTGGCAGCCGTTTGATCGCCTCGTCCGTTAGGCGTATGTGCTTGATCCTCGAGTCTTTGCTTAGGGCTCCTGATATATGTAGTCTGAAGGCAGACAGGGCCGCCTCCTCCCGCACGATAAGGTGCAGGGGGGGCAGCCCAAGCATAGCCTGTAGGGCAGCGGTGGGTGCAGTTCTCATGCAGCTAGTGATTGCCATGCAAGCAAATCGCTGCAGCTTTTCGAGATCTCTTTGGGCTATGCTCAGGTCTGTTCTGGGCCACCAGACTAGTGAGCTGTATGTGATAATGTAGCGGTATCTACAATGCCACATGCGAACAACGCGTCATACTGACGTCACGCAAATCCTACATCTCGCAAGCAGAGTTTACCGCGCAATTAGCATATATACAAACTTCCCAACTTCAATCGTTGGGCAATTGCCCGCCAGACACAACACCCGTCTGGTCGCAGGATCCTCCCTTTTCTATAGAGTATGAGTGAACTTTACACCCTGTTCCTCATACCTCTATACTGGTGACCCCGGACATGAACGTCAGCGCAGCCTTCGTGCAAACACTTCAGCGTGACGTCATCATCATCACTCCCGCAAGCTTTAGCGGCGAGTCACCCAGCCAGCCTGCATCCACGGCTTCAAAGGGTATCCTGACCACCAGCATGCAGCGTCCGCGCATACCTGGTCATCACCCTCAGCCGCATCAGCAACCTCGGCACAGCACACTGCACTTTCGGCCGGTCAACAAGCAGAGCACCCTCTCCTGGTCGACGCAGAAGCCAGCCTCAACCCGGCGCTGTACATCCGACGCACTGGAATATAACGCAGCGCCACCCCGACTCACTGGGGACAACTCCGCAGACAGTTCCGACTCACCGTGAACTATGCGGCAACCGGTTCCGACTCACTGGAACCTCAGCTGGCCTGGCAATCATCGCAAGATACAAGACTCAGTCCACTACCGACCTCCAGTCTCCGGAGGGGAGTGATGTAGCGGTATCTACAATGCCACATGCGAACAACGCGTCATACTGACGTCACGCAAATCCTACATCTCGCAAGCAGAGTTTACCGCGCAATTAGCATAGATACAATTTCCCAACATCAATCGTTGGGCAATTGCCCGCCAGACAAAACACCCGTCTGGTCGGAGGATCCTCCCTTTTCTATAGAGTATGAGTGAACTTTACACCCTGTTCCTCACACTTCTATAATAATTGGTCAGATAACTGTGGTGTAAAGCCAGTAGGTGACCTTGGGGCTAATCCCCCAGTTTTCCCAAGCATTTTCTTGCATTGCCATAGGGATATGCTGGCCTTTGTGATGATGTAGTTGGTGTGATTTGCCGAATTCAGCTGTTTGTCCAAAGAGATGCCCAGGTATTTGGTTTCAGTCGATAGGCTTAGGATAGTGCCAAAGAATCGTGGAAGTTTTAGTGTAGTAAGTTTCCTCTTTTTTGTGAAGAGGATCAATTCGGTTTTTGTTGGGTTCACTGATAGTTGGTGTGTCCTGCACCAGTTCTCTACTATCTTCAGGGCCTGGTGCATTAGGTTGCACAGGGTGTTTTCGTGGGGGCCATTTATTATTATGATTAGATCATCGGCGTAGCCTACGGTAAAGTAGCCTTTATCGTTTAGTGCCTTTATCAGGCTGTCTACAACCAGATTCCATAGAAGTGGCGAAAGGACGCCCCCTTGCGGGCAGCCCTTTGCCACAATGGGCCATGGGCGAGGCCTTTTGGTATCGTTTACAGTCACTTGTACAGCTCTCTGTTCGAGCATATTGGTAATCCAGCCGCTCAGAGACTTATCTATATCGTGTCTGTCTAAGGCCGTGCTGATACTTTTGAATGTTGTTTTGTCAAAGGCGCCCTCAATGTCAGTGAAGACGGCCAGTGCTGAGCATTAGTGGTCCACTGCGCATTCAATCTTGGATACCACGCTGTGCAGCGCGGATTCTGTTGATTTGCCTGTGGAGTAGGCATGCTGTTGTTTGTGAGGTGGTTTTGCCCTTAGGGGACCGTCTCGGATGTGTCGATCACATAGTCTCTCCAGTGTCTTTAGTAGAAAGGATGTGAGGCTTATGGGTCTGTACGCCTTGGGTTGCGTGTAGTCGGTTTTACCGGTTTTGGGTATGAAGATGACTTTCACTTCGCGCCAGGCTAGGGGTATATGTCTGAGTGCTATACAGGCCCGGTAGATCTCCGTCAGGCATGGCTTATGTTGACCCACAGCGCATTGGGCATACGGCAGACGTGGCCACCCCAGTCCCACTTCAGCTTAGCGGCTTTTTGAGCAACGTCAGTATGAGCAACGTCAAATGTATATTTGAAACAAAAAATAACACGAAAACTATTTTAACCAAAAACACTTTTATTTAAAACTGAATATTTGTGATAAATAACAGAGTTACAGTTTGATCTGCTTAAGCCTTAGCTGCTCCAACTTTTTCAGCAAGCTCAATGCATTGGCGCATGAGTGACATATATCCAGACAGTATAGCTCGTTCTGAAACAACAAATTAGCTTTTGTTATTACATATATTCAGATAAGATTTGGTCAAAAGTACTTCTTCATTTTTATTCTATTTGATAACCTTCAAATAGAAGAAAATAATCCATTAAGGGCTAATTTTTGTATGAAATAACTGTCAGAATTTCAAAATTATTCCTCGAATAAAATTATCAGGTGCTTGAAAAATCAGCCCTTAAACAAAATTTTCATTCAATTCTAAACCCTTCTAAGCCCTTGCGCTATCGTTTGTACGTGCGAAGTATTAGAATAAAACTTATCCATAAGTCTGGCGATAATTTTAATAGAGTTTCCACTATTCCAAAGCTTATTCTTTGAAGGTTTAAAACTATAGAACTTGACGCTTTGTCTTCAGAATATCGAACAGTGAATGTAAAAGTGCGGTAAGTCAGACGAAGTTTTGATAACGTTCAATCTCTGTGGATTTTACTGAAATATATGAAAGTTTTTAAATGCACGTGATGTGATTTTGAAATGAGTGCAGACTAAGTGTATGTGTTTTTGAAATGAGTGCAGACTAAGTATATATTTGGTTTTAGTTTTGAGGACTTAACATGTCGCTTTAGTAGCAGAAAAATATCTTTGAAAAACAATTTGAAACCATGCGAAATACACAAAACCGTTGCCACCAAACTCAAATTTTATTTTGGAAAATAAAAAACAGCCGAATGGTTTGGCTGATACGTAGGTACAGCGAATTCACACACAAACTAGAGAGGGGTCACTGAACTAACGCCAGACTGTAATCTTATCAAAAATTATACACCACGCAACAATAACCACAAGCAAAAAGCGGTACTGCCATATTTGTAGACATATTCATATTCCAATAATAGTCGATTTCGACTCGAAAAATCGTGACATTTACGGATGTGGGTAAATCAATTCGGAGACGGGTGCAAACATTACCCATGTCAGCGAAGCACGAAGGTTCCGTACTGGCGATTGTTTTGCGCATAAATGATTTGAACCCTATGCAGACGACATAAATACTACGTTGGTAAGGCTAGCAGGAATATTTCTGTGCGTTTATCGCGAAAGGCCTGGAGCAGACTGTTGTCATTGATAACACAACGGGCAGCCGAACGACTCAGGTAAACATTGGTTTTGTCAAATATTATGCGGATGAAATTTCAAGCATTCTTTGTTTCCACCTCATGAAACTCACGTTTGCTATTGTTTTTCCTTTCATACTTTTCTTACTACTTCTGTAGTTGATAAATTTTCAGAATATTATCTTATTTTATTTACAATTCTCTCTGAATATAATATATCGAACATCCAATTCAACGTATGCGAGTACCTGTAATGGGTCAAATAATATTGCAGTTATATGCCTCGGTATTTGTCAATATTGACGCTTTTATCATTTGCAGAATTTCATACCAGAACTGACTTCCTCGAACTCATATCATTTTAACGAAATGTTAACTTTATGGGTTAGTTTAAATCTGTTTCGTCGTAACAAAACAAAAACTGAATTTAAAATAGAAATTCCAGTCCAGTCCAGTCCACTTACACGAGGTCTGGTCGGCCTCCTATTAACGGAGTGTGAGATGAGGTGTGCCGAGGGACGAGCGGGTTACAGGGCGCGGGAGGCGGGGGTTGTCCGTCAGTTGATCCGATCGCGGGACCAGCTGATTGATGACGCCGATTAGTGATGCCCAACCCGCCCACGAATAAATTGTCGACCGATTTTTTGCTTCGTAAACTTAAGTCCGAACCCGCCTTTTTATATGTCGAAATTTCCAGACTCGACGTTGTGTGTTAATGGAAAAAGGATTCGAAAATAATTTCTGATTTGGTCACATTTTGTTTTTTTATATACAAGACAATTACTAGACATCATTTTTTTTTTTCGGTGGGAAATCAATAAATGACCTCTCCCGCTCTGGGCTGAGCGGAAGGGCGTGTATGATTTCCCATCCACAAAAAAAAAGGGCGTGTCTGACTTTTACTGACTAAAACCCACTCGTGTTCCTTCAGTTGTCTGTGCCAGGGGCCACGGTATGTCTTTCGAACAACCCGCGGCCCTGGCAGGCATCGGCCTTAGCAGACCCCGTCAGTTCGTGCTGACATTTCTTTGAGGTGCGCGTGGTACACAACGCGAGTTCCATAAGAGATTCACGGCGACGTAGATTGTAAATGGCTCTGACAGCTCTCTTTTGCAAAATAAAAATAGATTTAATGTCAGCAGCCTGACCCCACAGTAAAATGCCATATGACATAATACTGTGGAAGTAACTAAAATAGACCAAACGCGCGGCTTCTTCATCTGTTAACTGTCTTATCTTTCTAACAGCATATGCGGCCGAGCTTAGCCGCCCCACAATAGATGTTATATGAGGTCCTCATTGTAATTTCTCGTCTAGCGTGATTCCTAGGAAAACGGTCTGATTAACAAATTCTAGTTTTTGGCCATTCAATATGATGTCACATTCGCTACTTCTAACATTAGGTAATTTAAATCTAATGCATTTGGTTTTTTTTTTTCATTATGTACTAAATTATTTACCGTAAACCAATCTTGGACCTGAAGAATAGAGTTATTCACGTCGTCAAGATTTTGTGACCGTCGGTCTGTTTTAAAGATCAATGATGTGTCATCTGCAAATAACACCATCTTCGGTTGATTTTGAAGTGATTGGGGTAAATCATTAATATAAACTAAAAAGAGGAATGGACTCAATATAGAACCTTGAGGAACGCCCATTGTCATTTCAGACCCCAATGAGTTTATGCTATTTACTTGGACTTTAACCTTTCTATCTTTCAGGTATGATCTTAACAAGTCAAGTGCTGTTTTCCTAATCCCATAGTGTTCGAGTTTCATTAGAAGTGTTTCATGGTTTACGCAATCGAACGCCTTAGAGAAGTCGCAAAAGATTCCAATAGCATCTTGTGCTTCTTCCCAGGCTTTAAAAATGTTTTTCATTAGGGTAACACGCCCTTTGCAATTTCACGTCAATGGTGCAACGCTCTCTGGTGAAGCCGTACTGGTGTTCATGAAAGATGTAATTTTTGACGTGAAAGTGACGTAACATTTGATTGAGCATCAACTTTTTAAACACCTTACTGAGAACTGGCATAATTGACACAGGTCTGTAATTGTTGGGTTCTTTACTATCACCGGATTTGAACAATGGTACTACTTTACTAAGAATATTTCATAAGATCCGGAAAGACTCCTTGATCAACATTGGTGTTAATATGAAAGCTAAATAGGGCGCAATGGTTTTGATGAGAGATCTACATACTTTTACAGATATACCCCAGAGATCTTCTGTTGATTTCATTTTAAGATCTTTAAAAGCTCTTATAACAGCCTGGGGTTTGTATGCTGAAACCTAAGCTCCAAAGGGCATGCCTTTACATTCCTTTTAAGTAAGGCAGCAGAAAGCGTGGGGAAGAATTTAAAGCTTCAGTAGTTTTAAGGGGAATATTAGCAGAGAAGTTTTCAAATTCCTTAGCTATTTCTACATCTGAATTTATGGGGCCATGTGCAGTCTCTAAATTAAATTCACTATTTTGTTGTTTTTTCCTACCTGTTTCATTATTTATTATTTGCCAGGTAGTTTTTATTTTATCATCAGCTGATTTTATTTTATTGCTTATATAAAGAGCTTTAGCTCTTTGACACACCCTTTTAAAAGTTTTTGAATATTTTGAAACATACTGATGAAAGTTTGTATTTTTCATATGTTGCTTTAAGCCATAAAGTTCAAAAAGTTTTTCCCTGCTTTTACGAATACCTGGAGTAGCCCAGTCACTAAATAAAAACTTTGTGTAAATACTTTTAGTTTTCAGTGGAAAAGTGTCATAAAATTGTGCGTTTAATAGTGAAAAGAACTCGGCGTAGAACTCATTGGGGTCATCTATATTAATACAACTCTGATCACATAATTTACTGGCCAAAGAATTATCTAAATTTTTACATGTAATTGGCCTAAACTTTATTTCAATTTTTTGTAAAGGCATGTAGGAGCTAAATGTTATTATTTGTCCACTGTGGTCAGCTGGCAACTTATTTACAATTTGTTTGTGTAAGTAATCGCAATTACAAAAAATATTATCTGTACAAGTGGCAGAAGAAGCTGTCACTCGGGTTGGCCATAAACACATTTGACAAATCAAATGACCCAAAAAGACTCAATAATCTGACAGTATTCGAGTTATTTTCTAATAAATTAATATAAAAAACTCCACATACGATTATTGACTTCCTACTAGTATTAAGTTTCTTTAACACATCTTCCATTACAGAATCAAACACAGATAGATTCTGGTAACTAGGAGGTTTTTATACGCATACTATAACATGCTTATCGAGCTCAACACAGGACAATTCAATGATGTGTTCAACAGACAGCCCGATGATGTCTTTGGGTTCTTTAGATTTAATAGAATTTTTAAGTCTTATTATTGACCCGCCATGTATCATACGTTTTCGGCTGAAATGGCTTACTACACTATAATTTCCATAATTAATTGACATTACTTGATAATCTTTCAACCAATGCTCTGTTAAACAAATGACATCAAACTTGGTGTTTTCCAAAAACAATTCTATTTCCAGTAATTTGGAAGCGCAACCTTGGATATTTTGATTAAATAATTTTAAAATATGTTGCACACCCTTTAGTTTCTTAGTATTATTAATTATATTGCCAGAAGATACCTTTTTATCATTCTGTAATAATAATTGGTTATTTGAAGGGGTAACTTCTGTTGTCTCACTGACTACTTTAAATTATGTATCATCAGGAGATACCTCCACAACTACAACTGGAGAGTCTAGATTGCCCGTATAAGTTCCAGCAGGAGGGAAATACCCTATCTGACTGGTAGTGGCCTCCAAGGATGTCGGCATTGTAGGTGGATCCTCCTTCGTACAATATGACGATCCATAATCAATCACAATGTTGTTAGTATAACTATGCAACACCGATTTGTCACTAATACTAGAATTTGTTATATTAGCTATAACCTCGTTAATATTATATGCTATCAACATAGCAATCAGATGTCTACATTCCCCAGACAGAGATAAAGTTCTCTGAGTTAACTTAAAACCGCTAACAAACTTGTTAGTGTCAAAATACAATAATTTGTCACTGTGACAACATGTCAGCTTGTGAATAGTATGATTCAACTTATAAATGTAATTATTCTCTTTATCTGATAAAGTATCAGAGTAACGAAAAGCACACAACATTAGCTTTCCTATTTTTAACCTTAATAAGGTCTTTACACCATCCACTATGTCCTTTCTGGTAATACCAGTGCTATTTGCTATTTGCAAAAGAGAGCTGTCAGAGCCATTTACAATGTACGTCGCCGCGAATCTCATAAGGAACTATTTAAAAGGGTTAATATTATGACGGTACCTTGCCAATTCATTTACGAAAAGATTATGTATGTAAGAAAAAATCAACATCTTTTTAATAAAATAAGTGATAGACATAATTTTAATACTAGAAATAAAGATAAATTAGATCAACCTTTTTTCAGATTATCTAAAGTACATACATCTTTTAAGGGGTACTGTGTTAAATGTTACAACAAAATACCTAGTGAAATATTGCAATTAAAGGAAAGAAAATTTAAAACTTATATTGTAATGACACTTTTTAAGCAAGGATATTACAAATTGGAGGATTATATCCAAGATAAGCATGCTTGGAAACATGCTGGTCCTGCTCCATAGGACAATCTCTAGAGTCTAGACAAAATCAAACTGGTTGCTAATGTAATTGTATATTTTATTCTTTTAAAAAAAAACTAAAATATTTCTGTAAAATGTTTTTTTATCAATAACTCAAAAACGTTACCTGTTTAACACTTAACCTAGCTAGGAAAGCTGAACTTCACCCACCAGATTGTGTTTGACATGGTACAAACTTATATGAATAACTTTATCTTTTTTATGAAATAAATTTATTATTATTAAATAGACTAACCCACAACAAAAAATAATCTTTTAAACGACATAAAAAACAAACTTCTATTCGGTGTAGTCATAAAGTTATGGATCAATTTGGGTTTTTTAGTTTTCCTGTAAAATTTACTTTTTACTTTTACGCGTTTATTCTGCGGGGACAGCGATATATTCACATATGGCACATTACAGAGATGATAAAATGATGAATCGCAGTCAATATTTATATAAATATTGGTACATATCACAATGCCAAAACGTGGTTTTAAATAGGTATGAAATTATTACGGTATCGATATGAAAACCGAAATTCCTGATACAATTGTTCAAATACGACCCACAGAACTGCAGAATCATCATTGGCTACCTCCGTTTCGTTTAAGAGTTGAAATAATTTCAGCTTTACGCTTTATTTATTTTCCATAATGGAGCGTGATTCAGCGCTTTTTCTTCTACTAAACGCACAAATGGTGCCTTTGCTTACGTATTTAACAGGTTATTGAAAAAAAACATTTTATTTATGGGGATTAACGAAATAATACGACTGAATATCGAGTACAAATCAAAAAAAGTTCTCAAGTAAAAATATTCTGAATATGACATTAAACGTCTGCTCCGTTTTAAATATTATCTGGGGTTTATTGTTTGAATTCAATCTTGTTGAATACACGAACACTCTTCAATGAATCGAATAATTTCTGCGTCAGTAAATATTGGAAACATTACAGAATAAAATAAAGCAAACAAGGCGTTTTATTTGGGTCTGCAAATAAGAATATACCTTTAATGTACCAACCTAAGTATAGAAAAGTAGCCCTTATCGAGATGTGGTCACTTATAACTTGAATAAAAAAATCGTATGAAACTTTACCCGGAGAATATACAGCGTGTATCAGAAAAGTGTGATCATATTTAAGGGTGTGGTACAGACCATTCAACAGAACGAATTTCTCCATGGGACCAACATCATAATCGCGAAAAAAATATCAGCCGTCTCATACATTAGGGTTGAGTAGGAAGTTTTTTATGGGACAGTTGAAAATTTTTCCGCGATTACGACGTTGGTCCCATGGAGAAAGTTATCCAGTTTGATGGTCTGTACCACACCCTTAAATATGACCACACCTTTCTAATACATGCTGTATAGGCCTGAACGCTACATGCAAACCTGAATTCCTAATTACCATTTAGATACATAGAAAACTCTCCACACACAAGTACCACGAGGTACTTATAACAAAACCCACAAACATGTGATCCACTCATAGATAGGAAACATTAAAACAAATTACGTTCGTTCTGCACCTAATGGCAATCTTGATTAGCATAGCGGTACGAGAGGTACATAAGCGGTAGGGTGCGGTAAAGCCGGTAAGTAACAGTTGCGAAAACTATAAACTATCGCATCCGACGTACCGCGTTGAAGTGAGTCTATAATAAATCGCTAACTTGCTGTAGAATTACTCGGACGGTGAACCATAGAGTAGTGAAATGTTTGCGGTCTGTTTTATGCCTAACAGCAGGGGATTTGGATGAAACGGAGACGAACTTCTCGAGTGGTTCGTATACTTTTATGTGACTCGCCGCTCATAAAAACTGCTTGGGGAAGTCCGTATATTTTAAGACAAGCCTTACTTCTGCATTCCTAGTTCTTACCCCAAAATACAGAACAGCCATGTCTCTCGTCTATGCGCTGAATTTGTCTGATACATCAGTTCGTTTCTTAATCTGATATAGGGACTCAAAGTTGACGTAGTTAAACAGCGTCGGTACGCCACCATGTCACAGTCAGCAGCAAGGTCAATATCAGAAAAAAAACTCAAATGAAAAGTAGGTGTAACAAAAAAGTGACAAAATAATCTAGTAAAAAAAATTGACAGCCAGAAAGTTACTGCTGGACCACCACACCGACCGGTCCTGTGCTTTCCGACATGAGTAGCGTTGGAAGGCCCGAATCCGCTGAATGAAAAGGTGAAGGCAGGAATCCGCTGGATGCGAAAAAATGTCTGTTCTGTGTAAAGTCCATGCTCACTGTAAGCTAAGGGCAGGCGCACGTCGGCCGCTCGCCCCCGCCGGAAGCGACGCGTCTGCACCATCCGCTCCCGACCAAGCGTTATACCAGCCGCCATGTTACACCTTGCTTTTATTTAATATCTCACTTTTAGAGGTAGGTACGGTACCAAGGAGTTACCAAATGGTACATCGAATTGTGAAAACAGACTTTGCCACTAACAGAGACTTAACACAAAAGAGAGACAAAAGCAAAACCCATATTGACGGCGGTGTACTGTTCCTACTATTTAAAAAGTAACCAAGACGATTAAGGCGAGATTTGGGCTTTTCGGGGTGTAAGAAAAGGTGATAGGTATACCTATCGTCCAGGGACTATAACATAACATAATCAGCCTATCATGTTCCTCTCGATGAGAGGGAGAGGGCCGTAATTCACCAGTGCGGATTGGAAGATGTCACATGTCTACTAATTTTAGCTTCAAGGACATGCCGGTTTCCTCACGGTGTTTTCCTTCACCGTTTTGAGAGCAGTGGTGATGAAATAATTTACACAAATAAAGCACCATCTAAGCGTAAGACTAGGGCTTTACGACGTGAAAATAAACTGCTAATAAAAATAAAAGAAACTGACCACCATCATTGCAGTCGGTACACGGGAATACTGCCACTCGAGTGTCACCCGCGCCCGTATGTCCAGTGTCTTCGAGCACGCTGCAACGAGCTGTAATATTAACAACAAAATATGCTGTACTTGCACGTAAGCATACTAAGAATATTGCTATCATGGTTAATTTGGTTTTTTAGCAAAATACAGTCATAAGTCAAGGTATTGTGACACTTAATATTACTCGGTAAATTGACTCAATTGGCTTTCTAATCCAATTGAGTCAATTTACAATTTATCCTAGCAATATATTGCATGAGTTACGAAATTTACCCGCTCCGAAAATTAGTAATAGTGGTACCGCGCTCTAGTACTGTTAGCTTCAAAACACTCTATTATAACAACCTAAATTCCAACTGTAAAATTCAACTGGTCCTGTTTCAACTGCATTTGACTGAAGGGGAAAAGCTTGACGTATGATGTGCACCAATACTTTAGGAAATGGTCATTTATTTTACACACCCATGACGAAAACATTAGACCGAATAAGCAGTAAGGAAGTAATAAGAATCTTACATTCTGAATCCTTGACCAGTGCATCAACAGTATCCAACACTGCTTCGGTGTTATCCAGAATGTCCACAGTACCCAAAAAGTCCTTCAACTGTTCCATATTTCGTTAGTTTCGACTTTTACAGAAGCTTAAGACTGGTGCTTAAAGAAAACTATGTTTTTTAACAATAAAATAAAACTAATCTACAGCTATTTTCTTATTCTGTGACATTATAGCAATCACTCATCAATGACACAATCACCGAAGTTTCTGGGTCAAGCTACAAAAGAGGCTATTTATGAAATATATTGCTTTTTGGGACAGCTATTAATGACCAAAATAAGATTATTTTTAGAAAAGGTGGTTCATACAAATCACATAAATGCGAAGATTAATACAAATTGTTTATAAACAACTTAAAAGGGGTAAGATAAAATTTTACCAAAATAAAATGCGGGCAACTATCAACTCACTAAACGGGGGGCTTACCACCAGCTTTTATAACAGGGCAGAAGTTGAACTGCACTGCTTTTTTGTACCATACAAAAGCAGAGAAAGAGTACAAAAAAGCAGAACAACTTCTGCCCTGTTATAAGAGCTGGTGGTAAGCCCCCAGGCTGATTAAATCAGAAGTACTACCAAGCACTACCCAGCAGCGTTTTAGATTATAATGAAGTATTGCTCATCCGGGTCAATCACTTTTGGGTTACCAATTGCCAAAGCTCTGTCAGTCAGAAAAACGAATAAAGAAGTACAGGAATTAAATGTACCTATCTTGCAATTTTGGTCTCGAATTAGACCACAAAATGTCTTACTTTAGCCTACAATCTCAAAAGGTACTTGATAATAAGAAAGATTATCATAAAAATATCAAAAATCACAACCTACCTGACACAGATTTACGATCAGACATTCGTTATAAAAGAAGCGATATCTAAACTCCTAATTACCAGCGATTCGCTCAAGTGGGTTCATTACAGCGCTAATAAATCATGGACACTGGCAGTTTTATAGATCAAAAGGACAATCGTCTTTGATACCGGGGTTCGTATAAAAGCCGATGATAAAAATTAATAAAGAGAAGTTGGTAGGTTGGTACGATCTTACCAACCCAACGGGCGATCAGTTCATTGACGAAATTAGTGCCAATTAAAATCGGTAACTTGTTGTAAATTGAGGGGCCCGTGGCTAAATAATAATTGCCGCACAGATCGATCGACCTGGTTAAGCTACGCTTGCCCTGGTTGATCTATGAATGATTAACCGTCTTTACATACCGAGACCTCTCCGTGCCTCGGAAAGCACGTTAAACCGTTGGTCCCGGCTGTCATTCTTGGATCTTTGACAGTCATTAAGGGTCGTCAGGAGCCCGAAAGTCTGACAACTAGTCTTAAAGATCCACGAATGATAGCCAGGACCAACGGTTTAACGTGCTTAACGTATAATTCAAACTCAAATCATTTATTTCAATTAAACCATTTACCAGATGTTAATTTTTTTAAACAGTTACCTTAGGGATTCTCGTCTGCTGAGATTGTAGATGGCTCTGACAGCCCCCTTTTGCAGAATGAAGATAGAATCAATATCTGCAGCCCGTCCAGAAAATACCGTAAGACATGATACTATGGAAGTAACTAAAATAGACCAGTCTCACGGTATCCACGTCTGATAGTTGACGGATTTTCCAAACAGCGTAAGCGTCTGAACTTAGCCGCCCTGCAAGTGATGTTAGGTCAGGACCCCACTGCAGCTTTGAGTCAAGCGTGATCCCCAAGAAAACCGTATTTTCGACGAATTCAAGTATCTCCCTATTCAATACGACGTGAAATACACTACTTCTAACATTCGGTAAAGCGAATCTAATGCATTTAGCTTTTTCTCATTTAATACTAAATTATTTACAGTAAACCAATTATAGACCATAAGCATAGCATTATTTACGTCGTCAAGCTCCTGTGCACGTCTGCCTACTTTAAAAATCAGTGATGTGTCATCAGCAAATAACACCATCTGTGGTCGGGTTTTTAGTAAATAAGGTAAATCATTTATATATACTAAAAATAGGAACGGCTCCAATATTGAGCCCTGCGGTACACCCATTTTGATTTTTTAACCCAATGAGTTTACACCGTTTATTTGACCTTGCTGATTTTATTAAGCTAAGAGCTAGTTTACCCAGTCCGTAATGGTCAAGTTTCAAGAGCAGTGTTTCGTAATTTACGCAGTCAAACGCCTTGGATAGGTCGCAAAAGATGCCTATTGCATCTTGTGCCTCTTTCCATGCTTTAAAGATGTGTTTTAATAAGGTTACACCGGCGTTAGTTGTATAACGTCCTTTGGTGAAACCATACTGTTCATCGTGTAGGATGTTGTTACGATTAAAATGATTGAGCATTTGATTTAACATTACTTTTTCAAACACCTTGCTAAAAACCGGCAAAACCGATACGGGTCTATAATTATTTGTGTCTTTGCTGTCCACAGATTTGAAAAGTGGAATAACATTATTGAACTTCATTAAATCCGGGAATGACACAAATTAAATATTAAAGTTAAGTAGGGTGCAATAACTCGTATGGTTGTTTAGACATTGGTAATAAGTTGTGCTATATAGTTCCCAGAACATGCCAGGGGCGCGAGGTGCGCGCACGACCTGTATTCGCCACTACTTCCAGTCGCACAAATGCCGTGCGCCTCTTCGTTGCCTTACGAGCAATTTTAATAAGAATTTCTGCAGTTTGGATCTGTTTGCTTTACCGCATAGAAAGTTTAGGCTCATGTTACTTAACATATTGAAAAAATAATATGACACTGATGTTCCATTTATGCGGCATTATTAACGGCTTTATTTATATTTTTTGTTTATTTATTTTTTTCATACTTTTACTAAAAATTGTCCTCTTTTTTATTATTTACAACGCTAGTCTTAAAATTTACCAAATTGTCTCATTGTGTATCTGTGGAGAACGTGGTTGATTTCACATTTGTATCATTTTTGCATCCTATCTTTTTGTAATTCTTAATGTGTAATTGTTTGTTCTCCCGAATAAATAAAATAAAATAAAATGGTCTCAATAATGGATTGACAAACTTAAGTAGACATGCCACACAGATCTTCGGTAATTTTGATCTTATGTTGCTTAAATGCCTTTATAATGACTATGGGTTAATATGTTTAAATTTAAATTCCAAAGTACAGGCTGAGACATTCGCTCTTAATAATTCTATAGCTAGTGCGGGCGAGGAATTTAAAGTTTCTGTAGTTTATAGAGTAGAGTTAGTAGAGTTTCTGTAGTATATAGAGTTCTTCATCTTTACTTTATAAAACCCTTTTAGGTTTTAGTTTAAGCCTAGTGCAATATTTTTTAATTAACTCTGTAATCCAATTTTAAAGTTCAAACACCACAAACTAATACTAAAGCTTGATGAAAATCATATTTGCTTCAAACTCTTAATCTAAACAAAAGCTCCATTAATGTTTTCGTAAAGCGTTTAAACTTCTATATCGAATCAATTTCAATTTATAATATAATTAAGTTTAGTCGTCAATAGATAAAGCCTCGTCATGATTGGTGCGCGAGCGATCATCATAGTCTTTTTGGACAAACTACAATGAAATAAAATATATTTATTTGCGGCAAACATGACGCATAAAAAGAACACAAACACAAAATTAACAACAAAAACATACTTCACATCCACGTAAAACGGCCATCGCTCAGCATAATGCTAAGACCCTCTACGAGAGAGCCCCGGCACTGGTTTTCAGCGACAGCCTGCATTCACGCGATGACGTCAACCAGTGCAGCATACGATTAGACATAAATAAAAACAACAATCAAAATATGAGATAAGATAAACCAACTCTTTTTTTTCAAATTCTCTTTTTCCAAGAGCTCTTTCCATAGTTTTCCACAAACAAACTCTTCAGCTTTATTATTAGTATTGAAGATACCTATAGATATAAATGCGGACCCACATATTACCTCTAACTACCCTGTGGCTTGAAATGAAATGAAATTGTTTATTTTGTAAATAGGATTTCGAAATCAAATTTACACGTCATCATCGTGGTCAACTGCCTAGCCTTTTCCCAACAATGTTGAGGTCGACTTCCAGTCTAACCGGATGCTGCTGAATACCAGTATACACTAGAACTAGCACTTTTTCACGTCATATTATTAAAAAAAAATCAACGGGTTGCACTCCGGGAGTGCCGGCAGAAGTGAAAACTTGAGTATTATCGTTGTGCAGTTTTGATATTTTGGAATGCGGTCTACTCTCCCTCTGTCTTACGAATATTCGATCAAGTCACGTGTCCTGACGCGAGCTCCGTCTTACGAATTTTCGATCAGGTCACGTGGCCTGACGCGAGTTTTACATTTTTTACCCATCACAACAAAATCGACAACGCCGCTAAAGAAGTTTTCACTTCAAAAAATTGCTAGATGAGGTCGGCGTTTCCTATCTGACTACTCTGAGAAGAAAGACCGAAACCAACTCAAAGGTCACAGTCTCTTTTAAATTCCAGACATAATCTTGGTCAGGTCAAGTGAAGACCATGTAGATTGATGTTTGGAATGGTCTTTTGAGGAAAGTACTACACAGATTTGAGTTGACCAGTCCAGTCAGTGCAGGTATTTGTCAGTAATCGTGCTTAACTTGCGAAACAGAAGGTAAGATGTAGTGTTCCTAGAACCCCGTTGCTCACTGTAAACCCATGATCTTAGCTTAGGTACATCCCGTTTGTTGTCCTCAGTTAACGATCTAAAGACAGATTCTAAGAAAATTGCTCTATTAGGATTTCGTACCCAACTACCAGCGGTGCCAACGGAACCCATAACTAAGGCTCCGCTGTCCGTCCGTTCGTCTGTCACAGGGCTGTGTATCTATTGGACCGTTTCAACAGATACTCTGGAAACGTAAAAAAATAAAAATAAAATAAAGTTAAAGGGGGTCCCCTTTTTTTTTTTTTTTGAGGATGGGAAATCATCAAATGACTCCTCCCGCTCTGGGCGGAGCAGAAGGGAGTGTCAGACTTTTACTGACTAAAACCCACCCGTGTTCCTTCAGTTGCCTGTGGCAGGGGCCACGGTATCTCTTTCGAACAACCCGCAGCCCCGGCGGCATCGGCCCTAGCGGACCCCGTCAGTTCGTGCTAACAGCTCTTTGAGGCGCGCGTAGAACACAACGCGCCGTCGACCCGGGCCTGGTCCTTACCGGGCGGCAAGCTGCCCATAGCTCGCCGCCCG
Organism: Apamea epomidion; assembly: GCA_947507525.1. Classification (NCBI taxonomy): domain Eukaryota; kingdom Metazoa; phylum Arthropoda; class Insecta; order Lepidoptera; family Noctuidae; genus Apamea; species Apamea epomidion. The sequence goes on from OX382237.1 coordinate 11,079,952, forward strand.
CAAGACCGCGCCTACGGTGGCCGGGAGTCGGCTGTTGGCTCCCGTCCAGGGCGTCTGCAGCGGCGGCTAGGCGCGCGAGGGTGCAGCGATTGCCTCTCCCTCACGCGCTCTGCCTCCTCCTTCGCGAGCATTACTGCTTCGCAGAAGGAGGTGACGGCCTCCCATTCACTCTCGCTCCGTACCATGGCCTGTATGAGGGCCGGACGCGAGAGGTCGCCGCCGCCGATCACCGCCATGAGGACACGGCGGGGCCCCGCCCAAGCCGGGCAGACCTCCACCGTATGCTCCACCGTGTCCTCCGGGCGATCCCCACAGTGGTGACACCCTGGCGTTTCCTCCCGCTTTATCCTGAACAGGAACCTCCCGAAACAACCGTGTCCGGTGAGGACCTGCGTCAGGCGGAAGGTGAGGGCGCCGTGGCGCCTCTCTAGCCACTCCTCAAAGAGGGGACTTATCGCCGCAATTGTGGCGTACCCAGCGCTGGGTTGCGACAATCGCACTCTCCATGCCGCTATGAGATCCCGCCGGAGCTCTGTCCGCTGTGCCATGATTTCTCGCGGCAGCGGAGCAACGCCCCGGCGTTTTGCCTCCTCTCGCCACTCCCATATGTGGGCGAGGACTTTGGCCTCCAGATCCCATGGCGGCAATCCGGCAAGGAGACTCGCCGCCTCAGCGGAGACCGTGCGGTATCCTCGAATGAGCCGGACAGCCATGACCCTTTGGGACGCGATCAACCGGCTGGTCGGGCTGGTCGCCGCCTCAAGGATCGCGCTCATACCGGTGCCCCGTAAAGGGCCATGGACCGCACGACCCCCGCATAGAGCCTCCGGCAGGAGGCGTTTGGTCCCCCTAGATTGGGAAGGAGCCGCCTCAAGGCAGCCCCGGCCCGCTCCAGTCTGGGAGCCAAACGTCGGAAATGCTCCACGAAATTCCACCGGCTGTCGAGGACGAGTCCCAGGTACTTCATCGTCAGCTCGACGCCGATGTGAACCCCTCCCGCCGTTATTTGTGAACCCGACGGTGGCGCGTCCCGATGACCATGAAAACACATGGCCTCAGATTTGTGCCATTGCACAAATCTGAGGCCATGTGTTTCCGGCAATTGGGACTCGAGGTGGCATTCCACCTCGAGTCCCAATTGCTGGATCCTCTCGACGATTGTCGCAACCCCGCGTGTCGCTGCTTCGGCCGCCGCCTGGTGCGACCTCCCCTGCGCCAGGACCAGCGTGTCGTCAGCGTAGCAAACTATGCTGACGCCATCAGGGAGGTCGGCGCGCAGCACCTAGTCGTACCCGATATCCCACAGATGCGGCCCTAGGACCGATCCCTGTGGGACACCGCACGACATCTCACGCAGGTTCCACTCTCCCCGGTGACCGGGGTAGATGTTGGCCCTGTCCGTCAAATAGGCCTCGACAATGCGACGGAGGTAGGTCGGCATCCGGTGATACCCGAGTGCCTCCCCTGATGCAACTCCAGGGCAGGGTATTGAAGGCATTGGCGATGTCTAGAGACACCGCCAAGACAACCCCACCCCGGGCCACAGCATCCCCCGTCGTGAGGGCTCGCACGCGTATGATGGCATCCACCGTAGAGCGCCCCCTGCGGAAACCAAAGTGGCTGTCCGCCAAATCCGGCCCCACCCGCACCAGCTGCCCGGCAAGGCGGTCTGCAATTACTCTTTCAAAGAGCTTGCCCACCTCGTCGAGCAGCACGATGGGCCGGTAAGCGGACGGAGAGTCCGCAGGGCGCCCCGGCTTTTTGATGAGGACCAGTTTCCCCGTCTTCCAACGAAGTGGGAACCGGCCCCTGTCCAAGCATGCGCTTAGTAGCCCCCTTAGTCGAGGCCCGAGAGCCTCCAAGTCCAGGACCCAGGCTTTTCTAGGTAAGCCGTCGGGTCCTTGGGCGGTGTTCCTGGCATTCAGCCTACGTGCCGCCACTCTCAACTCTACCTCGGTCACCTCCGGAGCATCGTCGTCGTCGTCGGTGTGGTCCGCATCTGGCATCGCAGGAGGCGGAGCCATGGACGGGGGAGTATGTTCCCCTCGCGAAGGGAACAGAGCGCTCACCACGTTCTCCACGAGCTGGAGCCGGAGACTCTGCGTCAGCGGGGGAGCCCATGGGCGGAGTTTATCCCGCACCATCTTGTAGGGGCGTCCCCACGGGTCTCTGTTCAGAGTCCCCAGCGACTCCTCGCGGGCCAGCCCCCTGGCCCGCAGGATCTCCGCTCGGAGGGCGGTCTTCGCCACTCTGTACCCCTCGTACAGCTCCGCCTGCACGGCTTCCGTATCCGGAGGGCGGATACGGAGCCTGCGGTGCCTGGTGTACCAGCGTCGCGCAGCCACGCACGCCTCGCGCAGAGACGTCAGCTCCGGCAACCACCAGTACACCTGGCGCCGGGCGCGTCTGGGCCAGACCCGGGGCATTGCCACGTCACATATTTCGGACATGGCCTCCCGGAACCACTCTGCCTTGTCGTTGATGTCCGCAGGCCTGCCCGGTGGTGACACCCAGGGCTGCACGATCGAGGCTTCCAGGAAGAGCTCCCGGTCCAGCTGTTTCAGCGCCCACCGCGGACCACCCAGGGCCGGTCGGACCGGCGCGCTCGAGGTCTGGGCGGAGACGTCGAACCGGATATACCAGTGGTCGGAATAGGTCTCCACCTCCTCCAAGACACGCCAGTTGACGACATGCGGCGACAGAGCGGGGCTGGCGAACGAGATGTCCACCACTGATTCACCCCGCATCCGCACGCATGTTGGGACCGAACCCCGGTTTAGGACGACCAGGCCTGTCTCCAGAGCCCAGTCCTCCACCATTCTGCCCAAGCCACATTCTTGGCATTGAAGTCCCCGAGGACGAGCACGGGGAGGGAACGGAACCCGACGACGACGACTCTCAACTCCACGAGGGAGTTGTGGAACTCGGCGAGAGTTCGGCTCGGGGAGAAGTATACCCCTACCACGACTATCTCCCGAACCGTGCTGCCACGCAACCCTGTCCTCTCTTGACAGCCTCGAGGGAGGGGGTACCGGCGGTGGCCGGCTGTTCGCCTGGAGGAGGCATAATGGGGCTATTATTAGCACTCCATATCAGCCTCCCGATCCCCCTGTAAGGGCCCAGCCACGGCGGATGCGGCGGCGGTCACGGTGGAGGCGGCAGCGGCGACGGCGGTGGTGGTGGCGGCTGCGGCGGTGACGGCGGTGGTGGAGGGCTTTCTCCTGCCCCTGGCTTTGGCGGGTGGAGCGCAGGCCTTGCTCCCAGCCCGGTGATCGGCCGGCTTGCCGGCTGCCGCACATGCATAGCAGTGCGGCATGGCGCTACACGAGCCAGCCTTGTGACCGGGCTGACCACAGCGGAAGCAACGATTGCTGCCGTCAACCTCCGAGGTGCATTTAGCCCCCACGTGGCTGCCCACATGGCAGCGGAAGCACCTCAGAGGTCTGGGCTCCAGCAGTTTCACCTGCTCGGAAACCCCCTCCCCGGCTATTTTTTGGGCCGCCGACACGGGGCAGCTCACCGTGATGGCTTGCATCCCCGTGGAGTCAGGACGGAGAGTGCCCGCCCTCACCTGCTCGGCAGAGCACTCCCCAGTCCTAACGATGGCGGCCACCATCTCTTCCTCCGTCGCAGAGTCGTCCAGACCCAGAATGCGCACGTCAGCGCACTTGGTGGGTCTGGACACTCGGGCCTCGTCCGCATTTAAGGACGCTCTAAGCCTTTCGGCCAGAGCGTCAGCAGTCGGGCCGAAGGGGGGGTCCCCTTTTAACTCTATTTTATTTTTACAAGATACGTGTTTCTTTCGGCCGTAGGGATCCGTGGCTAAATAATACCAGCCGCACAGGTCGATCGATCAGGTTAAGCTACACTTGCCGCGGTTGGTCTGTGGATGGGTGATCTTGATGGATGGACCATCTTTACATACCAAACCCTCCGTGCCTCGGAAAGCACGTTATGTCGTTGATCCCGGCTGTCATTCGTGGATGTTTGACAGTCGTTACGGGTAGTCAGAAGCCCTAAACTCTGACAACCAGTTTTACAAAGGGGTACCGTATTACCCAGTAACTGGGTTTTGGAGGTCAGATAGGCAGTCGCTCCATGTAAAATACTGGTAATCAGCTGCAGCCGACCCCAATATAATTGGGAAAAGGCTGGGCAGGTGATGACGTGTTTCTTTCGACGTTTTTTGGTCGATCTTAATAACTGTTCGGTGGTACGAAATGTCGTAAGCCGGAAAAAAGTAGCCTAGTGCAGTACTTGGCCGATCTTATCCGGTAGGCGGCAGTTTGCCATCCAATAACATGACACTGACCTGCAAATTGCAAAAAAAGTAAGAAAATTTTAATTTCGCGACCTACTTAACGTATCCCCTTAATAAACACCTTTATAAATCAATTAAGGTTGTTATATTTGCGCCGTTTGAGGTTTTTTGCTCCTGCAGCAGCCGCCCAAGCACAGTCCATCGTGCTAAGAAGATGGGATGGCGCGAGGTTGCGACACAGGTTGCGTCCCATACCAAAGGCCTACCCAACTTCCAAGGCATTATGGTCATTCCATCTGGCTTCTTTCCGTCGTCACATGCCAATCTGTTCTTGTTTGATTTAAGCAAAATCAAAGAGTAAAAGATTTTGCATGTAAGTTTCTTTTAGTTATGTATTTGTAAGTAGTGTGGTATTATAAATTAATACCTACTGGACTAATAACTTCAAATCTTATTCTATTTTATTATTTTATCGACGAGAGTAGTGAATTATTAAAAACAACTGCTAAAAAAAAACAAAATTAAAATCGGTTCATCCGTTCGGGAGCTACGATGCCACAGACAGACATACACACACACACACACACACAGACACGTCAAACTTATAACACCCCGTCGTTTTTACGTCGGGGGTTAAAAGTGATGAATTTCAATTTTGTATTCACATTTACCAAGTCATGAGGTAATTATTAATAATGATGGATATTTATTAATAATTTTCAATTAATCACACTTACCGTAACATATACACATAAGGGGACCTTGAAATATCTGACTCCTAGCTCCTTAGCTTAACAAGTCAAATTAAAGAAGCAAATTCCTTTGATCTGGAAATCTTAATTGATTTTACGAAATTAATTACTACGCCACATCACTTTGATTTTTAATTAGGAACCTATGATTTAGTAGGAGTTCGATGTAACGGGTGTAAGCTGCCTAAACTGTTAACATTACTTTATACAAAACCTTATTTAAGGTTGACAAACTCAGGATCCTATTTGGACCTATGGATCTTTAACCTGACATGAACGAAATGAAATTTGTCCTACATAAGTATGGATAGATAGAATACTCTATATTATGTACACCATAAATAATAGGGGTTAAAGTATGAAATTGCCGTTTTATTGTAATAGGTACTTCGAATTGACATAGAACCTTCATGGTTTGAGATTTTTGAGTGAAACTTTTTTCACGTGGTACCTATGATGTTCTTCTTTTAAAAAATGTGCAACATTCGATTATCGACTTTCAGTTGTTTTTTTTATTCAGCTTAGACAAGAAAGATGGATACTTCAAAAATTCGAGTTATTTTTGAATACGAGTTCCGACGCGGAACTAACGCTGCAGAAACAGCTCGCAATAGTAATGTTGCGTTTGGAGAGGGGACTGCTAATGAACGCACCGTGCGATTTTGGTTTAAACGCTTTGGTGATGGAAACTTTGATTTGAAGAACGAGCCACGTGGAAGACCACCCACACAGGTGAATAACAATGAATTGAATGAGATGGTGGAAGCTGATCTGAGCCAAACTACCCAGGAATTAGCGGCATGGTTTAACGTTACCTTACCAACAATATTGACTGATTTGCGTCAAATCAATAAAATAAAAAAATATGAGAAATGGGTGCCTCATGATTTGACTGATCTGCAGAAAGAAACGCGTGTTGAAACTTGTGTTGCCTTGTTGAATCGACACAGAAATGAAGGAATATTTTAAAGAGGTGGTCATTCTTACTTCAATCTCGACAGTACAGAAATATTCTCAAAGAAGAAACACCTTCAATGCAATGCAAAGTGGTCGGACATCTGACGGAGGATGCATCGGACGTAACTTTTTTAACTTCCAGTTAGTACGCGCACCGTACTAACATAACAGTGGTTGAGTGGGTAAGGTTGAATAATGAATTATTAAATTGTCCGTTCTGGAGGTCTACACCCTCAGCACGAAATCCGTATTTTTGGCCGAAATTACGGGCGTTTCCTAGTTCTTGTTACTTACTTATAACATTAGTTTAGGTCCAAACTAAGAATGAAAGACAACACGATTTGACGGTAGTCCCTAATCCCGATCCCGTCCAATTTTTTCATTTGTTACTTGTTTTAACCGCACAACTACTTTCGAACGGGCCCGTATCTTCGTTGACGGACTTAGAGAATAGACCCCCTGCGTTACGCGACGCATCTTCCCTCAGATATGCCACCGCCCTAAAAAGGACAATTCCTTCATTCCTGTATTAAGTTACTTTACTTATCAAATAGGTACCTACATAAAATGTTTCGGCAATATACAAAATAATACAAATTCCTACCGTCACACGTAGGGAGGTATGTAACACATACACGGTAACCCCATTGCCATGACAAATAATAAAACAAAAGTCGAAAATAAAACGAATATTTACGACACATTTTATGTTTCTCATTTTCCATTAATGAAATTTTTTTCATTCACGATAGGAGGCAAAATGAAGGTTATTTAAGCTGAAATATGACCCACCATATGTTCTCGGCGGCTTTCTCTGTAATTGACTTCTCCCTAATGAAACGCCGCTCAGTCACGCCTTCGTGTTTAGCATTTCTGTAAATTCCTTTTTATTTCGTGTTTTGTGCTTTATAAATATAGCTACAGAACCCGGACGTTAATGTAACATACCGAGCTTTACATAGCCAGCTTATAATGTTCCCACTGCTGGGACACAGGCCTCCTCTCTGTGAGAGGGAGTGGGCCGTAACCCACCACCCGGGCCCAATGCGGGTTGGTTGATGTCACATGTCTTCGAATTGTTGGTTCTAGGACTTGCCGGTTTCCCCACGATGTTATCCTTCACCATTTTGAGAGCATAGAGCTTAAAAGAAAATATCACACAGGTATGAGTGAGAGAGACGACAATCAAGAAGCCAAACTTTTCTAAAACTCGTCTAATTGCAAAACAAGTTCTAAATTTGGTTCCAGCTTAAACATTTGAGCCAGTATTTATATTGTAAACTCTAATTTGACTGCAGTAAAGTTCTTAATACAAATTTGACAACTTAGACTCGGTACAAAAGTCAGTTTTTGTATTAAGAATTTTATGGCACTGGTTTTAAGCGGCAGTTTTGTTGTTATATTGATAAATAAAAAATTACAAAATGCAAGTTTATTAAAAGTTTTGAAAAACTGAGCAGTAAACTAAATAAAATGAGTTATAACACAATATATTTAAATGGATAATTAAATAAATATTAAGCAGTAAAATGGCCGAATGGGTTACGTGTGGGCAGTAAACAAATCGGAATTAGTCGGTAACGGTACGAAACTCTAACTTGAAAGTAGCGCTCGCCATCCGATCTCGCGGAACCGCTTGCTTCGCTCGCTTGAATCTCGCGCGCTCGCGACTTAGTCGACTCCGACTCCGCCGCGACTCCGACCAAATGGGTTAGGTTTCGTTGGAACTGTGACCAACCGCGCGCGAGATTCGAGCGAGCGAAGCAAGCGGTTCCGCGAGATCGGATGGCGAGCGCTACTTTCAAGTAAGAGTCGCTTAGTTACTGCGACCAATTCGGCTTGCGCGTGGTGGGTCTCACTTGCAACCTAACCTATGAACTGCGAACTATTCACCTAACTGCCAATTCCAGCATTTTTACTAGACATTCATTTACACTCCTTGAGTATTTTTTGTACTGACATCGTAGGATGAAATAACCGACCAATTTTCTTTTTACTACTGTTCATGTTTTATTGTCACACTAATTTACCAACCGTCGCAAAATAAAATGACTGCCCATTAAGTTTGTCAACTGATCATAATAACTTCCCAAATGTTTAAATAACAGTTGTAAAAATTATTACCCGAACTTTAAGCTCGTCTGCATTATCTCCCTTGGGTTCCCCCAAGGGAGATAAAACGAGTAAACAACTTTATATGGTAGTTTCCTTCACCTGTAGACTGATTGTTTTATAAGCGACTGTAGTTGCTAGTTATCTAATTTCTAGACAATCAACTCAGACTATCGCAGTCCACTGCTGGACATAGAACTCTCCCAGGCTGCGCCACAACACCCTGTCCGCCACTTTCCACATCCAGTATCCCAGTCACTGTTCATCTAGCTGAAGGGTGTTCCACATTACGCTTGGCGATACGCGGTCTCCAGACACTACGATTTTTAGACACTCGCTCAAAATAGAACAAACTTTTTCTATGCGAGTGCCTCAATTCAATCATAACTAGTATTTTGCCGCCATTCTTCTCCAATAATAACTAAACGTATTGTGTTGAGAAAATAATGTTTCTGTTGTCACTGAAGAGAGGGTAATCAACAACAGTTGTATAAACTTTGTCCATTTTATCATGGATAAAATGAAAAAAAAAATATAATTTTATGTTTTTTTTTTAACTATATATTATTATTTACGTCGCTTTATGTTAAACAGTAAAATAAAATTTAATTGGTACTGAAATTATTATCTCGCATACCTGCAGAACATGTCCTTTTTGTATATAATGCACAATACAATATATTGCTTGACTGCTTTAGATATTATATACATTGTAACATGACAAACATTAATGAAAAACCGGAAAATGGTCAAAATGACATTAAAACGTTGTGTTTCTTTTGAAAATCTTTGTTTGCTTCATAATAATAACAAAAGGGCCAGGTGAGAGCTAATAAACAGAATGGCTTTGTCCTCTTAACGAGCTTTCACGGAAAGACTTAGCCGTGCAAATATAAATAAACTGCTATTGTTCCAGAACCTCTGCTTTTAGCGATCCGCTGGAAAATACAGCGAACGGTCACTGTTTATCTTCTTAATTACTGATTAGCCGATACAGACGTTTCTGTTTCTTTGCAGCTCAGTTGTACTGCACTATGTTTCATTAAGTTCTAAATAAAAAGCAACGCAAAAATTATACTTTGTGTTGGGATTTAGATTGAGTTTTATCTTTTATTTCCCGTGTGCGTGATTTACAGTTTTCTGTTTGTGATAACATAACATCACATCTGTATTCCCCGAAAGGTTCGGCAGAAGTGTATTAAAGAACACCATATTTCGCCAGTTATGCTCAAGTGCCATGTAAAAGGTGGCGAGCCTAAATAGGTGTAATAATTATTACACAGAAAAATAATTACGTATTAACCAAAAAACATTAAAGATTTAAGCTATTTTGATAACCTTATGTGTATATACTTATACATTTTCGTCATTTTCCTAGGAATATTATATTCTCTTGATAATATTTTCTTACGCGTGTCTTTAATATCGTTTATTCATATTTAATATGTACGGAACTCTGGACATTTGTGTACAAAGTGTACCGAGATCCACATTTCTGTAACTGTCCACAGCGGGAACTTTTTATTTTAATCTCCTTGTTCCTCAGTATACTCGAATGTTATCAAAATGTACAAACGACATGGCCGGGAACCGTCTTTATATTTTCAAAGGCAAGAACAACATTGTTAATTAGATTGAATTATAAAGGTATGTCTGTAAAGTATTTTGTTTAAAAAAATAACCTTGAAATTATGACCCTACGTAAGTAAGTATGAAATTTTTTGATTAAATGTTGTCTCGTCGGGGGACCGCTCTAATTATTAGCCTAACGTTCTGTTAAAGATTGAAATAGTAGCGGTCCCCCGACGGGATACTTTTACATTCATACTATTTTTATTATTATTTTGTGTCGGGGGTTTTTTAAATTTTTTATTTAATTTTTTATTTCATTCTTTTTGTAGGGACTCCTTATTATTTCATTTCTTTTATTTTCTTGCGATTTACGATTCAGGTAATTTGGTGTTTAATCCTGGGTTTCTGTAATTCGCCATTTTGTGGTGGCAGCCATCTTGGATTTGAAATTTGTCATAGTGTATAGTATTCTACTAGTCAAGCCCTTTCATTTGATACCCATATTGAGGGAGTTGTGAAAAAAAAATGTTACTCGCCATTTTGTGATGGCGGCCAAATTGGATTTGAAATTTATCATAGTGTATAGTATTCTACTAGTGAAGCCCTTTCATTTTATACCCATATTGAGGGAGTTGTGAAAAAATATGTAATCCGCCATTTTGTGGTGGCGGCCATCTTGGACGGATTTTCATCAAACATAGCTAAGAACACTCGCGACAAATTCACCTTTCAAACAATAAAAACAAACACGTCAAACTTATAAAACCCCGTCGTTTTTGCCCCGGGGGTTAAAAATAACCCTGATTGGAAATCCTTCACAATATTCTTAAAATAAGTAGAAATGTCTGGTTCCCTTAAAATTCATTTTTTTTTAGTCGCTCTTTGTGTTTGTCGTCGTCATTTCATCGTTTGTGTGGATACTCAAATGAAATTGTCTATTTCTTTGGCACTATCAGCTTTCCTAAATACAATACAAAAATCTGCATGGCTATTGCAGGCCCCTTCTTGCAATAACCGTTTGATTTTATATAGAAACAATTAAAATAGGTAGCTTTGTAAGTTATTTCTAAGACTTTATGTAAATATTTTACCAATTTAATACTGAATAAAATATTATTATAATTTCCTTTATTATTTCCTTTATCGGCTGTTGTGTGTAGTTTCAGAAGAGGTCTACCTTCACCAATGCACTATGATAGGTTTAGAATAGATGATTAAAAATATAGCATAAATTATCATCTTTACTTTACTTTAAATACCACAACAAATAATAAAAAACATTTCTTCAAGAAACAGACCCTTCTCAATCAATACACCGATATCCATAATAAGAACGATTCGAACTATAATACTTCGGTAAAAAACCCATTTCGGGGCACTTAAGAGTTATCGTATGACACAGTCGTGTGGTTCTCAACTACTCTTACATGGAATATCTATTACGAGGCACGTAAGCCCTGCCCGTTGGGGCAGCTGATAGGGGCAGGCTGTCCGAACTGGTTTAGCGCTTAAGTACGTCTTACTGACGCTCTTAGCCCGGAGATAACTGCCCCAGTGTAATGTGGGGCTGCATGTGGATCTTTCTAGAATGCTGGACTGGTCTGGAAATGAATCGCTTGTTAGGATTTTCGGAAGATGTATGTTTTTTGTGGGGCTGTTTGTTATGTGGAGTTAGGGAAGGTTTATTGGCATAGTATTCTAGTATACTACGGGTGGATAAGTTTGGCTGAAGATCCAGCTCAATGTTGTTAAAAGGGCTACTTTTGTCCAGTAGACGGCTGCTGTAGACTCATGCGATGGCCGTTTTACGTGGATGTGATGCATATTTTCCCAAAAATTATTATTTTATGTGTGTGTGTTCTTTGTCTGCATCGTGTTTAAATGTAAATAAACGTATTTTCTTTCTTTCTGTTTTATTTATGAGTCTTTTGTTATTTGACGAAATTATTACATTTTCAACGGTTTCTTATGAAAACTATCACCATTTCGCCATTAGCAAACTCACTCACAATTAAAAATAGTAAAACCTTTATCATTTCGTACCTTTATAAATGTTTACGACATTAGCAAAATACTTGTATGCAATGGTGACACACAAAATCGATGATATTATACAACCTCACTTTGCCGTGGTGTCAAGTGATACAAACGCAGTCAATATGATACTTCACTCGATGAGTCGACCGTCAACATGATATTATTTCAATTGAGTGGACCCGACTCAATCATTACTGTAGTTACTGAATATCATTAAAATAGTGACAATTTAGGTATTATAAACGAATCATCGGAGTCCAAAATGCTTGGAAAAAATACTATAATACTTACTATACTCAAAAACCACTGTCCGATCCGGTGTTGCTAAAATTATATTAATCTGGTAATTTTCAGTAGAAAAGGAATTTTACGCGGGTGGCCGTAGTGTAGCTGGTGTCTACAATTCATAACTTATGACTTCTGTTGAAAATTAGGTAGTCAATTTGAAATTAAATAAAAAGTTTTTTTTTTGCATGTCGTACCTAACAAAACCAGCTTCACAGATGAGTTGTAGTCGTTGTTTCTAAACTTGCAATACAGACAATGGAGCTGTCCTAAGACCTTAAATCTCGGTAGTCCGTCTACAAAAGTAGTCTACTCACCGGGAGAATTTAGGTGAAGTGAGCTGTCATTGCACCTCATGCTAGGGATTGACACTATTGACAGCTGACTTAAAGCTTCACCTAAGTTCTCACGGTGAGATTTTTACAGAATATGTAGATCGGCAGCAGTTTTCTTCAAGAAATAGTTAACCCTAGTTACACTATAGAGCCACACTACTTTTACTTGCAGTCACATTCCAATACGTTCATTAATCAGCCTAATAAAAAATGAACAGTCTTTGTACCTACACAGATATTCATTAAAGAACATTACATTCTAAAAGCACATAATGGTCTTGTTACAAAGACTCTGACACTCTGAGACTGCAAGACTTGAGACGCATTATCGCAGGCAAATCGTAAGGCAAGCTGTATAGCCAGTGAAGTGTGTGTAAAACATAAGAGGCCACTCGGCGTAACTGCATTGTAAGCAGAGAGCGAGTTAGTGCGATGATGGTACGATATAACTATGCATTAGTTAAAGGCTTGGAATATCTTGTTATATGCAGTTAACTATTGTTGTGCTGGAGTTATTTGTTGCAGCGATCAAACTAGTTTACCTAATGTCTGTTCCTAAAGTGGAAGCGTGCTGGACCCATAACCTATAATAAAACAACGCGCTATGGGTCAGAAAGAAAGTGATGTTCTTTTATTATGAAGTTTATACTTACACATAAATAGATGGCCGCACAAGTACACATTTTAGATATTTACATCAGTTTTCTTAATATTAAAAATTTAAACGTTGATATTGATCATAAAACATCAATGGAATGTCTGTTTCAAAAATATCTGATGAAAGTGTAAACAAACCGTGTTCAGATTAAAGTCTTACACAATCACTCACTAAATGGATTTAATAATACATTAATTATCTGTATTTAGATGGTTTCAACTGTATATCTCACCACTTCTACCAACAACTTTATTATTGTTTGAATTAAATGATTAAATTGTGATTGAAAAATCCTCGATGAAAATTGGGGTTATAAAATTATCCTAATCTTCATCTTTAAGGTGATTTAAAATTATAATTTCGGGTATTCAAATAATCAAAACAAAGCACTCAATTTGCAGTTAACACTGCAAATTGGCATCCACAGGTACGTTTTCTGAGCAATTTGTTAACATTTTCATCAGATACTTTTGGAACCAACCATAAGTGAAGAGTATCTATAATTAGATGATTCACTAAAGATTATTTTTTTCTCACATCATGAGCTATCCAAGAATATCAATAGGCTCATGCCGTGGCAAAAAGATATGCCAGCCAGCAGCCAGTTGATTATCTTGTCTCCTGTGAAAATGAATAAAAATTCGTTTAATAGAAAGAATCTTTGAGGGGTATTCGCGCGTGTTAAAGAGCCCTCTAAATTGATGACATAACACTCCTATTAATTGGATTTCGATTATTGAAACTATTGACATTTGAGTACCAGTTACCGGATACCGGTTACCGAATACCGGATGTAGGAATTGCATTTTTATTAGTAATCAAAATATTCTACGGACATGTACCGATCCATCCAATTCCCACATTAATTAATACAAAACTAAAGTTATGCAACACACGCCGTGTTCCTCCGTGTAATGAAAATTGACACATCAATAATTACTTTTATGTGAAAGTTGATCATTGATCGATTGGTGTACGAACTCCCTCAGGCTCAGAGCTAAGCAAGATAGTCTACATAATATTATGTTATGCTCCGTTATATTCGCTAATAATATTATTCTATTATCCTACTAATATTATAAACGTGAAAGTTTGCATGGATGGATGGATGTTGGTTACTCTTTCACGCAAAAATTACTAAACGGATTTGGATGAAATTTGGCACACTAATGGATTATAACCAGGATTAACATATAGGATACTTTTTATCTCGATATTCCCACGGGATTGAAACTTATGCGGGTGAACCCGCGGGGCGCAGCTATAATAGCTATAATTATTTATTAGATACACAAAGAAAGACTTTTTTAATCAAGTGGCATCAAACAGAATCAATTAAATTTTTTTGTGGCAGCCTTTGTTCTTTTAACATACTGAGAAAATATGGGTGCACTATACCTATATAATACAACGTTCCTGGCTAGTAGAACTAATTGCTAATCGATAAGATGTGTACCTATGACATGCACCGGTCGAAGTGCTTGCCTATGTCTAGCAGTGGACGTCTTTCGGCTGAAATGATGATGATGATGACATGCGGCTCTCTATAATAGTACCCGAACCATTTCTCCATTGTTATCGCTCGGTTTGGCATCACTAAACAATTTGTAACAACGTGACAAAAGAATTCAACACAGGCCAACATAACATCTTTTAACATTTGTTACAATTCAGGCAATATTTGTTGAAATATCGAAGCCATTCAACACAGCAAACTTTATTTCAGTGTCGGTAGGAAACTGATGTCGAGATAAACATGACTTTGCGTTATACATGGGTGCCTATTATGTCGCTCCGATACCGACATTTCGGTCCCCGTTCGATGGAGTCGATTTCGAAAAATGCTTCATCAATTTATCTGTTCCCGTTCAGTGCTTGTGATCGATGACAACGTGCTGATATTTGTCAATCGCACGACATATAAAATACGTTTTAAATTTTTCACCGTCTACATTGGTTCTGATCATTCGATATCTCATTTCTCAATACTGGTTTTTAATGTTTTATTTCAGTTGATTTTCATTGTTTTCAAAGATTTTGTCTTCTGAGTTGAACTTAGTCCTTTTCAGGCGCTTTACTTTGTGAAAATAATTTCATCACCACTAACGATGACAATGATAAAACTATCAACGGTGTATTGCTTTGAACTTGAAGTCCTCAAACTAATTTTGCAACAAGCATAATAACATTTATTGCAAACCGAAGCAGATTCATTATGCACAACTGAGGCTGTCTTCGCTGCTGGCGACCTTCCAGGCGCGGTTCGCTGTCCTGGAGGGTATTGTTCTGCGCCCCCCCTTGGCGGGTAGGACGGCCCCAGGGCCTAAGGCGGCCTCGTACGCGGCCGCGGCCGCCCCTAAACCCGGGCCGTCTGGCCGGGCCCAGGCGCCGGCCAAACCAGCGTCGGCTAGAGGAGCCCCGGCGCCGGCGAAACCGACGTCGGCTGGTGGAGCCTCGGCGCCGGCGAAATCGGCGCCTGCCGCCAAACCCGCGGTGCCAGCCCAGAAAAAGGGCAGAACGGCTGGGGAGGGGAAGGCCCCAGAGCCTACGCCTCCCCCAAACAAATCTCACACGACCAACGCCGAGTGGCAGGTGGTCGGGGAGAAGAAGAAGGCGGCCAAAGCGGCCAGGAAAAAGGCGCAGAGGAGGCGCCGCAAGGAGCGAGCCGTTGCGGCTAGGCTTCGCTCCCCCAAGACCGCGGCTGTAGTCATTACACTACAGCCGGACGCGGTCAAGAGGGGGGTGACCTACGGCGACGTGCTCGCCAAAGCGAGAACGACGGTGGATCTCCAGGAGCTGGGGATCACCGGAGGCCTCCGGCATAGGGTGACTGCCACTGGTGCCCGCATGCTGGAGGTCCCCGGTGCGACGAGTGGCCCCACCGCTGACGCCCTGGCTGAAAAGCTAAGGGCGTCCCTCAATGCGGACGAGGCTCGAGTCTCCAGGCCCGTCAAGTGCGCGGATATGCGCATTGTGGGCCTGGATGACTCGGTGACGGGGGCCGAGGTGGTAGCCGCCGTCGTCAGGACGGGCGGGTGTCTGACCGACCAGGTGAAGGCGGGCACCCTACGTCCTGACTTCACGGGTATGCGAACCATAACGGTTAGCTGTCCCGTGACGGCGGCGAGGAAGATAGTGGAGGGCGGAAGGCTCCTGGTGGGCTGGGTGTCAGGGCAGGTCAAGCTGCTGGAGCCCAGACCTCTAAGGTGCTATCGATGCCTCGTGGGGCACCACGTGAGCGTCCAGTGCACCTTAGAGGACCGCAGCACTCTGTGCTTCCGCTGCGGACATACGGCCGGCTCGTGCAACGCCGCGCCGCACTGCGTCGCATGTGCGGCTGCTGGCAAGCCGGCCGATCACCGGGCGGGGAGCAAGTCCTGCGCTCCACCCGCCGAAGCCAGGAGGAAAGGCAGGCCCTCCGCCGTCGTCGCCACCACCACCGTCGCCGCCACTGTCGCCGCCACCGCCACCGCCGCCGCCGCCGCCGCCACCACCGCCGCCGCCGCCGCCGCCGCCGCCGCCGTCGCCGCCACCACTGCCGAGGGGGCCCGGGAGGGGGCTGAAATGGAGGAGTAATAACTCCTCCACTACGCCTTCTCCAGGCGAACATCAACCACTGCGCCTGCGCTCAGGACCTGTTGCTCCAGAGCATGGCGCAGTGGTCGATCAACATCGCCGTGGTCGCTGAGCCGTACTTTGTCCCGCCCAGGGATGACTGGGTGGAGGACCTGAACGGCTCAGTGGCCATAATTTCGTCGGCTGCCGCCGGTACCCCGTCCCTCGAAGGTGTCACGAGGGGACAGGGGTGCGTAGCAGCACGGTTCGGAGAGATTGTAGTAGTGGGAGTATACTTCTCTCCGAGCCGAACTCTCGCCGAGTTCCAGAACTCTTTAACAGAGTTGAGTGTCGTCGTCGCCAGAAACCACGCCTTCTCCGTGCTAGTGCTCGGGGACTTCAACGCCAAGAATTTGGCCTGGGGTTCCCGTTGCACGGATGTGCGGGGCAGGATGGTGGAGGACTGGGCTCTGGAAACAGGCCTGGTCGTCCTAAATCGGGGTTCTGTTCCTACGTGTGTGCGGATGCGGGGCGAGTCGGTAGTGGACATCTCGTTCGCCAGCCCCGCTCTGTCACAACGTGTCATTGACTGGCGCGTCATGGAGGAGGTGGAGACATACTCCGATCATCGGTATATCCGGTTTGATGTCTCCACCTGTATGATCGTTAGAAAAGATGCTTTATTTTTTTAAAGTTGCCACAGATAATAAATCTACCGATACATTCTTGGACCGATGTCAATACAGTTACACATCTCCTTTTTCTACAAAGAATATGATTAAGATCTGTTCTTGTCATGTGACATTAATGACATAATTCAAAGCCTATCTTCAAAGTAAACAAACCAAACTTAAACTTAGAGCCTAGTGCAATTATTGAGGCTTTAAACATTTAGAAATCGTTTATATAGAAATACATTTAGAAGTAAAGAATTCAACAAGTCTTACATCAAAATATCTCAAGAGCTTATGCATTTTAACAAAACAGTTTACAGAATTATACACACAGTGGGTTTGTTTTTGACAATGCTATTATTAAATTGAACCATGAGTGATTTGTTGTGATGTACATTATGCTTGTATGCCAAAGTAAAGTTATTTAAACTAAATTGTTTACTTATTTCTTACCCTACTGAACATAACATTATGGTACTAAAGTAATTTATGTATATAAATCACACACTCACTGTAATGATATAGAGAACCATATAGTTAATTAATTAATTATGTTCACCTAGAAGTTACAGTCTTTGCACAGACACTTTCTTGGCTTCACTTGTCTGCCTGATCTGGTGGTGGTAACTTCCTTATCTCTCTCTGGTGTTGATTCAAAGTTTGTAGATGTAGTAGATGAATCAGGGGTACCAAAAGGAGAGGATGAGCTTGAGTTCTCCTTGGTAGGGATGTTATAATCTTGTGTAGGAGCTTCTATTCCTATCTCCTGTGACGGAGAGCATGGTCTCATCTCTGGTAACAACAGTTGAGTTGAATCTAGGTTTTCCTGAGTTTGTAGACCTTGAACAGGCTCTGGTTGCTGTTGACTCTGTGCCAATTCTGATTCAGACTGTTTTGACTTCTCATCATGCTGTTGCGGTTGGTCTGAAACAATATGCTTTAATGGAGTTGAAGGGGATAAGAGAAGTGGAGTGGGAGGAGGTAATGCAGGAGTGGAAACAGGAATGATATATTGATTAGGCAATTCGATGATTGCTCTCCTGTTCTTTCTAATTTCCTTCCCTTTCTCTGTCAATATTAAGTAGCTGCGGGGCTCTTGTCTTTTTTCCGTGACTGTCCCATATATCTGATCATCAGGTAGAAATACTCTATTTCCAACTTTTAATTCAGGAAGTTCTTTAGTTTTATGTCTTTTATCATATGTTTCCTTAGCTTTTTCTCTTCTCTTATTGAGTGTTTGTCTGTATACTTCCAAATCTTGCACCTTGGGTTTAAGTGCTGTTGATGTCATTGGAATTACCGTATTCAAGAGTCTAGACATTGCAATTTCAGCTGGAGCTGGTCCCAATTGAGTGGGGGTTGTTCGGTAATGAAGTAATCCAAGGAGTGGATCTTCTGGATTCCTTTCAAAAATCTTTTTGATTATCTTTACTCCAATTTCTGCAGCTCCATTACTTTGAGGAAAGTGTGGGCTTGATGTGATGTGAGTAAAATCCCAATTTTTTGCAAATTCCTGGAAGTTCCTTGAAGAGAACTGCGGGCCATTATCGGTCCTCAAGATTTTAGGGATTCCATGTCTTGCCATGATTGATTTCAAGTGGTTGATTATAGCTTGGGAGGTAGTAGATGTGAGTGAGATTACCTCTGGGTAATTGGATAAAGTATCTCTAACTACAAGATATTCTTTTCCTCTGTATGTGCATAAATCAGCCGCTATGATTTCGAAAGGGTATTCTGGGACTTCTCCACTAATTAAAGGTTCTGGTTTTTGTGTAGCTAACTTGCTGCATGTTTCACAAGTATTTGACCATTGGATGATGTCTTTATCCATAGTAGGCCACCACACTGCTTGCTTGGCTCGCTGCTGACCTTTAAAACTGGTGACATGTCCAGTGTGAAACCCACCGCCCACCACTGTCACCCAATCCCACCGCTGTCACCATGTATGATCGTTAGAAAAGATGCTTTATTTTTTTAAAGTTGCCACAGATAATAAATCTACCGATACATTCTTGGACCGATGTCAATACAGTTACACACCACCCAGACCTCTAGCGCGCTGGTCCAACAGGCCCCGAGTGGTCCACGGTGGGCGCTGAAGCAGCTGGACCGGGAGCTTCTCCTGGAAGCCTCGATCGTGCAGGCCTGGGTGTTTTCACCGGACAGGCCTGCTGACATTGACGATGAGGCGGAGTGGTTCCGGGAGGCCATGTCCGAGATCTGTGACGTGGCAATGCCTCGAGTCCGGCCAGGACGCGCCCGACGTCAGGTGTACTGGTGGTCGCAGGAGGTTGGGGCGCTACGCAAGGCGTGCGTCGACGCGCGACATCGGTACACCAGGCACCGCAGGCTCCGCATCCGCCCTCCGGATGCGGAAGCCACGGCACGGGAGCTGTACGAGGGGTA
Organism: Apamea epomidion; assembly: GCA_947507525.1. Taxonomy (NCBI): domain Eukaryota; kingdom Metazoa; phylum Arthropoda; class Insecta; order Lepidoptera; family Noctuidae; genus Apamea; species Apamea epomidion. The sequence continues at coordinate 11,099,556 of OX382237.1, forward strand.
CAGAGCGGCGAAGACCACCCTCCAAGAGGCTGTCAAGCGGGCCAAGGATACGGCCTGCGAGGAGATGTTGGAGACTCTGAACCGAGATCCAGGGGGCGCCCTTACAGAATGGTGCGGAATAAACTCCGCACCTGGGCCCCCCCGCTGACGCAGAGTCTCCGACCCCAGCTGGTGGAGGAAGTGGTGAGCGCTCTGTTCCCTTCACGGGGGGAGCATACTCCCCCGCCTATGGCTCCGCCACTTGCGGTGCCCGAAGCGGACCACACGGACGACGACGACGACACCCCTGAAGTGACCGGGGTAGATCTGAGAGCGGCGGTAGGCAGGCTGAAGGCCAAAAATACCGCCCCGGGACCCGACGGCTTGCCGGGTAAAGCCTGGGTCCTGGCCTCGAGGGCTCTCGGGCCTCGACTGGAGGCACTCTTAAGCGCATGCATGGAGAGAGGCCAGTTTCCACTCCGTTGGAAGACGGGGAAGCTGGTCCTCATTCAGAAGCCAGGGCGCCCTGCGGACTCTCCGTCCGCATACCGGCCCATAGTGCTGCTCGACGAGGTCGGCAAGCTCTTTGAGAGAGTGATTGCGGGCCGCCTCGTCGGGCACCTGGTGAGGACGGGGCCGGATCTTGCGGAGTGCCAGTTTGGCTTCCGCAAGGGGCGCTCGACGGTGGACGCCATCATGCGCGTGAGAGCCCTCACGACGGGGGACGCGGTGTCCCGGGGTGGGGTGGTCGTGGCGGTGTCACTCGACATCGCCAACGCGTTCAACACCCTGCCCTGGAGCTGCATAGGGGAGGCACTCCGGTATCACCGGGTGCCGACTTACCTCCGTCGAATAGTCGGGGCGTATTTGACGGACAGAGCCGTCATCTACCCCGGTCGCGACGGGAATTGGAACCAGCGAGAGATGTCGTGCGGTGTCCCACAGGGATCGGTTCTGGGGCCGCTCCTGTGGGACATCGGTTACGACTGGGTGCTGCGGGCCGACCTCCCTGATGGCGTCAGCGTAGTTTGCTACGCTGACGACACGCTGGTCCTGGCGCAGGGGAGGTCGCATCAGGCGGCGGCCGACGCGATGACACGCGGGGTTGCGATAGTCGTGGAAAGGATCCGGCAGTTGGGTCTCGAGGTGGCATTGCACAAGTCCGAGGCCATGTCTTTTCATGGGCCCCGGTACGGGCCACCTTCGGGATCCCAACTAATGGTAGGAGGGGTTCACATCGGCGTCGAGAAGACGATAAGATACCTGGGTCTCGTCCTCGACAGCCGGTGGAACTTCGTCGAGCATTTCCGACGTTTGGCCCCCAAACTGGAACGGACCGGGGCCGCCTTAAAGCGGCTCCTGCCCAACCTGAGGGGGCCAAACGCCTCCTGCCGGAGGCTTTACGCGGGGGTCGTGCGGTCCATGGCCCTATACGGGGCCCCGGTATGGGCGCGTTCACTGCGGCTTCGAGCCGCACACTACCTGAACGCGCCCCAAAAGGTGGTAGCCGTAAGGATAATCCGGGGGTACCGCACGATCTCGGGCGAGGCAGCAAGCCTCCTTGCCGGACTGCCACCATGGGATCTGGAGGCGATAGTCCTCGCGCGCCTGTATGACTGGCGCGCGGAGGCACTACGTCGGGGGGAAACTCTGCACCCGCGGCAAATCGCTGCGGAGCGGACGGACCTCCGGTGCGGTCTCATGGTGGAATGGAAGGCGCGACTATCGCAACCCAGCGCAGGGCACGCAACGATAGCGGCGATAAGACCCCTCTTTGAGGAGTGGCTAGAGAGGCGTCACGGCGCTCTCACCTACCGCCTGACGCAGGTCCTCTCCGGACACGGATGTTTCGGGAGGTTCCTGCACATCATCAGGCGGGAGGAGACGCCCGGGTGTCACCACTGCGAGGATCGCCCAGAGGACACGGTGGAGCATACGGTGGAGGTCTGCCCCGCTTGGGCAGAGCACCGCCGTGTCCTCGTAGAGGCGATCGGCAGCGGCGGCGACCTCTCGCGCCCGGCCCTGGTGCAAGCCATGGTCCGGGGCGAGAGGGAGTGGGAGGCGGTCACCTCCTTCTGCGAAGCAGTCATGTTAGCGAAGGAGGTGGCGGGATGGGCGAGGGAAAGATCCTCACGCCTCAGCCGCCGAGGGAGACGCTCCGGGCGTCGGGAGCCGCGTGACGACTCCCGGCCACCGTAGGCGCGGGCCTGCGGGCGGAGAGCAATGGGTAGCTCTCCGTCCGATCAGGACCAGGCCCGTGCCGGACGGCGTGTATGTGTTCCACGCGCGCCTCAAAGAGATGTCAGCGTAGTTGACGGAGCCCGACAGGGCCGAAGCCTGCCGGGGTAGCGGGATTGTCCGAAAGGGTTACCGCTGCCCTGGTACGTAAAGGGCTAAGGAAGGAACACGGGTGGGTTTTAGTCAGTAAGAGTCTGACACTCCCTTCTGCTCCACCCAGAGCGGGAGGAGTCATTTGATGATTTCCCATCCACAAAAAAAAAAAAAAAAAAAAGGCTGTCTTCGTCGAACTAATATCAGAATTGAATTGATTAATAAGGCGAATCCTACAATACAGGTACTTACAGGCTGTCACGTACAAAGTAAACGTCGATGTCCTCGAAAATAGACACCACAATAGAACAAACTTAGTTGAACAACAAAACGCTATTTGCGGAAGTTGCCAAAAGATTTCACGAAGAACCAGCCTTTGCACCTAAATTAGCAAAATTATGAACATACAATTTCCGTACAGAATTTCGAAACTAAGCTCTGTAAAGATAGTGTCATTTATTAGGGGCGTGTTATAATTAAACTAATCTATTGGACGCGTGTGTATCAGGATCTACCACTTTACCCTGACCTCCGACGACTCGACATTTTCGTAAGAAAGTACATTCTTTGCTGGCTCAGTTGAGACGTGTAGAGTCTACTTATACTGGACATGTGTTGTTGCTTGTCTGATCTCGTAGAAGCGCCTTCTTGTGCTGGCAGCCTCCTTTAATTAATGTCTCTGAAACTACACGAGCCACACGTATCCAATACTTGCTATAATATGTAGGAAATTCTAAGTTCGGTAGTTTGATCACATCTTTCAAATATTGCGTGGTTTGGGTGACGCGTGGTTATAGTTTTTCTTTGATGTTTAATTTGTTCATAAGTTTGTGGGTATACTTCAACAAATAGGCATTTCAGTTTGGTTAACTTTTTAGGTCACTACTTGAGAATAGTCTGATCTACTACGTGTATATTCTTTGTATACCAGGAGGGGTTGTGAAATGCTTTGTTCTGCTAATACTCGCGCTCGTTTGCTTAGGTTTTCTGATTAAGGATTATTCTCGTCGATACAATGTAAGCTATGGTCAACAAAGTTTGTCTACTGCTAATGAACTGTGAGGAGTATGTTATTGTTGTATGCTGGCTTATCCCGTAGCATGTGTAGATATAGTAGTTACGTCTATAATAATCTATACTATATATTAATATTATTCTATTTTTTTTTATATTATAAAAGTAAAAGTAAGTAACTCTGCCTGTCTGTCTGTCCTTGACCTTTTCACGCCTTAACGAGGATGGGCAAAGTTTGGCATACGGATATCTCTTTAGGAAAGGACTCTTTCTGAGCTACTTTAATGAGAATAGTCAAAGCCTTCTCAAGCTCTTGAACTTGTAAGGTTCCTGTAATTTTAACTCTAGGGTGTCGACAATGTGTATAAATCTATTGACTGTAGCGTACACTCTTTGTAACGTAGTAAGTTTGGAAACCATGACCATGGGTTTGGACAGATGATACTTTTTATCCTGGTAGAACGTTCCCGTGGTATAATGTCTGACCTCCACCCGGGTGAAGCTGCGGGCAGTGTTTTAAAAACAGCAACTGACAAAAGTGTGATCACAAAACTTACATCAACTTTACCGCATTTGGCAAAAACACATCACTAATCACGCAGTTATTTCGCCCCCATTCCCAATAAAAGGGATTGATCGTGCGCACTCCATTAATCTGCCAATGCCAAGGACAAATGTGATGGATGTGTGACACGACATTACCTATGTCCTAGCGACGCTATCAATCAACTGGCGGCCAGAAATATTGACCAACATCGTAGTTATGATGTTCTTTGCGACTATTATGGATTGGATCGGTTTTATTCGACTTAGATGGCGTGGTAGTGGATTGATTTGTCTTTTGTGCTAAATAAAGGTTGTATATTGTGTCGCGATTAATATTTATATAATCTGGATAGGCTTTCAGTATGTGATGCATGGCGGATCAGTGTGAATTACTTATGACCAATTGCTATCTTAAATGTAAAATAGTGTATTGTGATGTATTTATAACAAAATCTCCGTAATTTCCAAATATTGTTTGTGTGTTTTAACTGGCAATGTTCTAGCCGATTACATGAGGACCACATGTGGCAAATGTGTAGAATTGGAAAATAATAAGCATTTGAATATTTAGAAGTAGATTATAACGGTGAAGTATAACATCTTGACGAAACTGGCATGTGAACCAAATCCGCCAGACAGACCTGAGCCCGCGCGGTGGAATACGGCCCACTCCCACTCACCGAGAGGAGGCCTGTGTCCCTGCAGTGGGAATGTTATAGGCTGATTATGCTAGATTATTAACTGGCATTTTTTCTCGTATTGACACAAACTATAAATGATTGACACAAACTATAAATGATGATGACAACTAAAAATGATGAGAAATAAATGTTTTTTTTTTATTTTATTTGGTTTCCAAGGAAAGTGTTTCCGTCATATTAAAAAATTACGTTTGTACCAGTATTTGACATTAAGAGGCCGTCTCCACGAGCGAGAGAATCGCGACGATATTATAATAAATAATAATTTTATTTGTACACTTAGAAAACATACATAAGTACACAGGATTAAACATATATTGTACAATAGAGTCACATGATAGGGCGAACTGGTGCTTCCTAAACTAGGCCAAAAGCACAGGCTTTTGCATGTCATGCATGTCAGCATGTCATACCTACCTGGAGGAACCTTGGCTCCTAAAACACAAGTTTTAGGAGCCAAGGTTCCTCCAGGTATGACATACAATTGGTATTAAGTGTCGTGCAGGTACTTATAGTAACACAACATAAATTAAACTAACAGCGCCTTAATTTAAATACAGCATTAGTTCATTTATGAGACAATTGTAATAAGATTCTCGGTTTCGTCATACGTTAACTTCTGCAACCAATCTGTAAGTTTGATTTTGACTTCATGTTTAGTTAGAGAGTATATGGGTATAAGTTTATGTATTCTATTTTACAGTCGAGAGCTAGTTGCCGCATACTGTCAGCTGGCCAACTTGGAACGGCATTGGACTATATCGCACACGAGAGTGCCTTTGCGTCTTTTTGGCTTAGCAAGATCTAGATGTAGCGTAGAATGTCTTCGCAGCATAGCGCGGAGCACGACAAGCTGTCTCACAGTCAATACTTTGACTTCTCAATAAAGTTGATTGGTTAAAAAGTCCCTTCGCTTAAAGTGCATGACTTTCAAGATCGCCCTTTGAGCTCTTCCGATTTTTGAGTAAAGTGGTTTTGTAGGTTCCCCAAACCAGGATACAATATAAAATAATGGACTGGCAAAGACTGGTAAACCATCAAAGCTACGTTGGGATCAGCAGAGTGCCTATGTTCCTTAACTATACAGTTTGATTTTTTAAAGACCAGCCAATTTTAAGGATGTGGTACAGACCATCAAACTGAACAACTTTCTCCATGGGACAAATAGCGTAATCGCGAAAATTTTATCAACTGTCCCATAGAAAACTTCAATACCTACTCGACCTAAATGTATGGGACGGCTGAATTTTTATTCGCGATTACGATGTTGGTCCCATGGAGAAAGTTGTTCAGTTTGATGGTCTGTACCACATCCTTAAATTTGGCTGGTCTTTAAAAAATCAGCCTGTATAAATTAATTTTCTGATCCTTGTACATAAGGCTTCGATATGGGGTTGCCAGCTAAGTTGTTGTAGATGTGGACTCCTGAATATTTTATGTCTGGGACCAAGGACAGAAATGGGCAGCTGCAGTTGGATGCCTCACCTGAGCAAATATGGGCTTTAATTTGACCTGATTCCAGTGAAGGAGTTGAAGTGTTAGGTAGCGAAAATCGAATGACCTTTGGTTGCCCTTAACGTAACAAAGACAAAGGTCATTAGATTACTTACGTGAATTCTCTGAGAGCCACTCCATTACAAACCCAAGCGACTGTTCCGCCCTTTTACTAGCTCTGTCCCAGTCAGTATCATAAACCATCAACGCTGTGTCATCAGCGTATGTATTTTTGTAATTTTTTTTAAAATAAACAATAATATGTCGCAATTAGGAATATGTGCATGACACAGGTCATTGATGTAGAGTAAAAAGAGGGTGGGTCCGAGGATGCTACTCTCCGGAACACCGAAGCTGATAAATCTATCATCACTCCTTGAGTCGATTTTAACCCGTTGAGTACGATTGGAGAGATAATCTTTAAATATGTCCAATGCGATTATCGTCGTGCCATCAAATTCTCGTCGCGATGATATCGCCGTGTGGAGACACGTTCTAAGAGAGTGTATAGAAATACTTGACACGGCGATAATATCGCCGCGATTCTCTCGTTCGTGGAGACGGCCCCTAAGGTATCTATAAACGCTCTGTATTTGGATAGCTGTTATTGTGTGACCTTCGCCTAAACCATAGCATACACATACATAATCAGCCTTTAATGTTCCCACTGCTGGGACACAGGCCTCCTCCCTTCGAGTAGACTGTAGTCCACCACGCGGGCCCATAGGACATGCCGGTTTCCTCACGATGTTTTCCTTCACCGTTTTGAGAGCAGTGATGATGAAATTATTTACACAAAGTAAGGCGCCGGTCTGGGTACGAAGCCACGACCTACAACTCCTAAGTCGCAGCTGTTACCACTGGACCGCCATTGCTCTCTCCAACCAAAGCTTAATATCAAAGAATTCAATATGTCACGTAACGCCGCATAATCTTAACAACTCACCGTTCGTCTAATGGGCCATAAAACAAATAAGAACGAGAGCACGCCACTGAAAACTTGTTCATATCTTGAAATTTAACTGAAACTCCAAAGTGCATTATAAGTTCCACCTGCAAGTGAGGGGGGGCTTTAATAGGGACATGTCTGAAAGCTTTTGAATCTTTCTAGAGTTAACGAAATATTATGCAGAATAATGAATTAAATTAGCAATTCGTTAAGTATTTGCTGTTGCACTTTGTTACCTTTTCGTTGGTTTTAATTGTGGGTGATTATCGTTTCATTAGGTTACGGTTAGGGTTAAAGTTGATACTAGTGTAAGGGTCAAGTTGGTACTGTAAGCGCTGGGTACGCTAAAATTACCGGAATCTATATGGGAAAGGTGCTACATAAGAAAATAAGAAGCAATATTGAATTTTCGCCTTTTATTTGACGAGTAGACGTGTGGCGAGGACGAGTAGTAGTTCTTTGATGCCTTAGATCCTACGTGCTCACTTTTACGCGTCTAACACATAACAGTAATGCTATTCTGTAAAAATCACACCATGAGAACTCGAAAGTGAGCTTAAAGTGAGCTGTCAATAGTGTCAATCCCTTGCATCATATGGAATGATAGATCACTTCATTGAAGTTTTCACGGTGGGGTTTTTACAGAATAGCACTTTTGTTTTATAAAAACAATTGCCGCATATTCAATTTTGAAACTAATACTAAATTCGTTTGAGTAATGAAATGTAGCCAGAGTTATTTTTCTACTAGCCTGCATAATGTAGGTAAGGTGCCCTTTTGCAGACAAGCTTTTCAGTACAACGACGTTTTTCATCATCATATGGAAATTCCAGCAAAGCACAAAAGCTGTGTAAAATAAAATTGGGTCTGTAAGATCTTATGGCAAATACATAAGGTCTCACAGACCCAATTTTCAAACACGTGTATGCTATTTTTTTAATCGTTTAGGTTTATTTTAAAAGAACATGAATAAGGGAAAACATTTCATTTTAACTTTATTTTATACATTTTATTCTTTAGTCGTGTTTTGTTTTATATACATGAACATAATTATTATTATTTGTAGTCGTTTAGCTTATACATATTATATAAATTTATTTCATTATTTACATATAAATTATATTTTTTTAATATTTAAAAAAATAGTAGCCTACCGGTATCGGCAACACGGTCCAAGCGGTCAGGGCTCCAGGGAGAGGAACCTCCTAACAATGCAGGCCGTGTCCAGAAGTACCGCTTTCTAAATGAAGCCCTTGATCCAGCTGCCCAACGAGAGCAGGCTCAGGTGTTGGTCGATGCTCTTGGCTATCTCTATGTAAATAATTATTAGCTTGTTTAAAAATAAAAATCAAATTATGTATGTACTCGAAGATTTTGGTGCACGGTAAAACTTCAACTAGTTTATGTTTGCACCAACTTAAATGTATTAATGTATGTACTACTGAATAAATAAATCATGATCTGCCTAGCCTTTTCCCAAACTATGTTGGGGTCGGCTTCCAGTCTAACCTGATGCAGCTGAATATCAGTATTTTAATTGGAGCGACTGCGTATCTGACCTCCACAACCCAGTTACTGGGTAATACGATACCGCTTGGTAAGACTGGTTGTCAGACTTTCGGGCTTGCGACGACCCGTAACGACTGTCAAAGATCCACGAATAGCAGACGGGACCAACAGCTTCAGCTTCAGCAACAGCGGGATCTTGGTTTGTAAAAATGGTCACCCATCCACGGACCAACCGCGGCAAGCGTAGCTTATCCTGATCGATCGACCCGTGCGGCTGTTATTACTTAGCCACAAGGCCCTCTCATAGCCACTTACTGAATAAATAAATTTAATTGTGTTGTAATTTATACCTACCACAATAGAACTGTCTTGTAGTCACAAATATTTTAAACAAACTACTAAATAACAAGAACCAACAACGTTCATAAATGTCACCACAAAATCCACAAGATTTAATTCCGCTCCTTTTTGCAGAGAACAATTAAAATAAATAGCCTGGTTTGTACCTAACTAAACAAGCCCCTCATATTTAAATGTCGTTCATAATGACATCTTCCTTCCCCTTGTTAAGAATTATAAAAGAGAAGTGAATTTTTACCTCATAACATCCACTGCCAATTAATATTTTTTGAAGAAAAGCGTCATTAGAAACGGGACACCATATTTAGGGAATAATGAATGAATGAGTAATGAATTATTTACCTGGATCAAACATAATTACATGAGGAAGTATAATTTCCGACTGTTATTTTTACATGCTTAATTGGGTATTTAAATTATTTTTTTTGACACACAGCATAAGCATGATCAGCTTATAATGTCCCCACTGCTGGGACATAGGCCACGCGGGCCCAGTCAGCGCTGGTGGATGTCACATGTCTTCGAATTGGTTTTTGGTTCTAGGACATGCCGGTTTCCTCACGATGTTTTCCTCCACCGTTTTCAGAGCAGTGGTGATGAAATTATTTAGACAAAGTAATCAAGAAATCGACCGGATTTCAGAAAAACGCCTTGGAAGTGGAAAATAACTTCATTTTTTTTAAGAAGTCGGTGTCCTTTGTTCTGAATGTGTTTTTTCACACCAGGCAGTGCTTGGGGCTCTGTGTCGCATAAGGGCATTTTCTTTTTGTTTTTTTGTGTTCATCTCTGCGTCATGTTTACCGCAGATAAACGAATTTTCTTTAATAATTTTTTTCTGATGGATAGCTACTATTCAGACAAATTAAACAGGCCTGTAATATAAATTATTAAAACTGTCTTTGTGATCACGAAAGAGCCCTATAATTCGCTTTCATTCGTCCGCCCAATCCCGGATCCCGGCCGCCCAATAATCATGGTTTGGCCTCCTATTGTTCGAAAAACAACAAAGGTCGAATATTATACCTTTTTGATCTCCAACCCTTGACTAATTCTCTTTCATATCAATCTCAAAAGATAAGTATACTTGTGTATTAGGTAGGTACATGTCTTTGTGTGCGTTCTCGTAAGAGTTTTATGCACAATTTATTTATTTATGTATACACCGTTAAATTTTGATCGTTTCAATCCTTAAAAGGGGTCATTGTACTCATCATAATAAACAACTTTTACTACGGGACATACCCTGAAATTGTGAAAAAAAATCAGTTGATCCATACATATATGTCGAGTTATGCGAAGTTGCGAACATAAATCTATGGATCAACTGATTTTTTTTTTCACGATTTAAGGGTTGGTCCCGTGCCCAGCGGACAGAGCTCCGGCGGGATTTCATAGCGGAACGGAGAGTGCGATTGTCGCAACCCAGTGCTGGGCACGCCACAATTGCGGCGATAAATCCCCTCTTTGGGGAGTGGCTAGAGAGGCGCCACGGCACCCTCACCTTCCACCTGGCGTAGGTCCTCACCGGGCATGGTTGTTTCGGGAGGTTCCTGTTCAGGATAAGGTGGAAGGAAACGCCAGGGTGTCACCACTGTGTGGATCGCCCGGAGGACACGGTGGAGCATCGCCGTGTCCTCGTGGTGGCGATCAGCGGCGGCGATCTCTCGCGTCCGGCCCTGGTCCAGGTCATGGTATGGAGCGAGAGTGCATGAGAGGCCGTTACCTCCTTCTGCGAAGCAGTAATGCTCGCAAAGGAGGAGGCGGAGCGCGTGATGGAGAGGCAATCTCTGCGCCCTCACGCCCCTAGTCGCCGCCGCCTTGGACGGGAGTCAACAGCCGACTCCCGAGCAATGGGCAGCTCGCCGCCCGGTAAGGACCAGGTCCGGGTCGACGGCGCGTTGTGTTGCACGCGCGCCTCAAAGAGATGTCAGCACGAACTGACGGGGTCCGCTAGGGCCGATGCCTGCCAGGTCCGTCGGTTGTTCGAAAGAAATACCGTGGCCCCTGGCACAGGCAACTGAAGAACATGGGTGGGTTTAAGTCAGTAAAAGTTTGACACGCCCTTCCGCTCAGCCCAGAGCGGGATAGGGCATTTGATGATTTCCCACCCAAGAAAAAAAAAAGGTTGGTCCCGTAGTAAAAGTTGTTCATAATGATGAGTACAATGACCCCTTTTAAGGATTAAAACGATGTATTTTCTGATGTACTTTGTTGTACACCAGAAAATACATATTAAAAAAAACAATTTATGATAATGACTTATTTATTGAAAACTAGCTTCTGTGAAATTTCTTGTTCCACCGACCCACCCCGTCACATCGCGTCACTAAGTGGTCAATCAAACTGCACTAGCGGGTGCGGGGACGGGCGCGGGCGCTCGGGTCTTGGCGTCTGCGTGTTTACAGTGCCGAACGAGCTACGAGTTAACGACGCTTCGGCGGGTGAATCAAAATGGTTTAGAACCAGAAGCGTAGTCACCTAACAGACGCTATATCACAGTGAATGATACGGGCGGACTGAGCCATTAGAAACACCCGCGCCACCCGCGCCCGCGCCCGCCTCATGACGACACGCGGCTCGCGGGAGCACTGTGAACGCAACTGGCGTCTACATACATTTTGAATTACACGCTTTGTCACTTAATGTTCTTTCTGACTTGTTTTGTTTTTGCTCGTCTTCTAAGGGTCGTAGCGTGATGTTAAGTAGCCTATAGCCTTCCTCAAGAATTGAGCTATCAAATGCAAAAATATTTTTTTAAATACGACTAAAGTGAATCTTTTACTTCTACTATATGCTTCACTAGCCGCGCCGCGGTTTCACCCGCATAAGTTTCGATCCCGTGGGAATATCGGGATAAAAAGTATACTATATGTTAATCCTGGTTATAAACTATCTGTGTACCAAATTTCATCCAAATCCGTTCAGTAGTTTTTGCGTGAAAGAGTAACAAACATCCATCCATCCAACCATACAAATTTTCACGTTTATAATAATAGTAGGAATAGGATTTATCAAATGGGTAGTTCGTGATATCAGCGCTATCAAATATTAGTGGTGTAGTTATGTAAGTGTACAATGCAATGTCTAGGGAAATAAATGGATAAAATAACCTTCAGAATAAACTTAGAAAACGTCGTATTGCTTTTAGGTTTTAAGACAACCCTAGCCAGCTAATTGCCCCACGTGTAATTCAAGTCTGTACACTATTAATAACATTCTTCATGTGTAAGTAAGCTAGAGCCTTTCATGTATCAAAATTACCAGCAGTACCTTTGTACTCATATTATAATTATGTCATATCTATATGTATTTTACTGTGTGTACATAAATAATAAAATAAATAAATAAAATTGGCACAAATATGATCCCAAAAAGAAGTATTTGCTATTGTTTTTTCCTCTCTATGTAGTAACAAAATACACGGTACTCCACAATATCTACACTGCTTTATAGAAACAAACCAGAACACAATATTTTACCAGCCATTTCTAAGTTCCAATAACAGGTTCCCCGCTTCAGTCCCAATAAACGGTACCACCCTCGGCAGAGATCGCAAATTGGAAACGCTCCCTGTATACTCACATATGTACAATGTACATACATGTACACATGACGTGCTTTGCTTCGAGTAAGGATAATAACCTTAATTAGTGCTGATTACTCAAAATGAGCCAACACTGTTGTACGTGGTCGTACCCTATTACAGTTGAAAGTTAGTTAGGGCAGCTTGTTTCGTGAAGTAGGTTTAATTCAATTATGTTATATTGTAGAGTAGTTAAGTCATATTAATCTTAGTGCATATTTTATTTCATAGTCTAGTATAACTTCTATGTCATTAATCGGAAAACTATAAACAAAAACTTCGAAAGGCAGCTTGTCACAATCTTTCTGCACAATTGACAATCTTATTTAGGCAATTGACATTTGCAGTATATATTCATTACTCACTAGTTTCTACCCGCGACTTCAGCCGCGTGGAAATCGTAAGATACAAAATATACTAAAGTAAGCCACATTTTTATAAAGCACCGCATCGCATTGCATAGCCCACCCGCACTTTTACTTTGTTTTCTCTTAATGTTCTCTCTCACTTTTTAATTTTGCTCGGCTCCTAAGGGTCGCCGTTAAATAGCCTATGTGCTTCCTCAGAAATTATGCTATCAAATGCAAAAATAACTTTTCAAATCTGACTAGTAGTTTCAGAGATTAGCGCGTTCAAATAAAGAAACTCTTCAGCTTTATTATTCTAAGTATATAGATTATTATAGATAGATTTATATTATTGTATAGATTTGCCAGCATAAATACTGCTTACAAAAACTATCTACAACTAAAATTAAAACCACACCACAAAATTCCAGCTCAAAAATACTGAAATGGACTCGATGTCAGTACCAACTGCCAACGGTCTATTTCCATTAACCGGCAGACAGCCGGCACAATGGTAAGCAAGCTGTTAGGACATAATGAAGGCATTGTACGTACGCCGTCCCGCGAACGGATGACGTCATTATGTGCAACCTCTTGCCGACTCAGCTGAGCTGCCACCAATGTGATATATCGCCACGAAACTCGATTTATTAGTGTTTTGTGCTCGATTGTACATACAGTTTTATTATTCGATTAGTCAGTTAGGAAATTCTGGGCAGAAATCTGAAGAAAAGAGAGAATGGAATTGAAAAGGCGATGTTTTCTTTGTTCATATCTTTTTTAAGACAGTTATAGATTTATAGTAGTTTCGGTAATATATTACGAGTACAACACACACATACATATATGTCACAACATTTTATTTGATTTTGTATGAGCTTTTCTATCATTTCTAGCATTTAATGAATTCTCTCAATTTATTATAACGGACACACACTTCCCTGTATTTGTTCCTGCGTATGGTACTCGTGGGTACACTTGTGTTGTCATCTGACATTATGCTGAGCTGAGGCCCTTTTGGCATTATAATCTTTGTTTTCTGTTTTTTATAGGTTTAAGTTGTATTTATTTTGCTGTAATGCCAATAAATGCATTTTTCTTTCTTCTTTCTTTTCTTTATATTGTAGTGAAACACCAACTCTATTTTTATTACTTGCTGTCTTTTGATATTAATCATCACGTAGTATCGGTGGTGGTGATTCACCATTTCTCAGTACCTATTCAACTTCAATTGTACGTTTCTAAGCCTTTTTCTTGTAAAAGTGTAGTAACGAAGATCGCTAACGCATGAAGAAACAGACAACATTTTGACGAGGATAAGCTGCGGTAGGTATACCCACACTCATAAATCATAATACACACACACATAAACATACACACACGTACCCACCGAGAGCTGCTATTTATTTAGTGTATACATGACCGGACCAGACGGTATATCTTCTTCAAAAAAGCCAGAAATCCAACAAATTAGGATTTCGATGAATTAAAAACCTGTGACGGCTACAGCTACGACTCACGAAAAGAAGGTGTCTGTATTCAAGGAACTTCATGGTGTTGCGTATCACATACATACGTACATAAACTCACACCTCTTTCCATGGGGGAAGGCAGAAACTACTGACCGCCACGTGCATCTTTATACGAGTATAGCCTTTTGCTTCGTTTACGTTCGGTCGTGCGAGTATTACGCACCTAACCTTTCTGAAGAACATCACTATAATTATGTCCTTCTAAAGCGTCCCACGTCCCGGCCGACGTTTCCACTTATAACTGCCTTGTAAATATATTTTGTTAGTCGTCTTTCATTCATCCCCTTGTCGTGTAGCGACAAGTAACTAAACTTATAAAAACCAAAGGAAAAATGAAATTAAAGAAAGGGAGGTAGAAAACACTTAAAGGTATATTTATAACTTTAAGATGGAGATGGACTAAGAGTGGTGTGTAGTATGTGGAGGTGGGGTGTGTGGATGACGATGCGTGATAGGTGGGCTGAGGAGGCTGAGGTGGAGATCCAGATGGAGGGAGGTAGACGCGAGGCAGGTGCCGGCGACAGATGCAGGTACAGATGAGGGCAGGTCACTGGTGCGTGTGCGGCACAGAGGACACCCGTAGGAGGGCCCACGCAGCAGGGCAGGCTGCAGCACGGCAGCAGGAGCCGGCGCAGGTACAGGTATAGATGAATGCAGGCGGAGGACACCCGTTGGAGGGTCCACGCAGCAAGGCAGGGCGCAGCTCGGCAGCAAGAGAGAGAGGCACGACAGAGACGCTGTCAGCCCGCCAGGTGAGGCGGCCCTCGGATGAGGCGCGGCCCAATAGTCACAGGAGCCCTTCACGGAGGACGGAGGCGTAGGCAGGGTCCGACAGGTACCGGAGCGGAGAGGTACACTGGGTATTCCCGGGATACGTAGCCCTGGAGTATCAGGCTCTTTATTGTATCCGCTTTAGAGACGAAACCCGAACTGATCCTTGGATTGCGTGGATCTATAATGTCAGCTCGTAGAATAACATCATGTAGAAAATATGAATTTGAGTTATGAAGATGGCCAGTAATTAAATATAATAAGTATTCATATCTAATTAGCTAAAAAGATACAGGCAGGTAAGAATTTGAAAGAAAGGTTGCCATTGCGACGTATTAAACGTCGTTGTCAAAGGTGTCATAATAAAATATATTATTAATAAAATACGATAAAATCTATAGTTATTTTGTATTAGAAGTATAGTGTTTATAGGAAAAATGATATCCATCAATGTGGGCGAAATTACCAACCCTTGGATGTCACTAAATCATCGTAGTGTCATCTTAAAGATGGAGCTGTGTCTGTGTACTGATTGTGGATAAAACGTGTCGTAATAGATAATCAGATCAGCGCCTAACGGTAACAGAATGCTTGTTCTGACCTGGAGGAATGAATGAAGATAACTGTGAGTATGTACATTATGTTACACCCTGACATAACCAAACCATCTAAGCATACTCTTTTAAATGTTCACGTTTTTATTGATATCAAAATTAATACAATCAATAGATATTCTATTATATAATACTGCTTTTCACCATGATTTGCTTCGGGCCCCAGCCGCGAACGTAGTGGATGTCAGGCTTTCAAGATAAATCACTTCTTGTTCAATTTATTGGCACATGCTCTCACTTTACTACGACATTGAATTTAATAGGAGATGGCTTCATGTTATTAATTCAATTCTTCAATGTTAGACACGTTTTTTTGAGGACAAATAAGTACTTGGGTACTTGTTGTGTGCTAACTGTTATGTAAGTATAGAGGTATGAGAAACAGGGTGTAAAGTTCACTCATCCTCCATAAAAAAGGGAGGTTCCTCCGACCAAACGGGTGATGTGTCTAGTGGGCAACTGCCCGATGATTCATGTCGGGCCATTGTATAAGGCTAGTTGCGCGGTAAACTCTGTTTGCGAGATGCAGGATTTTGCGTGACGTCAGTATGACGCGTAGTTCACTTGTGGCGTTGTAGATACCGCTACATAAGTATTACTTCGATGGTAAATAAACCATGCCAAATTTAAGTGGCAGTGGGCAGGGTGCAATGCTCGCAGAACATTTGGCCGATGGGGCCGAAACGTTCTGGAGTGGCGACTGCGTACTGGAAGACGTAGTAACCTAGTGAAGGCTGCAGGAATCCGCTGGATGCGAGAAGCACAGAACCGGTCGAAGTGTCGGTGCTCGGGGAAGGCCTATGTCCAGCAGTGGACCAATGGATGATGAATAAAATTCTGTTTTGTTAAATGTCAAAGTTTGTATGTTTGTTACTCAATCGCGCAAAAACGGCTAAAGAGATTTAGATGAAATTTGGCACCGCCAGACCCGGTCTAAGGACATAGGCTATGTTTCATCCTGGATTGCAGATGAAGTCGCGGGCAACAGCTAGTATTAAATAAGCCTTCATTTATGTACTAGAAGATAGAAAAAGTAAAATTAAAAAGTAAATGATTTTATGTGTGTATTTGAATTTTACTGAAATGATGTACCATAACAGGCTGCTACTTCGTGTAAGTAAATTATTATTATGTTAGATAGTACTACACTAAACAGCACTGTTATGATTGGAGTCTGGCAACATTAACACGTTGTTACAGCAACATCTAGCTGGACCTGTGGCAACTTCTCCAGAATATTGCCAAAAAGTTCCTGCATTTCGTCAAGTTCTGTTTTAAAACGTGTGACCAATGTTTCTACATCTTGGAGAAACTTCTTAGTGACCTGATTTTCTCGCTGGTTTGCCATCTGCACCGCCATGCCAATATTTTGCATTTTTCTTTTTTTGCGATCCATGGCTTTGTTTAGTTCTGCACGAATTGCATCAATCTTTTTCTCCTCCTTGTTTTGAATTGAATTGTTATGCAGGACGGCATTTTTCTTTTGTATTTGGATATTCGCTTTCTTCTCAAGGTAGACATGATCTTTTTCAATGTAACCAGTATTTTTATTCTCAAACACAACCCTCAATTTTGTTTCACCGGCTTCATAAATTTCGTTGACCATTTTGAAGAAACGAACGATTTCACAAATGGTTGTTCATTACAGGAGACTCGATGACTATCGAAGCTAATTAATGAACAATCGCGTGAACTAAGAAACTAATATACATAATATAATTTTCTTATAGCCATCCACTTATGATTTTGTGACCATTCTTCGTGACAGGAAAACATACTGATTTGATTAGTCTTTTGACAGACTTCAAATCCCACTTCAGAAATGACTATCTACTTTTAAATAAATGCATTGCATCAAGGAGCTCATTATAGCAGGTACATGCTAACTCCATGATTTGTATTCAAAATCGCAGACATTATAAAGCTTGCCACTTGCCACGCTTTATTATTATGATGGGACTGCCATACGCATTGCGCTCATAAAAGTCCATAAATAAAATAATAAAGAATAAAAACAATACTATCATATTCACTTATTCATGATTAGATGATTATTTATTATGCTACGAACTACCTACTCAAATGCTACGAAGCACTCTTGCTACGACTGCTACGAGACACCTACAATCTGCTACGAATCTCTTGTAACCGATACATGAGGCGCTGCAAGCCTAACAACTTTAGACTGAAATTATCAATATTGAACTTATCACTAACATGGAAATATGAATTACCTAATTAAATTATACAGACGCCAGCGCACCAAGCTACTACAATCTGTCAAATTTCTTTAATAGATTTTCAACTTTATCTCTGAAACATTAAGGTTCAAGGTTGCTTGCGAAAATTTTACAGTTTCGGGTAGCTTGACCTGGTGGCGTCTGTATCTTGCACGGGCCTTGACTGTCAGTTTTATTGTTAATAAGCTTAATATGAGTTTCTAATAAACTGTGGAGTCTTGACTAGTTACAGTCTTTACTCCTTAGTAAATACTCCTTCTATTTAGCAGCACTAAAAAAACAAAAATTCATGAATTTTTAAATCTACGACATCTTTACTCTGACGTTGGAACTAAAACGATCACTAAGCAGCGCTTCGATGCTCAAAGCTCAGCTGAAACAATTTAAATAAGGTAACTTCAGAACCATGTAACGTACAAGAAGTCCGTGAGATGGCGCTGTGCTTAAAAAAGGAGAAACCTGTTTTGCTGACGTATAGGTGGAGCAAGTATCGAACAACCCAAAGAATTTTGTGTAAACAGAATATAAGCCGATTGAATTTATTGAGGTTTTTTTTTTAAGAAGTATGTTATGAGCGTAGTAGGTATCGTTCTTTAGTTTCTGCCTACCTCCATGGGAAGAAAGCGTGAGTTTGTTTATGTATAACTAGCTGCGCCCCGCGGGTTCACTCGCATAAGTTTTGATCCCGTGGGAATATCGAGATAATAATTATCCTATGTTTTAATCCCAAAAACCGTTAATCCTGGTTATAAACTATTTGTGTGCCAAATTTCATCCAAATCCCTTCAGTGGTTTTGGCGTGAAAGAGTAACAAACATCCATCCATCCATACCACCTCTCGCGTTTATAATATTAGTAGGATTTTATTAAAACTTACTTTTTCTCCTCGACATGCAATTGTGTTATGTGCTTAAACTATTATTTAATACTTACACCTCATATAGTAAATATTGTTAGAAAATGTTCAAGTATTCTATATCATTCAGTTTTTAGCTGTTTTTACCTAATACAAATCAAACACTCTCACGACTTCTTTGTCCACCCTAGTAAGATCGACAGTATTGAAGAATTACTTTTTGATCGGTTTTATCAGGGTTTTCAGTAGAGCCGTACATTTTGACCAGAGACCAGTGGTAGCCCAATGGTAACGGCTGCGACTTAAGAGTTGTAGGTCGCAGGTTCGTACCCAGACAGGCGCTTTACTTTCGTTCGTTCCCACTAGTACAACCGAACTGTACCACCGGTGGTACTAGCGGGAAATTGTGTTCTCTATAGTACCACTATTTACTAAGTGGTACTAGTGAGACTGTTTGTTCTCAACCTTTGTCCCCACTAGTACCTCCGAACTAAACCACCGGTGATACTAGCGTGAAATCTCGTTCTCTATAGTACCACCATTTATATTAGTATTAGTGGTACTAGTGAGACTGTTTGTTCCATATCCGAAAGATATCCACTTACAAACTCCGTATAAAACCACAGACAAATCATTAATCAAAGTAAGTTCTCATTGTTGTTTTGTCACAATTGATATGTTTCAACATATATTGCAAATAACAACAATAACAAAATATTAAAAATCCCCAATACTGGTGTAAGTTTTTAAGTTATCTCACATTTTATTTACGCAATTATGAATGAAACCGACATAAATTTTTTTAAAAAAGGGCGTGGAAAAGTGCTGCTTGAAGGTGGGCACCAATATTACTTCCATAAAAAATATAAAAATGAAAGTGAAATCTGGAGATGTAAACAATACAAGTTGGATTTAAAATGTAAAGGATCGGTAACTTTATCGAAAGTAAGTGTTTTCTTTATTCTCTTATATAACGTCACAGACCAGTGCACCTACTCTATACCAGTCCTCGGGATAGTTTTAAAAAGAGTGACATTCGTGGCATTCATAAAGACCTCAAGTGCTCAAGTTCGACCATAGTTCGACTTAATCTTGAGTAGCCGGTTTTGACAAATCGTCTATAAATTTTCTGTTAAAATCGGCTGCTCAAGATTGAGTCGAACCTGAGTCCGTTTCATGAATAGCACTCTAAATTTCCTAATTCTATCAAATCTGGATCCTTCTAATGCTGTTACTTGTTAGGGTTTTGGTGTATTAACGTGAGGGTTTAACTGGTTGTACCTACTTTTTTTTGTTTTAGAACCCAGATAGTGCTATAAATAGAAAGCCACATAGTGAACAGTGCCAGCCTGACCTTGCCCAGAATTGTATTGATGCTACTATTAGCGCATGTTGTGATGAGGCAGTACAGGGCGAGGAGCCAGCTCCTAAAGTATTTAAACGGGCAATAGCTAAAATCACGACAAATCGTTGGGATTTACTCGCCGGTAAGCCAACACCAAGTTTCAAAGAAAGGATGGGATTATGTTGTACGAGAAATCAAACAAGACGTACCTGCAATGAGAAAGTTCCAAAAATACTTCCAGACAGTTTGGATGAAAAGTTCTTTCAAAAATATTTTAAGCGTTTTTGGCTCTCAACATCGAACGAACAACTCAGCAGAAGGTTGGCATCACAACTTAAATTCATACATAAGCCGAAATAAACCAAATTTCTTGTAGATCTTGCATGTTTTGTTCCAAGAATCTCACATATCAACCTTCCGAAGCAACAAATTGAAGAAGTTCAATAAAAGCTCACAACCAAAGCGAGCAAAACAACATATTGATTCTGATGATCGGATAATTGAAGCACAAAGGCAATTGACATCAGGAGAAATTTGTATTGGCCACTTTTTAGAGAAACTTCGCTAGTTCGCAAGTAAACATTGTTATTTTATTTTTACTTTGGCCGAAAGATAAGTTTGTTTTTTGTTTACTTTTGTTTTGCAAATAAATTTAGAATATCTTTTAATTTCTTTATTAAAGTGCAGGTGCCATCTCTATAGGTAGGTTAAGAATGTAAAGGTTTTTTGTTAAGAATGTAACACTTCTCCTGATATCAATTGCACCTCTGCTTCAATTATCCGATCATCAGAATCAATATGTTATTTTTCTCGCTTTGGTTGTGAGCTTTTATTGAACTTACTTTACTTCACTTTTATTGAAGATAAAAAGTCTGCTCCATCGTATTTCTAGATGTTCCACAAGCTTTTCATATAGTTTGGAGTTTCCATAAGGATTTGATATACAAGCTAAGCTGCTGCCCAATGATTTTGCCGATATCTTGCAAATATACAGGTAGAATGTTTCGAGTAAGGCACGAGGATGCCTTTTGTGAGTAGTTTAATTTTGTTAGATTAAAATTACTTCTTCTAAAAGTCTTATAGGCTAGATTGTAATTAATTATTAAGAACCTGGTTATTTAAAAAAAATATTATTTTTAAATGATCAATACGTTATTTGAATTGTTGTTTTATGATCGATAGTTAAATAGTTTTAATTTTACGTAAGAGAGAAACTAAAGAAACTATGTACTTAAATGTCATTTGCAAACAAATATATTAAATTTTTACATGATTTGGTTTTATTGGTTTTTAATAATATCCCACATTGAAAAGCAGAAAAAATAAACAATACCAAATACACTACCCAAAAACACTTCTCTTTTTTGGAGTTGGTTTCTATCGATATTTTTATCGATAAAATATTTATACTAACCCCTCTTCCCTTGTTGATGCTAGAATTGCGTGTGTGCATTCAGTGACTGTATCGATATTTTTTCTAGTGCACGCATTCTCAAAAGGGGCGGGCCCTTTTGAGAATGTGTGCAATAAGATAGCACAAAAGTGTTACGGTTATTTTCTTGTGTGCGTGCCAAAAAAGCCGCCTCTTTTGATCATGTGTGCCGTATCTATTTATTTTGTTTTTGTGGGAGTTTCCAGAGTGGCAAAAATGTGACAACACTTGAATTTGAACAAATATGCAGTAAAGGCATATCTCTCGGATATCTATGGAACAAACAGTCTCACTAGTACCAATAATACTAATTAATATAAATGGTGGTACTATAGAGAACGAGATTTCACGCTAGTATCACCGGTGGTTCAGTTCGGAGGTACTAGTGGGAACAAAGGTTGAGAACAAACAGTCTCGCTAGTACCACTAAGTAAATAGTGGTACTATAGAGAACACAATTTCCCGCTAGTACCACCGGTGGTACAGTTCGGTGGTACTAGTGGGAACGAACGTTTACTTTCACTACTCACCACTGCTCTCAAAACGGTGAAGGAAAACACCGTGAGGAAACCGGTATGTCCTAGAATAAAAAATTCGAAGACATGTGACATCTACAAACCCGCACTGGGCCCGCGTGGTGGATTACGGCCCACTCCCTCTCACCAAGAGGAGCCCTGTGTCCCAGCAGTGGGAACATTATAGGCTGATTATGTATGTATATATACATTTTGACTAATATCAAAGGGCTTGACTCTACATAACTTAGATCTATATAACTTTTTTAACAGTGAAACCGTTGTTTAAGCCGTGGCAACCTACACACTTTACATTAAATGTTTTCGTGGGATTATTTATTACGAGCAGCCATTTATGACTGTCTCATTAGATGACTGTCGTTAATACAGCTGGACGTCTGCCCCCCATAGACAAAATCCCTTGCTATGACAATGGTACCTACATGTATAAATAAAAGCATAAGTATGGTAATAAATAGGTACCTACCTACTCAGCTGGACATAAATAAACCGTTACATTAAAACGACATCATGTCACAAACATTCTCTATGAATGTCACGGGTGCCATCTGCAGAGATATCATCCTTATTGGAGCCGGTATGCATTGAAGCAGAGAGGAGAGAAGATGGCTAGTAAATAAACCAATGTAAATGTATTGAAACTAACGCTAATATGAGGTTGTTCGAGATATCTCTATTCTCCCGTTTCATATTCATTTATTACATCCCATAGTGTAAAAAAGATGTTACAATAGGCTTAAAGATATGAACAAAAATATGGTTCCTGTAAGGACACAGAAAAATGATAAAATTAAAATTACAAAAAACGAAATTAAAACTACTACTAATGTAGAAATAAAAAATTTAGGTGCTTAAATTTATTTACGACATAAATAATTAGGACATAAATAATTATTAGGTAAGACTGAATGATTACAAATTAATTAATTAGATTTACCTATAAGTAGCATTTATTACTGTTTATTGTTTTAATTACTGAGATCAAATATAACAAGATAAAGAAAAACAAATTGCAAAAAGAAACACGCAAAGGAAATATTTCCTTTAGAAAAAATATGATGTGATATAATCAAAATTGTAATTAACAAAAATGGCAACACATTTTTGTTAATTACCATTTTGGTTACCTCCTGCTTAGATTAAAATCCACAAAGGAATAATATGGTTTTGATTGAATTCTAATCGCGCCATGTCGCTCACAGGCTTTAGTCAATAATCGAGGTATGAAATAATAATTATTTATTTAATAAAAAAAACGTTTACAAAAAGTGTACATTTAGTCAAGTGCAGTTAGTAGTAGTTGTAGTTTATTTTTAGCCAAGTGCCTAAAAATAAACTACAACAATTTTTTTATTTTTTATTACAGGTGCAAGTAATGATGGTTCGGAATTCGAGTGTTAAGTAGCGACCCACCCGAACTAGTTTTAATTCAAACCTGTGTTTCATGCCATCACTTTACATTTCAATTAAATTTGGGAATTAAATTAAATAAACTGGTACTGTATATAAAAATAATTATTTAACAACTCTGCGAAAAAGCACAATAGTACATTAATACCTAATACTAAGCCTATGTATACATACAAAAGTAAATTTTATATTTACAAGGGAATAAATCCAATCATGACAAAATTTCTACAAGTTTTTCTGTGTCTATGTAATTGAGTATCGCTAAGTAATCTGATAGATAACATTGTACTACATTTTTTATAGCTTACACTATAGAAGCTTAGTAACTTGTTGAGTCTATTATACAGAAAAGGTCCTAAGAACACATAAAATCGATTAGCAAACGCATGTTTAGTTTGAGGGTTTATACAAACCAAGTCCTTCCTTCTCTTGTCGGAAGGTACTGGGTCAAAAGGAAGTGCAGTGTGCTGGTGCAGTACTATGCTTAGAATAAATAATTGCCTTACTGTTAGTACATTACATGCTAAGTAGAGTTGGTGCATAGGAAATATAAAAGGGCGAAAGGTACCTTTAGAATTGCTCTTTGGGCGCGCTCTAGAGGGAGTAAAATTGTTTTTTCACTTCAGTAGCTCAAATATGTAGGTTTTGCTATGTTGGTTTTGATGGTTATGTTGGTTTTGGGTTTTGGTTTTGCGGTTTTGTAAGTTACTTGGTCTCACTCAGTGAGCAAAATGCGATTTTGCTCACTGAGTGAGACCAAGTAACTTTTTAAAATTTTTTTTCAGAAAGCCCCGAATATCACTCTTACTGACTAAAACCCACCCGTGTTCCTTCCTTAGCCCTTTATGTTCCAGGGCAGCGGTAACCCTTTCGGACGATCCCGCTACCCCGGCAGGCTTCGGCCTGACCAGAGCTACCCATTGCTCTCCACCCGCAGGCCCGCGTCTACGGTGGCCGGGAGTCGTCACGCGGCTCCCGACGCCCGCAGCGTCTCCCGCGGCGGCTGAGGCGTGAGGATCTCTCCCTCACCCATCCCGCCACCTCCTTCGCTAGCATGACTGCTTCGCAGAAGGAGGTGACCGCCTCCCACTCCCTCTCGCCCCGGACCATGGCTTGAACCAGGGCCGGACGCGAGAGGTCGCCACCGCTGCCGATCGCCTCTACGAGGACACGGCGGTGCTCTACCCAAGCGGGGCAGACCTCCACCGTATGCTCCACCGTGTCCTCTGGATCTTATTAAGCCTTGGGTTAATCATACAATTCGAAACATTCACACTCTATCTCTTTCCCGTCATTAGAAAGAGAGAGAGACAAAGACCAGCCCTTTCGAAGTTCCGATTTTGAATTCGACCTCTAAGACAAACACGTTCGGAATTTCGTACTAACTAAAGAAATTTTGCAAAAAGATAATTATGTCTTTTAATGTAATTTGTTGAATTTTTAACTTATTGTTGTATTTAAACGAAAATACGTATTTACTGCAAATAAAACCTATATTTAACCTGTTAATATTTATTTCTAGTTTCAATAATGTTACGTAATATATTTTGAATAATAAAATATCATGGGTGCTATTTCCGAAAACGCCTTAATTTAAATAAAAGAGCGGGAATAAAATTTCGTGGGTGGCGTAAAGAGATGAATAAGTTAAAAAATATTAAAATAATATTAATCTTGCACATGAAAAGTCGGTAAAAACATACAAGTCACACACGACCCACTACTTTTATACTGACGGCGCAAATAATTATAATTATGTATTTGTCGTTATTGATTATTTCATTATAATCAATACAAAACACACGTCCGCTTTGTTTCGCGTCACGTAAAGCGATCGACGAAATGTAGGTATTAAGAGTTATTACTATTATTGTCAGTGGCGAATCCAGCGGGGTAATTTCGTAACACACTATCAGTAGCAATGGGCTTCATTTTGACAGTTGAATAACATTCATTGCGTTATTTACGTTGTTGAGCAGGCATATTTTTCGAATATATGAAGCAAAGGATTAACAATATCCTTCAAAATTATTCAGATTGAGATTGAGAGTGTGTTACGCAATCAGGGTGCTGGATTGTCGTTTGGGAGGGGCATGCCCCCGCTAAGGGTAGGTTTTAGCAAAGTAAACTATAAGAAAAGGCGCGCGGTTAAAAAATTCCTGACGTAAACAAAACATTTTATAGAAAACTAATAAAACTTGATAACATAATACTTACTAAGTTATAATTTTGATGACAATTATTGTACCTACCTTATGTATTAGCAGTAGTAGTTAGCATAATATCAAGTTCACTTTAAGATTTGTCACGGAAGAACTTAGATGCCCTTTTTGGCTCGAGCCCCCTAGTCCCCTGGATTCGCCACGGACTATTGTTGTATCATTTTTTTTTTTTGCATTTTGGCAATTTAGCATTTGGACTACATTCTCTAAATATGTGCTGACACAATCATTTTAATTGATAGAGCTTTATCAAACACCTAGTTTATTTCAAGTGAGGGCAAGAAGTTCTTCACAAAAGACCACTTTCCTCTTACATATCAAATATGAACTATGTATCAAGTAGGTAGAATACAGTTTAACAGTTTATTTATTTTATTTATAGTTAATTAAACCGGTACAATACCAAATACATTAATTAACATAGAAACTATTATTATTACATTGACATCCATTATGTTGTATATTATAACATGGACCCGATGTAGATCTACTAGCGTCCGTAGCCTAGCTGCGTTTCGGTGACCTCTTTGGAGAAACTGAACGTTTTGTCTGTGCAATTAGGGACGAAGTTATGATGACGAACAACCGGAGATTTATTGTGAAAGACGGCACTGCTGACATCTGTCGGGCATGCCTCGTCTAGCTAACGGAAAGTACTTGCATAGACACAATCTTGTAGCCAGGATAATCCATCAGCAACTTGCTCTGAAATACAGCCTTGTGGAATCTGAGGTGCCGTACTACAGGTATGTGCCCGACCCAGTTCTCGAAAATGGAAATATCACATTGTACTGGGATCGATCCATCATCACTGACAGGACTATTGTTGCCAATAAGCCTGATATAGTGGTGGTGGATCGATCAGAGCGGCGCGCAATGATTGTTGACATAACCGTCCCGCATGATGAGAACCCCGTGAAAGCCGAGAAAGATAAACAAATCAAATATCTTGACTTGGCTCGCGAGGTTGTCGACATGTGGCATGTGGACTCAGCAATCATTGTGCCGATAGTCGTGACAGCCAAGAGCCTCGACCAACACCTTTTTTTTTATTTTTTTTTTTTTTTCTGGGTGGGAAATCATCAAATGACTCCTCCCGCTCTGGGCGGAGCAGAAGGGAGTGTCAGACTTTTACTGAATAAAACCCACCCGTGTTCCTTCAGTTGCCTGTGCCAGGGGCCACGGTATCTCTTTCGAACAACCCGCAGCCCCGGCGACATCGGCCCTAGCGGACCCCGTCAGTTCGTGCTGACAGCTCTTTGAGGCGCGCGTGGAACACAACGCGCCGTCGACCCGGGCCTGGTCCTTACCGGGCGGCGAGCTGCCCATAGCTCGCCGCCCGCAAGCCCGCGCCTACGGTGGCCGGGAGTCGGCTGTTGACTCCCGTCCAGGGCGTCTCCTGCGGCGGCTAGGAGCGCGAGGGTGCAGCGATTGCCTCTCCCTCGCGCGCTCCGCCTCCTCCTTCGCGAGCATTACTGCTTCGCAGAAGGAGGTGACGGCCTCCCATTCACTCTCGCTCCGGACCATGGCCTGTATGAGGGCCGGACGCGAGACGTCGCTGCCGCCGATCGCCGCCAAGAGGACACGGCGGGGTCCCGCCCAAGCCGGGCAGACCTCCACCGTATGCTCCACCGTGTCCTCCGGGCGATCCCCACAGTGGTGACACCCTGGCGTTTCCTCCCGCTTTATCCTGAACAGGAACCTCCCGAAACAACCGTGTCCGGTGAGGACCTGCGTCAGGCGGAAGGTGAGGGCGCCGTGGCGGCTCTCTAGCCACTCCTCAAAGAGGGGACTTATCGCCGCAATTGTGGCGTGCCCAGCGCTGGGTTGCGACAATCGCACTCTCCATGCCGCTATGAGATCCCGCCGGAGCTCTGTCCGCTGTGCCGTGATTTCTCGCGGCAGCGGAGCAACGCCCCGGCGTTTTGCCTCCTCGCCTCGACCAACACCTGAGGAGGCTCTCGTTGGGCAGCTGGATCGAGGGCTTGATTGAGAAAGCGGTACTTCTGGACACGGCTCGCATTGTCAGGAGGTTCCTCTCTCTGGAGCACTGACCACCGGTAGCTTGGACCCTGTTCCCGATACCGTTGGGCTATTTTTTTTAAATATTTTTATACTTTTCATATTCTAATATTTAAATAATTTATATGTTTACATTGAAATAAAGGAGAAAATAATGTTGTATAAAATTAAATTTAAAACTTTCACGGAACAGATTCTCTCACAGAACACCAGACTTATACGCATAATTTTACTCCGTAAAGCGCAGGCCACACCGCCAGCTGGCGGGCGGGCGGGCGAGCCGAGCGAGGCATCGTTTCACATCTTTTAATACTTAGGTAGCTTATCTCTGTAGTTCGCGGTGTGAACCCAAGTATGAAAAGATGTGAAACGATGCCTCGCTCGGCTCGCCCGCCCGCCCGCCAGCTGGCGGTGTGGCCTGCGCTTTAACAGTTAAACAGTTATCGAAACTATTTTATTTCCGATTTCCACGTAAACAAAGTCGTGGAAAGTTATATGGATTCTTAGCGCGCTGTTACCAGCGAGAGCGCGCGTTGTTCGTCATAATTATTAATTAGGAATTCGATTTGATTCTAAAATTAAAACATTATATGTACATATTACTAGCTAGCTTAGCTAGCCTTCGGGTGCGTAGAAGTCGTAAGACGCCACAATATCCTTGGACCAATTATTATTGCGGGAAAATATAGCAATCCTAATAATATTATAAACGCGAAAGTTTGTGAGGATGTATGGTTGGATGTTTGTTACTCTTTTACGCAAAAACTACTGAACTGTTTTGGATGAAATTTGGTACACAGATAGCTTATAACCAGGAATAACATATATAATGCTTTTTATCCCGATAGTTTTTGCGCGATCGAGACTTATGCCGGTGAAACCGCGGGGCGCAGCTAGTACTAAAATAAAAACCACATTTTAACAAAAAAATCCCTGTAGACTACGTTTGTAGCTTTGGTCTCTGCAGGCAAAATATGCAGAAAATCAGGACTGGTAACGCAGGAGCAAGCGAAGTATGTACATACATATATCCATGTAAGAAGCATCGTCCTGATGTCCCATTGTCGTTTTTACATTGAAATAAAGGTATAAGTAATAACCAACTGTAAAAAAAAAAATAACCACGTAAAATATAATTGTTGGGAATCGAATTTAGGTACATACAACCACAGGTTTGCGAAGCAGTAGTGGAACCGCTAAACTATTTGCTTCGTTGAAAGTTGACTGAAATAGCCGGTCTGATGTCATGATTAACTGCTTAGCTCCATCAAGGCATAGCGTGATGATAATCTTTTAAAAGGTTAAATCTGTAACTAGCTGATAAATCCGTTCCCTATTCAGCTCAGTAAAATTATGGAATAATTCGACTGTGTTCATACATAGGTACACTGTTCTATTATGTTCATTTCAATAATAGTAGGTACCTCATTAAAACATCGGGTGGGGCCGTGACGGGGCACACGGACCTTTGTTTAACGTGAAGCGTAGGCAGGGAATCACTTTTACTACAAAGAAAAATAATACAGAACAGACTCTGAATGAATATTTATTTCGATTAATATTCGACAATTTTGTTTATTGTGTATGAAATATGGTAATGTATAATACGGTCTGTGATGTGGCGCAGTGTAGCCCAGTGGTAACGACAGTGACTTACGAATTGAAGGTCGTAGGTGGGAACATCGTGAGGAAACCGGCATGTCCTAGAACCAACAATTTTAGTACGGGAAGTAAGATCCGAATGTACGGTTGGGCCGTTTCGGGGCCGTCAGACAGAATTTTTTTAATGGGATAACATTTCTTCTTGTAGGAAGCCTTATTACTTTTTATAATTTTACCATTACCATTCAACCCGACTAAAGGTGCAATTGGGCCTATGCGAATAGCTTTTTACAATTTTGACTAAAATAGGCGTTTGTCAGGATTGACTGCTTGACTCCATAAAGGTATAGCGTTGGTTAAATCTGTAACTTCTCTAACCTTTTGGCTCGCCTTTCAACAATTTGTGGTAGACTATAGAAAAAACAAACATATTGTAATATTGCTCATCCCCCATAGCAAATAGCGTAATAATTTATAGCCTGCCGACTGACCAGACTTATAGGGAATATTTATGCAAAACTTTAACAAAATCTATCGAGTAGTATTTGCGTGATGCTGAAACATACATTCAGACAAAAATTCTAAAAACAATATTTTCGGCATAAGAATTGATTCCAGGCGTCGAAAAAGATTCAATGTAAAATTTTGACTCAGTTACGATTTTATTATACTTACCGTATGTAGGTATAGATTTCACAATAAGGCTGGCATTGTAATAATATGTAACGATTTTGTTATTGTAACTATTCTGTTATTATAACGATACACCTTACACCACTATTCTGTTATTGTAACGATACACCTTACATACAAACTAAGCAGTACCTCTACTGCTTACTCATACAAGATTGCACCTACCTACTTAAATTTTTAGTCATATTTTAAAACGTTGCGAAATGTCCAATAATGTATAAACAAATATACCAACGCCTACTTTTTTTCATGACCACGCGTATTCGGTGCTGGTTTTAATTGGGTTTAGGTAGGTATAATTCACGCTGTTGGCGCCAATTCCCTTGTTCTCAAACTAAACTTTTAAGTTCAGTGCATCTATTTATTTCTATTTCATTAAAAAAAAGGACAGAAGATAAAATAATAGTTTAGTTCTGTTTGTACTCGTATGAAGTTAGGTACCGCCTCAGAACCAATAAATGTTGTGTTAACTTATTAGCTTATTAGCTTATTAGCTGAATCTCGTTAAATCATCAAAAAAGCCGTTTCATACAAAATGTATGAGAAGATTAATTATCTTCATCATTATTTTGATTTTTTCTCATGTTTTAATAGTTATTCTGCTATTCGGGACGGAGACAAATCTAACAAATAAAAGATCATCACAATCGGTCCAGCGGTAGGTGGTGTAGGTAACTATACCTACACTATTTATAACTCAAGACCGGTTTTGATTTATTTATAAAGAAGATTAGGTACTGGGTTGGCAGGTCTGTATCTAACTCGATGGCATCTATCATAAAGTATTGGAGATTTTTCGTTACCAACAGTCTCGTGGGTTTTGTATCTCAGCTTAAGCCAACGGTGTGAGACACCTCAAAGACAGACCACTCTTCCTTCACCTTAGGTGAAGTGTGCCGTTATTTCACTTAATGCTGGGGATTGACACTCACTTCACCCAAGATTTCACGGTGAGATTTTTCACTATGATAATCGTCTACTACAGTATATATATGCCGTGTTATATATTTATCGCATTTTATTGTAGTAGGTACGGTTTTAATTTTTTTTTTCTACTGTAGTAAGCAGTACATAATATAGGGACATATTTAAATGAACATAACAAAAATGTATTCAACTGGTTTTCTCCAGCTCGGCCCGCCATCTTCTACAGGCTCTGCCGCGACGCCTTCTGGCTGTGTCAGGACTCCAACTAGTGGCTATGTTGCCCATAGCTAATTGGGCATACGGCAGACGTGGCCAGCCCAGTTCCATTTCAGCTAAGCGGTTTTATGAGCATCTGTGATTTGGAGCGCAGTGTGGTGTTGCAGCGAATATGGTCTGTCAATTTGTCGGTTAGAATACAGCGGTCCATTTCACGTTTTGTAAAATAAAAAAAATAATTAAAAATTAAAAAAACCCCCGACACAAAACAAGTTAAAAAACTATGAAAAAATAGCCACAAATAGAACGAAAAAGGTATAAACGTGAAACCCTATATAAAGAAAAAATGACCTTGAAATTATGATTTGTTGCGGTGATTAAGGTTCAATATCGATTCTAGGACTTCGTAGAATTACAACACGTCTTTACTGCATGAGGATTTATTCTGAACTACTTTAATGAGCAAGACAGACAATTATATATATTTATACCGGAAATACTGCCCACCAAAAGGGATTTTTAATTCCTTTTACAATTAAGTTTTGAAATTGTATAAGTAAAAAAACAAATTATCAAAAAAAAACATGCACTATGACATTAGATTAATCAAATATTGGTTAATATCAGATAAACAACATGAATTTCCAGATAGACTACAAAATAAACATATTAACAAAAGATCATCAAATAGAATAGATCATAAAGTTAACGAAATTTAAAAGAAACATTTAATTATTATAATAGGGAACTGATGTCGCTAATATTAACGATTGGTAGAAAACAGAGTTTGGAAACTGGTCTTCTTACAGTATTCGTAGGTACCCATCTTTACGCTATAAACCCTAGTGATTCCATCAGATCCTGGGTGTTTGTCTACAATCCGTCCTAAAGGCCACTCGTCAGGTGGAAATCCTTTTTTTTTTTCTTCTGGGTGGGAAATCATCAAATGACTCCTCCCGTTCTGGGCGGAGCAGAAGGGAGTGTCAGACTTTTACTGACTAAAACCCACCCGTGTTCCTTCAGTTGCCTGTGCCAGGGGCCACGGTATCTCTTTCGAACAACCCGCAGCCCCGGCGGCATCGGCCCTAGCGGACCCCGTCAGTTCGTGCTGACAGCTCTTTGAGGCGCGCGTGGAACACAACGCGCCGTCGACCCGGGCCTGGTCGTTACCGGGCGGCGAGCTGCCCATAGCTCGCCGCCCGCAGGCCCGCGCTTACGGTGGCCGGGAGTCGGCTGTTGACTCCCGTCCAGGGCGTCTCCTGCGGCGGCTAGGCGCGCGAGGGTGCAGCGATTGCCTCTCCCTCACGCGCTCCGCCTCCTCCTTCGCGAGCATTACTGCTTCGCAGAAGGAGGTGACGGCCTCCCATTCACTCTCGCTCCGTACCATGGCCTGTATGAGGGCCGGACGCGAGAGGTCGCCGCCGCCGATCGCCGCCACGAGGACACGGCGGGGCCCCGCCCAAGCCGGGCAGACCTCCACCGTATGCTCCACCGTGTCCTCCGGGCGATCCCCACAGTGGTGACCAGGTGGAAATCCTTCGGTTTTGATACGAACAATCTGGCCTATGTCAAACTCTTCCTGTCTTTTATACCACTTTGGTCTTTGCTGAAGTCTGAAGAGGTACTCGCATTGCCAGCGATGCCAAAAGTTGACAGTACCCTCTAACAGTGTTGTCACCGCGATAAGCTTGATAGGCAAATATCTTTCAGGCTAAGTGAGGGTATAGTAATTGGAGACTCTCCAATGAGGAAGTGGCCAGGTGTAAGTACATCCAAATTGTTTAAATCTGACACAATAACTGGGCATAGAGGACGGGAATTAAGACATGCTTCAACTTGACATAATACGATGGTCATCTTTTCGTATGTCAAATTCGTATTCACGATGCGTTTGAGGTGGAACTTCATGGACTTTACTTCGGCTTCCCAGAGGCCTCCAAAATTTGGGCTATATGCAGGTATGAAGTGTATTTAACCATTCGTTTTTTGTTTCAGGAGAGAGTGCTTTATCCCAGTGGACCTGTTGAAGCCATAATTCCTGGATCATTATCTTTGTAGGTACCAGTGCTGGCGCTAACCATCCCAGAGGATCAAAAAGTCGTTGAACTCCGGCCAATATTTTCCTCTTGGTAACTGTTTCTGATAAGGGTGGTAGTTTAAGGTTGTATTTAAGTACATCTTCTCCCATATTCCAGGATAAGCCCAGTGTTTTTATCAAGCCGTCTAACTTGATATCGATGTTAACATGAGAGCTGGGCTCAGCTGGATGAAATTCTCTAAGGAAATCTGAATTGTTCGACGCCCATTTTTGTAGGATAAAACCACCTCTCTCAAGAATTGCCTTCACGTCTTTAGCTACTTTCTTCCAGTTATGATAGTTTTAAAACACTCACAATTCCCCTTTTTTGACAATCTTAAACTTGTTTATTAGTTATATCGCCCGTAGCCCTAATTGCAAAATAGGTGCAACAAACAGCTCTGGAATGCGGCCTATTGTTCTCCGATCGTAATAAATAAAAGCGTGTTACATTTTGATGGAACATTTAAAACACAATGTGACACGCTTTTATTTATTTCTTATCAGGTTTAAATTATTTTTAACTTTTTGGTCCTTTTATTAATAAGTAATAAAAGCTTGTTTTTTAAAAGTTTTTTTTTTTCTTTTAATTTTTTTTTTTAACTTTTTACTATTTTTGATGCGAGATTGACTACGGCGTAGTTCATAGCGCGTAGCAGTGTTTTTCCGTTATATGCGTTTACTGCACTTAAGCTACCTGTTCATCTTTAGTCCCTGGTTACCATCTAGCACCAAAGTACTCGTCAAGACGAATCAAACGAACCCGAACTCGATGGGTTGTGTCGTTTAATTACCGAGTTCCTATGGCCATCTTCCAGCTCCATCATAAGACC
This sequence comes from Apamea epomidion, assembly GCA_947507525.1. Classification (NCBI taxonomy): domain Eukaryota; kingdom Metazoa; phylum Arthropoda; class Insecta; order Lepidoptera; family Noctuidae; genus Apamea; species Apamea epomidion. The sequence goes on from OX382237.1 coordinate 11,133,697, forward strand.
CTGGTCACCATCTAGCACCAAAGTACTCGTCAAGATGAATCATATGAGCCCAAACTCGATGGGGTTGTGTCGTTTAATAACCGAGTTCCTATGGCCATCTTCCAGCTCCATCATCAGACCCTGGTTACCATCTAGCAACAAAGTTCTCGTCAAGACGGATCAAACGAGTCCAAACTCGATGGGGTTGTGCCGTTTAACTACCGAGTTCCTATGGCCACCTTCCGGTTCCATCATCAGATCAGCTCCATGTCATAATAATTTTGCATTGTCATCCGACACACACATGCAAAATTTCAACTCAATCGGTTGAAGATATCTGCTTCAAAATTGAGTTGCAAGAGTCCACCCGAACATACATACATCGCAAGTTAAATAAAAGCTTGTAAAATAGAATTGATTCTAGTCACCCCTTCAAAAAATTAGTTTTCGTATGGATAAGAATGGGCAAGAAACTCCACCGTTACTGTTTTAAAATGTTCTAGAATATGTTGCATACATTAATCAATTGTAAAATAATAATTTTAAAAATGTATACATGTACATATACTGATATGTACATGTATACATTTTTTTAAATTATTATTTTAAACTTGTCAAAAGCTAATTGTTAACTGTAACAATTAGCTTGCTTCAGTGATAGTTAAATTCGAAACTTCAATAAGTTTGTAAATTGTCTTGCGGTACAGTTGAACAGAAGGGCAACTCTCGCAATTTTAAGAACGTTCACAGTCTGATCCCAGTCTCAATCTGTCAAAAATACCTTTATAAAATTCCTAAATTTTTGACAAGTTTTTGACATTGATTGTCGCTGAGATGAGATTGCGAATAGATTTTGAACGTTTTTAGTTACGGAAATTGGGCTTCAGGGAAAGCAAGTATTTCCACAACTTTAGTTTTAAACCGGCTACATCCATACTTACGTACTATCTATCCGTAGTCCAAACTTATATTAGAAATACCAAAGTAACTCTGTCTGTCTGTCGGTTTACCTTTTCATATACCTTAACGGCTGAACGGATGAAAGGCACACTGATAGACCATGACATGGGTTACAACATATGATACTTTTATCTCGGTAGTATTTTCCCGTGGGATACTTTTCGACTTCCACGCGGACGAAAAGATAGCAGTGTACCACATCTCTGATATTTACTTGTTCTCTACGCAATGTTCCCACGGTAAAGCTACGGTTTCCAAAAAGAGCGGTAGCCGCCACATAGCGTCTGCGATTTACAAGCGAATGACGTCGCCAAACTTTATGTATAATAATAATTTATTTAATAAAAACGTTTACAAAAGGTTACAATTATAGTGGCTAAAAATAAACTACAACTAAAATATTTTATTACAGGTGCAAGTAATGATAGTTCGGAATTCGAGTGTTAGGTATATGGGTATAGTGTATGAAAGTAAGTTGGTGTCTTTTCCTAGAGAGTGTTATTTTACCCCGTAAAGTCAAACCCTGCTGCCGTCATTTTCATGCCAGCGTCACTGTCGCCACCGGTCTTCTAGGATACCCTGTAGGCCTGAAAATAAAGTGGACAGCTTTTTAAATTCACCTTTCGATCCAAACTAGATTGTCTGACATTTTATCAAAATAATTGGTTTATAAACTCCACAAAAGAAGCTCTTTACTTTATAGAACCTCAAAGGATTTTAAAGCCCCGGGTAATGTGTTTGTATTTTGTTTTACAAAAAGTTTTTTCATAATAAAATCGACCCACCTTCAGTAGAATGGGAAAAAAACAATTTCCCTCGGGCCGTGGGTTCCGAGTGCTCATGGTCTTTTTAAGGAAATTTTGAAACGGCTGGTTGACACTTCCCGTGACCCAAAGGCTGGCTTTTACTTTGGCTAAGTATTGCCATACAACGAGGTAATGCCGCAAGTCTCTTAGGTACATTACCAGTCGACAGCGATGCGGATGAATTTTTCGACGCCATATTTTAGTTTGTGAATAGTTTTAGTTAGGTTAGGATATAATTTTGTTATTTTTATTAATTAATTAGGTTTTACATTCAATAGCCGAAACAAACGTATTATAAGGTTCATAATTTGTAAACAGCATTGATGTCCAACGATAGATAGACTGTGTGAAAGATGATATGGCTGGCTGGCTGATATGGAAAGGGGGTGACTACCGAGATGACGAAAAACCCTAGTTTTTCCTCTCGTCTCAGCAGAGCGACGATGACTGATTTGTGAAACCAAAATATGCTTAATGTTCCCGCAACGTTGGACGGAAGAAGACTTCTTCCACTAACTAAGAACGTAGTAAATGCTAAAAATTCGTAGTCGTAATAAAACCAAAAATAATACGAGTATGAATACAAAAAAGTAGGTACCTGGACAATTTTTTTCACCTTGTATTTATACAAATACTTACACATATATTATCCTATCAGTCATTAGCATTCAAAAATACGTAAATATTAGAGATAACTTCGTGATGTTTTTTTATCGAGAAAATTTGAATATTTACTGTTTCTGTTCCACAAAAAGTTTGAAAATATCATGTTACTAAAATTGTTTTTATTCTAAGGGCTGATTTTTCAATCATCAGATAACTTTATTCGAGAAATAATTTTGAAATTTTGACAGTTGTTTCATACAAAAACTGTCAAACGTCAATTTTATTGCTTGAATAAAAGTTATCTGGCGATGAAAAAATCAGCCCTTAGTTTTATCGATTTCATAGAAAATCAAGTTGAAAAAAATTTTGCTCGATTCCCCCGCTTAATGAGTGGTAACGGTGATCAGTTTTTTAATCAGAAGAAGAGCTGAAGGAGCAGACAGGAGGATGCTGCTGCATCAGCCTTGGCGTGAATGGCTTTCGACTCTCAAATCTAAACAACATGTAAATGCCCTTCGCCACTTCACTTAGGCTTACAATACTGTATAGAAACTATTTTTTTTTCGTTAGCCTATATTGTGTCCCAATGCTGGGCAAAGGCCTCCCCTTTTTCCTTCCAAACCTCTCTGTCTCGAGCGATCTCTGGCCATGTTGGCCCTGGAAACCTCGAAATAGAAACCATTACGGTGGACTAGCGTTGAAAATGCCGAATTTTGCCCATTTGCCCAATTTGTTTTTTTCCACGAAACAAACAAAATTGTGTGTTCGCATGTCACATAGAAAACTTAACAGAAGGAATACTTTGGAAAGAAACAGGATTCTTTCGAATGTTTCGGTTGTTGTTTTGAAAAGTTGAAAAATACAAGTTTTATTGAAATTGAAATATTTTTTAATGGGTGAAATTCAAAACAAAAAAAAAGAAAACATACGGGAGGTGAATACAAATAGGTAATAATAATAATAGGAGATAATAGATCCATCTAGTTCTTCTCGCTCACAATCCCAGTTCACTGTCCGAAGAATCGTCAGCTTCACCAGGCTCGAGCTCGAATTCGATAGCTTCTTTTTTAGCTTGCATTAGATGTAAATTTGATCGAACGTAAACAAGTTGATTAAGTCGCTCTGGTAGGATAGTAGGTGGTGGTTAGTAGGTACTGTAGAGGCTTGTCTGCCGAAGGCAACCTCATATGTTGCAGGCCGGATATAATTTAGCGCGGATGACAATCGAACGCTCAAGCTTGTGTCAAATATATTAATTAGGTTTTTGTTTGAAAACGGAGAGTGACATTTTAGATAGAAAGATGTAAAAGCCGTTCTCCAATATAAATTTAAAGGAATTAATTGTGTTTGATTTCACCCGTTACCTCAGAGGGCTCTTCTAGCCCTCTATAATGGTGGAGTCGCCGGGTAAGGGCTGAATTGTCGCCATATTTGCGACGAGTTTGCGCCAAAGTTAAAGAAACGTTACCCCTTACGTTTATACGAGTATATTTTGAAGAAGCGAGAAGGCTCGCATACAGGGCACGCCACGATAGCGGCGATAAGACCCCTCTTTGAGGAGTGTCTAGAGAGGCGTCACGGCGCTCTCACCTACCGCCTGACGCAGGTCCTCTCCGGAGACGGATGTTTCGGGAGGTTCCTGCACATCATCAGGCGGGAGGAGACGCCCGGGTGTCACCACTGCGAGGATCGCCCAGAGGACACGGTGGAGCATACGGTGGAGGTCTGCCCCGCTTGGGCAGAGCACCGCCGTGTCCTCGTAGAGGCGATCGGCAGCGGCGGCGACCTCTCGCGCTCGGCCCTGGTGCAAGCCATGGTCCGGGGCGAGAGCGAGTGGGAGGCGGTCACCTACTTCTGCGAAGCAGTCATGCTAGCGAAGGAGGTGGCGGGATGGGCAAGGGAGAGATCCTCACGCCTCAGCCGCCGAGGGAGACGCTCCGGGCGTCAGGAGCCGCGTGACGACTCCCGGCCACCGTAGGCGCGGACCTGCGGGCGGAGAGCAATGGGTAGCTCTCCGTCCGATCAGGACCAGGCCCGTGCCGGACGGCGTGTTTGTGTTCCACGCGCGCCTCAAAGAGATGTCAGCGTAGTTGACGGGGCCCGACAGGGCCGAAGCCTGCCGGGGTAGCGGGATCGTCCGAAAGGGTTACCGCTGCCCTGGTACATAAAGGGCTAAGGAAGGAACACGGGTGGGTTTTAGTCAGTAAGAGTCTGACACTCCCTTCTGCTCCACCCAGAGCGGGAGGGGTCATTTGATGATTTCCCATCCTCAAAAAAAAAAAAAAAGGTTCGCATACAGAGGATATAACAGGCGCAGAAAAGCCGCCTGGAGATTACCTATATGCATCTAAGTGGTTTAATGTTTTTTTACTAAAGAGAGTGAGATGGCTCAATTTTATACGGGCAACAACGTATGCCTGGAGGAGTTTATTGAGGCGTTTAAAGTAGTTGCCAAATACAATACATGGCGTGAGAGCGATTGGGCGCTGATATTGGGCGTATATCTTGAGGGTGCTGCAATGTGTGTTTTTAAATTTATGTACCGTGATGGTATGTGTTTTAATGAGTTCTGTGATGTATTAAGAGCAGAGCTCCCGTGCCGATGTCACAGAGCATTCTATAAAGTGCAAAGAGAGGAGATTGCACAAGATCTGTCTAAAGGAAGTGGACAGGAAGATGTTTTAAATGTAGATGATGATGCTTCTTTATCATTTAGTGGAAGACAAGATGACCCACTACAAGATGAGCAAGGCTGCCTAGAAAGCAGCGTGGAAGTATGGTAAGGTGATTCTGAAGATGATGACGAGCGCAGCGGCCAAGGATGCAGCCCTGCGGAGAATGAGAAGGAGCCGATGGAAGTGTTCGAGAGTGAACACGAGGAAGAAATTGACGAATCGGGTCAGTCCAGTCCTTTTATTAATGTGAATAGCTATGTTTCAGAGCACCAGGATGAGCATCATGATCACAATGTGGCATCCATTAAAAATAACATCGTGGGTGATCAAGTTGTTGAGGATAATTTTTTGATTATTGTTTCCGAGACAAAGGAGAATGATCATGTCGAGTTGTCCACGGATGTAAAGGAGAATGCTCAGAGCGTTGTAGTGTCATATGCCGACAGTAAGGTGGAACATCAAATTGACTTTTTCAAAGGTGATGTAGGGTTGTGTGTAGTCAGAGACGAATACACAGAAGTGATGATCAATGCTGTGCAATGGAAAGATTTATTTAATTTTCCTACGTATGAGGGTGCAGATTTTAATCGTAGTGATTTTATCATACATCGCATAGATAACCCTAAGATAAATAATTCAATCTCGATTGAATTTAATTCATTTATTGCGGTTAAGTTACGATCATTATTGGCGTTAGTAATGTTAATAATTAATATTGTTCATCCACAATGTGCTTTAAACAATATAAGAAAAGCACGGGTCAAGGACAAAATCTCATTTGGTAGAAAAGCTAAAACTAAGAGCTTTGTTTCAAAAAGTTTTCCAAAGATTAATAACTTTATAAAAACATTTTATGAAAATTATCTACATTTTATAAAGAAGTTATTAATTTTAAAATACAAGTTTATAAAATGTAAGTTCAGAGATAATTTTTTTTTGATAAAATCCTTTTCATATTATGATGTAAATGTTTGTTATCTTTAGTTGTTATTCATTGTCATGTCTACGTCACTTAGATGAAAACATCACTTTTAGTACATTATTTTAGTTCGATTGTCATGATATAGTATATTAACATGTTAACATTTGTATTTTTGCATATGCTGGGACAAAATACCGGACGCGGCTGGGAGCGAGTGAGGTGCCACACCTCGCAGCTTCAAGGAGTTTGAGGGAGCGAATATATCGTCGTCTTCATCATTCGGGTGTTGATAGGCTGAGATAGCATGAACGTACTCCAGAATTTTATTAACGCGAGTTAGGAGAGGTATTTACATTTGTTAACTGTGGTCACTCCTACAGGGGGGGTGACACTCACCTAAGCTGGAACCAACTTTGCTTACGGGGCATAGCTTTCGCAAAGTGTGTTTGGTTGACACAATTGGTTCAACTTATAGTGGAGGACCCACAGTTCTATCAGTATTGACTGATGTTATATGGAGTTTGAGTTTAGTAAGAACGGAATAGATTTTTGGAAATGTTTCCTCTGGAGTATGGGCATAAGTTAGGCATTTTTCGATGGAGACTGACCTCTTAGCCTTTTCCCTCCCTCTGGCTCAATACCGTCCGATCGGGTAAAAGAGTTTGAAGTTAAGAACATTTCTTTCTTAAGCCTCATCTAGGCTGATGTGAATTGTCACGTTAATTTGTTTATATTTAGGAGGCCGCGTCGCATCTTTTACGCCAGTTTTGGCGCGACGAGGTTTAAGCAGGACTGCGTTGATTCATGTTGGTGCACAGTGGCACATGTAAATATAAATTTACCCAACACTTGTCATAGCGTCGGATTCGCGATTCTTTCGTCCTGACTTAAGCCTACTCTTGTAAGAGTCGGACCTCACACTGTATATTATCTGGCGTTAGGTAATTGTTATCATAGGGATAGGCAGGAAGGGCCTGAGTGTTCGAATATTGTGAATAAAAGTCTTGTTTGGAAGCGGAAGTATACATCCTTTTATTCAAGGATGGGCGTAGCTCATGTAGAGGCTTGTCTGCCGAAGGCAACCTCATATGTTGCAGGCCGGATATAATTTGGGCGGATGACATTCGAACGCTCAAGCTTGTGTCAAATATATTAATTAGGTTTTTGTTTGAGAACGGGGAGTGACATTTTAGATAGAAAGATGTAAAAGCCGTTCTCCAATATAAATTTAAAGGAATTAATTGTGTTTGATTCCACTCGTTACCTCAGAGGGCTCTTCTAGCCCTCTACAGTACGTACTATATGAAAAGAGTTAAAGCATAGAAGTTAAATATAAGTAAGTACGTATTTGAAAAAAAAAGACATGAAAAGATTCCCGTTTCTTTCATATTCTTCGTTTTTTTTTTTTTGGTTTTATTGGAAAAAAACATGAAATATATACTGGAAATTTTTCTTGAAACTTTCGAATGAAACATTGAAATAAACAACGGAATTGGAAAGAAATGGGAATTTTTCCTGCTTTTTTCAACGCTACGGTGGACTAAAATATTTCTTTGATAAAAAATATCAAAGAACGCTCCAAAATTACTTAGTCTGATAAATCTTCATTTCATGGAAAGCCGCTGGCTGGCCGAAAGATTATGATTAATGTGTACATTATCATTATCGTAATTACCTTTAGCCGTATTCTTCAGGGAATCGTGCCAGAAATCCTCGAGATACCGAAAACCACCGCTCACGAGGTAAGAAGAATTATACGAGTAAATCCTTTCCTAACCGTCATTGTTCCTAACTATGTATACAATCTGTGGTTTTGCATCCTCGTCAAATTTCAGGAGGCTGTTATGAAAGACATAAATAATCAAATTTAATTACGATCCCTGGTAAATAATGAATACATACATGTTTTTTTTAGGTATTTCAGTTTGACAGTATTTCAGAATACACCACTTTCAAAGAACAGAATCGCGTTATGTTATCGTATAAGCGGCCGCGTTTTTATGAGTGTGTAATAGGGCAGTTACAGTGCGGTCTCACACAGGCCGCTTTTTAAAATGCGTGTCCCACACGATTTCGGAAAATTAGAAAAAAAAAATACCTACCTACTTATTTTATTATTGATTCGTGTCGAGAATCAGTAGCATAGTTACCTCCTTGAATTAAACGAGGATGCAAAACGACACCTTGTATTACTAGTGAGATCGGATCGTTTACCAGACTTTTAGTTCTAATTATTATATTGTTACGAGCTTCGGGTTCGTGACAATAAAAACTGCCGAGAAAATTAACAAAAGTTACACTTTAATTAAACAACACTAATAACAACTCAAACACACTAATTATAAAACACAATCGCTCTTAAGTCGCACTTGAAGATTGCTTTCGATGTATTTATTCACTTCTATCGCAGAACCAAGTCTGATTGGTCGCGGCTAGTCCCGGCCTTTATATAGTGCCGCAGATAATTCCAGAACCTTCTCTTGTAGAAACATCTAGAATGTTCGAACACATACCGGCCCAAACTGACCAGATGTCGACAGTTCTAGTAAGTTCCAGCGCCGACATCTCTACTCGATAATAGATGGCGCCAGTGACTCTATTAGTTCAGCCATTCAATAATAGATGGCGCTAGGGACTATAAGTTCTGCTATTCGAAACTAGATGGCGCTAGTGGTAACTAATGTCACCATGTATCGGGCATTAATTGTGGCGCCTAACACTGCCCCCTCCTAAGACATGCTCGTCCCGAGCATTATCGGCTCCATAATAACGCGCCAATCGATCCACATGGACGATCTTAGGAGTACCTCTTGCACCTCTCTGTATCCGGTAGGTTACGTCATTGATCTTTGTCACAATCCGGTACGGTCCATCCCATTTAGGTTGAAGCTTAGGAGATTTCCCCTTGCTGCGGACTGGATTGTGCAACCACACTAGTGAACCTTCGTCGAACCCTTTACTGTTCATTTTGCGGTCATAACGGGTTTTCATCTTTTCAAACATTTGCTGGCCCGATTGTCTGACGTGACAATCGGGCCAGCAAATGTTCATAAATGTCATTCATTTTGTTACGCAAGTTATTCGCACAATCGGTTACACTACGTGGGGCGTCAGGTGGTATTCCGGTGATCACGTCTGCAGGCAGCCGTAATTCTCTTCCAAAGTTTGCGAAAGCTGGTGTCACCGATGTACTTTCGTGAACAGCGCTTCGATATGACAACAAAAACGGTTGTATGTGCTTGTCCCAATCTCGTTGCCGATTTTCCACAACCTTTGCTAGGTACCTCTCCAGTGTCTGATTAAATCGTTCCACCATTCCATCCGATTGTGGGTGGTAAGAAGTTGTTCTTGTTTTATGAGTACCCATAACTCGACAAGTTTCCTGGAATATTTGGGACTCAAAATTCCTTCCTTGATCACTGTGAGTCTCTAAAGGTACTCCAAACCGACAGAAGACTTCATAAACTAATTTATCTGCAACTGTCGAAGCTTCTTGATTTGGAATGGCGAAGACTTCCGGCCACTTAGTGAAGTAATCCATCACAACCATGAAATACTTGTTACCACTTTCACTTTCCGGAAACGGCCCCGCAACGTCAAGGGCTATCCTCTCCAATGGTGCGCCAACATTTTAGAATTCAAAGCACCTCTACTAGGAGTCTGAGGTCCCTTTACAGCTGCACAACTTGTACATTTGCGACACCAGTCCTCAACATCATCCCGACAGTGGACCTCCTGAACAACCATTATGGTACAGTTGTAGAACATGGTCTCCCCGAGCATTTTCCCATTTACGGCATAGGACTCCATCCTGAATCACCAAGCTGTCCCATTGGGCCCAATAGATTTTTGTAATTGAACTCATCGCTGAGACGTCGTTCCACCTGGGCTTAGGAGCTCTGGCCTTCATCCACTCCAGAATCGGCTTGATGTCCGAATCTTCCTGCTGTGCACGTTGTAGGCTTTTCTTCCACTCGTTGCTGAGGTCTGTCTTGAGCATCCTCACAGGTACGACTTCTTTACTTTCTTGCCTAGTACAATGCTTGCAGTCTTCAGGACAAGGTCTTCTTGACAATGCATCTGCGTTGCCATGAGATTTTCCGCTGCGATGTTCGACCACGAAGTCGTATTCCTGCAGTAGTTCAATCCATCTCGCAACTTGACCTTCTGGATTTTTGAACTGCAAAAACCATTTCAGTGCAGCATGGTCAGTTCGTAAGTGGAATTTCCGCCCCAGAAGATATTTGCTAAAGTGCTGCAATGACTTTACCACAGCAAGCAGTTCCCGTCTCGTAACAGAATAGTTCCTTTCAGATTTCGACAGTGACTTGCTGAAGTACGCTATCACAAATTCTTGATCGCCATTCCGCTGAGACAACACACCGCCAAGTCTCTCTATGTCGCTTGCGTCTGTGTCGACTATAAATTCCTTGCCCGCATCAGAGTACCCCAAAATAGGTGTTTTGCACAGACGGTCCTTTAGCTCCTGGAATGCGATGTCGCAACTTTCATCCCAGCTGAAATTTCGCTTCTCCTCGATTAGCTTATGCAGTGGTTTGGCCATATCTGCAAAGTTCTTGACAAATCGCCGATAATAGGCGCAGAAACCCAGAAATGCTCTGACCTGCATCTTGTCTTTTGGAATTGGCCAATCCTTGACAGCGGCAGCGGATTTTCTCTGGATCCGTGCGGATACCTTCTTCAGACACTACATATCCCAAAACGCTAACTTGTCGTTTGAATAGTGAACACTTTTTCGGACTTAACTTGAGGTTGGCACTCTGGATCTTCATGAGCACGTGTTGCAGGTTTTGAAGATGTTCTTCAAACGTACGGCCTACGATGATGATGTCATCCAAGTAGACTAGGCAAGCATCGCCAATAAGCCCGGTAAGTACAAGTTCCATCAACCTTTCAAACGTTGCCGGAGCATTGCATAATCCAAACGGCATATCTTTAAATTGCCACAGACCCTGTCCTGTCGAAATTCAGTTTTCTCCTTGTCCTTAGGATCAATTTCAACTTGCCAGTAGCCACTTTTCAGGTCCAGTGTGCTAAACCACTTTACTCCAGTAAGCATGTCCAGCGTGTCATCAATTCTTGGCAAAGGATAGCTGTCCTTCTTCGTAACGTCGTTCAGACGACGATAGTCAACACAAAACCTCATGTTGCCGTCCTTCTTTCTTACCAGTACTACAAGTGAACACCATGGACTAGATGAAGGTTCAATAACACCATCCTTCACCATTCCCTCAATCATGGTTTCCACTTCCTTGTCACGTGCTACCGGCAATCTCCTTGGCCGCTGACGGATGGGCAATTCTTTTCCTGTGTTTATTTTGTGTTGAACTAAGCCAGTCCAGCCGATATCAGCATCGTTTGACGAGAAAACATCGGCATACTTGAGTAACATTTTCTTCGCCTTGACCATTTCATTTTGGGACAGAGCGCTGCGGCAGTCTTCTAAAAGTGTTGTCACTCTCGTATGTGCCTCCTTGCTGAGGGTCCCAGTCGATAGATATTGGCATCGACGCAACCAATCCACTTCCTCGCAAGTACCAACTAGTGTGCCTTTTTCTATAACCTGTTCCTGATCACAAAGGTTCAGCACACGTACCCCTGAGATGTCGGTGGCTCTGACCAAAGTTCGTGCAACTTTCCATGGAAGGTCATTGTCTACCCTTTCCACGTGTACACAACGATGAGTTTGCCCAGGATTCCGAGGAAGACTAACCGGCACATTCGTTTCCGATCTCGGCGGAAGGACAATCTTCTTAAGGCTGTACACGTTCCCTGGTAACGCCCCTTCCACGAAAAGTTCCTCTTGTCCACATTTCAAAATACCTTGCTTGACGTCAATTTCGCAACAATAAAGTCAAGGCCCAGGATGCAATCGTCCATTATATCAGCCACGATGACATTATGCAGGTAGATTCTGTTGCCTAGTTTCAACCCCATCTTCTTCTCTCCATGGACGGGTATGCGCTGACCGGTGGCTGTTACCAAATTAATGTGTTCCCGGTTGTATGCGGAGTCCCCAAGGGACCGTCTTATGAGTTGGGAACTGACAACCGTGCGAGAGGCTCCAGTGTCTATGGCCAGCTTACACGGCGTTCCGTTGACCTCGCCCTTGATGATTAGGCTGTTCCCGTCTTGGGTTTGTGTGATCGAAACCCTTGGGGCTCTTTGAACTTCAGCCAGCAGCCGCCCCACAGTCCTGACTATTACTCGTTTCCCTGCTGCTGGTGCTGGGCGGTGCTGTTAGCTGCACTGCTCTCTGGAGATCGGCCGTCTTCTCTTTCTGCAGTTCGCTTAGGGCAACTGGATCGAAGGTGGCCCTTTTCCCCACAGCCGTAGCACCTAAGGCTGTATCCTTTATTGCGGTCGCGAACTGTAGCCGCTGCAACCTCCCTGACGTGATGGAAACGATGTTCGCTGATGTTCCCGTGGTGCACGAGCCTCACAGCAGCTCTAACTTCAAGGTCGCGGATGCCGTCGATGAATGCCTGCACTAGGTTCCCATTAATAAGCGCAGGTACAGACTGGTAAGCTTTACGCACCAGCTTCTCCACTTCAAGGGCCCACTGCTGCAGGTTTTCATTACTGCGTTGCACGCGATCCTTGAGCTGCGCACGAAACACCTGTTCCAGGTGAGCGTCGCCATACCGAGCTTAAAATGCCTCAAGGAGCTGCTCGTAAGTCACTTCCTTACCGAGAGCTTCCAGGACAGTTAAGGCCTGGTCGCGTAGGCCTAGGGTAAGGGCAGCCTTCATGACAGCCTCAAACTGGATTTTGTAGGCCGACCAGGAAGAAGTTCCGTCAAACGGTGGCACTTTGAATCCACGTAGCGAAGGTGTTGTAGCTACGGGAGCTGCGATTCCATCCCCAAGCTTAGGGTAATCCAGCGTTTTCTTTACATCAGCCATCACGGTTTTCTTTACGTCAGCCACCACGTTCTCAACCCGATTATTCACTTGGTTGATCCGGATTTCAGCTTCCGACAGGCGGTTGTCATGTTGACCAACCTTATCTTTCACCTCCTTCATGTCTTTCCCGAAGGTAGCGTGAAGGTCCTTCATAAGGAGCATCTGCTCTTCCTGGCGGTGCGTTTGCTCCTCCTTATCACGTTGGAGCTGTTCTTCCAACCGACAAGCCTGTTCTTCCAACCGACAAGCCTGTTCCTCCTGTCGGCGAGCCTATTCGTCCTGTCGGCGAGCCTGTTCCTCCTTGTCCCGCTGGAGCTGTTCTTCCAACCGGCGAGCCTGTTCCTCCTGTCGGCGGGCCTGTTCCTCCTGTCGGCGGGACTGCTCCTGCAGAATCATCATCAAGGCAGCAAAGTCTGGTGCTGCTGATGCTGGAGCTGCTGCGGACGGTTCGGCCTCTGTGGCTCTGTGTTCGGCCTCGTTGACTCTGGGTACGGATACCCTCCGTGTCGTCTTTACGTAAAATCGGCATGATTTTAATCCTTGCTTCTGACACCAATTGTTACGAGCTTCGGGTTCGTGACAATAAAAACTGCCGATAAAAATTACCAAAAGTTACACTTTAATTAAACAACACTAATAACAACTCAAACACACTAATTATAAAACACAATCGCTCTTAAGTCGCACTTGAAGATCGCTTTCGATGTATTCACTTCTATCGCAGAACCAAGTCTGATTGGTCGCGGCTAGTCCCGGCCTTTATATAGTGCCACAGATAATTCCAGAACCTTCTATTGTAGAAACATCTAGAATGTTCGAACACATACCGACCCCAACTGACCAGATGTCGAGAGTTCTAGTAAGTTCCAGCGCCGACATCTCTACTCGATAATAGATGGCGCCAGTGACTCTATTAGTTCAGCCATTCAATAATAGATGGCGCTAGGGACTATTAGTTCTGCTATTCGAAGCTAGATGGCGCTAGTGGTAACTGATGTCACCATGTATCAGGCATTGATTCTGGCCCGCAACAATATTAAAAGGTTACCTATTTAAGTCTAGAAAAATACTACAAATTTGGAAGTAAAATTGTACCGAATTTATGGTTCCAGTTTCAGGTGGCTACTTACTCAGCATAATAACTAGGATTTTTTAAGTGAAATATAGATTTATATTTTTTTAAATAGATTACGTACGCACGGCTACATATCAAGCTATACATAACCAGTATAAGCTGACTTCTGATTGTACGAAAACCCTATACAATGTGAGGTCAGCTAAAACTGGAAATGTATAGCTATAATGTGTTTTCCGTGTGTAGTTAGATCACTAACTATTTTAACTGAAACCACTTTATATTTATAACAGTATAATAACTTCACATAATATAAAAAATACAACGGATATATTTAAAACATGAAACGATTACCTCTTACAAAGGTCTCCGAAAAAGTCAACTCATAAACTCATAATAGTCTTACGGCCTTATTCATAAAAATCCCCTAAAACAGGTTTAAAACGCTCATTAGTTAAAATGCTCATTAGAACTAATAAACCTATTATGAAATTCTCTATTCATAAACGTTCAATAAACCCGTCATAGCTATGTTGTCGCTACAACAACATTTTCCCACAATCGTGGAAAGAAGCCACTGTTATTGGCATCCCTAGGCCCGGAAAGCCCAGGTCAGAACCAACGAGCTACCGTCCCATTAGTTTGCTCAATGTCCTCGGTAAGATCTACGAGAGGCTCATTCACAAGCGTCTCAGAGACTATGCCGAAACAAAGGGCCTTATCCCAGTAGAGCAATTCGGGTTTCGAACCCAACACTCTTGTGTCCAGCAAGTCCACCGTATCACCGAACACATCCACGCAGGGTTCCTACGTGGTATGATGACAGGTGTTATCTACTTCGACATAGCGAAAGCTTTCGACAAAGTCTGGCACAATGGCTTATTATATAAGCTGTACCAACTCGGTGTGCCCAACTAGCTCGTTCTCATCCTACGAGACTTTCTGTAGAACCGCACCTTTCGTTTCAAAATCGAAGGAGCGCTCTCCCCCCCTCACCCTATCCGAGCAGGAGTCCCCCAGGGCTGTACTTGCCCCACTTATATTTACGCTGTTCACTAGCGATATCCCCCGAAGTAATAAATCCCATTTGGCTCTGTTCGCAGACGACACAACCATCTATTTCACTGGCCGCAGCCACATCCAAATACGGCTCCGCCTCCAAACCGCAGTCAACAAGTTGGCTGCTTGGTTTAGGAAATAGCATATTGAAGTCAACCCTGATAAGAGTCAAGCGGTTCTCTATTCGAAACCTAGACTTAAACCCACTCCCCCTCCACCTATCACCATGTTCGGCAAGCCGATCCCTTGGGAAAAGCAAGCCAAATACCTAGGTGTTATCCTCGATAAAAACCTAACCTTCTCAGAGCATATAAAGACGGCCCGCTCGCGCGCCGCTTTCGCTCTCAGCTGTCTGTGTGAATTGTGTACGTGAGTTTAAATGTTTGTAAACGCACCCAACGAAGCACCCGTACAGGAGAAATTCCTAGTGATTATTTAAAAAAAAAAAATATGCGCTGCCAAATTTTCAGACACTGATGTTGCACCCGATGATTCTATAACGTTAATCTGTAATAGTCATAGGTTTTAATTAACTATATTGTGCAAAGCGGCATGATTTGTTCATGATTTACAGATTTAAAATCATAAATCCTATAACTATAATAACATTTCCTTTGCTTCAGTTTCCATGGAGTTGCAATGAATGGAAAGCAATTAGTGCGTTATTTCAAGAAAGGTGGAACTTTCCACGTCTACTTGGCGCAATAGATGGCAAACATAATGCTATTATTCCACCTAAAGGATGTGGATCAGAATGTTACAACTATAAAAAGCACCACAGCATGATACTTGTGGCTATTGTTGACGCTCAATATCAGTTTTTACTATGTGATTTCGGTACAAACGGGCGAGTTTCAGATAGAGAGGCGTATTACAAAATGCCTTTTTTTTGAATGCTCCAAAATAACCAATTGCAAATTACACGCGAAGAAGCTGTAAGAAATAGTCAGAGACGTTTGCCATACGTTTTTGTTTCTGATGACGCGTTTCCGCTGAAATTTGATATATGAAACCGTTTAGACAAGCAGAATTGACTTTAATAGAAAGATAAATCTACAATTATCGTGTTTCGCGAGCACGACGAATTGTGGAGAATGCCTTTGGCATTCTGGCTTCACGTTTCAGAATCTTTCATACGGATATAAATTTACATCCAACTAAAATTGAGGCCGTCGCGCGTCGTTATGGCATGTTGTGCATTGCATTATTATCTAATTTAAAAAATGCCAAATTCTTATACTAATCCAGATTGTTTTGATCGAGAACAAATTGATACTAGAACCATTATATCAGGATATATACAACAGACATTTCAACTATGGAACCTTTACAGAGAAGAAATGTGGGAAACATAAGTCGGACACCCAAAATGATAAGAGAAGAATTTATTAACTATTTTAATAATGAAGGTCAAGTCCCTTGGCAAAATTATTTTATTTGATTAAATAAAACTATATATGTATATTAAAAATACTATTAAGTTTCATTTACTTACCTCATCTTCTGTATCATCCAAATTCGACCGACTAGGTCTTGCTAAATTTTGATCGTCTAAGAAACGCAATAATGGGTAATACCATAAATTTGGCTCATAAATATCTTCGGCGCCTGATCCTGATTTTGAGGCAATGACTTTTTTGTGTTCCTTGTTATACGTACAGCGTAGGTTATTAATTTTCTTTATAACAGGATCTTTATTACTTTGAGGATCAATTCGCGTAGTTTATAAATTAGCTTCTCTTATGCTGAATATTTTTTTACTCGATTGTGGTATTCCTTGCTTTTGATTTTCCTTAATGAAGGCTCCGATTGGTATAGTTGTATAAACTTTTCAAGCGATTCGCGTTGGGCCATGGTCCACGAGTTTTCGTAAAGGCGGAGAGCAAGGAAGAAAATATGTGTTCACTTCACGCTCGCTGCGACAAAACTGACAAAACTGCGCAGTTTTCACACACTCTCAGTTTTAACTGTTCTATATGTACAGATTTATCTATTCATATTTTGATTAGATCTCAGTTAAACTGTACAGTTCAACTGTTTGTTCTACGCACATAACGATTTCACTGTACAGTTCGACTGTTCAGATAAATCGCACAGATAAAACTGAAGGTGTGTAGCGCGCATAACAATGACTAAGGATAAGGGCGTCCGGGTGTCACCACTGCGAGGATCGCCCAGAGGACACGGTGGAGGTCTGCCCCGCTTGGGCAGAGCACCGCCGTGTCCTCGTAGAGGCGATCGGCAGCGGCGGCGACCTCTCGCGCCCGGCCCTGGTGCAAGCCATGGTCCGGGGCGAGAGGGAGTGGGAGGCGGTCACCTCCTTCTGCGAAGCAGTCATGCTAGCGAAGGAGGTGGCGGGATGGGTGAGGGAGAGATCCTCACGCCTCAGCCGCCGAGGGAGACGCTCTGGGCGTCGGGAGCCGCGTGACGACTCCCGGCCACCGTAGGCGCGGGCCTGCGGGCGGAGAGCAATGGGTAGCTCTCCGTCCGATCAGGACCAGGCCCGTGCCGAACGGCGCGTATGTGTTCCACGTGCGCCTCAAAGAGATGTCAGCGTAGTTGACGGGGCCCGACAGGGCCGAAGCCTGCCGGGGTAGCGGGATCGTCCGAAAGGGTTACCGCTGCCCTGATACATAAAGGGCTAGGGAAGGAACACGGGTGGGTTTTAGTCAGTAAGAGTCTGACACTCCCTTCTGCTCCACCCAGAGCGGGAGGGGACATTTGATGATTTCCCATCCTGAAAAAAAAAAAAAAAAAAGGATAAGGGCGTATTCCGAACCTTTTTGTGCATGCACTTCTTTCGTTAGAATTTTTTACCTGTGATTCTTAAACATGTTGTAATTTAGATGGGTGGCTTAAATTGTATTCTATGCAGTCATTAATATGGTAGTTTTAAAATGTAGAAAATAAAATGAATATTAAATAAATTCGGGACACCAGAACTTTTTACTCTGACTGTACTTTAAGGTGTGCTCCGGTACTTCTATTTATTTTTATTTTTATTTCTTCAAGACAACAAACAATTGCGTAATAATACTAATAATGCTTAATAATAGTACAAAAAAATACAAAAATGTTTTATACATGAAATTTGTTACAACAATGAGTGGTTGTGTTTGGGGACTCCTTTTAAGCAATTTTTGCCTGTGGTAGGAGACCCCGCTCTTCCATAGCAAAATAATTAAAGTTATATTAAACTAGTACAGATTTATTTTAGAACATATAAGTAATAACGCAACCAGCACCGTTATCCACATAATAATACAGCAGAAACTTAATTAGGTACAAATACGTAATATCTACAAACATAACCAATGGATATGTAGCGTTACCAAACGGGCGCGGCCCTTCATGTTGACAGTTCAACAACATTAATTGCGTTATATACGTTGTTCAGCAGACAATTTTTTCGAACATATGAAGCAATGGATTAGCAATATCCTTCAAAGTGATTCAGATTGTGAATGAAACCTTGTTTTGCCATCGATAGTTATGATGAGAAGAGCTAATCTTTCAGCTAAAATACTAATAAGTATTGGAAAGTGATATGAAGGGGAAAAGTTCCAACACATTTTAACCTCATTTTCCCTACAGTAAAAATGTTGTGTACCGAAAAATAAAGTGGCAAAAAAACGGCAAATTGGGTCATTAGGCAAATTATAGGTTCCTTTTGCAAGGTATCCTTAGTAAAAAGAAGGCTTTCAGAAAAAAGCTAAACGACTATTTACATAGTCAATTGGTAAAGTGCCCGCCTTTGTACAGTATTATTTTTTTACTTGTAAGTATATAAAGTTTTAATAAATAAATGAAGTGGTCTAGTAATTTTAAGCGAAATTCCCTAAGGGCTGATTTTTCAATGGACATATAATTTTTATTTGTGGAATAAAATTAACGTCTGACAGATTTTGTATGGAAGAACTGTCAAAAATTCAAAATTACTCCTCGCATAAAATTATCTGGCGTCGGAAAAATCAGCCCTAGATTAAATAGCATTTTAGCGCCTACACAAAAACATTAACTTATCTAGACAAGTTAATGCCTCAAAGCAATAATCGTAACATAAATATTTCGCCTGCTCAGTAACCTCTTTGGCATTTTGTAATAATAAAACAGCTACTGTGCATTCTTAATAATAAATTGTATCCAATAAATCGACAAAGCCACTCGACATGACCTTAATATTTTCAAAGCACCTACACGCGATAACTTAATGAAAATAACAGGGAAATTCGTGAAGTTAATGTAAGTCTTTGAAGTCAGTGGGTTGAATCAAAGATCTAAAATATTCTAAAAACCACGGTTATAGGTGACCGCAATAACGCGCTTGAAGCTTACAACAAGCAGCACATTACGCTGTAAGATTCGCGCTACTTCGATGTTGCTCGAGCGAAGCAAGTAAGCGGAAAAAGCGATGGATCACTGCTGAACCGTGTAGCGGAGTATGTAATTTATGTAAGTTATATTTCAGAATGAATAAGATTAATATAGCACTTTTTTTCTTTTTTTTTTTGAGGATGAGAAATCATCAAATGACTCCTCCCGCTCTGGGTGGAGCAGAAGGGAGTGTCAGACTCTTACTGACTAAAACCCACCCGTGTTCCTTCCTTAGCCCTTTATGTACCAGGGCAGCGGTAACCCTTTCGGACAATCTCGCTGCCCCGGCAGGCTTCGGCCCTGTCGGGCCCCGTCAACTACGCTGACATCTCTCTGAGGCGCGCGTGGAACACATACGCGCCGTCCGGCACGGGCCTGGTCCTGATCGGACGGAGAGCTACCCATTGCTCTCCGCCCGCAGGCACGCGCCTACGGTGGCCGGTAGTCGTCACGCGGTTCCCGACACACGGCGCGTCTCCCTCGGCGGGTGAGGCGTGAGAATCTCTCCCTCGCCCATCCCGCCACCTCCTTCGCTAGCATGACTGCTTCGCAGAAGGAGGTGACCGCCTCCCACTCCCTCTTGCCCCGGACCATGGCTTGAACCAGGGCCGGGCGCGAGAGGTCGCCGCCGCTGCCGATCGCCTCTACGAGGACACGGCGGTGCTCTGCCCAAGCGGGGCAGACCTCCACCGTATGCTCCACCGTGTCCTCTGGGCGATCCTCACAGTGGTGACACCCGGGCGTCTCCTCCCGCCTGATTATGTGCAGGAACCTCCCGAAACATCCGTGTCCGGAGAGGACCTGCGTCAGGCGGTAGGTGAGAACGCCGTGACGCCTCTCTAGCCACTCCTCAAAGAGGGGTCTTACCGCCGCTATCGTGGCGTGCCCTGCGCTGGGTTGCGATAGTCGCGCCTTCCATTCCACCATGAGACCGCGCCGGAGGTCCGTCCACGATTTGCCGCGGGTGCGGAGTTTCCCCCCGACGTAGTGCCTCCGCGCGCCAGTCATACAGGCGCACGAGGACTATCGCCTCCAGATCCCATGGCGGAAGTCCGGCAAGGAGGCTTGCTGCCTCGCCCGAGATCGTGCGGTACCCCCGGATAAGCCTTACGGCTACCACCTTTTGGGGCGCGTTCAGGTAGTGTGCGGCTCGAAGCCGCAGTGAACGCGCCCATTAATATAGCACTGGAAACTAAATTATAACCAAGAAATTAAGATTAAGTATTTTTTCACAATTTCAAAAACAACACTCATTGACGACCTTCTTTCGCCACCTGAAATTTTACAATGTTTTACTATAGATACGTGTTACAAATTTGCGGGACGGCCAAACGAAAATATTAGAAAAAGAACCGGCAAAGTGCGAGTCGGACTCGCACACGAAGGGTTTCGTACCACAATGCAAAACATACCGAAAAAAACACGTGTATTGCATGGAGTCTCCATGCAAGAAACGCCCTTTAATGTATTGATGTAATTGAAAAACAATTAATTGGCAATGAACAATCTTAACACACACAGCTAAATTTGCTACATAATAATAATCCCTAAGGTTTGATTTTTCAATGGACAGATAATTTTTATTCGTGGAATAAAATTGACGTCTGACAGATTTTGTCTATCGTCCGTCTGTCGAGAAAATGGGTTACATAAATAGTAGAAGACTAGTTCGCGGGTAAGGACACACTGTCTTTATGAGCACTAGCTCTTGGTAAGGTAGGAAGGGTACCGTCCTTGGCTCCCAGGACACAGAGGCTCAAACACCGGGAAGCAGGGCTTGCCAGCACGGTTCCAGAAAGCCAGTCAGGCCCTCAGTAGGCTACAGACCGCGGCGCGTCAGCAGAACGTCGATAGGTGTGCGCGCACAGTTAAGCTCCACGTGCAGCGGGCAGTAGATGAGTTTATCCTGTCCTCAGCCTGGACGTAGAATCCGGTACGTAGAACCGTAGACCCTACCGCGCCTGGAAGGCGCGATAGGGTGCGCATGTTACAATGGTGCGAAAGCAGCAAGCCGCGTGAGATGTGTCCAGCCTCATTCCCCCTTTCACGCCTAAGGAACGATGTAGGGAGCAGCACATGGGGAATGGGGAAGCATAACACATCGCAGCGGTTTACAGGCAGATAGTTTGCAAAGAACTGCGTGTCACAATGACAGGTGCAATATGAGGTTATGTATGTGACACGCGAGCATAAAACACAAGATAAACAATGATCTTAGCAGCTGGCTCGCTATATAGCTTATAATACACAGAGAGGCCTTGCACATGCCAGATGCAGCAGCAATACATACATATTTTTGTCTCCTACGCACTGGATAACCTACCGCGCCGCGTGGTCTGACATTGACAACCATGCAATCAGATAATACTTAGGTAATAACACCGGTTATCTAGTGCAGAGGCTCTGGTATAATTACCAAATCAATGAAGAACTCACCCTAGATTTGGGGTATACAGTATATTGCGGGTCAGGGAATCACTCCTGCTAGCTAAGCAAGCGGATGTCAAAATGACAGTGTTCTTAGTAAATTAATGTTGTGCCATGATTCTAGTGATGTGACTTGCAACTTACTAATTATCAGAGGACTATTTGCCGTTGAGACCCTCACAACCACAGAACATATATACCCTAACGCTCACCAACGCTCACAACGCTAAAACTGTTAGGTGTCAAGAACGAATTTTCTGGTCAGCCTCACTGTAACACTTTGCCTGCCGTCGATGAAAGGAATTTCGAGTATTTGTTTTATATGATATCAATGATCATGGAATAGGTTAGTTAGGGTTTACCGGAAGGCGCCCTTTGTCGGCGTGACCACGCTCAGTTATGATGATGCTGAATATAACGGTAATAATCACTTCGGAAAAATACCGGTAGATACACAATAATATGAAAGGTATTCGTGTAAAAAATTCACACTCAGCTGCCAGCATTATTTATTATTAAGATCCTGTCAATTTGGATATCCTCAGATTAATTTATTCGTGCGAAAAAAGTACGTGTTGCGAACAGAACCTTCCAATTTTTCGGTCAACAATATTTTCGTATTAAGGTGCTCCCTCACCGAGAGCATTTGCCAGTAATGTAACAATCCAAGATTCCAGACTGTGCAGGCCATCAACTGCTCGGTAGTGAGAGAGACCATTGAAACCAGCAGTATAGGTCAAGGTAGAAGTAACACGGCTAGGTCACAGGTAAAGTTACATTACAGGCAAATGCTCCCGGTGAGGGAGCGCCTTTGGATTTAAGTTTTTTTTATGATATTGTAGGTAACAGGTATTTGATCCGATAAAATTACACGTTTTCTTAGAATTTATTGTTTGTGAGTAAGACTGGCGTATTTTCTATAAGATTTTGATGAAACGAAGTGCTTATCGATTTGCCCTTGTAACGTTCGTCACACGATATAGTTGCAGACAGTTTGTGTGAATAGCGGACCATATATGTAATCCGCAATTTCAACGAGCTTCTCATACATATACGTAGCATCATTTCTTTTTCATGACAAAAGTAATAATCTGGACGGTGAAATATGAAGGAAAAGTGGAACTCTGTCAGTTAGAGGCATTCAACGTGGAAAGTGAAATACAGAGCCGTCCATCAATGTATGAAATATCAGTAGTAATGATGCATTTCAGAACTTCTTTTGTTTTAGAGCTGTTCTTGTGTATCTTTGCTGGCTAATAGTGGTGAAAAAACTGTGCTAAATTGAGTTTATAATTGTGCTTATGTAACGTTATAGCCAAACACTAAGCAAACTCAAACTGTAAGCATTTGTTTCAATTTAACGAATTACAGGCACTTATGAATTTAGTGTCAAGGGGTCGGTCAATCAGAAAGATGAAGGTAGTTGTCCATTGCAGAGCGTAGTAGGTTCCTAAGTGAACAGGCATGAATTTGGTTGTAATGACCTTAAACCTTGTGAGCAACTGGACACAACCAGCGTCAACTCATCACACACCCATTGTATTGTGTCCACCATCGAACGTGACGTCATTTGTAGGCAAGCCACGTTATCGACACATTCTGGAAACCGCACGTTTCCCTATAGTCATATCCCTTTATAGTAGACAATGTTAAATTAACATTTCGACCTATTCAGGTTGGCAATTCCATACCAATCTATATACATTTATACTAATATTATAAAGAGGTATTTGTTTGTTTGTTTGTATGTATGTAGGGGGTAATCTCCGAAGTTAATGATCCAATTCTAAAAATATTTTCACTGGTAGAAAGTTACATTATTTGTGAGTGCTATAAGCTATAAATTATGTTGCTAGCATGCATTTTAGCTGAGCTATGACAACTTTTGTCTTGCAAGTCGGAAAGATATCTTTCCGATTGCAAATAATTCTGTTTTAAGAGGTATTTCCACTTAAAACAGAATTATTTGTATGCGCTGCCTAAGCAGTTGTATATAACTAAAAACAATGTATGGCAATCTGGTCCGCCTTAAATAGTTCTACCAAAAAGTCCGCGACACCATATTTCTATCTTTATGTTTTAAAAAAGTAGTTTTTTGACATGCTTACACGGATGAAAATATAATTTTTAAATAAAATTCTTATTAAAATAAATTATTTTATGATCACAAGGACGTTATAGAGATAACATTTGCCATTTACAGTATGTCAATTGGTCATATAGTTTCGGAGATAATAGAAAATTACTAAAACGCAAAATGCCGCTAAAACATTCACGAATACAACTTTCATTGACTTTCATTCATATCGCTCTGCACATGCTTTGTGCCTAAAGACATTAAATTATTTGTACCTATCTTAAATCTCTTTGTTTGTGCCAAAGACATTAAATTATTTACCTATCTTAAATCTCTTTGCTTTCTGTAGACTTTTTATCCATTTACCTATCACATATACCCAGATGGCGTTGTGCAAATATGTCATTTTTCTGAATCACGGTGTTCATAATTTACGCGCATTACGACGCATATTGATTAATTCGCATTATGACCAATGATGGTTACCGTTATAAATACGCGAAATGACCAATTCGTTAATGACCAACACGCTTAATGACCAATACACTAAATGACCAATACACTAAATGACCCACACGTGAAATGACAGATACAGTCGTCCACTGTTGGACAATAGACTTGATATAGCCCAAAAATCTGACAAACAGTCTTACCAAGGGGTATCGTATTACCCAGTAAATGGGCTGTAGAGGTCAGATAGGCAGTCGCTTCATGTAAAATACTGGTATTAAATTGCATTCTGGAAAATTTTCTACGCTATGGGGTCTAAACTCATTTGCTGAATTCATGGTTACAGTTTGCGCGTCGATGTCCCTGCCACCCTGTATTATCTATGATAATGATAAATAATGATAAATGATTTTATTTTGTAAGTAGGTTTGTACAATCACTTTTACATGTCAATCATATTTTAAAAACTAGATGGGGTCAGCGTTTCCTATCTGAGAGAAGAAAGGCCGAAACAAACTCAGAGGTCACAGTATCTTTTAAAGTCCAGACATAATCATGGTCAGATCATATAAAGACCATGTAGATCGATGTCTGAGATGGTCTTTTGAGGAAAGAACCACATAGATTGAGAGGACCTGTCCGTTCAGTGCACGCATTTGTCAGAAATCGTGCAGTTAAACGATTCGACGAACAAATACCAAAGAAAGGACATTTGGGTAGACCACATAAATTACTCAAACTGCCAGACCGTGACAAAACTAACAGAGAGAAAAATAAAAACAAAAAAAAATTACCCACATAGTCTTTACATTCATAATAATTAAAATAATATAATACTTTAGAAAGTAAGCAAATGTCATTGTACATATAAAATTAATTAATGTCAATGTGTAAGCAGGGTGGCAGGGACATCGACGCGCAAACTATTACCTTGAACTAAGCACATAATTTTAGACCCCCTAATGTAGAAATTTTCTGTCGGTTAACAAAAAAAAATGCAGTACCTACGCGGTCAAAATGTATAGAACAGCTAACTTTTTTTTTAATAACCGATGTAATCTATCGACGTGAGGGTGTTTAGAATCATGTTGTGCTGAATCCATGGTAACAGGTTGCACGTCGATGCCGTCGATGCTGTATAAAAAAAAAAAAAAAAACATTTTTCACATAAAAAAGCTCCCTTGTCACTCCTTGTGTACCTAACTGAAAGTCTTTGGCTCCTAATCGTATATTTGATTTTGGTCATTTTGCGTCATTAATATTCAATAAGCGTAATAAGAAGATTGGTTAATATGAGTAATTGAGATTGGTCATTTTGCGTATTGGTTATTTTGAAAGAAAGGAAAGAAAGAAAGAAAATACATTTATTTGGCACAAACTAAAAGACACACAATATACCAGATATATACATCAGACAAAACAAACAATAAGATAAAAAAAATAAAAGATTAAATAAAAAATGTGAAGTCCGATGTAAGAAAATTTTCAGGAAAGTGTGCCGCACGGCTGTGCCAAAAAGCCCCAGGTGAGCAAAAATGCCAGACAACTAGTGGCTGACGCTGGTTTTCAACTGGACCTGATGTGTGAGGTGACGGATGTAAATCAGTTTTATACTGCAACGTGACGTGTGACGTTTTGCGTGATGGTTATTTCGCGTTTTGGTCCTTCTGCGTTATTTTCACCAATACATGTTGGTCATTATGCGTCGAAACTTTTACGCGGATTGATGACATTGTCGATATTGTCATTGGGTGATGTAAAATGGTTGGATGTCGTTCTATTGATTTCTATTGGTTTTGGTTGTTTGATGTCATAAATACTTCGTTCCTTCTCCTCTTCGTAACTTTACGATATACAAATTTACGATTGTTTCTATCTCAAGTTGAGATAATAATAAAGCTGAAGAGTTTGCTTGATTGAACGCGCTAATCTCTGGAATTACCCAATTCTTGAGGAAGGCTATAAGCTATTTAGAATCACCTTAAGGGCTGAGCAAAATAAAAATCAGAAAGAGCGCTTAGAATAGCGTGGGTGGGCGATGCGACGCGACACAATGGGTTGGGGGCCGAAGTCGCAGCCTTTTTTTTTTTTTTTTTTTTTTTTCAGGATGGGAAATCATCAAATGACCCCTCCCGCTCTGGGTGGAGCAGAAGGGAGTGTCAGACTCTTACTGACTAAAACCCACCCGTGTTCCTTCCTTAGCCCTTTATGTTCCAGGGCAGCGGTAACCCTTTCGGACGATCAGAATTTAATATTATGAATGCGTGAGTAACTCTGTCTGTCTCTCTGTTTCCTTATAAAATTGGCACACAGGTAGACCATGACGTAGTTTAGGATATAGGATTGGTTCCCCGATAGTGCAAACCAGTTCCTGGTGAAAGGCATAAGTCAAAAAAATGCGTAGAAAAATTAAAATTATTTTTTTAATTTTCAAAGCTTACATGTTAAAATAACCAGAAAAGGACATTTACCGACATTGTTTTTAGGAATAGCTAGCGAAAGTTACAGAAAGCAGGCCCTGAAAAACCGGTTCTGGGTTCTTGCTTTAAGAGTTAGCTTGTGCCAATAAGATTTATCAAAACTCAACAAAGTGTGTCACCAACCCTTACTTTAAATTCCCTTTATTAATTGTTAACAACAAGATATAAACTGCCATTGTAATAAATTGTATTACGTTGTAATACATACATTGTACTACATTGTAAGCAGTTACTTATTAGAAAACCTTTTACCCTTCCCCAAAATTATCCTACTTCCTACTAATATTATAAACTTGAAAGTTTGTATGGATGGATGGATGGATGGATGTTTGTTACTCTTTCACGCCAAAACTGCTGAACGGATTTAGATGAAATTTGGTACACAGATAGTTTATAACCAGGATTAACACATATGATACTTTTTATCCCGATATTCCCACGGGATCGAAACTTATGCGGGTGAAACCGCGGGGCGCAGGTAGTTAGAATATAAAGACTATTTGTCAGATACATTGTAACGTCAACTACATTGTAATAAACTAAGTCCAATTACTGTTTAGATCAACTTTAACCCTTCTATACAGAGAACTTTGGGTAAAAGAAAAAGACATTGTATTAAAACACAGTAGTATGTTATAAACAACCACTTTATTGTATTCATATGTTCTTAAAAGCGCTTCCAAAACTTCAATTAAGTCAGTTATATCATCAAACTCCGTGTGTTTCACTTGTGCTACAAAAACCCCGAATCAATACGCCTGTAACATAAGTATAGTCTAATTTTATACCGACTCTCAAAAAGCTTATTTGAGAGCAAACTAAAAAAAAAACACGAAAAATATCTCATTTTTATATCGAATACATTGTAAACCTAAATAGAACTTTATCTGACAACAAAGCACCTTTGCCCTTGAGCTTTGAACATTGATAACAAGCAGTCACTGCACGGCTTCTTATTCACTCCAGAACAACTTTAATGGGACATAAAAGAGGATGATGAAAGAACCTTCAAATTCAGGGTGGCAGGGATATCGAGGCACAACCCGTTATCATGGAGTCAGTACATGATTCTAAACCCCATGCGTTGAAATATTTCGTCGGTTATTCAAGAAAATAATAACTGTTGAATCTGTTGAGCTGTGTGCTAAATTCAAAATTACAGTTTGCGCGTCGATGTTCCTTCCACCCTATATGTATAGATAGATACAAGTTTCTTGATACTTTTTCTGAAAAGATCCGCACAGTGAGTAGCATAGTCAGCCTATAATGTTCCCAATGCTGGGACACAGGGCTCTTCTCAGTGAGAGGGAATGGGCCGTAATCCAACACGCGGGCCCAGTGCGGGTTGGTATATGTAACATGTCTTCGAATTTCACATTCTAGGACATGCCGGTTTCCTCACGATGTTTTCCTTTTGGTTATAAGCACAACGAGTACATATAACACAAAGGTATATACGGTCAGGTAGGGAGACGCTCCGGGCGTCGGGAGCCGCGTGACGACTCCCGACCACCGTAGGCGCGGGCCTGCGGGCGGAGAGCAATGGGTAGCTCACCATCCGATCAGGACCAGGCCCGTACCGGACGGCGCGTATGTGTTTCACGCGCGCCTCAAAGAGATGTCAGCATAGTTGACGGGGCCCGCCAGGGCCGAAGCCTGCCGGAGTAGCGGGATCGTCCGAAAGGGTTACCGCTGCTCTGGTACATAAAAGGCTAAGGAAGGAACACGGGTGGGTTTTAGTCAAGGTGGGTCTGGGTCTGGGTGGAGCGGAAGGGGTCATTTGATGTTTTCCCATCCTCAAAAAAAAAAGAAACAGCAGAAGAGTGGCCTCATGCGTTTTCATCTCCGAAAGCGCTCGAGGCCACTCTTGTGCTTTCATCAATGGCTCATGCCTCAAAAATGGTTACTATAATAAAACTAACTAACTAGCCTGTATCGTGTATTGTCCCACTGCAGGGCAAAGGCCTTCCTCACATTTTCCACATAATTCTGTCTTTTGCGAGTGCCGGCCGGCCTGTCCTTACGGTAGGAGTCCAGCTCGTTCTGCCATCTTCGTCTTGGCCTGCTGCGATGGCGACTATAATAATAATCATGTTTATTTGCCAAAAACAGTGCTTTACATTTTCTTATTGTCTATCGCTAGGTTTACATTTACAAAATAAGACGCAAAGGAAGCATTTTGCTTATGAACTCCACACTACCTCCCTCATGGTGGAGTCCTTGAAACGACTACTAATTACTTGTTTTGTTTTCCGATTTGGCAACGGAAATCTAAAGGTACATACATTGGACGCGAGATGAATTGAATATTGAAGATGAAAAAGTATGTCCATACAGACATTCTTAATCCCAGATTTTCTACTACCATTTACGTTGAAAGGGTAAGATTCTTCTGAGAATAATCTGACCTGTAAACAATTCAGCAATTTGCTTTGAGTCAAAATTCACGTTTCCCCGAAATATTGGGAACACAATTAAATTACAATTACCCAGTCCAAAGTTAAAAGTTTTCACTTTGTTGGAGTTTAAACTAGGTCAGACATACTTAATTTTGATTTATTAATTTTGCAATAACACCTACAAATAGTTTGCTGCCACCTTGCAGACTGGCTGATATTTTCAACAGCCCATCTATAATCATGAGAAACGAGGTCACCTGTGTGCAATAATACCAGAGGCATCGCAGATACTTAGCATTATCTGCCTATATTGTTCCCACCGCTGGGTCACAGGCCTCCTTTCTCTGAGAGGAAGTGGGCTGTAATCTACCACGCGGGCCCAGTGTGGGTTGATACCACATATGTTCGAATTTTTGGTTCTAGGACGTGCCGGTTTTCTCACGATATTTTCCTTCACCGTTTTGAGAACAGTGGTGATGAAATAATTTATATGAGGTAAAGTGCCTGCCTGGCTTCGAACCCACGACGTACAACTCGTAAGTCTCCCGGTCGTTACCACTGAGCCGCCACTGTTCCATCGCAGATATGTTTACACCCAAAGACGTCATCTTCCTAGCCTTTTCCCACCTTATTTGGAGTGGGTTTCCAGTCTAACTGGATGCAGCTGAACACTAGTATTTTACATGGAGCGACTGCCTATCTGACTTCGACAACACAATTACTGGGTTACACGATACAGAATGCCATCCCCCCGGCAACCCCTTGGTAAAACTAGTTGTCAGACTTTCGGGCTTCCGACTTGCAAAGACCTTAAAATCTATTAATGTTGTTATTAATAGATTTTAAGGTATTTGCAAGTTGGAAGCCCGAAAGTCTGACAACCAGTCTTACCAAGGGTAGATGACAGCTGGGACCAACACTTTAACGTGCTTTCCGAGGCACGGAAGTCTCGGTATGAGAAAGATGATTACCTACCCGCAGATCAACCTCGGCAAGTGTAACGATCGATCCGTGTGGCTATGGTTGCTAAGCCATTAGCCCGTCCTAAGTTGACATCCAAAGACAATACTGATGAATTCTCTTGTGTGTCGGTGTGCCTGTAAATACACTAGCTTCTCATTACCTTATAGTTTGATAGTTAGGTTTTTATAACAAGAACCAGCTTCTGTCCGCGACTTCGTCTGCGTGAAATTTCTTGCTACCCCAACCCATCCCGCGGCATCGCGTCTTCCGTCTTTTTTTCTTTTTGCTCGGCCCTTATGGGTCCTAACGTGATGTAGCGGAATGTACTCTATAGCCTTCCCCAAGAATCGAGCTGTCAAATGCAAAAAGTTATAGCAAACAAACAAAACAAGAAAGTAATAACAAATTAATCAGCTTTATTATTAATATACAGGGTGTCCCGAAACTCAACGATAACCTGGTACCGGGCGACAGGCCAAGGTATACCAGTTAAGAAAAAAATAAGAAAAAAAAAATTTTTTTTCCTATATGGAGTGTCAAAGTTCACTGACAATAATTTTGTAAACCATAACTCGTTTTTATTATTTTGATTTGTGGTTGCGATTAATAGTACTGTTATTTGAGATTACATTATTAAAAAAATCACTGTAAAATTATAAAAATCTGTAAAATCTAAAATGATCACAGCACTTAAAAACGTCTATTGTCGCTTGACTAAGTGACATGGATTTTATTTCTTATTTTTTTCATAACTGGTATACCTTGGCCTCTCGCCCGGTACCAGGTTACCGTTGAGTTTCGGGACAGCCTGTATATAAATTTATACAACGTGTTTTTTTTATATCCCATAACTCTAGGGGGACATTGTACGCATCATTATGAACAACTTTTACTATGGGACCAAACCTGAAAGCGGGAAAAAAAAAATTGCTGTGCATTTATGTTCGTATAACTCGTCAAAATGTAGGGAACACCAGATTTTTGTTTCGCGATTTCAGGTTTGGATGAGTACAATGACCCCCTAGAGTTATGGGATATCAAAAAAAAACACGTTGTATAATTCCAATTTCATAATTATGTAAAGCAGTGTACCTATTGCGGTTGCAAAATATATTTCTAACTAGGTTAGTAAGTACTGCTACACAATACTTTCGAAGAAAAAGTTTTTGCTAAAACCTGCATTCACAACAGTATCAAGTTAAAACCTGCACTACACTACTCGCGATGTTGCTTCGACGAAGTGTTGGTCGAAATTGACCGAAGTCCGAATCCGAAGTACGTGACTCTATATGTATACTCATGCTAAGAACTACGGGACGCTTCGAGTCCTTTGACTTGGGCGCAAAAACCGACAACGATCGGAAGTCGCCCGAAGCGAGCCGAGGTTGCACGAAGCTTACTGAAGTGCCCTTCTACCGGGAGCGTAGCTACCGTTGTATCAGCCGTATCAACGATACGGAGCCCCTAAGCTACAGGGGCCCCCGACGTGACGTGTATAAGCAAAACATTTTAAAATAATGTCCAGAACCTAAAATTCTTGTTGATAGGTAATTGATATTAATTTCTGTAAATTGGTTCAAAAATATGTTTAAAAAGGGGTGAGTACCGAGATGACGGTTAATAGAGAAATCTGGAAGAAAACTGTGACTGGTTGGTTTAGTGGTCGCAAGCGCTACTGCTGAGCATGGGGTCCTAAGTTCGATTCCCGGGTCGGGTAAAGTGTTATTGGGCTTTCAATCTAACCGGATGCAGCTGAATGCCAGTATTTTACCTCCGGAGCGACTGGCTATCTGACTGCCACAACCCAGTTACTGGGTAATACGATGTCCCTTGGTAATACTGGGTGTCGGACTTTCGGTCTTCTGACGACCCGTAACGACTGTCAAAGATCCACGAATGACAGCCGGGACTAACGGCTTAACGTGCTTTCCGAGGCACGGAGGGGTCTCGGTATGTTAAGATGGTCACCCATCCACGGACCTACCGCGGCAAGCTTAGCTGAACCTTCAATCGACTCGTGCGGCTGTTATTACTTAGCCACGAGCCCCTCACCTTATAAGTCAGTACGCTATATTCTACCCTCTGTAGCTTCACAGTTGGGTAAAAAGAGTCCCAAAAAAAATTGATACAGGGCCCCATTAGCACAGATTACTGAATAGTTACTACGTAACAGATACTTCGCTCAGTAGAAAATTTCCAATACCTATTACGATAATTGCCTACTCCCTCGCGTCAACAACCACTGTATGCTAAAATGCGCCTAAATGCTCAAGCGTACAGCAGTGATTGCTTCGCACCGCGCGATTCCACAGTAATCGCAGGGCTGCCTCTTCGATAAAATTAAATTAACATAACTTTTTATCTATGTTATTGAGAACTGTGAATATGTTCTGACTTTTATGTGGCAGTTAAAAATTTTATCATTTCTAAAATATTTAACCAACTTAAAAAAAAGGAGGTGATCAGACATACAGGCCAAACTTGACTTGTATGGTTTGTAGGTATGTATGTTTGTGCGCGATAATCTCGCGTTTGGCTAAACCGATATCGATGCGGTTTTCAGAAAAGGATTTGTTACATTTAGGAGAACGTTTTAAAATAAGTATAATACTTCTTAGTTTGATGATGATCTTCGGAGATGTTCACTAGAAATGAAAAAAAAAGCCTTAAAAAAAGAGAACGAAGAGGTAAATGGAAAAATGTTAGGTGTTTATCCCTTCTTTTGCTTGATTTACACCCATCTACAGCACATAAGGCACCACACGGCATCGTAATACGCGTACGAACGAACAGCACTATTAAAATTGAACGGCGTGCGCACGCTTCGCTGGCGAAAACCGCACTGAATTTGATCCGCCGGCGGACCGAGACCGCTCGGCTGGGCGGTAGGCACTTATAGCGCGCAAGTACATGGAGTGACGGAGGCCTGCCATTAGGATGCGCTACGCCACTGCCTTCTACACTATCGTATTTGCTTAATTTCGATCAACCTCGCTAATTAGTGTGCACTACACTACTTAGCGAGTAGTGTAGTGCAGGCTTTACGTTTCCCGCGTGTCGAATTCTACCTACGTATGTAATTAAATTATGTACATACTATGTGGTGTCATTTAGCAATCATTATATGATTACCGAGCGTTTCGTGGAATATCAAATTGGATATGGGTCATCATGTTACATTGTTTATGTCAGCTTTTATGCAAATACAGGTGGTATTTTATTCTGCCTGGTAGCACTAATATGGCTATATATTAAATAACTGCAATGAAGAAGCAGATAATAAATAGATAATCAATAATGAGATAGATAGGTGATGGAGAACATTTTATAGCATAGAAGGAGAGCTGATGGAGCAGGCAGGAGGATGCTGTTATCGCATCAGCCACGGCGTGAATGGCTACATGTACGTGCGATAGTATATGGTATAGTATATGTAATACTTTATAGAAACCATTACGGTAGATTAAAATATTCCATTGACAAAAATATCAAAGAACATTCCACAATTACTTAGTCTGATAAGTCTTCATTTTATGAAAAGCCTGTACATTATCGTAATTACCTTTAGCCGTATTCCCAGGTAATCGTGCCAGAAATCCTCGAGATACCGAAAACCACCCCTCACGAGGCAAGAATAAAAAATTCTTACCTAACTTTATTACTAGTGGGATCGGCACCCTAATTGCGAAACACACAATCAATGTCAATCTGAATCATTTTGAAGGATATTGTTAATCCATTCCTTCATAAGTTCGAAAAAGGTTACCTTCATAAAGTCTGCTCAACACGTAAATAACGCAATGAATTTTGTTGAACTGTAAAAATGAAACCGATTCTGATTGATTGTGTGTAACGCAATTAGGGTGCTGATCGTTTACCAGACTTTTATTTCTAATAGGCTATTTTCCTAATAAATTCTTATTAGTCCGTCAGTTAGATTATCAAAAAATATTGAACCCGTATTTTTTCTTTAATCAATTATATAAAAAATGATGAAGATATCGCCCGTTTAAGTTCCACGTGATGTCACTTGCTTGCGACACTTTTGCAAGCAAGTGACGTCAGGACCCCCATCCATTTCATTCCATGCTCGTGGGTCTGAACCCAGGCAGATAATTTACTTTGCGTAAATTATTTCATCACCACTGCTCTCAAAACGGTGAAGGAAAACATCATGAAGAAACATGGCATGTCCTAGAAACCAAAATTTGAAGACATGTCACATCTATCAACCCGCATTTCTTCGCATGGAACATAACAGCCCACTCCCTCTCGAAGAGAGGAGGCCTGTGTTCCAGCAGTGGCAACATTATAGGCTGATTATCATTTGCTCCATCATCAGACCCTGGTTACCATCGAGCACCAAAGTTCTCATCAAGACGGATCAAACGAGTCCAAACTCGATGGGCTTGTGTCGTTTAACTACCGAGTTCCTATGGCCACCTTCTGGTTCCATCATCAGACCAGCTCCATGTCATAATAATTTTGCATGGTCATCGGGTTTACACATGCATGCAAAATTTCAGCTCAAGCGGTTGAAGATATCTGCTTCAAAATTGAGTTGCAAGAGTCCACCCGAACAAACATAGTTACATACATACATACATACATCGCAAGTTAAATAAAAGATTGTAAAAAAAAAACAGCTGCTTCTTATAAAATTGCGTAACATACGCGGTCAAAATTTATGGAACAGCATTTTTTTTCTTATACCGACAAATCATCAAAAATTTCTTCCTACCAACCTGTTCAAAGGTTCTTTCATCATCCTCTTTTATGTCCCATTATAGTTATTACGGAGCCGTGCAATCACAGCTTGTTATCAATGTTCAAAGCTCAAGGGCAACGGTGCTTTGTTATCAGATAAAGGGCTATTTAGATTTATAATGTATTCGATTTAAAGATGAGACCGTTTTCGTGTTCTTTCTTTAGTTTGCTCTCAAATTAGCTTTTTGAGATCTACGAGATAGTCGATATTAATTTATCGTACACTTTAGTTCGATTATTGTTAACTTTCAGAGTGATTATTTCTAATATCTAAGCAACAAGAAGTAAGCAAGGAATGTCACGTGAATAACTTTGAACGGGACAAAGTAAAAAAATGAAAATGAACTTTCACCGATAGCCGGTTATTTAGGGGCAACTCACTTCCACTTTCGCTAGCTAACCCTAGAAGCAATGTCAGCAACTAACCTTTTCTACATATTTTTAATTTTAAGTTTGGCCTGTATTTTTCCCCGCTCTGATGTTACTACCGGGGTTTTTCCTACCTAGGAAAAAGTATTCTATGTCATGGTCTACCTGTGTGCAAATTTCTTCAAAATCCGTTTAGCCGTTAAGGCGTGGAACGGT
Organism: Apamea epomidion; assembly: GCA_947507525.1. Taxonomy (NCBI): domain Eukaryota; kingdom Metazoa; phylum Arthropoda; class Insecta; order Lepidoptera; family Noctuidae; genus Apamea; species Apamea epomidion. The sequence continues at coordinate 11,169,227 of OX382237.1, forward strand.
AACAGAATGGCGGACAGACTGTCGCATATGTAATATTAAATATTAGTATAGATATGCCTACCTGAATAGACCTAAATGTTAATTTAACATTGTTTACAATAAAGGGATATGCCTATAGGGAAACGTGTGGCTTCCAGAATGTGTCCATAACGTGGCTTGCCTACAAATGACGTCACGTTCGATGGTGGATACGATACAATGGGTGTATGATGCGTTGACGCCGGTTGTGTCCAGTTGCTCACAGGGTTCAAGATCATTACAAATCTTTGTGCCCTTTGTGTGAGTTTCATGTCCGTTCTTCTACTTAGGAACCTACTAAGCTTTGGAATGGGCAACTAGTTTCATCTTTGAAAGAAAGAAATAGTATATATTGTTGTTGGAGTATAGCAAAAACAAATCGATCCTACTTCAACACTATCGTTTTTCTCTTTCTAACTCATAAATATAATTTTTTACTATCGAGCCCGCCCTTACCACTTGACCGAAATCCTTATTTTTTACTATCGAGCCCGCCCTTACCACTTGACCGAAATCCTTATTTTTTACTATCGAGCCCGCCCTTACCACTTGACCGAAATCCTTATTTTTTACTATCGAGCCCGCCCTTACCACTTGACCGAAATCCTTATTTTTTACTATCGAGCCCGCCCTTACCACTTGACCGAAATCCTTATTTTTTACTATCGAGCCCGCCCTTACCACTTGACCGAAATCCTTATTTTTTACTATCGAGCCCGCCCTTACCACTTGACCGAAATCCTTATTTTTTACTATCGAGCCCGCCCTTACCACTTGACCGAAATCCTTATTTTTTACTATCGAGCCCGCCCTTACCACTTGACCGAAATCCTTATTTTTTACTATCGAGCCCGCCCTTACCACTTGACCGAAATCCTTATTTTTTACTATCGAGCCCGCCCTTACCACTTGACCGAAATCCTTATTTTTTACTATCGAGCCCGCCCTTACCACTTGACCGAAATCCTTATTTTTTACTATCGAGCCCGCCCTTACCACTTGACCGAAATCCTTATTTTTTACTATCGAGCCCGCCCTTACCACTTGACCGAAATCCTTATTTTTTACTATCGAGCCCGCCCTTACCACTTGACCGAAATCCTTATTTTTTACTATCGAGCCCGCCCTTACCACTTGACCGAAATCCTTATTTTTTACTATCGAGCCCGCCCTTACCACTTGACCGAAATCCTTATTTTTTACTATCGAGCCCGCCCTTACCACTTGACCGAAATCCTTATTTTTTACTATCGAGCCCGCCCTTACCACTTGACCGAAATCCTTACTTTCGCATAGCGACTGCACTACTATTTTTTTAGCCTTGTGTGGGTTCACACGTCTCACGTAATATTAGTAAACACACCTTTCAATATATAAATATAAAAGGATAATAAACGTATTAAATAAATAAATTATAAATCCTTATAACAGCCTTTCCTTTGGTGTTCCTCCATTAACCCTAACAATTGTGACTCGCACAGGAAGATCACAAACTAAACTCCACAAAACTTCTTCAACTTCTCTTTCTGTCTGACCGACCCCTTGGCAATTCATAAGTTCCTGTAATTGATTTAATTGAAATTAATGCTTATTATAATAGTTAGAAAGTTTTAGTTTGCCAAGGGTATAATGTGTCAATAAAGTTGCATAGGTACATCAAACTATATATTACCAGTGTTAGCTGACCTCGCATTGTATAGATTTTTCGTACAATCAAAACTCAGCTTATACTGGGTACGTATAGCTGGATGTGTAGTCCTGCGTATGTACAATTAGAAGCTCTCATTAAAAGAACCGTGGATTTTATTCTGCACCTAAATTAAACATTGTGCCTGGAATCTGGATTGTGATTCTTTGGGAAGGCCTAAATCCAGACGTGGCCGTCTCATGGTCGATAAGATGACTACTTACCTTTCTATATATAGGTACATACATAGCATCACGCCTATAGTTCACCCACATTTCGCCGGGTATGTTTAAGTTCTATGTAATGGGGGGCGAGCCTAGTGACATCTACTGGGCACATATTCTAGACTCCGAGTTGCTACTGAGAAATTCCACATGGAAAATTCCAATAACACTTTGTCCGACTTGGGAATCGAACAACCCAGGATCTCATGTTCACCAGTAGCTCTTGTGACCAATAGACCATCGAGGTATTCCTTACCTGTCTATTTTCTACTTAAATGACGATGGTTTACTTATTTTTTACTTCTATGAATGCCTCGAATATGAAACTTGAAATGGTATTACTTTACTTATCTGTGGTTACCGTTACATAATATTCGTAATTAGCTTTAACTTTTGCAATATTATTAAAACTACGTTTCAATATTGGGTCTTTGTTTGATACTGTCGATAAGATTCACTTACTTTATTTATTAGAATTCGGACTGAGGAATTTCCACCACCAGTTTTGCACAGTTTGTTCACCACTAGCCACCAAAGATACCCAAGCACAGCTCTAAAACAAAAGAATTCTAAAATTCATCATAACTACATACTACACAATACATTGATGGACGGCTCCGTTTTTCACTTTCTACGTGGAACGCCTCTAACTGAAAGAGTACCACTTTTCCTTCATATTTCGCCGTCCAGTTTATTACTTTTGTCATGAAATAGAAATGTGTGGGCTACATAATATGTACGAGAAGCTCGTTGAAATTGCGGATTCTATTGTCCGCTATTCACACAAACTGTCTGCAAACATATCGTGTGACGAGCGTTACAAGGGCAAATCGATAAGCACTTCATTACATCAAAAGCTTACAGAAAATACACCGTAGGCAGAGCCATACTCACAAACAATAAATTCTGAGAAAATGTCTAATTTTGTTCAGCTACAAGCGCTCCCTCACCGGGAGCATTTGCCTGTAGTGTAATTTTACCAGCGACCTATCCGTGTCGTTCTACCTATTTAATTATATGTATTTACCTATCCTGCTGGTTTCAATGATCTATCTACACTACCGAGCAGTTGACAGCCTGCGCAGTCTACTTGCAAAGCTCTGTCGTTACTGTGGAATCTTGGATTATTACAATACAGGCGAATGCTCCCGGTGAGGCATCGCCTTAATACATATTGTTCATAGAAAAAATAGAAGGTTCTCATACATCCCACTCTGTTCGCAATACGTGACTTTTTTTTGCACGAACAAATTAATCTGAGGATATCCGAATTGACAGCACCTTACAAATAAATATTGGTGGCAGCAGAGTGTGAATTTCCTAGATGAAAAGGAGGTATTTTTCGGAAGTGATTATAACCGTTATATTCAGCATCATCATTAGTACTGAGCGTGGTCACGCCGACAAAGGGCGCCTTCCGGTTTTCCGAACAAAAAGTAACATATGAAAGCGACAATTGCGTATTTGCGCAAACGATCATTTTGTTTAGGACGCGGAATAATAAAACATTACGTAAATTCGCACGCTTTTAAAATTGAAAATACAAGTTTCTCACACTTTATTCATATCTATGCGTGATACTGATTGTGCTTGTCGCATAAACTAAAATGCTATGGGATAGTTGTATTTTCAATTCACAAATATCTATTTCGAATCCTACGTTACGTCTAATAGCGCGTTAATTAAGTAAGCGACAGCGGAAGAGTTTCAAAAATAAACTGTATTTGTACCCAACAGTACTTCATTTAATTCTACAGAATATTGATCTTATATGCTAATCTTATTGCTAACCAATCATCTCTGCTAATGCCGCATGTCCTAGACAGCATACGCTGACTTATACTTGTTATTCTAAAATAATATAATTATTAGCTGATGAAGCTAATATTGGGGGATTGGGGTTCCTTAACTCGTTCGTGCTAAGGCCTCTTATCATTAGAAGTGGGGAGGTACCAAACTAGAGTCTGTCTCACGAAAAAAGTCTCGCAGACGTGGCGCTACAGGCTTGCGACGGAGATATAAACCTTTATTCATTTATTTATCTCAACGTCATTTTACAGGTACTGGTAAATAAAATGCGCAATCTTAAATAATGAAAGGTGTGTGAAGTACGAATAAATGTTGCTAACTATATAATAAAAATTAGTTCACGACTTTTTACTTCTGAAATTAAAGTTATTTATCACTTTGTAGACGTTTTTTGGAAATCAGCTTTTTTTACTTTTGTCCCTAACTTATTCCATGATGATAAATAATTAAAACAATTACTTGAGATTCCTTTCATCGAGGCAGGCAAATTGTAACAGTGCGGCCAACGAGAGAATGCGTTCTTGGCACCTTTCAGTTTCATACAAACGAATAGGTTTTTTTTATTATCCTATACTGTCCCACTGCTGGGCAAAGGCCTCCCCCAAATCCTTCCAGGAACTCTTTTCCCGCGCCACATCGAACCAGCCCTCGCGGTACGCGTCCAGATCGTCTCGCCATCTCTTTCTGGGCCGGCCTCGGCGGCGCCGTCCATCTTCAGGCACCCATTGTGTGGAGGCTTTTGCCCAGCGGTCATCGTGCATACGGCTGATGTGACTAGCCCAATCCCATTTTTTCCCTTTCCTACATCCATTATGCCCGTTTTGGAACGCAGCGTGGTGTTCCGAATTCTGTCCTGTCTTTTAACACCCAGAATGCTGCGTTCCATCGCTCTTTGGCAAACTCCAAGTCGGAACTTTTGTGACTCGGTGAGCGACCAGGTCTGAGCACCGTAGGTTAGGACGAATACGTGTTTTGCGAATTTGATCTTTATTAGGTAGTAGAATTGTCGCACTGACTGGTGTCAGGAACGCATTTTTTCGGCCGGACAATAGTTAGCTTAACACACGAGCCGATTACGTCTGTGCTAATGAAGTGAATGCGCTTTGTTAGTTATAACCACGCATATTCAGAGCCTTTCGCTTTAATATTCAAAATTCAAACGCTCATATCAAATAATAATATAAATTAATAACGCTGAAAAGTTTTTTTTTTTTGTTTGAACGCGCTAGTCTCTGGAAATACAAGTCAGTTTAAAAAAAAATCTTTTTGCATCTATAGCCCAATTCTTTGGCAAGGTTATAGCTATTTAACATCACGCTACAACCCTTAAGATCCGAGGAAAAGAAAAAATACATAAGCGAAAACGAAGTAAAAGCGCGGGCGGGCGATGCGATGCGATGCGGCGTGGTGGATCGGGGCTCGAAATTTCACGCGGATGTAGTCACGGTCAGAAGTAATTAGTAATAAAGCGTCTATGTACCTAACTACATTATAGACAAGCCAACATAAGGCCGTAGGGGGATGAAATGACCTTGTTATATTTAGCTTAGAATAGGTATACAATATAGTTGCCTCTGCCGTTGATTCTTCTCGCTCGTGTGTATGATCTACACTAAAGGAAGATTTCCACCAAACGGCTTACATCGCATTGGATCGGAAAGGATACGAACGGATGTGGCGACATTCGATCGCTTCCGTTTCTGCGCCTAGTCAAATACTGTGTACTGTGTACTGTACACGATGTAATGTCGTTTAAAGATTGTAAAATCCGTTCCGGTCCGATGCGATGGGAGCCGTTTGGTGGAAATGATCCTTTAATATAGGTAGAGTCGACCGACATTGGCAATGCTTTGAACTGGCCTAGCGTAGTACGGAGTTTCAATAGAATCAGAGGCCAGCTAGTACTGGTTCTGTTACCACAAATGTGCGACCTATTGTACACAAGGGCCATAATGCCTTGATCAATAAAATGGAAGTATTTGTTATGTAGGCCCAGCAGATCCTTATTGACAATGACGAAAAAATAAATTGGCTAGGTACTTAAAACATCTACTTCTCGAAAGAGAATGTTATTTTTGCGTAGGTTTCAGTTCAAATGTCAAGTTATAATACCTACAGACTCAACTGAGCCAGTAAATAAGTTACATAATACTGAATATATATATAATACTGAACTAAATATACATAATACTGAAAGGATACCCTCCCTGAAGGGATTACCTCCTACGATAAGAATTTAGCGAAAGGTTGCCTATAATAATTATAATAGGGGTTAAAGTATGAAATTGCCGTTTTATTGTAATAGGTACTTCGAATTGACATAGAACCTTCATGGTTTGATTAAGTTCTTTTAAAAAATGTGCAACATTCAATTATCGACTTTCAGTTGTTTTTTTTTTATTCAGCTTAGACAAGAAAGATGGATACTTCGAAAATTCGAGTTATTTTTGAATACGAGTTCCGACGCGGAACTAACGCGGCAGAAACAGCTCGCAATATCAATGTTGCGCTTAGAGAGGGGCTGCTAATGAACGCACCGTGCGATTTTGGTTTAAACGCTTTCGTGATGGAAACTTTGATTTGAAGAACGAACCACGTGGAAGACCGCCCACACAGGTGGATAACAATGAATTGAAAGAGATGGTGGAAGCCGATCCGAGCCAAACTACCCAGGAATTAGCGGCATGGTTTAATGTTACCTTACCAACAATTTTGACTCATTTGCGTCAAATCAATAAAATAAAAAAAATATGAGAAATGAGTGCCTCATGATTTGACTGATCTGCAGAAAGAAAGGCGTGTTGAAACTTGTGTTGCCTTGTTGAATCAATACAGAAATGAAGGAATATTGGATCGAATTGTGACATGTGATGAAAAGTGGATTCTTTACGATAACCGTAAGTGAAAAATGCAATGGCTGACCCCAGGTCAAACGCCGCAATAGTGTCCTAAAGCAAAGCTTACCAATAAAAAGGTAATGGTAACTGTTTGATGGTCTCAGCATGGTGTTATTATAGCTTTCTCCGATCTGGTCAAGCATTAACGGCAGATGTCTACTGTGCCGAACTCCGAACAATGATAGCAAAACTAGCAGTAAAACAGCCCCGACTCATGAATCGATCTTCACCATTATTGCTCCATGATAATGCGAGACCTCATACACCACGAGAAACAGTTTTAACTCTACAGGAACTGCAATTAGAAACCATTCGTCACCCTCCGTATTCGCCAGACCTTGCTCTAACGGACTACCATTTTTTTCGTGATTTGGACAATTTTCTACGTGATAAAAAGTTTTCTTCTCAGGAGGCAGTACAAAATGCTTTCACACAGTTTGTCGAATCTAGATCACGAGAGTTCTATCGCACGATGAGATACCTGGGTCTCGTCCTCGACAGCCGGTGGAACTTCGTCGAACACTTTCGACGTTTGGCCCCCAAACTGGAACGGACCGGGGCCGCCTTAAAGCGACTCCTGCCCAACCTGAGGGGGCCAAACGCCTCCTGCCGGAGGCTTTACGCGGGGGTCGTGCGGTCCATGGCCCTTTATGGGGCCCTGTGTGGGCGCGTTCACTGCGGCTTCGAGCCGCACACTATCTGAACGCGCCCCAAAAGGTGGTAGCCGTAAGGCTGATAAGGGGGTACCGCACGATCTCGGGTGAGGCAGCAGGCCTCCTTGCCGAACTGCCGCCATGGGATCTGGAGGCGATAGTCCTCGCGCGCCTGTATGACTGGCGCGCGGAGGCACTACGTCGGGGGGAAACTCTGCACCCGCGGCAAATCGCGGCGGAGCGGACGGACCTCCGGCGCGATCTCATGGCGGAATGGAAGGCGCGACTATCGCAACCCAGCGCAGGGCACGCCACGATAGCGGCGGTAAGACCTCTCTTTGAGGAGTGGCTAGAGAGGCGTCACGGCGCTCTCACCTACCGCCTGACACAGGTCCTCTCCGGACACGGATGTTTCGGGAGATTCCTGCACATAATCAGGCGGGAGGAGACGCCCGGGTGTCACCACTGCGAGGATCGCCCAGAGGACACGGTGGAGCATACGGTGGAGGTCTGCCCCGCTTGGGCAGAGCACCGCCGTGTCCTCGTAGAGACGATCGGCAGCGGCGGCGACCTCTCGCGTCCGGCCCTGGTTCAAGCCATGGTCCGGGGCGAGAGGGAGTGGGAGGCGGTCACCTCCTTCTGCGAAGCAGTCATGCTAGCGAAGGAGGTGGCGGGATGGGCGAGGGAGAGATCCTCACGCCTCAGCCGCCGAGGAAGACGCTCCGGGCGTCGGGAGCCGCGTGACGACTCCCGGCCACCGTAGGCGCGGGCCTGCGGGCGGAGAGCAATGGGTAGCTCTCCGTCCGATCAGGACCAGGCCCGTGCCGGACGGCGCGTATGTGTTCCACGTGCGCCTCAAAGAGATGTCAGCATAGTTGACGGGGCCCGACAGGGCCGAAGCCTGCCGGGGTAGCGGGATCGTCCGAAAGGGTTACCGCTGCCCTGGTCCATAAAGGTCTAAGGAAGGAACACGGGTGGGTTTTAGTCAGTAAGAGTCTGACACTCCCTTCTGCTCCACCCAGAGCGGGAGGGGTCATTTGATGATTTCCCATCCTCAAAAAAAAAAAAAAAAGAGTTCTATCGCAAAGGCATAAATGACCTTCCTATTAGATGGCAGCAATGTATAGATAATAATAGTAATTATTTTGATTAAATACCTAAATACACACATCAACACCGTCTAGGGATATTTTGTATAAAGTTCTTTAACTCAAAAAATACTGGCCAGTTTTAAATTCTTTTGAAGAAAGCTTATTTTGTAAATCTTTTTGAACGATTCTAAATTTGAATTTGAAAAAATAAATTAAAAACAAAAGATTTACGCGGCATAATGGTAGCGAAGTCCGAAGGCTTCATTTACCTACAGTAGTTTTTGGCTATTTTTTTGTGTCAAATTTAAGTTTTATAACAAGTTATAGGTTAATTTCGAATTAATGTTATTGTGTGCATCATGCAGCGGCGCCATTTAACGTGAGAGGAAATGTTAAGGGCAGTAGGCATGCTCCAATCTGGGGCTACTCAACGGAGTATTGCTGAGGAGATTGGAACAAGACAAATTGTGATATCAAGGTTATGGTCACGTTATCGTCCTACTGGTGATGTGGCTGAAAGACACCCAGGCGGGAAGCGCATAACCACTCAACGACAAGACCGATTTTTGCAAGTTGCCGCGAGAAGACAACCAAATGTTACGGCCATGCAGTTGGTTCAGAGGCTCCAGTCAGAGCACCAGTTGCTTGTGAGTGATCAAACTGTAAGGAGAAGACTGCATGAAGCTAACCTTCATGCTCGCAGACCGCTTCGTACTCCAGCACTACGCCGAGGAAATCGTGGACGAGGACTAGAGTGGGCTCGTGAACATTTGCCCTGGGAAGATAACCAGTGGTCTGTAGTGCTGTTTACCGATGAGTCCCGGTTCGGTTTCCATCCCGATACACGTAGAGTACGTGTTTGGCGAGTTCCTGGTCGTAAGAGCCGTCTGCAACATCCTCAGGAAGTCAATTCATACCACGGCGGGACAATTATGGTTTGGGCGGGAATTTGTGTTGGTGGAAGAACAGACCTCGTTTGGATCAGAAACACCATGACGGCTGAAAAATACCGTAACGAGGTGCTAGTACCAATAATCTACCCCCATCGACTACAAATGGGCCAAGAATTCACGCTCATGCACGATAACGCCCGTCCGCACACAGCGAGAGTGGTGACGAGCTGGTTGCAGGAGCACGACGTATTGGTCTTAGGCTGGCCCGCTCAATCGCCTGACCTAAAATCCCATAGAACACGCGTGGGACATGCTCCAAAGAAGCAAACATCGCGACGGAAGAGCAACTTTTTTTGCATCTTAACCGGACCTGGGACAATATACCGCAGCAAGACTTGGATAACTTAATCCAAAGCATGAAAAACCGTTGCAGGACCGTTATTAACGTCATGGGGTGTTTTACTGACTACTGATTTTTCACATAACTGTTAAAAACAGATTAATTTTTCCTTATTTTTCACTTTTTCTTGAGAAACACATTCATTGTTAGTTTTACCATTATTTCACGTTTTTTCTTTATTTGAATAAAAATTTGATTACGCAAAAAAAATAGTTTTCTTTTATTCTGGAGTATAGTCTGATAAATGGACCTTATAAAAATATATGCATGCTGTATGTTATTTTTAATAAATTTTGAGTAAATTGAGTAAATCCAAAATATCCCTAGACAATGTTGATGTATGTGATGTTTGTATGTTAAATTAAAAAAAAAACTAATTTTAAATTTTTCAGTACAAATCGGCAATTTCATACTTTAACCCCTAATATTACTTTCACGTGTGGATTCCAAAAATCCTTATAAAATCTTAATACCGAAGCCTAAAAGAAGGATATTTCGTCAATATAGATATGCCGTAGATGGGTGTTTGAAACCCGAATTTGAAATTTGAATGGTGTTTCGCGTGGTGTTTTCGTGGGTGCAAATTAAAACAGTGGAAAAGTGACATACGTGCGTTCCTGATCTACAGCCAGAGGCCCAGGCTTTCCGGCCGCGGATCCTGGTGACGTTGAGGAACTCTGAGGGCCCTTCAATTCGCCCAATTTGGAGTGATCTTTTCGTTTATTTCAGGGATCTCTATTGGAAGCTGTATCCGGCTGGGATTTAGTTTGTTTGGACTTGTGAAGCCACGCGTGAATTTAACATCATTTAAGCTATAATTATTAGGCTTCGGATCCCTGAGATCAGAAGTGGAATAAGTCTAAATTACACGCGATTTAGATCGTTCGACATATTTTTAACCGGAAATAGTGATTTTGGGACGCTTTAAAAATTTTCACCAAGTGTTGTTGATTTTGTCGGTGATTAGTTTTTGTGCATTTTAACGTGACTTATTCTACTCGATTAGATTATATTTCGTGCGTGTTTATGAAGTAAACAACCACGTGTTAATTCTTTTATTTCGCGCTTAGTTTATTGCTCACGTAATGGTAATTTACGCTGCCTGGTGATTAGTTTTTGTGCATTTTAACGAGATTCGTTCTACTCGATTAGATTATATTTCGTGCGTGTTTATGAAGTAAACAACCACGTGTTAATTCTTTTATTTCGCGCTTAGTTTATTGCTCACGTAATGGTAATTTACGCTGCCTGGTGATTAGTTTTTGTGCATTTTAACGAGATTCGTTCTACTCGATTAGATTATATTTCGTGCGTGTTTATGAAGTAAACAACCACGTGTTAATTCTTTTATTTCGCGCTTAGTTTATTGCTCACGTAATGGTAATTTACGCTGCCTGGTGATTAGTTTTTGTGCATTTTAACGAGCTTCGTTCTACTCGATTAGATTATATTTCGTGCGTGTTTATGAAGTAAACAACCACGTGTTAATTCTTTTATTTCGCGCTTAGTTTATTGCTCACGTAATGGTAATTTACGCTGCCTGGTGATTAGTTTTTGTGCATTTTAACGAGATTCGTTCTACTCGATTAGATTATATTTCGTGCGTGTTTATGAAGTAAACAACCACGTGTTAATTCTTTTATTTCGCGCTTAGTTTATTGCTCACGTAATGGTAATTTACGCTGCCTGGTGATTAGTTTTTGTGCATTTTAACGAGCTTCGTTCTACTCGATTAGATTATATTTCGTGCGTGTTTATGAAGTAAACAACCACGTGTTAATTCTTTTGTTTCGCGCTTAGTCAATTGTTCATGTAGTGGTAATTTACGGTGCCTATGTAAGCTTTAGGACAATGTTTTTATATTATATTTATAAACTAATACAGTCTCTTATTCAAGCACAAAATACGGTATCATTCTAGATTTCGTACTTCACACTTTTGTTATTGTAACATTGTACTAAATATTACCAAAACTGCATGGAACAAGTTATCTATTTTCTAGCTTGTAAGTCAAGTTTCTATACCCATGCCCGCTGGAACAAAAAAGAAACCTCGCAGTGCAACAGAAAAGTACCCCAAACTCTTAAGTTTGCATAGTTTGTATGTTTCTAAAGATCAACAAAGCTCATAAATTTCAGACGTACGCTCTCTCTATTATTCTAAAGCTGCACATGTACAGAAAAGGTCTACCAACACCATAAAAACCAGGCCATAATTGTGCGTATGACAAAAGATGGGAATTGCTTGTTTAGAGCTTTAGCCCATCAAATAAATAATATAATGGGTTTAACTTTCGACCACATGTCTGTCCGTCAAGACTTAGCTTCATATGTTTTGGAGCATCGATATGATGACAGAATTCTCCTAGCACTTCTAAATAATATACAAGAGCTCCTCCCTAACAGCGGTCTCTCCCAGGAGCAAATGATAACAAATTACATAACCATGCAGTTTAACAATGCGTTCTGGGGTAGAGAGGATATCCTAATCACCGCGTCTGAGTTCTATCTAGTGAATGTGCATGTGCACACGGATACAAGAACCACACTGGTGTATTCATCTACAGATAAACCAGTACCCGGCAACATACACGTCCTCTACAAGGACCAGCACTATGATAGTTGGGTCATGACCGACGACGAACATTACAAAGATTTAATGCAAGAAACAACCATTGTCAAAACATCACAACATACTAAGCCTTTAATTAATGGACAACCCACGAAACCCCAGTCTCAAGCTAACAACACCCAATTGGCTAGCTCATTTACACAGTATGAGCAACAAAAACGAAGACGTCACGTGCGTCACCAAACACATGGACAAAGCCTGGACACAGAACGAAACGCCCGACACGTGGCTGAAGACCGTGCAGGTACCAATTCTGAAAAACAATAACCCTAAAGATGCGAGTGAATAACGGAATTGGGTAATTACCAAGCTGCTATTTTAAACAATAGATCAGCATACGACCATTTCATTACGCTTAAAAGGGTCTTAGATGAAGAACGACGTGCAGGTAAAAGAATTTATATACTTGCTATATGAGCGAGTTATCATGAGATACTTGATTAACCACTCTAGGAATAAACCAAGACAAAAGAAAATGCATGAAATCTCCAAACGCATCAAGAATCACAAGATGTGCTACTTCGCACATGTTTACAGGCGCCGCGTACCACATTTACTGCATGCAGCAATGGAGTCTCTATTTATTGAACACTTTGCCTGCTGACATCAGAGAAGAAGATAATAAAGTAATTTTACTTTATTATCTTCTTCGCACGTAAACTTAAAAAATATTTATTAGATTCTATGTAGTAAGTGTAAGTGTAACCTATACATATATATTAAGTATATATGTATAGGTTATAGATGTACCTGATATTAAGTTTACTGTAAGAGAGACTCAACGATCTCACAGTTAAACTGCGTAAGCAATTTTGTGGGGCAATGTACCAAGCGTTAAGAAACTTTAAGTGAATAAATCATTAATTCATTCATTCATTCACATGGAACGACAACTTAAAATAGGACATGAAGTACAATAAGTAATAAGTCCCCTCTTTGAGGAGTGGCTAGAGAGGCGCCACGGCGCCCTCACCTTCCGCCTGACGCAGGTCCTCACCGGACACGGTTGTTTTGGGAGGTTCCTGTTCAGGATAAAGCGGGAGGAAACGCCAGGGTGTCACCACTGTGGGAATCGCCCGGAGGACACGGTGGAGCATACGGTGGAGGTCTGCCCGGCTTGGGCGGTGCCCTCGTGGCGGCGATCGGCGGCGGCGACCTCTCGCGTCCGGCCCTCATCCAGGCCATGGTACGGAGCGAGAGTGAATGGGAGGCCGTCACCTCCTTCTGCGAAGCAGCAATGCTCGCCAAGGAGGAGGCGGAGCGCGTGAGGGAGAGGCAATCTCTGCACCCTCGGGCGCCTAGCCGCCGCAGGAGACGCCCTGGACGGGAGTCAACAGCCGACTCCCGGCCACCGTAGGCGCGGGCCTGCGGGCGGCGAGCTTTGGGCAGCTCGCCGCCCGGTAAGGACCAGGCCCGGGTCGACGGCGCGTTGTGTTCCACGCGCGCCTCAAAGAGCTGTCAGCACGAACTGACGGGGTCCGCTAGGGCCGATGCCGCCGGGGCTGCGGGTTGTTCGAAAGAGATACCGTGGCCCCTGGCACAGGCAACTGAAGGAACACGGGTGGGTTTTAGTCAGTAAAAGTCTGACAATCCCTTCTGCTCCGCCCAGAGCGGGAGGGGTCATTTGATGATTTAACACCCAAAAAAAAAAAAAGTACTTCGACAAGGGAATCGATTTTTGGATGGATACGGCGGAAGACAAAAACAAGATCAAGATTGCTGCTAATGAGATACACAAAAAACCGGAAACAGGTAGTAGCGAGAACTCCAACGATGACATTGAAAACAGCAACATCTAACACAACATAACACAGCAGAGCAAGGACATACAAAAGAACCGAGAAAGCAGTAGAACCCCGCCAAAAGATTCACGGGTGAAGATCGACCTGAAGCACCTGGCCGCAAAGTCTTTAAAAGATGCCCCTCCATAGACAAATATCACCTATCTCTCCACTAGTCCAATGATTACTCTAGGATGCATATCCGGGAGGCTCTTAAATCCTATATTTTGCAACGGGCACGTCATCCCTACAAAAACCGCGCCCCCCGGTCTACTTATTGATATGCAATGGTGGCTGTAGCACCATGAACGTGAGGCTACAGGAGCTAGTGCGAATCTTGTGGTTCATTCGATTAATCGAGTCTGGTCAAACACGCTGGGATCGGTGCAATTCATTTATTCATTCATTCAATATAGATATTCATATACCGTAGATGGATTGTCAAATCCGCGGTTTTACAAAAACCGCTAGCCGTAGGAAACATGGATACTATAAATTCAAAAGATAATACTTAAATATGACTTTCAACCATACTCTCTCTATCAAATAACAAAAGTATCCGTCAAACAAGACTAGCAATGCCGCTTCGTAAGAATAAGACAGATTTTCCCCTGAATACATTTCAGGGAGCTGTCCTATGTTAAATGTTTCTTAAAACTTATAACGTGGTCTCGCACTTCTACTGACTAATATCCGAGCCACAATATTCTGACTAACTAGTTTGAGGCTCACTGGCAACTAACACTTACGTTTCCAATAGAGGTTATTACAAGTTAAGAAAATATCAACTTTATTTCAGTAGTAATTAAGTTGATGTCTGAGTGACCAGCATTATTGCAAAAGTCTTAAAAATGTTTGAAGTTGTACCATAAACTGAACTTTATTTTGAAGGAAATGAAGTTATTTTTACAATAACTCGTATTTGTTTATATGTTTGGCAAATAATTAGCGAACGCAGTCTAAAACTACCTGTAGCCAATATTTTAAGCCATTTATGACATTTTAGTATGTGTCTAAAATTAAACGAGCAGTGGTGGCCCAGAGGTAAAGGCCCCCGACTTACCTACGAGAGTCGTGGGTTCGAACCCAGGCAGGCGCTTTACTTGTGTAAATAATTTCATCACCGCTGCTCTCACAACGGTGAAGGAACACATCGTGAGACCTGCATATCCTAGAACCAAAAATTCAAAGACATTTGTGTCATATCTACCAACTCGCACTGGACCCGCGTGGTGGATTACAGCCCACTCCCTCTCGAAAAGAGGCCTGTGTCCCAGGAGTGGGAACATTATAGGCTGATTATTTATTTATTTTATCTTCTTACATCTACCATTACAGGTTACCCCAATGCGATAAATGCGCCTATACTAACTTAAAATTTTATTGGAATTTGTGTATTTTTGATTTCTTTAAATTATTTAATCTTAATTACTGTGACGTGATTGCTATTGTATGCCTAAGCGGCGCGGGACATAGCTGATCCTATTTTAACGTATTATGAACATTGTATGTATGTATTGTTAACCTACCTATGATTCACAATAAAGAATATGAATATGAAAAATAAATATGAATTTTAAAATTATCTGTAAAAAAGTACAAACAATGCATTCCTTGTGAATTCACCTAGAGAACAACAGAATAAGTCCGTCTCACTCGCTATGAGGTTGAGGATGCGGAGAGCGCGCGTCAGCGGCGGAGCGCGCGGTTCCACTAGCAGGGGCGGCTGTCGTCGTCGCCACACGTACCTGTCCGGAACACACAGACTCACCTGCTACTACATTATTCTACATTATGTTTATGCAAAACAATTTTCTATTATTCTATTTCTATTTTCAAATCCAACTCGTGGCCATCCTATGCACTTTTCCTTTCGGTGCCAAATGATTGGTTCACCCACTCTCTAAAGTCCACAAAGGCACTGGAGACTTATCCCCTCCTTTATTGTTCCACAAAGAACATTAGTTCGATCGCTCATTTCCGAATGCTATTGTTCACGTCCAAAATAGGAAATGAACAGTAATATCACCGGTCACTTCTGCTCTCAACCGATGACCGCAAAATTGAACGCAGTACCGTTGTCATGTACTCCCTGTATCAGACACACAACACACAACGTTCGCTTGTGAACAATACAGGGTGATTTAATTACGTGCTCCCGTACTTTTCGACTGTTCGTCAATATTATTTGTGTGATATTCACACAAATAATATTGTGTTATTGTGTTATATAACACATGTGTTTGGAGTACATGTGTTTTTTTAAAATAATTATACATTGTGTTCAATGGCCCAGTCAATTCACACGCGATTCGCTAGTAATGTGACTGTCGAAGGATGAGACTTTCTACACCTTTCATGGACTGGAATCAAGACTGTCTTTACTTTAATAGTCAAGACAGTCTTCTTTAAATTTAATTTAAAGAAGACTGTCTTGTTCTTAAAGACTTTTATAAAGAGAGAAGATTTGATTTTTTGTATGTTTGTCACTTTCACGCTAAAACGGCTGAACAGATTTGGATTAAATTGGGCACATGGGTAGACCATGACCTGGATTAGGACATAGAATACTTTTTATTCCGATATTACTACGAGATCGAGACTTATGCGGGTGAAACCGTGAGGCACAGCTAGTGTTAATATACTCTTTAAGACAATATTTGGTATTTTACAGTTTTACGATACCGATCCTACTTTGGTTCTAGAGCCACGGCTTATTTACGTTACCTCTGAATCTCTGGTAATACAATATAACCGATCACCTAACTATTGTACCGAACCCTCGACACTAGGTAATCCTGGTACAAGCACATAAGCTTTCCTTTGACGTAACGACAACTCTTGGTACCATGAAGACTATCAACAGACGTCTTTGTATGTACATACGTACTATACGTAAGTATCTCAAAATAGAGAAAAGCAGTCTGTGAAGTTGATGAAAATGCAAAATGTAATTTATTTTCAATGTAGGTCATGCCTGAAATTCAATGTAAACTATGCAAAAAATGCCATTCACAATTTGGTCAAACCAATATCTCGGTGGTATTTTTGCTCTGCATTCCGGTCAATATGTGGGAGAATGCCGACATCGAATGTAAATATTATCGAGGCGTGACCTACCTAACTAATCCTTTATAAATACAAAATTTACATGAAACAATCTCAAGAGCTTGGTTCTTGTGAGAAATAATTGGAATAAATAATTATCTACACTATTATTATAAAAAGAGAGTAATAATATGTAATCATCTCCGGAACCACAACTCCTATTTGAAAAATTATTTCACCATTTGAAAGGTACTTACATAATTTCAGATACATACTACATACTGTGGGAATATATACAAAAACAAGTACTTATAATAATGCTATCTTAAATTTATGCAAGCCTAGTACTTTTCGTTAGGTTACTTACTGCTCAGAACTTGTGCACAACCTGTCGGGTCGAATACCGTCTACACGTGTAAATTGCACCCGTGCGTGCAAAGACGGGGTGGGTCACTAGTCCTTTGTAAAATACAAGATTTACATGAAACCGTTTAAGAGACACAAATTATTATCTCAAGAGCGTTGTATTGTGACAAGTTCTTCCAATTACTTTGGAGTAACTTCATACGTATACTTAAACCTTCCAAAAAGTCACCTCTTACTTCGTGACATCATGATACAAGACAGAGCATGAACTATTTGCCAGTGCACTAATTAACCAAAGTTAATAATGCACTAACTCAACGAGAACTTCCAAACCTCCTTGTCGTCGCTAGTACGATGGAACTACACTTGCATGAGACCTGCGTTTGTTAAGCTTGGGATTCAGTTCCTTTGCCTGCCTGTCCTTTGGAGTGAAAAGATACATAGCTAGGAATACCTTACCAATAGAATTCCAATAAATGCACGCCACCGCTACGCTCCGCTTTAGTGAACATGCCTACAGCGCAGCGAGGGTTACATACATTTCAACCGCTTCACTTTCGAACGCCCCTTGTTGCTCTAGCGGGCCCCTCCGCTTCAGTTGCCAGGTCCATTTATTTTATTTTTCGATTTGCCACCCCGTAAATGTGTAACACGTAAGTATCTATAGTAATAACATTGTAAAACAGGTGACTAGTTTTAGCGAAAGAGAATTCAACGAGTGTTATTTTTGAAATTGTAAAAATCTTCATCTTGATTTCTTGTTTACAGTTTAGTTTCCAGTACTACATTCATTTTATTAATTTTGAAATATAAGTTACATATAACATACTCCGCTACACTGTTCTGTACTGCTCCATCGCTTTTTCCGCTTACTCGCTTCGCTTGATCAACTTTGAAATAATACGGGCTGGTGTGGCAACTCCACAACAATGCGCGTGCTTGCGAATCTTACAGCTTATGTACTGCTTGTTGTAAGCTTCAAGCGCGTTATTGAAGTTACTTAGAACCATGGTTTCTAGAACTCTGATTCACCGACTGCAAAGATTGACATTAACTTCACGAATTTCCCTTTTATTTTCATTAAGTTATCGCGTGTAGGTGCTTTGAACATATTAAAGTCATGTCGAGAGGCTTTGTCGATTTATTGGATACTATTTATTATTAAGAATGCACATTAGCTGTTTTTCTTCTTCAAAATATCAAAGAATTACTAAGCAGGCGAAATATTTATGTTACGGTTATTGCTTTGAGGCTAGACAAGTTAATATTTTTGTAGGTGGCTAGAATAAGCAGACTGCTAGAACTAGTTAATTTAGCGAATTTCGCTTAAAATTACTAAATAAATTTAATAATTGACTGTGTAAGTAGTCGTTTAGCTTTTTCTAAAAGCCGTCATTTTTTTATTTAATTTCACATGGTAACATTTAAAATAATAACAAGTACATAATTATGTAGGTACATGTGAAAAAATAAGCAAAAGAATCATAGGGCATTAAAAAATTCGTCCGCATCGCTTTCAACAGGAACAGTGCCCAAAAGACTGGCAGCATTGCCACGATGTATGACTATGCTAATTCTTTGGCCAAGAAACAGGCCAGCGCTCTGGTCACGTGAAGAGTCAATTAACCGCTTGGCGATATCTCGAAAAACCAAGTGGGCACTCGGACCCCATGGCCCTAGTGTTTCAACCCCAAACGGCTCGAAGATATAACTCCCAATCAGGTTGGAATATTTTCGCCGTTTCAGGTTTTCTGCACCAGCAGCAGCCGCTCCAGCACAGCCCACCGTGCTATGAAGATGGGATGGCGCAAGGGTGTCGACACATGTTGCATCCCATGCAGTATAGGCCATGGTGTCCGAGGCAGTCGACAGCTTCACCGCACTGACAGCGATGCGGAGCCCCACAAGGAGCGCCCAAACGCAGACAAGTAGCGAGCCGGAAGGTGGTGTCACCCAGCATAGTGCCTATGATGGGTGAAGGGAGTGCTTGAAGCCAGAGCCCCGACTCCCACTCACCCACAGCCAGCAGGCGGGCACGCTCAGCAGTATTGGTGGACGTATTGATAAGTTTATTTCGTACCAACCTGCAGAGCGGCTCATCCCACTGTCTCTGGGAAGATGGGTTTACGGGCCGATCTGTATCCGGGCAAGCCGCTTTCCAGGCGTTCACCACGTCGGTCAAGCAAGGCACTTCAGAGTCAACCAGGCGGGGGGGGGGCTAAAATTTTCCCGGTCAACTTTACGGTGCTGTGGACAGAGGACAGGAACGCCGGTAAGCTAATACTGGTAATTTTGCGGACGCTGAGGCCACCAAAACGGATGGGTAGTGTGGCTTGAAGCCACGCTCGTTCGTCCAAGGCCACATTTAAAATGGTTGTTAATGTGCTGGGAATAATATGGTCAATTTTGTCCAACAGATGTGGTTGCTTCCATAAAGGGGAAGAACGTAGAAAATATATAAAATTTGGACCAAAACAACAGTACCTATCTAATTAGGGTGAATGCCGAATGTTAATTCATTTTGGAGAGTCTGTCTGAAATGTCGTTGACATTTTTAATTTTTTCATCGATGAAAGGTGTGATTATTTCACATGTAATAAAAATAAAAGTAGCGCCTCCCCTCGAATTATTGAATATTTACCTTTTATGTGTTTTAATTTATTAGTTTCGGATGACCATGTTTATTTATTTTAATTTTATTTATTTTTATGACATTTGTATGTATTTTATAATTGTTTTGTTTTGAACGACATATTGACTTGTGTATGTATTTTATATTTTATTTGATTATTATATTAATTTTATGTTTTAATTTAATGTAATGTGTAATGTAATGGACTTTGTCTGAAAAATAAATGAATTATTATTAAGGAGACCTCAAGGTCTCCTTTGTAAATACGGCAAAGAGGTTAATTAAGCAAATTAAAGTTTGAAACCTTTAATTTGCCTAATGAAACACTTTGCCGTTTTTTTGCCACTTTACTTTTCGGTACACTAAATTTTTACTATACAGAAATATATTTAAACTGTTTCCCATCACACACATCACTTGCACTATTAGTATTTTAGCTGAAAAACTGGCTCTTCTCATCATAGGTATCGATGGCAAAACAAGGTTCCAGACATATTCTTTCTAAATAATCTAACGACCAATAAAAGGTTAAACAATATTATTTATAATAAGTTTTACCACACACTTCATGTGACATAACTTGGGCAATTCTCTCAAGTTACAAAGTCTTGAGAAAGTAATATCTACCTAATAATTGTCTTCACCCACTCGACCTCACTCTTAGTCCTTGACATACATTATGGTACTTTTTACTATGTAGAAAAGTATTTTAGAACATACAGGATGAGGGTGGAGACCAGCTGGCTAATTGCGCAACCCACTTACAATGGTAGTGCACTTTATTTTGACAATTAAATAACATTCATTGCGTTATTTACTTGTCGAACAGATGAGTTTTCAAACATATGAAGAATGGATTAGGAATTTCCTTCAAAATCCTTCACATTGTGATAAATCGTGTGTTACTCAATGCTGCGTTGATCAGTATTGCAGTTTCGGTCTTCCTCAATTTCCTTTGCAAGTTATTTTTGTATTTGTATTTAATTTTATTTTAAACTAAGTATATTATTTATGCCATAGGTAAGTGGTTAAAATATTTACAAAACAGACAGCTGTGCTGCTGGGGAGTCTGAGTGCTGATTCTCAGCCTAATTTCAATAAATGACTTTTGATTTTGATTTCATAACAAGAAATCTTTGATTATAAAGTTTATAATCAAAGCAAGAATTTCTAAATGCGTCAATAGATCAAAATAAAAATTAAAGAACCTGAAAAATCGAGTAAATACGAAATAAACAAAAAATCCTTCCTTGTGAATTTATAGATTATTTGCTTCCTATCCTTATTACAATAAAAAAAGATTCCTAGAAACATCTACAAACAACCACCCACAAATAATAATTATCTACAGTTAAAAAAGCACATCAGGTTCTAATAACCATTGAATGTCCCAATACTATCCCAATACTCCCTGTTTCAAGAAATATCAGACCAAAGAATGAAGTCATAAAATGATTGAATTACGGACACAGCAAGACACAAATACTAAGACAGCTGAAAATCGAAATGATGAGCTTCTTCTCCTATATAAATAAAAATGGATCTTCAACGTAGCCCATGTATGTAGCGGGATCGAAAAGTCTCGGTTTGTATATACAATTGGACCCGGTAGGTGGCGCTGCTTTTTCTGGTGGGATGACGTCTACCAGTTCCGCTAGGTCCTATCAATCAATCAGCGTTTTACTTATAGGAGTAGGGTAGGAGTAGTGTAGAAGTAGGGTAGGAGTAGGGGTAGGACACCACGCGAACGAAGTAGCGCCGGGCAGCTAGAAATAATTTATATGGCAAAACAACGTTTGCCGGGTCAGCTAGTTGTAACAATAATATTGAAAACTTATACAAGCGAAGTATCGATATCGTCTCCAATAAATAAAATGATAAACGTACCTACATTTTTTATGAAGCACGTAGGTAAGCGAGATCGAATTCGTGTCCCCGTTTTCAGTTAGCCTTCTTACTGACTTTTCTCCTTTTTGCATGGTTCCACGGTCAAATCGTGATGTAAAAAAGCCTTCTTCAAGAATTGGGCTCAAATTCAAATATATTTTTTCAGGTATCTCCAGAGATCAGCGCGTTCAAATAAATAAACAAATTCTTAAGGTTTAAAATACTAGTATAAATGTAGGGATATACGGTAAGATGGGGTGACGGCTAAATTTTGAATCAGTCCTAAGAATTTGGGCTGTAGTGTCATCGTCTCAATGACTTCATAGTTTTTTTTTTTTTTTTTGTTAATCTATACATACTACGCAGCAGGCCCAGACGGAGATGGCGGGATGAGCTGGACTCCTTCAACAAGAACTGGTCCTTAACAGCTTTAAACAGAGAGAAGTGGAAGCTGAGTAAGGAGGCCTTTGCCCTGCAGTGGGACATCACTGGCTTTTAATAATTTAATAATAATACTTACTACTCTATAATTTCAGTTCCTACTGCTGGGACACATGCCTTCTCTGTGAGAAGGAGTGGGTCATAATCCACCATGCGGGCCCAATGCGGGTTATTATAGGCTTATAAGAACGAAATAATCATACTCTAGGTATTTAACATATCACCCTGCACCCTTATTGTGTATCCCACTATCAATCACAATATGAATAATTTTGAAGGATATTGCTCATCCATTGCTGCATATGTCCGACAAATGTGTCTGCTCAACAACGTAAATAACGCAATGAATGTTGTTGAACTGTCAAAATGAAACCCATTGCTACTGATAGTATATTATGCAATAATGCTGTTCGAAAACGGGAAATCTCTCACCAGTCTTCCATATTTTGCTCATCTATCAGAAAAGTGATACTTATCATTTTTGTCGAGTTCGTTGTTCGCTTTCTGAGACATTATCAGACCTTCGAAATCAACTGAAAATATTTAAGAACACAAATAAAGTTACATTCAAGAGAACATTTTAAATAAAACTTTTCTTCCTAAAATATGTTCAATGTTTCCTGAACTTTTACAGTGATTTATTTTACAGTTCTTTGTCAGTATAATATATATAATACCTCAGTATCTACATATTACTAACAATTATAACCCTATTTATTATGGTAGCGATAGACTATCCTTCAAAATTACTAACTGTTAGCTTCCGCCTGGTTATTGCACAATAGGGTAGTTGCCTGGGAAAAAATAATAATTATATTTAGTCCGTCAGTTAGATTATCGAAAAATAATGGACACGTATTTTTTCTTTTGTCAATCAAACAAAAAATGACAAAGATAAAGCGCGTCAAAATTTGGGAGTGGGAGGTCGTGACGTCACTTGCTTGCAAAAGTGTCGCAAGCAAGTGACGTCACGCGGAACTTTAACGGGCGATATCTTCATATTTTTTTTATATAATTGACAAAAGAAAAAATACGCGTTCATATTTTTTGATAATCTAACTGACGGACTAATTAGAATTTTTTAGGAAAATAGCCTATTGTGATAACGTCGAGACCGAGTTCCACCCCAGTCAGCTAAGTTTCAGAAACTTTGACAGCATACTCCACGTGTCCGACCTTCGTAAACTATGAACTAGAGAATGTTCAATTATCACAATTTAACCATGTTAGGTAGATCAGGAACATTGATTTGGACCTACTATCAAATCCCGTAGTTTCAGGCTCCAAAAACGCAAATATAGAAGAAAAAAAAAATGTTAATGATAAAATGATAATTTATCAATCTTTCAATCTATATTCAAATTGTATTTGTTTCAAATTGACGTTATTTCAAGTTAAACAAATATCAATTATATAATTAAGTTGATTTCAGAATGACTAGCACTATTGAAAAAGTTATAAAAATGTTTGAAGTTGTAGCGTAAACTGAACTTTATTGTGTTGAAATTAAAGTTATTTTTCCATAAACTCATATTTGTTTACATTTTTGGCGAATATGTCGCGAATGCAGATTAAATAGCCCACTGGGCTCTGAAAGTTTAAGTTAGCTCATTTATTTTTATGACAGAGTATTTTCTGATAGACAAAATGCAGGCTTTTTAAAAGATGACATTATAAAACTATTCACACGGTTTCTGCTCGCAACAAAGCTACTGTAACATAAAACAGGACTGGAAAATTGCCATCTACAGTGTCTCAACTTTTAACTACCCTTATAATACTTACACTAATGACTGTGACTATAAACACAGCCGCCTCTTCACTTCAGCTGTAAGTTGTAATAAGCTAAGGGTACGGTCTCTTTAAAACGTCAGACGCTACCGACAGCGTGCGGTGACGGCACGACGGATGACGGACACTCCATTAGTTACAAAAACGTTTGTTGTCTCCGTCGCACCTGGCGGTCGCGGGCGGCTTGCGAGTGGGTATCTCCGAAACTCCGAACCGAACATAGCATTCAGCCGTCTTCGGTGACGGACGGCTACACATCATCAGTCGCGGTCGGCGTGTGGTCAGATAGACCACAGCCTAACGGCCAGTTTCTTCATCAATAACTAAAGTAAACAGTAAAGGTATTGACTTTTACTTTTACAACTGTTGAAATGTTAAAATAATTGATTCATACTTTTATTTATTTGTTGGTTTTATGTTAATGAATTTCTTGATTTTAATTAACATTATTTTTAATTAATTTAAAAATGTTAAAGATTTTAATGAATTTAAAGATAATTGCGATTTAACTTATGAATTTATTTTAAAATTTGATTTTTTTAAGTATAGTAACAATATGGATCAATCACTGTGTTCAACTTAAATAAATAAATAAAATTAAAATAAACTTGACTTACGGCCAGATTCTCCATCAATAGTAACAGCCAAAGTAACGTTATAAAGTCAAAGTAACGGTTAAATTTGTTTCTTTACTATTTTAGCTGTTGCTTTTACTGTTACTTTTGCCTCTAACTTTTACTGCTCATTAGCAGATGTGAAAGTTAAAATAATGGTCATTTTGTCAGAGTTGTATTGTTATAGGTTCACATGTGGTAATTTAAAACAACGGTCACCTAAAAGAAGTGTAGGGATCTTTTGTAACAAACATAATGAAATGAAATGCGCACTTGAAGAAACTGGCCGTAAGAAAGATTGCCCAAATAGCATTTTTGAACCATACCATCGACCTTCATAGAACCTTACAACCAACCAGGGCCAATTCCTTAAATTTCCAAAGAATCACCATTCGGTTAAGGTTTTGCATAGTCAAATAATTGGAAGGTCAAATAAACATGTCACAGAATAAACAAAATTGTCAAACGTCAATTTTATTCCAGGAATGGTCGATGGAAGGCTGATTTTCCCAACGCCAGATAACTTTATCGGAGGAATAATTTTGAATTTTGACAGTTCTTCCATACAAAAACTGTTAGACAATTTTATTCAACGAATAAAAATTACCGGTCGATTGAAAAATCAGCCCTAAAAAGAATAGAAAGAAACGATTAAACGATTTGTCAAAATAATTTTATTTAAATCGAAGTTCAGTCTATTCGATTCGATAAATTACGATTATTTAAGACATGAAGAATAATCTCTGTTTGCAAACTATTTATGGTAATATTGAAGACATCCATGGCAGCTCACCAGTATTTTTGAAACTCTGCCAGTCGTAAAGAAATCTTCCGACTACTAATAATATTAATGATAGTAGAACTAAATTGACTATGTTTATGGGACTAATAGGCATGACGTCGTCGTTCCCACAGATGTTTCCGAGTGCTATTGTGCTGATCTGGAACAAAAAGGACATAATTAAGTACCTACATATTCAGCCTATAATGTTCCCACTGCCGGGTTTTGAAAGCTCTCAGAAACTTGTCGCCATCTTGGATTTTCATTTTGACCTCATCATTGGCTTTAGCACCCTCAAAAACCATGAAAAACACACCCATTACAAAAAAAAAAAAATTCGCAGCCTCCAACTCGAATTTTCATTTTGACCTCACTATCAGCTAAAACCATGAAACTATCTCAGAATGTCACATAGAGGGAGCATAAAGCTTTTTCGTTACTAACGATTTCTACTAATTTACTCCTACCCTACCGCAAGCCGCGTTAAACAACTTCGTTTCAAAATACAAAACGGCCGGCATACATCAAACAAACTTGTTCTTTGTCTACTTCTTCGGAAAACAAAGACGCTTACAAAATAGCGGAAATCATAAAAGCAAGCGGTCCCTAAATCCTAAAAACATCGTTGTTTCCGTAGAAATGTTGTCTGTCTAAAGATAGCAGATCTTCAAAAATATTTTATTATTACACCATAATCTTTGAAGAAAAAATCGCCTTAAAATTACGAATCTTAAAAGTTCCAGATACCATTTTGTTTGCGCAATAATATCGGATCAAAAGAAACCTTATACTTACAGAAGAATATATCTGTAATCAACTTCTACGGAATTTTATTAATAAAATATGTTTTGGTCAAACATCAAGTAGAAACTGATAAGGATCCCAAAGGACGCTACAGAGTGTTATTAAAATTATGTACTTGTAAGTACGAGTACAGACGCCAGCACATCGAGCTACCCGAAACTGTCAAATTTTCCCAATCAACCTTGAACCTAATGCTTTAGCGATAAAGTTGAAAATCTATTAAAGAAATTTGACAGATTGTAGTAGCTTTATGTGCTGGCGTCTGTACTATGTTAACAAATTTGATTTTATCAATTTTGCCTGGCATTTGATCTGGAGTGGCTATGTTAAATATAAATATTAATAAATTTTCATAATGATTTCCTTAATTTCAGAATGAAACTGTTAATGTACTTAAATAGACAATTAGGGCTTATGGCTAAGTAATAACATCGATCGGGTCGATCAATTAGGTTAAGCTACGCTTGCCGTGGTTGGTCCGTGGCTGGGTGACCATCTTTACATACCAACACACCTCCGTGCCTCAGAAAGCACGTTAAATCGTTGGTCCCGACTATCATTCCTGGATCTTTGACAGTCGTTACGGGTCTTCAGAAGCCCGAAAGTCTGATAAACAGTCTTGCCAAAGGGTATAACCAGTAACTGGGCTGTGGAAGTCAGATAGGCAGACGTTCCATGTTAAATACAGGTACTCAGCTGCATCCGGTTAGAGTAAAAGTCGACCCCAACATTATATAGTTGGAAATAAGCTAGTTAGATGATGATGATGAAATAGACAATTGTTATTAGATAACATTTCAGTTACTTGTATTGTACTTAGTTCTGCCACCTCAGTATTTACAGAATAAGTGTTTTCTGCAATGAATGCTAAATGGTGGAACTACAGAAATAGAGCTTCAATACATTGAATATAAAAATTCCTTCTCGTCTATTTGGTGAAGCTTACGACGCCTAAAATGATGAGTTGCGCGAGTAGCACTAATAAATTATGCATCTATTTTAAACATTAAAAAAATACTTTAAAAACCTGTTTATTTTCCGAAATGCTGTTTATTTTTCCGAAATACTGTTTATTTTTCCGAAATACTGTTTATTTTTCCGAAACACTGTTTATTTTCCCACATTGACATAACCATATTGTACTTTATTTCTTGTACTAAAAGTTGGCAACCCTATCTGTACCCTATATAGCAGTCCTGCTGCGTCTCTAGAATCTCACCGTTTTTGTACAATTTCTCAATTGTTTAAAGGATCCGTTAGGGTTTCACCCGGGCTCCATTTATGGTAACCAGATGAGGCACTTGTATTGTAAGTTGCGATAAGAAATCGGATATTTTACTCATTTCTTAGAATTTGTTGTAATATTTGCATTAGACTTGTCAGCAGGCACTCGTTTGTTTCGCATTGAATAGAGAATTTATGTTGGGCTATACTTGTATTATTTTTTATTTTTTTAAACGTTGCCCCACACAAGGAATTTCTAGGATTTTTTTTTTATGTGTTTCGAAGTGGCCCGTTACCATGTGACGGTTTTAAAACAAATAAAATATTTTGTTACTGAGTAGTACCTATACCTACGTGACAGGCAGTCACACAAACTTACTAAACAGCATTTTCTATTTTACCTACCGGTTTCACATCGAATTAATTAGGTAAGTATATTGAACAAAAGAAATTAATTGAAAAGCTTTACCTATGCAGTACTGCACCTTTCAACTAGTGCTTTCACACTAATTGGCACCTCGCTTGATGCATCAGGGAACATAAACACCTACTATATCCGGAGCGAAGTAAACAGAACTAGGTAACGAATAAACATCTTCAAATAAAATACAACGAACGTGAAAATCGTGAATTTATGAGACAAAACACTGCTTTTCAAAGACGTTATAATAGAAATAATTATCTTGCACTACGCAATGCCTAGACTAGACGGTCTGCGGTGAACATCTAAGCACTGCGCAGGGAACGTTCAGAACCACAGACGAACCATGACTTTGACTAGTCCTGTCGAATACAGATGTTTTAATTTGCGTGAATCTGTTTCTGCCATCTCACTTTACATATTTAAAACTAGCGATCTGCCCCTGCTTGAAACATTTTACTTTTTTTAAATTTTAAGACTTAATTTTTAAAATTGTGGAAATATTATCTTGGAAATTGAAATAAAAATAAATATTTAAATGCTAAACCCTCCATATTGGTTTACCCATGATGCAGGCTTGCCTAATTTGTGGCCATCTCTGTTATCTTTTTAGCAATACAGTTTTTTTATTTTTTTTAGCATCATATGTTTTATTATTTATAAGTGCACACTGTCACAAATGAATCAGGACTGAACATTTGCTTCAAAAAAGATGAGTTTAGTTTTTAACTGTGTTTAGCGGTTATCCCGTCATCCATACTAATATTATAAATTCGAAAATAACTATGTCTGCATGTTACCTTTTCATGCCTAAACCATTGCACGGATTTCGATAGAATTTGGCAAGGAGGTAGACGGCATCATGGAGAAAGACATGGGCTACTATACTTTTTGTCCTGGTAGCGCATTTCCGTGTGATAATTTTCGACATCCACGCGGGCAAAGCCGCGTGCAGAAGCTAGTATTAGATATAGAAAGAACATAAATGTGTTAGCTCAAAAACTGAAAGACCGCTTATCAGCATCTTAGGTAATAGAGACTCCACAATGTGAAAACCCTGCGGTAAACAGAAAGTTTTAGTTACCATGTATGCAAAGTTTTACATTTGATACACATGTACTATCGCCAAAATCTATATCTGACCACCGTAAGGACTATTCCTGCTTGCAGCGCATATTATTAGTCGACCTAAAAAGGATCCTCTTTTGTTTTACTTACGGACGCAGCTGTGGTCATCATGTGCACGGGATTTTATTTTCAAAATGGTCAGATATAGGTTTTGGCGATAGTACGGAGAGCAGTGTCGGTACAGACGCTAGCAAGTCAAGCTACCTGAAACTCTCAAATCCCAATCAACCTTGAACTTTAATGCTTTAGCGATAAAGTTGAAAATTTACTAAAGAAATTTGACAGATTGTAGTAGCCTGATGTGCTACCGTCTGTACACTAAATCATATGATCCAGTGGCTGTAAGCCTACGACGGAACATGACGTCATTATATGCCGATGTTAGTTATATGTTAGCAAAAAATGTAGCCATTCTTCTTCTTTTTAGAATTCCGTCCCTCAAAAGGAAAAACGGAGCCCTTATATTTCCTATAAGAGTTCCGTTTTTAATCCTCACTTCGTTGGCCGTCCGTCTGTCTGTCAAGACCCTTTTTCTCGGGAACGCGTGGAGGAATCAAGTTAAAATTAATATCAAATACGTAAGCCTACAGTCCCTTGGAGCTCTGAATAATCAATCATATAGGTACTACTTTCCTTGTGTCGAGCTATATCAGAATATTAGCTAAAGCCATCCATAAAAAAATAACCAGTCGAGTGATGAGTGGTAAGTGGTAGCGCGGCTGACTACTCTGGGGCCTCTTTAGGCTCTTTGTTTGTATATAGTTTTGTCGTAGTCACTACGATTGGCAAATGGATTGATGATCAACATGAAAGTGGTCAATCAGACTGCACTAGCGGGTGCGGGGACGGGCGCGGGCGCTCGGGTCTTGGCGTCTGCGTGTTCACAGTGCCGAACGAGATACGAGTTAACGACGCCGACGCTTCGGCGGGTGAATCCAAATGGTTTAGAACCAGAAGCGTAGTCACCTAACAGACGCTATATCACTGTGAACGATACGGGCGGACTGAGCCATTAGAAACACCCGCGCCACCCGCGCCCGCGCCCGCCTCATGACTCTGTGAACGCAACTGGCGTCTACATACATTTTAAATCTCTCTCACTCTGATTGAGTGCTAATGCTGTCAACTATCAATCAGATATTGGTTTTTAACCGACTTCAAAAAAAGGAGGAGATTCTCAATTCGGATGTTTATACATACTTTTTTTTTTTTTTTCATGTATGTTCGAGCATAACTCTGTCATATAGGAACGGATTTTCAAAATTATTTTTTTGTCTAAAATATTTCAATTCCGATATGGTCCCATTTAAATTTCGTAAAGATCTGATGATGAGTATCTGAGACACACAACGGAACTCTTCAATAAATGCCACCAAATCAACCGCGATTGCTGCTATCGCATATTGTATGCATTGTTTACGCAATCACACAACATAACATCACTCACTCCAGTACCCTCTAAAGGGGAACGCAGATGTATTCAGTATACCACGGTACACCCTCATATTTGTGAATGTTGTTATTGGGGTACATCTAATCTTGCAAGTATATTATATGAATTTGTGTGGGGTAGGTAGGTACGACTAAAAAATTAAAAATAAAAACTTTTTTAGAAAAAAATAAACAACCGGCTTCCAAAAATATACTACAAACTGAAAAATAACTTTAATTTTGGAACTCGATGTCAAAAAACTAAAATGCGGAACCAACGACACCGACTTCCGATATTAAAGTTATTTTTCAGTTTGTAGTGTTTTTTTGGAAGTCGGTTGGTTTTTTTTTAAGTTTTTGTCAACCTTGGGTAGAACCTTTTGCATAGCCCTATATATATGTCAACATCATATGCCTAGCCTTTTCCCAACTATGTTGGGGTCGGCTTCCGGTCCAACCGGATGCAGCTGAATACCAGTATTTTACAAGGAGCGACTGCCTATCTGACCTCTACAACCCAGTTACTGGGTAATACCATACCCCTTGGTAAGACTGGTTGTCAGACTAGACTGACAACCCGTAACGATTGTCAAACTTCCAGGAATGCCAGCTGGGACCAACGGCTTAACGTGCTTTCCGAGGCACGGAGGGGTCTTGGTATGTGAAGATGGTCACCCATCCATGGACCAACCGCGGCAAGCGTAGTCAACCTGATCGATCGACCCGTGCGGCTGTTGTTACTTAGCCACAACCCCCTCATTATGTCAACAATCGCTCATAATCTTAGAGTATGATCTAAATACATGAACGTGGCTGGCGACGACCCATTTCTAGTGAGCGTGGTGTGTCTTCGTCGAGTGTGACAATGATGCTGAAGATGAAATACTGCCAACTGTCATTAATATCCTGGGATTATTGCCAACCTTGGGTACAAAAGATCACAAAGGATGTGACTTGCCAAATTAAAAGTCTACCAACAATTCTTATTCCGTCGCTATTATTTTTACAAACGTATAATTTCAATCAGGCTCACTGAAATTACGCCTTTAACTGAGCATATTCTAATTTACAAAAAAAAAAAGCTCTGATCAATTAATATAATAATTAGTCCTTTGAAGTTTTTTCTGAAACAAAATAATTGAAATGTTGGTTTAATAGGCTAGTTGCCTAAAAAAATCGAATTAGTCCGTCAGTTAGATTATCAAAAAATATTGGACCCGTATTTTTTCTTTTGTCAATTAGATAAAAAAGTATGAAGATCGTCCGTTAAAGGTCCGCGTGACGTCACGCCTTGCTATACTTTTTAGCATGACGTGACGTCACGACTCCCCACTCCGAAATATTGACGCGTTTTGTCTTTGTAATTTTTTGTTGGATTGACATAAGAAAAAATACGTGTCCATTATTTTTCGATAATCTAACTGACGGACTAAATATAATAATTATTTTTTTACCCAGGAAACTACCCTATTCTCTGTTTCAATAAAAGAAAAACACGCAGGCAACAGCAAACAGGTAGTCATGGCGACTGTCGAGTGCCGACAGAAGTAAAATCTTAAAACTATGAAATAACAGTTGTTTTCACATTTCAATTTAATGCTAACTATCAAAAATTAAAATTTCTTAATTTATAACTAAATTTTTTTAATTTGTAAACTAAAATGTATTCATTTGAAAATTAAAATTACTAGACTTGTAAATTAAAATTTCTTTGTGTAAATTAAAATTTCTTAAGTTGTAAATTAAAATACAGGCTGATTTTTTAAAGACCAGCCAAATTTAAGGATGTGGTACAGACCATCAAACTGAACAACTTTCTCCATGGGACAAATAGCGTAATCGCGAAAATTTTATCAACTGTCCCATAGAAAAATTCAATACCTACTCGACCTAAATGTATGGGACGGCTGAATTTTTATTCGCGATTACGATGTTGGTCCCATGGAGAAAGTTGTTCAGTTTGATGGTCTGTACCACATCCTTAAATTTGGCTGGTCTTTAAAAAATCAGCCTGTATATATATGTACATGCTTTCAGTGCTGGCCAAGCACAACAAGCCATACTTTTTTTTTTTTTTTGGGTGGGAAATCATCAAATGACCCCTCCCGCTCTGGGCGGAGCAGAAGGGAGTGTCAGACTTTTACTGACTAAAACCCACCCGTGTTCCTTCAGTTGCCTGTGCCAGGGGCCACGGTATCTCTTTCGAACAACCCGCAGCCCCGGCGGCATCGGCCCTAGCGGACCCCGTCAGTTCGTGCTGACAGCTTATACTAATACTAATAGCTACAGATTTGTTAACATTCGCATGTCGGTGACGCAAACCCATACGATTTTCCCGCGAACGACACGTCATCGAGCGTCGTCGAATAATAATTTAGGAGTTAACCGAAAAGGTGTTGATTGAGTTATAATTGCGTCCCCACAATAATTACTGAGAACTGAGACCCGACCTTTATTGAATGTCAGAGGTACCTTGATAACAATTTGATGTTTATCGAGAACAAATTGTTTCTGTTAGGAATTCTCAGTAACATTCCTAGGTTTAGGGTGATGCCTAACAAATGGAAATGTCAGGCTACCCCCTTTTTATTGCGACTGTATAATGAAATTGATTCCATATGACGCAGTCGTATTTTCCACTCCACAAATTTTTTTTTTAGGTATTTTTAATACGGTTAATCATTTTCGGGCATTCGCCGAGCTTATTTGTCTCAGCGTTACGGTAAATTCTGGCCCAGGAATTGTCGTGATCGGAAATAGTGTGTTGGGTTATCCCCAAGAAAAATAACAGGAATAGCAAGCAAGTTGGTATATTTACAACTGACTTGCACATTCACAGCAAATCGGCTTGCTTTTACGAGCTCAGAACCGTATACACATTATCAACGAATTCTGCGACAGTTTTCAGTAGATATTGTATACGTAACAACTGAGACGCCTTTTAATATTTATGTTTTCCTTATTCCATAATATCAACTAATACTGTCAGACGTCGTCTAATATTGTCGCACGTAATACAAGTTGCTGCAGGAACGTGCACTGCCGCCAGCTGACGGTAAGTACATACTATACAACATTTTATTAAGATGAAATGCCTGCTGTGCGGGAATGTAGTTCACTGCAGCGATATTGCACATGAGTAGGTACAACATATTGTATTTTTTGCAGAAAATTCCTTTAGGAAAACAGGAACATATTTTAAATTGGTTTCGTTTTTTATTTCTTTAATTTTCAACAGTACATTCTGGTATATTAGATTTCGAGGAGTTTGATTCTTGCTTGGATCAGTCTCAAGTAAAAAATGCTTGCAACTCTAACGATATCTACAGTGATATCGTTTACTATTTTCGACTATTAAACATATCTATAGACTAATGGCCTCTCTACCAAAAAAAAAACATAATTAGAACTGACAGAATTCATAAGAAATCTTCTAGATGACTTTACCGGAATTTCTCTGCAGGTAGTGAAATTGGCAAAAGCATAGAATAACAAATGAAATAAAAATCGTAGATACCTGTACAAGCGAAGTTTTTTTATCGCTGGATTTAGAACACCTGATGTTATGCTGATCCTTGATCACTCTCTTGTATTTCAGAAGTAAGCTTTGGAAGCGAGGGATGAAGTGGCAATCGCACCGCCAGGGATTGTCACCCAGGAACACGTGCATTATATTGTTGTTAAATTGGATCGCTTTGTCAAACGCGTACACAGGGATCTGAGGAAGAAAACGCAAGATTAGCACGCGCACCAATGGAATATTACGTTTCATTTTCAAACTTGAAGGACTTCATAAACTTGCGAATACGACGTAAGCTCAGATCCCAAATAAGGAAAACTTGAGAAGGCTTCCGGAAGCTAGTAACGAGATTAAACATTTGTGATTATTTTCTCGAATTATAATCTTGAACTGTGAACCTTGTTTAGCACGTGTCAGGAAGATGTGGTCTTGAGGGTGTGGTACAGACCATCAAACTGAACAACATTCTCCATGGGACCAAATATTGTAATAGCAAAAGAATTATCAACTGTCCTAAACAAAACTTCAATACCTACTCCACCCAAATGTATGGACGGCTGATTATTTTTTCGCAATTACGATGTTATGACAATGACATTGTTGCCATTGCGAGCAAAACCTGGAGGAGGCTGGGAATTGGCACAAGAAAAGGGAGGCCTATGCCCAGTAGTGGATGAAGTCAGGCCATGGATGATGATAATGATAATGTCCCTCAAATATAACCACACTTTTTTAATACACTCTGTATAACAGAGCGGTAGACTCAAATCACACCGAGATGGCAGCGGCTGGCAGCGAAGCGGCGAACAGTTTCAGTGTCATATAATTTTAAACTATCGTATCGTATCGTAACGTATCCCTTGAAAAGGTCGCGCCGCCACGCGCGTCCGCCCGCGGTCGCTCGCGGCGGCACGAACATCATTATGGTGCATTCTGGCGTCGCTGCCGGCCGCTGCCATTCCGGTGTGAATCGGCCCGTACAGATGCATACTTAAAATGTACTGGCAATCAAGTAACTCAGAGCAAACTCGGAACAAAACATCAATATTAATACAACTTTGATAAAATACTCCTTCTGCAATTTGAACAAACTCCTACCGTCACAGTATGTTGACTTAATAAGGCCCCCGCGTCGCGATAGAATATTGCTCCAAAAACATATTTTCTACGCAATTTATACAGGAAGGAAACGTCAGAGATACTGTTCGTTTATTATTTGGGCTTCCATGCAATTCTAAGCTGTCTTCCAGATACAGGTTCCTTGAATTCAACGTGTTTATTTACACAATAACATATTATTGTAACCTGAATACGAATATCGTATTGTACCTACGCAGTGCGACATTTGAGATTAAAATAAACTTGAGGCGGTAGTAGTACGCTCGACCTTTATGTACATACATTATTTGATTATTTTCAATTATTACAATAAACATGGGAAACAAAAACCAAGAAAACAGTAAGTGATATTAGTGTTCCACATTTTTCTATAGTCGATTCCTTCTAAAGTAAGCATTATTCGGCACTTTTTCTGATATACCTAACATGTAGTGACAAGAAAATCAGACATTCTAGCTTTGACTTTGAGATGGCAAGGCCCTTCGATGCTTCCAGCGGGGTAATTGCGTAACACACTGTCAGTAGGCTTTCATTTTGACAGTTTAACAACATTCATTGCGTTATTTACGCTGTTGAGCAGACAAATTTTGCGAAAATGTGAAGCAATGATTTAGCAATATCCTTCAAAATGATTCAGATTGAGATTTGGAGTGTGTTACGAAATTAGGGTGCAGAAGTGCAGATGGTCGTTCGTGGCAGTGACCACTTATCGTCAGATGGACAAAATTGAAACGCACCTGTTTCAGCAAGTTCCCGCGAAGACTTAGCACTCGAAAAGTGGAGAACCACTCAGTGCCTTCCAGCTCCTTGACGGCTGATATACTGTTATTGTCCAAATACAGGTCAGCTAGTCTCTTGTACTGAGGGTTGTGTACTATAGCCCGAATCGTGTTCAACTGCAATAAAAGATAAATTTTACAAGTGGTCCAGAAAGTCCATGGAAGAAACAAAAGTTCATATAGCTGTAATGTTTGGGTGGGAGAAGGGGTATTTACGAAGAATAAATTTAATAATACTATTCACAAGTTGACATGTTGTCATAGTGACAAATTATTGTATTTTGACACTAACAAGTTTGTTAGTGGTTTTAAGTTAACTCAGAGAACTTTATCTCTGTCTGGGCAATGTAGACATCTGATTGCTATGTTGATAGCATATAATATTAACGAGGTTATAGCTAATGTAACATATTCTAGTATTAGTGACAAATCTGTGTTGCATAGTTTTACTAACAACATTGTGATTGATTGTGAATCATCATATTGTACAAAGGAGGCTCCACCTACAATGGCAACATCCTTGGAGGCCACTACCAGTCAGATAGGGTATTTCCCTCCTGCTGGAACTTATACGGGCAATCTAGACTCTCCAGTTGTAGTTGTGGAGCTATCTCCTGATAATAATTTAAACTAGTCAGTGAGACAACAGAAGTTACCCCTTCAAATAACCAATTATTAATACAGAATAATAAAAAGGTATCTTCTGGCAATATAATTAATAATACTAAGAAAGTAAAGGGTGTGCAACATATTTTAAAATTATTTAATCAAAATATCCAAGGTTGCGCTTCTAAATTACTGGAAATAGAATTGTTTTTGGAAGACACCAAGTTTGATGTCATTTGTTTAACAGAGCATTGGTTGAAAGATTATCAAGTAATGTCAATTAATTATGAAAATTATCGTGTAGTTAGCCATTTCAGCCGAAAACGTATGATACATGGCGGGTCATTAATATTACTTAAAAATTCTATTAAATCTAAAGAACGTAAAGACATCATCGGGCTGTCTGTTGAACACATGATTGAATTGTCCTGTGTTGAGCTCGATAAGCATGTTATAGTATGCGTATACAGACCTCCTAGTTACCAGAATCTATCGGTGTTTGATTCTGTAATGGAAGATGTTTTAAAGAAGCTTAGTACTAGTAGTAAGTCAATAATCGTATGTGGCGATTTTAATATTAATTTATTGGAACATAACTCGAATACTGTCAGATTATTGAGTCTTTTTGGGTCATTTGATTTGTCCAATGTGTTTATGGAACCAACCCGAGTGACAGCTTCTTCTGCCACTTGTATAGATAATATTTTTTGTAATTGCGATTACATACACAAACGAATTGTAGATAAGTTGCCATCTGATCACAGTGGACAAATAATAACATTTAGCTCCTATAGGCCTTTACAAAAAATTGAAATAAGGTTTAGGCCAATTACATGTAAAAATTTAGAGAAATTAAATAATTCTTTGGCCAGTAAATTATGTGATCAGAGTTTTAATAATATAGATGACCCCAATGAGTTCTACGCCGAGTTCTTTTCACTATTAAACTCGCAATTTTATGACACTTTTCCACTGAAAACTAAAAGTATTTACACAAAGTTTTTATTCAGTGACTGGGCTACTCCAGGTATTCGTAAAAGCAGGGAAAAACTTTTTGAACTGTATGGCTTAAAGCAACATATGAAAAATACGAACTTTCATCAGTATGTTGCAAAATATTCAAAAACTTTTAAAAGGGTGTGCCAAAGAGCTAAAGCTCTTTATATAAGCAATAAAATAAAATCAGCTGATGATAAAATAAAAACTACCTGGCAAATAATAAATAATGAAACAGGTAGGAAAAAACAGCGAAATAGTGAACTTAATTTAGAGACTGCACATGGCCCCATCAATTCAGATGTAGAAATAGCTCAGGAATTTGAAAACTTCTTTGCTAATATTCCCCTTAAAACTACTGAAGCTTTAAATTCTTCCCCCACGCTTTCTGCTGCCTTACTTAAAAGGAATGTAAAGGCATGCCCTTCGGAGCTTAGGTTTCAGCATACAAACCCCCAGGCTGTTATAAGAGCTTTTAAAGATCTTAAAATTAAATCAACAGAAGATCTCTGGGGTATGTCTGTAAAAGTATGTAGATCTCTCATCGAAACCATTGCGCCCTATTTAGCATTCATATTTAACACCAGTGTTGACCAAGGAGTCTTTCCGGATCTTATGAAACATAGTAAAGTAGTACCATTGTTCAAATCCGGTGATAGTAAAGATCCCAACAATTATAGACCTGTGTCAATTCTGCCAGTTCTCAGTAAGGTGTTTGAAAAGTTGATGCTCAATCAAATGTTACGTCACTTTAATAAAAATTACATCTTTCATGAACACCAGTACGGCTTCACCAAAGGGCGTTGTACCACTGACGCCGGTGTTACCCTAATGAAGAACATTTTTAACGCCTGGGAAGAAGCACAAGATGCTATTGGAATCTTTTGCGATCTCTCTAAGGCGTTCGATTGCGTAAACCATGAAACACTTCTGATGAAACTCGAGCACTATGGGATTAGGAAAACAGCACTTGACTTGTTAAGATCATACCTGAAAGATAGAAAGGTTAAAATCCAAGTAAATGGCGTAAACTCATTGGGTTCTGAAATGACAATGGGCGTTCCTCAAGGTTCGATATTGGGTCCATTCCTCTTTTTAGTTTATATTAATGATTTACCCCAATTACTTCAAAATCAACCGAAGATGGTGTTATTTGCAGATGACACATCATTGATCTTTAAAATAGACCGACGGTCACAAAATCTTGACGACGTGAATAACTCTATTCTTCAGGTCCAAGATTGGTTTACGGTTAATAATTTAGTACTTAATGAAAAAAAAACAAAATGCATTAGATTTAAATTACCTAATGTTAGAAGTAGCGAATGTGACATCGTATTGAATGGCCAAAAATTAGAATTTGTTAATCAGGCAGTTTTCCTAGGAATCACGCTAGACGAGAAATTACAATGGGGACCTCATATAACATCTATTGCGGGGTGGCTAAGCTCGGCCGCATATGCTGTTAGAAAGATAAGACAATTAACAGACGAAGAAACCGCGCGCTTGGTCTATTTTAGTTACTTCCACAGTATTATGTCATATGGCATTTTACTGTGGGGTCGGGCTGCTGACATTGAATCCATTTTTATTTTGCAAAAGAGAGCTGTCAGAGCCATTTACAATCTACGTCGCCGCGAATCTCTTAGGGAACTATTTAAAAGGATTAATATTATGACGGTAAAAATTCATTAGTAAAAATTCATCCTTGCCAATTCATTTATGAAAATATTATGTATGTAAGAAAAAATCAACATCTTTTTAATAAAATAAGTGATAGACATAATTTTAATACTAGAAATAAAGATAAATTAGATCAACCTTTTTTCAGATTATCTAAAGTTCATACATCTTTTATGGGGTACTGTGTTAAATGTTACAACAAAATACCTTGTGAAATATTGCAATTAAATGAAAGAAAATTTAAAACTTATATTAAAATTACACTTTGTAAGCAAGGATATTACAAATTAGAGGATTATATCCAAGATAAGAATGCTTGGAAACATGCTGGTCTTGCTCCATAGGACAATCTCTAGAGTCTAGACAAAATCAAACTGGTTGCTAATGTAATTGTATAATTTATTCTTTTTTTTTTTTTTTTGACATTGATTTACATTCTGTAATTACATTGTGTAATTACTTGGGGTCACACCCGGACTTATTACTCCTTATTTATATATGAAAATCGTCTACGTTTGGAATGTTTGTGAATATGTGAGCACCATGTATCTATCACATAGTTGATCTATATGTCATGGTTACATTTATCCATTTTAATTCTTTTACCTATTGTGGTATATAGTAAGTTTATTTTTGGGTGCATCGTCTTCACATATAATTATATAAATAATGTATGCAATATATTGTAAAACATTTTAAAAGAGTAACGGTGGAGTTTCTTGCCCATTCTTCTCCATACGAAAACTACCTTTTGGAAGGGGCGACTAGAATCAATTTTATTCTAATTTTATTTTTGACGTTCAAAAGTGCCTTTTATGTGCCTATTTGAAATAAATGATTTGACTTTGACTTTGACTTGACTTTGAATAAAACAGCAAATAAAGCAGCAATTAAGTGTATTTAATGTTCAGACGTAACAGAGATGGTGCTAGCTCAACAGATCGGACAGAACTCTGTTTTTAATGGGAATGAGGGTCCTTTATATATGGTATAGATAACACAATTTGTCAATAATGAATGTTCAAGGGTCACAAAAACAACCATTAGGAATACAAACAAATCATAACTTACGAGATGAGAACTACAAACAATCAATTATATAATATAATCAACATTGTGCCTGTGATGTTTCTATTATAAATATATGTACATTCATTACACTATCATAAATATACATACATTCATAGCATAATATTATGCTATATTATGTCCACTGCTGGGACACAGGCCTTCTATCAGTGAGAGGGAGTGGACCGTAATCCATCGCGCGGCCCCAGTGCGGGTTAGAAGATGTCACATGTCTTCGAATTTTGGGTTCTAGGATGTGCTAGTTTCCTCACGATGTTTTCCTTCACCGTTTTGAGAGCAGTGGTGATTAATTAATTTACATAAAATAAAGCGCCTGTCAGGGTTCAAACCTACGACCTTCAACTCGTAATTTCTGGGCGTTACTACTGGGTCACTACTGCTCAAGTTCATATAACGGAGTGGTAATGAGAAGAAGAAAAAACGAGAGGAATTGCAAGTAGACCTCAAGTTACGTGGGGCAACGATCTTTGCCGGATGCTGGTCGGAGCTAGACTAGAGTAGCAAAGGATTGAGTTAAACGGCGTTATGATTGGAGAGGCCTAGCTCCAATAGTTCTTCCCTGCTTCTTCTGCTGATGATAAATGAGCAGGCGACAATGGTTAAACGGGCATTAGCACTTCAAACTAAAAGTCGCAGGCATAGAAGAATTTCCCAAAACTTGGAGAACGACTTGATGGTGGTCAGTTATTTGATTATTTATTGAGAACCTCCTTCAAAAGATGTAAACAAAATAAAAAAAATACAAAAAAAAAATATCCAGCGCACTCCTTGCATGACAGAATAATTCATTAGATGTTAAAATGTTTGCGACACCGGTCAGGGTTGAACTCAATTAGGTCTTGTATATCAGAAGGTCAATTCTCGTAATTTTAAGAACGTTCACAGTCTGATCTGTCTCAATCTGTCAAAAATACCTCTAATTTCCCGTCATTTTTGACAAATTTTTGATTGTTTGTCGCCGAGACGAGACTGCGACTAGATTTTGAATGCTTTAAATTACGAGAACTGGCCTTCAATTTAAATCAGTTTGCTTAAAAATTCAAATAGTACCTAATTAACCAATGCTGGTGATACTCTCGCATTGGGCATGAACTAGATACATTATATTTTGGATCTAGTTGCCATGTGTACCTACTTTCACCATTAGTTTTTAAAAATGAAAGAAAGAAAGAAAGAGAACTATGTTTCAAAATTGGCACTTAGAGATAAGCGCCCATCACGCGGCGAGGTCCCAGATCAATCTAGAAATCGGGCCTCTCGAAGTACACAGTGTGGACCTATGCAAAAATAATAAATTATGACTAACGAAGGAATAATACATATTAAAAGATAATATTGTTGACTTTTACGTAGGAAGCGCAGGAAATTGAAATAGCTGAGGGATCTAATTACCTTTAGTCAAAAATAAACTTCCTGTAGCTAATAATAATGGAAGAAGAGATAGTCAAGATGATAAGCAAGATGGAAAAAAGTAATTAAAAAAACTCCTAGAAAAAAATATCGTTTTCACAGAATGGAACAACAACAAAAACCAAACTCTGTCGCAATTTGTTCGACAAACATTGTGATTGAAAAACTAATCGACGAAAAATATTTTTATTTTATCACCGGACCGCCCTTGCTTCCCACGGTTTTTATTATGTCAAGTCATTCACATCACAAGAGGTCCGTGGCTAAATCATAAGAGCCGCACAGGTCGATCGATCAGGTTAAGCTACGCTTGCCGCGGTTGGTCTGTGGATGGGTGACCATCATTCATTACATACCGAGACTCGAGACCCCTCCGTGCCACGGAAAGCACGTTAAACCGTTGGTCTCGGCTGCCTTCGTGGATCTTTGACAGTCGTTACGGGTAGTCAGAAGCCCGAAAGTCTGACAACCAGTCTCACCAAGGACTATCATATTACCCAGTAACTGGGTTTTGGAGGTCAGATAGGCAGTCGCTCCATGTAAAATACTGGTACTCAGCTGCATCTGGTTAGACTGGAAGCCGACCCCAACAGTTGGAAAAAGGCAAACAGGTGATGGTGATGAGTTACATTTAATATTATTATATTATACACATAACCAATGTGACCTTTTTCAATTCGTACTTTTTGAGTGTATCATTACTGACATCGGTGAAGGAAATAATCGAGAGGAAACGTGGACTTATAAGTTAATATAAGTCGGAAATCGCCAACCAGTCTTGAGCAAGCGTGGTGATCAATGCTCGTGCCTTCTCTGTATAAGAAGAGACCTTTGCTCAGCAGTGGGGCAGTAATAGGCTGGTATTATTAAACAGAGAAACCTTGCCGAATAAATTCTCGCGACTTTAATTTATATTATGTATAGATAGATAGAGATAGATAGATATAGATAGATATAGATACAACGGATGATCTAAATAAAGTCACCTATTGTTTACGCTTCGTTTCTTTTCACATCGATGTTTGGATGAACGATTATTCTGTCACCCATCAGCTCAGCCAGATTAAAATCCATTATGGATGACGTCACGACCTGCAGTGCACGAGTCAATATCGGAAACTAAGTCACCCTTATGCCGCGGACCCACAGCCCGTTAGCTGAAAAGCCATACCAGGCAGTGCTACGCCTGTCGAAGACTCTCGCGGCCCCTGCCGAGCATTACCTCGGCGTATGTCGGCCTGGGTGCGACCTATCGGCCGCTGTTCCACCATATCAAGTGATACGGAGCATATAGCTGCATTTTCAGCCGCTGTGGTTTTATTCAGTGGTCAACACTTGATAAACAAAGTAAAAAGAAAGGCTTCCGTACAGGCCGCGACAGGCGCCCTCGCGCGCGCCGAACCTTCTACTTACCGACTCCCGAGAGATCGGACGTGGGATGACAGGCCATCGACGGCCTCATCGGATGCGACGGAAATTATTTCTGCCAGCTATTGTCGTAAGTTAGTGAAGGAACGTTGCTCCATATTGCTCATGCCTACGAGCGGATATTTGACACTACTTAGATAATTCATTTTGGCAGTATTTTGCATGCATTTTGCTCCATACATTTACACAATGTATGGAGCAATTAGAGAAAACATTGCAGATTATTTTTGAAGCTACTTATGAAGCGTGTTTATGATGTTTATTATAGGTGTTACAGGATATTCTTTGGCACAACATGTTTGACCATGGCTGGTGTACAAATTAATTTGGAAGACCTTAAATTTTAAAAAAAAATACGAAGTTAAGTAATCTAAAAATAAATAACAATTACATTAATATTAGATTAAAAAAAAAAAAACAATTGATAAATAAAAAAAACACTAGGTTCAGTCAGTATATCAGAGCAATTTGTCATTTAAAAATTCATTGACATTATAGTAGGCTTTTCCTGTCAGTATTTTTTTAAATGTTTTCTTAAACTGGTCTGTATTTAGTTTTTTTACACAGATAGGGATATTGTTATAAATTATCGGGGCTCTGCATACAACACGTTTATACAGTAGTGCTGTCTTAGCTGGCTGAACACGAAGTTTACTATTATCCCGGCGATTTCGTATTACAAGGTCCGATATTCGAGGAAACAAATGGGGGTTATTTCTTACAAACAAGGCGATTTCTAAAGTATAAAGTGACGGCAGTGTGAGGATTTTATGCTTTGTAAAAAGTGGCTTACAGCTCTCAGTACTTTGGATACCGAACATAGCACGTATGCATCGCTTTTGCATTTTAAATGCCAAATCTTTAGAGAAGATAATGCCATATCTTAGGACAGATTCAACAAGTCCATAATAAGCCGATAATAACTCATTAGTGTTGATAGATGATAGATTATGCTTGACTACTGATTTACATAGTACGTCAATGTGTTATTTCCAGTTTAGTTTGCTGTCTATAGTTAAGCCGAGAAAACGGACATTAGATACTTCATTTATAGTGTAATTATCAAGAATCAAGTTTACATTTAATGGATTATGCAATTTTTGTCCAAAGTGCATTATGTTTGTTTTAGATAAATTTATTTTTAAATTATTATTATCAAGCCTAGTAATTATAGATGTCAGTGAATTATTTATGTCAGATTTATAATTATTAATGTCCTTACATGCAATTGAAACTGTACTGTCATCAGCAAATAATGTCATAAGTTGAGTCGTTGCCTTTGGCAAGTCATTGATATAGATAATAAACAACAGCGGCCCTAGGACACTGCCTTGAGGAACACTGTATGTGACATTTCTCCTCACGGAGCTGAATGTTTCCTTTTTTTTGTTTTAGGATTCACTTTAGTTACTACTGTTATCTGTTGTCGGTTCGTTAAATAGGTTCTAATTAAATCTAAAATATTGCCTCTCATATGCTTCAAGTTTACTGATAAGTATATTATGATCTACATAATCAAAAGCCTGTGACATATCGCAATAAATTGCACAAGCTGGAACTGTTTTGTCAACGTAG
Organism: Apamea epomidion; assembly: GCA_947507525.1. Lineage (NCBI taxonomy): Eukaryota > Metazoa > Arthropoda > Insecta > Lepidoptera > Noctuidae > Apamea > Apamea epomidion. Next base: position 11,214,084 of record OX382237.1, read on the forward strand.
CCTATAATATTTTGGACAAATTCATAAATGGCCGTATTCATGGTTTTATTTTGTCGAAAGCCCTTTTGTTCATTGCACAAAATTTTGCGAGATAAAAACTTTAATCGAACCCAAAGTGAATACGTCTCCAACGTAAATAGACTTGACTTAAGTTGAAACTTGTTACCCAGTTTCAGTCTAACTAACTAACCTATGTATAATGGATATTTAACCCTTGTTACTGTTAGGGTTAAAAGGGCCACCAAAGGAAAGGCCGTTCTAAGGATTACGTACATTTATTATCCTTTTATTTATATATCGGAAGGTGTTTTACAAATGTAACGTGGGAACTGTAATCCCACACAAGGCTAAAAGAATAGTAAGGCCACAATGACAAAGTAAGGATTTCAGTCAAGTTATAAGGGCGTGCTGGGATTGTAAAAAATAATATTTATGCGTTAGAATGAGAAAGACGATAGTATTCAAGTAGTCGTAGTAGTCGGGTGGTCGCTTTATTTTTGTTTTATTCCAATAGTTACTTCGTAAATCACAGTACTGGAGCCTCAAAAACGTCTAACTATTTATTTTCACCAGCATTTACTTCTTTTTATATATTTACTATCTATTGGGGTAAAAGGATATAACTATATTATGTAAAACAACATACAACTAACTATTACTAATATAAACATTTCACTTTTTTTCTAAATAATAAATAACATGACAACCAAACCTACAGTAAAAAATTATAGGCCTAGTCTATCTGAAGTCCCTAAACAAAAAAAAAAGTGCCCGGCACATGTTCCACAACGTTTATGAACGAACACCTCCCGCGAAATAAACCTAACAGTGTTTGTGCCTTCGCTCACGTTTTTGACTCGTGATCCCACCACGTGCTCTGCTCTAGGAAAGAGCTCTAAACCAATTCGAGTGAGGGAAACCATAAACATGAATGAGTTTTACAAAAACAAGGGAATAACTTTCTCCGGAATTTTCCCCTGCCTGGTTTGTTTGTTTAACGACGAAATTCCGGCACAAACAAACACCCAGGCCCAGAACAATTGCCTGTGGTTCATTCAAATATTTACTCTGTGGTATCAGGTAAACCAGGAATCGGATTTATGACTTTGTGAATCATCAATATAGCACAACCCAATACAAAATGTTCTAACAGATTAGCAGTGTTTTGAATTAGCTCAACAAGGAAGCCGCAGTCCTGAGGTCACTTCTCAGGGCTGCGGCTTCCAGGTCAAATTTTATAGAGACCTAACACAGTCTGATTTACACAGACTTATTTTGCCCAGCAACAGGATGCGGGGTTACCGTAATTCTTTGGTATACTTCGTCGAGTCGTTGAGCTCCTCAAGTTTTGATTCGATCTACATGATTACTGACCAGTGCTGGACTGACTGGACTCGTCCACTCAAATTTGTGTGGTTCTTTCCTCAAAGACCATATCAGGCACTAATGTACATTGTCCTTACACGATCTGACCAAAATAATGTCTGGACTTTAAAAGAGAGTTTGATCATCAACCTAGTTTCACCATTTCTCCTCAGGGGTAGATAGGCAATATAGGAACGATAGGAAAGGCTCAGATAGGAAATGTCGACTCCATCTAGCATTTTTTTTTAAATATTATGACGTGTAGTTATTCTGATATCCTATTTACAGAATAAATAATTTCATTTCATTTTTTAGCAGTACCTACCTATATCGTTACATGTGAATTACGCATCACAGTGACGTCACGCAAAATCCTGCATGGTGCGAGCGTTTACCGCGTTACTAGCATATATACAACGTCCCGACATCAGTGATCCTGAGGATCCTCCCTTTTCTATGGAAGTTAAGAGTACTTTACATCCTGTTCCTCATACTTCTATACTGGTCACCCCGAACATGAACTTCACCGCAGCCTTCGTGCAACTACTTCAGCGTGACGTCATCATCATCACTTCCTCAAGCTTTCGAGCGGCGAATTGATTGTATTTACTTAATTTGTGTAGAATTTGAAACAAAATCAAATAATAAATATTTAAACAAATTCAATCACAAGTAGTATTTAGATAATACTTCACTTTAAATTCCAATCAACAGTACCAACAGCCAACAGCTATTCATTTAACTTTGCGAGGCTTCTTTCAGAAAACACTTACAAACCCTCAAACTTTATGAAAAACCCGACATGTTTATAAAGTTTCATGTAACAAATTAGTTACGAAACACCAAACTAATTAGCTGGGAATATTTGGCTTATATAAACATGTAAAGCGATAGTATTCATGAAGAAAACAATACCCACACTATTAGCATTATTAATGTCTTATAAAGTATGACGTAGGACGAACTTATCTTGTTATAGCTTAAGCTTGAGTTGATTGGCCTAAATACATAACATGACAGCACGCCTGTATTCCTCGAAAGATTAGGTAGGTAGTACCTATAACACACCCACATTTCGCCAGTTATGTTTAAGTCCATGTAATATTATCCAACGGCACGGTTGGCGCAGTGGTTAAGTGATTGACTGCTGCGCTGCGTGTCACGGGTTCGATTCCCGCACGGAACAAATATTTGTATGGCGTACAAACAGTTGTACCGGGTCTGGCTGTTTGTGTATGTGAGTTTAAATGTTTGTAAACGCACCTACGGTACAGGAAAAATTCCTAGTGTGGGGCAACATTTTTTGTAAAAAAATTAAAAAATAATAATATGGGAGCCCAATTGCCAGGCACAAATCCAGACCCGGGCACTACTGAGAAATTCTAGATGGAAAAATCCAATAGCACTTTGCGCAACCCGGGATACGAACCCAAAACCTCATAGGCACCTAGCTTTGCGCTTGCAACCACTAGATAAATAATTTGTAACAATGTATTATTGCGTGGCATATGTATGTTACCATTTTTTCAAAGCCTCTCTTTTTTAAGCCCTCTCCTCATCTATAGATACATATTATTATATTCAGGTTTAATTTCGTGTCTGTCTGTGTCACCGCGTTGTTCTTCTAAACTAACTGTGCAACGGATTTGAAGGTATGCGGTTTTCACCATCATTAGAGAATATATTCCAAAAGTTTATGACTACACTTGTATACCTGCACCCTAATTGCGAAACACACAATCAATCCCAATCTGAATCATTTTGAAGGATATTGCTAATCCATTGCTTCATAAGTTCGAGAAAGGTTACCTTCATAAAGTCTGCTCAACACGTAAATAACGCAATGAATGTTGTTGAACTGTCAAAATGAAACCGATTCTGATTGATTGTGTGTAACGCAATTAGGGTGCTGATAGACGCTGTCCTGTTCAAATTTCAATTATTCGTACAAAAATACCATAGAAAAAAGCAGTTTCAGCTTTAGCAACTTTTAAATTTGTTCTCTCCATAAAAACCTAATTCTGACTATTATATGTATATATGACTGTACGGTTCAGCCGTACTCAAGTGATGCGCTTGCCAACGAACAGCATTTACTAGCGCCCCGCCCCTGCTTCGCACGGTTTTTAGGACTTGATAAAACATCGAGATTATTAATAACATTTTTATTAATAATCTCGATGTTTTATCAAGTCCTAAAAACCGTGCGAAGCAGGGGCGGGGCGCTAGTACCATAATATAATCATAATAGCCCGACTTCACACACAGCTGGGCACAAGTCTCTTTGTTTGTGCAAATATCTCAACGCTCGTGTTCATCCAAGTTTCGCGAATCCAAATATCACATGCCATAATACATAACGACGCTTGAAAGGCCAAAATTGACTAAGCGTTACCTTAACCGGCCGGCTTAAACATAACCGGCGAAATGGAGGTGTACTATAGGTACATAAACCTCTGCCTATCCCATCAGAAAATACTGACCTGGAAATAATAACCTGATAACTTGACATTATTATTATAGCACCACTATATCTTGTTACTTTTCTCACTTCAATCGGAAAACCTAACTTAATATTCAAGGAAACCTAATGACTGAACAGCCACCTTCCTGTCGTACCTTGTCACAGTGACTAATGTACTCATTTTAAATTACTTGTTCATTCAGCCGCGAGTAATGGTCGTTTTATACCACCTGCAGTCGCTGGGAACATTACACACTGACTTAGATAAATAAAATACTCGTAGTTATCAAAATTACTCTGTACTCTTGAAATATTTATTTACAGCATAACAATTTCGACATCACGAAAATTGGCTTTTCCGGTAAGGCTGTCATTTAATTAGGGAACCTTTTTGGTGTATTTTCGAGTCAGGACAAAAATAGCTTATGTCATTGTGCAAATATTATATCACTCAAGGAAAAAAATCAAATTAGAAGTATTTTTTGACAGATTGAGACTGAGATCAGAGGGGCAATTCTCGTAATTTTAAGAACGTTCACAGTCTGATCTCAGTCTCAATCTGTCAAAATACCTCTAATTTCCCTACATTTTGACAAGTTTTTGACATTTGTTTGTCGTCGAGATGAGACTGCGACTAGATTTTGAACATTTTTATTTAGGAGAATTGGCCTTCAGACTGTGAACGGTCTTACAATTACGAGAATTGCCTCTCAGGTCATCGAGCATACAATACGAACGAATTTAAGGTATTCTAAGTAAGAAATCGGTAATCTAAGTAGGGGCTCGTGGCTAAATGATAACATCCGCACGCGTCGATCGAAGGTTAAACTACGCTTGACGCGGTCGGTTCGTGGATGGGTGACAATCCATTACCTCTCCACGGCTTGGAAAGCATTTTAAGCCGTTGGTCTTGGCTGTTATTCATAGATCTTTGACAGTCGTTACGGGAAGGCCAAAAGTCTTACAAGCAGTCTTATGAATGGGTATCGTGTTACCCAGCAACTGGGTTGTGGAGGTCAGATAGGCAGCCGCTTCGTGTAAAATACTAGTACTCAACTGCATCTGGTTAGACGGGAAGACCCCAATATAGTTGGGAAAAGGCTAAGCAGAAGATGATGTCTTTCTAACATTAGCTCAATTTGCTTACACAACAATTCACTAAATAGCAATCAATTAGTGTTCAAAAACATAAACATCATCAACATTAAATTAAAATCACATAATTTCTGTCAATTTGTTGTTTAAAGTGGACAATGGCGTTTCTTGGACATGGATTTTTTGTGGCCCAGTACGGACAGAAAGTATTAAAAAAAATATTTAAAACATAAGTGATAATATTTGAAATCCCACCTCAGCTTTCGTTACTTGGCAAAAACTTGCCAAGTAACGAAATTAATTAATTAATTTATTATTTTGATTCGAGTATTCGAGGAGGTCTTTATGTTGCCAGTTTTGGAAATAATATGGTAATTGGGACATGCTCAATGTAAGAATTCATATGATTTCACGAGTATTTTTAGAAAATAAAATGTCAAAACTGTATTTAGAGCGTATTAAATAATAACTACGTTGTTATGAACATGATATTTGATAATTACTTAATGTTTCAATTAAATTTTTAAGCAAATAGATAAGTTCAGTCTTTAAAGTATGTTATGGCAGCACCTTCTTTATCGTTCATAATAATTGTCACTCCTGTCATGCATTTGTCATCATACTCATCATTTATGCTTTACACATAGCTAAAACTAACATAGAGGAGGCATTAAAAGATCAATAATGCTGCGCAATATTTTATTTTCTTTTTTTCTATAGGTATTAATCATCCTGTGTGTTAGAAAGAGTACCCTTTAGTGCTTATACCATTACTTATTTTTGACGATTCCAATAAAATTACTTATGACCATAAGTGATTGTTGCACTGTCTCATACACACTTTTGCATGTAACCTTTAGCATAAACCAGTGTAAACAATTGTTAGTGAACCCATAAAAATAAATAAATGACCGTGGTGACACCAGGGTAACAAGATATACTTTTCAAATCGTTTCTTCGAGCCCCTTTATTTTGACGTAGGTACTAAAAATTTTTTTCACGACTATTGGGTTATAAAGTCAGCCATGTTGATTTTTGTGAAACATCACCAATTGAATTAGGAATTTCCTTCAAAATACTTCGGATTGCGATTAAAAGTGACGTGCGTGACGCTGTGCGATCACCACAATCTTAACGACATGGAAATCATTACAATGAATCCAGACAGACATCAGGTGCTATGAACGACAAATATTCAATCGAATTGAGAACCTCCTCCTCTTTTTGAAGTCAGTTAATAAAGAATCCTACATACATAGAGTATAACTATGTACCATACAAAACCATGCGCTAAAAACATAACCCTTCTTGTCAGCCGGGTTTGGTGCTCTCTATTTTATCATAACTCTGTGGTGCCGCGTGTGACAGCATCATGAATGTTTTGGTGTGATTTCTTGTGATTTGTTCAAAAATATAATTGGCTTTGTTTTTGGTTATCTTTTTTGCATTTCTGAGTGACTTCGCGTTTCTTGGAGTATGGATTTTCGCATTGCAGTGTACCTCGGCTACAATAACAATCCCTATAACTCGCATCTCGGTCAACTCTGATTTTGCCTGGTTTCCAACGGAGATCCAACGTTCTATAAACTGGGGCCTAGCGAATGAATCATTTGTGATACAGTCGTTAGATTTGAGTGAAATCAATCTGTTGGAAGACAGTGGATTACTCCGTGATCAACTGGTTTCAATTTTTTTTTTTTTATAAGTTTGAAGTCATCAGATTTGGGAAGGGTCTTATAGTCCTGCACCAATTTTATGTCGAACAAAGATATACAGAGTTTTGAAACACTATTATTGCTTCATAATACATTTTGTTTTATTTTTGTCCATTTCTGGGCCAAGCTTGTATGGTACAAAAATCCATCTCCTCCATATTTGTTTAGAGTAAATTGCATTTAGCTAGTTACACAATTCATTAAAGCTTTCATCATAAATTGATTTCACTTTAATGAAAACGAATTATTCATATTATCCATTCATACATTTCATGTATTGAATGGAGCCTCAAATAATTGCCATTTTGCGTTCCTAAAAATATTATTGAACACCCTAATATAAAGATTGCACCTCTTTTTTTGAACCTCAATTCCTCTTTTGGGTTCCTAAAAATACTAAATAGCCAAGCAACTGTGACCAACCACGTCTGTAACTAAGCTAGGGCACCCCGACTAAACGGGTTAAGTTAGCCTAACCCGTTTAGTCGGGGTGCCCTAGCTTAGTTACTGCTTACCAACTGTAAGAAAAGGTCAAAAGCTAAAAAGAGGCTCCATTATTTAAAAAAGTATGCATCTTAAGGTGGATGCTCCAAGGTAGCCCGCGAAATTCACATTTTCTTACGTTTTTTGCAATTTGCTAGTCAGTACTAAGTTGTACGTTGATTAAAATATGATTCGCGGCCGTAACAAATTTGTATTTACAGAATTATAATCATTAGAATCAGTAATACAGCTTGTTATGTTAGCATAATCCTAAAATGTCAAGATTTCATGAAATAGTCATTCAGTAGGATTACTTGATCTTAGAGAGTTTGTTGATGACTTTAATGATTATAATTCTGTAAATACATATTTGTTACGGCCGCGACTTTTTCGTTCTCAGACAAGCTTTGACCCGGCAATGTATTGGCAATCTGATTTCAACCACCGAGCTGAACGAACGAAACAAAACTGACAACTGAGCAAAACTAATGACCAGAGTCATTAGTTTTGCTCAGTTATCAATCGCTATAAATTACTTACTCTATTTCATAGGTGCACTATAAAGTTTTGATCATGATCTGGCTAAATTGCAGCCTTAGCACCAAGCCATCGTCTGCTTATACAATGATAAATGATGTTTATTTTCGTAAGTAGGTTTATACGAACACTTTAACACCTAAGGTTAATAAGAGCAGTGGTGTCCTGTGGTATCGGCCCGAACTTACAAATTTTAAGACCTTAATTTCAAACCCAGACAGACACTTTGTGTATTTAATTTCATCACCACTACTCTCAAAACGGTGAAGAAAAACATCGTCAGGAAACCGGCCTAACCTAGAACTAAAAAAATCGAAGACCTGTGTCATCCTACGCCTCCGTGGTGGATTACGGCCCACTCCCTCTCGAAGAGAGGAGGCCTGTGTCTCAGCAGTGGGAACGTTATAGGCGGTTCCTTTACATGAAAAACTAGATGAGGAATAAGAAACGCAATATACTTGCCCATGAATTCTTCATCTGTCAATCAACAGCCTGCCACACGGCAGTCCAAGTGCCCAGTTCGAAGGATGTAACATGAAACATCAAAAAATCTTCGTACCATTTTACCTTGTTGCCCTCAAGCCGGAGTGTGGTGGTGCCAGGAGGCAGCGCTGGTGGTGGGTTCTCCAGCTGCCTGTTGGCGCAGTCCACCGTGATGAGGGGGATCACGGCGCCCGCGGCGTCAGATACCACGTGCGTCATCGTGCATGCGCAGGGGTCAGGACAGGTCTGACGCATGGTCTGTGGAAGACAATGGTTTTAAGACTTTTGATCACTTTTGACTTGTGGTGGCTACCTTTTAAGGGCAAATTTCACCAATGAAACTGAACGCGTACAGTACCTACATTTAAACCGCGTTCAAGAGCTATCAGTGTCATCAGTGTTGTGGAATGTTGACACTGACAGCTCTTGAACGCGGTTTAGATATGTGAAACTCGTTGAGTGTTATTGGTGAAATTGGCCCTAAATCGTTTACAGCCGCTTATGCCAGCTATGATTCCGCTACAAATCGTGACATTCGTGCAAAAGTATGAAAACGTGAGTAAAAGAAATTTACACATGTACGTACTGCCTATGTACTAAAAAAAAACAGTCGAGAGGTGTCATAGGACACCCCATTGGGAAATATCGCCGCTGGTGTTTATGGCGCACTTAATTTTAAACGCTCAGTGTTAAGTCTAGCATTGAGAATCCAACACAGCGCTTCCGATCGTGTCAAAAAAACACACTGTTGGATTTTCAACTCGCGGCGCCAACCATAAATTTGAAAATGAAAGGGTGCCAAAGTTAAAAAAAAGCCGAAAAAAACACTTCTCTTGTATGGAGACCCACAATTTTTTCCCGGCGTTTTTTGCCTTGTAGTACGGAACCCATCGTGTCCGCGTTGGTTGCTTTTTTTTCCTTTACCATAATCACCCTTTATACCAAGACAATTACGTCACCGTTTCTACAGTCTAACAACAGTAACCATGGAATAATACGTTTATATTGCTCGAAGGTTTCCCCCCGAAAATAAAAAAAAAGGTAGGTATGTACTTCTTCAGTCTACCCAGAGATGTGCCGTAACAGGCGTTGTACACAGGGGGTTTTGGATCGGTCTTTTAAGAGGTAACGATGTTGCAGATGGTGCCCACCGTGGTGGTTTTAGAGAAGTACAGATTCCACACTGCCCGGTCTTCATCTGCCTAGCGTTTTCCCAACTATGTTGGGGTCGGCTTCCAGTCTAACCGGATGCAGCTGAATAGTGCTTTCCGAGGCACAGAGGGGTCTAGTTATGTAAACATGGTCACCCGTCCACAGACCAACCGCGGCAAGCGTAGCTAAGCATACGTAATCAATGGACCTGTGTGGCTCAGGTCAGGCTTGGATCAGGTCCCACACAGTCCGGTCTTGTCGCCCCGAATACAAAAAAAAAATTACCTACTTGTTCAGGAGAGTTTTAGGTGAAAACAATTCGAGTCTACATAAAAGAAACAAATTTATTTTTTCCGGCTAATAAATGTTTACGTAACGCTCATTTGTGAGTTTTGAAGTTACAGAAGTTTTGTTTGAATGGCCTCTTGTTTTTGGACGGAATAATTGTTATCGTAATAATGGCTTACATTTGTTAGATTGACTTCACTTCCAAAGTAGGAGTTGACCGTCTTCAGAAGAAAAGAGCAGCGTCTTAACAAGATGTAGGGAAGACGTCATAACTAACATAACATTTGAAAGAAAGAAAGAAAATACATTTATTTGCGGCAAACATGACGCATAAAAAAAAACATAAACAAACAAAAAAAAAATAACAAATTGGGGTAAACATGCGTCACATTCACGCAAAACGCCCATTGCTCAGCATAATGCTAAGACCGTATACGAGACAGCCCCAGCGCTGGTTTTCAGCGGCAACCGGCGTTGACCGGACCATAACATCACGCTTGTAATCCCCCAAGGGTTAGGCAGAGGTGCACGTACGTACAGTTAGGACACCCCCATTTGCCCCTAGTTGACGTCATCACGTCATTGCCAGTTGTCGCTGAAAACCAGCGCTGGTACTCTGTCTCGCATGGGGTCGTAGCATTATGCTGAGCGAAGACCGTTTTGCATGGATAATTTTTTCCCCAACTTGTTCTCTTTTATGTTTGTGTTCTTTCTCTGCGTTATGTTTACCGCTAATAAACGTATTTTCTTTCTTACTTCTACTACGTAACAGCGGGCGAGCCTATGTCTACCACCCGGGCACAAATCCGCTGCCAAAACTCTGAGCTGCTTCTGAGAAATTCCAGATGGAAAAATCCAAATATACTCTCCCGACCCGAGAATGGTCAGCGGTAGCGCTTGCGATTACTTGACCACGAGGCAGTCCACGTCATAATTACGGGTCTTTAAGTTTTGTAAAGGATGATTTACCAATATCTTTGTTCTTCACACGCTAAGAATCTGCGTTCTTCTAACAATCTTCTCTTACTCTGTCCGTCTCATACGTCTGATTTTGTTCATTCTTCTTTTCATATTCAGTCCATTCTTCTTTGGAATGCGCTTCCTCTTGATATCAGGACGGCGAGCAGTCGGTATGCATTTAAGCGGAAATTGCAGAGTTATTTTCAAAATAAATCTTTAAAAAATAGCGTAGAGTCATCTCAACACTTCTCTCCCTTGATTTTGTATATATATATTATAAGTAGGTATATATTATAGTAATAGTATGTATGTGTATATAACCTATTTATGTATTTGTGTACCTAGTTTTAAGAGTTTTTTTTTATCATTGTCCCTTTCAATTAAAGCACCTGCCATCTAATCTCTTCACCACCCTTGGTTGACTGGTAGAGAATGCCTAAGGCATTAAGTCCGCCTTTGTACCTTTTTGTGCGAAAAGTTTAAATAAATTTAAGCAGTATAGGCTATTTTCCTAAAAAAATCGAATTAGTCCGTCAGTTAGATTATCAAAAAATTTTGATCCCGTATTTTTTCTTTTGTCAATTATATATAATACTCCAAAATTTTGACGCGCTTTATCTTTGTCATTTTTTGTTTGATTGACAAAACAAAAAATACGTGTCTATAATTTTTCTATAGTCAAACTAACGGACTAAACATAATTATTATTTTTTTACCCAGGTAACTACCCTATTATGATACTATAAAGAAGATCTCTTTTCTGAGTAATAACAATTACATGATGTATATGATGATGACCAAGCGCAGTATAAAGACAACGAAACTTACGATATCACGGATTTTGTGTCATTAAGTCTTCTTAATACAGTCAGCCTCAAAAAAAGTTAACAAGGACAAAGATTAATTCAATTGATATCAAACTTGTTCCCAGAAAATTGTATCAATGTGTAACACATAACATTGTTACACATTGGGTATGTACTTAATTGTAGCCAGAACACATCCTAATCATTCTAATGTTCCCACTGCTGGGCCCCTCTGTGGGATGGTGTCGGTCTTAATCAACTAGGCGGGCCCAGTGCGGGTTTGCGGATGTCACATATCTGCGAATTATTGGTTCTAGAACTCACGATGTTTGCCTTCACCGTTTTGAGAGCAGTGGTGATGAAATAATTTACACAAAGTGCCTGCTTGGATTCGAACCCACGGCCTATTACTCGTAAGTTGCACCCGTTACCACTGGGACACCACTGCTCTCCTGTAGCCACAAATTGATACAATCTTATGTAATTTTAACGTTCGAAAGTGCTGATTCTCAGATGAGTTTTGATTTTGATTTCTGATTTTCTCTCTTTTTGAGGCTGACTGTACCAAATACCAAAGTAATAATCAGTTTTGTAACTTGCTGATAAGCAATTTTCATAACGTTTGCACATTTTACGACACCTTACAATCCGTTTGAGATTAGTAGATAATTATAATCTGTCTTAAAACAAAGAGATAATCTACAAAAACGGAAACGTAACAATAGTGCTCACCATTTTGTTTGTTGAAGGCAAACCGTTTCATAATGTATTTTATAATAATAATATGAAAACCGTCCGTTTAATATAAAATAATTATTGAAATTATACAGGGTGGCCCATAAGTCCTTACACATGTAAATAATTAATAAATAAAAAACTAATTACAATAAGAAATACCTTTTTATTTCGTATTAACCTTTATAAAATGGGAATTATTTTTTGAAAATAACATCATCCAAATGTAACCCGTTACAATCCCCGCACTCCTGTAACCGACGTCTAACACTATCGACGACTGCGCGGCAAGTCAGTTCTGTAACCGACGTCTAACACTATCGACGACTGCGCGGCAAGTCAGTTCTGTAACCGACGTCTAACACTATCGACGACTGCGCGGCAAGTCAGTTCTGTGATGTTAGCCATTGCTCTTTGAATATTTTCTTTTAGGGCTTCAATTGACCGCGGGTTTGTGTCATACACTTTAGATTTCAGATAACCCCATAAGAAAAAGTTCATCGGGGTTAGATCCGGACTACGTGGTGGCCAGGAAATGTCTCCTCTTCGAGAGATCACTTTGTTGGGGAAAAGTTCACGAATGACGGGCATAGCGGTGTTAGAGGTATGGGCCGTCGCGCCATCCTGTTGAAACCAGGTCCGCGTATTGTAGCCTGGAAAATTCTGCAACGCTGGTGTAAAAAACTCCTCAATCATTGCTACATATCGCTCTGAATTAACTGTAATCGCGCGACCTCTGCCGTCTTCAAAAAAATAAGGGACTATGATGCCACGAGCTGACATAGCGGCCCATACCGTCACTTTAGGGCTGTGTAATGGCTTCTGATGTTTACGTTTTGGATTTTCGGGGCTCCAGTAGCGGCAATTTTGTTTACTTACATGCCCATTAATCTGGAAGTGAGCTTCATCAGAGAATAACACGTTATTGAACGAAGAAAAGCGGCTAAACATTTCATTCGCGTAATTTAGTCTCTGGATGGCGTCAGTGTCTTTTAATTCCTGTACCAACTGAATTTTGTAGGGGTGCAGACGTAAATCTTTCATTAAAATCCGCTGTAACGATGTTCTGGACACGTTTAATATTCTGGAACGCTTACGAGTAGACTGGGTAGGATTTTCACGACCAGACTGTAACATTATGTCGATGTTTTCTTCCGTCCTTGATGTCCTTGGTCGGCCCGACCGCTTTTTATCTAACGTCGAACCAGTCTCTTCAAACTTTGCAACCCAGTTGTTGATCGTTTGAACAGTTGGAGTGTCATGAAAGTTGTGCAGATTGTGATGTTCTCGAAATTTACGCCGCGCAATGGTTGCCGAAAAATTGTTCCTATAAAACTCGCGCACACAAAAAGCACGGTCCGCACCGGTGAAACGCTCCATGGCGACTGACTTCCCAGAAACCGAACGTACTGTTTTTGCCCCGCCCGCGCCCCTCCCGCGCGTCTTATGCATTTTATTCGAAATTTACATTTTAAAGGACTTATGGGCCACCCTGTACAATGGCGACATTAATTTACACGTATACGGTTTGCCGTTTTCGTTTTATGTATAGACGCCAGCAGGTCGAAGTTGAAACCCCGAACCGAAACTGCCAAATTTTCCCAATCAACCTTGAACCTAATGCTGTAGCGATAAAGTTAAAAATCTATTAAAGAAATTTGACATATTGTAGTAACTTTATGTGCTGGCGTCTGTACATAATTATTTTAATTTCATTACACGTTATTATTTATTTACAATTTTCTAAAATAGCATCTTGGAGTAACCTGTACTTCAAGAACTGTAGTCACAGATCATAACATCGCATCTATGATATTAAAACGAGTAACGTGCAAAGAGTAGGCGAATAGAAGGAAATAGAGAGAGCCCTATGTCGGTAAACGGCGCAGGCGGTAGTTTTCAAATTAAGAATGATTTTATGTTGTTATAATTTTTATGATAACTGGCCACTAGCCCTTCCCGTGTGTTAAATTAATGTCGCCATTGTAGCGGCACGTTGTATACATCCTACTAATATTATAAATGCGTAAGTTTGTATGGATGGATGGATGTTTGTTACTCTTTCACGCAAAAACTGCAGAACGGAATTGGATGAAATTTGGGCCACAGGTAGTTTATAACCAGGATTAACATATAAGATAATTTTTATCCCGATATTCCCGCGGCACTGCATAAGTTTCGATACCGTCGTAATAATCTAATTATATCGTCGTCGTAGTAATCTAATTATTTATAATTACATTATATCAAAATTTTAATTAGAAATACACCTACCTACCCAAAGACAGAATTAACTGTCGTAAAGAACTGAGACAGTAATAAGACAACTTATAACTACAAAAGTTACGTTAACTAGAACTAGAAAAAGACTTTTCCACGAACCATTTTCTCCCGTATTGTACATTTTAAAACTAGACCAAGAAAAATTAACTCTCAATTAAATAGCGCATAAAATTGTGCTCTTGTAAAATAATTTGTACAAGTTAGCTTTGCAAAGAATGTAAAGTTGTAGGTACCTTCGTATTATTTCTTTGAATTCATTTTCTCATTTCAAGGAAGCGGGCTATGTTAGCCATTCTTCACTTTACCAAGCATAAATTTTCCGGAAGGCTTGCGTTATAAAATATCCTTGTAACAGTTTCCTTTTGTTTAAGTATACACCCGGACTCCTAAATCGAAGTGCCGCCGTGTAGGTCTAAAACATCATTATAGCAGTTTTGATGACGACATACTGGCCATCATTTCGTTGTCGCCATTATTATATTTATGAACTCTATCTAATAGTTACAAACCTTTTTACAAATAATGCAGGGTGGCTCAATTCAGAGTGGCAAGTCTCGTTATTTTAAGAACGTTCACAGTCTGATCTCTGCCTCAATCAGCTCAGCCTATTACAATCCACTGCAAGACATAGGCCTCTCCCAAGCTGCGCCACAACACGCTGTCCTCCGCCTTCCGCATTCAGTCTGTCCCAGCAACCTTCTTTAGGTCGTCCGTTCAACTAGCTGGGGGGCGCCCCACACTACGCTCACGATCCCAGTCTCAATTTATCAAAAATACCTCTAATTTGCCTACATTTTTGACTAGTTTTGACATTGATTGTCACTCAGATGAGATTGCGACTAGATTTGGAATGTTTTTAATTACGGGAATGGTACTAGGTACCTACTATACGTGTCTGTATACTGACATAGTAATACAACACCATTAATTGCACATTGCACACTAAGTAACGTTTCTATGTTCCAAGCGTTTGGATTTAGCTAGAAATTGTATGCTCAATTAATATGTGGTGTGAAGCCAATTGCTTCTCTATTATAAACCCTTAATGTACGTAGCTATAACGTTGTTTGTGCAACATATACTAAAAAGTTTATCACCTTGTCATCACTGTTCACCATCGTTTTTCGAGACATCGCCAAGAGGTTGGTCGACTCTTCACGTGACCAGAGGGCTAGCCTATTTTTTGGTCAAAGAATCAGCATTTCCATATAACGTGGCAATGCTGCCAGGCTTTTGGCCAATTTTCATGTTGACAACATTTCAAATTATTTGATGCCCTATGATTCTTTCCCTTTTTATAAACTTGTAGGTACATATTAATATTATTATTTCAAGACTGTTAAATAATGATATTATACTGTAACTCATTAATAAATCCAGATTATGTAAGTACATAAGCATAATCAGCCTACAATGTTTCCACTGCTGGGACCCAGGCCTCCTCTCCTCGAGAGAGAGTGGGCTGTAATCTACCACGCGGCCCCAGTGCATGTTGGTAGATGTCACATGTCTTCGAATTTTTGGTTCTAGGACATGCTGGTTTCCTCACGATGTTTTCCTTCGCCTGTTTTGAGAGAGCCAGTGGTAATGAAATTGTAATTTGCACAAAGTAAAACGACTGCCTGGGCTCGAACCCACGACCTACAACTCGTTAGCTGGGCCATTATCACTGAGCCACCACTGCTCACATGTACATAAGATGAACATAAAGCCATAACCTCTTTTCTTGACCATTGTCAAAATCCCGGAGACTCTTTTTTATAAAAGTCATCTGAAGATCATCTCGAAGCACATTTTCATTGCATTATAAACCCGTAGGTAACTTAAAAAAACAATTCCAATACATCGAGATCAGACATGATAACCTTTTCTTCACAAACGAAAACAAGATAACGTCGGATTTATCGGATTAACGAAAATGGAGATATTCACATAATATTTGAAATTCCAGATAAAATCTCACGAAACTGTAGATCCATTAACGTATAGACACATGCTTGATAAGCAAGGAAACGTGTTTTCCATTTCTCCTTACATGTATCTATTTATATTGTACTAGCTGCGCCCCGCGGTTTCACCCGCATAAGTTTCGATCCCGTGGGAATATCGGGATAAAAAGTATCCTATGCGTTAATCCTGGCTATAAACCATATGTGTGCCAAATTTCAACCTGATCCGTTTAGTAGTTTTTTCGTGAAAGAGTAACAAACATCCATCCATCCATCCATACAAACTTTTACGTTTATAATATTAGTAGGATTTAACATCACGCTACAACCCTTAGAAGCCGAGCAAAAAAAAATAAGTGAGAAAGAACGCTAAGCAAAGTAATAGCGCGGGTAGGCGTTGCGATGCGACGCGGACGGAGTGGTTCGGGGGAATAAGAACTTTCACGCGAACGAAGTCGCGGGCAGAAGTTAGTATGTAATCTGAATGAATTATATTGTAATCTCTTATCCACTTTTAGATAGTAACGTGTTTGATTATGAATATGATCTTACGGTCTCGTTTCGAATGCTTGTGGCATGCTGATATTTTTTGATTGATTACCTATAGTGCCAACAGATAAAGTGTTAAGTTTGCTGATGGACACCTTACTTTTAGGGTTCCGTACCCAAAGGTGCCAATGGCACCCTATTAGGTACTGAGGCTCCGTCCGTCCGTCTGTCACAGAGATGTATCTATTGAACCGCAATAGGTAGACACTTGAAATTTTCACCGAGTGATTACTATGGACGCTAAAACAACATAATAAAAATAAATAAAGTTACAAATTAAAGGGGCTCCCAACTCCCCGTACGGGAAACGTGCTAAAGAAATATCTAGTGTTCAATATTTTGCGGTGGTACTGAACCATTCGTAAAAAGAGTATCCGTGGAGTTTCTTGCCACTTCTTCTCCATAGGTACCCGTTCAAAAGTGCCTATAATTGGTTTATTTGATATAAACGCTTTGAGTTTCAGTTCGTGTGCGAATCCGACTCGCACTCCGCCGCTTTTAGTTTGTCATAAAGGCAATGCAGCAATGGTAACCACACTTGGTTCATCAACAGTCAGTACAAGCACAACGATCTCAGTCTCGATACTAATCTCCTTTGCTTACTGTACGTTCATAAATCTCATACTCTACATCGTTCTTACAATGGCGCCGATTCCCTTGTTCACAAACTAAACTAAATTTAAGTTCAGTGCATATTCTTCTTTCTATTTCATTAAGAAATGGACATAGGATAGATATTAGTTTAGTCCTGTCAAATTAGTCAGCGCCTGACGTAAATTGACGTATTTTTAGTAGCCTTGTTTTTAATCACGTCTAATTTGTCTATGGAGTATCTTAA
The DNA here is from genome assembly GCA_947507525.1 of Apamea epomidion. NCBI lineage: Eukaryota > Metazoa > Arthropoda > Insecta > Lepidoptera > Noctuidae > Apamea > Apamea epomidion. Next base: position 11,231,786 of record OX382237.1, read on the forward strand.
TTTGACAGGACTAAACTAATATTTATCTTCTGTCCTTTTCTTAATGAAATAGAAAGAAAAAGATGCACTGAACTTAAATTTAGTTTAGTTTGTGAACAAGGGAATCGGCGCCAATATGTACTATTGCCAAAATATATATGTGACCACACCGTAAGGACTATTCCTGCTTGCAGCGCATATTATTAGTCGACCTAAAAAGGATCCTCTTTTGTTTTACTTACGGACGCAGCTGTGGTCATCATGTGCACGGGATTTTGTTTTCAAAATGGTCAGATATAGGTTTTGACGATAGTATCTACCAATTTTTTTTTTAATTTGTATTTTGAAAACATTGTAAAAGCCAATTATTTTTTAAAACAGTAACCGTGGAGTTTATTACCTATTCTCCATAGGCAACGACGAATTAGAACCATGCACCAGCTTCAGACGTTTTATGTGCCCATGTAGGTTTATGTGAAATAAAATATTTTGATTTTGGTTTTGAACATTTTGTAACAATATTTTGATTATAAGAGTGTCCATGGAGTTTCTTGGCCGTTCTTCTCTATAGGAACCGGACCGATTTCAGTCACGGTGGCCAATTTCAACGGAGATTAGCCAGGTACACAGGAGTTGTTACGGTTCACAAGTGTGTGCATAAACACAGGTGCACTCTCTGTTCCTTTACTCTCATAGTCAGATGGTACGGCAATCCGACACGACCAGGGAGAGATCGGGCATAGGATCAACGGCTTTACGTGCTTTCCGAGGCACGGGTGTATTGAACCTCCAGCTTCCAAACTCCGGGCTGTTATTAAGGAATTCCTAATGGAAAACGCAATAACACTTTGTCCGACCTGGGTATCGAACCCAGGACCCCACGCTTAGCAGTCGCGCTTGCAACCACGAGACCAAGCAGTCAAGTATAGGAACCTACTAAGTTTTGGAATGGGCAACTAGCTTCATGTTTCTAACTGATTGGCTCATTGACAATTCAAAAGAGCCTATGAGTTTGAATAAGATGGTTAACATAGTAGTTTCAGGACATCTACAATTTCTAGAAATATTAATTTTCCTACCTTGCATTTACAATAGAAGTTCGCTTGTATTCAACTTCTATTGTTTTCATACTACTTCCGTGAATGTCATATCCATTCCTAGAGATACTACCCGAAACCAACCACAGAAATTCTAAGCAACCGATCCTATATAGGCAGGTAAGTACTATTTACACAACGCTCTGTTTCGCTTTGTTTTATAAACGATTGTTTTCAAAGACTTCTCCAAACAGATATAGTATGAAATTACAAAGATGAAAGAAATATTGTGAATTCTTTATGTATGAAACTGCTTAAAGATTAAGGAACTTTATTGGACGATTAGGAGATAAGACAAAAATAGTCGCAAGAACAAAGCAAGCGAGTTATTGTACCTACTAATTAGGTAATTACCAAAACTGCCTTGTTACTATGGAGATTCGGAGTATCTGAAAATACAAAGTCACAAGGCCGTTGCACTATGACGTCACAGATATTTCAGGTAGAGGAAAACATCGTGCGTGACTCTTTCATTAGAAGTAAGTACATAATAATGGATGTAAAAAGACACTTAACGAAGCCGAGAGACACTTGTACTCTCCGTCATTGTAATAATTTTTTTGTACTAGACCATCTGGGAACCTTCTGGTTACGGAGATATTGAAGGTCAAAATTCCAAATTTTACTGACGTTTTTTTTTTTTTTCACTTTAAATACTCCCACGGCGCCTGCACCGTCGCATGCACCTATAAGCACAATGTTTTGCTTGTGTCATATGTCGCACTACAGCAAACAGAAAATTTTGACTCCAAAAATAAAAGTTGTGGTGTACATAGGTAAATGGTTTTTGGTTTAATGTATAGAATGCGTAGTTGACGGCTATGTGATCGGTCTTTTTACACCCTGTATATCGTGTTATACCTGTTGACATTAATATTTTTGACTGAATTGATAAAAGTCTCACGTAAATATCCAGAGGTTATCAATTTATAATAAGATTTGGGAACAGATAATCTTATTTTTGCATGCCAGATGTAGAATGTAGGTACTGGAATATAATATGGTACAAAGAACTTGTACACACTACGACACATCATTACACCCTGTATATCGTGTTATACCTGTTGACATTAATATTTTTGACTGAATTGATAAAAGTCTCACGTAAATATCCAGAGGTTATCAATTTATAATTAAGATTTGGGAACAGATAATCTTATTTTTGCATGCCAGATGTAGAATGTAGGTACTGGAATATAATATGGTACAAAGAACTTGTACACACTACGACACATCATTACACCCTGTATATCGTGTTATACCTGTTGACATTAATATTTTTGACTGAATTGATAAAAGTCTCACGTAAATATCCAGAGGTTATCAATTTATAATTAAGATTTGGGAACAGATAATCTTATTTTTGCATGCCAGATGTAGAATGTAGGTACTGGAATATAATATGGTACAAAGAACTTGTACACACTACGACACATCATTACACCCTGTATATCGTGTTATACCTGTTGACATTAATATTTTTGACTGAATTGATAAAAGTCTCACGTAAATATCCAGAGGTTATCAATTTATAATTAAGATTTGGGAACAGATAATCTTATTTTTGCATGCCAGATGTAGAATGTAGGTACTGGAATATAATATGGTACAAAGAACTTGTACACACTACGACACATCATTACCATTTTCAGTTGTAGCTGACCTAGCATTGTATAGGCTTTTCGTACCATGAGAAGTCAGTTTATACTGGAAATGCATAGCTTGATATGTCGTCGTTCGCACCTACTAACTACTCTTCTTAATCACTCTCTCACTGCTGAGAATCCTGCCTCCGTTTCAAATTGACAACGGTCTTTTTTTACGATCAGTGGTCTGGTGGAGTGCGGCACTGATAGGTATTTCCAGTCGGGCTTCGGCCTCTAGGTCTTTTGCCCTCGATTTTTCCTATCACCATTAGACGTTCCATGTTGTTGGTACCTCTGCGGGCAATATGGCCGAAGTAACTAACGACACGTTGCAGGCAGGTAGAAGTAGAAGACAGTTGTTGTGTGCTTTAATTGTAGCACTTACTCAACAAAAAACTAATTGAACGCAAAATATCGCCTATATTTTTTGATAACGTGAAAATAAATATAAATTAATTACGAAAGTTTTAGATGTAACATCTGCCATTGTTTGATTCCCGACAAAGACTAAGGCTTCTATTTTTATTAAGGCTGTTATGTTCAGTTAGAAATTATATTATTAAGGGCGAATCCCACTAAACGTTTTTACCTAAATTTGAATCGTGACATATTCGCCAAAAATGTAAACAAATATGAGTTAGTGGAAAAATAACTTTAAACCTACACAGTAAAGTTCAGTTTACGCTGCGACTTCAAACATTTTTATAACTTTTTCAATAGTGCTAGTCACTTTGAAATCAACTTAATAGCATTAAAATAAAGTTGATATTTGTTTAACTTGAAATAACGTCAATATGAAACATAAATAAAATTTTAATTATAGAATAAGTCTTATCCTGAGAATTTGAATTTTTGACAGTTTTGTCATAAGTATTAGAACTGTCAGACGTGAATTTTATTCCACGGTTAAAAGCCAATCAGTCAGCCTTGAGTGGGGTTCTATAATACGGCCCTAAGAGTATTAGAAATAGTATCATACATAGTTTGAGATAAGTGCCAATACACTGAAATCACAAATCCGTTTGCCAAACATAGTGATAATCGATTTGTTGATTGGTGATGCTTGATTAGGAGGCCTTAATTCCGTAATTACACAAATGAGCTAACTCGAGTCTACTGCTTCACATCGATTATATTAATAGCTATATAGAGAACTGACTTACGTCATAACGCAATCATTATAGTAGTTGTTGTTGTTGTGTTGTTATAGTTGTTGTTGTTGTTTTAGTAGTTGTTCCGGGTCTGGCTGTTTGTGTATGTGAGTTTAAATGTTTGTAAACGCACCCACGATACAGGAGAAATTCCTAGTGTGGGGCAACGTTTTTTAAAAAGAGAGAGATATTATAACTAGCATAAACATAATATTATAGCTAATATAAGACATTTTTTTCTAATACGTTTTATATTTCAAACAATGAAACGCGGCGTTGTATTCGCTGTTATAAAACTATTGTATGCTGAATTAAAATGTTGAAAACTGTAACAAAATCTGTTCTGCTGAAAGTGTTAAATTTTTCAACATTTTCGAGTCACTCTATTTCTCTCGAAGGAGAAGGCTAAGGGGTTAGAAACCTTTGTGGCATGTTCGACCTGTCGCCATTATGTTTTTTTTTCAAAGCTTCCTCGCACCAGGAAGGGTACATTTACCCCAAACTGTCACGTTCCCGAAATATTTGCGAGGTAAAGATTGCCATATGAGAACTATAATTATAGTATAACTATGTAGTATTAAGCTATAGCGGCTTTATTTATATTTAATACAATCTCAAGAATATGAATAATGAATATCCTACCTACTAACTCTAAAATAATACCTTGCGATATTTTAGTGTTTGTCTTGCGGGGTAATAACGGAAATGCTTTTCAATTTGACAGTTCAACAATATTCATTGCGTCATTTACGCTGTCGAGCTGGCGAATTTTTCAAACATATGTCAAAGTCTATGTCAAATCATTTATTTTAAATAGGCACATAACCTGCACTTGTGACCGTCAAAAATTTAAGCAATGGATTAGCAATTTCATTCCTTCTTTCCTTGTATTGCGATTGAAAGTGTGTTACGCAACTAGGGTGCTGCACCCTAATTGCGTAACACACGATCAATCAGAATCTGAATCATTTTGAAGCAAATTGCTAATCCATTGCTTCATAAGTTCGAAAAATTGGTCTGCTCAACACGTAAATAACGCAATGAATGTTGTTGAACTGTCAAAATGAAACCGATTCCGATTGATCGTGTGTTACGCAATTAGGGTGCTGGTTATTCTGGTTGATTCCGATCGATGGGTAGATTCTGAAAGAAAGCTAACAAGTTTAAAGTCAGCCATGAAAATTCTAACTTACCCGAATAATATCCATTACTTTGTTTAGTGGCTTCCCTCTATACAGTTGCTGATGACACACAAGATCGTCGTAATCTACGATTTTTCTTCGAATTGTTCCGTTTTCTTTCTCCATTGCTAACCAGTCGAGACCACCGTCGCTGCAGTCCCAACTGTTGCCTGTCAGTACAGAAAAATACATTTAAAGAGAGAAGAAAAAAAAATTGTGTTGAACTGAGGGACAATTCCCGTATTTTTAAGACCGTTCGCAATTAAATCTCAGACTGAATCTGTAAAACAAATACTTCTTCTAATATACCTATATTTTTACAAAGTTTTGGACATTGATTGTCTGCTGAGATGGGACAGCGACTAGATTTTGAACGTTTTAAATTTCAAGAATTGGCATTCTGATTGACAGTTTGACAGCGCCTTTTCTTCGTAGAAGTAAGGGCGATTTTCGTACTTTACGCGGTTTTCTTTAAGGGTCACATGTTTTTTTTCCTGTAGTCTTCTACAGTTATTTAAAATCAATAGAGCAACGTCACGTATTTTATTTTTTACCATAACTTTTTGAAATCAATAGACAAGCCCATAAAGTGTTACAAAATATGTGACATATTCCTAGAAAAGTGGAATTTCACAAACGCTTATAAAGGACGCTATTCATAACGTATGCACGTGTTGGACTTGCAAAATCATTAAAAAAGCCCGTTGTTCTATTTCAGCCGACACTGCTCTTTATTAAATTGTGGACCGTATGCCCAACAAATCAGAAGCCATTTTCAAATAGCCAGTTCTAACGTCTCCTATTTCGCCGAACCAACTTGAAATATGAGCATTGTTCATTTCGAAGTGCATCCGGTGCATCGTGTCAACTGATATTATTATCAGACTTTAAACATGTCAAAGTTCAAAATCAAGAGCTGTGCTCGTAAGTACGAACTAAAAGTTTATATTAAAAAACTTCTTTGCGTATTTTCTGGTATCGTTAAAACTTTAGCAGTCATCTTTGGTCGTTAGTTAGGTTTTCTCAGAATCAGAATCAGAATCAGAATTTTATTTGTCAAACATAGGTAAGTACATTGGGTTCTTGCAATACATATTTATATAGGTCGCCATGTTTTGCCATTGCAGCTTATTTTAAACATAACGATTGTTTAAAATAACAATCATACTCAATTTAATTACAACATAATTAGTAATATAAAATTAAGATTCAGAAGATGTGTGTGTCCTTCAGAGTCTTCTTTAACAAAGAGTCCTTATATTAATATTAAATGGATATTACTAATCGATTGCTTCATATGTTTGAAAAATTTGTCTGCTCAACAACGTAAATAAATAACGCAATGAATGTTGTTTTCCTGCCAAAATGATAGCCATGGCTTTTTTTTTTTTGGGTGGGAAATCATTAAATGACCCCCCCTCTCCCGCTCTGGGCTGAGCGGAAGGGCGTGTCAGACTTTTACTGACTAAAACCCACCCGTGTTCCTTTAGTTGCCTGTGCCAGGGGCCACGGTATCTCTTTCGAACAACCCGCAGCCCCGGCGGCATGATAGCCATGGCTACTGTTAGTGTGTCTCACAATTATCCTGCGGGTTTGCCGTTTTACAATCTTCATACAAGGACAAATTCACCCCAACGGTCATCGGTTCTACTGCTTATGGTCAATGCATTGCTGTTTGTATACCAAATCAAAACATGTGGCTTTTTATTGTTTTAATTAATAATAATCTTTATTTTTCTCTCTTCACAAAGGTTCACATAGTTATAAACAGAGACAAGAATTATAGCGTTTTGACAAAAATGCATAAAATATGATCCTTTGTGAGAGACTGGCGTCCATACTAGGATCCTTTGGGCGCATTATGTCCAATTCGCAAAATGTCCAACTTAACCTGTGTGAGGCTCTGGCCCCGAATTAAACCTAATTAACATTAACATTACAACGGTCAATTTTCTAACTCTAGACAAATTATGAAGGGGAAAAGAACATACATGTTCTCAATACAATTGTCTGACCTCTGTATTCTATGCACCGCTCTTTGTCACGGAATTACAGGCCGTTCACAGTTATTTTATTTATTTATATACAATACTTTATTGTACAGTCACGAGCAAAAGTATGTATACACTCGGCTTTATTCAAAAGCGATTCACTCCTTTATTAAATTATTATTGAATGAAATTTTATGTTATTACGAACATAGCATTTTCGAACCCATAGGTTTATGCAATGTGTCATATTTCAACGTTGCATTCGTTATTTCACGAAAGAATCGCAAGTGAAAGTTGCCTAGCGTTGACATATATTGGTGCTCGTGACTGTACACCACAAAAATACATACCTAAAGTAAAAAAAACCTCTAACAGCAGCAACCTAATAGCTACCTTATAATAACGAAAATAAAAATCACAATGATTTAGACAGACTTGTCAGTGGCAGCAACCCAATAGCAACTACATATTATAATAAATATCCGTTCACACAGACTGGAACGGAAAGGAGAGTACATTTTTATAGCGTTTAAAAAAGAATTTTGGGTCATTGAAATAAGGTTGATTTTTTTATGTCACTTAACAGACAATAAAGATCAGTGTGATTTGGACAGTGATGCAAAATCAGAGTTCAAATAACTGTGGAAGGTCTGTGTTTTTAGGTACTGTAGAGGTTCTTAACCTGCATGGTTTTAACATGTAACCTTTATATCTATACTAATAATAAATATGAAAAGTTTGTTTGTATGAACGCGCTAATCTCTGGAACTATCAAACGAATATGAAACATTTTTCGTTCCATTTGATAGCCCAATTCTTGAGGAAGGCTATAGACCATTTAAAATTACACTACAACTAGCAAAGAGTAAAAAACCGGTCAAGTGCGAGTCGGACTCGCGCACGAAGGGTTCTGCACAGTCGTACTATAATATTACAAACGTGAAAGTTTGTATGGATGGATGGATGTTTGTGACTCTTTCACGCAAAAACTACTGAACGGATTTGGATGAAAATGGCACACAGATGGTTTATAACCATGATTAACATATAGGATACTTTTTATCCCGATATTCCCACGAGATCAAAACGTATGCGGGTGAAACCGCGGGGCGCAGCTAGTTATCTATAAAAATCACGTCAGTTGTATGGGAACCCCCTTAAATATTTATTTTTAAAGTGAATATACCACTAAATATTCTGTGAATATTTCAAGCGTCTACCTGTTGCCGTTATTAATATCGAGAAAAAAATGACGTTTGCTGTATGGGAGCCCCACTTAAATATTTATTTTATTCTATTTTTAGTATTTTTTGTTATAGCGGCAACAGAAATACATCATCTGTGAAAATTTCAACTGTCTAGGTATCACGGTTCATGAGATACAGCCTGGTGACACAGACGGACGGTGGATTCTTAGTAATAGGGTTCCGTTTTTACCCTTTGGGTATGGAACCCTGAAAAACGGAAGAAATATCGCGAAAACGAAGTAATAGCGCGGGCAGGCGATGTGACGCGACGGATTTGGTCGGGAGAACAAGAGAATATTACGCGGACGAAAAAATATAAGATCGTAGAATAACGTTAAATATTATGATCCCAATAATTAAGATATACAGGCTGGCAGGGACATCGATGCACAACCTGTTACCATTAATTCAGTACATAATTCTGAACACCCCTGCGTTGAAACAAATACACGTACAATAAAACAAACAAATATCTGTTCGGTACATTTTAACCGCGTAGGTATTGCACTTTTCTATGAAACGGCAGATTAGAATCTTAAGTTGAATCCATGGTTACAGTTTGCCCGTTGATGTCCCTGCCAGCCGCTGACGCGTTCAACTGGCGCTCTGGTCGCCGTCTCAAGGAACGCGCCCACACCGGTGCCCCGTAATGGGCCATAGACCGCACGACCCCGTGTAGAGCCTCCAGCAGCAGGCCTTTGGACCCCCTAGATCGTCGACTCGACGCCGATGTGACGCCCTCCTACCGTTATTTGGGAACCCGACGGTAGCGGGTTCCGAGAACCATAAAAACACATGGCCTCGGACTTGTGCAGTGCAGGGCCACCTTGAGTCCCAATTGCCGGATCCTCTCGACGAGCTTTTTGACACCTTAATGACAAATACTGGTGAAAATGACAGATTTTCATGAGGTGTGTTTTACCTACTTACATAGCATACTCGTATATAATCAGCCTTTAATGTTCCCGCGCAGCCCATATAAACGACACCCTAATTGCGAAACACACAATCAATCTCAATCTGAATCATTTTGAAGGATATTGCTAATCCATTGCTTCATAAGTTCGAAAAAGGTAACCTTCATAAAGTCTGCTCAACACGTAAATAACGCAATGAATATTGTTGAACTGTCAAAATGAAACCGATTCTGATTGATTGTGTGTTACGCAATTAGGATGCTGGCTGGCAGGGACATCAACTCATTTAAATGTACATGTATATTTTTATATAAGTGTTTAATTGAAGTGCGGCACGGTTGGCGCAGTGGTTAAGCGATTGACTGCTGCGCTTCATGTCGCGGGTTCGATTCCCGCACGGTACCAATATTTGTATGGCCTACAAGTAGTTGTTCCGGGTCTGGCTGTTTGTGTATGTGAGTTTAAATGTTTGTAAACACACCCACGATACAGGAGAAATTCCTAGTGTGGGGCAAAGTTTTTATAAAAACAAAAAAAAAGTACCTCTCCAACAAATGAAGATAGCACGCCCGGTTGTAAACAGTACATATACATGCCTAAGCAGAAAATCGAATTACGTCATCACCTAAGTCACTAAATAGTAATACCTAATAATCTAACGGGCTTGAATAATCTCACGATCGGTGATTGTTTACTTGTTATGAAGATCATGCATAAAATGTACTAGCTCCTGGCCGTGCCTTCGTCTGCGTGAAATTTCTTGTTCCTCCGACCCATCCCCCTACGTCACATCGCTTGTGCTATCACTTCGTTTTTGCTTAGAGTAACTGTTACTGTTACTGTTAGCCTACATCATCTTACTGGTGGGCAAAGGCCTCTCCCCATGACTTCCAGCTCTTTCGATCCAGGGCTAAAGTAGACCACTGGTCGTTTATTTTATCCAGCTCGTCCCACCATCTTCTACGGGGTCTGCCACGACGTCTTCTAGCTGTGTCAGGACTCCACGTGGTTGTTATTTTGGCCCACAGCTTATTAGGCATACGGCAGACGTGGCCAGCCCACTCCCATTCCAGCTTAGAGGCTTTTGAGCTTGCTCAAAAAAAAAAAGCTTAGAGTAAAGAACTTTTTTTTCTTTTTGCTCCACTCCTCATGATCCCAGCGTGCTGTTAAATGCAAAAAGACTTTTTCAAATCCGACTAGTAGTTCCAGAGATTAGCGCATTCAAACCAACTCTTCAGCTTTAACAATAACCTTTGCAATAAATTATAGCCATGATCTTTAACATTGCCATCATAAAAAATGTCCTAAGTAATAATAACGAAATTAAAAAATATATATAAGGTATGCAAAACATTGATGGAATAAACCCATTCCCATATAACAAAAGAAACAAAGTCCAAAATTATGTATTGACCGTATTTGATTAAATTCTTGTTCTTTGGTTAAGCGAGATGCCTGAGATCTTTTATAAATCTTTTCTAGACGCTCGTGGCTAGCAGTACAATTTTATTTGTCTGTAGGGAAAATAAAATTGTATACTTTTATTTATTCACAAAGACAACACTACTAACAAAAATATTTAATTACAATTTACAAGCTAACACTAAAATATATATGTATTAAGTATATACAAAATATATATAAATATTCGTCCACATCGTTGTCAATGGGTCAAGTGCCCAAAAGACTGGCACTGGCTGGACTGCCTTTTGTCTATGGGCTAAAAATAGGCCAGCAGAGGGCTGGCCTATTTCACGTGAAGAAAAAGTATTAAAAAGAAATTGTATTAAAAAGTCAGGCAAAAATATGTTACCCTTTGCTTTTACAGGAACATGAGAAGTTAATATTTATATATTATTAAAAAACCTGTCTTGTTTACCCCGACAAAATTCAAAGGGAAGTCTTAGCAGAGTGTAAATCGCTTAGCTCTAGCATAAATACATTACGTAACTAGTTTCCGCGAAACCTAGCTCCTGTAGAGGATTTCATACAACCTGCTCCATGTTTGTAAAATATAAACAGTAATTAGTATTAGTAATTCTTCTACTCTTTTTATTGCCGAGACTGGAGACTAACACCCAGTTTCTGCGGAGTAACAGTAGCAATCAATGGCTTTTATTTTGACAGTTCAGTAACATTAATTGCGTTATTTACATTGTTGAGCAGACACATTTGTCTAACATATGAAGCAATGGATTAGTAATATCCTTCAAAACTCTCGGATTTTATTGAAATTAAAGTGTGTTACGCGTAGACAATTATTAAAGAATTCGTTGGTAGCTTTTCATAGATGTAAACATTTATTGTTTGATTTATTGACATTTGATCAAAGAAATGAGGATATACCTTTTCTTTGTAGCCTTCCTTTCATGCTATCAACAGTCGCAATATTAAGACAAACAATTTAATACTTCAGAGAATATAATTATCCTGCTTACCATCACACACACGTTCGCTTGAAACCCATATAAATGACCAAGTAGATAATATTATGTAGTAACGATGAAGATGTATTTTCTCATGCGTGAATATCATAATATCATGGAATAATTCCATTGGGAAATAGCACCTGCTAATAATCTCTGCCGTAATAACAGAATAAAGTTAGCTACAATCACATGTACCTAAATAGATGAACACATTCTGCAAGATACCGAACGGAATTTTCAAATATCCATTATTGAACAAGTATTTTTTTTGGGAATGCCAACTCGTAGTTAAATCTAGGAGGTTTTCGTCTGCAAAACCGGACTTGCCATTACCTCAATAAATTAAGGCCTCCAGACAAGGCTTAAAAAACTTAAGAACTAAGCGATTACATGCTAAGGGTACCCCTGTGGGGTACGGACCTGGGCTTAGGGCGTCGCTGGGAGAGGGCAGCAAGAGACAGGCTGGATCGGAATTATTTAGGGACGAATTTAAAACTCAGCGGCTTGGGCTGGCTCGAGCCAGGGTCGAGGCAGCGAGGGCGGATCAACATAAATAAAAATAAACCGGACTAGTGCGAGTTGAACTCGCGTAGAGAGGGTTCCGTACGATGAATATGTAACCCGCCAAAAATATTTCATGTAATGTAAATTTTATGTGAAAAACATGTTCTCCAATACATTCCAACTGCAATTGTAAGTTTGTACGCACAATATTTAAAGATTTGCCATGTTATTTTAAGAACATACACATCTTATAGGTTTTCCTGTAGTCTGTAAGCAATGAACTAATTTCTGTTTTTTTTTTTTAATTTTAGAAATACCAAGATTGCATAGAAAAACGAAACTTTTTATCAAAAAAAATAAACCGCCGAAAAAACTGAAAAGAAAAAAATAATAAACCTTTTTTATTTAACCTTAATAACTAAGTTCTTAAAATAGTTTAATGATCTTGAGGCGCCGACTCAAAATTACTTAGGTATAGTTACAATAACTATTTTAAGAACTTAGTTATTAAGGTTAAATAAAAAAGGTTTATTATTTTTTGTTTTCAGTTTTTAGGCGGTTTAAGTTTTTTGTTAAAAAGTTTTTATTTTATAATTTTTTGTGGCTTTATTCTACTAATTGTTTGCCAAAGGGCAGGCATATGTGGCACTAAGTAGAGTAATAATACACAACTCAGCATTGAAATCTGTCAGTGAACAATAAATCACCCCTATTTTCCCACCCTTAGGGTTGAATTTTTTTTTTTCAAATTTATATGGGACCAACTTTGGGGTATACCCTTTCCAATAAAAAAAAAGAATTATCAAAATCGGACTACTCTGTAAAAAGTTATGCGTGGTCAATAAATAAAAATATATATATATATATATATATACGCGTCGACTTGCGAACCTCCTCCGTTTTTTTTCGTCGGTTAAAAAATAGCCACAAATAGAACAAAAAAGGTATAAAATTAATTGTATATGGAATTATGTTCTGAATTAAATTATTATTATTATTATTATTATAAACGTGAAACCCTATAAAAAGAAAAAAATAACCTTGAAATTATCTTGAAATTATGACCCTACGTAAGTACGTATGAAATTTTTTGATTATATGTTGTCCCGTCGGGGGACCGCTCTAATTATTAGCCAAATCATTCTGTTAAAGTTTAAAATAGTAGCGGTCCCCCGACGGGACAACATTTAATCAAAAAATTTCAGACGTACTTACGTATATATGTATACCTACCTATTTGTGGCTATTTTTTTCAATAGTTCTTTTAAAATGGTTTTAGGGCTTTTTATATTCAAAGTATTTTTATTATTATTTTGTGTCGGGGGTTTTTTTAATTTTTAATTTAAGTTTTTATTTTATGCTTTTTGTTGGGACTCCTTATTATTTCATTTCTTTTATTTTCTTGCGTTTTAAGATTCAAGTAATTTGGTGTTTAATCAGGTTTTTTGTACTTCGCCATTTCGTGGTGGTGGCCACTTGGATTTAATATTTATCATAGTGTATAGTATTCTACTAGTCACGCTCTTTCATTTGATACCCATATTGAGGGAGTTGTGAAAAAATATGTAATCCGTCATTTTGTGGCGGCGGCCATATTGGACCGATTTTCATCAAACATAGCTAAGAATACTCCCGACTAATTCACCTTTCAAACAAAATAACACAATATCAAAATCGGTTCATCCGTTCGGGAGCTACGATGTCACTGACAGACATACGCACATAGAGAGAGACACGTCAAACTTATAACACCCCGTCGTTTTTGCGTCGGGGGTTAAAAACTAAAAAATATAGGAAAGAACTCAACAGATGAAAACATCGAAATATCCTGGAATACAAAACCGAAACTATTAAAAGCAGCTACCCAGGAAACTGATTCTTCAGCCAGAACAAAAGCACAAAAGCAAAAGAAAAGCATGTAGGGCCTGCTACAAGAGCTGCGTATATACCAATAAAAAGGGAGCAAAAAAAAACTGAACGCCGTCTTACGTTGTGCAACGGTTAATATAACAAAGCCGGTAACCGAAGTACAATGTAATGGTGGGTCCCTTACATTGTACTTCGGTTACTGGCTTTGACGCGGATGACGTAATGGGAATCAATAACAAAATGCGGAATGGGACAGCTCCCGGAACTGACCAAGTGGTAATCGAGCTTTACAAATCGATGCCCCATATATTACAAGAAGCCGCCACCAAGCAATTGAATAAAGCCTGGACACAGATCGTAGCGCCCGACACGTAGTTGGGATGCCAATTCCGAAAAACAATAACCCTTAAGCTGCGAATGACTATCGTCGCATATCGGTTTGCAATACGGGTTAAAAGAACTTACGCCTACGACATAATAACGGAATTGAGCAATTACCAAGCTACCTTTTTAAACAATAGATCAACAGACGACCACATCTTTACGGTTAAAAGGGTCTTAGACGAAGAACCGCGTGCAAGTAAAAGAATGTACCTATGTACTCGCTATATGAGCGAGTTATCATGAGAAACTTGATTAACCGCGCTAGGAAAAAATCATGACAAAAGAAAATGCATGAAATCTTTGACGGAAAAACCGTAACCAAACGCGAACCACACCTGCAGTACAAGGCCAAATCCAAGAAGATTAGCCGACCTGTTTACACATGGAATGACAACTTAAAAAAGGACATGAAATACTTCGACAAGGAAATACATTTTTGGACGGATACGGCGGTAGACAGAATAAGATCAAGAAAGTTGCTAGTGTGATTTACAAAAAACTGAAAACGGACAATAGCAGGACATTCGACGAGGACATTGAAAACAGCAACATTTAACACTGCAGAGCAAGGACATAGAAAAGAGCCAAGAAAGCAGTTGAACCTCGCCAAAAGATTTACCGGTGAAGCTTGACCTGGCGGCGACGTCGTTAAAAGATTCCCATCCATAGATAAATATCACCCATCTCTCCACTAGTCCAATACCTACTCCATGATGCATATCCGGTACGGCTCTTAAATCCTTTTCTATCTTAAGGGCACGTCTACCCTACCATTACAGCGCCCCCCGGTCTACTCCTTGATATTCCATGGCCTATGTAGCGCCATGAAACATGGAGCTTCAGGGGCTAGTGCGAATCTTAGGGTTCATTCGATTAATTGAGTCTGGTCGAACCACACTGAGGTAATTCGATTAATTGAGTCTGGTCGAACCACACTGAGGTACAGCGTGGTTCGACCAGAAAAAAAAACGACCAAAAAAAAAAAATTTTATGGTCAGTACTTTCGGAGATAAAAGAAATGGTCAATTCTCATATATTTATTTTCTTAAATAACTCTTAAAAAAAATATTTTAAAATTATACAAAAAATATTTTTAAGACCCTCATAACACGCCCTTTCATTTGATATGACACAATGTAGTTTGCAAAACTTTTGTTTTGAATTTTCAGTTGGCCCCCCAAAAGTAGCCCCTATATTCAAAATTAATTTATTTACGTTACACTTCTGTGTTTGAGTCACACAGACACTCGAGGGTTATATTTTTTCCTTTTGAGGTACGGGACCCTAAAAATATATTTTAAGGTAGTTTTGTTATTAAGTGTACATTAATTTTAATTAAAAAAATATTTTAATTAAAAAAATGTTTTAAAACAACGGTATTTTTATTTTTTTAAATAATCGTTTCATTCAGTTGCAGTCACTATTTAAATGTCCATATTTTATTAGACTTACATTATCTTAAAACTATGTTAGTCATTAAAATATTATATTTTACTAAATAAATAACGACCTCTTAATTAATTTGCATGGCCGCACAGGCAAAATACGGAGTGAGTACATTAACCCACCGACTTTTACATAACCTAACAATGTTTATTCGTATTTTCTATGTTGCTTCAAGTTCATTAATTTTGCTCCGAAAACCTACATTATGAGATTATGAGCCAATTTTGTTTGTCGCCACTTTGTATGTACCTGCGACAGGATAAATTCCTTAAAAAAATATTAAAATGTTTCGTTAAAGACGTACGAAAATAACAAAGCTATATTGCTTAAATAAATTAGATTAACCTTGAGAAGTGGTCAAGGACTCAGACAAGGTCAATTGACAAATAAAAGAAGCGATAAACACTGTTCTAAATAAATACAAATACATAATGTCCGTATTTTCGGCATTCATTATGGAAACTTAAGTAGTCTCAGTGTATGAGGGCATTACCCCAAAACTTATAGGTTGTCTGACGTTAAAGACCTTAACACTCACCACAGGCGCCGAGAAAATAATGATGGGAATCGATTTACGAATTCCGCTAAAAAACATTAACATTACCGTGAAATTATGTCACGATTCGAGTAGCGGATCATCATGAGAGTCAGTTGAATTGTAGTAATCGGAGCAAAATGTCGTCGCTTTCGACTTAGTAAATACAGACATACAGTATATGTTTACTTCGTCCGTCATACAAAAAAAAATAAGTTTCGCTGGTCAACTACCACAGATACGTGCGAAACAAACGCGGCACAGCAATAAAATAGCGGTCCAAGCGTCCGCGCTTAGACCGCTATTTTATTGCTGCGGCGCGTTTCAGTACATGATTCTGAACCTGGGTTGAAATTTTTCGTCAGTTATTAATTTGCTGTCCCATACATTATGACCGCGTAGGAATTACACTTTTTTATGAAACAGCACATTTTTTTTTATAACCTGCGACATATTCAATCATGTATGGTTTCGGTTCAGAATCATGTACTTTATCCGTGGTTACAGTTTGCGCATCCATGTCCCTACCACCCTGTAGAGTTTATATTTGTTGCCCTGTACATATAGTGTCTATACCTCACCTGCTAAATAAAGGTGCTCCAAAGTCCTTGGTCCCGTCAACAGAGGCGATTTGATATGTCTCAGCATGTTTCCCCGAAGGTCCATCTCGCGAAGAACTGGCATCTCAATCACGACCTCCGGCGGTAGCTCCCAGAGAGCTATCAGTCCGTGGAGTATCAGTTTCTGTTGAGAAAATGTTAATTGGTAAACCTGCTAATACTCCATCACATAATCTATTAATCTATACAAATAAATAAAATTGAAGAGTCTGTAATGTCAAAATAACAGCTTTTTACTAAATGCATATAAAAATAAATAAGGTAAGCACGTATTGCAAAAAACAATTTAAAAAAATTTGTATGTCTGTTTGTTCCAGCTAATCTCCGAAACGGCTGGACCGATTTTGACGGGATTTTCACTGGTAGATAGCGTGATGTTATGTTAATTAAATCATCCCATGAAATCTATTTTTTTTTTCTGACATGCATCCGAACGAAGTCGCAGGCACAGAAAGTTGTTACATACAATGATTAAGAGTTTTGCAGACGACAGACAAAAATCGGTAATGGCGGGACACAGATTTAGTCATTAAAAATCGGTTACTTATAAAAAGTCATCCTTTTTTCAGCCCTAGAACTAAACACCGGTCGCCAAATAAAAATAACATAAAAAATATTTCGCTAAGAGGATTCCCTGTGTTGTGCAATCCAAGCTCCTACCTTCCGTTAACAACCACACTAATATTATAAAGGCGAAAGTTTGTGAGTGAGTGTGTGTGAGGGTGTGTTTGTATGTTTGTTACTTCTTCACGCTCAAATGGCTGGACCAATTTTGATGAAATTTGGTATGGACGTAGCTGACATCCTGGATTAACACATAGGATACTTTTGGTCCTGATATTACCACGGGATCGAAACTTTTGCGGGGCGCAGCTAGTTTTTATATAATTATAAAAGATACATTTTTAGTGAAACACTTCATAAGTAGACTATGTCTATCTACGAAAAGCAGAAGGTATGCAGAAGGCGAAAGACCTATTTTAGCACCCTAATTGCGTAACACGCTTTGAATCATAATCAGAATGAAGGAAGAAGAAGAAGAAAAAAAAAAGGAAGGATAGGAATGAAGGATATGGCTTCAGCGACGTTAATAACGCAATGAATGTTGTCGAACCGTCAAAATAAAAGCTTTTGCTACTTCAAGTTCCGTCTTCTCTGAGAGAACCACGTTATGTGTGACGAAGTCTAAAACTTTTCTCTAAAGAGCATTCTTTTAACTTTTGCCGATTTGTTGAAAAGACTTCAGTACGGAATTCTTCCGTCTCAACCTTCGGTCTCCAAGTCAGTGATTGCGGGGCGAGGGCCGTGGCCCCGCGGGCTCGGAGCGGCAACGGCAGACCCGGTCTCGAAGCTAGCGGGCAGATCGCGCGACGCTAGAGCGGCGTAGTGTTTTTCATTTCTTCCCATAACTGGTTAACTACTCTCCTATTTTTATGGTTTATAACTTAGTAGTTCCAAATCAGTGTCCTATCAAAAATCTACTACTACAATGTCTATCTATCTAATAAATCTACTACGTCAATGTAAGAAAGAAAAAAAGCAAAAGTATTTATTGCGACTCGTACAGGATCATAAACTAAACTAAACACAGTTAAAAACAAAAATAAAACAAATTTATTAAAAAAAAGTAACAAAAGGAAAAATGAAACAGAAAGTCCTATACGAGGCCAAAAGGCTCCTATATCACCATGATGCTTCGACATTTAAAAAATAAATGTCGCAGCGTTGTTATTCTGATAGGGCCCGCTGTGATGTCACGGGCAATCAAACACGGGCAAATAAATAATAAAATAGATATAATATTATGTAAAATATGAGCAATAAAATAAATATTATTTATTTGTAAGCCACGCCAGACGTAACCTCATTACTTGTCTATGCCCTGAGTGTCAGAAGCACTCTGTGGCAATGTTGTGACAAGTGAACGGTCGCATGGGCCGAAAATTAAATCCGGCGAAAATCAATAAATACATTATACATTATGGCTGTGTAGTGGAACAGTATTACAGTGAATATACAATAAAGTGGAATGTGGTACTTAATTAATGGCATGGATGAAATAGAGAAATAGAAATAAACTAATGATGAGACTGTCATCGAGTTATAACTTTTAGAAACAAATGACAGACAACGAAACAAAACATTATGTAGGCCGGCAATAAAGTTGTCAAAAAATAAAAGGCCCGTTTTGACATTGACAGTTCTAGTAGTTTAAAGATCAAATTCGCAAAACACGTATTCGTTTGTATGAAACTGACAGGTGTCAAGAATGCAGTCTCAAATGTCAAAACGGGCCTTTTATTTTTTGACAACTTTAACAATTCGTCTATAGACGCTGCCAGTAAAAGCGTGGAATAAAGAAGAACATTTTATTTATTAATTATCGAACATGTACTCGTACCTATCGAACACAAAAACAAGATGCCAAACAACTGCTGTACCTGTTCAGTGAACAATCGCTGCCAAACGCTCGGACCACTAATGCTTGCTGCATGCACATCAAGTAGGTTCAAAGTTTGGTATCTTTTTGAAGCTGTAGTAAATGCTGTTTAAATTTTAATCTAAACGCACCAACTGTCTTTACAGCACGAAAAGCAGGTGGCAAGTCGTTCCAGCAACGGGAGGCAGCGAATTTGAAACTACCACGGAATGTAGCAGTTCTATGCGATGAGGCTAACATGAGGTAAGAAGATGCTCTGAGGTAAGAAGATGTAGACGTGCGGGCACCGCTAGACTGGTGCGTTCCATATAAATCTATGCATTGAAACGCGCCGCTTCCCGCACCGCCACCGCCCCCGCGCCCGCTGACTTCTTGGCCGTAGCCCGGTTGCTGTTTGACAAAGACTAAGTTTCCTAGACAAGCACGAAATAGTTCAGTGCTTCTTTCCATATTCGCGATCTGATAATTTACTGCTGTCAAGTAAACTAAACAGGTTAATTATACAGGGTCAAATTAAATTAGCTAGCGATACTCTGCAGACATGATGGGTATCGATATCTAAACATGATAAAACAAAAAAGAAAGGAATTAATTTAATGATTTTTGGAACGAAGTTCTTTAAAGGAGCTTGCTGTAGAAGTAAACTGGGAGATATCGTCACGTAACGAAAATATGTTATTTATGTTATCTATAAAAAAAGTCGCATGGAAGGGGTCCAGGCGATTTTTTCTAAATATTACCTAACAGAAAGAGAGAGAAATAGTTTTTTTCTTATTGGACTAAAAAAATAAATTACTCTGTTATCCCTAAGGTATTTTTTTCTTATAATCAATAATATTGGATCATTTAATCACTTATAAATGTTTTTAACATTAAAAAAGTTAAATATATTTTTTTGTCACCCCAACATCATAAATAATTATGGTTTTCGAGAATGCTGAAGCCGATAATGAGGTCAAAATGAAAATCCAAGATGGCGCCGGCGAAAACTATCAAATTTTTCGTCATTTTGAAATTTTCGCAGCCGCTAACGTGGATTTTCATTTTGAACTTCGTTCCTGCCGGGGGTCTCCCCACCCCATACGTTCTTTTGTTGTGGCTTTACGGACCGCAGCTGGTGCAGTCGCTTGAAATTTCAGTTTTCTTAATGAAAACTTCACAGACGTGATGAGTATCAATATAATAAAAGTAAAAGATTTTCGATTTAGATACATTAAGGTTAAAGCATAGTAGCTTTTAAACTTATATTTTATTTGTACTTAAATTTTGTGACATTTTATGATTAATTTATTTTACTGACTTATCAATGTTTATTATTATTATGTTCTTGGTTTGAAGTGCCTTTAGTAATATAGTTTTTATTTTGTAATTTACTTTTTTGTAAACACTAGATTTGTACGCCTTACGGTGAAACATGTAATGTTTTTACAAATAAAATTATCTTTATCTTTATCTTAATGTAACATGTAACACATAACAAGAACTTTGGAATAAAAAAACTTATTCTAAGATAAATAATTTATTAAGAGAAGATTTTCCACTGCTATCTCTAGAGAGATTATGATATGTTCATATACAATAGGTACGAAATTGAAGAAATTTTCCTATATTGGAAACAGAAACAGGATATTAGTACATACATAAATAGTACGTAACTTCACGGTTTTCTTTATTTCGTTTTAGACGGAACTACTTCATTATTATTTTCCTGTTTCTTGTTTGCAAAATCTTCTTTAGAGTAACTTTAAATAAAACAAATGACAAAATATCATTTGCCTGCCCTTCACGATGTCGCGACGTCATGACTTTATTTCAGTGATGTTTTAGCTGCAATTGAAAATGAACTATGTATAATGGACCATTACGTGTGTATTTGCAAAACCCTGTTCCTAAAAGTGGCGCTTGGTAGGAACTAATGTGGCTCCCGCTGTCAAAGCAAAACGTCGGACCACGAGCTTGTTTATGTAGTCCAATAAGTGTTTCCCTGAACCTATACCTATCTACATACTGTATACCTGCAGTGCAGCCGATGAGAGAATACATTCTTGACACCTGTCAGTTTCATACAAACGAATACGTGTTTTGCGAATTTGATGTTTATTAGTTACTAAAATTGTCTCACTGACAGGTGTCAGGAACGCATTTTCTCGACGGCCGTACTATAACAATACAACAACTATACCGCTTTAGCGCATCAACTTAATTATACACTAGCAATTGTCATCGTTATTTTAAAAGGAATTAGAAAATCCCGAATAGACCTGGGTGGGACAGAAAGCCGCATTCTACCTAGCTGTCTAATCGTCTGTCCTGCGTCTCGTAGTCGTTACACCCCTGATCATTTATACAAATAAATGTCACAAAAAGCTCAATAAAGCATAGTCAAATAGTTTCATTCCTGCCGTGTTGACGTGTTCTAATTTTACGACGACAACCGAAAGGATTCGATCGGATACGATGACAGGCGAATGGAGCCGATCGCGCGTCGCAGAATACTTTCGGCTACGATCGTGTGTCACAGAAAACGCCCGCGGTCAAGCTGCTGTGCGCGGCTTGGTAAAATAGATTTTAAATACTGTGTACACGATTTAATATCGTTTAAAGATTGTAAAATCCGTTCTGATTAGGGCTCCCAATACCGGGATCCCGATATTGGCTAATACCGGGCTCGCGGACATTTTTTGTCATTTTTCAAAATGACATGGACATGGAATGACGGATGGAATTCCGGTATTGGTGATGTTATTTTATTTTCAGTAGAAACTACAGTGACACAATTTCGTTCTATTGCAAATTCTATTTCCAACCAATTTTTTATCTGGGTAAGTTTCTAAATAAACCACGAGATTTCATTATCTAAAGGTTTATTTAGACAGTTAGTTACTTTTTATTTTACTACTGCTTACGCAGGTAAAGAATGGGATTAAAAAAAAGGTGGAATAGAACAACAAAAGTACTATTCTGAGATTCCTGAGGTGATAAGAAACGTGGGAGAGTGGTGGGCGGGATGCTCGCACTCGCTAAAAGGTGCATCCTACGGAAAAGTCACCCAACACATTTATAAACTATACCAAATTTGAGCGCTGCCAAGACTCTGTATGTCCAATAAAACTCGAGATACAGTTTTATATACTTTAAAAATGTTTTGGGCGACTTTTCCGTAGGATGCTAGAATTTATAAGTCAAAAACTGAAAGAAGTTCGAAAATTTCGAGGTTTTTCGAGCACCACGCAGTTAGCACAGGTCTTTCGAAACTGATAACTTGGTTTTACACTATTGGTATCTATCATAACAACAGGGGCATCTCCAAGCGGTTAGTTGACTTTCACGTGACCAGAGGGCTGGCCTATTTATAGCCCAAAGAATCAGCATTGCCATCCAACGTGGTAATGCTGCCAGCCTATTGGGCACTTATCCCGTTGACAGCGATGCGTACGAATTTTTCGATGCCCAATGAGCTCCTGCCTTTTTTTTTTTTTTATTATTATATACTTGTTAAAAAAGTGATTTTATATTTAAAAACCGATATTTTATTGTTTGTGGTGAAATTTAGCAGTTATTTAATAAAAAATGAGTTTTGGAAAAAAATTGAAATTTTCTATGCAGTATTAATACCAGTATTGAAAAAATCCGGTACTCGGAACCCTTAGTCGGGTCCCATCTTATTTCTTCTCTATATAAATGACATAGTTGACATAACTAAACACAGATGTTTTCTTTTTGCGGATGATATTTCCATAATTGTAACTGCTGACAAAAAATATAATTCAATTACTGACCATGAAACTGACATAAATAATACTATTGACATTCTAATTAATTGGCTGAACAATAATAATCTATCTATAAATCTCGACAAATCCGTATACATACAATTTAATAAACACCATAATAATAAATTTAATTTAAAAATGGATATACGTAAAATAACACATGTCGAACAAACTAAATTTTTGGGTATTGTTTTGGATGAATATTTAGACTGGAAAGCGCAGGTTCAGTACGTATGCAATAAAATAAATAAATTTGTATATGCCCTTAGAAAAATTAAATATGTAACTAATATAAAAACGGCTGTAATGTCTTATCGAGCGTACGTTGAGTCCTCGTTGCGGTACGGACTAATAACATGGGGAAATAGTACGGAACACAACCGGGCATTTATCGCACAAAAAAAATGTATACGCGCCTTATACGGAATTCCGTCCGATGAATCGTGTAAACCAATATTTAAAAAGCTTGGTTTGCTACCGTTGCCATCGTTATATATTTATGAGATGTGTATGTTCGTAAAGAAACACAAAGATTTATTTAAAACAGCAGAAGAAGTATGTTCACGAAGTCGGCGTGACCAATACACACTTGTACTTGACGAACTGCCTAGGTGTACTAAATATAATAAAAACTGTGTAGCTATGTGTGTACGTGTATTTAATAAGTTACCAATGACACTGAAAGAATTAAATTGTAGACTATTTAAATTTAAATTGTACAATTGGTTGAATGAAAATAATTTCTATAGTATTAAGGAGTTCCTAGAACACTAATATTAGCAACATTCAACACTTGCATCTTGCACTTGCTCGTGCTTAACAATTTTGCATGCTTTATTTTTAAGCTAAACATGTATGATCTCATTTTTATGTAAGACCTTTTTATACCGTGTTTTAAGCAAATAAATATATTATTATTATTATTATTAGTTCCGATTCGATACGATGCGAGCCGTTTTGTGGAAGTCATTCTTTAGCGTTCTTTCTGACCTTTTTTTTTTGCTCGGCTCCTAAGGTCCATGTTAAGCAGCCTATAGCAGGAGTTCCCTGCAGTCACAGTATAAAAAAGATTGGGAACCCCTGGCCTTCGCCAAGAATTGGGCTATCTAATGAAAAATAAACAAATCTAACGGATAGTTCTGGAGATTAGCGCGTTGAAATAAACAAACAAACTCATTTTATTGTTAGTATAGATAAATATAGATATTCTTTTTAATTTCTGCGTGTTAATGTTCAAAATTCAGAACCCATTTTGCACGCGGTGTTTGCTAAAATTTTGCCTTATTTCCTCTTTCTACAGGTACTATCGCCAAAATCTATATCTGACCACCGTAAGGACTATTCCTGCTTGCAGCACATATTATTAGTCGACCTAAAAAGGATCTCCTTTTGTTTTACTTACGGACGCAGCTGTGGTCATCATGTGCACGGGATTTTGTTTTCAAAATGGTCAGATGTAGGTTTTGGCGAAACAATGAAATAATTTATTGTGTCCCATTAGTCAAGTCTTGACAACTGAATCAATACTTTATCTCTACGAAATATAACAAAAGGTACTTAAAGTAGGTACTTATAGTGTTGCATCTCACGAGCATGCGTTGCAATGCAATTTAAACTTTATGGCATTGACATAAAAGTTACATGACGCGCGTTCATGATTTGTAACAGCTATAGGTACCTACTTGCAAACTGTCATACGCGCCATTTCCGTCACTAATAATAATTGTGGTGCTACTGTGATTTGCAAGTCTCCTCGATCAACACGTATGGACTATTTTTCTGTGCGGTTCGCTATCCAGGCGCGTACGCATCGTATTCTGTGTTCTTAGTGTGTGAGTGAAAATTTTGTGGACCCTGGACAGTGGACAGTCTTCTAGCTTGAGAAATTTCGAATGGTGCACACTCAGCTATTGCAGCTGCAGGTCAGGAAGTCATCATCATCAACGAGCCGCAAACCGTCTATTACTGGACATACTCGTAAGCCTCCAGAAGCATATCCAACGACTAGTCCTTCGATCATCCAGCAGATTTCAGCGACCTTCACCAGATCGTAGGTCCACTTTCTGGGGCGCCTACCAAGGCTGCGCCTACCAAAATAGTAGCATTGTGAATATCTATTTTCGAAGTAAAATCAAACACATCTTGTGGGAGGCCTTCCAACGCTACGTCTTCCGGTACGCGGTCACTCGAGCTGCCCATAGCTCGCCGCCCGCAAGCCCGCGCCTACGGTGGCCGGGATGTATATCTGTACTAATATTAAAAATGAAGAGTTTGTGAGTTTTTAACCGAGTTCAAAAAAAGCAGGAGGTTCTCAATTCGGATGTTTACACAGTCTGGCCATAAATACTGTTACAATTAAAAATAAGAAAGATATTACATTTGAATTTGGAATCTGTCATTTTTATACGATTGTTCATTGGGTTTTCTAATTTTGGCGCCAATACATTGTACAATATTTTGCGATATTAAAATGGAGTGGGGTGATAAAGAGAACCGAATCGCTGTGATTGCATTACACAAAGTTGGTATGGTATGGTTGGTTGGTATGCTATGGCAAATGCAATTTTTAAAACTCTCCATACGCTTGGTATTAGTCCAATGTTTGTGTAGTGGGCTATTAATAGGTACAATAAGACCTCCTCTGTTTGTGACAGAAAAAGATCTGGCCGTCCACGTAGTGTTCGTACGAAAAATGTGGTCAAAGCAGTAAGGGAAAGAATTCGAAGAAATCCTGTCCGAAAGGATTTTATCTCGGGAGATGAAGATAGCATCCACACCATGTCGCGTATTTTAAAAGATGACTTAGGACTTGCAGCCTATAAGAGACGCACTGGTAATTTTATACTGATAATTTAAAAAAGAATAGGGTGGTAAAATCGAAACAACTACTGAAGCGGTACGCAAAGGGAGGTCACAGAAAATTTTTATTTACGGATGAGAAAATCTTTACAATTGAGCAACATTTTAACAAACAAAATGACCATATTTATGCTCAAAGCTCTAAGGAAGCTTCCCAATTAGTCGACAGAGTGCAACGTGGGCATTATCCGACTTCAGTGTTGGTTTGGTGGGGTGTTAGCTATGAAGGAGTGACTGAGCCATATTTTTGTGAAAAAGGTATCAAAACATCGGCACAAGTGTATCAAGATACCATTCTTGAGAAGGTAGTTAAGCCCCTTAACAACACCATGTTCAATAACCAAGTATGGTCCTTCCAACAAGACTCGGCGCCGCGTCATAAAGCTCGGTCCACGCAGTCTTGGTTGGAAGTGAACGTTTCGGACTTCATCAGAGCTGAAGACTGGCCGTCGTCTAGTCCCGATCTTAATCCGCTGGATTATGATTTATGGTCAGTTTTGGAGAGTACGGCTTGCTCTAAACGCCATGATAATTTGGAGTCCCTAAAACAATCCATACGATTGGCAGTGAAGAATTTTCCCATGGAAAGAGTGCGTGCTTCTACACACATCATCACCGTCTAGGGATATTTTGTATAAAGTTCTTTAACTCAAAAAATACTGGCCAGTTTTAAATTCTTTTGAAGAAAGCTTATTTTGTAAACCTTTTTGAACGATTCTAAATTTGAATTTGAAAAAATAAATTAAAAACAAAAGATTTACGCGGCATAATGGTAGCGAAGTCCGAAGGCTTCATTTACCTACAGTAGTTTTTGGCTATTTTTTTGTGTCAAATTTAAGTTTTATAACAAGTTATCGGTTAATTTCGAATTAATGTTATTGTGTGCATCATGCAGCGGCCATTTAACGAGAGAGGAAATGTTGGGGGCAGTAGGTATGCTCCAAGCTGGGGCTACTCAACGGAGCATTGCTGAGGAGATTGGAACAAGACAAATTGTGATATCAAGGTTATGGTCACGTCATCGTGCTACGGGTGATGTGGCTGAAAGACACCCAGGCGGGAAGCGCATAACCACTCAATGACAAGACCGATTTTTGCAAGTTGCCGCGAGAAGACAACCAAATGTTACGGCCATGCAGTTGGTTCAGAGGCTCCAGTCAGAGCACCAGTTGCTTGTGAGTGATCAAACTGTAAGGAGAAGATTGCATGAAGCTAACCTTCATGCGCGCAGACCGGTTCGTACTCCAGCACTACGCCGAGGAAATCGTGGACGACGACTAGAGTGGGCTCGTGAACATTTGCTCTGGGAAGATAACCAGTGGTCTGTAGTGCTGTTTACCGATGAGTCCCGGTTCGATTTCCATCGCGATATACGTAGAGTACGTGTTTGGCGAGTTCCTGGTCGTAAGAGCCGTCTGCAACATCCTCAGGAAGTCAATTCATACCACGGCGGGACAATTATGGTTTGGGCGGGAATTCGTGTTGGTGGAAGAACCGACCTCGTTTGGATCAGAAACACCATGACGGCTGAAAAATACCGTAACGAGGTGCTAGTACCAATAATCTACCCCCATCGACTACAAATGGGCCAAGAATTCACGCTCATGCACGATAACGCCCGTCCGCACACAGCGAGAGTGGTGACGAGCTGGTTGCAGGAGCACGACGTATTGGTTTTAGGCTGGCCCGCTCAATCGCCTGACCTAAAACCCCTTAGAACACGCGTGGGACATGCTCCAAAGAAGGGCTTTGAGGAATTTCCCTGCAAACATTGCGACGGAAGAGCAACTTTTTTTGCATCTTAACCGGACCTGGGGCAATATACCGCAGCAAGACTTGGATAATTTAATCCAAAGCATGAAAAACCGTTGCAGGACCGTTATTAACGTCATGGGGTGTTTTACTGACTACTGATTTTTCACATAACTGTTAAAAACAGATTAATTTTTCCTTATTTTTCACTTTTTCTTGAGAAACACATTCATTTAGTTAGTTTTACCATTATTTCACGTTTTTTCTTTATTTGAATAAAAATTTGATTACGCAAAAAAAATAGTTTTCTTTTATTCTGGAGTATAGTCTGATAAATGGGCCTTATAAAAATATATGCATGCTGTATGTTATTTTTAATAAATTTTGAGTAAATTGAGTAAATCCAAAATATCCCTAGACAGTGTTGATGTGTGTATTGATAACTGGCCTCAACGTTTAAAGGACTGTATTGCAGCCAATGGATACCACTTCGAATAAGCTTTTTATATTTTAAATTGTTTTATATTTATGTATTAAACTAACACACTGTAAAAGTAATAAATATTATTTGCAATAAAAAAAAATTTTTTTCTTCGTGGCAATATTTATGGCAAGACTAGGTATATCTTTTTGTTTTTTTTTTATGTATGTTCGGGCATAACTCCGTCATATATGAACGGATTTGCAAAATCCTTTTTTTTGTTCGAAAGAGGTTTATTCCGGAATGGTCTCATTTATAATTTCGTAAAGCGAGTTTCGGAGACGGACAACGGAACTCTTCAATAAATGCCAGCAAATCAACCGCGATTGCTGCTATTGCATATGTATGCATTGTTTGAGCAATCACACAACATAACATCACGCCTCTGCCCTCTAAGGGGTACGCAGATGTGTTCAGTATACCACGGTACACCCTTATTTCTGTCAAAGTTGTTATTGGTGTACCTCTAATCTTGCAAGTATATATGAAATAAAGTGAATAATAAAAACTTTTTTACAAAAAAAAAAACAACCGACTTCCAAAAAAAACACTACAAACTGAAAAATAACTTTAATTTCGGAAGTCAGTGTCGTTGGTTTTCGTTTTTTGACACCGACTTCCGAAATTAAAGTTATTTTTCAGTTTGGAGTGTTTTTTTTTGGAAGTCGGTTGTTTTTTTTTTTTAATTGTTTGTAAATACATTACTTATGCATGTACTTACTCACAAACTATAGAAGACATCAAATTCAGAGCATCAGAACTTTCATAAAAATATTGTTTTAGGGAGGTAGATCCCTAGTTATCAACCTGAATACCTACTTATTTATTTTGCCTACGGTGCTGGAGGCAGCGAAGCTAGATATCAAATAAAGATTAAGGAAGTACCGACAACTTGAAGTTAAGTAAGTAAGTACAGGTAACTCGAGCGCTCAATATCAACACAAATCGCTGGCTTCAAACTTAGTATTTTCAAATAAAATACTTAATCTTAATACTATAGGGCCAATACACATACACACTATACGGCGTCGCATCATGGCACGTTGCGACGATGCACGGGACGTCGTCGTATCGTGGTAAGTACTTATGAACGAACTATAAAGCCAAAACACTTACGACGCCGCATCACGACACGTAGCCACGTCGTGTAACGAAGAAGTTGATAGAACAGACATTTAAACAAATTATAATGCTTAAAAGTTATACAAAAGAAAATTTAAGTAAAAACCTTTTTATAGACAAGCTTTTATGAACCCAAAAGTTCTAAATAAAACTAACGTTTACATAGACTCTTAATACACACATCAAAAGTACCTAGAGATCAAGCACGTTTTTACTAGTTATTCAAAATCAGGTTTTTTCATTATATTTTTTGTAACTCTTATGGATACTTTTTAGAAAATTTCCTCATTTGAATAGGAAATATTTTTTTTAATTTCAGTCAAAAGATGAAAATCTTTTGTCAAGTCGTATTCTTATATCCTTGCCTTGCAAGCTTATTAAGTTGCGGTAACAATAGAAAAAGTAATTGTGTCTCCTTAGTGACGGTTGAGCTCATAAAAACCGGATAACGGTTATGCAATGGGTTTGAGGCCAAATCAGTAAAATTTCTGCTATACTTTTGAGTGGAATCAATACAAAAGAACGTTATTATAGAGAGAGAAGATGTCATTTGAGCAGAGTAGATAAGTCCCGTGGGAATGTTTGAAGCTGGTTCTCGGCAACGTGCTGTGGCAATCGCTCTGGGCACTACACAGAGTGTTATAGTTAGTGTTTTAGTAGACTTAGGACACGTTACTGCATTACTGGCAGCGTGGCAGAGTGACATGGAGGACGAGCTCGCATCACCATACGCAGACAAGATCGTTCATACAAATTAATACTCGACGAATCGATTAATATCAGGATTAACTAATGAATGAAATGCACCGATCCCAGTGTGGTTAAAACAGACTCGATTAATCGAATGAACCCCAAGATTCGCACTAGCCCCTGTAGCCTCATGTTTCATGGTGCTAAATCGATTATTGCAAATCAAGAAGTAGAGCGGGGGGCGCGGTAATGGTAGGAGAGACGTGCCCGTAGAATAGGCAAGGATTTATGAGCCATACCGGATATGCATCATAGAGTAAGCATTGGACTAGTGGAGAGATGGGTGATAATTATCTTTGGATGAGCATTTTTTAACGACGTCCCTGCCCGGTTGGCTCAGGTCGAGCATCACTTCTGGCGGACTGGCTCGGGAGAAAGTACGGCTCCATGACGTTTCGGGCGACGCAGGTGCTCTCGGGGCATGGTTGCTTCGGGAAGTACCTGTGCCGCATAAACAGGGAGCCGGACGCCCGGTGTCACCACTGCATCGACTGCCGGGAGGACATGGCGCGGCATACGCTGGCAGAGTGTGCCGCCTCGGAGGCGCCGCGCCGTGCTCTCGTCTCAGAAGTAGGCAGTGACCTGTCGCTGCCGGCTGTAATCGCGTCGATGGTCGGCAGTGAAGAGTCCTGGGACGTGGTGGTTTCCTTCTGCGCAACAGTCGTCCCGCAGAAGGAGGCTGCGGAAAGGGAAAGGGAGATCTCGTCCACTCACGTGGCCCGCAGCAGGCACATCGGGCGTCGGCGGAGGGCGGACAACGCCCTCTTCCAGCCCCCCTAAATGGGCCCAGGAGCGACGGACTGGCGCACGTCTGTCGCCCCCCACATATCAGGACCCGAGGTGGTGGCGCGTAGTGTTTCATGCGCGCCCCTCTTAGACGTGGCGATGGGGGCGCGGTGGCCGCGAGGGTCGGCACCAGTCGGGGGTTGCGGAAGCATCGTATGTACGTTCCCGTGACCCCCAGCGTAGGTGTGAGATGGAACACCGGGGAGGTTTTTTGTCAATAAGAGTCTAACAGACCCCGCAACCGTGAGGATTTTCCACCCCCGGGGTTCTACTGCTTTCTCGGCTCGTTTGTATGCGCCTTCGTGGGTATACAAACTTGACTTACAAGCTAGGAAAATAACTTGTTCAAGGCAGTTTTGGTAATTTAGTACAATGTTACAATAAGAAAAGCGTGAAGTACAAAATCTAGAGCGACCCCGTACTTTGTGCTAGAATAATAGACCGAATTAGTTTATAGTGCCCTACTAAATATAATATGAAAACATTGTCCTAAAGCTTAGCTATAGCTTAAAATCATGTTGAATTCGTACGTGACTTCAAAAGTCCAAATTAACAAACTAAAACAGAGCCGGATACAGCTTCCAATAGAGATCCCTGAAATAAACGGAAAGATCTCACCAGATTGGTCCGCCAAGGGTCCTCAGAGTCGTTCAACGTCACCAGGATTCTCGGCCGGAAAGCCTAGTCCTCGAGCTGTAGATCAGGAGCGCACGTATGCTACTTTACCAGCGTTTTAATTTGCACCCACAAAAACAACACGCGAAACACCGTTCGAATTTTAAATTCGACGTTCATAGTCAAATTCAACGTGTTGTGCACATGGCATTAAGTGAAAACAAAGATGGGACACGTCTGTCCCCTTCGATAGTCAGTATCCGGGTGTAAATTCGAGCAAAAGTTAAAATTGCGAAAAGCATTTATTATTGCAAAAGCAGAGAGTACTTCGTCAATCTACACATACGAAAACGTTTTATTAAATCTATCTAAATAGGGCAATCAAATATTTTAAAATAACCTTGATCCTCAGACACTTTTGGAGGTGTGTATTTTCTCATAAGCTTATCTTAAAGTGTAAAAAGGATGTTCACGCCTCAAGCTTTTAAGAAAATATTAAGGTTCTATGTTTTAAAAAAAAGTTTTTACTTATTGTTTTTTCCAGCGCGCATGTGACATCCCTTCATACGGCAAGTGACACTATTGACAGCTCACTTCACTTAAGTTTTCACGGTGAAATTTTTCTGCAAAAATCTCACCTTGAAAACTAGAATAGATCGGCTTGTATGTTTCGGGTACAGTGTGTCCAATGTTGACCACTTACCATGGCCACCTAGTTATTTGCCCCCAATAGCATAAAGAAAATAAAATAATAGACGCAAACCTCAATCTTGTTCACAGCACTGAAGTGTCCCTTGAAGCTCTTGAGACTGGTAGAATTGATGAATTCTAAGAAGACCAGCTCAGGATAGTGGTACTGAAGGCGAGCGACGTTGAAGCAATCCCCTGGCCAGTTCTGTAACCGGAGGTGAGTTATATCCCACCTAGAAAAAAAGAGTATAAAAACGGTTAATAAGAAAATAGGAAAAAGAAATGTCTCTGAAATAATACAGTCCTAATCATTCTAATGGGAGCTCATAATAAATTAATTAAGCCATAGCCATGTCCAAGACGTGTCTGTAAGCCCGCTACTTAACTGCACTAAGTCACAGCAAATCCTTTCAGGAATAAGCTATCGAATCTTTGATGGCGCTTATGTTCGGTCAGTGACCGAATGCGTCGGTCGCATTCGACCGAATCAGCCCGTTTACATTAAGGTCGGTGGCCGAATGCGTCGGTCGCATTCGACCGACTCAGTCCGGTTACATTAGGTCGTTGACCGAATGCGTCGATCGTCACAGTCAAATTTAGCTAAAATTTCATAAAATCACGTTACGAACATCGATAAGTTTCCAAAAGTCGGTTTTGACTGAATGCGGCCAACCGTTACAATTTTTGTACAAGGTCGGTCACCGCAAACATGCTATAGTATTCTTATTTCACGAAGCGTCGCGCGCTTTACTTGTGGTTACCAAGTGTACAGACACTGAAGAGATTCTTCATTCTTATACCTAAAAAATTCGTACAACATTCGTTTGAAATTACATTGATAGAAAAATATGTCAGAAGAATCTTCATTCTATACTACATCACGAATAAATGAACAAAAGAACAAACTTGTGACGCAAAAATCTTTATAAATTGAATATTATTATCAAACTTGACTTGAAACTAGCTTATGAAAGAATGCCTTTTAAACTCTCGTTCACCAAAAAAAATGATATAGTGGAGTCATTTGTATAGGTATTTGATACCCTAGTCTCGAACAAAAATCTACCACATGAGTAAGGAAACGGACTCTACTTCATGCATTTTTCAACGTATAGTGTTGTACTTGTAAGCGCTTTCGCTCACCTTTTCCTGGCCTTCTGAGTTTATTTTCATTGTACACTAGCCTCATTCTCGATATTAGTATGGAACACTTGTAGTTCCACATAAGAGGTCACCACTCATGGACTAAAATAAACTACAACCGTACAATACTAATCTCTTTGGACGACGCTATCATATAATCATGATAGAACTTCACTTACTTTTACTTCGTTTAATCACTAATACTTAATCCCATCCAACCACCAACT
This sequence comes from Apamea epomidion, assembly GCA_947507525.1. NCBI lineage: Eukaryota > Metazoa > Arthropoda > Insecta > Lepidoptera > Noctuidae > Apamea > Apamea epomidion. Next base: position 11,265,420 of record OX382237.1, read on the forward strand.
TGCTTAAATGTCGTGAGAAAAATTTAAAGTGTTCGGCCATGTTGAGAGAATGAACGAAAGGTGACTAAAAAAAGGTTTACAAGGCAGATGTGTGCGGAAATCCTGGGAGAGGACGCCCTCGGGGACATCCAGTGACCTTATTGGTGATGTTCTTCAGAAAGGTAAAATGCGTAGTACTGCAAACGAAAAAAAAAAAACAAATGCAAAAAAAAAACGCGCGCGCGCTTTCTTTTACCCGCATCCGGCGTGCATATATGACCGGATGTCTGAACGTAAACGAGGCAAAATGAGCATGTAAGGATTGACGCAGGTCCTCTCCGGACACGGATGTTTCGGGAGGTTCCTGCACATCATCAGGCGGGAGGAGACGCCCGGGTGTCACCACTGCGAGGATCGCCCAGAGGACACGGTGGAGCATACGGTGTACGGAGGTTTGCCCCGCTTGGACAGAGCACCACCGTGTCCTCGTAGAGGCGATCGGCAGCGGCGGCGACCTCTCGCGTCCGGCTCTGGTTCAAGCCATGGTCCGGGGCGAGAGGGAGTGGGAGGCGGTCACCTCCTTCTGCGAAGCAGTCATGCTAGCGAAGGAGGTGGCGGGATGGGCGAGGGAGAGATCCTCACGCCTCAGCCGCTGAGGGAGACGCTCCGGGCGTCGGGAGCCGCGTGACGACTCGCGGCCACCGTAGGCGCGGGCCTGCGGGCGGAGAGCAATGGGTAGCTCTCCGTCCGATCAGGACCAGGCCCGTGCCGGACGGTGCGTATGTGTTCCACGCGCGCCTCAAAGAGATGTCAGCATAAGTTGACGCTCTCTTCTGCTCCACCCAGAGCGGGAGGGGTCATTTGATGATTTCCCACCCTCAAAAAAAAAAAAAAAAGGATCGTAGCAGGTGGTGCTCTGTAGTTTCTGCCTACCGCCACGGGAAGAAGGATTGAGTTTATGTAGGTGTATGTATGTAGGTATGAACTTAATCCCAGGACGAGAAAAAAACATCAAACGATCTGTTGAACTTGTCCGAATAACACAAAAGTAAAGAAAACATATTACGAATAAACCAATTAGATACTCTAAGTATGCTTCAGAGAATACAAACGTTATATCGGGATTTTAGGCTCGAAAAGCTTTGGGCACGTCAAATAAACTTGAATGGATTTGGAAACCGTCAAATGTAACAAACAAGTGAAACAAGGGTATGACAAATAGAAATGAGTCCCTCGCTCTTCAATCTTGATTGTGTTCACTGAGTTGTAAATTAAATTAAGGTATTACATTTACCTAATCCATAATTAATGGTAAATGCCAATTATTTCGTAAACTTTCTCCGTAAGAGAAGGAAAGCAGAACTTACAGAATTACCTTTACAATGGTACCTACAGTAGACCACACTTCAGAGGTAACAAAACCAATGTTCAATGTTCTGTTCTTCAATGTTTGTAAACGCACCCACGATACAGGAGTAATTCCTAGTGTGGGGCAACGTTTTAAACTAACGTAGTCGTAGTACGTAGTAATACAAGCTAGCCTTCGTATTCTAATGAAAGTCTGAAGTCTGAACTTCGCTAGGCCAGCTCAATGTCGAAGTGTTACCACGCACGTGCGGACTACTGAAAGAAAGAAAGAAATATAGGTTTATTTGTCACAAAAAAGATAATTAACTCTAATAATAAAGAAAAATAATTGCCAATTATTTTTCTTCTCTCATTGGGCAGCTGGATCAAGGGCTTAGGTCTAGTAGGTAGCTTGGACCCTGTTCCCGATATCTGTTTGCTACTATTTTTCATACTTTTAAATGTTTTTATATTTTTTGATATTCTAATATAATTTATGTATTTAATGAAATAAAGAAAAATAAAAAATAAATAGTATTGTAATCACGGGCACAAAACAGAAATAGTTGGCGGCTGTGATTACCTTTACTGTACACATTATGCTTCGTTCACGTTTTCAGACTCACCAGTAGCGAGTATCTACAACTCATCTGACCTTTTCAATAGATCTTTTGTTTCTTGATTGGCTAAGATATTCTTGGACAATCCTGTTGACTTGCTATCTTGGGATCGATAATACCGTCATCTGCAATCCTTCCTTCTGGTTTCAGGGCTTGAAGATAACGGGTTTATTTAATAAAATACCCCGTAGTGTCTAGAAACTTATATCGACCAAAGTGTTGCGAGTACCTACTACGCTTTTCGCCTACGGGTTTTATAACTTTTTCAGATTCATTATTAAACTCCCATTAAAAGTTTGAAAGTTTATCGATGGCGTTGACAACGATATCAAATGCTTGTTACTTGTTTTTGTACTTATTTATATTTTTTATGACACAGGTTCTCTTGTTGCCATTAATTTACGTAATCCTAACTATATTGTTTGAAAAGGTCCAAGTATTACAATATACTTGCCACGGTCGGTTCGTGGATGGGTGACCATCTATTACCTACTCGCTGACTCGATGTACCGGCTGTTATTCGTAGATCTTTGACAGTCGTTGCAGATGGTCAGAAGCTCAAAAGCCTGGCCACCATTTTTACCAATGGGTATCATGTTACCCAGTAACTGGATTGTGGAAGCAATCGCTCCATGTAAAATACTGGTATTCAGCTGCATCCGGTTAGACTGGAAGCCGACCCCAACTCAGATAACAGATAATAATATATACTTAATAGAAAATAAGCGAAAAGAAATGGAGGTACACTTGTCGTGAACATGAACATGAACGGATATCATCACGAAATTGACAGTTAGCTGGTCTGGCGTGAAAGCATGGCGTTTTTCTGCTGTCACGACCATACAAGGTTTAATTAGCTAGCGAAACTTTGCAGTCGTGATGGGTATCTATATCTAAGCACTCATAGTGGGCGTATAGAGGTATGAGGAACAGGGTATAAAGTTCACTCATCCTCCATAGAAAAGGGACGACCCTCCGACCAGACGGGTTTCGTGACTGGTGGGCAACTGCCCTACGATTGATGTCGGGATTGATGTCGGGTCGGTTTTGAAAACCAGATTTTTTCAATACCGGTATTAATACCGCATAGAAAATTTCCAATACCGGAATCCCGGGATCCCGGTATAAGACACAATTTTTTACCAAAATTTTAGTAGTTTTATTGGACCTACACAGGTTTGGCAGCGCTCAAAGGACATTGTCCGAAATCGCCCTGTGCACAAGAAATATCGGACATACACGATAATTAAGACAAATCTAGACAAAATCAAACTGGTTGCTAATGTAATATAAAGTATAATTTATTCTTTTTTTTTTTTACTTTGACATTAATTTACATTCTGTAATTACTTGGGGTCACACCCGGACTTATTACTCCTTATTTATTTATGAAAATCGTCTACTTTTGGAATGTTTGTGAATATGTGAGCACCATGTATCTATCACATAGTTGATCTATATGTCATGGTTTCATTTATCCATTTTGGTTCTTTTACCTATTGTGGTATAGTGATTTTATTTTTGGGTGCATCGTCTTCACATATAATTATATAAATAATGTATGCAAAATATTGTAAAACATTTTAAAAGAGTAACGGTGGAGTTTCTTGCCCATTCTTCTCCATTCGAAAACTACCTTTTGGAAGGGGCGACTAGAATCAATTTTATTTTTATTTTATTTTTGACGTTCAAAAGTGCCTTTTATGTGCCTATTTGAAATAAATGATTTGATTTTGACTTTGACTTTGACTTTAATTGTCTATTTTATTATATTAGTTGCAAATACTTTTGTAACACGGACTAGCTACATGCCAAAATGAATATTTTAAAGTATTTTACGCGACTAATAACATTAATCGCCGCCATCTTCGCCAAACGTCATGTCGTATCGAAAAAGATTAGGGATGCCCAATCGATTGCAATCGATCAATCGAAATTTTAATAAATACATGTTTTTGAATCTGAATCACATTTTGAATTTATTTCGAATATATCAATTAAACAATTCAATCACCATTCTATATTCCATATATTATTATTCCCTAAAAGTATAATTTAAGAAACCTACTAAGTATAGGTACTTTATGAATGAGGTCATACTCGATTTTAAATAAGCAGTTAGCATAATGCTGAATTGAATAAAAACTACATATTTCATCATGATCATTATTCAGGGTTTTCTAATGATCGTTTAGAAAAGTGTGTGGTTTACTTCTAACTAAACGACTATTTACGACAACTAATTTAAATAACCCTCCTTTTGGGCTTCGTCGGGTAAAAAATACTTATCGTTACTGAATACATTATAAATATTTTCTTCAAAAAAACAATATTGCAGACTAGATACAGACGTTTTTATGTATTAATAATATTACAAGTATAGAAGAGTGTTGTTGTATAAGTAAAGTAGGACATTGTCTTAGTTGTAATGGTATTAATATGATCGTATGATAAAAGTTGATGTAATTCAGTTTGTAAGGTATGCCCATAGTAAATCTTAGGAAATATCGATAAATCGTATCGAGTTTGCCACCCCTATTTATGATGTGACTAAATGGCGGTTGTCAGTTGTTGTCAGATTCTATGCATTTAAGCGTTGCAATTACATATACCTATGCTTTAGAAAAAAACTGCATAGATACCTAATTATCTAGGTAGGTACAAAAAATAGCTAAATGTATTATGTTTTTAGTTTCTTAAAAATTACTCGGAGCTATGAAAACTACACCTAATATTTGTTATTATGGTTCGATTATAACCTCAAAATCTAATACTTATTTTTAAATATATCTATTCTGCAGCTAGTCCGCTATACAAATAAGATCTTATAGGAGTTTACTAATGATCGACAATACAACACGTAATTTTCCAATGCTCTTGGTTCCAGGGCGAACAATGTATGTGCGCAGAGCAATGACCATTGGTGTAGCTTAAAAATGCGTTGGGTGACTTTTCCGTAGGATGCACCTTTTAGCGAGTGCGAGCATCCCCCCCGCCACTCTCCCACCATTCTTATTACCTCAGAAATCTCAGAATAGTACTTTTATTGTTCTATTGCACCTTTGTCTTAATCCCATTCTTTACCTGCGTAAGTAGTAGTAAAATAAAAAGTAACGTATCACCTCAGGAATCTCAGAATAGTACTTCTATTGTTCTATTCCAACTTTTTTTAAATCCCATTATTTACCTGCGTAAGTAGTAGTAAAATAAAAACTAACTGTCTAAGTAAACCACGAGATAATTAAATCTCGTGGTTTATTTAGAAACTTACCCAGATAAAAAATTGGCTGGAAATAGAATGTGCAATAGAACGTAATTGTGTCACTGTAGTTTCTACTGAAAATAATATAAAATACCGAATACCGGAATTCCGGTATTGAATATTTCAATACTTACCGGTATTGAAAAATGTCCGGGATCCTGGTACTAGCCAATACCGGGATCCCGGTATTGGAAACCCTAGTCGGGACGTTGTATATAGTATGGAAACCACATATGTATAGCAATAAATTATACCACAAAGTATGTGGTATAATTTATTGCATATACAGTTATCGCCTTGTCTGGTGATGTACGAAAAATTAACGGAATCGGTCCAGTAATTAGATCAAAAGTAGAGTTTTAGTTTTGAGGCAAAAAGCTATAGAATTGGATCACTAGATCAATGATTCAATGAACTTGAATCCTTGAACACTGAAAAGCGACGTAGTGCAAACTATCACGACGCTATTACGTAAGTACTGTCCATAAACCGTGTGTCTGTCTGTAAATCTATAGGTTTTGGCGACAGTACTTACGTAACAGCAATCAGACATATCTGATCATTTTGAAAATAAAATCTCGTGCACATGATGACCACAGCTGTGTCCGTAAGTAAAACAAAAGAGGATCCTTTTTAGGTCAACTAATAATATGCGCTGCAAGCAGGAATAGCCCTTACGGTGGTCAGATATAGATTTTGGCGATAGTACCTATTCTACTTATTTTCCTAAAAAAAATACCCCCATGCACGCCGCCCGCTTGCATCGTTGCCGCTCTCCGCTCCGGTACGTTGTCTAAGCAGTGTTCACTTTAACTCAATTTATTTTAATATTTATTTTGTGTGAATTTTACGGTTTTTCTACGTTTTTGTGTTATTCTACGTACTAACGTAGGGTCATAATTTCAAGGTTATTTTTTTCTTTTTATAGGGTTTCACGTTGTCGGGGGTTTTTAAATTTTTTTATTAAATTTTTTATATCATGCGTTTTGTAGGGACTCCTTGTTATTTCATTTCTTTTATTTTCTTGCGTTTTAAGATTCAGGTAATTTGGTATTTAATCAGGTTTTCTGTAATTCGCCATTTTGTGGTAGTGGCCATCTTGGATTTGAAATTTGTCATAGTGTATAGTATTCTACTAGTCAAGCCCTTTCATTTGATACCCATATTGAGGAAGTTGTGAAAAAATATGTAATCCGCCATTTTGTGGCGGCGGCCATCTTGAACCGATTTTCATCAAACATAGCTAAGAACACTCCCGACAAATTCACCTTTCAAACAATAAAAAACAAAATTAAAATCGGTTCATCCGTCCGGGAGCTACGATGCCACAGACAAACATACACACACATACAGACACGTCAAACTTATAACACCCCGTCGTTTTTGCGTCGGGGGTTAAAAACACAGTAGTGGCTAAAACATCTTCTAGGTATAGAAAATGTTTAAGCCACAGATCTTTTAGCAGTAGGTAGTGATATTTTATGTTAATGTAAAATAAAGATTAAATGTTAGTCGGAGTTTAATTTAAATTGTTTAAATTAATTTAAGGAAAACTACTAAAGAAACCGCCTACAGAACCGCAATAGAAAGTTTTCTTAATGGCTATTGACTGTAACAAGTTCTGTTGAAAGTAACAAAAACATAAACAAACAATCGCAAATTCATGTAAATTATGTATAAAAAGTTTTATCTATCTATACATATATATATAAAAATTAATCCCTATTTCCCTTGGTCACGCCATAAGTTGAGGACGATTGTACCGATTTCATCCACCTTCTGTAGAAGGTTCTTACGGATTTTTTTTTTAAAGATGTTTCCGCGGACGTAGTTGCGGTCAGAAGCTAGTTTGAAATAAAGTGACTTGTCTATTCTGTAAATAGGATATCGGAATCACTTTTACACGTCTGGACAGCTTAGCGTGCTTTCCGAGGCACACCAAACTCCGGGCTGTTACTACTATGAAATTCCTAATGAACAATTCCAATAACACTTTACCCGACTTGGGAATCGAACACATGACCCCACGCTCAGCAATCGCGCTTGCAACCACGAGACCAACGGGGCCGGGGAGGTGGTCAACCAAAAATAATCGTAGCCCAAACACACAATAACCCAATGTAGTTATTTACAACAAAATTGAACAAATACATGGACCGTGCTTATTTTTGATAAATTATATTATACGTACCTATGTATGTATATACAAAGTCTGAAACAGAATCGTTTGGCAAAGGAACGTGTATTGCGTAGGTGTAAATAACAATATTATTCACTAAACTGAAACACTGAGCTTCCACTTCATATCATATACAAAATGTAATAGAACTGTGGGCGGCCACCTTTATATTTCTCACAACAACAAATGATGGCAAAGTTTTCTCATAATCGTCCAAGTAAGTTGAAGATAAGTTTTTCTTGTCTATTATTTGTGATTTTAGTCTGTAATATTAATTTTGTGATCAGAACCTTCATCTGCCTAGCCTTTTCCCAATTATATTGGGGTCGGCTTCCAGTCTAACCGAATCCAGCTGAATACCAGCGTTTGTCATAGAGCAACTACGTATCTGACCTCCACAACCCAGTAACTGGGTAACATGATACCTCTTAGCAAGACTGGTTGTCAGACTTTCGGGCTTCTGACTACCAATAACGACTGTCAAAGATCTACGAATGACAACCGGGACCAACGGCTTAACGTGCTTTCCGAGGCACGGAGGGGTCTTAATATGTAATATGCACAGTCCGACCGCGGCAAGCATAGCTTAATTTTCGAAGGACCCGTGCGGATGTTATTATTTGGCCACAAGATCCTCCTGTGATCAGAACCTAAATTATCATTTTGGCTAAATTAAAGGTAGCATCCATCATCATCGTCGGTCGGATACTTTCTATCTACGAGTCTTTCGAGACTGCAAGCCCAGTATTTTTGTATGAAATTCTATTACGTCAGTCGTAACCACAGAAATGTAAAAAATAATTGTGTAGTACGTTCTCATTTATTAATTGCGAGTGTGTGCGCGACTTCATATCTATTGTTGAACAGCATTTGTAGTAGTGGCGCGTGGAGGGGGGACACTAGCGACCCTGGGTGTCGATACATTTTCAACTACTGAGCATATCTCCTTCTTTCCTATATCTATGGTCGTAACCATGATTACTATTTTACTGTTTTGCGTGGACGTCCACCCATGCCGTTTCTTTACGATACGTCCAACGTGAACGCATCACTTAGAAGAATTGGCACATTATACCTTAACTTAGCTGAAGTTGGTATAAGTCACTTATTTTGAGCTTTGAATTAATTGAATTCTTGTTTTAGACACTTAATTCTAATATAATAATAAATATTGGTTTATTACTCACTTTATTCCCCGTATCCAGTGGCTAGCGAAGCCATCCTTGCATATGAGGCGGTACTGTGACTGTACGCACTGGGCTGTTGCCGTGTGTTCTCCGAGAGAACAAGGCTTGCTCACTAATGCGTCCGAGGCATTCCTGGTCCGGAACTGAAACCCTGGAGTCGCCACCGCCACCACGCTGAATAGGACCAGAGCCTCTGGGAATCCTGGGGACAAACAAAAGACAGCTGTTATTTCTGCCTCACTAAAAAAATACAAATGTAACATACCTACAAACGGTAAATTAATATGTTTAAACCTACTTCGCCTTATTATTGGTAATCTAACGAATATACATACATACCGATCAAAATCATAATCCTTCTTTTTGCTTCGCAGTAATCGGGAAAAATACCCTCAATTGAAAGTATTTCTTTTTTTTCCCTAGTCTCGTCGTTTTATAACATTGATATTAATGAGAATGATTTGTGTTTTACATGATATACTTAATATAATTGGAGTCTGAGTCATCTGTGTTTTTTTTTTTAAGTTTGAGGAGATAAGAATGAACTTCCAGAAGACTAATTCAAAGATAAAACGTCTATTTTAGTACCTACCAACAGTTGACTGCGTAAGTATTTTATAACGTCTGGTACATTTAATAGACCTGACCTATTTATGTCAGTAGCCAGCCAGGTTTTTTTTAATTGCAAGGGAAAAAATGTGGCCAGTAAGCTTATTACTTCTTTTTACAACCGCTGAATAAAATTTTCATAATTTAAGAAGCATCTTGAATTCCAGCCTAATAATCGGTTTAATTTCGTTATTTCAAGCTCGGAGCCATACACTTTAATAATAGTCATCTGATATCTCACTTGGGCTTAGAATAGGTACCTCAAAGGTTATCCCACTAATAGGTTGAAGATTAATCAGATTGTAAACGCACCGTAATAACTTTAAGACGGTTTTAAGCTGCGTACACACCAAACGCATAGTCAGCTGCGGACTGTGAAAATGTATGAAAAACAAAACACGGTCAATCGGCAGCTGAAGGTGTTTTTTTATAAATCTTGAACTAGACGCTCACAGTCCGTGGCTGACTATACGTTTTGGTGTGAACGCAGACTTAAAGTCCAGCGTTACCTATTTAAAAAAAAATATTATTTATTTTATTATTACCTATTGGTGGCCAGCGGGGTAATTGCGTAACACACTATCAGTAACAATGGGTCTAATTTTGACAGTTAAACAACATTCATTGCGTTATTTACGTTGTTGAGCGGACACAAGTTTCGAACATATGAAGCAATGGATTAGCAATATCATTCAAAATGATTCCGATTGAGATTGATAATGTTACGCAATAAGGGTACAGCTGGCCAAGCTCCGTACAAAAACGTCCATCATTCTTTACTTTAAAACATTCTGATAATGTACGTGCATATGAATGATATTTCCAGTCCGGGGCAGTGGTCCAACTGCTTCTATACGTATGTACGTTCTTCGCGTAATCTATTTCCTGGTATACCGTGTCTACAATGTATGGCTACTGAATACTAGATCAGCATGACGTGTAGCTGATATATCGCGTCGGTCGTTTCGCTCTCGGTACGATGCACCAAACAAATTGGAGTTAATCTAATTACAACTCTTTGAACTTAGTTACAGGGCATAATTCAACTAAACTCATTTTCACTGAGCGAAAATTTCTCGTGAAACCTCCGTGGAACCTCCTGAAAAGATCTACATTGTGTGTTTTTATTGATGCATTACGATTGGCCATTGTGGTACAGTTTATTTAAACTTATACGGAAGCTATGTCAATTTTTCTATTTGGTATTATGTTTCCATGTTTAATGTGGAGTTTCCTCTCTCCTTATAAGTGTCGAAAAATTAAATTAAATAATCATTTATTTCAGGAAGTTATTCTTATATTAAGCACTATAAATTACGTAGAAATATACATAAAACATTAAAAACATTGCATTAAAAATAAATAAGTTAGTTAAAATGAAATTAATAGTTATAAGTTAAAATTAATTCGATTACATTCAATTATAAAGATAAAACAAAACAATAATCACTTAATAAATGGTGACGAACTGGCATGCAGGTGCATCCACCTCTCCCCTCACCCGCACCTCACCCTCAACCGCCCAGCCAAAGAGATGATGTCATGATAGAAGCGATATCGACGCCGGAAATCCAGAACTGAATGTCGTCCATTGAGCAGTGCCTAAGCGAAATGTGCTCTATTGCAGCAGAGGGCAAATTAAATATGGAGCAAAAACTGCGTATAAGTGGACCCTATGCTGAAAAGTTAGTCACGGCACATCGCAAATGGCCGTTCAGTACCAGTATCTTAAGATGAAAGCCGTCCGGGCCCACACCACCTTCCAAACACTCGAAGACCGAATTGATCTGTCGCAGCAACTGCAACACCTTTAGCTGAAAATCGGAGCTTCTGTGAAACCAGTTACCGGAACTTCTTTTGCTGACCTTCTCAATACTAAAATGCATAGGTAAGTTCCATTAGAAAGTGGAGACGCTCTAGACTAGTTAGCCAATAGAAATACTATCTTTCATCGATATTGCCTATTTCATTGATTTGCAACTTTTGCGACACTGTAAACTGTAAAACCATTTAATTAGCGCTGTGTCTGTCTTCAAATACAACCCTAAAACACTTCAAGCGAAATTGAATGACCATACCATAAGTGCTCAAGTTACTTTAATCTGACACAGGTCTCAAAATTGGTACAAAATAATCAATTACCCTTCAGCTTCCTGTGGCTGTGGTAATTCAAACTGATTTCAGGAAGTAATTTATATTTTCACATACATAGAGAGACATTTTCTTTCCAGCATTGAACAAGCTTGGTTTGCTTTGTAGTACCTATGTCAGTAGTAATGAAGTCTTTTTTTTTTTTTTTTTTTTTTTTTGTGGATGGGAAATCATCAAATGACTCCTTCCGCTCTGGGTGGAGCAGAAGGGAGTGTCAGACTCTTACTGACTAAAACCCACCCGTGTTCCTTCCTTAGCCCTTTATGTACCAGGGCAGCGGTAACCCTTTCGGACGATCCCGCTACCCCGGCAGGAGTAATGAAGTCTTAGACAAACTTGGCAAACCACGAACACTTTTAGGAGCAGCGCCCAGTGGTCTTACGAGTTGTAAGTCGTGGGTTCTAACACAGGCAGGCGGTGTACTTTGTGTCATTTATTTCATTACCACTGCTCTCAAAATGGTGAAGAAACCAATATCCTTAAACAACAAATTTGAAAACGTGTAACATCCACCAATCCACACTGATCCCGCTTGGTGGATTGCGGCCCATTCCCCCTCATAGAGAGGAGGCCTGCGTCCCAGCAGTAGGAACGTTGTAGACTGATTATGCATGAACATTTTTATACCTACTTTGTTGCACATGAACTCTCCACATCCTCTTTTAGTTGTCTATTTATGGTATTTTATTAACACTTACGCGGCATGTCAATGTTTTGTCTAAACATTGTGATCGTGACAGACCAATTCACAGGGAATCGTACTGGCCGACCTTCTTACAATCTTATACTTAGCTTTGGTTAGCACTGTACTGAAAATAGCCCGATATGTAATAGGTAGGTACACAAGTTTTACATAAGAAAATATATCATAGGTACGCATGGCTTTTCCAGTTTTAGCTGACCTCGCATTGTATAGGTTTTTCGTACAATCAGAAGTCAACTTATACTGGTTATGTATAGCTTGATGTGTAGCTTAGGGGATGAGTTTAAAGTAACTAACTCATAAACAGAAGAATAAATATCAAGTTCGACGTTTCTAACTTCAAAAATTATGTACTTCCTTAGAAACTGTCATCTCCTTTCATTTAATCCCTTAGGAGATGAATTTTCAAAGATCGGTCCTTAGTGCTCACTTTCGTTATACATAGTATAAGGAAAACATGTGCAAAAGTTCTTGCTTCTAGACCCAGTGCTTCAGGCTACTACGACTACGAATGATAAAACAATCAACTCCTGCAAGCCGCCATCTTGGATGTGCAGTCAACCGCACGTCCTTGGCAACAATTTGACATTGACCGGGCCTTTATTTCGTAGCAGTAAAAGCGGTTTTCGTATTGAGTGTTACTAGCAACGTGCAGTTAATTGTTAACCACCGTAGATGCTTTTTTGTTGGGATTTTCCTCTCGCAGTTCAACCTTGGAGGTTGTCGTCTGCTTAACCGGCCAACGGACTTGCCTCAATAAATTAAGGCCTCCAGCCAGGGCTTAAAAAACTTAAAAGTGCAGCAAGGGACTGGCTAGATCGGAATTACGCAGATGCAAACTATATTTACAAGCTTTTATTCCATTTTCAGCCAATTAAAGTGTGCCAAAAAGAATAAGAGTATATTAAAACGAGATGGAACATACCTACAAAAACTAATTAGCTCTTTTCTCAGTAATCTGTTGTGGTTACGATGCGGTATCTACATAGCGAGGTAAAGGAGGTTTATTTGTTTTTACTGGTTGTGTCAAACGTTTGTGACGGTTCCATGGAAGCATTACCATCTGACATGTTAAGTAGTTGCTTTATATTCTAAGTTATGTATGTTTTATTTTATTTTGCTACTTAAAACACCAATCATTAAACCTGACTGGGTTCCCGTACGTCCTTTTCGAGTAACCACTGAAAATCGGCGCTATGCTGTAGCCCCCATAGCACAGCATCATGCTCAGTGGAAGCCTTCTTGTCACAGTCATAACGTGCAGCTGTCAACTATTTCTCGTTTGTGCTCGTGATTATAGATCTATTTTGTTTTTATTTTTCTTTATTATTCGAGTTAATTATCTTTTTCGTATGCACGTGTTTCTGTGACAAATAAACCTATGTTTTGTTTCTTTCTTTCTTTTTAATAACGGGTAGGCCATTTAAAATTTTAAATTTGAATCGGCTATAAAAAAAGTACTGATTATTTTATCAATATTCTGGTTTTATTGGAAAGGTTGAACTTTGTCATTTAAGAATGGAACACAATATCATTCATATGACTACCACGACTGGCTCGGCAGTACCCCGTCCGATCAACCCAATTTTTCAGTACATTTTGGATTGTTTCGGCTTGAATCTCTGCAATGGCAACTTCGATTTCATGTTTCAATGCTTCAATAATTGTCTCTGGATGGTTTGTGTAACATTTATCCGTAATGGTTCCCTACAGAAAATAATCCAAAGGGTTCAAATCATAGCTCCGAGGCGGCCAATTGACAACAGCATTTCGGCTGATTATTCGATTTTCAAAAACAGTACGCAAAAGATCGATGGTTACGTTGGCTGTGTGACTTGTGGCCCCGTCTTGTTGAAACCAAATGTCGTCCATGTCATTCTCTTAAATTTTTGGAAACAAAAATTCGTTGAGCATGGCACGGTAACGCTCACCGTTGACGGTAACGGCGACTCCTTGCTCATTTTCGAAGAAAAATGGCCCAATGATGCCACCAGACCAAAATCCACACCAAACAGTGACTCGTTGTGGATGCATTGGCTTCTCAATAGTCACGTGTGGATTCTCTGAACCCCATATGCGGCAATTTTGCTTATTGACATAGTCACCGAGATGAAAATGAGCTTCATCTGAAAACATGATTTTTCGTTAAAATTCTTCATCTCCTGCCAAACAATCTTCAGCCCATTGGGCGAAGCGAAAACGCATCGGATGGTCATGAAGCTTCAGTTCTTGGACCAATTGAACTTTGTAAGCCTTCATACCGAGGTCTTTATGCAAAATTCTTCTCAGAGAAGTGCGAGATATGTTCAGTTCCTGAAAACGATGACGAGTTGATGTTAATGGATGCTCTTGCACATTCTGGGCCAAAGCAGCAATGTTTTCGGTTAAACGCACTGAACGAGAACGACACGGGTTGCTTTGTCCAATAATGATCCATTTTTACGAACTCGCTTCACAAATTGACGCACAAACTGAACTGAAGGCAAATCATTTCGTCCAGAGTAAGCGGCCAAGGTCAGTGGACGGCCAGGGGTCGTCCTCTGACGAGGAGCTGGCCTCGGCTCGGAAAATCAGAAAACAGTAGAATAATAGAATCGAAAAACTATAGGCGGGGAGGAGCCCGAGAGCGAGGCAAAGGGAGGGGGCTCACTGCTCGGGAGGCGGCAGAACGAACGGAGGAGCCCGCAAAGGAGGGGGGGGACCGGTCGCGCGGTCGCTTCGGAGCCCTCAAGTGACGATGCGGGTGAGGTTGGCGGCCCTGATGCAGACCATAAGAAGAGGTTTGCGGCGGTCGTGGAGGCCACGATCCAGGACGTGGCCCTGAAGAAGTTACAAACTTCTAAAAACAGGGCCATAGTCTCGGCAATGACCTCCATCATGGTGGCAGCGGAGGCGGCCAACTGCGCCGGTCCTTCGACCGGCGAAGTGGCCGAATTGCGGGCGGAGGTCGCCCGCCTGACGGCCGCCACGGAGCTTCTCCAAGAGGAGAACAGGAAGCTCCGAGCAGACCTGGCCGGCCTGAAGGTCACCGGCAAAGTGCAGGCGATACCACCAAGCCAGCCCGTGCCGGTGGAGAACCAGGTCCTGAACCTGGTTCGGCAGGAACTGGCGACCTTCCAGGCGCGGTTCGACGTCCTGGAGGGTATAGTCCTGCGCCCCCCCTTGGCGGGTAGGACGGCCCCAGGGCCGAAGGCGGCCTCGTACGCGGCCGCTGCCGCCACTAAACCCGGGCCGTCTGGCCGGGCCCAGGCGCCGGCCAAACCGGCGTCGGCTGGAGGAGCCTCGGCGCCGGCGAAACCGGCGTCGGCTGGCGGAGCCTCGGCGCCGGCAAAATCGGCGCCTTCCAGCAAACCCCCGGCGCCGGCCCAGAGGAAAGGCAGAACGGCTGGGAAGTTGAAGGCCCCAGAGCCTACGCCTCCCCCAAAGAAATCTCCCACGACCATCGCCGAGTGGCAGTTGGCCGGGGAGAAGAAAAAGGCGGCCAAGGCGGCCAGGAAAAAGGCGCAAAAGAGGCGCCGCAAGGTGCAAGCCGTTGCGGCTAGGCTTCGCTCCCCTAAGACCGCGGCTGTAGTCATAACACTACAGCCGGACATGGTTAAGAGGAGAGTGACCTACTGTGACGAGACTAAGGCGAGAGTGACGGTGGATCTCCAAGAGTTGGGGATCACCGGAGGCCTCCGGCATAGGGTGACCGCCACTGGTGCCCGCATGCTGGAGATCGATGGCGACGAGTGGCCCCACCACTGACGTCCTAGCTGAGAAGCTAAGAGCGTCCCTCAATGCGGACGAGGCTCGAGTCTCCAGGCCCGTCAAGTTCGCAGATATGCGCATTATGGGCCTGGATGACTTCGTAACGGAGAAAGAGGTGGTAGCCGCCGTCGTCGGGACGGCGGGTGTCTGGCCGACCGGGTGAAGGCGGGCACCATATGTCCTGACTTCACGGGCATGCGAACCGTAACGGTAAGCTGTCCTATGACGGCGGCGAGAAAAATAGTGGAGGGCGGAAGGCTCCTGGTGGGCTGGATGTCAGCGCAGGTCAAACTGCTGGAGCCCAGACCTCTGAGGTGCTATCGATGCCTTGTGGGGCACCACGTTGGCGTCCAGTGCACCTTGGAGGACCACAGCACTCTGTGCTTCCGCTGCGGTAAGCCCGGAAATACGGCCGGCTCGTGCAACGCCGCGCCGCACTGCGTCGCATGTGCGGCTGCTGGCAAGATGGCCGATCACCGGGCGGGGAGCAAGTCCTGCGCTCCAGCCGCCGAAGCCAGGAGGAACGGCAGGCCCTCCGCCGCCGTCGCCACCACCACCGTCGTCGCCACTGCTGCCGCCGCCGCCGCCACCACTGCCGAGGGGCCTTCACAAGAGGCCCGGGAGGGGGCTGAAATGGAGGAGTAATGACTCCTCTACGCCTCCTCCAGGCGAACATCAACCACTGCGCCTGCGCTCAGGACCTGTTGCTCCAGAGCATGGCGCAGTGGTCAATTAACATCGCCATGGTCGCTGAGCCGTACTTTGTCCCGCCCAGGGATAACTGGGTAGTTATAATTATGATTAATAATTTAATTAATGACATAGATAATTTCTCTGTATCTGAATCCCATGTTTGTGACTTTGAACACTGTAAACAATATCTCTCCTCCTATACTAGTCCACTAACCATACTAACCCAAAATATTCGGAGTATTTTTAAGAATTTTGTCAATTTTTGCATTTTTCTACAACGTCTAGACATAATCTGTGACGTAATTGTCTTAACCGAATGTTGGCTTTCCAAACAATATAACATACCACTAATTCCGGGATATAATATGTATAAAAGTAATATAAATTACAATCATAACGATGGGGTGATAGTTTACGCAAGAAATCATCTCAATGTGTCTGTCGAAGAACCAAATATGCACGACTGTAACAGATTGTTAGTTAAAATTGGTTCAGAATTAGCGATACTTGCCTTATATCGACCTCCCTCTTTTAGAAATATAAACAATTTCAGAGACTCTCTAAACGACGACTTGCAGAACCTATCATCTTTCAAAAACACCATTTTAATTGGAGATATTAATATCAATATTCTTCCAGAAAGTACTGACGCATCCGTTGAGGAATACCTTAACCTATGCGCTTTCCATGGTTTGCTTCCCGCTCACACGCTTCCCACACATCAAAGTGGCTCCTGTTTGGACCATATAATATTTAAGTCGAATTTCCCTGCACTTGCCTTTGTAAATAATTCAACAATAACCGATCACAGTGCTACCCTACTTATTTTAAATTGCAAATTACCAAAAATAGTCACTCGCACAATTTCGCGTTTAAATGTAAATAAACTTGAAGAAGACTTACGCAATATCGAATTTGACCCAGTTTACGATTCCGCTGATCCGCAGATTTGTATGTTGTACTAAACAAAAAATGCACAACATGCAATTCAGAAGAACACTGTCATATCACGGCTAACAAACAAAAACTACAATATAAAACCATGGATCACGACAGGACTCATTCGCTGTATGAAAAATAGAGATAAACTGCATATGAAAGCTAAATCCAAACCAGATAATTTAATTTTGCAACTGTCGTATAAACGATATCGTAACTTTTGTAATGATCTTCTCAGAAAAGTAAAAAACAACTACGATAAAACTGCACTAGAAAAGGCTGGTACAAATACTAAAAAATCTGGAATTATATTAAAAGTGTAACGTATAACTCGAAACAAAATCAAGCATCTTCAGGTTTATTACAAGCACAATCATCACAGTTAACAACTGCAAACATTGCAAATAATTTCTTTGTTAATGTGGGAAAGTGTTTGGCTGAAAAAGTTCGGGGCCAATCACAATATTTAACAAGCACACCATTTACGTGTAGCACTATTTCATCATCCTTTGCATTGCTAGACACTGATGAGGCCGAGGTAGAAACGATAATTATGAGTTTGAAAGACGACTGTGCAGTTAGCTGGGATAACATATCAAATAAAGTTATTAAACAGTTCAGTCACATTTTGGTACCGCCATTAACTTATATTTTCCAAAAATGTTTATCTGCAGGTGTTTTCCCGAGTGCCTAAAAAAGCTGTTGTTGTCCCCGTTTATAAATCAGGCAGTAAAGATCAAGTCACAAATTATAGACCTATTTCATTACTGCCTTCTATGTCTAAAATATTAGAAAAAATTATAAATAAAAGGCTTTACAAATACTTGGATGATAAATTAATTTTGTCTCAGCGGCAGTTCGGATTTAGGCCTAAAATGTCAACAGACGATGCCGTACACCATCTGACTGACTACTTAGTACAAGAACTTGATAATGGTAACCACACAGTAGGAATCTTCCTGGACCTCGCCAAAGCTTTTGACACGGTTTCTATTCCTATTCTGTGCACAAGCTTGAAACCATAGGTATCAGAGGCACTCAGCTGAAACTATTAGAGTTATCTAGGAGAGATGTGCAAGGATTGGAGATGTTCTCAGCGAGGATAAAAAAAACACATCCTTTGGAGTTCCCCAAGGAAGTATTTTAGGGCCTACACTATTTTTGATATACATAAACGATCTTTGTAATCTAAGTCTAGATCATGGTCAAATTGTTTCGTATGCTGACGACACTGCCCTTCTATTTTCGGCTGACTCAGAAAAAAATGTCTACAAGGTGGCGCAACACGGATTCAATATTGTTAATAAATGGCTTCAACATAATTCACTAACACTGAATGCAGACAAGACAAATTATATTAAGTTTTCGATGCGCAAGCAAACATCAACTGGCACTACCTCGACATTATATGCTCATTATTGCACAATTTCCACAAATAACCAATGTGTTTGTCCTAACATTAAAATGGCAAATACAACAAAATACCTTGGTGTTATAATAGATGAAACACTTTCGTTCAAGCAACATATAGAAGCTTTAAATAATAGAATTCGCAAGTTAATATTTGTTTTTAAAAAGTTACGCTGTATTGCTGAACCAAAAATAGTTAAACAAGTTTACTTTGCTCTCTGTCAATTGATTTTAACTTACTGTATTACCACATGGGGTGGAGCGAGTAAAACATTGTTACTAACCATCGAGAGAGCTCAGAGGGCGATTCTCAAAGTGTCTACTTTCCGCCCTTTCCTTTTTCCTACTAGCCTCCTGTACAAATCTTGTGAAGTATTAACAGTTAGACAGCTATTTATTACGGGCATTGTATTAAAACAACACAACGCTCTACCCTACAGCACCAGATATACTAATAAAAGACGTAACGATATAGTTTGTCCACAAAATTCTACAAAACATGCTTTTATAGCCAAATTTTACCTGTATCTCGGACCTCTCCTATATAATAGACTAAACGCGAAAGCAAACATTTATTCTCTGAACTATACAAATTGTAAGAGAATCCTCAAGGAGGCTCTCCAAAGTATGTCTTACGAAAAAACAGAGAATTTACTAACTGTGTTAAAGTAAATATAGGTATACAAATATTTATCAAATTAAGAAACTAGAAGTTATGCTACTCAACATATAATAATTTTTTTATTATCAACTTTTGATTAATTTTTAAAGACTATTTTAGCTCTCAGACTACTTTAGCTCGCCTGAAACACAGGATTACCTAGTTCAGGCACGTAAGTCTTAGGAACATAATTTACATTTAAGCAAAACTGTACTAATTTTCATGCCTTAAATTTTTTGAATAAATAGGTAAAAATAAAAATAATAAAAAATTGTGTGAACGAACTTATTTTTAACAAATTAAAAACTAACATAGAACAGTCAGTAGATTCAGATTCGGCGCAATATTCGGGCGCAAGTATGACATGATCTGCTACAATCTTGGTCTACTTCCCTAAGGTACTACTTAACATGTAATCACATTGAGCGTACTGCTCGTATTCAATGCCTCTCACGTCTAGAGACTGCATCATTAGGTAGAGGTTTCAACTTGGAAGCCTAACTAGAGCTCACTTAACCCAATCGATCGGGTTATTGGGAGGCGTTAAACAGTACGATAGTAGACGAAAACTTTATTAAAAGTTCCACTAAATTACTCTGTAAATCCTTATTTACTTCAGTAGGATAAGCATAATTCAAAAACCGAAAAATATTAAGCAAAGAAATGAAAATTAATTTATTTGATCCATGTTAAGGCACACAATATAGATACTCTGGCCAAAATATGTATATACCTGACCACCGTAACGACTATTCCTGCTTGCAGTGCATATTATTAGTCGATCTAAAAAGGATATTCTGTTCATCTTTTGTTTTACTTACGGGCGCAGCTGTGGTCATCATGTGCACGGGATTTTGTTTTCAAAATGGTCAGATATAAGTAGGTCTTGGCGATATTACCTAAACACACAAAAAAAAACTTAGTTATAACAGTATTGTGTGCCTTGGCTTTGCCAAATAGCCTAATTCAGCATAAATGCAAGACAACTAGTGGCTGACGCTGGTTTTCATGTGGCCTTATGTTTCGAGGACGTCTTACGACAGGAAAACAGTTTTATGTCAGTGTGCGTATGTGTATAAGTAGTTATAATTAGTACGATGTATTTGATCGTAGCGCGTCAAGGAAACTGCGTGCAAACTGAAGTGGCAGTGAGCTTGCCATGTTTGTCGAAAGACCGATGGCCGGTGCAGCAGATGAGTCCTGGAGTGGAGACCGCGTATCGGCAAGCGTAGTGAGGGACGCCCCCCAGCTAGATGAACGAATGACCTAAAGACGGCGGCTGGGACAAACTGAATGCGGAAAGCGAAGGACAGGGTGTTGTAGCGCAGCCTGGAAGTGGCCTATGTCTAGCAGTGGACTGCAATAGCATGAGTTGATTGATTGATTGCGTCAAGGATAATCTGTTCCTTTACACATATAAAATACAGCACGCAATAGAGGTACTGGCCACAAAAATAATGAAGAAAATACAATAGTTCTGTTCCTTAGTTTGAGTTAGTGCCATGGTCAAACCGAAGCGCACTCGAAACCGCATTCGCGTCGTGAAGTAGAAATTCGGACTCGACACTATCAAGATTTCTATTCAATTCCGTGATGTTACATCACTGATCCAAATAAAACTGAATTCGAGTTTTTATACAATTACAGTCCTTCATACAATTCCTCAAAGGGTAACTTATAAACAAAGACATTAAATTATTTACTTTGCTTATAAATAGCCTTATATTCGAAGGAAGCAATAATTGAGTTTCGGACATCAAATCGTTTCATATTATAATAATTTTAGGAATTCAATGAATTGGGTCTCTGATTCGGTCCGAGAATTCGATGTTTATTTAGAATATTAATTAATATTACCGTTCATAACTTTGACATAATTTACAGGTTAAGGTTACCATTGCATGGTACGTCCATAGACACCCTTTTACTCCCCGTCCAAAGTCTAACTGCCAACATACTAGTATGGGGACATTACTCACTTTCCCTGGTAAACAGGTGAGCAACATTCTAATGATTTTATGTCGCTGAAAATATGTTGCTGGCAGCACTGCATGCAGTAGTCTAACTCTGCCTTCTCTTTATATCTTAGAAAATATTTTGTATGCAAAACATTAGGATTTTTCAAAATAAAAAGCGATTTCCATAATATAAATACACGTAGTAAAAAGTCATTTCTTATAAACAGTATCCGCTCTTATAACAAATTACCAGAGTCGGTTACGGAACTTAGCGATGAAAAGTTCAAAACCCCACATCAAACGTGTCCTTATCAAAAAAGCATATTATAAGATCAAAGACTACATTGAAGACAAAGAAGTTTGGCAATAATTTTTTTGTACATGTGGCTTCCCCGCTACCTCATTAACGGTATAACTATTTAAATTTCCATTAACTGCTCCCAAATTACGATTCTTTGACATAGGTATAATAAATAAATCATAATAAATAAACTTTATTGACATAAAAAAAATATTACAACCATACATGTGAGGCCCCTGACTCCTGTGCTAGGCGAACCTGTGTTACAGGAATCAGTGTCCTCCGCCTTACATCAATAAACATTTCAATTTTTATGTTATAAAATACAAGTAATAAGTAACACTAGTAGGTATTGAAACAGTAAAACTAAACAACAAAAATTTTAATTTAAAATTTAAAAAACCCCCGACAACTTGAAACCCTATAACAAGAAAAAAATAACCTTGAAATTATGACCCTACGTAAGTACGTATGAATTTTTTTTATTAAATGTTGGCCTGTCGGGGGACCGATACTATTTAGTTTAGGTTATTTTTTTCTTTTTATAGGGTTTCACGTTGTCGGGGGTTTTTTTAATTTTTTATTTAATTTTTTATTTCATGGTTTTTGTGGGGACTCCTTGTCATTTCATTTCTTTTATTTTCTTGCGTTTTAAGATTCAGGTAATTTGGTATTTAATCAGGTTTTTTGTAATTCGCCATTTTATGGTAGTGGCCATCTTGGATTTGAAATTTATCATAGTGTATAGTATTCTACTAGTCAAGCCCTTTCATTTGATACCCATATTGAGGGAGTTGTGAAAAAATATGTAATCCGCCATTTTGTGGTGGCAGCCATCTTGAACCGATTTTCATCAAACATAGCTAAGAACACTCCCGACAAATTCACCTTTCAAACAAAAATTAAAATTAAAATCGGTTCATCCGTTCGGGAGCTACGATGCCACAGACAGACATACACACACACAAACCCCCCCCACACACACAGACCCCCACAGACACACACTCACCCCCACACACACACACACACACACACTCAGACACGTCAAACTTATAACACCCCGTCATTTTGCGTCGGGGGTTAAAAAATAAAAAGCGAACGTGTGATTGCGCCTGTGCGTGTGTGTGTGTGAGTGAGTGGGGGTGCGTGAGGGTGTGTGAGTGGGTGTGTGTGTATGTGTGATGGTGAGCGTACGCATATAAGTGTACATGAGTGTGTATATGAGTATCTTAATGTTTTTTGGATATTAGACGCGTTATTTGATAATGAAACAGTAAATTCAAAACTATTTCATATTTTCACACTGTAAAGGAAAAACGGCGAGATGGGCAGACCAACAGTTTCTATTGGCATCGCGGCAAACCTGGGCTGGCACAGAAGCCTGTGGATTGATTGGCACAAAAAAAGAGGGGCCTATGCCCAGCATAGGCAGCAGTGGGCGAAGTCGAGCTGTGAATGAAAGGGAAAACTATCATCATTCTGACTCCAGTCGAGTGAAATGACACTTCCGTACTAAGTATATTTATAATATTATAATTAGTATAAATTTTAATTATAGTAGCTACAGTGGCCTCCAAAAGTTAGTTGATATTTTTCCACTTCAGCCTTGACACACCACATTACGATTTAAAATTCTAGTGATAATTTGGATCACTAGAATTTTAAATCATGATATTGTAGTTTGAATTTTGAACTGTTTTAACGTTTTTATTGACTAATTCAACTACCTTTGTCTTATCATAAAACGTAATCAAGTGATCCCTTAGGAGTACCTACTACCTTTGACTTATCATAAAACGTAATCAAGTAATCCCTTAGGAGTACCAGATTGTTTTTTTTTTAATCATAATATGGCATCCCAGCTGAAGTGGAAAATAGTCAACTAACTTTTGGAGGGCACTGTATATTCAACAGGACGATCCTCGTCACAGATATTAATAACTTTTCTGTTGGTTTTGTTAGTAAAAAAGTATTTTCAAATAACACAGTGACACAGGCATAAAAAGACTCTTTGATCGGCCATAATACTATTAGAATAAGGTTAAAGATAAACAATGTCCTGTTTCTCTCACTTACCTCTCATTTTCATTTCCTTCCGTTTCCTCTTGATGTGTTTTTTCTTCTATCATAAGGGATGTTATCTACTACATTGTACCTTTCACTTATTAAGATGCTTTTACAATTTTTCACTATTTTCTTGCTAATATACTGTTTGTAAGTTAGTTTTTAGCCTGACCATATTTGAACGAACTATCAATAAATAATAATAACAATAAATCATAATTTAACCAAATATGTCGTTTTATATTTCCTTTAAACTAATACAAATAAACTACTCTTAATAATATTGTTACAAGGAAATACATAATTTTAATATTTTAACTTGTGGACTCCACAATAGGTCGAGCCTGTCTCGTGGAGTCCGTGGTCAAAACTTTCACTAAACTAAGAATATAAAATATGTGCACGCTTTTAATTAATTGCTTCAGCAGCAGATGCTAATCAGCATCTTGGCAACAGATTTTGTAACAAGCTTGAATGTCAAATCAATTTACTGAAAATGTACTTGCTTTGCAATCATTAATATTTCTCATTGAAATCTACAAATATCTAGAAATTTATTTAAGTCTAGTATTCTAAATCAGTTTTTACTTTAATAGGTACTTCGACTACAACTTGGAAATCAGAAAGGAGCAAGAACAGTGTTTAAGTAGTAAAAAAATGCATCTTAATTGCAAAACTGTACCAATTTATCTAATTCGTTACTATAAACTTGTAATAGAATCACTTCACACAAAACATGGAATCGTTAAACAGTCAAGAACTTTTTAGTACTACGTACGCGGAAAATTGGCGCGCTTTTCCTCAATTCCTGAAAACCGTGAGGCGCGCCCGACGGTCGGACCACGACTGAAAGTCTGAAAACGATAAACAACACACCTTTATATCTTGATCTTATTAGCGAGAGCACTCTAACAGGTGTTTGTGTACCTACTGTATTGGTACCTACAGATATCTCGGTTTTGGGGATAAATCTTTATATTGCGCTTATACTAGTTTTCGTAAAAGACAAGTAAATATACATAGTCGTTTGTTGGCATAGCCAAAGGTGGAAACCACTGCAGATTGCTTAATTATCTTAATAATGCCAGTCCCACTGCGAGTTAGGGTTAATGAGGAAGTGGTTATGAGGAAAAGGGTGCAGATGAGGAAGTATTAGAAATACGTTTTGAGGAAATGGATGAGGATCAGGATACAAGGGGGAGTAAGAGGATGAGGAACATAGAAGCTGTGATTTCAAAGTCAAGTCAACATTAGAAATAAGGAGGTTGAATTTAATGAAAAAGACAAATTTACGACTGGCTACGGACACAATAGCGTGCTGTATTATATTTCTAAAACAAGTTGACACACGTTCATGCCCGATCTTGAAAGTAGGTACCTAATTTATATTTTTATCGTCTTTTTACTGTAACTACATATCTATAATATAATAGTATCTAATGCAGCGATCAAAGACGAAGATTACTTTTAATTTCATTGAATACGTCAATATCACTTTCTCAATGAATTCCTATGAATGAGGAAGAGGAATATTTTATGCCTAATTTTTGGGATGTGGAAGTGAAATGCAATGAAATTGGTTAGTCTGTAAATAGGGTATCGGAACCACTTGTACACGTCTATTCTAAAAAAAGTATGCTAGATGATGAGGTCGGCGTAGGAAACGCTGACCTCATCATCTAGCTTACTTCTATCTAACGACTTGACTACTTTGAGACTACTCTGAGAAGAAAGGCCGAAACAAAACTCTGAGGTCACAGTCTCTTTTGAAGATGATAAAGACTCGCAGAGACTTGTATTTTTTGCGTGAAAGAGTAACAAACATCCATCCATCCATCCATCCATATAAACGTTCGCATTTATTATATTAGTAGGATTTAGTTTTTCGAGTCCTAAGATACTTTATGCCTTTGCTCTGCTGTATGGTTGATGAGGATTCCTCTTCTTTGCGAGCTAGTTCCAACAGCATCTTGAGCGTATTGACGGACCGGTGGGATTCTCCGATGCTTGAGCGCTGGATGCGGCTGCACGCAGTGAAGTAGCATACATGCGTTCTGGTGTCGGATTGTTCTAAAATCTGTTTTATTAATATTTGTTTTGTTTACTAACATTAGCTCTTAAGTATTTTCGTGTTAAGTACTAACAATTTATATGGAGAAATCTGAAATAAATTATTATTATTATTAAAAAAAAACTATAATACATTTATGATAATTTACCTATATTATAACAGCTATGGTAAGTATTGCACTTCAGTTACATTAATTTATTCTAGGTAAACATTGAAAGGTGAGACGAGTTAGTTAAGTTGGAGTAGATATAATATCAATGTAATATCAAACTGTTACTCACCGATATCATTAGGCGCCTTGCAATTTCACATATAGATACGTTTTCCTCATGCAGAACAACGATTTCTGTCTTTTTTAACATTGATAAATGTTGCATGGTTGGATCCCCAGAAATACATCTGCACACGAATACGAGTAGCAATCAATAAACTCAGTAATGCTAATACTTGTAGACTGACAACTAAAAACGCTATTTTTTTATATAATAGTACATCTGCGCCCCTTTAGAGGGTACAGGCGTGTGACGTTATTCGTGTGATGACGCGTAAACAATACATACATAAGCGATACCAGCAATAGCCCTTGATTTGCTGGCATTTATTGAAGAGTTCCGTTGTCTGTCTCCGAAACTCATCATCAGATCTGGTCGAAATTTCAATGGGACCATTTGGGAAGTATACCCTTTCCAACAAAAACCGAATTTATCAAATCGGTTGGCAAGCGACAGAGTTATGCGCGAACAAACATTTAAAAAAAATACAAACATCCGAATTGAGAACCTCCTCCTTTTTTAGAAGTCGGTTAAAAATGGCCTGAAAGTTCCGTGGCTGTCTCAAACGTTGCAAACTTCATTACTCATCCATGAACGTGTCCGTTTCAAATGGCGCGGCCACGACGTGTTTTTTTTTAAAAACTATGCCCATATTTTGTAACAATTTGTAAAAGTTGATTCCCAAAACCATAAATTTGTCAAAGCTATGGTTAAAATGTTACAAGGGTTTGATCGTGGCCGCGCCATTGAAACGCGGCGGATCGAATCGTTATAAATTCAACTTTAAAGTAATGTTTTATAATAATGAATACAAAAAGAAAAAGACATTTGCTGCACACATGGTTTGAACTTACAACTTGTCGTTCAATGACCAAAGACCGCCATAGACATTGTGCCAAGTTCGCTATAATATAATGCGAAATATTATATCTCATTCAGTAGGTAACCTTTTTTTTTTTTGAGAGGGGAAATCATCAAATGACCCCTCCCGCTCAGACTCTTACCCGTGTTCCTTCCTTAGCCCTTTATGTTCCAGGGCAGCGGTAACCCTTTCGGACGATCCCGCTACCCCGGCAGGCTTCGGCCCTGTCGGGCCCCTTCAATCATGCTGACATCTCTTTGAGGCGCGCGTGGAACACATACGCGCCGTCCGGCACGGGCCTGGTCCTGATCGGACGGAGAGCTACCCATTGCTCTCCGCCCGCAGGCCCGCGCCTACGGTGGCCGGGAGTCGTCACGCGGCTCGCGACGCCCGGAGCGCCCTCCGCGCCATTCATAACCTCAATGAATTATTACTATCGTGCCATACGCACACTACTAAATACAGAGCTCGCTCATTTTATTTAGTGTTTGTGTGCTTAACCGTGACTTCATCCACACACATAAAATGTAAACCAATTTTATTAGTTTGTTCGACTGTACATATCTTTATTTTAAATGTTAGCTTATACAGTGTGATTGGAAGATGGGTGCTAAGCTTTAAGGCGAAGATAGTACAGACAATTTAGAACCATTTAAGCCATGGTTGTCTTAGACGAGGTCTTAGCAATTTATTTTTACCCAACTTTATATTTTTTTTCAAAAATTCCCAAAATTTTTAGTAAACTCTTTATTTATGGCCAAATTGAATGATGAATGAATTCATTTTTATTTTATTTAATTAAAGTAATGTATAAGCAATCTAGCAAAACATGTTAAACCAATAGCAAATAAGCATCACCATGTACCTCTTTTTCTGTTCTGTTTTTCATTGTCTGTTTATATATGTGTGTACATAAATGGTAAAATAAATAAATAAAATCTTTGAAAAATTATAATACTTTTTATACACCTTATTTTAAAAAAATCAAAGGGTGTTTTTTTGTTCAAACCCTTTTGAAAACATGCTTGATAATCGCTCTTTCTTTTGAGGTATCATTTACGCGGATATCTTACAAATTATTGAAATTATTTTTTTAAATAAAAACGTAACCTTAAAAAGAAAGAATAACGCGAACTAAAAATGAATAAATAAATTTAAGTGACATTTTTCATACATTTTAGGAACCTCCCGAAACAACCGTGTCCGGTGAGGAAATTTTCTATGCGGTATTAATATCGATATTGAAAAAATCCTAATAACATTTCAGCAATGGAGATTATTGCTGATTGGGTATTGTATTGACAACGGGATCGTAGCAACTGCAGATTTATATGGTAACCTGCCCCCTCAACCCAAAACTGTATTTTTTCATTGCTTGTACAATTAACCACCACAATACCGGGAATCCGGATATTTTTCGTCCGGAATCGGGATTCAGGACAAAACCCCCCTATGAGGTACGGACTTCGGCTTAGGGCATCCCTTGTAGAGGGCAGCAAGGGACAGGCTGGATTGGAAGCATTTCGGGACGGGCCAATTACCAATACCAGGATTCCGAACAAAAAATTTCCGGGTTCCCGGTATTGTGGTGGTTAATTGTTACTAACCCTATGGGCTCTCCTCCACCTCTGAAATAATAGTTTTCTATTCTATTCTATTTTATTAGCCAATATGCTAATACCGGGAACTGGACATTTTTTGTCATTTTTCAATACAAAGAGCAATGGGGATTAGGCTATTGTTTTAAAGGAATTCTCCTTTTAAACAATAGCCTAATCCTTATTGCTGAAACGTCATTAGAAACTCCAGACCCGAATGAGTCTAGAGTTCTAATAACGTCGTAGAATTCCGAGAGGCGGCGACTTGGATGTGGCCGCTCTCGGAATTCTATTGTGTTGTTCACACAATGGATGAAGGCGGAGAAGAAAGGCTACTAAAGCGCAGGTAACTTTGAGAAGTTACCTGAGCATGAGTGTTTGGCAAGGAACTTGGACCAATGGATGATGGGCAAAAATGTATGGAACCTGGACCCCCTCCAACAGCAACAAAAATAAAAATAATAATTAAAATGTCCCTTTATTATAAAAAATACACGCGTTCGTGACAAAAAGGGTTTTGACTGACGGACAACGAAGTGATCTTATAAAGGTTCCGTTTTTCATTTTGTAAACTATATTGGAAAAGAATATAGTATGGTGGTGTTATTTGCTGACGATACTTCCTTAATTTTTAAGATAAATAGACGTGCATTAAATCTTGACGACGTAAATAACGCCCCACTGCAAGTGCAAAATTGGTTCACTGCTAATAATTTAGTATTAAATGGGAAAAAAACTAAATGCATAAGATTTGGTTTACCGAATGTTAAAAGTAGTGATTGTGATTAGATACCGTGAGACTAGTCTATTTTAGTTATTTTCATAGTATCATGTCTTACGCTATTTTACTATGGGGACGGGCTGCAGATGTCGAGTCTATTTTTATTCTGCAGAAAAGAGCCATCAGAGCAATATATGGCCTCCGCAGGCGCGATTCTCTAAGGGAACTGTTTAAAGATATTAATATCATGACGGTACCTTGTCAATATATCTCTGAAAACATCATGTACGTAAGCAAAAATTTAAATCTTTTCAGTAAAAGAGGTGACAGACACAACTATAGAACTAGAAATAGGGACCAATTAGGTCAACCAGGTTTCAGACTGGCTAAAGTAGACTCTTCCTTCATGGGGTACTGTTTAAAATGTTACAATAAAATACTTCCCCACATACTCCCAACCAACACAATGAGACGAAATTCAAATCTTACATAAAACGCACACTATGCAGCCAAGCATATTATGAGTTGGGGGATTACATCGCTGACATAAATGCTTGGCTAAACGCTGGTCCTGCTCCACAGGACGCATAAATAAATTGATTAGCATTTGAAAATATTTCACACACGCCTACCCTACCTACATACTGTTGGAGCTGCTGAAGATTTTAAAATATTACTTTTGCATTATATAAATTCAATCTCCTAGTATTGTATAATTGCATAGCACATATGTGAGTACTATGTACATACTATAAAGCTACCATTTACTGGGTACGTCTTTCATTGACTTGAATTTGCCTTGGCGGCTGAGATTGTGTCATGCTCACTCTAATGTCTTGCTGATGGTGGCGCATGTGTCGGATCATTTAGCTCCCTTCAAAATGGTTGAGCTGAATGGTACTAATCTATGCGTCATGTTCGTGAACGGGCGCCGTCAGTAGGAACTGGTCAACTCTTTGCAGCCATGGCTTATTTTAAGTTAATTTAATATTTGAATTTTTTTTTTTTAATCTTTTCATTAAGGACGCTTTTAACGTTCAGCATCGTTCTCACATGCATAATTTTTAACATGAATGATATAACCAATAATTTGTAACCAAATTATTGTGATTTAAAAGAGTGTCCATGGAATTTCTTGCCCGTTCTTCTCCATAGGTACCTACTACGCTTTGGAATGGGCAATTAGCTTCATCTTTTTGACTGACCGACCCTTGACAATTCAAGAGTGCCTGTAATTGGTTTAGTTGTTATAAATTGTTTGAGTTTAAGTTTTGAGTTCGAGTTTATAGTCTAATACTGGGATCCCGGAAAGGAATGCTCCTTTTAAACAATAGCCTAATCCCCATTGCTGAAACGTTGTTAGGATTTTTTCAATACCGGTATTAATACCGCATAGAAAATGAATGAAACGAAAATGAAAAATTTAAATTAGAATTAAATTTAACGTCTAAATTATAATTAAATGACTGATTTAATTGGGTCCTATAATATATAGGTTCCGCGTCGAATAATTCTTCCCAGTCGTGAGTTAAATCCCCACTGCTTATTGATAGAGTAGTATATGACATGCCAATGGGGTCTTCTTGTTTCTTGATGGTAAGCGATGAGTTTATAAGGTCCATTGTAAAGTTTTGTAAATTGACCCTCAACAAAAACATTCGCTAGTTTCACTCGTATTCAATTCAGTGTTCTATGCCGGTTTCCTAAAAGTCGCCCAGGATTCACGACTATTATGTTACGTTAAGTTAGGCAAACTAATTAGATTAATTGTTAACATTGTTTCCAAATTTTTGTTTTTTTATCTATGTTGATTTCTATAATTCTATTACTCATTTAGGAGTTTAAATTTTAAACTATTTTAATTGATAATGTTTTTTATTTGTTTTTATTTTTGACTCCCGAAGTAACTCGAAGCTGTTAAATTTGATAGTATTCTGTTATCCTAGAATAATATTTTATTGTTTTAAATGTTAATAGTTTACAATTTTTTTATGTGGATTCAGCTTCTTTTCAAGTTATAAACACAATTTATCTAACTACTAGCTGCGCCCCGCGGTTTCATACGCATAAATTTCGATCCCGTGGGAATTTCAGAATGAAAAGTATCGTATGTGTTAATCCTGGTTATAAACCATCGGTGTGCCAAATTTCATCCAAATCCGTTTAATAGTTTTTGCGTGAAAGAGTAACAAACATCCATCCACACAAACTTTCGCGTTTATAATATTAGTAGGATTTACATAATAATTACTCTAGTGTGAGGATATTTCTCATATCTATTAGTAGCATAGACCAATAAACCATATCAAGTTTTATTTTCCATATTCATTATAGAGGGTTGTCACTGGATGAATATTTTTTTTCAACTGTGTTGTTTAAATGTTCATTGTTGATTTAGATTTTTAACTATTGTTGGCTCCTGAGGTAACTTGTAGTTATGTTTAGATTATGATAGTTATTTCGCGCTGTTCGAGCGTTAAATAATTAGAAAAAATTTATAATTAATCATAACATTAAGTATTAACTATTGTTACGCGGTCTGCCGACGCGGACGCCCCGCATGGAGCTTTGTGAATTGAAGTATATTTAAATTGTTAATTCATTTAAGGCTTTCTTCGACACATTGATGATATACCTATGCAATGCATGTGATGCTAGCTTAGGCAACATGTATAAAGGCCTATTCAAATCTAAGCGGTATTTGTATAACCTCCCGTGGCTAGCGCAAAACCAGAATACAAAATATAGGTACCTACCCGGCGGAATATACCGCTCGTATTTCGTTGTTACCCATATCTGAATAGAATAGGCCTTTAACTAATGATTTTAGTAATTGAGTTTTATTTGCCATAAGTAGATATAAATGTAATATAAGAACCCATTTGATAAAAATCCTATGGGTTCAAGTTACCCCTAATCGATTCTGTAGTTTTGCTGTCAAAGAGCATCACACACTTTATACTCAGCCCACGTTCGCACGGACGTAAAAATATCCCGGTGATTTTTTTTCGCGCGCTGGATTTTCAACACTGCAATTTTCAACATTACCGCCGAGAGTCGAAAATCAAACAGTCTGTTTTTTCGATGGGCTGGGATGCACTATGTTATTTATGTATTCTTAAAAACCCATTGCGCGATAATGGGCATATGATCGCGATATTTTGGGTTAGGGGGAAACTGGCCTCTGGTCCGTGGCCCACATTACACGGAGTAGGAACGGAGTGGAAAAGTCAGCCCGTCGTCCGTGCGAACGTGAGCTTACAGGCAAACAAACATACATTTTAATATTTTCCAGGCTTTCAACTACTCTGTGCAGAATCACGTTGATGTATTGATAGCTTTGTTGTGTCGTAAAGAAGGGGCAAACAGTTTAAAATGTATGATAAATATTATGTTTATTTAGAAATAAGTGTTTCAGTGATTTTATAAAAGCAGTGGTGGTAAAAAAGGGGTTGAAAGTTTGTATGAAAATCCGTCGTTTTGAAGTTAGATCTATCAAAATTCGTATTTGTTTTTTTTGGTTGACAATAAAGCAATACGTGTTTCAGTGTTTTTGTTAGAAAAATGGAATGAAATGGAATGGGTGGTTGGACGGCGGTGTTGGTTGAAAGTTTGTATGAAAATCCGACAGGATGTAGATTTCCGAATTACATACACGTATGCAAGCTCGAAATATAATATAATAATATACTTAAATGATAATAATAAATACCTAATGGTAATGGATTTATTAGTGCAAACTCATCTAAACTATTATTATAAAGCTGAAGAGTTTGTTTGTTTGTTTGGTTGAACGCGCTAATCTTAGGAAGTACTGGTTCGAATTGAAAAAATATTTTTGTGTTGGATAGTCAATTTATCGAGGAAGGCTTTAGACTATATAACATCATGCTGTGACCAATAGGAACGGAGTATCAATGGACAATATTGCAAAAACGGGAAAAATGATTCCTTTTTTAGAGCTTCCGTTGCGTGCGCTGCGTAAACAGTTTAAGTTACGCAAAAATCATGTATGAAGGAATTATTCCTCTTTAAAAGTTTTAAAAAAAAGTTCGCGACAGCATATGTCTATCTTTTAAGATTGACTCACTATAGCCTTTTTATGGTAATCAAATTTGTTCGAAATGAATGCATTATCTGCGAAGGTGTTTTATCAGGGTTACCGCTGCCCTGGTACATAAAGGCCTAAGGAAGGAACACGGGTGGGTTTTAGTCAGTAAGAGTCTGACACTCCCTTCTGCTCCACCCAGAGCGGGAGGGGTCATTTGATGATTTCCCATCTTCAAAAAAAAAAAAAAAAGTGTTTTATCAACATGATATTAATTTTTATCCAAATATATACGTTATTCATCACAAGTATTTAATTGTGAACAAAATTGCCTTTGACATCACTTGATTTCAATCAACATCTTAGGAGATAACATAATTTTAAAATAACTCCGGAACAAAATAGGTATGATAACGTTCTGGTCTGTTCAATATCACGCTAGGTTAAAATGAATACAGTCAGAAAGAGAACTAAGCGAGAACGAGACGCGAGCGACGGGGTGGGGCGGGGGAACAATAATTTCACGCGGACGAAGTCGCGGCCAGAAGCTAGTATTATAATACGAGCTCAACTTGTTTACAAAATAATATACATGATACGCAT
This sequence comes from Apamea epomidion, assembly GCA_947507525.1. Taxonomy (NCBI): domain Eukaryota; kingdom Metazoa; phylum Arthropoda; class Insecta; order Lepidoptera; family Noctuidae; genus Apamea; species Apamea epomidion. The sequence goes on from OX382237.1 coordinate 11,299,408, forward strand.
CTATCTAGACGCGTTGATGTAGTGCCTCGCGCCACAGTATTACAATATGTTCTAATACTGCGCTCGCGCTCCCGCGCAGTCCTGCGAGGTGCGTGAGACGAAATAACAAAAACATATCGCACCCTCTCGCACGATTCGCAGCGTTCAACTTCTAGTAGTCCAAAGTCCAAACAGTCTAACTTGATGTGTAGCCGTGTGTACCAGCGGATACGGTTGAAGAAAGTTAAGTTCTGACGATATGTCTGAATAGGTGATGATGTGGTATATGTAGAGAGGCTTTGCCATAACTGATTTTAAGTCGGATCGAACGCGCTTATATACGCCGTATTTTCCTTTCACTTGCAGGCTGCATCCGTGAGAACTGCACTCTGTTTTTATCGATGTTTTTATCGCGGTGGCACGGATTTTTTATTATTTTGTTATGGCGACTGACCAATTATCATCTGTGTTCCCGCTGTGCTTCTTTGTTTGTGTTTAACAGTAATACTTATACATATTATGATTGTTTATCTTTTCATCGTGATTGTTATCGTGCTGGGCAATTTTGTACCTTCTGTTCTGCCAAGTTGTATGTATTTGTTTCATAGATCATCTTCGACGCGTTTGTAATGATCTGGATTTGCATAATGTGTTGATGTATCTTCCCAGTTTCTATTTTCCCAATCAAATTGTTTTTGACGTAACTTGACATATACGTGATTTTTGTCTAATTGCGATAATCCTGTATTTTGTAATTGTTCCCATAAATCTATGTCTGATTTTATGTTTAATATTATTTCATCATTTTTGGCTGTGTTGACACTAATATTTTATCATCTTCTGGTACTACGATATCTGTTCGTGTTGCCCAGGGTTGCCACTGGTTTTTGTCTTCGTATAAATAAACTGTAAAGTATTTGCCCTTGTAGTTTGTTATTATTCTCCCCACTGTTTTTAACCCCAAATACGCTGTGCCTATTACTTCCGTGTCTTCTGGTTTGTTTGCTTCTTTTTCTACCCATGCAGTCGATTGACCTTTAATTTTATTTTTTAATTCTTTTTGTAATGCTGTTTCTGTATTTGTGCCTATTTTTATTATTGCGAGTTGATGTTCGTAATAATCTTTGCTGTACTGACCATTTCTGGGTATACCGAGTGGTGTGTTTTTACCCTTGTATTTTATGTATATATTTTGTTTTTCTAACTGTTCTTGCTATTGGCTTCTTATTTGTTGATTTTCATCTGCAATAGCTAATTTTTGTTCTTCACTCATTTTTCCCGTTGTTCGTTTTTGTTGTGGTACCGTTTCAGCTTTGACGTATCTGTAATATTTGTCTCCTTCTTTAACCGTTTCTCCGATTTCCCACCATTGCTTTTTTGGTGCCGGTGGTTTTAAAGGTGCAGGTTTTGCTGGTGCTGGTTTGGGGGTTGTTGGTTTTAAGGTTGTTGGTTTTGGGGTTGTTGGCGGAGTGGCAGGGGTTTCTTTTGGTCGTTCCAGAGTTGTTTTTTTTTAAATCTGTTGTGACTTGTTCGTCTTGTTCTCTTTTTCCGCATGTTTGAACAGGACTCTGATCAATCGGCGTTGGAGTGCTTCGCGTTGGTATTTGTGCTGGTTGATCGACAGGTCTTGGCGTCGTGCTTTTTGGAGTTGTTTCAGTGTGTCCGCTGTAATTTAAGTTTATATTATTTGTTGAATTTGTCTTTATTTTATGTTTATTATTACATACCTACGTTTCCATAGCTGGTGCTCCGGTTACTGAGTATTTGTTTTTCCATTTGTAGTGATCTACTGATAGACCCGCGTAATTTGTGTTTGGCTGAGCCTTCGAGTCGTCTTTTGTCATGAGTAGATTTGTACCGTGTGAAATGCATTCTAGACTGATGGATGTCTCTACTAAAATGTTAAGCAACGAGTCTTCTAGTGTGCCGTCTTGATTGATCAGCGGAATGATTCCTAATCCTACGCTTCCCATGAAACGTTTCGGTGCGTTTGTGAACATTCCTCCGATTGTTAAATTGTCTACCGTCGCGTCTGTGTATGATTTTGTGTGACCTCTGCTGTATTGCATGTCGTTTAATTGTGCGGTTTCGGCGTTTAATGCGGAAGCGTATGTGTTGTTCCTTAGTATATTTAAGCTTTCTTCGAACCCTTCGTTATTGCAATGGAATGTTCCGTCTTTCGGTGAGTATGATTTTTCGAATATCGGCCCGATCGAATTGGTCGCGTTGTATAGAATGGTCGATTCCATGATCAACAATGGCAAGAAGAATTTCTTACTAGTGTCGTTCAATTTTAATCTGTATGTTATTGCGTTATCGATTATTTTTGCTTGTGCGGTTGAGTGTTTCGGATCTTTGTCAGAACCGCTGTCGTATTTTTCGAGTGATTTGCCGTACAGCGACTCTGGTGTTATGTTATTGCCCAGTGTGATCGGAGCTAATAATTCCATGTTTGCTCATATTCTGATGGTCGTTTGTGAATTTGCGTTTGCGTAATTTACTGCGTTTGTTGCCGTTATGAATGGTGTTCTGTATCCTAGATTTGTAATTTTAATATTAACCCCTTTCACTTTTGCTGTATGAAACACCTTTGTCATATCCGAATATTCCTTCTCTGTCATGTAAAAGTATATGTATTGCCATGGCAATGAATGAATGTAAGTTTTGTAGCGTCTTTGTTGTACGTGGCTTTTGTTGATTTGATGGCGAATGTGAACTTTTTCGTGAATTGGAACGAGTGTGTGTGATGTTTGTTTTGAACTCCCGATCCTATTATAGAACTTACGTTTCCTCCGGTCTCCGCCATTTTGTTATCTTCATCCACTGCTCTCGGATATATCACTCCCGTCACTTGCTCTACTAGATATTTTGTTCCTATCCCCCCTGTGCTAAATATTTCGCAAATGCTTCGTATGTGGTTGTCGGTGCTATCAACGATACCTCGTGCAGAAATTCTTGATCCGCTTCTCTCACTTGCTTTTCAAACTCTTTACGATTTTTGTTTTTTTTTAAATAGTTTGCTATTTTATCATACTGCTCGTCGTGTTTTTTCGCGGCACTGTCTAATGCATTCACTGGTACTCCTCGGTCTACAGAACTTAAAAAAAAATTAAATTATATTTTTTTATTTAAATTGTGACAATGAAAAAAGAAAAACGCGTCTACACGATAAGGGCACCCCTTGTGTGGTACAGACCCCCCCCCCCCCCCTTGTGTGGCTTAGGGCGTCGCTGGGAGAAGGCAGCAAGGGACAGACTGGATCGAAAGCATTTCGGGACGGGCTTCCAATACTGTCCAGGTTCCCGGTACATTTTCTGTCATTTTTCAATACCGGTATTTTTATTTATTACATGACACGTTTTCTTTCTGTTGCATATTATATTTCCAATAAATCTTTTATCTGGGTAAGTTTTATAAACTGCTTGTTTTAATTATCTCGTGGTTTATTTAGACAGTTACTTACATTTTACTACTACTTAAGCAAGTATACAATGGGATTGAAAAAATAGTAGTCTTTGTATTTGCCTCTCGGTCAAGGCAAGAGGTACATAGAACAATCAATAAAATAATCCTGAGATTCTTGAGGTGAGAAGGAAGGTTGGAACGTGGTGGAACGGCGGGAGGGATTCTCCCATGCGCTGAAAGGTGCATCCTACGGAAAACTCACACAATACATTTTTAAAGTATACAAAATTTGAGCGGGCTGGCCTATAAAGTATAGTTATATTATCGCTAAATCTATTTTAAACTTAAAACAAAATCAAAATCGGTTAATCCGTTCGGGAGCTGCGATGCCACAGACAGACATACACACACACCCACACACACGTTAATCTTATAACACACCGTCGTTTTTGCGTCGGGGGTTAAAAAAAAATTCAAGTTAAATCGCTTGAATTTAAAGATAATTGTAATTTAACTTATGAATTTATTTTACAACTAGCTTCTGCTCGTGACCTCGTCCACGTGTTTGTTGTGCCCCCGACCCAGCCCGTCGCCTTCTCCGCCGTTCTGACTTTTTTCTTTTTCCTCGGCTCCTAAGGGTGCTAGCGTGATGTTAAAAGAATTAACAAAACAATACACAATAGAAAACTACTACAAAATCAAAGTGTAACTTATTTATTTAAAAAGTATTATTATACGATGAGATAAAATAAATTTAAAAAATCAGTTCGCTGTTACAACCGTTCCGTACGGAGGCGACCTCGCGTCTGAGGCGCGCGGCATGGCACCTCGCAGAGCTACCGGCGGCCGGCCAGCGCCCCTCCCCCTCGCCCGCCGGCCAGCGTCGCTCTCCTCACGTCATTCGCGCGAGTTAAAAGACTGAGACTCGTGATAGAGATAAAACTAATTTTATTCTCAAAACGTGTTAGTAGTACAGTGGTATGTTGTAGAGTCAATACAATAATGTATCTAAATTATATTTGGGTTAGTTTATATACTAAGTCTTATCAGCTAATACAATGGTGGGGGCAGGTTGGTTGTCACCACAATTCATTTATCTTTATCGCTTCCGTACCCGTCCGGTATCTCTACTGTTTCGTCTCGTTATCTTGACTAATTCATATTTATATTTATTTATAATCAATTCCGCTCATCCCATGGGGTGATAGCGTTATCTCTGCTGTTGACTTGTCTAACCTCGTTATCTTGACTCTCCCCTTCTAGTCTTTTTGTACTCTGTCGGGTTTTTATGATTCGACGAGTTAAAAAGACGATAGTTAACAAGATTATGGTTACTATCGTTATGTAGGTCAGGATCCCTATGTTTTTGATCTTATCAGAGGTTAAGTCGGGTCTATTGATGGCTGCGATCTGCTCTTCTATGTTGTCCATATTTTCTGGTAACGTCATTGGTAACTCGTTTGCTGGTTCTGTGACTTCAGTAAAGGTCTGAATATCCACAGGATCTTGAGTGCTTCCGCATTTGGTGTTGTCTTCTATATAGGAGTCTACGATGGTCACGCTTCTGTCGGCACATCTATCATAGATTGTTTGTTCCTTTAATCTGAACTGGAAATATAAGTCATTTTGAATTTTGTATGAGTATTGTTCTGGACAGTAGATTTTTATAACGCTACAGTTGTTGCGTTGTTTCAGAATGCTTTCTTCTACACATTTCTTTGTTGGTGAAGCTGTACATATATTGTTGTTACATTTGTCTACTTTATACACATGATTGGTTCCCGTTAAATACTGGCCGTTCTTAATACTAGGCATTTGACAATATTGGTTAGATGGGGTGATTATGCTAACTACTGTTTCTAGATTATATTGTTCTTTAGAGACCATGGGTAAAGCGAATTGGAATATTAATAGTTTGTTTTGTATAGCAACGCTTGGGACTATTAGGGATTGTAGTTTGTTTATGTCTCGTACTACGTTAATTTTGCTGGGGATTTTATCTAAACCTTGCTGTAAATGTATTTCGTTAAATATTGCGGGTTGCAAGATATTGTGTTGGGCTAGGACGTAAGCTTCTTCGAGATGTTCGCAGATGTCTTTCAGTGTTTCGTATACTAATATTACTTCTTGTAAGAAGTAATCCCTAGAGTTGAGTTTACGGTTTACAATTGTTATTAACTGGTTAAGTTGATGTGTCCCATCCTATTAGGTATTCGTATTTATTAGAGAAGTCGAACATATAAAATTCTATTGGATTACTGTGATGTCCGAAGATATTTACCATGGGGTAGGTTATTATTTTACCATTATGTTTCGAGAGTCCGTGCGGGGTTTGGACTGAAAATGTTTCGTCAATATAAGTCGCGTATCCATCCGATATTAATTCTTTAGCTATATTGGGTTTAATAAATGAGCGTGTTGATCCGGTGTCTATTAGTATTTTTTCGTCTGTATTAGGTATTTTAATGTATGGTAGTTGAGTATGATTAGGTGTAGAATTTATGTTGGGGTATTCAGGGGTGAATCCGTTTGAAAATCCTCCGAGTTTGGGTCATATTCGTGTGTTGGTTCACAAATTTGATCATTGTTTTGTGTTGTTTGTGTTGTAAAATATTCGTTGGCGCATTGCTGCATGTATTCTTCAAAAGGGGTATCGGGATAGTCATCACTATTACATTCAGGTTCGTCGATGTTAAATACTCGGTTTCTTTTTAATTGAGGTCGTTCTGTTACAGTTCGCATAGTCGCGTCTTTATCCTGTAATTCGGGAATTTGTGGTTTTGGTTGCCAGTTTGGTCGAGTTGGTTGCCATGGAGGTCTTTGAATAAAATTATTAGCATTATTATTGAAATTACGCTCAGGGTGAGCGTGAGTTTGCTTATTATTATGGTTGCCATACCAAGGTTGTTTAGCTTGTCCTGCTTGTTGCATCCGAATCCTAGCCGAGAAAGGTGAGATTGGATATGTGTGTCTCTGCTGGACAGGTCTATTACCAAGGTTTGAATTATACACAAGGGCGTTGTGTTGTTGGTGGGTTGAGCTCAAATTATTTTTAACGAAAGGTTGAGTATGACCATTCGGTTTGTTTCCCGTATTTCTGATGTTAATTACGTATCCTTCTTTGTCAAGAGTTCTAGCTCTAAGGCAAGTTTCTAGGAAGTCTAATTTTTCACAGGCTGGTTTATATTCAGGTGGTAGGAGTGATATTAACTTTTGGTTAGCTATTTCCTTTAAACCGGTGTGTACATGTTGGTTAATTGTACATCCTTCAGCTATTAACATTTGTAACTCGTATATAACGTTAGTTAAGCTTGGTGAGCTTGGTCTTAAGTTATTAATTTCCTGAAACACATCTCCTAACGTTCTATTCCATGATCCATACTGTTGTTTTAGGATTTCTTTAATTTCTAACCAAGTGAAGTTATGGGGGTAGCTATATATGAGAGTAGCCGCATTGCCTGTTATTTTTGACAAGATTATATTGACTTTCTGCGCATCTGTGCCAGAGGTTATTTGAATAAAACGTTCTACTGCGGTGATAAAACCGTGTAGGTACCTTTCTCCACCTTCTCCAGAGAACTGGGGAATAGGAATATTACTTTCTGGTCTAATTTGGGAGTTGGAATCTACGGGTGGTGTCATTATTAACTTTGGGGTGTTTACTAATTTTCTACCTGAAGGAGTAAATGCCAGTTTGAGGTTGTTTTAAACGGGAAATAATCACGTGTACTTACAGTTGTGTTGTGAGAATGATGAGGGCTATCACTGTCTTCATCTGGATGTAGTAGAGGCTTCGTAGAGTCGGGTCTTTGAAGTCCGTCGATTTACTCCGATGAGCTTCTATACTGCGATGTACGAAGAGAAGTTCTTCTTGGCCAGCGTCACCTTGATGTGTACGGAGAAGAGTTTTTCTCTGAGTCAGCGTCACCTTGCAGGAGAAGTCTTGAATCTTTTTCTTTATTTGTAGGTTCTGGGCAGGTTTGATAGAGTAATCTTCTTGGTTCGGTGTCTGGTAGCGGAGATACAGCAATTCAGCACGTCGCCTTGATTGATAATTTCTTCAAGAAATGCCCGTAACGTTGGGCGCCAGTTAAAAGACTGAGACTCGTGATAGAGATAAAACTAATTTTATTCTCAAAACGTGTTAGTAGTACAGTGGTATGTTGTAGAGTCAATACAATAATGTATCTAAATTATATTTGGGTTAGTTTATATACTAAGTCTTATCAGCTAATACAATGGTGGGGGCAGGTTGGTTGTCACCACAATTCATTTATCTTTATCGCTTCCGTACCCGTCCGGTATCTCTACTGTTTCGTCTCGTTATCTTGACTAATTCATATTTATATTTATTTATAATCAATTCCGCTCATCCCATGGGGTGATAGCGTTATCTCTGCTGTTGACTTGTCTAACCTCGTTATCTTGACTCGCGTGAATTGAACCGACCCGAACGTTATCATACCTATTTTGTTGCGGAGTTATTTTAAAATTATGATATCTCCTAAGATGTTGATTGAAATCAAGTGCTGTCAAGGGCAATTTTGTTCACAATTAAATACTTGTGATGAATAACGTATTTATTTGGATGCGGATTAATATCATGTTGATAAAACACCTTCGCAAATAATGCATTAATTTCGAACAAATCTGATTACCATAAAAAAGGTTATAGTGAGTCAATCTTAAAAGATAGACACATGCTGTCGCGAACTTTTTGTTAGAACTTTTTAAGAGAAACAATTTCGTCATACATGATTTTTGCGCAACTTACAACCGTTTACGCTAATTTTAATAATTTTCCCGTTTTTGCAACATTTTCCATGGATGCTCCGCTACTATTTATTGAAGCGTGATGTTATATAACCTAGCCTAATACCTAAAGCCATCCTCGATAAATGGACTATCTAACACAAAAATATTTTTTTAATTCGAACCAGTAGTTTCTGGGATTAGCGTGTTCAACCAAACAAACAAACACTCTTCTGCTTTATAATATTAAAATAAATAATAAATTAATAATATAAATATAATATATATGTATAGTTTCGATTAGATTTGATTTTATGTACTTCAATTATTTAATTTAGTTATAATAGTATTATTGTGGCACGTTTTTTATTCTTTGGTTACTAACATATTTTTAAGTATGTACCAAGCATGTACTTAGCAGTCTCTATTGGATTTTTGTATTCCATAAGTGGGAACCTGGGCTGGCGAACCTTAATACAGGTTACCATGTAACCTAGCTAGGACGCCAGATTCAATTCTGTTGTAAATCTCTATTGTTTTTTTTTTCTTAAATTGTATAATTTTTATCTTTATTGTAACAGACTGTATGTACCTCACTTTTTAAAAATAAAATATATATTATTATTACCTATACTAAAATAAATATGTATTACTGTACCTGACTTAAATAAATAAATAAAATTAAAATAAACTGGACGCCTTGGTATGTTGTCATTATTACAATATTTTTAGTTGACTGTTTTATATACCACAAGTTAGATGTTTGATTTAAGTGCGCATTTAATGCTTTTTCATTTTATTATAATTATATTTGTTACAAAAGATCCCTAAACTTCTTTTAGGTGACCGGTGTTTTAAATGACCACTACTACTACAACAATACAACTTTGACAAAATAACTATTAGGTACTTTAGCTTTCACATCTGCTTAGTGCAGTAAAAGTTAGAAGAAAAAGTAACAATAAAAGCAACACCTCAAATTGTGAAGAAACAAATTTAACTGTTACTTTGACTTTGTGACGTCACTTGGCTGTTACTATTAATGAAGAAACTGACCGCTAGTCTCGTATCTTAATTTTAGATCATCACTAGATGATCTAATTTTAAGATAAACCTAAACTTGGTAAACTTACGCTTCCAAGTATCAAAATTACGCTAAAAAACACTGGTTTTGACAGATTGAATCGTTAAGTTTACGCTAAGTTCTATTATACAATAGATAAATATAAGAACTGGAGGTAGTGAGTTAATTAGTTGCCATTCAGCATATTGTTTTCTTTATTTACCATGTCCATATTTATCTAGACACGTAATCATTCGGATGATATCTAATCATTTTACAAAATATCATTTTATAATACTGACAATAACAAAGATTTTAAGCCAAGAGTAACATATTAGATTTTGAAAAAACGGCTATCTTAAGCTTGCGATCAAATTTCGAAAACACAATCCTACGTGGTTGCTATTTCCATTTGGGTCAATTATAATACTGAAGTTCTTTAATAGGTTTAAAGAACTTCAGTACTTGCCTGTAAATTAGTAAAGTATTTTTTTCTATACATATAATGTACTCGCTCGCTTCTGGCACTCGCCGGCAGCTGCCGCGGCATCACTCGCTCGGCTCGGTCAGTTTTAACCTACGCTAACCATTTAAAAAAAAAATAACCTAATCTAACTAGTTAGGTTCCGGGTAGGCTACTAAAAATAAACTCTTTTTTTCAATTAGCACAAGCTGTTTAATTTTTAGGAAATTGCGTAATAATAAATAAATATGTAAAACGTTTTTATTCCAAAAGTTTTTTTTGATGAAATAAGATGAAAAAAAAATTGTTTGTCAAGTAATACGTTATTTTAAAAAAAGTTTATCGGATAATTATTTTCTAAAGTAAATTATTTGGCAAACTTGTGTATAATTATGAAATGACAAATCAAGTTTTTGCCAAGCGTTGCTTGTCAAGTAAACACTTGTAAATTAATTTTTGGTGATTGACCGGTCAGCGGGTTAGATTCGGTAATCCTCCTTTTTTCATGTGACCATGATCGAGCACAATAGCACCTGTGACAATAGTGCATAACTCATGAAGGTCAAAGTTTGCGTTTACGTGCTACGGCGAGACTGAGACGTCATTGGCGTGACGAGCACGGCGCGCGCGCCTCCCCCAGTCTCCGCCCAACGTGTCTCGGTCGTCTCGGACCAGTTTTTGTTTGTTAGTCCAAGACTCAAGACAGTTCCACGTTGTGCGCGCGCTGCAATGATGTCCCCCGGCGTCTGTTTAAATAAAGAGTGCTGACTTAATTAAGGACGTTAAGGTCAAATAAAATAGTGCTGCGCAAAATATCGAATTGTTTATGTGCGTGACAGTGACACAGTATAAAGTGTGTGCGTTATTTTTAGAATTTCTTGATTTCCGTGTTGTGTTTGGATTCCTGTCGGTTGGCGAAATTATAATGTGATTTTGCCGCCTACTGCACCAGAATATCAAGGTACCTATCATTAAATAATATTCACAGGCATATTAATCGTGCGTGCGTATATATATCTGCCGAATGAAGCAGATTGCTCCGTCTCTGAATATCATATTTAAAAATTTCGTAATCTCTAATCACCAAAATCGCAAATCATCACATTATCAAAACATCATATTCTCAAAACACCACATTCGCAAAACACAACATTCTTAATACATCATATTCGTATAATAAAACATTTTCTAACCTGTGTGTACTGTTATTAACTAAATTCTTTGATAACTTCTTTTTAGATAATTATCCTGGAATTTAACGTAGTGTTTAGTTTTAATTGACGAAATGTGGACTCAACAGATGTTGCAAAATTCCTAGGTGTCTTAGTTGACAGCAGTCTCACTTGGAAACCTCATGCTGAAGACGTTTGTAATAAACTGAGCAAGTCAGCTTATGTTCTGTTTAACCTGTCGCATAAAATAAGCATTGTACTCCTGACAGCTTACCACGGACCTGTTGCGCCAATATTAATGTTCGGAGTAATACACTCAGCGGCACGGAATCTTGGCCAAGCGCTTATCTGGCAAATACTCGCTATAACAAAAACTTTAAGTGTTTCCAATGATTTTTTCTTATGAGGGCAGGTCAAAAAAATGTTTACTCTTAGTTCAAGAGGGTAATTGATTATGTTTGAGTGCACTATGGTGCAACTTTTAATTTTTAGTTGAATCGTGTCTCTTGAGCGACTAAGTTGCAAGTTTCAATTTGTGTGTTGTAAAAGTTTACGGTTAGCTTATTGAATTATTGTGGTTTTGTGCTTTTTATTGATTAACTGAAGGAGCTTTAACACCAATAAAAATTCCATTAACACCAGAACATGTTGCACAGGCTGTAGCATTAATCGACCAAGGGCGTTCGTCGATGCAATTTGCCCTAAAACGATACCAGGAGACAGGCCACTATTCACGTAGACAGGCAGTGGAGACGTCAGACGCACATTGTAACCAGCCCTTACTTTAAATTCCCTTTATTCATTGTTAACAACGAGACATAAGCTGCTATTGTACTACATCGTAAACAGATACTTATTAGAAAACCTTTGACACTTACCGAAATGATTAGAATATAAAGACTCTTTGTCAGATACTAAGTAGAACTACTGTTTAGATCAACTTTGACCCTTCTATACAGAGAATTTCGGCAAAAGAAAAAGACACTGTATTAAAACACATTTGTTTGTTAAACAACCACTTTATTGTATTCATATATCCTTAAAAGCGCTTCAAAAATTTAATTTAATCAGTTATACCACCAGACTCCGTGTGTTTCACTTGTATTCCAAACCCCGAATCAGTACGCCTGTAACAACATCGGCCCGGGACGATCGTTTTATTGTCCTGAAAATTTTAAGAAACGGTGAGAAGACGAATGGAGGATGTGAATTTAAATGCCCGTAGACTAGCACGCGGTGCAAAACTCCTCAGACATCACCGAGTAGCTCGACCTCAATTTGCACGTGAACACGCCAGCTGGACCCACGAGCAATGGGCTCGAGTGCTGTTCACAGATGAGTGTCGAATAGCTTTGCGTGATCCAGACGGTCGGGAGCGAGTGTGGAGAAGAAGAGGTTCCGAGATTTCTACCCATTACCACCACACAAACTGTGAATTTCCATGGAGGCTCTATAATGCTTTGGGGAGGAATAAGTTCCGATGGACGAACGGAGTTGGTTATCGTCGATAACAGGCTAACTGCAGCCCGATACATCGAAGAGGTCCTCCAGGGACATGTTTTGGTATAATCGGGATACATTGGGCACGATCATTTCCTCCTAATGCACGATAATGCACGCCCACACGTTGCACATTGCGTTGAAGAATACTTTCAAGAAGTTGCTATTCAAAAATGGCTCCGACCAGCTCGTAGTCCGGACTTAAACCCGATTGAGAGCCAGAAACTCTTAGACAACTTCGAAACGTAGCACTGACTGCTTGGGAAAGCATACCGCAAGTTGACGTCAGAAACATTCATTCAAAGCATGCCAGATCGAATGCAAGCCGTTATTAGGGCTAGAAGAGGAAACACCCGATACTAAAACGTAGAGAAATTAAACCAATTCGGTTTTTTTTAAATTCTATAGTGTTTTAAAATTGATAGTGTAAAATTCTTTTTTTCTGCAAAATTGCCCAATTTAATAAATAAACTTATTGGTGCAATGACGTTTTCAATTTCACATTCTAAAAGCATAAGAAACACTTACTCGAGTGCATCTACCCTTATTTCAGTGTCAAAAATACATTTAAATGCGAAATATCGTGAAATTTACATGTGGCCAAGTTTCCGTGCCGGTATTTTGGGACAATTGTAGTGACAGGGAAGAGATTTTTAAAGCCCAACTTTGCATAAGATCTATGTCAAATCTAAAAACTACAGACTATGAGCCTATGTTTAAGTCACTGAAAATACTGACCTTCCCGTCGTTGTATATTTAGAAGTGAAATTTTTTCATGTAAAAAATCGTCCCATACCACCAACAGATTTCAAACGTATCTCAATTAATTAATCTTGGCAGCATGATCATTTTGTATTATGACGACATCACCGTAAGTAATGGGGATATCGCGCAAAAAAATCATTCTTGTACACACTTTTTGGTACAGTTAATTGTAAAAAAAAATTACAGGAACACTATTTAACTATATAAAAACTATTGATAGTGAACAGCCGTGAGATGCACAGAAATAAAACGGTCTTATCTTCCAGCACCCTCCCCCCTTGCTCTGCTAACTCCCTGCGCGCACGCACCTCAGTCGTGGCTACTTCGACGTCTTTATTTTTGACAGGGGGATTCAGGGACAGTATTAATGATATTGAATCCCTTGAATATGAAGCTTACATGCCATCAACTAAGGATAGGAACGCGACCCAGTTATCAACAGCACAAGCAAATCGGTTGTGGAGGTAGTGAATGGGAAATTAAAAAACAGATTCAAACTATTAAAACAGACGTATTTTAATTTTTAACCGAGCATTACCGAACATGTTTGCTGATTTTCGCATAACAGCATCGTTCATAAACGCACATTATCGTGTCGCTACAGACCAAGGGCTCGCGACTGAGTTCCTGGAAATAATCCGAACTCATATGAATGAACCTAACCTCTTGCACAATTATGTCGAAGGCAAAAATCTAAATAGGCCACGAATTAACTTTGTGACTATGGATGCCAATATGCCACAGTTTGAGGAGTTTTTAAATGTTGTTATTTTATAAATACATATATACTTTATACATGTTATTCAAACCTAAAATGTCTAGTTAACAATAACAATTGTTTATTAACAAGGTTATTTAAAAAAAAACATCCTTTTTTAAGTAAAAACTTTTTTTTTAATGACCCCATATATTTACGGACTAAAAATTGTTATTTGTGTTTTTATGAGACTTCATAATAATATTAAAACAAGTCCCATGTCTGTTGGGTTGGGACAGTGCCCATACAATCTTTTGCATGTCCTTTATTTCCGTCACTAGCCGATATTAGGACTCGTTCAGGTCCTATGAGAAAAAATGTAAAAATTTATTACAGCCCGTATGTAATAAATTTTTACATTTTTTCTAACAAAACAGCACTACTTAGGAAAAATGCTATGTCAATGGGGCCTATAATTATACAATAAAATTCCGCACAATTAAAAAAAACTCCCTTTACGAATATTTAAATCTAAGCTGCCTGCACCTGCATTATTATTAAAAAAATGTTATATTTCTATAAAAAACTTTTTAAATGATAAAAATACATATATAACAATTAAAACAATAAATGACATATACGAGAATTTATTTTTTAACAGAATCACTTACTTAGGGCTAATTTTTCAATCATCTTATATTCGTCATTCATCTTATATCGATAACTTTATCCGAGGAATCATTTTGACAGTTATTTCATACAAAAATGTCAACCGTCAATTTTATTCTTCATGTTATGATATTATAACCACATCATTCACTATTAGTACCTAAGACATATCGTATCTTTATTTAGTTAACACATCTCTTGCCTATTAAATAAGTCATTAGATAACTGTGCAGGACGCCCACATACATAACGGCATAATGTATACAGGGTGACAGAGAAACTCGACGTGTTCCTGCCAGGGTGTGATTGTTTGACCCATTTGCAATAATTATGCACCCCATAAATCCTAGGCGAAAATTCATGGAATCCGAGAAAAACCGATTTTCATGTTTTTTTGCAAATTTCCCAGAAATCGTCACTAAATATCACTTATCTCTAAATTCTCTAATTGAGTGGCTTTCATAGCTACTCCATTGGCTATCTAATACTTTAACACACCTATTGATGTAACCAAATTTTCTAAAATATCAAACAGTTAAAAGTTAAAGTAAGAAGTTTATTAACTATTTTTAAAAGTCATCTACGTACACGAACTTTGACACCAGTTATTTCAAAATTTTACTATAACACTAGGCGTACAAATTACGGGGAGACATCTTTATTTAATCAGCTATGCAACGAGGTACAAAAGTTTCATAAATGTTTAAAGGTGCCGACGAAACAGTCGATAATGTTGGCAAAGGTCGAATTTGCAAATTGTTGAAATATTTTAAAACGATGTGATAATCGAATTAATTAAATGGTTTATGTTATCCCTTTATCTCCGCTCCGCAAGTTAAGACCACAGTTTCAAGTGGTAAGCATTACTCGCAGTCGATGAGCTAATCCCCGATCACTTGTCGCTTAGTTCGCGTATTTTTACCCTGATTTTTAAACTACTGCGCACGTATAAACTCTTAAACTTTAAACATACTTCGGTTTCTTAAGCTTTTGACAAATCTTTTATTTATAATGTCATTAACCTGCAATGTGGTAGACTCTTCACATCATATTTGGTCGTTTAGAGAAAAACAAGAAAAAGTATTACCTTTATCTTTGACGACGGATTGATGATTGTTGTTATTGGTAGAAAAGAGTTTGCTGCTGCCAATTTTATGCATAAGACAACTTTTTACAAAGTAATGGTCCAACCCAATCAATTAAGTTAATCTATCGCAATTCACAGCTGGACCTTGACCTCTCCCGAGCTACTTGCATGACATAAAATGATGTGCTTCACAAGCCCTTTAAGAAATTATGAATGTGGTTGCTATTGGTTACTTAGAGCATCTTAACTCGTCTGGTACTGCCAGTGCAGTGCACGTTTTGGTAAACAGTTATTTCTTTTACAGAAGTCTCAAAGCTTATGTTTATTATAGAATTAAGAGTTTGTACGTGCACAGCAGCTTAATCACTCGCGAACCAAGCGACAAGTGATCAGTATCACTGATCACTTGTCGCGTTAGCTCATCAAGTACGAGTAATAATAGGGGTTAAAGTATGAAATGGCCGTTTTATTGTAATAAGGACTTCGAATTGACATAGAACCTTCATGGTTTGAGATTTTTGAGTGAAACTTTTTTCACGTGGTACCTATGAAGTTCTTCTTTTTTAAAAATGTGCAACATTTGATTATCGACTTTCAGTTGTTTTTTTTATTCAGCTTAGACAAGAAAGACGGATACATAGAAAATTCGAGTTATTTTTTAATACGAGTTCCGACGCGGAACTAACGCGGAAGAAACAGCTCGCAATATCAATGTTGCGTTTGGAGACGGGACTGCTAATGAACGCACCGAACAATAATAGCAAAACTAGCAGTGAAACAGCCCCGACTCATGAATCGATCTTCACCATTATTGCTCCATGATAACGCGAGACCTCATACAACACGAGAAACCGTTTTAACTCTATAGGAACTGCAATTAGAAACCATTCGTCACCCTCCGTATTCGCCAGACCTTGCTCCAACGGACTACCGTTTTATTCGTGATTTGGACAATTTTCTACGTGATAAAAAGTTTTCTTCTCAGGAGGCAGTATAAAATGCTTTCACACAGTTTGTCGAATCTAGATCACGAGAGTTCTATCGCAAAGGCATAAATTACCTTCCTATTAGATGGCAGCAATGTATAGATAATAATGGTAATTGTTTTGATTAAATAAATATGTTAAATTAAAAAAAAATCGAATTTCAATTTTTCAGTACAAATCGGCAATTTCATACTTTAACCCCTAATACTAACCACTCGAAAGTGGCGTCTCAGCTTGCCACCTGGTTGCGACGATCTAGCTTAAGGACGTAGAAATGGTTGCTGGGTGGTGAGGAGGTAAAGGGATAACATAAACCAGTTAATTAATTCGATTATATTTCAACAATTTGCAAATTCGACCTTTGCCAAGATTATCGACTGTTTCATCGGCACCTTTAAACATTTATGAAACTTTTGTACCTCGTTGCATAGCTAATTAAATGAAGATGTCTTCCCCGTAATTTGTACGCTTAGTGTTATAGTAAAATTTTGAGATAACTGGTGTCTAAGTTCGTGTAGGTAGAGGATTTTTGAAAATAGTTAATAAACTTCTTACTTTAACTTTTAACTGTTGGATATTATATAAAATTTGGTAACATCAATAGGTGTGTCAAAAGCCAATGGAATAGCTATGAAAGCCACTCAATTAAAGAATTTAGAGATAAGTTATATTTAATGACGAATTCTGGGAAATTTTCAAAAAAACATGAAAATCGGTTTTTCTCGGATTCCATGAATTTTCGCTTAGTTTTTATGGGGTGCTTAATTGTTGCAAATGGGTCACACTATCACGCCCTGGAAGGAACACGTCGAGTTTCCCTGTCACCCTGTATAAGTAGATATAAGTAAATAGAACGATTAATGTTAGTTCATTCCTTACTATTGTTGCGTAATGTTTACGAACACCTGTTATTGCGCAATATCTACGAACACCTGTTATTGCATAATAATTCCGTAATATGAACAATGCTATGCAGGTGTCAGGTGCATGTCTGTCGTCATCAATAGACTCAGACTATACAGGTGTCAGGTGCATCAGATTGCAACATATTTAGCTGTATAAATATACCCCGCTGTGGGATTCATGAGTCAGCCGCTCCCGCCGCTTTAGCTCCCCCCCTCCCACCACCTCTACCCAGTCAGCAGGTCTCGATCCCTTTAATGTGATCAGCAGCACCTTCCTGAACTTCCTTACTCCCCGTGCCAAGCAAATGGCACAAGAGATCACTGCCGCTAAGGCCTCCGGCGATCTCTATCGCATCCAAGCGATATACAACGCGTATCCAGAGATTACGCAAGCCCTCACTTCCTTCATTACAAAACCGTAATGGATAAAGCCATCATCACACGAACGAAACCCCGAACCCCCAAGTTGGCATCCTTCTATGCTAACGGCCTCCGGCCACAGCGAGAGGAGATCGCCACCTTCCTCCGCGATCAACAAATCGACATTTTCCTCGTCCAAGAGACCTTCCTCAAGCCCAACCACCGCAGCCCTGCAATTGCAATCTATCGTCTGGTTCGCAATGACAGGACGAGGTGTCACAAGGGCGGTACTCTAATTTACTACAAAAAGGCTCTGTATTGCATCCCTATGGACCCTCCCCCCCTCTCACGACTCGAAGTGTCTATCTGCCGACTAGGCATGACAGGCCACCAGCCGATCACGCTAGTCTCGGCCTACCTTCCTCCCTCAACCGCTCCAGAGAACCCACAGCTTCTGTCTGATGACCTCTCTACCCTTCTTGGCTTGAGTGACTCCGTTATCATAGCGGGCGACCTCAACACCAAACACACTGCTTGGAACAGTGTCACGATCAACGCCCGGGGCAGACAACTCTTCGACTTCTGCCCATTGCTCAATTTCGATGTCATAGGCCCCATGACTCCCACTCACTTTCCCCACGACCCCTCCCACACCCCTGATGTTCTGGACGTGGTGCTTCTGAAGAAAGTCAACCTACGGTTAGACTCTCTAGAAGTAGTACAAGAGCTCACATCAGATCATCGGCCAATCATCATTCGGTTGGCCCCTCGCACTGGACTCACCGACCCTGTCCTACCTCCCCTAACAAAAGTGGTAACGGACTGGACGAAAGTAAGGGAATGCCTGAAATCCACCACATCCCCCCACTTAGACAACATCCCCGGTCATTTCAGCTCTATCGCAGACACGACGGCCGCGATCGACTCACTCACGGAACACGTACAGTCAGTCATGAACGATTGTTCTAGGGAAGTTTTAGAGACGGACGACCGTCGCTGGAAGTTGCCTGACGACGTGCGTAAACTGCTGAAAGAGAAGAACGCGGCTGTCCGTGCCTACAGTAGCTTTCCCTGCGACGCTAACAAAGCCCATATGCGTTACTTGCAGCGTTCTGTAAAGTCACGTTTATCGGAGTGGCGTGAAACTAGCTGGAATAAAATGCTAAGCGAACTAGAGCCCACCCATTAGGCCTTCTGGGAGCTTCAAGGGAGACTCAAATCCCGCGAAGTAGTCACCATACCACCCCTGATCCGCCCAGACAAAACCATCGCTTTCGATGATGACGAAAAGGCCGAGTGCCTGGCCATCAGCCTCGAAGCTCAATGCTCACCCAGCACTCAACCAGTAGACCAAGCTCACCTCTTAGAGGTCGACGCGGAAGTCGAACGTCGAGCTTCCCTCGAAGACCTTGATAATCCTCTGCCTCCCGTCACTCCAGACGAAGTGCAGGATATCATCAAAGGTCTCATACCCAGAAAAGCCCCCGGTTCGGACGGGATCACCAACAAAGTGATCTAGCTCCTCCCAGCCCCTCTAATATTGCTACTGGCCACCATCTTCAATGGCGCCATGGGCAACAAAATTTTCCCACAATCGTGGAAAGAAGCCACCGTCATTGGCATCCATAAGCCCGGAAAGCCCAGGTCTGAACCGACGAGCTACCGTCCCATCAGTCTGCTCAAAGTCCTCGGAAAGATCTACGAGAGGCTTATTTACAAGCGTCTCAGGGTCTATGCCGAAACAAAGAGCCTCTTTCCTGATGAGCAATTTGGTTTTCGAACCCAACACTCTTGTGTTCAACAAGTCCACCGCATCACCGAACATATCCACTCAAGATCCCTGCGCGGTATGATGACAGGTGTTATTTACTTCGACATAGCGAAAGCATTCGACAAAGTCTGGCACAATGGCTTATTATTCAAGCTGTACCAACTCGGTGTGCCAGACCGGCTCGTTCTCATCCTACGAGACTTCCTGTCGAACCGCACCTTCCGCTACAAGATCGAAGGAGCGCTCTAATCCCCCCACCCCATCAGAGCAGGAGTCCCCCAGGGCTCTGTACTCGCCCCACTCCTATTCACGCTGTTCACTAGCGATATCCCAAAAGACGCTAAGACCCATCTGGCTCTGTTCGCAGATGACACAGCCATTTATTACACGGGTCGCAGCCACATCCAAATACGGCTTCTTCTCCAAACCGCAGTCAACAAGTTGGCTGCTTGGTTCAGGAAATGGCGTATCGAAATCAACCCCGATAAGAGTCAAGCAGTTATCTATTTGAAACCCAGACTCCAACCCACCCCTCCTCCGCCCATCACCATGTTCGGCAAGCCAATCCCTTGGGAAAAGCGAGCCAAATACCTTGGTGTTATCCTAGACAAAGTTCAACACCTCACCTTCTCAGAACACATAAAGACGGTCCGTTCGCGCGCCGCTTTCGCCCTCGGTTGTCTCCACTCCGTCCTCAATGAGCCAGTAGCTTTAAATCCCCCGACTGTGACCTCTGAGTTTGTTTCGGCCTTTCTTCTCAGAGATAGTCCTAGGAAACGCCGTGCTTATCAAAGCACTAATAATATCAATTCGATCCAGCCTGTCCCTTTGCTGCCCTCTCCCAGCGACGCCCTTAACCGAGGTTCGTACCCCACAGGGGGTGCCCTTAGCGTGCAGTCGCCTAGTTTTAATTAGTTTTAGCCCTGGCTGGAGGCTTTAACATTTCTTAAGGCAACCACAGTATAGTCCGGTTAAGTAGTCACGACCTCTCAAGGTCAACTACGAGATGCCATTTATAAAAAAAATAAATAAAAAGATTCATGAGTCAGTCGTCACGAAACCACCAAGTGAATAACACGTCGAGCTAATGTTGATGCTCGGACCGCGGAGTCCCATGTAAAGTCGTGTCGATTTGTATTCAGTTCAGATCAAGATCTCATAGAAACAACACGGAAATAAATAGTCTTCGAACAACAAGGAGTTTTTCATTGAACCAAGCGGTCTCCTCCAACCCAGCGCAAATTATAGGTGGGAGCACAAGAGCTCTCACCTCAAACAATAATAGTTAATAGTTGTTCTTATTTACATTTGAATTGTGTTTTCCTTAATTGTGTTTTACTATCTCACGACCCTAGAATTGTATAAACTAGCGCATAAGAAATTGGGTTACTTCTATTTCGGAACTCGATACGTTAACTTCAAATATATACCAATTCATGTAATTTAGTAATTTATTTATTTTATTGGTTCACCAACAATTGTTTGCACAGGTTGTATGCTAAAAAGTAACATACAGAAATGTAAATGCAACAGTGCAACAATCACTTATAGGTAAACTCCGCATGCATAAAGGACTTGTACAATTTTAGAATATTAATCTAGATTAAAAAACGAAAAATGCTAATCTAAAGTACTAAATATTATAACAACTTATGGAACTAATTACATTTAAATATATTCTCTCTCAAACGAGAAAATGAAAAGTTAAACTATTAAGAAATGTAAAATTTATTATATTAATCTAGTTTATAAAAAAAAAATACTAATCTAAAGGTCTAAGTAATTATTATAGGTAACATCGTAAGGAACTTACTATACTTAAATATATATATATATATATATTCTCTCTCAAGAGAATACGAGACAATGAAAAGTAAAGTTATTTAGCAAAATGCTTAAAAAAATTGGCCTTCAATCTGCCCAGACTTTCATAATGCAAATCAATTTTATCACTGCAGCTATTTACAACTTTGCATAATCTCGCATAGGGGGAATTGGCGCCTAGAACTGTTCTTCTCTGCGGAGGGCAGAGTGGTGTAATCACACTGCGAAGAATTCTTGCCGGTGCACGGAAATTAAAAGTGTACAATATTTGGCAGTCAATTTTGTGGTGCATCACTTTACACACAAACATTGCGTCATTGATGCGTCGGCGATTGTCAAGCGAAACCATTTTAAAGTGTATAAGTCTGTAAGTCTGTTGCTGTACGAACGTACTTTTTTAGATATTCCGCTAGAAAACGCCAGGTGCCATAGAAAACGCTTTTGAACGCGTTCTAGACGCAACGAGTGTGTGGCATAATGTGGACGCCAGATCACGCTACAATATTCTAACATACTTCGTATTAAGCAATTGTAAAGCAAAATTTTAGTCTTACAGCACCTAAACTGTTTGGAATTCCTCATGACAAATCCCAGCATCTTATAGGACTTTTTTATTATATTGTCTATCTGGGGAATAAAAGTTAACTTACGGTCAAACATGACACCAAGGTCTCCCATTGTGTCCAGTTCCGCAATCTTTATTCCATTGGTATAATAGTCTTGGTCTATTAAATTATGTTTTCGCGTAAATTTAACATGGTAACATTTACTTGAATTTAGATGCATCTTGTTGGTTTGACACCATTGCACAAGCCTGTCTAGATCGCTCTGTAGCGCAGAGGCATCATCTTTACATTTAACAATTTTAACAAATTTTAGGTCGTCTGCATACATAAAGATAACAGAGTAAAGAAAACAATTGGGAATATCGTTAATAAAGAAATTAAATAAAACAGGCCCTAGATGAAATCCTTGTGGCACGCCAGACGAGATGCATCGTAATTCAGACTGAAAACCGTTAATAACCACATAGAAAGATCTACCTACGAGATATGAACTCAACCATGAGAGTAACGACCCGGTGATGCCATATGCGCCCAATTTGCTAATCAATATTCCATGTGACACCTTATCGAAAGCTTTACTAAAATCTGTATAAATGACATTCGCTTGGAAACCTGAGTCTATTGCCTTCGTTAATAATTCAGTAATCAATATTAGGTTGGTAGTTGTGGATCTAGACTCCACGAAGCCATGTTGCTCCTCACTTAGGTACAGCTTTAAGTGATTCTGAATGTGGGGGCAGACCAAAGACTCAAAAATTTTAGCAAAGGTAGACAAGATCGATATGTCTATAATTAGAAACCATGTCGTCATTATTTGATTTGTATATGGGAACCACGTTCGCTATCTTCCATTTAGAGGGAAAAACTCCAGAGGCCAAAGACTTATTAAAAATAAGTGACAATGGTATAACCAACTCCGCCGCACACTCGTAAATAAAAATAGGCGGTATTCCATCTGGCCCTACACCCTTCTTGCAGTCCAGGTTTTTTAACTTATTGTATAAAGCCTCACAATCAATAAACAGATTTGATAACCTTAAGCTATAATTTTGAAGGTTATGTAAGTACGCATTATTGTTGAAATTGCCATCGTCCGTAGCAGGGCTATAAACAAAGGAAAAGTATGATGCAAAAAACTCGCATATTTCTGTCCCGTCAGATGACGTAGTAGTACCATCTGTCATCGACAAAGGGTATGCACTAGATCCCCCCGCTTAGCCTTTATGTAAGTCCAGAACAATTTGGGGTTATTTGTGAGTTCGTTTTCCAAGTTCTTTAAGTAGTTATTTTAGTAAACTGTTGCGAGGTCATCACAGCGTTTACTGATTATTTTTAATTAAATTTTATCTAACGGGTTCTTATAGACATTGTAGCGTTTTCTGATTTTGTTTTTAGAGTTCAGCAATTTGATAAGACTTCGGTTAAACCATGGTGGGTATTTTTCAGTCTTGGGTACTTTAGTAGATTTTTTTTTTATAGCCGTTTCAATAATGTCGTAAAACATATGCACCATCGCATTGACGTCATAAGATAATAAATAAAATCATTTTTAAATCAGTTTGCTGTTTAATGCGTAACAATTTGGCGCAGCCGGTAGGATAGATAGCATAGGGCAGTCAGACAGGGATAACGTACCTGTTAGGTTGTAAATAACAGCGCGGTACTAGAAGGGTTTTGAAGCTCCCTTCCGAACCGATGTCTATCCGCATCTTTATTGTGTTACTATGGTAAGTGGCTAAAACTGATATGCTCTAACTCTATTCCTATTCAACGTACTAAATCTTATTCTTAAATCCTTGAAGTCACTATACAAATTTCTATATCCTTATAAAAAACCTAAATCCTAGTGAGTGTCCATTAACCTTCGATTTACATAAGCATTTTATTTTTATATATTTCCACAAGTAGTCAAGCAAATATGTCTCAATCAGATATTAGAAAATCGCCGCTGTCAAGGATTGGCCAATTCCAAAAGACAAGACGCAGGTCAGAGCATTTCTGAGTTTGTGCTCCTATTAGCGGCGATTTGTCAAGAACTTTGCAGATATAGCCAAACCCCTGCATAAGCTAACTGAGGAGAAGCGACATTTCTGCTGGGATGGAAGTTGCGACATCGCATTCCAGGAGCTAAAGAATTGTTTCTGGTTGTTATAATATTATAACCACATCATTCACTATTAGTACCTAAGATAATAATAATAATAATAAGCAAATAACAATAAATTAATATTAATCCATAATAGATAATTTTTAGAAACAGTTTATAAATTCATATATATGTGCAACCATATCAGGAAAAACCAAATTTACTAAAACATACCTAATTTTAAACAAATACAATGAATAACCTACACTTGCATCAAAAACTGCCGAACCGGAGGTGACATCTGTCATGTCACCTCCGATAAAAACGTGAAAATGAAATATTGAAAATGTTGACGAGATTAGCAGCTCGCCGTGCACGCCTACCACCTCCGGAGTCGTCGCTCAGCCCCGCCCTGCCGCCGCCGGAATCCAGCCCCATCGAGAGTGCTGTGACACCGGCCGTAGCAGTTGCGTCGAGCTCGAGCGACGAATATTTTTCCCCGCCGACGTCGCCAACACCTGTACGTCGGCAGGGGAGAGGCCGGCCACCGAGGAGCTTGGGACTTAGGGGCCATCCGGCCCCGAGCCGGGTCCCCGCTGCCGGTGGTTGTGTGCAGCGCATGAGATGGACTCAGTCTATGAACGAGAACGTCATGCGCGCATACTACGGGTCTACAGAGGGGGGAACTAACCTCACTGCGTACCGTGATAGGTTGCTGTCTCTGTTCCAGGAACTGGAACCAACCGTCAACGTCTCGGCCCAACGACTGTCGGATCAGGTGCGGGTCATCCAACGCAATCACAGGTTGGACGACATCGCACTTGATAGGCTGCGCTCAGAGGTACTGAACAATCAAATCGTCTCGACTCTGGCACAAACCGCGGCACAAGCGTCAACTATTGATGCCATCCCGCCGCGGTCCAATCGTGTTGAAGAAGATGATGATAGGGTTGACACAGTAAGTAGCCAGTGCAACGTCCGACTGAGGAGCGCACTGGAAGATGCGTTTCGCGAGTATAGGTCCACTCCAACCGAACTTAGACCCCGAATACCACGGCTACCTATGCACAAAAAAAATAGGGCGCTAGTGTGTGCCTTGGACTCGCAGCTCAAGAATTTCTTCGAGAGCAGCGAGGATCTCGTTGATACACACTCAATCTTGTATTGCGCGGCTGTGGCGGCATGTCGTTTAGCTAACGTCAAGTTTCCAAATTGTGACGCAGCTACTCGACCAAAACCAGCCGTACCAGCCTGGCGATACAGGATCGAGCGTCGTATCGATGGGGCCAGGGTACTCATCGGTAAACTATACTGCTTCAGGGAGGGCAACACACGACCACGAGTGATGCGCTTTGTAAGACAGGCATTTTCGGGGACTGGAATCAGCCCTCGGGAATACATGTCCAATGTCACAGAGCGCATCGACTTCCTGAAGCAGAAAGTTTGTGCATGGGCGAGTCGTATTCGGCGGTATAAGCGGCGGGTTGATCGGTACACGCAGAATCGCATGTTCCGGAGCGATGAGAGGTGGGTATATAGAACTTGGGAGCGACCTGAACAAAACGTGATGGACGTGTGCCGCCCGGATGATGCCACCACTAGTGCATTCTGGCGCAGCATCTGGTCGGTGCCTGTCTGTCACGCTGAGGGTGGCTGGATGCGCGATATCGAGCGAGTGTGTGGAACTATACCAGAAATGGAACCAGTCATAATTACGCCATTAGACGTAGCCAAAGCAGTCCGTCCGTTACCGAATTGGAAATCACCGGGACCGGACGGACTGCATAACTTTTGGTTAAAATGGCTAATTAGTTCACACACTTGCCTGGCATCTCAGTTCCAGTCATCCTTAGAGTCTGGGTCACTACCACAGTTTCTAACAACAGGCGTTACCCACCTGCTCCATAAGTCAGGTAGTCCCGCGGAACCCAAGAATTATAGACCGATCACGTGTTTGTCGACGGTTTATAAACTTCTTACATCCATTTTGAGAGCGAAAATTAACACACACATTGACAGTTACTCGATTATGTCTGCCTCTCAAAATGGATGTAGGAATGGGTCTCGCGGTACTAAGGAGCTACTCCTCATAGACATGGCCATTAGCCAACAGGTTCGCCGATCCCGCAAGGATATGTCGACATGCTGGATAGATTATAAGAAGGCCTACGACTCGGTGCCACATACATGGCTCATGAGGGTGCTGGAGTTGTACAAGATAGATGCAACTCTACGCACCTTCCTTGAGTCGTGTATAAGACAGTGGAAGACGGTCCTTCGCTATCCAGGGTGTCGACAGATCCAGGGGAATGATGAGCCTGTATGGATTAAGCGGGGAATATTTCAGGGCGACAGTTTGAGCCCACTTTGGTTCTGCTTAGCCCTGAATCCTCTAAGCACACTGCTGGAGGACTCAGGTCTAGGCTATCGGTTGAAGAGAGGTGGTCAGGTCATATCTCACCTCCTCTACATGGATGATTTGAAACTCTTTGCCCCTAACAAATTGCATCTGATGGAGCTACTGAAGGTAACTGAAACTTTTAGTAGTGCCATCAGGATGGAATTTGGTGTGGACAAATGTACAGTCATGCATGTAAAGGGGGGGAAGATTATGGAATCCGAGGGAATTCCACTTTCGGATTCCATACACCTTAGATCCCTCTCCTCATCCGAAAGCTATAAGTATTTGGGTATGTCGGAAGCGTTAGGCATCAACGATGCTGACATGAAGCAATCGTTGAAGGAGCGCTTCTTTTGTCGCCTGAAGAAGGTATTAATTAGTCTTCTTTCGGGCGGAAATAAGGTGCGCGCCTTCAATGGTTGGGTAATGCCGGTTTTGATGTACTCTTTTGGCATACTCAAATGGACTCAGACTGAACTCGACGCCCTAGATAGAAGGGTCCGTACACTGCTGACCGCAAACCGGATGCATCACCCACGATCATCGGTGATGAGACTGTATATCCCGCGGAAGTGTGGGGGTCGAGGATTTTTAAATGCGAAAACCCTCCACATCCGCGAGGTGTGCAGTCTCAGGGAATATTTTTTAAAAGCCGAAGTGGGTATGCACCGTGATGTGGTCGCAATGGACAAGGGGCTCACCCCGCTCTCCATGGCGAAAGAGAACTGGTGCAAACCTGTAGTACTTACTACCGATGACCGCAAGAAGGTATGGCAAAGCAAGGAGCTTCACGGGCGCTTCTATCGGGCTCTTCATGAGCCCGGTGTAGATTTCTTAGCGTCCGTATCCTGGCTGCGTTTCAGTGACCTCTTCGGGGAAACTGAAGGTTTTGTCTGTGCAATTATGGACGAAGTTATCTTGACGAATAACTACCGGAGACATATTATGAAGGACGGGACGGCTGACGTGTGTTGGGCATGCCACCGTCCGGGTGAATCCATCAGACATATTATCTCTGGTTGTTCTCGTCTGGCTAACAGCGAGTACTTGCACAGGCATAACCAAGTAGCCAGGATTATTCACCAGCAACTTGCTTTGAAATATAAACTTGTCGACTCAGAGGTACCGTATTACAAGTATGTGCCCGACCCAGTTCTCGAAAATGACCATGTCACGTTGTACTGGGATCGGTCTATCATCACTGACAGGACTGTTGTCGCCAACAAACCTGATATAGTGGTGATAGATCGATTAGTGCGCCGCGCAATGATTGTTGATGTTACCATTCCACATGACGGGAACCTCGTGAAAGCTGAGAAAGATAAACAAATGAAATATCTTGACTTAGCACGCGAGGTTGTTGACATGTGGAATGTGAGCTCAACTGTCATTGTGCCGATTGTCGTATCGGCCAATGGCCTGATGGCCGACAGCCTCGATCAACATCTATCGAGGCTCTCGTTAGGCGGTTGGATCAAGGGCCTGATTCAGAAGGCAGTACTCCTCGATACGGCTCGCATTGTGAGGAGGTTTCTATCTCTGGAGCCCTAACCACCGGTAGCTTGGACCCTGCTCCCGACACCGGTGGATCACTATTTTTTTATATTTTTAAACGTTGTTTTTTTTATTTTTTTATTTAATCATACTAATATTTAAAAATGTAACAAAATAAGACGACTAAATAAATAAACGACATAATAATAATAATATGTGGTTCATACATGGCTCATGAGGGTGCTGGAGTTGTACAAGATAGATGCAACTCTACGCACCTTCCTTGAGTCGTGTATAAGACAGTGGAAGACGGTCCTTCGCTATCCAGGGTGTCGACAGATCCAGGGGAATGATGAGCCTGTATGGATTAAGCGGGGAATATTTCAGGGCGACAGTTTGAGTCCACTTTGGTTCTGCTTAGCCCTGAATCCTCTAAGCACACTGCTGGAGGACTCAGGTCTAGGCTATCGGTTGAAGAGAGGTGGTCAGGTCATATCTCACCTCCTCTACATGGATGATTTGAAACTCTTTGCCCCTAACAAATTGCATCTGATGGAGCTACTGAAGGTAACTGAAACTTTTAGTAGTGCCATCAGGATGGAATTTGGTGTGGACAAATGTGCAGTCATGCATGTAAAGGGGGGGAAGATTATGGAATCCGAGGGAATTCCACTTTCGGATTCCATACACCTTAGATCCCTCTCCTCATCCGAAAGCTATAAGTATTTGTTTGTCGACAGATCCAGGGGAATGATGAGCCTGTATGGATTAAGCGGGGAATATTTCAGGGCGACAGTTTGAGTCCACTTTGGTTCTGCTTAGCCCTGAATCCTTTTGGCATACTCAAATGGACTCAGACTGAACTCGACGCCCTAGATAGAAGGGTCCGTACACTGCTGACCGCAAACCGGATGCATCACCCACGATCATCGGTGATGAGACTGTATATCCCGCGGAAGTGTGGGGGTCGAGGATTTTTAAATGCGAAAACCCTCCACAACCGCGAGGTGTGCAGTCTCAGGGAATATTTTTTAAAAGCCGAAGTGGGTATGCACCGTGATGTGGTCGCAATGGACAAGGGGCTCACCCCGCTCTCCATGGCGAAAGAGAACTGGCGCAAACCTGTAGTACTTACTACCGATGACCGCAAGAAGGTATGGCAAAGCAAGGAGCTTCACGGGCGCTTCTATCGGGCTCTTCATGAGCCCGGTGTAGATTTCTTAGCGTCCGTATCCTGGCTGCGTTTCAGTGACCTCTTCGGGGAAACTGAAGGTTTTGTCTGTGCAATTATGGACGAAGTTATCTTGACGAATAACTACCGGAGACATATTATGAAGGACGGGACGGCTGACGTGTGTCGGGCATGCCACCGTCCGGGTGAGTCCATCAGACATATTATCTCTGGTTGTTCTCGTCTGGCTAACAGCGAGTACTTGCACAGGCATAACCAAGTAGCCAGGATTATTCACCAGCAACTTGCTTTGAAATATAAACTTGTCGACTCAGAGGTACCGTATTACAAGTATGTGCCCGACCCAGTTCTCGAAAATGACCATGTCACGTTGTACTGGGATCGGTCTATCATCACTGACAGGACTGTTGTCGCCAACAAACCTGATATAGTGGTGATAGATCGATTAGTGCGCCGCGCAATGATTGTTGATGTTACCATTCCACATGACGGGAACCTCGTGAAAGCTGAGAAAGATAAACAAATGAAATATCTTGACTTAGCACGCGAGGTTGTTGACATGTGGAATGTGAGCTCAACTGTCATTGTGCCGATTGTCGTATCGGCCAATGGCCTGATGGCCGACAGCCTCGATCAACATCTATCGAGGCTCTCGTTAGGCGGTTGGATCAAGGGCCTGATTCAGAAGGCAGTACTCCTCGATACGGCTCGCATTGTGAGGAGGTTTCTATCTCTGGAGCCCTAACCACCGGTAGCTTGGACCCTGCTCCCGACACCGGTGGATCACTATTTTTTTATATTTTTAAATGTTTTTTTTAATTTTTTTATTTAATCATACTAATATTTAAAAATGTAACAAAATAAGACGACTAAATAAATAAACGACATAATAATAACAACACCAACGTCAACGTCAACGTCTCTTTTGTCATCTGTTCACAATTTCCTAATATATAATTTTTAGAAGCAGTTTTTATATTTATATATCCGTAAAACCATATCAGAAAATCCAATATTATCAAAACATAAACATAATTTTATATAAATACAATGAACAGAAACAAAAACTTGCATCGAAAACTGCCGATCCGGAGGTGACATCTGTCATGTCACCTCCGATAAAAACGTGAAAATGAAATGTTGAAAATGTTGACGAGATCAGCAGCTCGCCGTGCACGCCTACCACCTCCGGAGTCGTCGCTCAGCCCCGCCCTGCCGCCGCCGGAATCCAGCCCCATCGAGAGTGCTGTGACACCGGCCGTAGCAGTTGCGTCGAGCTCGAGCGACGAATATTTTTCCCCGCCGACGTCGCCAACACCTGTACGTCGGCAGGGGAGAGGCCGGCCACCGAGGAGCTTGGGACTTAGGGGCCATCCGGCCCCGAGCCGGGTCCCCGCTGCCGGTGGTTGTGTGCAGCGCATGAGATGGACTCAGTCTATGAACGAGAACGTCATGCGCGCATACTATGGGTCTCCGGGGGGGGGAACTAACCTCACTGCGTACCGTGATAGGTTGCTGTCTCTGTTCCAGGAACTGGAACCAACCATCAACATCTCGGCCCAACGACTGTCGGATCAGGTGCGGGTCATCCAACGCAATCACAGGTTGGACGACATCGCACTTGATAGGCTGCGCTCAGAGGTACTGAACAATCAAATCGTCTCGACTCTGGCACAAACCGCGGCACAAGCGTCAACTATTGATGCCATCCCGCCGCGGTCCAATCGTGTTGAAGAAGATGATGATAGGGTTGACACAGTAAGTAGCCAGTGCAACGTCCGACTGAGGAGCGCACTGGAAGATGCGTTTCGCGAGTATAGGTCCACTCCAACCGAACTTAGACCCCGAATACCACGGCTACCTATGCACAAAAAAAATAGGGCGCTAGTGTGTGCCTTGGACTCGCAGCTCAAGAATTTCTTCGAGAGCAGCGAGGATCTCGTTGATACACACTCGATCTTGTATTGCGCGGCTGTGGCGGCATGTCGTTTAGCTAACGTCAAGTTTCCAAATTGTGACGCAGCTACTCGACCAAAACCAGCCGTACCAGCCTGGCGATACAGGATCGAGCGTCGTATCGATGGGGCCAGGGTACTCATCGGTAAACTATACTGCTTCAGGGAGGGCAATACACGACCACGAGTGATGCGCTTTGTAAGACAGGCATTTTCGGGGACTGGAATCAGCCCTCGGGAATACATGTCCAATATCACAGAGCGCATCGACTTCCTGGAGCAGAAAGTTTGTGCATGGGCGAGCCGTATTCGGCGGTATAAGCGGCGGGTTGATCGGTACACGCAGAATCGCATGTTCCAGAGCGATGAGAGGTGGGTATATAGAACTTGGGAGCGACCTGAACAAAACGTGACGGACGTGTGCCACCCGGATGATGCCACCACGAGTGCATTCTGGCGCAGCATCTGGTCGGTGCCCGTCTGTCACGCTGAGGGTGGCTGGATGCGCGATATCGAGCGAGTGTGTGGAACTATACCAGAGATGGAACCAGTCATAATTACGCCATTAGACGTAGCCAAAGCAGTCCGTCCGTTACCGAATTGGAAATCACCGGGACCGGACGGACTACATAATTTTTGGTTAAAATGGCTCATTAGTTCACACACTTGCCTGGCATCTCAGTTCCAGTCATCCTTAGAGTCTGGGTCACTACCACAGTTTCTAACAACAGGCGTTACCCACCTGCTCCATAAGTCAGGTAGTCCCACGGAACCCAAGAATTATAGACCGATCACGTGTTTGTCGACGGTTTATAAACTTCTTACATCCATTTTGAGAGCGAAAATTAACACACACATTGACAGTTACTCGATTATGTCTGCCTCTCAAAATGGATGTAGGAATGGGTCCCGCGGTACTAAGGAGCTACTCCTCATAGACATGGACATCGCGTGCTACGCGAGGTTGTTGACATGTGGAATGTGAGCTCGACTGTCATTGTGCCGATTGTCGTATCGGCCAATGGGCTGATGGCCGAAAGCCTCGATCAACATCTATCGAGGCTCTCGTTAGGCGGTTGGATCAAGGGCCTGATTCAGAAGGCAGTACTCCTCGATACGGCTCGCATTGTGAGGAGGTTTCTATCTCTGGAGCCCTAACCACCGGTAGCTTGGACCCTGCTCCCGACACCGGTGGATCACTATTTTTTTATATTTTTAAATGTTTTTTTATTTTTTATTTATTCATACTAATATTTAAAAATGTAATAAAATAAGACTACTAAATAAATAAACGACATAATAATAATAATAATAGTCTGTGGCCCGACTGTCAAGCTGACAGTAAAAAAAATTTTACTCCAATATTTTTTAATATTTTAAATATAATTAAACAAACAACAACAACAATAATCTTTTAATATGTGTTCCTACACCATTTTTATGACCGGAATTTAATACTATCATAATGGATCCTATACTAATAATACACAGAAGAAATTTTCAATGCTGACACGAAGTCGGGCACGACAACTCGAGACCACACACCCAACATCTTCGGGTTCGTCGCTCAGTTCCGCCTCGCAGTTGCCGGAACCTGCTCCAGACGTGAGTCCAGTGACACCGGCCGCTGCAGTTGCGTCGAGCTCGAGCGACGAATACTTTTCGCCGCCGACAACACCACCACCAGTACGTCGACGCGGAAGAGGCCGACCACCGGCCAGCTTAGGACTCCGAGGCCCACCGGCCTCTGATAGGGTCCCCGCTGCCGGTGGAAGTGTGCAGCGCATGAGATGGACACAAACTGTCAATGAAAATGTCATGCGCGCATACTTTGGGGCTACAGAGGGGGGAAGTAACTTGACTGCGTACCGTGGTTGGATGCTCTCTCTATTTCAGGTGCTCGAGCCAGCTGTCAACGTGTTAACGCAACGACTGTCGGATCAGGTGTGGGTTATCCAGCGTAACCATATGCTGGATGACGTTGTACTTGATCGACTACGCCTCGAATCACGGAATAGCCACGTTGCGCCTGCTTCGTCATTGGTCGCGGTGCAACTGCAAAATTTACCCAGCTTTTCATCGCGACCCAACCGCGTTGATAAAGAGGACGATGATGAGGCTATATCCGTGAGTTCCCAGTGCAATGTAAGATTGAGGAGCGCTTTGGACGATGCTTTCCACCACGTTTACCTCGTTTGCCCATGCACAAGAAAAACAAGGCGCTGGTGTGTGCTCTAGACTCGCAGCTGTCAAATTACTTTAACGACAGCAAAGACCTCACCGATACCCATTCAATCTTGTACTGTGCGGCTGTTGCGGCATGTCGTGTGGCTCATGTCAAATTCCCGAACAGTGACAGAGCCACACGACCAAAACCAGCTGTACCAGCTTGGCAGTGCAGGATTGAACGTCGTATCGGGGAGACTAGAGCACTCATCGGCAAGCTAATCTGCTTCAGGGAGGGCAATACTCGCCCTAGAGTGATGCGTTTTGTGAGGCGGGCGTTCTCGGGGACTGATATTAGTTCTCGAGATTATTTGTCCCGCGTCACAG
The DNA here is from genome assembly GCA_947507525.1 of Apamea epomidion. Lineage (NCBI taxonomy): Eukaryota > Metazoa > Arthropoda > Insecta > Lepidoptera > Noctuidae > Apamea > Apamea epomidion. The sequence continues at coordinate 11,333,053 of OX382237.1, forward strand.
AACGTATTGACTACCTGAAGCAGAAGATTTGTGCATGGGCAAGCCGTATTCGTCGGTATAGGCGGAGAGTGGAGCGGTACACTCAGAATCGCACATTCCAGAGCGACGAAAGGTGGGTTTACAGGGATTGGGAACGACAGGACCAATGTGTGACTGACACGCACCTACCAGATGATGACGCCATGTGTTCGTTCTGGCAAAACATCTGGTCGGTGCCTGTCAGTCACGCCGAAGTAGATTGGACTGGGAAGATCGAGCGAGCGTGCGAACTTATACCAGAGATGGAGCCACTTATCATCAGCCCCTAAGATATTGCTCGTGCAGTCCGTCCGTTGCCTAACTGGAAATCTCCAGGGCCGGACGGGCTGCACAACTTTTGGATAAAGTGGTTCCAAAGATCGCACGCCCCCTTGGCATCCCAGTTCCAGTCAGCCTTAGAGTTAGGGTCGCTGCCCCAGTTCCTAACGACAGGAATAACCCACCTGCTCCATAAATCAGGTAGTACTGCGGATCCCAGAAATTATAGACCGATCACTTGTCTACCGACGTTCTATAAAGTTCTTACATCCATTTTGAGAGCTAAAATTAATAAACACATAGACAGCAACTCCATCATGTCTGTCTCTCAAAATGGATATAAGAACGGGTCCCGCGGTACTAAGGAGCTACTTCTCATTGATATGGCCATTAGCCAACAGGTTCGTCGTTCCCGAAAGGATCTGTCGACATGTTGGATAGATTATAAGAAGGCCTATGACTCGGTGCCACATACATGGCTCATGAGGGTGCTGGAATTGTATAAAGTAGATACAACTCTGCGCACCTTCCTGATGACGTGTATGGGGCAATTGAGGACGGTCCTTCGCTATCCAGGATGTCGAAATATCCAGAGGAATAGCGAGCCGATAAGGATCGAGCGAGGCATATTCCAGGGTGACAGTTTGAGTCCGCTTTGGTTCTGCTTAGCCGTGAATCCTCTAAGCACGCTGCTGGAAGATTCAGGTCTAGGCTATCGGCTGAGGAGAGGTGGTCAGGTTATATCTCACCTCCTCTACATGGATGACCTAAAACTCTTTGCCCCCAACAATTTGCAACTGATGGAGCTACTGAAAATTACTGAAACTTTCAGTAGCGCCGTCAGGATGGAATTTGGTGTGGACAAATGTGCGGTCATGCATGTAAAGCGAGGGGAGATCGTGGAATCCGTGGGAACCCAACTCTCGGATTCCACAAATCTTAGAGCCCTCTCCGTATCCGAAACCTATAAGTATTTGGGTATGTCGGAAGCGCTAGGCATCAATGTTACTGACATGAAGCAATCGTTGAAGGAGCGCTTCTTTGGCCGCCTGAAAAAAGTATTTAATAGTCTTTTATCAGGCGGGAACAAGGTGCGCGCCTTCAACGGTTGGGTCATGCCGGTTTTGATGTACTCTTTCGGCATACTCAAATGGACTCAGACCGAACTCGACGCCCTGGATAGGAGGGTCCGTACGCTGCTAACTGCAAATCGAATGCATCACCCACGGTCATCGGTAATGAGGCTGTATATCCCGCGAAAGTGTGGAGGTCGAGGCTTTTTAAACGCTAAGAACCTCCACAATCGCGAGATATGCAGTCTCAGGGAATATTTCCTAAAAACCGAAGTGGAGATGCATCGAGATGTAGTCGCGATGGACAAGGGCCTCACACCGCTCTCCTTGGGTAAAGAGAACTGGCGCAAGCCAGTAGTGCTTGACACTAATGAACGCATGGAGGTATGGCAGAGTAAGGAGCTTCACGGGCGCTTCTTTCGGGCCCTACATGGGCCCGATGTAGATCTACTAGCGTCCGTAGCCTGGCTACGTTGTGGTGACCTCTTTGGAGAAACCGAAGGTTTTGTCTGTGCAATTATGGACGAAGTTATGATGACGAACAACTACCGGAGATTTATTGTGAAAGACGGCACGGTTGACATCTGTCGGGCATGCCACCGGCCGGGGGAATCAATCAGGCATATTATCTCCGGGTGTTCTCGTCTAGCTAACGGAGAATACTTGCATAGACACAACCTTGTAGCTAGGATAATACATCAACAACTTGCTCTGAAATACAACCTTGTGGAATCGGAGGTGCCGTACTACAGGTATGTGCCCGACCCAGTTCTCGAAAATGGTAATATCACATTGTACTGGGATCGATCCATCATCACTGACAGGACTATTGTTGCCAATAAGCCTGATATAGTGGTGGTGGATCGATCAGAGCAACGTGCAATGATTGTTGACATAACCGTCCCGCATGATGAGAACCTCGTGAAAACCGAGAAAGATAAACAAATCAAATATCTTGACTTGGCTCGCGAGGTTGTTGACATGTGGGATGTGGACTCAGCGATCATTGTGCCGATAGTCGTGACAGCCAATGGCTTTATAGCCAAGAGCCTTGACCAACACCTGAGGAGGCTCTCGTTGGGTAGCTGGATCAAGGGCTTGATTCAGAAAGCGGTACTTCTGGACACGGCTCGCATTGTCAGGAGGTTCCTCTCTCTGGAGCCCTGACCACCGGTAGCTTGGACCCTGTTCCTGATACCGATGGGCTACTATTTTTTATATTTTTAAATGTTTTTATACTTTTTATATTCCAATATTTAAAAATATAATTTATATGATTACATTAAAATAAAGGAAATAATAATAATAATATCATTTATTTTCTCCCACAAGATACATACGTTTCTTCTTTCTTCGTTTCTTAAGATATGTATATCTTATCTTTAATTAGTAAACATATCCCTTGCCTAGTAAATAAGTCATTAGATAACCATTGTTACGTTAGATCGTTAATAGTTGTTCTTATTTACATTCGAATTGTGTTTTCCTTAATTATGTTTTATTATCTCACGACCCTAGCATTATACAGGGTTACTGGTAATTCGACGTATATCCGTCAGGGGCTGATAAGAGGGCCAAAATGCTACAAATTGAACCCCCCATATGTTTGGCCGAAGTTCAATAGTTTTCGAGATATTTGAATTTTAAGGGTGTTTCGATATTTACCCAAAATTTGACAATAATTCCAAATAAAAATAAAAAAACATATTTGAATGGGTCCCATTAAAAATGATGTTGTAGCTGGCACTTCAATTAAGCTATGGACACTATTAAAACTACTTAATTTAACAAAATAATTAAAATAATGAGCGATATAAGAATAATGTCTTACCAATATTTTCATTTTTTACGCTTAAAAATGTTGTCTCGCCACAAACATTTCTATGACATTAATTGTACAAATAACTAAAACAACTTGCCTATTCTGTAAGCTTTCCAAAAAGGTATAAACATCAATTTTTAAATACATAATTCGTGGCATGGCATGTGTTGAACCGGCGCGGAGAGAAATCATCTGTGTTTTTAGTTTATGATCCTCGCTAAAACAACCGATTTTACTGGCGAAATTCTTCGTGATGGGGCGGGGTGTGCGGGCGGGGGAGTACACGGCGTCTGCTGCGCTCGCGTCGCCTTCCTTAGTAAGTTTCGACTCTACGCCGCGCAAGCACGTGTGTTGTTATCTTGCTATTAACCAATCTCTCATCGCGTTAATTTGTTATAGATCATTATTGTTAATTCTTGTTTCTCTTGATCATCTTTTTACGTTAAATATAACGATTAAAAAAATAAAAGTTTACAGATCATGACACCTGCTGTAAGCATAGTTCGATTAGCCTGCAGTTTCATGACCTAATTTGAACATTTTCATTGATTATTCTACAACTGGGTTGATCCATTTTCAGAATCGGTTTCACATGACAAATATTAATTAATATTGCATGAAAAAATATGAATTGATATTGACATTCTTAGCCATAACAGTTGACATTGATATTAAAAGTCATGAGAGGCAATTCCAGGATCATTTTCTAAAAAGAGGTTTCACAAAGAATTTTGTTAATAACAGTACACACAGGTAAGAAAATGTTATAATATACGAATATGATGTATTAAGAATGTGGTGTTTTGAGATAGTGATATTTTGATAATGTGATGATTTGCGATTCATCATCATCATCATCTGCCTAGCCTTTTCCCAAATATGTTGGATTCGGCTTCCACATGAACATGATATTCAGAGACGGAGCGATCCAGTACTTTGATACTACTATCTATATTATTTCAAAGATTTATACTGTATTTTACAAATTTCGTATTTTTTAATAAAATATATTTATTGTGTACACTACGTGGTGTTCTTTTGCTACAAAAAAAAAAAAAACAAAAATCGGCAGAAGAATTAACGACGCAAATGCGGTGTACCGAAAACAACGCTCGATGAATGTAAAACCATTTTTAAAAGGTGTTTCACTTTTTATTGACCCCAAGTTAATCCCGGAGCAAGCTGGTTTCAGACCCGTCAAGTCTTGCTGCAACCAGACCCTCAAATTTGTTCAACACAGTGAGTATGGTTTCGAGACAGGATGGTCACAGGCGCTGTTTTTGTGGACCTGTCAGCTGCCTACGATACAGTCAACCTCAAACATTTGCTGTGGAAGGTGGAGACACTGATTAGCGACCAGAACTTTGTTCGAAAATTCCGAAAATTCCTCCACAATCGTCGCTTTAGGTACACCTTCTCTCGGAAAGAAGTCGTTGGAGAGCGCAGAAAAACGGCCTACCTCAAGGTAGTGTCCTGGCACCGCTCCTGTTTAATGTCTACACCAATGATCATCCAGCCTGAACTCGTCCTACTTCCTCTATGCAGACGGCCTTGCCCTCACGTCCCAAGCCACCACTTTTGAGGAGGTTGAGGCCCACCTGTCAGACGCTCTTGGTGACTTAGCCACTAACTCACTCAAGCCCAATCCGAGCAAAACCCAGTCTTGCATATTTCATCTCCGCAATTGAGAGGCGGGTCGCAAACTTAACATCGTTTGGGGTGGGGTGTCCATCGAGCACAGCAACTCCCCTAAATATCTTGGTGTTACCCTGGACAGGTCTTTAACATTCGGCAAAAACTGCAAGAATATCAAGCAGACGGTGCACACTCGCAACAGTCTTCTCCGTCGACTAGTCTCATCGAAGTGGGGTGCTTCGCCGGACGTTACGCGAACTACTTGACTGGCGCTATCTTTTTCTGCGGGAGTCGTTCCGCCCATGCAAAGCTAGTGGATACAGCTTTGAATGAAACGTCGCTTTGATCATCACTGGTTGCCTAAAACCGACCCCGGTACAAATGCTGTACTCACTGGCAGGAATATCACCAGTGGTTCGTAGAGCGGTGGCAAGCTCCAGCAAAAGAGCCAAAATGGTTTCCGACACACGACACCCTATGCACAACAACATCCTTGTGCCACAAAGGCTTAAAAGTCGAAACAGTTTTTTAAAGTGTGTCGTCCCACACTGGCGAACGATTGTAAGAAAGATTGAAGCTGTGGCGAAACTGTGCTTCCTACCTGGACATGAGTTACATTGGGTAACCTGGAAGTCTTTAAATAGACTCCGGTCCCTGGTTGGCCGAAGCAAGGAAAACCTGTTCAGGTGGAGATTCATAGACGACTCCGCCTTGGAGTGTAAATGTGGTGCTGTTCCACAAACGATGGGACACTTAATATCGTGTCCTGCGTGTCGTGTCAGCTGCACGTTACAGGAACTGATGGACACTGGTGATGGCGCCAAACAAGTGGCAGAATTTTGGGGAGTCCATTTAGATTGCTATCGACACGCTAAGAAGAAGAAGCACCACACCTACCTCAACAACACACCTTATCATTAATACAACCTTATAAACTCGATCGTTTCTTTACAGGCAATCAAGTCGGAGAACAAGAATATTATTCCAAAATAAAACAGAAGATTTAACAATTATGGAAACCAGTAAGTTTTAATGAAAGTCATTTATTTTTCAATAAGCTTATACTGCCCCCTCCTAGGCAAAGGCCTCCCCCTAGTCCTTGCAGGAACTTTTTTCCCGCGCCACCTCGAACCAACACCCTAATTGCGTAACAAACTTTCAATCACAATATGAATCATATTGAAGGATGTTGTTAATCCTTTATACCTAATATTGCCTCATATTTTCGAAAAATGTGTCTGCTAAACAACATAAATATCGCACTGAATGTTGTCAAACTGTCAAAATGAAAACCATTGCTACTGTTAGTGTGTTAAACAATTTCCCCGCAGCCCTCGACGAAAGTCAAAAGCATCTATAAAAAAAGTAACATACTGTTACTGTTAGCCTGCATCATCCCACTGCTGGGCTAATTCCTCTCCCCGTGACTTCCAGCTCTTTGTATCCAGGGCTAAATAGACCGCTGGTCGTTTGTTTTGTCCAGCTCCTCCCGCCATCTTCTACAGGTCTAGCTGTGTCAGGGCTCCACGTGGTGGTTATTTTGGCCCACAGCTTATTGGGCATACGGCTGACGTGGCCAGCCCAGTCCCACTTCCGCTTAGCGGCTTTTTGAGCAGTCAGTAATCTATGCTTTGGAGCGTAGTGTGGTGTTGCGAATATGGTCTGTCAATTTGACGCTTAGAATACTGCGCTCCATTGCACGTTGGCAAACCTTGAGTTTAGACTTTTGAATTTTGTCAAAGACCAAGTCTGGGATCCATAGGTCAAAATGGGAAGGATGCACATGTCCATGATTTTTCGCTTGGGTGACAAAGGCAGATTTCCTTTCATAAGGTATTTCATGGACCAGGAGCTCTTGCCCCCGACATGGCATAAAACTGTGGCGCTGCATATGGAGCATCTGAGCAGTAGCTCTAAACGGTCCAGATAGCAGAAAAACCGATAACAGTGCAGGTTATCGCTTTGGTTGGCAACAACAATTTTATTTATAATTAAAAATAGCTAAACAAGGCACCACAAAAGGTAATCAGTGGATGAACCGTCTTAAAGACAACAATGACCAAAAACATCGCAGTAGGGATAAAGTTTTACAAATCTGCACAAATTGCTGTACTCAAACTGCCAGTCCCCAGCACCTAGAATAAACTATTTTTGTCCAGATACCATACCATCCCCCCATTACTGGTTTTGAAGTACACACCACACTTAGTAGAATGAAGTACAACAGGGTACCAGGTGAGGATGGTATTAGTACCGAAATTTTGAAAATAGGCGAATCTACTCTTCTCCTCTACTCCCTATACACATTACAAACAGGTATATTCCCTGATAACTTTTGCCATACAAATATAATACTTTTACATAAAAAGGGGGATAAATCAGACCTTAATAACTATCGACCGATTAGCCTTATATCACATCTCTATAAGGCCTTCATTAAAGTCATAGATAATCGTATCTCGCCCCAATTGGACAAACACCAATCTCCTCAACAAACAGGCTTCCGACCAGGCCTCTCCACTACTGACCATCTACATGCAATAAACCAAATAATCGAAAAATATCAAGAGTTCAATATACCAATTTATCTTGCCTTCATCGACTACTCGAAAGCTTTCGAAAGTCACACGAAGCTATATTCGACGCTCTGAACCACCCAGAAATTGATCCCACCTACATCAGCCTACTTCGTAACGTATATAGGTATTTACACAGCACTGCTTCAATTAGATTACAAACAGCCGGATGATCATTCTGTATTGAAAAAGGCATGAAACAAGGAGACCCGCTCTCACCCAAACTCTTTAACAGCGGTCTTGAAGAAGTGTTTAAAAAGTTATCGGCAACTTGGGAGAGATGCTGCATTGAATTCGGCGGAGTGCGGTTAACAAACCTCCACTTTGCTGACGTATTTTCCTCCACGGCGGCAGAACTGGAGCTTATGTTAAACCAACTCAGTGATGCAAGACTTGAGGTTAGACTGGCGATGAACATGTCGAAGACCAAGCTGATGTCAAACACCACTAAATATAGGATCAGAGTGAATGGTGAGGAATTGTTATATGTCCATGAATACATCTATTTGGGCCAGTTAGTCTCTTTCCAATCCAGACAAGACAACGAAGTCTTAAGACGAACCGAACATTGATTACACCTCGCTAATTTGGGCGCGAATCATTCAAATCTAATACTTATTTTGAACTAAACGTTGCCCTAAATCAGGATACCCCTAGGATGTTTCCATCAAATAGCTGCAGGGTTGTCCAATTTGGTGTTTGGCGTACGCTAATGACGAATATCTTATTCTTAAATTCTATTCATTTGGTAGTTTTAGAATCATATAGCACACACTAAGTAGATAGATAGTGGCGGCGATACACCCACCAATTTTTTTTTTACATTGTTGACCGTTCTCGGGACCCTGGGGTCCCGAACGTTTGTAAGGCGTACGAGGGGACGAAGCCAACTCGAAGAAGCCCGTTAGACGGTTTTAATGAAATGTGGCACCAACCGGCGATTATCCCTGTTCACACTATGCAAGTGTACCCAAGGACAACCCCCGATGGGTGTAAGACTATTGCAGGATATTTTATTTTATTTATTTGGGACAAAAAACAGTTATAAATTACAGCATTTACAAAAAGTAGTTATATTACAGTTGAAAAAAAGTATAACCCACACTATTGTCCACGAAGTGACATCGGAGTATGATAACGAACGCATGTTAAATGAGAGAAAAAAAAAAGGACATATTTAAAAGAAAAACACTACATACCGACGAATTGAAAGAAGCGGATGACAAGAGCATTCGACTTATGGGCGACTTGCAAGAGATTGATTCTATTAATGGAGTAGGATAAGGCTCATGGATGTATGGAATCCCGTAGCATGCTGCATCAAAGTCAAACTTTGTTTTTTATAGACTATTATCATATGAACTCCTACAAAAGTTTTATTTGGAAACAAAACACACTCCTACAAAAGTTTTATTTGGAAACAAAACACGGGTTTTGGAGATTTTCAAAAAAAACTAAATAACCTGAAAACTAGGTACTTCATTTTGTTTGACATGTCATACACGAACGGCCATGAATGCTCTAAAAAAATGATAATCGTTTAAATTTAACGACACATTTTGAAGGGAGCTAAATGATCCAACACACGCGCCACCATCAGCGATACATTAGAGTGAGCATGACATACTCTCAGCCGCCAAGACACATTCAAGTCAATGAAAGAAGTTTACTGGGTACTTCTTTCATTGACTATGCAATTATACAATATTAGTGTCATGATTCCGTGTTTTGATTATTTCAATTGGCAACATAGTGAATTTTATTTATTGGAATCGGGAACACAGCCAACCGCGAGGCCGCGAAAAGAAAAAGATGCAAAAAAAAAAAGAATGGTAAAACACCTCACGCTGGGAGTCGCTCGAGTTATATTTTAAGTCATATTTATACTACAGTGATATTGATATTAACGAAAATATATTCTGAAATAGCATAAAACGTGGTTTCATTATAACAGGGGTTAAAGTATGAAATTGCCGTTTCATTGTAATAGGTACTTCGAATGGACATAGAACCTTCATGGTTTGATATTTTTGAGTGAAACTATTTGACATGGTACCTATGAAGTTCTTCTTTTAAAAAATGTGCAACATTCGATTATCGACTTTCAGTTGTTGTTTTTATTCAGCTTAGACAAGAAAGATGGATACTTCGAAAATTCGAGTTAATTGTGAATACGAGTTCCGACGCGGAACTAACGCGGCAGAAACAGCTCGCAATATCAATGTTGCGTTTGGAGTGGGGACTGCTAATGAACGCACCGTGCGATTTTGGTTTAAACGCTTTCGTGGTGGAAAAGCAAAGCTTACCAATAATAAGGTAATAGTAACTGTAGGGGATGTGGATGTGTAGTAAAGAACGCCAGATTTACGAAAGGGTGAAGGGTGGGGAGACGCAATGACACATACGTCCGTGCGCGATCGTAATATGTTCGACTAACTTTTTGCAAATCGCAGCGCCACCATGCGCGCGCCCCCACTCCCGCTCGCGTTCGTCTCCCGCGCCTTACGAGCCCCGGATTTATTTAAAAACAACAAAAAGGTAGGTACATATAAAACAACAAACTATAAAACAACATAGGTACATAGGTAACTATAAAATATCAATTAATAATTATCACGCGTCGCCTACAGTAACTGTTTGGTGGTCTCAGCATGGTGTTATTCACTATAGCTTTCTCCGATCTGGTCAAGCAATAACGGCTGATGTCTACTGTGCCGAACTCCGAACAATGATAGCAAAACTAGCAGTGAAACAGCCCCGACTCATGAATCGATCTTCACCATTATTGCTCCATGATAACGCGAGACCTCATACAGCACGAGAAACCGTTTTAACTCTACAGGAACTGCAATTAAAACCATTCTTCACCCTCCGTATTCGCCAGACCTTGCTCCAACGGATCACCATTTTTTTCGTGATTTGGACAATTTGTACGTGATAAAAAGTTTTCTTCTCAGGAGGCAGTACAAAATGCTTTCACACAGTTTGTCGAATCTAGATCACGAGAGTTCTATCGCAAAGGCATAAATGACCTTCCTATTAGATGGCAGCAATGTATAGATAATATTGGTAATTATTTTGATTAAATAAATATTTTAAATTAAAAAAAAAAACTAGTTTCTATTTTTCAGTACAAATCGGCAGTTTCATACTTTAACCCCTAATATAATAATAATAAGCTAGCAACACCAACGTCAACGTCAACGTCTTTTTTGTCATCTCGTCACAATTTTGTAATACATAATTTTTAGAATCAGTTTTATATTTGTATATTACGTGAAACCATAACAGGCAAAATCAAAATTATAAAAACATAATTTTATATAAATAAAATGAACGATAACAACTTTCATCAAAAACTGCCGAACCGGAGGTGACATCTGTCATGTCACCTCCGATAAAAACATGAAAATAACTACAAAAATTAAATGATGAAGATGTTGACGAGATCAGCTCGCCGTGCACGTCTACCACCTCCGGATTCGTCGCTCAGCCCCACCCCGCCGCCGCCGGAATCCAGCCCCATCGAGAGTGCTGTGACACCGGCCGTAGCAGTTGCGTCGAGCTCGACCGACGAATATTTTTCTCCGCCGACGTCGCCAACACCTGTACGTCGGCAGGGGAAAGGCCGGCCACCGAGGAGCTTGGGACTTAGGGGCCATCCGGCCCCGAGCCGGGTCCCCGCTGCCGGTGGTTGTGTGCAGCGCATGAGATGGACTCAGACTATGAACGAGAACGTCATGCGCGCATACTACGGGTCTACAGAGGGGGGAACTAACCTCACTGCGTACCGTGATAGTTGCTGTCTCTGTTCCAGGAACTGGAACCAACCGTCAACGTCTCGGCCCAACGACTGTCGGATCAGCTGCGGGTCATCCAACGCAATCACAGGTTGGACGACATCGCACTTGATAGGCTGCGCTCAGAGGTACTGAACAACCAAATCGTCTCGACTCTGGCACAAACCGCGGCACAAGCGTCAACTATTGATGCCATCCCACCGCGGTCCAATCGTGTTGAAGAAGATGATGATAGGGTTGACACAGTAAGTAGCCAGTGCAACATCCGACTGAGGAGCGCACTGGAAGATGCGTTTCGCGAGTATAGGTCCACTCCAACCGAACTTAGACCCCGAATACCACGGCTACCTATGCACAAAAAAAAATAGGGCGCTAGTGTGTGCCTTGGACTCGCAGCTTAAGAATTTCTTCGAGAGCAGCGAGGATCTCGTTGATACACACTCGATCTTGTACTGCGCGGCTGTGGCGGCATGTCGTTTAGCTAACGTCAAGTTTCCAAATTGTGACGCAGCTACTCGACCAAAACCAGCCGTACCAGCCTGGCGATACAGGATCGAGCGTCGTATTGATGGGGCCAGGGTACTCATTGGTAAACTATACTGCTTCAGGGAGGGCAATACACGACCACGAGTGATGCGCTTTGTAAGACAGGCATTATCGGGGACTGGAATCAGCCCTCGGGAATACATGTCCAATATCACAGAGCGCATCGACTTCCTGAAGCAGAAAGTTTGTGCATGGGCGAGTCGTATTCGGCGGTATAAGCGGCGGGTTGATCGGTACACGCAGAATCGCATGTTCCAGAGCGATAAGAGGTGGGTATATAGATCTTGGGAGTGACCTGAACAAAACGTGACGGACGTGTGCCGCCCGGATGATGCCACCACGAGTGCATTCTGGCGCAGCATCTGGTCGGTGCCCGTCTGTCACGCTGAGGGTGGCTGGATGCGCGATATCGAGCGAGTGTGTGGAACTATACCAGAGATGGAACCAGTCATAATTACGCCATTAGACGTAGCCAAAGCAGTCCGTCCGTTACCGAATTGGAAATCACCGGGACCGGACGGACTACATAATTTTTGGTTAAAATGGCTAATTAGTTCACACACTTGCCTGGCATCTCAGTTCCAGTCATCCTTAGAGTCTGGGTCACTACCACAGTTTCTAACAACAGGCGTTACGCACCTGCTCCATAAGTCAGGTAGTCCCGCGGTACCCAAGAATTATAGACCGATCACGTGTTTGTCGACGGTTTATAAACTTCTTACATCCATTTTGAAAGCGAAAATTAACACACACATTGACAGTAACTCGATTATGTCTGCCTCTCAAAATGGATGTAGGAATGGGTCCCGCGGTACTAAGGAGCTACTCCTCATAGACATGGCCATTAGCCAACAGGTTCGCCGATCCCGCAAGGATATGTCGACATGCTGGATAGATTATAAGAAGGCCTACGACTCGGTGCCTCATACATGGCTCATGAGGGTGCTGGAGTTGTACAAGATAGATGCAACTCTACGCACCTTCCTTGAGTTGTGTATGAGGCAATGGAAGACGGTCCTTCGCTATCCAGGGTGTCGACAGATCCAGGGGAATGATGAGCCTGTATGGATTAAGCGGGGAATATTTCAGGGCGACAGTTTGAGTCCACTTTGGTTCTGCTTAGCCCTGAATCCTCTAAGCACACTGCTGGAGGACTCAGGTCTAGGCTACCGGTTGAAGAGAGGTGGTCAGGTCATATTTCACCTACTCTACATGGATGATTTGAAACTCTTTGCCCCTAACAAATTGCATCTGATGGAGCTACTGAAGGTAACTGAAACGTTCAGTAGTGCCATCAGGATGGAATTTGGTGTGGACAAATGTGCAGTCATGCATGTAAAGGGGGGGAAGATTATGGATTCCGAGGGAATTCCACTTTCGGATTCCATACACCTTAGATCCCTCTCCTCATCCGAAAGCTATAAGTATTTGGGTATGTCGGAAGCGTTAGGCATCAACGATGCTGACATGAAGCAGTCGTTGAAGGCCGGTTTTGATGTACTCTTTCAGCATACTCAAATGGACTCAGACTGAACTCGACGCCCTAGATAGAAGGGTCCGTACACTGCTGACCGCAAACCGGATGCATCACCCACGATCATCGGTGATGAGACTGTATATCCCGCGGAAGTGTGGGGGTCGAGGATTTTTAAATGCGAAAACCCTCCACAACCGCGAGGTGTGCAGTCTCAGGGAATATTTTTTAAAAGCCGAAGTGGGTATGCACCGTGATGTGGTCGCAATGGACAAGGGGCTCACCCCGCTCTCCATGGCGAAAGAGAACTGGCGCAAACCTGTAGTACTTACTACCGATGACCGCAAGAAGGTATGGCAAAGCAAGGAGCTTCACGGGCGCTTCTATCGGGCTCTTCATGAGCCCGGTGTAGATTTCTTAGCGTCCGTATCCTGGCTGCGTTTCAGTGACCTCTTCGGGGAAACTGAAGGTTTTGTCTGTGCAATTATGGACGAAGTTATCTTGACGAATAACTACCGGAGACATATTATGAAGGACGGGACGGCTGACGTGTGTCGGGCATGCCACCGTCCGGGTGAGTCCATCAGACATATTATCTCTGGTTGTTCTCGTCTGGCTAACAGCGAGTACTTGCACAGGCATAACCAAGTAGCCAGGATTATTCACCAGCAACTTGCTTTGAAATATAAACTTGTCGACTCAGAGGTACCGTATTACAAGTATGTGCCCGACCCAGTTCTCGAAAATGACCATGTCACGTTGTACTGGGATCGGTCTATCATCACTGACAGGACTGTTGTCGCCAACAAACCTGATATAGTGGTGATAGATCGATTAGTGCGCCGCGCAATGATTATTGATGTTACCATTCCACATGACGGGAACCTCGTGAAAGCTGAGAAAGATAAACAAATCAAATATCTTGACTTAGCACGCGAGGTTGTTGACATGTGGAATGTGAGCTCAACTGTCATTGTGCCGATTGTCGTATCGGCCAATGGCCTGATGGCCGAAAGCCTCGATCAACATCTATCGAGGCTCTCGTTAGGCGGTTGGATCAAGGGCCTGATTCAGAAGGCAGTACTCCTCGATACGGCTCGCATTGTGAGGAGGTTCCTATCTCTGGAGCCCTAACCACCGGTAGCTTGGACCCTGCTCCCGACACCGGTGGATCACTATTTTTTTATATTTTTAAATGTTTTTTCTTAATTTTTTATTTAATCATACTAATATTTAAAAATGTATTAAAATAAGACGACTAAATAAATAAACGATATAATAATAAGAAAATCTTTATTTCAGACTAAGGCCATATATATTATAATACAAGCGAGAGTTATAAAAATTTCACACGAATAAATTCTTTCAGGATATTTGAGTCCTGTTTATGAGCAATGACCTGTAGGATGCTGTTAGTGCTACTCCGGAATCTGCTCAGTAACGATGCGAGCCGCTTGCGCACAATGGCATGGAAGCCATCTACCAAGCCTCCGCAAACATACCAGAGGCACTACAATAATAGAACAACAATAATATAATGTATCAGAAGTGACACGTTCTACGCGCCCACTTTCACTAAGACTTATGTAAAGATATCATGATGAATGCAGAGTCCGTTAATAAATCACATACTCCTCCGCGTAGGCATAGTAGACGCAGAGAGAAACGAAGACGATCGTCTACATCATTCTCGTCCTCGTCCTCGTCTAAACCTGAAGAAAAGATTCGCGACGGTCTCGAAAACACTCGAGGGGTTTGACCACGGAGGACGTGTTAAACATCCTGGCTTCCTGGAAGGCTGAACCAAGTAAGAGTACGAATTCCATACAAAACAGTCAATTTCATAACGTGATACTTGAGTTTGACCCGGCCAATAGGTCGCAAAGTATGGAAGCTTGGATACGGAAGGTTAATGAATATTCAATAGTTTGAGTCTCTTCCTACGGTCGTATTTTCATGGGACGAGTGGCAAGCCAAATTAAAAAGGGCGTTCCCTAGTGCGTAGAACTATGGTAGACTATTGGAAGAAATGCTGGCTCGTACCACTCGTGTTGATGAAAGTTTACAAGAGTACTTTATGACAAATTGAATCTGTTGAACCGTTGTGAAATAAAGGATAAGAGAGTTATTGATTGGGTAATACACAAAATTACCGATAGGTCAGTTAGGAGCGGTGCACAGGCACTTAACTGCGAGGAACCCGAGGACTTGCTTAACTTCCTTTGTGCTCAACGTATTACATATTTTTTTAACAGAGACCGAAACAAACAGAGATCAAATTCTAGTACGGTAACTAACAATTCTGGGTCTAATGAAGGTCTAGTTTGCTTTAATTGTCGTAACAAAAGTCACCCTTATCACAAGTGTCCAAAACCTGTGATAAAGTGTAAACAGTGTAACAGAATAGGTCATGATAACGTAAACTGTAAATTACGGCCCATTGCTGAAAATTACGTCCCCAGAGCCAAAATCGATGATACTCGCAGTGCCGTAGAGAAAAATACATTAAAGATCGTCGCGTTTAATGATCAAATAAGCCCTAAACCTGTCGATACGTCTGAGGCGTCAACTTCTACATCAGCACCCAATAATAAAATTTTCTAAACTGTGTTAGTAAACGGTCGGCCCTTTATGGCTTATGTAGACTTCGGGAATGAATGTAGCCTGCTGCGACAGAGCCTTGCATTAGAACTTCTGGCAATGTTCCAGTAATTAGAGGATTTGGTAATTCATGCATTTCACCTTTGTATAATTCTACTCTAAACTTAAAACTTGATGATATTGTGACCTAGTTAGAGGTCCTAGTACTCAGTGACGAGTTCATGGCCTACAGTCTCTTAATCGGACAAAACTTCACCGAATTACCTTTTATTACAGTCTTAAAAGACTGCCATCAATTAGTATTTTACAGACTCCAGGAGAAAATCTCTTCCCAACCAAAATATATCTCAAAATGTTCACCTCAAAGCCCATAAAGGTTGAAAACACCGGTATGGTACCGATTACAGTCAAGGATACTGCCTTTTTCGGCGACGATTTTGTCGAAGGTTACAACACATTAGAACCTGGTAGAGAATTCCGTTTGTTGCAAGGGATTTATGGTATCTCGAATGGCTCTGGAGCCCTACCCGTAACAAACTTGTCACGCACACCTCTTCTATTCAAATCTGAAACATTAATTGCACGATCGTCACCAGTAACTGAGGTCAAGAGAAGAACCATTAGATATAACGCATATTCAAGTTGGTGAAGACGTAAGAAGCATCAAGGATAGGCTGTATACGCTATTACAAAAGTATCGCCACTGCTTTGCCACCAATATGAAAGAAATAGGTTGTGTTAAAAATTTTGAAATGAAAATAAACCTTACGGATAATAGGCCCGTTGTACAGGCCGTACAGGTTATCATTTTCAGAACGAGTGCAAGTGCGTGAAATTGTTAATGAGATATACATATATAGATACAAATATTATACAATAATCTAGTTTGGATTATGCAAGCCCGATATTAATGGTCCGTAAGAAATCTGGTGAGCAAAGACTTTGTGTACATTTTAGAGCCCTTAATAACAAAACTATTAAGCACAGGTTTCCTCTTCCGCTTATTGAAGATCAGCTAACTAATTTAAGCGGCAATCGGTATTTTAGGTCATTAGATCTTTCGTCGAGATATTACCAGATTCCTATGTCTCGCAAGAGTCAGCATCTCACTGCCTTTGTAACTCTTGACGGTCACTGTGAATTTAAGAAAATGCCGTTTGGGTTGGCCAACGCCCCCGCTGTGTTTCAGGGAATGATTAATACACTTGCGTATTTAGGTGAAATGCTAATCAATTTATTTATGCGTCCTTTGGAGCAGGACCAGCGTTTAGCCAAGCATTTTTCTCAGCGATATAATCCCCCAACTTATAATATGCTTGGCTGCATAGTGTGCGTTTTATGTAAGATTTTAATTTCGTTTCATATATTGGAGTATGTGGGGATATGTTTTATTGTAACATTTTAATCAGCACCCCTTGAAGCAAGAGTCTGCTTTAGCCAGTCTGAAACCTGGTTGAACTAATTGGTTCCTATTTTTAGTTCTATAGGTGTGCCTGTCACCTCTTTTACTGAAAAGATTTAAATTTTTCCTTACGTACATGATGTTTTCATATATATATTGACCAGGTACCGTCATGATATTATACCGTCATAATATCTTTAAACAGTTCTCTTAGAGAATCGCGCCTGCGCAGGCCATATATTGCTCTGATCCTACGGAGGCCATATATTGCTCTGATATAATATTTTGATCTTGATCCAAGAGACTTTTTGGTACGACTTTTGGTCATTGTCCTTTAGACGGCGACAGCGCGAAAATATCAAAATCAATTATACAAGCTGTTGTTTTGCATCCTCGTAAAATTTCCGGAGGCTTTTATGAAAGGCGTAAATAATCAAATAAAATTACGAGCCCTGGAAAATAATGAATACATACTTGTTTTTTTAGTTATTTAAGTTTGACAATATTTCAGAATACACCACTTTCTAAGAATAGAATCGCGTTATGGTATCATATAAGCGGTCGCGTTTTTATGTGTGTGTAAAAGAGCAGTTACAGTGTGGTCTCACACAGGCCGCGTTTCAAAATGCGTGTCACACACATGCCGATTTCCGACAATTAGAAAAAAAAAATACCTACTTATTTTATTATTGATTCGTGTCGAGAATCAGTAGCATAGTTACTTACCTCCTTGAATTTGACGAGAATGCAAAACAACACCTTATATACAACGTGTCCCAGAAATCAACGTCAAGCCGAAAACGGGCAATAGGCCAAGTCGTGACAGTAATTAGAAAAATATTTGAAAAAATCTTGGTCGTGTACTTTTAAAATGTTATGGATTCAAAAATAAATCTCAAAAAGTGACACCCTGTGCTGATCTTTCAAGTCCTGTGACTACAAATATTAACTTTTCGTCAGTTTTTTTTCTGTGACGTAACCATGAATAACCCTTCTGTAAATTACAGCTAAAAGTTAAAACATAACTACCTCAGTTTTAAATAAAATGTTGTATATGGAAAGATAGATATTGGATTATGGGTTTGGGTGCCTAAAGTGAACTGGTTGTTTAGGACTATGAAAAGACACTGCCTGAACAATGTTTTTTCACTATCTATTTTAGAAAATAATTAGGGTGCCGCGCAAAACTTTAAAACCCATGAAATCCCTAATTTGTATTCCGACATGCCTGCGAATTATGTCGCGGACACAACTAGTTTTATAAAGAAAATAATAATTATTAGTGCCATGTAAACAGGATGATTAACAGGTTGTTCTTTTGTTTCAGCTAACGTTCTGAACCAGATGGTGGAGTATGACTTCAATGCACCTATTGACGTAGAAATTATATTTGAAGACAGCGACGATGATGCCCCAACAGTTCAAAATTCATTGAGTGAAAAAGAAAATACAAACGACAATAACAAAAAACAAGATAAAATAAGTTCTGAAAATCAAATCGGCAATGAAGGTTTAAATAAACCCATATTAAGTCTGAACAAAAAATCCATTATTGAAATAACTGGAAATAATTCAAACAATTGCAAAAATGCAGAAATAGGAAGTAACACAAATTACATCGGCCTTTATCCGAATCAAAATCATTTCGATGCCAATCACCATGCAATGGTTTTAATCGGTGATGACACAGTAATTAATAACGAAGAGAGTTCACCTAGTCTCAGTCAACTTAATAACCATCATGAGCCAATTACTACGTTTATTGAAGATGTTTTGAACAGGTTATCCGAACACATAGTTCTCATACTGCAATCGTTTTATCACTACGGGATAAAGAAAAGTAATGAAGATAATAAAAAAAGAGAAGAGGTATTTCATTTTATAAAATCTCATTTTTTTGAATTATCGTATACCACAGTCGAATCAATATTGTTGCCACAAGAACAAAATGAAATTTTTATTAATCATTTTTTAGATAATACTGTCCTACTCGCCAACAGCAAATCTTTGCAGTGGAAATGTCAGAGATGCCACGTGCTACCATTTTTTAAAGAATTACTAACATGGACAAAAAAGAAAAAAGAACATATTAAACATAATCGCATTCCATGTCATTCCAATGAAAATATAATGTTAAAGCAACAACTGATCAGACCGCTGCTACCATTGAATTTTCAACAATCTGAAATCGTTGCAAACAGTAACATTGCAACTCAAAAATCACTAAACAGCTTATGTATATTTACTTCTGGAACTCCTGGCAACGAAATTAGTATAAATATCGATGCAGATACATTAATACAAATTAGCGAAAAACAGCAGTCTATCGCAGTGGAGCAGAATGGGAGTCATAATAATGTTGCCCCAAGTTCCGAAGCTAGAAGAAAGACACCAGTGGCAAGACCAACAAACAAAAATCGTGTCAAAAATACAAAAAAGAAGAACGCAGCATATGATCGTCCCCCACCACCATACAATAAGAACCATCCCTCTAAAAACTTGCCTTATAGGCCACATCATTACCATCAAACAAATGAGAACACGAATCAGACATATTATAATAACATGACACGACGTCACCAAAATCATCAGAACATAGGGCAGCCAATTGCCAGCTATCCAACTCAAGTGCATTACATTAACACCAATCAAACATCGCCATCGTTATATCATAACATACATAATAATATTCCTATGGTAAGATTCGGATTCGCACCAACAAAATACATCTATTATTTTATTATTGTAAAAGAGACTCATTTAATAATTTATTTCATGTGCAGCATGGAACGCAGATGGAAAACGAAGGAACTTCTAGTCCAGTAATAATGAACGTGACGTCACTGAGTCCGAACACACGTATGCTAAACGTTCGTTGTTATATGTGCGGCAAGACCACTTCAACGCCCGCAACGCCGTATGACCCCTACAATACTCGCTTTACACCATTTTACTGCAGTTATCTCTGTCAGGTAATTATACCACATACTTGATATCGCCATTTCTGACGATATAGAAAAAAATAACGAAATCGGTCCAGTAATTAGGTCAAAAAGTAGAGTTTTAAGTTTTAATTTTGAGCAAATTTAAACACTCTGTAGAATTGGATCACTAGGTCAATGATTCAATGAACTTGAATCCTTGAACACAGAAAAGCGTCGTTGCCATGCAGTGCAAACTATCACGACGCTGTTACGTAAGTACTATCGCCAAAACCTACATCTGATCATTTTCTAAACAAAATCCCGTGCAGAGGATGACCACCTGCTACGTCCGTAAGTAAAACAAAAGAGGATCCTTTTAGATCGACTAATAATATGCGCTGCAAGCAGGAATAGTCCTCACGGTGGTCAGATATAGATTTTGGCGATAGTACCTATTCTATGTTCTTATTTACCCTCGGCATTCGCCGATTCGGCCTTCGCTCCTGGGGAAGGTACGTTGTCTAAGCAGAGTTTCGCAGGATGTTCACTTTAACTGAATTTATTTTGTTTGAAAATATAACATTTCGAATTTACGGTTTTAATTAAATATTTAATGTTGCTATATTTCTGTGGACTAGTATTACTATTGATTTGATTAATTGCATACAAGTGAGTTTCATACTGTGGTGGGGTGTGTGTAGGTGCAGTCAGTCTTACCAAGGGGTATCGTATTACCCAGCAACTGGGCTGTACAGGTCAGATAGGCAGTCGCTCCATGTAAAATACTGGTATTCAGCTGCATCCGGTTAGACTGGAAGCCGACCCCAACATAGTTCAACATAGTTGGGAAAAGGCTAGGCAGATTTCCCTTTTTCCCGGATACCGGATCGTCTACTGCTTTGCGAGTCACGAGTTATTGCATACTCCAAACTAGCTGCAAAGTATTCCTGCATGTCGTCGTCGAGTCCCGCGCAGCGTTGGCTGCTGAACTTCGTGACCACCTTCGCATCCAGGAAATTACGATTTTTTCTTATTAACACATAAGCTGACCTTTTTTATTTCTGGACAACTTAACTAATGTATTTTTACAGTTACTTCTTTTTAAAATCTGCTCTAAAGAACCTAAAACCAGATTGCAATCAGAGGGGCAATCCTCGTAATTTTAAGAACGTTCACAGTCTGATCTCAGTCTCAATCTGTCAAAAAATACTTCTAATTTCCCTACATTTTGACAAGTTTTTGACATTTGTTTGTCGTCGAGATGAGACTGCGACTAGATTTTAAACGTTTCAAATTACGAGAATTAGCCTTCTGGTTACATAATTCATTTTTTTTTCATTTTTGTTCTAAGAAATATCCTCATCTAATTCCTCTTTTTTCTCACACTTGTCAATTATCAAGTAACTAACCTCCATTTTTTTAATACTTACATTATTTTTTATACATTTTATATTGGAATTAATTTACAAAATTATTCGTTATACAAGGTGTATCTATTCATACACGAAATATTTCAAGAGATAAACCTATAGCTGGTAAATAAGCTATAGACACGAAAACATTTTTTTTATCTAAGTGTTTTTTTTTTATTTCACGTAATTACTATAATTTTTAAACTGCTTGAGACATTTTGCATAAAACCTTTACTCCCTTTTCTATGAATGACACGCCAGACGCGGCGAGGGCAAAGGCGCGGGCGGCGGGGCTCCCGCCGCCGCCGCGTCCCGCGTCCGGCGTCTTGTCTATTCTGTCATCTGTGTCGCGCAGCGTGTAGGTTGTGTTCGCCTGCATTGCCTGCCTCCGCACAACGCGCAAGCATGACTCTCGGCACAAGGGTAAAGATGATATTCCTACACAAATATCGTAACCGTATCGCTTTTGTTCTATAGACTACTTTTGCCCAGTCTCCTTTCGAATTTGAATTTTCCACTGGAGTGGAAAATTCAAATTCGACAGGGTCGGGCAGATTTGGGCATATGGCAAACAAATATCAAAACCGTATCGCTTATAGTCATAGACTACTTCCCATAACAAATCACCCCTTTGAATCTGTCTTAAACAATTACTGCGTTGCGATGCGGCCCGCCGTGATTCCTTAGTGTCCTTACGCACTTGTGGCACCCAATCGACGGCAGACGCAACAGCAGACACTCGTCATGGCTCGCTGTCGAGAACGTGTCGCTCGTGTATTTGAGTTTGGTATTCTGCAGTTGCCTCTGCCTTTGACACGTGCCGCTTGTGTATATGCACACTAATGTGCTTTGGTGCACTTTTTCAATGCGATACACTGTGGCTCGTAGCAGCTATAATGTGCGCTTAGGTTTATTCTACAAGCTTTGTGAGCTAGATAGACCAAAGAAAATCAACCTGTCGGTTATCTTTTAAAGTGAAGGCACGTGAACATATATCCGTCAGAACGTTGGCCCCCAGCGCTAATTTGTTGGATTCGTTTTCTTCTCTACCGATCATTTTTTCTTCTGACAGTTCATTTTGTTTATATTGTATGTATGTATCTATCTATGTAATAGTATTTATTCTTGTATTTTATAGTCATTTCATAGCTATTTATCCCGCATGTTGCACCTGCCATGTTTTGTCTCTTTGGTAGAAAATGCCTCGGGCATTAAGTCCGCCTTCGTACAGTATTTTTTTTACTTGTGCATAATGTTTAAAAAAATAATAAATAAGTAAAATTAACATCTTTATTGAAGATTCAACATTTGCCGTCGTCATGTTATTTCTTTCTGTTGATCGTTTTAAATAACATTAATATTAACGTTTTTAATTCCAGGAATTGGACAGCCAGATTTACAAACGAGCATCGTGGAGTAATACGTAGCAACGGAAAGTACAAAATAATTGTATTTTAGAAATAATCAGAATATACAAGGTGTCGTTTTGCATCCTCGTCAAATTCAAGGAGGTGACTATGCTACTGATTCTCGACACGAAACAATAATAAAATAAGTAGGTATTTTTTGTCTAATTTTCAGAAATCGGCATGTGTGGGACACGCATTTTTAAACGCGGCCTGTATGAGACCGCACTGTAACTGCCCGTTTACACACACATAAAAAAGCGGGCCGCTTATACGATACCATAACGCGATTCTGTTCTTTGAAAGTAGTGTATTCTGAAATACTGTCAAACTGAAATAACTAAAAAACAAGTATATATTCATTATTTACCAGGGATCGTAATTTTATTTAATTATTTATGTCTTTCATAACAGCCTCCTGAAATTTGACGAGGATGCAAAACAACAGCTTGCATAGCATGTCGATAGCAACATTGCACGTATAATTAATATAGTTTTTTTTATTGCTTCAAGGCTAATATAATAGTCAGTTATGTGGTCTAATATTAGGTTTTTAATGCATTTTATTCCTTTAACAGTACCAGTAATTCCATCAATTCCACTACTTGTATAATTATATTATATGTCTAGGCTATCGATTATTGTATTAATTTCCTTCTTTGTGGTTGGTTCAAATGTTTGCAGCGTATGTGTTTGCGATAGTGTTTTTTTTTATGTAAATTTAGTTCGTGTTCTTATATTGGCGTGTAAAGTTCATTCAACCTATACCTATAGAACCAACTGTGAAAAACTCTGAAACTTTAGGTCAATCCCGACAACCATGACAATGCCTCCACTAACAGCATACATTATCCCTAATGTATGCTGTTAGTGGAGGCATTGTGATGGCTCTACAAAACTTTGTAGAGTTTTGTCAGTTCACAATTTCTTCTTATATGACATTTCGGAATAATCCTGCTGAATAACAGTGGCGCCAGTGACAGAAAAGTTGAAAGCAAATCGTTTGGCTTGGTATGGGCATGTGATGAGAAGGGACGAAACGCATGTGACTAAAAGAGTGATGAATATACATGTTGATGGATGGAGAGGGAGAGGAAGGCCGAAGAAAAGATGGATGGACTGTGTGAGGAATGATATGAAAGAGAAGGGAGTGAATGATAGCGTGACGGTTCACAGGGGAGAATGGAAGAAGAAAACGTGTTGCGCCGACCACAAGTAACATGGGATAAGGGCAGGAAGATGATGATGACATTTCGGAATAATCCTGCTGAATAACATGAAAATAAAATGTTTTCAGTAAGTATATGTAACTTAACATGGGTATTTACACTATTTACCTTCGATCAACTCTTACCCACTTGAGTATTTTTAATATAACCAAAGTAGAAAAGTAGTCATTTACCATGTAGGTAACTAGCTACATGAAAAACTAGCTAGTAATAAACAATGAACTATTTATTACCACCCTTATAAAACAGCAGTTACCTTACCTAAATGAAAATCCATACTTCCATCCATATTATACTATATTTATGTACTATATCTTTAACTCAGCTTGTCACAGTCCGATATATGTCTGTAAATTTCAAAGCAAATCTCAAATCGTTTATTGCAATCCATAATGTAGGTAATGCAATACTCAATGATATAATATCATTGCTAATAGTCAAATAATTAACTATTAGGTAGTTAAAAAAAATAACCAGTAGATAAACTAAAAATTGATCAAAAAACACATTTTGCAAAAATTTAACCATTAGTTACTATTTTTAACAATTTGTTGAGTTTAACTACGGATCAAAAAACCGGACCTTAGAGGTGGTAAAATAAAAAACTATAGAAACAATTATGGACCCTGTCGGGCACAGCAAATTTTTAAATAAGTAGAGAGAGGAAAAAGGACCATCTCAGACATCGATCTACATGGTCTTCATATGATCTGACCAAGATTATGTCTGGACTTTAAAAGAGACTGTGACCTCTGAGATATGAAACACCGACGTCATCTAGTTTTTAAAATATGATTGACGTGTACAAGTGTTTGCACAAACCTATTTAAAATCATTTATCATTTAATAACTGACCAATTTTCTTTTTATTATTGTTCATGTTTTAATACAACAACCACCGAAAAATAAAATCAAATAGACGCGACAATACCCTACTGAGTCATCATCAGTTCTCTAAGACAGCACTAATGCGCAAAAGTGTTTAATGCATGGCTCCGGTCAAATATGATAAAATACCTAAAAGTTAGAAAGAATTGCCGCTATCGTTATTTAAAAAGAGGCTGCGAAGGTTTTTGACATTCAAAACATACTACAATGTAACAGAATTTTCGATTGATAAAAAAAAATTGAAACTTAGACTGTTTACAAATGTTTAAAATAATAATTATGTTTGGTTTTGTCTTGTTTCCTGTTCTGTTTGTTAAAGTTTAGTATTTAGTTATAGTTTAGTGGATTTATTTTTGTAACGAAACGTATAACAGATCTCATTTTACCCTACCGACTTTTTATTGTTTAGAGATATTATTATACGAAACACTTCGGTGTCAGAACATACTCAAATTATGTGCTGAAATCATATCACCAATACTGTGCTACACAATTAATTTATCTCTACCTAATGGAACCGTCCCTGGTAGATTAAAATTGTCAATAGTTAAGCCCCTTCATAAAACCAACAGTACCCTAGATAAAAGTAATTATATACCTATCACTCTCATATCAATATTCTCAAAAAATTATGAGAATATAATGCATAATCGTCTAATATAAACAAACATAAACTTATTAATGAAGAACAAACTGGGTTTCAAAAAGGTAAGTCAACAACTCTGGCAGCATTCTCGTTAGTAAGGTCCATAACAGATAATAAAAACCGTTCTGTGTCAGTAATCTTTCTAGATATGAGCAAGGCTTTTGATCACGTTAACCAGAATACACTCCTAGATAATGCGAGTGCTACGGCATCAGAGGTCCAGCGTTAGAATGCCTGAAAAGTTATCTTAACAATAGAAAACAGTGTGTTCAAGTATCCCGTATTGATGATAACTTGTTGCAAAGGTATATAAATCTTTATTTAGACACAATGGGTCCGAAGTGCCCCAAGGAAGCATCCTTGGGCCTCTTCTCTTCCTTTTATACCTATATTAACGACTTACCAAATATAACAAATCATAAGTGCGTACTATTGACAAATGACATGTCACACAGACACACACACACAGAAAATAACAAAACATTACATCAACAAGAAGTATATCACACTATCAACGATATAATTAATTGACTAAACGAAAACAACTTAAAGATAAATTTATCTAAAACAAAATTCATTCAATTTGCGAACTGCAAACAAAATCCCCCAAAAATGATTTTAAATCATAATAACCAAATAATTATAAGGAAAATACTATACAATTTTTAGGTTTAACACTAGATGAAAATTTTAATCGGGGAATACACATTGAAAATCTATGTAAAAAAATAAACAGATTTGTATGCGCACTAAGAGAACTACGCAAAACAGCGAATAGAGAAGCTTCACTCAACGCCTATCACGGCTACGTAGAGTCTGTATTGAGGTACGGCTTACTCCTGTGGGGTAACGGTACGGCTTACTCCTACGGGTTACTTCATCACACATACAAACAGCTTTCATAGCGCAAAAAAAAATGCTTGCGAGCAGTAACTGGGGCGCCTCCATACGCGAGCTGTAGACCAATTTTTAAAAAGCTAAAGGTTCTAATCTGTCTTCTACTTACATCTTAGAAATAGGTAGCCACATTTGTCAGGAAAAACTCTCACTTCTTCTCCACAGTAGCCGAAAACAATAAATTTGCAAAAAGGGAGCCCACCAAGTTAAAAACCAATTTTGTAATAGCACTCTCCAATACAGAAACGGCTACCTTTATGTCCATTAAAATATATAACCATATTCCGAATGTAATAAGAAAGCTACTATTTAATTTTTACAAAGAAAATCTAAAAAATTTGCTTCTCCAAAATATTTTTTACACATTATAAGAATTTTTTGATTATAAGGGTAAATAAATAATATTTTTCTTAAAAATAAGGTCGATTTATTTAGTTGTATAATAGAAATGTTGTTATTTTTGTGTTTTTAGTTTATATAGTATATTAGAGTACAGATGTACATAGTATAAGTGTTTCGTATTGTTTATTAGAGTATAAGTAGTATATAAGTTAGGTTTTATACCCACGTGTACATTATGTTCACATTGTAAATATACGTTGCCGCTATTAGCGGTGGATATGATAGAAATGTGGTTATTGTTGTGTTTTTATTTTATATACGTAGTATAATTATTAAAGTACAAATTTCCATACTTTAAGTGTTTTGTATTGTTTATTAGAGTATAAGTAGTATATAAGTTAGGTTTTATACCCACGTGTACATTAGATTCACATTGTAAATATTCGTATGCTGTTCGTATTAGCGGCGGATGTGTCCTGAATTTATCCCTTTGTACGTTAGTACATATGGATAAATTCAGGACACATCCAAATCGTACCAGGTAGCTAGGTACTATAAAGATGGTTGCATCTTTGTAGTACCTAGGTACCTGGTAAGATTTACATTATAATTAAAAATCAAAAAAATAATACTTGATCAAAAAAGACAACATGTATTTTTATTAATAATAATAATAATAATAATAAAATATCTTGACTTAGCACGCGAGGTTGTTGACATGTGGAATGTGAGCTCAACTGTCATTGTGCCGATTGTCGTATCGGCCAATGGCCTGATGGCCGACAGCCTCGATCAACATCTATCGAGGCTCTCGTTAGGCGGTTGGATCAAGGGCCTGATTCAGAAGGCAGTACTCCTCGATACGGCTCGCATTGTGAGGAGGTTTCTATCTCTGGAGCCCTAACCACCGGTAGCTTGGACCCTGCTCCCGACACCGGTGGATCACTATTTTTTTATATTTTTAAATGTTTTTTTTTATTTTTTTATTTAATCATACTAATATTTAAAAATGTAACAAAATAAGACGACTAAATAAATAAACGACATAATAATAATATCGATTTATTTCTCTCAAAAAGGTACAGACATTGGTTCATAACATATTATTTCAATCAAATTTGTAACCTTTGTGAGAGCTGGAGTCTGTAGTGGGTTCGAGACCTGTATGACAGATCTCCAGGCTCTCACCCTCTTAAAACAATACTATAAAGTACTAATTTGTAAACATCAAAGCCTTCACGTACAGAGAGGAATATTTATATTTAAAAAATAAAACAGGAAAAATACTAAAATTAAAAATGGTGTGTCTGTGAGTGTGTAGTGTATGGTGTGTGTTGTGTGTGTGTCTGAAAGTTTGTTTGTTAGAGTGAATTGTAGATGTGTGTATTAAAATGTTGTCTACAAATTTACTATATAATTTATTTTAAAACAGCTAAAATATTTTCTGTCTCAGAATAATCCAAATCAAGAAGCCAATTCATTATTTTTGCTTTACATTTGGATTTGCACAAGGGTTATATGTTTAAAATTTTGTTAGTAATATTGTACACATGACTGCTAAGGAAGCGGAAGAAGCGTTGGGTCGAAGCATAATTTGTACGAATCGAGGGACAGACCGAATGCTTACGACGCTGGGAGATTAAAGAAGGGTCGTAGGGAGTGTGGCCGTGGGTTGTCATTAAAAGATTGAGTATATATAATTTACGAACAGTCAGAACCTTACAAGTTTTGTAAAGGTCTGTGGTAGGAAAGCGATAGGGTAACTGCCAACCAACTTTCAGCAGTGCCCTTTGGGCACGTTCTACTTTTAACATGTGGGACCTTCCTGAACCACCCCATGCAACTATACAATATTGGATAAGGGATTGGCAGAGTGCTAGATACACAAGTTTAATCACCTTCAAATCAGCAACGTAACGGAGGTTCTTAAAAACATAGATTAACCTCCGTAACCGTGTTGTAAGTGTTTCAGTGTGAGTACTAAAGGTTAAACAGTCGTCGATCTGCACTCCCAGATACTTAATGTAACTTACCCGTTTTAAGTGGGGGCATAAGCAGCCCATATGGTGAGTTGAAATACAGGAGTGAGCGATTAAAGCAAGAGAGGAGGAAGGAGGCTTTCCAGCGGCTGAAAGTGAGAAGGTGAGGTAATTCGTTTTATCAACGTTCAGAGTGAGCAGGTTCTGCGACAGCCAGCTGGTCACAACGCCAAGTCCAGACTGTGCGTATTGAAATACCAGATCCCATGTATCCCCGGAGAATAATAGAGCAGTATCATCGGCATATGTAAAGATGGAAGCATTAGGAAGCTTTAGCTGGCAAAGGTCATTTATATAAATGAGAAAAAGAGTGGGACCAATAATACTGCCCTGGGGAACTCCGTATGTTATTGGGAGTTCATCACTGGTCCAATCTCCCATCCTGAGACATTGTCGTCTGCCAGTGAGGTAACTACTGAAAAGGGATAGTTGAGTGCCTCTTATACCAATTTTTTCCAGCTTGGCAATGAGGGTGGGAACAGAAATAGTGTCGAAGGCTTTCGCTAAATCTAGGAAAACGCCTATGACCTTCTGTTTTTCATCAAGTTTGGTGACAATAGTATTTGTTAGGTCTAATACAGCATTATTAGTAGAAATTCCGGAGCGAAAACCATATTGGGAAGATGAGAGTGTGTGATATTGATTTAAGTATTTGACTAATCTGTTGTTCATTAGCCTCTCAAGTATTTTCGATAGTGTAGGTAAAATTGAGATAGGTCTGTAATTGTTAAAACGAACTCTGTCCCCTCCTTTATGAATTGGGTGCACTACTGCCAGCTTGAAAGCGTTTGGAAAAGTGCCTGAACCTAAAGCGAGGTTACATATGTAGGTTAAGTGGGGAATGAGTATATTTTTGTTATTTTTAAGAAAAGCGGCTGATTTATCGTCGGAACCCATCGCACAATCGCTCCTTAGAGACATAATTAAACTATCCAATTCAACTTCATCTGTCTCTAGAAGGACAAAGGAATTATTGCACGACTGGAGAGCATCGGATTTTGGAAGTATGGTTGCAGCGGCAGGTATGTTTTCAACTAAGGTACGTCCAATATTAGCAAAATAAGCGTTCGCTTCATTTACGGATTTCTCTGGATCGGAGGATGACAAAAGAGCGTCGGCGTGTGTCTTGACTTTTGCAGTGTGAGTTATTGATTTTATTGTCTCCCAGAGCTTTTTATTGTTATTTTGTGCTTTACTTATTTGAGCTCTATTATAGTTAGAGTTGGCGGTTTTAAGTATCATCGAGCAGTAATTTCTGTACCTTTTAAAAGTGATTTGCAGAATTCCGTTATCGGGATTTTTTTTACATTTCAAGTGCAAATTGTCGCGGTTCCGCAAGCATCTAAGAAGCCCTGGGGTCATCCAGGGTTTCCTCAATCTTTTACGGTTGGAAACCACTTTAAATGCAGAATTTTGAAGTACAATTTGTTTGAGAGTAGAAATAAAGAATTCGGTGGCTTCATTAACATCTGGGGAGGAATACAAGGGGTTGAAATCCGCCTCGAGAAGGTCCAATTTAATTTTTTCGTAGTCCAATACGCGAGTAGTTCTGGTTTTTTGTCGAGAATAACTGGATGTGGTATAATTCTCCAAAAACAACAGAACTGTGTCATGATCCGTGATTGAGGTATTAGCGACGAGACAAAAAGCTGGATGCCGCGTTTTTAGGATTAGGTGGTCTAAACAAGAGTTGAGATGCCGTGTAGGAAGGGTGTAAGCCGGAAGCATGCCGTAATAAGCTAAAATAGTCAAATACTCGATTGCCCGAGAATCGTCGCTGGTTTCAAGTATATTAATATTGATGTCGCCGGTTAGAATAATATTTTTATAGTTGGAGACAGATTTCAGGAGCTCGTTTAGTGAATCCAGGAACGCGGTGAGATTCCGAACGGCAGGTGGGCGGTAGATTGCAATTATAACGGTGTCATTATTTAGTTTTAACAATAAGCAGTTAGCATCCTGGATCAAGGGCTCAGAGACAGAAGCCTGAAGATGGGAACGGAAGAATATCACTACGCCCTCATTTTGCGACCTATGCAGGTTAGTGGCCGCGGAGGTATACCCATGCATTGAGGGAAGAAGGGGGGAACTGTATAGCCAACATTCGGTGAGTATAATTAAATCCCAGCATGTCCTACTTCTTTCGAGGAGTGTTGTCAGGCTGTCAAAATTCTTATTTATACTTCGTATATTTTGACAGAGTAGGGAAATAGATTTTTTGTGTAGGCTAGCAATCCGTCCACAATCTTCAATCATACAGGTGGAAGATTGAGCCACTGAAATATTATCCAAGTCTATTTGAATATCTTCTAAATTATCGAATGATATAATAAAGGTTAAGTAACGGTAGGCAGAAAGGGCTAAAATACAAAATGACGACATAAGCGTCAGTAGGTCGAGACTTGATTAAGGCGTTTCTTTGTGCATCATGCAGTGGTGGGACAAAATATATCATATTAAAAAATGTGTGAAAGTAGTAGACATTTAGTGAGTGCGACCGATGTTTATGAGTAGGAATAACGATATGAAAGCGAATTTTCAGCATCGTCATTCTGTAATATAGGTTGATGAAATAAATGTAAACATAAATTGGCTTGCTGGCGTGAGTGAAACTGTTTATGTGTGTAAGATGTGTTTGTTGTGTTTTTAGTATAAGTGTAGCGTACATTGACAAATAATTGAAATAGTTAACAATATCGAAGTTAAACTGGTTTATAAGATACCATGGAATACATGCATAAATGCGAACAGCTTTAAGCGAAATTGAAAATAGTCATGGTTTAACTCGTGATGGGGCTGGTACTGGCATTGGAATTGCTAGCATGGTAAGGCATTTCTCAGATTTAATTTCAACGGGTTTTTCTGCTGGGTCTTTCTTCAGAAGAATTCTTCCGTTGAAATACCAGCTGGTATAGCTCTTTGCCTTAGCAAATTGACGAACTTCGTACAACAGTTTTTTGGTAGCGGGGGGTAAATGTTCATCGATGTAAACTGGTTTCTTTTCACCGGCAATTCCGAGTAATTGTGTGTTTAGTTTGTTATCGACGGAGCGTTCTTTATTAAACTTCTTCACTTTAGCAAGGAATTCATTCCTCACATTGACAGAGCTAAATTCAGCAACAATTGGTCTGCATAACCCTGCTTTTCCAGGTATACGATAAACGTCCCGGAAAGCAGATTGCTGGACCTCCATGTTAACAGTATTCCCTACGCTTGAAACTGCAGTATTGCAAACTATTGTACAGTTCCTATTTCATTCACGACGATTTTCATTTTTTTTTAAATAAAAAATATAATATTTACGATCACAAAACTAGAACTGTCAGCTGACAGGACAGGTAAGACATGATAATAAGCACCAGGGGGGACACTACGTACATTTTGACAGCGAAGTAAAGAAAGAGCCATCTAAAAGTTGGCCCGAGTACTATTTACTGTAACAGATGGCGCCATATCATGATCAAAAATTTTTATTTGAAATAAAATTATTGATGTAATAATTGGAGATAAGTTTGAGAAAAATATTAAAATCTTCTTGCAAATTGAAATAGACACATAAATGAAATACAATTTGATAAAACACAAATATCAACTTTATTTAAAAAGACCTGGTGCCAGATTCTACTAAGGATGTATAAAGTGACAGTTCTTGAACTGAAAATAAATAATCACAATTTGGCGGTTTGTTGCGTTCTGCGTATGCGCATTTTGTAATTCCCGATCCGTGTTGTTGTATTGTTCTTTGTTTTCTTTCTACCTTTTACTATCTACGTTCTCTTGGGACTATTTTGTTTCGTCCTATTTATGTAGCATGTTCTACTAGTTAGAACATGTTACAGAGATAGGACGAAACTTTCTATGTTAACATGCATATAAATAGCTATGTGTGTGTGTGTGGGTGGGTATGCGATTAGTTTAGGGCCATTATACAGATGGCGTAATGTCAAATAGGTTTGCAATTTTATCACTTATGAGGGCTCTCTTTTCCCTCTATATTACTTTACTCTTTGATAAGCACAGAACACTAATACCCTAGGCGGGATAATAAGACAGTGTCCCATCGTTTGTAGATTGTTTTTTGTTTTTACAAAAAAAAAAATTCAATGCACGTAGAAACTAATGTTGATGAATGAATTTTTTTTTATCGAAATCAGTTAACCCTTTCTCAAGATAACGTCAAATAAGGCAGTCCCATACAAAATGTATGAGAAAATGATTTATATATTCTTTTTTTTTTCGTGAAGATTTCCCATGTTTCAATAGTTATTCTTCAAATCCAACATTCGATTTGTTGGGTACATAAAAATCGGTCCAGCCATTCTTGGGTTATGGTGTAATTATCCCGGTTTTGTTTTATTTATATAGATAAAGGATGATTTGTTTATTTATTTACAATACCGGGTATGTTTGTAAGGCTCTCCCGCAGCCCAAATCGCTAAAGATAAAAACTTGAACTTTGGACACAATTAATAGGTAGGTGTATTTAGAAAGGATTTTGCTAAAGTCAGCCCATAAGGGGTTGAAAAGGGAAGAAAATTCGTTTACATGCATACATCCCAGTCACTGAACCTCTTCCTTCAAGTAAGTATACTGATGAAGGTACCCATAACATAAAATGGAGCTCTTAGAAAGGTCCTGTTTCGCGCCACGGAACCCAGTCGCCCAGAAGCTGTTGATGACGGTATCTATAGCAACACAAACATAAGTTATAAATCTTGGTAAAATTATGCACATACATTCTTTAATAACCAAATGAGATGCATGTAAACCTAGCTAGCTGCATAGAGCGACTATATTTTGTTCTATGTATTTACATGTCTGTTCTTTGACCTTCAGACATAGCATTTAAATCTACATAATACATTTATATCATGACTTCATCGTGCTGGCTTTGAGCACGATGATCCTAAAGTAATAAGGTGCGTTGTAGCGATTATTGTGGGGAAATACAAACATGATCAGTCGATTGGAAAAGAAAATTTCTTAGGGGTACCTTAGAAGATCAATCAATCAAGGTTGTCAATAAACAAATTAAAGTATACGGATATTGTCTATCAATCTAGCACTACAGTCCTTTCACAGTTATTTTGTCTCTGATTTTGCGCCACAGTTATCTTTATTCTCGTTGCCATTAGGTTAATTTTTGGTTGCTATCAGAGTTGAAATAACTATGAAAGGACTTTACTACATGTCAAGTCCTTCATCACGATAAATCTGTCAACAAAAGTCAATAGTTTCAATTTATTTGCTTTAAATGTGGTTCTAGTAGGGAATGGCGAAACAGACCGAAACGCACCGGATCAACTCTTGCGACCCACGGATGACCCAACTCAGAGGCCTGTTGTACTGTATGGATCGGAATGCTGGGCCGTGAAGAAGACAGATGATAAAAGATTGCATGCAATGGAGATGAGTGATAGCCAGCGGATTGTATTTGATAGTGGACTGTAGAAATGAAACGATAGAAACACGTATAGTAATATTATAAATTTATATTAGAAAATTAAGACAAAGACCTGACAACCGCTCAGACGTGACAACAGCAACGAACCAAACAAAAAGAACATAAAAAACTATATTTAAAAAACATGACATTTATAGTACAAAAAAGGTCGCACCACAGCCAGTCGCCAACATACTGGAGCCCTAGTGGAACACTAACAACCGGTGGAGACTGACTAGGGTGCGGCTTCTATTAAAACAAGTTTTCGGGCCGGTCGGCGCAGGAGGCCGCCCCTAGTACGGACGTCTGCTACGCGGACCGTTCCGTCAGATCCTATGTACACCTTTCCTATCCTTCCAAGGGGCCATAAACCACGAGGCAGGTTAGGGTCGGCGATCAGCACCACATCCCCCTCACTCAGATTTGTTGTGTTGCTGGTGGGGAGGCCTCTCGGTCGGAGCGTCGGCAGATACTCACGTACCCATCGTACCCAGAATTTATCAGCGAGTCGCAAGGTTCTACGCCAGTCGCACCTTCTCAGCAAGTCTGCGTCCGTGAGTGTTGAAGTCCATGGCACGACAGAAGATGTACCAAGAATGAAATGAAATGGCGTTATTGCCTCTGGTGAGTCGGGAGATGTAGGAACATACGTCAACGGCCGCGAATTTACAATGGCTTCTGCCTCTATCAAAAGCGTCGTCAGCACGTCTTCCTTGAGCGGTTGGTTGATGAGGCAGGTTTTCAGTGCTGTTTTTACGGTTCGCACGAGCCTTTCCCACGCACCGCCCATGAATGGAGAAGCAGGCGGAATGAAGCGCCATTCGATTTTGTGATTGGTGGCGTATTCTTGTACCAAGTCGTCATGTAGGTCGCGTAGCTCACGGGAGGCCCCAACGAAGTTTGTGCCATTGTCCGAGAAAATAGTTGTAGGTGATCCTCGGCGAGCAATGAAGCGTCTCAGGCTCATTATGGCGGCGTCTGATGATAGTGAAGTGACTAATTCTAAGTGAAGCGCTCTCGTCACTAAGCACGTGTATAATGCGACATACCTCTTCTCTTGGCGGCGGTATATTTTTATCATAATAGGACCAAAATAGTCGAGGCCGACGTGTGTGAAGGGCCTTTTGTGATGGTCGAGTCTTTCAAGGGGTAGGTTGCCGATCTGGGGTTGAGTTGGTTGGGTTTTACATCTTCGGCATTGTAAACAGGCGTGTGCTACGCTACGGATGCTGTCTCGTGCTCTAAGTATCCAATATTTCTGTCGGAGTTCGTTCAGGACTAGTTCGTTGAAGTGATGCGACGCTCTGTTGTGTTCATAGAGGATGAGTAGTCGTACAGCATGGTTGTGGCCGTCGAGGATTATCGGGGACTTTGCGGTCTCGCTAACTCCCGGTGTAAAACTTATCCGTGTGTCTAGTCTCAACAAGCCGTCTAAATCGAGTGTCGGTGCGAGTTTCGCTATTCGGCTGTTTCTGGGCACTGGCTTTAAGGATTGTAAAGCTGTTAGCTCCTCGGGAAAACTCTCAGCCTGAGCTTGTTGGAGTACCATCTTCTCGGCTTCTACGATGTCCGCGGCGTGAAGTTGGTAGGGAGATGTGGTACTGTCTGTATACAATTTAGAATTTGGAGTTATAGGCCGAGACAGTTTAAGCCGGAATATTCGTGCGCCCTGGAGAACGCGGGCGGCGGTGCGAAGGAGACGCAGCCAAAAACTAAAACGCGACGGGTTAGGGAGCAAGTCTGATGACGGGGTGACGAGGAGCAGAACCACTAGGTCTGATTTTGACTCGGGATCTAGTGAACTCTCTTCCACGTCATTGTCGTACTCGGTAGGCCACGTGCATGGTGGTCCAAGAAGAAACGGCGGCCCGGTAAACCACCGATGACATGCGGTGAATTTCATTTTTTTTGGTTTTGTCGCATCATCAGCGACGTTAAGAGAGGTAGGGATCCACCTCCAACTGGACGGGTTAGAGGTCTCCAGTATCTCTCCTAACCTGTGTGCTACAAATGCTTTGTATGCGCGAGCATCGCTCCGAATCCACTTAAGGACCGTGGTTGAATCAGTCCAAAAAATAGTCTCGGAGGGCTGAAAACGATGAGCTTGTAAAATCGTTTGTGCATACCGCGAGGCGATTAGCGCGGCTTGTAGTTCTAAACGAGGAATCGAAACTGGTTTGAGAAGCGAGACGCGTGCTTTGCTTCCGATGAGAGCCGTAGACACGGTGCTATCGCTGTAAATGAAACGCCAGTAACCAACACAGGCAAAGGCTTGCTCGCCGCCGTCGGCAACCATGTGCAGCTGAACGTCTACAATATCTGACCGATTCATGTACCAGCGAGGAATTTTTATGTTGGCCGCAACCTTTAATTGTGTAAACCAGTCCTCGCATTCACTAACATACACCTCGGGAGTGGCGTATCCCAACCAATACCTGCGCGCCACAGTCTTTGAATTAAGATACGGCCCCAGATAATGACTGGCATTAAAAGGCCGAGAGGATTGTAAACCTTCATAACGTTTGATAATAGGCTGCGTTTGGTTAAAGTTTCAGTGGGTATCTGAGGTAAGGTACGAAAGCCTAACGAGTCTTGCCGTGGGTCCCATTTAACACCCAAGACGCCAACCTCAGTGCTAGGTGGTAGCATAACGTCAGAAGTAGCATCGCTTCTAAGTTCTTTAGGAACAAGTGAGGGAGCGTCTGGACGATTTGACACCCACGCACGCATTTCGAACCCGCCAGCCTTGTGGACAGTGACTATCTCAGTAGCTAGTCGAGCCGCGTCGTCAATGTTGGAGTGGCTTCCGAGATAATTGTCCATATAGTGGTCTTCTATAATTGCCTTACAGGCATTGGGGAACTCTGCTTCCATTATTTTGGCATTTTTGTTTTTGATATAGAGCGCGATGAATGGGGATGACACTGCGCCAAATATCATAGAGGACATTCTGTACTCTTTGAGGTTGCCATCCTTCCCGCGCCAGAGAAAGCGTTGGGCATCCCTATCTCGTGGAGTGATTTTAACTTGTGGAAACATTTCCTTGATGTCCCCGTTTAAGGCGGCTTCGCCTTCCCTAAAACGGAACAAAATATCGAGAAGGGATGACAATAAATCGGGGCCTTGTAGTAATAAGACTGTTGAGGCTTATTCCTCTCGTGATCGCAGCAGCGTCATGGACGGCTCTCAGCTTCTTTTTTTGTGGGTGAAGGACGCCGAATATAGGTAGGTACCAGCGGATGGATCCGTCTGGGTTGATGCACGATGTATTTGGTGTAATCCGCTGATGATACGTCTGTGGATCGCACTCTTCGGCATATCCCTTGCTGATAACATCGTCTATAAATTGTTGAAAAGCGGCGGCGAACGTTGGGTCCTTTGCCATTTGACGTTCGAGGGCCTTGAAGCGGGACAGTGCCTGCGGATAACTATCAGGTATGACTTCCGGTAAATCTTGTTTCCAGGGTAGACCCACCTCAAAATGGCTATTGTCGAGTTGGCGAGCCGAAGATTCTATTATATCTATGGCTCGTTTATCGTCGTCGTTTAGGCGAGGAGCACTTTTCGCAATACCCAAAAGCGTCAATGTCGTATTGTCTTTTAATAAGGGCGTCCAAATCGTCCGAAATGTGATTTACGAAATCAAGTGGCTTGGACGAAACGGAAAGTGCGCCATGAAGTACCCAACCTAATAAAGTTTTAGAGGCAACGGGCTCGTTCTTCTTTCCGGAACGTACTTCGCGACTCAAGGAAAGGTGCCAATCTGGCGCGCCGATGAGGACAGTTGGGGGAGTATCGGCGTACGAAAGTTCGTCAGATAAGTCTGCCAGATGACTATAATCCGAGAAGTTTACCAAGTTATGATTTTGTACGCGAAGCCCTAATGGTTTAATGGCCCGCGCATGCTTCACTAGGTAACGATCGGTTCGGTTACGTCCACGAATATGAAAGTCTACGTAGCTTACTTCGACTTCCTTGGTCATACCACTGACACCTTCAATGTGAAGACGCTCTTGAGACGTGGGTTTCGCACCGATGCGTGCTATCACCTCTCCGTCAATCAATGTTGCCGTACTGCCCTCGTCAAGTAGTGCTGTCGTCTCGAACTCGCCGTCGGGACCCTCGAGTACAATCGGCACCACTTTCAGCAGACCGCGGGGACGTGACGTCGACGGCAGAGACCCTGTTGCATTAACAAGAAAATCAGACGTGTTCGTGATCTTAACAGCAGACTCGGTTTTGCTGTCGGTACCGTCCGTGTGGGTAGAGTCGGTAGTTTTAGCTGAAGATACTTGTGTATTATTGCACTGTCCGCAGGGTGCCGCGCTAATTTTAGCATAGGAGGTTCCCGGGCCGTGAAGGAGTGCGTTATGACGTCTCGAACATCCGTCAACTCCACAACATTTCGCGCGGCAGCTGTTCCACGTGTGCGGATTCGACTTAAGGCAGCGATAGCACACTTTGTTTTCACGTACCCATCGCCACCTGTCGTCGACGTTCAAAACTAAAAAACTCTTACAAGTTTTAATGTTGTGAGGTCCTTGTTTGCAATATATGCAATACTCGGGAGTTTTATCGCTTGACAGCGTCGCGTATATATAGGTAGTTTCCTTTCGTGGTTGAAATTTAGAGGAATGTGCCGGAGTCGTTGCCTTAACAGTGCTGTCAGGAACAAAATTGTATTTTAATTGTTTGTCAGCTTCGGACAGAAGAAAGTGTGACAATAATTCCAATTTTGCGATTGATTTTCCTTCGGGTGCGTAGGCAGAGGCAAAATCTGTAAAGCGAGCTCTGGTGTGTTCGCTCAGTTTTATCAAAATGCACTGAAAAAGCTCCGGTGAACACAGATACTCGTTTTGTTTCAGTAGCTTAAGAGTGGTAACAAAATTACGTAGTTTGTTCGCTAAATCATTTAAATCTTTGGGGGAACTTAGCTTAGGACTGTTACGCAGGTCGGTGACCTCGCGGGCTACCAGCAATTCCGGTCGTGCGTACGTCTGCTCCAGGGCCTTCATGATGTCGCCGGGGTCGCCGGAGATCCACAGGAGTGACGCGACGGACTGGTACGCCGGACCGCGTACGGCGTTGTTCAGACGTTCTAAGTTCTCTGAAGGTGAAAAATTTGACTTAGTTCTTTCGTAACTACTCTTGAAAGCCATCCATTGACCGATATCGCCCGAGAATGAGACAAGTTCGGGTTTCTTTGGTCTGTTAGAAAGAGAGTTAATCGCTTGTGCGAGTTTGGTTATAGGATCTGAGGAGCGTTCAGATTGTAGCGATTGATGTGCCATGTTGTTGTATTTATTTTCGTAAGGTGCATACTCGTATGTGGGCTTAGAAAGGGTTCTATAGTTGACGTCGGGCACGAAAAACGGTGCCGTGTTGGTGAGAGCGGCCGGCTGTGACTGATGTCCTTGTGGGTTACCCAGGGTGACAGTCGGAGCCTCACCAGGCATGTTTTTATGAGTTGCCGTGGTCATGTTTACGTTTTGTTCTAAAACCCAACTTTCGTGCGCTTTTCAGAGACACGACTAGAAAAATACGAACTACGAGATTTGGCTAACTTATCAGAAGCTTCCAGGGAGGCGATGTTCGCTTGTAGTTCGGCCTGCTCTGCCTCAGCCTCGAGGCGAGCGAGCTCGAGCTCGCGCTTGCGCTCGCGTTCAGCCTGTTGACGTTCGCGCTCGAGTTCAGCCTGTTGACGTTCGCGCTCGCGTTCAGCCTGTTGACGTTCGCGCTCGCGTTCAGCCTGTTGACGTTCGCGCTCGCGTTCAGCCTGTTGACGTTCGCGCTCGCGTTCAGCCTGTTGACGTTCGCGCTCGCGTTCAGCCTGTTGACGTTCGCGCTCGCGTTCAGCCTGTTGACGTTCGCGCTCCACTTGGCGCCGCTTCGCGACTGCTTCAAGAGACAACTTCTGTGCGCGGACGGTCGCCGAAGAACACGAATGGCGGGTGGCCTCACTGCGCGACATTCCGCTGTGGACACTAGAAGTGCTTTTAGTTGGCGCATTGACATTCGCCTTGTTATGTGTGCTAGCGTGAGCAACTGGGCGTTCCGAAGTGGGACCAGGCTGTGGAATGGTGCCCGCCTGTTGTATGCCCGCACTATCAGGCAATGCCGAAGCGCCTTCGGTTGTTGTGGTTGAAACCGGCCGGGTGCCACGCGGTGAATGTTGCACCCGTCCGAATCCCGTAGCCGTCAGGTCTGGCTTTGTCTTGCTACGTGTTTCTACCATGTTGTAAAATTTACGTGAACAATGCTTGAAATGTTTACGAAATGAAAGCGAAAACTATGAATCAGTACGTGAAAAAAATTGACAGATGTTGTAATTACAATTAATGTTATACTTACGGCGAGAATGAACCAAAATGATAGCTAGCGGATTGTATTTGATAGTGGACTGTAGAAATGAAACGATAGAAACACGTATAGTAATATTATAAATTTATATTAGAAAATTAAGACAAAGACCTGACAACCGCTCAGACGTAACAACAGCAACGAACCAAACAAAAAGAACATAAAAAACTATATTTAAAAAACATGACATTTATAGTACAAAAAAGGTCGCACCACAGCCAGTCGCCAACAATGAGAATGTTGAGATGTATGTGTGGC
Source organism: Apamea epomidion (assembly GCA_947507525.1). NCBI lineage: Eukaryota > Metazoa > Arthropoda > Insecta > Lepidoptera > Noctuidae > Apamea > Apamea epomidion. The sequence continues at coordinate 11,374,123 of OX382237.1, forward strand.
TGTGGAGTTCCGAAAATGAATAAAGTAAAAATGATTATATGGAGAAGGATTACAAAGAGAAGTTTGAAAGTAGCAACTTTCAAACTTCTCCTTATATGTATACTAAGGGGAACTTTGAAAGTAGCACCAGAGACAGAAAATTTGACAGGTAATCAGGGTCTTATGTGCCCGTTCACCTGCACCTCGGATGACCTAAAAAATGCCACTGATGTCGCAATGAACGTGGCCAAATACTGGGCTCAATTATTAAGAAAACAACGAAGAAGAGTACCATTACACGAAAAGAATGTCTAGTCTCAATGCACGGATTAAACTGATGCCCCCTTTATTCATAAACGTTGCTAAAACTTAAGTAGTGATTAGTGACTGTTTAACCATATATTTTTGTCACTTAACTTTAATCATCGTGGCTAAGCATGCCACACACTATTGCTGATTCTCAGCTTAAATAAAGCTTAAATACAGATAGATTATAGGAATTTTGAATTTGAACGCAGCCTTTGTCTTGTCAAAAGCCGCTGTCAAAAAATGAAGTGTCACGGCCAAAATCAAACTTAACTTACTGTCATATTTGTCATTATCACAGTTTAGTTTCGTCGAGTCGAGTTTCCAATGAATATGTAAACGCGAAACATCCAAATCGAACAAAATAATTGTTTATCTTAATTAAGACAATACACAAAGCATACCAACAGGATTAAATCAATATACTGTTAGATTCCAGTTAGGGTACATTTTATTTACGATGTCTTCGGAGAAAGTGTTGCATTCTGCACTACATTCTTACGCCTGAAAATGTTAATATTATTTGTCGATTTATTTCCGCATTATTGCAATCGGTTTCGTAAGTTGAGTGTTAGTTACAAGTATAAAATGTGGTATGCTGCTTTAGTGCGATTCATACGAAGAAGATTAGTGCTGGGCATAATATTCGCTTCTTCGTTAACCTATTGTATTGTCAGCTTTCTAAGAGAGGTGAGTTATAAAAGCAAAGTAATAGAAGTATTTCTTTTAAACTTTTTGGTTGGCCAGAGTTAGCTGGATCGTGTCCTAGTCGATGAAAGAATAAATAATTTTCCTGGGATCTTAAGAAAACTTAATATAGATTAGCAACTGTTCCTGTAGTAAGAACGAATGTGAGAGACGATTTATATTATTGAATAGAACCAATGAATTGTGATATTGTTTCAAAACAAAATGGTATTTCAAATAAGGGTAGCTATTTGAAATACCAGCCATGTCTGTTTGTTGTTTACTAAACTATGAAGTTATTACCACAATCAATTTGGCTACCATTCTTATATTATTATCTATATTAATAAATGAAATTGAAGTGTCTGGTCAGTGGGTCATCTTAGGGGTCTGTTTGTAATGTCAAAATAACAGTTTTTTACTGAATGTACTTGAAAGTATATACTTATTTTTAATTGGTCTGTCTTTCTGCCTGTTTTTCCGAATAATCTCTGAAACGGCTGGAGCGACTTTCATTGTCATATAGCTGATGTTATAAATAACTTAGGCCACTTTTATTTTAGAAAAAGAAATGCATAAATATCAAAACCCATGAAATCCAATTTGTTCTCCAACATACACGCAACCATACATTGTGCATTGGCATGTGGAATTGTGGACATCGGCCCGTATTACCTAACATGCACATGAACAAACTCGCAGGCACAGCTAGTATTAAATAAATATGTGACCAATAAACGGGCTTAACTGTACAAAGGTACACTTATGTCCGTTTATTATATTACAGAAACCTCACTCAAAATTTGCTTGAGTATGCCATACCAACTACAACTACACAACTAACTTTTAAGTAATGGTTCAGTAATACAAACATTAGATGCTTTCCAGTGCCGTTGAGACGTCTCATTACTCTTTTGGCTCATCATATTAAATTAAAATTAATGGTCATTTGTTACCATGAGCATAAGAAAACAAAATTTACATTTATTAAAACATAATTCAAATAATCTATATACTAATAATAAAGCTGAAGAGTTTGTTTGTTTGAATGCACTAATCACTGGAACTACCAGTCAGATTGGGAAAATTATTTTTTCATTTGATAGCCCAATTCTAGAGGAAGGCTATAGGCTATTTAACATGCTGTGACCCTTAGGAGTTGAGCAAAAAGAAAAGAATTTAGATATAATGCTAGACTAAATGGAAGTAACAGCGCGAGCAGGTGATGCAATGTGTTATTTCGTGCATATTGTACCTCGTTTTCCACGTGCAGCCTGAGGGTAAATTACACTCAAAAATCGTACAGCGCCCTTCGCATTCAATATAATAATGCGTTCCGGGTGTTGATGGGGCTGTTTTGTTGCTGTAGCACTTCAGGGATGTTTGCTGAAGCTCGTGTCAATTGCTTCTACGCTACTATGCGAAAAAGATGCGCCTCCTGGTGCGCCGGGTGCAGGCCAGCCCAAACATTATATTGCGGTGTGTCGCGAGCAGACTGGACTGCTTATTTGTGAATCGCTGCTGCAAGCTTTCCACATGTGATGTTGAACTTGTAGCAGGGATTCGCATGAACTATATTGCAGTATACTAATGTATTTTCTTTCTTTCGGTGTTAGGATAAGTCTGTAGGTTAAGTTTACTATCATAGTTGTTAAGAAATAATGTTACTAACATATTTGAGTCGTTTGTTACTTGTTATTGAATATAAATAAATAAAAATGCGATGGAGTGGGTTGGGGGAACATGCATTTTCACACGGATGAAGTCACGGGCAAAAGCTAGTCTGTATGTATAAATAAAAATGAAATGCTGTCTGCTTGACTGATTTGGCTGTTTTTTGTTTTTAAACTTTCATAATAGTCCGCAGTTTTATAGAAAGACTAGTTTCTGATGTAATAGCATGATGTTAAATAGCTGATAGCCTTCTTCAAGAATTGTGCTATCAAATGCAAAAAGAAATAGTTAAAATCCGACCGGTAGTTCCAGAGATTAGCGCGTACAAACAAACGCTTCAGCTTTATTATTAGTATAGAAAAATTTGAATGTTCCTGGAACTTTTTCTAATTTGGTAAAAACTGAACATCCTTTTTCTACGGGATTTTTGTATGAGCTCAAGACCACATTGAAATTAGGACAGGACAACTGTTAGTAATATAAATAACATCAATTTTCCAGGGCAGCAGCCGAGGAATGATTTATCAAGATGTTTCATTTGAAAGGAAGCCATTTGTTTGGAGAACACTTCAAGAACATAATGACACTATTGAACACATGATATGCAGAAACTCTGTGCAAGGAAAACAATTACTTGTTGATGATAGAGGTAATATTTTCATATCACACTATTTGTATAAAGTAAGCAGAGGTGAATGTTACAATCACATTAGGCCAGTTATGTAATAGCAGATGAGCCTCTTACCAATCAATCTGCCTAGCCTTTCCCCAATTCGGTATGTTGGGGTCAGCTTCCAGTCTAACGAATGTAGCTGAATACCAGTATTTTACATGAAGCAACTGTCTATCTGACCTACACAACCCAATTATTGGGTAACACAGTCAGACTTTTGGGCTTCTGAATACCCCTAATGGCTCATACATCTACGAATTACAGGCGGGACCAACTGTTTTCGTACTTTCCGAGGTACGAAGGGGTCTTGATAGTTATAGAGATAACATCCTACTTAGCCAATTGGCTAAGTAGGGTGTTATCTCTATAACTGATACCTGTCTGAGTCTCCTTCTAAAATGTAATCACCATATTAATGCTCAGCCCCAGCAGTCTCGACATTCATAGCGATCGCTTTACGACCGAATTCGGTCCATACATTTCACCTGTCAAATCGGGACTTTGTGACCGAATTCGGTCGTAAAGCGATCGCTATGAATGTCGAGACTGCTGGGGCAGGTACAATATTTTTATCTAACGAAGCGACGCGCGCTTTACTTGTGGTAACTACATAAGTGTACAAACAGGCTGTGAATGTGTGCGTGAAGACGACGAGTAGCGTTAGCACATAACACACATACGCGCACACACACACATTTCCAACTTCGCCATTGTCTCGGACGGTACCGAGAGCTCCTGCGCTTACTTACACACGTATGTTTAAATACACGCGTGTTTGTACACTTGGTAACACAACTAAAGCGCGTGTTGCTCCGTGAGATAAAACTACTATACTATAGCTAAACTTGTAACTAACAAACATTTGTATTTCAGGTTATGTGTGCCAGAGAAGTGATGTGACAAAGAATGGCTGTTGTGACACAGATGCTGAATCCGCAGATAGATACAGCTGCGAGACGTGTACAGAAAACAATTGCTGTATAATATATGAATATTGTGTGTCATGTTGTTTGGATCCCAGTAAGGTATTGACATTTTTATCTATTCAAGACATTATTATTTACATGCATAGTTGAATACATAAACTCACACCGTCTTCCCATGGGGGTAGGCAGAAACTACAGAATGTCACTTACTACGATCCTTACAAAATTAGCCTATAATGTTCCCATTGCTGGGACTCAGGCCTCCTCCCAGTGAGAAGGTTGGTAGATGTCTTCGAATTTTTAGTTCTATGGCATACCGGTTTCCCCACGATGTTTTCCTTCGCCGTTTTGAGAGCAGTATTCATTAAATAATTAACACAAAGTAAAGCGCCTGTCTGGGTTCGAACCTACGACTTACAACTCGGTAAGTCGCGGCCGTTACCACTGGGTCACCGCTGCTCTACTATCCTTACGTACATATTAATATTAATTATTTGCTCTCAAATATCACATGAATCTTCCTGAAGACCATATCAAGGATGTAGTGGATATTGATATAAATCTCTGTTAGAAACCGTATGTATGCACCAACACTCTACCGGCACAACACATAATTCTGAAAATTTCTGCTGACACAGTTATGCTATGGTTATGAGAAGAAGGCGAGCCATTATGGCCGGCGCCCACTGGCGGCACGGCACGGCAAAGGATTTTTATGCGACGAATAGAAAATATAATTTAAAAGCATGACATTTAAATTGAAATTTCAACGGCAACGATGTCGCGATATCCTTAGGCACGCCGCGACGTCATTTGGCACCATCATTGAAATTTAAATTTTATTGTCATACATATTTAGGTTATATTTCTATTCGTCGCGTAAAAATCCCTTGCCGTGCTGTGCCGCCAGTGGGTGCCGGCCCTCATATGCCATTAATGTAAATATAATAACTAACAGTTATTTTAATTTGTTTTCAGAGGGACATGCTAGAAGTAGTGTTATCCAAACTCTCAACAGAGAAGAATGTACTCTTCCGTTCACTGAGTGACGATTACGAACTGTGTTTGACGAAATGTCGCACCAGTTCCCATAGTGTTCTCCATGAGAACTCTTATAAGGACCCTATTAATAAGCATTGTTTTGGAGATGAGTTGCCAAGATCCAGAACACCGGATTAGTAAAAATGAATATAATACTTAGCTTAAGTTAGTATTTTTTTTTACATTTATATTCATTTGAGATGTAGTTAGAATATGATAAGTTTGTCTAATTGCTGATTTTTCCATCGCCAGATAACTTTTACTCGAGGAATAAAATTGACATTTGACCGTTTTTGCATGAAATAAGTGTCAAAATTTCAAAATTATTCCTCTAATAAAGTTATCAGACGATTGAACAATCAGCCCTTAATGATATTTTTGTGCACATCAGTTTATGAAAATTGTATTTAAACAGATCAAGTTGTCAGAATAGTTAATCTGGAACTGAATTTTCATCAAACTGTGTCACAGAAAACTCATTTTACAATGAAGTAATGGATGTTCGTCTTTTTAATTTACCTGTTAACTAATTGCCAGCGAACAAGGATATTATGTATACAGGGCCAAATCAAATTAGCTAGCGAAACTCTGCAACGTGATGTACAGACGCCAGCACATCAAGCTATTACAATCTGTCAAATTGATTTAATAATTTTCAAGTTTATCTCTAAATCATTAAGGTTCAAGATTGATTGGGAAAATTTCCCAGTTTCGGATAGCTTGACCTGCTGACGTCTGTACTATCGCCAAAACCTGTATTTAACCATTTTGAAAACAAAATCCCGTGAACAAGATGACCACAGCTGCGTCCGTAAGTAAAACAAAAGAGGACCCTTTTTAGGTCGACTAATAATATGCGCTGCAAGCAGGAATAGTCCTTACGATGGTCAGATATAGGTTTTGGCGATAGTACATGATAAAACAAAAATAAATTAATTTTGTTGTTTTCTTCGTGGGGTCATCGACCACAGTTAGTAAAAATATGTTTTTTTGTGTAAACTTCACAGACGGGTTCGATAAGTATCTAAAGACGATAAAAGAAAAGAAAACAGATTTTCTCAACACAAGCTACAGTATCAAACACACACATCACAGTATCAAAACTAGCAGCGGTCTTTGACCCCCCAAAAAAAAAACATTTTTTTATTTTATATTATTATTGTGTTTAGATATTAATAATACCCATCACATCTGCAGAGTTTCGCTAGCTAATTTGATTTGACCCTGTTGATACAACACCAAGTAACTAAAGATTTCTACTTTTGTTTTAGTTCATTATAAATTTATTGTTGAATTACTGCTCCAGCATATTGCTGTCCTATCTGCGATGAGTTTACCTTTAATCAGGCATAATAAATTATTATGTAATTTAGATAAATTAATATTTTATTACCAAATACCATCATGAACGTTACTAGTTTCTAAATGCATCATCAACAATACAGCCCGACACGGCCTTCCTTGCTATTATTTGCCAAATATTAGAAGACTAATGAAATTGTTAAGATTTTTAAGGAAACATTATTTAAATTGTTATTGCACAAGACAGGAAGTGATCCGATGTAATAAAATTATCAAACGTTAATATATGGCAAATGGTACTGATTGTGTGCAGCAACCAAACATAAACGCTTCCGAAGACAGGCGCAACGCGATTCTGGTAGAACAATTTCCATGAAGTTTTCATAGTACTAGAGTAGCGTCGCGCCTGTCTGCGGGAGCCATAAGGCTTATTAAAACGACGGGAGGATTAGATAGATAGAATACTCTTTATTGTACACCATACAAATTACAATTGGAATTACAATTGCAATTATTAATTGGATTACGCCATGTACAGGCGGTTATCGAAAGGAGAAAAAAAAGTAGCCCGTGTAAACTGTACGATATTCATAAAAGCGAGAACCGCCTCTCATTAAAAATTGAAACGTCGGTGAACCTAAACGAAAAAACCTTATAATTATAATTTAACAGTTCAGGAAAATTGCCAAGTCTCGTATAAGTAACATAATCGTAGTCGAGTTTTTGTTCGTCGCTTGAGAGTAAAGACAAGTTAGTGCGATAATCGCTTGGCGATAATCATGAATGCACGAATATTCTAGTATCTGAAGGACGAGAAACTTCTCGTGTTGCAAATGAGCCTTTTTATACTCTTAAGAGGTCAGTCTTCATTTATTTAGTTTAGTTGGTGCACAATTAAGTCAGGGCCACATAAATGTTTATTATAAAGAAACATCCATAGTTAAAATGTATTGCATCTTTAACATTCGTGTATGACCATTGTTAGCCCAGTACCCTAATTACGTAACACACTACTACTGTCAATTTTAATCATTTTGAAGTATATTGCTAATCCATTGCTGCATATGTTCGAAAAATTTATCTGCTCAACAACGTAAATAACGCAATGAATGTTGTTGAACTATCAAAATGAAACCCATTGCTGCTGATAGTGTGTTCCGCAATTACCCTGCAGGTTCGCACGGGCGCATTTTTCGCGTACTGGATTTTCAACGCACTGCTTAGCGCCGAGAGTTGAAAATCTAACAGTGTGTTTTTTTGACGCACTGGGATGCGTTCTGTTCAATTCTCAATCATGCTCGGCTCAAGACTGAGAGTTGAAAATCCAATGCGAGATAAAATCCCGCCGCGATATTTTTACGTCTGTTCGAACGTGGGCTTATGGGACTGAAATATGAACACCATGCCTCTTTTACATGAACAAGTCATATTCATTAGTTACCAGATTCAATGTTTAAAATATTGTATGGAGGCTATCCTGAATAACAGATATTTTTTACATGTTTGTATGTTTTATTTAGAATCCTATTTAACATCTACAAATATATCTAACACTACAAGACAGAAAAAGTGATATCAACCGCAAACGATCTGTAATACTCGGTTTGTGAACCCGGTCCAACTTTAGTTAAATATTTTTTTGAAAAACAATTCAAAATAAAATTTAGAAAGAAAGAATAAAGAAATACGCTTTATTTGCGGTAAACATGACGCAGAGAAAGAATCCAAAATAAATCAATCAATTTGATTGAAAGTCTGTTCAAACGGTTCAAATCGCTTTCGACTAAGCACTTGATAAACTAAAATCGACCGGTATGCCAAATTTCATGATTCTAAGTCAACGGGAAGTACCCTATAGGTTTTGATTCCCTTGCGAGTGTCAAAATATGCGGCATAAACGCCCGCATCTTTTGATTGCGTTGACTTATAAGTTTAATTTTTTCAGTATTTGATATTAATTTCCACTTGATAACTCCACGCGTTCCAGAAAAAAAGAGTCTTGACAGACTGACAACGAAGTTCTAAGAAACAGTCAATCCTTTTCCGTCAAGCCTTTATCGCTCCATGTAATATACTCGTATTCAACTGCATCCAGTTAGAATGGAAGCCCTAACATAGTTCCGCCGGGGCTGCGGGTTGTTCGAAAGAGATACCGTGGTCCCTGGCACAGGCGACTGAAGGAACACGGGTGGGCTTTAGTCAGTAAAAGAAGTCTGACACGCCCTTCCGCTCAGCCCAGAGCGGGAGAGGTCATTTAATGATTTCCCAACCAAAAAAAAAAAAAAAGCCCTAACAAAGTTGGGAATAGACTTAGCAGATTGGTCCAACAATTTAACACGCAGTCTTTAGAATTTTATGCCAAGATTTCACATAATTTCGTGTAATGTAAATAATATAATCGATGAGTGAGTGAGTTTACCATGAATTTACCAAAGTCCTTTCAAACTAAAAGACATTTGAAACACTTATCTAATCTAAATTACCTACCACTCTTGAGAAGCTTATTTAAAATATTTGTACATAATTTTGCATGGAGATACAAGTAAGTATAAAAAACCCCCGACACAAAATAATAATAAAAATAGTACATATGAACGTAAAAAGGCTAAAACAATTTTTTTTTTTAATTGAAAAATTAGCCACAAATAGAACAAAAAAGGTTTAAACGTGAAACCCTATAGAAAGAAAAAAATAACCTTGGAATTATGACCCTACGTAAGTACGTATGAATTTTTTTGATTAAATGTTGTCCCGTCGGGGGACCGCTCTTATTATTAGCCTAACGTTCTGTTAAAGTTTAAAATGAAAACGATGTTTAATACGTCGCCATGGCAACTTTCCATTCAAATCCTTACCGGCCTGTATCTTTTTAGCTGATTTTACATTGAAACTTCTGCAAAATTAATCATGGCCACCATATCTCAAATTCATATTTTCTACATGATGTTATTCTACGAGTTGACAATGCAAGGATCAGTTTGGGTTTCGCCTCTAAAGCGAACTGACAGCATCCTGCCGTGCCTGCTTCCTCCTGCTGCCGTGCTGCCTCCTGCTCCTGCTGCGTGGGCCCTCCTATGGGTGTCCTCCGTGCTGCACACGCACCAGCATCTACCCTCACCTGCACCTGCACCTACACCTGTACCTGTACCTGCACCTGGACCTGCACCTGTACCTGCACCGGTCGCCAGCACCTGCCTTGCGTCAGTCTACCTCCTCAGCTCCATCTGCATCTACACCTCAGCCTCCTCATCCCACCTATCGTGCATCGTCACCCATACACCCCACCTCCACATACTACACTCTCTCACATATACCACTCTTCAGTCCAGCTCCATCTTTTGAATTTCTTGTAAATATATCTTTAATTGTTTTCTACCTCCCTTTCTTTAATTTAATTTTACCCTTGACTTTAAAGTTTAGTTTTACTTGTCGCTACACGACAATTAATACTATGTATATTTTTTATTATTTTGGGTCGGGGGTTTTTTTAAATTTTTATTTATTTTTTTATTTCATGCATTTTTTAGGAACTCCTTATTATTTCATTTCTTTTATTTTCTTGCGTTTTAAGATTCAGGTAATTTGGTGTTTAATCAGGTTTTTTGTAATTCGCAATTTTGTGGTGGCGGCCATCTTGGATTCGAAATTTGTCATAGTGAATAGTATTCTACTATTCAAGTCCTTTCATTTGATACCCATATTGAGGGAGTTGTGAAAAAAAGTGTAATCCGCCGTTTTGTGGCGGTGGCCATCTTGGACCGATTTTCATCAAACATAGCTAAGAAAACTCCCGACTAATTCACCTTTCAAACAAAAAAAAAAACAAATCAAAATCGGTTCATCCGTTCGGGAGTTACGATGCCACAGACAGACACACACACAGAGAGAGACACGTCAAACTTATAACACCCTGTCGTTTTTGTGACGGAGGTTAATACAGATTAAGTTCTCGTTATTACCTTTTTTTTGTTAGGTCTTCAGTAAAAACCAGTAGGTAACTAACTACTACTATATAGATAGTAGATGTTCCTAGTTTGTGTAGCTGAATACCAGTATTTTACATGGAGCGACTGCCTATCTGACCTCCACAACCCAGTTACTGGGTAATACGATAGGTACCCTTTGGTAAGACTAGTTGTCAGACTTTCAAAGATCCACGAATGACAGCCGGGACCAACGGCTTAACGTGCTTGCACAGAAGGGTCTTGATATGTATAGATGGTCACCCATCCACCAACCAACCGCGGCACGCGTAGCTTAACCTGATCGGTCGGCCCGTGCTGCTATTATCACTTAGCCAGAAGCCCCTCCTAATTACATAGGGAAAATAATAAAGCTTCCGTAAAACAAATTAACTTCCAGTGATCTGTGGTTGACTGATACTAACTAAGCTGTGTTAAAATGTATTACCGAAAAGTTAATACAAAATTAACCGACAAAAAATGTTGTATTTAACAAACAAACATGAAGCTTATTCAAATTATAATTCTACGAAAAATATTCTATACTTTCAAATAATAAACTAAATTTCCAAAAAAATACAATACTACACTTCCGAAAAAAATACTAAGTTTCCGAAAAATTATAGTTTAGTGAAATTTGCAACGTAACATATATCTTCTTTAAATCGAAAGAGCTAGGTTAGGTTAGGTTAGAACTGTGACCACATAATGTACGAGCCGAGCGAGCGAAGCGAGCGGTGCCGCGGCAGCGGCCGGCGAGTGCCAGAAACATATTTTTGAATGTAAAACCAAACCACAGCGCCACAGTTATAAAATGTGTAAGATTGTTCTAAATTTATAATATAAAATAGGTAAGTTACGATAAAAATTATGACCTGTAGATTTCGGTAAAACGCAATTTAAGCTGGTGGAAAAATATAACGCATTTTATTCGGTCGTTTCTTTATTTGTATTCGCTTATAGGTTGTCGAAAAGTTAGTATTTAAAGCAGTAAATTTCATATTTTGAGTATGCTCATATTTTAATTTTTTTCGGAGCTTTTATTACTACCCATTACATAGTATAACATCAGTGATTCAGTATCCATCATAAAAAGTTCGAGTCCCATTTCCGAGGAAATGAATGGGAAAGTTTTTTTATTATTCTGACTATTCTAGTAGGTACTCAAACCTCAGTTGGTCCAATAGAGTATTTTCTTACTGACCGACCCCTTGACAAATTCAAAAGTGCCTGTTATTGGTTTAATTGAAATAAATTGTTTGAGTTTGAGTGAAAATATAGTTTTTAGAAATTACATTCAGATACAAATTCTAAAAACTATATTTTCGGCATTAGAATCGTTACCAGTTTTTTTTTTCATCTTTTTGGTAAATGTACCTACATAGGTACAGTTTTGACTTCGCTACGATTTTATTATATGTACTACCTGTGCGCGATAAGGTAGGACATTCTAGGAATGTGACTCCCCGCCCGCTTCCCCCGCACTTCCCCGATGGCGCCCGTGTTGTGCCGTTCGCATCACTATTTTTTTACTAGGGTACAAACATGCTACTGTGACGTCACCGCGCTCAGGTCCCAACTTATCGCGCACGGGTAGTAGATATAGACGATATAGAAGATAAATTACAATGATGTCGTGGGTTTTACACAACTCGGCAATTATTCTAATTTATACTTCATAACAATGATGATATAACAGTTACTTTGCAAAGACTTACAAAACGTTCAACGTTAAAAAAATATCGATACGTTAGAGTCCGTCGAACAGTTGAAATATCGGTGTCTGCGTGGAAGTCTAATGTAGAAAGGCTACGAGAACAAAATACCTACCTGTTCCTCACATTTAACACGTTGTGTTACAGCTTCTTACACTGATTCTTGTGAAAAGTCAGTTAAAAAAGGCTACAATGGTATTTGTACCTAGGTAAAACGCTTTTATCTTTTAAAAAGAACTACTGGTCTTTCGTTCCCAAAGTTGAGTAAAGATTAGATTTCTCTATTAGAAATCTAACAGAGAAACCTAATATTTGCCCAACTCTTTGTAACTTGGGTCCCTCATCTCTGCCCATCGTTTTTTAAAACACTGGCGTGAAGTTTAGCATTGTGCATGTGCTAATCTTTATCAGAACATTACCTACCTGAATCTCTCTGAAAATACGTCTATTATCTTCTTATATCATAGACTTTATCTGCCGTAAGCTATCTACATCAAGGTGTAAGATCGTCAATTCATGGCCCTACGTAATAGGAAAGCGAACGATCGACCTACCATTCAAACAATTATTCGCCTGCGCTCGCGCAGTTTGTGAGTGACTTCGATCACGGACTGTCGTCAGCATCAATCATGTGGTGAGAGACATCGACGTTCATTTAAATGATATTACTTTTATCTGTGAAATAATGTATTCTAATGGTTTTTATTACTAACATGTTTTACCAAAAAAGTGCATTGTCTAGGTAGGTGCCTATTTAAAGTTTCTTGTGTCGAAATTGATAGGTCAATTTCGCAGTGTAGAAATACCAGTTTGCAACTAATTTAGGATCGTATTTTTGTTTTCTATTATTTTCCATCACTATCTTTTCTGGTAGGTATTTGATTATACTCGTAAGTACCTACCTACCAATCTACACTAAAATCTACCATGTGTGTATTGTTAAAACCATAAACGCAATGTAGCGACTATAAAATCGTGTTAATTTGGGCAGGTGGTTATATAAATACCTACCTCCCATTAATTAAAATTCGTTAATGGTGAAAACAAAAAAAATATTAAGTTACGTCCATATTATTCCATTTAGTTGATCGGCTATTGTGAGTCCCAGTCCTACATGACATGACTTCAAGAATTAAAACCCCTATTACACAACACGATATTTAGGGTCTGATGTTTAGGTGATGTGTTTTTTTAATAGGGCCCATTTTCCTCTTCTCTTATTATACGATCCCGATTTAGGGAAAGTGTCCCTGAATATCGCGTAGGTAGTGTAATAACTAATAAGGCTATTAAAAAGAGGTTTACTGTTCTGTAGAATTTTGGTAGTTTTGTACCTAAGTTATTTATCAATTATCAAAGACTCTTTATTACCTACTATATCAATTACGAAGTTATCGACATCCTAGTAATTAATTATTGTACATACTTAACTTCCTGCCTAACTATTTTTAACTATCTGTCCATTTTTAGTGTACCTAGTAGTCCCTCTGCTTTCATTGAATCAAAATTCCGTAAAAAAGGCCTATTAAATATGCGACAGTTTTCTTCTTGGGTCGTAATTGCAACAAAGCACCTCAGTGACAAGACCCAAGGCAATGCTACGTCTGACCAAACATTGAAAATAATTAAAATACGTTCCGCCGTTACGGTTGCTTGCAGCGTAGTTAATTGTAAACATTCATGTTTTTTGGGAATAGTAAACAATTGGATTGGATCTTGCCTGCCTGCCTACTCAATTGGCTTTGTAAGTAGGTAGGTACCTTGTATATCTACAATCCTAATGATTATTTATATGCGAAAGTGAGCTTGTTTGTTTGTTACTCAATCACGGGAAAACGACTGAACGGATTTGGATGAAATTTGGCATACAAATAGACCATGACCTAGGTTAGGACAAAGGATCCTTTTTATCCCCGTCGGACGTTCCCGTGGGATATTTTACAACCTCCACGCGGGCAGAGCCGCGGCCACAAGCTAGTGTAAAATTAATCTTTATGATTTAGGTTTTTGGGATCGGCACAGTCTGTCTCCGTACTTATTTATATACATTTGCAGCGGAAAGGGCCTTTCACTCCACAAAATCCATCCATCGCTTCTTTGGGCTTCCCCTACTCAGAAGGTATTTCCGATTTGTCGGAACCGATTTTGAAGAGGCGATGGAGTTACGGTCCCAGCTATTATTACTATCCTAGTAGGTATTCTGCTAATATGATAAAATGTAAAAGTGTGTGAAATTGGATGAATTTGGCACATGGGTACCTAGATACCGTGACCCGGGTTAGGACTTAGAATTATTTTAATTCCGGTAGTAGGTACTTTTCCATGGGATAATTTCTGACCACCACGCGGGCAGAACCGCAGGCAAAAGCTTACGTAATAATTATTACGTAAGCTAGCGACTCCGCATACCTAAGGCATAATCGAAGTAATTTATTCCTATCTCAGGCAGGCGAGGGGCATTTATTATGAATTAATTTAGCAGGTTCCAATTACTTCTTGTCAAGCGTCTTTCGGTTTTTTTTAAACTTAGTATTCAAAATAAATTATTAAGTTAATGACCAAGGTGAACGAACCACATCTGAAGTGAAGTAAGGCGGGTTGGTGAAGCTTTCTTTTTTTCTCCTTCGCATACTGATTAGAAAGAAAAAGTATATATTGTGATATTGGCGCCGATTCCCTTGTTCACAAACTAAACTAAGTTCAGTGCATCTTTTTCTTTTTATTTCAAGTTTAGTCCTGCAAATTAGTCAGCGCCTGACGTAAATTGACGTATTTTTAATAGCCCGTTTCTTAATTAGGTACGTCTAAACTTGTCTATAGTATCTTAATTTGACAGGAGTAAACTAACAATAATAATAACCGTGTCTCTACGTTGACGTCGTGGTGGGGCTTGCGCGCTCTAAACTCTAGGTCTGTGACGGAAGAGTTTACTTTGCCGGATCAGATCTAGGGTAAGGAGCCAGACCAAGAGAGATACAGGAACCCGCTAGGCAGCATGTGGCGAGCTGTTGGGCAGTAGCGACACCACGGTGGGTCCGTGGGGTCGCTACTGCCCAACAGTTCTCTCCCGAGAGAAGTCTTGTTCCTCACCTCTGGCTTGCCTTCATTTGCCGGCTGGAGTGAATACTGACGAGGAACAGAGCTCCTCAGAGTTTAGTTTGTGAACAATGCAATCGCCGCCATTGATTGATTCCATTTCTGATTCATCGACTCTTTGTTTTACCTAATAGGTCGGCTAACTCCCTAACTTTTTGTTTATGGTTATCTATCCGGAATCCGGTTGTTCAACATTGCAGGGTTTCAGTGAGAGTTCGACAAAATCCTTTATTCTCTCCAGAGGAAGAGCTTAGAGAAATTCTCCTTAACCTCCATCTTCCACAAAAAAAGTTGGACTCATCGTGTTTAGCGCCAAGGGGGCTAGGGGTTAGGGGGACCAAACGCCTCCTGCCGGAGGCTCTATGCGGGGGTCGTGCGGTCCATGGCCCTTTACGGGGCACCGGTATGGGCGCGTTCCCTGAGGCGGCGACCAGCCCGCCGCGCGCCGGTTGAACGCGTCCCAAAGGGTCATGGCTGTCCGGCTTATCCGAGGATACCGCACGGTCTCCGCTGAGGCGGCGAGCCTCCTTGCCGGAGGACACGGTGGAGCATACGGTGGTGGTCCGCGGTTGGGCGGGGCCCCGCCGTGTCCTCGTGGCGGCGATCGGCGGCGGCGACCTCTCGCGTCCGGCCCTCATCCAGGCCATGGTATTATATATCGAGCGAGAGTGATTGGGAGGCCGTCACCTCCTTCTGCGAAGCAGTAATGCTCGAGAAGGAGGAGGCGGAGCGCGTGAGGGAGAGGCAATCTCTGCACCCTCGCGCGCCTAGCCGCCGCAGGAGACGCCCTGGACGGGAGTCAACAGCCGACTCCCGGCCACCGTAGGCGCGGGCTTGCGGGCGGCGAGCTTTGGGCAGCTCGCCGCCCGGTAAGGACCAGGCCCGGGTCGACGGCGCATTGTGTTCCACGCGCGCCTCAAAGAGCTGTCAGCATGAACTGACGGGGTCCGCTAGGGCCGATGCCGCCGGGGCTGCGGGTTGTTCGAAAGATATACCGTGGCCCCTGGCACAGGCAACTGAAGGAACACGGATGGGTTTTAGTCAGTAAAAGTCTGACACTCTCTTCTGCTCCGCCCAGAGCGGGAGGGGTCATTTGATGATTTCCCACCCAAAAAAAAAAAGGGGGTAGGGGTTTTGGGTGATAAAAATCATCATCATCTTTCATGTTGTTTACAAGTTGTTACATACCGGGCATTGCATACAATCAAGTAGGTATTTTCTAACTGAACAGACAGCTGTGCTGCTGGGGAGTTGGTTGCGGCACTTCTTTTTCCCAGCGATAGCACTAGGAAGTGGTGAAGGGCGGGCGTTTTTGGGGGACTGTCTTTTGTAATTTTGACGTTCGAAAAGTGCTGATTCTCAGCCTAATTTGAATAACTGTCTTGATTTTGATTTGATTTGCATCTGCATCTCTGCAATGGAACGTACCGGTGTTCTTTATATGCTACGCTTTTCATAAGTTCCCACCGAATCAACCCCTTTGTTACCCACCTCCGTGCATTTGAGCAATCAATACCTTAAGAACTTATATACCTAGCGAAACTAGGCAGAAGTGAATGGTATCGATACCTAAACATGATAAAACAAAAACAGTAAAATTTAATGTTTATTTTTGTCATCTTACGCAGGGGTACTTTGGGGGTCATCTTACGCAGTTAGTGTATTCGCTTAAAATATCAGTTTATTTTTTGTGTAAACTTTACGGACGTAATTGGTATCGATATCTAAACACGATGAAACATATTTTCTGGACTCATACTTCAAGTAACAAAACAACCAGTGATCGTTGACAACTAAAATTTTTTAATGTTTTTATTTAAAATAAAATTTAAAAAATTATAAGTACCTCTCTCGTGTGCAGTTTCGTTAACTAATGTAACTTGACCCTATAGATCAATGATAAAATTACCTTACAATTATTATTATGATAAGGTGCTAACAGCTACGTAATAACTTACGTAAGTAGGAACTTAAAATGCTACTGCGCAAAATTTATGAAATTTTAATCACTTGAGTAGTTAATTATGTACTCAAAACTACAGTATATTTTGGCAATGTTTATAAACTTGTGGTAGCTCTACGAATATTTGAATATTGAAGAACGTGTGAACTATGTTTATGTAAATCTTAAAATAGTAAATCCTAGGAATGCACGATGAGGTACAGTTTTTAGGTACTTAGTAATCAGTGGCACAACGAGAACAAGTGCTTGTTCAATGAATCTTACTGATTTGAATAAATTATACATCAATAAAGTGGACATAAATTTATGTTTAGCAAAATACAGCTAAGTATCAAGACCATATTGGTACACTATTTGGTTGCAGCGGGTTGCCATACGAACAGCACAGTGGCGCCCCCATTATTCTCTACTTTTTTTTGCCAAGCTGTACCTCTTCGTGTATTATTTTCCAGTAGGTAGGTAATAGGTAGCTATATCCATAACTACCTTCCTACCTACTGGATGGGTCATCTGATCCACGAATATGTGCACCCACTAAGTACCTAATTAGGTATCAATTAATTCGTTACCTAATTGGTGCCAACACATTGACTGCCTGCTTTTCATTTACATCTAATCAATTTAATGTCACGGGATGTTTAAATAAAAAATAATGTAAGAATAGGCTGCTAATATAAATAAATACCTACCTATATATATCTACATCCACGGTATCATCGTGCCACTAATTTATTAAACCATTAAATTATTTAATTAGCTGCGTAAATAAATAAATAAATTCATGGTTTGGAACTGCATTATCCACCAGAAGGTTACTCGAATAACTACACTCTAGTTTCTTTAGGCCCTTTGTACAGACACCAGCACATTAAGCTACTACAATCTGTCAAATTTCTTTAATACATTTTCAACTTTATCGTTAAGGTATTAAGTTTTAAGGTTGATTGGGAAAATTTTACGGTGTCGATTAGCTTGACCTGCTGGCTGGCTTTACACACGTTTTTCTTACCGTGAAAAACTACGGTTCATTCGCCGTGTGTAGGCACGGTCGAGTGTTGTGTAGATCACTGGCGACACGTTTTTTCTACGGCGCGGTTTATACGCCGTACCGTAAAGAAATTACCGCGCCGTGTACCTTTGTACACGGCACGGTTTCTTTGATAAGGCCCATGACGTTAGACTTCTTTTCCATGCTACTGTACAAATAAGAAAATGATTACCTATTAGTTACCATGTTATGGAATGACAAAGAGACGTCATG
The DNA here is from genome assembly GCA_947507525.1 of Apamea epomidion. NCBI lineage: Eukaryota > Metazoa > Arthropoda > Insecta > Lepidoptera > Noctuidae > Apamea > Apamea epomidion. The sequence continues at coordinate 11,392,708 of OX382237.1, forward strand.
GTCGCGTGTTACAATTACTTATCTACATAATTGCACTGATAGATTATACACGTCAGCAAAAAATGAAAAACAAAACAAAAGAAAGCTAAGAGAAACCCAGCCGCTGGGAAACGTGACCATGAAGGCCCTTTGTACACGGCACGGTTTTTCTTACGGTACGGCGCATAAACCGCGCCGTCGAAAAAACGTGTCTGTCACATTGATATATATATATGTCGGAGATGGTATATCTGTCTCTCGTTAGCATCAGGCATATTTTAATTACTGTGGGCGTACTATGGGTAGTGTTGGTTATAGCACCATAGAAAAACGGTTTACAGTTCAAATCAGATTATAATTTACGAACAAGTTAGTCACACTAGCGATTACACACTCACACAACTCAACGATACGGGACGCAATTAACAGTTTCTGAGCACATGTTGTTCGTACGATGTCCAATGTTTCGATCCTCCTGAGAGCTCTGCTCACACCGCTTTTGTAGCCGTTGCTCTCGTCCCACCACGAACTCAGGCTAGACTCTGTCTAGCGCCACGAGATGGCGCTAACGTTCCGAATAGTCAAACGAATGACTCCGACATATAAAAATAAAAACGTCTGTCAACAAGTATCCATAGTGATCCATACAACACAGACAACCTTGCTATACACAAAACTACGGTTGCTAAACTACGGTGTATTCGCCGTGTGTAGGCACGGTCGTCAATGTTGTATGGATCACTATGGTATCTTGTTGACAAACACGTTTTTTCTACGACGCGGTTGATAAGCCGTGTTTTGCCACGGTTCGTCAGGAAGCTTGTTGAAATTTTGACAGACACGTTGAACCGTGCCGTGTACAAAGGGCCTTATCAGAAACTGACCAAATGCCTAGATACACACGCGATTTCAAAATCTCACGACCACACACAGATTCTGACATCGCAAGCGACAAACTGGCTGTCGAAATCAGTATGTGGTTGAGATTTTGAAATCACCAGCGCGTCACCGGCGACTAAAGTCCCTACATGTGTAGGTACCTAACATAAAGGGAAACCAAGAGGTTTTCCTCGTTAAACTCGTATGAACTGATGACACAACAAGATAACCGTTATGATGTTATACCTCCTCGTGGATGTGTACGACGGGGTTTTCCTAAGGTACCTAATATCACTATTTCATTATCCTGATTTACTAAGGTATTCTGTAGGTACAAACTCGCCAGGGAACTCCCTTCTGCCTCAATCATCATCAGCATCAGACTTTAGTAACTAGTCCACAGCTGAACTTACGCCTCTCCAATTGCGCGCGATTTTGCGCGCTACCAGAGTACCTACTAATATGTACCTAACAGTTATGAAGTGCGCTACTCGCTGCGCAGTAAGTAGGTACCTCACCACTCACCCCCGCTGACACGTAATTTGGTTACTGCGCAGCGACTCGCCTCATGTTCCGAAGCACTATAAAGTTTGAATCAGGTTGTACAGACCCCAGCAGGTCAAGCTACCCGAAACTGTCAAATTTTCCCAATCAACCTTGAACCTTAACGCTTTAGCGATAAAGTTGAAAATCTATTAAAGAAATTTGACAGATTGTAGTAGCTTGATGTGCTGGCGTCTGTACTAGGTACCCGAAGGCTAATTCTCGTAATTTAAAACGTTCAAAATCTAGTCGCAGTCTCATCTCGGCGACAAACAAATGTCAAAATGTAGGGAAATTAGTATTTTTTGACAGATTGAGACAGATCAGACTGTGAACGTTCTTATAATTACGAGAATTGCCCCTCTGTTTACACCATTTGTCATCGAAAGTTTTTCCTATACCTAATTATTAGCCAGTTCAAAAACCCAAAACATCCTTCAAATTAGAACTTGCTTTGTACTACAAAATTATGAAATTGATTTTATTACGCCAAAGAGATTTAAGATAGGTACTTACAATAAATAAATTAATGTCTTTGTAAATAATTTAATGTCTTTGTATTACGCCAACAGGAATGAAAATATGTCATGCTTCTAATATACCACATGAAACACTTCACATTGACTTAACACACTAAACCACAGATTACTGAATAGTTACTACGTAAACTAAACACTAAACAATCCACATAAACATTTTTACCTGTTCTTTTTTTTATACTTATATGATCATGATCACGCAGTCCACGCATGTCTATTAACAGACACATTTTATGCAAATCTCATTTGTACAAGCTTTTTTATCTGAATGGAGTTTAGGCTTCTGATATCAAAATAGTAGATTTAATAAACCAGACTCAATTGATGAAAATATTCTCGGGTCAAATTATATTAGCCAGCGAAACTCAGGCAGACGTGGTATATCTAAACACGAACAAATAAAAACAAGAAGATTTAATGTTATTCTTTTTAGGTTCAAAGACCTTTAGTTAGGTTGTTAGCCCACGTTCACACGGCCGTTAAAAATCGCGGCAGAATAAAAACGTCAGTGACCTCGCAAAAAAAAAACATGAAATTAATTCCATTGTTTTATCGTGTTTAGATCACGTCCGAAGAGTTTCGTTAGCTAATTTTATTTGACTCTATATATTCAAAACTCGTAAAATGTTTGAGTTAATTTGCGCGTTTACGGTACCTATTTGTTGCAATCGAACTCGAGTTAGTGTTCCTCTCACTACCTACTCCGACCATTATCGATCTAATTCTAAGTTCTCGACACACACTCTCGATCACCCGACAAGAAAAGGTATGTAGGTAGATCCAACCAAAACAAAACTCCTACAACGGGTGTAAAAAATGCTTAACGAAACCGTGAGTCATGTCCTTCCTGACATTGTGATTTTTTTGTACTGGACCATACCTGGGAGACTTCTGGTTATGGACATATAAGGTCAAACGTTTTTTTTAACACCCACGACCTCTGTTGTTCTACATATGATATCGTTGCATGCACCTATATACATATAAGCTATGTTGTGTGTGAGTTATATTCAGCGCTACTCGCTATACAGCGATTTTTCACACCTAAAATAAAAATAGTTTCCCAGCATATTTTTTTGCGCAATGTTACTAAGGGCTGATTTTTCAATCATCTGCTAACTTTATTCGAGGAATATTTTTGAAATATTGACAGTTATTTCATACAAAAACTGTCAAACTTCAATTTTATTCCTCGAATAAAAGTTATCCGGCGATGGAAAAATCCGGTTTTGTCCAACGCCAGATAATTTTATCCGTAGAATAATTTTGAATTTTTGACAGTTCTTTTCATACAAAATCTGTCAGACGTCAATTTTATTCCACGAATAAAAATTATCCTGTCGATGGAAGAATCTAAATAAATAGAATAGTTTGATATATAGAATGTTTAGATGACTGCTATATGATGGGTCTTATTACTTGTTGGACTGCTACATCAGAGACCGGATCGATCCTAATAAGAAACGCCCTTGAAATGAATTTATCGGAAGTCATTCTAAAATAAACATATAAATGTATTTACATAAATTCCTTTTTCATGATACAGTATTAGATACCGCTGATATTAAAGCGCAATGGTTGATATTTATCTTTGTTTATCAAGGTAATTAATTTGATAATAAAAATACGTACATATGTTATCTAATTATCATAGGCTTAGTGCTAAAACTAGTATGTCATTATGTTAATGCAGTCTCAAGAAGTTGCTGAAGGTTTTACCATAGCATAATCAGTCTTATAATGTTCTCACTGCTGGAACACAAGCCTCCTCTCTTCGAAAGGCAGTAGGCTAATCTACTACGCGAGCCCAGTGCGGGTTGGTATTTATCAACCCGCACTAACATCTGTTAGTACCGGTTTCCTCACGATGTTTTCCTTCACCGTTTTGAGAGCAGTGGTGATGAAATCATTTACACAAAGTAAAGTGCCTGCTTGGGTTCAGACACTTCGAACTCACGACCTACAACTTTAAGTCGCGGCTGTTACCACTGGATCACCACTGCTCACTTAAGTCTTGAATGAGGTTCTGTAAAACCCGCCTAATGCTCTTAAACACTCGTAAAGATAGCAAGCAGTTTCACTACTTATCTTTATTAGGCGTGACTACCTACCTATCCTAAGCTACGTTCAACTGAATCAGGGACACGTCGGTAACTGAAAAACTACTACTAAAACATTTTCTTTCTTTCAAAAACGAAACCAGTAGAAAGAGGATTGAAGATTTTTCAATGGAGCCAGCATTACAAACATCAATACGTGACACTTTACAGGGTTTGTCCTATTATGTTTTCTGTTTCCATTGATGTCAGCTTTTGATTTATAAAGAGTTCGTGCGCGGTCGCCATTTTGAAAAACTAGCCTACGCTGTCTCACTCCTGGGCAAAGGCCTCCCTGCACTCCTTCCATCTTTCGCGAGCCCGTGCGTCCTCATTCCAGGTTTCGCTGTAGCAAATTAAAGACTCTGTAGTTTAATATGCGGAAAATCGAACCCCGGATCCAACAATGTCACTGAAATTAAAAAGGAAGCCAAAGAATTGGCCTTCCGTTATCTGCTTAATAATGAGATTATTGCTGATTTATAATGGTTAATCCCCAATTAATGAATTAGTAAACATCATTTGAGTCACAGCATCAATAAAATTTATTCATACATGAATAAGTAAACCCAACAACCAACCAATATTTAAAACCTAACATTTTTTTTTTTTTGGAAATGGGATCTGCACCCTAATTGCGTAACACACTAACAATCTCCATTGCTAATCCATTGCTTCACATGTTCGAAAAAATTGTCTGCTCAACAACGCACAACAGCAATGAATGTTTTTGAACTGTCAAAATGAAACCCATTGCTGCTTATAGTTTGTTACGCAATTACCCCGCGGAACAACCATAAGCCGTAGGGCCGCACGGCCCCTAGTTGCAGTACCTTCTAGTCGTACGAACGCAGTCTTATAAGCACCCATATCTACGTCGCATTAACTAGTCTAATAAAGAACTAACTTCTCCCTGCGACTTCGTCCGCGTGAAATTTCTTGTCCCCCCGACCAACCCCGTCGCATCGCATCGCATCACTTGCTCGCGGTATCACTTCGTTTTCGCTTAGCGTTTTTTCTGACTATGTTCTATGTTACGGGTTTAGTTTCCGCACTTAGTCGTTCAAGTGGGTCATTGTGCGTGGGCCATGGCGGCCGTCGGTGGTTATTCCAACCCTCCAGAAGCTTATTAAGTCTCCTGGTCTGTTGAGAACATCTGTGTAAGATCTGGGTGTCCCGAGGGTTTCCGACCTAATCTGGGTGACGCCTGTGCACTCAAAGAGCACATGCGCGACGGTTTCATCAGCCTCCATGCAAGCTCTGCACAGGGGGCTGTCTGTTATGCCTATCGTGTGGAAGTGTTTGTTTAGTGAGCAGTGTCCCGTGATGATCCCCGTCACCAAGCGCAGGCCTTTCCTGTCCAGACGTAGTAAGTTCTTTCTGACTGTTTTATACTTATTTTTTTTCCGCGTTCCTAATGGTCATAGCGTGATGTTAAATAGCCTTCGTCAAGAATTGAGCTATCAAATTCAAAAATATATTTTCATATTTGACTGGTAGTTCCAGAGATTCCCTCCTACATAAACAAAAAAACAAATGTTACCTCTTTATAATATTGTATTGTAACTCTTCCAAAACATTGACATTTTCGCTGCATTGCTCCGAAATATTTTTAACACAGACTATTTTTATAATTTCTTGTTTTTGATTTTTATTTGCATGCCTGTGTAGTTTTATCATTAACACATTATGTAATTTTATTGTACTATCAAATTTTAAGCGCACATCGCATTAGTTTTATAATTTGTTTTAATAACATGTGGAAACATGTCTTTATAATTATTATGTGAATTTGAGCTACAGCTCGTGTACTGGAATGTGTACTTAAGTTTACGCTAGTCATTCATTCTTCCATTCTTATGTCGCATGGAGTTTACTCCACTGCCACGGTTAGGCAGTGTACATTAATAACCAGCTGTGCCCGCGACTTCGTTCGCGTGCGCATTGTATTTCATTTTTTTTTGCGCGGAACCCTAATTCTTTTTCCAAAATATCTCCTTAGGTTACCCTTCTACTTAGCCTTTATTACCCGTTTCAGAGATTAGCTGGAACAAACAGACAGACAGACAAAATTGATATTACAAAATATTTTTTTTGGTCTTATGTACCGTACTTATAAACTTTTTTAAGAATTTTGTAAAAAGCTGTTATTTTGACATTTAACACCTTTTTACACAGACACTTCCATTTTATTTATTTGTCTAGAATAAAAAAATATCTACTTGACTCGTCAAGTAAAAAGAAAGTTAGCGTCGCAACTTCCATATTTCAACACTAATTTTGACGCATCTTTGGGTGTAAATAAATAACGGCCAGAATATGAAAATTGCAAAATTGTTACCGTAAACGGATAGATAATTTATTCAAAAATTCAAATAGCTTTATTTTAAATAAATAGATGGATTTTTATCATAATATCTATACGCCCAAAGGTCTGTTTATGAAATTTTACGCGCTCGTTTTCTTTATAAATCATCGTCTATTTCGATAAATAAATTAATAAACTCACATGCATGCTATTTGGAATGCATGTTAGTCGCGGGTACCAAAGAGTTTAAGCCGTAGACTAGTGCACTTGCCCAAATAAAAAAATGGCAACACGTTGCAATTTTTTTTATTTATGTCACGCACAAAATCTAGACCTAATTTCCCCACAGAAGCTAAAAATAGCAAAATTACGAAACACAAGGAACAATAGATGCCTAAATGACCGAAATACAATGCTCTAATTGTGTGGCAAGTACCTAATTAGGACGTTACTTAGAAGTTCAGTAGTTCACGGTGGCTGTCCTTGTCCAAATATTTTCGTAGACGTGATGCTTAATTGAATTTTATAGTGACCGTCCGGTCCGTGAGTCTGAATTGACTTGGACGAAATACCATCATATTCTGCCGTCAAGTAGCAATGATGTATTACCTTATAGTATGAGTATCAGCAGAAGATACTTCAGCTTCATCTCTGAGATGGTAACGCCTGCAATTCCTTTAATATTGCAGATGTGCATAGGTAGCGGTGACCACTTTAACATCAAGTAGGCCCGTTCAGAAACACAACATTACCTCTCATACGCCATTTAGGTCTCCAACGCACAGATATTTAGGCCATTACCGCTTAAAAATTAAGGTACCTAAGTAATTAGATTAATGCTGACATAGTTTGGATTTTCCCTATACATTCATAATGATCATCATAAATGGTGGACAATGGTGGTCATCATTCATAATGGTGTTTTATGGTTGCGGTAATGAATTCTACTTATTGTTTCAGGTAGTGGCCCTCTTTCCGTGAACGTTGTAGTGTCTCACAATCATCATTCTTCTTGCCTATGTCTTCTTCCTCAAACATCTCTATCAGCTCTGTCATCACATCGTTCATCCCTTTTCTAACCATTTCACCTTATGCTAACACAACCCCTAACATTGTTACTTGGTATTTCCCCGCTCCTATCTTTATCCGGTTGAATGCAGTAATTACAGACACAATTAAAAAGCCATTGTATCTAGCGTGGATCTAACTTCCCGGCATACGAAGGATTATTCATCTACATTCATACCAACTCAAAACTTTCTTCACAATATGTCCCTCATTCCTCCGCATCATGTCCATGTTTCCACAAAACTTCTCGGTCTGCGTCCCCACTTTCAGACTTCTTATTACAAAACTACATACTCATTCGCAATGCCATCCATTTATTTATTTATTTATTTTACCATTTATGTACACACATATATATAAACTTAACATTGCCTCACACATAGATGTGCCTCTTATCATTCTAATCTTAGCTGCGTGCCTTTGTCTATCTAGTGTCTAGCATGTCTAATACGAGACATTAATAAAGTACCTCTTGTAAATTTATACGCCGCTACTACACAAGTTGCTTTCGAAGCGTTCAAGTTCTAGGTATAACGATGAAGACAGACTTAGATCGATTTTGTTATTAGACTGATGATCGGAACTATTCATAATCAGCCCATAATGTTCCCACTGCCGGGACATAGGCCTCCTCTCTGTGAGAGGAAGTGGGCCGTAATCAACCACGCGGGCCCAGTGCGACATTTATTTTTTAAATGTGCAGCATTATGCTGAGATAGAAGCCTTTTGGCCTCGCATAGGACTTTCTGTTTAATTTTTCTTTTTGTTACTTTTTTTTAATGTAATTTGTTTTTTTATTTTTGACCGTGTTTAGTTTAATTTGTGATCTTCCTGTACGAGTCGCAATAAATAGTTTTTCTCTTTCTTTCTTTCAGTGCGTGCTGGTGGATTTCACATGTCTTCGATTTTTTGGTTCTAGGATATGCTCTAGTAGTCTTATTTAAATAAACGTGATGACAATCATTATTACCTAGAGGTACCCTATAAGTAACTTATAGGGTAACCATACACATACTTATTCCGATTTGAGATAAGTACGGTTTTTTAAATAGATAAAGGTACTCAACTAGTCTACTTAGCAGACATTGTAGGGAGAAATGTATTAGATGATGTATCAGTGGTATATTGGTCGTTTCAGGTAGGTACACCTGCCTAAAGCCAATCGTTACCATTGACTAGTGATCACGAATTCACGAAGTACGAAGTCAAGATATGACTTCGATAAGCAGGCTTCCTTCAGTGACTTTTAAGTCAGTCTATTTGCGAATATAGGTAGGTATAATACTTTAAAATTCTACATTTTCTGTTGTAGTTCTTGAGAAGTACCTACATATTCAGTTTAAGTATTCAAAAACAAACATCGTCTCGAAATCAGAACATCGCATCTTATTAGGAAAGGTACCTGGGTACTTAATTATAAAAACTGGATTGTAATTACTTCAAAATAACGTAGGTATCTTGAATGTATAGGTAGGTATCTATCCGAAACATGTTAACTCTAAAACCCTTTTTGTGACGGAAAAAAAGGGAAATCAGTCCGACAAACTAATAAAACTAAGGTTTTCCATATCGTGCCGCTAAGCAGTTACCTGTTAATGGGCAAGTTTCTTATATGTAAGTAATAAAACAATAGTTATGCATCCGTACCGTACTCAAATATATTTAAATTATTTATTTCGTGGCCTTCTCCGACGATTACACAGATAGATATGTACGTTTTTTTATGACACCGCATAATAAAATAAATCCGCCCTATATTTACTTAAATACGATTGTAGGGAGATATTGCGCGAAACAAATATTTTGTAAGCATGACGTTTTAACAAAACATGGATGATGTTGTTTTAGGAATGTATATTGCATCCATATAATTAGTATGTACCTTCCTACTACATAGTAATGCATCATTAGCGTTTGATGATGGTATTTTCTTTCTGACTGCATAATTATGACGTCGACCACTGCAACACCATTGAATAAGCATAAACACATAATCAGCCTTTAATGTTCCCAGTGCTGTGACCCAGGCCTCCTCTCTTCAATAGAGAGTGGGCTGTAATCTACCAGGCGGGCCCAGTGCGGGTTGCTCACATGTCTTCGAATTTTTGGTTCTAGGACATGCCGGTTTCCTCACGATGTTTTCTAACCGGATGCAGCTGAATACCATTATTTTACACGGAGCGACTATCTGGCCTCCACAACCCAGTTACTGGGTAACACGATACCCTTTGGTTAAACTGGTTTTCAGACTTTTGGGCTTCTGACTACCCGTTACGACTATCAAAGATCTACAAATGGCAGCCGGTACCAACGGCTTAAAGTGTTTTCCGGGACACGGAGGGGTCTCGATATATTATAGGAGGGGTCTTCGAGTATCTTGCCCGTTCTTCCCCATAGAGATCTACGTTTTGGAATGAGTAACTAGCTTCAACATTCTGACCAACAGACAGATGGCAGCCGTTTGAGAGCAGTGGTGATGAAATAATTTGCACAAAGTAAAACGCCTGCTTGAGTTCGAACCCACGATCTACAATTCGTAAGCAGGGGCCGTTACGTTTAGGCCACCACTGCACCTCTACTCTTCTCCTCAACATGCCAACATCATTGGCAAAGCCAGATTCCGACCATAAACTACCTACTTAATATGTATTTTGCCGGTACCTATGTAGTCAACGCTATCTTAGAACAGTTGGAACATTTTTCAGTCCTCGCTTCTATAATCGATTATCAAATTCAAACAATAACCCTATAAAAATTTGCCCAAATAAAACTGATAATTTACATAGAATACCGCTTAGGTATATTGTGTTGTAATTTGCACGAAACGTCCTTCAAACCAGTGCTTTGCTGTTTTAAAATGGAATCCCGTTTTCCCAAAGAGCTCATAATCTAGCTATGTATAGTAGGTAGTGGTCAAGAAGCAAATCAAACTAATAAACATTTAACACAATAAACAAATTTGTCTTGCATTCCTCGGAATATATCTAAGAAAGAGGTGTTGCATTCCGTGTTAAAACTTTTTGGTTCATGACTGTCTGCAAAAAAAAAAGAAAACATCTTGACACACAATTGACATTTTGAGAAGATCTTCCAGTTGTGTTCTATTAGCCAAAAAAGCTTAGTAATACTTACAATACACTCATAATAACATTAGAATTCCAAAATTATTAATGTTCTAAGATTGTCAGGATGCGAATTTTCAAATGTTTGTAAATAAAACGATAATAGCTGGTATCCTATAAGGTAATGAATGATTGTTTACTTCACGTAGACCTTACCGCAGTCCTCACTTATAATTTTCTTAAAATGCTGCTGTCTTGCAACAGTTACAGCTCGACTTCGGCTGGGCTATGTTCCGCCGAAAGACAATTGACTCTATTAATTTCGTTTTACCTAAAAGAAAATCTAGTGATCTAGATGATCACGGTTGCGCCACGTACCACTTACGGATACATTTTCCTTTGATTTGACCCAAATTATTCCAAAAATCACAAGCACGGCATGACGACGCGCGACTGCAAGGAAAAAGGGAACACCGAATAGTCTTCTGATAGCTGTATATTTCCTACTAGCTGTTCCCCGCGACTTCGTCTGCGATCCGGGATGAAAAGTAACCTATGCCTTTCTCCAGGTCATGGTCTACCCACGTGCCAAATTTCATCCAAATACAGCCGTTTTAGCGTGAAAGCGAAAAAAACAAACATACAAAAAATAAAATCTTTTCTCTTCATAATACTAGCTATAGCTCGGTTTCACCCGCATTAGTTTCGATCCCGTGGGAATATCGGGATAAAAAGTATCCTATATGTTAATCCTGGTTATAAACCATCTGTGTGTCCCACTGCAGGGCAAAGACCACCCTTCTATCTTCCCATCTCGGTCTGTTGCAATCATCCCATTCCTTCACGTAGGACTTTTATCTCGCGTTGCCATCACCTTCTGGATTGTTCGGGTCCCACTCTGTTACTTTCACCCAAAACTTTTTAGCAGGCCTTAGTAAGGCCACATCTGCCGCATGCTGAAAGAGTGAGAGCCTTACCTAGTTCCATTTTAATTTGGCAGCTGTGTCCTCTACGTCTGAATGTGTTTTGGATCGAAGTTTCGTTCCATTTCTGACAGTGACCCCGAGCGCTAACATTTTACGCTTCGTTTGACCACGTTTGCGCTCTATAAATGATCAGCGGGGTAGTTGCGTAACATACTATCAGTAGCAAAGACTTCCATTTTGACAGTTCAACAACATTAATTGCGTTTTTTACGTTCTTGAGCAGACATATTTTTCGAACATATGAAGCAATGGATTAGCAATATCTTTCAAAATTATTCGCATTGAGATTGATAGTGTGTTAATAGGGTATTTGCCTGGGTCAAAAAATAATAATTATATTTAGTCCGTCAGTTAGATTATCGAAAAATAATGGACACGTATTTTTTCTTTTGTCAATCAAACAAAAAATGACAATGATAAAGCGCGTCAAAATTTGGGAGTGGGGGGTCGTGACGTCACTTGCTTGCAAAAGTGTCGCAAGCAAGTGACGTCACGCGGAACTTTAACGGGCGATATCTTCATAATTTTTTATAAAATTGAGAAAAGAAAAAATACGGGTTCAATATTTTTTGATAATCTAACTCACGGACTAATTAGATTTTTTTAGGAAAATAGCCTATTAGGGTGCTGGGTTTGCCTTTATTAATGTGTTTGTTTTTTGTTGTGTTGGTCAGGATTTTCAAATCACGGCGGTGGTGTTTGGTGGGCAGCGTGTTGGCGGCGCTGGTCGCGGGCGCGCTGGTGGCCGTGCTGGTTCTGCAGCCGTGGGCCGGCCCCAACCACCCGCGCTACCCGCGCGCTGCCGTCGCCGCCAATGGCCACGAATGTGCTTCTATTGGACGGTACGCACCAATCTTCTATTAAGTAAACTCAGATTTCCGAACAAATCAGAAGGGACCTTAGTAGCCCTCATTATAATTTACAATACCTACTAACGTGGCCATGCTGCCAGCCTTTTGAGCACGTTTCCTATTGACAGTGATGCGGACGAATTTTTTGATGCCCTTTGATTATTTCCCCTCCTTTTTATATACTAGTACATATTATTATTATTTTAAGACTATTAGCTTTTTAAAATACGTAAATTAAAAATGGATGATTATAAAGCTGAAAAAAAAAATCTACTTAATTTTATCTGAAATTCCTATAAAATTAATTGTGGATTGAACTAGAATTTTATCGCGTCACAATTTTGTCTCCAATCGATAAATTTAATTATTTAAAGTTTTAAACTATCGATAGCCCAATCTATTTTTAAATGCCTAATATTTATCTTGAGTTATGACTTGAGTGCGACGACTTATTTGATTATTATCTGCACAAAACATTTTGATAACCTGGTGTTCCTTCTTATAAAAAAAAATATAATTATGATCTTTTTAGCAAAATCCTGGAACAAAATGGCACAGCTGTGGATGCAGCGATAGCGACATTATTCTGTGAGGGTATTGCGTGCGCACAATGCATGGGACTCGGTGGTGGGTTCCTGGCAACGGTTTACGACGCGTCGACGGGTCTGGTGCGCGTGATCAACGCGCGCGAGAGGGCGCCGGCCGCGGCCCACGAGGATATGTACATCAACGCATCATCGACCGTGGGCGGCCTCGCCATCGCCGTGCCCGGAGAGCTTGCAGGTTACGGCGCCCTCCATCAGGAGTACGGACGCCTGCCGTGGCGCGAGCTCGTGGAGCCCACGGCCGAACTCTGCCGCCGCGGACATCTCGTCAACGCCTACATGGCTCGGGTACTCCGGACTTACAGCGACAGAATCAAAGCCGAGCCTTCTATGCGGTAAGGATACATTCCTCTATGTTTAAATTCCTTCACTATTCTTAACTCTCTTAACTGTTCAGTCCTGCCTCATTAATGACGAAAATATTAACAAGCCCGCGTTTTACCCATAGCTACCGTTTCACCGTTTGGGTTTTTGGAATACTATTACTGTAAATCAATATCATTTTCTATAAGGGAGGTGTACGTGAATCCGGTGACTGGCGAGGTATGGAACGAGGGCGATTATATAACCGAACCAACGTTGGCCAAAACATTGGAAATCATCGCGGAGGAGGGCCCACGGGCGATACACAACGGCTCCTTGACGGCGCGGCTCGTGCAAGATATTCAGAGCTTCGGTGGCATTATTACAGAAGAAGACCTCAAGAGTTACAAGTGAGACTATATCATTGCTGTTGACTGTTTGCAGTCCCAAAAGACTTGATCTAATTGAGCAACAAAAAAAACAGAATATTTTGCTAGCTATTACCCTTCTGAGGTGCAAAAGTGGAGTCTCCAAACTCCCTTTTTCGAAAAAGTCGTCTAAAATAATAGTCTTATAAAATTTTAGGGTGGAATGGCAAGAGCCAATCGAGGTGCCGTTAACGGAGGAGTACACGCTTTATTCAGTACCTCTGCCGGGGTCAGGGTCGGTTCTGGCGTTCATGCTGAACATGCTGCGCGACTGGGTCGGAGACGGCACGCCCGCTCCGACAGGCTCCAACCTTTACTGGCACCGCGTCGTCGAAACCTTCAAATACGCATACGCAAAACGAACCGGCCTCGGCGACCCTTCACGCTCTAACTTACCCTATGACATTCGTGAAGTAAGTATTTGTACCGGTTTTGTAAGCTGACTTAAATGTATAAGTATTGGTTAAGATTTCTGCGCTTTCGTGACTTGAATTGTCACGAACGGTAGGTTGAAAAAGAACCTTCTCGGTTCTTTTTCAACCTACCTTCCTTCAATTGTTATCATTTCTGGTGTAGTCAAAGTTTAAACTTATACGTATCTACCTACTTTTGCTCCTATTTAATTTGAAGTAAGAACCCTGGTGAACATACAGGAAAAAACCTAAGTGTGTAAAAAAAAATTACTTAGTCTAGTACTTTAATATAATTCTCAGGTGAAAGTATATCTCCGATTTATCTCAGAAAATTACTTTGCTTTTTAAAACTAACACTTTATAACATCATAATACCTATTACTATTGCCACAAAACAAATAATAGTTGCGCCCGAGTAGTTTGTGTCAATAAACTTGATAAAGCATACATAAATATTCACCATGTAGCATGCCAGCTGTTACTATTGTTATGAAACATTTTGATTATTATAATAACGGAAGTAGAACTACGTCACTCATGAATATGAAATTAGATGAATGAAACTGATGAAAGGTGGTAGAGATATCAGAGAATGAAAGCTAGATAAGTCCTCTCCTCAATATAGGCTATACTACGGCTATCTTAATCATGAACAAGCATACCTAATGCTTGTTCATGATTAAGATAGCCGTAGTAAACAAGAGATCGAGGAAACTATAATTGCCAGTTATTTGCATAGGAAGTTGTTACTAGAAAAAATACTATTTACATCGTCGAAACCAATGACATCATAATAAACGGTGCTTAGGACGGTAATGCATTTATAATACAACATGCACACGTAAGTGAAGAGCAGATTTTATAATAATCGAAGTGAAAATCCCAGCGTCATGAAATTTTTTTGTCAAAAATGGAGAGAGACGTTTTAAGTACCCAATATCTTGATTCTACATAGATCAATGAAAAAGTCCTGAATCAAACAGAGTACGGCCAAAAGCATTAAGAAAAGACTTCCGATTGAGAGATTGTTTGAGGTGTTGTTGGAGATTGATTGTTTGTGTGATTTTGATGAAATATTTTCGACCTTTAGGAGTTGAGACCGAAGGTCTTCAACTGCATAGGCACTGACAACACGTCATTTTATTTCAGTTGGAGCGTAACCTCTCAAACCCCGCTTGGGCGCGATCATTCCGGGAGCTGGTCAACGACTCAAGAACATACAATGACTGGCAACACTACGGCGCGCTGTTTGAAGGTGCAGATGACCATGGCACCGCCCACATCGTCGTCATCGCCCCCGATGGCAGCGTCGTCTCGGCCACCAGCACCATTAATTATATGTACCTAAACTATGCTTTTTTAACATATTTTGTAAAAATCAGATTTAGAATGGCAACGGCGGCTGAACTTGGACCAGATTCCGAGACTCATATACCTAATAGTCCTTGGTGATCGCAGTGTGTCATGTTTATATTGGCACACAGAAGAAATGCTGCAGACCAAGTAGCATGTTCCGTTTGTCGACTTTATGACATTCAGAGGGAGATAAAAACAGCTGAAATCACTTGATCATTATTATTGATTTACTTATACAAAATATTTTTCTTTGAGGACAAAGATACAAACGACAAAGCGATAAACTTTACATTCAATCGTAGCATTCGTAGCATTGTGTTAGTAAAATTAAATCTCAAACGGAGCCAATGTCTAAACAAAACCAACAAAAATGCTTGTTGTTTTCAATGGATATTTTGATTTTCTCCAAAATCTTTTAAAACCATTCGCCCGGTCATGTTGAGGATACATTGCCCTGATGTCCTTGAGAAGATTCTTTAGTTTTCCTTATCCGTATTATCGTTTCAACTGCACTCTTAACAAACCTTAGACCAAAATGTTACTTTGTGGCATGATTGAACCCATTCACAAAATGAACGACTTTTATTTTTTACAGTTGGGGCTCTCAGAGGCGGTCACGGAGCCTGGGTTTCATGTTGAACAACGAGATGGATGACTTTGCGATCCCGCACGTGGAGTCAGCATACGGTCTGCCGCCTTCTCCTGCGAACATGTTGGCCCCTTCACTGAACCCACTCAGCTCAATGGTCCCCAGCATTGTGATGAACAGGAATAGAAGGGTTGACTTGGTCCTAGGAGCCGCCGGCGGTACTAAGATTACCACGCAAGTCGCTATGGTAAGCTTTCACTTATTTTTTTGCTTTGCCTTTCCACTAAGCACTGCTCAGAGTTTTAGCATCATTCGTTTTTGAAGACGTTATCTCGTTTTCTTTTACCTACTGATTGTATTTTCTCCAAAATGTGCTACTTCTATAACTATAACTTTATTTTTTATTATTATATTATATGCAACTCTGCCAAATTGTATCTCCTCATAATAATTATGCTTGTCGATGAGTTCAAGTTTACATTAAGTTGTTCTTCTGTTTCAGATGGCTCGGCATACAATATTAGAAGGTAGTGACCTTCCGGAGGCTGTCCAAAGACCGCGACTCCATCATCAGCTGCTACCTATGGAAGTGCAGCATGAAGCGGACTTCAACCCGGTAAGATAATTTCAAGTGGTCGTCTTGACACAGTCATAGGACCTCTGAGGTCGCTTTACCTGTTTCTGAATAACTATTCAACTTTCCACTTAATGAAGAACCGAGAGCAGTGGTGACCCAGAGGTAACGGCCGCAACTTACAAGTTGTAGGTCGTGGGTTCGAACCCAAGAAGGCACTTTACTTTGTGTAAATTATTTCATCACCACTGCTCTCAAAACGGTGAAGGAAAACATCGTGAGGAAACCGGCATGTCTTAGAACCGAAAAATCGAAGACACGTGACATCCACCAACCCGCACTGGGCTCGCGTGTTGGGTTACGGCCCACTTCATCTCACAGAGAGGAGGCCTGTGTCCCAGCAGTGGGAACATTATAGTCTGATTATGCTAAAGAACCGTTTATATAAATAACGACGCATGTCAGTGAATGCAATGATCGAATCGAGATATTGTTATGTCAACCAAAACGGCCTTGTCCATAATAGTTGTAATATAAATAGCTAATGCAATACTATTATATACGTCGATATAATAATACATTATTTGGCGAAAATGATATTTTAAATAATGATACGTTGGAATGATGAGGTTCAAACCAAAACGTTAGCAGTAGATAATCTCCTCTTCTAAATTAGGGTCATACGTGCTAGCTGCTATGTAGGCAGTAATTTATGATACTACACTGTAATTTCATCGTCAGTGTTACATACAATAAGTACCTTCCTATACCTATAAGTTAATATAACAGAGAGCTATGAGAGTGACCGAAGAGAGAATACGCACACACTTGTACACTATAATACCTCCCGTACCGAAGGCTAGTCTCCGTTGAGATTGGCCGCCATGGCTGAAATACGGTCTGGAGGACTATTAAACTAATACACCCCACTTTCATGCGGTACCTACTTTGGCTGCATAATCTGCCTAATTGTAGGTAATGTTCCAACTACTAAGACACAGGCATTACTGTAATTAGGAGTGGGAGTGGACTATACGACTGTACCTAATCCACCACCTGGGCCTATGTTCTACCGGGAATTCCAAACGTAGACATAAAATTGACAAATACGATGGCCTTAAAATCATAAGGACAAGCCTAGGTAGACATGACGTGACTATTGCTAAATTACTCTAGACTGATACAATTTTGGTTTTTCCTAAATCTGTTAATATTAGTGTTTAGGTTGGTTTCCCCCTAAGAGGAAAAGGGCACACGGCCACACCCCACCCTGTACGGCCCCGTAGAGCGCGTCTCTAGACTGGACCACTCACCCACCGCTTGTAATGCACTCCCATGAAGTAAACTATTGAAGTTTATTGACGATATTGTAGGTACTAGACGTTATTTCCCTTATCTACAATCTTACCGAAACGATTTCCCTATCTTTTTCCTGCGCTAATTCATCCATAGGTACATTGTAGCTGCTCGTGCCTACTTTATTTCTCTGTATATTTATTTCAGTATAGCGAGTCTGCTACATTACGCAATATACCGTGACCGACATTTGTTTAGAATGTTGGACTGTAAATGAAGAGCCTATGTATTGTTCACGAACAATAATAGTTGATGTATTCATATGGAAAAAGTATCACAACAGTTGTATTGCGATGTGAAAAGATTTTTTACAATTCAGAGAATTTGTTAGCAATGCTATAATTATGCTTAATACATTTAGATCTATTTATACATTTAGGCTTATTATTTATAGGACTCGTGACTAAGTTATAACAGCCGCACGTGTCGATCGAAGGTTTAGCTACGCTTAGTTACGCTTGCCGAGGTCGGTCGGTGGATGGGTGACAATCCTTTAGGTACATATCGAAACCCCTCGTTAAAGGTTAAGACGTTAGTGCTGGCTACCATTTGTAAATCTTTGGCAGCCCGAAAGTCCGACAACCAATCTTACCGTGTTACCCAATTACTGGGTTGTGGAGGTCAGATAGGCAGTCGCTTCATGTAATATACTGGTATTCAACTGCATCCGGTTAGAATGGTTGCGAAAAGGCTAGGCAGATGATGACAATGGTGCGATTATTGTGACGTCAGATTACCAAAAGAAAAATTACCCAATTTGTTTGGGTAATATTTCTCTTTTACTATTTAAACTTATCTTTTTTATCGACAGAACGTGGTTTGTGTATTAGTAGTTTATGTTTAGTACGTGTTTGCCGTACGTAGCCCCTTACCGTTTTCCTTGATTGTTCGGTTACACCATAACAACCGCAAGCCTCACCCATAGTGCCTGTTCAGTTTAATGTCATTTCTCAACATTTTATTAAAACGAAGCCATATAGGTTTGCGAGCCATCATGTGACGAAAACCCTCTTGAATTTATTGATAACTAGCTGCCGCCCGCGGCTTCGCCCGCGTGGTATGTCGACAAAAAGTATGCAGGGCTCAAAGTATCCCCATACCAAAGGAGATTGAAGATTTTTATATGGTACCTGGCATATTGGCCACGCATGTAACCTATAAAAAGCTGACATCAAAAAACATAAGTAGGACTAAACCCCGTAAAGTGTCACTTATTAACGTTCAAAGTTGATCACGTGACGGGTAGGTATGCCACCGACCTTCAAAGCAGTTTCATCAAAATCGATCCAGCCGTTTAGGAGATTAGCCATAACAAACCCGACGGACAGGCAATTTAAAATTGTTTTTTTTTGTTTTTAGTACCGTATATACTTTACTTTATATAGTAAAAAGCTGTTATTTAACTTTACAATTTTATTTATTTGTATAGAGTAGATATTAAAGATGTACCTATAGTTGAAATTGCCGAAACTCGAGTTGAATAGCATGCAATAGGAGAGGCCTATGTCCAGCAGTGGCTGATGATGATGATAGATGTATAGATTACAAACAGACACTTCAATTTTATTTATTTGTGTAGATGGTTAAGTAAGGTTAATTTATATGATAACATCTTACAGATACCTAGAGGATACACGGGAAACGAAGTTCCTAAGTAAACATATTATGGGAAAATATAGATAGTTTGGTAAGGTAAAAAAAACCCAGAGTTAGGCTGCCTTTCGATTTGAGGGATGAGGAGCGGAGAGTTTCTCTATTTCTGCCGGGCCTTATCGGGGCACATAGGCATGACTATTACGACGACGACTATTGGTATTTTCGTAATTGCAATTATTTTTAATTTTTTTTATCACCAGACAATCATCGCATCTCTCCGAGAAAAGGGTCATGCAACCACCGAGCTGGGACCGACTGCTGGGTTCGCAGCCATGGTAGCAGCCGCCAGAGACTCCTACGGCTACCTGGTACCACAGACTGACCACAGACGAGTCGGCAGTATCGATGGATTCTAAATTTAAATTTTAGTTTTTAATCATCGACTGATACTTATTAGTTTTACACTTTACAGAGGTTTTATGAACGTTTTGCCAAATAGCGTTCATACTTTGTTACTGTAGAATGTATATTCTAATTGCGAAACTACTACTTAATTTAATTCGTTAAACGTTGAATTAAATCCGAGTGAAATCGACTCAAAATTGACTAGTTTATAAAAATCGATATACCGACCTATTTATAATAGTGTTTGTAATGGGGTCACTTTGATAACCAAAGTTTGTTGGTCTTTTATACCTCTGCTTACTAAAAAAAAAAAAGCAAATTGCTTCTATAAATAGTACTATCATTATAATTATGTACCTACTTACGATTTTTTTTTCTCATCGAAAACTTACTTGTTTACATTATTTAGTTACCTAGTTTACTGGATTGAATCCAAGTGAAAATCGATTGTGATATTATATTTTATAGGGGTGGATATTTCTGGTTGTAAGTATTATTTTGTTATAGAAATGTAATTAAGTTACTGTGGTATTTAATGTATTGTTATCTATTCGTGAAATAAATGGTTTTGATGGTGAACATGAGAATTTGTTTTCTTAGTTTAAAAAAAATCTTAGTCTTTGACTATCATCCAGAAGTCCAAAATCAAGGTCTGCCAACGAGCAATGGAGCGCAGTATACTAAGCGTTAAGTTAACGGATCGTGTTCGAACCACAATACTGCGCTTCAAAGCAAAGATAGCTGACGTGGCTCAATAGGCTGCCCAACTTAAATGGGACTGGGCAGGACATGTCTGCCGTATACCGGATAAACTGTGGCCCAAATAGCACAGAATTGGTGCCCTGAGACAGCGAGGCGAGGTCGCGGAAGACCACGTAGGAGATGGCGGGACGAGCTGGATAGGTTCCGTCAAAACTGGAAGGAGGACGCGCGGGCTCGCGAAATATGGAAGGAGTGGAGGGAAGCCATTGTCCAGGAGTGGGACAGCGTAGACTAACATAAAAAATAAAAATCAGTCGCAACACTGATGGACAGGGTACCTATACTATATGTTCTGTGCTGATGGAACTACTACGGTAAAAACCGTAACCGGACCTGCAAACTGCAATGGTTACTTTGTTCAGTCCGTGTAGTTATCAAAAGGCCAACTTCAATATGTACACTTTCAGATGGATGTAGGTAACTAGTGCGACCTAATTAAAATATACATTAATGTAAAGGGACAAACCCTTTACATTAATGTATATCTACGAATTCCCGATAAGTTAACGGGAACAGTGACACAGAGCCTAAGCTATACTGTAACTTACTTATTTTCTTATTATTAACAAATAGTATATGGTGTATGGACTATTTTAGATAAATTACCAAACCCGGTGACGTGAGTGTAATTTCAGTGTTTGGTTTGCGGGGTAATTGCCATTTTTTATATGAAAATTGATCTTACTTATTGGGTTTCATTTAGACATTTCAGCCAGACAGCATAAATGATAATACTTTTATACTGATAATTAAAGCAATTCGTGCAAAATTATTCCCTAACCATTCCAAAATATCAAAAATGCACAACGTTAATATTCAAGTTTTCACTTCTGCCGGCACTCCCGGAGTGCAACCCGTTTTTTAAACCTATGAAGCAATGGATCCTTCAAAACTTTCGTACCTATTGTGACTGAAAGCCGTGTGGACGACATTGAACGCCCTAATTGCGCAACACACGCAATTAGGGCGTTCAATGTCGTCCACACGGCTGGCGAAATATGTTGGCAGGGAGTGCGTGAATGCGTGAAGGGTACTTTCCACTTGACTCGGTCAGTGTTCTATTTTGTGTTAACTTATTACTTAAATATCACTGATTGTCGCTGGATTCAATATTTAAGAAAGAAAGAAAAATGCGTTTATTGACATAGTATGTCGCAGATGGATCGTCGAAGCAGTTTTCACTGGCCAGTGAAAAAACGCGCATTGAATAAGATAATTTATTTTCAATCTTTTATGGTAGCAATACTGAATTTCATAGACAATCAAGGAATGTGTCAACTGTCAGCAGTCAGAGTGTCCGCTGTGCTGTCAACACAATCATTGTCAGATTTTCGCGCCTTGGCAAAATACGCCGATCGTTCGTTATATTTTTCTTTTATAAATTGCAATAAATACAGTATTGTTACCAGAGATCTCTGGTTCTGCTCCCAGCAGAATTAGAATATTAGCTAAACAGGAGTTGGAACGTAATTTTCTTTCAAAATGAGCCACAAACTATCTGAAGGCTCCCTTGAGGTAAGTTTTTGCATTTCAACCATGGGAAACACAATTTGTTACTTGTTAGCTACAAGCTGATCATAACTAATATACAACGAGTATATATAATCAGGCATTTGTTTAAAAAAATATATATATTGCACAAAATTATAAAGATTAGCAGGTAATCAGAGAATCGTTTTTTTCGGACAGGTCGTAACTTGCACCTACTCGTACGTGATAATTTATTCGAAATACGTCATAACAAATTGTTACAATAATGCAATTATCAAGTACCTATCCAACATGTTGCAATGCCAGTCATAAAGATTGACACATAAATGCGCAAAACTGCATGGTTAGAGCATGCAGACTTTAACAAATAAGTACTCTATAAGATATCAAATTAAAGATAACAATAGCATTGCATAGCATTTGGCAATTGTTTTAAATCACATGTAAAATTAATTTAATTTGGACACCCCCATTGATGTCATATTTAGGACTTCATGGTTCATTGGAGTCACAAAAATTACTAATTCCAATATTAATAAAATTAGTATCAACCTACTTAAAATGCTTGGATTTTAACATTGTACTTAATAGTCTTACATTTAGTTAATATTGGCAAAATGTGGAATCACTATAAGAACACCTCTGCCAAGGCCAACCCTTCTGGGAATACAGGCATGATTTTATGTTATGTGTGTATTTAATTGTTATTGTTACCTATTAAGCACTCATGTAGATAAGTCTAACAATATTACTACACTATCAACCCTGCTGTCCTACTTTTACTGTTGTACTCTAGACTTCAAAGTTTTCAAACATTTACAGGTGATAATGAATGGTGGAGTATATGATAAACCTATAATGCAAGTTTTGGGTAGCAAGAAGATCCAGGGCAGTGGTGCCAATGAGAGGTTTCGTCTACTTGTGTCTGATGGCAAGCATTCCCACAGTTTTGCAATGCTCGCTACACAACTTAATGACAAATTGATATCAGGAGAACTTTCCGATTACTCTGTGGTGCAGATTGACCGTTTTGTCACCTCACTGCTGAAAAATACTGGCAAGGGAGAGAAGTATGTGTGACAACATTACTTAAGTAATTAATAATCCCCATTATTCATAAATTTTGCTCAAAGTTAAGTAGTGATTAGCGACTGTTTAACCATACATTTTTGACTTTTAAACATCACTTAACTATAATAATTGTTTATAAATATACCCCAATATAATCAAATCTGCATTTATATTAGCAGCGACTTTATCAAACTTTGTTTGTGACATAAATGACTATGATTTGAATCTGTATTATGGAAATTATGGATTTGAATCTGCCATTTGTATTATTATTACATTTTTATCATAACTTGACTTTTAAACTATCCAGTTTTAACTCTACACAATGTTTGCACAAAACTTTACAACGTTTGTGTTCTACAGGCGAGTTATGATCATCTTGGATATCACAATAGTATCTCCAGGCAGCGAGGTGGGCAAGAAGCTGGGCAACCCTCAGACATGGACTGAGGAGGCAGCAGGAATGTCGACGGCGCCTGCGCAGGCCGCAGCGTCAGCCACGCCCCGCCCAAAAACGGCTCCAGCTCCCATGTCGTTAGCACCTACTACATCTGCAAACCTTGATTCCAGCATACTCTCTTCACAGATGACCCATCCCATTGCTAGTCTCAGTCCATATCAGAATAAGTAAGTTATCTTTTTTTATTCAAATCCTTTTTACCTATTACTGAGATACTTAATGCAACAAGTTAGTGGTGACCTCTAGCGGCTGCTATATACTCAGTCTAGCTTCTGCTGACTATAAATTTTACAGCATTTAATATTTTAACCTTTGATAATATTCCATTCAAAATTTATCTCACTGTTTCATACGTTATTTTGATTTGGTCAGGTGGGTGATTAAAGCTCGTGTGATGTCCAAATCGGACATACGCACTTGGAACAATGCCAGAGGAGAAGGAAAACTGTTCAGTATGGACCTCTGTGATGACAGTGGAGAAATCAGAGCTACGGCCTTTAAAAACGAATGTGATAAGTTTTATGATATGATACAGGTGAGCCATATTTGTTCAATTGTGATTTTGCGTGTTTTCTTAAGTCTTGTAGCCAGTATGGTTGCTAAGCAAGAGATTCTGATGAAATAACACCATGTTGTATCCAGTACCACACCAATAATCACTGTTGTAATAATAAAGCTGAAGAGTTTGTTTGAATGCACTAATCTCTGGAACAACCAGTTGGATTTGAAAATTCTTTTTGCATTTGATAGCCCAATTCTTGAGGAAGGCTATAGACCATTTCATCAGGCTAGGAGCCGAAGCAAAAAAAAAAGGCTGAAAGAATGCTAAGCGAAAACAAAGTATAGTAGTAGACGGGGTGGGTCGGGGGCTACAGAAACACGCAAAGTCAATGGGCGAAGCTATAATCATAATTTTGAGATGAAGCTATAGCAGAACGAAATTTGATGCGTCATAGAATGGCTAGAAAGTGGTTTTTAAGTAATGTCACCAAGACTAGTGTTGGTCTCACCAACATAACGCTTTGAAAACGAACCTGTATTTTAATAATTTGTTTTGCAGGTGGACAAAGTATACTACATAAGTCGTTGTCAACTTAAGACAGCTAACAAGCAGTACACCAGTATGAAGAACGACTATGAGATGACATTCACAGCTAACACAGTGGTTGCTGAGTGTATGGAGGATTCTTCCAGTGTGCCCAGTATTAAGTTCGAGTTTGTGCCTATTAATGAGATTGCTGCCAAAAATGTGGATACTTTACTAGGTAAGATAAACACTACATGTTTGTAGTTACTTTCTAAGCCCAGACAGGGTTACAGCCCACTCACAGAGAGGAGGCCTGAACATGATACGACTGTTTATGCCTATGCTTACATGAGCCCTTACAATTTAGCCATTCAATATAATAAAATAAAACATGCATTTTTTGTGTTGTTGTGAAAACATCTGTTGTAACATCAGTTTTTCATTTACAGATGTAGTAGGTGTATGCAAGTCGGCCGCCGACCTTCAAGAACTTACTGCTAGAAGTACCGGAAAGTTGCTGAAAAAGAGAGAACTCACCCTGGTTGACAACTCTGGCGGCGCGGTTAGTAACACATATTCATTACGGTCCTATTTTAATAGAAAATTCTATAGGGGAAATGTTGTTGTTAAGCAAAAACGTTAATGTGTTATCAAAATTACAGGTAGTCTTAACAATGTGGGGAAAGGAAGCTGAAAACTTTGATAGCAACACAAACCCGGTCATAGCTGTAAAAGTAAGTTCTCTATTAAAATCAATAAGATTGCATAGCATAATTTAATCTATAACGTTCCCACTGCTGGGACACAGACCTCCTCTCTGTGAGAGGGAAGGGCCGTAATCCACCACGCGGGCCCATGAGGCTTGGTAGATGTCAAATGCCTTCGAAATTTTGGTTCTAGGACATGCCGGTTTCCTCACGAACCCACAACCGTACGGTTCGAACCTACGACTCATGCTCGCAATAATAATGCATGTTTATCCTGTATTAACAATTTAAAAAAACAAATGACTAGCAGAATTCTGATTCAAACCTACTTGAGGATGTATACAACTACTACATGCAAATAAGAAAGTTGGTTAAATAAACATAACATTATAGGGAGCCCGTTTGTCCGAGTTCAACGGCAGCAAGTCCCTGTCATGTTTGGCGAGCTCTATGATCCGACTGAACCCGGACGTACCCGAAGCACACAAACTAAGAGGATGGTACGACAACGGCGGCGCTGACATGGAAATCGTTAATATTTCTGCCAGGTAATCAGTCATTTAATGTTTTGGATTAGGAGAACATCCTGGAAGACACATCTGCCTAGCCACCTCTGATCTCACCTACTCTACATGCTATGGATGCAGTCACTGTTTGTGACTGTGAGACATATAAAAAAATAAATGTTATTGATGCTTCCCCAGATACATTTCTATCGTATCCAACAGTAATATTCGAAGCTATAAGAAAGCGAATTATTGTATCATTTAAAATTTTCAGAGCTGGAGGTTACACGGGCGGCAGTAACGAATGGATCACATTCTCGGATGCGGAGGCCCGTCAGCTCGGCTCTGGCGACAAGGGCGACTATTTCAGTCTCCTCGGAGTACTAACATTCACCTTCGCTGATAACGCAGTATACAAGGCCTGCCCACAAGAACAGTGCAACAAGAAACTCGTCGATCAAGAAAATGGCCTTTACAGATGCGAAAAGTGCAACAGAGAATATCCTAATTATAAATATAGACTTTTATTGGCAGTAAGTTGTATTTATTGTTACTTTACCAAAGACATTTAAATTATTAAATAGAAATTTATTCTTCATCGATCTAACAATGCTACGGCAACTTCTACGTCTTTCAGTCAATCCCTTCTATTACAGGCAAATGTATCAGATGCGACCGGTGACCAGCGCATAACGGCTTTTAACGAAGCCGCGGAGGCAATGCTCGGTACAAATGTCGCAGAAGTCGGCCGTTTGTTCGAATACGACAAGGCTGCGTACACGCAGATATTCGAAGAAGTCAAGTTTAGGACTTTCGTGTTCAAGTTCCGCACTAAAATGGAAACGTACAACGTAAGTATATTGACAACATTTTGTATTTGTCAGCTATTTTTTTTACAAAGACTTAAAACTACGCTTGTTACCGCAGAGTGGGCACAGAGAGAAGAGGGGGATTATTAATAGTACCATACATCTCGCGGTTATGTTGTCCCATGTAATAGGGGATGAACCTATTGCCATGAATCGGACACAAATCTAGGGCCTAGGTTGCTACTGAGAATTTCCTAATGGTAAACCCAATAAGGCCGAACTTTAGATTGTTACCCACATTGCAGTCGCACTTGCGACCACTAGATGCGGAACTGTACTATGTATTTATTTGCCATATTAATGTGTATGTATTCTATAGGATGAAGCCCGCCTAAAAACAACAGTGATGAACGTACAACCGGTCGACTATAAGGACGCTAACAAAAGATTAATCGCAAGCATAAAGGCTATTTCAGGCGTCGAAGTCTAATGTAGAACTATAATCTTAATCTTAAAAACCAACCTATCACGTGCCTATGTTAAGGTTCTGTTAAAATATGATAATTCCAATAATCCACCTTGAACAGTGATTAATAAAATTGATCATGTAATTTGTAATAAGAGTTAATTTTGTAGTAATGTAATGTTAAAATTATGCAAGTATGTAACACAATATGCTATATGCTACGTTTTGTCAATAAATCTTAAGTTTTCTATAATGTATTTATTTCAACAAGTTACCCATACTACAAGGTCAAATTAAATTAGCTAGCGAAACTCCACATTTGCCGTAGTTACTTTAAAAAAGAAATGAAAGAATGTTTTTTTGTGTTTACAAAATGATTTCTACGAACATTATGCAAGAAAAAACTGATATTTCGAATGTACTTGCGGTCGTTGATACCAAAAAAAAAACTTGTTGCGCCGACCCCAAGTAACATAGGATTAGGGCAGGAAGATGATTATAGTCTGTTTCTTGTGTGCCTCGGAATGCACATCATTCATGAATGAAAGCCGTTGGTCCCGGCTTTCATTCATAAATCTTTTGAGCGCAGTCATATAAAAGGCGTCACATAATCGTCATTAAAGGCTCCCACAGACGAGCGCGACGCGATTTACCAGAGTCGCGTGAAAACTATATAATGCCGACCTATTAAAATGACAGGTTTTTGCTGGAGTAGTATTTCGACGATCTAGTTCACTATTGCCCAGCTTTGTGCCAAGGAAAGCTGTGGGAAGCAAAGCTAGGCAAGATTACCACAAGGCTGAAAGAGAGTAGGAAGAAAATAATATACACAATTTTTACTAGTTACTTTATTCAATCTCATTATTGATATGACTCATAATTTGGCTAAGGAAATAGAAATTGTATAACTGATGTACCTGGACAACTGTAACTATTTTTTATTTTTTTTGCTTTGTTAGATTTCATTTTTAGGTA
Source organism: Apamea epomidion (assembly GCA_947507525.1). NCBI lineage: Eukaryota > Metazoa > Arthropoda > Insecta > Lepidoptera > Noctuidae > Apamea > Apamea epomidion. Next base: position 11,420,918 of record OX382237.1, read on the forward strand.
AATGTTAATAGGGCAAAATTGATTCACTGGTGAAAATAATATCTCCGATGACCGTATTGAAAATTCAATTTACATGAAGATTTGAAATGTTAATTTATTAGAGAAAAACAGTATGTCCAAGTACTATTCGAGGTGCATAAAATTAAGTACCTAGCTAATGTCATTCAATATCAATTACAAAGGGGTTATCATTTCTATGTAAAATGTACACTTACATTAGGAAATTCAATAATTTAATGTTATTCATTAAAACTACAATAAAATTAATATGACTTACAAAGAAAACGTAAGTTTATACATACATGGCAGTGTGATTTATTCATATTTAACGGACTAATGATGACAGCAACAGTAATTGCCTTTTAAAAACTTAATTTAAATTTTAGCCTTGTACTTAAATAATAATCTTGATTTAATTCTAAAGTAAAGCTTAGTGTTTAAGATTAAATGAAGGTTAATGCAATAAAAGATGCCAAAAGATACAGGTGTTTTGGAGTAAATCATTATTATTTCAGTGTAACTTATAAAGTAGTGACTAAGGGCGAATGAACGGGCTTCGCGAATGGAAGGTTCTGGGCCCCAATTCTGTACCTATCGTCATTATTATTCCCCGCGTAATCTTACCACGTGCGGTTGTCAAGCGTGGTATTTTGACAGTTCAAACCACGCCAACTTCGCGTTTATTTCGCGCGGTTTCTTTCATTGTGTCATAGAGAATACGTTATTACCAGATGTCGTGATTAGCTAAGGAACTGACGTGGTTTCGAAGTAAGGAATCATTGAGTGGTCATAGTGAATTAGGGCCCAGATGAGTTACGTATCTTATATCGTTATTGGAAGTTTGAGGAGTTAATTATTATGTTTTACTATTAACAATCATGCTTCATCGACAAATGTACGTGAAAATACAAATTGAAATCTTTGTCATAAGCGGACACGCTTCTGCACCTACTAATTAATTATATGTAAACACGAATTATGCAAAGCCTCTCACTTCAACATTACATACAGCTGCTTTTTATCACAAACAATATTATAACTAAATAAACAGTTGCTGAGGCCTGATCTAACGACGAGCCGAACTAGTAATTAGTAAAGGTCGAAGGTTTTTAAATAAGTTTAACCTGCACAAATAAATCTATTTATCATAACACACATGAAAAAGTTAAAGCCATAACCAAGAACATTCTTTTTGCTTGTCACCATAGACGGTGTAATTAATTAACTGGTTAGCTTGCTAACTTTCCGACAAGATGGCCACGTCATCTTAAGTAATAGACACGCTGAATCTCCGTACGAAGGACGTTAAAAGTGTCTTTGATAGCCTGGGGGTTCCCTCAGAATTGCAACCCCAATTATCTCTGATAATGACCCAGCACCCTAATTGCGTAACACACGATCAATCGGAATCGGTTTTATTTTAACAGTTCAACAACATTCATTACGTTATTTACGTGTTGAGCAGACAAATTTTTCGAACTTATAAAGCAATGGATTAGCAATTTGCTTCAAAATGATTCAGATTCCGATTGATTGTGTGTTACGCAATTGGGGTGCGGGTACAGTGGTCTGAATGCAAGAAAATTCAGTGAAGCTTCGATGCTAGGCAGATAACCGCCCAGATCTTAAGGAAAACCAATAAGAACTCACCTGGGCTTAGGATAAGTCAACTCTAATCTGCGATGAAGCTCTCTTTTATGAAAAGAACCACATTCAGAGCGATCTGTTATTATTCATTAACGTTTTCTTAGAAAGGGGGTAATAACATCTCAATAGCATCTCTGCGATGTGATGGTACCATTTTGAGACGCAAAGCACAGGCATATGGAATAATCATCGATCCAGGTGCCTTATTATGACGGTTTGATGCCATCGTAATTCCAGTTAAAGAGAGAGATAGAGCTACACATGACCGATCGCACCATCCTTATTTTTCGCACTGAGTCATGATGGCATTAAAACTTCGTAATAACGGCCCCGTACAGAATAAAACTATACTAGGCAAGAACTGACAATTTTCTGAAAACTTTCAAGGATTGCTAAAGCCTTCTCGGTATGTACCGCAACAGTGATTATAAAATTCGACAATAAATAGAAAGTTTTAATTTCGCAGTGTCATACAAACACAATGGCATGTCATTATAACATTGTCCACAAATATTACACTTACACATATTACCGCTAGTTAATAATTACGAAGTTATTCACCAATTAATTGTTCCATTACGTTTACATAAATATTAAGAAAATATAATTTTTAAATAATCTTCAATTCCAAACTTTATGAGATTTTAAAATAAATAAGAGATTCTAGACATCACTAATACAATGGAAATTAATCTCAATTAAGTATATGAATCTGTGTACATAGACAGACATGATTCCTATGTATACGTATAATCGTTAATAAAATAGTTTTTCAATAATATGAAGTATATCATACTAAAGGGTAACTTTAATCAAAACATAATTAATTCCTTTAAATATCTCAGTAGTCATAGTCCGATAATCTCATGTGTAACCGGTACATCGGAACGCGGTCGACGTCGGTCCTCTCGGCGAGGTAACGCACAGTCACTTGTCTTACAACGTCTTACACTAGTCGTGCACTAACACTAGAATACGAGTTCGCATTACAAAAGACGCAAGTAGTACGCGATACGAATATATTTGAGCGAGCGGTAGCAGTCCGAGTGGGTCGCCTGCCCGGGCGTGAAGCCGCTGCGCCTGCACTCTCGCGTGCACACTCCGGCCCACACACACCTGCACACGCCGCCCCAGATGCAACAGAAGCCGTACGACATCACACTAAACGATATTTACACACAACTAAGGACGAATCAATAAATTAAAGCGAATAAATTAAAATAACGCTCTTTGGATCGGATTACATTCGAGGTACGACAGTACACGCAGATATCTGAATGTGTTCCGTCCATCGCGGGAGCGAGATGCGCCGAGGATTGACTACCGGCTGCCAAAAATATAAATCTACTCTTTAACAATAAAAAAAATAAAAATAAATCACAACATATATCCTTGAAAAAGGCGACTCACTTAATATGTAGATCCAAACTAATGTCACATTTTCAGATCTTTTTGTTTTATCATTTCATCGCTCTAACCAATACTAAATAAAATTAATTGCGAATCAACACAATGCCACAAAAAAATTAATAATCAACCGAGGTAAGTCCTATAAAAACTACGAAGTGAACTAAACATAAATCAAAACAAACCCTTGTCTACAAAAGAATCATAGCACTTACACTGGAAGTAGCCAAACACAAGTACAATTTATGATATTATCGTTGCACAATAATATATTTAATATTAGAGTAAAAATTCAGTACGACTCGCAGTCAACGCGATACAATAATTATAATTTTGATCAGCCCAAGTACTATGATATTTTCGAACAACAAAATGAACGGGACCGTCGCTACTGTTGCGATAGGTCCAAAAACTGCATCGATAGGTCGCTCCCCGTCGCCGAGTGACGCGACCGCGCGCAATCCGACGACGGACCGGGCGCGGTCCGAACTCGCCAAACCCGAAGGACGCCCGAACGCGCGGCTCGATCAACAAGTTTATAGCTCAAACGTATGTATGATGAAGACCGATTTCAGGCAAAAAAATGTCCTGAGGAACGGTTCTTTCCCACGAGGGAGAGATCCGTTCATCGAGGGAATAAAATCATCTTCAATAACAGAGTTCACGTTTGTCTGTAATCTTTTTGGTCGTAGCCGATTTGTATATCGGCGGGGCGGCGGGGACCGGGGCTTCGTGCGCGGCGGCGACGGCTAGAGGTCTATAGCCGCGACGTCAGGCGTGTGGGCGGGGCGCGCGCGCATTAGATCCAGCGCGCGCGCACGGCTCGCGGCTCGGCGAGCGCGCGCGCGCGGCGCGGCGAGTGCGGGCGCGGGCGCGGGGCGCTAGCGAGCGCGCGCGCCTCACGGCACCAGGTCGGGCAGGCGCCCGCGGCCCTAGGGGCGCGCCCCGCCTTCCGCGCTCACCACCTGGGGGGGCACACCAGTTAATACAGAGACACTACACATTCATAAAACCCATTCAAGTTGAAAATATCATACTTTACACAAGATTTTTTGTCTTGTGTCGCGATGGCCCAGTGATTAAGGCCTCGCCCCTCATATACGAGGTTCTAGGTCCAAATGCCGGCAAGTACCAATATGACTTTTTCAATTCATATATACTTTCCGAGTTTATCTTGTGGAGAAAGAAAACATAGTCACGAAACCTGGAATTATAGTAGGCCTTAGCCCTGCAGTGGGACAGTAATAGGTTGGTATTATTTTACATGAGCCATTGTTGCACTTGCCAAGCTAAATTAAACTCTAAACGGTTGTACTTAGAAGTCACTCACTTTTCGCTCCTTGTAGTAAAGCTCCTCGCTCTCCTTGTCACACAGCAGTAGCACGACAGCTCCAAACAAAAAGATGGCGGCGCCCCAGCCCACGCCGTACGCCCACCCGAACTCCCACACCGATCTATTACCTGTATACACGCATTACACTGAATTAGTTGATCCTTCCGATTGATTAATTCCTGGAAGTGCCATTTATGTGACTTGTAAGCTTCTACACCTAATTTACCACGAATGAGCACTGATTTCCAAGATACAGGTTTTTGCCTAGTTTGGAATGCAGGAGTTCATATAATTTTAGCTAGCTTTAGTGGCGAAGTTTTGGGCCAACACAATTTGAATATATCTGTCGTGCCAGCGACACGAAGGAGAAGAAGAAGCACTCTACCCACTTACATTATTTGCATCCCTAGTTCTTAGTCAGGCTATATTTTATGGAGTGAAATAAACATTATTTTACTAAAGTCGTCATCTGCGTGGAGATGGTTTCTATGTAAATGTATTGACGGTGACACTGGCGTGGTACCTTCGAAACGCTAACTGCCGCCTAAAACTTGTTTGTGGCGTTTACGCATCGAAACCGTTCAATAGGAGAGCCTTACTCATACTGTACTCTCATCAGTTGATAAGAAGATATTAGGTGTAGCAGTTCCTAGCTGAACTATATTGTTGTCTGAAACATTATTTTTATTTTATTAATTTTGTATTTTGTCTTTCACGAACTGTGTCCAAATAAACTTTTTTTCTTTCTTTCTTTCTTTCTAACAATAAAAAAAAAAAAATATTGTTGGTCAGAAAAAGCTAGACCCTATTGAGAAGGGAAATCAAAGATTAAGAAGATTAGAAAGTATAATTTTTAACTTACCCAGATTTAACTCTGCAGCGAAGCAGACTGGGTAGATCACTAATGCTATTAAAATGCACATTACTGTAAAAAAAGAAAGTTAGTTTATGGTTAAATTGTTTTTCTTGATCCTCAAATATTCTATACATAAATCCATAATCCGAAATAACAATAACTCAAGCACTGCTCCAATCTAGACGGAATAAAAATTGAACAAGTGTCGTACAACCGTGACGTAGAGGCCTATGTGCAGCAGTGGACTGCGATAGGCTAAGTTGATTGAAGTGACGTAGTCTATTCAAAACTTATTCCAATAATTATTGTTTCAACTCAAACAAATATCAACTTTACTCCAGTGTAAATTAAGTTGCTTTCATATTGACTAAAGACAAAGTAAAATTATTCAAGTTGCAGTGGAAACTAAACTTTATGTTAAGAAATTTTTCTAAAACACATAAATTGTGAATACATACGGGCTAGCGACATGGCGAGCACGGCGAACCGATAGTAGCGGAACTTGGTACGGTGGTCGGCGGAGCGCAGACCGAGCCCGGTCAACAGCGCGCCGCACACATCCGCTGCCAAAGTTGCCACGCACAACCCCGCTGCAGCTCTGAAGGACAAATACGAAAATGTCAACGACTTCAACAAAAGGAGGTTCTGTTTTCATGACTTTTTCTGTGTTTAATTCGAGGATACAATTAAATTGAAAAAAAAACCTGACTAACTAAAAAGTTCAAAACAAGTGAGCTTGTTTTGAACTTTTTAGTTAGTCGGAGTCACGTTTCACGCAGTCTCATGCAGTTGGTGACATTAAATTTAAGATAAATTAAAAAGAACTGCCACGAGAAGTCAGGTTTTTTTAGAGTCATCTCTTCTAGCCCTTTAGTTTGATACCCCACATGGTTATGGTATTTGAAAATAGAAATTTAAGACTTTACTTAATTGATGTCTATAATCCGCCATTTTAATTTTATAAAAACTAAACCTAGACGAATCGATAGACACCTCATTCATATGAATCCATCCAGTTGTTAGGGTAGTTCGAGTGTATAATAATCCCACATACGAAGATACACGTGAAAAACATAACCAGATCAAACCAAAAAGAGCTGAGCGGTGGACTTCTTGGCTTTTTGAATCAAAGTCTAAGCGCGAATTTTACCAATGAAACTGAAAGCAATCAAGCACATCTGAACCACTTTTAAGAGCTATCAGTGTCAACATTCCACAACAAAAAGAAAATTTGTCTTATGAACACCCTAGAACCTAGAAACAAGGCTAGACACAATTTTTTTTTGTGTGGCCTTTCTCGACAATATTTTTTCGGACTTAATGTTTTTAAAAGGTGATCAAGAAAGCTAATGAAATGCAAAGATTAACAACAAAACATCACTAAAATCATATTCGAGTAATCAATTGAAGGAATTTATTGATCTGACAACATTGATATTACAATCATTCCAGTTGATGGTTTTTACCATAGATATAAGAAAGAATGAAAATAAAAAAATCTATGGTTTATACTATACAATGTAAATAATGTTTATTTATAAAAGCTGCCCTGTGTCGCCTGCCATCAAGCCATAAACGACTGGATTAAGAATTCTTTATTTCGTTAGTTAAAAATGTTTGTTCAAATTAATGTTATTGCTTCAGTCTTTATGCCCCAAAAGTCAAATAACTACTCTTAACTCTATTGACAGTCAACACGACATATTGGTGTAGCCAAATCCGAATAAAATTATATTTAGACACAATTAAATATTAACATAGTTTTATTACTTCGTGTTTTGGAAATGCAATACTTTTTTTTTCCTTGTGGAAATTAGCATGGATACGACTGGGGAAAACAGAGGGTTATTTCGGACTTCTTCCGACTAAAACTACACTGTTCCTTCTACCACCATACGTCCGGGGCCCGGGAGATACACGTACATTCACCGCACCGCCGCAATACCTAATCAATTACGTCAAACCCTTGTAGCCATAATCATTAAACTGCGAGTCGATACCTAACTTAGGAGATTAGACATCAAACTAAAGTAAGAGGTGTTAGCAAACGGATTACAAACTTTGAGTAGAAATACCAGGTTGCTTAGAAAGATGGATAAAAGCAGTTTTCGAATCGTCAGCGCGGATACTTAGATTAACACTATTAATAACTAAAGTTATCCGTTTTCCCCGCAAAATATTACCTACCGCTTTTGTAATGTAACATAGCGGTATATATGTATATACCTATAACGGACATAGGTGTTGGACTGCCAAAACTGCCATGCGATTTTGTATCATGTGTGCACTGATCTGCCTTGACAGATCAGTGCTCACATGTAGGTAGGTCGAGACCTACACTATACAGGCTGCACATCATCTACCCTACAAACCTCGAGTATCTCCCGGACCCCAGACTCATTGAAGTGGAAGAAATCGTGGGGTTTTAGTCGGTAGAAGTCTGACATAACCCTCCGTTCTCCCCACAGGGAGGGTACTGTGAGATTTACCATAGTATTTATTAAATACTACAGGAAAACCTATAAGAAATCATTACATACTATTTAATGATTTCTTATGCGTTTTCCTGTAAGTAAAAAGCCTATAAGTAAAAATCTATATTGTGATTTTTTTTTCTTCAAAATTTTAGGCTCTGTAGTTTCGAAGATAAGGAGGTGGTCATTTTTATCTATTATCTTTAGAAACTTTTAAATATATAATTCATTATAAAATTATAAAAAATATATATTTGAGACCCTCACAATAATTTCTCTCATTTGATAATTATGTCGTCACACGGTACAGTTTGTTTGTTACGTAACGCTTTTTTTTTTGGTTTTCTGATTTGCCCCCAAAAGTGCCGCCAAATTCAAAATTCATTTATCTGTATTTATTCAAATATATTTACAGTCCGTGTTTAGGTCACAGAAATTAATAAGTGTACCAAATTTCAACATAATCAGTCAGTAGATATGGAGTAAATTGGCTGTGACAGACTGACAGACAGATAGACACACGGGTGGCTCTTTATGGGTTCCGTTTTTTCATTAGGACATACGGAAGTCTAAAAAGCTATGGTAATGCCCCTAAAGTATCACTCACTTAATATAAGGCGCGGGTCTTGCAGCATAACAGCCGGGCTGTGCAGTTATGTCGAAGGGCAGCGGCGTGGGCGCTTCAGGGTCTATACAGTGCATGAAGAGGCCTTGCCTCCATCCCGCCGCCATCAGCCAGTCTGCCGACGCCAGCCCCAACACCATCAGAATCACCACCAACAACCCACATATCAGCGCGATCACCTGCAACGAAAATGTGTCATTGTATAATTATGTGAATAATATTCATTAAATTCTAACCTTTTTTTATTTTTATTGTTTTTTAATTTAAAAAAAATTACAAGAATTTGTTGAACCTTTAAACATACCACACAAACCATCGCGGGTTTAACAGCGGTATGGCCAGACACGGCAACTCGGTGCCAATACATATTAATATTATTTTATCACTTATCATAATGAACAATTAGTTAGGTACATAGATCGCACTGCAATCTAGAAAGTATCTTTTTAATACCTTTGAGCAGTTATGGCGGCTCGGAACATGAGGCAAGTCGCTGCGCACAGTAAGAAATTCACCTGTCAGCGGGGATGAGGGGTGACTGGGTGAGGTACTGCAGTGCGATTCTGTAACCATCTTACCGTGAAAACTTAGGTGAAGTGAGCGTGGAGTGAGCTGTCATTCCAACTAATGCTAGGGATTGACACTATTGACTCACTTCACCTAACTTTTCATGGTGAGATTTTTACAGAATCGATCAGCAGCACAGCGAGTAGCGCACTTCAGAGCCGTCATAAAGTTTGAATCGGGCTGTACTTCTCTCGTATCAGCACGAAATATTAAAGAATTGCTCATGCCGCCGGTTGACGACACATAACATACTCCTTTAGATACTCTTTGATTTTACTTATTACTTATTTTTATTGTCGTTAGTGTTCTTCCTTTCTCCTACTTATTTAAAATTTTGCTGTGCCGACAGAGTTCATAATTTATTCTTTTGTTTTATACTTACCCCTTGTATGTGTTCATTATGGATGCAATAAAGATTGAATTGAACAACGGTATGGTTGTTTTTGTTTTCTGTATGTCTGTCATAAAACCTTGGAAAAATACGGGCGTTTTATTTCTTAGCTCTTAGCAATTCCAGAATCCACACCGCCGTAAAATATCAGGCATTCAACCAGACCGTAGTAACTAGTAACGAGGCTGACTGCCTAGCGTACATTTTAGTATCGCCATGCAATCGTGGATGCAATTTTAACATAACATCACGCTTGTATTCCCCGAAGGGTTAGGCAGAAGTGTACCTATAGTAGAGAGCAGTGGTGGCCTAGTGGTAGCGACCCCGACTTACGAGTTGTAGGTCGTGGGTTCGAACCCAGACAGGCGCTTTACTTTGTCTAATTTATTTCATCACCACTGCTCTCAAAACAGTGAAGGAAAACATCGCGAGGAAACCGGCATGTCCTAGAACTAAAAAATTCGAAGACATGCGACCTCTACCAACCCGCACTGGGCCCAATGCGGGTTGGTAGATGTCGCATGTCTTCGAATTTTCTAGTGAAGGAAAACATCGCGAGGAAACCGGCATGTCCTAGAACCACTCCCTCTCACTGAGAGGAGGCTTGTGTCCCAGTAGTGGGAACGTTATGTGTACCTATAGTACACCCACATTTCGCCAGTTATGGTTAAGGCTAGTCTAGTGTAATGCCAATTGCAACAAACGGGCACGAATCCAGACTCCGGGCTGCAAATGAGAAATTCCGGATGGAAAAACCTAACAACAAATGTTTCGGCCCCGAAATCGAACCCAGAACCTCATGGGCAGTCGTAGCGCTTGCGACCACTAGACCAACGAGGCAATCAAAAGCTATTTAAATGTAATCTGCATTCGCGACATATTCGCCAAAAATGTAAACAAATATGAGTTTATGGAAAATAATTTTAATTCTTACACAATAAAGTTCAGTTTACGCTACAACTTTAAACATTTTTATTATAATAGTGCTAGTCATTCTGAATAATAAATAAATTTGATATTTGTTTAACTTCAAATAACGTCAATTTGAAACACAAATTTTGAATATATCTATTTTATTTAACTAAACACCCATCATCATCTGCCTAGCCTTTTCCCAACTATATAGGGGTCAGCTTCCAGTCTAACCGGATGCAGCTGAATACCAGTATTTTACATGCAGCTGACCTCCACAACCCAGTAACTGGGCACAACGATACCCCTTGGTCACTTTTAGACCCCACTTTTGGGCTTTTGACTATCTGTAACGACTGTCAAATATCAACGAATGACAGCTGGGACTTAATGGGCCTTCCGAAGCACGGGTGGTGTCTCGATATGTAATGGATGGTCACCCAACCAAGAACCGACTATGGCAATCTAGCTCAACCTTCGATTATCATTTTGCCTTGCCTTGAGCCTTTCCGGGAAGGAATAAAATGTGACCATAGAAATATAAAAAGTAATGAAGAAAAAAAATTGTTGCCGCAGTAAAATACACACCGCAGAAATGATTTGTATGCATGCAGTAATTAATAAGTAATATTGGCAACCCATGATATATACTTACTTTTTTTTTAAACTGCCCTACACTAGAAATTACTCCTGTATCGTGGGTATGTTTACAAAGATTTAAACTCACATACACAAACAGACAGACCCACCGGAACCTGACCGGACCTGACCTGTAGACAATACAAATATTTGTTCCGTGCGGGAATTGAACCCGCGACACCCTGCGCAGTAGTCGATCGCTCAGCCACTGCGCCAACCGTGTCGTCATATTCGAGACATATGCCATAGGATTGGTACAGCTTAGACACATAGTATCTACACTTCTATATATCAAAAACATGTCGAAGACTAATAATACATTTTCCCCAGTCACGCTCTATCAGTAATTCAATTACTTACTAGTATACTTCCTACAGAGCCCAACCCTAGCTAAGTCCTTTCGTTTCTATTGCTCGTACGTTCTGTTGCTCTTAGACATATAGGCGATCCCCCAGAGACAACTAATGACTCGCAACCAAGACTTACATTTTTATTTTAGAGGGAGTAGACCGGAGTAGTTACATCTTGCCTGAGTTGAGTAGATCAATAAAATCAAAAACAATATTCGTATAGGGGAACTAACCGCCAGCTATTTCAAAAAAATGGAAATTGTAAATTGGAGGAACTATTTAATTGGATAGAAAAACAATAAAGGAACGCAAGAAAGTTAAGTTGCAGATTTAATTATGTCTGTCGAGTCAGAACAACAAACGAAGCTGAGTAATAAAAGTAATCTAACAGACTATTATTAGTCATTACAAAAATATAGCTACACGAAGAAAAATATATATCCATCACGAGTTGCTCAAATGAGTCGCAATAAATAGAAGTCAAAACACGCGGCATGGTGGGTGTGCGTCAAAGTAGGTACATCTACCTATATTCGAAGGAAAGAAAAGCGGGAAAGTGAGACGCACCCGTCGGACGGTGTCTAGAGGTGAGGGGAACGCGCGGGGCGCGGTCATCGATCGCAGTCCACGACGGCGGCGCTCGGGGCGCGGGGACCGCCATCAGCTGTTAGAGACGGCGACGATCCGCCTCTCGGACTCCCCGAGTACACTTCACGCGTACTCCTTATAGCTCCTCTATTGCCTCAAGAGTTTTAAAGCTAAGTACCTATTGCATGCGACACCGGCGCACTTTACTCCCCTACCTAGCAATCCTAGCATTATTGTCTAGGTACTGTTCTATTGGATAAAGCTAAGTTTTACTATTGCTATAGTACGGCCATTGAACGTCTGACTGAAGCAAGTATAATGTCTTTAACTAAAACTGATTTCATTGCCATCGATTGAGTCTATAGAAAACTCACATACCTAGAAAAGTACCTAGTTTACAACAACTAATTTTTGTAGCTAACAATTGGTATACTGTATGTGTGACGTTGTCTAGACTTTGATTAATGCAACGTATAATAATAATAAAAACGACCCTGTCTTTGAAAAGTATACCTGCCTTTACAAAATGATTTAGGACAAAAAGGGTCAAATATTAATCAACTCTTCAATTCAAGCGAAAGCATCTGTCATCAAGAGGGATTTCATTCATTAAATTATAAAGCGAATGAGTTCACATTCGGTCCTTCCGGTCATTTGTAAAGGGGGAAGGACAAAACATAGTTTGAAGCTATGCATATTTTCATAGATTAAAGCAGGAATAAAGTATATTGATAGAAGAGAGAAAGAGACCTATAATCAAGAAATTCTTGGTCATTTAGTACGGGTCAGAGCGCCAAAAACCCGTCCAATTTTAGTCTTCTTTCATATTCAGCTTCATCACCCTCATTTCCTGCCCTTATCCTAACTCATTTGCGGTCGGCGCAGCCTGCTTTATTCCATAGCCATAATATCAACATGTTTCCTTCAATCCACCCATTTTTTCTTATGGCTAGCAAGCCGAGGTATACATGGCACGACAAAACTCCTTAAATAAAAGAAAACAAGTACAACACATGAACATACATACACATATTATGTAGTTAAAAGGGGGGATCGAAAATCCAATTTCCGTTCTCATATGCACTACAATGCAAACCAATCCGGTTCAGTTGCTCTTAATACTCGCCACTTTAGTACGCAAGAGACGTTCAAAGGCATACCACCGTAAAACTACGTAAGTATATCAGCCCAATATTTGTCCGCAACTTCTGGGTCAGGGTTTTAATCAAATCAAAACGGTCTTTACGTAAAATCTTCATTCATTTGAACCACTAATTTTAATATTTAGCTGCAGGTACGTTGAACGAAGTGCATTCGAAGCCATAGTCTGAAATTGGCAATTAGGCTAATCAGTTTAATGAGGTTGATGGAGAGAGAGGAGCGTACAACAGAGTACCACCCGGTCCACCCCTCGCACTTTCAATCATCAACCTCGCCTTTTATTCACGATGCAACCTGCCACAGTCTGTTGAGGTTCTTGCGGTCGATTAACCAGTAAGTCAGGGTTCTTTAAAACCCCACGAAAACAAATATTTACAAGTCAACCGTGGTCAACTGGTGTCCAAAGGCATACATTTTTCTTCTTTTTTCTTTTTTCTATGTCTAGCAAAAGTAGGCTATTGATATTTTTTAATGATTTCGAACCTGTGCAATTTGATTGGCAGGCATCTCGTCTTGCTCAGTGGCGAACTGCGGCGGTGGTGGTAAGACTGGCGGCGGGAGGGCGCGCGGGTTTGAGCGGAGCCCGCCCGGGCCTGCGCCCGCGCGCCCCTGCATGCGCTCGCTACCGGCCCGCCACCACAGCACGCGAACCCGTGCACAACTCAACACATCACACCACTACCACTAATGCACTCAACTGATTGTGACACTTGTCTTTAAATCCACGATTAATCACAACATCAGCCTTCTTGTACAACTTTTTAGGGTTCGATTGCTGTTATCATAGAAACAAAATGGAAATGTTTGTAAATCCCTAATTATGTATATATAATATTGCCAAATTGCTAAATATTAGAATACGTTTTACTATTAAGTAAACTTTAAGCAAAGGACGATAGAACATAATCAATCACCGTCGATTGGGTTACAGACACAATACAGAAAAATCGTCCCTGTCCCTGCGGTTAGGTAAACTACTGATTGAAAGGTGATTGATTGTGTCAACGAAAAGAATTGAAAGGGATCGGGCACTAAAGCCCGCCAAGTGCTGATAAATGAGTTCAAGCGGCGGGCAGGGGATCCCTTATAATAATTATGTCGATACGGCGAACATATTATGAGAAAAACGATTTTATTCACTGCTTTCATAGAATAAATTGTCATCGTCATTAGCAGTATTCGTGGTTACGTCCTTCCACATCGGTTCGTTCGTATATAGGTCACAACACCCACAACCCTGCGCTTTGGGGGAAAGGGTCACTCGTAACCCGTAAGCGACAGTGACGATGGACAATAACATCCACGATACATGTACATGTAGGTACTGTCTTAGAATTTAGAGAAACATACAAAGAAAACTTCTACAGAAAAGGATAGTATTTTGTTCGGTTTGATCTGAGCCACTCCGGAAGAATATTCCCGGCCCAGAAACGTCTTTTGGTAATTAATTTCAATAGAACACATTTAAAATGTGTATCAGTATAGTGTTCCAAATTATTTTTTCTACAAATTATGACGATTTCTATGTGTTTAAAATCTCATGGAAGCGGAATCAGTGTATATTTGATTTGTAGTACTTTACAAAATTTTGTAAGTCCTTCAGCTGTACAGTCACGAGCAAAAGTATGTATACACTCGGCTTTATTCAAAAGCGATTTACTCCTTTATTTTTGAATGAAACTTTATGTTGTTACGTACATAGCATTTTCCAACCCATAGGATTATGATATGTGTCGTGTTTCAACGTTGCATTCGTTATTTCACGAAAAAATCGCAATTGAAAGTTGCCAAGTGTTGAAATATTGGTGCTCGTGACTGTACAAACGAGTTCTACTTTGTAGACGGTTGAAAAGAGTTCTCATCCATGTCTCCAACTGTGAAGCAATCTACATATATGTCAACTACGAGGACGCAAATCAGTTAAATGTACCTACGCATTAATAGCTATGTGAAGCTGAATCACAACCCATTTCAAAGATAATAAATAGCAACGACTGTCGTGAATTTGAAAATAAACAAAATAAATGCGGTCAACATTCCGGAGACTCGATAATAAATACGTCACCTTGGAACATTGTAACAAATATCCACATGTATACTCATCATTCACGGAAGTGAAACCAATTCAATATAAATTATAATAATATAGCTACACCACTATATGTATATGCATACGTGATAATATTATAAAAGAAGAACAAGTGGCTCATCATCACTATAAATAACATTTATCAAACAAACTTGTATCATAACTACAAAGGCAAAGTAGAGTTTATTTGGATTCGTCAAACCAAACAAAGCGAGATAGATATTCATTGTCTTAGTAAAATGTTGGTTTTGTGGGTTATTCCGGAAGCATCGGAAACATAAATAATCTGACGAGTCATATGGATACATATGAATTGGGAGCATTCATCTAAATATATTATGTGAGAATGATGAATCACAAACCCTGAATTTAAAAATCGAATGTTAAATTGTGAAAGAAGTTCGGATTTTGGAACAGAGGGGCAATTCTCGTAATTTTAAGAACGTTCACAGTCACAGGACCAACTCTCGTAATTCTTCAAAATATAGTTGTAGTCTCATCTGAGCGACAATCAATGTCAAAAACTTGTCTAAGATCAGGGGGCCAATTCTCGTAATTTTAAGAACGTTCACAGTCCGATCTCAGTGTCAATCTGTCAAAAATACCTCAATTTCCCTACATTTTTGACAAGTTTTTAACATTGATTGTCGTTGAGATGAGATTGCGCCTAGATTTTGAATGTTTTTAATTTGGGGAATTAGCCTTCAGTTATGTTTGTTGACGCGTTTCTTCAACATAAATGAGAAGCGTCTACGGCTTTGTGTTTTTTAACAAGAAAGAAGCTCGATTTGTCCTCGTACTCGTCAAGAGTCTAACTCAGTCCGATCCGGAAAAGTTTTATTTAGCCTAGCCTACTCCTCCGCTAGATTATTGCTTTTGTTCGAAATCTAATTTTATAGATAGAAATTGTTCAATCAAGACGTTCTTCAATTAAGTTCTATCTATAGCTTCTTGTAAAAGTCCATAGTTCTAAGTAGCCAGTTGTTTCTTATTTCCAAGTTCTAAAAGAAACCTCAATCATCATTATTTTTCACCGGCTTCAATGATCTGAAAATTCGCGGCTGAGAGATTGTTTGTTATATTACGTAGTGATACAGCAGTGTCTAAAATTATACTATTCAAATGTATAGAAATCAATCCTAAATAACACGCAACTCATCAAATAAATCATAATAAAAATAATATCTTTTCAACGAGTCTTCAGTCAGTACTGTATAGATACTTGTTTTTCTGTAATAATTTTGGTTGCTTATCTAAAATGTACAAAATCAAGATTGGTTTCATTTATTTTTACTTGATTTTAGTTCAAATGATTTACTTGTTATTTTATTATATTTATGCTTTCTATACAACCCTTTCGTTTCTTTATTTTATGTTTTATTGTTTGTTGTGAAATCGCATTTTGAATGAGTATTCAAAATGCAACAGTAAGTATAATTAAGAATGTTTAATAAATCATAAATATTGAATATAATAAATAAAATATTTACGAATATACCAATAATTTTACCTATATAAAATTATTAGTCGCATTTCAATCTTTAATGGAAACAGCATGATTAGGCCTTGGATAATTTGGCTGCGCAAACAAAAATCGTTCTCTATAAAGGCACTTTAGCACTTACAATGAATTATTAAACATTCTTAGAAAAATAACGTTTCGACGGTGTTGCTTTTTTATTATACTGTATAGAACTCGTTAAATACAAAAAAAAAAACGTAAAACAATTTTTCGTCCTAGTTTTCGGTATCATTCGTGAGGTTTGCGCATTGGGTCGCGCCGGTTTTGTGCCTTCACATAAAACACCACCTTGTACGTATTTACCACTTTCAGCAGCTAAGTAATAACTTTCCAAATAAATCACAATCAACAATAAATGGGGGGTTTGCTTTGGATATAATCGGCTATGTAGGTACGTGGTAGGCTGTTAGGGCGGGATTCGTTATTCGGGCGGTAAGACCGGGCGACGCGGCGCCTAACACGGGACTGCCGCCCGCCCTGCCTTCCCAAACCCCCTTGCATCCACCCGCCCGCCCGTGCGCCAACAAAACACAGATTATGGAAACACATTTATTAGCCAAAAACTCTACTTAAAACTCTATCCTTCTACAAAACGTACACAATTATCGCTTAGCGTTCAATACCATCGTTCGTTTTATGTCAGTTGTATGTATTTATATTTCCGACTGAATTATTTTTGACACACAAAGCACTTAGCGAATTACGCTCACAATCCGGCTACGAATGTTCGTCATCATCACACCTGCGTGATTTGTAGACGTGGCGGATGTGGCTGACGCCTGGGAGGGCGCCGAGGGCGGTGTCTGCACCACTCGCTAAAAGCTCGCAGCCTTCGTGAACACGACGTACGCGACGGTAGCTTGCACCAGCTGCGTTTCTTTTCTTCTGCTCCAAAAGTCGTAGTCATTCTGTCTCCAGGTTTAGGCACATGATAAACAATTTTTGGGCTATCCACGGCCTCGGAACCCGGAGCTACCCGATATTTCACTCCTGATATAGCTTTTTTTATTCCATTAAATGCTCGTCGTGCCGAATTCTCATCTTCTTTGATGTCGAAAGCGGTTTCCCTCGGTACAGCAGTTAAACGTCCAGTCTGTGGGCAACTTGCAATAATGGTCTTGTCGGGCTCATCTTGTTGGCGTTTCATAAGAAACCTCATCCTGGTGAGAATTGTCGGAGGAGGTTCGGTATTCGTTCCAACGGTACACACGCGTGGTCTACAGTGACTGCTGTACTCATGCTCGGCGTTAATTGTTGCTGGGTACATTTGGCAAGGAAGAGTTGCCGCGCGTCTCGGTAATGGCTCATCTTGCAGATATGCGATATGCAGCGTGCTGATGCTTAAGGGTTGCTGCGGAGGAGGCCACAGTTCCCTCGTGGGTGGCACGGGTGACGGTCGCTCTCCCAGCATTCGGCGGGCGAACTCGCCCGGCTGCCACAAGTAGCTCGCTGTCAAGTTCCCGTGCGTTTGCATCACGATACCAATCTTCACTAACAGTACACAAACTACGCTCGCTAATCCAATACTAGGCTTTGTGCACTTGTGGGTTTTCGCAGAGATATGTCAGTAAAGGTATTTTAAATTGGATCAAGGATGGCGAATATTTAATAAACAAAGGGCATAGGAATAATCCACTTTGTTTCTTTTTTTGCAATGTGTGTGGTGTATGCATTGCGAATTGTTTATTAGTATTCACTAATATACTTATTAAATTTGGTTAATGTTTTGTTGTCTTTATTGAAATCTCAACCATCATAAATCTAAAATTATTTGTGGTATTTCGCGCGCGTAGCCAGCCAGAAGAAAAGCATTGAAAAAAATATTTTAATACGTACCATAGGTACACATCAGGAGCATTGTTATATTATATTATGCGTTCAAATCATCGATCAAAACAGTTACCTACGCACGCAAACAATGAATGTCTTTCAAAGCAACTGTCAGTCTGAACCATTGTGTGCATAATAACTTTTTGTTTTCCATACCGCTGGGACAAGTGTTATCAAGGCCTGGGGCTGCAGTCTCGACATTCATAGCGATCGCTTTACGACCGAATTCGGTCGCTAAGTCCTGTCACTCCATACATTACACCTGTCAATCCGGGACTTTGCGACCGAATTCGGTCGTAAAGCGATCGCTATGAATGTCGAGACTGCAGCCCCTGGGGCCACCTGTAGCAGAACTATACGAAATTGTGATGAAATAATTATAAGTAGTTGTCTTTGCAAATTTCCAGGACGGGGATTTAAGCGTGAGCGCAACACCCCAATTGTGTAATACACTTGTATTTCACAATCCGAAGGATTTTGAAGGAAATAGTTAATTCATTGCTGCGACGTAACTAACGCAATAAATGTTATCGAATCAGTTCATAATGTGGGCCTTGAAAGCCCCCGTATATGAAGCAGTAGATTTATTCAGCTTAATATGTTCATAATACAAGTTGAAACATATTTGTATCAGTTTCAATATACTGAATGCGGTGATTAATTATTTTACGCAACTCGTTGAGTTTACGTAACAATCATATTCTGGACAATGGAAAGTGGTAGGTACCGTCATCGGCGTTGGTAACCGAACGATGACTGTTTGAGCATGAGTCAGCCATATTATAAACAAAAAAAACATAATGAGACATCAGAACACAGGGTTCAAAGAACAAATAATTTTAGGGTAAAAATGATTGATTAGCCCTGAAAATAGTACCTACAAAAGTAAATAATAGTGAAGTACGAGGGTGAATCAAAAAGTTCTTAGAATTGCATATAATTATATAAAACCTTTTTTGAGAAGTTCGATATTCAAATTAAAGGGTGTCAATCACACAATATTTATGCAAACTGTCACTTGTTTTTCTCAGTTCGTTCGCACGTAATAAATTGTTTTGTGCAACGAGTTGCTAAAAACCCAAAATTATGGATAAAAGTGAGTTACGTGCGGTGATAAAATATCTCAGTTTTAAAAAAATGTCTACGAAGGATTTTTTTTCGGACATTCAGCAGACATTAGGGGATGATGCTGTACCCTATTCTACGGGTGCGTACTGGGTGGCTGAATTTAAAAGAGGTAGATCAAGCTGTAATGATGACCCGCGTTCTGGGCGGCCTTCAACCTCCGTTACAGAAGAAAATGTCAAAAAGGTTGAGAATCTGGTTTTGGAAGACAAAAGAATAACTATAAAACATATAGCTGAGATCCTAAAGATATCATTTGGCAGCGTTCAATCCATTTTAATTGATTCACTGGGGTTCCGAAAAGTGTCGGCAAGATGGGTGCCACGAATGTTAACCGACGAAAACAAAAAGCGACGTTTGGAAATTTCTAAGCGTAATCTCGAAATGTTCCAGCGTGATTCGGATAATTTTTGCTGTCGCCTTGTCACCATGGATGAAACGTGGGTCCACCATTTCGATCCTGAAACTAAGAGACAAAGCATGTCTTGGAAACGACCATCCTCTCCATCCATTAAAAAAATTTCGAGTTGCTCCTCCCGCTGGCAAAGTTATGGCCTCAGTGTTCTGAGATAGTGAAGGAATCCTTTTTATTGATTACATGCCAAAAGGCCAGACGATTACTGGACCCTATTATGCAAATTTAATCCCGAAAGTGCGTGAAGCAATTAAAGAAAAACGTCGTGGAAAACTATCGTTGGGCGTGTTGTTTCTTCAAGATAACGTTCCTGCTCATCGATCGGAAGTTGCGCTCAACGCAATCCGCTGTGCTGGCTTCAATCTCCTTGACCACCCACCATATTCTCCGGACTTAGCCCCAAGTGATATTCACTTATTTCCAAAATTAAAAGAGGACATTCGTGGAACAAAATTTTACGATAATGACGCGACTATGGCTACCGTAGAGGAGTTTTTCGAGAGTCAAGAAAAACAATTTTTTTCACAAGGAGTAAGGCAGTTAGAAACGCGTTATTCTAAATGCATTGCATTGGAGGGAGATTATGTAGAAAATTAAAATATTTTTGTTTAAATCTTTGCTTATTTTAATATTGATTCCAAGAATTTTTGATTCACCCACGTAGACACTTCTACTTATTATAAAAGACAAGCATACTGTTGACCATATTATCGTCATCAATAATATGTCTGTATGTCAGAAACCACAACAACGAAGGCCATATTGTTATCATCTACTTGGACTAAGCTTGTGCATTAATATTAATAATAAGAGGTTTACTTGTTTAAACAACATAAATGTTGAGGACTATGGCTAGAGATGTCTACATTTTTAAAACTTTTAATGTGAAATATCAAACATTAAATCAGAAGTAAAAATTATTTCTTGCCGAATTCAGGTATTATCTACTAGCTTCTGACTGCGGCTTTTCCGCATGGATGTTGGAAATTATCCCACGGGAACGTGCTACCAGGAATAAGAGTAGCTTTTATTCCTGGTAGCACTTTAGAGTTAGATGACATCCTGAGGAAGGCCTCAAGATGCCATGCAATCCTTGCCAAATTTTATCGAAATCTGTTCAGAAGTTTAGACGTGAAAAAGGTAACATACAGAGAGATTCTGGCGCCGATTCCGCTGTTCACAAACTAAAAATTTTTCTTTCTATTTCATTATGAAAAGGACAGAAGATATATTATTTTAGTCCTGTCAAATTAGTCAGCGCCTGACGTAAATTGACGTATTTTTAGAAGCCATGTTTTTAATTGCATCTAAACTGTCTATGGAGTATCTTAATTTGACAGGACTAAACTAATATTTATCTTCTGTCCTTTTCTTAATGAAATAGAAAGAAAAAGATGCACTGAACTTAAATTTAGTTTAGTTTGTGAACAAGGGAATTGGTGCCACTTTCAAATTTATAATATTAGTATGGATTATATACTGGGTCAAATTAAATTAGCTAGCAAAACTCCACAGTCGTGAAGGATGTTCTTATTTCTTGAACATAAAACTTTTTGTTACTTTTGATAAGAAGTTGGCATCTTCTTTGCTACATAGATAAATTAAATAATATCTTACCTTTAGTGGTCTTGTTATAGTGACAGTCTCGATCACTGTAGTTGATGCCATTATGAATTATTTCCTCTCCTGCAAATGGGAAAAAAGAATAATAAATAAAGCAAACATTTTATAATTATGACATACTAGCTGTGCCCCGCGGTTTCACCCGCATAAGTTTCGATCCCGTGGGAATATCAGGATAAAAAGTATCCTGTGTTAATCCTGGTTATAAACTATTTGTGTGCCAAATTTCATCCAAATCCGTTCAGTAGTTTTTGCGTGAAAGAGTAACAAACATCCATCCACCCATACAAACTTTAACATATATAATATTATTAGTAGGAAATAGGATTTAATGACAGAAAAGAGTGCAAGTCTTAGGAAAAGCCTTTTCTTCATCAGGATATTAAAGTGGGCCATTTTTTTTTTACTTTTTGTTATGTCAGCTGGAGCATAACATGATGATTAGTAAACCAGTATTTATAGCATGCAACATTTAATAACAAAATATATTTTTGGTTTTTCTATCCCTTGCAATTTTGGTTAATCCACACAAATGGTTGCACCAACTTCTGTTGTATTTACAGTTCATATAAGTACAAACTATTGTCCATTGTCTTCCATAGACTATCAACAATATTGACATCTTCAATGTGAGATTGTAAATGAAGTGTGAAATAGTAAACAATGTTGTTGAGCGCAACCTGTTACCATGGATTCAGTACATGATTCTGAAACCTGAGTTGAAATTTTTCATAGGTAATTTTTTTTTAAATTGTTGTTCCGTTCATTTTGACTGTCTAAAATTGCACTTTTCTATGAAACAACTTTTTTTATTTTTATATAAACGAACCATTTCTACGTTAGGTGGTCGAGAATCATGTGCTGAATTGAAGGTTACAGTTTGCACGCCAATGTCCCTGCCACCCTGTATATTGCATTGAGATTGACAGAAGTACTTACAGACAGGTAAGTATGTAACTACACAGTGAGCAACAAATAACAATATGATCAACATGAAATAATCTTTTGAGAGGTACTCAAGACATTAATACAGAAACAGAGGCCAGACTAAAAATATAATATAAACAGACAGACCAACAAATCAATTGATTAACCATATGGCGGTTTACATTTGTACTTTCAAGATCATTTCAATGCTGACATTAAAACTGTATTTAAATACTAAACTGGAAATCAGTCTTTGGCCTTGACCAAGACACAGATATATAGTTAGTGATGGTGATGATTCACAAGTATGAGGGAAATATTAATTTACTTTTATCAAGGGCATGGTGCACAATATTCTATGTGGTTCCTATGTAAAATAAAATCACTATGTGTAATGATAAGTTCATGTCCAATACATTTTTATTTTATTTTATTTATATAAAAGAAACCATGTTTTTTATTTATTTATGATAGACTGTGAAACTCTTGTAAGATAAGTTAGCATTTCACTGAGTTTATTTTGTTTACTTATTACGATTAAGTAAAGAACATTAAGACTTGTAAACGGACTATTAATAAATACTGTGGACAATTAAATAATTAATATAACACTTACATGAACGAATTTATAAAAAAAAAATCACACAATGCAGTGATGTGTGTTCACGATTTCTCCTGCCAGGTATATGGTTCTAGAAGGTACACCAAATGATAAAAATAACAGTCTTTCACAATTTATTAGGAAACTATAACACTGAGCAATTGACATGGAACTGGATTTCACAAATGATCACACGTTTAATTCACAAAACAAAATAATATTTCGCTTGACAAACAATGAATGACAGAAGTAGAGACAGCCAGGCCAGCAGGCGGGCGGCGGCAGGCGGCGGAAAGCGTGTGATATAGAGTAGTAGAGTTTTAGCTTATAAAAATCGATATTCATTCGACAAAAAATTGTTTATTCGATTCTTCAACACAATGATAGAAAACAATAAAAAAAATTACAACCTATTACTCTAAATTGTATATCAAGTCCCGCAGAGAAAAAAGACATTAATATAATTTATAAGGCTGGTCATGCCATCCGGTCACTTATAAATTCCAATGTTCAATGATTGCTGTGGTTCAATGGTAAAAACTCACAACTACTCACAAGCCTCACATGCACAAATATTTTAAATAATTGAAAAATTCGTTGGAATCGCTGTCAACGCGAAAACTGCCCAAGAGGCAGGCAGCATTAAATGGCAAAGCCGAATAGGTGGAAAATAAATAGGCCCGCCCTCAGGTCACGTGTAGAGTCGGCCAACCGCTTGGCAAAGGACCGAAGCCCCGAACAATTAGGTGGGCACTTCGGAATGTTCACCTAGTTCCATTGCTCTGTTTCTTCCAGATTGATTGTTAATTGTTATATGCCGTTTCTTGTTTTCTGAACTTCAGGTTCAGAAAGTAGCCGTCCCACCAGAGCCCGTCGCTAATCCATTTTTTAATTGACGAATTGGCTGACAAAATGAGTTGAAGAAATTTTTAAAATATAACCTCCTTGTTACCATCTTACAACAATTAGACCAAATTAGACGTTGACAGCACCCTTATATCCTAGCTGTAAATTCGTAGTAAAAGTTTTACCGCTGATGTACGGCTGGTTGATGACTGAACACACGGCGACACATCAAGTTATACATTTCCGGTTTTAGCTGACCTCACGTTGCTTAGGTTTTTAGTACAATCAGCAGTCAGCTTAAACTGGTTTGTGTAGACGTGTACATACATCCATTGGAAAAATTAATGAAAAGTATCAATAAGAAAACGGAATCTCGATTACTTGCCTTTTATTTGTTGGTAACTCTTTTGTTGGTAACTTTGTTTGACAGAATTCAAAAATGTCAAATTTACGCTTGCTGCGGTTGCTGTACCGATCCTAACCTGTCGCTGTCGGCTGTCAGCGATTGTAATTGAAATATCCTTGTTTGCCGCTTGGTGTTAGTGTTGGGTGATATCTTCACTTGGCGCGAAACATACTACGTTACATTGCGTTACATTTTACCGGAAGTATCTCATCATGGCGGTTGTTAAATCGTTAATGATACGGGGCATTCGTAGTTTTGGGCCTGATGATTCCGACGAGCAGGGGATTACTTTTGATAGTCCTCTAACTCTGATACTGGGACAAAATGGATGTGGTAAAACAACTATCATTGAAGCTGTGCGTTATGCCATCACGTCTCAAATGCCGCCGGGAATGGGTCATGGTGAAAGTTTCATACATGACCCTAAAGTAAACAGAACGACTGAAGTTCTAGCGCAAATAAAACTGAAGGTACATCTTAAAGAAGTCCTTTGATATCTAAGAAAAAACAACGATAGTGAGAGTGTAATCTCTAGGAGAAGCAGCCAGGGTAGAAAATCGATAATCCAACATTAGCATATTTTTAAAAGATTCTTTGTGCTCTCCCTGGAAGCTACATTCTGAGATAGATTTTACGGTAACCGTCTTAATCAGATTCTTATCGCATCTATTGCAGTATACTAAAGATATATAAATAAATAAGTTCTCAAAGGACAGTCATTTATAACTTTTGCTTGAGTATTATAAGTGCTTTTGTTCATATTTTAGCTTGCAAATGCAAAAGACAAAAACATGGAGGTAACAAGATCTATGAAGGTTGTGTTACAAAAAAAGAAAACATCCTTCCGTACTCTAGATTCTTTACTATCAGTCACTGATGAGGCTGGGAAAACAAAGGATATATCAAAAAGATGTGCTGATCTAGATGCGGTTCTATATGATGAGCTTGGTAAGTTGTTTCATCTGTGCCTGATCTAGTAGAAAATAAGTAGCTTTCTTTGTAACAAATTCATTCCATTATACAGCATATATCAGAAAGGTGTGGTTATATTTAAGGGTGTAAGACCATCAAACTGAACAACTTTCTCAAACACTCACTCATCATCATTATCATCATCTAGCCTAGCCTTATCTCAACAACTATGTTGGGGTGGGCTTCAAAATATACAAAACTCTTTCAATGTTGTCACTTTTTTTAAAGAAATAGATTAATTAAAAATTATTTATTTAAGTATTTATTGCATCAAATTAATGTTTTACATAACAGATACATTAACTCATATTCCTTTCTTTTTAAATGCTCCCATCACATGTGCATTACCATAACTTGCAACTCTTCTGGCAATTAATCAAGTAAATTGTTCAGCATTACGAAGGAAGGTTTGCATCAGGTAATAAATGCATTCTTAATCAATAATGCAATTTTTTATTAGTAAATCTTTTTCT
The DNA here is from genome assembly GCA_947507525.1 of Apamea epomidion. Classification (NCBI taxonomy): domain Eukaryota; kingdom Metazoa; phylum Arthropoda; class Insecta; order Lepidoptera; family Noctuidae; genus Apamea; species Apamea epomidion. The sequence continues at coordinate 11,446,697 of OX382237.1, forward strand.
CTCACACATCCATTTTCATTTGTCACACTTATTTTGTACAGGGTTCTTTGTCATTGTTGTTAATTTTATTGTTATGAGCATTTTACAGTTTTGTATATAAATTAACCCGACAAATGTTTTATGCGAAAAATACACTTAAAACAACAATAAAAAATAATGGTGAAAATTGTTGAGCGCTTACATACTTCTTCTAGTCTTCTTTCCGCTTCTAGTAGTAGTAGTCCTTGATGGGTTAAAAGTGGAGTGGGTATCCAGTAAGAGTAATCAAGAAACTCTAAAATGCTCCTTAAAAAAGAGAATACTTTTTCTATTAATGTCAATACTTCTTCACCCTGCATGACTTGGTAATTTCCAGGTGTATCAAAAGCCATCCTAAATGCAGTGATATTTTGCCACCAAGAAGAAGCAAGCTGGCCTCTAGATGAAGGCAAAAAGGTTAAAGAGCGCTTTGATGAAATATTTGATTCAGAAAAATATGGTAAATGTTTTGAACATATCAAGAAAATTAGGAAAGGATATGCTACAGACATCAAAATTCTTGGTGAGTAATAAAAAAAAAATGAAAATTCTTGTTGAATAGTCTAAAACAAAAAATTGTTACAGTTATTCTGTCAAGTCTTTATTTTGACAACATTTATATAAAAAATTTTGTACATTATAGCTGATAGAGTTGACGTTCTGCAAGAACAAAAAAAGGAACTAGATAAAAAGAAACTGGAAGTCATCAATACAGAAACTAGAATCTCCGAAACTGAATTGAAGCTTTGTGAAATAAAAAAGGATGTAAAGCCAATAGAAGAAAAATTGAACACTATCAAAACACTGGAAACTTCACTGAATACCTATGATACTAAACTAGGGAAATTAAAAGTGAAGTATGTTATTTGTATCCACTACAAATAAAAAAATCCAAAGAAACCAACCACGCAACCACCAGTGGCATCATCCCTGTGATTGGGCTGCAGCTTGCATTGGATGCTTTTTCTTCATATTTTCGTTTTAATTTATAATTTTATTGTTAACAATTGTAAAAATGTTTTCAGTTGTACATTGTTATGGATTAATAAATTAACATTTAATTAAAATTTCAGACTGGATAACTGTCATAAACGAGAGCAAGAGCTTAAAAAGGTTATCAAAAATGTATTTGAGGGCTCAATACCGGAATTGAAAGAGAAAATTAGTAAGATATAATGTTACATTTTCATATAAAATATTTTATGCAAAAATAAAATAATGAATTGTGTTAATATTGTCATTAATTTTTGACTGCCCCGTCGGTCTCGTGGGTCGGATTCCCGGGTTGGACAAAGTCTTACTGGGGTTTTCATTAGGTATTTCTTGGTAACAGTCCAGAGTTTGGAAGTTGGCGGTTTGATACTCCCGTGCCTAGGAAGGCACGTTAAGCCGTTGGTCCTGGGCCTGGCCTCTCCCCGGTCCTCTTCCCATCGGACTATGAGAGTTAAGGAACAGAGGGTGCATCTATGTTTACGCACACACTTGTGCAATATAATATGTTCTACGTACCTGGCTAATCTTTGTTGAGATTGGCCACTGTGACCGAAATCGGTCGGGAGGCTATTATTTATTATTCTTATTTTAATTTTAGGCAACTACGAAGCGACTGTGAAAGCCAACGAAAAGGAACTTAAAGAATCTTACTCAAAAATTACTAATTTTAATAATGAGGAAGAAAGGGTAGCAAATGAAAAGGATGCAAATAAGTTAAGGCTTGAAAAATTAATCTTGTTGGACAGCCAAAACGATAAGAAAGTAGTTGAGCGCAATGAAATGATTGTGAAAGTTGCACAATTGGCTGGTAAGACCTCAATAATATATTCTACTAGTAAGTAATACTAGTTATTTTACTAGTAAGCGAACAAGTGTTTTAATCTATCTACAGGAGTTGAGGAAATAGTAACAGTTGAGACTAGTGAGGAAGCAGAACAAGGAATGAATAAACTTACGCAAAAAATCAAAAGTCTGAGACAGGAACTAAGCGAATTAAAGTCAGAGGCTGCCAAACAGGAGAAGCAAAAGCAATCATTGGTGGATGAAAGTCTTGTTGCTCTTGTGAGTAATTTTTTTCTTGTTTACCATAAGTACTAGATACTTCAATAGAACTACTCCACTCACTCTACTACTCTTCTACTTCTTTACTTCGATATATTAGGGGTTAAAGTATGAAATAGCCGATTTGTACTGAAAAATTGAAATTCGTTTTTTTTTTAATTTATCATATTTATTTAATCAAAATAATTACCATTAATATCTATACATTGCGATAGAACTCTCGTGATCTAGATTTGACAAACTGTGTGAAAGCATTTTGTACTGCCTCCTGAGAAGAAAACTTTTTATCACGTAGAAAATTGTCCAAATCACGAAAAAAATGGTAGTCTGTTGGAGCAAGGTCTGGCGAATACGGAGGGTGACGAATGGTTTCTAATTGCAGTTCCTGTAGAGTTAAAACGGTTTCTCGTGCTGTATGAGGTCTCGCGTTATCGTGAAGCAATAATGGTGAAGATCGATTCATGAGTCGGGGCTGTTTCACTGCTAGTTTTGCTATCATTGTTCGGAGTTCGGCACAGTAGACATCTGCCGTTATTGCTTGACCAGATCGGAGAAAGCTATAGTGAATAACACCATGCTGAGACCACCAAACAGTTACCATTGGTAAGCTTTGCTTTTCCATCACGAAAGCGTTTAAACCAAAATCGCACGGTGCGTTCATTAGCCGTCCCCTCTCCAAACGCAACATTGATATTGCGAGCTGTTTCTGCCGCGTTAGTTCCGCGTCGGAACTCGTATTCAAAATTAACTCGAATGTTCGAAGTATCCATCTTTCTTGTCTAAGCTGAATAAAAAAAACAACTGAAAGTCGATAATCGGATGTTGCACATTTTTTAAAAGAAGAACTTCATAGGAGAACTCAAAAATATCAAACCATGAAGGTTCTATGTCCATTCGAAGTACCTATTGCAATGAAACGGCAATTTCATACTTTAACCCCTATTATTAATACAATTACTAATGTTCCAGAATGCTTACTTTGTACTTAACTGAAAGTAAGTTGCAAAATTTTAAATTCTTTTATGTAGTGTATTTTCAAGTATTTTGTTTCTTAGTCTCGTCACAACCAACAAATATCCAGCAAAGAGAATGACATTGAAAAGAACAAAAAAGAAGTAACAAAATTGGAAAAAGAGATTGCAGCTGCGAATGAGTCAAAAGTACGTCTGGAGACTGCAGAAAACAAATTAAAGGTTGCTGAAGAGTAAGCATGTATTGAGAAAAATATTAATTATTAACTGAACTTGATCCATGTCTAATCTGTTTTTAATGTTGTGTCATTCCGAATTTGATTGCAGAAATTATGAAAGAGTAGAGAAAGAGTTAAACACAGAAGAGCATCAACATCAAATGAATGAGGATGAAAAGGAATTAGAGAAACATGATGAAGAACTTGATGTTATCGATAAGAAGGTAAGTAATTAAACTAATAAGATTTGTTAATTACGAAGTTTCCGCTAGTTAATACGCCTTATTATCTTACGGTTTATTTTGCATCATTTTTCAGATTGCAAAATTACAAAAACAAAGTGCCAAACTGAAAGAACGCGAGGTGAAAGAAGATTTGTTAAAGCAGAAAGAAAAACAGTTAACTGTGCTTAAAAACAAGCATAGAACATCTTTAACAGAAGTATTAGGTAGCATGCCTGAGAAAGACTTCGCAATGTCTCTCAAAAAGCTAGAATCCAGCTTGAATTCTGAGGTCAATACATTGAAAAAGAGCTTGAACGAAAAGAAGACTCAAGTAAGTAATATTATCCAGAGTTTTACTACTTCGACTACATGCCTTCGAAAACCACAAATATTTCTGGAGAGGGGCCTGTTTTTACAAGCTTTTATTTAACTTGCAATGTATGTATGTTTGTTCGGGTGGAATCTTGCAACTCAATTTTGAAGCAGATATCTTCAAGCGATTGAGCTGAAGTTTTGTATACAGGTTCAGTTTGGATAACATTGCATGGTTAACTGTGTGACGTCATTCTAAATCCAACATGGCGGCACACCCAAGATGGCGGACTAATTATTTTTAATGCACTCCTACAATATGGGTATCAAATGAAAGGGCCTGCTAAGAATAACTCGAAAAATAAAGTGACGACACTCTAAATCCAATATGGCGGATTAAGTTTTAGATGAAACGTGTCCACCGATATTTAAAAAGTAAAAAAAAATATTAATAATAATAAGTATTTATTTTCTCACCACAATAAACATTACAGACATTGTTACACATTATATTTCATTTGGTTTGTGGGAGACTGGCTTTAAGGGCCTGTGTTTCAGGTCACCAGGTCTCCGCCCTCTAGCAGTTCGATACATTGCATGATAACAATAATAAAAGTGATTTGGTTAAATTAATTAAGGTAAAAAACCTTTTTAAAAAACAAGCTTTTATTATTATTAAAATGCGTTAAAAAGAAAAAAATAAACTTTTAATATCAACTTATAACGTCACATTACACAATTTATATGATATAAAAGCTTGTCGCGAGATTTAAGTACTCATATTTATTTAGTTTGAAAATTTTAATATTTAAAATCAATCACATCAAGTTGTTAATTTACTTGTTTATCTACACAAGTAAATTTCGCGACAAGCTTTAGGTTTAGGCTATTTAGTTGAAATAAAAACTTAGTTTGAGTTTGATTCCTTTATGTAGTATCTCTGGTACAGCAAAAAGAGCGAAATTACATTTTCCTTTCCTATAACAGCTATAGAAGAACTCAGACGCTGAATATAAATGGTAAAAGTTCCAATACTGCACTGGTTATCTCCTCTCTCCTAAGGGGGTTCCTCAAGGTTGTATACTTGGTCCATTTGAAACTTAATAGGGATAAATGATCTTATAAATTAAATATTTAATATGTTTTGTTGGCATTAGATAACTAAGCTTGAGGAAGAAAGGAAGCACGTTCGTAGTACATTAATGGAAAAGTCCAAAGAACAAGTAGAAGCTGAAGAACAAATGTACAAAGTTTGTGGCACATCAACCTATGAAAACACTCTGAATAAAGTTATTACTAATGTGGAAAAGCTGCAGGTTTGTAATTTTCTTTTAATTATCAATATTTGTTAATTATATAAATCAACACTATTGAAATTCAGCGCAACTGTGTGTCTATAACTGACGGGGAAAAGTTCAAGAATGTTTGACTAAGGTACCAATTCTAGTCTTAGTTGAAAAGTGTTTTTTGCAATTGTATAAATACATTTTCCGTTGTATGTAAATTTTTAGGAGTCAAGAAAAGTCAAACCGCGTAATGAAACTAAAAAAAAAGTATTCTGACGATTGAAAAATCGGCCATTAGGATAATATGAAAAAAAAAAAATTAATACTTGGTTTCGTTCATATTTTAAATCTCGTTAATATTCCAGGATGATCGCAATGTTCTCGAGTCCTCGATGTTTGTTATCACTAAATACGAAACGCAGCTGAAAGCCAACAGTTGTTGCCCTCTATGTAACCGTGGATTTGACTCGGAAACTGAGGTATTTATAATGATCAAATTATAATTTTTGTTTCAAATTCGATGTTTAAATATGTATACTATGTTATTCCTTAATTATTTCAGGTAACAGATTTAATCGGCCAACTGAATACTAAGGTTTTGAATGTACCAGACCAACTAAAAAAGGTAGCAGAGGAGCTTCAAAACGAATCAGCTAAGAAAGATGAACTGTTGAGTATGAAATCTTTGAATGAAAAGATTAAGTCGTTCAAAGAGAAGGACAAACCACAGCTAGAGCAACGCATTGCTGATGTCGAAACGGTAAGTGATGCTTAAATAAAAATATGTACCAAAAAATCAGTACATCAAACAAAGCGGCTTGATAATGTTTCTTACTTTACAGAAAATAAATAAATTTACGGAAGAGGTGGACGGCTTATCGATGTCTCTCTTAGAGCCCGAACAAAAACTACAGACCGTAAAGCAAATGCAGGGAGATATGCCATTGCTAGATCGATACAACCAAGAAGTCAAAACATTCACCAAGGAGGTGAGATAGTTTTATATCTTTCTACTTTATAAAATCCAGAAAGGAATTAAACATTTTTTCAATGTTTAAAACATCTTTCGTTTTTTTCCAGTTTGAAGCTATAAACGCACAATGTTCGGAAGTTGAATCAGACATGACTTTGGAAGAAGCTACTGCTAAACAAGCGGAACTAAAACAAAAAATTGGCGGTTTGAAGGCGAAGCTCAAGGAAGCTCAGAAGAAACTTAATGCGCACAATAAAAAAATGCAGGATTTGCGCGATAAGAAAAACAAAATTAAAGAAGAATGCCTTAATTTGCAGAAGAAGGTAAGTCCAGCTAAAGACATACATCACATGTAGTCGAATTGTGTTTGTTAAATAATATAGAGATGAATATTTTGCTATGGTGCCCATGATTGCCTGCCACACAGTATTTATGCTCGGCTATCGTTTAGCTGTTATAAAGCGTCATCTCATTCCCACCCTAAGCGCATCCCTTTCATCAAATGTTAACAGGTTCAGGAGATATATAACCTTCAAGAAACAAAAAAACAACTAGAATCAAATAGGGAGAAGTTCATAGAGGAAGTGGCAGAGTTGAAAGAAGAAGTAGAACCTTTGAAAGACGCACTCAAGGAGAAACAACAAGCTAAAGCTGAAGTTGTAAAGCAGAACAGGTAAGACTGGAAATAAAGTACTTTTAAAAACAAAATGCAATTTTCTGTATAATTTTGGCTCCATTATAAATCAATTGTGTATTTCGCAGGGCTAACATAGAAACGAAAAACAATGAGATAATGAAAGTAACAATAGCATTTGATAAAGTGAAGTCAATCGATATTGATATTAGACAACATATAGAAAGAAATATTCCTCTTGAAAAACAAAAGAAAGAGGAAGCGATAAAGAAACTAGAGGACAAACTGAAACAGATACAGAGTGATAGACAGGCTACTACTAAGAGGATCGAGTGTTTGAAGGATGAAATAGCTAAGGAACAGGTAGGAATAAAATACAATATATATACAAACAAATAAATAAAATTGAAGTATCAGTTAGTAATGTCAAAATAACAACTTTTTACTAAATGCTTGTGAAAGTATATACGGTACTATAGTTTGACCGAAACTGTTGTACCGCGCCTTAGGAATGCGCGGCGAGGCGGGGGGCGGGACGCCGTGGGCGATGACGAATGAGCGGCCTGCCCCGCCCCCCCCCATAATTTCTAACGGGTCTATTCAAACCTTTTTCCAATATTTTCATATAATATAATAATGATACCTACGCTACGGTTTTCAGATTTACAAACGCGAATTAGACGACAATTTGAATCTAAGAGATATTCAAAAGGAAACTACGGAATGTGAGAAAGAGGAGGCTGACATCAAAGAAAAGTTGAGCTCAATGAACAGAGATGTTTTGAAGGAAAAGGATTCTTTGTCAGTGCAATACAAGAAGCTTAACAGTGAAAAGTATAAAACTGATGGTATTCTAGATGAGCTACAGGTAATATTCACAAAGACGCGTCCTGTTACTACTCACTTCAAAGAAAACATAAAGGAGACATATCTGAAATATTAAAGTTACATATTAATTTTAACCTTTATTATATATTGCAGATTACACTTAAGAAAAACAAATCAGACCTCAAAACTGCTTTAGGTAAAGATACAGAAAAGAAATATAGAGAGAAATTTTTTGAATTGGAAGTGACAAAAATGCTTGACAAGGATGTAAAGGACTATTTGGTGAATCTAGAAAAATGTCTCTTAGAGTTCCACAAAAAGAAAATGGAAAGCATTAATCATATAATAAAGTAAGTTAAAATTAAATAAACACTTGTTAAATTACAAGCCATGTGCCCTTCGATGGGATTTCCAGTCGACAAAAATTACGTAGTTCCATACTACCTTTCATTGCCAAACCCCTTTAGGGGATGAATTTTCAAAAATCCTGCCTTGTTGCTCACTATCTTTATGTTAATTTAATTTTGATCTGATTTTATATATTACGTATACTAACATAGTTTAAAATACTGTACCTGCTAACAAAATATGGATTGGTATTGTCCGAAATAAACGTTTTTGAATTGAATAAGGAACTCATGTGCAAAGATTTATGCACACCCAGCGGATTAGGCTGTCTGTTGTCTGTCAGTGAATAAATTAATTAATTCAAGATTTCTAATGAAGATTTAAAAAAATGCTATTTAAAAGATGAGAAACAGATTTCGTCATTTGTACATCTTTTAAATGCTAAGACATTAGTGTTTTTGAATTTGTTTCGCTATTGATAAGAGCGTATTTCTACACCCGTTATTTAATACTTCTATTTCTGCATTTACAGAGAACTTTGGACTAAAATCTACAGTGGTAATGATATAGATTACATAGCCATCAAAGCGGAAGGTGCTTTGACGATGGATTCAGAACGTCGTAAATACGAATACAGGTAAAACTTATGTTCATACTTTCATTTCGGCTGAGTTTGAAATCATTCACAACTTTTGTTATGGCACCAACCCTGAAACATTTTAAAATTACGAAATTTTGAAAATATTCGCTGCCGCCATGTTGGATTTTCATTTTGACTACCTACCTCACTATCGGCTTCGGCACCTTCGAAAACCATAAAAACAACACTTATGATGAAAAACTTTTTTTTGCATATTGGATTTTTATTTTAACTTCACTATCGGCTTCAGCACCATCAAAAATCATAAAAACGATCTCACTCTATTATATGTAATAAAAAAGTCGCATGGAGGGAGCATAACGCTTTTTCGTTATGTGACGATTTCTCCCAGTTTACTCCGCAAGCTCCGTTAAAGAACTTCGTGCGTTTCAATAAAGTAATGTCTGCTATTCCATGCAAAAACCACACAGTACGGAGACACCATGATGCGGCGATACTGTGATCTCTTTATGAAACAGTTTTTTTTTTTTTTTTTTTTTTCAATACATTGTAAAGGTTCGTCAAACTGATTAGTATCTTCACCCCATGTCAGGACGATAATTAATTTAAAGTCAGCCAGTATTATTTATCCATAAGAATTGTTTTTCGTTTGAACATGTTTCAGTGACTAATCAATTTTATTTCAGGGTGGTCCAATGTAAGAACGGTGTTGAAATCGACATGCGAAACAGGTGTAGTGCTGGTCAAAAGGTGTTGGCTTGCCTCATCATACGACTGGCTCTCGCTGAAACATTCAGTTCTAGGTAAGTGCTAAGTTTTGCTCGAAGGGTTAGGCAGAGGTATCTATAGTTCATCTTCATATTTCGCCAGTTTTGGTGAAGTCCCATGTGATAGGGGGCGGGCCTTTTGCCGTCAACCGGGTAGAAATCCAAACTTCTAGGTGCTACTGAGAATTTGTTTTTTTTTGTTTTCAATAACACTACCCAGTACCCTAATTGCGTAACACACGATCAATCGGAATCTGAATCATTTTGAAGCAAATTGCTAATACATTGCTTCATAAGTTCGAAAAATTTGTCTGCTCAACACGTAAATAACGCAATGAATGTAGTTGAACTGTCAAAATGAAACTGATTTCGATTGATCGTGTGTTACGCATATAGGGTGCTGCATGCTCATGCTCATCAGTAGTGCTTGCGGCCACTAGAACGAGAATTTGAACAAATATTTTAAACCCCCCAAACTCCAGCGCTTTTCTCTACTCGTATTATCTCGTGTAGTGTAATTTTCGTAAAATTTCATTAATTTCATTACTTTCAGATTCGGAGTTCTAGCCCTAGACGAACCCACAACAAATTTAGATCAAGATAATATTAAAAGTCTTTGCATGGCTCTCGGAGATATCGTACAAGAACGAATGAGTCAGAAGAACTTCATGTTCATCATCATCACTCACGATCGGGAGTTTATCGAGTCTTTAGGACAAATTGACAAGGTTACACACTTCTATGAGGTATCCAGAAATGATGAAGGAAAATCTAGAATTAAAAGAGTTAAGTTTACATAATATTCTTGTTGTTAAATAAGAAAAGTATTGTAATCATTCCTATTTTTCGCTAGGTGTTAAGAGGCCGTGCCTTAATTTTTTTTCTATAAAGTTATTCACTCATTTTTTTATAAGGAGATAAAAAGTCCTTTTCTTAAATACTCGTTTTATTTTGATTTAATTTAATAATTTATACATCCATTTGCATAAACATACTCTTGTAATATTTGCATTTACATTTTAGAGGTATCTGCACACAGCGGGCGGGGCGCGGCGGGACGGGACGGCGACGCGGCGGCAGTGTTCACACTGCGGACGCGATTACGTCCCGTCCCGCCGCGCCTTTCTTTCATCAAAAAGATGTTGAGCGATTCAGACGTGGAAACGCGCGTGGATTTGCGCTAGCTAAGAAAAACAACGTAAACGGAAATGGGTGCATGAAATAAATAAAAAACGCGCTCGCGTCCCGCCCCGCCGCTTCTGACTTGTATTCCCGGTCGGCGCGGCGGCGGCGTGGCGCGATGGTTACCGTCGCATCGAGCGGGGCGGCTCTGTGTGTCGTCGTCCGTAATATCTAGTACATTACAACTGCTCAGCGTCGCGTCGCCGTCCCGTTCCGCCGCGCCCCGCCCGCTGTGTGCAGAGACCTTAAGAGCCCGATCACATGTACACGTGGACGGGGCGCTAATTTGTATTAAAATGAATAGTTTATCACACGGACCACATTTGGCCGTCAAAATCAACCGCGTGGGAGATAACAACCCCATCAAGGCCACGTCACAACCACCAGCGAGACCGCGCAGTGGCGGCAGGCGACATCACAAACTCAACGTTTGATTTGATTTTGTAGTTACTATTCTTAGTTACTATTCACATGTAACCACTGCTTGCCCACATTTTGTCGGTGTGGTTGTGGTACGTGTGTTCAGGCCCTAATTCATATAACAAAATTTAATTAACCGCCACTCCTGTTATACAATTCAAGGGTTCACACACAGCATTTTGGTCAACATGTAGAATATTGCTCTCTTGTAGAACAGTCAAAGTGACGCCTAGTAGTTCAGCTACTTGTGTTGAGGGAAACGATTGTGCCAGGCACTTGGCTAAGTACGGCACCAAGTCTTCACTGAAGCATACGCATAAAGAAATAAAGTTCTGTTTCTCAGTATCAGTGAAGCTTTGTTGCTCTCTGTAGTAGAACGCTAACAAAACCTGAACAGTTTTGTTGAAAGATTCCCTGAACGCATTGTATACTTCCTTCACAATATTCAATGGTGCTGTAACTCTCATGGAGTTCAAAACCGTTAGCATCCCATTGCAATATTCAGCTAGTGGATAGTAATCCAGTAAGTTTTCTGGTGGTCCTGCAGATATACTCTCGTTCATTGGCCGTGGCACATTCTTTAAGCTCGGTACTTTATACAATCGCATCTGATTCTCAAACTGACAGTCTGCCTTGTCTAGCCCACTATGAAACTGTGTAAGAATGTTGTTGCGGAACAATGGTGTTAAAACACATCTCATATCTGCACCAACTCTTCCGAATGATAAGCAGAGATACATGCATTGATTTAGAAGAGACTCGAAACTGGCTTCGTCTTCCTTTGGCAAATCCTGGTTTAATATGTGTGCCAATATTTCCACCTAAAAAGCATAGAAGAATAATAATTATGAAACTGAAGTAAACAGTGTGAATACAATTTTAATAAGAATTATGAGAAAACTATAAAATTACCTTTAATTTCAACCAACAGGATAAGGCACTAGTGCCACTCAATTCATCATCTTTTATTTTGGATTCTTGAGAATCAGATAAAAATATAGACTTGTGCTGAGTCAAAACATTGAAAAGATGTATTCTGTGCAGTTCTACTATTCTTCGCAGTAATCTCTCTGGTGCTGAAATACAAAAAGACGCAGAATTAATAAAGCTGGGTGTGTGTTTTTTTTTACTATATAACATTGGCGTAAATCCGAGTGTGTGATTCGAAATTGAGCACCAGATGCAAACGACAACAGTGGACACGGCAATCAGTAAGTACGGCAAAGATACTATTAATGCAGAGCTACTAATGCTCAATGTTCGCGCACTTTTGCGCCAAATTCAACTCTAATTCATTACTTACAGTGGTGTTGCAATAAATTAAACACGACATACCCTCCGTATTTTTGGCATCTTCCAACGCTTTTTCGAACCAAGCATTTCTGGCTTTTAGAAAATGTACATGTAGGCCATCAGAAGTAGTTGTATTATTTGTTTTGATGCTACCAGCATACATACTGCTCTCATCTTCATCTGTGGATCTATAAACAGTATTGGCTCTGCGAAGATAGCCTAGAATCTGTAAGAAATTATTATTTTTATTTTTTATTTAAAAATGTCAATCATGTTAGGTTATTTTTTAGTTACTCACTTGCAAACATTGAGGAAGTGGCAAATCATACCGCAGTTGATTGAAAAGGTGGTAGAGAGTTTCAAACCAGAGCGTCATTATTTCTGATGTAGTGTTCTGAAAAACAAAAACATGTTTAGAAATGTTAGAAAAAGTTTTAGAAGAGTAACGATGGAGTTTCTTGCCCATTCTTCTCCATACGAAACTGCTAATTAAACAGGGCGACTAGAATCAATCAGTGTTTTGTACATTTTGATGTTCAAAAGTGCCTTTTATGTGCCTATTTGATTGACTTTGACAATAAATTCAATAGAACATACTGTGTAAACATGACAATATGACTATTAGATTGTATATAATAATAGGGTTTCATACCTGCACAATAGGTATTTCAGAATATCTTTTAGACAGGTTGCGGACAAACGTGAAGATGTCCAAAGCACTCTCATAGTCCTCAGCATTGAGAGCCTCTCGCATTAGAGACGGCAGCTCCAGCAACTCCAGTAGCTTGTCACTTTGGTTACGGATGGTACTATAGCGGCTGAAAATCGTTTCAACATTAGTTAATATAATATAAATCATACTGAAATATGGGTAGCATGTTTAATCAAAATAATTCATGACTCCTACCCACTTTCTTTAAAAAATTACAGTAACAATTTAACCAACAAGTTTTACCTCTTCTCCTTGACAATATTCCCAGCAATTTGTGAGAATTTATCACATTCTTGTAAGAAAACTGGTGTATTATCCAAGAAGGAAGAAAGGGATTCTTTGGACTTTGCTAAATCATTTATGATTGTATGTGAAATCTCTGCAGTTTCAACAAATGTCTTGTAATTAGCAAATGCTAACTCTTGTGTTTGTTCAGTCAGCTGTTTCATCTCCTCGGTCAGTCTCTCGGGCTCTTTCCGAATATGTTCCCAATTCTGGGATCCCAGTTTTTTTATGTAGTCAGTTATATCACTAAAGTTTTCTGCATTTTCTGTAAATTAATCAAAATGGTTGTATTACTAATGTGAAAATGAAATGCAAAAAAAAAATTGTGTCCCATCGTTTGTGGAACAGCACCAAAGACTTTTAAGCAAATGGTTTACAGCTTCTTCAAAACATTCCAAAAAAGAACCAAAACTAAAAGGTATTAACATGGTTTTAATTATTAAGAAATAGCAGAATACAACAAGCAAGGAATATCGAAGTTGGAAATTTCAGGAGATACGAGTAGAGGAGGTACAGTATCAAGATGAATTCTAAAACCCAAATTTTGGAATATTTCGAATGAATAGTTTCTTGTGTAAAACAAAATATAAGATGACTAACATTGAATTGAGTGCATAAAAAAGGCCAGATTACCTTCAGTGGAGTCTGGAAATAGAAGCTGACAAAGTTCTATTAGTTCTTGAGCCATTATTCACCACATCTACTTTTATTTACTAAATAAATTCTATTATTGTACACCAATATTTGTGATGTGAATTTGTACACGAAATCAGTGTCACTGTCAGTTTATATATATTAGTCTATGGTGTCAGTGTCTGTTACAGCTGTCAACAAAAATAGTGTCAAAAATCAAACTGGCGACTGGACCTGACCTTAGTCTGTGACACAGATAACTATGCATAGGTACAGATCGACGATCGTCGATCGGTCTGTGATCGACTGACAATAGTTGCTCGTTCTGAAACTGAAGCTCAAATAGTAATATTTGATCTATGGATCCTGTGGTATAATGGGGATAAAAACTGCCACTTGCTCACTTCAGATGTCGCTGTGCTCTACCACCCCAGAATGCCACTAGGTCAAGCGACTTCTTTTACGCATAATTAATTAATATGCCCCGTTGTGCAGCTGTTGACTGCAAAAATACAAGGAGCCATGTATTTTCGAAAGATGTTAAAAGACGAAAACTGGGGAAGCTCTCCGAAAAAAAAATTGAAACCCGATATTTCGTCGATACGATTTGCTATTCTTTTTAAAGTTTAGGACTTTTATGGCAGAAATTCGCATACCGGTGATGCTCCCAAGAGAACGAGAAAAAAGAGAACCAATTTTGTTTTTTTACCTACAGGCACTTGTTGTGTTAACATATTATTAGATCAGTGCAATAACATCTCGGAAGATTTTCAGTCAGAAAGATTATATTCGAGTTGGTTTTCAACTCTAATCAGGTTATTCATGTCGTCTCAAGTCTTCACCAAAAAATAAACTATAAGTTAACAATTGCATGACCTATAAATTATAAAACATTGTCTTTTTCACTAAAGCCGCTTTTTTACCAATGGTAGACGCTTCCCTTTTCCTTAGCCGGTCTTTTTATGGTGTTCGAGTACACTCCAAGTCGCATACATATTGATCTGCTTAATTTGTGATCGACACAAAAGTAAACTTAAACAAAACAGTAGTGGCTTGTAGACGGTGAACAGTGCTGCTACCTATGACGAGCTTTCGGTTTTTAATCCCAAATTTTGCCTGTAAGGGCAGCCGCAAACGTTCGGTTTCCGAATTAGGTTTCCAGATCAGGAATTCACATTTGGAAACCTGAATGCTCTGCTTACATACAAAATATTCAACAAGGTGCACATTATTCTTATTTTTTCCGAACGGAAAAAAAACCTAACGTTGGGTTCGATGCGTTTGGATCGTGAGAACGGAAAAACCTAATGACGTCATCCCGAACGCAGCGCTCGCGTATATTTTTGTTCGTCCGCCGTACACGCACGGAAATTACAATTCAGATCCGCGCGAGCCTTGTAATATGTGGACGTCTATCGACCCGTCGTCGTCGTAGGTAACAAAATGTGTGAAGTCGAAAATGTAATAATAGCTGTAACGACGATTTCTCTTCTTCTTGTTTAGCGCCAGTAAAAGTGCAATAGCAATCAATTCGTTTTCGTCTTCCATGATTGCGTATTATGTGCTTTCACAAGCGTCTCTATACGTACTAGTCGTATAAAATTCCGAATAAAAAAACCGGACGTTTACGCTAGTCTCACGGAATTCAGAATCAGAATTCCAGATCTGGAAACCTAATTCGGAAACCGAACGTTTGTGGCCGGCCTAATAAACAAACAACATTGGGGCTATAAACTACAGATTATACAGACCCCCTGTATTTTTTTTACATTATCAATTAATGTAATTTTTATAATTGTATTTTTAATAATTGTGTCGAGATACATAAAATAATGTAACTGTGGATTTGAGGATTTTTGGGCATTATAATTGCTGAAAAACTTTTCGCAGGTTTGTTGGAGCGTTTGCGACTTGCGTTAGTTTGTCTATGGTGTTGTTGGAATGGAAATGGAAGATAGCCATTTGTCTGATAACCAAACATTAGAAAATATTGGCTTTACGAGTGCAATTTTGAGCTTATAACGGTCAATCTATAAATATTAAACAATATACAGGTAAGTTATTTTCAAAAAAATGTAATGACTTTGGTTATATTATTGTTTTCATCGATGATGAACTATCGATAAGTTCTATGATTGCGTCACGTAAACGTATAGATATGTAAAACAGCTATGATTATCGTATTGAACGTGATGTTTCTCGCTATACGGGTGTTCTTTTTCACTATTTCAATAAATAATTAGAGGTATAATGATTATTGTAACTAACCTACTTTGACAGGATAACCTAACCGATTTTTTTTTTACATCTTTACTCCCAAGTTGACACCATTTTTGTTTCGGCTTTCAGTCTTTAATAATAAAACGACTTCTACAGTAATGAATATTTTATTACCAACGATTGGTCTTTTCGTATATCACATTCGTGACTATATAAAATGTAGCTAAATGTTAAGGTTATGTTGATGTTTTGATTCAAGGATGTTTTACGATGTATGTAGAATTAATGACAGGAATGCATTCAGTATGTTCCCTTTATCATTTCAACCATGTAGTTATATGGGGGGATTATATATACTTTTTACGGGCAGGTATTGCATAATTATTCAATTTGATAAATTTTAATTAATCTTAAAACTTAATGTACCTTTAATCCCATCTGGAAGGATGTAAGGCCATAGTAAAACGGTGGGACGAAATACTAAGTTTGAACAAACAACAACTTTTCAACTGCCTCAATTACTTTAGTCGAGTCTTATGAACACAACAAATTAATCTAAAATTCTAGGTGGCGCCCTGGATTCACCAAGCTATCAATGGAATGAAATCAAGTACTAATTATGGATGGAGAAGCTGAAGACTTCAACCTCCAATGGGAGGAAGAAGTTGAAGTGAAGGTAAAGAAAAGGAGCTTTGACTGTACAGTTTGCCTCGTAATTGCTTGCCACTTTTGACAACAATTCCATGTTATATGCAACTTCACGAAGGTAGCAACTATTTGGCCTTGAAAGCGATATAGACATTTCGTTATATTACATGGAAGTGATGTTCTACCTTAGGGTGGTAAAGTAATTATGGGGTTGAATATACTACTGTCATAATTATAAACATTTAATCTTTTTATAACACATAATACTTTCATTCCTCTTTTTTCTTGTGTTGATCTCAACCCTATTTTTTGTTCATACAATGTGCTGCAATGTAATGGCGATATTAATTTAACGCGCATATTCAGGGCTAGGGGCAAGTAATCATAAAAATTATAACAACATAAAATAATTCGTAATTTGCAAATTACCTCCTGCACCGCTCGCCAACATAGGGCTCTCTCTCTTTCCTTCAATTCGTCTAGTCTTTGCACAGCACATTATTTGTTTTGATGCAATGTTATGATCCATGATCCTGGCAAACGACCCTTGCGCTGCAGTTCTTTAAGTACAGGTCGCTCCAGGCTGCTATTTTAGAAAATTGAAAATAAATCATAATGGTTAATGAAATTTATAAATATGTTCATAAAAAAAGGCGAATTTGTATACATTTTTGTCACTATTAAAGCAGCACACTGTATACAACTACAAAAAAAATTAGTCTGAATTTATTTTTTATTTGTTTTTTTTTTGTTCTGCTTCTCTTATTACGGCGGTAGTTTGTCATTTGTCACTATCTTTTATTTTCTTCTTACATTTTTTTTTATTTTCTTCTCTACTGAAGAAAATGTTTGCTTTCCAGCACAGCCCAGGTGTTGTTGAGACAGAGGAAGTGATAACAGGCCTAGATAACGTGCAGCACACTGAATATTCCAACATGGTGAGACTAATTACTTTGGGAACCCAGCTTTAGACAAAACTAATTAATAAGTTTTTTCTTTGTGTGAATGGCAGCATGGTATTTCAGCCTTTTTCTTTTTCAAAATACCTACTAAAACTCCTTTGAAAAACCTTAAAACCTCTGTGCAGTAACATATTCACAGCCATAAAATGATACACTATACACAGAATTGAATGAATTGCACAATGTATAAATAATAATTATGTGTGTGTGTGTGTGTGTTGAAAGAAATTATTTTTTCTGTAAATATACTGCCTAAAATTATGTTTATTCATCATATTTAGTTGAAGGTTGAGAATCAATTGTACACACAGACAGCCGAAGAGATGATGAGCACGGACCAAATGGCTGCAGAGAACTTAATGTTTTTATCGCAAGACGTAGTGGGCTATACAGAGACCGCTGAACTGGCAGATGATCCTAGCGTGGAGTGTGTCACCGAAGAGGTCATTACAGACGATTGGGTTATTCCTGGTGGGCAGGAAAGGTACCAGTAAGAACTCTCACATTTTTTTTATTTACCGTTTAGATCACTTAGTCATTATTGCAACATAGTCACACAATTGTGTCTTCTACGTTAAAAATCTATTAGAGTTTCATGACCTATTTATTATTTCTCTTACGTTATTCACATGCGATATTCATGAGTTTTGAAATAATTAAATTAATTTTCTATTCAAGACACAAGCTTTTTTCAAGTTATTTTATTTAGTGGAAGAATAAACAATATTACTTTCAATATTTATTTTCTTCTTTACATATTATTATGATTGCTATAACTGTAAGCTGTTTAATTCATCATTTTATTTTAGAGTTGAAGTTCCTATGGATCATCTGAATAACGCTGATGTGGTTCCGAAAGAGGAAAATGACCTTGATGTTCCTTTACCAACAGATCAAGTGAGTTGAATATGTCATATGTTCAGTACAGCAGAAGGAATTGTTCATCTCTGTTTTATTTTTACCCAGTAAAGCCACAAGAATATTATACGAATGCTGATAATTTTTTATTTTAAACTCCATAAAGTATTTGTTTGCAAATAATGCAAACCATATTATAAAAGTGTAAAATCTTAAAACATTGCCAAGTCATAAACATTTTAAAATAACTGCCAGACAAAGATAGCACTATCACAGAAGTGAGGTCATGACTATGTAACTTCATACTAAGCGCCAATAATATTGTACCGCGTGACAAGGACGGGAATAATCGCTTCCAAAAACTTTTAAAACGTGTAGCTTCTCCTTCTATGTTCTATGTTACGGGTTTGGTTTCCGCACTTAGTCCTTCAGGTGGACCATTGTGCGTGGGCCATGGCGGCCGTCGGTGATTATTCCAACCAGCCCAGCTCCCTCCAGAAGCTTATTAAGTCTCCTGGTCTGTTGAGAACATCTGTGTAAGATCTGGGTGTCCCGAGGGTTTCTGACCTAATCTGGGTGACGGCTGTGCACATGCACGACGGTTTCATCAGCCTTCATGCAAGCTCTGCACAGGTTATGCCTATCATGTGGAAGTGTTTGTTTAGTGAGCAGTGTCCCGTGATGGTCCCCGTCACCAGGCGCAGGCCTTTCCTGTCCAGGCGTAATAATCTTTTAGTTAGCTTGCCATATAATAATGACATGGCTTCCTTGGACTGCGTGCAGCCCGGTGATGAGGACCACCGGTTCTCTGCTTGTGTGTGGGTGTGCTTCTGTAGCCACCTGCGTAGTTGATTTAAAGGGGATGGGCACGACTGGTTCCGGTCCATAGACGTGCTGGATGCCCTTCTGGCCAGCTCGTCAGCCGTGTCGTTACCTAGCGATCCATCGTCGTGTCACTGTGTTGCAGTTCGATACAGTTACCTGTTCAAGTGCCTTGTGACATTCTAGTATTAGATTCGATGTGATGCATCCCTTCTTTAGGAATTGGAGGACTGAGGCGCTGTCAGAGAGTATACGAACATGAGTGTCCGTAACTCCTGCTGCTCGGAGGCAGCGCAGAGCGGCTCATGCCATAGCAGTATGACATGAGCCGCTTGTATTATACCCACATACTCCGCTTGGTAGACCGTATAGCTTCTCCTTATATCCATCTATCAATGTTTTTCGTTTACATATCTCATTTTATACTATGCCTTCTTTTGAAATTACATTATTTCTTAAAACATTTCTAATTATCATCTCCCTAGCGTTTTCCTAGCCGACCCCAACATAGTTATGTTGGGGTCGGCTTCCAGTCAAACCGGATGCAGCTAAATACCAGTATTTTACATGGAGCGACTGCCTATCTGACCTCCACAAGCCAGTTACTGGGTAATACGATACCCCTTGGTAAGAGTGGTTGTCAGTTTCGGGCTACTGACGACCCGTAACGACTGTCAAAAATCCACGAATGACAGCCGGGACCAACGGCTTAACGTACTTTCCGAGGCACAGGGGTCTTAGTATGTGAAGATGGTCATCCAACCACGAACCAACCGCGGCAAGCGTAGCTTAACCTGATCGATCGACCCGTGCGGCTGTTATTACTTAGCCTCAATCCCCTTTTCCTATTCTTTCCATGCCATCTTACCAAACGCATAAACCAGGTGATTCAAACAAAAAGGCTTCATAGCATATTGTCTGTTTAATTGGGAGTGAAGCAAAAGTTTTTGGTTCACTCGCGGCGAGTCTGTGAACACATTTATACCTGTTGCTCACACTCGTAGCCATATTCGGATATATTTGAACAATTACAATGGGATTGTATAAGACTTAGGTGCATTAAACTATCGTTTCTCAGGATGAATACACCGCGATGCGTCCTTGGCCCTGCGACTTTTGCTCGCGGCGGTTCCGTAAGAAGGCGGCTCTCATGAACCATATGGTGGCCCATCAGAACGACCGGCCGCATGCGTGTAATCTGTGCGGCGTGCGATACGTGCGCAAGTGTGACCTCATGAACCATCTCAAGGTTCACGCCTTTGTGCCTGAAAACCCCGATTCTATAGACTATGGTAAGTGTACTATGAAAAAGTTTATCAATCAATTCAGCCTATTACAGTCCACTTTTGGATATAGACCTCTTCCAATTTACGCCGCAATACTCGGTTCTTTTTATAATTTAAAGGTATTTTTTGCAAGCTTAAGAGCCATTTCACAAAATCTCAACGCTCGAGCTTAGGTAAAAGATCGCAGCATTGTGTATGTGTGCGTAGCTATTCACACATACGCAACGCAAACAGTGCAGCGCGAGTGTCGAGACGGACTAAACAATCTTAGCCGTTATAATTGTAATGCACCTTGGTTTGAGATTTATGCAAAAAGATTATTTATTTATTCAGTCTATTAATCTATTAAAGCTTTTGGACTAATAAAAAAAAAATACAAATATACACACATCAACAGAATATAGGGATACCATAATCCTAAATTTTATTTACGAATTTATAGTTTAAAATCTTTTTAGTTTCCATAAAAAGTTTATATACAGATTGAAACCTCTTTTATTCTATTTTCAAAATATAAAAATGTAAATAAAAAAAACAAAACGGCGGGAAAATTGTTAATAATCCGTTACGTTAAGGAAAATTAAAATTGTTTTATTAATATTAATTAATGTAAAGGGATTAGATTGTTTTTCTTTTTTAATTTAACGTGCCGTGTGAGCTTTAAAAGTCATGTCACGTCGTCATTTGAGTCGAGATGAAATGTTACGGGCCGTGGGCATGTTAGAAAATGGTGCTATTCAACGCGTCGTTGCTGAGGCCCTACACACCAGCCAAAACGTGATATCAAGGTTGTGGTCACGTTATCTCAGTACTGGGGATGTGGCTGAACTGCACACGGGTAGATATTGTGTTACTACGCAGAGATAGGATCGATTTCTCCACTTGACCGCCAGAAGACAACCCAATATCACAGCTATGCAACTAGTACAAAGGCTCCAGGAGGACCACCAGCTGCTGGTAAGCGACTAAACCGTGCGAAGGAGGTTGCATGAAGTCGGTCTTCATGCTTGAAGACCGCTACGTGTTCCAGCATTGCGACGTGGCAATCGCGGTCGGCGACTTTTGTGGGCTCGGGAGCATTTACCATGGATTGACGAACAATGGTCTTTGGTGCTGTTCACCGATGAGTCCCGGTTTGGGTTTTATCCGGATTCACGAAGAATACGCGTTTGGAGCACTCCAGGGAGAGTTAGCCGTCTACGGCACCCTCAGGAGGTCCAGTCACACCAAGGCGGGACAATCATGGTGTGGGCAGGAATTCATCGTGGCGGACGAACCCAGCTCGTGTGTATCCAAGGCAGCATGACTGCACTACAATACCACGAAGAGTTAGTAGAGCCTGTTATTGTCCCACACAAAATCCAAATGGGCCAGGAATTTCTACTCATGCACGATAATGATCCTTCCCATACGGCGCGGCTGAGGTCGGCCGCTCTCCGAGACCACGATATTTAAGTTTCGAGTTGGCCTGCATAGTCGCCCGACCTAAATCCTATCGAGCATGCCTGGGACATGTTACAACGAAAAGCTTTGAGAGATTTCCCGCCAAATTTGACGACGGAACAATAACTTTACGAACACTTGCAAAGAACATGGGACCTCATACCGCGGGAAGACATTGACAAAATTTTAAGTATGAACAATCGATGCCGATGTGTAATTAATTAATGTAAGAGGTGGCAACACTGATTGTTAATAATTAGATTTTTTTAGGTTTTTTCAATTAATATTAATAGTTTTATAAGAAGAAATGAAGTTTTTTTATCATACGAATTTTTTACGGCAATTAAAAAAAATAACATTCATATTTAAAACAAAAAAGCACGAAATGTTTTTTATTTTTTTATTAAAGACCTTAAAATAACCTATCATTCTTCCATTTACTAAATCTGATTTTTTTTCATAGATTTTTAGATATTTGATGATATATAATATATCCCTAGATTCTGTTGATTTGTGTATGTTATGTAAAGTATATAATAGAAATAAAACAAACAGGGAAACAATTACATATTATTCTCAAGTATTAATGACTATCATTTAAAAGAGTACAAAGAGGATCAAAATGTTGTAGTCGTAGTATAACAATGCGTTCACGATAGATGCGCTCGAAAATCGGGACGCGGGAAAAAATGGCACAGGTCCGTCGTCGATGGGCGCTCGTGCCGTACTAACCGGGGCCCGTGCCCGCTTATGCACCATAATTTATTGCAATTTAGAGTGATGTTAAAAATTATACTATGTCTGATTAAATTCATTGATTTTAATAAAACTTTGGAATTAGTTTAGTGAAAGAACATACATAGTTTATTTTTACATGATTTTTCAAATGTAATTACGCTATAATCAAGCCAAAACATCGCGATATAAAACGTAAAAATTGACCTAAGACTTTGCTTTTTTACTAATTATTGTTATTAATTATCGATATTCTAGTACATTGTATGTCGACAAGATTATAGGCCTAATGCTTTATGTATTTTTTTCACTGAAATTTATAAATATTAATGATAGATATAGGAGTCTGAAAATGACTCTGCGATGATTTTTCAGTAATCTAGTTGTGGGAGATTAATCACTACACAGTAAACAAATAAGTTTTTGTAAATGTGTTACATGAAGTATCAATACGAAAGACTAGTCTTTTTTTAACATGTATGCAACAATGCCAGAGTTTTACCTAAGATGGTAAATTTGGCGATTAAAGTCTTAGATATTTGCGCGAAAACGTGAAATGGCTCTTAATTAAGCAAGCAAAATATGTGGAACCATTTACATTTAAGACATTGCCTTAAAAAATAAAGTCAAGTATTCTATTCTAAAGCCACAGACACATTACTGTGTCGTTGCTTGGGATACACCAATCAAACGAATAAAAACTAATTTTGATTGGCTAACACTGCGTCAGAAACAGACCTCACGACACAACACTGTAATATAGATCCGGCTTAAGGCAGTCTCAGCCGTTTATTTAAGGTCCAATTAGTTGAAAAACTTCAAATTTCTGCTGAAATGATTTGAAAAGTTAAAAGTGCTGTGTTTTTAGAAAGTTCCTCTCAATCTTCAAAATAATATGGGTGTTTAATTGTTGCAGAAGATGTTTTAGACAATAACCAAATTGTAAAACCAAAGAAGAAACGAGGTCGACGGAAAAAGAATCCAGAGCCGGTCGAGGAGGTATGTAGTGTGTTAACTAATATTTTCGACCTGCCAAAGTTAGCTTGCTCTCCGCGTTGTTTTTCTTATTTCGAAAGGTTTATGTGTAAAATACATTCATATAATATGTCCAGTAGATGTTTTGTAAAGTTGTAGGAAAGTGTTCGAAGCAGGGGCGGATCCCTGGTTTAGGAATAAAAATTAAAACTTGCTTTGTAGCCATTTATATCTATTATCTATATAAAATTCAAAGTCCTGGGGTCTACTCCAAAGTAGTATCGGCCGAATGTTCGGCCGTTTCCTGCTACGAAGTTACTATTTGGTTCGGTCGGTTCCGATCCTACACTCCTACACTCTTTCGAATATTGGCTATGGTCCTGACCCAACTGAGCCGATCCAAACTTTTTTCGCATTTTTCAATAATATTCGGTTCGGCCATGAGTCGGTACGATCCGAACATTCGCACTTTACACTTCGGAGTAGGCCCCCTGGCTGACTGACTGATACATCAACGCACAGCCTAAACCGATGGTCCTAGAGACATGAAATTTGGAGGGTGTGTTTTTCGTAAAGAGTAGGCATCCACTAAAAAAGATTTTTCGAAATTCCACCCCTAAGAGGGTGAAATGGGGGTATTTCGTTTGTATGAAAAATCTTATACCTTGAGTTAATAAACTTGAAACTTCGCACGAATACTTATCTACACAAATTATGAAGATTGCCAGTTTTTTTTTTCTCAACTACCACAATAACAAGGGATTGGGGGGTTTCAAAGTTTGTATGGAAAAATTTTAGCGCGCAGTCCGATTTACTCGAAATCGAAACTCAGTATTTATACCTAAGATTGAAAGTAAAGAATAATGTGTATCAGAGTTTTTCGAAAATCTACCCCTGACGGGCTGAAAAGGGGTAGTCAATTTTACAGGGGAGGGTTTTACAGCGTGGCTTGATTAACTCGAAAGTTAGTATAAATAATCCTTGAGTCAAGTTATGAACACATCTCAAACGATTTTTCCAAATTCCACCCCTGTTGGGGTGAAAAGCGGGGATATAATTTATATGAAAAATCTTATTCTATAGGTTAATAAACTTGAACATTGGCAAGAATACTTGCCTACGTAAGTAATAAAGTTTATCATTATAAGTTTTTCAAAACTACCCCTTAAAGGGGGATATAAGGGTGTTAAAGTTTGTGTGGAAGATTATTAGCGCGCGGTCCGATTTACTCGAAACTCAGTATTTACACCTAGGATCGAAACTAAACAATAATGTTCTCGTGGGATAATTTCCGACATTCACGCGGTCGAGGCCGCGGGCAGAAGCTAGTGTAATACAATTTGTTCATTGTCTAAATGTTTGTTCTCAGAACGGCATGTGGGAGAACATGACGTCGGCGCGCACGCAGCAGTGGTCGCGGCGCGCGCGCTCGCCGGCGCGCCCCCCGCCCACGCCGCCCTCGCCCCCGCCCGCGCCCCCCGCGCCCTCGCCGCCGCCGCCCAGCGACCCGACGCGCCCCTTCGTCTGCAGGCACTGCGGCGTCGGCTTCGCCAGGGAGAAGGCCTTGCAGTCACATGCCCGGGTTAGTGCTTATTATGGATTACTCTTTAACAGGTATGCAGATGAAGTCAAAATAATAATACAATGTCATTTATTCTCTCTTTACAATGGTTGCCTTAGAAAGAAACATTGTTTTACGTAATACTTAGACTATATTTCACCATTGTAAAAGACTGGTGCCTATCGTTTTTATGTAACCATACCATCACCATTCCTCGAAAATTTCAATTTAACCTTAATTTGAGTGATAAGTTATTGAAAGTGTCTCTCTGTTTTTTGTATCTTGTTTCAGTTCTTTTTCGCGCACTGGATATTCAACTCTCGCTGTTAACCCGAGTATTGTGAATTCAATGATTGTATTCCAGCGTGTCAAAAAATCACGGTGATGGATTTTCAACTCTAAGCAGTGCGTTGAAAATCTAGTGTTCGATAAAAAAATCGCCCGTAGGTACTTAGGAGGGGTTACTTTAAACGATAACAAGTTATCCAAAGTGTGTTTGTATTTTGGTAGGTACACGGCGGCGACTCGCCAGTGGAGTGCGGCTCGTGCGGCGAGTTGTGCTGGTCGCGCGAGGCGCTGGCCACGCACACGGCCACGCGCCACCCGCACCTGCCGCCGCGCGACCAGCCGCCCGACCCGCCCTACGAAGACTCCGACTCGGGTACACATAATACCAGCCTATTCTTGTCCCACTGCAGGGCAAAGGCCTCTTCTCATACAGAGAAGGCACGGGTGTTGATCACCGCGCTTGCTTAAAACGGGTTGGCGATTTTAGACTACTTATATTAACTAAAAAGTCCAGGTTTCTTCACGATATTCTCCTTCACCAATGTCAGTAATATCTAAGATAAACTCAGAAAGTATAATTGAGTGAAAAGTAGATGTCGTATAAATAGTATAGTATAGTATACTATTTATACGACATAGTATAGTATTAATTGATTAGATTTTTGTGAAACTCTGTAAGTATCATATAGCTGTAAATGTAACATTGCGAGTGCTAATTTCTATATTGTTGTTCTGTTCAGGAGACGACATGGAGTTCCGCCTATCCCCGCTGTCACACGGGGCGTCTGACCGCGCGGTGTACGACACGATGCGTGGGCCCGAGCTGTTCTGTCAGGACTGCGGCGTCGCCTTCCAGCGAGCTGACCTGCTGCGGAGACACGTGGCGGCGGCACACAGGTATTTGATAAACGTTATAGTCCCGTCTACCTCATGGCGCTAGTGAACGCGCGGTGTCCGACACGATGCCCAAGCTAGAACTCTTCAGAATTGCCAAATCATCTTGGCTGCCATCTTGGATTTTAATTTATCATTTTTGGTATCAGCACTCCCGAAAACGTTCGTTGTCTCGAATCCATCTTGGATTTAATTATATATTATACACTAGACTTTTATTCGTCGCAATGAACATCTGTAAATATAGATGTTGTCGAATTTTTCAACAACATTAAACTCGCTGACTAACTGTAGACGGTGCTAATACGTCGTCTGTAATACATGTTTTATTTATTTAACGTGCACATAGTTCTTAAACATACAAGTAACGTGGTATGAAATTCTAACTAACATAAAACTTAGACTGATTTAACTGCAAGTCCCTAACTAGGCTTAGCCGTATATCCTGGATTCTTGGTGACCTAAACACTACACAAAATTAATTTAATGTGTTCTGCTAGCACAAGATTGTTATTCATAATTTCATAGCATAAATTATCAGCATATGTAAAAAAAAATATAAAAAGAAGTTCATTAATATTGTTGTTTTGTGCGACAGCTACAAGCGGCACGACAGCTCCAGCAGCACGTGGGCGGAGCACACGTGCGACGTGTGCGGCGAGGGGTTCGCGGGCGCGCTGCAGCTGCTGGCGCACGCCGAGGGCCACGCGCCGCGCGCGCAGCCCAGGTAGGTTCGCGGGCGCGCTGCAGCTGCTGGCGCACGCCGAGGGCCACGCGCCGCGCGCGCAGCCCAGGTAGGTTCGCGGGCGCGCTGCAGCTGCTGGCGCACGCCGAGGGCCACGCGCCGCGCGCGCAGCCCAGGTAGGTTCGCGGGCGCGCTGCAGCTGCTGGCGCACGCCGAGGGCCACGCGCCGCGCGCGCAGCCCAGGTAGGTTCGCGGGCGCGCTGCAGCTGCTGGCGCACGCCGAGGGCCACGCGCCGCGCGCGCAGCCCAGGTAGGTTCGCGGGCGCGCTGCAGCTGCTGGCGCACGCCGAGGGCCACGCGCCGCGCGCGCAGCCCAGGTAGGTTCGCGGGCGCGCTGCAGCTGCTGGCGCACGCCGAGGGCCACGCGCCGCGCGCGCAGCCCAGGTAGGTTCGCGGGCGCGCTGCAGCTGCTGGCGCACGCCGAGGGCCACGCGCCGCGCGCGCAGCCCAGGTAGGTTCGCGGGCGCGCTGCAGCTGCTGGCGCACGCCGAGGGCCACGCGCCGCGCGCGCAGCCCAGGTAGGTTCGCGGGCGCGCTGCAGCTGCTGGCGCACGCCGAGGGCCACGCGCCGCGCGCGCAGCCCAGGTAGGTTCGCGGGCGCGCTGCAGCTGCTGGCGCACGCCGAGGGCCACGCGCCGCGCGCGCAGCCCAGGTAGGTTCGCGGGCGCGCTGCAGCTGCTGGCGCACGCCGAGGGCCACGCGCCGCGCGCGCAGCCCAGGTAGGTTCGCGGGCGCGCTGCAGCTGCTGGCGCACGCCGAGGGCCACGCGCCGCGCGCGCAGCCCAGGTAGGTTCGCGGGCGCGCTGCAGCTGCTGGCGCACGCCGAGGGCCACGCGCCGCGCGCGCAGCCCAGGTAGGTTCGCGGGCGCGCTGCAGCTGCTGGCGCACGCCGAGGGCCACGCGCCGCGCGCGCAGCCCAGGTAGGTTCGCGGGCGCGCTGCAGCTGCTGGCGCACGCCGAGGGCCACGCGCCGCGCGCGCAGCCCAGGTAGGTTCGCGGGCGCGCTGCAGCTGCTGGCGCACGCCGAGGGCCACGCGCCGCGCGCGCAGCCCAGGTAGGTTCGCGGGCGCGCTGCAGCTGCTGGCGCACGCCGAGGGCCACGCGCCGCGCGCGCAGCCCAGGTAGGTTCGCGGGCGCGCTGCAGCTGCTGGCGCACGCCGAGGGCCACGCGCCGCGCGCGCAGCCCAGGTAGGTTCGCGGGCGCGCTGCAGCTGCTGGCGCACGCCGAGGGCCACGCGCCGCGCGCGCAGCCCAGGTAGGTTCGCGGGCGCGCTGCAGCTGCTGGCGCACGCCGAGGGCCACGCGCCGCGCGCGCAGCCCAGGTAGGTTCGCGGGCGCGCTGCAGCTGCTGGCGCACGCCGAGGGCCACGCGCCGCGCGCGCAGCCCAGGTAGGTTCGCGGGCGCGCTGCAGCTGCTGGCGCACGCCGAGGGCCACGCGCCGCGCGCGCAGCCCAGGTAGGTTCGCGGGCGCGCTGCAGCTGCTGGCGCACGCCGAGGGCCACGCGCCGCGCGCGCAGCCCAGGTAGGTTCGCGGGCGCGCTGCAGCTGCTGGCGCACGCCGAGGGCCACGCGCCGCGCGCGCAGCCCAGGTAGGTTCGCGGGCGCGCTGCAGCTGCTGGCGCACGCCGAGGGCCACGCGCCGCGCGCGCAGCCCAGGTAGGTTCGCGGGCGCGCTGCAGCTGCTGGCGCACGCCGAGGGCCACGCGCCGCGCGCGCAGCCCAGGTAGGTTCGCGGGCGCGCTGCAGCTGCTGGCGCACGCCGAGGGCCACGCGCCGCGCGCGCAGCCCAGGTAGGTTCGCGGGCGCGCTGCAGCTGCTGGCGCACGCCGAGGGCCACGCGCCGCGCGCGCAGCCCAGGTAGGTTCGCGGGCGCGCTGCAGCTGCTGGCGCACGCCGAGGGCCACGCGCCGCGCGCGCAGCCCAGGTAGGTTCGCGGGCGCGCTGCAGCTGCTGGCGCACGCCGAGGGCCACGCGCCGCGCGCGCAGCCCAGGTAGGTTCGCGGGCGCGCTGCAGCTGCTGGCGCACGCCGAGGGCCACGCGCCGCGCGCGCAGCCCAGGTAGGTTCGCGGGCGCGCTGCAGCTGCTGGCGCACGCCGAGGGCCACGCGCCGCGCGCGCAGCCCAGGTAGCGCGACGCGCGGGCCCAGGGGTTTCACTACTGTCCAAAATAAACATACATCACGCCTGTAGTCCCCGAAGGGCGCAGAGGTGTACCTGTAGTACACCCACGTTTCGCCAGTTATGTTTAAGTCCCATGTAATAGGGAGTGAGCCATTGCCATCGACCGGGTACAAATCGAGACTCCTCACCTACTAAGAAATTTCTTATGGAAGAACCCAACGAACACGTTGACCTATCTGGGATTCGCACCCAAGACTTTATGCTCGCCAGCATGCAAAGGGGCAGTCTACTATCAAAAATATACATTAATAAATACTTATTTTAAAGATGCTACCAAAAAGACGATATGTCATCATCATTCTCCTGCCCTTACCCCAATTTAAAAAAAGACGATAGGTATTTATGTTAAAAATATTCAAATCGGTGGAAAAATTAAGAAGTTACTCGCTCTTTAAATTATTCTTCTACCCTCATCACACAAAACATTAATTGTACTCAAGTCACTATGGCGCTCCTGTGTTTAATGTCAGATACTGGTAATGCGGTCTGCCTAGCATAATAGACTTTGAAACCCATACAACTTCGCCATTTTTTTTTAGATATTTAAACTATTTTTATGCAATGACACTATTTTTGTTTCCAAATTTAGAAAAATAAAATAATAAACCACTCAAATATCCTATTATACATCAGAAACTAGTCAACCCCACGTCAGTACTAACACTTGTATTTCGAGGCTGGATGTACCCTTAACAGCATACCAGTCCCGAGATAAAGCTTCCCTATCTACAATAGCTTATATACCTTTCTCTGTTGCAGGTTAAAAAGAATGGCTAGGGGTCGAAATAATACGTCGTCGTCAAATAATTCACGGCAATTCCCTTGTCGAGTATGTGGTGAGTACAATTATATCTTGAGTGGCTTTAACAACTGCAAGACTTTGCAGGTCATAATAACCTAGGATTTGTAGTCTTCGTGTCATTTGCTTGAAAAACAGCTGTACTATAGTCCGCGCGGAACTAGTTGGCCGCGCCTTAGGTATGTTCGGCGGGGCGGTGGGGTGAGGTACGGCGCCGTACTGAGTGTTGACAGCAAGCGCCCCCGCCCCTCCGTCCCACCGCTCACATACCTAAGGCGCAGCCAACTAGTTCCGCGCGACAAAAGGCTGTACTATTAAAACCGAAACATAGTAATGTTCCTAGAAAACAGCAGATTTCATAATGTGAGTGTGAAGCTGTCCAAAACATGATCCACTATACCCTGTCCATTCGGTAAACCGTTTTTTGACAGATGGAACTAGTGATTGCAGCAACACACAATGCATTGACACTAACGGTATTATGTCTGGAAGATACCATAAATAAGATAAGGCAGTTTATATATTTATTTTATTACGCATTTTAAAGTTAAATTTTACGTAATCTGGAATATGGACGTTCTAAGACAACTGTCAAAAAACGGCTAAACTAATGGACAGGGGATAGCTGGAATGTCTCAAGTGTCCACACGCCTGTTCTTTTGAGGATCATTAATGACAGCCACTGATACAACCAATTTTAACCCACTCCCCGTCCCACATGAATCACATATGATTCAGGTTCTTTAACTATTTTGTGTACAGTGAAGGTGTAAAAAAGGTCTGGCACGCTCGTTCCATCATAGACCTCATCCATCGCTTTCCATTAGGCAATAAAAACAAAAAAAGAGTCTTTAAAATCTGACTACTCTGTAAGTTATATGTGGACATACTTTAAAAAAATGTATAAGGGCGCAAGTCGACGCATAAATATACAGATTGACGCGCAAATTGTAACCGAATGAATTCAGCACAGAAATTTTTCGTCAAATTCAACGCAGGAAAAGAAGAAGAATAATTGTATGTTCCATTTCCCGAGGACTTACAACCTCCTTAAGTTCCCTTTCTGTAACACTGTATAATGTGTCCATAGGCAAAGTGTTTGGTTCGCGGAGCTCGCAACAGATTCACATCCGTATCCACACGGGCGAGCGGCCTTACGCGTGTCGTTTCTGCTGGAAAGCGTTCGCGGACGGCGGCACGCTACGGAAACATGAAAGAATACATACAGGTGCGTTTTCAATTTATTAACTAACTAGCTGTGCATGCGACTTCGTTTGCGTGCGTTGGATTTCATGGACTTAATATTTTTGCGCGGAACCCTAATTCTATTCTAGGCTAAGTTACTCCTTATAACATCAGCTATCTACAAGTGAAAGTCCCGTCAAAATCGGTCCAGCCGTTTCGGAGATTAGCCGGAACAAACAGACGGAAAGACACGAAAAATTAAAAAAAAAATGTTATAAGTATCGTATTCACTTTCATATGCATTTAGTAAAAAACTTGGAAATGCTGGAGCCAGCTAACACCACACATATTATTAAATAAAGTCGCTTTTCGTGTTTGTCTGTGTGACCGCGTTGTTCTTCTAAACTAGATAAGTGTCTCTATCCCTATATAAAAATAATTGCAGACGTTGTCTGCAATTATTTTTGTAAAACCAAAGTACGTATGGGCTTGCACCACTGCCCTCACTGCCTGCCCTACTTGTTATTTTTGTAAAACCAAAGTACGTATGGGCTTGCACCACTGCCCTCACTGCCTGCCCTACTTGTTATTTTATAACTTAGTAAGGGTGCCGGTTGCAACACTTACCGGTTTTGTAAACTGGCATAAGTCAAGTTTACCTACAAATGCTGTTATTTGATTAAATAATAATAATGGACTGAAGATATGAACATATTCATCATGCGCAATTACTATCATAATTATTACGAAACTTGAAGAGGACAGAACCATGTACTGCACACAACTATTCGATAAATTTATATTACAAAACCCAGAAAAAATGTAACAGAACAAAGAATAGCTGACCAAAGACGGGCTATTATTAGGAACAAGCTTTTATCAGATGACACTTTAAATAGAATTAAATTTGAAATAGGAGAGCAACTTAGAAAAGAGGAAGAACAAGAAAATATGAATGTTTCACAACAAAGAAACACATTACAGATGACTCAATCGCGAGCCCAGTGCCTGATTCTGATACCGAACTAACCGTAAACACACCACACACCATTCAATCAACTACCGATGATTCTGCATCACTACAAACACAAATTGTGTTTGACCCTTCTTTAGTAGAGGCATTAAATAACGAATTAGAAACAAATATACTAAAATACAATGTAATGGATCCTGCGTGTAACCCATTATTGCCAAAAATGAGAGCAACTCGTACATTATCGGATATCATTAGCATATTTAATCAAAAAAATATCCCGCTTAAAGTTTCAACTCTAGAAAACTTATCCGATACACATTCATTAATTGATTGCATAGCTCTCACAGTTGCTAAACACTTTAAATTAAAAATTAATGTAGATAGATCTAGCTATAAAACCAGAGTAGCAAACTAACCACCGTGGCAAAAAAGATTAAAAACAGACAGACCAACTAAGAAAAGGTTAACACAATATAAAAGCGGTAACACATCTAGAAAACTTGAAAAAAAAGTCAAGCATATCATTGAAAAAACTAAACAACACAGCTCACGTGAAAATTTTAATAAGAGAATTGAAGTTCACCTAGACACATCAAATCAAAAACTGTTAGTTAAGAGTCATATAGACTAAAAAGATACAAAAAAGCCAAAGAAAGAAAGGATAACAATAGATTATTTACAACAAGTGAGAAACAATTTTATAGAAAGCTTAAAGGTGACGATACCACAATCCTAAACCCCCCATCTCAAGAGGCCCTACAAGAGTTCTGGCAAGGGATTTGGTCAGACAGAACTGAACATAAATAAAGAAGCTAAATCGATACAAAAAGAAATAGTTAGATCAGAAACAATAGAAAAAATGCCGTTTGAGGATATAGATACTCTTGAAATAAATACAATTACAAATAAAACGCACAACTGGAAAGCAGCGGAAATAGACGGCTTACATAATTTTTGGATAAAAATATATATGCACTACATAGAATATTATCTGAACA
The DNA here is from genome assembly GCA_947507525.1 of Apamea epomidion. Lineage (NCBI taxonomy): Eukaryota > Metazoa > Arthropoda > Insecta > Lepidoptera > Noctuidae > Apamea > Apamea epomidion. Next base: position 11,480,034 of record OX382237.1, read on the forward strand.
AATTAGTGATATTTTAAAAGGGAACCAAAATCTCCCAGAGTTTCTGACTAAAGGAATCACATACATGGTCCCAAAATCGAGTAGAACCCAGGATCCCTCGCAGTATAGACCAATTACTTGCCTCCCAACTATGTACAAAATCATCACATCATGTATTACTAATAAAATTATTAAACATACCGAACAGTATAACATTTTAAACTGAAGAACAGAAAGGGTGTAGACGAGGACATAAGGGTTGCAAAGAACAATTAATTATTGATTCCACTCTTTTAAAACACGTTAAAAAGCAAGAAAAAACTTATACATAGCATACATAGACTACAAAAAAGCATTTGACAGCGTGCCACACTCATGGTTGGTTCAAGTAATGAATATAGATACATATATAAAATCAATCCATTACTAATAAATTTTCTTAAGAATACTATGGCGTCCTGGAAAACTACACTTAAACTACAAACGAAAACCGCAAACTTATCCATAGATGAAATAGCAATTAAAAAGTGTATCTTTCAATGGGATTCACTCAGCCCTCTTTGGTTTTGCCTAGCCCTAAATCCACTCTCTCGCGCATTAACTGCATCTAAACTAGACTTTGACATCAAGAACAATAGATCGATATTACACCAAATAACACATTTACTTTATACGGATGATTTAAAATGATATGCCGATAAAAAAACAGATTTACATAGGTACACATTACAACATCATTTTCGAAAGACATTAGAATTGATTTTGGACTAGACAAATGCCGAAAACTTAATATAGAAAAGGGTATGATTGTGGCAGGAAATTACTCAACAGATTCGGAAGAAGTAATAAAAGCAATGCAAATGACGAACTTTATAAATACTTAGGTTACAACCAAGCACGACTTTTAGAACACAAAACTATTAAAGATAAACTCAAACAAGAATATTATATAACACTCCTTTTACTATGTAAAATGTATCTAGCCAGTAAAAATTTATTCAAATCCATAAATACTTATGCTATACCTATACTAACATATTCTTTCGGCGTGATAAAATGGGCCAACACAGAATTACATGCACTCGGTACTTGTACAAACTAGACCAGTTCTTACACAACATAGATATCACCACCCTAAATCAGCAATAGAAAGGGTAATTATGTCCAGAAAAGGGGGAGCCAGAGGACTTATTGAAATATCACACCTACACAAAAGACAAATAATAAACCTAAAACAATTTTTCAATAGGAAAAAGAATACCAGGCAATTGCACAAAACCATAGTAGAGAAGTAGAGATAGATAAAAAATAAACAACACTGAACCTTAGTGAAGACAATATTGAAACAATAGACAAAGCAAGACATATAGAAGAGATACATAAAAAATGGAGACAGAAAGAACTACACGGAAGACATCCAAATGATTTATACCAAACACACGTTGATAAAGAAGCCTCAAACAAATGGCTGGAATTAAGTGGACTATTTCCAGAAACAGAAGGATTATTGCTGGCCATTTAAGACCAAATAATAAATACCAAGAATTATAGAAAATATATAATTAAAGATAACACAGTAAGAAGCGATTTATGCAGAAAGTGCCACAGCAAACCTGAAACCATACAGCACATCACAGGAGCTTGTAGCACACTCACTCAAAACGATTACACTCACAGACACAATCAACTTGTTAACATTATACACCAAAAACTCGCAACAAAACACAATCTCATGAAGGATCCATACACACCATACTACAAATACTCACCTAGGTCTGTATTAGAAAACCAATCTTATAAATTGTATTACGACCGCACTATAATTACAGGTCATAGAATATACAACAACAGGCCCGATATAACACTTATTGATAAAGAAAACAAACACACATGCATAATAGATATAGCAGTCTCAAACACCAATAATATACAAAAAACTATCTCCGAAAAAATCAGGAAATATACAGAACTACAAGAAGAAATTACCAGAGTTTGGAAAATGAATAGAGTAACAATAGTCCCAAAAGTGGTATCAACGACTGATATCATCCCGAAACAACTATTTATCAGTTTAAATGCAATCAATCTTTCCAAATATACGTACCTTACACTACAGAAAGCAGCTATATTAAACACATGTCGCATGGTTCGGAAATTCCTACAATTAGATTTAGACAATAATCTCGATGCAGTACGAAACACCTAATCTGCTGAAACTTAAAATCACACCTTGGTTTACACCCGTGAGATTTTAATAAATACCAGGTTCTAGGAATCTGAGAAAATAAATTAAAAAAAAAAAAAAATAATAATAATAATGTTTATTCACATAAAAATGTACATTTTTATCAAGTAGAGTGCTTAATCTAAACTTACAGTACACAAAAAATTCGAAAAAAAGAAACAGTTTTTTTTAAACTTATTTAAAAATATAATATCTAGGTGTGTATCCAGTCCTCTCTTTGTCTGTAATGGAAGGGTGCGTGAATGAGTGTAAGAGGGTGTGTTAGATGTGTGATGTGCTGAGCATGGCCTTTGTTATTTTTGTGATAGGTTACTTATACGAATTCCACTATTAGCATTTAGTTCATTTTTATCTAGCTATCTCAAGCATTTTTTCTGTCTCCTCATATGTGAGTTTCTGTAGGTACTCACTTACTGTAGTTTTGCAAGATTTTTTCGTCATCGGGTATATGTTAAGATTTTAATCCCCGACGCAAAAACGACGGGGTGTTATAAGTTTGACGTGTCGCTCTCTCTGTGTGTATATGTATGTCTGTCTGTGGCATCGTAGCTCCCGAACGGATGAAACGATTTTAATTTTGTTATTTTTTGTTTGTTAGGTGAATTTGTCGGGAGTGTTCTTAGCTATGTTTGATGAAAATCGGTCCAAGATGGCCGCCGCCACAAAATAGCGGATTACATATTTTTTCACAACTCCCTCAATATGGGTATCAAATGAAAGGGCTGGACTAGTAGAATACTATACACTATGATAAATTTTAAATCCAAGATGGCCGCCACCACAAAATGGCGAATTACATTTTTTTTTTCCCAACTCCCTCTATATGGGTATCAAATGAAAGGGCTTGACTAGTAGAATACTATACACTATGACAAATTTCAAATCCAAGATGCCCACTACCACAAAATGGCGAATTACAAAAAACCTGATTAAATACCAAATTACCTGAATCTTAAAATGCAAGAAAATAAAAGAAATTAAATAACAAGGGGTCCCTACAAAAAGCATGAAATAAAAAATTTAATTAAAAATTAAAAAATCCCCCGACAACTTGAAACCCTATAAAAAGAAAAAAATAACCTTGAAATTATGACCCTACGGAAGTACGTATGAAATTTTTTGATTAAATGTTGTCCCGTAGGGGGACCGCTACTATTTTAAACTTTAACAGAACGTTTGGCTAATAATGAGAGCGGTCCCCCGACGGGACGCATTTGTCAGAAATCGTGCAGCTCAACACAACACTTAAGGTGTATAGAGAGCTCGCTGACCTTGTGTATGTGGGCGGAGCTAAACGCTGTACCCCCGAATACGTAAAACGCGCGCGGTGGCGCGCTGCACTAAAACGACGATCAAAGAATATGCAGAGGCGCAGACATGCCGCACACAGGTTGCCATTTTTGCCTACGATTCCAGACGGGAATGGCGGATGCAAGGCTGATATATTTTGTATAGATTGATACTTGTGTTACGTATATTTTAAGTTTTTACTGGACATTATTTTTTAGCATTTTTTCAATTAGAAGTTTTGATTTTGTTTAAAATCATACGTGAGAAGGTAGTACCTGACGGGGATAACATTTTAAAAATGATATCGAGTAGTTTCTTAGGAATAGAATAACATTTTATTTGCATAGTCTGTAGGTCTTCTTAGGAGGACTTACATAAAAATGAGATTTTATAAAAACGTGATCCTGTTTCATCAATTTGAATGATTATAAATAAATAATAAACCTTCTCAACTAGCACTGTACCTAAATGGCATTTTTAGGGTTCCGTAGCCAATCGGATGATGTTATAATCATCTTTCTTTCTGTCATTGTTATTTACATAGCAGGTAGTATTCTAATTTGTGACCGGCAGCTGCCACAACTAAAATGTGAAAAATAAAACTTTTTTACAAATAAAAAAACTACAAAATGAAAAATAACTTTATTTCGGAAGTCTGTAGCAAATAACGAAAATTCAAAACCAATCACTTGGAAGTGTTTTTTTTTAGTGTTTTTCATGTAAAAAAGGATTTTTTTACTATTAATCGTACGTCAAAAGCAACAGTTGAACTACGAAAACTGTTACCACTGTTATAGTATAGTAAAGTAACAGTATCATGTCTAGGTAGTGACCTTGAAATAATTACCTACGGCTGCTCAGTAGATAAACCTCCCGCGTTCGAGTGTATATCAGTACGTTTGTTTATACTGTGCCACTGACGTCCGATTGACTGTACTCCCTCGTAATGAGGTTTTAAATAAAACACAGGTTATTTAAAATAACCTGTGTTTTATTTAACACACTATCAGCTTTTTCACCCTCGAAAAGTATGAAAACGATACCCATGATGAAATATTTGAAAATTTTGGCAGCCGCCATTTTGGATTTTTATTTTAACCTCACTATCGGCTTTATCAACCTCAAAAAGTATGAAAACGACACCCATGATGAAATATTTGAACATTTTTGCAGCCGGCATTTTGGATTTTTATTTTGACCTCAATAACGGCTTTATCACCCTCGAAAAGTATGAAAACGACACCCATGATGAAAAACTTGAAAATTTTTGCAGCCGCCATTTTGGGTTTTTATTTTGACTTCACTATCGGATTTATCACCCTCGAAAAGTATGAAAACGACACCCATGATGATATATTTGAAAATTTTTGCAGCCGCCATTTTGGATTTTTATTTTGACCTCACTATCGGCTTTATCACCCTCGAAAAGTATGAAAACGACACCCATGATGAAATATTTGAAAATTTTTGCAGCCGCCATTTTTGGATTTTTATTTTGACCTCACTATCGACTTCATCACCCTCGAAAAATATGAAAATGATGAAAAACTTGAAAATTTTCGCAGCCGCCATCTTGGACTTTTATTTTGATCAAATCCAATATTTTCTCATTTTAATATTAGTTTAGATATGCCTACTACTTGTCATAATATCGTAAGCGTCCACGCGCACAATAGAAATGGGCCATCTGCAGCGAGCTAGTCAATAAACGCTCACTGATACAATTCGTTCGTAAATATTTGCACTAACACAGACAAACGCGCGTAGTTAGTCGATAGCCGGAGCGGAGCAGCGAGCGACACAGCCATCCCGTCTCAATGCTAACGCACGACTGCCGCCCGCGCCCGCGCAGAGCACCTCTGAAGCTCGATCTCAAAGTGGGGACATTTTCTTTGCAAATGTTAAGGCAAAAGTATTAGCCACACGAAAACATCCTGTTTCAGAAATGTTGTACATGAATCTATAGCAAAAATATTTTTTTTCATATCTTCTAATCAAGCCGTTAATGAGATATATTCTTCATAAAGTGACCGTGTTACGGTACTAAACGAGCGTAAGGCCCTTAAAGAGATTCGACGAACAATACCAAAGAAAGGACATTTGGGTAGGCCACATTAATTACTGAAACTGCCAGACCAGACATATTGATGTTATTGTAGATGTAGGGGCCAATAAATGGAGCAAATATAGTGCTAAATTTTGTTTTAAAAGCGATGGGCTGTGGGCAAACCAAGTATTTTGTGCGCCTAAAGTGAGTGGAAAAAGAAAAGAGAGAGAAGAAGAAGATTAAAGATCTTCTTATGTTTCATTAATATAATATCGAGAAGGAAAAGGTGCCTTACTGACTCCACAGAATTTGTAAATCTGGAAGGTAGGAAACAATCTTGGTTTGAAGGTGCTAACCTTCAGAATGGCATGCTGGGCAACCTCAACAGGTTTTATGGTAGTTTTAAGGGATCCTCCCCATGATGTAATATAGTAAGAATGAGGGTCTTAAAGATATAAATTAACTTCCTGATCCTACCACACGAGGGCCTTTGTGTGTTCAAAAGTAATAAAGTTGAGGTTCTTATCTATGATAACGCCTAGATACTTTATGAGTGTTACACGCTCTAGTTTAGGACATGAACAGTTTTCCTTAGAGGAACACTCGTGTGCTATGATGTTATGGTGATCATGTTTAATTTCTTTGTTTGACCGTATACTGAAGCAAACATATTTGGTTTTTTCCACGTTTAGAGTCAACACATTGCATTCCTCTAGCCATTCCCTCACAGCATCGAAACCATATTGGGCAGCTTTGAAAGCCCCTTCCCATGTATCGGCAGAGAAAATGAGAGCAGTATCATCTGCAAAGGAGATAATTTTGCCATGGAAAAGTTTGAGACTTGTGAGGTCGTTTATATAAACGAGAAATAGGGTTGGGCCTAGAATACTGCCTTGTGGAACCCCGTACGTGACTGGAAGGTTTCCACTATTGACGTGGCCAATCCTAACACTCTGAAGCCGACCAGTCAAATAACTTGTGATGAGTTTTAGTTGAGTTCCTCTGATTCCAAGCAGTTCCAACTTATTAAGTAAATAAATTATTACTATTATTATAACGTTATATTTCAGGCGAGAAACCGTACGCATGCGCGGTGTGTCCGCGCGCGTTCAACCAGCGCGTGGTTCTACGTGAACATGTGCGCTCGCACCACTCCGCTCCCGACCGGCGCGCTAACGGTACTTCATACATTACTTGTTTCCATCGGCTTGGTGATACTTTATAATCTAGCCTATTAGCTAATAAGTAATTTAAATATACCTTAAATTGCTAAGTAACTTTAAAATTGTACAATACCGTCTTTCTTATATGTTACAAGGAAGACACTTGATCCGCGTTTTCACCCTCTGTTATAAGTAACGGTGGGTGAAATTGCGGATCAAGTGTTAGGGTATGCCGGTTACCATGCTTTCACTATAAATCTCGTAATTTCTACGACACCATGTCATCATTTCTACGATCCCATTATATTTATTTCTGGTTGTTGCTAGGTGGTCCCGCCTACTGCTGTGTAGTGTGTGGGCGCACGCTGCACTCGAGCGCGGAACTGGTGCAGCACCTCATACAGCACTGTGACGCCAACACGGCGCTCAAGAGACAACCTCAGGTGAGGACTGCGACTAAGGTGAATGCTTTTGTTGGGAGCCGCCACCGTTATGGTAGGCAGAGGGTCGGTGAACCAAATGACTTTCAAACCAGATGGCAAGCGGGACGTACTGCATAAACATAATTGTATATGCGATAATAATTACGCTTCCAGACGGGGCCACGGAAGTACAAGAGACGACGAAAACTGAAGACGGAGCAATCTCCGGCGACGCCGCGCGACTGGGAACGTACCTCCGCCTCCCCCCCGCCCGCCTCGCGCTCCCCCTCGCCCGCCTCGCGCGCCTCCGACACGCCGCAGCTGTCGCCCGCCTCGCCGCCCTCGCCGCCCTCGCCGCCCTCGCCGCCCTCGCCCGCCTCGCCTGCCTCGCCCGTGCGGCGCCGCCGCCGCCGCGCCGCGTCGCCCGCGCCGCGCCCGCGCATGATCCACACGGAGGAGCCGCGGCCGGCCACGCGCCGGCGCCGCGCCCCCGCGCCCTCGCCGCCGCCCCCGCGCGCCTCCCGGCGCCGGGCGCCGCGCGCGCCGGCCGCGGACCTGCGCGCCACGGTGCCGCCGGAGCCGGCGCCGGACGCGGCGGGGCCCTACAAGTGCGAGATGTGCGCGCTGGAGTTCCCGCGGCGCGACGCGCTGCTGCTGCACGTGCCGGTGCACATCTGACGGCCGCGCGCGCCGCGCGCTCGCCTCGGCGGCGGCGACTGAGTGCGATGTGCCGCGCACTACGAGAGTGGCCCGGTGTGGCGAGCCCTCGGGTTCACCCGAACCGATCGTCGTGCGATGAATCTCCACTGTTTATCTTGATCCGACGGTAGGAAGCGGACTTTTGCCAGGTAACGGGCCGGTCGTTGACGTGAACTGTTGTCGCACTCGAGGCAAGCTGGTGACTTACTTTCACGTAGTCTGGAAGTAAAAAGACTTTGTAACCAGAAAATCATTGAACATCATATTGTATTAAATTAAATCTTAAAGTTTACTATATTATTATGGAATACTTATAAATGTTGTATAAAATATTAATGTTACGTGAAGCCATTATTTGATGTTTATTATATAGCTGTCTGTTGTGATAGTTAAACAATTTTGTATGATGGCCATTCGTTATTCCTTCTATACTACTATGTTTTAATGATCACCAAATAAATGCAAGTTGTTACTGGATTAATTTTTAATTTTGCGTTACGCTTAAGAAATAATACATTAAAAAAGGACTTTCAGAAAACTGTTTTCCGAGGCTACATAAATTATAATTTTTATATTGGTTGCCGGTTGCTCATATTATTATTTTCAGTCTATGAACATTGTGTAATTTAACACGAATAATACGAAGGATTCAAATGTGAAAATAACCTAGTTATTGTTTCAATAAACTTTTATTTATATAACCATAATTCTGTTGGCCGGATGGACATTTTTTCATGTCACCTTGCGACATTAACACATCGAATCCTGCGCATACTTCGTTGTTGTTTGAGTAGATATTGACTGCAGGTTTGACTGTTTTGTTATATTACCGAGATGTGTTGGGTATCGAGTGTATTTTTGTAATATACTAATTGACTGATTTATTGATTAGTTCAATGTAAAATTATTATATATGCTAGTGTAAAATTATGTACATTAAATGTGTATGTAATTAACATTTGTGACAGTTTTAAAGTTTTCATTGTTTAGTACAAATACTGTATGTTTTGGGGTTTTTACGGTTTTTATCAATTTATTGCAGAATTGTGCCATGTGATGGTTATGAAATGTATTCATGCCTTGTCCTATCAAAGACAAGAGATACCCTCTGATCTGATTTAGAAAATTCTTGTTTTTACCTAACTATCATATCCAATTTTTTATTTTCTTGTAACATCTAAGTTAGTATTAAATGAATTGTGCAATACATTCCCCAAAATGCATGGTAGTGTGTATGTAAGCCTTTCTGAAATTCATGTAAGAAGTCTGTTCTTTGTTTTAAAATGAGGATCAATAAATACATTGTACATATACTGGATTAAAACATTTATGTACAATACGTCGTTAATTTTGTCTTTACTCTTTTACCTTGTCCAGTCCCTGTTGGATAACCCAACATTGTAGTATCAACCAGTTTATTGTTACGCGCTAAGTAGGGAAGGGTCAGGACATGTCAGAACGGAGGAAATAATAAAAGAAGTGTAGAAGTATCGTGCTGCTGAAAGTAAAAAGTTAAAAAAATTGATTAAAATTTGTTCTAAGGTTACAGCTTGGTAAACAGGTCATCGGCCAACGTTGCTTAGGCAACTAAACAATGCAGGTAAATGGTTTGATCGATCGTAATGATGATTGTGCATTTCGCCGGAATTCGTATTTGAAAAAAATAAAAATCATAACAGTCGGTGAGTAATTAAAACAATATTAAAGAATTCAATTTCCCCATACAGTGGTACACGATGGTTCGATCTAGCTGTTGGACTATATACCTTACTAATTGAACTCATTATATCTGCTAAACTAAGACCCGATTAAATCTGTGTCTTGGTGACAAATTGTGACTAATTAGCGACAAAATATGGTAGAAAACACATCTTCGCTAGGTGCCCTAGTTTTTGAGATATAAATGTGGCCCTGCTGGGGAGACTCTCCAGATCGGCCACCTATAAACCTTTATATCTTTTGAACCAGTGACCGACAAATTCTGATATTTAGCGACTATTTTTTTGTGTTATCAAAATTAAAATCCCTGATGGTGGCCCTCCCATAGTCAGTGACACCTAAATTACATAAGACAGTCCCCCAAAACGACTGCCCTTCCAGACCGGGGTCCCTAGGCACTTACATTTTAGACCCTCCCCATCCAGAAGCCATTTTGGACATTTCTATGGGCATTTTTGTATAGCATAGCATAATCAGCCCATAATGTTCCTACTGCTGGGACACAGCCTCCTCTCGGTGAGGAGTGGGACATAATCCAGTGCGTGTTGGTAGATGTCACATCCCATGTCTTCGATCTTGGCTCTAGGACATGGCGGTTTCCTCGTGATGTTTTCCTTCGCTGTTTTAGTAATAGGCTCTTTAGTTTACACAAACATACATAGAATCATAAGTGATTTTAGACTCTATCGCTAAGGCCGTAAGGCTTAACGTGAGACTGAGGGCTGGTACTGCGCGGCGAGGCGCTTGAACTCGTTGTTTTTTGAGAGCAGTGGTAGTGTAATTAACAAAAACACAAAGTAAAGAACCCAGACAGCTCGAACCTACCATAACTCTTAAGCCGCGGCCGTTACAATCGGGTCACCGTTGCTGTGTTTTGTAATTTTTATTACAAGATTGCTGGCTAGAAGTATAGGTATTTTCAGAAAATAAAATAGGGTTTATATCGAGCGTAGCTCCATGAAAACAGAGAGAGAAACACAACAAAATATACATAATAATATTATTAGTATGTATGATAATTTTAAAATATACAAACAACTAACATTACAGGGAATACCTAATGCGTTAGCGTGGTCCCTAATTAAACTATATTATTCATAACTATTGTACATAACTACTATAAACAACTATTTTAAATAACATAACACATACAATATTGTTTTTGTGAATTCATTCGCATATTATCTATACAATTTTGCCATTTTGATGGCAGTTTGTTTATCCCTTTACTGTAGAAGTCTGCCAGACGGGAGGCGATGAAGTCAGCGAAAGCGTTTTGTACTGCCACTCGGGTGTTGATTTTTTTCCCACTTAAAAAATTGTCTAAATATTGAAAAATGTAGAATTCTGTTGGGGCAAGGTCCGGTGAGTACGGTGGGTGACGGAGAGCTTCCAGCTGTAACTCTTGTAGCTTTGCGATGGTCTGTCGTGAAGTGTAAGCTCGGGCGTTGTCGTGGAGAAGCAATGGGGAAGAGCGATTGACTAGTCTTGATTGTTGAATTGCGAGCTTGTCCATCATTGTTTGCAATTCTTGGCAATAGAGATCTGCCGTCACTGGGGATGGCGCTCTCAAAACTTTACCGCTACACGGTAATCAGCATGCATACAGCTCAGGTAAGTCGACCGAATCCGCCCTTCATCTGGTAGTCAGCCAGATAGAGGAGGTGATCCATCAGAAGGGCACCTGCCTGGGCACTTTCATAGAGATCGAAGGAGCCTTCGACAAAACCAACTTCTGCAGGATGCTGCAGAAGTTGGTTTTGTCGAAGGCTCCTTCGATGTCTATGTCTACGCGTGCTGCTGATGAGCAGCGCACTCTCCAGACTAACGGACTAGATCACAAAGATGTTAAGCAAACGAGTGTTTCGCCTTGAGGATGAACAGCAGCTGGCCATGATAGCCAGAGTCTGCCCCCAGGGTGGGGGTGCTGTCTCCGCTCCTGTGGAACCTGGTGATTAATGACCTCATCACCAAACTCAATGACAACCGCTATTACACAGTAGGTTATGCCGACGACCTCGCAACCCTTGTTTCGGGGAAGGTGACGGGCACGATTTCCAACCTCACTCAGCAAGCGCTACGTATCGTAGAAAGGTGGTGCAGGGAATTTGACCTATCAGTGAACCCCAATAAAACTGAATTAGTCATGTTTACCCATAAACGAGTATTAGGCCCTTTTCGCCTACCAAAACTGTTTGATACCGAACTCTAGCTGACCAGCGAAGTCAAGTACCTCGGATCGTCATACTAGACAGTAAGTTAAACTGGAGTAGTCATCTGGACAACAAACTAAACAGGGCCTGCATGACCTTTTGGCAGTGCAGGAGAATGATAACTAAGAAGTGGGTCCTATCCCCCAAAATTATACTTTGGCTGTACACCGCAGTGATCCACCCCATGGTTTCCTACGGGGCTGTGGTCTGGTGGCCGCGCACCAAGCTGGTTACAGCGTCCAACAAACTACAATGCATGCAAAGACTAGCCTGCATGGCGACTACGGGCTTCATGAGGACCACTCCGACTGCAGCAGTTGAAGCCATCCTAGGACTACCACCACTCCACCTGTTCATACAACAGGAAGCGACAATGGCGGCGGTACATCTTAACACACTTAATCTCTGGGGTAAGCGTGTAACACCACACACCGTGTTGCTCGAGGGACTCCACAAGGAGTTCCCCATTACGAAAGCCATAAACGATCGGGTGCCCAAACAATTTATCTTTGATAAAAAATATAAGATCCAACTTCACGAGGATTGCCGATGCGAGGGGTTGTGCCCTGCAGAGCTGCGTATTTTCACGGATGGATCCAAAACAGGTAGTGGTACGGGTGCTGGAATCTTCTCGGAGGACTTGAACATACATATAGCCACACCATTGGGGGTCCACAACACAGTGTTTCAGGCCGAATGCATGGGCATTTCCCTAGCCGCTTCAGCCATTATGGCCAGTAAGAGTCTGACACTCCCTTCTGCTCCACCCAGAGCGGGAGGAGTCATTTGATGATTTCCCATAAAAAAAAAAGGGAGGTAAAGATTCAACACTCGATCCGCATACTCTCAGACAGCATAATGTCTGTTCTGCAAGTGCTGAACAGCTATACAGTTGATTCTGGGCTAATATACGACTGCCACCTGCGCCTCAACCAGGTGGGTAGCCTCAATAACATAACCATTCAATGGATCAAAGGACACAGCGGTTCGCTAGGTAACGATGCAGCTGATGAACTTGCCAGAAGGGGGTCGAGCATGGCCCAGTGGGACCTGAGCCCATCGCGCCACTCCCCTTCGGACACATACGTACTCTGATAAGGAAACGCTCCATAGAGACACACGGCAAACTTTGGACGGAGCTGGGCGAATGTAGGCAGGCCAAGGAAGCACATCCCAAAATTGATGGCCGCCTCACGAAACAGGTTCTCCGATAAATAAACTAAAGCTGCGTGCAGTTACAGGTGAGACGGGGGAGCAGTACAGGCCGCTCATTTGTCATTGCTCACGGCGTCCCACCCCCCGCCTCGCCGCGCATTCCGAAGGAGCGGTACAGCAATTTCGGTCAAAGTATAACAAAATATTTTTTGTATTCATCGTCATCTTCCGATCAGAAAAGAAAGCAATAAAAAAAATTAAAAAAAAAAAATTCAAGGTAGGTTAGGTAGGTTTAATTAAACGCATAATGATGATTTGTCAACTGTCACTGTCACTGTCATCTGCTGCCAGCCAGTTTTGCAATAACGTACTTGTTTTGTAAGATAAAATAGTTCATTCTCGTTAAAAAGAGGAAATAATTGTGGTGTTTCGCTTCATATTATCATCACTATTGCGTCAGTAATATCTTTATGAATTGATCCGTAAGCGAAGAATACCTTTCTAACATATTGTCCAGAATATTGTGTATAGTGTCATTGCATATCATTGTTTTACAAAATTTATCCAGTTTATTATAAATATTAATCAAAACGGCGGGTCGCAACAGTATGCGTCGAGCGAGAGAGGGGTATCAGTACCAGCCAGTGCCAAGAGTGGCAACAGAAGATGCACTGGAATTTGACAACAACCGGATGGCAGAAGAGCTCAGTGGGAAAATATCTTCACTGAAAGACATATCCATTGAGTTGGGCAATGAAGTACGTTATCAGGAGAAGATGCTGCGTGGTCTCGATGATGATGCTGACAGAAGTTCAGGCTTCCTTGGCAAGACGATGGGCCGTGTCCTAAGATTGGGCAAAGGAAATCATAACTACTATATATTTTACTTATTTCTTTTCGCTATTTTCGTATTCTTTTTACTTTACATTGTATTAAAATTTAGGTGATGAGATTTTATCATTGTACTATCCATAACAATTCATTCCTGTGTATTTATGTAAAAAAAATCCAAATATTCCCTTGTAAATAAAGATCTTGATACAAATTCTCTGTTTTATTATTGCTGTTTTGGGACTGCTATAGATATTTAATAAGCTTTGGCATAGAACATTCCATATTTTTTCCTGTAATAAACTATTTTATTAGGTCATGGTAAGGTTAATAAATAATAAATACTGTGCAATGGAAATATGTAAGTACAAAATCTTATTAACAAAAGGTGATTTCATAAACAGTAAAATTCCTTTAAAATGTTACAATAGTCTTCACCTACAATCATTTTAGGGACTGATATAAATAGTCTGCATGTTCCTTTTAACAATTTAGAACAACATCTTGATGAATCTCGAAGTAGAGCAACAAGACCACATGCACTTTGTAAATTGTTTTTATTACAGTATGCACTTAAATCATCTAAGATTATTGTGGAAGGAATACTTTGCCAATCTTGTAATGCAGAAATACTTTCTATTAATGAATCCAACCTCTTAACATACATAAATGTAATCATTTTCATGTAATGCTTGTTTAGTGAACTCAAGTCTTGGGATAATTCTGGCAGTTCATTTAATTCTTCAGATAATATGTATAAAACTTTTCCATTTTTAGCATGTAGTAAAGCTTCTTCAAAAAGTTTTTTGCGGTTTGTTCTTGCATCTTCAAAGTAAAAAGTGCAACTATCTTTTTCCATTGTATAATAATATTATCGACAGAAAGTTAGACTTATTACTTCCAATCTCATAACTTTAATATTATTAAATAGGTAGGTACTTTGATAACTTTTTTTGGTCAAATAAAATGGACCCCACAGACCAATTAGGTAGTACTTTTAGAGCCTAGCTCTAAAGCAAGGAACATATTATTTACTCTAGCTCTAAAGTTTGACAAAATGACATCATATGAATTTATTCAAGGAATGTCAGTCAATGTACGTCAGTGTTGCCAGAACTGAGCTTATTCGATGTAGCCTACACGAAAATTTAGAACTTATATATATAAAAAAGCACGCTATTTAAACTTATACATAATAATATTATAAGTCTCAAAAATAGCTTTCAGTCTTTTCAGTTATTTTACCTCTGATTTTGCATCTGATCTTAATTGTCTATAGATTATGGTTGCTGCCTCTAACAAAACTGTTAACATCACAATGATCTCTTGTATCTAAAAAACCCATTCAAGGAAAATCTATTCTTTTGCATATATGAAGATACCAATAAGTCCAACTCAAACTATTTATTTCAACTAAACCAATTACAGGTACTTTTGAATCGTCAAGGGTCAGTCAGTCAAAAAGATAACAGAGCATGTAACCTTAAAAAGATGAGGATAGTTGCCCATTCCAAAGCGTAGTAGGTACCTACCTATGGAGAAGAACGGGCAAAAAACTCCATGGACACACTTTTAAATCACAATAATATAGAGTTATAAAGTATTGGTTACATCATTCATGTTAAAAATTATACATGTGAGAACGATGCAGAACGTTAAAAAGGTCCGTAATGAAAAGATAAAAAAAAACAATTTAAATATTAAATTAAATCAAAATAAGATGTGACTCAGGCTGGCTGGACAAATCTTCAGAATAGCTCGCATTTAACTAGGTCAATAGGGCACTTTATGTGACGGCTAAATATTCTTATTTCAGAATTTGTAACGCTACAGAATCTTAGATAATCGATCGAAAACGTGTCCAGCCGGCTTGAAAAACCACTTTTCGCTGGTCTCTCAATCTCGGTAACGGAAGTGATTTGGAGGACTTTTAGCATACCAACGGGCGTTACATAAATTTGTAACAGGCGTCGAGCTAAAAGTTTTGTGATACGTACAGCGGTTTAGTAGAAAAATGCAAAAATCTGTGTCCAGCCAGCTTGAATTTACGTATAAAACTTTTGGATGGCACTTCCGAATCTCAAGAACGGGAGCGTTTTCGAATATAGTTACTTTACTAACATTTAGTGACGCAATGTGTAACAGTAATAACGTTGGATTTATGGCGGCACATGTAAGGGTTTACGAGAAATCAATAAAAACTTAATGTCCAGCCAGCCTGAGTTCAAGCTGGCTGGACACATGTATCTCCGCTGCCTGATGATCTACGACCTTCGAAATGTGTTCAAAATTTTGTGACGGGGACGATAATGATAACCTGAATTTGTAACGGAGAAACTTTGCGTAGTTTCAAAGATATTGATTTATTTGTACTTACAGCATTTTAAATGACGAAAATGATGACGATCAACTCCACTCACTCAATTATTATTTTGAATTAACACATACTTACGCTTTTTACTGCAGGAAAACCTTTTATTCCCACGGGAAAATCAAATACAAAGCAAGCGTGGCTGCTACCGGCCGATTAGTCGATTAAAAAGAAATCCTTTATTTATGTAAAAATTTTGGTCACCTCACAATATTAATGGATGTTTGTATGGGAAATTTTAAATGATCAATATCTTCGAAACTACGCAAAGTTTCTCCGTTACAAATTCTGTACACATTGCGTCACTAAATGTTAGTAAAGTAACCATATTCGAAAACGCTCCCGTTATTAAGATTCAGAAGTGCCAGCCAGAAGTTTTATACGTAAATTCAAGCTGGCTGGACACAGATTTTTGCATTTTTCTACTAAACCGCTGTACGTATCGCAAAACTTTTAGCTCGATGCCTGTTACAAATTTATGTAACGCCCGTTGATATGCAAAAAGTCGCCAAAATCACTTCCGTTACCGTGATTGAGAGACCAGCAAAAAGTGGTTTTTCAAGCTGGCTGGACACGTTTTCGATCGATTATCTAATATTCTGTAGCGTTACAAATTCTGAAATAAGGGTGTTTAGCCGTCACATCAAGTTTCCTATTGACCTAGTTAAATGCGAGCTATTTTGAAGATTTGTCCAGCCAGCCTGAGTCACATAAAATAAGCCATGGCAGCAAAGAGTTCACCAGTCCCTACCGACGGCGCCCGTTCACGAACATGACGCATAGATTAGCACCATTCAGCTCAACCATTTTGAAGGGAGCTAAATGATCCAACACATGCGCCACCATCAGCGAGACATTAGAGTGAGCATGACATACTCTCAGCCCCCAAGGCACATTCAAGTCAGGGAAAGACGTGCCCAGTAAATGGTAGCTGTTTTATAGTATGTACATAGTACTCACATATTATGTGCTATGCAATTATACAGTACTAGGAGATTGAATTTATGTACCTAATGCAAAAATAGTTTTTAAAATCTTCAGCAGCTCCAACAGTATGTAGGTAGGACAGGCGTGTGTGAAGTATTTCCAAATGCTAATCAATTTATGTATGCGTCCTGTGGAGCAGGACCAGCGTTTAGCCAAGCATTTTTGTCAGCGATGTAATCCACCAACTTTGACTAGACTGAGCCATGACTGAGCGACTTTTGACCACTAGGAAAAATGTATCGGATTACGATTTTTGTTTGTAATGTCCTGTCTATTATTAAGTAAATAATTTAATGTCTTTGAGTCCAGGTATATTTATGAGTATTTTGTCAGAAAACCAGACGAGACGTAGCCATGTGCATTTGGATTGAGTGATCTTTTTTTATTTCGTCACAAAATGTGATTGTACATTTAGTCAAAAATAGTCAAAACTCATAGCCCAAAGTAAAAAAAAATGTCACTCTCAAGGGTCTTCAGTTATTGACGAAAATGTGGATCACTCAATTCAGACATTTTGCAAAAACGGCTATGAGCTAGATCTCAACAAAAACTTACACTACCTACTGACTAAATTTATATCTCAAAAATTTGTTAAAAATTTGTCACAACATTTTTTAAACCCATTTAGGCATTTAAAGCTTCTTCCAGGTATCTTTGGACAGTATCATTGGATCACTCAGTACAGACACCATTTTGTCTGAGAGATCGTTGTAATAAGGTTTCGGATGGCTTTTTCTACATCTAGATCTATTTTTTATCCTAAAATGTACATGTTCCGAATATATTTGTACAATAAATATCATAACACAAATACCTTTTGTTAAAAATTTATGAGTACTTAACTCAATGTTTTTAAATTTGCTGAACTGAGTGATCCATAAGAATACTTATAGGTAACTACCTGTTTCGTATTGATTTACACAAACTACGATTAATTTTTGTACAACTTTATGACTAAAGTTTTACATAAAAATAATTTACGAGATATTACATTTTTAATTTTATTGTTAGGGAAAAGTGCAGTAGGGTGACCATATAATATGAGATCATCGGAAATATAACTGATACAGTAAGTACCTACCGATATGTATAGTCGTCAGTTGTAATATCAATTATAGTAACCAGGACTTAACTTGACTTTACAGGAGAGGCAAAAAAACTAAATTCTATTCACAAAAAGAGTTGTAACTTTTTGTGTTTTTATCTTATTGCAATGCTGTTTAGAGCATTTTTCTCTTAAAATGTTGTTATCTGAAAGAAACCATAATGAAACCTACTATTGTAGTTTCGAAGATGACATGGAAGTTACGTTTTTTTTTTTTAAATATTGTTTTACTATAGCGTAACTTATAGAATATACCATCTAGTTTAATGTATATCACACAGTTTTCAAGGCGTGGACATACGTTGTGATAGGTTGATTGTAGGAGTTACTTCACTAAGGTCTAATTTAGAATAAACTCTACCTTTAAATTAATTCAAGGAAAAACTTCTTCGTTATGAATCAGGGGCGTAGCTACTGCTGTATCAGCCGTATCAACGGTAAGGGGCCCCTGAGCTACAGGGGCCCCCGACGTGACGTGTATAAGCAAACATTTTTAAAATAATATCCAGGACCTAAAATTTCTTGTTGATAAATGATATTTATTTCTGTAAATTCAAAAATACGTTTAAAAAGGGGGTGAGTACCGAGATGACGACTAATAGGGAAGTATGGAAGAAAACTGTGTCTGCCTCATTGGTCTAGTGGTCGCAAGCGCTACTGCTGAGCATGAGGTCCTAAGTTCGATTCCCGGGTCGGGCAGTGTTATTGGGTCTCGGCTTCAAATCTAACCGGATGCAGCTGAATGCCAGTATTTTACCTCTGGAGCGACTGGCTATCTGACCGCCACAACCCAGTTACTAGGTAATACGATGTCCCTTAATGGTAATACTGGGTGTCAGTCTGTCAGACTTTCGGGCTTCTGATGACCCGTAACGACTGTCAAAGATCCACGAATGACAGCCGGGACCAACGGCTTAACGCGCTTTCCGAGGCACGGGAGGGGTCTCGGTATTTAAGCTGGTCACCAATCCACGGACCTACCGCAGTAATCGTAGCTTAACCTTCAATCGACTCGTGCGGCTATTATTACTTAGCCACGAGCCCCTCACGTTCTAAGTCAGTATGCTATATTCTTTATTTTGTAAAAACGATACCCTCTGTAGCTTCACAGTTAGGTAAAAGGGCCCCCAAAAAAATTGGATACAGGGCCCCATTAGGATGAGCTACGCCACTGTTATGAATACAACAGTTGCAATGATAGAAAAATTGTTTAACTGTTAAGACCACAATTTTAAAAAATCGGAAGTAAATAAATAATACAGTTTAATTCTAAGTACATACAGCATATGGTTCGACTTTTAATTATATTCAGTAACTTGACAGTTGAGGGGTTACCAGATTTTGATAAAAAAAAGATAGTGAGGTGGTGTAAGAACGAACGGAATTGAATGAACTTAAATAATGTACTTGAAAAACGCCGGGAAATGAAAACAGCAGCCTATAACTTTACATAATTATGTTACCATTCAATACATACAGTTAAATTTAATGATAACAAAGCAAATTCCTTACCATTCAACGGCGAAAACTGAACAAAAAACATTGCAAATTGCAATTACAGAAACGATTCAATTCAGAAACAAAGTTGTCTTTTCCGCCAGCCAAAACACAGACTTATATATAAATCAGTTGTCTATGGCACAGACCGTATCACAGAGCATGTATGGACCGTATTGTAAATTGTAACCAATCTTTGGGTTTAAGGTTTTTTTTTGTTTGATCCACCCTTTCTGGTTAGGCAAAGGATTTTAAGTACATACAGCATATGGTTCGACTTTTAATTATATTCAGTAACTTGCCAGTTGAGAGGTTACCAGATTTTGACAAAAAAAGATAGTGAGGTAGTCGAACGAAATTGAATGAACTTAAGTAATGTACTTGCATGCATACTTTTTAATTTAAATTTAATAACTTGTCTTATAAACACGATATACACTATTAAAAGTTGTAGAATTTGTTAAATATTTTGTTTCTCAGCAGTAATTTAAAATAAAACAACTTAGATATGTGTTCTTTGTTCATCTGAATCAGAAAGAAAAAATATTAAAAGGCTTCATTATGGTTTCTTTCAGATAACATTTTAAGAGAAAAATGCTCTAAACAGCATTGCAATAGGATGAAAACAAAAAAAGTTACCAGTTTTTGTGAATAGAATTTAGTTTTTTTGCCTCTCCTGTAAAGTCAAGTTAAGTCCAGTGGTTACATTAATTGATATTACA
Organism: Apamea epomidion; assembly: GCA_947507525.1. Taxonomy (NCBI): domain Eukaryota; kingdom Metazoa; phylum Arthropoda; class Insecta; order Lepidoptera; family Noctuidae; genus Apamea; species Apamea epomidion. The sequence continues at coordinate 11,500,479 of OX382237.1, forward strand.
ACTGACGATTATATAGGTGGGTACTTACTGTATCAGTTATATTTCCGATGATCTCTTAATATATGGTCACCCTACTGCACTTTTCCTAACAATAAAATTAAAAATGTAATATCTCGTAAATTAAGCTGTTTATGTAAATTATTTTTATGTAAAACTTTAGTCATAAAGTTGTACAAAAATTAATCGTAGTTTGTGTAAATCAATACGAAACAGGTAAGTTACCTATAAGTATTCTTATGGATCACTCAGTTCAGTAAATTTAAAAACATTGAGTCACTCATAAATTTTTAACAAAAGGTATTTGTGTTATGATATTTATTGTACAAATATATTCGGAACATGTACATTTTAGAATAAACAATAGATTTATAGAAAAAGTCATCCGAAACCTTATTACAACGAACTCTCAGACAAAATGGTGTCTGTACCGAGTGATCTAATGATACTGTCCAAAGATACCTGGAAGAAGCTTTAATTGCCTTGATGGGCTTAAAAAATGTTGTGACAAATTTTTAAGATATAAATTTAGTCAGTAGAGTAAGTTTTTGTTGAGATTTAGCTCATAGCCGTTTTTGAAAAATGTCTTGAATCGAGTGATCCACATTTTCGGCAATAACCGAAGACCCTTGAGTGACAAATTTTTTACTTTAGGCTATGAGTTTTGACTAAATGTACAATCACATTTTGTCACGAAATAAAAAAAGATCACTCAATCCAAATGCACATCTTTGGCACCCATAAATCGTCTGGCAACAGTGGCTAAAATGCGTAGTCTGCGAAGATATAGAATAGCTATTCTCCGGGAAACATCGAACCGAGGGTTGCCCTAGGCCAAGGAATCGGATTGCTAGCTTATAAAATTGGTTGGGTAAAACAATAAAAGACAAATTATACGACACTATTTAATCATAATTGCTTATACCATTATATTACAAAAATAAAATAACGAAGAATAAATATTATAACTCATTTCTTACACGTTATTTTTTTTAATGAAAAGTAACTTTGACAAAAGTTACATTTGCGTGTAAGGATTTGTCTAGTGAACATTATTTCCCCTAAATACAAAACGTGGTTTAGCGAGTCTACTGTTGAGACGGTTAAATCATTATTATCGTTAAATCACGTTTTGTAACGAGTTTGTTGTCGTGCGCTTTGATTTTTTGCAGTGGGTATTTACAATGAAGTTGTAAAATAAAGTCTAAAATTTCCTAAAGCAGATTAACTATATACATGAAAATGTTTATGTTCACTGAGAGACAATATGAATGTGATAAATCGCAGCAAAATAGAATTCTCATACCTGCTATTTCTGCAAGCCTTGAACTGAGTAATGTAGTTCAAACTTGTATCATCATCTGCCTAGCCTTTTCCCAACTACATATATTGGCGTCGGCTTCCAGTCTAACCGGCTGCAGCTGAATACCAGTATTTTACATGGAGCGACTGCCTATCTGACTTCCATAACCCACTTACTACTTACTAGGTAATACGATACCCCTGAGTAAGACTGGTTGTCAGACTTTCGGGCTACTGACGACCCGTAACGACTGTCCAAGCTCTACGAATGACAGCTGGGACCAACGGCTTAACGTGCTTTCCGAGGCACGGCAAGCGTAGTTTAACTTGATTGATCGACCCGTGCGGCTAGCGGGCGGGCGGATAGTTCAAACTTGTATGTCATAGTGAAACTAGTTTTTATAGAATGGCCATAGTTAAATCTAGAATCTGCTGCAATAGCCTCAGTCTTGGAAAACCATTGTGTTATTACTTCCCGGTGTCAGCACCGGTACGTAATAACTAATAACACAATGCACACATGCATACATTTAGAAGGCATTTTAGCGAAAAACATTTATTCTGGGTGGTGGTTTTGGTTAACATTAGATAGCTCTAATGTTAACCAAAACCGTGATTCATTATACATAAACTCGCGCCTTCTTCCCATGGGGGACACTACGGAATGCCACCGCCGTTTATTATCTCTTTTGAAACAACATGCGTCATCTAAGATGATCTACATAGTGTTTATTTTATTGCTACATTTTTTTTTCTTAAATATGATTAATGAGCCATGGATATGAAAACAAAACTACAGATATCATGGACAAACCCTTACCACTACTTAATGAATTAAGTAAAACGGACATCAGTGCCAATATCTATGTCGCAGCGAACTGGTTTAACCCATTAAATGCAGTAATAATTACAGACACTACTTCCAAAAGCCAGGCGGTTGACTAAACGGCTAATTTAACCAGTTGGCTGCGACATCTACATGTGCGTGTGTCATACAGGAATCTATAGCTATTGTAATTTAAAGTTCATGATAAATTTATGCAAATAATTATTGTCGCGTAGCAACAAGAAAATTTTAACTCTACCCTAACCAAAATGTAAAACTAAACTAAGAAATTTAAAAAAAAATAGGTAAGTTAAAATCAATTAAGGATATTTACAAGATAAAGTTAGAGATAAAGATGGAGATGGGACTGGCGGTGATGTAACGAATGTGTAGGTGGAGTAAGGGTGAAGTAAGGTCAGCGTTGCCTGTCTGCCACCGTGGTCCTGATCCTGCTGCGTGGGCCCCTCCACGTACCCGTCGATTCCACCTGCCCCTCTTCAGCCTCCACTCTTCACCTACTCATTTTATTGATCTGTCTTCGCCTCCACCTTCCGTTACCCCGACTCCACCTATCACGCATCTTCACCCTTACTCCACCTACACATTCTGTACACCACCGCCAGTTCATCTCCATCTTTATCACTAACTTTATCTTTATCTTGTAAATATGTATGTCCTTAATTGATTTCAACTTACCCTTTTTTCAATTTTCTTACTTCAGTTTTAAATTTTGGTTAGGTTAGGGTTTTCTTGTCGCTACACGTCATTATGTCAAAAGGAAGAGAAGAAGAAGTAGAAACACACTATTTGCCTTTTATACAGCTACTTCTAAGTAAAGTTTAATTATAATACCTTTTGACTTGAACATATCATTCTTTTCAAGAAACTCCTGAACAACATGTACTGTAGTAATAATATTTACAGCTTAGTGGCAGTCAGTCTTGTTTTGGGCTAAGATATCTCACAACAGGTTATTTAAGCCAGCGGCATTAGTTCTACCACAATGCTAGGCCATCTTTTAATGTCAATTCATCATAATGTATCGAATATGTCTATAAAATCTATGCATTCATATTTTTACGTAAAATAAATGTAATTGTAAAAAGAACAAATTGACATAGAAAACCAAATCACATTCTATGTGGTACACACTTGTACGCGGCATTTCACGATGCCACTCGATCTGCCTATATTTACATTTTATGTTCACGCGCATCATTATAAACTACAATTTTAATTAACCTACTTATAAAAACAACTGTGTGTGAACAAATTATTTAGAATTGCATGAAATAATTTCATGTTAAAATATTAGATAGCTTCAAATATTTTTACATGAAGCTATAAGATTTCATAGATCCATAACTCAATGATTTACTTCGAATCGTGAGTCATCAAGTCATCTCATGTTAAATTAGTCAAAAAGCCTTATTCCTGTGCTTTGCTGGCTTCCGTTATAGATTCGTACTGCTCCTTGTCAAGTTCAGTCATTGTCAAACTGCCGTCTGGCAACATAAGTACCACTCTTCGCGTACCGCCTGTAACAATAACATCATAATTAATTTGTGAGTTCATGTACGGATAAATAACTTATTTTAGTCATCATCATCAAAGCCAAATACATAATAATCTAGCTCCCAAATTATTCACCCAGACTGCAGTCAAAAGTCCCCCCTTTTAGACTTATGCCAAATTCTCTTAATAATTTTTTTATGTGGTAGTTAATTGTATGTGGTGATCAACGATCATGCCTTTTTTGTATGAGAAGAGGCCTTTGCCCAGCTGTGGGACAATAATAAACTAGTATTATTACTCTAGCTATACTGACCAGGTGAGGGTAGGTCTGCCTGTAACAGCTGCGCGATGACCTGTGTGGCGTCCTCGCCGGGCTCGCCCTCCACCTGCACGGCCACCTGCTGAAGAGCCGGCGCAGACTCGCCACCCGGCATCAGCTGCGCGAGCTGCGATGGATCGATCGCCAGGACCTGAGGGAAATACGACTTGAATCTACCGAAAGGCTAGTTTAAAGCTATACGAAAATAGAAATCAGTGTTATAAATGCAAAACATTTACACCCGATTTTATGTTCCTAATTGAAAAAAAAAAAAAAAAAACTTTTACTTTTTAGTCATGATACATCAATACTCACAAATATACAAGATTAAAATACGAAACATAAAGGAGAACTTGCTAAGATTTTACAAAGACAGCACAGGTATGAGACTTATTCGTTGTGTTTGATATAATTCAGCATGTTGAAATGGCAGCATTAACAAATGTTATTGGCCCAAAATTCAGCCATATGAATAGCATTGCTGAATTGCCAAACAAAATAAATCTCATTTTTGACATTGATATGCTAAGAAGAAGCATGTAGAATTTCTGACCTGTCCATCCTCCCTGGTAACGTACATGACGTCACCATCGCCCTCCACAGCACCTTCCACGCCCTCGACAGAGCCCTCAACTCCTTCCGCCGCTACCAGTAGCGTTTGACCCGCTTCATTCTCACCCGCGACCTATGGGAAATAATAATACATGTTAGCATAAAATGTTTATAGACTGTGAGACGTCTGATTTGCACAAACAATCCCATTGCTTGCAACAAGAAAGCCAAAAAAAACCAGTATGATACATTAACGCATGAGGGTAGGTAGAAACAACAAATCCCTTCTTGTTTCATTCAGAAATTTAATGGTAAGCATATCTCATTCAAGTCTTTAGTTAATATAATTCTGAAATCGTCTTGAGCAAGCGTGATGATGCTTGTGCCTTCTCTGTATAAAAAGAAGCATTTGCCCTGCAGTGGGTCCATTATTTATATACCTGATACAGCACTCCATCCTCTCCTCGAATCATAATGGGCGTATGCCCGGAGTGTAGTAGTCCGACCTCCTCGCTGTCGTCGACACCTCCTTCTAACAACTGTTTCACTGCACTGGCTTCCACTTTCACTTCCGTCTGAAACAACACATTATTTGTAATGTAAGCTCAATAACATAAATTATAATGTTTTTTGTGTGCCTTACCGACTTGTGAGCAAACATTCTCAAGGCTTTTAAACATTCGCGCAGTGACGTAAATATAAGTCTATCAGGGTAATGTAATACGAGGGCGGAGTGATAAGTTTGGTAAAAACTAAACAAGGAGTCAATTTTATTTCATTATTATTATTTATTTTTCAACGTAGTTTCCTTGTATCTCAATGCACTTCATCCAGCGTTTCTCTAGCTTTTCGATCCCTTCCATAAAGTACGACTTAGGTAACCCTTCGAAATAGGCATTGGTTTCGTGCATGATCTCTTTGTTAGAGCCAAATCTTTTCCCACCAAGACATTTTTTTAAATTCGGAAACAGAAAATGGTCGCAAGGGGCTAAATCTGGCGAATACGGTGGGTGAGAAAGCAACTCATGAAGTTTGGCCATGGCAATCACGCAGGTGTGCACTCGTGCGTTGTCTTGGTGGAAGAGGATTTTCTTCTTAGCCAATTGCGGTCGTTTTTCACGTAAAATTTTGTCAAATTGGTCCAATAAATTGGCATAATATGCGCCATTACTCGTTTTACCCTTCTCTGGGTAGTCAATATAGATTACCCCACGTGCATCCCAAAAAACTGTAGCCATCATTTTATTGGCCGGTAAAACTGCTTTGGCCTTCTTTGGAGCTGGTTCGCCGGTAGCAACCCACTGTTTCGATTGTTGCTTGGTTTTCTAACCACCATACGTGGTGGATTCATGTTTCGTCTACTGTTATGAAACGACGCAAAAATTCGGTTATATCCCGTTGAAACAACGCCAAGTGGTCACACGCATGCGTTTTTGATCAACAGTCAGTAAACGCGGCACCCATCGCGCGGATCGCTTCTTCATATCTAAATGTTGGTGTAAGATATTGCGAACACGTTCGTCTGAGATGCCTACTATCTCGACTATCTCCCTCACTTTTACTCTTCGGTCGTTCAACACTATATCGTGGATTTTAGCGATCATCTCTGGAGTAGTGACCTGAATTGGGCGTCCTGGATGCACAGCATCACTTGTGCTTGTACGACCACACCGAAAATCGTTGAACCCCATATAATAATAATAATAATAATAATAATTTATTTATTTGCAGACGTTGAAGTCCATAGAATTAGATAAGAAAAAAAAAATTGACATCAAAACATATTCACAAATTAAAAATAAGCATCATAACAAAAATAACATAATCGAAATACATCACAAATTACCTTATGAATCATTTTTATCGACGGAGCAGAGTCCCCATAATATTGTTACGAGCTTCGGGTTCGTGACAATAAAAACTGCCGATAAAAATTACCAAAAGTTACACTTTAATTAAACAACACTAATAACAACTCAAACACAGTAATTATAAAACACAATCGCTCTTAAGTCGCACTTGAAGATCGCTTTCGATGTATTCGCTTCTATAGCAGAACCAAGTCTCCTTAGTCGCGGCTAGTCCCGGCCTTATATAGTGCCGCAGATAATTCCAGAACCTTCTATTGTAGAAACATCTAGAATGTTCGAGTACATACCGGCCCCGACTGACCAGATGTCGACAGTTCTAGTAAGTTCCAGCACCGACATCTCTACTCGATAATAGATGGCGCCAGTGACTCTATTAGTTCAGCTATTCGACAATAGATGGCACAAGTGACTATTAGTTCATCTACTCGAAACTAGATGGCGCTAGTGGTAACTAATGTCACCATGTATCAGGCATTAATTGTGGCGCGCAACACTGCCCCCTCCTAAGACATGCTCGTCCCGAGCATTATCAGCTCCATAATAACGCGCCAATCGATCCACATGAACGATCTTAGGAGTACCTCTTGCACCTTTCTGTATCCGGTAGGTTACGTCATTGATCATTGTCACAATCCGGTACGGTCCATCCCATTTCGCTTGAAGCTTAGGAGATTTCCCCTTGCTGCGGACTGGATTGTGCAACCACACTAGTGAACCTTCGTCGAACCCTTTACTGTTAATTTTGCGGTCATAACGGGTTTTCATCTTTTCAGACATTTGCTGGCCCGATTGTCTGACGTGCTCATAAATGTCATTCATTTTGTTCCGCAAATTATTCGCATAATCGGTTATACTGCGTGGGGCATCAGGTGGTATTCCGGTGATCAGGTCTGCAGGCCGCCGTAATTCTCTTCCAAAGTTTGCGAAAGCTGGTGTCACTGATGTACTTTCGTGAACAGCGCTTCGATATGACAACAAAAACGGTTGTATGTGCTTGTCCCAATCTCTTTGCCGATTTTCCACAACTTTTGCTAGGTACCGTTCCAGTGTCTGATTAAATCGTTCCACCATTCCATCCGATTGTGGGTGGTAAGAAGTTGTTCTTGTTTTATGAGTACCCATAACTCGAGGAGTTTCCTGGAATATTTGGGACTCAAAATTCCTTCCTTGATCACTGTGAATCTCTAAAGGTACTCCAAACCGACAGAAGACTTCATAAACTAATTTATCTGCAACTGTCGAAGCTTCTTGATTTGGAATGGCGAATACTTCCGGCCACTTAGTGAAGTAATCCATCACAACCATGAAATACTTGTTACCACTTTCACTTTCCGGAAACGGCCCCGCAACGTCAAGGGCTATCCTCTCCCATGGTGCGCCAACATTGTACAATTTTAATGCACCTCTACTACGAGTCTGAGGTCCCTTTACAGCTGCACAACTTGTACATTTGCGACACCAGTCCTCGACATCGTCCCGACAGTGGACCCAGTAAAACCGTTCTCGTATCTTCAGGAGAGTCCCTTTTACTCCCAGATGACCTCCTGAACAACCATTATGGTACAGCTGTAGAACATCCGGTACTAAAGCTTTAGGGACAACCATTTGCAAATGACAGCTGTCTCCCCGAGCATTTTCCCATTTACGGCACAGGACTCCATCCCGAATCACCAAGCTATCCCATTGGGCCCAATAGCTTTTTGTGATCGAACTCATTGCTCAGACGTCGCTCCACCTGGGCTTAGGAGCTCTGGCCTTCATCCACTCGAGAATCGGCTTGATGTCCGAATCTTCCTGCTGTGCACGTTGTAGGCTTTCCTTCCACTCGTTGCTGAGGTCTGTCTTGAGCATCCTCACAGGTACGACTTCTTTACTTTCTTGCCTAGTACAATGCTTGCAGTCTTCAGGACAAGGTCTTCTTGACAATGCATCTGCGTTGCCATGAGATTTTCCGCTGCGATGTTCGACCACGAAGTCGTATTCCTGCAATAGTTAATACTCAATACTCAATACTCAATACTTAGACACAATACTTACTTACTTAGTTCAATCCATCTCGCAACTTGACCTTCTGGATTTTTGAACTGCAATAGCCATTTCAGTGCAGCATGGTCAGTTCGTATGTGGAATTTCCGCCCCAGAAGATATTTGCTAAAGTGTTGCAATGACTTTACCACAGCAAGCAGTTCCCGTCTCGTAACACAATAGTTCCTTTCAGGTTTCGACAATGACTTGCTGAAGTACGCTATCACAAATTCATGATCGCCATTCCGCTGGGACAACACACCGCCAAGTCCTATGTCGCTTGCGTCTGTATCAACTATAAATTCCTTGCCCGCATCAGGGTACCCCAAAATAGGTGTTTTGCACAGACGGTCCTTTAGCTCCTGGAATGCGATGTCACAACTTCCATCCCAGCAGAAATGTCGCTTCTCCTCGGTTAGCCTATGCAGGGGTTTGGCTATATCTGCAAAGTTCTTGACGAATCGCCGATAATAGGAGCACAAACCCAGAAATGCCCTGACCTGCGTCTTGTCTTTTGGAATTGGCCAATCCTTGACAGCGGCGATTTTCTCTGGATCCGTACGGATACCTTCTTCAGACACTACATATCCCAAAAAGCTAACTTGTCGTTTGAATAGTGAACACTTCTTCGGACTTAACTTGAGGTTGGCACTCTGGACCTTCATGAGCACGCGTTCCAGGTTTTGAAGATGTTCTTCAAACGTACGGCCTACGATGATGATGTCATCCAAGTAGACCAGGCAAGCATCGCCAATAAGCCCGGTAAGTACAAGTTCCATCAACCTCTCAAACGTTGCCGGAGCATTGCATAATCCAAACGGCATAACTTTAAATTGCCACAGACCCTTTCCTGTCGAGAATGCAGTTTTCTCCTTGTCCTTAGGATCAATTTCAACTTGCCAGTAGCCACTTTTCAGGTCCAGCGTGCTAAACCACTTTACTCCAGTAAGCATGTCCAGCGTGTCATCAATTCTTGGCAAAGGATAGCTGTCCTTCTTCGTGACGTCGTTTAGACGACGATAGTCAACACAAAACCTCATGCTGCCGTCCTTCTTTCTTACCAGCACTACAGGTGAACACCATGGACTAGATGAAGGTTCAATAACAGCATCCTTCACCATTCCCGCAATCATGGTTTCCACTTCCTTTTCGCGTGCTACCGGCAATCTCCTTGGCCGCTGACGGATAGGCAATTTTTCTCTTGTGTTTATTTTGTGTTGAACTAAGCCAGTCCTCCCGATGTCAGCATCGTTTGACGAAAAACATCGGCATACTTAAGTAACATTTTCTTCGCCTTGACCATTTCATTTTGGGACAGAGCGCTGCGGCAGTCTTCTAAAAGTGTGGTCACTCTCGTTTGTGCATCCTTGCTGAGGGTCCCAGTCGATAGATATTGGCATCGACGCAACCAATCCACTTCCTCGCAAGTACCAACTAGTGTGCCTTTTTCTATAACCTGTTCCTGATCACAAAGGTTCAGCACACGTACCCCTGAGATGTCGGTGGTTCTGACCAAAGTTCGTGCCACTTTCCATGGAAGATCATTGTCTACCCTTTCCACGAGTACACAACGATGAATTTGCCCAGGATTCCGAGGAAGGCTAACCGGCACAAACGTTTCCGATCTCGGCGGAAGAACAATCTTCTTAAGGCTGTACACGTTCCCTGGTAACGCTCCTTCCACGAAAAGTTCCTCTTGTCCACATTTCAAAACACCTTGCTTGACGTCAATTTCGCAACAATTCTTCCTCATAAAGTCAAGGCCCAGGATGCAATCGTCCATTATATCAGCCACGATGACATTATGCAGGTAGATTCTGTTGCCTAGCTTCAACCCCATCTTCTTCTCTCCATGGACGGGTATGCGCTGACCGGTGGCTGTTACCAAATTAATGTGTTCCCGGTTGTATGCGGAGTCCCCAAGGGACCGTCTTATGAGTTGGGAACTGACAACCGTTCGAGAGGCTCCAGTGTCTATGGTCAGCTTACACGGCGTTCCGTTAACCTCGCCCTTGATGATTAGGCTGTTCCCGTCTTGGGTTTGTGTGATCGAAACCCTTGGGGCTCTTTGAGCATCAGCCAGCACCCGCCCCGCAGTCCTGGCTATTACTCGTTTCCCTGCTGCTGGTGCTGGGCGGTGCTGTTAGCTGCACTGCCCTCTGGAGATCTGCCGTCTTCACTTTCTGCAGTTCGCTTGGGGCAACTGGATCGAAGGTGGCCCCTTTCCCCACAGCCGTAGCACCTAGGGCTGTATCCTTTATTGCGGTCGCGAACTGTAGCCGCTGCAACCTCCCTGACGCGATGGGAACGATGATCCTGCCGCACAGCTTCCACCTCCAGTGCATGGGCCAAGGCGTCTTTAAGCGTCCCGTGGTGCCCGAGCCTCACAGCAGCTCTAACTTCAAGGTCACGGATGCCGTCGATGAATGCCTGCACCAGGTTCCCATCAATGAGCGTAGGTACGGACTGGTAAGCTTTACGCACCAGCTTCTCCACTTCAAGGGCCCATTGCTGCAGGTTTTCATTACTGCGTTGCACGCGATCCTTGAGCTGCGCACGAAACACGTGTTCCAGGTGAGCGTCGCCATACCGAGCCTCCAATGCCTCAAGGAGCTGCTCGTAAGTCACTTCCTTACCGAGAGCTTCCAGAACAGTTAAGGCCTGGTCACGCAGGCCTAGGGTGAGGGCAGTCATGGCCTGACTTTTATTCCAACCGTTCGCCTTCATGACAGCCTCAAACTGGATTTTGTAGGCCGACCAGGAAGAAGTTCCGTCGAACGGTGGCACTTTGAATCCGTACGAACGTAGCGAAGGTGTTGTAGCTACGGGAGCTGCGATTCCATCCCCAAGCTTAAGGTAATCCAGCGTTTTCTTTACGTCAGCCATCACGGTTTTTTTTACGTCAGCCACCACGTTGTCACTTGGTCGATCCGGATTTCAGCTTCCGACAGGCGGTTGTCATATTGAGCAACCTTATCCTTCACCTCCTTCATGTCTTTGCCAAAAGTAGCGTGAAGGTCCTTAATAAGGAGCATCTGCTCTTCCTGGCGGCGCGCTTGCTCCTTCTGGCGGCGCGCTTGCTCCTCCTTATCATGTTGGAGCTGTTCTTCCAACCGACGAGCCTGTTCCTCCTGTCGACGAGCCTGTTCCTCCTGTCGGCGGGCCTGTTCCTCTCTGTCACGCAGCAGCTGTTCTTCCAACCGACGGGCCTGTTCCTCCTTGTCCCGCTGGAGCTGTTCTTCCAACCGACGAGCCTGTTCCTCCTGCCGGCGAGCCTGTTCCTCCTGTCGGCGAGCCTGTTCCTCCTTATCCCGCTGGAGCTGTTCTTCCAACCGACGAGCCTGTTCCTCCTGTCGGCGGGACTGCTCCTGCAGCATCATCATCAGGGCAGCAAAGTCTGGTGCTGCTGATGCTGGGGCTGCTGCGGAAGGGTCGGCCTCCGTGGTTGGTAGCTGGCCCTCCGACCTCTGCGGCATAGCTCCACCAAAACGTCTCTGGTCCGTCTCCTGTTGGCGTTGACTTCGGGTACGGATACCCTCCGTGTCGTCTTTGGGTAAAATCGGCATGATTTTAATCCTTGCTTCTGACACCAATTGTTACGAGCTTCGGGTTCGTGACAATAAAAACTGCCGATAAAAATTACCAAAAGTTACACTTTAATTAAACAACACTAATAACAACTCAAACACAGTAATTATAAAACACAATCGCTCTTAAGTCGCACTTGAAGATCGCTTTCGATGTATTCGCTTCTATCGCAGAACCAAGTCTCCTTAGTCGCGGCTAGTCCCGGCCTTATATAGTGCCGCAGATAATTCCAGAACCTTCTATTGTAGAAACATCTAGAATGTTCGAGTACATACCGGCCCCGACTGACCAGATGTCGACAGTTCTAGTAAGTTCCAGCACCGACATCTCTACTCGATAATAGATGGCGCCAGTGACTCTATTAGTTCAGCTATTCGACAATAGATGGCACAAGTGACTATTAGTTCATCTACTCGAAACTAGATGGCGCTAGTGGTAACTAATGTCACCATGTATCAGGCATTAATTGTGGCGCGCAACAATATTTATCAAGTTTATATTATAGTTTTTTTGCGCAAAAAATAATGTTTAATCACGACACGAAATTCACTTTTCTCCATCTTTGCAAAAACGTGTTCAGTTGTTTTTCTTTAATGGCTGTCAAAAAAAAAAAACTATTCGGCAGTACTGGCTGAAAATTTTAATTTAGATCTTCAAAAGAGTTGTGAACAAGGAGGATCCATGCAATTTGCGATCATTTTATTCCAAAATAGATTTTTACCAGACTTATCACTCCGCCCTCGTAATATTGACTTTACTTACTCCATCTTCGTCTGTGAGCACAGGGAGTGAGGGTTGAGCGCCGTCTCCTTGCACCAACATACCAGTTGTTCCGCCAGGGGACATTTCAACCTACAAACAAACAGTTCAATATATATAATGCATGTCTATGTTTTTTGAAGTGAAAACTTCTTTAGCGGCGTTGTGCACTTTTTTTGTGATGCGTAAAAAATGGTAAACTCGCGTCCGGACACGTGACCTGATCGAAAATTCATAAGACGGAGGGAGAGTAGACCGCATTCCAAAATATCAAAAATGCACAACGTTAATATTCAAGTTTTCACTTCTGCCGGCACTCCCGGAGTGCAACCCGTTTTTTTTTTTTTATTCAAAATCTATATAACAATAACATAAAAAATCTGCCAAACTGCAAAACAGTTTGTCGGCAGTTGTTCTCGTTTCACAATATACATATAAAATATAAAAAAGGGAAGTGAGTTTACAGAAATAAACACATTTTACACCTATGGATAATTGCTATTGTCCATAGATACAAAATTAGCTATGGGCACAATGAGAGGTAATGTTTTTTAAGAACATTATGAAGCTGGTTTTTAGATTTGACATGCAATATTAGCTGTGAGGGTAGCTCATTCAATAACGACGGTACCACGTATTTTCTTGTGCGCTTACCAAAGTAATTTGTGACTTTAGGTACAACTAATGTCTTCTTTTTAGATAAATGAGTTGGGTACAATATGCCTAAGTTCCTCCTTGTGATATTCATTATTAAATTGTTCAGTCAAGATATTTAGTTTACTTTTGATATGGACCGGAAGTACTTTACCAATTTTAAACAGTTTTTCTTCGTTTTTTTACCTACAAGTAATTTAAGTAGCCGTATCTGCAAGATTTTGATTTTATTTAAATGTGTAAGGAACGCAAGGCCATATCCACCCAACCCATATTCAATAACTGAGTCAGCCAGTATATAGTATAAAGTATACAATACTTTTCTACTGACAGCATGTTTAAGAGTCTTTAATTTACCCAAAATGGCTTCTAGCTTGCAAACATTGTTGACATGCAGATTCCAAGTGAATGTATTATCTATGACTAATCCTAGGTACTTGTATGGTGTAACTGTTTCTAAATATGAACATTGACAATTCAATTTATTGTTATGCAGACATTCCTACGAATGACCCTTCACTCCCACTGTCAACAAAATATTTTTATTTTTATTGTACGGAGAGTGAATAAGCGTGCACTTAGTTTTACTGATGTTAATTATAATACCATTATCATATGGCCACTGAACTACCCAGTCAAAATCGTTTTGCATATCGCGCTGTATTGGATCAATATTATTATGGCTATAAACCAGGCAAGTACCATCAGCATACATTAATGCCTTACATTTCTTTAATACATTAGACATACTGTTAACGTGCATAACATATCCTCATGGCACATATACTGAACCAGTCGGAACTCCGAATTTAATGCCGCGCCCCGTACACTTTCAGTTCCACTGACACATACTTTAAGTGATCTTTGGTCTAGGTACTTGTTAAACCATGCATTCATGGGACCCCTAATGCTGCATTCATTCATAGCCTGCAACAAGACCCTATGGTCTAATGTATCAAACGCTTTTTTTAAGTCTATAAATATATTTTTTTCGTGACGATGACATCATCTGTAAATTTCTCTAGTGCAGTAACAGTACTCCTATTGATATTAAAACCGTGTTGGACCTTGTTTAAAATATTATTGTTTTCTAAGAAGTTGGTGGGTTGTTTAACTATATTTTTTCGACAATTTATTTACTATATTCAGTATTGCTATAGGTCTATCATTGCTGTAATCCTGATGCGATCACTGTTTATATATAGGCCTTATACTAGACTTTAAGTTCCTCTGGGTATTGAGAGTTTTGAACACTAATATTAATAAAATAAGCTATTATTGGACTAATTTGTTTTAAATAAAAAATAAAAAATTAGCCTATTTTTCTATAACAGATTTTACATCTTGTGGTAGAATTTTTTTAAATCGGAAACTTACATTACAGTAATTTATATAGCCCATCCTGTCCAAGAAATTGTGTTGACATTTATGTTTAATCATATCGACTTCTTTCGTAAAGGTTTCACAGGAATTGTTACAGATATTTTGCAATGTTTCATTTTTAAGTAAATGCTTCTCTTTAACAGAATCTACTCCTAATTTAGACCTACCAAGCCAGCTATTACTCCATATCTTTCTTATGTCTCCTTTACAGTTAATTATGGTTTCACGCCTACTTTTATTTTTGCATGTCTATTGATTATATGTGTTACGAGATTAGAGGATTCTTTCCACTTTGGAAGGAGTCCTTGCGTCGATAAGCATGTTAATACAAAATACCAGGTAATCATATAAAATTAAATTTTCGGCCAGGAATCAAATCGCGGGAAAGGCAGTTAGTTCCTTGTGCAAAATACTGTTGTGGAGCTGGTTATAATTTTGTTTTGGTATATCGCAATTTTTAAAGTTTTCCATAGATGCTGCTTTTTTATTTGGACCGCAAAAAGCATGTTAACTAAACTTTTCCACATAATAGTGACGTCCATGTGATAAATATTTTTGTCGGCAGTACATGGTTGCTGTACACATCAGCTTAGTTGCTCGCTTTTGACAATTTGTTACATTAATTTTACAATAACTTTCGTTCATGAAACTGACCCTAACTCAATCCCATACTTTAATTGACTTTTCTATTCGTTATCGATTGTAGAAAGAGAGTTGAGTGTGTGCAGTGAGCTTGGTACCTTCATGAGCATGGTGCCAGACAGCGCGTCGGGCGCAGGAGGCGGCGTGGGCGGCGGGGAGGGCGTGGGCGGCGGCGTGGGCTCGCCCTCGGCGCGCGCGAGGCGGCGGCCCGACTGCGGACACAGCGTGAGCTCGCGCGGCGGGCTGGGCGGCGGCAGCGGGCCCAGGCTGCGCGGGAAGGGGTCCTCGATGCCGTCTGACGTGTCCGACGACGCGTCCGACTGCAAACACGTTGCAAGTTTTGACCCATCGATATCAACACCATTCACCACAACCAATAAAATTAGCGTGTGCTGGATATCCATTAGTTAATCATTTTATTTTGTCCCACAATACAAACCCTGGCTTAGTTTGGGTGTCAGTTTCAGTACCTTAAGTAAAAAAATTAATAATATTTTATATATTATTTACCATATTCTTGTTAATGCTTCATGCGACAAATGAACTTTTTACTTTACTTGTTTAGCGCAAGTTGAATTCTTTTGGGAAGTCAAATTTCTATCTTTAGTTTTCTATCGGCAAAAATTTCATGACCACTTGCAAGAAAATTTGCACAAAAAAGCTGGCTAGTGAATCTATGTTCATTATACTGGTAAAACAACCATGGCATATCAAACTATGGGACAATGACGTCAGCTCAAATATGCATTCGCTGCCCGATTTTACGTGGTGCTCGTAATGACGGACACATGCTTTATTCATTATGAAGTTCAGCATGTTATTATTACCATTCTGTATAGTGGCATGATATTTCTCTGGCCTCTACAATCGTGATGATTTTGCCATAAAGCATATCTCACAGAGTAAGAGCAGCAGGCACTTTCGATTTTACCATGCATGTAACAAAAACATTCTAACTACTTCCGAACAACATCATGACTCCTAAATAAAAACCACAATGTGAGCAAGATTCACTCACAGTAAATAATTTTCTTCTTAAACCATCACCACCGCACAATAACACGTCGGCTGCCTTCCGGGAAACTTAAATGGTGTCCACAGAAAATATTCTAACCTGTTCAAAGTCTAAGGCCACGGGAACCTTGTCCCGGATGCGAACGATGTTACCGCCAGCCGTCGCAACAGAGTATCCTCCGCGCCCGCGCCCCCGACCCGACCCGCCGCGCCGCAGTAAACTGTCGCCCTGTGCAGTCAATCTGTTCGTTATTTACTAACCATTTGTTTAGTTATTGTTAGTAAAAGCTCTATTTTAAACTAATTGGTAATTTTTATTTTTATTTGTATTTTTTTTTAAACGCAAGCATTTTTTGTTGTTGTTTATAATCGCGACTATTCCTGGTTGACTGGAGAAGGCAACAAATAGAGGGCATTGGAGACATTTAATCTCACCACAACAGCAATAAAATTATAAGTAAATTCTACAACAACCAAATATTCGCTTTTGAAACTACTTTCCACATAAATATTGTGTTCTTACCTGAGCTAGTTTTTTGTTGAGAATGGTAACAGGTGATTTTCCTTCTCCATGACCTGATGGTCTCTGTATCGTGCGTTGAATGATCTTTTGTCCTGACGGAGTTATTATAGTTTTCTCTGTCACCTGCTGTCCTCCCGAGCCATAAGTTTTCTTTATCTATTTAAAATCGTAAACTGTACTTTTTCATGTCTTGTAATTGGCAAAGTAAGGCTGTTTCTGAATTCCTATTATGTACCACCATGACTTGTACCCATATTTGCAAAATAAAATATCATTATCTTTAATCATTTGTGTGTCAAAAACATTAGTGTTATAGAAAAAAAAACCTTTTAAATGTCTCAAAACAATGATGATCTAATTCTAGTGTTACCTGTGAAGTCATAGGCGTGCGGACTGGGGATGTCTTTTTGGTTTCCTCTAACTTTTTCTGAAAAAATACGTTACTATCAAAACCTCACACTTTTATGTAAGAATTTAGTTTTATATAATATTGAAACAAGTAATACCTGTTTAGCCGCTAATATCTGTTTCCGAATCACGTCCTGATCTATGTTTAGACCGGGTCCTAACTTGCCAGGCGAATCAATCTTCATAATTCCTGAACTCTTCGACATTATATAAACACCTGGTAAAAAAAGATATAATATAGCACAAAGGGTCAATACTAGCAGCAAAGCCAGCACATACATCGCTGTCACAAACATAGCATGTCATTCCAAACAATCAAATACCTGTAGTAAGGTTAGGCATATGTTTAGGGTCAACTTTAATGACGCCCTTAATGTTCGGCATGCCCTTCCCAGCGAGGCCGAGTGATTTCACCAGCTCAGGGTCCAGAGTGGACTTGGGCGATGACTGACCATTCAGCACTCTCTTGTCAGCTGAAATGTTTACTATATTTATTATTATCAGTACTGGGCCTTGCTATTTGCATTAAATATGTAATAAAAGAAGCACCTAGGCTTCCCCGAGTTTTACCCCACCCATCGAGCTAAGCATTGAAAAACAAATGACTACTTTAACAATGAGTGTGCTAGCCATTTATGGTTAAGTGCCCCTACCTTTGGTGGAGTCAGGGTCAGAGTAGTCTTCGTCTTCGCTGGAGAGTTCCTTCTTCACTTTCTTGGCGGCGGGCTCGCCGTCCTCTGCGCCGCACCACGCCTTCACCTGGTCTAGAGCACGGACTTTGCTGGTGCGCTGAAGACGACTACACAAACAAACATGGTTTTGAAATTTCAGGACCAAAATCGAAACTATGACAAATGGCTCAAATTCAGACAAACAATAAGTTTTTCTATTCTTTGTTTTTGCTTTTCTGTTTTTTAATTGCAATCTTCTAAAAAAAGGAAAGTTAGAAAAGTATTTTTTTTTTCTTTTTTCTTTAGCTTATATTGTGTTCCCACCGCTGGGCAAAGGCCTCCCCTTTTTCCTTCTAAACCTCCCTGTCTTGTTCTTGTCCTGCAACAAACATTAAAAAACATTTTTACTGCTCTTACCCAGATGGTGTAACAGCAGGGCTGTCGGATTTCTTGACCACTTGTTTGACAACCTGAGGCAATGGCGTGCTTATCTGTTTCACCTGAAGAAAAAAAAAACAGAGACTTTCAAAGAAGGATATTGTCTTTCACAAGCGCATCAATCATTGTAATTTAAACATTATGTCCACAGTAACAGTACATTAAGTCACATAACATGTGATTATGCTTATAAAGGGCGATTATTATAAAAAGCGTGTACCTGTACTGGATGTTGCTGTTGCTGCTGCTGTGCCCGCAAAGCCTTCAGTTCCTTCTGCCGCGCCAGTTGCTTCTCAAATGCTTCCAACAGATGTTTACAAGTCTCCATGTTTTCGACAGGCTCCCATGTATTTTGTTCACTGTAAAAAGAAATGTATTCTTTAAAATCGAGAATCCATCCTTCCTGCACACGCGCCGCTATTGCATTAACTAAAACCATTCATGAAAATGTTTCCAGAAGAAATGACTGGACACATGAATTAAAAGTGAAGACAATATATTTGTTTGAACATCAAGACTAATTTCTTAGTAAAATCAGCACACAACTTACTGCGGATATCCCTCCCACTTGAGCAAATACTCGTATTGTTTCCTGCGTGGGTTGAACCGCTTGGCTAAGATCTTCTCTACGACGTACTCGCCGGCTTCAGTAGGGTCGCCCTGTCGCTCCGTGCGACGAGCGATGCGCTCTTCAGGCGGCACGCGCTCTTGAGCGTTGCGGACTGACTCGTTCAACTCCTAACAATAAAACAAACATGTGAATCTGACATCTATTTTATAGTTATTACAACTCCCTAGAGCCATGTATACAAAGTAGGGAAGCAGTGAGCCATAAGACGTATGTATGATTTATGTCATTAGAAAAGCAGCTTTTTTACATAATTTTGAAGCACTGAAGTTTACAACTAATTTTGAGTTCAATTGTTAAGGCTATAATATTGTCTACAAAAACAAACAATTATCCAAATTAATATAAAAAATAAGTATAAGTACCTTAGTTTTGTTAATACTTTGTGGTATTGGTACTTTATGGACATTCTTGAGTCCAGGGCTAGCCTTAACAATATCATCACTTTCCTCCCCAGAGGGCTGTGTTTCAGAGTCCTCCTGCAAGATTGAGTTAGCGATGAGTGTTAGGAATAATGACGTGCATAAAGGGTTACTCGGCTGTGGTGAACATACCGGCTTGGCCAACTTCCTTGGTCTGCCTCGTCTCTTTACTTCTTGCTGAACTGGAGTTTGAACAGGTACCAGTTGATCTTCAGTCTTTAGTTCCATCTGTATGTAAAAGTTTAATCATATGAACAATTCTTTCCTGTAGGTCCTCCAAACTGTATTAGGTATATTGATAATGGTAGCCATGATAGAACAATATGAATAACTTACAACTTTAGCATGTGCAAATTTGGACAGTGCCTGGACATTTGAGCCTGCTGTGATCCAGGCAGTCCGCTGCGCCTCTGCCATGCGACACCACTGCTGGTAAAGCTTCCAGCTGTTGTCTGTGTTCACCGTAGACCCATCACGAACTGATGAGCATTTCCATAGTAAGAAAGCCCAGACTTGTGCTTTACTTTCATTCTGTGTATCAAAATAATAAATACATGGATGATAATTTGCTTCTTGGTAACTATAAAGAAAAGAATATATTCTCAAAGTGATAATAAAATAAAGCCTCATCTGCAATATGCCTAGCCTTTTCCCAACTATATTGGGGTCGGCTTCCAGTCTAACAGTATACATAGAGCAACTGCCTATCTGACCTTCACAAATCTGGGTAACACAATACCCCTTGGTAAGACTGGTTTTCAGACTTTCAGGGTTCTGACGATCCGAAACGACTGTCAAAGATCCAAGAATGACCGCAGGAAAAATGGTCACCCATTGATCAACACAAGCCTCTCAAAAGAAACCCTCATCTTTCTTATAATTTTATTCTATTCTGAACTCCTTCATCACACATGTTGTTTTTGCACAACCATAACTATACTTACACTATCTCTTACAGGAGATTTCCCTGTGCAGTTGTTGGCATCTTTATGCTCTTTGAACTCTTCAACAAAGTGGAATGCCGAGTGGCACAGGCCACACACCAGAACATCCAGGGTTGCCATTTGTTCATGAGCCTCTGAATAGCACAAAAAAAAACAGTTTAAGATGTTGTTTACAGTACAATATTTAACTCATTCATTCATTTTTGTTAGTTTTGATGTTCTTTTTTTTTTGTTTGTATGTCCTGTGTGGTTCCCAAGCTATATATATTGCTTTCTATTTTTATCATTTCAGCTGAAAACCATCCACAGCTGAGTATAGACCAGGAGGTCTATGCAGTCCATAACAGTAGTTGTGGCAAATCATGTAGGAACATGAATTGCCACAACTACTGTTCTGGACTGCATACATATAGTGGATACCTGGAACCTTCTTCGGGGATTGTAAGACGATGCCAACACCTAGTCTATTCAGAAGAATATTAGTCCATTCATTTAAAACCATGTCTGGTATTGGGATAGCAGACATGCAGTCAAAAAATAAATGTTTTTATCATAAAACCTTTACCATTTTGAACCATTGTTCAATGTTGAACTTAAGTGTTGTTAAGCTTGATATTGTGCTGATGGTGTAATACTCATGTATCCACAAACATTACCCAGTAGCTTGTCAGGCCATAACATTGTCTTTGCCTTGCCTTGGATGTACAATCATGTTTATGAACTGTATTGGGATGACAAGCCACATATAGAGCTTTACACTGGGCCTGTTTATTATTAAAAAGAAATATTTATGTACCTTTCAAAGCTGTCGGATTTTTGGTCAACTCTTCTGGATTTCCCGCCGGCACCTCCTCCGGTGGCGTCTCGCCTTCCTCTAATGAAGTCATTGTTGCTATTCAGACGAACCTACAAATTAAACACGGCTTACATTATTCTTCTGCATTATACAAGATCAAGTATTCACATCTGGTGTCCAAAATACATCCAAGATAACCTTATTTTACACCGGCAGATTCCCGCCAACTCACGTCTTTTAATTATTAAATATGTAATAGGTATTACATATAGCATTATTTTAAAGGAAACACTATACACTAATACAAACTGTTTCGCAAACTAAACTATGAGTTTTAATTTATCAAAAAAACATATTATTTGTTCTCTCATGATCTTGAGCATGACACAAATCAACGCTCATTGAATTACACTGCCATCGTAGCGATAAAATTAGACGCTTCTGTCCTAATAATTAAATAAACATGCAATAATCTAAGATATTAACATAATTCAATTCACATAGATTTTAAATAAATTACACGATCAAGACAATGTCACTTACAAAAACTATATTTTTTTTCTAAAATAATGAAACTTTTCAGAGAATACAACGCGAAACGGAACAAATCACATCAACAATCGAATGTATAATGAGGATAAAAAACGTTTCGCCGACACGCTTTAGCTGCCACCTAGTGATCGCCGACATTTTCTTGTTTTCATTGTCATATTTTTAAATACAAACCAATCCCAATGCAGAAACTGACGTTTCTATCCAATCAGCATTCAACACCGTTTTCGACATGCTGTAACCAACCTGCTGTTTCGTGGATGCCACTCCTTTTGGCCGACATTTGTGTTTCACCGCCACGTTTCACCGACATCCCTCTGATTCTGTGTAATAATTCTGTAATTAGTTACTGCCTTACAGTCTAATTACTTACGATACCCCAATTAACATCAAAACTATGTAATGCTTCAAATTAATAGTTAAAATGAACCTAGAATCTTATAATTTTAACAGTTTTTTTTTTTTAATATGTTTTTTTGTAAATAGGTTCGTAGTTATTTGAACGAGGATTGGACAAATGCCATAAATTATTACCTAACTCTCACTAGAATTTGCCTCCAAAGAAAAGTTAAGTTTTTTTTATTAAAGTCAACTTTTAACCTTGTGAAATAAAAATTTCTACCTGCTGAAAAAAACAAAACTTATTTTTCATTATTGTATCAATTTTTAGGCTACATTCACGTTCTATTATTTAAGGCTGTGTTGAGTGTTCTCTTTTATATAGGTAGTACCTACCTATTCATTATTACATTAGGTATAGCCATATTCATAAAAGAGCATGAAGGCACCCGCACCTGCACAGATAGATTTCCTGATTGCTGACCTATAGGTACCTATCTAATTCACGAAATCTTCAGTTCTGGCCCTACACAGCTTGACCTACAGTCTATCTTGTCGAGATACCATAACATAGGTACTAAGTATGAGGGCACCCCCTTTTGTATACTATGTTGAATGCATGACTTCAATGGTCAAAACCTCAGTGATTCATCCAATGAAGTAGATAAAATCAATGTTCTCCGTCCGCATTACAATGCAAATTCGAAATGCGTTTTACCAACTTAGTAGTAAGTAGGTACGTACTTAGATAATGACCCTTCATTTACTACATACTTAGTGCTATTGAATTAGTAGAATGGTTATGAACCTAATGAACAATACTTGTCCACTTACTTAGCAAGTTAAAGAATTGAAGAAATGTCGTTACTTACTTATTATTTTCATTGCAATTTTTTATTTTTTATTTATGTTTATGCCTAAAAAATTGTTGTAGAAATACTCCCTACTTCCAAATTTTGCAAAGCGTAAAATAAATCTAGTCTATGAAGTGAATATTACAGGAAAAATTAATCGATATCTCTGACTAGCACAGTTTTTAGGGTTTTGTAACCACACGGCAAAAACGGAACCCTTATAATTTCGTCATGCCCATCTGTCCGTCCGAAGTCAAATAGCCATTTTACTCTGACACTATTAGCATTAGCACTAGGTTTATCGATGAAAGTTGTAAAGGTGGATTATACAGTGGTCCACGATAGTGAAATTACGAAAAATATAATAAGGGCACTTCACATACATGTAACTCACTAATGAAAAATAAATACATAGGTACAATGCACAGTGTAGAGGGTATCGTTGGATCCCTTACTTGTTTCTAAGTGAATTTTTTATCAACAATATGTGGTTTTTAAGGGATGTTTTCGGTTACAACCGCATGATTACCTTTTTTATGAAATACAAACTTATTTTTGCCTCGGGCTGTAAAATCAATAGGTGAGCATGCGTAAAAATGAATCCTAACTACAGAGTTCTTCGCTGTGCATTATCCGACATGTATATACTTGACTTGACCGTTATTTTAGTAATTAGCCCAAAAAACCTTTATAATTAAACTTTGAGAAATGGAAAAAAAAAAAAAATTACCGAGGTACAGAACCATCGGCGGGCGACCCCGACTGGCTCTTTGACAGTTTTTTGTACTTGGTAAAGATTTTTCATGATAATATACCTAATTATATTATACCTATTACTTTATATTCTGTTTCGTCTAGATATACATGAGTTTACTAAGACTTTATTCTACTTTAATAATTAGGTAGGCATAGGTACAGGGGCGTAGCTACCGCTGTATCAGCCGTATCAACGATACGGGGCCCCTGAGCTACAGAGGCCCCCGACGTGACGTGTATAAGCAAAAAATTTTAAAATAATATCCAGAACCCAAAATTTTTGTTGATAAGTAAATGATATTTATTTCTATAAATTGGTTCAAAAATACGTTTAAAAAGGACGACTAATAGATAAGTATGAAAGAAAACTGTCTGCCTCATTGGTCTAGTGGTCGCAAGCGCTACTGCTGAGCATGAGATTCTAGGTTCGATTCGGGCCCGGGTCGGGCAAAGTGTTATTGGGTCTCGGCTTCCAATCTAACCGGATGCAGCTGAATGCAAGTATTTTTTACCTCAGTCCGAAGCACTGGCTATCTGACCGCTACAACCCAGTTACTGGGTAATACTGGGTGTAAGATTTTCGGGCTTCTGACGACCCGTAACGACAGTCAAAGATCCACGCCTTAACGTGCTTTCCGAGGCACGGACGGGTCTTGGTATGTTAAGATGGTCACCCATCCACGTGGATGGGTGACCATTTTAACATACCTAGACCGGTCGGTCCGTACCGACCGCGGCTTAATTAACCTTCAATCGACGCCTGCGGCTGTTATTACTTAGCTATGAGCCCCTCGCCTTCTAAGTCAGTATGCTATATTCTTTATTTTGTAAAAACAATACCCTCTGTAGCTTAACAGTTGGGTAAAAAGGGCCCCCAAAATAAATTTGACACAGGGCCCCATTAGAATGAGCTACGCCACTGTATAGGTACCTATTACATGTGACTAAAAATGTGTTCACGAAGGTTTACAACATGTTTCCAATTTTGCCAAATTGTATCCTAGTCTTAATGTACCTACCATTTTATGTTTTACCTAGAATATCATTTTCTAGCCTATCCTATCTATCCATCGCATTCGCTATTGTGTTTGCATTGTTTGTAAATTTTACATCAGCAAAGTATCAATAAAACCAAACCACATTCATCAAAGATCAAAATTATTTCATAGGAGTAGTTATAGAGTAGTGCCAACCACCGCTACTTTTGATAGTTAGTCGATTAATATTGAACACGGAAAAGTTGAATAAAATGGTTTTCATTTTTGTTTTCTTCAACAAAATATTTAGAATTTAAATTAATTACTGTATTAGACAAAATGCGTTTTTTTATTCATACAAAATACGTAAGAGTTCAATTTTTAAATTGCCGTAGTTACAAAATTGTGAAAGTTTATAGTCGAATCGAATCGTAATAAAATTTGTTATATCGAAGTTTGGTGAGCGTCATTTTGACCTCTAATTTTTAGTATATTTTATTTCATCTGTGAAATTAATCACTTCGTGGGACGCTTCGCGCCGTATAATTTATTTTTTCATATTATTTCTTAGTATTTTTCACTGAAAGACGAAGATATTTCGGGATTGTGTTTGAAGAATCCGAGGCGATCGCTTTCCGACTGTTCTTGTGTTTAGGTTTTTGAAAATGTCGGGAATAGCAAGTGCACGTTTAGCTGAAGAAAGAAAAGCCTGGC
Organism: Apamea epomidion; assembly: GCA_947507525.1. Taxonomy (NCBI): domain Eukaryota; kingdom Metazoa; phylum Arthropoda; class Insecta; order Lepidoptera; family Noctuidae; genus Apamea; species Apamea epomidion. Next base: position 11,525,948 of record OX382237.1, read on the forward strand.
GCAAGGACCATCCCTTTGTAAGCGACATGATTTTTGTTAGGGATTGTCCACTTGTTTGTTTAGTTTATAGTACTTGATCGAGAACATTTTGTGTTTCAGGGCTTTGTTGCCAGGCCTATGAAAAATCCGGATGGATCTCTAAATCTCATGACATGGGAATGTGCGATTCCTGGCAAAAAGGGGGTTAGTATTTCTAGAACTTATCGAATCTACAGCAACATTAATGTTACTATCCCATTGTGCTCAATCTGTAATGCATAGCATTTTCAAATGATATTGTATGTGAATTTGCACCAGGGTCAGTAATTTAACACAGGTACCTGCTAACAAGAAAGTTCCTAACAAATTACTTTTACTCTTGCAGACACCATGGGAGGGAGGTCTTTATAAGCTGCGCATGATTTTCAAAGATGACTATCCTTCTAGTCCACCTAAGTGCAAATTTGAACCTCCACTTTTCCATCCCAACGTGTATCCATCGGGCACTGTTTGCCTTTCACTATTAGATGAGGAAAAAGATTGGCGTCCCGCAATCACAATCAAACAGATCCTCCTTGGTATTCAGGATCTACTCAATGAACCTAATGTTAAAGACCCTGCACAGGCAGAAGCTTACACAATCTACTGGTTAGTAAACACTCTGAGATATATTGTTAACTTTGAATTATTCGCTATAAACTTATGTTGTTTTAATAAACACTATTGTAACTTTAAGTATTTTATTTCTTTTACAGTCAAAATCGGTTAGAATATGACAAAAGAGTTCGAGCACAAGCACGTGCCATGGCAGCGACAGAGTGATGCTGTTTACATCAAATATCAAAACACTCAAATGGGCTACTTACCATCATCTGGCTCTGTTGCAGAAAGCTATTCATAAAAATAATGTTAATCCTTTTGCAGTAATTCATATCAAAGTAGATGTTGAGTCAGGAACTCAAGGATGAGGAATCAAAGAAATTCTTTGGTGAGGATATAGTTTGGATCTGTATAAAATATGCATCAGCTTTCTGCCGCAAATCCAGGCAAGATAGTTCATGTCGGTGATATTGTTGAAATGTTCAATGACTTCAAGTATTATGAATTATCTATGAATAATTCAACAGTACATCTGATTTTATTAATATAGAGATTCCAATAAACATAAAGCCATTTGTTCTAATTGCTGTTCACATTCTAGAATTAATGGTTATTCTTAAGGCTCATTTTATTTTATTTATTATTGTAAAGTATCTGCATTGATTAAACACTGAATATAATGGTTAGTAATGCTTAACTGAGTGTCAGCCATCTTGTATGAAAATCTCATGACTTGATTTGCGCATAGAATGTTATTGTGATGATTTACGCTATTATTTTAAACTATTTTTGTATTTTTATGTTAGTGAAACCCAGTAATAAATTTCTCAAAAGTATCTATAAATAAAAGACTTGTCAATTAACTACCATGTGGAATGCTTAAAATCATTGAAACCAGTACAGTTTATCATGTCTTAAAATTAAATTTACAGACAGAAATAATAATTTTGTAAACATTCCATAAGTGCATTGAATTGTTGATATTCAGCTTATTTCAGTTTTGTATGTATTGGTTCAATGGAATACTTGGGATCGCTGCACATTGTTGTTAGGTACCTGCTGAATGTAAGGCTTAGATTACACCAGCATTCATTGTTATTTTGCCTGCTGAATGTAAGGCTAAGATTACACTAGTGTTAGTTAAGCGTGAGCCTACAATAGCGCGGTGGAAGGATGTCACGTGCCACATAGTGAGTCGCTGCAGTCCTAAAAATCGTATTCACAGTACTGCACCTGTGTAGAATAAAAGTTAAATGTTATGGGCCTGCCTTCCACATAGCATGCCTTTTCAGGATTTGATTCAAAGCAACTAGGGGAGGTTCTGAAATACACAAAGGTGGTACGCTTATACAAAAAAAATAGTCGGAAGTTGCTTTGACATTATCTTGAGATAAATCAACAATTCCAAAAATTATTATTTTTTGCAAACTATGGTCTACTGCCTTGTTATATTCATTTCCATAATCTCATAGATCGCATCATGCACTAGTTTGCGTGACGCCCCATCTATATTAGGTACTATACTCTTTAGGGACACGAATGCGCGTTGTGCTGGTTGTGTCTACAAAATAAATGGCTCACGATACTTGCGCTAATTACATATCCGTGCCAGTACTTTGCCGTAAGTATATCGCTACGTTTGTGGTCTGCGACTGCAAGCTTCGAGTATCAAATAATGAAAGGTGTGATCTGAATGTATAGCGCTACTAGGTTATTTTGACTCGTGGTCAAAATCGGAACTAACATGGCCATCTTGTTTTTAAATATCTCAAGTGACTTTCACAAAATGGGGGTGTTCCTGTCAACAACGTCATTCGAGCGCTAAAAGACCCTTATGCAATCTTCCATACCCTTACATGAATGTAAGGGTATGGGAATCATCGTCTCAATCGCTTTCCTACAGAATCTATTGATTCCCTTGAAAAAATTCTATGGGACATGGTAATTTGTCCTATAGAGAATTTTCAATCGATTCGATTAATCGTCGCAATATTGTGAAATTGTCAAAGAACCCGATTATGATTACGATTGGGTCTCACAATTTTATTAGATTGCAGGTTGTGAAATTCGTATGCAACATGAGGACGGTAATAATAATACCGTCATGGTCATGGTCCAAATGGTTGAATTAATATCTTGTTCACCGCTAAACAACTACCGGCTTTCTGTGGTGACTGCTATAAAAGGTTGTCTTCATTTGCTGAGAAGGTATGTATTAGGTCAAGCTACCCGAAACTGTCAAATTTTCCCAATCGACCTGCTGGCGTCTGTACGATGTTTTCCTTAGTCTGAGGTACGATGCAGTATTGTAAACATGTGTGATGTGTGGCGTCTACCGTTACCGTTTGCGCAAAGCTATACATTTACAGTATTAGCTGACCTCGCATTGTATAGGTTTTTCGTACAATCAGAAGTCAACTTATACTGGTTATGTATAGCTTGATATTGTGTAGCCGTGCGTACATGCTTGCAAATGCAAATTAGAACTTGTGCAAGTAGGATTGAGCGTCTTAACTGGCCACGGATATCCTATTTGGCAGAATATAAAATAATCATGGAATGTATTATATAGGGTCGCAGCATAACACTGAGCGATAGCCGTTTGACGTGCATGTTTACTCCAACCATTTTTTATTTTTTTGTGTTTTATGTTCTTTTTTGTCGTCATGTTTACTGCAAATAAACGTATTTTCTATCTTTATATACTTGGAAATATATTCTACGCAAAAAGAGTGTCTACGGTCTGGCTCAGGGTACGGTCGTACTGTTGCTTTTCGCGTGTCAGTAAAAAAGTAAGGACTTATAAAAAAAGGATTAATTACTTAAAGAATATTCAAAAATAGTGGTGCGATTTGAGAAGTTTACAAAATTGCGACTCGAGTGATCATTTTTAATTGCAGTTTACACCACAGCTAAATGTTTGTGGTCGAATAAACAAAAAAAAAAAAATAGCTGATAATCTAACAATCTATTCGTTTTTTAACTATTATCGGCCACGTCACTTGAATTGTTCTTGAGACTACGTATCAATCCTTGTTTAACGAGACATACTGCCAGTTTTAAGTGACTATATATAGTGAGTTATATATATATTCTAGATATAACTGTTACCTTACAAATCGGCCAATCGTTTGGATAGGCCGAGTCAAAGTTAAACCGAAACTGTAGCAGAAACTAGCCGATACTTCGGCACTGTCTAGTTCGATCCCATCACTAACATTTTTAACTTTGACAGAGTTTGACTTAGTGATGGGCGATTTCGAGATGTTTTAACAATTGAAAGAATCGGAGTTGTTAAAATAAACCATCGAGTCAACCATCATCTCACCGTTCTACAAAACAATCGAGATGTTTTTCGATTGTTTCCAGTCAATGGAATCGACCGCTAGTTTTCAACTGTTAGAATAAAAAAACAGATTACCTAAATAAAAACCCTCCATATGTTTTATTTATTTCACGATTCCTTCTATCTAATTATTCGTACGTAAGTTAACTACTTACATTTTATTCCCGTTGCGGTATTGATCATGTTCGATTGCTCTTGTTGAAATAATTAGTTTGGATTCGCAATCACAACGCAAGTCAAGAACTCGCGAAACTAAACCATCGAGGAAAAACTCTCGAATGAATGCGCCATGCGCCAGTCGCAATAACAGCTTAAACATAACGAGTCGGACTCGAGTCCAAGTCGAAACAATCGAGATATTCGAACAATTGAAATAATCGAATAAAACCTCTCACCATCACGCATTGCTAGTTTGACTATTTTGACTTTGACAGATGATCTTTGTCCTAAGTGTTGTTTACTGTCAAAAAAATATTGTACTAAATGAACGATTGAATTTATTTTACAAAAAATATAACAATTATTGAATTGTATTACCTAATAATTTGTTCGTGTGAGGTGCGGTTAGTGACGAAGGATTCGTCTTATTCATAATGGCTGATGACGATCAGGATTCTAAAGAGTACCGGTGGGAGACAGGTTATGAGAAGACTTGGTGAGTTTGAGAGTTATTTTTGAGTTAGCTTTCAATCATTGTCAAGATTTGGTGCCCTTTAGTAATCAAAGGAATTGCAGTATTTAAACCCATGTTTGCATAGCCAATTTGTATGTATGTGAATGTTATTACTTTTTCAGGGAGGCTATCAAAGAAGATGAGGATGGGTTGGTGGAAGGCCTGGTGGCGGAGTTTGCGCAGAAAGCGGCGCGGAAGGCGGTCGTGCCCCGTCGTGGACCTGTAAGACTGGGCATGATGAGGCATGTACTAGTGGCAGTAGATTGTTCAGAAGCTATGAACTCACAGGATCTGAAGCCATCCAGATTTCTTTGTACATTAAAGGTAGGTTCATTCCTAGTTATTCCTGTATGAAATACAAAACTAAATTCCTGGAAATTGTTCTAAAATGTATTTTAAAACATTTCAGCTACTTGAAAAGTTTATAGAGGAGTACTTTGACCAGAACCCTTTAAGTCAACTTGGCTTAGTTTTGATGAAAAACAAAAGAGCTGAAAAACTTACTGAGCTCTCTGGGAATGTCAGAAAACATATCAAGTCTCTACAGGGGTCTGTAAATCTTCAATATATGTATAACTTTCTTAGATTTGTTATGAGAGTAGTACCCTATGAGTGAGCATTTGTGGCACTATGCAGCATCGTCAGCACTGGCCTACAAATCCTAGATAGGATTACGAGCCACATACATACATATGTAAACTCACACCTTCTTCCCACAGAGGTAGCACAGGGGCAGCTACAGAACCCACATCTTTTGCAGAATAGAGGCATGTGTCCCACTTGGAAAAATAGAGGCTGATAAGATTGTGTAAGCTTACCTATTGGATGGTCTCCATTTCTTTCATAGGCTAACAGACATGGTACTAAATGGGGAGCCGTCATTACAAAACACCCTGGAGTTTGCTGGGCGAGTCCTCAAACCTCTCCCTGCCCATGCTTCTAGAGAACTTCTGGTGTTGTTTGCATCACTCACTACTTGTGACCCGGGTGATATTAATACTACTATTCAGGTGTGTAAAACTATTATGTAGCCTTTAAATGGTGAAAGTTGTTCATGATTGTTATTTGAAAGTGACTTCACTAAAGGTCTGTGTCTAATAAAATATTCTATCTATTTTTAGGCACTAAAAACAGAAGGAATAAGATGTTCAGTCATTGGTTTGGCAGCAGAAGTAAGAATTTGTAAGAAGTTATGTCAAGATACGGGTGGAGAATATGGTGTAAGTAAAGTGCAATTTTTTGGTACTGTATTAATTTAGTTAGCAACCATGTTTGACAACCATACGTAAAAATAAGAACTAAAGTTCTTAATAATTCATTAAACTTTAGCCTAATAGACTAACAACCAATATAACTCTTAACTTTTTGTGATAGATTGTGTTATAACTAAGAATTGTGTCAAATTGCACTTATAGTGAAGAGCGTGGTTTGCATTGACAAACAATCGCACAGCACACTTGTGTATTATAAAGAGACTGGCACGCAAGTACGAGACAGAGACAATACAATTTAAAAAAAATGTTTTCTAATTCGATTTGATTTACATTACATATTATAAAATTAAAAATGTCACTCATTCAAATTAGGTTGAGAATTAGTAGCTTATAGTCATCAATAGTTCAAACTTAAATAAAACAGTACCTCATAATGTCACCTCTGCACCACTTTTTAGTGTTTTCAACTTTCGTTGGGAAGAAGTGGCGCAACAAACTCCGCAGCAACACAACTGTCTGTCGTTGGTGTACTGTACTTACTAATCTACTAATAAGATGACTGTTGTTGTCTGTACTTTGTTCAGGTGGTGCTCGACGATGTCCACTACCGTACCTTACTGCTGGACGCGACCAGTCCACCGCCGCGCGCGCGGGCTCTGGACGCTGGACTCGTGAAGATGGGTTTCCCGCATTCCGCGCCGCAGACCAACCAGACGGATCCTGGGACTAATGCTGACCCACCCATCACTGTTTGCATGTGGTTAGTATAAGACGCGAAAGTACTATACAACAACATGAACTATCCAAAATCTATATCTAACTACTATCTAACGACTATTTCTGCTTGCAGCGCATATTATTAGTCGACCTAAAAAGGATCCTCTTTTGTTTTTACTTACGGACGCAGCTGCGGTCATAATGTGCACGGGGTTTTGTTTTCAAAATGGTCAGATCTAGGTTTTTTCGATAGTACCATCAATATCATTATTTACAATACTCTGAGAATATTTGTATATGTTGGGTAAAGGCGAGGCAGATTCAGACACTGAAAATATTAATAAAGTTCAGGCAGTCTGCTGCCGTTTTATTGCTGCTGTTGCTTATACTAAAATTACATTATTTATGTTATTTTTTCAGTCACTTGGAGGACGGCGAAGGTGTTGGCGGAGAAGGTCACTTGTGTCCGCAGTGTCGCAGCAAGTACTGTTCGCTGCCGGCTCAGTGTCGTACCTGTGGACTGACACTGGCTTCAGCACCACATCTGGCTAGGTACTATATCTACTTACAATAGACAAAGAAATACTACTTCGAATAGCAGCGAAACATCCCCTCTAGATGCATTCAAAATTACCTGCACTACCCTTCATCGGGGCGTATGAGCCCTTTCACAACCTTTTAGTTTAGATAATCTTGAATGTATTAATAACCTGCACTTCATGTGCAACGTAAGGTCAGCGTAAATAAAAGCATCCTTATTTCACAGCTATAATATTTTCGTTTTTGCAGGTCATACCACCATCTTTTCCCTGTTGAACCGTATGAAGAAATGGCGAATGAGGGACAAGCACAATACTGTTTTGCATGTTTAAGAACCTTCACAGATCTTGATAAACAAGTGAGTCAATTAATATTAAATAGTAACAGTGTACAACTGTTTACAGTATTCTACCTCGAAAAGTCTTCGGAGAAAGCTGCACCTACCAAAATTCTAATCAGATTGTCAAATTTTCTTCTTATCGGTCTCTTGGTTGTCCTGTTCTCAGATTAAAGCCCAATCTATTAATATTTTTCGTGAATGTAGAAATTAATTAATTAATTAATCATCACTTATGTACCTACCCAGATGTATCGCTGCACGCGTTGTCACGAGTTCTACTGCTGGGAGTGCGAAAGTGTGGTATCCACCACCCTTCACGTCTGTCCCGGCTGTTCCTCCCGACCACACCTCTACCAACGGCTGCCCGATTCGTCGTGACCTATTAACCACGGAGAATGTCTATCTACAGAACCTGGCCGTAAAGACACATCGAGGTTTAAAAAAAAATCGCCGTGTACAGTCCGTTCACAGTTATCATAATCGTTTCTTGCTTAGAAAGTAGGTACATAAAATAAAGGTGGTAACATAACTTCATTTTACCTCTGATTTTGCATCACTATCGAAATCACAGTGATCTTTATTCTCATTCTAATAAGGTTGCTGCTGGGTTCCTGCCACTGACAAGTCTGTCAAAATTATTGTGATCTTTTCTCTCGTTACAAAAATGATGTTTTTAGGTTTCTGTCAGATGTAAAATAATTTTGAAAGGACTGTAGAGCGTAGTCTTTTGTGTGACAGCCTCTTTCTTTTTTTATAATTTGTCAATAACGCCGGGGCACTGCACTATATATGTCTATATTCATATATTATGGTGATTGTGCAAGAAAGCAGCCAATATGTACGATTTTATATGTATGTATGGTGTGAAGCTGTGATTAAAATAATTTTAAGGTTAAAAACATTGTTTTTGTTATTACTTATATCGTATTTAGAGAAGCTCATCTCCAACTCTCGTACCGAAAGACGTAGCTTCGAAAGGCCTACTACAAGATGGACCGATGACCTTGTACAGGCCGCAGAAATCCACTGTATGCGAGAAGCACAAAACCGTTCGAAGTGGCGATGCTTAGGGGAGGCTTATCTGTCCAGCAGTGGTCGTCCTTCGGCTGAAATGATGATGATGATATCCAACTCGATGGTTAGGTTACAAATAAAAAAACGATTGTAATTTAAATGGTTTATTCATATCACAATTTGGAATTTTCTATGTGGCAATAGAAAAATAACTGCTCTTACACTAACAACTTACATGGTTTTTATTCTATCACGTTATTATTTAATGTTACTTCGCTGGCATGCTTCGTTTACATTGAGCAAGTATTAGTGTACAATTACTGTACATAATGTAAACGTAAGCAAGCTTACATAGCTCTAGAATTACAGCTTGGCAAAAAAGACAGAGAGAGCACTATGAACTTTCGCGCATGTTCTCTCACTCACACTCGTCTCATGACACCATTTGGTTCCTAAAAAACGTTAATGAGCAGCCTTTTGCGCAAAGTTTGGACGGGTCATGCATGATTTAACAGCCGTACCTGTGGCCGTACTGTTGATAAAGTACGCCGTCACTGTCGCTAACGTATAACGTAGATTTATCTTCAAACAAAAACGTGTCCTAAGAATATCTCCCTGTAGTTTAAACTCTTCATCTAGTATGTTTGTAAATAACAAAATAAAGTAGGTACTTAGTTCTGCTTCTAGACGTTTTGGCCAAGCTGTAAGTTTAACACGCAGTTGTGACGTTACTTCCTTGCATCTTCGCATAATCAAAACGCGATTTTAGGATACAATCTGGATTTCAATAGTTTTCTTGCATTAATTATTCTACATTGAAAACATGATACATAAATATTAAATAGGAATATAAATTATACCTTATTTATTATACATTGATAAGTACATAAATATTTTATTTCTATTCCTAGATAAACGTCTGCGAGTACATCTCATAAGCGGTCAGTTACATAAATCACAGATTAAAATCTCTCATTGCTACATTACAATGGTATTTAATACCAAACAGCTGTTGTTTTTGGTTTTACTTCACATTTATAAAAAATATTATAAAAGGCATCATCTTGTATACGGAATAACCGTGTTTAGTGAGAATTACTTATAACTAGTGGTTGATTTTATTTATTATTGTATTTATTTATCTGAGATAAGTTCGCGCCTCTCAGGCACGTTTCAGTTTCTTACTTTAGATTAAAATATCACTTTACGTCTCGTTCTACTCTGTTACAGTGGTGCACACGACGACACATCAAGCCAGTTTCCAGTTTTAGCTGACCTTGCATCGTATCATTATACGATGCAAGAAGGCAGCTTATACTGGAAATATATAGCTTGATATGTCATCGTGTGGACCTATATAACAGTTATTTTAAATATGATAAAAAGTATAAAGACTTTATTTTCTTTACCCAGTTTGTCATGAGTGTTGTTTGCAAATGTTTAGCAAATTGATTTATTTGCAGCTCATCACGCAGTTGCCTCTTACTGATCAATAAAGGCAACTGTTTACTTTCAATGAATGCTAAGGAAATTATTCTTTTATCACAGATTTATGCCATTCCATCTAGCTCCATCGAGATCGTGCGACGGCAAATTATTGTAAAATGTCCTTTTGCAAAACAACAGGACATTTTACAATAATTTAAGGTATCGGTCGAGATTTTGACATTTTATCCTACTACACTATTGTAAGTTTAATATACTTGCATACAGTTTTATCCAACAACCATTCTGTGTCGCTAGTAGTCGGACACTTGCTTAAGTACAAATTTTTTTTACAAGTTCCTTCAGACCCTTCGGATTTCTGTGGTCGTTTTCTTGCGCCCAATCCACAATATATTAGGTTTTTGGTAATACTGTTCTATTTGTAGAAGAGACTTGCCTTTCGTCTCTGGTAGTAAGAGGAAGAGAACTACGGTAGCGAGTAGGGATGAGGCACCAAAGAGGCCGAATACTCCAGCGATGCCGATAGCGTTTTTCATGACGGGGTAAAGTTTGGTGAATCCGAAAAGGACGGAATTGAAGAGGCAGAAGATGTAGCCTCCGCAAAGGCCTCGGACTTTGGTGGGTAGTAGTTCCCCGATCATAAGTCCGGGTAGGAGGAAGAAGCCGAGGGTGTTGAAGGCGACGTAGCTGAGGATGAGTGCGGGGGGCGTGATGCCGGAGCCGGGGCCTTGCGACAGGAGGGCGGCGAGGGCCAGCGTGCACACGGCCGTGCCGATGCCCGACACGAGCACGAGCGCGCGTCGCGTGATGCGCAGGAGCAAGATGCACGCTAGCACAGTTACTGCAAGCCGCACCAGTGCACTCGCGTTAGCTGCCATCTGATAACAATATGGTGTTCTGATTAGTAAGTTGCCTTTACGTTTCAAAGCCTTTTTCCGTCAGGTAGTCAAGAGGCTTCTAACTTATTGTTATTGCTAGTAAGTACATAAGTAATTTGGCTATTAAATATTATATTACTTTACTAATTATTATAATACTGATACTGATTCAGCCGCAACACGAAAAGAAAGGAAAATCTGTATATTCCTGGCAAGAGTTAAGATTCCACAAACAGAAGGAATACTCACAGTAGGTTGAAGAGAACCACCGGAGTCCTTGACAATGTCCACAGCATAGAAGATAACTACATAACTGCCAGACAAAATCTGCAGTATGTTAAACGCGTTGATGAGGAGCAGTGGTTTCAGCACTGGCGCTCGGGTGACAGTCTCTAGGAAGTTTATCTTTTCTTCGCCGCGTGCCTTCTCTTTCTCCCGAGCCGATATCAACTCATGGAGCTCACGTTGGGCCTGGGGACAAACAGCATTTATTATTTTCTAAGTGTGGAAATATTGTCCATACTCGTCACACTCCGCATATACATATACGCGGATAACTAGGCAAGTTATGTTAAACGAGGCAAGGCTACCTAGTTTTTAAATAGCTTTCAGCTTTAATATTCTAAGCTTGATTAGGTACCTAGTTAAGTACCTACTTAGATTAGGACGACGTGAAATAGTCTCTTTCTTTTGGGGAGTGAAAGAGAAGAACTACATAGATAGGTAGGTACCTATGCTCACAATCAGCAAAATATTTGAACTTCCACAGGTAATATTTACCTAACTTTCACAAAATCTCTTCATTAATGTTGTGACCATATCACGTTACTAATTAATTTGTTTATCAGACTCCGCAATTCTAAATTAGAAACACAAAACCTACCAATAATTAACAACAGCTTTTTACAAGCGATGCTCGTTTATTGCCTGAATTTGTTTGTGTCGGCACATGTTCGAGAAAATGACAAATCAATTTGTTGTGTGCCTCCTTCCTTGTTGAGCTCATTAAGAGGTCATTTTACAGGCAATCACATGTGCGGCCGTCTTTCGATGTTACTATAACAATATAGCGAGATATAAACAAACATGCATGTATAGCATGCTTCAAAACAGCTGTAGTCATTAATTTAGATGAGTCTGCCTGACGACCGCGACTGTTCGAGAAGAGATGTGCTAGCAACAAATATCCAGTCAGTATTCCAGTGGGCCTGTCGTTGTTAGTTATTCTTATGTGACAGCACTAACTATAGGTAGGTATGTGTACCTATAAGTAAGTAGGTATGTGGAAATTATAAAGGAAATAATAATGTTGACGAGGTTGCTTGCAGTAAAGGAAGTGGTATCGCTATCAAAAGTAGGTAAGTAGGTACCTATGAAACCTACGTAAATAATATTACTACAGTCCGGCCGTCTGTCGCTCTGTGGTCTGTCGTCGAGAAAGTGCGTTCCTGACACGTGACAGTGCGACTTTGTACGAAATTGACGTTTGTATGAAACTGACAGGTGTCAAGAACGCATGTTTGGTCGCGTTGCTATCATTTATAATAGTTAGATATCGAAGTGTATAGTACATAAACATTCGATTCGCGCACCGTGAACACGTCATAGTACTCATAGTGTCAAGAGCATTTAAGTACGTACCTACTTACTTGTTTGATGAATATTAAATTCATTCGACAGAGTGTATCTTGCCTAATCTAGATTTATTTGAATAAGCACATAATATAAATGGCTAAAAAACAACAACATCAAGCCTCCTGTATTTGCCGAAGGGTTAGACAGAGGTGCACCAGTAACCCACCATTTCGCCAGTTAAGTTTAAGTGCCATGTAATAGGGGCGAGCCTAATGTCATCAGCAATAAATCCAGGCTGCTAGTGAGAAATTCAGATGCAGAAACCCAATAACACTTTGCCCGAGCCGGGACTCGAACCCAAGACCTCATACTCACGGCCCTGGTCCAGGCCATGGTACGGAGCGAGAGTGCATGGGAAGCCGTTACCTCCTTCTGCGAAGCAGTAATGCTCGCAAAGGGGGAGGCGGAGCGCGTGAGGGAGAGGCAATCTCTGCGCCCTCACGCCCCTAGTCGCCGCAGGCCGGAGACGCCCTGGACATCGGGAGTCAACAGTGGATTCCCGGCCACCGTAGGCGCGGGTTTGCGGGCGGCGAGCAATGGGTAGCTCGTCGCCCGGTAATGACAGACCCGGGTCGACGGCGCGTTGTGTTCCACGCGCGCCTTAAAGAGATGTCCGCCCGAAGAGACGGGGTCCGCTAGGGCCGATGCCTGCTAGGGCCGCGGGTTGTTCGAAAGAGATACCGTGGCCCTTGGCAATGGCAACTGAAGGAACACGGGTGGGTTCTAGTCAGTAAAAGGCTGACACGCCCTTCCGCTCCGCTCAGAGCGGGAGAAGCCATCTGATGATATCCCATCTAAAAAAAAAAGTCATACTCAGCAGTAGATCTTGCGACCATTAAACCAAGAAGGTAATACGAGGCTAAACATAATAATGATAAAATCTGCATACAGAGATATAAACCGAAGCTTAAAAAAATAAAAATCGTTTCGAAAGCGTAGCGACTACGCCGTCGCGTAGCACTCGTAGCATGGTGCAAGGTCCCTATGCCCGTATCCGGTACCTCGGGATTTTTGTAGAGTTCCTCTTTTTATCAGACTAGAGCAAAGTCAAATGACTGTTCGGTCTCCGGCTATAAGACAACAGATTTATATTTAATTTTAAAATCAACATGTTATTGTCGTAGTATAGTTTTTTTTTTTAATTTTTTAACTACGCTACGCGAAAAAAATCCTTCTAAAATGAAGGATTTTTTTCGCAGCTTACCTCAGTTGTCAGGACGATTTAGCAAATGCACGTTCAACAATGTAAGTACTATTTAGTCTGTGTTAACAATCATTCACGCTGTTCAAGCAAGGATTTAGTGTGCTTGTCGAACTCGAAACCAATCAGAGATTATGTTCAATTGTTCTACAGAGGATGTTTACGTGTGTAACGGGCTGTATTCAATGTCCCAGCTTATTTAAAAGTTCAATAAAAAAAAACAGATATTGCTTTTACATTGTTGTTTTGTTATTGTTCAGTTCATTGCCAACTGAATTTAGAATCTTAAAACGTTAGTTACTTATAATATTATACAGTGTTTTTTTAATTGGGACGAATATGCGAAGTGGGAAAAATACGAATCCATATGAGATACAGGGAAACTGTCGTAGCAACCATCACAATCACAATCACACAATCTATTACTAACCACTAACAATGTATGGACTGTTATAGGTCTGAAATAAAGATATATATATATTTTTTATTCGATTATTTTTTATGAATTTGTTGGCAGACTACTTTTTTTGGCCAAGTGCGAGTTGTCCATAAAATATTGAAAAAAAAAACATTTTTTTATACTGCGGTTCGGCCCACTTCTGCTAGCCAGATTTTTGTCTTCTCTTTCTCAGTAGCATATAGACTTCCACATTGTCGCCAAAATAATCATTTCTATTCGTGCCTATTTGTTTTGAAAAGTTTAATTTGTTATGAATATTGAGTTTTTTGTATATACTAGTACTAGTAGCATGGCGTGGCATTCGAAACAGAAATGCCTTTCAAGTTTTAAAATAACTTACTTACCTAGTAGCACCAGACACATGTTATTTGCCTATAACGCGTCACAGCGCAATGCGCTCCTGACACCAGTGTCAGTGAAACATATCCTAGTAGTTAATAAAGATCGTAAAACACGTATTCGTTTGTATAAAACAGACAGGAGTCAAGAACGCATTCTCTCGTCAGCCGCACTCTACATAAAGCAGGCATTTACATTCTAACAACAAGGTATGTCATACTAATAACTACTTATCAGCATTTAGCAATCAAAAATAAATAAATAAACGTACATTAATTACTTGCAGTAATCTAGTTTCTGATACCTCCTTACTTAGACATATATGCGAGTACCTACTTTATATGTAGTATGTATGCTTTTATTTATTTATTTTTTTTCATGATGGGAAATCATCAAATGACCCCTCCCGCTCTGGGTGGAGCAGAAGGGAGTGTCAGACTCTTACTGACTATTATGTATGCTGCGAGTGTTATGACGGCAATCGATTATAATCATAAATATGTATGACTTACTTTTTTTCAAGTGCATCAAGGACGTAGTTGTTTAACTTTACGTAGATAATCGCTGGTCCATCTCTAGCTTTCCAGAACGTTAGGTTCATTTGCGTAAAATTATGGAACGTTTGCGTAAAATTAATAGGACTTAATTATAACCGGATTCTGCTGCTCTTGTGCGAAGTGCTTAATTAAAAGTTTCTCAAACCTGCGGGGTACCTAATTGCGTAGCACACTAACAGTAGCAATGGCTTTCATTTTGACAGTTCAACAACATTCATTGCGTTATTTACGTTTTCGAGCCGACTTTTCGAACATATGAAGCATTGCTAATCCATTGCTTAACCTTCAAAATGATTCAGATTAAGATCGATAGTGTGTTCTTTTATGGAACATTTTCGTAAAATCAATAGGACCAAATTCTGCTACTTTTATTGCTTAATTAAAAGTTGCATCTTTTATGAAAATCATGCTCTCCATAAAAGTACACATGTTTTTATGGAGAGAATGAGAGAGGTTCTAAGGTTCTAAAGGATACTGATGGATTAATTTGGCTATGCTAATTCAAAGGCACAACAACTTTCTACGCTGGAAAGGGAGCTACGTCACGTGTCCGAATCGATTAAGGCCGTCTGAGTTTTGATAATGACCTTCAGCTGATTAATAAGTAAGTGGATACTTACGGTGTCGGGGTCTCCGCGCAGGCGTGACATGGCGGCCATGGCGTCGTGGAAGCGCCCCCGCCGCGCCAGCCATGTGGGGCTCTCCGGCGACAGGCACAGGGCAATGAAGGCAAGGGCTGGCAGCACAGTGGACAGATGGGCCACTGACCGCCACGGCAGCGCACCTCCCAGTGCGTACACATACAACACTCCGAGTGAGTACGCCACAAATGGCGTGCCTATCATCAACCCTCTCAGTCTTGGTTCTGAAATTTCACCTAAGTACACCTGCGAAAAAATAAACAGCTCTAGATTTTAACGTACTTTCTTATAGCCTAGGTACAGACGCCAGCACATCGAGCTACTACAATCTGTCAAATTTCTTTAATAGATGTTCAACTTTATCGTTAAAGCATTAAGGTTCAAGGTTGATTGGGAAAATTTGACAGTTTCGTGTAGCTTGCCTTGCTGGCGTCTGTACATAATAACAAACGTGTCTTAGTTATAAGTATATGTACATAATTATAAGTCTAGAATGGCATGAGTGGATGTAATCTAGAAGCAGTTGAAAAATATCGATATCTCTATGAATATAATTTCTTGTTGAGTCGCATACAAAACGTGAGATTATTTTCAAAACCAACGATACGCTACTATCACTATCAATACAAGGGTTTATTTATAAACGATGATTAAAGTTAAGTCACGGTTAAACGTCAAAAATTTATGGTTAAACAGTCGCTAATCACTACTTAACTTTAAGCAACGCTTATGCATAAGGGGACTTGAACTAGTGTTATACATACCTGTGAAGGTGCTGCCATAATGCCGACGGCAAATCCACACACGACTCTGCCGAGGAGAAGCAGGGCGTGATGAGAGGCCGTCCCTATAATGATCCAACCGACGATTAGCGGCAGTGTGCATGTCTGTAGCGTGCGCTTCCGGCCTATAGCCTCCATGATTGGACCCGACAGCATGGATCCGAGCGGCGTCGCTGCTGAGTGAATACTTGCTGTGGGCAAAGGAGGTTTATTGTTAGAACATCTTTGTATGTTTCAGGTTCTTTTAAATCTGCATAGTCTTATTGTCTTTTCATATAACCATCTAGGAATTGGGCTCTTAAGGATGCAGGTATATTAGATGGTCTATTTATTTTATTTTTTTATTTAAGCTCACACTGGACCGCCATACAGCAATTACACCAATGGAGCTATGCTAATAAGACCAACTGGATGCAGAAGGCGAAGGATAGGGTGTTATAGCGCAGCATGGGACTCCTCCCATGAGAGGCCTATATCCTGCAGTAGACTGCGATAGGCTGAGTTGATTGATTGATGCTAATTAGATAATCAAACAGTCTACCTACTCATCTGCTGTGTTATGTGTTCACAAGTGCGTGTTTATACTTGTGCTAGCTGTGATTGCAGAAAAAAATTACCATAATTCGGCGTAATTCTTCACAACTTTTTCTGAATGTTTTTGCGAGTAGCGTGTGTAGGATTAAAATGAATTTTCGAACAAGACAAAGAAAATACTAACACGCGCAGTAGGTACCTACCTATTGGACGTTGGAGCATATAATTTTGAACGTTGATCTGCTAAAGATCAAAGTTCAAAATTGTATGGTCCTCGTAAGATCGATTAGTAACATGACGCTTCGCAACTCGAGAGCGACCAATGACCATAATATGAGTTACAAAGGTGGATGTCTCGAAATTATGGACTGTGGAACTATATGACACGCTACGAAAGCGTGTACATTGGGTAGGTTAGGTTGCGTAAGTATTAAACAAGATTTAATAATAGCTGTTCACTCTTAGGATTAACCTGGCTAACTTGTACATAGTTTGGAAGAGAGACAAAACAGAGGTTACGAATATAATTTATGATGAGTTTTTAAAGATTAACATACATTCAGTAAACAAAATGGAAAGCATAATCAGCCTATAATGTTCCCACTGCTGGGACACAGGGTTCCTCTCTTCGAGAGGAGAGAGGAGGCCAGTGCGGCTTGGTAGATGTCACATGTCTTCGATTTTTTTTAGTTCTAGGACATGCCGGAGAGCATTGGTGGCCCAATGGTATTGGCCGCGACTGACGATTTGTAGGTCCTAGGTTCGAACCCAGACAGGCGCTTTACATTGTGTAAATTATTTCATCACCACTGCTCTCCAAACGGTGAAGGAAAACATCGTGAGAAAAATGGAAAGGAGAGCGCAATATTTGCAGACATGGACTGAAATGGCTATTATAGCCGAGGAAGGTAAACCATTTGTGTTATTCAATGCTTAAGTATTTATCTTCAAAGCGCTTAATTCCAACGTCCTTCTACGACGACATGATTATTAATTAGTCTCTGATCTGATTGCTTGTATTTGGACAATTGGATTAAAATAATGTCAGGCTCAGGCTGTTGTTTTTATAAGTACCTAACAGGTGTTTGTACTTTTTTTTGCTGTTTGTCAAATGACAAATTTGTGTGCTCGTGGTTCCCTTCATCATCATCATCACCATCCACAACTCAGCTTCACCCACAGTTGAGTATCATAGGCCTCTCTTTTCTTGTGCCAATCCCCACTCTCCTGTGCCAGCCGCATACAGGTTCAACCCGCGATGGTAACGATGGATAATATCGTCCACCCATCTCGCCGCTGGACGACCACGTCGTTTGACCAGTCCGTGGACGCCACACTGCATCTCAATATTCTCACTATATCTCAATATTGCACCTTGCCAGGTGTCCAGCCCAACTTCATTTGAGATCCATAACTCGTTTTTCGGTGCCGTAAACCTTCGTACGTCTTCGTATCTCGACGTTTAGGACACAGTCTACCCTTATGCCAAGCTTGGAACGGTCCACGGCTTTCCGTGCAGCTCTCACTCTGTTCACATAGAGATGTGAACAGAGTGAGAGCTGCACGGAAAGCCGTGGACCATGAAGAGTCATGGTATAGTAATTTGCATGTCGTAAAGTATTATGGTCATTATTATTTAGTTTTACAGTTATTTACTATGTAACACAATTATATTATATGTTGTTACATTTTTTATTTAACAGTTCAGTCACGTGCCGATTACTGAAATCTTTGTCAATATTTTGAGTACCGCATGCTTCTTATTGATTGGCAATCATTCATTGCTTGAATTCAGATACTCGTAATTTATCAACAAATGTAGCCGACAGTTTAATGTTTTCGTGCTTTATCGCGGGTATTGTGTACGAAATAAGTCAAGGGTACGAATGGCTTTCGAAGGATCTTCTTCTTTGTGGTGTCGATGGTGCGACAGTGTATTTGTTGGCCCCAAACTTCGCCACGTCCACGGGTTCGTCGGTGGCAGCACAGAGGTCGCTATGGTTGCATTTTTTGGGACACAGAGGGCAGGAAAGGAGGTGGGACAACGTTTCTGCTACAGCTCCACATTCACACCCTGCTGACGTACCATCGATAGACCCACTTTGTGAGTTTGTTGTTTCGGAGTAAGTATACAGCAAGAGCATACCAAATCAAATAGGATGCAAACTAAACATCAGATTTAAACGACCGCTTATTTACAGCGATTGATTGACGTTTTAATTTGAGAATTTTATCGCAAATGTTATCAGAAAATGCCAATGATGGAAATAATGGCTGTGTTGCAATAACGACATTTAGAAGGTTAAGGATTTGTTTCTCACATTTCTTTATTTGGTTCTGTTATCAAAATGCTGTTATCCTTGAGAATTTTTGCAAAAATATATTTCTATTTAGTATTCTGCAGAGCTCGTATCACCGATCCAATTCGGGGTCATTGTGATTGATTGCAATATTGCAATGTTCTTGGTGCTAAAATTGCAGGGTATGGAGTTTGAGTGCAATCATTGGTGTAATGATCGACCTGACAACGTATACAGAGTGAATGAGAAATGTGTGGTCATATTAATTTAAGGGTTTGTTTGGTACAGACTATCAAACTGAACTACTTTCTCTATGGGACCAACATCATAATCGCGAAAAATCTATCAGCTGTCCCATACATTTGGGTCGAGTAGGTATTGAAGTTTTGTAAGGGACAGCCGATTATAATATTACGATTTTGGTCCCATGGAGAAAGTTGTTGAGTTTGATGGTCTGTGTCTTAAATATGACCACACATTTCCGATAGACGCTGTATACAGGATGGCAGGAACATGGACGCACAACCTGTTATCATGGATTGAGTACATGATGTTGACCCCCCAGCGTTGAAATTTTAGGTCGGTTATTTATTAAAAAAAAATATATTAAAAATTGCTCTGCCCTGCATTTTGACCACGTAGGTATTGCACTTTTTTATGAAACAGCTATTTTTTTTGCATGTGCTGTATTCATGAATTCTGTTTGCTCATCGATGTCCTTGCCATTCTGTCTGTATTTTGTAAACACTATCTGCTCTGACATAGGTAAAAGTTCAGGCGGTGAGAACTAGTTGATATCTAATAGTAGGTACATAGAAAATATTAGGGTCAAATAAGGTATCAGTGATTCTATAGACTGACGATCGTCAGCTCATAGGTAACCTGCGAGATAACGACGTGTTTCAGTCAGCTGACCGCTACAACCCGTTGCAGAGGTCAACTGAGTGAAATGTCACGTTGTAATATGATGATAAGGTGATGCAGCTGTTTGAGATAATTCTTTTTCTTTCTTTATTTATTTACTGTGTTAGCAGTCACGTCAGTAAAGTAAGGTACCTAATAAAAAATATGGGTTGGACGTTGGACTCAGATTTGGGTTATCTAGTCCAACGGGCAAAGTCCAACCAGTTAGTTTGTTTATTTATTTAAGGCCTTGCTTAATAACAAGCTTGTGAGAATCACGAAATAATCATTGCAAGTTTCTCGCGATGCTGAATATTGCTGAAGGCACCTGAAGTAGTTTTAATTAACATCATCTCATCATCTGCCGAGCCTTTTTCCAACTATGTTGGAGACGGCTTCCAGTCAAATGCAGGATGCAGCTGAATACCAGTATTTTACATGGAGCGACTGTCTATCTGAACTCCACAGCCCAATTACTGGGTAACACGTTACCCCGTGGTATGACTGGTTGTCTGACTACTAGGCTTCTGACGAAACGTAACGACTGTCAAAGATTTGCGAATGAAAGCCGGGACCAATGGCTTAACTAAAGAGTTACTATGGTATGAATGTATATCTACTTAATTAATTACCATGCATAAAGAATAAAATATCCCCGTGTATAAATCGTAACCATATTTTTTGCACATCAAATACGAGTACATACCTACTTGTGTATAGGAACTATGAATACCTATTTATTGTTCTAATTGCGGACACGTTTTTTCAGCTTCAGCATAATTCTTAGTCAATTGTTACTAATTAGCGTTAATTGTGTGTTGTCTAAGCCAATTTAAATAAAATTAATTTCAATAAGAATCAGATTGAAAGAAATATGAACAAAGTATTTTTGTTCTTGGTCGTTCGTTCCATCAGTACCATCATTAGTGGCTTTTAAGGAAGAGTCACCACAATCGTGCCAATGTCCCGTATGACGATAGTGTAGACCGCCAAAGACTGAAGAGTTTGTTGATGTTCAGTGTTTTTTTTGACGGTGTTGTTATGTTAAACGGTATATTTAAATTTGCAGCAGATTTATGGGTTTATTTATTCAAACTTCTTGGTATCACTGCAAGTCAAGTAGAATGACGTCACTGGCCACTTTGGGTCGAAAAAATATCATGATCGCCATTACTTACCATAATTTAAAAAATATCGTTTGTTATTTTTTCTTCGTATTATGGCATTTTCTTGCTAAAAAGTTTTTATTCTGGGTTTGTTACCCTGGAAAAGTCCACAAGTGTTATAATTGGTAAGTACTTATGTGTGTGATTTCAAAACGGGGTAGGTAGTGTAGGTACCCATAATTATAATATGATTTGATTGCGTACGTATTGTTTTCACCTTTAAACTCCTACGGAGTTCTGAAAATGGCTGGAAAAATGAAAAACTTACCAATACATAGATGCGTATTGTAGTGTTTATGTTTTAAAGCTAAAAACCGTTGTTTGTGGCGCCACTAATGAAGCTACTGTCAGAAGGCAGAAATCGTAGGATCTGCCCAATCGTTCAATTTAATACAAAACTTGACCAATGAGAGGTGTGGACTTTGGTTCCTACCTGCTATGTATCAGGTAAAGTGACTGACGGTGTCACGTAACGGCAATGTTGTGTACATTCGACACGTGCCGATTGTGTGAACGTGCACGCGACTCGCGACTTTATGCTAATACTTTCAGTCGATAGATAGTTTGATTTTCTTATAATGCAAAGTCATCTTCATAAGCATAAGAAGATTCCTTATCCGTCGTGTTAAGACATCGGAAGAAATCCCTGAAGATTAAAAATTTCATACAGCGGGGTAATTGCGTAACACACTAATAAGTAGCAATGGCTTTCATTTTAACAGTTCCACAAAATTCATTGCGTTATTTACGTTGTTGAGCAGGCCAATTTTTCGAACATATGAAGCAATGGATAATCAATATCCTTCAAAATTATTCAGATTGTGATTGATTATGTGTTACGCAATTAGGGTGCAGAATTAGTTCGAGAATTGTTTAGAGCACGAAGAAAGTCTGAAAACATTATTTAATAGGTCATGCATGTCTGTTACTGACCAAATATATTAGAAACAGTATGTTTTCTCTAACTGGGTATGAGTAGAATTTTTCCGAGGATTGGGAATCGGAAATGGGAAATTATAAAAACTAAATGTTAACTAGTGATGAACGGAAAACAACGAATATAAGGCAAGTTAAATACGTAAATTAATAACAAAGTAAAAGAAAAATAGAAGTAGGTAGTAGTAGTGTAATAGTAAAATTAATACTAACATTAGGCTAAGTTACACTAACATTATATGGATTTTTATCTGAAATAAAATATTTGAATTTGAATTTATTTTGATATATCCTTCCATGATTAACTTATTTTGCCCAAAAGTAAATGCTAAGTATGCAATATGTGTAGAGCTACGGTTTCCTAGGAAAGCGGTGGACGCCACATAAAGTCCGTAGAGACAGCTGTCATGAAATTGCCATCATTTTCATGACAGCTATCTCTACGGACTTTATGGTTTGAGTTTACTGTGTCAAAAAACACTCTGGAAATACACCGACATACTTTCATAAATACCGTATCAGTGACGTCATTAACAGAATAAAGTAGGTAGTTTATTTGCACCTTCAAGTAAAAACATATGGTTTACAATAAAATTAGGCCCAAGGTAAGGTAAGGCCTAAGGTAACATACAACTGTTAGCTAACTTACTATCTTGTTATTATAGGTAATATTCGTATACCGTAGTTTAATTAAGAGGTTCAATGTAAACGTAACGACAGGAAGTTAAAGTGCGTAAAATTCAGTCAGTTCGCACCTTGGCAAATCAATTTTTTGGTCTCAGAATCACGGCCTGTGTCGAGCCTTGATTTTAATTTAGTCATCCATGCGGACATGACAAATTGTAAAATATGACCAATTAATTATACATGGTGTTTAAAATTAATTGTTCTTCATGGTGGTTGGTGACCATTTTGCCACATCACTAAATACAGATAAATTATCACAGATTTTTATCGAAATGACAGTCGTTACGATTTTTATTACTACGTCGTTGAAATAAATATGAGGAATTTTATGATTGTGATGTCTGTTTCATCATGATCGATGAGTTAAGTATCAATAAATTGTTTTGAGTGCCTCTTACAATAACATCTCGATAATGATCGTATTAATGTTTATTTATTGTTGAATGTTCGTATTATTTCATGAATAATGTGTTTAAAATATAATTAAAAATAATTTAGTCAGCCTATCTATAACGTTCCCTCTGCCGGGACGTAGGCTTTCTCTCCGTGAGTGGGAGTGAGCCTAGTGCGGGTTGGTAGATGTTACAATATGTCTTCGAGTACAATATGTATAAAATTAAATTAAAATTGAAAATTCGAATGTATATCAACTTTATACATTCGAATTTTTTATTTAATTAGGTAATCTGATTTTAAAGAGCTCATTATTAAAGTAGGTAGGTACCTAATGTTTTCCGATAATTTCAGGTTTCAGCCGGTGTTGATTGTGTGTAGCGCGTCAACTATTGCAATATGTACCTGCTTTCAGCGCTTTCATCATCATCAGCCTACAGCAGCCCACTGCTGGACATAGACCTCTCCCATTGCACGTCATTTAGCTCGATTGTCGGCAAGATCGTCGCTCCACCTAGCCTGAGGGCGTCCTACCTTACGATTGCCGATTCGCGGTCTCCACACACGTCTACACCAACGGTCATCGGTTCTACGGCTAATATGGTCGGCTCATCACTTCAGCTTGCTTATTCTGTGAGCTATGTCGACCACTTTGGTTCTCTACCGGACCACCTCATTCCGGATTTCAGTGCTTTAGCTTTCACTTATCGGTTTTTTTATTGTAAGGCGTATTTTTATTCCAGATACATATAATTTACACTCATTAGCAGTCAAAGTCAAAGTCAAATCATTTATTTCAAATAGGTACATAGAAGGCACCTTTGAACGTCAAAAATAAAATAAAAATAAAATTGATTCTAGTCGCCCCTTCCAAAAGATAGTTTTCGTATGGAGAAGAATGGGCAAGAAACTCCACCGTTACTCTTAAAATGTTTAAAGTATAAAGATTTCACGGGTTCGAGTCAGAACTGCCTCGTTGGTCTAGTGGTCGCCAGCGCTACTGCTGACCATGAGGTCCTGGGCTCGATTCCCAGGGCGGGGAAAGTGTTACTAGGTTTTTCTATCTGGAATTTCCCCGTAGCAGCCTGGAGCCTAGATTCGTGCCCGGTTGATGGCAATAGGCTCGTCCCCTTTTGCATGGGGGTTACTTACCTCTACCCAACCCTTCGAGGAAACAGGCGTCTAGTCTTTTGTGAGTCTTCGAATCTTAAACGTGTAACGACAATTAGGTAGATACTTATTGCCATATGTAGGTAAGGTAATGTAACCTCGTATTTAAATAGTAAATTATTAAAATTGATGACAAAGAATACAGCCTATTTAACCTACTTTACTACTTATCTTTAAAACCATAATTACTGATTTTAATCTGTCATGTTTAATGTGTCTTAATTTTTCGAATACTTATTTTTTTTTGTATTATTTCAGAATGGTTGTATTGCGGGGTTCACGGGGTAGGGG
Source organism: Apamea epomidion (assembly GCA_947507525.1). Taxonomy (NCBI): domain Eukaryota; kingdom Metazoa; phylum Arthropoda; class Insecta; order Lepidoptera; family Noctuidae; genus Apamea; species Apamea epomidion. The sequence continues at coordinate 11,550,690 of OX382237.1, forward strand.
CTCATGGCTAAATGATGACAGCCGCAGAGGTCGGTCGAAGGCTACGCTTACCGCGGTTGGTTTGTGGATGGGTGATCATCCGCTACAAAGAACCCACCGGAAAGCACGTTTTAAGCCGTTGGTCCCAGCTGTCATTCGTAGATCTTTGACAGTTGTCAACGGTAGTCAGAACCCCAAAAAGTCTGACAACAATGTCTTACTAATGGGTATCGTGTTACCCAGTAACTGGGTTGTGGAAATCAGATAGGCAGCCGGTCCGTGTAAAATACTGGTATACAGCTGCATCCCAAAATAGTTGGGAAAAGGCTAGTCAGATTGATTTTTGGTTGTGTTATACGTATTTGCTAATGTGGGTAAATTCAAATTTTATTTGTTTCAAATTGACGTTATTTCAAGTAAAACAAATATCAACTTTATTTTAATGCTAATTAAGTGGATTTCAGAGTGACTAGCACTATTGAAAAAGTTATAAAAATGTTTGATGTTGTAGCGTAAACTGAACTTTATTATGTAGGAGTTAAAGTTATTTTTCTATAAACTCATATTTGCTTACATTTTTGGCGAATATATCGCAATTCAAATTTAGGTAATGTTAGTTCCTACGCTTATTTGATTACGAAACGTTTGCAAATTCAATAAAGTAGTCGTAATACTGGTGTTCTTATATTATCTCTTAGCAAACAAGTTGATACCCCTAGTTTAGTTGGATTATGGGTAGGTATTGTGTATTTTGCGAAATAAATATTTGAGTTTTCAATACTTTATGGTTAACATTTTGCAATAACCAGCACCCTAATTGCGTAACACACTTTCAATAACAATCCGAATCATTTTGAAGGATATTGCTAATCCATTGCTGTACCTAGTAGAACTACTCAGGCGCAGCTGCGTGTATATGGCGCCACTTGTACATATACCTATAACTCATTACCTATCTAGATAACGAACGAGTACGGTCGCGTTTGCGCTGCACAGTACGAATATTATCTTCGCGAATTGAGCGGCTATCTAATAGCCGCTGCCCGTTTTCCGCTATGAGTTCCCAAACTCTCATAGCCAACAAAGTATTGCTATTCATCAAACATGCTATTGACTACATGGACGAGATCAGCATCTTGCAGATCTGTAAGTCATCGTACAAGGAGGAAGAGATTAGCAGTGCCAAGTTGCTGCTGTTCACAACACTCGGCAAAGTCAGCCAGATACCGTCTCGGCGAAGGGACGGTACAGAGAAGAGTCTTCAGGACATTATAACGCTGATGAAGGAGACGACGTGTCTGAATTCGTCGCGAAGGATCTGCACAAGCTGCCTCCCGTCACGTTCGACCACGTAGACATCACCAGGGTACTGAAGGACATTACAATCCTAAAGCAAAGCCAGGCCGAGATGCAGTATAAGCTGGAGGTGTCCAACAACACCGTCAGTGATCTAAGGGCAGAAGTAGTGCTCTTGCGCAACGCAACTTCTGCAAGTAGGCACCCACCGACGCCGACGCCGCAAATGTGAACACGCATCGGGGGGCACAAAACGCCTCTATCTACAGTTTCGAGTCGAGTCGGCGGGCTCGAATTCGTCACCAACTGCCGGGAATGCATGCGTTGCAACGCGTGCCGTGGCCATCCCTGCCTCGACACAGGTAGAGACAACGACGTGTGTAGGTTCGTCAACCCCCAAACGAGCCTACGCAGCAGTACTAGCTGCTAACAAGCCTGCTGAGTCGCAAAACTCGCAGGTAAAACTAGCGGGGAAACCAAAAGGGGGTAAACGGAGCCGGTCGAAACCCAACAAGGTTTTGAAAAGGCAGGGTCCAGAGAAGGACACGTGCGACAAGGATGGTTTCATCAAGGTGGAGAAGAAGAAGAAGAAGAAGCCTCCTTGTCAGAACCAGAGCGGCACCGCGCAGGCAGGACCTAACATGCTGCTGCGTCCAGTAATCCCAACGACGCAGCTGTACGTGTCCAGACTGCACTACTCCACGAAGGTTGAGGAGATCGTGGAGTACATGCGTGTGAAGGCTAACTGGACTTTGAGGGTCGAGAAGTTGGAGTTGCGCCACAACTCGGCGCAACTTCAAGTCGTTCGTGGCATTGTCGAGGCCTATTTGACGGACAGGGCCGTCATCTACCCCGGTCACCGGGGAGAGTGGAACCGGCGAGAGATGTCGTGCGGTGTCCCACAGGGATCGGTCCTAGGGCCGCATCTGTGGGATATCGGGTACGACTGGGTGCTGCGCGCCGACCTCCCTGATGGCGTCAGCGTAGTTTGCTACGCTGACGACACGCTGGTCCTGGCGCAGGGGAGGTCGCACCAGGCGGCGGCCGAAGCAGCGACACGCGGGGTTGCGACAATCGTCGAGAGGATCCGGCAATTGGGACTCGAGGTGGCATTGCACAAATCTGAGGCCATGTGTTTTCATGGTCCTCGGGACGCGTCACCGTCGGGTTCACAAATAACGGCGGGGGGGGTTCACATCGGCGTCGAGCTGACGATGAAGTACCTGGGACTCGTCCTCGACAGCCGGTGGAATTTCGTGGAGCACTTCCGACGTTTGGCTCCCAGACTGGAGCGGGCCGGGGCTGCCTTGAGGCGGCTCCTTCCCAATCTAGGGGGACCAAACGCTTGCCGGAGGCTCTATGCGGGGGTCGTGCGGGCCATGGCCCTTTACGGGGCACCGGTATGGGCGCGATCTTTGAGGCGGCGACCAGCCCGCCGGTTGATCGCGTCCCAAAGGGTCATGGCTGTCCGGCTCATTCGAGGATACCGCACGGTCTCCGCTGAGGCGGCGAGCCTCCTTGCCGGATTGCCGCCATGGGATCTGGAGGCCAAAGTCCTCGCCCACATATGGGAGTGGCGAGAGGAGGCAAAACGCCGGGGCGTTGCTCCGCTGCCACGAGAAATCACGGCACAGCGGACAGAGCTCCGGCGGGATCTCATAGCGGCATGGAGAGTGCGATTGTCGCAACCCAGCGCTGGGCACGCCACAATTGCGGCGATAAGTCCCCTCTTTGAGGAGTGGCTCGAGAGGCGCCACGGCGCCCTCACCTTCCACCTGACGCAGGTCCTCACCGGACACGGTTGTTTCGGGAGGTTCCTGTTCAGGATAAAGCGGGAGGAAACGCCAGGGTGTCACCACTGTGGGGATCGCCCGGAGGACACGGTGGAGCATACGGTGGAGGTCTGCCCGGCTTGGGCGGGACCGTGTCCTCTTGGCGGCGATCGGCGGCGGTGACCTCTCGCGTCCGGCCCTCATACAAGCCATGGTCCGGAGCGAGAGTGAATGGGAGGCCGTCACCTCCTTCTGCGAAGCAGTAATGCTTGCGAAGGAGGAGGTGGAGCGCGCGAGGGAGAGGCAATCGCTGCACCCTCGCGCTCCTAGCCGCCGCAGGAGACGCCCTGGACGGGAGTCAACAGCCGACTCCCGGCCACCGTAGGTGTAAGGTAAGGACCAGGCCCGGGTCGACGGCGCGTTGTGTTCCACGCGCGCCTCAAAGAGCTGTCAGCACGAACTGACGGGGTCCGCTAGGGCCGATGCCGCCGGTGCTGCGGGTTGTTCGAAAGAGATACCGTGGCCCCTGGCACAGGCAACTGAAGGAACACGGGTGGGTTTTAGTCAGTAAAAGTCTGACACTCCCTTCTGCTCCGCCCAGAGCGGGAGGAGTCATTTGATGATTTCCCACCCAGAAAAAAAAAAAAAAAAAAAAAGTCGTTCGTGGTGCGTGTTCCGACACATCATCTCGAGAAGTTCCTCAAGGAAGGGTTCTGGTCGGCTACATGACACCAGTCAGCGAAACACGACACAGACGCTTCGTGTGCGTTAGTTAGTTTTTTAGTGTAATTATCAAAATCATAAGTCATTTATTCAAATTAGGCTGAGAATCAGCACTTTTCGAACGTCAAAATTACAAAAGACAGTCCCCCAAAAACGCCCGCCCTTCACCACTTCCTAGTGCTACCGCTATAATGTTGTATGTATTTATAGTATTTTTAAGTTATACTAATATTTAATTGTATGTGTTTATATGGGTACAGGTATTGATGCCTGAAATAAATGGATAAGTAAATAAACAAATAACAGAAATACCTTACAAAAAAATCTGTGTGGTTTTGAAAAAATGGTTGATATCGCATAGTTTTTATTGTGTCGGCGAATTTCTGAACATAAAAACTTGCCAGTCCTACCACTTCCTACCACTTCAGAAATGCATTGTAATATTTTTTTTATTATTTATGTTCCTTTAACAAAGGAACATAAAAAACTACGTTATTAGTATATTACTCAGTGGCATGCATTGCATATAGGCATATAAGCAGTGCCTACCTCAATAAGTCAGTAAACCATAAGCCTGCCAATTACATTTTAGTGTGTGTGCCTATTAATATTTAGTTAGTGTCTGCCAATTAAAAAACTCACTAAATTTATCTAACAAAAAACAAAATCTTCATACAAACACGCGCGGCAGTGGGCAGTCGCCAGACGGCCTACTTGGCTCCCGTACTATTCGCACATTGTCATTGGTCTTTACTCGTTCAAGTTAATACGACGAAATTAAAAATACGTTCACACGGCTACACATCAAGTTAGACACCCTATATACGCATAAAACTACGCTACCAGCAATACAGAGAATTGTAGGAAAGGGACAGCGTATCGTGGCATCGGCCGATCACAGCATTTGCTGCGTTGCGCCTACGCACACAGATGCACTTTTTTTTCGGCAAAAAAATTCGCTAGTTTCACTCGTATTCAATTCAATTCAGTGTTCTATGCTAGTCAGTTCCTAAACCACAGAGTACATTATACTAAACGTCGCCCAGGATTCACGACTACTAAGTTACGTTAAGTTAGGCAAATTGATTAGATTAATGGTTTCCAAATTTTAGTTTTTTTATCTATGTTGATTTCTATTACTCATTTAGGAGTTTACATTTTAAACTATTTTAATTGATAATTTTTTTTTTGCTCCCGACGTAACTCGAAGCTGTTAAATTTGATAGTAGTCTGTTATCTAAGAATAATATTTTATTGTTTTAAATGTTAATAGTTTACAATTTTTTTAAGTGGATACAGCTTTTTTTTAAAGTCATAAATTTATAATTTATCTAACTACTAGCTGCGTCCCGCGGTTTCAACCGCATAAGTTTCGATCCCGTGAGAACATCAGAAAAGAAAAGAAAAGTATCAGAAAAGTATCCTATGTGTTAATCCTGGTTAGAAACCATCTTTGTGCCAAATTTCATCCAAATCCGTTCAATAGTTTTTGCGTGAAAGAGTAACAAACATCCATCTATCCATCCATCCATCCATACAAACTTTCGCGTTTATAATATTAGTAGGATTTACATAATAATTACCCTAGTGTGAGGATATTTCTCATACCTATTAGTAGCATAGACCCATAAACCATATCAAGTTTTATTTGCCATAGTTCATTATAGAGGGTTGTCATTGGATGATAATTTATTTTTCAACTGTGTTGTTTTTATGTTCATTGTTGATTTCGATTTTTAACTATTGTTGGCTCCTGAGGTAACTTGTAGTTATGTTTAGATTATGATAGTTATTTCGCGCCTTTCAAGCGTTAAATAATTAGACAAAATTAAAAATGAATCATTACATTAAGTATTAACTATTGTTACGCGGTCTGCCGACGCGGACGCAGCACGGAGCTTTGTGAATTGAAGTATATTTAAATTGTTAATTCATTTTAGGCTTTCTTCGACACATTGATGATATACCTATGCAATGCATGTGATGCTATCTTAGGCAGCATGTATAAAGGCCTAATTGAATACCTAGGCCGCCTAGGTATTCAATTAGATCAATATATCAATAGGGACGGCACGGTTGGCGCAGTGGTTAAGCGATTGACTGCTGCGCTGCGTGTCGCGGGTTCGATTCCCGCACGGAACAAATATTTGTATGGTCTACAAGTAGTTGTTCCGGGTCTTGCTGTTTGTGTATGTGAGTTTAAATGTTTGTAAACGCACCCACGATACAGGAAAAATTCCTAGTGTGGGGCAACGTTTAAAAAAAAAAAAAAAATATAAGCCGTATTTGTATAACCTCCCGTGGCTAGAGCGAAACCAGAATACAAAATACATATACCTACCTGGCGGAATACCGCTCGTATTTCGTTGTTGCCCATAGTCCATATCTGAATAGAATAGGCCTTTAACTAATGATTTTAATAATTTAAAAAATAATTTAATTAAGTTTTATTTGCCATAAGTAGATATAATATAAGAACCCATTTGATAAAAATCCTATGGGTTCAAGCTACCCCTAATCGATTCTGAAGTTTTGCTGTGAAAGACCATCACCCACTTTATACTCAGCCTACGTTCGCACGGACGTAAAAATATCCCGGTGATTTTTTTACGCGCACTAGATTTTCAGCACTGCGATTTTCAATATTAGCACCGAGAGTCGAAAATCAAACAGTCTGATTTTTCGACGTCCTGGAATGCACTCTGTTAAATTCTTAAAAACCATTGCGCGATAAAATCCCGCCGCGATATTTTTACGTCGTCCATGCGAACGTGGTCTTACAGGCAAACAAACATACATTTTAATATTTTCCAGGCTTCCAACTAGTCTGTGCAGAATCACGTCGATGTATTGATTGCTTTGTTGTGTCGTAAAGAAGGGGCAAACAATTTAAAATTTATGATAAATATTATGATTATTTAGAAATAAGTGTTTCAGTGATTTTATAAAAGCACTGCAGCAGTGGTGGTAAAAAAGGGGTTGAAAGTTTGTATGAAAATCCGTAGTTTTGAAGTTAGATCTATCAAAATTAGTTTTTGTTTATTTGGTTGACAATAAAGTAATACGTGTTTCAGTGTTTTTGTTATAAAAATGGAAAGAAATGGATTGGGTGGTTGGACGGCGGTGTTGGTTGAAAGTTTGTATGAAAATCCGACAGGATGTAGATTTCCGAATTACCTACACGTATGCGGACCGCAAGCTCGAAATATAATATAATAATAATATACTTAAATGATAATAATAAGTACCTAATGGTAATGGTTGTATTAGTGCAAACTAGGGCATGCAAAAACCGGTTGGCTTAAAAAAACCGTCTTTTTCGGGTTTTTGTTTACAAAACCGGTGAAACCGGTTAAATCGTTTTTTTTCGGTTTTTATTTTCAATTATTATTAAAGAAATGAGAAATATGTGTAAAAATACATATTTTGATAAGAATTCAGCATTATCATTTCGTAAAGAAATTTAAAAAAAAATGATTTTTTTTACGTTTATCTCACTTAGTTTTATAATAATGAGCATTTGTTTGGACTGAAATAAGCTACAAAATCAGCATCCAATAACGTGAGAATACCAAAAAACGTGTGAAAATTTCGCGGTTTTTCGAGTGTGGCAAAGTTAGTACAGGTCTTTCGAAGCTGCAAACTTGGATAATTTTACGATACTGGCAGTGCTCCTAAAAACATATAAAAAAATTAGAACTAGCCGTTAGTTTGTGATTTTAGCGTATTTTAGTGTTAGATATGACTGAATTTTTAATCTATGTATATCTATAAGAATGACTGTAGGCATTCTTATAGATATAGATAAAAAAATCAAAATTAAAGTTACACAGCTAAACCCAATTACTAATTTTACTTTGATAGAATGACCGTAAGGATACAAGTGCATCAAGGGAGTCATCACTTAGAGTACCTACTACGGACTTTATTACACTGGCCGAAAAACAAAATGGCGGCAGCGTGGCATAGTAGTGCGACAAGGATCTAAATTAACGTGGCCGAAATAGAAACTAACGCCGCCTCGCCATCCTGTCCAGTGTCCACGTTTGTCAGTGATAAATTTAATATTTTGTTTGGGAAAATTAAAGTATTATGAAATCAATAACATAGGAGTATAACCGAAAGAATCGAAAAATCCGGTTTAGTAATCCAAAAAAACCCGGTTTTCAAATCAGTCGGTTAACCGGTTTTTACGGTTATCCGGGTATCCGGTTTGCATGCCCTAGTGCAAACTCATCTAAACTAATATTATAAAGCTGAAGAGTTTGTTTGTTTGTTTGGTTGAAAGCGCTAATCTCCGGAACTCCTGGTTCGAATTGAAAAATTATTTTTGTGTTGTACAGTCCATTTATCGACGAAGGCTTTAGACTATACGCTATCACGCTGCGACCAATAGGAGCGGAGCATCAATGGACAATGTTGCAAAAACGGGAAAAAATATTCCTTATTGAGAGCTTCCGTTGCGTGCGCTGCGTAAACGGTTTAAGTTACGCAAAAATCATGTATGAAGGAATTGTTCCTCTTTAATAGTTCTAAAAAAAAGTACCCGGCAGCATATGTCTATCTTTTAAGATTGACTCACTATAGCCTTTTTTATGGTAATCAAATGTGTTCGAAATTAAAGCATTATCTGCGAAGGTGGTTTATCAACATTATATTAATCTTTATCCAAATAAATACGTTATTCATCACAAGTATTTAATTGTGAACAAAATTGCCCTTGACATCACTTGATTTCAATCAACATCTTAGGAGATATCATAATTTTAAAATAACTTCGCAACAAAATAGGTATGATAACGTTTGGGTCGGTTCAACATCACGCTAGGTCAAAATGAATACAGTCAGAAAGAGAACTGAGCGAGAACGAGAAGCGAGCGATGCGATGCGACGGGGTGGGGCGGGGGAACAAGAATTTCACGCGGACGAAGTCGCGGCCAGAAGCTAGTATTATAATATGAGCTCAACTTGTTTACAAAATAATATACTTGATACGCATCTACGAGTATCTATGCGCGTTGATGTTGGCGCCACGCACTTCCGCGCAGTTCTGCGACGTGCGTGAGTGAGGCGAAATAATAAAAACATAATTATCGCACCCTCTCGCACGATTCGCAGCGTTCTACTTCTAGTAGTCCAAAGTCCAAACAGTCTAGGTTGATGCGTAGCCGTGTGTACGTCTCACGCAGAATACTATGACGTTCGAACATCGCAATTTATCACCCTAAAGTAGGCATGCCTACTCATAGCCAACCGAGTGTGAATGTTATAATAATACTTCGTAATTTGGCCGTGCGAAGAAAGAAAGGGATGGATATTGAAGTCGCCGATAGTGAGGTATAAATTAAAATCCAAGAAGGCTGCTGCGAAAATTTTAAAATCTTGTCATTTTAAAAGTTTTCTTGGATTTCATTTTGTACATCGTTCCTGCCGGTCCCCCAACCACACACGTTTTTATACCCGGTAAATCAATAACTTTTTGCTTAAAGTGTGGTACCTAACGAAAAAGTGTGCCTACCTATTGTATGTTGTTAGGCTGTTACTACATACCTACTTCATGTATTCAATATTTGCATGCCATCATTACATGGCGCAATGTGTCTTTGCACTACAATTTTATATACTTATCATCTTTTGTACCTACCACATTTTATGCAAATAAACGAATTTGATTTGATTTGATATGTTCGAAAAATTTGTCTTCTCAACAACGTAATTTATAACGCAATGAATGTTGTTCAACTGTCAAAATGAATGCCAATGCTATTCTGTGAAGCCAGTGTGTTACGCAATTACCCCGCTCTGGTCAAAGTGGACTGCGATAGCGAAAGATTGTTTTTGTTTCGTTTTTGTAGGTATTCCTCTCTTCTTATAACTCTGAAGGATTACAGTTCATTGCATGATTCTGATTTGAAGAGATTGAAGAGGTGTAGAATTGGTCTAAGTATGTGTTTTTAAAGTTACTTTCGACTCTTCACGTGACCAGAGGGCTGGCCTGTATCTTGGCCAAAGAATTAGCATCGCCATACAACGTGGCAATGCTGCCAGCCTATTGGGCACTGTTCCTGTTGACAGCGATGCGGACGAATTTTTTGTTGCCTATGATTCTTTTGCTTATTTTTTCACATGTACATATTATTATTTTATATGTTACTTTCATGGGTAACAAACAATGTCCATGTGAGGTGTGTGCCATGAACTCATGACATAACAGAGTCTAACGACAGGAAACAATAATAACGTGAGAATCCTCCGCTCTGAAAATATATACTTTTAGTTTCGTCAAGTATAATGATGAGAACGGAATTAATTATGATTTATGTAGCGAAACACATATTTTTCTAGAAAACTTGGTCCAGAAATGTGGACTTTGGGTCAACAATTATTATATTTACCTAGATAATGATACTTAGATCTTTTCTTCATCTCCATAATACGTAGTACTTACTTAAATGCAGCTACAGACCTACAGTCAACAACGAAAGTCGGTTACATACCAACACTTTTTATTTTTTTATTTTATGAAGATATAAGATTTAATACAATATACCTACTACCTATAAAGTACTACTAACACCTATTGGGGACCATAATAGCTGTGTCATAAATAAAATATTTGCTATTAAGTATTTAGATTTGCATAACTAGATAGGAAATAATGTTAATGTGTGTTAATTTCGATGTTATTAATAAAATTATTAAAAGCCTGTGATGTCCCGCAGCGGGGCAAAGGCCATTTCCACTTCTCTTTGTTTAAAGCTGCTAAGGACCAGTTCTTGTTGAAGGAGTCCAGCTCATCTCGCCATCTCCGTCTAGGCCTGCCGCGATGTCGCTTGCCATTAAGAGGGACCCATCGATGTTACGTAAAAATAATAGTGTTATGAATCTTTTTTGCTGTCCGTACTTCACTTAGTTATTAAGACAAATTAGAGATATTGCTGGCTCATTGTTGGTAATAACGTGGTAATAACTAGTTTCGCTCCATGGAAAATGCCATCTGCCAAAAATATTTTTTATGTATTTTTAAACCTATCGTTTTTTGTCGATTTTCATAACGTGGCTGAATATATCTGCTTGTCATGAAATTACATAATAAATAATACGAAAACTAATAATAATAATAAAAACTAGTAATTATTGCGAAATAATCCAAGTATTTACCCAATATTATGTATGTTGAGTTATGTATGTATGTTGCTGTTCTTTTACGTTTGACTTATACCTATGTATAACTTGTCAGATGTAAGTAGCGAAATCTAAACCTACCTAGGTACTTAATTGTGAAAGTTTTGTAGAACTGGTCATTGACTTTACCCATCCGGTTTGCCTGTTCATTAATCATGTACCTACTTACCTTCTATGATGTTTCTACATAGATACCATACACACCGGTGACCGACAATATCAGGTAGGTATACCTAATGGGTATAAAGTCTATCAACTTGACATATAGGAACCTACGTCCTTTATAATTTTATCAAAGGACATTGAAGTATGTAAAACATAAGGTAGGTAATTATAATTAAGTATTAATTTATTTATTTATCCTCCCAATGGAACGCTATACAGCAATTGCACAAACGGAGCAAAAAATAATTCATTATTTATATAGTCTATGACTTCATCAAGTAAGTGTAAGTGAGCGGTAAGTGCCTATAACATGACCGTTTGTGTTCCTACGCGACAAGTCGAGAACATACGAGTTATATAGTTGCCATTGCATAATATTGCGCAAGAGTGATTAGCAAATTTTAAAGTATTGGATTGGTCAAAGAATCAAAAATAAAAATAGAAAAAAATGCGGTGTTATCACATGCAAGTCTGCATCATTTCAGAGTATACATACATACCTATAGGTAGGAAGTGTTTTAGCTACGGGAGCGGTTAGCAACTTGACGTAACACACACACACTTTACACATAATACTGACCCCTGACCTACATTTATTTCGATTCAATAGGTACAGAGATTTCGACATCATCAACATTTTAGCCCGGAATCCCCTACTGCTGGGTATCAGATTCCCTTTATATTGAAACCTAATCAAAATGAACGCTGCTGCTTCTAACGCATATTATTATTACGAATGAGCCGAGGTAGATAGAGTCTATTAGGAAACTTTTCTACTCATCTCAACTTCATTGTAACTTTTACTTAGGTGATGTTATTTTGTAGTCTGGCAATGTAAGTGTTCATATACCTACAGGAGCGGCATGCACCAACGGCAGAAGCAACTGCAGCCGTCGACACGTCGCCGGTCTGTATGCATTTAGGCCCCTAGTTTTAATCTACAAAATGATGTAAAAGCGTATAAAACTCACCGATCCAGGATCCCATTTCATCATCTATCCTCATGGAGCTGTTCTCGATCCTGAGCTGCGGCAGTGCGACGGCGGAGAAGCCGATGGGGTGACCGGCCCCCGCCGCCAGAATAAGGACGGCGCATGTTATTAGGCACTGAAATAAAGGAATGCCTTTAAATAAGTGGGTCCCTGAAAACGTCTAACGGCATGGCGGCAGATGATGTCACGAGCTTTACGAACGAATATAGGCGGAATTGGTCCACGTTGGCGCAGGATCGAATTGAGTGGAAAAGGAAAGGAAGGCCATTGCCCTGTAGTGGGACAACACAGGCTGATTATAGAGTTAAGTTTATTTATTTTATTTTATTTATTTGGGAAAAACAAACAATTGTACAGTATGTTTTACAAAAAAGAAAAAAAAAACCCATATTATACATCCGTATTCCAGCTGCGGGCGAACCAAGGACCTTAACAGTTGCAAGTACGTGGCTTGGGAAATCATCAAATGACCCCTCCCGCTCTGGGCGGAGCAGGAGGGAGTGTCAGACTTTTACTGACTAAAACCCATCCGTGTTCCTTCAGTTGCCTGTGCCAGGGGCCACGGTATCTCTTTCGAACAACCCGCAGCCCCGGCGGCTTCGGCCCTAGCGGACCCCGTCAGTTCGTGCTGACAGCTCTTTGAGGCGCGCGAGGAACACAACGCGCCGTCGACCCGGGCCTGGTCCTTACCGGGCGGCGAGCTGCCCAAAGCTCGCCGCCCGCAAGCCCGCGCCTACGGTGGCCGGGAGTCGGCTGTTGACTCCCGTCCAGGGCGTCTCTTGCGGCGGCTAGGCGCGCGAGGGTGCAGAGATTGCCTCTCCCTCACGCGCTCCACCTCCTCCTTCGCGAGCATTACTGCTTCGCAGAAGGAGGTGACGGCCCCCCATTCACTCTCGCTCCGTACTATGGCCTGGATGAGGGCCGGACGCGAGAGGTCGCCACCTCCGATCGCCGCCACGAGGACACGGCGGGGCCCCGCCCAAGCCGGGCAGACCTCCACCGTATGCTCCACCGTGTCCTCCGGCCCACAGTGGTGACACCCTGGCGTTTCCTACCGCTTTATCCTGAACAGGAACCTCCCGAAACAACCGTGTCCGGTGAGGACCTGCGTCAGGCGGAAGGTGAGGGCGCTGTGGCGCCTCTCTAGCCACTCCTCAAAGAGGGGACTTATCGCCGCAATTGTGGCGTGCCCATCGCTGGGTTGTGACAATCGCACTCTCCATGCCGCCATGAGATCCCGCCGGAGCTCTGTCCGCTGTGCCGTGATTTTTTGCGGCAGCGGAGTAACGCCCCGGCGTTTTGCCTCCTCTCGCCACTCCCATATGTGGGCGAGGACTTTGGCCTCCAGATCCCATGGCGGCAATCCGGCAAGGAGGCTCGCCGCCTCAGTGGAGACCGTGCGGTATCCTCGGATAACATTTGGTATTCCCTGGAAATAATCTTCTCTGTGTGTAGATTTAAATGTAGTTTACAATCCAAAAGTATTCCTAAAGTCACATATTTGAGTTTCATTAGAAAGATTTTCTGTACATGGACTATACTTAAATCGAATTACTTTTTTATTTTTCGTAAAATTTAAATATTTACAATTAGATATATTTCATGCAAGTTTATTATCATCACAATATTTAGTCAATCTATTCAAATCCTCCTGAAGCAAGTCACAATCATCAGAAGTCTTAATATATCTAAATATTTTTAGGTCAATTCAACCAATTTAACCATAAAGACGGGGGTTTTTGGGATTCAGCAAAGTGTTTTTGTATTTTTCCAGAAGAAAATTATCATTTGTTATATATAGCTCGGAGTCTGGATTCGTGCTCGGTTCATATTACATGGGCCTGGGAAACTGAAATGTGAGTGGTGTTCTGTTATGTTAGTCGACTGAAAATAAGAAAGTATTAGTAATCACCATCTCAATCTAAGTACCTACGCTGCAGCCGGATATTGCGGGTTTTATGTTATCGGCCGGTATTTTCAGTCCTAATCTGGCTAGACGCTATTTTAGTATTTTCTAGTTCGTTAAAAAACTGGGTATTTGCATTTCTACTTATAATAGGCACTGTTTCTTAGCATTTGGCATAATCAATCTATAACGTTCTCACTGCAGGAGAGTGGGCCGTAATCCACCACGCGGCCCTAGTGCGGGTTGGTGGTTGTCACGGGTCGTCGATTTTTTTTTGGTTCTAGTCTGACATCTCGGTTTCCTGTCACCATTTCGAGAGCAGTGGTGATGGTCATGAAATAAATTGCACAAAGTAAAGCCCATAGGTTCGTACCTACGACCTGCAAATCGTAAGTCGGAGCCGTAACCACTGAGTCGCCACTGTTCTCTCTAAGCATTTGGATAAATACATCATCCTATTTGATTCTATCAGCACATCAAGGGCCCATGTGTGCACAGTAGGTACCTAATTTGTATCGATTTGTAACATTATCCAATTAAATTATTCGCTGATAAAACGCTACATACATGGGTTGACTTTTTTAGTGTTCGGATCTATTATCTCTACTATCAATATTACAGTTAGGGAAAAAGCACGAAAAGAGAGAAAGGATATAAAACTGAGCTTCACAATATTTTATTTCTGATTGATTCCACATTTTATAAATAGGCACCTGAGATTATCAAGTTATGTTCCAACGACTATGATACAATTTTATCTGCTTCACTTAAAATATTCAAAATAGAATTATTTTGAATATTTTAATAGATTGAATCACAGCAAGCACGTGTGAAGAATGTGTGATACACACGACTTGCATTTAATTTGATTATTGATTCCGTCACGAATAGTTACGATCTAGAATGTAGTTTTTATTAAATTAAATTAAATAAAAATACATAATATTACGCCTTGTGTCCCCGAAAGGTTGAGCAGAGGTGTACCTATCACCTACATTTCGCCAGTTATGTTTCTGTCAAATGTAATAAGGGGCGAGCTGCCCGGTTGGCAGACTCCTGCAGGCGAATTTTCGTAACTTAAAACGATCAAAATCTACTCGCAGTCTCATCTCGGTGACAACCAAATGTCAAAAACTTGTCAAAATGTAGGGAAATTTGACGTGTTTTTGACAGATTAAGACTGAGATCAGACTGTGAACGTTCTTAAATTTACCAGAATTGCCCCTCAGGCTGCTACTGTCAAATTTACCAGAATTGCCCCTCAGGCTGCTACTGTCAAATTTACCAGAATTGCCCCTCAGGCCGCTACTGTCAAATTTACCAGAATTGCCCCTCAGGCTGCTACTGTCAAATTTACCAGAATTGCCCCTCAGGCTGCTACTGTCAAATTTACCAGAATTGGCCCTCAGGCTGCTACTTTCAAATTCCAGATCAGAAAAACCCAATAACACGTTGCCCGACCTGGGAACGGAACCCAGGACCTCATGCTCAGAAATAGCGGTTGCGAACACTAGACCAAAAGACATTCTCAGCTGCTAATAACTAAATGTTTTGTGTCCTATCAATTATTTTAATTTAAATTCCTTCTGCTGTTGCAATGTGTACCTACATTGGTAAACATGATAGGTTGGTTTTACATTTTGTGACAGTACCTACTTTCATATAAAAAAACACACAAAAAAAATATTTTTACAGATTTTAGTCCAATAAGACTAAAATCTGTAAAAATATTTTTTTTTACGAAAACTGCACGATATCTAGTCATGCTGACTAAAATAGGATAGGTATACCATAGGGGACTTACAGTTTTTAGTTTTATATCCAATATACCTGTGTGCAAAAATTCAAATGATTCATTTTCATTACTCAACAACGCATATTTAAATTCAATGTTTTGTCAACACAACGCTTTCACATTAACTTGAATGTAAACACTATTGTAAATACTTGTTTTTACATCCTTACAACTTGTTTACATAAACCTAAATTTAATGTGTCACATGTGTTCGATTTGTTGGTTCTAGGACATGCCGGTTTCCTCACGATGTTTTCCTTCACCGTTTCGAGAGCAGTGGTGATAAAATAATTTACACAATGTAAAGCGCCTGTCTGGGTTCGAACCTAGGACCTACAAATCGTAAGTCGCGGCCATTACCACTGGGCTAACATTGACCCTGTGACCTATGAATGGGCTGTAAATCGTAATCTCCTCTCACCGGGAGGAGGCTTCTGTCCTAGCAGTGGCCACATTATAGCCTGATTATGTATGTGTAATTTACGGTGAGTCGAATGTAAGAGGTCGTGATTGTTCAGGATAAAGCCGGAGGAAACACCAGGGTGTCACCACTGTGTGGATCGCCCGGAGGACACGGTGGAGCATACGGTGGAGGTCTGCCCGGCTTGGGCGGGGCACCGCCGTGTCCTCGTGGCGGCGATCGACGGCGGCGATCTCTCGCGTCCGGCCCTGGTCCAGGTTATGGTACGGAGCGAGAGTGCATGGCAGGCCGCCACCTCCTGCTGCGAAGCAGTTATGCTCGCGAAGGAGGAGGCGGAGCGCGTGAGGGAAAGGCAATCTCTGCGCCCTCATGCGCCTAGCCGCCGCAGGAGACGCCCTGGACGGGAGTCAACAGCTAAGTCCCGGCCACCGTAGGCGCGGGCTTGCGGACGGCTAGCAATGGGCAGCTCGCCGCCCGGTAAGGACCAGGCCCGGGTCGACGGCGCGTTGTGTTCCACGCGCGCCTCAAAGAGATGTCAGCACGAACTGACGGGGTCAAAAAAAAAAAAAAGAGGTCGTGATTCGGGGAGAGATTTGACCAGAGCTAATTGACCTTTTTATCTAATAAATGATTAGGACTGGGACAGTTTATTTAGATAGACGTCTGTTTCAGGAAGTGAGATAAGACAGCTGTTGCAAGATAAAGTTTGTTTATGCTAGAGTTTGTAGGTGACTGTGTCTGGTTCAGGCGTGGGACTGAAATATAGCTTAGTTGGCAACGCGAAGAGAAATAATATTTAATGAGTGAATTTTATTTAGAGGTATATTTATTTAGGTAGTAACTAACTAGGAAGTAGGAACTATTTTGCACGTATCATGGATCGTCTGTAGCTGTAATATGTGTAAAGAGACCAACTACAGTCCGACAACTACGTTGACAGACTTAGCAGCGGCAGCAACCCAAATGCAACCTTATAAGAATGAGAATAAAGACCACTGTGATTTTGACAGTGATGCAAAATTAGAGGTAAAAAAAGAACTGTGAAAGGACTGC
The DNA here is from genome assembly GCA_947507525.1 of Apamea epomidion. Classification (NCBI taxonomy): domain Eukaryota; kingdom Metazoa; phylum Arthropoda; class Insecta; order Lepidoptera; family Noctuidae; genus Apamea; species Apamea epomidion. The sequence continues at coordinate 11,567,977 of OX382237.1, forward strand.
TGTAACCTGCTTAGGTTTACCGCGGCCACTCTAAAGCTGACGGTAATGACCTATAATACACATTCTGCACGTCAATTACCTCTGCAATGTTAAGCAATTAAACTCCATGAAACTATACACCCGTATACGTAGGTATAAGCCTGCCATGCTCAGCTCTTGTCAGTTCTTATAACAAGCAATTTATTTAATTGGAATAAATGGAGTTTGCCAACATGGCTCATCCTTGTCATGACATGGCGTCGATAACATACTTGAAGTGAAGGAATTTTTCTAATTAACTAATGCTTAGGGGAATGTAGGTGAACTGTCATGTGGTCCCACTTCTAACATGTGGACATTCGATTAGATTTTTATCCTGAATATACGTACAAAGTTAGCAAAATTGTGTAAAACCTCAAGGTTACCTATAAAAGTTTATCAGATATGTATGCAAAGTGTTAACAAACGTGTTTTAAGCTATTTACATGGTTAAAAGCCTTGTCGATTACATACATTTAGTGAGGTTAAATGGGCTTAATAAGTTGTGGTTGTCACAGATGTGTTCGCGTTGAAAGTCAACCACATAGTATAGGAGCTCGGGTTATCCGCATAGCATCAATTGCCACGGCCACGGTATGAATTTACTGCACACATGCGGGTTTCTTCATGATGTCTCACTTCATTGTTTTAACCCAACGATACATATTATACATGTTTTTGTTACAATTCTCTTGTATGCATCAGAGGTCTGAGGAAGCGTGTTCATTTGGTCTGTTTAAGGGTTGGTTAAGTTTTCGAATTAGGACATAATTTTAGATAAATGCGTCGAATCATCGAAAGATAAGCTAGAGGAAGGGAGAGGAAGATAGGGGGCAAGAGCCGCTGTTCCTTTGTTTCCATATCAGCCAGTAGACATGCTAACAGTTAGAACCTACATATTTAAAAATGATCTCGACGGAGACAGTTTTTCTTCACGTGTGTTTGAAAAACATTATTGTCTTTAGCTTATACCATAGAATACTTAGGTACAGTCGGTTTACAGGTATTTTACGTCTGATTTTGACCGTCCAAATCACATTGATCTTTATTTTCGTTATAATACCTGAAGATGCTGTTGGGTTGTTGCCACTGACAAGTCTGTCAAAATCATTGTGATCCTTATTCTCGTTAAAATAAGGTTGCTGTTAGGTTGCTGCTGTCGGAGGTAAAATAATTGTGAACGGACTTTAATTTAAACATCTTTACAAATAATAATAACAAAAACTTATAGAGGGAATCTTTTTGTTGTAAGACAAACTAATTAGAACTATTAAAAACTCGTGATGAATATTTGCAAAGCACAACAAAAACTGCTTGGATCGTAAAAACCATTTGAAACCATTTGAATAAAAATATTTATCTAAAGAACACTTATTTTTAGGCTGTTAAAGAGAAATAGCTCTCTTTGCCACAACGTAGATAAAGCGAAATATTGGCGTTGGACTAATTACGTCATCTCGTCGGACATAATCCGATTACAGGCTCATTCATCTCATTGTTTCTGTTAGGTATGTGTAAAAATAATATTGACTTTTCTTATTAGCGCAATAACAATTACTCGTGGTTTTACTCGCATGCTAAGGGAACTTATTTGTTATTTGTTACAGTCGCACGGATTGATTGAAGGTCTATGCTTGGTGCGGTTGGTTCCTGGGTGGGTCACTACATTATATATCTAGTCATTCGTAGAACTTTGACAGTCGTTACGGGCAGTCAGAAGTTCAGAAGCCTGACAACAAGTCCTACCAAGGGTTACCCAGTAACTGGGTTGTGGAGGCCAGGGGGTTAATTGCATAACACACTAACAGTAGGTATAGCTTTCATTTTGACAGTTCCACAACATTCATTGCGGTATTTACGTTGGTGAGCAGAACATAATCACGAAGAAATGAATTAGCAATATTCTTAGTGTGTTACGCAATTAGGGTGCAGATAGGCAGTCGCTCCGTGTATAATACTGGTATTCAGTTGCTTTGGGGTTGTCCCATCATAGTTGAGAATAGACTAGGCAGATTGATTGGTAGGATTATCATAGTTTAATACATACCATATTTTTTTAAATGTCATTATCAAACCTCTGTTTCGCACATGTTGCAATTTTGGAATAGAGATAAGTAGTCCGTTCTTTACATATGCAAATGAACTAACTTTGAGGTCAATATCGTCGGCTAATATATAGGAATTACGATTTGCATAGCGACTGTGACGCAATGTTGTTGGCTGCGACTTTGGACCGTCCAGTTACGGTACGTATATGAGCTAGTTTTTACAGAGACTGTATGTTTACTGGACAAAAAAGTGAGGAATAAAAAGATATGCAACAGAATCTTGGAAAACCGCTGATTAAGGGTTTTTTTTGTGACAACGTGATACTATAACTATAAGTAATGAGGAAGTAAGCAGTCCTAATAATTCAGGTGATAACTTAAAATCGAGGACGTATAACATCTGTTGATGGATTGTGTTAAAAATAAAGCTGAAAGAGTAAAATTGGAAAGAGAGAATTGTTTGAACAGGTTAGATATTGGCTTAATTCAGACGATATTGTCAATCCCTAAGTCTGATCTAGCAAAAGAACTTTGTAACTTGGCGGTGTTTCTGAACCCATAATATACATAGAGTATTGTGGGTTCAGGATTACTGCTAAGGTGATTACTGCTAGGTATGCTTTTCTGGTGTCATTTGTTTTTTTTTTTTGTTTTATGTGTAGACTAGCTGACCCGGCAAACGTTGTTTTGCCATATAAATTATTTCTAGCTGCCCGGCGCTACCTCCTACCCTATGTTCTACCCCCTACCCTACCCCTACCCTACTCCTACACTACTACTACCTTACTCCTACCCTACTCCTACCCTACTCCTAACCTACTCTTACCCTACTCCTAACCTACTCCTACCCTACTCCTACCCTACTTCTAACCTACTCCACTGTAGAAGATACTTTTTTTCTATCATCAATAGTTTCTGCAGCGCATGCGACGAAAGACGTTTTAGGGCACTTTTTTACACCTTGGGTTATCTTACTTAAGTTTTAGTAAGGATCCCTAATCTTTTCTAGCAATAAATATAGCCTATGTCACTCAAGGTGAATGTAGCTTTAAAATGGTGAAAGAATTTTTGAAATCGGCACAGTAGTTTTTGAGTTTATTCTTTACAAACACACACACACACAAAAATACAAATCTTTCCTCTTTATAATATTAGTATAGATATATTTAATGTTAAGGATATATATTGTATAAGGCACAATGGGGTTGACGTATCCTTGAGGATAAAAACTCCAAAACTATAAATAAAGATAATAAAAAAAACGGAGATAACTTATGATAGGTAGGTACATAAGTTTGCATTTGCGAAAATGATGATGACATTTTAGTTGCTAAAGGTCAGGGTTAACAACTAAACAAACAGTAACATGTATGGATTTTTTTGCTAGTAATTAGTACCGTGTTAAGTTAGTGCACTTTGGACAAATCTGATTATGCAACATTCTATAGCAGTAATTCGTATACAACATTCTTTATACAGGCTGATTTTTTAAAGACCAGCCAAATTTAAGGATGTGGTACAGACCATCAAACTGAACAACTTTCTCCATGGGACAAATAGCGTAATCGCGAAAATTTTATCAACTGTCCCATAGAAAACTTCAATACCTACTCGACCTAAATGTATGGGACGGCTGAATTTTTATTCGCGATTACGATGTTGGTCCCATGGAGAAAGTTGTTCAGTTTGATGGTCTGTACCACATCCTTAAATTTGGCTGGTCTTTAAAAAATCAGCCTGTATAGTTATCTGCTTAAATTTGAGGAGGGAATCGGGTAAGTACCCAATTTTAGAAACGCTAAGGCCGCATTATCTGAACATTTATCCTCTTCTTAATCTATACTGACTATAATAAAGCTGAAGAGTTTCTTTGCTTGTTTAAACGCGCTAATCTTTACAATTCTTGGAGAAGCTTATAAGAAATATTTAACATCATACTACGACCCTTATGAGCCGAATAAAAAGAAAAAAAAATAAGAAAGAACGCTTAGCGAAAACGAAGTAGGTAATAACGCGGGTGGGCGATGCGATGCGATGGGGTGGGACGGGAGAACAACAAATTTCACGCGGTCGAAGTCGCGGACAGAAGAAAATTATTTTAAAATCTAATATTCAAAGACCAGCTTTTGAATATTAGATTTTAAAATAATTTTCCTCTACAAGAAATGTGGATAAAATGAAGCGTTAGGCATCGGGTAAATCCCTAGGCTCGTCCGGAGCAACTCGCTTGCATAATTTATGTCATTCAGGTCATACTATACTTGAGACACAACTCAGCTACGAGATCGTGTTTGGTTATACACATACATAGTAGCTAGAAGTAGGTACTCGTACCTTCCGTCGGCCCTATGGAAATCTTAAACTTGTGAAAAGAATATTTTTCTCAAAATTGCCGGTCACATTTCGATGCCCAAGAGTATGTTTAGATGGAAAGACACGAAAAGTATCCCTATACAAATTTCTAAGCCGCTATTATTCCATAAATCACGTCCCATGAATATTTGCCCAGTCATTTAAGAACCTATAATTGTTACTATAAGAATAGAGCGGCAATGACGTCAAGTTGATACACGAGTTTAATGAGACAAATTCTAAAAGATACGTTTTAGAAATACTAGCTTACGAAAACGTCGATCACTTTTAGACTTTGTCTCTCCAGCTGCTCTGCTTCAGAACTAAACCATTTTCACAGAGCAGTGATAGATAAGAAATGAAATTAGAGCAGCCACGCTTAGGATTACTGTCTTGCGTGGGTGTGTTGGGAAAATTGGAAGATTGGACAAGGTTGAATCACTTTGAGCATAATACGCGTATATTACAATCAATTAGGTCAATCCCCGTCATTAAAAACGTTCAAAATTTTGTCGCAATCTCATCTTGGCGAATCAATGTCAAAAACTTGTCAAAATGTAGGGAAGTTAGAGGTATTTTGGAAGTTAGACAGATTGAGACTGAGATCAGACTGTAAATGTTCTTAAAATTACGGGAATTGCCTCTCAGATGCCTACTGCTTTTTTTTATCTCAGAAGTCAGAGTCGATCGAGGTTTGAGGACCCGCTCCGCCTTTGGCCGGAACAGTCTTTACGACTTCCTTGATATAAACCGTAACGGCTCAGCTGTTATACAAACAATACATGTTTTAATTATGCACAATATGACACATAAACCTTCTCCGATATCATTCTAGAGTCCGTTTCACGAAAGAAGTCCCGCGGAAGTAAGTGGAACTAATTATTATTATTTAAACGTGGTTAGCAACATTCCTACACAACCCTCCTACCTCAGACACCTTTCTCTATTTAAGATGGTGGTGCATTTTACTAACCCGTGCCTGTAATAAGATGTCGAGATAAATAAATCAATCAATATTTATGATTCCGTCCCACGCCAGTGGCGCCGCGTCTATGAGACTTTTTTCACGAAACGGACCTATTTTGCTAAAAACTTCAATTAAATCCGTTCAGCGGTTTGAGGCTTTCGAATGAACGGACACGGACACTAATGAGAGTTAACAGAGTACAAACATTGTAAGCATCTAGGTATGTATATATGTATGTACCTACTTAATATGTTTGGTTTGTCTTGTTAATTCTTTATTTACAATACGCACGATTACCTTATGCTCTATTTGACCAGGTTTGCTGATTTTTTTTTAAATACTGATCTGTTTATTTGTTACCTGGTTAAACACTCCTTTCGCAGAAGAGTAAGTTTCTCCCTTCACATAAGGCGGTAGTGTGGCGGTGGAGCTGATGCTCCTTAGGAAACTCTGCAGAGCCTCATATTCGTCAGCTTTCTTTGTCTCCTTGCTGACGATCTGTGGCACCTGGCCCTCGCCCAGCATGGCTTCGTGGGCTCCATCACTGTGCAAAAAAAAAAAATGTAGGTAAGCTTGGTATACAAAACAAAACAATAGCTGCGATGGTAATTTCCTCATTTAATTCTGCAAAGTCTTACGACTGATACCTATTGCCATAAGGTACAAAAATCGGCCACGTGCGAGTCGGACTCGCACACGAAGGTTACGTACCACAAAGCAAAAAATGCCGAAAAAACACGCTTCTTGTTTGGAGACCCCTTTTCATTTTAACTTTTTTATTTTTATTATTTGTTCTTATAGCGGCAATAGAAATACACAATTACACACTCTGTGTGTCAAAAGTTTCAACTACCTACCTATTACGGTTCATGAGATACAGCCCGCTGACAGACAGACGGACAAACGGATGGACTTAGTATTAATAGGTACCTGTTGCCACCCTTTGGGTACGGAACCTTAAAAAAAATTGTTTTCTCTATACGTAAGGGTGGACCTATCTATGGGTGGACCACATGAGGACACCTTGTATAAGTATTTATGGGAATAGTTATACAAGGTGTAGGTAATTAAGATAACTGAAAACCGGAAAAGGGGTCATTGTACCTACTCATCATTGTAAACAAATTATTCAGGTTTTCAGTTTGTGTCTGTATTTACCATGTAGGTAAATGGACGATTGCTGAAATGATAATGTATTTTTTGAGCAAACGGTTTCCCGCCTACACTTTGTTTGTATACGCACTGATAGATGAGAGAAGGATGACCTATTAAATCCTACATTACTTTTGAGACTGAAATACTCGGTCACTCCAATAATATTATGCTCATTACCTTACACACCACAGCACAATGTGTATTGTAAATGTGTTGAACACATTTACATTTCTAATAGCGAATACGTTTTGGATAAAGCAGCCATTATGCGCTTTAATAATTTCTAACGTGACGACATTATTGTGGACGTCCATCCGGTATTATGATAATAACACAAAAAGTAAAGTGTATGGAAATACAGAGTGGCATACATCGATGCTCAAACAGTAACAATGGATTCCGAAAATGTTTCTAGACCTCACGCGTTAAAAAACAGCTGTTTCATAGAAAACCGTCGCAGTCAAAATGTATAAAACAGCATTTTTTTTAAAAATAACCATCTAAATGTTTTGCATGATGAGACATAACTTGCTTACATCTTATTGCACGATTATTTGAAATAATCACTCTGAATGTTGAAAATATTCAAACATCCATCCATGCAACAACATACGCAACATAAAAAATATGGATGTCACGTGATCAAATTTGAACGTTAATATCTCAGAAACGTGACGCTTGACGGAGTTTGGTCCTATTATGTTTTGTACAGGTAGGTATGCCACGGACCTTCAGGGCCCTTTCCGTCCACGATAACGTTATACGTGCACGTATTTCCATAATTATAGGTACAGACGCCAGCATCAGGTCAAGCTACCCGAAACTGTAAAATTTTCGCAATCAACCTTGAACTTAATACTTTAGCGATTAAGTTGAAAATCTATTAAAGAATTTTGACAGATTGTAGTATCTTGAAGTCCTGGCGTTTTACTTCCCTGCCGTGGATGTCCACGATAATGTCGTCACGTTAAAAATTATAAAAATACATAATGAGTCAACAAAAGAAACTATTTCGTGCTATGTTTACAGTTTACAAGAACACAGCTGATGTTTTATTTTTATTTGCAAATGGCGTAATGTCCGTGCCAGGCGTAAATACAAAGGTAATTGAAGTTCAACCTAGAGTCACGTAAGTTCGGGATTTTAATCAAAATATTATACGTATAAATATAGGTATTTCATATAGACACGGAAGAAGGAGCGTGGGCAGACCAATAGCCAGCATAACCTGCAGTAGACCGCGGGGAACACCTGGACGAGACTCACATAGATCAGGGAAACCTGGCACAAAACGGAGAAGGCCTATACTTAATCAGTACTCTGTGGAACAAGGCTGCCCATAATGATAGATATTTCCAATTATCATCATCATATTTCAATTCTCAGACCAAATTATATTGTCTTCGTTTGCGGATTACGTATTCACGAATCAATATTTTACGCGATTATTTTCGTTCTTGACAGTCGAGACGTAACGCTCTTAAGAATGAAAGCCAAGACAAGCTAATAAAGTGTTTGAATAAACTGTTGAAAATGTATAAGATATTCATGAAGCACTCACAGTTTACGATAATAATATGATACTATAAGAAAGTAGGTGGTAATTGCCATATCAATACAAATACGTATATATTCTGCCTGAGAGTAGAAAAAAGTAGATAAGTACTTAAATAAATGAAACTAATTCGTTAATTTCGTAAAGATTACAAAATTACTCAAGATGGCTGACGCCCATTGTTTGCCATCTAATATTCCTTCCTAATGTATAAACATTCAAATATTCTGAGAACATATCATAATATTATTATAACTTAATTTTCGCTTAGCGCTCTTTCTGACCTTTATTCTTTTTACTCGGTTCCTAAGGCTTGTAGCCTGATGTTAATAGCTTCCTCAAGAATAGGGCTATCAAATGCAAAAATATTTTTTGTAATCTGACTGATGGTTCCAGAGATTGGCGCATTCAAACAAATAAAGAAACAATTTAAGCTCTTCAGCTTTATTATTAGTAATAGTATATAGATTGATAGTTGTTATTTAAGTTTAACTTGCGATACTATTTTTTTTCTAACATAGCGCATATAAATTAATTAATCACAGGTAGAAACCAATTTTATCGTTCGATTGACAAAGCGAGCCTGATTGATTACTATGGTTTGCTACGACCGCTACTGCACACGTACTAGATTTTTAATTACATATACTTTTCATCCTAATTATAAGCAGAATAAGTATTTTGTACCAACTAAATACGAAATAGATATAGATGAAGAATAAAACGACGATAGGCTCATGAAAACAGATAGCGATCCAGGTTCAGACAATCATTCCTTTAAGTAATTAAATTATTTATTACTAATCATTGGGAAAATGAACACATCTTAACCGATGACTAGTAATAACATTATTATGCCTACATCACAATAATCACAACTGTATCATGACAAACATGTATTAAATGTGGCACAGCCGAGACTTTCAATCAATGATGGTACACAAGCGAAGTCTTTCTTACAAACAATAGTAATTAAATCGGACGTCTGAACCTTGGTTGTTTACAACTTGTATCAAAGCTCGTATGTATTTGCTGCCTAGGAAACGGGTATCAAGGAAAAGTCGCATAATGATGCACTAAGTAGGAACTGCAGTTTCTGCTGATTGAACGCCTCACAAAAAACATTGAAACTGTCCTACAAAGCTACAGTCTACCTAATTTAAATAAAACATGTTTCAACTTACCTCTGTACTCTAACGACCCTGAACTTCCGTTTAAAATGTATAGCTAAACCGAAAATGATACAGACCATTTTACTGACACTAACACAGGTCAGGGCCTTTAGTCAGGACGTCTAGTTCCCGTGGTCAAGTGTTGCGACTGGCGTGGCGTAGTATAAATAAAAATAATGTTATCAAACTGACCCTTAACCCCTTTGGTACGTTGCAACTTCATTTTATATGTATAGGAACAAGCAGATACACACCTACGTTGCATAATGTGTGTTTGGTATTAATCTATGTATGTAGGTACATACAATTTCAAAGCTTAGGTCTGTATCGCTAGTTATCATTGCATGTTTGGACAACCGCTACGAATGGCTTAAACCTGCTTAAACCTTTAATTTCCTACAATAGTCTCTTAATTAATATGATTTAGGTGTTAAACAGTTCTGTCGCCGAATAATGGGGCCATCATTCATTTGGCGTTACCTCTAATTCCGGGTTTAGGAGTAGAAAAACTCAATGGCAGTTTTTGTCCAGCCGACTTTTTATGGCTTTGTTTTTCGAGAAAACCTACAAATCCGATTTAAAGCTCTGATTAAAATGAATGGCTTTATTAGTAGATTCGCACGAAGTTAATTTATTTGTGGGCGATTCGACAACTCCGGAAATATGTATTAGGCAATTGGCACATTTAGAATTTTATGCATTGAAGTTAAGAAAAAAGTACACGTTTCATAATATTTAACTCTTATCAGTTCTGTTCCAATATTAATTTATTGTTGGTCCTTTGATCGTAAGGTGCACACGACTACACATCAAGCTATACATTTATAGTTTTAGCTGACCTCGCATTGTATAGGTTTTACGTACAATCAGAAGTCAGCTTAAACTGGTTATGTACCTATAGCTTGATGTGTAGCTGTGCGTACCTAGTAATCCAAATGAGGTTTATGATATGTCGTTATATACACCACAAAGCTTAATAACACCTCTAAACCAGAGTTATACCTACCTATAAAAACACTATTATCGGCCACTAATTTCGAAACTAATATCATTAACTTAGTGAATAGCACAGTGTACAGTGATTGTGGTACCCGGAGACCACACACATGAGCCTTCTACGGCATTTTATTTTGGCATTTGAAGACTTTTTGCAAGCGGCAATTTAAAACACCATTATATTGAGAAGACATCTAGTCAATGTAGGAAGACCAAGGTTGATTGACCAATTTCTTGTTGTGATGCTTGTCGTGATTTTCGAAGTCAAACTGACAGTTCTCTTCCGAAAACAGGAATTTTATTTAATAACGTCCGTGACATTTATCGTACTCGAGAGCTGACATTTTACCATCCTGGGCATTGTTGCGGAATAGCACCACCAAATGCACCACTATATGCACGAAAATGTTCAAATATCGTGGCTTCTCTACTAGAGACATTTGTAGTTTGTGGATATTTTCCTAACAAAACCCATTTTCTTGAATAACCTTAAGAAGACCCTTGAAGGTTCTTCCAAAAAATGAGTTGCCTACTAAAATATTGACAAAAATTTAAACACGTTGCAGGTGAATGATTCTTGCGTCTCCAGGGGAATAAAACTCGATTTATGAGTTTAAAAATCACAGTCACACAACCAGAAGTAAAATACCCACTTGATTTGAATGATATTGTGATATGATAGCGACCAATTCAAAGTACATTATGTACTTAGGTATACATATTATTATTGATTACATTGCTCATGAAATTAATAAGAGTCATTGATCTTTTCTCCATGCAAGTTCTATGAGCAAACTTAGGGTAAAGGTTATGAAATCGACGAATTGTTCAGCCATACGTCTTTGTTACTCTATTCCTGTAGAAAAATCAATAATCTACAGTAGGTACCTATATATGGAGTGGTAGTAAAGAGGATAAGTTTGTTGCATTATTTATTTCATAGCAACTGAAGTGGAAAACGTGATCTACAGTAGGTACAGACGCCAGTGTAGGTCAAGCTACCCGAAAATGACAAATTTTCTCAATCAACCTTGAACTATTAAAGAAATTTGACAGATTGTAGTAGCTTGATGTGCCCGGCGCCTGTCACAGCGCTCGCTATAAAATTTTCTCATTAAGTTTTGCGTGAGTCGGTTTCTAACATAAGCGTTTAGGTTTTGCAACTGTAAATTGTTGAATTCTCGTTTAATTTGAATACCTCTGAACCAATCTGTCGATTGACGAGCTGATTACGTAATCCGATACGTTTACAATAACAGTTGTGCCGTCATTGGTGACTATGTTCTATTGTGTGTGATAATAATGAGAGAGATTCTTTATTTGAACGCCCTACTATCTATCTATTGTTGTAACTATTGTTTTGATTTGTGTATGATTTATCTTTATCCTGCTCGTGTTGGGTCAGATAACCCGGATGCCATAATAAACGTTAACGCTATAGGAGTTGTTCTGTTCACAGGGCCGTCTTTAACCTTTTGGAGGCCCTGGGCACATAAAGAATAGATAAGCGAAATTCAAAAATTATTATTCAATTTAATTCTTGATTATTTTTATTTCTTTACAATCACAATAAATGAATAGATAATTATAATATGATTCGGAAAAGTAACTCTTAGCATTGTTTTTTTCTTATTGTTTTTTTTTGTGTTTTATGTTCTTTTTTGCGTCATGTTTACCGCCAATAAACAAATTTTCTTTCTTCATCTTCTTCTTCTTTCATTGATGTGCTTAAAAATTATGTCATTTTTCTGTCACGAAATGCAAAATAAGTTTTTCGACTTAATTTGTATGCTAATTAGATAATTAAACAATGCCATTGCCGCATTTGGTCCCATTTTACGTATTTCAAACAATCGCACTGCAAACAATTATTTTGTCATTGAATCGGGTACTAATAATGCGTAGAATGAAAGGAATTATTTTTTTAAGGCAGGCCAGGGCCCCCGTCGGTCGCGGGCCCCTGTGCACTTGCCCAAAGTGCCCAATGGAAAAAAGAGGCCTGTCTGTTCCGTTAGTTCGATTTGCAGTAAGTAGGAACCTGCAGTTAAACCTGGGTGAGCGAGAACTGGATAAGCGAGAAAACTCTAAAAGTAAGAGTGATTGCCAGGTCCTGAAATTTTAACCCACGAATATCTCTACAAGTGAGAAACAGAAACCTGTGTATGAGAGAGTCGTTCTTCACATTTGGACCTCTACTTCAACTGAGACTGCCACATGCCCAATAACTCTATAAGCGAGTGTTAAACGTTTGTAATTTATATTTATACTTCGATAACTGAGAAATACCAATCCTGCAACTCTTTAAGAGAGAAAATTGGGTAAGCGAACTTTTTTTTTTAGTTCCTGAACTCTCGCTCATCCAGGTTAGACTGTGCTAAGAAGGAGATACAACATAAAATGTTGTGTCCTACTTAGTTAATTCACTTGGTAATTCATCATCATTTCACTGGAAACTGTGAGTAAATGCAACTGTCTAATCGCTAAAAAACTGACAATCAGTGAAACTGACTAACCAACGAAACTGGCGAATTAAATAAACTGACGACTGAGCGAAACTGACACGTGGACTGATACGTGGACTCGTCACCTCAGCCCGGAATCACCCACTGCTGGGAATAGGCCTCTTCTTTTTTCTGCTTTTCTTCCCAGTTCTGGGCATCACTCATCCAGGTGTTTCCAACGACTTTGAAGATAGCATCGACCCAACGCGCTTTTGGACGACCCTGGTTTCTGATACTTAATAAGTACTTAGGTAAAATCCTCTTCAACACATGTGTTGTTTGTATGACGTCACTTTATTATATATCGTCACTGTATAACGTGACGCAGCAAAAATTATTTCCCGTTAAAGTTTCTTATCTTTTTCGTTACATATTCGACACATATTTATTACTTACACCAATTTTTCTCGTTTATCATCAATACGATAAGCAGAACATTACATTTGCATGCGAAACATGTGAACAAAATTCAGTTTTATACAGTTGGTACTCAGTATACAGGTGATTAATATTCTCATGAAATAAGTAGATTAAAAATTGTCTTTGTTGTAAAACCTTGAAACAAGACAGCTTTGTTTAACTGTATACCTACCTACAAATTCCGAACTGTTTCTTACTAAGTAATTTGGTCATCACTCATCAATGGTTTATAGAGATTAAAATCAAGATAAAATTCACCTTGGGTATGCTAATGGTACTCTTTAGGCGACAGACGTCGTCTGTTGCTAATCAGCTCCATATCAGGGGCCTTACCACCAGCTCCTATAGCAGGGCAAAAGTTGAACTGCACTGCTTTTTTGTACTAAGTCATAGAACAAAAAAGCAGTTCAACTTCTGCCCTGCTATAGGAGCTGGTGGTAAGGCCCCTGACGTCTCTTCTACATTGTTGCACTTTTGGTATGTGGGGGTAAAACTATATTTTTCTTTAACCTCAACTGGGCCGTCTGGAGTGTCCCTGCCTTAGGGAACCTCCGGATGGGCTGAACTCATTATTTAAATCCTAATTGAACGAGCAGGAGCCCTTGTGGCTCTCAATGTGAATTTAAACAATTAGATGTTTTAAACGTATCTATATATACATATAATAAAGCTGAAGAGTTTGTTTGAACGCGCTAATCTCTGGAACTGCCAGTCGGATTTGAAAAACTCTTTTTGCATTAGATAGCCCAATTCTTGAAAAAATATGAGAGAACTAAAAGCGCGGGCGGGCGATGCGTTGCGACGGGGTGGGTTATAACAAGAAATTTCACGCGGACGAAGTCGCGGGCACAAGCTAGTTACGAATAAAACTGTGCCCATTTCGGCTTTCTTTTGGAATTGATGAGATGTAGAAAAAAAATTGTAAAAGAGTCACTCAACAATGTAAATCAAGTCCTAAATCTGTAGGCACAAAGGCTCCGTACCTAGGTATTGGAGATTTTTAAGAAATGGTTGTTTTAATGGCCTTATTAATTTTATTTTTGATACAATTTTCCTGTCACATGATTTGTTTAATGGTTTGGATTTCCTTGTATAACCCATGTTTGCCTATATTTCTGCACTAAGTATGGATTTCCAGTCTAAAAAGACACTGGGAAAAACTATAGTTTATTTAAGTATTTTTTTACTTTTCCACCGATTCAGGCTCTCCGTTGATTCATTGTGTTATCCAAGGTTGAAAATTTTTGAATTCCTATGAATAGTATTATCATGAATATCTCTCAAATCTGGAAACTCTTGTAGTTATTTTTGTGAATTAAATCGGAAGTTTTGACCTTTTGGAGACAAAAGTCAACTTCCAAGACATTCTATTTAGCACAGGTTTGTAACAGATGACGTTAGCAGATTCAAAAATCGTAGACAGTAAATTCTACATCAATCATGATCATTTATTTTCTAATATCAGTAATCTCGTAGCGGTCGGACCTTTAAGCTTTGGAGGCCTAGGTACTTAATTACTAGATGTTATTTAAATAAATAATATTGTCCTGGTTCTAGGTGTACCTAGCTACTAATTGCAGTAGCTAAGTTGTGTCCTCAATCTTAATTGCTGCAAATAATAATATAGATATTTATAGGTACGAAGTTGCGAATGCTTCCCGTTTCTTATACGCGTACTTAAAAAGACTCGTGATAAACCGGTTTACGAATATTAAACCCCCCCTCTTTAGGACTGTGGTCAGATCGACGCTACTTTTTATCATCAAGTGATTCTGATAAAATATAGTTTGGTTTCTCCTTTTTTTTTCGTTGAATGAATACATTCAAAAGCTTATGTAGGTAGCTACTGCAGAGAGTTATCCGGTTTAATTCATCACACAACATCTGTATTGTGAACTCAAGTTTAGTTCCCAAACGAAGGAAGGCAAGTCAAGTTCAACAAAAAAAAATTACTACAGGCAGCGAAATTGGGATCAGCGTTTATCATTAAGTATCTCTACCAGCTCGACCGTCTGATTTAAAGAGAAGAAACTTGAAACTCTACTGGTTTTATTATATAATGTAATTTAATTAAACTATACAATATAACTGGGAATTAATACTTATATATTTTTACAATAAACATTTTAATGGGTAGGTAGGACGTTATGATGAAAAAACATTGCTATTGAATTCAGAGTGAAATCTGGAGCATATTATGATTGCCGCTAACAGCTCTTTCTGTTACTAGGTAACTATAAATAATAATGAC
Organism: Apamea epomidion; assembly: GCA_947507525.1. Taxonomy (NCBI): domain Eukaryota; kingdom Metazoa; phylum Arthropoda; class Insecta; order Lepidoptera; family Noctuidae; genus Apamea; species Apamea epomidion. The sequence goes on from OX382237.1 coordinate 11,583,412, forward strand.
AGACAGCCATGTCTTTATTTTTTAATAATAAATTTCTAGACTAGTAAAGTTAATGTTCATAGTATAAATTTCTGTAAAGTTTATGTTCGTTATCTGTCTGCTGCAGACAGATAACGAACATAAACTTTACAGAAATTTATTATTTAAAAATAAGGACAAACAATAAGGCCAAGTTTCGATCACTGATGCGTTTATGAAGTCAACGAGGAGTCAACTAGCTATTGTTTGCGATAGTCATTGAAGACCAGCTGATTCACAACCATTCGATTCACTTCCATGCCAAATCGAACATCATTCAATGTTTTCTAAAGAGTCCTCTGAACACTGTTCAAAAATCTGAAACCAGAAAATTTCGATTCGGTTGAAACCAACTTTATTTAAACCAAATAGACTAATGAATGATACTCTGATACTCTGATGATACCCATGGCTATTTACTAATAATAATAATAACAATATTTATTTCTTAGAAGAAGAAACACTGTATGTAGATTATAAATTTAACATTTGTCACATTATAAGCACAATTTTGAAGACTCTATCCCTTAAACTAGGTCTAGCCTGTATCTTATGAGATAGGGTTCAGCCATATGGGTACAGTAAATAATTGACATTCTGTAACAAGTGAAACGGTGTCGGTGTTACATAACAAAACTAAGCTAAAGTTATTCTATGAAATAAATGTAGGTAGGTACTGTCGGGGACTTGGCAAATCAGGTAACCTAAAATGTACCATTTTCGACTCGGAAGCCTGCCGAATGGTTGTGAATAGCTATACTGAATAGTTACGTTAACACTGCCCGGAGACACAAAATAATTACAAAGATACATTTTAGTACAAAAAGAAAGTTTTTGCATGTTTACCAACGACCGAGAATGACTTGGCTAAACTTTGCGCAATCTTCGCGATTTCTAACGTTTTTGCTGCTTTAGCATTTTATGGCATAGAAACAGGCCTTGTAGATAAATATGTCGTGCTGGTCGTGCATGTTATTACTGGCGGCTGCCATTATTATAATCTGTTGGCCAGTAGGTAAGCACCATCATCATCATCAAGCAACTACAATGGTATTGTGATTGCGACCTAAGTATTAAAACTGTGTCACATTCCTATTGACATTCACGTTGGAGAATGTCAGCAGACGTCAGTTCTCTAGACCTCAAGCATAATTTTTGCCTCAAATTGAAGGCCTGAATCTCAAGTGGTCACAGAAGTTTTCATTAAATAAATCTGTTTACGTTTAAATTTTTCTGAATGATGAAACTTTTGCTTAAATTAATAGATACTAAGAAGGACCAACATTTTATTTATTCATCCGAATAAGGACGTAGAAACCTATTCAATTAATGAATCAAATCAAACGCCTTGATTACATTTGCATTTCAAATAAGAAAGAGCTAAACAACGACATTGTGATAGCTATGAAAGTGTTTCAATTCCAAACGCAGCTCGTACGACTTTATCAAAGTTGGTTGGTTAACATTGATGAGTTATTTTCGGAATTTGATAGGCACCAGTAGCAAATTCATGAATTAAAGTTAGTCTATTTGGTTGTTAACTACACTTTTAGTAATGATAATAGGTCGCTGTATTTAGGATCGAAATGTTCCTACCTATTGTGTTGTGAATGAAAACTTTTGTACTTAATTGAAATTATAATATGAGTCGATTATGGTTACTTACCTCTTTTTCTTATTATCCTTCATGTTGGAATTATATTCACTTACAACAAAAACTCTTATTTAATTAATACTGTTCAAAAAATGTTCTACAATTGGTTCACTTAGTATTTAAAAAATCTAGTAAAAATAGTTAGTGTCTCGTAAAAAACATGTTGGATTTACGTGTACAGTATACAGCACCAAAAAGGCCGGTATGTTTTGTGGTCTCGTGAGAATACTTCAAAACATTGTGAATGCAGCGATCGATAGTGCGTGTGTAGGTCGAGAAGCGGAGGCGTATGGGCGCGACGACCGACGACTAGTAGCGGGCGAAGCGCCGACCGACTGAAGTGAGCGGCCTCAGTACAGTGCCTCGTGGTGCCCTGCGGAGTGCCGAGCGCACCACGAGGCCGCCTCAGCGCGCCGCCACTTACGTCAACATCAATCAATGAACTTCGAAAACCTTGAGCACATGCCGCCCGATGCCGCAACGAAAACGTGCGTACGTAAGCTCAAATGTTCCATGTGTGGAAACTGAACGCCGAACGTCAGCAAATCCGGAGTAAACACACATTCGGTGCAGATAACACTGATAACGAGTACGACACGTGAGATTTGCTTGTTTATGTAGATTATCCAATAGCAGTAGTATTTATTGAACACAGAGCTTTGATTACCCCCACTGTTTGATCGCAAATATTTATCTAGCGGTCATTAGATAAGTGAAGATACTTACTTTCGTACTTAATTGCTAATGCTGGGTAGTGCGTAATCTAAGCATTGAAAAATCCTACTGTGTATTATTAGCAAATAGTTTATTGTACTTGTAGATTACTGCAGTCTGCTGTCTACTGCAGTAATTATGGAATATCTGTAACGAAAACAAACAGCGTAAATTGTGACACTATGCTGTGAAAATATGGATCTACATAATACCTAAGCTTTGAACAAAATTATAGTATCTACTACAAGTAAGCTGCTTCGAAAGATAACAGTCCTAGTATAATTCTGTTTTCCAAACCACGGCTTTACTCTATTTTTCAGGAGGTTGTTAGCGACATCTTGAAAGGCTGAAGCGGAAGTTTCAATCCGCGTCTGTCTGAGCAAGTTCAGTAGGTACGAGACAGTCTCTTTTCAGTTCCTCATAGTTCCGGCAGATGTCATGACTGCCATTAATAAACCGCTGTTTCGTCTGGGTAACAACAGTTACAACCTAGACGAAGTAGGTATATGAGATGTTTGACGGCTAAAATACGCGTGGGTAAGGTATCCCAAAAAAATTATCGATAAGTCTTGGACTATATGGGATCGAGAATGAAACCATGTGAACTGTCACATAGTTTGGTAAAAAAATTGCGAAAACAAGATATATCCTTAGTTTCTGTAAACTTATAGGTAATATTGAAATGAATATTTTCTTTGCCTTTTGTAAATTATAGTCAAGTGATTTGATTGGCTTAATTTGTTATTCCAAGGCAGCAGAAACTAAGGATTTATCTTGTTTTCGCAATTTTTTTTAAGGGTAGCAAAAAAAAATACACAAGAATTGTTTGTGTGTCTCACCCAGTCAAAGAAGAAATTCTAAGGAAGTTGCATAGAACTTAATTGGAGTAGTTGACAAAGATTCGTTCACTTGTAACTTGGAATGAATACGTTTATTCAAACGAAAGAATCTTTGTCAATAAATTTCCATACTTAGGTACCTATTCGCACTGCACCTTTTTTTTTTTTTTTTTTTTTTGTGGATGGGAAATCATCAAATGAGTCCTCCCGCTCTGGGTGGAGCAGAAGGGAGTGTCAGACTCTTACTGACTAAAACCCACCCGTGTTCCTTCCTTAGCCCTTTACGTACCAGGGCAGCGGTAACCCTTTCGGACGATCCCGCTACCCCGGCACGATCCCGCTACCCCGGCAATTCGCACTGCACCTTAGTCACAATTGTCACCAGGCAGACAGACAGCTTGCCAAATGTAATCTTTGTCTATGTCAACACTGTAGACTATACGATAAGGTATCCTTAGGTTGCGGAAATAAGTAATGATATTTTTGTAGCCTCGACATAATAAGGAAATGTTTGTTTTAGCATTAGGTAAACAAGTACCTAATCTTACCTATATACCCGTATATACATTTATTTCCGTATAACCTTAAATCTATACATATAATAAAACAGTAACGAAAGAAAAACTGTATATTGAGAATTTTTGAGAAAAAATAAGTGGCTTTTGTTAGAAAAACGTAGTTGATGACAAAAAGTGAATTTTTAGAATTTTTGTCTGTTTGTCTGTGTGTATGGTACGGCTTCACGCCAAAACTACTGGATAGATTGAATTGAAATTCAGCAAAAATGTTCTTTGTAAGCCAAGGAACGCTTTGGGCTCAACGGAGAATTTAGCGGTAAGGTCAGGCGACCGTTTACCGCACTAAATGATGCGAGTTCAAATCCCTTAATATTGTTTTAAAAATCGTAAAATTATTTTTTTAGTTTTTGCATTTTTTTTGTGCATTGGGAACGATACTGTTTTGAAATCTGAGAACTTTACATGTCCTATCTAATTGTATGGAGAGTTTCACACCAATATTACTAAACAGATTGATTGGTGGTACAACAAGCTACACTATCATGAAGTCAAGTCAAATTTTTGGTTCTATGTGATATCTTACCAAGCACATTTGTTGTAGGTAATTGATTCAAGTGCTATGAGTACCGTCGTCAATGACCATGTCTCTAAGTTTACCTCAGAGCAAAAGCAAATTTTCGACACCATCCATGAAAGCGTTAGGCTCGGCCAAGGTAAAATGTTTTTCTTGAATGCTCCTGGTGGAACAGGGAAAACATTTGTCACCGCTGGCATTCTCGCAGAGGTCAGGAGGCAAGGCAAGATTGCCATTGCAGTAGCATCGTCAGGAATCGCCGCAACAATGCTTCCTGGTGGCAAAACAGCGCACGCAATGTTTAAGATTCCCATAGATTTAGAGAGTAATGAAACACCTGTTTGTGGAGTGTCACGCAACAGTGACAAAGGGTACGTGCTTAAAGATTGCTCTTTAATCGTGTGGGATGAATGCACTATGGCAAACAGAAAAACAGTAGAGGCGGTAAACAGGACTTTGCAGGACATCCGCAGGAACCAGCAAATGATGGGTGGCGTTACAGTTCTGTCTAGCGTCGATTTCAGACAAACGCTGCCTGTGGTGACGCGAGGAACTAGGGCTGATGAGGTGAATGCTTCGTTGAAATGCTCTTTCTTATGGCCACATATTCATAGGTTGCGCTTAACGATGAATATGAGAGCACAGCTTGGCGGGAATGTACACGCCCAAGAATTTTCTCATGTTCTCTTAAAATTGGGTGAGGGAACGCTACCAGTAGACGGTGGCCAGGTGGTTCTACCTGAGATACTTGGGAGAGTTGTGTCCACCTTAGAGGATTGGATTCGCCTGGTGTACGGGGACATCAATAGGATACCGCACCAAGATAATTCTTGGGTGTGAGAACGAGCCATTTTAACACCCAAAAACGACCAAGCTTCAGCGATCAATGAATGCATTCTCGCGGAAATTAAGGGAAATGAAGTGATCTACACTTCAATAAACACTGTTGTCAACCAAAATGACGCCACACATTACCCCGTAGAATTTCTCAATTCCCTCAGTTCAAGTGGACTACCAGCGCACACCATTAAGCTAAAGGTCGGTGTCCCAATTATGCTTCTTCGAAATCTCACTCCGCCGAAACTGTGCAATGGGGAAATATCATTGAGGCGGAAATTCTAACAGGTTGTGGTGTCGGCGAGACAGTGTTTATACCACGTATACCACTGATTCCCCACAATTACCCCTTTCAATTCAAGCGCGTGCAGTTTCCTGTGAGCGTGTACTTCGCCATGACAATAAATAAGTCGCAGGGGCAGACACTGAAGGCTGCGGGTGTTGGCCTCAGGACGAGCTGCTTCTCACACGGACAACTGTACGTCGCTTGCTCCCGCGTCACCAGTTCTGACTCGCTGTACATATTGAATGAGACCGAGGGAAAAACAACGAATGTTGTTTACACAGAAGTGTTACAGTAAATTATAACACTTCTGTTATTCGACGTCTTCTAAATTTCCTTATTAACCTGACGTCTCTTACCAGTAAATTAACTACATAACTTTCAAATTTTGAGTTTACTAAGCCAAATAGTTTTTGAGGGATCTAAGCTATAGTATAGTATGGGACGCATCTTTTGAGTGTTTCTGTAAATCAACAAACTATCACTAACTATTATTAAAATAAAAATAGAATTTAAAAAATACTTGTGTGATACGTGGGCAAAGCCACGGGTACAGCTATAGTTTATAAAGATTTTTTTTAAGTTATTTGCAATATTCAGTGTACCCTTGGGATCCACTGCGGAATTACGGGAAGAATTTTTTTTTGTTGTATAGGTATTAAGTCTGGGCAACATACCTATAGGCTATATTTTTTTTGGAAAATGGAACACCTGATGCAGAACCGCAACAGACCAGCTAAAGTATAAGAGATATAAAAATGGTGCCATAGCAAAAAATATTCCACGTGAAGAGCATTTTCTGCTGTGAGAATAAATTTGAAGATCTGAAACACCTGTTGTGGAACTCCAAAGTCCAGCGACACTATAACATATATAGGAATGACGTCTTAGCAAAAGTTGTTTAGTCTGATGGGCATTTCCTGTTGACTTACAAAAATGAAAGATCTGGAACGTCTCGAATCGTCTCGCGCATCACGCTGTTTTCCCGTCCCCGGGCTCTTAGAATTCGACATCAGACGTTTCAGATCTTCGATTTTGACGACCCCGTTGTCGCTGGCATAAGCAACAGTGTCCGCGTACGAAGTCGCGGGCAGAAGCTAGTAACCTATATAGATCGATATTAGGTACCGTTAACCATAGCGTAGACTTTAACAATAAATCTGTCTTCTGTTATTCATGCAGCCACTTCATATTAAAACGGCAGCCCTCCATGAATTTTATTTCAGCGCTCGAAGTCACGTTTTTAATTTCTTCTAACTTTAGTTAGGTACCATTCAATTCTGGATGTTCTTAGTAGGAAAATATAAAAGGAAGTACTAGGTACTTCCTTAACAAACACGTTTACATAAGAATCCATTTTTCCTGCTCTAATTATAAACTTGACTTAAGGTTTTCGGAATTCATTTACCTACACTACTATCGTAAATGAATTGTGAATTGTTTTTTTTCTCCGTAGGCGTACCTACGCAGAGGTGTATAGGTACTCGTAGATAACCACATTTCGCCAGTAATGTTGAGGTCCCATTTAATGGGGGGCGAGCCTATCGCCATAAAGTCAGGGACTAATCCAGACTCCGAGCTGCTATTGCGAAACTAAAATCTCAATATCACTTAGCCGGTCCTCTTGGGGCCGACCCCTGCTTAGTAATCGTGCTTACGACCCCTAGACTAACGGGAACGACTAAACAAATGGCATGTTTAATCAAAATGCGTTGCTTGATTGAGTTCAACGATCAGCATCTGTTTTATAAAGTGGGAAGGACATTTCGAAATCAATCAATGCCCTCAAAAAATGCGCAACATTGTTTAACAAGCGCCAATCTTCATGCTTCGTTGGAGTAACTAATTAATAATTCAAGTATTAGCTGCGTATTTTAGAGATACGTTTTTACATCAATATAATCTGTTAAATCCAAAACAAAAAAGAACTTGATTTAATAGAATATATTATATTGATGTAAAAACGGCGCCTCGTGACTAAAGTAATCTGTGACTAAATCGAGAGCACGTGTTTTTAGATATCAATTCAATCTACGAGCTACAAGATGCTGCGACTGCGAAACTCACGTGGACGGATTGCACAAATGTGCGGACACGGAATACACTTAATAAAAACAATAAACATACTTAGTCGGATCTATCGGCTGACATCAGAAGGCCAATTCTCGTAATTTAAAACGTCCAAAATCTAGACGCAGTCTCATCTCAGCGACAAACAAATTTCGAAAACTTGTCAAAATGTAGAGAAATTAGAAGTATTTTTTGACAGATTGAGACTGATATCAGACTGTGAACGGTCTTAAAATTACGAGAATTGCCCCTCAGATATCGACAGAATCTTGGGTAGGAAAAAAAATATTAGATGGTGAAGATAGTTTACATTCATAGATTGTCTAAATTTCTTCATTCGCAGGTCTGCTGGAAGAAATTTCTTAACAAATAAGCAATACCTACCTTTGTACTTTGTACATTTTACTGTGTGTAACTAATAAAATAGTTTTCGATATTGACAGCTGTAGCAAAAAGTGATTTCTTTAAAAAAAGGCACGGATGTAGTTGGTCAGGAACAAGCATAGGACCGGACGGTTTGAAATTATTGTACGTCCACCGTCCTATAACGATGAGCAGTGCATGTTAGGTACTGGAAAGCTCTTTCCGTGAAAATGGTGCTAGGTTTACCAGTCAGTCATAAATTGCTAAAGGAATGAAGTTACTTTCGTTGCTGAAACGAAAACCTAAGTAGGTACAATGGAATTTTCTGTGATTTCATACGGATAAGTCTTGATAGTATGGAGCGTACCATGCGTGGCATAAGGCTTATAGACATAGCCCCAAAGGTCACGATCCGCAGACGTACGTAGGTTTTCGATATCAGAAAACAAGTTAGGGAACTGTTGGCGCAGTGGTTAAGCGATTGACTGCTGCGCTGCGTGTCGCGGGATCGATTCTCGCACGGAACAAATATTTGTATGACCTACAAGTAGTTGTTCCGGGTCTGGCTGTTTGTGCAAATGAGTTTAAATGTTTGTAAAAAAAAAAAACAGGGCAGGACACCTGGCAAGGCGCAGTGATGAAAGGTGGACTGGGAGACGAAGTGTCGATCATCCGGCGGCGAGATGGGTGGACGATATTGTTACCAACGCGGGTAGAACCTCGATGAGATTGGTACATGAAAAGAGAGGCCTTTGCTCAGCAGTGGGTCAAGCCGTTTATTTCAATATTTACACATTTATTTTCAGGATTTGATCCTTCCCTGCAAAGTAAGCCAACTAACTATCGCTAGGTTCATCAAGTAGGTACAGGGTGTCTTTTTTGGCATCATAATTTTGTTAATATTGATATTTTTGTATGCTCAAAATCCAAATTTAAATGTAATCTTATGAAAATTATTATTAACCTATAATGTTATTAGGAATGTAAGCTGATTTTATTATTATTTAGGTATTTGTTATTAGTATATTTATTTGTTATTAGTTATTTCTCAGTTGCCAAGCAATCAAATTAATTGGAATTTCTATTTTGCATGATGTAATTAATATTTCGTTTATTTAATGATTACTAATGGATATTTCTATAATAATTTAATGTGATGTAATTATTTATTACCTATCTATGTGGCACTCATTTCAAGCTTTTATTTAGTTTCACCTGTCTCGATGTTTGTCTGTAATCAAATCTTGCAAGTTAAATTTGATCCACTTCCCGGTTACCAATTGAGCTGAAATTTTGCATGCATGTGTAAATCGGACGACAAAATCAAAATTATTATGACTTGGAGCTGATCTGATGATGTAACCGGAAGGTGGCCGTAGGAACTCGGTAGTTAAACGACACAACCCCATCGAGTTTGGACTCGTTTGATCCGTCTTGACGAGTACTTTGGAGCTAGATGGTAAACAGGGTCTGATGATGCAGCTGGAAGATGACCATAGGAACTCAGTAATTAAACGACATAACCCCATCGAGTTTTTGGGCTCGTTTGATTCGTCTTGACGAGTACTTTTGTGCTAGATGGTAACCAGGATATGATGATGGAGCTGGAAGATGGCCATAGTAACTCAGTAATTAAACGACATAACCCCATCGAGTTTGGGCTCGTATGAGTTGTCTTGACGAGTACTTTGGTGCTAGATGGTAACCAGGGTCTGATGATGGAGCTGGAAGGTGGCCATAGGAAATCAGTAATTAAGCGACACAACCGCGTCGAGTTTGATTCGTGTTGATGGGTGGACCGTTTTTGATGTGTGGTGAGTGGTGGTGGTTTGGTGGACGTGAATATGCGACCCCATCTTTGGTAAAATAAGATCGGTCGTTCATTAACACACAACAACACTGTCTCCTAAGATACAGGACTACCTAGTTTAGGAGACAGGGTTACATGATTTGTTTAGATTTATGTAGTTATACCATGTTACTTTGAACTTCTGCTTTTGTCTACCATGAATCTTGTGTGTATCGTAATAAAGATAATTATTATTAATGGAAAAACACTGCTACGCGCTACGAACTACGCCGTCGTCATTCTCGCATCAAAAATACTAAGAATTAAAAAAAAAACTTAAAAGAAAAAAAAAGCTTTTTATAAACAAGCTTTTATTAGGTAGGTACTTGTTAATAAAAAGAACTAAAAAGTTAAAAATAATTTAAACTTGATAAGAAAAATACCATTACATGTATAGGTTTAAGTACCTACTAAATAAAATCGTGTTACATTGTGATTGCAAAAGAAAAATAATGAAGGTGTAATAAGCTAAATGATCTCTATTGTTCCATCAAAATGTAACACGCTTTTACTTAGTAGGTAGGCCCATACATATAATGGTATTTTTCTTATCAGGTTTAAATTATTTTTAACTTTTTAGTTATTTTTATTAAAAACTAATAAAAGCTTGTTTTGTTAAAAATTTTTTTTTCTTTAAATTTTTTATCATATTTTCTTTTGTTAATATGCCGATAATGTAGTGGGCTGCAATATTGTTAGTATTATGTGTTACCTTTCCTCTGTTCCAACACATATTGTAGCTGTTTATTGTCCCTAAATAAATAAAATAAAAATTAGGTTTTATCTATTGTACAATATTGATAGAATTATATTCAGCATCAAAGATATTGATTACCAACATCGAAGATTAGATATCATATCAGAATCAGATTGCCTAGTACTTACAAGCTTTAAGATTAGGTAATGTTATTGATTTGGCTGAGATTTTAGCCATCAGTGATGAATCATCAATTCATCATCGACCAGTGTCGATGTCGTCAATGAACTGCAGGTTTCAGATAAGATAAACTTGTCCCGTGTTTATTTCGAAGATGGACATAAATATTACGCAAAAATCAAATTCATTCCATTAAAGTAGAAAAAATAACTTCCCAATCTACAATACTAACAAAAGATTGTTTGAAATTACTTGAGTAGGTATTAGGGCTTAATTTGTATGTTCCTGCTGTTTTTTTCCTGAATACCTATATAGCTACTTTATGAATGGTCATTCTACTATAATTAAACATTTACGCAAAATATACCTACTGAAATCACGTTCAATTCAAATTATGTTTATTGCGAAGTGTTGAGTAAACCTTTTATTATATTAAATTTTCAAGAACCCATGTTTGTTTAGGTTCAGTAGGTACCTACTTGATGGGTGTTTATAGTTATTTATACAGCAGCATCATGTCCATGATGACCTCGTGACTCATAGCCACCTTGACAATGACTGATATGTAATTGTAAGCCAATGTGTGTTCAAATTCATAGTGCGTTCGATTTAATTATAGTGATCAAGATCATACATTCTCGATTTACGCAGGTTCTTCTCATTATGGCTACTAAGGCTAGTGTTATAGTGCCACGTAGTCACATTTATTTTGTTGTATCTAGGTACCTTAAACACGTAGTCGCGACCTACTACGAATCTATGAAAAGCTAGGTTCTGCAGATAGATACCTATGTCGCTAATCAGTGACTGACTACTTTTAGGTAGAGATACCTACTCCATAATTATTGCATTTTCTTTTACCATCGTCGGTAGTAATTTAGAAACTGCACCCAAGTCTGTTTTAGCAGCCAAGCGTCGTTGTGTGTCATCAGTACCTATCATTTATCAATCAACTCAGCCTTTCGCTGTCTGCAGCTGAACATAGGCCGTATCTGTAGTTGCATTACTTACAATACAGCGTGCTTGTGCAGAACAAACAAAGTTTCTGTCTTTCTTTCTTGTAGGTAGCATATAATCATCCTATAATGTTCCCACTATTGGGACACATGCGTCCTCTCTGTGAAAGGGAGTGGGCCATAATCCACCACACCGACCCAGTGCGGGTTGGTAGATGTCACATGTCTTCGAAGTTTTGGTTCTAGGGCATATAGGTTTTCTCACAATATTTTCCTTCACCGTTTTGAGAGCAGAGGAGATGAAATAATTTACACGTAGGTAAAGCTTCTGTCAGTGTTGGAACCTACGACCAACAGCTCGTAAGTAGCGATCGTTACCATTGGGTCACCACTGCTCTCTTGTAGGTAAATCGAAATCTGTAGCATTGCGAGATAATCTTATTGACACTTGAGAGACTATTTGCCTAGGTGTAATGGTACTGTTTACGCAGGCCTATGTAAGTAGGTAGGTATACTGATGTAAACATGTTTATATTAAATTTATTTATTTGTTTGTTTATAAGTTCAGTAGGAGGTAGCCTGTCCTGTGTGACGTTACGAATTTTATTGACTTGTGTACCTAGGCTACCGCTACGGCTATATTTATTGTTACTACTTACATTGCATCAATATTCATAATACTGACGTAGGTACCTAAGTATTAACTTTTTATTATTGTATAAGGCGCTGGCTGGTCTTCGATTAATAATGTAATGTTAATATAACAACTGTATGTAGGTAATCGATATTGTGACTCAAAACTGTGTCAGACGATTGTTATGAATATTTTGGAAACAAGACAGTATTTTAAATTTGTTTGGACTCAATATCTAGAGGTGGTATGTGAAAATAAATACACTATTACGTCAATACCGGCAAAACTTGTTGAATCACTGATTAAATAGTTATTCTTCAGTATCCGTTACAACAATGTAGGTCTTACGGTTGTGCACCACCGGCCTATGAATGTGAGTCGAGGACGTGTTAATTGGAAGCGACCGTATGCCCCGTTACATTTCCTCAAATTCGATAGGGTAAACAGATGCACCAGATGTGTGTCATCTGTCGGTAATTACCGTCCCTATAAAACATGAGCATGCTCTCGAAGACGGATACAAAGGGATTAGCCACGGTAGCTTCAGCTCCAAGCACACCGTTGTTCTTGTCTTGCCATTTATAAACGTCATCATGTTCAGCTTCAAGTTATTGTGTTTAATAGTATTCGTTTTCTTCATGCTTGTCGACTCGAAGCGTCTTGAGGAATCGAAGAGTGTAACATCTAAAGTAGATGACGGCGAGATGATGGAAGGGGCAGAGTCCCAGAATCCATTCCTACCACGATTTGCAATGAGAAAGCTTAGAGAGCGTAGTGAGAAAGCAAATGCTCAGAGGAGGAATTATCAGAGTCGAAGAATGAATCCACCACAACGACCTCCATGCCATCATAGATATTATTAAGTGAGTAGATTTCTAATATAAATTTTATAATAGAATATATTTTGCTCATTGGTGGGGGTGCTTGACGCTGCAGTTGAGCACAAGTTTTTGGGTTGTACCTATAGAAAGAATGTTTTTACCAAGAATGGACGAACATTTCTTTGTAGACTTTAGGACCGATTTTTCAAGTCATTTATCTTTTATCTAAATAAATAAGGTGGTTTGACATATTTTCTATACAATAGTTTTGAAACCGCAATCAATATTTCTCAGAATTAAGTTACCTACGTAGGTACAGTATGTAAGGATCTTAGGTGGCGTTCTGTAGTTTCTGCCTTTCCCCATGGGAAGACGGACGGAGTTTATGAATGTATGTAAAGTTACCTACTACTATTACTAAAATCGGCCCTTAAGCTGTTATTTTCACTTGTTTAGATATTTTTCTAGGATTTCCGGTATTTGAGAAATTTATTTACAAATGAAATTTGTGTTGCCACACACCTTTCTTTGACCTCGATCCTCTATAATATAAGACTAGCTTACTAGAAAAATTTCACATTGAACCTTGTGTTCGCCGCGTTATCAAGTTAATTTTTTGACTTACTTTTTCAGAAAAAATGAAGCCGAATATAATATTATTATTAATAGTGGGGATTGTCAGTGTGATTGCAAATCCTGTTTCAAAAGCAGACAACTTAAATAATGATAAGGAACAACCGTTGTCAGAAATAAGTGAGTTAGAAATGAAGCAAGAAGTAGAAGATCCAACATTAAACAAAAGTGATCCAGAACCAATCAAAGTGGAAGTAATAAGTGAAGAGTTTTTGCCCGAACCTGACACTGGCGGAGACACCCCTAAATATGGCGACGGAGAAGTTGATATAGTAATTGAAGAAAGTGTTACTCCTTTAGAAGAGGTAATCCCCGATGCACAGAATGAAATCAACATCGACGATGACGATTATCTTTATCCGCGTGACCAACTATTTGATAATATTCTAGCGGATAGGATTAAAGATGAAATAATGGAAACTGCCGCTGGATTTGCACCACCTCCGTTTTTGAGAAAGCGGCACCGACAACCGCCACGACGTCGCTTTGCAATCCGCAGAAAATTTCAGAGTTATCCATATGCACCGTACAGGAGACTTCCCTTCTATAATCCCTACTACAGATTTTATCGTCCTCGCTCTCTAAGATTTTATTAATGTACCTACCTATGTCATGTTAATATTTAATTTATTTAACTTATTCTAATTTAAACTAAATGTTTTGTTTTATCATGATTATGATTTGTCCAAAATAAAACGAAATTCACGTAAATAATAATTGATTTTCATTTATTTCTAAAAATCTATAAGCACATTGGCCTTACCAACAAATTCATTTCAATATCATTATATTAATTTATCTATTTACATTGATTGTTAATTGTCGCATTCTATACTGCATCACTTAAATTAGGAAAAACATTGTACACTAAATTGTATTTTACTCATGGCAGTTGCGTTAAGTGGTTCCTCCGTTAACAACAATACATGGACTTATGAATCGTCTTTTTACATTATACATGTAAAGTATGACACAAATATGATATTCGATTACTAAAATATATTTGAATCACATAATATTTCCTTACACATTAAACAATATACGACGAGTTTAAAAGTAAGAATCAGTAAGTAGTTTACATAGAGAGAAAATTACGAATAAATTACTTTATAAATAAATATCCCATTGATAAAATTACACAAGGAATCATAAATGAGTTATATTTCAAACAAGATAATATGAGAAATGTTCACGATTTCGTACGCGGCGCAATAACTCGCGATCTCGCACTGGGTCGGCGCTGGCACTCATTTGCCGGGGCCCACGAGCGCCTCGTCCATGAGCTCGTCGTCGGTGATGCCGGGCGAGTTGGAGTGCGGCGACGGCGCCACCAGCGGCGACGGCGCCGGGCTCTTGGCCAGCTGCAGCGCCAGCGCCGGCGACGTCGGGTACACCGGGCGCACGGCCACCATGCCCGACACCTTGCTGCCCGACGACGCCGAGAAGTCCAGCAACATCTCCGCGGCCTCCTGCGGCGTCGTGGCCCCGCTGCGCGCCACCGCGCCGCTCGCCGGGGGCTTCATGCACGAGTCGGCGCCTTTCCTGTCCTCGGAACTGCCCTTAGGAGCGGCAAACCCCTTTGCCATTTCCGTTTTGAAATCCAGAGGGAGGATAGGAAATGACGGCGGATAGCCGTCTTTTGAGTCGTCCTTATTTCTCACTGGGCTACCTCCCTTTGATATACTGTCAGCCATAGCTTTAGAAAATTCTAGAGGCCGGTCAGACTGATCATTCTTGCCGGGAGGTATTGTCTTAGGGCTCATGCTGCCCATATTGAGTAGGGGTTTCGGCACGTTTAAAGGATACGCTGACTTTTGAAGGGAATCGGCCGTTCTGGCGCCTGGATTATCGAAGTGCGGAAACTGATATTTGCTTTGTTCTAGCGAGCGAGCAAAATCGTTAACTAAAGATCGTTGATCGTACTGCGCCGCAGGACTGTTCTTATCTGGAGTGTTTTGATTTTTCAATTTTGGTATTTGAAACTTGCTAGTATCGAGAGGCTTGATCAAGCCTTCTACGAGAAAATTCGATTCCTTGGAAGTTTTAAACCTTTCTCCATCTATTTCGTCTCTCGAGCCGCTAGGGCTAGAATGGCGTTCAGATTTTGAAGAAAAAATAGATTTCTCGGAATTAGTCATAAGTTTAGTTCTGGCTTTCTCTCGTTCCCTGTCTCTGATTATTTTAGCGAGGTCCGTGCTGCTGCTTTTAGGGGAACCAGAATTAGATTTAGAACCAGACTTTGATAAGTTGATACCTGCACTACTTGTGCTCGACGATTTTGAATAAGGCACTTTGGGCATGTTGGGGTTGCCAGACCCGGAGGAATCCGAAGGGCTCATGTTAGCTTTCGGAGGTGTTGATCCCGAAGTGACGCTACCGGATTTAGAAGATTGCATTGCTTGAGTCTTTTTGGAAGCGGGTCCACTTATGACCCCTGGCTTTAAACCTGTGTGCGTTTTGGGAGAACCCTGACTCGGGGGAGTGAGTTGGGGTGATGATTGTTTCGAACTAGAACTGCTGTAGTTTAATTTGGAGCTACTGCTCGAAGAGTCTTTCGTTCTAGTTTTATTGATTGTTATCTTCATACCGTCGGAGCTCGGCTTCACCATATACTCTTGATTTTTGCTATCGTTAAGTTTTCCACTACTGCCTGGCATACTTGTTTTGGGATCTGAAAACTTGGCACTACTGGAGGAGCTACTAGATTTTGCACTTATTTCAGAATCTGTGCCACAGTGCTGGGCAGACTTGAGCTTATCTATCACAGCACTGAGGGAACCTTTTCTGTTGCGAGCTTGGCTCGGAGCATTTGATTTATTTACTTCAATATTAGGTGGGGAGATTAAAGGCTCCGTTACGGGACTATCACAGGACACGGGGGTAATTTCTAACTGTTTCAATTTGATTGGGTTTTTTAATTTAGGGCTACTCCTGTCGGAACTAGAAAAAGATAAACCGGAATGTTTCTTTTCTTTATCCCTCGATGTTACCGAGCTAGAGCCGTAACTGTCTTTGGATATCTTTTTAGTGAGGTCATACCCAGTTGTACCAGATTTCCCCGAAGGCGACCCGCTGGTCGCAGATTTTAGTGCTGACATGCTTGGTTTTCCCGACCCCGAAGAACTGTGCTTAGGGGACGAGACGCTGTGGTTTTTTGGACTCGAGTAACCAGGTAAATGTTTAGGGCTATTTTGAACTGGAGAATGTCTCGGGCTGCTGTGGTGACTAGATGTCCCCGACGGCTTTCCCAAACCCTTCACAGTGCTAGGGCTCGGCGACTTAGTTATCGAAACGGATCTGCCATGCGTTGGGCTTGGACTAAATTTTCGAATAAGAGAGTTTGGGGAAGTCGCACGTAAAGGGGAGCCGTCAGTGGGCTTGATGCTAACCGACACGGGCTTAGTGAGCGGGTCCTGTTTGGGCGGCACTTTCTCCGGCGGGCCCATGGAGTCGTCTCTCCTGCGCTTCTTCTTCTTTTCCTTGCTGCGCTCCTCCCCCGATCTGCTCGACTTCTTCTCGGATCTGATACGATCGTCAAGCGTTTTCATTTGTGATGATGTGATCGGCGTTATTGTTATGGAGCTGGGCAGAGCGGCTGGTGCGGTCGCAGTGATGGGGATTATCTCAATGCCCGGCCGCCTGTCCAGGCATAACATGGAGGTTATGCTGGAGCCGGAGCCAGCGTTAGGTGTGTTCGGTGTGCTACCTATAGGAGTTATGCTTACCGAAGACGCCATATAAGACTTCCCTTCGGTTAAGTCCAAGAGGAGGGAAGACGCGCTCCTATTGGTGCGTAATTCGGAATCTTTGCTTTTAAGTTTTTGCCTTTTGTGATCAGACTTGTGAAAAGAATTCCTGTAAAGAATAAATTACTGTGTAACATTAATCTGTTGAGAGATCTGTTGTAAGATGAAAGAGTAGTGGGTACGAACCGGATTATGTCGTCAACGTCTCCATCGTTTGAGTTGTCCATGTCGGAGGAGGTTCTGTTGTCTGGCACTCCGAGCGCATCGGTCGCGTCCATCGCTGACAGCTCCATGTCCGACGTGAACTCATTCTGCGACACTGAAGACTCTCGGCCCTCAATGTCATCATTCGTCGAGTTACTATTGATAGTATTCTCATCTTCGTTAACATATTCATCTGAATTGTCACTCTCACTATCAGAGTCCATCATTTCGGCGATGCCTGATGGTTTGCCTTTTTTCTGAGTGGCCCAGACATCGTCAGATTTTC
The DNA here is from genome assembly GCA_947507525.1 of Apamea epomidion. Taxonomy (NCBI): domain Eukaryota; kingdom Metazoa; phylum Arthropoda; class Insecta; order Lepidoptera; family Noctuidae; genus Apamea; species Apamea epomidion. The sequence continues at coordinate 11,601,288 of OX382237.1, forward strand.
TTTTTTTGGATTTCCGTTCGTCTGTTTGTAGTTTAGTGTCGCTGGCGCTCGGGTCCTGACACATTACAGACAGGTGGTGTTGCTGCTCTGAGAGGTAGGCGCCTGTAGACAACATGAGTAACTATTAAATGTTTGGCACATCAACTTATGTCAATGACTTAAAAGTCACATAGCGGTTCACGTACTAATTTACAGTTGTTCAACTTTTTTCCAAAAAACAAATTATAATAAAAGTTATGCCATTTTTTTCAAGCGAAAACTGTTTGTTTAACATTTACTGTTTTTGACGACTTAAGGGAAGGCCTGTTTTTTTTCATTAAACACCATCAAGGAGGAAAATTATTATTTATTTATCCTTCTAACATTACAGAGTTAAATAAGAAAAAGGGGTAAATATAACGTCACGCCTGTAATCCCCGACAAGTTAAGCAATATGTGGGTGAATCTAAAGTACACCCACATTTAGACAGTTATGTTTAAGTCTCATGTAATAGTCGGTCTAAATCCAGGCTCGGGCTGCTACTGAGAACGGAAAAACACAATGACACTGCCCGACCTGGGAATTGAACCCAGGACCTCATGCTCAGCAGTAGCGCTTGCGGCCACTAGACCAACGTAACACAGTATAAAACTGTTTTGAACAGAATGGTTGCAATCTTAACTGCAGTAGTACTTACCGCCCTGGTGCGGATGGTTGACGCTGGACGGGTACATGGCGCGCGAGGTCATCGACCCCGGCTCGTGCTTCACGTGCTCACCGCCGGGGTCGAGGCCTCCCAGGCCGCAGCTAAAATTTGGCTCGAGAGCCGAGTACCCGCCGTTTAACTGCTTACTGGCTGCCTCCCGCTCCCAGATCTTTATGAGGGACCTATAGAGTACAGATATGGCAAATATGATATACTTATTTAAAATTGTAAATTATACTATAGACTACAGCGTACTCTGAGTTGCTAAGCAATATGGATACTTACAAACTGGAAAATGTTTCGCAAACCTAGCTTGTTACCCTCATTCCAAGTCCGCGTACAGGCAGAATTTGTTGCTGATTGATTCGTGCGAGCAGAAGTTTTAATGAACTGCCTAGTGAACATGATTTGCTATATCCTAGTTTTTCTCGGTTTAAGCATTTATTGGTGAAAAGGTTCTTGCGGAAAAGTGAAAAAGAAACTGTTTACTAAACGATTATTGGTTTGTTGCACTGTTAAGTAAGCTGTAAGTTTTTCGAACAGAATTGAATATTTTGCTTGAATGCAGAATGTGCCACACATAAGGCGGACATAATGCCGCGGCCGGGTCGCTGAGCTCGAGCTCCACGGTGCTATTCTCTCGTGAGATGTATCTCACCTGAGTGTTATAGGTATGGAGTGCGTCTTCTGCAGCACCCTGGTGATGTACTCGTCGATGTGCTCGGCGGGCGCGCTGTGCAGCGTGTAGAGCGTAGCGCGCGGCGCGGCCGGGTCGCTGAGCTCGAGCTCCACGGTGGCCATGCTCTCGTCAACCGGGTGCTCCAGCGAGATCGAGATGTGCTGCCACGACAGAGCGCTCACCTCGAACATCAGCACGCTCTCCAACTCAATGACTGTGAAACAAACGAGTAAAAATTTAGTGGAAAGAAGAATTTAAAAAAAAATCCTAAAATAAAAAAAGAATGGGATGCTCAGAAATCATAGACAACAATAGCACACTTACATTGTTTACATTGCGTGCGCACACAGCTGGTGATGAGCGCGTTGAAGAGCGCCTGCTGCCGCAGACACGCCAGCAGCGGCGGCACGTGCGACGGGTGCGTGAACGGCACACTCGTCACCATGCAGCCGTCCAACCCACGCGTCTCACACAGGAAGTAACACTGAGTCTGCTCCGGCAGATTCTAGGACACGACACGCATATTTGAAGATAAATAACGGGTGTAAAAATACCCTTAACGAAGGCGAGAGTCAATTGTTACTTAGTTATATGTACTGAATGCGTAGACGACTTCTGCGTGATACGTATTTTTACACGCAGAATTTGAAGATGACGGGTGTAACTAGCGGATTATTTGCAGCGAAATTTTTTGGTCGCAGACAACATTTTTATTTGATATATTTTAACGTGATAATGCTTAATGTACAGCCACAGCATTACAATCCATACAGTAGTGAACGAATGTAGTTGCGTAGAGCAATGACGGGGATCTCGCGGGGAGACGGGCGGCGCGGACGTTTGCGCACTCGAACGTCGGTTCGATCCTTTGGAAATGTATCGTCACTAAGATTTCCTGTGCTTTACAGTACATACAAAATTACTTGCACCAACGGATGTGTTTACTGTGTACAGTAAACACATCCGCTGGTGCACAGTACACAGTGACAGTACAGTGGTGGTGTACAGTAATCCGAAGTCATATAGTTTCCTGATGAGTCAATGAGTCGAGTACATGTAACGAGATAAATATAAAATCATACAGAATGGATACGAAATATTGAAGACGCTCACTTTCTGAAAGTCAGCAGCGATGACGACCCAAATACGACAATAATGAATCATAATTTGACCGATGTTTCACATAATTAAAAAATACAGTGGCCTCCAAAAGTTAATGGAAATTTTTCCAGTTCAGCTATGATGCCACATTATGAATTAAAAATAATCAGATACTCCTAAGGGATTACTTGATTATTTTTATGATAAGTCAAAGGTAGTTGAATTAGTCAATAATATAATTGGTCGGGTGTGGTGATCATTTCTTCTCTCTCTGTTGCATGGGAGAGGGATAGGAAGAAAGGTGATATAGTTAGCTCAAAACTGCGGTTGAATAGGAATTCTGCATTAAAAAATGTGAGATGCGTTCGGAAATATGATAATAAAAATATATACTACGAAACTTGCGTAGCAAGCATTATAGCAGTTCAAACACAAGGATCAGTAGAATTTTAAATCATAATGTGGTCTGTTACAGCTGAAGTGGAAAATGTCAACTAACTTTTAAGCCACTGTATATAATGCGAGGAGGTACAAACCACAAACAGTCCTTTGCTGAGATTCAATTCAATAACTTTCCCTGGCGTCAGCTTGTTGTATGACTGTTGGGCAACTAGCCCCAACATTGGCTTCGCATTGCCCCAGTTGCCAGCCACTTCCACCTGAAATTATATTAGAAGATAGGATAATCGAAGCAACTCAAGCATTTAAAAAAAGGTTGACATTACATAATACGTCAAATAATATCTTCAAACGTTTGCGAACGTTTTTAAATCCATGAATTGTTAATGTTAATTAATTGAAAATAGCTTCGAGAAGCATTGTGTGCTAAGTTGCGCGCGCTCATTCTGAAAATATCGTTTGAGAACGAAATTTCAAGAACGGGATTGCCTTCCCACGAGATTGAATCACGAAAAAAGGCTTGAAATCAAAATTGCATTCCCTAGTTGGGACACGGGCCAATCCCGCATGCGTGGTCAAATCCACATGATACTAAAACGCCTTTAGATAAAAGATCTTTCGATCGATTTAAAAAGATCTTTGTCCTCTTACCTCTGTAGTGGCGTGTATAAGCTTAGCTAGTCCAGCGCACAGTGGGGTGGGCTGCGATAACTTTAGAGTGAAGCACGCGGGCAGCATCGCGCTATTCTGAGGCACCAGTTGAGCGTAGATAGGTCCATTCCTAAATAGAGACGATCGAAAATGTTTTATGGATTCGTTAATCGATAGGTTACCATAACCTGGCTACTTGAGATGAGATTGATGAATGGTGATAATAATATTAAATTAATTAAACTAATCAAATTTTTTTTTTTTGCAAGATTTAGGCATTGTCGCCGAGCAGTCGTAAAGGAAAAATAATTCTTTTTCTTTATATTCATTTGTTGTGTAGGAAATCTCGTAATGCATATTTAGAACCAACGTGCACAGCTCCAAGATGCTTCTTAAGCCTTCTATTGATGATAATAAACCTCGGAGAAGGTCAATGACGGCCATTTTGGAGACCATTTTTATCTGTCCTATTGCAAGCAAGTCAGCTGATAATCTTCAATAGTAGGAGTAAAACATCCATTCAATTCTAAATATTACGTGGTGCAAAGGAATTTTAAAATCTTACCCCTTCCCAGGCCTCTGCCCCCCAGATATGATAGGTGACAACTGCAGCTTATTGGGCGTGGAACCTTCTAGAAGGACCGTCGCGGAGTGGCCAATGTGCGTGTGGGAAGGAACGACTAGTGAAGCAAGGCCGCTGGTCGCGGAAGGAATGCCTAGTGTTAAGAGCTCAACCGTCAGTGGATTGAGCCCCTTGTCTTTGTCTAACAGTTCGTAAGGAGACACGAAGTAAGTGAGACGCATTGCGTGACCTGGAATAAATGGGTTTTATGTTATTTCTTATTAGACCGAACTTTATGTCACTATTTAAATAAAGTTAGATCTTCCAAAAAAATCAAGGGTACCTAGTGGAAAAGTGAGAATATTTTTAATTTGCTTTTAGAACAAATGATGAATTCAGATTTGGATGATACATTATCACTCACATTTGTAAACATTAGACTAAGCACATACCTCCTCTTCGCTTTTGCAAGAAGCCAATAGGACTCTTGTGGACTTGTGCCGAAAGATCTTTGATAAAACTCTGGAGTTGCCTCATTGTACATAAGTCTTCTTCTAAGCTCTGTAGAGCACTAAATGCTTTACATTTTACCTGCAAAATATAACATACAAAAACATATTATAAGAATGTGAACTAGGGATATAAATCAGAAAAAATCAGGAAAGTAAAAATAAAATAAAAATTTCAAAAGCACAGACCACAGAGTACATCGAGTCAGCACTGCCCAGGCGGTGTTGACTTAGCGCAGAGTCTCTGGGCAGAATGTCAAACGAGTTAGGAGAAAAGAAAATTGAGGCAACACTGCCCGCGCAGTGTTCCTTGCACAGAGGCCCTTCTGAGTTTAAAAATCATTGATAGAACAACAAGTCGACACTGCCCTGGCAGTGCTGACTCTACACACCCTGCGGACTTCCCCCGTAACAGGAATTGATGCGTAAGTTACTTTTTTTTCAGCGCCTAGTTGGTAAACAGCTGTTAAGCCTTCCAGTTGAGCTGTGAAATCAGCGAAATCTCCGCGAGATATACAAGATACCAGTTCTTCACAGCTTTGTTGTTCAATCTGTTAAAAATCAAAAAAGGATTTATTAAAATCATGTATGTAATTCTCATACCGGTAATAAATAAATATATAAATATAAACCGAGTGTTTGTTGTTTTTTTCCACCCAAAAGATGAATAGTCACATGGACGTTATCAAACTTACTTTTCCTTCATGATGGATTTTAACATCCTTTACTGACCCTGATGATTCAACTAATATTTCCAAATAAAACATATCAGATGATATGAAAAGATTTACTCCTGATGTTCCCACTACGAATTTGAGCCTGAAACAAATAGGCAACTTAATAATTATGAATATAAGATACAACAATATAATAATTATTACTTCATAGTCAATCAATCTACCTAGCCTTTTCCCATCTGACCTATCTGACCTACACAACCCAGTAACTGGGTAATATGATACCCCTTGGTAACCATGTTGTCAAAATTTCGGGCATCTGACGACCCATAACAAATACCAAAGGTCCAAGGATGACAGTCGGGACCAACGCCTTGTGCGTGCTTTCCTAGGCTTGGAGGGTTCTCGTTATGTAAAGATGGTCACCCATCCACGGAACGACCGCGTAAAGCGTAGCTTAACCTGATTGATCGACCCATGCGGCTGTCATCTTTTGTCTAAATAACATAAAGATTGTTTGAATACTGAGAGAAATATGTTTGATTTTCTTGTTCCCTCAGATTAAATCACACATACCTTCAGGCAAAGCAAGCAAGCATGTTTAGTTGTAGCAAAGAACGTTGAAATAGTGATGAAAGTTTACAAACCCTAGCTGCCTAGATAAGCACTCCAGGCGCTCAATGAGGCTCTGCAAGGAGCTAACTTTAATGCAATGCTGCAAACTGTCAAGGCACTTCTTTAGTATCATGCGATCTGCACTGTCGATTCCCCATCTTTTGTCCTGTAAACATTTAAATAAATCAAAGTCATACATTATTGCCACTTAATATGTATAGTGTATGGTTCTGTCAAAACTGTAAGGATGTGCGGGATCGCGAAATATGGAAGGAGTGGAGGGAGGCGTTTGCCCCGGAGTGGGACAGCATAGGTTTGTAAAAAAGAAATATATTAGTTGTGTTGTGGGTGTTAGTTACTCAGCTTGTTCATAGAAACAAGCGGAATAGTGACTACTGACCAATGACAAACATAGGTTGGTGATGGCTTCTAGTTCAACCAATGTCACTATAAATGAGTATTTTTAAGCATAGAATACCACCTAAGTGTGGGTTTATTCAAGAGAATGAGCAGCAGAATCTGTTAACAGAGCTAGATAAAAACCCAACTAACCAATCATTAAAGAGCTCACTGGGGAGCTTTGATTTAGAAGCTTATAAAAGCTTTCAAAAGTAATATGAAGTATCCTACATAGCCATGTGTTTTTGTGCAGAAAATGTGCCTTTCTTTTCATTTATTTAATTTAACGCCTTATCATGCTCTTATCATTTTAGTGCAAAGATGGACTAGACGCTTTCTCTATTAGTCAACCAAACAGTGATACCAAAGACGCAGAGATTTTGATTATGATTTTGCTTATCTTATTGGCCAATCACTGTTCTGATATGTACAGCCGTAGCAGCTTCAATATAATATATTGGCGAACGGCCCCGGCTTCACATTGACACAATTTACATGTGAAGACGGTATTCTGTACTTTTTGTTAGGTTAGTGCACAAGTTCTAAGTAGTAACTAGTAGTACTAGGCTTGCATGAATTCAAGATAGTATTTCATTAGTGTTACTTAGTATTTCTTTTTGTATACATTTAAATATTATAAAGCCGATGTCCATCGGGAATAATGTACCTTAGAAACGGTGAAAGAATGATTTAAATAGGAGCTGTGGATCTGGAGATTATCCTTCACAAACTCACAAAATTTGCTCTTTCTCTTTTTATTATTAAATATAGACAAGCAAGAGGATTATAGCAATATTTCTCTCTAATCATTCATCACATGGCTTTATGACATAGCTAATTATAGGAGTGGATATGGTTGTTGGTTCAATACTAAATTTTTTGTAAACACTATAATTTTTTGTATATGTTAGTTTTAGGCAATTTTTTATTTTAGTACTAAATATTTTATAGAGATAGAAAAGCTAATTTAAGGTTATCAAAAGTGTGCTGTGAATCAGGAAGCACTTAAGTGCATAAAAACATAATTAGGTACTTACAAGTGTAAAAAATAAATGAGTTTTATATAATTGTATAATTATCATAAATTTTATTATTATTGTGCAGTTTACTAATTTATTGTCAATTTTTACTACTCAGCTAACTGGGGTTCCATCTTATAACCATTATTTAACAATAGCAAAACGAACTTTATATCTGAATGTAGATGATTTTTATTGAAATTAATTATTAGTGTATTATCCTATGTACTTTCTACAATAAGAGCTATGTTAATTTAGTTCAAGGGTCATTGTTAGCGCTGGTTAAATTATCCTAAAGTATTGTTAACTTATTAGTGACTACTGTAGACATAATATAATAAAGAAACATACCAGCAAAGCCATTCGGACGCCTTTGGAAGTCTCTGTTAAGTTTTTAAACTGTGATGTTTTAGACCTAAGTTTTTCCATAAGAATCTCCTTCTGGAGTTCTTTGGATTTGTCGATAAGTTCATTAGCAGAAGCCATGACCACTGGCTTAATGTCCGTCATTTTTACAAATTTTAATGCACCACTTACAACAACATACACAAATTAATGATAACACAAGAGCAATCACAGGCAGAACATCTGATAGGCGAGGATCGCAATTTTTAATTTTTAATGTAAATTTGATAAACACGTTTGTCCAAAGTTATTGAGCAATTTTTGGGCTTCTTGAAATATAAAAATATTCAGCAATCACTTTATTCTATTTCTTAAAAATAATTATGTCGTTCACAGAACAAAACTGTCATTTTCACGCGATGCCATTTGCTATAACATTACTAAATAGAATATGTCCAATATTAACAAGTTGGCATAAGTTTTGTCTCCGAGTGGCGCTACTAGAGTACAACGTCATGTAAGTAAAAAAGAGAGAACCGATTGTTTTGTTGAGATGACATCAGCTATACTAAATAGACGGATATTACGATAAATGCCAATGCCAACTATGAGTTCGTTCAGAAACAGTAGAAGTTTAGACGTTTAGTTTTGACTAAAATTAACAAGTAAAAAAAACTTATAAAATGCCATCTTTTTCATAAGGTTTTTTACTCTAGCTTGCCGAGAAGGCGCTTATAAAGTCTGGAAAAAATAGTCTTCAGTTCATATTTATTAAAGAGTGGTTATTTAATGATTCAGCTAGAAGACTGCTTTCAGGTCTATTTTGCTGGGGCCTTGGATTACATTTTGGTCTACGTCACCGCGCCATGCCTTAGGCGTTGGTGTGTTTGAATAATAATTTCAATTCCATGGTTAATAAAATTATAAACTGTAACTGTACTTATTAGGTGAAATCTGTCAAACGGTGATCCAATTACGGTAAAGGCATAAAATCCTTTGATGTCACCGCAATGTCAAAGCGTATTTTCATGACAGCCGTTATTTAGCAGCCTCTGTAAGATGTCATCGTTTTCTTACCCCGCGTCCTAACCAAAAGTGATGGTCGCGTTCACAATATTATGTCAGTTTATGTTCGGTGAACCGGAACGCGTGGTCGCTGCGACATAGGGCGCCTTCCGGTTTTCCGTATTGCCCAACGACCGCTTCTGGTTAGGATGCGGCCCTAAGCTAAGTACTACATACAAAGTCACAAATAAACTATAGTGGGGTAAGGAAAGTTCTAAGCATAGATATATGAAATCTGTGGTTCGGAGATACCAAGTCGTCGCGCGTCGTTAAATTCAAAGGTTTGACATGATTTAAATTTTTGTAACCAATATTTTTAAATAAAGTGTTTAATAAAATTAGCGTTGTAGTTAATTCATTCCAGTAGCAGTTGCTGTGTCTCCTATCTATTTATTCAACTGAATTTCTTGACTTGATCCAACGGTCACTGGGTGTACAATTATTTAGGAACTGCTACTGTGCCACATGTGTTCTGAAGTTCCTTGAACTAAATAAGAAGAATATTTTCTTATTATACCTACGCTGTGTTGTCTGTAACATTACATTGTCGGTATCATAAACTTTTTTAATAATGTTGTTTGGTGCCGAACGTCTATTACCTACTATTCTATTGCCTTTAGGTAGGTACAGGCTTTTATGGTCTATTTCAATTTATAGGTCACCGCGTGCAATATCTAAATCAATTTCATGACGTTTACTTAGGTTATTTGATCTTTTTATTGAACATTTATTTTATTGAATCAAAGTAGCTTCAAGGTACTTTTAACTTAAAGTACGTAGTTATGAACAGATACTTAATAGGTTTTTATTTGTTAAGTAATACGTAATTATATTTAGAAGAAGATTAATTAAACTTAGTAGCCTGGTATTTAATCGATAACATTTTCTTAGCAAGCCGTAAAAGTGTCGTTACCTACAGGTTATCTACAGTGGGGTTTATTTATAAACGATGATTGAAGTTAAATGACGTTTAAACATCAAAAATGTATGGTTAAACAGTCGCTTAACTTTAAGCAACGTTTATGAATAAAGTGTTAAGAGACAATCGAGTTAACGCCATCGCCAAGTTCTCATAAACTTTGCAGTATGCAACCACAAACTACATTGGTTCACCTCCTTGAGGGAAACTAATTCCTAAGAGATAGGTAGGTTAGCACCGCTTAATGCCGCGTCGTATTCATGGAAACAGGATTGCTGGCAATAGCAACGGCAACTCGTAAAAACCTCGTAAATAATGTAAAATTGCGACGATGTCGTTTCCAGAAACATTATTGAATGTTACGGGAAATAATTTTAGCAACATTTTCCTAATTTTTGTTACCATGAATACGAGGCCTTAGGTAGGTAGGTACATACCTAGTCACTACCAAAATGTGTTCTCCATCTTAAGGGCTATTTTTGTCTGCTTTTTGCAATATAGAATCTGCTTTATCGACTCGGTATTAATTAATGCGTCGAAGTCGAAATGTCAATACCGTAGAGTGACATTCAGCCATCTTCTCGACATGTCAGACCGACTTAAAAAAAAAGACACTAACAGATATATTTATTAAAAAAAAAAAACATAAAATAAAGTTCGTTTTTTAAACCCAGATACTAATTTGACAGGTGTTATGTCAAATTTCTATATTAAAAAAACGCAGACACATATCTGAGATTAAAAAACTAACTCGAAATTCGACATTAATTTGTCAAAGCTGTCTGGGTGGTGTGTGTGGTGTCTAGGTGTCTGAGTGGTGTGTGCTGTGTCTGGGTGCCTGCGTGGAGTATGGGCTATATAGATAAAAAAAACAAAATAACAGTCAGCCCCGCTAACACCTTGCTGTCTGGCTAATGTTGTTACCTGAGCAAGAGCTGCCCTCAAAAAAGAAGCTTCTAAATATGGCACGAATTTTATAAAAAAAGTCGATCTCATAGTAACAGTCTCTTCCTAAAGCTGAACTGTCAAAATGAAACCTATTGTTACTGATAGTGTCTTACGCAATTACACTGCTGCTCAGTCAAGAAAAGCATTTGAAAACTGGAGAAGATATAAAAGACTTGACTGTACAGCTATATCTACATAAAACAATTGAATTCTTATTAGAATCCCAATCAACAGTCACGAGCATAAGTATGTATACACCCGGCTTTATTCAAAAGCGATTTCCTCCTTTATTTTTGTATGAAATTTTATGTTGTTACAAAAATAGCATTTTCGAACCCATAGGTTTATGTATGTGTCGTATTTCAACGTTGCATTCGTTATTTCACGAAAAAATCGCAATTGAAAGTTGCCAAGTGTTGACATATTAGTGCTCGTGACTGTACATATATACTTGTACATACCTAATCTACTGTGCTTTCCATATTACATACGAACGATGTAAATGCATTATTAATGTAACATATTAACCCAATAACAAAGCAGGATAACAATCTAATTTGTATAACGTAATTGGTATATTATCTTGAATTTGAAAACTTTATTACTACATCCCTCCCGCGTCTGCTAGAGCTCCGACTCAGCTTGGCCCGAACTCCAACAAATCAAATTATGGATTCTGTCGTATCCTTGGAACACCCTGTAAGTATATCATAATAATCGTATTTATTTTTTTACATAATTATCTTATTTACTGTTTGATGGCAATTCCTCATAGATTTCATTTAGAGTTGTTGAATACAATATTTTTTTTAGAGAAACCTTTGATGAGAGATAATATGGTGCCGATTCCCTTGTTCACAAATGAAACTAAATTTAAGTTCCGTGCATCTTTGTCTTTCTATTGCATTAAGAAAAGGACAGAAAATAAATATTAGTTTAGTCCTGTCAAATTACTCAGCGCTTGACGTAAATTGACGTATGTTTAGTTGCCAATTTTTTAGTTCTAAACTGTCTATGGAGTTTCTTAATTTGACAGGACTAATCTAATATTTATCTTCTGTCCTTTTCTTAATGAAATAGAAAGAAAAACCACGGTTGGCGCAGTGGTCAAGCGATTGACTGCTGCGCTGTGTGTTGCGGGTTCGATTCCCGCGCGGAACAAATATTTGTACCTATGACCTACAAGTAGTGGTTCCGGGTCTAGCTGTTTGTGTATGTGAGTTTAAATGTTTGTAAACGCACCCACGATATACCTAGGAGAAATTCCTAATGTGGGGCAACGTTTTTTTAAAAAAAAAAAAAAAAGATTTACAGTCACGAGCATGAATATGTATACACTTGGCTTTATTCAAAAACGATTTACTTCTTTATTTTGGAATGAATTTTATGTCGCTACGAACATAGTATTTTGGAACTCATAGGTTTTTACAATGTGTCGTATTTCATTGTTGTTTTCGTTATTTGACGCAAAAATAGCTATTAAAAGTTTCCAAGTGTTGACATATTAGTGCTCGTGACTGTACTGAACTTAAATTTAGTTTAGTTTGTGAACAAGGGAATCGGCGCCAGTAAGATGTTTGCTTTTCATTTCATAAGATAAGTACTCACATCAGCAGTCATCAGCTACGATACAAAGTTCGTGCGGTACCTAGTCGACATTTTCTTCTTTCTTTTACCGACATGGTATCATAAAAGGTACATAATTATAAAATTGAAAAGAGCATAAAATATCCAGGTACAGAAAATTTTTATGCACACCCGTACCACAACGTCCACAACAGGGCAAAACCAAAAGGAGAATTAATAAAAAAAAAATGTTCTACCGAACTGTATTTTTAACATTCTCTTTACGGTCGTCTAAATATTGTTGGATCGAATTTACCGGGATCGAAAGAAATTGTTAAAAATAAAAAATGACGTGGTAGAGTAGGTACGTAGGCCGTTAGGTGGGTATACATTTAGCATGTTCTATTCGCATCCGTGCACTTGTCCGGAACAACAAGTAACAAGTGGTTGAATCCTTTCACGTTTCTAAACTTCCTAGAAAAGCCATCAACAAACGTGTTCTTTTTTAAAATTTCGTATTTGGTATGTGCGGTCACCAAAGGAGATAAGTAACTAGGGTCGTCAGATATAGTTGAAGTTTAGTACGAAAACGGATTGATGTTTTCGGATAAAATTTTATTAAATTAATAGAAAACCAACAGTTAATTTATCAAATTAAATTTTATTCGAAAACATCCATTGGTTTCCTACTAAACTTCAAGTATATCCGACGACCCTGGTTACTTATCTCTTTTGGTGACTGTACCTACCCTAAATAGGTTTTTTTTTTTGAGGATGGGAAATCATCAAATGACTCTCCCGCTCTGGGTGGAGCGGAAGGGAGTGTCAGACTCTTACTGATTAAAACCCACCCGTGTTCCTTCCTTAGCCCTTTATGTTCCAGGGCAGCGGTAACCCTTTCGGACGATCCCGCTACCCCGGCAGGCGTCGGGCCCCGTCAACTATGCTGACATCTCTTTGAGGCGCACGTGGAACACATACGCGCCGTCCGGCACGGGCCTGGTCCTGATCGGACGGAGAGCTACCCATTGCTGGCCCTACCCATGGCTGCAGGCCCGCGCCTACGGTGGCCGGGAGTCGTCACGCGGCTCCCGACGCCCGGAGCCTCTCCCGCGGCGGCTGAGGCGTGAGAATCTCTCCCTCGCCCATCCCGCCACCTCCTTCGCTAGCATGACTGCTTCGCAGAAGGAGGTAACCGCCTAAGAAGGAGGTGACCGCCTAGAAGGAGGTGACCGTGGTTCTCGCGGCGAATTGACAAGTACATACCTCTCGGGCCCCCCAGTCATGGTAGTAGTAGGATCAGAAGTCTGACATACCCTCAGTTCTCCACAGACGGAAGGTTTCCATGAGGATTTCCAAACGGAAGAAAAAGGATTGTATGGATACGGTCTCCTAAAGTTCGGATTTTCCGATTTATTGTCAAAGGTATGCTCGATCTATTGCAATATATTGGGAATGAAAGATGATCTTTACCACTTTGAAATGGAAGTTTGAATAAATTTGGTTCCTAGCCATAGTTCAGTAAAACATTACCATATCAGTGGACGTATTGTATTTCATAGTAGTCGGTGGTTGTTTAGTGCTTCGGCATTGGATCTCTGTCAATGCGTTTCACTGTCCCACCGAAGGTTCGGTTTCGATTTCGGTCAGTTTCGGCCAAAAAATCAGCTTCAGTCGACCGAAACTGGCGTGAGGCGTGCGTGAGCTGTCGGTTTTGTTAGAATATGAATGACTGACGGATAGACAGACATTGTAAACTTAGTAATGTGGTCCCGTTTTGTACAAAACAACAAAACCCATTATTATAAGTGTTTCCTTAGAAATAGAAGACAAAGTTCTTAGCAGACATGCTGCTTTTAGTATTAGCGAGTAGGGATTTATCGCTTTTTGGAAGATTGATACAAGCTCTAAGGGCAACAGCAGATGCATCTTAGCGACGGTGTGATCGGTCACAATCACAAGCTCAATTTTTAATCGTCATTTTTAAATTTTGACAGTTTTTCGCACAAAATCTGGCAATACCTACTATTTTATTTCTTTGGATAAAAGAAATCGAATGATTGCAAAATCAGCCCTTAATCAAATTATTTGTAACAAATCATAACTTCATAAGTTTCGGTTTCGGCCGAAACTAAAAGAGGAGCCGAAGGATCAGTTACGGTTTCGGCTGAAAATCGCGTTTCGGTTGGACACTACTTTTATAGCACCATTATTTGCTAGCACATCCCGTCGTTTTATATCCACGTGAAACGCTACAGTCGTAACAAGGTAACAAGTACTGCCTGCAGCTGACGCGTTTAAAAATGCAATTTTTTGCTTTGTCTCGGTGTGCAGCATTCTGTGTGTCACTCTTTGCGTGTGAGCATGTCGAGATAACGTCGCAAACGCAATATGCTACCTACATGATATGCATAGTGAAACGGTGTGATTTGCAATTTTGCATGCAAAAGGCAAAAACTTTTTTGAAATTTTCGTCTAATATCTTTGTACCTATGGCTAAGTTCTATTTTATTGCATGTAGGTACTGTGAAGGGCTAGATAAGCCCTTCGAGGTACCAGGAGAAAATAGAATCAAACTACGGTTTATCTCGTAATGTTCGATAATTATTCCTATAAAATATATGTATTACGTATTTTACATCATAGTCCTTTTGCTTGTCAGCCTAATCTCTTATTCGACACCTTATTCTAAACTCGCTTTGTTCGAATGGAATCCGCGCTAAATTATAGCCGGCTTGCACTGCATATAAGGTTGCCTTCGGCGGATAACCACACAGATAGGTAAACTGCAGTGCGATTCTGTAACCATCTGACCGTGAAAACTTAGGTAAAGTGAGCGTGGAGTGAGTGGTCTTCCAAATAATGCTAGGGATTGACACTACTGACTCACATCAAGCTCACTTCACTTGACTTTCCACGGTGAGATTTTTACAGAATCGACCGGCTGCAATAAATACTTAGGAGAAGTGAGCTGTCATATCCACTTGACGCTAGGGATTGATAATACTCGTATTGTCACGATGAGATTTTTACAGATTAGACCGGCTGTTATAGTTACAAAATTAGTAGATAATCAGATATAAAAGCCTACTGATGAGGTTTTTGTCTCCAGATACAATAAGTAAAATTAAAACTTATTTTTCTTTTCTTTATTTCATATTCCACGTTTTTGATTATGAACTTTGAGAAAGTTTAATGAATTTCCGAGGAAAGTCGAAAGTCATTGTCCGGTAATACCTACGTTTTGTTGGCGATAGCCAGGGTTTGGTGTCATTTAAGCGGGTTCCCAATGTGGAATACGTCTGAAATACCGGTATCTTTGGGAACTGGTACCATCGGCCTTGTTGTGATACCGGTACCAGAGTAGTCTCTGTAGTATTGGCATTTTTAATCAGTATAGGTACCTACTGTACCAAACAAATATTTCCTTAAGTTAGAGTGAGAAAACAGATATACATAGTTAGTAAAAAGTAAGTAATAGACATTAGAAAAATAACTTCAAGGTACAAATACAAGATTTGTAGTACGCGGCGGGTACCTGAATTTGATACCGGTACTCGTCTGGAACCGGTACCGTCTGGAACTGGTATTCCATTTGGAACCGGTACCCAGGTATAGAAATGGCAAGAGCAGCTAAGTACCGAACCTGTACTTTAGGTAGGTACCGTAAAAAACAAAAAAATCTAGAATAACAAGTATAATAATTATTTATAAAATAACAGCTCAAAGGCTTTATCAGTATCAATTCTGTAGGTAGAAGCGATTGATTTATGAAACAGGCACACAAAGCCGTGTCTAATTATAAAAAAAAATATTATCTGCTCTATTTCAGATAACAGAACGCAAACATTGTTAAGAAAATTAATTAAATTTCGTACAAAGGCAACAATCTCAAGGTGTACAATCCCTTAGAATTAGACACTTAACGCGAAGACAAACTCAGAAGATTAATTTACAATTTTTGGACCGTCTTTAGCTTAGATACTCTATTAAAAAGTACTTAAAATATAATTTATCAGGATGAAATTTCTTCCCATCTTTGTGGTCTAGTAATTTTCCTTTGTGTTGGGACTCGGCTCCTAGGTTCACCTGAAGTGAGCAAACATCAGCAATTCTGCACCTACCTACGTGGTCATTGTACGGAGCGACTAGGTAGGTATATCGTTTGTCATCTGTAACGTTCCAAATACTGGGTCAAATTAAATTAGCTAATCAATATCAAAACAATTTGATTTTATTTTTTTGGGGTCATCGACCGCTGGTTGTATAGTTACTCGAAGTATTAGTTGAGAAAATAGTTTTTCTTTTATTTTGTCGTGCCAACGTTTGTGAAGTTTACACAAAAAAAAAACTATTTTTTAAACTGACATTTCAAGTGACTACGCTAACAGCGGTCAATCACCCCCACAAAAACAAAATCATCAATTCTTCTTTGTTTTATCATGTTTAGATATCGAAACGCCTCACGAATGCGGAGTTTTGCTAGCTAATTTAATTTTACCCTGTAAGTATACCATGATACACCGAAGATAAACAATCAACTTGCCTAGCCTTTATCCAACTATGTTGGGGTCGGCTTCCAGTCTTACCGGATGCAGCTGAGTACCAGTATGCTACATGAAGAGACTGCCTATCTGACCTTCACAACCCAATTACTGGGTAATACGACACTCCTTGGTAAGACTGGTGGTCAGGCTTTCGGGCTATTACCCGTAACGACTGCCAAAGATCTACGAAGGCTTAACGTGCTTTCTGAGGCACGGAGGGGTTTCGGTATGTAAAGATCCCAGAAACCCATCCATGAACCAACCACAGCAAGCGTACCTTAACTTGATCGATCGACCCGTGCGGCCGGAAGATAAACAGATGTTGGTATTATACGACTCCTTTTTACAAAAAGTTTTAATTTTTAAAACTGGTTTTTGCCCTTGTGTAATTCGACATACTACAAGCACGGATTGCCTTGGCGTCGATATTGGTAGTATAAAATAAATATGCGGTTGTTAGCAATTGAAACAATACCCGACTCCTCTTTAACCCTAAGGGCACGTTTCCACTATGTCGTGAAGATTAATTTGTCGTTGGACGACTGTCGTCTCTAGCTGTTCCCATTATATCGACTGTTTATCGTCGCTGTGTCGTCGAAATATTTTATCGCCGAACGACTTTCGTATCTAGCTGTTCCCATTGGATCGTGATGACATTTTTATTGTTCACGGCAGTCGCCTCGACGTTTGCACATCAGTCGCGTTTACGTTGTTTTGGTGGCTACGATAGATAGTCGCAATACCGACACATGATTTGCCGTCACGATAAGTCGTGACGTTTTTTATCGTTTTACGACTGTCGTGCTAGCCGTTCCTATTGACTTGACAATCTGTCGTCAAATATTAACGTCGGCTAAGGTTTTCGCACACGGTACAGCTACAGAACCAGGCATATTTAGATTAATAGAAACAAAGTACTTACTAATATGAACGTGGATACACCTTCATACATTGTATTGATACGTATAATTTTTATAACTTGCATTTTTTTTTCTTCTTTGACAATTCAGCCGATGTAGACTATTCTGCTATTCTTGGGTGACTCAGTTTGAACTTTGCATTTGGCTAATGAGTCAAAATGTAGGTCACGTTTCTTCCCGGGTGCTTTAAAATGTAATGTGGCTCACTAGAAGGTAAGTTATGCAACTACTCAAAACTTAACGACTTAAAATCCCTTGCTAGATCTTTCTTAAGTCTTGGAAGCCGGTTTTATTTGAGGTGGTGTTTAAACTTCGGGTCTTTAAAATGCACGTGACAGTTCGTGTCACAAGAAGATGTAGGTACCTAGGATATACCTATCTCATGTACAGATCGAGCATAAAGCTGCTTTTCCACCAGAGATGTGCTATGCTACGTTGCTATGGATGCGTTTGATATCCACCAATCATATTCATTGGCCCACATAATATGCTACTGCACTGCTGGAAACGGGTTCAACTAAGCTATGTTTTTATATGGAAAGATGCGTGCTATGGATGGGAGCTATGGATGCGCGAGTGGTGTGAGCTATATGCAGAGCAGAGTACTCACAGTAGGGGCGCGTTTGTCACCTTCCCTATAACTGTCGAATGTCGATGCATCACAGGCGCTTCTTCATTGCTATGAAGCTGTGTAGCGGAGCGAGTAAGATATGCTCATCTTACTCGCTCCGCTAGACAGCTTAGTATTAGTGGGAACGGTCGCATAGTTTCGTAGCTTAGCTTTCACATCCTCGCAGCATATCTGCATAGCACATCTCTGGTGGAAAAGCAGCCTTAGAAAGAGACTAGCTGTCACATGTCATGTATGAGGTGACAGAGACTGTGCAAAGCAACGGGGTAATTGCGTAACACACTAACAGTAGTAATGGCTTTCATTTTGACAGTTCAACAACATTCATTGCGTTATTTACATTGCTGAGCAGACAATTTTTTTGAACATATGAAGCAATGGATTAGCAATGTTGTTCAATAAGATTTAGATTGAGATGGATACTTAGTGTGTTATGCAATTAGGGTGCAGAGCTTTTTCTAAAGCTCGATGTGCCATATTTACCTATGACCCGGGCAGGTATCTACTGTAGGTACAGTCACGAGCATAAATATTTTTATTTACGCGAAATTCAAGAGCGATTTTGTCTTTATATAAAGATCATCCTTGAGCAAATACTGACCTATTTCAGAATACATAGTACGATTTCGAGAATATGTTCGTAACGCCATACAATTGCTATTAATGCTTTAGGAGAAAATCGCTTGTGAGTCTTGGGTAATTGAGAGGTATGCTCGTGACCTTTGTAGCTTGTTTCGCTAGCGGAACGTATTATTTGGAAAATTATAATCGACAAGACGAACAAATTTCGCGCAGAAGAAATTTGCGTGAAATTTGTTCATCGCATCGCATCGACCGCGCTAGTACTTTGTTATTGCTTTAACGTTCTTTCTGACTTTTTTTCTTTTTGCTCGGCTCCTTAGGGTTCTAGCGTGATGTTATAAAGCGCGTTTCCTCAAGAATTGGGCTATCAAATTCAAAATATTTTTTCTAATCCGACTGGTAGTTCCTGATATTACCCCCACCTACGAACTTACAAACAAACAAATTTTACCTCTTCATAATATTAGTATAGACTACATATAAATCGGTAACAGAATCAAGGCTCCTCATAAAAATAATTTAATAAATCAAATCATTTCAAGGAGTTTCCTTAATTCAATAGAACACCTTACATTTACTCTATTGAGGAAAGTGAATTGATAGAATTGTCCTTTTAGGCAGCCATTACTTACTTACAGAACTACTACTTCAAAGTGGTCTTCGAGCTCTTAAAATGTGTCGAAAGTTAAATAAAATATTAAAAATATGAGAAACTTTAGTTTCGGTTAAAAAAAAAAAAACTTAGTTCGATATGTTTTTCTTCTATCAGGGAGTTTTGGGTCTAAAAGTTCTCAGGCCTAATTAATTGGTTAATCTTCTCAGTCAATAAATTAAAGCAGATTCATATTAATCAATCTTTACTCTTTAGTCCCTCCCACCTAAAATACAAATTATGATAATCGATCAAAATTATAAAGCAGTAGTGGCCGTCTGGTAACCGTGCCGACTTACGACTGTAGGTCGTGGGTTCGAACACGGTTGTAGGCACGCAGCTTTACTTTGGGTAAATAATTTTACCACTACTGCTCTCAAAACAGTGAAGGAAAACATCTTGACCAAAAACAGACTTAACTTTCGCTGTACTGTTCCATAGTAGATTTCAACACTTAGTTTCTAATATGGATACTAAAACATTTTCTTCTCATAATTAGTTACCTACTTGTTGATAACACACAATTTACATCTCCTAACTGCTACCATACATGCCACCCTAATCTTGGAGGTAACAAGATGCTCATTAAAAGCATAATTAAGTGTGTGAGATACTAAATAAATGTTCTAAGGTTACAGAATCTTGGTTCTGTGTCTTGTAGAAAAACATAACATAAACCATATTATTATTTTGATGAAAAGATGGAATTCAACGACTGACTTGTGCCTTTCATATTGGCTGAAGCAGCCAAATTAGATCATGTAAAAATCTTTTTTTTTTTTAATAATAATCAGATTGGACGGTGCCCCAACCTGGGCATTTGCCTGTATGTGGTCCGGAAAAAACTGTTAAGGTCGAGTGATATTATTATTGGACATATTATGCTCAGAAGTTTTAAAATGTCATCGAAAATTGCAGCGATAATCAACTAGTTAGTGCCAACACATTGTGTTAAATTACAAGGCGTATGATCATCGGAATCAAGACGGCTATAAGACTAATTGAGCGACTAATTACTTGATGGTTTTCAGCAGCCATTAATTACACCCATAGTACATTTCACTGTCACTACTGTCACTTTTTACTAAAGTAGATTTAAACTTTAAAACTTTAACGTGCGCGTGTTTCTAACATGGGTACTAAAATAATTATCTTCATAGTTACTTGTTAATAACGCACAGTTTGATTGAGTCGAGTGATATTGGTATTGTACTTATTCACCATGTTGTACCCAGTGGCGTGCATTGCATAAAGGCATATAAGCAGTGCCTACCTCGATAAATCACCATAAGCCTGTCAATTACATTTTAGTGTGTGTGCCCCACAATTAAGAAACTTAGTAAATTATCATACCTATAGATGTATGAGGAACAGGGTGTAAAGTTCACTCATACTCTATAGAAAAGGGAGGATCCTCCGACCAGACGGGTGTTGTGTCTGACGGGCAATTGCCCAACGATTGATGTTGGGAAATTGTATCTATGCTAATTGCGCGGTAAACTCTGCTTGCGAGATGCAGGATTTGCGTGACGTCAGTATGACGCGTTGCTCGCATGTGGCGTTGTAGATACCGCTACATACCTAACAAAAAACAAAATCTTCATACAAGCACGCGTGGCAGTAGGCAGTCGCCAGACGGCCTACTTGGCTCCCGTACTATTCGCAAATTGTCATTGGTCTTTACTCGTTCAAGGAAATACGACGAAATTAACTTCCTGCCTACCTATTCTGAAAACCAATGCACGCCACTGGTATTTATATAGCCCAATAATTAATCCCAAGAACAAACTGAACCTTGTAGTTGAAGAACTGAGAGATTTGCCATGTTATTTTAAGACTCTCACACAAGACTTATCGAGGGAACTTACATCTGATCAGTTTGAAAACAAAATCTCTTGCCCACGATGACCACAGCTGCGTCCGTAAGTATAACAAAAGAGGATCATTTTTAGATCGACTAATAATATGCGCTGCAACAGGAATAGTCCTTACGGTGTTCAGATGTAAGTTTCCTCGATACATAAGTTTTAAAATTTCATCGAAAATCGGGGCGCTCATCGACTGGTCAGTACCACCACATTGTGTTAAATTACAAGGCGTATGATTATTAATAATAATAATAATAAATTTATTGCTTCAAGAATTACAGATATATAATAAATTTATTGCTTCAAGAATTACAGATATATAACCATTACGTAGAGGTATTACAGAGTAATCTTATAAACAATTGGTGAATTGGTAGAGCTTGCGTGGGTTGGAAAAATCTGTATACAAAACTGATAAACCCTGCCTCTTAAACTAGGGTATCCTGTATCTTAAGAGACAGTGTTCGGCTAAAGATTATTACATTTTAATTTTACAACAAGCAGAGTGTGTCGATCTACCTTTAAGTTTATAGATGCTTACAGGTTAAAACTGGTTTAATGGATTAGTATGTAAAAATAAAGTAAAAAGTAAAAAATGAAAAAATAAGCCATGCAGTAAGCGTTTGTGTGTGTATGTGTGTGTGTATGTGTATGTGCGTGTGTGGGTGTGTGTATGTGTGTGTGTGTGTGTTTGTTAGTAGTATATTTGGGCGTGTGTATGCGAGTGCGTGTGTTTGTGCATTTAGGTATTTTAGGAGATTTAAGATGAAATTTATGCGATGAATGTAAGCAAAGATTCTGTTTTTGAATAATCCTGTTGAAGAAGCCAGTTTGTTAATTTCGATTTAAGTTCATTCTTATTAAGGTCTATTATGTTTAGTATTTTATGAATTTTTTTGTAGATGTATGCACTTAGTATATAATACTGGTGTTTAGCAAAGACTGTTTTGTGACTGGTGCCCAGTGGAACATTGGTGCGCTTGTTAGGATTAGAAAGGGGGACAGAACGATGTCTTCTGAGAATGGATTGAAGCACATAAAGTTGCCGAACTGTTAGAACCCTACAGTCCAAATAAAGTTGAGAAGTAGGATAGCGGTATGGCTTACGAGTCATTACCTTGAGGATGGCTCGCTGAGCTCTTTCAATTCTCAGGAAGTTGGTTTTTGTTGCACCTCCCCAAACAACAATGCAGTAGCTGAGGATCGATTGGCACAAGGCGAAATAAACCATCATATTGGAATCAAGATGGCTGTATGAGATTAATTGAGCGACTAATTACTTGTTCGATTAAGTACCTAACAGCCTGTGCGATGCAGCTCGATGACAATGCTCTTTCTGGGAATCCTACATGTGCTAACAATAAGAGCATTAGGCACTAGTCCCACCGTCGACGTGGTAACGACTAGCTGTCAATGATTTTCTCGCTCAAGCATCGTACCATCATCATCAATCATCGTACCGTACGTTCCGTGTAATTAAAAGTGATCGCTGAATGTTCTTATGCAGTAGTAGCCCAGTGGTAATGGCTGCGAATTACGAGTTGTAGGTCGCAGGTTTGAACCTAATCAGGCGCTTTACTTTGTGTAAATTATTTCATCACCACTGCTCTCAAAACGGTGAAGGAAAACATCGTGAGGAAACCGGCATGTCCTAGAATAAAAAAAGATCGAAGACATGTGATATGTACCCTTTACAAGACGATCTTCAATCTTGACCTCTGAATCTATATGATAGTAAAACGAAAGTAATAAACAATCATACATAAACTCACACCTTCTGCCTCGTGAAGAAACCGGCATGTCCTAGAACCAAAAAATCGAAGACATATGACATCTACTAACCCGCACTGGGCCTGCGTGGTGGATTACGGACCACTCGCTTTCACTGACAGGAGGCCTGTGTCCCAGCAGTCGGTAGAAACATTATTTTCTGATTATGCGCTGCGTGTTCACTCTAGTGACTACTACTCTACTGACTACTAAGAAGAAGAGCTATCAAAGAGACTACTCGCTCAGTGGCGCTCGCTGGGCGGTCAGAACACTTGCTAAGAGACTCACGCTTGTTACAAACGAATACTAGCGAGTAATCGCTCGTCGCGCACTCGCTGCTCGTTGCTCGCCAACTCGTTTTTAGTTGCTAGCTCTACTCGCTTCTCGTTAATCGCCGGCGGTGGGACAAGTGTCCTAGTAAGTAGCCACACGACGGTGCATATAATTGAAAACAATTGTATCACGCATCGATTGAACCTAACACAAAGCCACCTCCGCTACGCAGAAACGATGTAACTTAGTCACGGAAGATTAATTACCTGCGTAGTAAGCAGCCCTTTTGTGTTTGTGTATTCGAATATTATAGGTGTATAGTAATGGCGTGAAGTGGAAGTGCAATTAGTTGGAAACAAGTCCGTCTGATCGTAGCGTGTGGAGTTTCTGTGGTTTCTGCTTACTCCCAAGGGAAAAACGCGTGAATTTATGTGAGTACCTAATGTATATAATTTTATTATATGTATGGGATACCTACCGACTCGTAGGTACTATCACTATTTATTCATACAAAATGTATACCTTTACTGATTTATCTATCTCCTGAAGTCCCGACAGCCGTAATATAACAAACGTCTAACAATGTTTTAAAGGAAACGATTTCACGTAGAGTATTTTATATGAATGCTTACCCGAGTGTAATGTCGAAGAAATTCTATGTTTATAAACATTTTAAATGTAAATGGAGACATTGAGATTTCAACAGACTGAAACGTAATCTATTGTTGTTTACATTTTATAAATATCTTTTTTGTAAAAATCTTTATGATTGAAATATTAAATACCTACTTCTTACTTTTTAGCTATTCTTTTATTTACGATTTTTTTGAAGATTCGTTTCTCTGGTGCCTGTGATAGTACAGAATGTGTAAGTAACCTATAAAAGTACACAATTCATAGAAAACAATAAAATTATGTCTACAGCATGTATCAATTTATCAACTGTCCCATACAAAATTTATATACCTACTCAACCCAAATGTATTATTTTTTCGCGATTACGATGTTGATTCCACGGCAAAAGTTATTCAGTTTGATGGTCTGTAACACACCCTTATATTTGACAACATCTTTCTGATACTTGTTGTATAAGGAGGTCCAGATAATACCTATATCAATTAATTTCGTACATAGTGTCCACAAGGCCCAGCTCATCCATTGCTACACTCGAGCATCGTGAGCCATATTATAATAATTAGGTATATTATCTGCCCGCTACCGCTAAATCATTGAATTGTTTGGACAAACAGATCGGTTATCAGAGACATTGGCAGTCGCCCCATGTAAAGTACTGGTATTCAGTCCAACATGGTTGGGAAAAAGCTAGGCTAATGATGATGATGTGAAGGTAGCCGCATGTCGAACGAGTAATGGGCCAAAACTACCACCATGTGGGTCCCAGAACACATTCGGCGCCATCGAGGCTGACCCAGTAGAAGATGGCGGGATGAGCTTGACACCTACAGACAGGATTGTTCCACACTGGCTCAAGACAGAAAAAAGAGAAAGTGGAAAAAAGAAAGGGAGGCCTTTGCCCTGCAGTAGGACAACATAGGCTAAAAAAAATAAATGTTTCTAGAGTATTGTTCCTATTGTTCCTATACGTGTATGCCTGGAAGCGGCTGGATCATAAGCTCCGCATCCGGCATCCGTAAAAAAAAAAAGAATAAAAATCGTCCGTCTAGTCCTCTAGTCTAAGCCGGAGCTATCACCGCAGACGTACTGGTCGTCAAGACCCAAATCGAGTTTGCATTCGACATTTCTACTCAAAGTTGAGGGCTTTACACGTATTGTTGAAAGTTTTCTAAAGTTTTCGAGGAGCCAATTTGTAGGATGGATTTATGCGGGCCCAAATCCAATCTGTCCGATGAATTAATGATTTATAGCACGAGATCAAGCCACCAGTCCCTTGCAACAAGTTCGGGCTTACGATGCATATTAAGCAGTTGGCGTTGAGGTCAAACTGTGAGACGTTTATGAGAACCTTGGAGCATTTGATATTCATAGAGACATTGATGTTTCAACCTTTGATATCACTGTTGGTGGTCTGGGTAGGTTAGAACAGAAATTACTGTGACTTAAACATTATATTATACAGGTTGATTAATTGAGAACTCCCTAACTAAAGGAGATATTTCTGAACTATGTATTTATTTCTTTGTATGGTTTAGATAAAGCAGAAATTAGTTTTGTCCATTCTCTCCAAAAATCTCATTATATTATAAAATAAGAATATTCGCATTGAAAGTAACGCCATTAATTTAGCATGTAAAACTAATTTTCCATTCAACTCAATGGAAACCGTTCCTATTTTTTTAATATTGATTATTTATTGATTTTATTTTGGGATTATGTATTAATTTTATTTTGTGAGTATTTGTGGATTTTATTTTGTGATTATTGATTAATTAATTCTTATCTCCATATTAATTTTATTGTTTTGATTATTTATTCTAATTTGATTTAATTTAATTCGATTTATTCTGTGTCCGTTTAATTTGATTTGTAATGATTTTATCTGATTTTATTTGATATGAGTGTATACGTGTATAAATGGGTGTTATTAACCTGAAAATAAATAAATTTATTATTTATTATTATTATTTAATATTCGACACAATGTAAAAATTGTTATGAAATAAATAAATATTTACACAGTAAGTCGATTATGTAATTTGCAAAGTATTAAGTAAATTCGTAAAGCTTCGCCGCTTGGAAACTTTATCAAAACATGTTTATGCCTACCTAAATAAATATGTTGTTAAATGAGATCATTTTTTGTTCATTATCATTATGTTAAGGGCTGATTTTTCCAACGCCAGATAACTTTATCCGAGGAATAATAATTTCTATTCGTGCAATAAAATTGTCGTCTAAGAATTTTTGTATGGAAGAACTGTCAAAAATTCAAAATTATTCCTCCGATAAAGTTATCTGGCATTGAAAAATCAGCCCTAAGTTATATAAGAATATCCTACTAATATTATAAACGCGAAAGGTTGTGTGAATGCAGTTTGTTACTCTTTCACGCAAAAACTACAGAACGGATTTTTATGAAACTTCATAGTAATATAGCTATACATCAGAATAACACATAGTATGTATACTTTTTATCTTGATATTCTCACGGGATCAACACTTAAGCGGGTAAAACCGCGAGGCGGTGCTAGTAATATTATAAACGCGTATGTTTGTGAGGATGGATGGATGTTTGATGTTCTTTCACGCCAAAAAACTATTGAACGGAATTGTATGAAATTTGGCAGACATGTAGTTTATAATCAGGATTAACACAAGCATAGCAAAGCATAATCAGCCTATAATGTCGCCACTGCTGGGACACAGGCCTCCTCTCGGTGACAGGGAGTGGGCCGTATCTAATCCACCACGCGGGCCCAGTGCGGGTTAGTAGATGTCACATGCCTTCGATTTTTTGGCTCTAGGACATGCCGGTTTCCTCATGACGAAGAAGATGTGAGTTTATGTATGATTCTTTAATACTTTCGTTTGCTATCATGCAGATACAGAGGTCAAGATTGAACATCGTCTTGTAAAGGGTAAAAAGAAAACAGGTTTTCTTTTCTAAAGCTACACTATCAGGGTGAGAAAATTAAGTTATTATAAAAGAAATGGCTTGTCGTCGCCGCTTTAATGACGACCTCGGAGATTACCTGTTTCGTATAGATCTTGTACTTATATGGGCTTGAACTGTCTCTAGGGAAACACCGCTCTTTCATATCTATGTGCAAATAATTCTATTTATTATATGATATTTTGTAACGTTATGTGATTTTAGGTGATCTATCTTGCATTTAACATTTTAAATAAGTAAAGCTTTAGTTTCCTCAGAAAGTGGTAATTCGCGGTGAACGATCAAACTATGTCTATAACAGCTGTACAAATACAGAGCTATTTTGGCACATGTCAAATACTGGTGTAAATGACAGAGCCGTGACTAAATAATAACAGCCGCACAGGTCGATCGACCAGGTTAAGCTATTCTTGCCGGGGTTCGTCTGTGGATCGGTGACCATCTTTACATACCGAGATCCCTCCGTGGCTCGGAAAGCACGTTAAGCCGTTGGTTCCGGCTGTCATTCGTGGATCTTTGACAGTCGTTACGGGTCGTCAGGAGCCCAAAAGTCTGACAACCAGTCTAACCAAGGGGTACTACCCTGTAACTGGGGTGTGGAGGTCAGATAGGCAGTCGCTCCATGTAAAATACTGGTATTCAGCTGCATCCGGTTAGAGTGGAAGCCGACCCCAACTGGGTTGGGATAAGGCAGGCAGGTTGATTGTTTATCTTCGGTGTATCATGGTATACAGGGTCAAATTAAAATAGCTAGCGAAACTCCGCACTCGTGAGGCGTTTCTATATTTAAACATGATAAAACAAAGAAGAGGTGTAAATGGCAGATTTTTACGAGGGCCGTTAAGATATGATGGAACAGCTTTCTTGGGAAACAGAAAGCTTAAGTAACCATTTATTTACCAAAAAACTTAGCCTAGGTTAAGTAAATCTTCTTAGTTCATAGTGAACTATTAGTAATCTATAGATAATAATAAATAGTGCAGGAAATAAAAATAAGCCCCATCAAATAACAAGTAGTCGTCTGTCGTTGACTAATATTATTTGATCCTTTCCTATCAATATTTCCGCTCCCCCAAATCGTGGTACAGTCAAATGCATGACAGTGACAATTTGAAAACTGCCATTACTACTACGGCATTAAGGCGCTGTCAACATCAAATTATTTTACGTTGGACTCGCGGTTCACTGTACGTATAATATACGAAGATTGGTTACGTATATTATATTTATCCAACAAGATAGTTTTATTTGGTATTTTTGTACAGACCCTCGTTACAGAGGCTTTGTTATTTGTCATTAGATACTCTTCTCGATTTTCAGCTTCGAAGGACGCGGATGAAGACGATTCAGTGAACTTAATGGACGCGTTGTAACTGAAATGCTCTTCTAGTAATTGAAAAATAAGTATTACTTCCATTATACTGCTACGGCACCGATCCTAAGAAACGAGAAGGATAATTAACACCCAAGATATGGAACTTAGATATTCATCATCCACAACGACAAGAAGGCCAATTTCCGTAAATATGAATGTTCAAATGTAGTCGCAAACTAATCTCAGTGACAATCAATGTCAAAAACTTGGCGAAAATCTTTAGAAACTAAGGTATTTTTAACAGATTAAGACTGCGATTTCAATGCGAACGTTCTTATAAATAAGGGATTTGCCCAACTGAACAAAACCCTTCTGGCAAAGTAAAAACATCAAAACACGTCTGGCAAAGTATGATATGGGGGCCTACGTGAAATCGACTGCGATTTCGCTCCGAGTTACCTACGAAACGATCTGCTTACGATATGGTTACTAATTGTCTACCTACGGTCACTCGCGAGTTGCCTACGAGAAGGTTACGAACTGCTTATGTAGCGGTTACGAAGTGCCTACGAAATAGCTACAGTTTGTTTTTTAATCCCAAAGACTAATCTGACAGGTGTAATATCAACCTTGAATAGTAAAAAAAACGCAAATACAAAAGATTTAAATGTCAGATTAGTCTCATTAAAAAAGAACTATAGGTACGAGCTGCCTACAAAAGGGTGACGAACGGTTACGAGCCCGCTACGGCGAAACTACGATTAAAACATAAGATTAAGCTCGCTAAACTGTTTTATTACGTCAGCTTAAAAGGTTTTTCGCGTTTTACACTATCGCATTTGCATTTATGAAAATAATAGAATATGACAGCGCGCTAAGCTGCGTTCGATTTATTACGGATAACCCGCTTCCGCGACCCATTCATCAAACGTAGTCGTTCCATCATTCAGGTTTTGTTGAGGGCGTTTTGTATTCATGGCAATTGCTCATAGTGTTTGTATCAAATAAACTAAAACAATTGAGGTTCGCAGCTCATGTAATGAATAGACAATTAGTTATTCTATTGAGTTTACTATATCTCGCGGTTTAGATGTGTATTAATTAACTATACCTAACAGTTCATGTTCATACGAATAAAGTTCTTAAAACATTTAATCGAATTGTTTTATGTATTTTTTTGTCACTGACAAATGCTTGCACAGACTGGAACGGTTCACTCAAATCTGTATGGTTCTTTCTTCAAAACACCATTTGAAGCACTAATATACGAGTAGGTACCTACATAGTCCTCAACAATATGATTCACCCAAGATTATGTGTGGACTTTAAAAGAGATTGTGACCTCTGAGTTTGTTTCGGTCTTTCTTTTCAGAGTAGCCGGATACGGAACACTGACCTCATACACCAAGAACATAATTAATTGTATTTGACGTGTAAGAGTGTTTTCGTTTGCTTTATTTGTGTCCTAGGGCTGGAGAAAGGCCTCCGCTTTTCATTCCAAACCTCTCTAACTAATATAATATGGCCCCGCAAAGATAATTATATCACCACACCACCTTCGCCCCGTTCTACCTCTACAGAAATGTCCTCCCTCAGGCGTCCAGAGAGTGACGATCTTGGCCCATCACTCCGGGTGCATTCGTGCGACGTGGCCGGCCCACTCCCGCTTCAGCCTGGCTGTTTTTTCTCCAACGTCCGCTACTTGAGTTATGGAGCGCAGACAGAAATAAAATCATTTAAATGTGATGGAATGGATAGGTGCAGAATAACATGTGATAAAATTCGCTTTTACTTTACCCTCATGACCTGACCTGTTTACTTACTAATTAAATAATATTGTGTAGTTATGAAGTTTAATATAATATTTACATAATAAATAAGCTAGCAGACTCAAATAATAAAATGTACATGTACACAAAACTAAACAAGGGAACAGAATCATAGACATAAAAAAAAAATCCGTATCGCTGTCAGCGGGAAAAGTGAAGGCTGACAGCATTGGCCCTGTTACTAAACCCCACTTTTAGCATAATATGTGAGCGCGGGATCGTCCTTAATCATAGATGGTTGGAAGTAGATAATTCTTATTATTATCATAATATGATAATTCCACCTGATAATTATTTTCTACTACTAACTACTAAATTCTTTTCTTCTACTACTAATTCTACATGATAATTCTACCGAATATAAGATTGCAATGAATTCATCAGTTCATTTTATGGAGTTTTTACGGCCTGGTAATAAAGTTCTTGAAAAAGAATGGCTACTTAGTTTTAATAAAGTACTGGCCAATTATTAGCGGAGGGCACTTTGGAGCAACAGGCGTCCGCGTAATATTTGTTCTCTTTTTAGCACTTAGCTGCTATTTACCGATATCTCACTCGCACGTCGTTGGAAACTCTTCATTTAAACAGTTCAATGCTGTCTTTGGTGACATTAGTATGGAAATGCAGGCTGTATACAACGTCTAGCACGAATAGTTTGAAAACATACTACAAAACGATATTAAATTTTATTTTATTTTTTCATCATTACATGTCATGTCTGTTTTTATAACCAGGAGAACAGATACCTATTGCTGTAGTATCCGTACATACGTCTTAAGGCGCTGGTACGTCTAACGCAAACACAACCTTACCCTATATAATTTTAAAACTTATTACTACAGGCCTTGCTCTAGATAAGTACTAACTATCTTTGATTAATTATAAAACGAATACGTTTCTACGAGTGCCACCTGCGACTAGTTTTCCGTGTTGATTTACTTTGGCAATGTGTTCGCGAGTTTTTAATCGAATGAGGCTGTACCGGCGCGGTTATTTGTCACAGTTTAGATTGCTTAGTTAGATTGCGTTCCAACCTGAACTTTAATTACTTAGAAACGTTAGTCATCGGCCATTTGTCGCCATTTGTCGTCGCAATCTCGGCACACCTCACTTTTATGAGCCGTTTCGTGGACTTTGATTCGTTTAATCTCTCTACGTGATTATTTGAATGGTCATGAAGGTATACAATATACGTATAATTAACTTTATGCTTTTAATTATCTAAAAGTTTTTCGTTTTTTAGATGCCGCCCGCGCTGCTGTATATGGTGTGTTGTTGTTTTATCAAATGAAGTTACTTTTATAATTAAATCTTTTGGTCAATCTACTTTTAGTGAAAGGATGGAAGGCGCACGACGAGTTCTCGAAACATCGAACATAACATGGATCGCTTTGAGCCTCTTTTGAAGGCTTCTGGTCTTAAAGTTTGGTTCGTAAAGGTTTTGATTGAATTTCATCAATTCTGATATCTACCTACGTATTATTTCTCAAAGAGAACTTCTGGGCTTTCAACATTTTATGTTTTTGGTGGCATTGTTAAAAGAAATTATAATATTGGTGACTTAAGAAATATTAGATTGAATCGTATAGTTTGTATAGTTAGTAGTTATAGTATAGTTTTTTTTATTAAAATGTGTCAAAGTAAAAATAATGTGTTAATGAAAGCTATTTGCGAGAGCCCTCGGCGAGTTATTATCCTCTGTTTGTGCTTCTTGTCTGACCGACAGATAGATAAGGGACACCGTCTTTTATGTAATTTATACAGTGTGCTGCGCAAACTTAAACATTAATTACGTTTGCTTTGAATCTGAGAATTTGTTGAGTTTTAACTGTTTACAGACGTCGAAGAGAAACCAGTAAGAACATTCATAATCTTTTTATTTATTCCATAATAATTTATACTCAAATTAACTTAAATTAATTTAAGGTAAACATAATTCACAGGTACAATTTATTTCAGGTTATGTTAAGGTTTGTTTGATAATACTGACATAACATTTAGATAAGATCATCTAAGCCTCTCCCTCCTTACAAATATAGGTTTACTACAATTTATAATATCAGAGAAATGTACAATATCATAAAAGTCTAATAAGTTATCTAAACTAGATATTTTAAGAAGAACGAGAAAGATACTATGAGATGACCGCCTAGTTCGGGGAAGAAACAACTTTTAGAAAAGGTCTTTGTGACATCATTAAAACTTTTTTTTAGAAAAATAAGAACTTTAGTATCATCGAAAGATAAAGAGAAGACCATTATTGTAACAACGAACGAAATGTTTTATTAGGCAATCAGAGAGTTCCGAAGTAAGAACGTTCTTTAAAAGTGGACATAATGGTATTTAAATAGGACGGTTGCTAGATTTTGTTGTTTACAATAGATTGCGGGGAACCAGGGGGTAGCTGTCTTGAGACCTCTTGGAGCCGATGGGGAAGTGAGATAGGTCAATCTCGTCCATGGGGTAGTCGGGTCTGTACCTCTTCTTGTCGAAGTTAGAACTGAAATACAAAGATTGCATTAGAACATTGGAATTCTGTCTTAGTTTTTAAGGTTCCGAACCCAAAGGGTGCCAAGGGGCCCTTTACTAAGCCTCCGAAGTTCGTCCGTCCGTCCATCTGTCAGCGAGCTGTATTTCGTGAACCGTAATAGGTAGACAGTTGAAATTTTTACAGTGTGTATTTCTATTGCCGCTGTTAACAACAATAAAATAAAGTAAAAAATTAAAGGGGGAATCCATACAAGAAACGTGTTTTTTCGGCGTTTTTGCCTTGTGGTACGGAACAGTTCATGTGCGAGTCCATATCACACTTGGCCGGTTTTTCTTGAATTGGAAGAAGTGGTTATTTTCTTTGAATTAAATCTATTGTTTTAGAATATCTGTCTATTGTTTTAGAATTAAATCTATTGTTTAGAGTGTCGCTGTGTTCGAGATCAGTGGTGTGTGATCGTAAGTACAGTGAGTACAGACGGTCAATGACCCCGGCTTACACAGGCGTATCAAGGTCAAGGTAGTTGGTTCCGTACAGGTGGTAGAAGCGCTTGGTGGCGTAGGGGAAGGGCATGGAGGAGCGGTCGATCTCGTCGAAGTTCCTCTTCTTCACGAACGTATCTAGGCCGGACCTGTGGAACATACAGATTAATTAATTAAAGTGAGAACATTCAAGGCACACAACATATTCTGCAAATGCGTTGTAAGATATTAGCAGGAATTATGTGCCTTACAGTTCGGCAAAAATGCCAGACAACTACATAGTGCCTGACGTTGGTTTTCAACTGGACGTGAAGGCTGTCGATATGTAAATCAGTTTTATACTTCAATATATGTATGGATACTTTTTAAAAATTGTTGTAATATTATGAGATCGAGTACTGTGGAGCTTTATGGATCGTACGCAATACTAGCGGCCTGGCATAAGTATCCGCGCGCCGTGTCTCACAAACGAGCCTCTTCGGCATAAATAACAACATCTAACGATAGGTAATAGGTAATACGGGCTGGTGTCCGCAACTCCACGACAATGCGCGTATTTTGCATATATTACGTAACATCTAACGATAATGTGCGCTGTAAACACCGTGCATCTCTGACATAGGGAAGAGCTTTTGTATGTTTATCAGAAATTGTGTCTAGAATTATTAATATCTCGTGAGTGATTTTTATGACTCATTTCATATGCCATCATTTATTACGACTCTTTTCATTTCCCTTTTAAAGGGTGCGCTATGGTCGATGGGTGGGTGTGTAGAATTTTGCTGATGTAGCATTGTGGTGCAATACTAAAATTGTTTCTAGGTGATAGAGTCAGGGCCCAAAGGATTGCCAAATAAGTATTAAAGGAAAAGTTTTTACAAGCATTTTTTTACGAAGAGAATATAATATTTTGGGTTCGCCATCATAGGAAATGAAAACGGAAGTGCTTACCAAGATCCCTAAGTATGTCTAATTGTGGCTGTAATAATAAATGAGGGATGACCTCTTCGGAATCTTAATGAAAAATGTGTCCCAACATTTTGTTCACGACAGCTCCAATTATCTCATAATCAACGTAAAAAGAATTTGTACCTACTTCTGCAAATTTTATTTCTTAGCTGCTGTTGTCGTAAAAGAATTAAACAAATAAGAATTATGTTAATTCAATCACAGCTATACTCCTTGAATTTTAATGTCAGTACATAAGTAGTACTTACTGGTTCTCAGAAATTATTGAATTATTAACTACACGACCAAAAAGTTACTGAGCCTCGAGCAAGTATATACGTACTCGAAGGTACTGACAAATTCAGCATGGGTTTAGTAACTAGTTATATGAATATATGAAACTTAATTAACTCCATTGACTTACAAAAGGCTTCCTTTTGAAATATTGCGAATTCGGTGTCAAACCAATTATACCTGTTTCGGTCAAATGAACGGTGAATCCACACATGAAATAAATTCCCTATATTGAAGTGGGTTTTCCTTGGGGGTTTCACCCATAATGCGACGGTATTATTTCGCAGAATAAATTCACTGTCTAAATGCCTGCGTTGTTCTCCTAAGCTTTGCAATGGATTTTTATGCAGTTTTTACCGTCATTTAGAGAATTTATTCCAAAAGTATCATACATTTATATTTAAATTCATAATAATAAATAAATATTGGTGGTTTGTCAAGTCGTTAAACCACTGGGCACCGGTATTCAATAAGCTATAGAGCCTAGAGAGCCAGGATAAGTTCTATTTTTCTATCTGTTTCATGTAAGGGTTAGGGTGTCGGTTTCGATATTCAATTAGAATTGTGCGTAAAGTAAAAAATACAATTTTTATTGGGAGGGGAAATTATATTTCCTTGCTGCTTAAACGTTTCTTTAGAAACAACAAGTAGGAAGGGGACTCAACACGTATTTTGCTTGGAAAAACAAGTACCTAAGTAGTACAGAAATAAAAAATAGTAAAGTCAGTCTTACCGGTCAATCTCGTCGAAATTGCGCTTAGGGAGGCCATCTCCGTAATATCCGCTGAACTCGATAGGTGCGAGTGGCCACGGCTCGCGCTTGCCGCCGTACGGACTGCGGACAGACTCATGTGAGATTCATACAGCTTAGTTACGGTTAGGTCATTAAGGGAGTAAAGTCATCTAAATGCATCATGTTTGTAATTAGAATTAAAGTGGAGTTGGAACTTTGGAAGAATTGTGTTGCTTATGACATCGGATGGAAGTTTAAGTTTTCGGTGTTCGTTATCAAAAATATTATTAATACTCTTTTAGTCTGTGCTGTATTTAATTTTAATATTAGAGTCAGCCCAAGGCAACTTTCGTCTTACAATACAGCTATAACAATCCTTTATTTGTTGTATAAACTAGTTTATAAATTAGTGTTCTTTTTTACCTTTGTCTGATGAGGACCAGGTTCAGATAATACAAATCTATTTGAATATCTAACGTACCTACACTAGTAGGTACTTATAGTTTTGCAATAACTATTTCATAAATCTACTTAATCCATATCTATAATGTAGATAATGAAGTTCTTATTCAGTGTGCACCCCATATAAAAGTATTCATGCATCTCGACGGGGTGTCGCACGCAGAAAGCTCTCTATATATCTATAGGTAGGTCACTCTTTACCTCCAAGGAATAATCACGTAATTGGGTATTGAATCAGATAATATTTTATTTTGTATATGCCACTTATATACGCATCTCTTATGTAATTACATTTTCATAATAATATGATGGTAGCATAAGATAACTGATATGCGGAGGAAACCAATTAAATGATAATGAATGATTTTCAGCATTTTAGACAATGTAGGCAATGACAATGGACTACGAGGCTTTCGAGAATATTATAATGCTTTTAGATAACCTTTCTATACTAAATATTTTTCTAAAGATAAGTAAGTGGTCTCGAATTTAAGTTTCTTTCTAATGGGTTTTGTGGTACTTACTAAGTGTTGTTACTAAGAAGTAAGTTTTTTGTATGCTGATTCTTTATTGTTGAGGAAATGGTATTTAATAGTGTGTATACTAACCTGGCGAAGTCGAATCGTCTGGAGATGAGGTAGGGCACATAGCCGGAGTGGCGGATCTCTCGAACTTCTCTGACTAAGTTGCCGCCGAGAGTGTCCAGGGTACGAGTCTTGTGACCTACGCGCAGGTTATTCAAGAATATGTTAAAGAAGAGACAGATTAGATAGAATATTTACTACATAGAATGTATTAGCTAACAGTCTTACCTGATTGAAGACTTATGTGGATGTGTAGGGCGAAATCGTCAAAATGATTTTAAATTATAGGTAGTTTAATATAGAGATGTTCGGTGATATATTGAGATGAGAATATTAAGAGGTATGTGTGATGTTATGGGAAAGAGTCTAATTAGGCACTAGATTGAGTAGGTATGTAACTGGTGGTCAGATAGTGGCGCCATTGACCGAGAAGATATGTCGAAATCTATTACCATGGTAAGGACATGTGATGCCACGGGATGAGGGACTAGGCTATTTAGAGAAGAGGAAGACCAAAGAAACAACGGATGGTTTGTGTGACACATGATAGGGGCAGAAAAAGTATTTACCATACTAATATTGCGTATGTAGAGATTGATGGAAGAAAAAGATACCAAATAAAATGGGATACATAATATAGTAGGATGGTGATGTATAACTATCAAAACACGTTTTCCTAGGTTGCAAAGTATGTATTTAAAAACATCAACATCGAAAGATAAACAATGACATAATTTCAATAAATAAAATGTACTTAAGGATATCACAATTTTATACGATGTATGAGAAAATTATTTCCAACGGTAGAATGACGAGGATAGGGTTGAATAGTTATTTAAACGAAGTTGGAGCCTCCTATGGTATCCAGTTCACGAACGAAGTTTCCACCGCCAATGGAGTCCAGGTTGCGGACGAAGTTGCCCCCGCCCAGAGAGTCCAGGTTTCTCTTGACGAGGTTCGGACCGCCGAGCTGGTCAAGGTTCTTCTTAACAAAGTTGCTGCCTCCGATGGAGTCTAGGTTCCTCACAAAATTCCCGCCACCGATAGAGTCCAAGTTACGAACTAAGTTACCGCCGCCGAGGGAATCGATAAATCTGGAGTAAAGCCTTTTGTCTCCTTCAACGTCTCTGCCCAAGAGGGTGGAGCCCCCGATTCCATTCAAGTTACCCTTGAAAGCTCGGCCGACGAGAGTGGAGCCACCAAGTCCGTGAGTGTTTCTCCCTTGGTCACCAAAATGTAACTCTCTACCTACCATAGAGCTGCCTCCTAGGTTGCCAAGGTTTCTGCTTCCACCGAAGCCGTTAATGTTCCTACCGAGTAGAGAATTGCCACCGAGTCCATTCAAGTTGCGGCCTTCATAACGTAAGAGATATCGTAGAAATTCTTCAAGCTCTTCTGTTTGTTTATAATCTGTAACAATTTCAGGCAATCTTAACTTTATGTAAATGTGTATTAACGTGGATGCTCCAAGGGAGCCCGCGAAATCATTAGAATCAGTAATACAACTTGTTAAGTTAGCATAATCCTAAAATGTCAAGATTTCATGAAATAGTCATTCAGTAGGATTACTTTATTTTAGAGAGTTGTGTTGATGACTTTAATGATTTTAATTCTGTAAATACATATTTGTCACGACCGCGAATCATATTATAATCAACGTATAACTTAGTACTGACCAGCAAATTGCAAAAAACGTAAGAAAATTTGAATTTCGCGGGCTACCTTGGAGCATCCACCTTAAGAAAGATGAACATTCATGTGCATTAACAAAAATTTGTACTTACCGCATATTGTGCAGAGACATGTATGCACCGTGTATTAAAGCGTCGTGATTCAATCTTGTGCAAGGACGTACTTTGTGATTGGTGCAATATTCCATCACCTGAATGGTTTCGGTGCACAGAAAGGTTAATTTACAAACTAAGTGCAATTTTCGAAGTGAAGTACATTACAAGATAATCGTGGGTGGTTTTTTGTTATACGGAATGTGCAAAGATTTTTAGGTGCAGGTTTGTGAAACGTCTTTTGAACAGGGAGTCAATCCTTTATCATCAAATGAGACGTTGGACGTCACAGAACATAAATAACAAACTGTGCTGGACGTTCACGAAATGTTGTTTGTGATAATGGTGCACAATGACTGTGAGAAATTCCTACTGTTAAGTGCGCTCATGCACAATCAACATAGCGGATTATTTCTATTTTGACTCAACTTGGTCTGACATTATTTGAAAATTGCAATTATAATTTCGCAATACGTAAATACTTACGTATTTACGTATTGTATCTGTGATGTACGTATGTACATCACAGATGTTAATCCAATATTGATTGTGCTCCTTACAGTCCCGGTTGGTAAGTTAGCTCTATTATGTGCCAGGTAAAGTATCCGTGTTAGCATTCCGTGTGCGAACAAATTGAATAACACTGTAGAAGTTAGTTATGTTTGCAGTAAAGAAAGAAAGAAAAGAAATAAAATGCATTTATTTGCGGCAAACATGACGCATAAAAAGAACATAAAGACAAAAAAAAAAACAGTTGGGGGGTAGTAACGTGTGCGTGTGACTGGGGACTTACCTGTAGGATCGTATACGCGTTCCGCAGAGTTGTGGTCACTGCCGGTAACGTCTTGTTCCTAGTAGGAAAACCAATATTGTTATTATTTTATCAATCGACGAGCGTGAGGGAAAATTTAAATATTCTGTAAAACCCAGTTAGAGAATCTTCAGCAGTGCGATTCTGTAACCATCTCACCGTGAAAACTTAGGTGAAGTGAGCGTGGTGTGAGCTGTCATTCCAACTAATGCTAGAGATTGACACTATTGACAGCTCACTCTAAGCTCACTTCACCTAACTTTTCACGGTGAGATTTTTACAGAATCGATCGGCAGGTGTTTCGTTCAGGAGTTGGATAAATGCTGGGAAGTTTTTTTGCGCCCCTTTCTTCTTTCCAGCTAAAGCACTAGGAAGTGGTGAGGGGCGGGCGTTTTGGGGGACTGCCTTATGTAATTTAGACGTTCTAAAACTGCTGATAAATGAATTTTGATTTTGATGTTTCTATTAGTCATTTAGAAACAGATTGAAGCAACGCGCTATGAGAGTATGCAATCACAAATTGTAACATTTAAACTATTAAGTTAGGTAAGTGGGTTCGTGATTCTAAGAACAGAGAATCGCACAGCTACCATCTTAATGATCAAGATGCAGTTTGAGTTAATGTATTTTTTAATAATAAAGCCTTTTTATTCAGACAACAGATATACAATTATGTTTCTTATACTACTGCACTGTTCTATATGTATTTTATACAATTAAAATTATTCGCTTATTTGGTGCTTCTTTACTTTCTGTAAGTCCGTTTGCCAGTTGGCAAAGGCCTCTTCCAACCTAATCCGGTGAGTTTTGTTAATGTAACAGTTTGAGTTAATGTAACAATCACAAACTGCACAGCTGGGTAATCGAGAGATCGCAGGCGTTCGTTAGAATAAACAGAGCATCCATGTGTTTATTTATTCTACCTGACTCTCGGATAGGAACTTGGTCAATATGTTGCCTGTTAACGTAATTTGGGGGACTGTGTTAGTCCATTGTCTAATAGTTCCAGCACCCCATTGCCTAACATATTATCAATCTGAGTCATTTTGAAGGATATTGCTCATCCATTGTTCGATAAATTTGCTTAACAAAGTAAATAACGCAATAAATATTGTTGAGCTGTCAAAATTAAAGTCATTGCTGCTGTTAGTGTGCTACGCGATTACCCTCTATAATTATTGGGAGACTATGATAGAAGGGTTTGTTTGATAGAAATTGCAATTCAAAGAGCTATTCCAAACGTTAGCACTGCAATTTTCATTAGCCCACCTAAGGGTGTTTGAAACTAAATCAAAACAATATTACTTATGTTAGGTAAGTATGTCTAATTAGGTACTATTTACAAATCTCATACATAGGCTTGAAAATGGTGAGTCTTAGCTTACGGCAAATTACCCCTCATGATTATGTTAGGTACTTCTACCGACTCCCCATGCCTTGATGGGAACCGTAGTAAACCAGGCTAGAAAAAAAAATCTGTTCGATATCGACTCCCTATCGCAACCCATTATCTCCTTTACCGAGTAAATGGAATAAAGCTCGCTCTTTCGCTAGTCAATTTTAATTTTCTCATTTATATTTTTATAGTATCAACTGGAGACCGATTAGTATCTAATTGGAGGCTTACGAGTAAGTTGTTATTATAATTTCTCATTCCGAGCCAGCCAATCAGAATTTGTTCCGTCAATTAATATTCCACTACTGCTGTATTTATGGGATATACGGCGAGCGACGAAATGAATAACTGTTGGTGAAATTCGTGGAACAATTTTAACAATTCAGTGAAATTTTGAGTAATCTTTTATAAAATTGTGGAATTTAAACGAGTCGCTGGTCTGTGTAACTGCCTTTTTTAAGTAGTGGCTTTTAGTGCCTAATGGAGGTCTCATAAATATTGGTTCCTGTTATCTAGGTAGCTAGGCTGACTTTTTCTTACCGTCTAGATAAAAAGAGGGTATTAAAGGTGAACGGAGTAGAAGCCTATGGCACGGAATTATTTTAATATTCACAAGGAACAAAATAAAAAAATCTCTTTTTACTTTCAATATTTGATTGAAGTCGGATTCAATTAAAGGATTGACTGTCGCTACGAATTCATTGGTAATTTGGTAATTTCCGCGCGTAGAGAATTTTTATATTATTGGTCGATTTTTTTTTTTGTGAAATTTCTGTGCTTATACTCCGTTTGCCTTTTATGTATGTTTTGTCCAGCCAATAAAAAAAGTCTGACGGTATAATTCTAAAATTCTGGAGTAAGTTCTAGTTGATATTGGCATTAAATACGATTTAATAATTTTATATTAATAACTCCTCGAAGTTAAACGTGTTTCATGTTCCAGAGTTACTAGTTGTTTCGGATACGAATAGCCACATAATAAATAAATTAATTAATGCGAATACATTAGAAGTTGTGTAAACTACCTGCTCGTGTTTATAATTATAATTTTGCAGAATACCTTTAATGTTACATACTATGTTTTAACGAGCATAACGAATGCTGAAGATGGTGTTGCCCTAATTAGAGAATAATCATATTAATGAAACAAGAGCCCTATTTAAAACTCAGTAGATACGACTGTTGGAGTTAGAATTAAAAGGGTAAAGTCTTTACATTATCTGTAACATAAAACAAAAGGGAACTCTCAAAACCGCATCAATTAAAAATGAAAGGAATACAACAACACTTTAAATAATTGGGATGTTTTTGTTTTAACAACTGCTAAACTGGAAAATATGTAAGGAACACGGTCGGTTGAAAGCAGTCTCGTGCAAGCCGGGGAGTATATTATTATATAATTTATTGGTACACCACAGACTATTCTTTTTCTCTTTTATGTGATTTTTGTCCGCAGAGATGTTGTTTGGAAGCGATCGCCAAATACGATAATACTCCACTTTATAATATCCTTTCGACATGAATTACTATAGTAACATTTCTCTTATTAAAATGGGAGTACCTTATTGCTCCTCTTACAATGTAATTACACGGTAGCGTTACATTCTGGATGGAAGTTATTTAATATCATAAGTAAATTTAAGCTACGCTTGCCTCGGCTGGTCCGTAGATGGGTGACCATCTTTACATACCAAAACCCCTCGCCTCGGAAACTACGTTTAGTCGTTGATCCCGCCTTTCATTCGTGGATCTTTGACAGTCGTTACGGGTCGTCAGAAGCCCGAAAGTCTGATAACCAGTTTTACCAAGTATTACTCAGTAACTGAGTTGTAGAGGTCAGATAGGCAGTCGCTCCATGTAAAATACTCGTATTCAGTTGCATCCGGTTAGACTGGAAGCTGACCCCAGCATAGTTGGGAATAGGCTAGGCAGATGATGATGAGTTAGTTAATACCATCTTGTGTCGGCAAGGTATGTCGGCAAGGTGCGTCGCGCCGGCTTTTGTTTAACTAGTCCACCTGCTTCACTTTTAAACCCTAGCCTTTGTTCAGCTATATTGATGACGAGGAAGGTTTCATACCTGATGAGGATCAGCACTGCAGCAGACTAGCAGCGCGGCGACGGCCACAGCCAACGCTCCGCCGGCTCCTCGCATCATTGCACAAAGCTGGACACACAAATGGTATATTAACACTTACACTCAAAAATATATAAAGAAACGCCTTTTTCCATAGGAAAAAGGCGTCAGTTTATGCCTACCCTCAGGCAGAAACTACAAAACGCCACCTGCTACGAACCTTTACCACTTTGAGCAAGAAAAGGTGGATGAACTGTGTGAAAGATGATTTGGCTAGAAAGAGAGATACTACTGAGTTGAAGGCTAATAGAGATGTATAGAGAAGAATGGCGAGCTGCTTGACCCTTAATAAATTGAGATAAGGACTATTACATTTAATACATGATGATTGTTTAACTATTATGTAGGTATTTCTGAAGGAAGGTTAACTGTTGAATAGTTATAATAATAAAAATACTAATTATTGAGAAAATGGAATTTGATATTGGAATTTGTTTTGTTTTACCGTTGAAAATGATTACAATATTGTTAACTTGTCGGGTAAAATTTGTGTACGGTGTTATTTATTTATTTATTTATTTATTGAGGATCTCCAACAAAGGATACTTATTTTTATACACTAATTTTATTCTTAGAACTGTTCACAATACTAATACATAATATATATTAATACATAATAATACCAGCGGTAGTTATAATAATTGTCCCACTGTAGGGCAAAAGTCTCTTTCTCATACAGAGAAGACACGAGCATTGATCATCACGCTTGCTCAAGACGGGCTGGTGATGACAGACTTATATTAACTATAAGTCCAGGTTTCCTCACGATGTTTTAACGCAAGAAATAACTAGCATTTATATAACTTTCTACTGCTGAAACGTTATATGAACATCAATTAACAAACCTAAATATTATATGAAACTTAAGACATCCGG
Source organism: Apamea epomidion (assembly GCA_947507525.1). NCBI lineage: Eukaryota > Metazoa > Arthropoda > Insecta > Lepidoptera > Noctuidae > Apamea > Apamea epomidion. The sequence goes on from OX382237.1 coordinate 11,644,405, forward strand.
CTGTAAGGATGCAAGTTGATGTTAGGTGCTGAAACAGTATATAGGCATACATACAAGGTGGCAGGGACAGTGACGTGCAACCTGTTACTTACCATGGATTCAGTACATGATTCTGAACTCCTCTGCGTTAAAACTTTTCATAGGTTATTAAAAAAAAATGCTGTGAATAGTGCAATACGCACGCAGTCAAAATGTATGACACATTTTGACTGCGTACGAATTGTTTTTTCTATGAAACAACAGATATTACTTTTGCTATCCGACGAAGAATTCATGGTTACAATTTGCGCGTCGAAGTTCCTGTCACCCTGTATACATATTATGTCAAGAAATAATAATGTGACAGGACACGACAGGACTGTCACGACCCCGAGACGGTTATGACTAGATAATAATACTCTCTGACGTCACATTATGAAATGCATTAATGCAAAATTGCATTCCCGTATGATTTACTATTATAGGTACCTCCGTAGCAAAACGGCACGCTTTGAATCCATTACGTTTCATTAGATTACATTCACGCAGTTCATTCTCGAGTTATTATTATACAGTTTTTCTCTCATTTTTCCATCTAAGTATAATATAATAGAGGTGCGAGCTTAATTTATTTTGCGTACTTAATTAACGCAGGAAAACGTAGCGAATATTATGAAAATATCTTCAATTATTCATACATCTATTTTGACTTTTTCGGGATGTACTTGAACACTTTTAGTTTTGTTGTAGGTAAGGCAAAGCAGGCACAAGTTATCGAGTGTAAAAAAGTTTTGTCTCTACATCGTAATTATAAAGACATCAACGGACTGGGAGACTTGGCAGCTACTATAGTTTTGTGTTATTTATCGAGATAATTAGGTGTTTAATAAACATACATACATAATCAGCCTATAATGTCCCCACTCCTGGGACACAGGCCTCCTCTCTGTGAGAGGGGGTGGGCCTTAATCCACCACACGGGCCCAGTGCGGGTTGGTAGATGACACAAGTCTTCGAATTTTTGGTTCTAGGACATGTCGATTTCGTGACGATGTTTTCCTTCACCGTTTAGAGAGCAGTGGTGATGAAAAAATAAAAATAAATTCATTGTCAAGAGACTAGCAAACCGCCCCTGTTTTGCATGGTTTTTATGACTTGACAAAACAGTGTAAGTTTAATTCTGACGACTGAGGGAAACTAACCAGTGATACGCTGACTCTATTGTACAGATAAACCTTCCGGAACTTTCCTAAATGATGATGAAAAGCACATGAAAATCCGTTACAGGGTTTAGAAGAAAAAGCCGGTCAAAATAGATTTTAATTTAAAGATTTGACAGTAAAATATAAGGCGAAGACCTTGTGTTTAATACAAGGTATACCTGACATCTTTTCGCCATATATTTCGTTCGTAATATACGCGTACATTATAAAGTTTTTATTGCCCAGTCCCTCTCACAGAGAGGAGACCTGTGTCCCAGCATTGGAAACGTTAAAGGCTGATTATATTTATGTTATTTTATTGCCCGATAAATAATGTATCTTCATTTTTATGACAATTAGAGGTCATGAAAAGAATCAATCATACTGTCTTTCATTTAATTCCTCTTGACTTTTAATCGAGTTTCCTTGGAACTGGGTTGTGAGAAAACGTTACACGTGCAAGCAATCATTCCGTCGATTGGGTTGAACCAATTTTTAATCTTAATATAGAATAATATACGAATCAAAGCATTCACTAACAAATAGATGTCACATCGATTTATTTTTAGATACGTAAGTGCCATATTCAGATAAAAAATTATGAAAATGTCTTTTCATGGCATTCGTTTTTATTATTTATCTACCAAAAAGGGTCATTGTTAACTTTTGATGGAACAAGGAGGAGGAATAATAACATTTTAAAGAAAATTCGAGTGGAGGCTTCCGACACACAATGACATTAATGGATATTGCTTTAGAAACCCTTTCAATTTTAATGGCTTTTCATTAAGGCTGGGCCGATTGTGGTCAACATTTTTGAGATGAGTGACAGTGGTGACTTAACTTGTAGGAACTAAATAGGTACTTGTAGGTAATAAAATAGTAAAAAATGCCAAATTTTAAAGGTAATAAAACAGCACAAACCTCAGCACTACTACACTAGGAATAGGGATAAAACTACCTTCAGTTAGCACTTTGTACGGAAGAAGAACTATTCAGTTTGAGGGAGCGCTGCTATATAATAAGTTACCCAAAGACATAAGAGATTCTTCAATAGTAAACATTTAAAAAAATAGGTTAAACATTAACCTATTTTTTTTTTGTATTTGGACCAACAATAATAAATCATTACTCACTGTATGGATTATGTTTATTAAATGCCTACATATGTTTATTGTATGGACTATGTTTATTAATTAAGATATTTTGTTAAGTTTCTCCTATTTAAGTGAACTGTTGTGTTATTTTTGAGAAATAAATTTCCTATAAACAGAACGTAGAGCTAGAGCAATCAAAAGAAAAAAAAAATGATCTGTCACTAATTCGACACGATGACTTTAAACTACCGTCATACAGAGAGAAGACAAACGTTTAAGTACATACATTACTAAAAACATAATTACCTGTCTTTCCTATCCTTTCCGCGCAGTCGGGTATTAAAGAGATGTGAAGGAAGCTAACGCTTTAGGTAGAAAAACATGGAAATTCCAACCCGTCCAGCGCTCAGTATTACTTAAAGTATCAATGTTATACTGCGCTGGTATTCTGTGACTTTACAAGAAGAGTTACCCAGGGCAGAGTTGAGTAAAACGAAAGAAAACACCTCTTGGACAAGCTATACTCACTAGTGTTAAATAACCTTTTAGCAGGAGTAGCTGTGAAGTGGAAAATTATGATATCTAAGTATTGTGAATTTGAAAAGTAGTTGTTGGATATTACTTGGTTCGAATAAAAGGGAATGGTTTATTTTTTTATCTTCGAATGGAAACCTATTCACATTTTGATTACGTAAGTTTTATTTGATGTTTTATGTAGTAGGTAAATATACACATGTAATTGTTAAAACGCTAGCGAGTATTTCCCGTCGTTGTCAGACAATGCTTTTGAGCGGCAGACAATGCCTTTTGGCATTAAGTCCACTTTTTGTACCTACATAGAATAGGTATAAATAAATAATGAAGGCGTATCTACGTTATTTTTGTCAAAAAAAAAGTTTTAACGGTTTACCAACTATAAAGTCTTTATGTAGAGCATTTTAATTACTTTTCTACGATAAAACAGGAGTCGACACATAAATAAGGATGCAGTGACCATTATGAATAAAGATAAAATGGAACTATAACTATCAAACACCGGATATGAGGTCCATATTGAACCGGAAGTTAAGTGAAGCGACGTAGAAAGATACAGTGGAATAAACTCGTAAATATGGAATTAAAGTGTGTCTGCAGTAAACTGACTTGTTTATATTCTCACAACAATAAGAAAATGCAGTTTATTGAATAGCTTGTGGAAAGTATCTGTGCATTATGTTTTAATACATGATAATATAAGAGGTTTTATGTTTATAGAAGTTACATTAAAACTTTTTCACTAATAGAAATGTTACTATGCAAAAAGTTAAAGACTCGTAAAATTTAAATGCCTTTGTTATAGACTGAACATTATGTTAGTTGCAAAATACGGTAATCATAAATATATTAAGTCGTATGAAGACTTTATAGTTAACTTTAAAAGTAAGTAATTTGTAAGTAAAATATAAAGTTCATATAAAACAAAAAAAAAAACTTTACAGGATGAATATACCACAAAAGTTAGTTAATAATTTTAAAATAAAATAAATTATATTGTCGTACCAACCTGTGTTCGTCTGGAAGAGGAGAGGAGAGCTCGTGGTTGTCGGTGGTTACGTTGCGTTGTGCCGCTGAAGGCTCTCCGACGCCTTATATATCCGGTGCGTGAGCTAGGGCGGACCGGGATGGGCGGGCGGGCGTCCTTGCCTCCTGCAATAACTGTCCACCTTTTTTCACAAATTACTCTAAGTACGAATATGCATGTCATAGTCACGCCTTTGAAGGCTTAGTTTAGTTTTAATGGTTAAAAATTTGATTGTTTTGATTTGTTTTTTGGGTTTTGGGCAAACTTGTGACTACATTTCCCTTGTGATGACGCTGGAATTTTTTTCGACTGTTTTGTTAACTCTGTTTTAGCGTTCGTGTTTATTTAATTCGCTTTGATTTGAATCACAAGTACATAATAATTGTTACTGACTCTTTTACATCAGAATATGAATTCATGATTATAGATACTATTTAAGATACATTTTAGAATAAGTACTTGAAACCATCAATACATTTCATGACGGTTGAATTCGACATTAATTTTGACTGAGCGTTCAATTCTAGACTTTTAGTTTTTAATAAAGAAGTTTCGGGTAAGTAATCAACGTATCACTTAGGTACAAACATTACGCACAAACCTTAAAAGGCACAAAGCTTGTTAGAGGTTCTAACAAGTGAAAACTTCTAGGTATATTAGGTAGAGTGGGCTCACATTTTGAAGAATTCAACACCTACGTTGGTCAAGTCGCAAGGGAACCCGAATACTTCGGTGCAGTTTTAAAAGAAAATGTAGTTTGTTTTGTATTCTGTGCATGTTATGTTGTTATGAATGCCAAAAAGGAAACGCCAACCTCATTTAAAAAATATGATTGACCTATCAAAGTGTTTGTACAAACCTACTTACAGAAATAAAATCATTTATCAATATGGGAGTATTTATACTTCACATAAGTCACACATTTGTTGCCACCGAGACATAGTCTGTCAGTCAACCTCAATATCTAGAATCAAGATTATCCGATTGCATCGTTGGTTTAGTAGTCTGCTGAGTAGGAGGTTTTGGGTTTGATTCCCAGGCCAGGCAAAGTTTTATTAGCTGTTGTGTAGTTAGTAGTATCAAATCAATCTATTTTATACGGTACAATAAATGTTACAGTCATTTGGTTACCCGGGAAAATACCCATTGTTTTTGTTGTTTAATTAAGTGACGAACCAACCTAGTTTTGGTTAAAAACAATTTTGTTTATTATAGAAACATAATTATGTAATACAAATAGTAGTAGGTATCTTGCATTACTCATTATTGGGTTATTCCAATTTCCAGTTCCATAATTAATTGACCATTTTCCGGATCTTTTGCTTATCCTTATTAATATAGTTTATTGGCCGAAGGAATATAACGTAAATAAACACAGAAATGAAGAACATGAAACTTACACGTGAGTTATTTTAGGTCATGAGTATACCTACACAAAGCTAAACAAGAACATCACAACAACCGCTCACGTTGGTAAAGTTAATTGGTACAAAAGTATCCTGGTAGAAAGACAAGCAGAAAAAATCTCTTTTGGCACGCTCCTTATCTAGTATAAGTAGATCCAAAGTCTTGGAACCTGCCTGCCTACTGTTTAAGGCGCTTTCTAATCTGGAGCGGGCCAGGGCTGGCTTGAGGCGGCTCCTGCCCAATCTAGGGGGACCAAACGCCTCCTGCCGGAGGCTCTATGCGGGGGTCGTGCGGTCCATGGCCCTTTACGGGGCACCGGTATGGGCGCGTTCCCTGAAGCGGCGACCAGTCCGCCGGTTGAACGCGTCCCAAAGGGTCATGGCTGTCCGGCTGGTCCGAGGATACCACACGGTCTCCGCTGAGGCGGCGGCCCTTGCTGGATTGCCGCCATGGGATCTGGAGGCCAAAGTCCTCGCCAACATATGGGAGTGGCGAGAGGAGGCAAAACGCCGGGGCGTACCTCCGCTGCCGCGAGAAATCACGGTACAGTGGGCAGAGCTCCGGCGGGATCTCATGGCGACATGGAGAGTGCGATAGTCGCAACCCAGTGCTGGGCACGCCACAATTGCGGTGATAAGTCTTTGAGGAGTGGCTAGACAGGCGCCTCGGCGCCCTCACCTTCCGCCTGACGCAGGTCCTCACCGGACACAGTTGTTTTGGGAGGTTCCTGTTCAGTACAAGGCGGGAGGAAACGCCAGGGTGTCACCATTGTGTAGATCTCAGCCCAGAGCGGGAGAAGTCAAAAGATGATTTCTCACCAAAAAAAAAAAAAGGCGCTTTCTAATGAACATCGAACAGCCTGCCCCTATGTAGTAGGGACCTACAGAATAACCTAGTTTCTAGAAAGTTTACTTTAGTTTCGGGTTTTATAGTTTATCTTTCCAAGAGGCAGGAAGCTCCTATATCAATAACTGAACTAGTTTGTTCTTGCTACGAGTACCTTCTATTTGATCCAGATATGAGGTAGGTTGGCCCGTTGGATGCGAGAAGCACAGAACCGGGCGAAGTGGAGGTGGTGGAGGCCTATGTCCAGCAGTGGATGTCTTTTGGCTGAAAAGATGATGAGGTAGGTTCTTTAATGTCAATGTCATAGGCATAATCTATAATGTTTTCCTGTCTTGAGGAAGTGTTTAATCGTTCCTTTATTGCTACCGGCGGTCTGCCACTTCCCATTGCAACGAAAAGGACTCACATCTTCCAGAAATTCGTCGTATAGCCAGTGAAGACTAATTTTTATTTATGTTACTCATTTTGGCCCGCCATTTCTTATTTACTGTGCTTACTTTCTCGACAACAGACAAATTGGTTGAGTTCCAAGTATTACGTTTTTGGGAACTTTGGCTGTCAATGCTCTTAAATTAATTTTTAGGAAAACAAACTGTAAACTTGGCCTTAACATGACAACATTGCACAGGATGTTATTGACATATATTCTTTAGTCATCTGTGATGAAATCAATAGGACATAAATGTATATTACCATTATATTTTGTTGGGCTAAGTATTTTTTAAATTTTTGTTTAATTAAACGATTTATTATTATTATTAACTAGCGCACCACGGTTCCACCCGCATAAGTTTAGATCCCGTGAGAATATCGGGATAAAAAGTATCCCGTGTTAACCCTGGTTATAAACTATCTGTGTGCCAAATTTCATCCAAATCTGTTCAGTAGTTTTGGCGTGGACCTGTGTGGCTGTGTGTATCACTTCATTGCATAATTGTCAACTAATTCTCTTTCTGTCTACAACATTATGTATCCAATCACAATGACATTAACGCCATTAGCAAAAATTATGGCACATTCACATTATGACATTACATTTGACCCACTAATCCATGAAAAACAATTTAAGAGCAAAATGGTTGAAGAGAATTGTCTCTTTATGACGATTTACTGCGGTCTAAACCGAAACCATTCGTTTAGATAATTGTTTTGGTCGAACAAAGGTATTCTTAGGCACTTTTCCGTGTAGGTACGCATTAGGCAGGCAGGTAACGCGCCTGAAAAGGTGAGTGAAGTTAAAGTTCAAATAGAATTGAATTTAACAGCGTGTGAAACATTTTTGCTCTGGGTAAGTTTACGAAACTATTGGTAACAGTTCTACACTGTTATCCACAACTTTGTCGAACTTCTCACTCCGACACCATCGGCTGCGTATTGAATATTTAGTTGTTGATCCCTATACCTTGTTATGGTTTAAACTAAGTCGTTTGATCCCCCCTAAAGTTTAAGCCCCTCCATCGCACGGTTTTTATGACTTGACAAAACATCGAGATTTCTTTATTACCTACAATTATGTATACATTTTCTTAATGATGGTGAAAACCACGTCCACATCCGTGGCGGAGTTTAGAAGAACAACGTTGACCACGTTGTTATTCTAAACTCCGCCGCACAGACAGACGAAAGGCAACTATAGTTTATAATATTATTTATTATTATTTAGATACATATATTTGGAGATCACCATTTAAGCAAGGAATTGCTTGTCTTAGGAGTCTCCGCACTTCCACTTATCATTTTTAATGCAATTGAAATGTAGACAATGTAAACATGCAAGAATAAAAATAAAATAAAAATAAATAAAGATAAATTAAAGTAAATGGGTATCTTAACATTAAACAAACTGCTCTGCAAAAGAATGAGCGTTATGCAAAAAAGTGCCAGATCGCGCGAGTAAGTGTTATGTGTGTGTCACAAGTGAGTGTGTTAGTGAATACAAGTGTGAGTGTGAGTATTGAGGTTGTGTGGTGTGTGAGTTGTAATAAGTGATGCTTAGTTCACTTATCCCAATTAATATTACCAGTACCAGTGCCAGTGCGGCACCGCGCCGGCAGGACCCATCATGCTGCTGGGTCTAGCAATCCCGACGACGCAGCTGTACGTGTCCAGACTGCACCACTCCACGAATGTTAAGGAGATCGTGGAGTACATGCGCGTGTGTCGTGTCACAACACGAACTTCAAGTCGTTCGTGGTGCGTGTTCCGTCATCTCGAGAAGTTCCTCAAGGAAGAGTTCTGGCCGCAGGGTGTTGTGTACCGCCGGTTTCGTGGCCGGCTACATGACACCAGTCAGCGAAACACGACGCAGACACTTCGTGTGCGTTAGTTAGTTTTTAGTGTAATTATAATGTTGTATGTATTTATAGTATTTTTAAGTTATATTAATATTGTATTGTATGTGTTTATATGGGCCTTGATGCCTGAAATAAATGGATAATTAAATATCTTGTCCAGAATTAAATACGAGAGTGCGTCTGTTTATTAATTTGATTGTTTATTAGTTACACTTTCACGCCTAGACAGCTGAACAAATCTGAATGAAATTTGAGATTTGGGACTTTGATAGATCATATCCTTAGTTAGGACACAAGATACTTCCAACCGGCGCTGCTAGTATAGGTAGGTATAGGCGTAGGTTTAATTTTAGGTTGTCGGTTGTCGGTTAGCCCTGCGACAATGTCTTGGGATCGAAAGAACCATACGCAATAACAATCCAAAAGTAACCACTTTGGTTATTGCAAAGTAGATACAATAGACTCAATAAAATATAAATAAAAATAATATGTATGTATCTATATCTATACTAATAATAAAGCTGAAGAGTTTGTTTGGTTGAACGCGCTAATCTCTGGAACTATCAGTTGGGTTAAATAAAACTTTATGCATTTGACAGCCCAATTGAGGAAGGCTATAGGCTACTTAAAATTAAAAAAAAAAATCGAAGACACGTGACAGCTCCCAACCCGCACTGGGCCTGCGTGGTGGATTACGCCCACTCCCTCTCACATAGTAAAGGCCTGTGTCCCAGCAGTGGGAACATTATAGGCTGTTTATGATGGTGATGATTGTTCTCTGGCTTGCCTTTTTCAAAGCCTTAATAGCCGGTAACTACTATATTACAAGCTACATACATAAATACACTTGCGATGTACGAGTATGTATGTATGTTCGGGTGGATTCTTGCAACTCAATTTTGAAGGAGATATCTTCAGCCGATTGAGCTGAAATTTTGCATGCATGTGTAAGTTAAACGACACAACCCCATCGAATTTGGACTTGACGAGAACTTTGTTGCTAGATTATAACCAGGGTCTGATGATGGAGCTAGAACAAGGCCATAGGAACTCGGTAATTAAACGACATCACCCCATCTAGTTTGGGCTCGTATGATTTGTCTTGACGAGTACTTTGGTGCTAGATGGTAGCCAGGGACTAAAGCTGAACAGGTAGCTTAAGTGCAGTAAACGCATATAACGGAAAAACACTGCTACGCGCTACGAACTACGCCGTAGTCAATCTCGCATCAAAAATACTAAAAAGTTAAAAATAAAACTAAAAGAAAAAAAACTTAAAAAAAATAAAATAAAAGCGTGTTACATTGTGTTCTAAATGTTCTTTAATGTTCCATCAAAATGTAACACGCTTTTATTTATTTCTTATTAGGTTTAAATTACTTTTAACTTTTTAGTCCTTTTTATTACAAAGTAGTAAAAGCTTGTTTTTAAAAACTTTTTTTTTTTAAGTACCTAACGCAAGTGTAACTTTTGACTAGTGTTTTCGCGGTGCTAGCATTGGCGTTAATTAACTGCGAGTTTGCTTAACCTGTGAACGGTGTTTAGATGTAGTTACTTGACCTATGTAGTTTGAATTTGTGGGGAACTTACACTATCAAATAGCTAATACATATATTTTAAAACATCTAAAAGTCTGACAACCAGTCTTACTAAGGGGTATCGTATTACCCAGTAACTGAGGGTTGTGGAGGTCAGACAGGCAGTCGCTCCATGTAAATTACTGGTACTCAGCTGCATCTGGTTCGACTGGAAGCCGACCCCAACAACGATTATTATATATTTTAAAATATAATTCAGTCTTTTTCAACTGCAGACTGTTGAAAGAGATAGGATTATGTTTAAGTTACGTTTAAACCTATAAAATTAAGTAGTGAATCGTGGTATAAACGGGCCTCAATCCCTCAATATATTTTATGAGGCCAAAAGTTTCTTGACATATTTTTTAAGGAATGGAGGTTGATTTCATAGATATTTCATTAATATCAAAGATGACGATCACTTTTAAAAATCAAATTAACTTAGTTATTCAGAAGTTCTAATGATTTTTATTTGTGCGGAGTAAGACCCGATCCGAAAGTTTGGAAAAATTTAATTGTTTTTAGGATATCTCACGAACGAAGATTCACGCTGACGGATAGACGTTGTCATGTCTTTACTTTTCTTTGTCCATACGATATAGCCACAAAGTTGGTTTAAATATAGTATAGTCTATAATCTCGATTAGCGGTGGTGTGCTAAAACGGCGTGTAGGAATTTAATGTATCTATAAGAGATGATAATATTTCTTGCAAAAGTACGTCGTCTGTGGCATCATGTTCGACGGACCGACTCAGGACCCTCATGGTAGTTTTCAAAGCGCGGCACTATTTCATCGGATGGACTTTACTACCAGCACTTGGAGCACTACCTAATTAATGATCACAGGGTGAAGGTGAACCAAATTATGATTCCTCAGAGTGATGCAGAGACAAACAGTGATAGGTGCAATCATGAAAATTGAGGATGAATATGGTCAGCACCCTAATTGCGTAACACACGATAAATCGGAATCTGAATCATTTTGAAGCAAATTGCTAATCCATTGCTTCATAAGTTCGAAAAATTTGTCTGCTCAACACGTAAATAACGCAATGAATGTTGTTGAACTGTCAAAATGAAACCGATTCCGATTGATCGTGTGTTAAGTAATTAGGGTGCTGATTTGACTGCATACAATTACAAACATCATTTTATTTTTTACGTTAGCCCACGCTGTCCCACTCCTGGACAAAGGCCTCCCTCCACTTCTTCCATCATTCGCGAGCCCGCGCGTCCTCCTTCCAGTTTTGACGGAACCAGCTCTTCCTGCCACCTCCTACGTGGTCTGCTGCGACCTCGCCTCAAACATCATAATCAACCTATACCTAATGTTCCTACTGCTGGGACACAGGCCTCCTTTCGGTGAGAGGGAGTGGGCCGTATTCCACCACGCTGGCCCAGTGCGGGTTGGAAGATGCCACATGTCTTTAAATTAAATTTAAAAAAATACGTATGTATTTTTTGTTTGATGGAAGTTGCTTTTGTGTTCCAAGTTAACCAAATTAACGATTAGATGCCATTTACAATAACATTGTTATGAGCGTGAGGCTACAGTAGCTTTTAAGCATTTAATCCTACTTCCTACTAATATGGATGGATGGATGTTTGTTACTCTTTCACGCAAAAACTACTGAAAGGATTTTGATGAAACTTTACAGTAATATAGCTTATACATCAGAATAACACATAGGATACTTTTTATCCTGATATTCTCACGGGATCAATACTTATGCGGGTGAAACCGCGGGGCGCTGCTTGTTTTTGATATTTTTTTGTGTCCGTCACTCAAATTGGTTTTTTAGCGTCTGGCGATTTAAAAGTTTCAGTTACAGATATTGAAAATTCTATCAATGATAGTTCTTTTTTTCTGTCACGTAAATAATAATATGTAGAAGAGCATTAAACCAGGGATGCATAATATGATAAGTAATATCCGTAAAGTTATATTAATATGAGCGCCGTTAAAATTAAATGTCGTCTTCCAACAATGTTTGAACCGTTACTGATCTACATACATAAGCTTAGCGTTCCTGCACTAAGATCGTTTTCCTGTAGTTACAACGGTAAAGCCGCATCACTACTCGTATAACATATTATAAAACAAAGTCCCCCCGCCGCATCTGTTTGTCTGAACGCGATAAACTTAAAAAATACTGAACGAATTTTCATACGGTTTTCACCAATGGACGGAGTGATTCATGAGGAAAGTTAGCGTTGTATTTGTATATTCATTAATGTTTTGTAAATTCGCTGAAATATGACGATGATTGTTGGAGATGTGTTGTCTTTGATGCCGTGCACAAACCATACGTCACCGTACGTATGATTTACGTATAGCGTAAACCATAGAGTTATATGAAAACAATGTATTACGAAATTAAAAATAAATGCATTTTCTTTCTTTCTTTCTTTAAATTAATATATTGTTTACGTGAATTAACACATAGGGCACTTTTAACTCCGGTAATACGTTCCTGTGGGATAATTTTCCGACATCCACGTGAGCGACGCCACGGGTAAAAGCTAGCGTTACAAAAATTACCACCCCTTATAAGAATATTTACCCACCCCACTAGTACCTATGACCTGACGATCAGCGTCTTGTGTGATAATCCTGCAAACACTTTAAAATACTGGACAATGCGCACGTTCCGATCATTCGTTAATGTCTCCTAGAAACTTGATGTTCTAAAGGGCCTTGTCCAGGATAGAGTAATATATGTATATTACTCTATCCTGGACAAGGCCCTTTTTTAGGCTGGATTAAATTCCCTATGTTCTTTGTCTATGTAGACAAAGAACATAGGAAATTTAATCCAGCATAGAATATTCCAGCTTGATGCAAATTACACGATGTAATTGTTAAAAGTTGACTGCTCAGCGGGCTGCTTACTTAACGCTCTAACAGTAGCAATGGCTTTCATTTTGACAGTTCAACAACATTCATTGCGTTATTTACGTTATTGAGCAGACAATTTTTTCGAACATATGAAGCAATGGATTAGCACTATCCTTCAAAATGATTCAGATTGTGGTTAATAGTGTGTTACGCGATTAGGGTTCTGGTTTATCTCCCGTGTAAAGAGTACGTATTTCCTTTTTATTTATAAGGTATCTAGTTCAAACCTTGTAATGTTCATCTGGTTTTTAGCTGGCGAAATCAAACGTGGGATAGCTGCTTAGGTATTGTTTAAAAAGTAATGACAGGAAATGGTGTCCAAGAACTTCGAAGTGGTCTGGCGTCCATTTCCTTTTCGAATTGCTATATGAGTTTCAAGAAAAACAATAATACATTGTTTTCAAATGGAAAATTGTTACTAAGATGAGCGGTTTTTACAATACAGCTAATACAGGGTGCAGGGACATCGGCGCGCAACCTATTACCATGATTCTGAATCTCCCTGCGTAGAAATGTATCGTCGGTTCTTTAACAAAAAAATTGCTGTTCCATACATTTTGACCGCGTACCAGACAGGCAGGTACCTATAGCACTTTACTATTTCTTATTAACTGACTACTCTAGGGGGTCTAAAATCATGTGCTGAAGTCATGGTTACGTTTGCGTGTCGATGTCCCTGCCACCCTATATTTTTTATCAATGTATGTGTTAACACGTGTCCAAAATTGATGTTTATTCGTCATAGGGATCATAACGCCTATGTTTATCATTTCCGCGGATCCCCTAATCTGTCACGTCGAAAATTAAGCGGCATTTCGTGTGAAAATTTTCATATTTCACGCCGCCGCCGTCGGTCACTTGCGGTTATTTTGACAACATTTGCAAGTCTTTGAGTGTCCGAATGTATGCGAGTCACGGCCGCCTCATCTTTATTAACAACAGTGGGTGTATTTTTCTTTAATATTTACATCACGGTGTGTCCTGCCTCTTAATTGACGGTTGGCGCCTGATGAACGCTGTCTCTAATGATTCTGTGAGCACACGGCCGGGGGACATACCTAAAGCGTTTGTGAGGACTCTGCGTGATACAAACTATTTTAATAGTGGACATTAGATTATTTTTTATTGTAAGTATTTTGGTACTGTTTTAGTGAACAGAACACGTAGAGAATTCTGAGGCTTTTTCATCAAGTTTTCTGAACCAGATTTGATTTTAGACTTATAAATGTACTAATTACTTTGAACAGAGAGAAGTGCAAAGAGATTAGGAAGGCCTTTGCCTTGCAGTGGGACATCACAAGCTGATAATAATAAAACATGTAGGTAGGTAGGACTTAAGTGTTGAATGGGCTTGAGCGCTAATTACTTAAATATTGCAGAGATGTTGACAGTAAGCTGCTCTTTTAGTAGTTACCTACTAAAAGAGCAGCTTGAAGTTTAATTAACTGAATATGCGAAAACAAAAATAAAGTTTAATAATATATTAGTTTTTTCCCGAAGCTTAGTCCGTCCGGATATCGGAAAATATCCTACGGGAACGTAGGTTATTACTGGGATTTAAAGTATCCTATAAGTTAATTCACGTTATAAACTTTCTGTGTGCCAAATTTCATCCAAATGCGTTCAGTCGTTTTTGCGCCAATCCCGAACATACATCCAGACAAACAGATAAACGGCCAAAATTTCTAAATAACTATATTTTCGGAATCATACTCGTACCCACACCTCGTAGCAATTACTTTGCAAAAATAAACTATTTGTACAGTTTTATTACTTTTTTTAGATAATAATAATATACATGCACAGTTTTGACGTTGTAACCATTTATATTAAAATAAATAAATAATAAATAAATATTCCACAACTATCACACAACGCCATCTAGTCCCAAGCTAAGCAGAGCTTGTGTTATGGGTACTAGACAACTGATAAACATACTTATATATTTCTAAATACATAAATATTATAGATAAATTACACCCAGACACAGAACAAATGATCGTGCTCATTACACAAACATTTGTCCTGGGTGGGAATCGAACCCACGACCTCCGGCATAGCAGTCAGGGTCACTAACCACTAGACCAACAGGCCTGTCAAAAGTGTGTCAAGTGTGTGTGCTGTGTATATTATATCTAATATAGATTAATTATAATTCGGGCATGACGTGTGGTACTTACAATCGAAGAAAAACAAATAAAAAGATGAACTTTTCATATTCATAAAAGTGTCCATTTTAATAACAGGATCTAATTACAATATAAAACATCAATTCGGATCATTTTACTCGATAAAACATGGATCGTTAATAGAACGTGCGCGTGAACAATATATCAATCGGTTTTTTCTGAAACCAATAATTATATGGCGCCAGCATCTGGCAAAAACCTTTATCATATATAAATGTAATTTTCAGCGATATCAATATGATGTAGGTTTAGTACGCGAACAGTGTTTACAATTTGTTCTAATAAATGTACACTATGTTTAGCTAAAGCTAAGAAGGATGGCTTAATAAGGCTTTCTCTCTTGATACCTAAGTGTAGATATTTCACAACATTTTTGACGGTTTTTACTCGATGACAGATTATGTTGCAGCACTCTCCGTTTTTAATACTTTAGAAGGTGTTACGTAAATGTGTAGGTGTGCCGTTCGATGAGTCCGTAGGTGTAGCAATAGTTTTGATAAATTGGTTCGGATCACTGTAGCCGGTAGCGGCTAGCGGCACAATCAATAAAATTAAGGTCAGATAACATTTCATGGTGTGCCAGTGACGAATGTATGCGTTTTGTGGCAATTCCATTATCTAGAGTGCTCTCGACAGTTAATAACCGCACTTGACGCTCAATGAAGTGCGATACTCGTGATACAAACCTCGCCGAGATATGCTACCGAGTGATGTCACTCGCTTTATTGCGTCAATAGTTAGCAGCACTCTCGACTGCTGGACGCAGCTGACCAACTGTTCTTCTTTTTATTGTTCAAATATGATTTTTCATTTCGTTTTGTTTGCTCTATCCATAACTTCCCTAATCATAGGGATAAAAGTTTAAAGAAAGCATTGCAGTTTGTACCTAACAGATTTAATTTCGTCAAAATAATCCTTTCGTCAACGACAAAACCACAAAATTTCAATTAAATGTCTGATATATAAATCTGTAATATCAAAATAAACGTTTTCGTTTGTTTAATTTAAATCACCTTTGTTCGATGTTGCCAGTATTTACCGATAGGCAAATGCCTCAGGACATTTCAATATAACTCTCAATTCAATTTTTGCCAATCCTATATATTCAATCAAATACACAATCAATGGGAACTCTAGAACAATAAATTTGTATCCGTATTCTGTTGGTTTATCACTTTTAACTCTAAAATCTTATTTAGTATTGTTTTTCATGCGTTTTTCTTAGTTGATTATACAATTGAATAAAGAAACTACTAAACAATTTTATTATTCGATCCATAGGCTCGAATTTAATTTATTTTATTTGAGTATGTAACTCAAATAAAATGATATGAAATGAAATGAAATGTACCCATCCCTGTAGAAGAGACAAGAAATAAACACTAATCTAAATGAAACTGCTTTGTGTTTATCGTTGGCTTACGGTTAGCGTCAGCATCATCATCATTTAGGAATACGTTAAACAAATGGACAGAAGTGTTCATCAGCTAATCCTACTAATATTATAAATAACAAAAGTTTGGGTGCTTATTAGGGCCGAAACACATGAAATACGATACGACGTCGCATCGTTGCGGCCGACGTTGTTACGGACACGTTTAGATAACATTTTTTTATTGAGAATATCTACTATTACCATTTACACCTAAAACAAGTGTAAAGTGCGCTAAATTTACAAATTAATAATCATTAAAATCATCAATACAACTCTCGCGAATCATATCAACATTCAACATGACACTGGCCTGCAAATTGCAAAAAACGTAAGAAAATTTAAATTCCGAGGGCTGAACTGGCGCTTCCTTAATTATCTACCAACTAGTTACCTAAACATGTATATACTCGTATGTAACAACGTGCCACGATGCGACGTCGTATCTGTGTCTGTGTTTTCGACCTTATTCATTCACGCGAAAAAGGATGAACAGATTTAGATGAAATTTTGCACACATATAGTTTATAACCTGGATTAACACATAGGACTTTTAATCCCGGTAATACCTACATCCCCTGGGATATTTTCCGACATCCACGCTGGCGAAGCCGCGGGCAAAAACGAGCATGATATATGTATGAAGGCCTTAATATGAGACTCATATTTAATATTTATTTAAACAAGTTACACAGACACGTGGATGGAAAATGAGTAAGTGATACAACGGCAATATGTTTTACCATGAGTAGGTGAAAATTGAACGTTTATATGTGACGCAGCGACGCGTGATGCGGAACAAGTGCCTACGCGCAATTCTCATGAGTATCATGTTACAAACCTCTTTGTATTCATTCCGCATTTTATACCAATACTTAAGTATTATCTTTCTGTATACACAGTAAAATGTTTTAGCAGGAAACTCCACATAAATTCCTGCTTGTTTAATCTGAAAGGTTAGGTGTATGGTCTCTACACTCAAATTTCGCCAGTCCAATGTAGGTTTCAGGATTTAGGGGGCAAGCCCATTGCCGAAACTTGGGCACAAGTCCAGACTCCAGGCTGCTACTGAGAAATTTTTGCCACTGCCCAACCTGCGATTAGAACCCAGTCGCGACCGCTTGCTAAGTATCACTTGCGACCACAAGACAGCCTGGACATCATATTATATTGTTTCCATACATTTTAGTTGCACTAACTTGAATTAGCCCGCGAGTTAGCGCTGCACACAAGCAGCCCGTAGCTCAATCCAATTAGTAAATTGATGTTTTTATGTATTCAGTGAAAACCACGGGATAGTACGATATATTTCCGTGTCAATACAAGTACTCGTGGATGTACGAGGCTTCAGTCTTCAAACAATTTACATTGGGATTCGGTTGAGGAGAGTTTTTCACCAAACTTATTGATAACAGAGATAGATTCGATGGAAATTGGAAAAGTTGATTAATGAATCCCCATTGTGGCTGTCACAACATCTCCGAGTAGATTGTGCGCGACAGCCGGGCTCGCCATCCGGCCCGGCGGCCCATCCGCCCTCGAGCATCTACCGCCTAATAATACAACTGATACCAATGAGACCTCCCTAAAGTAGGACTTGATTAATTATCGTCATATTACTATAATAATTTATTAATTCACATTTAAATAATCCAATAATTACTTTGATTCAGTAGAAAAGTAGAAACAGAGTAGGGCGGCCATTGTTGTGCAATGGGACCCCACAGGCTTAACATAATAATTAAGTACTTTAAAACAGGCATGATATAATTTATTTATTTATTCTTCAAAAGCTTACAGGTTAATATCTAGGTAAATAATGCATAATTAGCGCTTACAGTTACCATTTACAAACTTCCACAAATTAAAATCCACGTACCTTAAGTTAAAAGAAATTAAAATTCATACAAAAATAAAATATAAAACAAATTCTTCTTAAGACAAAACTTTTTTACAGACTAGAATAAAAACAAAGAACAAAACGAAATGCAATTATATGAGCTTTAATTAGTAGTAATATAAGTGATGATCATGCATGATCATCGGCAGCAGATTCGTTCGCAATGTGGCTGATGTTACATCTCTCATGCCTTTATATCTCGATGGTGTTCGCATTGAGTATACTGAAACCGCTAAAGATCTGGGTGTAGTTATTGAATCCGATCTTTCGTGGCGTGCTCAGGTCAATGAGGTCTGCCGAAAGGTACATTTCTCCTTTCATTCGCTGAAATGCCTGCAGGGTCTTCTGCCCTTGAATACTAAAATTTCTTTGGCACAAACCCTTATTCGGCCGATTATTATGCCGACGCCTGCTACCTGGATGCTACTGAGGAGCTATTAAACAAGCTTGAGCGCTTGCAAAACCTGTGCATTCGCTTTGTTTTCGGTCTTCGAAAGTATAACCATGTTTCACACCTTCGCAAGGAACTCAAGTGACTACCAATCCGCCTTCGCAGGAACACTCGTATTTTATGTCTTCTCTTCAACATCTTGTCATGTAGCGACAAATAACTAAACTTATAAAGGAAAAATGAAATTAAAGAAAGGGAGGTAGAAAACAATTAAAGGTATATTTATAATTTTAAGATGGAGATGGACAGAGAGGTGTGTAGTTTGTGGAGGTGGGGTGTGTGGATGACGATGCGTGATAGGTGGGCTGAGGAGGCTGAAGTGGAGATCCAGATGAGGGAGGTAGACACGAGGCAGGTGCTGGCGGCAGATACAGGTACAAATGAGGGCAGGTCGCTGGTGCGTGTGCGGCACGGAGGACACTCGTAGGAGGGCCCACGCAGCAGGGCAAGCTGCAGCACGGCAGCAGGAGCCGGCGCAGGTACAGGTATAGATGAAGTGCAGGCGGAGGTCACCCGTTGGAGGGTCCACGCAGCAAGGCAGGGCGCAGCTCGGCAGCAAGAGACAGAGGCACGACAGAGACGCTGTCAGCCCGCCAGGTGAGGCGGCCCTCGGATGAGGCGCAGCCCAATAGTAACAGGAGCCCTTCACGGAGGACGGAGGACGGAGGCGTAGGTAGGGTCCGACAGGTACCGGAGCGGAGAGGTACGCTGGGTAATAAATAGGTAGCCCTGGAGTATCAGGCTCTTAGTTGTATTCGCTTTAGAGGCGAAACCCGAACTGATCCTTGGATTGCGTGGATGTATAATGTCAGCTCGTAGAATAACATCATGTAGAAAATATGAATTTGAGTTACGAAGATGGCCAGTAATGAAATATAATAAGTATTCATGTCTAATGAGCTAAAAAGATACAGGCAGGTAAGAATTTGAAAGAAAGGTTGCCATGGCGACGTATTAAACGTCGTTGTCAAAGCTGTCATAATAAAATATATTATTAATAAAATACGATAAAATCTATAGTTATTTTGTATTAGAAGTATAGTGATTATAGGAAAAATGATATCCATCAATGTGGGCGTAATTACCAACCCTTGGATGTCACTAAATCATCGTAGTGTCATCTTAAAGATGGAGCTGTGTCTGTGTACTGATTGTGGATGAAACGTGTCGTAATAAATAATCAGATCAGCGCCTAACGGTAACAGAATGCTTGTTCTGACCTGGAGGAATGAATGAAGATAACTGTGAGTATGTACATTATGTTACATTTTCCCCCCGACCCTAGAAAATTTTCGACTCAGAGAAAATTTTGATGAAGCTTTCCGAAGGAAACTGTAAAACACAACTTCGCAGATTCATAACTCTCCATTCACCCAATCATACTATCTCTTTTAAGCAATCTTCTGCATTCCGGTAAGGGTGGAGTTCACATTCAATGACTGCCACTCTAGAAGGGTGTTTTATAAATGACGTTAAGGCTTATTTAAGGAGTTGTCGGCCGCTCCAGACATGGAAAAAAAAGAAAGGTATTACTTTAAACACATTAAGTATAGGAAATTAAGCTCATATAAGAGCGATAGAGTTAAGTAGTAGTAGATAGATACATTTGTACATTTAGTTTAGGCTTATTTAGTGAGTAACCAACCGCTCCTGCAAGGGCTTATTTATAGAGTTGCAACCGCTCTTTAGAATACATATACATGTATGAATATGTACAATAGTTAGATAACTTTAGATTGGAAAGCTTAGATTACCAATGGTTTAGAGCCAATTGATAAAGCTTATCCAGTGATCAATGCAGTAGAGCATCATGATCATTATAACTATGGCTGTAGGGCCCGTAGTTATAGAAAGAGTAAAAGATGGATGGAGTAGGCCATCATCTTTTAAAACCGTTTGGATTTACCAAATAGTTGTAGTTGTGCTTAAGAGCACGAGTTAAATAAGTGTTTACTAACATAATAGAATAAAGATATGATAATGTAGTGAGTGATGTTTATATACAATATATACATAATTAGGTGTTTTCAAAGAATTTAGCATTTTATATCTTTAATGTGCCATTTGCCTGTGATACCATCAGAATCTTCAAGTATGTATACTAATGGTGAAAGTTTAGTTAAAACTTTGCATTTAATAAATTTAGGGGCTAGTTTAGCGCTAAAGTAAGAACCAGCATTGCTTAATGCATAATTCTTACGCCATACCGTATCACCGACATTAAATTCTTTGAAAGACCGCCGTAGATTATAGCGAGCACTGTTTTTAAGGTGAGCTATGTGTAAATTAGTCTGAACTTTGTGAAAAATAGACGTGAGGAAACCCGCGTTAGTCGCATAAATATCGCGAGGCATAAAGATCAATTCTTCGAGGTTCTGACTGGGAGAGTATAGCGAACCGCAAGGAATTGTTTCCCTTCCAAAGACTAGAAAGGATGGAGTATATCCTGTTACAACGTTAGTAGTACTGTTCATAGAGAATTGAATTTTAGAGAGATGTTTGTCCCAAGATCTTTGGTCGTCTTCTACTAGCGAAGCTAAAGCCGTAATTATTGTTTTATTATAAATTTCTGTTGGGTTGAATTGCGGACAATAGTAGGCCGAGTGGAATATGAAAGGGACTTTGTATCTATTGAGGAAAGAGTGAAATTCGCGAGATTGGAACTGTGGGCCGTTATCCATTATACAAGTCTGTGGAACTCCATGAACTAGAAAAACAGAATTTTCCAGAACATTAATTATATTAGATGCTGTTGCCTGTTTGAGAGGGAAAATTAAAGTATATTTAGTAAATATGCAGTTAATTACTAATATGAATCTATTACGTTTTCTAGTCATAGGAAGTGGACCCATTAGGTCTAGAGATATAGTTTGAAAAGGTCTAGAACAAATCTTAGGTTTGCCCATGAGGCCATAAGGAGAATGATTAGGATGTTTGTAAGCAAGGCAGGTTTCACAGTGTGAAATTATGTTAGCAACATCTTTAAACATGCCAGGCCAATAGTATAATAACGATATTTTTTTATATGTTTGGCTAGAGCCATGATTTGCTTCGATTAATGTACGTCTTTCTCGAGGTAGTGGAACTTCTTTCCATATGAAATCATCATTCAGACGATCAGGCGTGTGAATGCAACGATAAAGTATGTTCTCTCTGATGGTATAATTTGGGTAGGAGTCAGGGTTATTTGAAGAGGATGCTTTGAGGTCGGATCTGAAAGCGAAAAAAGCGAGCAAAACGTCTCAAATTTTTCTTTTAAAGAGTCGAGTATAGGTTTATAGTCAGGGTTCAAGTCTATGTCTATGCGTTCCAACCTGTGAAATAAATGGTTAAGATATGAATCAATTAAGCGAGAATATTTTAAATCACCCTGTGATAGTTTCTCTATTTTACTATCCAAGTATTTCAAAGTATAATCAATTTGAGACAAGTCGTCCTCAATAGGTAGCGGAGAAATCAGGATTTCCTCCGATGGGGTAGCTGAAGCTAAGTGAAGAATTTGTTTTTTTAACAATAAAACTGTACTTGCTGGTTCCCCTAGTCTAAATTTCACTTCATATTCCAGTTCAGATTTGTTTAAAAATTCAAACCTGATTGGATGAGACATACCTATTTATAAATTGAAAAGTTAATAAATGAAGTTACGTGAAAAGTATTCCTTAGTTTTCCTGTTGAGAAAGAATAAGGTAATATGTAAAGAGTATAGATGTTTATGAAATATTCAGGTACAGTGTGCTCAAGTGATGTTTAGATGAAAAAAAAATTAGCCAGAGTTTAAATGATCACTAGAGGAAGTGTTGTTTTAGAATTTAGGAAAGTGTGAAAGGAATGGATGTATGAAAATTATATAAGAAGACAAAGAAGGACGAAACTTAAAAATGAAAGAAAGAGAACTAAGAGAATTAAAAGAATTAGGGAAAGAGAGAGAGAGAAAGAACTAATTTACGTTTGGCGCCAAAATGTCGTGTAGCGACAAATAACTAAACTTATAAAGGAAAAATGAAATTAAAGAAAGGAGGTAGAAAACAATTAAAGGTATATTTATAATTTTAAGATGGAGATGGACAGAGAGGTGTGTAGTTTGTGGAGGTGGGGTGTGTGGATGACGATGCGTGATAGGTGGGCTGAGGAGGCTGAAGTGGAGATCCAGATGAGGGAGGTAGACACGAGGCAGGTGCTGGCGGCAGATACAGGTACAAATGAGGGCAGGTCGCTGGTGCGTGTGCGGCACGGAGGACACTCGTAGGAGGGCCCACGCAGCAGGGCAAGCTGCAGCACGGCAGCAGGAGCCGGCGCAGGTACAGGTATAGATGAAGTGCAGGCGGACGACACCCGTTGGAGGGTCCACGCAGCAAGGCAGGGCGCAGCTCGGCAGCAAGAGACAGAGGCACGACAGAGACGCTGTCAGCCCGCCAGGTGAGGCGGCCCTCGGATGAGGCGCAGCCCAATAGTAACAGGAGCCCTTCACGGAGGACGGAGGACGGAGGCGTAGGTAGGGTCCGACAGGTACCGGAGCGGAGAGGTACGCTGGGTAATAAATAGGTAGCCCTGGAGTATCAGGCTCTTAGTTGTATTCGCTTTAGAGGCGAAACCCGAACTGATCCTTGGATTGCGTGGATGTATAATGTCAGCTCGTAGAATAACATCATGTAGAAAATATGAATTTGAGTTACGAAGATGGCCAGTAATGAAATATAATAAGTATTCATGTCTAATTAGCTAAAAAGATACAGGCAGGTAAGAATTTGAAAGAAAGGTTGCCATGGCGACGTATTAAACGTCGTTGTCAAAGCTGTCATAATAAAATATATTATTAATAAAATACGATAAAATCTATAGTTATTTTGTATTAGAAGTATAGTGATTATAGGAAAAATGATATCCATCAATGTGGGCGTAATTACCAACCCTTGGATGTCACTAAATCATCGTAGTGTCATCTTAAAGATGGAGCTGTGTCTGTGTACTGATTGTGGATGAAACGTGTCGTAATAAATAATCAGATCAGCGCCTAACGGTAACAGAATGCTTGTTCTGACCTGGAGGAATGAATGAAGATAACTGTGAGTATGTACATTATGTTACAATCTTACACAACCCGTCTTATCTTTTCTACCTGCGTGAGCGTTTTTCTTACGCTCGCTCTAGCGCCGCACCGTGTAGATCACACCTAAGATCCATCCTTAAATCTCATCCTCATAAAACGAGCTACTATTCTTATTCCTTCTCTGTCCATGCTGTAAGATTGTGGAACTCACTTCCGCCTAGCATTCGTGATTTAAAAACTATTTCTCTATTTAAACGTCGATTAAAACAGCATTACTCTATACCGTGAGTATTTATATACATATATATATGTCGGAGTTATTCGTTTATTCGGAACGCCAGCGCCATCTCGTGGCGCTAGACAGAGTCTAACCTGAGTTCGTGGAGGTGGACGGAGAGCTACAGCTACAAGAATGGTGTGAGCAGAGCTCTCGGGATCATCGAAACATTGGACATCGTACGAACAACATGTGTTAGAAACTGTCTCGCGATTCCGTATCGTTGAAATGTGTACCTACAGTGTGTGATTGGCTAGTGTGACTGACTTGTTCGTAAATTATAATCTGATTTGAACTGTAAACCGTTTTCTTATCGTGTCATAACCAACACTACCCATAGTACGCCCACAGTAATTAAACTATGCCTGATGTTAACGAGAGACAGATATACCTTCTCCGTCATATATACTCGTATATGTATGTTTATATATTTTTGTATTATGTATTTATTTAAGTATATTTATTTATTATTTATTGCGTATAACGCAATGTGTAGGTATATTTAATATTTTTGTTTTAAACTTCACACATTCATATTTTTCTCTTCTTGTTCTCACACACTATTGTCTACATTTCTTTTTTTAATTCTCCTTTTGCAGGTGTGCTGGAAGAAATTTCTTAAGAAATAAGCAGTACCTTTGTACTCATATTATGATTATGTCATATCAATATGTATATTACTGTATGTACATAAATATTAAAATAAATAAATAAGTGTAATATTACTTAGATAATGGCTTCCTAATTTTGAATTTAATGAGCGCCCTCACGATGTTCTGTTAAATAAATAAGACAAACAAGCCTCATTTTATGAAGGAAAAGAAATTAACAACGTGTTTGCCTCCAGCAAGGATTCACAACTTTACAAATTCAAACCTAACAACTTTGTAACAATATTCTGACGAATAACTGCTTTCTATTCTATTCTAATGCTTTTATGAACCTTATCAGTCAATTAAGACCGGTAAAACTCTAGAATATAATCTAATTTATTGTTTTTGGTTTACAAAATATCGCTGCTCAAATAGAATAAAGTATCTCTGTAACATACCTCTAGGGTGTACAATACTAAGAAATAAATGAGAAGAATATTCTCGTTTAGACAGATACCTACTCGGAAAACTAAACTATTTATCGATGAACTAGCAACCATGCTAAGTGGAAGATGAAATATCAGATATAATTCTAAGACAAAAAATTGATTATCCGACTCATAGATGTAGTAAAAAATGGAAAAGGAATGATTGAAAGACAGTTGTTCCTTTATGGGCCTCCATTGTGTGTTACTCTAATCAATTAATATAGATATACATTTAAAATTCGTCAAAGTCAAATAGGCACATAAGAGGCACTTTTGAATGTCAAAATTTACAAAAAATAGACCAAAAGATAGTTTCTTATGGAGAAGGATAGGCAAGAAACCCCATAGTTACTCTTTTAAAAATGTTTCACTTTATTTTTTATATATTTGATTTGTATAATTATATGTGAAGACGATGCACCAATGCATGTTCACAATAAAATTACTATATCTACCACAATAGGTAAAAAGAATTAAATATATATATATATAAAGCAGGGTCGATAAAGTTTTACACTGAGCTACAGTTAAAAAAAATTAAAAGAAAAAAAAATCTTTTTAAAAACACCTTTTATTACTTATTAATAAAAAGAACTAAAAAGTTAAAATATTTTTAAACCTGATAAGAAATTAATAAGCGCGTGTTACATTTTGATGGAACATTAAAGAACATTTAGAACACAATGTAACACGCTTTTATTTATTTCTTATGAGGTTTAAATTATTTTTAACTTTTTAGTTCTTTTTACTAATAAGTACCTAATAAAAGCTTGTTTTTAAAAAGATTTTTTTTCTTTTAATTTTATTTTTGACTTTTTAGTATTTTTCATGCGAGATTGACTACGGCGGAGTTCGTAGCGCGTAGCAGTGTTTTTCCGTTATATGCGTTTACTGCGCTTAAGGTACCTGTTCATCTTCAGTCCCTGGTTACCATCTAGCACCAAAGTACTCGTCAGGACGAATCAAACGAGCCCAAACTAGATGGGGTTATGTCGTTTAATTACCGAGTTCCTATGGTCATTTTCCAGATCCATCATCAGACCCTTGTTACCATCTAGCACCAAAGTTCTCGTCAAGACGAAGCAAACGAGTCGAAACTCGATGGGGTTGTCTCGTTTAATTACCGAGTTCCTATGGCCATCTCCCAGGGCCATCATCAGACCCTGGTTACCTTCTAAAACCAAAGTTCCCGTCAAGACGAAGCAAACGAGTCCAAACTCGATGGGGTTGTGTCGTTTAACTACCGAGTTCCTATGGCCACCTTCCGGTTCCATCATTAGATCTGCTCCATGTCATAATAATTTTGCATGTATGTGGTAATCGGATGACAATCCGATTTACACATACATGCAAAATTTCAGCTCAATCGGTCGAAGATATCTGCTTCAAAATTGAGTTGCAAGAGTCCACCCGAACAAATATACATACTCGTACATCGCAAGTTAAATAAAAGCTTGTAAACAGTACAGTACAGTACATTCGAAGAAAACTTAAAAGCAAATGAGAAAACGTGACACAAAATAAAAAACATTAAAACGATATGAGAGGCAATATTTTAGTGCTTGGTGTTTTGTAACAATGCGTGACATTATTAGTTTGTGTTATTTAGTTTCATGTATTTTGAACTAGTCGATTCGCACGAATTTACTCGCCCGAAACGGGCGATTCGTCACTTTTAAATAAAATTATTTTTTCTATAGGCGACTCGCACGAAATGTGCCAAACATTTTGAATTTTATGCAATGAAATTAAAAAAAGGTACGCGTTTTATAAAGTTTAACTCTTATCACTTCTGTGCGCTAGTGTCCTTTTTCTATACTTTATTGCATAGTCCACTTAAATTTAAATTAACTAGCAAAACTCTGCAGACGGGTATCGATAACCAACATGATAAAAAAAAAATATTTGATGTATTTTTTGTGGGGTCATCGATCGCTGTTGGTGAATTTACTTGAAATATCAGTTTAAATAATCAGTTGTTTTGTGTAAACTTCACGGACGTGATTGGTCTTGATATCTAAAAACGATAAAATACATTTTCTCAATTTATTCTTCAAGTTACAACGCTACCAGTGGTCGTTGACCTCTAAGAAAAAACATCAAATCTTTTTTATTTTATCGTATATATAGTTATCTATACCATTACGTCTGCAGAGTTTTGCTAGCTAATTTATGTTGGCCCTGTATATACTAATAAAAAGACTAAATGATTATCTCCTGGAATTAAATTATGAAGTCAAAAACCGAGACAGCTACTGTGGGCATTATAGACTTAATCCTAATTAAAAAAATAAACTTGTTTAAAAAAAATATTCTACGCGTTTTAGAAAAATAATAAAAGTAATTCCGAATGCCCAAAATAACCATTTTATAAAGGTTTCACAAAATAAATCAAAAGCAGCCTGGCAAGTAATAAACAAATCAAAGTTTTGTTTGCCACAAGAGCCAATATTATCTATAACAAAAGATAATTTAATTTTAACGCACCGAATGGATATAGCAAATGAATTTATTAATATAATTGAGGCTGTTGAAAACAATCTTCAAACGAAGAGTACAGTCACCAAAAGAGATAAGAGATAAGTAACCAGGGTGTCGGATATACTTGAATCCATCCCCTGATGATGAATGATGATGATGTACAGTCGTCAACGAGATAAGTAACCAGGGTCGTCGGACATAGTTGAAGTTTAGTAAGAAACCGATGGATGTTTTCGAAGGAAATTTAATTTCAATAATCGAAAGCAAAGAGTTTATTTATCAAATTAAATTTCATTAAAAAGCATCCATAGGTTTCTTACTAAACTTCAACTATGTCCGACGACCCTGGTTACTTATCTCGTTGACGACTGTACATCATCATCATTCATCATCAGGGGATGGATAAGATAAGATGGATAAGGACTGGAGGACCTGTCCTTATACCAATTTACAATATGTCTTTTTCTTTAATACCAATACCATAATATGTCTATTAGTCGACATGTCGGTAGTGACGCCTCCTTCTAACCATCTTCTACACAGTTCATCCATCGTTTCTTTAGTACGACGAATTGAATGATTCCTTTGAATTTGGAATTCGTAACCAAGCGAAATATATACCGATATATGAGATCAAAGGGGCCAGTTCGAAAAAACGCCAATGTCATAATTATGTGAGTACCTAATATTTTCTTATTACATTTTCTTCATATAATTATGCCTCGCTATATTTCTTCTAAATTTTCCATCCAAATCGCGTCTGCAATTAGCTTGATGGCTAGCTTTCTAGAAATGGTAATCACCTCTTTAGGGAAAAGGTTAAAACTACTGTTTCTAGCATATAGTGGATTGCAATTATTTTAAAAATTCTATGTTATGTAATGTACGCAATATAGATGGAGTTAAGGAACTGTAAGTGTACTTACTGCGTACGTGTTTATTGGGTATTGTGAGTCATGTAAATAAAACCACTGTTTCCGGCGAGCGCTAGTACATAACTGAATCGTATAATTATTTATTACACTATTATAATATTTGGCCTACATACAAACGTTTGTTGACGAAGCACCACAGAACTAAGGAGAAGTGTTTCTATTGTTTTAATTAGGAAGAAGTGGAACAACCAACTCCGCAGCAGATCTTATGTTATCCTACAAATAAACTCCGAGCGTAGATCGCTCCATAGTGCGCTGAGCGACCTTGGATTTGTCATTTGTGATTAAGTAGGTAAGAAGTATTATTACATTGTATCAATTAACTCAGCCTATCGCAGTCCACTGCTGGACATAGGTCTCTCCTAGACTGCGCCACAAAACCCTGTCCTCCGCCTTCCGCATCCAGTCTACCCCAGCCACCTTCTTTAGGTCATCCGTCCATCCAGCTTGGGGGCGCCTCACACTACGCTTGTCGATACGCGGTCTCCAGTCCAGGACTTGTCTGCTCCACCGGCCATCGGTCCTTCGACAGACATGGCCAGCCCACTGCCACTACAGTTGACTTACTCTGCAAGCTATGTACCTAGGTAACTCCGGTTGTTTTCCGGATAATTTCATTCCTGATTGATGGTTTCCGGATAATTACATTGTATATTCTAAGAATATTTTTTTAGAAAATATAGCTGATCGACGAATAACATATATTACGTAGTTATAATGATATCTATGCGAGCTTATAATACGTTTGCCAAATAATAGTGGGCCCCACGATTGTTTCGCAAACGTGTTCAAGGAGGCTTGTGTCCCAGCAGTGGGAACGTTATAGGCTGATTACTGCCTATAATGTCCCCACTGCTGAGACACAAGCCTCCTCTCTCTGAGAGGGAGTGGGCCGTAATTCACCACGCGGGCCCAGTTTGTAGATGTCACATGTTTTCGAATTATTGGTTCTAGGACATGCTTCACCATTTTGACAGCAGGGTGCAGAGCGGTGCGGAGCGCTGTTAGGACCAGTGGGGGCCAGTGGTAGGGGCTCCGAATTACGAGTTGTGTGACGTGGGTACGAAGCTAGGCAGGCGCTTTACTTTGTGTAATCGCGGGGTGCGTTGGATCATTTAGGGGTCCCTACTTACACAATATGCCACAGTCCGAAGTTTTAAATGTTATATACACCTACTTTAAACTGTTAGATTTAATTATTCTCCGTTTATATCTGAATTCTAAGGTGAACCCAATTATTATTTTGTTATGAACTGTAATAAAATGTGCTCAAGTGTTTATAGACCGCACACAATGCTTGTTCTACTTAGTCAGTTGTTACCTATGTTTTTAAAGATCGATCATACCTACGCAAAAAACATAGATCTCCAAGTTATTATTTTGCAAAATCTTAGTGGGTTATGCAAAAATGTGAAAGGCTACATCACAAATGTAAGTAGGTAACTAGGCAAATATACACATCTAACCCTACCTATTCATTGATATTCTGTCAGTTGGTGGGCTCCGCAACGGCACGGCATGACACTAATAGGACAGCTGAGCGCTCCACAACTTTACAAGTTACCTGAGCTTTCAATTTCTTGCCAAAATTCCTCGAAATGCGATATTAATCGAACCCTATCGACTTGCAATAAGTAGCAGGATGTTTGGATCCCCAGGAGCTTAGTTTTGGTGATATTTCGGTAAAGAGCTAAAAACAAATGTTCCAGGTAGAAAATTGCTATTTTATTCAGTAATTGCTATTTTATTCAGTTGTTCAGGGTAGGCTTATGAGCTTACCGCAGCATTAGACGGCATTGATAGATAATTTAGCATTTTTTTCCTATTCTGGGGTAATTAATAGGTGTCACTCACAATAATTTGCAAGATAAACAATATGCAAGAGACATGTATGTCATTATCATATTCCTTTACTAGCTCTCCCATAAAATTAATTTTCAATTTGCAAGGGATCCGAACAATTTTAAGTTCCTAGGGACGTGGCAATCATTAATACTTCAGGGCTTTTATCTGCTACCCGTTATCGATTCTAGCTACGTCGTGATAAACCAGTGGGTAGCGACAACTTTCGAATGACAAAATATTAGAACTCTGTTATCTACGATTTTATCTATACTAACATATATACATACGAAAGTAACTCTGTTTAACAGTCTGTTACCTTTCCGAATTTGGTCGTTTGGCACATAGATAGACCACAACCTGGGTAAGGGCTGAAGGATGCTTTTTATACCGGTAGTACGTTCCCGTGGGATAATTTTGCAGAAGAAGCTGCGGGCGAAACCTATGTATGTAGTAGTACATAATTCGAATGGGTGATTTTTATGGATCTTGCTGTGAAGTCCCAGAGGATACCTATACCTTCTGTGACAAACAACCGGAATCAAATAATACTACGAGTACATATTTGACTATGGTATAGTCCCGGTTGCGGTTTGGACCGACTTCTAAATTCTCAAACTTGAAAGGTCTGCTGCCAAACTACAGGATATACCTACTAAGTACCATAATTTAGAGCGAACTAACTCGAAACTAAGTTAATGTAAGTAAACATCATTTACGATTCATGAATATTAATCGGTGTAAAGCACGCGTTACTTCGCCAGTTCTTAGGTTAAGCGCGCACCACGAAATTAATCGTTGCGGAAAATAATCGTCAATTTGTGAACAGTACCAATATCCTACTAGAGGAGCGTGTGGCTAAGTAATAACAGCCGCACGGGTCGATCGATCAGGTTAAGCGGTCCGTGGATGGGTGACCATCTTTACATACCAAGCCCACTCCGTGCCTCAGAAAGCACGTTAAGCCGTTGGTCCCGGCTGTCATACGTGGATCTTTGACAGTTGTTACGGGTCGTAAGAAGCCCGAAAGTCTGACAACCAGTCTTACCAAGGGGTTTCGTACTACCCAGTAACTGGGTTGTGGAGGTCAGATATGCAGTCGCTCCATGTAAGATACAGGTACCTACTCTGCTGCATCCGGTTAGACTGGAAGCCGACCCAAACATAGTTGGGAAAAGGCTAGGCAGATGACGATCAATATCCTACTAGAGTCAGTGCAATGTGGTAAAGAATTGCTTGAAAACTCATACAACCGTAACGCGACTTTATTTCGCATGAACATGCAATTAAAAAAATCGCGTCGTACTGCGCGCATAACATTACAATCGAAACTTTCGAGAACGCGATCTTATGAGACTTAACACGCACGCAACGTTAGAGTAATTGCATGTATTCCAGCCTTTACTCAGTATAATGTAGAGAGCGGGTAGACAAGTCTGTTAAATATGAGAAATTATTTCCTCTTAACTTGCGTTTTAGAAGTGTTGTTGGAGAGATAATTAACCTATATACTCGTACGTAGGTACTTGTCAGGTGTTTTAGGGGATCGTGTCTAGGTATAGAATGTTGTGTGTACCTTATAAATAGGTTGTGTTTTAGATATCCAGACCGACTTGGAGAAACGAAAGCTCTATTATTAATCTTGGATTGAAAGCTTTCTTATAAGTTCAGCAGATGACGCATGATAGCGTAGCACAATGAGTGCTACGCCGTAGTTTGCCGCGTAGCGTTACACCACCGCGTAGGGCTACGAACTTTGGAGAACTACGTGATAATGATAAATGTAATTTATTTTTTCACCTTTATTTTTTGTACGCACAAAAGCAGATATGGATAAAAATCCATATCAACTTTTTTGTGGTATTTGATTAAGTGAAAAGTATAAGTTACAAGGACACACCTCTTTCCGTTTCGTCGGTTTGTAAACTATCCGGAGAAACTTGTTTGTTTTGGATATTAGTCGGCGGCCACCTTATGTACCTAGAGAACATTAAAAAACATAGAAATACCTACTTAATTCAAGTTTTAATTCTAAGTCAAATAAAAATTACGTACAATAAAATTTTCAATGTCAACTCATTAAGTACTTTTTATTTTATTACTAGCTAACATTTCAAATAATAATACATATTGCAGCATTGGCAAATACTACATTATAATTTTATCACGAACAACCTTCTTTTACAACAAATCCAACCTTAGTTGTAACCAGAAAAGTTTTTTCTTTATTTTGGTTTTGAATTTTGAATCTAAAAGTGTCATGCCTTTTCTCCTACCGATATTTTTCATTTTGAAGGATTTTTTGACACACGACATTTTGTGAAAAATATATTTTTTCTTGGACTTATAACCAAATTATGAGTGAATATAATAATGATATATAAATATATATAATAATGGATTGAACGACCGAGTTCTGTGCGGTCATTCAATTTATCCAAGGGTATGTTTGCTTTGCTATTGTTTATTCAAAAGTTCTTATCGTTTCCTAAATTTTATTCCATTCTTCTCTTGGTAATAGGCAGTGTTTCCCGTAAATTCCGTATCACGTACGTACAGCATTAAAAACTTGTCTCGAGGCGAGTCAGGTTTTTTCATTCAGACTTGGTATGTAATTTAACTTTTCTTCAGCTCTTTTGTTATAAAAGAATCTGCCTGTGTCTCGGATTATCATTTCTCGTTATTTTCTGTAGATTTGTCCAAAGATTGTAGGCGGATCTTGAATTCGCCCCACCGCTAGCCTGGGACCAGATAAGATAAGATAAGATATTTTATTTGCATACCAGACGACTGCAAGCTTCCTGTTGGGAATCGAACCCAACGCAGGTGGATTCTGATACCGGCCAGTGAGGAGTCTTCCGACTGCCAGCGTGGAGCCTAGGACCGGATTTGCGTATTTTTTGTATCTTTTTGTATTTTTAGTAGTTACTATTGTCTCATTTTATTTAAAACAGTCATATAAATTGTTGCCTCGCTACCTGATAACCGATCGACTTAGTGCAAAGTTACCCATTTTCGACCAGGTATCTATTTTGTTACGGGAGTTATAGGATCGTTTGCAAACGTTTCGTCACCAACGCGTAACAGATATTTATGTGAAATTTATTAAAGGGCTCTAACACCAAGGACGTCGCGTCAGCGTTACAATTTTATTCTTTAATCTAATAAGAATCGTGCTGTCCTTTATTAAGTTTTTGTTTTCTGTTTTATCACAAAATTAAAACGTGTTAAAGTTAATATTTTTTATTATTTCGCTACAATATGTACATGTGAAAAAATAAGCAAAAGAATCATAGGGCATAAAAAAATTCGTCTGCATCGCTGTCAACAGGAACAGTGCCCAAAAGACTGGCAGCATTGCCACGTTGTATGGCGATGCTAATTCTTTGGTCAAGAAACAGGCCAGCCCTCTGGTCACGTGAAGAGTCGACTAACCGCTTGACGATATCTCGAAACACCAAGTGGGCACTCGGACCATGGCCCTAGTGTTTCAACCCCAAACGGCTCGAACATATAACTCCCAATCAGGTTGGAATATTTTCGCCGTTTGAGGTTTTTTTGCACCAGCAGCAGCCGCTCCAGTTTTAATTCTACTTATTAATTTATTTATAATTCTAATAATAAAATATATATTTATAATGGCTAGTTATACATAAATCTAGAATATGTTTTTATTAGACTGGATTATAGATTATTTTATAAAGTCAATTAAACTGTCGATATCGCGTTTACGCTGTAGTTGCCCAGCTATTTCAAAAATGTTTGAACATATTTCGCGTATTACATACTTGTGTGTCATACAATCACGCACACAAAAAACTACAGAGCATACCTCGGTTAATTGTTATAGGTACCTATTTCTCAGTAGCCATCACGACACAGTCCTCTCTCAAGTCGGTGTTCGGTCTAGTATATCTTATTCCCCGTGTCCCACAGCCAGCCTGCATCAGCTGCCTACTCAAGTGGACTAGGTAAGCTTTAGCTGATTGATTCATTGATAAAGTATACGATCTAGAGTAACAAACGACGTAACCCTGAAATGGACAGATTCACAAACTACTAGTTCCTTACCTCTGTAGGTACAGGCTTGAAGGTACAGGCACGGCTACAGAACCTTCCTGTATGTCGACACCAGAATATTCTTTTTCGTTATTTCATATTAATGCACAGGCACACCCGAGTAGTGTGTGGAGTACAAATATATATTTTTACGGTTCCGTACCTTGAAAATAAAAAAACGGAACCCTTTTAGGATGACTTCGTTGTTCGTCGGTCCGTGTCTCTCTGTCGAAACCCTTTTTCACAAACAACTAGTTTATACCTCTGTAGGTACAGGCCAGAGAGGCAATTCTCGTAATTTTGCGAACGTTCACAGTCTGAACTCAGTCTCAATCTGTCAAAAATACCTACCTCTAATTTCCCTACATTTTGACATTTACTTGTCGCCGAGAAGAGACTGTGACTAGATTTTGAGCGTTTAAATTACGAGAATTGGTCGTCAGGTATTATTATTACCTTTGGTGTACCTTTCAGGCAAAGTCCTTTTACCTGAAACTAATAGTGATAACATCACAACAGTTTTCCCCGAAACGCTAAGCAGAAGTACCTATAATATATCACACCAACATTTCGCTAATTATGTTTGACTGGCTGTCGATAATAGGGGGTTAGCCTATAGCCCAGAAACAAATCCAGACTACAAGGTCCAACTGACAAATTATTTTTGGAGAAACCCAGTAACACTTTGCCCGACCGACCGGGGATCGAACCCAGCACAGCTGTTCCACAACCATTCGACAGGCTATCGTATCGAAAATGACACATTTTGATAATCTGAGGGACAATTCTCGTAATTTTAAGAACGTTCACAGTCTGATCTCAGTCTCAATCTGTCAAAAAATACTTCTAATTTCCCTACATTTTGACAAGATTTTGACATTTGTTTGTCGCCGAGATGAGACTGCGACTAGATTTTGAACGTTTTAAATTACGAGAATTGGCCTTCAGGTTTGCCTTGCCCCCGACAGCAAACAACTGTCGGTAGAGTAACGGTCATCAATTTGATTTAAACTGATAACATTTTCGGGTTTTAGACTTGTGAACAGCGTTTAGAGGACTCCTGCATTGATTAATGTTCGATACGGTACGGAAGCATATCGAGTGGTTGTGAATTGTATAGGACAGTTCTCGCCTAACATGCTGTCAGGTAAGCGGCACCCTAATTGCGTAACACACAATCAATCAGAATCGGTTTCATTTTGACAGTTCATCAACATTCATTGCGTTATTTACGTGTTGAGCAGACTTTATGAAGGTAACCTTTTTCGAACTTATGAAGCAATGGATTAGCAATATCCTTCAAAATGATTCAGATTGAGATTGATTGTGTTTCGCAATTAGGGTGCTGGGGGTACCCCGGTTTTAATTTATTTGCGAGTCTCAATATATCGGTAAATATATTTTAACTGCACTCGCAACTGGCCGTATTTTTATTGCGTTGAAAAATAACGCAATTACCCCGCAGTTTCAGAAACCGGCCAGGTTTCTGAAACCAGGGGACAACGTGTTGTAATAAGCGACCAAGGGATTATAATGATGATTGGTATTTACAGAGATTAGATATGTTTTAAAGCAAAGCGATTTCCATTTCATTCAAGGTTTATACCTAGGTATGGGAGACGGACCGATCCTCATAATTATTATTGGTGACCTTGCATATTTGAATACATAAAAAGCGGACTCGGAAATTATAAAAATGACAGTGAAATAAGACGAGAAAGAGTCTAACGAGATATTTATTTTTTATTATTTTTAAAAAGATATGAAGGAGCACGACTTTAGAACTTAGCATAAATTAAATTTAGGTTGTTATAAATACCTAGTACCTAAGTGGGCGAGCCTGTACAGACGATTCAAATAAGTCTTACGGCTTACCTACCCACTTCTATATGCTTTACCCAGTCTAATATACTTTAGATAGTTGAAAACGAAGTTCGTTGCACCAGTTTATTACGGATTTTCTACTGCATTTAAACAAACATTGACATCACTAACCACGTCACCATTCCCCCATACTTCGTTTCACAAACACTTGAAACATTATATGTACTTGCACTATGAGCTGGAAAGTAGAAATCTAATAGCGATAAGAAAAGACTTCAATGAAGAATGAAGTGGAGTTAGATACAAAGGAAAAGACGGGCTTTCAAAAATAGGTAGGTATGTAGGTAAGGTACGTAGCTCCTTATGTCAATTTGTGGCGCGGGCAGCCCGGCAACTAGGCATACTTCAACTAAAGTGCCAGCTAAGTTGGCTATTTTCAATTATTGGTAATTATGACAACCATACTAAGACAACGCCATTACCATTGTGCCAAAAGTTCGTATTCTTAATTGATTCATAAATACTGTTCGCTCTCTTCCGGCATGTCCTAGAACCAAAAATTTGAAGACGTGATATAACCAACCCGCACTAGGCCCGCATGGTGGATACTGACCCTCTCACATAGAGGAGGCCTGTGCCCTGGCAGTGGGAACATTAACGACTAATTATGCTCTTATAATTGGTCTAAGTGTTTGCTTTTCTTTGATAGCGTTTTGTTGGAATATGACGCCTTTTAATTAGGAGATTACCAAAACTATCAAAATCAACAATGAGGCACCTGCCCCACCTAACGAGCAACTAACGAGAAGAGAGTAGAGCTAGCAACCAAAAACGAGTGTTCTGCTCGTCAAGCGAGCGTCGGTGAGCGAGTGCCCTTTGATAGCTCGTCGCTGCTACAAACGAGTACTCGTCAGCGGCGTGAACAGTCAGCAATAATAGTGTAACTGAACTATCTCTTTTACTTACCTACGTGGGATGGGACCTACAATTTTTTTGTACGTTTTTGACGAGAAAATCGTTGTTGTTCGTCGACAGGTGCCTTATGGTCTCAATGATCGGCCATCGCGAGCTTGAGTAGCTTAACGTACCTAACCAGCAAAACCTTACTTACGAGCTAAGCAAAGCTTTGAAGCTAAAATATCTGTGTACCTAAACACCAAAAACTAAGGAATTGATAGGATACCGAACGGAATCGTCCAGTCTTGCCCACTCCCACCCCTAAGTAAGGTTGGCTCGCTTTGAATCGAAGAATGAGAAGTCGCCACAGCTTAGTTTCGCGAGCTAAACAAAGCGTAGTCTCGAATACACCAAGGGGCACATGAAGCGACATGTTGCGGAACATGGCACTCGAACGCTACGTGAATGTCCCGAGAGAATGTCGCGGAACATTTTGCAGGCCTACAAATGGCGCGACACTGACGCAGGACGCGTGCGCTCGCTCTCGGAGCGGGAGCAAGCAACATGTCACGCGACACGTAAAATATTGCGAAAATTGTCGCAGGAGACTTTGCAACATTGCAGCGACACGTAGATTGAGTGTTGCGGGACAAAATGACCCCTAGTGGATCCGAGGCTTAACTCGCTGTGTGGCCTGCGTGTGCGGTGTGCGTTACCTAGCAAAATGTTGTGCATTTGAGAGGGGAGACCATAACAAATTAATGTATCATGAGGAGCAATTTGTTTAAGTACTAAGTAATAGCAGAATTTGTGTGAATTGTAGTTTTAAAGTTATTTGAGGAAAACACATTTTGCTGGCGTAACGTTTAAAACGTTATCCTGGCAAAATCGATTTTCAAAAATTCGTTCAGCCCAGAACCAAATACATGAATACATAGCTTTTGTTGCGTAGTAAATGTTTGTAAATAGCAACATTTCTGTGTGATATGGTTCTTGAGTTATTTAAGATTTTGCTGCGGTAACGTTTTGGGATTTCCCAGGTCTCGAATACGGCTCAACGCAGAAG
The DNA here is from genome assembly GCA_947507525.1 of Apamea epomidion. Lineage (NCBI taxonomy): Eukaryota > Metazoa > Arthropoda > Insecta > Lepidoptera > Noctuidae > Apamea > Apamea epomidion. The sequence goes on from OX382237.1 coordinate 11,682,749, forward strand.
ATTGAAAAAAATACCAATAGGAGACCTTAATTTGTTTAAACATTAGTTTTTGATTTGGTTGTCGTAAACCAATGGAATTAAATGGTTTTAAAAATCAGGTAAAAACGGATTTGCATGTAAACCAAAACACTTATAACCAAATAAACAGCTGTAAAAAATACCTATGGTAGGCGCTTATAACGTCAAAAATATTAAATTTCGTATCTTTACACGACAAGAAAAAAAAAAAAAATTGAGTAATTTTAGACTGGTCGCACTTTAGCGCTGAAATACGCAGTTCCCAAAACAAACGTGGCATACTTTAAACAAAATCAAATTATTTATGAACATTCATTTCTGTTAATTTCAGCTTTCAATCACGGCTGTAATGAAAGTTATATAAAAAATCAAGAATATGTCAGAAATTCTTTAATAAGCTGACCAAATTAAAAAGGTCACGTAAAAGCGGGCGCACTGTACGTACAAGTAGTCTTCGCAAATTAGCAACTATTAGCAACTTAGGCTAATAATTAGAGCGGTCCCCCGACGGGATAACATTTAATCAAAAAAATTCATACGTACCTACTTAAGTAGGGTCACAATTTCAAGGTTATTTTTTTCTTTTTATAGGGTTTCACGTTTATTACCTTTTTTGTTCTATCTGTGGCTATTTTTTCAATAGGTTTTTTTTAATTGTTTTAGTCTTTCTACATTCATACTATTTTTATTATTATTTTGTGTCGGGGTTTTTTAAATTTTTTACTGAAAATCGATTTTGCCAGGATAACGTTTCAAACGTTACTCCAGCAAAATGTGTTTTTCTCAAATAACTTTAAAACTACAATTCACACAAATTTTGGTATTACTAAACAAATTGCTCCTCATGATACACTAATTATTTGTTATGGTCTCACCTCTCAAATGCACAACATTTTGGTAGGGTAACGCACACGTGGCCGGTGATTAGTAGAGTCAAATGCAGATCGATGGTATGATTTGGCATTTACAGCGCCTTTAAGTCGTAGCAGGAGGATCGGCTTTCGTGTTTCAACTGATGTGTGGTTGACTGAACCTATAATATTAAAATATAAGGGAAGTAGAGATTTCAATAAAAATACGAAGTTCTCCCGTAGTGTATAATATAAAAATATCACAGTCAGGGTATTTATTTTGAAATTATACTCACGTTAGTTAAACCAAACAATAACAGCCATTTATAATTAAATTGGACGTATTTGTGTGTAGTTTAAGTTATTGTAGCTCCTCTCATATTGTTACAATACATATACTTAATTCATTGTGATTAAGTTGTGGTAATGAGGATGTAAACAGGAAGACGGGATTATTATATATGTACAATTCAATATATTAATACCTTTTCAATGCCTACGATAACGAAAGCGTGCGGATTTTTTTTACTTTTATTTTTTGGGAAAGGATACCATCTTTGGGTTTGAATCAGCAACTCTAATTAAAAATGCCCCTCTACTGCGATTGCGCAATTTAGTCGATCTATACTTTCCTATTTGTAAGTACATATCTGAGTAATTAAATAGGTATAGTTTGACCGAAACTGCTGTACCGCGCGTTAGGAATGCGCGGCGAGGCGGGAGTAATGCGCGGTACAGCGGTTTTGGTCAAACTATACCTACTTTATTTGAAAACAGTTTTACGCAAAAATTAAGTTAGGCACATACAGCCCCAAAAAGATGTGTAGACAATTTTTTTACTTTGTTTTGGTATAATATTTTGTATACTATGTTTTATACCTGTACGATGGATACAATGTTATGGAACAATAGTTGTAGACAATAAAATGGTTCCTTGTCTGTGTATACCTCTTTTTGGGGCTGGCCGTATCAATATAAAACATATCAAGCTATTCTAGTGAAAGTAATTAGCAATTAGCAGTGGTACCTATTTCATAAGTACTTTCTTAAAAAAAGCTGCAAATTATTACAATATTAATTGTTTATACTAATTATAAATACTATATAACGAGTACTTCAAATGCACGAGAAACGAACGAACAATTTAAACTTGTGTTAATTATTTCATTGGACATACTTATATACATGCTACAGAAAAACGTAGTCGCAGACGTATTAAAAATCTAACAAAAACCGCATATGTATTGGAATCATCCGTCACTTTCCAATCAATCAGCTAATTCAACAAAACGATAAAATGAAACGACATGATTCACTGCAAAAAACAAGAAAATAACTTCTTAAATAGCGATTATACTTTAAGTGCTTGACGTAGAATATTTATTCAATTAAAATAACTCTGATTTATATCCTAAGACTTCAGCTTAGCTAGCTGATCCATAAGATCTTTATCGGCGTCCTTGGACGATTCTCCAAGTTTGTTTCGAGCCACAGAGGGGGCGCCTGCCATCTGCAAAAATAAAAATAAAACTGGTAAAATAAGAATTTTGTCTCGTTATCTACACTGATAGACCACATTGAACTGGATCAACAAGGCCGAGGAATTCACTGCAGAGGGGGAGGAGGGGGGGGGGGGTCAACATCTTGACCAGAAGATATAAGTGACAACATTATAGTATAATTTTACATAAATACAAATTTAATTAAAAAGCAACCGACGCGGATAATCATCAGAAATAAAACGCGTGACAACGGTCTCTAAATTGAGATTCTGGATTCTTCTTGATACTCTCATTTCGGGGGCCCAGTAGCCAGTTGCCACGACCGTAGTCCGACAGATATTTGTCCCATGTGTTGTTTATACCCACTACACGAACAATCCCTGTGTGGGGCCGTGAGTGTCCAGCTTTATTTATTTTACTTCTTGCTACGTTACGTAAACAGGGTGACTTTTACGACGCGTGGTTGACAAAAAGTGCCTTGGGTAGAAAAGGAAATAGATTGGTTGCACAGAAATCACAAGTTCCACATTCTAGCCATTTGTATATAAGTAATTTTTTAATCATCGTCTTCGCCCTAGTCTTTTCCCGACTATGTTGGGGTTGTCTTCCAGTCTAACTGGATGCAGCAGATTACCAGTATTTACACGGAGTGACTGCCTATATGATCTTTACAACTGGGTATCCCTTGGTAAGTGAAGAAATATGAACGTAACCTATCATATTGACGAACGCGACGTTCTAAGTGTCAAAATAATTTTGTATTTTGTCTGTATCCTGTCTGCTTTGGAATACACGCTTTGCAACGATAGCTTCGCTAGTTTATTTTAATCTTTCTCTTACTTAATACTAGTTAATCCATAACTCACACAAGTTTGGGTCTCCCTTGTTTCATCGAAAAGAAATTGCCAAATTATCACTTCCCAAAAAAAATTCCGCATAATTTCATTTGCCTAATTATTACTTAGGAAAAAATCTATTCTCAAATAATCGTAACGCAAACCTAATGTTTGCCAAGTCAACGTTTAAACAATGACTTGTTTATCAACTAGTACTTTTACCAATTTTGATGTAGTCAAATATTTCAGTTGGAATAACTCATTTTACGCAAATTTACCAAATATTTAGTACCTATCGTCAGTTTTCAATTTACCATTTCTATTCAGTCAATTGTTATAGTCTAATTAGTTCAGTCTCGGGTAGACTGTTTTTTTCCCATATTTTTTTTCTATATAATCTAGTCGTTTCTGTCACTCGCCGGCCGCTGCCGGGGCACCGCTCGCTTCGCTCGCTCGACTCGTGCGTAGGAGGGCAAAATTTTAACCTAACCTAAGCATTTTTTTTTTTAATAATTAACCTCGTCTAACTAGTTCAGTTCTCGACAGCCTGCTAAAAATACTCTCTTTTTTTCTATATTTTTATTTTCTATACAATCTAGTCGTTTCTGGCATTCGCCGGCCGCTACTGCGGCACCGCTCGCTTCGCTCGCTCGGCTCGTGCGTAGGAGGTCACACTTTTAACCTAACCTAACATTACCAAACCCTTACCATTTAAAACAAAAAATAACCTCGTCTAACTAGTTTGGTTCTTGATAGCCTGCTAACAATAATTTCTTTTTTTCCTTATTTGTATTAAATAAATGATTATATTAAAATAAAATTGCATTTTTTAATTATATAATTCCCAAAAAATCTTATTTTTGCCGTAACAAATCATTTGACCAAACGTTTATTGTCTAAAGATTGTTTGCTGTAATGAATCATTTGATTAAACACCAAATGCCTAATTGACATTATCCTTGATAATATTCTGCCAAGTAAATATTTGACCAAATGAAAATGTGCGTACTAAAATTAATCCAAACATTGCATTGGTATAAAAAAAGGTTGCTAAAATTTGTTTGGGTAGTGAAATTTTGGCAAAATCTTTTCGGCAAAACGGCAGGATCCCCACAAGTTTTCGTCAGTATAAGACCTGGTTGTCAGACTACCGATAACAAATGTCAAAGATCTACAAATGAATGGGCTTGATCCCCTAGCGTGCTCTTCGAGGCACGGAGGGGTCTCGGTGTAAAATGTATTAATGAGTTATTTTTTAATATCTCTAATATACTTGTAAAATAAAATCTAGTATTTTTACCTTTCCACTGATTTCAATGCCTATTTCATCGAGCACCTTGTTGACGATACCTTCAGTCTCCTCTTCGTCGCCGGACTCGTCCATAATGTCGTCAAGAGTCTCTGAAACTAAGTAAACATTCGTTAGATTATCAGAATTATATAGATGCTGGTCTACTAAACACAAACACTTCTTTGTTAACTATGTAATCTAGTCCATATAATCATATTTGTTTTAACTTCTGGGTTTGCTCATTCTATAAAAGACTTCATCCATCGCTTTCGACCAGCCCCAGGCGAGATCGAGGTCAAGAGCTGGCCCATTAAAAAAAAAACATTAACCAGTATACTGTTCAATTAGGCATCTCAGTCGCAGCCCGGAGTATGGATGTGTGCCCGATACCCGTACTAAACAACTATACCTGCCTATTCCTTTGAAAATACAGGTGTGCTGTTTTATTATATTCTCAAATACAAAGCATTTATTTCAATTAAATTATTGAACCACTAGCTCCATCCCACGGTTTCACCCTCTTAGGTACGATCCCGTGGGAATATCGGGATAAAAGTTCTATGTCCATATCCAGGTCATAGTCTACCCATGTGCCAAATTTCATCTAAATCCGTTCAGCCGTTTTAGCTTGAAAGCGTAACAAACAAACAAGCATACAAAAAAACCAATCTTTTCTATTAGTTTAGATTTACAGGCACTTTTGAATTGTCAAAAATGTCGACAGTCAGAAAGATGAATCTAGTTGCCCATTCTACAGCATAGTAGGTTCCAAATACCACTTACTCATCTCATCTGTCATATCCATCTTAGCGTTGGCATGTCTGAAGGCTTCCATGTCTTTAGCAATTTGTTGCGGGTTCATGACTTTGTTCATGCTATCCATGGTTTTAGCGGTGGTTCCCATTGCCCCTGCAATAGCTATATTGGCACCCATTGCCTTATTTTGTATTTGAACACTTGAAATCTGTAATGTGAGGAAGATTGTTTTAAACTTAATTTTGGTGGTGAATAAGGAAAAAAATATCTACTTTACTCATATTCTGGGGATTGTTTAAGGTTGTTATCAACTAACAATTATTACATTAGGATAAATGATTAATATATAAACCAGTCATATACAGGGAGGCAAAGATATCGATGCAAAACCTGTTACCATGTATTCAGTACATAATTCTGGACCACTCCTGCGCTGAAATTTTTAGACGGTTGTCTTATAAAACATCCAGTGTTTACTACAAAGTGCAATACCTACATGGTCAAAATGTATGGAACTGGTAATAACAGGTGAAAAATTTCAATAGGGTCCAGAATCATGTACTGAATCCATGGTATGTTAGGTAAGTAGGTATGGTATGTTTGTAGTTTGTGCATCAATGTTCCTGCCACCCAGTTAATGTAAGTAGTGTTCTTTAAGGTCGCCAACCTAATCTCAATATCATGTTCAGCAATAAACATATGTGTTTATTTGATAGGAATTTCACCTTTGAAGGTTAATTTTTTGTGCCAATAATGAAATTCTGTGTATAATAATGGCAGAGGTATCTTGTTAGAGAAATTAGTCTATTTAATTTCTTTTATTTTACCTTACTATTAGCATTATAAATCCTAGTTTTCTGTTTTCTCATCTGCACTAGTTGTTTTGCTAATATTTTACAACCTTCATTGTCTCCTTCTTTAGCCATCTTCTTAATCTCATTTTCCTGAAAATACAAATATAGTATTAAGTAAGTAAACCAGTACCGATAGACATAAACTCATAAAAAAAAAATAGTTTAGAATTATATTATTGGACCAAAGTTCTTTGACACGGCTTGCGGTAGGAGTAGACTGGCAGAAGTTGTCACATAAGGAAAAACTGTTGTGTCCCCTCATTGCAACTTTCTCTGAATTTCTGTCTCTTTGTATTATGTAAATATGAGTGTGTGTGTGCGCACGTGATTATCGCGTAAAGAACTTTGTTCCTGACAGGGCCCCCCGACTGCACACATTGTTTTTTCATTACTATGAATAAGAACTTACCAGCTTTTTTTCCTCTCTTTCTAATGCTACCTTATCTCTCTCCAATTCTCGGTTGGCCTTGCGCAGTTCGCGGTCATTTTGCCTCTGTTGTTCTGAATAAAAAACATTGAAGTCACAATATTGTAATAATCATGAGTTCAATTATTTGTGAAGTGTGGCTCAAGACTCATATTCCAATAAAGTAGGACACACTTTATTCCATTTTATCTTGATGATTGTGTCCATCATCTTATTGGCCAATTTACTATTATTAGACTCCTACGACAATCAGTGTGATGTAAAAGACGACCAAATATTACCATCTGAACAAATATTCTGTTCTGCCTCTATTTCTCAGATTCTTTTACTTTAACACAGTTTATGTTCTAACAATTCTAACGAAGCACACATACCAGTCTAACCTGTCTTAAGCGAAAATAAACATGGTATTACTCATCAACATTCATTGGTGAATAAATTGGTCTATAAAGACCACTATAGACAAGGTTAGCAGTTTTATTACAACAGTAATTTGCTATTTTTGTAATTTTTTGAAGAATCCATACTTTGATAAAGATTAATATCTTTATTAAAGTACCTATGAATTTTGTATTAGCACGGAGTTAACACAACTAATGCTGTGATTTCATGTGATTTGAACTACTACACACCTACTCCAATTTAAAAAATACAACCCAGAAATTGTTATGAATCGAATCCTTTTTGGTCTTGGAAAGCAAATTTATTAATTTTCAGGACTTACCTTTGACAGTTGGTTGTTTCCCAAAAAAAAAGTCCATTATAAAAGATATAAACTTTATAAATTAATTTATCAGTGACTTCTTAAAAGTTGTGAAATATTAACCAAAACAAACTTGCACTGATGACAAATTGTCAACCAAATGACTCACTTTTTTTTTAATCGTTTGACATGACATTGACGCGGTTGTGACTAAAGTTACTACACTCAAAATACTTGATAATAATAAGGGCGAAGACAAACTTGGTAACGCGCGATTTGATACACATGCATGAAAGTAATGGGGCTTCATTTTCTAGTTGAATAAATAGGTGTTTAATGAAACACTTGCGTACTCAGAAGCCCAAAAGTCTGACAACCAGTCTTATAGGTATCGTGTAACCCAGTAACTGGGTGATGAAGGTAAGATAGGCCGTCGCTCCATGTAAAATACTGGTATTCAGCTGCATCCGGTTAGACTGGAAGGTCCGAAGGTGAACCTACATAGTTGGGAAAAGGCTAGGAAGATTGATTGATTGGTTGTCTAATGAAACGCTATCACACATCGATTTTTTTTTTTTTACGTTGCCCCCCACACTAGGAATTACTCCTGTAACGTGGGTGCGTTTACAAACATTTAAACTCACATACACAAACAGATTTACATCTCTGCTATCACGTACAATACAATCCATGGCCAATTTTTCGTACCATTCGTTTAAGGTTAAATTATAGGCTTAAGACAATTTTAAAAACAACAAATTATGCTCGGTCAGTATCATTAACATTCTAGGTACCTTTCTCTTCCATCACTATTAATGTCTAGCTAACTTATTAAAAATAATAAGAATTTGACAATTCTTTGAAAAGAACACTGCCTTCATCGAATTCTTTGATTTATTGTTAAACTGACACTCTACTAGCACAGATACATAAAATAGGTACGCTGATGTAATGTAATTAAAACTGCTTGCTAGAAGTAGTGTAGCAAGCAGTTCCTTTGCGTTTTTGCAACAAATTGTCCTATTGGCTGCAAAAACTGCTGCACGCGAAACGAAGGCACGCCACCAAAATGATGGCGCCATCAGCGCGAGCAGAAAAAAGAGGAATAAGGTATGTGTATTTAAAAAAAACCGGTCAAGTGCGTGTCGGGCCACGCGCAGTGTAGGGTTCCGTAGTTATTATAACAGCCAAGTGCGGATCGTATTCGCTGACTGATAGTTTCGTACCATTCTCTAACTAAAAGCCAAACATGACTATCTACCTAATTTGACTTCCTGTACAAATCCTCACCTGATCCGACAATTTTGCACGGAAAGTTTTAATGTTTTTTTTGAGATTTGGATAATACTTGTCATAGCCTGTGTAGCAACTGTTTTTTTTTTTCATAAAACTTATTAAGGAATGAAACAATAGCGCGATACAACTGACGCTTACTATCGACATTTCTATGGAGTTGTTCGAAATTTTCGAGTCTAATACAATTGATCGACTATTACTCGTAAACTTGTAAAGCCCACTTATGTGTGATAGTTTTCCTTCAAACTTCGTTATATATAGGTACCTACTACTGCCGTGACATTTGAATTTCTAACTACAACCGTTTAGTTGGTAGAGGGGGGGGGGGGGACACACTCGACTCTAACGAAAATTGGTACTTTAAAGCTTGATAAGTCACGAACGGCTTACTTAATCAAAAAACGGTATTTCCTAACCCCTAATATTTTTAAAAGACCTATCCAACGATATCCCACACTATGGGAAGGACGAAAAAAAAATTATCATCCCCACTTTAGATGTAGGGGAGGTACCCTAAATAATTATTTTTTTCAAAATTTTATGTTATTTTTCGGCGTCATTAACGTGTATACTCATGCCAAATTACAACTTTCTAGTACCAATAGTTTTTGAGCTAAACCGCGGACAGACAGACAGACAGACGACATGGTGAAACTATAAGGGTTCCTTGTTGACTACCTAAAAATCAAGTCAAGGGAATCTTCGGAAAGTAGCACGAAGAGTGGTGAAAAAAAACTGTATTGCGCGAAACGCTGAAAATGCGTAGCTTTACGCGCCTTCTCGAGCATCGAGGTGAGGTGGTGTTTTCCGATGTAAGTTAAATGGTCTAAGGCTGCAATGTAAATTGAGCCTTATTGACTTATCCAAACAAACGTAGGTATCAATTACCGCCCGGTCCGCTAGCGTTATAAGAGCAATTTAAAAGTCTTTAATTAATATTTCATCAGACCTTGAAGCTTGAGCGCAGGTCACATCGATAGATAAGCTAAGAAAGCATAGTTTACCTAAGTTGCGAAGTCTGTTTGTATTACAACAACGCTGCGACATAGGGACGGAAATACAGGCCCAAGCTAAACGAGCTATGTGGGCTAGCGAAATCGATTCCAGCTTTGTTATGGTGCTCTATAGCCTGCCGCCATTCACCTCTTCGTATGTGTCAAGCTGGCTTATTATAGTTTCAGCATAGATTTAATAAGCTCATATTTCCAACTACACGCTAAGGTTGAGCTGAGCTTAGCTTAGCTTGCGGTATGCCCTGCGCTCCAGTTAAGGTAGGCTTGTCGGGGTGACCACGTCATTGGTCTGCAAAGAGCGATATAGTCATTTACTTTAAAATTTAATTAAATTGACAGTTTGTTTACAATTGGACAATGTCACAGCAATAAAACCGTTAATTTTCTCCACAGTTTGGTTAGGAATGCATTGATAGTATCCTGGGTACTCCTGCCAGTAATCGAAGTAACAATGACGATTCCAGACCATCTTTTTGATGAAGGCATCAATAACACTTTGCTAGATTACGATATGAGACATGTGCAACAAACTAAATCAGTGTACGAAAAAACACAAAGAGACTATGTGAGTATCTTTTTATATCTTTCAGAACCAACTGACAACGTATCTAGCTTAGCATGCAATTAGATGAGCTACTTACTAGTTTCATTTCTAATAAGTTTGAGATCATTTCTTACATTGCTTGGTATGATCGTGACATTCCTTAACTACCTACGTGTGTAGTTGACATTCTACAGGAATAAAAAGAAGGCAGAAGCGATACCTAGCAAATCCTACAAACAGTTGGCTTAGCTAGAGCCAATCTATTACTATACTTACCTACCATGGCCATCTGAACTATCATCATCTGAGACATCCGAACGGTTTGGGGAGGCCTTCAGCCAGCGATGTCGGGACAGTCAAATATTCAACTGCAGTACATTTGTTAATATTGTTTCATCTATAGGAGCAGGAGCAACGCGACATGCTGTCGTCCCAAGATGGCGATACCTGCGAGGTCCACGATCAGTTCTACAGAGACCACAAGTTACTGCTAGTTCTGTTCCGAGCACTAGCTGTCATGCCCATCACACGCTCGCGACCAGGTTTGAACGAAAAACTTGAAGCTCCCTCCACACCACCACAGTTCCCGAAGGGCCTTTCGGGCTTGTTCGTGTGACCCAGTGTTTATTTACTTATAGTATTTTCCGGAACCCATGCGGTCCAGAACCCATGCGGTTCAGAATCCAGTTCATATAAAACCAATGGAAGCAATATGTTCGTGATGCGACTCCAAACCCGGACTAGGAAGGCCCTGACCCTGATACGTGTGGATGGACTGAAATCAATAATTTTGCTACCCTGGATGATGCTTTTAAAATCCATGTATCTTTTGTTAGGCGTTCAGGGATCCATTGATGCTATCTAAATGTGACAATCTTACTGCCATTTCAGGCACCATCACATTTAGCTGGAGGTCAACCGCTACCATGTATGCCGTGTGCTTCTACATCGCAGCCACGGTTGTGGTTCTGATCGTGGGATACGAGCGCATCATGATATTACGATCAATTCGACGTTTTGATGACTATATCTACGCTATTCTTTTCGTCATTTTCCTTGTTCCGCATTTCTGGATTCCATTTGTAGGTTGGGGCGTAGCTCATCAAGTGGCTATTTACAAAACTAATTGGGGGAAATTCCAGGTAAGCATGATAAATTTAAATATCTACCATGAAAGACGAGCCAGATAGGAAAATAAGCGCTAGAGCTTTTTTTAAATTTATTGCACTATACGTTGTTCCACCCATGCACCTGTGTCCTAATTCACCTACACATTTATATTTCTAGGTCAGATACTACCGAGTCACCGGTGAGAACCTTCAGTTCCCAAACCTGAAGACGACAATCGTCATCATAAGCGTGGGTTGCTTGTTGCTAGCCGTGTGTTTCCTGCTCAGCCTCTGTATCCTGATGGACGGGTTCCTGCTGACACACACCACGGCATACTACCACATCATAACTATGATCAATATGAACTGCGCCCTATGGTACATCAACTGCAAAGGAATTAAGATCGCATCGCAAAGTCTGTCTGAATGTTTTCGCAGGGTAATACATTAATATATTGCTTTGGTACTTTGGAATCTCACATCACATGCCATCTAGAAATTATGTCCGTGTAGACTTAAGGCGTTAGTCCACCACAGCTGTTAGCGGGCCGTCACCGAGAAACGAGATTATTCGAACCGAACGTTACTACGACCGAACTCGATTCAGTATGTTATGATAGACGAAACAAAAGCCGGGCGAATGCGACGGCAGTGTGTGGACAAGATCGTGTCGTGTGATCGTGTTTTGTACGCACATCGGCCCGTCACGATCTCGGGCCGAGTTCTAGTGGTCACGGCGAACTATTCGAAACATCGGCGGCCGGGATGATGGCACTCAGGTGACGGAAGTGCGGTGGACACGCAGCCACAGTCAATTTATGTATGGCTACTTCGGCACCGTCATCTCGTTCTCGGTGACGGCTCTGGTGGACAAACGCACTTAAATTATTATGTCTTTCTTGTGTTTTCAATGCATAATTTCCCAGATACAGGTAAAAAGCCTCGTACTTTCAAACTTTAAATAAAACGGAGAGGGCTTTGTTTGTTGATCGTTATTATACTTAATAAAAAAAATTGGGGGCGATATAATGTCTAATAACTTCATTACATTAACAGGATGTGGAAGTTGACTGCTCGGCGAAATTGATATCTCGGTATCGGTACCTGTGGCTCAACTTGTCCGAGCTGCTTCAGGCGCTGGGAAACGCTTATGCGCGAACATATTCTACTTATTGTGTTTTTATGTAAGTTGCTTACCGAGGCTTCAAACGGTTTTATTGCATCAATCTTGAATGAAAATTGAAAAAATGAGAAATGGTTTATTATTTTAACAAGTGAACCTTAAAAACTAGTGATTGGAGCCTCATCTCATCATATCATTAATTTTAGGGTTCCGTACGTCTGAATGAAAAACTGGAACCCATATAGGATCACTCGTGTGTCTGTCTGTCTGTTTCTCCGTCTGTCACAGCCAATTTGCTCCGAATCTAATGGACCGATTCGCACCGTACCGCACCGTACTGCACCGTACTGCACCGCGCATTCGATAGTTGCACCTGAAAGCTCAGTTGCCCAGTCCTGTGTTTGACATGTACTCTACCTACTCCAGAATAACAAGTTGAACCGCTTTGACCAATCACAAGCCAGATCACATCGATGCTTGCTTGCCGTTAACCACGATGTAAAAATAAAATATTTTGTTTTCATGTAGGCATTGAGGTAAACCCTCAAGCAGCTCGCGATGTATCGCAGTAATGTTTTACATAGAAGTATTGAGCTAAACTGTGATCGCGAGGTATCAAACTGATCAAACTGCATGATTTTAAATGAAATAGTCTATGGGCTATGAAACTGCACATAACTACGTATTCCCGTTATTTAACAGTTTCATCATCTACAAATTCGAAAATAGAATTGATTTTCATTACCCGCGAGTAGGTGCGAAAAGTATTCTCAAAAGGTATAAAGGTATCTTCATCTAAGGCGAGCATGAATCTCTCACTGTACTCAAGGTTGAACTGAGAGCGTTCGCTGCGCTCGGGATCCCTAGAATTCTTTGTTACGTTTGGGATTCAATATGGCGCCCGTGACTTTAAGACATTGCTTTATCCCTTTAGTGACTAATATACTATTGAAAACTGCATGTTTGATGTTCAGGTTTGCGAACATAACGATAGCTGTCTACGGAGCCCTGTCAGAGATAGTGGACCACGGCTTTGGGTTCAGCTTCAAAGAGATGGGCCTGTTCGTCGATGCCGCTTACTGCTCCACTCTGCTCTTCATATTCGTCGACTGCTCACATAAGTCTACCCTCACGGTAATGTAAATTCAGGGAAATTGTTTAGCAAATTGACTTCCAATTGAAATTGTTCGTATATTCAAATCACAGCAGACATTCTGTGACTGTTGTATGAAATAATTATAACACGGCAAATTGACGTAGGGTGGCCATTTTCTTAACAATTCATACCCCTGACTGTACAACTACTATAATTATAAAAGAATATTTGCAAATAAATGTATTATGTAATGGAAAAAAAATAATTAAGGTTCAACGCAAATACTGTCCACAGTACGTACAAATAACGATTAGCTTTTGATGTCTGCATGAAAATGATCTGCCATTTTCTAGTCTGCAGATTGGGTTCATTGTTACAGAAACAAATAAAACTGTATATTATTACAGGTGGCTGCGGGTGTCCAAGATACACTTTTGTCCATCGACGTTTTGGCAGTTGACAGACCAACACAGAAAGAGGTACCTACAGTCCATTCACAGTTATTTTACCTCAGACAGCAGGAACCCAATAGCAACCTTATTGTAACGAAAATAAAGTTCACTGTGATTTTGACAGGCTTGTCAATGGGAGCAACCGAACAGCTACCTTATTATAACGAGAATAAAGATCACTGTGATTTTGACAATAATGCAAAATCAAAAGTAAAATAACTGTGAACAGACTCTATATTAAATTTAGTAGGGACATACGCATTTTAAATCAACATAAAGCGTGTGTGTAAATTATATCACCACCACCGCTCTCAAAACGGTGAAGGAAAACATCGTGAGGAAACCGGCATGTTCTAGAACCAAAAAGTCGAAGACATGTGACATCTACCAACCGGCACTGGGCCCGCGTGGTGGATTACAGCCCACTCCCTCTCACAGAGAGGAGAGGCCTGTGTCCCAGCAGTGGGGACATTATAGGCTGAGTACGTGTTAATGAGTGACGTGATATTTGCTGTGTTTTATTCATTTATGTATACCTATATCCAAAATTTGCAAAACTTTTATTTTATTTGTATTTTATATTATTAATTTCCGATTAATTTAAAATAAAAAAAATTTACATTGAGTTGCTTATTTTTATTTGACATCGTATTTATGATTTGATGACGTTGTATTTATTTTTATATTGTGATTTGTATTTATGTCGTGTTTCGTAACTTGTGATTGTCATATGGGAGAACTTGAAATAAATGGATTTTATTTTATTTTTTTATTAAAAAAGAAGGTATACGTTTTTAAAACTTTTATTCTAAGTACACCCAACGCGTGTGTCCAAAAGTTCGTAGACCTACGCCTACTCAGTGGCGTACTGCTACGCTACGCAAGGGTCCGAACGCTATGCTACGCAGTGCTACGGCGTAGCTCGTTCTGTGCTATTGCTATGTTATCGCAATTGAGAAAGGTTTTTTTCCAAGATGTTCTCTAAAGGTCTCTGCACACAGCGGGCGGGGCGGGGCGGGGCGGGGTGGGACGGGACGGCGACGCGGCGCTGGCGCGGCGGTAGTGTTCACACTGCGGACGCGATCACGTCCCGTCCCGCCGCGCCGCTTTTGACTTGTATTGCCCGCTCGGCGCGGCGCCGGCGGGGCGCGACGGTTACAGTCGCGTCGAGCGGGGCGGCTGTGTGTGGCGTCGTCCGTAATATCTAGTCGCCGTCCCGTCCCGCCCCGCCCCGCCCGCTGTGTACAGAGACCTTAATTGAATTTGGACAACTTATTATCTGATATCTTTTTGTATCCAATACCATTTTTTATTTTTTTCTTGCTATTTGCATTACCGGTTAAAAGCACAGCCTTTGTACATAGTTTTCTTCTTGACTTGTGTATAATAAAATTATGTGTTTCATAAAAGGGAAATAATGCCATTACCCTATAAAACTTAAGAGTTGTTAATAAAAACAATTTTAAGTCATTTGCTAAAATATTGTCACAATGATGGAAAAAATATAAAAGTTAAAATTACAAAAAAAAAAAAGGTTTTAAACCAACAGCAACCAACAGCGATACAAATAGTATGTTACAGAGTATGTGGGTCAATTTCAACAAAGTGCATTTTTTTTTCAATTTTGGTGGGGAAATTTTTTCTTCAGTTTTCGTGAAAAATAAGAACCTGGTATAAGAATAGAAAGTCCAAGCTAGAAGGATCTTCAAGAGGTCTAAGAATATCTCGATAACTTTTTGAGATATTTTAGTTCAAAGTCTAGTGGCATATTGAAATTGTGGCCACCAAAATTAAAAATCGCCCACCAAAATCGAAAGTGCCCACCAAAATTGAAAATCAGTGCCACCAAAATTACAATACTGTAATACACATATGTATTAACAGTGTTGTATGGCTATATGTTATATCAAAGGTAAATAATGTTTGCAGATTGATCACTTCATCCAAGCCATCGAGATGAACCCAGCCGTAGTCAGCCTGAAGGGGTACGCGAATGTTAACAGGGAGCTACTCACTTCGGTCAGTAGTTTAGTTCAATCCGTTCACAGTTATGTTACGTCCGATTTTGTATCACTTTCAAAATCAAAGTGATCTTTATTCTCGTTTCAATAAAGTTGCTAGTGCGTTGCTGTCAGAGGTAAAATAACTGACAGGACTGTTTAGGACTGGACTGTATGAATAAAGATTACATTCTAGTGAGCCTGAATTTTTGGCAAGAATTATTTTCATAAAATAATTATTATTGTAATATTTACACGCCAAAATTGTAATGATTACAAAATGTCTTTGCACTACAATATGCATAGTATTTTGTACCACATTCAATGCAAATACCGAAATGCTTTTGAGAATATGCTGTTCATAGAAATTGAAAGCTCTGTGCTTGTGAACATATTAAGTCCTTTCTTTTCTGCAAAGCGAACTCGTATCTTTTGAATCAAGATGTTAATTCAACATTTTTGTTCACAGTCTATCAACATGATTGCCATCTACTTGATTGTTCTACTGCAGTTCAAGATCTCACTGCCGAAAGATCCTCAAATAGTTGCAACATAATTACGATGGAGTTTACATAATTACCGCGAATACAAACGATAATCACTAGAGTGCAAACGATAATCACTAATAGTCCAAAGTTATCCATAAGTTCAAAATACAATCAAAATCAAAAGTCATTTATTCAAATTAGGCTAAGAATCAGTAATTTTCGAACGTCAAAATTACAACAGACAGTCCCCTAAAAACGCCCGCCCTTCACCACTTCCTAGTGCTATCGCTGGGAAGAAGAACTGGCGCAACAAACTCCCCAGCAGCACAGCTGTCTGTTCAGTTAGAAAATATGTATGTACTTGATACTTGATTGTATACAATACTAGGTGTTAAGTAATTAACATTACAAGGCACAGAACATAAAATTAAATTATTTGCCATATGTCAGCTAGCCACGCCAATATACCAAAAAATATTATAAAAACTATACGTACCTACTCAAGCTAAAAAATAATTAATTAAAATTAAAATAAAAACTTACTACCTAAATAAAAGTCTCCAGGCATAAAGGGCGTGACAGCTTACATATTTATGCATTGCTGGGTTCTGTTCACATAGCTGTCACTTGAAGTCACAAATGATAAACTAGGAATAAACCATCGAAGTAAAATAAATAAATAAGTTAATACTAATAACAATAACCTAGCTAATTCTGGAGAAAGAACATGAACATTGTCTTGAGTTAATTAGGGCGACCAACTATTCTTATCGTGTAAGTAGTCGTTGACGGAATAGTAACCCTTTGAGCAAAGGTTGGATTTTACTTGAGCTTTAAACGCATTAAAAGGCAAATCTAGCAAAGAAGAGGGTATCATGTTATAAAAGGTTATACCAAACCCAACAAATGAGTTATGAACCTTATGAAGCCGGTGAAAGGGGGCACGTAGTTTGTCCTTATTTCTAGTGTTAACACTGTGAATATCACTGTTTTTAGTGTACAAGTGTAAATTTTGCCTAATATATAAGATGTTGGCGAAGATGAATTGTGATGCAACCGTGAGAATACCAATATATTTAAAAAAATCTCATAGAGAATCTCTGGCCTAACCTAACCTAACCTAGCTGGTAAATTGCTCGAACAGCTCGTTTTTGAACGATAAATATATTTTGTATAACAGCGGCTTTGCCCCACAGCAGAATACCGTAGGACGTAACGCTGTGAAAATAACTAAAATAGACTAAACGAGCTGTATCAACGTCAGTGTATTGTCTTACTTTCCTGACGACGTAGGCAGGAAAGACCTCATATCCCATACCATACGGATATCATACCCACTGAAGTTTGGCATTTACTGTTAGTCCTAGAAAAATGGCCGAGCCTACTATTTCAAGTACCTCTTTATCTAAGACGATGTTTAGTCCTACATTTCTAACATTCGGTAAGGCGAACTTTACACATTTCGTTTTCTTGGCATTGAGAACTAGGTTATTTGACGTAAACCAATCTGTAACTATTGAGAGTGCACTGTTTACGTCGTCAAAATCTTGTCTATTCCTGTCTACTTTAAAAATAAGAGAGGTATCATCTGCAAACAGTACAACGTCACAGATGCCCTTCAAATGGAATGGTAAATCATCGATATATACTAAGAACAAGAATGGACCCAGCATTGAGCCTTGCGGAACACCTAACTGAACTGGTAGCCCGGAAGATTTCACGCTATGACACATTGGACCCTATTATGTAAATAAGAAATTATTACGTTGAGAGCTTCGTTTCGGACACCGTAATGACGTAACTTATGCAAAAGGGTGTCATGGTGCATACAATCAAAGGCTTTGGAGAGATCACAGAAAACTCCAATAGTATTTTGCGATTTCTCCCATGCGTCAAATATGTGTTTCAGCAGAGCAACACCTGCATCTGTAGTTGAGCGACCTTTTGTAAAGACATATTGCTCATTAAGGAGGAGACAGTTTAAATTAAAATGTCTTAGCAACTGCTTGGGTATTAACTTTTCAAATATTTTGCTAAATGCAGGTAAAATAGAAATAGGCCTGAAATTGCCAACGTCATTCTTATTACCTGATTTAAATAATGGTATGACTTTACTACTCTTCATGAGGTCAGGAAAAGTTCCTAAATCAACACATTTATTAAAAGTAACAGCTAGATAGGGGGGTACGGTGTCTGTTATATTACTTAAAAGTTTAATGGAGATGCCCCAATAATCACCGGTGTTTTTAGACGTAATTGTATTAAAAATATTAACTACATCTAGTATAAACAAACTACTTAACACTACCTTAACAATGTCGCGTATAGTTTTATAGCACTAAACAATAAATTTTGCTTGTCATATCACTTTAATGTTTATTTTTATTTTTATCTTACATCATGTTATCCTGACTTGCCCTTAAGGAGGATGCGCTAGGTAGCGCGCGAAATTAATAATAAAGTAAAAGTAATATAATTTTATATAATTCTATTGATTGGTATTTTATGAAATAATCATTCAATGGGATTATATGAACTTACAGGGTTGTATTGATGATTTTTAATGATTATAATTCTGTAAAGTGAAAATTGTAAAAAACGTAAGAAAATTTGAATTTTGCGGGCGACGTAGCGCATCGCCCTTAATACTGAATACTTACCAGAAAAAAAAGTAATTTACTAACTGCTTGTGGGGACAGCCTTGGCTTGCGAGCGTATTGAAGTAGTGCAACGATCAAATAAAAAAAAATTACTAAAAAATATATTTTTTTTATAAAAGGAAATAAATCAGCGAAAACATTGTACTGTTCTTCAAATAAAATCCGTAACGAATACAACAAAATGTTACACTTTACATTTCTTGCAACTTGTTCAAATTACCGATTCCTCCCCATACGCAATATGTAGTATAGTTTGACCAAAACCGCTGTACCGCGCCTTTGGTATGTGCGCGGCGAGACGGGAGCAGTGCAGGCCGCTTATTCGTCATCGCTCACGGCGTCCCACCCCGCCTCGCCGCGCATTCCTCCCGCCTCGCCGCGCATTCCCAAGGCGCGGTACAGCAGTTTCGGTCAAACTATACCTATATCCGAGTAATTGCCTATTTAGACCACCTCAACAACAAATACATGTAATATAATACTAATGATAGCTCTTATTTGTAATGTGCATGTAATTGATCCGGGCTGCATCACGCGTCGATGCGTCACGTAAAGGATCAATTTTCACTAACTCTTGTTAAAATATGAATACCATGACTAAGAAGTTAAGAACCTCTCAAAAAGATGACGGAAAATATCGTGAGAAATTGTCCAAAGCATAAATTCGAATACATGTGACATCAAACAACCCGCATTGGGCCCACGTGTCCGATCACGGCACTCTACCTCTCACAGGGAGAGGCCTGAGTCCCAGCAGTGGGGAAATTAAAAGCCTATTATGGTAAAACAAACTGGGAGTTCTAAACGTGGGGCCTTCAAGGGTCTCAGCCATGATTGTTTTAGGATCATTCTCACGTTTGACAGAAGGATCACTGATCGTGGTACGTTGCTTACCTATGCATTTTAAACAAGGAGATTTAAAGTATTAAAGGGTTCTGTGAAGCTCTGAACCTAAACGGCAGCCGAGTTTGAAAACTATTCATATAGTTTTAGATAATTACAAAGAAACTAACCATCCCACTATAATAATAATATAATATAATAATATATATATGTATATATAATAGGGGTTAAAGTGTAGTTGCCCTAGTTGCAAATTGCTATAGGTACCTATCATGAGTTTAGGAAATTGATTAAAACAAAATTGCGCTAGGGTTGGATATAATAGGGATTAAAGTATGAAATTGCCGTTTTATTGTAATAGGTACTTCGAATTGACATAGAACCTTCATGGTTTGAGAGTTTTGAGTGAAACTTTTTTCACATGGTACCTATGAAGTTCTTCTTTTAAAAAATGTGCAACATTCGATTATCGACTTTCAGTTGTTTTTTTTATTCAGCTTAGACAAGAAAGATGGATACTTCGAATATTCGAGGTATTTTTTAATACGAGGTCCGACGCGGAACTAACGCGGCAGAAACAGCTCGCAATATCAATGTTGCGTTTGGAGAGGGGGCTGCTAATGAACGCACCTTGCGATTTTGGTTTAAACGCTTTCGTGATAGAAACTTTGATTTGAAGAACGAACCACGTGGAAGACCGCCCACACAGGTGAATAGCAATGAATTGAAAGAGATGGTGGAAGCCGATCCGAGCCAAACTACCCAGGAATTAGCGGCATAGTTTACCGTTACCTTACCAACAATATTGACTCATTTGCGTCAGATTAATAAAATAAAAAAATATGAGAAATGGGTGCCTCATGATTTGACTGATCTGCAGAAAGAAACGCTTGTTGAAACTTGTGTTGCCTTGTTGAATCGATACAGAAATGAAGGAATATTGGATCGAGTTGTGACATGTGATGAAAAGTGGATTCTTTACGATAACCGTAAGCGAAAAATGCAATGGCTGACCCCAGGTCAAACGCCGCAACAGAGTCCTAAAGCAAAGCTTACCAATAAAAAGGTAATCGTAAGTGTTTGGTGGTCTCAGCATGGTGTTATTCACTATAGCTTTCTCCGATCTGGTCAAGCAATAATAGCAAAACTAGCAGTGAAATAGCCCCGACTCATGAATCGATCTTCACCATTATTGCTCCATGATAACGTGAGACCTCATACAGTTTTTTAACTCTAGTTTTTTAACTCTACAGGAACTGCAATTAGAAATCGTCACCCTCCGTATTCGCCAGACTTGCTCCAACAGACTAGCTACCGTTTTTTTCGTGATTTGGACAATTTTCTACGTGATAAAAAGTTTTCTTCTCAGGAGGCAGTACAAAACGCTTTCACACAGTTTGTCGAATCTAGATCACGAGAGTTCTATCGCAAAGGCATAAATGACCTTCCTATTAAATGGCAGCAATGTATAGATAATAATGGTAATTATTTTGATTAAATAAATATGTTAAATTTAAAAAAAAAAAACAAATTTAAATTTTTCAGTACAAGTCGGCAATTTCATACCTTAACCCCTAATATAATCACCCTACTTTGTTTAAAACTATTTGCTGCTACGCCCGCGTGGAGGTCTGATATTAACCCAAGGAAACAAACTACCAGGTTAAAAAGTATCCGATGTCCGAACGCTGGTCTTCGTGTCTATCCTTGAGCCGAACATACAAACAGAAAAAAAAAAAGAAAGAAAATACGTTTATTTGCGGTATACATGACGCAGAGAAAGAACACAAACACAACAACAAAAAAAGTTGGGGGAAAATATGCGTCACATCCTCGTAAAACCGCCATCGCTCAGCATAATGCTAAGACCCTATGCGAGACAGAGCCCCAGCGCTGGTTTTCAGCGACAGTCGAAAAACCATCCTCGCTACCTTATCACGAGTTACGCGATAGGCGTGGCTCTTATGGAATAAAATGGGGCGAAGCCGTGGATGCTTTTATCAATTTGAGACAAACACTCATTCCTGTTGATAGTCATGAATGATTGAGTGTCTAATTGCGTAACACACGATCAATCGGAATCTGAATCATTTTGAAGCAAATTGCTAATCCATTGCTTCATAAGTTCGAAAAATTTGTCTACTCAACACGTAAATAACGCAATGAATGTTGTTGAACTGTCAAAATGAAACTGATTCCGATTGATCGTGTGTTACGCAACTAAGGTGCTGTTTTGGGTATCCCCAAAATTTACCTCAAGAGAAAAGTTTTTAGTCTGCCATGCAGAGCGTTGATGTCTTATATAATCGTAATCACGAGAGAGCATATAATTTTACACGCCCGATGATTTCTGCTAAATATGCAAAAACTGATGAGCAGTGGTGGCCCAGTAGTAACAGCCGTGACTTGCCAGTGGTAGGCCGTAGGTCCGATCCCAGACAGGCGCTTTACTTTGTGTAAATTATTTTATCACCACTGCTCTCAAATCGGTGAAGGAAAACATCTTAAGGAAACCGGCATGTCTAAGAACCAAGAATTCGAAGACATGTTACATCTACCAACCCGGACTAGACACGCGTAGTGGTTTACGCCCCACTCCCTCTCACCGAGAGCAGGCTTGTGTCTTACGGTATTTTACTATGGGGACGGGCTGCAGATATCGAGTCTATTATACTCGTATTAAGAGTTTATAATATTCTGCAGACTTTTCTGCAAAATAAAAATAACATCGCGCCTGCAGAGGCCATATGTATTATATTGTTCTGATGGCTCTTTAGCCATCAGAGCAATATATGGCCTTCACAGGCGCGGTTCTTTAGGGGAACTGTTTAAAGATATTAGAATCATCAATATACCTTGCCGGTACCTTGTCAATATATCTATGAAAACATCATGCTACGTAAGGAAAAATTAATATAGGACTAGAAATAGGGAGCACTTAGTTCAACCAGGTTTCAGACTGGCTAAAGTAGACTCATCCTTCATGGTTTAAAATTTTATACGAAATACCTCCCCACATACTCAAACTGAATGAAACGAAGCCAAGCATATTATAAGTAAGTTGGGGGAGAAATGTAGCGAATAAGATTAAAAACGTGGCGTGTACTGCGTACCTAAGATAGAGCGAATCGAATGCAACTTTAAATGATTGGCCTTAATAGCTGATGTCAGAGAATTATTGAATATTATCTACTAATTCAGTTAAAACCACCTTCTAATCGTGACATTCCTATCATAGTTAGAGTATCATACAATTCCTGTTTTCGAAATGAACATGCCTTCTTTTGCTGACACACACAACACAACTAATATTGTTAAAGCACACCCCGCTAATATGACATCCGGCCTTGGTGCTGCTGAGCTCAATGATCAGCTTGTTCATATATAGGTTGAAGAGCCGAGGTGACCTGGGCCCTCCCTGCCTCACTCCGCACTCCAACCGATACACGTCCGAGTGCGAGCCATTAACCCACTTCACGCTATTGCTTTGACTAATTTTACCAGTACTTAAATATTGACACTATTTCAGGTGGGAACGTAGTTTCATATTCCAGTTTACGCCACAAAACATCGTAACATACGAGATCAAATGCCCTTGACAGATCCAGAAAACCAGTCTGTGTAGTGCTGTCAGTCTGCTATCTGACTTATGTACCTATTTGCCCGGGTCATATTTGTCAATATGTGTGCCAAATATTCTTATCCGTTAGAGTGTGATTTAGTTTTAGACAAATAGCGACACTCACAAACATCCACAGTGCCACAATTTATAATAATGTTGCGCGCCACAATTAATGCCTGATACATGGTGACATTAGTTACCACTAGCGCCATCTAGTTTCGAGTAGCTGAACTAATAGTCACTTGTGCCATCTATTGTCGAATAGCTGAACTAATAGAGTCACTAGCGCCATCTATTATCGATTGGCTGAACTTACTAGAACTATCGACATCTGGTCAGTCGGGGCCGGTATGTACTCGAACATTCTAGATGTTTCTACAATAGAAGGTTCTGGAATTATCTGCGGCACTATATAAGGCCGGGACTAGCCGCGACCAATGAGACTTGGTTCTGCGATAGAAGCGAATACATCGAAAGCGATCTTCAAGTGCGACTTAAGAGCGATTGTGTTTTATAATTAGTGTGTTTGAGTTGTTATTAGTGTTGTTTAAATAAAGTGTAACTTTTGGTAATTTTTATCGGCAGTTTTTATTGTCACGAACCCGAAGCTCGTAACAATAAGTAGAAAAATTTGTAAAAAAAAAAACTACTGATAAATTGCAAGCGTATCAGCATAACAGTTTTGTTAACTGTTGTAAAATTATTTAATTGTATAAAAAACCTATTTACTGCTAGCAAATCCCATGTTCCTAAATTAGTTCTAGAATAATATACTTACTATAAAAACTCCTATTTTCCGAGCAGCTTAGAAGGTCCAATAATGCCAGCTGCCGGTGCAACTTTGGCTGTGGCCGTCGCTGCGCTGCTAGTCTGTAGCAGTGCACATCCTCATGAGGTAATGAAACATCACATATCATGGTTAAAATGGGCTAGTACCTACATTAATGCCAAATTTAGTCAGTTTTAATCATGTTAAGCAGATACTTGATAGACATACGGTGCCGAAACGTGGACACTGACGGTCGGGCTGGTCCATAAATTCAAGGTCGCTCAGCGCGCTATGGAGCGAGCTATCCTCGGAGTATCTTTGAAGAATAAAAACAGGAATTAAATTATCCGGAAAAGAACAGGAGTTACCGACGTACATAGCTTACAGAGTAAGCAAACTGAAGTGGCCATGGCTGTCGAAGGACCGATGGCCGCTGGAACAGACGAGTGCTGGAGTGGAGACCGTATATCGGCAAGCGTAGTGTGGGACGCCCCCCAGCTAGATGGATGGACCTAAAGAAGGTGGTTGGGGTAGACTGGATGCGGAAGACGGAGGACAGGGTGTTGTGGCGCATTCTGGGAGAGGCCTATGTCCAGCAGTGGACTGCGATAGGCTGTATTGATTGATTGATTGAGATACTTAATATTTCCGTGTTTTCGGGAAACTGGATGGCCTCGACATACCTACAATTGGAAATGAAGCGTTTTCTGATGTACGAGGAACCATTAACCATACCTATCCCTGAAACTTTGTGTCAGGGCTTAAGCTGGTTATTTATTAAAACCGAAAAGTACTGCAGCTTTTTCTTAGCCAAGTCAATATGCACTGACTTAAAGAGAAGTTAAATGTAGCCAATATTTAACTTGAATACTTAGCATAATCAGCCTATAACGTTCCCACAGCTGGGACACAAGCCTCCTCTCTGTGAGAGGGAATGGACCGCATCTACCACGCGGGCCCAGTGCGAGTTGGTAGATGTCACATGTCTTAGATTTTTTGGTTCTAGGACATGCCCGTTTCCTCACAATATTTTCCTTTACCGTTTTTGAGGGCATTGGAGATGAAATAAATTACGTAAAGTAAAGCCGCGGCCTTGCTTCGAAAGTTCGTTCCCACGACGTACGAGTGCAACTCGTAAATCGGAGCCGTTACCACTGGGAAACCACTGCTCTCACTTAAATACTTATTAACTTTGAACTTTTTCTACAGGCTCTTGGCGACAACTTGGTCAGAGAAAAACGGGACCTCCAGCTCTCCAGATATGTGCCCTACCTCTTAGCTAGACGACTCTACAATGCTAGGTTAGTGAAAAAAATCACATAAGCACACACAACAAAACACGGTATAAGGTATATCGACGCGCAAACTGCACCCTGATTACGTAACACATTTTGAATCACAATCGGAATCATTTTGAATTTTGATATTGCTACTTATTGCTGCTTCATACTTTCGAATAACTTGTCTGCTCAAAAACGTAAATAACCCAATGAATGTTGTTGAACGATCAAAATGAAAGCCATTGCTACTATTACTGTGTTACGCAATTACCCCGGTTTTTCCATAAATTCAGCACGTGATTCTAAACCCGTAGAAATTGTTGGTCGTTCTTAAAAAAACTGCTGTTTTATACAAAAGTGATACTACATCGTCGCAATGTATGGAACGGCTGATGTTCTTTTGATAACCGACGAAGAGAGTGCTTAATTTATGATACCAGTTTGCGCATTTATGTTTATCTCGATCCACGGTAATCTGCCTGCTGCTACCACAAATCATACATATTAAGGGCTGATTTTTCCAGCCAGATAATTTTATCGGAGGAATAATTTTAAATTTTTGACAGTTCTACCATACAAAAACTGTCAGACGTCAATTTTATTCCACGAACAAAAACTATCTGTTAACTAATCAATCAATCAATCATCTGATAACTTTCGAGGGATAATTTTGACAGTTATATCATACAAAAACTGTCAAACGTCAATTTTATTCCTTGAATAAAAGTTATCTGCCCATGGAAAAATCAGCCCTTAGTTAAATGAGCCGAAATCAAATAAATGACAATCGAATGAGAAGAACATCAAAACAATTTGAAATCACTTATCTCTGAAAAAGTACGTTTTCTTAAAATAAAGAATATTGTCTTAGCACGAGCTTATAGGTACGACCACATTTTTCTAAAACACAGAAACAAATCGAATAAGTCATATGTATAATATACAATTATACATATATCATTTCATTGATTTTCGCCGTATGGCAGTTGTTATAACGCTACAATCATCTTATTATAGTAATGTAATTACATAAGAGACGCGTTGCGGATTATTTATACCTAATATCAAAAATCTGATTCAATACACGATGAGGAATATCATCTTCGAAGTACCAGTAGAAATAAATCTGCCAAATCATCCGTCACCGTACCGCGGGTTCGATCCACCATGTTTATTGAAGTTATTATAAAACTGTTCAATGGATTCGTAACGGATTTTTTCTATAGATTTAGTAACTACAGGATTCAAAATGACAATCTAACCGATGCATATGTTCTTCAGGTCTGTAATCAGGCAGCAGGTGGGAATGGACGAGATTGACGCAACACATATACCCATCGGCGGACAGCGAAGGCAGGGTGGAATGGACGAGATTGACGTAACACATATACCCATCGGCGGACAGCGAAGGCAGGGTGGAATGGACGAGATTGACGTAACACATATACCCATCGGCGGACAGCGAAGGCACTAATGCCAGCAGGTTGGCAGGAAGACAGCCATTCTCCGTCGTCTATTGTTAAACAACAGAACCTATCTGTCTTAAGATAATCTCAACAATGTGCATTGTCACCTTGACCTATCGATTTATAAAATATAGAAGAGCAAACTTATTCTAATGTTTTGTTCACTGGCTCAGTACGGTTATTCTTTATACGTAATACACGGCATACAAGATTTGTACCCTAGCCTTTCTAAGTACACATATGTAAGGTAGAGATTCGAAAGATCTCCACTTTTTCTCTCTAGGGTAACGAGACCAAACCCATTGAAACCGTAATTGTCTTTTGAAGATTATTTCAAAGGCACTCTTGTTTTTATCAAGAACTAGCTGTTGCCCGCGACTTCGTCTACGATCCAAGATGAAAAGTAGCCTATGTCCTTCTCCAGATCATTGTCTACCCATGTGTCAAATTTCATCTAAATCCGGTCAGCTGTTTTAGCGTAAAAGCGTAATTCTTAAATTTTCAAATTTTCTGCCCCATTTTCTTAATTTTTTTTTAAAAGGTAAGGACCGTAAGGACCTTCTACTCACTTGATCCTCACGCCTCAGCCGCCGAGGTAGACGCTCCGGGCGTCGGGAGCCGCGTGACGACTCCCGGCCACCGTAGGCGCGGGCCTGCGGGCGGAGAGCAATGGGTACCTCTCCGTCCGATCAAAAAAAAAAGACCTATAAAATATTAGAAAACTTAAAAAAAACATGGATGAAATCAGTAAAGTCGTTCTCAAGTTATGACGTGACCAAGGGAATTAGGGATTCATTTTGATATATATAGATATCAATATCTAAGAATCTTTTATTTAACCTGCGATGTATGTATGTATGTATGTTCGGGTGGACTCTTGCAACTGTATTTTGAAGCAGATATCTTCAACCGATTGAGCTGAAATTTTGCATGCATGTGTAAATCGGATGACAATGCAAAATTATTATGACATGGAGCTGATCTGATGATGGAACCGGAAGGTGGCCATAGGAACTCGGTAGTTAAACGACCTAACCCCATCGAGTTTGGGCTCGTATGATTTGTCTTGACGAGTACTTTGGTGCTAGATGGTAACCAGGGTCTGATGATGGAGCTGAAAGATGGCCATAGGAACTAGGTAATTAAACGACACAACCCCATCGAGTTTGGGCTCGTATGATTCGTCTTGACGAGTACTTTGGTGCTAGATGGTAACCAGGGACAAAAGATGAACAGGTAGCTTAAGTGCAGTAAACGCATATAACGGAAAAACACTGCTACGCGCTACGAACTACGCCGTAGTCAATCTCGCATCAAAAACACTATAAAGTTAAAAATAAAATTAAAAGAAAAAAAAAAACTTTTTAAAAACCAGCTTTTATTAGGTACTTATAAATAAAAAGAACTAAAAAGCTAAAAATCATTTAAACCTGATAAGAAATAAACAAAAGCGTGTAACTTTTGATGGAACATTAAAGAACATTATCATACATATTATTTCTTATCACGTTTAAATTATTTTTAACTTTTTAGTCCTTTTTATTAATAAGTAATAAAAGCTTGCTTTTAAAACGTTTTTTTTTTTTCTTTTAATTTCTTAAAGTATTTTTAAGTAAGGAACTTGGGGTATGGAAACATTATTTACTTATAAATTATATTGATAATACATAAGAAAATAATCATAGGTACATTATGTTGGAAACATTTATTTTCGAGAGCAAAATGTAATTTATAAGTCACTTCATTTTTATTAACGCTCACAATAAATACAGAGGGTCTCATTTCATTATGAGTAGGTTCAGAATGATCCTTCAAAAAATACATACGTGTCAAAATATTTTATAAAAATGAATATAAACGTCGTTACACAATCAAAGTACAAAGCCGATCTGTGAGTTCATCAATGTAAGTACATAGATGATAAAACATGGTCAAGATGATGAAATAGTCAAACTGATTTTCCTAAAATATAAGATTTCAAGTAAGATTTCATTAAAATGTCATTTAGAGATACTTAAACATAGTTTATCTGTTAAGATTCAAGGCAGTCCTGTAGTGTCACCAAAGTTCTGATTCAGGCACAGAAACAGCAGTAACTAAAACACATCTAAGACAAATATACAAACGAACGTAAACAAAACGAACATAAATCCAATAAATAACCTTAACGTAAACATTGAAATATGTATTATTATGAACAGAACTTGCTACAAAACATTTCATTCAATTCTAATCAGAATGAGTACAATAGAGGAAGATGGAAATATCACATTTTGTCAAACATAAAACAGGAATATGAGGATCGTTAAGTCCTGATAACCTTATTAGCTAGTTGAAAGTGGCGAACCAGGGCTTACAATTAAGTTAAGACAAATTATTATGAAAGATATGATGACTTGGAGATTCACCACGTCCATTTAGGTGTGTATAGTTCAAAAGCCCACCTATCGGGCAGACCTAGGTGTGTAGCGTTCTTGAATTCACCCTCTGACCAATCGAAAGGTTTTATCAGGTCTTTGTTCAGCAGTTCCAGTTTATCTTCTTCGGCTTTCTCCTGTTCATGCATCACGAGGTCTCTTATTTCAATGCCGTTAACGTCGGGCTTATTGTTTAGCAGTTCTGTATATATGGGTGCAACGTTTCCCTTGTTGAGCAATATTTTAGTTGCGTTCGGCTGTATTTCTGTGAACGGAGGACCGGATATCGCGAAAAAATCTAAATTAGACTCGTTCAGGGTACCTGTAAATAAAAATTAAATGTTTTTAAATACAACTCACATGTTTATGTTCTGGATTATTGATATCACGACAATTTATAAGCATTTTCTCATTATTTATTTATTTCTTTCTTTAATGTACAATGTACATAACCATAGTTACACGCTAGGCTTAAACTAGTGAGTACATGACCCTGTTAGGGCGCAGCATGATAATTTAAAACTAATAGTATTGTAGTGAGTATCCATTATCTAATATTAGGAACTTTCACAATTAAAGTATAATACAATTTAAACTTATGCTATTACTTATCTAGCTTTGTACATCAAAAGATTACATATAATATTATAATTAACACACAGCTAGATATACAATTTGAACACTATTTTAACTTACATAAATTCTTGGATACTGTAGTAACATTTTTTTAAGAGCAATGCCGTTAACCTAGCTTTAAATACACATGTTGTTTTCGTGGAAGTATATTTTCAGGTAATTTGTTGTATATTTGTATGCTTTAAACAACAAGTTACCTGAAATTGGTATGGTTTTCTGGGCTATTTTTGTACATTTGTAATCTAGGTGCTGTTTTTGCGGCGCTCGTTCTTGTCAAAATTAAAAAAGTTTAGGTTATTTTTAACAAAAGTGGTTATTTCTAATATATAAATGGAGGGCAGAATTAACATTTTTTCTTTTATAAAGTGGAGTTTGCAGCTGTCTCTAGGTTTTATTTGGAATAATATTCGCATACATTTCTTTCGTGCAATAAATAAATCACTTACATCTACACTGTGTCCCCACATAAATACCGTAGCGTAAAGGATAATTCAGATGGGTAAACCTCAAGACATTCCGCATTATAGCCTTATGGTACAAACATTGAAGAAGTCAACTTACCGCTTACGACTTTAGTGTCAATAACTCCGTAGGCTTCTTTGTAAAGGCTGGTGATGTCCCCTCGAACTCCAACGACAGACCAATAACCTCGCTCGCTAAGTACACAGCTAACATCACAGGAACATTTATCAATGTCTTCTTGATTAGTACTGTTTGCTTCCGTCATGTTATTCTGTCTCATTAACGCAACAATGCTGTCCAATGTCGTGGCATTCTTGTGACCAAGCTTGAACAGCATAGCTCGAGGGGACTCCGACTCGGAAAAGATGTTCCCATGTTTCTCTTTCATTTGGTTGACATGTGTAATTTCTGCGATATCCTGAAAGTTATGTGAAATTATGTTATAATAACTATGTAAAAATAAATCGAATATTATAGTGTTGTGTATAGTGCTGTAAAAAATAAATCTTGTGTTCAAATGATTAAATCAATAACTTACTGGGAAAAACGGCAATCCATGTGTGGCCCAATAGCCTTGTTCCAAGAAAGCGTCAGACAAATCAGCAGAATGCGTCCGCCCTGGAACTTGCTCCACCAGTGCAAGCAGACCCTTTGAATGACCATTGTTATTTCGGTACACCACGATATGCCTGACGTCCCTGAGGAGGAAACATAATTTTAATTCACTGAAACTAGGGTCTCCTGTATCGTTTTTATTCCGGTTAAAACTGGTTTTTACCCATGCCCATAACAAAACATACATACAGGGCTCCAACGACAAGTTATTTACTAGAATGCCCCCAGTCTTCTTCCTGCATTTATAAAGCCTCATGAAGTTTACCTACAGGCTTGCTTATGGGCAGTTTCAGTTCATTTCTTTCAGCGTTTCTGAGGAAAATGTTAAGGTACGGTCAGAAAGTACTTTGCTTCAATGATGAAACAGCTTCTTTCCAGGGTTGATAAATGTATAGACTTTTCGACTTCGATTTGATACGCTTTAAGGAAATATTGTAAGAAAAATACTGCTGTGTTAGAAGATGAATGTGTTCAGAAACTCACTTGTCTACAGTGCTCTGAGTAACCACCTCATTGCGGGCTGGCTTGGCTTCTTCAGCACGAGGCGCGAGCGCATGTAGCTTGTCGAATCTGTTGAAGTCCACGATGAGCCACTGCTTGCTCGCTGTGCCTGAGTTGCTGTTCGCCAGGATATGTCCCCAGGTACTCACATTGGACGCCAGATGGTTAGCAGCTGATACTCGTGGACCAACAGGCACCTGGAAAGTTTAAATAATTCTATTAGTGCTGTAGGATATTGGTGTATCTTACTTTCTATACAAATTAGGAATTAAATATTTATGCTGATATTGTAATCCTTGCAAAAGTCATAAGGACCAATATAAGACCTTTATTTATGTACTAGTCGTCGTATATTTGTATCTTTACTCAAAGGACTAGAAGACGACGTGACGAGATCGGCGGACGACGTTGTTGCTATCGGGGGCAAAACCTTGATGAGGGAGCCACAGGAGCAAGAAAATGGCACATGAAAAGAGAGGCCTATGCGGCAGCGGCAGTGGCAGCAGTGGGTGAAGCCGGACCGTGGATGATGATGACTTATATGGGACTTTGTTTGTAATAAATGTTTTGACTTTGACTTATCATGTTTCTTGGTGCGTCCTAGCTACAAGTCTATCTGCTACTCGTACGTCTATCAATGCTGAGGTTCGTAAATACTTTTACAAATCACTATTTGTTTGAAGAGGTTTTGCCGGCCTGTTTTCGATAGGAAATGAAATGGCAGAAATATATTAGGTGATTGTACTTAGTCATCTACAGTTATTATAACATAATAATAAATTATGACGTATATTTTGTTTAGTTACAATTGTGTTATCGTCATAATGGATGCGTAGGTACCTATTTCTACTAACATTGCTGCTTTTATTTCAACCTACTTGATCAGTTATGTTGACTTCCTTCCACAGTTTGTTATTGTAGTTTCGTAGCGTAGTGCCTGTTACGGCCATCCTATGGTTTTCACCCTTCACGATGTAGAATTCATCCTGACTGGTGATGGAGCCAGGGTATCCTGAGAAGTGGACTGCTGTTCCAGGAACTAGTTTGGCATCTTTGGTAGTCTCGTGGTAGTTCAGTTTATATTTCTTCATAATGCGAGTCATTGAGGAGTAACTGAAATAAAATGGGTAGAGATTATGTTAGAGAAATATTTTAACGCGGAAATGATTGCACCAGGATGAACACATTATCAGTAACAATGGCTTTCATTTTGACAATCCAACAAATATTATTGAACTGTCATATTGCGTTATTTACGTTGTTGAGCAGAAACATTTTTGAACATATAAAGCAATGGATTAGCAATATCCTTAAAAATAATTCAGATTGTGATTGATAGTGTGTTACGCAATTAGGGCGTTGGTTAAATAGACCTCGACTAATAAAATTGTAAAACATAACCCTTCTTTGCAGTTGGGTAAAAAATATTAAGAAAGGTCATTAGTCTCACCTTCCCGCGGCGTTTTGCGAAACAAAAAGCTTTTTCGTTGGAGTGCCGTCTTTAGTTTTATCATCGACGACTCTCAAAAACGCACTAGATAGATGAGGAACTGTTTCAAGAGCTTCGTCTTGTAAAGAGATGTTCATTTTGCGTTGGATTTCAATAGCTTCCGATACGGAGTTTAGCCAGTACAAGTCTGTTATATCGGTTTCATACTCTTTCAAGCCGCGGCCGACGCCGTGCGTCCAGCCAGTAAATATTCCGCTTATTTGTGTGTAGTACAGAGATACCTGAAAACAGGAAAACGTATTTATTAATATACTATAAAGTATCTGTTTAATGTCGCTTGTTAGTATTATGTAGCTTTAATTATCTATACTAACAATTAAGCGGAAGAGTTTGTTTGTTTGAACGCGCTAATCTCTAGAACTACCAGGACTCGCACGCGAAGGGTGCCTTAGCATAAGACAAAAACGCTGAAAAAAATATGCATCCTGTATAGATAATTAATAAAAATAAATGAAAGTTGCTAAAAATTAAAGGGGGTCTCCTTTAATTTTTAGTAACATTTATTTTTATTATTTGTTATATGTAGCGGCAAAGGAAATACACACTGTGAAAATTACAATTGTCTATCTAGTACGGTTCATAAGATACAGCCCGCTGACGGACAGACGGATGGATGGACAGCGGATGCTTAGTTATATATTTATTATATAGGGTTCCGTTGCCACCCTCTGGGTAGGAACCCTAAAAATTAACATGGTATAGCTTACATGATGCCAGAATGGATCCTCCCCGCCCTTTTCCGCGGCATGGGCCTTCCAGATATCGACAGACTTCTCCAGAGCGTCCCTGAAGTTGTTGCACTGCTTCATCGCCGACGGTTCTTGGTCGCACCTGGCTCGGATGGTGTTCTCCAAGTGTGAGTGGATCACCGACCAGGTCAGGGCGCCTTCGACGATGCCCGCAGCGTATGCCTGGTGTTCGTCGGAGTATGATGGATCGGTCTCTATTTCCAGAAGAGACCAGCTGAAAATAACAGACAGATTTTTTTTTATTTATTTATTTATTTAAACTTTTTGCACAACAAGGTACAAAGACGGACATAATGCCTTAGGCATTCTCTACCAGTCAACCAAGGGTGGTGAAGAGATTAGATGGCAGGTGGTTTTATTTGTGAATTATTAAATATAATTATGGGACTTTTTTTTAATGGTCATCTGGCGATCTCTAACGTGCCAACGTGAATTGACCGGAGAGAAATTATATGAATTATTGGGTTATAATGGCTACGTACGTTTACAGGAGTTTATATCAGTTTGGAAAATTTGCTCTACAAAAGGAGTTTATAACAGTTTGGAAAATTAGCTCTACAAAACATCATTCTCTGCAAAATTTCTAAGCTATCGAAAGTAAGTATTTCTAAACTTACCCTGTAGTATCGATATCCATCCTGAAGTAAGCACGTGCTACCCCCCTAGGTATATCTGCTAGTTCATTGCTCTGACCCCAATACTCGATACGATATCCGGTTTTATTAGAAAAAAATACAGTAGCTGCGTAATTTCCATCTTCCTGAATTCTGAAACGAAATAAACAATTCATAGATACATATTGTTCGTAAAATTATAAACAAACCCAGAGATTGTTCGAAATTGTAAGCTATTTCGTAATTATTGTGAGTATTCAGATCAGATAAGAAAAGTAATTGTAGCGCAATAAAAGAATCATTTTGTTTATTCGCAACGCCAATTGTCTGAGATTGTTTTCCTCCTCTAGATCCAATCACAGTAATCACTATTAATAGCCACGAGATAAAGATGGTTTCCTGTGTTTTAAAATAAATGATTACTGATAATTAGAGCTATTATTATACCAACCTTTCAATTTGTCCAACGAACAGGGCCAAGATTGACAGAATGCCGAGAATCCCAAGGATGTAGGAGCTAATCTTCGTCTGGAGCCATGAGGCCCCGACGACTTTCAGAATCTTGCTCATTTTCAAATTGATTACAAGTTGAAATATATTTAAATAGATAGATAGACTACAAAATGAAGAATATATTGAGAAACTTAATAATAATGAAGTGACAGTGCGTGTAGATAAATTTCTCCAGCGGGAGAGTGACCATCAAACTTGTGATGGCGCGGCTGGGTGTTCACGGGTCTACTGACGATGCTCCGAATGCTGCGCTCGGAGTCTTCATTGGTTATAGCTCGTCGGCCAAGTATTTTTAAGGTGTACTGTGGCACCAATTTTCAATTAATTTCCCTTTAAGTCTGTAACAACAGAAACAACATTTTATTCAAAGCATTCGCAATTTTTTTTTTTACTGGTTTTTTATGCGCATAACAGTGTGTCCAACAAATGAATATATGAAGAGAGGAAAGTGGTTCTTAAACTCTTTTACATATTAAAAAAAGTGCACAATCGTTTGTTTTTACGTTTTAATTATTATTTACGTAGATCACTCGAAGTTTAGTGGTTCTGAAGCCACAACAAATTATACCGACATAACAAGGAAATTATTGATTGCTTGCTGGGGTTTATCCTTTAGTTAATTATACAAACGTCGTAAAAGATCTCATACTGTAGCGTAGGTGTAAATTTACAAT
The DNA here is from genome assembly GCA_947507525.1 of Apamea epomidion. Lineage (NCBI taxonomy): Eukaryota > Metazoa > Arthropoda > Insecta > Lepidoptera > Noctuidae > Apamea > Apamea epomidion. Next base: position 11,718,439 of record OX382237.1, read on the forward strand.
ATTACTAAATAAATAATGTATATAATTAAATTCAATTCTGTATTAATAAAACAGTATAACTTGCTAACTACTTAACTAATAATAAAATTCACCACATTAAAAAAACCCAGCGTTCTTCCTCCTCCCGTTACTTGATCTATGCTGTGCCCGACAGGGTCCATAATTGTGACTAATTTAATTATTTCCTACTATGTATATACATTATGGTACGCAATAAAGAATTGAGAATTGAGAATTGAATAGGTAATCGGCCAACATGGCCATTGCATGGATGACATTAGAAACAAAGATGTATAGTAGTGTATAAGTGTAGAAAGTTCAAGCCACCATTCCACCCAAACATAGTAAATATGAACGCTAGACAGTGATCAGAGCATGACCAGATAACTGGTGCGGGTCACAGAGCGATGCACTAAGTTATCTCTAGGTATACTACACTTGCCATTTACATGTTTGAGTAATGTTACAAACGGGAGACTTTGTGCTTACTTTCATTACAGTTCGTTGCGATCGTCATTTGTTGCCGAACTATGTTTTTGATAGGCACCTACGCCATTATTATAACTACAGACGAATAAGACTATTTATAACAAGGAAATGAGTAGAATTAAACCCCGTGTTTGTATCCAGTAGCGATCGCTTTACGACCGTATTCGGTCGCAAAGTCTTGTCACTCCATACATTTCACCTGTCAATCCGGGACTTTGCGACCGAATTCGGTCGTAAAGCGATCGCTATGAATGTCGAGACTGCTGGGGCAGGACTGATTCAACGCACTATTTTACTGATATGAACCTTACGATCGAATGAATAAAAGGTCAAATTGAAATTCAAGACTGGGACACACCCAGACATGAATATCTTTCCCCCATCCCTTTTGTCTACGTTATCAAAATACATAATAGTGATCTTGATGGAGTATACTTAGATCTTTTCTCATAGGTCTGTCTGTACTACCTACCTGGTTGTTGGTATCTCTAGAGCTAAGTAAAATGTACAGTGAAAATGTATAAACATTTCATTATTTAGATAGTGACAGTTTGTCTAGACAAACAAATTCTACATCCTACGTTTGGTAGCAAATCAAATTTTGACCTTAAGAGATAAAAAATATAATATTCTCGTCATCGGACCATGTAATTTTTTTTTTTCTTTTTTTTAGTAAGTATCTTTGTCTATTACATGGATAAAAATTATTACGTGGGTATGTTTTCTATCGCATCAACCTGTCCTTCTCCCAATTTATCTGGGATTGGGATGGGACACATCTCCTGTTTCCATACATATCATTCGTATTCTCATCAGCGCTCATCTCAGTATTTGTCGTTCTTCCTTGTGTCGTGCACAATAAGACATAGCATCTTTTACACTTAAATCGCGCACCACCGTTTTTAGGGTTCCGTACCCAAAAGGGTAAAAACGGGACCATATTACTAAGACTTCTGTCTGTCCGTCTGTCTGTCACCAGGCTGTATCTCTAGAACCGCGATAGCTAGACAGTTGAAATTTTCACAAATTATGTATTTCTGTTGCCGCTATAACAACAAATACTAAAAACAAAATATAATAAATATTTAAGGGGGCCTCCCATACCACAAACGCGATTTTTTTGCCCTATTTTGCTCGATATGAATAATGGCAACAGGCACTTAAAATATTCACAAAATACTCAGTTGTATTTTAACTTTAATAATAAATAATAAAATTAAAATAAAATAAATATTTAAGGGGGACTCCCATACAACAGACGTGATTTTTATAGACAATGGTACGGAACCCTTCGTGCGCGAGTCCGATTCGCACTTGGCCGGTTTTTTTATATATTCTTACTCTTATAACCATCCCCATTTTATATTCAAAACTATACTCAGAACATGTCCCTCACACTCTGCATTAGAACCCATACCATGACAATCGATTTCGCAACGTCTTGGTCACTGCCACCAAATAAATAACTTTATCAAAATAAGACGATTATCTGCAAATTGATGTCAAGCAACATAATATTTTTCCATACGTTATATATATATCACACTACAGGTTTGTACGAAGCATACAAAGATTGTGCTGATAATATTTGAGAAATTTCCGTAGGGACGGAATCGATATCGATGGCAGCGCAAACGCATCAAAGGAAGCGAACTTCTACTTACAATGTCGCAAGTTCCTATTACTTTCTGGCACTTTCGGGTACTCCTTCACTTAACTAAACACTTTGTATGCACGTCCGTAGTTCCTCACTATTACGACTGGTACGTGAACATCAGTAGTCAGGTAGATATACTTCGTTATCACTGTACCAATAAAAGATACTCTAATGTCTATGGATTGCGCTCTCCCGTTATCTATCACAGTGTTTAATTACTAAATGTGGAATAGTTGACAAATAAATTGGTTATTTATACGAAAAGGTAGGGTATAGAGGTAGGGGATAGGATAGAGTCCCGTAGCCCTACAGCTAAGTAGGTACCACACACTGTTCAGCCTAGAAAATCTGTTGCTGATGCCTATCATATGAATTTTTAATGAATCCAGTAATTTCCTATAAACGTACCTCAGGCCTGTTACAGTTACGGACGTAACCTGCCATCGCCTTTAATTTTAACATCCGAAAAGAACAAAGGTTTATTTCAAAGAATTTGTAGGGATGTCATTTGAAAAAGTAAACATGCGAAAATTCTTTTATTTTTAACCAACGAAAAAAAACGAAGGAGGTTCTCAAGTCGACGCGTATATTTTTTTTATTTATGACCACGCATAACTTTTTACAGAGTAGTCCGATTTTGATCATTCTTTTTTTTATTGGAAACGGGTAAAGACCCCAAAGTTGGTCCCATATAAATTTCGAAAACAAATTCCTATCCTAAGGGTGGGAAAATAGGGGTGATTTATTGTTCACTCACAGATTTGAATGCTGAGTTGTGTATTATTATTACTCTACTCAGTGCCACATATGCCTGCCCTTTGGCAAACAATTGGTAGATTATAGCCACAAAAAATATAAAATAAAAACTTTTTAGCAAAAAAAAAAAATTTTTTGTTAACAAGTTTTTGTTAAATAGTTTTGAGTCAGCGCCGTTTAAATTTAAGGCAATTTAGTGATCTTTCTTTATTGATTGTGTGGCGCCGACTCGAAATTATTTAGGTATACTTACATAATTTTAAGAACTTAGTTATTAAGGTTAAATAAAAAACGTTTATTATTTTTTGCTTTTCAGTTTTTTCGGCGGTTTAATTTTTTTGTTAAAAAGTTTTTTAAATACTTTCATCCTCAATAAGACTTTCAAAATATAAGTAAGTCGGTCCTTCCCAATTCCAACAAATGTACAACAACAACAACAACAACACAACAACAACAAGCTCACAACAAGCTCTGGTGCTCTGGTGCTCTGGCGCTTAACAAGCTCTGGTTGTTCTTAATTAAATTATATTTTAATTCAGGCGATATTTGTACAACAGATATGACAATATCTTCATAGAAACATCAAATATATTATTATGTACTTACAGTTTATTCTAAATTCTTATATCACATTTTTATCGTATTTCGTTCTATATCACAATTTATTTTGTAATTATCATATTCTTTTTTATAAATATTTGACTTGAGAATTGCGTTTAATAAATTAGTAGCATTTAAATATTTAGTGATTATAGAAAGCTCAAAATGGTTCGCAATGTGAACGGGAATCATGACACAAAACCACTGTTCCTAGGACAAGACATGTGCTGACGTGGGCAATCAGCACAAGTGCACTGGCAACAATGGGTCAACCTGAAATCATACACTACCTACTAGCCTACACGTGGAGTAACTTAGACAAACGCCTAATAAAAACCCGACTATACCTACACAAGAATATTCCAAACGAATCAATTTTTGCTCGCATTTGTTCTGAAAAACGTCGTAAGCACCAGAAGTATTGGAAAATCCGATTAGGTGGAGAAACGAAAATTGATGTTCGATATGAAATATTGAAGCAGGATTTTCCGATAACTCGTGTAAATCTAATATTTTAGCAGTTTTTTGGGCATGTATTCAATTGAACCCCAAAAGATTCCCATCTTGTCATTCTGAGAGTAATAAATGTAATAATGGACAGTCTAATAAATAAGTCTCCACACAATGGGTGCCTGACAATAGCGAGATGACCTGCATGCGTACCGCGAGGGCTGGTTCGACTTGGCGCGGGAAAAGAGTTCCTGGAAGGATTTGGGGAAAGCCTTTGCCCAGCAGTGGGACTGTATAGGCTAACAAAAACTAATAATAATAAATGTGCCTCTTTTTGGGAGCCTCAAATAATTCCCATTTTGTTGTCCTAAAATACTAAATAGCCAATTAACTGCGACCAACTTGGATGTAGCGTTTGCTGAGCTCGAGCGCGGTTGGTCACAGTTCTAACCTATCCTAATCCCAGTCATGCTTGATGATAGCTTAGTTACTGCGACCAACTTTGAGAAAAGGCGAGAAAGTTAAAAAAAGAAGCACATTTATTTACATTTTTTATATTCATTAAAGCGTACATCAATAGAAAGTCAATAAGTTTTAAGAGGACCGATTCAACATTTCCCGTTTTTTCTTTTGGGAGCCAACGGCCGACGCGCGACGGTGCTTCTCCGGTTGCGATCCGATTCGGTTCACTGAAACGTCTCATTTCGAAGTACCAAATACACGCAATCCGGTTGTGCTCCGATTCCAGCTGACACCGACAGACAGCTTTCATTCTTCTGACTTTATACCATAACAACAGGACACAGACCAAATATCTTTGCAAAGGCAATATTTTTGCTTCGAAATAATTATATTTGATGGATTCTTGACACAACACAACTGGCGATTTTATTTTGAGGACAATTCAAATTATTTTGATGAACCGGACAAACGGACAGTATTACCTACTTGCTATCTTAGTAAGTAAAGCATAGATCAAGACGATTTTTTTAAATGTCGAGTCATTTTCAATCCTACGATATATGTAGAATGTATGTACGAGATTGTCGGCACCTTTATGTCACTAGCAAAAATAAACCTAAATCTTATTATGTACCTATACTTAGGAGGCTATACTATATGAATATGATGACCAAAATATCATTGGCCGTACCGTGGCTCCGTTTATTTATTTTTTTTTTATATCAGGCGACATACATATTTTTATTTTGAAGTAGTACTTCACTAGCCAGCCAGCCAGGGCACGGCCAAACCGCACCGAATGGGCTGCATTTACTCACAATGAACAATCGACATTATGTACATACCTAATCATGGAATCGTGTAGAGCAGCCATCATACAATGCACAGTGCATTGTATGATGGCTGATTTTAAAATCAGATCCGCATTAAACGTTTTTTAATAGCATAATGGTACGTTCCGTATGTTAGCGGAGAATATATTTTCAGTAGTCGCATGCCGGTTAGATTTATCTTACATAAAAGGAAATCCATTTGTGGTCCTGACGTCAGTCACTTCTATCCAAAATAGCTCTAACTAAAATACAGCAGGGTAACAGGAACATCAACGCGCAAACTGTAACTATGAATTCAGCACATGCTTCTTCTTCCCCAAACGTAGAAATTTTCGTAGGTCATCCAAAAAAAAATCAGCTGTATCATAGAATAGCGGATAGCAGTCAAAGTGTAAAGATAAGATATTTTTTTTTAATAACCAACTAAAAATTTCCACGCGAATTCACGGATTCAAAATCATGTGCGGAATTCATGGTTACAGTTTGTGTGTCGATGTTCCTGCCACCCTGTATTCTTAACATAATATGTTTAAGAATCCCTGCTGCTGTTTAATTATTAGTAACAAACGAAAAGGCAAAATATATTCTGTTTTGAACCAAATTGTTTTAAATTTAATTTGGTGCATTAGTCATAATGAATTGTAATATTCATCACAATATGAGAACATCGAAAAATAACACGTTGGCAAGAATAACGCACTTTGCGTAAAATTCATTATATCATTATGTTTACGGTAAAAGTGCTTTTGTGGCACACTGGGTGCAGATCAGATGCACCTACTCGACCACACGCACGAGTGCCGCCTGACAGTGCTTCCGTACTTTATCGTGCAAGGTGCAACCCGAGTGTCGCCGTCTGCGCGTCCACAGGGCTACCTTGCACCATGGCAACCAGGCCACGGCTCCTGTTACATGACACTTCCTATTACACTATTAGATAACATATCACCCATTTTCTAAACAAAGAACGAGCCGTTAGCTACTCTTAAGGTATACGAAAGATTTCTAAACAATCATCGAAGTATCTATCGACTTACCCAAGATCCGTGAGAGGACAGAACTGATTACACGTAATACGATGCTCAGGGCTAAGGAAATGGACTACTGAAATAATTCCCTTACTGGCGAATAAAATTGCAAGCTCTCTATAAGCGTAGAGGTCGTACAGAAATAAGAGCAACACCTAATCGCAGACGAGTTATTCTGGTAGCACTCACTGAATTTATGTTACTTTATTATAAATATTAGAACCGAATTTGCAAAAGTACGTTCGGCGAATACGTAAACATATCTAAAGTAAATCAATACGGTCGGGAGGTAACAGCAGATACGGTCGGTTTTATGAATTTTATGATGATGCTCTAGTGTATATTTATGATCGCACGTGTCTCTGGCTTGTTCCAAGGTAAATATCATGTTGACCGCCAAAAGTTTAGCACATTTCCCGTAGATGTAGTGCTGAACTTTCAGTCGACTAGTGCTATAATGAGCTTGATTCGAAGATGATTCTCAAATAAGTAGTCACCACCGATTGGAAACTGATTTGTGAAACATTCTTTACATTGATAGCCAAACATTCTCAAAGAGAGTTGGTGAAGTCGCGGTAATGTACATTTCTGTCAGAATGTTTGCTGCCCAGAAATAGTTATCTACTCGAGCCATGAAATCTAATCAAAATATGTACATTAATATTTATAGGGATACTCGTATCAGTTCATAAATATGAGTTAAGTTTATGTAAGTCTGTAGTCTGATGTGACGTCGAAGCACACGTTGTCTCCATATGAAAAGGCTACGTGATTTCTTTCACCTGTTGCATTGTCAACAAAAACCAGTGCGTTTACTTTAACTATTGATTTACGCAAATCATCACAAAAATATTATAATATACATATCAATATAGTTGCTGACCACACACTCCCGTTGCAATAATGTTACAGAAATATCATTTTGCGTCATAGCAAGACCTAATGCTCGCAGGCTCACTCACAGGCTGCATGAAATATGGGTGGGATCAACCTAAGCGGACCTAGGCAGGCAATCGCTTCGCGGTACTGTGCGAATGGTACATTACTTTGGCGCTATTTCTGGCATCAAAAATATATTTACTACATGTTTTATATACCTAGTACCTACATATGTATCGGTGCGGTATTTGTATACAGCAAACAACACTTACGTAGCTCCGGTAGATACGTACAGATAAATAAATGTATGCCCTTGGCATTCGATGGTGTTCATTCTGTACAGTTTATTACTATTTGTGTGGGTATCGTAAATGCCATTTTCTCCTGCAGTGGTAGAAGCACGTCTGAAGTGATGCTAATGGGATGTGTCACGTGTAACCACGTACGACTCCGATTAGAGGATCAATTAGATATCGTGCAACAGTTCATGATAATTACCACCGACTGTAGTAAGTAGTAATCCACTCGTTTGCTGTCTTGTTTGAGCTAAGTAGTGATAATGCAAACTAATTCGTGAAGTGAATGTGATACATGTTACAACTACGACTCTATGTATTGTGTTAGGATTACGTAAGTATATCTAATACCTAATCACTTATATCTCTAAGCTCTATAAGTACTCACTCAATTTTCGTATTTGTAATACAAAAACGTATTCATTATTTATCGGTAAAGTGGATTGGATAACAATCGCGTTGAGCTGTCAAAACAATGGATTAATCCACTTCAATCTATCAATAAAACATCACACATTTACCATCACCAAGAAAGATTTAACCTCGATCGACCCCAAAGCGACTTCGCACACGACCGGAAATTCCTGTCTGGATAAAAAAGTCCTGGCTACACAAGCACGAAGCGCGTCGCATACTTGCTAACGTTCGAAGAACAATAAGATTTTTTTATTCAACTTTTGCCGATACTACCCGAGTTTACCCGAGCTTTGCCGAGCCTCGGTATAGTTATAAAGTCCGCTTCCCTACTTTCCCTCAACATTTGGAGTCGTTATTGCTCGTATAATTTTGTTACAATCTAGAGCAAATACACATTGTTAAAGAAAGTATGAACCTCTTGTCTCTTAGGAAATTAATCTATCTAATAGGTAGCTTTCACTTTCAACAGAATAATCAAAGTTCGTGTCTATATCTAATTGATTATCTTTAATGTTTAATTTTGTAAATAAAAATATTACCAGAATATTCTAGACGGATATTTAACATAACATCACGCCTGTATGGCGTAGGTACCTACAGTACCTTTTGCCAGTTACTTACGTTTAGATAATCCCATCATCATAACGTCTATAACGTTCCCACTGCTAGGACACAGACCTCCTCTCTATGAGAGGGAATGGGCCGTGATCCACCACGCGGGCCCAGTGCGGGTCGGTAGATGTCACATGTCTTCGTATTTTTGGTTCTAGGACATGCCGGTTACCTCACGATGTTTTCCTTCACCGTTTTGGCAGCAGTGGCAATGAAATAATTTACACATATTAAAGCGCCTGATTCATTCGGTTCGAACCCATGACCTACACCTGCTCGTAAGTCGCGGGCGTTACCACTGGGCACTGGGCCACCACTGCTCCTCCTATGATAATCCGATGTAAACAGCAATTAATTAATTCAAATAATAATAATTTAAGCGGTGATCGTAGATAAACTATATACTAGGTAATAGGTATCCTTTCCAGACCCTCACAATTTTTTTTTTCAAGTTTATCATAATACTAACGAAAGCTTCAACGCTTGTAGTCTTACTTTACTCATCAAAATGAAAACCTTAGTAATACAATCAGTTGGTATTATTATGATATATTAAGTTGATCGCTTTATTTTATAGGTAGGTATCATGCTCTACAAACAATCAATCGATGGATACTTCGGTAACATAATGCTGTTATTCATTTCTTTTGTTAAATTGACAGGTACTGATAATTCAATGAATATTAAGTAGATACAATATGTGTTATCATATCACATAATACATTCGTTTGAATCAATCTCTTTTATCAACTCTCAAGGTAGAGCGACAGAACGAAATCTATACCTCTTTGGTTTAGTCTTTCTTTTTTTACCATTTTATAACAACGTTCTGTTTTATTATACAAGGTGATGAAGAAATAATACAACAGTAAATTAAACTGCGTATATCTAATGCCGTTCCCAGTCTGCATACGAAAATTCAATCAAATAAATCCATCAGTTTAGTTACTACAGCTAGTCAAAGACTGGCAAAACCCATAGCCGACCCATCACTCCTATTTAGATTGTTTTGAAAACAAAAATCACATTTTTTAATTTCCATGTTAGGATTTATTTGATAGTTCAAAATAATCGTATGCGTTAGTATTGGTTGGTGTTTTCATTTATTGTCGTTTCCACATTATTTATGTCTCTTAAGGTTACATAAAGAAAAACAACCGCAAACTAATAATGACCGAAGAATGCACTCTAGACTCAAAGCTGCGTGTCGTTCAATAAGTGCAGTTGCAACAGTGAATGGATCACAGAGAGAGGGCAACGACCCCGCCTGGTTGGCCACCATGACACCGCGCCGGCTGCACGGAACCGACCCCATCATACGGGCTACAGACAACAACGATTTTTTATGCACGACTACTAGAGATCGATAAATCAATTTGCATCAGTACACAGCGCATTATCTAGGACGTGATAGTATATACGGATCGATGTCAATTTTATTCTGAACTAGCTTCTGAGAGCGACTTCGTTTACGTGGAAGTCGTAAGACACCACAATATAATAGGGGTTAAAGTATGAAATTGCCGATTAGTACCGAAAAATTGAAATTCATTTTTTTTTATTTTGTCGTATTTATTTAATCAAAATAATTACCATTATTATCTATACATTGCTGCCATCTAATAGGAAGTTCATTTATGCCTTTGCGATAGAACTCTCGTGATCTAGATTCGACAAACTGTGTGAAAGCATTTTGTACTGCCTCCTGAGAAGAAAACTTTTTATCACGTAGAAAATTGTCCAAATCACGAAAAAAATGGTAGTCCGTTGGAGCAAGGTCTGGCGAATACGGAGGATGACGAATGGTTTCTAATTGCAGTTCCTGTAGAGTTAAAACGGTTTCTCGTGCTGTATGAGGTCTCGCGTCGTATCATATACGTAACAGCCACATTTTTATAAAATTTCCTCTACGCTTACGTTTGTAGTTTTGGTCTCAGCAGCCAAAATCGATAGTGATTTTATGTGCAACCACATTTTATCTTCTAAACTGACCTTCAAACTTAATGATATTGGTCGACTTTTGAATCCAGTTCTATTAAGTAAGAATCTTGTTTCTGGACCGTTTTTATAATGTTAGTTAATTCTTAGGTAGGTATTAGATCCACCTTAAAAAAACTATATGATAAAATTAAATAAGTAGGTAGGTACTAGGTACACAAGGCGACACATCCAAACATTTCCAGTTTTAGCTGACCTCGCATTGTATACGTTTTTCGTACAATCAGAAGTCAGCTTATACTGGTTTCTTATAGCTTGATGTGTAAATAGCCTATTCCAAAATAAAATAAGAAAGTACGATATTCAGCATCAATTTTAAGAAACGTACAATATCTACGCTGTTTACTTTTTTGTTTTGTTAGCTTGTTGTGTCCCACTGCTGGGCAAAGGCCTCACCTTTTTCCTTCCAAACCTCCTTGTCTTGTGCGATCTCGATTATCAAAGTATTTACTTAATATAAGTATAACTATGTATATCTAAAGAACGTAGATTACGTGGATACCGCCAGTGAAACCGATATCTAGACTAGTGCAATCGCAAGTCTACATTTTCCAATAACAGTATTCAGGAAACGAACGTATTCGCTTCCGTGTGAAATGAAATAATATAATGCAATACTAGTTGAAGTACCTACTTGCTAACAAAGATCCCACGCCTATTGTCAGTTTTATCGTGATAAACATGTTATAAATAAGAAAATATAGGTATACTTTTTTTTTTTTTTTTTTTTTTTTTTTTTTTTCAGGATGGGAAATCATCAAATGACTCCTCCCGCTCTGGGTGGAGCAGAAGGGAGTGTCAGACTCTTACTGACTAAAACCCACCCGTGTTCCTTCCTTAGCCCTTTACGTACCAGGGCAGCGGTAACCCTTTCGGACGATCCCGCTACCCCGGCAGGCTTCGGCCCTGTCGGGCCCCGTCAACTACGCTGACATCTCTTTGAGGCGCGCGTGGAACACATACACGCCGTCCGGCACGGGCCTGGTCCTGATCGGACGGAGAGCTACCCATTGCTCTCCGCCCGCAGGCCCGCGCCTACGGTGGCCGGGAGTCGTCACGCGGCTCCCGACGCCCGGAGCGTCTCCCTCGGCGGCTGAGGCGTGAGGATCTTTCCCTCGCCCATCCCGCCACCTCCTTCGCTAGCATGACTGCTTCGCAGAAGGAGGTGACCGCCTCCCACTCCCTCTCGCCCCGGACCATGGCTTGCACCAGGGCCGGGCGCGAGAGGTCGCCGCCGCTGCCGATCGCCTCTACGAGGACACGGCGGTGCTCTGCCCAAGCGGGGCAGACCTCCACCGTATGCTCCACCGTGTCCTCTGGGCGATCCTCGCAGTGGTGACACCCGGGCGTCTCCTCCCGCCTGATGATGTGCAGGAACCTCCCGAAACATCCGTGTCCGGAGAGGACCTGCGTCAGGCGGTAGGTGAGAGCGCCGTGACGCCTCTCTAGCCACTCCTCAAAGAGGGGTCTTATCGCCGCTATCGTGGCGTGCCCTGCGCTGGGTTGCGATAGTCGCGCCTTCCATTCCACCATGAGACCGCGCCGGAGGTTCGTCCGCTCCGCAGCGATTTGCCGCGGGTGCAGAGTTTCCCCCCGACGTAGTGCCTCCGCGCGCCAGTCATACAGGCGCGCGAGGACTATCGCCTCCAGATCCCATGGTGGCAGTCCGGCAAGGAGGCTTGCTGCCTCGCGCGAGATCGTGCGGTACCCCCGGATCAGCCTTACGGCTACCACCTTTTGGGGCGCGTTCAGGTAGTGTGCGGCTCGAAGCCGCAGTGAACGCGCCCATACCGGGGCCCCATATAGGGCCATGGACCGCACGACCCCCGCGTAAAGCCTCCGACAGGAGGCGTTTGGCCCCCTCAGGTTGGGCAGGAGCCGCCTTAAGGCGGCCCCGGCCCGTTCCAGTTTTGGGGCCAAACGTCGGAAATGCTCGACGAAGTTCCACCGGCTGTCGAGGACGAGACCCAGGTATCTCATCGTCTTCTCGACGCCGATGTGAACCCCTCCTACCATTAGTTGGGATCCCGAAGGTGGCCCGTACCGGGGCCCATGAAAAGACATGGCCTCGGACTTGTGCAATGCCACCTCGAGACCCAACTGCCGGATCCTTTCCACGACTATCGCAACCCCGCGTGTCATCGCGTCGGCCGCCGCCTGATGCGACCTCCCCTGCGCCAGGACCAGCGTGTCGTCAGCGTAGCAAACTACGCTGACGCCATCAGGGAGGTCGGCCCGCAGCACCCAGTCGTAACCGATGTCCCACAGGAGCGGCCCCAGAACCGATCCCTGTGGGACACCGCACGACATCTCTCGCCGGTTCCAGTTCCCGTCGCGACCGGGGTAGATGACGGCTCTGTCCGTCAAATACGCCCCGACTATTCGACGGAGGTAAGTCGGCACCCGGTGATACCGGAGTGCCTCCCCTATGCAGCTCCAGGGCAGGGTGTTGAACGCGTTGGCGATGTCGAGTGACACCGCCACGACCACCCCACCCCGGGACACCGCGTCCCCCGTCGTGAGGGCTCTCACGCGCATGATGGCGTCCACCGTCGAGCGCCCCTTGCGGAAGCCAAACTGGCACTCCGCAAGGTCCGGCCCCGTCCTCACCAGGTGCCCGACGAGGCGGCCCGCAATCACTCTCTCAAAGAGCTTGCCGACCTCGTCGAGCAGCACTATGGGCCGGTATGCGGACGGAGAGTCCGCAGGGCGCCCTGGCTTCTGAATGAGGACCAGCTTCCCCGTCTTCCAACGGAGTGGAAACTGGCCTCTCTCCATGCATGCGCTTAAGAGCGCCTCCAGTCGAGGCCCGAGAGCCCTCGAGGCCAGGACCCAGGCTTTACCCGGCAAGCCGTCGGGTCCCGGGGCGGTATTTTTGGCCTTCAGCCTGCCTACCGCCGCTCTCAGATCTACCCCGGTCACTTCAGGGGTGTCGTCGTCGTCGTCCGTGTGGTCCGCTTCGGGCACCGCAAGTGGCGGAGCCATAGGCGGGGGAGTATGCTCCCCCCGTGAAGGGAACAGAGCGCTCACCACTTCCTCCACCAGCTGGGGTCGGAGACTCTGCGTCAGCGGGGGGGCCCAGGTGCGGAGTTTATTCCGCACCATTCTGTAAGGGCGCCCCCATGGATCTCGGTTCAGAGTCTCCAACATCTCCTCGCGGGCCGTATCCTTGGCCCGCTTGACAGCCTCTTGGAGGGTGGTCTTCGCCGCTCTGTACCCCTCGTACAGCTCCACCTCCGTGGCTTCCGCATCCGGAGGGCGGATGCGGAGCCTGCGGTGCCTGGTGTACCGATGTCGCGCGTCGACGCACGCCTTGCGTAGCGCCCCAACCTCCTGCGACCACCAGTACACCTGACGTCGGGCGCATCCTGGCCGGACTCGGGGCATTGCCACGTCACAAATCTCGGACATGGCCTCCCGGAACCACTCCACCTCATCGTCAATATCAGCAGGCCTGTCCGGTGAAAACACCCAGGCCTGCACGATCGAGGCTTCCAGGAGAAGCTCCCGGTCCAGCTGCTTCAGCGCCCACCGCGGACCACTCGGGGCCTGTTGGACCAGCGCGCTAGAGGTCTGGGTGGAGACCTCAAACCGGATATACCGATGATCGGAGTAGGTCTCCACCTCCTCCATGACGCGCCAGTCAATGACACGCTGTGACAGAGCGGGGCTGGCGAACGAGATGTCCACCACCGACTCGCCCCGCATCCGCACACACGTAGGAACAGAACCCCGATTTAGGACGACCAGGCCTGTTTCCAGAGCCCAGTCCTCCACCATCCTGCCCCGCACATCCGTGCAACGGGAACCCCAGGCCAAATTCTTGGCGTTGAAGTCCCCGAGCACTAGCACGGAGCAGGCATGGTTTCTAGCGACGACGACACTCAACTCTGTTAAAGAGTTCTGGAACTCGGCGAGAGTTCGGCTCGGAGAGAAGTATACTCCCACTACTACAATCTCTCCGAACCGTGCTGCTACGCACCCCTGTCCCCTCGTGACACCTTCGAGGGACGGGGTACCGGCGGCGGCCGACGAAAGTATGGCCACTGAGCCGTTCAGGTCCTCCACCCAGTCATCCCTGGGCGGGACAAAGTACGGCTCAGCGACCACGGCGATGTTAATCGACCACTGCGCCATGCTCTGGAGCAACAGGTCCTGAGCGCAGGCGCAGTGGTTGATGTTCGCCTGGAGAAGGCGTAGTGGAGGAGTTATTACTCCTCCATTTCAGCCCCCCCCCGGGCCCCCTCGGCAGTGGTGGCGGCGGCGGCGGCGGCGGCGGCGGCGGCGGCGGTGGTGGCGGCGGCGGCGGCGGCGGTGGCGGTGGCGGCGACAGTGGCGGCGACGGTGGTGGTGGCGACGACGGCGGAGGGCCTGCCTTTCCTCCTGGCTTCGGCGGGTGGAGCGCAGGACTTGCTCCCCGCCCGGTGATCGGCCGGCTTGCCAGCAGCCGCACATGCGACGCAGTGCGGCGCGGCGTTGCACGAGCCGGCCGTGTGTCCGGGCTTGCCGCAGCGGAAGCACAGAGTGCTGCGGTCCTCTAAGGTGCATTGGACGCTCACGTGGTGCCCCACGAGGCATCGATAGCACCTTAGAGGTCTGGGCTCCAGCAGCTTGACCTGCGCTGACACCCAGCCCACCAGGAGCCTTCCGCCCTCCACTATCTTCCTCGCCGCCGTCACGGGACAGCTAACCGTTATGGTTCGCATACCCGTGAAGTCAGGACGTAGGGTGCCCGCCTTCACCTGGTCGGTCAGACACCCGCCCGTCCTGACGACGGCGGCTACCACCTCGGCCCCCGTCACCGAGTCATCCAGGCCCACAATGCGCATATCCGCGCACTTGACGGGCCTGGAGACTCGAGCCTCGTCCGCATTGAGGGACGCCCTTAGCTTTTCAGCCAGGGCGTCTGCGGTGGGGCCGCTCGACGCACCGGGGACCTCCAGCATGCGGGCACCAGTGGCGGTCACCCTATGCCGGAGGCCTCCGGTGATCCCCAGCTCCTGGAGATCCACCGTCGCTCTCGCTTTGGCGAGCACGTCACCGTAGGTCACCCCCCTCTTGACCGCGTCCGGCTGTAGTGTAATGACTACAGCCGCGGTCTTGGGGGAGCGAAGCCTAGCCGCAACGGCTCGCTCCTTGCGGCGCCTCCTCTGCGCCTTTTTCCTGGCCGCTTTGGCCGCCTTCTTCTTCTCCCCGACCACCTGCCACTCGGCGTTGGTCGTGGGAGATTTGATTGGGGGAGGCGTAGGCTCTGGGGCCTTCCCCTCCCCAGCCGTTCTGCCCTTTTTGGGGGCCGGAGCCGCGGGTTTGGCGGCAGGCGCCGATTTTGCCGGCGCCGAGGCTCCGCCAGCCGACGTCGGTTTCGCCGGCGCCGGGGCTCCTCTAGCCGACGCCGGTTTGGCCGGCGCCTGGGCCCGGCCAGACGGCCCGGGTTTAGGGGCGGCCGCGGCCGCGTACGAGGCCGCCTTAGGCCCTGGGGCCGTCCTACCCGCCAAGGGAGGGCGCAGAACAATACCCTCCAGGACGGCGAACCGCGCCTGGAAGGTCGCCAGCTCCTGCCGAACCAGGTTCAGGACCTGGTTCTCCACCGGCACGGGCTGGCTTGGTGGTGGGATGTTCTGCGCTGTGCCGGCCGCTCGCATCCCGGCCAGGTCCGCTCGGAGCTCCTCGTTCTCCTTTCGGAGGAGCTCCATGGCAGCCGTCAAGCGGGCCACCTCCGCCCGCATTTCGGACATGCCGTCCGGCGGAGGCCCAAGGTGGATGGCCTCCGCTGCCGCCAAGATGGAGGCCTTGGCCGAGACTATGGCCCTGTTTTTCGAAGTCTGTAACTTCTTTAGGGCCACGTCCCGGATCGCGGCCTCCACGACCTCCGCGAACCTCTTTTTGCGGTCCGCATCAGGGCCGCCAACCTCCGCCGCCTCGTCACTAGAGGTCTCTGGTGCGGACACGCGACCAGAACCCCCCTCCTTTGCGGGCTCCTCCGCTTTCTCCGCCGCCTCCCGAGCAGTGAGCCCCCTCCCTACGCCTCGCTCTCGGGCTCCTCCCCTCCTGCTGGTCGGGATCTTTCTGGCCGAAGCCAGCTCCCAGTCAGAGGACGACCCCTGGCCGTCCACTGACCTTGGCCGCTTGCCCTGTGCCTTTCTCTTGGCAGCGGCCAAATATAGGTATACTTAAGTCACGGTACTGTTAACTGACGTAATATATAGGTACTACATTTTCTTTACCCCATAAAACGTTTAAGTCAATGTTCTTTCTAGTATTTTTCTATAAGTAATCTAAATTACGATAACGATGGTATCATCCGTATTCCTCCCCTTATCCCAATTTATTTGGGGTTGGCGCGGCATGTCTTTTTCTTCCATACTTCACTATTAGTCGTCATCTTGGTAAACACCCCCTTTTAACCATATCATCTATCATCATTCACAGAGTCCATCCATCGTTTCGTAAACGATGATATACATTTATATATATACAGGCTGATTATTTAAAGACCAGCCAAATTTAAGGATGTGGTACAGACCATCAAACTGAACAACTTTCTCCATGGGACAAATAGCGTAATCGCGAAAATTTTATCAACTGTCCCATAGAAAACTTCAATACCTACTCGACCTAAATGTATGGGACGGCTGAATTTTTATTCGCGATTACGATGTTGGTCCCATGGAGAAAGTTGTTCAGTTTGATGGTCTGTACCACATCCTTAAATTTGGCTGGTCTTTAAAAAATCAGCCTGTATGTATATATATATTTATATTTTTACATTACCATATTATTATTAGTGTATTGTTATTGGTGCAAGTACATAGTTATATTAATAAGCCCAATACCAGAATATGGATCGCTCTAAAGAATTTTCCTACGGGTTTATTGTTATTGCGCTCTAGCCGTCTCATCATGTTAAATCAGCATTATATTTTTATAACGGTTATTAGGTCAATGGATCTGCGGTAACTCTTAGAAAAATGCAGAATCCGCTCGTTTATTAGTGTTTAATTAGGTTTTAAGTATTTCGATTTACTTAGGGCTGATTTTACCAAAGCCAGATAATTTTATCACAGGAATAATTTTGAATTTTTGACAGTTCTTCCATGCAAAATTTGTCAGACGACAGTTTAATTCCACGAAAAAAAATTATCTTCCGATTGAAAAATCAGCCCTTAATAATATATCTTTGCTTGATTTAAATTTATTGACAAAAAGTAAATGTGCTGAAGAAATGTGGCGGTGTATTTAAAATTAGTAACCCTGCTCCTCAATTAGATATCAGAGAGAGATGAGGCCTACGAAGGTCATTTCACACTTTCCAAAGGAATATAATTATGGTGAAACATAGCCAATTAAGTATGAATAAACCTAGACGTTCGTTGCCCTTGTACCTCTATTCCTAATATTCCTATTAGAGGAGCTATTTCACCATCTCCGATTATGCACTAAGTATTTACCAAAATATTAAAATGGAATATGATTTAATCTGCATGAAATAATTTGCCAAGTTGGTAATGTATCTGAAGATGGTGAAATAGACCCAAAGTCCAACAAATTAAAGTAAATTATTAAATGGTTACTTACAGCGTGAGTGGTGTGACCACTATCACAAAACGTCGGCGTACTCAACCCATCGGGATAGAACACTGTGGTAGACTGTGGGAGACGGTCGATTACTGATCTAGACCGCAATTGATCTGCAACAACACAAGAAACATGCATTTATAAATAGAAATTCATTTTATAGAAATAAAATCGCGAAATGGGGTGATGAACTGTGTAACCTCAGCTTTATTTGCTGGCAAAGTGGAAATCTAAAACAGATTTTCTTTTCTGCCGCTGTTCGAACTTGCATTTTCAATTTTTTGCCTGCTTTTTCATAAAATAAAATTATTTAATGTTAAGTATTGATCGATCACCAACTACTTATTACTATTTATTTGTTCGGTTTAAACACAGAAAAATAATTAGGTACTTAATTTATAAAAAAATACGAATCTGCAGTAGCATAACAGCATAATCAGCCAATAATGTTCCCACTGCTGGGACACAGGCCTCCTCTTTCTGTGAGAGGGTCGGGCCGCGCGGGCCCAGTGCAACCCGCACTGGGCTGGCACCAATGACGTATTATATTGGCTGGCACTGGTGGATGTCACATCTCTTCGAAATCTTAAATCTGCAGTAGGTCTAGAACCTATTAACAATTCTGATGGTCCGTTGCTATGTTCCTACGCTTATTATTTTTTTGTCAATTAGCAATAGTTTATTCATATTAATAATATCTACTTAACTACCAAACAAGTTTTCCGTGTTATAATCAACGGGGGAAATCCCTTTACTAATAAAGTAATAACCAATTTACAATGTGTGTTTGCAGACTGTTGGCTAAGCAAGCTTGCTTTATTTTATAGTGATTCTTTGTTTTATTTTACAATGTTCCGTTCCACTTTCCATGAACTTCTATGCTAATCATAACGGTACCTACCTATTACAGGAGTAAAATATATAGGGTATATTAGTATTATATTAGTAAAATATAGGTATTATTTTCTCGAAGCGAGTTAAAAGGACATGGTACCTAATAGTTTTTCCGAGAAAACAGATGTTGGTTCAGTCTTCAACCTGTTTGTTATTTTCATTATTACTCGGAAATTGGATTTTGCTTCACTCTCTTTTGTTAGAGTGAGAAGCAACTACCTGAAAAGACTAATTTGATGAATTCTCTAAAATTATGCGCTTTCGCAAACATCTTAGATAAGTACTAAAATAGATAATTATGTAAAGGTAATCTCGCCAAGGATTTTCCACGTTCCAACTGCGCAATGGCAATGTATGTACTTTAAATATCTCGGTTTCATTAAAAACGAATTTGACCTTATCGACCTGATGGTCACTTAGCGTTGTCTGATAATATTAATGTGTAGGTAGGTTGTGTAGCGTCGCGGGCGACGGTCACTCGACACTATAGCGATTAGTCGGCGGTGATCACCTGTCGCTGTAAACAAACGTCTGCGACACAAGATGAGAAGGCGATTAACGTCGCGCGGATTACTCTGAGGGTGGCCCCATTGCTAAGTAGCCGTATGATGTATCCAGACGCCATAATGATAGCTGGTGATAGGTAGGTACAAGTCCGTCGCCATGGCAACAGAAAACGTGTCGGGTTATTTTAGAACTTTGTTTTAGCTCTCTTCCGCGGTGAACCTTGTTGGACAATTAAGTAAACCTTTTAATTAAAACTGTCTTCATTTTGCATGTTTGTTGGAAAATATTTTCTCTTGTGGACGGAGAAAACGTTAGACATTTTTCATTAGGTACGATGAAAAATGTAAATGACAAGTAAAAGTAAGAGAAGTACATCTCTTCTAGTATGATTTCATACCTACAAACATATAAACAGACAAGAAGAGATAAACGGAAAAATACCTCGTACAAAGGTAGGTAATGCTTATTTCTAAAGAAATCTAAATACTTACAAACGTAAGAAATCTCTTCGTTACCCTTAGAAGAGATTTCTTTAGAGATAATCAGATAAGGCAAGGCAAGGTAAGGTGGTGCTACCTGTCATAGGAAATATTATCAAAAAAGGATTTTTACATCGGGCGTGAGAGTAAAAAAGAAAATGAAATACATAAAACATAGGTAGGTACAATATGAGAATATACTTACATACCTCTTTATAAAATACATACATATATGTTACCAGTTCTTTGTTAAGGTATTAAAACTATTACATAACACATTGTCTTACTCTAGCTAGATTAGATATATATTATCTACTCTGTATAGATTATACCTTATACAAAATTCTGGAAATTGGCACAGTATAGCTAGCTGGTATTTTTCCAGTGTCACCCAGCAATATTTTGGCGAAGTGAGCGACCGGCTCCACAGAATATGAATGAACTATTAGAATAGATTATTAATACATCACAGTTACACTTGGCATTCGTTTGAAGAACGCAAAAAAAAATTTTCATTCCACACTTACGCTGTGTGACGCAATAAGACTTAATAATGGGCGGTGTCACGAGACCCTGAGACTAACAATTTTCCGGCGGCTGATAAGAGTTAGAAGACGCTGACTTGTGTGGAGACACGTGCTAAGAGAGTGTATAGAAATACGTAGCACGACGATATCATTAATAATAAGTCATAAGTCATTTCTTAATTTGTTGAACATAGGTACAATAACCAAGTACTTAACCATATAGTAACCAAGGTTAGCTATTCAATTTTCTATAAGACATCTTGAAATAAAGAAGCATAGTCTCTCAAAAAGCTACTTAGAGGTAATTTGTGTTAGTGATTAATTTATCATCGTAGAGACCAGCGTCAATTTGTAGAGCACGTTCATCAACATTCTTTCCTCATAATTCATCACGACAAGAAGTTTCTAGATTACGGCGAAGTGTGTAATTAATTCGGTGTATATTTCCATATGACGCCACAATATGTGCCATTTATTAGCATTAGATAATCATGCTTCATCTCTTATTTTGTCTATTGAAAAGAAGGAAACATAAGATCATTAACGACACTGAAAAGCAACAATGATTAGCGTACAATGCAATGTAGAGCTAACGTTTCTTTGACAATAGAAACAACTAACTGTATCGTGAATTCAACCTGCTCTGATTTCGCAATGAAAAAAAAAAACATTTTTCTAAGGTTTCTAACATTTACGTGAAACTATTTTCTAGAACTCGAACACCTGCGTCCGTGGCTGCTGAAGTGCCTACTCGCAACACATTGTTGTAAATTAGAAATGGAAAATTGGAGCATATAGGCACACTGCTAAATCGAAACTTAACCGTAGATACTAGACAGTTAAAGCAAATTATATGAGATTGATTAATTGAAGGAATATTTAAATTTAACGATTATATAAATAGAAATGGACTATACTAAAATAGTGAAGACTGATATATCTGATTATCTGACACGTATCATACTTAACTTAGCAACCAGGCAAAAGGTAAAAGAGAAAGACGATTTGAAATCAGGCGATATACTGAGAATCTTTACCCTAATCTTCCGTAATTAAGATAAAGATTTTTTTTTTGTTAAATTCGACGATGTCGAAAAATGATATTCCATTTATCACACTTAACAACAAGATAACAGGAGGAAAGAAATGTTAAGATCAAGATTATGTGTATTATAAACAGCTCGGGAAGATAAGGACATCTTCCACAGCTAGTCCAGTAATAAAACATGACGCCTTAGTTTTTCTTGTCAGCTACACACAAGTTGCTTAATGCTTAGTAACACTAAGTTAAGGTTTAACTCAGGATGGCTGTTTATGGTGCAATGTTTTAATGAAGGTTCTTGAATTCTGAATGAATTGTCGAACTACAAAGTGTTGTAGTTTGACAATTCATTCAATATTACATCATCTCATTTGGGTCCGGTCTTCGGACTCCTAACTTCCATATTAGCTTCGAGATTTCAGATTAGTTTAATAATATATCCGCCAGGAAGACTGAATCTAGGATTTACCTCTATTGAGAGTGCTCAATGTTAATATGGAAATCTAGGCTTAGGAGTCCGAAGACCGGACCCAAATGAGAATTATGTAGACATGTGTGCTAGTGCGAACGCTCACGAAACGCCATCAGGCTGTTTCACTGTTATCAACCCTCATACAATACCAACAGGTAGGCCAGTATGAGCTTTGATCTCCAGCCAGCTTTGAAAACCAGCGCTGGGGCTCTGTCTCGTATAGGGTCTTAGCATTATGCTGAGCGATGGCCGTTTTGCGTGGATGTGACGCATATTTACCCCCAATTTTTTTTTTTTTTGTGTTTGTGGTATTTTTTATGCGTCATGTTTACCGCAAATAAATGTATTTTCTTTCTTTATATCTAACTCCTACACCCTGACTCAAGCACCTTAAGGAATTTCTGCGCATTGATAACACTGTAGTCCGAGTAAAAGATGGAGTCTCATAAAATTTCTTTCTCGGTAGGTGTTAAAATCGCGGCGTATTGAACACAAGTTACATAAGTAAGAGACAGGTAAAAACCTTTATTATTTCTCACGACGGGAATACAAATGAATGATTAACGGTAATTTAAAACAATATCAGCTGGTTAATAATAACATTCCACTATACAGGATAATAGGACAAAACATTGAATATAATAGTTATTTATAAATTTTGAATATTAATGAAGATAGCATACTTGTTTTCGCGGTGAAGAAGAGAAAAATAGATGATGTCCATGATGCCGGTTTTGTAGAGACAGTCTAAACTTAAGCTAATTAGACAGGTTTATTTAGGACAACTTTTTGAAGTGAAGTTGAAGAAGGTGAAGCTAGTTTTGTTAAAGCAATAAATGAATTCATTCCACTTATTAATACGCATCTAACAAACAGAACGACGCGTGTCAAAGGCACACATCAACGAATTGATTTGCAATAACAAACAAATACGATTTCCGTGGTAGTCGATTCTTATCGATAACATACACAACGGAAATCAATTGTACGGACCGAAACATTTTCCTTGTTGTGTGACAGTTGGTGCAGTTTGTAATACACTTTATAAATAAACCACATGCATGTGCATGTGCCTGCAAGGTAATTGCGTAACAGTCTAACAGTACCAATGGCTTTCATTTGACAGTTCAACAACATTCATTGCGTTATTTACAATGTTGAGCAGACCACTTTTTCGAAAATATGAAGCAATGGATTAGTAAATATCGTTCAAAATGATACAGACTGTGATTGATAGTGTTTTACGCAATTAGGCTGCTGGTGCTAATAGTAATGTTCATAGCTAATGCTGCCTGTTGTGGTTTTATGGACCCTGTTTTGTTAGGAATAGAATATGGAATGTAAAGTTAAGTTAGTCTAAGCTGAAGAAAAGAGCATAAATGTACCTATCTCCAATATATGTGTACATACAGAACCTCGTATTGAACATAATAACGAAAATAATAAATAATACTGATTACCATGTCTCGTGTAAGTATAATATCATGCGTGCGATACATGGAATGAATAATAGAATAATATATCGCTTTAGCTAGTCTTCGATATGAAAACATTAAAGTACCTAGATCGTATTATAACAAGATATACTTCATCAGTGTAATCCTCCGCAATATATTATGTCGCTTCCAGATTAGATAGAGCTATTTATTCCGTGAACAGTAATTTCCGGAAATTTTCTGAATAATTGCTCAGCCCCAGCAGTCTCGACATTCATAGCGATCGCTTTACGACTGAATTCGGTCGCAAAGTACTGTCACTCCATACATTTCACCTGTCAATCTGGGACTTTGCGACCGATTTCGGTCGTAAAGCGATCGTTATGAATGTCGAGACTGCAGCCCCTGACTATGAATCATTGCTATTTACTTATCAGGCCGAGCAATCTTATCACTAAGCAACAGAGCCAATGTACTAAGTAAAATACTGCGATTAACCCAAGCCGTAACTCGGGCAGCTAATTAACGAAGCACCGTTACCAAAAATAAATGGAATTTTATTTAATTCAAGGCAGAAGCAGATAAACGGTTTCCTGAACGCGTATTCGATTTGCGAAGGAGTTTTCTTGCATTTGACCTCAAAATACTAAAGCATTACAAGTTGAGCATGTTCGATTTAGCACCAATAAGTTTGTACGACGGCTGTCTGCTCCACGGCGTGGTCTAAATATAACAACCACGTGCACGTTTAGGGGACAATGTTCGGAGTTATTCGGTTCATAAACTGATTTGGGGTCAGATGCCGTGCGTCTAGACTACATTGTGACACAAATAAGTATCTCGCCTTGTTATAGTATTCAGCATCTCACTTTTTTATGAATGACACACATGGTGAGATATTTTGAAGGTGCTCAGTGAGTTTCAACTTGGGTATTATCAAAATGGTTTCTGCTTCTGTTGTTCTCATAAGTTAAAGGTCGCAAGCGAGGTTTCATCTTGATGAAGAGAAAGTTACTGAGAATTACTTCTAGTGTAGAAATTTATATAGATACCTACACGTAACCTGAATGATGATTTATCATCATTTTCTCGGAAAAACGATTATTTCCTGAAAACTACGTAAACTTGTGCAATAATATGCTTTCAATGACTTACTGGGAAATAATGGAAAAATAAGGACAAGGTACTTACGATTTCATCGATTTTCCTCTCGAAATTCAGATACTAGCCTTTGCGCTGTATAACACCAAAGGACTACATTTGAAAAGGCACTATTAAGGGCTTTCGTGTGAACTACAATGAGCCCTGTAGCGACACGACTGCTCGTTATTACATCGAAATGACGAGTGGCTGGGACTGGCTGGCGATGGCGCTGCGGGCGACAAGCGCAGGCGCTGGCGCGTAGATCGTGCTACGCGACAATCGCTGCTAATAACATCAACATTATACAAGTCTTACACAAAGAAATCAAATTAAGTACCAAATATAGTATATGCTCCTCAAGAGCTTCCAGCCTATTTAATATCGCAGTTATCTTCCTGCACTTTCTCTCCAAATAATTTTGTTTATAGTTATGAGATTTAAAAGATCTAACAAATACCATTACGAATAAGCATGCATCCATTTGGAATAATATTTCATCATTATCGTTATTCATATTGGGTTGAAAGACCCAAACATAATCACTTTCATGACTACTAGCGCCATCTGTGAAATATAATATATACTACAACGTTAACGGGACGACCAACCATTCGTTTTATTAAGATAAATAAATGATACCTCCGAGTAGAATGTCATTGGTTACTTGATACTACGGCGTCAGCTGAAGATGGCGCCACTGGTAACTTTTACCATTGTAAAACGCTATAATATTAAAATATGTAGAGATAAAATGTTTACGTATGTATAATAATCAAAAACTAAACGCTGATCTGACGCCATTAGCTTGACGGATAACATTTATAGTGGATTTTATATACAAAATACCTATACAAAAACATACAAAAATACGTGGTTAAGTATACCGTGTGAAGTGAGCCAAACATAAATTATCATAATTACGACGTTCTGTGTTGATACTGTCTTTTCAATGTTACATTATAGTGGGAAGTAATTTTAGCATTTTTGTTTTCTTTAAGTAGGTAGGTATACAATCATCTATAATGTATTTTATAACCTATGAAATCATATAGTAGGTACTTGAATATTTTATTGAGCAAAAACCATCATCAAGTCTTGTTTTAAATGAGTTTCTAATTCATTTGAATTTTAATGTGCAACCTGTTTGGTTAAAACGTCCCATCTGGCTTGCGGTGGCTACTCAATCTAGATTGTGACGCCAATTTAACCTTTGATCAAAAATTTATATAAATTCAAGAATAGACATTTAATTTATTTTTGGCTTACCTATTTAGTTGCTAGGCACATAGACCTTGTTCTTTAATTTTAGACAAAACATGACTCAGCTTTGCCTACATCTATTTTATTTAAGTAAGTGTATAAAGTTGATGATACATGATAACATGACAATCACTGAAATATTTTAGAAAGTGAAGCTTTCTTTGTTTCGTTGTAATAAGGAGAAAAAGATCTAGGTAGGTAATGATTACATAATATAAACTGTTGAACACGTGTTTCATTATCTTGCCTGTTTTAGAACACGCTAAGAACAGTCTGGAAAATAGAATACCTACCTATAGGTTGGTAGATACCATGATAGGTATGTGTTGTTACGACTACGACACCATCTTGTCTATAAATGAATTGAATGCAATTACCTATATTATTTACTTTTGCATGTTACAGCATCTCATTCATATTGATATTCGTTGCAAAACGTTTTATTTTTACAGTGAATGACAATATTAACATGACTTGACATTTTGTCATTTGAATTAAAAAATAGATGAGGAATTGGAACAGATTACTAGGCGTATCAGGCAGCTACGATCTGTAAGTGTATCTGCCTAATTTGGTGTAGTCTGTGTGCTGACACTGACACTGCTAGGTATTGTGTATCGAGCACGGAGACCTTGAGGTGTTACGTGGCGTTATGTCGAGTGTTCCCCAACCGCGACCTGCCCCACAAGCCCACAACGATGGCTCAACGTCACACTGCCCCGGGTCAACGAACTCACGCTACACCCATTTACCTAATGGCTGCTTCCTATCTTTGCCGCCTCCCAAACTTTATCATGTCGCCACATTACACATACGCACACTATCGTAAAAATGTTACGATATATTCACACTTCTAATATGAATATGACGTAAGTACTATACTAATATTAGGTACGATAATTATAAGTTTTGCAAGTAGTGACGTTCAACACGTTTTCCTTCGAGTTTATAAATCAAAATATTTATGAATCGTTTTGAAAACACAAAGGTATGAATCCTCTATTTGTATAAACGACGGTATTGCGGAGTTATGTACCATACCTACCTATTGTGTGAACTAAGAGATCCTTTCTTCAATAAAATTGTAGGATTCGACACAAGTGAATGTTTTATTGTCTCACATGCATACAAGACTTACAAGCCTCCATTGCGTGTGTGCGGTTGTGTAAATTATAATATTATCAGGGCCGTCTTTAACCTATTGATGGCCCTGGGCACATAAGGATCACGGGGCCCCTGTGTAAATAAGAGACAATAAAAGAAACATATTATATATATTATATATTTAATAACTGGGGGGCTAGGAACTTATTTTAAATCGCACTGCAAATTTTGTTATTGAATCGGGTACTAATAATGCGTAGAATGGAACGGCAGCTGCAAATACTGATTTTTTTATGAGAGCAGGCCGGCCGGGGTCCCCGTCGATCGCGGGGCACTGGGCACTTGCCCAGAGTGCCCAATGGAATAGAGGGGCCTGAATATTATTGGGTGTGTAACTAACAACTAACAGTTCTAGATGTATAGATAGTGCAATGATAGACAATCTCGTTTTTTGAACTTGGTTAAGTTCATTTCCGGGCAGCGCAACGGAACGAGCACTTATTTAGCCACAGATTATTTTGGTTTCTACAGTCCTTCTACAATTATTTTACCTTTGATCTTGCATCATGTCAAAATCACAGTGATCTTTATTATCACACCTATAATATTGCTTTTCGGTTGCAGCGATTGACAAGTCCGTCAAAATCACAGTGACCTTTATTTTCGTTACAATACGGTGGCTATTGGCTTACTTCTGTCAGAGGTATGTACATTATCTGTGAATGCACTGCAGATGTTTCTTTTACACATCTACCACAGATTAAGTAGGTAATATTTACTACACCTATAAACCTCATTTGATGGTGACCTTGATCTACGGCGTAGTGTGTGAAGACTCATTCGTAATGTTCGTCAAAATATCGTGCCGTAATATTGTTAACTCACACAGTTACCTACTTAACTATTATTCTGTGACATTCATTCCTGTATTTAATTGGTATCAGCAAAGTGAAGTAATTAACAGTGTGTGGTTACCTGTTATTAACAACGAGATGGGACCGCCATACCTATATAATTGAGTTACTTCATAGAAACCATTTTTTTTAAGTCGTTTTTTTTGTATCGTGTTTTGTTTATCGTATGTTACTATCCTATCATGTTGAGTGTAACAGAAGAATTTCTGTTTTTTTTTTTGTTACAGCATCTTTTCGGCGGCCGACAATCATGATAGTCTCAACACACCCTGACCTACTATCCTTTGGCAGTACACCAAGTACGTATAATTTTTTTTGATTAAATATTGTCCCGTCGGGAGACCGCTACTATTTTAAACTTTAACAGAACGTTAGGCTAATAATTAGAGCGGTCCCCCGACGGGCCAACATTTAATAAAAAAATATCATACGTACTTACCTGCGTAGGGTCATAATTTCAAGGTTATTTTTTTCTATATACACAGTCTGGCCATAAATACTGTTACAATTAAAAATAAGAAAGATATTACATTTGAATTTGGAATCTGTCATTTTTATAAGATTGTTCATGAGTTTTTTAATTTTGGCGCCAATACATTGTACAATATTTTGCGATATTAAAATGGAGTGGGGTGATAAAGAGAACCGAATCGCTGTGATTGCTTTACACAAAGTTGGTATGGAGCCAAATGCAATTTTTAAAACTCTCCATACGCTTGGTATTAGTCAAATGTTTGGGTACCAGGCTATTAATAGGTACAATGAGACCTCCTCTGTTTGTGACAGAAAAAGATCTGGCCGTCCACGTAGTGTTCGTACGAAAAAGGTGGTCAAAGCAGTAAGGGAAAGAATTCGAAGAAATCCTGTCCGAAAGCAAAAGATTTTATCTCGGCAGATGAAGATAGCACCCAGAACATTGTCGCGTATTTTAAAAGATGACTTAGGACTTGCAGCCTATAAGAGACGCACTGGTCATTTTTTAACTGATAATTTAAGAAAGAATAGGGTGGTAAAATCGAAACCACTACTCAAGCGGTACGCAAAGGGTCACAGAAAAATTTTGTTTACGGATGAGAAACTCTTTACAATTGAGCAACATTTTAACAAACAAAATGACCGTATTTATGCTTAAAGCTCTAAGGAAGCTTCCCAATTAGTCGACAGAGTGAAATGTGGGCATTATCCGACTTCAGTTATGGTTGTTAGCTATGAAGGAGTGACTGAGCCATATTTTTGTGAAAAAGGTATCAAAACATCGGCACAAGTGTATCAAGATACCATTCTTGAGAAGGTAGTTAAGCCCCTTAACAACACCATGTTCAATAACCAAGTATGGTCCTTCCAACAAGACTCAGCGCCGGGTCATAAAGCTCGGTCCACGCAGTCTTGGTTGGAAGTGAACGTTTCGGACTTCATCAGAGGTGAAGACTGGCCGTCGTCTAGTCCCGATCTTAATCCGCTGGATTATGATTTATGGTCAGTTTTAGAGAGTACGGCTTGCTCTAAACGCCATGATAATTTGGAGTCCCTAAAACAATCCATACGATTGGCAGTGAAGAATTTTCCCATGGAAAGAGTGCGTGCTTCTATTGATAACTGGCCTCAACGTTTAAAAGACTGTATTGCAGCCAATGGAGACCACTTCGAATAAGCTTTTAATATTTTAAATTGTTTTATATTTATGTATTAAACTAACACATTGTAAAAGTAATAAATACTATTTGCAATAAAAAAAAAATGTTTTTCTTCGTGACAATATTTATGGCAAGACTAGGTACATATGTATATAGGGTTTCACGTTTATACCTTTTTTATTCTATTTGTGGCTATTTTTTTAATAGTTTAAAAAAAATGTTTTAGGCTTTTTACATTCTCACTATTTTTATTATTATTTTGTGACGGGGGTTTTTTAAATTTTAAATTTAATTTTTCGAACATATGAAGCAATGGATTTATTATTCCTTCAAAATGTTTCAGATTGTGAAACTGTGTTAGAAGATGAAGCCACCTTATTCTGCGGTACTGCACTTTACTGCACTGGTTTCACTCTTTTTTAAGATCTTCAACGGTTTGTAGTTCCTCTTCTCCATAGGGTGGGAGGACAGCCATACGGCTTTAATTAAATTTTGTTGGTACTAGCGCAGTAGTCACTTTGAATCTGGTTAGTCGCGAGCAAGGCTTGGAACCGATAGGTACCAAAAGTAAAGGTTCTGTACCGGTTCCTGCCATTTCGGTACCTGGATATCGGTGTCAAACGAATACCGGTACTACTAACATAATCTAACAAAATACCGGTACCAAATTCAGGTACCCGCCGCGTACCACAAATCTGGTAGGTACTTTTAAATTTTACCATAAAGTTATTTATCCTAATGCCTAAAATTATTGTCCGGTCGTCGAGAAATGCGTTCCTGACACCTGTCAATGCATAGTCCTATATCTATGTGTCAATGCGACAATTATAGTAGCTATAATAAAGTTCAAATTCGCAAAACATATTACAATATTTTGTTTGGTACCGGTACTGATCCGATACTGATTAGAAAAACCAATAGTACCTACAGGTACGGGGTACCTCGTCAGGGACCGGTATCACACCAAGGTCAATGGTACCGGTTCCCAAGAATACCGGTGTTTCAAGCTCGCGAGGAAACTAGATTATAGCTACCTACTCGCTAACTTGCCGCCCTTTTAATAGGATGTCGTTAAAAAGTAACTAATCAAACGACACTTTTATGTTAATGAGAAACTTTGTGCTGAAATCGCAGTTATAAATGAGTGAATTTCTCAAGCGTAATTTTTAGGCGACGCGGATGAAAATCGTATCTTAAACCAAACGTACAATAAAGATTTTTTTAAAGAAAGTAGACGTACCGTACATATTTATAAAAAAAATATGTTATTTAAGGTCTCTGAACACAGCGGGCGGGGCGGGGCGCGACGGGACGGCGACGCGGCGCTGGCGCGGCGGCAGTTTTCACACTGCAGGCGCGATCACGTCCCATCCCGCCGCGCCTTTCTTTCATCTTAAAAGATGTTGAGTGATTTAGACATGGAAACGCTAATGCTCATAGTTGCGCTAGCTATGAAAAAACAACGTAAACGGAAATGGGTGCATGAAATAAATCAAAAACGCGCTCGCGTCGCGGCACGCCCCGCCCCGCCGCTTCTGAGTTGTATTCCCGCTCGGCGGCTCTGTGTGGCGTCTTCCGTAATATCTAGTACATTACAACTGCTCAGCGTCGCGTCGCCGTCCCGTCCCGCCCCGCCCCACCCGCTGTGTGCAGAGACCTTTAGAATTATTCTGGTGGCGCGTCCACAATCTGTTTTTCTGGGAATTACCACCGCTTAAACGAAACTACACTAGTTTACTAGAAATTACTAGTTTATTTCAATTCAGTATTAGATTTTCTGTCTGATGACAGTTTTATTCTTATATTTAGTGCAATACGCTGTTACGGGTCCTCAGAAGCACGAAAGTCTGACAACCAGTCTTACCAAGGGGTATTACCTAGTAACTGGGTTGTGGAGGTCAGATAGGCAGTCGCTTCATGTAAAATACTCGTATTCAGCTGCATCCGGTTAGACTGGAAGCCGACCCAACATTGTTGGGAAAAGGTTAGGCAGATGATGACCTTTTTACGCCTAAACCACTGAACGGATTTCGATAAAATTTAGCAAGGAGATAGATGGCTTCCTGGGGAAGGACAAGGACACACTACTTCTTGTCCCAGTAGCCCGTTCCCCTGGGATAATTTCCAACATCCACGCGGGCGCAGCCGTGGGCAGAACCAAAGTAGTTAAGATATTTCTGAAGTGTAAAAGTGTTTTTAGAACCAATTTAATTACAGAAATAAACATTATTTATTAGAAAGTTGAGTATACTGGGTCAAATTAAATTAGCTAGCGAAACTCCGCAGTCGTGATGGGTCTAAAAATGATAAAACTATGACTACACACTAACATCACTACCAGCGACCATTGCCCCAAAAAGGAAACGTGAAATCTTTTTTATTTTTATTTAATCGAGTTTAGGTAACGATAGCAATCACGTCTGCAGTTTCGTTAGCTAATTCAATTTGACCCTATATAGGTGCAGTCAACTAGCTGTAGTAAATAACAGACTAGTTACTGCCCGCGACTTCGTCCGCGTGAAATTTCGGCCCACGACCCATCGCGTCGCATGTCACCGCTCGCCCGTGCTTCGTTTTCACTTGGCGTTCTTTGACTTTTTTTCTTTTTGTTCGGCACCTAAGGGTAATATCAGAACGTTAAATAGCCCTTAGCCTTCTTCAAGAATTAGGCTACCAAATGCAAAAATATTTTTTCAAATCCGACTAGTACCTAGTTCCAGAGATTAGCGGGTTCAAACAAACAAATTAGTATATAAATTAGTATAGATACCGTAGATATAGATAGATATTACCTACGCTATCATCATATCAACGTTTTTATTCACACCGTTAATGTTATCATTGACGAAAAGTGTAGGTTGGGTTATCTCGTTCCAGCTAGCATTGTAGTTAAATAAAGATATGACCCATCTACTATAGACATTTATCAGACACAGAATATGCTCACTACTACAGAAAATACAATGCCAGTTATAAATATAAATCCGCATTTTTTTATGATTTCCTTTTGTTTTTAATTCTATATGCCGCGTAAAACCTTACTTCTCAGGTAGGTAGGTTATTCTATTGAAAACAAAGTGCAGTCCGTTATTTTAGCTCTGACAGCAGCAACCTTATTGTGATGAGAATAAAGATCACAATGATTTTGACAGGCTTGTCAGTGGCAGCAACCCAACAGCAACCATAATAGAATGAGATTAATGTTTTGGACACTGATGCAAAATCAGAGTTAAAAAATAACTGTTAACGGAATGTACCTGAGTCAACAAACAATTTAATCAAATCACATTAGGTGCATAATAGTCTTTAAGAACGATTTTGAAGTACGCTGTAAGGCTAAGCTAAACATGTTGTTATTGTAAACTTTTTATTATTTGAGTACGAGGCTTTTGGCTACTGTATGTTTGTATGTTTTTTTTTTTTTGTAATATGTGTTTTGTTTGTGCAGAACAAAAAAAAAACTTTCTTTCTTTCTTAGCTACGAACTTATTTAGCTCAAAAATGACGTTTGTAGTAGGTATTAATACTTTGTCATTTTACTTGTAAGTAGGTATTTAACCAAGTTTGGACTTTGGGTAATGAGGCCGCACTATCAATAATAATGTCATGTATACATACATAGATACAGTAAGTACGGTAGCTCATTGATTCGACTTACGCGTGCCACCGTTCTAATTCCAGAGAGGTTATTTTGAGCATGTTTTGAGAATCGGAAATTGCTCCAATTTGCTCGTATTGTACTTTAATAGTCGAGATTTTTGTAATGTCTACTCGGGGTATGGGCTGATTAGGATATTTTTGTGGCGTAGGGAATAATAAAATCAAAGGTAAGTACCTATTTTGATGAAATTGGTTAAGTATTAAGAACTTCTAGGAAAGCTTTATGCTTACATACATATTTTTTTATATATTCCCATACGGGCATAATTGACTTACCCACACATATCTCACGTAGACACCTATTCAATAAATATAGGTAGGCACTTACAATTTTTGTACAAATAAAATATTTTTTTGCACATTCAGATTTAGACGTCCAAGCATTTTAGTTTCTTTAACTTTCAAGTCGGAACTAAACCGTCCACGATCTATTATAGCGTTATTAAAGTGTCCCATACCTAAAGGTCTATCACTTAAAACTGATCCGACCATAGCAATCTACCGGTTTCACCCGGCAAGCAAAACATTGTGAAACCCAGACGGAGGTATAATAAATCAATAAAGATGTGTCACATGTGTGTACGTAAACGTTGTGAGATAGGGGGACAGGCTCGCCACCTGTTACGTTTAACACAGGGTGTGTTATATGCAAAAAAATGTAATTTTTAGTCTTATAAAAATAGCTTTATAAAAACAGCTGCACATCTACTCCTTGTAAGCGGTTGGCGATTTAGATATCTGGGATTTTACTCAAGATTTTGTTGATTTTGTTTGTTGCGGCACATCTTCTAGGACGTGGTGGTGGCCGACGTATTCTAGGATATAGGGGACGGTTTTTGTAGCTGAACTAGCCTAATTTGAATACTGGTTTTTTTAACGTAAATCCGTAAGTACGTTGTGGACTAGTGACAACATCACTAGGTAGGGTAATATTCGATCCATGTAATGTCCAGGGTGATTACGGAGCCCCCATAAAAACAATGACACTCTTTTCTGAGTACCTATTGCCCTTCATGTCGTATCACCTGACCCAAGGATATCATAGAGGAAATACCCTAATTGGAAAAAAATCAAATAAAAAAAAATCAAATCAAATCTTTTGCCTTTCCCAAAATGGAATGCACTGAAGAGGTTAAACATATACTCTCGCCTTCTTCTCTTAGGGGCAGCCGGAAACTACAGAACGCCACCTGCGAAAATCCGTACAAAATCCTTTTGCTTCGTTCATCTACACCCTAATTGCGTAACACACTATTGATCATAATCCCAATTATTTTGAAGGATATTGCTAAACCATTGCTTCATATGTTCGAAAAAATTGTCTGCCTAACAACGTACCTAAATAACGCAATGAGTGTTGTTGAGCTGTCAAAATGAAAGCCATTCCTACTTTTATTGTGTTACGTCATTGTTCTTCTGGTCAATTTAGTATGGGGCAATGTAGGTACTCGTATATGCAACTATACTCTCTCGCTCGTATAATTATGTAATAGAGGCTTATGCATATGTAATATTGTAGACACTTGTTGCAAGTACAATATTAGGTTAGTCATGAAAGCCCATTAATAACACTGTAATTTTTACACAACAGTGTCAATTTTGATTTTGAAATTAATTTGCTAAGCAGAGTTAATTTTCTTCAAATTTTGCTTCTGGCCCGACTTTAATTAAATATAACTAGTGACCGACCGAAGGTTTGGTTTCGGTTTCGGAAGGTTTCGGCCAAAAAGTGGCCGGATCTCGGGCTGACCGAAACTGGCATACTTATGGCTTACGTGAGGTTTTGATAAAATACGAACGACTGACCGATAGACAGACAGCGTAGACTTAGTAATGTGGTCACGTTTCCACCCTTTTTGTAAAAAAACAAAAAATAAGTGTTAATTAATACCTACTTTAAAAAAATCCTTTTTATAAAATAAATCTGATACCTAATTGCGAAATCAGCTCTTAATCAAATTATTTGTAACAAATCTACAAAAACGATGGGTCTCAGAAAATAATGTCAATTTAACTACTTACCTACTTAATTTTTTCTTAACTGCAAAGTTTCGGTTTCGATGTGGGCCGAAACTAGAAGAGGGGCCGAAGATTCGGTTACAGTTTCGGATTCGGCTGAAAATGTTGTTTTGGTCGCACACTGTTGAATTGAATATTTTGCTCAATAAATAGGATTTCAAAAACTGGTGTGTTTTTAATCGACTGACGTTACAGTGACGACTCCAAGCGAAGACTTTATAATTATGTTATTCCATTCTGCTTCTCTTTCTACACATAATTTAGTGTATCTGTCCATTTTCTTTCTAAAAACCTAGATTTAGGTGGGTAGCTTTTATCTTAAGCAATAAAAATGTTAAACGGTATAGTGTACCTAGACCATTACGGTTCTGATGATGCAAATATCCATTACCACAATGAAAAACATCTATCAATAGGACAAGAACACTTTGGAATAGAAGTAAATACAGCTTTGAGCCCTTTGGGGTTGAAACACTCGGGCCCGAGTTAAGGAATTTCTCGCCGACTGGTCGACACTACACGTGACCAGAGGGCTGTGTCGTTCTTTGACCAAATACTCAACGTGGCAATGCTACTTCTTCTGGGCACGTTTTCGGATGACAGCGATGCGGACGAGTACTTCGACGCCTAAATTTCCTTTTGTTTTTGTTTTTATATAATTGGTTATATTGTCAATAATAACACATTATAGGTTTTGGTGAAAAATTCCTTCTATTGTTTTTAGCAATATTTACAGAGAAGATTTTCCAGAACAGCAGCTTTGTGAGTCTGAAACGGAATAATAAATAAAATATTTAATTAGATCCCATAATTATAAGTTAATTTCCAGTACCATTTAAAATTATTTTACGAGTTATTGTGAGAAGTATTTTTTTCTTTAATTGATGTCTTTTGTCGTTTTCCTACAGTATTAGATAAATGCGATGTCAGTGTCTATAAATCTATAATTACCTATAAATTACTGAGATACGCCTATTATTCTATTGATGCATGCAGGAGTTTTCCCTTACACACAACATTTCTTAATAAAAATTATCACTCTATTTAAAAATGAAATCTTGAGTTTTACGACTTCCTTCTTCCTGACTGTCCTTAGCTATAATTGTAAAACGATATCTTTGTACTAATAATACCTGATGAAATTGTACCCCGTGTCATCATTTAAGTCGAAAGACGTCCGACTACGTACGTACGACTGCTGGACATAGGCCTCCGCCAAGCACCGTCACTTCGACCGGTTCTATGCTCCCTGCATCCAGCGGATTCCTGCGGCCTTCACAAGGTCATCGGTCCACTTTGGGAAGTCTTGTGTAATTTATTATATTGTTCGAATTATACGAAACTCATCTGTTTCGTATGGACAAATATAACATTACGATCCAGACGTGGTACATAATCGCTTGACACAACTCTTGGAAATAGGAAAATTATAGCTATTGAGTCGCCAAATCTAGGCAATCTAGCCATCTCCTGCTCAATCCTTCAAAGGTATGTAGTTAAAGGTTCCGTTAGGATCGATTGGTTTAACCACGTGATAAGGACTCGTGAGAAAATGCTGGGAGAAGGGATAAAAGGGTAGCGGCAACACTGAGTTTTCTATAATGTCAACTTTACAAAATAAACCCAGCTTTAACTTTCTAAGCAACAGACGTGCGGTGTCAATCATGTCATGTGTCGCCTGTGACGGAGCTCTTAGGCTAATCAATATTGTATGAGCGTGTTACTTTTTCCGTAAAAGTAAAATACTTCCTTTCCTTGTCATTTTAAAGGCAATGAAAAGAGAGGGCGTTATATTTTACTAAATATAGGGGATTTGCCCCTGAAAGTAGCATTGACAAAGCGTATTTAGCATCAAGTACATTTTAAAAAATCAGGTAAGGCGAGCAGTTCATTGCCCCAAGCTAAGAGTACTGACCTGTAAGCAAGTCTGGACAATATTTGATGGTGTGGGCCTGGTCACCGGTGGCGCCACAGCGGGGACAGCGGAACCCGCGTAGAACTGGACACCGCACTCGGCCACGAACATCCCGAAGTGCGTGCGACGTGTACCAAAATGACGGCTTGCCGTTGTTCTTACAAAATGCACATTCCTGTGTAGAAAGTAAATATTTAATTGGACCTATATTAATCCACATCCGTCTCTCTAAACTCTTTCCTGCTTTTACGTTAACTTAAATTGTTTTTTTAATCCGGTTCTTAATTCTCCACGGATACAATAATTTTATAATAGTTTTATGCTGTAGTCAGCCAGAGACAATAAACCGTGTTTTTTTTTGTTAATTTACTGGACGCTACAATTTAATTAAACTTCCTTTTTGCAACTTACCAAATATCTTTGGGTGATCATCCTCTGTCTGCGTAAAACGTCAGCATACTTCATTAGCACTTCTAGTTGGTGAGGATTTAGGGAGAGCAGTGCCGCTTCTTGCTGTAACACCATATCTTTGAAACCGTTGAGCCCCTGTGATGGAGTCGGCGGCGTGGGAACTCTCTCTAAAATAAAAAAGCTTGTAAAGAACAAGATGTATTATGGAATTTTTGGCTTGCTTCGTTATCTACGTGCACTTTAAATACCTAGGGACAGACCAATTTCAAGGAAAATTAAAAAATACTTAATAATTAAGAAAGATCTTTGACAAGTGATACATAATAAAATCATGTGCTTATTGATTTCGCTTACACGTAATAATTAAAAGCGAACGGTGTGACTAATAACATTCCTTAAATCTGAGCTAAGAAACCTAGATAGATAGATAATTCGGCAAAGAAATAGAAACCACTTTCATATTCATGTTATCCGTGAAGTTATCTACATATGTTGATAGTGATCTTGAATTCGAAATTAATGATAACTTCTTATCAGAAGTTATCATTAATTTCGAATTCAACCTACAAGCTACTTTTAAAGAAAAACATACATTAGCATTTGTATATGTTAGTGATTTGGTTTCGCTGTCAAAGCATCACTCATTTGTTTAGATAATGGGTTTGAGTATGGGAAGTTTGAAATTGCCTTGAAAGCTCATCATCTGCCTAGCCTTTTCCCAACTATGTTGAGGTCGGCTTCCAGTCTAATCGGATGCAGCTGAATACCATATTGTACATGGAGTGACTGCTTATCTGACCTCCACAACCCAGTTACTGGGTAATACGATACCCCTTGGTAAGACTGGTTGTCAGTCCTTTGGGCTTTTAACGACCCGTAACGACTGTCAAAGATATTCATGTCATTGTATATATGAAATTCATCAATGTCAATGTGTATATGATCCGGAAATAATCTTGGTCAGCTCATTTGAGGACCACGGAGATTGATAGTGTGTTACACTATAGGGTGCTGATCGATCAACCCGTGCGGCTGATATTACTTAGTCAAGAACCCCTCTAGTGAAGGTCTGAAAACCTGCAAATGAAATTAAAATATGTCTAATATTTTTTTTACAATACTTGAACGATTAGTAATTATTTTATTTAGACCAAAATGCAAATTATAAAAATTGCTTTAGACTGTACATTTTGGACAGCGTACCTACCTTTTTTCCGTGAAATCTAACGTCCTACACAGTTACCTACTGCCAGTTAAATTATTTTCGTAAACACGAGCCATTTTTTTTAGCAAATCGAGTGTTTATTAGATCTGTTAAAAAAATCGTGTAACTGCTGTGTTCTTAATTAGATGTTATCTCTTGAATATTAATGAAGACCTTGCGTAATTATATGCATCAAACATTAAGTAGTTTGCAAACGTCGCCAATAACGTCGAAACTCAATAAAAAAAATATTATATGTCGAATAGAATAACGTATTAAGTTAAGTTCACGAAAAACTTTAGTATTAGGTAAACTGCGTAGTAACGTCTTATACGTCACAGTTAGTTGTCAGGCAATTAATTCGCACCACTTCCAACATAGCAACAAAGAATTTAGGCACAGTCGACAAAAGAGAGATGAAGGTGCATGCAGACTTCAACGACTTTTTCACCCCTGGGCCCTATGCTGATTGGTCAAATCATTGACATTCTGGTTCGTTCTTTTGTTTAAAAGTTGGCGCACACATCGAAATAACTCAAATTAAAAATAGGGTGGCAGGGACGCGCAACCTGTTGCCATGAATTCAGTACATGCTTCAGAACCCAGAGTTGTAATTTTTCGAAGGTTATTAAAAAAAAATTGCTCTTCCATACATGTTGACCGCGTAGGTTACACTTTGATTGCACTTTTTTATGAAACAGCAGATGTTTTTTTATAACCTACGTAAAATTTCTGAAGAATCATATGCTGAATTATATTATTTAATTATTATTATTTTTTATATTATTGGTTACACTTTACGCGTCGGTGTCCTTGCCATCCTGTACAGCCCTGCGTATTTGCTCTGTGTACCCACCTATCGTGTCCTCAATGACTACTTCGGCCCGTCTATTCAAATTCGCGGCATCAATAGCGGTGTCGTTCGAATGCACCGTCACCTGCGCTTCTAGCACGGCTGGATCCAGTTTGACAGCTTCCAATGCATCTGCAATTCAAATTCAGATATTGAAATATTTTGGAATTATTTGATAGACCATCTAACAATACTTTCACAAGTTTGGATTCGTAAGTTAGGTAATTGTATGTGATACGAATTACAGATGAGGTATCATAAATTATTTATTTACTTATCTAATGTTGTTACTATGAATTTAATAAATTATTCTTAAAACTCACCTTGCTTGACATTTCCACCGAGTGAACCGCTATTATCATTGAATAGACCCTGAAAATAATCATAATGAAGTAAACGATCTTTAGATTTAGAACAATGTCCCCAGAGTGACTGGGTACCTTATTTTTCACGGTTCGTTCTGCTTAGAACGTTACAAATTTATCCGTGGCTATGGTTGACTGAAGTTCAGACTAATTGAAAATAACTCAATTAGATACCTACCCGTTGTTTCATTTTTTATAATTACAAGTAAAAAAAAGATCAGGATATGGCCCAATCATTTTGCAACGCCTACCCTGCTTCTAACTAAGTCTTGATTATTCTAAATTTATTCTAATTACTTACCTTAAGGAAGCTAAAAGGTGATTCCGCGAAGTCGGAGGTGTTACGAGAAATTGATGATTTCTCGTCCATTATTCAGTAAATAATAAAGGGCCTTTAGAGAGTAGGCAACGAACTAAAATAATGAATGCTAAAAGCTTTCCAAGATAACTAAGTACTTAGTGGAATGTTTCAAACACTTGACAGCAGTAACTCGCAGATGATCAAGAAATTATAACGATGTGGTATAAACGTAGGGTACCTACGCTTAAAAAAAATGTTTATATACAACGAGGGTATTTGTGTATAGTATATTATAAGTCCAGTGTTGCCTGATACTCATATCAAAACACAGTTTATGATATTCACTTTTTATTTATAAATAGGTAATAACATACATAACTGGTTTCTAGTAAGATATCAAGTTTTTTCCTTAAAGATAAAGATTAACTCGATGATAATCTTGTTGCCTCACTCAGCCTCCAATAAAGCTCTCAGTGGACTTGGCTCAAAACCGCAACATTTTCAAGCCCGTTGGAACGGAAACTCCAAATCCAATTGTTGGGAATTAGCATCGCGCCGTTGGAAGGCCAAGACAAAATTATGCGGCGACGCGTAACCCATAAGGCGGCTAGATAGCTGAGACTGACGCGAACTGACTAACCAATGGATTAGCCAAACCGACAAACTGGTTAAGTTAATACTTAGCTGTAGTCGAGAATCGAGGCTTTTTTAGCAAACTAAATAACAGGTATTTACATCGATAACTACAACGGCCTTGTAGAATTTCTCGTCTGACAAGTCGACACGTCGTTGTTACGCCAAATTGAAATTCAAATGGTTTTTTCAACGTAACTAATAAAAGTAAAATGTTGATGTACCCATTGAGGAATATGCTCTTCTTTTCTTCCGTTTTAAAAACTGCTCCGCAGACTTGGATTTCAACATTAACTATGTGGGGTGTTTGGAGTTTTTGAATGAGCTTCGATTGTTGAAGAAAGATGAAATCAGGTACCTAGTTGTTACAATTTTGGTCGACCAATCACAACAATAACAGCTAACATAAGACTGATGATTCTCTTTGATCAAACTTCGAAGACCCTGCACTCACAATTAAAGCTGACGGGTCATAAACCGAATCCATTGCGTTTTGTCGTCGAGACAACGAATTACCAAAACATATGAAATAATGGTTATGGTCGAGGAAATAATATAATTCGATCATGAATAAAGGTCGTAGCGTGATGGGAAGGTAATCTTAAATAAGAAAACGTTATTGCTGAATTATTAAGCAGTACGCAACCAGGAAGTACATCATTGATGTTTGATGACGCGCAGTTTGTGTGGTTTGGTCCGTGATATAACTCCAGTGTTCTTTTTATTGCATCTACGTCTCCGTGTGACCGATAAGCCTACGTATGTGCCTCGGTACGTACATCTGGCGTTACGTTACATTATAGAAGTAGTAGTAAATACGTACTTTGTACTGCGTTCACACGTGGACAAATTTTACGATCTTTGCAAATCCGAGATTGAAAATGTTGGAACGTATGTAGTAGGTAAGTATTTCTCTTCACTATGGATTTTCCTCATATTATTCTTGAGAAGGCAGAATATATCAGCTAAAATGACAAAGTTGGGAACATGGGTTGATTTTGAGGTGATATTCTTGTTACGTATGTAGTGCCCGGTTAGCTTCCATCAATCTGACCCTCACGAGTGACGATACTAAAATCGAGTCTTTTCACATCTTGGGCAGTAAGCCCACTAGTTAACCAGCAATAAACCCTGCTGGTGAACAAAACTTTTCACCAAGGCACGAGTTATTCTAGTTATAGTTCGTGTCGATAGGAAAAGAAAGTAGTTTATTCCAATATATTCCAATAATACTTCAGCCCAATTTAATATTTCATCTTCGATACATTGTCCTTGTGGATGAATATGTGGATAATATAACCTCTATAATTATGTGTGGATAATATAGTTACCATAGATATAAGAAGGACATACATTTCTATGATAATTAGAATTACACAAGACTACTTTTGGATGGACCCGACCGGAAATCGGATTACGACAGATAGGCACTTTGACTAAGTATTTTTCTTCTTATTTAATTTTGGTTACTTTAGGTAAGGTACTCTTTACGCTAAAGAGAAATTCACTTTGTAGTTAAGATTTACACTGCTGAGCAAAGGCCTCCCCTAAATTCTTCAAGGCATCCTTGTCTAGAGCCACCTCGATCCAACCCATGCGGTATGCGTCTAGGTCGTCTCGCCACCTCTTCCTGGACCGACCTCGGCGGCCCCGTCCATTATCAGGCATCCACCGTGTGGAGTCTGTTGCCCGGTCACTGTGCATGCGGCTAACATGACCCAATCAATCCCATTTCGTCGTAAGGATGATTATCGTGGTGTGTGAAGTCTACTTGAAATTAATTATTTGAAACTTTGACTTATTTAAGGTTCCCAGTACTGCGACACAGGCCTTCTCTGTGAGAGAGGGAGTGGGTCATAATCTACCACGCGGGCCCAGTGCGGGTTGGTGGATGTCACCTTTCTTCGAATTTTTGTTTTTAGGACATGCCGGTTCCTTCACGAAGTTTTACTCCATCGTTTTGGAACAGTGGTGATGAAATAAATACACAAAGTTGACGACACGGTCGGCGCAGTGGCTGAGCGATCGACTGCTGCGCTGCGTGTCGCGGGTTCGATTCCCGCACGGAACATATATTTGTATTGCCTACAGGTAGTTGTTCCGGGTCTGACTGTTTGTGTATGTGAGTTTAAATGTTTGTAAACGCACCCACGACACGGTACAGGAGTACAGGAGTAATGGCATCCTAGTGTGGGGCAACGTTATAAAAAAAAACTGTTCACTGTTCATACGATATACTATACATAAATACAGTATAGATAACGAAGCCCCAGAAGAAAAAAAAAGAATATAGATGCGATTTACGTTGGCCAATCGTAGATTGAGGATACGTTTGGTTTAAAAAAAAAATAACCAAGTAAGGGCTGATGCAACTACACTTTGCATTGAGTAATAGTTCCAATGCAGGTGGCAGCCTGTAATCAATGTGAAATGAAATGTACCTAATCCTTATGTTTTATTTTGTTCAGTACGTACCTAATGGTATTTTTATACAGGGTTGGCAGTGACATCACCGCGTGAACTGACACCCCAGCGAAACTTCGGTTTTGCCAGCTTTTGACATTGAATGTCGCTGAGATGAGATTGCGACTTATACGAATTTGCATGTTTTTTAAGAAAGTACGAGAATTGGCCTTCTGGTTACGCGTCTCCGCCATCCTGTATAAAATTACATTTACACAATCTAATCACAGGATAGGATTA
Source organism: Apamea epomidion (assembly GCA_947507525.1). Lineage (NCBI taxonomy): Eukaryota > Metazoa > Arthropoda > Insecta > Lepidoptera > Noctuidae > Apamea > Apamea epomidion. The sequence goes on from OX382237.1 coordinate 11,761,967, forward strand.
GTTTAAAAGTTTACTTAATTATAAATAACGACACAAAATATTAAAGCCGGTAACGTTGACGTAATAAACACTGTTTTATTGTTATCAGAATACAAAAATTATGCTATTCATTAACTGTATATTTTTATTTCAGTTTTATCACTGACAACGGAATATGAATATGTAAATAGTATATACATATATTATGTATATGTATACTACATATACATATGCTACATAACTCCAAGGCCTTTGTACATGATAACAACCGTTATTGTAACAGCTATCTCATTAATTTCGAGTAGTATCTTCCATTATTATTGCGTTAGATAGATTATTATGTTATTAGGGTAGGTCACTTTGTAAGAATTAGAAAACAAAACGTTTGTCTAGACAAACGTTTCGTAGGTATGTAGGTACTCTTGACTTGGAAAATTACTTCTGAGTTAGAGTTTACATAATAAGCCATCATTGCTCCGTTTCGCAAAAGAGATGGAGGTATTCCTTCTCTATAGCTCTATCTTTTCTCGAATTGAAACAAATATGACTTCAACACTTACGGCTTTTTTTTTTTTTTTTTTGCGGATGGGATATCATCAAATGACTCCTCCCGCTCTGGGTGGAGCAGAAGGGAGTGTCAGACTCTTACTGACTAAAACCCACCCGTGTTCCTTTCTTAGCCCTTTATGTACCAGGGCAGCGGCAACCCTTTCGGACGATCCCGCTACCCCGGCAGGCTTCGGCCCTGTCGGGCCCCGTCAACTACGCTGACATCTCTCTGAGGCGCACGTGGAACACATACGCGCCGTCCGGCACGGGCCTGGTCCTGATCGGACGGAGAGCTACCCATTGCTCTCCGCCCGCAGGCCCGCGCCTAAGGTGGCCGGGAGTCGTCACGCGGCTCCCGACGCCCGGAGCGTCTCCCTCGGCGGCTGAGGCGTGAGGATCTCTCCCTCGCCCATCCCGCCACCTCCTTCGCTAGCATGACTGCTTCGCAGAAGGAGGTGACCGCCTCCCACTCCCTCTCGCCCCGGACCATGGCTTGCACCAGGGCCGGGCGCGAGAGGTCGCCGCCGCTGCCGATCGCCTCTACGAGGACACGGCGGTGCTCTGCCCAAGCGGGGCAGACCTCCACCGTATGCTCCACCGTGTCCTCTGGGCGATCCTCGCAGTGGTGACACCCGGGCGTCTCCTCCCGCCTGATTATGTGCAGGAACCTCCCGAAACATCCGTGTCCGGAGAGGACCTGCGTCAGGCGGTAGGTGAGAGCGCCGTGACGCCTCTCTAGCCACTCCTCAAAGAGGGGTCTTACCGCCGCTATACACTTTACGGCTTCCAGTTTCATTTTTAACCAACTTTAAGGTAAAAAAGCCTTCAAAGTTAACGTGCATTGTGTTTGTGACCGTACTTGGCATACTAGAATACTAAATTGACTATAGAAGCTATTATGGCTTTATCTTTATCATCAGTGATCCAGTGATATAATACCTAATCTTTTTATTATTTGTGATAAATTATGTAACAGTAGATAAAAATAACGACACACATACGAGACTACGAGTACAATTATGTAGGTATCCAAGGGAATACGGCGCACATTGCTTACGTACTGCCTTGCACTCTTGCACAGCAAGGTTACGGGGAGAACCCTCTACGTCTCCCCAGAGATGTGCCCTAACAGGCGTTGCAAAAAGGGGGCCAGATCGGTATTTTGAGAGGTAACAGTGCCCCTTCCTTGTGCACCGGGGAGGTAAAAATCTCCCTTGTTTTATCCCCAAAAACCGGGTGCCTTTTGAAGGTTTCCCCCCGAAAACAAAAAAAAAAACAAAAAGGTATCCAACATACCAGTCCGTAAAAATATTTCAATTCCGTTGAGTAGGTCTTGGTACACCTAAGAAAGAAAATACGTTTATTTTCGGTGATCATGACGCAGAGAAAAAGCACAAACGGCAAAAAGAACGAAAAAGGGGAACATATGCGTCACATCCACGCAAAACGGCTATCACTCAGCATAACGACGAGATGGAGCCCCAGCGCTGGCTTTTGGTGGTTGGCGACAGCCGGCGTTGACGTGATGACGTCAACCGGTGCCGCATACGATTAGACCAACCAACCATCTTCTTTTTTCCTGTTTGTCTTACAACAGCTACCTATCTGTCAATCTATGTCCACTGCTGATCAACGATCGTGATCTTCTTACAATGGCCATAAATTAACGCAATAGCGGTCTTGTGGTTTTCAGAATTAGGAGTGGCTACTGGTTTTGATAGTTTCAATCTGCAGACATAATACCAGCATAGTACTGTCCCACTGCAGGGCACAAGCCTCTTGTCAGACAGAGAAAGCACACGCATCGATCACCACGCTTGCTCAAGAGTGGTTAGGCGATTTCAGACTTGTCTATATTTACTAAAAGGTTTTCTCACGATATTTTCCTTCACCGATGTTGGATGATCTGCAGATATACTTTTATTTAATACTCATGTCAAACATGACTCAGTTTCTACGTACATGTCTACTCGGTATACCTGTATATGTCGCAGATGGATTGTAGAATCCGCTGTTTTTAAAACCACTAGTGGTTTTACAAAACTGCTCCGTTATGTAAAACAACTGAACAACGTTCAGCGGTTTTCCATAACTACTGAACTTGGACACGCAGGATTGCATAAATGTTTTGCATTTATCAATGCAGCGGGTCAACGATCAGCGGTTTGGTAAAACAGCGTGAAATGAAACGTCAGATTGTAGATTTTAGTTCTAAATTTTGTCGCTCGTGGTTCTGTGTGATGTCGTAGCAACAATAATGGCGTCCGAAATAGAAATAAATAAAACGAGTAATACGAGTAAAAATTCCCTTAACTCAAGTGAAAACAGTGATTTTAAGGACAATATTAATTAAAAGTCATCAGAGTTTTATGAAAGACGCTCATTGTGGCTGCAGATAAGCCATTCTGCATTACGTCTAAACGTCGGCACCAGTTTTGTAAAACGTAGGGCAATGACAATCCAGCTGAACGTTGTTCAGGTGTTTTACACAACGGAGTTGTTTTGTAAAACAACTACCGGTATTTTAAAACAGCGGATTCTACAATCCAACTGCGACATCTATAGGAGCAATAAAGAACAAGCGGGCTGAAAATAACAAAGTGCATGTTAAAAGAATGACATATAACGCTCAGAAGGAGGTGGGTCTGTGGCTCCAACATCAGCCGAGTATTGATAAATCAATTTTCAGTCACCAAAGATCTAATTTCGATATTATATCTTACCCTGACATATTCTTATCGTACTGATAAATACTACATTTCAGTATTTCGTAAATGCATTACTGCCAATGCCAACTTCTTATACGAGTTTTGGCAAGGGATTCAATATTTTTCAAGGCTAAAGAAATAAAACGAGCATAGTGTTAATAATAGTATACATTGCATGTTCAGTTCAACGATTTATTGGAAAATGTATATGTGGAAAAGTAGGCTAAAAGTGGCGTAGCTATGTGACCAGGGGTCCCGGTGCGAAAAGAAATAAGGGGCTCTTTATAAACTAATTAGGTTTTATTTTTTCTAACCTAACCTTTAAATTCTTTTTTTTTTTGTTCCGCGTTTGTAAATTCTCATGAATGTCCTCCGCCCTGGGGGTCTGTCAGACTCTTACTGACTAAAACCACCCCGGTGTTCCATCTCACACCTACGCCGGGGGTTGCGGGAACGTACGAACCTTTTGCAACCCCCGACTGGTACCGGCCTGGGCCTCCTCGGGTCAGGGGGGGAGTGAGGTGTGTGACTCTCCCCGCGACATCGCCACCGCCTCGGGTCCTGATATGTGAGGGGCGACGGACGTCCCGTAGTCCGTCGCCCCTGGACCAATTTAGGGGGGCTGGAAGAGGGCGTTGTCCGCCCTCCGCTGACGCCCGGTGCGCCTTCTGCAGACTAGGTGAGTGGACGAGATCTGCCTCTCCCTTTCCGCGGCCTCCTTCTGCGAGACGACAGTTTCGCAGAACGACACCACCGCGACCCAGGACTCTTCGCTGCCGACCATCGAGTCGACTACAGCCGACAGCGACAGGTCACTGCTCATTCCTGAGATGAAGGCACGGTGCGGCTCCTCCCAAAATCACTCTGCCAGCGCATGCCACGCCGTGTCCTCCCGGCAGTCGACGCAGTGGTGAAACCGGGTGTCCGGCTCCTGTTTATGCGACACAGGTACTTCCCGAAGCAACCATGCCCCGAGAGCGCCGGCGTCACCCGAAACGACAGGGACCCGTGACTCCTCCCGAGCCAGCGCTCGAGTACCGGCTGGACCGCCTCGATGGACGAGGCCGGGTAGCCGTGAAAGCCTGTCCCGCCATTCCGCCACCAGGACTCCGCGCAGCTGAGAACGACGCAGCTCCGTGTGTCGCTGCATCGGTTCCTGGCGCCGCCGATACAACGACGTGAGTACTTTCGCCTCGAGGTCCCAGGGCGGGGGATCCGGCCAGTGCACAAGCCGCCTCATAGGTGATCGTGCCATACCTGTACGAGTCGCAATAAATACTTTTTCTTTCTTTCTCTTTTTCTATACCCCCTGATGACTCTAACAGCCTTCGCTCTCTGCGGCTTTCGCAAATCTGTGATGCTACCGGCCGTCAGGTCAGTTGCCTAGACCGAAGCCCCATACAGGGCCATCGATCGCACGATCCCCATCGCCTACAGGCGGCGCTCTGGCCCCCCAGCTTGGGAAGCAGCGTTGATAGCGCCCCAGCCACGTCTAACAACTTAGGCGCCAGCCGCCGGAAGTGGGAGTCGAAATCCCACCGGCTGTCGAGCACCAATCCCAGGTACTTCATGGTAGACTCGACGACAGCGATTCAAGCCCCTCCGATCACGATGTGCGATCCAGGTGGCCGCACCCGCCGGGGGCCATGAAAAACCATGGCCTCCGACTTGTTGAGACCCACCTCCAGGAACCTAACTTTTTTTTGTCAAAAAAAGGAGTGCAGATAAAAAATATTTTGGTAGAGTAAGCTAGTACGAGTATTCATAAATCAGTCACATAACAGCCGATTGGTTGAAGTGGCTAAACACAAGAACTTACAAAACACAACAGAAATAATGCAATAAACTTATCTTCTGAAGGTGGAAGAAATTTTTTGCTAGGTCAGAGCGAGGTTTACTGGTCAGAGGCCGAGGGGCGCCCTAAGCTTGCCCGATAGCTACGCCACTACTAAAATATATAAGTACCTACATATACGTAGTGATGCGTGTAGTATTGTAGTACTTACCTAGGAACGAATTGTAGACGTAGCTTTGCAATACATGTCTTAGCGGGGTGCAGTAAGACTGCGGTCGATTTACGTTGACCAGTCGATATTTATCACTTCAAAATATTAAACAGGTAAGTTTTATGAGCAGTGAGCAGTGTTGGCCCAGTGGTGACGGGCTCGTAGGTCGTGGTTTCGAACCCCGGCGCAGGCGCTTTACTTTGTATAAATAATTTCATCACCACTGCTCTCAAGACGGTGAACGAAAACATCGTGAGGAAACCGGCATGTCCTACAACCAAAAATTCGAAGATATATGATCGACCTACCCGCACTGGGCCCGCGTGGTGGATTACAGCCCACTCCCTCTTACAGAGAGAAGACCTGTGTCCAAGCAGTGGGAACATTATAGGCAGATTATGTAAGTTTCATGATATCATAGGGACAAAAAGTTAAATGAGGACACAGCTCAATTATTTCAAAACCATCATTATTAGGCGTACTTGTGACATACCTACTCATTATGTCAGAAATCATCGATCGACCGCAACCGTAAAATACATAGTTGAAGAGTATATCCAGTAGAATAGAATAGAATATTCTTTATTATGTACGAGTACATCATAAAAATTACAAAGATATATAAATTTTACGAATGGTGACACAATGGGCGGTCTTATCTAGTATCCACACATAATGTCAGGGCTCCGGGCCGGCTCTCACTGTTCCGCGGTTCCGCCCGGAGCAAAAACCCCGCGCCCGCTCTGGCGTAAAAATAACACCAACCGGGCAACCGGGGCGGCCCAGATTTCCGGAAGGTGTGACCCGCTACCGTGTGGACGCAGTTTTTCGCAGTACCTACATTCTTCGGAGGTCGTAAAACAACTCCACATTTAGTGAAAAATCCAACTAGGTAGTAGTAGTAAATTAGTCCCTACGTAACCATCATCCAACCCAAATTCACAGCTGTGATGCATTCGCTGCAATAAAATGATCTACATTATTTTAAGGTAAGCTAGGTACTGCACTTCTTGAACCTTTATAAAATAACATTTATTTGAAACTTTTGTAAGCTAGGAACGATAACGAAAAAGGTACATTCCATTGATTTAAACTTTTATTTTCCGATAGCTAACGATGCCCGGCGGAGTTATCCACGTGTTTGAACCGAAGGCCGTAGATTAAATCAATATATTTTACCTATTTACTTAAGTAGAGAATCTATGAAGCCAATAAGGCTGTATTGAGTCTTTTCCATCATTAACTTACATAATCATAATACCAATTTGAGTACCGTACTAAAACTTGTGCTTTCTTTTTCTCTTCAAAATCAACTGAAACCACATTTTTGGAGACCTTGGTCTGGCTTCCAGAACCTAATAAGGTAATTATTAATTACCATTTCAGACCGAAAGCAGAATCTCTACAGGTAGGTTCTTAAATCCACGTAGGTACCTACAACTTAACATTTGGAGCTCACCTGGCTGGGAGTAGAATCTGACGGCTGAAAGCTGAGACCGCCACAAAATCCTACTTGCCGAACTCAACCTCGGCTTGCAGTCGAGATAGCACTACAATAAAGTTCTGCACTCACTAAAACAGGTAAGCTCCTAACCAGATTCGAAAACCAAAATATATTTGTCAGAAAGCTTGATTAAATTTTAAAAACGACATACGTCTACATCATAACGTCAGTGGAAGCGCGTCGTTCAGTTAACGTCAGGACTTGCACGAGCATGTATCGATTTAATTGGTTATTTCTTTACTGGTTACTCGTTATCGTGGGCAAGTAATGCGTAACATGGTCAGTCGTCAGTCGTCACTGATAACGTCGCGAGTACACAATGCAATTTCTCAAGGCTGTTATCGCACGTACCTACACGTTTTTATTTTTTTTTGCTTTTGTTGTTACGTCTTCGTAAAATATTTTTTTTGATTTTATGTTTCCGTAAAGTTTACGCCGTTATTTAATAAGACGCCGTTGTTTTCTCTCATTTCCTTTGTTTTAACATTTTAAAAGGGTTCGTCGTTTATAAGGATCATCTCATTACATTATGAATTCAATTATTTTGATGAAACCGCATTCAAACAACCGTGTTCAAAGTTACTTACAACATTTATTTCCTTGTGTTTCGGAGCAGTTAATATTGTTTTACTGAAATTGAGATATACAATAGAGTAGGTATTTCGTAAATATCATGAATTAACGGTAAATGTTAATATCCCCATAGTTAGGTACTTATCCACTAGTTTTCGAAATAAGTTCTCATTTGAGTTTCTAGTAGAAGAAGCCGTTATTTAATAAGATACGCATGTTCCCGGCATAATTTTATGTGGGTCAAATGGATAAATACCTACTTAATTAAAAAACGTGTGCGGTCAAGGGGCCCCCGATATTCGCACGCACACATGAACTCGTATAGTAATAAAAAGACAGAGAAAATCGCATGGATAGATCGAAGGAGGGATTACGCTTTTTCTTTACGTGACGATTTCTACCAGTCAATCCTACCGCAAGCACCGGTAAGGAACTTCATTCCCAAAACATTTCTAAAAGGGAAACCGTACCGAAACATTAGATAAAATCCCTTCGAACTTAAAAAATTATTTCAGAACCGATATTATCTTTTGATAAAAAGTAAATGAAAGGAGGGAAAATGTTCTATAAGTACCTAAGTACTCGTTACATAACAAATTAAAAGCTCGTCTGCCGGGCCCGTGTTGCGTACGTACCTAACTTCTATTATTTGGTACTTCGCTCGACTGTATTTGTACAGGTAAGTACGTAAGTTCGATCGCTGTCACTTGATGGCCTGGGAATTTTTCCGATTCGATCAGAGGCTCTAATTACCAGTCACTTATCAATGATAGATTGGTAGTATGTCATTTGTTATGTGAAATGACAGCTTGCTACTAGGCCACAAACAAGTAGAAGCTAAGACGACTAAAGTTGTCAAAAAATAAAAAGCTCGTTTTGAAATTTGAGAATGCGTTCTTGACACCTGTCAGTTTCATACAAAATAATACGTATTTTGCGAATTTGATCTTTATTAACTACTAGAACTGTCAATGTCAAAACGGGCCTTTTTTTTACAACTTTACTAGACCACAGACCAGTAGAAGCTAAGACTACTACTAGGCCACAGACAAGTAGAAGCTAAGACGAGTACTAGGCCTCCGACAATTAGAAGCTAAGACTGCTACTAGGTCATAGACAAGTAGAAGCTAAGACGAGTACTAGGCCTCCGACAATTAGAAACTAAGACTGCTACTAGGTCATAGACAAGTAGAAGCTAAGACTGCTACTAGGTCATAGACAAGTAGAAGCTAAGACTGCTACGATGATTCTTTGACATCGTTGCGTGTGTCGATATTGTGTAAAATTTCGCATAATGGCATCGCAATTCATTTGCATATATGTAGAGTTAGCCAGATACTTAGTCGATACCGAATTCGCCAACATATCACCAGCGACAACCATCATTATCATTTATTGCTCTAATCACAATTTACAGACTGCTACGATTTCAGATTCATAAAATACTGGTTTAGATTTCAGAGGTTTTTACCCATTTAATATTTTACTCAGGATAAGTCTCAAAAATATCCCAGAAAATTAAAGTATACAAGATACATAAATAAATTCAAACTTTTCCAATAAGCGTGGCATGAACTGTTGAACTCCGCGGCCACGTGCCATCGATCCTTACTATTTCTAGTACCTATACCTTTCTTATCCATTGCCTTTGCCTCGTCCACGTTCCAACATCTTGTCACGCACACACGTGCCTGATCAGGATAATGGGATCTTAAAAGTAGGTATTGTTAAACGTCGTCTTTCTCTAGTAACCTAAACAGTAGGTGCCCTAATTGCGTAACACACGATCAATCACAATCTGAATGATTTTGAAGCATATTGCTAATCCATTATTTGCTTCATATGTTCGAAAAATTTGTCTGCTCAACAACGTTAATAACGCAATAAATGTTGTTGAACTGTCAAAATAAAATCCATTGCTAAACCAAAAAGAAATACTAAATATAATTAAATTAACTAAAAATAAGCATAGCTGCGGAATAGATGAAATACCCCCAATATTAATAAAACAATGTGCAAAAGAATTGTCAGCTCCACTCACATTCCTGACTTACTAAAAATGTGCCTAGTAAAACCCATACACAAAAAGATGATATTCACACCACTAGTAATTATAGAGCCATAGCATTGTTACCGACCTCTTCAAAGATTTCTGAAAAGGCTATTTGTACCTAATAGACTAAACTTTTTCTTAGAAAAATACAATATTTTTGATGATTGTCACAACGGTTTCAGGAAGACAAGATCCACAACATGTGCAGTTTACAAATATGTCCAAACAGCTCTCCAACAAATAAATGGCAAAAAGTATGCGTTAGGCCTGCTACTCGATATGTCAAAAGCGTATGATAAAGTATCATATATACCATATTACTAACAAAACTTTACGGTTCAGGTATACGTGGCCCTGCTTACAATTAGTTTAAATCATATTTAAGCGAGAGAAAACAAATAGTCCAGGTTGAAAACCACAATATTAAAAATAGGGAGACAATAACAGTTCGATGCCAGATGAGAAATCTCACATGCTCCATCCCTGAAGGCAGCGTTCTAGGCTTCATACTATTTTTATTATATATAAATGACCTCCCAAAAATTCTAAATAAACAAACTACACATTACCTATACTATTTGCCGATGATATCTCCATTCTTGTGAAATGTGACAAAAATTGTGACCCAAATACAACCTAACAAAATAGTCTCCAGACAGTAACACTTTGGCAACAAGATCACAATTTAGAAATTTACTGGAACAAAACTAAAAAAAATAACTAAACACAACTAACTAAACAAAACAAACTAAATTTTTAATGACCTCGGTATAAACATAGACACACATCTCAATTGGAAAAAGAATATGGAAACAGTTGAATCTAAATTATCTAAATTTACTTAAGCCTTATTTCAACTTAAGTACAGCACAAATACAGAAACAACGCTATCGGCATACTGCACCTACGCAAACTCGTGGCTAAAATATGGAGTGATGTTATGGGGAAACAGCGTCAACGCAAGTGAAGTATTTATAATCCAAAAAAAATGTGTCAGAATACTAGCCCATATTGATAATACCCAAATCTGTAGACCATATTTTATTTAACTAAAACTCCTAACTTTACCTCCTTTTTGGAATCACTCGATTCATGTTGACTACGAGTCTCATGTCTCTATTCGTTTAATAATTTTACTTCCGATGGTTCCAACCGATCCATTCTGTAACAACCTCCCGTGAAAACTTAGGTGAAATGAACTTCAAATGAGCTGTCAATACTTTCAATCCGTAGCGATCTCTAGCATCAGCTGGTCTATTCTGTAAACATCTGAATATGAAAACCTAGGTGAAGTGAGCTGTCTTTCCACGGGATCGCTACGGATTGAAAATATTGGCAGTTCAGAATGGGTAAATCACTAAAGCAATAATATAATGGCAACAGAGATTATTTGTCCCTCAAAAGGATAAGACGCTGATTTTATACTATCTGTCTTCACTCCAATTTCAACTGTCATTTTCTGTTAGCGCGGGGGGCGACCTAAATATACATCCATATTGAGATGAAAATTAGGTACTGTGTGATTGATGAATATGTTAAATCAATGGAAGAAGTGGGAAACCTCAGACAAGTTGGATGGATTGAGTGAGGGCTGCAGAACGATGATATGAAGAAAAAACGCTGAATGAACGTGAATGCTAAAGCGACCTCCAGTGTCTCCAGCATCATTGTCCTGTAGGTACTCGTATCTACTAACTACATTCAAAGCCAGGTTTCACCAGCTCTTTTATCTTCTAGATCATATTATATAATTATAAACTCCGAAAATATCATACAACTTAGTTACATGTCAGGTCGCCAGTGATATAAAAATGTAACCTAGATTTGCCTAGTCTTTCACAGTAGAAATGTAAAGTAGCAATATAGGTCCGTACAATTTTGATAACGCTAATCTAACGGGAGTAGCAATGGATTGTTTCACGCTACTTCTACGTCGCGTTGTTAGAACGCAATAAACCTATGTAGGTATACGTAGTAATATACAAAAGCATGTATAAAACCTATACTACTTACTATTACACGGAAAAAATATCTGGTTTTCCACAAAATAAACTTGAAGGAATCGAGATAGGGACTTAACAAACCAAAGCAGAAAAACATGGAAATGTCAGGTATTACCTTTTGGATCATTTTAAATAGCGATGGAGCGTAATGATGTTTTTTTCTGATCAGGCATCCCTGGCCTTACAGGTAACATTACAAATTAGAAGTCGTCAAATAAAAATAGGGTTAAGTATATTTTTTGGTTCGTAAAAGTTATCAATTGCTCATTATCGTTCCAAATTCCAGATTTGCATGTGTTGTGATAACCCGAAGGGTGGGCCAGTAGGTAAGTACTAGATACGTACGGTAGTATAGTGAGAAAGTGACAGAGACAGAGACTTACTTCAAAATTACAACAAATTAACTAACATACTATTAATTATTTAATAAAATACGTAACCTAATTATAACTACATATTGAAAAATTACAACCAAACAGAAAGAATGCTTTAAATGCCGTTAAAGCCGTGGAATACCTACCTACTAGGCTTGTTATAAGCTGAACTATGTTTATCCACACAAAACTATAAAAAATAAACAAGATAACGCATTCGACAAGGCAAAGCTACGTCATCAATTTACGGCGTCTTTGCCTAGTCGGTCCTAGTTTTCCAAGAATGTTAGTCGTGTACGGACGAGTCGGACGAGATGGATCGCACGCGCACGCTGTCATGCGCGTGGGGCGCAACGTGACTCGACGATTCATTTAACGATACGATGCATAATGCATTCATAAGAAAATGATCTATCGAGAATAGGATTAATATTATACCGGAGCTTAGACAGCACGTATGTTTGGCTTTAGAATGCCGTGGCAAAACACTACTACTATTAAGCTTTTTGTCAGACAAGATCAGTCCGAGTTAGAGCCTCCTTTGGGCAGAGATTAGACTTTTTAGGAAAATCAAAGAAACTGACAATTATTAAAATAGAAAATTTGATAATCGTTTTAAAAACATACCTACTTACGAACATGTGATGTGTGTCATCCGGGCTAACCTATAATAGCTTCAGATAGGTAGGTAGGTAAGGTAGGTATGGTAAGCAAATTACACCCACTTCCCATCCCTTGACGACCGCTGGCTAATCTGGGATTGAATACCAAGATCGACATAAATGTTCCTAGAAAAAGAACAAAGTATGGCGAGTTGGACCACCTGCAGTAATCTTATCAACTTGCCTTATATGAAATCATTTTCGTAGTTTAACTATTTCTTCAGGATGGTGAACCTACTAAGGTTCACCATCCAAAGATTATATTTTAAAGACCTGCACCTTAATTTCGTAACACACTTTCAATCACAATCCGAGGATTGTGCAGGAAAATCCATAACCATTGCTTCAAAATATTGAAAAATTCGTCTGCTCAACATCGCAAAAACGCGATGAACGTGGCTGCAGAACTGTCAAAATGAAAGGCATTGCAATAGATTGCCATCGGTCATGGATCATTTCATTTATCTGTGTTTGTACTATTCTATTATTCATTTACGTTCAGTCAATCACGTGACACTCTACGACGGGGAAGAACGCTTCCTTTGATGTCACATAAACAGCATAGGCTCTCAATGTACCTAGCATCTGTCACATAATAACGGCAGTTGTTATTACACTACTCAAATTGGCTAAGATACCATCGGGACTTCGGGAGTTCCTCAAGGCTCTATTTTAGGGCCCCTCCGGACGGACAAACACCGTAGGTCGTGTTACCTAGGTGCACCTAGGTAACACGACCTACGGTGTTGGTCCTTATTTTCTTCCGATTATCATTTCTTTAGTATTTCAGTACTAGTTTTTACTCTCTTTACATCAGTTTATGAACTGTCAGATATATAAAGTAAGTAAACCTGTAAGTACCGCGTTTGAAAGATGAGGCTGTGATTGCAGTATGGTTTACTTACTACTTACATACGCGAAGGCAGAACTTAGTTTTTTCATATATAGTTCAGCTGATCTACTCTGTAAAATCTCACCGTGAAAACTTGTTGAGTGGTGAAGTGAGCTGTGATTCCACCTAATGATGCTAGAGATTAACACTATTGATAGCTCACTTCACCTAAGTTTTCACGGTGAGATTTTTACAGAATAGATCGGCAGGAGCCTTATTATGACGTAATACCATCATGATTCCAGTGCTAGAGAGAGACGGAGCTATACATGACCGATAGCACCATCCCTTTTTCAGACTGGAATCATGATGGCATTAATACATCATAATATGGCCCCAGGTGCCATTTTTTCATGATTTAATTATTTAATCGTACAGGTTTTATTAACCTAACCACTTATTTATTTAAATGGCTGTATTATACTGTGTTAACTGTTATTTATATTAAGTTAGTATTCTTTATTTATTTAACCTATCTTGTATCTAGGCTGCAGTCATGCTAGCTCTCATGTTGTATAATTATAATTCCGTTGTAATAAACAAAGAATTCAAAACTACACTCACGGAATCACTCTCTAAAAAAGTACTTCTATGCATGGTTATTCTCATATTCCATTTATTTATTTCTGGAAATACACTCACCAAACATGTACAATTCTCAATCACAACTGCTTCATCTACACTTAAATAATTATAACACCAGTTTCAATCACCATTACCTATTCACTTTGATCAGAAGGCCAATTCTCGTAATTAAAAACGTTAAAAATCTAGTCGCAATTTCATCTCAGCGACAGTCAATGTTAAATACCTACTTATCAAAAATGTAGGGTAATTAGAGGTAATTTTGACAGATTGAGACTGAGATCAGACTGTGAACGTTTTATTACTTTTAATTTTAATTACCCCTCTGTTGTACTCAGTACGATGTATCTTTTCTGCATTTCATATCCCTTAAGTCAGCCTTAAAGACAATTTATTTTAAAATTCGAAAACATTGGTCTTGATTCTATTCACCACAGTCTCAATTCCTTAGTGGTGTCCTTTCTATGACATGCGAGGCTGAAGAAAATCCAACATACCAATACCAAACAATAAACTAAAAATTCTGACTCAAAACATAAGGGCATCAAAAATATGCCTAGTTTTCATACATTATTGACTCGCTCGGATGTTTATTGGGATATAATTATTATAAAATAGTGCTGGCCAGGAGCGTAGCTACCGCTGTATCAGCCGTATCAGCGATACGGGGCCCCTGAGCTACAGGGGCCCCCGACGTGACGTGTATAAGCAAAAATTTTTTAAATAATGTCCAGAACCTAAAATTCTTGTTGATAAATGATATTTATTTCTGTAAATTGGTTCAAAAATATGTTTAAAAAGGGGGTGAGCACCGAGATGACGATTAATAGAGAAGTATGGAAGAAAACTGTGACTGCCTCATTGGTCTAGTGGTCGCAAGCGCTACTGCTGAGCATGAGGTCCTAGGTTCGATTCCCGGGTCGGTCAAAGTGTTATTGGGTCTCGGCTTCCAATCTAACCGGATGCAGCTAAATGCCAGTATTTTACCTCCGGAGCGACTGGCTATCTGACCGCCACAACCCAGATGTCCCTTGGTAATACTGGGTGTCAGACTTTCGGGCTTCTGACGACCCGTAACGACTGTCAAAGATCCACGAATGACAGCCGGGACCAACGGCTTAACGTGCTTTCCGAGGCACGGAGGGGTCTCGGTATGTTAAGACGGTCACCCATCCACGGACCTACCGCGGCAAGCGTAGCTTAACCTTCAATCGACTCGTGCGACTGTTATTACTTAGCCACGAGCCCCTCATCTTCTAAGTCAGTATGCTATATTTTTTATTTTGTAAAAACAATACCCTTTGTAGCTTCACAGTTGGGTAAAAAGGGCCCCCAAAAAAATTTGATACAGGGCCCCATAAGGATGAGCTACGCCACTGGTGCTGGCTTAAATGTATTTAATTCATACCTGAGCTGGGTTGGTTTTACTTATACCTCTACGACTTCCCATAACACTCAAAATGAAGGTTGTTGAAAGTTGTTATCTACCGTAAAAACCAGAGATGTAACTTATCTGAGATACAAGTATCTGAAATACAGATACAAGATACAAAATACGTATTTTCATCTTGTAACTATAAAACTTTTTTTAAATTAATTTCGTATCTTGTATTTAAATACGGTCTATCGTTTGGTATCTTAGTATTTTGTAGATACTATGTTTGCTAAAATACTTTTAGCAAACATTTAGCTACCTGCTCATATGCTAGCTTTAGCTATTTGTTCATCTTTAGTCCCTGGTTACCATCTAGCATCAAAGTACTCGTCAAGACGAATCAAACGAGCCCAAACTCGATCGAGTTTTGTCGTTTAATTACCGAGTTCCTATGGCCATCTTCTAGCTCCATCATCAGACCCTGGTTACCATCTAGCACCAAAGTACTTGTCAAGACGAATCATACGAGCCCAAACTCGATACGGTTGCGTCGTTTAATTACCGAGTTCCTATGGCCATCTTCCAGCTCCATCATCAGACCCTGGTTACCATCTAGCACCAAAGTTCTCGTCAAGACGGATCAAACGAGTCCAAACTCGATGGGGTTGTGTCGTTTAACTACCGAGTTCCTATGGCCACCTTCCGGTTCCATCATCAGATCAACTCCATGTCATAATAATTTTGCATTGTCATCCGATTTACACATGCATGCAAAATTTCAGCTCAATCGGTTGAAGATATCTGCTTCAAAATTGAGTTGCAAGAGTCCACCCGAACATGTAGACATACATACATACATCGCAAGTTAAATAAAAGCTTGTAAAAAATTTGTTTTTTTACAAAAGTATCTTATTTTTAAAAAGTATTCAAAAGATACGTATTTTATATCTAGTATTTCAGATACCATTCCAGAAAGTTAATTGCATCTGTTATCTGAAGTGCTTAATTTAAAAGTATTTTGTATTTCAGATACTTTATTTATGGTATCTTGTACATCACGGATAAAAACCATTATAAAATTCTAACTGAGGAACCTCCCATCATCGATGCTAATTGTCTTATGTTAGGACTGAGCTCTGATACATGCATTTTTGAAATTTACCGCCTTCGCGGTCAGCGTAACACAAGCGTTTTCTGTTCTTCATTGGAGAAGCTACTAAGAAAATTATCTAACTATAAAAATACAATCATTTGTGGAGACATAACATCGCTCCTAACACTAATGATAAGCGCTCGTTCGAATTTCTCAACGTCTTGGCTAGTCAATGTACGAGTATATCCACGCATGGCTTTACTTGTCTGGATCATATTATGATTAAAACTAAATTGGAAGCCACCTTTTGGCATTCTCACAAAACTCTACGCACCCTCTTTAACGATGAGGCGTATTCATTACACCGGATTAACCAATACAATAAATGATACTAACTTTGAACCGATACTTGACGCAGTAATGCTAATGCAAGTACCGATCACCTTATTTCCTTATTAGACAAGGCCATTTAGGTTAGCTCACATGTGGTTAAAGTGCCTAATAAGAAAATAATAAACTAACCTGTGTATTACTACTGGTTTATTACGATGTATGCGTACTAGAGATAATCTGCACAATAAGGATACAATTAAGGAACCATAATGATGAAACACTTATTTAATATACAAACGATTCCGAAACTTATGCAACGCGGAGAGCGTTGCAAAAGTTGAAAAGAGAGCGTTTAAAAAGTAAAGAAACAGAAGAGAATGTATGACCCAGGCGTTCGATTATGTACATTATCCCACCATAATAACGAAACTAGAAGCCTACGGCATCAGAGGCAATGTACTTAATCTGCTCGAATCTTACCTAAAAAATAGAAAACAAAAAACTGAGATAAATAAAATCAACATACATAATAAGCGCGAAGAAATATTTAGGTCCACCGAACGTGAAGTTTTATTTGGAGTACCGCAGGGGAGCGTATTGGGCCCTTTCATATTTATTTTGTACATAAATGACTTACCAAAATGTATTAAACAACCATTGACCTTGTTTGCAGACGATAGCACCATAACAATACCTTGTGAAAGTATAGAAACATATAGAAGTGACATCAATAATAGCTTAGAACAGGTTGTGAACTGGTTAGACTCTAATAATTTAAAAATTAATTTGACTAAAACAAAAACTATTCATTTTAGACAGCGGACACCTAGCATTAACATTAACATTCAGCACGGTAATAATATAATAGAAGAAGTGGTAAATACAAAATTTCTAGGACTCATGATAGATCAAAAACTAAACTGGCAATCTCACATTGACACTTTATGTAAAAAAATTAGTAAGTCCGCATACGCTTTGCATACACTCTCCTCAATAGTACACATGGATGCGCTTCTCACGGCTTATTATGGCCTAGTGGTATCGCACCTACGGTACGGCATTATATTTTGGGGTAACTCTTCGGGAAGAGAAACAGCATTCAAAGCACAAAAAAGATGTATAAGAGCTATCTTTAAGTTGCAAACCACCGATAGCTGCATGCCATATTTCAAAGAATATAACATATTAACCCTACCCTGTCTGTACATCCTAGAAGTAGCTTTATTTATCAAATCAAACCCGAATAAATTTCAACTCCTTTCCGATAATTTCCCACGGAATAGGCGCAACAATAGTTTACTGTGTCTACAAACAGCTAAAACAGCACTTATGCGCAAAAGTGTCTACTGCATGGCTCCGGTGATTTATAATAAGATACCCAAACAGTGGAAAGAATTACCCCTATTGAAATTTAAAAAGAAGCTACGAAAATTTCTTTTGGATAAAACTTACTATAGTATAAGTGAATACCTCAATGAAAAAGATTTTACTATATAGAGTATTTTAAATAGGATTGATAATAAGAATATTGAAAGACTTAAGTAATTATCTGTTTTTTTATTTTATTTTTTTTTGAGTTTTTTTTGTTAATTTTTATTATTTTTAATATTTTTAGTAAATTTCTGTGTAGGTCCTACTTATGATTAAAATTTGCATGCCCTCATGGCAAAATATGGCTGAACCATTAAAATGTATCTGTATCACCTGTATTATACCCATATTTGCGAATAAATTTATCTTTATCTTTTATCTTTATGAGAAACAGGAAATTTAAAAGTAAAAATATAACAGTAAAAAGCTATGGGATGTGATAAAAGATATTTCATGTAGTACTAAGAAAAAGACAGACCATTCCTCGGCTCTGATCAAAATGAATGAACCTAAAATCAGTGTCAATGACGCTAACAAATATTTTATGGGTGTTGGACAGTCAGGTGGAAGAAATTATTGGTAGCACCTTTCTATCGATTTGCTGCCGAACTTGCATTCAGGCTTCAACAAACTCACTTGTCTTACTTCCAACTGATGAAAATGAGGTGGAACTTCTCGTGATGGACTTGAAAGAGAGTGCAGCTATCGGAGTATATCAGATATTGACTAAAATTTTAAAGCGCTACGTTAATCAGCTTACACTTCCACTCACTCACATCTGCAACCTGGCCTTTACTACCACTAGCACTGAAGATAGCGCTTATTAAACCTATTCATAAGGGTGGAGACAAAGACTGCATTAACAACAACAGACCAATTTCGATCCTTCCCACGTTGTCAAAAGTTTTAGAACGACTGATCAATAAATATCTCATAAAGTTCCTTGAGACAAGCTCCCTTTTCTCACCTGTGCAATTTGGCTTTCGTTCTGGCAGGTCAACTGATGACGCTGTTCATAAACCCACTAACCATATTGTAACCATATGTTGACAGTAGAAGGAAGTGTGTAACGGTGTTCCCTCAGCGTGTTGACTCAGCCAAGGCTGACACGGTCCCTATTCGATTGTTATTACATAAACTCGAAAAAATAGGTGTCAGAGGTCTTCCATTACAACTGCTCAAATACTACTTAAGTAATAGGAAGCAATGAGTGAAAATTGACAACTGAACTAGTGACGAACTTTCTGTGCACTATGGCGTGCTGCAGGGCAGTGTCCTGGGTCCAAGCCTTTTCCTTGTGTATATACACAATGATAATTAATTGTGTCAACTCCAACTTAGACCAGGAAAGTTGATATATTTTGCGGATGACACTGCACTGGAAAAAGTTGGGAAGAGGTTTTCCAAAGGGTCCAAAATGGCTTCTGTGAGTTATGCCAATGGCTTAAATTCAATTTTTTGACACTAAATGTATCAAAAACCAAATAAATATCAATCTTCTGCCACCCACAACTCTCAATATTTCTGCTCTCAATTTTAACAATTTAGCCCCTTCTTCGTGCCTTTGTACACCCCTACAAAGAACGAGTGTTATTAGATATCTAGGAGTATATATATATCAGACACTAACTTTTAAGCCTCACATTGACATTCTCGTCACTAGGATTCGTAACCTGATACACATTTTTAAGACAGACATGTGGTGGATATTTAAACTACCAAAACTGTGTTCTCAGCACTCTGCCAGTCAATAGTCAACTATTTCATAACTTCCTGGGGAGGAGCACGAAAAGTGCACCTTCTGGAAGTGAAAAAGCACCGAGAGCCGTACTCAAAGTTGGAGCTGGGCTCCCTTTTTGCTATCCAACTGCTGAGGTATATAAACGCTGAGATATCCTAACAGTAAGGCAGACCTTCATATTCACTATGATACACAAATAACATACAGAAATGAAATATGACTCTAATCTCAACATAGATAAACGAAGGAAAGGTAACGTCTGTCCTACTAATTTCTTTCGTACCATTCTCTCGCAAAGGTTTTACTATTTTCTTGGAGGATATCTGGGTAATAAAATCAACACTCTCAATATATCCGTAATACAAGCAATGGATTAAAACCCTCGATTATCAGTCAACTGAGAGTCTTCTGATTCCTATCCGCTAAATTTCTCTTCTGTCTCCTCCACAAGCGTACACTATGTCTCACTTACACACACACCCCCTCTCACACACTCACACACACACACTCTTAAATCACATAATATGTATGTCCCTAAAATTTAAGTAAACTTCATCACATACTTTGTTTTTTTGTTCATTAATCTAAATTAATGTGTACATATGTAAGTCTTGGGGGGCCTGGTAACCCGTAACACATGCTTTTTTCGGGCACCAGTCTATCACAAACGTTAAGCCTAATATTTTTTAGATTAAGCACTTCTTGCCCACAACAACATTTGTGATGAGAAATAAATAAATAAATAATTATTCATAAGTAACATTTAAATAAAGATTGGGGTTATTAGAAATTCTAAAAGTTCAGTGATTTTGTAAAGTCATTATAATACGAGTAAGAAGTAAAATACATACCTAAAGATATGGTTGATACAAAATAAATTAAAACTGTGTCTATAAAACAACTTTCTAAGATTTAATAATTAGAAAATCGATAACTTCTAACCCTAATTTTACAATCCAGTTGAATACTTACTTACCTGATGATTTTCTAGCCACAAACCTGTAGTTGGGTACCCATAATATCTTCCACGAAATATCCAGATAAAGGTTCCAGTACGTATTACCTACGTATAAGAATAATATATTTAAAACCAAACAAAGTTTTAATAAATCAAATACTCGGAAATAATTCCACTAAAGCTTATAATTTAACGAAGAATTGGAAAAACAGGAATCTACGCAGACTTCCTGCATTATTACAAGGCTGAAAGCGATTTGAATGTATAAGTAATTTAAATTGAATGCATCTAGGGCACTCCCTGTTAGTCCCAGGTCCATCTGACTTGGGCACGCCACAATTACGGCGATAAGTCCCCTCTTTGAGGAGTGGCTGGAGAGGCCCCACGGCGCCCTCACCTTCCGCCTGACGCAGGTCCTCACCGGACACGGTTGTTTCGGGATGTTCCTGTTCACGATAAGGCGGTAGGAAACGCCAGGGTGTCTGTCACCACTGTGTGGATGGCCCAAAGGACACGGTGGAGCATACGGTGGAGGTCTGCCCGGCTTGCCTCGTGGCGGCGATCGGTGGCGGCGATCTCTCGCATCCGGCCCTGGTCCAGACCATGATATGGAGCGAGAGTGCATGGGAAGCCGCCACCTCCTTCTGCAAAGCAGTAATGCTCGCAAAGGAGGCGGCGGAGCGCGTGAGGGACAGGTAATCTCTGCGCCCTCACGCCCCGGAGACGCCTTGACGGGAGAAGTCATATGATGATTTCCCACATTGCATGCCATAGACATAATATACAGTTAATTTTACAAATTAGGGATAATTTTACGTTACATTATAATTTACACTAAGTACAAAATGTTGCACACTGCACTAGCCAGACACGCCCTACAACATTGTTGACAGCCATTACAAGTAGGTACATGACGTAACAAACGATTTGAGAATTAAAATAGACAACATGACATCTACCGTGATAAAATTGTAAAGTGACTGCAATGAAAATTACGTCAGTTGTTATTTTGTTAAGAGGTATGCATACATAGGTACCGATGTAACTAGACCGCCTTCCATGGGCACCCTAACTGCGTCGTAGCACACTTTCCATCACAATCCGAGGGTTTTGAAGGAAATTCCTAATCCATTGATTCATTGGATTGAAAAATGCGTCTGCTCAACAATATAAATACAGCAATAAACGTGGCTGAACTGTCAAATGAAAGGTATTGCTGATCGCAATACCTTTCATTTGACAGTTCTGCCATTTTATGTGTTACGAAATTACCCCGCTGAACATAAAATGGCATTTGGCAGTAAAGCAACGTTTTACAGGCATTGAAACATTTCAGCTTTGTTTCTGAAATCGCCACTTAAGGTCAACTGAGGGTGCTTTAGGCTGCCCCTTTAATAGATTCTAAGCTAACTAAACGCATGGCCCATAACGACAATGAGGCTTCTTTGAGCGCGACAAATAACCGATACAATAAAATGTACATCACATTACCTATCCCAATGGCGGGCTGGGGTTGAATAACAGGTTGGGCAACTACACTTGAACATCCTCTGGTTAGCCTGCCTCAGGCGCCTAGACCGCTTTGATCCACTAGCAGGATCGAACCGGCAGGCGCCTCCACCAGATGCTTAAAAGTAAAGCGACAGATGTTCTTACAGAACTAGCGACCCGACCCTGCTTCGCACGGTTTTTACGACTTGACAAAACATCGAGATTTTTTTTTTATAAGTAAGTTTAAAACATTCCGGAATCAATTGTCTAGATGATGGTGAAAAGTGCATCAAAATCCGTTGCGCAGTTTAGAATAACAACGCAATCACACAGCCAGACAAGAAATGCGACTTTAATTTATCATTGGTATGTATATAGACATCGATATAGCAGATGGCGGGCAGCCCGGCCCGCGACATGTGCCCACAGGCAATGTGGACTAAGTAAGCGGAAAACAAAATATAAGGGAAGCTTTATAAGGTATAGAATATTTTTGATCGAGTGCCAATAACATTGTTATTGTTTACATAGGATAATGTTGGCAAGAGCTGTCTTTTTTATAACGTTTTTCAATCAATCAATTTACTCAGCCTCTTCCAGGCTGCGCCACATCACCCTATCCTCCGCCTTTCGCGTCCAGTCAGTCCCAGGTCGTCGGTCCATCTTCTCGGGGGCCTTCCCACGCTACGCTTGCCGATACACGGTCACCACTCTAGGACTTGTCTGCTCCATCGGCCACCGGTCCTTCGACTAACATGGCCAGGCCACTACCACTTCAGGTTGCTTACTCTGCAAGCTATGTCGGTAACTTTGTTTCTTTTCCGGATAATTTAATTTCTTTTTATATCCTTCAAGGAAACTCCAAGCATAGCCCGCTTCATGGCGCGATGAGCGACCTTGAATTTGTGGACCAGCCCGACTGTCAGTGTCCACGTTTCGGCACCGTATGTCATAACGGGCAAGACGCACTGGTTCTAGACCGTAGTCTTTAAAAATTGCGGGATAGGTGACGAAAAAACTTGAAGAAGTTTTCCAAACGCTGCGCTACTCAATTGGATCTTTCTGTCGGCTTCTTTCTCAAAGTTGTGTCTACCGAAATGTATGACTTGCCCTAGGAAGACATACTCCTTCACAATTTCGAGAAGCGACCCTTCGATGTGGATTGAACTCCGCAAGAAGTATAAATAAATAAAAACAAAGTTTTTACCTCTAGGTACGTAATTTCATACTCCTCCGATTTTCGCTCATAATAAAAGTTCTCTTTCATTTATGAATTCGGTTTTTATTTTCATTAAAATTCGTTAACTGTAGGTATAATTATTAAAAAATTACGGATCTAATTAGATAGGGTTTAAGACATGAATAAAAAAACTGTCCGAACAATAATTGACTCCTAGGTATATTTAAAGTAGATACATAATTAATAAAACTAAGCCGTTAACGAATAATAACCTTGGTCTGTTACTCTTTTTTTAGTTTTAATGTACGCACGACGATATATCAAACTACACATTTCCAGTATATAAGCTGACTTTTCATTGTACGAAAATCCTATACAATGCGAGGTCAGCTAAAACTGGAAATATATATCTTGATAAGTCGTCGTGTGTACCTACCTAAAATTAAAATATTATATTTTTTTTACCCTTCAAGTGTTACTATTGCTGGATGCTGTTCCAAGACCAGACCTGAATATATTTGGCTACATGTGGTGGTACTGCGTAATTATCTAGTATGAGTTCAGAATCACTTAAATAATATCAATGAAAATACAGACAATTTAAGCCAAGCCTTCGTAGAATTTCAGACTATCTGGAATATCAACATTGAATTATTTAGTAGGAAGCCTTATTAAGTACCGACTGCCTTGAATGAAACAGACGTTGGTTTTGAATGATTGTATTAAACTTTAAAATACCCAGGATGCTAGAAATTCGAATAACAAATGGTAGCAAAATGGCGAAAAGTCGGAACAAGGTCGTGTCTCACCGCACGTCACGTCACCAGGCGACCTGGAGCGCGTGCCAAGGGCGCGGGCGGCGCGGGCGGCTCGGCAGTACAACAATCGCTACCAGTACTGTACACAACTCGTACCCGACTCACTTCAAAACACTTCAATAAAAGGATGATTAACAACCCATCAAACATGATCGAATAACTAAGAGAACAACGTATCATTCGCTAGCCTAACCTCTTTCAATCACGTGCTGAATTCGCAATGAGTTTCTAATCTATTAATGTCTCGTCGGATTTTGTGACAAATTCTAAATGATTATTGCCCCATTACCTATCTCAAAAATCGCCTAAGTTTTAATGTGAAAATCAAACGAGTTTACATCGTAGATACAATAACATGCGCGGGGAGTTGGTTGCTGAGCAACCGCGCGGGTCTCCCGGCCATTCCAGCAGCCCTCCCCAGCCGGCTGCATCCATCGATTTCAGTGCTCGGCTAGTTTCATGTGGGCGTAACGGCACTACCTGACAAGCGAATCTGCACCGTAACTGTACTCAAATATAGAACAATTTACATTTCCAGTTATCTACCATAGAACCGTTTTTGATACCAGAGTCTTTACTGAAGGAAAATCTGTTTTCCGTTCAACACGTAGGGATCATTTTTCCTAGTTCCAAGTTAGTCTAATACCTAGGTTGTTTTATTATGGTAATCTCATGAATGTAGATAGATGCAACAATGTTGCAAATGCAATGAGTTCCTACGGCGACGTGTCAATAAGTTCTGAAATGTTCTAGTTTTTTTCCTAGTTTTATAATGCTTTGTAATGTTATGGAAACTTTTAATTACAAGTACTACTACTCATCGTCAGCTATCTCATTTCTCGAGCCATTGTCAACATTCCATGGTCTCTCGTGGTAAACAATCAATGTTGGTCTAGCAGTTTGAGTATTTTATGCGGCCTACCCAAATGTCCTTTCTTTGGTATTGTTCATCGAGTCCTTCAGCTCCTCAAGTTCTGAGTTGAGCTACACGATTACTGACAAATGCTTGCACTGACTGGACTGGTCCACTCGAATCTGTGTGGTACTTTCCTTTCGTCTTCAAATGTTCTGACCAAGATTAGATATGTCTGGACTTTATAAGAGACTGTGACCTCTGAGTTTGTTTGTTCCGCCTTTCTTCTCAGAGTAGTCAGGTTAGAAACGACGACCTCATCTAGCTTATTATTTTTTTATATATTATTTTCTTAAATAATTTTATGTCACTTCATATAGTGACATAAAATTATTTATTTTGTAAATAGGATATCGAAATCACTTCGATTCTATCCGATATCCTATTTACAAAATAAATAATTTCATTTCGTAAAATATACAACGGTTTCGAGGTTTAATAATTTACTTTATTAGGCATTTATATAGGAAGTTTCTTATCACAAAAACTGGTTTAATTGGTTTACCATTAGTTCAATAAATAAACCTCGGACGCCTAGTTTAAAGCCAGTTCATCGTTTAGAAGAAAAATATATATATATATATTACTCGCAAACCTTTCATTTAGACCATTGTAAATTTACGTTCAAGTAATTATTATTTCCATGCCCAAGAAGGGCAAGAAATACTCCGCCCTCAAACTCAGCTCAAGGTAGAGGCGTCAATCTTAGCAGGGTGGCTGGTGGAAGATGGATGGGAGTACCTAGCCGAAGATTGGAGTGTGATTGAAGGGACCTTTGTCCAGTAATGCAATGATGATTAAAATTGTTTCTTCTTTCCACAAGATTTCTTGTAACGAAATCACTGGAATACTCCGATCCAGAGTTTCTAGTGTGAAGCTGATGTGTTCAGTTCTTCAATCATTCGGCGCTGCCATATCGAATGGCACCGTAAAGCTCTCAGTTTTTTGTCGCACAGTTAGGCGTATTGGTACATATTACAAGTCAGAAACAAATTGAGTGTAGTGTAAATTTAAAAATATTTCATAAAAATAAAATACTATCATGATAAAATCGTAGAACAAAGTATAAAAAAATAATTTTCGTCGAATAATTTTCATTTTGAGCGAAAACTACATATCATATTTTATGTAATGACAATAAAGGGAATTCAATCAATTAAAGAAATACCTAAAAAAATATCCACTGAGCCGTGGATTTATTTTTTTATTTAATTATTACTGCAAAATGACTTTTATTTTGGTTTGGTATTCGTTTCAACATCAAACGCATCGCTGTTTTGAACCTTATTTGTTGCCGCGATGCGCTATTCTATATCGTTTACCTATAATTTGCTTGCGAGTGCAACATTGTATTTTAAATTTTCGCCTCGCACGAGGTAGGTAAGAGTTAAAGTCGCAAATAGCGAAGGGGTTAACCTGCGCATTGGCTGGCCTGAAGGTCACCATGGGGGTTTTTGAATGACTTTGCCATTTTACCGTCAGATTTATGGTTTCCGACATAAAAAATATAGGTCCTGTCTGTAAGAGCATCTTTCATTCTTCTAATACTTGCTTATCTAATCAGGGAAACCACTAGAACTGTTGGTAGGCTGTAGACTGTGGAAAACGATTTTTCTCGTATTGTCTCAATCTATCCGAGTCATATTAATATGGCTAGATACACCATCTTCACTAATATGGAGACGCTGCAACGTCCTCCTGAATCCAGATCCTATACTGACCGCTACGGTTACCAATCATGTGGATTGGGCTCCATCATTTCAAATTATATCTAGGTAGCTACCCATCCCATATTGTCTTCGACTATCGTTCCTTAAACTTCTAGGTAGTCTTACTGATCTTTAGTTTTATAGCAGATCCGCACTTAGGGACCCAGGGCCCCTAGGCACTTGACATTGTAGGCCCACCCCAACCCGAAGCCATTTTGGAAATTTAGCAAATAAATCAGAAACTAATTACTAACTAACAGTAGCTACAGAAAATATAATTTTTAACCGAATTTAATTACTTTCCTATAACTAAACATCAGAAATTATGTAGTCTATGCTATGTACAGTCACGAGCACCAATATGTCAACACTTGGCAACTTTCAATTGCGATTTTTTCGTGAAATAACAAATGCAACGTTAAAATACGACACATTACATAAACCTATGGGTTCGAAAATGCTATGTTCGTTACAACATAAAATTTCATAAAAAAATCAATGAGTAAATCGCTTTTGAATAAAGCCGAATGTATACATACTTTTGCTCGTGACTGTACTTCACCATATTTACAACAACAGTCGTAATAAGTCGAAGTTTCGAAACAAAGACGTTTTTTTCCTGGTATTCCTTAATACTCAAGTTACCTACTTACTTGAACTAACTTATTTTCTTCAAACAACTTATATATAGTACCTTTGTAAAAAACCTACATTATGGATTTTTCGAATACCTACCTAGCTGGAGTGATTGAACGGTGATCTTTCTGAGAGAAGTTTGTATGAAAGAGCAAACGAAGCGAGCTCGAAAATTGTATCATCTCGCATTGGCTAGGTTAGGTTTCTTTTGTCTATTATTTATACAGTAATAGGAGTTACTTTGTCGACTTATACAAGAAAGTTTAAGAATATAGAGTAACAAAGATCCAATAGCGAGCGAATCGAGCGATGCGACCTCGAAGATTTTAGCAACCACCCAACCCACCTGGAGGTGGGTTGGGTTTCTTTTGACAATCTATATACAATAACATTCAAAGTCCTGACTGACTGACTGATACATCAACGCGCACCCTAAACCGCGGGTCCTAGAGACATGAAATTTGGAGGGTGTGTTCTTCGTGAAGAGTAGGTATCCAATAAGAAAGGGTTTTTCGAAATTCCACGTGAAATGGGGGGATTTTGTTTGTATAGAAAATCTTATTCCTTATGTTAATAAACTTGAAACATGGCACCAATACTAATCTAAGTAAATTATGAAGTTTGCCATTTTATGTTTTTCTAAACTACCCCCTAAAAAGGGGATTGCAGGGTTTCAAATTTTGTATGTATCGAAAGTAAAGTGTGTATCAGGGTTTTTCGAAAATTACCCCTGACGGCCAGAAAAGGGGTAGTAAATTTTACAGGGGAGGATTTTACTGCATGGCTTGATTAACTCGAAAATTAGTATAAATAATCTGTGAGTCAAGTTACGAATACATGCCAAACGATTTTTTTAAATTCCACTCCTGTGGGGGTGAAAAGCGAGGATACAGTTTATATGAAAAATCTTCTTCATTAGGTTAATAAACTTGAAAATTTTCAAGAATACTCGCCTAAGTAAGTAATAAAGTTTATCATTATAAGTTTTTTCAAAACTACCCCTCAAAGGGGAATATAGGGGTGTTGAAGTTTGTGTGGAAGAATTTGAATGTGCGGTCCGATTAACTCGAAAGTCAGTATTAATACTTTTGACAGAAATGATGATAAGTTTTTGGGTCTTTCGAAAATCTACCGCTGACGGGGCCAAAAGGGGTAGGTAAGTAGTTAATTTTTTAAGGGGAGTATTTTACTACGTGGCTTAACTCAAAAACTGGTATAAGATAAGATAAGATAATAATTTATTTGCTCAAACATGAGTACAATACATACAACACAAATTGTCAGATGAAGATGTTAAAAGTAGGGGTAACACAGATCATCACGTTTGCCTTAAAATATGGCATGCAAATATTAATAAAATTTAAGTATAATGTCACTCAAAATAAATGTCATGTTAATATGAGAACATTAAAAATATTATAGATAGTTAAATAAAAATAAGTAAACATGGTCAAAATGTCTTATCGAAAAATTCATTTATATTACCTATTAATTATTTTAATTATCTTTATCTGTTAGGACACATCACACACACACACACACCCCCACACACATACACACACACAACACTCATCACCAGCAGCTGCAGCTGCTGCTGCGATCAGCTGATACATCATCTTTGATTCAAATTATGGAAACATCACGATATCTTTTTTTTGTTTTCTACGCCAGTGTGGGGTGAAAAGACGGGATACAGCCTAATATGAAAAGTCTTTTTCCTTTGGTTAATAAACATGATACTTACTTGGCAATATTTGCCTCATTAATTAATAAAGATGGTCACTTTTAGTTCAAAAAAAATCCTCACAGGCCTCTGTGAGGATTTTTTTTTCAGGGGGTGAAAAAGTTAATAGGTAAGAAAAAATATTAAACCGCTCGGACGGATTAACTCGAAACTCGGTACTAATACTTAAAACAAAAAGTATGTATATATTTTAAGGGTTTTTCAAAAATCGACTCTTACTGGGGTAGAAAAGGGTAATAAAGTTTAAGGGGTGGATTTTACTGCTTGCTTCCATTAACTTGAAAATGGGTATAAATAATCTTTAAGTCATGGGAACGCGACCGAACCAACCGCTTTTTTTTAAACAAAGTCTGTCGTGGTAAAAGGGGAGGACAAGGTTTATTTTAAAAATCTTATTCATTTGATCTGTAAACTTTAAAATTAACCTGAATTAAATAAATAAACGATTAAGGTCGTAAGCATACATCTTCGAAATTTTTAGAGTAAAGTACACGCGGACGAAGTCGCGGGCAAAGTGCTATACTATATAAAATTATAAATTCTGTCTGTATGTTACATTTTCACGCCTAAACCACTGAACGGATTTCGATAAAATTGCCTGCCAGCAGATGCCAAAGAGATAGATGGCATCCTGGGGAAGGACATACTTCTTATCCTTTCCGACATCCACGCGAGCGAAGCCGCGGGCAGAAGCTAGTTTAATATAAATATTAATAAGAGTTGGGAGAAACTATGATGCAGCAGCTAGCGAACCGAGCTCGAAAATTTTTAGCATCTCGCCTCGACGAGGTCATTTTAATAAAAAAAATCTTAATACGGGTGCTATAAGTAGGTACCATGATATTATATGAGCAAAGAATATTTAATAATGACCTGTAGTATTTGCTGTGCAGCCCTGTCCGCCGAGCCGTCAGGCAGGCAAGCTACCTGGTCACAGGTGTGGCTAGGCTGGCTGAGCCCTTAGGCCGGGGTCTTGTGGGCCTAGGCGTAAATTCGTTGCTGATCATTAGACCCACAGGATACAGTGGCCATTCCTCCACAAGCGCTTTGAGAAACTGATTCAAATTGTGAAGTGTCAGCGATGAATCGGAGAAGATATCGTCGATATGTTTGGAATAGAAGAAGTCAATGCGCTAATGGATAGTAAATAGCCAATAATAACCCAAAACAAATACCCAAAGGTCATACACACTAATTGGGAACACAGACAACTATTTTTGTCTCTAACAGGTCATTAACCTTTAGTTAAAGTGATTTGGTTTTTCATTTTCGGTTTACAATTATCAGTTAATCAAATCATTATTATTACAATTAAGCTGTTAAATCAGGTACTGGACAAAGACGGAGTTCGGCAGTACTTTACAAACAGAATCTAATGTATGTAAAGTAAAGACGCACGCAACATCGTCCAAAAGATAAAGAAAGTGAACTGTCAAATGCTGTCATTCCACCTGCATCCTAATTGCGTAAAACACTATCAATCTCAATCTGAATCATAATGACGGATATTGCTAATCCATTGCTTCATATGTTCGAAAAAATTGTCTGCCTATAACGTAAATAACGCAAAGAATCTTGTTGAACTGTCAAAATGAAAGATTTTTTTACAGAATATATCGGTTGAATTCTCCTTTGACTTTGACTAATCAATAAATTAATAAAATTCAGATCTTTCAATATAATATTCTTATCTTCACTGGCCTGCAAAACTACGTAGGTATCACACTTTTAAAATTGGAATAACCTTTTAAGTACATAAGATATACTTTCGAAATAAAAAGGACTCGAAAAAGAGTTTAATTTTGTACATATATAAAAACTTCATAGTCGAGAACCTTCTTTTAAGAAATGGCTGAAAAGGGCTTTAAAAACCAAAATAATCCGTTTCGAATTACAATTTTACCATTCATTTTTTTTGTGTCTGTTTTTGTTTTCAAATTTTTTCTTGATCGATTAGTCTTGTTACAAAAGCTAAGTTAGACAACAGCACATAAATTGTATTTATCATGCCTCTTTCACCTGAAGAATGTGCTAGGATCATGACTTTTCTTTAACTAGGCATCAGTATGCGTCGTACTGCAAGAATGGTGGGTGTGACGTTACGAACGGTCCAGAAGGTGAAGTCAAGGTACGAAGAGACTGGAAACCATCTGAGGAAACCTTGTGATGGCAGACCCAGGTGGATTAGTGCCCAAGAAGACCGTAATATTGTTTCCACTGGGTTGAGAAATCGCCACCTTAATGCAGTTGAAGTTGAGCAACAGCTTCTTCAGACCCGAAGCTACATTAGTGACAGTACAGTGAGAAGAAGACTTGCTGAAGCAAATCTGAGTGGCCCCAAACTCGAGAGAGTGCATCGAGTAGCGCAACTGCGATACGCCCGTGAATACATACAGTGGGATGAAGAAGAGTGGTCATGAATTTTGTTCACAGATGAGCCTCGATTCTCACTTTACACTTCTGATGCAAGGCGAAGTGTCTACAGGCGGCCTGGTGAGCAATATCTTCAAGACTGCTTCTCAGAAAGAGTCCAGTACACTGCAGGCAGTAAGTATACATCTATGGGCTAGCATATCTTCAGAAGGTCGCAAAGAGTTAGTGGCCATAGAAAATGGCACTCTGACTGGGGAAAGATATGCCCAAGAGATTCTCAACGAATATGCAGGGCCGTATTTAGCAAATATGGCTGATGGATCGATGATAATGCATGTATATTCAGGAGGTCGGTATCAGCGTGATGGCTTCGCCATCAAGAAGTCCTGGTCTCAAACCGATTGAGCACGACTGGGATGAGCTAGGGAGGCTAGTCAGAAATCGCAGACCACCACCTACCACCCTCAGGGCACTAAAACAGGCCCTGATTGAAGAATGGGAGAATATTCCCCAACATCGGCTCCGAAACCTCGTGTTCAGTATGCCAAATCGGCTCGAAGCTGTAGTCAGAGCCTGAAGAGGCAATACCAGTTATTAAAAATAAATAACATGTAAAACATACTTATAAATGTTAATTGAGTTTTTTGACACTATGCTAAAAATGGCTATTTGTATTGTTTTTTTTTTAGTTAAAAATGCTACTAATGTATAGTTTACTAGTTACAAAGAAAGCTGATAAAATTTGCTATACTAAAATCGTTTTATACTTTAAATCTTCATAGTTTGGATTTTTTTTTATTTTTTTATTGTAGTACTTAGTTTTGCAGGCCAGTGTATTACACTGATTTATTTTGATTGCTAACTGGATACTAACGTAATTAAAAATCTATCAACACACAACTTTACCCGCAATTAGTTATCTTGAAAATTAATGAATAGATATAATATAACAAGAATAACGCATAGGAAGTAGGTACCCAGTGTAGGTAAGATACATAAGTATTTATTAGGTCAAAGGAGATAGGTTTATAAGTGGATGCTTATTATCAATAGGTACTTTGTATCTACTCATTCAAATTCGCTATTTACCATATAGGTACCTAATTGCTTGTGAGTCTGAATAACAAAATATGTTACAAATATTTTGTCGTATTGGACATTGGACATGAATGGAAAACGCAAAATACCTTTTCCAGCGTTATATCTAGAGCATTTAACTAGGCACTGTAATATTTGATTTGATGTAATTATATTCGATTTATTTTGATTTGATTTTATCTGATTCTATTTGATTTATTTTATATCATCTGCCTGCCTAGCCATTTCTCAAATATGTTGGGGTCGACTTTCAGTCTAACCGGATGCAGCTGAATACCAGAATTTTACATGGAGCGACTGGCTGTCTGACCTCCACGACCCAGTTACTGAGTAATACGATACCTCTTGGTAAGACTGACTGATAAATTTATTTTATATAATTTTAAATATTAAAGGTGCCTGTGGGACAAAACCTCTTTAGCTATGAGGTCCTGTAGCCAAGCAGCAGCAGGTAGTTACTTGCTGGTTTCAGTTACGGTTTGAATAGAACAGTTAAATGATAGTTGTTTCAAGGAGGGGCTTGTAGTTAAGTAATAATAGCCGCACAGATCGATCGATCAGCTTAAGTTACGCTTGCCGCGGTTGGTCCGTGGATGGATGACCATCTTTACATACCAAGACCCCTCCGTGCCTCGGAAAGCACGTTAAGACGTTGGTGACGGCTGTCATTCGTGGATCTTTGACAGTCGTTACGGGGCGTCATAAGCCCGAAAGTCTGACAATCAGTTTTACCAAGGGGTGTCGTATTACCCAGGCGCTGAATTGTGGAGATCAGATAGGCAGTCGCTCCATGTAAAGTATTGGTATTCAGCTGCATTCGGTTTGACTGGAATCCGGACACAACATAATTGGGAAAAGGCTAGGCAAATGATGAAATGAAAATATGATAGTTCAATCAAAGGCACCGTTTTGAAAATACACATACGTAAGTACTGCAATTCCTTGGATTTCGCATGTGCTGCCGGTCACTATAATGGGCTATCAAGTGTATTCTCAGATACTTTGACTGCCCGAAACCTTTTAAAAAAACTGCGAGGTGACCATTTAGAATAGCAACACACATCCGTAACTTAAAAAACTTAAAACGTAACGTGACGTGACGTAACGTAATGTATCGAAACTTAAAATTTTAACTAGCTCCACTTACTTGGTGTTTAGTCCTTGTAATACACATGTTACAGTTTCAATTACAATCTGAATCATTTTGAAGGATATTCCTAATCTATTGGTTCATATATTCGAAAAATTTGTCTGCTCAACAACGAAAATAACGCAATGAATGTTGTTGAACTGTCAAAATGAAATCGTATTGTTTCTGATAGTGTGCTACGCAATTACCCCACAGATAAGAAGTGATACGCGTTATATCTGGGCCCTAATTCACTATGACCACTTAACGATTCCTAACTTCGAAACCACGTCAATTCCTTAGTTAATTACGACATCTGCTATTAATTTATTCTCTATGACACAATGGCATGTTTTGAACTGTCAAAATACATGTTGTCCGTACGGTTGACATTTCGATTCCTTGCTGTTAATTAACAAGACACGATATTGACGTGGTTTGCACCTGGTAAGATTTCGCGGGGAATAATACAGAATTGGGGCCCTGGGCTGCACTGGCAATTACCCCACGGGTTACGTTAGTCAAACTATTATTTTAAAAGCACATAGGCTGGTGTATCCTTCCTGGATTGACAACAAAGGTTCCATACAAGTCTCAACTTATTTTTACAGCTATAACTCCAAAATTTGACCAATTAGTAACATGTATATTGTTATCTCCGAGCAGCATTCGGCTACACTACCACCCATGTAGGTAGGTCAATCTTGTCAGGTAGTTTAGATAGTCGGTCGACCGAAATTAATATTTAACGATCTTGAATAGCATAGAATAGAATATCTTTATTTTGTATAAAATATGGTAGGTATGTACATACTTAAATATAAATAGCTCCACGTATTTTACTTGTTTCAGCATGCATAAAACACCTTAAAATAAAATTATAAGCAACTATCACTGCGCCCGAGACTACGTTCGCATGGATTTCATACTTCCGCCTTCAAACTTCACCACCCCCTAAAAAGCAGTTTTGGAAAATTTATCAATACAATTTTTATTTAAAATTCAAAATTATTTATTTTGGGACAACTAGATCCACCGGTTAGTGTACAAAAACTTAGAAAACTATTGTTAGTACCTACTTAAATATGTACAATAACAAAGGACAACACTCACATTAACATCACAAAATCACAAATGCCCCGGTGCTGAAACACCGCGCCCCGTCAAGATAACGCAACAGGGAGATACCTCCCTAAAAGATCACCAGACGAACAAAATGCGTCAACACAGGCGCACGCACATCTTCAGCTATAGTTTTCCGTATGCTGTTGTGATTTCCCCGCACCCTCCTCATAAGTGACACGACTTTTTTCCGAATGACGGAATGAAAACCGTCAGAATGAGCCTGCGCAAACATCTCGGAGGCACTGCAGAAACGAGGAAGTCCCAACAATCCTGAAAATGTTATTGTATTGGACGCGCAGTGTGTCCAGGGATTTTTTTGTATAACTAACCCACAGACTACCCGTATACAGACCCTGACAATACCCTTTAAATAGCGTCATCTTGACTTGGTTCGTACAGCGGGCCAATCTACGGTCCAGCATGTTGCCAGGGACTGACAGGGCCCTGCGCTCCCTCTCTATGTCAACATCGTCCTTAAGGTCGTCGGTAAGGTAATGCCCAAGGTACTTAAACTGCGACACCCTATCTAAGTTAACACCATTCAATTTCAAAGTAATGGGTGGAATAGATTCAGTACACCTACCCGCGGCCTTAAAGACCATGTATTGACTGTTCTTTACATTGTAAATAAGTCCGTGTGACTCGGCATAGGCTTCACAAACTTTCGGCATTTCTCCGAGCGCCCCCGCAGTGGGATTCAGCAGCACCATGTCGTCCGCGTAGCTGATATTATTAACACTAATACCACCCACCCAGCATCTGACACGCATGCTGCTGAGTTCCACTATAAGATCGTTTACATACAGGCTGAAGAACTTTGGAGATGACAAACCTCCCCTGCCTCACCCCGCACTCCAGCCTGTACGTATCGGAAAGAGTGCCTGACCATTTGACACAGTTCGTCTGGTTATTGTACCAATATTTAAAGATGTTCAACATCTCCACCGGTATACCACTATCCCCTAGCTTCCTCCAAAGCACCTCGTAAGACACGAGGTCAAAGGCCTTGGAGAGATCCAGAAAACAGGCATACACCGGTGTCTTACGATCAGTGTAGTACTGGACAGTGTGTTATTATTTAGCGTTTCTAGTTTACAAAAAATAAATTTGTAAACCCAGATACTAATTTGACAGGTGTAATATCAAACTTCGATACAAAAAAATGCAAACACAAAAGATTTAAATGTCAAATTGTATTGTTATTATTAGTGTAGATATTTACATTATATAAGCTAACATTTAAAATAATGATGTGTACATGTGAAAAAATAAGCAAAATAATCATAGGGCATCAAAAAATTCGTCCGCATCGCTGTCAACAGGACGCCACGTTGTAAGGCGATGCTAATTTTTTGGGCAAAAAACAAGCCAGCCCTCTGGTCATGTGAAGAGGTCGACTCTTCACATGACCAGAGGGCTGGCTTGTTTTTGGCTTGTTAACCGCTTGGCTATATCTTGAAAAACCAAGTGGGCACTCAGACCCCATGGCCCTAGTGTTTCAACCCCAAACGGCTCGAACATATAACTCCCAATCAGGTTGGAATATTTTCGCCGTTTGAGGTTTTCTGCACCAGCAGCAGCCGCTCCAGCACAGCCCACCGTGCTAGGAAGATGGGATGACGCAAGGGTGTCGACACATGTTGCATCCTACACCAAAGGTCTGCCTAACTCCCAGGGCATTATGGTCATTCCGTCTGGTCTCTTCCATGCATGGATTAATGACATATTAATTTTTGCTGGCGTGCCGTGCTGTTCGACCTGCGCTCCTACTGCAGGATAGGCCATGGTGTCCGAGGCAGTCGACAGCTTCAGCAATACGGAGCCCCACAAGGAGCGCCCAAACGCAGACAGGTAGCGAGCCGGAAGGTGGTGTCACCCAGCATAGTGCCTAAGTTGGGTTACGGGAGTGCTTGAAGCCAGAGCCCCGACTCCCACTCACCCACAGCCAGTAGGCGGGCACGCTCAGCAGTATTGGTGGACGTATTGATAAGATTATTCCGTACCAATCTGCAGAGCGGCTCATCCCACTGTCTCTGGGAAGATGGGTTTACGGGCCGATCTCTATCTGAGCAAGCCGCTTTCCAGGCGTTCACTGCGTCGGTCAAGCAAGGCACTTCAGTTAACCAGACAGGCGGCTAAAATTTTCCCGGTCAACTTTTCGGTACTGTGGACAGAGAACAGGAACGCCGGTAAGCTAATACTGGTAATTTTGCGGACGCCGAGGCCACCAAAACGGATGAGTAGTGTGGCTTGAAGCCACGCTGGGTCGTCCAATGCCACATTTAAAATGGTTGTTAATGTGCTGCGAATGATATGGTCAATATTGTCCAACAGATGTGTTTGCTTCCATAAAGGGGAAGAACGTAGAAAATATATAAAATTTGTGCCAAAACAACAGTATTTAATCAGGGTGAATGCCGAATGTAGGTAAATTAATTTTAGAGAGTCTGTCCGAAATGTCGTTGAAAATTTTTAATTTTTTCATAATATCAAATTACTATCTGGGACTAAAAAACGAACTTTAATAGACCAAACGTAGAGCTGTTCGCTCACACCGTGGCATTCTTCTCACATTTAGCATTTTTATACCCGTCGTAACTTTTAAACGAAAGGTCGGATTCGAATAATTTAAAGAGGAATTTATATACACATAATCAACCTTGATTATGAAACTATTTAGTTGGATAGATAAGGATTAATATCACGATACAAATGTCAGTATCTTTCGATTCTACCTGTGTTTTGATTAACAAATTTAAACAAAAAACGGTTATTGTGACTTAACTATAAACATTGCCACAAAAAAAAAACCCCGCGAAACAATATAGCCTCGCGGACTTTTTTGTGGGTAATGAATAGGTACACACGGCTATCGGGTACATAGCAAACTATAGGTACATCCCAATACAAGCTGATCTCTTATTGTACGGCAAACCGAACCATGCGTGGTCAGCTTATACTGGAAATGTATAGAAATATGTTATGTGATATACATAACATATTACTATATTCATAACATATTACATATATCAATAGTTTTCGCAGCGCACGCCAAATAATGACTTATAGGTAGGTAGCTAAATTTTTGATACCTTGAGATACGTTATTGCAATTTTCGTAAGGATCTCTGTTTTTTAAATAAAATACAGCCCATAATGTAGCTTTCTATAGGTGAGTTGAGTTATTCATTGTAAAGAAACATACAACAAAATCATTTTTTTTTCTCTTTATAACATTAATTTAGATTTAGAAAACACTCATTACTGCTGAAATCATGTAATAAAAAATACTTTAAAATTAAATTATATTTTAAAAAATACCTACTAGTGATCATGTGTAGATGTTAATTTAAATACCTTAGGTTTGATAGCTTAATTATTTTGAAGATTGCTTAGGTATAGGTAATTTAAGAATTCATTTATTTTATTCTGTTCGTGAAACTTACAGTAAACTTACTTTACAAACAGTGTTCTTGAAACTAAACAACATGCAATTGAAGGTCGTTTGTAAGTTTCCACTGATAAACACTTAAAACGAAAACGCAACAAAAAAGGTCGGTTCAAAATACCTATAACATAAATTAGGATATAAAAGCTCATGATCGATTAATACAAACTAAAAATGATTTAAACGCAAACAATTATTTTCCGTAAAGAAGCTCTTCACCAAAAAACACTGGTATTGAAAAAAATATCCAAACCATGTTCACTATTCAACACCCTAATTGCGTAACACATTATCAATCTCCATCTGAATCATTTTGAAGGATATTGCTATTCCATTGCATCATATGTTCGAAAAATGTGTCTGCTCAACAACGTAAATAACGCAATGGATGTTGTTGCACTGTCAAAATGAAACTCATTGCTACTGCTCGTGTGTTACGCAATTACCCCGCAGTTTATTAAAACTTCTGCTCGCACGGATTAGAAACGAATTTTGCATGTGCGCGGACTTGGAATGAGGGACATGCAACAAGCTGGGTTTGCGAAACATTCAGTGTGTAACTAATCCTAATTTCCTAAACTGCCTAACAGCTCAGGGCAATATACAGTACCATTTGCGATTTTAAATAAGTACGTCATATCTGCAATGCGTCTGCGCTCATACAGTGGTAAGATGTGAACACTGATCTATGTTAACAGGTTGCACGTCGATATCCCTGCCAACCTGTCGATCGATTCTGTAAAAAACTCACCGTGAAAAGTTAGGTGAAGTGAGCTTAGAGTGAGCTGTCAATTGTGTCAATCCCTAGCATTAGTTGGAATGACAGCTCACTCCACGCTCACTTCATCTAAGTTTTCACGGTGAGATGGTTACAGAATTGCACTGCTGTATAAGAAGCCCGCATCTAATAACTGACCTGACGTAGCCATAGTACGCAGCCATAGCAGTTTTTTGACTTGATAACGTCTCAAGCTTTTTAAGTGTGAAAACAATTCCAATAAAAGTGCCCATCTAATGTAATACCTTACCTACGTAAAATTTTTGTATAAAGGTCTTCTTCAATTCTAGTGGTTTTTCTTTCTATAGATTAAGTCTAAGGAGCATTTTATGTTTTATAATTAATTGGGAAATGTTATAGAGATTTGTGAAAAATAAAGTTTAGATACATTAGCTGTTATTGTTATCCTTTAACCAGTTCATTATTGATCCGATTGTATTTAATTAACGTAATTGATATCTGAATTTTCCGATACTATAACCGAAATATCGTCCGCAAATAGAATGCATTGATGTAATTCATGTGATGTCACTTGAGGAATTACATTTATGTAAACAAGGAAGAGAATAGGGCCTAGTACACTTCCCTGAGGAAAACCGACCTTATTTGGGATAGATACAAGTTGATCATTTAATTGAGCCAAAGTGATCGTAACAGATCCTGATCAGAAGAGCATACATTTTTTAGAAGCTCCTTTTCAGCGCTCGGACTCATGTTTGAAAGTGTCATATTCTATTCCGATTCCTCAAAGAGTAATTAGCTGCTGTGACGGGCTGACTAAAATGAAAACGGATAATTATGTAGTAGGTACTTAATACCTATAAAGGTACCTATTCCAAATAATAGCTAGGTACTCATAATTATATGAAGGTTCCAATCAATCGGTAATTGCGTCAACTAGCAATTAAACAGAAGCATTGTGGCTGTACTTTCATGTGCGAATCTTGAATGCAGAAATAAAAATATCCATTGGATTCCCGCCAAAATAAACTATGAGCGAGTGTAAGAAGCTATAAGGTACCTAAGAAGAGTTTTTTCGTCTCTACACAGCAATTACGAATGCAAATCTAATAGCGTTATTAACTAGGTAATAATAACTTCAGAAGCTTAATATAGATACGTTCAACATAGTGATTTGTATACCTCGTAAATGTGACTCGCTTGTTGGCAAAATTCCAAGACGATAGAATCTGCGAATACTATACTTACATAGGAGCGCTGCGTAAAAAGTGAGACGATCACGAAACCCAAACAGGAATAAAAGTAAATCAGGTCGCCGACCGAGCAATGTCACCTTTAGCGCCTAATGACGAGATAAACCTCGCCGCCCGCCGCCGACACCGGCACAGGCGCACACCCGCCACTCCCCTTATCTACTTTTGTATATTATATACTTATAACAAACTCATACAGTTGCCTACACAATATATCTGCACTATGCTTATCTAGAATGCACACGACGCCGCGACGCATTGATAAAGACTCAGCATAGCAATTTGAATTATAATTATTGTGTAGCTTAAAGATTATTTTATTTATTTATAAATACCCTTAGGTGCATTACGTAAGAAAGACACATAGACAATAGAAATAGATGGGATATACTCGATGCAATGAGATGACTAACCAGCTTATAGACAGGTAGGTATATTCTAACGTTGCTCACTGGCATAGCAGCGCGTAAAAAAATTGTATACCTACGTCTGTCTACGTATATAATATTGTTGAACTTACCTACTCCGTTACGATGCTGGCATTGTGTGCGAGCGTATTCCGTTTCGGAGGGCACCTTCAAACGATGCCGTTGACCGTGGTCAGGGACAAGCGGGCCCTGACCGTGCCGTCGCGCCATTCGCCGGAGCATTCCGCGCTTGGCCTAAAACGCAGTGACGTAACGCTTCCGATTCATACCGAGCAAGCTAGCTTCAAAGAATCTAAGGTCAAATTATGGTGTAGAACAATAAAAATATTATATAGGTAAGTAATTTTAATTTAAGCCACAAAATACCGACTTATACTGAGGTTGCATCTGAGGCTGTCCCAAGGAGCATCGAAGATAAACCACCAAATTAATGACTATAGTTGCTATGTAATAGTCATTGATTTGCTTTGCTATTGTCAGGCATATATTGAATTGACAAGGATTTACGGAGAAATTGCCAACCACCCAGCCTTCCTCAACTTCAAAATTACATAGTGTCACTGACCGAATAGTCCATGCCGAACTCGCGACGACGGGCAGACAATTTCGTCCAACTCGGGCGACTACAGACCTGCCAGCTGCGTCACAACTCACAAGTGCGACTGAGATGCACGTCCTAATTGGCATTCGAACCGAAGATCTCAGCATAGCTATTGATATTTTCCTTTTTAAGAAGAACCTAATAAGATAAAGAAAAAAAAAAGAAATTGCTATTTCATGAAATCGTTATTCAATACGATTATAATTATGAACTTAGCGGGTTGTATTGATAATTTTAATGATTATAATTCTGTAGTCATATAGGTTACGCTTGAGAATCATATTTTAATCAACTTTCAACATGACACTGACCTGTAAATTGCAAAAAGTAAGAAAATTTGAATATCGCGGGCTTCCCTGGATTGTAATGGCTCCTACTAAACGAATATACCTACAGAAGTAGATGATAAGTACGTCGAAACAACGACGTGTTGAATTAAGATTGTAGCTCTTTGGAAAAAAACGGGAAATAAAAGAAAAGAATGGTTAAAACTGAACTTTTGTAAAGGCAATTAGGGAGGAAACGCTAACTTAGTCGTGTGTGACCCATGGTAACCTTCCAGGAACTACGGGAGGGACCACGGGTCACACACGACTAAAGACATGGGTAAAAGGTCAAAAACATGAAGTAATTTTTATTATTCTTTAATACATCAATAATATCAATGTAACATTTAATTCATTCTTACACAAAAACAAGTAAAGATTATTCAGTGTATAACGCACCCCTTCACAAGAATTTTGTTCAAGATAACATACACAGATGGTAATATTACTTCAACTAAATTTAAATACAATAGAATCACGTTTATGTACAAAAATATATTTACAATTATTGGATTTTCCAATATTTGGGATGCATTCCTCAGATCATAGCACAGACAATATCTTCCGCCTAAAATCTTAACAAACTTACGTTCTGAATAATTCGTTTTGTATGTATACACTTGACTTCATTCAAAATTTCCAAAAGTTCTTTCTATCTAGAATTTCACAACCCTTATAGCCATTCATTTTAACTACCTACATAATATATTTACAAAAAATCTACCCGAAATAACAATACCCACCAGCGGCTACAAGCGAAATTAACGTAAAATTAAAAAGTGTAATATTTACTTTAGTTTTTTATGATTGCGTCATGATAACATTTTGTGATGATAACAGACAAACTGGAAATAGGTTCTTTTTGAGAAAGATTTTAATTTACCATACTTTTATTATTTTGCTTGAATTGCTCCTCAATAAATTCGTCGCAAAAGCACTTTTGGGCCTATTTTAGAAGGCTTATTTTAAATTGAATAGCTGCTATGTAGTCCATAAAGAACATTTTCGT
Organism: Apamea epomidion; assembly: GCA_947507525.1. Taxonomy (NCBI): domain Eukaryota; kingdom Metazoa; phylum Arthropoda; class Insecta; order Lepidoptera; family Noctuidae; genus Apamea; species Apamea epomidion. The sequence goes on from OX382237.1 coordinate 11,804,745, forward strand.
ATTACACCGTGAAATATAATGCGATGAAATAAATAAATTATGAGGAACCATTTTGTAATATTGAGACTATTTTATGTAATTCTAGGAGCAAAATAAAAAAACAACTTTGAACATTGGTTGGCTCTTCGAATCTGGCTTAATGTTCTTTTTGTCATCTTGTTTTATCATAATAATCAATTAACATTTATATTACGCAGAACATAATTTTACAATAACATAATATTTACATTATTCTTATATAACTAGACACCATTGCATAACGAGTTTAACAGCAAAGGCTACCCCTTGAATTAATAAACACCGTGCCATACGAGACAACACAAGGTATTTATTTGTCCAAAACATCGCACATGGCAGGCAAGAAGTTACTTTATAAATTAATTAATAGGAATTTTGACGTGTCAATAATCGCGGCAAGGGTCATTAGTTGAAACATATATAGTATAATTCCCTGAAACCTGATACATACATACTATAGTAATATGTTTAATTAAAAAAAAAAAAAACAATCTACTTCTATGTAATAGTCATAGATAGACGGTGTAAGTTAGAGGCCATGAATGTTTATAATAAATTCAATATACCGTTAATTTATATTTCATAGAGTCCACTCTGTTACTTTAGGAGCTTGTAAAAAGTCAGACTTAAATTTTTTAAATGCACCCAACGACGAGATCGTTGTGCATTTCAATAGCAAATCAAGTAGATAACATTCATATTCATCCTATAAGTAGTACACAGAGATGGTATTACCACCTATGTATACATAATGCTATAAAGACATTTCTACTTTCGACAAAAAAAAAAGATGTTTTATTTGATAATTTTACGTACACAGACAATATACTTACTGTTTGAGAAAAATACTAAATGTAGGGGTGTAACCCGTTTTTTTTAATTAGTTTTAGTAGAAAATACAACAGTATTGGTTCCCCGCGTCATAAAAAAATATTATGTAAGTATAATATTATTCAATATAGGTCCGATTTTTGCATAAACTGTTTGGCCTTGGGCCTATTAACTACGGTAAATCGTTCAGTCAATCGACTTATCGTTTAAACGCTATCTGACGGACATGTTATGCTTGCCCACATTGCAAAACAGAATTGTTTAAAGCCGTCGTGCACTACTTCTATGTAATTGTGTGCTTAAAAACTTTGTGTCAGCATAGCACCTATCTAGCTTGCCAACTTTTGATTTAGCGTAACAACAGGGGTAAACACAAGATGTGAAACATTTATTACCTTTGAAGGTGTAATTTATAATAATATTATGATGAAAGTGAGTAATTATTGTGTACCTACCTATCTACAAATTGCAGAGAAATGGAAAACATATCAATTATGTTGTATACTTAATGAAACCGTTTTTTTAGAAGTCTACCTAGTAATTTTATAGACCTAAATCGTACTGATGTAACTGATGCATAACAGGTAGTCGAAATAAGCTTTAACTTTTACGTATATCTACATCAAATTACTATTACTAGATAATAATATAATTATCTTGCAATACAATAGTGTTAAAACCTATGGAATATGCGTATTTCTAAACATAATATTATCCATGTAAGTATGTGGTTACGCAAAATCGAACTGTACAATTTACTGAATTATAACTAGAAGTATCTCATTTAAAATTCATGAATCGGGTACGATATTTTAAAATATTCAAACATCGATACAACAGACATTTAAATCACTACACATTTATTCAATGACAACAACATTTTAGCCTAGGTCTGTAAAATGATTTGGAAACACTGTCCCGAAGTTGGTGCGCGTAGTTGAGTGGCAGCTTAGCAAACGATCATTTATCAAGCTCGAGTTAATTCGTAGAAATAACAAATGTCTCACTGGTACTCTGCATTTCTATGCATTTTAGGAATAATGCCGTTGGTTTCTACTGTCGAACGAAGGTCGTTGATGTAAAATTCTATATTTTGTAGTTCATTTCCGTTACAATGCCGCCATCGAAACGCTCGCTTTGGGTTTATCTTAAGGTATGCAAATGTAACGTAAGGTAAAGTATCTATTTTATTTGGACCGTGAACAGAAATGTTCAATTTCAGACTACATACGATATTACTTTATCCTGTACCTATTCTACCTAGAGCCTCCAACTGTACTGAACACTGCAGTTTACACAGCTGTGAGCTGCGGCTACTACTTGCGTTACTTCTCGTCAAGTTATTCCAGTAGGTAATATGTAATATTAGCAAAAATCTTTTAATGACGATTTATAATCTAATCAGGTTGAATGAAACATCCCTGTTACCTTTCATCATGGCCCATCCTGCTAGAGGGTACCTACCTACCTACCTATAAAGATTCAATAACTTGGTCACTTTGGTCAGTACCGAGCTTGAAGGAACATCGTTCTATCGCCCACAACCCTACAATTTATAAATTCCTTCACAATTTATTATGAAAACACAGTAAGTACCCTGATGAAGCATAACTTGTATCCTACTGAAACAAGTATTGTCGATGTGTTATTATGATGGACACTCCTTATTTATCATACCCTGATGATATCTTCACGTGTTTTTTTAATAGTTTATCTTGTACATTTGTTCATTCGAAAGAAATGCACGTTGAACATACTTGATATAGAACAATAAAATAGTATCAATATCGCTTCAATTATTATTAAATACCAGGTAATCTTTTTTGTTAATTCCTATTAAATAATTATGATTTCGTCAGTTAAATTCTGATCAATAAATTAAAAGCAGGTACGTGAGGTTTGGTATAGCTGCATTGAAATAAATTATTAATTTTAATAAAAAGTGAGGGCTACATAATGAATAACAAATGTGCACCAGCACTCACTCTAGGACAGAAATAGACGCTAGCTAGGCGAAACTCAGTTTAAACTGTAAAATCTCAATCGTCGCCGAGCTTCGCCGAGCAATGGCTTTGCAATTGCAACACTGGCTTTGATATCTAGTATTTAAATAGCTCATATTACCCATAGTATTTAAATTTAAATAATTATGTGACTTAAATGTTTGATACGTTTTTACCAGTCTCTTAGTGAGCTTCTAATAATAAAAGAGAAGCTGCTTTTTTTCGCACATCGCAAAGTGTCACTGAGTCTGGCAGGACCACCATCAGGGATTTTAATTTTGATAACACAACAAATTTGCGCTAATTAGTCGAAAGTCGCCAAATAACAAAATTTGTCGGTCACGGGTTCAAAAAATATAAGGGTTTATAGGTGGCCGATCTGGAGAGAGTCTCCCCAGCAGGGCCACATTTATATCTCAAAAACTAGGGCACCTAGCGAAGATGTGTTTTCTCCCATATTTTGTCGCTAATTAGTCGCAATTTGTCACCAAGTCACAGATTTAATCGGGTCTTAATTTAGGAGATATAATGAGTTCAATTAGTAAGGCATAGTCCAAGAGCTAGATCGAACCATCTTGTACCACTGTATGGGGAAATTGAATTCTTTAATATATTTTTAATTACACACCGACCGAATCTGTAACTTGGTGACAAATTGCAACTAATTAGCGACAAAATATGGGAGAAAACAGATCTTCGCTTGGTGCCCTAGTTTTTGAGATATAAATGTGGCCCTGCTGGGGAGACTCTCTCCAGATCGGCCACCTATAATCCCTTATATCTTTTGAACCAGTGATCGACAAATTCTGATATTTGGCGACAAATTTCGACTATTTAGCGACTAATTTTTTGTGTTATTAAAATTAAAATCCCTGATGGTGGCCCTGCCAGAGTCAGTGACACCATCTCAAAACCTCAATTGCCTCTGTCAATTCAGTGTTCAGTACCGATTTTACTATAGTTTTTTGATGTCATGTCCTAATAAAATTTTCAGTCACGGTTTTCAGAAGTGTTTTTTCATTGTTATATTTTATTTTGTATTCAAATCGATTTAATATCCTACTACATCTCTCTTAGTTAAATTCCTTTTTATGATTAGTGCATGTATTGTATCACTTGATATTTTTGTATCAAAAGACCGAAAATTCAATTTTATCATTATATATTATGAAAATTTAAGCCTTTACATATTAAAGTGGACAACTGGGTAAACGTCCGCCGATATCTTGTAATATTGTCGGCGAAAGAATTAAGTGTTTCCTTAATAACAGAATTGATGGCGACTACTGTAATTCTAATTACCCATAGTTATTGTTAGATAATATATTATTGTGTAGGTAATGAATTATATAATACAAGCTGTGTGCCCGACGGGATTATCCATCGGCAAAAATTATGAACTTCCTTACTAACTTTCATTCTACTATCTAATCCCTTTTGGGGGTTGAATCTTCGAAAACTCCCTTCCGTAATGCTTTAGTTAAGGAACTCTTTTGCAAAATTTCATGCTTCTACACCTAGCGGTTTAGGCTGTGCGCCGTCTGTCAGTGAATGAATGAATTAATTTAAGATTTTTATTAAGTGGAAAGATACACAATCTCGAAGAACAAAAACGTTAATACAATAACCTCTTAGTTTAAATAATAGTTCCTTGGCAATTATTAATTAGGTATTACTCATACGTTTTTGGCACATGCTTATGTAGTAAGTAAATGATGATAATTAGTTAATACAAGTTGACTTACAATTCTTTTTGTCTAAATATTTGAGTGGCAAAATAAGTTCTGAATTCTTAAAGTTACGCTACGTTGGCCGTTTTGAGATAATTTCCAAGGTTTTATTGAATAAAAGTCAAACTAATGCCTAACGGACAATTACTCGATGAAACTTTACTTTTACTGTAGAATTTAGAAACCGGTAATGGACAGCGAAGTGAGGTCAACATCGGAACTGGTTAAGGCATCCTTCCAAATGATAATGCTTAGGCTTATTGTGTCTTTGTCTTCGTAAATGATTTTTTAGTACTTTAGCAAGGAAGAGAACACATTTGCTATGGCAGCGCGCATCCTACATCTAGACGCTAGAGGCGAACGATATTTAGTAGTTTGGATATAGCTACTCATTAGCATGTTTTTACTAACAATTTGAGCGGTGTCCTCAAAACCTCCACTTCAAATCTTCCGCCCTAACCATATTTTAACTGCAGCATGCGTGAGCTATTCGTGCCGGTACGAGAGAGGAGACCAAAAGCAAAGTCAATGCGGACGTACGTAAGTTGCCCTTGGCCCTTTATAATACGCATCGATCGATCCTGAACACTGCAAAAGTCGACTGCAAAAATACTGCAGTGCCTCACTATGGTTGTAACTAATGTAAGGCAAGTCATATTCATCACGAACTTTCGACTTCAGAACGTTTTGCGTTTTGCAAATTTTATTCATTCTTATTGATCGTCCTGCAGTTACAACACGCGTCGTAGTTATTGCACAGTTGCACGCGATGATAATAAAATACAAACGCGGATCGTCCATTGTAGGAGATAACATCGATTAGTCGACTAAATATTTCCGTGATAACTGACAGTGTTTGTAGCAAACTATTACACAACTGCCCCTGACCTACCCGATTAGTTGGCTTCTATCAATATTTTTTTACCTACATAAACTAGTTATCCATAGGACCTGGAACGGTTAATAAAAACATAATAACAACGATTTAAACTATATAAAAAATAATAAAAATAAGCTAAATATAAATCGACTAAACATCAATACTTATTTTAATTGGAACGACTGCAATTTGACTCAATATTGATACTCTAAGATTAGGCCAGTTATCAGATTTTAAACTTTATGGCAATTCGCAACAAGATATTTACTGTCTTTGCGTCGCACCGACTGACCTAACGATTCGTATCAAAACCACTGATTAGAATAGCCACTGGTTATGAAATTCAGAGAAGCTCAGCGAATATGAGGATATAATCGCTATTACCTTCTGCGTATTTCCCAAAACCTATATTCAGTTTAATCGGGATAAGCATAGACGAAAGGATTTCCCAATCGTCAGGGCTTTCGACTGCCAATTTTTTTTTGATACGACGATATGTTGTTCAAATTGCAAAGATACAAATTGACATGTTTTAAAACTATACACATATAAAGTTAAACTAACTCTGCTTTATTATTCTTTGGTTTGATGGTCAATCATCGCCTGTCCTGTAGTGAAATTGTGCTAGTTCGGGCTCTACCATGGAAGAGTAACCCTAAAATCATTGTGTTGAAGATAGAGATGTGTGTACTTTCAAATAGAGGTCACGTAAATTCAAATGCTCCATTTAAATTTAATTGCACTGATGCCTACTGAATTTAATACTATACGAAAAATGTCTCTAGCGATTGTTAAAAAATGTACTAAAACTTAATTCGCAAATGTAAGTTGGCAAGACAGACAATAGTATACCTATCTATTGTAGACACATCGGAGCCAGTCACCATCATTAACAATTACAATAATGGACATATAAATCATGTAATAATGTGTATATGTGTGTGTGTTATGTAATAATGTTCATTTTTGTTTGTTTTAATTGAATGAGTAGTTTTATATTCCAAGTGTTGTGTTTTAAATACAATATTTTTTAAATAACGAGCAATTATTTAGCTTTAGGTATCCCGACATGGTCCCTTCGAGAATTTTCCATGTTGACATCAGTCATTTATATTATTACCCGACCACGGCAGTCAAAAGAAAGGGTTATGTTTTTTGGTTTTTAGGGCTGTGGCCAAATCTGTACCTCGTAGGTCGCACCTATCTCTGCGATATTTTCATTAAGATAAACTTAAGGCGTTCGACGCGCAAACTGGAACCATGAATTTAGCACATGATTCTAGACTGCAGAGAGTTCAGAATCATGTACTGAATCCATGGTAACAGGTTCCGCGTCCCTGTCCTTGACACCCTGAATATTTTGTAATCGGCTGTTATATTTTAGTGTAATTGCCGAGTTTCGCTTCTGTGGGTACTAGGTACTAGGTAACCTATATAGGTTCAGCAAGTTCCTGACGAAAGTTTGACTCATTATTGGTGTATTGTATTAAATACTTGTCTGGTGTTGAATTACGAAGCCATTTATTATTATTTTTATATGGAAGGAATCCTACCCCATGTTTTTTTTTCTCTTGAAGTTATTTTCAGATCAGTGCCTTGCAAATCGATTATTTCTTATTAACTATGTACAGAAAAATCCTGGACAGCCAGTAAAAATGTAATGTTTTTAATTTCTGCTTTATTTATTTATGATTATCACAAAACATGCAGACGGTTGAGACAAAATATATTTGGATCACAAAGATCAAGTACTTATTTTATTGAAATGAACCTAAATTTCTTGACTAAATATGTACCAAGTGCTTAATTTTACTGGGTTTGCTAATTAATGAATGAAATCTACACTGTACTTAAAAATCATTCCGTGTAGCCTTGTTTTAATAAAAATTCCCAAGTTGCCAAGGGAGGCACAGTCTTTCAGGATTTTATATATACATATAATTATTATAACCTTTAGTCAATGAAGTCTGCCCACACAGTGGGACTTACCCATACTTAGTCCACTGCATCAAAGTCCACTTACTAATAAAACTACACTATGAATGTTTAATTCTGAAACATTTGGTCAAATATATACCATCTACTTACGTAATATTAACCATTTTGGAAACTTAACTAACAATGTTAGGAACAGACAGATCAACATTAACATTTTGCAGTCCACTGTGTCGCTTTAAGTATTCACTATTGTCATCACAGTCCACCTTTCTCCTCTTCCTAGAGTCAAATCTCACTCCAGTTTCTTGAACAACCTTTTCACTATTTTGAATTGCAGAAATTATATTTTCTTTAGAAGGTGGCACCAATTGCAACTCATCAATGTTTTCATTAACTGATGGCTCCACTAAATGCATTACAATGCGTTCTAAACGTTTAGGATGTTCCACTGGAGCATCATCAGTGGCAGGTGCTTCACTTTGTTGTTTTTCCACATCAATAATCACTGAATACTTTCTTTTCATTTCCTCCATCATTCTGCAACCATAATCTTCGCCAATAACACTGTTGACACATACAAAACTTTGGACTTTTTTTGTTGCTCTATCAATTTCTAGGAATCCTCGTGTTCTCATGTATATAAAGTGTCCAGATCGTGACATCAGTCTGTAGTAAGACTCGCCAAACTCTCTGCTCTCATCATACATTTGCCTTAGTACACAAATGACCCAGCGGACGTCTTCTTTGTGCATAAATACAAAAGCTGATGTACCAGTTACTTCTTCTGTCATGTAGCCTATTGCTAATGAAATACTCTGGTCACACTGTACTATACGACCATCAATTAAATGTCTTGTCCAATATTCTGAATAGGCCGTCGGAGGCAGAATCCGTGCTGGCATAGCACTGGACAGCACATGAATCATGCCAATGAAAACTACATCATTTCCACTTGATGAAAATGTTCTATTGGTTCGCACTCTTTGGCGTCTAATGATCTGCTCATCTTGAACACCATTTGATGTTGCTTTGTCAGAGCGTCTCAAAATTCCATCTATGCGACAGCGCTCATATCTAGCAGGGTCTGAGCGAGCACCTGCTCTCATCATGCGGATATGGAAATTATGATGGCTTTCAAAGAGTCTACTGTCACAACTTGTCTGCAGTTCTTGAGGATAAATATGATGGCGAAGAGTTTCTTTATCATCTGGATGAACATAATTGTACATGTCTTGTCCAAGAAGATCTATATGACAATATCCCAACTTTTCTTGAACATTAGGTGATACAATAAACAGACGGCCGCGGCATGTGACACCGAACATAATACCGCCAAATAGGTCGAAAAACTTTAAAAATGAAGACGACCATGTCTCTATATGGCCGCATTTGATAGTATCACCAAACACATGCTCGTTGCGGAGCTTGTTGGCGGCGAGTCTCAGCACACTCGTCTTATCAACTTTACGTTGCGAGTGCACGATATCGGACAACAAAGACATGATTAGACTAATCTGTGAGTTGTATTGGCTCCGACGTTGTTTTTCAGCTATGATACGGGCTTCTCGATCACTAGCTTTAGCTGTGGGCATTCCTGGTGAGTGCGAATCGGAGGAAGAATCGCCGCTGTGGGTAGCCTGAATCTCATAGCCCATCGTCGGCGCAGGCACACCCACCGTCAAGCCAAAGTCTTTCGGTGGGGCACCTAGGCGGCTCGCCATCGCCGAGTGCATTCCAAGATGTTTACTTGCTCCGCCCGACGATGTCATTTTCCCGCGTATGATGCTGCTACTCGCCAAACTACGTCCTTGTTAGTATCATTACAATCCAATAACCTTACGTAGATAATTAAACCGTAAATAAACACCTAAAATCATGCTGTCCCGGATATTAACGTATTGCAATTAAGATAGTTATTAAACACAATCACATCACAACAGAAATTACAAGTACTTCAGCTAGATGCACAAGATAGTTTCAGTATTTGTTTTATTTCCGACTTTGTGTATGGTTCAACTGGACTCACAACTGGACTTGGATTAGGTACCGACTATCAAATCAACAGCCAACACAGTGTTACCACCTTTTACATCACTCAACACTACTCAAACTCAACACGATAGCATAGTGTTGCAAATATTTTATCATGTATTTTTTTATAACCATGAATACTTCCCGAAGTTCGAAACAAGGTCTTTTGATCTATTTAGTAGATTTCTTCAATAACAAATTTAGTCGATTTTATGTTTGCTCCTTCACTGGTGCGTGTCGTTACCGTCTCACGTTGTTTCGTATAAAAATTAATGCTACAAGAATCTTTTAACGCAAGGCCTAAATCGGAACTGTTAACTAACAAACAGATCCGCCATGTCAGCCCCATTCACGCGTCAAAAGATATTTATGCAAAATTAACTCTTCGCTAATCTCGCGCACACCGTTCATGGCGTATTGGTGTGATCAGTGATTGCACGAAGCCGCACCTATCTGTTTGAAGCCTTAGTTGGGGCATTATTTTTGTCAATGTCAAAACTGACAAAGTCAACTTAAACTTGTTTTTGGTGGCATTATGTATTTAGCTAGCTGTTGCATAGTACTAACTTTACGTTTGACCGGTTTTATTTAAAAATAAAAAATGCATTTATTTCCACAATGATACTGGAAACTAGGTATTAAGTGTTATAATTACTCTTGAGCACTTTTTATTAGTGGAGTGTATATATAATACGTTCTTTTTCGACTGTTTATCGTATAAGGAAAAGTTTTATTTGAAAACATTAAACCGGTTTTGAAGAAGCTCGCTCGTATGAGAAGGAAAAGTCAATTTTGGTGTAATATTCAAATTATCAGGATGTGGTTGAAGTTTTTGATTGTTTTAAATATTATCTTATTACATTTTGCGATCTCACAAGATGGTAAGAATATTGCAAGTATTTTCTCTCTAATATGATTTTGATTTTGTGACCACAGCCTGCCAATAAGAATAATATTTCAATTTATTCTGTCATGGCTCACTTCAGGTTGTTAGCGATCCTTGTGAGAGGCCTATGACCCCTATTTCCAGCAGTGGAAATCTTTTGGCTAAGATAAAGATATTGTAAATGATGATCCCATTATACATAAATATAGATAATAATAAACCCCATTCTGTTATCCATCCATCCATCAATCATTTCTGTTAACCATACATAATTTAAAGAGTTAAATACTTAATTTAATAAATAAACAAAAAATATTTAAAAGAACTTAGCAAGCATGTAGTTTGCTGTGTAAAAGCTTAATTTACATTAAGAACAACAGCAAATTATTGTACTTGAAATTACTAAGCTAAATTGGAAATATGTTCAATTACAATTTTAATGAGGTGTCAATTGATTTCACGGAAGCTACCAATTATTATTGATGTTTGAAATGTTTTAGTTGGCGAGAGCTGTATGACAAATGAGTCGGCGTTGGAAGGTAATTGTGCCAAAGTTTCCAATTGTGAAGCAGCCCTCATGTAAGTGTAACAAAACAGTGTGCTATATAATGAATGTGAATTTTAACACAAGGCAAAAATGATTTATAGTATGACACTTAATAATACGACTTACTTTAGTAAGACATTTGAATGCCTTTTTTTTTTGGGTGGGAAATCATCAAATGACCTCTTCTGCTCTGGGCTGAGCGGAAGGGCGTGTCAGACTTTTACTGACTAAAACCCACCCGTGTTCCTTCAGTTGCCTGTGCCACGGGCCACGGTATCTCTTTTGAACAACTCACAGTCCTAGCAGGCATCGGCCCTAGCGAACCCCGTCAGTTCGTGCTGACATCTCTATGAGGCGCGCGTGGAACACAACGCGCCGTCGACCCGGGCCTGGTCCTTACTGGGCGGCGAGCTGCCCATTTCTCGCCGCCCGCAAGCCCGCGCCTACGGTAGCCGGGGGTCGGCTGTTGACTCCCGTCCAGGGCGTGTCCTGCGGCGACTAGGGGCGTGAGGGCGCAGTGATTGCCTCTCCCTCACGCGCTCCGCCTCCTCCTTCGCGAGCATTACTGCTTCGCAGAAGGAGGTGACGGCCTCCCATGCACTCTCGCTCCGTACCATGGCCTGGACCAGGGCCGGACGCGAGAGATCGCCGCCACGAGCACTCGACGGTGCCCCGCCCAAGCCGGGCAGACCTCCACCGTATGCTCCAGCCTGTCCTACGGGCGATCCACACAGTGGTGACACCCTGGCGTTTCCTCCCGCCTTATCCTGAACAGGAACCTCCCGAAACAACCGTGTCCGGTGAGAACCTGCGTCAGGCGGAAGGTGAGGGCGCCTTACCGCCTCTCTAACCACTCCTCAAAGAGGGGACTTATCGCGCCTTGCCTTGCTTTGTTTATTGATGAATTTATTGAAAAACACATTCAATCTTAAATGACATTCAATAAATCAATACCTTGATTGTTTAATTAGAATCAAATAGGTATTGTATTAAAATTCTTTTTCATATTTTCAGAGAAATTAGAAAAAATAAATTTCATCAATTTGAAAGGTGTGGTTTTGTAGGAAATGAAGAAGTAGTCTGTTGCCCTCATGCCACTAACAAGTTTGGTAAGATTGTGTTGATGGAAGCACCTACTGATAGTTCAAAATATAATCCCATATTTATTAAACAATAACATTCTTTTAGGAGGAGATGAAAATAGGATGAAAACAGATAGGATTGCTGTTAGAGGTGAGCCTTTTGGTATTTCTATCAGTGGTTAAGCGATTGACTGCTGCACTGCGTGTCGCGGGTTCGATTCCCGCACGGAAAAAATATTTGTATGGCCTACAAGTGGTTGTTCCGGGTCTGACTGTTTGTGTATGTGAGTTTAAATGTTTGTAAACGCACCCACGATACAGGAGGAATTCCTAGTGTGGGGTAACGTTTTTATAAAAAGAAAAAAGAGAAGAGAGAGAGAGAGAAATGCCTGTACAATAATTCTCTTTCTGCCTGTCTACGGCTCAGATAGGTCTTTGCAAAAATGAATAAACATAATTTTGATTAGGGCATTGGATATGGTAGCTTGGATAATAATATCCACACCACAAAGATTATTTTACCCCCAGTAAGAATAATCTTACATAAAATAGTCTAGTAAGATTATTCTTACTTTGGGTAGAATAATCTGACTGTGGGTCTCACGTGTTAACATTCATAACAAGCTGAGTGTGTACTGGAGCCACATTTTGATCACTTTCGCTAATACATTTTAATATTTTAGAATGCCAGAAAATCATAGATTCAACTATACCTCCTTTGGACTTACATATTTTGGGCGGGGAAACTGCCTCGCTGGGGGAATTTCCACACATGGTGAGATACATATTTTCCTCATATTATTGCTGATTGTGTAATTATATCTCATCAGCTGAGATATTATTTTTCTCTGCAACAAATCTTTTTTTCTAAAGAACCAATTTCTTACAATCCAGTTTATACACAACAAGTTCCTCGAGTTATTACAGAGAACCAACATTTGAGAATAATAGGTATGCTTGCATGATGCATTGCTCATAACATTCTGGTTTCTTAAATGACAAATCGGTTTCAAGAACTAACTTTCAGTGACGTAATTCTGTTTATTTAGTTTTAATTAATTGTGGCAAAGTGCTAATGACATATTTAATTAATTAAACATTGATTTTCCTGTTATTTTGTTACATCTTTAATCAGTACATTACATATGTTTAATCTAGAAGCCATCCGCACAGTGTAGAAATAACTCTAGGCACTTATAGGATTTCTAAGATTCACAAGGCAGAGCGCACACCAACGTCCCGTCCGTCTGTCGTTTTGTAGTGGTCAATTATAATATAGTACTTGAAATAGGGTTAGCGCAACAGCTTGTGTCGTGATTTCAGCCTACTAGTAAGGTGCAGTGATTAAGACTAAGTGCCCTAGAAACTTTATTGACTCTTAAGTAGACGTATTAGTGTCGAATATATCGGTGGCGGTTCGTGCGGCAACAGAGACCAGAGACCGAGACCGTTACTGGTCTTATGGTTTTATATGGGGGCGCCTATAAAAAACCGAAAGTAGGTACTTACCTAAATAAACTAAGAATATATATATATATATTAAATATGTAGGCACATACATTCCATATTATGTTGTTTCGACGTTTTGAGATCGTTTGACAAAAATATGAGGTGAATTAAAAGCATGTTAGATTGTTTTAGCCATAAAAAATTCTAACTACCTACCTATATAAATAAGTTATTGTAAAAACAACTGAAAACTGCAGTCGAGGAATGATATTATTGCTAACTCTTGAGATGGATCTTTTTATTATCTATAAGTCAGAGTTCATGGTACGATACCCTTTATGAGCGATTTATTTCGTAGGTACTGAGCTGATGTTATTGTTTATTAAACCTCTTTTGCAATGTAAATGTTATGAGTAATGCGCAAAATTAAACTACGATTAAACCATCATCTTTTCTTTTAAGTTAAATGAGGAGTTTAGAATAGAATAGAATAGAATAGAATTTTATTTTGCAAATATGGGTAATACATAATAGTTCTTAAGATTAAATTTAGCCCAGCCACATTTTACCAATCGGCATGCAAACATTTGAAATTATTTATATCATTATTATTACAATTCAAATTACTATTATTAAAAAATTCTTAAATTATCAACTATTAAAAATATTATTATGTTTGTATTAAAGGGAAAATATAGGTCAGTATCATAAGATTATAAATATCATGTAATTACTATACATATGTCATGCCATTATCATTACATCAATTAACATGTCATTACAATTATTCATTATTCTAATACAATTCTAAAATCAAAATGTCAGTAATCTAAATGTCAAAGATCAAAATGTCAAAAATCAAAAATATCATACGTCAAAATTTCAAAAAATCAAGATGTCACTAATTAACAAATATTTTTCTCCGATAGTCCGATAAGTCGTTTTATTTCGTTCTGGCTTGATTTCAGAATGTTTAGTATTTCAAATGGTCTAGAAGCGCTTCGAGTAGGATCAACCGTGTTTTCTGTAAGCAGTTTGTAGGAAAAGGAGACAACAATAATTTTGTTGAAAAAAAAAAGTTTATGTTTTTGTTAGTATATCTAGCGTCTTAGCGCGCTTATTGACAGAGAATATGCGCCTTTTCCATCTCAATTATTACATAGATGCACAACGCGTTTTAACGGTCAATCTCAATAACCTGTGATTAAGGCAACTCAGATAAAGTGTTGGTCTTACGATAGGCATTAACTCTTTTTAATTTTATATCTTTTTATTGTAAACGGAATAACCCAGGCAGATGAAGGTCACTCAAAGGAGAAGAGGGGTTTGTGGCTAAGTAATAACAGCCACACGGGTCGATCGATCAGGTTAAGCTACGCTTGCCGCGGTTGGTCCGTGGCTGGGTAACCATCCACCACCCTCTGTAAAATGTATATACTTATGTTCTGTAATTTATATGGTGTACATAATAAATAGTATTCTATTCTATTCTATCTTTTGATATCAAGACCCCTCCGTGCCTCGGAAAGCACGTTAAGCCGTTGGCCCAGGCTATCATTCGTGGATCTTGGGCAGTCGTTACGGGTCGTCAGAAGCCCGAAAGTCTGACAACCAGTCTTACTAAGTGGTTTCGTATTACCTACCCAATCACTGGGTTGTGGAAGTCAGATAGTCAGTCGCTTCATGTAAAATACTGGTACTCAGCTGCATCCGGTTAGACTGGAAACTGACCCCAACATAGTTGGGAAAAGGCTAGGCAGATGATGATGAAGGTCACTCTAAAATCAACTTACACTATATACTGCTAAAGTAGATAGTTGATTGAATGGAATGTATCTAAGATTCTTAAAGTTACATTTTTTTCTATTTAATTTTAGGTTGCTCTGGGATATGATCGGGGCAATGGCAATGAGTTTGACTGTGGGGGCTCAGTGCTGTCACCTACCTACGTCCTGAGTGCTGCCCATTGTGTGGACACTTTAGATAGGTAACTATCACTATGCTAAATACTGAGGGAACTGGACAGATCCCACCAAAACTGGAAGGTGGACGTGCGGGCTTGCGAACGGTGAAAGGAGTGGACGGAAGCCTTTGCCCAGGAGTGGGACAGCACAGGCTAACAAAAAATAAAATAGTTTGCAGTTGGGGAACCCCCGTCAGGAACTAATTTCGCTCGCACGCACACAAACACTCGTATATAATAGAAAGAGACAGAGAAAGATAGAAAGTCGCATGGAGGAGGCATAACGCTTTGTTCTTACGTGACGATTTTTACCAATCCGCCATCGCCAGTCCGTTTCTACCGCAAGCCGCGTTATAGAACTTCGTTCCAAAAATACCAACTAAGTTTAATGTACTTAAGTTCTCATAACACAGATAAATGGTCTCTAAATTAACCCAACTTCACATTAACCTCATAAAAGTTGAATTGATCGATGTTACTCTGGACACCAATCACAGCGGTTAATCCGAGATTCAAGAATGACTGTATCGTTGTACCCACAGTGAACTTCATGTCAGTAGTTGCTGGCACTTGAACTACGAAAGTCACCCTTATTGCTACGTAATAAAGGCGCTGTCAATATCAAATGAGCAGTCGAAGTCTAGTGGTAACGGCCCCGACTTACGACTTGAAAGTCGTGGGTTCGAACCCAAGCAGGCGCTTTACTTTGTGTAAATCCTTTCATCACCACTGCTTTCAAAACGGGAAAACATCGTGTGGAAACCGGCATATCTTGAAACAAAAAATTCGAAGACATGTGATATCTACCAACCCGCACTGGGCCCGCGTGGTAGATACAGCCCACTCCCTCTCGAAGAGGAGGCTTGTGTCCCAGCAGTGGGGACATTATAGGATGATTATCCAATGGCAAATTGTTACTGGTCGTGTGATGGACTGTTACCAGAATAGTCTTAATTATTTTTATTACATTTCAGGATACAACCGTCAGTAATTCGCGGTGGCGTTATAGAGATTGGCGGCAAGGAGTTCAACCCAAACACTGACGTCCGAATAGCGCAGATTATAACGAACCCAAGATATACCAGGAAGGAGAAATATCATGACTTGGTTTTGTTAAGGTAAGTGTACCTACTGAAAACAAATCCATTTACAATAGGTAGGTACTGTGAAGGGCTGAGATTATATTGACTGAACGTCTTTACATATGCCCGACTAAACTAGCACGGACTTTTCCTAAACAAAAAACTTAATAAAATATTTGACACCCCGTTATACTTGTAACCTGCTTGAATGTTCGAATTGAAACCGCGCTAAATTATAGCCAGCATGCTTAAGGTTGACTTTGGTGGATAGCCTCCCCCCCTTGACCCGAGCGGGCCCGCGGTGGCGGCCCGGCGCGGCGCCAGTCGGGAGTTGCGGAAGGATCGTACCTTCCCGCGACCCCCGGCGTAGGTGTGAGATGGAACACTGGGGTCGTTTTTAGACAGTAAGAATCTGACAGACCCTGCCGCCCGCCCCAGGGCGGCGGACATCCATGAGGATTTTCCACACTGGGAAAACAAAATGGTGGACAACGTTTACCGTACCTACCCAGCAGCGAAGTACCTACCAATGTCAACGTCATCATCAGTCTTCCCAGGTAGTTACAAGCCCGAGAGTCTGAAGACTGGTTTAGCCTTTCAAAATCGGAATTGCCCAATGATTTCGTCATTGAGGACAGATGGCACTCATGCTGTTTATTGAACTGAATCAGCGCCCTTACTGCGTAAAACACCCGAATGACAAAGCATTCATTTTGAACATCAATAAAAATTCACAGCAAAATAGGTATAGGCTATTTTTGTTTGCGCCTGTTGGGTAGGAGTAGGTTTTTTTTTTACCCCATTTTGGTGCAGATGCCAAGCGATTTGGTAAAAGACGGATATCATTATAGATACCTACTAATAGGTATGATACCTATTATGTCAGTAGGTATCCTGTTACAGTACTAATTATTCATCAGTCTCACTATCAAACTGCTGACGAGCTAATCATCTCACTACGACATGAGTTAATATTCTCGCATAGGTCATACAGACACGGCAAATCTAATTAGCAAATAAAAACGGGTACGAACAACCGTAATTAAACATAATACCTGAAATACGAAAACCGCCGTATTACCTCGAAATAAAAGCGGTTTGAAATAGGCTATTTTCTTAAAAAAATCCAATTAGTCCGTCAGTTAGATTATCAAAAAATATTGAACCCGTATTTTTTCTTTTGTCAATTATATATATTGTATAAAAAATGATGAAGATATCGCCCGTTAAATTTTCGCGTGACGTCGAAAAATAACCTTGAAATTATGACCCTACGTAAGTACGTATGAAATTTTTTGATTAAATGTTGTCCTGTTGGGGGACCGCTCTAATTATTAGCCAAACGTTCTGTTAAAGTTTAAAATAGTAGCGGTCCGTACGTAGGGTCTCATAACTCATAATGTCAAGGTTATTTTTTTCTTTTTATATGGTTTCACGTTGTCGTGGGTTTTTTAATTAAATTTTTTATTTCATGCTTTTTGTAGGGACTCCTTGTTATTTCATTTCTTTTATTTTCTTGCGTTTTAAGATTCAGGTAATTTGGTATTTAATCAGGTTTTTTTTGTAATTCGCCATTTTGGGGTAGTGGCCATCTTGGATTTGAAATTTGTCATAGTCTATAGTATTCTACCAGTCAAGTCCTTTTTCTCTCAGGTCCTCAGTTATGGAGATTACGTTGGCCGAACGTCCTGATGTTCCAGGAACCTAAATTCATTTTACTTTTAACCGATGGCATTACTAGTAAAAGTAAAGCATTGGTTGTTTGTCACCAAATCGCCACTAAATCTTTATTCAGTAACAGTTTCTCTAAGGTCCTTAGTTATGGAGATTCAGGTTGGCCGAACGTTCTGATATCAGGTCGTTCGGCCATAAATAAATGCTTCTAACTTTCGAACTGTTCTGTCACAAATTCTTTGGCTGGCATCGTTATGCGTCACATAATCGTCACTAAAAACTGGAGTAGCAGCCAGCTTCCTATCTCGACTGGCCGAACGTTCTGTATACATTTTCATTTGATACCCATATAGAGGGAGATGTGAAAAAAAAAATGTAAATCGCCATTTTGTGGTGGCGGCCATCTTGGATTTGAAATTTATAACAGGGTATAGTATTCTACTAGTCAAGCCCTTTCATTTGTTACCTATATTGAGGGAGTTGTGAAAAAAAATTTAATCCGCCATTTTGTGGCGGCGGCCGTCTTGGACCGATTTTCATCAAACATAGCTAAGAACACTCCTGACAAATTCACCTTTCAAACAAAAAAAAACAAAATTAAAATTGGTTCATCCGTTCGGGAGCTACGACGCCACAGACAGCCACACACACACACACACACACACACACACACACACACACACACACACACACACACACACACACACACACACACACACACACACACCCACACACTCACACAAACCCGGGGGGGGTTTGTGTGAGTGTGTGACACAGAGACACATCAAACTTATAACACCCCGTCGTTTTTGCGTCGGGGGTTAAAAAGAACCTTTCATCATCATAATTCTTAGCCCGGCTTCCCCCACTGCTGGGCATAGGCTTCTGTTTTCTTGTGCCAATCACCACGTTCCTGTGCCAGCCTCATCCAGGTTTTGCCCGTGATGGCAAAAATGTTGTCCGCCCATCTCGCCGCCAGGCGACCGAAATCTCGTCTTCCAGTCCTTGGACGCAACTCTGACACAGCTTTACGCCACCTGTCATCACTGCGCCTTATCAGGTGTCCTGCCCGAAGCCTTTAGTAATGCCAAATGCGCAGGGGCTAAATAGGAACGTTTAAAGCTGTAGCCACACTACTGAGGCAAATCCCGCTCGGGACTTGGCAATTTGGCAAATTCAAATTCGGGGGACCGATTAGGCAAAGTCGTCGCGCGCCCTTTTTTTTTTCATAGGAACGGTCAAAATGAGATAAATACCGCTAGTACGCGTTGCCAATTTGCTTTATGTTGTGAACTCAGCGATGAATGGATTAAAATGTATACTTTCATTTTCTTTGTTTCGATAATTTTGAAAAAAAAGACCTGGAACGACGTTAATTCGTGTTTCGTGTTTACTTGAAGGCAACAACATAGTTTGCACTATCTAACACGATTTACCTATGTAACAGTTACTGCACCACGTATTTCGATTTGGCGGAAGTTTTCAATTTCATCCTCTATAGATATGTACCGAAATAGCAAGCTATAAGTGTCAGAATGGTTACTGGTTACTTACTGAGTATACCAGTTTTCATGAATATGTTGTGTGGGGGAAGGATTTTATGAAGAAAGTACAGAAAGAGAAGACCAGGCATTTATTTCAATGAGGGCTGTCGCGCCTGCAGTCGCCGTTAGAGGCGCTAGTGTGGAGTAAGGTCTCTAGAAATGTCAATATCACTAAACATTCACTTAAGTTAGCATGCATAAATCTGAAGACATTAGTCTTCAGGATGCAGGACGTGGTGTTCCGTCCCTTCCGTGGACAAGTACCACAGAACAGCACGAGAACAAGCTAGTGAAGTACTATTTTAAAATAAAAATATGTGTGTAAGTTAAGGTAGGTATAAAGAATAAAATTCCAACAGGGTAATAAATAATAAACTTTGTTTTAACACCTAACATTCCACTTCACTTTATTCGCATTTAGCATTCCCAGCATACTATGGTAGGTATTTTTAGACTATTTTTCACTATCTTATTTTTATTTTGCTTTATTTACGTTCATACATTTGGTCACACACGCACGCATGACCTTTCTGAAGCACATCACCAATAAGGTCACTATATAGGTACATATATTATGTCCTCCAAGATAGCAGTGCTGGCCCAGACGTAACGCCCCCGATGTATTAAATGTAGTTCGTGGGTTCAAACCAAGACAGGCGCTTTACTTTGTGTAAATCATTTCATCACCACTGCTCTCAAAACGGTGAAGGAAAACGGCATGTCCTGGAACCAAAAATTCGAAAACATGTGACATCTACCAACCCTCACTGGGCCCGCCTGGGAGATTACAGCCCACTCCGTCTCGAAGAGAAGAAGCCTGTGTCCCAGCAGTGGGAACATTGTAGGCTGATCATGTTATATGTCGTCCTAGGGTGTCCCCTCCCGGCCGGATCGTAGCAGGTGGCGTTCTGTAGTTTCTGCCTACCCCCATGGAATAAGCCGGGTCTATGTATGTATATTTTTCATGTAAGATGCCAGTATTTACAGGCGGGTTAGCCTCGTCTATATTCTAGCTAGTGAATTGCACTTCCGTGTAGTGGCAGGAACGGAAACACAGGAAAATTATGATCTAAGAGACCGATTTACACGGAGTATCAATCAATAAGTTTAGAAGATAAAAATTGTTTATGCATTTTTTTTTTTTTTTTGTATATTCTGTTTAGTTATCATTCTCACTCATAATTCACTTTTTCTCATAGTATAATTAGCCTACAATGTTCCTACTGCTGGGACACAGGCCTCCTCTCTGTGACACTGGATGGGCCACGCGGGCCCAGTGCGTGTTGGAAGTAGTCACATGTCTTCGAATTTTTGGTGCAAGGACATGGTGGTTTTCCTTCACTGTCTTGAGAGCAGTGGTGTTGAAATAGTTTACAAAAAGTAAAGTAATCAGCCTGGGTTCCAACCCAAGTTCTACAAATCGTAAGGCGATGCGTTACAACTGAGCCACCACTGCTCTACTTTCTCATATTATTTTATTTAGCGTAATGTAATTATCCACTTTTTGTATTTTGTTTTCCAATTATATTTTATATTTCCATACTTAAGTATTTTCAGCTGGTTATGATGTTTTTGTGGTGAATGCAGTGTATACCTATAATATGCATACTAGTACAGACGTGAGCAGGTCAAGCTACCGGAACTGTCAAATTCTCCCAATCAACCTTGAACCTTAATGCTTTAGCGACAAAGTGAAAAATCTGTTTTTAAAAAAATTACACATCGTAGGAGCTTGGTGTGCTGGCGTCTGTACGTTTATTATGTTATTGTTCTGTTTTAATCCTTTGTATGTACTCCTATTGGTGTACCAAATAAATCTGTGCGATTTGATTCTACCCTCAATTGATAAAACATTTTTATTTTAGATTGGAGAGACCTTTGCAGTTCACCAATTATTTGAATGCAGTGTGTTTGGAAACAAATGACAATGATCCTACGCTACCGCTCACGATTACCGGATGGGGGAAAACCAGTAATTCCAGTATGTATTTTGTTTATAAATAACACCTGAGAAGTAATAAAGAAACGTGGTAAATACGCCGATTATTATAGTTTGACCAAAACCGCTGTTCCGCGCCTTCGGTATGTGCGCGGCGAGACGGGGGGGCAGTGCAAGCCGTTCATTCGTCATCGCTCACGGCGTCCCGCCCCCCGCCTCGCCGCGCATTCCTAAGGCGCGGTACAACAGTTTCAGTCAAACTATAAATACAATAAAACGGGTTGAATCAGGATGCATGGGTGAATCGGGACGAAACTTTAAAATGGATTTGTACTTTAAAATAATATAGTTTGCTGCTAACAAGGACACTTAATCTTTAATTAAAAAACAGTAAACACATTACAGTCTTTTCTAGCAACAAGCTATATTATTTCAACGTTGAAATCCATTTTAAAGTTTCGTCCCGATTCACCCATGCATCCCGATTCACCCCGTTTTACGGTACGAGCTATTTCCCACTGGGCTCTCGCACACACACATGGAGACTGGATGCTCTTAAATAACATCATCATTCTCCTGGCCCTTATCACAATTTCATTCGTGGTCGGCGCAACATGCCATTTTCTTCCATACCAGTCGTCATCTCATCACCCCCTTTCTAACCATATTATTATCATCATTCACACAGTCCATCCATCGTTTCTTTGGTCTTCCCCTACTCTTATAGCCATCGACATTCTTACTTAAAACTTTCCTCACGACATTTTCCTCATTCCTCCGTATCACAATCATGACCATACCATGACAACCGATTTCAAAACAACTTTTCAGTTTGTTTGCCACTTTCAAACTTCCTCGTATGTACTCATTTCTTGTAACACCACACCACACATCCCTCTTAGCATTCTCATCTCAGCTGCATGCAATTGGCTTTCAGTCATCCCTTTTGTGGCCCAACATTCTGATCCATACAAGACAGCAGATCTCAGATCTCACCATTGTTTTATATATTTTCGCCTTAAGTTTAAGAAAGAAAGAAAAAAAATTGTTTATTTGACCCAGGCTAAGTGCAGGTACAAAAACTTTAAATAGTATCGTGTGCCTCACGGCGGCAGCGCCAAGATGATGGGACTTAAACATAACTGGCTAAATGTGAGTGTAGTATGTTTACTACCTCTGCCTAACGTTTCGGGGAATATAGGCATGATGTTATGTTGAAATGAATGTCTATCTACCTATTTTAAATTGCAGGGGATACAAGAAGCAGCTTGCTTTTGAAAGCGAACGTAACGACCGTTGGTCGCAATAAGTGCAGCGAGTCTTATACCAACTGGCGCAAGCTTCCTGCTGGCATCTCTCCGGACCAAATGTGTGCTGGCGATCCGGAAGGCATTCGGGACACCTGTCAGGTAATTATGTGCATTGATAATGACGCTCTACAACTTAGTACGTACAATGTAGTGTTGCACATAATTCTTAGTTACACGTGCGTGACCCCTGCGTGTCTGTCTTATGCTACGGTTTCTAGAAAAACCGTGGCCGCGCACATAGCGTTCGCAATTTAGCGGTAAATGACATCACTTAAACGTTGTTTATGAAAGTAAGTTTGTGTGTTTTCCTAGAGAGCGTTTTTGACACCGTAAAGACAAACGCTGCCCAAAGATTTAAATCGCTAGATTTGTCCTTACCGTACTTAGTCCCGCGAAAGAGTCCATACTGAGAAGAGTTAGCTCACCACACATTATTATACAGCGTTTCCATGACAATCATGTCGAGTCACTCCATCATTGTGTGTCAGAGGTGTCAAAACGAAACAAACGCGACTATCTTTTGACGCGATAGGCTATATATTTATATCTAGCAATTTAAATCTTTGCCGCTGTTCTAGAAGACTGTAGCTTAACATATGTTGTCCGTGCTGTATAATGTAGTGGATAAAGGTACAATGCAGTGTTTCTTACTTGCTGATGCTCAGCTTTATGTATTGAAGCTCCAATACTCGTGTATGTTCGCAGGGCGACTCGGGCGGACCGCTGCAGAGCTCGACGGCGGACGGGCTGAATCGCCTGGTGGGCGTGACGTCTTTCGGGCGCGGCTGCGGCTCGCCCGTGCCCGGCGTGTACACGCGCGTCAGCCGCTATCTCGACTGGATCGAGAGCGTTGTCTGGGCTAACGCTCAATAAATAAACGCTTTATTTTATTAATAATAAAACTATTATTTCTATGCCCGGCATGCGTTGCAATGGCTTTTTTTTTTTGTTAGGAACCTCCGGCGCGCACAACAACTTACCAAAATTTCATCACAATAAGTCGAGCCGTTTTCGAGTTTTTGTGAGACTAAAAAAAATCATATTTTTTTATATAAAGAGATAGATATACAAATACAGGGTGATTTTTTAAAGACCAGCCAAATTTAAGGATGTGGTACAGACCATCAAACTGAACAACTTTCTCCATGGGACCAACATCGTAATCGCGAATAAAAATTCAGCCGGCCCATACATTTAGGTCGAGTAGGTATTGAAGTCTTCTATGGGACAGTTGATAAAATTTTCGCGATTACGCTATTTGTCCCATGGAGAAAGTTGTTCAGTTTGATGGTCTGTACGACATCCTTAAATTTGGCTGGTCTTTAAAAAATAACCCTGTATGAGCAGCGCTGGGCCGCTGGTGTCGACCCCGACTTACGAGCTATAGGTCGTGAGTTCAAACCCAGTTCATAGCACTTTCACGAGTGGTACAGACACAGATTAACGTACTTCAATTAAAATTCAGCATGGAGCTGCCATCTTCGCAGCATCGGGGTAACCGCCAATTTGGATACTGTTGGTGCTGCTGCGAACACGCGTCATCAGGATCACATCATTTCCTATTAATGGCGGCAGGGAGGGGATTGGGGTGCTTTATAGCAGTATCAAAGAAACTCTTGGAATGAAAGAGCTTTTCATGAACTGCTGGACGCATGCCGTCTGAGTGAAGATCCATTGTTATACCCACTGCGTGAATACTCATTGTGTGCGTTACCCCAGCAAAATAATGTCGAAAATAGTCATTTAAATCTTATAAATAATTAGTTGCCCAGCTTCTGTAATTGTTGCGCACATTTTTAAATTTGTTGCATTTATAGTTTTTTAGTTATTTCACAAAAACATTTCCTGCTGGGGTAACGTTTATAACGTTACCGCAGCCAGACATTTTTTTTTAATGGGAATATTGAAACAAATATTAGCTTTATAATTAGTTGTCTCGACGGGGTAAATGTTGCACCTTATTTTGTATTTGTTCTTTCTTCGGCTGCAAAGTTATTCCAATCCTGCTGGAGTAACGTTTGTGGTTTTGCTGGATCTCTGAAATGGTTAAGCGGATTCTTATCATCTTTTGTACATATTTTTCTTAGGAATTAGTTGTGCAATAAAAAAACCAAAATAATGCACCGTTTAAAGGTTATTTAATCTATACTAATATTATAAAGAGGAAAGATTTGTATTTTTGTGTGTATGTTTGTAATTAATAAACTCAAAAACTGCTGCGCCGATTTAAAAAAATATTTCACTATTGGAAAGCTACATTCACCCTGAGTGACATAGGCTATATTTATTGCTAGAAAAGATTAGGGATCCTTACTAAAACTTAACCACCCGTGCGAAGCCGAGACGGGCCGCTAGTTAAATATAAAAACACTTGAATAGGTCCTAACACTCTAAATAAGAGCTCTAAAGACTTACGGCCTTATTCATAAAAATCCCCTAAAATAGGTTTAAAACACTCATTAGTTAAAATGCTCATTAGAACTAATAAACCTATTATAAAATTCTCTATTCATAAACGTTCAATAAACCAGTCATAGCTATGTTGTCGCTACAAGACGTTTTAACGTGATTAAGTTTTAGTTTAAACGTTATTTTGTAGCTTGTAACTGCCTTCAAATGTATGTGAAGTTTCATTAGTATCCTGTAAGTAAATAACAAATTATGATGATATATTCAGTTCTCCACGTTCACGGTCACAATGCGCGCAGAGTTATTTGGCCGCCGTTAAACCTGTATGTGGATATATAAACTGAATGTTATATCAATAATTAGTTGCTTAGTTCAGTTTTATACCTGTAAAATTTCAGCGTAGTACATACAATAATTAACGAGATAATAAAATAAAAGTCATTAGGAAGTGCAAGACCGTGGTAACCCGACCAAGTTTCGGTGGTTACAAAAAAGCGACCGCGTAGTACATTATGCTAATGTCTAAAATGTTTAGTATAATACTCCTTTCAAGTTCGGTACAGACGCGTAGGTACATACAATTATATATATTTTTTTAATACTACAACAATGATTATAATTTTTTTTTGGGAATTTGATCTTTTAATACTATGATTATAATTGAATATCTTTATTGATTGTTTATCTTTATATTTATCAAAAGGAAGCGCTCATTTGGAACCCAAAACATCGCAATCATAAAAACAGACAAAAGACACGATGCATGGAACCGTATATCAACTAGTATAGGATAGGCTATTTTCCTAAAAAAATCTAATTAGTCCGTCAGTTAGATTAGCAATAAATATTGAATCCGTATTTTTTCTTTTGTTAATTATATAAAAAATGATGAAGATATCGCCCGTTAACGTTCCGCGTGACGTCACTTGCTTGCGACACTTTTGAAAGCATGTGACGTCGCCACCCCCCCCACTCCCAAATTTTGACGCGCTTTATCTTTGTCATTTTTTGTTTGATTGACATAAGAAAAAATACGTGTCCATTATTTTTCTATAATCTAACTGACGGACTAAATATAATTATTATTTTTTAACCCAGGCAAATACCTTATTGCCAGTAAGCAACTTAATAATAAAGAAGAATTCAATTAGATGTAGCGCGCATGCCGCAATTATTTCCACGTCATCCATGTTCGTGCGCCAATGTCAAAATAATTCACCCCGCGAATGTGTGAACAGTAGTTCACGACGGCACTCGTATAAGAATGTTTCGTCGAATGACGAGGCGAATGGCGAACACGAATGTGTAAATGCGGTATTACACATTCGTGCGAATCGCGAAGCGAATAACGAACAGCATGTGTAAACAGTGCGCTCGCTATTCGCCTCGTGAATCGTGATTCGCCTCGCGATTCGCGCGATCGTGTTGGGAGCGGTTTTTCGGACGCGAATCAAAGGGCACGAATGGCGAACACGAACTTACTGTTTACACATCCGCCTGCATTCAGTTGAAAGCTAACGCCCGACCCAACAGGACGTGTAGACAAAATGGAGTGAAGTGCCAATTTTAGAATTCCTAGAACTTTATAATAATAATAATAAATTTTTACTTCATAAAAAGGAGATTGTAGTACATGAGGCATACATAAAGTTATTCATATAAGTTTGTATGTACCATGTAAAACACAATCTGATGGGTGAAGTTCAGCTTTCCTAATACCTAGCAGTCCCTGTCCTTTACAAAAAGTTACAATAAACTAATACAATTATAATTTTTTTTTAATACTACAACAATGATTATAATTGAATATCTTTATTGATTGTTTATC
This sequence comes from Apamea epomidion, assembly GCA_947507525.1. NCBI lineage: Eukaryota > Metazoa > Arthropoda > Insecta > Lepidoptera > Noctuidae > Apamea > Apamea epomidion. The sequence goes on from OX382237.1 coordinate 11,831,889, forward strand.
TTTATATTTATTAAAAGGAAGCGCTCATTTGGAACCCAAAACATCGCAATCATAAAAATAGACAAAAGACAAACGATGCATGGAACCGTATATCAACTAGTATGGGATAGGCTATTTTCCTAAAAAAAATAATTAGTCCGTCAGTTAGATTAGCAAAAAATATTGAACCCGTATTTTTTGTTTTGTTAATTATATAAAAAATGATGAAGATATCGCCCGTTAACGTTCCGCGTGACGTCACTTGCTTGCGACACTTTTGAAAGCAAGTGACGTCGCCACCCCCACTCCCAAATTTTGACGCGCTTTATCTTTGTCATTTTTTGTATGATTGACATAAGAAAAAATACGTGTCCATTAGTTTTCTATAATCGAACTGACGGACTAAATATAATAATTATTTTTTTTACCCAGGTATATACCCTATTGCAAGTCAGCAACTTAAAATAAAGAAGAATTCAATTAGATGTAGCTTGCATGCCGCAATTATTGTCACGTCCTCCATGTTCGTGTGCGAATGTCAAAATAATTCACCCGCGAATGTGTGAACAGTATGTAGTTCGCGACGGCACTCGTATACGAATGTTTCGTCGAATGTTCCGTCGAATGACGAGGCGAATGGCGAACACGAATGTGTACATGCGGTATTATACGAACATTTACGTTCCCGACCCGGTTGCGCGCGCAGGTCGTTATGCGTTTTATCGCGTCGAGGTGTCGCCACTGTTGCACGCCGCCTACACCGATGAGTATTGAGCAGCCCGCGAGTTGTTGTGAGGTTACGATACATAGCGTTGTGGGTAGCGAACACATGCAGAACACTGTATTTTAATAAAGTTTTTGGTTTTTTTATGTGTCACGTAACTTCTCTTTACTCATAATGACTAGCGTAAAGTTTAAACAAAAAAGTTAGATCACACTAAAATAGTAGTAGGGTAAGCCAACGCAAAATAAAAGCCGCGTGCTTTGAACCTGGCAACATTATTATCTCGATAGTCTATGGCGGGGGTTTACAGAAACGTAACGATCGGCGAGGGCATTCTGAGAGCTATAATTAGAATAGTGATGTGACTGATGAACACGAAACTGCTTCAATTTTCGCATTTGTCTTTTGAAATTCAATACTGGAATTAGTTTGTTCTGGTATTATCGGTTTTAAGTTAAAATTATCATTATATTCGTATAAACACCAAATGCTGTTTTGATCCTTTGATAATAAGTCCATCCGCGTCACATAGATTTAAAGTAGGTTTTTTAAAATACCTTTCAACTCTTTATCAAAGAAAGCTGTCTTGATGAAATGAAATGATAAGAATTAGTGAATGAACTTTCGATTTCATAATGGTTTCCGTTTCGGCATTGCTGGGATCGAAATATTGTTTCGCATTCGACATGTAACTTCCCTTCCCTAGTAAAGCGGCTGGACGTCAACAATTGGTGACTAAGCAAGGAGTCTACTACTCTCTACTTTGCCATTGCCATTGTGCTGTGGGTCGTGTCATCGTGTGTGGCTGCGAGTGCGGTTCAAGTTGCCTGCAACCCTCAACCTTGAGCATACGGTTCAGCGCATTGGATCTTTTTCGGGAACGCGGAAGTGTAAGTTTTATTATTATAGTTTTGTAACAGTCAAGCTAAACTTCCTTCACCAGACCAATCTGTAGCTTTATGTTTGTACTGAGTTAGGTGGCTACTCGTATTGTGTGTTTTGCAGTATTTATTGCGTATGTATGTAGGTACGTCGAAATCATTCTATTCTGTGACGAAGTATTTAGATTAGACTTTTAAGCTTCACACTGACATGAAAAATGTTAAAAAAAAACCCGACCATTTGTAATGTAAAGTAATTTTATTTCATTACGGTACTTAATCTTTTTTATAAAGGTAAATATTTATTGTTCTACTATAATTTATTATCTAAAAGTAGACAACTTTGTGGTTTGTCGATTGTGGGTACCTATGAAACTTTTGTGCTTTGAAACTTCTAGAAGCTGTGGAGTGGGACAACGTTCTTTTGTTTGCTATGTGCTCCTGAAAAACTGATAGACTATTAGATATTTAGTTAAGTACCTACCTATTATGAAATGTTCCATGCAATAGTTTCCTAGCCGATGTTCGTAGCCGTTTGTGTAGGTAACCATGTTAAATTAATTTTCTTTGAAAATCAGTAGATAACATGCTCAAACATGATTGTGAGTCGGTAGGTACAGGAATGTGTAGGTACGTAAATGTCAAAACATTCAAGCACGATGAGTTTTCCCTAAAATAGGTTAGCTACCTACTACGTAGGTAGCTATATTATGCAGTATTAGTAGTTAATGACAGCAGTTCATAGGTTATATGTTATATTACATAGTAGTTCACAAGCCCTTTAGTTACAGTGTGTGGTGGTGGATCTTGCAACATTTGAGCCTTGCATTTTTTTTGTATACATTAATTATTTATAAGTAAGTACCTACTTATGTATCTAATAGCACCTAATCAACATTTCCGTTGCGTCATTCTTTGAAAGGGAAGTATGTTTCTAATCTAAAACGAAGTTATAAATTTTTTCGCATATTTTTTTTGTTTTATCCGCTTATAATATTCCCACCGCTGGGTCACAGGCTCCCGTATTATTATTATACTCTTTGGTCACAGGCCTCCTCGTTGAAAGGGAGTGGGCCGTAATCCACCACGAGGGCCCAGTGCGGGTTGGTAGATGTCACGTCTTCAAATTATTTCTAATTTGGTTTACTGTTTCCTTTTTTTTTGCTTCACTGTTTTGAGAGCACTGGCAACAATTTATAGAAAGTAAAGTGCCTGTCTGGGTTCGAAACTACGACCTACAACTCGTAAAGTCGCGGCCGTTACCATAGTGCGTCACTGTTCTTGTGTAAACGTATAATTTTTATTTTGTAGTATAGTTGTGGATTTCGGATATAACGACATTGAAGGGACCGCGTAATTTCGTCGTTATATTCGGGAGTCGTAACAGGCATAGGTAAAGATATACAGACACACAGTTTAGTCACATTCATTTATTGTTGAAAGTATTAGTAGTACTTATATTATTCTTTAAAAGTGAATGAGCGTCTAGGAGCCATACTTATTCAAAAGTCTAAACACAGTTGCCACTCAGAATAGGTATCGCTTTGTAACTAAATAATTTTAACTCCGAAACGTATAGGTACACGCTTACCTGCGTAGGACGGGTCCATATCTAATAACTATAAACAAGAGGTCACCACAATTGCTGACCATCTGTGCGGATGTAAACAAAAGATACGAAAGCCAATAGAATTGCCGTCGTAACAGGTTCATGGGATTTCTAGGAATTTGTCACAAGTCACTGATTAAAAACAGTCGCTATAGGCCAGGGGCGTAGCTACCGCTGTATCAGCCGTATCAACGATACGGGGCCCCTGAGCTACAGGGGCCCACGACGCGACGTTTTTTTAAAATAATATTATAAAAAATAATTTATAAAATATTTAAATGAAAACCTGAAATCCTTATTTATTTATTTAAATATCTATGTAAGGAAATAACAGAAAAACAAAGGTGATACATGGAACTGTTGGGACACGGGCCTCTCTGTGAGTGAGAGGGAGTGAGCCGTAATCCACCACACATTTTTTATTGTTCTCCTTCACCGTTTTGAGAACAGTGGCGATAAAATTATTTACACAAAGTTAAGCGCATGCCTGGGTTCGAACCTACGACCAACAAGCAACAACAAGTAGTAAGTCGCGGCCATTACGACTGGGCCACCACTGCTCTCTTCACCACTACAATCGGGTAAAAAGGGCCCCCAAAAAAATTTGATACAGGGCCCCTTTAGGATGAGCTACTCCACTGCTATAGGCATATGAAAACTGTACATAAGTATGCTCTAAATTCAAGGGACTTAGATTTAACGTCGCTATAGCGAAGGTCGTAATTAATGAAATCCACTTATATCTAAGAGTAGGTAGGCACCTATATCCTTCTAGCCTAGCCTTGATACAAATTATTAGTAGGTTCTTTTAACTACTTACACAATAAAATTATGAAGATGTTTGTTGTATTTCAGGTGAAATAGAAAAATGGACGACGACGGCCCTGAGCCAGGTAAGCAGTTTATCGATAACAAATGCTTCAATTAGTTAGGTATTCGTTTTTATCAAATTATTACAATTTAAAGATCAATTTTATTCCGTGACTAGACTATGCAGCTTAGCGATATGACGACGTTTCGATCCCCAAAACATTATAATTGTTCGTACCACTTCCGAATACCTGCTTGTCCTCCTTAAAAAGTACTATGGCCGCCATGCCGCCATGGCCCACGCACAATGCTCGACCGAGGACTAAGTGCGGAAACCAAACCCGTAACATTTTACAACATAGAAGTATAAACATAAACATGTGCTCGTATTACTATATATAATTATTAGTGGTCAAAGTATGAAATTGCCGATTAGTACTGAAAAATTGAAATTCGTTTTTTTTTTTAATTTAACATATTTATTTAATCAAAATAATTACCATTATTATCTATACATTGCTGCCATCTAATAGGAAGGTCATTTATGCCTTTGCGATAGAACTCTCGTGATCTAGATTCGACAAACTGTGTGAAAGCATTTTGTACTGCCTCCTGAGAAGAAAACTTTTTATCACGTAGAAAATTGTCCAAATCACGAAAAAAATGGTAGTCCGTTGGAGCAAGGTCTGGCGAATACGGAAGGTGACGAATGGTTTCTAATTGCAGTTCCTGTAGAGTTAAAACGGTTTCTCGTGCTGTATGAGATCTCGCGTTATCATGGAGCAATAATGGTGAAGATCGATTCATGAGTCGGGACTGTTTCACTGCTAGTTTTGCTATCATTGTTCGGAGTTCGGCACAGTAGACATCTGCCGTTATTGCTTGACCAGATCGGAGAAAGCTATAGTGAATAACACCATGCTGAGACCACCAAACAGTTACCATTACCTTTTTATTGGTAAGCTTTGCTTTAGGACACTGTTGCGGCGTTTGACCTGGGGTCACCCATTGCATTTTTCGCTTACCGTTATCGTAACGAATCTACTTTTCATCACATGTCACAATTCGATCCAATATATTCCTTCATTTCTGTATCGATTCAACAAGGCAACACAAGTTTCAACACGCGTTTCTTTCTGCAGATCAGTTAAATCATGAGGCACCCATTTCTCATATTTTTTTATTTGATTGATTTGACGCAAATGAGTCAATATTGTTGGTAAGGTAACGTTAAACCATGCCGCTAATTCCTGGGTAGTTTGGCTCGGATCGGCTTCCACCATCTCTTTCAATTCATTGTTATTCACCTGTGTGGGCGGTCTTCCACGTGGTTCGTTCTTCAAATCAAAGTTTCCATCACCAAAGCGTTAAAACCAAAATTGCACGGTGCGTTCATTAGCAGTCCACTCTCCGAATGCAAAATTGATATTGCGAGCTGTTTCTGCCGCGTTAGTTCCGCGTCGGAACTCGTATTCAAAAATAACTCGAATTTTCGAAGTATCCATCTCTCTTGTCTAAGCTGAAAAAAAAAACAATTGAAAGTCGATAATCTAATGTTGCACATTTTTAAAAGAAGAACTTCATAGGTACCATGTGAAAAAAGTTTCACTCAAAAATCTCAAACCATGAAGGTTCTATGTCAATTCGAAGTACCTATTACAATAAAACGGCAATTTCATACTTTAACCCCTATTACTAGCTTCTGTCCGCGACTTCGTCTGCGTGAAGTTTCTTGTTCCCCCAACCCACCGCGTCGCATCGCATCACCCGCGCTATTACTTCGTTCTCTCTTAGCGATCTTTCTGTTTTTTTTTTCTTTTTGTTCGGCTCCTAAGGGGTCATAGCGTGATATTAAATAACCAAAAATTGGGTTATCAAATGCAAAAATATTTTTTCCGACCGGTAGCTCCAGAAATTAGTGCGTTCAAACAAACAAACTCTTCTGAATATAGATTAACGACTAGGTAAAACTAATTAAGTACTTAATTTTGTTTTAATGTAACAATGGCTAACAATTAGTAAATTAGGAAGTTATTGTTATTGTGCACCTAAACACAGTGTATGTATGAGTGTTATTTATTTATACCCTGATTAGGTCCTACTTGTAAACTCTTATCGCGGGCAAGTGAAAATGAGACGCATCGATTGTTCGGTCCTGCTCGATGACGGGGCTTCTCCTACTTAGTAGTTCCAGTAGAGCACAGCGGGGTGATTGCATAACTAATAGTAGCAATGGGTTTAAATTTTGACAGTTCAACTACATTAATTGCGTTATTTATGTTGTTGAGCAGTAAATACAGCTATAAATAAATATAACACAATAATATCGCGCCTCCGATAAAATAGGGTTACACTTACAACTCGAAAATCCTGGGCCGACCTTTCGTAAATTTAAAAGGGATCGCAGTGAAGAAAACCGAAACTTTTTCAAAGCTGCTATGAATCGGTGTAATCAGATGATACGCAGCGCTAAACGCCGCCATATTCTCGAGAACATATCTTCTTCTTCGCCCGTTGATATCTAGAAGTTCCTTGGTACTTTTGGTATCAGCAGACCACGGCATGTGGATTTTCCTAATACAATAGGCCTTGATGATATCAACTGTCACTTTACAACCACTTGTCATTTGGATTCCCAAATGTTGTCCCAGACGGTTGATTTCATTCCTGGCCTAGTGAATCACATCATAGATAGAACCATTTCACTTCTCTCCGGTGACCTTGGACGAAATTAAAAAGAGCATCCTGTCCATAAAATCCAAGGCTGTGGGCTATGATGGCATCAGTCGTAGTATGGTCGTTTGGATCCTTGATAGCCTTCTCCCTCCGATTACCCACATCATTAACTTTTCTCTTGATTCCGGACAATTCCCATCCTTGTGGGGCATGGCGTATAGCCTATGTCCACCCACTCCCTAAAATTTCAAACCCCTCCCTACCCAGTCATTCCGACCGATCGAGTCGACCCATTTCCATTCTCCCATTCCTGTCTAAAGTGCTCGAAGCCTGCGAGCACAAGCAGTTTACGGGGTTTGTTCATCGGAACAACCTCGTCAGCTCCTTTCAGTCTGGGTTCAGGCCTGGGCACAGTGCAGCCTCCGCTCTCCTTTAAGTGGCTGGGTGACATTAAAGAGGCGATGGAGGATACTAAAATTACCGTTTTGGTGTTAATTGATTTCTCCAATGCCTTTAACGCCGTCAGCCACGATATTCTCCTGTCTATCCTCTCTCACCTTATGGTTTCGTCGGAGGCCCTGGAATGGTTCTCTTCTTATCTTCGGGGATGTCAGCAGTCGGTTCGCGCTGATGAGAGGTCATCGAGTTGGCGTGACCTGGATGCTGGTGTTCCACAAGGCGGTATTCTTTCTCCATTATTATTCTCCATCTTCATTAATTTTATAACTCACTGTCTTCGGTGTTCGTATCATCTATATGCCGATGATCTTCAATTATATACAGCTGAGCGGGTAGAAGGTTTGTCGAACGCTATAGCAGATGTAAACCGAGACTTAGATGGTATCAAAAAGTGGTCTGATAGTTTCGGGGTGTCAGTAAACCACTCGAAGTGTCAGGCCATTGTAATTGGAAGCTCACGCATGATGGGTAGGGTGACGCTTAGCTCTCTTCCACCTCTTATTTTCAATGGTACCGTCATTCATACCCATTACACCTACTGTGAAAGATCTCGGTTTGCATCTTGACTCAACGGTTAGTTGGCAACGCCAGGTCTCTAGTGTTAGTCAAAGGGTCAACGGTACTCTACGATCCCCTGTATCCATCCGTTTGAGGAACTTTTTGCCCGCTAAGACGAAGACCATGCTTGTGCAGACTTTGATTTTCCCTATAATCGACTATGCAGTAACGTGTGCTACTTTGACTTGAATGCGGTTTTGCTGGATAAGCTCGACAGATTGCTCGACAATGGTATCCGGTTCATATTCAACCTCAGGAAATATGACCATGTGTCGAGCCATAGGTCTGAGCTCAAATAGATGTCCATTCGCTAAAGAAGTTTGCGCGCTTTGACCGCGCTTTTCTCCCTTCTCAACTCTCCCACTCCTCCTTCTTATCTCGTATCTCACTTCCAATGTCTATGTTCTTCACACGCTAAGAATCTGCGTTCTTCTAACAATCTTCTCTTACTCTGTCCTTCTCATACGTCTGACTTTGTTCATTCTTCTTTTCATATTCAGTCCATTCTTCTTTGGAATGCGCTTCCTCTTCATATCAGGACGGCCACCAGTCGGTATGCAATTAAGCGGAATTTGCAGTTATTTTCAAGACAAATAAAAAAAAAATAGCGTAGAGTCATCTCAACACCTCTCTCCCTCGATTTTGTATATATATATATATATTCATTATCCTACCTACCTACCTAGACCTAGATCCTTTTATGAAAGGTTTTAGTTTTCATCATTCCTATGACTATGATTTGACTATGAAACACCCCACCCCAAACCTAACCCATATTGAGATATTGATTTTGATAATTTTTTGTATTATAGGTTGGTTATGTGTTAAGTGAACTTTAATGATGAAGGAAATAAATATTGAGAAAGAATATACGTGTTATCGTAATCTACGTTTATTTGCGACTCAGCTAAATTCTTATACGGCGGGCGCAGCCGCCTCTAAACACATGCATACATAGTAACTTAATACCATACCCTACACCATTCCCCCCTTAACAAAACTTTTTGCCCAACAACTGAAACTTATGCTTAACACTGAATAAATCACAACACCACACTACATGTACGATGTGCCCGCAGCTGCTTGCTGCTGAGGCACAGATTGCACGGTGACAATTTTTGGGTCAGTAGCCATTTGCTTCCGTACCCATCCTTTTGCAGTGCTCCTGCAGCGATGCCACATCGCATATCCAACGACAATGCATATAACTACTGCAAGGGCGATGACAATCCAGGTGATATTATCCAATTTTTCATGGAAATTGTTATTTACTGTTTGGGCAACCAGATGGGTGTCTGTATTTTGCTCCTTGCTCTGACTCCAACCCATTATAACAGTTAAGTTCTAAAGTGATACTTAAAAATTACAACGTACTGAGTGATACAAAGTTCTGATCGATAAACTATTATATAGAAGTCGTTTTTAGCAACTAATTCTTATCCTAATTAGGTCTAGCTTACTTCATAAACACACGCTACACCACGCCACGCCACGCCACGCTCGCCACGCTTACTTGCTAAATTATTGCTATACTTACACGTTATTTATATTCCAATTTATTTATTAAAACATCTTTTGACACAAAAATGAATCTTATTCTAAGGGTATAAGGTGTTTATTATTTGATCTTAATGTTGTTGCAATTGGACGGTGTATTTGCATATAATTAACGTATCATATTTCGTTTATGCGAAACGTAACGGTGTTTTGATTACTCGGCCGCTTCGCGTTGTTTTCGGATGTAAAACTTTGCTAGAAGTGGCCTTGTTATTGCTTAAACTGTCGTCGTTTTTATCCGTTATTTCTAATTTAGAACTATCATTACTACTATTATCACCCCCTGTCTATAGAAATAGTCTTTTCCTTATCCCCTATTTTTATAATATAAGTTTTCCCTATTCTTTTTACAACATCATACGGCCCATCATAAGGTGGCTGGAGTGATTTTCGCATTAAATCGTTCCTAACGAACACACTTTGGCATTAACTAAGATCGTTTGATACGAACAACGCCCGTGAATTCCCATGACTCGGTGGTCGTGGCCTTAACTTATTAATTGCATCCCTAAGCGACTGTAAATATTCCGAGTCCGAAGTAAATATTTTTGATTCGACATAAAAATCACCCGGTAACCTGATCGATTTACCGTAGGTAGGTTAATTCCGCTGCACTCACTCCACTGTCGTTCCTAATGGCTGCACGCAGGCCTAATAATGCGACTGGAAGTTCCTCAACCCAGGAAGTGTTGCATTGTAAACGTGCCATGAGAGCCACTTTCAGTGCTCTATGCCAACGTTCGACCATGCCATTACTTTGCGGATGGTAAGGTGTCGTGCGTAATTTGTGTATGCCTAAATACTTCAAGAGATTTATAAATAGATCGCTCTCAAATTGTCTGCCTTGGTCGCTTGTAAGCTTCGAAGGGCATCAAAACCGAGATATCCAACACTCGAAAACTACTCTCGCTACGGTCTCCGCCGTAATATTTTGTACGGGCACGGCCTCGGGCCATCCCGTGGAACGGTCTATCATGGTTATGCAATATCTATACCCATCAGCTGTAGTCATTAAAGGTCCGACTATGTCGACATGTAAATGTTGAAAACGATCAACCCGTTCAAATTTTCCTACGCCTGAAATAGTATGCCTTGTAATTTTCACTTTTTGACAGTGAGGGCATGCTCTGGCCCACTTAGTAATATCTTTATCCATATTTGGCCAAAAAAACTTCTGTTTCATCATCTGTTTACTACATTTAATGCCCGGGTGACTAAGGTCATGAACTGCATGAAAAGCTGTCACCCTAAATTCTTCCGTTAAATATGGTCTAATCTTATTATGCGAGACTTCGCAATAAACTTGCTTCTCACAGTCCGGCACATAAAACTGCTTAAACTGCAAGTTGCTATCCGATACTCGTAACGCTTGCTGTAGGTAGTCGTCACTATCTTGTTTTTCTGCTAACTCCGCATAATTCAACACCGTGGGACAGCTTATCGTTTCTATCCGAGAAAAAGCGTCTGCTACCACGTTCTGGTTACCACTAATATAACATATAGCGGTAGTAAATTCGGAAATAAATGATAGTTGGCGGTCCGGAGGAAGTGGTCTCGCTTTAGCGTATAACGGTGGCCCCGAAGTTTCGATGTAATGGCACACCGAGTGTTTAGGTATTTCTTTAAAAGATACAGGTTTAGTCACGTCCGGATAATTACACAATATCCCGTGCCATACGTTATTATTAACTATTGTTTTAATGGACGACTCACCATCACCGTGACACACGACTGAAGCGATAACATTTAAACGAGTGGTTTGATCTATAAGTTTCCGCGTGCTTAAATCAATCAACAACCTATTATGGGTTAAAAAATCTACCCCTATAATAGGCTGTTTAACATCCGCCACGATGAATGTCCATCGAAAAGCTCTTCTCAAGCTAAGGTCTAAAACTAAAGAACGCACACCATAAGTTCTTATCTCGGTACCGTTTGCTGCGTAAAGTTTATATTTATCACACGCGATATTTTTTGACCTAGTAAATGGAATTACCGACACGTTGGCTCCCGTATCAATTAAAAATTTTAATCCGCTGTTTTTGTCCAACACACAAAGGCGATTATTTGACGCAACGATACAAACCTCCGCCTCAGGTTGTATCACACTTAGTTTTCCGATGGGGTCACATTTTTTGATGTTTTCCAATTGCATGGGTCGACACATTTAACAGCTTTGGATCCATACCTATGATGATAGAAACACAACCATTCGGGATTTTTACGACCCCTACTCCCATCTCTCGTGCATGACCTTGACTGACGATAACCACTCGTACCACGCCCATACCTCTTCTTTTGACGCGAACGACGTAATTCTGCGACTTCAATGCTCAGTTTCTGCACGGTGGCGGCCAACTCCGTCATTGAACTTGAATCCTTGGTAACGTCCTTGGTGGCGGGGTTAGTTGTCACCATCGCTAACTCCACAGGACGAGTTGCCTCCATTACTTTGTCTGCTACAACAGCCAAATTATCTAAATCCTTCACTTCAGTGACTGCCAAAACAGCCTGCACCGCCGTTGGAAGATGTCCACTCCACATTATTTGCAAGGTTGCGTCGGGTATCTTTGCTCGCGCTAGGTCCCTCATCCGCCTTAGAAGCTGCGTAGGCTTCTGGGTACCAAGCTCCATCTCCCCCAACAACTTCTGAAACTGTCTAGTCTCCGACTCTTCAAAAACTTGTAGCAATCTATCTTTCATGGACTGGTATTTCTGTGTTTCCGGTGGGGCTAAAAGTAAGTCACTGATTTGCTGTATAGCACCTTTATTTAACTTCGTAACAACTAAGTTTGATTTTGCGGCATCACTGAGTTTCTGATTGTCCACCACTGCCTCAAATTGGACAAACCACAGTCGCGGTTGGTCTGCCCAAAACTCTGGTATTCTCGATGAAACGGTTATGCTAGCCAACGCAGACTCTCCTTCCACACGCGGCTCGAGCTTCGGGTCTGTAACCCGCATTGCAGGTTGACTAACGCTCTGATTAGCCATTATCCAAAATTTTTACACAGCCTATTGCTTTACACAGGATATCACTGAGTTCACTTTGTCGGGGTCACCAGTATAGGTTGGTTGTGTGTTAAGTGAACTTTAATGATGAAGGAAATAAATATTGAGAAAGAATATACGTGTTATCGTAATCTACGTTTATTTGCGACTCAGCTAAATTCTTATACGGCGGGCGCAGCCGCCTCTAAACACATGCATACATAGTAACTTAATACCATACCCTACATGTATAATTGTCCTTTTTTTCGGATTTTGTGCCTCTAATTTATAATGTTTTTTGCTATTTTTGTGTCGTAGATTAGTTTGTTTATTACTCTGAACACACAAAAAAAGACGGGTAACTGAACCAACTGGGTATTAGTCGACGATTGAAAGTTTAAAAAATAAACAAATTTGTATAAACATTTTTTTTTTATAACTGTTGTGCTGCAGATGTACTAAATAAAATCTACGTTTCTTTAGCTATCCAACAAGGTATAACAAGCTAGGGTATTATCACAATTCTTAGAAAAAACTTTCATAAAAGGGTCCCAGGTAGTAGCAAAAATTACCGTACTATTGTCCTTCGGTGGAGCTGTGGTGCGTGCAAGCGGGACGATTTATGTAGGTGTGAGCGAGATAGATTATTTTCAGCCATTTTGTTGTTATTCTGTTTGGTTTTAGTCTGCTTACGCGATTCGTCTGTAGTAGATGTGATACTTAGTGCTCTTGGAATCTTACTCGACTTGGCTTGTGTTTCTGGACTATTTTCCCTTCGATTTGTGACTGTGTTTGTTAACTGGACTTTGATACGTGCTTCTGATTTGGAACTGTTGATGATGACGACCTTCACGAACGAGGAATATGCGTATATTTTAATTTCTTACGGGTACTGCAACTGTGTATCCGAGCGAGCTCGGGATGAATACATTGCACGTTATCCTGGGCCGAGTACCGGATGTCAGTGTCTTTGACGGAGTTTACCGGTGACTAAGAGAGACTGGCTCTGTTTCGAGGCGACGATCAGACCTAGGCAGACCACGTGTCAATGATGACGATGAAGAGCAAGACAATGAAATAGTGCAACGGTTTAGATCGGATCCAACTACTTCCATTGATATTGTTGCCCGAGAACTTGGACTATCGCAGTGGAAAGTGTGGTTTACAGTGAATATTGCAGGCCTTTATTCGTACCATTACACGCCGGTACATGTTATCGAAGAAGGAGATCCTGTGAGGAGGTTAGATTTCTGCAAATTCATGTTCAACGCCGATTTAGAAAACCCAGCATTCTTAAGACATCTTGTGGACATATGAGTCAAAATTAGATAAAGACGGCATCACCAATTACCACAACGCTCATTATTGGGCTCCGAAGCGACCAAAGGGATCACAAACACGGTTCAGTTTGAATGTCTGGATGGGAATAATCTCAAACCATTTGATTGGGCCATATTTTCTGCCTGACAATTTAAATGAGGAACTTTATGAAAACTTTTTAAGAAACGATTTACCTGAATTACTGGAAGATTTACCCCTTAATTTAATCCGAGATATGTGGTATCAACATGACGGTTGCCTTGCACACTACCGAAGAAGTGTCAGAGAGTGGCTAGACACTAATTACCCCAATAAATGGATTGGAAAAGGTGGACCCATACCGTGGCCAGCCCGAAGTCCCGACCTGACCCCCATGGATTTTTATTTATGGGGCCATATGAAAAGTTTAGTTTATAATGAACCTCCGATCTCATCTGTTGATGTCTTAAGACAGAAAATTGTCGATGCGGCAAACGAAATTAGAAGAGGCTTAAGGTGGATGCTCCAAGGTAGCCCGCGAAATTCAAATTTTCTTAGGTTTTTTGCAATTTGCTGGTCAGTACTAAGTTGAACGTTGATTAAAATATGATTCGCGAATCGCGAGAGAATCAGTAATACCATTTGCCGCACCGTTTGTTCGCACCGTTTGTTCTGTTCCCACAGACAAACCGTGAAAACGGTTTTGTGGGGCATAGCATAGTTTATAAGCAAGACTTTTGTAAACTTACCATTAATAAAGAAATATATATATATACAATATATAAATGAGTAAGGTGTTTTCTGAAAAGCAGGCCAAAAGTAACAGTACTTACAAGCTTTTATTTAACTTGCAATCTATGTAAGTTTGTTCGGGTGGAATCTTGCAACTTAATTTTGATGCAGATATCTTCAACCGATTGAGTGTATACACGTTCAGTTTGGATGACAATGCATGTTTAACTACATGCATTGTCATCCAAACTGAACGTGTATACACTCAATCGTCATTCTAAATCTAACATGGCGGCACACCCAAGATGGCGGACTAAATATTTTTTATGTACTCATACAATATGGGTATCAAATGAAAGGACTTCCTGAGAATACGAATGCGAGTTTTAAAAAAATAAGATGCTGTACACCAACTCTGTTGCTCCAATCCGTCTGGAATTCTGTTGTACTGGGGTTTTTGGAGTCCTCGATTATGATATTAAGGTCGAATTGTTCAAGTCTGTAGCATCTGTTGGTTAACTTTGACTATATGCATAAATGTGATAACTAAAAAGTAAAAAACCTTTTCAAAAAACAAACTTTTATTTAAATGCGCTAAAAAGAAAAAGAAATAACTTTTACTTTAAAACTTTTACTATTAACTTATAACGTCATTACACAATTTATATGATATAAAAGCTTATCGTGAGATTTACTTGTGTAGTTAAACAAGTAAATTAAATAACATGAAATTAAAATTTTCAAACTACGTACACATAAATACGAGTACTTAAGGGCCTTTACTCCCGTTTAGTACCGTAACACGGTCACTTTATGAAGAATATTTCTCATTAACGGCTTGATTAGAAGATCTGAAAAAAAAAATTTTTTGCTATAGATTCATGTACAACATTTCTGAAACAGGATTTTTTCGTATGGCTAATACTTTTGCCTTAAAAAATTTTTTTGCAAGACGCTATTTTTTCTTAATATTCCATATTACTTCTAAACGGCTGTGATGTTTGCAAATATTTTTACACTGAAAAATTGATGGTTAGAGGTACTACAGAAATGAAACAGCTTATGTAAATCAATCAACATTTGCAAAGAAAATTTCCCCACTTTGAGATCGAGCTTCAGAGGTGCTATGCGCGGGCGCGGGCGGCAGTCGGGCGTTAGCATTGAGACGGGAGGGCTGCGTCGCTCGCTGCTCCGCTCCGGCTATCGACCGACTACGCGCGTTTGTCAGTGTTAGTGCAAATATTTACGAACGAATTGTATCAGTGTGCGTTTATTGACTAGCTCGCTGCAGATGGCCCATTTCTATTGTAAGACGCTCCGCGCGCAACAAAGTCTTGCGCTGCAGACCATTATCGACGCTCCTCGCTGCGTGAGGAATGACGTCATCCAACGCGACCTCGGGATCGAGAGCCTGGATGAGTTCGTGCGGCGCCTCGCGAAGGGAATGTTCGCGCGTGCCGACGCATCGACCTGGCCACACGTCCAGGACATTGCGCCCTGGCACGCGCGACCCCCCGACGCGAAACCCTTGCCCCGTGACCTGGTAGCGGACGACGACCCCAAAACACCGGACTCTCGCCTCTAGTGAGCCGCACCCAGGCTACACGCGGCTCACTAGACTCAACAGAACTCTACACACATAACATACACTCGCTGCGTAGCGTGTTCTAAGTTAATATAGGCATGTTACGCAGCGAACGCAGACAACCTTAACTACACAGACACCAAACTCACACGCGTAGGCGCAGCGCGGGCCGCGATACGCGTAGACACTGGGCGGTGTTACACAACACAATACCGCCCACACACACACGACTGCTCCTTAGCTCCGAACGTAACCGGCTGGCTCTTGATACGGGACGGGCGGGAGCAATACACCTATATTCTGTAGGAGCGTCGAGTCGGCACCTCTGTCGCTGCCCTGGTCGTCCCCCGCTGGGCCTCCCCCAGGTAACTGGGGGTCTCACCTAGCGGGGACTGACCGCCGAGGTGTCGTGAAGAAAGCGGCGCCGTGAGTCGGCGCCGCGGCGCGCCTACAGAAATACACATAGCAACCATTCACACGGGCGCGCGCAACTCACGCGCGCCCGACAGGCCAAAAGCCTTTTGCGCACACACAAGGGCGGATCCAGCTTTGCCGCCAGGGGGGGGGGGTCACATGGTCGTGGTCAAGTCACATGAAGTTATAATTGAATTTTGATAATAATAGATACAAGTAAAAAGTAGGTATTTTATTAATAAATGTAAATACTGTACTCTCAAATCAAAAGTCATTTATTCAAATTAGGCTGAGAATCAGCACTTTTTGAACGTCAAAATTACAAAAGACAGTCCCCCAAAAACGTCCTTCACCAGTTCCTAGTGCTGTGAAGAAGTGGCGCAACAAACTCCCCAGAAGCACAGCTGTCTGTTCAACTAAAAAAAATACTTGATTGTATACAATACTAGGTATTTAATTAACATTATAAGACCAGAACATAAAAATAAATTATTTGCCATATGTCAGCTAGCCACGCCAATATACCAACAAATATAATAAAACTATACGTACTCAAGCTAAAAAATAATTAATTAAAATTAAAATGTAAATAAAAAACTTACTACCCAAATAAAAGCCTCCAGGCAAAAAGGGCGTGACAGCTTACATATTTATGCATAGCTGGGTTCAGTTCACATAGCTGTCACTTGAAGTCACAAATGATAAACTAAGACCATCGAAGTAAAATAAATAAATAAGTTATATAACAATAACCTGTCAGTAAGCTAATTCTGGAGGAAGAACATAAACATTGTCTTGCGTTAAATTAGGGCGACCAACTATTCTTATCGTGTAAGTAGTCGTTGATGGAATAGTATGTCTTTGTACAAAGGTTGGATTTTACTTGAGCTTTAAACGCATTTAAAGGCAAGTCTAGCAAAGAAGAGGGTATCTTGTTATAAAAGTTTATACCAAGCCCAACAAATGAGTTATGAACCTTATGAAGCCGGTGAAATGGGGCACGTAGTTTGTCCTTATTTCTAGTTCTAGCCCTTCAATTGAATGGTAAATCATTGATATATACTAAAAACAAAAATGGACCCAGTATTCAGCCTTGCGGAACACCTAACTGAACTGGTAGCCCGTAAGATTTTACACCATTAACATCTACACATTGGACCCTATTATGTAAATTAGAAATTATTACGTTAAGAGCTTCGTTTTGGACACCGTAACGACGTAACTTACGCAAAAACATGTCATGGTGCACGCAATCAAAGCCTTTGGAGAGATCACAGAAAACTCCAATAGCATTTTTCAATTTCTCCCATGCGTCAAAGGTGTCTCAGCAGAGCAACACCCGCATCTGTAGTTGAACGACCTTTTGTAAAGTCATATTGCCCATTATGGAGGAGGCTATTTAAATTAAAATGTCTTAATAATAATAATAAATCATTTCATTTCGGACAACTATGAGATCCATAAATTGTTAGTAAAACAGTTTTGCACTTAAAATACTATTGTTAGTAACTTATAACTAAAGACGAATGAAAGCGAAGACCAACTAAGGAAAAAGTCTTCGCACAAATTGCCTTATTATGGCGGAGGAGGTATCTTAGCAACTGCTTGAGTATTAACTTTTCAAATATATTGCTAAATGCAGGTAAGATAGAAATAGGCCTGAAATTGCCAACGTCATTGTTATTACCTGATTTAAATAATGGTTTGACTTTACTACTCTTCATGAGGTCAGGAAAAGTTCCTAAATCAACACATTTATTAAAAGTAACAGCTAGATAGGGAGCTACGATGTATATTATATTACTTAAAAGTTTAATGGTGATGCCCCAATATCACCGGTGTTTTTAAACATGGCATTAAAACGCTTAGCTGAAACAAATTAAGTATTTCAGGAGACAGACGGTCCTGTAGGTCACTTATTATTGAATCGAGAAGAGGGATGTATATGGCTCTGCGGAAATACTCTTCAGCAGATTGAGCAGGTTGGTTATTGCCCTAGGTATTTGTCTTGACACCATTCTGGGACATTTAATTTCTACATCTAGCTGCTCAGCTACTTCTTTATCTAAAGCGTCAAACAAAGTATTATATTAAATTAATTGAATATTGAAAGTACTTAAATACAATCTATATTGTGACAAAAATATATAAAAACATTATGGTTAATAATTTTAATTAGTGGTCCACCTAGGTCCTGGACCCAGCCCAGGGGGGGTCATGACCCCCGTGACCCCCCCCCTGGATCCGCCCTTGCGCACACACCATGAAGGGCCCGTATTTACGGGCCACCGCATAGCGCTCTGCGGCCGGGGGGCATAGCCCCGGTACCGCTCGCCTCGCCCCCTTGCGGGGGCGACGCGATCTCCTGATCTGTCATTTCTATTGTGCGCGTCAGGACGCTTACGATAGTATACAAGTAGTAGGCTTATCTAACTAATATTAAAATGAGAAAATATTGAATTTGATCAAAATAAAAGTCCAAGATGGCGGCTGCGAAAATTTTCAAGTTTTTCATCATGGGTGTCGTTTTCATACTTTTCGAGGGTGATAAAGCCGATAGTGAAGTCAAAAAAAAAAAACCAAAATGGCGGCTGCAAAAATTTTCAAATATTTCATCATTGGTGTCGTTTTCATACTTTTCGAGGGTGATAAAGCCGATAGTGAGGCCAAAATAAAAATCCAAAATGGCGGCTACAAAAATTTTCAAATATTTCATCATGGGTGTCGTTTTCATACTTTTCAAGGGTGATAAATAATAATAATAATAATAAGCTAGCAACACCAACGTCAACGTCAACGTCTCTTTTGTCGTCTCTTCACAATTTGTTATTAGATAATTTTTATAAACAGTTTATAAATTCATATATATGTGCAACCATATCAGGAAAAACCAAATTTACTAAAACATACCTAATTTTAAACAAATACAATGAATAACCTACACTTGCATCAAAAACTGCCGAACCGGAGGTGACATCTGTCATGTCACCTCCGATAAAAACGTGAAAATGAAAAAATGAAATATTGAAAATGTTGACGAGATTAGCAGCTCGCCGTGCACGCCTACCACCTCCGGAGTCGTCGCTCAGCCCCGCCCTGCCGCCGCCGGAATCCAGCCCCATCGAGAGTACTGTGACACCGGCCGTAGCAGTTGCGTCGAGCTCGAGCGACGAATATTTTTCCCCGCCGACGTCGCCAACACCTGTACGTCGGCAGGGGAGAGGCCGGCCACCGAGGAGCTTGGGACTTAGGGGCCATTCGGCCCCGAGCCGGGTCCCCGCTGCCGGTGGTTGTGTGCAGCGCATGAGATGGACTCAGTCTATGAACGAGAACGTCATGCGCGCATACTACGGGTCTACAGAGGGGGGAACTAACCTCACTGCGTACCGTGATAGGTTGCTGTCTCTGTTCCAGGAACTGGAACCAACCGTCAACGTCTCGGCCCAACGACTGTCGGATCAGGTGCGGGTCATCCAACGCAATCACAGGTTGGACGACATAGCACTTGATAGGCTGCGCTCAGAGGTACTGAACAACCAAATCGTCTCGACTCTGGCACAAACCGCGGCACAAGCGTCAACTATTGATGCCATCCCGCCGCGGTCCAATCGTGTTGAAGAAGATGATGATAGGGTTGACACAGTAAGTAGCCAGTACAACGTCCGACTGAGGAGCGCACTGGAAGATGCGTTTCGCGAGTATAGGTCCACTCCAACCGAACTTAGACCCCGAATACCACGGCTACCTATGCACAAAAAAAATAGGGCGCTAGTGTGTGCCTTGGACTCGCAGCTCAAGAATTTCTTCGAGAGCAGCGAGGATCTCGTTGATACACACTCGATCTTGTATTGCGCGGCTGTGGCGGCATGTCGTTTAGCTAACGTCAAGTTTCCAAATTGTGACGCAGCTACTCGACCAAAACCAGCCGTACCAGCCTGGCGATACAGGATCGAGCGTCGTATCGATGGGGCCAGGGTACTCATCGGTAAACTATACTGCTTCAGGGAGGGCAACACACGACCACGAGTGATGCGCTTTGTAAGACAGGCATTTTCGGGGACTGGAATCAGCCCTCGGGAATACATGTCCAATGTCACAGAGCGCATCGACTTCCTGAAGCAGAAAGTTTGTGCATGGGCGAGTCGTATTCGGCGGTATAAGCGGCGGGTTGATCGGTACACGCAGAATCGCATGTTCCGGAGCGATGAGAGGTGGGTATATAGAACTTGGGAGCGACCTGAACAAAACGTGATGGACGTGTGCCGCCCGGATGATGCCACCACTAGTGCATTCTGGCGCAGCATCTGGTCGGTGCCTGTCTGTCACGCTGAGGGTGGCTGGATGCGCGATATCGAGCGAGTGTGTGGAACTATACCAGAAATGGAACCAGTCATAATTATGCCATTAGACGTAGCCAAAGCAGTCCGTCCGTTACCGAATTGGAAATCACCGGGACCGGACGGACTGCATAACTTTTGGTTAAAATGGCTAATTAGTTCACACACTTGCCTGGCATCTCAGTTCCAGTCATCCTTAGAGTCTGGGTCGCTACCACAGTTTCTAACAACAGGCGTTACCCACCTGCTCCATAAGTCAGGTAGTACCGCGGAACCCAAGAATTATAGACCGATCACGTGTTTGTCGACGGTTTATAAACTTCTTACACATCCATTTTGAGAGCGAAAATTAACACACACATTGACAGTTACTCGATTATGTCTGCCTCTCAAAATGGATGTAGGAATGGGTCTCGCGGTACTAAGGAGCTACTCCTCATAGACATGGCCATTAGCCAACAGGTTCGCCGATCCCGCAAGGATATGTCGACATGCTGGATAGATTATAAGAAGGCCTACGACTCGGTGCCACATACATGGCTCATGAGGGTGCTGGAGTTGTACAAGATAGATGCAACTCTACGCACCTTCCTTGAGTCGTGTATGAGACAGTGGAAGACGGTCCTTCGCTATCCAGGGTGTCGACAGATCCAGGGGAATGATGAGCCTGTATGGATTAAGCGGGGAATATTTCAGGGCGACAGTTTGAGTCCACTTTGGTTCTGCTTAGCCCTGAATCCTCTAAGCACACTGCTGGAGGACTCAGGTCTAGGCTATCGGTTGAAGAGAGGTGGTCAGGTCATATCTCACCTCCTCTACATGGATGATTTGAAACTCTTTGCCCCTAACAAATTGCATCTGATGGAGCTACTGAAGGTAACTGAAACTTTTAGTAGTGCCATCAGGATGGAATTTGGTGTGGACAAATGTGCAGTCATGCATGTAAAGGGGGGGAAGATTATGGAATCCGAGGGAATTCCACTTTCGGATTCCATACACCTTAGATCCCTCTCCTCATCCGAAAGCTATAAGTATTTGGGTATGTCGGAAGCGTTAGGCATCAACGATGCTGACATGAAGCAATCCTTGAAGGAGCGCTTCTTTTGTCGCCTGAAGAAGGTATTAATTAGTCTTCTTTCGGGCGGAAATAAGGTGCGCGCCTTCAATGGTTGGGTCATGCCGGTTTTGATGTACTCTTTCGGCATACTCAAATGGACTCAGACTGAACTCGACGCCCTAGATAGAAGGGTCCGTACACTGCTGACCGCAAACCGGATGCATCACCCACGATCATCGGTGATGAGACTGTATATCCCGCGGAAGTGTGGGGGTCGAGGATTTTTAAATGCGAAAACCCTCCACAACCGCGAGGTGTGCAGTCTCAGGGAATATTTTTTAAAAGCCGAAGTGGGTATGCACCGTGATGTGGTCGCAATGGACAAGGGGCTCACCCCGCTCTCCATGGCGAAAGAGAACTGGCGCAAACCTGTAGTACTTACTACCGATGACCGCAAGAAGGTATGGCAAAGCAAGGAGCTTCACGGGCGCTTCTATCGGGCTCTTCATGAGCCCGGTGTAGATTTCTTAGCGTCCGTATCCTGGCTGCGTTTCAGTGACCTCTTCGGGGAAACTGAAGGTTTTGTCTGTGCAATTATGGACGAAGTTATCTTGACGAATAACTACCGGAGACATATTATGAAGGACGGGACGGCTGACGTGTGTCGGGCATGCCACCGTCCGGGTGAGTCCATCAGACATATTATCTCTGGTTGTTCTCGTCTGGCTAACAGCGAGTACTTGCACAGGCATAACCAAGTAGCCAGGATTATTCACCAGCAACTTGCTTTGAAATATAAACTTGTCGACTCAGAGGTACCGTATTACAAGTATGTGCCCGACCCAGTTCTCGAAAATAACCATGTCACGTTGTACTGGGATCGGTCTATCATCACTGACAGGACTGTTGTCGCCAACAAACCTGATATAGTGGTGATAGATCGATTAGTGCGCCGCGCAATGATTGTTGATGTTACCATTCCACATGACGGGAACCTCGTGAAAGCTGAGAAAGATAAACAAATCAAATATCTTGACTTAGCACGCGAGGTTGTTGACATGTGGAATGTGAGCTCAACTGTCATTGTGCCGATTGTCGTATCGGCCAATGGCCTGATGGCCGACAGCCTCGATCAACATCTATCGAGGCTCTCGTTAGGCGGTTGGATCAAGGGCCTGATTCAGAAGGCAGTACTCCTCGATACGGCTCGCATTGTGAGGAGGTTTCTATCTCTGGAGCCCTAACCACCGGTAGCTTGGACCCTGCTCCCGACACCGGTGGATCACTATTTTTTTATATTTTTAAATGTTTTTTTTTTATTTTTTTATTTAATCATACTAATATTTAAAAATGTAACAAAATAAGACGACTAAATAAATAAACGACATAATAATAATAATAATAATCTTTTATTTCGACCAACAATGGATCATATACAAAAAAAGCCGATAGTGAGGTCAAAATAAAAATCCAAAATGGCGGCTGCAAAAAATTTCAAATATTTCATCATGGGTGTCATTTTCATACTTTTCGATGGTGATAAAGCCGATAGTGAGGTCAAAATAAAAATCCAAAATGGCGGCTGCAAAAATTTTCAAATATTTCATCATGGGTGTCGTTTTCATACTTTTCGAGGGTGATAAAGCCGATAGTGAGGTCAAAATAAAAATCCAAAATGGCGGCTCCAAAGTTTTCAAATATTTCATCATGGGTGTCGTTTTCATGCTTTTCGAGGGTGATAAAGCCGATAGTGAGGTCAAAATAAAAATCCAAAATGGTGGCTGCAAAAATTTTCTAATTTTTCGTTATGGGTGTCATTTTCATAGTTTTCGAGGGTGCTACAGCCGATAGTGAGCTCACAATGTAAATCCAAGATGGCGGCTGCAAAAATTTGTTTTTGTTTTAAATCATACGTGATAAGGAACTTCGAATAACCTAAGTTATTCTGATCAAACTAAAATTAATAAGTAACTAATGATTACTTGATTTTAGGTACACGATACGTATTTGACAATAATATAGTGTGATGAGTTGCCAAATAAACAATGTTTTCTTTTCACCAGACCGCATGAGTGAGTGTCTCTGTCTCGTATAGAGTCTTAGCATAATGCTGAGCGATGGCCGTTTTGCGTGGATGTGTCGCATGTTTACACCCAAACTTGTTTTTTTTTTTGTGTTTATGTTCTTTTTTATGGGTCATGTTTGCCGCAAATAAATGTATTTTCTTTCTTTCTTTTATAACATGTGTGGTCTTTGGAAATCAAAATGTACAAGTTTTAGTAGAGCAAAATTATGAAACAATAATTAATGTTTACAGATTTTTAGAAAAACCTGTGTTTTATTTAAAACCTCATTACGACGGAGTTCAGTCAATCGGACGTCAGTGGCACAGTATATAAACAAGCGTACCTACTGATATCAGTGGCGTGCATTGGTTTTCAGAACAGGTAGGCACTTTAAGTAAAAAGTATTGATTTACTGGGTATAAAAAAAAACGTTTGTGGTTGGGCAGGAACGAAGTTCAAAATGAAAATCCAAGATGGTGACTGTAAAACCTTGAAACCCACAAAAAGACATATATTTTTTAAAAAATACAGCCACCATCTTGGATTTTCATTTTGACTTTATTATCGGCTCCAGCACCCTCGAAAACCAAGAAAACTACACCCATGACGAAAAATTTTAAAAAATTCGCAGCCGCCATCTTGGATTTTCATTTTGACCTCACTATTGGCTTCAGCACCCTCAAAAACCATGAAAACGCCACCCAAGATGAAAAATTTGAAAATTTTCGCAGCCGCCATTTTGGATTTTCATTTTGACTTTATTATCGGCTCCAGCACCCCTGAAAACCATGAAAACGACACCAATGACGAAAAATTTTAAAATGTTTGCAGCCGCTATCTTGGATTTTCATTTTGACCTCACTATTGGCTTTAGCACCCTCAAAAACCACGAAAACGACACCCATGATGAAAAATTTGAAAATTTTCGCAGACTCCATCTTGGATTTTCATTTTTACCTCACTATCGGCGACCTCATTATCCATTCCTTTCTTCCTTCACACGGCCAAATTACGATTTTTAATTTTAACATTCATACTCGGTTGGTTACTAGAGTAGGCATGCCTATCTAAGGGTGATAAATTGCGAAGATCGAACGACGCGTAAGACGTACGTATTTTTAATTTCGTCGTATTAATTGAACGAGGAGAGACCAATGACAATGTGCAAATAGTCCGGGAGCCGAGTAGGCCGTCTTGCGACTGCCTACTGCCGCGCGTATGAAGATTTTGTTTTTTGTTAGGTATGATAATTTAGTGAGTTTCATAGTTGGGCACACACACTAAAATGTAATTAACAGGCCTATGGTGATTTATCGAGGTAGGCACTGCTTATATGCCTTTATGCAATGGACGCCACTGACTGATATACCCTGAGATTTCGCGCGCGGCTGTTACGCACGAACGCGGAAGGTTTATCTACTGAGCGGCCGTAGGTGATTATTTCAAGGTCACTAACGAGACATGATACTGTTACTATACTATACTATAACAGTGGTAACAGTTTCCGTAGTTCAACTGTTACTTTTGACGTACGATTAATAGTAAAAAAAACCTTTTTTTTTTTTAATAAAAAAGTTTTATTTTTCGCAGTTTAGTCACAAATTAGATTACCACTACCTACTATGTAAATAACAATGACAGGAAGAAAGTTGATTATAACATCATCCGATTGGCTACGGAACCCTAAAAATGCCATTTAGGTACAGTGTTAGTTAGGTAAGTTTATTACTGATTTATAATAATTCAAATTGATGAAACAGGATCACATTTTTATAAAATCTCATTTTTACGAGTATGTAAGTCCTCCTAAGAAGACCTACAGTCTATGTAAATAAAATGTTATTCTATTCCTAAGAAAATACTCCATATCATTTTTAAAGTTTTTACCCCCGTCGGGAACTAAGTTCCTTCTCACGTATGATTTTAAACAAGATCAAAAAAATTACAAAATTCTAAAAAATAATGTCCAGTAAAAACTTAAAATATACGTAACATAAGTATCAATCTTTACAAAATATGTCAGCCTTGCATCCGCCATTCCCTTCTGGAATCGTAGGCAAAAATGGCGACCTGCGTGCGGCATTCTGCGCCTCCACATATTCTTTGATCGTCGTTTTAGTGCAGCGCGCCACCGCGCGCTTTTTACGTTTTCGGGGTAGAGCGTTTAGCTCCGCCCACATGCACAAGGTCAGCGAGCCCTCTATACACCTTAAATCTCGCGACAAGCTTTGAATGAATTTTACTTTTAATTTTTTAGGTAACAATTTGAACGTCTACTAACAAAAATACAACATGACTTTAATGTAACAATCCTTATTATAATAATAAAAATCAGGCAATTCTTTATACTTTTTCTACTTAATAATTATTTATATAGAGTTTAGACTTGGGAAAAATCAATCATATTATATCAATACAAAAATATTAAAAATTCTAAATATAAACAAAAAGCGTTAACACGGGACCCCATTATAAGTCTATGCTGTCTGTCTTTCTGTCAGTCGTTCGTATTCTATAAAACCAACAGCTCATAAATACCATAGGTACGCTAGCTTCGGCCCGACCAACTTTTTGGCCTATACCGAATTCGAGTAACAATACTTGTCTCAACAAACGCACGTCCACCTTTCACAACACTAAATGTAATGCTAATAGAGATCACTCTGGAGTCAAAATATTCAAAATACCTTAGTCGTAGCGTTACAACTTCGTCTAGGGGCGATTTTTTGAGTTACAATTGTAACAATATTGGATTTGTATGTAACTATTTAATCGGAGGTCGGATATAACATACATAGTAGGTGCTTATTCTTATTGTTTATTTCAGGGCCTTCCTCCAGGAACAGACATGCAAATCATATAAGGGACCGCGGCCGATTTATACCTTTAAACAATCAAAGGCAAACTACTCTTAATCGACAAAATTTTAAGGATGGAAACAGACCGATGAGACAACATAACCAAACTCGACATTTCCATGCAGAACAACACGGCAACAGACTGACGAGATACGATAGCGGTATGTATTAAATGCTCACATATATATTATATATTTTTCTCATATATGATTTAACATTCATCATTCTTCTGCCCACATCCCAATGTATTTGGGGTTGGCGCAACATTTCTTGTCCTTCCATAGTTCTCTATTAGTCGCCATCATTCCATATCGATTTTGATTAAAAATGGCTTGTTTTAGATCCAGCGATGCAACAAAATCCTGGTATGCGCCATCAAAATAACGAACCGTTTCGCGGACGTGGTGATATGAGAGGAGGCAGAGGAAACAACACGAGTTCAGGCCGTGAAAATGAGAGGATTAGGTTCATTGGATTTAGAACCTTAGAAGAAATAGCACAAACTGAAGGAAAAGAAGTGCTTCAGAAAGTAAATGAAAAACGAGAAGGGTTTATGAACGTTTTAAATTCACCCAACAAAGACAAACTCGATTTTTATGTGTTACTTATCGGAATATTATCGAAAATAAGTCAATCTCCTTTTGTAGAATTGAAATCGAAATTGATTTTTGATGTTTGCAATTCTGAGTTTATTAATAACTTGCGGAATTATTTAATGGATCTGCCTTATACCGATAACAAGTCTTCAAATAGGTTATATTGGAATGATCAAAACGAATTTTGGAACAACTTTATAACATTTTGTGGGGATATTGTTAATACATCTCCATCTTTAGCTGTTAAAAGATGTAGGGTGCTTATAGACAGCGTAACCAAGGCGTGTCTGAATTGTTTAAAAGAGGAGCAAAATTTCGTTTTGTCTGATACGAATGTCTCGAAATTAGATGAAATACGTCAGAAGATGGCATCATATGTCGATACATATCGGGTAAGTAACTTTTTACAAAAAATATACCTACCCAATTAATAGACGAAAATATGTCACTCCACTGGGTGTTGTGACTGCACCTATTCAAGGCATTTTTATTAAACTGCATATCATTGACCGACAGTAACTTTCCTGAGTTAGCTTACCTGCCGAGCTATTCTGTACCTAACAACCTCACCGCGAAAACTTAGGTGAAATGAGATTGCAATGAGCTGTCAAAAGTGTCAATCCCTAGCATCAGTGAGCGTGGAGTGAGTTGTCATTCCAACAAATGTTAGGGATTGACACTATTGACAGCTCACTCTAAGCTCACTTCACCTAACTTTTCACGGTGAGATTTTTACAGAATCGACCGGCTGATCTTTGTCTTTTTATCTCATAGCAGCCGGAAGGGAAACGAATGCGAGTAGACCTTCAGGACGCGCAAATGCAACAGCCTCCAGAAAACTTTCGTGAGCTTAGTGTGGTGCCAACTAAAGAGGACTTACTGGGAATCACGCCGTTCCTGCGACCTAACATTGTCGAAGGGGGCTACAATGACGTGGAGCACTACTTGGACGTGCAGTTCAGGCTGCTTCGAGAAGACTGCTTTGGACCATTCAGAGATGGCTTAAGTGAGTATATATTGATTAATATTGTAAAGCATCGAATTCGCATCAGCGTGTCACGCGCACCACCACCGATTATAGTGTAGGTATAATGGTATAATATACCTGTCTGGCATTTGTGGACTACGAGAAAGCCTTCGACTCTATCTTAATATGGACAATTCTGGCCTCTATGCAACGATGTCGAATTGGCTGGCGCTATATCAAAGTGTTGAGATGTTTGTAAGACGCTGCCATGATGACTGTCCAGATCCAGGATCAGAAACCCAGCTGCATCCAACTGCTCAAAGGGATGAGACGGGGATGTAATATCCCCGAAACTGTTCACCTATCCGTTGGAGGATGTCTTCAAGAAACTGGACTGGATAGGGTATCAACGTGAACGGCGAGTACAATTCGCACGTTCGTTTTGCCGATGACATTATCATAATGGCAGAGACGCTGGAACAGTTAGATCAGATGCTGCACAGCCTAAATGGAGCCCCTCTTTGGTTTGGCCTCGACATGAATTTGGACAAGACAAAAGTAATATACAAAGCACGTCTTGCCAAGTCCGATCCACATCGAAGGGTCACTTCTAGAAGTTGTGAAGGATTATGTCTAGTATTATTATTAGAAGTAGTAGAAGGACTATACTGGACAATTATTGGCTACCTAGGGCAAGTCATCCACCTCTAAACACAACTTTGAGAAAGAAGCCGATAGAAGGATCCCAGCCAGTGCCTCCTGCCTGTCATGTCGACATACGATGCCAAAACATGAACACTGGCAGTCGGTTTGGTCCACAAATTCAAGGTCGCTCAGTGAGCTATGGAGCGAGCTATGCTCGGAGTCTCTTTGAAGGATAAAACCAGGAATGAAATTATCCGGAAAAGAACCGGATTTACCGACATAGCTTGCAAAGTCAGCAAACTGATGTGGTAGTGGGCTGGCCATGTTTTTCGAAGAACCGATGGCCGGTGGAGCAGACGAGTCCTGGAGTGGAGGACGCGTATCGGCAAGCGTAGTGTGGGACGGCCTTCAGCTAGATGGACCGACGACCTAAAGAAGGTGGCTACGACAGACTGGATGCGAAAGGCGGAGGACAGGGTGTCGTGGTGCATCCTGGCACAATCCTGGGAGAGGCCTATGTCCAACAGTCGACTGCGATAGGCCGATTGATATTTACCTATGTTATTTATAGGTAGCTACATATGTACATGTTTTTTTTACAGATCAATATCTGGACGATCCTAATAAAAAGAAATACGATCACGTTCGGTAAGTGTTTTTTTTTCATTCAATGTATAACAACCAAACAATTATTTTTTTATTCTCGCTTTTGCTTTTGGCGTTTATTATTAAAAACTAATTGTCTAAACGAAACGAGCCCGTCATGTTTACAGTTTAAGATAATTTATTTCACTCAAAAAGAATACAATTATTCACTCCTGTGAGGAAAAACCATTCTGCCCTATCCATTAGGCAAACCTTTTTTGACAGATGGAACTAGAGATTGCAGCAACACACAATACAAAATTGATACACATACAGGTATTATAATGTATGTAAAAAGCCATAAATAAGATAATTCAATTAGATAAGGCAGTTTATATATTTATTTTATTACGCATTTTAAAGTTAACTTTTACGTAAGCTGGAATATGTACCTACGTTCTAAGGCAGCTGTCAAAAAACGGTTAACCTAATGGACAGGGTATAATATAGGCGACGGTTTCGCTGGGTTATGAACTAAAATTAAGCTATATAAAAAAATTGATTCAGCCATTTCTGTCCAACTGCAGGGCAAAGGCCTCACATTAAAAAAACAGTAGGTACTCGTACAAGCTTACAATTTAATCAGTAAGGTACTCGTACAAACTTACAATTTAATCATTATTCTGAACATGGTGACAGCCTTTTAAAAGTTGGAAGTGATTTCAATTTCTTATTTAGTTTAAGTATAGAGTTATAGATGTCTAAACTAAAGTATTTTATTTTTTAGGATATTCCATAATGTAAGATTTCTCTGTCCTTATGTCGACAACTTGAAAGCTGGAGCCATCGCACAGTTGGATATGAAAACTAACAAGAATTTCCATAAAATTAATTGGGCACACAACAAGAGATTTATTTTCGGCTCTTTAGTGTTATTCACAAAAGACCGTTGTACTACTTTCATGGCAGCTACGATTATACACCGCGATGTGAATCTACTATCTACTGGCAAGGTGGGTTGTGGCTTAGTATAATAACACTCTATGGTACCTACACTACCTACTAGGTACCAGAGGAGCAATTCTCGTCTTTTTTTAAGAACGTTTACAGTCTGATCTCACTCTCAATTTGTCAAAAATACCTTTATTTTTCCTACATCTTGTTTATGACATTGAATGTCGCTGAGATGAGATTGCTACTAGATTTTGAACGTTTTTAATTACGGGAATTGGCCTTCAGTTATCTGTAGCATACTTTAGCTGGTGTTTTTTTTGCAATAGGGAATTCGTTGCATTTATGTATGTTTACAACGCAGCACAACCTAAACAGCCAATGGATTAGGTTCCAACTATGGTCGGTGTGGTAACAGTTCGGTGCTGACTATGAGTCGATGTTGTGGGCAGCTGCATTTAATTAAGTACTTTCCTGTATTCTCTTGTGCGCATGCAGTTTCCAAGGACGATTTTACCTTTAACAATAGAGCGTGACATTAGGTGACCTACTCTATAGCAGGATGATAAGTTGGATTAAATAAAATAAAGAGAAAAAAAAATGGTCATTAAACTGAATGACTACGACCAAAATGGTGTGTGCTATACCACCTACTTACCTATGTTCCTATGCTGTAACGTATTGATTAATGAAATCATGATTAACGTGTGTATTATTATGTACTTATGCGTTTTCGTAGTATTATAACTGCCTCGATGGTCTCGTGGTTGCAAGCGCGACTGCTGAGCGTGGGGTCCTGGGTTCGATTCGCAGGTCGGACATTGGGTTTTTCCATTAGAATTTCTTAGTAACAGTCCGGAGTTTGGAAGTTGGCGGTTTAATACCCCCGAGCCTCGGTAACCACGTAAAGCCGTTGGTCCTGCGCCCGATCTCTCCCCGGTTGCGTCGGATTGCCGTCCCATCGGACTATGAGCGAGGCACAACACTGCGTTGCGGTTTCGTATCGCAATTTTTTTTGTTGTTGTGTGTTGTAGATTTTTACGATGCGACGCCGCGTCGCAGTGTTGTGGCTTCGCCCTACGAGAGTAAAGGAACAGAGAGTGCATCTGTGCTCACGCACACACTTGTGCACTATAATGTCTCCTGCGTACCTGGCTTATCTCCGTAGAGCTTGGCCAGCGTGACCGAAATCGGTCGGGAGACTTTTATTACTATGTAATTTTGTTATAAGTAGGTACCTAATCCTAAATAATACCAACTTACCTATATTTTCAGATACCAGTTTCAGTAATTGACACCGCTATAGATAATAGTATCTTTAACGATGATACATATACTATGATAGAAAGTGAAGTTTATTTTGAACCTTATTATCATGTCTTAAAAGCTCTACAAGAACCTTCTTTTCCGCAACATTTGGCTATGCAGCAATATATTGTCAAAGTTGATGTGAGTACTTAGATCTATATAAGCATGGTAGATAAGACTGGTGTGGACCTATCACTCGGCTACCGCCTTATTGGTACTTACTGCATATCTTCATTTTGCCTTTTCAGCCTGCCTCGACACATCCCGCTTATTTATCTGCTGATACAGAGTTCATTATTTACAAGGATAAGAAATTTAAAGAAATTGAAGATTTGGATATTATTCGTTATGATAGTGACAGTGATGAAGAAATGATTAACCGTGACGAAGTAATAGATGGAAAACACAAGAATCTTAAATTCAAAGTCATACAACCTGAGACATGGCCAACGGCAGACGAGCTCAATATTAACGAAAGTCAGTATGAGGCTTATCGTTTGGCACTCACCCACGAGTTTGCTGTTATACAAGGACCACCTGGCACGGGAAAAACTTTCATCGGCATTAAAGTGGCAAAAACATTGTTACAGAATCTTAGATCAGAAGGACACTGCCTCATGCTGATCATATGTTACACAAATCATGCTTTAGATCAATTTCTTGAAGCAATATCTCAAATTACGCAATCTATAGTGCGGATCGGGGGGCAGTCTCGTAACAAAGCTATGGACCAGTTTAACTTATCTAACTTACGACGTCAATCTCTTACGCCCGCTCTTAGGTCGACTCATAGCTTTTTCATCGATCAAAAGAATAAGTTGAGACATTCAATACAGGATGTTCAGCTGGCTTTGAAGACTCTTGACATTTTAAACGACGGTGTTGTTTGTTACGGCTTGCTTAGTGAAGATGAAATTCCGGATCTAACACATCTGGACGCTTACTACAAAAAAATGGGAATTCAAGTAGATCCTTTGAAATATTGGTTGTTTGAACCTGTGCTGGGCTACAATCCAGAATACGTAAGAAAATTTAATGATTGTCTATTGGAGTATAATGTTTTGGTAAACAATGAAGCAGACATTGATGAAAAGAGAACAGAAATGATTTTGGATGACGAAAAAGCGTCACACAATCAAAGAGATTTGGATACTTTAGTAGGAACTAAAGCAACGTTTTTATTATCTAATGCAAAGGCAGAAATCAAAAAGTTAGTCTCGTATTTTATAGCAAGTGCAGATGTTAACGAGAGATATCGGTTGCAACAAGAAATACAGGAACTTGATTCTCAGATAAATTTATTCAATGTAAGTTTTACCTGATTTTGTATGTATTTTATTTTCAGTTAATTCTACTAAATTATGAACTAGCTAATGCTTTGCAGTGCCTTTTTTTTGGTTTTGTGAGGAGCCTTCTGCGGCGTGCACACAACAACTTACCAAAGTTTCATCACAACCGGTCGAGCCATTTTCGAGTTTTTGCGAGACTAACGCACGGCAATAGATTTTTATATTTATGAAGTAGATCTGAAGATTACATAATTACAACGTGTGCCTAGTTCCTTTGGGACATAATGAAACTCTTCGTATGTTTTAGGATATGGCGACTTATCGACACCGTGAAGTCCATCTACGCATAGATCATAATACAGATTTTTCGTTAATAACAGTGCAAAATCGATGGTGTTTGTATTTTATGTGGATACGTAACAAAATCAATGAAGTAAGAGAGGAAATTGCACACTTGCAGGTAGGTACTTTTTAACTAATTAGCAAACTAAATATTATGTATGTGTTTAAAGAAGGTACATAATATACAGGGTCAAATTAAATTAGCTTGCGAAACTCCGCAGACGTGTTGGGAATCGATATCTAAACATAACACACTACACATACCGGACATGCTGGTTTCCTCACGATGTTTTCCTTCACCGTTTTGAAAGTAGTGGTGATGAAATAATTTACACAAAGTAAAGCGCCTGTCTGGGTTCGAACCTACGACCTACAACTTGTAAGTTGCGGCCGTGACCATCACTGCTCCACAGCCGATTATCATTTTGTAACTTACCGAGTCTTTAATTCCAGGAATCAGTAGCTCCGACCCTCGCAGCGTATGAAGAAGCTAGGATGATGATGGACGTGCAATTACTGAAGAATAACCGCGTCAAAGTCGTAGGAATGACTACTAGTGGAGCTGCGAGAATGCGGAAGCTCCTGCAGGCTATCGCACCAAAAATTGGTAAGCCTGAGCCTTGCAATCAAACGTCTTTATTTAATTTTACTTGCAAAACTTACAAGATAATTGAAAAAAACCTTTGTAACTTTGTTTAGGTATCATACTCGTTCCGTTTAGATAGGTACTTACATTTGTTTGCAAGATATGACCGAATCCTGCCAGGTTTATCTCGCATTATTAAGGAACTCCTTGGGATCTTCTTTAAAGGAAACCCGTCACGTTTCATACAAAGTTAGGCCCAAAATACAAAGTGCTGGGAAAAAAAATGTGTTACCCTGGTCGGAGAAGTCCTCCTTATAATTTATATTTCTTTATAATTCTTTACTATTACGCCGTATCTCTACAACCATTCCTTCAGCTGTTTTTTAAAGTTAAAAAATCTAGTGTCAAGCAGGTTTGTCGGCTGCTTAGGCCCCCAGCCAGAGCATAAAACTTATAAACTATGCTACTAAGTGTTTGTGCAAGCCCACTTACAGAAAATAAATCGTTTATTTACTACGCTAAGGGCACCCCCTGTGGGGTTACGTGGCGTAGGTACGTAAAATAGACTTAAAGAAAACAGCTGTAGGAACGGCCGTAGTGAAAAATGCTTGAGTGTACTTCCCCGACATAGGTGACACACTTTTTTCATTGGCCGGCCATTTTGGATTTTGGGCCCAATATGGCTGATCTCCTTAGCCATATGCACACTGTACTAAAAACAGAGCCAAGATAAGTGTTGCTATATGGATTATAAAAGCTGCTTTGTTATTCTTTGTTTTTACAGTGATAGTGGAAGAAGCCGCGGAAGTTCTGGAACAGCACATAATAACGTCACTGACAAAGGACTGCCAACATTTTATTCTGATTGGTTAGTATCTGCCTGCCCTCACTACATAAAGTGTGTGTCTATATTCTTATATACCTCTAGTTATAGCGTAAGTCTTATAAGCGTAAGAGTAAGTCTACTTACAAGGTGTTTTTTTGATATCCCAGAGACCATATCTAAGAATCAACTGCCATAAGTATGAATTATTTTCAATTATCATTTTTTTGTTTTCATTTTTCATACAAAATAATTCGACAAAGTCACGATTAAAACACCCTTACGTGAAATATGACAACGTCGCATTTTCTTAGCTTTAAAATATATGAATTATTGGTTTGAATGAAAATGAATTACTTACTCGTATTATCAATGAAACTTAGATACTTACACACATATCTTATATACTCGTATCTTCGAAACTATGCATTTTTGGACCAAATATTCTAGAACTATTTGCATTATTTTTACTTATAGAATGTAACCCTAGAGTTATGGGATATCAAAAAAAAAACACGTTGTATATTATACAACATAACTTGCAGGTGATCACCAGCAACTACGGCCTTCGGCGTCCCACATAAAGTTAGCGAAGAAATACAACATCGAAGTGTCACTATTCGAGCGCATGATCACGAACGGCATCCACAGCCGCCGGCTGAACGTGCAACACCGCATGCGTCCAGAGATCGCTGCGCTCATTTCGCCACACATATACCCTGACTTGGCGAACCACCCGTCTGTCGAAGGTTTCAACAACGTCCTTGGGATTGAAAAAAGCCTTTACTTCTTTACACATGATTACAAAGAAGAGGTATGACTATAACATCATACTTTCAACTTGTCATAATAAGATCCACAAAGGTGTAGGCGTGCAAGGCGATGGAGGTGTGTACTTATAGTACTCGGGAGCCCTGTGGTTCACAAATCCCTAAAAGGCTTCCAATGCTCTGCGTATCAAATACAATAA
Source organism: Apamea epomidion (assembly GCA_947507525.1). Taxonomy (NCBI): domain Eukaryota; kingdom Metazoa; phylum Arthropoda; class Insecta; order Lepidoptera; family Noctuidae; genus Apamea; species Apamea epomidion. The sequence continues at coordinate 11,867,543 of OX382237.1, forward strand.
CGTATTCAGGGTATTGATGCGACTGCCGCGCTTCTGAAGTGCCTCGGCAATGTTTGCAGTCGCACCCACTGACCGCTTTGATGCTCTGTGGTGTAAGAAATCTTCCTCACTACTCCGCAGGCTGCGTGGCAGTCCCAACACTATCGTGTAATCGACAGCCACAGCTCACAAATAGGACCCTTTCACAAATATGATCTGTTTTACTTATTCAGTACAAACTTAGGCTAAGCTGTTTTGTTACCAACACTGTAGACCTCATTGTAGTCTGAATAAATGTAATACGTACCTAAACCCACATACGGCCAGTTGCGTTTAAGCGTGCCTATTACTTTCAATTAAATCATTTATCTATTAAAACTTTTCGCCCGCAAAAAAGTTACAAAGGCGGACTTAACGCCTTAGGCATTCTCTGCCAGTCAACCAAGGGCGGTGAAGAGAAAATCATCATCAATACAATCAAATCAAAAAACTAACATAAAAAAAAACATCAAATAAAAACAAAAATAATCATCTAATGCTTATACGTATAACTGGTGCTCTATTGACTGTACCTACACTACACTTAATAGGTACCTCAATTTGCTAAAGTAAACATTAAACTAATGAAACCTCTATTTTTCCAGAGACAAAATGATATTAACAGCAAAGCCAATCACAAAGAAGCGGACATGGCACTCGCTTTGGCAAATTACCTGATGCAGCAAGGGTACACCGCTAATGACATTACAATTCTTGCCGCATATTCAGGCCAAATGTTTTACATGAGAAAAGTAAGTAAAGTGTGTACCTACTCAAATAACCTAACATCACTAATGTTTCAATTATCAAAGCATAAGCATAATCTGCATACAGTTTCCACTGCTAGGTCACAGGCCTCCTCTCTGTGAGAGGGACTGGGCCGTAATCCATCACGCAGGGTCAGTGCGGACCAATTTTTCAAATTAATACTAATCTCTATTCAATAAGTCTTGGATCCATTTAGACACCATTCAAACCTTTCCTTTAAGTATAAGTATATTACTTAATTTGTGCTAGCTCTACAGAACCCTTGTTTAGCTAGCATATCGTAAGGCCCTAACTAATACACTAATATTTTATTTGACAGGAACGCCAGAACTATGCTAGTTTATCACACGTGAAAATCACAGTAGTCGACAATTATCAAGGAGAGGAATCCAAAATTATCATTTTGTCACTTGTGAGGAATAACAAAGAAAATAGCATTGGATTTCTGGGGATAGACAACAGGGTTTGCGTTGCTCTGTCGCGTGCAAAAGAAGGTTTGTATGGACCAACGATAGTTGGTTATTCATTTCCTAATTCTTAATCTCTTTTCCGCTCTTTCTTGCACCTGCCCGCACCTTAATTGCGTAACACACGATCAATCTCAATCTGAATCATTTTTAAGGATATTGCCCATTCACTGCTTCAAAATGTTCGAAAAATGTGTCTGCTCAGCAAAGTACCTAAATAACGCAATTAATGTTGTTGAACTGTCAAAATTAAAGCCATTCCTACCGTTAGTGTGTTACGCAATTACCCCGCTGATTTCTAGAAGAAAAGACTTCTCTTACTGATGTTTATTTGCTTAATTATAATTTACAGGATTTTATATTTTTGGCAATATCAATATGCTGAAATCAGCAAAATCCGGCTTATGGAGCAAAATAGCAACGACGTTAGAAAATAATGGCTCCTTGGGAAGAACTCTGATCCTGAAATGTCAAAACCATCCTAACCAAGTAACAACGGTAAGTATACCTACCTAGTAAGTAGGTCCGTAGATAAGTTCTTCTGAAACTAATGACAACCCATCGCTTTGGATGGTGTAGTATCCAGGACGTAAGACGCGACTTTATGGTATCCTTGGACGGTGGTCTGGTTATTTGTCCAGCCAGTCTTTCTTTGGAATGCGCTCCCTCTGAACACCAGGACGGCAACCAGTCGGTTATCTAATAAAGTGAAGGCACGTGAGCATATCCGTCAGAAGTTGGCTGATATCCCAGCGCTGATTTGCTGGATTCGTTTTCTCCTCTACCGATCATAATTTCTGCTGGCAGTTAGCTAGAAAACTATTACTGTAAATAACTATAGAATACAATTATACAAGAGTATTGTGTAGTTATTTACCGTATGTTGCACCTGCCATATTTTGTCTACGCATCACCCTAAGGTAGAAAATGCCTCAGACATTACTTCTGTCATGGTACAGTATTGTTTTACATGTGTATAAAGTTTTAATAAAATAAATAATTACCTAAATAAAAGATAACACAAATAACGTAGTACGGAAACTAGAGGTCAGATAAAAAGTAGGTATTTACCCTAAATATTAATCCATGTCAGTCTGTGCCCAATTTCATTGTTTATCTTTCAGCGTGATTGATTAACAAACTCACAAAACAGTCTACAAGCCCGGCCGTCGTTAGTATGCGTTCCTAACACCTGGCTATGCGACAATTCTAGTATCTAATACAGAACAAATTCGCCAAACATGTATTCGTTTGTATGAAACTGACAGGTGCCAAGAAGGCATTCTCTCGTCGGCCAAAAGCGAAAATGAAAAAAAAAACAAAACTAGGAATATTTTTTTACAAATATGACATCATCATCAGTAGTTATCACACACTTCAGTTGTTACGATTCGATTAAGTAGGTATACTGATAGGTACTTCTGTGGTTGTTATCTACTCTTGAGAAGTCAATAGTCAGATAAATAGGTAATTTGTTAAGCATATTGACTAGCTATTTGCAAATCACAACTGTCATTGTATGAAATGGTTTTATCACGGCAAATCGTAGGGTGTCGATTTGCTTAGCAATTAATTTCCCTGACGGTACCGTAGTACCTACATTTATTTGTTAGGAAAACCTCCTTCGTTGGTTTTTTCCAACAATAAGTTTTTCTCAAATAATTATTTAGTTAGTAGACTAGATCACGTCTTTTTAAGGCTGCAAAAAGTCATCGCCAAGTTCGCCAAGTCCGTCTGTCAGTCCGGGGTTTAAATGATAATTAATATTTATTTTTGTAAGTAAATTGGGTGATTTTTTTTTACGATTCATTCATCCTTCCGCGCGCGTCGCTTCGTGAGGTAACAATATTGTAGCAAGTTTTGGTGAAGATAATTGTTTGCGAAACTTTAAGTGCTCGTTATTGGGTTGCAGATTTCGACGCCAGAGGATTTCAACAAGTTGCCACCAGAAGGCGGATGCTTTGAGAAATGCAACTACCAGTATCACTGCGGCCATAAGTGTCAACTTTACTGCCACGGCTACGACCGCGAACATATTAACACGAAGTGCACTATGAACTGCGAAAGGTACATTACCACTGCACGACTATCAGTAGCAATGTGTTTCATTTTGACAATTCAACAACATTCATTGTGTTTTTACGTTGTTGAACACACATTTTTTTTTCAACATATGGAGCAACTGATTAGCAATATCTTTCAAAATGATTCAGATTGAGGTTGTTAGTGTGTTACGCAATTGCCCCGTCGGAAGAACGAACTCTAACAAAAGTCATGCTTAAATAACGACACGGTTTGACCGGGTTTTTACGACACGGTTGGCGCAGTGGCTGAGCGATCGACTGCTGCGCTGCGTGTTGCGGGTTCGATTCCCGCACGGAACGAATATTTGTTTTGCCTACAGGTAGTTGTTCCGGGTCTGGCTGTTTGTGTATGTGAGTTTAAATGTTTGTAAACACACCCACGATATAGGAGTGATTCCTAGTGTGTGGCAACGTTTTTTTAAATAAAATAAAATAAATAAGTACTAGGCCTTTCTACCTACATAATATTAAAATGCTATATATTACTTGTTTTAGAGTTTTATGTGACCTCGGACATGTCTGCCCATTAAAATGCAAGGTAGATTGTGCGCCGTGCAAGGTCCTCGTAAGGAAGACTCTTCCATGCGGTCACGAAATGAACATATATTGCCATCGTGATCCCGAAGACCCGAAGAACCAGTGTCTTACCAAAGTTGATGTTATATTACCAAATTGTGAACATAAGGTAGGTAGACCCGTAAATCTATAGCATAGCTCAGAAAGAGGGATTTCCTTCACAATTATTTTTTTATTTTAATCTGCATTTCTCGATTAAACCCGCAATGCATTATAAAACGTCACCCTTGCCTTGAACGTAGATTGTTAATTAAAGTTTCCCACTAATAACGCGCTTCTTAACAATAATACTTAGCATGACAGCATCGGTGTTCGATCACGCTTTACAATATGATAAAATAAATAATTATAATTCATTTTACTACCTACAGGCACAGAAAGATTGTTATCAGGACGTAATAAAGGTGAAATGTTTGGTACCTTGCGTGTACCGCTTGGAAGAGTGCGGCCATGTCTGCGGTCGCAAATGTCATGTGGACGACGATCCGAACCATGACGAAGTGAGTTTTTTTTACTTTTCTATCCATAATTATTATACGTATCCATTCTATGTATTTTTAAAGCCTGAAAATATCTCGATAGTAAGAAATATGTGGCGAAATCATAATATCCGTAACATTTTTTCCAGTATATATGCCGCAAACCTTGTGCAAGAGCAAAAGCAGGTTGTGCGGCCGAACTGATAGGTGATCGAGGGGATCATCAGTGCCGGAAGACTTGCAACGAGAAATGCGATGACTGTAACGTCCAGGTAATGTTCTTGCTAATTAATACCTTCACTTTCTTATGCTACGACATTACATGACTGAGTAACTGAAGACGACTCCGAGGTAGATCGAGACGAGAGGTGATAAGCGGCGCCCTAATATGAAAGTGAATAAGTAACTAGAGCCGATACTGAGGAGAACCGAGATTAGCGTCGTTCTACAGGGTGGCAGGGACATCGACGCGCAACCCGTTACCTTGGATTCAGTACATGATTCTGAACCCCCTAGGTTGAAATTTACTGTCCAACTCCGTATCACCTACGGTCATAAGATTAGACCGGGGCCCGAACTAAGATTGTGTGGCAACACGATTGGACAGGTATCCTCACTCCCGGTAGTTTTTGCCTGTACGAAAAAGTTAATATTAGGGTATAAGGTTCATTTTAAAGTATTGAACTACTGTCGGACGGGCCCGTATCTTCGTAGACGGACTTTGAGAGTTGGCCACCAGATGTCAAAGAGCGCCCAAATGCGGAAGGTGATCGCGGTTGAATTTGTCTCAATCACCACTAGGTAAAAGGATTGTCGATTGAATTTGTAGGTCATCTCTTGAAGTTATCTCAAGTGCATAGAGAGTGCAAGGGAACTGCAGTGTACTGTGTACTACTGTGTACTTTATTTTACATGAACAGATCGGCCGAAACAATATCTGTACAAAAGTTATATTGGATTTCGTGGTACTTAGGTAGATACCTACTAAAATATTAAAAAATTGCTTACCTATAAGTACCTATTATGCCTCTTTAATCTAATGGTCGAAAGTGGTCGGATCTTGTGATCGCGATTTCTCCGTAAAATATGTATGTGTGATTGTGTGGTATAAGTACCGACATAATAAATTAATGAGTATTTTTAAATTTCAGGTTAAGAAAAAAAGATCGAAATGCAAGCACGGGGAGACTGTAGCATGCTCCAAGTCGGTAGACGAGGTTCCATGTAATAAGAAATGCACACGTACCTTGACCTGTGGACACTTCTGTAAGAAGAAGTGCTGCGAACCATGCGGAGATTGCACACAAATGGTATGTTACCTTGCTTATTTTGTACCCGTTCAATTTTTCATTAATATTATTCATCAGATGAAACATATCTGACTATTGAAAATAAGCACTTATTCGCGTAACTTAATGGCGCGACTATCTGTAAACGCCAAATGCACTAAACCTCGTAGCGCCGGACGTCTGCGCTACTGTAAGTGCGGAGCTCTACGCCGTAGCTCGTCGCAGTCGCAGCGTTAAGGCACCGGCCGCATGAAATCCTACAGCTTCTATCATTTGAGTGCTTTCTTGCAGTGAACTGATTTTTCAACCATTATTTTTGTATTTCTCAGGTTGACAAAGCAATACCTGAGTGTCTCCATACAATAAAAGTGCAGTGTAAGCAAAGTGTGAGTCATGAGCTTTGCAATGAAAAGTGTCGCCGACTCCTATCATGTGGGCATCCGTGCATGGACCGATGCGGCTCTGCGTGTGGACGCACTAAGTGCACCAAGCCTTCTGGCAAGGTCTTGTCTCCTTGCGGCCACGAAGTGAAGCTACCGTGCAATGTATCAGCTTTATTCGCTAAAGGTAATTTGTGAAATCATTATACTAGTGTTAGCACATGAACTTGAACAGTAATCTTCGAGTGTAGTATACCTATTGGTTTGTGAACTTAGTTTCAAGCATCCCCGAAATATACGTGTATAGCTATAGTAAGGTTCCAACTTCCAACCTAAATTATCTATAACTGGCTGCGCCACGCGGTTTCACCCGCATAGGTTTCGATCCCATGGGAATATTGGGATATAAAGTATCCTATGTGTTAATCCTGGCTATAAACTATCTGTGTCCCAAATTTCATCCAAATCCGTTCAGTACTTACCTCGTTAGGAAATACAAGCGTGATGTTATGTTTGTTAGTAAAACTGCAGCTAATCATGGCAAGTGTGCAGGTGAGGTGAAGCCGGAGCAGCTGCTGCAGTACTGCGCGAGCGCATGCGGCGCGACGCTGGCGTGCGGCCATGTCTGTGCCGGCACGTGCGCGCGCTGCCTGCAGGGCCGGCTGCACCAGCCCTGCACGCAGACTTGCAACCAGGACAACATCTGCGGACACCAGTAAGTCTTGCGACACTTCTACGGAACATAGCTGATAGGAAGGAAGTTCGACTTGCTATCGCCTGTAATGATTTTTAAATAACAACAACACAGAGGAGGCTGGAGGCCCAGCTTACCTAGGTAGGTATAGTACGATCACGGTCAAAGGTTACATTCTATGCAACCTTCGAGCGTGGTCGTAATTTGTAGTCGCTAGGGTGCCGCGTTCTGTTCTACGGTGTTTCTGAAATGATGGAGCCGCCTTTTATCGCTGATTGTAACAACTATACATCTCTGCTTACCCCCTTCGGGGAATGCGTCCGTGATGTTATGTTTTATTTTAAACGCTGGTGAGTTTCATATTCATATTCATATTCATATATTTATTTGCATTCCATAATACACACATCATCATTCATCATCATCATTTCATTTTTATACATTAACGTTTTTTTTAATGTTTGTTTGTTTAGGTGCCAGGAGCCATGTAATCAAATCTGCCCACCTTGCAAGATGCTCTGCGAAGTTAAATGCCAGCACTCGCATTGCAAGAGGATGTGCGGCGAACCATGCACGCCATGTCGGGTGAATAACAATTTGTGTTGTCTAAATAAATTCTGACTTTAGTTCTCATTCATAGAACGTAGGAAGGGAGGTACCACGCTGCGCTGCATTTGTATAGATATTGAAAACTGACACCAGCATGAGTTTTTAAGCAGATTATGTTGACTGCCTCGGCGGTCTACCTCCAGCTCGAACAGTATTATGTTGACTGCCTCGGCGGTCTACCTCCAGCTCGAACAGTATTATGTTGACTGCCTCGGCGGTCTACCTCCAGCTCGAACAGTATTATGTTGACTGCCTCGGCGGTCTACCTCCAGCTCGAACAGTATTAGACTTTGGGTTGGTGGACGAATTTCCCAGTAACAGCCCGAAGTCTGATTTGGTGCGTGGTTTATGGGGTTGGTTATATAATCCCTTTATATGGAGACACGGACGTGAGGTCCCATCGGACTATGACAGTGAGGGAAGAGAGACTGCACTCGTGTCTGTGCACTATAATATCTTCCGCGCCGAAGGCTAGTCTCCGTTGTGATTGGCTACCATGGCCGAAATACGAAATGTGGGTGTCCAAACTCAAATAATTTATTTCAATTAAACCATTTACACGCACTTTTGAACTGTCAAAATGAAATAGTCGGTCAGTTAGTCAGAAAGTTGAAGCTAGTTCCCCATTCCAAAACGTAGATCTCTATGGAGAAGAATCCTAATACTTATTAGATTTCTGGCTTTCTTGCCCTTCCAGGCAAATAGGTGTGATGTTATTTAGATCAAAGGCATCGACTAGCGAATTCTCTCTTTCACAGACTGAGTACCTACTATTTGTGTGAACTTGGTGCGCCCATAAGTCATATTTCTAACATTATTCCAATTTCTGAAGGGCTATCGTGTGTCGGTATTAAATACGGCTGTAGTTACCTACAGTACCCGGGCGCCAATAACACATCAAGCGTTAGAAATAATATATTACTCAGGGTAACGGAGACGATACCTATGCTTTAAAAAGCCAATGTTTTTTCTAAAACTCGGAAGTGCCCTAATACCGAAGCTACTTCTACGTCATTCACAGGAAAAATGCAGTCGTCGGTGCAAGCACGGCGAGTGCACGCGTCGTTGCGACGAGACGTGCGACCGCGCGCCGTGCGACGAGCGCTGCGGCCGGCGCCTGGCGTGCGGCCACATGTGCCGCGGCCTGTGCGGCGAGCGCTGCCCGCCCGTCTGCCAGCTGTGCCGCCCCGACGAGTTCCCCACGGACTTCCTCGGCGACGAGTACGAAGAACACGACAAGTGAGACACCTTCATTTGCTACAACTTTGACTTCAATCAATTGTGATTGCAATATTAAGTTTAAGCGCAGTTAGCCTCGAGTCAAGCCTGCGTTGAAACAAAATTACCTAAAAAATACTATTCACTGACTCTCAAGTCTTTGAATATATTAGGGGTTAAAGTATGAAATTGCCGATTTGTACTGAAAAATTGAAATTCGTTTTTTATTTTAATTTAACATATTTATTTATTCGAAATAATTACCATTATTATCTATACATTGCTGCCATTTAATAGGAAGGTCATTTATGCCTTTGCGATAGAACTCTCGTGATCTAGATTCGACAAACTGTATGAAAGCATTTTGTACTGCCTCCTGAGAAGAAAACTTTTTATCACGTAGAAAATTGTCCAAATCACGAAAAAAATGGTAGTCCGTTGGAGCAAGGTCTAGCGAATACGGAGGGTGACGAATGGTTTCTAATTGCAGTTCCTGTAGAGTTAAAACGGTTTCTCGTGCTGTATGAGGTCTCGCGTTATCATGGAGCAATAATAGTGAAGATCGATTCATGAGTCGGGGCTGTTTCACTGCTAATTTTGCTATCATTGTTCGGAGTTCGGCACAGTAGACATCTGCCGTTATTGCTTGACAGATCGGAGAAAGCTATAGTGAATAACACCATGCTGAGACCACCAAACAGTTACCATTACCTTTTTATTGGTAAGCTTTGCTTTAGGACACTGTTGCGGCGTTTGACCTGGGGTCAGCCATTGCATTTTTCGCTTACGGTTATCGTATCTAAGAATCCACTTTTCATCACATGGTCACAATTCGATCCAATATATTCCTTCATTTCTGTATCGATTCAACAACGCAACATAAGTTTCAGCATGCGTTTCTTTCTGCAGATCAGTCAAATCATGAGGCACCCATTTCTCATATTTTTTTATTTTATTGATTGACGCAAATGAGTCAATATTGTTGGTAAGGTAACGTTAAACCATGCCGCTAATTCCTGGGTAGTTTGGCTCAGATCGGCTTCCACCATCTCTTTCAATTCATTGTTATTCACCTGTGTGGGAGTGCTTCCACGTGGTTCGTTCTTCAAATCAAAGTTTCCGTCACGAAAGCGTTTAAATCAAAATCACACGGTGCGTTCATTAGCAGTCCCCTATCCAAACGCAACATTAATATTGCGAGCTGTTTCTGCAGCGTTAGTTCTGCGTCGGAACTCGTATTAAAAAATAACTCGAATTTTCGAAGTATCTATCTTTCTTGTCTAAGCTGAATAAAAAAAACAACTGAAAGTCGATAATCGAATGTTGCACATTTTTTAAAAGAAGAACTTTATAGGTACCATGTGAAATAAGTTTCACTCAAAAATCTCAAACCATGAAGGTTCTATGTCAATTCGAAGTACCTATTACAATAAAACGGCAATTTCATACTTTAATCCCTATTATATCCAACCCTAGCGCAATTTTGTTTTAATCAATTTCCTAAACTCATGATAGGTACCTATAGCAATTTGCAACTAGGGCAACTACACATCGTCGTAAGACCTGGTTCTTGATTGTTTTGTTACTGCCTGTAGATTTTCATCAGCATTTTCATTAAACCCTCTTCGTAATTTCAGGTTTATCGTACTTCAAGATTGTGGTCACGTTCTGGAGATCGATAACATGGACACTTTAATGCTGGGCGATCAGGAAAACATAAAAATACGCAGTTGTCCTTTTTGTCGCAAAGCGATTATTAATACCAACAGATACAAAGATACTGTGAATAGAATGTTCAAGAATGATATCAATCCTATAAAAGTACGAGTTTACGGGACTGACGAGCAGATACAAATGAAACTGAATGAATTACGCCGCAAAGTGAAAACATTTTCAGAAGAAAATAAAAAATATATAGAGGGTTTGTATTAAACTATTAGGTACCTACATAATAAACATTTTTGCGGACCCCAAGTCGGGGTGCCCCAAGCTGCAGAGTTTGGCGAATAACTGTCAAGAACTAATTTTTATGTTTCTTTCCAGATTATAAAGAAATGAAAACTACGTTTTTCAATTTTATAACACTTTTAAATACACAAAAAAAAGTGTCGCTCTTGCAAGTGGAAATGGAATGCGTATACTTGAATATATTTGAAATGATCGTAGAATGTTGGCAAAAATATCGAACACAGAAAACTCCAATAACTACATTAAAGGAAGAACTGCAGAAGCATATCGAAAAACTACTGGATGTGCTCAAGATTCGGCCAAAATCCAAGATCCCTATCAAAATAAGCGAACAACAGCAAAAGGATATCGGCAATGAGATTAAACGGTTGAATGTTATGGTGCAACTTTCTACGCTTCTCCATCTCGCGATTAGTATGTCAGATGAACCTAAAGTAACGCAACAAGTCAAAAATGCCAAAGCGGTAGTGTTCTCGCTATCTATATTTAATGAAGACAAGGCTTTAGAGTCTCTTAGGCAGTTGCAAGCAGTTATCAAAACAAGCGGTATTGTCAATAAGCACGAGCGGGCATTAATTGTTCAAGCTATTGGTTTAAAAGCTGGCCACTGGTATAAATGTCAGAATGGACATATCTACTGCATTGGTGAATGTGGCGGAGCCATGGAAGAGAGTAAGTGTCCGGAGTGTGGGGTACGCATCGGTGGCAGAAATCATACGCTCACTGCCGGTAACCGTCATGCTCCAGAAATGGACGGCTCTAGTTATGCAGCATGGTCGGAACAGAACAACATGGCTAATTTTAATCTTGACGGTATACTTTAGATATACATAATAAACCAAAGTAGGTAGTTATTTGTTTGTAGGTACAGGAAGATCATTTTCATAATATTGTTTTAGTTTGTCAGCTAGTCTATTCTGTAAACATACCCACTTCGCACCCGCACCGCATCCCATAATATCATCTCTACACGTCTCAATGTTTTTTTTTACAGAATGCACTGCCAAACCGAATGTTTAAATCTAAATCCTTTTAAATACACACTGATTAAAATAGATGTTCTACGAGTTCAGTATAAAGTTATATTTATATAGTGAGACTATGTATCTGTGAACTTCCAACACTGATTTGTAATAAATTTTAGGCTACGCCAGCATTTAGCATAGTAAATTCGTTGTTTATGTAGTAAAGCGAAATAGATTTTAATAATTAAATAGTTCTAAGGTTTTACATCACATTTATAGCCCGACTCAAACTTTATGGCGGCTCTGAAGTGCGCTACTCGCTGCGCAGTACCTCACCCCTCACCCCCGCTGACAGGTGAATTTGTTACTGCGCACCGACTCGTTTCATGTTCCGAGCCGCCACAAAGTTTCAATCTGTCTGTAAGTACAGACAAAATCGTTTCATTATTTAGTTTCACACATTATTTAGAAAGTAAGTATGCTATCAATAAGACTCAATTTTACTTCTCTTATCGTATTGACTACAGCGGCAAAAGCAGCTAAAACTAACTTCTCTAATAAAAATGGTTTATTATAATTTGACGAATTCAGAATAAATTAAATACTATAATATTAAATTAGAAAGCGCTGGATTTGCAGTTTTGCATAGTTTTTCATCTTAGGAGAGTCCCTAAGATGAAAAACGTGCAAAACAGACGCGCCTCAACACGGCAGCGGCAAAAATGGGGCTGACCGAAAATTGTAAAAAAAAAGGTGTCACTGACTCTGGCAGGGCCACCATCAAGGAATTTAATTATGATAACACAAAAAAATTGTCTTTAATTAGTCGAAATTTGTCTCCAAATATCAGAATTTGTCGGTCACTGGTTCAAAAGATATAAGGGTTTATAGGTGGCCGATCTGGAGAGAGTCTCTCCAGCAGGGCCACATTTATATCTCAAAAACTAGGGCACCTAGCGAAGATGTGTTTTCTCCTATATTTTGTCGCTAATTAGTCGCAATTTTTCACCAAGTCACAGATTTAATCGGGTCTTAGTTTAGGAGATATAATGAGTTCAATTAGTAAGGTATAGTCCAAGAGCTAGATCGAACCATCGTGCACCACTATATGGGGAAATTGAATTCTTTAATATATTTTTAATTACACACCGACTGAATCTGTAGCTTGGTGACAAATTGCGACTAATTAGCGACAAAATATCGGAGAAAACAGATCTTCGCTAGGTGCCCTAGTTTTTGAGATATAAATGTGGCCCTGCTGGGGAGACTCCAGATCGGCCACCTATAAACCCTTATATCTTTTGAACAAGTGACCGACAAATTCTGATATTTGGCAACAAATTTCGACTAAATAACGGCAATTTTTTTTGTGTTATCAAAATTAAAATCCCTGATGGTGGCCCTGCCAGAGTCAGTGACACAAAAAAAAGGGCAGTTTATACGTAGACACGGTCAGCAACGCAAGTCGATTATCATACCTCACAGAACTTTTACACAAGTTGCCAGCCCACTTCTGGCTGCAACTTTCAAGTAAGTAATTATCGCGCGACACTAGACATACTAGCCACTGGGGCGCCCGGGCGGCCCGTTGATGTGGTACGTCAGGACACCGGGGTTTATAATTATGTTCTTGTTCCATAAATTGTGTTTTATTTTTCTAATGTGGGTGTTGAACACATCTGCCTAACCCTTCGGGGATTAAAGGCGTGTGTTGTAATGTTAAGTTATTCAGATATTAATATGCGTACTGCTTATTACTCAATAAAGCTGTTTTATGATAGTGATGTTTTTTTTTTTTTTTTTTTGTGGAATTCTATGATGTGCACAGCAAGCTATTAGGGCGCTTTAATCCTTTTTTTTTTTATCAAGGTGTATAGAGGGCTCGCTGACCTTGTGTATGTGGGCGGAGCTAAACGCTCTACCCCCGAATACGTAAAACGCGCGCGGTGGCGCGCTGCACTAAAAGGACGATCAAAGAATATGCAGAGGCGCAGACATGCGGCACGCAGGTCGCCATTATTGCCTACGATTCCAGAAGGGAATGGCGGATGCAAGGCTGATATATTTTGTATAGATTGATACTTATGTTACGGATATTTTAAGTTTTTACTGGACATTATTTTTTAGCATTTTTTCATTTAGAATTTATTTTAGATTTAGTTTAAAATCATACGTGAGAAGGAACTTAGTTCCTGACGGGGGTAAAACTTTAAAAATGATTTCGAGTATTTTCTTAGGAATAGAATAACATTTTATTTGCATAGACTGTAGGTCTTCTTAGGAGGACTTACATAAAAATGAGATTTTATAAAAATGTGATCATGTTTCATCTATTTGAATTATTGTAAATCAGTAATAAACCTACCTAACTAGCACTGTACCTAAATGGCATTTATAGGGTTCCGTAGCCAATCGGGTGATGTTATAATCATCTTTCTTCCTGTCATTGTTATTTACATAGCAGGCAGTGGTATTCTAATTTGTGAGCGGTAGGTGCCACAACTAAAATGAGAAAATAAAACTTTTTTTCAAAAAAAAAAAAACCATCTTGCATTAAAAAAACACACTACAAAATGAAAAATAACTTTATTTCGGAAGTCTGTAGAAAAACGAAAATTCAAAACCAAAGACATCGACTTCATTTTTCAGTTTGAAGTGTTGTTTTTTTAGGTGTTTTTCGTGTAAAAAAGGCTTTTTTTACTATTAATCGTACGTCATGACGTCCGATTGACTGTAGGTACTCCGTCGTAATGAGATTTTAAATAAAACACAGGTTATTCATATAATTTTTTTTTTTTTTCATAATTTTGCTCTACTTAAACTTGTACATTTTGATTTCCAAAGACCACAAATGTTATAAAAAGAAAGAAAGAAAATACATTTATTTGTGGCAAATATGACTATAGTACAAAACTTCTGAAAAATTCTGAATAATTCCGGAATACTTCTGGGAAAGTTTCTTTAAATCAGAATTATTCAAAATGAATTTAATTAAGTTTTTTATTTTTTTTTTGCTGAAAAATCGTATTTTACATCAATCGTCGATCGCCGCCGCCGCTGCCCCTCTGTGCGCCGGCTGCTGCCGCCGCGCTGGCGGCGCCGCGCCGCGCGCGCCTGACTGCCACGAGTCGTGCGTGCAGGCGATGGCGGTGCGGCGTGCGGTAAGAGGGGAGATGCTCCCCGGAGAAGTTTTCCCCCTCGCGAGAAAGATTCGTACCCCGCAATCGAATGTTTCCGCCGAATATTTCGCCCGAATAATTCAATGGGAATAAACGTGTTTGTTTGTGGTGTGGTGCCCCGCGCCGCGCCCAGTTGCGCTCGCGCGGCCCATGACGCGACGTTGTGTGTGCTTGATGCGACGTGCACTCACAACCATAAACTTAATATACCTACCGGTCACAACACAACTAAAGATAATATAATTTACAACTTCCAAGCGCGAAATAGGTAGTAAGGTCGATTTTCCTGGTTTTTTTTTTGACAGTTGAAATAGGTATTCTCAAAGTTTCGGAATATTTCGGAATACTTCCGAAGTATTCGACGGGAATGATTCGGAATTTTTCCCGCCAGCATTTATAAACATGACCCATAAAAAAGAACTTAAACACCCAATAAAAAAAAAATTAACAAGTTGGGGGTAAACATGCTACACATCCACGTAAAACGGCCATTGTTCAGCATTATGCTAAGACTATACGAGACAGAGATACTTACTCGTGCGGTCTGGTGATAAGAAAACATTGTTTATTTGGCAACTCATCACACTACATTATTGTCAAATAAGTATCGTGTACCTAAAATCAAGTAATCATTAGTTACTTACTAATTAATTTTAGTTTGATCAGAATAACTTAGGTTATTCGAAGTTCCCTAACACGTATGATCTACAAAGAGAATCCAAAATTTTATCGATAAACACGACAATATTATTGTAACATTTTTGTCTGTAATTTTCGAATAAACACTACTCATGACATTGAAAATTTATTTAACCTCGCACTTATTCCCACTATAGTAGTCATTTCTCGGCATTTACAGAGTTTATCAACTTAAAAGCAGAAATTAGGAGACAAAAAAAAAACAACTTATATTATGGTACAGCACTGTTCTCGATGTCTTGATACTGTGACAAAGACAATGGCGTGGGCTGCCAGCCATTATATGACTTCTTCGCATCTGATTTAGGAATGTAGCAGTACAGAATGTCGCTTATCGATTCTATCTAATAACAGGTTTCGTAAAAAACCGATAAGTGTTTATAGTAAATATCAAAATACTCATCCGATATTAAATATATCGAAATTAGGGATCTAGCAACAAAACATCAACATCTCGCTTATTGATACTTTGTAGTATGACATTAATTTGTAATAAATAAAACACATTTTAAATTAGCTTTTAATCATTTTTATTTTAATCAGTTGGTATTAAAAAATAAACAATATTCGAATAGATAATAGAAAAATCAACAAAGTGAAATATGTACTAATAAACGAGCATTATAAATTATTGTTCTATTCTATAAATCATCTTTAAGTACCAACTATTTTTGACTTCTTTTCATCCACTTGGGCTGAAATTGCGTTAGGCGGGCGCCCGCGACGGGCACCCGTCGCGGGCGCTTTTATTTTTTACCATTATATAGATCCTATAAGTTGCGTTCCAGGTTCTTTTGACAGGTGGGTTTTGTGTTTGTTCCTAAGTATTTAATTATTTATAATATGGATATCACTGTGTTTTTTAAACAATTTTATATTGTTTTTGTATTTCAAAAGTTTGGAAGAACAATCGTATGTATGTCATTCGATTCAGTATGAATCGGGCAATTTTTTTTGATAAATAGAAAAAATAGGCACATCGCTTTAGATTTTGAAATAATATTTGTTTTGTTTTTTATTTACGTAATGTAAACAAATAAAATAAATAATTATTGTAAAAAATCAAAGTCATGTCAATGTATGGGTTCATGGAAATATCACTGTTATAATATACTAGGTACTCATCATCATCTTCCTGCCCTTATCCCATGTTACTTGGGGTCGGCGCAACACGTTTTCTTCTTCCATTCTCCCCTGTCAACCGTCACGCTATCATTCACTCCCTTCTCTTTCATATCATTCCTCACACAATCCATCCACCTTTTCTTCGGCCTTCCTCTCCCTCTCCATCCATCAACATGTATATTCATCACTCTTTTAGTCACATGCGTTTCGTCCCTTCTCATCACATGCCCATACCAAGCCAAACGATTTCCTTTCAACTTTTCTGTCACTGGCGCCACTTTCAAACTTCCCCTTATATACTCATTTCTTACTTTATCCAGTCTCGTCACTCCACACATCCATCTCAACATTCTCATCTCCGCTGTATGCAATCTTTTTTCATCCGTCTTCTTCACAGCCCAGCATTCAGATCCATAAAGTACGACAGGCCTTATCACGGACTTATAAATTTTCCCCTTTAACTTGAGGGGCATCCGTGGGTCGCAAGTTGTTCCTGTGACCTGTCGCCATTTCATCCATCCTGAGTTGATCCGGTGCGTTACGTCTCGGTCTACTTCGCCATCTCCTTGGACAAGTGACCCGAGGTACCGAAAGTCGGAGCAGATCGATAAGGGCGTTCCGGCGAGAGACATGGGCCTAGGACTGGAGAGACCGCCAAAATCACAAAACAGATACTCAGTTTTCGTCCGACTTACTCTCAGGCCCACGGTCTCGAGTCTTTTCCACCACCTCTCTAATCTGCTCTGGACCTCTGAGCCGCTCTCGGCCACCAGCACAATGTCATCGGCGAACAGCATACACCAGGGAGCCTCCTCTTGGATGTCCGATATAAGAGCATCCATTATCAGCACGAAGAGGTACGGACTGAGTGCTGAGCCCTGGTGCAAGCCGACAGCCACATCGAAGCTGCCAGTAGTGCCCACTGTAGACCGGACTTGGGTACTACATCGACTGTACATCGCTCCAATCAACTGCACATACTTCCCTGGCACGCCTTTCTCCTTCAGCGCCCACCACAAAACTTCACGAGGCACTCTGTCGTATGCCTTTTCGAGGTCAACAAATACCATATGCAAGTTCTTATGCGCACTTCTGTATTTCTCGCACAGCTGGCGGATAGCAAAGATGGCATCTGTTGTTCCTCGACCAGGCATAAAACCGAATTGGTTTTGCGAAATTTCACTCTCTTCTCTCAGTCGCCTTTCAATAACTTTCTCCCAAGCCTTCATACTATGTGACATTAGCTTTATTCCTCTATAGTTGTTGCACTCCAGCACATCACCTTTGTTTTTAAAGATGGGCACCAGCGAACTGTTACACCATTCGTCAGGGATGGTTTCCTCCAGCAACAACTTATTGAAGAATAAAGCTAACCACGTCCATCCATCTATCCGTAATAGCTTCCATACTTCAACTGGTATTCCATCCGGACCTATTGCTTTACCATTCTTCATCCCATTTACTGCTATTCTCACTTCATCCATACTAATCCTTCTCACTAACCCCTCATTTACTGGTTTATTCCCAAGCACACCACTCCAGTCATTCTCCTCATTCATCAGTCTTTCGAAATAACTCTTCCACCTATCCTTAATTTTCTCATCATCCCAAAGAACTATTCCAGTTTCATCCTTTATACACTTTATCTGACAAATATCCCTCGTCTTTCTCTCTCTAGCTCTAGCAAGCCGATAAAGAATTTTTTGACCTGTTGGATTATCCAGTGTGTCATAAAGCTTGTCTTGGGCTTTTGCTCTTGCTATGGCCACAGCTTTCTTGGCTTTTTTCTTCATAGCATCATACTCACTCTTTTTTTCTGTTTTCAAACTAACATTCTTATCTTCAACACTCTGCCATTCCTTGAACTTTCTCTTCTTATCCTGCAACATATTCTGTATTTCTGTCGACCACCACCATGTGTCCTTATTTATCGTACCCTTTCCCTTCGTCACTCCCAAAATATATTTCGCTGCACTCCTAATATACCCTGCTATTTCATTCCAACATTCATTTACACTTCGATCATTCATCTCCCCCATATCTATCATTTTATCCACCACTCGCTCTTTAAAGGTCTTTGCATAGTCATTCTTCTCCAGCATATGCCATTTTATTTTGGGGGGCGGTCGCTGTTTGTTTTTATTGGGCTTGATTTCTACAACCATTTCCATAATTAGGAGTCTGTGCTGTGAGACTAGATCTTCTCCCGGTAGCACTTTGCAGTCTTTGATATGCTTTAGGTATTTGCGTCGTACTAGAAAGTAATCAATTTGCGTCTTGTGATTGCCACTTTTGTACGTAATTAGGTGTCCATCGTTCTTCTGGAACCAAGTGTTGGCTACTACCAGGTCAAATGCGGTAGCGGATTGAAGCAATATCTCTCCTTCGTTATTTACGTTACCGAATCCCCACCCTCCATGCACTCTTTCATAAACCCCTCGCATTCTTCCCACATGTCCATTAAAATCACCTCCAACTATCAATTCTTCATGCACCGGAATGTTCATCAAAACTATGTCAAAGTCCTCCCAAAACTTCTCTTTCACCCTTTCATCACATCCCACCTGCGGTGCATACACACTTATTACATTCAGCATTAAATGTTCTAGCATAACTTTTACAACGATTAATCTATCATTTATTCTTTTTACTTCCATCACGCCTTCTTTCAAATTACTGTCTAACACTATTCCTACGCCATTTCTTTTCCCGTCACTCCCACAGTAGAAAAACTTGTATCCTTCACCGATTTCTCTCGCTTTCGTTCCTTTCCATTTTGTTTCTTGCAAACACGCCACATTTATTCGTCTTTTTTTTAATACATCCGCTAACTCTCTGGCTCTCCCGGTAATCGTCCCAACATTCCAACTTGCATACCTCAATCTCACTTCCCGGGCTCGCTTCTTACGTTGCCCCCGCCTGGGGTGGTGCAACAATAATATACTAGGTACTATACTACTATAAAATATCTAATGGACAGGAGACGCCCTGGACGGGAGTCAACAGCCGACTCCCGCCCACCGTAGGCGCGGGCCTGCGGGCGGCGAGCTATGGGCAGCTCGCCGCCCGGTAAGGACCAGGCCCGGGTCGACGGCGCGTTGTGTTCCACGCGCCTCAAAGAGCTGTCAGCACGAACTGACGGGGTCCGCTAGGACCGATGCCGCCGGGGCTGCGGGTTGTTCGAAAGAGATACCGTGGCCCCTGGCACAGGCAACTGAAGGAACACGGGTGGGTTTTAGTCAGTAAAAGTCTGACACTCCCTTCTGCTCCGCCCAGAGCGGGAGGAGTCATTTGATGATTTCGCACCCAGAAAAAAAAAAAAAAGAACACTCCTTTTTATAATTCGTTTCAAGCAATTAAACATGGACAAGAGCTTAAATATTTAAGGTATACACACACAAAAGTAATGATTTAATTGTTTATTTCGTGATAAAGTGCACCCGATTTTTTTTGTCACATATTTGTGTCGTTGGCGTACAGGGCAATCAGGGCATGTATAGTTATCTGTGTACAGGGCACGCGCTTGCTTGTCACGTATATGTAACAATGGCGTTCAAAAGGTTAAAGATAATTAATAAGTACCTACCTAGTGCTAAGTATTGATTTTTGTATGTGGAGTTCAACTGAAATATAAGTCAATTACAAACTTGTACGTATAATAATCGTTGTATCATTATTTGACTACGTCCCGTTCCTGTTGGTGTTCTTTTTACATTTCAGAAGTGGGATAACAACGTAAGTACACGCCCATTAATTTGCAATTATCTTTATTTCTTGGTCAAATAGCCACAGCTTGGTAACATGTTTATTTTTTTAATAGTTGTAAATAAATCTTAATGGTCCATCCAGACTCTCGCGAGGCGCCTCCTAGAGGCTCTCGGCACGAGTCTTGGCGAGTGGAGGCTGCAGGAGTGCTAGCCATCCACACTCTCGATTTATTTAGTTGCCCGCACCGTCTACTACAAGATGGACTTGATTGAAGTGACTGCGTTAGCTACTATAGGTGCCTACCAATATTATAATTTATTGCATCTATATCACCTAAATAAAAAAAGAAAGCCAAAACGGAGAAGGTGGTGGATGACTTCAATACACCGCAACAGGACGATGTAAATACCTATTTAATGTTCTTTTTTTATGATTTTATATTCTATATATTTTTTCTATTAGGTATACCCAACAAAAAAAATCATACTTAGTGCATTATTGTATCCTAGAGCGTTTTGATGAACATGGACATTCTTTTATTAAGTACCTTAAAATATTACTTTCTTTTACAGGCAAACTATGAACTAAAAAATTACAGAATTACTTTCCGAATCATCTGGTGAATTTGAAAATTTTGTGCGCATGTCTTTCTACGATTTTGAATACTTATTGAACAAAGTTGCTCCTATTATCGCCAAGCAAAATACTCAACTAAGGCACTAGGGCATGCTCCCGGGAAATCCCGGTCTCGAAAATACCGGGAAAACCCGGGATTTTATAAGCAATCCGGTACCGGGTCTTCATCTCGTAGTCCCGGCTCTTTCGATACTTTCGGTACTTTATTATTTTCTTTCTTTTTTTCAATATATCATATTCAATAAACTACTTTTTTATACAATAATGTTATTAATAATAAAACTTTATTTCAGACTATTATAAGGTCCATAAATATGTTAGTATTTTGGTGTTAGTAACAATGGTGCTTAAATAAGTAGGTTAGTATTGTTAGTTTTCACAAAAATTATTATAATTATTTATTTAGACCTATGACTGTCCCCACCCAGTGTCCTTGAAAGGGACAGTCCGGTCTGGCAGCTATCATTTTCAGGATTCTGTTGTTACTACCATGCAAGCGCTGTAGCAAGGAGGCCGCTTTCTTTCGCATGATGGCATGGAAGCCATCTGTGCGAGCCTCCGCGAACATTCCTGAAGCGCTACAACGCCATGGCAGTCCCAACAGCATCCTAAAAGCATTATTAAATTGAACACGCAGGACGTTGTAGGCTCGGCGCGTGTATGATACCCACAGGCCACTCGTATAAAACGATTGACAGAACGCCTTAAAAAGGGTTATTTTGACGTCTGTAGTACAACGAGCGAACCTGCGGGCAATCATATTGCTCCTCACAGACAACGCCCTGCGCTCCCTCTCTATATCTAAGTCATCCCTTAGGTCGCTCGTGACAACGTGGCCAAGGTACCTAAAACTATCCACAATTCTAAGTGGTACACCGTTGAGACTTATGGGAGGAACACTGCGCGGCTGCTGCTTAGGTGCTTTAAATACAAGAATTTCACTCTTCTTCGAGTTGTATATTAAGCCATGCTCCTCCGCATATATATATATATATTATAAAACATTTTTAATTGAAAATACTGAGAATTTTCGCGCCATACAAGCTATAAGTTTCCTCGGAACTTATTACCGAGAGAAAAAAACTATTCAGCAATGTAAATAAGGGGTCAGTTATAAGAGATATAAGTAGATTTTTTATTTGTTTCATTTATTGCATTACTTTTATCTTAAAGAGAATAACGTTTGTCATGCTCAAATTTTGTTTAATTTTATCATTTTTTGTTATTTTGTTCTCAAAAAAGCTTTATAGTTTTATTTTGCTAATGTTTGTTTAATAATACTTATAGTGGAAGGAACAAAGTGATTATGTGACGTAAAAGACTTATTCTATAGAGGAAAAAACAAAGTGACGAAAAAAGGCTTATTCCTAATTCAAAATATACCTCGAATTTAAGCTCTATTTGATAATTTTTCCTAATTTGATCTTAAAAAAGCATTTAGATTCGGTTGTGATTGTGTTCTGATGATTATTGTCAATTATAGATTTACGACTAATACATAGTTTTATTAACTACACCAACCCACATTTGTAATAAGTTCAGTTTTTCAACAGATTTAAATAATTATATGTAGTGTGCACGCACACGTGCCCTTCATACAATAAATTAATAGCGACATTTGTACGTAAGTACCGAAAGTACCGAATTTCCCGGGTAATACCGGTTCCAAATCCAGTACCGAAAATCCAGTCCCGGTTCTTAAGAAGGAACCGGTACTGCATCCACTATAAGGCACGCTATACCAACCAAAGTACGACTTGTCATTACATTAAGGTTTTTTGGGTTCTGGCGATAGCTACAAAAGTCTACATTTTTTATTTAAAGTTTCGAGTCAGCTAATTTCAACAATAATACCAGAAATTTGTGCTGCAATTAACGAAGCATTAAAAGACGAAATAAAGGTAAATTGTTTTATTACAATTCAAATTATCTTTACAAAAGTAATCATTTCAAAAACATTATTGTTCTTTGTAATTAAAACTCTGAATAAATTCTCTGACCGGTGAAACTATTATTTCATCGGACAAAATTGTAACTGATTGTGAGTTGTCGACTGGGTTAAGATTAGGATCTGGAATGTGCGAAACAGGCGGATACGTATTTTGTAGCGCCATAGTATGATTGGTTGCAATTATAGTCGGCAGGTGTCACTTGTCTACCATTTTCAACACGCTAACGTCAAGTCCTTAGCGTGAGCGGAAAACGCTTGCACGGAAAACGCTTGGATTTTGTCTAGGCCCCTAAGTGATGGCAGTCGAGCAGTACCTATTTTGTTGTTTAGGAATATAGCTGGTAGGATCAGAGTAAGATAAGTGAGAAGAAACAGGTTGTTGTGATATTAATTGTGAACTCCCGATTGGGCTTTTATCTGGAGCTGAACTGAAGGATACGTAAGTTGAGGCGACATATGGTTTGGTACAATTTTGTTTGGTATACCAGGTTCTGAATATGATGTGCAAGAAGAATAAGGCCGTTTTAAGATTTGATTATGTATAGGTTCAGAGTAATGAGATTGAGAAAAAGTAGGGCGTTCTGGAATGGAATGAGATACAGAAAAATTAGGTGATAGGCTACTAATATTAGGGGTTAAAGTATGAAATTGCCGATTTGTACTGAAAAATTGAAATTCGTTTTTTTTTTAATTTACCATATTTATTTAATCAAAATAATTACCATTATTATCTATACATTGTTGCCATCTAACAGGAAGGTCATTTATGCCTTTGCGATAGAACTCTCGCGATCTAGATTCGACAAACTGTGTGGAAGCATTTTGTACTGCCTCCTGAGAAGAAACCTTTTTATCACGTAGAAAATTGTTGAAATCACGAATAAAATGGTAGTCCGTTGGAGCAAGGTCTGGCGAATACAAAGGGTGACGAATGGTTTCTAATTGCAGTTCCTGTAGAGTTAAAACGGTTTCTCGGGCTGTATGAGGTCTCGCGTTATCATGGAGCAATAATGGTGAAGATCGATTCATGAGTCGGGGCTGTTTCACTGCTAGTTTTGCTATCATTGTTCGGTGCGTTCATTAGCAGTCCCCTCTCCAAACGCAACATTGGTATTGCGAGCTGTTTCTGCTGCGTTAGTTCCGCGTCGGAACTCGTATTCAAAAATAACTCGAATTTTCGAAGTATCCATCTTTCTTGTCTAAGCTGAATAAAAAAAACAACTGAAAGTCGATAATCAAATGTTGCACATTTTTTAAAAGAAGATATTCATAGGTATCATGTGAAAAATGTTTCACTCATAAATCTCAAACCATGAAGGTTCTATGTCAATTCAAAGTACCTTTTACAATAAAACGGCAATTTCATACTTTACCTAACCCCTATTAATACGTAAACGATTTATAAACATGCCGTCTATCTCGTACATGAAAATAACACGTTCGTTTTCAGGTAGCGCTCGTAATAAGTAACTTGCAGTACAACTCGCACTCGTCTTCTACAGGTTTTTGATTTTTTAGAACATTATTTAAAGCATTAAATGTATCTTTCATCTGCTTGCTAGATTCATTGATGAAGTATTCAGAACCTTTTGCTCATCGACGCGGGTCCTGTGGTGGAAACGACTGTTGGCTAGTTGAAGCAATTGTAGATTGCGGCATTACAGATTCTTGATTCATACCTGATTCTTCTTCAATTACAGCTTGTGAATTGTTCCCCTGAAATGCAAATAGAATAACAATTATATAATTTATTATAAGAGTATTTTATAATTTTTAAATATTGTTGCGCGCCACAATTAATGCCTGATGATGGTGACATTAGTTACCACTAGCGCCATCTAGTTTCTAGTAGAAGAACTTATTAGTTCTTCACTAGCGCCATCTATTATCGATTGGCTGAACTTACTAGAACTATCGACATCTGGTCAGTCGGGGCCGGTATGTACTCGAACATTCTAGATGTTTCTACAATAGAAGATTCTGGAATTATCTGCGGCACTATATAAGGCCGGGACTAGCCGCGACTAATCAGACTTGGTTCTGCGATAGAAGCGAATACATCGAAATCGATCTTCAAGTGCGACTTAAGAGCGATTGTGTTTTATAATTAGTGTGTTTGAGTTGTTATTAGAGTTGATTAATTAAAGTGTAACTTTTGGTAATTTTTATCGGCAGTTTTTATTGTCACGAACCCGAAGCTCGTAACAATTGGTGTCAGAAGTGGGATTAAAGTCATGCCGATTTTACCTAAAGACGACACGGAGGGTATCCGTACCCGGAGTCAACGTCAACAGGAGACGGACCAGAGACGTTTTAGTGGAGCTATGCCGCAGAGGTCGGAGGGCCAGCTACCAACCACGGAGGCCGAAACGTCCGCAACAGCTCCAGCATCAGCAGCACCAGACTTTGCTGCCCTGATGATGATGCTGCAGGAGCAGTCCCGCCGACAGGAGGAACAGGCCCGCCGACAGGAGGAACAGGCTCGTCGGTTGGAAGAACAGCTCCAGCGGAACAAGGAGGAACAGGCTCGCCGACAGGAGGAACAGGCTCGCCGACAGGAGGAACAGGCTCGCCGACAGGAGGAACAGGCTCGTCGGTTGGAAGAACAGCTCCAACGTGATAAGGAGGAGCAAACGCGCCGCCAGGAAGAGCAGATGCTCCTTATGAAGGACCTTCACGCTACCTTCGGGAAAGACATGAAAGAGGTGAAGGATAAGGTTGATCAACATGACAACCGCCTGTCGGAAGCTGAAATCCGGATCGACCAAGTGTATAATCAAGTTGACAACGTGGTGGCTGACGTAAAGAAAACCGTGATGGCTGATGTAAAGAAAACGCTGGATTACCTTAAACTTGGGGATGGAATCGCAGCTCCCGTAGCTACAACACCTTCGCTACGTGGATTCAAAGTGCCACCGTTCGACGGAACTTCTTCCTGGTCGGCCTACAAAATCCAGTTTGAGGCCGTCACGAAGGCGAACGCTTGGAGTAAAAGTCAGGCCATGACTGCCCTCACCCTAGGCTTGCGCGACCAGGCCTTAACTGTTCTGGAAGCTCTCGGTAAGGAAGTGACTTACGAGCAGCTCCTTGAGGCATTGGAGGCTCGGTATGGCGACGCTCACCTGGAACACGTGTTTCGTGCGCAGCTCAAGGATCACGTGCAACGCAGTAATGAAAACCTGCAGCAGTGGGCCCTTGAAGTGGAGAAGCTGGTGCGTAAAGCTTACCAGTCCGTACCTGCGCTTATTGATGGGAACCTGGTGCAGGCATTCATCGACGGCATCCGCGACCTTGAAGTTAGAGCTGCTGTGAGGCTCGGGCACCACGGGACGCTTAAGGACGCCTTGGCCCATGCACTGGAGGTGGAAGCCGTGCGACAGGATCATCGCTCCCATCGCGTCAGGGAGGTTGCAGCGGCTACAGTTCGCGACCGCAATAAAGGGTACAGCCCTAGGTGCTACGGCTGTGGGGAAAGGGGCCACCTTAGATCCAGTTGCCCCAAGCGAACTGCAGAAAGAGAAGACGGCCGATCTCCAGAGCGCAGTGCAGCTAACAGCACCGCCCAGCACCAGCAGCAGGGAAACGAGTAATAGCCAGGACTGCGGGGCGGGTGCTGGCTGATGTTCAAAGAGCCCCAAGGGTTTCGATCACACAAACCCAAGACGGGAACAGCCTAATCATCAAGGGCGAGGTCAACGGAACGCCGTGTAAGCTGACCATAGACACTGGAGCCTCTCGCACGGTTGTCAGTTCCCAACTCATAAGACGGTCCCTTGGGGACTCCGCATACAACCGGGAACACATTAATTTGGTAACAGCCACCGGTCAGCGCATACCCGTCCATGGAGAGAAGAAGATGGGGTTGAAGCTAGGCAATAGAATCTACCTGCATAATGTCATCGTGGCTGATATAATGGACGATTGCATCCTGGGCCTTGACTTTATGAGGAAGAATTGTTGCGAAATTGACGTCAAGCAGGGTGTTTTGAAATGTGGACAAGAGGAACTTTTCGTGGAAGGAGCGTTACCAGGGAACGTGTACAGCCTTAAGAAGATTGTTCTTCCGCCGAGATCGGAAACGATTGTGCCGGTTAGTCTTCCTCGGAATCCTGGGCAAACTCATCGTTGTGTACTCGTGGAAAGGGTAGACAATGACCTACCATGGAAAGTGGCACGAACTTTGGTCAGAACCACCGACATCTCAGGGGTACGTGTGCTGAACCTTTGTGATCAGGAACAGGTTATAGAAAAAGGCACACTAGTTGGTACTTGCGAGGAAGTGGATTGGTTGCGTCGATGCCAATATCCATCGACTGGGACCCTCAGCAAGGATGCACAAACGAGAGTGACCACACTTTTAGAAGACTGCCGCAGCGCTCTGTCCCAAAATGAAATGGTCAAGGCGAAGAAAATGTTACTTAAGTATGCCGATGTTTTCTCGTCAAACGATGCTGACATCGGGAGGACTGGCTTAGTTCAACACAAAATAAACACAGGAGAAGAATTGCCTATCCGTCAGCGGCCAAGGAGATTGCCGGTAGCACGCGAAAAGGAAGTGGAAACCATGATTGAGGGAATGGTGAAGGGTGGTGTTATTGAACCTTCATCTAGTCCATGGTGTTCACCTGTAGTGCTGGTAAGAAAGAAGGACGGCAGCATGAGGTTTTGTGTTGACTATCGTCGTCTGAACGACGTTACGAAGAAGGACAGCTATCCTTTGCCAAGAATTGATGACACGCTGGACATGCTTACTGGAGTAAAGTGGTTTAGCACACTGGACCTGAAAAGTGGCTACTGGCAAGTTGAAATTGATCCTAAGGACAAGGAGAAAACTGCATTCTCGACAGGAAAGGGTCTGTGGCAATTTAAAGTTATGCCGTTTGGATTATGCAATGCTCCGGCAACGTTTGAAAGGTTGATGGAACTTGTACTTACCGGGCTTATTGGCGATGCTTGCCTGGTCTACTTGGATGACATCATCATCGTAGGCCGTACGTTTGAAGAACATCTTCAAAACCTGGAACGCGTGCTCATGAAGATCCAGAGTGCCAACCTCAAGTTAAGTCCGAAGAAGTGTTCACTATTCAAACGACAAGTTAGCTTTTTGGGATATGTAGTGTCTGAAGAAGGTATCCGCACGGATCCAGAGAAAATCGCCGCTGTCAAGGATTGGCCAATTCCAAAAGACAAGACGCAGGTCAGAGCATTTCTGGGTTTGTGCTCCTATTATCGGCGATTTGTCAAGAACTTTGCAGATATAGCCAAACCCCTGCATAGGCTAACCGAGGAGAAGCGACATTTCTGCTGGGATGGAAGTTGTGACATCGCATTCCAGGAGCTAAAGGACCGTCTGTGCAAAACACCTATTTTGGGGTACCCTGATGCGGGCAAGGAATTTATAGTTGATACAGACGCAAGCGACATAGGACTTGGCGGTGTTTTGTCCCAGCGGAATGGCGATCATGAATTTGTGATAGCGTACTTCAGCAAGTCATTGTCGAAACCTGAAAGGAACTATTGTGTTACGAGACGGGAACTGCTTGCTGTGGTAAAGTCATTGCAGCACTTTAGCAAATATCTTCTGGGGCGGAAATTCCACATACGAACTGACCATGCTGCACTGAAATGGCTATTGCAGTTCAAAAATCCAGAAGGTCAAGTTGCGAGATGGATTGAACTACTGCAGGAATACGACTTCGTGGTCGAACATCGCAGCGGAAAATCTCATGGCAACGCAGATGCGTTGTCAAGAAGACCTTGTCCTAAAGACTGCAAGCATTGTACTAGGCAAGAAAGTAAAGAAGTCGTACCTGTGAAGATGCTCAAGACAGACCTCAGCAACGAGTGGAAGGAAAGCCTACAACGTGCACAGCAGGAAGATTCGGACATCAAGCCGATTCTGGAGTGGATGAAGGCCAGAGCTCCTAAGCCCAGATGGAGCGACGTCTCAGCAATGAGTTCGATCACAAAAAGCTATTGGGCCCAATGGGACAGCTTGGTGATTCAGGATGGAGTCCTGTGCCGTAAATGGGAAAATGCTCGGGGAGACAGCTGTCATTTGCAAATGGTTGTCCCTAAAGCTCAAGTACCGGATGTTCTACAGCTGTACCATAATGGTTGTTCAGGAGGTCATCTGGGAGTAAAACGGACTCTACTGAAGATACGAGAACGGTTTTACTGGGTCCACTGCCGAGACGATGTCGAGGACTGGTGTCGCAAGTGTACAAGTTGTGCAGCTGTAAAGGGACCTCAGACTCGTAGTAGAGGTGCACTGAAATTGTACAATGTTGGCGCACCATGGGAGAGGATAGCCCTTGACGTAGCGGGGCCGTTTCCTGAAAGTGAAAGTGGTAACAAGTATTTCATGGTTGTGATGGATTACTTTACTAAGTGGCCGGAAGTCTTCGCCATCCCAAATCAAGAAGCTTCGACAGTTGCAGATAAATTAGTTTATGAAGTCTTCTGTCGGTTTGGAGTACCTTTAGAGATTCACAGTGATCAAGGAAGGAATTTTGAGTCCCAAATATTCCAGGAAACTTGTCGAGTTATGGGTACTCATAAAACAAGAACAACTTCTTACCACCCACAATCGGATGGAATGGTGGAACGATTCAATCAGACATTGGAGAGGTACCTAGCAAAAGTTGTGGAAAATCGGCAACGAGATTGGGACAAGCACATACAACCGTTTTTGTTGTCATATCGAAGCGCTGTTCACGAAAGTACATCGGTGACACCAGCTTTCGCAAACTTTGGAAGAGAATTACGGCTGCCTGCAGACCTGATCACCGGAATACCACCTGATGCCCCACGCAGTATAACCGATTATGCGAATCACTTGCGGAACAAAATGAATGACATTTATGAGCACGTCAGACAATCGGGCCAGCAAATGTCTGAAAAGATGAAAACCCGTTATGACCGCAAAATGAACAGTAAAGGGTTCGACGAAGGTTCACTAGTGTGGTTGCACAATCCAGTCCGCAGCAAAGGGAAATCTCCTAAGCTTCAAGCTAAATGGGATGGACCGTACCGGATTGTGACAAAGATCAATGACGTAACCTACCGGATACAGAAAGGTGCAAGAGGTACTCCTAAGATCGTCCATGTGGATCGATTGGCGCGTTATTATGGAGCCGATAATGCTCGGGACGAGCATGTCTTAGGAGGGGGCAGTGTTGCGCGCCACAATTAATGCCTGATGATGGTGACATTAGTTACCACTAGCGCCATCTAGTTTCTAGTAGAAGAACTTATTAGTTCTTCACTAGCGCCATCTATTATCGATTGGCTGAACTTACTAGAACTATCGACATCTGGTCAGTCGGGGCCGGTATGTACTCGAACATTCTAGATGTTTCTACAATAGAAGATTCTGGAATTATCTGCGGCACTATATAAGGCCGGGACTAGCCGCGACTAATCAGACTTGGTTCTGCGATAGAAGCGAATACATCGAAATCGATCTTCAAGTGCGACTTAAGAGCGATTGTGTTTTATAATTAGTGTGTTTGAGTTGTTATTAGAGTTGATTAATTAAAGTGTAACTTTTGGTAATTTTTATCGGCAGTTTTTATTGTCACGAACCCGAAGCTCGTAACAATATTTATTATGTTTGTTTCAGATCCCGTCTAGTGCCCAGGAGTAGTTAGATATAGAAAAAGGATTTAGAGCAAAATTTCCTCACTGTATTGGAGCAATTGACGGCAAACACATAGTTTTACAATGCCCTATTGGATCTGCATCTGAATATTATAACTACAAAAATACATTTATGTTCTTTTGGCATTAGTTGACAGTAACTATCGCTTTATTTTCGCTGACATTGGAAGCCAGAGCCGAATCAGCGATGGCGGAGTTTTTAGGAATTCTTTTCTGTGGCATAAAATTTGCTCAAATAACCTTAACTTGCCAACATTATCTCCCCTTTCAGGTTCAGATAAAAATGTGCCTTATGTATTAATAGCAGATGGCGCATTTGCTCTAGATACTCATATAATGAAGCCATACCCAGGAAATCACACTACTTGCTCGCAAAAACGAATTTTTAACCAGCGATTATCAAGCGCACGTGTAGTAGTAGAGAATGTATTTAGAATATTGTCGTCAAAATTTAGAATTTTCAGAAAACCTATGTTGTTAGATCCTAACAAAGCATCAGTAATAACAATGTCATGCATTTTACTGCACAACTTCCTTAGAAAGAGTGAAACATCCACTACATTATATATATACTCCTGCATGTACAGTGGATATTTTTGATGATAACGAGATTTTAGTCCAACCTGGTTCTTGGAGAAATGATGTTCAAAATGACGGTGCCCTGCAGCGTCTGAATCAAATACCACACAGAGCAACATTAAATGCAACTCAGATAAGAGAAGAGTTTACTTCATATTTTTGCACAAGCTCATATATGCAATAGATTTAAATAATTTTGTCAAAATAAAGAACAATACCTACATAATTTAAGCAAAATATGTTTTATTTTACTTACCTGTATCTCCGTGTTTATTGTAGGCGAACATTCATTGATGTCACTCAAAAAGCTTTCCATTAGTTCGTATAGAAACCTGTATGGGTTTATAAACATCATTTATACCGGCGAAGCATTCTTTTTCCTCAGGTGCCCTCTAAAAGTCGCCATTAATGATATTTCTTTAGTTTTGAACTCCTGTGTAGGTATATTTAATTCTTTGCTTATCCGATTCCACGCGTCGTTCACTTTGTTTTTATCCTTGTGATATGGATTTTTTGGATTCCAAATGATTGGTTCCATTTGATACAACTCCATAAAAGTGGTACACAAATCGTTATTCCACTCCGTCATTATCAAAAAACGCACGCGTCCTTAAGCGCAACTTGGGTTCACACCGCGAACTACAGAGATAAGCTACCGAAGTATGAAAAAAGGTGAAACGATGCCTCGCTCGGCTCGCCCGCCCGCCCGCCAGCTGGCGGTGTGGCCTGCGCTTTACTCTGCAGCAGTAAACAACAAGTGAGCGAGCGCGAGAGTGTGGTTGATTCCCTCGCCTCACTCCCTCGCGTCCTTTGACTCGCGTCCGAAAAACCGACACAAAGCGGAGCTACATCGAGGCGAGGCGAGGGAAGACGAGGAGACACGAGCGCACGAGCGCGCTCGTGGAGAGTCTGGATGGGCCATAATAGTTTTTCAACTTTATCGCTAAAGCATTAGGTTCAAGGTTCATTGCGAAAATATGACAGTTTTGGGTAGCTAGATGTGCTGGCGTCTGTACATTACAGATGGTCGGGTTTTTTTAAACATTTAACATGTCAGTGTGAATCTTAAGAGTCTAATCTAAATACTCCTTCACAGAATAGAATGATTTCTACGTACCTACATACGCAATAAATACTGCGAAACACAATACGATTAGCCACTAACTCGGTACAAACATAACTACAGATTGGTCTGGTGAAGGAAGTTTAGCTTGACAGTTACAAAACAATAATAATAAAACTTACAATTCCGCGTTCCCGAAAAAGATCCAAAGCGCTGAACCGTATGCTCAAGGATGAGGGTTGCAGGGAACTTGAACCACACACGACCCACAGCGCAATGGCAAATATGGCAATGTAGAGAGTAGTGACTGCACACAGCGGGCGGGGCGGGGCGGGACGGGACAGCGACGCGGCGCCGCGCCGGTGCGGCGGCAGTGTTCACACTGCGGGCGCGATCACGTCCCGTCCCGCGGCGCCTTTCTTTCATCAAAAAAGATGTTGAGCGATTCAGACATGGAAACGCTATTGCTCATAGTTGCTAGCTAAGAAAACACAATGTAAACGGAAATGGGTGCATGAAATAAATCAAAAACGCGCTCGCGGCCCGCCACGTCCCGCCCCGCCGCTTCTGACTTGTATTTGCCGCTCGGCGCGGCGGCGGCGGGGCGCCACGGCTACCGTCCCGTCGAGCGGGGCGGCTCTGTGTGGCGTCGTCCGTACTATC
Organism: Apamea epomidion; assembly: GCA_947507525.1. NCBI lineage: Eukaryota > Metazoa > Arthropoda > Insecta > Lepidoptera > Noctuidae > Apamea > Apamea epomidion. The sequence goes on from OX382237.1 coordinate 11,900,323, forward strand.
TAGTACATTACAACTGCTCAGCGTCGCGTCGCTGTCCCGTCCCGCCCCGCCCCGCCTGCTGTGTGCATAGACCTTTAGTCACCAGTTGACGTCCAGCCGCTTTACTAGGGAAGTAACATGTCGAATGCGAAACAATTATTTCGATCCCAGCAATGCCGAAACGGAAACCATTATGAAATCGAAAGTTCATTCACTAATTCTTAGCATTTTATTTCATCAAGACAGCTTTCTTTGATAAAGAGTTGAAAGGTATTTTAAAAAAAACTTACTTTAAATCTGTGACTGGTCGTGGATGGACGGACTTATTACCAAACGATCAAAACAGCATTTGATGTTTATACGAATATAATGATGATTTTAACATAAAACCGATAATAACAGAACAAACTATGTTCTATGTTCTATGTTATGGGTTTGGTTTCCGCACTTAGTCCTTCAAGTGGACCGTTGTGCGTGGGCCATGGCGGCCGTAGGTGGTTATTCCAACCAGCCCACCTCCCTCCAGAAGCCTATTAAGTCTCCTGGTCTGTTGAGAACATCTGTGTAAGATTTGGGTGTTCCGAGGGTTTCCGACCTAATCTGGGTGACGCCTGTGCACTCAAAGAGCACATGCGCAACGGTCTCCTCAGCCTCCAGGCAAGCTCTGCACAGGGCGCTGTCCGTTATGCCTATCGTGTGGAAGTGTTTGTTTAGTGAGCAGTGTCCCGTGATGGTCCCCGCAATCAGGCGCAGACCTTTCCTGTCCAGGCGTAATAATCTATTTGTTAGCTTGCCATCTAATGATGGCATGGCTTCCTTGGACTGCCTACAGCCTGGTGACGAGGACCACCAGTTCTCTGCTTGTGTGTGGGTGTGCTTCTGTAGCCACCTGCGTAGTTGATTGAAGGGGATGGGCACGACTGGTTCCGGTCCATAGACTGGCGTGCTGGATGCCCTTCTGGCCAGCTCGACAGGCGCGTCGTTGCCTAGTGAGACACTGTGTCCTTTTAACCATTGTAGTGTTACTGTGTTGCGGTTCGATACAGTTACCTGTTCAAGCGCCTTTTGACATTCTAGTATTAGATTTGATGTGATGCATCCCTTCTTTACGGCTTGGAGGACTGAGGCGCTGTCAGAGAGTATACGAACATGAGTGTCTGTAACTCCCCTGGCTGCTATGGCATGGGCCGCTTGTATTATACCCACACACTCGGCTTGGTAGACCGTGTTGAGCATTCCTAGCGGGCTGGATATGTTTATGTTAAGGTCGTGTGAGAAAACTCCGACTCCAGTTCCGCGGTCTTTGATCCGTCAGTGTAGACTCTCAGTTCCTTCGGGCCTGAGTGGTCGCACTGCTCCTCTTTGAGCACTATATTGTAGTGCTTTTGGAAGCAGTATTGCTTATGGGCTCTGTCGCAGGGTGATGCCATCATTGGCTGCCGTTTGATCGCCTCGTCCTTTAGGCGTATGTGCTTGATCCTCGAGTCATTGCTTAGGGTTCCTGATATGTGGAGTCTGAAGGCAGACAGGGGCGGCTCCTCCCGCACGATAAGGTGTAGGGGGGGCAGCCCAAGCATAGCCTGTAGGGCAGCGGTGGGTGCAGTTCTCATGCAGCCAGTGATTGCCACGCAGGCAAATCGCTGTAGCTTTTCGAGATCTCTTTGGGCTGTGCTCAGGTTTGTTCTGGGCCACCAGACTAGTGAGCCGTATGTGATAATTGGTCGGATAACTGTGGTGTAAAGCCAGTGGGTGATCTTGGGGCTAATCCCCCAGTTTTTCCCAAGCATTCTCTTGCATTGCCACAGGGATATGCTGGCCTTTGTGGTGATGTAGTTGGTGTGTTTTGCCCAGTTCAGCTGTTTGTCCAAAAAGATGCCCAGGTATTTGGTTTCAGTTGATAGGCTTAGGGTAGTGCCAAAGAATCTTGGAAGTTTTAGTGTAGATAGTTTCCTCTTTTTTGTGAAGAGGATCAATTCGGTTTTTGTTGGGTTCACTGATAGTTGGTGTGTACTGCACCAGTTCTCTACTATCTTCAGGGCCTGGTGCATTAGGTTGCACAGGGTGTCTTCGTGTGTGCCATTTATTATAATGGTTAGATCGTCGGCGTAGCCTACGGTAACAAACTAATTCAAGTATTGTATTTCAAAAAGCAAATGCGAAAACTGAAGCAGTTTCGTGTTCATCAGTCATATCACTATTCTAAATATAGCTCAGAATGCACTCGCCGATCGTTACGTATCTGTAAGCCCCCGCCATAGACTATCGAGATTATAATGTTGCCAGGTTAAAAGCACGCGGTTTTTTTTTGCTTTGGCTTACCTTACTACTATTTTAGTGTGATCTAACTTTTTTGTTTTAACTTTACGCTAGTCAAATAACAGTAAAGAGATGTTCCGTGAAACTTAAAAAAACCAAAATCCTTATTAAAATACAGTGTTCTGAATGTACAGACGCCAGCAGGTCAAGCTATCCGAAACTGTCAAATTGTCCCAATCAATCTTGTACCTTAATGCTTCAGTGATAAAGTTGAAAATGTATTAAAGAAATTTGACAGATTGTAGTAGCTTGATGTGCTGGCGTCTGTACATGCTATTACAAAAGCACGCTAATTTGCCACTCACAGCATTGCTAGTGAAAACAAAGGCCTTACACGCATATTTATTACTCGCATACTTCTTACAAGTTTACTAGCACACCCACAGAGCACAGAATCGCTACGCCGCACTGGCTCCAGCTAGACAGTGGTAATAATCAAATTCGTGGCGCCAGCAGTGCGTTGAACGCACAACTTCTGTCACGTACAACCTCCAAAGCCTATTAGCCTATTACGCCTATTTCTATACGTCATTATACACTACATATTTAGGAAAACTAGGGCTATAAAAACTGCTAAGATTTTTAATCAACGCGCATTAAAGGTGTTAGCAAATCAAGTGATACTCGTAACTGTAGTAATTTTACATTACAGTCATGATGCCTAAAAGTTGGAAATATCTTAAGGTTGGCTTGCTTAATGCAGGGTGTCTGGGTACCCCCCCCGGTGGGTTCCCGCATTGACGAGGCGGGGGGGCTCAGTAGCCGTGGCTTGGAGAACCACGGTGATGTGAAGAGGAACCCGAGCGGGGGCCGCTCGTCAAGGCTTTGCGGCTTAGCTGACGACGAGCGGCCGGCGGGTATGTTGCGGTGCCGCTTGGGCGACATCGCAGCCTACCTGAGGCGGGCCGCGATGTCCCCCGTGTGGGAGACATTGCGGCTGAGGATTGGAGGCCGCGGCGGGAGAGGAGTGCGATGCGCCGCTCTTCCTACCTTCCGCGGCCTTGACGGGGTCGCCACCGTTCGATGGCGGACGCGGTGGGGCCGCAGAGGAAGAGGAGTGTCGGTGTGACGTTGCCGCTCTCCCTATCCTCTGCGGCCGTAGCCCCCCCAACGCGGGGGGCATGCGGGGCCCGCCAGCTAGGCGGGCGTGGAGGCCAGCAGGCAACGGGTGCGGGGGCACCGTTGCCTGTATCCGCACTGGCCTCCACCAGTGTGGGACGGGAATGGCCAGGTGTTCCCGGCCATTCCCGTAGCCCCCAACCTGGGGGGCATGCGGGGGCCGCCACACCATCTAGGCGGGCATGCGCCGGGAGGGCTGTGGAAGTAAAGGCTATGCCGGTTTCCCATGGCCCTCCCATCACGGCGACGTGGGAACACCGCTGAATTTTAGTGGGTATACTGTCATTCCGACAGGGAGTCCCACATACCCCGTCTCGTCCCTCGCGAGACGGGGATGCATAAAGCATTTCTCGCGACAAAAAAAAAAAACGTCTCTGGGTACAAGCCATGATGACTTAATTTGTGCAATGGACAGATATAATTTTGACATAATGGCTATAAACGAAACTTGGCTTCGGCCGGGGGAGGAGGGGCGCGCGCCGGTTGTACCCGGTTATCGTCTACGTCACACTCCGCGGCCGTCAACTGTTTGCGCGGGACGTGGTGGGGGCGTTGGGTTTTATCTGCGGCGGGGTCTGAGCGCGCGCATCTGTACTAGCATGGCCGATCCCAGGTTCGATTCCGTCGAACAGATGTGGTTGACAATCTCGTTAAGCGGGAAAAAAATTGTAATTGGTACAGCTTACGGCCCCCGTGGTTTGACATAGATCTTTTCCTTGAAACCATCACGAACACCTTTGCTACGTTGGGTACCTGTGATCGTTATATATTGCTCGGTGATTTCAATGTGAACATGCTCATCGTAAACGAGACTAAAACCAAAAAAGTGCAAGAATTTTTAAATTGCATGTCTCGTTAACTTGTCACTATGCCTACTCATTTCACAGATACGAGTGAGACTTTTATAGACCTACTGTGCACAGACCTTAGGGCAAGATACACGACGGTGGAATCGATTGGTTCAATTACAGGTCATTCAATTATAGTCAGTGAATTTCACATAAAGCGGGACAAATTTATACCATACGTAATCAAATTTAGGCCGATGAAAGACATAAGGGATAATTTTTATACGGATTTGACACAATTAAACATAGGTCATGTTTCTGAATTCGCCGACGTGAATGACACGGTTGATACTTTTAATCACCGCATAATATCAGTGTTTGATATTCACGCTCCAATTAAGACTTGTCGTATTAGGGAGTTATCGTATCCCTGGATTACGGACAGCCAGCCATCCAGCCCATCCATCCAGCCAGCGTCCATCCAGCTCATGATGCGGTTACGGGACAATGCATTAGCCAAATATAGGAACACTAAATCGGGAACAAAAAAGGACTACTATAAACAATTAAAATCCCTAGTAGAAAGTTCCTTGTATCATGAAAAAATTGCATACTTCAAACATAATATAAATAATAAAATAAATAATCCAAAATTACTATGGAAAAACATTAAATCCACGTTTGCACCCTCAAAGCAAGGGCAAGACCTTCCCCCACATTTTAGAAACCCAGACCTCATAAATAACACATTTTTGAATGTCCCTGGAAACCCGGTAGCTAGCGCGTCACTTAAATCATTCTATGAGACCCACAGATATAGTGAAGCAATATTCACAATTGCTCCAGTGGATCAAGATGATATCTCCCGCATTATTTCTGACCTAAGGTCAAATGCTGAAGGCTATGATAATATAACCTTAAGTATGCTTACTCTAACTTTGCCGCACACCTTAGAAACTATCACCTACATCATTAATTATTCCATATGGACATCAAAGTTTCCTTACCACTGGAAAATTGCCACAGTTAGGCCCCTTCCTAAGAGTCCTAACCCTGTAGAAGTTAAAGACTTGCGGCCGATCAGTATTCTCCCCTGTCTTTCAAAAGTAATGGAGTGGGTAGTGTGCCGTCAATAAACTCGGTTTTTAGAAGATAACGAAGTGTTACCTGATCTACAATCCGGTTTTAGGAAACAGCGCAGCACTTGTACTGCGTTACTAGATGTTACGGACAATATTCTATCAGCCCAAGATAAGGGCATGTGTTCACTGATGTTGCTACTCGACTTTTCCCGTGCATTTGATTGCATTAACGTCTCGCTATTGCTGTCAAAGTTAAAATACTACGGTTTTGACGACAATGCCATTCAATGGTTCCACAGCTACCTCACTAACAGAAAACAACTTGTAGAATTGCGTTTGTCGGATGGTACTACCTTAACTTCGGCCCTAACTTCTATAGAAAGAGGCGTTCCTCAGGGATCAATATTAGGTCTAATTCTTTTTATTCTATACTGTGCAGACTTAATAAAGTGCCTTCAGAAATGCAAATATCATATTTACGCCGATGACGTACAACTGTATTCATCTTTCAGTCCAGACGGTTATGAGTCGGCCATTAGAGACCTAAACGACGACCTAGAAAGAATCGCTACCTGGTCAGACGAGAACTGTCTGGCATTAAACCCATTGAAAATCCAAGTATATGTTGTTTGGTACGCAGCAGTTGAAGAAGATACCTTTAAGTCTTAATTTAACTCTGATGGGTGAGCTTATTGACCGTGTGGATGAGGCGCGGAACCTTGGGTTATGTATGGACAACAGCCTCAGATTTGCGAAACACGTTGCTGACTCCGTAAGAAACTGCCTCTAACGTCTGAAATTGCTTTTCAAGATGAGGCCGTTCATCTGAAAAGCTTCGGGAGCAGCTAGTCGAAACCCTTGTTCTGTCTAAATTAAACTACGCTGATACAGTTTACGGCCCTCGCTTGCTGGCTCGTACCGATCGACTAATACAAACAGTCCAAAATGCATGTGCGCGCTTCTGTTACTCTGTTCTGTTTTATTATTATTACAACTATTCATGCATTTATTCAAACAACCCACAGTTTTTACTGTCGCAAAACTAAATAACACATAGTGCGGTCCGTCGTGCTCGGCGGCCTGTTGCGCTTTGAGTGCACCGTGCACGGATCAATCTCATCTAGATTGATCGAGAAAAATAGGTTTTGCTGAGACTTTGTTGTTTTGTTTTTGCTTTTTTTTTTTATTATTTGTGTTTGTAATGATATGTACCTACGTGATTACTAGTTTATTTATTTATTTATAAGTATGTATTAGGTATGTTGAAACTGTGCGTAGGACGTCACTTTTCCTTATAGGCTCATTAGAAAACCAGCGTTAAACAGCATCTGTCTGGCATTAATGCTGAAATGAACCTTTTTGGCGCAGCCGTGAGGCACACACTATTGTTGTTTGAAATATTATTTTTATTTTATTAATTCTGTATTTTGTGTTTCACGAACTGTGTCCAAATAAACTTTTTTCTTTCATTCATTCATGTCGAATTTGTAAACTACGGTGACACGCTTGGTTTGTGGTGCCAACACTGCCGCTAGCAGCTGTCGCTGAGGCGTCGTCGTCTGCAAATGTTCATTTCATTAAACATTCAAAATGGACGCATATCTGCGCGTGATGAAAAAAGCGCCACAAGCTTATTGTGGCGCGTGGCCGTGTTTGGTACTAACACCGCCTAACATTTCAAGTGTCAAAACAATTGCACAAATGTTTACCATCAGCGCCCACCTGTCAATATCTTTCGAGCGCCAAAATATCCTTGTAGCAGTGTAAAGTAGAGATGCCACGAATACTCGATAATAGCTAGTATTATTCGACATTCGGCGAATAGTTCTCTAAAATAAACTTATAATGAACAAAAAACCATAGACTTAAAAATAATCAAATCGGACTCGTATAGCCTTAGCGTAATTATTGTTCTATGTTACGGGTTTGGTTTCCGCACTTAGTCCTTTAGGTGGAGTGTAATTATTTTTTATGTTCCTTTTTTATGTATACAACTATTCGTGGCATCTCTAGTGTAAAGGTCTGTATTTAGTACTAATGGTAACTAATCTATCAAATGATTTTTTAACATTGCCAAGAAAGTATATAATTAGTTAGCACGCTTGGAAATAACGCGTTCAGACATGCCTTTTTTTTAGTATACACCCGCGCCTCACACTAGTTACACCGTGCGCTAGTTAGCACTGGTTAACACTGTCAGGTTGCGATTATGTAGCGTGCTTGTTCTTGCATCTTCTCGAAAGAAGTATGCTTTTGTCATTTGTGCTGTTACTTAATAAATAGCATGAGTATCTAGCCTTAACAGAACCGTTATTTACCATGGCATAAAAAAGCGACGTCAACGTCAACCTATGTCAGTGTCAGTTGTCAGTCAACTAAATGTCAATGTCAAACGCCTAACCCGCATGTTTGATTGAACAGTTTTTATAATTATTTAATACTGAGGTGGATTTTAATTATTTAATAGTATTGGAATCTGATAATAATGCAAAGCCAAGATAATGATGAAAACAATCAAGCCATAGGTCCTGTAGATAATGCTTGGGCTATGAAAATACCGAAATTTACTCCCGAAGATAATCCACATGGTCTTTTAGAAGAAAGCAAGTTTGCAACCCTGTTTCCAAAGTACAGAGAACAGTACTTAAAAGAATGCTGGCCGCTTGTGCAAAAGGTACTTAAAGAACACTATATCGTCGCCGAACTTGACCTCATCGAAGGCAGTATAACCGTGAAAACAACAAGAAAAACATGGGATCCTTACATTATAATTAAAGCCAGAGATTTGATGAAACTGTTGTCACGAAGTGTCCCGTTTGAACAAGCTGTGCGAGTCCTAGAAGATGAGATAGGTTGTGACATCATAAAGATCAATTCCTTTGTTCGCAAAAAAGAGACATTTTTGAAGAGACGGCAGCGTTTGATTGGTCCTAATGGAGTAACTCTCAAATCTGTAGAACTATTAACTGAATGTTATGTGCTAGTGCAAGGAAACACAGTTTCAGCCGTAGGACCATACAAAGGTCTGGTGCAAGTGAGGCGAATTGTTGAAGACACAATGAAAAATATTCATCCAATGTACAACATTAAAAGTTTAATGATCAAGAGAGAACTCATGAAAGACTCAAGACTAAAAAACGAGAGTTGGGATAGATTTTTACCAACATTTAAAAGTAAAAATGTCCCAAGGAAACAACCTAAAAAGAAAACTGAAAAGAAACCCTACACACCATTCCCACCACCACAACAAGAGAGTAAAATTGACCGTGAACTTGCTACTGGAGAATACTTCCTCAAAGATGAACAGAAGAAGGCCAAGAATCGACATGAAAAAGAAGAAAAGCAAGCACAAGTTAAACGTGCCAAGCACGAGCAGAGGCAGAAGGACTTTATGCCTCCTGAAGAGAAAGCTACTGCACCTAATGACCCCTCAGATACAAACGTTGATATTAACTTATTTAAATCTAAAATGAAAAAGATTTAAATAGGTTAATATCAAATTTTAATCCCTTTTGTTGCTTGGAAAGCCAAGCTACAAAAGGGATTAAAATTAAAAAAATACTAAACCCTAACACAGGTAATCAACAATCAACGTGTCTACCAACTTGCATAACTAATTTGGATGATCAACTTTGGGCTTGATGAACAAATAGTCTCTGATCCACTTTTGATCGGTTTTGATGATATGATAGCCTTAAAATTTTAATACCTTGTGATAGCTACATTATATCAGCTAATGGTATTGTGCAAAACCCAGGGAGCAAAGTTCATTGTTACTGGTGAGGTTGAATACAAAGAAATTTTAACCTTTCGTTTGTTAGGCAAGCATAATAATAAAAGTAATTCTGTTTCATTAGTGACAGTTGGGCTCATAAGTAAAATGACATAGGATAGGTTGCCTACCCAACATTCAATCTTTGAAAACTGTAAAATGTCACACTATTAGATGACACATGGAAGACACATGTTGTAACTATTGGGAGCGAAAACAAGAAGACGAAGAAGACTTTGCTAATTAGCTAAGTATTGACATGCCACTTGCGGAGCATATATAACCTATCTATCTCTTTCCTCAAGGGAGTGCCAGTTATATGTATTGTCACAGGTAGAGTGATTAATTAACAATTGTTGATTATGCTGTTGTGTCCAGTTTGGAGGCACCTTATGTTAAAGTACATTATAATACAATACAGTAGAGTAAGCTGTAATGTTTGATATTAAATAAATAACTGATTGAATGTACAATTATATCTTTATTTTCATTATTTTTAGTTCTGGGACCAAATTATTTTTAGCAATATACTTTTTTCCATTCATGTAGGGTTGTAGTACTTCAGGTATGTAAATTTTCCCTTTGGGATCTTGATGTGTTTCTAGTAAAGCTATCAACATTCTTGGTACAGCACAAGCGGTGCCATTCAACGTGTGAGCATAGCTTGTTTCACCATTGTGAAGAAATTTGATGTGCAGTCTTCTTGATTGGTAATCCGTGCAGTTGCTACAGCTCGATATTTCACCATAATTTTTACGACCTGGCATCCATGCTTCTATATCATACTTCCTGTAAAATAAATTGCAACTGTTATTATTCTTACCATATTAAAATTTTGGCAGTCATCCTGCAATCATGATGATTAAATCCTCAATGACCATTCATTAATTTATTTACTAGGTTTTTCAACAATGAGTTCATTTATGGTTTGCATAGCAATTTTGCCCAGTAGCCATTCACAACACAACACATGCTGCCTGTTATACAGGTTTATCCAAATTTTTATTTTTGGATAAATATTTATTATATAACTATGGGCTGATTTTTCTCATGCCAGATAATTTTATTGGAGGAATAATTTTTAACAGTTCTTCCATACAAAATCAGTTGCACATCAATTTTATTCCACAAATAAAAATTGTCTATCGATTGAAAAATCAGCCCTTAGACCTGTAAGATACATACCTATATGCAGGAGCACCTAGTTCATGTGGTGGCATGTCAAGTATTTTCATATTAAATCCTAAGGGTGAAAACAATTGTTCCTGCATTGTTCTCAAATATTCCAGCATACTTTCTGACTGACTTGGAGTAGTAACTGCAAACATTTCTACTTTGGTAAATTGATGTACTCTGCGGGTTAATGAAGAAAGATCAGTAACAAGTTTACAATATTATTAAGTTAATTATAATATTCTTAAAATGTTATAAAAAAAAATATATCTAGCTACCAGAGATTTGGCTTGCAATCGTAAAAGAAACTCAGCTTTACACGTTATTTGTTTTTGTTTTTTGCATAATATTTATAGACAGGGACAGAACAGGCCAGAATTAAAATTTTCAATCTTTGTTAATTTATAGTTATGTTTATACTTATTTTGCTGCATTACAGGAAAATTGTCTCTTACCTGTATATTCCTCTCTCTTCAATAACATTAGAAGTTTCCGCCCTAAAGCATCTGCTCACTGCAGCCAACTTCATCGGCAAGCCTTCTTCTGTGTGAAGAGTATTCATCAACAGCCCTGCTAGGGACATTTCTGCTGTACCTGACAAGCATAAATCTGGACCATGGTGCACTGGGTCTAAGGAATATATCTAAAAATAGTAAAAAAAAATGTCTTTTATCTTATTTTCATATGAACATAAATCAACAAGAACTTATACAACAATTTTGAATTTTCTTAAGGGGGAAACACTAGGGTAGTCGGATAAATTCAAATTTCCTTACGTTTTTTGCATTCATATTTCATGAAATAGTCTAGAATTAATGATTATAATAAAATTATGTAAAATAAAAAGCGTAAGAAAATTTTAGTTTCCCTAGGCTATCTAGTGTATCCCTCTTAACTAAACAAATATTCAAAATTACAAAGCAAAATTTACTTGTGTTCGATCACTGTTAACTGTCATACCACAGCTTTCCAAAACTTGACTTGGCAAAATATCTGGTACTGAGACCAGCTGAAAGTTTTCTTGAAGGAGTTTGTTAACGGTGTATTTAATTAATGCTTCTTCTAGCTCAGCTAGCTCTCCCAAGAAGTAATAGCTTTTGTGACCACATGTGTGTCCTAATTTATCTGTTCTCACTAAATTTAGACGTCTCGTTATTTCACTGAATTCTAGAGGTGCATGAGCTTCGAAATCTCTTTTCTGGTTTATTTCTTGTACAACTTGTGGGTCTACATTTTCCGCAACAGAAGGATGTGTTTTATTAGGCAAACAACTCAGTTCTTTGTACAAACTGTCCCTTATAATTTGATATGAAGCATCCGCTACTGCAGTTGTTTTAAATATTTTATATTTATTCATTACACGATTCACATCGCCCACACCTTTTCGTATTTTAATATTATTGTCAATTTCTAATAAATTTTCAGCATTACAATAATAATTTATATCAATATCTGGCACAAGTACACTTGAACTAAATCTTAGAAACTTGGATTTGGTTAAAACTAGTTGTCTTAATTGAGGGTAAAATATCATTTTATTATACTTGGAAAATAAACCGCAAGTACCGTAACAATTCAGGCAACCAAATACACGGAGATACTACCCACGTTTTCTTGGTAATGGGCCCTAAAATTTTAAATATTTAATGCCTACAATATTGAAATATATCAACAAATCAAATTCTGACAGTCAGACAATCAGCCACACCACTCATTTATATTATTAGTCTATGACTCCACTTAGTATATCTGACAGGTTGCGTTGACCGATAAAGTAAAAAAAATAAAAAAATTATAACTTAGACGGTAATTACTTTGTTCGTTTTTATTTTTTATCTACAATTATACTAAAATAAGAAATATAAGTAAAAACTGGGTCAGGCTTTGAGGCCCGCCCTTGCGAGGCTTTTGCTACATTGTTTGCAACGCGTCCCCATTATAAGAACTCACGAGGCCAAAGAGTAATCACGAGGCTCAGCCGCACGGCTTGGCCTCACGAAGCCGAGCGGTCCTAGAGGGGACGCGCCTTAAGGTTCAAAATGGTGCAGTCTTTACGTACTCGGGCACAGAGGTCTGCTATGCCAACAATGCACTGGCCTAGAGTCGGCGAAAGGATTTCGGGAAAAAAAAGATAGCGCGGCCTAAGCGGTCCCCGTGCGTCTAAAGTTTTAACAGCTTTCCTCAACTGAAAAAAAATTAGCTAATACTAATAATGGTCAAAGAAAAAACTAACCAAAACACTTCGAGATAGGGTGTTAAATTGATTGAGGTCTCGCCTTCGACGCCTCAGTAACGCGCGAATTAACACAGTTTACGAGTACTACCGCACTTTTGTTCGACGATTGTTAAGATCCGATTAGGAAGAACGCTATAAAATTCTAACTTTTATAATAATAGTAATTTATTTACTACTTAATCATTTTCTACCATTAAAGTAACTATTTTGCAGAATTCGTAGCGAACCATGCGGGCAGTTGTGAATAGCTGTGGAGGCGCCGTACTTAGTTCCATTGTGCAAAAGGGATACTGCTGTTCGTCGTTTATTCTCTGTCTACGCCGTTTCTCGGTTCTGCTCCATCTCTCTCATATTTTCACGTCAGTGTACGGCCACTGACTCCAGATTGAACGTCTATGGTACCCTGTAAAAACTCAATAACTTGATTTCTTCTTCTACACCGACCACGATTGCATCTGAGGGGTTTTCGTAATTTTAAGATCATTCACAGTCTGATCTCAGTCTCAATCTGTCAAAAATACCTCTAATCTCCCTACATTTTGACATTTGTTTGTCGCTGAGATGAGACTGTGACTAGATTTTGAACATGCCCTAATAATATCCCACCTCTAGATTTCTATAACCATCTCCCCAAATTGAAGATCCCTCTTCCGATTAATTTCCCCTCCCTTTTAACATATCCTCCAGAATTGCTTGTGGCACTGATGATATTCATCCGCCACAATAATATAAAATTGTGATTTGTTTCCTCAATATTATTATTCTGTCTGTTTGGATGTGGTAAATAATAATAATACCCACAAGATCTACATTAAGTTCAACTCATCGAAGATTTTTATTGTTTCGTCTTATAATCATTTATAATATTGCATACTTGCTTGTCCCAAAGCTTTTCCAATTCACTTTTGACACTGGCAGAATAGTCGACATCGGGTTTACTTGCCTTAATTAAAAATAGTATAGAATAGATTTTGAACGTTTTATACAAAGGTGGGTGCTCCAAGGTAGCCCGCGAAATTAAAAAATTCTTACGTTTTTTGCAATTTGCTGGTCAGTACCAAGTTGTACGTTGATTAAAATATGATTCGCGGTCGTAACAAATATGTATCTATTTACAGAATTATAATATAATCATTAGAATCAGTATAGTATAGTATAATAGTATCTCGTAATAATTGATAGTATTACGAGAATTGGCCTTCTGATAACTTTCAATGTCAAAGTCAAACTGTCACTGTCAGCATCAGTCAATCTGTCATTCAATACTTTAGTGAAGTTGGTTTGGCGCCGTTTTTTTACTTTTGTGTTCAGTTCAGTGGTTCAGTTTTACTTTTCATCATTACCTATTAGAGTTACTATAAATTTAATGAAAGAACCATGAATTATTGTTTGCTATAAAATATTTACAAGTTCTGTCATATGCCAAACATGCCTGTACAAAGTCGTAGTGTTCTTAAGAACTTGCAAAAGGATGCTGAGGAAAGCGTTACATCTGTGGGCAAACCGAAATCACCTTCTCAGATGTGAGTACATAATTATATTTATTATGAATGATCAATGACACGACACCGTCATATCTGATCAATTGGTAAGGCAACTCGTATGTATGTACTAAGTTCTATATATGTGAGAATTTGTAACCAATTACCAAGTCATCTGCAACTGTAATAGAAGAAGTAGGTAAGTAAAGGTACAAGACTTGAAATGTTCAAATTGTAGGACTAGCTTCACCTTGCTAATATGAAAACATGACTAGTATTCAACTTAACTCCAATTGTGAGGCAATTGCATTAACCCGGATGTTACTGAAACTATTTTTTCCAGGAAAGTCAGGAAAAGGTCAAATCAAATCAAATCAAACAATTTATTTGTGATACACAGGTTACAATATAGGTCTTACAATATATAGTGAGTTTATGCTGTGATCAGCCTCATGGGCATACAAATTTATAAAAAATATAATATAAAAATAATAATAATAATAATAATAATAAAGATAAACACTATTAATTATGACTAATAATAATAATATAATATTATGACTCTGAGGTACCATATTACAAGTATGTGCCCGACCCAGTTCTAGAAAATGACCATGTCACGTTGTACTGGGATCGGTCTATCATCACTGACAGGACTGTTGTCGCCAACAAACCTGATATAGTGGTGATAGATCGATTAGTGCGCCGCGCAATGATTGTTGATGTTACCATTCCACATGACGGGAACCTCGTGAAAGCTGAGAAAGATAAACAAATCAAATATCTTGACTTAGCACGCGAGGTTGTTGACATGTGGAATGTGAGCTCGACTGTCATTGTGCCGATTGTCGTACCGGCCAATGGGCTGATGGCCGAAAGCCTCGATCAACATCTATCGAGGCTCTCGTTAGGCGGTTGGATAAAGGGCCTGATTCAGAAGGCAGTACTCCTCGATACGGCTCGCATTGTGAGGAGGTTTCTATCTCTGGAGCCCTAACCACTGGAAGCTTAGACCCTGCTCCCGACACCGGTGAATCACTATTTTTTTATATTTTTAAATGTTTTTTTTAATTTATTCATACTAATATTAAAAATGTAATAAAATAAGACGACTAAATAAATAAACGACATAATAATTAAACCGATCTACAATAGCCACCCACATCCATAGCCCAGTATATTTTGTTTCCATGTTCTGCAATAGTCCTGCACCAACCGGGGATTGTCCTTGGGTGCACTTGCCTGGTGCATACAGGGATAATCGTCGGTTGGTGCCGCCTCATCATTTAAAAATTATCTAAAGGGCCTTTGCGAGTTGGTTTCGGCCCCTGCCACGCCTTTCAAAAGTCCGGGACCCCA
This sequence comes from Apamea epomidion, assembly GCA_947507525.1. NCBI lineage: Eukaryota > Metazoa > Arthropoda > Insecta > Lepidoptera > Noctuidae > Apamea > Apamea epomidion. The sequence goes on from OX382237.1 coordinate 11,915,628, forward strand.
GGGTCCCGAGATTAATAAAAAATAATGTTGTCTAAAAATTCCTTTACTGAGTAAAATGAGTGTTCGTTCACAAATTTAAATAATTTATTTTTGAATTTAAGGATGTTATTGCAGTTTCTAATGTCCTTGGGAATTTTATTATATATTTTAGGCGCCATGACAAATGTACTTTTCCCATAAAGAGCAGTTTTATATTGCGTACTCAGTTTTGTAAATATTCTAGTTCTGTTGCATTAAATTGTGAAAATGAAAATGATTTGATCATATTTTAAATGAGAATCTGTTTTGTCAGAAAATTGTTTAATTTTCATTTCAGGTCCAAGAGAAGGTCACCACGCAATGGAAATCAGTCACCATGCAGTGGAAATCAGTTGAAAATTACCAGTATGTTTGCTTCTAAAAGGAATAGAAGTCCTGAAGCTAACGAAATTATACAACCTGTAAGTTCTAATAAGGAAAATTAAAATAAATTTTTTAAGGTAACTTTTTTTAGTTTAACGCAAACACCATTACCATTATGAATATCATGTTTTTTTCTGAACACCGCAATATTAACACGTTGACTACCAGACACAATAGAAAATCTATTGTTGGTGGTCACTGGTGACTGCGGTGGCAGTCAATGCCTTAATTAGCCCTTATTGTTTAATAGATTTGTATTTAATAATTATAAAATAAATTTTTACTAAATTTTTTCTTTGTATTTATTCTTATTATAGAAAAAGCTTAAATATGAAGATAATGAAGCTAAAGAAAACAGTATAGGTAGCATAACCAAGGATAATAGCAGTGAAAACTTGGACGTAGAAGCAGAGAATGGAAGAACAGACATGGAAGTGAATGAAGTAGAAGCAATCGTTACAAAAGATAAACAATTGAATAACACAGTTGAAATTGCCCTAAAAGACATAGAAATAAATAAATTAGAAGACAATATAAATGAAGATAAAGTAGACACTATAAAACAGGATATAACTGAAAGGGATGACAGCATCCAAAACCAAGAACAAAACGATTCCATTGAAGAACAGAAAGAAAGTGGTAAAATGGAAAATAATAATGATGTAGAAAGCTACACAAAGTTGATTCCTGACAATGAAAAATGTAACATCTGCGGTCAATTTTTGAACAATTCCGATATAATATACTATCAAGGACACCCACAGAATGCTGTTGAAGAGTATATAGCATTGACCAATGAGAAACTCGTTCTAGCATCAGGTAAGTACTTATGCTAAATTTCTGATACAGTTCTAAACATTTCTTCTTCTATTCATTGAAGGAATGGTAGTGGAAACTGAACAAAGCTATTCAAGTAGATTAAATTCTTTTTCTGAAAACAACTATATTTTTTACTATTCCTACTCTATATTTTTTCAGGTGATGATGGGGATATAATGGAACGCCCACAGACTAACATAACGAGTTTTTCTTTATTTGATGAACAGGGACATCTTTGCCCTATTGATGGAGGTCTTGTTGAAAATGATGTGCGTATCTATGTGTCAGGGTATTTGAAGTCCATATGTTCGGATTCAGCTGAAATTGATGATGAATCAGTGCCTGTGAAAGATGTAGGTCCTGTTATTGAATGGTGAGTGTTATTTAGGCTGTAATATTTCATATTGACGCTTGAAAGGCAATATTATTATTTTTCTGAAAAGTTAAACTGTTCTCCTGTAAAGGTAGCCCCATGTTGCTTAGTCAATTTTGGTTTTCATGTATCAATATAGTTTACACTGGCAAAAAATAGCAATAGAAAGTGATAAGTGGGAAGCGCTAGAGGAGGCCTTTGTGTCTCAAGGATACTACATTGAGAAATGCACGAAATTAATTTTAATTTCGTTTATTGCATTGAACTTTTTTAGTAAATAAAGGCTTTTAAGATTTTTTTTCTAATTCACAACACATGCCTACATCAGAATTCTTCTGCTTCAGGTTCATACACGGCTTTGACGGTGGCGACAGGAACTGTATCACCTTATCAACAGAATTTGGTGAATATAATTTACTAAAACCAAGTGAACAGTACACACCACTTATGAACAATCTCTATGAAAAGATATGGCTAAGCAAAGTTGTTGTAGAGTATTTAGAAGAGTATCATTATCTTCAGCCAACATATGCTGACTTGCTAGAACTGATCAGAGAGTCAACTATTCCTGAACTGAATGACGCCAGAATGACTGAAGAAATGCTCCACAAACATGCTCAGTTTGTGTGTGATCAAGTAGTGAGCTTAGAAGCTGATGAAGATGATGAACCACTCATTACATTACCATGCATGAGGGAGTTAATTAAATTAATGGGTATCAAATTCGGCAAGCGTAAATTCCGCACTAAAATAGATTACAAAAAGGTTGACAAAAAAACTTGGACTAAAGCTACTACTACTCCCCTTGTGAGGAAAACGTTTGAGAGCTTTTTCACAAATCAGTTGGATAAAACAAATCATGAGTTGGTGCTGAGAAGGAAAAGATGTGGTGTCTGTGAAGCTTGTCAACTGCCTGACTGTGGGGAATGTAATGCTTGTCGTGCAATGGCAAAGTTTGGCGGACATGGACGTACTAAAAAAGCCTGTGTAAGAAGATTTTGTCCCAACATGGCAGTAGAACAGGCTGAAGATTCAGAACCAGATGATGAAGAAGAGTACCAACAAATGGTTGAGAAGAAACTACATGACAAGTTAGAGGACACAGTGCCAGTCAAGTTAACTGGCTCAAATAACAGAAAAATTAAATGGGTAGGCGAACCCACGAAATCCGACGCCAGCAAAGTGTACTACGAAAAAGTTGAAATTGATGGCTCTGAACTTTGCAATGGCGACTTTGTAATGGTTGAAACATCTCAACCCAATATTCCTGCTTTGGTTGCTAGAGTAGTATACATGTGGAGAGAAACTATTAATACTAAATCTGGTTTCTTTCATGCAGAGGTATTCATTAGGGCCTCTGACACTGTTCTGGGTGAGGTCAGTGACCCAAGGGAAGTATTTTTAGGAGATAGATGTTGCCAAGGCGCTCCACTTTCATCAATATTAAGGAAAGCTTGTGTTGAAAAGGGAGAAATCCCAGCCGATTGGTTCAAACTAGGTGGCAAGGAAGTAGATGACAAACATTTTGAAGATGATGGTAAAACCTATTTTTACAATAAATACTATGAAAGGTTCAATGCACGTTTCGAAGATTTACCTGTTGATCCAGTTTGTCCTAATCCACTGAGGCAACACAGATTTTGCCCATCTTGTGAGAGAAAAACTAAAAGGGATGCTAAGAACATACCTAAAGTTTCTGGAAAACTGATAGAAAAATCCAGTTTTGTAACCGAATCTAATAGAACAGAATGGTCATTAGTGAGGTGGCAAGATTACGATTACAAGAAAGGTTGTAGCGTATTCCTCAAACCAGGGACGTTCAAGTTGAAGAATACTCTCACTAATGCAAATACCAGTGTCAAACCAAAACTAGAGAAAGTTGATGAGGACATCTACCCTGAATATTACAGGAAGAGTGACAATAATTTGCGTGGGTCAAATGTAGATACTGGGGAACCATTCTGTATTGGTTACATTGCAGCTGTGACTGCCATTGGAGAAGGACCTTTGATTGTTCCTCAGGATATTTATTTAAAAGTCAATGTTCTTTATAGACCTGAAAATACAACCAGCCGGTTTCCGCAACATGAAGACTTGAATGTAGTTTACTGGAGCGAAGAAATTCGTGATGTATCTTTCTCTGCGGTTGTAGGAGCATGTCATTTGATTTATGAACAAAATGTTCCACAACAATATTCCCTGGCCCAGTGGCTAGAGAGAGACCCAAGTAGGTTTTACTTTAGAATGGCTTTTGATAAATCTTCGGGTCAGTTTATAGATGTCCCACACCATGCTATTAGTGTTGGACGCACTGAAAGAGGTAAGGACAAGGGTAAAGGTAAAGGAAAGTCTAGCAAACCCATGGAAACAAATGAAAATAAACTGGAACATGTTTCGGTACGCCCTTTAAGAACTCTAGATGTATTTGCTGGTTGTGGTGGGCTATCAGAAGGCTTGCATCAGGTTGGTGTGGCGGAATGCAGGTGGGCTATAGAGAATGTTGAAGCTGCAGCACATGCGTATGCGCTCAACAATAAGAACTGCATCGTTTTTAATGAAGACTGTAATGCGTTACTAAAGGAAGCAATGTCTGGGGCCACTCATAGTATTGGTGGACTACGCCTCCCAATGCAGGGTGAAGTAGAATTGTTAGTTGGTGGACCACCATGCCAGGGCTTCTCCGGAATGAATAGATTCAATTCAAGAGAGTATTCAAACTTTAAAAACTCTCTTGTAGCTTCATACTTATCTTACTGTGATTATTACCGGCCGAAATATTTCATACTCGAAAATGTAAGAAATTTTGTGGCATTCAAAAAAGGTATGGTTTTAAAATTGACATTGAGGGCATTACTCGACATGGGCTATCAGTGCACATTCGGGATTCTTCAGGCCGGCAATTATGGAGTACCCCAGACAAGAAGAAGGCTTATTATTTTGGCAGCAGCGCCCGGGTACAAGTTACCATTCTATCCGGAACCTACCCACGTGTTTAGTAGACGTGCATGCTCTCTGACTGCCACTATTGATGGCAAACGCTTTGTTACAAACATTCATTGGGATGAGTCCGCTCCTAGAAGAACATGCTCCATCCGAGATGCTATGAGCGATCTACCACGAATTTGCAATGGTGCTAACAAAATAGAAATCGAATATGGATCCATGCCAGAGAGTCATTTCCAACGACTAGTGAGAAGCAAGGACGAGAATGCAAAACTACGGGACCACATTTGCAAAAATATGGCGCCATTGATTCAAGCCAGGATATGTAGGGTCCCTACTATGCCTGGGTCTGATTGGAGGGATCTGCCTAATATATCGGTGGCATTGTCCGATGGAACTAAATGCAAGGTAAGTTAAACATCAATACATATTATAATTTAAAGTCGCTTTTCGTGTCTATCTGTGGGACCGCGTTGTTTGGTTTATGTGTATAATACATTATTATTAAGCTTACATCAGAAATCACGATGTGTTGTGAAGTCGTAAAAACAGTGTGAAGCAATCGCGGATCGCTAGTGTTTCATATCATATTTATATAAAGAACGCAACATGCAACCTTGTCCCCTCGTGTTGCCAGGTGCTGCAGTACAGATACGACGACAAGCGCTCCGGGCGGGCCCGCAGCGGCGCGCTGCGCGGCGTGTGCGCATGCGCAGCGGGCGGCGCGTGCTCGTCGGCCGACAAGCAAGAAAACACACTCATACCGTGGTGCCTGCCGCACACGGGCAACCGACACAACAACTGGGCGGGACTCTATGGTAATGCAACACTACGTATATTAAAGCCATGTTAAACAGAAGTTGCGCAAAACTGTTGCAGCGACATCATTATTTGTTTTGCTGGAAACATGTTTGACTTTCAAACTGTATGAAATGTTGCCACCTTGCATCTGACAAAGAAAATAAGCCTTAATAGACGAAAAAAGCGCATCTAGTACTAGCCTTATTTTATTTTTTTCGTTAGATGCGGCCCATGTACGTCCGCGGCGGAATTTGTCGTAGTACGTTTTACATTTATAATGGAAAATTAACCTTATGCAATTACTATTCAGGTCGTGTCTGCTGGGACGGCTACTTCAGTACAACGGTGACGGACCCCGAGCCGATGGGCAAGCAAGGCAGAGTACTGCATCCCGAACAGAACCGCGTCGTTTCGGTCCGTGAGTGCGCAAGGTCGCAGGGCTTCCCCGACACGTACATATTCGCCGGCTCAGTGCAAGATAAACACCGACAGGTAACGTAATATTTATTTATATACAGTTTATTCTCTAGTAAATAAGTATGATATTGATAATTCATACTTATTTACTAGAGAACACACATCGACGACTTGCAGTTGGCTCTGTCGTCGACGCGTATCGCTCGTGTGTATGAGTACTAAGGGTCGATTTCCTTAAACATTTCTTATTCGCCAGACTAGTCTGTTCCAAAAGTATCTGATGAAGATGAAAACAAATGAATTAGAAAATCTGTGGATGCCACTTACAAATTGAGTGCTTTGATTTAATTATTAATTGAATACTTACTTAACTCTACCGAAGGCGACCGCAACCACAAACCGCAGCGGCAACGTCGCCTAATAAATAAACGCATCCGTATATAGCGCCCTTACTGCTAGTCACAGTTTTCATAGAACTACATAGAAACCGGTCGTGTCGATTGGGCTGCGGTATGCGGTTGTCTTCGGAAGTGTACTTTTAAGATGTTTTTCATTTGTTAATTTTATTTTGATTTTTCAATTGCATTTTAATTATGATAGTCAAACAAAAATGTTGTAAGATATAAAGTTGATATGACACCTTCTAAATACAGTTTATAGTGAGAGACAGCAGATTGCGCAAGAATGTAATCTGAACAGGGTTTGTTAATTCACCATATTCAATAGCAATTGAATCTACAGGTCCTATGCTTATATTTGTTCTCAGATCGGTAATGCTGTGCCCCCACCTTTGGGCGCCGCAATGGGCAGACAAATAAAGACGGCTTTAGCAGCCAGTTTAGCAACATAGGGCGGTTATTTTAAGACGATTATTAATTTTAAATGACCTTTTTTGTAGTATAATGTAAAATGTTATAGTAATGATATGCACCTTTGTTTCCCTTTACAGTTTTGATAAAATCATGACTTGTTACATGTTTATACTATAATTATGACGAACGTATTAAACAACAATATACATTTTAGTAAATCGTTTTATTTTTTCAATGCATCCTTAGATTTTCTTTTAACGTTCTTCACTAAAATACTTAGTTCAACGTCTTCTTTAGATTTCTTAGGCTTTGAAGCCTCAGGTGGCGTGTCTGCTGGTCTGCGCTTCAACTTCTCTTGAATAAGCTTATCCATGTTCTTTGTTTTCTTGAAATTAGGATCACTTGGGTCAATATTATAAAGATGCGAGTTATACAATGCTGAAAAGCGGTCATCATTCACATCTATTTCAAAGTCAGGCAGGGATTGTTTGTGTTCATTCATTTTGGCTTTTAATTTCTTTTTCCTTCTAGACTTTTTGTTACTTTCTGATTCTTGAATTCTCTTCAAACTAAAGTGCGCTTTGCCATCGTCGTCATCCAAGAGTAACTCTAATTCCGCTTTCTTCTTTTCGTCTTCTGTATCTAATTCACTGTCATTATTTTCCTTCTTTTGGTCTTTCTTTTTGTTACCTGCTTTAGATCTTTTAAATTCTGGTTTATTAAACTCTTCAGCAAAGTATGGGTCATTCATATCAATGTCAGAAGGTATATCTGACATATTGTCGTCTTCTGAATCGGATTCATCATTTTCATTTTTTTCCTTTTTCTCTTGGTTTTCCAATTTCTTTTGTTTTTTCTTTTCTTTACGTTTTTGTATCAACTTTTCGAATGGCGTTAACTCTTTAGTTTCTGTAAGTAAAGTGGGAATAATTTAGCAGTGTATGTATTTATTTTCCTGGATGTAAGAAAGGCAAACACAAAAACCTGAACACTTTAATTTTGTTATAGTGTCATACCTGCATTTATTTTCTTCTTGACTAACTCCTCTGCTTTGTCTTTGATTCCTATTCCCCAACTTATTTCCATTTCCATATCTTTATTGTTCTTCTTGTCGTCTTTTTTCTCGATGTCTTCAAGCAGTTTCTTATATTTTAGTATAGGATCTTCATCATCATTGTCTGACTTGGCTTCAATGTCTTCAGGTTGGACGTCCTCTACAAAAGAAATCAAAAGTTACTACTTACTAAAATACGAGTGCATTATCATCATCCTTTATTTGAAAATAAGTACAATATACACGTTAGCAAATACGTTACCGTCACTTTCACTACTTGAAGCTAGATATTCTTTAAGATCCAGATCATCAATTTTGCCATCCAGAGCGCCTTTGATAGTTTCGGTTCGGTTCGGGTTTGTGGCATCCCATGTGAGCTCAACTTTAGCTTGCTGCAATGCCGTTGTTGTAAACAATCGAGGTTTGTATTTCGTCAAGTCGGGGAGTTTCGTGCAATACTCTCGGGGTTCCTGAATTGAAAAAAATAAAGTTATGTTTTCAGATTAGCCATCATCATCAAGCCTTAAAGCATTTTTGGAATTTCATGTTTATAGTTTGCTAAGATGTAAAGGGAATTGACAAAAGTTAGTGCGACTCTAAACACGAAGTAACTAGGTACTAAGTCTATGCTTTGTTAGGAAATTCATACCTGATCAAAAGTAACGTCATCAGGAATAAACCTCATATCGAGCCGCGTAGCACTACTTTCGTACTCCATGCCATCACATTCGCTATACAGCTTATCTGCCGTGGACACCGAATCGCATTCTACCACTGCGTAGAAATACTTCAATCTATTTAGTTGATATCGACGTAGTTTTTCCATATGATATGACGAACCTGAAAATTTTTGGAGTTTATACTGGGAAAAAATAAAATTCACGGTGAAAGTTTTTGGCAAAATATAGCAACTCGCCCCTGCTTCTCACGGGCGCAATCGTGATATGTCAAAACTGAGATTTCTGTGCTATACCGAAGTTTAATATTTGTGTATTATACGCATAAACATCCCGGAATTTAATGCTCTAAATCAGAGCTGTCCAAACCAAGGCCCGCGGGCCACATGCGGCCCGCGGCTTGAATTAATGCGGCCCGCCAAATCTTTTCTTTATTTTCCTTGTTTAAATACCTAACAGTTTTGTGGAGAGAATATTATAATTTAATTTTTTTGTAATCCTAAATAAATTGATGGGCAAATTGTTTTCTCTTCTGGCAACAAGTTTTTTTAATCTCTATTTGATGGTCGCGACGAAATTGAAATGTTTTGGGCGTGCTTCCGATTGCAAGTCATCGCGCACGTCACTGCAGTTCGCTTGAGAACTTGGGGAATTCCCCGAACGCAAAATTGGTACACAGTTATGTAATACTCGTCGTTTATTGGTCATTGTTACTCAGTACTCACTTGTCATTCAACGCGACGAAAGTTTTGATTACGCAAGCTTACTCTCAAGTTATTGAAGTGTTTTTAATTATTTTAAGTTTGTTATTACATTGGGAGCTTTGAGTTTAAGTGAATAGAACTTTTAAGCAAAAATATCATCATGTCTGCAAAGAAGCGGAAGTTAAGTGAAGAAAACCGTGCATTCAATGAAAAATGGGAATTTGACTATTTTATATCCAAGATGTGAAGATTGATTATGAATTAGAACTGTGTGATCTGCAATCAGCCCCCTTTTATAAGGGCAGATCAGAATCTGGAATTGAATTTTTTAAGCTCCTTGTTGACCGTTTCCCGAAACTGACAAATTTTGGTCTAAAAATGGGTTCGATGATGGGCAGTACCTATGTTTGTGAAAGTGCATATACAACAATGAAGTTTATAAAATCGAAATATAGGTCTTCATTAACAGACACAACACTCAAGCATGCACTGCGTCTAGCTACTACAAATATTGATGTTGATGTTGACAGAATTGTAAAAGATAAATTAATGAAAAGCAGTAAAACTAATGATACTATACCTGTATTTTGTTTTTAAAAATATTTTGTGGCCCCCTAATGTATTTAGTCATTTTTATTAGCCCTAGATCCTCTCTAGTCTGGACAGCCCTGCTCTAAATGATGGTGAAAACCGCATCAAGATCCATTGTGTAGTTTAGAAGATCTAAGTGGTCACAGACCGACACGAAAAGAGTCTGTTTTATACTATACGAGCTGCGCCCTGCGGTTTCACTCGCATAAGTTTCGATCCCATGGGAATATCGGGATAAGATAATCCAGGGTGTGCTACGTCCATAACAAATTTCATCAAAATTGGTCCAGCCGTTTGAGCGTGAAGAAGTAAGAAACATACATACAAACAAACACACACACACACACACCCCCACTCACAAACTTTCGCCTTTATAATATTAGTGTGCTAAGAAGAAGCTAGGAAAGTGAAAGATGGGTACTTTCTATGGTGTCCCACAAGGTTCTGTTCAGGGACTTACTTTATTATTGGTCTATGCACTTCTGGAGAAAAATAACAAATTAATAGAATTTGAGAAAATAAAGGGATTTAAGAGTAACACACCTTCCTCATTGCCTCCATCTTCCGTTAAATCTTCCAGTTTATTTTCTGTTAATTCAATAGGTCCACGAACTTCTTCCTCTTTCATTCTTTCTAAACCATATTCAGATGGATAAATCTGTAAACATAATGATTTAACATAGAAAATATATGCCAAATTCAGCACTCGCATCTCAATTAAGTCCTGTATAAATACAGGGTGGAAGGGACATTGACGCACAATTTTTCGTCGTAGGTATTGTACTTTAGTATGAAACAGCAATAGCAGTTTTTTATAATCGACATAAAATGTCTACGCTAGCGTGTTTAGAATCATGTGCTGAAGTCATGGTACAGTTTGCGCGTAGATGTCCCAGCCAGGATTGTATACAGATAATTCAATGTGTTGTAAATGCTTTATTTTGCCTAGAATAGCAATATGTAACATGTCACTTCACTTCATACAGTGAATAAAACTGTATAGCTCATGTGTAGAATAAGACACTGCTACATTAATATCACCAACTATTGTAACTTGCCGTGATTTTCTTGATAACACCTCCAGCTGGCAGAAATGAGTTCAGTAAGACCATGAGGTCTGGTGCTTTTATATTGTCCCAATCCATATTGCAGATGGCAATTCTGAAGAAAGAAAATATTGTTACTACCTTTTTGTGTCCGTCTAAACAAATTGGTCACAAAAATCATATTCTATTCACTGTTAATACCTGTTGATATAATGTACATTTATATTGGCAACACTGGTATGCATTCCTTCTTGTCTACGCTATGCTATCTTGTTTATGACATGGTGAAAAAGTAAAAATCTAAAACACTTTATAAAAAGTAAAACTCATGTATAAAATGTTTTCTCTCAAATATAAATAATGCAAGACAAAAACTTATGTAGCCTACATAAGTTTTTTTTATTATATATTTATGACACTACTATGGGAGTTTTGATGCCTATTGGCAGATGTTGAGCTAGGTACCTGTGTAAAATTACAATGTGCCGCTACAATGGCGACATAAATTTGTGGCCAGTAAAAAAATTAAAAAGACCAGCCAGTGGCTAGTATAAAAATTATATTAGGGGTTAAAGTATGAAATTGCCGATTTGTACTGAAAAATTTAAATTCGTTTTTTTTTAATTTAACATATTTATTTAATCAAAATAATTACCATTATTATCTATACATTCCTGCCATCTAATAGGAAGGTAATTTATGCCTTTGCGATAGAACTCTCGTGATCTAGATTCGACAAACTGTGTGAAAGCATTTTGTACTGCCTCCTGAGAAGAAAACTTTTTATCACCTAGAAAATTGTCCAAATCACGAAAAAAATGGTAGTCCGTTGGAGCAAGGTCTGGCGAATACGGAGGGTGGCGAATGGTTTCTAATTGCAGTTTCTGTAGAGTTAAAACGGTTTCTCGTGCTGTATGAGGTCTCGCGTTATCATGGAGCAATAATGGTGAAGATCGATTCATGAGTCGGGGCTGTTTCACTGCTAGTTTTGCTATTATTGTTCGGACAATAGACATCTGCCGTTATTGCTTGACCAAATCGGAGAAAGCTATAGTGAATAACACCATGCTGAGACCACCAAACAGTTACCATTACCTTTTTATTGGTAAGCTTTGCTTTTCCATCACGAAAGCGTTTAAACCAAAATCGCACTGTGCGTTCATTAGCAGTCCCCTCTCCAAATGCAACATTGATATTGCGAGCTGTTTCTGCCGCGTTAGTTACGCGTCGGAACTCGTATTCAAAATTAACTCGAATTTTCGAAGTATCCATCTTTCTTGTCTAAGCTGAATAAAAAAAACAAATGAAAGTCGATAATCAGATGTTGCACATTTTTTAAAAGAAGAACTTCATAGGTACCATGTGAAAAAAGTTTCACTCAAAAATATCAAACCATGAAGGTTCTATGTCCATTTGAAGTACCTATTACAATGAAACGGCAATTTCATACTTTAACCCCTATTAATATCATAAAATAATTCGTAATTTGAAAACTACCACCCGCGCCGCTCGCCAACATAGGGCTCTTTCACTCAATTAGCACGTTATATATTTTAATTTAATTTATGCGAGGTTATGATCCAACCCGGCAAATCACCCCTGCGCTAAACGTCGCAACATAATAAGTTTAATGAAAGTAAAACATGTTCATAAAACGAAAAAGGGTTGTGTGTTAAATTAATGTCGCCATTAAAACTGCACTATACCTATAATATGTGAAGAAAATGGCATGATGTGCTAACCCCACATCAAGTGACCTCTGTGCAGCCAATGACGACGCCGTGGAAGTGGCAAAGGTTTGGGCCAACAAGATATAAAACTCAGTTGTGCCAGCGACATGAAGAAGAAGAATTGTGATAAGGGCTGGAGAATGATAACCAACCAGTTACAACACAATTTGTAAATGTCTACTGAACCTATCTAATCTTTCTGTGTAGTAGCTAGTAAAAGGTTGGGTGGCAGTTATAAGAAATACAATGAGTGCACCTCTTAGTTGACTCGTCTGTAGTTCCCGCATCAGCATCAAGTTCTCCCCACTCATGTTCCAGGTCACTGTCTTCTTCTGCGTCACTGCTCTCCTCGTCTGAAGAGCTGTCAGTTTGGATAACTCCTGTAAGATAAATTATTTAAATGATTAGACAATGGATAACCTCCCATCTTGCACCTCATGCCCTGTCACTTGCACACGTGAGGACCTAAAGGCCGCGTTTAAATTTAAAAAGCTGTTTATTTTTTCTATTCTTGCCATCAACATGCTATGAAGAAGAAGACTATTTTCCAAACAATGTCTGTTGACTAAATTATCTTTAAAACACTACAAGTAAATAAGAGTAAACTGTAACCAAAAAAAGTAAGAAACCCAATTAGGAACTAATTATCTTTAACAATAAAAACGTAATTAGTTTTATCACTTACAACTATTTTTTTTTTTTTGAGGATTGGAAATCATCAAATGACCCCTCCCGCTCTGGGTGGATCGGAAGGGAGTGTCAGACTCTTACTGGCTAAAACCCACCCGTGTTCCTTCCTTAGCCCTTTATGTACCAGGGCAGCGGTAACCCTTTCGGACGATCCCGCTACCCCGGCAGGCTTTCGGACGATCCCGCTACCCCGGCAGGATCACAAACAACTACCAACAACCTATACCTGTTACTTACTAACTTTTATTACTTACATATTTTAAATAAATAAATCAACAACTAAATAGGCGCAACTTACCTTCTCCACGGGCATAATCAATGTCCAAATCTAGCAACCTATTCTTTACTTTTTTCTGTAACTTTCCACGAATTAACTTATCATTAACTGGTTCCTCATCATCTTTTTCAGCAACACTGAGTGGTCGTTTTACGAAGCGACCCGGCACAGATTCGTCTCCAGACTCATCACTTTTGTCAACAACAGGTGACTCCTCTTCATCTTCTCCACCGGAACTACTTCCCTCGGACTCATCGACCTCGTAGTACTTCCTCAAATTCTCCGTAGAAGTTTCATTGATAGGCCGCCCACGTTTATCCACTGTGTATTTCACTTTGAATTTTTCATCTTTAAACATAGACTGAAATCGTTTGTCTATTTGGACTTTCCTCTCATGTTTAGGAATTTGACGATATCTTGGATCGTTAAGATATTTTGTGAAACGACTATCTTTTAGTATATCCCCCATGGTCGTAAGATAGCAATAATATTGCAAACTTTAATAAACACTGTGTTTATAACCTATTTTTGAGGTTATACGGATTCAGAAAACATCACACTCACAGCATTGCAGCGATCCTGTTGCTGACTTGACATGACTGACATAACGATGACATTGACAATAACAAACTGCAATGATAGAAACGGAATCTTCTGCTAAGTAGAACTTATAATGTGTGTATAATATTTAGCGAGTAGGAGAGTAAGATTTAACTAGGATGGGACTGGATTCATATGGTTATGCCGAGAAACGAGTTAAAGTAAAAAAAAAAATTATATGAATAATACCGACAAAAAATAAAAAAAACCTTTTTGTCTAACTAATAAAAACTGCTACTTGCTTTCTTCAGATGTCACTGCTATCCAACGTCCAAAAATTTGATAGCTAGCTATCACTACCTATCCATACATTTTTTGTAAACTAGCGAAATCTTTTACGTATAATTAATTAACATTTCCCGTTGTGCAGCCATTGACTGCAAAAATACGAGGATCCATGTATTTGCCATAGATGTTAAAGGACGAAAACTGTGGAAAAAGCTCTCCGAAAAAAATTGGAAACCCGATATTTCATTGAGACTATAATATTGTGTGCTATTCTTTTTAAACCTGAAGCATGTATTGTTGGATTCCATAATTAAAATATCATGATGTTTCTAATTGAGTTTTTTTATTTAGGTGTTAATATTTTTTGAGATACAAAACATTAACACCTATATAAAGTTATCACTGTAATTGTAATCCAAAATAATCCCATTTTGGGTTACAATTACAGTGATAACTTTGTTTGTATTTTATAGCATCTTTAGAGAAATACAATGAAACACTACTTATTTTGGAGATCAATAAAATCGATACTGTTTTTGCGTAACTGTGTGTGTGCGATCTGTGCTGTGCAATATTTATCCAACTACGGAACCCTTCACTGTGCGTGACCCGACGTGCACTTGACCGGTTTTTGTTTGTTTGGCGCCGACTCTAAATTAGTCATATTGAGTTGGTAAGCCCCTGTAATAAAAAAATAATCGTATAAATCAGACTACTCTGTAAAAAGTTATGCGGCAACGCAAATAATAAAATATATATACGCGTCAAGTGAGAAACTTCTCCTTTTTTTTCGGTTATAAAGTAAAAAAGCTTTCTACACTATTAAATCATCATCATATAGGAATGATCATTATCTACAACTCTCACTGAATACAAACAGAGATTTGGGGAAATTGTCACCTTGAGTTTTTTATTGTTTGTGAGAACAGGTGCCGCCTATACTGCGTAGGTATTGGTGTTGGGATCAAAAAATGGTCGATTCAACTGAAGTGATGTGACTTCTGGCTATTGGAGCCAATCATGTAACGTAGGGTACAGACGCCAGCACATCAAGCTACTACAATCTGTCTTAATAGATTTTCAACTTTATCGCTAAAGCATTACTCTAGACTTTAAAGGCGATTACAGCGCAACTCGGAACGCATCCTTTAAATAGAGATGCCAATGTCAATAATTGTCAAGTTCTGTCGCCCACCTGTCACTCTTGAGCATGTTAAGAGGAAATAGTCCTGAATTTATTCAACTAACTTGATCATATTAATTGAATTAGAACCCATTCGCTCTAGATTTATATCATAGTCATGAATAGCATTGGAGAAGAATGCACTGAGCTAAAGAAGAAATATGACGATTGTTTTAATAGTTGGTTTTCTGAAAGATTTCTTAAAGGCGACCACGATGATTCGGTCTGCGCCGGGATATTCAAAGTTTATCAGGATTGCGTAAAGGTAATTGTATAATATTTATTGCGTTGACCAGCTTTTGTAACCTGTAATATGTTCCACTCTACAATATTGCAATTAAACCTAATATGACAATTACTCCATGTGATAAAATTGTGTTATCAGTTTGATATGCAAGGTTCTGTTCGATGAGTTTTAATTAATTACTATATTATTATTAATAGAGGTACCAAAAACTTCACTATAAAACCGTTATAGTGAAGTTTTTGGTACCTCTATTCAATTCTCTTACATCATGTGAATTGATGAAAATATTTGATATCTAATGCAATTGTTTCATGGCAATGTGTGATCTTAATCATCTGTAAACTCCCAAAAAGCTGATATTTTACTGATTTCGTATATTGTGTAAATTATTTTAACCATTTGAAGATTTTGTTGTGCATCTGTGGTTTGTGATTGGCATAGCTACAATTACACAACTTTTAAATGACAATGACAATATTTAGCTCTAATAATTTTTTTTTTTTAATTGTTGCCCCACACTAGGAATTTCTCCTGTATTGTGGGTGCGTTTACAAACATTTAAACTTACATACACAAACAGCCAGACCCATTAATCATTGCTCGTCTTTATTTTCAGAATGCTATGAAACTGCAGAACATAGACTTTAAAGAAATTGACAAGGATGTACTGGGTACAGATGGCGAGCACAAAGCCCCACCATCGGGCAGTAGTTGACAGAATGTCATTATGTGTGCATTGCAACTTGCCACATGCCACAAGATGTACTCTTGGAAGAAACAATACATGCCAGTTGAATACAAAAATAAATGTAATATTGATAAGCAGAATGATGTCAATGTATTGTACAGTACCCACACCTAAGGAGTTTTAGATAAAGTTTGGCATTGTAGAGCCACTCTATGTCATATTCTATATTGTTGTGCATGCTTAATGAAATGATCTAAATGTTGTTACTTAGAGCTCAAAGTATTTTGCAATTTGTTGTAAGAATAAGAAGGCATCTCTATCTTGCATTTAATTAGTTCAAATGTAGATAATGTTTTTATGTTGTATAGTTATTTAGGGACAATTAAAAGTTTTAAAATTGTTTTTTTTTCCTAAATGTATATATATACCCTTTCTCTTTAGCACTTATGTGTGGAGGATCTAAATAGACAACATTAAGGAAGCATGTATTGGTAGGTACATTCTCAAAAATACAGTTTCTGATTTCAACTTGCTGAACTTAGAAAATTCATGTTTGCACAAGTAATTAAAAATCATACATAATTATGTATGGGTACTTCCCCGCTGCCATAAAATTATAGACAAATATGATAATGATAATTATTTTAATATTAATATTTTAAAATAAAATTAGGTGCTATGTTAATTATCTCTGGCTCGTGTCTCTGGGTCTATACACATAGCCTCGACTCTTCATTTCTCTTATAACACCAGCTGGTAATCTGCCAGATACTGATATGGCATATACTCCTTTAGTGAATCGATCTGAAAACAACAATAGTCTATTAAATTAATCATACTAGTATTGCTATAATAGCAGAACAACCATACTTTTACCTTAAAGGGTAAAAGTATGGTTTTATGCTGAACATCAGCATCAATTTAGACATCCGTATCCGCGTAAATCGATGCGGAGCTGATGCGGATGCGGATGTGTACCAGGTCGCGACAAGAAAAAAGGGGGCGGGCCCGGCGAGTGGCGCTTGACGACCGCGCGTGCTGATTGACCAATAAGAAAGCAATAATTTTGTTTTGGACTTCGGTGTTTTGTGTTGTGACAAGATCTGACGCGCATGTTTGTTGTTTTGTCGTAAATAGTTAATTACAAGTTTATAACTTTTTTATTGTGCTTTTTGTTAAAAAGTGTTATCACATACATGTAACTGTATTGTTTATGTACGTAAGTATTACGTTATGTAAAGTGAGTGCTGCTTTTTTAATTCAAATTGACTTTTGTCTTTTTTTTAACCTACGCACACTCAAGTTTTTTGTACAGATCCGCATCCGCATCTGCGGATGTGAGTATGTGAGCCTCTTAAAATCCGCATACGCGGCAGCGAAAAAATCTGCATCTGCAACATCCCTGATCTAAATAGCCCATCAGATTAACATATAATTACAGTTTTGAAAAAGGAAATATGTTGACAGAAAAAGGCCGGTTACCGAGGCTTATCTTAATCTTCCTGTTAGCTAAAGAAAATACTGCTATCACTAGTCCATCAATCAGGCACTCCACTTATATTTTGAGCCAGTGACGTAGCTATTGAGAAGCCTACAATAATATTTGATGCTCAGCAGCTCAAATTCAACACTTACTTATGCGTTGCCACTTGCACACCCAACTATCTTCGGGGCTCATAACAGCAATCATTCTGGAAAATGAGAATTCAGGATTAGCATGATTATATACCTGAGGGGCAATTCCTGTACTTTCAATAACATTTGGATTCTATTCTCAGCCTCAATCTGTTAAAAGTACCCCTAAATTACCTACATTTCTGGCGCTGAGATGAGATTTTGATTACTCTTAGTATGGGAATTGGCCTTCTGCTATTTTAAATGACTAACAAAAGCAGTGTCAATATTCTCAGAATAAAGGGCAAAACAAACCATGCTATCTAATGACTGGCTGAACATAACAAACAAGTACTATTTGGATATTGACTGTCTCTGAATAAATAACATGCTACATGCAAATGGACTTACCCATCAAAGTTATTACTAGTGCAGTCATAAACATTGTCTTTATTGTTCTTCATACGGAGAAATTCATCGCAGTTGTCGCAGCCATCGTACTCAAACTGATCGAACGTCTGGAAGATGATTTGACAATATCAAAAAAGTTGAATGTGTACCACAATATATTCAATTGTCAGTGAAATCGTAGGTAACTAGGGAAATAAGTGGATTATGGAAATCGAGGGCCATGTTATGGACAGAGTTACGACGAAACAACAAGCAAATACCTTTATCAAAGAGCAAACTAAACAAGCTCGCAGTCCTCGGAGGTCTTTAGGCACCGTTTCCAACGACATTCTTCAAGTTGCGTTCTCCAACACTGTTGGTCTTAAATTGTAGTTCTTTGTTAGTATACGAAACTAATACATTTAGTTTTACAAGGCTTGAAAACATATAATAAAAACTTAACGGTGAAAACCTGAAAAATTCCAAGAGAAACGCGTCGCAAACGCTGCTAGACATGAATGCTTTGACATTTGACAATTCACAATAATGACAGAAAAATGGCATTATGGCATTTTGACATTTAGAATGACTGCTCACTGACATTCAGGGCAGTGTCGCCAGATAGTTACTTTTATAAAATTTTACGTTACTTTTGGCCACAGATGTACAAAGAGTAGTAGTAGTTTCTTTAATATGTCTGCTTTTGGCCCTGTTATGTTACTTCCATGTTACACGACGCAAGATGTTACTTTTACGTTACATTTCGTACTTGAAAAATATTTTAAATTTTAAGAACGACAGTTGCAGACAGGCAAGCCTGTTGCAACCTTTAATGTTGGCAAACCTTGTTTAATGTTCACACGGCGACGCATCGAGCTGTATGTACATTTCCAGTTTTAACAGAACTCGCATCAGAAGCTTATACTGGTTATGTATAGCTTGATGTGTAGCCATGCGTACCGATGATTTTATCTCTTTCGCCGTTTCGCGCACTTGCAGGACGAGTATAGTTTATTAAAAAAGTAAGGCCGATTCAAAATTTTGGTACAAAGAAGAAAAATACTGTTTATAAATACTATACAACTTTTTCCTAAAAAATAAAATAAAAAGAACACAAAAAAAATAACAAGTTGAATTTTTTTTTACTTTTGTCATCAAAATGTTACTTTTGAGTATTATTAAGTTACTTTGAAAAAAAGGGCACTGGCAGCACTCATTCAGGGGTGCGTTCAATTTATTTCGTTATCTGCCTATTGACGCCGCGACGCAACGCACTGAGCGTTGAATCTCTAAATGGCCGGTCATGCTACGGTTTCTTAGAAAAGCGGAGTCCGCACATAACGGCCACAGTGACGGCTGTCATGAAAATGATGACAGCGGTCAAGTTTCCGCGTTAAAAGATAGGTAGTCGCGTTTTGTTTTGTTTTAACACCTCTGACACACAATGACGGAGTGACTTTACTTGACTGTCATGGAAACGCTTTTGAGAAATGTGTGAGCTCACTCTTCTCAGTATGGACACTTTTTCGTAACTAAGTATGGTAGCGGTGTTTGACTTTACGGTGTCAAAAACGCTCTTTGAAAACACACCAACTTTCACAAACACCGTTTCAGTGACGTCATTCACCGGTGAATTGCGGACGCTATGTAGGTAATCACTGCTTTACTAGGAAACCGCACTTTACCAACCCACCGTCAAAGTCATCAGACGCAAGCGAGCGTAATAATTGAACGCACCCCTCACTACGTTAATGTTGCCATGTTAAAAAAGATACATAATCAAAATTTCACACTATTGGCCTGAAAGAGTAGGCAGAGCTGCAGGTGCATAGAATGTACGGAATCGCAATGGTAAGAACCTTTACTGTGGACTTATCCGCCTCGGAGAGGTTAGGATTAAAGGACATGACTACCATTCTCTCCAGTTGGTTATCTTTTCGGCATTATCTTCATACTAGTCAAAGTACCTATCTACTCAAATTTTTAGTTCCAAAACCAGTATTTGCTATAAAGTTTATATTCAATTCTATGTATAATGTATTTCATATCAAGGAAAACAAATCCTGTGGCTAACGATAAGAAAAATATTCTGATGAAATATTTATATTTTCTTTATTCTTGGTATGAGCAATTTTAATTAAAAAATACCTATTCTTAGCTTAGGCAAATATCGTATCGTAATACGCCAGTTTTACAAGATTCTTATTTTAACGCGTAATTGTCATTTATGTAGGTAGGTGTACTATACCTATGTTTATTATAGCCATAGCCCTTAGCATAGTAGTTTGTGGGGCCTACGTCGTTATCAGCACATAAGTAATTGTATTCTACACATTTCGATAAGAGACATTGCTCAAGGATTCATTCGATTAGTGTATAGATCTGTGAATGGAGAGGTGATAGGTCAGAGAGCCCTCAATAGTTGACGTCATGACGGCAGCTGCGCCGGCGCGGCGGCGGCGACGCGTTGCTCCGTGGAAATCTGCTACTGCGTAGTAAACTTCGTCGAACTTATAGATTTGAAACGTTAATGAGGTACCGTAATGCGCAGTTCATCATACACTCTATTTGCGTTCATTTTAAATCACGTACCAAAGTTGATAGTTGTTGTGTGAGTGTTTGAATGCTGTAGGTCGGTATGCGGTAGGTCTTGGATGAAAATACGAACTGTAATTACTACTATTGGTATTGGTACTAGAGGTTATGTCAGAGGTGTCAAACTCGATTTTACTTATGGCCTTAGGGCCATCAACAAAATTAAGAGTAGTGGGCCAAGCTCCAAGAATATGTATCGCAAAAATGAATGAAACGTCTGAAAAGTATCTTGAGATCTCGATGTATTTTGTTCTAGTCTAGACAATCTCACGATGGGCTTACTTCTACCCAATTCAACTCAAAGCATTTATTTCAAATAAACCATCAAACATTTCAAATAAAGGTACTTTTGAATTGTCAAGGAGTCGGTCAATCAGAAAGATGAAGCTAGTTGCCCACTCCAAACCGTAGTAGGTAGGTCTGGAGAAGAATGGGCAAGAAACTCCACGGACACTCTTTTAAATTATAAAATCGTTACAAAATATTGGTGACATCATTCATGTTGAAATTATACATGGGAGAACGACGTAGAAAGACGTGCACGTTAAAAGCATCCGTAATAAAAAAGATTAAAACGGAAAAAAAGAATTCAGAAATTAAAATCCGCCGTGTTGAATTCAGAAATAAAACTTCTTAATGCTTCTGAAGAAATTGATTAAGAGATACAGTAACACACGGTTTCTAGAAGGACGTGTCAAAATTGAGCTCATGTCAAGTGATCTGCAGGCCAATTCCCGTAATTAAAACTTCAAAATCTATTCGCAATCTCATCTCAGCGACAATCAAGTCAAAAACTTGTCAAAAACATAGCAAAATTGTTGATATTTTGGCAGATTGAGACTGAGATCAGACTGTGAACGTTTTTAAAATTAAGAGAATTGCCCCTCTGATTGGCTGTTTATTATTCAGACAGCCAAAAACACAGCAGTGTTGACATGCGTTTGCGTCTTCATTATTCTTATTAATTTTCTAATAAAAATCTTTAGATCGCGTGGGTTGATGGTGCTGGACCTTACTGCGCCCTAACAGGGCCATGATAGGCAATGTACAGATGCCTGCACATCAAGCTACTACAATTTGTCTTTCTTAAATAGATTTTCAACTTTATCGCTAAAGTATTAAAGTTCAAGGTTGATTTGGAAAATTTGTCAATTTCGGGTAGCTTGACCTGCTGGCGTCTGTACTCATTAATTTAGTCAGTCTTAGTCTGTAACTTTGTGTAGTTCACAATTGGAAGGTTTATCTACCCGAGTTCCCTTGCATCTGTAGTACTCATAATAATATATCCGGGCAGTTTTCTATCTATAGTATGTATCTATCTATATCGATACTACTAATAATAAGGCTGAAGAGTTTGTTTGTTTCAACGCCCTGATCTCCGGAACTATAGGTACCAGACGGATTTGAAAAAATATGTTTGCGTTTTATAGCCCAATTCTTAAGAAAGGCTATTTAACATCACGCTACGACCCTTAGGAGCCGAGCAAAAAGAAGAAAAAAGAACAGAATGAACGCCAAGCAAAACCAAACTAAAGCGCGGCCAGGCGAAGCAATGCGACGGGGTGGGTCGCACGCGGACAAAGTCGCGGTCAGGACCTATGTAGTCGTTAATATTGGGCTGGATTATTATAGAAATAGACGTTAGGTAGGTCGGTATAGGGGGGGGGGGGGGGGTGCCCGGTGTCCGGTGTCAAAACATGTTTAAAAATATACCACCTTACTGCCTTTAGATTATTTTCATCCGAAGTCTGTCTGTCTCATGCAAAATTCAGAATTTTAAATTAGGTCGAAGTGGTACGAAAACAAAATCTTAAAGTATATAGGTATTTTAAGATTTTGTTTTCGTACCTACCATATTTAAGGCTAGACAGCAGGACGGTGGTCGAAATAACCTTTTAATACATTTTAAAATATTAAAAAATATTTATAAGTAATAAATCATGCTTTGAACTTTCAAATTTATCTTGTTTACGCGAACATATCGGGGTAAATACTCGTATAGATTTGTTTTTCAGAAAATTCATCAAACAATATTTTTTTACTGCCTCGATGTTGTAGTTGTCGCATGCGCTACCTACTGCTGAGCATGAGATCCTTGGTTCGAATCCTAGGTAGGACAAAGATTTTCCATCAGGGACTTCTCAATACTGAGACGGAGTCTCGATTTGTCGTGCCCGGTTGATGGCAATAGGCCCGCCCCCTAATACATGGGACATAAACACTGGCGAAATGGGGGTGCACTATCGCTAAACCTCTGCCTAACCCTTCGGGGCTACAGGCATGATGTTATGTTAGGATGCTATGTAATACTTTTGCATTATTTCTCCTCGATTTAGGTCCTGTCTTGAGAGCCTTCTACAAGGTGGGGCAAAAGTATTCACCCGATGTTGTTTTACTGTATTTTTTTTTTGCCATATGCCAAAATTATTTTTTGAAAAATTGTTGTTCTACTTATGTATTATGTTTATTTAATGAATTAGAATTACTTCCATCAAGTCGAAAAAATGATATCGGCTCGTTTTATAGCATTTTCCATCACTTGTGTCAGAATTTCCGGCGATAGGTTCTCGCATTCCTGTCGGATATTCTCTTTAAGGGCTTCAAGAGTCTGAGGCCTGTTTACATAAGCCCGGGACTTCAAGTAACCCCGCAAAAAAAGTCTGGAGCGGTCAAATCGGATGATTTGGCCGGCCAGTGCAAATCGCCAAAGCGAGAGATTAGTCGACGCAATTATTCCGCGTTCTTGAGGAGTATAGGTAGCGTTCCATGGCCTATTGACGTGTATTCAGCATCTGTTTACTTCACAAATGTCAAAATAGAATTGACATTTGCCGCCATTTGCAAAAGTTATAGCGCAGTTCAATAGGGTCATTACTTTTGCCCCACGTTGTATAATCAACAGTGAGGTAGATCAGAGACTGTAAGCTAAGAGGCGAGTTGGAAACTGCCTACATAAGGAGGTGTTGTAGTGATGTGCTGTAACTACGGAATGTACAAGAGGCATTCACAAATAAAAATTAAAAAAAACAAGTTTTACCCACGCCTCCTTGCCTACCCCTCTCATCAAACAGACAAAATCAAAACACAATCCCTTCCCGCCAGCAGAAACTTTTCACCCGCTATTTGAATTTGAATCTTCTATCTATAGTAAGTATGCGCAAAATAAACAGATTAAATCAGATGAATGTACCTAACTATGATCGCTGTGTACAAGTAGCGATCGAGCCATACAGCCGGTCTATTCTGTTAAAACGTCACCGTGAAAACTTAGGTGAAGTGAGCTTGAAGTGAGCTGTCATTCTATCTGATGCTAGAGATAGACACTAATGACAGCTCACTTCACCTCAGTTTTCACGGTGAGATTTTAACAGAATAGATCAGCAGGGTTAGTTTTCAAAGACCAGCCAAATTTAAGGGTGTGGTACAGACCATCAGATTGAACAATGTTCTCCATGGGACCAATATCGTAATCGCGAATATTCAGCGTATACTCGTATACGTTTGGTGGAGTAGGTATTGAAGGTTTCTATGGGACAGTTAATAAATACCACAAAAGTGCAAACTGTTAATATAAGTTGGTTATTAATAAATAAATAAAATATGCGACACGAATGGCAATTTATTTAATTCTCAGAAAGAAGTAGCACTCGGGTGATTTTTAAAAATTTTGTACGGTTACAAAAATAAATACCGTTACAAAAATGAAAACGTAACAAAAAATAACAAAAAAGGAAATATTAGGACTATTTCACTGTAGATAATTAAAACAACGAAATTGCATTTAAATAATGTATTAACTGACTTTAATAAAAGGAGGAGTTTCTCAATTCGGATGTTTATGTATAAATATATATATTTTTATGTATGTTCGGGCACAACTCCGTCGTATATGAACGGATTTGCAAAATTCTTTTTTTGTTCGAAAGATCGATCGATCGATCCCGTGGGAATTATGGGAATATCGGGATAAAAGGTATCCTATATGTTAATCCTGGTTATAAACCATATGCTTGCCAAATTTCATCCAAATCCGTTCAGTAGTTTTTGCGTGAAATACAATTCCAAAACCCATACAAACCTCCATACAAACTTTCACGTTTATAATATTTGTAGGATTTGTGTGGGGTAGCTAGGTACAACTAAAAAGTGAAAAATAACGGTGTCAAAAAACGAAAATGCGGAACCAGCGACACCGACTTCCGAAATTAAAGTTATTTTTCAGTTTGTAGTGTCTTTTTTGGAAGTCGGTTGTTTTTTATTTGTAAAAAAGTTTTTTTTATTTTAAGTGTCAAGAATATTTTTTCCTTGACTTAGGCGCTCGCTTATGAAATGGACTAAAACCTGTTGTTATCCCCATAGACAATGGCCCACCTTCCATCCTGCGCTGCATGCACTTGAGGATCTTATGACTGCGTCAGTGAGTGAGCAGCTGAATTTAGGGCCAAAAATGTTTGAACTTTATACCATCGATACGCTAAGAAGATTGACCTACCTACCTTATATGTTTACAAAGTGGCTCAGTAAGTCAGTAGGTACCTACCTCCTACAAACCTCTCCAAAGAAGTACTTTCAGAAACGCAACTATAAAAGCTGAAATTGGAAGTAGAATGAACGTTTTTGTCGAGCACCGAACATTATGTAGTTTTATGAACGCTAAGATAAGATTTTATTTGTGCCATTACGTCGAGTTCAGCCCATGGATAAGAAGGCTCTAAAGACGAAGTATTTAGGTGCTTTGTTACTGTCCACGAAATACCTAGATACAAAATGTGTATCCATTTGAAGCCGAACTTATTTACAATTTTAAAACGAATATAAAGGTTATCAAGGGCACATCAATGCAACTGTTTAACCTTCAGCCAACCTAAGTAGGTCCTAGTAACCTTTGCTAAGGGCACTTTGTCGTGAACTGCTTTAAACAAAAATAGGTTTATCTAGCTAAACGTGTGTTAGCTACTAAGTTAGTGTTTAAAAAAATGTTTTTTTTTGGTTATGACAGTATTTGCGACGGTACCTACTGTAAAGGTTGTCCACTAAAGTCAACCTTTTGTAGTGCAGGCTGGCTATAATATAGCGCGGGTTCCATTCGAATATTCAAGCAAGTTTAGAACGGGGTGTCAAATATTACTGCTAGTTTAGTCGGCAATATGTAAAGACGTTCAGTCAATATACACGTAAAGAAATCGTATCGTTGTTTGATTCCTTTGAAGGACTCATCAGCAGCAGATACTGTCTTATTCTCTCGCGAGTATCACCAGTACTGACAATAGTGTATCATAAGCTGCTTGAAATCAATGCTTAACTGTTCTGTGGCATGCCTCCACTGAAAGGGAAATGCCACTACGGCGTGTTTATAGACTAGGTCCTAGTCAATAGACACGCCGTAGATGCGTTTCATCCTAGTCACTAAGACGACGATGAAGACGACGTACAGCTTTTTCAGCAAGAACCACCCGCCACTGAGGATGAGGATGCCACGGAAGAATTCTTATCTCTCGCCAGGACCCTGACTGCCTAAGAGGATCAAAACGTATTAACAGTTTATTTTTTTAATTTAATTATTATCTATAATTAATTAATTGTTTAGGCGATATGAAGGAATATTTTGATTAAAATGTTTTTTTCGAAAAGGACAATGGGTAATTCTGTATAGGACCCTTAAAAAACATTACTGTAGCATTATGAACTATGCCTATCTTTTATACCCTCAGGGGGTAGTTTAATTAATAAGAAAACATGTCTGAATTTACTTGAAGAAAAAAATATGTGAGGAAGTAAGATTGATTTAATAAAGGGAAATATTTAAATTATCTTGTAACAACTTATTGTCCTGCTGATGATGATGGACCCTTTTTGCAATTAATGAACATGCAAAAACTTTATGCGATTCTAATAATGCACTTTTTTAAAAATATTTGAGTCCTTTTTTAACTTTCTGGCCTTTTGTCACAGTTTGTAGTAATAACTAAACTAGGGTTCCCCGTCTCGCGGGGGACGAGACGGGGTATGTGGGACTCCCTGTCGGAATGACAATATACCCACTAAAACTCAGCGGTGTTCCCACATCGCCGTCATGGGAGGGCCATGGGAAACCGGCATAGCCTTTACTACCACAGCCCTCCCGGGGCATGCCCGCCTAGCTGGTATGGCCGGCCCCGCATGCCCCCCAGGTTGGGGGGCTACGGGAATGGCCGGGAACACCTGGCCATTCCCGTCCCACACTGGTGGAGGCCTGTGCGATACAGGCAACGGTGGCCCCGCACCCGTTGCCTGCTGGCCTCCACGCCTGCTTAATGGGCAGGCCCCGCATGCCCCCCGCGTTGGGGGGCTACAGCTGCAGAGGATAGGGAGAGCGGCAACGTAACACCGACACTCCTCTTCCCCTGCGGCCCCACCGCGTCCGCCATCAAACGGTGGCGGCCCCGTCAAGGCCGCGGAAGGTAGGGAGAGCGGCAACGTAACACCGACACTCCTCTCCCGCCGCGGCCTCCAAACCTCAGCCGCGATGTCTCCCACACGGGGAACATCGCGGCCCGCCTCAGGTAGGTTGCGATGTCGCCCAAGCGGCACCGCAACCTACCCGCTGGCCGCTACGTCGTCGGCTTGGTGGCAAAGCCCTGACGAGCGGCCCCCGCTCGGGTTCCTCTTCGCTTCACCGTGGTTCTCCAAGCCACGGCTACTGAGCCCCCCCGCCTCGTCAATGCGGGAACCCACCGGGGGGAAACTAGGGTACCCTGACCAAACGGGTTAGGTTAGGTTGGAACTGTGACCAACTGCGCAAGCCGAGCGAGCGCTGCACCCAATTTGATCGCAGTTACTTGACTATTTAGCATTTATAGGACCCCAAAATATGAATTATTTGAGGTTCACAAAAAGAGGCTCAATCATTACATTAGAGTGGTCAATAATATTTTTAGCAGCCCAAAAATTCGTTCGATTAAATACATATTTTCTTTTGTGAATCTCAAATACTAACAGAAATTTTCTGTAATTATTTGAGGTAGGTACACAAAAAAAAAAACAAAAATGAGGCTCAATTATTTTAAAAAGTGCATCATTAGAAGCGCAGAAAGTTTTAGAGGTTCATTAATCTCAAGAAGTGTCCATCATTAGCAGCAGTATGAACGTAAACGAGGCAAAAGGAGAAAGAATGTAAGGATCGTAGCAGGTGGCACTTTGTAGTTACTGCCTGCCCCCATGGGAAGAAGGCGTGATTTTAATTAGTTGGTTATAAATAAATAAATAAACTTTATGTTTAAAAATAATATTACCATACTGGCGAGGGAATAAGACGGTATCTGTATAATATGTTCAGATCGATTCTGTAAAAATCTCACCGTGAAAAGTTAGGTGAAGTGAGCTTAGAGTGAGCTGTCAATAGTGTCAATCCCTAGCATTAGTTGGAATGACAGCTCACTCCATGCTCACTTCACTTAAGTTTTCACGGTGAGATGGTTACAGAATCGCACTGCTGTACTCAAAGCAAATAAAATGATAACGCGTATTCGTTCGTGTATCTTTTTGTTTATTTTCGGCCTGTCTTAATAAAATTATGGTGGCCAGTCTATCCATTATCAAGTGTTAGTTTATCTAATGGTTATATTTTTAACTAATAGTTAATTATTCGACCATTAGCAATGATAATATTATATCATTAGATAAACTAAAAATTGGTCAAAAAACACATTTTGCTATTTAACCTTTAGTTACTATTTTTAACAATTGGTTGAGTTTAACTACGGATCAAAAAACCGGCCCTAAGACCATTTTTCCGTAGCTTCAACGATTATGGTACTTACCCTTAAGTCGGACTTTACACTTTTTATTTAATCTTTTTTTGTTGTTTTTAACTGATGTATCTATCTGGTGTATTGTGTGTCTTTTAGTCTGTGCCAAATAAATGTATTTTCTTTCTTCTTTCTTTCTTACTGCCCCGTCAAAAAATCCGCCCTGTATATTTATGTAGTTAAAATTACGCTTTTTAAAGCATATTGCCAATTTTTTTACACCTGCAGCCTGTGGGTCAGTTATTCGCAGCGGGCATACAGCTACCTGCGTGTCCAAAATAATAATGCACTCAGGGTACTGTTGGGGCTGCCATGGCATTGCAGTGCGTCAGGGATGTTTGCTGAGGCGCGGGTGGATGGCATTGCCGCTATCGTTAGGAAAAAATTCACCTCCCTACTCGCTCGCGTTCGTGGCAGTACCAACACTATACTGGGTGTTTTTATTTATATTTATTTTATTTATTTATTTTACCATTTGTTACGCGCATCACTATTAAGTAAAGCGCTGACACAAGGGCACGAGGCACAACGCGTGCGCATCATCGACCCAGTTGCTACGAGGGGAAATTGCTGACACAGAACGCGAGGCCCGAAGACACCCTCTACGTGACCGAACCCGTGCACTTCGCATCCACCATCGATCGAGTCAATTTGATTTTCCAATAATTGTAATTTCTTTTATTAAAATAAATTAGTTTGTAATAGATTCGGTTTTTTTTGAGTCCTCCGGCAGTAGCCTACGTAATTGGCCCAGTCGGTAGGATTCCCGGGTCGTGCTTGCGAGTACCGGTACATCGCACCGTGTTCGCTACGATAGACTTTCAACGTCGCACCGGGAGATCCTGAACAACGAGACTACGCCGGAGATCCAGATATCGATACCGCTCAACGTAAGTTCGCTGAATTTTCTTAGTGGTTGCTTGCTTCCTTTTTGTGTGTAAGTTTCATATTCCTTATCCAACATTGTTTACCATTGTTTACCCACGGAGATCGAGTACACTTAGGTTAGTTAGTAGTTCGTCAAGAAGGTGCCGGTACCCGCTGGAGCACCGGCATCGGCACCCAAGAAGGCTCAGGGGCCGTCTAGAGTCAGAGCCCCACGCTCCGCGGCTGTAGTCATTACGCTGCAGCCCGGAGCCATCGAAAGGGGCCTGACATACAAGGCTGTCCTGACGGAGGCGAGAGCCAAAGTCGCGTTCCCCGACCTTGGCACACCGACCGGCTTCAAAATGAGGCCGGCAATGACGGGGGCGCGGCTGTTCGAGGTATCGGGTGCCTCGAGCGGCGAGAAGGCGGACATCCTGGCCGCCAAGTTGAGGGAGGTCCTTAACGCGGAGGACGTTCGGGTGTCCAGGCCGGTAAAGACCGCTGAAGCATCGACGGACTGGACGACTCGACGACTCCGGCCGAGGTCGTGGCGGCCGTCGCCCGGGCGAGATTCGCGTCGACGCTTCCGGGCTCGGCGCGATCTTGGTGCGGTGCCCGGTGGCAGCGGCGAACAAAGTCGCCGACGCTGGGCGTCTGTTGGTGGGGTGGGTGGCAGCGAGGGTGAAGCCGCTACAACCCAGGGCCTTGCGGTGCTACCGTTGCCTCGGCATTGGACATGTCAGGGCACGGTGCACCGCCGAAATAGACCGCAGCGAGCTGTGCTATCGCTTCGGTCAGGCCGGCCACAAGGCGGCCCAGTGCTCCGCGGCGCCAAACTGCAGCCTCTGTACAGCTGCAGGGAGCCCCGCCAGGCACAGAGCGGGC
Organism: Apamea epomidion; assembly: GCA_947507525.1. Lineage (NCBI taxonomy): Eukaryota > Metazoa > Arthropoda > Insecta > Lepidoptera > Noctuidae > Apamea > Apamea epomidion. The sequence goes on from OX382237.1 coordinate 11,946,048, forward strand.
GGAAAGGCCTGTGGCGCGCCCGCCCAGACCAAGAAGAGAGGGGGTGCCAAGGCTGCCGGGGGCTCTTTACCCCCCCCTTAGCCTGGCAGCCCTTCCGCTGACTCCCGGCCTAGGATTGGTGTGGAGGGAATGGATTGCGCATAATGGCGCTCTACCATTTCCTCCAGGGCAATATCAACCACTCTGCTAGAGCTCAGGATCTCTTGCTCCAGAGCATGGCAGAGTGGTCGATTCAGGTGGCTGTGGTCGCTGAACCGTATTTCGTCCCCCCCAGGGATAACTGGGTGGGAGACCTGGACGGTTTGGTGGCCATCATTGGCGGGACTCTTGTCAACCCGACCCGAGGTCACGGCTGGGTATCCGCCCTCGCGGACGGTATTGCCACGGTTGGGGCGTATTTCTCGCCCAACAAGAGTCTCGCCGACTTCGAGAGGTTCCTTGTCGAGTTGGGTGCCATCGTGGGCCGACTCCACCCTCGCTCAGTGCTGTTGGTCCCCTGTGACCGATGCTAGGGGCGAGGGGCTGGAGGAGTGGGCGGTCACGAGTGGCTTGACCGTCCTAAATCGGGGCTCGGTACACACGTGCGTGCGGCAGCGGGGCGGGTCTATAGTGGACGTATCGTTCGCTAGCCCCGCTGTCGCGGGTCGTGTCCGCGACTGGCGTGTCGCCGTGGAGGTGGAGACGTTGACGGATCACCGATACATCCGCTTCGACGTCTCCGCCCAGACCACCATCGCGCGCGGTTCACCGGCCTCGCGAACGGACGGTCCGCGCTGGGCGCGTAAGCACATCGACAGGGAGCTTCTCGAGTAGGCCGCAATTGTCCAGGCCTGGAGCTGGGAGTCGGCAATGAACGGACCCGTCGACGTCGAGCACGAGGCGCTGTGGTTCCGCGGGGCGATGACGCAAATCTGCGACGCGTCTATGCCCCGGGTCCACGCACAGTCAGCAAGGCGCCAGGTGTACCGGTGGACCGCCGAGATCGCGCAGCTGCGCGTCGCGTGCATGGCGGTTAGGCGCCAGTACACCCGATACCGGAGGAGACGTCGTCGGGTCCCTGACGAAGAAGCCGCGCTGTATGAGGTGTACCGCGCGGCGAAGGGGACACTGTGGCTGGCCATCAGCGAGGCGAAGACGCGAGCCAGGGAAGAGATGTTGGAGATTCTAAACGGGGATCCGTGGGGGCGCTCTTATCGCGCGGTCCGAAGGAGACTTCGAGCCGCGGCGCCCCCACTTACGGAGAGTCTCCAACCCGAGCTGCTGGAGGAAGTGGTCGCAGCCCTCTTCCCGGCAAGAGCGGAGCATATGCCGCCGCCGATGGCTTTGTCCTCAGCCACAGAGTCCACAGAGGAGAACGCCATCAGCGTCCCAGAGGTGGCACAGGCAGAGATGGGGGCAGCCGTGATGCGGCTCCGGGCCAAGAACGTAGCTCCGGGCCCCGACGGGATCCACGGCTGTGCGTTAGCCCTCGCTCTGAAGGAGCTTGAGCCCCAACTGAGAGGCCTCTATACCGCGTGCTTTGAGCAGGGCCAGTTTCCCTCTTTGTGGTAATCTGGTCGTCTGGTCCTGCTCAGGAAGGCGGGGCGCCCTGCGGACTCGTCGTCCGCGTACCGGCCCATAGTGCTGCTAGACGAGGTGGGTAAGCTGTTTGAGCGAGTAATCGCAGCCCGCCTCGTCGGCCACTTGTGCAGAGAGGGGCCGGACCTGGACGACAGTCAGTTCGGGTTTCAGCACGGGTGCTCCACCATACACGCAGTGTCGCGAGTGAGAGTCCTGGCGGAGGAAGCGGTGTCCCGGGGCGGGGTGATGTTGGTGGTGTCCTTGGACATCTCCAACGCCTTTAACACCCTGTAGGAGTGCTGTGTGGAGTTGTATTCGGGAGGCACTGCGGTATCATCGAGTGCCTCCCTACCTCCGCCAGATCGTTGGGGCTTATCTGTCGGAGAGGTGTGTCACCTACATGGGACGTGATGGCAGAAACCAGCGCCACATGTCGTGTGGCGTTCCACAGGGCTCGGTGCTAGGCCCGCTCCTGTGGAACGTCGGGTACGACTGGGTGCTGAGGGGCGAGCTCAGACCGGGGATAGACCTGATGTGTTATGCGGATGACACGCTGGTCACTGCCCGGGGGAGCTCGCACAGGGAGGCAACGTTGCTGGCGACGGCTGCGGTCTCACAGGTGGTGGGCCGCATACGTCGCCTGAGCCTGGAGGTGGCCCTCAACAAGTCGGAGGCCATGGTGTTTCAAGGCCCCCGGCGGGCGCCGCCGCCCGGCTCACACATCGTGGTCGGGGGGGCCCGGATCGCTGTCGAGTCTACCATGAAGTACCTGGGATTGGTGCTCGACAGCCGGTGGGACTTCGGCCCCCACTTCCGGCGGCTGGCACCCAAGTTGTTGGGCGCGGCTGGGGCGCTATCAACGCTGCTTCCCAATCTGGGGGGCCCGAGCGCCACCTGTAGGCGGCTCTATGTGGGGATCGTCCGATCGATGGCCTTGTATGGGGCCCCGGTGTGGGCTTCTGACCTGACGGCCGGCAGTATCGCAATATTGCGGAAACCGCAGAGAGCGATGGCCGTCAGAGTCATAAGGGAATATCGCACGATCTCCTACGAGGCGGCCTGTGTACTGGCTGGATCCCCACCCTGGGACCTCGAAGCGAAAGTACTCGCGTCATTGTATCGGTGGCGCGAGGAAGCGAGGGCGCGAGGTGAGCGACCGATGCAGCGAGACATGGAGCTGCGTCGGTCTCAGCTTCGCGAGGTCTTGGTAGCGGAATGGCGGGACAGGCTTACACGCCCTACCGCTGGCCTCGTCACCATCGAGGCGGTCCGGCCGGTGCTCGAGCGCTGGCTCGGGAGGAGGCACGGCTCCCTGTCGTTTCGGGTGACGCAGGTGCTCTCGGGGCATGGTTGCTTCGGGAAGTACCTGTGTCGCATTAACAGGGAGCCGGACGCCCGGTGTCACCACTGCGTCGACTGCCGGGAGGACACGGCGTGGCATACGCTGGCAGAGTGTGCCGCCTGGGAGGACCCGCGCCGTGCCCTCATCTCAGAAGTAGGCAGTGACCTGTCGCTGCCGGCCGTGGTCGAGTCGATGGTCGGCAGCGAAGAATCTTGGGACGCGGTGGTTTCCTTCTGCGAAACAGTCGTCTCGCAGAAGGAGGCTGCGAAAAGGGAGAGGGAGATCTCGTCCACTCACCCGGCCCGCAGCAGGCGCACCGGGCGTCGGCGGAGGGCGGACAACGCCCTCTTCCAGCCCCCCTAAAAGGGTCCAGGGGCGACGGACTCGGGGGCGTCCGTTGCCCCCCACACATCAGGACCCGAGGTGGCGGCGCGTAGTGTTCCACGCGTGCCCCTCTTAGACGTCACGGGGGGAGTCTTACACCTCACTCCCCCCCCTGACCCGAGGAGGCCCGCGGTGGCGGGCCGGCACTAGTCGGGGGTTGCGGAAGGATCGTACGTTCCCGTGACCCCCGGCGTAGGTGTGATATGGAACACCGGAGTGGTTTTTAGCTTACCAGGTTCATCAAATTGTGTGACCAGCTAGCAGCTGATTTCACCCGAGAGGAGCAACAGTTAAATAAATTAGCGCTTTTAAATGGCATATTGCACAAAGTTACGGGGCTCGCCGTCCGTCAGATTAACTCTAATGGTATACCCGATGATTGGGCAGGTATACGTAGTGCTCTTGTTAATAATTTAGCCGACCAGCGAGATGAGACCGCTCTCTACAATGATTTGGCTTTACTTACACAAGGTTCCGGCACGCCGCAGGAATTTTATGAGCGTTGCCAGAGTCTTTTCAGCACCGTCATGACATATGTTTCATTGCACGATACCCTAGATTCAACCATTGCGGCCAAACGCGATTTGTATCGCAAACTAACTTTGCAGGCCTACCTTCGCCATTTGAAAGATCCTTTAGGCGCGCGTATTAGATGCATGAGACCAGAAAACATTGAGAAGGCTCTAGAGTTCATGCATGAGGAAGCTAACACTATATGTACTTGCAGAGCAAAAATGGCAACTTGTCGGATAAAAAATCTTTGGCTCGATCGCCACCTAATCAACAGAATGAAGCTAATAATAAAATACATCCAAATAATATGCTTGTTCCATTTAAGCCCAATCCTTTTAGCTTGCTCGGTCCGTTTAGACCGCAGGGACCGCAATTTATGCCACGGCCTTGGCCATCTCAGCACCAATTCGGAATGCCGTTTAATCCAAGTAACATGCAACCACGTGGCCCAACCCGTACGCAACGAGTACTCGGCGCACCACCGCCTAGTAATAATCAAGATGGTTCCGTATTCAGAATGCCCCCAAGAAACCCGTATCCGAATCCGAATAACGGTCCCAAGCCGATGAGCGGCGTGAGCCACTTTGTGCCCAGGCCCCTGCCTGCTACCAACAGCTGGAATTCGGCACTACAGGGCAATCCACCACCTTCCAACTATCTTAAAACTCGCGAAGTTAATGTGAACAAGTGCTTAAATTATGGGGAGGACTATTATTACCCCGACCTGTCTGACTACTTTTACATTGACCTCTACAACCAGAACTACTTCTTTTTCGACGACTATATGACCATGTCACACCGGAACAGACTGACGGGACTAACGACAAAGACAAGCCAGGTACTGCTGAACAACAGCGACCCTCGACCAGTCAGGATTTTCAGAAAGCTTCGAAGTCAAACAGCTCAGGATAGAATTAAACTTGCAAACCCAAAGGCAACTACCGTTTGATCGTATCCATAACCCCCCACTTAACTTTTTAATAGATACCGGTGCAAATCCATAATTTCTCAGTCCGGAAGCGGTCCAAAACTATTTCCCGCACATACCTCTTAACTATGATCCATTCGAGGTTACTAATGTTCATGCTACAAGCAGGAGCGACCACTCTATTAACTTACCCTGCTTTCCCGAATTCGGTGACGTGGAATCAATTAAACTATTCACGATCGTTTTGATGGTTTGATAGGAATGGATTTACTTACGAAATTGGAGGCTAAGTTAGATTTGAAAGATCTTACATTTATAACTAAGTTTGCAATTAATCCGATCCAAATTTATAATTCTCGAAATTTAAATCTCTATGAGAAAATCATACCAGCGGGAAGTTCCAAATTAATACGATTACCTATTAATGCACCGGATGGTGAGGTTTTTGTAGAGGAGCAGATAATTTGCAATTGTACTATATCCGAATGCCTGACCACAGTTTCTAATAGCCGCGGTATGGTCGAGGTGTCCAACCCAACCCATAACGATATAATATTTTCACTGGACCATGCCACTCAGGCAACGATATTTAATGTTGAATGCACTGAGCCATTGTTACCTCGCGCTAAAGATGTTACGTCCCGGATACGCACCGATCACCTAAACGAGAAGGAAAAGGCAAACTTATTGGCACTGTGTTCAAAGTACGCCGACGTCTTTTATATAGAAGGCGAGGCATTAACCTTCACCAACAAAGTAAAGCATAGTATTAAAACTACAGATGAAATTCCAATTTATACTAAAAGTTACAGATATCCGTTTATACATCGTCAGGAAGTTAGTGACCAAATAGCGAAGATGGATCAAGGAAACATTAGACCGTCTGAATCTGCATGCAGCTCACCAATTTGGGTCGTTCCAAAGAAAAGTACGCCTCTGGGAAACAGAAATGGCGTATAGTCATTGACTTTCGGAAGCTAAATGAAAAAATGATCGATGATAAATACACTATCCCAAATATTACAGACGTCCTGGACAAACTAGGCAAATGCCAATATTTCAGTTCACTTGACTTAGCATCAGGATTACACCAAGTAGAGTTCAACCCCAGTGACATTCCCAAGACCGCCTTTAATGTTGAACATGGGCACATTGAATTTTTGAGAATGCCCATGGGACTTAAAAATTCCCCTTCCACATTCCAACGAGTGATGGACAACGTACCACGAACAACGTGGAGTCCTTTACTCCAAAATGTTATATGTCTCGTCTACCTTGACGATATAATTGTATTCAGTACCTCTCTCCAGGAACACATGAATAACTTAGAAAAGGTGTTCCAAAGGTTAAGAGAATCTAACTTCAAAATCCAGTTAGATAAATCAGAGTTCTTAAAACTCGAAACAGCATACCTAGGACATGTCATCAGTACCGAAAGGACAAGATCATAGCTATTCAAAATTACCCCATACCTAAAACACCCAAGGAAATTAAACAGTTTCTCGGACTCCTCGGTTATTACCGAAAATTCATTCCATACTTTTCTCGTATTACCAAACCTCTGACACAATGTTTAAAGAAAGGAAAACGGGTAACTTTAGACTCAGATTATATTAACTGTTTCGAGAGGTGTAAGACTCTACGGACCAACGACCCTATCCTTAAATATCCCGACTTTGACAAAGAATTCATCTTAACCACAGACGCCTCCAATTTTGCAACAAGGTTCTATTGCCACCTCTGATAAACCCGTAGCTTATGCGTCACGGACACTCAATGAAAGTGAAGTAAACTACAGTACAATAGAAAAGGAATTACTAGCCATTGTATGGGCAACAAAATACTTTCGGCCTTACCTCTTTGGACGCAAGTTCAAAATAGTAACGGACCACAAACCATTACAGTGGGTCATGAGCCTCAAGGAACCAAATTCACGACTAACCAGGTGGCGGTTAAAGTTAAGCGAATATGATTTTACCGTCATCTATAAAAAGGGCAAACACAACACCAATGCCGACGCCCTGTCTCGCGTCGAGATCTACAACGAGGAGGTTAGTTCGATGATCGCAAACGTAACTGACAGACCACCATCCCTAGCTAACTCCAACACCCTGACAGTACATACCTCTGAGGAAAACCCTATACTTGAAATACCCATTACTGAGGAACCACTTAATAAATTTCACCGACAGTTGTGTTTAACCGTCGTAGGCGACTTTCGAAAACGAGCTACTGCAACTAAGCCACTTGACACCCACACTCGAACATCCGTTCAGCTATCTGAATCTAACCTAGAAGAGGATCTGATTAACACTATTAAGAAATATGTCAACCCCAAGATCAAAACTGCCCCGTTAATAAATCCACACCTTGCAATGTACAACATAATTCCTCTGCTACAAAGACATTTCAAAAGCTCATCTATGAAATTGGTATTGGCAAAAAAGGAACTTGAAAATGTAAAGGAGTACCTGAGGCAGTAGGAAATCATTCGTCACTACCACGAAGGCAAGATCAACCACCGTGGTATCAGTGAGTGCTTTCTAGCTTTATCTGTTAAATATTATTTGCCAAAGTTGCGAGAACACATAACCAAATTCATAAATGACTGCACAATACGAGGGTTATTCAATAAATACTTAGCCTACAAAAAGTAAACGAAAATTTTAGAAAAGTGGCGATTTATTTTTCAACATAGTCTCCTTTTAGTTCGATACACTTAGCCCAGCGATGCTCCAACTTTTTTAACCCGTCCGAAAAATAGTTTTTGTCAAACTCTGCAAAATAGGCCTCCGTGGCGGCGATGACCTCCTCATTTGATCCATATCTATTCCCAGCGAGAGATTTTTTCAGATTAGGAAACAGAAAGAAGTCACAAGGGGCCAAATCTGGAGAATACGGTGGATGGGGCAGCAATTCGTAGCGTAATTCGACCAATTTGGCCATGGCAACGGCAGACGTGTGAACCGGTGCGTTGTCGTGGTGAAACAGCACTGTTTTCTTCGCCAGATGGGGTCGTTTTTTCTTTAATTCGGCGTCGAATCGGCCCAATAAATCGGCATAGTAAAGCCCTGTAATTGTTTTACCCTTCTCGAGGTAATCGATGTAGATCACACCTTGTGAATCCCAGAAAACGGTGGCCATAACTTTTCCGGCCGATTTTACAGTTTTCGCCTTCTTTGGAGCACGTTCCCCGGTCTGGATCCATTGTTTTGATTGCTCCTTGGTCTCTGGTGTGTACCAATGGATCCAGGTTTCATCGATGGTCACAAAACGATGCAAAAACTCCGCTGGATTCCGCTTAAACAGCGTCAAACACGTCTCCGATGTGGTCTCACGGTTGCACTTGTTTTCCGGTGTGAGTAAACGCGGCACCCATCGCACCGACGGCTTTCTCATGCCGAGTTCCTCGTGAAGAATATGATGCACTGTTCCTTCTGAAATGCCTACAGTCTCAGCTAGCTCCCGAACCTTCAATCGGCGATCTGCCAATACGAGATCATGGATTTTTTAAATGTTTTCCTCCGTAGCAGCTGTTTTTGGTGCACCTGGACGTGGTTCATCAAAAACCAACGTACGGCCACGTGCAAACTCGTTGAACCAATTCTTGACGGTGGCCATCGATGGAGAAGAGTCACCGTACACAGCATCCAAGCGCTCTTTGATTTCGATTTGCGTTTTCCTTTCCAAAAATAGGAATCGAATCACCGAACGATATTGCTCTTTTTCCATTTTTGTAAAACCGATCGATACGTTCGCTTCCATAAGTTGTCAAATTAAAACAAATGAAGGGATTGGAATGAAAATTTGAAAAAAGAATGTGCTACACTGTGGTAAAACTATTTTGAAACTACAGCGCCCTCTGGCGATGAGGCTAGGTACTTATTGAAAGTACGATTGGAGCCCCATAAAGCAGAAGTTCAATATAGCGCCCCCGTCCACCAGACCGTTCGAAATAATACATATGGACAGCTTTTCCGCACAGAAAAATACGTTACATTCATAGACGCCTTCTCAAAGTATCATAAAGCCTACCTCCTTCGAGATGGGACTGCACTTAGTATCATACAAGCTTTATTAATTTTCAGCACGCATCATGGCCTACCACTAACCATTATTACAGATCAAGGGACCGAATTCACCAACCAGATGTTCTCCGAGTTCTGCAAGGTGCATAAAATAATTCATCACCAAACACTCGCACACTCACCTAACGCTAACGGTAACATTGAACGCTTCCACTCCACCATATTTGAAAATCTTCGTTTTTTGAAACTAAAACACAAAAATGAGCCAGTTGTACATCTGATGCCATATGCTATCATAGCGTACAATAGTTTGATCCGTTCCTTCACACGATGTAAACCATAAGACCTTACCACTGACCTACGAGACCCGATTGACATAGATCTGACCGGACACCTACTACAACAATATACTGAAACACACAGGGAACGCATGCAAAAAGTATACGAACTAATCAATGAGACGTCTCTCGCTAATCGAACGGCGCTCATAGTGAGTCGTAATAAAACTCGTGAGGACGAGGTCGATTATGAACCCAACCAACAAATATTCATCAGTAATCCCTCTGCTATTAGATCTAAACTCGCACCCAGATACAACCACGATACCGTCCTAGCTAATCTACCTATCCACATTTATACTTCCAAGAAAAAGGGACCTATAGCTAAATCCAGACTAAAACTGCGAAATTGTTGAAGGATACCCCTGATGCTGTCGCTCAGCCTAACATGGGCGCAGGAGATCAATCTAGAACGACTTGAGAATGGACCTGGACTATTGCCCTTCAAATTAGGACCCATGAAACTCATTACTCATTATCATACATTCCTGCAGAACATAGAACTAACAGACATAGACAACAACATTAACGAAATACGAACTCAACTTATTAAAGCCACGGACAGACTAGACAATTACACCCGCACTTTATACGAGTTCCAAATAGACAGTTTGTACGTGGAACTAAATAAAACCTCATCTCATCTACAAAGCCTTAAGCCCAATCGATTCAAGAGAGGTTTAGTAGATGGTCTTGGTTCCGTAATTAAGAGCATTACAGGAAACCTGGATCATAGAGATGCCATTAAATATGATAACGCCCTTAAAGCACTCAACAATAATCAGCAACAAGTGGTTATTGAGCAAAATCATCATATAAGCCTGAACAAAGGTTTGATGAACGAGCATACAAAAATGATTACAAAATTAGCAGAAAACCAAGTACAATTAAATGAAAGTCTGCACATTTTAATTAACGCCGATAAGTATAAACAACACAACCTCATAAAATTTGCAAAGTTCTCGCAAAGCTGCAAATAATTAGCAAATAACGTAGATAGTCTATTAAGGGAATTAAGTAGGTTAGAGAACGCAATAGCACTTTCCGGTCAATCGCATACTCACCATTCCATGTTGGGTATAGAAATACTAAGCAACATAATACGCAAACTAAGCGCGCTTTATAGTAAAGAATTAGAAATTAGAGAATATTATGACATCATTAAACCATTAGCTTATTATCGTGGAAGTCAAATTGTTTTCGCATTTAAATTTCCCATAACGTCTCCACTAAAACTCCTGTTGTATAAGTTAGTTATTGTACCGGATAGAAATAGGCAAGCCATCATCCCATCCTACCCATTCCTAGCGATCACTGGAAACATTTGAATGCGTGTATAGAGGCAGAATGCCTCTGAAGGTAGCTTCAGAGTATCTCTGCGAAGAAAAACTCAACCATCAAATGAGAACCCATCCAGACTGCATCTGCGATATCATTGGAAGTCAAACACCGCAAAAAACATGCTACACGATTACTATTAGCCTGACAAAACCCGCAATGGAAAAGCTGGATGACCGCCGCTACGTTCTCGTGTTCCCGAAACCAACACAAGTCCAGTTAATCTGCGAACAAGAAGAATCCATAACTCTAGCCGGAAGCTTCCTAGCCACAATTCCACATAATTGCAAGATACGAACAGATGAGTTCTCCATCGTCAACATTAACGACCACATCAAGGGACAACCCATGAAGATAAGCAAAGTGCCAGATGACATCGAAGGATCAACCATGCCACTCCTTAAAATCAGTGCTATTAACTTAAAAAAGCTGCACGATATTCAAGATAGAATAGACTTACAGAAGCCAATCCACATTGAACCAATATCAACTATTTACCATACGACAATCCCATTTTATGGTACACTACTTGCCTTATTTTTACTGGGAGAAATACTATAATACCGATCCACATCCGCCGAAAGAAGCAGATGACAAATCCAGGTGAAGCCACGTACGCCGAGCCTGAAACATCTGAAACCCGCCAGAACCGGCCGGCATCCCAAGATCAATCTAAACTCTCGTCGATATTTCATCTCCAAAATCTGAAATAGTCGTCGATCTGAGGGGGAGGAGGTGTTATGCGCATCACTATTAAGTAAAGCGCTGTCACAAGGGCACGAGGCACAACGCGTGCGCATCATCGACCCAAATGCTACGAGGGGAAATTGCTGACACAGAACACGAGGCCCGAAGACACCGTCTACGTGACCGAGCCCGCGCACTTGCACATCCACCATCGATCGAGTCAATATGATTTTCCAATAATTGTAATTTCTTTTATTAAAATAAATTATAAATACTTCTAAAATAAATATTACTAGAATGATAATAATTATACGAGTATCATACTCAAAATAATAAATACATACACAACTATGATGAAGTGGACAGATAGTGTTCTTTCACTCTTCTTTTAAAAACTGCAACAGTTTGGCAGTCCCTAATGTCAGGCGGTAGTGAATTCCACAATCGCACCGCGTGCACTGTGAAGGAGTAGGAATAGACGTTGGTGGAGTGGGGAGGGGACTTGAGAAGCATGATTCTGTTATTATTTGAGATTCACAAAAGAACACATGTATTTAATTGTATTTAATTTTACACCACTGCTCTCAAAACGGTGAAGGAAAACATCGTGAGGAAACCGGCACCAAAAATTGGAAGACATGTGACATCTACCAACCCGCACTGGGCCCGCGTGGTGCATTACGACCCACTCACAGAGAAGAGGGGCCTGTGTCCCAGCAGTGGGAACATTATTATAGCTTGTTTTGGCAACTAGCCACGACACGACAGCGTCATTTCGACAGTTTCCTTCCCCATTGAAACGGTGTCAACCTTGTCAAACGCTTTAGTTAGTTCCATTACTATTTTGCGTCGCGGCGCATCCTGCCTGCAGAGACGCAACTGCCAACTCGTATTTATTATGATAATCATATTGTCTCCAGAATCCCGATTACAGATTACAATGATATAGTTAAGTTAAGTTAGTAATGATATAGATATAGTTCTAGCATTGGTCTAGTTAGGAAGAAACGATCGGTGCCTATGTATTAATATCAGTAACGCGGTTGCGGTCGCCGGCCGCCGCCCTGCAGTCTGCGATTGATTTACAGACACGTGAACCGCGGGCTGATTGCGTAACAGACTAACGGCAGCAATGAGTTTCATTTTGACAGTTCAATAACATTCATTGCGCTATTATATTTAATTCCATTTTATAAGATAACACTAAAATAACAAAATAATATCCTAAACTAACTAAAACTAATTACTAACTAAAATATAGCGTCGAAAAATTCATCCACATCGCTGTCGACTGGTAATGTACCCAAGACACTGGCGGCATTGCCACGTTGTATGGCAATGCTTATCCTCTGGCCAAAGTAAAAGCGCTATTACGTTGTTGAGGAGATTTTTTGAATATATGAAGCAATAGATTAGCAATAGGTATCATTCAAATTCTGATTGATAGTGTGTTACGCAATTAGGGTAGCGACCTTTGATCGAGCCTTAGCTCCTAATATTTATAATATCAATGCAAAATTTTAAGATGTCAAACTTCTCTAATTAATAAGCTAATACGGTTACGTAAAGAAAGAATTCATATTCAACTAGAGAAGATACTTAGGTCGTTGCTCATAAATTAGGCCTTATCAATATGTAATAACAAGTACGTAGGGTTATAGGTACCTCTGTTCCTGACCACTATCAAAGTAGTAACACCACAAAAAAAAAACGCGTAATGACTTTAAGAACTCAGCGTTGTATTTTTGTCTTTCAGACGAAACAAACTTTAAACGATTTTTCTCATAAATTTCGGGGAAAACAATATCTACTGCGCAGTCGGAGTGTGCGTCTCACGCGCATGTCGGAGTCAGACACATAAATAACACATTATGTAAGCGGTAATTATACGATCCAAAATTGTTGATCTTCTTTTGATCGAACATTGAACCCTGTCCTACGGTGTGAACTGCCAAGCCAAGTGATTCTGGGTCGACTGTGATGTGTTTGCCAGACAGAAACTACGGTCAGACATCCGTGAGACGTGGTTTGAAATCACGTGAACATATTTCGTCAGTAAAAAACGACTGTTTTGTTTTTTTTATAAGTACTTACTTATTAATATCGTCTGTAATTTTCAAGGGTGTTTTCCGTGTGCTCTCGATTCTTGGCTCATCGGTAACAACATACGTACGCAGCTACGTAAGACGGAGAGTTTCTTTGACAGTTTGTAATGATCATCATTCATTGCACAATAGCAATTTACGACTTATCAGCGAAAATTAAATGCTAATGACTAAACATTACAATATGATAGGCAGCGACAATTTCTAAAGTCAATATTAGATAATCTTGGTGGCTTTAGGTACTTATTATAGCTCGGATTTCGTTTTAATTACAGTTTTTGGCAACTTTCAGCCGAAACATCAGGCAAATGAATAGTTTCAGTTCATTTATTCTGAGAAATTCGATAGTTACAAAAACTGCTGAGACACAGGCCTCCGCTCAGTGAGAGGGAGTGGGCCGCAATCCACCCCGCGGGCCCAGTGGGGGTTGGTTTTTGGTTCTACACAAAAGTAATATACCATACAATAACTTTGAAAATGCATATACAATAACATCAGATTGTTTGATTGTTAATAATTTGTTAACTTGGTAAAGTAAAGTAGGTACTTATTACATACATTTTTCTTTCTCATTACTCATTAGTGATGGTCTGGCAGTTTGGGTTCTTAATGTGGCATAAATTACTCAAACTGCCAGACCATTCTTCTTCTTCTTGGTGTCGCTGGCACTTTTGATATTGTTGGCCCAAAATTTCACCACTTCCACGGCGTCGTCGGTGCCAGCACAGAGGTCACTAAAACTAACTGACAACGCTTATACGGCCTACTCAAGTGTCCTTTCTTTGGTATTATTCGTCGAGTGAGTTGAGCTACACGATTACTGACAAATGCTTGCACTGACTGGACTGGTTCACTCTGTGCGTATTCTTTCCTCAAAATACTATTTCAGACCCTAATCTACATAGTCCTTACATGATCTGACCAACATTAAGTCAGAATCGGGGGTCTAAGTCTCTTTTAACGTCTGAACTTTTAGTCCAGACTTTATTTTGCCAGTTCTTCTTAGGGGTACTCCTAGTCACATAGAAATGTAAAAAACAGGGTAGTCAGATAGGAAATGTCGACTCCATGTAGCTTATTTTTTTCAATATAACGTGTAGAAGTGATTCCGATATCCTATTAACAGAATAAAAATAAATAATTTCATTTTATTATGTACATACTAACTTCTGCCCGCGACTTCGTCCGCGTAAAATTTCTTCTTCCCCCGACCCATCCCGTCGCATCGCATCGGTTGTCCGCGCTATTACTTCGTTTTTGCTTAGCGTTCTTTTTTATTTTTACTCGGCTCCTAAGAGTGCTAGCGTGATGTTAAGATAGCGCGATAGCCTATAGACTTCCTCAAGGATTGGGCTATGCAAAAATATTTTTTTTAATCCGACCGGTAGTTCCAGAGATTAGCGCGTCCAAACAAACAAACTTTTCAGCTTTATTATATTAGTGTAGATTTGTGAAATAGTTTCTTGTGATTTAAGATTAAACGGTTAAATAATTTCTTTAACCAAAGAAAAATACCAGTCAACAAACAAAAAAAAAAAATTTCGTTTTCGATTTTCGGCCGAAAAAAACCATTTTCGGTTGGATTCTGTACATTAGTAGTACATAATGACAAACCTACTCCACAAACCCCGTAACCAAGCTTTAACATCCATTGATGTTCCAGCAGAACAAAACCATCAGTGAGTGACGATTACCTACTGAAGATAGAATAATTAGGTTAATCCCGGTTTAGAACCGATAGATTTGCTTGAATCGAGAATTTGAGATTCATCGTTTGATAATATTTGTAAATATATATGTTACGGCTAATAGCCGAAGTGCTGTTATAAATCTTGTTTTGGACTGACGTGGCTTGTCTAGGGTAAGATGTCTCCCCCCCGGTGGGTTACCGCATTGTCGAGGCGGGGGGCTCAGTAGCCGTGGCTTGGTCACCCACGGTGAAGCCAAGAGGAATCCAAGGAGGGGCCGCGCGTCAGGGCTTTGCCAGTAAGCCGACGACGCGACGTAGCGGACAACAAGTAGGTTGCGGTGCCGCTTGGGCGACATCGCAACTGAGGCGGGCCGCGATGTCGTATGGAAGGCATTACGGCTGAGGGTTGGAGACCGCAGGGGAGGAGGAGTGTTGGTATGACGATGCCCGCTCTCCCTATCCTCTGCGGCCGAAAATTGGCAGGCGGCGGGGCCAATGGCCTGACCCGTAATCCCAAAACCTTACTCTTGAAACTTGAGCATTACGGACTAGGTAAACTTGCGCTCAGCTTAGTAAAATCTTATTTACATGATAGACAGCAAAAAGTTTAAATAAATGGTGTCAATTCACTTGGTTTACAAGTAAAAATGGGTGTTCCACAAGGCTCGATATTAGGTCCTTTCCTCTTTTTAGTATACATAAATGACCTGCCCCATTTAATAAAAAACCAACCACAAATGGTGTTATTTGCTGACGATACTTCCTTAATTTTTAAGATAAATAGACGTGCATCAAATCTTGACGACGTAAATAACGCCCTACTGCAAGTGCAAAATTGGTTCACTGCTAATAATTTAGTATTAAATGGGAAAAAAACTAAATACATAAGATTTGCTTTACCGAATGTTAAAAGTAGTGATTGTGACATAGTATTGAATAAAGAGAAACTAGAATTCGCCGATAAAACTGTTTTCCTGGGGATAACGCTCGACTCAAGGATGCAATGGGGTCCTCATATAACATCTCTTGCAAGACGGCTAAGTTCAGCAGCATATGCTGTAAGAACAATCCGTCAATTTACTAATGTAGATACCGCGAGGCTGGTCTATTTCAGTTATTTTCATAGTATCATGTCTTACGGTATTTTACTATGGGGACGGGCTGCAGATATCGAGTCTATTTTTATTCTGCAGAAAAGAGCCACCAGAGCAATATATGGCCTACGCAGGCGCGATTCTCTAAGGGAACTGTTTAAAAATATTAATATCATGACGGTACCTTGTCAATATATCTATGAAAACATCATGTACGTAAGGAAAAGTTTAAATCTTTTCAGTAAAAGAGGTGACAGACACACCTATAGAACCAGAAATAGGGACCAATTAGTTCAACCAGGTTTCAGACTGGCTAAAGTAGACTCTTCCTTCATGGGGTACTGTTTAAAATGTTACAATAAAATACCTCCCCACATACTCCAACTCAATGAAACGAAATTCAAATCTTGCATAAAACGCACACTATGCAGCCAAGCATATTATAAGTTGGGGGATTACATCGCTGACAAAAATGCTTGGCTAAACGCTGGTCCTGCTCCACAGGACGCATAAATAAATTGATTAGCATTTCAAAATACTTCACACACGCCTACCCTACCTACATACTGTTAGAGCTGCTGAAGATTCTAAAATACTATGTTTGCATTATATAAATTCAATCTCCTAGTATTATATAATTGCATAAAACGTATGTGAGTACTATGTTACATACTATAAAGCTACTATTTACTGGCTACGTCTTTCATTGACTTGAATGTGCCTTGGCGGATGAGAGTATGTCATGCTCACTCTAATGTCTCGCTGATGGTGGCACATGTGTTGGATCATTTAGCTCCCTTCAAAATGGTTGAGCTGAATGGTGCTAATCTATGCGTCATGTTCGTGAACGGGCGCCGTCAGTAGGGACTGGTCAACTCTTTGCTGCCATGGCTTATTTTAATTTAATTTAATATTTGTTTTTTTTTTATGTTTTCATTACGGACGCTTTTAACGTTCTGCATCGTTCTCACATGCATAATTTTGAACATGAATGATGTAACCAATACTTTGTAACAATATTATTATGATTTAAAAGAGCGTCCATGGAGTTTCTTGCCCGTTCTTCTCCATAGGTACCTACTACACTTTGGAATGGGCAACTAGCTTCATCTTTTTGACTGACCGATCTTGACAATTCAAAAGTGCCTGTAATTGGTTTATTTGAAATAAATATTTTGAGTTTGAGTTTGATCAAGGTAAGAATCTCAAAACAAAACTAAAATGCTTGACTGAACTGAAAACCTAGTTCTAGCCGATGATAAATAGGATACAACTAAGTTTAACCGCATGTGGCCGGCTGCACCTAGTTGTAGCCGGCTAAAACTAGGTGTAGCCGCACTTCGGCTATTAGCCGTAACATATATGTATAAAGATATATTGGCGTGGCTAGCTGACATAATGGCAAATAGTTTAATTTCATGTTCTGTATCTCGTAATATTAAGTACTTTGCATACCTACTACTTATTGTATAGCAACAAGTTTTTTTTTACCTGTACAGACAGCTGTGCTGCTGGGCAGTTTGTTGCGCCACTTCTTCTTCCCAGCGAAAGCACTAGGAAGTGGTGAAGGGCGGGCGTTTTGGGGAAATGTCTTCAGTAATTTTCACGTTCGAAAAATGCTGATTCTCAGCCGAATTTCAAAAAATGACTTTTGATTTTGACTTTAAAGAAACCTCACTTGATAGGAGCAAAGCTGTTATAAATGATAAATTATTTTATTTTGTAAGTAGGTTTGTACAAACACTTTTACACGTCAATAAATGTTGCTTGGAATGTTTTCAATACATCCATGTACGAGTATAATATTAGGTATCTCAGTTCGTTTTTATTGGCAATGCACAAATGTAAGGCAAAACCACGGAGCCTTCGACGGATAAGAGCCGTGCACCGCAGCATGGCACTGCCGTATTATTGTTGTATAGACGTTTATAGGCTTATGGCCATAACTCAGAGTAACGCTCGCACACTCGGTGCCTGGCCGTTGCTGTGCGCCAATTCGCAGAACACTCGACAAATCGACACGCTTATCGTATGCGGACTATACGGTAGATATTATAATGATATTATATAAGTATTACGATCTGCCAAAAAAAATACAAAACGGAATGTCGATGCCTATGGAGCTATACTGCAGCTAAACGTAAAAGACAGTGGTACAGACCAAAGTGGCAATTCTCGTAATTTTAAGAACTTTCACAGTCTGATCTGCCTCAATCTGTCAAAAATACCTATAATTTCTATACATTTTTAAGATTTTGACATTGATTGTCGCTGAGATTAGATTGCGACTAAATTTTGAATGTTTACTTATTTATTTAACTAATGAAAATTGATATTTGCCCTTGCCCACTCTTTCTTAACTAAATGGATATATGATAGTAATAAGTTCACGCTAGTTTATTAAAATCATAACGAATTGAGTAAACGCAGACTGAAGGATGATGATAATTCACCAGAATAGGCGCCTATTGTACTAGTGGTTGTACAGGGTGGCCGGGACATCGACGCGCAACCTGTTACCTTGGATACAGCACATGATTCTGAAACCCCCTACGTTGAAATTTTTCGTCGGCTATAAAAAAAATATAAAATAAGCTTGCCACAAATTTTAACCGCGTAGGTATTGCCCTTTTCTATGAAACAGCTGTTTTTTCTTTGTTAACCGACGAATATGAAACATTTAAATCGGTTGCGTACCGCTAGGTACGCCGTCGCAAATACAACTGGGCAAAATGGGGCTTTTTCAAATGGGGCGGACCCATCCGACATCCAATGTGAGTGTGTTACCCGGTTATAGCCCTGCCCAGAACATGCATGATACATAACCCACATGATGAAGTGTCCCAATTGTTAAGTGCACTCGTGAGGATCTAATAAACGCCACTGATGCTGCTATTAAAATGTAGCCACCATCGACTTGAACAGGCGCGGTGCAGCCCAAGATTTGGGGGGGGGGGGGGTCACCATGGGAGCCGAGGATTATTAATAAGGGAGGTACATCTCCTCATTGGTCTAATGGTCGCCAGCGTTCCTACTGAGCATGAGCTCCTGGGTTCAATTCCTAGCTTGGGTACAATATTATTAGGTTTTTACATGAGAAATTTCTCAGAAGCAGTCTGGAGTCGGGATTGGAGATTCTTGGTGGCAGGAGGCTCACCCCCTATGACATGGGACTTAAACATAACTGGCGAAATGGGGGTGTAAGTACCTACTATATGAAGGCCTTGCCTAACCCTTTGGGGATTAAAGATTACGTAGGGTGGGAAGAGCGAGCGAAGCGAAAACGAAAACGGGGGGGCGGGGGGGGTCACGACCCCCACGACTGCGCCTGGACTTGAAAACCAGAAGAACATCATCTCCTATTGAGCCCATCAACCGAAGAGTCGTGGTTGTGAACCAAATTTTTAAGCCTGCTTGGTATAATCCCCACAGGTCCTTCTACAGCCATCCACAACAGTTAAACGCTGCACTGTAAAATCATCCCAATAGTCACTCAAATGAAGGTTTTTTTTTGTCTTTTAATTCTTGCCTGTCCCGTGACACATTAGCAAAGATAAATAATTTTGGTTAATGTATCTCTTAAAATATCTACTCTCATTCTCGCCTCTACTATCACGTTGGCTGTAGGTGTCTGCGCACCAATGTTCACCTGTTGTTTTGCGTCCGTGAGACAGTCTTTAAAATAGCAACCTCTATTTATTGACCTGCTGAAAAAAAACACGGCATGTCGACTATATTACGTATGTCAGCATGGCTATGGTTTCAAGCGTTGGTTGCAGGTGAACCCATTATATAATAATGTAGCTTTCGAGAATTTAAGTCATACAACTTGCAATTTAACTGCCCCGTTGGGCACGTGGTTGGAAGCGCGACTGCTGAGCATTACTGGGTTTTCCATGAGGAATTTCTTAGTAACAGTTGGTGGTTTAATACCCCACCACCAAGTTGGTGGTTTAATACCCCCCCGCCTCGGAAAGCACGTAAAGCCGTTGGTCCTGCGCCTGATCTCCCCTCTTCCTCAAGTATCGGAATCGGACTATGAGAGTAAAAGAACAGAGAGTGCACCTGTGGTTACGCACACACTTGTTCACTATAATATCTCCTGCGTACCTGGCTAATCTCCGTTGATATTGGCCACCGTGACTGAAATCGGTCGGTCGGGAGCCTATTATTTATATGCATTTGTAATATATGTATTTTGAACATGTGGGTAAAGTAAAACGTAATTTTCACCAGTAACTTATCGTGGTGACTCACAATTTGAGGATGGCATGCTATCAGACAGACGGCCATAAATCACCAGGTTTACAGTCTTATTGTTGCTCGTGGACCGGTCACATCTCGTAATGTTCGGTTTTTTGTGGAGTCGTAAAACTTGGATTTGTTTGGGTGCGATTTTGAAATATTGCTGCGGAGATTAGCTCGGGACCTGGCAGTGGTCCAGGCCCTACTAACGTTCGGCGGTTACACAGTGAATACCAGGCAGTGAGTACATTGGGTGCGTGTCCATCGATGTTTGCACCGCATGCAGTATTCGTTTATTTCTCATTGAATCAGAAATGTACAGCTAACCTGCAAGGGAACTCGTAACCTGTGTAAAATTTTGACTTTTAACCTATAGCTGCAGCCAGTAACAGCGAGACGCGGTGGCACCGTGTTCACGCGCACGTGCGCTGATATTTGCACTCTTCTTCTGAATTTTAATTAATTACATTGCCTATGTGCGTATTTATTTGATCTAGTCGTTGATTACATGTCTAGTTTAATATTATTAGTAAACATTGAATGCAGAGAAATGCGTCGTTAGATAACGGTTAATCGGACTAGAACTAAGTGATGTACCTAGGTAGGCATAAAGACTTCAATGTTTTCATAACCTCTTTTCCAGTCTAGAAGTACAAGTAGATTTAACACGCAAATTAATTGCGTTAGTTGAATTTTCAAATCAATTAGTTATCCATTGTTGTCATCAAAATCCTTACCTGCGCTTTCCGTGATTTAAGTATCTTTTTTTGCATTAGGGATTATCATTTGTCTCCAAGTTTCAGAACCTGTTAATAGGATTGTCACGTGTCAGCACCAGTTAGGTGTGCACTCCATTGCACTCGATTACGTTACTGGCACCTGAATGCATAAGCTATTCTTAGAATAGACTATCACGGGGTGTTAGATTTTGCATGGTCGGTGACGATCAAGGTCTGACATTCGTACCTTATCTCTTTCGTAGGTACCTATTTAATAAACGTCATTCGAATGTTAAGGTAGGTTAGTAATAATCATTTGAAATACATATAATTAATAGTTTACCATATATATTATATACCATATACCATATACCATATATATATATACCATAATTCGTATGGGTAGGTTCACAGATATCTAGGTATGGATAGGTTCCTTCCTATTCCATATTTCTTCCTTACATACAGGTAGTCTAAAGGCCATTAAAAAAATGAATAATGGTCCATGTTCAACATGCCACATTTTTATAGGTGTCCAAAGAGTTAAGGATAAGTCCACTGATTGCGGTTGGTGTGTCTAGGACAGTCTAGGGAATAATTAAGATGAAGTTTGAGGGTTAGGTATGATATTTTTCACTGATGTAGATAGAAGCGAAGAACATTGCATAGCTACGAAAACATGAGCCAATAGAATTCCACGAAATTCACGTGATGATACTTCAGAGGAAGTCCCTAAACATTGACCAATAAAATTACACCAAATACCCGTCCTGTGGGTAAGTAGAATTCTATTGGTTGATTAATGTTTAGTGATGATTAGGATGTTTGGGGTCATTTTTTCAGTTGATATCATAACGCAATGACGTCACTGGTTTGCGGAGTTCCGGCTCGCGGAGCGTCCTCTTTTGTTATCATGTAACTTGACACTGACCTAACCTACGATCCAGAATCATTAAGTCCGCTTTAGTTTTATCTACCTATAGTGGAATCTTGACTATCCTATGTCTGACGAATGTTATACGTTCGGACCGGGTAGGCAGCAGTGTAGTTAAAGAATTCTATAAAAAATAAAATTAGTAAGTACCTATATATGTAGGTATGTACAGTCACGGTCATTAATGCATTATCACCCTAAGGACTGTATTGCTGTGAACGCGCGCTAAAGGCCGTACCTACGTCTGATGTATCAACACAGAACGCTCACCTCAATTCGCACATAGGCTGGCGTCGAACGAAACAAAAAACATACCGTTGCTTTTGCACACAGCACAGGCTACGTAATTATTACGTATGACCTTGGTTGGTTCATACCATTGCTAAAATTGAAATCGTTACATCAAGTACCGATAGCTGCACCCTAATTGCGTAACACACCATATTACTCTCAATTTGAATAATTTTGAAGCATATTGCTAATCTATTGCTCCATTGGATATGTTCGAAAAATGTTTCTGCTCAATAACGTAAATAACCCAATGAATGTTGTTGAACTGTCAAAATGAAACCCATTGCTACTGATAGTGTGTTAGGTACGCAATTACCCCGCCGGTAGTCTTACGTATTGGATTATTGAACGCATAGGTCTGGGTTCCAATCTCTTATGAGACTTTTATTTTTCTTTTTCCAACAATAATCTTTATCGGTTTTTTTTTATATTATTCGTTTTTTATAGATTAATAAACGAGAATAATAATGTAATAATTATTTTATTTTTATTATTATATTGTTATTGTAATACGGGGTTAAAAATAAAAATGTTTTATAAGTGATTTCAAAATGTTTATTCGTTATAATTTTATAAACTAGAAATAAATAAACTTCTAGTCAAAACAGATTATTTTCTCTTATGAGACAATCAGATTATTGTCTCATATGAGAAAATAATCTGTTTTGACTAGAAGTCAAAACAAGAACAATTTATTGAAGTAAAGCAGGTAATCAGTGAAGTACGACCCTTAGACTTAAAATATAATATCTTAGTAATATAATATTATTGTGCTTTAATTACTAATGTGTGTGGGGACTATAAGAAATCACAACTAGCAAATCTACCCACGTAAATAAAAAAAGTGCGAACTCCTTGTCACAATACAATTAAATTACTCAGTAGTACTACTTTTTGTTTACAGCCAGTGCGTTCGTTTTAACTTCAGTTGCCTATCTCAAACGTGAAAGTTAACAAATCGTATTTATTAGGAGTTATTGCGGTTATAGCTTAAGTATTCATTTTCATTGTGAAAAGAAGATTGAAACTAAACCTCAAAATAATCCTTATTACGGATATGACACCATATTATTTTAATATTACTTACCAAAATCAATTTGTAAATTATAACTTAATACCTTGTATAACCCCCATTATTATCAATACTATCAAGTAAACGCTGGCGCATGGATCCAACAATATTGGAACATATATCTGTTCCTCTTAAATGTTCCCATATTTCCATGCAATGCAACTTCAACTGCTCATTAGATCTCTCATTCTTTGCTTCCCACC
This sequence comes from Apamea epomidion, assembly GCA_947507525.1. NCBI lineage: Eukaryota > Metazoa > Arthropoda > Insecta > Lepidoptera > Noctuidae > Apamea > Apamea epomidion. Next base: position 11,969,519 of record OX382237.1, read on the forward strand.
GCTGTATCATCGCTGTATCGCAAAATGTAAACGATCTTGTTTATGTTTTTCAATCAAATATGGGCGAAACGAAAACCAGCTCAAACAGCTGGTTTTCGTTTGCACGGCGAACGGTTCGTAAAGACGTGTTGAATAATTCGGCAAAATATCTCGTTGGTATGAAACCACTTGTTTCATATTCACTGACTAGCTGGGGCCTTCCACTTCGCTTTCGACTGGCAAGGCTACCCTTTTCCTTATATATTTTGACCCTCCGACTCACAGTGAGTATTTCTCTAAAACAAAAAAAAAGTACTGTTAGGCTACTAGCAAAATACGAATATTACTTATTTGAAACAAAATTATTTTGAAAATAGAAATGTTACACATTATATTATTATACTTAATGTTATATTTAATTTTTATTGCCTAAATAGAAGAAAAAAAAATTAATGATGAACATACATCTTTAATTTTTTTTTCTTCTATTTAGGCTTTAAGATAAATATAAAATGTTTGAAACCAGACCACCACCACCACCACCGCACCATTATGGCGCATTGGTTACGTGTACATGTACATATACCCGGTGCGTCTAGTGAGTGCAGCAGATATATATGTATATGAATTAAATCACTTTTTCATTTTATGTACGTATCTATACATATAGGATTCAAAGAACTATTGAATCTATTGACCTTAAGATAGGTCGTTAAAATTCATTATTCCAATCAATACACGTGTTTCAACTATGAATGCTTAGTTTCCCATTTTCTCTTCGAGTTTTTTTGCCCCTTTTAAATATCCCCTCTGTATCTATACCCCTCTGTATCTCCCTCTGTATGTATACCTACTAAAATAATAAATAATCTCTGGAAATACCAGTCGGATTTGTAAAACTCTTTTTTGCGTTTGATAAACCAATAGATATTTGAGGAAGGTATTCAACATAACGCTAGGCATAACTGCCGTTTTGCCGAAAAGATTTTGCCAAAATTTCACTACCCAAACAAAGTTTAGCAACCTTTTTTTATACCAATGCAATGTTTAGAATAATTTTAGTACGCACATTTTCATTTGGTCAAATTTTTACTTGGCAGAATATTATCAAGGATAATGTCATTTAGGCATTTGGTCTTTAATCAAATGATTCAGTACAGCAAACAATCTTTAGACAATAAACGTTTGGTCAAACGATTTGTTATCGAAAAAAATATAAAGGCAAAAATAAGATTTTTTGGGGAATTATATAATTAAGAAAAAAAGAGGTTATTGTTAGCAGGCTATCAAGAACCAAACTAGTTAGACGAGGTTAATTAAAAAAAAAATGGTTAGGTTAGGTTAAAACTGTGACCTCCTACGTACGAACCGAGCGAGCGAAGCGAGCGGTGCCGCGGCAGCGGCCGGTGAGTGCCAGAAGCAACTAGATTGTATAAAAAAAAAATATGGAACAAAAGAGATTATTTTTAGCAGGCTGTCGAGAACCGAACTAGTTAGACGAAGTTAATTATTTTAAAAAAATGCTTAGGTTAAGTTAAAACTGACCTCCTACGCACGAGCCGAGCGAGCGAAGCGAGCGGTGCTGCGGCAGCGGCCGGCGAGTGGCAGAAACGACTAAACAGACTGAAAAGAAATGGTAAATTGAAAACTGACGATACTAAATATTTGGCAAATTTTATTTTGCTTAAAATGAGTTATTCCAACTGAAATATTTGACTACATAAAAATTGGTAAAAGTACTAGTTGGTAAATAAGTCATTGTTTAAACGTTGACTTGCCAAACATTAGGTTTGCGTTACGATTATTTGTGAATAGATTTTTTGCTAAGTAATAATTTGGCAAGTGAAATTAAGCGAAAATTTTTTTGGAAATCACTTTCCAAAAAAATTTTCGCTTAATTTCGAAATCGAAATTTGGCGATTTCTTTTCGATGAAAGAAGGGAGACCCCGCTAGGACACTTAGGAGCCGAGCAAAAAGAAAAAAAGTCAGAAAGAGCGCTAAGCGAAAACGAATTAATAATGATGATGGGTGATGCGACGCGACGCGACGCGGTGGGTCGCTCGGTGGGACAAGAAGTTTTACCCGGACAAAGTCGCGATTAGAAGCTCGTACTCAGAATATTATTTTGCATGCGTATTTGAAAAATAACGATTAATGTAATATGTAGGTACTTGGGTCTTTCTCCGTGTTGGCCGAAAATCTCTTTCCCGTAAATACAAGGTGTCGTGTCGTTTTGCATCCTCGTCAAATTCAAGGAGGTAACTATACTACTGATTCACGACACGAATCAATAATAAAATAAGTAGGTACCATATTTTTTTAAATTTTTGGCAATCGGCATGTGTGGGACACGCATTTTAAAACGCGGCCTGTGTGAGAACGCACTGTAACTGCCCTTTTACACACATGTTCACAACCTAAACTAAATTTAAGTTCTGTGCATCTTTTTCATTCTATTTCATTAAGAAAAGGATAGAAGATAAAATATTAGTTTAGTCCTCTCAAATTAAGATACTCCATAGACAGATTAGACGTGATTAAAAACATGGCTACTAGAAATACGTCAATTTACATCAGGCGCTGACTAGTTTGACAGGACTAAATTAATAATTATCTTCTGTCCGTTTCTAAATTAAATAGAAAGAAAAGATGCATTGAACTTAAATTTAGTTTAGTTTGTGAACAAGGGAATTAGGGCCATAGTCAAACTTAAATAACTAAAAAAACAAGTATGTATTAATTATTTACCAGGGATCGTAATTTTATTCGATTATTTATGTCTTTCATAACAGCCTCCTGAAATTTGACGAGGATGCAAAACAACAGCTTGTATGTTTTTTTCTGAAAACAATTAATCCCTGAGGCTGTACCTATTGCTAAAAAGTTTTCCTGGGATGACCTTGAAGTCGCATTATCTACATAATTATGAATAATAAAATCGTAGAGAAGTCTTTTTAAGTTTTTTGATTAATTTTTGCGAAGTCTGGGAACGATTCTAATGTCAACAATATATTTTTTTGAATTTTTGTCCGTTTATCTGTTTGTCTAAATGTATGTTCCAGCATCAAGCTAAAACGGATAGACTTCGTTAAAATTTTGCATAGATATTCTCTGTAAGTCTGACGGCTATAAATAATCACGCCATTTGTTATGGGGGATGAGCAATATTGCACTTTGTTCGTATTCTTCTATAGTTTACCGCAAATTGTAAAAAGACGGGCCAAAATATTGCAGATAGTTACAGATTTAACTAATTTTAATTACTTCAATGGGCTGAATTGGGAATGATATACCTAGCAGATACAGATTTATCCTTTTAAATGAGTATCATCATGCTATATCTTTATGGCGCTAAGCAGTCAATCCTGACATATTCAGGGTGGATTTTTGAGATGGGGCCATAAGGGATACTAGAAAACGGTCTGAGTAGACTGTTCTTAACTTTATGAAACATTTAGATCTGCACCCACAGATTATAAAAAAAAATGTAGCAGTCAGCAAGAAAATGGGCACTTTACACAAAAAAACAGTTTTGATCCAATCCAAAATTCTTTTAAGGACCAAAAACGTGTATTAATTGGACCAAATGAGGTTTGAGTGCTTGAAAGTCAGAATTCGAAAAAAACTTCCCATCAATTTCGTAGAAATTGAGACTAGGATGAGAGAGAACACAATAGGTATAGGTACCTGCCAGTGTATGACAACAGTCAAAGTATTCCATTACTTCACTGGGCTGAATAGGGAACGATATACAATATATAGCAGCCAGTCGATTCTGTAAAAATCTCACCGTGAAAACTCAAGTGAAGTGAGTTGTCAGTAGTGTCAATCCTTAGCATTATTAGGAATGACAGCTCACTCCACGCTCACTTCACCTAAGTTTTCATGGTGAGATGGTTACAGAATCGCACTACTGATACAGATTTATCCTTTTAAATGATTATCATCAAAGCAACGCACGCGACGTTTAATGCAACCCACCCCCCGCGACACATCCGGCATTCCTGCCGGATGTGTCGCGGGGAATTCATCCGGCATTCACACGCGCAACACGCTATTGATCACAATCTGAATCATTTTGAAGGTTATTGCTAGTCCATTGCTTCATATGTTAGAAAAATTTGTCTGCTCAACAACGTAAATAACGTAATGAATGTTGTTGAACTGTCAAAATGAAAGCCATTCCTACTGATAGTGTTACGCAATTACCCCGCAGTAGGCTGAAGGGACTAGGAGTACTAGTTTTGCTATGGTAAGTCATAATTTCTAGTTCTCCGTTTATCACCAAAAATGTACAAACGCCCGCAGGTCAAGCAACTCGAAACTATCAAATTTTCCGAATCAACCTTGAACCTTAATGCTTTAGCGATAAAGTTGAAAATCTATTAAAGAAATTTGACAGATTGTAGTAGCTTGATGTGCTGGCGTCGTTTGTTTTGTTTTGTATGTTTTTTATTTTGGTTTTATTTAAGCGAGAATCTTCATTTTTCATCTCGCTTTATACATAATATGTTATTACATGTTTTGGCACAATCCGCCATCAGTGGTCGAAAAAAAAAATCGTGTTGATTTCCCACCCAAAAAATAAAATAAAGGGGTGTAGGTACTAAGAAAGGTACTAAGAAATATATTTTTTTACTTTTGCATGCTGTAAGGTAGTGTGTTGGAACCGCTTTCACAATGTTTACATCTTATTTTGTACCCACATTCATTGCAAAATAAATTATTTCTGATTTCTGAAGTATTTTGCGAAATTAAACACTTATAGAGGTGATAAGTTTTACGTTTAAGTTATAAAATCTTATTCCTAAATCAATTATAAACATGTAACTTGTCACGAATACGTATCTAAGGGCTGATTGTTGTCACGCGGCTCCCGACGCCCGGAGCGTCTCCCTCGGCGGCTGAGGCGTGAGGATCTCTCCCTCGCCCATCCCGCCACCTCCTTCGCTAGCATGACTGCTTCGCAGAAGGAGGTTACCGCCTCCCACTCCCTCTCGCCCCGGACCATGGCTTGCACCAGGGCCGGGCGCGAGAGGTCGCCGCCGCTGCCGATCGCCTCTACGAGGACACGGCGGTGCTCTGCCCAAGTGGGGCAGACCTCCACCGTATGCTCCACCGTGTCCTCTGGGCGATCCTCGCAGTGGTGACACCCGGGCGTCTCCTCCCGCCTGATGATGTGCAGGAACCTCCCGAAACATCCGTGTCCGGAGAGGACCTGCGTCAGGCGGTAGGTGAGAGCGCCGTGACGCCTCTCTAGCCACTCCTCAAAGAGGGGTCTTACCGCCGCTATCGTGGCGTGCCCTGCGCTGGGTTGCGATAGTCGCGCCTTCCATTCCACCATGAGACCGCGCCGGAGGTCCGTCCGCTCCGCAGCAATTTGCCGCGGGTGCGGAGTTTCCCCCCGACGTAGTGCCTCCGCGCGCCAGTCATACAGGCGCGCGAGGACTATCGCCTCCAGATCCCATGGTGGCAGTCCGGCAAGGAGGCTTGCTGCCTCGCCCGAGATCGTGCGGTACCCCCGGATTAGCCTTACGGCTACCACCTTTTGGGGCGCGTTCAGGTAGTGTGCGGCTCGAAGCCGCAGTGAACGCGCCCATACCGGGGCCCCATAGAGGGCCATGGACCGCACGACCCCCGCGTAAAGCCTCCGGCAGGAGGCGTTTGGCCCCCTCAGGTTGGGCAGGAGCCGCTTTAAGGCGGCCCCGGCCCGTTCCAGTTTGGGGGCCAAACGTCGGAAATGCTCGACGAAGTTCCACCGGCTGTCGAGGACGAGACCCAGGTATCTCATCGTTGTCTCAACGCCGATGTGAACCCCTCCTACCATCAGTTGGGATCCCGAAGGTGGCCCGTACCGGGGCCTATGAAAGGACATGGCCTCGGACTTGTGCAATGCCACCTCGAAACCCAACTGCCGGATCCTTTCCACGACTATCGCAACCCCGCGTGTCATCGCGTCGGCCGCCGCCTGATGCGACCTCCCCTGCGCCAGGACCAGCGTGTCGTCAGCGTAGCAAACTACGCTGACGCCATCAGGGAGGTCGGCCCGCAGCACCCAGTCGTAACCGATGTCCCACAGGAGCGGCTCCAGAACCGATCCCTGTGGGACACCGCACGACATCTCTCGCCGGTTCCAATTCCCGTCGCGACCGGGGTAGATGACGGCTCTGTCCGTCAAATACGCCCCGACTATTCGACGGAGGTAAGTCGGCACCCGGTGATACCGGAGTGCCTCCCCTATGCAGCTCCAGGGCAGGGTGTTGAACGCGTTGGCGATGTCGAGTGACACCGCCACGACCACCCCACCCCGGGACACCGCGTCCCCCGTCGTGAGGGCTCTCACGCGCATGATGGCGTCCACCGTCGAGCGCCCCTTGCGGAAGCCAAACTGGCACTCCGCAAGATCCGGCCCCGTCCTCACCAGGTGCCCGACGAGGCGGCCCGCAATCACTCTCTCAAAGAGCTTGCCGACCTCGTCGAGCAGCACTATGGGCCGGTATGCGGACGGAGAGTCCGCAGGGCGCCCTGGCTTCTGAATGAGAACCAGCTTCCCCGTCTTCCAACGGAGTGGAGACTGGCCTCTCTCCATGCATGCGCTTAAGAGCGCCTCCAGTCGAGGCCCGAGAGCCCTCGAGGCCAGGACCCAGGCTTTACCCGGCAAGCCGTCGGGTCCCGGGGCGGTATTTTTGGCCTTCAGCCTGCCTACCGCCGCTCTCAGATCTACCCCGGTCACTTCAGGGGTGTCGTCGTCGTCGTTTGTGTGGTCCGCTTCGGGCACCGCAAGTGGCGGAGCCATAGGCGGGGGAGTACGCTCCCCCCGTGAAGGGAACAGAGCGCTCACCACTTCCTCCACCAGCTGGGGAGACTCTGCGTCAGCGGGGGGGCCCAGGTGCGGAGTTTATTCCGCACCATTCTGTAAGGGCGCCCCCATGGATCTCGGTTCAGAGTCTCCAACATCTCCTCGCGGGCCGTATCCTTGGCCCGCTGGACAGCCTCTTGGAGGGCGGTCTTCGCCGCTCTGTACCCCTCGTACAGCTCCAACTCCGTGGCTTCCGCATCCGGAGGGCGGATGCGGAGCCTGCGGTGCCTGGTGTACCGGTGTCGCGCGTCGACGCACGCCTTGCGTAACGCCCCAACCTCCTGCGACCACCAGTACACCCGACGTCGGGCGCATCCTGGCCGGACTCGGGGCATTGCCACGTCACAAATCTCGGACATGGCCTCCCGGAACCACTCCACCTCATCGTCAATGTACCGGCCACCGTAGGCGCGGGCCTGCGGGCGCAGAGCAATGGGTAGCTCTCCGTCCGATCAGGACCAGGCCCGTGCCGGACGGCGTGTATGTGTTCCACGCGCGCCTCAAAGAGATGTCAGCGTAGTTGACGGGGCCCGACAGGGCCGAAGCCTGCCGGGGTAGCGGGATTGTCCGAAAGGGTTACCGCTGCCCTGGTACATAAAGGGCTAAGGAAGGAACACGGGTGGGTTTTAGTCAGTAAGAGTCTGACACTCCCTTCTGCTCCACCCAGAGCGGGAGGGGTCATTTGATGATTTCCAATCCAGAAAAAAAAAAAAAAAAAAAGGGCTGATTGTTCCATCGCCAGATAACTTTTATTCGAGGAATAAAATTGACGTTTGACTGTTCATGTATGAAATAACTGTCAAAATTATTCCTTGAAAAATTATCCCTAAACAAAACTTCTTATTGTATGGCAAGCCGAGCCAATGCGAGGACACCTTATACTGGAAAGGTATAACTTGATATGTAGCCGTGTGTACAAGGGTTGAGAACAAAAACTAATGAGATAATAATCTCTTAAAAAGTGTATAAATTCCCGTTGAAGTCGTGGGTGCTGGCTGGCTGTGTGACTCGCCGCACGAGAGCTTGAGGAACTGATGGAGATGACGTCACCGTTAAATATCTGCACGAATGCTGCGCTGACGTTCATATTCGGGGTCACCAGTATAGAGGTATGAGGAGCGGGGTGTAGGCCGTGGGATTCCTCATCTTCCGAAGAAAAGGGAGATCCTCAGAACAGACGGGTGTTGTCTAACTGTCCGACGTTCCATGTCAGGGTGTTGTCTATAAATCGCGTGGATAACTTTGCTTGCGCGATTCAGGATTTTGCGACAATTTTTTTTTTGTTTGACCTTATCCCAAAAACTGCTGAATTCCTTTTAATTCTTGTATTTATTTTCTCGTGTTTATTCTAACGTCTTCACCGTCTTTTCTTTTTAGGATATTATTTTGTAAAATAAATAAATAAAATATAAGGACTTTTTGTGTCCTTGACATTATTTAGTTGAGAATAGTGCGTAATTTACCTAGCTGTAATAAAAAACAATTCTCGGGGTTTTTCCAAAAACATACGAAACACGTCAATAATAAAAAAAATTCAAGAATTGCCCACTTACGTTAGTATTTATTAAATGGCTTAAAACATTTCAAATGCATTATTGCGGAGACAAAAATCATTTGTTGAGTTTTTCCTATTTATCTTTTTTGCGATTGACGTATTAGACTAGAAATCAGCCGATCGAGGACAAACAATTTGTATTCTTCTCAGAATTCTTACTTTATTCAATCTGGCTTATTAGTCGATTTGCATGAATTTACTCGCCCGAAACGGGCGAATCGTCACTTTTAGATAATTTTTTTTTTTTTCTATAGGCGACTTCAAAATGTGCCACTTGCATAATACATATTTCTGGAGTTTTCGACTCACTCACAAGTAAATTAACTTTATGCGAGTTGCCTATATATAAAATAATAATATTTAAAAGTGACGAATCGCCCGCTTCGCGCGAATAAATTCGTGCGAATCGACTAATACGCCGTAAATCTAAAATGTTCTCTACAAGGTCTTCTTCTTTTTTTCGAGTCGATGGTAAATTATGAAATGAGTTGAACCCAGTTAGTGGCCACAACAATCTCGGCATCAGTAGCGTTTTTTGGTCCTCAAAAGTGCAGATGTATGGACAGCTTGGTCATGCTAACATATGGGACATGGAGATTTACGGGGTGGTCCGTTGAAACGGTGGGGTAATTCCGTAACACACTATCAGTAGCAATGGCCTTTATTTTGACAGTTCAACAACATTCGTTGCGTTATACGTAATATCCTTCAAAATTATTCAGGTTGAGATTGATGTGTTACGCAATTAGGGTGCGGGTAAGTATGGGGAAATCTGAAACTTTTCCTGCTGCTTTCTAGAACAACAATCAACACAAAAAGTACTTAACGAATTGTCAAAAATATCACAACCTGCAGTGCGATTCTGTAACCATCTCACCGTGAACATAAGTGAAGTGAGTGTGGAGTGTGTTGTCATTCCAAATAATGCTAGGGATTGACACTACTGACAACTCACATCAAGCTCACTTCACTTGAGTTTTCACGGTGAGATTTTTACAGAATCGACCGGCTGTTCATGGGGGTTAACTCGGGTAGTTATAATAAGAAAGACTGCATTAAAATATTTTTGAACATTAACTATCTTTGAGAGACGGAAGTACGGTGTGGTGAGCAGCAGTGATGTACAAGATACCATAAATAAAGTATCTGATATACAAAATACTTTTAAATTAAGTATTTTAGATACCAGATGCAAATAACTTTCTGGAACGGTATCTGAAATACTAGGTATAAAATACGTATCTTTTGAATACTTTTTATAGATAAGATACTTTTGTAAAAAAACAACATTTTTTTATAAGTTTTTATTTAACTAGCGATGTATGTATGTATGGCTGTAAGTTCGGGTGGACTCTTGCAACTCAATTTTGAAGCAGATATCTTCAACCGATTGAGCTGAAATTTTGCATGCATGTGTGTGTAAATCGGATGACAATGCAAAATTATTATGACATGGAGCTGATCTGATGATGGAACCGGAAGGTGGCAATAGGAACTCGGTAGTTAAACGACACAACCCCATCGAGTTTGGACTCGTTTGATCCGTCTTGACGAGAACATTGGTGCTAGATGGTAACCAGGGTCTGATGATGGAGCTGGAAAATGGCCATAGGAACTCGGTAATTAAACGACACAAACCCGTCGAGTTTGGGTTCGTATGATTCGTCTTGACGAGTACTTTGGTGCTAGATGGTAACCAGGGTCTGATGATGGAGCTGGGGGATGGCCATAGGAACTCGGTAATTAAACGACACAACCCCATCGAGTTTGGGCTCGTATGATTCGTCTTGACGAGTACTTTGGTGCTAGATGGTAACCAGGGACTAAAGATGAACAGGTAGCTAAAGCTAGCAGATGAGCAGGTAGCTAAATGTTTGCTAAAAGTATTTCAGCAAACATAGTATATACAAAATACTACGATACCAAACGAAAGGTATTTAAATACAAGATACGAAATGAATTTAAAAAAAGTTTTATAGTTACAAGATGAAAATACGTATTTTGTATCTTGTATCTGTATTTCAGATACTTGTATCTCAGATAAGTTACATCTCTAGTGAGCAGGTATCAGAAGCTCAAAAGTGTGTCCGTCTCTCTGCTAAGCAGAAGGCAATACAACAGTAAACATACTTATTTGTCGTCAGGGCAGGGCAAGCGGTACCACTCCGGTTCCACAGCTTTTGCCATGAATGTTTTATTTTTTAAAGTATGTACTTTGAGTCCCATAGGGTTCTAGGAAAAATATACAGGTTCTTTTTAAATTGACTGGCGAAACTTTACAAGCGTGATACCAATAAAACAAAAAAAGAAATATTTTATAAAATCATATTTGCAAACTAACCTACGCGTACATGATACGCGTACATGGTGTTTACTTAGAAATATGAGTACCTACTTATAGGAAATAGTTTTTTTTTAAGCTATTAGATAGAAGTACCTGTTTCGACAGCTTATCTAAAAAGATTCGTTAATTTTCTTTCTTTACGGGTAGTCAGAAGCCTGAATGTCTGTCATCCAGTCTTACCAAGGGGTATCGTATTACCCAGTAACTAGGTTGTGGAGGTCAGATAGGTAGTCACTCCATGTAAAATACTGGTATTAAGCTACATCCGGTTAGATTGGAAGCCGACCCCAACATAGTTGGGAAAAGGCTAGGCAGATGATGCAGATACGTTAATTTTTTTAAATATTTTTTTTGGTCTTTTATTACTATTAACAGTTAGGTACTTTTTAGCTGCCGAGTTTTTGCAATCGCACAATAATGTACCTTAAAATATGCACTGCACGCAGCGTAGATAATAAGTCTGTGGGCTTACAATTAAGAATTCAAATATTTTCAAATAATGGCCTAAAACATTATTTATAAGCCATAAATAATGTTTTAGGCAAAACTGGAATCGCAAACCTCAGACGTCAAAGTTTGCAAATAAAACAAAATAGGTAACTTTTACTACACTTCGGTACATACCTACCTACATTTTTTTTAAATATATTTTTTTTTGTAGGTAAGTACTTATTTGGTACCACTTGACTTAGGTAACGTCTATGTTTTTTAGCTTCAGTGACTAAGATTTTTACACAAGATCCCATTTACAGAATCGTAGTACCCTGCAGATTAGTTTCATAATATTGCTACTGTAGGTACCTATCTTACCGGTGTTGCCACTTTTATTCTTTATTTATTAAATTAAATCTTAGTTATCTAAAGTTCATTCTACATGGTTATCTACAGCCCTTAGCTATATAAAAGTATTTTTGTTTGAACTCAACCGTGAATCACTAAGCACAATAACAATACAATATTAATTATTATACGCGTGTCGTTGGTTTATTTATCGCTATCACCTATAGGCTCGTTCATTCATGTCAGCGAAATTACAAACAATAATGTAGATAAATGGTCGTATCGTACTACAGTAGTGATGATTTTGTTAGGAAAATCTATAGCGGTGGAGGTGATGCGACGTCCGTCGGGCCTCTTCACTCTGTGCCCGCGTACGTAGGTACTTATATCGGCGCGCCTGGCCGCCGACGCCACTCCGGCACGCTCCGTCACCGCGCGCGCCAAACTTTTTTTCGCAAGTAAAAGACTTTCTGTCGAGCAGCGGCATTTGTGACCATGACGCGAAAACTGCTGGTGATTCTCGCAATGTGTGCTTTTACCATCGCCATGGTACCTAAAGACAGGGTGAGTAGCTTTTTATTTAATAATCAGCTTATAGATCAAGTGTGCTCTTAGATTGTTGAGTTCGTTGCGTTACAGGCGAATTGTTTCAATGTTTGGTGCTACAGTTTCTTATTTAGATAGGTAAATACTTTTCAGGCTGTGAATAATTAGAAAGAAGCGTTACCTTAATATTTATGTTGACCACAACCGGTAACTACGGACAAAAACATCATTTTATGTTTCGTTTACTTTGCTTTTTATTCAGTTGCATCTTACATATGCCTTGATTCTTAAATTTTAGAGTTTGCTCACAACTTCCAATGTAAAGTTTATCGAAGAAATTGGTTAGCCGTACTAAGCTGCACCGTAATGGCGGTAGGTAGGACGGTGCGAATCGAAAAAAAAACTTTCTTTTTAAAAAACAAGTTGTATACCTAGGTCACATAAACTGTCTGAAATACGAACTAAAATAAAAGAAATACACTTCAGATGACCATATTTTATAAATTACAAGCAGCATGAGTGTGATTTAAATACGTCGTACTGCTATTAGTATTGGTCGAAAATCGGTTATCTCATTGATATATTATTTCGGTTGTGGTTCACTGTAATCGGTCATTTTAACGTCATGTTTTTTTTAAGAAACGTAAAATCAACACTACGCTTGTTGCTGTAAACATGTTTTTGTTATTTAGTTTTACCTATCCGTAGCTTCACCTATTACGCGGATTATTTATTAGGGTAGCCTAATAATATATTCGATATATACCAACTAGTTTCTTACCTACAGTAAATTGCATTGCATTTAGTTTATAACTTTGTGTCATTCGTGAATCTTTGACAGTCGTTACGTGTAGTCAGAAGCCCGAAAGTCTGACAACTAGTCTTACCAAGGGGTATCGTATTACCAAGTAACTGGGTTGTGGAGGTCAGATAGGCAATCGCTCCATGTAAAATACTGGTAGGTATTCAGCTGAATCCGGTTAGACTGGAAGCCGACCCTAACATAGTTGGGCAGGCTAGGCAGATGATGAACTTTTTGTTAAAACAGTGTTAAATTGAGGGCTTTATTCATAAACTATGAGTAAAGTCAGAGACGTTCAAACGTTAATAATGTATGGTTAAACAGTCGCTAGTCTTAACTTTAAGCAACATTTTTGACTAAACGGGTGAATGAATAGTCGTGGTACACCTAAACGGTGGAAAGGACATCGTAACAAAAACTTTTGGAATGGATTCTGTACTACCCCCATTGATTCTAGAAATCTAAACCCTCAGGATAAAATTGTGTAGTCGGTTTAAAAAAGAAATAAGTAAACGGGTTCATTCAAAAGTGCAATACCTAAATGATTAAATTGTGTCCCTCGTCGTGTCATCATCATTCATCTGCCTAGTCATTTGCCAACTATGTTGGGGTCGCCTTCCAGTCTAATCGGATGCAGCTGAATACCAGTATTTTACAAGGAGCACTGTTTATCTGACCTCCACAACCCAGTTACTGGGTAATACGCTACCCCTTCGTAAGAATCGTCGTGTATTATTATGATTTAAAAAAAGAAAAAATTACTTTTTTTAAAGGCAGTTAAAATAGATGAATGACCTACCTACCGAATGATTTGCACTTTCTCAGAAACAAATACCTGATTATATATAATTGCGTATTATTCTAATCGATAACACGCACATTGTAAACTATTATACTACAATTACACGATCTAAGGCGTACTATTCATGACATCATATGCTTATTGATAATAAAATCTTGTTTGTACTGCCTTCTGTTCGGTTCACTGGTTAAACTGATAAAGATCATTAAGACACCCATGTTATAACATAGTAGACTAAATTTGTTACTAATAACCTCTAGTATAACGCCTTTCAAGGAATACGTCGAGTTTCCCTCTCACCCTGTATATTAAGTACTAGCAGCGCCCCGCTGTTTCACCCGCATAAGTTTCGATCCCGTGGGAATATCGGAATAAAAAGTATTCTATGTGCTAATCCCGGTTATAAACTATCTGTGTACTAAATTTCATCCAAATCCGTTCCGTAGTTTTTGCGTGAATGAGAAACAAACATCCATCCATCCATACAAACTTTTGCGTTTATAATATTAGTAGGTTAATATTTGTGTAAAAGTTAGTTTTAGGCAAAGTTTAAAAGTAGGTATTCGTATTTTTTTTATCGCTACCTGCACTTATTCAAATAAAACTTCATCATTAATTTTCATATTATTTATTAATTATACTTATTTGCTTATTATATTACGGATAAACTCGTGAAACAGTACAAACTCGTAAATAACGTGAAAGCGGAAAAAATAACGAAAATAGTTATTTTTTTAATTGTTATTGCACTAGAATTAGATGAAGTTTGAAGCTTGTGTGTTTACTATCGTTTCGAGTAAAAATGGTCTATTTTCGACGTTCTAGTATAAATTAATTTTTATAAATTTAGTTTTATTTGCCAAGATAGCGGCCATAGATACATATATTCTGTGAACATGTCAACGGGCTGGCAATACGGTTCTAAAGATAATACGGCGCAAGCTTAGTGGGTGCCTCAAATCGTCTACGTAGTACATGTGAATGAACGCCGTTTATCTCAAGATGTTACTATAACCAAACGAAAAGATTACCTTCATTTAATCAACCTTCCTCAATGAGCCATGAATGTCCAAAAAGTATTCCGAGATACAGTGGCCTCCAAAAGTTAGGTTGACATTTTTCCTCTTCTGCTGTGAAACACCACATTATGATTTAAAAGTCTAGTGAGCCAAATGTTTGAACTGCCGAAACGTTTTTATTGACTAATTCAACTACCTTAAAACTTTTCATAAGAATACTTTTTTACTTACAAAAAAAAAAAAAAAAACTTTAATTTCGGAAGTCGGTGTGGCTGGTTTCGCATTTTCGTTTTTTGACACCGAATTCCGGAATTAGTTATTTTTCACTTTATAGTGTTTTATTTTGGAAGTCGGTGGTTTTCTTTTTGTAAAAAAGTTTTTTGTTTTCACTTTTTAGTTGTACCTACCCCACACAAATTCATTAAACACTACTTGCTATGTAAAACATCTTCAATGTAAACCAAGTGGAAAAAATCGTATTATCGAAGCTAACACAAAACCTACCCCAGCAAAGTATTAATCAAATTTATTTGGGACCACCTCTGAGGCATACATTATGCATTAAAAGAAGTATTTTGCAAATCCGTTTATATATGGCGGAGTTATAACATAAACAAAACAATAAAAAAATACCCGAATTGAGAACCTCCTCCTTTTTTGAAGTCTGTTAAAAAATAATTAAGTAATTCCTTAGGAATATCTGATTATTTTTAATGAAAATGTGGCATCACAGCTGGGGCCGTATTCTATATGACACAATGAACGAAACTGCGCGAAATGGTCGCGAGGTTGGCGTGATTAGCTAAGGAATTGACGTGGTGTCGAAGTAAGGAATCATTGTCATAGTTCATTAGGGGCCCTGAAGTGGAAAAACGTCAACTGGTCTTTAGAGGCCACTGTACGTCATTTATGGGCCTAGTGTCAGTTTACAGTCCCTATAAGTGTAAGTATCTTCCAATATTTCTTTGAACGATCTAGAACTGCATTTTATTTAAATAAAAAAACGTTGCCCCTCACTAAGAATTTCTCCTGTATCGTGGGTGCGTTTACAAACATTTAAACTCAAATACACAAACAACCAGACCCGGAACAACTACTTGTAGGTCATACAAATATTTGTTCCGTGCGGGAATCGAACCCACGACACGCAACGCAGCATAATCCCTACATTATAGACAACTTTTTGACATTGATTGTCACTGAGATGAGATTGCGACTAGATTTAGAACGTTTTTAGGGTTCCGTAGTTCAGGTCTCGGAATCCTTATAGTTTCGTCATGTTTTTTTGATTTAGGCATCCGTTTGCGAGATATTCAACTTCAAACAGCATTTTTTTGTTAAAATAGGGTGCCCCCCCCCCCTGAAAGCTAAACGGCTGGCTCGATAAATCTGAAAAAAATCATGATGGTAGTCCATGTTTGAAGGAAAACTATAACGTAACGGCTTAGATAACTTTGTTAGTTCAGGAGTTGTAGAGGCCTGACTTGTAAAATGCGCTTACTTGGAAAACTTCGTAAGTACAGAAATAACGAAATAATAAGTAAACATGTAAAATATCCTTCTAAATCCACTTGCCATTATGGGTGACTACGGAACCCTTTTCTATGCGTGGTCTGACACGCACTTGGCCGGTTTTTAACCCCCGACGCAAAAACGACGGGGTGTTATAAGTTTGACGTGTGTCTGAGTGTGTGTGGGTGTGGGTGCGTGTGTGTGTGTGTGTATGTCTGTCTGTGGCATCGTAGCTCCCGAACGGATGAACCGATTTTAATTTTGTTTTTTTTTTGTTTGAAAGGTGAATTTGTCGGGAGTGTTCTTAGCTATGTTTGATGAAAATCGGTCCAAGATGGCCGCCGCCACAAAATGGCGGATTACATATTTTTTCACAACTCCCTCAATATGGGTATCAAATGAAAGGGCTTGACTAGTAAAATACTATACACTATGACAAATTTCAAATCCAAGATTGCCACTACCACAAAATGGCGAATTACAAAAAACCTGATTAAATACCAAATTACCGGAATCTTAAAACGCAAGGAAATAAAAGAAATGAAATAACAAGGAGTTCCTACAAAAAGCATGAAATAAAAAATTTAATTAAAAATTTTAAACACCCCCGACAACGCGAAACCCTATAAAAAGAAAAAAAAAACCTTGAAATTATGACCCTACGTAAGTACGTATGAATTTTTTTGATTAAATACTGTCCTGTCGGGGGACCGCTACTATTTTAAACTTTAACAGAACATTTGGCATTAGAGCGAGATTTTTATCTTTTTATAGGGTATCGCGTTGGCTGGGGTTTTTTAAATTTTCAAATTTAATTTTTTAAGTAAGAGATTTGCCTCCGGTTGTTGTGTTCTGTGACTCCGTGAGGTACATACTTACCTATTAATATTTATGTATTGTTTGGATGGAAATCAAACAGTGCTAACATAATACATATAATTGTTTTATTGTGGGTAGACCGACAGTCTTCACTTAATAATTAGCTAATATTAAAACATAACCATAAATGGCCGTCCACTGTCTCTTAAGATACAGGTATACCCTAGTTTAAGAGACAGGGTAACGTTAATTGTCAACAGATGTACCATCAACATGTTCTACCATATATTGTAGTAACACACTTTGTATACCTTGCTAGTTACTAGTATAAGTTTTGTTCTTTCTCACCATCTGTACCTTTTTGATCAATAAACAATTATTATTATTATTATATTCGTGCTTGTTTTTAGATGCGGTACCCAACCCAACAATTACGCAACATTATAATAAATTGATTAATGATTGCGTTGTTGACATGAGTTTCTTTAACTGACGTCGCGTCATCACATAAACATATTTCTAGGATCTATTTACAATTGCATATAGGGTTATTAATTTCTTATTAGATACATCGAGACGTGTAACTTACCTAATCATCAGAGGTCGGAATTAGGTAGAGTTATTTATGTACTTGCATCGAAATGTTGATATTAATATGGGTCTTCCCGGGATTTCTAATAGACAATCCCGTGTGGCCAACAATGTTACAAATAAATAATAATAAAATCCTCAGAGATAGATAAGACAAATAAAACAAAGATAATTAACATACAATTTTTATTAGTATTTAAGTACATAAATTCACACTACAAATGTGGAAACATCGCGCGTGTGCGCATTAGAATTTAGCAACTGCGGACATCCGATGTCGTTGATGTAAATTTGGCAACGTCGCGCGTGCAGTTGTTTAAATTGTGTAAAAGTAAATAACTTTTTTATTTATAAAACACGGGATTTTTCTGCTCTTTAAAATTAATCTCGGGATTTGAGGCATATCCACTTTATTCTTTCGCTGTATGAAATCAGTGTAAGTATGTACATAAATAACTCTACCTAATTCCGACCTCTGCTAATCCCTGTATTCCCGATAAGAGAATAATTAAAGTTCCTTCTTTACTTACGATTAAGTACCTGTTTGGTAAGACGGATTGAGTTGGAACAATATAAAAACTTAATTTTATATTGTTCCAACTCAATCCGTCCTACCACGAAATAAAAGTTGGTTGTTTGTTATAACTAATATATGCCTAGAATGACTAGTTACAAGGTTTTTATAAAATCCCAAATTTTCATACACGGAATGTTGTTTCTACCTAACATCTTACCTACTACAAAAAAATATGCCTCATATTTTTATCTCAATTTTTTAATATACCCTCAGTCGTGTCTGGGTATTCGCTATTGTTGTTAAGCTATCATTTAAACATTTAAATTTGTTTTAAAATATCCTCAAGACTATGTAAATTAAGTCCAAATAACTTGCTATGTTTGTGGCCAAATTATTCAGTCAAAGAAGCAGAGACCAATCACCGAAGCCGTAAAACGACCCTACTTTCAATATGTCCAAATCTCGGTAGCAAATTTTGATAAAAACTGGGTTACTGAAGTGGTATGCGATAATTGTAGCCTATTATTGAACTGGGCTGCAGGAAATAAAAACACTTGCTATTTGGCGTCCCAATGTTATGGAGAGAACCAACAAATCACGCTACTGACTGTTACTTCTGCCTTACAAAAACTTCAGGTTTTAACAACAAAAACAAGAAGCACATACGATTACAATACCTTGATATTGCGTCGGTCACAAAACCTGTATTGCATTCTGAGCCTTATCATTGCCCAGCAGTTCAAGTAAGGAAAATGAACCGAAGCACTTGATAAAGATGGAACTGCTTTTAAGTATTTAAAGACCATTTTTCCTAATCTTTCTGATGCCAAAATCAAAGAAGGGATCTTTGTGGAGCCCAAAATTAGAAAGATATTAAAGGATGAAAAATTTGATGGTTACCAATGCAGTGTCGAAAAGGATGCATGTTGCATGTTTTTCATTTAAAGCGGTGGTAGGTAGTGGAAAATTCTTGGGAAAAAATAAATCGGAGGATTTTAAAGAAAAAGTTTCCAATTTATTGAGGATTACCACAGAATGGGGATGAACATATTGTTAAAAAATCATTTCCTACATTCACACCCGGATTTTTTTCCTGAGAACCTGGGAAGCGTAAGTGATGAACATGGTGAACATTTCCATTAAGACTTGGAAGATTTATAAAGAGAGGTTCCAAGGTTTTTGGGATAAAAATATGTTAGCCAATTACTGCTGGTATGTATTAGGTAAGCGCAACTGACCCTAATCTGTATAAAAGAAGGAGTAATCTGTCATTATTGATTTCTTTGTAAGTCACAAATACATTTTTTTTTTTTAATAAAAATAACTAGTAAATTAAAAAAAAATACTTGACGTCCAATTTTCCAATTTTTCCACTGCAGTATCTAACTTAGGGTTCATTATTCTACCGATTCACATTAGTTTAATCTATGGGTATAAAACCTTGTAGTGTTATCATTGATTTCAAATACTTAACAATTAATATAGGGCACCCCTTTAAACAGTCATAGATACTGTAACTATAGGGTTCATAGACACGACATACAAAAAGAAATTGTCACGCAAACGAAATAAAAAATAGTTTTATTATATATAGTATCAACGGTAGAGTAAACAACTACTTAAATACTACATAACAATAAAAAGTCAACGACCCACATGCCTACTGCCGAATGTTTCTTCCTGTTTACGTGTTATGCGAGCGCAGCACCACGTGTTGTCTCGTATTAGTCATTCATCGGGTATTCGGCCCATTCATCGTTTGTGGTGGTCGCGGCGAGCCGGACGTCGGATACGCTCAAGGGCGCGCCGCGTGCAAACCGTACGATGTGCGCTACATCCGACATGATAGCGCATTTTCTGATAATCAGCACTTCCACTAATAAAATAGGGCTATCGTTTTTTTAAATTTTTGTCTGTCTGTTTGTTCTGGCTAATCTCCGAAACGGCTGGACCGATTTTGGCGGGAATTTCACTGGCAGATAGCTGATGTTATAAGGAGTAACTTAGGGCCAATAACTTGAATTCAATGCGCGAAAAAATCCCACCGCGATATTTTTACGTGCGAACATCGGCTTAGTCACTTTAAGAAAGAAAATAAGTTTATTTCACCCATGGAGATTATGTAAGGCACACCATACTCACAAAAAAAAACTTACTACTAAAGAGCCCAAGAACCTGAAACCGAGTAAGGCTTTATGCAAATGAGAAAAGGATAGGAAGTAGATAAGACAAAAAAAAAAAACAAAAGCCTACTCTAAGTCAGATCGCTCCATAAACTTACACGCATAGGTATACCTATACTGTAATACTACTGTACCTGTACTGTACTGTTCCTATATCGTGTGTGTATGTAGCACCCCATGTACAGTCAACAAAAGAGATAAGTATGCAGAGTCGTCGGATATAGTTGGAAGTTTAGTAAGAAACGGATTGATGTTTTCGGATAAAATTTTATTTAATGAATAGAAAATAAACAGTTCATTTACCAAACTAAATTTCATTCGAAAACATCCATCGGTTTCTTGCTAAACATCTCTTTTGTTGACTGTACCTACCCATATTCAAGCCAATAAATGATTTGATTTGAATAATGTCCTAGTCAAGGACAACGGCGGCATATCGAAACGTTGAGATGGACGATTTTTCCGTGAAATTATGTTTTGAGGCAAACATTTTGAGATGGGTTCTCAATTTTTTTTATCAAATATAGTATTTTTGAAGCCACTGCCTGTAAAAATATAGTAGATGGCGAACAAATATATAGTAAGTAGGTATGTATTTTTGCTTCTTTCGGCTTAAATATATTTATTTCTCAAAAAAAAGGACATTACGTTTCACTTACATATTGAGAAATGTATAGAAAATATAATAAAAGTAGATATATGTTCTGTGATCAGATCACATACAGTTCAGTTATACAAAGCAACACAGTTAAAATATTTAAGTAATAGGTGACATTCGGTGTTTAGTACTTTGAGCCTTTATTATCAGTTTTTTTTTAATATTGTGTCATCATAACTATTATGCTTTAGCTTTTATGAGGTTAATACCTACTGTCCTTATTGAGCTTATTTCGCCATTTTGTATTGAAATTAAAATATAGTAGTTTTTTCCACTACTAGAACACAGCACAAGCCTCCTCTCTCCTCTCAGGATTTTTTAAACTGATATTTCAAGTATATACACAACTGCGGTCGATGCCACAAAAAAAATGATCAATTTATTTGTTTTTTGTTTTATCATGTTTAGATAAAATAAAAATGTTTCACGTCTGTGTAGTTTTGCTAACTAATTTAATTTGACGCTGTAGTATAGTAGGGTTGGCAACCCTGGTGTTAGATGACCCACGAAACTGTAACTCACATCACGCCCGACAAAATGCACATTGACGCACGTAGGTATTCGATAACTTAATTGCCCTTTCTGACAATGTTATCAATTACTTGACCAGATAAAAAAATAGTAGTGTCGGTTAGAGAACACTTACTTTTTCCTTGTAGCGCGTACTATCGTTAATATTTATGATATATGACAAACATCAATCAAACTAGAATCATCTCCGGACCATCATTTGAGTTATTTATTGCTTTTTTATGTCTCCCTCGTACATAATTAAACTTTTTACTAGAGAAGACATGTACGTACGTAATAGTCTGTGTTGCGATTGTAAATCGTAGCTCGAACTCGGAACGATTTGGAAAGACGACTCATGTAGATAATCTATACAAATACAGGGTGTGAAATTGCGTGCCATAGCGTAGGTTCAGTATCGATTATGGAACCCAGGAAAAAAAATTTGCAAGATCAACCTAATTTAGTACCTACTAATTAAATAGCAATCGTTTAGAATTGATTTGTGATAACTTTCAACGAGAGAGTAAATAAGTTGATTTTAATTCATTGTAAATACCTACCTACTTGATTCCATTTTAAAATACCCACTCGTTCTTCTACTGCTGCTCAATACCTACTAGTTAAATAAGATTTTTTAATTTGTAGGTTTTAATTTTGAAGGAGATAAGCACGCTAAAGTAGGAAGAAGAAATACTTGGAATTGTTATTAACGTACCTAGTTTCATATCCTTCACCCGGCGTTATCGAAATGTTCGGGCGTAGGTATTTCATTGCGTTAGCATTTAAACAAAATGAAAACTTATTTTAACCAATTTTTTTATTAATTCTAAACGATTGCTATTTAATTAGTAGGTACCTACTAAATTACGAGGGAGACACTGAAAGTTTTTAGAACTGGCCACTTGTAAACGATATTATAATAAAAAAATAAGTTAAAATATTGAAAATGGAACTCTTTGCCAATATTATTGTGATGTATTTTATTCATTTGTTTACGACTTGGCGGCAAATTGAAAATTGTTTGCGTCACGTCAGCATGAATTTAACACGAGAAATTTTTCGTACAATGATTTTTTATGACTTTCGATGTCATTTAAGTCAACAAGGAAGTTATGGTAGACTTTGATTGGCCTTTCACGGTGATGCCCCATCCCGTGCCACTGTTTACAACATGTTTAATGAGTTTAAACGTGGTCGCACTAATCTCACCGATGATCTGCGTTAGGGACGGCCTTCTACGGCGACGACTGAAGATAATATCAGTGTTGTGCGGCGTATGATAGAGACTGACAAAAAAATGACTTATCAGCAGATTCGGACAAGCTTAGGCATCGGTATGAGTCAAGCGCACAAAATCCTTCATGAACATTAATGTCAGGAAGCGTCAGCGTCCATAGCGGTCAGGAAGCTTTGTGCCCGGTGGATACCTCATAATTTGACAGAGGCCCAAAAGCTCCGTCGTGTTGATTGGTGTCGTGAAATGGTTCAAAGATTTAACGGAGGTGACTCAAATGCTGTGTTCGACATACTTACGGGTGACTAAAGCTGGATTTATTGTTATGATCCTGAAACTAAGAGACAGTCTGCTGTCTGGGTGCTTCCTTCCGAGGAGTTGCCAACTAAAGTGAAGACAGGTCGAAGTGTGGGAAAAAAGATGGTGGCTTCGTTCTTCGGAAGGACAGGTCATTACGCAACAATTGTTTTAGAGGATCGAAAAACAGTTACTTACTGCAGAGTGGTACACTAACAATTGTTTGCCACTTGTCTTGGAAAAAGTTCGGGAGAAACGACCTCGCAGTAGGATCCTCCTTCACCACGACAACGCCTCGTCGCACACCGCCAAGTAAACAATCGACTACTTGGCGACGTCAGACGTGGAATGACTGGGTCACCCGCCCTATAGCCCCGACCTCGCACCTTGCGATTTTTATTTATTTCCGAAAATAAAAGAAAAACTTCCAGGAAAACGTTTTATAGACACCGGGGAAGCAGTGGCTGCGTTTCAAAATGCCGTCGAAGAGACCGCTAAGGACGAGTGGGAAAAGTGCTTTACTCAGTGGTTCCATCGGATGCAGCGGTGTATTGATGTAAATGGACACTATTTTGAAAAGATATAATAAAACTAATAACTTGCTAGTTTGTTCAGCTTTTGATTTTCTAAGAACTTTCAGTGTCACCCTCGTAGGTTGATCTTGCAATTTTTTTTTCCTGGGTTCCCGTATCGATACTGAACCTACCCCTAAGCTATGGCAGGCCATTTCAATAACACCCTGTATATAAAATTGAAGTGGCTGTTTGTAATGTCTAAATAACAGCTTCTTACTAAATGCAAATTAAAGTATATTATATCCTACTAATATTATAAACGTGAAAGTTTGTATGGATGAATGGATGTTTGTTTGTTACTCTTTCACGCAAAAACTATTTAACGGATTTGGATGAAATTTGGCACACAGATAGTTTATAACCATGATTAACACATAGGATACTTTTTATCCCGATATTCCCACGGGATCGAAACTTATGCGGGTGAAACCGCGGGGCGCAGCTAGTACGGTACTAAAGACAAAAAAAATACATACATTTTTGCCTGTCTGTTGTTCCGGCTAATCTCTGAAACCGGACACAAATGTCAAAAACCTGTCAAAACGTAGGGAAATTAGAGGAAGTTTTGACAGATTGAGACTGAGATCAGCCTGTGAACGTTCTTAAAATTACTGGAATTGCCCCTCAGATCGGTCTCAATCTGTCAAAAACACCTCTAATTTCTCTACATTTTGACAAGTTTTTGACATTAATTGTTTGTCGCCGAGATGAGACTGCGACTAGATTTTGAACGTTTTAAATTACGAGAATTGGCCTTAAAAGCATTTGTGTAGGTACCTACCTATTACTTTAGAGTTTAGAAGCATCCATCTAATACAAATGTCATACAGCGACGCTACAGGTCTCGAAATGTTTAAAGGTGCTCCCTTACCCAGACCATCCGCCTGTAATGTAACAATCCAATATTCGAATTTGAACATTACGTTACAAATAGACGCTGAGAGAGATGAGCAGACAATTTTTCAAAAAATTCATTCATCATTTTCATCAAGACAAAATGAAATGATGAATTTTGTTTCTTTTTGTCTTCATTTCATCTTCCACAAGTTTAACATAAAATAAAAGTAAGTTTATAAGAAAACTTATTAGAAAATGTACTTATTTATCGTTCCAGCGAGACGTTAACACAGAGGAGCACAAGGAAACGCCTAAAGCAGGCACAGTGGTGTGCGAGAGACAGACACCCTGCGCCTGGTCTGTCTATAAGACTCACCAAGATACCATCGAATATAACATTACGAACACATAGTAAGTATACAGGTCCATCTATTTACCCGACTATACGTTCATGCTTAGGTATCTATGTATCTTTGTATGTGGAATTCTTTATACCCTTGAAGCATACTAAAGGCTGGATTTATTCTAATACATGAAGTGCATATCGACTAGTCTAGTTCGCGTGTTGGTTAGGTTTTGTTTTTATAAAATCAAAATGGCGCATTTAAGACGTCAATAATAATAATGTAATGAAAAAAAAAATTCTATAAGGGCGAATTTCACCAAAATTGTGTACCTAGAAGTGTTATCCCGAGAATATTTTTTTAATTTTTAGGAGGTTTTCTGTACTAGAACTGTCAGGTGTGAGGTCAATTTTATTCAACGGATAAAAGATATGTGACTTTGGTAAAATCAGCCCTTAGTATGATAACCATGTGGGGTATCAAAATAAAGGGCTTGAGAAGACGATTCCAAAATATAACACACTGAAAGGTCGAATAATAAAAAAAACCGACAGCAACTAAAAAGCTCCAGTTGATCGCAATGTCTCTCATTTTGACAGTTTAGCCACGTTCGTTGCGTTATATACGTTGTTGAGCAGACGAATTTTCCAAACTGATGAAGCAATGGATTAGGAATTTCCTTCAAAACCCTTAGACAGTAATTGAATGTGTGATTGTGACTTACGCAATTAGGGTGCTGACTTCTAACAAAGTTTGAACGGCAGGCCCAAGAACTGGACATATCAAGACAAGCCCCGGGCGTATGGTATCCTTAGCTTCTTAGCTGTAGGGAAGAATACCTAAGAATCTTCAAATTAATTGATTTTTCTTTTCAGTTGCAGTTGTGGTCCTGGCACAGTTTGTACTAAAGACGAGGATGATAAGACAGCGAGTTCGTACGTGTACCGGTGTCGGGATCCCGCCGAGAAGAAGGATGACAGTGACAAGTAACCGCTCCCTAGCTTAGTAGTCTTCGTGCCCACCGCTCCATCACACCGCGCGGCTCAGCGCTCACGATCTATCAAGGCTCTTTGTGCCACACAGATACTCGACTCCCTACAATTTCCAAACGCACAAATCCTTCCAGGCCTATTTTAAATTCCTTTAGACAAAATCTCTAACAGGCAGTTAGAGCATGACGTATGCCAATTCGCAGTTTCCTATCATGGATTCATTTGCACCAATGAATGGATGGCTCCTTTGACAGGTTAACACGAAAGTTTCACGACAAGATACCTCTTAAAAGTAGATAAGTAAAGGAAGAGCCTTGTGATGTTCGTCTGCCCTCGGACGAATAAACGAAGCCAATTTTCTGCATTTAAATAAATAGTGCTGCTGTAAAAACCAACGGCCAGACCAGACGAGATCAGCAACGAGCAGATCTGACGTTACGGACCAGTGCGGAGTTTGTTGCTGCAGAAACTGCAGTAGATATCTTAAAGAATAAACATGTCCGTTGGTAACGGTTAGCGAACAGATCAAATGAGGCTGAAGGTAATGCATACGAACAAACGCGGAGACATATGGCGAGGAGTTGGACAACATAGATAGCTACGATTGTGTTCCTTGGTTCAACCTTATTAGCTTTAAATAATACCAGGCAGACATGAAGTCATCGTTCATTAACATCATACAGACAATATATTTTTTTATTTCGATCGTGAGCGCTTGCAGAGCTCTTATTACCTATATTATGACCACTGTACGACTTACAGATATCAATTTGTATTTGTGTCAATTAGAATAAGTATAACGATATTTGTATTTGTGTCAATTAGAATATAATGATGTATACCTAAGCAAATTGAATTGTATGTACTAAACTGCTTTGAATAATTTTATACAGACAAAATCGGCCAAATGCGAGTCGGATTCGCACACGAAGTGTTCCGTATCACCGTACAATACAAAACGCCGAAAAAAAATGTTTGTTTTAATATTTAACTGAAGTACTATTATGCCCACTGTAACACCATAAACAAAGTTAAACATTAAAAAAAAAACGTTTTTTTCAGCTGTTTTATATAATTTTATACAGAAAAAACGGCCAAGTGCGAGTTTGACTCGCACACGAAGGGTTCTGTACCACCGTACAATATAAAACGCCGAAAAAACGTTTCTTTTAATGTTAAACTTAAGTACTATTACGTCTACTATAACACCATAAACAAGGCTAAACGATAAAAAAAAACTTTTTTTTCGTGAAAGTGAAATTTTCACAGAGTGTGTACACTCTGTCTCACTCACACGCTGTGAAAATGTCAAGTCAAATAAGGTTCAAAAGATGCAGCCCTGTGACAGACCGGACCCTTAGTAATAGGGTCCCGTGGGCATCCTTTGGGTACGGAACCCTAAAAATGCTGATTATATGACAGCTTGTACTTATTGTTTGTGTCATCGATAGAGCAAACGTGCGTTTCTAATAGCGTTTCTTCTATTTTTCAGTATCTTGTGATTGTACCAAACATTATATAAAATATTTGACATGTAACCTAGCAGTTTAGCACCTTTATATGTTACAATAAAATAATAATAATTATAATCTTTTTAAATAACGCATACTGTTGACTCCGCCTCAATTCATTTATATTTTAATTTGTATTAGTTTGTATTGCGTCCTTTACATGTGTGAAGTTTCAGCACTAAGATCATTCGACGACATGTTGATTTGGAAGGGCATTAGGGGGATGCGTTTATAGTTCGTTTTTTAATCCCAGAGACTATTCTGACAGGTGTAATATCAACCTTCTATACTAAAAAAATGCAAACACAAAAGACTTAAATGTCAGATTAGTCCCTGGAATTAAAAAACGATCTATAGGTAGCCCGCGAAATTCAAAGGATTCGCATCCCCCTTAAAAGGGGTTAGTACTCATTCCCCCCGTTCTTGTTTCCACCCCAAAAGTAATATACCTTATAATCCCGTTTTATCAGACGAAATCGAGGTGGTACAGTCATAGACGAGAACAGTTTAATCGCTTAGATTAGGTACCTATAAGTATGTTTATTTTAGATCAAATTATTCTACAATAACACAAATTAAATGACAGCTTTCGTCAATTTTACAATTAGTTACTTCACAATTACAAAAATCACAGATTTCTTAGAAAACACTACTGTTACTTAAATTATCCTATTATAAATTTAATGCGATAGGTATACTATCTATTCACATTTGCGACGAGCTACAAATTAGGTCTTAGATAATCTGTTTATAATTAGTTCCTAAAAATAATTTCGGTGGTTGCACTTTTTCGCTTTACTGTACTTAATTTTTAAATTTCGGGGGAAATCGAAAATGTTATTAAACAATATTTTTATTATAACTTTCGGGAGAAAACAAGAACGGGGGGAATCAGTAACAACCCTTTAAGAGCTTCCCGAATCCCCAATTGTTCCGTTGCTAATTTATAACACAAAAAGTACTTATTAGTTGTAGTTCATCTTTCTTTTTACTATATAAGTCATTCTTAACCGATGGAGATCAACAAGCACGTCGTTTTTAAAGTTCCTATTTTAATTTTTTTATTATTTATAATGTATAATGTAAGTGATAGAACTTAGATTTTTTGTAACGCGAATAGTTCATGTTGATGAAATTATGACATAATATAATGAAGTTCTATTATTAGTATAGGATAATCTTGTAAAATCTAGTTTTGGCAAAATAAATGGTCAAAAACTAAATGCTTTTTGGTGACCCATATCCAACTCCTGTAGGTACGCACGACACATCAAGCTATACATAACCAGTACCCTAATTGCGTAACAGACTATCAACCACAATCTGAATCATTTTTAAGGATATTGCTAATCCATTGCTTCATTTGTTCGAAAAACTTGTCTGCTTAACAATGTAAATAACGCAATGAATGTTGTTGAACTGTCAAAACGAAAGCCATCGTGATACGCGATTACCCTGCTGTATAAGCTGATTTCTGATTGTACGAAAAAGCTATACAATTCGAGATCAGCAAACAGGACAGATAACAAACAGGACTGTAAGTACACACGACCACACATCAAGATGTGTGGTCGTGTGTACTTACAGTCCTCTTTGTTATCTCCTAAATCAACTCGTACCCAGGCAGGCAAGATATATATTTAATATTATAGTCAGAATTACAATGAATTCGTAAAAGCAACCATTGCCGCTTTAAAGTCGTTTATATAAATAATAGTCTCTTATTGTACATCATCTGCCTAGCCTTTTCCAATTAGGGTCGGCTTCCAGTATCACCAGATGCCGCTGAATACTAGTATTTTACATGAAGCGACTGCCTAACTAACCTCCACAACCTGGATAATACGATACCCCTTGGTAAGACTGGTTGTCGGACTTTCGGATTCTGACGTTACAACCAGAACCGTCATGACTGCCAAAGATGCACGAATGACTGCTTCACGTACTTTCCGAGGCACTGAGGGGTCTTGATGTGTAAAGATGGTCCATCCATGGACCAACAGTGGCGAATCAACTGACAGTGCGGCCGTTATTGCTTAACCACAATCCCCTCTCTTTCTTGACCACTGAAAACCGTTTACGACACTCAAGTTTTGCTGATATTTGTGAGTGATCTATTTTATAGATATAGACACAAGAGGGGCAATTCCCGTATTTTTAAGAACGTTCTTAGTCTGATCTCAGTCTCAATCTGTCAAAAATACCTCTAATTTACATTATAGTGTAGGTATAGGTACCGAGTGTCCCTACATTTTATTTTTGACATTGATTGTCGCTGAGATGAGATTGAGACTTGATTTGAATGTTTTTGATTACGGGAATAAACCTACTGGTTTCTGAAAAACTTATCAACATCAAACGTAGGTCAACAACTGCTTATGACCTTTTTCCATGCTACCTATACCTACCTATTCGTTCCATTCCGTCTATTTTTACTTTGGTCTCCCTTCCCTTCGCCATCCTCCAACATCTTTCTTTTTTTTTCTTATATAAAAGCGAAATACCACTATCTCATTCACTCACTGACTGGCTGACTGACTAATAACAAGAACTATTAAACCTACAAACTTGAAAATTGGCAAGTAAGTTCTTTATACGTTGCAGGTGCCAGCTAACAAAGGATTTTTGGAAATTCTACCCCTAAGAAGGGTTGAATAGGGGTGAATGTTTGTATGGAAATCCGCCATTTTCAAACTTACAGGCAGGAAATTAAACATTTAGGTTTCTATAGTTACAAGGCAACACAACCTTGTGTTTTACAGTTTTTTTGGTAATTCCACCCTTCTATCAACTCAGTCTATCGCAGTCCACTGTTGGGCATAAGCCTCTCCCAGGCTGCGTCACAACACCCTGCCCTCTGTCCAAGTCACCTTCTTAAGGTCGTTGGTCCATCTAGCTGGCGGGCGTCCCATACTACACTTGCCGATACACTGTCTCCACTCTAAGACTCGTCTACGCCACCGGCCATCGGTCCTTCGACAAACATGGCCAGCCCACTGCCACTTCAGTCTCTTCATTCCAAAGAAGTGAAGTGACTCTAAGGAGGTTAAATAGGGAATTTAACTTTGCATGAAGTGTGTTTGCATAACCTACACATCTCCAACATTCTTCATCATATCCTCATAAGATTTATTTGTGACCACACTTAAAGTATGTTATTTAAAATAAAATAAAAAGAATCATCCCATCGGCGTAGACATTCCGGGGAAAAAGGTAAACAAAAAAAATAAAAGGAATTCAAAACCTCCTGACTTATTTTGTATTCGATTTAAGTAAGTAATAAAATGTCGGAAAATATAAAAATATCCACACCTACTATTTTTGATATTATACATACCAAAATGAACTATATGTCAATTATGTAACGTACAAACTAGATACGAGCTTATTACTGCCGGAATTCTAGAGAATGCTCGATAATTCTCCAGAAGATGCGTGACCTGTGCGTATGTGTTTATCTAATTTGAACGTTACAACTTTGACATAAAGTTCATCATGCTTTGTACAAAAAAAAATCGCTTGCATTCCATTCCAAGGCAATATAAATTGAGCCTTAGGGTACAGAAAAAATTATCAACTGTCCCGTACAAAATTTCAATACCTACTCGACCCAAATGTATAGGGACGGCTGATTATTGTTCCGCTACTCGATGTTGGTTCCATTCAGTTTGATGGTCTGTACCACACAGAGGGCAGGGGTCCGTGGCTAAATAACAACGGCCACACAAGTCGATCGATCAGGTTCACTTGCCGCGGTTGGACTGTGGATGGATGACCATCTTTACATACCGAGACCCCTCCGTGCCTCGGAAAGCACGTTAAGCTGATGGTCCTGGCTGTCATTCGTGGATCTTTGACAGTCGTTACGGGTAGTCAAAGATCCACGAATGTCCAACTGGGTTGTGGAAGTCAGATAGGCAGTCGCTCGATGTAAAATACTAGTATTCAGCTGCATCCGGTTAGACTGGAAGCCGACCCCAACGTAGTTGGGAAAAGGCTAGGCAGATGATGATGATGATAGTCTGTAATGATCACACCTTTCTGATACATGCTTTGTGCTGCTTAGTAGTTCAGCACGAGAACCTGGCTCTTTTCCGCTTACTCACTCTGACGGTATTTTTTTTATTTTTTCATCAAAAGTCGAAAACTATGCGGGCTAAAAAAAAGAAAAAATGTTTGAGAATGTGCAAACAGCGCTCTTTCATATGATACCCCACATGCCCTAGTAGCCCCATTTCGAATTTTTAAGACCCCGTATCAGCCCTATTAAAAAAATTATGTCTTTCTTATTTGCAAAGTAGTTGGGCGAACGTCATCTAAAACTATTCTAAAATTCAAGTTGATAGCATTAGTAGTTCTTGTGATATCCAGCTGTGACAGACGGACAGACAGACAGACTCGAGTCGCACCATAAGGGTTCCTTTTTACCATTTTGGTATGGAACCCTAAAAAAGTCACGATAAAGTAACAAACAAAACATCGGAATACTTTACAACATTCCAAAGATCGAACGAGATAAGAACTTTTAAACAACTACCCTCCTTCTAGATAATATTCCAGCTTATTGATGAGTCAAAACATATCCACCTCTTCATTTATGTTTATATATCAGTAGTAATAACTGATATAATGATGAAATATTTATAAACATCAGTACCTTACTGGTTTTAGTTGGAATATTAAAAAAATATTCCGTACATTTTTTATATGAGGGTAGCTTCAAAACAGGTTGGCTACCTATAAGTATTTACGTTTGTGCGTATGTTAGAAGGGTAATTAGTATAAATGGTGCAGCTGCGATAGAGTGAGTCCTTTTCTCCGCCGGCAGCTAACGACTTGCAAAGTTTTATTAGCCGATTTAGTTCTGTGGAGTTTTCAATTGTATTTTGATAAATATCTCTTTGAAATGGACTCTGTTTCGGTGAGTTTCAATACGGAGGATCAAAAACCTATATTTACACTTGCTGGTGATTCAAATCCTGCATCAACTACCGTGAGTATTTATGACGCTTCCGCAATTCTTCCGCAATCTATAATATTTATGTATTTAGAAATATATAAGTATGTTTATCAGTTGTCTAGTACCCATAACACAAGCTCTGCTTAGCTTGGGACTAGATGGCGTTGTGTGATAGTTGTGGAATATTTATTTATTTATTTAATTATTACCTGCTTGGTACACACATTCTCTAAATAATTAAAAAATGAACTTTCGAACCAAGATGTTTGGCAAATTTGATAAATTTTTGAGTACCTTCCCTACATCGTAATCAATCGAATCGAATGTTATTTAATTTTGTATAATAATGCACAACGTGCTACCGTCGCGCTTCGGGAAAATAATGTTTTAGCGAAGTACCTTCATGAGGTCGAAGGTGCCTATTACCTACATATATTGATATGCGAGCTGTGATACAAATTGTTTGTACGCCCAATCAAAAAACAAAGGACTTTCATAATTACACGTGGCACGAAGCCACTAGTCACGTTCTTTCGTGTTTACGTAAGAAGTTATAATTTTTACTGTCTATTAACGAATTGTAAATCTTGTACCATTGATGCCATGTATCCTCAGGACAGCTTCCCATTTCCGGATACTAGGAACGTAGGCAACCCAGAAGGAGTGATGTCTTCCATGACTCCAATGATGCATGGTCTCGGAGGGAACGAGTTGTTGAACTTGTTGACTCAACAGGAACCTAAAGTTGCCGATTCAGGTATGCGATTATACTGGGTGGCAGGGACATCGACGCGCAACCTGGTACCATTAATTCAGTACAGGATCCTGGACGAAAAAAAAAATTACTGTTCCATGCATTTGACCACGTAGGTATTGCACTTTTGCATGAAACAGCTGCCGATCGATTCTGTAAAAATCTCACCGTGAAAAGTTAGGTGAAGTGAGCTGTCAGTCCCTAGCATTAGTTGGAATGACAGCTCACTCCACGCTCACTTCACCTAAGTTTTCACGGTGAGATACAGTTACAGAATCGCAGTGCTGATATTTTTTTTGATAACCGACGATACATTTCTAGTCTAGAATCATGTGCTGAATTCATGGTTACAGTTTGTGCGTCGATGACCCTGCCACCCTATATTATTCAAGCGCGTCGGTACTATACATACCTACGCACCGCACGCCCATGGTTCATAGTTTGACTTTGACGATACCTTCATTCAGCAGCAGTACCTATCTAAGGGTGGTTTTCGTAATAGGTACAGGGTTACTCTTCTATCGAAGAAATAGGGCTTGTTGCTACGCTTGGTGAGTAGCGTAGTCAAACCATGTCGTGTGGCTTGTTAAACAGCCGAACAAGTGCTAGGTGCTAGATGCTCTGCTAAAATGTTTAATGATGTATATAATTAAAATATGGATGCGTCGAGACAAACCCGCTGTCCACCGCATGCGCATGCACATCATGCACATGCGCTGCTATCATACTTACTTACTATAGGGATCACTGTAAAAAATCCCATTCCGGAACAACCAGAGGCCAGCGCTATGTTCAGGATTTCAACAGCACACAATAGCACCAATAACTATATCACATCTGTGTTTTCCGCAGCGCCCTCTGTCGCCGATATGGAGGAGTTATTAGCAAATATGCGCATAAGTGGATCTGACGTGTTCAATGACGATGCCAGCGTCAATAACTATTTTACAGGTAATATGGTGTTTACCGTTTACAGACTGTTGTAAACGTGTAATATTCATGAGTAGGTGTCGCCTCTACATGTTTGATTGCAGGCTACAGCAGCCGTTCGGAATCTGGATTGTCTAACATTTGGCCTGACAATACGAACGTGCAAAACTCGAGAAACAACGAAATGACGGACACATTCGACTTTCTCGTCAAAAGTAATGTACCTTAATCTATGTTGATGTTAGCTTGCGTGGAGAGGCATTCGCCAGAGAGAGACATTATTAGTTTTTCTATTGTCTTCTATTAGATCGGCAGTATCTAGATATTTCCTAAAAGGTCTTGACTAGTTAATCCTGGGACGAAAAATCCGTAACTGATTTTCAGTAAAAGACTGCATTCTCCGAGCACTATTTTCAAATATTTTACCAATTTACTAAGTGTGCATTTATGTGTATTTACTGAAAGACCACATTTCAGGTATTACATCAGCAAACAACTACGTGTCGATGTTGACGCGGGAGCAGCTGAGCGTGCTGCGCTCCATTCGTCCTGTTGTGCTGCACGACTTCTTGCAAGAGGTCGCTAGAGCCCGCAGCGATCGGCGCATGCGACGCGCTTTGCCGAATGTAAGCTTGCTTATTTTTATTTAACGGGACTCCAAAGAAATGCCAATCAAGACAAAAATTAGCTGACCAAACTTTGATTGGCCGATTGAAATAAACCAGTCACTAATCAGCCAATCACAAATTACTTGATTACAGTTGTCAGACTGTTAAACTGCTTGTTATGTTATTAGATGATAGTTCTTCGTGAGAACTGTTCTGTCAGTAATACTGAGCTTTCAAACTTTAACCGTGTGCAGTATAGGGGTAAATAAAATCGTACCCGCTGTTAGGGACTATCACATAAGGTATGGTAAGGTAATGTACCAAACTTAGATATATGTTTTTTAGGAATGTGCATTCTGCAAGAACAATGGCGAGAACGAGGAGTGCTACTCTTCGCATGCTCTGAAGGACTGGCGTGGTCGAGTACTGTGCCCAGTTTTGCGCGCATTCCGCTGCCCTCGGTGTGGCGCCACCGGCGAGAAGGCCCACACCATTAAGTATTGCCCGGAGGGCGCTGAACCTGGTAACGTGGCTTTGGAAATTCTATGAATATTTCTATAACAAATTGAAATTGTTCTAAAAATGCTAGGGAAATTACACGTGGCTTTTCAACTTGTACCAAATTTTTAAACTTTTTACTTTCAGCAGTATGATACCTACTTTTTCACTTCTTTTATTATTTTCTCCGTTCTCAAGTGTCCTGGCCCTTCCCTACTTAGCGCGTAACAAAAATTGACTGATACTACAATGTTGGGTTATCCAGCAGGGACTGGAGGCCTGGCATCGCGCCGGCGCGCGCCGCCGTCGACGTCGCTGCTGTTCAACCACAGCGCCGGGGCATCGCGCTCACAAGGCGGCACTGCCGCGCCCTCGGCATCGCCCGTCACTTCACCGGCTAACGGATCTTTTTCGTACTCGTCTCTATGGTCCAACTTAGGTCTGAACTAAATCGCCCGACGAATAAAATGTTCTACCACAAGGTTCCTAGATTTTAGTTTGATTTCATAATTCTTGATTATCGTTTTCATCTGAAACCATAAATTGCAAATATGGTTTCCTGTTTTAAATATTGATCCTGATATTTTCTTACAGTAAGACTATATTTTTTTTGTTGACTACTAGGTTCATTCCTTTTTCTACTGCGTAAAGTATAAGAGTGAAATTTAAAAGAACACTAGTATAAGGAATCACAGTAACATACAAAAGTATGCAGGTCATGCTTTGTTATGAACATCTTAGAAAGTGGTTTCAGATTATTTATATTTCTATTGTTTTTTTTTTTTGTTTCTTCAATTACTTTTCATTGGTTTTATAAAAATGTAATGCCCTTATGTTATCAAATGGCAAAGTTGAATAAGATTTATAATAATATCTAATAACCATCACAATGTTTCTACATCACAAGCTACAATTGAATAGTTTCTAAATCCTAATGAATTTATTGTTAATATTGATTCATTCTATATCAATTCGCATTATTTTATGTACACTGTCATACTTCGGTAATATAAGCTTTGGCAAAATATGTAATATAACCAATGTGTACCAAAAATGGTTCCCTCTCCTTTTTTGTTTGATATAATATACCTATTTTTGTGCATTATTGAGTATTTTTATTTCTAAGTACCTACAATATTGCATACACCACACCAGTTTCGTGTAGGCTTGTCTGTATTTTACAAATGGTTTGATTAATCCTTTAATACAGACAAGCATTCTGTATCCAAACGCCATGCATAACGATCACACACACACAACAGCGGCAGCTTACATTTATGTCGCAACGATATCGTTGAGAAAAAACGAAGCAAAAAGCATGTAATAGTCCATTATAGCGAAGGTGCTAAATGCCGCGCATTAAGACTACATAAGTCAAACGTATCGTATACTATTTTATAGGTCGTGTGACAAAAACCCGCTCTTAAATCATGCTTTTATGTAAAAATGAACTACATAAGTCACAGAAAAGCGTGGGTTTAGGTCACACAATGCCATAAAAGCATTTTAGAGCAACCTAGCTGTTGTGATAGGTAGCTATGCTAAGCTTGGTTAGTAAGCAATCAATATAAACGCACCAATTAATTAAATATTAGCCCCTATCTTATAATAATTATAGTTTTGTCTCCCGAACTACATATACATATAAAGTTTCATTTTGATACGAACATCAGAAGTATGTTAAGATTGACTTCTAAGGTTTGTTTACATTGTTAGTTAGTTACAAGTGAAGCTAGTAAAAGCGTGTTAAAAATATTGGTAATTCGAGGAAGAACCATAAAAGGGAGAAGGCAACATATATTAATAAAATTCGTTCTCCTGTCAAATATTTTTATTCAAATACAACTATAATAATAGACGATACATTAACAGTGTAACAGAGTATTTTTACGTGGTACAATTTGTTTTCCAACAATAACTATGCTGAGG
Organism: Apamea epomidion; assembly: GCA_947507525.1. Taxonomy (NCBI): domain Eukaryota; kingdom Metazoa; phylum Arthropoda; class Insecta; order Lepidoptera; family Noctuidae; genus Apamea; species Apamea epomidion. Next base: position 12,006,468 of record OX382237.1, read on the forward strand.
CTTGCCGCTCACTTAACGAAATCTCACCTTCGTAACATCCCGATGTTACGAAGGGTTGTTGTAAAAACTGCTATAATGAAAGAAAACCACACTAGGCGGATCTCACATTACTGCACGCCACGTGACGCGGCGACAGAGCGAGGGAATCGGAGTCAAACGCGGAAACGCGTTTTCATTAAGTTTACCCCTTACTTTTTAAATACTGACATTAAGGGCCTACACCCACCGGCGGCACAGCATGGTATTTTTAGGAGACGAATAGGAATTTAATTTAATAATATGACATTAAAATTTAAATTTCAATGAAAGTTATCGTAGACTCCGCAGCAACATTGCTGTCAGTTTGCGCTTGCATGTAGTGACGCCGACGGATCCCCGCCATGCCGTGCTGTCAGTGGGGCAGGCCCTAAAGCGCAGGCCACACCGCCAGCTGGCGGGCGGGCGGGCGAGCCGAGCAAGGCATCGTTTCACATCTTTTCATACTTGGGTTCACACCGCGAACTACAGAGATAAGCTACCGAAGTATGAAAAAAGGTGAAACGATGCTTGCTCGGCTGGTCCACCTGCCCGCCAGCTAGCGGTGTGGCCTGCGCTTAAGTGTACGACAGCCTCAGCTTTTATAATCGACAAAGTGCCTTCGCGATGGCACTATAATTTGGTTACATTAGTCAGGATTTCGACTTGTATTAGTCGATTTTGAACACTTCAAAACTACAAACAATAGTAACGTGTAGAAGTTTAAATTCGTTCCAATTTCAAATTCGTACCACTAACCATTCGTATTCATATTACATAGAGGGCGCCACTCATTGAACTGGTATCCGAAATAAGAATAGTCATTACATAGTTATCGTAATACATGGACTTAAACTTCGAAAAATTCTTAGTAGGAATAACATCTAACAAGCATTAACATTATAATAGGTATAAGACTTAAACTATATACATAGGTAAATTCATCCAAATAGTAATACGGGAATAACGCGTAATGCTGTTTATCAGAGGGATATTACGACTCGATATATTTAAAGTAAGTGGAAGTTTTTACGTAAATCAACAACTATTGAAATTCAAACATGGGTATGGCAAGCTAAGTGTGCTTACACCTGAGCGACACGCGTCGACGACAGAGGCAACTGCAAGCGTAGACGCGTGTCGCTCGTGTGTATGCACCCTAATGCTCACAGATAACTAGAACAGCTAGTGGAGAGCTCTGCCCTTAACATGGATATTAAATGATAGTGGGACAGAACATTTTAATACCATATGCTTACATTGTATAAGTACAACAAAATACTGGTAAAATTAAAAAAAAATCACTGTATTTAATTGCAAAAGCAATGTTACAAGGCAAGTTGAGAATATTGCAATAATTTGGCAAGTGATATTTTATTAGGTACACTAAATTACGTTTATAAAATATATGTAAAAAAATAATAGCTAACAATAAGTTTCGATTGAGATTCATATCTGAGCCGAATTCTTAAAAAAAAAAAGAACATTTAAATGCCAACATTTTTGGAATGGCTTGTTAGTTTTTCGAATACAGGAATGTTATCGCACTTGAATTCATACAAACGCCATACCATAAACCTTTGGGTAAATAGGCCAGAAAGTTATATAAACCTCATAATTTCCAACTAACTATTAGTCTAACATTATAAAACCAATACTAAAATCTTTGGTTTACTCAAGAAAAATCACACCTCCCTTTGAATTATGGCCCTCGAAATATTTGATGATTTGCGCAGTGGCGGGAGGAAATTTAGATACTTGTGATAAGTTTTATTTAGTTCTACGAGATATATTAGGGAAGTAAGGGTCTTAACAAAGCCTGGGAGACTATTCCTTGGTTGGTTGGCTGGCTGAAATCAACAGCCAATCAAAACATTTGACACGAATTTAACAGTCTGTTATCTAATTTTTGTGTTGCTTTTCAAAAAGCATTCTATAAAGCCTACTCTGCCGGAGAATACTGGCACTGTGGTATATTAGTTCTCGAGATACATTTCCGTGCATCTATAATAACGTATTAGATACATACTTAAAACGTAAACATTTAAAGCTTACATGTCACTCGCCGCCCCGACTCTCTACGCTATGCATCAATAACATTTAATTATTATTATAATAATATCGATTATTATGTACACTTCAGCTGAATGTTTTATCAACGGGAATGGAAGAAAGCGCTTGAAACACTTGATTCGCATCTCAGTACGTAGCGATAGAATTCATTTACAACAGAGTGGGCCTGATTCTGTTGTGTATCAACTGAATTTAACAGAACCTATTGCTATCCTTTTGCTTTTTTAAAAGAGACAAAAACATTAGAGCCGTTAATATAGGTTAAACTATACCCGAATCGCTTTAGCGTGGCAATAGCGGACATTGCCCCTTCCCTAATATCAACTATGGATGGTTTCTCGTTTTTTGGAACATGTTGAACATCTGATTCAGAACGTTAACGGACATTATTTCAGTTTTTGAAATAAATATAAAATGCTAGAAAATGTAGGTGGGTCATGACCGCTATTGCCACGCTAAAGCGATTCGGGTATAGAACCTCCATGCAAGTTTAGCTGAAATGTAAAGGAAATATCAAATTAGCAACAAAACTTGCACAAGTTGACTTCCGCAAGCAATTCTTTCTTAGAAAACTTGTGAAAGTGTGCTTGATCTTGGCTCGAGTGCTCACACGGTAAGCATTACTTGCGAAAGTCAACTCCAGCAAATTCAGTTGTTAATATAAACTTCGCATAACAAGTAGACTAATTGTGACAGCTCTTAATTGGCTCAGTCGTAAAATGACCACTTAGCAAAATGTCAATATCTGTCTAAAAGAACATTTTGCGAAGTGGTCATTTTGCGAAAAGAGACATTCTGAGAAATGGACATTTTGCATCCGGTCAGCGTCACTTAATTCTTACCATATTACTATCCTGCCTGTTAGTAAAACATAGCAATATCCTTTATTACAGTTCATTCATTACTCTACAGAATCAGTGCCAGTGTTAATTTATTCTGTTAATCTAAGCTTTAGGCACGAATCCTAAATAAAATGTTCTGATCTATTTAATATTCATCAACATATTTGTCCTACGGTGTATATTCATAAAATTGATTATGTGTGTTTGGCAGCAAAAAGTTAATATTTAAGAAAGTTTTTTTTAAAGGCCTCGTATAGTAATGTAACAGAGATCATTTTGTCGACCCCTGGCCAGAGAAGCCCTTTATAATTATAAATAAGTATAACGTCTTAATATTTCATTCAATGTCTTAAATGCCAATGGCCAGCAACAATTCAACAAATTAAACTATCTGAGATTTGGAACAACATTTATTTGAAAAATAGCAATGCTAATATCACTATAATTTTCTCAATATCAAAGTTAAAATACAGGAAATAACGTAAGTATTAAAAAAATAATATTCGTAACACGTTCGTCAACTTGAACAAGTCCTTACAGCCTTTATGTAGTGTACTTAGCACAATAATTACTTTTGCGTTATAAAGTGGGCGATTAATTACACTGTCACATTACATTGGGAAGAAAACTGTTCAAAATCATTATTCAACATTCACTAGCAGAGTTTCTACGGCAGTGACTAATTTTAAAAGTTCAAATAGTGATCGTTTTATCTGTGGAAAGAGCGGGAACGCTTCAGACGCAAAGGGTTTTAGTTTACAATGAATACCAACTTTTGTGGAAGGGATAACACGCAGTCATTAATTCTCTACGACGAGTATAGACAGGTATGCCTGAGCTAAAGCATAAACAGTCATTAAACAAAATAATTGACGATCAAAGCTATGAGTTTTTGTTAAACCACCTACCATTTCACAGAAAACTTTGCTGTTTAATTCGTGTTAGTTTCCCGTTGTCTTCCCATGTGTGACGTCAGAATACGCAAACGTGTGGGTCTGTGACCACTGGCGTGGCTGACTGACGTGAAGTGTGGTGCAGTCGCTACCACAGCCATCGTCGCCGACCGCCCGGCTCGCTGCGTCATTCACTCGCTTGTTCACCTACACAAGACATACTTTTAGAAGAGTGAATCACGTTAATAATATCTTCCCGACCGAATTTCAATCTCAACGGAGATTAGCCAGGTTATGTTATTAAATTATTATTAAAAGCCTGCGATGTCCCACTTCAGCACAAAGGCGCTCGCAGTGTGCTCGTGTTCGGCGACACAACACGACGTGTAGTGCATACGTCGCCGTGGGCTTTTATTATTTTCGACGAGGTTTTATATGAACGCTGCACTAGCCACCAGGCATAAGATCGTCGCGAGTACTGCGGATCCGTGGGCTTGTAGCTGGATACGCGATGACCATGATACAGTATCAAATACATTATGTGCTACACCTTTAAGTGAGTACCCTCCTTTGGTTGATACATACCTTCGTTGTTGTTATGCTTGGCGCGCACGAGTCGCTCGGGATGCGAGTGCGCCAGCTGCGTGTAGTCGCGGAACACTTCGTTGTACGTGTCATCGTTTGAGGTCATCTCGCTTTCACGCATCTCCTCGTTCAACTTGGTCAGCCTTAGTCTGGAGCGAAAATAATAATAGTAGTAACTTACTAATAAGTGGTTATTTTACGTGAATTGCTTGTTTTAGTGGAAACAAGTAATAGTCAGGAAGGAGCAGGTCAAAAAAATTGCGGTCAATTTTTATTCTGCTCGTTTCTTGGAGATAAAGTCAGTATAGTTTTTTTTTTTTTTTAGTCTATTTTGTGTCCCACTACTGGGCACAAGCCTCTCCTTTTTCCTTCCAAACCTCTCTGTCTTGTGCGATCTCTGGCCGTGTTAGTTTTGCAAACGTTACCAGATCGTCACACGTATAGTAAATAATACAATTATTAATAATAGTAAATAATTTTCTTCAGATGACCTGAAATTATTGTGCAATTAAAATAAAAGAGACATTAGATTTGAAAAAACCTAAAAATAAATTACTTATTATAGCTCGAAAAGTTGATTTTCCAAACTTTTAATTACTTCAATCATAACTGGTGAAACGTGGGCTACACTTCTGCCTAACCCATCAGGGATTACAGGCGTATTGTTAAGATGACAAAATCAAACTGGTTGCTAATGTAATTGTATTATTATTATTATTATTTTTGACATTTACATCCTGTAATTAGTACTCCCGGACTTATTACTTATTATTTATATGAAAATCGTCTACTTTTAGAATGTTTGTAAATATGTGAGCACCATGTATCTATCACATAGTTAATTTTTATTTTTTTTATTTTATAGTAAAACCGTTGCCCCACACTAGGAATTACTCCTGTATCGTGGATGCGTTTACAAACATTTAAACTTACATACACAAACAGCCAGACCCGGAACGACTACCTGTAGGCAATACAAATATTTGTTCCGTGCGGGAATCGAACCCGCGACACACAGCGCAGCAGTCGGTCGCTCAGCTACTGCGCCAACCGTGTCGTCAAATTCATATGTCAAGGTTTTTATTCTCAGTCATTTTAATTCTTTTACAATTCAATATCACTTACAGAGTAACAATATCAGCGTTGGCGTTATTGACGGCGATGTCAAGCGGCGTTTGACCTTGTTTGTCAACTATGGACTGGTCGGCGCGGTACTTGAGTAGCAGGCAAACCTGTGAAAGGTACATTTTAAAATCTATTCTTCATTTTTATTTAATACTAGCTGCGGCCCGCGGTTGTACCCGCATAAGTTTCGATCCCGTGGGAATATCGGGATAAAACGTATCCTATATGTTAATCCTGGTTATAAACCATATGTGTGCCAAATTTCTTCCAGATCCGTTTAGTAGTTTTTGCGTGAATGAGTAACAAACATCCATCCATCTATTCATCCATCCATACAAACTTTCACGTTTATAATATTAGTAAGACTAGAAATTCAGCCCGCCACTTCGTCCGCGTGAGATTCGACCCACCCCGTCGCATCGCATCGCCTGCCCGTGCTATTACTTCGATTTTGCTTAGCGTTCTTTCTGACTGTTTATCTTTTTATATGTGATAAACAGGGATCGGATAATCGGATGCATATTTACCTAAAGTGTAGGCGTTGGTTATTATGGAATGCACTTTTGTATCGAAAAAATCCCGAGAATTCGGAATCGACAAATTTAGTTTTTTTACTATAGAATCAAATCGGGTGTAGGAATATTTACTTAGTTTAAGGTGTTGGATAATATTATGGAATGCACTTTTGTATCGAAAAAATCCCGGGATTTATATTTTAAAAAATATGTTTTAGAAGCCGCTTTCATAATTTCCTAACCAAAAATGAACTTTAGGTAAATATGGTGATAAATTCCTTAGATGTTAAATTGCCTTCCTCAAGAATAAGGCTATCAAAATAATACAAAAAGAATTGTTAAAATCCAACTGGGAGTTCCCGAGATTAGCGCGTTTAAACAGTCAAACAAAAACAAACTCTTCAGCTTTATTATTGGTATAAATACGTATAGAAGAGGTACATGGGTACGTAATGTCAGCAGCACGGGTCAATCGATCAGGTTAAGTTACGCTTGCCGCGGTCGGTTTGTGGATGGGGGACCGAGATCCACCATCATAGTATCGGAAAAAATCATGCCGACTGGGAACAATGTATAAATGGGATATTTTTCGACATCCACGCGGGCGAAGCGGCAGGCACAAGCTAGTGTAGAATAATACAAAATGTACAATATTATAATGCGAAGTTACCTGTCCGGTGTGGCCGGCTTCGGTGGCCAGGTGTAGAGGAGTCTTCCCGTCATCGTCCTGCATGTTCAGCTTGCTGCCGTTCAGCAGTAAGAACGAACATGCCATCACGGAACCCTGCAATATCAAGTATTGTATTTGTACGAGCCGCTTTAAACCCTTTATACGCGGCACGGCCTTTTTACGGTACGCCATCTTGACCACGTCATAGAAAACTCGCGTGACCTAGAATTAGAGATGGAGACTCACACTGAGCACGGCGGCGTGCAGCGGCGTGCGCTGCCCCCTTGCGCGCGCGCACACGTCGGCGCCGGCCGCCAGCGCGCCGCGCATCACGCCCACGTGCTGCGCGCGCGCCGCCAGCTGCAGCACGGCGCCCGCCGACAGGCGCGACATGTCCTCCGCCGCTACACGACACATAACATTAGCGCGTCAACGATACGAATCCAAGTTGAAACAAAAAAAATCCTTATTGCCAAGATTACACGGGAGTTTTACATTGGCTGAAGCCAATCTAACAAACTAGGCGAGCCTGTATCTTGGGTACCTAGCAATATGGGGGGTTTACCTTTTTAAACATTTTTTTCTTTGAAAACATATTCGGTAGTAAATAAAAAAATAGATTTTAATCAAAACTACAAAAAAAAATATGTAAAAATATAGAATACATGCTATTGTGAGTGAGCGCGAGTGTGTGGGTGTGATGGTGAGTGACAATGGAAAATTATTGCAGCCTCAAATGTTGGTAATGCAAAATTGACTTCATAGTCTCAGATTATTTACATTCCATCGGCATTCACTCAACTATCTACTTTAACATTGTGTATTCTTATTTAATTTTTGAATGAATTTTGTAAAAAGGTTTAATTTGAAAGAATTTGAACTTCGTCATGTATTACAGTAAATTTATTGGTCCAAAACTTGATAATTATCTCAAATTGATGAATTCGTAGGTCTCAGATTCTAAAATTGTCGCTCCGGTATAACTTCTGACTATATTTAGTTAGCGAGTTATACAAGAGCGACGAACTATTTGCGTATGAGCAATGACTAACCAGATTTTCCAGTAGGAAATGATGAAAACTTATGCATAGTTTAATGGTCGTCGGTCCTTAAAAAGGAAATAAGGTGTATTCTTTGCACCGTAAATTAATTAATTATGTTTATCGTAATTTCACTACACAGAGGGTTGAAAAAAATCTATGCACATAAGCATATGGGTGTATTGTTGGATCTCATCATTAAAATTATAAAGACGTTTCTAATTGACCTTGCTTTTAAAGTCAAACGTTTTTGAGATAAGTGATATTTTTGTTTACAGCCGCAGAATTAACTGTTTTTCATAGATGCGTAAATATTCATCCTAAGTACGGGACCTTTCACTGAGTGGCCAGTTTCTATTTAAGTTTCGTTAGGAAACTACAACAACAAAAAAGACAATTTCTATTACTCAAATAAAGTAATATACTTAAATAAAACCTACCAAGCTTATACAACTAACAAAACATATTGAAATGTAAAGTGTTTGCGGAATACCCAATTTGTAGAATTAATTTATCATCATTTCCAAACTTTTGCTAAGCCTACCTAAAATGGATACTGGGCATTCTGTAGCAAACTATTAGAAAGTATCAAATATAAAATACACAATAAAATATCGTTCAATACATTAAAATAATCGAACAGCGACGCATTCCGAATATAAATTCAATTATAGACAATTCGCCGCGAAATTTAATAAATGACTTGGTTTCAATATAATGTCCAAAAAACGAGTAATATTACATTTGAAAAGCATAAATCATTAATATAAACCATGCTTATTGTATTTACTGCTTAGAATAAATTTATTTCAATTTCCAAGTATCGATTTCTGACATTCGTAATAATAATTACTCGAATAAGTTGAAATTTATATATTTAGATAATCGCTTTCGCACATCATTACAATAAAAAAACAATAATGGTCGGCGATTTTGAACACAAAAAGAGTAGTGGTAATGAATAATACGTGTTATTGGACCTGTGTTTGAGTATTACGTTAACATCTGGGCATTTTCGTGTTGTTTATAATATTTTCCATAATATTTGTCACATTTTAAAACGTATCTCTACATGCGTGTGTGTGATATTTGTGAATAGTAAAAATGCAAACACGCACGATTGGCGCGAAACTTCGATTTTTAATATCAAAAAACTTCATTACCACTACTTATTTAACTTGAACAATGGATGAATTCGTTAAATAATTAAGTGATGTATTATTCACTGCCTTTGGAGTGGAGTGTGGATGTTCGAAATCCTAAATTTTGATGTTTTTTAGCCTCGACCACCACTGTCATCAGAATGGCGATTATCGCATTTACATTTACTTGGATTTTATATAGGTATATTAATAAACTTGCGCGCTAAATACGAAAGATGGCGTTAACATAAATGAGGTTTTTATCCGACTGTCTCAATTAACGCACATTCATAAGATTTGATGGATAGCATAATAAATATTTACATAATCATTAAGGGTGTCGACTTATGTCATTCCAAGGTCCAATGGGACCCAGTATCGAGTCGGCGGAAGTTTGTGTGTTCGGGTCCAATAGGGGGCGCTTCCGAACTATACGGTTAATATTATAAATCCAAAAGTAACTCTGACGGTATGGCTGTTTGTCTGTTACCTTTTCACGTCGGCTGCATGTATTAGGACATAGTACATTTTTTATGCCGGTAGTACGATCCCGTGGGATAATTTACGACCTGCAGGTGAAGCTGCGAGCAGGTCGTAAAGCTAATGATAACACAAAACTAACCTAATTCATCGCTGTCCTCTCCCTCCGTAGAATCGTGGTCGGAAGGCAAGCTGAGATCAACACCGCGGTCATTGGCCAACTCAGTGCCGATCAGTAGCACAGGACTGCCGTCCGATTTACTAGAACTTTCCGACACTGAAACAACGAACTTTTATAAACAAGCGTCTATGGAATACTGATTATACCAGCATATGAGAGAAATAAAGAGAGTTATGTCCGTTTTCATGCGCACAACAACAGCTGCTGTTGGATTTTCAACTTTCGGCGCTGAGCCGAACATTCAAATCCCAACAGCACGCTGTTGTTATGCCGCTTAGTGTTAGTGAATTTGTGCATTAGTCTGTAGTACACTTAAAAAGGGCAGCGCAATGCAGCTAATGCAGGACAGGCGTGCATACAAATGTAAAGGGTTATGTATCATGATTTCTTATCGATATCCATCACTTTTGAGAGGTTTTGCTAGATATTTTAATTTCGCCGTGTATATTGCGAGTGATTATTGGTTTGTATTAGTCGATCGTGTAAAGTATTTTTATCATACGAAGTGACGCGCGCTTTACTTGTGGTAGACGAGTGTACAAACATGCTGGAAATGTGTGAGTAACCGCCGGAACTCTCGTAACCCTCCGAGATAATGGCGAAGTCCGAAGCGTGTGTGTGTTACGTGCTGACGCTACACGTCTTCGCGCACTCATTCACAGTGTGTCTGTACACTTGGTTACCACAAGTAAAGCGCGCCTCGCTTCGTGAGATAAAAATATTGTATCATGTTTCATATTTTTTAAGAACACCGTAATAAGTTAGCAAAGTATTTAAAATGGTATTCATTGGATAGGAAAAGTTTGCGTGGAGTTATCAATTTATATACAGTTCGGATATTTACCACTTGTATTACTGTTAGCATCACTTTTTTCATCAACGATGGTTTCTGGCACCGAGGGCGCAGCGCGGACCCTGAAAATAAAGTTATTTAACTTTAATATGACTTGATAACAACAAAATTTAGGGTTCAGGGTTTCTTTTTGGCTTTACCACTTTTGACAAAAAATAAAATCTACCTAGCCTTTTCCCAACTATGTATGGGGTCGACTTTCAGTCTAACCGGGTGCAACTGAATACCAGTATTTTACATGGAGCGACTGCCTATCTGACCTCCACAACCCAGTCGCTGGGTAACACGATACTCCTTGGTAAGACTGGTTGTCAGATTTTTTGGCTTCTGACTACCCATAAAGACTCTCAAAGATCTACGAATGACAACCGGGACCAACGGCTTAACGTGCTTGCCGAGGCGCGAAGGGGTGTCGATATGTAATGGATGGTCACCCATCCACGAACAGACCGTGGCAAGCATAGTTTAACCTTCCATCGACCCGTGTATTGCTGTTATTATTTAGCCACGAGCCCCTTTTCACAAAAACTCGTTGTAATTTGAAACTTCACTAAGGTTATAACTACCTGTCACATTGGTCTTGAAAGCAAAAATAGACTGGCGTTTTATAATGTGCAAGTGATATTCAACTTTAGGGTGGTGAAGCAATTCCGAGGAAGGCTAAACAGATTAAGTTTAGTAAGTTATAGCTATAGTCTGTTCTAAAAGTATCTGATAAAAATGTAAACACATGGATTTGAAATACACCTGTGGATGCCAATTTTTAGTGTTGACAAATTGAGTACTTTAATTTAATCATTTTGATGCTAAAACCCAAACATCTAATTTTAAATCAGAAAACTCTTCCAGCATACCTACCTACCTGTATAATATTTATTATTCAAACAATAATTGTTGGAAAAGAGGTGAGATATCAATTTGAAACCTTCTAAATACAGATGAACGTGTTACTAACTCCCTCACACAGAGCATGAGAACACGAGCGAGTACCTGCGCCGCGCGCGCCGCACGGACCAGCGCCGGCCGGCGCCGCCCAGCGCGCCGCCGCGCACGAGCTCCTTCACCCACAGCAGGGACACGTACTTGGAGCGGATCCACGTCTCGCGTACGTTTCTGTTGGGAATACGACATTTTATTGCTGGTAGCTTGTGCACTCCTATCACAGTTATTTCACCTCTGATTTTACATCACTGCCAGAATCACAGTGAGCGTTGTTGTCGTTGCAATAAGGTTGCTGTTGGGTTGCTTATGTCAGAGGTAAAGTAACTGTAAAGTCAAAGTCAAAGTCAAATCATTTATTTCAAATAGGCACATAAAAGGCACTTTTGAACGTCAAAAATAAAATTAAAATAAAATTGATTCTAGTCGCCCCTTCCAAAAGGTAGTTTTCGTATGGAGAAGAATGGGCAAGAAACTCCACCGTTACTCTTTTAAAATGTTTTACAATATATTACATACATTATTTATATAATTATATGTGAAGACGATGCACCCAAAAATAAAATTACTATACCACAATAGGTAAAAGAATTAAAATGGATAAATGTAACCATGACATATAGATCAACTATGTGATAGATACATGGTGCTCACATATTCACAAACATTCCAAACGTAGACGATTTTCATAAATAAATAAGGAGTAATAAGTCCGGGTGTGACCCCAAGTAATTACAGAATGTAAATCAATGTCAAAGAAAAAAAAAAGAATAAATTATACAATTACATTAGCAACCAGTTTGATTTTGTCTAGACTCTAGAGATTGTCCTATGGAGCAAGACCAGCATATTTCCAAGCATTCTTATCTTGTATATAATCCTCTAATTTGTAATATCCTTGCTTACAAAGTGTAATTTTAATATAAGTTTTAAATTTCCTTTCATTTAATTGCAATATTTCACAAGGTATTTTGTTATAACATTTAACACAGTACCCCATAAAAGATGTATGTACTTTAGATAATCTGAAAAAAGGTTGATCTAATTTATCTTTATTTCTAGTATTAAAATTATGTCTATCACTTATTTTATTAAAAAGATGTTGATTTTTTCTTACATACATAATATTTTCATAAATGAATTGGCAAGGTACCGTCATAATATTAACCCTTTTAAATAGTTCCCTAAGAGATTCGCGGCGACGTAGATTGTAAATGGCTCTGACAGCTCTCTTTTGCAAAATAAAAATGGATTCCATGTCAGCAGCCCGACCCCACAGTAAAATGCCATATGACATAATACTGTGGAAGTAACTAAAATAGACCAAGCGCGCGGTTTCTTCGTCTGTTAATTGTCTTATCTTTCTAACAGCATATGCGGCCGAGCTTAGCCGCCCCGCAATAGATGTTATATGAGGTCCCCATTGTAATTTCTCGTCTAGCGTGATTCCTAGGAAAACTGTCTGATTAACAAATTCTAATTTTTGGCCATTCAATACGATGTCACATTCGCTACTTCTAACATTAGGTAATTTAAATCTAATGCATTTTGTTTTTTTTTCATGAAGTACTAAATTATTTACCGTAAACCAATCTTGGACCTGAAGAATAGAGTTATTCACGTCGTCAAGATTTTGTGACCGTCGGTCTATTTTAAAGATCAATGATGTGTCATCTGCAAATAACACCATCTTCGGTTGATTTTGAAGTAATTGGGGTAAATCATTAATATAAACTAAAAAGAGGAATGGACCCAATATCGAACCTTGAGGAACGCCCATTGTCATTTCAGAACCCAATGAGTTTACGCCATTTACTTGGACTTTAACCTTTCTATCTTTCAGGTATGATCTTAACAAGTCAAGTGCTATTTTCCTAATCCCATAGTGCTCGAGTTTCATCAGAAGTGTTTCATGGTTTACGCAATCGAACGCCTTAGAGAGATCGCAAAAGATTCCAACAGCATCTTGTGCTTCTTCCCAGGCGTTAAAAATGTTCTTCATTAGGGTAACACCGGCGTCAGTGGTACAACGCCCTTTGGTGAAGCCGTACTGGTGTTCATGAAAGATGTAATTTTTATTAAAGTGACGTAACATTTGATTGAGCATCAACTTTTCAAACACCTTACTGAGAACTGGCAGAATTGACACAGGTCTATAATTGTTGGGATCTTGACTATCACCGGATTTGAACAATGGTACTACTTTACTATGTTTCATAAGATCCGGAAAGACTCCTTGGTCAACACTGGTGTTAAATATGAAAGCTAAATAGGGCGCAATGGTTTCGATGAGAGATCTACATACTTTTACAGACATACCCCAGAGATCTTCTGTTGATTTAATTTTAAGATCTTTAAAAGCTCTTATAACAGCCTGGGGGTTTGTATGCTGAAACCTACGCTCCGAAGGGCATGCCTTTACATTCCTTTTAAGTAAGGCAGCAGAAAGCGTGGGGGAAGAATTTAAAGCTTCAGTAGTTTTAAGGGGAATATTAGCAAAGAAGTTTTCAAATTCCTGAGCTATTTCTACATCTGAATTGATGAGGCCATGTGCAGTCTCTAAATTAAGTTCATTATTTCGCTGTTTTTTCCTACCTGTTTCATTATTTATTATTTGCCAGGTAGTTTTTATTTTATCATCAGCTGATTTTATTTTATTGCTTATATAAAGAGCTTTAGCTCTTTGGCACACCCTTTTAAAAGTTTTTGAATATTTTGCAACATACTGATGAAAGTTTGTATTTTTCATATTTTGCTTTAAGCCATACAGTTCAAAAAGTTTTCCCCTGCTTTTACAAATACCTGGAGTAGCCCAGTCACTGAATAAAAACTTTGTGTAAATACTTTTAGTTTTCAGTGGAAAAGTGTCATAAAATTGCGAGTTTAATAGTGAAAAGAACTCGGCGTAGAACTCATTCGGGTCATCTATATTATTAAAACTCTGATCACATAATTTACTGGCCAAAGAATTATTTAATTTCTCTAAATTTTTACATGTAATTGGCCTAAACCTTATTTCAATTTTTTGTAAAGGCATATAGGAGCCAAATGTTATTATTTGTCCACTGTGATCAGATGGCAACTTATCTACAATTCGTTTGTGTATGTAATCGCAATTACAAAAAATATTATCTATACAAGTGGCAGAAGAAGCTGTCACTCGGGTTGGTTCCATAAACACATTGGACAAATCAAATGACCCAAAAAGACTCAATAATCTGACAGTATTCGAGTTATGTTCCAATAAATTAATATTAAAATCGCCATATACGATTATTGACTTACTACTAGTACTAAGCTTCTTTAAAACATCTTCCATTACAGAATCGAACACCGATAGATTCTGGTAACTAGGAGGTCTGTATATGCATACTATAATATGCTTATCGAGCTCAACACAGGACAATTCAATCATGTGTTCAACAGACAGCCCGATGATGTCTTTACGTTCTTTAGATTTAATAGAATTTTTAAGTAATATTAATGACTCGCCATGTATCATAACGTTTTCGGCTGAAATGGCTAACTACACGATAATTTTCATAATTAATTGACATTACTTGATAATCTTTCAACCAATGCTCTGTTAAACAAATGACATCAAACTTAGTGTCTTCCAAAAACAATTCTATTTCCAGTAATTTAGAAGCGCAACCTTGGATATTTTGATTAAATAATTTTAAAATATGTTGCACACCCTTCAGCTTCTTAGTATTATTAATTATATTGCCAGAAGATACCTTTTTATTATTCTGTATTAATAATTGGTTATTTGAAGGGGTAGTTATGCAGCTAAATAACAGTGTGAGAAAAGATGTTCCAATATTTAGATTAGTAGGAGGTAGAAGGAAAAAAAGAAAAATTAAATTAAAGTAAATTATGAGTAATGAAATGTTAACAAATACATAGATTTTAAAATTAGTTGAAGTTATTAAGGAATGAGATGGAGATGTTAGATAGAAGTGAAGTTACAATGAATACTGCTTTTATTGTAAAACACAAAGAAACTTAATTTATGACAATAAAAAGTTTATGACACCAGGTTTTATAGTATGAATAGGCTCAATGAGCCTATTTTGTGCAGTAAATTATGTAGTGTTTATTGTCTGGGCGAATGTTTTTGTCTTCGATTTTGCTTCCACTAGTTGTCAAGCAAAAGGAGACATAAACCGTGCCAGTGTGTGATGGACGTAGCTCAGAGACCTGAGCAGTACTTTGTGATGTTCTATGGTGTGTATATACAAGCACTTAAATAAAACAAAATACTCCCCGGGATCGATGAATGTTTGAAATCCGTCACCGTTGGTATTGGGTTGACAGCCGGTTTCGAATCCTCAGTTTTTACGAAGTTTTCGCGACAAAAAACTCTTGATAATCACTGTTATGAATACTTAAAACCTAGGTTTGACTATATTACACTACTTTAATATATTTATAACACTTTTATAAATATATTAAAGTACTTTTATAAATACAGTGTAGTGTAGTATTACTTTTATAAATATAGTGTAGTATTACTTTTATAAATATATTGTAGTAGTAGTAGTCCTTTTCGGGAAACCACTGAAAATCAGCGCTGTGCTGAGGGGGACCCACAGCACAACACGCATTCACAGCGTGTTTGTATACTTAATATAACAATTACAGTAGTTTGACAAAATCAGCGCCGCTGTTCTCGATGTGACTATAAAAATTATTATGGACTTGTTTAAGAAAATTCTTACGTTTCACAGTCAGGGGTAGCCCTCGGGATGGTTGTTCCTTCAGCATTGGCTTCATAGATTAAATTCACTATTTTATTGCCCAGTTCTGCCATAACCTAGAACATAAAATATTATGATTTCAATTGTAAACCTTGTTTGCATAAGGAAGTCAAAAAACTAAAGGACAATCATTGTAATAAGTCTGTAAATTATATTAATGAATTTCTTAAATTAGTACCTTTATTATTTCTGGTTCCCAGTCGTCCAAGGTAAGAGATCTCACTTTACTAACGTGGACGCCTAGCGAGCGATGTATGCCAGAACATTCTAGAACAAACATATAAAGCAAATATTGGTCATTCCTTCCTAATCATCTACTACAACTGCGATGGATCCAGTGCACGCACGCATACTCACTACTCACAACATACACATCTTGTCTCGCATATTATCATGAGCTTACTCCCGATTACCCACAAGACTGAGACAAGTACACCGTACACACACACTTCTCACGACACGCACAACACACCACACACGTACACGTACCTCATTTTGATTTTGATTTTGCATGTTATTATTATTTATTATTTAGCATTTACTTTAACCTATTTTTCTTTACTTCTCTTCCATAGAAGTTACAAAATGTTTGTTAATTGTTCTAAAACTTGTGCAATGTACGAGTAAGTACAGCACCTAAACACTGGTGGGCCTGGAGATCTGTAACACAGGGTTTCCCTAGCACGGACTCCAGTGTCTCGGAAAGGAGCTTTTGTCTTGCACGTATTGCTTAGTTCTAAGGTGTTATTTATAAGCTAACCTTTGTGGAGAGAGAAATAAACTATTATTATTATTATACAATGTGTCACGGAAAGGGTATATTCATCCGGAAGGAACGGCTTCTTTGGATGATATCAAACGATAATGGAAGAGTTTTTTAATCCTATCTCTACATGTTTGGAAGTTATGAGATTTTTTAATACATTGATACCAGAAACCGAACTTTTCAAATTGAAATAAGCACATCACTAGCACTAAATCAGCTGATCGGTGTCAGTGAACTATTTGTAAGTAAAAATAAACCTCTTACTCCTGGTAATTCTGAATAAAAGGTTCCGTATGTTTATTTTTGTTTAAAAAATATTATTACTGACTTTTCCGAAACTTTGATTATGTTTGTGAACTAGCTACAATACAATTAATTGGTCTTGGTATCAAAATTTAACGAGATAATATTTAGATACCTGCTTGCATATGTATGTAGTTGATCTTGTTTGAAATAGATAAACCTACCGATTCGCTGTTTATGATTGTCACTTGTCAGCACAATACTTTGGGCAAATATGAATTTCAACTATTGTGAGCCCTTATTATAATAATTTTAACACATACGATCCAGGAGTTGTTTCGAAAAATCGTTAGCTCGTACTATTGAATTGATCATAAAAATCGAATCCTTACGTGCATTCAGGAATCAATTGCTTAAATAAACTTAGAATAGAAAAAGGATTTAGTAACAATTTATGTCCAACTGAACCCAAAACATCATTTCAATTCACCTCTTCGCAACTTATTTTTCTCCTAGTAAAAATAAAATCACAATGGGTTCCGTTCATAATTTTTAAAATAAGGTTATTTTTTTTATTAATAAATAGCGACGAAAACTATTAACAAGTTAATAGTTTTTTTTTATTAAAAAATAATAGCACGCACGCATAATTTTTGTCTGTAGGACTAACCGAAAGAATTATCGGAAGTTCACGGTTTGTCGGTGCTGTTTGAGTCGTACATGGGTTTTATTGGTTTGAGCATGTTTAGTCTTTATTATAATTCAAATGAAATCAATAAAAAATGTCGCAAAACTGCATCTAACTGTGGAAAGAAATTAATAAAGTACTAGGACCGCATGAGTAACAGGAATTGTTATTGCCGAATTGAAAATCGTTTGCTCACAGAACCCTGATTACGTCGTTTTATACACACAATGAAGCATCATAATGTGTGTTAGGGTCTTAGGGTACGTGAACCAATTGCAGTCCGTGTAGTTTCAATTAACAAATCTTGGACCCTGGTAATACAACTTCTAATACAGACTTCTAACGAGATAACGCGGCCCCGTAATAAATGATCTTTAATGGATTGAAATGAATGATTTTCCGGAGTTGCGGGAATTTCCGGGGTTGCGGGAATGTTCTAACGAAATAACGCGGCCCCGGAATGCAAGGGCAACTGAAGGAACAGGATAGTTTTTAGTCAGTAAGAGTCTAACACTTCCTTCCGCCCCACCCAGGGCGGGAGCTGAGTGAGTCATTGATGATTTTCCCATCCCAAAAAAAAAAAAAAGAATGATTTTCAATTTTGAATTTGAATTACGTAATTAGTTTGCTCTAGTGTCTTAGATTTACTGAGTTTAGTTCAAATTATTAAGAGGATGTAAAATAATCTTGAATTATTGAACAATATTTTTTAATAGTAGTGGACCATAGAAATGTAAAAAACCTATATCTATGTAGTGGACACTAATAGTTACAGCTACCCTGTACCAGGATAGCAGGGAATAGGAGTTTTATTTAGCATTATTGTTATTGTTTTGCGTCAGTCAACTTCTGTTCCGTGTCTAGTGCACTCGTTTTTATCCCTGTGATACGCGCATCAGTTCAGTACGACTACAATGACGGTCAGCACCCATACCACTTCTGTCGCACCCAGGAGCTGATACCGGCAGATGTGCGCCATTATTTAGATGCGCGCTTTCCTCGGTGGATTGGACGTGGTAGTAGAAGCGTGGCTTGGCCTCCGCGATCCCCAGACCTAACCCCGTTAGACTTTTTTTTGTGGGGGTACATTAAAAATGTAGTGTACGCAGTGCAGTGTGATACAGTGGACCAAATGAAAGTGCGGATTGAGGCCGCTTTCCGGACAATAACACCAGACATGCTACGCAATGTTCAGGTGTCCATCAACAAGCGAGCGGCCTTGTGCATACAATACCAAGGTCACCACATCGAACCCCATCTTTAAAAATGTAAGCCAATTCACTAAATTAAGCAAAGCTTTAAGATTTTACTGTTCACTCGGTAATAAGTAATACTAAGGGATGAAACTAGTTAACCAACCTAAACTTTGTTTCGATTTTTTACTTAAATTTTGAATCTCAGTTTTTACGTGCAATTTCTGGCTTGATATTAATGAGTAAACTGTAAATCAATAATTACGCATTAATTTTTACATCACGGTAAAGTAGGTATGGTATAATATTGCGCGCGCGCCACCGCCGCCGAAATAGCCGCCAAAGGGATTGCGTTAGTGATGGTCGTTGAAAGAACGAACTAGTTGATTCGACCGTCGACGTACTGTGAACGAATCAACGGTTCACCGATAAACGATGGACTAGTCGAATCCGTAGACGCCTCAGACGGCTAAACTGAAACTCGCAACGCGGCATTCGACGACACGCGACGCGACGGGACGGCGAGACGGGTAAGATGAGAACGTAGACTGGTACAAATCATTCGTCCGTTGAAATATCGTGCAAACAAATTTGAACTCTAATTTTATTCAAAGGGAGTTGATATTTGTATTTGTACGGGTCGAATGAAATTATTGTTGTGCTATGTGAAGAAAAGGATGCCGGTATGGTAGTTTCGCGTGTGCGAAAGAGAAAGGCGATGGACTGGTCGAACAATGCGAGACAAACCAGTTTTTACTTGTTTGTTTATTTACGTAGTTCATCTTGTTTTGATTTTTAAAATTTATTGTGTGACTAATCGCGCTCCGCGCTCAAGGTCAGAGTTCAACAGTTTTCGAATGTTTGCGAGTTTAATGATTAACTGGTTTTGTATATATTTAATTAATGTAAATATTTGTAAACTTGTTAATAAATAGTTTGATAATTTAACTTATAAAAAGTGTGTGTGTGTGTAGTGAACGTTTTTAGTATAAAAAGTAAAATGGCTGGACGTAATAATTCAAGTGAGTTATGGCATCACTTCGAAAAGGATGTCTCTAGTGGAAAAGCGTCATGTAATATATGCAAAGAAAAATTGGCATATAAATCCACTACGGCGAATTTGAAAAGCCACTTAAAAAGGAAGCATGTTTCGATATTTTGTTCATTACCGTCGCAATCGCATGCTCAGTCTCAGACTTCCTCTGTACCTGACGTGCCACAACTACCACAAGAGGATCCCACTCCCAGCATAGGCTTATCAGGTTCGAGTGGTCCTGACAATGCTGTAAAATGCAAGCGGCAAAAAATTATGGACACGTATGTGAATAAAAAAATAAGTGTTGAACAAAAAAAAACAAATAAATTTAGACTTGCTTGATTTGTGCATAGATAGCTTCCATCCATTCTCTATTGTCCAAGAAAGAGCTTTCCGTAAATTCTGCCGGTGGATACCAGGATACCAGCTACCTACCCGGAAGACGCTGTCTAATTCTGTTATGCAAGAGGTCTATGTTAAGACTTATGAGTTAATACAAGTTCAGCTGCAAAAAGAAGTTCATAGTATATGCTTAACTGCCGACATGTGGACCTCCTTAAAAACGGAGAGCTACATTGCACTTACTGGACATTACTTGACAGAAGAGTTAGCATTTAAAACTGTCTTGTTAGGATGCTGTCAATTTCCGGGTCACCACACAGCGGATAATATCGGCGCAGAAATCGGAGAACTTGTCGATAAGTTTGGCTTAAAAAATAAAGTTAACTTTATGATCACAGACAATGCTTCCAACATTGTTAAAGCTGTGAAAGAAGTGTTGGGTTGGAAGCATTTTGGCTGCTATGCTCACAGTCTGAACTTGATCGTAGAACACGCGCTTCAGTTAACTAAACCTCAAATAGACAAAGTGAAGCGCATAGTTGCGTATATTAAAAAAAGCACCTTGGCATCAGAGAGGTTACAAAAATATCAGGTGCAACAAGGTCAAGAACCTAAGCGACTGACTCAAGCTGTCGACACTCGATGGAACTCTACATATTTCATGTTAAAA
This sequence comes from Apamea epomidion, assembly GCA_947507525.1. Taxonomy (NCBI): domain Eukaryota; kingdom Metazoa; phylum Arthropoda; class Insecta; order Lepidoptera; family Noctuidae; genus Apamea; species Apamea epomidion. Next base: position 12,027,522 of record OX382237.1, read on the forward strand.
CGATTTGTGGAGCTCGAAGATGCCATACGATCGACTTTGGCTTTTGCGGATAGAAGTTTGCCTTTTATAAGCCCAGAAGATTGGACACTGTACAATCAACTGTGTCAGGTATTGCGCCCCTTTGAGGAAATTACTTCTTCAATGAGTGGGGAAAAATACATAACCGGGAGTTCAGTGATTATTGTGACGCGGTGCCTAAAAGAAGCTTGTTCAAAACTTTACGAGATGACCCATCACGGCCGTCTATCACGCGAAGCAAGCGATACGGTGCTGTTGCTAAAAACGGGCTTAGAAGAACGGTTTAAATTTGTTGAAACTAGCGGCACATTTGCGTTGGCCACTTTCATGGACCCTCGTTTTAAAATGCAGGGGTTTTCAGACCAATCCGAGGCAACAAAAACTAAAGAAAATGTGCGAAAATTAGTAGCGGCTTTGATTGCCGAAAAAGAACGCAGCACAATAACTACTGTTTCCACAGTCACTGAAGACAATACAAACACCAACAACACAAATAATGAACTAAGTCCCTGGAGTATTTTTGACCAAATAGTAGCGTCAAGTACTGCTCAAGGTACACCTCTTTCAAGAGCAATTAAAGAAGTAGATATGTACCTGTCTGACGAGCTGCTGCCAAGAAAGGATGGGAGGGGAAATTTAACGTGCCCTTTAGAATGGTGGAGAAAACACCAGTATGTATATCCAAATTTAAAAAAAATATTTGTTACCCGATGTAACATTGTAGCCACATCCGTTCCTTGTGAAAGGATGTTTTCAAAGACGGGTCTTATTATTAGCGAAAGGCGCACGAGACTATCTACCAAAAAAGTGGAACAGCTTATGTTCCTAAATGTAAATATGCCTGAAGAGAGGTTCGAGGGGTATTAAATAAAAATATAAAATAATTTAATGTAAATATATACATACCTTCATAAAATAAAAATACAAAAAAAAATAACATGTAAATAAAAATAAATTAATGTATATAAAATCAGTTGATCTTCTAAATACGCCAGAATAGTGAATAAAACTTTATAATTAACTCTATTCAGTATTCAGCCAGTCCTAAGCCTGGAAAAGTATGAAGGGAAGTTCAAATTAAGCACGCGGGAGACTAGTTTAAAGTCTACCGCTTACGTCGCCGTCGACGCCGTAGAATTCGTCGTAAAGTTTATCAAGTTAACGCGTAAACTAGTCGACGAATTCAACTAGTTGATCGACTAGTCGATGAATGAAAATGGACGGTCTCGTTTCGTTGACGCCAAATACGTTGACGACCCATCTCTAGATTGCGTCCCTTTGTCGGCACGGGCGACTGCATGTAGTTCGCGCCGACAAAGAACACCGCCTGCAGTAGGCTACTTCGATACTAGGCGCGCAGAATTACGGAAGAGATTTATCGTTATATTGGCAACTAAAGTTGAAGACATTGACCTACGTAGTGCGGTGACACGTTTGTTATGATTTGAATTTACGAAACCTAAGAAACCGAAAATTTGGTATCAATTTTTTGAGTATTTTATTTTGAGTTGAAACCCTTCCAATATCGTTTGATATCATCCAAAGAAGCCGTCCCTTTCGGAGGAATATACCCTTTCCGTGACACGTTGTATAAGAATTAAAATCAAACAACCCAATAATATTGAATCTTTATCCGGCGATATTATGCCAATAAGGATGGTGACATTTTAATTTTGTTAGTTAACTGTTATTTGCATTTTTTTAAATTGTCAGTACGTAATCGGAAAAATAATAAGCCTCATTCACGTATTCATAGAAAAGGTTTGTGAAAATAACGCCTTCAGTGTAAACCTTTCGTGGTCCACTTGAAAGCCCCTGAACCGTCTCCGGACACAAGAGGGAAAATGTAACTCCTACTTCAACGGAACGGCAGTAGGGTATGGATGTGGAGCTATGTCACAACTCATGCTCCACCTTCTATCCATCCCTCTGTGTCCCAAAACATGACAGTTCAAGTGACTTCTGCGCTACCAGCGACGACGCCGGCAAAGTTTTGGGCCAACAAGATCTGTAATACAGTCGTGCCAGCGACACGAAGAAAAATAAGTACATACCTATACAAAGTGTAATGCCAAGATTGATGCTAGCCCAGCGAGGGTTTGGGCTGCCACAGTCACAGCAGTAGTTGTTGCCAGGAATGCTCAGAAGTTGCTCCCATATCCTGGAAATATGATTAAAATGTTAGAGGAACCACTTTTTAAATGGACCTTAGGTAAATGTTCAAATTAATGCTACTAGCTAAACAATCCTTAGCGTCTATAAGTTTCGACTAGCTGTAAGAGTAACATTGTGCCACATATTTTATTCTGCAAGTTGGCTATCTTACCTACTTGTCCTGTGGAACCACGGAAGGCGTAAAGTAAGTCGACTTTTCGAGTTATCCAAAGAAAACTCGAAAAGTCGACCATTTTCATTTTTGGTCTCTTTACTTGTCCAAACAACTGATTAAAAAATTCCCTAAATTAAAAAAACTAGTGGAACATTCTACTTTCCAAACATGTACCTGATCTTCCGCATGCCCCTGACATTAGCTACACTATGCCTGTTCTCTGAGGGCCTGTCATCTGGCACTAGTATGAGCTGCGTGTCAGGGTTCTCTCTACTTTGACCCTGTTGTATGGCGGAACGGATGCCGTTCTGAAGCGCAGTTATCCAACAGTTGAGCATCTCTTCTGAATCCGCTTGGAGCATGTGACTCCTGGAAATAAAGTTTAATTGTTATATTTGAATTCAGAATCTGAGATGATTATTAAGTTTTTGAACAATTAACTCAATTAAACGTACACGACAAAGTGCAAATTCCATTTCAACCATATGTTTTTGGACCTCTTAGTAGAAATTTTCATTCAAAAATCAACTTAGAATACATAACGCTTAAGTAGATAGTTGAGTAGGTCAATGACGGTATGCAAATTATTTGGAATTAGCTTCTGCCCGCGACTTCGCCCGCGTAAAGAAACTTTCTTATTTATTTTTTTCCGTAAGAACCTTCTACAAAGAATTAGAAAACTTAAAAAAAAAAATTGATGTAATCGGTAAAGTCGTTCTCAAGTTATGGCGTGACCAAGGGAAATAGGGATTCATTTTTATATATATATAGATTATGAATTGAAGTATATAGTTAGTGTTCTTTATTTTTAATTACTCCCAAATAGGACATTTCATAATCATCATAATTATTTAAGCCGAAAGACTGTCCACTGCTGGTCATAGGCCTTGCCTAAGATTACCACAAAGACCAGCCCTTCACCAGTGGGGTAATTCCCGGATTTTTAAGAACGTCCGCATTTTTGTCTTCGACAGATTGAGTCTGTCAAAAATTCCTCTAATTATATATATATATATTTTTGACAAGTTTTTGAGATTTATTGTTGCTGAGATTGATATAAAGTTCAAGCCCACTTACTTCGATGGTGACAATACTTCGAAGCAGTACCGCCTCTCACCGTCAAGCACCGGTTTCACAGTACACAGTCTCAAGTCTTCCTCCATTACTGTTACGTTTAGTTCACCTGTTCTTTTCCTAAAAAAATAATGCTCGTCAACACCCTTAAATGATAATAATGAGTTCTGACCCTGGTCTGTTTTTTAGTTGTTCTGAAGTTTGCAAATTACTTCTCATAAGTAAGTTACGCGGGACTTGTGGCTAGGTAATAACAGTCGCACAGGTCGATCGATCAGGTTAAGCTAGGCTTGCCGCGGTTGGTCCATGGATGGGTGACCATCTTTACATATCAAGACCCCTCCTTGCCTCGGAAAGCAAGTTAAGCCGTTGGTCCCGGTTGTCATTCATGGATCTTTGTCAGTCGTTATATCGGCAGAGGCGGGAAAGTCTGACAACCAGTTTTACCAAGGGTTATTGTATTACCCAGTCCAGTATCTAGGTTGTGGAGATCAGATAGGCAGTCGCTTCATGTAAAATATTCATACACATGGTAATCAGCTGCATCCGGTGAGACTGGAAGCTGACCCTAACATAGTTGGGAAAAGGCTAGGCACATGATGGTATGAGTAAGTTATAAAACCAAACTTTCCATACGGTTTTGTTAGATAACAGGAGGTTGCTGCAACCAACTTCCTATACACTCGAAAGGCATTGGTGTGATTAAAAATGACAACTAAGATCGATAATTTCCGTTATAAATTTACTACTAACACACAAACATACATTTTTATAATGTATTTATTCAAATAAATTACCAGTCTGAAGTTACGTCACGGTTCACGTAATTTATATCCAAAATGCATGATAATCCGTAGGTATATCGGAAAGCAAAATCAATTGAGCAAATTGTTCTACCCAATCTTATCGAACAGATCTAATCGAACCAATAAACAATAGGTAAAGAAGCAGACCAATTAAGAAGGCGTGACGACATTGGCCTACATAACAAACCTCCGATCGAAAACCCCAATCGAGAATCGAGAACTCACCTATACACGAGACGATTGTCGTATAAATAGAACCATCTCCTATTCCAAGTCTTGAAGGCATTCGAAGTCCTTTTGAACAGATAGCCTTGCATCCGAGGCATGTTTTTAAGGCACGGTGTGCTCAACAAGCCATCTTTGCAGTCCCCTTCAGCTTCTCTCGACTTACAGCTCGGTAGCACCGTGTCCTTACTGTTTACAATCGTATGGCGGTTCTCCATCTCTTTGTCAAGTATTTTTGTGTCGTTACGCATAGCTGCGATCTGGAAATGTGATCATTAGTGGTGAATACCCGTATGGTTGAATATTTCTTGTAACAAACATGACGTGCCGTTGTAACGCTTTGTGTATCACGGTCAATTGGCTTGCTATGTTGTCAATTTTATGAACATCGTTAACGGTGAATAAAGTTGATTAGTGGTGTGTGGTGCACTTATTATGGCATTTAGATAATGGAGATTGCTCACTGGGTAAATTCAGAGACAAAACAAAGAGCTCTGTAATATTTTGTACAGCTTTTGTTCTTTTTGATCTAAGTGTATGTCGTGGTTTGTGTCTGTGAATGCAAGCAACCACGAAGAGAAAGCTAAAAAGCAGCTAATCATCAGCATCGCAAATTAAATCGAGCTTTGAAGAGCAGCGATACTATTTCGTTTTTTTTTTATTGCTAAATGAGCCTGCTCTTGACCTCGATCACGTCTGATGGAAAGCGATGGATGAGGTCTATGATGAAACGAGCGTTCCCAGAAGATGCCTATTCACTCTTCTCTTGCTTTGAAGACAGACGGATCAAATGTGGGAGAGAACACAGAGAGTTCCACACTCTACCCCTCCTCCCCGTTCCCGACCCTCTCTTCTCAGTTCACTTTTGTTTTATATTTCGATGTATATTCTATTGGTGTCCCAGGTCAGGATTTTAAAGAAATATAAGAAGTATCTTGACTCACATCTTCAGCGATAGTCTTGAGGAACGGCTCCAAGTCCTCTGATAGGTCAGCACCTTGGTGGTAGTACGTGCAGCACGCTTGCAAGTATGACAGGAACTGAAATAGATAAACATGGGTTTACAGTGACAGGCCACTTGAAATGTTTGCTGTACTCAGTACAGTCACATCGAAAATATGTTCGTCAGCTTTGGGGCTATTTTTGCCTGCTCATTGCACGATAGGATCTGCTCCAACAACTCAACTTTATGTGTCCTGTCTTGTTAAAGGAAAGAATTTGAAAACTGACAAAGATGTAAGACTTGAATGTACACACAACGACATATCAAGCTATATATTTCCATTTTAGCTGACCTCGCATTGTATAGGCTTTTCGTACAATGAGAAGTCAGCTTATACTGGAAATGTATAGCTTGACATGTCGCCGTGAGTACACAATGAAAGTAAGAACTGTGCTATAGATAGTGCCTATCTATCATATCAAAAGAGCCTCCACGAGTGACAGTGAGTACTTGATACATTCGTCACATCCTTGGCTGGCAGGGCACACTACTAACCTCACTGAGTGGTTAATGTTTTCAAAAAAGGAAAAGAGAAAAAAAACATGATATACTTAGAAGCCATCGCACAATCACAAGGCCGAGTCGAGATGTTTCATAGGCAGATTGTATTACTGACTGTATAGCTTGATTACTCTAATTAGGGGAAGCCAATAAGGTAAATTGCAGACGGGAGTTAATTTTAGTGTGATGAGTGGTCACCTTATTGGTGAAGTTCTTCAGAAAGGTCAGGTGCCTAGTACTCACAACCGGCGTGTATGACCAGCCGATCGATTCTGTCAAAATCTCACCGTGAAAAGTTAAGTGAAGTGAGCAATCCCTTAGCATTAGTAGTTGGAATGACAGCTCACTCCACGCTCACTTCACCTAAATTTTCACGGTGAGATGGTTACAGAATCGCACTGCTGATGTGTGAAAGTAAACGAGGCAAAAGGAGTATATAAGGATCGTAACAGGTGGCCTTCTGTAGTTTCTGCCTACCCCTGGGAAGAAGGCGAGTTTAAGTATGGATGACTGGTCACTATTGACTTGACAAACCCAATTCTTATCGTTATCCGCTAAAATTGTGTTTAGATTGCGAACTAAAACGCGTCTATCTTGCAATTTAAGCCTTTATCAATTTTATGAATGAGACTAGGCAGGAAGGAGTGACTAAGAAAGAGATAAGTAAAAGTAAACTTAGCGCAAAAAAAGTGTCAAGTACTTAGGATAAGCGTAAAGCGATTTTTATTTTTATCTCATGCTCATGCGAAATAAAATCGCGAACGCTAATAATAATTTTTCAAGCGATGATTTACCACATTGCGCGGACTCTAGTATAATGGTATTGTTCACAGATTGGCAATTATTTTCCGCAACGATTAACTTTCATGGTGAACGCTCAACCGTAGATTGTAGGCCCAAAGAGAGGTGTGCGTTTCACAAAAGTCTGACCATCCCCTAATTTAATTATAAAAGAGCTATTAGTAATTAAATAAAACTACATTTTCGCACGCTATTGAAATACATCTGCGTACAATACTTATAATTATAACATTCGCCCAATTTCAGCACTAACATAGGCCACACCTTACCGTACCTAACTACCCACTAACCTAAATGTACGAACTGTACATCCATATTGTGTGAAAGAGTATTTATTACATTAAAAAACCGGCCAAGTGCGAGTCGGACTCGCGCACGAAGGATTCCGTAGTACCATTATCTATAAAAATCACGTCTGTTGTATGGGGGCCCCCCTGAAATATTTATTTTATTTTGTTTTTAGTATTTGTTGTTACAGCGGCAACAGAAATACATGATTTGCGAACATTTCAACTGTCTAGCTATCGTGGTTCTTGAGATACAGCCTGGTGACAGACAGACGGACGGACAGACAGCGAAGTCTTACATAGTAATAGGGTCCCGTTTTTACCCTTTGGTTACGGAACCCTAAAAAGCATAGAAAGTTATATTTAGTGTGGTGAGTCGTGACCTGTTGCTTTAGTTTTTATTTATACAACACTTCGGTGAAAGTCACGATCGAAACGTTATGAAATTGGCGGGTGGGCTTTCTTCTCGGTGGTATTCTACACTTCCATATGACCATATTTTAAAATATAATTTTATGGCTTTACGATTTTTTTATATCGAACTGAGACGCAGGAGTATAGTCTACATATTTGCGTACGCTCAGTGATTTCTTAAAAGTAATCTAAAGCGGAGAGTTTTGCGAGCGAAGCTAACTTAGTTCAGAATTATTCAATTAAAGATATTAAATGGTATCGCGCAGAATTCACCAGCTAGGTAAACTATGAGATAAATTAAAATTCCTATCTCATAAACATAAAAATAAGCAGTTGTGGCCCAGTGGCATGTGCCGAGACTTACGAGTTGTAGGTCGTAGGGTCGAACCCAGTCAGTTGCTTTACTTTGTGTAAATTATTTCATCATCACTGCTCTCAAAACGGTGAAGGAAAACATCGTGGGAAATCGGCATGTCGTAGAACTAATAATTCGAAGACATGTGACATCTACCAACCCGCACTGGGCCCGTGCGTCTGGTGAATTACGGCCCACTCCCTCTAACTGAGACGAGGCCGCCCCAGCAGTGGGAACGAATGCTTATGCTAAAATTCACGCTTCTTCCCATAGGGGTAGTCAGAAACTACAGAACGCCACCTGAACAATACATAAAAAATTCTGTCGTGTGGTTATGAAACTAACTCCAAATATCTATACTAATATGTGTATCTATATATCTATAATAAATCTAAGTTTGTTTGTTTGAACGCACTAATCTCTGGAACTGCCAGTGGAATATGAAAAATTCTTTTTGCATTTGATAGGCCGTTCTTGAGGAAGGATATAGGCTGTTTAACATCACGCTAGGACCCTAAGAAGCCGAGCGATAAGGAAAAAAAACAGAAAGTACGCTAAACGAAAACGAAGTAATACCGCGGGCAGGCGATGCGATGCGATGAGGTGGGTCGGCGGAACAAAAAATTTCAGGCGGACGAAGTCGCGGATAGAACTTAGTAATTGTTTAATATAAAAATAATTACTGATACCGAGTCACGATAGTGCTGTCAGTAATGTTTTTCGGGTGTGCGTCGGTACTCGGCAGTTGCATGTTCGGTAGATATAAATCATTACGATTGTTATATCATACAGTTATGGCATTGAAATATACCGGTACCATTGCGTACTGTTTGTTTGGCTAAAGATAGGCTGCTAAATCGGGAATACTTTATTCGTAACAGTTCTTCTTCTACTTTTCGTATCGATGGTACTCTTAGTAAAATACTGGTATTCAGCTGCATCCGGTTACACTGGAAGCCAACCCTAACATAGTTGGGAAAAGGCTAGGCAGAACAGAATGAATTTATTAGTGATTTCTTTTGGTTTATCTATGGGCAGAAGTATCCTTTCAGATGTCAATTTCTATTACAGCGCTAATGCAATATTATGTGCCTTTTTTTCTGTAGCCTCTTGGGGAAATCGGAGGGTTATGTCGGACCGCCACCGACTAAAACTCTTTGGTCTTCTTGCACCGTGAGTCAAAGGCCTGGGCGATACTCGCACATAGTCTCGCAGCGCCGACTGAACCTACTTTGTGCCTATTAACAGCACAATGTTGGTACGTTCGGCTCAGCATTGCTCAGCGTTTGGGGGAATTGAGATTTACCTTCTTTGTTCGTACAACAAGGTCAATCAATCAATCAAGCCTATCGCAGTTCACGGCTGGACTGGTGTTATGACAAGAAGGAACAAAGAGGTAAATCTCAATTCTTAGATCAGTTGGAATCCAGTACGTTATATCAGCAAATGGTCTACGTGCAACAATTCACGGAGGACTACGGCAGGTCGTTGAATGGTAAAGGGCAAAGCAGTGTGCTATTTGTATAATAAGATTATACTAAAAATAAATATCCAGTTAACTTCCCAGTAAGTTATAAAACAACGAAATGACGTCAAACAAATGAACTCAACGCTGGTCACGCCCCGCCTTTACCTGTACGTTATGATTGACTCACACAGGTAATGACATTTTATAGACAGACCGGGTAACCGGAAAAACAGAACTATATTGGAAATTAGTTAAAATACAGTAAAATCACATATTATTAATTGAAGAATGAATTCGGAGGCAGTGATGAGGCTTGTTGTAATAGTGCAGTGACAGCCAGGTTTAAAGTTAGAAATTATTCTGGTCTTAGAAAAGAGTCAAGAATTACTCCATCTGGAGAAGCCTTATCTCGGACAGGTGGTTAGCCACTAACCAGCGGGGTAATTGCGTAACGCTCTACCAGTAGCAATGGCTTTCATTTTGACAGTTCAACAACATCATTGCGTTATTTACATTGTTGAGCAGACACATTTTTCGAATATTCCTTCAAAATGATTCAGATTGTGATAGCTAGTGTTACACAATTAGGTTGCAGGTAGAGCGAGGTAATCGGTGCAAATTATCAGAATACGATATAGCATAGCCAGCTGTTACTATTGATTTCCTGTTAGCTATTATATAACGAGTTTTTTTTTTTATGAGATACACTTAGAGCAGTCGTTTTGTTTGCCAGACATGTAAAATATTTATAGGGTCATGTTTCAGATAAATAAGGGTATCTGAACCCTAAAGCGTGGCGCGTGGGATGAGTTGACATTTACAAACTACTCGTGATGAGCGCCACCCCTAAATAATTTTAACCCTCGATCGAAATTACTAAACAGTGGCATTTTTTAAGGGTTGACATATTTGGGTGACAAACTTGAGCCTATTAATTTTTATAAAAGGGTAACCACAATTGGCGTCTGTGACGTTATTTTTTTTTTTGAAATGTAAATGAAATGTTATGACACCTAAACCTTACCGAAAAGCATTATTTATTTCTAGTTCGATTGTTAATTTCCTTTTCATAGTTTTCTCGCCATTTACTGATGACTCACTGAGCAAACCTAATTAGTTGCCTTCTCAGAACATAGTGAGTCAAAATGTTATGCTAATTATCTATATCGTTCGTTTAAACAGTTCTTAAAGATTAAGGTATTATTTTAGTATCTGTTAACGTCCTATTTAAGTGTTTGCAGAGTCCTCATATGCACGTAGGTGAAGTACCTAAGGCTACGGCTATTTATACTTGATAGGATCTAATTCAATTCGCTGCGCACTTGTGCCATAATCGGCTTATAAGGATTTATGGTTTAGTGCGTACGACGCTCGCGACTGGTTCCCGTATTAAGTAAGCTAAAACAAAATAGGCACGTAAGCAAATCTTTTTAGTTTTAGTGGAATAGAAAAATATTTTTTCTTCGACATATATTTTTCATAAATCACATCTCTATTAGTGTCAATGTTATTATAGACACCATAGTAAATATCAACAAAAAATAACAATTACCTGACAGGTTCCCAAATTCACTTCACAGAGCTGTCTATTCACTGATTTGTCACAGAACTAGTAGACTATGAACACTGTTATTTTAAAACAACAAAAAACACTTCCACCTTTAGCAACTCGAGACATAACTGTCGTCTGAAGACGGCATCGCCAGATTAGTCGTGCACTCGGTCAGACTTGCAAACTAGAGGTGCGTTGCAAAACAGACTGTTGAAAATGATAACTGTCAATAGTGCTAATGAGTAACAACTCTGATACGCTATCTTTATCAAGGAAGTGAGCTTGATAAACATTTTTTTTTTTTTCGAAGACCACTTAATTGGGAATTGTTTCAGGCAAGTATAATTTCGTGTTCAGTTATTGTATTTGTTTATTAGACACCTAAGTGTATTTTATTTGAGATTTATATATTTTTGGTTACTTTCTGCACGACCAATATTTAGATTAAAATTCTCAACAAATCATTGAGGTTACATCGGCAGTGTAACTTAAAACAATGTTAAAGGGTTGCATAACTAAGTAATATGAAATTCAAAGTCGCAATTACATTTTCTAAAACGCGACCTTATACAATAGCGTCACGTTATGTGATGTAAACAAAACATATGACTCATGTTTTTTTTTTAATTAATATGCGCGGTAGGTAGGTAATCAACGCACAAGCACAGCGGTAAGCAGCTTTACAGTTCCCACGAAGTAATCGCTCAATATGAATACGATGGTAGTCGGAATATTACCTTGAGAATGTAATTAGATGTATGTTTTATTATAGTCTATCTATACGTTGCCAGAGCATTTTAAAAACAAAGTATTGTTTATGGTCCACACAAGCTAGACGCTTCACTTCACTGGTTTGTCCTTGATCGTTTATTTAATGCAGGCATTATTTATATCGATATCGCAAGCTTGTTATAGGAAATCTTGTGATACGAGCATTGGCTATTAGTCAAAACGAGTTAGAAACCTGTAAGCGGATTATTTCCGAGTCTCAGTCTAGGTGAAATCTGGGACGGTCTGGGCGACGTGTCATAAATAATTCCACATTCTTGTTTTGTATAGCGAGCGACCCCTAGCCTGTCTCAATTAAGGCACAATAACCCGAAGCGCTGAGCCGTTGACTGATGAAGGAAAGGTCAATAGAGTTCACGAGTCCTGAATAATAATTAATTATTAATTATTCCACCCCTAGTGGACTTATTCTCTAATTTTGAACCCAAGCTGATACCCTTTTCGACTTCAATTCGGAATTTGATGGATTTTATGAACATCTGTATAATCATCTTCACTTCCACTTCGAGCGGTTCTGTGCATCTCGCATCCAACGGGTTCCTACTGCAGGTCGTCGGTCCATCTTTATAATAATAACTATTAAGGCATCTTCGAAATTAGTCTTTGGCAGACCCTGGCCAGGTGTAGGTAACAAAAGTGCTCCTATAATTCATCAAATTCTGAATTTAAGCTGAAAACCTTGTATTCAAGAATTGGTACCTATTAAATGTACGGCATTCAGGCAGAGACAGAAATACATAAGTAGTCTAAAGTCAAAACGTGACACCGTTATAACCAAAATCCAGTCACAACTTGAATACTAGAATCACGGAAACAAGTGACAGTGAAAGTAGGTGCACCTAAAATATCTTGTTTATGCGGACATTATCTAAATAATTTATTTAACTCCGCATTCTTAGTAACGAGGAACTGTACTAAATGTCGCAAACTCGCTAGGTCAAGAAATAAATATGATTGGCTAGATTGGGTTATCCTAGGGTTACTTATCAAAGTCTCTAAAAATATAAAGCCCCTAAAAAATCCCATCCCACTTATTTACCGCTTAAATTTGGAGGGAAACCCCCTAATTTGGGAACCCTGAGCAATTCAGCCTGTTTGACCGTGACGAGATCAGAATTAGGCATACCTGCCATGAATAGCCGCGCAAAACTCGCTACTTACCGTTATCAACCTATTGTCCCGGACTGGAGCGTGATTATTGTCTTCCTATTGTTGTTCGACACTGACCGATATGGTAAATAGTGTTGTTTGTTATGCTAGTTACGCTTACGAGTTCGACGAGAGTAGGTCGTAGGTTCGAACCCAGACAGGCGCTTTACTTTGTGTAAATTATTTCATCACCACTGCTCTCAAAACGGTGAAGAAAAACATCTTGAAGAAACCGACATGTCCTAGAACCAAAAATTCGAAGACATGTGACATCTACCAACCCGCACTGGGCCCGCGTGGTGGATTACGGCCCACTCCCTCTCGCAGAGAGGAGGCCTGTGTCCCAGCAGTGGGAACATCATGGGCTGATTATGTTATGATAGTTTATGATTTTGTCTATATTGCAATAAGTCTGCGGAGAAGGATGTCTAGCAGTTGACTGAATGGCATGAGTTGATGATGCATCTAATCTGCGTTCCCGATTTAACTGCCAAAAATGTAAACAAATATGAGTTTATGGAAAAATAACTTTAATTCCTACACAATAACGATCAGTTTACGCTACAACTTCCACTTTTTTTATAATATTTTCAATAAGTAGTGCTAGTCACACTGAAATCTACTTAAGTCAAAGTCAAATCATTTATTTCAAATAGGCACATAAAAGGCACTTTTGAACGTCAAAAATAAAATTAAAATAAAATTGATTCTAGTCGCCCCTTCCAAAAGGTAGTTTTCGTATGGAGAAGAATGGGCAAGAAACTCCACCGTTACTCTTTTAAAATGTTAATTGCCATTTAAATAAAGTTGTTATTTGTTTAACTTGAAATAACATAAATTAAGAAAACAAAGAATGATGCCACGATATGTATATCTCTCTCCTTTACAATAGGGACTTTAAAGACTATCCAACACATTTATGCTGTCTTTAGTTAGGTAACTTAACTAGTCATAGCATGACACTGCCAAACTGCCAAAAGTAGCACATTCAATAAATCGTTTGGTATACAATTTTTTGTTGCTATTTATAATATTTTATACAATGGGGACTAGTTTTTACTTAGGTAATGATTAAATGTATTTCAACATTTCGATTATTATTTAAGAAGCAGCAACCAGCCCACGAATTCGCCCGCGTCACATTTTAATTTCATAAAATGAAAAAAAAAAAAAAAAAACGGGAGGCATTTGCCCAGCAGTGGGACATAATGTAGGCTAACAAAAAAAAATGGCTGCCATACTGTAGCTTCCCATAAGCGAAAGAATTTTCGGAATCAGTTCAGTAGTTCCGAAGACTACCCCCTACATACAAACTCACAAATACCTCTTGATAATATTAGTGTAGTTGAGGAAGACCGGCAAACTTGGCATTTTGTTTTTTTACGAAATGAAAGCGATGCCTATGCTTATTTTATTTATTTCATTGCAATCTAAAAACGCTGCTCCATGTAGGTATGCCACTGAACCGGAACCAACATGCTTCGCGTTGCGTTGCACTGTAAATATTATTATAATTATAGTTTCTACTACGTTTAGAAAATTCAAATGCTCGCTACATCCGTCAGTCAGACAGTATTACTTATTACAAAGAACATAGTCGGATGAATTTTGTGATTTAAATTGGTTGACGGCAAACAAAATCCATTGAAATCACTTGATTCGATTTGACAGACCAAATTGAATAATCTGTCCGAAACCGACTGACTGGGGTGTCAGTATTCCGATCGTGGTCTCACTCAATTTTTTTTAACTGATGTATTGAAAGTGGACTGTTTTGGATTTTAACCAGGATAGCTTCTGCCCGCGACTATGTCCGCGTAATTTTTTTTGTTCTCCGGCCAACCCTCGTCGCAGCACATCGCCTGCTCGCGTTATTAGTTCATTTTCGCGTTCTTTCTTACTTTTTGCTCGACTCATAAGAGTCCTAGCCTGATGTTAAACAGCCTATTTTCTGAGTTATTTTTTTTTTGGTCAGCTCCTAAGAGCTACAAACGCTAATGAGCGTAAAGTTAATTACCTTATAACCTTTTTTTTTTCTCTCTCCCGCTCTGCGCTGAGCGGAAGAGCGTGTGAGACTTATACTGTCTAAAACCCACCCGTGTTCCTTCAGTTCAGTTTCAGGGGCCACGGTATCTCTTTCGAACAACCCGCGGCCCTGGCAGTATTACCTTATAACCTTCCTCAAGAATTGGGCTATCAGATGCAAAAAAAAATTTTCAAATCCGACTGTTAGTTCCAGAGATTAGCGCGTTCAAACAAACTCTGCAGCTTTATTATTAGTCTAGAATATAGAACTATAGATTCCCAGCGTTCACCGCTTCCTACATAGTTCCAATACCCCCAAGGCTTCTCAATCGGTGATACTACGTATTTTACGACAGCTATATGCCTAAAGCATTATTATCTTGTATCATGAGCGTTTTAATATTCCTTTCCTTGTTCGCAACCGTATTATCAAGTCAATAAAAATATGTTTTGTTATTTAATTGCATGACGACAGTATTGAGATAAACATCACCAATCATCATGGACACGTTGCAAGAGGTTGACATAAAAATAAATAATGAAAACAACGACCGTGCGCCAGTGCACTTGTATCCTCGTAAAATGCGGTGTTTAGTTACACCGATAACATGTCAATTTCGTGATTTATCATCACGTATTTTTGTTTGAATACCAACCGATGTGGGGTAATACCTAATAGAGAAAATATATAAGAAACTAGCTAATGCTATTTAAATATTTTGTTAGGAACCTTCTCCGGCGCGCACACAACAACTTACCAAAGTTTCATCACAATCGGTCGAGCCATTTTCGACTTTTTGAGAGACTAACACACACCAATTGATTTTTATTTATACGAGAAGAAGAAGAGGAACATTAAATCGAGCCGTATAAAACTGACAGTATAAGGATAGGGGCACATTTCCGTCTAAAAGCGGATCACACATGTCCGATGCGAAACACATTGCGTTGCGCTTGCGACCCTCGCGGACATTCCTTGCATTTTTGTTTTTTATTCTACAATCATGGAAGTTTGCAATTATTGCGTACTACTTCTTCGTTTGCGCCTACATACGTACTCGTACTATACATAATTATACATATAAAGGCCAGGTGCGTGTTAATATTCAAATTGTCTGAATATTTACAGAGCTCATACTGCTTGAATCTTTCTCTAGGAAATGGAATCGATACTCATCGAGTTTGTGAAGTTTCGCCAACCAATTAAATTTCGCAGCCAACTGGCTTAATTAGCCTTTTAGTTAACAGCCTAGCCTTTGGAAGTAGCGCTCGCCGGCCGCTGCCGCAGCATCGCTCGCTTCGCTCGCTCGGCTCGGTGGGTCACAGTTCTAACCTAACCCATTTGGTCGGGGTGTCCCGGTTTAGTTACTGCGACCAATTCGGCTCGCGCGTGATTGGTTACAGTTCCAATCTAACCTATAATGAATATAATTCAGGCCGCTAGTTGTACGGCACCATTTAGTAAAAACGTTAGGCTGTTAACTGAAAAGCTAATTAAGCTAGTTGGCTGCGACATATACATGACAAAAGGTTGAAGATGGGTGACCATCCATGCAGTACAGACTGGTAGTGCACATTCCGAGTATCATGATTACTTAGGTCCTACTAGGTAACTTTTTGAAAATTGCATGTGAGAAAATATGGAACTCACCGTGGCCAGTATTTCGTGGCGCTTCCTAGCCTGCAGCATAGTGAGCTTCTGCACATGGTCAAGCGCCGTGTGCCGGAAGCACGAGCGTGTCGCCAGCAAGAGATTCATCACCTCCTCCACTTCCATGCATTTGTGCCGAGACACCTAAGGATGAAGATGTAGGATGTAGGGACATTGTCCATTTATCCGACTAACACCAATCGCCTCGCGAAAATAAACGTAAACATAAACGTTGCTTAAAGTTAAGACACGTTAAAACTTCAAAAATGTATGGATAAGCAGACGCTAAGCATTGCTTAACTTCGCAACGTACAAAAGCAACGTTTATAAATAAGGAGATGAAAGTCCAGTAAATGAACGAAGAACGACCTTTATTCTTGTCAGTACACCCCTACGGCCCACAAAGTTAGCATCCCCTGGGCGTTTATTGCCGATTTTAACATTTAAATTATTTAGTATACAGTGTGTCCCGAAACTCAACGATAACCTGGTACCGGGCGAAACGTCAAGGTATACCAGTTATGAAAAAAATAAGAAAAAAAATCCATGTCACTTAGTCAAACGGTAATAGACATTTTTAAGTAAGTACTGTGATCACAATTTTTTTATAATTTTACAGTGATTTTTTTAATAATGTAATCACAAATAATAGTGCTATTAATCGCAACCACAAATCAAAGTAATAAACATTGTTAACTAAGTAAAATAAATTAAGTTTTGACGAGTTATAGCTTACAAAATGATTGGCAGTTAACTTTGACACGCCATGTTGGAATAAAATATTTTTTTTCTTATTTTTTTATAACTGTTATACCTTGGCCTGTCGCCCGGTGCCAGGTTATCGTTGAGTTTCGGGACATCCTGTATAAATTATTATTACCTTTTGTTATGTATGTAACTATATTTTTTACAGTATCCAGATTACAACACTTAAAATATTAAAGCTATGCAACATAATTAACTTAAAAACATTGTTGACTTACTTTCCTGTATGCACTTGATTGATTAGTTTCAATTTTATATTTCCTTATTATTTATTATCCAATAACTTACCTGTGAATTTCTATTTAAAGCCGTATCCAGATCGTTTGAGATTTTTTCAAAGTGATTTTTACTTTCTTTGACACCTTTAATATCCCTGTAACAAAACAAAAGCTGTTGAATGTGATAAATACATGATTGTAAAACATATGAATGCATGAAGGAAGTGAGGTGGCAGCATTGCTATCAATCAATTGTATGAGTCAGCTTTGTAATAAGTTTGTTAGGCATACCATCGTTATTTCGAAATTATCCTGTAATTATTTAATAAAGACCTTTTTTAATGTTTTTTTTTATCTTTTACAATATTATTTCAGTTTAAAATAATAATGAGAACTGATTAACTATTACAGTGTTACCTACATAAGCTAAAAACTATAGTTTTCTCAAGTTAAATAATGGAGTCTCGATAAAGAAACTCATGAAGTACCTTCTACAGTGGACAGAAATAAACATCATTCCCAAAATAAATTAATAACCGTCATCAAATTTAATACTTAGCATAACAGAGTAGTTGGCATAAATCAATGAACTTTAAGGTAAATATTATGTTTCTCAGCTCAAAGCCATTAAAACTAAAAATAAAATTGTTTGTTTTTAATACAGGCCAACCAATAACTAGGAAGAATTAGGGAGGTGGGTAACATCAAACGATAATTTGATAGGTTCTAGTTTAAAAAAAAAAAATAACAACCAATGAGGTTGTTCTTAATAAAAAAAAAAATGAATGGTTTTGAAGTAGATTTAGGGAGGATGTATAATTTAATAGCAAATAAATTTATATTGCAATTCCTGTAACACAGTTTCATTCAAAGTATTTGATTCTTTATAGCTGTGTACTTACATTTAATATTATCATAAATGTTTGTTTAAAAAACCATAAATTCACTATCAATATTGTGATAAGCTGAATAAAACCAATACATATTGTTGCGCGCCACAATTAATGCCTGATGATGGTGACATTAGTTACCACTAGCGCCATCTAGTTTCTAGTAGAAGAACTTATTAGTTCTTCACTAGCGCCATCTATTATCGATTGGCTGAACTTACTAGAACTATCGACATCTGGTCAGTCGGGGCCGGTATGTACTCGAACATTCTAGATGTTTCTACAATAGAAGATTCTGGAATTATCTGCGGCACTATATAAGGCCGGGACTAGCCGCGACTAATCAGGAGGATTAGCCTGTGGTCGTACCACCAACTAGTCCGGAGTCTTTTTAAACTAGTTGTGCCGCGCGGATCGCGTATTTTAAATCGGTTCTCTTGTGTTTGCACTAGGTGCCCACTAGTGCAGACACAGGGGAGCACCCAGTGCTGCCCGGCGGACCGCCGCCGCAGCGATCGCTGGGACCACACCCACTCGTGATGTCGAAGAAACCCGGTGTGCGCGGCTCGCTGGGCCGCGACACCGGGGACGAACAGCCCCGCCCGACGTTGGACCGGGCGACGTCATTGCCGAATATTGGCGATGCGTCGTCCGGTGCGCCGTCGGCCGGACGCGCCAGAAGACCCACCACCACCACCAAGCCCGAAGAGGAGGAGAGGAGGAGAGGGGGGGGAACGGGAGCCGCTGTGGCTGCCGGCCCACCGACGGCCCCGGCGCCTGCGCGCGGTGCGCCGCCGCCGTCGTCGAGCCGCCAGCCCGCCGCGGTACCCGTCCGCCCCGCCGCGTTCCGCCCGGTACCCATACAGGCCCCGGGGCCCGCCGCGAACCAAGGCCGCGCGCCGCATGCGCGCGCCACAGTGCCGTCGGGACGAGTGCCTGCGCCCGCGCGCACTGTTGCGCTCGCTGTGCGCACCGCCGCGCCCGCCGCGCGCGCCGCCGTGCCCCAAGCGCCCCCCGCGCCACCCGCGCATACCCCCGTGACATCCGCGCGACTCCGCGCACCCCCCGCTCGTAGCGCCGCGCCACCGCGCTTCGTGTCGCCACCTAAGCCCGAGCCGGGCAAGAAGGCAAAAGCTGTGCCAGCTTCGCGCACCGCCACATCCGGTCCCCGCCTCTCGCTGGCGGGACCGGCGACAGCGGAGCAGGAGCGGCCAGCGAGTGCCGGACCGTACTTCCGTCCGACACACACCACCACCGCAGCCACAGGACCTGACTCGCCGGCGCCACCAAGAACCTCGGCGTACGACTCGCCCGCCATGCTTTCGGCGTGCTCGTCGAACGCGGGGTCGAGTGCGTCGCTTGCATCGGTGGATTCGGCCGCGTCCGGTCGCGCAGACGTGTCGCGAGACACGACCCCGCGATCCGGACTGCGGTCCACCGAGGGAGCCAGAGACGCCGAGATGATGTCGCCGGCACCACCATCACCAGTACCGTCGTCGGTGGGTTTCGGTTTCGAGCGTGAGCTCCGGTTCGGACCCAGACCCCAGCGAAGGAGGAGGAGCACAGACGACTCGGCAGAAGAGGAGGCGAAGAGGTACTGCCTCGACCCGCCGCGGCCACAGCGCGAACGCGCGCCGCGCGATCGGGATACACCGACATCGCCTACCTTCGCCGATGCGGCGCGCCGCACGCCGCCGCAGTCGCCTTCACCCACACCATCTGCTGCAGGGGTAAGTCCACAAAATTTACCCCCTGCCCCCCAAACTGACACCGCACCCCCTGGTGCCGCCCCCGGCGCCTCGACGTCGACGACGAAACAGAAGCCGGGGAAAAAGCTAAGGTACCCTCCGCTGGTGGTGGAGAGGCTACCAAACTGGGCCGCTCACTTCCGGGCCATCAGCGCCAAGCTGGGCCGGCCTCCCAACGCTCGGCCTTACGGGAGTGGAGTTCGCTTCACCCCCGATACCGAGGACGAGTACAGGCTGGTCCAACGCTACCTGACGGGCCTGGAAAAAGAAAGCGGCGTGTCATGGTTCGCCTATTCCCTGCCAGCGGAAAGAAGCATGAAGATCGCCATCAGGGGGCTGCCCGCCGACACGGACCCCCAGGAGATCGAGGAGGAACTCCGGGCGTTGGGGTACCAGCCGGAGTACGTGCGCCACATAAAGGGCGCGCAAGGAAGACCCGGCTGTGTATTTCACGCCATACTAAAGAGGACGCCTGACGTCCGGGCTATCTTCGACACCACCATATTTATGTATATGCGTGGTGTGAAGATAGAGGCTTGGCGGGGCAAACGTGGGCCCGCTCAATGTCACCGGTGTCAAAAATTCCGGCATAGCTCACACCAATGCCACCGGCCGCTCGCTTGTGTCCGATGCGGAGGTGAGCACACGGCACGGGACTGCCCACGCCCGCGGGAGGAGCCGGCCACCTGTGCAAACTGCGGTGGCCCGCACCCCGCGTGCAACATAAAGTGCCCTGTGTTCCAGGCTGAAACCAGGAACAAGCGAGCGGGGACTGCCGCCATTACGGCCACCACGCGCCGGCCCCAAGCGGCCATCGAGGGGCCAAAAATGGTGGAGGAAGAGGCCCAAGCGACGACGCTTATGGCGGCAGCTAACGGGCCCACACAGAGGAGCCAAGCCACCTCCTCAAAGCGGAGGAAGAAGGGGCGCGGGGGCAAGGGGAAGGGAAAGAAACCAAACCCCCCTGCGACCCAGGAAGACGTGCCTAAGGCCGACCCTGCCTCAAACAGGGCGCAGGTCGTAAACAAGGGCGAACCTACAACTAGCGCCGGCGCAGCGCCGCGGCAAACGGTGGAATTAAAACAGTTGGGACAGAAAGCCAGCCGCGGCGCCTCCGGCGCAAAAACAAATGATGAATCCAAGCCCGAGACCAAAAAAGAGTTTACGACCTGCGCCATCCAACTGTTGATGGACTTGATTAAGGCCATCAGGCAGGGTCATGACATCGAGACGGTCATCCTTGATGGCCTGGCCACTTTGCTAACGCTTTACCATGGCTAGGCCATTAAGGGTGATCCACTGGAACGCCCGCGGCCTTAGGGGAAAGGTCGCCCCCCTCCGCCATCTCCTGCGCGAACAGGATATCGACGTGGCGCTAATCAGCGAGACATTCCTGGGACCCGAAGATAGGGTCAGGGTTCCGGGATACCACGTCTACAGAAAAGACGAAAGGTCGGCACACCAACGGTACCGTGGTCTGGCGGTACTAGTGAGGCGGAGAGTCGTACACCAAGAGCTTCCCTTGCCGCCGAACGTTACGTGCTACGCGCTGGGTATCCAGCTGCACATCGCCGGCGAGGACCTAAATATATACGCCTTCTATAAGCCGCCCGCGGCTCGATTAGACTTACTGGAGCTGCGGGCGCTACTAACGCCAACGAACGGCAACGCGACCATCCTTGCCGGTGACTTTAATTGTAAACACCCAGCGTGGAACTCCATGCATAGGAATACCGAGGGAAGCCGACTCTTCGCGGACGCGGAAGCCTTCGGCTACTCGGTGTCCGGCCCAGAGACGCCGACACACTACCCGGATGCCGCACGGCAGATGCCGGACGTGCTGGACATCGTAGTCCACCGGGGGCTACACTGCCAGATCACGCAACAAGTGATTGACGACGAGTTACAGTCGGACCATCATCCTGTACTCGTCGTCCTATCGGGTATGCCGACCCGACTGAAGCCACTAGCGCCACGTCGAGTCACGGACTGGAACAAGTTCACGGACAAATTAGAGACCACCACGCCGACTCGGCCCATCACCACTTCCGCGGATGTGGAGCAGGCGGCGGGGGACATCACTGCTTGCATTCAAAGCGCCTTAGAAGCGGCGACGAGCACGCAGCCGCAGGGGAGAGTGCTATTGCCGCCCCTGCCGGCGCACATTTACTCAATGATCGCCGTAAAGAGGCGCCTCCGCAAGCAGTGGCAGCAGCTTAGATGTCCCACCCTAAAGAAACAGCTTAACCGTCTCGCGGAAAAGGTAAAGGCCGAGCTACAGGCACACGCCGCCGCGGACTGGGAGGAAAGAATAGACGCCACAACGGACAACTGGCCGTCTTTACACAAGTTGTGTCGCCAGTTAACGAGTACCCCAGCCCCGGTGCGGCCGCTGCGAGACAGCGACGGGGCGCTTAAGTACGTAGCGGAGGACCGGGCGGAGGTCTTCGCCGAGCACCTGGAGCGTCAGTTCCGCCCCAACCCGACCAGCGACACCGACCATGTCGCAGCAGTCGAGAAACACCTGGGAGACTACTTCGCCACGCCGATAGCTCCCGATGAGGAACCAATCTTTTTCTCGCCTGGCGCAGTCAGACGCGCCATCCTCCGAACGAAGCCGAGGAAGGCCCCCGGTGCCGACGGTATCACAAACACAGTGCTGCGCCGCCTGCCCTACCGTACGGTAGCAGCGCTGGCGCGCCTGTTCACCGCGATACTGCGCACGGGGGCCTTTCCTGCCTCATGGAAGGAAGGGCGCGTCATTATGCTGCCCAAGGCGGGAAAAGACATCCTGAAGCCGGAGAGCTATCGGCCAATCACGCTGCTGCCGACAGTCTCCAAGGTGTTCGAAGCACTCCTGCTGCGACATCTCCAGCCGCATATCTCGCCGCGTCCGGAACAATTTGGTTTTCGGGCGGAGCACAGCACGACGCTCCAGCTGTCGAGGGTACTGCACCACCTCACAGCTGCCCTAAACAAAAAGGAATACTCGGTAGCAGTATTCCTCGACATGGAGAAGGCCTTCGACCGTGTATGGCACGATGGCCTGATATATAAGCTGGCCACATCAGGCGCGCCCCGTCGCGTCGTAAAGGTGGTCTCTAATTTTCTGTCCCACAGGTCCTTCAGGGTGGTGGTCGACGGGGCGCTGTCAAGCACGCACCCGGTGCAAGCGGGTGTGCCGCAGGGCAGCTGCATATCGCCGGCGTGTTACTCACGATACACGGACGACATCCCCACGACACAGGAAGCGATGCTCGCGCTGTACGCGGACGACGCCGCGTACATTACTACATCGCTCAATGCGAAGTACGCGGCGGTCAAGATGCAGCGCGCGCTAGAGCTCCTTCCCGACTGGTTGTCCAAGTGGCGGCTGTCGGTGAACGTGGGTAAGACGCAGGCGATGGTCACTGGATCAGCGCCCCTCCCGCCCCCCTTGAAACTACAAGGAGCCGACGTTAAGTGGTCGCCCCGGGTCAAATACCTGGGGGTCTCCATAGACCGTCGGCTCACGATGGGGCCACACGTCCGCTCGGTCGCCGCAAGGGGTAGGGTAGCCCGCACCTTACTCAAACCAGTGCTCTCGTCTCGCATCCCGGCGCGCGTCAAGTTGAGCGTGTACAAACTGTACGTCCGCCCAATCTTGACGTACGCCGCTCCGGCATGGTTCGCCCTCACAAGCGAGACCAACCGAAAGCTGCTCCGCGCGCAACAAAGTCTTGCGCTGCGGACAATCGTCGACGCCCCTCGCTTTGTGAGGAACGACGTCATCCGGAGGGATCTCGGGATCGAGAGCCTGGATGAGTTTGTGCGGCACCTCGCGAAGGATATGTTCGCGCGTGCCGACGCATCAGCTTGGCCCCACGTCAAGCACATTGCGCCCTGGCACGCGCGCCCCCCTGACGCGAGACCCTTGCCCCGCGACCTGGTAGCGGACGACGACCCCATCGCACCGGATTGACGCCCCAAGTGAGCTGCACCCAGGTTACACGCAGCTCACTTGAAACAATAAACACTCCACACACACTACATACATTCGCTGCGTAGCGTGTGCTAGGTTAATATAGGCACGTTATGCGACGAATACAGACACCCATTACTACACAGACGCCTAAACTCACGCGTGTAGGCGCAGCGCGGGCCGCGACACACGTAGACACTGAGCGGTGTTACACAATACAATACCGCTCACACACACATGACTGCTCCTTAGCTCGGAACGTAACCGGCTAGCTCTGGAAACGGGACGGGCGGGAGCAAAACACCTTTATTCTGTAGGAGCATCGAGTCGGCACCTCTGTCGCTGGTCGTCCCCCGCCGGGCCTCCCCCAGGTAACTGGGGGTCTCACCTGGCGGGGACAGACCGCCGAGGTGTCGTGAAGAAAGCGACGCTGTGAGTCGGCGTCGTGACGCGCCTACAGAAATACGCATAGCAACCACTCACACAGGCGCGCGCAACTCACGCGCGCCAAATCACCAGGAGCCATTGACGCCAACCAAGAGAGGGGCCCGTATTAGCGGGCCACCGTATGGCTATCTGCGGCCTGGGGGCGAAGCCCTGGTGCCGCTCGCCACGCCCCCTAACGGGGGCGTCGCGACTTCCAACTGGTGACTAATCAGACTTTGTTCTGCGATAGAAGCGAATACATCGAAAGCGATCTTCAAGTGCGACTTAAGAGCGATTGTGTTTTATAATTATTGTGTTTGAGTTGTTATTAGTGTTGTTTAATTAAAGTGTAACTTTTGGTAATTTTTATCGGCAGTTTTTATTGTCACGAACCCGAAGCTCGTAACAATTGGTGTCAGAAGCAAGGATTAAAATCATGCCGATTTTACCTAAAGACGACACGGAGGGTATCCGTACCCGGGGTCAACGTCAACAGGAGACGGACCAGAGACGTTTTGGTGGAGCTATGCCGCAGAGGTCGGAGGGCCAGCTACCAACCACGGAGGCCGAAACGTCCGCAGCAGCTCCAGCATCAGCAGCACCAGACTTTGCTGCCCTGATGATGATGCTGCAGGAGCAGTCCCGCCGACAGGAGGAACAGGCCCGCCGACAGGAGGAACAGGCTCGTCGGTTGGAAGAACAGCTCCAGCGGGACAAGGAGGAACAGGCTCGTCGACAGGAGGAACAGGCTCGTCGACAGGAGGAACAGGCTCGCCGACAGGAGGAACAGGCTCGTCGGTTGGAAGAACAGCTCCAACGTGATAAGGAGGAGCAAACGCGCCGCCAGGAAGAGCAGATGCTCCTTATGAAGGACCTTCACGCTACCTTCGGGAAAGACATGAAGGAGGTGAAGGATAAGGTTGATCAACATGACAACCGCTTGTCGGAAGCTGAAATCCGGATCGACCAAGTGTATAATCGGGTTGACAACGTGGTGGCTGACGTAAAGAAAACCGTGATGGCTGATGTAAAGAAAACGCTGGATTACCTTAAACTTGGGGATGGAATCGCAGCTCCCGTAGCTACAACACCTTCGCTACGTGGATTCAAAGTGCCACCGTTCGACGGAACTTCTTCCTGGTCGGCCTACAAAATCCAGTTTGAGGCTGTCATGAAGGCCAACGGTTGGAATAAAAGTCAGGCCATGACTGCCCTGACCCTAGGCCTGCGCAACCAGGCCCTAACTGTTCTGGAAGCTCTCGGTAAGGAAGTGACTTACGAGCAGCTCCTTGAGGCATTGGAGGCTCGGTATGGCGACGCTCACCTGGAACACGTGTTTCGTGCGCAGCTCAAGGATCGCGTGCAACGCAGTAATGAAAACCTGCAGCAGTGGGCCCTTGAAGTGGAGAAGCTGGTGCGTAAAGCTTACCAGTCCGTACCTGCGCTTATTGATGGGAACCTGGTGCAGGCATTCATCGACGGCATCCGCGATCTTGAAGTTAGAGCTGCTGTGAGGCTCGGGCACCACGGGACGCTGAAGGACGCCTTGGCCCATGCACTGGAGGTGGAAGCCGCGCGACAGGATCATCGTTCCCATCGCGTCAGGGAGGTTGCAGCGGCTAGAGTTCGCGACTGCAATAAAAGATACAGCCCTAGGTGCTACGGCTGTGGGGAAAGGGGCCACCTTCGATCCAGTTGCCCCAAGCGAACTACAGGAAGGGTAGACAATGACCGTTCATGGAAAGTGGGACGAACTTTGGTCAGAGCCACCGACATGTCAGGGGTACGTGTGCCGAACCTTTGTGATCAGGAACAGGTTATGGAAAAAGGCACACTAGTTGGTACTAGGCAAGAAAGTATAGAAGTCGTTCCTGTGAGGATGCTCAAGACAGACCTCAGCAACGAGTGGAAGGAAAGGCTACAACGTGCACAGCAGGAAGATTCGGACATCAAGCCTATTCTCGAGTGGATGAAGGCCAGAGCTCCTAAGCCCAGGTGGAGCAACGTCTCAGCAATGAGTTCGATCACAAAAAGCTATTGGGCCCAATGGGACAGCTTGGTGATTCAGGATGGAGTCCTGTGCCGTAAATGGGAAAATGCTCGGGGAGACAGCTGTCATTTGCAAATGGTTGTCCCTAAAGCTCAAGTACCGGATGTTCTACAGCTGTACCATAATGGTTGTTCAGGAGGTCATCTGGGAGTAAAACGGACTCTACTGAAGATACGAGAACGGTTTTACTGGGTCCACTGTCGGGACGATGTCGAGGACTGGTGTCGCAAATGTACAAGTTGTGCAGCTGTAAAGGGACCTCAGACTCGTAGTAGAGGTGCATTGAAATTGTACAATGTTGGCGCACCATGGGAGAGGATAGCCCTTGACGTTGCGGGGCCGTTTCCGGAAAGTGAAAGTGGTAACAAGTATTACATGGTTGTGATGGATTACTTTACTAAGTGGCCGGAAGTCTTCGCCATCCCAAATCAAGAAGCTTCGACAGTTGCAGATAAATTAGTTTATGAAGTCTTCTGTCGGTTTGGAGTACCTTTAGAGATTCACAGTGATCAAGGAAGGAATTTTGAGTTCCAAATATTTCAGGAAACTTGTCGAGTTATGGGTACTCATAAAACAAGAACAACTTCTTACCACCCACAATCGGATGGAATGGTGGAACGATTCAATCAGACATTGGAGAGGTACCTAGCAAAAGTTGTGGAAAATCGGCAACGAGATTGGGACAAGCACATACAACCGTTTTTGTTGTCATATCGAAGCGCTGTTCACGAAAGTACATCGGTGACACCAGCTTTCGCAAACTTTGGAAGAGAATTACGGCTGCCTGCAGACCTGATCACCGGAATACCACCTGATGCCCCACGTAGTATAACCGATTATGCGAATAACTTGCGGAACAAAATGAATGACATTTATGAGCACGTCAGACAATCGGGCCAGCAAATGTCTGAAAAGATGAAAACCCGTTATGACCGCAAAATGAACAGTAAAGGGTTCGACGAAGGTTCACTAGTATGGTTGCACAATCCAGTCCGCAGCAAGGGGAAATCTCCTAAGCTTCAAGCTAAATGGGATGGACCGTACCGGATTGTGACAAAGATCAATGACGTAACCTACCGGATACAGAAAGGTGCAAGAGGTACTCCTAAGATCGTCCATGTGGATCGATTGGCGCGTTATTATGGAGCCGATAATGCTCGGGACGAGCATGTCTTAGGAGGGGGCAGTGTTGCGCGCCACAATTAATGCCTGATGATGGTGACATTAGTTACCACTAGCGCCATCTAGTTTCTAGTAGAAGAACTTATTAGTTCTTCACTAGCGCCATCTATTATCGATTGGCTGAACTTACTAGAACTATCGACATCTGGTCAGTCGGGGCCGGTATGTACTCGAACATTCTAGATGTTTCTACAATAGAAGATTCTGGAATTATCTGCGGCACTATATAAGGCCGGGACTAGCCGCGACTAATCAGACTTTGTTCTGCGATAGAAGCGAATACATCGAAAGCGATCTTCAAGTGCGACTTAAGAGCGATTGTGTTTTATAATTATTGTGTTTGAGTTGTTATTAGTGTTGTTTAATTAAAGTGTAACTTTTGGTAATTTTTATCGGCAGTTTTTATTGTCACGAACCCGAAGCTCGTAACAATATTTTATTACATTCAAAGTACTTTCGAGTTCACGTTATTGAGTATCTTGATATGTAACAACTCAAACTTGAAACTCTATGATGAAATGCTTCATAAAGTAACCATTACCTGAAGGTAATTGGTATAACACTTTTTTTTATAACGACGCATTCCATACTGTCATAATGAAGATAAAAATAGTGATTAAATTGTATTTCAAAACTCTATTTCAATTTTGCATTGTATGTTGAAGTACTGCAATATGAAAACATAGCTGATAGCTAGTAGGAATAAGTCAAGTATTACTTATTTAAGCTGTACGCAAAATGCGCGCTCTGACGTGGAGTTGCAGACACCAGACCGAATTACCTATTTACTTTGTTGCGCAGTCTCTTAGAAAAGTATGAAAAACAGAATATACTGAGAAATAATAATAAAGCCCGCTTATTATTGTATTATTGCAGGGCATAGGCCTATTCATATAGGTTTGGAGAGGCAAAAGGCAGTATAGATCACCAAACCTGCTCATTTTATGTTGGCATAGCATAATCAGCCTTTAACTGTCCCGTACGGGTTGGTATATATCACATGTCTCCAAATACATGTGATATATACCAACCCGCACAATGTTTTCGGTTCCTTCATTGTTTTTGAGAACAGTGGTGATGAAATAAATTACACAAAGTAAGGCCGGCCTGGGTTCGAACCCACAACATACAACTCGTTAGCCACGGCCGCTACCACTTGGCCAGCACTGCTCTTCGGCTCTGGTCTGTAAGTATCTGTTTCTATTTGGCATTTAATTGGCCTTTTTTGGGGTAACGGATGGTGTTACTTAAGTATTAATTGATGTACTTCTCGATGGTAAAAGCTCATAATAGGGCCATTCCCACTGGGCCACCACTGCTAGAGAGCTGTATGTTGACATATTATAATATTTTTTTGAAGTCCACATTTTCTTCTCAATGTTTCTTTTTCCATATTAGTGACGTATAAAAGAAACAAAGATACTTACACTTTAATAAAAGCAGTGAGATTCTTGAGCACAGTTCGAGAGACTTGGTCAAGCAGGATGGAGTGGAATTTGTTCATCTCTTGCAGAGAGTGGATCATTCTGTTTAGGGTTGCCATCACTGGTGGGTCCTCCGCAAAGCTTCCCGTTAGATCCCATAATGCATTTGTAAATGTGCTTAAAACATAAGAGTGATGATGTTTACAGATGTTGTTTAATAAAAAAACAAACTTTGTTAGTGTTCTATTCCTATAGTTGGTCTGCTACAAGAAATTGTCCCATGATGATTTAATCAGTGTAATGTCTGAATAACCCACTCATAGGTGTTCCTTACAATGTATGAAAATTACCAAATTATACTTTAATAACCAGTGCAATAATGCTAGTGTACTTAGAACAACCTTATAGGTATGATATTGATTTCAAAACAATAACTGATTATTTTGAAGTACCTTATTCTTTCATGAATTATTTTATTGTTATTTTGGTTGTTTACCATTTTGCATTTGCATGCCTGTATGAACGTAAACAAAAGCAAAAGGACTATGTAATGTAAGGATCATAAAAAGTCGCATTCTTTAAATTCTGCCTACCCTAATAGGAAAAAGGCATGAGTATGTGTGTTTAAATTTACATAACTATACTAAAAATATTTGTATCACAATTT
Organism: Apamea epomidion; assembly: GCA_947507525.1. Taxonomy (NCBI): domain Eukaryota; kingdom Metazoa; phylum Arthropoda; class Insecta; order Lepidoptera; family Noctuidae; genus Apamea; species Apamea epomidion. The sequence continues at coordinate 12,057,300 of OX382237.1, forward strand.
TGATAATTATAATAAAATATTTGGCATGGTGACTTGATAATAAATTGTCATTTTATAAATAAAGAGATTATTCTGAAGATAACAAGGGTACTCTTATCTTTTTGGGCTTTTAACTATTTCACTCATGACTTAATAACATGTAGGAAATACAGTATTAATCTGATAAAAAAGTGTACTCAAAACACTATCCAATCTACTAAATCTAGGTACATTAACAATGACAGTTTACTTCAAGAAACTAGGACACATTGTTTTGAAGAACAATAATGTAAGCAGTATGCCAGTGAAGAATTTTAATGCTAACGATGTATTGATCTATGATTACGGAAGTACCGCGTCGTGTGAGAAAAACTATACAAACAAAAAAAAAAGAAAGGAGTACAATCCTCACCCTCTATGACTCATGTAGATTTTACCAGAGTCTATCATTACCGAGCATGCTTTTAGAACTTTATCAAGTTTCTGCTCCAATGAGTCGATGCTGGCTTCCTCAGTTTCCAGCTGCTCCCTACAATAACAAACAGGATGGCTTATACAACAATCATTTAGCACGCACAACACGTACAAAATTTCACTTTCTATGAATAACTTTCATTGATTACGATCGTCACAATACCTAAACTTGGGAGAATCTCTGAGACACTCATCGAAATCTATTAGTGGCTTCATATTTTCTAAAACTTTGTTTCACTGAAAGGTTTACTTAAATATTTTAATTCATTTCCACATAGAACATAAAAAACTTCGTTCACTTCTTCGATTTGACATGACACTGACAAATAGTGATGCACTGCCGCTGCCATACTTGTACGATAGTATTTCTCAACGTAGTTCTTTATTTTAGTCGAGTACGTTACCGTGACTCTACTGTTAGACATTTTTAAACAATGTTGATTTTCTTTATTACATTTTCATACACATTATTTACATTTTTAGATGTTTTTATAAACAAAAAAAACATTTAAAACAGTATTTAAAAATATAAAAATAGTGGCCCATCGGCATCAGGAACAGGGGCCAGGCAGCCGGTGGTCAGGGCTCTAGAGAAAGGGACCTCCTTACTATGCGTGTCGTATCCAGCTGCTTTCTGAATCAAACCCTTGCACTAGCCACGCCATGAGAGCCTCCTGAAGTGTTGATCGAGGCTCTCCTCTATTAAGCCATGTGCAGACGCCAGCAGGTTAAGCTACCCGAAACTGTCAAATTTTCCCAATCAATCTTGACCTTAATACTTAAAGCATAAAATTGTAAAATGAAGTTGAAGTATTTATTAATTTAACAATTATTCACATTATATAAGCTAACATTTTAAATAATAATATATATGTACATGCGAAAAAATAAGCAAAAGAATCATAGGGCATCAAAAAATTCATCCGAATCGCTGTCAACAGGAACAGTGCCCAAGAGGCTGGCAGCATTGCTACGTTGTATGGCGATGCTAATTCTTTAGCCAAGAAACAGGCCAGCCCTCTGGTCACGTGAAGAGTCGACAAACTGCTTGGCGATATCTCGAAAAACCAAGTGGGCACTCGGACCCCATGGCCCTAGTGTTTCAACCCCAAACGGCTCGAACATATAACTTCCAATCAGGTTGGAATATTTTCGCTGTTTGAGGTTTTCTGCACCAGCAGCAGCCGCTCCAGCACAGCCCACCGTGCGGAAGATGGGATGAGTGTGTGGAAGATGGGATGGCGCAAGGGTGTCGACACATGTTGCATCCCACACCAAAGGTCTGCCTAACTTCCAGGGCATTATGGTCATTCCGTCTGGTCTCTTCGCATTGTCGCGTGCCAGGCCGTTGGGTTCTAAAACAGCTGGCACCCCGGCGGTGACAAGAGCACGACGGATGATGTCATTAATGCTGGCGTGCCGTGCTTTCCGACCTGCGCTTCTACTGCAGGATAGGCCATGGTGTCCAAGGCAGTCGACAGCTTCACCGCACTGACAGCGATGCGGAGCCCCACAAGGAACGCCCAAACGCAGACAGGTAGCGAGCCGGAAGGTGGTGTCACCCAGCATAGTGCCTATGTTGGGTGAAGGGAGTGCTTGAAGCCAGATCCCCGACTCCCACTCACCCACAGCCAGCAGGCGGGCACGCTCAGCAGTATTGGTGGACGTATTGAAAAGTTTATTCCGTACCAACCTGCAGAGCGGCTCATCCCACTGTCTCTGGGAAGATGGGTTTACGGGCCGATCTGTATCCGGGCAAGCCGCTTTCCAGGCGTTCACTGCGTCGGTCAAGCAAGGCACTTCAGAGTTAACCAGGAAGGTGGCTAAAATTTTCCCGGTCAACTTTTCGGTGCTGTGGACAGAGGACAGGAACGCCGGTAAGCTAATACTGGTAATTTTGCGGACGCCGAGGCCACCAAAACGGGTGGGTAGTGTGGCTTGAAGCCACGCTGGGTCGTCCAAGGCCGCATTTAAAATGGTTGTTAATGTGCTGCGAATAATATGGTCAATTTTGTCCAACAGATGTGGTTGCTTCCCTAAAGGAGAAGAAGGTAGAAAATTTAAAAAAATTGTACCAAAACAACAGCTGGCCAACAGCTAATTAGGGTGAATGCCGAATATAAATTAATTTTGGAGAGTCTGTCCGAAATGTCGTTGAAATTTTTAATTTTTTCATCAATGAAAGGTGAAAAACTATCTTCTAAAATTGGAGAACCTAGGAGGTGAAGTGAACTTTTATCTAAAATTTTGATTTGTGGGGCTATTGCATTAAAATTATCTAGAGTCTATTGTCTGTCGGTAATGACAGAAAGGTAAAGTTCACATTTTGAGGGGTTGAGGTCCAAGCCAATAGATTGAAATTCCTGCTAAAGGAGTTGTAAATCTTCCAAAACAGTGTCTACATCACCTCCTAGCGTTCCATCGTCCAAATACCACACTGAAAATGACTGGCCCGAGAGGGTCTCCTTGTTGGCATCCAACTGCAGATTCTAAAACATTGTCCTTGAAGTTGAACATCTGTGTTGAGCTAGATAAGCATGTTGTAGTGTGCGTTTACAGACCCCCCTAATTATCAGAACTTTTCTATAATTGAGTCAATAATGGAAGATGTTCTATCGAAACTTGCATCCAGTAACAAAACTGCAATTAATTCTGGTGATTTTAATATTCATATTTTGGAAAATAATTTAAATAGCAGTAGGTTATTAAGCCTTTATAAATCGTTCAATTTATTTAATGTTTTTACAGAACCGACTAGAGTAACTCCAACTTCTGCTACTTATATCGATAATGCCTTCTGCGATTGTGATTATTTAGATAAAGCCATCGTAAATTATCTGCCGTCTGATCACTGTTTTAAACTTAAAAGTTACCGTTTGTTCAGTAGACAAACGGTAACTTTTAAGTTTAAAACACCTTTGCAAAAAGTGCAAATACAATTTAGACCAATAATGACTGGCAAATTAAATAGATTTAATAGTACACTAAATAATATGTTAAATGTTCTGGATCATAATATGGACGATGCAAATAAATTGTATGAAGATTTATTTTCAATAGTGCACACTGAATTCAATAAAACTTTTGAAAAGAAAACAAAATTATTTGCCCTAATTTTATATTTAGTGACTGGGCAACTAGAGGTATTAGGATTAGTAGGGAAAGACTGTTCGAGCTGTATGGCCATAAGCCTGATATCAACACTCAAACATTCAACAAGTATGTTGTTATATGTATGTATTTCAAAACTTTTAGAAATACCTGCAAGATAGCTAAAAGCCCTGTTCATTAGTAACAAGATCAAAACAGCAGAAAACAAAATAAGAACAGTTCGGGAAGTTATACATAACGAAACTAGTGGGAATAAAATACGAAAAAAAAAAAAAAAAAAAAACAATGATTACATATTGGAGACTTCACGTGCTGCCATAAGCTCTACTTAGAAGTAGCTCAGGAATTTTTAAATTTCTTTAATAATATACCGTGTAAAACGACGGAAGCTTTAAATTCCTCACCCGTTGTCTCAATTGATCTATTAAGAGCTAACGTTCCAGGCTGCTCGGTTGAATTTCAATTTAAACACCCTATGATAGATTTAAAAGCTTTTCGGCAAATCAAAATCAAATTGACCGAAGATTTATGGGGAATGCCTATCAAAGTTTGTACATCCATAATCGAGACTATAGCACCATACTTAGCTTTGATATTTAATTTATGTGTAGATCAAGGAGTCTTCCCGGATTTCATGAAATACAGTGAGGTTATACCGCTTTTTAAATCTGGGGACAGCAAAGACACCAACAATTATAGACCAGTATCCGTGTTACCCGTTTTCAGGAAGGTGTACGAAAAGGTAATGCTCAATCAAATGCTTAGTCATTTTAACACCAACAAAATCTTACATGATCAGCAATATGGTTTCACCAAAAAACGTTGTACGACTGACGCCGGTGTCACATTATTAAAGCACATATTTACAGCGTGGGAGGAGGCCCAAGATACCATAGAAATCTTTTGTGACCTCTCCAAGGAATTTGACTGCGTCAATCACGAAACCTTGCTTTTAAACTTGAACATTACGGACTAGGTCAATTTGCGCTCAGTTTAGTAAAATCTTATTTAAATGATAGACAACAAAAAGTTCAAATAAATGGTGTCAATTCTCTTGCTTTGAAAGTAAAAATGGGTGTCCTACAAGGATCCATTTTAGGTCCTTTCCTCTTTTTAGTATATATTAATGATCTACCCCATTTATTAAAGAGCCAGCCACAAATGATGTTATTTGCTGACGATACTTCCTTAATTTTTAAGATAAATAGACGTGCATCAAATCTTGACGACGTAAATAACGCCCTACTGCAGGTACAAAATTGGTTCACTGCTAATAATTTGGTATTAAATGGGAAAAAAACCAAATACATAAGATTTGCTTTGAATGTGAATGAAATGTTAAAACTAGTGATTTTGACATAGTCTTGAATTAAGAGAAACTAGAATTCGTCGATAAAACTGTTTTCCTGGGGATCACGCTCGACTCAAGGCTGCAATGGGGTCCTGGGGGCTGCCAGTGGACAACCCCAGCTACTAGATTGTGTCCGTGCAAGTACTCGCCATCAGCAAGACGAGAACAATCGGAAACAATATGTCGAATTGATCAAGATGATTTATTATTGTTCCATTTAATTTAACTTCTAAAGATTATTTAGCGGTAATAATTAAAAAATATATTTATAAATATGATCGCAAGTGGTTTGCTTATTCCGACACAGACTGACCCACAGACGTTTATTTTCAGTCAGAGAAGGTGGTCTTTTTCTTTTCGTGCCGATGGTACTCTTCTTCGACATTTTATATTGTTTGTAAAGGTGGTACACTGATTGCATTCTAATCATAGAGTAAAGTACCTATTACATAAATACGCAGACACCAAAGAGTAAAGTAATATAGAGGGAAGCAGACACTTTTGTCGCTGTCCACACTCAGATTCAGACATCGTTAGCGACAAATTGACTGTCAAAATCTGTGTGTGGCCTTATATATTACCTATCTTATCTAATACAACACAATACGTATGCAAAATATACGCATTGACGTAGAGTTGCGGACACCACCCCGTATTACTTATTACCATTACAACTCAATACCTACCATTATATCTAGCATGAATAGACTAATACAACGCAACGATGACGATGGCTGCCTTAATAAATGACAGCTGTCATGAAAATGTCCGCGCCCGCCACTACCGCTATAATGACACTACCTTGTTATTACAACCACCTTCTATCATGCCCTCCGCCAAAATTCTGTGGCTCCACCGCTTTCTAATGAAGCCCAAGCTTACTGTGTCCCTTACTAATGACTAAAAAAGCTGACGGCAGTCTTTAAAGTTCAAAATAAATAGCTAGAATTCTAGTCGCTATGCCGTATCAGCATCAGTGCTGCCATCTAATCCAAATCCAACTTTGCTTTTGCAAACTCACCTGAATCTCAAAGGTATTATTTTTTTAAAACACATACTGTACACAACCAACTGTAATTTTTGAAGTGAAAACTTCTTTAGCGGCGTTGTGCACTTTTTTGTGACGGGTAAAAAATGTTAAACTCGCGTCAGGACGCGTAACCTGATCGAAAATTCGTAAGACGGCGGGAGAGTAGACCGCATTCCAAAATATCAAAAATGCACAACGTTAATATCCAAGTTTTCACTTTTGCGGCACTCCCGGAGTGCCACCCGTTTTTTTTTTTTCGTAAAATAATTATTTCATGATCACATTGATAAATATTGAAAGCATTTAAATAATCAAACGCAAGGTGAAATACAATGAAGATCTATCATATTTATGGTAAAAAGATAAAAAAATATTTATGAATCTTCAAGGTAATTCCTCGACTTCAAAGGCCATGATAATTATAATTGAAACGAAACTGATCGTACTATCTTGAACACATAGTTACATACATTACATCACTACACAAGTTGGTAAAAGTTGACGTTTGTTTGACTTCTGTTCTAAGTTATAACAATCAAACAAAATAAATAGGTTACTGTGAAAATTAAGACCGGGCTTAACTTTCACCATTATTTCATCTATTCGTTTAAATTTTGATGTTTGAATTATGCATTTTAACGAAAATAAATAGGATGGCATATATATTGTGCAGCATTAAAGTACTTTCTGTCATTTTAAACATTTTTTAGTAAGAAACTGTTCGCGAGAAAGTTAGGAAAAGTATAAAAATGGCTTTAAACAATAAACTTTTAAAGGATGAACATTTAATAACTGTTCTTTTGTGCGCCCTCGCGATACCTCTATCGATGTCAATGTGGAGTATCAACTTGGTTTATTCTAAATTCTTATCAAAGAACGAAGGATTTGACGGTAATGTATTTATTTATTTTATTTACTTATCTTTGACTGCGAACTTTGAACTCGATGCAGCTTGTGATAGATATAATATAATCTTACTGAAACAAAATTATTAGTTATAGACAAAATAGGTATATTTAAGAGTTACAAAATACCCTTTATGTAAAATTATAACGCAGACATTTTTTAAAGATGTGTAATATGATGTTTCAGAACCGGTAGTAATATCACCTGGGAGATGGCTGGCATCATGTCTAATACCACTTATCATAACAGTGCATGGGTACAGAAAGAAAAGTATTAGTCTCAGTGGAGCTGTGCTTGGTTGTGCATTAGCTTTTGTTCTAACGCTGAGCAATTATTCCTTTCTTGTGTGCCTGACTACATTCTTCTTATCATCATCGAGAGCCACAAAAGTCCGATCGCATATAAAAAGAAAGATTGAGGAAGATTTTAAAGAAGGTATGTGTACTTTTGAACTGTTCATATTCTTAATGGCTTAGTTTTTAGGGTACTGTACCCAAAGAATGCCAACAGAACCCTATTACTAAGCCTCCACTGTCCGTCCGTGTGTCTGTCTGTCAGCCGGCTGTATCTCATGAACCTTAATTGGTAGACAGTTGAAATTTTCAGTGTGTATTTCATTTGCTACTATAACAAAAAATAATACAAATTAAATTAAAACATGCTTCTTTCGGCTTTTTTTTTTTTCAATATTGTATGTTGGAACCGTGTGTGAGGTCAACTCACGCTTTGACGCTTTTTTATGTAACTGTATATCTAATTAATCAAAACATGTGATCTTTCTAGGTGGGCAAAGAAATTGGATCCAAGTTCTTTGCAATGGGGGCATGGCTGCACAACTGGCTCTCTTGTATTTATTGGATGTAGGAGCGTCAGAGAGACCCATAGATTTTGTTGGAGACTACAGAGCTTCCTGGCTTTCTATTGGAATTCTTGGTAAGCAATAAGCATCCTAATTCCGTAACACACTATCAATCACAATCTGAATCATTATGAAGGATATTGCTAATTCATTGCTTCAAAATTATGTTACAAAAATTTGTCTGCTAAATAATGCAATGAATATATATTTCTTTATTAATGGTAAGTTTACAAAGTCTTGCTTATAAACTATGCCCCACAAAGCCGTTTTCACGGTTTGTCTGTGGGAACGGAACAAACAGTACAAAAAAGAAAACCAGATTTACAAGTGCGGACACTTAATTTCCACTTAATAGCCTTACAAAGTAGGTAATAGATAAACAAACATGAACATGATAACTGTCCAAATGAAAGCCACTGTTAGTATGTTACACAATTACTTTGCTGTCGTATGAGTATTGTTTACTAAGGGCCAGTTTTTTGATCCATACATAGTTAAACTCAACCAATTGTTAAAAATAGTAACTAATGGTTAAATTATTGCAAAATATGTTTTATGATCAATTGTTAGTTTATCTTATGGTCAGTAATGGTTATTTTTTAACTAATAGTTAATTATTTGACCATTAGCAATGTTATAAAAAATAACCATTAGTTAAACTAAAAATTGAACAAAAAACACATTTAATTTAACCATTAGTTACTATTTTTAACAATTGGTTGAGATAACTATGGATCAAAAAAACCGGCCCTAAGTACTACAATAAAAAACTTGGAATATGAATACCTACTTCTTGTCCTGTTGGTTGACTACTGCTCAAATCTTGAATCATGAAATATATTGTGAACATATTATCTTTTTAATTTCAGGTGTATTTGCTTGCTGCAATGGCGACACTTGGGCATCTGAACTAGGAACCGTCTTTTCAGACTCTGATCCATATCTAATTACAACTTTTAAAAAAGTTCCAAAAGGAACGAATGGAGCGATCAGTGTGATAGGGACATTGTTCAGCACTGTGGGTGGTCTTGCTATTGGATTCTCACAATATATTACTCTTTATTATTTCTCTGAAAAAAATTTATGGGCATATGCCCCTCCCCAGTGGCCTATCATTTTATTTGGAGCCCTTGGAGGATTTCTTGGTAGTGTCATAGATTCTTTAATGGGGGCAACTCTACAATACTCAGGTAAAATAATAATTTTACTATACTACATTATTTATAGGATTATCTACACGCTAATTGTGTAACACACAATCAATCACAATCTGAATATTTTGAAGGATAATCCATTGCTTCATATTTCCATTAGTAAATAATGCAATGAATGTTGTTAAACAGTCAAAATTAAAGCCATTCCTACTGATAGTGTTACGCTATTACCCCGCTGGCGTTGTTTTCAAATAAAATATTTCTGATAACTTTTATCTTTTGTTACAGGGTTAGATAAAGAAGGAAAAATTGTATCACACTCTAGTGTAACAGTCAAACATATCAGTGGAAGAAATATTCTGGACAACCACAGCGTTAATCTCATATCAACAGTCATCATGGGTCTACTGATGCCCACACTTTGCAAGAGTTTATGGCCTCTGTTCTAACATATTTGCAGCATGTAACTGGTGTTTGATGTATACTAGGTCAATAATAGGGTGTATAAAAAAATCGTAGTTTTGAATGGGAATTTTATGAACTTTATCTAGTTGAAAATGTCAATTAATTTTATAATTATTGTTTTAGTTATATGGGGCAGCTAACTACCTACCTTACGGGTAATACTGTCTATATTCGAAAATGTGCATGAAGTAGAACGTTTTTTAATGCTAGTAGGTTACTAGGTCGCAGTCATTTTAATGTACTTACTGGCGATGAATGGGCAATAATTTAAAGTGTTTATATTAAATGTTATTTGGTTTATAAATATTTTGGTAAAAAAACATTGCTATCATTTTCCCTTTATTATAAGTTGGTCTTAATGAACTGTTATGTCCATGTATCTAATGTTTCAAAATCTGCTTATCGTCGCCGTGCTGTGAAAATTTCGTGATTGCAGTATACGTTATTTTACAGGGGAAGTTGCCTCAAAAATGGCCGGCCGTCATTGATGTTCTCCGAGTGTCACTGACTCTGGCAGGGCCACCATCAGGGATTTTAATTTTGATAACACAAAAAAATTGTCGCTAATTAGTCGAAATTTGTCGCCAAATATCAAAATTTGTCGGTCACTGGTTCAAAAGATATAATGGTTTATAGGTGGCCGATCTGGAGAAAGTCTCCCTAGCAGGGCCACATTTATATCTCAAAAACTAGGGCACCTAGCGAAGATCTGTTTTCTCCCATATTTTGTCGCTAAGTAGTCGCAATTTGTCACCAAGTTACAAATTCAGTCGGTGAGCAAGTAATTAAAAAGATATTAAAGAATTCAATTTCCCCATACAGTGGTACAAGATGGGTCGATCTAGCTCTTGGACTATACCTTACTAATTGAACTCATTATATCTGCTAAACTAAGACCCGATTAAATCTGTCTCTTGGTGAGAAATTGCGACCAATTAGCGACAAAATATGGTAGAAAACATCTTCGCTAGGTGCCCTAGTTTTTGAGATATAAATGTCGCCCTGCTGGGGAGACTCCAGATCGGCCACCTATAAACCTTTATATCTTTTGAACCAGTGACCGACAAATTCTGATATTTAGCGACAAATTTCGACTAATTAGCGACTAATTTTTTTGTGTTATCAAAATTAAAATCCCTGATGGTGGCCCTGCCAGAGTCAGTGACACGTTCTCCGAGGTTCTCATCGAAATAGAAGGCATTAGAAGCTCTTAGAGCTGTGCACGTTTGTTTTAGATATGCATTGCGGGTTGCGAGGTTTTGTACACAACAAATAAATAAAAAGAACAACCATTTTCCTTTACGGTAGTTTTAACTGCACGGCTATGTTGTGGCTATTAGGTATCAGTTGATAAATTGGATTAAATGCTAACTTGATGTATGTACTACATAGTGTTATCGACTTTTATAATGTTTTTAAAAGAAAAACCGCAGTGTGCCTGGTGCTTTAGAGTACAGTTATATGTATCCGAACTATTCGTAGTATTTTTTATATATCCGAACATGAAATAAATAAAATATGTCAAGTCAGCGTTCCAGGTCCCAAAAAACATAATATTTGTTGTATTTACAACAATCAGCTGTTTTACTAACTGTCTATTCTTATTATCACTCGTTTTAAAAAGGTACTAAGTTTGAGCTTTTGACTAGTTTTTGTTAAAGCTATGAACTTTTTCATTGATTACAATGTGCCATCGAAAGAGTCACAATGAAAGCAAAAAAGTCATGCGGTCTATAAATGGAACACAATCATCAGAAACAGAAACAGCCACTGCCCCCTTGTCATGATCTGTCACTGCTGTCAGTTAGTCCGGAAAGCGAGCTGTTGGTTCTTTGTTTACGAAGAATTAAATAATTCTCTAACAAAAAGTCTATCGTGACTCATACACGGAGTGCAGTGCTACAGATTTTTTAATGCTACTTGCTTACTGTTCTATTGTTTGTTGATATCGAGTTCAATGACAAAGATTCAATTTAACTAACAATATTTTAGTGCGGAATGGTGTTATTATTGTAATTTGAACATTAGAATGTCATCGTCAGCAGAAGAAAGTCCAATAATAAACTCTGATATAGAATATGATGTTACTAGCAGCCGACGGAACTTGGTGGAGGAGGAACGTGGTATGTTTTCGTTTTGTTTTGGATGTCCTGAGAACAATAGGCGCAATATTATAAGCAAACTTGATAAAGGTCATTCAAAACAAACTTCGTTTAAATGTGAGACACACACCAATAGAAACGCATACTGACTAAAAATACTCCTTTGAGTTTGCTGGTTAACTATATACATCCAATTATTTAGCTTTGTGTATTAACCTCCTTTGTGTAGCTGCATGATTACATGATGAGATAATGAATTATTGTTTATGGTATGAGATCAAGTATCCTTTTGCTGCATTAGAATAATGCTTAATTAAGATGATAAATATCTAAGCTAGACTATCTATTAGATATACTTGCATAAATAACCAATGTTATAATACAAACTTTTTAGTGGAAGAAACAACAGGATGGATCAAATGTCGGACTGTGCTTGGCATTATGGGCTTCCTGGGCTTTGCCAGCGTGTATGCCATGAGAGTAAATCTGTCCGTCGCTATAGTGGCTATGGTCAATGCAACAACACCTACACCAACAAACTCATCTACAGATGTCGATGTTTGTCCTGCAAGTCCCATCAGCAACAGTACTGTACCACAGGTGAGGTTATTAACCTATTTTAAGTAAGAACTATTTGGTGGCTCAAGGATTTACATATGAAGTGTTTTAAAGAACATAAATAAAGGTTTTATTGTGGAATCATCAATGAAATGTTAATGTCATGAACACTATTACATATTACAAGTTTAATGTGTTACATTGCAGTAACACATTAAACTACTAAACACATTACAGTTTTGCTGCTTAATACAAAACAAACAAAATGTAAGCAATAACATAACATTTTGCCCTGAAACTTGTCATACTCTAGAACCAAATGTTATTTAAAACATCTGTTGAATGTTTTGCAAGTGTCTTGAGCATGTAATAAAGTAGAAAGAAAAACATTCACTTTTCACCGATTAGGCAAGCTAAAAAGAAACCCAACTGTCTTTAAAGCAGTGACAAAATATTTAGTTCATCAAATAAACAAGTAAATCAAATTATAAGTATGACTCATCCATCAGACAGTTGAAATGTTAAATTTGAAATAGCCTTTATGTGCAATCTTAAAACTAGTTTTACAATTTATTTAAATTAATGGTTTAGTCGTCAGAAATGTCCAGATTGCTTTGCTCTTTAGCATAGTCCTTCCCAGGCTTTTCCATTGTTTATGGCCGTGAGTTTTCTCCTCCATCTCTCTCTCTCAGTAGGTTATGGAAGTTGTTTCTCTGTGAGACAATCAGTAACATCGATGCTTGACTATGTCAACAATTGGCAACTTTCAATTGCGATTTCTTCGTGAAATAACGAACGCAATGTTGAAATACGACACATTGCATAAACCTATGGCCTTCGTTGAGGAGCTGGGGTGGATCGAATAATCTATTTACCAACCTGTACGCAAAATACGACCATTGACGTGGAGTTGCGGACACCAGCCCATATTACCTATTAATTAATAAAAGTTGTTAAATAAAAAGCCTTTAATACATGAGAAATATTTGTAAAGCTCATAAAAGTGAAACCATAATTTTAAATGGTTCAATGACTCATGAATGCTATAAGAACTTGGACATAAACATGTTCTTTTGTTTCAGAGGCCTGGAGACTTCAACTGGACTGTTGAACAACAAAGTATAGTTTTAGGCTCATTTTTCTACGGATATGTATTAACACAGGTAAGGGAAAATCTGTATTGATATAATTTATGTAGAAATAATATTCTAACTATTGTTTTGTGAGTGTCATTGATGATAACATTAATTATTTCAAGTTCCTGATTATAATGAATTGAAGGAAACTCCTAAGCCATTGCTCCATAGGTTTGAAAAATTCGTCTACTCACCAACGTAAATAAGCAATGAATGTGGATGAACTGTAAAAATGAAAGGTATTGTGATCAATTGTGTGTTACGCGAATACCCTGCTGTTTTCCTGGAAAAAAAAAGCCAAATCTCGTTACAAAGTATTGTTACTGTTTTAGTAAGTCATGTCTGTATTTTTTAGATCCCAGGAGGAAGAATAGCAGAAATGTATGGAGGGAAACTTGTGTATGGTTTAGGAATATTTTTCACAGCAGTATTCACACTTCTTAGTCCAATTGCGGCATACACGGATATTAGATTTTTCATTGCTGTGCGGGCACTGGCTGGCTTGTCGGAAGGCGTTACTTACCCAGCGATGCATGCTATGCTAGCCAGATGGATCCCACCACTAGAGAGATCAAAGTTTGCGGCTTATGTGTATGCTGGTTTGTATTCTCAGTGTTTTTTACCTTTACTTGAAAGCAGTAGCCCTCAATATGAATGTAGGCCATATTTATGTTAATTTTACACTATTTAAGTAGTAGTGCATGTAAAGTTATTTAGTCTATTTCGTATTAATGTCAGAGATTAGACAGCAGCTGTTTCGGAGAAGTTTCCATGTGTATTGTTTTTTTTTGTCTTGTAATGACAATATTTTTCATGTCTTCAGTAAAGGACTTGTATATTTTTAAAACGCGTCTTTATAATCTAACTCTTTTATTAAGTCTAAGTCTTTTATTTATTAAAATAATGTATTCAAGTGAAGCCCTTTGGCAAAGTTTTCGGCCAACAAGATATAAAATTCAGTCGTGCCAGCGACACAAAGAAGAAGGAAAGCCCTTTGAGCCTCATAAAATTTTTCCTAAGGCACCTGTCCCTCCTCCGGCGATTAACGAGAAGTGAGTAGAGCTAGCACCTAAAAACAAGTTGGCGAGCAACGAGCAGCGAGTGCGCGACGGCGACGAGCTATTACTCGCTGGTATGCGTATGCAACAAGCGTGAGTCTCAGCGACTGTTCTGCCCGCCATGCGAGCGTCCCTGAGCGAGTACTCTCTTTATAAACTCTTGTCGCTGTGTTAAACGAGTACTCGTCGGCGGTATAAACAGTCAGCCATCAAGTTACACTGGACCTACAATCTTTTGTACGTTTCTTGAGCGAGAAAACAGTTGATAGATAGTCGCTTTCTCGTCTGCGGTGGGACAGATACCTTAATCACTCAAAATGTAGCTAATAGCTAACCAATAAAATATGTCGATGATTTTTCAGGTTCAAACATAGGCACAGTAATTACCTTGCCTATATCTGGATGGTTATGCACCCTTGAGTTTGGTGGTGGATGGCCATTATGCTTCTACATATTCGGCGGTATTGGTGTCGTATGGTTTATATTCTGGCTGCTGTTTGTCTATGACACACCACAGAAACACCCCAGAATTTGTCCGAAGGAGATTGAATATATTTCATGGAGTATTGGACCTCAGGTGAGAAATGAAATTCTGATATTATTCTCATTCTCTGGGCTTAATCCTAATGTCCATTGTCTAACCCATTGCTATATGCTCCTTTGTAGTCTACACAGGGAAAAGTTCTCTGCCAGACTAAAGCCCGGAATAGATAACCAGTAACTTGCACAAAAGTATGCAAGTGGCTTGCATGCCGTGTGCCATTACCTCTGGTTGGTGAATAGTATAATGGCATGCAAGCTACTTGCATACTTTTGTGCAAGTTACAGGTATGTGTATTGCGGGCTTAAAGAGGATCATAGAATTGCTCTATGGGTTGGTGGGTTTCCTGATAACATTCAATAATAAAGTTTATAATAATTAGCGTCATAAAGTGCTAAGTTGTATTAATATCGAAGCAGATCAAAGGGCGCCTTGGAGGTCCAAAATCGTACTCACGCGGGGTCGTTTATATCAACAATAAGTAGGTTTTTGATTCGATCACATAAAAATCTTAAGCTCTGGGTTGGGACGTATTGACTAAAAATCCAAATTATGTGTGTGTCATTCATATCATCATCATCATAACTTTAGCTAAAAATTTCCACTGCTGGACATAGACCTCCCTCAAGCACGGTTCTGTGCTTATAGCATTCAGCGGATTCACCAGGTCCACCTTGTGGGAGGCCTTCTAATGTTACGTCTTCCGGTACGCGATTGCCACGTAGGGAAACTTCAAGCATAGCCCTCTCCATTGCCCTTAGGGTGGCTTTGAGGGCCACTGTGAGCTACCACTTTCAGTGACATAGGTCATCACTGGCAACATGCACTGGTGAAAGACTTTCGTCTTGAGAACTGCGGTATGTGGGCGAGAAGATATTGCGTAGCTTCCCGAACGCTGGCCAGCCGAGTCGTATTCAACGATTGATCTCTTTTTCGAAGTTGGATCTACCTAACTGGACAGTTTGTCCTAGGTAAACATGATTGTCCACTACTTGCAGTGTAGAGTCTACGATCTTCATGAGGGTGGGTGTTACATGGGCATTTGACATGACCTTCGTTTTGTCCATGTTCATTTTAAGACCCACTCTTTTGGAAGCTCTACTAACGTCATCGAGCATTGTATTGAGGGCCTCCATAGTCTCAGCCATGACTACTATATCGGCGGCAAACCGAAGGTGAGACGCTAAGCAAAGAGGCAGGTTATACTCTTCGGTCATCTGTATAATCTGCCGCAGCGTATGAATGTGGGCTGCGGAGCTAAAGCCTTTACAGAATCCGGGTTGTTCGGGAGGCTGGAACCCGTCAAACATCGTTTCGTTTGCCCAGTTTCGCGTTGAAGTACCCAGTAACACCGGTGAAGTGAGTTTTGGAGCTATGCATGGCTCTGGAAATATCCTCATACATGGTCTCCACCTCATCGTCGAGGCGTGACAAGGTCAGGGCGTAAACCTGTATGATCTTCAATTAATATCTTGTGGATATTCTGAGCATAAGGTACGCCACCCTAGTCGATACACTCGATCTTAACTACGTTGCTCACAAGGTACTTCTGGACAATAAACTCGACACCGCCTTAGGACTGCTAATAGCCCTCCCTGAAATGGAGGTTCTTGGATTGAATATTATCGAGTCCTCCCTCTCTTTTCAGACTCCAGATAACCCTATTATACCCCCCATCGTAACGTGCTCAATTCTTTCTCGAGTTCGATGATCTTCTCGTCGGTCCGGAGTGTACGTGTGTTGTATGTTACTAGGTCGTGTTTTCGTTGATTGCGGTGGCCGGGTCTCATCCGGGGATTCTTAGCACCCCTTGCCTCACCGTAGCCTTGACCTTGGCGATCGCTGTGTGCGCGTTCTCTAGGAAGCCCCTTAGTCGCCTTTTGCAACACCTACGGGAAGAAATGGGATGATGGTATTCTTTACGTCCACACGGTACACGGAACGGTTATTCATAAACACATTCAAAATTAAATGAGTTCAAGGATGAGTTATCTTGTCGGTCAGGCTCCTGATAAAAAATCTTTTAAGCAAACAAAAATCCTATTGAAGTCTTGTTTTTACTAAACGTGAATCATAAACCTGTTATTACTTCGGGAAATAATAAAATAATGATGAAGTACAACTAACTAGCTTCAGCCCGCGACTTCGTCCGCGTGAAATTTATTGTTCCCCCGACCCTACCCGTGGCATCGCATCGCCTACCCGCGCTATTACTTCGTTTTATTTTTGACTTTTTTTTTCCTGCTCGGCTCCTGAGGGTTGTAGCGTGATGTTAAATAGCATATACCCTCCCTCAAGGATTGGGCTATCAAATGCAAAAAGATTGTTTCAAATCCGACTGGTAGTTCTAGAGATAAGCGCGTTCAAACAAGCAAACTCTTCAGCTTTATTATTAGTAAAGAAAAGACATAACAAATATTTGTCGTAATAATTGGACAATAAATTGTTATTGAATACCTACGGATTACTATTCAGTACAGTTGGCGCACAGTTATCATAATGTGGGACAAACGTGAGTCACAGCTCGACCTCACAGATGTTTTGATGCGTTTCGCTTATATTACAAGTACAAACATAATTATTTTATAATGTATCGCGTGCGAAATGCTGCATGTTTTCGGTACAATGATTCGGCTGTATTCTCCGAATGAAAAGGGTAACCTTAAAGGTACTATTACTGTATGTGCAGTCAATATAAGAGATAAGTATGCTTTTATGCAGACAGGTATCTAGGTACAACTAGGTACAGTTCTGGATTAGCCCCTAAGCAAATTAAGCAATTGTTTAGGGCATCAAGTAGTCTTAATCCGGCACTGACTCAGTGGCATAATCAGCCTATAGTGTCCCCACTGCTGAGACACAGGTCTCCTCTCGGTGAGAGGAAGTGGGCCGTAATGGCCACGCGGGCCAATTGTGGGTTGGTCTTTGAATATTAGGTTCTAGGACGTGCCGTTTTCCTCACGACGTTTTCCTTCACCGTTTTGAGAGCAGTTGCGATTAAATTATTTACACAAAGTAAAGCGCCTGCCTGAGTGCGAACCCTTGAACTACAACCCGTACGCCTCGCCGTTACCATTGGACCTCCACCACTACTAGGTACCGCAGGGTAATCGCGTAACACACTTCAATGGCAATGCCTTTCATGTTGACAATTTAGCAACATTAATTGCGTGATTTATGTTGTTAAACATAGACGAATCTTTCGAACATATAAAGCAATGTTACCACCTTATTGTAAATACCTACATTCTGAGCAAATAAATGAATATTCTATTCAATTCTACAATCATGGATTAGTAATTTCCTGCAAAATTCGTCGGTTAGTGATTCAAAGTGCGTATGGTGAGTGGTTGTCCCTTACGTCTTTAGAATGATTACTATTTAATTACAATGAGTATTACTTATCTGTGGTATTACTTACGTAGGACAAAAATGAGTATTTTTATTTTTGGCCAGCAACAACGGGCAACCTTTTGTTGCGCACTCGTAGTCCGTAATGTGAGCATGATTTTAATTAGTACCTACTAGCGACCCTGCTTCGCACGGTATTTAGGAACATCGAGGTTTTTTTATTATATCGAAGTTGAATATTAATGTATTATACTACTAGCTTCGCCCCGCGGTTTCACCCGCATAAGTTTCGATCCCGTGGGAATATCGTGATAAAAGGTATCCTATGTGTTAATCATATGGTTATAAACCACCTGTTTGCAAAATTTCATACAAATCCGTTCAGTAGTTTTTGCGTGAAAGAGTAACAAACATCCATCCATCCATCCTCACAAATTTCGCATTTATAATACTAGCTGCGCACCGCGGTTTCACCCGCATAAGTTTCGATCCCGTGGGGATATCGGGATATAAAGTAGCCTATGTGTAAATCCAGGGTGTCAGCTCACAACCGCAGCAAACGCCTCCTGCCGGAGGCTTTACGCGGGGGTCGTGCGGTCCATGGCCCTATATGGGGCCCCGGTGTGGGCGCGTTCACTGCGGCTGCGAGCCGCACACTATCTGAACGCGCCCCAAAAGGTGGTAGCCGTAAGGCTTATCTGGGGGTACCGCACGATCTCGGGCGAGGCGGCAAGCCTCCTTGCCGGTCTGCCGCCATGGGATCTGGAGGCGATAGTCCTCGCGCGCCTGTGTGACTGGCGCGCGGAGGCACTACGTCGGGGGGCAACTCTGCACCCGCGGCAACTCGCGGCGGAGCGGACGGACCACCGGCGCGATCTCATGGTGGCATGGAAGGCGCGACTATCGCAACCCAGCGCAGGGCACGCCACGATAGCGGCGATAAGACCCCTCTTTGAGGAGTGGCTAGAGAGGCGTCACGGCGTTCTCACCTACCGCCTGACGCAGGTCCTCTCCGGACACGGATGTTTCGGGCACATCATCAGGCGGGAGGAGACGCCCGGGTGTCATCACTGCGAGGATCGCCCAGAGGACACGGTGGAGCATACGGTGGTCTGCCCCGCTTGGGCAGAGCACCGCCGTGTTCTCGTAGAGGCGATCGGCGGCGGCGGCGACCTCTCGCGTCCGGCCCTGGTTCAAGCCATGGTCCGGGGCGAGAGGGAGTGGGAGGCGGTCACCTCCTTCTGCGAAGCAGTCATGCTAGCGAAGGAGGTGGCAGGATGGGTGAGGGAGAGATCCTCACGCCTCAGCCCCCGAGGGAGACGCTCCGGGCGTCGGGAGCCGCGTGACGACTCCCGGCCACCGTAGGCGCGGGCCTGCGGGCGGAGGGCAATGGGTAGCTCTCCGTCCGATCAGGACCAGGCCCGTGCCGGACGGCGTGTACGTGTTGATGATTTCCCATCCTCAAAAATGTTAGCTACGTCCATACCAAATTTCTTCAAAGTCAAATCATTTATTTCAAAAAGGCACATAAAAGGCACTTTTGAATGTCAAAAATAAAATAAAAATAAAATTGG
Source organism: Apamea epomidion (assembly GCA_947507525.1). NCBI lineage: Eukaryota > Metazoa > Arthropoda > Insecta > Lepidoptera > Noctuidae > Apamea > Apamea epomidion. Next base: position 12,076,949 of record OX382237.1, read on the forward strand.
TTCTAGTCGCCCCTTCCAAAAGGTAGTTTTCGTATGGAGAAGAATGGGAGAATGGGCAAGGCAAAAATGTTTTACAATATTTTGCGTACATTAATTATATTCATCAAAATTGGTCCAGCCGTTTGAGCGTGAAGAAGTAACAAACATACAAACACACACACACATACCCTCACTCACAAACTTTCGCCTTTACAATATTAGTGTGATTAGTAGGATACACATAAACCTTCCGGAATAAATTCTCTACTTGATGTTACCTGCATCTAAAACCAATGCGTGGTTTAGAGAACCACGCGGTCAAGGTAAAACTTATTTTTAAAACAAATACCAGAAAAACTGGTTGTCTATAGTGATCAGATTACTAAAATAAAGAGTAAATTTCGACAAAGAAAATTTATTTTTATTGTAACGTGATCAGAACTAATTTATTGTTGATTCAAACCGTTGTAAATATTTACTTAGATTCCGTAATTTATTTATTAAATCCCGCAAGATTTTATATCAACGGAAACCAGAAGCTATTGCAGGAAATAGGAATGTTGACTGGTATTAAAAATGCAACGTAATTTCGACTGCCCCGTGTCCCGCTGTTCTGGCCGGGCCGAACACAACACAATACCTACTATTACAATCTGTCAAATTTCTTTAATACATTTTCAACTTTATTGCTAAAGCATTAAGGTTCGAGGTTGATTGGGAAAATTTGACAGTTTCTGGTAGGTTGACCTGCTGGCGTCAGTACAATAATACTATCAGTCTGCTCATTATAGTGATTTCTTCAAAATATAAGTACAGGTACCCGCCGTCGAAAGAATGCGTTCCTGACACCTGTCAGTGTGAAAATTCTAGTAGCTAATAAAGATCAAATTCGCAAAACACGTATTCATTTTTGAACTGACATGGGTCAAGAACGTATTCTTTCGTCGGCCGCACTGTACCTGAATCAAAAAGCCAATGTATGTTGTTTTTTATTTTAGCAAGAAGACAAACCTTCGACGTCGATACCGTGGCTGAAATTCTTAACTTGCGTGCCACTATGGGCCATCCTCATCGCCCAGTGTGGCCAAGCATGGGTGTTCTACACGCAATTCACCGAACTACCCTCGTATATGAACAATATACTGCATTTTGATATTGTAGCTGTAAGTAGATCTTGTATTTTATTTTATTTTAACAGACAACATTCATTGGGTCTTCAATCCCCCCAAGTAGTTAGAAACCGTTAATTGAATCTATGCGCTATGGTCGGACACATATTCCATATGGCATTAAATAATGTATCCGTCATTTATTTACTTAGGGCTGATTGTTCTATCGCCAAATAACTTTTATTCGAGGAATAAAATTGACGTTTGACAGTTTTTGTATGAAATACCTGTCAAAATTTCAGAGTTATTCTTCGAAGAAAGTTATCAGATGATTGAAAAATCAGCCCTTAATAATGTACTGTTTATTTCCAGAATTCCAGACTGAGTGCTCTTCCGTACTTAACAGCATGGATTGGTGGCATATTGCTGTGTATATTCGCCGACTGGACACTCGCGAAGGGATGGATATCTAGGCTCAACAGTATGAAGCTGTGGAATACAGTCTGTAAGTACATACATACACTAGTTTCTGCCCGCAAATTCGCCCGCTCGCGCTGTTACTTCGCTTTCGCTTAGCATTCTGTCTGTCTATTTCTGTCTTTGCTTGGCTGCTAAGGGTCATAGCGTGATGTTGATGGGCCTATAATCTTCCTCAAAAACTGGGCTATTAAATGCAAAATTATTTTTCAAATCCGACGGGTAGTTTCGGAGATTAGCGCGTTTAATCAAACAAACAAACTCTTTAGCTTTATTATTAGTATATAGATAAACTTATAACTTCATCCCATGGGGAGAAAACTACAGAACGTCTCCATACTCCTTTTGCCTAGTAAAGTCAGATATATTTCATTCGTGGAATAAAATTTACGTGTGACAGTTCTATTATGGAAAAACTGTCAAAAATTCAAAATTATTTCTCGGATAAAATTATCTGGCGTTGGAAAAATCAGCCCTTAATTAATTTGATTATGTATTAAATAAACAATGGTAGGTGCAATATGAAGAATTCTGGTATAAATAAAACTATGAATGAATTACTATCAAAGAAAATTAGCGTCATTGACCCATAAACTTATTTTAATTAATAATGATGATGTCATAAATTAACTAAGTAGAAGTTTAATCGCAGTTTATTATGCGGTTAGAAAAGTAATGCCGTATTACTATTATTGGATAATGAATAAGTTGCATAGGGCAGTGCATTTCACGTAGGGAGCACGTCAACCTTATGCTTAATGACGATATTATAATATATGGTCTTTGTTACATTGTTTACATTGTAATTCGGCTATAATACTGATTTTTCAATTGGCAGATAATTTTTATTCGTGGAATAAAATTGAAGTGTGACAGTTTTTGTATGGTAGAACTGTCAAAAATTCAAAATTATTTCTTCGATAAAATTATCTGACATTGGAAAAATCAGAACTAAATCCAATTTCGTCGGAGTCTACAATAATAAGGTGCGGTGAACTATTTCTATTAATATTATTAGTCTGCTCGGCACTTTTTACGCTGTGAGGCAGGTTCGTTTAATAGATTATTTATGAGGAGGGATAGAAGTCAGCACAGTACTCATTTATGACGCTTCTGGCTAGATCAAGTACATTTAGTACGTAGGTTATCTAACGTAGGTACCCGGCTGATAACATATTCTGAAGCACTTAGAAATAATATTCAGTGTTGGTAGTAAATGACGTCATTAATACATAAGATATTGATTTACATAACAACGAAATCTATCTAGGATACACGGTAATGTGATATCTATCTTCTTAATATATATAATTCTTGTATACGTTTGTTTGTCACCTAACTCCTCCTAAATGGACCGATTTGGATGAAGCATCGATCACTAAGGATGAAATTTTGTGTGTATATTTCGATGGGTTCCTGGATGGTTTGAAAAAACAATGGCCCCGCTAGGTGGCGCTGCTGATGGTATATGATGTCTCAACCCGACAGGACGACGTCTGCCAGGTGCGCTAGTATTTGTATAATTATACATATTATAAATTAAAGTCGCTTTTCGCGTCTGTTTGTCTGTTCGCGTTGTTCTTCTGAACTAGAAAGGAAGATAATTATATTGTTACGAGCTTCGGGTTCGTGACAATAAAAACTGCCGATAAAAATTACCAAAAGTTACACTTTAATTAAACAACACTAATAACAACTCAAACACACTAATTATAAAACACAATTGCTCTTAAGTCGCACTTGAAGATCGCTTTCGATGTATTCGCTTCTATCGCAGAACCAAGTCTTATTGGTCGCGGCTAGTCCCGGCCTTATATAGTGCTGCAGATAGTTCCAGAACCTACTATTGTAGAAACATCTAGAATGTTCGAGTACATACCGGCCCCGACTGACCGGATGTCGATAGTTCTAGTAAGTTCTAGCATCGAAATTTTTACTCGATAATAGATGGCGCTAGTGACTCTATTAGTTCAGCCATTCTATATTAGATGGCGCTAGTGACTCTATTAGTTCTGCTACTCGAAACTAGATAGCACTAGTGGTAACGAATGTCACCATGCATCAGGCATTAATTGTGGCGCGCAACAATATTGTAATACTAGCGACTCGCCCACGCTTCGCACGGTTTTTCCGATTTAGAGCTGATTTTTCAATCGTCTGCACAGTTTATTCGAGAAAAAAAATTGAAATTTTGACAGATATTTCATACAAAACCTCGAAATAAAGTTATCTGGCGATGGAATAATCAGCCCTTAAACGAGTAGATACTAATCTCCCGGATAACCGGGCGTTAACACATCGGGCTTTAGAAGGAGATTACGTCACATAGGTATGCGTGACAGAGTCGACGTTCTACAAAGCCGAACTTTTTAATTAACTCGATGTGCCAAATTAACGGCTGCGTACTGTAGATGGATAAAACATTTATTCAGCTGTATATATAATATAACAGCTGTCAAATCCTACTATGCACTATAATTTATTCTGTGTTATATCTGTTTAGCAAGTGCAGCGATTATAAATACTTACTTTTTCTGCTTTTTACCACTGTTTATTTTAGTGGTTTTTGATGAGGCCCTTGATTGCCAGATAGTCTTGGAAGCCAGAAAGTTGAAAAGAGGCTCTTTCTTAATAAGTACATCGTTAAGAGTTCAAAAAGCTCATTTATTTAAAAAAGTGTAAGTACATCATTAGGAGGTCTACGAGTTTCTAGAGGTACGATTAAATATTTCCTATTATAAACGTGTTTATTATTTGATCTACAGCGGCTTTCATTCCCGCGTTCGGTCTGCTCGGCATCGCTTGGGCTGGCTGTGACAGAATCGCAGTCGTTCTACTGCTGTGTATCGCCTCGACCTTCGGTGGTGCAGCTTATGCTGGTGAGTAATCTAACAGTGTATTATTCCATATCTTTTTTCACAAATACGGTATGAAAATTACAACTTTCCACGCCAATCTATTGTCGTAATTTGATACCTATCCTTGTATCAAATTAATGTAATTTCCAATTAAACAAACATCAACCTTATGCCTGAGTAAATTAAGTTGATTTCAGAATGACAGTGACGATTAAAAATGTCATAAATTTTTATGAAGTTGTAGTGTAATCTGAACTTTGAGTGTGGGTGGTAAAGCAATTTTTCCAAAAAACAATTGTTTACATATTTGGAAACTAATTAGCGAACACAGGATAGTTCGTACATCCACAAGTAATGCGAAGAGAGTTGCAGTTCAAGTATTTGATATTACGATATGCTCTCGTGACCTTGATATTACTACAGCTGACTTTCCGGCCTACTGCTTAGGGCAGCTAGCGTGACGGAAGTAGTTACAGAAGTATAGTAGTACGCTTATTAGGGCAAACGGCACGAGCATGATTAGCACATTAGCTAACCAGCAAAATGCTTTTCTCATTTGAACTTGATTGTGGAACTCAAATTCAAAGCCCTTCCTTATATTAAACCAATAATGCCCTTTGTTTTTCAACGTTTTTCTTGCCGTGGAAAACTACGGTTAATTCGCCGTGTTTAGGCACGGTCGTCAGTGTAGTATGGATCACTTTGGAAGCTTGTTGACGGACTCGTTTTTTCTACGGCATGGTTTATACGCCGTACTGTGTACAAAGGGCCTAATAAGGACTTTGGAATAACAAGATAGATGAACCTAGTTACCTCCTAGAAAACCTCCTCCTTTTTTGAAGTCTGTTATAAAAAGGAGCATTTAAAAATAACAAAGCGCGCGAGCGATAGCGCTATACCTACTATAATATCGATTTACAAAGTACTTTAAAACTTGTCTATGCCTTTCCTATAATTTATAAGCAACATTTTAGTTTATAAGACAACTCTGTATGATATGTACAAACTGCTTATATAAATAAAAAAAGTATTAATTAATTTATTAATTACTTTTGACATGTTCCAGGTAATCAAATGAACCACATCGATCTGTCGCCGCAATTCGCGGGAACTATGTACGGCATAACGAATGCTGCCAGCAACATCTGTGGCTTCATGGCGCCCTACGTTGTGGGACACATTATTAAGGCTGAACAGGTAATTACCTTTTTACAGTGCCATAAAATGAAACCTTTATTATTAATGGTATGGTTGAAGATGGCGGGCGTGCCCTTGAATGCTATAAGACGAAATTAAAAAAAATCTTATGTTATTTGCAATATGCAGGCCAGTATTACGTTGTATATTCATCTAAATATTGTTCGCGGCCGTAACAAATATGTATTTAAGTTCAATAATTTCTCATGAAATCATGACATTTGAGGTCAATTCTAACTTAACGAGTTGTATCGCTGATTCTAATGAGTTTAATTCTGTAAATACATATTTATTACGGTCGCGAATAATATTTTAATCAACATAAAGCCATTGTATTTGCTACTATTAGCGTGTTACGCAATAACCTGGCAGTTCTCTTGGTGAATTCTTGAATTTCGTATACTCTATCTATAAAACAAGAGATTTTCTTAAAAAAAAAAAAATCGTTTTCAGCAAACTCTGGGCCAATGGCGTGAGGTGTTCTACTTGGCTGCGGCCATCGATCTCGGCACCAATCTCTTCTACTTATTCTTTGCGAGCACAGAAGAACAGGTATTATTTTCTTGTTCTTAACAAATCCATGCGTGGAATAGACTCTAAATGACGGCTCTAATTATGCCCTCTCACTCGCACATTCAAGACAGGAATACTGTGCGAGTGAAAGGGAAGCAAAGCTTATAAGCTCCTTTGTTAGGCCACCATTTCCAATCTGTTTCTTTAATCGTTTATAATGATGGTGTTTAACAAGAAGTATAGACTAATAAATACTTTTACCGGCTGAACGCTGCTAAGAAACATAGTTGATGCTATTTCTGCAGTGCAGCCAACTATCGATTTTGATTCTAGTGTTCGTTCCTCTAGACCAATATTTGATTTTCAAAGAATAGAGATGGTAATAAAAAAAGTAACAACCGGCATGGATTCGGAATATCATAGATGTCTCTAAGTGTTGATGTACCTTTAGTGGTATGAAAACCATCTTGCAGTATTCTCCAAACCATCTCTACGCTAAAAAGTAAAGAAATCATTACTAATTTCATGTTATTTCTTCACCAGGACTGGTCGCGCTCCGATCACGACGACATGACGGCGCCAGCGCCCGTCGAAAGCATTCTGGTCCCCGAATCATAGACAACGTCACAAATGAAGATAAAGGCATAAACAAGGAATGTTTAGTTCACAAACTTATTCGCCAAGATCGTAGCATGGATTCACGTTCGTATTGTTTTTGGTTAGTAATAATTATAAATTCAGTAGCTATTTATGCAAATTAATTTACTATTGAAATGGGAAAACAATTAATGGATTCTAAATATATTTGCATTATGAGATCCCCCAGTTTCTAAAAGCCTAATCAATTTTATCTGTGGTCACGTGATTTGATTACAGAAACACGTACGTGATTAACTATTGTTGTTTAATGCTCGGTTCCTATAAACAAAAACGAATCGTTTTGCTTACCAATGGTAGCACTTTTCATCGCCAAACTGGGCATATAAATACGAGTCGTCAGCTAATTTTACCTGTGATAGCTATTTCCTTATGGGAGGGGGTCTACTATGCAAAGCTATGAGGTCTTTGCTTCATTATGAAAGATACAACAGTTTTAATTTTAACCAATAACGATATGTAAATTGTAGGAATCGGCCATCCGTCTACCAATTACAAAAGCCATTGTCCGATTTACTGATCAAAGACTTGATCAGGCCTTTAGAAACGGAAACTCAGTAATAATTAAAGACCATTAAAGTCCTGTCAAACTTTTGATCCTACAAAAAGTTGTATAAATGTTTTTGAAAAGCAAAATAATTATTTTGAATCGACAATAAAAGTGAGGTATGGTACAGCCCGATTCAAACGTTATGGCGGCGGTTTGGAACATGAGGCGAGTCGCTGCGCAGTAACAAATTCACCTGTCAGCGGGGGTGAGGGGTGAGGTACTGCGCAGCGAGTAGCGCACTTCAGAGCCATCGTAAAGTTTGAATCGGGCTGTAACACTTGTTAATTATTCTAAGGATTATTATTAATTCAATGTCTGTATGTCACGGATTTACTTTATGTTTTAGATATAAGTCCCGAACCTGTGATAGAAATACGAATGTCGAAGACCGATTTTGCAATAAAAAATTGATAAATACAATGTGTAACTGAATTAATGCACATTATGAAAGTAGTTTGTTCAGAATCGTTGACTGATTCTATTTCTGTCATTTTGAATATAGATAATTTTTTTAACCCAAAAATAAATAAAACTACGCAAACGCTGTACAGTCAAAACAAACCAAAATGGACGAAGTAAGACACGCACAGAGTCGCACACTTATCAGGGGTATAGCGTACTAGGCGTACGCTATACCCCTGATAGGTGTGCGACTCTGTGCGTGCGTAGTTTTGTAATGTGACCACGATTTTCTCCCACAATCGGTATAACGATATAACTAAATAGTAAAATTTGACTATATACATAATATTGTAATTGCGGTGTTTGGTGGTGTGCGTTAATTCCGGGACATGTTGTAAATGTGAATCCCTGTGTTAACATTATGAAATATTTTCTGACAAATTGTCAGATAAGTCAAATCTAAAAGATTCAGTCTGTTTTCTTAATAAATATGATCTTACGAGCATTCTGTGACGACGGCGTCGTTTGTGACGAGGAGGTCAATCATTAATCATAAACATTTTATCCCTTTTTTAAACTTAAATGGTGCTTTTAAATAAAATATTAAACCTGTGTCCGTAACAACGGGCCAAAGCTATTTCGGGTAAATATATTTCAGGTAATATTAAAATAACAATTTTAACATTTAAATTAATAAATTAGCCAGCCAAGAAAAGCCAAAAATTAATAAATTATTTCGACAAAAAAAAGAGTCAAAACAACGTCTGGAGAAATGAAGGATTTAAAAATAATAAATCGGTCCTATTTAATTAATGGGTTATAAAACTAGGCAGTAAATACCGACAATATTTTGAAGTCTTCACTATATTTTGCTCAAAATTAAATTTTAAATTGCAGAAAATTTTGCTTAACCATTTTTGATTAGACAAATTAACTTAAGTATACGTATATTACGTGTCGAACTTGTAGCGAATAATTAGCCAATTTATTTATACAAATATGGCTGTAGCACAAAGTTCAAGATGTCAGCCACAAAAACTAAACCACATATTTTTTTAATTTTAACTATGTTAAAATTCTTGCTCTCGTAATTACTAATGACACTGATCTTAACGGGTTCTATATTAAAGCTATGATTACTAGCTAAATATTCCTATTGGTAACATAGCACAACATAACATGACGACTGTAATCCCCGAAGGCTTGCAACGTAGCAACGTGGGTGATAACGCCCCCTCAAGGTTGTTTGAGACTTTCAGTGGGGCAGTAGAAGACCCAGAGAATCTTGCGACCATATAATATTACACTTTTAAATATAATCAGTATCAGATTCTCGACAGATAGTAAGTAAAAAAAAAAATTGGGGAGATCTAGAAAAAAAAAAAACTCAGTGGGCTGTGGGCAAAATAAGGTTGAGAGTCTATGGTTTACGCAGCAGAAGTGTACCTGTAGTACACCCATGTGTATTGTGTAATAAATTATATGATGTTAAAAACATCATTGCAGTCTTGCGGATATGACAATTAAGTTAGCTTAAAGAAATTATCTCGTTTCCCGTAAGGAGATCCATGTCATGAAATCTTTCATAATTCACTGAATCATAGTATAATAATCAGCCTTTAATATCCCCACTTCTGAGACACAAGCTTCGTTTTTAATAATAAATAATTTAATGCTCATTTGTACGAGGAGAGTATCTCGCCTGGCGATAATCGCACTTATGTATTTACACTCAAGCGAGAAAGGAAAACCTACGTACGATTACGTCATACGAGGCTCATCAGACGATTTTTTCATTGTTAAGGCCAGGAAGAACATGCACAAATGGGCTAGGTAACTCTATCATTGATCATTAAAGCGTTTATATTATGAAATAACGGGACATGTACTAGTAATTTTCAAGTACGATCAGAAGGCCAATTCTCGTAATTAAAAACGTTCAAATATATCAAATATATCATAGTCGCGATCTCATCTCAGCGACAATCAATGTCAAAAACTTGTCAAAGATGTAGGGAAATTAGAGGTATTTTTGACAGTTTGAGACTGAGATCAGACTGTGAACATTCTTAAAAATACGAGAATTGCCCCTCAGGTAGGTACGAAAGTCGTAAAAAAAATCTTATAAAAACAAACGTGAGTGATTTTCCAAAAACGGGTTTCCGAACACTGAACAGTCTATTCCTGATAAGAGAAACAATAATTCCAATCTTACCTAATAAATGTATTGTTAAAACAATAAAATTTTGATATAAGATTTCACCCATCTCTAGAAATATGCAAACCTACCATTAAAATGAATGTAAACTTCCAGCTCTCATCAAACAAAACATCAAATCAATTAATGTGCACAATTATTTACACTTATATTATTATTATCTCGCTGATGAGTGCGTGCCAAAGACACTTCCTGTCTTCACTTCTGTAACACATGCCTCTCTGTATTTTGTGTTGTATAATTATTTTTGGAGTTTGTACATTGTGCATAGTATGTGCATCTTTATTTCGATTGATAAAAAACAATACATTCTGAAAGGGTTTTGAAGGTCCGTGGCATAACTAGTACCGCGCCATTTTGGTATTTTTTTTCAAAATGGCGGCCACGCATGTAACCTGTATAATTCGATAGCTGACATCAATGCAAACAGAAAACATAAAAAGACTAAACCCCGCAAAATGTGTCACTTTCCGAGATATTAACGTTTGAACGTTAAATCAAAATGTTGCGACAATATAATAATCTTCAATACCCTTATTCTTTTGTTATTTAGACTAAATCAACAAATTATTCAAATATTTCCCTCACACGATAATCATTCCAAACTTAGCATGCTTACAATAATTTTAATGTATTTACTCAATTAATTTAAGTTTCAAAGAGTTCAAGCGTTCAGCAGTATTCATGATGTGATGACCTTATTACAAATGTAATCATACAAAAATACTTTATTTTATTGCGATGTTAATTTTTATTTAGATACTTTTTAATACTAATAATAATTTTGTGTTATATTTCATTTATATCTAAGGTATTTATGTAAGTTTAAGATAATTTTGTTATTTTATTTTTTTAGAATCTCGAACATGTCTCATTATTACACTCTAATTCCCAGTTCGTTCATTTTCTTAATAGGAAATTCCCAATCATTTCTAACAAAAATTTTAAAAAGGCACGTTGAGTTTATTTGCTGTGATTTTAAAACTTATTAATGCAAAGTAAATGTAAATAAAATTATAATGTATATGACGTAGAACCTATTTTTTTAGCGACGGCCAATAAATTTATACAAAAAATTGTAACGTTTTATTTTTACTCTTTCCCAATATTGAAAATTTGCATGAAATTATAAAAATAAATATAAAAATCTGAATTGAAACCATGTCGTGTGTTGCGTTAGTTTTTTGTGGATCCTAATTGCTTTACACAAACTGCGAGAAAAGTATAACTTGCGGGCACAGTCCACCGCGAGAGAGAAAGCGAAGATCATCATTGTTTTTATTCCATAGCACTTTTGGGTCGGATGTTTCGTGTATTATTGAAGACGGATACCGCAGTGAATAGTAAATTAGAATTTAGGTCTTGGTGATTGATATTTTTTTGGTACTGTGTGGGGGTGTGGGCGAAATTCACGAGTAATCTCGACACTATCAGGTGCTGCGTCCGCCCGTGGCCCATCGCACGTAATTACAGAGCCAGAGGACCGGGCGTCAATACTAATATTTGCTTACGCCCCGAAGTGAGGCCTTGCTCGGGATGCGAGCGTTTATCTCGTAACGAGGTGTGGTTCTCGTATAATTATGACAGTCGTCAATTTTCGAATGATTGCTGCGGATACGGCAGGTGCCACATTCTGTTCTGCGCGTGATTGTACGGTGTACCCGTCCCCAAAGTTAGAATTTAAACAACGTTGGTTTTATTTTGTGAAATTATAGGTCCCTTGTGTTAGTTGAAAAACATCTATGGGCTTTAGTTTGGTTAATTTTTTACCACAGTCCTAAAGTAATTGCCGAAAATAACAGTTAAAAAATGGGTCCTTAAAATGTTTCTTCTGCGTCGTCGTAAACTTTCTGTAAATAAAAGAGTTGCACACAAAGCCGAGGTTATTGGCAAACCCTTGCAATTAACTGTTTACAAAGTATTATTGTTAAGCGCGTGTTTGCCAACATTTCGGTATCGGTTCTTTTGTCGATTTCGCTTCAACCCGTCAATTTCGGTGTGCGAATGGCCGAAAGGACGTCGACGGTCGAACTGCGATAAAGTTTAAGAAAAACTTTACGAGCCGCCAAAAGCGGGTAACAACGAATACAAGGAACAAAGCTTCTTAACGACCAATGTGTTTATGACGGTGGGCTGTTTAACTATATTTTTTGTTGTGAAGCTTGAAGGTACAAACAATAGTTGCGTGTTCGGGTCTCCTTGGTTAGGGGTGATAGTATAACGGTGATGTTATGATCCGTTCGTAGGTAGTGTCTGTTTCGGCTTTTATGTCGTGTCGACACCTACGAGTATGTCTTTCATGTCTTGAAAGGCACCGCGCTTTGATGATCGCGCGTGTCGTGGTGGTGGATTTATCAATAGATACCAACTACTTTTTATGAGTTCTTTTTTAGTTGAGCGTATGCTCTGCAGTCTGATTGTCTATTTGGGTATTGGTACATACTTACATATATCTAAGTTTAAAAGAAGTGGGTAGATAGATTTAACTCTTAAACTTTGGCTTATCTACATATTAGGGCCGTGTCCGGGACGGACCACGATCCGTCAGGGGCTCAAAAAAATATCGGTGTCTACATTTTATATGAACTCGTTCACACACGTCTGTGTCCAGGACGGCAAAGGAGCTTCAGTATCTGCCTTGTGTGTGCCACGGCCCTGTCACGTCCCGGACACGGCCCTGATATGTGTGGATAGACCTTAACTCAAATGTCGAGCCTTGATTTGGGAGAAGCGTATTTTCAGCAATACAATGCTAAATGCCAGGTTTAATTGCAAATTAAGTACAACTGCATACAATTCGCTAAAGTGTGTTAGCTAAGCATAAAAAAACACGTCTAAGATACATTACATGTGGCCACCTACGGGAAACAATAGGCGATTTAATATTGCTATAATTAAAACCAGCTTCTGCTTATGACTTCGTTCGCGTAGAATTCATAAGATAGGTAGGTACACAAGATATTTAGTAAAATAACTCAGCCACATGTTAATAAAACTCCTTGGGCCCCCGACCCATCGCGTCGCATCGCATCGCTCGCCCGCGCAATCACTTCGTTTTCGCTTAGCGTTTTTCTGTTTTTTTTTTGGTCAGCTCCTAACAGCAACGCTATGAGCTTGATGTTAAATAGCCTTATAGCCTTCCTCAAGAATTGGGCTATAAAACGCAAAAGGGTTTTTTTTTTCAAAACAGAAATACAAACAATTTCTTCAGCTTTGTTATACAGGGTGGCAGGGACATCTACGTGCATCCTGTATGGATATAACCATGGATTCAGTACATGATTCAGAACCCCCCTACGTTAACAGTTTGCGCGTCGATGTCCCTCCTGCCACTCTGTATATATTGGTATAGATACATAAGTAAGCATACCTAGTAATGTATAATATATTTATGTCTCATAAACTATGTAGGTACTTTTATGTTTGTATTTTCTAACGTAGATGTTCCATGGTTTACTTCAATCAATCAATCAACTGAGCCTATCGCAGTCCACTGCAGGACATAGGCCTCATGGTTAGGTAGGCCTGATGGTTTAATTATCTCCATGCAAACAAGCATAGGTAACTAATCTACCTACTGCAGCAGATACTGATGATAAGGCAGGTATTGCGTCAGCGCAGCTCATCCAACACGCACAGATTTTGACGTGCACAAATCAATATTAATTTAGTAAGATACTTAACTCGTGCGTACCCATTTTATGCGTTGTGCAATACCGTGACGTAGAAAAAACGGTACTTAGCAAACAACATGAATCAGTTCTGAACGGTCTGGATGGTATGTCAACTGGCCAGCTAACCTTTTTAAAAGGTGGAGCCGTAAAAGTTTATTCTTCTCCAACGTCTGCTCTTCTCCAGGGGAGTACGAGTTATTCTTTTAGAACTGTGCACCTTGTATTGATTTATGGCGTTTCATAGAAACGGGTTATCACAATAAAAAGTACTCTGCTTGTAGTTTTCTTGTATATAATAAAGTCGGTGTAGTTAATTATACATATAGCACCGCCAATTGCCCATGTATATACACGTCTTGTTCATTTATGTTGTGAAAATACGAACCTAAAGTACCTACAAAGTTTAGTTTCGTAAGGATCTTCAAACGTGGATCCACGCGAGACGCGATGGCTTTTTAAACGTGTCTGTAATTACGGCATTCAACCGGTTAAAGCCCATATTGTAATGATTTTCCCTTTGATAACATTTTAATCTACCTTCATCACGCTAATCAGATATCTATTCCCTACATATTTAATTATTTCTACCGGAGAAAGCAAGGCCCATTCGCTAGTATGCGCACAACAAACAAACGCATCGCCTGATTCGTTCCGGTGGTAAATTAAAGCGTACGAAACGAGATTTCCAACAGCAAACTACCTAATTATAGAGCGGTCCCAAAAAGCGGTTTTGGTTTCGGTAGCAATAAAACTTGCGTTGTCAGCGACAAAAGGGTTTGTTTTTGGGCATTTCAGACCTTCTTCGAACAGCGGGAACCGAGGAAGCGAACAAATAAACGGTGTAAGTATACGAAGGCTGGTTGTTCGACGTGCGCAGCTAATAACGTGTCGTCTGACATAATAGGCGGGAAGGCGAAAGACGATCCTCATAATGAGCCCGTACCGAGCTTTGTTCTGCACAGAATGGGCTCGAAATGTCACCGAGATAGGTTTATTTACATCAGAAAGTTGTACGTCGCTCAGTATTGTGTGTAAAGTTGTACCGTACCAAATTAGTTTTATGATTTTTATGAAAAGAGATGTTTTGAAGTAAAAGGCACGTTTACGACGGATAGTTTGATTAGTGGGAGCTGTTAGTGCGCTTGTTTTGTGTGTTACCACTAATCAGAGTACTAATAGACGTTAACACTTCTTGTAGGCACATGGAAGAATTCTAGCGTGGGTGTTGGTAGATACACAAATCACTTACGTAAACAGTAGACTCAGTGCACGGCTACATGTATGACGTGGGTTTGATTTTATATCTACGCACAGGAATAGAACCCGCGCCTCTATGCGCGACAGACAAACACTCCGCCACAAGTGCGAGAGAATACTCGCACTTTAAACGTTAAATAAAAGATTTAGTTTTGTAAACTCGAGAAACACGTAAATACTTTACCGTTAAAGGAAAACCTTGTTTTATTTAATTACCTTTTATGGTACATGAAAATCCTCTCAGGTATCTGTTTATGGTCTGGAATCCCGAAATTTAGAACCTTGTCCTCTAGAACTTAAATTCCGCTAATCTTCAAGTTTTGCTCTCATTAGGTAAATACTTATACAAGAGGGTGCAGTCGTCTTGAACGTTTCCAATTTACGATTGAACCTCTCTCGCACCTAGATTCTTAACTAGTCTCACTAAATAGGTGTTGGAATGAAATCTCGGAAATGTGAATTCAACTAAACAAGTAGTTTCTAATCCATCAGCCTTTCTAGAAAGATACAGGGAAGCGTTTGAAATATTTTAATGAGTGAACCTAATGGTAATATGCACTACTTCAGATCTCTACCGGTTCTGAGATGATCCCAAATCGAGCAAAGCCTGCATGTTATTTACTTTTTCTCATATAAAATTTTCAGGTAGTCCGAAACTGGTGCTCGTTCGGTGAATGTGGACAGACAGACACGCCTAGATTGCGAAACACGGGGATTCAACAGTCAACTTTCAAATACCGATATAAGTGACCCTTGATGTTCGTTGATTCATCAATCTGGCAGACCCTTAATTACCTAAACCCTACCAATGGCGACCTAATACAGGTTTTATTTCTACCTACACTTTTTGAACTTTGTATACCTACCTTGAATAACAATTCGCTACCTGCATTTTAATCCTCTGAACGTGTGCCTTTTTTCCCTTTATTCATAAACGTTGCTTAAAGTTCTAGTGATTAGCGACTGTTTAACCATACATTTTTGACGTTTAAACGTCACTTAACTTTAATCTTCGTTTATAAATGAACCCATGTGCAAGTACCTCATCATTCACATCTTCGATTTATATCGATTCACAGCTTTTATATACTTGTCATGTCTAAAACTACTACTAATGAGTCCCATAGTAAACGTATAGCGACCTTAGCGTCGATTTTAAATTTAAGAAGTGTACACTCACTAATTAGTCTTGCGCGGTAACCGCTTACTTTTACCCGTCCTTACACTACCATGTCGTTGACATTTCTTAAGCCCTAATTAGCTACGTTCAGTGATACAATAGATCATTTGAATAAAGATCTCAAGCTTGTAGGACAATGCTAGCGGGTGGGCCAGCCCGAGCCAGCCTGAAGTCAGCCCGAACCTTTGCATATGCAAAACAGAGGCTGTATCAGCGACGGGCGGCTGCTTTGAAGTCGGACGGTAGACGCGAACAAATTTATGCTCAGTGTCAATACATTAGAGGAGAGCGGCGTCGCGACTGATGTCAGAGTCGGCTGTGTTTGAATAATAAGTGCGCGGCTCCATTGTGTGATAGCATGACCCGTGGGTGAGAGATAATCAAGGATTGCTTTGAAATTTAGTTATGTTTGGTGGAGTTCAGACCTTCAGTTTTAGACATCTAACGGTCGTGGCCTTTTTGATGCATGTTTTCTAAGATCATGCTCCATTGTTTCTGGTACCTAGTCATAGCCGTCAAGAGTTTACTAAACGAAGCCCAATACTCGTACTTAAAAAACGTTCAAGTTGCAATCTCATCTCAGCGACAGACAATCAATGTCAAAAACTTGTCAAAAATGTGTGTAAATTGATGCTATTTTTGACAGGATGCAATTTTTGACAGATTGAGACTGAGATTAGGAAGCGAAAAATAAAAATACGGGAATTGCCCCTCTGATTGCTTTAGAATGCTTAGGTGGTAATGAAATCCTGAAGGCCAAGCTCAAGCCATAATAGCAGAGCCAGACATAACAAACCCGTCCTAGTTGTGTCATTTTAGTTTCAACTCCTAACATAAACAATCTAAAAGAATGATGACATCATTAACATAAGCCACTAATCTCAAACGAAAAAGAAACAAAACGTGACGTACGGTAATGGAACTCGGTGTAATAACGCGGAGGCACGCGAGACGCCTCGCGCCGCGCCCGCGCCGCGTGCAGGGCGCGCGTGCCCGCCGCGCGACCCGGCGCGACGCGCGTCCTGCGCTTAGTCGCGCGACGACCGCAGGACCGAGCGCACGTACCACACGCTCCCTTATCTAATGATGCTGTGATTGCTCTTACGTATTGGATGTTTTTTAAGTGAAGTGTTAATTAGCAACTATGGTGACGGGTATTGCCGGTAGCCCTCAGCAGGCCGCTGCAAACCCAGTGGTGGTGAATATGAGCCCTTCAGCGACGCAGGTTGAACAGAAGAAGAGTGGTGATAATAGAAGGGTGAGTTACCGTTTTGTTTGTTTATTTTTTGCGTTGTTTTTTTTTATGAAACTATTTTTTTTTTGTTTGTAAAATAAATACAAAGGTGTTTGATGTTTATCTAGATTATAAGTGGTTGACAAAACGAAAACATAGTGTTATTATTAAAGAAAGACATCAACGCGCTCAATTTTAAAAATACTATTCTAATGTTTGAGTAATTTTTTTGGTTTTTGTATTTTTTTTTAATTTAACACCTGCAATATAATGTAGACTGCGTATCATTCAAGTTGCTCTACATTGTAGTGACAGTCTACGGCGTAGTAGAGACTTCGTAGACTTACGTAGGCCTACATGATATTTTTTAACACGCTTTTTTTTAACTAATAGTTAATAATGGGATTTAAAAAAAAAATATTGTTAAGCTATTATCACTTTGGTTATAAACATTATTCAAAATAAAAACTCCTAAATAAAGCCGGTCTAAAACTATAATTCTCCATACGTTTATCTGTTGGTAACGGCGCATTATCCTCGATTTACTCAGTAATCTCTGTAGCAACAAGATCGTGTGTTTGTAGTTAACTTATGTACCTACCTACATATTGCCACTTAGGTGGGCAGGGGTGGTGCATCACGCTCGCATTTTAGCGAGACGACGCGAACTGGCAGTGGTGTCACGATACTCTGGTCGAGACGTGCAAATCACTGTGTAGCTATTACTTACACTTGTGTATATATAGAACTTATAGGTACACAATACAATAGACTTCTCTCACGATTTTTAAGGCTATTTTACGTCGCTGATTCAGTGATAAAATCTCACGGTAGCAGAACGCCAATTCCCGTAATTAAAAACATTTAGCCAAATCTAGTCGCAATCTCATCTCAGCGATAGTTTAAACACTTGTCAAAAATGTAGGGAAATTAGAGTTATTTTTGATGTAGGCTGAGATTAAAATGCGAACGTTTTAAAAAAAAAAAATTAGTCTCTGATTAAATTCAAAGTCTTTCAGAACTTGCCGATTTATCAACATAGCTGTTTAATCAGTAGTTATGATTCTAGTAAAAAGGTTTCCATCAAAGGTTTTTATTATGTTTAGTAGATGACTTTTGTCGAATGTTGATGAAATCCAATTAACCCGAACCGTGCGGTGCGGTGCTGCAGTTTGGAGTGTATAATATATCGACGCACAACTTGTTACCATGGATTCAGTACATGATTCTGAACCCCCCCCCCCCTTATTTTTCTTTTATTAAAATGAAAATGTTGTTCTATACATTTTAACCGCGTAGGTATTACACTTTTCTATGAAACAGTAGTTTTTTTTTGAACACCGACAATAAAGTTCTACGCTAGAGGGTCTACAATCATGTGCAGTTTGCGCATCGATGTCCCTGCCACCAATATTATTGAGATTATTCCATAGCTGTGTATATATAAGCATTTATACATTCAGTCCTGTATTGTTAACATCATTCAGGTCGTGGTTAGAGGCTATACTTATTATTTATTAAATAAAACCGACATCTAGTCTCATTTACGCATTAGAACTGTTATTTATTTCAGATTGTTGTACTCCGATGTGTTTACAATACATTAATTATCTAAAGGCAATGTTTGAATTACCTACTTCGTATAAATAAATATGAGCCGGCAATCTCGTAGCGTTTGTCACACGAGCCATTTTCAGGAAAACCTGTGACGCGTAGCGGTAAATAAATGTGTATGACACCGTGTGGAGATTACTAATGTGATCGATATGTATGTATTTTTGAATTTGAGACAATATATTAGGTCTCAAAATATTTCAGTTCGCGATGAAAATGTAGTTTTTTACAAGCTTTTATTTAGTTTCACCTGTCCCGATGTTTGTCTGTAATCAAATCTTGCAATTTAAATTTGATCCACTTCCCGGTTACCGATTGAGCTGAAATTTTGCATGTATGTGTAAATCGGACGACAATGCAAAATTATTATGACATGGAGCTGATCTGATGATGGAGCTGGAAGATGGCCATAGGAACTCGGCAATTCAACGATACAACCCCATCGAGATTGGGCTCGTATGATTCGTCTTGATGAGTACTTTGGTGCTAGATGGTAACCAGGGTCTGATGATGGAGCTGGAAGATGGCCATAGGAACTCAGTAATTAAACGACATAACCCCATCGAGTTTGAGCTCGTTTGATTCGTCTTGACGAGTACTTTGGTGCTAGATGGTACTAGGGTCTGATGATGAAGCTGGCAGATGGCCATAGGAACTTGGTAATTAAACAACACAACCCCATCGAGTTTGGGCTCGTTTGATTCGTCTTGACGAGTACTTTGGTTCTAGATGGTAAACAGGGTCTGATGATGTACAGGTAGTTTCAGGGCAGTAAACACATATAACGAAAAAACATTGCTACGCGCTACGAACTACGCCGTAGTCAATCTCGCATCAAAAATGTTAAAAAGTTAAAAATAAAATTAAAAGAAAAAAAAACTTTTTAACAACAAGCTTTTATTACTTGTTGATAAAAAGAACTAAAAAGTTAAAATTAATTTAAACCTGATAAGAAAATCCTATTTTTTTATAAATAAAAGCGTGTTACATTGTGATTGCAAAAGAAAAATAATGAAGGTGAAATATGCTAAATGTTCTTTAATGTTCCATCAAATGTAACACACTTTTTAAGTATTTAGTTCTTTTTATTAACAAGTAATAAAAGCTTGTTTTCTAACTAAAAGTTTTTTCTTTTTTTAATTTTTTCCATCTAGCTTTTTTATTAGTATGCACTAGATAGTCCTTTTAAACATTGCTAGTTTTCTTAAGCCATCGTTTTTTGGAGTTTTAACGGTGTGTGTAATTACTATATTAAGTCTGCTGCTATCAATACAGCGGGTTAATTGCGTAACGCAATATTAGCAGCAATGGATTTCATTTTGACAGTTCAACAACATTCATTGCGTTATTTATGTTGTCATCAGACATATCTTTCGAACATAATGAAGCAATGGATTAGCAATATCCTTCAAAATGATTCAGATTGAGATCGATAGTGTGTACGCAATTAGGGTGCAGGATATCTCTGCAAACTGCAATGCATATACCGTCTTATTCTTTTGAAGATTCTCAACAATCAAATCAAGGATACAACGAAATTATAGGAAGTATTTTTCTATGACTGTAGGCTGCAAGTTTTAATTAACGTTTAAACGCCGCAAACTTTTTCCCACGCAGCGTGGAGTCGGCTTCGAGTTAATCCTACGCGAGCGCGTTAACACCAAATAATGCAACACTCAGGCGCCACCCACATCGCATCCCTCTTATCTTGCCAGCCACTCGAACCGACTTAGTGGCAGGCTAGGGTTATCACTTACTGGGTTTTGCTCAGTCTAGGCTTGATAATGACGTTGTAGTTACTATCGGAAAGTTTGGTGGTGTGATATTGTGCATTCACGCACAGTTGATAGTAAACAATTCATGTTTCTGTTCTCCTCTCTAAGCGTTTATTAACTCCGATGAAAACTCCTTGTCTTGAAAATTTGGCATTTAGTTCGGTACTTCCTGTCTTCAAGTGTTGTATAATCTCTCGTTTGTATGCGTAGCACATGATGCATGAAAACCTTCCTGAAATACGTGCCAAGTGTGTCCGGTATATTAAAAGGCAAGATGGATGAGCACTTTCACTTGTTTCGCGGTGGATATGAACTCTTCTGGTTATTGTTTTCTTTACTACCTTGACTTTAATATTTGCCCTTTTTTTGTAATTTTTGATTTTTATGTTCATTTGTTTCCAGCTTCTGCTCGAATTCATTTCCGTCCTAGTCTGAACGAAGGTCACCTGTCCATCGTGCTGACTATTCCTACATGAACAGATCACCAATGTATAACACGCTAACACGTTCTAAAATCCACTGCCAAAATCCATAAATCGTAGTATTACCGGAGACAGCCCTCAGTGCCGTCCAGACAGTAGGAGCGTGAGTCAGTGAGGCGTGGGCGTCGCGTGGGTGACGCGCCGTGGGCTAATTGTCGTGGGAACGTCCCCTCTTCCCCCTTCCCCCGACGTGGTCGCCTACACCAGGACGCTAGAATGTGTCATAGGATAGCATAATGAATGAGATGCCGCCCCAGAGCTGTCAACATTGTATTTTTATTACTGTCGCATCCAGAAGTGGACGCGTTTTGTGGATGCGTTTATTTGAAAGTTACGTTTATACGTTAATCTTAACATACTTTTTATATCTCTAGTTACTTGACTATTCTGAGAAGCCTGGCTATGGA
Source organism: Apamea epomidion (assembly GCA_947507525.1). Lineage (NCBI taxonomy): Eukaryota > Metazoa > Arthropoda > Insecta > Lepidoptera > Noctuidae > Apamea > Apamea epomidion. The sequence continues at coordinate 12,098,532 of OX382237.1, forward strand.
CTGTATCCTGCCAGATAAGCAAAAGAAGCTGATGGCTATTTAAAAACATGTCCTGCCCCTTCGCTCAATAGATGCCAGTTAATTTGATAGGTATAATTGGAAAGACAGCCTCGTCCATCACCTATCCGATCGCTCACACGATGTAGTACCCATATTAATCATGCTACAAGACACGTAACAGACAGTAGATGGATGCTGACGCGTAATTACACGCGTCTCGTCTCTTGTGACTGGAGGAAGCTATTAGGCGGCCGGCAATCCATCATGCGATGATAAACATCATGGCTGCCGTGAGATAAGCCGTCGGCGCATCGCGTGTGACCGGCCTAACGCCCACGTGTCGACGCCGCCGACCGATACCGCCTACAGCGACCTACCAGCACTAGATAAGGCTCCTCGATTGTATCGTACTAAAGTCGTGGGCTTGTTACACGCCTTAAATAGAGAAGAATGTTTAGAATCTTTAGTGAAATGCGTAGTTTTTGAATTGTTGTTTGAAAAGTAAACAGTATTGTCATTCGTGTGTTAATTTTATGAAATATGAGAAGCTTCCAAGGCTACTTTCATTTCTATGGACTTCAACGTCTGCAAATAAATAAATTATTATTAAAACATCAGATCGTCGAATGGTGTAGACTCAAACTTATTCTCCATCAATAGATCATCTTAACACGTCTCGGCTACTCAAAACAAAACAGCTTCTAGCACCGGCATCGACATCTAGACGTCTGGCGAACGATTATAGCGTGGCGGAAGTTCGGCGTCCGCTCCCACGCATTGGCACGCGACGCCGCGCCGGGCGCGTGGCTGCCAAGCGCATGCCAGCGGCCGCCCGCTGCCCACTGGCAGGCCGTGCCAACTGCCAAGCGATGGCAGATAATAATGCGGACACAGAAGGTGAACTCGCTACAGGCGACAAGAGCGTACAGTTTAGGAGTTCGGAGGAACCGTAAGTGTAGGCCTGAAATACAATACTTAGGAGGCCCACATCTTGCCTTTAATCATATGGTTTCAAGATGACTGTGCCATTTAGTTGATACCATAATCAGATAGGCTATGATTAGGTCAGAATCCGGAAAAAGACGAAAAGAAGGCCCTGATGTCAAGACCTCCAATTTCCGACTTTCCGTAGACACGACAAGTGTAGCCGATTAAATGTGCTAAATGAAACTTTGTCTATTGTGCGTCTGTAACTCGATCGGTGACGATAGCTAAGTACATCAGAATGCAAACCTGTAGATTTCAATATTAATAGCCATGCGCTATAAAACCGGAATGGACCTTTTTCCACACATTTCATATAATCATGTTCCTCTTAAAACATTCCGCGCTCCGATATTTCGAGGATTCCGTGAATCCACCGTTTGACTAATGCCTTTTAATTAAACACTACACAAACCCCTCTTAGATAACAGCGTTCAATGTTAATCGCTTCACATCAAAGACACGATAATTAATCCTTACAGCCGTCATTAGTAGTAATGATAGAGGCGACGCTATTGATGTTAGTACATTAAGTCGATGTATTATGATGTTTAATTCCTACTTCCTACTACTTGTAAGTTGACATTAAAACGCTGATAAAAAGGCTTAAAGCGATGTAATTAGTCATTTATTTTCAGTGCGCAATACGTCTAGCAATTCAATGAATCAGAAAATGATACCTCAAATAATATCTTCGTTCATGAACAAATCATTTCAGACAATACTGACAGGGCGACAGATACCTACATAATAATTATGCACAGATAAAGCGACTTATCTTTGGGAAGGTCGTGCGGCGGCGGCATGGCGTCGCGTAGCTCGGTCGCATCGCTATTTATCGCATGCATTAGCACCGAGCTGTCAAACGTGCAGATTTAGGCGATACGAATGTGTAATGACCACTGGGCGTGAGCCAGACAGCAAAATAACCGTCTGTAGGGGTACTCAACCTGCGGTCTGCGTGAGGTGTGGCTGGGAGCGGAGAGAGATAGATATTGGGAGAGATGCGACGCCGAATATGACAAGTAGTCGGTACAGAACTTAGGCACAAATAATGCTTTCGTATCATTCTTTCAGTTTCATGAAATGTTCAAGATAATATCAAATTACTGTCAAATGAAATAAAACGTGTAATGTTATGGAAACGCAATCTTTATAGCTCCCTACACGCAGCTTCAATTGCTTCCTTCAATTAGAAAATTAGGAAAAGGTTGACGATCCCTGTCCATGAGACCGCCAATGACATGGCACGCTGTGTAACCAGGGTGCATAGCGTGACTCAGCTGCTCCTAGTAAATAGATATTGACGACTTGATCATGTCTCTCGTCCCATTCGCTATGCGTTAATATCAATTGGGAATGTCGCTGGGAATTTTGTGGCGAGAGAGATATGAATTGACGGTTTTAAGATAGAGTTGTGGGGAAGGAATTTATTGTTACTAGCTGTGCCTACGACTTCGTTCGCGTGCATATTTTATATCATGTTTTTTTTGCGCGGAAGCCTATTTTTTTGTTTCTAAAATAAAAGTACCTAAGTCAGTAAGTCTAAGTTACTCTTTATAACATCAGGTATCCGCAAGTGAAAGTCCCATCAAATCGGCCAATCTCTTTCGGAGATTAGCCGGAATAAACAGACAGACAGACAAAAAATTTAAAATTGATTTTTTTTTGTTTTAAGTAGGTACCGTTTATACTAATTTCATATGCATTGAGTAAATAGCTGTAATTTTGTTATTACAAACAGATACTTCAATTTTATTTATTTGTACAGATTAAGATAAGTAATTCTATGAATTCGCTTGTAATAGTGTTATCTATTCTATTCATCCTAGATTGCTCGAACCTTTTTGATCCCGAAATGAAAAAAAAAATCACTAATTCCATATTGATGTCCGAAATCTTAAGACAGCCAGACCAATAAATAAATAATCATAATTACTTATGATTTACGCCAGGAAGAAGCCGACAAATCAAAGCATGTTCAAATACAAAAAAAAGTCGCGCGTCACGAATACCGGAAAGCAGTCGCTGCGTCTCAGTCGGTCGCAGACAGTTGATAACCCTGGCACGTGGCGCCCCGCGACTAAATCCATTCCGCATGGCTCGCCAAACATTACGTAAACGATGGTGTGGGCACGGCAGAAGTTCCACTGGACAATCAATGCTTGTTTACTATAAATGAATAGAGAAACAGAAAGAGACGTATTAATTCCGATCCAGCCTGTCCCTTGCTGCCCTCTCCAAGCGACGCCTTAAGCCGAGTCCGTACCCCACAGAGGGTGCCCTTGGCGTGTAGTCGGTAGCCCTGGCTGGAGGCCTTAATTTATTGAGGCATCCACAGGCAAGCTCGGCTAAACAGACCACAACCTCATAGGTTGAACTGCGAGACGCCATTTATAAAAAAAAAGAGTCTTAAGGTTTAGGACTGCTCTTCCGATGCTGGGGAGTCTACTCCCTACGCACGAAATCCGTAGTTCCGGCTGAAGTTACAAGTGTTTCCTACTCCGTATCACTACGCACATATCATTAGTTCAATAATAATCAATGTCAACATAATTTGACAGTTGGGCCTACAGCTGATATGCATTAACGCTTGTTTTCACGGATCAACTACTTTCGGATTGGCCCGTATCTTCGTTAACGGACTTAAAGAGCAGACCCCTAGGTCCGCCTGAAGAGATTGAAATTCAGTAGTAGAGCCCATTAGCCCAATAGTTTGGGTTAGCATCAACTGTAAGAGAAGTTCTTGTAGTTTTCGAAAGTGTTATGAAACAGGGTCTTCCATTGTCAAAGTGTCCACTCCGACTTGTCACAGTGGACACTTTAATCAAACAATGTAGCTTGTCACCTCTATGCAAGCATATTGTTTGATTCATGCTAACTGCTCCTCTGCTGGAACTTATTCTGTAAAAAAAAAAAAAATATTTAGGCCCTCAACCGTGATACATATATTATGTTAGAGAGTATGTGTATTACAGTCTTTTATGGCTAATAATAGGTTTCCCTGTATAACTAGGATAAGTAAGAATGAAAATGCGAACGAACTACAGACTAAACATATTGAAATACAAAAGGATCAATTTTAGGTATATATAGGATAAGTAAGAATGAAAATGCGAACGAACTACAGACTAAAAATATTGAAATACAAAAGGATCAATTTTAGGTATATAACTTATACTTTAGAGAGAGAAAAAGTTTGAATAATAAGAGATTAGTTTTGTTTTAGTTTTTTATAGTCACTTCAGGCTTCAGGCAACACAGTCATTGATACCTTCGTGTATAATAGTCTGCACATGGGTATCAATTAGTGTCAGCAGTTCGAACCGAACCCCTTATCGAGCACCTGTTATCGGAAACTATCAGCTGACGTTATCGGGTCAACACTTACGTGAGGCTAGAGTGCGTGACAGTTAGCGTGCCGGTATGCCAGATAACATTTCTTTATTTTGGGTCATTATTATTATTAGCTCATTGACTTCGGCGCTTCCAACCTTTGATCACGATCACTAGTACCTACCTTTAAAATCTGAATGTACAAAAAATACCAGGTTTTTCTCATAATAACATAGCAAAAAATACGAATGTCACGCTGTTAATAATGGTACATTCAAACAAGCAGCTTGTTATTGGCATCTTGTAATAATGTAAACGTGTAACAAACGTCGTGTTTCTTTTGACTCGCCTGACAGGTATTTTGTTAGCAGTTGATATATTCAGAAATACACGTGATAAATGAAATGGCACGTTTGTAATTCGCATGCGGCGGCGGTAAAATCGGTAGGTGTGGGTGCTGGTGTACTCGGTGTACTTATATCTGTGTGAGTCGCTATATCGGGGCGCCGCCGCGCCGCGACGCCGCGCGCCGCAGGGCGCCCGCTCGCCACGTGCCTCCCGCCGCTAACAGCGCGCGCGTCTTTACGATCTGCGGAAAACTAGATGAGGTTGTTTTACTATGAATTTTCTCTTTCATGTTTTTAATATGCATTAAAGTTTTAGTATGAATAAAATATATCATATTTATGACATTTTAAAACATTTACGATTTTGGTTCGTAGGGATATGTTCTTGTTTTGCAATTGGTGATTTTATTGAAATCAATAACAGATTCTGTAATAAATCAATCTCAAGCTCTGAAAAACTAAATGCAATGAGACATCCAATCGTCTAAACACTTATTTATTGTACAATATCTCTGGAGTAGTAGACAGACCACACTTCTCAACTGATTACCCGCGAAACATCAAATAAACAACGTTCCTGTCAATTTGTCTCTCACCTCACCTCTCAATATATCGTAAACACTCACTGAAGGTGACAGGAACGGCGCGTATCAATTTGCACACCTCTGGAATAACCGAACATTTACATCTACGAGCTACTCGTTCGCTACGGCTAGTACTGGCACACGCTACGAAGAAAAAAAGTCCACCCGTCTAAGAAAATTCGAGCAGGGAAATCTATGGCTACTCTAACAAGATTTTCCCTTTGTTAGAAACGATGTAATCAATATCTATTGTGGCTATTGTTGGAGTCATTTGATGCGTTGTATACTGTACCGATATAGGGATAAAAATAGTTAAGCAAAGGGGCAGTTGCACTTGCTATGCAAGGTTGACATTTTTAGTATACGGTGTCGGAAGTATAGAACAATGTGCAAACAAATGCCGATCATAAAAATACTATCTTTTTTTTATTAACAGGAGAGAGACAGAATGCTGGTAATTATTTACAATCGAGTTCATGCCATTAAATATGAGGGCCCTTTATCCTCGACTACGGAAGCGATGTCTCGTGCGGAAGGCGGCGACAATTTTCCCGCCCTCGCACAAGCACCGCTATCATGTTCTATATTTTATTTTTGAATATAAGCGGTTCACCCGTCTGACATTGGCGTATCGGTCAAACAGTGTTTGCAAGAGCTAATTTTGATCACGTAACGTGACGTTTGTGTACTTCGGTTGAAGCCGTGGTGTTAATGTTAAGTGTGGTAACGAAACAAGATCAAATGTGATAGACGAGCAGTATACTATTTCTCTGACATAGTGCCAATTCCGAGAATTTTCATATAAAAATTATTTGATCTTTCGCGTTGGATTCGCGCCAGGGACCGATACAGAATCGTCGCCATTTGTTGATTAGAGACGAAACACGCAGTTATCATGATGATGTTAACAAAGAGATGGCGGCGCTTGCGACGGTGTGTTACACATTAGTAACGTCCGTTTGAACGTCACGTGGTCCCGCCACGCGTGATTCAGCGTCACGGCGCGCGCGCAGCCAATCACGACACGGACGACCTTCACCTTGAGGCAGTCGCACGCGCCGTCACCGGCGTGTAACCAGAGATTAATGGCTCTTTTTGTCACGCGCCTTACTTGGTGTCACCCGGCGATAAAGCGATAACAATGTTGTTTATACACAGTATAAATAATAGGACAATGCATGTACGAGAACCACGTACCACAAACTTATAATAATAATAATAATAAATTGTTTTATTGGGAACAACATAGGAACCACTTTTTGTTAGTACACACCTTAGAAACTACAGCTTAAAACACTAGGGTTAGTAACAAATTTAAACATTATATTACCTAAAAACTAATGAGTCATGTACTTACGAGGCACTTCATGCGGACAATGAAGCCGCATGAGATGCCCCAGCACAGGAGCTCCCGGGTCCTCAGCCACGACTTTCAGGATGCTATTGCTACTCCCCCGAATCCTCCTCACAAGCGATGCCACCTTTTTCCTGACGATGGCCTGGAAACCATCTGCACTCGATCTGGCAAACATCTCCGTATCTGATTATATGTTTTAGCACTGTGTTACATAAAGTTTGTCCGCTTGGAAACTGATCGCGTGTCGCGTGAGAACACTATGCGAGTGTGTTAGGTTAGCGAATATTAATGTATAGGTAAATCTGCGTATGTGTGTGTGTGCTAGACTTTAAGCCTTAACCTTGCGTATAACATTTAGTTACACGTGTTGCTAATGGATGCAAATGCGGCGCGTTGACGCAAGTCGCAAGGATACCTGCTTATTATCAACTGAATGTTCGAAACTTGTTGTAAATTGACTTTATTAACAAAATGATTTTTGTTGTTACAGAGCAACAAGCCCATTATGGAGAAAAGGCGACGGGCGCGCATCAACAACTGCCTCAATGAACTGAAGGCGTTGATTTTAGATGCTATGAAGAAAGACGTATGTTAAAATATTTTATTTTTGTTTTGTTTTTTTTTAATTATCCTATATTATTGTGTGTCACTGCTCATATTGGGCAAAGGCCTCCCCTTTTCCTTCCAAACCTCCTTGTCTTGTGCGATCTCTGGCCATATAACATTTAACAAATAGTACCTATTAATCTTATGTCTACATTTACTTAGGCTTTGAGGAATTACCGTCTAGACATTTAATATTTTCTTAACCGATATGAATATTAAATATTTAAGCATTTTCTTGACAGGTCAACATTAAGTTAATATTCCTCGTAGTGCTATGAGAGCCATTCATATAGGTATCTAAAGGATAATGTTCCTTACCAACAATTTCATGCTTGTTACAGCCGGCGAGACATTCGAAACTAGAGAAGGCTGACATCCTAGAGATGACTGTGAAGCATTTAGAGGGTCTGCGGTCTGAAGGCGCTGGTTCTCCGGACCGGTTCCGTGCCGGATACAGGCACTGCGTGACGGAGGTGTCGAAGTTCCAGGGCATTGAGCCGACGTTGAGGAGAAGACTTGTCAGGCATCTGGAAGGGTGTGTCAATGCGCCCGGGGCCAGACCTGCTGGAGCTCCCACGCCACCCTCGGACGTTGAAGATGCTCCTCAAAACCAACATTCTACTATTTTTATTTCTGGTGAGTTTTATCCCCAAATTCACCTTCAAGGGTTTATGCGCTTGGTTTGGTCATGATAGAGTTTTTGAAAGAATCCAACAGTAACCGAATCTACCGTAACTATTTAGACCGTAAATCACTGTGTTGATTTACATGATGTAGGTATGTTCTAACTGGTGTCTATTATTTCAGCTGGTCCCGGTTCAGGCGTCCGTCTAGTACCAACGAGGTTATCGAACGGCGACATCGCTCTGGTCTTACCAGCCGGCGTCAACGCGAGCACATTAGGCGCCCTACCAACCCTGGTACCACTCTCACCAAGGGACGCTTCATCTTCCACGTCTTCAGAAACTCGCTGCTATTCCCCCGCCAGCTCAGGATGGGGGACCCCGCCCCCTCCCAATGAAGATTCAGCCCCTCTTGCCCTCGTCACAAGAAAACAATCTCCAGAAGAAAAACCCTGGAGACCATGGTGACGCACCCTCCATTCCTTTCATAACTCTGTGATATATTTTAGCTGTACATAGTATGTCTACATTGACAGAATATAGTTCCTCGTGTTAGCTATTAACAGAATAAATGCTCTCAGCAATGAAAGCTACTTTTACTTGAGTTACTTGCTCGGTCAGTTTAGAATGTGTGATAGATTTTATAGAGTAAATAATTTTGATGAGAGTTTGTATGATTCCTTTCTGTTTAACGAAAGGTATATTTTAGTTTTAAGACATAGAATATTATCGTGTATATTCGCGGATGACATCTGAGGCAGTATTTCATGTATCATTTACGGAGAGACGTAGTATACCTACGTAATATTCATTAATTAGTTTTAAGTAAATAACTAGTGCCATTAATTAATTTTCTTCATTTTACAATTAGTTTGCTTAAAGCTTTTGTAAATACGAGTTTATGCAAATATTGAGTACTTGAAATTCAACGTTTGATTGTAATTGATATGATAGAATTCTGTGTGCCTTATACAGCAAAATCATATAGTCTTCCATTACATAGGCGTATGAGTATATTAATGTTTAACATGTAAAGTATAGTGGATCAGCGGCGACCCAGTGGTAACAGCTGCGACTTACGAGTTGGAGGTCGTAGGTTCGAACCCAGGCAGGCGCTTTACGTTGTGTAAATTATTTCATCACTACTGCTCTCAAAACGGTGAAGGAAAACATCGTGAGGAAACCGGCATGTCATAGAACCAAAAAATTCGAAGACATGCGACATCTACCAACCCGCACTGGGCCCGCGTGGTGGATTATGGCCCACTCCCTCTCACAGAGAGGAGGCCTGTGTCCCAGCAGTGGGAACATTATAGGCAGATTATGCTATGTAAAGTATAGTTAATTGCAATGATTCATTATCGGTTGATAATTACGCTCAATATTCATTTAGTTACGTTACCGGAATAAACCAGTAGTCATTATGGTCTTCCTTTACCAGTTACCGAACGAGGACAGTTTATTTTTTAACATACATTTAGTTTAAATGTTTATTTGTATGAGTGGAGAAATATTAAGCCTTTATAGTTTTACATACCTAAGTAATTTCAAGTGATGTGTACCACCGTAGGCGCGGGCCTGCGGGCGGCGAGCTATGGGCAGCTCGCCGCCCGGTAAGGACCAGGCCCGGGTCGACGGCGCGTTGTGTTCCACGCGCGCCTCTAAGAGCTGTCAGCACGAACTGACGGGGTCCGCTAGGGCCGATGCCGCCGGGGCTGCGGGTTGTTCGAAAGAGATACCGTGGCCCCTGGCACAGGCAACTGAAGGAACACGGGTGGGTTTTAGTCAGTAAAAGTCCGACACTCCCTTCTGCTCCGCCCAGAGCGGGAGGAGTCATTTGATGATTTCCCACCCAGAAAAAAAAAAAAAAAAAAAAGTGATGTGTACCTATTTATGTTTGCATCTTATTATAATTAATCGAATGTTGTATGAACAATTTCTTAGTTTATTTTAACTGTAGACAATTATAACAATTTGCCGTCTCAATGTAAATTATTAAGCGAATAACGTGATATTATTTAAGATTGTGTAGTTTAAGAAGATGTACCTAAAAGAAATATGCCATTAATCTAGAAATAAAAGTATGATTATAAGAGCACGTTTTATTTTACAAGAAACAATTATTACATCCTAGTACAGACAAGCCAGCACATCAAGGTACCCGAAATTGTCAAATTTTCCCAATCAACCTTGAACCTAATGCTTTAGCGATAAAGTTGAAATCTATTAAATACATTTGACCGATTGTAGTAGCTTGTTGTGCTGGCGTCTGTACTTCCAACTCTTTATTTCACTATTGCAGCCCAATGCAAACCCCCCATCTCGTTCTACTTCAAGCAAGTAGATGGGGACCGCGTACCGGAAGATGTAGCGCTGGAAGGCCTCTCACAAGGTGAACCGATGACCTTGTAAAGGCCGTAGTAATCCTTTGGATGTGGGAAGCACAGAACCGGTCAAAGTAGCGGTGGCTGTCTTTCGGCTGAAAAGATGATGATGATGGAGCAATATTCAGTAGCAAGAAGTCCTACAATTTTGTATTTTTATTTACAATCTTTTTTTTTTTGTGTCGCAGATGGGTTGTCGAATCCGCTGTTTTTTCTAGCTGTATACCTTTAAAGAGACTAGTAAAAAGTGAAAATACTTAGGTAGATACTTTATGGCGATAGACACTGTGATATTTAACCAACTCTACATGCTTCATTTCGGCTGAAGAATCCTTAACTTTTATTCCTTTTGGAGAGGCGTATCTCCAGCAGTAGTATTCCAATACTATAGCCTTCGTTTCATTTCGTTGATAATGAAACGTATTCCTCATAATATAATATGAATCTATTACAAAATGTAGCGTTGTGAGGGTCTCAATGGCAAATAGTCGACTGATAATTAGTAAGTGGCACATCGCTAGAATCATGGCGCAATACTAATTTACTAGGAACACTCTTGTCATTTTAACATCCGCTTGCATAACTAGCAGGAGTGATTCCCTGTTCCTCAAGATACTGGTACCCCAAATCTAGGGTGAGTTCCTCATTAATTTGGTAATTATACCAGACCCTCTGCCCTGGATAGCCGTTGTAAATATCTATCTTCCAATGTTGTATCTATTTGCGCGGTTGTCAATGACAGGCCACGCGGCTGTAGGTTATCCAGTGCATGGGAGACGGAAATATGTATGCATTGCTGCTGCATCTGGTATGTGCAAGGCCTCTCTGTGCTATAAGCTATATAGCAAGCCAGCTGCTAAGATCATTGTTTATCTTGTGTTTTATGCTCGCGTGTTACATACATAACCTCACATTGCATCTGTCATTGTGTTACGCATGTCTTTGCAAACTCTCTGCCTGTAAACCGCATCGATGTGTTAAGATCCCCATGTTCTGCTCCCTACACCGTTCCTTGGTCGTGGAAGGGGGACTGAGGCTGGATACATCGCACGCGGCTTGCTGCTTTCACACTATTGACATGCGCACCCTATTGCGCCTTCCAGGGTTCTACCTAACGGTTCTACCTACCGGTTCTACGTACCAGTTCTACCTACCAGTTCTACCTACCGGTTCTACATACCGGATTCTACGTCCAGGCTGAGGACAGGGCAGCTCACCTACTGCGCTCTGCAGGCGTAGCTGAACTGCGCACTGCATGCGTAGCTGTACTGTGCGCTGCACGCACACCTATCCGCGCGCTACTGGCGGCCTGCTGACGCGCCGCGTTCTGCGGCCTACTGAGGCCTGAGCGGTTTCCTGAAGTCGTACTGGCAAACCTGTTCCCGGGTCTGAGTTTCTGCATCCCGGAGACCCAAGGACGGTACCTTTCCAACCTTACAAGTGTACTTGTGCTCAGAAAGACAGTGTGTCCTTACCCGCGACCTAGTCTACTTCTATTACTACCTATCTTTCTATGTAACCTACGAGTAACATTATAATATGGACCTGGCATAAATGTTTTTACTAACTAACCTAACTTGTTAACGGCCTGCGCAGCCCACTTACAAAGCCATAGCCGTTACAAAAATGAAAAACGACCAATCGTCTTCTGACAGGTAGGTAACTTATTGAAAGTTATTCAGAATCAGAAGTCAGAACCCAAGCAAAAGGCAGTAACCTTCTACATTGCCGATAAAAAACTTGGGCATTTTCCCGCCCGACTTTTACAGGCGAAACCGTCCTGGAAAATGACGCAAGGCATCTAAAACAGTGATAGAGTGTTTTACATGCATCCAATTATATGCATAAGTACCTATGGTGCCAGTAATTTGTAGGTACTCCTCTCACTATGGTTTTAGGCCTGACATTGTGTTGACACGTTCTCCTGCGAAATCCTGATAAAATCAGCTACGTATTTTACCGGACGGTTAGGACTCAAAGCGGCTTTGTTTATGTGGAGTGTGTTTTTATTTTGACTAGGTCTCGAGAGGTTTTGTTGAATGTTACCTTGACTGGGCTTCTGTTCCTCCTACAAATGAGGAGTTTTTACTTAGAAGTAGATAATATAAAGGCACAAAGCCAATGTCAACCGGTGTATCCCTGTGCCTGAAAGTTAGGTGTATGTATCAGTAGACATAATATGGTAGCCCCATAGTACATTTCTATGGGTAGCCCTTTTTGTCGTCTCATGTCGGCACCATTTTAGGATCTTTACTGTGATATTTGGAAAAAAAGGCATAGGCAAAATCTCCATAGCTTTTTAAAGTTTCTTAAGATTGAGTGAACGACGAAGAAGAAAGCGAAGATTGAGGTGCTATCGCAAAAACCTATATCTGATCATTTTGAAAACAAAATCCCGTGCACATGATAACTACAGCTGCGTCCGTAAGTAAAACAAAAGAGGATCTTTTTTAGGTCGACTATTAATATGCACTGCAAGCAAGAATAGTCCTTACGGTGGTCAGCTATAGACTTTCTTTTGTCTTTTATTTTGTTCACCGTCCTACATAAATGCAAAATCAAAAGTCAAACAATCCCCCATACATTTCAGTGCAACGCAGAACCACCACGTAGTTCTCCCTCGGTGGTCGCACTAATTCGTCAAACATTCAATTATAACCGTTTGTTTGCGCTGTCCCGACACTAATGCCGGGTATTGGAGAATTATTGCACCTGCGGCTGCAATTTGCCACAAACGCCGACTCCACTAATTACTTACACAATTTTCATGTCTACGAATGCGGTGGCGGGTTTATTTTTGGCAAAAGGATTTATCCTTTGCCAAAAATAAACCGCGTTCAACATAAATTTTGTTTTTCAGGGGCATTTTGTTTCTGCCACTCACTGCTGACAGCAATACTTTTCTAATTAGGTACTTAATAAAGAAAAATGCATAACTTGCCTTCGTATTGCTGAAAAGTCTACAAAACCGTGAATTAAATGTTTTTTGATGAGTAAGTAAATTACTAATTTTATTTGTCAACAAATATCTGTTTGTGTTAATTAGAATCAAAAGATTATCTCTGGTACTTGAAACAACAGTATGAGATGAGATAACTCCGCAGCTAAAGTTTGCACAGCCCTCTTGTCACCGTGTGACTTCGTCAGTTTTCACACCGCAACACCTATTACACAAACATTTCATTTATTTCCATTAAAACTGACGTGAATCAAGTGCCATCAATTTTATAACCTAACGTCCGATATTACGCAAAAATAAATAAACTGGGATCAATCAACCGCTGTCGCCGAGCAAGCAATTATCAATTTAGAAAGTGGTAACACGATACCGCAGTCAGTAAATATTTTCCAATACAGAATTCAAAAGACGCGGACACTCGGCTCATCTGACCACGTTCATTACATAGCTCATTAAAATTCATAAGATTATGTGTTTACGTGTAATGTTCGTAATATCAACTAACGATGAAAGTAATTGAAATGTGATTTTTTTATGAATCAGAGCAACATCTGCCGAGCCACCCAAGTGGAGCCGACCGCGGGCGCTGTTGCTAACTACTGTCTTGCTTATCATAATGACGATAGCCGTGTAATTTTCTCTCAATACCACTCGATTCCGAATATATTAATTGAACAGCCTCATCGATTACTCGTTTAATGAGGACGAGATATAAATTCGCATTAAGATTCGCATCGAAAAGAAACAACGTAGATACGAACGATATTTTATGATAATGTTTCGAAAAATATTCGGCGATATATTCGATAGGTATGGGTGCCGTGATTTTATTGCCTATCATTCAAGTGGGAACGAGTGTAGGCATCGAGTTGCATATAAATTGAAGTTGTCAAGTGTATGCTGGCCGGCGCACCCGCTTGAGTGACGGCTCCTCGTTACCGAAAGGTCGTTGCTTACTTGTCATTGTTTTTTTACAACTCTTTGTATTCGCATCAAGCGTCGGAGGCCAATTAATCAGTGTTATGACGCGTGACACGACCTAATGAGAAGGCACGACGCCGGCCGCATGCAAATCACCGTATTACCAGTGATTATTATGTTTTCTACACACTGTTGATTGGAATATGTAGTAAATGAAACTTTAAATGGAACTTTGATTGGAGTTAGTGTAAACGTTAGGAAACAACTTGTTAACGTGAAGTCATTACTGAAAGACAAATGAAAATGTTTTGATAAGAGAAATAAGCACTTACACGAATTTGTAAAGCAAAAGTATTTTTACTGTTATGTGTTTTTTTAATCTACTTTCATACCTAAACTGTAAAAATTCTGCAACAAGAACCTTTTTTGCTCAAAAGAATTGCATAAAATAAGTATAAGCTGTATACGTATTCTATAAGCTTAATAAGGATTAGTTACAATATAAGCTTCAATAAGGATTAAATACGACATAATCGTGTTTTTGCTTCCTTAGTCAGCGGTGGTCCGGATAATTCCCTTTTTATAGGGCCTTTGTAGTATGAAATCTAGGTGGTCGCTGAGGCTGCTGGTCGAATTTCGATCAAACTTAGGCCCACCGGGTTAGAAATATCTGTAGCATTTAGGTAGGTATTTGTCGAGATTGCGGTTTAATTTTTTACAAGCAAGATTATAAAAGAATATGCGAAATCCATGTCAGATCAAGACTTAAGATTGTGTTGAAGTCGTCCGAAAGTAATTTGAATTAAGTTTGAAGACATTCTGGTCGTACCGCGCGAGCGCATCAGAATATATTTTCGTAACATTTTTATTTCATTTTCAAGGCGATTAGGATTTGACTGGTTGTTGAAGGAGGTTCTTTTCAGTTCTTGGATCTTATAAGTTCATTAATTAAAATTTGATGGGTGAGATGCAAGAAGAAATACTGAGTTGTTTAGTGAGGATTTGAGGATTATGCACTGTGTTAGAGTCAACGAAATTAATCACATATTAATAAGTGGTCAAATGAAGGTATGAAAGTATTTGATTACGAGTAACTAAAGTGCTTATTGTCCGAAAAACATAAAGCATAAAGGTCCAATATTAAAAGTGACTTTCTCAAACCAATTTCACATGTAATTAGATATTGGTAGCCAGATAATGACTGTCCTTCCTAAGGACCGCAGGTGCATCTCAATTTTGAACATAATGACGAGTTTAGACGTCTTTGTTTTAATAAACATTTTTTGTACTTTTTCACTTTTTAATAAAGCAATTGCCTTAAATACAGTTTTAAGCTATCTGGGTGGGCCGATTGGTGGGCTTTTAATAATGGCAATTTGAACAGAACCCAAAATTGAGCATCTCCGGTCCGAAGTACCTACTTTGAGGATACTTCGAAGTTGTAATTTCTGTAAATATGATAACGAACCACGTACCACGTAGAATGTACGAAAGCACCAAGAAATGCTCCTGAAGATAGTATGCTAATGAGTTCTGATTTATTCGTTACACTTACATAATTTAGTCTGTAGAGAGTTAGGAAGTCAGTAATTTTTGTCGGGCAGTTATTAGCCGAGTTTGTTTGTAATTTACTTAAATAATGGCTAAGGAAATAGCTGCAATTATGTTGCTAATATGGGTAATCTTTAAAAATGATCTTTATTGAGAAAATAAAAGTAGTTAATAGAAATAGAATGCAGTCTCTATTTAAGATTCACACACATGCGTACAAGACTGGGTCAACTAAATTAGGCACATATTTGAATATCCGTCAATCATCTTCACACCCTAATTAATATGATTAAACCGTCTTATTTGTTTTTAATTCTAATGCGCCCGCGCCACCCAAAATGTCTCTGTCTCAACATGTTGGTGGTCTGCCTAAAGCGGTTTAAATGGTCATCACGTGTTGTTAGACAAAAAAAATGCGAAAAAACAAGGACGGTCCCACCACGGCCACCACCCACGGTGGAGCTGCGCAGACGCACGTGGTCACGTCAGTTTGACAACTAACAACAGTCATTTCATATATTAAACTGTCATTCTTTTAGTTCACATGTTGATTTGTTTAAGCTTTTGACGAAGTGGTCTTTAAATTGGCGATTATGTTTTTGTCATCATAAAATACTCACATTTTACCTTGTTATACTGTATGACATCAACTTCGAGTCAACATCAGTAAAATGGTATATTTTTATTTTATTGACGGTGAATCGCAATAGGTAAACAACCGATGATAATAATCGATACGAGTACCTAAATATTGTTCTATAGGGCAAAATAAATGACAAAGCACGTTAAAAAAACATCACGGAACCCAAATAATTTAGAAATACGCAACAATGCTTCGATTAATTAAACGAATATAATCCTAGAGCTCCTGTAGATGTTATCAGCCTCAACGGAGCGTAGGTAGTTAGTTTTCAGTCCGATTCAATCCGAACATTCAATATGTCCGATTCGATATAAAGAAAGAATGGCTCATTCGAGGCGTACATTAATCGTTCCAATTACTGTGCCTCTTCGATCGCTCGGTAGCTATCCCTTCAAATTAATTGAATTGATTAACCAATTGAATTTAGCGCAATTCAGTTTTTGTTCGCATCTCGTCGTACGCGCAACAAGCGTTTACAAACCGTCGAATACCAAGATCACTAGTCGAGGAGTTACACCCTGCTTTAATTAGATACACTCGCATTGTTTGGTAATTTCTACATGGTTGACTTTCTTATTTTTAACTCCAGCAATTAGTTCGCTATGTTCGGTTTTTTTTTCTGGTAAGGTATGGGGTATGTCGAGCGTGTCCTGGCATTAGGTTGGAATCAAGATACGTATAGGAACTAAGAATCTAGCTAATTGAGCTGGTTAATTAAATGAACATAGGTATTGAAAGAAAGAAAGGAAATACATTTATTTAGCACAGACTAAAATACACACATTCACACAATACACCAGAAGGCCAATTCTCGTAATTTAAAACGTTCAAAATCTAGTCGCAGTCTCATCTCGGCGACAAACAAATGTCAAAAACTTGTCAAAATGTAGGGAAATTAGAGGTATTTTTGACAGATTGAGACTGAGATCAGACTGTGAACATCCTTAAAATTACGAAATTTGCCCCTATGATACATACTCGTATATCAGGGGGCAATTCTCGTAATTTTTTAACGTTTTAAATTACGAGAATTGGCCTTCTGATAAAAACAAAAAAAATAAAGATCAAATAAAAAGTGTAAGTCCGATGTAAGAAATTAGCTGGAAAGTGTGCCTCACGACTGCGTCAAAAAGGCCCAGTTCAGCAAAAATGCCAGACAACTAGTGCCTGACGCTGGTTTTCCACTGGACCTGCATGATTTTGGTGTGGTGGTCCAGCGACAACGCCCGCGACTTACGATTTGTGGGTCGGGGGTTCGAACCCAAGCAGGCTCTTTACTTTGTGTAAATTATTTCATCATCATTGCTCTCAAAACAGTGAAGGAAAATATCGTGAGGAAACCGGCCTGTAAAATTCCATGACATGTGACATCTACCATTCCGCACTGGGCCCGCGGGGTGGATTACGGCCCACTCCCTCTCACCGAGAGGAGGCCTATGTTCCAGCAGTGGGAACATTATAGGCGGATTATTCTATGCTTATTGCATAATTTTGAATTTAAACTAACAGGTTGCCCATTGGCGATAAAACACTAGCTAATCAGGGTAGATGGCCAATGTTATTTGAGCCATGAATCTACCCTACACCTATTTCTAGCTACAATTAGAACCAAGTCGTCCATTCCACATCTACATCATCCTGCTAACAACTCAGAGTGGTATTTTATGATTTAAACCGTGAAGATAATGAGGCAAATTGTTGAGCGACGATTATTTAGAACGACGCCTCACTACGGCGACATTTCGATGCTTAATTACCTGCGTTGTTAATGCGAGACTTAAAATAAACGAGAAGGGAATTTTATCGAGCTGGCAACACAGCCTTCGCGAGAGCGGGAGCGGTTCGTGAAAAAACAAAGGTTTACTTTTTGGTACTTGAGAATAATTTTGTCGCATTTTAATTGTCTTATATGAGGTGTTTTTAAGCGGAACCGATGTACTTTAATTTGCTGTTGGAGTATTTTAATAAAAACCAGTAGGTAGGTAAGTTTAACTTAGGTTTTCGGAAAATGTTCTGTTTAACCTGTTAAATGATCGCCTACTAGAAGCCGTTTGCATGTACGGGTAGGTAAGCGCTCAACGGTTTTCACGATTATATTTATTGTCGTGTCGAGTGTATTGACAACCGCTGGTTCATACGACATTAAAAAAAAAAGTATATATATGGTATAGGGATCATCTATATACTAATAATAAAACTGAAGAATTTGTTTGTTTGAAGGCGCTAATCTCTGGAACTACCAATCGGATTAAAAAAAAAAACTTTTTGCATTTGATAGCCTAATTCTCAAGGAAGGCTAAAGGTTATTTAATATCACGCTAGGAGCCTGAGGAGCCGTGCAAAAAGAAGAAAGGCAGAAAGGAAAGAACGCTAAGTGAAACTGATATAATAGCGCGGGCAGGCGATACAATGCGATTATTAGTCTTAAGCCCTATCTGGAAGCTTTAAGTTTACTTAAGGCAACCACAGGATAGCCCGGTTAAGTAGTCACGGCCTCTCTAGGTCAACTACAAGATGCCTTTTATAAAAACAAAACGATACAATGCGACGGGTGGATCGGGGAACAAGAAATTTCTCGCAAACGAAGTCACGGACAGCAGCTAGTAAGGAGTAAGTTGCTTAGTGTGCCAAATTTGACATTAGAAACTGAGCTTTAAAAGGAGACGGGTCCACACGGGTATTAAGTGACAAAGATACATAATCAGCCTATAATGTTCCCACTGCTAGGACACAGGCCTCCTCTCTTTTGATATGGAGTGGGCCGTAATCCACCACGCGGGCCCAGTGACAAAGATGACACTAATCAATAGAAACGACCATAGACGTGCATATTTACAGCCTCGTCCTGTAAAATTGTTTGTATATACTATATGGTATGTGTGTGTCATGAGTATAGTTGATTTTTTACTACCACAGTAATCGCGATTATAATCGACAATTAAACGCAATACTTTGTAAGTCTAGCACATAAGCAAATATGTGATCGTAAAAACATATAATTGTTATAAAAATAGTGACGATGCATTAAATGTCAAATCATCAAGGTCGGTAGCTCTATTAAATCCGAGATCTTAGTTTTTTATGGGTTAGTTTATTGCTTCATAAAGATCTAAATATAGTGTGGTATTAAGTATTTTGCTGTGGGAGAAAAAAATGATGTTTGTTTAAGGGTAATTTATAGCAACTAGTACAGCACTTTTGTGGTGAAATCTAAGGGCGGGTTTTTTGATCCGTCGTAGTTAACTCAACCAATTGTTAAAAATGGTAACTAATGGTAATTTTTTAACCAATAGTTAATTAATTCACCATTAGCAATGATATTATATCATTAGATTATTAGATTAGATATAATTAAAAATTGAACAAAAAACACATGTTGCATAAATTTAACCATTAGTTACTATTTTTAACAATTGGTTGAGTTAACTACGGATCAAAAAACCGGCCCTTCGGATCATCTTCATTATTTTATTTATCATCAACTCTTAATTATAATAATCACTAAGTTTTAACGACTACGAACATCACCTGCTACGCGGCGTAGCTAGCGTAGGCCTATCCGTAGCGATTTTTAAACGTAACCTAAATTGCAATTTTTACAGTACTAATAATAAACTATGTCCCGATGGGATTCTCATTGGCAGAAGAAGAACTTTCATACAAATGTTCATTCAGTATTTAACTCCATTAAGCGATGAATTTTCAAAAATCCTTCCTTAGTGCTCACTTTTGTTATATAAGGAATATTGTCCAAAATTTCGTGCTACTGTAGCGGTATCTACAACGCCACATGCGAACTACGCGTCATACTGACGTCACGCAAAATCCTGCATCTCGCAAGCAGAGTTTACCGCGCAACTAACATATATCCAACGGCCCGACATGAATCATCGGGCAGTTGCCCGCCAGACACAACACCCGCCTAGGCCTCCCTTTTCTATGGAGGATGAGCGATCTTTACACCCTGTTCCTCATACCTCTATACTACTAGACCCAGCGGTTTAGCCTAAGTGTTGTCAGTTAACGAACGAATGAGTTTAAGATTTTATAAGTCGATTTCGTACTATGGAAACCTGGATGTTTCTAGAATAGTTGGTAGGGTTCTATTAAGTAACCGAACGTCGGTTAAAATGTTGCACATTTCTGTCGGAATCCACGGAAACGACAAATAATTACTGGAAATGAAAACCTATGCGTATAATGTGTTGCTTAGTAATTAAGGAGATCTCATTACTATTAATAATTAATCTTTATTATTATTATTATGTCGTTTATTTATTTAGTAGTCTTATTTTAATACATTTTTAAATATTAGTATGATTAAATAAAAAATAAAAACATTTAAAAATATAAAAAAATAGTGATCCACCGGTGTCGGGAGCAGGGTCCAAGCTACCGGTGGTTAGGGCTCCAGAGATAGAAACCTCCTCACAATGCGAGCCGTATCGAGGAGTACTGCCTTCTGAATCAGGCCCTTGATCCAACCGCCTAACGAGAGCCTCGATAGATGTTGATCGAGGCTTTCGGCCATCAGGCCATTGGCCGATACGACAATCGGCACAATGACAGTTGAGCTCACATTCCACATGTCAACAACCTCGCGTGCTAAGTCAAGATATTTGATTTGTTTATCTTTCTCAGCTTTCACGAGGTTCCCGTCATGTGGAATGGTAACATCAATAATCATTGCGCGGCGCACTAATCGATCTATCACCACTATATCAGGTTTGTTGGCGACAACAGTCCTGTCAGTGATGATAGACCGATCCCAGTACAACGTGACATGGTCATTTTCGAGAACTGGGTCGGGCACATACTTGTAATACGGTACCTCAGAGTCGACAAGTTTATATTTCAAAGCAAGTTGCTGGTGAATAATCCTGGCTACTTGGTTATGCCTGTGCAAGTACTCGCTGTTAGCCAGACGAGAACAACCAGAGATAATATGTCTGATGGATTCACCCGGACGGTGGCATGCCCGACACACGTCAGCCGTCCCGTCCTTCATAATATGTCTCCGGTAGTTATTCGTTAAGATAACTTCGTCCATAATTGCACAGACAAAACCTTCAGTTTCCCCGAAGAGGTCACTGAAACGCAGCCAGGATACGGACGCTAAGAAATCTACACCGGGCTCGTGAAGAGCCCGATAGAAGCGCCCGTGAAGCTCCTTGCTTTGCCATACCTTCTTGCGGTCATCGGTAGTAAGTACTACAGGTTTGCGCCAGTTCTCTTTCGCCATGGGGAGCGGGGTGAGCCCCTTGTCCATTGCGACCACATTACGGTGCATACCCACTTCGGCTTTTAAAAAATATTCCCTGAGACTGCACACCTCGCGGTTGTGGAGGGTTTTCGCATTTAAAAATCCTCGACCCCCACACTTCCGCGGGATATACAGTCTCATCACCGACGATCGTGGGTGATGCATCCGGTTTGCGGTCAGCAGTGTACGGACCCTTCTATCTAGGGCTCGAGTTCAGTCTGAGTCCATTTGAGTATGCCGAAAGAGTACATCAAAACCGGCATGACCCAACCAATTGAAGGCGCACACCTTATTTCCGCCCGAAAGAAGACTAATTAATACCTTCTTCAGGCGACAAAAGAAGCGCTCCTTCAACGATTGCTTCATGTCAGCATCGTTGATGCCTAACGCTTCCGACATACGCAAATACTTATAGCTTTCGAATGAGGAGAGGGATCTAAGGTGTATGGAATCCGAAAGTGGAATTCCCTCGGATTCCATAATCTCCCCCCCCCTTTACATGCATGACTGCACATTTGTCCACACCAAATGCCATCCAGATGGCACTACTGAAAGTTTCAGTTACCTTCAGTAGCTCCATCAGATGTAATTTGTTAGGGGCAAAGAGTTTCAAATCATCCATGTAGAGGAGGTGAGATATGACCTGACCACCTCTCTTCAACCGGTAGCCTAGACCTGAGTCCTCCAGCAGTGTGCTTAGAGGATTCAGGGCTAAGCAGAACCAAAGTGGACTCAAACTGTCGCCCTGAAATATTCCCCGCTTAATCCATACAGGCTCATCATTCCCCTGGATCTGTCGACACCCTGGATAGCGAAGGACCGTCTTTCACTGTCTCATACACGACTCAAGGAAGGTGCGTAGAGTTGCATCTATCTTGTACAACTCCAGCACCCTCATGAGCCATGTATGTGGCACCGAGTCGTAGGCCTTCTTATAATCTATCCAGCATGTCGACATATCCTTGCGGGATCGGCGAACCTGTTGGCTAATGGCCATGTCTATGAGGAGTAGCTCCTTAGTACCGCGGGACCCATTCCTACATCCATTTTGAGAGGCAGACATAATCGAGTAACTGCCAATGTGTGTGTTAATTTTCGCTCTCAAAATGGATGTAAGAAGTTTATAAACCGTCGACAAACACGTGATCGGTCTATAATTCTTGGGTTCCGCGGGACTACCTGACTTATGGAGCAGGTGGGTAACGCCTGTTGTTAGAAACTGTGGTAGTGACCCAGACTCTAAGGATGACTGGAACTGAGATGCCAGGCAAGTGTGTGAACTAATTAGCCATTTTAACCAAAAGTTATGCAGTCCGTCCGGTCCCGGTGATTTCCAATTCGGTAACGGACGGATTGCTTTGGCTACGTCTAATGGCGTAATTATGACTGGTTCCATTTCTGGTATAGTTCCACACACTCGCTCGATATCGCGCATCCAGCCACCCTCAGCGTGAAAGACGGGCACCGACCAGATGCTGCGCCAGAATGCACTAGTGGTGGCATCATCCGGGCGGCACACGTCCGTCACGTTTTGTTCAGGTCGCTCCCAAGTTCTATATACCCACCTCTCATCGCTCTGGAACATGCGATTCTGCGTGTACCGATCAACCCGCCGCTTATACCGCCGAATACGACTCGCCCATGCACAAACTTTCTGCTTCAGGAAGTCGATGCGCTCTGTGACATTGGACATGTATTCCCGAGGGCTGATTCCAGTCCCCGAAAATGCCTGTCTTACAAAGCGCATCACTCGTGGTCGTGTGTTGCCCTCCCTGAAGCAGTATAGTTTACCGATGAGTACCCTGGCCCCATCGATACGACGCTCGATCCTGTATCGCCAGGCTGGTACGGCTGGTTTTGGTCGAGTAGCTGCGTCATAATTTGGAAACTTGACGTTAGCTAAACGACATGCCGCCACAGCCGCGCAATATAAGATCGAGTGTGTATCAACGAGATCCTCGCTGCTCTCGAAGAAATTCTTGAGCTGCGAGTCCAAGGCACACACTAGCGCCCTATTTTTTTTGTGCATAGGTAGCCGTGGTATTCGGGGTCTAAGTTCGGTTGGAGTGGACCTATACTCGCGAAACGCATCTTCCAGTGCGCTCCTCAGTCGGACGTTGTACTGGCTACTTACTGTGTCAACCCTATCATCATCTTCTTCAACACGATTGGACCGCGGCGGGATGGCATCAATAGTTGACGCTTGTGCCGCGGTTTGTGCCAGAGTCGAGACGATTTGGTTGTTCAGTACCTCTGAGCGCAGCCTATCAAGTGCTATGTCGTCCAACCTGTGATTGCGTTGGATGACCCGCACCTGATCCGACAGTCGTTGGGCCGAGACGTTGACGGTTGGTTCCAGTTCCTGGAACAGAGACAGCAACCTATCACGGTACGCAGTGAGGTTAGTTCCCCCTTTGTAGACCCGTAGTATGCGCGCATGACGTTCTCGTTCATAGACTGAGTCCATCTCATGCGCTGCACACAACCACCGGCAGCGGGGACCCGGCTCGGGGCCGGATGGCCCCTAAGTCCCAAGCTCCTCGGTGGCCGGCCTCTCCCCTGCCGACGTACAGGTGTTGGCGACGTCGGCGGGGAAAAATATTCGTCGCTCGAGCTCGACGCAACTGCTACGGCCGGTGTCACAGCACTCTCGATGGGGCTGGATTCCGGCGGCGGCAGGGCGGGGCTGAGCGACGACTCCGGAGGTGGTAGGCGTGCACGGCGAGCTGCTGATCTCGTCAACATTTTCAACATTTCATTTTCACGTTTTTATCAGAGGTGACATGACAGATGTCACCTCCGGATCGGCAGTTTTCGATGCAAGTTTTTGTTTCTGTTCATTGTATTTAAATAAAATTATGTTTATGTTTTGATAATATTGGATTTTCTGATATGGTTTTACGGATATATAAATATAAAAACTGCTTCTAAATATTATATATTAGGAAATTGTGAATAGATGACAAAAGAGACGTTGACGTTGACGTTGGTGTTGCTAGCTTTTTATTATTATTATATATATTATATTAAACTTATTATTATTATTATTACAGATGCTTAACATCTAGCCGACCCGGCTCGGTATCTTATATGATGTGAAACGGTCACACCATTGATTTTAGATTCAATATCGGTACGCTTATCACTAGATAAGAATTGATAAAGCTACACCAACTTGTAATTGATGTAGCTGATAATGACTTTCACCTTATTTTATTTAGGGCCGATTTTACCAAAGTCTGTTATCTTTTATCCGTGGAAGAAATCGTTTTTTTTTCTTCATTATCGTCAAAATGGCTCTTAGAAAAATAACTTAGTACAGCAGTTATTAATCCTACTTATAAACGCGAAAGTTTGTATGGATGGATGGATGTTTGTTACTCTTTCACGCCAAAACTCCTGAACGGATTTGGATGAAATTTGGCACACAGATAGTTTATAACTAGGATTAACACGTAGGATACTTTTTATCTCGATAAATCTACTGGATCGAAACTTATGCGGGTGAAACCGAGGGGCGCAGCTAGTAAAATGATAAAGCTGTCTAACCTTAATAAATTATTATTAAAAGCCTGTGATGTCCCACTGCAGGGCAAAGGCCTTCCTACTCTCTTTCCACTTCTCTCTGTTTAAAGCTTCTGAGGACCAGTTCTTGCTGAAGGATTCCAGCTCATCCCGCCGTCTCCGTCTGGGCCTGTCGCGATGTCGCTTGCCATTAAGAGGGACTCATTGGGTCGTAAGTTTGGCCCATTGGTCGTTTGACATGCGGCAGATGTGTTCAGCCCAATTCCATTTTAGCGTGGCAGCTTTCCAAGTGACGTCAGTTATTGTGATGGAACGGTTGTTCGTATTCCTAACTCGGTCTGTTAGTTTGATACCCAGAATACTTCGTTCCATAGCCCTCTGGTAAGCCTCGAGGGCGGACCTCTGTTGATTTGTCGAAGACCATGTTTGTCCACCATACATATGTGAGGATGGAAAGTATGCACACGTCAATGAGTATTCTCTTACTATTAAAGAGAAAAGCTTTAAGATGGTGGTGAGGAAGGTCTTATAATAATCCGTGATTACCCAAACAGGGAGACACGCAATAAATACATACAATAAATGAAAAAGTTTACGAACATTCAGGGGTTTATTTATAAACGTACCTTGCGTCAAAAATGTATGGTTAAACAGCCGCTAATCAGTTTAACAATAAAGGGTTTAATGTTCATAAACTTAAAACTGGATGTAAACTTTTTCATTTATTCAACTTAGGGAGCAACGAGCAACTTTAATCTCAGCAACTAATACATGTATCTCACATCAAGTCTACGGGTTTGTATGTCAGTGCGCGCATGTAGCGACGCGACAACGACAAAACTTTCATACTTTTGATGTGAGACAAATTAGTTGCTAAGACAAAAGTTGCTCTTGGGCACCCACTCTTATTACTGCCTCATAGCATAACATGTGTACTTATTTTTTAGTACTTTTGCTATGTTCGTGTCATACTATTTACTCGTGTTCTTTCTGTGCGAATCCTACAAAATATTTAATTTTTCTCTCTGTACTTATTTCTTTACGAGATCATTTTTTTTAACATCAAGTAATTCTAGTGTCCTAGTGCTAGTATTGAACATTATTATACAGGGCTTTACCATGCTCCTCGATATTGTACCCGTAGGTACAATATTGACCTTAATCATTTTCGCGTGCTGCGCGCGCGCCGCTCTCGGAGGACGGACTTGTCACGAGTCAGCTTGTGGTTGGTTGCAATAATTATACATCGCTGTGTGTACGTGCAAAGTGCCGTGTTCTCTATATTTAAAGTCTAGAAGTGTGGGAAAATGTTGTTGTAAGATAAAATACACTTATTATAGAAAATTTAATAAATAAGCTCTCGAATGCTTGCTGAATGCCTCATAGTTTGCTCATGCAAATTCCTGTAACATAATCATCCTATACTGTTCCCACTGCTGGGACACAAGCCTCCTCTCTGTGAGAGGGAGTGGGCCGTAATCCACCACGCGGACCTAGTGCGGCTTGGTAGATGTCACATATCTTCGAATTTTTGGTTCTAGGACATGTTCGGTTTCCTCACGATGTTTTCCTTCGCCGTTTTGAGAAGAGTGATGATGAAATAATTTACACAAAGTAAAGCACCTGTCTGGGTTCGAACCTACGACCTCGTAAGTCGCGACTGTTACCACTGGGCCACCACTGCTCAATTTCTGTAAGGGAGGATCCATTTTCGTTTTATCTGGTAATTTTGTCAGATTTGCCTACATCCGGAGTGACTATCATTCGACCAATAGGACCATAAGGAGTAATAGGATTTATTCCTGACTAAACCATTGCCTATTTTTGAAGTGAAAACTTCTTTAGCGGCGTTGTGCACTTTTTTTTTAATACAAGCCAATTGTGTCCTGCGATCTATCCAAGATGTTGCTTCGTCAAAAAAAACCATTTTCTATATGATTCTACTTAGAGGCTGTTGTTCAAAATTTTCGTCTTCAGGAATTTGTACTATTCGTCACCATCCGGCTTACTCAGAAACGAAGATTCTGTGCTCGAAGGATTAAATATTAAAATGAAATAAATTACTACCTACCTCTCACTGAGGTCGCAAGATATGGTTAGATCAAGTTACGATGTGAATATTTATCCAAGTGGATAAATAAGGATTCACTCGAACCACATTTACTACTTAATAGGTACCTACCTACCTACATACTTATTGTACATATGTAATCATTATTTTTATTGGGCTGAAATCAAGCAACAATAAAATTTATGATAGGTTTCTTACACTCAGAGAACTGCCAGCTCTAAAAGGGATATCATGCATCGATTTTTACCTGAAGTGTTAACGTCATATATCCTGAATGCCTAAATATCTTCGAAATATTTATGAACGACTCCTTCCATTCTCAATTGTCTTGTTGGATAGATTCAACCAAAAAGTCCAAGATAGGAGTATCTTGGACTTTTTGGTTGAATCTATCCTACTTCCATTCTTTAACAAAACAATCTTGGATAGATCCACAAGATCTTAAAGAAGATAAGTCAACCCATAGTCGTCCACTTCAACTGCGCAGACACACAAAACCGAACCGATGACACAGATGTAGGTATCTTTAGTGCAGCGAGGATCTATTTAAGTGTGCATTAAATAAACGGTGTGTAGGCCTCGGTTGCGCGCGTAGGTGCTATTTAGCCCTCAAGGTGGCGTTCGTCGTGACTTACCCGCCGCGTGCTGCGGCACTGCCAATAAGAAATAAACGCCCACGCCGACTTAAAAATGTTAAAATAAATAAAATGCGCACGTCCCGGCTTATCTCAGAGCGTAGTCGAGACCGAGGACAGGGAAGGGAGTGCGCGCACTGAGCATAGCGGATCCAGTAATGAGGGAGTGAGCCTGTGAAGCTGTGTCGTAATTGCACGTCTTTATGGAGCTTTAAAAATTGAAATTATAGGAGTAGGGAACATAATGATAATGTGCGATGTGACTTACAAGACGGACAACGTGAGAAACGGTTTTGGAAAGTTTTGCACTACGCTGCTGTCGATCAGCTCAAATTACCTTCGTAGCTTGATTTGACGTTTTAACTAGCACCATTAAAATTATTTATCTAGTAGGTAGATGTGCGTGAACGGAAAGGTAAATGCTGACCATCTATTTTGCGCGACTAAGGACGGAGCTAGTTTAGCGGATCTGGCAGTTCCTCAGTAGATACTATAGTGACCTACAAGAAGAAGAAGAATATTGATTTCTGATACTAGATCTGAATATTTAAGCGGAGTTCTGAAATAACTGTGGATTTACTCACATACTTTCAGTTTTGATTTTGCCGCTTTGAGGTTTATGGTAATTTTCAGTACATTGAAAATTAGAAAATTCATGAACATCTTCGTCCGTTCTAGAGATTATACTGTCCTTATAAAAGAACCAGCAGAGCTTGCTCATAGGAAAATAATTTGTCCAGTCTAATATAATTACTTAATAATCAAAAGTTAACCCTTTCCATACCAGTGTGCGGCGGTCCCTAGTGGCGTGTGCCCGAGGCAGGTGCGTACGCGGCGATCGGACCGGTCGGCTCTAGCGCAATACCGCACACCGTACTTACGACCAAGCGTTACGTACCGACGCTATTAACAATTTAAAGTTTGGACCGCTTATTTTTCAAAGATACTTATTGTATGTAAAGGCTGCGAAGTGGAAGTAAGTCGACGCAAAGATCGGAGATGATGATAATCCAATTTTTTATACCTGCGGAGTTCAAGAATAGTATGAATATCTTCATTCGATACTTGATGAGACATACCACGCTCTACCAACCGATAGTCTTATTTATGCACGTTTTAAGAAGGCTTACGTAGTCCAAATAATTCTATCATAGTTCGGTTACATACGGGTCCTGTCCTATTACCTGTTAAATAGATAGATCTCTATCTAACCCGTAATGTCCCACTGCCTCCCTTTTCCACACAAGTCGGTCCACCGCCATTGTGGCCCAGTCCTTTCGTCCTTTCCTACCTAATAATTTTGAGAAAATACTCGGAAAAACTGTTCATGTTTCGCACGCTGCAGTTAGCCAAAACATTGTGAAAGTAGAAAATTATTTGTGGTTGTAGCTCTCTTGTGAGAATGACTTATTTGATTTAAGTTATTAACGTAATCATAACTGAGGTGGGCAACACCCTGCAAGCAATTTTGTTTTGTAAACACGGCAGTGTAATAAAAATGTGAATTGAAAATACGAAAGCCAGGCTTCGCAAAATTGGAATTGACTCGTAATTTCCCGTTCTTATTACTGCTGAAAAATTACGTGATGGTATTTTTAATATATTTTTTTGATTAAATAATCTTGCTTTTGAAAGAAATATTAAGGATTAAGATTTCTTTTGTAAATGCAGCCTTTTTTATACAAAGAATTATTTTTCATGTTGCCATTTAATTATTAGACCCAAATATTTTGCTTAAAAACTTTATGACCAGACTTTTTCGTAGAAGTTTGGTTTATAATTTTTGAATTTATTTATTAACTACGATACTTACTGATAGCTGTACCTAGTTACATTTCAAAAGGTGCATTACGAGCCTCAATTATGTTGTTGCACTCACAATAATAAATTGCAAGTAAAGCATTTTAAATATAGCAGCCAGGCGGTTGTCTTTCATCGCTGTCTCGCGAATCCATTCATGGTACAGAGCGTTCATAATTCGGGGTGCTTTCGACTGCACTGACTTGCATTTCATACTCTGTACCTTGACGTGGCATGCAGAGAGTTATAACGGTGTATAGGATTTGAGAATCACATGATTATGAAGTTTTTATTTTAAAACAACGTCAAGGGTAACATTTTTTAAAGGGGACTCTTTCGTCTTACTGGGCTTGAGTAAGATATTTTATAGTTTTCGAAATTGTGATAGTCACTTTAATTAATTTTAGCCTTAAAAAGGACAAGGCTGATACAATTTTGGTAAGCTCCTTTTGATATCCCAATATAAAAAAAGGTTGATAAACCATCCGTAAATGATCTCTACTTTAATTTTAATATATTATTTGGAATAAAATATGAATCGTAAAGAATAACAATTAATTAATGTTTCAGCAGTTATTTTTCCCAGTGGACTGGGGCATTTACGGCCACTTTGCCGGCTGTCTAATAATTACGGTATGGTTAAATTAATTTCCCCGAAGATTATTAGTGTCACGATAAAAACTCTCATTAAAAATAAAAAGTGACATAAAGTGTGGCCTAAGAGGCTAAGACTTCGCCGACTGTGCTTCGGTTAAATCCGCGAATCCGGTTTCGAAAACATCGACCTCTCGGCCCCGTTTGTTTTTTCATTCGCAAAACTGTCTTATTTACGTTAATTAAGTGAAGTATAAGTTCGTGACTAGTACTGTGGGAGAGCGAAGGAAGACGACGAGAAACGTGACGGCTCTTACTGCAGCACTGTGTCATAAGTGTGTTTTATTTTCACCACACAATGCGCTGCTTCGATCCGAGGGCGACTGGGAACCTATTAAATACAAGACAGTCGTTATATCCAGATAATGAAGCTGTTACTTTCTTCATTATGTACGTCCCCTTCAGCCCGTAAGTCTATGATATTTTGACAGGTGTTTAATGAGAATATTATCGCAAAAACTCGTATCTGGAACACGTATTTGTTATGACAATAACGACTAACGAGCTTTCATTGGTATTATGTTTCAGTAAATAAAATGTGCAATTTAAATCCATTTTTCTCATCCTACTATAATAAACTCAACATTAGTATTACTGCATTTTCTAACCCACACTTTTCTTTTTTGTCGTTTAATTAATACCTTTTGAGTTTTTCGTCTTTTTGCACAATCATCTCTTATTACAAAATTTGTTATCTTTTAAGGACGAAACGACTGAGAACCGCGTCTGACATCTCCCAAGGGAATTAAAAAATGTTTCATGTGCAGTTACTAAGTTCTTTTCGTAATGAGGGCTCCGGTGTACAGCGAGCCAATGTGACTTATGGTGGCCATGGCATGTCTTATTACTGTTATTACGAGCCCCAGGCCCATACGAATTATAGAATAACAGGTCCGAGAAACGAACCACGGCTTTTTTAACCGTTTTTTCGTCGATACTGTGTTACCCCAAGGGAAGTTACATATATCATGTATTGTTCGTGCTCGGTACAACGAGTGTAATGGCGTTATTTTTTACAATGTTACTACGTGTAAGGTATAAGTACAATGTTTTTAATGGGCCCCCATTCTTTAGCTGTCCTTTCACTAGGTTAAAGTTTTGTAAAAAGTTTTAGCGGGTGATTCAGATAGAGAGACTTCACGATAAAATTAATTGTGTTTTATTTGTATGTGTTCAGTTTCATCGTTCTTCATTATTTCCTCGGTAGCGTACCCGCATCTTTGTTCCGTGGACTACTTGCCTGTACCCTCTGTTTTAATTGTATCACAACTATCAAATGATCTTGTGGTGAACCAAACTAATTATCTATGGTTCGCACTTTTAGATATAAAGTGACAAAACTTTTTTGGTCTAGAGAGCAATTAGTTTATGGTTTATGAAGAAAACAAGTTGGACTTGATGATTTTGAATCTGAATGTAGAACTTATTAACATATTACTATACTCTATGTGAACTCCTCACAAGATTCTTTTTCTGTTTTTGTGTAAACGTATATTCATTCGCTTGGAAACTGTGCTTTGATACAAATACACATCCATTAAGTACAAACAACTGGACCGAGTTTCATTCAAGTAAACAGGGTGCCATACCGCGCCCTAAATCTTTGTCTGGCTGTGTTTTTGTATACCCACGTGGGATTTGGAACAGCGCAACCACGATGCAGGACAAATAGTGTCCCCATTGTTCTAGTTTTGATATAAAAACTAGGTACTCCATTGAAACAATAGTTTCCTTAGCCGCTAAAGCCTCCGCTTACACCAATTTTCGTCGCCAAACAGTTTTACAAGAATAACGCAAAGATATTACCTACATCCACTATATTTTTATTATAATGTCCTTTATTACCTCCAAGATATCGTACAGAGATATCGCTTACTGCTATTACTTACAAATGACACGCGGAACTCGCCCGTTCATAAACTGTGTGCAGTTGTCTCTACTGTCCCCTGAGAGACGTCGTAATTGAGACATTCGAACAGATAACCATCATCCAGGGAATCGCTTTAAGCACCAATAACCGGTTATTATGGGTACTGTTATAAATCTGCAGTTTTTTGTCTTCATAAATGCTGGACAGAAAATTGGTCCTTTAGATTTGAGGTCTCGGATATAAAGAACAATGTTATCGGTTTGAAAGGTCAGCTTCTTCAAGTGTAAAAACAATGATTTTTGTTAGTGACAAACATTAACGCTAATGATTGCATTTGCCTATAAATAGCGATCAGATAAAGACTTCTTTTACGAGTAAAGTACTACAGAATGCCAAAGGCAATTGCATAGACTCTATCTAACTACCGATGCCCTGCCTAAAGTGGTCTCGCAGCTTTGATTGAATAGGTACATAGGTGTACTGCTCTAAGAGAGCATCTCTGCACATGTGCAATTAGCCTCTCATGGATAAAGCATTCTACTTTCACAATTAAACCGTTTTGAATCATAATAATTAGCTATGCAATAGATTCAATATGTCTTCGTTAAATGGTCAGGTATAATATTTAACACTCACAATCAGCCATACAAGCCATGAAATACTACGGTAGAAAGACTGTCGTATATGAGGAAGCCCAACTCTATACCTCTACTCATATACCTAAAATAATTAAGGAATCGAAATTGTATCACTTCCAACTTTTAAAAGGCTATTAAAGCACCATGTTCAAAATAATGTTGGAATTGTAAGTTTCTACTCTTTTTTATAAATAACTTAATTTTAGTTTTTAACACAGCGATTTCGTCACGTATCTTAATTATAATGTTTTTCCTCATAGGAGTGAATGGTTGTATTCTTATTGAGCGAAATAAATGGTCTTAAACCGTATACCGTAAATATAGACAATCCTTTTCAAAATAGTGTGTGAACTCAACTCGACATGGGTTCACTTTCTCGATGGACACTTAAATCACGATACACTCGATATATCTACCGCATCTTTACGAGCAGTAGGTACATGTCTGTAATAAGGAAACGACTGTGAAAGCCTCGTAATAATTGATACATGAAGATATCGTGACTATTTTCACTTGTCTTAACGTTAGGTGAAGGGTAATTTTGATAGATTGAGTGTAATTGGTGAAATTGATTAATTAATGGTTTACGAAACACATCTCTACTAAAAGTTACTTTAAATTTGTGTAGACCCATTCAACCATTAATTGATCAATTTCGCAAATGTAATGCGTATTGTGTGCCTAGATTCTAACTAAAGCATTTATATCGAATGGAATCATATTCTTGAAGACCTTATCAACAAATTGGTTTTTTATCTATCATTAGGGCCTTTTTCTAAAGTCTCATCTTATCTTTCAGAACATGTGTGTGTGTACTGTGTCTTCGTTGAGTGTGAAATACCTTAAAAATATTTCAATTAGAATGACAAAAAATACAAAAGCTAGTGAATCGCTTTACGCTCCCAAAGGTTTTGAAAAAGTCTCCTGTGAAATTTTTGTTATTTTTACTTTGGTGAGTAAAGGGACCATCAGAAAAACATCAGTTATTTTATTGTGATCATTTTTATTCGAAAGTAGTTTACATGTAACACAAAATAAAACCAACGAAAATTATCTCGGACAATTAAGACAAAACCAATAATTTTAATATAGACAAATTATATGGCTTTTAAACCGAGAAATGGACAAAAAGTAGTACACATTTATGCCTTGAATAGTATCTTAAAATTAATATCTGGCATCCTTGATAATTCTGAATACCCTCTCACTTTAGCATTTTATGTACCATCATAATAAGTGAGTACATTACTTGGTCCGTTAAAATGTTGAGATAGGGTGTGCAATCATAGTATTTCAAAATAATGTTTTGTAACATTTGTAAGTGATATTGGATTGAAATTAATTGGCAGTCGGCATTTACTGTCAGTTGCATCTGGGTGGTCTAGCCGGTGAGTCTTTGTTGGAGACGCGTGTATATTTCATTTATTTATTCGCAGTACAATAATCGTCTCTCCATTTTCAGTTGCAAATTGGACCACCTCTAAGAGGATAGTAGCGATGTCTACACGTGTTCTATAGGCTACGAAATGTCAACTACGAGATGCGGTACACCTGCCGAATACATATCAATACATCTGGATAAAGAGAATCCTTGGGTTAAATTCCAGTGTCTACTAAATTGTTGCTTACATGTAGGTACAGTCAGGACATATATTATTATTATATTATGAACGTGAGGAGATTGATACGCTACTCTAAGTTTATTTACCGTGTTATATGGATTTACGGACAATTTAAGTTTGATAGTCAGTTTGCTTATCAATAAAGTTCCGAGACTTTACCAACATACTTATTACCTAAGTTATCCAGTAAATGACTATTGACTATTAATTTTATGGGTTGTGTTGTTTCGACTGCGAAATATCAGTAAATAATAATAGTCTATTATATTTAGAGTTTCCTCACACCGCTGCCAGTATCCTCGGTGTTTATCGAAAGTGCTTGACAACTACTATGATTGACTGGCTACCTTAGTGCCTCGGTATCAACTATCAGTTACGCCTCCCTGCATTGCCCGCTTGTGCAACTTCCACTGTTTACCAAATTATATGCATCCATTCAAATGTGATGAAACCGAAAGGAAATCAGTTAAAGGTCTTGGAAGTCTTAGTTATAAAGATTTCTCAATTTCTGGGGAAGAAAGGAAGACACTGACAGAATCGTGGGGCAGAATCTACGGGCCTAGACAAAGTCACATTGGATAAATAAAAAATATATTGGATTAATTGATTGACATAAGCTGCCAAAAAGCTTATGTCAATCCTGTTGAAAATCGTTTTAGAAGTACGAAACGCTTTGATAACGATTACCATTAGTCTAAGACCGCTTACCTGTGGTAGCACCAATAAAGTCGAAAGAAAAATTACATATACTAAACCAGTGTGGTAGGTACAGATACTTTCAGAATTCCAAACAAGACGCAACCCTATGTTAGAATTCCTCAAACATTCCAATCCTTCATCACTACCTACCTGCGGGTTGATTGCGGAACACACTAACAGTAGCAGTTTTGACACTTCAACAACATTCGTTGCGTTAGTTACGTTGAAGAGCATAATTTTTTTCGAACATATGAAGCAATAGATTAGCGGTATCCTTCAAAATGATTCAGATTGTGATTGAAAGTTTAGGGTGCGTTGACTTATGTGACGTTAGTCGACATTTGTTGACTGAAATATCATTGCAGATCAATTCCTAAATAAATTCTAAAGCTAAACACTATCATCAGGCATTAATGTCCACAAATAAATAGCAAGAATGTATGAAAACGTAAAGCAAAGTCATCCAATATAACAAGTATCGGTCGTTGTGATTATATGTCGATGGATATAATTCTAAAACACACATATGCACAGTCACTGCTAATGCTCAATAATTTAGCGCCGTAATGAGCGGGTGCAAAATTTGCAATCCTGCTGACCAGAAACCCTTTGAAAATTGGTGTAGCAAGATCAACGTTACCGATTCCACGGAGTTATTTTGATTCATCATTGACCTCTTCATCTGCTACTGTATTTAT
Source organism: Apamea epomidion (assembly GCA_947507525.1). Taxonomy (NCBI): domain Eukaryota; kingdom Metazoa; phylum Arthropoda; class Insecta; order Lepidoptera; family Noctuidae; genus Apamea; species Apamea epomidion. Next base: position 12,134,302 of record OX382237.1, read on the forward strand.
GTTTTTTTCATTTTAAATAATTCTTCTCTCATGTGCCATTTGTTTTGGATTATTCTTACGATCCCTTACAACATTTACCTTACCATTGCAAGTAGGTTTATTTATTAAGTTCGATTGTCTTTACTTTATAGTACTAACTAAATCTTATATTGGAAGAAAAGTAGAATGCAATCGATATCATAATATCTCACACAGTTTATATCCACTTTTTTTCAGATCACGCGATAATAATATGTTCTTAAGTTCTGCTAAAAATACAATTAACTTTTAAACAGCTGCAGCGGTTGATATTAAATTACATATTTTATAGATATTTTGCAGTCTTTCAGGGAGTTTTCCCGACGCGGCAACACCGAAGTCGTGGCGCAGCGGCTACTGGTATTAGCGGAGCATCATCACGAGCCGAGCTTAATTCTACAGTCTGTGCCTTAAATTGAACCCTTAACTCTAGGAGACCAAGAATTCTACCTTCGGCTAATTTCATATCTTCGTTGATGAAAGGGTATAGTTTGGATTTAGAAATTTGCGCTCAAACAGCTGCTTGGGCAATTACTTTCTGATTCTCAACCTTGTATTTCAAGGAATACTTTGATCAGTTTCAGATATACAAGTGTTAAGTTGAAATATATTATATCTCAACTTAACACTTGGTTAGAGTGTTTTTGGTAGCCTATAAAACATAGTTCAAGTTACCGTCCAATATGTTTCGATAGCATTAAATTATAGTAATTCATCTTTCGATATATTATAAACCACAACATTAGCATCCAGTACCAAACCCGACTTATACCCACGTCAAAATGTCAAGAGCAAACCGCTACTTATGGAACCTTCGCTATCACCTTTATAAGGACTCATTGTGCGAATAGAGCACTCTTTCACGGTAAACGCAAACATTTCATAGGACGATAAACATTTTAACTCAAACACATCAATCAGTGCGCAGGCGTCAGCCTCATAACTATAGAACAGAATGTTTGAGCATGTGCCGTGACTGAAGAGTCCTCACGCATCGCCACACGTGCGATCTTTGTGCTCACCATCCATTATAGCAAGAACCAGAAAAAGGTGTTATTGTCAGCTTTCTGGAGGTCAAAGAGAATTGGCGATCTCTGGCATAGAGAGAGGCGGTAGGATCTAATTCTCGGTCGAGTCCGCGCGTCACGACTCAGGGATGCTCTGCAGATATTTGGGTCGTAACTAATCACGACCAGGCGACCCGAAAAAAGATAAAAATATCTTAGTGGGTTGGAGCCTTGAACGAATTATCAAGATTTTACAAATCAGCCTTATCTGGCCGGATGTTTCATCTAGACTAAAACTAATCACCAAGGCGTAGCCCCGGCAAACTCAAAATGGAGCAAAAATTTCATGAATTCCGCAGCAGGTTGCAGCAACATGTGTATTTTAATAATGTATTGTTTATTTTAAATCGAACCATTAGATAAATATGGGTAGCTGGCCGCCTGAAAAATCACCAGTATTTATTGGTAGTTTTTGAAATCCTGTGACATATGTCCAGTCCATCAGAATATAGCCTCGAAATAAAGCTCCTAAATGAACTCATAAAACAAAAACAACAACAGAAGCAGCACACTAACACACAACCAAATATAACTATAAAGCAGTCAGGTAAAAATGTAGCAGCCATGTTTTTTTATGCAGGTATGTGTAGCAGCCCTCCCAGAGGCGCGCGCGTCGAGCGGTAGGCGAGCTGAGCACGACCGTGCATAAATTAGAAATGACGCCCGTCGCCGCCGACCGACGTGACTGCATGACTGACTGGAGAAATATCTGCGAGATGCTCAGGAAATTAAAGGGATACTCATGTGATATGAGGAGATGATTAGATATGGAAGTATGGTTTTAGATTGCTGTGAAGACGAACTTTGCTTGGGAGGTCTGGAATTGGAGAGGCATTATCTCGACAGATCATGAATATAGATGGTGTCAAATTGCTAATGAAGTAACCTACCAATCCCAAAATAATCTTAGAAATATTAAATTAAGCAATAAAAAAATCAGTGACTACAATGTATATAGGTATGTCTTCATCATCATCATTTCAACCGAATGACATCCACTGTTAGACATGGGCCTTCCCAAATGTCGCTACATCGACCAGCCCTGTGGTGCACACTTCCAATAGTCTTATTTATGAGCTATAGCCAATATATAGAAACTATTTATAAACACCTTCATCTACCCGTCTATTAAAAAACAAACGCCGCTCGTCCCTATCTTTAACATTACAATTCTCAGAGGTATCTCGCTGCGATGTAAGGATGTAAGTAACAAGGTGGATTCCTCGCGCGGCTCGCAGGCTATGCACGTCGCGGCTCACCTCTAGCGTCTCGCCTCTAGTGGTTCTAGTGCTGGTCCCATGAGAAGGGCGGAGAGGCGCGACCGCGGCGACCCCGGCGACCGACTCCCAACTGAGATGGAGTACACCTCTAAGACATAGTGGTTCGAAGGAGTTCTTAGTTAATTTTTTTAAGTACTCAGAGGACTTTTGTTGATGTATGAAGAGTTTCACAGTCGCCCAACAATTCCTACTGTTTAGATTGTCAGAAAAAATGCTTGTTCAAATGCTAGATTGCCATGTGCAAAAACTACTTTCCTTTTTAAAGTTCCTCCTTTACCTCTCAATCTTATCAAAACTTTACGAAACTCAACTAACGATACTTACCATACTACCTAATCACCACTTACCACTCGAATTACAAGCATCCCAATCAAATGTTTCATCTCACTAGTCACTGGCAGCAGCAGGCGTGCGTTGGTCGCGCGCGCTTCTCGGCGCGTGCCTGGGAACCCGACGCACGCGCAACTTCTCACGGCCTCTCTGACCCGCGCCTCGCCCCCCTCCCCCTCCTCCCGCCTCCCCTTCAAGTCGTGCCACACCGAAACTGCCTTTCCTTACGCCTCATCTGTGTGGGTAACCGCCTCCTAACACCGAAGTATCGAACACTCGCCAGCAACCATTAATTTGTTGAGCCGAAGATTGAATGGTTGGCAAACATGCTTAAATTGGATTGGATTGGAAGACTTTTGTCTAAGGATTTTGGTCGTATCTATTTTATCCTCTATATATTATTTTGTTTAACTAGACACTACAATAGTTTTGTAACTTTCATGAAGCATTTTCAGAAGTGTCGTATGAAGCTTGTTCGGATTATTTTATCGCATGTTCTTGTACATTATCGGGTCATCGAGATATTCCAGCGGAGTAACAACGAAAAGATAAACATAAAACTTACCAGTAATAAATGAACCACGAACGAGGAGAAAAATGACAATTCAATAAACACAATTAATTTCTTTGTAGTCAATGATAGAGCACCAGGAAATCAACACAATCATAAAGTAATGTCGAACTCAACGTGCTTTAGAAGATTATTATATATTTTATATGCACATATATTGCATCTTGTAATCATCCGCTATCATGAGTATCAGGTACAATATACCTACATGTTCTGGACTTGTAAGTTCCTTTATAATCATGACTTCATGAGACGTACGTAGGTACCAATATAGGTTCACAAAGTATAGGACCAACAACTACATGAATCATAAAGTTTGTGTGTCTGTTTGTTCATTTTATAGAAATGATGGCTACTTGCTACCTTTATTCTGCATGATGCAGCGATGATGTTGTTTATACCGAATATTAATCATGACAGCAATTGCTTACTATCTACTTCAACAAATATTAATATATTAACTCTAACCGTTGTTCTGTAAAGTAAAATGTCCTATCTAAGAGAGCCGGGTGATCTGTAACTCAGGACCCTCCATCACAGACACCTTTCTCTATTTAAGATTGTGCGTTATAATGATCCGTGCCTGTAATATGATGTTGAGATAAATAAAGATTTATGATTACAAATAGCAAATAGCGACCATCATCGTGCTGGAGTTTCTGTCAATTGCTTCTGTGATCGTTTCTTGGGAGGTCCAAATGAGCCAAGAGATGTTCCAGATTTAAAAAATCTGGAAGCCATGCGAGCGGAGCAAGAAACAAAAGACTATCTATATGTATCTCGTAGAGGTTATTTTTTAAAGCAAGCATGATTGTGCGGAGTCCGAAAAAGAATGTTACGTAGTTTCCCACGAACCTCGAGTGTGTATTACGGGCTAATAGGTACAAGGCACTGCGCCTCGAGCTTTTTGCCTCGCCTTACACAATAAGCACTAACATTTTCTCTTGCACATCATCATTAAGGTCGATGGTAGTCTAAAATGTAACTAAAGTGTTTATGGAATTAGAGATGCAGCAAGTGCTGATCGGAGCAAATCGTGTTGGGGTCAAATATATTTTTGGTGGAATAGTTAATATAAATGTATATTATGTATGAAGTTGACTCTATAATATATTTCCCTATCACACATACTAAGTGTGATGTACAAGTTGTCCTTCAATAAGAAATTATTTTGATCTTAAAATTATTCTATCGCTCATGGCTGTCAGATTCTAATGAGGACTATCGCTTTCCAGCGGTAAATGTTTGCACATGAACGTTTTCAACCTCCTCTAACAACGTTTAACGAAAAATGCTCCTTCTGAAGTAAAACAATCCGTATAACGCGATTAATTCCCCCACAAAAACAACACCGACATCCTAACAAAAGCAATTATTCTACAGCATATCTAAGTAGCAGCTTTGATAAGCCCAGCGGCAACAAAAACTAAGCGATGAATAATCACGAATAGAGAAACAAAACAGTTTAAAGTGGGCCGACGACGGCGCACTCCGGCGCAGTTAGGGTTACCATTTCAAATTTTGAAATGTCCTGGCAAAAAGCCGGACATTTGTAATTTGCAAAAATCTCGAAAATGTTGCTTTTCTTGCTTTCTTTTTTCAGTAATCGCTTAAATATTTTTATTTTCTGAATAATCCTCTTCCAAAAAATCTCCCTCCATACGAAAAGTTTAGACAAATGACAGGCTGCGGACACGGGGTGCTAAAAAGCCGGAAATGTCCGGACAAATTCAGACGGATGGTAACCCTTGGCGCAGTACGCTGCTGTGGTAATCCAGGGCCATCGCGCACTTATCTCCACGAAGGCACGTTAAGGTGCGCGCGCGCCAGTACGTGATTCTGCGCATCTCATTCAACTAGGGCTGGCTATATAGCGCTAGGAGGTTTATTTTGGTTTGTCTCAGTACTTTGAAGAGCTTCTGGCTTTACTAGGCTGTTTACTTCTTAGGTTTATTGTGTGCTGTGCGAAGCTCTATCAGTTAACTCTTCTGGATGATATATTCTGAAATATTTTGTATTTCGTAGAGTTGTTTCCCCGTTCTTTTGAATTAAGTTCAGCTCTGTATTTATCCAGGGTCAGTGTGCACTTATCTCGACGAAGGTACGTTAAGGTGCCTTTGCGCAACTTATTGAGGTAGGGCTGCCAATTGAAATTATAAATATTATTAAAGGAAGTTACTTACAATGCCGTTCTTGCCTTCGTACGACAGAACAGGGTCTACGATTATTTATCATTTGCAAAACAAATGCTCGCTCAGTATGATCTACATTAATATGGCTCTGCAGGGAACTAACAAAAACAAACACACAAAAAACCGTTCAGAAAAAAATATGAAAATGAAAAAGCGTTTATTCGTGGTGACAGCGTAATTTTACAATAAAAAATTTACATCTGCCCAACTGCATTTGTTGGCAGATGTAGCTCCCATATACAATTTTATATTTTATCTCGTAAGTACTTTTATCTCGAAGATTCAATAGAAGTCAGACGAAAAATTCTTCTGACCTTTCATCCCAAACACAAACATAACGCACCTCTGCTCTTTCGTCAAGACGTATCTATTTCCAAACAAAAAAGGTATAACTTTTTTGGTCTCGATATCAAAGGATGTGCCATTCGGCTTAGTGATTTCATAGATGGCACGCCTCTAGTGCGACGCGTGTGTAGCCCGCGGCACGTACGACAGAGCACAGATGCTAACTGTTTACTTTATAAGCTCCGCGGTCGACTTCACTAGGCCCATAGAATACATAGTATAGAGGAATTCTTAGATACCTTTTATAAGTATTCCGAGATATGTTGCCTATCTCACGCATCCAAAGACAATGGTTGTTTACATAGGGTTTGGAGTGGACATCATCATCGTGAAGTCATCCCTTGCATAATCAGCCTATAATGTTCCCACTGCTGGGAGTGGGCCATAATCCACGCGGGCCCAGTGCGGGTTGGTGGATGTCAAATGTCTTTGAATTTTTGTTTCTATTACCTACATGCTCGTTCCCTCACGATGTTTACTTAATCGATTTGAAAGCAGTAGTGATGAAATTAAATTAATACACAAAGTAAAGAGCCTGCCTGGATTCGAACTCATGACATATAGCTCCGATACCACTGGGCCATTACTACAAGTCCTTATGGGTTGTAATTTTATGCGTTGATATGCAAGAGATTTAAGGCTACCGCAGACAGGCGTGACGCCGACGGGGACGCGACGCGACACTAGTAGAAAAATTTCTATGAAAACTTCGTAGAATTTGTTCTACCAGAATCGCGTCGCGCCGTTGCATTGCGCCTGTCTGCGGTAGCCCTTATGTGAAATGGAAACCATTCAGCTGTTCTAGCACTAATTATTCTATGTATAACTCTATCAATATAGATTCTGAAGGTCTCTTTTTCGTAGTTAATAGTGAAACTAGTTCTACTCTTCCAAACATTTGACGGGGTTAACCATAAACAACTGTAATTAACAGATTTTTAACCGTTTTCATTATACTCGTACCCAATGCATACCCAATGAAAGATTTCTCAATTCAATTCGTATATCCTCGCTTACAAACTTCGATATTCACAATTCACATGTCCAGCCCGTACCCGACGCATAAACTTATGACGTACAATTCAAACCCGTAATTTAGCAATATCACACTGAGTTGGACTTAACTTTATTACTATCAATATCAAGTAAGGAACATTTACGTCAAAGCGCGGTACATAAACAAGGTATCTGTACATATATCGTGTCGTGTCGTGAGATGTAGAGAAAATATGTTGGCACGAACAAGTGGTCAGGAGTCCGCGCACGTTCGCCGCGTCTTCATCTGCATTGTACGAAATGAATGGTTAAGGCTGGGACCACACCTATACCCTAATGCTAATGAACGAATGATATTTTTAAAGGCTGGCATTGTTTTCTGCTGTTTATGAGAGACGCCTTAAAACCGCCAGATTTATCAGTGTGTACTGAAGCTTTAAAGAAGAGAAATACTTCGATGTTACTGTATACTTGTGCTTAGGCACCGGTGTACTGCATTTGGAATCTATTTAGGACCGTTTATAAGTGCCGTTGAGGCCCCAAGACCGTATTTTTTGTCTCCAAAGTTTAAAGGATTGGCCTGATATATTCCAGTCCTTAACTGAGAATAGGTAATTAAAGGCATTTTATAAAACAGAAGCAAACGCTATCAAATATTACTAAATTAGAGGAATTTTGAAGAACTTTAATATTGAAACTGAAGAAAAGTACTTTTTCCATGAACAGTTTTTAGCAGTTGTTTTTGTCAGGTCAGTTTTATCGAACTCCTCTTGTAATGCACAGTATCTAGTGTGGCCGAGCCTTTAATTCCCCACGATTCGACACGATGCGTGTCGTGCTCCGGACTAATTCCTTATACTGAATTATCAGTTGCACTTGCAATAAATTCATTTTCACCTGCTAATAAAATGCTGTGCCTATCTCTATTTCTCGATGATTCGAATTTTGTTACTTAGTTAGTATAGCATATGGTGTGTTCAATGGTTTATTGCTCGATCTTGCTATTATTTTTCTTATTAAAACGTCAATTAACTTCGATCCTACTGTGACTCAACTGGCTAATATCTGTTCCCTACAAAATGGTTGGGCTGGATGGTGCTGATCCACGCGTCATGGTCGTGAACGGGCGCCGCCGGATGAGGCTGGTCATCTCTTAACTGCCAGGGCTTACTTTTATTCTAATACATATTTTGAATTGTTTCTTCATTTAATTTCTTTGCTTTGTTCTCACCAAGAAGCAACAAGAATAATGTATCCATGATGTTGTTATATCTTGATTTAAAAGAGTGTCCTTGGAGTTTCTTGCCCGTTCTTCTCTATAGAGATCTGCGTTTTGGAATGGAAAACTAGCTTCAACTGTTTTCCTTAACGCCTTGTGAATGGTTTAATTAAAATAAATGCTTTGAGTTTATTTGTATATAAGGATTTGTATCTGTCCTAGAGTCTTCGAAATCTTTGAAAGTATCTGGCAGGCTCAATACGCACTATCAAACACTGCAAAGGATGTGACTATAAGTTAGTGGTAGTGTAAGGAATGCGACGGCTACGATTCTGTCGCTTAGAACATAAAATATTGCCTAGGAAGGTATTTCAAGTGCTGGGACTAACCGATTCCTTGCGTATTTTATCTTTTATGATGAAATAACCCTTGTAATTCATCGTGGTCCTTAGGTGCTTTAACGAGTCCCAAATTACTGATTCTGTTACATTACAATACACAGCGACAGGGACCCATCGACGCGCAACCTGTTACTATGGATTCAGTACATGATTCTAGCCCCCCCCCCCCCCCCCCTAGCGTAGGCATTAATTGTAGATTGTCAAAAAAAAAACCTTTTAATAGAAAAGTATAATACTTACGCGGTCAAAATGTTCAATGCATGTGGGTTCCGAATCGCCCCGTAAATGAAAAAAAATGTCTATATCAAAGAAACTTTGTGACACGATTTTCCGCATATACACTAAGCTTCGTGACTTCGTGTGCAGTGTACCCCGCGGCAATTCCTACCCCATTCTAGCGACTTGTCTCGCGTTTCGCACTGCATGTTGAGCAAACTCAAACAGCTCTTCTTTACACGTTCTATTTGTCAAGTCACGTGGCAGGCTCGTGCGTACGAGGTCACAATATAAACAAAAAACAAACGCCGCTTCAGATTAGGCGAGAGGGACCTGCAAAAACCAGCTACCTGCGCCCCCGTCCTTTTGGGAGCTTATTACAAGGATGCCGCCTCGGTCGCGTCTAAAATGATGAAGCCGCTTCAGAAAGAGATAAACTATACAAACTATTGAAGGAGGAAAGAAATACTACATCCCTTCTAATTTAAGGGTTATGTCAAAGGCGGCTGGGAGCCAAAACAAGTTATGTATTTAAATTAGGCTCTTGTCACGAAACCGCTACGCCTACGTCGTCGGCTACAGGCAGACTCAACGCTGACTTAGTACTTTTTCTTTTTTCATCCGAATGCAATAAAGGATAAAGGCGAATAGAAATAAATTGGCAACAAAATGCTTCACGTGATAGCGGGGTATGCGTGTGACCAATAAAGTAATCATCGGGACGGGCGGACCAATTACGGCACTGCCGACTCATTCGTTGGCGATCGAAAATTAAAATTTAATTGATGGCACTCTGGCCGCCGCGCCGCTGCAGAGCGTGCGCCGGCGCAGCCCCCGGCCGCACCACACTCTGCTCCCACAGCGTTTATTTAAAATGTATGGTAATTCAATTTGCGCTTTTAAACCACCAATTCTGTAAGTAATTAAGCTCCGTACGTGCTGCTCGAGCTATGCACGCGTCGCTCTTTACAATCAGTTTCAGACGATAGCTTTCTCTACTTGACAACTACTGTATTGTATAGGAGTCGTTTACTTATTCACTTACTAGTGGACTGGACAATCGTCGTTTGTTCCGGACTAAGGATTCCCATATAACGACAAGTTAAGTGGCTGAAGTCGTGGTTATCCTATAAATGGGTATGCAAATGCAACTTTTCAAACGAGCTATTTTCGCGACAATGATTGACTTTTAAATGGGTACAAACACCGGAGTATCAGCGTATCTCACGGCGTCGCTGGGACACGTAGGCGGCGCGTCACGTCCGCCGGGACTTGTCCTCAATTACTCATATAGCCGACTTAAAAAACGCGCGACACGTCGATTTTTTACCGAAAAAGGATCGCCGCGTTTCATTTTCACAAAGAGTAGCTTCTGGTTAAGGCAATTTGTTTTGGATTGTGCGGCGCGGATGAATGGTTCGGCGACGGTGGCATGTGCCGGCTCCGCTCCTCGCATACTGATGAGCCGCGCCGCCTGCCTCCTCACATAGACAGGAGCTCCCAATAATTTCTGTCTTCTCTCATCTATTGTGATACTCCGACTTTTTTTGGCGTGTCGTTTGTCGCACGTATGCATACCTCCATTAGCTCTCAATGTATTATTGTACACTGAGTTTTATACCGAAAGAATTCTCAGAAATAAGTTTATGTGCTCGGTAATTGTAGATGTTAAAACTCACAGTAGAAACACTTGAACAGACTGTAAAACGGATTCTTAATTAATCGTTAATTGCTTTTAAAGCTCGTCCGTAATACCTATTACACAAGATTTAACTGTGTGCAATTTAGTCTCATTGAGCATCCAGATTATTTAATACGTCCGGTCTTGAGAGGTGAAAAATAAGAATCGAGTGGGCATTTTCAAAAATCGATTAAGAAAGACATGATTAAGTACTGGAGTCTTTGTGCTCGTACGTTTCTCTCGTCGGGCGATTGTAGTCGGTGCACAGAGTTAAAATGTTTGCATATACGGTTATAAAGCAATCCCTCGGTAAATAATTACGTTAGCGCGGTCCCTTTTTGTTGGTCACCGTAACGCCATAATTATTTCCATTCAGCTCCACTGTCAAGCAATGTATAATACTGCGAGAGATCTTGTACCATATAATGGTATGCTTCGACGTCAGCGCACCGGGAGATTAATGTTATGAACAATATTTTAAAAGATGGCTTGTAAGATAACCTTTAAGGTTTACTCTTTCGTAATGGCTTAATTGAAAAAGTCAACAAACATCACTAAAAATCTGCCATAAAGATAATTCATGCAAGCGAGTTGGTACTCGACACGCCCACCGACGCGATTTAATTACAAAATCAATAATCGAATTGCGGAGGCGAGTTAATTGATTGTCTCTGGATTCGACGCCGCGCTATCGATGTGCGTGCATCGGGGGCTTGCAATAAGACTAACGCAACGTCTCTTATACCTACCGAAGGGAAGGTGGCGCAGGCATATCGCTTATATCACGCTAAAGTGTGTATATCTTTCGAAAATGATATATTTTCAAAGTAATTACGACTGATGGCCGAGCAGTAAGTGTACTACGCCAGTGCTACGCACGCTCTCGTAGCTACTTTATAGAAGAAAAGTTGACAGATAAAGGAGCTTTAGTAAGTTTTATTTTTGTTCTTTAATTTCATCTATTTGGAGGCCATATACTTTCTGCTACTTTTTTAGAACGTATAGAATTCTGAATAAATCATGTTTAATCATAAGTTACCATGAATTAAGATAACTCGTCGTAGCGTGATTGTAACCGTCCCTAATACGTTTTCACCATAATTTTACATATCAAGGTAAGTCCTTGAAAGATGGTGTTTCAATAAGCAGTAACTGCTTGTTTCTCTTCCATTTACACTGGCTGTTTAGTCGTTATATGAGTAACAAAAACGCGTCCGTTCGTCTGGCGGCCATTAAAGACGCATCAACGCCATATAAATTATTTTATTAAATGTCGATTCGCACCTTTGCCCCCGAGCGTGTCTAATCGATCAGGACCTTGCTCGGGTTTATTGCTTTTCATATTTCTGGTTTATAGGTATTTGGTAGGTACCTACTCATTTTGTGGCAGTCTTAGTTCATATTGTGAGATCACATATACCAAAGAGTAGTGGTGGCCTGGTGGCCCAATGGTAGTGGTGGCCTGGTGGCCCAATGGTAGTGGCTCCGACGAGTTCGAGGGTTTGAACCCAGGCGTAACTTTGTGTAATTTATTTCATCACCACTGCTCTCAAAACGGTGAACCAAAAATTCGAAGACATGTGACATCTACCAACCCGCACTGGGCCCGCGTGGTGGATAACGGCCCACTCCCTCTCACAGAGAGGAGGCCTGTGTCCCAGCAGTGGGTACATTATAGGCTGGTTATGTGATATCACTCAGAACGAAAAAAGTGCAACCGAAAATAGGTAATTTGGTGGTAGGTCAAAACTGGTGACATTACAGTAGCGAGGCGGGCGCACCAAACGCCTTCAATCTGGTAAAAAAAGAAGTCTGTAATATTTCACTAATCAGCAAAGGATTTTAAATTTAAAGAAGGATACTCGTCCACCATTTGCGGCAATAAATAAATTCTTTCCGAAACAATATCGCAGTTTATTCCACTTTTTACTTGTCTTTACGTAGAGCTGTATGTGACTTGACAATATAAGTAGTTTTGACAATATAACTGCAAGTATCCTTGCCATTTAAGGATTAATCGTCTTCAATTTCCCATTTAGTAAAACCTTTAACAAAGGGAACGTTTATAGATACTTTATTTAACAAAAATAAAAGCCCCAGAGCTAAGTATGTTTCCATCAGATATAAAAAAGTTATTTTCGTCTAACATTTTTAAATTAAAGATAATTTATAATTAATCTTTGTATCGATAAATCTCGTAAGCGATTATTATGGGAGGCTTTACGAAACAAGCATGTAAAAATTAATGAACGCTGGTTACACGAGCGGTACACGCGTGCTACGTAATCGTCCGTTTAATTAGCAGATAGTTAACTTGGAGTTTATGAACGGTTCTCTAATGTATTAGCTGGAAGGCATCCAACACAGACAAAGGGTTGTGTTCCACTCATAATAAAAGCTTTGGAAATAGTGGCTGCCAGGAACTTTGCGTTGAGTTACGTAATTTATCAAAATCTCCGTCGGAAAAGCTCTAATTTGTTGCATGTCAATTTGCAGCCAAAAAGTCAGACTGTACCAGTTTCGGCAGAATGTTTTATATCCCCAAATGAGGTAGCATTTGGTCACTTCACTTAATTAGCGCGTAATTATTTGTTCCGTTATAATTTCACTTCCTTATTCAGAAGGGACCGAAATTTTATACGTCTACACGATTTAACTTACTAAACGTAAAACGATATTTTCAATAATTCGTACAATTAGCGAAATGGGGCTGTTAATTCTCAAATATGATAATCCAAGTATAATTTGTGAGTAAAGGCTAAAATATCCGTCTAAATGGATGCTAGTGTTGTATCGGTTACAGCTGCGGAACGATTATCCCTCCACGACATTCGCTTCACTTGATACGATCTCGATTCTCGATTGAGCCCCACTCTAATTCACGCAAATTTCATCTTTGATTTCTATCTTGCTAATTGAATGCTGCGTTTCAGGTGTCGATTTTTATCAACAGAACTTAATATCTACGCCATTGAAAGTTAAACATAAATCAGTTTATATTTTTCATATTACTTTTATATAAATTACTTCGCACATTCCTTCAAGTTGGACTGCTAAAAATAGGCTTATGTATGTGTTTTTAATTATAGTTTGTCACAATTTATTGGACACGTAAGCCATTTTAATTTCGTATCTCTTTATAGGAAGTGAATTCAAGATATTATTTCTATATTATTCATTCTTATTGCCTGCGGAGTCGCAGTCAGTGGAATTGACTTTTTCCGGAGCTTAAATAAGCTTGAAATCACAAATAGTTGTTCTGTTCAAATATGTTTAAACAGTGCTGTTTCTATAAAAGAAATCAATCAGTGAAGCTCTTTTAGATAATATTTTAGGTTAAAATGTAAAGAACTACGCAAACGTGGACGGACCAAATGGTAATTTAAACATCGTGTAATATAGAAAAGCTCCCGATGAAACCAAAGGGCGTTGAAAACAAACCAAGCCTGCACTCTGCGGCAGGCAGTAAACTAGCTACCAGTTACGAGTGGTTTGTTGACGCTTACTGTCCGTTGTCTCCGTGGAACTGGTGACACATTGATTCGTAAATCTAGGGAACAACTCGACGCACCTCGGTGGTCTCGAAAAGTCGTAACTAACGCTACCATCTACGGATGCCTGACTGTTGTCTAAATGTTTACATAGATTTGAATTTTGCGAAAAGCATGTGTTTTGCATTCTACTTTAGGTAGTTTCAGATGGTAAGATCCGAAATAATTACTTTTATTTTTCGCTCTTTTACTTTTGATCTTGAAATTAATTGATATGTCGATGAAAAAGAAAGGAGATCAGTCATATGAAGATAAAAACATGAATTAAGTCATTTGAAGTTGAATACTTTAATATCATATTGACGGGTGCAATTAAATTAATTTAACTGTCCCTTTTAAAGTAATACATTTATATTCACTCTATCTTTTGAGAGCAAAAGTAGTTTAATACACTATAAATCGATCACTCCCGCGCAGTTTCGTGTCTGAGTCAGGGATGTTGCTGGCCATAAAGTATTTTAAAGAAATCAGGTTTTGAGAAATACTTTCAGTTTCTGTGTTTTTTTAGTTACATATCTTTATAAAAAATAAGTTTTTATGTGAAAAACTTATATGCCACTATCTTTTTGGTGGATACAAACTTTGTCATGTATTCACAAACAAACGCAAAGTCAGTCCCTGAAATAGTTTCGAAGCAACATTTACATAGAATTTGCTCCTTCCCCCGCATGGTGAACATGGGTTCAACCTTCACTATTTGAATGCTCAAATCGTCTTATAACAATATTTTACCATCCCTAATCTATGGCAATATCCATACCGGTAACAGCCATCACAAACTTTTGCAACGCGCATGTGTTTCAATTGCTTTATTACTCGATTTTACGAGGGGGGTAATTGACGCAGGTAGTAGTGGTACCGTACCGCGTGCAATGACGACTTACGACATTTTAACTGATGATATTTTATTTTAGATGGTATAGCCATGATTAAGGTGAGCTGTAGAAGGGTCAATCGTCTACAGCCGTGAGGCAAACTTTCCTGCTAATTTCTTACATCTGACTTAACACTTTTTATTTCTTTTTATCTGATGTATGTATCTGGATACATACATCAGATAAAAATCACACCGTCACAATATGGCGGAACCGCTTTACCTAGGCAACCAAAGGTTAACGGCTATCTTAATACAATGCGTTTTTGACACCTGGTGAAAATGACAGATTTTCATGATTTATTTATTTAAACTTCTCGCACAAAAAGCTACAAAGGCGGACTTAATACCTTAAGCATTCTCTACCCGTCCGCTTTGGTTGAAAGGAACAATGATAAAAAAACTCTAAAATCTAGGTACACAAATACATAAATACATAGGTTATATACATACTATTACTACAATATATTACTAACTATCACATGATTTCGTCGTTATAATATGACGTAGCATGGGACGCCCTCAGGCTAGATGGAGCGACGATCTTCCAAGAGTGGCTGGTTGCACCTGGATGAGAGTTGCCCAAAATCGAGTTGAATGGCGTGCATTGGGAGAGGCCTATGTCCAGCAGTGGGCTCCTATAGGGTGAGATGATGATGATTAAAACGGAACCACTCGTCTAGGAAACTGTAGCTTTAGTAACAGACTGGTCAAAATGCAACTGAAATTGTTTCTTACAAGACCCGTGAACAAACATCTGGTGTTAATAAAACACTTTCAGCCAGTGGCGTTATCTATACAGCCCATAGAAATATAAACTTTCTTATATCTATGATGCAGCCTCTGCTACAGATAAAATACAGGCGAGCTAAAGGATTTGAAAGGTTCTTCACATTATGTTAGACATGTAGACTATTGTAGACAATACAATAGCATAATCAGCATATAACTGCCCACTTCCCACTGCTGGGTCACAGGCCTTCTTTCTTCAAGAGGGAGTAGGCTGTAATCCACCACGCAGCCCAGTGCGGGTTGGTAGATGTCACATGTCTTGGAATTTTCGGTTGTAAGACAGGCCGGTTTCCTCACGATATTTTCCTTCACGGTTTGAGAGAGAGCACAGAGTAAAGCGCTTGCCCGTGTTTGAAGCTACGACCTACATGTCGTAAGTCGTCACCGCTGCTACACAGACAATACAATGATTAAGTTAAATGTATTTGCAGATATTGTAAAGCCCCATTCCTTAGTGGACCTCCTACATATATTTATACATTATTCTGAAAGCTTGACGTGTCTTGTCCTCTCTGTGAAATTTTGCAACATCCGTACTTTGGGTGGGTTGACACATTAAACTAAAATTAGTGTAATGTATACTATTCGTTTACCTTAGATACATTTTATAATAAGTTTGTTATATTAAGCTTGACTATGGTTTATTTTATGTGGGTTCAGTATGAAATTGATGTGTTTAGTATGAAACTGTGGCTAAATTGAAAGTTGGGTCACCCAGAACCATTAGGTAAGTATTTCGTATTTTCGAAACGGTGTTATTTTTCTCGAGTGTATGTTTATCGTAATGTTAATAATAGGATGCCTAAACAAAAGCTGTGCAAATATTATAAACTGCGTTATTCAAATGTTTTAGAATTTCTCAGCAAATCTCTCAATCTACGACAGCAACGTAGGTATATTATCAGAGGCAATTTTAATAAAATTTAACCAATCTCCAAAGTCTAATTGCACCTCATTGTTTCCACACAAATGCTACAAAACGAACACCTCACACAATGCAATTTAATCGTATATTACGCCGACTACACAATAAATGTAATTACGAATTATAGAATAGATTGCTTAATCAATGCGTTGCGCCTTTACGCAAATTAAGAGCTATTTCAATTGAGTTATACAGACGAACAAACTGATAATTATTGTTGTAATTACTTTCGAAATTATGTTATTAAGCTTAATGAACTCGCGTACACTAGCGGCAACACAAAGCGAACAGAAATACAGAATGAACATTTGCTTTTCTCGCTAAAGGATTATCGAGCAATGGAACTCTGAATATGTAGCCCTGTTTATGCTAATTTCTTTCACTTTCAATTAGACGAGACAGTAACTTACAACTCACAAGGTGCACGGTACTTAATCGTCCCTTATTTAGCTCTGTTTAATTCTCGTCAACGACGCCACACCGCGATCCAATACATTTCTCTTGATAATTTAATTCTTCAATCTTGTTTAATGTGAAGATACGAGAACTGTATGTATAATATTCTGGATTCTATTACTATAAGTGTATTTCGTTCGCTTTCATCACCTATTATGTGGAAGGCTGGCTGGGAAATGGTTTGTTTCGACGTTAGATTTTCGTCGTGACGAAAATAGAAACTGCTAATGGCGTTGTTGTCATTTGTATAGGAAATAGCGAGGTGTGTCGATTAGGTAATTAAAAAATACGACTGGGGCTGAAAATATTTTGTTCTATTGAAATTACAGCCAGTTTCGACAAAATTCAATTAGAGTTCACAGCAACCAGACAACCAGTCTTACCGAGGGGTTTCGTATTACCCAGTAACTGGGTTGTGGAGGTCAGATAAGCAGTCAGTCCATGTAAAATACTGGTACACAGCTGCATCCTGTTAGACTGGAAGACGACCCAACATAGTTGGGAAAAGGCTAGGCAGTCGATGAGAGTTTAAAAATAAAAAGCATTTAAGTTTCTTTCAGGAGCAATTTCCCTTTCATTTATGTCAGCCTGGTCAACAAATAACTTGGCGATACGCGATACGCGGCTAGGCGCGGCGATACTAGGCGACACTACTGGCCATTTAGAAGTGTGGCCATGAAAAAAAAGAAAAACATTTTTTACTTCCCAAAACAAAAAGCCCGCGAATGTTTCGAGCTGATTGACCGCGCGTAATAGAGGTGGTCGGTAAACCACGATGCGCGGGCGCCGTGACAGATTCGATTTGTCCATTGTCCGGTAGCGGCAACGATTCGTTACGGGAACGCTCGGTTGTACTATAAAACGAAGATTAAGCATTAGTTTGCGAACTTTTTGCGTAAACAGGCTAAACATCACAGACATTAAACATGACTTCTATTATTCACGGTTTGCTAATTGAGGAAGATATGTATTTAATGTTTGAAGTGTTTTGACATAATGGACCGTGTAACTACATGAGTAGGAGGTAAATTACATTGTTTTGTCAGTCATAATGATCTGGGTTTGTTCTACTTCTGCGTACGTGACTTGTATGTTAGGCAGGTAGACAACAACTGACTTTTTGTAATGTGACATCAGATTTTAGTATGACGAACTTGAGCCCTACCTAGCTTCTGTCATCCTTTATCCAACAGTAATGTCTTGGGAAATACTTTAATTTTTATCTATTTTTATGACCTAGATATAGGCAATGTCTGCTGAGACACCAAACATAATTGGTGTCTCGGTAAATCGATTCAACCCTCACATAAATAAAGCTCAAATTCAAATATTTTTATTTGTAATGATGTT
Source organism: Apamea epomidion (assembly GCA_947507525.1). NCBI lineage: Eukaryota > Metazoa > Arthropoda > Insecta > Lepidoptera > Noctuidae > Apamea > Apamea epomidion. The sequence goes on from OX382237.1 coordinate 12,152,566, forward strand.
AATATTAATAAAATGAACGCTATGTCTGGTCGCCAACGGTAACTAATCAATTAGTAATATGAACAATTAAAACATTCAAAATGAATACTTAAAAAGCGTTATTCATTATATTCAAGATTAAAATAGTCTCAGAATATGTATAGAGGCATGGCATATATTATGAGCTCTATGAAAAGTGGGTGGACTCGAATGTGTTAAGGCCAGTGAACGAAAAAAAACAGGCAGATGATTCCCCACTAAGGAAAATTGACGTCAAGGTCAATTTATAACAAGTTTTAACTGTCATTGTCAATGGAGGCGGGGTCGACGTGGAGTGGAGTGTAGGAAATGCATGGAATTAGTAAGTACTGGAACAGAGAATATGGGTGTAGAACATTGATATATTTTATCAATGGTGTAGAATCAATTAAAGCTAACCCGTCGGTGCCGCCGACCACAAGCGCCACGCAATCTATCAGTGGCATCGATTCAATTAGCGGTAGAACAATAGAATGGCCGCGCGTCCGGACCCGGCCGAACACCGCCGAAGTCGTCCAACCGTAACCGAACGCTATTACGTTTTATAACCAAATCCTATTGTTTGGGAAACAAATAACATTTGCTTACGGATCAGTGTGTTCGTAAAGTAGTTCTCCGTTATGTTAATTCAACTTAATTTTCTGTATCGCTTCACACATTTCAGTAACAACTTCCTTTTAGCAGTTTTTCATTTAAAAACATTAGAAAGATCACATACATGGATGGCTGTATTTCTATCAATTTCAGTATCCTATAATAAGTATAACAGAAGCCAATGGGGCTAAACCTTGGCCACGGAATGTCAACATAGATACGCCTCATATTTGCCCAATGCCCATCACACACAAACATTGGCCCTACCATAACCAGAAACTCCAGCAAAAAAATAAAAAGAAAACAATCATCGCGTAAGTCTTCTTAAAAGATTTTATGTTGTGTCCAATTACAAGGAAAGTACAAGACACATATCTCACACGCACACTTAACCTATTTCTGTATCTTTCCACGAAATAAAAGAACACTTCGCAAATCGTAAGGTAGGTATGCCGCGATCGTAAATCGATCGAAACGACTCTTATTTCAAACGTCGGCAGCACCCAACATGGCGATCAATAAAAGGAGCTGAATTTATCACTGCGCGGTAATGCTAGGATGTTTTAATCTTTCGGCGCGTGGGCAGGCCCTTAAGCTCACATTAAGTTTCGGCGCGTGGGCAGGCCCTTAAGCTCACATTAAGTTTCGTCAGGACAAGGTATTGCCTGTTATGCACCGATTGTATCGATAAATCTGTGAAGAGTTTCTGTTGGTGGTGTTTTTTTTTTTTCATTTTAAGTGTTTTAAGTTGCAGGTAAGTAAATTGATTGACGATGCATTGGGTAGGGGCTTGGAATTGACTCGACGAAATTATACTAATATTTTCACACCATTTTCCGACATCGAAAGTGATGATGCTATTTTCTCTTCATTTCTTAGGATAAAAATATGTACACTGACTGGATAAACTTCTAATACTAAATAAACTAACAAGCCATTAAAATAAAAATATAATATCCTAGCCTAAAACTATTAAGAAACTAAAATATGGCGTTGAAACATTCGTCCGCATCGCTGTCGACTGGTACTATTTTCTCTTAGAAAACTGTATTTCTATATTATTCATTCCAATCCCTATATTATATTGTAGTCTGTGATTCCAATGATGCGGGGCACGTGACGCAGTCGCTTGCAGCTCTTCGATTATTCCAATTGATTAATTAAATATCTAGTTCTATCTAGTTGCAAAGGAACTAATTATACATTCATTTGACTATATTATTTCTAAGACTGGGACTTTCATCCATAATATTGCATCAAACATTACACAGCTCAGTCGACATCTTAGATTTTGACATACTTATGAACATTTTTTCTCCTTGCAGTAGAACCATCCCGCGGCGCGTCACAGACTTTTTATATTTGGTCTTTTTCTTTTAATTTTGTCTGCCCTACTACCGCGGGTCTTGATATTCCACCAGTTTATGACTAAAAAAATCCAGCCAGCCGTCAATATCGCCAGTTGAATTTATAACCGCTCAGTAACACTAGGATACTTTAATCCTTGAGCGTGGGCGAGCAGATTTAAGTTAAGCCCACATTTACTTTCGTCAAGATGTAAGTACTGCGTGACTGGATGCACATTGACTGGACATGCCGTAATTGTACTTACGATAAACAATTTAAGTGCTTATTTGTATAAAAAGACGGTTGGATACACAAGGCGCTCTACCACAGACTACAGGCCATGCTCGAAGTGTGAATGGCCAGCGTTCATCATCATTTTCCTAGATTTCCCGGCTATGTTAGAGTCGGCCAGTCTAAAAATAGCTGGCGATATATATAAAAAAAAATAGAATCAAAGTTATTAGTTTTATAGTTATAAAACTATTAACGTTGATTCTATTTTTATTTTGTGCTAGCTAATCCGACAAACGTCCTGTCCCAATAATTCATAAAAAATACGCAATGAAAAAGCACTTTCAGTTTTACAGAATTTTCCAATTTTCACAGCAACTTTAAAAAAAAAATATTTCCGTTAAAAACTTATTCAGACTATTACGAAAATTAAAAAAAAAAAAATTGCCCAAGCGGTCCTGCAGTTCTGAAGTGATGCGCTTACCAACGAATAGCATTTCGTTGTAATTATATAGATTATTAGGACAACGAAGTGATACCGAATAGTCTCACTACGCTTTTCGGTAAAATTCTTAAAGTTTTATTTATAACTTTTACAATATTCAACACAACTTACTATTTACTAAATTAAATGATTAACTAACGATACAAATAAATACAAAACCGATAGGACACTTAGGCGTCGAAGGACATCGTCCGCATCACTGCATGCACCGCATTATCCGGAAACGTGCCCAGAAGACTGGCAGCATTGCCACGTTGAATGGCAATGCAAATTCTTTGGCCAAAGAACAACCCAACGCTCTGGTCACGTGAAGTGTCGACCAGTCGACGAGAAATTTCCTTAACAAGGAGACGCGCACTCGGGTCCCATGACTCGAGCGTTTCGACCCTAAACGGCCCAAAACTGTAGTTACTTTTAGTGGTGATATTTGTTGTACCTTACGGAAAAGGTCGATTTGTAAATGAACCATATTTAATCATCGTACTTTCTCTACTCATATGATTTATTTAATTAAAAACTATGTAAATTAAAAACTTTTCTCAAAAAGTTGAAGTCCTACAAAATGCAACAATATATTTATAAAAATTACAATTGCGTTATTTATTATTTCAAGCAATATTCTTCTTATAATTACCTCCCTGCATTGTAGTCTAAACAGAGAATGATCAGATTGATGGCTTGTCAACTTGTGATTATAACAAACGCGATGTATTGAGAGGTCTGCGTCTGCGCAGGACAAACAGCGCTAATTAAGTATGACTAGAGTGATTAATCGATCGCTAATAACGACAACTGAAATTAACGCATTACAATATTATTAATTGCTTATCACTGTGAAGTGTGTGCCAAAAATAAATTAGGTAGGTACATGATTTTGATTACAATATGGAATGTCCATCATGTCAGACAATAGCAGTTTTTGTTTTAAAACGTCATTAGAGCTTGTCTGTCTACCTGTCATAAAAAACAGCACTTTAAGGCACGTTCAAATCCGCAAGAAGATTGTCCACAACCGATCTGTTCTGTAAAAATCTCACCGTGAAAATTGGTGAAGTGAGCTGTCATTCCACAAGAACTCTAATTGCGCAACGCGTAACACACGATCAATCACAATCTGAATCATATTAAAGGATATTGCTAATCCATTGCTTCATATGTTAGAAAATTAGTTTGCTCAGCAAAGTAAATAACGCAATGAATGTTGTTGAACTGTCAAAATGAAAGCCATTGCTACTGTTAACGTATTGCGCAATTACTCCACTGATGCTAGGGATTCACACAATCGACAGCTCACTTCACCTAAGTGTTCACAGTGACATTTTACAGAATAGAGCGGCCGTTGTATTAAAGAAAAAATAAACACGAGTAGACTTACTTAATGAAATAAATAAAACAAAAGAAAAGACACCCGCTATTGCGGTGGTAATTATGATTCGCAAGCTCATCCAGTCCAGTCATTAACGATCACAGCATAATTACAAGAAATAATATCCAGCACCGATAAGCAGACTCGCTAAGTGGCCAACACTAAAGCCCTTTGGGAAACGCGTAATGTGTCATTACATTACACTCATTAAGCTACCAGTTGTCAAAAAGATAAAACTAAGTTTAATCGGGCGCGGACATTAACGTGTGCGTCGTTATCGAAGTAGCTTAACATTTCAATTAAAACCACGATTAAGAAATTAAAGGTAATGAGTGGTCCGAGGTGCCGATTACAGTCACTAGGGATTTACGATGCAAAGAAGTGCCGTAATTGGCGGCATTTAGAGAAGCGTGTTTTTAAATTTTAGAGGAGAGACGGTGTTTTTTCCTGGAGATTGATTCAGAGATAGGTAAAGGTTGAGAACTGTTTACGATACATGGCGATTTCAAGCACGATGGGCAGATGAGCTCATCAGCATGAATAAGAACAGTGGGCCTAAAAAGGCCACTTTAAGTAATACCTCTAAAAGCTATTCATTTCCTGAATTCCCAACAGATCATTAGCAATTCCTCTAATTTTCGTAAAATTTCATTTCATATTTGGAGTAAACATTGCCACATTAAAAAATAAAAACCGTAATTTTATCGGTAAATTTTTCATTACAGTTTTTATTAATCAAATTGTTTTTTTATTTTTTATTACTACAGTTTAAATGTTATTTCATTGTGATATGAATTGCACACAGATCATATTATTAATTGTCAGTTTGTGACCATTTTACGATTTTTAATATGACTCATATTGTTATCCTATTATGATTCTGCCAAAGTGGCCTTTTTAGGCCCTCAAGTAAAGACACATCACAGCATATTATCATGCCTGTGTTCCCGAACGGTTAGGCAGAGGTGTAGGTACTGTTAGGTCTATATGAGCGAATGGTACAGGGATTAATCAATTAAACGATTTTTTGTAGAATGACTTTGATAATTATTTCTGTAAACGGTTCTACGTCTTTTACATATTTTTTATTTTGTATCATGATATCCTTTTATCTGTTCTGTGATGATATCGCTGGTCAGTAAAACGGACTCCTAATTCTTTTTGTGCCTTTTAAATTCGTATTGGCGTTTATCTCATAATTTTATGCCATTATCGTATAATTACTAGAAAAGGTTGCATGCCACAAACTATGTATGTCATAATCTCTATAGTACCTACTTATAGTAATCCCACATTTCGCCAGTTATTTTTAAGCAGTTATTTGTAACAGGGGACAAGATCGAAACTAATGAAAATCTTATGGGTATACCATAGAAGAAAAATGGATTTTTACCTATCTTCAGAAGTGGATGAAGATAGGACGGAGAAACTAGTGGTATCAAAAAAGTTTTTAACAAGAGAAGTGCGTGTAAAAGTAAAAACATATAAAAAAATAATCGGAAGTCCATGGCAAAAACGAAAATGTTTCTCAGCATGAAACATTCCAATTATGGAGATGCGAATTCAATACAAAATGTAAGGTCATCGCAATTGTATAGTATTACAGGAAATAAAAACACAATCGTGCTCGGATGTGCTAGGTCACCTATCAGGAAACATGTGATTAATTGTTAATGTGGTTGCCATTACTGCCATTTTGAACATAAATGTGGTGGGCTGGGGTGTGGTGACCGTTTTTTGACAGATCGAACTAGTTAAAACTGATACACGTACGGTATTATAATGTCTCTAAGAAGTCATAAATAAGATAATTCAATAAGATGTGGCAGTTTATATATTTATTTTATTACGCATTTTAAAGTTAACTTTTACGTAATCTGGAATAGTGACGTTCTAAGGCAGCTGTCAAAAAACGGTTAACCTAGTGGACAGAGTATAAGTATGTAGATATCGCTTCACAAAGAAGACCGCTACTGTGAAAATTCTATAGTGCATTTCCGAAGCACCATGATTGTGAAAGACGGACTGGTGATCACAGTTGACTTTTATTAGGAAGGGACTTGAAAGAAACGCGACTTGAAATATATTAAGAATAAAATATACGCGTTTACTTGACCTCCTCCTTTTTCGTCGATTTAAATACTTACGTAATATTTTTCATGAAAATTTCCACCTAGTTCTGTAGCTTTTTCAGCTCGTCTAGGTTTCACGAAGCAATGCAATTGAAGTATTTGACTAACTTTTTTTTCTTTTCTTAATACAGCATCCGGTCACTGACCCGAGTGCACCAAACACGAGGTAATAAACGCAAAAACATGAACAATTATAAGTCATTCGAAATTTTACTGCTCTCATCACACCTGCACACACTTTATGTGCATTTTTAATTGTAAAACGTTTTTAATGACTTGTTTGAAATTTGGAGACGTGCGAACGAATGGCTTTTAAATATTTTCTGAAGATTGATTTATTATAACGTACAAGAAGAAAGAATTGAATGTTAAACTAATAACTGTTATTGTTAATTGTTCAACCAAAATTGGAATTCCAGGACACTGACTTGAGGCGAAAATGGAACGAGTTCCATTTTTCACAATAATGAACATCCATCTAGATAATAGTCTTAAAGATCCAGTTTACAAACAGTTTAACTAAATAATAAGAACCTTATAAAATAGGAAAAACAAAATACTGTCGATTTCAGGAAAAAACCATACAGAAACTTAACTTATGCTAGTCTGTTCTTTTGACAATTTGCAACCCATTTGTGATTTTGCGCTGACCTTTGCTCCTAAACGATCTCAGAGAGTCTTCTAGACAAACCTAAGAACTGTCAATTTGGCACACCCAGATAAATAGCGCGCGTAAAAAAATAACATTTCATAAATAGAACACAGTATTTTATTTGAACCCTCACCGGTTTTATAAGCAGCCAGTACATAAAAGAGGTTGCGTTTCAATAAATAAGAGTGAAACCTACACTTTATGTAAAGTTTTTACATCAGTTACTTATGTACGCACGTCTCATTAAAGTGACATGAAAACAGTAGGTAAGTACCTCGACCTACGTTTACGGCAACTGCAACAAGGCGTCTGAAATGTATAGAGATATTACAGAAGTAATAGTAGGAAAACAGTAATAGTAATAGTAACAGTAATAGTAGTAGTAGTAGTAGGAAAACATAAAAGGGCATCGACACGTCACACCTGTGAAGTTCTGAAGGTCTTTAGAGCATTGTGTGTTGTGATAGTAAATAATGGGCTCTTTCATAGTTATTAAATATATATCTACTATAATAAAAATAAAGCTGAAGACTTTGTTTATTGAACGCGCGAAACTCTGGAACTACCAGTCGGATTTGATACATTTGATAGCCCAATTCTCGACGAAGGTTATATGCTAGTTAAACTTCATGCTACAACTGTTAGGAGCCGGGCGATTGGATGCGACGCGGTGGGTCGAGGGCCAAAATTTCACGCGGACGAAGTCGCGGCCCTAGTATACTTATAGTTAAAATATACATTTAGTCGAAAAGTATTCGTAACGTGGTTTTCAGATTAAACAATTTTCCCTCTAGTATTCAAAAGTGTTAATGCAGAAATTACTCGACCTAACTGTGGTAATCAGCTGACTCACACTCATCGCACTTCCCACAAACATGGAAAACAGTTTTACTGAAATCAAGCTATCCTTCAAAACTCTTCTTATCAGTCCTACTGTAATTTCTCTGCACATTGTAGTTATTCTGTTACACATTGTTCGACATCGGTGCGCGGCCTCCTCTCCATACGCACCGCACTACTCGATAATTGGAACTCGCTAACTTATCTGTGGTGCGAATAAGGTGCCTGTCGAATCGCTTTCGACATCAAGCGATTGTAGTTTTCTAGGCAAGTAATAGTGGGATTCATTTGGAAAGGCATTTGTCGAGCTAAGTTTTGGGAAGATGACTTCTTCAATATAATGTAACTAAACGGTTAAAAAAAAAATACAAATAAGTTATGTTCACGACTTTTCTTATCAGTCTGCAAGCTCGTCATCGAGACATCACCTTAAAAATATGATCATACTTTACGGTGATTAACTGTGACTGATTGCTGCACCGTGATATATCTGGCACCGATATGTAGCTGTCGATACGCCGCGCGCCGCCGTCGATATCGCCGGAGGCCCTGTTCCGATCTCTCTATATGGATATTCACCAAAAACCGTTGCAAAAACTCGCACAAGTGCGTATGTAAGGCGGGCAAGCCTTACAGGATGACAGCGCGCTCGCGTCGGACAAAGAATGATACAAGAAATAATTACGCCCATTGATCGGAGCTCATTAAAATGGACCAATGGGCGTCGGCGCGGGAACAACTACAAAAGGAAAACGGAACGGGTAGGCACAATTTGCCGCGGCGCCGCCGCCTGCCCTTTCTTATTGAAATAATTCAACTTATTCAATTAGATACAAAGCCGTTATTCTCAGGAATTTATCAATTAAACGTCGTTTGTGCGGAGGTCGACTCGCTCGTTAGACATGTTTTAATTCTAAGCACGGACACAGCCTTGGATCAGACGCGCGTCAGTTCCGCGGAGGACAATGTTACACTTCAATGCTTCCATGTTTTTTTGTAGAGCTAAGCACAAAGCAATTTGGGTCCAAGAGGGTGATATTCAATTATAATACAATTTCAGTAAGTCTACATTTCATTATTTTTTAATCGACTTGTAATTATAATAAAATGGAAATATTTTGCAAATAGTAACTAACAAGTACCTAACAAATATTACGAAATATGATTTGAATAACTTTAAGACGGTATCAGAGAAACATCTAAGTTTTTATCGTAACTCCTGGTTGATTTCTACTTCAAACAAACTCGTTGATGTCTTTACTACGGGGTTACACACACTACGGGGCTACGGCACAACATGTTCGTGATTTGGTTTGTTTCTTTAGCCTTTTTTTCTTATTGTTATGGTTATATGTAATTTTAACCGGCATCTATTAAAATTAATTTCTACCAGTATTTTAATTTTAAATTATAACGTTCAAGATGCATCGCACGTCATATTCTCCTTTTTCAATCAACATTCCCAATATGTCGTGCAAGCCCAAAGCCTTAAAAGTATCAGCCCAACCAAAATCAAACACGAAAAATCTTAAGCACAGTTACTCAGCAAAACAGCTGTGCGCGGCGCGTGCGCAGCATCGTCACACGCGACGCACAAATTGACGCGCGACAAGATGGCCGCGGAATAATAACGCGAGTTAATGAGACGCCCGCAGTGGGCGCACAGCCCCGGAGCAGACCCGCCGAATATCATCGCAGGCTGTCAGTACGTGTTTAATGAGACTGGAGGAAACGTTTAAGATAAGCGTGTGTTGGACGTTGCATGCAAAGAATTTGGTGGGAACGGGCGATGTTTTCTTTTTTGGGTGGTGGACTGAACTGAGAGAAAGAACCCTTTTATGCAAGACAATACTTTCGTCTTTACTCTCCATAGATCCTAAAACGCAGGTGATCATAAATAAGCCAGTTCCAGGTTATGGCATAGCTCGTGAATGGGATAGGTCTTCGTTGGAATGTTTTGATTGTTCTTGCGACACTTTTACAATAAGGGGCCTTTATGATTTGAAGCAATAGCTGCTTTATCTTAATTATCGATTAGGAGTCAACCGTACTGCGCCTACACCACTCCTGCTAAATATCTTTGTGTGTTTATAACTGTGCACAATGAAAAGGTGTCAGCCTTCGGAATTGATTGTCATGGGATTAATTATTAATCTTTGTAACTAATAGAAAAATCCAAGTCAATTTAGTCCGAAAACTTAATTATGAGGTGTTAAAGAGCAGTGGTGGCCCAGTAGCATCGGCCACGATTTACGAGTTGTAGGTCGTAGGTTCGAACCCCGACAGGCGCTTTACTTTGGGTAAATAATTTCATCACCACTACTCTTAAAACGGCGAAGGAAATCATCGTGAGGAAAGCATGTCCTAGAATAAAAAAATCGAAGACTTTTGACATCTACCAACCAGCACTGGGCCCGCGTGGTGGATTATGACCCACTCCCTCTCACCGAGAGGAGCCCTGTGTTCCAGCAGTGGGAATGTTATGGGTTGATTATGTAAAGAGAAGTTATTTTTGTTTTCAGGTCTAATAAAAAGGGAGAGATCTCGAGCACGACTCGATGAGGGGCCATATGGATGATGAGCCGAGATACTCTTTCTATGCCTTATAAGTTATAATGTAGACAGCTAACGGTCCACTATTCCTGAACTTGAGGTGTTGTAAAACACTTTTAATTGAAAATACATTCACAAGCAAGTAAGTCTTCGTGTTAACGACCAAGTACTTACGTAGGTACATGCAACTTGCTCTTAATGGCTTTTATATTACTTGTTAGAGGCTTGTAATTATATTCAGCATTCAATAACTTATGACCATCGACGCATCGTCGTTACCAAATTTGATTGCACCCAACCATTTTGGCAGTGCACGCCTTCTTCACGATACTCATAAAATACTAATTAGGTAGGTAAGTAGTACATATGATAAAACCGTTCCGTTCGTAAACCTGCAATCAGCATAAATTCTTAATTATTTATAACTCACATAAATATGGGAGGTGATATTTACAATATGGTACTGAATATTGATTGGGTCAAAGTTTTTATGAATATTATATGCTTATAATTTATTCGGTAATTTATTTATTTATTTATACATTACAATTATATCAGGTGCTTGGATTAAGTATTAAATCAACTTTAATTGGTAAGTGCTATTTTTAAGCTGTGAGTGCTATTTTTGTAAGGTTATCCCCAACAGCCTACGCAAACTCTCAAAACGGTGGTGAAAAACATCGTGAGGAAACCGGCATATCCATAAAATTAAAACTCATGTTTCATCTACCAACCCCCACATCCGCGTGTTGGATTATAGCCCGCTCCCTGTCACAGAGAGGAGGCCTGTGTCCCAGCAGTGGGAAAATTATTGGCTGATTATGCTACACAAACTACCAAATAAAAACGCGTTCAAAGACACATACGTGTAAATACAAGAAACAGGCTAGACTATGTATTGAAGAATGTAGATCTATATTATGTATCTGACTATATACAGTCAAGATCAAGAAAACTTATCTTTCACTACCCAAAAATAGCTGCTCTCAGAACTCAAATACCAACCAGCAATTGTGAAGGTACCTGACTGCCTACCCCATTAAATATTCACGCCGCTTTACCAAAACAAAAACGGATCACGTCCTTGTCGAAACGAATACAAAAAATGGCAATGTTAGTTAGTTTCACGAACATGATCAGCGACCAGTTTTTGCGTGCTCCGTATCAATGGAGCTGAATGGTTCGACGGCGACGCAAAAAGAGATTCGCCGCGTGTCGCCATTAGTATGTGTGGTGGCGTCCGAATGTGAGCATTAATTTATTGATAATATTGTATTGAATAATGCACGCTTCGGAACGCTGCGCTGTACTGAGCACGCGCACGCTTCCTGCGACAACCAGATTTCGGTAGCGGTACAATACGTGCCGATTTTATTAGCACACATTATATTGACAATGCCCGTCTGGTTTCCTGGTGTTTTCACTTTTTTCTTTTTCGAGGTTTCGTTTTGGTAATGGCATTGATGAATTTTTGCGACATAAGAAATACTGGTAAATACCGTTACCGAGCCGGATTGAATGGAAAACGGTTTAGGTAAGAACATTAAATTGGAAGCACTGGATGATTGAATGTAAATTCTGCGCGTAATTTCCGTTTATGGAGCATAAAATTAATTTTATACTGTTGTTAATTAGATTTTAATTTAAAAGACATTACTGCGATACTGTAAACTCGTATAACGCCCGTAAAGTTATGTTAAATACTTCGAAAATCTTGTATTCGTGTCTATTTATAAATCCCATAATAATTACAATACCCTATGTTGTATATATATGTATGATCTTGTAAATTGTTTTAACGTTTTACTTCACGATTATGAATAGTATAAGTAAAATATTTTCTCCTTCTGATACTCTACCAATTATTTTTCCAAATTACTGGAAAAACGCGCTCCAACTATTTATGAACCTCATTGTTAGGAGTCACGAAACTGGCTAATAAGTGGATGACGGCAAGGAAACCTTAATAAGCAAAATGAACTGGAAATTTATGTAGCCCTGGTGTGGCATTAATTAAAATACTTTGCGGCCATTGCGCGGCCATCAGGCATACCGCAATCTGTCCCGGGCATTTGTTAAAAGGCAAGTTTTGATAAAAACACCGATTGCGACGATTTTCCGTACAAACAAAATGTTCGCACAAAATAAAGGTTAAGAGCATCCAATAAATCTTTGTCCACCTTTTTGTAGTTGCTATGTTGAACATAAAAGTCATATTACGTTTTTGTTATAATCCTTTTTCGATGTTTTAAATTGATCTCGTTTTTAAGATGATGATGGTACTTAAAAAAGATTTGCTTGGCTGCTTGTTTTTTGAGATCCCATTGAATAAAAGATTCGAAACCATTTCGATTTCTTCATGTAAATAGTCGACTGCAAATATATTTTTTCATTTCTTCAACCACTATTCCTGTCATTGCTGAGTAATCAATTAGGCAGAGAATTCGCCATTTCTTTTTATGTTGCATGTTTTTAACATGTTTTAAGATAGCATGAGCCATCTAAAAATAAACCGAACAAACACATCCTTGTTATCACTGTCCTCGCAACAACGTCGAAACTAATTTAAATATCGAAATGCATTAAAAGTCACTGGGCACACGCTGCGCTCCTTTATTTCTATTTAATTAAGTCCAAATTAGAGCAACAAAAAGGTTTGGTAAAAAGTTCAGAATACGAAAGTATCTCGTATATCGAGGCTCGTTTTGCATACGGTCCTCGGGCGGGGTAAGGGACAGTCGATTGACAACCACGACTCATTAAGTCAACCAGATCGAACGAGACCTGATCAAATTTCCAACTGACTTGCTGAACACGTTCGTATCACTTAATGTAAAGTGAAGCTTTACGGAGGAAGGGCCACGGCAAAAACTGATGCATGTTGTTTTTAAAAGGTTAAGGATTATGATAAGATCTTTTGGAAAGGTCGCATGTTACACCCTAGATCATATTTGTGCTGGTGGATACCATGACAGACTTTTATTCCTAACGTCTTCTTCTTCATATCGATGATTATCTTTTATTAATTTTATATAAGCTTCGACCAGAATTCGGCCAACTTCAACATAGCGACAACATTAACAACGCGTCAGCGTTGGCCTCGCAAAGGTGGCCATAGTGCAGACGTTTTTTCAGGAGGGCGCGTAAAGAGGTGAGGCGTTTGTGATGTGGCTCCACAGTCGTACTGTGGTAACGAGAAAAAAAGCGTAGCCTTGAGCTGCGTTATATCTAGATAATAAACAAAGAATCATGCACAGCAGCAAATGATAAACACAACCTGAAAGGATCCATAGACCATAGACTACACGCCTAATGAAACAGCTTCAAACTACAAATCGACTACACAATTCATCATTCAGCCAAAGCTGAAGCCATCATTTAGACTGACCAAATGAGCCGACCGTAGTTGCGGCGCCTCTGGTCTGATATGACAATGATTTATACATTGTCAAGCGAGATATACCCGCGGCGGGCGTTACTTTCTATATTGTAAGTTTGTAACGAGCTTGACGCGTATCCAGACGCAACTACGATTAATATCTGTCTGAAGCACGTCCCGTTGCGTTCGGATACATAACTTTATTACAATAGCCTTTTTAGCATCGTTTGTTAGCGGATTGATTTGTAATGTGGTTTGTAGGTTGTGATCATGCAGGAAATGGTGCGGCATAAGGGTCATCGGTGTTCAGGACAAAGAGAGAGACAACACAATTCAATGCTATAACAAAGGGAAACTAGTAGTACCTGCTAGGATTATCTAAACTAATATTGTAACGAGAAAAGATTAGATTTTGTATGTTTATTTGTTACGCTTTCACGCTAAAACAGATGAACGGATTTGGATTAAATTTGGTACATGGGTAGATCATGACCTGATTTGGACATAGAATACTTTTTATCCCGATTTTCTCCCGAGGTTGAGACTTATGCGAGTGAAACCGCGGGGGGCAGTTAGTTTCAACTAACAATGAAAGTATTTTGTCATGACTCCACCAGACATCAACTTTTCATAAAAAGCGAGAGTTCATGTGTCATCTTGAGTTTCAGATCGAATGACAATTAAAACATTGTTGGAATATTATTGTTAAGTTTGCAGCACCAATTCAGTTTAGAATTGAACTGCCCATCATAGGATATATTTAAACATCGCCTGAAATGAGAACCCGGGAGGTCAGTAAGCCTTTTTATTCAGTAGAATGATTTATTAATTTTACATTACGAGCGTACACTCGAATAAAAATAAATGGACCAGCCATCATGCAAAGAAACAGGTAGGACGCACCTAGGTGCGTATAGTAACTAGGTAGGTACATACGGCCTTTGTACAAGGCACTTTCTTGCGACGCATTCATCGGGGACAATTACACGAGATCGGAATACCAACAGCATCTTCTTATATTTATTCAGGCAATAAAGCGGGGGACCCGGAATCCGCGGCATCGGGCCTCGCCGACCGCCGCGCCGCGCCCGCGCAACAAAAACCTGACTACACATACGCTGACCAGTTATTTGTCAAAAATAAAATTATGTTCTGATTATTATTTCAAGCAAGATGCGGCATCCGCCGGCCAGAGGGTGCACGATGCAGGCGATAAAGCGACAATAAAATATATAAATAATTCATATCGCAGAGCCGAGTATTGATTCACAAGAACGTGTTTCAAATGTTTTATTGTCAGTGGTATTAATAAATGGGGCAGATGTATGGCCCGTTGTTTTTCGCTGCCACATGATTGCTCCGCTTGGCAGTTCAATTAATAAAAATCAAATTTGTTATTTTTGCAACGACGACGGCTCTCTGAATGCGTTTTGTGAACCTGACTGGTTCAAAGAATTTTAAAGATACTTCTGGTTGCATGTTTACTGCTTCAATTACAGTGTGATCGTGGTTATTCGATAAAATTAAATATTATTTTCTTTATATTTTCCTTGAAGATACCGTAAAAGTTATGGGTAGTTAATAGAATTGTTCATTAACTACAGTACTTCGCAAGGGCTACAACGTGCTACGAGACTACGGCGTATGTTCTACGCATTGTTTTTCGGGATCAAATGAATTCACCGTAATTAATACACCTATATAGATAGGACATGAGCACACCTACATAACAAAAACTAAGACGCCATTAATAACATGTATTTCAAGACCACATAGCTCCATGGTCGTCAATACAATCAAAATTCATTACTTTATTATAATAGATCGCGCAAATGAAGCAAAAATCGACTCATCAACAAGTTCTACAATCGATCATGATAGGCAATGGCCATTCATTTATACATCCTTTATTTAAAAAAAAACAAAATTGTGTCATTACAATTCTGTGTCGACTTCGAGACATACCAAACTCGTAATTACTACTACTGAAAAACTATCGCTTACCTATTCAATTATATTATACTTAAGTATCCATATGTATGTACTTTTAGACCAATCAGCTGATATCCTTAAGGTCAGGCTCGGAGGTAGGCGGACCTAGCAGGTGCACCAAGGATTTCGAGTCATTTCTTGTAGGCGCAACCTTATTCCATGTACTTAGATGATGTAGAAAAAGTTTTTATTATCATTTAAACTGATCCTAGGAACACATACTAGTAAGTATTTAAGGGCTAAAGTAGTTCATCCATTAAATAGACAATTAAAAAATAAACGAGCTTTGTACCTGTTCTTTTATTTTTAGTTAGCTTGTGTACCCGTGTATTGGCGGCCGGTACGATGTTGAATATTGTAGTAAAATAAAATATAGTAGGTACGTATTATATGAAACCAAATATAGATAATAGTATAATAAAACAAGGTTTCAGAAACCAAAACTCAGTGAGAGGCCCCTTGATGATAAATAAAGTGTACCCTCCAAAACTAATAAATTCTGTAAGAAATAATAATAAACATTCGACAGATCTAGAGTTAAAACAATGATACATACTTAGTTTTATGTAGTGCTGTGTAGTTAAAGTAAAATTGTTCGCGAAAATCGTTCCCCTGAAAAGCTTTCTCCATGAGAAGCCTCTAGGATTGTATTGAATTAATGCTTTGTATTTTCCGAAAACGAAACCGTGCAAAATAGTGACTACTGGCTTAGGGTATGATGGCGAAGTAATAGGTACAGTGTGATTTGCGTTCCAATAATTTTAGGGGCCTTAGGGCTCTTAGTAATATGGTCTCCTGCCAGGGAGGTTATATATTTGCAATCTTTAGTGAAGATTTGGCTTCACAAACTTAAGACATGAGGTAGCGCAGAGGTTTTATAGGACAAAAAGGTCTACATATCAAAAAATTACCTCAACATCAATTCAAGTCCTTTTCCAGTAAGATTCAATTCGAAAAAAGCACGTCAAGGATAGTCCAATTACATTATTTATAAAACGTATGAGGCGTACATCAAAATTAAATAATACAGTGGTTGGGATCAAAGGGGCCGCGGAATGAAGATTTGCTCCACAAAATGTCAACAAGACACTGTTCGCCGACAAAGGCGAGGCAAGCGGCTCGTGGCCAAGGTTGCCACTTGACACTCGTCGGGAGGAAGGACAGGATTGCCCCTCAACCAAAATATTTATACAGTCCTTTTTTTACCGATACTCTTTAAAGCCCGGAATACACATGCCAGTAACTTGCACAAAAGTATGCAAGTAGATGGCATGCCATTATGGTATTCACCAATCAAAAGTTGTTAAGTCACACGATATGCAACGATGGGCTGTACGCTAATACGCACAAAAATGGAATTCACTTATTACTAATTGCCGTGATGTTTTGGCTTTCAAACTTATTTCAGCTGAGTCACGTAATCCAACGGCAAGCAAGTTTATACGGTCCGGTATCGGTCAAGGATAGCCATACTTATTTTGATGGCAAAAAATATTCAATATAAGAACCTGGAAGTTTTAAGCTGTTTTTCATAATGGATGCACTCTACCTACATATATTGTTTGAGTTCATAACCAACTGATGCACTTTATTTTTTTCAGGTTTATATATTCAGTTGAGCTTTTTGGAACTTATTTTAATTGACAAAGATCAAAACAGATAGACCACATAATTGCCTAATCGAACATTGTTATTATTTTTAAGTGTGACTTTCTTTTTCTCATATTTACTCAGTCTCTGTGGCACCCCTGAGCGTACTCCAGGGGTCAGGTTGTCGGGCATCCGCGGCTCGCTACGCTTATTTCACAGTAATCGGTTAATTGTACACCCTTAACGAGTGCCACTATCGACCGCGGTCGCTTCCACCAGCCACCACTGACCCGAACAAGAAGTGTTAAATCATTGCTAGAGACTGTAAACCTTTTCATTTAGTAAATATGTAATAGATCTAGGTATTATACGTAATTGCCGATATTTGTTTAGTAACAACGGACACTTTTGTGAGAATATGAACTGACACTTATGTTTCTGAGAATATGACCATCTTTACATACCAAGACCCCTCCGTAGCTCAGAAAGCACGTTAAGCCATTGGTCCCGGCTGTCACTCGTGGATCTTTGACAGCCATTACTGGTCGTCAGAAGCCCGAAAATCTGACAACCAGTCTTACCAAGGGGTATCGTATTACCCAGTAATTGAGTTGTGGAGGTCAGATAGACAGTCACTCCATGTAAAATACTGGTATTCAGCTGCATCCGGTTAGACTGGAAGCCGACCCCAACATAGATGGGAAAAGGCTAGGCAGATGGTGTTAAATTATAGTTTTTACTCTACAAGTAAATATCTCAAAAGTAGGTTATAAGTATGTAATTCATACAGAGGCTGGTAGAATACCACATGACTGTAGATAAATTAATCGCAACTAGTGGAAAACAATGTTTATAAGACCTAGAAGTAGCACTCGTTACGGCACGAGCAAGTATAATAAACAATGCATTTAAAGCTTAGCCGGTTAAAAGCACGTAACTTAAAAGTTACTCCATTCTAAACTCAATAACTTCCACTTAATAAGCATTTTGCATAACCGCATATCTCAGTGGCGCAATGGGTTCACATTTGTTGATAAATATTGAAATTTGCGTTGATTTCCATTAGGGCGCACTGGACCACACACGGCGCGGCCTGTTTGTTCCGTGCGAGCGCGATATTTTAACGGTTTAGTGCGCATATTAATACAGATGACATGTGACGACGGCGCACAATCTCCTTTATCTCCCCAACAAAGAATTCGATTAATCCTTGATTAAAATAATTAGCCATTCGCTACAGAGCGGGAGACCACGCCGACAGGATGCCGGCGACCACCACCCGAACCAATGCGAAAAATTAATGAGATAACAATCAATAAGAGAACGTTGACATAAACTTTCAATTGAAGTCATAGCCTGAAACTTTACGGCTTATATTATAATATCCTTCGTACAGCAATCGTGATAAGTGAGACAGCACGAAAATTAAAGTTTAAAAACAAAAGTAATTTTGGTTTTTATACATAACGATTTTTAATATCAATGCATTTTATGTGCCCATAATATGTTTTCTGTATACAAACCTACATGTATAAAATATATGTAGCGGTGTTGTCGAAGCCGGTAGCAATAGAATGCAATGAAAAATCGTTATAGCTTTACATAAATACATACTGAGACCATAACCATTAGCAGTGTCGGCCAGATCAACATAATTAACCGTCGATTAAGATTAACTGATAAAGGTTAAGACGCTACTAAAATCGTAATGTAATCCGTGTTTAATATGTACTTAACTACTTACCCGTATCAGTACGAGTTGCACGAAGTGCGGACGCGTCTGAATGCACCCATTCTTCCGTCGAAGCGTTGCTTTTCCTGACTCAGATAAGATAAACATCCAGGATTATTAAATAGCAGATTATTACCAACCTTACCTACTATCACTCAATCCTCTCTCTACTATACTAATCAATCAATCTACCTGTCTCAAAACATGTAGTCAAAGTGACCTCTGCGCTGCCACCGAAGACGCTGAGGAAGTAGCGAAGATCTGAAATACAGTCGTGCCAGCGATACGAAGAATAAGAATCTGCCTAACCTTTTCCCAACCATGTTGGGGTTGGCTTCCAAACTAACTGGATGAAGAAAGAAAGAAACCTTTCACAACCCAGTTACTGTGTAACACGATATGGCAAGACTGGTTGTCTGACTTTTTGGTCGATGAAGAAAAACATCGTGAGGAAACCGGCATGTCCTAATACCAAAAAAATCGAAGACATGTGACATCTACCACACCGCATTGGACCCACGTGCTGGTTGACGGCCCACTCCCTCTCACCGAGAGGAAGCCTGTGTCTCAGCCGTGGGAACATTACAGAGGCTGATTATGATGATCTAGTGGCCCCATTGTCAGTCGCTGTTTACTTCTGCATATTTATCACAATTTTCATAAGGGAATTTTATCTAACCGATCCTCCAAAAACTTATTGAACATCTAATGATGCACTCTATTTTTAATAATTGAGCCTTTTTTAACTATCTGGCCTTTTTTCACAGTTGTCCGCAGTAACTAAGCGACGTCGCACGGCGGCGGCGTTTGCGCATCTACACTTACAAAAAATGGTCACTTTTATTGCAGGTCATTATTCTATGGTTATTACCATAATTTGTTTTTATACACGCCTGTTTAGAACATAATTAAATAAAGGCGAGGAACGACTAACGACTCTGGCCAAGTTACGTGCTGGCGTCCCTTTTAACAAACAGGTTAGGTTAGGTTAGAACTTGGATGCAGCGGTTGGTCACCCGCGGTTGTCACAGTGACTTGGCCATTTAATATTTTTAGTACCCGAAAATAGGAATTTTATGAGGTTCACAAAATGAGGCACTATCATATTAGATTGTTCAATAATAATTTTAGGAGCGCGAAATGGGAACTAATAGATGTTCGATCAAATATATGCCTTTTATAATACCATCCTGTGAACTCCTTAAATTAAAATTACCCGAATTTCTCAGTCTTATTTATGTCCAAATGAGGCATTGTGTCGAATTATGATGGCAGGAAACCGTCGATCGTCGCCGAAATCGATTGTCGATGTCGTATAATATTATTAAGGCTTTTTTAAGTCGCTCTCGAAAGATTTAATACAGGTTCAGACAGGATATTACTGTAGTCTTATTATTCGCACGTACCTATAGGTTTTTGTCTTCAAAAGCAGGTCGTGTTTGGTAACACTGCCTGCGCAACATGTTTTTTTTAAATCTCCTTTTTACTAAAGACTTTGTGAAATATGTGTTCTTCTTCGGAATTAGTTACCTACGTGGGTATGGGGACTCACGGTCGGCTCGGCACCTCCCCACAGACAATGGCCCACCTTCCATCCTGCCCCGCATGTCCTGTCACCTGTGCACTTGATGAGCTTATGACTACGTCAGTGAGCGGAGTTCGCGCAGCTCAATTTTGGGCCTAAGATGTTTTAACTTTTTGCCATCGATGCGCTAAGAAGTAGAACCCCTCTATGTAAATAGATATATTTTCATATTTCTATGTCTGTGTATCACCTGCAATCAATATTAAGTATATTACTATAGGTACAGGTATTGTAACTATTTAATGGAACATGAAAAAAATATTGCAAATGCAGCAATACCGAAAAGGGTAAGGAAAGTGTTGTAAAGTGAATCGCAGTTTGATTCCCATGGACCGGTGCACTTGCTGGCGATCGCATTTCTCTCACGCTTACCTACGTTAAGGGGAAGACTGGTGGTTGAGAATTAAAAAAAAAATTGTGGTACCTAAGTAAAGCACTTAGAAACCAGCGGATCAGATTAATACGACGACCAAACTTACTTAACCGAAGAATTACTAACTTTATCTTTACGTTATATCTTAAATTCATTGTTGTATAAGCATCTCATTGTATTTAGGTACTTACCTACTTACTGTGATCTAAAATATGAGATCTGTATAATCATCACAATTCACATTAAGTCAAAAATTCAACTACATAAAACATATTTATTTAATTTAAAACATAACGACTTCCCCTTAACCTAACTCCATTGAGTGCAGCCGCAAACCAGCAAAAAGCGTTCATTGATTGATCCTTTCACTACGTTGGCTGTGGCACGCCATGGTAACCCGACATTCCCACAAAAAAACACGCAACACACGGCGATCATCTGAATCCTTGCAATAATACGTCGTTTAACAATAACATAGAAAACTAAGCAAGTAGATAGATATTATTGTATAGTATAATTATAATTTGCTATTTAACTGATATTTTCATATTGAGAAAAAAGTTCAGTTCTTCCAGGAATGTTTGAATAACCTACTAATGCAATTTTGCAATGCTTAAATCAACGGGGTAATAGCGTAGCACACTACCAGTACCTACTGTAGCAATAACTTTCATTTTGACAGTTCGACAACATTCATTGCGTTTTTTACGTTGTAAGCGGACAAATTCGAACATATGAAGCTGTGGATTAGTAATATCCTTTAAAATGATTCAGATTGAGATAGATAAGTTTTACGACACGGTTAGCGCTGTGGCTGAGCGATCGACTGCTGCGCTAGGCTGCGTGTCGCGGGTTCGATTCCCGCACGGAACAAATATTTGTATTGCTTACAGGTAGTTGTGTTGTAAATGTTTGTAAACGCACCCACGATACAGGAGTACTACGTAATATACAAAAAAAAAAAATGTGTTTTACGCAATTAGGGTGCACCACAAAATTGTGTATAAGACCCTGATTAATAGGGTCAGTTAACTAGTATGGTATAGCAAAGCATCCCATTCATCTAGTAATAGATAGAGATGGAAAGAAGTGCCATCGAATCAACTTTCATTTGTTTCTGTTAATAAAAACATGGGCATCTACTAGTCTTCGAGTAGTTTCCTACCTAAGAACCGTATAAAAATATGATGAAAAAACTTAAAATGAAGTCTTCAAACCGGACAATGAGATGTCACACATTGTATAGAACATCTCGTGTTATTGTGCTCATGATTTGTAGGATATTGAAGAAAGGCAGGACAAGTGTGCAGGCTCGCAATGACCGTGGGAGACTCGCTCGCAAGCCTTCCACCGTGGGAACTTTGTGAATAATTGGGTTTTGTAACTTCTTGGAATGCAAATAACTTTACGAGGAAGGGTTATTAGCAATGTCAACTGGCTGTAATGTCAAAACAATTTGTTCGACGAAGGCCTAGTCAGGACTCAGTCTCTTGGAACAAAAAGCTCATACCAAGTTGTAGCAGTGTGAAAGACAATAGTTACAGCGGGGTAATTGAGTAACACACTAACAGTACTGTAGCAATGGTTTTGATTTTGACAGTTCAACAACATTCATTGCGTTATTTACGTGTTGAGCAGACACATTTTTCGAACATATGAAGCAATGGATTAGCAATATCCTTCGAAATGATTCAGACAACCTTGTGACGGTAGCAGGAACCCGTTGGATGCGAGAAGCACAGAACCGATCGATGTGGATGTGCTTAGGGGAGGCCTATGTCCAGCAGTAGACGTATTTCGGCTGAAATAATGAATAGTGCACTTATGAAAATAATTACAAGAATTCCGTCAATATTTGCTTATGTGACATTATAAAATAGCTACATAATGATAATTTAGTAATAAACCTAGATAAGACAAAAGTTATGCACTTTCATCAACCAAGACCCAAACGTTACCATTACTTACCTACCAAGGCTAACATATTGAAGAAGCAAAGAAAGCTAAGTTCTTAGGTAGTGAACGACAATAAACTCACATGAAAACCTGCGGGTTAATTGCGAAACACACAATCAATCTCAATCTGAATCATTTTGATGGATATTGCTAATCCATTTGCTTCATAAGTTCGAAAATTTATTTGCTCAACACGTAAATAACGCAATGAATGTTGTTGAACTGTCAAAATGAAACCGATTCCGATTGATTGTGTGTTACGCAATTAGGGTGCGGGGTGGCAGGCACATCGACGACCAAACTGTAACCATGAATTCAGCACATGTTTCTAGACCCTAGCGTAGAAATGTTTCGTCGGGTATCAAAATAAGAATGTCAGTCAAAATGTATGGAAAATCATTTTTTTTTTAAATAACCAATGAATTATTTTAGGTTCAGAATTATGTATTGAATCCATGGTAACCGGTTGCGCGTCAATGTCCCTGCTACCGTCTCATTACCCATGCATGCATCAAAAACAAATAAGACTCATGCAAAGTATGTACCTCCCTAACTTAGAAACCGACCCACGACCTACCTACAACAGCATCCGATCTACAGCGAATTATTATTTTACAAACGCACAATACCTACTTAAAGAAGACATCACCAGATGACCAGACACAATCTTGATAAGGAATCAGCGATCAATTTCAGCCTAATTATTTACAGTTAACAAAACAGTATTTTCATGCAAAATTTAACGATTTACACATTCACTGGGCGCTGGTTATTAATACCAAGATAAGAAAAGCTTTTTATAAGCATCTTCATCTTGCTTGATGAGTGCAATCATAATTTAATTTAATAGCACCCCGCACTTATTTTTTCGGAAAGTGAATATGCACCGGCAATTACCTAATAATGATGGCATAACGTTAATTCTGCGGTAATTTATCGCACACTGTATTGAAAAAGATATGACACATATAAGTTCGATTTATTGATACAGATTTTGTGAACCACTGTGTAGGTAAAGTACCTACTTGGAACTAATAGTTAGGTTCCTACTTCTATCGTGGGTGTCCTGTGGGGTACTAGCGTATGCAATGGCTTCATTTTGACAGTTCAACAACATTAATTGCGTTATTTACGTTAGCGAGCAGACAAATTTTTCGAACATATGAAGCAATGGATTAGCCAATGATGAATGATGGATTCCTTCAAAATGATTCAGATTATGTTTGAAATTGTGTTACACAATTAAAGTGGTTGCTTGGAATTAAAAATCCGGTCAGAAAGGGTTAACTAGCCACAAGTACATATTTGCTAAAGGGCGAGATTGTTTGTCTTATTGGAACACAGAGTAAGGCGGACTGAAATGACGCAAGGTTACGGGGAAAACACACTTTAGAATTATTACCCGCTAGAGACGTGAAACCTTGGTGTGAAACGAGTTTGAAAAGCAATAGACTAGAATAGAAATTACTCTACCAACCAATCAACAAAATAAACAATACCTAATAGGTGGATAGGTTGTAACACTTATCTCTACCACCATCACCTAATCAAGAGACAAGACTCTACTCAGAACACTTCTCAAGATCTCTCTTTTACACACAAGGTACCTACAGTCGTTAAAATACCTCTAATGATGCTCATCGAGCCCTTCATGACGTTAAAAAGACTGCTCCTTAACTGGACACACTGAGAAAATTATCATTCATTCGAGAAATGGCGTCCATTATAAAAGGTAGGAACGCGCTATGACTGGCTTAGCCACTGCCAGCCAGTGTCCTTAACGACGTCGCCGGCGCACTTGACTTTGATCAATATTTCGACTTTTTCACTAAGTTGGAAATTGTTGTTGAGGCATTGCCGTGCTTGAGTAATGTACCGTAATCATCTTCGGACGCGTTTTAGGTTAACTTTGGAGTTTGAACGCTAAGAAAATAGCTTTGTAACATCAACACAAGTGCATTTGGGTTGTTCTTGTTCTACGATAATATTATGCCATGTAAACGATCTGTCTCTTTTGAGATCTTAAATACCTAACATAACGCCTATATTTCCCAGGGGCAGGCAGAGGTGCTTAGTAATAGGCTAGATCCACATTTCGCCATTTAAATTTAAATTACAGTCTCATTGAAGTTATACGTACCTAATAGGCTTCAACCTAACCTAATAGGCTGGATTGTGCAATAAGCTCATGCCTATTGCACAGCCCAGGCTCCGGCCCCGGGCCGCTTCTGACAAGTACCTGAGGAAAAACCCAAGCCAATCCAGTCCAGAACCCAGGAACCCATGCTCAGCAGTTGCTTTTGCGACCACTTGGTACACCAACGAAATAACCTAGTTTGTGTATGCTTGGTGTGTTCTCCGTTAGATAATTAAATGGTGCAAAAGTAATGGATTGATGACTCTGCATAAAAACAATGATCCTTTCAAACCTGGGTTCGAGAGGCATCTAACGGAAAACTGTCAGTTTACCCTTTATCTTTATAGGAGCACGATATAATCGACTATTAAAAAAGACTCATTAATTAATTTTGTGTTACTTGCAGAAAAAAAAATCTATTCAAATATGCAACCCCTTCAACTGTTGCTTTATTAGAAGAACAAAGCTATCGAATCCTGACAATAGGTATCATTTTTAAAGTCATGAATATGCAAAAATAACAATTATGATAATCAATAATATTGGCTTTGATCTTGAATTTTAGTCGAGTCATGTAACTATCATTAATAGATCGATACATCGTAATGGAATCGATTCTGCACAAGTTCGACATAGGAAGGGTTAGGTTTGACACCTGCGTGGTTTTGAATGGGAGGCTGGGAGAAAAAAACAGCGCATCCATCAGTAGAATATTATGAGGGGCTGGAGAAGCAAAATTGCTGGAAAGATTAGTTATGGGAAAAGGGATTTTATCTTGGCCCCCAGACCAGAAAACCCAATTAATATGTTTTGTGAATAGATTCTATTACCCAAGTTGTGGTAATCTGTAATAGGTAGAGGGCCATTTCTAAAGACTCGTCTGTTGTAATTTCAACGTAGTGTCAATGGTCATAAGTCACAAACGCGTGCTCATGATAGTACTGCTATCTTGATTCAAGAATCTAGTGTTTTAGGGTTAGGCTGAGGTGTCATTGTCTTTGGCGAGCTGGTGCGTGATCTCGGAAGCCTGCAACGTCGATACTAAAGGACATGCGTATATGTAAAATGAATTTCATCTTTTTGATCAATGTCGTTTTATACAGGGTGGCGGGGCATCGACGCGCAAGCTGAAACCATGAATTCGAAAAATTTCGACGCAGGGGGTTTGGAGTCGTACTGATTCCATGGTAACAGGTTACGCGTCAATGTCTGTGTCGCCCTGTATACAGAGTGTTTGGGCATCTAGACTTATTATTCTCAAAACAATTTTGTTTTTAAAATGAGAAATATATGAGTCACTAAAAACAAAACTTTCAAAAAATCAGTCAAGCTTTATTTATAAAAATTCTTGACAATAGTAAAATACATACTTACATCATCAAATGCAAAATTCTTTGAGAACCCTAACAAGGATATCTCTGCATAAATATTATTAAATTTCGGACATTTTCAACATCCTTATATAATAAATGCGTTCTAAGTAATTACCTCTCAGTACATCCAAAATCACAAAGTTAAACACTCAACAAAAACATGAGACCAACAAAAAAAAACTTAAAAGAATAGAACAAGAGTCTCAATTTTAAAATATGTACTTTGACAAACCAAAACAACCACTCCACGATAATTTTATATTATTGTTCTTAGCTGTCGCGAAAAAGCACGGCCATATGAGATAAAGAAAAAAAATGAGCCTCAAAAATAATGACGTTGGCGTATGACTAAAGTTTCGAGATCCAATCTTGCAGAGTCTTGATGTCTGCGGGCGTGTCGTCGTCGCCGGTGTTAGCCGAGCTCTCGGCAATATCCACGCGGTTGCTGAGGTGAGAGAACTCGAAGTCTTTGCCGATCTTGCCGAGGTAGGTCGCGTTATTGCCCTGTGACGGGTCCACCGATTGCAGCTGACTGGATTTCGTGACGCGGACTAGGTTTCTGGAAACAACATTTTTAGAGATGAAATTCTAGATCCAATTTATATGGAAGCGATTTAAAAGTACATGTTGAATCTTTGACTTTACAGACTAAAAGACTAGAGAAACTTATTATAACTATAACTAGATTTTGACCACGGCTTCGTTTGAGTGGATGTCGGAAAATATTCCACGGGAACACAATACCGGGATAAAAAGTACCCTACGTGTTAATCCAGATTATAAACTATCTGTGTGCCAAATGAACATACATCAGAGAAATGGATAAAAAATCAAAAATCTATATTTTCTATTTCCTACACTTTTTTTGTTGTTTTTTTTTTTTTTTGAGTGGGAAAACACACTTTACTTCTTGTAGCAATTACTTTTATTCTACAATATTCAATGTGAAAAATTTTACTAATTTATTATATCTACCTACTTATAGATTCCCAATTCATGTTTATATTGCGTTTTAAAATTCTTATCGCGAAATGTTCTAGATTCATTGTTTCTATGACGTTTACAATGAGTGAATGTTTAAAAATAAATATTGTTGATAACTAGTTTCTTTGAACCCAAGTTGTTATCTATCTGTGTATTGTTGTTCTATTTCACACACTCAATAATCATTGCAATTTCAACCTTGTGTAAATGTGTATAAGATAATTATGTAACTACTAAATTGTCTTTAGATAAAGGGGTATTTTTAGTACTTACATCTCCTTTTCCAACAGACTCTTGATGACCTGGCTGCCCTTAGCCAAATCTTGGTCCTGTTTATTGCATAGAATCAATAGCGGAGGATTGTAGCTTTGCACCACAGGGTCTGACAGCACTGTGTACAAGTATCTGAAAGAAACAGGCCATCATGAAATTGGTTTTAGAGTGTGTTCAACAGAATATGGCAACATTTAATGTAATTTTGGTGTACCTACTATACGCCTCTGCCTTTCTTTTCAGGGTATACAGGGGTGATGTTTTTATAAATTTCTATTAACAAGCAATACAAACTGTATCATAAACTTCAACACATGACATGCATGCTTTGTGAGATTTTTGCTATTTTTCCATTAGGAATTTAAAAGGACAATGTTAGCAAGTGTGAATGTTTTCTTTAACAGTTTATTCACTTGGGTATAAATGTAGTGACATTGGTAGGCCAAACTTCAATGTTTGTGGGTGAGTCGAGCAACAAAAAACTATATGGCAGGTATATATAAAACTATTGTCTGTGAAAGGTGTCATGTAGTTAAAAAATCATCAAAATTTAGGTCATAAAATTAACCTCAATGCAATTGTCAAATCAAAAACACTCTTAGGAGGAGTTGGTACACATTTGTTCCACAAGCGGTACAAAGCACCCGCTCGAAAATTCTAATTAGAGATTTTCCGTGAGACGGAAAAATACCTCTCAGGAAAATCTCTAATTAGAATTTCTGGTTTAAGTATTCAAATAATCAAATCAAAGCCAATTGTCAATTTGCAATCTACAGGTATGTTTTCTGATCCATTTGTTTACATTTGTTTACATTTTCATCAGATGCTTTTGGAACGGATTATAATTGAGATGGTTTGCTAACATTAGTAAAGTTTATTACAAAGAATACTTACTCGGCCACATCTCTGATCTCCTTCTGAATGGTGACAGAGTCAATGACATATACAATAGCTTTAGCACTATTCTTGTACTGATCAAAGAATTTGTTTCTCAGTCTCTCTTGGCCAGGTAAGTCCACTAATTTGAAGTTATTCTGGAAATGGTAGAAATAATTTTAATAAAATTTATAAGAAATTAATCATTTAATAATAGACTAGACATCCACTGCAGGACTTAGGCCCCATAAGTTAATACTGGATACTGGTCTTCTAAGCATGGCGATGGCCAAATTAACATGAAAATAATATATATAATTTTTTTAATTTGTTTGGTTCAAAATTCAGCAACGCAATTATACTATCCGCTGACCCTGCCATTAAGTCCTCACATATGCATTTCAAGGTACATTTGCATTTCTAAATATATTTGTTACCTGTACCTATAGTTATTATGGCTCTGTTAGTAACACAAAGAATATACATCTATTGAAAGTGAATGGTGTATTCAGTCAAGCGGAAAGTTCTCATTTCAGAAACCAAGACTCATTTGGGTCATTGACCCGTAAGAGTTAGTTCCGAACTCTTTTGTTCAAATCAATATTCTACTAGTTCTATTCTGTTAAACTTACATTCGATGTAAGGTATTCTTCAGCATTTTCCTTCATAGACGTAAATGTCTGTCTGTATTGTGAGTAAACTAGTCTCACAAATAATAGAGTTTTGCCGGAGTCCGAGAGACCCATCAACAACACAGACTTACGAAGAGTGCGCCTTCTCGTGAAACACCACCAGAACACTGAAAAAAAAACATAAAAATATTTATAGTATCTAATTTAAAATAAGAATAATACAGTAGGTGCAGTACAATCAAAACGAAGGTGTATAAAACTTGCAGAAAAAAATCCTTTGTTCCTGTCACATGTTTCAATAGTTCGATTCCAATGCAATGTTGGCTGGCTTCCATTCCAATAGGGAAAAAATACCTTCAGCAGTTAAGGCTATACCAGTGACTATGGAAAATATGGCATTTCTATTTGTGATAATTACTACTAAGTAAAAGTAAGTTCATTAATTTGTCAATTTAATCCACTTACCCAGAGTAAAAAGAAGAACTATGCCGCTCAGTAAGGTTATGTACCGCGGATCGTTCAGCATTGGTTCTGTGTGAATCTTTTCCTTTATTACTTCGGGCTCCATGATTGACCTATTGAATATAAATTACAAATATTGTGAATACAAAATAAAATCAAGGTTTCTCGTAAATTCTCCAACAAACCCCAACACGAACACAAGTTTTGGCAAGTAGGGTTGTGTTTGATGACGTTTATGGCATTCACTTTTGTTTTGTTTTGCCATAAAATTAGTCGATTGAAAAACTGATATTCTCACTGCGAGTAAAGAAGACTAAACATATCAGGGTCGTGGTGCACTTATGCAGTGAACCTGTACTTGTGCACTCCATTGGTAGATTCGAAGCTTTCTAGTCTACCCACGACACCCACACAGGTTGTACAGACTTAAGCCTCGTATACACTAGGGGACAAATGGAGCGACATGTTGCGGAACATGGCGTTCGAGAACTACGTGAATGTCCCGAGAGAATGTCGCGGAATATTTTGTAGGCCTACAAATGGCACGACACTGACGCGGGACGCGTGCGCTCGCTCTTGGAGCGGGAGCAAGCAACATGTCCCGCGTCACGTAAAATGTTACGGAACTTGTTGCGGGACCTTTGCAAAGTTGCAGCGACACGTAGATTGAGTGTTACGCGTCATGTTACGGGACAAAATGTCCCCTAGTGTATCCGAGGCTTTCCTTCGTCTTTGGGGCAGACCTGTAAAAGTCTGTCAAGTTATGTATTTGAAACAATTCAATATGTTTTACCTCTTCTTTTCATGTATTGTTTAACCGGCTCTATTTATACACTTACCCTTTGTAGCCAACCACAAACCTCTATAAAAGCACAATTGTGTGAATGTCGATGCATCGCAAGCTTCCTTTGATTTCTGCACAAAAAGCAAATGTTTGCATGAATGCAGGCCGACAAGCCAAGCCGAATGCCTCATCCTCACGTTTGAATCTACATATATATATATAAATAAAAATGGATCTCGAAATGTATGTACGCCCATAACTTTCGAACAACTGCACCAAATTAGATAATTCTTTTTTTTTTGTCTTTGTTATTGTCAGGACAAGGATTGTATACACAATTGGACCCAGTAGGTGGCGCTGCTGTCGGTATAATGACCGGACAGGACGACGTCTGCCGGGTCCGCTAGGTTCTATCAATCAATCAGCGTTTTCCTTATAGGAGTAGGTTAGGAGTAGTGTAGGAGTAGGGTAGGAGTAGGTTAGAAGTAGTGTAGGAGTAGGTTAGGAGTAGGGTAGGAGTAGGGTAGTAGTAAGGTAGGGGTAGGGTAGGGGGTAGAACACCAAGCGAACGAAGTAGCGCCGGGCAGCTAGAAATAATGTATATGGCAAAACAACGTTTACCGTGTCAGCTAGTTTGTGATAATTTTTCGTGGTTGGGCATGTTGTGTCTTTAGTTAATTAAACACAGCGCAGAATAAATAACCTTTATTTGGTGTTAAACAAATATATAAGATAAAAGATTTAGCAAGCGAACTTTGATGGACATACACACGGTGACAACCATAATCATAAAAATTTTCTTATTGTTCCAAAGAACAGTTGTCAATTTAAAGAAAACAATCTCATTTTAAAATTCACAACCAGCCTGTCTACAAATTAATGTGACAATCATGAGGTTACATTATGTTTGCTCCAACAGGGCAAGCGTGTGAAACTGGCATAACAATAGAAATCCACTAATTTAAACAAAACTTTTCTTCCCATCCAAGGAATCTGTAGTATGTGTAGTCTGTGGAGTGGAGACTCCTGTCGGCAGTCACTGACGATTTATTTATTGTCAATTTGTTTTTGTGTTTGTTTTGTCTTGTAATGTCATGATGGTTTGTCAATGTCGTCAATGTCAGGTCAGGTCAGCTGTTGTATGTTTATTAGGAATACGCGATGCGTATGTTGTAAAATAATTTGATAAATTCCTTGTCTGTCGCACGCTGCTCATACAATTATTTATCAACGTTTCTTATCTTTTTATTGACAAGATCACTGAAGAGTAAAATTCTGTTCATCAACTTTGAGAAGGCTGTGTGCATAAACTGTGAATAGCTCATTGAATACCGGTCCGTAGAATAGATTAATCGTACCACGATATTCAGTGAATTTATAAGAGCTGTATGGGTTCTAAGCGCTTACTTAATCTAACGTATTCTGTCAGTAAACTAGGTTCTAATCATTTAAGAAACATGAGTATTGATATTGGAGGTAAGTTGATTAAAATTGTTAATTTTGAGGGAAAATGTAGCAGTCTTTTTAACTAGACTAATTAAAGTTAATTACGAAAACAGTAATTGATGCGCATTTTTATTTAACTTATTATTTGCAGGCATGAGAATAAAATACAAGGATAAAGATGAAACATTTTTGGAGAAACACTTGGTGTCCAAGGAGCCTTTTGGTCAATTCAAGGCATGGTTCGAAGAAGCTTGTTCAAGGAAGGAGATTCTAGAACCCAATGCTATGTGCTTGGCAACTGTTTCCAAGTAGATATCTTTTCTTTATCTTTATCTTCAACATTGTTAACACAATCTCTATAGTTTCCCACTATTGTTATCAGTTCACATGAAGATTGAAATGTGTGCTTTTTGCAGAGATGGCTGCCCGTCAGCAAGATTTGTTTTGTGCAAGGGATATGGAAAAGATGGCTTTAAATTCTTTACTAACTATGGAAGCAGGAAAGCTGGTGAAATGGTTTGTATTATACCATTACAACTATAGAAACAAAGAAAATTGAAGTGTTAAATGTCAAAATAACAGCTTTTTACTATAGGCATATGAAAGTATATAAAGCTAGGTAGGTACTTATCCAAAAAACAATTTTTGTCCGTCTGTCTGTTTGTTCAGGGTAATCTCCGAAACGGCTGGACAGAATTTGACAGGACTTTCACTGGCTAATAGCTAATGTTATGAGTAACTTAGGATACTTTTATTTTGACACATTATTGTTTTCCAACATCACGTGAATGATGTGATGAGCTTCTATTTAATAATAAAGTAAAAATATTGTTCTATAGATAAACTATGCTAAAGGCTATTTTTCCAGGCAGTGTGCACACAACTTAGTTATGTGATTTTACAAATATATTTTTGCCTTTTTTCAGGATGGCAACCCAAATGTGGCTGCAACATTCTACTGGGAAATTCTAAACAGATCTGTCAGGATTGAAGGGTGTGTGGAGAAACTGGATGAGGCTGAATCAACCAAATATTTCCACTCGCGACCAGTGCCCAGCCAAATCGCAGCATGCACTAGTTTTCAGAGCACCCCCATTGAATCAAGGGACATTTTGTGTGAGAGGGAGACAGTCTTAGAAGCAGAGTACATGATTCCTGGGAAAGAAGTTCCAAAGCCTAGTTTTTGGTGATTATATTTTAAGAATCTAATTTCAACATAATCCCAATTTATTTGGAGGGTCTACATGTTACCTTTTTCAATACACCTCTACCTTAATCAGTTGTATAAAACATTCTATTTTATGCCAAAATAAATCATGACAAATAATACTCATTAATTAAACAAACATATTTTGCTATCTTCAGACTGAATAAGTATAGCAATTTTATCATTTATGCTTAGTTTATCTATTTATAATACCTTTTTTTTTAATTTCAGGGGAGGATACATTATTCGTCCTAGAGCTGTTGAGTTTTGGCAAGGACAGCGAGACCGGCTTCATGATAGAATTAAATTCAGGAAGCCGAAAGAAGGAGAAGTTCCCAATGGAAAGCTCTTGCATGAAGGAGAGGATGGCTGGGTTTACGAAAGATTGTCCCCTTAAACAGTTTCAGTTATAATTAAGTTATTGTAAGAGAAAGTCTACCAGTATGTTGTAAGTTATCACAATTTTATTGGAAACATTTTAGTACAAATCACTATTAAAGGTTGTTACGGTTTATGTGTGATTTTTAATATTTCCCTTTGAATACCACCTGTGCACTTCCAGCAAACTTCGCTGATTAATTTTCCATGTTTCTGAATAGATTGTTCAAATTGTCGTGTACCACCGCCAACACCGAAGTAATATGTTTTTGCAGCTACATAAGCTGCTCCATCTTTGCTCAGTCTATCCAGGAATAGGGACATGAGTTTGTCATAGTTACATTCATTGTAGATAGTCTCAGATGTAAGGATAACATCATAGGTTTCTGAGCAAGGCAGCATCTTGTTGAATGAATCCCAGTCTCCTGAATAGAACTTAC
Source organism: Apamea epomidion (assembly GCA_947507525.1). Lineage (NCBI taxonomy): Eukaryota > Metazoa > Arthropoda > Insecta > Lepidoptera > Noctuidae > Apamea > Apamea epomidion. The sequence goes on from OX382237.1 coordinate 12,186,403, forward strand.
ACCTTTGTATTTCCGTTTCTCTTTTCTCTTCTTCCTCAATGTTTAACATAACATTGGGTATTGTGAAACGTTCCAAAACTTCCTTATTCTGAAATATAAATGCAATATAATGAAAGGTCCAACTTGACGGATTACGCTATTGATATTTTCTCCATGAGTTTCGCTTCATACACCTGTTCCCTATTTAAACTGTGCGAACAGTGCATGTTTATGTTGCTCAATTTGGTTTCTTTGTAGTATTCTAGATTTAAGTCTACTAGACACACTTTATTTTTTTTCTCCTTTGTCTAATGTCCAATGCAATGAATAGCTGTTACTGCATTTGCATGGTTACTGAAATGATAATTAATTTAAAAGTGTACTTTTTCTAATTAAATAATAGCTGTAGTTACTTAATTAGACCAAATTGTTTAGTAATTAATGATGTACTTCACTTACATAATCTTGAAAAGTAACATTTGACTGATTCAAAAATGCATATATCCCTAAAATCCCAGCTCCACATCCTAAATCCAAGACATTGCTCTTATTAAACTTGATTTCGGATTGATTTTCTTCCAGATATTCTATTAAATCGTAAGTGCACTCCCAAATTTTTAGTCCACCTGAAATTTTTACCATAATACATAATATATTTTATTAACAAAGGGTTAAAACTTAGGTATCATGCAATAGTTTACATCTAATCGACAGACATCGAAAATAGGTATATAGTGAAGTGTGCTGTTAATAATGAGGGTTTCAATAAAGAGTAGCTAACAATGATGTACTAAGCTATAGCGTGCACACTTGCCTTCATATTTCCCGGCGATAAGGTCACTATGTTCCTTTTCTGCTAATTCAATTACATTCTTCAATCCACATTCTTCAATACTCGCCATAGCTTCACTTACTACTACATGCCCAATCTCTACATCACCACAGGCAAACATTTTAGCGCGAGTGACTACATCATCCAGATTTTGTATTTGTTTATCTGGTACAACTTCCTCACTATCTAGCCATAGGATGGTTTCTTTTGTTTCTGTTGGATAAACACATAATGCGATAAACTGTCCATAAATCTTAAAATATAAACATCATCTGCCTAGACTTTTCCCAAATATGTTGGGGTCAGCTTCTAGTATAACCGGATGCAGCTGAATTCCAGTATTTTACATGAAGCAACTGCCTATCTGACCTTCACAACCCAGTTACTGGGTAATACGATACCCCTCGGTAAGACTGGTTGTCAGGCTTTCGGGCTTCTGACGACCTGTAACTACTGCCAAAGATCCATGATTGACAGCCGGGACCAACGACTTAATGTGCTTCCCGAGCCACGGAGGGGGTTTTGATATGTAACGATGGTCCCATCCACGGACCAACCGCGGCAAGCGTAGCTAACCTGATCGATCGACCCGCGCGGTTGTTATTACCTCTTTGGTTATTACATAGCCACAAGCCCAAATATTAAAATAAAAACATGAGTTAAAATTACAAAGATTCACCTTCTAGTTGATTACTGTCATCTTCACCAGAAAAGTTAAATCTGAAAGTAGTCATATTTCTTGTTAGTAATTAAAAAAGTAAATAATGAGTTATCTAAAACACCGCATGTGTTTGTTTACATTGTCAAAGTTGACTGACATTCAATGATTTTGATAATGACAGAGGAACAAATGTACTCTGTGAAACTCACATTTTGGAATTTGGACGTTATTGTAAGGAAGTACAGTTCCAATTTGCTCACTTATTCGGGTTCTGCCTGAGCCTGTCAGAGCCACAGCGAATATTAAAACAAAAATGGGCGTAGGAAAGAGAATAATACATATAATAGTAGTCTGTGGTCCTCCACAGACCTTTTGCTTTGCTACTATGACCTTTTTATACTTTGATGTTGGGGGAAAATAAAAGAAAAGCCATTATTTTATAAAAAATTAAAAAGTTGGTTATGACACACTGCCATAACGTGTAAAAAATATTGTTAGATTTTTTATAAATAATGGATGTAACTCCTAAGGAAAACGCAGCGCTAAAGAAATCGGTATTGAAGTGTTTGAATTTTTTTAGTTTAGTAACTTTGTATACCTCCATCGAATGAACGCTTCGGGATGGCTTCGGGCTTCGGAAACTAACAAACGTACATAATTCATTTCATTCACTCCCAAACACGAGTTGTTAGCTTAAAAAGTTGCGTGGATTCTAAACAGTATTTTGTATTACAAGTCTATCAAGGGACATAATATAGCTACAACCTCACAAAAAATAATATTATCACAATGACAGACGTAGCGAAAAAGGTAAAACCATTATTAATTTTATTGATACTTCGCTTTGTTTGACACGAGTAACGTACCTACTTACTTTGATTAGTGTGTGTGTGACCTCACAGTTTTCTGTAAAAGTGCTGTTGAATAATATTGTTTCGTGGTGAAATCCTCCTGTGGGTTAAAGATTATCCTTAGAAAATCACCGGAACGTGTTACAATTACAATGGGAGCGGTAGGTTTTACGTATTACGAGCGCATAACCTCAACATATTGCGCGACCGTGGGGGATCCTAGGCGTAACAACGGATAATGGCTGTTGTTAGGTGGCTCATGTAAATCGGGCACGTGTACCTGTTTCAGGTACAGGATTACAAGGATTCCCTCAAGCAGAAGGCTGAGCATCTAATAATAAAAGGGTTTCCAGAGAAGATAGTGAAATTAAATGAACTTCTAGAAACATCGCATTTCCAGAATCGAGATTTGGCTGATGTACATCAGGTATTTGAATAGATTATCTTATTATATCACTTTTGCTAGTGCAATGATAACTGCAAAACTTTATTTAGTTTTTTAATCAACAGATGTGTCCATATTGTTTCATACATACATACATTTAGGCACACGCCTTTTTCCCATGGAGCAGGCATAAACTACAGAACACCACCTGCTATGATCCATAGTCCTTTTGTTTTATGGTCAATTCACTAAAATATCATAAACCATGAAATGTCTATGTGCTATAGGTACACTTCTGCTTAACCTTCCGGGAATTACAGGCGTGATGTTATGTCTAATATCTTATTTCTAACAGTTACCATTGTTATACTATTTCAGGACTTAAACATTCCAGTGCCACCTCCTGCATCTGCAGCAAATGAGCCAAATGCTAAACGTCAGCGGATGGACTCATCCGAGGTGTCAAGCAACACATCTGAGGGCACTCGGGTGTATGCCTTGCCCAATGGCACTGTGCCATGTAACAAGCCACTCAGTGACCTCATTCATCTTGTAAAACCACACATTAGGGAACTGGTTGAAGATTCCAATTTGGTAAGTGGCTTTTATGTGAATATTATTAGGAATATCATGAAGATCTCATCAATTCTCAGTAATATCATACTAGGACTCTGAAAAGGACCCAAGCAAGAGGATTTAAATTAAAAAGAAGAACATGAAGCTTTCATTATCAATCAGCTCAGCTCAGTGCAGTCCACTGGTGAGTGTAGGCCTCTTCCAAGTTGCACCAGATGAAACTTGTGACAAGGATTATGTCTTGATCTGCTGAACTGTTTAAGTGTATTTCTATGAAACATCACTATCAGGACTTGACTTGAGTAATTCACAACGAAAATAAATTCAATATCAGATAATCCCAGAATCACAAAACTTTGTTGTAATTTGAAAGTGGCCTATGTTCAAAAGTAACACTATTATCCTATCAGCTATGATCAACTTGAGATAACCATTAGGTATTTTATATTTGGAGATGCAACCAATTTCTGTTTCACTATTAACAACATGCCTACATGTATTTGGAAAACTGTGTATAGATCTTTCTGATTATATGCTATTAAGCCTAATGGAACTCAATCGCGATCGACATCTGCACAAACACTGCGTATGTCGCCGCGTCAGTCGCCAATTGAAACTACGCCGTATGACGCGACGCTGCAACCGTCCAATGATAAGACGTTTCTTTCCCTGCGCACCTCACAAATTGGGTGAGTTTTATTCTAGGGAGAAATATGAAAATTATCACTTCATTTGTTTACTACTGCGTGGTGTGATCGAAGCTGACCCCATGTCCTAGGCGAGTGACAAATGAAACGACGTGACGCGATGCTGAATATGAGGCAGCTGCTGTGCCCACTACGTGGTCACCTGAGTTGCTACAACTCGTACGATACGACATACCATTCTTCCACGACACATCAATGCTAATTTAATTTTAGGTGACTTACATTCAGTTGCGTCACATTGTGTAATTTTGCGTTGCCTTGCGTCGTGTCGCTTTCGTCGCCCACCTAGGATGAGGGGTGACATTTGGCTTTTTCTTCGGTCTCGTCGTAACTGCCAACCAATGGATTTTTGCAGGTAAGAAGGCAGCTGGCACCAATCTACACATGTCTGGCAAAGAGTTGCGATCACGACATTATATTCCACCAATATTGTTTATTTTGCAGGCTTTTATTTGGGTGTAAAAATGAATGTCGAACCAATTGCTCAGTGTTGCTTACCATTGTTCTAGCTGAAAATGTGGATATCATTCATGATTCCTAAAATCGAAGACGGCAACAACTTCGGTGTATCAATACAGGAGGATACACTCGCTGAGATTCAGTCTGTGGAGTCGGAGGCCGCGGCGTTCTTTGACCAAATCTCACGATACTTCATCTCGCGGGCGAAGATTGTGTCTAAAGTCGCTAAATACCCACACATTGAAGACTACAGGAGAGCTGTCCGAGTAAGCATTATTCTCTTCACTTTTTTAGATAAGACAAAAAATATCAAATGCTTTAAGAACCTTCTTCCTTTAATCTGTTCAATTTGATTTATGCATTCATAGAAAATTAGTCATACTTTTTCGGTTTAAGCCAAAGCATAGGAAAACCAACATAGTGGTGTCATTTTTCCTTAATTGAATAAACAGGAAAGATTGGTCTTCTGTAACAAATCACGAAACGAACGACGAACAGTAATGTATCTACTGTGCAACTCTTCACTCTCCTGCACTTATCCCACTTTGTTTGTGGCCGGCGCGGCGCAACATGTCTTTCCTTCAGTCGTCATCTCGGTAGTCACCGCCTTTCTAAACATAACATCAGTCACACAGTCCATCCTTGTTTCTTTGTTCTTCCTCTACTCTTTTAGCCATCGATATTCATACTCAAAACTTCCTTTACGACATTTTCCTCATTCCTCCATATCACATGCTCATACCATGACAACCGATTTCTACACAACTTTTCAGTTACCAGTGCACATACACTGTGCAACTGATCAGTATTAATTGATCTGTTTGTTTGGCAGGAACTAGACGAGAAGGAATACTTGTCGCTATGGCTGGTGATGTGCGAGATTCGTAACCGCTACTGTTCGCTCCACGACATCGTCATCAAGAACTTGGAGAAGATCAAAAAGCCGCGTTCATCGAACGCGGAGTCTCTATACTAGGCGCTATTTCAATCTCAAGTAGTAGCTCTTTAGTCACAAGCAATTGTAAGAATACATTGTGGGTCTAAGAGTAATACTGGTACTGGCTTTTAAACCTTATTTTTTATTCACTAGGCGGCATTTATGTAAATATTATTTCTTCATACACAAGTTATGTAAGTTAAAACTTCTGCTTTAGCGAAACTTTCAAGCATTTTGTAGTAGTTCTTCCATATTAGTAGATTGACATGTGATGTAAAATATCACACACCTAGTATACTATTACCATGTTTTTGTAATGTAGGTGCTTTTGTCTAGTGAGTAAAAATTAAGTGAGTACATCGTGTTGTGGTCTTATAGCAAGGCGAGAGGCTGGAGACTCGTATTATATTGTGAGACTGAATGCTGTGTCGTAACATATTTCTTTGTGACATATTATTGTAGTAGTTACATGCTTGATTGTGAGATTTTATGACCGTTTTGTTTTTGGTGTCATTGGCAAAATTGTGGTTCCACAAAAGCTAATTTTTGGACATTAAACATTATTCCCCATAGTATTTAAAAGACAAACTTGCTATGAAACTACAATATGATTATATTTATAGACAGTTGTTCCAAAACTATTCATAAAAATAGGTTGTAGTTAAGCTAAAATATTATGTTGTTACTTAATAATACCATCAATAAACCTCAGTGGTTGACAATTTCTATATAATGGAATTTTAAATTTTCTGTTCTTAATTCGTATATTTCAGGTTGAATTCTATCCAAAAGTGATATGATTGGCTTATAGTCAATATTTAATTTAAATATGTACCCTATGTCGATAATAATGAATACATTTCTATGAATGTGTATAAATGCAGTTTGTATTTTCCCTAACATTTTCTGGTTAAACATTTAAAGATAATCAATAAAAAAAAATGAGAGTTACACAGACTATTATTTTTCGTCAGCCAGTACATGGCATACTTTACTGAACATACAACTATCCCAAGAAAAATTTGCGCTCCGGGTATCATCGTCTATCTTCGGAAATACGAACGCGCGATGATGAGATCTAATATAGAGCAACAACAATTGACAACAAACAGAGTAACAGCTAGTTGTAGCAGCAGGTTTTGTATTACAATGTTTACAAAATTATAAATTAACGCATAGACGCGATTCAAGTAACTTGAGTGACAAATGACAATCTACGACCAGAGTAGGTAACCCGATAGTGAGATAACTTCATACAAATGCTCAATGGTGGATGCGCTTTCACCAAGCCTTGTAGTACAAAACTTTTTAGTTTTGCATGCAATGCAGCATGGCCTCTGTAGCGCGACGTTAAACATTACCTAAGCGCATACCTTTTCTGGTTTACATACTATTAAGGTGCGTTGGGGTAAGATCGGCGCTGGGGTAAAAACGTAGTACTCAAATTTCCCACTTATTTGGCTATATTTTTTAATGCTTGCCACATTGCGCGCCATGTCATTATGTTCCGCCCCGCCCCGCAGTGACCGCTAGTCGTTCCGGCAGCATGGGCGTGTGTTACGCGCCGATAAAGAAAACAAGGTAAGTTTTACAAAATATTTGTCTGTCCGGTCTTTCACCTTCATTTGGAATTGCATATTTTTGCAACAGTATAGCTTATTTTGGTAATATTTTGCCTATATATTAAGTTTTAAGCGGTGATAACTCAATAAAAGTAATCCAGAAATTTGTACCATGTGTGTAGGCTAAAATCCGGTGTTTCCCCTTCTCGAGTGAAGATCGGATAAAAATATGCAAATAAAATCCAGGTTACTTAAAAAACACAATTTTGTTCCAGTCACCTCTTCCATTCATCTCTCTACCAACCGTAAAGTATTCCGATTCATACGCTTTATTTGGTAGTATGCTTACAACACCAAACAACACGACCAACAATGCTATACAATACCAAACTGAGAATCCCAATATCTTCCAAATTTGGTATTTGGGGTAAGATCGAACAGTTTCAACCAAAAAAAAAAAAGGATTTATTTGGTACATCTATGTTTGTAGTATTAGGTAGATTTTGTCGATGGCACGTTGAAGAGCAGGAAAGATCGGACAAAATCCTTTATAATCTACTCTAAACTGTATGTACTACAATAAAAAAATAAAAAAATTGAAATAGTTTTAAATTAATGTCCGAACTTACCCCTTCATGGCCAAATCGACATTACACTAAAAAAAAAAAAGTTCTAATTTTACAGGCTTACAAAGCTATAAGTATTGAGTGTTTATAAATGAATTAAATTTAAAATCCAACTATGTATGTTTCATCATTAACAATTTCCACTATTTTTCAAGAATGTCGTGTATACCAATATTGAGAAAAAAAAGATTTTGCGACATCTTTGCAACTATTCGAAAATCCGCCCGGTATTACCCCAACGCACCTTAATTATTATGATTTTCGTATGAAGACCGCTCAATAACTACGTAGTACCTATAACTAAGTAGCAAGTACCACACGGGGTATCATGTACCCTGAAACAGTTTTTGCTTTGCATACTCGTACATCCCTGGTTGACTCCGTTTGCCTGTGCCCCAGACTCAAAGCACATGGCTACTTCGCACCTAGCAAAGTTCGCTACGTATCCTCGAAATATTCACAGCTCCGCTATGCCTCCTTGCACCGCTCAGCTTTCTCGCTCATCTCTAGTGGAAATCCACCCTTAAGCTGACGCACATATTGATACGCTATAATGTGCGCTTCGCTTTAATAGTCAAGTCTTTTTCAAAATACGGTCCGTTGACAGTTATTACCCGACAGAAAAGATAGGGTTATGTTTTTCATGCGTATGTTTGTAGGTATGTGGCATTCTGTATATATTCTACTCTCGATATCGCATCCTAACTGCTGAATGGATTTTATTACATGAGATGTGTATGGCGATAAACACCTCATATGTTGAAACTGTACGGTTGGGAGCGTCAGTACCTACAGCCCATTCACAGTTATTATACTTCTGACAGCAGCAACCTTATTGTAACGACACTCGCACATCACAATCACAAAGATTTTGAAAGAGTTGTCAGTGGCAGCAACCTTATTAGAATGAGAATAAAGATCAGTGTGATGTGAACAGTGATGCAAAACCAGAGGTAAAATAACTGTGAACGGACTGTAGCTCGCCCGCGTGACTGTCACTCACCAACGAAATAATTTTATGTTATTTCATGTCACTAATTTCGTAACGTAATTTTGGCTATAAAGGCTAGGTTATATTTTTACAAAATCAAAATGGTGGATTTTGATACTTACGTAAAGCCGCGACCCCATTAGGGCTTCGCGGCTCCGTGAGGCCGAGTCACGCGACTGTGCCTCGTGAGTTTTTATAATGGGGACGCGTTGCAAACAACAGCAAAAGCCTCACGAGACGGGCCTTTTTTTTATATATTTTTTTTTTTTTTTGGTGGGAAATCATCATAGACATCTCACCCCGCTCTGGGCGGAGCGGGAGGGCGTGTCAGACTTATACTGAAAAAACCCCACCCGTGTTCCTTCAGTTGCCTATGCCAGGGGCCACGGTATGTCTTTCGAACAACCCGCGGCCCTGGCAGGCATCGGCCCTAGCGGACCCAGTGAGTTCGTGCTGACATCTGTGAGGCGCGCGTGGAAAACAACGCGTCGTCGACCCGGGCCTGGTCCTTACCGGGCGGCGAGCTGTCCATTGCTCGCCGCCCGCAAGCCCGCGCCTATGGTGGCCGGGAGTCTGCTGTTGACTCCCTCACGCGCTCCACCTCCTCCTTTGCGAGCATTACTGCTTCGCAGAAGGAGGTGACGGCTTCCCATGCAACGAGACCGGGCCTCGCGAGGCTTTGAGGCCGCGCGGCACGAAGTGGGGACGCGCCTTAATGTCTCGAAAAAAGTAAGTTGTAGGTAGGTACCATGACCATGAGGGGCCTGAGGAGACGAAATGAAAATAAAAAATATTGAAGTATAAAAAAAAATCGCGACCGCGACTAAAAAGTTAAAAACAAGCTCACAAATCTGCATCAACTGTATCAGACTGCTTGAAAAGCGACCTTTTTTTGAACTTTTTTAGTTGCAGTGAGGTTTTTGATTTTTTAATGTTTTTTACGTCCGATTTTGCATCACAATGATCCTTATAATCATTGATATACGGTTGTTATTAGGTGGCTGTCAAAGGTAAAAAAAAACCGGTCAAGTGCGAGTAGGACTTGTGACATGAGGGTTCCGTCTCAAAGCTGTGCTTGGTTGCCCGAATTTCCAATTCCGGATTTCAAAGGACAGATATGATACAGGCAGATATGGGAACATATTTTCAATTACAAAGTTGCGATTTGCAAAGGTAGGTACGTTTGTAATCACATTTTTTTTTTTTCGAACTATTTCCTTTACTTGTGCTGCTTCTTGCCAAATTTCATGATTTTAGGTCAACTGCCCGGGAAGTACCATATAGGTTTTGATTTAATTGCGCCGACTTAGAAGCTTAAATTGAAATTAATTTTCTTAATTATTTTCGATTTTTTTGAGTTCTACGGGACCGTAGACCGACGTACTTGATATTAATTTCAACTTGATACCTCCACGTGTTCCTGAGAAAAAAGGTCTTGACAGACAGACGGACGGACGGAACGAATGAATCAACGAAGTGATCCTATAAGGGTTCCGTTTTTTATTTTTGAGGTACGGAACCCTAGAAAGGACTGTAGAATATTATCGCATATTCAAGAAAAGTAATTACCTATACATAAATCCTTTTCGTTATAGGCCTAATCGATAGGTACTGGTCACTAACTAAAGTCAAATAGTTTCGTTTTCAAAACCAACCATCCATATTTTGACGTAACGTTCTTTCAGCACTTCTTACTTGCACTTACTTTAGGGTAAGCCATTTTGACAGTCTACTTCTACAACATTATATCTTTTTATGTTTATTTTCCTTCGTCCCCTTCCTTTATATTTGAGCTGTGCAACTACCTCTCGATTTATTTAATTATGATAATAAATTGTTAAAGGGATTTAAGATAATGGCGAGCGACATCGACAAGGGGAATTTTGGCGACAGCGCCCGTAACACTACGGTGTACGAATTGAAATCAAGAAATAATTCTAATCATATTTTTGATGGTGCTGGAGAAAATATACAATATTATAGTGATTCGGAATCCGATGCTTCGAGAAAAAGTAAAACGCGTTACATAAACCCGGCTATTTACATTGAGCCAGTGGAGACGTCGCATTCGGTGACATCTCTGCAAGCCGACTCTAGTCTCTCTGACGTCACTCCACATCCTCACAGTAGCTATAGGAGTAATTCAACGCCAATGCTGAGTGGTCGAGAGTCAAGCCTTTCATCGGGTAGCGTGAAGAGAAAGTCATGTCGACTGACAGGTCTAGGGAACCTAGAGGGCTTAAGTAAACAACAAGAGACACCGCGATTTGGTTGCACCTATCGTGAAGACGGACCCGATACCTTTAGGTTATCAGTCGCATCTGTGTCGACCACTACTACAGCTAAGGAGGAGCGGGAGCGCAATGAAAATAAAAAGAGCGAAGCCTTTAAGCAATGGGTGGCACGGAAAGACCAAGAGGTACCTGAACTGAAATTTAGTCGTAGATTACTTTGTGGTAACTTGGTGCTGCGATTGACATGGCAGGATTTTTTGACAAGTAGGCAAGTCGATGGGGGTAGGTCGATACTGGTGAAACTCCAGTTTGAATTTGTAAATATGGACAACCGATCATTCGGTAAGAACATTTTAATCTATATATGTAAAAATGAATCCCTATTTCCCTTGGTCACGCCATAACTTGAGAACGACTTTAAGTACATACATACTTTACTTTACCGATTTCATTAATTTTTTTTTAAAGTTTTCTAATGCTTTGTAGAAGGTTCTTACGGAAAAAAAAATAAGAAAGTTGCTTTACAGGGACGAAGTCGCGGGCAGAAGCTAGTCTATATATTTAAAAGAAAGTCGTGTTAGTTACACTATTTATAACTCAAGAACGGCTGAACCGATTTGGCTGAAAATTGGTGGAGAGGTAGATTAGAACCAGGAGACGGACATAGGATACTTTTTATTTTTTTTATTTTTCTAAAGCAATTATATTTTATAGTGGCACAGTGGGTATTGTCTTGCTCATCCATGTTACCCTGGTAGTTTGATTCCCAGATATATAAAAGAAAGTCGATACTTTTTTTATTTTATTTATTTAATACTTTTATTTACTTATAGGAGTAGGGTAGGAGTAGTGTAGGAGTAGTGTAGGAGTAGGTTAGGAGTAGGGTAGGAGTAGGGTAGGAGTAGGGTAGGAGTAGGGTAGGAGTAGGTTAGGAGTAGGGTAGAAGTAGGGTAGGAGTAGTCTAGGAGTACGGTAGGGGAGGGTAGAGGGTGTCCTACCCCCTACCCTACCCCCATGCAAACGAAGTAGCGCCGGGCAGCTAGAAATAATTTATATGGCAAAACAACGTTTGCCGGGTCAGCTAGTACTTAATATACGAGTATCTTTGTTGCAAGTGGAGGTTATAATAGAAAGAGTGCCAGGTATTAATTTGAACTGTCGTTTAATGTTATGAAAAATAGGACACACAAAATTACATGCATAGCACAATGACATTGTTGTTGAAAAGGGGAGAGGAAGTTGGTGTGGTCACATCAAAGCACAATTAATATTTTTTACATTGCTATACTTATTTTTTGCTGTATTTAAATTTTTAATAACAGTTTTTTTAATGAGTGCGTCGTGACTGCAGTCTTTTTATAAGAGAAGAATTAGCTTAGCTTTGGTCTGATTACGTTATAGTATTGATAAGTGATCAGTAAGATCCGAAATTATAATTATCAATGTTTTTTTCCTATAATCCTAGAAAAAACTACGCGACAAAGCTCGTCTGGAGAAGACTAAGGGTCGAGTTGGGCCTACAACATCGCAGCAGCAACGCGAGGAGTCGTATCGTCAGTGGCTGGAGCGAAAACGAACACAGACGGAACGACAGCGAGCTGAAGAGATTATGCGGCAATACCGACAAAACGAACGGCTCGAAAGAGATCGAAACAAGCGTGACCGAACTAAAGAGGAGAAACTGGCGGACTGGATACGTAGGAAGGAAGAAGAAATGAAAGGTGAGGCTATAATTTTTTTTGTTGCAGTTTCAATCGCTGTCACAGATGAAATGAAATGAGTTTGAGCTGCTCACTCTGCTATAAAGCCATAAAACTTGACATTTTAACTATCATAACACATTTATGTTTTTTTTTTTTTATATCCTACGCTGTCCCAGTCCTGGGCAAAGGCCACCTTCCACTCCTTCCATCATTCGCTAGCCCGCGCGTTCTCCTTCTAGTTTTGATGAATATTATACAATCTAAATATTTTCCAAGTAACGTTACTAGAACTCTGCGTTAGTTGTTATACTGTGTACATAAATAAATGTGTTGCAGTGATGAAAACTCGTGAAGAGCGCAGGGCGGCGCGCGCGGCTATCGAAGAGGAGCGCAGGCGTTCGAATGGCGAGCAAGCGTATAGAGACTGGCTGCGCACCAGCAAGAACAAGCCTCTGCCCGTGCCGCTCAATCAGGGCGAGCTTAGTAAGTTTAATTAAATTAAGTTCCAGCAAGTCCCTACGTTGGGAAAATGGGAAGGGTGCCGCCTTTATGAAACTAGTTATATTTACATTATCATCTGCCTAGCCTTTTCCCAACTATGTTGGGGTCAGCTTCCAGTCTAACCGGATACAGTTGAATACCAATATTTTACATGGGGCGACTCCCTATCTGACCTCCACAACCCAGTTACTGGGTAATACGATACCCCTTGGTAAGACTGGTTGTCAGAATTTCAGGCTTCTGACGACCCGTAATGACTGCCAAAGATTCACGAATTACAGCCGGGACCAACGGCTTAACGTGCTTTGCGAGGCATGTGCGCGTAGCCGAGATGTTTTCTTCATCATTTATAGTACCTTAAATGAAATTTATGATTCTGTAGGGCTCCGAAACTTTTTAGCTGTTCTAATTTATAAAAAAAAAATCTATACCTTCTTTTCAATTTAGCTTCTAATACATTTATTGTTGTCTTCTTTTTAAATGTTTGATGTAAATTGATGGCCTGAAACACAGGTTTTTCATAAACCTAGATCAGGCAGGTCTACATTTCAGTTAGAATTTAACTTTCCTCGATTGTAATTAACGTAAATCATATTTTTACTTTACTTTAGAATTTTTTTGAATAAAAATTTTATTATCTCCTTTATTTATTATTATTAATTTGGCGTCGAATAACATACTACGTAATCTCTTAGCTAGAGATTAAGGTAATCTGTAGCTATGCTGTAGCGGTGCGACTTAAAACAATTTAGCATTTTTGAGTGCGCAGTTTATGTAGTTTGTCGTTTGAGTTAGGATGTTAAGATGGATCTTCTTATTTGCAGGTATGCGTGGTTCCGTCTCACAAATGTATATAAATCCCATTCCTTGGCAGTCTCCGACATGAACATCTAAGAAGATATCTTTGTAATTAATTATAGGTACTTCTAAAATTAACTGATTGTAATCGGTATTATTTTTGTGTGCGCAACAAAATCATAATTAAATGTTAAAGGTAGTAATGATTGTTCTGATTATTTAGTAACTGATGTACTTGGTTTTGGAATAAATTTTCGATTTTTGGATTCACATTTTGTTGTAGTCGCGTTATTTACTTTATCAGGGTCATTGTGTTTACAGTAGAAAAGCTAAACGCTCGTTAAATAAAACATTGTTGTTTATTTTGACATTTTATTTTAATCATATTAATTTTCAAGGTATTTAGGGTCCCCCTCAAGTAATATTATACGTAAATACATACCATAGAAAATTTTCAAATATCTACTATTCGGCACTCAATAATTTTCCTATATTACTAAGATTAACTACGATGATTTGAAACTAAAAGTTTGCGAGTTGCAAAAATGTGCGTTAAAAAGAAGCAACGAATTCATGTTCTAGATCCTATGGTTCCTACTCTTAGCCCGTTTACAAAGTTTTCTGCACAAGCCACAGCCATGTTTGACGCCTATTCTAAGTTATGCTAAGTTGAAGTGTTCAGTAAATGTCCTCTTCCTCCTTGAGGCGCAGTATCTCGGACTTGTTCATGAAGTAGTACGTGGGTTGTCTTCCCTTCAGGTCTTTGAGAACGCGCTTCGCTCCAGCCCTGATCAGCACTCTGCTTAGAGACTCAATCTTCTCTACTCCCATTGCGTAGTGTAGTGGAGTGCGCTCCAACTGTTGTAAAAGAGTATTTTTAAACAACATTTAGAATTTTTGTTATGCTACCTCGAGCAACGTCTCAGTTAAGCGGTTGGCCTATAAAACACTTGGGCTCCATACCACAAAAATTTATAAGTCTAAAATTCAACAAAATTTTAGAAAAAATTGCGTATCACAGAAGTCACAAATATGTATAGTTACAATTTACAATCTAAAAGTCTATACAATATACATATTTGTAAGGTTTTTCCATTACAATTTTGTGGTACAGATACTTATTATAACTTGTAAATTGTAATTGTTAAGTTTTGTGGTGGTATAGACTGGTGTGGTCGTAACTGCAACATCCCTATCGTGGAGAACATTTTTATGAGCAGGACATAGTCGTCAATGAAAACATTAAACAAACAAATTCATGTGTGCGTTTGCCTTACTAGTCCAGTCATATTAGGGGTTTCGCCTCGGAATGAGAGATAATAAGCTGTAAACTCGTATACACCTTTATTTAGGTGTTCTCAAATTTTCTCAAAAATCTCATAAAATCTCGTGTTTGCGTCGTAAGTAGAGGTCACTAGCCATGACGACATTGCAGTATGATAATTATGATTCGTAAAACACTCACGTTATCCCCAAGCCGCAGTAGCTCCGGGTAGTTCTGCGCCAGGTGGGCCACGACCTCCTCGTGCTGTGCCAGCACAGCCACGTGCAGCGCCGTGCGACCGAACGAGTTCTGACAGCGCGCCAGCGTGCGCGCGCCCTCGCCCGCCAGCGCCGCGCGCACCGCGGGCAGGTCGCCGCGCCGCACTGCGCCGTGCAGCGACTCGCGGGACTCCTTTTTCGGGACATTATAAATTTAATTTAAAACACGGACGGGTATTTAATGCATTTGCACTGATACAGCGACGCGAAGCTAACGTGCTAGTGTGACCTTTAGTCCGTAGCTACTAAGGCGTAGAAGTACAATCACTAAGGCCTAGTGGCGTAGCTGATACAGCGTAGTAGAGCATACCCGTAATAACGTACAACACTACAAGGTTATTTAGGCGCGTGACCAAAATCCGAACTCACGGAACAATCTTGTTTTGTTAATACAATTTCTGCGACACAATTTCACAAAATGTTTTCCAATAACGCCCCCATGCACACTAGCAGCTAGCGTAGTACCATAGCCACTACGGCGTAGCAGCGTAGCCGAATCAGGTGTAGCGTAGCACGGCGCGTAGCGCATTAAGGCGTAGTAGCGTAGCACGGACAACGTAGCAGTGATGTTACTATTGTGTAGTACGTTAGATTTAAATTGAATTCCCGGATTACGTAAAAACAGGTTTAGATCTTTGGAAAAGGTATCAAATAATGGCATACAAAATATAAGATCAAGAAAGAAAGAAGAAAGAAAGAAAAAAAGTTTATTAGGACACAGTTCGTGAAACACAAAATACAAAATTAATAAAATTAAAACAATGTTTCAGACAACAATAGTGTGTGCCTCACGGCTGCGCCAAAAACGTTCATTTCAGCATTAATGCCAGACAGATGCTGCCCGACGCTGGTTTTCTAATGAACCTTTAGGGAAAAGTGACGGGGAGTATACACAGTTTCAACATACCTAATATATACTTTTAAATAAATAAACAAACTAGTAATCACGTACATATCATTGCAAACACAAATAAGAGAAAAAAAAAAACCAAAAACAAAACAAAACAACAAAGTCTCAGCAAAAGCTGTTTTTCTCAGATCAGTGCTATGTTTACCTCAAAAGCAGGTATAGAAGTGAGCAAGTTGCCCATATCGCTGTCGCCCCGCGTAGCTATCACTTCTGTTATCGGCACTCCTTCTTCATCGACCACGTCCAGTATGTGATCGTAGCCTTCCATTAGTAGTTCCATTATCTTGTCCGTATTTCCTGATAGCAAAATATTTTCTACAGATTGTAGTGCAAGTAAAAAGAAAGTGTTTATATTAATTAAGTACCTACAATCAAATAAAGATTTCTATGTTAACACTTTCGACTAATAACTATAATAACTGAGATAGCATATTATTTACAATCTTAAATAAACGCAAATAAGGCAAGAAACCTTGTTGCCGCGTTTGGGGTTTTCAACAATATATGATAGCTTGGGACAGTCATCATCTAATTCTACTGTTATAACTGGTTCTTGGTGAATAAAATCAGTCAAATTTATCTTCATAAATACTGCTATATAGTCCTTGATATATGCCCTACCTCTGGCCGCCATATGTAACAACCACCTATCAATCTCCACAGTATTCTCCGGCACATTCGCCTGTATGGACACGTCTCTGGCTGTTCGGTACAGTTCGTCTCTGAAGCCGAGGCTGATGTCAGACTCCTGCAGCAGCTGGAATAGCGCGTTACGTGCGTGCGTGCGCGCGGCTGCGAAGTGCAGCATCGACTGGCCATGCTCATCCTGACCGAGAAACGATATGGTATAAGTGTTTTGACCAATGATATTAAGGCCTACTTGCACCACAAATCATAACACATAACATCACGCCAGTATTCACCCATATTTCGCCAGCTATGTTTAATAGGCTATTTTCCTAAACAATTCTAATTAGTCCGTCAGTTAGATTATCAAAAAATATTGAACCCGTATTTTTTCTTTTGTCAATTATATAAAAAATGACGAAGATATGGCCCGATAAAGTTCGGCGTGACGTCACTAGCTTGCGACACTTTTGCAAGCAAGTGACGTCACGACCCCCCACTCCCAAATTTTAACGCGCTTTATCTTTGTCATTTTTTGTTTGATTGACAAAAGAAAAAATACGTGTCCATTATTTTTCGATAATCTAACTGACGGACTAAATATAATTATTATTTTTTTACCCAAGCAACTACCCTATTCCCATGTAATATGGGGCGAGCCTGTTGCCATCAACTGGGCACAACCCTAGTCTCCAGGCTGCTACTAAGAAATTCCAGATGTAAAAACCCAATAACACTCTGCCCGAACCGGGAATCGAACCCAAGACCTCATGTTCAGCAGTAGCGATTGCGACTACTAGACCAACGAGACAGTTCAAACAAAAAAAGCATCACGTAAATCAGTCCAGTAGGATCACGGAAAACACGGTGTACATAGATATTATAAAAAAACAAAAATAATTCGCCGAATGCATAAAATCCTCCTCTTTTTAAATAAAAAAAAACCGGTTACTAAACCCACCCTAGTGGCACTACTGAAGGCTGACTCGGGTGCATCAGGGCTGGTAGCTGGCTGCGGGTCCACGGTGACGATGTCAATAGGCCTCTGATGCTTGGTGGCCGTTCGGTTCCGCTCGGGGGGTAAGCTGGACAGAGCTGGTTCGATTTCCAACCGCGGCGCTTGATCGTTCTCTACTTCGGCTGCTTCTCGAGTCACGAGCATTTCGGTTTCCTATTTGTGGAAAAGTTTTGACAACTGACTTTGATTGTTGGTTAAATGACACGATTAGGGGCTGATTGTTCCAACGCCAGATAATTTTATTCGAGGAATAATTTTGTTTTAGCAGTTGTTTCATACAAAAACTGTCAAACGTCAATTTTATTCCTCGAATAAAATATATCTGGCATTGGAAAAATCAGCCCCAAAAGGTCTAACGTCAAATAAATTTGAATAAAAAAAACATTTTTTTTTTGTTTTGTGTTGTCTAGATATCGATACCCATGACAACTGTAGAATTTTATGCTAATTTGATTGAACACTGTGTATTATAGTTTTGAGAAGGTCGAGTGCAGAAAATCATACAGTATTAACAGAATAGTATAGTGATAATCTGTAAAATGTATGATTTGAGTGATGGCTATCGGTTTGAAAATTTACCACAAACCCATAGAAATTGCCATCTGTTTATGTGCTTCATTGCAAATTGCACCAAAAACAGCCTAAATTAAAACTATAATTAAAACAATGTGTAGTTGTTATGCTCACCTGTGGACCTAAATTAGATTTGTCTTGTTCAGGAAAGTTATGAAGAAAACTGGCGAGGAAGGCGACCGGATCCTTAGGCTTTATATTAGCCACCTCGGTCAGACCTTTGATCAAAGGATCGCCGAGAGCTGTGAACACATCGTTCAAATCAACGTCCTTACTGTCTTTCACAAATTCCATTTTATTATTGACCAAATTATTTTAAAACTTTAAATAAGAGCTTACACTTAGCAAGATATCTGCCCTCTTCGGTCCGAAAGTTGGGAATGTCCATATGACCGTTGTCGGCGTGGCCTGTGCCTGAAACCGATCAATTATTCAGTGTCGGCCTTCGATATGTTCGCGTGGTAGGGGAAGGGGTGCGAGAATACATCAAACACGTGGGTTTTTACGCGAACGTGAACATCTGGTGGGGGCAGTGGGTGGTAGATGATTATAGTCGGCGGTAATAGTGGGAACTGGACAGAAAGGCTCTATTAGCATTCGCCAGTCATTATTGATATGGCCCATTGTTATCGATTGACCGGTAAACGTAAACGCTGAGTAACGTTAAGTTTTAAAATGATATCGATACTTTGTGTTATTAATAGGATGGTGAGGAGTACAGTAGAGTTATGTTATGTTTATAGTAAACAATGCTTAGTTTTTAAAAAGCACACAACATCCAAAGACAGGACAATACATTTTTGACGTCACACTGTATCTAATGTTGGAAAGACAAATGGTTGATGGTGAGCGTGCAGTTTAACAAAAGCGTTTTGTTGTAACTATTTGATGTGCAAGCGTGAACGTTTGCAGTGACTTCACTGGTGTAAAACTCACACGAACACGCCACCTCACAAGGATATCAACGAAATTGTTTAGTACTGACCTAAAACTCTATAGATGCAAATAGATATCTAGATGCTGCTCAGCTGCAACCATACATAGGCACGTTTTCAGTACCTACAATCTTTCCAACATTCGATAAAATTATTTGTGTTATGTGAACGGTTGTGTGAAGGTGAATAAAAGTTGAATTGGATCTATAGTTTTGACATCTACAAATTTTCCTTCTTCTCTGGGGTTTCGTGACCAGTAATACTACTTCTTTTTTTACGAAAAATGTTTGATAGCATCGTTGCTATATGTGCTGAATTTTGCATTGATAAATCTTTTTCCAGGTGAAGTAAGTTTGAAGCTGCGGTTGTAAAATCGTTGAAACAGGTCGTTTCGGTTACACTTAAACACTGATAGTTGCTTATTCTGGCAATATCAGCACTTAAAGTTTCACGGTACTGCAGCCCCCTCATGGCACAGAGATGCTTCATGTTGTCGGCGTCCTTCGATAAACCCGGGAAATTAACAATGAGGCTAAAACGAACGCCGGCGCCTAAGTATGTTGGTCTAGCAGACAGATATCCCAGCTTTGCATCCCATGTAAAGTCGAGCTTCTCGTGCAGATAAGTCATGATGTAAGATATTTTACTGAACGCTAAACCAATTTCTCCAGGAGAGTCTTGTGCAGTAGATACAAGTACACGAATGTGGTCATGAACATTAATCCAGACAGCTATGCTTCTATCGTCAGTGACGAATACACCACGACCGTAAGGCCAGTGTTTCCCATGTAACCTCGCACAGTCATCAATCTCATCTCTATCACAAAGAGCTATCAGAAGACCACTAGACGCTAAAGCTGCACATATTTCTGACGGTTTTTCCAAAACTTCATTCAGGGTGTAATAAGTTCCACCCTTTTGGTCAGATTCGGGATTAGAATGTTCGGTGAACTTGGAAAAATCTTCCTTCATCAATAGTGTTGTTACAATTCTTTCAATTGTTTCCAACTTTCCCACTTTTATGTTTAAAGGTAGTTCAAAACCTTCTAAATTACGCGAACATTCTACTACTCCAGAAAGCACAAATTCATCATTTGGATCAATATTTAATTCTACTAAAGGCTCAGAAGATAGCTTTGCAGACGAGGTGGCAATAAAATCTGATCTAGGGTGTGTTGGAAAATCAGAATTCACGTTTATATTATGAAGATCTCTTATAAGTGGATATAAAAACTCATTAAATACATCATACACATAGTAGTCTGGGGCCGTAATTCCTCCAGGAAAGTCTTCCTCGACCGTTTGAATAATATTTCTGCTATCCGGGAGTTTTTTCACAGCAGGCCAGATGACGTCGAAAAGGTCATGGTCTAATTTAGTGACTCTGTATTTTATAACATCAAAGATTGGCCTTTTTAGGAATCGTGCAAGTACGAGCGGTGGCGTAGCTCTATTAGAAGAGGCTGATAAGGGCGTTCGAGGTGGTCTGGTTGACGATAAGAGATGATAGCATCGTTCCAATGTATCCAAAGCTTCAGGCGCATCCAAAACCCGGCGAGATGAAACTTGATCCTCAGGCACTAGACATACTCAAGTTAAAACATGCGGACAATTAAAACAAGTAATACTTAGTGAAATTCTTCATATACAGTGCGCTTTTCATTGGTTGCAGAAGCGACTTTTGTTGCTGATATTACATACCTTTATCGGAGAACATACTTTTAGCTGCATCTTCATCTATACCGTAATCTGATAGCATTTGATCAAAAGGTAGTAAAGTTGGATGATTTTGATACTCCTCAGCAGACTTCCCATTCTATAACGAATGATATAATTTTATGTGCCACAGTTGTTACTACTACATATCCTCCAAAATGGTTAAAGGTAAAAGTTTCGCTTACATCATCTAAATCTTTCGAGTTGGCACCAAGTTGTTGAAGCAAATTGTAGTAATGTCCATTGTCTGGGAGTACCGCTGCATAATGTAATGCTGTTCTTCCTTCAAAGTCCACTGCTGAGAGAGTTTCGGGAAACCTATAAAAATAAACACGATATGACTAACACGCTATGTCTTATAACCTACCAACTACGCATATGAAAAATCTGTTGACAAACCTTCCACCTAAATACTTGATGATGTTAGTTTTACCAAATATGGTCGCCACATGTAGCGGAGTTGCTCCATTCGGTGATATTGTGTCTCGAGCTATTGCGAATTTTCTTCTGTCCAGTGCCGCTTGAAGATCTCGTATATTGCCCTCTCTTGCAGCTATATGCACCTTGTTTATTTTTTGCTAAAACATTAAGTGGCAATTAATACTATTGTTAGATAAAACTGTATAATAATGTTTGTGAAACTGGGAGTTACCATATAAGTTGGTACATTGTCGAGAAAACCTTGGAGTTCAGAATTTCCCGAAATCCTTCCTATGAGCCTTGATCCTTCGCCATTTAAAACTAATGTAGCCAACATTTCCATGTTTGCATTATTAATCAGATCTGTCACTTCCGGGTCTATTTCATTGTCCTGCGAAATTTTAAGAAGGATATTAATCGTCAAGATAAAATAAGATGTGGTTGCGGTGTTAGAGTTAGAACTACAATCGCTGACTAATAGTTTACTTGATAGAATGTACAAAGAACTAAGAAGCTGGCAAATCAATTCATGACAGTGGTGTTACGAGGTGTCTGTGAGAGTACACAGTGCTACAATGATGCTTCTAATCTAAAGAACACCACAATCAACTAATCAATTTACTTATTACCTTCTTTAGTCGGTCGATTGTCTTACTTGAGGGTACAAGTTAGAGGTATACTCACAACTACGAGAACTTCTCCGTGCACTGATCCTTCCCTTTGCGTCATACTTGCATCCTGTGAATCCAACTCGGCTTCCCCATTCACAACACCTTCTATAAGACTTTCCTGTGTACTTCGGCCGTTGGTCACGTTTCCTTAATTAGCAAAATAATCAAAAATATTGAACTTGTCAGGGACCCCTTTTATAATTGACTAAAATTACGAGGATTATATTTTGATTGTTTCGTGTATAGTGCCAGAAGAGATTTCGGCTTTACCTCTCTTGGCACTTCCCATGTCAGATAGTTCTGCTGTGCTCTTAAGATTCGAATCACTATATTCAGACTGTGTGTCTCCTGGAACTTGAACGTCATCATCGTCTTCACTGTGTTCACCATTTTTAGCATTACCTTCGTTTGAAGCAGCACCATCATGATCTTCGCCTGCATTAGTTTCATTTTCGTGATCGGTTTCATTTTCTTTGGAATCAATCTCTTCGATTTGATGAGATTCATGTTCCCCAGTTTCTCCCGCATGATTCTCATTTTCGTGATTAGCGTGATGTGATTCAATTTCTTCGTTTTCTTCTTTTGTTTCCTCCTCATGCGAGTCTTGAGGTGCTTTGTTACTTTTTTCCTTCTCCTCGGTGGTTTGTTCGGAGGCATCTCCTTCAGCCTCTTGCATATGAGTATGATCGACACCTTTTTCTGCTTCAGTTTCCGCTTTTTCTGCTTCAGTTTTTTCTCCTTCAGTTTCAGCCTTTTCGTCATTTCCTCCCTCAGGGCTATTTTTGTCATTGTCTGCTTCTTGGTGGATATCTGTATCTGCTGCACTTTCTTCAACCGTTACAGTAGCTTCCTCGTTATTTTCAGCTGCTTCCTCAACATGATCAGTTGCATCTTCAGGGCTATGCTCTGGATTTTCTTCATTTTCTTTTATTTCTTGAACATGTTCTACTGCTTCTTCAGCGTCATCAACCGTTTCTTCATGCTTCTCAGTAGCTTCTTCTGCGTTTGCTTCATTTGCTGCATCTTCTTCATGGTCATGATTTTCTTCCACTACTTCTGATTCCTAAAATACATAAAATAAAAATTCATGCAGATGTTCATAAAAAAGCATCGCAACTTAACTATAACAACATTCCGTGAAAACGTGTCATGCACTGCTCACCTTGTTACTTTCTACATTTGCAATGTGATTATCAATGTCGTCTTTAGTTTGTTTTGCATCATCTAATTCAGGCAAATTATTAATGAGTTCATGCGTGCTACTGCCCTTCATCCCACCGATACGATTATCTGTACTTTCAGATGCAGTGAACGTATTTGTATCTTTCGACGAAATATTTTCGTTAGATGCCTTGTGATTCCTCCTCCTAGATTTTTTGTTTAATTCAGCTATGACCTCTGTGTCAAGTAACTTCCAATCCCAAGAATTTGGGTAAGCACTCGATGGAGTTCTGGGTGCATCGGGTACTGTTTTGAACATATTTTTATCTATTTCCTGGAGCCTATTTATGTAATAAGCTGGAGTTTTATTTTTCTAAAAAACCAGAAAATATGGGATAAGTAGTAGGTATTTATTAAAAGTTGTGACTAATAAGTAATTTAATTCTTAAATTGTGATGAGCTCATGGATTTGAGCATGCAGTGTCAAGGAATAAAACCTATGGAAACCTTTTAGTTGTAGGTATGTATACGATCAATACTTACGTTGTCAACAACACTTTCGTCAGCTCCGAGACTAACGAGTGTGTTGTATGTATGCTGATCATCTCTCATGGATGCGGCGTAATGAAGTGGAGTGCGACCATCGTTGTCTACGTCATTAATACCTTGCGGATACCTTTCAGCGATGTACTTGAGGATGCCACCGTGGCCTAAGCCTGCAGCCTAAATATTTATGTGGTTAAAGTTGGATAATGTTCATTCATTTATCATTTGCGAGTACTCCGAAGGATAAGGAATACATATAATATTATTTTGTTGTCTCACATTTTACCAAAACAACTTATAGGTCTAAGTTATAAAGTCCGAGTTTACAACCACGTTAGTTTGCTAAAATGTATTTAAACCCATTATTTCCTTACTAATTGGGTTTCGAACCCATGCACAATAGTACGAGGGCGGAGTGATAAGTCTGGTAAAATCTATTTTGGAATAAAATGATCGCAAATTTTATGGAACCTCCTTGATCACAACTCTTTTGAAGGACTAAATTAAAATTTTCAGCCAGTACTGCCGGTTAGTTTTTTTTTTTGACGGCCATTAAAGGAAAACAACTGAACACGTTTTTGCAACGATGGAGAAAAGTGAATTTCATGTCGTGATTAAACATTATTTTTTGTGCAAAAAATCTATAACGGAAAGGAAACAAAAACTTGATAAATATTATGGGGACTCAGCTCAGTCGATTAAAATGATTCATAAGTGGTTCAACGATCTGCCGGGGTAGCGGGATTGTCCGAAAGGGTTACCGCTGCCCTGGTACGTAAAGGGCTAAGGAAGGAACACGGGTGGGTTTTAGTCAGTAAGAGTCTGACACTCCCTTCTGCTCCACCCAGAGCGGGAGGAGTCATTTGATGATTTCCCATCCTGAAAAAAAAAAAAAAAAAAAAAAAAAAAAAAAAAAAAAAAAAAAAAAAAAAAGTGGTTCAACGACTTTCGGTGTGAACGTAAAAGCACAAGTGATGCTGTGCGTCCAGGACGCCCAGTTGAGGTCACTACTCCAGAGATGATGGCTAAAATCCACGATATAGTGTTGAACGACTGAAGAGTAAAAGTGAGGAAGATAGTCGAGATAGTAGGCATTTCAGACGAACCTGTTCGCAATATCTTACACCAACATTTAGATATGAAGAAGCGATCCGCGCGATAGGTGCCGCGTTTACTGACTGTTGATCAAAAACGCATGTGTGTGACCACTTCGGAAGTAGGTTTGGCGTTGTTTCAACAGGATAAAACCGAATTTTTGCGTCGTTTTATAACAGTAGACGAAACATGGATCCACCACCATACCCCCAGAAACCAAACAACAATCGAAACAGTGGATTGCTACCGATGAACCAGTTCCGTAGAAGGCCAAAGCAGTTTTATCGGCCAATAAAGTGATGGCTACAGTTTTTTTGGGATGCACGTGGTGTAATCCACATTGACTACCTAGAGAAGGGAAAAACGATTAATGGCGCATATTAGGCCAATTTATTGGACCAATTTGACAAAATTTTACGTGAAAATCGACCGCATGTGGCTAAGAAGAAAATCCTCTTCCACAAAGACAACGCACGAGTGCACACCTGCGCGATTGCGATGGCCAAACTTCATGAGTTGCGCTGTGAGTTGCTTTCTTAGCCACCGTATTCGCCAGATTTAGCCCCTTGCGACTATTTTCTGGTTCCGAATGAAAAAAGTGGCTTGGTGGGAAAATATTTGGCTCCAACGAAGAGATCATGCACGAAACCAATGCCTATTTTGAAGGGTTACTTAAGTCATACTTTATTGAAGGGATCGAAAAGCTAAAGAAACGCTGGATGATGTGCATTGACAAGAAAACTACGTTGAAAAATAAATAATAATAATTAAATAAAATTGACTCCTTGTTTAATTTTTACCAGAATTATCACTCCGCCCTCGTATCATCAACATTTTCAGATTGAAATCGGCACATTGCTTGTGTATTGAAATGGAGTAATTGGACGTTCTTAAAGAAATCAATATTATTTTAATCGCCTTATCGACATATGTGAAAAAAGGGAGCTTGGACAAGGTTAGTGGTAAGACGGTAGCCTTGCCACCAACCTTGTCCAAGCTGCCTTTTTTTAGAAGTAGATCGATTATAATACCTTTTGCATTACTGTCATATGTTTTAAAATTGGTCGATTATATACCTTGTGCATGACTATCATATTGTTAGCATCCCTGCTGGACAAAGCTTGCGGCGGCACGGGGTCCCCAGAGTGTTTCATCAGGCCTTCCAGATCATTTTGCACTACAGCAGTGTGGATGTCTTTTATGGTGTTCTGTAAACAGAGAATAATATGTAGAAATCATGTGTTGCAATATAGTTTACAGTAACAGGATCATATACAGAGGACACTGTTGAGCCATGTGTGGAAAAAGGCGGCCAGATCTGTGCTGGAAATTGGTGATTGTTTCTCTTCTAATAACAATACTTCTTGGTGCCTCTTTCTCAGATATATTTTCGACGAATAAAACAAACTTTATAAGTAAGGACACATTTTCTCTGAGCCGCTGAACGCTTGGCAAAGATGGTAATGGTATTGGCATGTTCACTATTATTAATACTAATAAAAGCCACAGACATATTTTGAAAGAAATAAAAAACATAAAAGTAGGGATATACACTACTATTAAGATTGACGTAAGCTATACAGGAAATAAAGCCTAATCTTTGAAACTCACCATCATATAAGGCACAGCCTCCAAGAACTTCTTGACCACCGGCTGATTGGAGACTTCGCTGAGCAGCCGCGAGCCGTGCCCCTCCCACACCACGCGCTGCAGTCGCGCCATGTCGCAGTCGTGGCACCATATCCGGATGTTGTGGCGTTTTATCACCAGAAGACCTGACAAGGAAAGTTATCTAATCTATATCTATATATAAATCTTAATATATATAATTTTTCTGTACGTGTGTTTGTCACCTAACTCCTCCTAAACGGCTGGACCGATTTGTATGAAATTTTGTGTGTGTATTTCAAGGGGTTCCTGGATGGTTTGAAAACACAATTGGACCCGGTAGGTGGCGCTGCTTTTCCGGGCAGGACGATGTCTGCCGGGTCCGCTAGTATTATTATAAATTAAAGTCTAATATAATATATCTATATCTAGTATAATAATGAAATCCCGATGTTTTGCCAACTCGGAAAAACCAACCACCTACACCCACGTTATGTCCCACGTAATAGGGAGGCGAGCCATCTATCAGGCACAAATCCAGACGCGGCTGATATTGTGAAATTCCTAGTGAAACAAAAAAACCTAATAAAATTTTGTCCGACCTGGACATCGCACCCCCCATGCTCAGTAAACGCGCTTGCGACTAGGTATAGGACCAACGAGGGAAACAGGGGATGTTTCCTATATCTTAATGAACCGGAAGACGACCCTACACTTGGAGATAGGCATACCTATCACAGTTTTGTAATTACTTCATTTAAATAACTGGCATCGAAGTTATTAACTGCTTTAATTAACCACGACGGTGGTTTAACGTAGAATGATTGATGATGTTGTTATTGGCTTTCAGGTTCATGCTTCAACATAGGTAGTACCGCTAGTGCCTACTCCTAATATGAAGACATATAATAAAAGCCTTTTCATTTTGATTAAAATTATGCTATGAAGGTCTAAAGACATAAATATAAACTCCGATAACGGTAGCTGTCAAGACCCAGTGAAATAATACAGGTAGATTTTAAACCCATTTTACACAACTTGTTTCAGCTTTCAGTATAAGTTCAATCATTATCAGGTACCTGCTACATTATTCAACCATGTGCTATGCCAACAATCCGCTCCTGCACGTCGTTCCGTCGTAGAAACATGCAAGATAAGGCGTCATATCGCTTTACCGACACATTAGTTCGAAAGGAACCTCCAATAGTGCCACTGATTGTACCAAGAATTGCAATCGATGGAAAAGTTCAAGGTGAACACCATTGAAGAAAAATGGTGGAAAATGTTAAACCTTTTTTTGTGGATAGCGTGAATTCATTAACACTTATTGGATGTCGGATTACGCAGGTAATGCGCAGGTTCATAAAGTTTTATAGCGGCTGATAAGGAATAATGTTATTAATATCCATCATCATCATTTATGGAAATTGTCAGAGTAGCTGGCCGGAAATTAATATGTAAAACTGTAGTTTTGTTTCGTAAAAAGCGCCTATAAAAAATCCAGCAGAGGAGCGTTTTCATTTTACTTCAGGTATATTTAAAAAAAGCAAATAATTTACAAGAATAAATTGTTAATTTCAAAAGCAATTTTAGTTTCATTGAATCTTTTTAATGTGTAGTTCTTTCTAAAAGAGTTTTCATAACATACTTATAACCATCTATCAAAGATCAAAAACGTTTCAAATCCTACAGTGATTGTTATCACTTAATAACGGCGACCAAAACAACTATCGACTATTTGGGGAAATCATGAAGTTTTACAAACCGATTAACAACGTGCGCGCCAATCAGGCTAGAATCAATCGAATGCCGATTGAGTATCAGCAAATAAATGAGTACCTATAAAACATTCTAGTTTTCTATACCGAGGTCCAATTAAAACAAGGCTTAGTAATACTGCAATGTTGTTATATCAATTATCTTAATGTAACATTAATTTATTCTTTGCTGGCGTAAAATAAAGTGGAGTAGGTGATTCTACTTCGATAAAATCAATATCTATGTATGTTACGGAAAAGATAGACTAACGTCCTATACATTAGAGTTGTTGTGTGTGTTACTCAGCAATGCGACCTAATTTATTGATTTTTAGAACTTCACCAATCATTTTATAAGTAGGTATCGGTGACAAAATATAGCTGCTAGTACGAAAGTCCGACGTGTGGTTCCTACCTATAGAGTCATGTCGTACTTAGTTTTGTACAAAATAACAGGCTTCAAGAGCCACTCAGTCCCTGCTTGATGAGAAGCTGAGAAAAACACAACAGTTTTCCAAGTCAAGGATTTGGCAAAGAAACATGTTCTCTACATACATGAATAATAATAAATAATGAAAACTGTTATAAGCAATTACTGGTTCATTGAGAGTTCACAATATGAAGGCATGATAAATATTAATCCTTGGCAAGATTATCAAAATAATTATTACATTTAAGGCTGATTTTTCCGACGCCAGATAATTTTATCAGAGGAATAATTTTGAATTTTTGTCAGTCCTTCAATACTAGATCTGTCAGACGTACATTTTATTCCACGAGTGAAAACTGTCTGTCGATTGAAAAGCCAGCCCTTAGGCGAACCATTTCTCAAAAAATATGATTGCCAGCAAAACGCTAAGTTATTAAAGTAGCTCACATTTGAAGAAATATGTTAAGTTAAACAATACAACCACCCTGATCTACCAACCCGCACTGGGCCCGCGTGGTGGATTAAGGCCCACTCCCTCTCACAGAGAGAAGGCCTGTGTCCCAGCGGTGGGAACGTTACAAGGTGATTATGAGTAAACGATACAATGCATAATACATGAAAACGTCCGTCTTTAAAACCGATATTCTAAGTAAACAGTGATGGCTACTTACATTTATGTCGACCTGAAGTGTCAAGGACATTCGTTATATTATTCAGGCAGACTGAAAGTCAGACAGATAGGTTTTAATGTTTAATGACTTGGATATCGATCGATCACATACACCTGCTGTGCCCTTCGGCCCCTACGTTCCTTTCAATGTAGGACAATCATCGAGTACAAAGTGGGTACGTATCTATTCTTTAGAATGGCTTTCAATGTAGTTCGATTGTTAGTTATAACTTTTATGAAACCTACCTAGGTTTATAACTTTTAGTTGTGAATGGTTAATCGTGAAGGTAAATTAGTCATTAAATTAGTAAATACTTCATTACTATACGTACCTACCGAATGTATTTTGTATATTTTTTATTCGCCTACACTGTCCCATTGCAGAGCAAAGGCCTCCCCCAATGTCGCCGTTTGTAATAATATATGAAAGTCTGGCACAAGATATTTTTATACTAATTGGTGCTAACTAAACATGACGCCTGAAAGGGTTGTGAAAGGCTTTGATCGAGGTACCTAAGTTATTTTTAGCTTAGGTTGGTTAAGGTACTTAGTAAACCTACTTGTCCAATAGAACACCCATATTGAGGATTGTATTTCATTCGTTGTGTGACTGCAAAAACAGTAATGCGACTCAGTCTATTTTACATAAGTCTACGGCTCAAATGATGATGTGTCTTCTTAGGTGCAGGTGTCTATCGTGGTGAGGTGCATACTTTACTGACCGCCTTATCCTTATTACTACGACATGGGTTAATATCGTATATCTCCTGGTCATAATCCTGTATAATCAGCCTGTAACATTCCCACAGCTGGGACACAGGCCTCCTCTCTGTGAGAGAGGGAATGGGCCATAATCCACCACGCGAGCCCAGTGTCTTCGAAATTTGTTTCTAGGTCATGCGGTTTCCTAACGATGTTTTCCTTCACCGTTTTGAGGGGCAGTGATGATGAAATTAATACACAAAGTAAACTGAGACAGGCACTTTGAACACAGGGTTTGAACTCACGACCTGCAACTCGGTAAGTCGTTGTGGATACGTGCAGGCCAACACTGCTCGTGACTCGTCGGCACAAGAAAAGAGTGTTATCAGCAATTGTTTTGAAACGCTTCAACTTTATAGCTGGCAAAAAATCACCCTTTCACATCCAACATCTATCAAAACCTGTCAGGTTTTTATTACGAACAAATAATATTATGAACGTACGAAATTGGCGAAGCAACAAGTTTGCGTGCGACTACTTGCTAAGCGAGATTAACATAATAGGAACCAACAAAACAGTTCAAAAACAAACTAGACTGTACGCGTGATACACTTAATTACCAAATTCTTTAAGTTTCAAGTGTTGGCTAGCCGGGCTTGTTGTTAAGTTAATTTAAATTGCTGTTATAGTGTTATGAATGAGCCTTTCACAAGTTTTTAGGGTTGTAGGGTAATGATTTGTCCCAATTTTCTAATTAATTAATTCTCCCAGAATGTAACAATAAGGACTAACCACAATTTTTCAGTTCTGTTCACCTTTTGTCTTCTTGCGTTGTTTTCTATGGACAAAAGCTGAACAGAGCTGAATAAGTGTGGTTAGTGCCTAACATTGACAGGAAATGTTACACAAATTGCGATAAAAAAAACACAACAATACATAACATACACAAATGGTAGAAATACAGTGTGTATAGATATAGGTGTAGATTCGTAATATCATTAGGGCTGATGTTATGTAGTTTAAGAAGGCCCCTTAATACCTTAACTTATTTCACTTATGAAATACCTACCTAATTCTTACAAGCCAGATTATATTCGTACAAAAACAAACCGTACCTATAATTTTCATTTCATTCTATATTCTTGTAGACATATTAATAACTCATTTTACCAACTTAATAGCAGAGTCTCTAAACACCCTTCAAGTATAAAAAGATTTTACGTCACTGCACTTATTACCAAAACACGTAGGTAATGAATCGATGGCCTTCGCGGATAAGTTACAGCGAGAATGACCAATCGTTTTTGGGAGTTATAAATAAAAATATAATAAAAGGGGTGTGTCGTGCTTTCGGAGTAGAAAGGCTTCCATAAAAATAAATATTCATGACCACGCAACACCAAGCCTGAAAGCCGAGCCTACTACACGTTAATGAAATTAATATATGCCTGTAATATCGGAATGGACAAGCCGCTGACAGACAATGTCGTGACTGAGGCACCATGCAACCATTATTGATGTGTCTGTTGCGATAATTATCATAATAGGAGCTGTAGGTAATGGAAACGTGGAATAGTTCTTTAGGGGTAAAACAACCAATGGATATGAATAGCTGTAAGTGTAACAGCGAATTATATGGAAGTACCTTCGTGACATGAAGTGCTATATGTGTACTCGTTTATCTCCTCTCTATCTTCTTCTAACTAAGTATCTATTTTTATCTGTTCTTTTTTCTGTACGAGGCTTTTGACTAATTTGTATGTGTATATTTGACATATTTGTATATTTTTTTGTCTGTATTTTTTTGTGCAGAATAAACAATTTATCTTCTTTCTTCTCCTTTCTTTATTTTATTTCATGACTTTTATTTTATCAACATTGTCTTATTGTGTATCTGTGAAGAACGTTGTTGGTTACATTCGTATAACTCGTTATGTTCTATTTATTTGTAATATGTAATTGTTTGTTTTTCAGAATACCTAAACACAATTTAAAAAAAGTGTATTCTGGATTTAAAGAAAAAATGGTTGAATCATGACTTATGACGACAGATATCTATATCTGTGCTCATGGCAGTCAGACACAGGGCACTAACGATGGGCTAAAAACTGTTTGATAAGTTAGCCAATTCGGTAACTTTTTATTCTATTATTTATTTCAACGAGCAAGAACAAAACAATACCTTCATAATTAAGACTTATCGGAAGTTCGTGACGTAAAGTATCAATTACTACCAAAGACTGTTGGAAAAATTTGATCAACGTCCTCCAGACCAAATTTCGGTCATGGCAGCCATCTTAGCCTTCGACGCGGGATATATTATAGTGTACTTTTGTGTGCGCAGACACATGTGCACTCTCTTCCCTCAGTTTCTAGCCCGATGGGACTGCAATCTGACACGACCGGAGAGAAATGATGCCCAGGACCAAAGGCTCAAACCGCCAACTTCCAAACTCCGAACTGCTACTAAGAAATTCCTAATGGATAAACCCATTAACACTTTGCCCAACCTAGGAATCGAACCCAGGACCCCAAGCTCAGCAGTAGCGCTTGCGACCACGAGACCAACGGGGTAGTTAACGTAACGTGACGTTACGGGTGAATACGTGAATACGTTGTTTAGAATAAGTCTCTAATAAAACTATCACAGTCAACAAACCAAGGATCTCTGAAGTAAATACAAATAAATAATTCATCCAGACAGATTCGAGTACTCGATAAAGAGATCTAGGACTCTCAGATTGATACATTATAAATGCGACGAGGGACCTACTTAGGAACGTTAAGACCTGCTTACCATAATGTCTTATGTTTTTTCACGGACTACAGAATACAACAGCTTTATTAACGAAATCGTCTGTGTTGTTATGCATAGTAAAGACGTAGAAGCTTTCTCGAAATCGCTATCAACGTTTATCGGTTAGACTTTCTAAAGTCTAACCGATAAATGTTGATAGCTAAGATTCTCGAATTAAAGATAAAAAATACTTATTTATATTCAGCCTTCCGCGATGGAATATTGGTAATACAACCTCGATATAACAAATGGGAAGGGAACAAGTAAATATTCGTTATATCAAGTAATTCGTTAAACTGAGGTTTGTTATATTGAGGTTAGGTTGGTCTAAAATTTGTTATAAAGAGGTAAAAACGTGTCGAAACCTGTCGCGACTGAATCACATAATATAGGTAACGTTATATAAAGGTTTTGAGTTGACAAAACTCATTAATTAGAGGTTTACACTTTATTTTAATAGTTAAAAATTCCTTATAAAGAGGTTGTTCGCAAAACATCTTCGCGTAAAGGTATATTTTACATTGACTCTTATGGGCAATTTAAACAAGGGGATTACGAAAAATTCGTTAAATCGAGGAATTCATTATATTGAGGTACGTTATATTAAGGTTGCACTGTATTATCATCTACAGAGAGATGGTTGAAGACAACTAATATTCAAATTAAAACAAAAAAAAAAACTCGTCCTTGTTTCCGTCTCTATGAACTACATACGTCGGTGGATGGATCATGAATGCCTTTATAGAGGTATGAGGAACAGGGTGTAAAGTTCACTCATACTCTATAGAAAAGGGAGGATCCTCTGACCAGACGGGTGTTTTGTCTGGCGGGCAATTGCCCAACGATTGATGTTGGGAAATTGTATCTATGCTAATTGCGCGGTAAACTCTGCTTGCGAGATGCAGGATTTACGTCACGTCAGTATGACGCGTTGTTCGCATGTGGCGTTGTAGATACCGCTACATCACTCCCCTCTGGAGACCGGAGGTCGATAGTGGACTGAGTCTTGAGTTTTGTATCTTGCGATACTTGCCAGGCCAGCTGAGGTTCCAGTGAGTCGGAACCGGTTGCCGCATAGTTCACGGTGAGTCGGAACTGTCTGCGGAGTTGTCCCTAGTGAGTCGGGGTGGCACTGCGTTATATTCCAGTGCGTCGGATGTACAGCGCCGGGTTGAGGTTGAGGCTGGCTGCTGCGTCGACCAGGAGAGGGTGCTCTGCTTGTTGACCGGCCGAAAGTGCAGTGTGCTGTGCCGAGGTTGCTGATGAGGCTGAGGGTGATGACCAGGTATGCGCGGACGCTGCATGCTGGTGGTCAGGATACCCGTTGAAGCCGTGGGTGCTGGCTGGCTGGGTGACTCGCCGCTAAAGCTTGCGGGAGTGATGATGATGACGTCACGCTGAAGTGTTTGCACGAAGGCTGCGCTGACGTTCATGTCCGGGGTCACCAGTATAGAGGTATGAGGAACAGGGTGTAAAGTTCACTCATACTCTATAGAAAAGGGAGGATCCTCCGACCAGACGGGTGTTTTGTCTGGCGGGCAATTGCCCAACGATTGATGTTGGCAAATTGTATCTATGCTAATTGCGCGGTAAACTCTGCTTGCGAGATGCAGGATTTGCGTGACGTCAGTATGACGCGTTGTTCGCATGTTGCGTTGTAGATACCGCTACACCTTTATTAACACATTAATCTTACATAGGTTAAGGTATACAAACTGCGAGAACCAGAACAACTATTTGCAGGTTGCACAACAATACCTGTGTGACAGGAATTAACAATTCCGTGTAACAGGAGCTGAACTTGCTCCACCAAACGGAGCACTCCTTGTAACATGCCAGGGTCCTATGAGTACTATTGTAAAGACATTACATTGGTATGCGAATGTTTTCATACATTTTGTTGCGATGTAAAGTGATTAATATAAGCCAACTTTGCTGTTACGTAGCAAGGTACTTAAACCATAAATATTTCTTATGCACCAAAAAAATAAATGAATGCATTTTCAAGACCATAAATTGTTGGGTCTTAAATTTGACTAACATAAACATGTCTGGTACGTCCGACACTTCTTCAACGTTAAAATACTTATCTATGTAGTAGGTTACCGCGACACGAATACGTAGAAACTAATAACTTGTAGGTATTTTATATGCAAAGATAAAATAGACTTATTAGTCTGTAATATAAATGCATGTTAGCATGTGATAGATAAAGCGCCAAACTACTCCATTTTCTAATTTAACGGAAAAAAAATGTCTTTATGGCATCACATTTCAAGTTCTTATTAAATAAATCTATTAATAAATTATCGGAGCCTACCTAGTCCAGGGACCACTTCTGGTACTGTGATTAACCGCAACAAAGCTATGAATCTTTTCATAATAACAGCCCTCAAAATTAAAAGTATCTACATATGTACAGTGACCTCTAAAAGTTAGTTGACATTTTTCCACTTTAGCTTTGACAAACCACATTCATCATCTGGCTAGCCTTTTCCCAATTATGTTGGGGTCGGCTTCCAGTCTAACCGGATGCAGCTGAATACCAAAAACAAACAAACCACATTATGATTTAAAATTCTAGTGATCCAAATGTTTGAACTGCTATACCGTTTTTATTGACTAATTCAACTACCATTGACTTATCATAAAAAATAATCAAGTAATCCCTAAGGAGTGCCTGATTATTATTTTTTAATCTGTTGTTGTATGTTTTAAATCATAATGTGGAATGACAGCTGAAGTGGAAAAATATAAACTAACTTTTGGAAGCCACTATTTATCTAACTTGTACAGTAGCCAAATTAAAACTTTTACTGTCCACTTTATCTTAAAGTAAATCTCAACTCTGCACACAACTCAATTCCTCCCTAAAGTTTTCCTGTCTCAAAACTATACTCGGCGAAAACTTTTTAGATTTGATGGAACCCTAAATCATTTGTACCCAAGCGACAAACAGTTGCATGCATTCATTCTCACATGCTACCGAAATTCTAGCATTAGCTTGTTAGAATTTCAAACGTGTGTTTCTGATTTTTACTGGCTAGTATTAGTAGTATACTCGTATTTCAGTTCGGCGTGTGCTGGTAATTGGTAGTTTCATACGGTGCACGGTGACAACAATAGTTAGCCAGCATGTGCTTTCATAGGAATGTGTAATCAATATGATACTATCTGTCAGTAATACGTTTGTACGTAAAAATATTTCTGTTTTGTTTTTTGTGGTTATAGAATGTAATTACGATTGATGTTGTTTGTGTTGGTTTGTTTTCAGTGTTATCTAGTATTTTATGATATAGTTTTCTATGCACTTATTTTTTTAAACATTGCTCATCACGCTAGCAGGGTACTTCGGAGGTATCTCGTTAGCCTTGAATCTAAATTATGTTGCACAATCGGGACAAATTAATTCTTCGATTCGATTCAGATCTCGGTTCCAGATTTCAGATTTTATTTTTATTTGCATAGATTGTAGGTACTTAAACGAGAACTATCATTATTTCAAAAGGTTGTATGCTAAGGCATTTGTAGGCTTTGAAATGACCCGTTTATATGTACAGCTTTCTCATGAGCGGTATGTCAAGCCGCGCAATTTGCAATTGTCGACTATTGTGTAACTGACTGAAAGACTTCGCTAGTTACCGTTCTTTGATATGTATATATAAGTGTATTTACTCTTTTCTTCTCTCTAGTCCAACTGTGTTGACTTTTACGATTTCATTTAAGAAGTTAAATATGTTTTTAACGATTCAGGCGAATATTAAGACGATCTCTAAAAAATCGAGATATCTGCTTGAGAAGCTGGATTTAGTTTTACATTTTAACTTGCTTGTCGATGGTTTTGCTTATTATTTTTTAGCTGAAGAAGAACCAATTCATAGAACAGTTTGCCTAACCTAATTTAACATAATATTATTAGCTAGGTAGGTATACAATCGGCTGCATTACCGCATTTAAGTTAACCGCATAGCTTATAAACATGCATATTGTTCATACCACGTTCATACAATAAAATTTAATATAATGTATGCGACAAATTGGGTGATTATCCACCACGGCCGCTACCTCGTGACTTTAAACTGGTCGTTCGATGGTAGTTGATAGCTGCGCCGTTATCGTGTACAAATAGTGAAATACAATGTGAAAGTTCTTTTACAATGACTTGGAAACTTTAAAGGAGTTTAGACTGTTATGTGTTCGGTTAGTTGGGGAACGCTATTGGTTTAGTTTTAAATCGGTTTAGGTAGCATGAATTAAAATTGCAGCGGATAATGTGAAACTGTTCGCGCTTTTGATAATACAAAACCTCGCGTTGTCTCGTATTGAGAGTTGTAGAGAGTAAGTAGGTAGCAATAATTGCCGTAGACTTTTTGATTACCATTTCTCTATTTGATTATAATTTTGACAGTTAAAAAGTGCCTGTAAACGGTTTAATTGAAATTAATGCTTTAGTTTGAGAGTTTAAGTTTATAAGGACATATAAATGGTCAATTAGACAATCTTAAGGCCCTATCAATTTAAGTAGAACAATATCGAAATTCCAAAATGAAAACGCTATCGTTTTCATTTTGAATTCGGGTTCGATAGCACTAAATTAAAATTGCAGCGGAGAGTGTGAAACTGTACGCTCTATTGCTAATTCGAAGCCTCGCGTTGTCTCGTAAGAATTTAAGTAACAATTGCCTTAGGCAATTAGCTCTAGGCAATTGCTTAGGCCTACTTTTCTGGGTGATATAAATTATCAGACAATTTTGGGTCACCAAGATAAAAGGCTGTTCCTAATTTGGGACCCGCTGCTCAATCTGTCTAAGTCCTCTGGTAGTGAGAACTTCATACCATGCTATTTGTATATTTAAGTTCATTTTTATTATATTATTTGAGCCCAATTACTTATTTAGCTAAATAAATGGATTTGAATTTGAATCTAAGACCCAATCGATTTATGCAAGAACCATAACGAAAGCTGGACTTCTGATCTCAAACTCTAAAATCATTATCACGCAGAGGGTAATGTGGTAATCAATGCATACAGACTGATATACTTTACGTACTAATAAGTTCTGCAGTGATACCATTTCCATGACTAGTATAAAGCATAGTCATTGATGCTGTCGGCAGCGAATTAAATTAATGCATACATTTTTCATGGCTTCGTTATTTAAGTCAAGAGACTTGTTTTAATACATAACTTTGAATTATGTAATATTCCGGTTTTAAGTGGTTTTCAATATTCGCTACAAGAACTATTTAATGAGAAAACACTGTATATCATTCAAATTAATTGATAGTGCAAGTGTGATCTTTAAACTTTACAGTTTGCATTCTAACTTTTTGCAGTTTCAGATGAGCTTAGTTTTTAGTTTTTTTAAGAATCCTTCCAACAATGTCATGATTTTAATGAAACTTCAACAATGAACAAATTAATAACAATTCTAACATTACGCTAAACATAAAAAAAAAATAATTAAACTTTAATTTATATTTATGAATAATTTTATATTTATCCAGAAATTTCTTTAAGAAATTAAGTAAATCCTTCCAAATCCCTTTTCCACTTCTATCCTAAACCTTAAAAAATAAAGGCAAGTGTCCACTTACCGGGTGCGTTCTTATTATCGCGCGCCATGACGTCGGGTAGCGCGAGCAGTTCTCGCGCCTGTCCGCGGTAATGTGCGGGCGTGTGGCCGGCCGCGTCGCGCGCCCCCCGCGACGCCCCCGCGCCCTCCAGAAGCGCGGACAGCGCGGCAGAGTCACGGCACACTGATGAGTAGTGCAGGGGGGTGCGACCTTCCTGTGACAACAAGGACATAGGTAGCATGTATCGTCTGGGAGAGGATTGCTCTGTGTTAACATAACCTATGCAAACGCAAATCGGCATGGTATTGATATTAAAGGGTCGGTTTTTGTGATGTTGCGGGTTCGAAGCAACTGTCAATACTGCTTTTTAGCTCCTCATATTCGTATTTTCACATCCAGTTACGGTAGCCATTAGATAGGGCCAGACATAAGTAGCATCAGATTTTGTCCAAAAGATAATGTCTTTTACTTTACTTGGCAATTCAGTTTGCGTCTACAAAGTAATGTCATTTTACGTAGTTTTAGTATAGATAGCTATCTAGTAAGTTGTCTAAGCATAGTGTGCAAACTTAAATCACAAAAAAATTACTCACAGAATCCTTCTCATGCACCATTTGCGGGTAATTCTTGACTAGATACTCTGCGATGTCCATGTAGTCGTAAAAGACGGCTTTGTGCAGCAGCCCGACGCCGGCCTCGTCCCGACACATCACGTATTTACGCCGGTTGTAGTCACTCTCCAGCAACTCCTGAGAGTTCAAATAAAGTTGAAGTCTCGTAAACAATGTTAGTTATCGTGCTACGGTTCGTTCGTAGCGCTACGGCGTAGCAATATTGCTACGAGTTTTGGTAGTTGCTGTACTAGTCTGTAGCAAATTCTAAACGGGTGTTTGCACAACGGGTGTTTGGTTCTGTATTTGTTCGCTTAGTAAATTAATATAAGATAATATCAGTTGGCTAAGCAGAGTACCTAGTATAGTGCCATAGAATAATATGAAAAAACGATTGACGGAAAGCTGGTCACAAAACTGCGTAAAAAGTAACAGGTTTCACTTTATCATTTTATACGTGTTACTAAAATCAAGAGAGGTTCGAGATGATATTGTTGTTACCGATGGGTTCTTAGTAAACAGTACGCATTGTTTTCTGATGTTTTATAGCCAATAGTAAAGAAAATTATAAACAATATTCGGTTACGTTTATGATCTATTCTACATAAAAGTACCAGCCGTTGCCGTTCCATCATGTTTTGTGTGCCATCGAGTTGAGCACATATTTACAGTGATGTTTCATGAAGCAACGCACTACGCTGTTTGCTTAGCACTTGTGTTTGAGCTTGTCCATGAAATAATGTAAACTGACCGCTACGGAAGTAGTATATTATATGTAGGTACTTTGTGAGTAAATTAATTTAAGTGTTATAATAATATTTTTTATTCAAAACACTACAAAGCAGAAACATTAGTACAGTTTTGCCTAAATGTAAATAACATTCCTAAGACCTACGTGCCTGGTCTAGGTGATCCTGTGTTTCAGGCGACAAGAGCTAAAATAGTCAATAATAATATTCATGTACATATCTATTACTTTAGTATTTTGGTAATCATAGTCAAAAGAGGGAAGTAAAAGTATTTATACGTCATCGTAAAATTTATAAACCTCTCAAGTTAAATTTAATTCATAAGTTTTAATAGAGTACCGAACCAAAAAGAAGTAAATATAGCATGATGTATAATACAATTTGGTGTGACCTGCAATCACGCTCATACCGGTTCTCTCTATACTCACCTAACTAATATTATTAACAGAATTTGTTGAAGCTCAAGTGAAAAGCTTTTCTCTACAGCAGTGTCGGGATCAGTAGCTACTGCGATTACAAAAATCTAGTAGTTAGCGACAGAAAATAAACCGTTACGACCTTATTAAAATACAAGGATTATCGAGCGATAGCACTAGGAAGCGGTGATGGGTGGGCGTTTTTGGGGGACTGTCTTTTGTAATTTTGACGTTCGAAAAGTGCTAATTCTCACCCTAATTTTAATAAATTACTTGATTTTGATTTTATCTTCAGATAGGTTTAACCCATCGAGCTATTTTTCAATTTCGAATTTCATTTGGACAATAACTAGTTCAAAGGTTTGGGCTTGGAATAAAGTTTCTAACTCGTATTGAAATGAGACCGTTTTGGTTTATCTTCTGTTGCTAACTAGGCACTGGTCAAGGCTAGTTACCATTCCCAGCCAGTATGTTTCGGTCTCAACCAGTAACCTTCTACATCCAGAATCTCTGGGCCTCAGCTAAACTGTTAACCACACAACACTCTGTAATTTAAGAGAGTATTACCAGCAATACCTGGAGCTCAAGGAGGGACCCTTTCTCTACAGCGGCATGTAGTGCGTCACACTTGGTGACCAAGTTTGACAGGTGGTTGGAGATCGAGACGCCCTCGGCTTCGGCCAGCAGCCGCCGACCTTGGCCAGCCAGCACAGCCCGCTCCAGCCTGCTCTCGGCACCTCCGCGTGCCCACTGGCGAAGCTGGGCTGCTGATACCACGCCCACCGCTAATGAGGAAAATGTTGTGAAGGTTAAATTCTAAGACTGATTATTACTGGTTAAGCTAATTGAATTATAGTGTTTGTATTAATGGATTTATTTTCCCATAAATCAGCCTTTCTAAGATTGGAATAGAAAACATACAATAAATTAATGTTATGTGATAATAATGTTGATTTCAAGCGTTTTTAATACAAAAAAAAACCTAAGGGCGCATACACACGAGCGTCACGGAGGCAAATGCAGGTGTCAAAAAATAATTGTACAGTTGAATACGGTGCTCAAATACAGGAGCGGCATATTGTCAACGGCAGCTGCCGACGCATCGACCGCAGTAGTTGCCTCTGACGTTGACGCGTGTCGCTCATGCGTGCACTTAGCATTTTTCCGAGACATTCAAAATGATTAAAGATCCGTTATTCAAATAACATCTACGAGTAATAGCTTTATATAATCACAAACATTAATTACTGTTTTTGAAAACTTAACTTAAGACGTGATTGTAGCCTTGCAACAAGACAACATTTTTCTTTCTGAAAGTTACGAAGTAAGCGGCATGGACAGACTACTACATATATGAGTCTGAAAACTTTATGAGACTAACAGACGGCTAGATGTAAGTTAATAACAATGCTTACACGAACTGAACCTTATAGAAGCACAACAAGTACGAGGGTGTGGGATCGAGCTGGCTCTGGAAAAGGGTGCCTGGAAGGATTTGAGGGAGGATTTGCTCAGCAGTATGACAATAACGTTACTTGTCAGTAAAAGTGTGTAATGGACTTCCCTGAATTTAAATGAATATCGTACATAATTCAATGGTTTTATTTGTTCCCGTCTATTTTTCGCCTTCTCCCCCAACTCACCTGGATTTAGTTATTTGTTCATTCTTATTTGTTAACCGAGAATATTCTTTTATTAATTTTGTTATTATTGTACATCACTACATCCTTTACAGGTTTTTAATAAAGATACTTTTTAAATGTTGAACAATTTTATTTCTTATTACCTACAGCAACAATAAACAACATTCTATTCTATTGTATTCTAAACTCTTAATAATTTTCGTAAAGTTTCACACGTTCAGCACTACACACATTTTAATTGGCAAGATAGAAGTAAAGTGGCCGTAGCAGAAGCTCAGTGAAACTAAAATAATGTCGGCGAGTTCAAGAGATTGTCTTCTGCGATATTGCGACCAGTGATTTACTGATTGGCTTTATACAGAGTGCTCGCATTATCATTCAGTTGTTTTCTGTTTTTTTTTTTTTGTTTGAAGTGTTATCATAGCTTAGATAAGTCTAGTTAGTAGATAAGTTAGATCATCATGCCTGGTTTCCCCGAGGGATTGAGCAGTGTTCCGTTGGGCCGGAGTCTGATTGTGTGCCCGATTGATGGCAATAGGGTCGTCCCCTATTACTTGGGACTTAAACATAACTGTCGAAATGTGGGTGTACCATGGGTACAACTCTGACCAAGTTAGACAAAGTTACTGGTAATAAGGATGATTGAATTTATGAGCATTCTTTATATTATAAAGGGGCACATTCAGTACTATGCACTTTAAATTCTAATTCCCAGAATTTAGAGTGCATATGATGCACTTACGAGTACGTAACTTATTCAGCCTATAATGTTCCCACTGCTGGGACACATACCTCCTCTCGCTGAGAGGTAGTGGGCCGTAATCCACCACGCGGGCCCAGTGCGGGTTGGTAGATGGCACATGTCTTCGAATGTTTAGTTCTAGGTTCTTAGTGCATTAATCGGTTTCCTCACGATTGCACTATGATGCACTTAGGAATGAATGAATGAAATATTTTGGCTTGGATAAACCAACAAAAATCATAATGCACTGCACGCCTTGGTTGGTTTGGCCAAAGACAAGTCTAGGACTGTGTAAGAATTTTATTGTCTAGTCTGTCTCAACCCTCGCCGGGTTTTAGTATCCATTCAAAGCTTTTTATGATCCCTAAGATTGAATGGAACTATGAATAACTACGTGTTTTTCTACTGCTTCATTACTTTTATTCAAGTTTTACTTGCAAACAAGTGAATGAATGATGAATGGTAATAGGCTCGCCCCCTAGATGACATGGGACTATAACATAATATTAACGTAACTGGCGAAATGCGAGTGAAATGTATACAAAACTAGCTTCTGCCCGCGGCTCCGCCTGCGTCAGTGTCGGAAATTATCCCACGGGAACGTGCTACTGGAACAAAAAATTGCCTAAGTAGCGTAACTCCTTCTCCTCCGACAGGCAAAAATGTTTAAAAATTGTTTATTTTTATTATAAGTACCGTATATATATATTACTCTCATAATTATGGATTTAGTAA
Source organism: Apamea epomidion (assembly GCA_947507525.1). Lineage (NCBI taxonomy): Eukaryota > Metazoa > Arthropoda > Insecta > Lepidoptera > Noctuidae > Apamea > Apamea epomidion. The sequence continues at coordinate 12,229,856 of OX382237.1, forward strand.
ATGTTATTTGGACATTACAAACAGACACTTTAATTTTATTTATTTGTATAGATTAAATACGCAAACATAGGTGCACTGTTAAAATAAATGCATTTTCTTTCTTTTCTTTCTTTCTTTCTCTCAGTTTCTTTACTCTCATAGTCCGATGGGACAGCAATCCGACACGACCGGGGAGAGATCAGGCGCAGGACTAACGGCTTTGCAACGGTTTTTCACACTTGTGCAATATAATATCTCCTGCGTACCTGGCTAATCTCCGTTGAGATTGGCCAGCATGACCGAAATCTTTCGGGAGGCTATTTTTTTTATCGATTAAATATACACATCTGCCTATGCTTTTGAAATAAAATCGTGATATTATGTTAAGGTCACATAGAAGTACTAATGAATAATAAATAACTATTTATTTTTACATTTTATTCCGTGACTGCATAAGAAACATCCTGTTTGAAGGCTTGGTTATTTCTGGTGGTAGATTACGAGATTTATGCGCTAACAGCCCGTTGTTCGCGACTTATCGTGACATCTGCTGACCTTACACTCTTAGGACGCAAACACACCCACCCCTACATGCAAAAATAAGGGCTCCAGTAAACATTGATTTCAAAATATTTTGTTATTGTAAGTTTGGCTTTATGTTGCTAATTTCAAGTGTGTCCTCGCCCTTATTCGTGTTTTTTTTTAAATAATCACTTAGTAGTTGTTCTTTTGCACGTCAAACAGCTTCAACACAATAATGATATGCGACAAGTTCATGCTAGCATAATTCAGTGTTTGCATGAAACTGGGTTAATTAAGATAAAGTGTTTTAATTATGTCGCGATTGAAAAGTGCTTTAGGGCGTAAAAATAAGTGAATTAGGTATTTTGTGGTAGGTATGTGGATTTGTCGAGGGAGAGGACATGGTCATTATCGTGGCCATGTTTTTACACATACTACCTAAGTTCACATCGTAAAATCCAATAAATACCGGCTGCCCTTTTTTACCGTCTGAACAAAAACAGGTTATGAAAGGTGAACGGAGTAGAGTAGCCCAGGGCACAAATTCCTTTTTTTTTCACCAAAAGTAAAATAAAAAATCTCTTCCTTTATTTACGTTGCTACGAATTCATTGATCATTTCCGCACGTAGAGAAGGGTGCTTTTTTGAAATTATTCTCCCTTCATCTTTTGATACCCTGTTTTTATCCGGACGTTAAAAAAGACAGTCGGTATATTGAGTATTGAATTTGATAATGAACTAACTGGTTCAATTCTATTTACCGATAAAGCACAGCTCGATCAACCATTCATCATAAAGGCACGTTGGATATTTGTACACGTCAATATTTAAGTTTTTTTTAAGCTTTCACTTTTATTGTTTTACTTACAGTTACTTATAGTAAGGCTGAACTGAGATTATTTAGTTATAGATAAAATAGCTCACATATCAAAACGATACGTACTTATAATCTGACCAAGATTATGTCTGGACTTTAAAAGAGACTTAGTCCTCCGAGTTTGGTTCGGCTTTTCTTCTCAGAGTAGTCAGATAGGAAACGCCGACCTCGTCTAGTTTGTTAAAATATGATTGATGTGCAAAAGTGTTTGTACAAACCTACTGACAGAAATAAAATCATTTATCATTTATAATTCTATTTATATACCTCCTTCCTAATAAACGTTGTATAGCGTATGTATAGTAACACAACGCTTTGACTTGTTCTTTCGAAAGTCAAATTACTGACGACTAAAACAGAGAAATCGGTGATTAACCATTCACCTGATATAATACGTTTATTAGTAAGAAGGTTAATGTTTATACACAGTACAGACCAAAGTTACTTTTCGTATCGGGCTGTGTGACAGCTTAGGTCATCTAAAATACATAACGGATTTTGATGCAGTTTCACCATCATTTAGAGCGTTTATTCATGAAGATTTATGTGTATAAACCCTGTCCCGGGAACAGTGTGTGTAGGTTTGTTGGGTTGTGTGTGTGTGTTTATGTGTAGGTTTGTGTGTGTTTTATATTTAATTTAGACATAGCACAGAAATCCCAATGTTTTGACATGCCGCCGTTCCACCAGTGCTAAGCAGAGGCGGTCGCTACTTAATGATAAATAAAGACAGGTCTTTAAAGGCTTTTCATCTCACATAGAAACATTAACTGTACCTAACATTTTCCTTCAACCCTTAATATTTGACATAGATGCGTATCTAAGCCATCCTAATAATAACGTATTAGAAGGTGTGACGTGTGTGTTGACACCGTTTAATGGATCGTTATAGGTGAACCGCCAGGGGTTATCGAACTCCATCAATATTCACGTACTAATAGAACGGCTTAACTTGTTTATACTTCTAATTTGTAATACATTGACGGTTAACACGTGAAATAATTAGAAGGCCTACTGTGTAAAACGCAATGTACTGAGGCTTTTCTTTGATTATTGCTTTGTTAGTTTATTGTTGTTTTTACTAAGACTTGGTGACACCTAAATGATGCCTACATAACCGGAGGCGAGCGAAAATCCAATAATGCAATAATATAAAGGCGTTCGTTTAGGTGTTTTCTATTGTTAGTGAACATGGTCATACATGTGTTGTTGATGCGAACGACCGCAGTTTGGACCTGTACCTTGAAATGTAATAAAATTGTTGAAATTAAAATTATTTTTGTTTTTTTTTATAAGTATGTTGTGTACATTATGTAGGTACATTGTATAATTATGTGGCTGCCATTCTTTAGATTCAAAATAGAAATAAGTCTTTGATTTATTATTTTTGATTTCTTAACGATACGAATATTTAGCTGTACGCTGTAGACTTACAACGTGTAAAGAATTTGGTTGACATTTTTGGATTATGTAATGTTTTTTTGACGACAGATGTTTATTTTAATTTTAGTTGTTTTTTTTTAATTTGTTTAGTATAAATTATTATTGGACATTGTTATTATTATTATTTTTTACGTGTTATTGGCCGTAAAAATTATTATTCCATTTTATACATATTATTGGACTACAGATATTATTATTGGTGAATTTGTTATTATTATGATATATCTATTATGTTGACATTTTTGATGATAGATGATTTCTTATTTAGGTTGTTTTTATGAATTCGTTATTATGGACAGTTTTTAATTACTTATTTATTTATTTATTTTACCAATTTTCTTCTTTTTTCTTTTTTTTCTTCTTTTCTTCTTTTTTTTTCTTTTTTTTATTTATTTATTTTACCAATTTTCTTCTTTTTTTTTTTTTTTTTTTTTTTCTGTTTTTCAATTTTTTTTTTATTACCTATTGTGTTAAGATCATTTTGGCTTTATTTTTTATTTTTAACTTTTTTTTTTATTTGTAAACATTCAGATACAATATGTGTTGTTATTGAATAAATGAAATGAAATTAAATGATAATAGAGACGCTAAAAACAAGAATCACATATTTCAACTAAATATTCGTAGCGTTGGGTTGGGTTTTTCTAAAACAAAATAACATCTACATTAGTTCAGCAGATTAGGTATCGTAACACCCACATTTCGCCCCATGTAAAAGGAGGCGAGGCTAATACCACGGTGATAACATTACCGTGCTAATACCATCAACCGTGCACTCCGGGCTTAAAACTTATACCTATAAATTATATTCTCGACTAATAATATGTAGGTAGTCTAGTTGGTCACACGGTATGTTGTGTGATTGCAATGCTTATGACATTTTCTGCAAAAGCGTCGGACTCACGACATCACGCTAAGGTCGAATCGCACCCACGTCGTAACCAACACTTGTTGAAATAAATTATTAACAGTATTATTTATAATTATGTTATTCAGTCTATAATACTTACAGTATTGCTCTTTGACCTGCTAGACTTGACATAGTTCCTGGCATGTTTCTAGGAATTATTTTATTTAGTTGCTTGCTTATACAGACTTCAGACTTGCACGCAAATAAGTTTTATTTTATTCAACACTTAAGTACCTACTTATAATATTCAGAAGTTTTAATTAAAATGTTAAATTTTATGCCTAAAAGAATCTAATATTTTTCTCAAGAAACGGCATTACACCAATAATTACCCGCCAATTTCGTTAGCTGTCAAAACCAATTGTTTTTTTAATTGGTATTGGGCTTTGGACCACCATGGTAATAACGTCTATTTTCATCACGAACTGATTATTAGTACTTAAAATTGGTGTCTAAATCAGTTAAGATTCAGTGTTAATAATGTCTTTTTATATTCATAAGAAAAAGTCTTCATTTTTTTTTGTATAAGCTGCCATATTTTTCGAAAACGTGTTCGTTTTTCGAATGACATGTGCAATAGCAGTGCGCCTTAGAACACAAATGGTCTAAGTAGTGCGCAAATACTTTTTTCCAGCAGTAATAGATTTTCTTTAATCTTTTTTTAAACAATGTTAGGCAAACAAATTGCATAGGTAAAAAGCTTTCAGCTTTATATGGCAATTTTGTGTTTACATTCGTTTTATGGAGCGCCTGTAAGCGGATAGTTTCCTGGCTAACACGCGAGCTCCCGTACATTTCCCAGACAGGTTTCAGTCGAGCTGTTTGCATAGTATTTCGTCAGGCTGTGTAAATGGCCTTTTTTCCAATATCGATTTTCGATTGAAACTAGTGTTTTTTTTAATTGTAAATGGAATCATGGATCGGTTTTGTTTGCGGTAGCGATCTTTGAAGTCCAATACAGATAACCCCGTTACTGAACTGGGTTTAAACAAACTATCGTAAGGATATTTAGTGCCTTGAAAACAATTCTAGTATCTGTACAAATAATTACCTACAGAAACTTTAGTACCTACATATTTATAAGACAAAGACATAAAAAATAAGAGGCAATGTTTCTTAAGTAGGTTTGTAGACGTTTTATTATTCACAACCCAATTTAATAATAAGGTTACCGAAATTCGATTGAACCAGAAATACTAATAATAAATTGTAAGTCGAACTACAAATCAGTTTGTCTTGATTTCAGAAATGTCACGGTTAAGTAAATATATAATTACATGAAAACAGGTATGTTAAGTACATACCTCCTCAATTTTCGTGCAATTAATTTTTAGTGGAGGATATAAAGAAGTTAGTAATAGAAAAAAAAAAGACATCCAAATATCTATACTCACCTTAATTTATTGTTTCGGCTGAGACGAAGATGGCGGCGCGAGCTTGATTCCTACCAAAAAGACTAGCAAAAGGCAGAATTGTGTGGAAAAGGGAGAGAGAGGCATTTGCCCTGCAGTAGGTCAATACAGGCTAGTTAGATTAGATTCGATACTTACGTTTAGGTGGACTATAATGCACATACATCCCGTTCTTCTTCGCATTTCGCTCTGTCAGCCATTTCTTCACGCCCTCCATGTTAAGGAGCGAGGTAGACACGTCACATTCTCATACAACACTACCTGGTTTCGTGTCACTGTTAGTCAATTAATTTATAACCACTATAATTGGACTATTAGAACTGTTTGTAATTGTTACAAGTGGAGCCACAGTAGGTCGTGTATGATAGTTACAGAGTTTAATTTTATTTTTAAACGTTAACTAACAAGGATTGACATTTCTTTAATTAAGGCAATAATGAACTGAAAGTTTGGGTGAAGTAACCAGCTGATCATTCAAATGATTTAACCTACAAATTGTTTAATCAATTCAATTCAAAGGCTAGGTGTTTTCATCATAGTTGAAGAAAGAAAAACAGGTATTACCTTGTGTAACTTTTATTTTATGTTCCTAGGTGAAAAAGGAAGCTAAGTTCAACAAACTGCTTTGCAGTTTGGCAGACAAAATTATGTATTTAAAAAAAATATTAGTCTGTGAATAAAAACTTATCAGTTTTTTTAGGAAACATGGTTTTTGATGATAAGTTAATTTGTTTGTTCTCCCACCATCAACTCTTTAGCCAAAGTAGGAACTCTACAAAAGATTTAAATTCGTCTATACACCAGCACTCAGATATTGCAATTGTTATGGTCTCTGCAAAGTGTCTGTAGGTATTGGAATCCTACATACCTTAAACTTTTCTAGAACCAGTAGGTTGGTACTTTTGTATAATGAAGAAGCTATTCATGTCGAAATGTCATGGTCTACAGGCACATATAGCTATAACACCCAATCGATACCAAGCCGCTGTGTGCTATGGAAAACGTTTCCCATAAAATATTAACCGGTGTCCGACTAACATCGATTTGCTAGCTCTAGCATCAACAATTACTTTCAGAAAACTGTATTTGTTTCTCAAAATATAGGACAAACTAGACTAAACTAGACTTATAGTTTTTTTTTATTTTAGAAATTGATGGCCAACTAGATCTTTGTACTTACAGTGCGACCGAGAGAATGCGTTCTTCACACCTGCCAGTTTCATTCAAACACGTACGTGTTTTGCGAATTTGATCTTTATTAGCTATTAGAATTGTCGCACGGATAGGTTTCAGAAACGCATTCTCTCGCCGGCCGGAGTGTAACTAATCACACAAAAAACAGACACAGACAATGTGTATATTTTTGTTTTGAAGGTCCTTATTCAAAGATACACTGTGTCCAGAATTCTGATGTCATCTCTCACGGTCACTCACAAATTGTCCTGGTAAGTTTAGTGCACACTTTGAAGTCGGTATAGAACAGAAGTGATAGCAGGTGTATAATCAACTGGACGGGCTCGTCGCTTCACATCAGGCGTGGTGTTTAGCGATGCAACAATACGTACACCCCACAGCGCAAGTTGCTACCGAAGAAAATTAGTAGGTAGAGAGTGAAGGCTGAGAACTATTGCAACCAATGGAGGACTAACGTACCTATTTCTTTTAGAAAGAAAAATAGGTTTATTTGTCACAGAAATACGTGCATACAAAAAGATAATTGACCGAAATAATAAAGAAAAATAAAAACAAAATAGATCTATATCACGAGCACCAAACAGTCGACAGCTGCACGTCACGGATGTGACAAGAAGGCTTCCACTCAGCATGCTACAGGGGACCCACAGCACAGCGTTGATTTTCAGTGGTTACCCGAAAAGGCCGTTTTGCGTCGCTGTATGTCAATGGCGTATCTGATGCAGTGTCTGCTGATGTGCAATTTATTTATTGCAAAGATAAAATATATAATAATAACAACAATTTTTTTTTATTGTCCCATTGCAGAGCAAATGCCACCACCACGCTTGCTCAAGTCGGATAGGCGATTTCAGACTTATTAATTATAATACCAGCACCTGAATTGCATAGTACACTATCAATCTGACGACACGGTTGGCGCAGTGGCTGAGCGATCGACTGCTGCGCTGCGTGTCGTGGGTTCGATTCCCGCACGGAACAAATATTTGTATTGCCTACAGGTAGTTGTTCCGGGTCTGGCTGTTAGTGTATGTGAGTTTAAATGTTTGTAAACGCACCCACGATACAGGAGTAATTCCTAGTGGGGCAACGTACAAAAAAAAAAAGACAACCCGGAGAATTTCTATGAAAATTGCTAATCCATTGTTTTAAATGTTAAAAAATGACTCAATTAATGATATTGAAATGTCGAAATGAAAGTCATTGCCTTTGTAAGTTTGTTACGCAATTTCCCCACTGGTTTCCTCACGATGTTTTCCTTCACCGATTTCAGTGATGTCCAAGATAAGCTTAGAAAGTGCAAGATAAAATATTGTGCTTATACATATATATTCCCGCCTATTGGATCGTTTGAGGCTTCAAATCAAATCGTTTTGACCTCATGTCTCCAGCTTTGTATGCCCTGGCCTAGACTCCCAAATAACGTTTGGTTCTCCTCACCATTCTTACTATTTCCACTTGAGATTTCTCCTATCTCTCTTATAACTTCAAAACCTTAAGGTAGGAACTTTACACCGACGCTGTACTTATGTGATTCAGCGAAAAAAATAAATATTTAATGCCATGACACAAAGGCAGCTGACATCGATATTAATGATCACACCACGATACCCTTTCTTCTTCTAATTATGCTCCTTCGTACGACGCGTTTTTAGAAAATTGGTAGATCGGTTTTGTACTGACTTTTCATTCTATAGGGACAGAGGATTCTACAGAACTGCACCTAGGAATGGATGTAAATTATTTACATTTTACGAATAATTTTAAAATATTAGCCCACCGGCGTCAGGGCAGGTATCAGCAGATAGCAAAATATTTTCACGAAGCAATTTCTAGAGACACGGCTTTCAGAAGTTCTTACTTATAAACTAGCCTGAGAATCAGTACTTTTTTAACGTTAAAATTACATAAGACAGTCCTCCAATACGCCAGTCCTTCACCACTTCCTTGTGCTGCTGGGAAGAAGTGGCGCAACCAGCAGCACAGCTGTCTGTTAAGGTATGGGACTGGGATTCAGAAAAAGCGACTTTATTATGGGCTGATTTTTCAAACGCCAGATAATGTTTGTTTGTGGAATAAAACTGACGTCTGACAGCTTTTGTATGGAAGAACTGTCAAAAATTCAAAATTATTCCTCCGATAAAATTATCTGGCGTTGGAAAAATCAGCCCCAAGTTTAAGAAGAAGAGGTTCATCGTAGTCGGTCACCAATTCGTTTACGAACACTGTTAATGATTCATTATAACAGTTTTTCCAAATATTTTGTAAGTAGCCAAAGATTGCCTGATTTCTTATAATAGTAGATCTAGCAGTGGATGTCTCGGACTGTAATAGATGAGTCCTATTGATTTAGAGGACGATAAAATATGTGCCCAGATATTTCAACTAATAGATCCGATTAATAGCTATAGTTTTTATTTTTTAATAATCACTTAGAAAGGAGGTCGTAGGTAGTTCTTCAACGTTGGCCGGCCATTATCATAAGAAATGGAAATGCAAAGTAAACAACGGCACGTGCAACGAATGCTCCGGTTCCCGAGCGTGGCCTTGCTCTACGCTATACATTATTGAACAGAGCGACTTCTTCCGTAGAAATGAACCATAAAAATATTTTTTTTACAGAACACAGAAAAAAAATCCGAGAAAGTTATAATTATGCATTTATAAGTTCTGAGGAAACTAAATGAGTATTTCAAAAACAGTTGCTGTAATCCCCTTGATAGTCCTGGCAATAATAACACACACAGGGTGATAAAGATTGCAGTTAACGTTAAAGCAACGGTATACCTACTATATTTGAAAAAGATTGAAATTACATATAAAAACATATTATACGAAATTTAAATTTTTATCTTTCGGGAGATGCACGCTATGATGTTTCCACCGTTCATTTGGTGGTTGTATTGGACAATGTGATGTTGATGTTCAGTCCAACGTCCTTCGTATTAGGGCCCTTTGATGTGCTCGGGTGCGCGGGATCAGGCGCGGTATGGTTTTGAACTGAAAAAACAACATCAATATTTATCAATACATACTTTCAGTAGAAAATTGAAGACATGTTAAACCTTTGAGTCATAGATCTACTTTTATAACGTAAAGCATTTTTTTTTTTTTTAACATATACTTGAAAATGTTTTCCGTAAAGAAAACTTAGAATACTTACCGTTATTTAACTGAACGTTAAGGATGCGATGATACAATTCATTGAATTTTTTCTGACGTTTCATATTAGATGGTGTGCGTACAACTAGGGTTGGTAGTAAGATGTAATGTTCGAGATTAGGCTCCTCTCTAGCGTACTTGCGATGAGATGCTACTTTTTTTACGACAAGCCGAGGACTTTTAGGCTTACACGTAGAACTACTGCCGCTAGTCAACTCATGGCTTCCGTTGCGACGGTTCTCCGGAGTGGCAGCGCGCCTGTCCGCCTTCATCGGGCTCGACGTCTGGTAGCAACAAGTTGGCTCTCTTCTAGTTGGAGACCTGCTGCTTACTGCGTAACTTGGACCTGGAGAACAATCCTCGTATCCAAATCTGCGCTCCAAAGAATGACGTTTACGTCGCGGGTCTGCTCTCAACCGATCATGGCTTCTTGGAGTTCTGCGCGAACTCGATTCATCCCAACGTCTGTCGGCGATCATCGCGCTCGCAGCGTTGTGGTCGCTAATCGCCACCTCCTCACCCTGCCTATTTTTGTGACTAGCCACGATGATATCCCCAGTCTTGCCCACAGGTCTACAGCTCTCATGTCGATGGTTCAATTTAACTATTCTATAGTGACGGCGCCTCCTGCGCTCCACGTGCGCGACGCGCTCCCTCAGCAAGCTGTCTATTAGTCGCTGCAGCTCACATCTCGTGCTGCACCTCTCCGAGTGGGCCATACGTCGGCCGAGCCTAGCGTTGGGCCAATGTGTGCGACAAACGTCTTCCCAAATAATGTCGCTAAGTACAGCTTCCCTTGAAGGTGTCAATTTGATACCATCATCGCGTGGAGCAAATTCGCCTTGCGCCAAATAATGGACTGTATCCATCAACCGATAATCTCGTACTGGATTGAGTTTGTGTCGAATCTTATGAACTCTTTCAGCTGCCATTTTTGGTATATCATCTCGTTTGCATGGTACGGACGCACATTGTCGCCGGCCTCGAGCAGTGATGCCATCATATGCGGTGAAATCTCGACCGTATTGCTCTGAATTATGTTCTTTTTCTAAAGTGGTAGCTTTGCTTGGAGAAAGCGGCGCCGCTTGCTGCGCGTACCGCTGAAACGCCGATGTTTCAGGAACATGACTATATTGCTGAATGTAGCTACAACCAGGCCTCCCGGCCCCAGATGCAGTCCCCATTATATTACCTTTGGGCTCTTCATCTGATGAAGACAGAGGTACATTAGGATCTATAGAACGGAAAACCATTTCCTGTCTTAAAATTTTACGCTCCAAATGATCTATTCTTTTATTCAATTCGTTAATTGTAGCATCAGAAGGTTGTGCACACTCTTCAGAAGATGTGTTCGTGACAATTAATGTGGCAATATCGACTTTAGTGGAATTTAACGTCTTTTTATCTGTTTTTGCTTCGATTTTAGGAACGTTCATATTTAGTTGTGGTTGTGTATAAACATAGCATTTTTCCGCAGACCTCTGTTTTGTATTATACACATTTACCTTCTGAGGCCTGATGTTAGTGTGGGAACATTTCGAAAGTACTGCTGAGCTCTCTACCTGAATATTGACCGAGGAAGCTTTATCTGTTTCTGTTTCACTTTTCCTATAAGGCTGCTTAGTACCACAGCTTATTGAATTTATAACATTTAAATCATCTTCACTGAAATCTGCAATAATGAAAGCATTGCATTAGCAATAAATACCAAATCAATATGAAAATGGCCAAATGTATACTTACGGGTGGTAAATGACGAATGGTCTCCAATACCAAGACGTGAACCCGACTTATCTGAACCCTGAAAAATACGTGGATAATTAAAACAGCGCCAACTACCGGTTGTTATATAAAATCCAAAAGAAATTATAGGTACCTTTTTAGCCTTGAAACGGCTCTTTTCTGCTATGTAAATAGTTTTGATGGCGGGCGCTCTCGGTTTGATGGAAACGAGTACTCTTTGTGAAGCCGGAGCATGTGTTGGACTCTTCTGAAGTATTTCTAAATCTGGGAATTGAAGTACCATTTATTAGAAGTAATTTAAAAGTAATTAAACCTTTGTTATGAGGGGAGTGTTACCCAGAAGAAGTAGTTTCTGAGGCAGGCGGCGCGACCCTCCTGCGAGATAGTCGTAATCAACCTCACGTATAAATTTTTCTTCTTGGATGGACAATAACTTCTTCTTGGATGGAGACTGTTTATTTTCCATCACATTTTATTTTCCTCTTCGCATGCATAGTTCTAAAATCAACCCGCCTGAACTATAATGATAAGAGGCTAAAACAATAATTTAATTTTACAGTAAAAAGAAAAATTTTACATTATTCTGACATGTGCTTTCACTGGAATTTTTTTTCTTCTTTCATCTTCGTCAGTATCTTTATGGAAATGTAGATTTGAAGTTTGTATGCTGAATAATTTTGAATTTGAGTTTGAATACAAAATTAAGTTGCATGTAATTACACTGGCGGGATGATCTGAACCATCACCGAAAGGAATAATGGTAAAAGCGATCTTTGTGCTAGATAGTCGTGATAGCCAATGGCCTAATAGCCAAAACCCTTTTTTTATCGTGGAGAAATGCTCATGCATTCTGCACTACCACGGGGAGATAGTGCAGTTATATGGGACTCTAACTTACTAAAACTCCACGGTGTCCTCCTCTGCCGCTTACGGCGGGAACACGGGCACGCGTTAGCAGTCATCCATGAACCCGCCGCGGCTATCCGTCACCGGACCCTCCTCTGGGGAGTATTCCCCATGACTAGCGCACCAGAACACATAGCACGCCGTGACCACCCCAGGGACCAAACCAGCACATGGGCGCCAGACGACCCCGTGTCTGGGCACCCTTGGTCCCCCTGCGACGGGTCAGGTCATTGGCCCCGCCGCCTACCAATTTTCGGCTGCAGAGGATTGGGAGAGCGGCCAACGTCATACCAACACTCCTCCCCTGCGGCTCTACCGCGTCCGCCATCAGACGGTGGCGACCCCGTCAAGGCCGCGGAAGGTAGGGAGACCGGCGCACCGCAATACCGGCACTCCTCTCCCGCCGCGGCCTCCAATCCTTAGCCGTGATGCCTCCCATATGACATCGCGGCCCGCCTCAGTTGTGATGTCGCCCAAGCGGCCCCGCAACCTACTTGTTGGCCGCTACGTCGTCGGCTTACTGGCAAAGCCATGACGACCGGCCCCTCCTCGGATTCCTCTTGGCTTCACCGTGGGTGACCAAGCCACGGCTACTGAGCCCCCCCGCCTCGACAATGTGGGAACCCACCGGGGGGGAATAGCCAAAACCCTCGACCAACATCTGAGGAGGCTCTCGTTAGGCACCTGGATCACGGGCTAGGTTCAGAAAATGGTATCTCTGGAGCCCAGACTGCCGGTAGGTTGGACCCTTTTCCGGACACCGGTGGGCTACTATATTTTATATTTTAAATGTATTTTTTTAATTTTAATATTTTGTAAAGCAGTTAATTATATATTTATATGTATAAATGACCCGCATTGGCAGAGAGCAAAGTTTTTTGGATGAGGGAACGGGCCCCTTTTCCCTGCAGTGAAACAATACAGGCTATATAGATAAAATAGCCTCGATTTTTCCAAATGAGATTACAGAGCTACAAGTATTGATACAGTAGAGAGAGTTGATAATAAACACTAATATAATATCTCCACAACACAAAGCTACAAGCACTATTTGTGTTTGTGTCCCTAGCGCTGGAGCCAAAATTGTTAAGATGTCGCTTCGCTTGGCGTATTTGTCCGGAGACTCGAGTTACTTGCTTTATGGAAAGTATAGCTTAGTTCGTGCGACTGGGTTGGGCGGCGTGTGTCAGTGCGGGTACGTCGGGTGAAGTGTACATATTGGTTACCGCATGCGCACGCGACGTGCTACTGGCGATCGGGCGGCCGCTGTAGTTTCTCACTCGCGCTGGGTAGCTCGTCTCCCACCTTGGGACACTGCGGCGATGGTCGGGACGCTAGGAGCATGTGCTTTCGCCGCGCGTGGGCAAGTCAATATGAGCCGATGTGTGGACGCCAGTGTACATGTGCGGATGGTCGAGCTGTAGAACAGTGTACTTACGTACCTGCGTGTCTTTTTAAGTAAATAAACACTGGGCAGCTTGAGTACTCGTATGTGTGCAGTTAGGCGTGGTGTGACGCGTATGTCTGTGTTCGTTTACCTTTAGAATGAAGTACATAATAGTGTTAAGAAAAAGAGCTGTGTCCACGAGAACACTGCCGACAAACTGTCCTGCAGTTTGGCAGAAGATCTGTGTATTCCCATCTGTGTACTCTTTTGTTGAAATAAATTTAAAAAAAAAAAATCTTTTGGGGCTTGAATGACGTTAACAGGGGGCGCTGTTGGTAAACATTTGGTAATGTTATGAGAAAATGTTTTGAAAATACAAAATGGCGGTGTTAGTTCCGATTTTGGCCACGCACCATAATATCCTTGTACAATATAATAGCTGCGTTTATATCAATATCAACATTTAGTTACTTATAATATATCATAAATATGTATATATAAGTTAAGGGGATTCTGATGTTGAAAACCATTATGGAACAGCTCAGCGGGCTGTTGATGAGCAAGTTTAGCGGTTTATTGGTAGAACAGGTACCTTGTTCTACCAATAAACCGCTATCATTAAAGAGCAACTAAGTATACAAGTCGGCTGCATTTCATACGTTTGGAACAGATTAATATGTTCTTTCCAAAATAAGCCTCTTAAGTCATTCAATCCAACTGTGAGTAAAGTGGGATCCCTTAAGATCATGATTGATTAACACGCTGAGTGGTAGATCGTTCACTCAATAGACCCTACGATACATTCCCCATTTCAAAAATGGAAACAGAAAAACAAGTAAGTTAGCTGTCAAAATTTACTAAGTGTGACGTTTTACCTATTTGTGCTTTTCGAAAAATTGTTAGCCAATTTTCTGGTGACAAATTAGCAAGGTTTCAGGGTACACGTAACGTATGGAATACTTGAACTGCCGTGATCGTGAAGGATGACGGATCAAGAGCAAATAAGCAATACATCTTCCGCCGGCGGGTCAGCTGTGGTGCTGGTGGAGAAAACGACAGCGAGCAGGCACAAGCCCTTCCGCCCCACCGACTTGCCGGACGACGCCCAAGTCGAACTGCATCATAAACGGTCGCGGGCACCCGCCGTTCCATGTATGTCCTTTCCTTTTAACGCGTAATCCTGACAATGTGTGACTCTTGACTACTGGTTTCATGACATTTTATTCTAATAGTAAATGTTGTTAACTTTATTTATCTAGTTATGATAGGTTATAATCAATTAATTACCTTAATATATAGGTAATAGGTAAGTATTTCGGATGTTTGTCTTTATGAGTTTGGACTACTTGCGTTATTCAATTACGTTTTAGGCTGGTCTTAAAATTGGGTACAAGGTTTAACATTTAGGTAGATTCTTACTTCATTAAACATAATATAGCGTCCATTAAATTCGGTAAATGTACTTAGGAGCCTCCTACAAGCAAGATATGCGTGAAACCAGGGGTAACAATGATTTTTTTGTATATTTTGTTTACTTACAAGCATATATCTTGGCAGCTGTAGCTGAAGAATACAAAGATTCATCTGGGCATACTACCATCAAAGATCGAAAGGAAAGCGAGCACGGTGAGATTAAATTAATGAACGAGCTAATTTCGGTCTCATAACTTACCTACCAAGTGATAACAATAAAAAATTGACAATTGTAGCGAAATCTTCCGAAAAGCCGAAGCATATCGTCGCTAAAATATCTTCGAAGCGAGCGACGTCACCCGAGGCCATAGCTATGGCGCCTATAGAAGTGGATGTACAGGTGGGGTCAATGAATCAGTTCGCTTTGTTTTGTCACAAACACCCTTCTATCACGCTACTGTCGTGTGATAACGGATTTGTTTCTGTACGTGATAATTAGAATACATCGTTAGCGATGGCAATTAAATGATTTCACGCGATATTTTTAACGCTGCGAATCACGCTGCTTCGGGTTTTTATGAACTGTGCTGTGAAATGTTTCAGAGAGCCGACATCCACCCACCGGCGACGCAGCCCATACCAGCGCCAGTGGGCCCTGCAGCGTCGGATATCTCTTCCACCAAGGAAGTGAGCGAAAACGACGACAGCATAACGGAAGAGATCGCCGAGTTGCGAACTTCCGAATCGTTACACAAGGAATGGGTACGGATATTGATATTCCCTTTATTAAGCTACATGGTCGTTTTATTTATTATTGCGTTTTGTTGATTTGAGACGATCGAAAATAATAATATGCAATACACCAAACGTAAAATTGAGTATTTTTAGTTTTAGATATAAGTAATCGCGGACCGTCCGGTTTGTTCAAATATGTATTGCTATAGTTATCGTACTGTCCATATGCGGCAGCCCGCACGCCACATAGCCGCTTTACCTCACACAAAATTACTATCAAATATATATCGTTCGATACTTAGCGAACCCTAGACAATGGCAATGTCTACACTTGTTAACGCGTGAAAAACTCAATTGGGTCACGTGGTACTTGACAATAAGAGTTTGGTAGATACGTATGCATTAATTTAATTGCGAATGATGCGGCTGTGAGCAGCGCTGCGGCGTGTGTCGTGCGTGGCTCCCGGTAACGTGTTGTTTGGTTGTAGTCGGACGAGGAGGCGGGCGGGCTGCCGCGGAGCGACTCACGCGGTTCTCGCGTTTCACGCGTGTGGCGCCAGCTGTTCTGTTGCGGCGTGCCCTACGAGGCCCCCTCCGAGCACAACATAAATTCTCCCCGTGGCGGCGGCTTCCCCGGCGGGATTTAAACCTGCTACAACACTCGTTTCATACCACACGCGATCTGCGACGCGTTCGCGAACTCCAATGTTACATCAGCTGGCCATTTTCAAGCGTCGCCCCTCAATCTTAGTAAGTGTTTAAGCTATAAATGTTTAGTCGACCCTGTAAAGTGTGTGATGAATAGTTCAGCAGCTAGATCATAAGTGTCCACCCGTGAAGTGCTACTGAGGGTGTCCGGAGGAGACGGCGCTCGAAGATGGCCAACAAACAAAAGGAAAGCTTACTACATCATGTAAACATTACGCGTCTGTGCTTTGTATATAAAATTACTAAAAATTATTATATTTTTCACTTATGAGGGTCTGGACACCTATGGGATTGGTCTACAGATTTCAGGGCCAAAGCTCATCGAGTGTTAGTGCGACACATATACAAAAATATTTTTATACTCGTTGTTCAATGTGCTGTTTTTATTATGATAATAATATTTCTCGTGTTCATTTTACCCAGAATGTTCAAAACAAATATTCCCAAGGGCGGATTCGACCAAACTTGACTTACCTGCTCTAGTTTTTTAGAATCCACCCTAAGAATATATATACATAGTTAAGTAGGTACATAGCTTGTATTTATAAAACTGTGTGAAAATGCAAATTAAACTTTCGACTACCAAGACCAATTAATGTTTTACTATATTTCCACATGAGCAACCTTTTAAGTGCTATAAAAGTTATTCTTGCCAAGTTGCTGAGTTCCTGAGATGTTTTAGGATACTGAACACCGTATTCCGGAATATGTGCCTGAAAATCCAGAGACTGAAGCTACTGTACCACTGCAAAGAAAATTAGCGAGTGAGATAATTAACAAAATTGTAAGTGAATTTTTCACTTTGTTTATAGCTAAATTAGGAAACTCACGACTATCACTTTCTATTAAGACACTGCTGCACTGGTCAGAAAGTATACATACCAATGGAACAGGTAAAAAAAAAATATCCTCGTTTCCCAATCTTTGACATCCTAACTAATATTATAAATGCGAAAGTGAGTTTATTTATTGGTTACCTTTCACACCTTCGCGATTGAATTCAGATTTCGATGAAATTTCGCACACACATAGACCATGACCTGGGCTAGGACATAGGTTACTTTTAATCTCGGTAGTTGGCATAATTCGGTAGTTGACCTCCAAGCGGGCGAAGCCGCGGGCAAAAGCTAGTCTTAAATAGCTTTAGTCCAATTGACTCTCGGTTCTATACATATAATGGTTGGCCATTTTATACACAATTTCGAAAAAAAACGAACTTAATTAATAATACGCTCTTCTTTGAACTATGAACGAGCTAAATAAACTGGAGTTATATAGAATCGGCAATTCAAAGTTTCAGCAGTCTTGAGGAAAAAGGAGAAGAATGTAAATCGGCAGATATTAAGTAAAACTACTGATTGGACTTAAAGGAGAAGGAACCGGACCTGCAAAGCTATTTGGCACGTTGTGGAATCGAAAATGACATATTTTCAATTATTAATAAAGGCATATTAGTAAATAATTAGGCATAGGCAGCTCGTGGGCAGCGCGCTGCTGGCGAGCTGTCACACGTCGAGCCGACCACGCGCTTCAAGCGAGCAGCCCGTTTCCCGGCGAAGAATCGCCAGCAAGTGGTATGCATGACGGCGCCAGCGCCTTGCCAACCCGCGCGCGGTTCTCGCGTCGCTAGCACGGCTATCTCCCCGTCGCCCGCAAATTCTCACTCACTAATATTCGGTGGCTGGGACAGACTGGATGCGGAACGTGGAGGTCAGGTTTTTGTGACGCAGCCTGGGAGAGGCATATGTCTCGTCGACGGTGAGCTACTAACTAGTAATAGGTGCGTGAACAACAAGCTATCGCCTCACCGGTAGCGTGCCAGTCACTGGCGCGTTGGCGACAAGCGGGTGAGATTTTTGAGGCGGTGACGGGCGCTTTCGGGTTACTGCACTGGAGCGGTGCGGTTATAATGCGGAATGTGATGACCTTTTATGTGCGGAAGCCTTTAAGTATACAACGTCAAAGAATTCCGAACGCATTCAAGTATTGGCCAGGCATTCAATCACCATAGCAATGTTTTAGGATAACGAAACAGAAAATAAGAACGATGTTGCTACGGTTCGAGCAAGTGAGGTAAAAATTCCCCTACAAAGAAAATTGGCATGTGGGACCGTGAACGAAGGTGTAAGTAAATACCATTTTGAGTAACTAGTTCTTGATTTTTCGTCTATAAGTTCATAAGTAAGTTCTATATATTTGTTTTTAATAAATTGGACCTTCTGTTCCTACTTAGGCTTAATTCACACTGAACTTTAATTGACAGCGACCGGAATGAAGCAGTTTCAGTGTCAAACAATTTATACTTAATGTTCATTACTAAAAATACATAGTATTTTATTGTCACAGAGATTCGAGAAGGCCGGGCGGCCGCCTTTGACGCCGCGAGCAGTTTCGCAACCACACGCAGCATCAGCGTGCCCCTTGCGTCTGTACTTGCAGTCGCAAGCGCAGACGCGAGGGGCCGCGTGACCTTTTGCAGAATATCCTAAAGCAAAGCGCGAGACCGCCGCCGCGCACCTTCTTTTAGCAACACTACTTACCGAACCTAATGGTGACGGGCGCTGCCCCCTCAGTGTGAATTGAGCCTAAATAAATAGTGACTTGATGATTTACAGATCACTAGCACTAATCAGTTGAAGAGAAAAGAAGTTTCCGGGACACAGCCGGCATATCTGGACAAAGTGCAGTTACAGGTTCATTGAATCCCTATATTTTACATTCTTTTTTTTGCATTTCGTTTATTCAATTCTTTCACTGACTGATGGTTACACGTTTCTTTTATTGAGTATGCAAAAATAATAACTTATTAGAAAGAAAAAGAAAGAAAGAAAGAAAATGCATTTATTTGCGGCAAACATGACGCATGAAAAAATGGACATAACACACAAAAAAACAAGTAAAAAAAAAAAGTATAAGTAAAATTATTTCTTGTAGAATTTAAATACTCGAAGTGTAGCTTGGATATTGGATCGGAAGACTTCGATAGGGCCTTGCTTTAGAAAAACTTTGCCGTACGGAGAGCCCTCTGGAATTTCCATATGTTTACCCAAGGTTAGTATGGAATCAAGCAAAAGAAAAAAATGGACACCAGTTGCCCAGTTGGCCAGTTGTGGACAGTGGTTGATAAAATAAAAACGATAGATACAACTCAGTTATTTTTTGCATGAAAATAAGAAACAAATCTTTAAGCCATTATTTAGTTACCTACTGAATTTACTGGATACAACATTTACATTTCAGAAATCTCTGAGAAGTTGTAATGAGATCATCAAACCAAATAAATTGGGAGGCATTAGCTTAACCATGTCCAAGGTATTTTAGTACACTTTTACTTTATTATCTCCCCAACAATTTAATATTCAAGCTCGCTTGCATCTCGTTCTCTCATTATAGAAACGCGGTGTCGTGACATGTCGACACGTCAGGTTTTTTCTGACCGCATGCGGTTGGCCGGGCCGTTGTCGTGGCTGTGGCCGTATCAGTGCGCGTCTAGTCTAATAATTAATGGTCCTGACCACGCTGCCGGTTCTTTTGGCGCGTGGCTAAAATCGCAACTAACGCCACCATCTTGTTTTGTCAATACAATTTCTGTGACAGTTTCACAAATGTTTACCAACAACGCCCCCCCGTCAATGTCATTCAGCCGCCAAAAGATCCTTGTAGCACGCTACAGAAGGGCCGAAGTCACTGACCTATATTATACAAGTACGCTGGATTAAATATACTATACGAAATGACAGTTGTTTTTTGTGCCAATTCAAAGCGCCGCTCGAGCATCTCAGGAACCAAAATTGGCACATTGCCGCAAGTGGCCGTCTCTGACGATTTAGGTCTAAATCGTGGAATAAAACTTTTTTGTGTATTTTGTGTTTACGACGAGATAATATTTAGAACTTTTTATCATGAGAGTATGCGCATCTTGTAAAACTCGCTATCAAAAATATTAGTTCAACGGACGCTCACGTTGCTGTCAGCGCCAAAATGGCGAAAATCAAATGTCTTCATTTTGTCATCGATAGTATGAAGTTCAGCGTACTTGTTTATTACAGGTCAGTGGCCGAAATTCATAAAAAAAAACAAATGATTAAAATAATATAAAATCGATATTGCTATTGTTATATTTTCAGAGATGCTTAGATAATAATGCAAAATTGCCAAGTGATTTTGAAAAAAGGAATAGATCAGACCGTATTGTTTTTCCTCGGAGGGAGAATCAAATAGAATTAAAAGTATTTCAACTTTTTATATTACTTTACAAAATACAACATGTAGGTATATCGATCAGATATGGTAAATAGTTACTATTTATTAGGCCACCTAAACAGTAAGTTTTGTACCTGCCTGTACCTGCCTAAATTAAAGAACAGCAGTTAGACGCCATCTCGTCAGGCGAGAGAATCGCGGCGATAGTCTTGTCGTTCCATCAAATTATATTGAATTCTATGAATCAATCTCCTCACAGCGATATCATTGCGACGAATTTGATGACACGAGCGACGTGACTTTCGCCCCGATTCTCTCGCCCGTGGAAATGGCACCTCACTGAAAGTGAAGAGTAGCCAAGACTCAATTTGGATCGGCCAAAAAGGATATTTGTTTATTGTAACCCACATGTAAAGTTGTAGCTTCTCGAAGTCCTATATTTCTCACAACTATTTCACTCATTATTTCGATAGAACCTTTTAAATTCCTCTCCATCATCATGTCCTAACTCCATAATAGCCATGTTCGACCAGTGTGTCGAACAAGCTTCGTTGCCACTAGTACCATTAACAGTTCCATGATGGAACTACTGATGTTTATTTTAATCACTAAGTAGTTCAATTTTAACAGAATCTGAAAATAATGGAACTAATGTTGATTTTGTTATCATTAGCTCCACATTATTATTTTAGGCACTTGAGAATTTTTTTATAGGTTGTAAAAGCACTAAGAGTTAATACATTTAGTTTTTATAATAATTTTATTCAATAAAATCAACAAATATTTATTTTTTCGTTTATTCCCAGTAGTTCCATGTAGTCATCAGTCAGTATCATCATGGAACTGATAACGGTACTAGTGGCAACGAGGCTCGAACAAGGCTGTTATGGAGTTGCTGTGATTTGTCACTGCTGTGTACTTATAGGGTAAACAAAACTCCCTTTTCAGATTGAAGAAGGTGGTTGCGTAAACTATTTGGAAAATCTGAAAGGAACCTTGGACAGCTGGCGTGGAAAGATAAAACATGTGTTGCACATTTAGAATTACATATGCACAAAAAGCAATTATTTATATTTTTTTTGTTTTGTTCAAGTATTTGAAACTTTTAATAAGTAAATGAAATATTATTTTCATGAATATATATTTTTTATTTGCAAATCATAATTCATAAAATAAAAACTCGTTTATATACCTAAACAAAATTGACAATTGTAAGAATATTACGTAATTTTCGTCACCAATACAAGAATACACGACGAATTTTAAAGGGTCTTGTTACGGCCATATGATACCAACAATGATTTGCTAACACTTACAACTACTCAATAGTATTTACACTTCGTAAAACTTCAATTCTAATTTGACAAGTTTTTAAACAAAACGAGATCATGGAATTTTGTCAAACAACACATTTTGATTTCAGCTGAAGAAGTAGATGACCGTTGCAGTACCGGCGGCACGGTGTGGTGTACGATGCAGTCAGACGAGGGCCAATGATTCTCTAAGGGCATGACCTACATGTCCAGCTTTCCATTTAGATTCATATAATTCGTGCCTAATAGGCGTCACAATAATTTAGCCCTAGGTGCACGTGATTATTGGGGTACAGAGCAGAGGTCTAAGCATGGAGAAATTTAAAGAAACTCCCGTGACTAATTTGCAAAACACGTTCCATGAGGACAATCAGACATTGGATAGTCCTGCACGAGGTGCTGTTCTAATTTTTTTTTTTTGGTACTAGGATGCAAGCCCTGTATTTGCGACATCAGCCAGACTTCCTTTTACATGCGTATATGCTTTCTTCTAATAGCCCTCATGCTAAACTGAACATGTTCACATGTTTTCTTCACGACAGCTGATGAAATATTTTGGATGAGTCTTTAGGTAAGACCCTTTCTCTCTAAACTACAAAAAAAAAAAAAAACTATCTTGATGGTAATGTCATTAAGTGTTTCCATAGCATTAAACATGTATGAGTTGGAAACTGTCAGCTGTTCTCTCGAATAGGTCAGGGTTGCAACGACCTATGAGGATCCTTAGCGAAACTTGCAGCAGGGATTTTTGGCCCTATCCAAGATTTCCTGTGTTATGCGAACGCTCCTGGGGATCTGGGCTCCGCACGAGGGAATGTACGGGGGAATCTGATGCGTGATGTTCGCGGCCCGTGCGGCGTCGTAGTCGTACTGACGGGGGCGCCAGCAGAGCTCCGTGCTGCCGCACCTGCACGTCATATCCCGACATATCTGTGGGAAATAAATGAAAAGTTGAAGATTTAAATAATGGAAGTAATGGGACTTTAAATTGCTTTTTTATAGTTACATTAATAATCAGTAAACGTAAGTAACGAACGTCAGTAACGTAAGTAACGAACGTCAGTAACGTAAGTATTTCACAGCATGGTTGATTTAATGAAACCCGTTTTGAAAATGCAAACATATTTATGAGCTGAGCCAGAGGGATTGCCTGTTTCTTGGCCAAAGAATTAGCATCGCCATACAACGTGGCAATGCTGCCAGCCTTTTGGGCACTGTTCCTGTTGACAGCGATGCGGACGAATTTTTTTATGCCCTATGAACCTTTTGCTTATTCTTTCACATGTACATACATATTATTATTTTAAATGTTAGCTTTTATGAGCTTAATGTTGACTGTAGTTAAATCATTACAGTAAAGTTAAACATTATTTTGTTGTTTTTGCCACACAATGGGTTTCCTGTATCATGAATGAAGTTACAGAGACAAAATGGATTGAAGATTTTATACCTAACTGTCCGGCATTTTGTTTATTTGTAGCGGTATCTACAACGCCATATGCGAACAACGCGTCATACTGACGTCACGCAAATCCTGCATCTCGCAAGCAGAGTTTACCGCGCAATTAGCATAGATACAATTTCCCAACATCTATCGTTGGGCAATTGCCCGCCAGACACAACACCCGTCTGGTCGGAGGATCCTCCCTTTTCTATAGAGTATGAGTGAACTTTACACCCTGTTCCTCATACCTCTATACTGGTGACCCCGACGTGATCGTCAGCGCAGCCTTCGTGCAAACACTTCAGCGTGACGTCATCATCATCACTCCCGCAAGCTTTAGCGGCGAGTCACCCAGCCAGCCAGTATCCACGGCTTCAACGGGTATCCTGACCACTAGCATGCAGCGTCCGCGCATACCTGGTCATCACCCTCAGCCTCATCAGCAACCTCGGCACAGCACACTGCACTTTCGGCCGGTCAACAAGCAGAGCACCCTCTCCTGGTCGACGCAGCAGCCAGCCTCAACCCGGCGCTGTACATCCGACGCACTGGAATATAACGCAGCGCCACCCCGACTCACTGGGGACAACTCCGCAGACAGTTCCAACTCACCGTGAACTATGCGGCAACCGGTTCCGACTCACTGGAACCTCAGCTGGCCTGGCAAGCATCGCAAGATACAAGACTCAGTCCACTATCGACCTCCGGTCTCCGTAGGGGAGTGATGTAGCGGTATCTACAACGCCACATGCGAACAACGCGTCATACTGACGTCACGCAAATCCTGCATCTCGCAAGCAGAGTTTACCGCGCAATTAGCATAGATACAATTTCCCAACATCAATCGTTGGGCAATTGCCCGCCAGACACAACACCCGTCTGGTCGGAGGATCCTCCCTTTTCTATAGAGTATGAGTGAACTTTACACCCTGTTCCTCATACCTCTATAATTTATCAAAATGGCGGATAGGTATGTACGCCCGAGACCTTCAAAGCCCTTTCCAATGCATCCGAATATAAATTGTACTAGGTATCTAACAGATGTAAAAATACCCTTAACGAAGCCGAGAGAGTCACTTGTTCTTCAAGTTATTATGATATTTATTTTGTACTGGACCATACCTTCTAGTTACAGAGATATTGAAGGTCAAAGTTCAACTTTTATAGACGTTTGTTTTACGAAAACAAGTTTTCAATGTTATAACTTTGTTTGCGTTACATTGCGCACTACCGTAATCACTGAAATTTCACACCAAAAATAAAACTCGTCTTCCCAGCAATTGCTTTTGCACAAAGAAAATACTAAGTAAAGTATGATGTCAAAATGCGTATTGACTTCGTGATGGGTCTTTCTACACCCTGTATTTTCTGATAAAACCTAGTAGTCTATTGTTTACACTTGGATACTAACCGAGGCAAGGTACTCGTCCCTGCAAGCGTCAGGACAGCCACAAGTCCAGTTGGTGGGGGGCACGCATGGACAGATGGGCGGCGTGTAACATGTGCTGGGGTGCCAACAACAAGTCGGACAACAACACTGCTGGCACATCGTGTACACCTACAACAACACAGTCATGATTAAATAAGCTCGAGTAAGGTCTCGATTTAAATTGCTGCTTACATTTTTTACCTAACCCATTCTGGTGTCGCGTAGGCCTGTGGCTACGTGCGTAGCAGTTACACCAAGCTACGCTTCGTAGCAAGCCACGGCGCGGTAATTGAGTAGCACACTAACAGTAGCAATAGCATCTTGACAGTCCAACAACATTCATTGCGTTATTTACATTATTGAGCAGACCAAATTTCGAACATATGAAACAATGGATTAGCAATATCCTTCAAAATGATTCAGATTGTGATTGATAGTGTGTAACGTAATTAGATTGCGGGGCCGTCGGCTTGCTTATCCATTTACATAGAGATAAAATTTAATGGTAGAAAATTTGTGCACGAAAATGAATTTCAAAACCCATCAAATACTTGTGTCACCTTACGAATACAAGTAAATAAACAAACGATATGACTGTTTTATTCTTATTACTTACCAACCACATGCCTCGAGCTATCTCGTTCCTAATGTAAGGCAGAGAAGTACACAGAAGACAATGCTCAAACTTCGTCAGCTCTGGTACGCCCAAGTTCTTCTCTATTCCGGAAGGACCGAGTATGACCTGGGTAATAAAAAAAAAACAAATTGTTTGTACCTAAACATTTTTCTACAGGGCGAAAATACGTTTGATGTACAGTCCATTAACAGTTATTTTATCCCGGCAGTAGTCCCCATTGGTCTCGTGGCTACAAGCGCGACTGCTGAGCGTGGAGTTCTAGCTACGATTCCCGGGTCGGACAGTGTTATTGGGTTTCCATTAGGAATTTTTTAGTAACAGTCCGGAGTTTGGAAGTTGGCGGTTTAATATATAGAGGTATGAGAAACAGGGTGTAAAGTTCACTCATACTTTATAGAAAAGGGAGGAATTAAGAGTTCTTCTTGTTGACCGGCCGAAAGTGCAGTGTGCTGTGCCGAGGTTGCTGATGAGGCTGAGGGTGATAAGTAGTGGAGGTCTGCCCCGCTTGGGCGGAGCACCGCCGTGTCCTCGTAGAGGCGATCGGCAGCGGCGGTGACCTCTCGCGTCCGGCCCTGGTTCAAGCCATGGTCCGGGGCGAGAGGGAGTGGGTGGCAGTCACCTCCTTCTGCGAAGCAGTCACGCTAACGAAGGAGGTGGCGGGATGGCTGAGGGAGAGAACCTCACGCCTCAGCCGCCGCGGGAGACGCTCCGGGCGTCCGAGGCCGCGTGACGACTCCCGGCCACCGTAGGCGCGGGCCTGCGGGCGGAAAGTAATGGGTAGCGCACCGTCCCATCAGGACCAGGCCCGTGCCGGACGGCGCGTTTGTGTTCTACGCGCGCTTCAAAGAGATGTCAGCATAAATGATAGGGCCGAAGCCTGCCGGAGTAGCGGGATCGTCCGAAAGGGTTACCGCTGCCCTGGAACATAAAGGGCTAAGGAAGGAACACGGGTGGGTTTTAGTCAGTAAGAGTCTGACACTCCCTTCCGCTCCACCCAGAGCGGGAGGGGTCATTTGATGATTTCCCATCCGCAAAAAAAAAAAAAAGGGTGATAAGTAAGATGACCAGGTATGCGCGGTCGCTGCATGCTTGATGGTCAGGATACCGTTAAAGCCGTGGGTGCTGGCTGGCTGGGTGACTCGCCACTAAAGCTTGCAGGAGTTATGATGATGACGCCACGTTGAAGTACATAGGTGCACGAAGGCTGCGCGGACGTTCATACTCGGGGTCACCAATATAGAGGCATGAGGAAAAGGGTGTAAAGTTTACTCATCCTCCATAGAAAAGGGAGGATCCTCCGACCAGACGGGTGTTGTGTCTGGCGGGCAACTGCCCAACGATTGATGTCGGGAAGTTTGCATATATGCTATCTGCGCGGTAAACTCTGCTTGCGCGATGCAGATTTTGCGTGACGTCAGTATGACGCATTGTTCGCATGTGGCGTAGTAGATACCGCTACACCCCCGTGCCTCGGAAAGCACGTAAAGCCGTTAGTCCTGCGTCTGATTCCTCCCCGGTCGGGTCGGATTGCCGTCCCATCGAACTATTAGAGTAAAGCAACAGAGAGTGCACCTATGTTTGCACACAGACTTTTGCACTATAATATCTCCTGCGTACCTGGCTGATCTCCGTTAAGATTGGCCACCATGATCGATGCCTTAATGTGATGCATTAATTTGGCATCTTTCACTCGAAGTGAAACTTCTGAACAAAAAATAAATCAAATGTGAAAAAGTAATTCTTTAGTGAACCGTTCCAACAATGTTGGATATCGGCACTCGGAATTTTTCACTCGCCGAAAGAGTGATTGTAAATGAAATTAAAGGACCAGATGAACATTCGTTCCTTTAGGATTCCGTCGGTGTGGTGTGAACGTGGAATGAAACAAAAATGAACCTTCACTCGAGTGAAGCATCTGATACCAAAGAAAGGGCTTTGAAGGTCCGTGGCATACCTACCTGTACATTTTGTTTTTTTTTTTCAAAATGGCGGCGGCGCATGAATAATATATAAATCGACAGCTGACATCAATGCAAACACAAAACATAATAGAACCAAACGCCATTTTGAAAAAAAAAAAATGGCGCGATAGTTGGTATGCCAGGCTCCATACAAAAATCTTCAATCCCCTTTGAATTTCGAGGGTTACTAAAAATCCCCCTTAGCTCACTTCACTAGAAAAATACTGGCAGTCGGGCGCGCAGGTGCCCAGACTGTCGACGTAAGCGCACTGGGTAGTCCTCTTCCCCTGAATACCCTTCAGCACGTTGATGGTGTTGCGGGCTATTGCGTACGCGCCGGCCAGGCAGGCGGTCGCCGACGTACAGCCTTTTGCCGCGCAAACGGCCTCGTTGCCACTCATTATGCAGGATGTCACGCATTCAACCTGTAATTATTTATAACATAATCTACATAAATGACATGTCATGTTATATCGAGTAAAGGTGGATTTTTCAATAGTCAGAAAAGTTTTACAGCTTTTGTATAGAAAGTACGTCAAACCGCCGCGTAGTTATTTGAGTATTGGTAAATCGGTTCTTAGAATAGGAGAAAATTATATTTTTGCTACGTGCTGTTTAAATGTATGAATACTGGTTCTGTCGCCCGATATTTACATAATTCTTTAAAGATTTCGCCCGCACATTGGTCCCGCAATAAATTAACACACTTTGATTTAAGGTAGGTAGCTTTTGTTGTTTTTAAAAACCAGTTTGATAAATAGGAATCATTAATCAACTGTGATCTCGTAGTAACAGCAAGGACTTTGAATTCGGTGTTGTTTTAACCGTCCCTTCATCATTATCATTTGCCTAGTCTTGTTTGACCCTATGTTGGGGTCGGCTTCCAGTCTAACCAGATGCAGCAAAATACCAGTATTTACGTGTAGCGACAGCCTTTGTAACCTCTACAACCCAGTTACCACCGTTCACCGCACCCTGTGTCGTAGCTAGGGGCTGGCCAGGCGGGCGGCTCCCAGGCTTTTTTTTATCTTAAACTTAAACTTTTAAAGTTATTCTGTCGTTTCTCTACCTAGAAAACATGTAAGTGTTGGGGGCGCAAAATTCAAATCTTGCCAGAGGCACTCATGACGACCCTACGACGCTCACCGTACCCCTATTGAACTAAATTTAATACTCTATTTTGTGTGGTGCCTTCATACGCACCTGTTGTTGAGTCATGGCGCAGGGATGTACAGCGGCTGATAGTACAGGCACCATTGTAGACGGAGTGGCGCCACCTATCACGGGCACCTTCACGGCTTCGGGAGGAACCTTCATCAAATGTTTAATGTTCTACCTTTATTTTATGTTGAAGGTACTACTAATAAAGGCTGATTTTTCCATTGCCAGACAACTTTCATTCGAGGCATATAATTGACGTTTGACAGTTTTTGTATGAAATAACTTTCAAAATTACAAAATTATTCCCTAAATAAAGTTATCAGATGATTGAAAAATCAGCTTTTAGGGCTGATTTCTCCATCGCCAGACAACTTTTATTCGAGGCATAAAATTAACGTTTGACAGTTTTTGTATGAAACAACTGTCAACATTTCAAAATTATTCCTCGAATAAAATTATCAGATGATTGAAAAATCAACCCTTAGTCTACTTAGGGCTGATTTTTCCAACGCCAGATAACTTTATACGAAGTATAATTTTGAATTTTTGACAGTTCTTCCATACAAAATCATTCTGTCAGACGTAAATTTTATGCCACGAATAAAAATATCTCGATTGAAAAATCAGCCCTTAAATATACATTTGATTTTTTAAATGTCGATTGCACAACTTGCATAAGTAACATGACTACCATAGAGACGATTTTTTTTCGACGGAAGAATAGACAAAATGACAGATTCTAGACGGGAAACGTACTGACATTTATACGAACTTTTAACAGTTTTTTTGTTTGCCATCAATGTATAGGTTCAATCATAAGGTTCAGATCTTTTTGATCCAAATGTTTGTTCTGCATGTAATACCGCTTAATGCCTATGCTTAATTAATACCGCTTAAGCTACCTGTCCCGCCAACGATTAGCGAAAAGCGAGTACACACGGCTACACATCAAGGTATACATTTCCAGTTTTAGCTGACCTCGCCATGTATAGGTTGGTTGAACAATTAGAAGTCAGCTTATATTGGTTATGTGTAGCTTGATGTGTAGCCGTGCGTACTTAGAGCTAGGAACTAAAAGTAGCTGTTTTTTCTTTGATAGCTCTTGTCGCTGCGACAAACTAGTAGAGTGAGTGTTCTCGCCGGCAGTGTCAACAGGCAGCGATCAATTTATAATATATTATGTGTATGTATCTTTTTTACCGACACTCTTTTTCTATTGTACGTTTCTTGTGCGAAAAAATAGTCTATAGCTAGTCGTTCCCTCGTCGGCAGTGGGACAGATAAAACCGGTACTAATAATTAATTAATACAGTAAATAAAGCTAACCTTCAGGAACTCTGCCAGCACGGTGTTGGCGCGCACACAGTTCAGCTCCACGCACCCCATGAGCGTGCGAGGGTTGTAAGCGCCGCGGAGGCGCTGGATCTCGCCAACCAGAGGGACCAGGCTCTCCACTGGCTGGGTTGCCACTAAAATAAATGCCTGATGGGCAAAAACGAGCAATTTCTTAAAAAGAAGCGCCAGGGTAGCCCGCGATATACAAATTTCTAACGTTTTCTACAATTTCCAACACCCTAATTGCGTAATACACTATCAATCTCAATCTGAATCATTTTGAAGGATATTGCTAATCCATTGCTTCATATATCCAAAAATATGTCTGCTCAACAACGTAAATAATGCAATGAATGCTGTTGAACCGTCAAAATGAAACCCAATGCTAATGATAAGTAGTGTGTTACGCAATTACCCCGAAGGTTAAGTTTTGTGATTCTTTAAGTGGGATACGCTAAGGTAGCCCGCGAAATTTCAATTTCCTTATGTTTTTTTGCAATTTACATACATACTCACACACACATACATAAACTTCTCCCCTTGAGGATAGGCAAAAACTACAAAGCGCCAGCACTGGCGCTTTCGCATCGTTACAAAGCTACTATACTGTTAACTTTGTGTAGGAAATAGTGATCACATCCTATATACTAGTCCTACTAATATTATAAGCGCGAAAGTTTGTATGGACGGATGGATGGATGTTTGTTACTCTTTCACGCCAAAACTACTAAACAGATTTAGACGAAATTTGGCACACACATATGTATAACCAGGATTAACAAATAGGATACTTTTTATCCTGGTATTCTAACGGGATCTAAACTTATGCGGGTGAAATCGCGGGGCGCAGCTAGTAAGACATAAACATACTTAGTCAGATTATAATATTCCCACTGCTGAGACACAGGCTTCCTTTCTTCGAGAGGGGGTGGGCCATAATCCAATATGCGGGCCTAGTGCGGGTTGGCGGATGTCACATATTTTCGAATTTTTTATTCTAGGACATGCCAGCTTCCTCACGACGGTTTCCTTCGCCATTTTGAGAGCAGTGATGATGAAATTATTTACACGTCAACGTCAACAATTATGTACATGTCACGATCTACAGCTCGTAAGTCGGGGTCATTACCACTGGCCCACCACTGCTTTCATAAAACATATGAACAGTCAACCACACATGGTAACAAATTGACTTTGACAGCGCCTTTATTTCGGAGAAATAAGGGTTTTCGTTGTGCAAGTGTTACTACCGCAGTATCTGCGGACAGTTTCAGGTTAGACAAACTTAGCTACCGTATGTAAATTACAACTTAGCCGCACTTACTAAGGCTGAAAAGCTACTTCAATAACTGTTTGGCGACAAGGGTAACTTACTTAGTATGAATTCTTTGAGAAGATATTTATGGCAATGGGCCGGTCATATTAAGTCAGCCCTGGCGATGACCGTTGGGGTAGACGTGTTCTTGAGTAGAGACCGCGAATTGGTAAAGTAAGGTAGGACGCTCTCAGGCTGGCTGGATGAGAGTTGCCGAGAATCGAACTGAATTGCGTGCAATGAAGAGGCCTATGTCCAGCAGTGGACTGCTGTAGGCTGGTGATGATGATAATGAAGAAATATGTATGAGATAAGAAAAAAAAAATAGAATAAAAATCACTTACAGCCGGGCATGTGTTACAAATCTGCAGTGCTATTTCAGTCAAAATCGGCGCACTGTACTCGAACGTGTCATGAGTATTCCGTGCCACGACAATCACTACCTTCGAGCCCTGGAATAACCAACTCATTTACTAATAGCTCCGTTGAGGCCGAAGCATACTGATTGCTATTTTATGAGATGTTTTATTTTATGTAAATGTAACCTTCGTAAACTGAATGTCTGTCATATTTATATTGTTAGATTATAATTATTTTGTTACTCAGTTAGACTGGATGTAACGTTGATAAAAACGAACAAAATTAAATAAAGGGCACAGGGCCACGGTTTGGTAAAAGTTAATGTTACTTTATAGCGTGACTTCACACAACGCTGCTTTTGTCAGTAGTGCGTCTGCGCACATTCTACGGGCGTGACAAGCACTCTGGTTGCGTAACACACTATCAGTCACAATCTGAATCATTTTGAAGGAAAGCTAATCCATTGCTTCATAATATGTTCTAAAAATTTGTGTGCTCAACAACGTAAATAACTTAAACAACGAATGTTGTTGAACTGTCAAAATAAAAGCCATTGCTACTGTTAGTGTGCTACTCAATTACCGCACCGTGGGTTGCTACGAAGCGTAGCTTGGTGTAACTGCTACGCACGTAGCACACAGGCCTACGCAACAACGAAAGGGGCTACGCGAAAAATGTAAGCGGCAATTTAAATCACGCTTGCGCCTACATCGGAGGGATGTAGGCTTAATATAATAATAATTATAATGGTATCGTACTTTAAGTGCATCGCACAGCATGTGTTTCCCGGAGTATGAGGAAATTCTACACTTGGTGTCGACGTGACTCAATTCCATGCCGTAGCCGCAAGTAGCACACTGGTCATACAGAGCTAACTCGTCCAGCAATGGACACTGCTTCAGTAACAGGGCTAATGGCTGGCCTGCAGATTAAATAAGAACTTTCTTAATCAAAGAAGTTATTTTTAAGACTGAACTGAATAGTTATTAGTAATTGACCTCTTTGGTAACTCTTTAATTTATCTACTGAATTACTACCTTGAAGTTATTACTTATCGAGTTACCCATTCTACAAAGGGATTCCTAAATCTACATTTACACTTTTAACAGTTTTCAAATACCGTTAAATAAAGTTTGTAAAGCGGTTAGGTCCGTACCGGTGCAGCCATTGGCGCCGCAGATGGTGACTTTCAATCCGCTGGGGCAAGCGGGACAGGTGCTACAACTCCGCCCGACATTTCGCCCATACCATTCGTTACAACCCAACACGGTGTATCTCCCGTCCAACATATACCGTCTTCCCACACGGCACCCTTGAAAAAAGGATCTCCAAATAACCATATTTTTTTTAGACTTATGAATTTATCTTAATTTTATTTTAAATTTTACATGACTAAAAATTTATGTTTTTGAAGTATGATTTTTCTTTTCTTCTGTCCATTGACAGCAATTGACAGTTTAATGATGACAGTAGTTTCATGGTCTTTGATCACCGTGCATGAAAAAGAATGTTTTAATACATTCTGACTATGGCTCAAATTAAGTTCAAAGAGAGTGAGTCCCTTGAAATCAGCATCTGCTATCTGCTATTTTGTATACCCTACTAATATTATAAACGTGAAAGTTTGTATGGATGGATGGATGGATGTTTGTTACTCTTTCAAGCAAAAACTACTAAACTAATTTGGATGAAATTTGGCACACAAATGGTTTATAACCAGGATTAATATATAGGATTCTTTTTATCCCGATATTCCCACGGGATCGAAATTTATGCGGGTGACACCGCGGGGCGCAGCTAGTATCTTAAAATCAATGAAATTTATAATGCAAGCCTTTGAGCTTGCGTGATGATCAGCTCAACTTAATCCTAAAATAGGACTTCATTGTACCAGCTTCCATATTAAACTTGTAGGTTAATGTTAGACGACTTACAAACAGCCCAGATTATCAAAATTAACTGCCTCAATTTCATACAATTTTGTATTCGAGGGACCGTGCACTATATTCAAAATAATCACACAGCAAGCACACATTTTTCATGTAATTGTACCTATATAACGGTTTATTTTATGTGTAACTGTGACACTATGGTTAGTTTTACGTAACAGATTGAGATTACACAATAGCGAAAATGTTTGAACCGTTGATAGACATTTAATACTACGTTATGCACGTATACATAAACCTTCTCTGAATAAATAATGTGCTGAGATACTATCGCCTCACGTTGTATAGTAATTGTGTTTTACAATCGCTGTTGCTCATGTGCTGATTCATTTGTATACGGAGCGTTAGTTGTCCGTGTAACTCCATATCCTCTACTACTTTTCACCAAACAATGTTTTCTAACGTAAATAAATATTTTTATGCAAGCAGAAATGAGAAACTTAATATCCGCCATATATTTAAACCTCTGTACATCGTGTTGTCAATGCTTGGTCTGTTCCCCTATAGTGTTAAATTCAACAATAGCAAACGTGGTTTAACGATCATCAAGAAGTCTATATACATTAATACTTTATGTGCTATTTCTTACTTATTACTACTGCTGTCTTTCTTAGTGTTGCACGTTCAGTATGTGAAAGACTCTATCGCTGACACAGTCATGACCAGGGAACTACTGACTCAAATGAACTATATTCTAGAACTTGTTGTTTTCATTATCTTCTGCCTTGCTGCATACTTCTGTGCATTCAAAAACCGTTGTACTTACGTGCAAATAATTAACAAAATAGCAAATAACACTGATCCTCGAAATATGGAGAGTACAATGAAGCAGTTTCGTTTTCAAATGAATATGATAATGGTATTTCTTCTAACAGCATTGATACTGCAGATATCTGTTAACTTCTCTCGAAATGATTCATTCTGGAAGATGATTTTAGTGTCCATCTCGTTCCTGTTACCGCAAATGATGCAGTTCACTGTGATAGCGTTTTATTATGTGCTTATTTTGATGCTAGTGGTTCTACTGAAGAATATAAGGGTACACATAGCCAACCTATCGAAAGAAAAAATAGTTGTGGTGGATTATTTTGAAAAGGTAGAGAGCAAAGTATTGACACTTCAATATGTGGAATCTTTATACGAAAAGGCCTTCGAGGCGAAGAGAGATATTAACTCAGCTTTTCAGGCGCCCTTGTTGATCACAACGTTACAGTGTTTCCACTCCATGGTAAGCGAGGCTCACATCATCTACCACGGTCTGGTTGTCGAGAGGAACTTCTTCTTACACCCCGTCGTTAACTGTTCTATTTGGATCACTTATCAGATCATTAAAGTTTGTATTATGTCCAGAACAGGAAATTTATTGAAGCAAGAGGTAATTAATGGAAATTGCGGTAATTTCTTTGGATGATTATTAAGTATTATCAAATAGGTTGATTATATTTCAGGTAATGAAAATAGGACAAGCAGTGCACAGTATTCCAACGGATAAACACGATATACGATTGTTATTGGAGGTAAAATTAATTCTCAGTAAATACTGTAATGATTATCGTGCTGATAATATTTTAAGACTGCCTGCTATATTATCTGCGATAAAATAATTCGCTTGTGGAAAATTTCCAGATACAACATTTTTCATCGATGATTATGTATCAAGGTGACGAAATTACAGCATATGGGTTATTTTCACTGGATGCCGCTCTGCTATCTAAGGTACTTAAAAATTTATCATACCCAAGTAGGGGTACATTGAAGTTATCATTTACGTAATATAAACTAACAGTCTTAAAACTTTAAAAAAAATAGCCCGACTTCCAAAAAAAAAAAAACACTACAACGTAAAAGATAATGTGTGTGTGTGTGTGTGTTTGATATTTTGTATACAGAAGCTGTTGGTGTACCTTTATAAATAAATAAATAACTTAAATTTCGGAAGTCGGTGTCAAAAAACGAAAATGCGAAACCAGCGACACCGCCTTAGCTAGAGCTATTCATTCGACCCTGTACCTGGTACTCATGAAAATGAACATATTTACTTATGGGACCAAATCCACACAAAAATGCGATACCTGGGTGGATCAGCTGCCACTAATACGATCAAAATGTATGGAACAGCTGATTCTTTGGGTTCCGCAACCAAATAGCAAAAACGGCACCCCTACAATTTCATCCTGTCTGTCTGTCGGTATGTCACACAGCTATATTACTCGAAGACGATTGGCACTATATCGTTGAAAGGAAGGTGTATGAACTGCTAAAGAATGTCGTAGTGAAATAAGGAAAGAAAATTAGGGGTGGCTCTGCCCATACACGTGATCGTATGGGGTGTAGTTAGATCCCATAGATAGGTTATAATGTTTCCAAGTGACTTTTTTTTATTAAAGACAGTAGTTGGTTAGATATGCGCTTGTAAAGTCGCAAAAAATGAAATACGGTAGATATAAAAAAAAAAAATAAGTTTGTAGAACTTAAATAACGCTTTCAATAAAAATTGTTTTGAAGAAGATATTTACGTCGTGTAGTTGTTTTGATATATCAGATAATATTATCGGTTACAACCGCAGAAATAATTTTAAAGGTAAAAATTTAGTATCGTTTGGCAGGAGGAGGGAGCGAGTGAGGGGTGCCCCCTCTCCCCTGGCACCATTAACATGAAAAGGTAACGCACCGTTCTTGAAACTCATCTTATTGTAACCTAACCTCAAAACACTTTAAAGTTGCTTAAAAGGCGTAGGCGGAGGTGGTTTAAAAAAAATAACCACGAAGGGGATGGCGGCGTATGAGTTCGTTCGCTATGCTCGCTCACTAGACCCCTCCATCCCCTCCCAACCTAACCTATCCGAGTCGGGGTGCCTCAAGTCACGAGCTCGCTTCGCTCGCTCTTGCATCCTAAGTTCTCCTAGTAACACATACGATCAATGGGGTTACACTTACTTTCTTCTCAGCAGAATTTCCAGGTTGTTATAAAAACAAATAAAACAACAAACCATTCGTATTTTTTTTAGTTTCCTTTTATCGATTTTGCACGACATTTTACACTACGGACAATATCAAATCGGTCCTAGTACAGATTTGGTTGTCAATCGCCCATTTATTTACGTTTAGTTTTCCCTTTTTATCTGATTTAAGGGTAGATTTATATTTATATTTTTTTCGAAAAATATGCATTACCTTTTAATAAGAGTTTTAATAACCGACCTTTTAATAAGCGTTATAATCGGGGACCCTACCCCTACCAGCTTTAACCCCTTTTACCCCCAACTCCTGCTAAACGTAGGTAGTAGATCCAGTAGTAAATTTTATCTCTCGTTTAACCAAACATACTGTATACTTACTAAGGTACCTACTAACGAGTCGTAATGACTCTTCTAAAGAGTAATGTCAAATAAATTATGTTTTGAGGATGGAAAATAGCATCGTCAGTATCAACCGGGCGTGTTGGTTGATCATTGATAGGTCATATTATCAATACCACATTCAACACTTTTCACTAAGTAAGGTAATTCACTTTTATTAATGTTACTCGTTTGTTTTGTTTTTTACAGATAATTGCATCATCAGCTATGTATTTAACAATTCTGGTGCAGTTTGATAGGACATGAAACTATTGAGTACTGACTGATACACAAAATTACATATATTATTTAGTTAATGTAGGTATTTTATAAGTTTAAAACAAAGTTTCGTAGATACCCTCAAAATGACACCATTTAAGTGATTCTGAAACATTTCTCCGACATTCGTTTCGCCATTGAACGGTTCACCGATAGAACGATTCACTTTTCATTTTTTCTTTTTGTTTGACCAAACGAATGTCGGAGAAATGTTTCAGAATCCATTTAAGTAGGTACCTTAATATTTAGGGCTGATTTTTCGAACGCCAGTAATTTTATCCGAGGAATGATTTTGAATTTTTGACAGTTCTTCCATACAAAAACTGTCAGACGTCAATTTTATTCCATGAATAAAAATTATTTGTCGATTGAGAAATCAGCCCTTAGTCTTCAATGTGGGTGACTGCAGAATGATGACTATTTAGTCCTCAATATTAAGACGCAGGAAACTGATTTTAAACAAATAAAACCGCCAATTTTATTATACAGATGCAAGTACATCAAACTACTTCAATCTGTCAAATTTCTTTAATAGATTTTCAACTTTTCGCTAAAGTATTAAGGTTCAAGGTTGATTTAGAAACTTTTACAGTTTCAGGTAGCTTCACCTGCTGGCGGCTGCACCTACCTAACTGTTATTTATATAATCTGTATATCTTAAAACTTTGTTAGTGTTCACTAATAAATATAATATACTATACATGATTCTTATTTTTATAAGTAGGTACCTATACATCTTTTACTACCAAATCATTTTCTTTCTTTCAGACAGCAAATCTTATTATTGTGTGTATCTATAGGTTTAGAGTGGAGTCAAGCGGACTAC
Source organism: Apamea epomidion (assembly GCA_947507525.1). Taxonomy (NCBI): domain Eukaryota; kingdom Metazoa; phylum Arthropoda; class Insecta; order Lepidoptera; family Noctuidae; genus Apamea; species Apamea epomidion. The sequence goes on from OX382237.1 coordinate 12,267,797, forward strand.
ATAAAAGGTATAATTTTAGCCAGTGGTTTAGTATTGTTTCCTTTTACCAGGAAAGGTTCGTCTCACTTCAAATGCTTGGGCATATTATAGTCCTTTGGGGAAATGCCAAGAGACAGTCCACCTCTCTAGGATATGAGTATCTCAGGTCTTGCTAGAGAGGTAGGAACTGAGATTCCTTCATCCTAGGAACTCCTAGGATGAAGAAATATCAGGACTTACCTTGACTTTTAGTCTGTGTTGTCATCGGAGAATGTGTCGCATCGCAGTGGTGCACCATGGAAAAACTCATCTTGTATAAACTCATCTTTATCAAAAATAGTCTTACAATCTTCACTTGTACACTAAAAACAGTGATATTCATAGTGTTAACACTAGAAATAAGGACCAACTACGTGCCCTCTTTCACCGGCTTCATAAGGTTCATAACTCATTTGTTGGGCTTGGTATAACCTTTTATAACAAGATACCCTCTTCTTTGCTAGACTTGCCTTTTAATGCGTTTAAAGCTCAAGTAAAATCCAACCTTTGTTCAAAGGCATACTATTCCATCAACGACTACTTACACGATAAGAATAGTTGGTCGCCCTAATTTAACGCAAGACAATGTTTATGTTCTTTCTCCAGAATTAGCTTACTGACAGGTTATTGTTATTAACATATTTTACTTCGATGGTCTTAGTTTATCATTTGTGACTTCAAGTGCCAGCTACGTGAACAGAACCCAGCAATGCATAAATATGTAAGCTGTCACGCCCTTTATGCCCGGAGGCTTTTATTTGGGTAGTAGGTTTTTATTTACATTTTAATTTTAATAAATTATTTTTTAGCTGAGTACGTATAGTTTTTATTATATTTGTTGGTATATTGGCGTGGCTAGCTGACATATGGCAAATAATTTAATTTTATGTTCTGGTCTTGTAACGTTAATTACTGAACAAAGGTACCTAGTATTGTATACAATCAAGTGTTTTCTAACTGAACAGACAGCTGTGCTGCTGGGGAGTTTGTTGCGCCACTTCTTCTTCCCAGCGATAGCACTAGGAAGTGGTGAAGAGCGGGCGTTTTTGGGGGACTGTCTTTTGTAATTTTGACGTTCGAAAAGTGCTGATTCTCAGCCTAATTTGAATAAATGACTTTTGATTTTGATTTTTCAGCAGCTCAAACAGTATTTTCAAATGTTAAGTTGTGGTTGTGAAGCAGGACCAGCATTGAGCCAAGCATTTTTATCCGCGATGTAATCCGTCACTTAAACGTAACTTATGATATGTGCGTTTCATACAAGATTTAGTCTCATTCAGTTGAAGTATCTGGGGGTATTTTATTGTAACATATTAAACAGTACCCCATTAAAGATGAGTTTACTTTAATCAGTCTGAAACCTGGTTCAACTAATAGTGCCCTTCCCTCATGTCATTCTCCTTTTTTCTAGTGCTATAATTATGACTTTCACCTCTTCGTCGTCAAAATTTGTTGCACGTCTATCGTCTATTCTATCTTTCTACCTTAAGTGGTTGATTAGTAAATGGAATAGAGCGATACAAGAAAGAGAGGAAATGACAAAGGACCCAAAATTAAGCCTTGTGGAACACCCATTTTTTATTTTTAAATCGAGTGAATTAACGCCGATGTTAGACAACAGCAAGTTTAAATAATAAATATTTAAACTTGCTGTTGTCTAACATTTTAAAAAGATTTTACCTAGGTAACTGAGCGCAAGTTTTCTATTAATGTCTTAGTTATGTAGGTACAGACTTTAAAGGACATTTTAAAGGAATTTGATCTTTATTTGTTTAAAAGCTTTTAATACTGTTGTGGGGTTGATATACTTAAAGTTAAATTCAATCGGGTAGTCTGAAACGTTCGCCCTAACTAAATCAAAAGAGAGCGAGAGTGAGAAATTTAAGGCTTCTGAAGGTGACAGGGAAACTCGACGTGTTCCTTCCAGGGCGTGATAGTGTGTCCCATTTGCAACAATTAAAGCACCCCATAAAGCCTAGGCGAAAAATCATGGAATCCGAGAAACACAGATTTTCATGTTTTTTTGAAAATTTCCCAGAATTCGTCACTAAATATCACTTATCTCTAAATTCTCTAATTGAGTGGCTTTCATAGCTATTCCATTAGCTACCTAATACTTTAACACATCTATTGATGTAACCAAATTTTCTAAAATATCAAACAGTTAAAAGTTAAAGTTAAAGTTTATTAACTATTTTCAAAAATCATCTACGTACTCGAACTTTGACACCTTATCTCGAAATTTTACTATAACACTAAGCGTACAAATTACGGGGAAGACATCTTCATTTAATCAGCTATGCAACGAGGTACAAACGTTTCATAAATGTTTAAAGCTACCGATGAAACAGTCGATAATGTTGGCAAAGGTTGAATTTGCAAATTGTTGAAATATTTTAAAATAATGTGATAATCGAATTAATTAACTGGTTTATGTTATCTCATTGCCTCCGCTCCGCAAGTTAAGACCACATTTTCAAGTGGTAAGTATTACTCGCAGTCGTTGAGCTAATCACTGATCACTTGTCGCTTAGTTCGCGTATTTTTACCCTGATTTTTAAACAACCTAGGTATAAATTCTTAAATTTTAAACATACTTCGGTTTTTTAAGCTTTTGACCAACAATCTTTTATTTATCATGGCATTAACCTGCAATGTGGTAGACTCTTCACATCATATTTGGTCGTTTAGAGAAAGATCAAGAAAAAGCATTGCCTTAATCTTTGACGACGGGTTGATGATTGTTGTTATTAGTAGAAAAGAGTTCGCTGCTGCCAACTTTATGCCTAAGACAACTTTTTACAAAGTAATGGTCCAACCCAATCAATTAACTTAATCTATCGCAATTCACAGCTGGACCTTGACCTCTCCCGAGCAACTTGCATGACATAAAATGATGTGCTTCACAAGCCCCTTTTTTTATTAATTTTTTTGTGGATGGGAAATCATCAAATGACTCCTCCCGCTCTGGGTGGATCAGAAGGGAGTGTCAGACTCTTACTGACTAAAACCCACCCGTGTTCCTTCCTTAGCCCTTTATGTACCAGGGCAGCGGTAACCCTTTCGGACGATCCCGCTACCCCGGCAGGCTTCGGCCCTGTCGGGCCCCGTCAATTATGCTGACATCTCTTTGAGGCGCACGTGGAACACATACGCGCCGTCCGGCACGGGCCTGGTCCTGATCGGACGGAGAGCTACCCATTGCTCTCCGCCCGCAGGCCCGCGCCTACGGTGGCCGGGAGTCGTCACGCGGCTCCCGACGCCCGGAGCGTCTCCCTCGGCGGCTGAGGCGTGAGGATCTCTCCCTCGCCCATCCCGCCACCTCCTTCGCTAGCATGACTGCTTCGCAGAAGGAGGTGACCGCCTCCCACTCCCTCTCGCCCCGGACCATGGCTTGCACCAGGGCCGGACGCGAGAGGTCGCCGCCGCTGCCGATCGCCTCTACGAGGACACGGCGGTGCTCTGCCCAAGCGGGGCAGACCTCCACCGTATGCTCCACCGTGTCCTCGGGGCGACTCCTCCCGCCTGATTATGTGCAGTTCACAAGCCCCTTAAGAAATTATGAATATGGTTGCTGTTGGTTACTGAGAGCATCTTAACTCGTCTGGTACTGCCAGTTCACGTTTTAGTAAACAGTTATCTCTTTTACAGAAGTCTCAAAGTTTATGTTTATTATAGAATTAAGAGTTGGTAAGTGCACAGCAGCTTAATCACACGCGAACCAAGCGACAAGTGATCAGTGATTAGCTCATTAACTACGAGTAATACTAACCATTCGAAAGTTGCGTCTCAGCTTGCCACCTGATTGCGACGATCTAGCTTCATGACGTAGAAATGATTGCTGGGTGGTGAGGAGGTAAAGGGATAACATAAACACACATAATTTTAAAATATTTCAACAATTTGCAAATTCGACCTTTGCCAACATTAGGTATCGACTGTTTCACCTATAAACATTTATGAAACTTTTGTACCACGTTTTATGAAACTTTTGTACCACGTTGCATAGCTGATTAAATGAAGATGTCTTCCTCGTAATTCGTACGCTTAGTGTCATAGTGAAATTTTGAGATAACTGGTATCAAAGTTCGTGTACGTAGTTTATTTTTGAAAATAGTTAATAAACTTCTTACTTTAACTTTTAATTGTTTGATATTTTAGAAAATTTGGTTGCATCAATAGATGTGTTAAAGTATTAGGTAGCCAATGGAATAGCTATGAAAGCCACTCAATTAGAGAATTTAGAGATAAGTGATATTTAGTGACGATTTCTGTGAAATTTTCAAAAAAACATGATAATCGGTTTTTCTAGGCTTCCATGAATTTTCGCCTAGGCTATAATGAGGTGCTTAATTGTTGCAAATGGGTCACACTACCACGCCCTGGAAGGAACACGTCGAGTTTCCCTGTCACCCTGTAGGTATACATTCTTAAGCAACCTCTTACTCTACATCTGACGTTACGCCACTGTCCATGGGCATCTGAAAGAGCTGCAGACTGAGGTTTGCCTGACTTTATACAGAACAAAGAAAACACCTATAAAACCAATGATATTATAAGTGTTTAGGTACATTGTCTAAGAACCATAGGTACCTCACCGGAAAGCCATGGCAACGTCGTCAGGTCGCGCTGCCAACTGTCATACGAGAAGCGGACGCCAGATGAGCCACCCACTCTACAGCTATATAGTGGGTGGCTCACCTGATGTCCGTTTGATGGTTACGCAGCCAACAATGCATTTTATTGGCCATGCGACCTGGCTGCGCCGCCATGGCGACCCGGTGAGGTATGTATCTAAAACAATCCGTACTACAAACGGTTAAAAGCTGACTGATTTATATCATTAGTCATAATATTTTGGTCGAACAATGTTTGATGATGCAAATCAAACGTCGTTCGACCATCGTTCGTGTGGCTTCTAGATTTTTAACACAGAACATAATTATATACCGTCGAAATTAGTTGGCAGGTTGGCTAGCTTTGTGCCCTCAGCCCTCAAGTATACATATTATTATAAATATGATAATTTTGTGTTACGAATATGTAGGTTAGGTATTTTTTTGGTTTGCATTTGTGTACTAGGTACCCACCCGTTTTGTATGTGTCCAGTACATAATTATTAAAATCAATTATTCACCCTATACTGTAGCACCTGTGCTATCTTACTGTTTGCATTATCGATTAGGAATAATACCTACTTGTTGCAATAATTTCACCTCATCGTCAAAAACAATCAATAATGCACTTGCAGACCGGAAATAGTTTCATTGTGGTTGAGGTTTGACACCAACAATGGCGCTACTAGTATGTTTTTACGGATAGTGTTGCAAGAGAACAAAATAAATATTTGTTGTATTCTATTAATAAGAGTTACCAGATTTTACAAAAGTCCATGAAATGTAGGAAACTTCTACTCCGCCCAAAGCTTCAACATTTTATCCCGGTCCTTCAATATACGAATAATACGCAAATTCACTAATGTGAATCAACGTGAATCAACAGTTGCATCCTTTTTTCACACATTCAAACGGCTTTGCATACTTACTTTTCTCCAAATTTGAATTATATTATGGTCTTCCCCACCCCTTATCACAGGATTTTTCTTCCACTTGTTGCATTTTTACTTAATTTGAAATTTATTAGGAAAAATATATTAGGAATGCCATGACGCAGTTATAGGTTTTTTTAATTTTGTAAATTATTCTACTTGCTGGTTATCGTGTATTTATTCTCTTTGTGCGTTTTTTTACAGTAAAGATACTGAGCTAATATTTTATACTACAATAATAAGTACCTATTACAAAAAAGGCAGAGTGTGATCAAAGATATATTATCACGGGCACGAAGTCGCGGGTTGAAGCTAGTAAATAATAATAAGCTTCTCCAATGAGCTGATGTTGAAGTTCATTATCTTATTTGCTTACCTACTATTCTTTCTAACGAAAAGCTATTCAGTACCCATAATAAGCTTATTTTAATTTTATTTATGCGTGTCTTTACTACCCAATCATTTTATTAAATATTGTTGCAGTGTGGTGGGATGGGAGTTTTTAATTTTTACTCTGACAACCGGTTAAATCTAATAAATTTCAATATTCTTGTTGAAGCAGCTCTAGGGCAGCTTTCCGTGGTTAGTATTTAATTTCCGAAAAATAAAATACCATTCAATCATATACAAATAGATAATCGTATATTTAAATCTTTTCAGTGTTGTTGCAATAGCAAGTTCAGAAAAGGAAATTGCAAAATGGTAAGTTGTTATGTACCTACAGTAAAATATGACGGTATTACCTAATTTGAATTATTTCATCCGGAATTACGGCAAAAATCATGTACAATCAAAGTGTATAAAGTAAATTGTTCAACTAAACTGAGTTTGTTATGAATATGTAGGCGCCGGATGCCGGCATGCGGTGTAGCCATTTTGAGTTACTGTAATGGCTGGCGGCCGCCATGTCACAGAACTAGAATCATACGAGTTCGCATGCTCGCGGAAAATTAATCGACCCAGTGCATCTAGAGTTAGTTCAAGTGAGATTTCCCTGTTTTAATTTAATTTCAAGGAATCTGAAACAGTTCTCGTATATTATATTAGTTTTCATTTTGTGGGAGTGGTGAACTGCTGATATCAATACGATCTTGCGATAATTGACGATGTATGTTCTTAGGCATCAGCATCAGGTACGTTAATCATTTAGCATTAGATTTCGATCTATAACTTTGTTTAACTCGACCAGGCCACGTCATGTTGTATGCTGGCAAGGTATTTTTCGTTACTTGTCAGCTAATTGGGCTGTAATAATTGCATTGCAGCGGTTGTTTTGCAATGAAGAATTATTTGTTCTTTTCATAGATGGACGGAAACGTAGTACACCCGCACCCGGGGGTGGTGCCAGGCGGCATTCCCGGCGTGGTGCACGGCATGGCGGTGCACGGTGCCGGCCCGGACGGCGAGCACGCGCCGCACGGCCCGCGCCGGCGCTACCAGAACAGGCCGAAGCCTCCCAACAACTTGGAACGTTTACCCCTTGATGAAGCTGCTAAGAGGGTAAGCACCTTATGCTATAAAACCACCAATTCTTATAGTGATTGATTCAGTCTGGTGACAGTATTGTGTCGCTACAAGATTTACAGATAAGAGGTCAATTGTCACCAATGAGAGACAATAAATTTTTCTATTGTTACCAAACTTATTAAGATTGCCTAACAGATGAGGGTATATCATAATGCTATCAAGTCATCAACAGGAAACAATAATATTTGAAACAAAAACTTAGAATCAAGGTAACAATAACAATTTACTTGTATTTCTATGTTTTTAAGTTTTATGTTTTTAACTTGTGTTTGAAATTATATTTATTTATTTTTTATTTATATAATATATAAATAAAAAATAAATAAATATAATTATTTTACACCACAAAAATACATAGCGTAAAAATACATGACAAGCTTATAAAATACATGACGCAATTTAAAATATGCAATGGGCGGCCTTATCGCATTACTGCGTTCTCTTCCAGGCAACCTTAGAACGGACAGTGATTTTCCTTGACATAAAATGGGACTGTCGTTGGTGCAAATATTATGTATACAATACACTAAAATAGATACACAAATATATACATTAGCAAAATTATAGATACATAAATACATACACAAATGTATACATATCCAAAATTATAGATACATACTATATATACAAGCAACAAAAAATAAAAGAAGACTGTAGATGATTGCAGTTAAGACAACAAGATCACAACAACAAGTAGTGCTCCTTTACAAGTCTATATTATATTAAACATAATTCTGTGCAGTAACAATTGAGAATAGCAATAAGAAAGAGACTGGAATTGGTGAAGTAAATGTTTAATGGTTGTGTGTTTCAGGAAATGGAGTCTCTTCCATTAAAAACTCCTGTGTCTGTGCTACAAGAACTGCTGGCACGTCGTGGAACTGTGCCCAAGTATGAGCTGGTGCAAATAGAGGGCATGATACATGAGCCAACCTTCCGTTACCGCGTGACAGTTGCTGATATGGTTGGTAAGTATTTGCAAGTATGTAATAAACTGATTACATTCACAACAATGTAATAACAGATGTAATTACAGCTATGGGTACTGGACGCTCCAAGAAGGAAGCTAAACATTCTGCAGCTAAAGCTTTGCTTGATAAATTGACTGGGGCAGTTACTGATCAGCCTACTAATGGCAACTTGCCTGAGACGTAAGTGTAAATTAAAATATTCATATAATTAATATTATTTTATTCTTAGATGTCAAATTATTGAACAACAAATTCATTGTTTACAGTGGAACTGTGGTGTCCTCATTTGAAGATAAATTGATGGGCAACCCAGTTGGATGGCTGCAAGAGCTTTGCATGTCTAGATTCTGGCCACCGCCATCTTACCATGCTGAAAATGATGACAATGTTAACAGGCGTAAGTTTAGTTGATAGAATCATCAGGGGCCTGTTTAATAAACGCGACAATGACGTGACAATTTGACATATTTCTGTTTAATAAACAGTTTCTCAGTTCCCCTCCATGCCTCGGAAAGCACGTTAAGCCGTAGGTCCCTGCTGTAATTTGTGGATCTTTGACAGTCGTTACGGGTGGTCAGAAGCCCGAAAGTCTGACAACCAGTCTTACCAAGGGGTATTATATTACCCAGTTACTGGGTTGTGGAGGTCAGATAAGCAGTATCTTCGTGTAAAATACTGGTTGGTATTCAGCTGCATCCCGTTAGACTGGAAGCCGAACCTAACATAGTTGGGAAAAGGCTGGGCAGACAGATAGTAAACAGTTTCTCTTGACAGGTGACAATTTGTCTGGAAAAACTTGTCAAATTTGTTTTAACACAATTAAAAAAAAAAAAAAATGTTTTTTTTTAAAACTGCCCCACACTAGGAATTTCTCCTGTATTGTTGGTGCGTTTACAAACATTTAAACTCACATACACAAACATGACAATTATCAAGACAGGTGGACATATTTGTCGAATTGTCAGACATTTTCGACAGGGACCCTCACCCAATGTCAAGGCAATTCGGCAGTTGCATTAGTACGAATAATAAAAAAATGGTGTTTAACGCCGCCGACGGATAGCGGTAGTAGTGAAGATGAATATTTGGTGCAAACTGGACGACGTCGCACATTTAAACCAAGAATAAACTTTTCTTTTAAAACTACCGTCGAATACTTGATAAACAAAATTGGACAGCAACTTATTATCACTAAATTTATAAAACCTCTGTTTTTATCGATAAGGCCTAAAATTGTTAATTTGGCGTCCATTTCAAATAGCAAACAAAACCGAAGTTCAAGTCAAAAACAGATGTTAAATTGTTATATTCCTTTAATATTATCCTCATGTTTTCTCATATGCATTCCTCGATATTGTATTGTGACGAATATGTCAGAAAAAGTGACAAATTTGTCATTTACTATGACTATTAAGTCAAAGAATATTTTCTTAGACTCGACAGGTAAAATCTGACAATTTCGCCTTTAATAAACAGGTTTTTAGTTTGACAATTTTGTCAGTATTTAGCTGTTGCATTTGGACATACTCATACTTAAACGGCAACGACATCATAATTAAACGGCATTTGTCAAAAACTGAACAAAATTTTTGGATTGTCACGTTTATTAAATAGGCCCTAGGTCTTTCTCTTATCACAATATTGCAATATCACAGTAAAGATATCTCAGCTTTTTTTTTCCTAAAATTACTTTTTTTTCAAGGTTTGCCGCATGAGCGCCAGTTTACCATTATTTGCACTCTGCTGAAACGCCGTGAAGTTGGAACTGGCAAGTCTAAGAAGCTTGCTAAGCGCCAGGCTGCTTACAAGATGTGGCAGGCTCTGCAGGACAACCCCCCCGAATCGTTCCAGCCGGAGGAAGAGGTATATTGCATTTAATTCTTTATATGATTTCAACAATTTCAAGACCGAATTTTACGTTGCTAACATCATCTAGTCATGCAATGCTAATTGACTTGTTGTTACCTCATTAAATTAATCCAATATTTAATTTATTAGCATTGTCTGTAATATTTTGGCTTCGCGGATTAATTAACCCCAATATCACCATTAAATAATGGTTACTTACACTTGTTATTTTATTTACCTGACATGTTCATTAACAGATCCCTAGACTAGCCATGTGAGTGGCTCTTTTGTATCATTCCCTGAGAGGTTTGCACTTGGCCAGGTGTTTTACTATCTTTCAGTCAGTTTCTGCAGGCTTGAATGGACAGAAGAGTCACTCGCGTAAAAATTTACTATTTGATCTAATGTTTCGTGTTATGTTCTAGGGCGGAGTCGCGGCCCGTTATGCCGACTTGAAAGATAGTAAAATCTCCACTCTGACTACAAGTCACAGCCACAAGGTGTCGCAGTTCCACAAACATCTGAAACAGTCGGTCGGCCCTAACCTGGCCAAGTTGCAGGTATGATATACTTGAATTATTATGCATGGATATATCTGTTGATGGTTAATATGAAATCAATTAATGGAATGGGTTGTAATTAGTTTTCTTGATAAAATCTGTGACTGTTAAGATACTGATATATGTATTTTCTTGAAACAGGTAACCCCACTGAACAACAAGGACTTCAATTTCGTGCAGTTCTTGCAAGAGATTGCTTCTGAGCAGTCATTTGAAGTAACCTATGTGGATATTGAAGAGAAGTCAATGACCGGTCGTTGCCAATGCCTTGTCCAGCTATCAACACTGCCAGTGGCTGTTTGCTATGGATCTGGACTCACCAGCAAGGATGCTCAGTCATCTGCAGCTCAGAATGCTCTTGAGTACCTCAAGATCATGACAAAAAAGTGAATGCCTCACTATCTTGCGACATCAGCACCACTTGCGGGGCGCTCCACAGTACGCATATTATTTTAAATGAGTTATTTGAACAAATAACCTTTTAGTGGTGAACCCATGGCACTGACTGGTGATTGATGTCGTTAGGTTTTGAGCCTATACTTATCTTTATCACCACTTCCCATTTGAATATGGCATTACGCCTGTGTGCCAACAGCACTTCGGGCTATGCTTTATAACTGGCATGTTTGCAGTATCTTACTTGTGATTTTTTCCCCTGTTTGTTTCAAGTTGCACTTGGCCATCTTGTGCATATCTTCAAATGCTGTTTAAGTTTCTTTTTTAATACTTAATCTAACATCGGCAAGTGACTTTTCACTTGTACTATTACTGCCAACGTGCGAGGGTAAATGGCATAGCCCGTAAATTTAAATGAAACAAAGTATGGAGTGGTTACATAACAAATACAAGCTATACTTTGCATAGAATTAGTGTAATTTTCCCAGCGTGGAAATTACTTTAAAAAAAAAAACGAAAAAATACAAAAAAAATATAAAATACATAAATGTAAAAAAAAATACGTGTGGATATTTCCAGTTTAATATTCAGCATTATTTAGGCATGATTTTTGCATTCATATTAATAAAAATGTATACTTATCAGAAAAAAGTTGAAGTCTTAGCTTTTAATGTATATTATAATCATGGCGTAGCCAGTCATATTTTTCATTTTGTTAAACCAGACAATATATACTTATTTACATAAAATTAGTTAAGTGTCGTGTGTTAAGCAGCTATCTAACATGCTGAGCATTAAACGGAAAAATTATTCTCAGCTAGTAATGTCTTGTTGACGAACTGCCCGACCTTTGCTTTGTAACAAGCTCCAACATTGCGGTCAGCTTGAACTTGGAAATGTAACGTTATTTCAAACGCAAGGGTTGGAATTTGTGGATGAATCATGTGAGGCAGGATTGCAGAGGGTTTTTATTTGAATTTGAACCAGTGAGTCTAGGTTTTCTTTTGAATACAAGATGGTTAACTTTGCAGGGAAGCTGAGAACTACGTGCTAGAGTGAATTTATCACTGGAATTAGTGGTTGCGAAGTTAGGATCCCTTGCCTGTGAAAATGGGCATTATTTTAATGCAAAGTATAGAGGTTGTAACAATTTCTAACTGTACAGTGTCGTCGTCGATGCTTTGATTTTACATGCCGGGCAATGACGAGGATCCTGCACGCACCAAGTTTCTTTTAAATTGAATGGTGTGAGTTCAACCTGCCCTTGTAAAACATCGCACTGTTCAAGTTAGAAAAGACTACTCGAGTAAAGGATTGGAGTTCCGTTCAACCAAGACCAACTAAATAAAATTACAATGTCCGAGAGTTGTGGCATTGAAGTTTAATGTATTATTTTTATGTTTAGTGAGTCTTGGTTTTACTTGTTCTTGGGGTTAATCTCAAGATATAAAATAGTAATAAATTGTAGATTTTTGTCAACTTTGGGGACTTCTCACCTATTTGTGAAGACTTTTAAACATGTAATAGACTAACTTTAATTTTTGCTATGAATTATTTCTGCGCTAATTTAAATAAATTTGATGTTGCTTATAATATCTAGTTTTTTCGTTGAAATCCTCATTATAATACCTACCTCATCATAATCAGCCTATAATGTTCCCACTGCTGGGACACGGGCCTCCTCTCTGTAAGAGGGAGTGGGCCATAATCCACTACGCGGCCCCAGAGCGGGTTGGTAGACTATCTACCTAGTTAATGTTAAATATTTTGGGAAAGACTGCACATTCCGCGCGGGACGCAAAAGCGCTCGTCGATTGGTATTCACGCGACTTGACACAATCTGTGCTACCAAATTTCGTTCATCCTGCGCGGAATTCCGAATTTACCTCGGTTTGGCAAGAGCTTTAGGTATGCGTATCCGTGTATTTATAAACGTCACAATGGCGGGACCAACTCTTGTGATTGAAAAATTCTACCACGTATATTTAGTACCCATTTAGTACTATTTTGTACCTGTCCTGAAATTTTTGTACCTCACACGGCATAAACGGAATTTCACGATATCATGTCCCGCCATTATATACGCCTCGCGTAAATAGGTATACATATTTAAAAAGTAGGATGTACAGATTATTTATAGTAATACCTATTTTGCTGCTTGGCCTAACCGATATTATTTAATATAGAGATGCGCAAAACGTGTCCAACAAAAGATAAGGAGTGATATGTATATTTTTGCTTCCGGAACTAGTCCACTCATCTAGTTCATTAGTTCCTTTAGTACCGGGGAACGCTTTCAGTTCATTAGTACCACAGAATAGCTCCAGTACCGTGTAGTTCTGAACTATCAAAGCAAAACTGATATATTATTACCTCGGGACTATATGAGTACAAAACTATTACGAACATACGATGTGTTCCCATCTCGTTCTATCATAGGCGTGGCGGTGCGTCAATGTGCGATGGCGCGAGCGAGAGCATGCGAGAGCTAGCAGAGTGCTTTGGTTCGAGTAATAGTCGGGACTACTCGGTACTAGAGGAACTAAAGGACACATTTGAATTGGTAGTGAACGAGTGAGTGGTGTAGTACCGGGACTGGAACTATATCATTTTCATGACTCGTTCCGGAACTACCCAAGTCTAATTTAATAACATAATGATAAATAATAAAGCTCCTGCACGAAATGTAGCTGCAACTTTTTACTTGAAGTATTTTGCTCGTTAAATTATTCAGCCGTAGAAAATGTCAAAAACGAAAAATTTATTTTGTAAAGAAACTACCGAGATCTCCGTGCCCACTGTTGATTTTTGGAGGTACTAAATACTGGTTTGATCAGAATGATGTAATTCGTTGTAGTTTTGGAGTATAGGCATGGTCTCTTCATTATGATGCATCATAATGGCGGAACCAGTGATATTGTGAAATTCCGTTTATGCCGTGTGAGCTACAAAAATTTCAGGACAGGTACTAAATGGGTACTAAATATACGTGATAGAATCTTTCAATTACAAGAGTTGGTCCCGCCATTATGACGTTTATGTGTATTTCCGTTGACACCACAACCGTAGCTCCACTGGTGGACACAAGGGGAATGCGTTTAATAGATTATTAATACGGATTTTATTATGACAACCAATGATAGGATCGAGCGAGTAAATAATTTCAGCCTAGGTATCGCAGTCCACTGACACTGTCCCCCACCTTCCGTATCGAGTCTGTCCTAGCCACATTTTTAAGGTCGTCGGTCCATCGAGCTGGGGGGCGCAAAAATAGACCAACCGACAAGAAACACCAAAACTGACTTAGTTTTTTTTAATATAAGTTTATGGCTCGTATTACAAACCTCCCCCGAGACTCAAGCATTACTCGCTTTTTAATTGTTTTAACTAGTCTACAGCTATATAAGTAATTATGTAGTTGAAAATAGTTTCTAGTTATGCTTGAGTTTTCACTGCGGTTCTGTAATACGGGCCTTGGGCATCTGTCCAACCGCCGGCGATTAACGAGAAGCGAGTAGAGCTAGCAACTAAAAAAAACGAGTTGCGTATGCGTCATGAGTCACTCAGGGAGTGTTCTACCGGTATTATAAAGTGCTCTGTGGAGTGTTCTGCCTCCCAAGCAAACGTCGCTATGATATCTAAGCTCCGCTACTGACGTCGAGTGACATCAAGTCGAACCGCACTGATTTGGCGGCACAGACGAGCCCGCCCCTCCTCGAACGTTACCATTCCCGTGTAATTATTTTCCGCAAATAGTACGTACCTATAAATTAAGTAGGCCACTTCCTGAGCAAGAGAAAATCTAGCTACATTCTATTCATCGGATACGGATCCCAAAGGATTAAAATAATCAAACGGTAATACAATGCATAAGTAACTTTATTTAACCTAGGTACTAATTACAAAGATGTGTTAACTCCAAGCATTCATTTTCTCATTTTAAATCTATTTTTTCCATTAAATCTAAATTTTGCCAACTTTCCTTGCCTCGACATAACGCTATTTTGCAAAAAAATATAGTCATTATCGGTATTTTTGCGCATGACGGTGAACGATTGAGCGGGACTTATATTCATTGAATTGCGAGGCGCCCAACCATCTTCAGATAAATTCCAAGTTTCAATTTCCGTAGATGGAGTTAGATCAGTTGCACAGGAATCGTCAAATATGCTCTCATTGTATGCAATTCCTTTTCTGTAAAAATATCAAGATGAGGTGCTCTTTCACTAACTCTATCTTCAGCCGTTGATGCTTCAGCGTTATCATAGCCAGGCGAGTAAGTCATGCCGTCACAAAATTCAAGAGGCGGTGGAACTATCTCGTCGGTCTCATCATCAGCCGCGCATTGTAAAAGAGTTCTTGGATCAAACATTGACTGATCTATTTTGTAGTCCGTAGACGGCCCTAAGTCACCATTGGCAGGCAGATAGATCGGCTCTAAATCCAAATCAGTGATAGATTCATATTCAGGAATTTGTTCGGTTGGTCTCATTTCAGTATATTGTGTGTACCGACTTGAATTGAAATGTTCGCGTTTGTTTTTAGCTTCAACATAGCGATTTACTTTTGGGAATTGTAGGATATCATTTTCGACTTTTTTTTTTTCGCGTTTATTATCTACAATCGTTTCTGGTAAAGTGGTATGTAGTTTATGAATGTCGGTTATCTTGAACGGTTTTTGAGATTTGATAGTGGATGGAGTGTTATAAGCTATAGTTCTATTTATACTAGAATAGCTTGCAATTACAGTTTTTTCGTCATTTTTTCTGGAACATAAACGAAATAATTAGGTGTAGAACAGAATGTAGGAAATGACATACGTTATGAAATAAACTTACGCTAATATTTTGCTGTATTTTTGTAATAGATTGCTTAATTTGTTATCTCCGGTAAATGTACTATTACCAGATTCTGATTCTGTTAACTTTCCACTTGTGATTTCATAGCTAACATTTTGATTATCTTGTTCTTCTAATTCTCTAAGTCTTATTTTTTCAAGAATTTGTATCTCATCAGGATTATTATTCGATTGTTTTTTATTCATCATGAAATCACCTTTCTTAGGCCCTTCGCTTTTATTTATAATTTGTAGACTATTCCTTGTATTTTCATCTTCTACAATAGTTTTATTCGGCAGCTTAACTACATTCTTAACCGCTGGAAATTCGGGTTTGGATAATCTAGCGGATGGTAAGTTTACTTTTAAATTATTTCTAATTTCATTGTTGACCGTATTTAAAATTTTATTGTTGTCGTCGGTAATATTTTGAAAAGTATTTTCAAGTTTCGGGAGTTCAATCATTTTCATTCTTTTATTATTTGAAGAAGCTTCTTCGCAATCTGATTTATAATTCTGAGAACAGTTATGTTTACGGGATACTATCGCCGTAATGTCTAAATCCATTTTTACTTTTTTGATAACTTGAACACAATATTCCCGGGTTTGTTTAGTACAAACATCAATTTTACTAGTTGAATAAGTGTATCTCTTAACGTATTCTGCTTTTTGTTTATTTATTTCTATATTATTTAGAGAATTATTTGAGTTGTTTAGACTATTATTCATTAAATCATAGGAAGGAAACAAATCGTTAGACACGGATGGATAACAAATGCTTTTATTGCATTGTACCTGATTAGAACGTGTACTACGACCAATATTTTCTATGGCCATGGTCGTATCATGCGATGCTCTTTTATTTTCAACTAGTTGATTTCTATATTTTGTAACTATATCTGAGCAAGTCATTTTTGCTAAAGTATCTCCCTTAGTGGGCTCGTACAGGTTTCGATCGATATCTTTTATCGCCAGGGCATTATCAAGTGATGGTCTTTTATTGCCAACAAGTTGATTTCTATTCTTTAGTACTATATGCGAGCAGGGATTATTTGATAACGCATTTACCTTAGCAGGCTCATAAAAGTTATGACCGATAGCTTTGTTATGCTCTGCTCCATCATTTGCGACTAGTTGAGTCCTATTTTTTAGAACTAAGTCTGAGCAAGGATTTTTTGCAGCAGTATCTGTCTTAGTAGACTCGTAAAGGTTTCGAAATCCTTTATTGTCAAGTACAACATAACTTGGATTATTAATGCTTCCTTCAGTTACAATACATTCTGCAACTGAGTTTTGTTCATTCGTATCTGAGCACTGATTGTTCAAGTCTGTGTTTTTCCTATTAGAGATATCGTCACTAACTTCTATAGGACTAATCATTATTACATCTGGATCTAAGTCTGCTACGTAGTTTCGGTATTCGTTGTTTCCTTTTTTTAAGGTATATTCTTCTACACATATTATGTCATCAAAGTCGTTTTCCTTACAAGTATCAAATTCTCTTTTAACATTTTCCTTATTTGTTATTTCACAACCTTCATCAAAGTTTAAAATTAATGTGTCGTCTAAATCATCGTCTTTGACTTCATTGTCAATATTGTTTCTAGAGTCTTCATCATCTAATATTGCATTGTGTGTTTCAGGCAAAGGTGTTAAAGTTGTCATATCGGTATCACAATGATGTGTGGCGACTTCGTTGAATGTATGTTTTTCAATTTTATTAATATTCGTTCTCATATCACAATCCTTAGAATCTTGATTGTAAATGAATTTTTTTACGTCTTTTGATTGTTGTATGTTACTATTCGGTGCGACAAATTTTTTACCGCCTAAGATTTCTTTAATTTCATATCTAGGACAAGGGCTATGCATGGGACTATTTAATATTTCGGAATCCAGATTGTCTGGTCTAATTTCTTGAGTCTTTTCATCATGTTTCTGCAATCCATTGTCAGCTTTATCTAATAACATTTTTATATTTCTGTCGTGTATAGAGGTCTTCGTTTGTGTTTTCGTCAAGTACTTTTGTATATGACTTTTTATAGTGTCTGAAAATTTGTTGTCTTTTTGCACGACTTCAGATTTGTCCTCGTCGTCGCTGATACTCAATTTTCGTTCCAATATCTCAATGAAGGTGTAATTTGATTTCGCAGTTTTGGGTTTAGGCTTTCTTGGTGCATTTAACGTTTGGTAACTACTAGACTTTGTAGTTGAATTCTGAACTGACAAACTTTCAAGAGCATCTGCCGTCAATTTAGTGAAAAAAGGATTTTGAACATTGGGTTTTTTTTCACGAAAATATGTATTGTTATTCAAAGGTTTTGTATTGCTTAAGCTTGCTTTACTTTTACCCATTTCATTTTCAATTTCGTTAAGTATGCCATCAATCTTTTCTTCATCTATAAACTCATCGCTATCCATTTCTTCATAACATGTATTTTGGTCTGATCCTATTAATTTGTCTTTTGCTGAGTTTGTATTTACAGCGCAAAGTGAGTTACTCATTGTACTACTGGATAATGAGCATGTCACTGCGTTTTTATTTAAGCTTTCTCCATTATGTCTTCGTTTATTCATACTTTGGTTCACATTTTTAGAAGCTGTTTCAAACGATTGTTTAAGATATTTAAAATTCTCTATTAAAGCATTCTCCCGCTTCCTCTTTTCTTTTGATTTTTCTATAGCATCAGGGTTAATCTTTCTTTTTTGTTCTTTAAATGTGTCCGTTATGCAGGTTTGCCTTTCTGCAGTTTTTTTAGTTGACGTTGTATTTGTTTGCGTCGCTGTACATGGTGCTGTTCCTCTTAGGAATGGTTCTAAATCATTGAACATATATTCTGACAGTACGTCAATACCCACTGGAATGAAGACGTAGAAAGTAATTATTATGTGAGATGTAGGTCTTTCTAGTAAGTAATTGTTGTTATTATTTTACAATTAACTAACCAAAAGTGGAACTGACGCAGTGAGCAAATATTTTGTGTTCGAAATTATGTTTCCGCCTTACTTCATGTGTAATGGTGCCATCAAAAACACTAATTAAATCCCTGTCCCTGTAACACAGCAATACCATAGATTAAGTATTAGAAGTTTACAATTAGATCATAGATAAAAGGAGATATCAACAAAAAGAATAAGATCAATTAAAGTGAGTTAGTGATTTTTTTTAAAAGTTATATGTGACTTTGTCTCCGAAATAATGTACTTACTTGAAAGCCGCGAATAACAACAAATTATTGTTGGAATCGCCCACAATGATATAACTCTTATGACTGTCTCCAGCCGTCAAGCTCTCCATATTCTCAGCCAAATGAGACTGGTTTAGTAACACAAGTTGTACGGTCACAGTCTTCTCGTCTACCGGTATCATTTTCAGCTGGTACTTTGGCAGCAGACTTACTTGTTTGCGCACTATATTGCCGGCTGGAGGTCCTTTGTTCATTATCTATGGGAATGGAAATAAACGGCTGTATTCATAGACGATGTATGGCTATATCTGTGAACACTGTGAGTAATCAACATAATTTTTAATTTAACTGAAAATTGTTTTTTATTTTTTTGCATCTACCCTCGCATTTCAAGAATGATGGGTCTGTCTATTTCATTTACGGCCAAGACTAAAAATTATCCTCAGTATTCACTCACCCTTTCCAAGTCTCTCGGATGGCTCTCCTCCAACAGCATAAAGTTGACTTTCCCAGCCGACGCCAGCAATGTACTGAATGTAGGTCCAATGCCTTTCAGCTGCTTGCTCACAAATAACGAGTTCTCCCACAGATGGGCTGCCACGCACTTTGCCAGGAGTATTGAGTTTAGAACCGCTGTGAAAAACTGTGGCTGCTGGGATATTAGATCTGGACGGGTGACGTATGTTACTAGGCCTGGAAGATGATGAAGAAAAAGTTAGATAAAACAATTCGATTTTCAATTCTAAGCGTATGATAACATTGATCAATTATGTATACTTATTACTTAATAGGTTACTTAACACTTCCTTATAAAAGCGGCAATTCAACTAAAAGCATAGTTTTTTCCGTTTTACGACATCGTCTCGTGAACCCTATGCTTCTGGATTGAGCAACGTCAAGCATGTTTGAAAAAAAAAAACGAAAATTATACCTTGCAGGTAGGAACCTGCAAGGTATCATTTTCGTTTTTTTTTTAAATCTGTAGTTATTTATGCAAAATAATACCTAGATATTGAAATAAATTGTATCTACTTCTACTAACATTTGCAAACCCGGTCAGTAATTCTCATGATTTTCATGGCCTCTTGGTTTAGAGACGGATCGGGGATTGAAAGGCATCCGAGGACAGCTTGAATAACGCTGTAAACAACAATAACATCTATTATTCAAAACTTCATCATTTTCATTCATTCATCAGTAAATATTTTATAGGCAAAAATAAATCAAATGCCAGAAGAAGCTTCATTATTAGGAAATATTTTATTATTGTCCTTGTCAACGAAGTAACATAGGTATAAGTAAAGAATACTATTATTAACCATAAACGATGCCTAGTAGAGGCCCAGTCGTGTTTACAGGCTGATAAATATGATATTTTTGTCTGGAGTAAGTGCCTACATATTATTTTATTTTTTCATTGCTCTTTAGTGGGTGTGTTTACAAATTTTAATATATCATGGGTGCAGAAACGGCCACAAAAAGGTTAGCCTATCTTTATCTCGATATCTTTCGCACAGTCCATCCATCGTTTCTTTGGTCTTCCCCTATAGGCCTGACTGGTCTATAGGGGAAGACCAAATACCTAAGACACAAAAATCTGTCACACTGAGACAAAAATGTACTAATTTCGTAGGATATTGTAAGGATAGATAACAATAGTGTACAACCAAGTATAAATCTTCGAAAGACTTGCGCTTGAAAAAAAAATTCATACTTCTTTCAGTTTTTGACTCAAAACTTCTAAAAGTGGCATCCTATACAAAATCTGATATAATTTTAGCGCAACCGTAGCTCTGTAGGTCAAAACGAACCCTAGACATACCTTTTTTTTTTCGGGTGGGAAATCATCAAATGACCTCTCCCGCTCTGGTCTGAGCGGAAGGGCGTTGCAGACATTTACTGACTAAAACCCACCCGTGTTCCTTCAGTTGCCTGTGCCAGGGGCCACGGTATCTCTTTCGAACAACCCGCAGGCCCGGCGGCATCGGCCCTTGCGGACCCCGTCAGTTCGTGCTGAAATCTCTTTGAGGCGCGCGTGGAACACAACGCGCCGTCGACCCGGGCCCGGTCCTAATCTGGCCCTAATAGGCGCGGGCTTGCGGGCGGCGAGCTATGGGCATCTCGCCGCCCGCAAGCCCGCGCCTACGGTGGCCGGGAGTCAGCTGTTGACTCCCGTCCAGGGCGTCTCCTGCGGCGGCTAGGCGCGCGAGGGTGCAGAGATTGCCTCTCCCTCACGCGCTGCGCCTTCTCCTTCGCGAGCATTACTGCTTCGCAGAAGGAGGTGACGGCCTCCCATTCACTCTCGCTCCATACCATGGCCTGGACGAGGGCCGGACGCGAGAGGTCGCCGCCGCCGATCGCCGCCACGAGGACACGGCGGGGCCCCGCCCAAGCCAGGCAGACCTCCACCGTATGCTCCACCGTGTCCTCCGGGCGATCCACACAGTGGTGACACCCTGGCGTTTCCTCCCGCTTTATCCTGAACAGGAACCTCTCGAAACAACCGTGTCCGGTGAGGACCTGCGTCAGGCGGAAGGTGAGGGCGCCGTGGCGCCTCTCTAGCCACTCCTCAAAGAGGGGACTTATCGCCGCAATTGTGGCGTGCGCAGCGCTGGGTTGCGACAATCGCACTCTCCATGCCGCTATGAGATCCCGCCGGAGCTCTGTCCGCTGTGCCGTGATTTCTCGCGGCAGCGGAGTAAGGCCCGGCGTTTTGCCTCCTCTCGCCACTCCCATATGTGGGCGAGGGCTTTGGCCTCCAGATCCCATGGCGGCAATCCGGCAAGGAGGCTCGCCGCCTCAGCGGAGACCGTGCGGTATCCTCGGATCAGCCGGACAGCCATGACCCTTTGGGACGCGTTCAACCGGCGGGCTGGTCGCCGCCTCAGGGAACGCGCCCATACCGGTGCCCCGTAAAAGGCCATGGATCGCACGACCCCCGCATAGAGCCTCCGGCAGGAGGCGTTTGGTCCCCCTAGATTGGGAAGGAGCCGCCTCAAGGCAGCCCCGGCCCGCTCCAGTCTGGGAGCCAAACGTCGGAAGTGCTCCACGAAGTTCCACCGGCTGTCGAGGACGAGTCCCAGATACTTCATCGTCAGCTCGACGCCGATGTGAACCCCTCCCGCCGTTATTTGTGAAACCGACGGTGGCGCGTCCCGAGGACCATGAAAACACATGGCCTCAGATTTGTGCAATGCCACCTCGAGTCCCAATTGCCGGATCCTCTCGACGATTGTCGCAACCCCGCGTGTCGCTGCTTCGGCCGCCGTCTGGTGCGACCTCCCCTACGCCAGGACCAGCGTGTCGTCAGCGTAGCAAACTACGCTGACGCCATCAGGGAGGTCGGCGCGCAGCACCCAGTCGTACCCGATATCCCACAGATGCGGCCCCAGAAGCGATCCCTGTGGGACACCGCACGACATCTCTCGCCGGTTCCACTCTCCCCGGTGACCGGGGTAGGTGACGGCCCTGTCTGTCAGATAGGCCTCGACAATGCGACAGAGGTAGGTCGGCATCCGGTGATAACCGAGTGCCTCCCTGATGCAACTCCAGGGCAGGGTATTGAAGGCATTGGCGATGTCTAGAGACACAGCCAAGACAACCCCACCGCCACAGCATCCCCCGTCGTGAGGGCTCGCACGCGCATGATGGCGTCCACCGTAGAGCTTCCCCTGTGGAAACCAAACTGGCTTTCCGCCAAATCCGGCCCCACCCGCACCAGCTGCCCGGCAAGGCAGTCTGCAATTACTCTTTCAAAGAGCTTGCCCACCTCGTCGAGCAGCACGATGGGCCGGTAAGCGGACGGAGAGTCCACAGAGCGCCCCGGCTTCTTGATGAGGACCAGTTTCCCCGTCTTCCAACGAAGTGGGAACCGGCCCCTCTCCAAGCATGCGCTTAGTAGCCCCCTTAGTCGAGACCCGAGAGTCTCCAAGGCCAAGACTCAGGCTTTTCCAGGTAAGCCGTCGGGTCCTGGGGCGGTATTTCTGGCATTCAGCCTACGTACCGCCACTCTCAACTCTACCTCGGTCAACTCCGGAGCATCGTCGTCGTCGTCGGTGTGGTCCGCATCTGGCATCCCAGGAGGCGGAGCCATGGACGGGGGAGTATGTTCCCCTCGCGAAGGGAACAGAGCGCTCACCAAGTCCTCCACGAGCTGGGGCCGGAGACTGCGTCAGCGGGGGAGCCCATGGGCGGAGTTTATCCCGCACCATCTTGTAGGGGCGTCCCCACGGGTCTCTGTTCAGAGTCCCCAGCACCTCCTCGCGGGCCAGCTCCCTGGCCCGCAGGATCTCCGCTCGGAGGGCGGTCTTCACCGCTCTGTTCCCCTCGTACAGCTTCGCCTGCATGGCTTCCGTATCCGGAGGGCGGATACGGAGCCTGCGGTGCCTGGTGTACCGGCTTCGCGCAGCCACGCACGCCTCGCGCAGAGACGTCAGCTCCGGCGACCACCAGCACACCTGGCGCCGGGACCCTAGACATACCTAGCATTTCAAGCATTGGACATTTTTCCAAAAAAGTTCAAAATTTCGTGATTTTTCAAACACCACGCAGTTGGCACAAGTTTTTCGAAGTTGCAAACTTGGTTTTACACTATTAACAACATCCCAAAAAATCATTACAGTGCAATATTTTGCGACCTACGATGTTTTAAATGAGACAGGACTACTACTCTTATAGCCATCCACATAACATTTTCAGAGGTATTAAAAAAAAACCGACTCACCAATTTAACTTCATCTGCCTCGTACTAATCTTGCCTTTCATAGGGAACCGTATGGTGGCCGCAGCATTGTTTCTGTTCAGCAGGTTCAAACATCTTCGTTCGTCCATACGCAGGTGCATGTCAGCCAACTCGTGGCTTTCGCATATTAGGAACAGGAGACGTTCTAGAGATTCCGTGCCTTCTATCTGATGATTGGAAATAAGGGATAGCATAGGCATAATTAGCCTATAATGTTCCCACTGCTGGAACACAGGCCTCCTCTCGGTGAGAGAGAGTGGCGTAATCCACCACGCGGGTCCAGTTGGTAAAAAGGGATATGTGGTTCGAATTGATTGGAACAAAAGGCTGTCTACATCGAAGATTTTTTGAGATCACAAATGAGTTTAGTTTATTGGCTGTAATGGTACAGGATGCGTGGCTAGGCATACAAGTGGAACTGTGGCATAGTGCAGGTTGCGGGAATCTGTTGGATGCAGGCAGAGAAGGTCTGGTCGGTATGGCGATAGTGACCTATATTACGAGTATGTACGAGTTGATGCTGATGATACCCATCAATTCTTCATTTATCTTTAATCAAGAAAGCCGACTTTATATGCATATACCTAATTATAGAAGTTCAGGTTATGCTTCGATAAACTTACAATCGCACCATATTATGTAGCTGGATTCATAAGCTACATAATATGGTGCGATTGTAATTAACCAACTTGAGTTTTCCAATGCCGCGTTTTTGCTTTGTTAGTTAAACCTTAGGTTAGTTAGCCTTTAAGCAAAAAGTTGTAGGTACATCTCGTCACATTACAGTACTTCATTATTCTTCAATTAAGCCCAAGAGCTTATTTCGACCTTTGCAAAAAGGTCAATAATTAAACTTACACATGACACTTGCAGTACCGTACTGAACTTTACAGTATGCAGGTGTAGGTAAGTCCTATCCTATCATTATTACCTAAAATGTTTCATCTTTATATTTTTCCCTAACTAAATAAAACTGCCAGTGATACCAGCAAAGATTATGTTTTGATTGGAAACTTAAACGTTTTACCTACACAAGGATCAAACGACCTTTATATAATTATCACTAGCTGACCTGGCGAACGTCGTACCGCCATAATTGTTTTTATTCTTTCATTTTTCTTCTATACAAACCTTGTCCTGATAATAACAAACACATAGAAAAAGAATTATCTAATTTGGTGCAGTCCATCTGAAGTTATGCGCGTACATACATTTCGGTGATTAATTTTTATTTATATAGATTGAATTGGCGAATCGAAAAAAAATGACGGCACTTATAATTTACTCTATAGAACTAAATGATAGTGCGTAGATCTACACGTGGCTGAATCGTTTTAGTAGCTCGTAGGTTTAAACATGGTAATAGTGCATAATTAATGACAGGTTGCTAGGTCCTCGTTGCCTCCGACCATCGCTACATTCAACTTGATACAACCCAGTTCCCTCGGGTGACCTTTCCAACATGCACGAGATAACAAGACCCTAATTCACTCTTGTTAAGTTTATTGTGCGAGAGGATAGTCTTGGAATCTATAATTACGACCTATATTGCATGCCTGTATACATACAGAGAGGCAGAATATGCATAATCTAACATAGTATGTTTGCACAAAAGGAATGGGAAATCTGTTTTTTCTAAACATTTCCTTACGTGGTTAATGCTACTTCTGCTATCCACCATAGATGAACTGAATGAAGTCACACCAAGCTGCTCAAACAGAGAAGTGTTCTTGTAGGCAATTATAGGTAGCATATTTATTGGACATAGTCCTGATGATCAGAATTATAAGACAGTTGAGAATGGTGAAAAGTTATCATGGACATCTAACATACCGATACGTATAATGAAAAATACTCTAATGAAATAACAGTTACCTTCATAATCTGCTTCATAGTTTCCAAGTCCAAATAAAAGATGGACATAAGTCTTCCTGCTTCAGTTGACTCGATACAACTAGCTTCGTCCATTGTAATGAGGCCCGAAGAAGCTAAGCCGTTCATCGCTTTTACACACAGCTCTGTAAACAAGAAGGATGTGCTAATATCACGATGGATTTCGATCTAGTGTGCTGATAACATTGTAGTTAAAAGGCATAGGTTATAAAGACTGGCAAAGAATGTGTCGTGCATTGATTTGGATGAGTTCAGCAGTTATTTTGTTCGACTCCTTGAAACATTTGTCATTGAACTACCATAAATATGACGTGTTTTCAAGTAAAAGTTCAATAATTCCGAAGTGCCTACACGAGTCACGAGTACGACATAAAGTAATTAAATGCCGCATACAACAAACGCACTTATTCAATAGATGAACGGATTTGTATATGGTGCGAAGATGCATCATTCGCATTTCAACTTTTCCAGATAAGGACATTATTGAAGAATGACAACGTAGATGGAGAAGAAGATACAATCAAGGGTCACAACAGCAATTATTATAACTAAAGTGAAGATGAATAAACATAATTGCCATTCCAATGACGTGATATTTACAAGCGTTTACTACGATTTAGCACAAACACACACACATTAAGTGTCTTCGACGACATCAGAAATAGCTTTACGTTTAAAGGGCATGTAATAAACTGTAAGCTAGAGGCAGTCGGGGTACATGTGGTTATCTCTTTGTAAAACAATCACATAAAATAATAATCAAATTACACAGACCGGTTATTTTGCGTATTATCATAATCATATTGTAAGAATCGAAGGAACTTTGCCCTCCAAACGCAACCAATTCGACTGAACCTATCAACTGACTAGTTTGTTAGATGCGGCAGTGATTCTTGTGGCATGCAGTCACAATAAAACCATATCTAATCTAATATTTTCAAAGGTGGATTTACACGCATTAGCCCTTCACTTGCACCAAGGATAAGAGGATCGCGTGCATCGACAAATGCGAAGGATCACCACGTGTCGACAATGCCATCCATCAATCATGATCCGGAACTCAAGCGAGGCCGCTCAGGACAAGGGATAGCGAACTTGAGTGACACGCTACAATTACCAACTCGATGATAGATTATAAGAAAGAGGATTCAAGGTCTTAAGGTAGATGGATAGAATAGATATGTTTTATTAACATAACATAACATCACGCCTGTTAACGTTGTCCCCGGAGCGTTAGGATGAGGTGTACGTACATTATAGTACCTAGACCTACATTTCCAGTTATGTTTAAGTCCCATATACTTAATAGAAGGCGAGCTTACTGCCATCATCCGGGCACAAAAAATACAGAATAAGGTAAGTAATTAGGTATGGTACAGAAATGCTTAAAGCCCATACAAGATACGATGCATTTTTGGACATGGTAGGCAGTGAATGGTTTCGCTAATCGAATCTTTATTGCTGGAGGCCAAGGTCGCTAAGCCTGTCAATTGAGTAATTGATTTGATGCGACTCGATGATGTGGAAACCTACCGATACATTGTTTATTGATACACGTTACTGCTGGCACATAATTCAAGACATTGCAATAATATATTTTGTCCTTCAGTGCAGCTAAATTGGCCAGGTCGCAGTATAGAGGAAGAATCCGTTTGGTTACTGCAGTATGTATTGTTTCGGACAAAGGTGAGACATGGAATGGTTAATGGTGATAAACGTGAAAAGGCATCATATTAGTACCTACTCGAAGGTACGGTACCACAACATAGAACACAGATGTCTCAATAAAATAATAAGCGGTTGCAACACTTACAACATAGTGATTAGATATAGTGATGAGAAAACCAAAAAAAAAAATACACGCTCGTTAGCCCTGGTAAGCCTAATTAAAGACACAAAAAGTTAATCACTCAATCAATCCAAAGATGATATTATATTTTGTTGCTAGGTAAGCTAGGACGTCATCAGGCTAGGTTGAGCGACGATCTCCGCTGGGTGGCTGGAAACACGTAACAACTGAAGGGAAGTAGCCGAGGGTAGACTGGTAAATGACGTGCGATTGGAAAGGTCTATGTCGTGTGTGTGGTAGACTTCTACAAGCTAATCATGATAAAACAGGGTGGCAGGGTCGCAGGGACATCGACGCAAAACCTGTTATGGATTCAGTACATGATTCTGGTTTCATACAAAAGTGTATCTACGCGGTCAAAATGTATGAAACAGCATTTTTTTTAAACCGACTATAAATTTAACGCGGGGGTGTGAAGGTGTCCAGAATCGTGTACTGAATCCATGGTAACAGGTTGTGCGTCGATGACCCCGCCACCCTGTACACGTAGATATAATTACTAAGGACGAATGGATGCGTGATTTGACCTGACAAGTAACGTTGTTGTATGCAGCATATTGTTGGTACAATTATAAGAAGATACCGTATAAAAAAAAAAAAACAAATAATTTGGCAATTACGCGGCAATGACGATGCCATTAGATTCTTGCTATTTATTGTATAAGCAGTTATGAATATAATATTAAAATTGCAGATAATACAGATAGATAAGGTTATGATGATGAATATTTCATTAGTTCATCCATAAAATGCCGCGAGTTAATTATATTTGTTATGATATGATATGACTGTATTGGCGACATATTTTAAATGCGTAGTCGTAATTATAATTACTTTTAAACGTTTTTTTCGGAATAAATTACTTTAATGGACAGACCTTCAAATTATAATTTGAATGGCCTATGTTTTTTGTGCAATAAAATATTGTTATCGTAGGTAACAATTATAGGTATAATGTTTTCTTTTGATGGGTTCTTCCGACGAAATGAAACTAATGATTTGGAATTGATTTTAACTCACTTATGTAAAAAAAAAAGCCATCAATTAAAACTATAAAACATAAGTTGAGTTTATTTCATATAACAGATGTTTTAAAGCAAAAAAAACATCAGTGATTAATTGTAAGCGCTTAATGGGTCGAGTAATTAATTTTAATTAAAGTAATTTAGTAAATTTATTACAAATGCAAAGATAAGATCCAAAAGGTAATACAATAGAGATAAATAGCGCGATTATCCTGTAGCGCTGAAATAAAGGCGTCGTTTATCAACAGTTGATGTTAAACAAAAGTTAACTGTCTTGGGTTTTGTTGCAGCAGCGCGGCGTATTAATTTCGTAACACACAAAATTACTACCATACAGTACCTACCAAAGAAAAAATACAGAACTGGAAACTCACCCTCAATTTTCTTGGAGATAAGATGCTGCGGTGAATTTTGTGGCAATCCAAGGTACCTGTTAGAATACACCGCGGTAAAATAACTGTGTTATCCTTGATAAACTCACACCTTGATAAACATATACAGGGTGGCAGGGACATCGACGCAAAACCTTTTACCGTTACCATCCATGGATTCAGTACATGATTGTGGACGCCACTGCGTTGAAGTTTTTCGTCGGTTATATAAAATAAAATAAAATGGGTCTGAATTATGTGCTGCATGTATGATTACAGTTTGCGCGTCGATGTACCTATACTGTATACAGCGTGTATCAGAAAGGTGTGGTCATATTAATTAAGGGTGTTGTACAGACCATCAAACTAAATAACTTTCTCCATGGGACCCGAACATCGTAATCGCGGAAAAATAATCAGCTGTCCCATACAAAACTTCAATACCTACTCGAACCAAATGAATGGGACTGCAACTAATGGGTTTCAGGCAAAGACGTTTACTAGTGGACATAGGTTTCCCCAAAGTATCTCCACTACGACCGGTCCTGTGCCCGCATCAAACGGATTCCCGGGACCTTCGCAAGATAATCTGTAGTGTCTACCGTATGCTAAACCTACCCACGCAGCGCCTTTAGTGTGCTATGAATCACAAAAAGAATGACCGGGGTCAAGAAGTTCCTTATTTTCTGCCTTAATTCCTACTTAGAGCCTGTATTAAGACCTATTATTGTAAAGATGTCACTTTACTTACTTCTTAGGGTCTCGAGCCGCACGTACGTACAGAAAAGTAGAACGTAGCCACTGTACACACTGAGCCACATCGCCAACTGTATGTAAGGCTGCTTCACTGTTCAGGTTTTCTGCCAAACGTTTGTGCAAATAACTTTGCAACGGCTCGCATCCACCCACCAACGCCTGGTAACGGGGCTGTTAGAATTTTTTTGTAGTTATATAAGTATGGAAATTGTGCTTACATATTAACGAGATAGAAGTTGCAAGTATGTATGAACACTGTACAGTAATTAAATGGCACAATTCCAGGTTGTGCACATCTAAATACCGGGTGGCAGGGACATCGACGCTCAAACTGAAACCATAAATTCAACACATTATTCTAGACCAGACACAAGCGTAAAAATTTTACGTCGGTTATCATAAAAAAAAATTTATGTTTCATAGAAAAGTGCAATACTTTCACGGTCAAAATGAATGGAATAACATTGTTTTTTTTGTTATCAGACTTAATCATCATCAATCAATCATCCATGGTAACAGAAGGCCAATTCCCGTAATGTAAAAACGTTCAAAATCTAGTCGCAATCTCATCTCAGCGACAGTCAATCTCAAAAATGTAAGGAAATTAGAGTTATTTTTGACAGATTGAGACTGACTGAGATCAGATGGTCAATTCCCGTAATTAAAAACGTTTAAAATCTAGTTGCAATCTCATCTCGGTGACAATCAATGTCAAAAACTTGTCAAAAATGTACGGAAATTGGAAGTATTTTTGACAGATTGCGACTGAGTTCAGACTGTGATCGTTTTTAAAATTACGAGAATTGCCCCTCAGACTGTGAAAGTTCTTAAAATTACGAGAATGGCTCCTCAGGTTGCAGGATGCCCTGCCACATTGTATATTTGGCACAGTGTATAATTGGCATGAGAATAGAGATTTCTGAAAAAGACTATAGGTAGATTTGGAAACAGAACAGTCGGTGATAGGGTGAGGGCAATGGTGAGAAAGTTGACCTGCCTATGATTTTGATACTTTTTAAGACGGTCCGAAAATGTTTATAGTTAGTGTTAAAATGTTTGTAGTAGCGCACCGCTCGGGCGTCTCAGGAACTAAAATTGACACACTGTTGCAAATGGTCGTCGTGTTTTTTTGGTACGTCTCTGATGATTTAGGTCTAAATCGTGGAATAAGATTTTTTTGTATATTTTGTGTTTACTACGAGATATTTTTAAAATGAGAGTAGGCGCATTTTGTAAAAACTCACTATCAAAAATATTAGTTTCACGGACGCTTACGTTGTTATCAGCGTCAAAATAGTGAAAATCAAATTTCTTCATTTTGTCATCGATAGTGTTATGTCCAGCGTACTTGCATAATATAGGTCAGTACTAAAAGTGGTTTTTTATTGTTTTTTTTTCACTGACTAGTTTGAATTGTCTATGGAAGTAGTAAGTACCTACTCAGGTTGGATTTTGAGACAAAGGGCAGTAAGAGCAGGTAGGTACTTTAACTGTTGTTGTTGCTACAGGAAAACGGTTTTAGGGGTTGAAGCAGATGATTTTGAAAATTGTTAATTAAATCATAGCTTGTTAATTAGCTTTAGCTATTTGATGTTTTAGAACATTTGGTTACATGGAAAGCTTTGTTACCATATTCACTGCTTAATTAAGTAGCAACGATGGCCATTTAATTTGAGAGTTTAGAGAAAAAATATATTAAAGGACGGGAAATTTTCAGAAACACTACATCACATCTTGGATTTTCTCAAAACCCATGGATTTTCGCCTAAGCTAAAAGGGTCCTGCCGGGGTAGCGGGATCGTCCGAAAGGGTTACCGCTGCCCTGGTACGTAAAGGGCTAAGGAAGGAACACGGGTGGGTTTTAGTCAGTAAGAGTCTGACACTCCCTTCTGCTCCACCCAGAGCGGGAGGAGTCATTTGATGATTTCCCATCCACAAAAAAAAAAAAAAAAAAGCTAAAAGGGTGCTTTTTCAATACTTTGTTGAATCACATGTCACCTGTATACAACATGTAACATAATTAACGCACATCCTGAAAGTGGTTTGTTCGGAATCGTTTACTGAATCGATTTCTATCATTTGTAATATAGGGAATTTTTTATCCCAAAAATAATTAAAACTACATAAATTACAGTCACACAGTCACACAATTACACACAACTGGGTTGATCGAAAATTAATACCTAAACTTCCACCTAACTCAGTCATAGTTATGGTTATTGCTGCCTATCATTGTGTGCAAGTTGAGAAGAAACCGACTATGTCCAGTTTGAAAACTAATATGCAGAACTGGTTGCAAAATCATAACGTGCCATTTTCTCCCACGATGATCAAAGCCGAACTCTTGAGGTTTATTAATACGACCCAATCAGAAAAGATATCCACAATTGATGAACTTCTGAAAGCTGCAGGTCATACTGTTCTAAGACTACCTCCATATCATCCAGACCTCAACCCGATTGAGCTTGTGTAGGCAAATATTAAAAATTGCCTGGCCACAGATCACATTAATGCTACATTGGACGAGAAAATTACAATACTAACAAGGCTATCTTCCGAATTCTCTGCCGAACAATGGCAAAAATGCGATGACCACGTACAAAAAAACGAACAAGAATACTGGAATCATGATATGAGATTTGATACTATGATGGACGAAATCATTATAAACTTACAAGATGATTCTGAATCAAGTTCAGAGAGTTCAGAATCAAGTGATTCAGAGGACATGTGAGAGTAATTTCATATAAGTATATATTAATTAAATAATTTTATATATCATTAAAATTTGTCACAATAATTTCATACAGGGTGATTTTTTAAAGACCAGTCAAATTTAAGGATGTGGTACAGACCATCAAACTGAACAACTTTCTCCATGGGACCAACATCGTAATCGCGAATAAAAATTCAGCCGTCCCATACATTTAGGTCGAGTAGGTATTGAAGTTTTCTATGGGACAGTTGATAAAATTTTCGCGATTACGCTATTTGTCCCATGGAGAAAGTTGTTCAGTTTGATGGTCTGTACGACATCCTTAAATTTGGCTGGTCTTTAAAAAATAACCCTGTATAATTAATTTGTTTTAGGTTTATTTTACTATTAATTACAATATAATTAGATAGGTACAATATAAACTTCTAAAAGTTTAATTGTTTTTTATTTATTCTTTTCAATAATTGAACAATTATTGTTCACGATATCTCGAGATTGGTCATCACTGTCTAATCTCATGTGCGTTGCGAGCAGTAGGCAACCCGCCCCCTCACCCCTGTCGCCAAGGCGCGGCCAACTACTTCCTCGCGCACTATAGGCATAGTAAAAGCAAACAAGTAGGCCAACTCAAGCCCCGAGTGAGCGATAATAGCCTAAACTCGTAAGGCTGTCACTTATACTTTATTCAATGGTCAAAAATGCATAGTCAATCTCTATACAAAACAATGTTCCCCTGTAGGGTAAGCATCAGGGAGCTTTAATACAAAGATTTTTTTAAATATTTTTTCTACATAGACCAGGAGCTGACTACATTTTTTTCATTGCCTACGTCATGTTATCTGTTTAGTTATTTGAAAAATTACGATCGAAATATGACTAATAAAAACGTGGTTTTACTGAATCATGTATTTATTCAAATAAAATGAAATGATTATGAAGTTGTACACGTACAAATTATTTATTACGAGCAGCAGGGCAGCGGCGAAGCGTGCGCGGGCGCGGGCGATATTACCGTACGGCGTCACAGCCACGACTGGCACACCTTTAGCAGCGATAAATTTTGACAGTGTGTACGTGCGACGACGCACACGTACGAGCGCGCTCACATACAAACCGTGCGCGGTGCGAATGTATGAAGATGTCCTACTTGTTTGGTTTTACTATGCTATAGGCTAGCAAGACTTTCTTATCTACGTGTGCGACTGTGTGCGTTCGTGGATTTGTACTATGACCACAACATTCTTCCGGAATTAGTATAACTAATTTAATAAATAATCAATGCTTATACATGTTTAACAAAGAATTCAGTGTATGTATTATGATTATAACATAATATACTAATTGGGGTGTTTGTAGGTGTGCGTTAATTACGTTACATGTTGTATAGCACTTACTAATTCCATATTAATATGTTTTAGTCCTTTTTTAAATCTACGTGACAAACAGATAGATCAATCAACTATTGACAGTTCTGGTATTTTCTTGTATTTTCTTGGATTTTGATTATTTACAAGTACATAAAAGTGATTAAAAATGGTGATAACAAAAGAAGAGAAAAAAGCCAAAAAGGAGGCGAAAAGATTAGAAAAATTAAGAGCGGAGATGAATAAACTGATACAAATAAAACGTGAACAGCTCGTACGAGAGGTCAAGGCACAAGGCCAAAGACGAGGGGAACTTGACAAGAGCTGGCGCGCAATGATGCTCAAGATAAAGGAACCTGTCTTTAGACAGGATATTGAAGTACTGTGGCATGTCTTCGAAAGGGCTTACGATAAAAAAGATCATGTAATTGCATTTACGATGAAACTCATGCAAGTTGCGGATGACCAATTTCAACGAACGGTTGCCAGCTTCTGTGATACTATCGATAGAATGATCAACAAATTTTTAACAGACTTGGATGACTTATCACAAGAGAATGAAGTCCGAACGAAAGACCTTTTAACTAGAGCTGATGATGAGACAGCCAATATTATGTCGGATCACACTGCAGCCGAAACACATTTACAACTCCTATTGTATCATGCTCATACCACAGCTGATACTTTAGCATGGACCACAAGGGGAGAAAACATGGTAAAAGCAGACGAAGATCGCACTACGTACTCCAATGAGCGTGAAATTTTGCGGTCGTTACTTGAGAACACTTATAATGCAGTGTGGGATGAGTATAAGGCTGTACTTAGAGCTTACGTCCTCGGTACTGCTGAAAATCAAAAAGCAGTGCGTAAATTACGACGAAAAGAAAACATGATGGCTGACATTATCGCCTCTCAAGGCAAGAAAATTGCTAATAGTGATGGCCTGCTCAGAAGACTACGATCTGAATTGGCAGCTTACGAATCTGGTACAAA
This sequence comes from Apamea epomidion, assembly GCA_947507525.1. Lineage (NCBI taxonomy): Eukaryota > Metazoa > Arthropoda > Insecta > Lepidoptera > Noctuidae > Apamea > Apamea epomidion. Next base: position 12,302,398 of record OX382237.1, read on the forward strand.
ACAGGCTGTTTTCCGAGAACGTCGTAACAGGCACAGGGATGCTTGTTTCAGGTTGAAACACCAAATGTACAGTGGTGTCAATACAGATGTTAAGCAGTTAGCAATATTAGTGAAAGTCACAGATGACACTGTCGAATGGTTGCAAAAGGCGGCCGAAAAGGTTGATAAAATTCTGCGTATGGCAGGACTTTGTCGAAAATTTGAGACACAGCGTGAAAAAGTTCTACCCTTTGGTTCATATTTGCCTCATTCCCCAACCGCATCGAAATTGAATATTCGTAAACAGCACTCGGATGATTCACTAGTTTTAAACGCTATAGCAACAACAAGTGGTTTGACAAGACTATGGCACAGGATATCTAAAGCTGAATTGTCAAAAAGAGCTTTGTACCGCGAAAAATTATTATTAGAAGAAGAAAATGCTCTTATATTAAAAACGGTTCAAGAATTTAAAGAGAAAAAAATATCACTGGATCCCAAGAAATGTATTTGTTTAAAGCCTACTCCTGAACAGAAGCTTTCTCGACAGAAGACATTTCATCCCGTTGCAATAGATGGAGTTTTAGAAGCTAAAAAGTTACTAAAACACTAACATTTCAATTTTATAAAGAAATGTGGTAGGTCGGTAAATTATCTTAGTACAGCACCTATGGTATTGTCAACTATTTTTTTCGGCACACTTTGTTTTCGTGTTAGTGCCTCACGATGCTCATTAAACTCTTCCGTCGAAAGCAACAGTGACGTAACATTATGCAGTTTCACAGTGGTCCTATGTGACGTTTGGTTATTTCGTCTATCACGGCGCAAGCGTCGCACGCGCATGTTGTAATGACGCAAAACCCTCGCGAGGCGCAAACGATGACACTTTGACATTACCTACCTTCTTCTTCTTATGTGGTACATGTAGAGATAGATGAGCGGAAATATTAATAATCATAATAATAAATATATCAATTGCACTAGAAGTCTGCAAATAGGTACTGTGCCAAAAAAATTTACACACTTGTTTTCTTGATCGTTATTTAATATCACCGGCAAGGGAAGTAACTAGGTAATCATTACAACTCAGTATTTAAGTTTTATTTTTAACTAAAATTTATTTTATGGTATTAAAGATTGCAGTTGGAATTTAGATTTTTAAATTAAATACAGACTATTCATGTAGAAGGTACAATCGTTTTTCTTGGATATTTGAGCGCTGCTTTTGTAACTTGCGGCATGCGTTGCCTGTTTAACCTTACCCAACCTAACTCACCCTCAAATGCAAGTTCATTAGGTGCACGACTGTTTAAATTAAGCATTCTATCTAGTGTGTCAAAATATTTAAAATGTTATTATTGTTTCGACCTTGCACTTCGTGTGTGGTCGTGTAAGTAGGTGAACTAAACGCCTATTGTAATAATCACTTTCGCATGTTAATTAATAATATTTAGACTGTTTCATAATTTTGAATATAAATAATAAAAATTATGAAACAGAACTGAACATCTCATTATCTACTAGTTTCAAGGTATTAACAGTATCCTATTATGCAGCACGAAGATAATAATTTGTGATATAAATAAAATATTTAAAAAGACAATCATTAAGGCTACCCAGTTGAATCGCGAATCGCAAACGACGATTGTCCCAAGCAACAAGTTAGATGAATTAATTATGTCCTGTGCTGTGTCTTCTTTATAATGCGAGTCAATGCATAAAAATTTAGGAACAATATAATTACCTGCTTTTAACATTGATTCTAACACAATAAAACAACGTTGCCTACATATTCCGTAAGATGAAAATAATAATACTTACAAAAAAAATATTTAAAATAATGAGGTAATATTTCACACAACTAGCAATATAACTATTTTTGCATACATGGTTAACTTTATAGTTTTATGAAATGCACTGAAATAATCGAATATTTCACACCGTCGATATTTGAAGAGCGTGCGAAACTGCGAAAGAACATAAAGGCTTGCACATATGATCCACTTCCTCGTCATGAGTGTTTGACAGATAGTCGCTTTCACCGCTTGATACAGCAAGGATAACTACAAGGAAGAAGCTCTGCCCCACTTACTATAACGAACTATATTGTACTTTAGGCATAATGCACACGTATTGTAAGCCACTTTAAGCCGTATTCCCACTATTTTGACTTGCATGGTGCTGTTATGAACAATATCACGACCCGCCTTGTGATACAAAGATTTGAGTAAGATGTTACAACAGGTTCCTTGTTAAAAGTCAGATAAAATCAATTTAAGTAGAGTTTGCTTCTGGTTTGTGCATCTTTTGCCAGTAGCACAGAATTTTAATGAATTGAAAATTAATTTTATCTGTCACGCATGGCTTATTTGCCTACATGCCTATTAATTTATGTTAGTTTTGAGCAAATTAAATTGCATGGAAATTGGACAGGTTTAATGAAGATAATCCTGCTTCAATAATAGAAAATAAGCAAAACTTAAGACATATATTTAACAATAAGTAAATAAGTCGATGGCCATAAGAGTAGGGGAATCCAAAGAAACGATGGATGGACTGTGTGAATGATGATATTGTTAGAAAGTGGGTGACTACCGAGATGACGACTAATAGAAAACTATGGAAGGAAAAGGCATGTTGCGTCGACCACGAATAAATTTGGATAGCGCAGGAGAATGATGATTGAAGTAAGTAAGTAAGTATTGATTGTTGTGGTAATAAGCCAACGAATTTATAGAACCACAAAATAAAATACGCATTTCCTGAATTATACAGGAATTACATGGTCATCCCAAGACTTGAGCCTAGCAACTCTAATAACGAAGTAAGGACTAAAGACCGACGCAATAGAGCTTCAAAATAATTAAAATGAAGGTTCACGGTCACTTAATTTGGTATTTTAATTGGTTTATAACCGAGAAGGCAGACAAAAAGTCATCACATTATGAAATAATTACCGGTACAATGCCAACAAAAGGCAGAAACACACGTGTTACGAAAACTTAACGTTTGGTAAAGTTTGATCACGCGATGAAGTTAAGCTTATTGATGCATAGATGAGATGGGTAGGTGTTCTTGGGGCTCGTTAAGCCAGCAATGTACGAGCCTGCGTGTAAAGTCATGTCATCGTATGTGAACCGATGGATACGGTGAAAACGGTGGTATTCAGTCACGGTTATCGACGTACTATCAGAGGCGAGATCCGTACGTTCGGAGGGACATCCATAACGATAGGGCAATATTGCGGCATCTTCGCTGCGTCGGGGAGCCGTGGGGTGCGTATATAAGATGCGGACGAGGCCGGGGCGCGCTACCAGTCAGCTTTGCACGCTAAACAACGATCATTGTCACCGGTACCGATTGTTACAAGTTGTGTACAGTGTCGTGCTATTTGTGTGTACGTTCCTTCTAAGGTGAGTTTGCATCAAAGTTGTCTGATGGTAGTCTTGTTCCTAGAGGAATATCCCTCTTCTCTTTATGATAAGAGATAAGGGTGCTCATTCTTGCTGGACGGCTTTAATTTTTCATAGTGCTAATATTGATGGTCACTAACAAGTGTTAATAGCACGCACAACCAAAATAATTTTATTTCATATGTTTCATCATATCGCTTATAGCTAGCTTCCCCAGACAATCTCAGGATTGACTGCGATGATAAGGATTTACAAGGAGTAATTATTTTTTAAAGTCGATAAATAAATAAAAAAGTCAATTTCTTACAGTTTCAAAAGAGACTTTTCGAGTTTTTACCTATACTTATTCATATTACTGTTCTATTCATATATCAAAGTTGAATGGTTTTTGATTCTCAAAATCCATTCAACTTTATGGGACAAGCTTAAGATGTACCAATAGGTTCGCAGAAGTGTGCACTTATTAGTCTTAACTTAAAATATGCTAAAATATGAATGGGCACCATTTTCATAATTGTGTAAATAATTGTAATATTTTAACAATTTTCTAATTAGTCATCATCTATTTACATAATATTAAAATCTTACATTCGTGACAGTAAATATATTCATTTTCATTATCACATTTCCATCAACCCTTCAACTGGAGGTTCGTAGTAAAAATAATATATGCTTCTATTAATAAAATTAAGGAACATATTATTTTTTGAGGTTCAGAAACCTTGAATTAACTCCATTCATCAATCTTTTGTCATCCCATAATTAGTATCGATTATCTTAGAACGTTATCAGTTGCGCACTGACATGAAAATCTATTGTTTGGTCATGAAAAACGTGTGAGTTTATGCATTACAATATTGATTTATTGCATACCATTACAATTGGTAACTGAGCAAGCAACTGCGAAAATGCAATGTCGTCACCTTTGCCATTTCTTCCTAGCTAAGAGGGCCCTTATACAGTAGCATTTCCCACGGTACAACCGGAGTATAAAGTGCGTTCAACGTAAAAAATGTAGACAGCTGATGGATAGACAATTAAAAGATTAATAGATTATCGATCTCAAGAACGTGAAATTGATATAAGAAGGCCTATGTGCTCAGCATTTAGCATAATTTTTAGTTCACACAATGATAAAATGTTTAGCGCTAAAAGACAAAAAAAAATTAACTATTCATTTGTTCAATGTACCCCATCTTACGAAAGATTCTTATTTTTCATAGCCCAAGTATAGTTATTTACATATATAAAGTTCAACAAATTCTTAAATTACGGAATCCTCTTCCTGCATCGTTGACGTTATCTATTTACTAAACATCGTGACTCCTAATGTCAGTAGGATGGACCATGCTGATGGCAATTATCTGAACAAAAATTTTTGCGATTTTAGGAGTCATCGGTATGTTATGTGATGATGGCACATTGACACATAATAATACATTCTTAGGTCATGTGCGTGGTATTTCCAAAATTATACGATTTGTTCAGCAAATTACCTATACTGTACGCTTCGCTAGATTGTTAGCCGAAACTTCTACACGTGAAAAGACGTAAACGATCGGGTCGCACGCGCACTTCTTTAACTTGCTATCGTAAACCTAGAAACAATGGGAATGTCACTTTGTTTGTCGCCACCGACCGATTACACATGTGATAACAACATTGTGTTCCATGGGATTTTTTTACTAATATTGTCTATTGAGAGCAAGGACTGCCAAATACAGTTACCGACTACGACTATGAGAAAGAACGCTCAGAATTTTCGGAACAAAACGTAAATGGAATTTTATGTGTATGTGATTTCACGACTTTAAAGGTCGTGAAATAAAAAGCTTAGTTCAATTGTCATGTGAAAGATAGGTTGATAAGTAACTAAAGATATGATCAGCTGTACTGTATTGTGTTAGTTATTGAGCCCGCATTATAGGGGAATTATTAGGTGCACCTCTACCAATTATAGTTTTTATAATCTGTAGAAGAGTATTAATTAACCTATAGGCACATTAGCAGCAGAATTATCTCATGACATACAAACTGGTTAAGAAAATTTTACTAAGCCGACGTTAGGAGTTTGTGAAAATATTAAAGACTAGTAGCGCCCCGCGTTTCATCCGCATAGGTCTCAATCCCGTAAGAATATCGGGACAAAAAAGGAACTTTTGTATTTATCCTGGTTATAAACTATCTGTGTGCCAAATTTCATTCAAATCCATTCAGTAGTTTTTGCGTGAAAAAGTAACAAAAATCCATCCATCCATCCTCACAAACTTTCGCGTTTAATATATTAGTAGGATTTTAAACAAAACTTTTACGAAAAGAAACATAAGTGTAAAAAATATGTGTATATAAATATGTATATATAAATATGTGTATACTAATGGGAAAGCTTAATTACCAATTATTACATGATAGTTAAAATTTATCTTAAAGTAATGGCGCCGATTCCCTTATTCACAAACTAAATTAAATTTAAGTTCAGTGCATTTTTTTCTTTCTATTAATTATAAAAAGGACAGAAGATACTCCATAGACAGTTTAGACGTGATTAAAAACACGGCTACTAAAAATACGTCAATTTACGTTAGGCGCTGACTAATTTGACAGGACTAAACTAATATTTATCATCTGTCCTTTTCTTAATGAAATAGAAGGAAAAATATGCACTGAACTTAAATTTACCCTAGTTTGTGAACAAGGGAATCGGCGCCATTGTCTCCATACATAGTTGTTAACCCCACCCGATTTTTTCAGACTTTCCTAAACATTGCTACAAATCGATCTTTCCCATAGGCCACAAAATATTTCAATCATTCACACAATACATTATCTCTGCAAACAAAATGTTCAAAGTCGCATATTTTCCTTGGCTTTTCACAAACAAAAACTGCCGAATAAGTGCGCAATCTCACGTCCGCAAGAGATTGCGACGCGACAAGACAAAGCAATTCCCCAGGAATCGATCACGCGAGGCCAGGCAAATCTCAATTATTGGCATACCTGTGTCAATGTTTTATGCAGATTGCCGCCAATGTTCCCTATCAGGTATTGTTTATGATAATTAGCCTTTTTGTCAGTGCCTAATGATGGATTTATTAAAATGAAGTGAAATTGTTCTATAGTTTCTTATACTTTTAATAATATATCTCTAGCTCTACTACTACCTACCTTGTATTAACGTTTTTATATAAAAAAACTAGCTGTTGCCCGTGACTTCGTCTGCAATCCAGGATGAAAGTAGCCTATGACATTACCCAAGGTCATGGTCTATCTGTGTGCCAAATTTCATTCAAATCCATTCAACCATTTTAGCGTGAAAGCGTAACAAACAAACTTACTTTCGCATTTATAATATCAGTTAGGATTATGTGATTTGTGGATTAATTATGCCCAAATAAAAGACAGCTTCTGTATCCTTTGCAACATAAATTAGATCAAAATAAATAACAACGCCTAAGCCTGTTTATTTATGTTATATATAATAACATATTGATACTATTTCTGAAAATTAATTTTTTACTGCACGAAAACCATCACTCGTCGAGGCTTTGTAGGGATGGCCAATCAATTCATAATTTATGTACGCATTATAGAGCATTTATCAGAGTTCAGTGTTATTCATTCGAGAAGCCAGACCTTGACGGCATCATATCCTTGGCCATCTATGGCGAGCGCTAATGTCCAGCATAGCATCAACCTCTTAGAGCTGATTTTTAATACTTAGATAACTTTTAACTGAAGAATAAATATGGTGGTTTGAAATACAATCTACTATTCAAAACCTGTCAAACCGCAAATTTTATTTCTCGTATAAAAGTTATTTAAAGATTGAAAAACCGGCCCTTAGTCGTACAACACCTGACCGAGGTGTCAGATGAATTCACGGATGAATGGAAGGCGATCTTGTCGGTATGTCCAATTTGTCTGGTTCCCGAAGAAAAATAAGGCACTATGTACCTAGGTATTTACAAAATTCTCGGGCGTGTGGGAAAGGCCACAAAACGTGCGTGTTACAAAAACATAAAACTGAAGATAATTACAGTAATTGTCACTCCATAGCTGTGTTGATAACGAGGTATTTATTCTATAGCTATCTCATCGATACCTTACAATTTTACACGTTTTTGTTCCAGTTGTAGCAGGACCTAGGTATTTAAATAATGGGAAAGTTCCAAGAGACCGGATTTCGCACGAACTGATGTAAAAAATACGAATATATTATTTTGTTTAAAATCTATTAAAATATATATGTTACAGAAGAAAAAATCCCAAAGAATAGGGACAGTATGTTACAACACCCCATATTTCCCATAGGAAATCATTGTCATAGTTGCTAGTCGAACTAACTGAAGGGACAATGAAAGAAATCTTTCAGAACAGGTCCACTACATCAGTCAATAGACTTAAGAACTCCCCTTAATCAGAATTACCCCCTTATTACAAAACAAGGTTTTTCTTTAGATCAGGTTTAAACCACCGAGCCAGTTATTGAATTAAGAACCTAACTACAGTTCTTTATACAAAAATGACAGCGTACTTCGGTGCTTAATTGTCATTTTAGTATTAAATACTTTGCCTAAATCAAAATAAAGTTCGAAATACAAATACTGTCTCCAAGGTTTAGGCTAGAACTATAGTTAGAGTTCGTTTTGTAATAAGACAGAAAGTGTTCCTAATTATACTGACAAATGGCTCAATGCTGATTTTCTCAAGACGTTCCACTAAAAATTCCTATAATAATACCAGCCTGTTATAATCCCACTGCAGGTAAAAGGCCTCTTCTCATACAGAGAAGGCACGAGCGTTGATCACTACGCTGGTCAAAAAAATTGCTATGGCTGAGACAAATTATTATTAGGCAAAGTCAAAATAATAAACTTACTATTTTATAATTTACCATACCATACAGGGTGGCAGGGACATCGACGCGCAAACTGTTACCAAAAAAAAAAATCAGTGCAAGTTATTATAAAAATCTGCTGGTTCATAGGAAAGTGCAATACCTACGCGATCAAAATGTATGGAACAGTTACTAGCTAGTTTTTTTAAATAACAATAAATAAGGTTTTTAGTCGGTTAAGAATCATGTACTGCATCCATGGTATCAGGTTGCGCGGTGATGTGGGGTCTAGAATCATGTGATGATGTGCTGAATACAAGCATACAGTTTGCGCGTCGATGACCCTGTCGCCCTGTAAATCCGTATAATATACCTTAATAAGTATGCATCATCGACACAATTAGAATGTCCTTGCTAAACTAGTGCTTAACTTACCTCATCTTAGCTCCTTAAAATAAACAACCATAGATTTATGTACTAAAGATTGAACGTTGACATTCTTTACCCACATAAGCTTATTTAATTGCTTATTGTTTCGATTGAAGAATCCACGGAAATGATAAATGCTCATGAAACTGAACATCGCACAAAGAATTAAATTTAATCATTATAATATTAAAATAATACATGGTACACGACTGTGGTATATAACGGCAATTATCGTACGTCGAGTAAAAGATTTAATTTGTGCTGAGTTAATTGTACGCAAGATGATTGGTCTAAGTTATGATTTAAAAGATGCTCAATTACTACAAGTTAGCAAGAAATATTTTATCAATGATTAACAAAAGATATTTAAGAGGGCCTATACTGCCTATCCAATTCCTGCATCTTAATTGCGTATTAGATTTTCAATCACAATCTGAATAATTTTTAAGGATACTGCCAATGTAGCGGGATCGTCCGATAGTAGCGGGATCGTCCGAAAGGGTTACCGCTGCCCTGGTACATAAAGGGCTAAGGAAGGAACACGGGTGGGTTTTAGTCAGTAAGAGTCTGACACTCCCTTCTGCTCCACCCAGAGCGGGAGGAGTCATTTGATGATTTCCCATCCACAAAAAAAAAAAAAAAAAAAAAGGATACTGCCAATCCAGTGCTGCATATGTTCGAAAAATTTGTCTGCTTAACAAGGTAAATAACACAATGAATATTTTTGAACTGTCAAAATTAAAGCCATTATAAAACAATTACCAAATTTACATTGTATCTAAATATATCTAGCGATAAAAGCAGAAAGTCGAAGCTTGTAACAAAAATCTTTGTCTCGTGAGTGAGCTTGCATGCAGATTTTTCAGACAGAAATGATTATTTTTAAAGTAACGAATGTGCTAATTTATTCATATTTTTTTATTTATTTATTCTCAGTTGGATGTACCGAACAAATATCTATTAACGATCTGGAACATAAGTCTAATTTAATGTCTGGCAAACCAAATAAGATCCGGATCTTAAATCTTATTGCTGTTCACTAATAGACAAATAATATCTTTGCTAAGAGGATACAACTAATAAAACTGATTCTATGCACAAAGCTGATTTATGTAGGAATTGACATTTGGTAAAGTCACCTTAATGTTTATTTTCTTTTGTCGATAAAAAATAATGATCTCCTTAATCCAACTCGTGTCTGGCCTGAGACCTATAAATTTCGCGTTATTGCTATTATGAGAGGATTTTATACCGAATCCACCAAATATTATAATGGCCACGTTCGAGTTTCAGTCTAAAACATAAGTCATTAAAAAAAACCTTTATGCTAAAATCATGGTAATCTGTTGTCTAAAAATATTATCGTTAGGTAAGACTTCGATAATTTCAGATTTAAAGGTCGACTTTAATAACCTTAACATATAGTTGCTAAAGCAAGTTCATTCGTTTGTTTCTTTTAAGACAATTTTTTTTTCAAGCTAATTTAACGAACGTGATTTTCGTAAGAGCTTCGAAGATGAAGGATGAGAGAGACCTATGAGAAATATTGAAATTACTCCCCTGGCAGTCCCTCCTTGTAAACAAACCAGCGGATTAGCGGTCATAGTCATTTTAATACAAGAATCCCTTAGGCACCAAGGCACTTATGAGCCTGAGGGCATAAGGACCCATGATTCGGTAACGGATCACTCTCATAACTCTAAATTATTGAACTCTGCCCCTTCCTAGTCATAAATAACAACTTGTCCCCTATTACAAGGACTTAAACATAACTGGCGAAATGTGGGTGTACTCTAGAAATAGGAACGCCTCTGCCTAACCCTTCGGGGATACAAGGCGTGATGAAATGTTTGTGTTGTAAATAACTGGAAGAGATCTCAGCTTTCTTGTTATGTATTTTTGTGGTGTACAATAAAGTATATGTAAATAAATAAATAACAATTATTGCTCTTTCGCAGATGTCGTCAACAAAGTGGTTAGTATGTGCGCTCGTAGTGGTGTGTGTCAGCGTAAGGCAAGCGACAGCTGCGCCCGCGCCTCAGGAGCAAGAGTACCCGCCTATGCCAGTAAGTTATACGCTTGTATTTAAATCTAGCTGTTGCCTAATTAATCTTCCGTTACAAATAATAAAAAATGAAATAAATATCTGCTCGTTCTTAAACACTTAACCACTAAAGTGTGACAACCCTCCAATCCTAACCGCCTCAATTTAATGTTTCTATCTTCAGTGTTTAGGCTGTGCATTCTCTGTCAGTCAATCACCAAACTGTTTATATAAGAAAATTCATGATACATCAAAACATATTATGGCTATAGAATTACCTACTCATTACTTACAGTGATTTTACAGTTAACTTTCCACTAGAATAAGGGATAATCTATTTCGTGCGTAAGCGCACGAACACATTTGTAGTAAGCTCGCATCCTCGTATATGAAGGCTTTATCTACTTCGTTTTTATTACTTAGTTGTAGGTGACTAAGTACTTGACATTTTACATAATTGTGCAAAGTTTTTTATGATGATGAGCTTGATGTTAAGCTGAATGAAGCATCTCACAAGAATTTTAATTGCGGTATGACCCATGCACAATTCTATCATTACTGCTTAATAGCAGTAACTAAATGATAAATTATTTTATTTCGTAAGTAGTTTTGTACAAACACTTTTACACGTCAATCATATTCATATTAAAACTAGATGAGGTCGGCGTTTCCTATCTGACTAGTCTGAGAAGAAAGGCTAAAACCAACTCAGAAGTCACAGTCTCTTTTAAAGTCTAGACATAATCTTGGTCAGATCATATGAAGACCATGTAGATCGATGTCTGAGATGGTCTTTTGAGGAAAGAACCACACAGAGCTTTACATCAACATCATAAAAGCTTTGCACGATTATGTAAAATGTCAAGTACTTAGTCACCTACAACTAAGTAAGAAAAACGAAGTAGAAACAGCCTTCATTGACGAGAATACAAGCTTACTATAAAAGAATACAAGCTTACTATAAAAGAATACAAGCTTACTATAAAAGAATACAAGCTTACTATAAAAGAATACAAGCTTACTATAAAAGAATACAAGCTTACTATAAAAGAATACAAGCTTACTATAAAAGAATACAAGCTTACTATAAAAGAATACAAGCTTACTATAAAAGAATACAAGCTTACTATAAAAGAATACAAGCTTACTATAAAAGAATACAAGCTTACTATAAATGCTTACCGCGGCTATACTTTACATGCCCAGTATAATCTCCGGTTTGAAAATTTTAAGGAACATTTTCAGGTGCTTTGATCTTTGGTCTTATTTGATACGCTAAATGTTTTATGCCACACATAATTTGGTTTAACTGTTTAGAATATGATAGACGAATTAATTAACACATTCTTGGTTAAGGCATTAAGTTTGCCTTAAATAAATAATTAAAATATTCTTTATAAGTAGCATGTTATCGGGAATGTCTAACATCTATAACATTTACCTAATAATTTCAATGGCGCTTTGCAGATAACACCTGTAAATTAACAATGCTCATAATAAAAATTCTTAGCAATTCAATACATAGAAGGAATGATGTGGAACAAAATCCGTACAGATGTTACGATCTTTAATTGATGTTCTCCACATATTATAAGAATGCAACGGTAATCGTTATTGAAGGAATATGTTCCTCGTAAGGTCTCGTGCCCTTTAAAATGACAATGAGAGAACATCTTCACATTTTAATGCTATTTATAGGATTGATGTCCTAGTTGATTCTGAGAATATTGTGTTCGTGGATGCTGCACAATAGGTATATACCGTTAACATAATAATCATTCACTAGTTTATGCAAAGCACGAGTTTCTGAAAATTATCTCGGTTTTTATTAACTACAGGCCATCATGTATCTGATAGGTTTGCCCATCGGCAAAAATGAGGAACTTCCTTAAAAACTTTTAAAGCTTCTTTAGGAGATTAATTTTCTAAATCCTTCCCTAGTGCTCGCTTGCATCAGTACCTATAATCTGTTTGACACATGTTCATGACCGACATAACTTTGTGGCATTTCTCAAGTAACAAAAGCCATCAAGTGCATGTGTGGTTAAACACTGACATTTTATTATCCAACAACACCAATGCAATCAAGGGTATAGCCGTAAAACAATGCAATTACTTCCAAAAGCTGTACGGTATGACGCGTGAAAACATTTAAAATTCACGCACAAATCCGTCATCTTACGCTTAATTAAAATGTGTCATTAAATCATTAAACCAACATTATTACTTACTATAATAGTTGTTTTTATACAACTAAAAGTTGTCTGCCTTAACATATAAGCGAGGAGCTGCAAGGATGTTTGTACGTTGGCAATAACTTAAACAAAACGTGAATACCTTTGACCTAAGGCATTACGACTATGGCAAGTTTAAGTCAGGTAGATGTTAAATTACGACATATTCAAGCTAACAATAAACTTTAAATAACGTGAAGGATGCGTCAATGCTGGTATTCGGCAATGCATAATTAGGTGCAGAGGCTGAAGTGACAATGTTTCTTGTGTTTGGCATTTTAGAAGAATGTTTTGAGAATTTCAATAGTAGGCAATATTACAACTGACTAAACGAAGCTGTTTTGTTTTAAAATGGCACATTACATCTGAAAGCTATTGGTCCGTTAGTCGATTTACTGAAAATTCTGAGAACTTTTTCGAACTTGATTGAACCAAACATCCTAACCAGTAGCTGTACAGTAATACGGATTACTTTTAAATGAAGATATTCTTAATATAGGGAGTACAAAACATAAATCCGTACCTAACTACATGACTTAAATGGGTTGTAATGGACTTGCATGCATTGTTAAAGGGAAAATAATCGTTTTATCACGCTTATAAACACGATTCCGAGGCAATAACTCTTGTAAAACAATCCCTGTGAAAAGTTAATTAAAGATAAACAGGCATTAGCATTATTAAGTATCCTTTGTAAACGCTGAATAATCATGAATAATCTTTATTACAAAGAATAATGCGATCGATTCATAATATCGATTTGTTTGGAATATTTAATTCCTGCGTCAGCTGCCAAGTTTTGGTAACAAATATAAACGAGACCTAAAGTTATCTTAAAGTGCATAGGCTACCCTAGTTCCTACCTAGAACTGCCAAAAGTCGAGATCTTCTTCTTCATGAATAAGATGAGTTCTTTATGGAAACCAGTTTGCGACGGCACAGACGGCTGTCTGAACTGTTGCGATCTTTGACATCGACTCATTAAATCAGTGGGTATCTAATCTGCCATCAGTCTACTACTTATTGTGTATAAAATATTATTTGGCAAATCCTATATTTTGAAATTGCAACAAAGCCATTGAGTCGGTATGGAAAATATGTTTCTTTTCATACCTCCTACGGCATAAATGATTAATTGATCAAGTTCTTCATAAAAAGAGCTGTGAAATATTCATTATTTTCTTTGAACATTTTGTTACCTTGCCAAGAAAGTATGCATATATGTATGTATCTATCTATGACAGCGCTGATGTAAAAATCTGACCGCTCATTATTTTCAGTGACATAGGCACACATGACAAACATTATTCAACCTTGTTTTTATTTTAGTTTAAGTCTTCTTAAGTAACGTAGTTTTTTACCAACCCTACATTAACGTAATAATTATATCCCAAGGACTCCAAATGTAATGATAACATGACGATCGAAATAATGATAACGTTTGTTTTTTTCGGCTTGATGTATGCGTGAAGCTGTTTTTAATCGTTACATTTTATGTTTTTTTTGGAGTTTCCTGTGTTTAGTGTTATCTCCGATTGTAAGTGAACATTAAGACATTAAGTTGTACATCTGTGAGGGTTCACAAATTGATGTTTGAGTTTTGGCCGATGTAATCGGTACCAATTAACTAATAGTCGTGTCGTGAAGTTTTCATATTGCTAGCTAGAGTGGGTAGCAGCGCAAACGGTATTCACACATCAAGTTAAGTCGATGTAAACGCGTCCTCGGCCTTAAGTACCGGTATTAAAGTATAACATGCTCACCCAACCATATTCATATACTATGCCCCTATCCCATCGATATAGTATTGTTCGCCTGCACTGAAGTATACTCGCTAGCACGTCCGTGCATTATCGGACCCATCTTACCAACGATTATGTTAACGATGTGAACATTTGCAACGCAAACTCTACTAATTGGACGCAATTGCGTTTAACCGTCTTTGTGAGCGTTATACGGCTTATCTCGATTAATTGCAAACACTACACAATAAAAACCTATTTGAATCACGCGCGTGTATTTGTACCAAAGAATAATGCAAACGCACACCCAAAAATTGTAATTTTATTCTCATAATACGCTAATTTTATAAACGTAATTGTGTCTACTACTAATTTTAATGATTGCACATTTTAAGCACTTTGGCTTTGCATAAGAATGAAGCTTGCAAAACGATTTATGCGATGTCATTCTTGGGCATAGGTGGATATGGTGAAATTTTGTTTAGCATAAATAAGTATTAAACGTACTTATTTACTAACAGGGAATTGTTGTGCCGTTCTATAGTAAAAATTCCATGTATGAGTATGATTACAAAATGTTTAAAGTAAATATAAATATTGAATAGCTCAACGTCATATTTTTCGCATAATAATAGTTTGGCACAGTAACATCAATATGGTGAAGGTTGCTGTTATTATACCAATTAGTGATACGAAAAGTATTAGCTGTTGGGTATTATTTAATATGACTAAATTGCCTTGAGATATTGCAAAACCTTCTAGGTATTATTTAATTAACAAAACAGTAAGGAGTTGGTCATAAATCTATCTCCAATAAGATATGTGTGCGCTTAAAATCAACGAAATGCCGAAAATGGTAGAAATGAGTTTAAATTATTTTCATCACATTAGAAAATATCATTCGTCAATCCCTGAAAGGGATTCTTTCCAAAAAAGCTGCCTAACTATCTTCTTCTTAGCGTTTCAATGACAAATAAATGTAGTCAATGAACAAACCTCAAGGGCGAAGGGCTGCGCATTATGAAAACGATTTTTTCACCATTATTGTTAGAAAGCATTCCGTTGCATTGCGGATATTCCTATACAAGTATTTTGTGGTTTATTATTTCAATTTATAATGATTAATGAGGCATGAACTACAAAACTGCAGACGTTTAATGATCTCACTCTATCAGTATTTATTGTTTTGAGACAATGTTTTAATTAGTAATATTTCTTGACATTTGTGCGTCACATCATGTGGCAAACATGCCTGTACTTAGTAAAGTTGTTACCACCTTGCATGCATGTATTTTCTTGTATGTATGACACATGTTTAAGCAAATAAATATTATCTTATCTTATCTTATCAGATTCTTCCTCTGTTATGCACTTCCCGACTCGTGTGTCTGTGAGTCTGTCTGCCTAAATTTCTGAGAAATGCAGTTTATCTTTCGTATCAAGACATGATTTGTTAATAATATAAGTTTTACTGATGTTCCGTAGTAGCAGCAGTTATCTATGGTACAGGCTCTCAGAATGACACAAACATACATATCAAACGTTCCAAGAGCAAATCTCATCCAGTCTAATGTAATCACATCCTAGCCGGGGCAACTTCACGAATACAACAATGATATTTACTAGCAACTTATTTCATCCACAGTACGAATACAAATACGACGTTGAAGACCAAGAGAAAGCTCTCTACTTCGGAGCTAACGAAGCAGGAGACGCCCAAGGCAAGGTCATCGGAGGATACCGAGTGCTTCTCCCTGACGGTCGCCTCATGACAGTCGAGTATAGCGTGGAAGGAGAAAGCGGCTTTGTTCCCAAAATCACCTTCGAAGACAACGCGAGCCCCTTCGGCAAAGGAAAGTAGACCCTACTATGATGCTCACAAGACTGGTTTCGCGATGAATTGATTAATAGTTCAAATACTAACCCTTTGATTTCTGAATTTCATGACATTTAATAGCTTTTTCTTTATAATTTGGTGTTTATTTCGGTTTGACAGTAGATTTTACCCTTTATTAATTCGGTAAAAGGCCAAAATGTACTTATATTTTTCTTTTCCATCACCGTAATTTCGCAAAAACATGAAATTCAGAAGTCGAAACACAGAAGAAAGTTACTTCGGTTTTCATTAAATAGTAAATGTGAATATCTTAATGTCAGGGATCCTTAATAGTAAAGAAATTAAGGATAAATTAATAATATTTATGGAAGAAGAATTTATTTAACACATCTCGCGAAAAACATTGGTTACTAAAGGAAAACTCCTGTAACTTTTTTCAACGAAATAACTCTTCATATTTTGTATCTTTTTTGTAAGTGTACTCTTTAATAATTAATCTAGATGTAGTCAAAACTCATTCGCCACTAAGGTTATGTACAGTCAGCGATCTCTGCGATAATTGGTGCATCGCACACGTCGAGTTACCGATACTGTGATCAATTAGAACGATTTTAATATAAGCCATGTTCGACATTTAACGTAATAAAATTGTAACGTAGATTATTATTTTGTATGTGTATCGATTAGTACTTAATTGCATGTAGATTTTGATAAATATTTTTGTATTGAAATATTTAATGCTGTTTTATTTTACCTAGCCTTTAGCTTTTACAAAAAAAATCAACATCGACAATTTACACACTGACTGACATCCTATACCTACAAATCGTAATCCTTATTAATAAAAACCTTGCACTCTTTCAGGGACGAGTTTTATAACTTTGGAGGAATAATTTTGAATATTTGACAGTTCTTATGAAATAACTGTCAAAATTTCAAAATTATTCCTCGAATAAAGTTATCTGATGATTGAAAAATCAGCCCTTAATCGTTTAATTTTATTTGATAATACTGCAAAATAAGTAAATTAGGTATACAACTGGTAGTATCATTAATTCGGTATCCGACTTGACTCACCCACAAAACATCGTAAAACATCAATCTGAATAATCTGAATTCCACAGAACATGAGCAAATTTTTTTAACAAGGATGCGGTAGTGTCTTCTCTCTGAAGTATTGTATAATATTACATGATATTATTATAATAGCCTGGCCTTGTCGGCGACGTGTGTCATGCATGATAGCGGTTTCAGTGTCTACCACAAGGGTCCTTGTATTAAATATTACTTAAGGATATAATGTAATCAATTCCTGAGTCTATTATTAGCAGAGCAGCTATGCGGTAAATAACTTGCAAATAGTCAGTAGTTTCCGTAGTTGAAACATGGAGAGTCAAAGAATGGGTCTCACTTTAAATTTCTACATCAGTTAGGGTCGAATTTGAGTGATTTCTGGTAGACTTCGTGGGAAGAATTTGGGTGAAAGAAGTCTAATATCTATACCAGTCATTGTCATAAACTATACGAGAAATAGGTACCTAAAAACCTTAACAAAGCAGTGTGTCATCCTGCTTAATCTCCTAATTACACAATTAAGCGATAAACTTCTAGGCATTTAGAGGAAAACAAACTTTGATTGCTTCTTTTTTCCAGTCCAAGTGAGGTGTGGTGATTTTCGCCAGCTAGTACATTTGGATTAGGATAGGATTCAAATAATAGTAGTCTTGTGGGTGTAGAACTTGGACCAATCCTCATCTGCCTAGCCTTTTCCCAACTATGTTAGGGTCGGCTTCCAGTCTAACCGGATGCAGCTGAATACCAGTATTTTACATGGAGCGATTGCCTATCCAACCCAGTTACTGGGTAATACGATACCCCTTGGTAACTGTCATCCGACTTTCGGGCTTCTGACGACTCATAACGACTGTCAAAGATCCATGAATAACAGCCGGGACCAACGGTTCAACATGCTTTCCGAGGCACGGAGGGGTCTTCGTATGTAAAGGTGGTGGATGGTTACCCAGCCTCGGACCAACCACGGCAAGCGTAGCTTAACCTGATCTATCGACCCGTGCGGCTGTTATAACTTAGCCTCAAGCCCAAGTACGGTTCAATAATTATGTAGTGTTTAATACTAAAATAGACCGACCTTGTCAACGAGACGCGTCATGATGACCGCGGTGGCTTCAGTGTCGAACTGCGGTCGGCCCGCGCGCCCCACCATCTGAAGAACTGTGCTGATACTGTACTCCTGTATGATGATACAATGATCAAATTATACGGGGAATAGAGGTCAAGAAAAAAGTGATTCGAGATTATCGACAGTTGCTGAATTAATCATTCATTCATAGATTTCAAATGCCATTTTCGACTTTTATTTTGCACCCACTAAAGATCCGTGGGAACATGTACTTCCACCATAATTCCTATCACTTATTGTGACTTGAAGGGAATGGATGCCTAAACAGGCCAGGGACAGCGACGTAGGGGGATTGCGATGTTACCATGGATTCAGGACATGATTCTCGACCCACGCGCGTTAAAATTTTTCGTCGGTTATTAAAAAAACAGCTGTTTCCTATAAATGTGCAATACCTACGCGGTCAAAATGTATGAAAAAGCGTTTTTTTTTTGTAATTTTCATACATAAGGTCCAGTTTGATCAGTATCATGTACGGAATCCATGGTAACAGGTTGCGCGCCGATGTCACTGCCACCCTGACTATAAATGAAACTTTTTGCTTTCCTCTCAGGTTGCTTGGCGTAACACTTGAAGGAAATACATCTAGAAACGGTAGGTTTGAAGTAGTTACCTGATAAGCGCCCTTGACGTATTGTTGTGTATTTTTCACGATCACTAGATGGGCAGGCAAATTGACGCCCATTGCTGAAACATTCCAAACCTTTCCGATTTCAGAAGTACATACAACATACATAACACTTGAGTTGTAAGCATGGCAATTGGCCTAGAGGTACATACGGTTAGCAAGGAAAGTCAATTAAGACTATATTACAGATCATCAGAAAAACAGAGTTAATAATTAAGACGATACACTAAAAAAAAGCTGTTCCGAAGGTTTTACGTTGCTGACGTAACTGTTTATCGTTGCAGACGGTATGTACTTGCATACAATAGAAAAATCGCCTATCACTCTTAAAAAGGAAAAAAAAAACTTTAGAAGCAGTTTGCACGAACAAATGACATCAACGATCAAAACTTAAACTAACGCTTACCCAAAGTTGTAGTTGTTATCAATATTGGCAAATCTCTGTTTCTGAACGCGAACTCCATATTTTGCCTCTCTTCGTACAACAAGCCAGCATGATGGCATCCTACACCACACATTACTAATGCCTACACACAACAGGGAAAGAGGGTTTAGTAGCTAATGAAATAGCCCTAATAAATTCGACACCTCAAAAATGGCTTCTTCGTGAAAAGTGAACTTAGATATGCTAGCTAAACTGAACTACATACATACATAATCACGCCTTCTTCCAATGAGGGGTAGGCACGGAACGTCATCTGCCACGACCCTAACATACTTTTACGTTCACAAACTGGACAGAAGAGGTAATTATCGTTACGTTTACCATCCCAAACCTTAAATAGTTTTCAAAGCTTCAAAGTTGATGGTTATGTCGACCTAATCTTTCGGGTACGAGCAATAAAAAAATACTATATAACCGTTAGATTATCTACAATATTACATGTCTATGAACATCAGGATATTTTAACGTTGAAGTTCTAATAACCCTACTAGCTGCGCCCCGCGGTTTCACCCACATGTTTCAATCCCGTGGAATATCGGGATAAAAAGTAGCCTATGTGTAAAACCAGGGTGTCAGTTACGTCCATACCAAATTTCATCAAAATTGATCCAGCCGTTTGAGCGTGAAGAAGTAACAAACATACAAACACACACACTCACTCACAAACTTTCGCCTTTATAATATTAGTGTGCTTAGCTATGCACTTAATAAACGATGTAGTCAACAAAAGCTCCAATTAATACAAAATTAAAATCCTTAATCAACTCACCTGCAATTTCTTATTCTTAATAGAAGAAGCTATAGCAGTTAATTTCGCCTTCTGTTCCGCATTGAAGCTAATTGTCAGCTCCCGAGATAAAGTCTCCGCCGTCAATACGACACTCTTACGGGTGTTGCAGAATATCTAAGTAAGGAGAAATGTACTGAACTAATTAGGGCGAAATGTTCTGCTGAATTAAATAAATTACCTTTGTGTAGGAACTGCATTAAGTCTGTTGGAAAATTAGGTGGGTCATTGTGTTCTGATGTGTGGCCATCGCTGGTGGCACAATTAATTTTGACTACATCCTGGAATGTTTTGTGAGTGTTTGGTAATACTACTACGTAAGATAGGACACCCTAAGGCTAGGTGGAGCGACGATCTTCGCTGGATGAAAGTTGCCGAGAATCGAGCTAAACGGCGTGCAATTGGAGAGGCTTATATCCAGCAGTGGATTGCTGTAGGGTAATGATGATGGTAATACTAAAAGTAGACCCCGGATATTCTAACATGCATTAGAATATCCTAGATCTTGCTGCAGGCTTACACAAAACAAACGTACTTATATTTATACTAGGCCATGCTGTCTTTTGGGGATGCGTAAGTTACTTAATGGCACACAAATCTAGTAGTTTCTGTGTTAACAATACGAGCGCTTTGCGTAGTTGATAGGATCAGCCGATCGATTCTGTAAAAATCTCACCGTGAAAAGTTAGGTGAAGTGAGCTTAGAGTGAGCTGTCAATAGTGTCAATCCCTAGCTTTAGTTGGAATGACAGCTCACTCCACGCTCACTTCACCTAAGTTTTCACCGTGAGATGGTTACAGAATAGACTTGCAGGACAAGGTGTGAGGTGACATGCGAAGACTTGTCAAAAATCGTCAAAGTTTATAATGGAGAAACCGGCCAATGTAGAACTTTTTTTATGGTGAATGAAAGTCTGCTCCAAGGATATTTATGATATGTGCAATATTCAAATGTCAGCAATTTCTCGAAAGAAATCTTTGGGATAGGTAAGGAAAATGTCGTGAGGAAAGTTTGGATATCAATGTGGACACCATACTTAGTCTGTGGTGGACACAGTCCCTAATTTTTTGTTTAGTGTCGCTGCACAGACACACCAAAAAAAATGGACTGTGTAAAAGATGATATGTCTAGAAAAGGGATGACTACTGAGGTGACGACTAATAGAGATCCCGAATAAATTGGGATAAGGGCCTGAGAATGATGCGGTACCTAGACAATTTAACTTACCAGTGTAGGTTTACCGGAATGATACTTCTGTATGATCGGCCATAGTTTGTAGTTAAGGATGATGTCGAACTTGAATATGCTGGTGCCTTCAGAACATGGGTACCCTTCTACTATGCGCTTCAGTTTCACGGGGCGACATTCATCTCCAAATCTATGAAAAGGTGACTGGGTTACCAACTTAGAAAATATTGTAGCGACCTAAAAGATATTATAGTCCTCAGTTTTACACAGGCAATGCTCCGCAATAATCAGACCCTCCATTTTTTATTTTGATTATTTAATGTGGTAGTTAAAAAGTATTACAGGTTCAGTAGCCTCTAGATAGAATATAGCGTATTGGAAAAGTTCCTCGTCGCAATGGAAACACTGATTTGGATTAGAAAAAAGCTAAAGTTGCAGATTGGACGCTTACCTACGAGTAAGTATACAGTGTACCCTAGCCAAGCCCTTTGGCACAAGTGACCACTGGCGAATTGTCTTAAATAACTACTATTGAACATCTTTAATAACTACAGAAAACGAAATTATGAAAGGATCGAGGACACTTACTTATAAAACACAGCTGGTTTATCACTAGTTCCAAGCCAGATAGCAACGTCTTCCGGGTTACTGACAGTAGCTGAAACTGCGACGAACCTAATCCTTGGGGCCGATTTGTTGGAAACTGTTTGACCTTGAATTTCTTTCTGCAGTTGTTCAATGCGGTGGACTGATTGGGCTGAATTCTGAGAAAATCCGGTTAGATTTTTAATGCAGTGAGTAAGCATTGCATAGTTACTCACAACAGAAGGTCTACGGTCTACGTTAGTATTTTCTACACTGTTAATATAAACAGCCAATATTAAAGCCCTCTTCCTGTCTCCTTTGCTATGCCCGATAGGGTCCACAATGATCATATGTTTGTAAAACCTAGGTTCACATTGTGGAATGCAATAAAGATATTGAGGTGAAATCGCGGACGAAAGTTTTTCGTGAAAAGTATTTTTTTTTAGACATGTACAACTCTATCGTAAATAATTCACGGCGAATTGGGAGTCTTACTTCAATAGTTTTCATCCTACTAACAACCGCTTCAAGCACCGGTCCTCTAGTCTCGTCGTTCAGTATGTGCACCTCGTCGATCAGGAACAACTTGATGACCTCCACCAGACCGCGGTGGTCGCGCCATCGACGAGTCAACATGTCCCACTTCTCAGGAGTCGTTATTATTATTCTGGTTGAGGAATGTTTAGTGACAGTTGGGGTATTTTATTGTTTTTTTATTTTATTTAATGTGTTAGTTCGTTAGTAAATTAGATACTATACATTGATTTAAATAGAAGGATTAAAAGAGTTCCTAGTTTGGGATGAGTTTATTCAGGGGAGTGCAACTCGAACACCCGACCTATGTATTTGTGCCAAGCAACATATCGGCGTGAAAAGTATAGTTGCCAGTATTTTTTCTGCACATGAAAGGTTTCAACTTTGTGAATTTATCGGCGTTGGTAAGTTGGTTGCAGTTAGAGTTGGCGGTTAGAAGTAAACATAGATACATCAACAAACATTAAAGTTGTCAAAAAATAAAAGGCCCGTTTTGACATTTATGAATGCGTTCTTGACACCTGTCAGTTTCATATAAACGAATACGTGCGAATTTGATCTTTATTAACTACTAGAACTGTCAATGTCAAAACGGGCCTTTTATTTTTTGACAACTTTACTTGTTAGTATCTAATCGTAAGTTGTTGTAGCAAAAGATGCTTCTGCCAATCCCTTTGGCGGACACGGAGCGAGGCAGGTTGTATTTTCTTAATTATAAGTAGGTGTTGCCTCGAAATTACTATTGCTACTTATTTTAACATCAGTATTGTTGACTTACTTGTATGGCTTTAATTGCGTAAAGTCAACATCGGTGTCCCCCGTAACTTCGATACACAGCAAACCAAGTCTTGTGAATTTTGGGTACCATTCCGTCAATCTTTCTGTACATAACGCTTTTACCGGAGCCACTACAAGTTAAAAAGCTTCATAAGGACTTTAACAACATCACAGGTACCTAACACATCAGGCAGAGATGTATTTTCAGCAGTCATGATTTACATAAGTCCGAGCTATTGCGGGTGAGTCTATTGCCATTAACCCTTCGTATCGACGAAATGACTTTTTAATTATTGTTTCTGTAATTAGGGCATTTTAACCCGGTTAACCGAACACAAATTCAGATTCGAGGCTAGAGAATTCCTACTAAAAAAAACAGTTAGGTACACTTAAACCGTCCCGTAGATCGGAACCCAGGACGCAGATAAGAGCCGTTAGGTCAGTATTTTCACCCGCCTGTGTTTAAGACACGAGCATTTAATACCTCCTAAGGACAAGTTACTTGTAACATTTTATTGCACGACGGATGTGTCAAGGCCAATCTCGTAATTTAAAACGTTCAAAATCTGTGTCGCAGCCTCATCTCGGCGACAAACAAATGTCAAAAACATGTCAAAATGTAGGGAAATTAGAAGTATTTTTTTACAGATTGAGACTAAGATCCTGTGTACGTTCGAATTGCCCCGCTGAACATAACTAGGTACATAAACTAACCAACATTGTACAGACGCCAGCCCATCACGCTAATAGTCACGAGCACTAATATTTTATACTAACATTTTGTAGTGTGCGATCTATTTTGTTATGTATTTTTGGGGTGTACAATAAAGTAAATATAAATAAATTAATACAAAAGTAGCGGTATACATATTAAGTGCTTAGGCACATTAATAATAAAAAATCGAATGATACGTTACAAAATAACCATACACTTGTGATACTGACTGTTGGTTACTTTATACAATCATACATAAAATAACCTTTTTCGTTCTAGGAGGTCAATAACGTAAGCAATCATCATAATTAAAATACATAGTTACGTACAAAAATATTAACAAATGTAGGTTACGGATTTTCCATAATTACATTTATCGGTAATAGCTGATATGAAACAATTTATGTAATATTTCCTGTTGTGTATTTACACCTACATTTACTACATGATTACAATAATTATAGGGTAAATAGTAAGTAACTTAAACCTAGTTCTAACATATAACTGGTGCAGGCTTAAAATTAATTTGATCTGCTAACTATTATCTCTTTTAATTTCCCCATTACCGAGAGCCTAATAAAAGATAACACAACATTACGCCCGTCTTATCGCAAGAGGTGGGCAGATGTGTAGATATGTACATCCAAATTCCATCAATTAGGTTTAAAACATAATCAGCCTAAAATATTTCCAGTGCTGGGCTATACGCCTCATCTTTTCGACAGGGAGAGGGCTGTAATCTAGTACGCGGGCCCAGTAAGCGTTGATAGATGTCACATGTCTTCGAATTTTTGTTCTAGGACATGCCGGTTTCCTCACGATGTTTTCCTTCGCCGTTTTGAGAGCAGTGGTGATGAAATTATTTACACATAGTATAGCGCCTGCCTGGGTTCGAACTCACGACCCGACTCATGAGTCGGGGTCGTTACCATTGGACCACCACTGCTTATCAGTTATGTTTAAGTCCCATGTAATACGAAAGTTAAATGGTAAGACTCAGAAGGGTACTAACTACTAAGACTTACTGTAAATAATTTTGAAGTCGCCAGTGTACTGCTTTCCTTCTAACTCCATCAGTAGCTGTACTATCGCCATTTCAAATACCACGGTCTTTCCCGACCCCGTAGGTGCAGACACAACGATAGATTTGTCTGGAATATAAAGACAAGGTGATGAATTTATTTAGGGTAAATTGATCTAGGTAACAACAGTCGGACCTTTATGTCTGACTTCCCTGTTACGGTAATTGCGTAACACACTAACAGTAGCAATGGCTTTCATTTTGACAGTTCAACAACATTCATTGCGTTACGCATTTACGTTGCTAAGCAGACAAATTTTTGAACATAATTATGGAGCAATATTCTTCAAAATCATTCAAAATGTGATTGAAATAGTGTGTTACGCAATTAGGGTTCTGGTCTGATACAGACCAGAGATAAACGCACTGTAGAAGTCAAATTGTTATACTAGACGTGCCTATTTGAAGAAGAGATGAATAACTAACCTGTATATAACGAATCTTCAATGACACTTGATTGAACTAGGTTAAAATATGGATATGAAAATACGTCTCGAAATTTTGGATCTGCAAAAAATATATGGTTATGTTTAATAGGTCGATACATAGCTAAAGAATCATTTAGGGTTCTTAAATAATAACAGACGGTTGCTATGTCCAAAAGTACCATACGGACGCATCCCGTCATCTTTTACTGATTACACTCCGACGGTAGGTACCTACCTGTTTTTTATATTTCTATGGTGCCTACATAATTATTATGTATATGTAGATAGGTCTAAGAATAGAATTACACTTGCCCACTTCCTCCTTACTGCGAAACTGGCCACGCTGCCCAGTACCTTTAGGTGGACGTTCAATAACTCTTGCATCTTCATTAAAATTATTATTAACAGTTAACGGTCTACTTTCAACTGACGACGACAAAGACAGAGGTTGGGAGTTGCATATTTCATCGACCAGAACATCTGTGAAGCTTGCACTAAAACAAATGAATAATAATTAGTATGTTACGATTTTACACTACATTGCAGCAGCATAAAAAAAAATGGTTTCTTTTCTCTTCATTCTGTAGGTTTATAAAAACATTTCTTGAAAGAAGAATCACAAAAAATAATATATATTTCATAATAGTCATTTCATTAATAAATTAATGTTACTCACAGAGTAGTATTCATTATTTGCGTGTAATTACACTGAACAAAATTAGAATTTTGTAGAAACTTTTTATAAATCCCGCCAAAACATTTCTCTGTCACAAAATGTCAAACGACACAAAAAATATTCGACATGGCAACTTCTTGGTAGCAATCATTTGAAAATTGATTAAAACGTTAAAGATTTTTTTAATGAACCATTTTTACAATTATTACCTTATAATTAACTTAACTTCGGTCTGTAACTGTTAGCGATCATCATTTGGATTTTTACGGCGGTTCGCAAACTAGGCGGTGGCGCCTGTATCTTGGGGACCAATTATTTAAAAATGTAATATAACTAAAACATAAATAACAATATCACTAAATCTTTATATTTAATTTAATTAAATTCTTTATAATCATTTCTTGTACTGGCAATTATTTTTGGTAATATTAACAGTAGATTGCGTCAAAAGATTGATATTGATATTTTCAATAAAAATCAATGAGAAAAATAAACACAACAATGACGCCAGGGACAGACGGCAACACCACAGAGTACTTTATACTATACTGAAAGGCAACACCAACACTAACATGCCGGAAGTCAGCTGTCTGTCAAGAAATTGAAAGACAAATATTTTTGTGCAATTTTCCTTGTCTTGTCTTCGTCTTCTACTACTGGCCAGTCTTCTTGCTCGTGTTAATTTCAGTTAATTTAATGTGTGTCCTATTGTTTTAATCACGAAGTCAAAAATCAACAATAATGTAAGTATTCGATTCAATTATTACAAGACAACAAATAATAACATTTTATAGAGAGCTACGTAATTCCAAGATTAACTTATTTTTGTTACAGGGAAGACGAAAGCCAGTGTGGAGATGCGGATACAATCAGTGTTGATACATTAGTTCTTGAACAAATGGTACAAAAGGAAAGGGCTAAAGAGATAACGGAATTGCAATCATTGAGCAAAAAAGTTTGTTTTCTTCACACAAATTTGTTGTACTATCGGCACGCAACATCTGCCATGGGTTCAGCGTGTTATCAGTTATGGGTAACTTTGCTAAAAAAAGTAGGCGGGACCCGCAATGGATGGCAGGAGCTTGGTTGCTCTTTAGGCCTGTCGCAAGATGATTTGTATGTGAGTTTTAATGTTGTTTTCATTTAGTCATGTCATTTGATATTTTCACTGCGTTTTTGTGTTATTGATAAGTCTATAATTGAGGTTTGAGATAATTTTATTATCTTAGTACAAAATTCACATACATGAGAATATTAAAACTATAACATAATTATGTCACTCAATGTTTGCTTGATACTATTTAGTGTTTTTTATTTTATTATGTTCCAAAGAAATATTAATATTATAAGTTAAAACTTTTAAGATAAAACACAAGCAATAGCCAAAAGTTATTTGTTAAAAATAATATTTTCGAACATAGAACTATATTGACATCTAATGTGGAATGTTTTTTTCTTCCCAGTACATAATGCACTCTGTGAACGAAGACCCTGTTGATGTGGTATTGGAAGTGTTCAGACAAAATGACAATGCAACAATTGACAAAATAGTGGATGCTTTAACAAAATTGGAGCGCTATGACATATTAAAGTCAATAGAAAAACCACTTTGCGAAATAGCTCAGTATTTCAATAATCATGACAGTGGTTATCAAAGCAAGGGCTCTGGGGATATAGTGCAGAGAGAGATTGTCACCATAAAGCTGCCTAGTCGCTTACCAGCACCTTTGTCTAAAAAAATTGTTATTGACAATAAGGACCCGAAAAAACCAAAACAACTCAGAAAAGCTGCCACTACAAATGAGCCCATAGTAAATGATAGTCCTATTCTTTTCTTGACTTATTCACAGGATGGTTTTCCGACTGCTTTAAACATACAAGAATATGTTGAAAACTGGTTGGATGTACCTAATGTTCAAGTCATCACTTTGAACAATAGAAGAGAAGAGTTGTATCAAAATCCTGAAAAGTTTATAAGGGAGTATTTTGAAAAAGTATGTATGACAATGTTAATTAATTGGCTATTTATTATACTACAGTGGGTTGCCAAATTATTAGGGACAGTCACATTTCTTATCAACTTCTTATTTTGGGTGCACTTGACTGCGTTTTGAAGTCGTAAAGTGTTGCAGGAATGTATTATTTACGTTCGTCATGTCTCTATAACATAAAATTATAAAAGAGTTAAAGGGGTATATTTATTTTCTACAATTTTTAGCAGCAGTGTACTTTAAACGCTAAACATGAAAGAGGAATTTGAATATTTGAAACAAAGTTATTTTCATAATTTAGCCACACACAAAATTTTGTTATAATGTAAGTATGTTCTATGTTATGGGTTGGATTTGGCATGGCAAGGCAATGGCCATGGCATCCATTGGTGGTTATTCCAACTAGCCCACCTCCCTCCAAGTCGATTATGTCTCCTGGCCTTTTGAGAACATCTGTATAAGATCTGGGTGTCCCGAGGGTTTCTGACCTAATCTCAGTGACGCCTGTGCACTCGAAGAGCACATGCGCAACAGTTTCCTCAGCCTCCATGCAGACCCTGCACAGGGGACTGTCCGTTATGCTTATTGTGTGGAAGTGTTTGTTTAGCGAGCAGTGTTCCGTGATGGTCCCCGTCAGCAGGCGCAGGCCGTTCCTGTCTAGGCGTTGTCAAGGCCTTCCTTCGGCTTCCTTAGACAGCCTGCAGCCCGGTGACGAGGTCCACCAGCTCTCTGCTTTTGTATGCGTGAGCTTCTGTAGCCACCTGCGTAGTTGGTTGAAGTGGATGGGCACGACAGGTTCCGGTCCACAGACTGAAGTGCTGGATGCCCTTCTGGTCACCTCGTCAGCTGCGTCGTTTTTATTACTGTTCGTTACAGTTACCCATTCTAGCGCATTGTGACATTCTAGTATTAGGTTCGATGTGATGCATTTATTTCCCTAGGGATTGCAGGACTGAGACGCTGTGAGAGATTATGCGAATATGGATGTCCGTAAATCTCCTGGCTTCTATGGCATAAACCGCGTGTATCTTGTACCCACACACTCTGCTTGGTAGACCGTGTTAGCATTCTCAGCGGGCTGGAAAACTCCCGACTCCAGTTCCGCAGTCGGTCTTTGATTCGTCAGGGTATACTCTCAACTCTTTTGGGCCTGAATGACTTTGCACTGTTCCTCTTTAAGCGCTATGTTGTAATGTTTTGAAAGCAGTATTGTTTCGAGGCTTTGTCGCAGGGTGATGCCATCATTGGCTGCCGTTTGATCGCATCTTCCTTTATGCGTGTGGGCCTGACCCCTCTGTTCTTTGCTCAGGGTTCCTGATATATACCAAGGCCGAAATAGCCAAAGAAATGATAACGACCAAGGTCAGACTCATAGAAAAACTAATTAAATATTTGTATAACCTTTATGTAGTTGTTCTGGGTCTGGCTGTTTGTGTATGTGAATTTAAATTATTGTAAGCGCACCCACGATACAGGAGAAATTTCTAGTGTGGGGGCAACGTTTTTTTTTAAAAACAAACCAATTCATGTTTGGCATCACAACCCTAAAATAAAAGAAAGTGCCATAAAGTGCATAGAAAGCATGTCCATTGTATAAAAGCACTAATTGAGGCAAAGGAATTTCACTAAGTACTGATCAGCACCAAGTACTTTTGTTCTTATTTGACTTTGTAAAAAACAATTTTATAAAAAATAAAAGCTTGTAAAAAAAATTAAGCTTTTGTTATTCCAATAACTGTGTTATTCTAATTAATTTAAGACTAATATTTTACAAATACCATTGTGACTACCCCTAATAATTTGGCAACCCACTGTAATAATAAAGCTTAAAAAGTTTTTTTGTTTGTTTGAACTCGCTGATCTCTAGAACTACCAGCTGGATTTGAAAAATCTTTATGAATTTTATAGCTCAATTCTTAAGGAAGGCTATATAATAGACTATTTAACATCAAAAAGTAATAATTAATGCTAAGCGAAAACGAGCAAAAATAAAAGCGCGGGCAGGCGATGCGATGCGACGGGGTGGGTTGGCGAACAAGAAATTCCACGCAGGCAGAAGCTAGTATTTTAATTTCTTGCATACTTTGATAATCACTTTCCCGTTTTTTTTTTCAGGCTGATATTATCATACCGATCATAACAACTGGCTACATAGAACAAATTAAGTCACATAATCCAGCTATTCCAAATACGTCTGATAATTTAGATCATAAATATGTTAATTTTATTTATAATCTTATTGTTAATCACTATATTCATGCATCAGGCTGCCTTAACAAGAGAGTAAGAAGTGTGTTGCCTCAAAATGCTAATGTTGATTTATTTATGAGTATCACAATGTATCCTGATTTGATGCCGTGGACATATGAAACCAATTTCGATGAGCAGTTCAAAGCTTTCTTGAAGAAGTAGTGTGTACTCTTGACTGTAAGCATTTCTATTAACTTTATTGCAACTATCTACACTTGCCATATACAATACTTTTAAATATTTTAATGTGGGATAACTTTTATATTGTTTACTGTCTGACATTGTACCTGATATCAATTGCATCAATTAAACAATATTTTTATAGAAATTAATCGTTTTTAATTTTAAAACTCTCCTTATTATTACATTATAAGATAGTACAAATGAAAAGAATATTGCAATACTAAATTTTACTAAGGCAATGCAAATCTTATTGCTAAGATTAATCCTTTAAATTTCAATTACAAAATATACTATAGAAAACATCAGGGTAATAAGAAAATGTAAATATTAATGAGATACACTAAAAGTACATTACACAAATGATGACAAAACATTACATGAGGTTGTACATATAATCCTGTTGTAATACAGATAGCCTGCCCAAAAAACACAAATTAATATGCTAAACATTACATTTAATGAAGAAAATAAGTAATATATTAGTATTATAATAAATAAGAGAGGTAGGTAGCTTGCTCTCATATTGTTTTTTCTTTATAGAACACACAAACAAGTAACTTTTAGGACAATGTAACATTTACTGCGTAAAATTAGAAAAGCCTAGTTTGCCTTCAGTTTCTGAAGTATACACAATGCTTAACACAGTCATAATGATTTATTTATAAGTTGATTTTACACAACAAAAGTTACATTCTGACATCAATTTCTTATTATTAACTGTTTATCAGTAAGAGGTATAAGAAAAAAATTTGGTATGAGGTGTTAACTCACATAATACTAAAAAAGATTATGCCTATATTCATTTCCCATGAGAGGATCAAGTTTTTATAGACATTTGATCTAATCTTGGTCGTCAGTCTTGCTCTCAACATCCTCAGTAGTTTCATCTGCAGTACTGACATCATTGACATCAATTCCAGTGTCATTGTTGCTGCTGTTTGCTAGTTCCTCCTGCAAAAATGTGTAAACATTTCAAATTAGGTGGTGTAAACAGGACAAACATTTGAACAGTTATACCAAGCACCAATATAACATAATGTTCAAGGAAGTCTGCCACATAGGAAAATCATGTGAGATATGATCTTGATTGAAAACATCAATACACATTTACTGTAGAATTTTGTGAAGCTGCTTGACAGACAGAACTTTAGATAGAAGATGAACAATTGATGAAGATTGTGGATGGAAGATTGACTACTCTACATTGGTTACCATACCTATTTAAAAGAATAACAAACTTAAGTTTTTAAAACAGGAGATACAATGACAACCACAATCCAATCAGTAATATTATATCCCCAGGCAATGTTTAGAAGAACATAATTTATATGTATGAATTGTCGTTTTGGGTAGTCAGAAGCCTGCAAGTGTGACAACTAGTCAGACTAAGGGGTATCATATTACCCAGTTACTGGGTTGTGGAGGTCAGATAGGCAGTTGGACCATGTAAAATACTGGTATTCAGCTGCATCCAGTTTGACTGGGAGCTAGTCCCAACATAGTTGGGAAAAGGCTAGGCCGATGATGATGACCTTGTATGCATGATTAGTAATTCCATCTTGTTTCATAAACTCCCCGAATATTGAGTTTCTTAGTCCTGCAATTATCTCACTGGGTGGGTGAATTAAGACTGCATATTACCTATTTTTGTATTTGTATTTTTTTAGTTTTATTTTTTTAATTTAGTTTAATTCATTTATTAAGTTTGATTCGGTGCAACTTTGATAAGTCTTTTTATTTCTATTTATTTTGTAACTTATGACATTTTTTTGTGTGCATGCAGAGTTCACCTGTAAGTGATTGTTACATTTTATTCTAATTTGTTGCATCTGTTTCATTTATACCAGTGTATACAATAGTTGTGAACCAAATAAATAAATATAAATAAACTTGCCTTGATCACTTCAACAAAACTGTTAGCCTCATCCAACATCTGTTTAAACAGGGCATTCTCTTCCTTTAGGTCTTCAATGATTTTACGGAGTTTCTCATTTTCATCCAGAGCATCTTGTAAAGCAACTCTGAAAATTAAAAACAAATCTTTGTTCAAACATAAAATAAAGAATTTTTTGGAGCCATTTGCATAGTGGTGTAACAGCTTTTTTGACCAGATTGCTGATTGCAGTAACAAGGAAGGATCATCCTCCTTGCACATATACTTACACTTATTAATAGAACTAACAGGTACTTACTGACGCTTCCCAGCTAGGAGTTCCCAATACTTTTCTGATGGGCCTTCAAGATTGGTCAAATCTTCAACAGTGATTTTCGTGTCAAGGTTTGCTTGAGTTTCTTTGGTGGACAAGTTCTTGCGTTTAACCTCAACATCACTAAAATCAAAACAACATAATTTAGGAACTTTATCTAAAAGTTGTTGTTCAATCATAGATTAAAGCACATTATTACTCACGCAGGGGGCGACTCCTGGCTTAATTGGTGCTTCAAACTTTTTGATGGTCTACCCACTAAATTTTCCCTATCTGTAGCAGTGTGTTGAAGTGTTTTGAGGGATCTCCTCGTTACTCTCGTCGACTCCTAAAAAGCATATAAAATACTTAGTATCAAACAAAAGATAGATCAAAATACGTGAACCGGTAATGAGCTGGGGACCGTAAAACAAAGCATAAGTTGTCTCTTACCTGGAGCTCTTGAGTGCTCATGGTGAAGTCTGTTCTGATAACCGATTTATTAAGATGCAATGGTCACTTTCTGTTGCAGAAAATAAACAGAAGAACCTAATAATTTGTCCTATTTACCAGCTCACAACGAACGCCAATTGACACTTTTTGACAGATACTTTTTTGACAGCTGCTTTTCCCGCCTCTTGATTCTACTTTTTATTGTTATTCATATGTAGTATAGCTAGGCTTTTTAGCGTATGGTTTTATTTGTGTAAAGCGAGGTATACAACCTGTATTGTTTTGTAAAGCTTGCCTCTTACCGCCGCAAATTACAAGCCTCTGCCAACTCACAAACATGGATGATGAGAATAGATAGGCCGTTTGGCTTGACAGGTAATAATAATAAGTTCTCGTTCGAGGCTCTCGTTATAGTCCGCTCAATGAATAATCAAAAAGGAGGTGTAGACTGCGTGAGCTGGGACTTAAGCGGTTTCTTCAGAAAGTTGTTCAGGGTGCTTAGGGAGTAAACATACTAAAAGTCCCCGCGTCTAGAGGGTGAGCCGGAGGGGGGTTGCGGATAAAATTTCCCACTTTTGAGTTTTCCGCTAATATCTTTAAAATGGTGCGTCGTAGAGAAACAATATTTTCTATGTAATGAAAGCTCATAAAATTTTCTACAACTTTTACATAATACATTTTTTCGAATTCCTACCCATTTTTGAACTACACGTACTGGAAAAGTGAAAATTTGCGAAAAATCTTCTTGTTTCAATGGTTATGATATATGGTATAATGGTTATGGATATGTTCCAAGACAAATTGATATCAGCCGACCACCTCAATTTGTATCGTCGCCTTTGTTCTTGTGACTTCTTACAGTTAGGCGAGTTTGTGCACCCATCAAATACCACAGTACGACTTAATCCAGGATAGTGGCGGTTGATGTAGATGATATATCCATCACAAATCGTGGAACACAGGCATTTTTTTTTCTAAATTACTCTGTACAGTAGGAATCCACCGTCCACTACTATCAAAGAGTAAAGTAATATAGAGGGAAACTACTATGTTCATTTGAGACAGTTCAACAGCCTAGATAGTAGGCTCGAACAGACTGTACAGGACAGATTTGGTGGTCTTCCTCATCCCAATTTCATTAAAAAATACCAAGGGAAATGGGGCCAACTCGTATTCCAAGAATTCCATTAAATCGTCCTCTGATCGTTTGCTTATACACATTCGCTGAATTATCAGTGTTGGGTCAACTACAACCATTCATCTCAACGGCTAAACGGATTTGAATGAATTTTGGTAGGTAGTTAGGACCTGGATTAACATATTATAGGCTACTTTTTTATCCCAAAATAACGCGGACGAAATACTCGTAGCAGGCAACAGACAGTGTTTGATAAAAGTCGTTTTTTCAAAAAATTTTACTTTTCCAGTACGTGTAATTTGAAAATGTATAGGAATTCGAAAAAATGTATTAGATAAAACTTGTAGAAAATTTTATGAGCTTTCATTACATTAAAAATATTGTTTCTCTACGACGCACTATTTTAAAGATATTAGCGAAAAACTCAAAAGTGGTAACTTTTATCCGCAACCCCCCTCCGGCTCACCCCCTAGACGCAGGGACTTTTAGTATGTTTACTCCCTAAGCATCCTGAACCAGTTTCTAAAGAAATCGCTTAGGTCCCAGCTCACGCACTCTACAACACCCTTGTTGAGTGGACTATTAGGCAGATGAAAGGCTTAATTCAGAAAGCGGTATAAGCGCATATTGAAAATAAAATCTATCCATACATTTCAAGCTTTATTTTGCCAGCTTTTTTCGATTACCGATCCTCGACAATCTCACAGATTCAAACGTGAGAATATGCCGTTTGGCTTGACAGGTAATAATAATAAGCTCTCGTTCGAGGCTCTCGTTAGGCAGATAAAGGGTTTGATTCAGAAACCGGTATAAGGGCATATTGAAAATAAAATCTATACACACATTTGAATTTGTGATGGTATATGAAGTTTAGTATGGCAGGTCTAGTGTGGATCAATCTTTTCTGCATAATTGATAATTTTGTTTGTTGGCAGGTACAACGAAACTGTCATGTTCGTTGGAATGATGGTTGACATTTGCTGAATTGACACTGACAGTCATATAATTGCGCTCGGTGGGAGATGTTTTGTGATAGGTAGTAAAATAAAATAATAATAAATTCAATAATTATCTATTTCTTTAACTAACGATAGCGCGTGATTATGTGCTAAAAACCCAATCAGTTAATAACTTTCATTGGAAGTATCATCATGGTGTAATGTAATTATAGTCTATCGTGATACGTATTTTCATAAAATTTAATTAATATTTTATTCGGTTCTTATCTTATCTTTATCTGAAGTACATTTTTATCTTTTGGTGTTAGTTTATAGATACAAAGGTTTCTCCAGGATATAGCGAAACTGGCCGAAAATGGATACTCTCAAGTAAGTTACTTTTAAACGTAGCTATTTTACAACTTAGTACCTGCGTCAGAAGGAGTCAAGGTTACGTCTTAACGTTTGTATACTTGACTTTTTCATGGTTGCACTAATTAATTAAATGATTGCTATGAAACTTTCAGATTCTATTTTGTCACCTGGAATGTGGCAACCAAGAATCCAGGACAAGATCTAAATGCCTTATTAGACTTCCCATCACAGTTTAATAAAAATAAGCCACTACCAGACTTTTTCGTGATTGGGTAAGTACTTATGTGGTTCATGATTACTTGCATAATGTTTGCTGTATCCTACTTATTTTCTAGGTCAATGAGGTACATAGGAATTCATTGAAAGAATTGTCTGTTTAACTTTGACATAACTTGTTTATAAGAGGAAATGTCTAATTCTTGTACTAATTGAAATATTATAAATACATAATAATATCTTTGTTGCCTAGCCATTGTCACGTAGTTGATCTACTTTTATCCTATGAAATTAATTGCATCCTAACTAAGGAAAATTTTGAAAATTATGGCCAGGAACCTATGTATAAAGTTAATTTAATAGCATTAGGTAATAATACTAATTAGCTGACAGAGAATATTAATAGCAATGTCAACACTATACATATATACCTAGCGAACAAACTAAAAATGATGTTTGCATAAAATTTCCTCATAGCAACTTAATATCATGAGTTTTATTGAAAGATATATTGTTTATTTTACCATGTATTTCATAATGGAAGTATTGAAGGTCAAACAGGTTAACATACTTATTTACGATATACAAAATGTAATGGGTTTTTAATATAAATATTGATATGCTTAACAGCGATTGTTTTTCCTACATTGAAAGGTATTAAAAATATATAATTACCATAAAAAAGAAATCACTAAACGATAGTGTACAGTCCTTTCAGAGTTATTTTACCTCTGATTTTGCATCACTGTCCAAATCATAGTGATCTTTATTCTCATTCAAATAAGGTCGCTGTTGGGTTGCTGCCACTGACAAGTCTGTCAAAATTATTGTGATCTTTATTCTTGTTACGATAATGTTGCTGTTAGGTTGCTGCTGTCAGAGGTAAAATAACTGTGAAAGGACTGCCTAAACATATGTAGTAATTATAAAATAGTATAATGTCAAATATGTTGGCCAGCATTAAAAAAAAAACTATAATTACATAAAGACTTGTTATTAAATTAAGTTTTCCTCAAGATAACAAATTATTTTACTGGGTTGATAAAGAATAATATTCACAACAATACATTTATGGAGTTTTATAGTGTAGTGACATGTTTGAGTCATCTTTCTCTTGCTTTTATCCCAATTTATTAGGGGTTAGAGCAAGCTGTCTTATTCCATACCTCTCTATTAGTCGTCATCTGAGTAGTCTGAGTAAAAAAAAAAAAAGAAAAATATGCTACCATTATTAACTTGCTTTTTAAATATCATTAAGGTTTTTATGTTTATTGTCCAACTTGGAATTTATTTATAAAGTGCCATTTCTCAGTCCACAAAACATTTTATTACAGACTACAAGAAGTCAAGTCCCAACCACAGAATCTGGTAATGGACTCACTGTTCACCGATTCGTGGACACAATCATTTAACAAAATACTTTGCCGGCAAGGCTTCATCATTGCCAAGAGCACCAGATTGCAGGGTATACTGCTGCTGGTCTACACTCAGCTGAAACATGTCATACACCTGAGGGATATTGAAGCTCAGTATACTAAGACTGGACTGGGAGGAATGTGGGTGAGTGAGACAAAAATACTTTAATCCATTTTATTTTGAAGGATAATACATGTGCTGCAATGCAATGCAGTTCAGATGATATAATATATCACAAATACATTTTAGATAAATTATTTATTTTCTGTAAGTAGGTTTGTACAAACACTTTTACATGTCAATCATATTTTTTTAACCTAGATGAGGATGATGTTTCCTATCTGCTTACTCTGAGAAGAAAGGCCGAAACAAACTCAGAGGTCACAGTCTCTTTTAAGAGATGTCTAACTATCTCTACATATTGTACTTTTATGAATGAATCTTATTTCTATTTGTATCAGAAATTAAAATAGAAGATAGACTGAGCTAACTAGTGCTTTTTCCAGTGCAATTTCTTCCAAATCTTTTAATAAAATGTTTGCGTATTAAAACATTTTTTATCGCAAAAATATACCGTAATTACTATTCTTAATACTTATACCTGACATTTCCAAATCTCTGTTAAATATATAATAAGAAAAGTGTTGCATATTTCTTTAATTAAATAAATTATACCTATATTTATATGCAGAAAATATTTAGGTATACTTCATTTCTATTAGTACTCATTATCGTACATTGATAAATATGCTTCGTGCCGTCCGCTGGCGTGTACTGCACCTTACATTCAGACGCCGTAATAATGCGACCACCCGAACATTACATCTGTAATTAAAACTACATTTAAAATGAAGCAAATTGCAGTTCTTACAATCATCTGCAATATACCACTAGAGTGTATTCTATCTCAGAGTTATTTGTAACACACATCACGTTATGCAATTATTATTACATACCAAGAGCAAACTCAGCTAAAATGATAATTCATTTGAAGATTAGTTCAAACATTGTTTTTTAACTAATCCTATATTTCCACGATTGCGTGTTAGACTTAGTTAATAATGATAATTAGGAGTGGTAATACAGCATTGTAATATAGCATGTTTATGTGGTTAAAATATCAATCCTTACTAATATTATAAATACGAAAGTAACTCTGTCTGTATGTTTCCTTTTCACACATAAACCACTGAACGGATTTGGATAAAATTTGGCATAGAGATAGATGGCATCCTGGGGAAGGACATAGGCTAGACTTTTTGTCCTGGTAGCACGTTAGCGTGGGATAATTTCCGACATCCACGCGGGCGAAGCCGCGGGCTTGTATAAAGTAAACGAATATCAACATAAAATAAAAGAATAGGAAATTAAATATTTCGTTGTATGGATTCCAGAGTGGGCGTTACTTACGCCCCTAAGCTGCGGCAAGTAGCTTGATTTCGGAGGCGTACGAAACGTTCACCCACTCAAGTTTTAAACCGGTACAATCCTGCGGGGTAATTTCGTAACAGATATACAATAGCAATCGTTCGCAATGCCTTTCATTTTAACCGTCAGCCACGTTCATTGCGTTATTTATTTTTTCAAGCAGGCGAATTATTCAAACCTGTGAAGCAATGGATTAATTAGGAATTTCCCTCAAAACCCTCGGATTGTGAATGAATGCGTGTTACGCAATTAGAGCGCTGTTTAATTTGTAGGGTGCTAACGCAATAATGAACGCTAGTTTTCCATCTATGCGCTTTAAAGTTTATTTCTTTATTTATGTATAGCCAAAGCATGTATGCGTAGAATAAAAGTCAATTCTTTAAAAAATCTCATAAATTCTCACGAAATCAACGCCGTTTATAAACTGGTTACAAAGTGTAATGTTTACAATAATAATAGGTGTCTAGTTTTACTTGTTTCCTGCTCCCTAATGGCTTAACACACTATCACAATCTGAATCATTTGGAAATATATTGAACATCCATTGCTTCATACACTTGAAAAAACTGTCTGCTCATCAACGTAAATAACGCAATGAATTCTGTTGAACTGTCAAAATAAAAGCGATTCCTACTGTTAGTGTTAATGATATTGCGCGTGCGCTTGATACCCAACGCTTAAGATTAAGGAAGTTTAATTGCTCTATTGCAACATTAAGTAAGGTTTAATTCTTTTCGTTCTCAAATAATCACGATAAGTTATCGCGTGAATGCCTAAAATAACAGTTTACGATCGATTTTCTTTATTTGCTTACCCAATGCCTTGATTCTACATACCTAGGTGCTTAAGCAATTGTTTAAATCGATAAGGCCTTGAGTGGAAAATTTTGTATGCACAAATCGTTATCGCGCCCTTGAACGGTATGTTTGAACTACAAAGTCACACGTTAGGCCTACCTACTTACTGTAACTGAAACATTTTATGTGCCGTACTTTTACTACAGGACATTTACAATACACCCTAACTTATTCGAAAGACGTCATTATAAAATATCTAATGAACCAATCAATATGCCTTACCTTTTCCCAACTACATCGGGGACGGCTTCCAGCCTAACCCGATGCAGCTGAATACCATTATTTTACATGAAGCGACTGCCTATCTGACCTCCACAACCCAATTACTGTGTAACACGATACCCCTTTTTTTTTTTTTTGAGCATGGGAAATCATCAAATGACTCCTCCTGCTCTGGGTGGAGCAGAAGGGAGTGTCAGACTTTTACTGACTAAAACCCACCCGTGTTCCTTCAGTTGCCTGTGCCAGGGGCCACGGTATCTCTTTCGAACAACCCGCAGCCCCGGCGGCATCGGCCCTAGCGGACCGTCAGTTCGTGCTGACAGCTCTTTGAGGCGCGCGTGGAACACAACGCGCCGTCGACCCGGGCCTGGTCCTTACCGGGCGGCGAGCTGCCCATAGCTCGCCGCCCGCAAGCCCGCGCCTACGGTGGCCGGGAGTCGGCTGTTGACTCCCGTCCAGGGCGTCTCCTGCGGCGGCTAGGAGCGCGAGGGTGCAGCGATTGCCTCTCCCTCGCGCGCTCCGCCTGCTCCTTCGCGGGCATTACTGCTTCGCAGAAGGAGGTGACGGCCTCCCATTCACTCTCGCTCCGGACCATGGCCTGTATGAGGGCCGGACGCGAGAGGTCGCCGCCGCCGATCGCCGCCAAGAGGACACGGCGGGGTCCCGCCCAAGCCGGGCAGACCTCCACCGTATGCTCCACCGTGTCCTCCGGGCGATCCCCACAGTGGTGACACCCTGGCGTTTCCTCCCGCTTTATCCTGAACAGGAGCCTCCCGAAACAACCGTGTCCGGTGAGGACCTGCGTCAGGCGGAAGGTGAGGGCGCCGTGGCGCCTCTCTAGCCACTCCTCAAAGAGGGGACTTATCGCCGCAATTGTGGCGTGCCCAGCGCTGGGTTGCGACAATCGCACTCTCCATGCCGCTATGAGATCCCGCCTGGGCAAGGACTTTGGCTTCCAGATCCCATGGCGGCAATCCGGCAAGGAGGCTCGCCGCCTCAGCGGAGACCGTGCGGTATCCTCGAATGAGCCGGACAGCCATGACCCTTTGGGACGCGATCAACCGGCGGGCTGGTCGCCGCCTCAAAGATCGCGCCCATACCGGTGCCCCGTAAAGGGCCATGGCCCGCACGACCCCCGCATAGAGCCTCCGGCAGGAGGCGTTTGGTCCCCCTAGATTGGGAAGGAGCCGCCTCAAGGCAGCCCCGGCCCGCTCCAGTCTGGGAGCCAAACGTCGGAAGTGCTCCACGAAATTCCACCGGCTGTCGAGGACGAGTCCCAGGTACTTCATCGTCAGCTCGACGCCGATGTGAACCCCTCCCGCCGTTATTTGAGAACCCGACGGTGGCGCGTCCCGAGGACCATGAAAACACATGGCCTCAGATTTGTGCAATGCCACCTCGAGTCCCAATTGCCGGATCCTCTCGACGATTGTCGCAACCCCGCGTGTCGCTGCTTCGGCCGCCGCCTGGTGCGACCTCCCCTGCGCCAGGACCAGCGTGTCGTCAGCGTAGCAAACTACGCTGACGCCATCAGGGAGGTCGGCGCGCAGCACCCAGTCGTACCCGATATCCCACAGATGCGGCCCTAGGACCGATCCCTGTGGGACACCGCACGACATCTCTCGCCGGTTCCACTCTCCCCGGTGACCGGGGTAGATGACGGCCCTGTCCGTCAAATAGGCCTCGACAATGCGACGGAGGTAGGTCGGCATCCGGTGATACCCGAGTGCCTCCCTGATGCAACTCCAGGGCAAGGTATTGAAGGTATTGGCGATGTCTAGAGACACCGCCAAGACAACCCCACCCCGGGCCACAGCATCCCCCGTCGTGAGGGCTCGCACGCACATGATGGCATCCACCGTAGAGCGCCCCCTGCGGAAACCAAACTGGCTGTCCGCCAAATCCGGCCCCACCCGCACCAGCTGCCCGGCAAGGCGGTCTGCAATTACTCTTTCAAAGAGCTTGCCCACCTCGTCGAGCAGCACGATGGGCCGGTAAGCGGACGGAGAGTCCGCAGGGCGCCCCGGGACACGATACCCCTTTTTTTTTTTTTTTTGTGGATGGGAAATCATCAAATGACTCCTCCCGCTCTGGGTGGAGCAGAAGGGAGTGTCAGACTCTTACTGACTAAAACCCACCCGTGTTCCTTCCTTAGCCCTTTACGTACCAGGGCAGCGGTAACCCTTTCGGACAATCCCGCTACCCCGGCAGGCTTCGGCCCTGTCGGGCCCCGTCAACTACGCTGACATCTCTTTGAGGCGCGCGTGGAACACATACACGCCGTCCGGCACGGGCCTGGTCCTGATCGGACGGAGAGCTACCCATTGCTCTCCGCCCGCAGGCCCGCGCCTACGGTGGCCGGGAGTCGTCACGCGGCTCCCGACGCCCGGAGCGTCTCCCTCGGCGGCTGAGGCGTGAGGATCTTTCCCTCGCCCATCCCGCCACCTCCTTCGCTAGCATGACTGCTTCGCAGAAGGAGGTGACCGCCTCCCACTCCCTCTCGCCCCGGACCATGGCTTGCACCAGGGCCGGGCGCGAGAGGTCGCCGCCGCTGCCGATCGCCTCTACGAGGACACGGCGGTGCTCTGCCCAAGCGGGGCAGACCTCCACCGTATGCTCCACCGTGTCCTCTGGGCGATCCTCGCAGTGGTGACACCCGGGCGTCTCCTCCCGCCTGATGATGTGCAGGAACCTCCCGAAACATCCGTGTCCGGAGAGGACCTGCGTCAGGCGGTAGGTGAGAGCGCCGTGACGCCTCTCTAGCCACTCCTCAAAGAGGGGTCTTATCGCCGCTATCGTGGCGTGCCCTGCGCTGGGTTGCGATAGTCGCGCTTTCCATTCCACCATGAGACCGCGCCGGAGGTCCGTCCGCTCCGCAGCGATTTGCCGCGGGTGCAGAGTTTCCCCCCGACGTAGTGCCTCCGCGCGCCAGTCATACAGGCGCGCGAGGACTATCGCCTCCAGATCCCATGGTGGCAGACCGGCAAGGAGGCTTGCTGCCTCGCCCGAGATCGTGCGGTACCCCCGGATTAGCCTTACGGCTACCACCTTTTGGGGCGCGTTCAGGTAGTGTGAGGCTCGAAGCCGCAGTGAACGCGCCCATACCGGGGCCCCGTATTGGGCCATGGACCGCACGACCCCCGCGTAAAGCCTCCGGCAGGAGGCGTTTGGCCCCCTCAGGTTGGGCAGGAGCCGCTTTAAGGCGGCCCCGGTCCGTTCCAGTTTGGGGGCCAAACGTCGGAAATGCTCGACGAAGTTCCACCGGCTGTCGAGGACGAGACCCAGGTATCTCATCGTCTTCTCGACGCCGATGTGAACCCCTTCTACCATTAGTTGGGATCCCGAAGGTGGCTCGTACCGGGGCCCATGAAAAGACATGGTCTCGGACTTGTGCAATGCCACCTCGAGACCCAACTGCCGGATCCTTTCCACGACTATCGCAACCCCGCGTGTCATCGCGTCGGCCGCCGCCTGATGCGACCTCCCCTGCGCCAGGACCAGCGTGTCGTCAGCGTAGCAAACTACGCTGACGCCATCAGGGAGGTCGGCCCGCAGCACCCAGTCGTAACCGATGTCCCACAGGAGCGGCCCCAGAACCGATCCCTGTGGGACACCGCACGACATCTCTCGCCGGTTCCAATTCCCGT
The DNA here is from genome assembly GCA_947507525.1 of Apamea epomidion. Classification (NCBI taxonomy): domain Eukaryota; kingdom Metazoa; phylum Arthropoda; class Insecta; order Lepidoptera; family Noctuidae; genus Apamea; species Apamea epomidion. The sequence goes on from OX382237.1 coordinate 12,346,257, forward strand.
CGCGACCGAGGTAGATGACGGCTCTGTCCGTCAAATACGCCCCGAATATTCGACGGAGGTAAGTCGGCACCCGGTGATACCGGAGTGCCTCCCCTATGCAGCTCCAGGGCAGGGTGTTGAACGCGTTGGCGATGTCGAGTGACACCGCCATGACCACCCCACCCCGGGACACCGCGTCCCCCGTCGTGAGGGCTCTCACGCGCATGATGGCGTCCACCGTCGAGCGCCCCTTGCGGAAGCCAAACTGGCACTCCGCAAGATCCGGCCCCGTCCTCACCAGGTGCCCGACGAGACACGATACCCCTTGGCTACGAATCGTAGCATAATAAATCTTTATCTTCAATATCAAAAGCCGGTCAAAGTATACCATAAGGAAGACATCGCATAAGTCCTACATATTTCTTTATGGAATGTCCCGTAAATAGGACTGGAAAATGAAAATTTTCCCTCGCAATGCGTAGCTGCGACCATGACTTGGTGTCGTTCAGATTAATGTTATAAGGAAAAACTTAAACATGTCGATTCTTTGTCACTAATATGTCTATTTGTCTAGTCCTAGACAAATATCTACATAATTATATGAATGATAAAATATATGTCGTTTAAAACTTATGATAACGTGATCAGTTTTCATGAAATAAATATGTAGCGAAGATAATGTTAAATGCAGAAATGGATGGTTGACTATTGGAGGAAACATAATTATAGTATGGGCAATTGGGCATATCCATAATCAGCCTATAATGTTCCCACTGGCGGGACACAGGCCTCCTCTCTTTCCTCGAGTTGGTGGATCTGTCTTCGAATTTTTGGTAACTGGGACGTGCCGGTTTTCTCACGATATTTTTCTTTACCGGTTTGAGAGCAGTGGTGATTAAAATAAATGCACAAAGTAAAGTGCCTGTCTGGGTTCAAACACACGACCTAACAACTCGGTAAGTCGGGGCCGCCACTGCTCTATTTATTAACTATGATATGTTATTGAAATGATGTCATGAATAAGGGCTGTGTATAAAATTAGTCGGGCAGTGCCGCTCTTGACCTCGATCTTGCCTTATTGATTTTCTACGTAAATGGAAAAAACGTGATTTGTATCCACTGTACTGTTGTACAGTGGATACGAATCACGTTTTTTCACTTTAATGCTGTCCCTAGCTCCTTCATTATTTATAAAGTTGTAATTGTTAGTTTATACTACGTGCAATGAAGTGTTTTGTTGTTTGACCTGTCGCTTCACACTAAGCGCAATTATTGTTGGCAGCCGTCGGATTTTACTCTATTATATAAATCGACCGTGGAGTCACACGTTGTAGGTCTATTGTAGGTAATAGATATGTTGTCTATACAAGTATTAGCTGATCCCGCGCGATCATCGCATCATAAGAGACTTCATACACCCAACCAGATAAATAGTAATCTATACAGGGTGGCAGGAAAATAAAAATATATATATATGCCAGGGGGTCTAGAATCATGTCCTGAATCCATGGCTACAGTTTGCGCGTCGATGGCCCTGCCACCCTCTATGTTAACTCAGGACATGGACTATCTGTGTGCCAAATTCCATCTAAATTCATTCATCCGTTTATGCACGATTGAGTCACAAACATACACATTCGTAATTAAACACTTATAAGAAGTTAAAGACCGATTTCGATTCTGCCAGGGGTCGTATTACGAAGTATGCCATCATGATTCCAGTGCGAGAAAGGGATGGTGCTATCACTCATGTGTAGCTCCGTCTCTCTCTTACACTGGAATCATGATGGCATTAAACCGCCAATACGGGACCTGCTGGTTATTTTATCGGGCAAGTATCAAATCGATTGGATGGAGGACAGGATGTTAGTTTTGTAGTACTTAGATATCATTACACCACATTTTTTTTTGCGCTTGGACTCTGATTGCGTCACGCGTCGCGTATCGTCGGTGACATCAAGTCATCATGGAAGTAGATAGCACTCCGATAAACGTGATACACGTTTGTCGGAGTTACCTTCAGGCGACAGTGTTTTTTTTCTTTTATGAGTTTGAGTATGCTTATCTGCATTCTGAGGATGTGAATTTGGTTGGTCATGCCCAAAGTATGCAGTCGTATCCTGAGACTTAGATTTTAGGTCCTTAGGTATACGAGCTAATATGAGCTCTTCAGTCAGCCAGCTTTCAGTGTGGTTGCGACTTGCGAACAATCTCGTGTTTTAATCGGGCAAGCAACATATCCATTAAAATAGCCTTTACGAGGGGCGATACTCAGCCCTGCTACGACCTTGCTGTATTTTCTCTATATTTTTATTACGGTATAATAATACCAGGTTACTTACCGTCCCACTGCAGGGCAAAGGCCTTTTCTCATACACATATATCCACCACGCTTGCTCACGATGAGTTGGCGATTTCAAATTTATTTTGACTATAAGTCCAGATTTCCTCACGATATGTTCCTTCATGCTGTTCTTATATTGTTCGTGCCGATACGAGCTAAAAAGATTAAAGGAAGAAGACATGCAACATGAAAACAACAAACCGAAGCGTTAACCCAAGAAAAATATTACCTACCAAACGTCGGTCCATTGAAATTTAAGAATACATAGTAATTTACAAAACATTCTTGTTTCAGGGTAACAAAGGGGCTGTCAGTATAAGATTCAACATATACGGGTGTTCGATGTGCCTCGTAAACTCTCACCTGACTGCCCACGAGCATCTGTTGGCTGATCGCATCAATGACTACAACACGATAATAAAACAACACATGTACCATGTCAGCGAGACTACCAACATTTTGTATCATGAGTAAGTACCTACCTATATTTTTCTTTTTTTTATTATTGAATGGGCTTTAATCACGCCTGTTGGAAAGCGATGGATGAGGTCTGATGGAACAAGCGTGCCCAGAAGATGCCTGTTCACTCTTGCTTTGTAGGCAGACGGGAACACAGAAGCTGGCAGACGTTCTTTTTCTCGTATAGATTCAAATCGAACTCCTACCGTCTCATTACAAAATTAGTTCTAACTTTAGTTCAAGCCCCAATCTTCTAGCCAGTTATTGTATTTTGTACCTTATTCCGACGCAACTGAAGTTCATTATTCAAAAACTGACTTTAGAACCGACTCTACGTTGTCAGTTTTGTATAAAGATCTGTATTTAGATCAACGTTAGGTTCTTATTACTAAAACTAGCTCGATGGTTTGAATGAAACCATGTGTTAAAAAAATTCTTGTTTTTCAATAATACCGCTAATGACTAAAACCCCACGATTTTCCTCCTGCATGAGTCGGGATCGCGGGACTCCCACATAATTCGCGCCCCTGGATTTTCCACTTTTGTGCCATTACTCTGACCAAATTGCGCGCTGACTTGTTGACCCATGCCAGTTGTATTTAATTTTTTAATTTATGGACAAATGTTTTCATATAACATCTTTAATCATATTAATGTAATTTACATAAATCAGTTTACTAAACGTTTACCCGAAGCACTTGGAAAAAAGTCCGCGCATTGTCGCGTCATAATCATTTGTCTTTCTTAAGAATTGTGTGATGTCAGTGAACTTAAGGTTATAGTCATTAACTACGTAGTACGACATTTGTTTCTTCTCCATTTATTATCTACTAGTTTCTAACCCACCGTATCGCATTGCATGGCCAGTGGTGCTATTACTTCGTTATCAATTCTGATTTTTTTTTGTTTTTCCTCAACTCTTAAGGGTATTAACATGATGTTAAGCCTATAGCCCCCGTAATGAATTGGGCTATCTAATGCAATCATATTTTTCAATTCCGACGGGCAGTTCCAGAGATTAACGCGTTCAAACAAACAAACTCTTCAGCTTTATTATTAGTATGGATATCGCGTCAGCTTTATACTTAGTAATATTTCCTATAGAACTACTGAACTATTCTACATATCTCTATAGGTACACATTATCTTTTATTATCAGAACGTTATACATAGTTATCAAACTAATCGACAATCTGCATTGAAATTATGGTATGGTAATTTTAAATGTTGATTCAATACTACACAGAAGATTGTTAGAGATACAAGATAATAACATAATTTTAAAATCGTCCCTGTCAATGTTCTGACTCATATATTTATTAAATAATATATCAATTGATCTATCGATAGTAACATTTATAGATAAATAACCTTTATCAGTTTCTAACAAAATCTATACTAATATTAACGTTGAAGAGTTTATTTGTTTGTTTGAACGCGCTAATCACTGGAACTACCAGTCGGATTTGAACATTTCTTGTTGCATTTGATAGCCCAGTTCTTGAGGAAGGCTATAGGGTACTTAACATCACGCTAAGACTCAGAGGACCCGAACAAAAATTCAGAAAGAACGCTATGCGATGCGACGGGGTGGGGCGGAGCAAAAAGATATTTCACATGAAAGAAGATTTAATAAAATATCTATTGATCTGTCACTAGTAACATTTATAGATAAATATTTCTATCAGTTTCTAACAACATTATTGATAATCCGAATCAGGCGTGTTTTATCTGATGTACTTAAAAAGATACATGACTCTCCCTGATAACGGTATTAGTGAAACCTCATTGTAAGTAAACAGGAAAATTCAATCTGAGTAGATTTATCAATGAAACCCGTCTATTTTCCGAGAAATAAGGCGTTTTTCTCATTTTCTTTATACATAGTAACGTTATCACGACTTATCTGTGTCGGTGTTGATTTTTTATTTACTAGTGTCAAGTCCATTATCCTTAACTATAGTTTTTGCGAACCTTCATACCAGGCCCTATACCACAAAACTACAATTTAGAAGTAACCACTTAAATTTGATAGCATGCATGGAATAGCAAAGCGTGCATGGCATAGCATGCATTGTATGCCATAGCATGCATAGTATCCCATAGCATGCATAGTATCCCATAGCATGTATGGCATCGCATGTATAGCATAGCATAGCATGCGTGGCATAGCATTCAAATTTTGTAAATCTTACATAACACTCTTAAGCCACATAATTGTAAACCTTACAAATATGTAAATTTTATAGACTTGCAGATTATAAATGTAACTATACATATTTGTAATTTCTGTGTTACGCGATTTTTATACCATTTAGCAATTTTGTATAATTGTAGGCTTGTATAATTATGTGGTATAGGTCCCAGATATTTGTGAGAAATTAAGTTATTTGATTTCCTAGTATAGGACCCGAAAGTATTTAAATATTGACCTTTGTATTAAGCCTTTTATGTTTTATTCATAAGGATATTGTTAAAGGTTCTTTGGTAAAATAACAACTTAATTAATTATTAAGAATGTGTTATTTACAAAAGCTACAATTCATGTCCTAGAATTGTTTCGTCAGGCTTTAATACTGAAATACCAACTTATGACCATGACTGCAGTTTATTCGTAATTTCGTTATGACGCAGTGGGACTTGGTCCTTCCCCCGCATTTACTTTATTTTTTACGATTAGAGCCCACCTATGGAAATCCTGCTGATCATACTCTCCTTTTGTCTGCTATTTTTCTCATACTTACACCTATGAGAATAAAATACCACCTCAGACGCTAATTTGCATGGTCCTCACATGATCTGACAAAGACAAAAGTTCTCTCTAAGTTTGTTTCGGTGTTTTGTCTCAGAGTAGTCAATAGGAAACACCGACCGCATCTATTTAAAAAGAAAATTACGTGTAAAAGTGTTTCTGCAAACCTTCTACTATATGTATCATTATACAGTAGTTGATACCGATTGCATCTCAAATGTGACTAGCAGTATTATACTAAAAATCTATCCATTTTTTTAAATTACACCTAAACTAAACAGGTTTTCTTTCTCTATTTCAGTTACGTAATCTGGATAGGCGATCTAAACTTCCGTACCGACCATCCAGCGGGCAGTGGTCCGTCATCCGAGGAGATCGTCGCCACACTGCAGAAGATAGAGAAGGACAAATACGAGTCGCTTCTCACTCACGATCAGCTGATCGCTGTTATGGATTCCGGCGAAGCGTTCTCAGAGTTCACGGAGCATGACATACGCTTCCCACCGACTTACAAGTTCCTTATTGGTGGGGATGAGTATGATATTAAGTACGTATTACGGTCTTGACGTTCTTCCTTGCTAATATTCTTATCTGAAAATGTGTGTGTGTGTTAGTCTGAAATCACCAATCCGCGTTGAGCAAGCGTAATGAATAATGCTCGTTCCTTCTCTGTATGAGAAGAGGTCTTTGCCCTGCAGTGGGACAGTTACAGACAGGTTTTTTAGCATTATCTTCCCATTGTGAATTGTGCAGGTTCCACATGGGGTAGCCTATAATGTTCCCACTGCTGGGGCACAGGCCTCCTCTCGGTGAGAGGGAGTGGGCGGTAATCCACCGCGCGGGCCCAATGCGAGTTGGTGGATCTTTCTTCGAATTTTTGGTTGTAGGACATACGGTTTTCTTACGATGATTTCCTTTAGCGTTTTGAGAGCATTGGTGATGAAATTAAATACACAAAGTAAAGTGCCTGCCTGGGTTCGAACTCACGACGTACAAGTTGTAAATCGCGACGGTTACCACTACTGCTCTCAACCTGCCCTTATCGCAATTTATTTGGGGTCGGCCCAGATCGTCTTGTGTATCTCGAGATGTACAACTGGCTAATAAAACTTGTGATTGGAATGTGAAATGAAAGTGTATAATATCGATATCATTACTCGGACGTACATGAAAGATAACTCGAGTAGATTAACAATGCGTGCTATCGGTGCGTCACAGGTTTTTACTATTACTCAATACTTTCAAATTATGGGTTCATTTTACACTCTAATTTTAATTTGCTAGACTAAAATGACATCTGCGTAGAAATAAACACTGTCAACACGACAAAAAAGGTCGATCGCAGCTCTCATTTCACAAATCTGAATTTAGATTTCTGTGAAGATTGTGAAGGAAGCATGAACAAAAATAGTAAATAATAAATAGTGTCATAAACCAACAGGTAATTTTATCAGTTATTATAATAATAAATTACTATTTATTTGGCGAATATGTTAATTTTAGCACACGTTATGACGAATAATTTGATAACCAGGAAAATTTAACGTACCTAATCAATATTATAAATGTAATATTATAAATGTAAAAATGATAATTAATTTCATAAATTAATTATCATTTATCTCCGCACGATTATTATTATAATACGTCAGTATTAATAAGATATCAATCTTGGGAATTTGCTCGCCTAATTAATTAATTAATTATAAAATAATAATTAACACGTTTTCCGTTCTAGGTCAGATTCATTGTTTACATGTTCGCATGATCTTGCGTATTATAAGCAATATACACATAATCAAAGCTATGTATATCAAAACATTTAACTGTGTAGGTCTAGTAGTAGGCGAACCGCGACTTACAAAGTCGTAGGTCATGGTTTTGAACCCAAGTAGGCTTTTAGTATAGTTGTTTTATCACAGTATTGCGTCGAAAACGGTGAAAGTGAACATATTTCGGAAACCGGTATTTTCTGGAACCAAACCTTCGAAGACATGCACACAGTCACAAACAACATTCCACACAAAAACCCTCATTGGGTTCGCGTGGAGTATAACGGCCTATTCCTAGTCTGGGTTCGACTAGAGCGACTGTCTATCTGACGTCCACAACCCGGTTACTGGGTAACAGAAGACTTATGATATTACAAGCCGGACGATGGGGAAAAAAAAACCAAAATGGCGAACTTAAAAATCTTTGTTGATGAATTTTCAAAAATCATAAGATAAAATCATAAATGTATAAGGAAGTCTTGTGCAAAATTTCAAGCTTCTAGACCCAGAGGTCTGTCAGTGAATGAATGAATGAATTTAAGTTTTTGATTAAGTAGATATCATACCAGCGCTGCGCAGCATCATGTTGAGATAGGACCCTTTTGGCCTCGTATAGGACTTTCTGTTTCATTTTTCTTTGATACTTTTTTTAAAAAATAATTTGGTTTTTTATTTTTTACTGTGTTTAGTTTAGTTTGTGATCTTCCTGTACGATTCGCAATAAATACTTTTTCTTTCTATATTCTGTATAATAAATAACTAATTAACCAACCTTTTGTTCTCCACAGGCGAAAACCATCATGGACAGACAGAATCCTGTACAAAGTCAACGCGAACAACTATGAGAATGTGACACTAAAAGCAGAGGTGGTGTCATATAACGACTTGTCACACTACACTGTCAGTGACCACAAGCCAGTGGTCGCGTTGATGAACATAAAGGTCAGTGGGTCAGTTAATATCGCATGACTTGTAGGCTGATGCACTTAGAAGTTCCTAGTAGTTTGCCTGGTAAATGTTATTGGGGATGTTTCGGTTAGTCCCAAACCTTTATTCATGAGATACAGATGAGCTCATGAATAAAGTATTACTTACGTCTATGGCATCAGTTGTGATAAAGTTATGAATAGAACTTCGTTTCGAGTCTGAAACTTGTTGTACAATCCCGAAAAAACGCGAGTAAAATCATAAACAATAATAAAAGTGAACGTGTCTGACATACAACGGGTGTAACAGTAGCTAAATACGTAATACTGAATTATACTGGTTATTTTTCTAGTCTGCCAACATAGGATAAGACTAAAGTGAGACCTAGAAAAATATAAATTATGGACTAATTAGCTCTGCGTCAATTTGTTTGCTTATGACTAATCTACCCAAAAACAAAATAAAAAAAACCTTTATCATAATTAGTTGTACTCTTAATGGCCTAATTTCTGACCTGAATGTAATTATTCACCAGCTTTTAGCTATAGATAATAATTAGCGTAGCCTTAGCCCACTTTTCGCTGATTTTGTTAAGTGTAAACACGTTTACTATTATTAGGTAGGTGATAATCTGAATAGGTTTATAATTAAAAATATTTACTACGATATCGCAAACTTTGATTGTTAGGATAAGGGCTATTTTTACCATCGCCAGATAACTTTTATTCGAGGAGTAAAATTGACGTTTGACAGTTTTTGTATGAAATAACTGTCAAGAATTCAAAATTATTCCTCCGATAAAATTATCTGGCGTTGGAACAATCAGCCCTTAATCAACTAAGGGCTGATTTTTCAATCATCTGATAGCTTTATTCGAAGAATAATTTTGAAATTTTGCGATGGTAAAATCAGCTCTTACGGCTGATTGTTCCATGGCCAGATAACTTTTATTCGAGGAATAAAATTGCCTTTTGACAGTTTTTGTATGAAATAACTGTCAAAATTTGAATATTATTCCTTGAATAAAGTTATCAGATTATTGAAAAATCAGCCCTAAATGAGCTAAGTTGGCTAAACCAGCTTATAGTTTACCTGGCCAATGGAAAACATGCTTTAAAGAAACCGGGATACGATTCAATATTACAAATAAATAAAGTTGAACTAGGGTTAGCTTGGCTCGTGGTGCGACTGCGCTTAACTTCTCTGATTGGTTACTCGACATACCGACAGCTAATTTAATCAGCAGTTTCAATTCTATACAACGTGCCGCTACAATGGCGACATGAATTTAACACACGAGTAGGGCTAGTGGCCAGTAATCATAAAAAATCATAACATCATAAAATGATTCGTAATTTGAAAACTACCGCCTGCGCTGCTCGCCGACATAGGGCTCTCTCTCATTCCTTCAATTCGCCTACTCTTTGCACGTTATTCGTTTTAATTTCATTGATGCAATGTTATGATCCGTGAACCCTGCGCTACAGTTATTTAAGTACACGTTGTTCCAAGATGCTATTTTAGAAAATTGAAAATAAATAAATAAATAACAACGTTAAATTAAATTAATTAGGTTCATAAAACGAAACCCGTATACGTGTGTTAAATTAATGTCGCCATTAAAGCTGCACGCTACGTACTTTCAGAAACCGAAGGAAAATGGTTTATTTATCTAAAAATAATAATTATTATCATTTATTTATTTCAGACAAATTCCATGTAGCTTACATAATTAAAATATCACAAAAACATAAAATGTTAGAGTGTTAGTAACAAATTGTACCTAAATTATGTTAGTATTGGTAGTACCCATACCTATGACTGTCCACTGATTGCCGAAAGGACAGTCAAAACGGACAGCAATAGCATCTAAAATAAAGACGGCCATTACAATACAAACAAACACACAACTATCCACCGACCCGCACTGGGCCCGCGTGGTGGATTACAGCCCACTCCATCTCACAGAAAAGATGCCTGTGTCCCAGCAGTGGGAACATTATAGACTGAATATGCTAAACACAGAAGTTGTCCGTTGAATTGTTCATGAAAGGCAAATGTTTACTTTTCATAAACCTGACATGGTGGCTACTATACGTGCCGGAAATTCGACGCATTTAAATTCAATTATCACTCATTTGATGCACGTAACAATATTATTTTACGTTTACAATTGGTTGCTCTGAGATTCGTATAGCACGGTAGCACTCACTAATTTGTTTGACGGGACAGTGATAATTTTGGTTGTGTATTTTTGGTATATTGTACTAACAGGTGTTTTTCCTATTGAAATATCTCATTTTTGAAAGTTGTTATAGTGGAAAAAATATGACACAAAGACAATAATATGCTTGGGTGGGGTTACAAAAACAGTTTTGGACAAATCAAATAAAAAAATTAATTTCTCCAAATCTGGAGAATCCTTATTATGGAGACATAATAAGGAGAATAAACATATTCTGAATCACTTTATAATATTTACTGTAACGAGTCCAAAGCACATGAAGCGCACTTATGCAAATTGTGATTAATATGAGTTACATAATCCGATATACCTATTTTTTTATATTTTTAAAAATTACCTCACCTCAATCTAAATGAAAAAAAAAAAAATTATATGCTCACTAGCATATCTTTTTAGCTTGATGGCATAAAATACCAGCCTGTCTTTATGTATATGCTTCACTTAGGGAACGCTATAAGGATCTTTTGGCGCCTGGATGACATTGACAGGGGGGGGGGGGGCTTTGTTGGTAAACAATTGTGAAATTGCACAGAAATTGTATTGACACAACAAGATGGCGGCGTTAGTTCCGATTTTGACCACGCGCCAAAAGAACCTTGTAGCGTTGTACGCTACACGTAACCAACAGTACAGAACGAGTACTAGCTTGAATTAACGTCTAATTTTGCACGCTCGCATGGTAGGTTTGCAAGGGCTTCAAACACACAATAAGGGCCGCGCCTTCTATGGCGCACTCTGGCATCCGTATGCACTCTATGATCATCCCTTTTGACGTCACCGAAGGGGGGGAAGGATCGCATGTTGTCACTGATTCTGCTATCGATGAAGAAGAAACGCCGTTTGATAATTGTGATGCGGTAGATGAATTCATTGAGGAGCCAGGGGTAAGTATAAGCTTGCTTGGACCTTTTGTTGTTGTATTCTTTGTCCAGGGTGTGGTGTGAATGGTAGACAAGACTCTTAACCCTTCTAACGTGGATCCACGCGAGACACAACGGCTTTTTAATTTTTTCTGTAATTACGGCATTCAACCGGTTAAACTGTAAAATAATGAGAACTATGTGTAGAAAGAAGAGTTATCCATCTTTTACGCCTCACCCTATATTAATAAATTGATATATTTAGTGATGCTACGACTGTCGGTCGCTTTATTTATACTCATAAAGTGACTTGCGGCCGTGTTTAAAATGACCGTCTGTAAATAAACTTCATAAGGTATTTTGTAGTATTTGCATGGTTACTTGGTATTACCCTTGCACCAATATGCTAACCAGTATTTTAATAATACATTGCTAATACAATTTTATTGTTTATACAACTTCAACATTTCTTATGCAACGTAATTTTTTTTACTTTAGTTTGTTTCATAGCTTGTTCTATAATTTTTTATAAAACGACACTTCTTGTTTTTATTATGATTTGGTATCAATACCCGCCATGTCTGTAACGTTTCTCCATTTGACCCAAAACTCTTTATTCTTATTGAGTTTCCAACGGTTGTTGTAGATAACTATGTTTTTATTTTTATTACCCTCGCAGGTTTGTGTATGTGACCAATAAAAGTTAACGCAGATTGGCGCGGGCCGCGTCGCAACGCATTGCAAAAATCCTCCGATTTTTGCATCACGTTCATATGTTTTCTATAAATATACACACACTATAGGCCGGCCGCACACTACAGGCGGTCCGTTGCGGCTGTCATCTACGCCTGGCTTTACACGACATTTTCTCCTACAGACGTTTTCCAACTACACGGAGAAGACTGTGGAGTTTGCACCAATCAACCGGATCTGGTACATCGGCGACGCTGACTTTAGGACACAGTGCACGCTCACGCCCGACATTGAAGTCAACGCTAACGACTGGATTGGCATATACGACGTGAGTTTCAAAATTGACATACAGATGATTGAAACTGTCCTTTTAAGTAAAGGTCTTATTTATCTGAAGCATAAAATTATGCATTTAGTTGTAATCGAGCTCTTATTTATTAGCTTCTTCATAATTTGCTGTGCGAAATTTAAATTATTGGCATCCTTCCAGGGGTTGAAGTACTCATTAATATGAAAAACTTTTTATTAAAGAGACTACTCTGAAATAGCGCTTTCACAAGAATGAATCTCGCAAACACCTACACCAAGGCCGATTTTGGTAAACGTTACTTAGCGTATGTTTTGGCTTAATTATATTCCCATCTCTATCTTTCATAGGAAAAATGGTTACGGTCCATTCACAGTTATATTACCTCCTCTGACAGCAGCAACCCAACAGTAACCTTATTGCAACGAGAATAAAGATCAGTCTAATTTTGACAGACTGGTCAGTGGCAGCAACCCAACAGCAACCTTATTGTAACAAGAATAAAGATCGCTGTGGTTTTGACAGTGATGCAAAATCAGAGGGAAAATAACTGTGAACGGACTATAGCTATGGTACGTGCTAAAGAACAATTATCATACAAATATTTCTGTCAAGAGCTAAGACTGCCAATATAGGTTACATCAGAGCACACGTTCGTAACCTTTAGTCGTCAAAAACGAAATTGAAATGGCCACCGTAGCCGATATTGGTATGACATGTGTTATTATTATTACCAATTCCATCTTCCTTCACAGGCCATGTTCCACAACCTAGACGACTACATATCGTACGAGTACTTAGCGAAGGTCAGCTTACCCGGCGCAGGCTCGCCCGGTGAGGGTCAACCGCGGACCATAACCCTCAGCTTTCCAGTGGGTAGCGGAGTGAGGCACCCTGGCTTTTACAGGTTTATCTATTTCAGCCAGCCGAGTAATGAAGTCAGGAGTGTTTTGGGTAAGTTGTGTTTATAAAATCTCAAGTTGTGCAAATCATATTGAGAATCAAAACTTTTAGACGGTCACACTCAATAATACTACTGTTTTTCCCTCATCTCCTGTCGGGCTTTCTATGAACACCTGCACTATGGAAAGCCTTTGCGAGACCATTGCTGACGCTTGGTCACGTGGCCGAATTCTGAAGGCCGTACTTAAAAACGTTCCAAATCTAGTCGCAATCTCATCTCAGCAACAATCAATGTCAAAAACTTGTCAAAAATGTATGGAAATTAGAGGTATTTTTGACAGATTGAGACTAAGATCAGACTGTGAACGTTCTTAAAATTACGAGAATTGCCCCTCTGGTCAAAGAATAAATACATAAAAATATAGAAATGCAATAATCAATACGAGGAAGGTTTTTGTGAAAGTATTTTAGGGGTATTTTCCAGTCTATCATATCTTGAAAGTCATATCTTGCGCATCACCAATTGTTATTAAAAACAAACCTTATCCCAAATACTAAACCCACATTTTCTTTCACAGGCATCTCCGAACCGTTTGAAGTAAGTAGCAAAGAGGACAGTCTAGTCGTGATCGATCCTTGCGAGCAGGCGTCCAGCAGTTCATCACCGGGCAGGTCTAGCAAACCCTCCACTGCTACATCAGATATCTTTACCGATTTCACCGGCCTTGACGTGGCGAAGCTCTCGCGACACTTCTCCAACGACCTCAGCATTGACTGACTAAAGACCTACCTGCCTGGCTCACCGGCAAACGTGAGAAAGAACAATAATGGTGTTTGATTCGGTGTTGTCGGTGTGTTACTAGCTGTAAGTGTAATGTACAGTCGAAAGGCTAAATGTTAAAGGACTTTGGGATGACAGTTTTTGCCGCGACTGTACGTAGATCGTCACAAAATAGTATTGTTATGAAATTATATATGAAATTATATAGGCCTACATGCAGCATTATATTTAAATGAGTAGTCTTTTAGGTGTTAAAATTGTAACCCTATACAAAATAGTTGAAAAAAAAAATCTCGGTAAAATTCTATACGACCAAGTATAATAAATCTGACGTTTGAAAGAGATGACAAATGTTAAGCTTTATTTTGGAATAAGTGTGATAAAAATAAGATGTAGGGAGATGTAGGGCATAATAGTATCATATTATTCTGCTGCTTTGGTATGTTAAATATATCACATCTAGTCGCCAATGTACAGTCGGCCTATAAAAACCTTGACCACACTTAGAACCTTGTCATATTATACGATTCACATGGAGACTTCATACATGACATGACGCTGAATAATGACGGCTACATTTGACTATAGCAGTGTTTATAATATCAGATAATTTGATATCATTTGTAACAAAAATGTCCTAATAAATAAGGTTTTGGTTGCAATGGAATTTGAACTTTTTTAAGTATGACATTGAGTTTGTTGTTCCATAACTTGAAAATAATCTCTAATTCTTAAATCAAATACAGCAGAGAGTTTAATGTGACAAAGTCAAAATTTATCAACGTTTTCATAAGATAACTGTGCTGTAGGCCTAATCGTTAGAGCATCTGTGCCTTTGCTCTCTAAACGTAATCATATCTAACACTTTCGTTAGCAATGCCATGTTTGTTGTTCAAAATATTAATTATTGCATTTCATTGTAGTTGAATACACAGCTTTTAACCAAAAAGGTCGATTCATACATTACTGGATAGAAGAGGTTAAAAAGATTTTTATAAGATAAGATCAAATGTGGGCCCGATGGCCCAATATTTATGTAACGTTAGTTGGACATACATTTGTGGTCACACAGTCTGTGATGTGTAAATCGGCTTTATGCGACCAATAGTAAATATATTACTTAATTAACACGTATCAGAAATTGATAACTAATGTATATTCTTGGAAACCGATTACTAAGCAGCTTGTCACATTACAAAAATATTATTGTGCATAGGACTGTATATAATCTTAATGTCTTCTTAATGCACCAAGCTGGTCATCAATTATAGGCCAACCGCTTAACTGAGACGTTGCCTGAGGTAGCAGCGCGGTGCGGTAGGGGTGTGGCGACGTGATGCGAGAGCTCAGTGTTTCGTCAACTTGTGACAATTATCACCCCTCCTGCACTGCGCAGCTACCTCAGACAACGTCTCAGTTAAGCGGTCGGCCTATAGTTTCCGTAATAGTATGTAAATATGAGCTTTTTTGCTAAGTGATTATATTAGTACAATTTGTAATATTTATAGCATCGTAAGAGCGTTCAACGGTTAAACGTTGTATATCATAATAATACTGTAATATTACATAATAAATATTAATCTGCAGTTGGGGAATGAATAAAATTAGGGTATTTGGGTATGTCACAATATAATACAGTATTATCGGCATTTAGAAAATAATATTTACACGTATAAATCCATGACCCGTCTAATGATTTTCATCGGATAACATTCCTGATGTAAAGCTTTACATTGAAATTAGTTGTGATGTTATTTAAAAATATATGCTTTTAAGCTTTTGCAGTTCACAAACGTCTTAACAATTATAAAAAGGCTTGAAGGTCCGTGGCATACCTATATGTCCGCCATTTTGATATTTTCTCAAAATGGCGACTACGCACGAAACATTGCCGCCATTTTGAAAAAAAAAACCAAACTGACTTACGGTTAGGTATGCCAGGCTCCATATAAAAATCTTCAATCCTATATTATTATTCTTTTATATGCTTAGCTTATGATTGATGATTTAGGTATGGATATCCTTTACCTTAGATTTTTAAACCACCCATCATAAACGAATAAAATACGCAGTACGTATGCAAAGTTCCATATTAAAATATTAGGGCTCAATATTAGCTCAGTCTATAATGACAATAAACTTGATAGTTAAGTGTTGTGATTCATAAAATATTGCCATTATATTTTTCGTTTTTATAAAATTAAGTAGACCCCGTCCCAATTTTTTTATCTTTTTTTTAAGCCTGCTCATTGACAACCTTTATTTTTGGTACGAGCCTTTTGGGAGTGAGTTCTTAAATGTTAATAAAATATGTGAACTACTTTTCGAACCGTTAATATAGAAATATTATATTCGGGCACAGCAAACCAAAAATATTAAAATAAACTATATCTACTATTTTAGTGTTAATATCAAAATATAAACCTGTTTAAAAAACCACCGATTTTTATCACAAATACTAACTCTTTTTGTACCTTTTGAACTGTAAACTTTATGAAGTAATAATGTTTGTATGAATTAAGAATATTTTCTGTAGAATTATATATTTATATTATAGATTATATAAATAAATAAATACATATTTATGGCCAACTACTGTTTGAAGTTCTCTAAGCTTTTAATAATTACATATAAACGCAATAATGTATGTATAATAAATGGCCTATATATTAATTAATGTAACATAGTACTTGTGTAGCCGATTGTACTTTTGAATATATTTTCACTTTTGCAACTAATTATGAACCCAGTATACTAATCAGTTTCAGGGTAAACATATTACTGTACATCCTTGTATTTCATCAAGTGTCAGTCAAAGAGCCCGTTGATGTGAACTACGTAATAACGAACATCCAGGCATAAAAAAAAATGTTTAATGAGTATTGTTAAAAAAATAAGCTGCTTACTGAACGTCCATCTAGTCTAGCATTAAAGACTTTTAATAAAAGCTGTATGCCCGTTTTCACTAAATACGTAGTGCCTACAAAAAGGCAATGGATTACATTAGTACACCGACCCCGCTCCGATGCGTAATGCTTAGACAACTTTTACAAGCTGCCTATAATAACATTGACAGACTCCTAACTTGACTGAAGAAAACCACAGAAAAGAGTAAAAGAATTCGAAGCTTACGAGTTGCCTAGTAAGAAATGAATGGTGAAACGGGGGTTGTTCCTTAAGAAACTGCTTACGTTTAGCATTACCGAACTACAGTCCTTTAACTGTTACTTTACCTCTGATTTGTCAAAATCTGTGTGACTGTCAAAATCATAGTGCTCTTTATTCTCCTTGTAATAAGGTGGCTGTTACGCTGCTGCCCCTGACAAGTCTGTCCAAAACACAATGATCTTTATTCTCGTTAAAATAAGGTAGCTGTTGTATTGCTGCTGTCAAAGGTAAAATAACTGAAAGGACTGTAGAGTTTCTATGCTTGACGTTAGTGAAAACGAACAAAAAAATAGTAAAACCATAAATAAAATCTACGAGTAGTAAAGCTCCTGGTAAATGTTAACTGCTGCGAAATGCTTAGCGTAATAAAAACATTCATTAAGACAACATGACTTTACACATAAAAAAAATATGTATTATTTAAACATAAACATTTAATAAACATAAACATTTAATAAACATACACATTTAATAAACATACACATCTAATAAACAAACCTTTTTAGTGCTTGATCTGGTTCATGAAATAATACAGAGATTATTAGTTTTCATTTCACTAACAATTATGCTTAAAATGTTACTGTTAACTTGCCATTGTACGATTAATTTTGAAAACGGTACTTATTATATAGATTTTAAGTAATTAAACATTTTTATTAAAAAAAAACTTAATTTAATTATCTATGTTTATTAGTTATACTGCTTTAGTCGGGAAATCGTTTTAATCCGGGATTTGTTATGCTATTCTGTGGTGATAACCTCACATATTATCAAATCGCAATAGTCCCGTCCCCTATTACGGAAGTCTCGTGCATGGTGCAACCAAACTTTAGTTAAAGATGCTTCACCTTTTGATTGCTTGACTGCACAGGGGACCTAGCAAAACTGGTGATAAATTATGCGTTCCTACAGTTAGGAAAATGAATTGTTATGCAAATTAACAACCTACGTCAATTTGTCGTGTTAGCCTTTTCTTACAACTTTCTAAGAATGACAATTTGCATAAAAAATAATGTCCTTGACGTGACATACACTTCTGCTTACCCCTTTTGGGCACTAAGCCGTGATGTTACGTCATGTGAACGCCGTAAGGCTATATTTTTGGTTGCGAGCGGCAGCGGAAACGGATACCGGGGCGGGAAACGTAGAGGTTATACTCGACTCACTTCATTCAATATGTATAGTGCTCGAGCGTTTGCTGCCCGATCTCGCTTTAAGCCCAATTGCTCTCCGAAAATGTAGATGTCCTATTTCTGCTAAAACGAAAATCAATGACGGTCTGCAAAATTCTGGACTGTTTTTTCCCAACTTTATTGGGGTCTGCTCCTAGTCTTAACGGATGCAGCTTAATATCTGCATCACTCTAAGGTTGACTGGTAGAAAATGCCTCAGGCATTAAGTCCGCCTTTGTGTAGTATTGTGCATATTGAAAAATTTTTACTTGTGCACAAAGTTTTAATAAATACCAGTATTATTTTATACCATTTAAAATATTTACTTGGAGCGACTGACCTCCTCCCTCTGACCTCCACCACTCCGTTTCTGAGTAACACGATACCCCTCGGTAAGACTGGTTGTCTAACTTGCGGGCGTCTAACTAGGTACCCGTAACGACTGTCAAAGATCTACGAATTACATTTCAGTCCGACTTAACGTGCTTTCAGTGGAACGAAGGCGTCTCCGTATGAAATAGATGGTCATGCAACCATGGATCAGTAGTTCCTAAACCTAACCTTCCTCGATCGATCCGTGCGACTATTACCTAGCAACAAGTCCTTCATTTAGTATTAGTGGTAAACAAAGTAATCATAAAATTTTATTATTAGTAAGTATTTGCTAATATGAAATTAAATATACAATTTTGACTAATCTCATAAAGACACAATAGCACGGAGACAATATGTACCAACTATGAAAACTCACTATTAAACTCATTTCTGTATCACATCATATTATGTTGCGATGTCATAACATACTCACAGAATAGCCCTGCAGAATATTTGGATAATCCTGTCAACCACCTGCCTACCCCGTACCTACAATATTATATCATCAAACCGTTTCCCTTTCAGACGAACCCTGAGTTGGTCCAAGTAAAACAATGAATTTCCGACTAAAGCAGTGACGTACTTCGGCGAAACCAAATTGGCTATACGCGTAGCAAATTTTGAATGCCTATACTTCATCTCGGTTGAGTGAATATAGCCAATAGTATAATAGCAATTAATTGTTGACATTTTTCGGGATTCGTAACGATTAGTCTACGGTTAGCTACGCTCGCTACGAGATTTCGTAGCGATGTAACTGCGAACACTTATTTGTTAATTTGTTTAAGAAAATTTGCATTTTCGCGCTACAGGACAGTGAATGTTTGAGATTGCATATTTTAATTAGTACCAATATCAAGTGTAGCGCCCATCATTGTTATGGTACAATTAGACAAAGGTGTAGGTTTCTCTTAATTTTAACTTTGTATGTAACGCGGTAATTGTATATTTATGTAGGTACCTTTCTTACTAGTACCTACTTATATGTGTAAGTCGCAGTTGAATTGTTCCGTAATAATAATAGAATATTTATGAAATTCCATATCACGTGGTTGTTCTTATCAGTTAGTTACCCAACTTTCCGTATAAATGTATCGTGATTCGCTGCATTTCAAATGCTATTAAGATTGTAGTACAAAATGATTAATTTGTAGTTGTCACAACAGTTGTGTTAAATTATGGGAATAGAATTTATTTAGTTGAACAATTTGTTTTATTTATTCGTTTCTTTGGTAATTGCGTGTCGTAATCGCTGTCAGGGTGCGACACGATAGGTGTAATGTTTGCCCTTATCAAATTAATCACATCGCGATAAAGAGTACGCGATATGTAGCGCGGCGAGGGAGGCGCGGCGTTGATGTCGAATGCGTGCCTCGCGTAGTACTGTAGACTGGAGCTCGTAGCGTTATCGGGAAAGCGCGGGAAAATCGCGGCGCCGAGCACTCGCTTCAGTAGGCTTGCGGCCGCCGACAGACATGGACGGGTCCGCGCGCGCGCTCGCTCTCGTACTCGCGGTGATCGCGCTCTCGTACGCGCGCGCCCACATACCCTCCCACGACAACATCCTCAGAATACAATTGTGGGATGCGGAGGGTCTCAGCAGGGATCCCATCACCACGTCGGCTCCGGCCACCACGGCAGTCTCGCGCACCACCAGACGCCACAAGTTGAAAGTGAACTTGGACTCGCTGTACGACGCTATGCTGGAGGAAGGCCATGGCGGAGGGTTCGGCAGGTTCACGCGGCATAAAGTGCGGCACAAGCGGCGCCGGCCCCGGCAGACCGGCGCCGACCTGCCATGGCGGTTCCACGCCGGCGACCAGGTGCAGAACGTGGCGGTGTACAACGACGATGTGCCGTGGGAAGTTATCGAGGCTGACAATAGCGGGCCGGTGGTGAATGCCAGTGCAGTGAGTGACAGTGCCAGTTCCCCAGTGAATGAGCCGCGGGACGTGGGCCCCCCCATGCTGCTGCGTCAGCCCGAGGACGAGGTAATGAGTGAGAGCAAACACCGTATACATTAATGTAACGTCGCCTTTCATCGTTATCGTCGCCCCGAGGTGGTTAATAGCCATTCACAGTACTGATAGGCTGCCGGCATTACCGTAGGGATTTCTATTCACCGCTCTCCTTTTCAGGATAACCCCTCGGGCGACGATGCGTTGATAAAAGTGAATGCCCTTCATTGTTTTTAAAATATTTTCTCGCCGGCTGTATGTAGATCCTATCACGTTGCGCGGACGCGAGCGAAAAATAATTTTCAAGGGGAGATTGGCTCGCAGAGTACCTTATCAGTAAGATATATTTTGCGGATTATCTGTCTGTTTTCGTCGGTGTTTATGTTCGCGTACCTGCTGTGTTGTATTTACTGATACGATATCCTGATTGCTTGGAATATCTTTGCTATCCGGATACTGTTATTAATGACTTGTATTCTGTAGGTAGGTAGCGAATTGGCTATTAACGGGTCTAGAATTACCAATTACAAATGCCTAATTGGATGTCCAGTTACAACTTTGTTAATTACTTACAGATTAGGTTAATTAAAATTGTCTTGCACTCAGTTTTATCACTAAGTCACTGTCGTATCTTTGGTTTTCCATACAAAACGAACTTTCGAATAGGTAAACACGGAATAGCCGAAGGTGTTAAACTTGGGAGATACTTAACGTGCCAATTCTAGACATTTACGACTGCATGCCTAATAAACTGTAAAACTTGAATACTACATACCTTACATTTGAATGTAGGCCCGTAAATGTGTCCCCAGAGAACTAAATTAGGCATACATGACTGGTTTTTAGTGTTCGACCTTTATATTGTTAACCTTTAGCGAAACTTTCCGAGGGTCATGCGACCGACATAGGGTCGTCACCCCGCACTATTACTCTTTCACATTTATTCACTCCCTTCCGGTTTTAGCATAAACGACTCATTTCACTGTTCGCTTAAAATGCTTTAAACATTGTTACGGGTCACTTGATTTAATTTTCATAGCTGGCCCACGATGGCCCTTCCGTGTTACTACTCCCAAAAGTAGTTAATTCTGCACACTAAAATATCGACATGACTAAACAAATTAAGTTAAGTTGTATAAACAGTGCAAGCATTTCAATTTAAATCGATTACGTAGATATATCGATACTGTTTCCAATCGGATGGGGCGTTATCTCGTTTCGTGCGAGTTAATCGTTCACCTGTGCTAAGTTACAGTCTCGACCGCGTGTACGCCCGCTGCCCGCAGCCCGACCGGCGCCAATCAACCGGAAATTAGGCACAAATCAATAATTTCCCAGTCGATACTGTCCACTATCGATGCCGCTAATAGAGTCTGATTGACTCGTCTACCGTCCGTCTAAACGAGTGATGCGAAATTTCAATCAACACCCGAGTTATGAGCGTGATCGAAAATGTTCGTTTTACGGAATTAATGAGTCATAGATAGAGAGTTCCGTACCTACTTAATGATATGTCTGTAATACATGGTCACTATTATTATGGAAGTAGGTAATTACAGTGCTTGTTTTAATGATCAAGATCATGTTTGATCCATGTTTCGTACAATCATTTATAAGTACATAGGTAGGTACCTAGGACCTCCTTCATTATTTACCTATCTCTTGTAGGTAGGTACCTACAAGAGATAGGTAAATAATGAAGGAGGTCTTATATCCCCATATTTTGTGTAAACAGTCTAAACCCAACAATTACAGAAACAACAACGACTCAATTATTATTATTAAACCTGAATTGTTGATTAGGTTGGCATAATTGTAATCTTAATTAGTTACGTCAAGCGAGTACGACATTATATAACAAAGTTAGTATTCATTGACTACTAAGGACTGCTGAGACTATTACGAACGAAACGTTAAGAAAACCTACCTCTTAGCAACGGTAACATAGACTTATGCAACTAAGATTCTTCGAACACTTCATTTGATATGTAGGTAATAATTATGAATATAGTACCTGCCTACCTACCTATGTGATACGTAACTAACGCGACGTTATCATAACGTATAAATTCATCATTCGAACGTTAATTAATTTATTAAGTAAGGATAGGTGTAATTAAGTATACCGCATTGCACCTCACGGACACATTTCGACCCCACATATTATTGTACCGCGTTGTAAACTCACCCTCTGTCTTCATTACACTAGAATACGAATTTAATACTCACGAACAGTAATTTCTTCGTGTAAGCGAGAAGGTACTAAAGGACTTTATGTCACAGAATTCGACTAACTAAAGTATGCGAAGTAGAAACCATTAAATAAACGTTAAAAAACTTCCTTCATTAGACGATTTAAATCCCAAGTAATTTCCGCGTGTTCATTTAGGATTTGTTCCCACTTCTTACCGCTGTCCGTCCTCAACATAACGACCAATAGGCGACGCTTAAAAGTTAATTATCCTCCTTAAATTTATTATCCCTATAAAAATCCTTATGAAACGTAGACAGCCGTAAGAAAACCGTAACAAAAAGTAATAATAATGAAGTTCCCCTTTGTTACGGTATTATAAAAAGGAAAGATGTAATTCCTTAGCGAATCAAGCAGCTGCCTTTGAAATATTGTCAGTCGTCAACGAAAATAATTATCTGTTTCGCTCCCCCTATCGTTAAGAGCGATGAGGCGAGTATTTTAGCGAAAATCGATAACTTAACTTCCGCATATCGTAGTAGTAACACCTACATAGCACCTGCGACTACACAAATGTTTTTTGAGTAAGAACAATATCGTAAATGTTTCAAAAGCTTTAGGAAAACGGGAAGGGAAAACTTTCTGTTTGTATTTCGCGTAATAATCTTTACTTAACTTGGGTTAGGTAAAATATATAGGTAAAGGCATTTACACAACAAGTACCATATACTTGTTTTATCGTATTGGGAATGACAAACATTGTTACTAAGTTGTTTGTCATTCTCTGTAAACTGTAGTTAGTAACCTACTCGTAAAAACCTAGGTTAAACTTTACAGCATACTATTATGTTATTATGAAAAAAACAGCTCGTAAGCCAGCAGCCTACACGCATAGAATTAATTGGTTGTGACAGAAAAATGCAATTAGTCAGTCATTTTGTAAACTCAAACACTGCGTAGCGTACGCTAAACCATGTTTAATTCTCGCTAGTTTTAGTGGCAGTTTAGTGTAATTTAATGTTATAGTCTGTTATGATCCCTCGAGTAGCGTCATATATCTGCGTGAAGTGTTTCATTCTGGTTACTAACTTTGTATCTGAGCACACTACTAAGTCTCAACAACCCCCGAACGCGAATATGTTGTAAAGGTTCTGTTAAACACGTTACACTGATGAGTTCCTTTTTGTAACAAGACAGTGTTTATTTCTAAACCAACGGCTCCATCTTATTGCTTCCTACTTTTTATTATTATCAATTAGTGGTTGCCAGCTATTCGGACGTTGATCGATAGATTACTAGATAAACGAGCACTGATTGAAAGGTTCCGAGGTCTGACCACATTTTGCACTCAACGGCTTAACGAGGATCAGTAGTTTTGAAGTTAAACCATAGGATAATGGTAATTTACTTGTTTACTTGGAAAATGCTTTTAATTTACGGGAAAAACAGTGATATAAGTAGGTAAATGCTTTTAATGAATTAATTGAAACGGGTCTTAAGTAAAACGCAATTTTTCCTGCTTTTAAAACTTTTCTTTCTTTCCTTATTCTATGATTTATAAAGGGACTATTTAATGTGGCTATTGGTCTCTGTTGCAATTTTGATACTTTAGTCTTTCCAAGAAATCTAGAAATTAAGTCATGCGATGACGTATCCTTTCTTTTCTGAGTCACTGTCAGCAACCTTCGTTATATCCAGGAGGATATTTCTGTCAACATTGCTTTTTTAAGTTCTATCAACGTCTTGTTGGCATTTCGTTTTTTCTCAAAGAATTTATTTCAATTAAACCACTTGGGCACTTTTTAATTGCCAAAGAGTCTGTCAGTTAGTCAGAATGTTGCCCATTCCAAATAGTAGATCTCTATGGAGAAGAACGGACAAGAAACTACAAGGGCACAGTTTTAAATCAATATATTACAAAATCCTGGGTACATTATTCTTGTTGTTTCTATATATTATTATAGGAACAACGTAAAAAAGGTTAAATAAAGAAACTTAAAATATAAGATTAAAAATAAGCCCTGGCAGTTAAGAGATGACCAGTCTCAACCGACGGCGCCCGTTCACGAACATGACGCATGGATCAGCACCATCCAGCTCAACTATTTTGCAGGGTACCAAATGATCCAACACTTAGGGGTCCTAGGAAGGTATTTATGATAACTACATAAACGAAGGCACGTAACAAATAACATGACCAGAGACACGGTATCGCTTTATCAGAATTAGTGATGCTTATTGCCTGTATCGTAAATCAGTACGATGACATTAATCACTTAATTTATCTTTATCCAATGTGCTCCGCCACGAAAGCTCGATCACAAAGAGAAGTGATGTTACTCTCCCGATATTTTGTTGCTAGGGTGAATTGTTTGTAAGGAGTGGTCATCAAGCCTTATAATTATTGTTATACTTGTGATAGTATTGTATTGTGAACGAGATTTATTTAGTATATTATATTTATGTGCAAACAATAATTATTATAACTAACATAATATGCTAAATAAATCTCGATGTACATCGAGATTTATTATTATAAAGAAATATATTACTTAATTATATAAACAAATCCTAAAATATAAATAATTATATATAAATTAATTATTATTTATATAAAAACTCCAGAATAAATTATTTAAAATGTTGTTGAACTGTCAAAATGAAAGCCATTGCTACTGTTAGTGTTTTACGCAATTACCTCGCTGGTGCGTAGTTTAGAAGATCAACACGGTCACACAGATAGACACGAAAAGCGACTTTCATTTATAATGCATACTTTTTAGGTCCCTCATGTACTACAAAACCTTTATGTACCTTAATAGTTTTTTTTTACTATTGGTAGCTCACTTCACCTAAGTTTTCACCGAGTTTTTTTGTTGCGGCTGTTTTTCTTCTTAGCTCGTTGGCCCAGATTTGGCTATGAGTTCGGCACTATCAATACCTACTGTTTTAGTCGTGGTGGAGTCAATGGTGCCTCGAGTTAAGAAAGACGCCCAAAATCAGTATAGCTAGTAAGCTTTACGTAATCTCCGGTATCAACAAAACAAAAACATTTCATGCTCTTTGCTAAAAACGAATATAAAAGAACTCTGAATTCTATCATTCTCATTCAGCTACGATAATATAATATTTTTTTACCTTTCCATCTTCACTGTTGCATATCATAACATCTTCCTGCTTATCAACAGGGGGATAGGTACTTACGTATCATCAAAGTGTTCGAAGACATAGATAAAAGTATCAAAAAGGAATAGCTATGTCGATAAGTACATAATTTCAAAGCTTCGATTCGAGATTGTGATGAAACTGTCGGCTGTACGTTTGGGGATTATCGCCGAAGACAGCTAATATACTCGTGCTATGTCGTGCATTAAGGCATGTTCTCCGAGATTTATGTATGAAGAAACCCTAAGTGATTGACTGCATCACGTACCTACGATGTAAAGTAGGTGATATGTCTTGGACGGATTGAAGATGCGAAGAGAATGTAGTGTGGTGCGAGGTATTAGGTAATAGTAGGTGAAGAAAGATTTAGTTAAAGATAGAAGAGGAACCACAGAAGTTAGATGTTGAAAAGTTGGATGTAGAAATAAAAGCAATTTTTTTGCTTATAAATAAGTTTTGAATTAGTGACTAAGTTACTTCATTTATTTATCATTCTGATAAATATGTAAATATGACTCACAATCGCATGTTGATGAGGTAACAAACAGTTGATAAACTCAGTGACCCTTACATTAAATAACAAAAATAAAAGTGACTACATAAAGAACAAAGTGCCCAACTGTGTTTGCCTACACTTAAAGCATGTGCCTATATACATAAATGTATAAAATATCTATGTCCACTTTAATGTCTCTATCAGCAGACTATGTGGGAGTCCAGCGGTCATGTTAACACGGTTCAAACAATGCCCTGCTCCTACGCATTTCTGTAATATGAATTTAAATGGAATACCTTATTTTGTAGGCTTTAGATGCTCGTATGTTTTTTGGTCCAGCATAGTTTAACTTGATGACGTCGGAACATAAAAGTCAAATTCTTTTAAAGACATTTAAATATAAATGGGAGATAATTACTTTATTTTTTTTAATTTTGGAAATCCTACCTACGTGCCCAACTAAATTGATTTATATAAAATGGCCTCTGGTACGTTAGTATTAATAACCTCAATTTATAATACTTAATAGTAACTTACAAGTTAACAACAACATACGTGGACTATTAACTAAAGTGTTTTTTTTAAACTGAGTAAAATGATTAAGTTATTAAAAAAGGTGAAACTTACACAGCTGGGAACCTGTTATAGAAATAATGCGTTTGCTAGTGGATAATATTAAAAGAAGGTTGCCAGCAGGATAGTGTTACTACTGATTTAGATTCTACTTATTGAGCTTTTACCGTTTCTAAAGTGCGGCCGTCGAGAGAATGCGTTTTTGACACCTGTCAGTTTCATATAAACGAATACGTGTTTTGCGTATTTAATCTTTATTAGCTACTAAAATTTTATTGTCGCACTGACAGATGTCAGGAACGCATTCTTTCGATGGCCTGACTGTAGCTGAGTGATGTTATTTATTGGATGATTTACGATATACATAGATACATAATGTGTATGTTTATGAAATCCAAGATAAAATAGTATCGTGCTTTGTTAACCCTATGTACCACCTGTAAATAAAATACTCATGAATAAAATAAGCAGTAGTGTATGTTCGTACATACAAGAAAGCGTTTCAAACCAACCAGATGTAATTTGAATATCAGTAGGTCCAACGATTTCCCTTGCGGATTTTCCCTGCATTTAAAACGTAGGTAATGACATTTCCATACTAGGTGTCACGTTATAAAACCTCTGCAAACAAGTTAGGCGTAAAATACAATGTATGAAACCGCCAACTTAGTCGTGTTTATTTATTCATAAACACTGGTTGGTTATGAGCAGTACCCACTCCTGTCACTGGCTTCCTTATTTGAACGTCACTTGCGCAGGATTATAATCAGGTAGTGTTTGAAGTCGATTACGTTTTATTACCGGCTTATACTTTGAAACGCCCTGTGAAATGTAGGTACTTAGATACTATAGTCTTTCTCATTTCTAATGAACCTACGTCATCGGGGTTCGTGTTGCATTGTTTGCTTCCCACACAGTTGAAATTATGAGGTTCTAAGTTAAATATCGATTACATTGTCGATACGTTTAAAATTAATAGTTTATACATATCGATTCATCAATCGTATTTCTAAGTTTAGAACCAACAGTTTTTTTTTCTGTTTTTGGTTTATTTATTAGTTGTGTTTTAGGTTGGTTTATTTATTGGAGAATCCTGTTGATCCCGTATTTAAGTTGATTGCATCACTACACGGGCTTACTCCAAGCCTCTCGTGCCGGGACACTTCACTTTTAACCTTTTCCCATAATTTGTGGTCACTGACTGATGACATTAGTGACAGCTGAGGAACAATTCCCATACTTTTAAGAACGTTCGCATTCTAATCTCAGTCTCAATCTGTCAAAAATATAATCCGTTTCCCTACATTTTTGAGAAGTTTCTGACATTGATTGTCGCTGAGATGAAATTGCGACTTGAATTTGAACGTTTTTTAAGTACGAGAATTGGTCTTCAGTTACCTCACTATATAGTCCGTCCCGCAAAAGAAGTCCCGCGGCAATACGTGTAACCAATTATTTATATAGTTAGCAACATTCCTACCACAACCCTACTACCTCACCTTTCTCTATTTATGATTGTGCATTTTATTAACCAGTGCCTGTAAGATGATATTGAGGTAAATATACCTATCTAAATAAAGATATTTGTCTCCAACCCATGCCTGTAGCGCCACGTCTACGGGACTTCTATCGTGGGACGGACTCTACTTGGTAAATGTGACAGTGTTTACATATCTATTATTAACGTACGTTAATGCGAGGGTTAGTAAATAACACTCATTAGTTATAAAGATACTTACCGATCGGGCAGGATGTGGGAATGATCCTACAGGAGCCAGTTTCGATATTATTTTGATCATTATCCTGACTTCTCCTACTACTAGTGATATCTTATAGTTGATAGTTATTGAAAAATGCGGGTTTTTATAATTCACCTGGTGGCATTTGAAAGCGCCTCTTTTTTTTTTATTAACTTCTGTATTTGCATTTTTACGGGGTGATAAACTGTGAAATGCTAAGTTCTTTAGCGCTGTTTAAAGACTTGATTAATTTAAATTATAGCGCCACTTTTAACTGCCTCGTAATTAATAATTAAGTAGGTACCCATTTAGAGCTATAACTTTTTAAAACAGGCTCTATCATCCTGCAGTAATCGTGTCTTATTAATATTAATTGTTCAAGAGTTGATATTTTGCTGCATTTAATAATTCGAACGAAGTTTCTTATTGTATGTTGTACTGTTCACATTTGGCGAATGAAAGCTTGACCGAAAAAGTGTAACATTTTGACTTACACGACATTTTTGCTATAGTATACCCAGCGGCGCGTGAGTCGTTGCCCGGAATGTTACTACTTCATATATTTCTTATTTTATATTAATACCATCTTTTTGTAATGTATGTTTATTTTATTTCTTATTTTGATTGGTGTTTTTTTTTAATTTATATCTAATCGTATGCTGCACTGGTTGACGTCATCACGTCAACGCCGGCTGTCGCTGAAAACCAGCGCTGGGGCTCTGTCTCGTATTGGGTCTTAGCATTATACTGAGCGATGGCCGTTTTGCGTGAATGTGACACATGTTTTCCCCCACCTTGTTTTTTTTTGTGTTTGTGTGTTTACTAGCGTATGTCTATGTAAAGGTGTATTAGTGTAGTATAGAAGTGCGGGATGCGCGTCAGATTACAAAAAAAAAGTAAAAAAATACTTCGTTCCAACCGGTTGTTCCACGATTCCTCTGGACTATTTTTTAGAATTTTTGCCTAACAACAGCTAACCAGGATTACAGGAAAAAAGAATTGCTCCTTAAAAAACTTTAGCGGCACATACTACCGTGAAAAACATTAAATATCCATAAACAGCGCAGTTATATTCCGGCAGATAAAGACACGCCATGAGCATACGAAAGGTACTTTCTTTCATGTTATCAAGTACACGCTACATCGTCGAAATGTTAGAAGTCTCGACATTTCAATCGCGAGCGGTTTCCGCAACACGCTACTACTCATAACTACCTGTCTGGTTGCGTCTTAATATTGTGTTATTGCTGAAGCTACGTTTTACTTCACAGTTTGTTAAGAGGCTATATATTTCAATGTTCATGATGCATTGTTTCTGATACTGCATCCGGGTTTTAATTAGTTTCTAAAACTCATTTAGAAACACTGTTTAGCTTAACTTATAATGAATTTTCAGCTTTTGTATGTATTTACTTTTAAGGGGTGCTACACACATGTTCGTTTCGGAATAATTCGGCAAATCGAATATACATATGTGGTCATATGCTCTGGAAGAAACCGTTTGGCTGTTGCTAGAATCGGGCCGTTCCGACCCGAACATGATTAAGCGATAGTAGATGCCGAACGAAGTTTGCAGACCATTTTTTTTTTTTTTTGGTATTGCATCTCAGATCTACTTAGAAAGTTGTCGGCTGGTTAACCAGACCCGATGCCCAGTTGATTATTACATGACTATTACATGGAACTTAAACAAAACCGGCGAATGTGGATGCACTACAGGTGCACCTCTGTGTAACCCTTCGGGGAATACTGGCGTGGGGTTATGTCTAGCCTTTTTCTTGTTTTTTTGGTTTCTCGGTGGAAATCCTTATGGACTTCCTCCATCGTGGGCGTGATACAGGAGTATGCCGGACTCTTACCAGCTTAATCCACCCCGGTGTTCCACCTCTGCCTATGGCCGGGGGTGCGGGATTCGCATAAGCATTCACCGGTCCCACGTCTATGTCCAGCTTAAGGCAACAGAAGGCCACAACACATCCGAAAATGTATAACTTAGGGGTCTGCAACTGATTGGAAGGAAACTTTAAAGTCCAAGGTCTTGCAAGTGTTAGAAACTTCCTTTACATAAATACTCATAACTAGTATGTAATATTAGCTCTTACCAAACTTACATTTAAATATAAACATAAATATCTCTAAGAATTTGAGGAAGTATGCGTGTAATTTAAACTTGAATTATAATTTAACTTCAAGATAAACTGTCTCCGACCGTAGAACTTCGACTCTATAAATTAGCGTTACCCCACCTTACTTTACAATCCTACTATCTAATTATACAATATCAGTTTACTCATTACAAGATTTATCTCTACAGGGTCAAATTAAATTAGCTAGAGAAACTACGCGGACGTAATCGATATCTATACACTATAAAACGAAAAAGAAATTATACATATATAAAAAAACTATAAAACTATTTTTTTTGTGGGGTCATCGACCGCAGTTATTGTATTTACTTTAAATAGAAGTTTAAAAAATTACTATTTTTTGTGTAAAGTTCACAGACGTGATAGGTATCGATATCTCTAAACACGATAAAACATATTTTCTAAACTCATACTTTAAGTAATAACACTACTTTAGCGGTCGTTGACCTCTAAAAAAAACCTTATTTTTTCATTTAAATTTTATCGTATTTAGATATCGATACCCATCACATTTGTAGAGTTTCGCTAGTTAATTTAATTTAATCCTGTATTCTAATGCCGTAAATTTCCATCCGATATTTAAAAATAAATTTACTATCCACAGTAATATGTTACTGGAAGTGATACATGGATGTTTTGTAATTATTTCTCTTCATTTGAGCGCGGTACATTCATCTTCTTTTGAAATAGTTATCTACCAAAGAGGTTTACATCTTTACATTATAGCACACAATCAGAATTGTCTGTCAGACAATAAATAACATTGAGGGACTCGTTGAGAAGCCTCTAATTAAGTTCTTGTGAGTTCGGACGTCGCGTGGGCGACTGATATCCCATCTTAACGATCCAGGAATTTATTGTCACCAACAAATCGAACTTTACCTCAACACCTATAAGGGTGTTATTCGAATGTAACGCGGCACACTTATAAATTTTCTTATGCAAATTCATAATATTTAGTTGGTGGATGCTGACTCTATTTCAATAATTGATAATGCTAATGGAAAGTCTTGAATGAAATATGTTTTTTAACGATGCCTTTGTAGGGGACTTCATTGCATATGATTTATCGGGGCTGGTACTTAAGCATGGTTGGTTAATAACAGAAACGGTTACAAGTTAAGGAAATATGGAAATATGATCCCATTAACAGGAACATTGAATTTAATGGATTAATTTAATTTGAGAAACGAGCGATTTGATTTAATTAACCGATTTAAAAATGGAGGAGGTTCTCAATTCGGTTTTTGTATGTTACCTCAAATCTCCTTTATTTATTAACCAACTAGCTTCTGCTCGAGACTTCGTCAGCGTGAAATTTCTTGTTTCCCTGTTCCATACCATCGCATCGCATCGGATCGTCTGCCCGTGCTATTACTTCGTGTTCGCTCAGCGTTCTTTCCGACTTTTTTTCATTTTGGTCCGCTCCTAAGAGCCGTAGCGTAATGTTAAATAGCCTATAACCTTCCTCATGCATTGGGCTATCAAACGCAAACATAATTTGTGAAATTCGACTAGTGGTTTCAGTGATTAGCGCGTTCAAACAAACAAACTTTTCACCTTTATTATTAGAACTAGTATAGATTAGGGAAATTCTGTTTTTACTTTAATATTTATCATAATTAAACTGCTCTTCTCGATCAAACAGTGTTTTTTATCCTCTTATTACAGCTGCCACCAAATTGAAATGTCCACAACAGAAATATATTTGTAACTAATGAGCTTACCCCAGTATACACGCACTAATAAACTAATACCTCTTAAGTCTGTACCAAATTTATTTACCGACTAAGTATTTATTGTTCGGGAAAATAAATGAACCACCGAATCGGATACGTGAAATATTTCTAACGTTTTGTAACTTGTAATTTTAGATAAATGGTAACATAACACCAACGCCTACATTCCCCGAAGGCGTAAACCATAGATATCCGTGGCGTAAACAGAGGTGCACACGGGTAAATTTCGCCAGTTATGTCCGTAGAATATGGGGCTTTGTCTATTGTCACCAAACGCGTCCAAATCCATGACACCAGCACCAATGTTTTAAAATTTTGTCTGCTCTACAATGTAAATAACGCAATTAATGTTGTGGAAATGTCAAAATAAAAGCCATTGCTATTGGGAGTGTGTTCCGAAATTACCTCGCAGGCTATCATTGCAAAAATCCATACACAGCGGGGCCTGGTTATCAAATCTACGTCAAAAGTCATACTTGCAGCCACTAGATCAGCAACTGTTCAGATAAATGATATTTCGATACAATAAACCTTTAAACTAATATCAGTATTTATTTAGATACGTGTACAAATATCTTAGGGCCTATACTTTGTGAAACTGCATAGATACTAGACCTCCACGGAGACTTGGTAACGATCTTAAATCATAGTGTTCGAATCATACTGGCCATGCGAGGCTGTAATGCTCTATATTCTTAGTAAATCATTCAAGAAATGAACAAGGCTTTCTGAAATTGTGAGACGGTGAAGGTTTTTTGAGTTCGTAGATAAGTAAATTATGTAACCAATTAATAATTATGTAATTGTAAAGATTTGAAAGAGGATGGTAGGAACCTAGGTACGTGCATTTTTAGTATGTAGTAGGTACAAAGGTGATACCTATGTAATAAAATTGTATACCTTTTAACGTCATCAACCTTTAATGTTCCCACTGCTCTTCGAGAGGGAGTTGGTTTTATTTTTTGACATTTATAACTAAATAATTCCTCATTTAAAACTGACATCACTCAATTTTTTAAATAATATTCTGTAATTGTTATATTTTATTTTGAAATTTTAATTATGCACGATTTTCAGGCAGATCAGATCTTTTTTTTTATTTTGAAATTTAAATTTGTAATATTGAGCTAGATGCACACCATATTTGTACGCCTCCTGGCATAACATAGCGTTCTGTTCCCAAACTCAAGATCTGTATTTCTTTACCTGTGTTAACAAATAAAAGTGATTTGATTTGATTTGATTTGGCTGTAATCCACCATGCGGACCCAGTGCGGGTTGGTGGATTTCACATGTCTTCGTATTTTTGGTTCTAGGACATGTTGGTTTCCTCGCGATGTTTTCCTTTACCGTTTTTGAGAGCAGTGGTGATGAAATTATTTACACAAAGTAACGCGCCTGACTGGGTTTGAACCCACGACCTACAACTACGTAAGTCAGGGCTGTTACCACTGGCCATTACTGCTCATACCTATTAATTATGAGGCTTAAAAGTTCCATTGGTGGTAAAATCATTTTGATAAAAGTTTTTGCATGGTGACATATCAAGCTATACATTTCCAGTTTTAGCTGACCTCGCATTATACAGGGTGGCAGGGACACCGACGCGCAACCTGTTACCATGGATTCAGCACATGACTCTAAACACCCTCACGTCGATACATTTCATCGGTTATTCAAAAAAAAGTTAGCTGTTCTATACATTTTGACCGCGTAGGTATTGCATTTTCCTATGAACAGATTTTTTTTTGTTAGCCGACAGAAAATTTCTGCACTAGGGAGTCAAAAATTATGTGCCTAATTCATGGTTACAGGTTGCGCGTCGATGTCCCTGCCACCCTGTATAGGTTTTTCGACAATGAGAAGTCATCTTATACTGGAAATGTATAGCTTGATAATAGGTCGTCGATAAGTTTATTAAAACTCACGGACGAAAATCTGTAATGGTTTCCTTTGATTGATTTTTAACTGCATGACATAACAGTTCGCCCTAAGGTTACGTTCAAGTACCGCTTCGGCATCAACAAGTCACGGACAAAAAACACGTTTTATAATCATGTAAATAGTCACTATAAACAATAAAACTAATAAACACAACTGTATACATAGGTGGATCCCATCCATTACGTCTCTATCATAAAGGGACTTAATTGCCGGACCTCCAGTAAGTCGCCGGGATCTTAAATCACGGTGATCAATTCTACGTCAACTGAGAACAATGTATGTACAGTCATCCTTATTGTTTTGTTAGTAAACCACAGAGCATCGAGAGGCCTCGACGGCCGCTGCTAGAGTTATCAAACTCAAAACGTTTAGCTAAATCTAAACTTATATTAGGTATAATTATATATAAAGAAAAAAAAGATTCGACTTTTTTTTGTTTCGCTTTTATGGTAAAATGGCTGAACGGATTTGGATGAAATTTGACACATGGGTAGACCATGACCTGGATTAGGACATAGGATACTTTTGATCCCGATATTCCCAGGGGGTTGCTACTTTTACGTGTGAAACCGCGGGGCGCAGCTAGTTTCAAATAAACCAATTACAGGCACTTTTGAATTATCAAGGGATCGGTCAGTCAGAAATATGAAACTAGTTGCTCAATCCAGAGCGTAATAGGTTCCTATGGAGAAGTAAGGGCAATAATCTCCACGGACACTGAGCGCTTTCCATACAAACCTAGCGTATCTCCGTTTACTCGCACTATGGCACAAAATGACGTATAGAAATCGACAGCTTTGAAGGCGGTCCGGGACAGAAGTTGTGCGCCCAACGGACTTTCGGCCCTACGAATTTTGGTACCGTCGTCTCAAGGGTAGGCCCCCCCTAAACTACTCATGAATTCCGTAGTTCCGGCCGAAGTTACGGGCGTTTCATAAACCGCATCACTTTCGGATATTAGATTAGTTTAGGGCCCGACCTAAGAATAAATGCCACCACAATTTGACAGTTGTGCCTACTCCCAAAGTGTTTTTGCCCGTCCATAAAAGTTAATTAATCTGGTGTAGGATTCACTTAAAAGTTTCCAACTACTTTTGAACGGTCCCGTATTTTCACTGACGGACTTAGAGAGTACACCCCCAGGCGCGGGCGCGGCTATTCCGTGCTCTGTGTCCCAAACAATGCGTTGAGTGGACAATTTGTTCTTACCTGTCCTTACCTCTGTTTGCTCACCGCGATTTATGTAAGCTGGCTGGTCATTGACAGACAGTGTTTGTTATAGTGGCGTTCAGAAAAACTTCGACAAATATTAGGTTTTCTCGTTTGAGTACGATATTATCAAGATCGATTACGAGTTTTGTGTGCTGTGTGCGGTTCTTACCTTGAATTATTTTGTGGTTTGCAAACAACGATGATTTGGCGATATCGGAATCTATTAAAACCTTTTTTGTCTTGTTATGATGAGGAAGTGTAGCAAATTGTTGTCTGTTTTTGCACTAAACTTAAACTTAGACGCATTTCTTAATTCCGTGTTGCATGTCTATGAGAACTTGAGCAGATTTTTTGTACGAAAATATTATCCTTATAAAATTCATTAATTTCACTTACTTGTGACAGTGAAATTAGTTTTAGAAGGATCCGTTTAAGTACCAACCGTCAACTGTGCCATCTTTACTATCCATTAGCAAGTTTATCCATGAGTACGGTGCTTAAATTATTATTATGTATATTTCTATGTAATTTGTAGTGCTTAATATGAGAATAACTTCCTGAAATAAATGATTATTTAATTTAATTTAAATTTCTCCCGATTACTAAAAATCTGTTACAAATAGTCGATTATTTTTTACTTTTGCATCGCCTTGTTAATCGAGAGATATTTAAATACCCATGGGTAAAAGTCGTATATGGAAAGTAAAGATGTGACCATATCGACCGTATTCAGGCATGCAACAAATTGAAAATTGAATTTCTATGGTATCAGTTACAACATAAGAACCAGTTATATCTAAAACAAAACAAAGTTCCATCATAACTTCTTACATAAGTAGGCAATTCATAAAACAAAAAAAAGCTCGCATGAAGAAATTCATTTATCACTGTCCCTTACATAAGGTCGTGAGCTTTAATGGACAAGATGTAGATTAAAACACTGTCGTTTGTATTCACTATTGTTTCAAATAATAGGAACAAGGTGACGCAACTTCTTTCCGATATTGATTTATCATTCGACTAGCTTTCGCCCGCGGCTTCGCGTGTGTAACATAATGTTCCCACTGCTGGGACACAGGCCTCCTCTCGGTGAGAGGGAGTGGGCCATGATCCACCACGCCGACCCAGTGCGGGGCGGTACTCGTAGAAATCACATGTCTTCGAATTTTTGGGTTTAGGACATGCCGGTTTCCTCACGATGTTTTCCTTTACAGTTTTGAGAGCAGTGGTGATGAAATAATTTTCATAAAGTAACGCGCTTGTCTGGGTTCGAACCTATGACCTAAGTACAATTCGTAAGTCGCGGCCGTTACCAATGTACGCGGAAAATATTCCACGGGAACGTATTACCGGGATTAATAATCAAAAATATTCCACGGGAACGTATTACCGGGATTAATAATCAAAAATATTCCACGGGAACGTATTACCGGGATTAATAATCAAAAATATTCCACGGGAACGTATTACCGGGATTAATAATTAAAAATATTCCACGGGAACGTATTACCGGGATTAATAATCAAAAATATTCCACGGGAACGTATTACCGGGATTAATAATCAAAAATATTCCACGGGAACGTATTACCGGGATTAATAATCAAAAATCGGGATCAAAAAACCCTTTCGGCCTTATTACAAAACAAGGTTTTTCTATAGACATTGTTTAAACCATAAAGCCAGTTTTTGCAATAAGAACCTTACTATCATCGAAATTTCTTAATGCAAAACACATATCGTAGTCCGGTACCAAGTTGCCAGTTTTGTATTAACAACTTTTTCTATTTCTAGAATAAAGCTCAAAATACAACAACTGGCTCGAAGGTTTAGACTCTGGCTATAGTTAAATCCTGTTTTGTAATAAGACGGTATGTGTTAATCCAGATTATAAACTATCTGTGTGCCAAATTTCATCGGAATCCGTTCAGCCGTTCTTGCGCCAATCCGGAACAAACATCTAACGGACGAAAGTTCTTTGTTACTATATATTTATTATATGTATAGAAAAAGATTCGTAATCGATTGGCTCCTCTCTAATGATTTATGATGTAAGGAATGGAAGCAAGTTACTGTTTTGTTTGTGGTATCGATTGATTTAAAACAATTTTTTTTGTAATAAGACCGACAGACTAAAAAACATGACTCATTTTTAGTTTTCCGGCGCTAGAATTATGCACTTAGAATATAGCTAAATAATATCTTGGAATAATAAGGGTTCGTAACTATAAGTTATCCAAATAAACCGGAGATTTAGTTTTTTTAGATATTTCATAAAATCATCTCCGGTTAAATGATAAATAAAATGATAAATGATTTTATTTTGTAAGTAGGTTTGTACAACACTTTTACACGTCAATCATATTTTAAAAACTAGATGAGGTCGGCGTTTCCTATCTGATTAGTCTTGAGAAGAAAGGCCTAAACAAACTCAGAGGTCACAGTCTCTTTTAAAGTCCAGACATAATCTTGGTCAGATCGTATGAAGACCATGTAGATCGATGTCTGAGATGGTCTTTTGTGGAAAGAACCACACAGATTTACAGGACCTATCCAGTCAGTGCACGCATTTGTCAGAAATCGTGCAACTCAACTCAATACTTAAGGAGCTCGACGATTCGACGAACAATACCAAAGAAAGGATATTTGGGTAGGCCACATTAATTACTCAAACTGCCAGACCATGACAAAAACTAACAGGACACGGAGAAAAATAATATAAATTAAATGACCCACGTAGTCTTCACATTCACAACAATTAAAATAATAGAATACTTTACAAAGTAAGCAAATGTCATAGTATATATAAAAATCATTAATGTCAAAGTGTATATAAAAAAAGTCCTGACATAATCTTGGTCAGATCGTATGAATATCATGTCGATCGAAACGAAACATCGGGTTAAATTTGTAACGAATCATCGTCATAATGACGATTCTCGTTTACAATGACGATGTGGATTCTACACGTCAGTTTATTGCAGCATACAACTAAACGTCTTTTTTCCCACTTGACGTAGGTATCTACCTAAGTAGCATCGAACGTTTCCACTTGATATACCTGTCAGTGGGTAGACGTAGCCCAATGGTAACAGTCTCGACTTACGAGTGGTGGTTCGAACCCAGGAAGGCGCTTTACTTTGTATAAATACTTCTATCACCACTCACCACATGTTTAAAAATAAATCTGACTGTTAACACGAACAATAAGTTGGCACAGTCCGCAGTTGTATAAACCCTAATTCTAAGTAACCTCACAGCTGAATACTGTCTTTTTAGATACAGATTATCCTAGTTTAAGAGACAGGGCTTACAAAATCTGTATACAGACTTCTGCAGCGTAGTTAGCAAGCTGTTAATCAGTGTATACTAATGTATGTTCTTTGTGACAATAAATATTATTATTATTAGTATTATTACCACTGCTCTCAAAACGGTGAAGGAAAACATTGAGAGGAAACCTGTTCTAGAACCAAAATTCGAAGACATGTGACATCTATCAACCCGCACTTGGCCCGCGTGGTATATTACAGCCCACTCCCTCTCGAAGCAAGGAGGCCTGTGCTATCCCAGCAGTGGGACATTATAGGCTGATTATGCTATTCCTATCAATGGTCGAATCAAATGCCTCCGTATATAGATAAGATGCATTATTTATTTATTTAAACTTTTCGCACAAAAAAGTACAAAGGCGGACTTAATGCCTTTACAGTTACACTTTACAGTTTATTAACGGCAATCATTAATAAACTCTAATGCATTTTGTAAGCTAACTGTAACTCTATCTTCATTAATTAAAGAAAGAAATAACCGTCAATAATAATAAACCGGCTATTTACGAATTACGGTTCGCCTCTTAAAGCGTCAAGAAATATAGAAAATTCCCATGTTAGGAGGAAAACCGTCGCGTTTACCGTTTCTTATGAATTGTAAGTCAGATGAGGTATTGGTATCGTTGAGTGAGCTAACTGTCACTCCTTGTAGGCTGTATTTATGGGCTCTCAAGCATCTCACTGGACTCTGTTTCAATCAAAACTTGATGGAAATGGTGTCGAGTTACGAGTTAGATAATAATAAATCATGTTTATTTATCCAAAGTAATACACACAGATTGAGCACAGTGACTACTGTCTGACACACTAATAAATTCCAGTCCTATCCTACTAATATTATAAACGCGAAAGTTTGTGAGGATGGATGTTTGTTACTCTTTCACGCAAAAACTACTAAACGAATTTTGATGAAATTTTACAGTCATATAGCTTATACATTCTAATGTATAAGCTATGTTTCATTCTAATAAAACACGCGATACTTTTTATCCATCGACACTTATGCGGGTGAAACCGCGAGGTGCTGCTAGTGATACATAATTGTTTGTACAACAGTTGAAGACTACGAAAATCTATACAAACAAAAACATAAACCCTGTCTCTTAAACTAGGAGGCCTGTAGATGATAGATAGAATACTCTTCTTTGTGTACACCATAAATATACAGTTACATGTTGTATTGTAAGAATCCTGTTTTTAAACCGATTGGTTTTTGTGACGTCATGTTTAATTTTGAGATGACTAAAAATGTATCAATAAACATTAATTAGTAGATAAAAAGACACATGATATTACAAAAAATAAAAGTCGTTTATTTAAGAAACTAGCAGCGCCCGCGGTTTCCCGCATTAGAATCGATCACGTGGGAATATAGAAATAAAAAGCATAATTAGTGTAAATCCAGGTTTTAAATTATCTGTGTATCAAATTTCATCCAAGCCGTTCAGCCGTTAGCTCGGATCCTTAAGGTCCTAGCGGGATTTAAATTGCCTATAGCCTTCCTCGAGAACTGGGCTATCAAATGACAAAAAAAAAAACAACAAATCCGACTGGTCATTTCAGAGGTTAACGCGTTCAAACAAAAAAACAAGCAAACTCTTCAGCATTAATATTGGTATAGATACCAGGATAACGATTAGTTCTTTACTTATTTATTGACGTGTTTAACCTAAGCGCTATAAGAAAATATCAATACTCAATAATACAACTTAATTATGTAAATAGCAATCTTTTTTGTTCCGATAAAAACGGCAAACTTCGACTTCTTGATCTCTACCGATAGCGTTAAAGGCGCCGGTATTTTCGATCGAGTTACGTAATCGGGCCGTAGGATTTATGTGTGACCTTTATAGAGTTTTACGATCTATTTCGGTCGCTATGTGGTGTTAAACAGTTAGTATACCGATTGCCATATAAGGCTTTAGTGCATGAGAAAGCCTTTGAGAAAATAAAACGTCGATTGGAAAAAGGTGTGATTGGAAAATTCTATTATGTTTATTATTTACTTTCTTCACCTTTTTATATCATACAAATGGACTCCTTTGTAATGTATGAAAGAACAGATCAGAATATAAATAATCTATTCTTATATATATACGTAAACATAAATAAAATTGAAGTGTCTATTTGAAATGTCAAAATAACAGCCTTTTATTACATACATTATGTATACTTACGGTAAAATAAAAAATAAAAAACAATTTTAAAATTTTTGTCTGTCTATTTGTTGCGGCTAATCTACGAAACGGCTGGACTGATTTTAATGAAATTTGGTATGGGGATACTTTAAACCCTGGGAAATGACAGAGGCTACTTTTTATCGACATACCACGCCGGCAAAGCCGTGGGCGAAAGCTAGTTTATTAATAAAATACTTTAGATTTCTGCAAAATGAAGCATATCTGATAAGTTTGAAGCGAATGTTGCAGATAGAATGTTCATAACAAATCCAATTTAATACAACATTTCCACAACACAACACAATTCACACAAAACATTTCGTAGTCCATTCAAATGTATATTTTGTCATACATATGTTACGACTGTATAAAGCTCAAAAAAAGTAAAAAATACAAAACGAAAATTGAGATCCAAAAACAATGCGACATAAAACGGAGGTGACGTGCCGTTTGTTGTCACTTTACTAACAATTTATGCATGAAGTCTAATGGGTCGCTCCATCAGGCTTGTTTGCAAAGCTTTCTATGAAATTTTATTCGGTAATAGCCCGTATAGGCTCCCACGTCTTGCCTCAATATCACATTGTCAATATAAAGTTGTTGCTAAGTGATTCGGGAGAAAAGTTTCGCATTACCCTTTGGAGCTGGGTTGTCTGTTGTTGGTTTGGTTAGATCCGAGCATCTTTTTGGATTTGTTGTGAACTCTAAGGTTTGTTTTTGTTTGTATCTATTTTTGTTTATATAAGGGATAATTTGAGGGTTTTTAGAAGTTCGCTTAGCGAATTGGATATAAATCTTAGGCTCTTTGAACACACACGTTTTTGTTATATGGTATATAGGCACGGTCGTCAGTGTTGTATGGATCACTATCCATAGCGCTAGCTTGTTGACAGACATGTTTTTTTTCTACGGCGTGGTTTATACCTCGTGCCGTTAAGAAACCGTGCCGTGTACAAAGGGCCTAAGGGGCGCTTCCTGGAATTTCAAGAACGTTCACATTCTAATATCAGTCGCAACCTGTCAAAAAAACCTCTAATTTACCTACATTTTGACATTGATTGTCGCTGAAATAAGATTGCGACTAGAATTTGCACGTGTT
Source organism: Apamea epomidion (assembly GCA_947507525.1). Taxonomy (NCBI): domain Eukaryota; kingdom Metazoa; phylum Arthropoda; class Insecta; order Lepidoptera; family Noctuidae; genus Apamea; species Apamea epomidion. Next base: position 12,388,768 of record OX382237.1, read on the forward strand.
TTAAGTACGAGAATTGACCTTCTGGTTTATAATAATAATCACTTTATTTCAGGCAACTAAGGCCCATAGCTAAAATACACAAAACAATATACGATAATAAACTAATACATACAAAAAACCTTATTCACAAATTTATTAACTACGTTGGGTCGGCGACGTTTTGCGCTGAGTCGAGGTGTCATATAGCCATCTGCGAAAACGACGATACACGACACCCATCGGCCCAAATTCCTCCTTCATGAAAGTCTCCAGATGGTGAATCGGAACCCGCACCACAAAAGACTTGAAGTTAATCTTGTGGCGCGAATCTAACTTCTCGACTTTCAAGGTGAACTTGTGACCTCCTCTGCCGTCGTAGAATGATGTAGACGGTACACGTACAGCTGCGTCGATGGAATAGCGGGACGCAGCAACATGTTCGGACCAGCCAATGCCGCACTGAGTAGAAGAGTAGGCATTTCCTTCTTTTTCTCAACATGAATGAAGCCTTCTTTATCTGCCTGTCTTCGGCTTGTTACCGGTAACGAGCTTCGGACTCGTTCGGAGGGCCCCTGTACACTCGTATGTTTTGGTTGCCGCTGATGTTTTGCAGGAGTTGCAATACGGAAGCCGAGTAAGCACGCCCCGGTGTTGTCGTGCTAATATTCTTCGACGTCTCAATGATAGGGGTCGCGGGGAGGGCGGAGCGCAATTGGGCATCGCTTGCTGTGTCGGCGGCCGGCGTCGAGCCGAATTTTGCTGACTCGAAGCTCTGCTGCGATGTGTCGACGTTGGTTGCTGGCTCGTGTTACCTACATACCGTCCGTCTTGCGCAAATCTGCTACCACGGTACGTAGATCACTGATGGTTGATTGCGATGCTTCCAACTTCAGCCACATCTCGGCCAGGCTTGATCTTAGGGTTATGATGTACCGTACCAGCCTGGTGACGTCAACGTGGTCAAAAGTGACAGGGGGCAGCTTGCACAAATCCTTTGCCACGAAAGTCGGCACGTCGTCCGGGTCGCTCTCCTTCAACACCTTGATGATGTCTTGGAGACTCCTCTCTCTTTTTTCATCCGGCCGGGACGGCATTCGGTCAGCCATTTCTAGCGACTCGTACAGCAGTGTCTTAGACCTGCGTATCTCCTCTTCATTGAAATTGGATGTGCAGATCTGGATCACACTGACCTTGTCCATGACCTCCAGCTGGTACTGCAGAAATGCCAGGACCTCGTTCGCCACAAGTTCTTCCGAACGCATAGTGACAGTGGCACATGCCGCGCTCAGCGCAAAATAATTTCCGCTAAAGTGTAAGCGCGTCAGATTGCAACAGCGGATCGCACTGCACTGTTTATCCCCGTCATTTTTAAGGAAGCATAATCTTATATTAGAGTACATAAGTACCAGTATCAATACTTTACTTATCGATAATTCTGATTCCTCTTATAACCTAAGAATACACTCGTGCAAGCCGTTACGTATAATAGCGTAATACCTTCGCGACATTCGGTATTTCCAAATCGCTCTTTACTATATTTTCTAACGACATGATAATAATCACATTGATGACATTGACAAATGTTGCATGCGATGCTGACGTCACTCGATAATACCCACATATCTACTTACCTCACAGCAACTTCCTGGCACGGAATACTCAGCATAATTACGGAACTCGGATACGCCAAAAGTTGGATTAGAACAGTGAATCTTTCAGCAATTATCGTCAAGGCTGTAGACGTATCTAATTATCATTTTAATTTATGCTATTGTAATGCAATTGTTTAAATACTTGATATGTATTTAAAAAAAGACGACCTTGCTTTGATTTACATTACGTCTAGCGGCCCAAACCGGAGACGTGAGACCGAAAATAAGTTAACAACTCACAACAAAACTTCTTTGGACCTATATATGTTCGGACTAGGGTTGCCCACTTTTTTATATTAATAATAATTATAGTATGTTCGATGCCATTGCCTGTAAGAATATAGTAGATGGCTAAAAAAATAAAACATATATATACATAAGCATATATAACATTATAGAAAAAATATAATTTGTTTCAAACATACCTACGTATGTTTTTTCTTAAATGTCTCATATGTAACTATTATTAGGTACACTCTAAATTAAGGTTACAAAATACCATGATTCAGCATTTATGTGATTAATACTGGGTCTATAATTGCAATCATATCGCCATTTTGTATTGAAATGAAAATATAGTAGTTTCGCTTACTATATATTTTTTAGAAATATAGTATTTAGGCCTCTAATATAGCAGGATACTATATTATATATTTGGTTGGCAACCCTAGTTCGAACTCATAATTTGGCCCATAGATTTATCTTATTTTGTAGCTGTTCCGTTTTATATACATCTAAATTTACTATCAGCTGCCACAACAACGGTATCACAGAATACATTTCCGAAACCGACACCCAGAATCAACGTAAAACATGTTTCTTCCTAACTTTACATTACAAACACTAAGCTAAGAAAACAAATTCTACAATTCCAGCACGTAACCAGAGTGGTTGAATATGCATCGTGTAACAAGGAGACAAGAACATTCGAGAGCTCGGAATGCGTTGAATAGAATTCTTTCAGTTTCTTTATTGGTTCTCGCGATCCCGCCATCTATTTCCACTGAGTTCGGTCACTATTGAAAATTCCTTTTTATTCCCTAGAAAAACGTACCAAAGTAAGTGTCAGATTTAGAGGGATACCTGTCCACTAGTTTACGTATTTTATTTCGGAGATGTGTGTTTTGGCTTTCAATTTTGTTCTTGGGAAGTTTGTAAAGAGAAAATTATGGATTCATGAATATGTCTAGATGCTTTTACAAATGTCACTATTTTACCACAATTCCACTTCATGTTGTAGGTACACAAAAAATAAATAAAAAATAAAATATTTTATTCATGTATCCATGTTGTAATTTTCTTACCTGCCAGTCATTTCTCGTTGCAGACTGTTAGCAACATAATTGCACCAATAAAATGCAACATGTGCAATGTAAACCTGAATAAATAAATACGTAATGGTTTTCCTCAAATTGCTGGTGCTACCTATATAATATCAGGGTTCCTCATACAGACCTACGTTATAGGGTCCGCCTTAGGAGTCTTCGTTCCTAATCAGATATAACTGATTGATCGTTGGCAAGGCATACATTATTTCTTAATAGTTCCTATGCATGTGATCGAAATAATTATGTTACTGTAGAGGGAACTGGCGATAATGTTATAACGTGTGTCTACTTGCTTGTGAATATGTCATCAGGATAAAATCACGGTGATTTTGTATTATCAGATGCTCGACCATTTTCATACTGATTGAAAATACTTATGATGTGTTTCACTAATTCAATACTACGTAGTGGTGACTGTTATACTTTGTTCTTTATTTTGACAGGGCTTCTTTTGCTCTATGGTAATCTGATAGCTACTACAATCTCTCTAATTACTTTAATGAATTTTCAACTTTATCGCTAAAACATTAGGTCAAATTTTGACAAAAGCTTTTCTAAAGTGACTAATACTTTAAATAATATCGATGACTGTTAACTACATAGTAACACGGTATTCCATAGTTACCCTCGGTACACGGAAAATCCGTGTCTTTTGATGAGATGTTAATATTATGCGGTCGTCACACGCTTGAAACATTTTCGTACCATGATGTAACGTTTTTAACGTGTGCAACTGTGCATATCGAGTAGGATGTTACATTATTGTATTCATGAAAATAGTGACATCATTCTGTTATTGGGAACGTGATGATGGATGGAATTCGGAAGGATGTTCGACTATCTGATGACATCAATGCAAATTAACAGGAGTTTATCGAGAATAGGTCAAACTATTGACGTAATGGAAATCTATTGTTACTCATTGAAGTTGGGTAATGCCGACAGTTAAAATACCGAAGGGTTTCATGAAATGAGAAAAAAAATATGAATCATTGGCTGAGTCGTGAATTCATGATTCAAGGGAAGCACTAATTTATTAAACACGCGTTATTGTTAGTACAAGCAACACAATCGATATTTAAGGTCGAATCGATAACGAGAAGACGAAATTATGATTGAGAATGTGTTGGCACCTTAATATTTTGTAAGAATAGACTTTTTCAAGTGTTTTGCTCCTAAACCGGTAAATCAAGTTTTATACTTAGTCCTATCTTCCATACATTTAGAAACTTTAGAACGTCGAACCGTCAATGTCGGGCCACATGACTGAAACCGGCCAGAATTCCTATATTGTTTCGGCAGACATCGGCAATCCCCGGGGATAACCTGGCCTTATTGTGTGTTGGACATGGCTGGATCATTGGACAGGCCGACTCGATTAGTTTCTGAACTCAATGGACTCCGCCAGATAGCGAGGTTGCTAACATTGTGTCGTGATGATGTTGGCAGCACGTATTGAGTGATAAATTGGTTTCGCCAACATTTTGTTTGTTTGTTCTGATTTCGAATTTTATTTACTTTGTCATGGCCAGGTATGTTTTAAAAGCTCTTTCTTGGAAAACAAAAGTAGGTCTTTTTCTTTGCCTGGCCCTTTCCCATTTTATATCGGTTCGACCCTCCGTGTCATGCATCTCCAGGTAGCTCGGTCCTGGGTCGTCTCTTTATTGCGTTGGGCTTCTTTGAGATTCTTATTTACTACGGCCATCCATGTGGTCGGGGATCTTCCTCGTCCTAGGGTTTGGTTTTGATATCCAGCTCTTTTCTGGTCATGTGGTCGGATGGTCGCCTCATAACGTGTCCGTACCACCGCAGACGGCTCTCCTGTAGTTTGTCTGGGATAGGTCTCACTTTGAAGGTGCCTCTTATTTGTGTGTTTCTGACATGATCCAGCCTATAGGTAAAAAAAGGTAAAAAGTAGCCTGTATCTACAAAAAATTTCGGACTTTTATTTTCTGTTACAATATGGCATATCAATGAAGTTGTTCAGAAAGGTCAGGTCCGTGGTACTCGCAACCGGCGTGAATGTATGAGCAGAGACCGATTCTCGTAATTTTAAGAACATTCACATTCTAATCTCAGTCTTAAACTGTCAAAAAATACTTCTAATTTCCCTACATTTTGACAAGTTTTTGACATTTGTTTGTCGCCGAGATGAGACTGAGACTAGATTTTGAATGTTTTAAATTACGAGAATTGGCCTTCTGATATATGAACGACAACTAGGCAAAAGGTGTATTTAAAGATCGTAGCAGGTAGCGTTCTGTAGTTTCTGCCTACCCCATGGGAAGAAGGCGTGAGTGTATGTATGTTATTAAAATATGGTATCCGTTCTTCAATCATGGTATATATATATGTTCATAATTTTCCTCCATAACCACTTGACAACAACAACTTAAGTGGGAAGTAGTATAGTATGCTGTGCATATAACAACCTGTTTTTTTCACTTCATAGTAAACAAGGAAATCTTGTGTTACTGTGTATAATCTAGAAAATATAAGACTTGGGGCTAAGTAATAACAGCAGCACGGCTCGATCGATCAGGTTAAGATATACTTGCCGTGGTTAGTCCGGAGATGGGTGACCATCTATACATACCAAGACGCCTCCGTGCCTCGGAAAGCACATTAAGTCGTTGGTCCCGGCTGTCATTCGTGGATCTTTGACAGTCGTTATGGGTAGTCAGAAGCCCGAAAGTCTGACGACCAGTCTTATCAAGGGGTATCATATTACCCAGTCACTGGGTTGTAGAGGTCACATAGGCAGTCACTCCATGTAACATACTGGTATTCAGCTGTATCCGGTTAGACTGGAAGCCGACCCCAACATAGTTGGGAAAAGATTAAGCAGATGATGACTAGAAAATATAAGACTATTTTTAGTTGACCCTAGTGAAGTAGCAATACTTCTTTATACAGTTGGCCGTACGATAGTGGTAACGTTTTGACCTGGCTGAGCTGGCCTGACGACGTACAGAGTTCCAATAGAATAAGAGGCCAGTTTATACGGTTTTTTTTATCTCTGACGTAAGGCCTACTTTAGTTACCATTGAAGAGAATGCTAGGCCCAAAGAATCCCACATACAAAGATACATAATATCTACGCGTGAAAAACATAAACCTGTCTTTGCAGTCGCGCAGTTGGATAATTAAGGCACCTAGGAATATCTAGGTTCAACAACAAAAAACAATAGTTTCATTGGAAAGCAAACAGTATTAAAGTTTAGTGACACATAAATATTATTATTATATTATAATACGATTTTCTATTTTTCCTCTGCTTGCAATTAGTTACTAATTAGCTTCTCGTGATTACGGTGCCATGTTACTTGGTTTAACATTTATAAAAACTACGATGTATGGACATTATTATTTATGCTTTACCGTATTGTTTAATCCAACTACTAATTGGAAAGGTAGGTACAATTACTTTTGCTGTGTTATTAAAAATCTGGCATTAGTAAAAATATTTGTATCCAGTTTACCAATTATTTAGCTTTAGCTGTAACCACGTAGGAGTTTTTAGGTTTTTAAGGAACGTATTTTTTTTTTTGGATTCTTTAGAATGCAAATGCTTTCCTTTTTTCAACGTTATGCTCATTGCTAAGCTTTAGTTTATGTGAACATGAAGAAGTGTTGATCATGAATGAACAAAATTTTTATCTAAAATTGATCACAGCCATCATTCCTCATCATCATCATTTCCTTTCCCAACTATGTTAGGATCGGCTGCCTATCGGACCTGCACAACCCAGTTACTGGGTAACACGATAGCCCTTGGTAAGACTGGTTGTCACACTTTGGACCTTCTGACTTTCCCGTAAAAACTGTCAAAGGTATAGGTACAAACGACGGCCCGGCCTAATGACTTAAAATGCTTACCGAGGCACGAAGGGGTCTCGGCATGTAATGGTCACCCATCCACGGATCAACCTCGGTATTTCGGCAAGCGTTGCTTAACCTTGAAGATCGACCCGTGCGGCTGTTACTATTTAGCCACGAGCCACAATGAACGCAACCACATAAATCTCACTCACTAAAATTCTAGCAGTTTTCCAAAATAAGAGAAAGTCGACCTCTGCCCGCTCATAAGTCAAATGGTAAAAATACGTAACTAAAGCACATACATACTATTACGAAGGTATTGTATAAGTATACATAATCTTAACAACATTAGACGGCTGGAAGCCTCGTAATTTGCCTCACAAATGATTGCTGTGTTTCGGCTCGCATATTATGAGCCGAGCCTGATGGGATATTTATGTTACCACGCTTTTTATGACGCGTGGCTTACGAAGATTGGCCGTGTTGTGTTGATTACTCTATTTAGTACAAACACGCTGTCACGATAAGTTATGATAACGAAGGTTGGTATACACGTGGAATTTTTCTTCGCTTTAGTCTGACGAGTTCAAAGAATCTTTACAAAATCGTGTAGGTGTTAGGAAATAGGAATTTTAACAGTAGAGGTAGATAAGATGAAGGGGCTTAGACTAAGCTCTATGAAACATAAGCTTTGATGCTTACTTTCAAAAGTAACGTCGTGATATGAGATGGCTTTACCAATATGTTGAAGAATCATGAAGAGACCATTTCGAATAATTTGTGCAAGACATATGTCGAACTGACAAATGCACGAGTCGATTGACAACTACCACAAAACAGTGTTTATCAATTGTTTAGGCTAAACAATTGATAAACGAAGGGTTGTATACAAGTATACAAACCTTCGTGGGCATAACATGAAGGGTTGTATACTTGTATAACAAACCGGCTGCGAATCTCGTAGCGACAACCAAGAAAACAGTTCCACGGCGTACAAGCCTATGTTTTATGAATATTTCATGATTATTAATTATGCCCCCATTAAGTACATATAAGGGAGGGGTGACGTAACAATATGATTAACATATTAATAGTATATTATGCCTTAAACAGGGCGAAAGTGTATCAATCATGTGTGTTATGAGAACGGAGGGTGGCCCAAGATAAGACACCAAAGAAATCTAGTTTGGGCTTAATCTTATTCATTCTATACCAAAAACACGTAGGAGATAGTAACATTGAACGGATATTCATAAATAATTCATGATAACTTCGCGTGAGTTCGAATTTCAGGCACATGGAAAGACACCAGCCGTGCTCAAAGATAATGTAATCCTAAAATAATGTCTTCTAATGGACGTAACTTGGGCACTTAAGTTCGGTCTAATCACAGTAATCTGTATTCAAATCACCCAATTAAAACACTCAAATCCTAGTTAGACATAAAAGTTATCATTAATGTATTCCAATGAGCTAACGAAGGACCTCTAAAAAACTGTTGGCCGTCAAAATAACAAAGATTTTTTACTACGAATTCCGTTTATGAAAATATAAGTAAAAGAGAATACCTAAATGTGAATAAGCAGGACTTTTCTCATTATAAGAATCTAAAGAATAAGGCCGGGAAGAGGCCAAATTAAGGAAATTAACTTTTTTTATAATAAAAGCTGAGCTTCCACTTGGCCATTGCAAATGACGTACTATGAATTGTGTGATGTAATTAAGGATGGAAACAAATAAGAGACGGGTAGAGGATTCTTCCTTTTCACTCGTAACATGGTTGAATGCGGTTTTGTTAACGTTTAATAGTGTACTTAGAACACTTGCTGGGTTCTGGGGAACGGTTTACGTGCAAGTCAGCGAGCGACGGGTGACTGCGATTAATGTTTTATCTCTGCAATTTTTTACAGCCGTTTTGATCTTATATTCTAGTTATTTACTTAAGCTGAGTACGGCAAGTTCGTCTGCGCTGAGGCAGGTTTAGGTTCTTTAATTCTGTGGTGTCTGGTTTTACACTATGAGCATTTGAAACTTTAAATAATGCTACAAATTGGATTATTTACGTTTGTTAATCAAACTGTTGCATGTAAACAAAGAAAAGACCGAACGAAAGTAAAAAAAATATATGAGTAAGTATTATGTGATGTAAAAACAGAAAATTACCAATGTGTCCAGTGATTGGCCATACATTTTTGACGTTTAAAAGTCACTTAACTTTAATCATCCTTTATAAATAAACCCCATCCTGTATAATTATACCAAACACCACAGAATTATTTTGATTGAGTCAGACCTAATTCATTCATAATTAGTGGGCCCGAAGTGCCATTACATTTTATAGTTATACTTTTCGCTTCGTTAAAACAGTCTTTTGAGTTTGAAGGCCAATTTCAGTCTATGCTAATCATCTACGGCTCTTTTGCTCTGAGGTCAGCAACCCCGACCGTAGTTCACCTGTGACCGCCCATAATGTTAATTGTGTCAGCCAATTGTCCAGCTCAGCAGGTGTCAGGCAAATGTACCTGACGCCGATATTCCGCTGGATCCCTGCAGTGACATACGGAAGTCTAGCAGACGAGATAGATTGGTGTTGTGACAAAGTGTTAAGTGCGGAGTGGAATTTGTAAGTATACCCGCATATGAGGAGATGACGTGTAGCTGAATGTATTTAGGTATACACGATGACACATCAAGCTACAAAGGACAATGCTCATGGATGTATGGAATCCTGTACCATGCTGCATCAAAGTCAAACTTTGTTTTTTAAAGACTACACTTATCATAATTATTAACTCGTACAAAAGTTCTTTTTGAAAACAAAACAAAACCCGGGTTTCCGAGATTTCCAAAAAAAATTGAAATAACCTGAATTCTGGGTACTTTATTTTGTTTGACGTGTCATACACGAACGGCCATTATTGTTCTAAAAAAATGATAATCGTTTAAATAAAAATTTTAGCTGACCAGTTTTAGCTGACCTCGCATTGTATACGTTTTTCGTACAGTGAAAAGTCAGCTTATATTGGAAATGTAGATATACCTTGATTTGATGTCGTGCGTACCTATCTACTGAAATTAAACTATTTTTAGACTCATTTCCTCTTTATCATCGAAACATTATCTATGTACTACGATAAAATATTGTTAAGTCCATGTATATAAACAGCTGCTCAAATCGTCGGTAAAACATAAAAAGTTAAGTACAATTCCAATTTCAGTAATGAAAAACGTTCAAAATCCCATCGCAATCTCATCTCACTGACAATCAATGTCAAAAATGTAGGGTATTTAGAGGTATTTTTGACATATTGAGACTGAGATCAGAGGGCCAATTCTCGTAATTTAAAACATTCAAAATCTAGTCGCAGTCTCATCTCGGCGACAAACAAATGTCAAAAACTTGTCAAAATGTAGGGAAATTAGAAGTATTTTTTGACAGATTGAGACTGAGATCGGCACCCTAATTGCGTAACACACGATCAATCGGCATCGGTTTCATTTTGACAGTTCAACAACATTCATTGCGTTATTTACGTGTTGAGACTTTTCGAACTTATGAAGCAATGGATTAGCAATTTGCTTCAAAATGATTCAGATTCTGATTGATCGTGTGTTACGCAATTAGGGTGCAGACTGTGAACGATCTTAAAATTACGGGAATTGCCCCCCAGTTAAAACAATGATTCATGTCACATATAAAACACAAATATTTACGAAAATGTCAGATTAAAATGATGACGTTATATTTTTATTTTCTTGACGTTCTAAAAATAACATTTACTTAAGTGCCGTGATAGTGTCAGTTCCGGCGTTTTAATTACAAACACGACAGACGCCGGGGATTTATATTGATAAACTTGCTCTGTCGCAACCGCAACTGCGTAGGAGTTGGACTCGGTATCATTGCTCCCAGATGATAATACTAGATAATAATATCAGGGTAATATCATCTAGGAATTATTGGAAATTAAACGTGTTACGTGTGTGTAACCATGCCTTATCTCGGATTAATCAGAGGTTGTGGAACCTGCTTTATGAATGTATACCTGATTTGTAATAAGGGTATTGTTGTTGCGAATATTTTGCTTACAAATTATTGCCTATTGATACAAGATTTATGTCTATTATATTGTGGTGATAAATTATTTAGCGAATTAAACTTGTATTGCGTGCGGAACAGCTAATTTAGAAAACCTATTCAAAACGTGGTTATTAAATTTGTGTGGGTTATTTTTATGTAGTTAGTGTTATGCAAATTGCTCTCAAAACGTTGAAGGAAAACATCGTGAGGGTTTCCTCACGATGTTTTCCTTCAACGTTTTGAGAGCAAAAGATATGCAGGTTTCTGCATATCTTAGAACCAAAGATTCGAAGACATGTGATATGTACTAACACGCACTGGGCCCTCGTAGTGGATTACGGCCCATTCCTTCTCACTGAGAAGAGGCATGTGTCCCAGCAGTGGGAACATTATAGGCTGATTAGGCTTATGCTATGTAAATTAAGTATAAAGAAACTGAAATGGTGTACACTATCCCACAAAGACATCTTAGAACAAGTTTCTATAAAACCGCACAGCACATCCAAACAAGGTAATACCTAATAACGTTTCTATATGCAGAAATAATAATCGTCAGTCATGTGGTAATGGCCTTAGGGACATTACCTATATCCTGTACCATAGGTACCGCGTGGTAATTGCGTAATACACTATCAGTAGCAATGGCTTTCATTTTGACACTTCAACAACATTCATTGCGTTATTTACGTTGCTGAGTAGAAGAAAAATTTGAACATAAGAAGCAATGGGTTAGCGATATCCTTCAAAATGATTCAGATTGATAGTGTGTTACACAATTAGAATGCTGGTCTACAGGTAAGATTTCGGAAATGTTGACTTCATGTAACTTTGAGCCGGACCCTAAATCGAGCCACCCACCCTGCACTTTTTGGTATAGAAGTTTATAGCTTTTTAGCTGGCCGCGAATTCAAATTTTGAACAATAAGGGAGTAATCATAACAGACGTCCGAGGCGCGCGCTCAGAACGCCGCGTTTCGTTTTTTATCACGCGCGCCCTACAGACGGCAGCGCTAGTTGTAATTCATTGCATAAAAATTCATACAATTTTATAGAGCGTCCGAAACGCAGCGTTCTGAGCGCGCGCCTCGGACGTCTGTTATGACTACTCCCTTACACCAAAGAAAAAGTTTTTAAGCAGTTTTGACGCCGACATACTCGCCAGTATGTCGACATCAAAACCGCATAAAAACTTTTTCTTTGGCTCATCATTATGTTGATCTGTTAGGCCTTTGTACCTCACATGGAACTGCACCGTGGCTCGGTTTATGAGTCTGGGAGTGTATTATGAAGATAAATAATATCGATTAAGGGGTAAATTTTCTTACGTTTTTTGCAATTTGCATGTCAGTGTCAGGTTGTATGTTGAACAAAATATAATTCGCGACCGTAAAAAGTATGTATTTACAGAATTATAATCATCAATAAAAGTCTCGAAGTTCATATAACCCTATTGATGGCTATTTCATGAAATATCAATCAGAGGGTGAATACCTTCTAGATTATCATGATGTATGTTTCTTCAGAACGGATTACTACTGCAGTTTATCATTTCTTCAGGCCATTCTAAGAAAATAATGTGTCGGTAATTCTTCCAATGGTTGTCGATCTTCTAAGAAAATATGTGTAACTTTAATAACTCGTTACACGATAAGAAACCGGCCAAGTGCGAGTCGGACTCGCACACGAAGGGTTCCGATACACTGTACAATATTGATCTGTGCATTAAAAAAAAATGCCATTCAACAAGAAAAAAGAAACACGTTTCTTGTGTGACGATTGAGGAACTCTACAAATTTTTTAACTTTATATTATTTATTGTATAGCCGTCATAGTAGTACACACCCGGTGAAAATTTCAAGTGTCTATCTATTATTAGGGTTCAAAAGATCTAGCCATGTGACAGACGGACAAACAGCGGGGTCCCTTTGGCGCAATTTAGGTACGGAACTCTAAAAACGTTAACAGTAATCGGTTGACATTCCCGACGTGCTACCGATACCAGCACAGTCGTAATCGAATCCGTTTTATAACACATTTCTTGTTTCACTCGACGCTTCTCATAAGTAAGCTGCAATAACTGAGCAATAATAGTGTTATCGACGTCATTCATCGGTTAAGTAGAAGTGTGACAGTAGTTTATAGTCGTTTGTAATAGTTTTTCTTCAAACTTACTTTTTAATATTATCTTTTCTAAGTTGGTGGTGTAGGGTTACACACTTTACTTAATAAAATTACAACAGATAACATCATGCCTGTTATTCCCGAAGGGTTAGGCAGAGGTGCCAAAGTCAAAGTCAAATCATTTATTTCAAATAGGCACATAAATTTATTAATAAAAAGGGAACACGTTTTACATTGATTACCTTAACAATTAAAAATAGCGCACAGTTGCTAATTTGCCTGCACTAGGTTGAACCTGTGCTTCAGGCTAAGAAGTGTATACATACTTAATATAATAAATTAACAATGCGTATAACGTAAAAACTAAATTAAAACTTAGGTAAAATAGCGTGTTAGCAGTTTTATTTTCAGACAATAAGTAGGTATTCTAGGTATTCTATTTCTACTCGGTAGGTAGTCTGTGCATAATTGTTGGTTAGTAAATAATTAAGTATAATTTTTTTACAGCTATAGTAATTTAGTTTATAGATACTTAGTTTTCTATTTAATCTATTGTACAGGAATGGACCTAAGAATGTTATAAATCTTTCTACAAAGACATGTCAACATGTCGACATGTTTTGAGGTTGCATTAGACATGCATACCAGATCATTCCGTCTCTTGTTAGTGTTGTCGGCATTGTAGGCAAGCATGGTGTGCTGTTTTAATACTAAGTGCACAATGAAAAGCTGGCGAACCGTTAGTACATTGCAGGAATTATATAGCAGATCTGTGGGAAAAAAGAAGGGATGGAAGTTTGCTACCTTCAAAATTGCTCTCTGAGCTATTTCAAGAGCAAGCAAATTAGTTTTTGGTGCGCCACCCCAAGAAGTGATACAGTATTGAATTATAGTTTGACATAGGGCCAAATAAAATTGTGTGATTCATTTTGAATCTGCTAAAGTTCGCAATTTTTTAATAACATATATTAGTTTGCGGACTCTTTTCACTAGGCTTTCAATATGTTTTTTAAAAGAGAGTGTTTCATCCATTATTATCCCCAGATATTTTATGTTGCTCGTTTTGTGGATAAAGGGACAATTACACATGGTGATTGTACGGTTTCCACATTGATGGGCATATAGATGAGGGTTAGTAATGTTAAGTGGAGGCTTGCGCATGGAGAAGTAAACGAGAAGTAAATATATTTTATTTTATCGCCATTTAACAATTTCGAACTTCGAACTACTGGTTTTAGCGCTAAATATTAACGCCGTGTCGTCGGCATATATGATATTATTTTACCGTCCTTAATAATAGGGGTTAAAGTATTAAATTGCCATTTCATTGTAATAGGTACTTCGAATGGACATAGAACCTTCATGGTTTGATATTTTTGAGTGAAACTTTTTTCACATAGTAGGTACCTATGAAGTTCTTCTTTTAAAAAATGTGCAACATTTGATTATCGACTTTCAGTTGTTTTTTTTATTCAGCTTAGACAAGAAAGATGGATACTTCGAAAATTGTAGTTAATTTTGAATACGAGTTCCAACGCGGAACTAACGCGGCAGAAACAGCTCGCAATATCAATGTTGCGTTTGGAGAGGGGACTGCTAATGAACGCACCGTACGATTTTGGTTGAAACGCTTTCGTGATGGAAAAGCAAAGCTTACCAATAAAAAGGTAATGGTAACTGTTTGGTGGTCTCAGCATGGTGTTATTCACTATAGCTTTCTCCGATCTGGTCAAGCAATAACGGCAGATGTCTACTGTTCCGAACTCCAAACAATGATAGCAAAACTAGCAGTGAAAAGCCCCGACTCATGAATCGATCTTAACCATTATTGCTCCATGATAACGCGAGACCTCATACAGCACGAGAAACCGTTTTAACTCTACAGGAACTGCAATTAGAAACCATTCTTCACCCTCCGTATTCGCCAGACCTTGCTCCAACGGACTACCATTTTTTTCGTGATTTGGACAATTTTCTACGTGATAAAAAGTTTTCTTCTCAGGAGGCAGTACAAAATGCTTTCACACAGTTTGTCGAATCTAGATCACGAGAGTTCTATTGTAAAGGCATAAATGACCTTCCTATTAGATGGCAGCAATGTATAGATAATATTGGTAATTATTTTGAATAAATAAATATGTTAAATTAAAAAAAAAACGAATTTAAATTTTTCAGTACAAATCGGCAATTTTATAGTTTAACCCCTAATATTTAGATTACACAAGTCGTTAATATAAATAAGGAAGAGGGTGGGGCCCAAAATACTCCCCTGTGGAACACCAAAACCAGTATGTTTCTGGTCATCGCTCGTAATATTATCTATTGTAACACATTGGTACCGGTGATCTAAATAGTCAGTAAAAAGTTTCAGCGACGTTCCCCTTATTCCTATGATCTCTAATTTGTTCAGGAGGACAGAAACAGACACCGTGTCGAATGCCTTGGCTAAATCGAGAAAGACTCCCAGGGTCAGGTTTCCTTTGCCAAGTTCTTCTGAAATATAACCAGTTAGACTATGCACCGCATCGGCTGTC
The DNA here is from genome assembly GCA_947507525.1 of Apamea epomidion. Lineage (NCBI taxonomy): Eukaryota > Metazoa > Arthropoda > Insecta > Lepidoptera > Noctuidae > Apamea > Apamea epomidion. The sequence continues at coordinate 12,404,285 of OX382237.1, forward strand.
GACAGTTTGGCTCTAAAACCAAATTGCGCAGGGGATAAGATGTTGTTTTTTTCTAGGTAATTAACTAGTCTACTGTTTATAATTTTCTCTAGTATTTTTGAAATTGAGGGGAGTAAGGATATTGGCCTATAATTATTAACTACGTCTTTACGGAACGAGAGCTTTTACAGCTATTAAAACTACTTTCATAGCTGTAAAACCTGTCGTTCCGTGAAAATTATACATAAGTATCCCGAAGCATCTCATTATAGAGTGAAAACCGACCTCAACCTGGTCGAAAAAGGTTAGGCTTTACCCCAGTGACTGCAGATAGCAGTCTCATGGGTAAAAGTTGCAATCAACTGAGTCAAGGTTAAATAAATACCAAAGAGTTTTCAATACCTACTGTAGAATCATGTTGAGTCGATTATATCACTCACTGGCTCACTATCGTACCAAGCTGCTCATGCAGGGCTAATTCAGTTTCAACCTTTTCCCCGCCATTTGTGGTGACTGACAGATGACATTAGTGACAGTAGCTCCCTCACTACTTATGCGAATGAGACAGTGTTTACATATCTATTAAATAGATACATTACAGATACAATATAGGTCACCGTGTCAGTTGATTTTTCTATAATAATAAACTCTCATTTTGCTTATTTCGTTTGATGTGGCAAAGGTATGAGGAAGTGTCAGTAAACACCCTTTCAAACCCCGTGACCCGTATATTTATGAAGGATCAAAACATCTCCGCAGTGTTATGAAAAAAATCGGCCATGTTTTCCTTTATTTTATTTATTTAACCGTATTCTGGGATCACGAACGGAACTTTGCTTTGATATACAGTGTTTTATTAGATTTTAAATCGTTTTTAGTTAGGGCGAGTGCGATGCCCTTTCAACCTAATCTTGATCCTGTTTCCAAAACTCTTGAACGGAGATAAAAAGCTTAATTCAATTAGTGGGACTTATCATCCAAATCATTTATCACTTCTTAACTTATCGAAGTACTAATAGAATTCCAGTTGGCTAAGTAAATACATTAACCTTTTGAACTACCTACACACAGAATACTATCACTCAAATAATCAACCTAATCCATTCCGCCCAAATCGAGTAACAAAAGCTTCAATCAAATTCATTGAGCTCTCTAAATTCAAAACCAACATTTGATAAACACTGGCACGCAGTATTGCCAACATAATGCATTCCAAATGACAATAACTCATACCATAAACAAGCACTAAGCCTTTGTCCCATAAATTATGAAGCGGTGACATATGAAATCGGAATAAAGGCATTTAGACAGGGCTCATGGGACGAAGGGACAAACACACAGATTCGTCCCAAATTAAGATGGTATTAATGTATTGTGGTTTTGTTGTGGTTTGATGTGCTTATACACATTTCAATGATATTATATTCACATGGTTTCATTTAAATAAATACCTAAAACATTATTTTTAAAAATGCATTGGAATAAGTTTAGCCATTTGCGAGACTATTCTACAGAATAACAAAGTCGTCAATTTTATGCCTATCTTTTTTTTCGTCAAATACCTATATTGAATTCATCATAATTACTTATATAGCTCAGAAAATTAAGTAATTTAAAAACAATCATAATTAAAATATAAATCGTAGTAGTAAGACGTTAATTATTTTGTTTATCCATTGTTTTAGCAGTTATTTATTACAGTTATCACACAAACTTTCGTCTATGACTTAATTATAACTTAGTTATGAATTTGTTATTAGATAAGTTAAGTGGTTAAAGTTTATCTGTTATGTCTAAGTTATTTCAACCCAAGTTTGAAGCAAGTTATTGCTTATCAGATTAGGAACCCGAAAATAATTAGGGTTAAGGACTTTACTTAATTAATTTTATGCAATTACAAAACACAAACAAAAAAAAATGCTCTCCATCGTCCCGTATTTACGAGTATATAATTATTGAAATAAATATTGTGCTTACTTCACGATGAGGGAGGAACTGGTAAACAGTACTAGAAGATAAGGAACCTACTCTGAAAATAATCTTAGCAAAGTTATATACTCCAAACGTCTGCCAACGGTTCTTACAAAGAGGCACAGTTGGAAGTGGCAAAGATGTCAAATTCCCCAGAAATAGGCCATGTCAAGTTGAAGTTAAGAGTCCCAATGGCCCGCAGCGGTGACGATTATGTAACCAAAGACCACCCGGCGCTGCAGGGTTGAAGCGAACTGTTCAAGCACGAAATGTTCCATTTTGTTCGCGTTCCGTTTGAATTCGGTGTTTGTATGACACGATTTCTTATGGTTGGTTCATAGAGAAATCTTAATTTTTATGTTTTATTGATGGACTTCGAAAAGTATTTAGTCGGGTTGCGAAAATGATTTAAATGATTCCGTAATTGAGTAAACAGTCATCCTCTTTTTTTTTGAGAATTATAATCACCTATTTAATTGGAGACAAAACTATCGTTTATCTACCTAATTTAAAAATAAATTAATAAAATTACAAATAATTTAAATTTAATCAAAACAAAATTGTTCTACCATCTACCTACTAGATTCATAGCGAATACATAAATTCTGTCACCCGTCATCATTATTACAACAGGCAATTTCCCAGCAACATTTCATTCATAACGTCATTATTAAAGCTCAAGGCAACCCTACCACAGTCGTACCGCGGCGGCACGGAATGAAAGCTATGACGACCCTCGTCATTTGAAGGAGTGCGTCGCGCCCGCTCCACATTTTGTGCGAACAACCGCGACACAGCCATGATGACGTCAAACTGGATCATTCCTTTGTATTTACACCATTTACTGTATGAAAATTCAAAGGGATTTTTTTCCTGGCAACACTACTCGTTTCATTGAGGAAGGAATAAATAGGCAAAGGAAGCTATTTCAAAATTGGAATCCCCTTCCTTTCTTTTTATTTCTTAGTTCAAAATGTTCCTAACACCAAATCGTAACATTAAGGAGGAACTGCCTTTTTGCTAACCTGTTTCTGGGATAACTTCGTTATTTTTGATTAAACATCGGCATTTCGTATTTACATTTTTTCTCTTACATAAAGATGTCTTTGAGCAATTTATTTCCAGATACATAAATACTGAAGACCATCGGAATAAATCTTAATTTACCAGTTTTCTTTTACTGTACAGTAAAGCAAGTTGGTGCAATAAATTCATACTATGTATCGATGCAGACGCCCGATAACTCTCACTGCATTTGATTTATTAAGCATCTCGCTGCAGATATCAGAGTCCCATACTGTGGTAACATTTCTCACTATTTCTCAAGGGTATCGTATGTAACGATGAAGTATATAAAGTAAACTCATTCGTACGGCTGTACCAGTTTTGAAGCTATTTTTTCTTGTGATTGACTGTAGAATAAATTGGGAAGAATATTTCACTACTCTCTTGTAACTATGTTACGTTTTGTAATTATTTTAGAGGTTAGCACTGGCCGTATGGACGTTCTACATTGCCATTTGAAGTTCTTATGACCAATTAATTGAAACTATAGGTATGGCAACAGTAACTTGTACACATTGTTTGAATAGTACCGTGGTGCGATAGGTCACTAACCCACCGCCTATCAACCATTTCTATTAGTATAAGATGAACCTTTTCAACCTTTTCAGGAAAAGGTAGAGCAAAATTAATAAAACAGATTCATACTATGTTTTCCTTTAATTCCACGATAGGTTTGAAAAATACAGCTACATTTTGTATCAGCTTTCACAATTTCGGGGGAAAAGGCGAGGTAGATATATCAGAATCCGGTGCGAACGGAAAAAATACTGCTTATGGAAATACGAAAATCCCGATACCGACACAAACTAGGATTACTTGTCGTAAGGTCCGAATAAATGACTCCGTAAATAGTGCTAAGGCGATTCAATTTGCTCAGAGGATCCAAAACGTTACATATTTTATAAGGATTTTGATAAAAGTAGATATGTGAAATGTGTGACGCATTTCTGTTAACAAGAATTTGCCAGTCCTATCGATAAAAGTAGTATAGGAAACTAGTTTAACTAGTCCTCCAGACCAAATTTCAGCATTGGCGGCCAATCCCGACGGACTAGCCATCGACGCGGGAAATATTATACCTAAGTGCACAAGTGTGTGCCCCGACACAGGTGCACTCTCTCTTCCATCAATCGGCTCTCGGCTATTTGACACGACTGGAGAAAGATCAGTTGCAGGACCAATGGTTTAACGTCTCTTTCGAAGCACGCGACTATCATACCGACAACTTCCATACTCCGGGCTGCAAAGGCAATCTAGTACAGACAATCAATCAAATCTGCATTTACAATCTGTCAAATTTCTTTAGTAGATTTTTAACTTTATCGCTAAATCATTAGGTTCAAAGTTGATTGGGAAAATTTGACAGTTTCGGGTAGCGTGATGTGCTGGCGTCTGTACCTACTTAAAGTAATAAATGGTGAATAGATTAGTCAATAATCTGTGCTGGTAGCAGAGTTTTTGATAGTCCGAAGTGTGCTATACTTCCAGAAGGCCACTTATCGTAATTTAAAACGTTCAAAATCTAGTCGCAGTCTCATGTTAGCGACAAACAAATGTCAAAATGTAGGGAATTTTGACGTATTTTTGACAGATTGAGACTGAGATCAGACTGAACATTCTTAAAATTACGAGAATTGCCCCTGTGATGTGTCGACTAGTAAGGTTGCGACTGTAGTGGAGGCTCATTTATTGCACAATATCTTTACGTCGAGAAGAGTCCATGTGCAATCCCGTTGGTTTATTTTCTTACGATCCAATCTATACAAATAAATAAAATTGAAGTGACTGCTTGTAATGTCAAAATAACAGCTTTTTATTAAATGCACATGAAAGTATGCTTATAACAAAAACAAGTTTGAAAATTTTTGTATGTTTGTTTGTCCAGGCTAATCTCTGATACAGCTGGACTGATTTTGAAGGGACTTCCACTGGCAGATAGCTGATGTGATGATGATAAGGAGTAACATAGGCATAGGCATTTTCTCCCGGTAGCACGTTCCCCTGGGATAATTTCCGACATCCACGCGGGAGTAGCCGCGGGCAGCAACTAGTCTTACATATTAAATTAAGTATGATTTAAGTAAGGGGCGCCTCACTATAATTTCAAATAGATAACTATTATGAACACAGCTTGAGACCATATTCGGCTTCAAATGATAGATTTAAAGTTCACAGGTGTCTATAAGATACCATAATTGATCAACGCGGAGAATTAAAATTATGACACGTCGTCCGCTCGATAACGACCTAGCCGGGGGGCATTTGTCGCCGCTATTCATTTGGTCTAGGACAAACCTGTGTATGAGTAAACCTGTAGGTTGGTATTTTAATCCTACTAATATTATAAACATGAAAGTTTATATGGATGGCTGGATGTTTGTTTGTTACTCTTTCACGCAAAAACTACTGAACGGATTTGGATGAAATTTGGCACACAGATGGTTTATAACCACGATTAACATATAGAATACTGTTTATCCCGATATTCCCACGGGATCAAAACTTATGCGGGTGAAACCGCGGGGTGCAGCTAGTAATTAATGATGTTAAAATCTTTTAGCAAGAAAGGAGTAGAAGCTAAACAATTAATTAGTGTTTCCGGAAACGGATAGTAACGTATACAGACAGTACAAAAGTAGTATGTGTTAATTTATAATAGACGAGCGCTTTGTAGATCCGACCACAGAGGGTCTATTATTAAACTTTTAAGCGGGAAGCGTCTACCTTGGCGCTTCCCGCTTTTCCCGCGAAATTCAAACTACTTATCTTAATCTTACGTTTTTTTCAATTTGCAGGTTGTATGTTAAACAAAATAGGATTATATGAATTTAGAGGGTTGTTGATGATTTTAATGATTATAATTTCCTTTTTGATAAATGATTTCCATTTTCATTGGAAATATCAATCAATAGGATTATATGAACTTAGAGGGTTGTATTAAAATTAATTTAATTCTGTAAATACATACTTCTTACGGTCGCGAATCATACTTTGTTTAACATACAACCTGATACTGACCTGCAAATTGCAATAAACGTAAGAAAATTTGAAATTCGTGGTCTACTCTGACACTTCCCCCTTTAACACGGAACTTCGTATTTAACAGTTCTATAGAGGCCTACCGACTTCGGTATTTGAATTTGGAGCACCGTCATGTTCAAGGCCGTCTGTTCTTTTTCATGGCCATAAAGTGATTCGATTTTGTTTTTGTTTTCATTCAAGCCTCTGCAAGTTTGGAGAAGGCTTATTAAGTTTTTTTTACGTAATAAAGGGCATTTACTTTATAAATAAACAATTTACAATAGACACGTTCACTTAACTTCGGTCATGCATGATGTTATTACATATTCTAAATTGAAGTCGCTTTTCGATTCTGTGTGTGACCGCGTTGTTCTTCTAAACTATGCAATGGATTTTGATGCGGTATATACACCATCGTTTAGCGAATTTATTGTGAAAGGTTTATGCTTATTAGTACTTATTACATTTTTTTTCACATAGACTATATTGTCCGACTGCTGGGCAAAGGCCCCCCACATTTTTCCACCTTTCCTTGTGCTGTGCCTTCTCCGTCCAATCGGTTAGGAACGAGTCCAAATATTAAATTTACACATCAAAAAAGTATTTTGGACGTCTTGTCCAACCGTAAAAACCGTGCGTACCGAAAAAATAGGTACACAAGAAATTGTGATTAAAACTAAACTTTTCACTCGTCCAGAAATGGCGCCAGAATATTATACAAGCTACATAAGACTGTAGTCTAGATATTTTTTATATAAAGTCGTGTGGTATCTGGTAGCACATAGTAACTGTATCTTAGCCGTGACTTACTAGCGGTCTCGCAGCGGGAATTCTTTACCATTAATGTGACGTTTTATTGCGATGTACGCTTCTTTTTTTTCGAAACATATTTTTTCTTATAGTTACGCTAGACTCGAGGGCTTGTAGCTAAGTAATGATAGCCGCACGGTTCAATCGATCAGATTAAGCTACGCTTGCCGCGGTTGGTCCGTGGATGGGTGACCATCTTGACATACCAAGACCCCTCCGTACCTAGGAAAGGACGTAAAGCCGTTGGTCCAGGCTCTCATTTGTAGATCTTTGACAGTCGTTACGGGTCGTCGAAACCCGAAAGTCTGACAACCAGTCTTACCAAGGGATATCGTATTACCATTGTTTTTTTTTTAATTTTTTTTTTTTATAAAAAACGTTGCCCCATTCTAGGAATGAATTGTGGAGGTCAGATAGGCAGTCGCTTCATGTAAAATACTGGTATGCAACTACATCCGGTTAGACTGGAAGCCGACCTCAACATATGTAGTTTGGAATAGGCTAGGCAGACGATGATGAGCTAGGCTAGACTCTAAACAAAACTGTGATGGATATTATTCTGCCGAGGGTCTAAACGATAACACCAAAACGAGGGTCCAACAACTATTGATGTAACTATATTATTTTAATGTTATTAAAATTCCTTTAAAAATTTCGTCGCGATTTACGCCTGCATCCCTATTCACCCCGTTTGATGGTACTTAATTACAACCACATTCCGTTTGCCTTTGCTAAAGGATTGTAAATATAACAGTTCGAAACAAAATTTTCATTGTATATTTATGTTTTTTATTCAACTGCCAGTAGTTATTTTCGTTGCATTTTGTAGGATGTATTATAACTAACCAGACCCGCTTGCACCACAAATCGCTAAATGCGTTTAGTGCTAAACATATTTAGAAGAAAGAAAGAAAAAAAGAAATAAAAATTGTTTATTCTGCACAAACAAAACGCAAATTACATAAAATACTTAAAAATTTAAAACATCATTCTGCATCTTCAAACTATTGACAGAAACAGAGCGGTGTTTTAAATAGGTTTAGCGGTACACACGACCACATATAAAGCTATACATTTCCAGTTTTTGCTGACCTCGCATCGTATGGGCTTTTCGTACAATCAGAGGTCAGCTTATTCTGGAAATGTGGTTTGATTTGTCGTCGTACGTACCTAAACGTATTTTTGGCCTTAGAATAGAATGTGCTGACGCATCAATGTTGAGTTATTGCGACCCGATTTAAGGCCGGTTCTAATAATATTTTGATCGCATAGTTAGAATAATATTTTGGGCGGTTTGTGTGTGGGTTCATTTTAGTGTACCGTACCTAAAGGGTGCCAACGGGACCCTTTTACTAAGGCTCCAATGTCTGTTCGGCTGTCACAGGGCTGTGTCACTTGAAATTGTAAGAGAATGTGGCCGCTATAACAAACATTGACCTTAGCGAACATTCAATATAACACCTTTGAATTACGACATTTCAGACTACTAAAAGTACAATAATTATTTTCAATACCTATCATGGCTGTGTAATTATTCAATTGAAGGCCGCCATTATTACCATAGACTATAATATTAATAGCTAGGATTTACCCGCAGACAATAATTATTTTACGACCTTAAAGCCAATAAAAAAATATAGCTGCAATAAAAAAGCGAAATGAATAAGCAAAATGAGGTTTCAAAAACGTAAAGAAATATTTTGTGGTTTTACCGTAATTTCCCGAGAAATAGAGTGTAAAAGCGGGATTAGCTAAAGCGGTTTAATCATCCGTTTGCAATGTAATATATGGTTTCCACTAATTAGGCTGAATTAATGGTATTATGTGCTTCGCTCGTTCGATGCTTGTTTACAAAGAGCGTTTAGCAGTTCCACTATACGATTGTGTAAGTGCAATAAATACTTGGGAAATTAAAATGACTAATGGTTTGGTTAATTTAAGGGGAAATCGTGCATAGTAAAAGTGGACCAAATTCTGTGATTTTGGCTTATCCGATGTTATTAATCCGACTAAATATTTGCTGTAAACTAATAAATAACTGTAGTTATTTTGTTATTATATGCAATTATGAAAATGCAATCGCAAAGCATGAACAGTTATACTTACTTTATTTTTTTATTTTCTATAACCCCCTTAAATCTTAATAAGCATGAATATTGCCTTGTATTTATCGTACATTTTTGACTTAAGTTTGGGTACAAGTTAGGTACGTACCTATGCCATAAGTAATATCACAGTCATTGTTTGACACTTGTGTGTGCGGACTCGCTACGAAATGATTCACCAATCGTGGTTGGTGTTGTTGCAACTTTAAACAATATACTTCCAAGAAGTAGGTATATTACATAGCAATGTTATTAAGTATAATAGAAAAAGAAAAAACCGAGGACATTGACTTGATTGCGAAGCTGATTCTTCTAATTACGGTATTCTCCCTGGTGAAGGACGTTTTTTAAATAAAATAAGAATATCAACTGGCAGATATAGTACATACTAAATCCAAAACTGGCTGAATGTATGTGACTGGCAATTTGAAGTCATTCATGTTTCGTATTAAATATTTAATTTAAAAAAGGAATCAAGTAAATATATTATGAAAATGTTATTCCAATGTAAATTTGTATTGCATCGTTTGTTTTTATTTTATTGTTTGTAATTTAACTGGAAATATAGATTGATAATGTTTTGTTTAGCCTTGTTTGCGCATAATTAATTTAAGTTTTAAAATACAATTTGCGTATCATCGGGAGTTCCCGAAACGAAGGAGTTATTAGAAATTCTCGGTTAGTGACATTACGGTTGTACTTGATCTAAACTCAGCCCAACTCAGACTCATACACGTATGTTAGTAGGTAAATGTGTAATTTATAAAAACTAATTTAGGTATAGTAACGATGAAATAAACTGACGCGGTCTATTTTCACGAATATTTTTAATAAACTAAAACTGATTGTACAGTCTACATAATAGATAATAATCATGTAAGCTCGACATAATTGTAATTATAATTTCGTTTTTATAGATTAGTGATTTTTGTATTTTATTTTTTCAGGTACGTTAATTTCTACTGTGTGTTGGACACCTACGTAGTTTCCTTGATGAAGACTTAAGTAAGTTTAACTTTAAGTATTTCAGAACCATTCCGGGTCTCGCGAAGAATTTACGGGTTGAGTAAAACTCTCGAATCTTAGTTCGAACTTTCAACGCTGCTAAGATTTGGGTGTAATACATTAATAATGTTTATCATTTTCTAATAGTGAATTTCAACACTTTGCGGGACACTAAACGCTTCCTCAGACGTAATAACAATAATACTAAACTTCTGTTGTGTCTCGTTCAGTGTCCCTCAACCTATTAATTCAGGTTATGTTTAAGCATGTAGAATCAAAACTGGTAGTTGGCAGGGCACACTGCTCGCAGAACAGATGGCTGATGGGGCCGAAAGGTTCTGAAGTGGCGACCGCGAGGCCTTCCAACGCTACGTCATCCGGATGACGTAGCGTTGGAAGGCCTCCCACAAGGTGGACCGATGCCCTTGTGAAGGCTGCAGGAATCCGCTGAATGCGGGAAGCATAGAACCGGTCGAAGTGACGGTGCTTGGGGGAGGCCTATGTCCAGCAGTGGACGTCTTTCGGCTGAAATGATGTAAAATCTGGAAAGTATCATAAAATACCTACTACCTTCAGTAAATATGTTCATTATTTCTCAAACAATAGAAAACATCCTAACCACACTTCTTTACAGGAAAATCTGTACCGAATTACGCACAGAATTGTGTCTCTGGTATAGATAATGGTAATATGACGTCAAATGCTTGCTCAAATTACGTCAATCACGTAAGGGTTAAGGGCTTAATCAGGTCTCCGTGACGCATACCAAATACCTACGTAGGTACACACGACAAAAGAGATATGTAGGTAGGCATGCAAACTAAAAATGTATAACGAACATTTTTGTGAACTATGCTGGCAAATTCTTTGATAAATCTTTCGTATTATGTAAACATGAAAAACCAAAACCGGATTCCTGAGTAGACAGTCTTCGAACGTAAATTGAATTCTAATTGTGTTGTTTCATCTGAAATATAGGTAGATACTCGTACATGCATATTTAAGAGCTGAAGAAGAACGCGAATTTCCCAAAAAAATCACCATCAGTAAAGCTCAGTTTTAATGAAAGATACGGTTTACCAACGAATAAGATTCGAGTTTAATGCAGACGAGGCCATATTTTACTAATGACATTAGAATTTCGGTAATACATAAGTACCGCAACCAATTTATAAAAGAAACCATCTTTTAATGGTGATTGGTGACGTAAAAACTTAACACTTAGATGCCCCATCAATTTAAAAAAAATTACCTCAGAGGCAATTCAAATTCGCTCATTAAGATTCTTTATAAAAAACTCAACATGTAACTTAAACTAGACCATTACGTCATTACGTACCCACCTAATATTTATGAAACGTCCATTTTACACAGAGCTCTGACGTTTAAAAAAATCATAGTCATTTGTTTGCGTGTTACCGTAATGTACCGGCGACGTGGGTCTTTTCACGCTGGTTGGTTCTGTGAACAAATGAAGTTCGAATTTCGAATAGTTGTTCGTGGAACTGCGGCTGATAAATTGGCTCGTCCGTCGAGCGCCGACGCACCTTTGATAGTACGTTCGCTGTAAATGGGTGCGTTTTGTACGAAGAGATAAAACACGCACGTTTGTTTTGATAATTAATGAAACAATGTGATTTTGCTTTGTACTTTAATTTCGCAATGTAGGTAATTCTTGTTTGTAGTATTCATTTACATCTTGCGTTATTAAATAAGTTAAGAAAGTACAATAGGTATCTTTCATGTACCTCTCGTAAATGTTACGCACAAAATAAATGATTACTTTGCTCATCAATTACAAAAATAATAGGTAACGATCCCGGAACGTAAATCCTCATCATGTTTTGTTTTGCTAGTGTGTTATTCATGCATTTGGCAGTGCAAACAATGATGACCCTTATAATAGAAATCAACATGATTATTTAAATTATAAAAAGGTCATAACGGAGGGGCAATTCTCGTAATTTTAAGAACGTTCACAGTCTGATCTCAGTCTCAATCTGTCAAAAATACCTTTAATTTCCCTACATTTTTGACAAGTATTTGACATTGATTGTCGCCGAGATGAGATTGCGACTAGATTTTCAACGGTTTTAATTACGGCGATTGGCCTTCAGTGTTATCAACATTACATTTGACAACTACGTGACATTTGTGACGTGTGGCTATATTATATTCAATGTATGTAGTATCAATTAAATTAACTACCTACTTCCTTATGTAATGCTGGTATACAATAAACACAGGTAATTTGAAAAGTATGGAAATACCTAATTTGATTTATTCAACTCACATTGTAAAATAAATCTAATTCATAACTGTATTTTGAATTAGATTTATTTTATTACCAAGTTTATATTTACCTAGGTTCTTCTAGAATCTAGTCGTAACACTTATCTTATAGATGCTATCAAAGATGTTTGCTTTTTTAACAATACGTTTTACGATTTTATATCAGCACACCCTAATTAGTCGTTTGACGAACACAGCTTTTTCCACATCGTCACGTTTTTTTTAACGTTCAAGTAATTTTATAGTGCCTCCCTGGTTATTGACACGAGCAGGTCCACCTATCAAATTAGTTAATAGCCCACGGTTTTGGGTTCGGTAGTAAAACCTTCACCTTATCGAACGTCCATCTTGTATTCAGTCTATTAGTCTTAATTATATTTATTTTCGAGTTAAGCTTCGATCGAAGTGTGCTATAAATCGTACGTGTTTTAAATAAAATATTAGTAGCGCGTAATTAGGGAAAACAGACAAATTAATAAATTATGTTGGCTTTAAGTGGCACTTGTGCTGTCGTATTTATTTTTCTTAGGACGTCAGTCGTTAGTCTCACGGTTGGCTTTGGCCGGAACTGGTAGATAATTCATTGAAAAAATATTTAAGTATCGGAACCAGCGAACGCTTTTTTTATACATAGAAACCAAGATTTATGTGGTAGCTTAATGTTCTCTGTTAAGTGCTCTATACCTGTAGGTATTTAAATTGGCTTCTCAATTAGTGAATTATAACCTTAATGGATCGCCCACATGAAATCGATAATCGCCTACGCAAAACTTAAAACAAGTCGCCAATAGGAAAAAACCAAATGAACCAAATCTAACACTAATTTCTAATTAGTATTCAGCAACAACACATTAAATCAATTTTTGACGTCACTCCAATGTTCAAATGCATCCTAAACGCCTTCGGAAAATATAACGAAACGAAATTACGGAGTCATCAATCGTAGGCAAAAGTATCCGTCCGAGTATAGTTTACTGGATTTGATAGGATTATAATCATCCACGTTCTGAGAAAATAATTTTATATCCCGACGAACAGGAGATGAAGTAGATACATCAATGTCACTGCAAAGATTCTTGGAGAAGGATTATTGTTATAACCTGTTAGTTAAGAGTAATGGCATGGCTGACTCAGAGCTACAGTTCTGCGAGACTTGATTCATCGGCAGGGTCAAATTTGATGGTCTAACGTCTTAACTCTAAGTGGTTTGCGACAGAGGTGTTTGGAAACATTTTTTGATTTCAGCGAAGTGATTAGGTGACTGTTGTTAGTCAAGGTGAAGAGTATTAGGTATGCCTAATTTGTACCTAACTAGTTTATTTGAATGCATGTGTTCTGCGGGGTAATTATCAGTAGCAATGGCTTTCATTTTGACAGTTCAACAACATTCATTGCGTTATTTACGTTGCTGAGCAGACACATTTTTCGAACATATAAATCAATGGATTAGCAATATCCTTCAAAATTAATCAGATGGGGATTGATAGGGTATTCCACAATTCGGGTACTGTTCTAACGTAACGTAACACAGTATTCTTTGGCTATTATTTTAATTGCTTAAATTTGTTTTCCTACGATAAAAGATAAAAGATCAAATTCTAACTTTTTGAGTAAATGATCTTTAAATATGTAAAAGTATGTCTAGCTTCTTCAAGGTCATATTTAATTTATTTTAACATTAAAATGTCATTAGCCAAATTAGGTACATCTTTTAATCAATGGAAACCATAACGTAATTTGTCTGTAGTTCCTTTTATCTTTATTATACTCGTGTTCATGTTTTATTAATTCATTATGGGAGCATAAAAAATAATGTAGGGCGTGATATCCATTAGGAAAATCACGAGGAAATTTCAAATACATTGAAAGGTTAAATCATTAGTTGATGAGGTCATAAAAATAGGCCAACTGGATACGGGAACCTAGTTCGGAAGTATACCGTAACAACATAAAAAAAATACTACAAGTACCGTAATTTGTGTGTTCAACGAATGGTCTTCGGAGACCAATTACGAAGTAGTTATTATGCGGTTAATTGGTAAATAATGTTCGTTACTGTCATGAGTTATTTTGGCTTGCTGGTTGTTTACGTAAAGTATGGTATGAAATTGTTTATTCAACGCAACTTGGAGTGTAAAACCCATTGTGTGTAGATATACCCTTTGGTAAAGTATTTTAAAGCGTGGCGTGTCCCCAATTTACGCAATGGTCTGAACGTAAATATAGCTTTTAAACCTTAGTATCGGATACCGGTACCTCTGGTACAGAAATGAAGGCCTAATTTAAAAATTAAGTGAGCTCTGCGCTGCTGTTCCATTCAGTCCCAAATTCAAATATATAAAAAGACCGACTATTTCCGTCAAGTCAATTTGATTCCTAATACAAAAGTTATAGCCTGCCCTTTACGATAAAAGTATTGTCTGACAAAAACAAATGCCTAATACGTCCCACGTAGTGGTCGTTTGGTTCCGAAGTGACAGGCGTATGACAAGTGATGACAGCTGTCAAGCATTACGGGTAGGTACCTACATATTTTTCCATGTTTGAATTTTCCTTTTTGTAACGTTTATTTATTATATAACTGGACATTGTATCAACGTCAACAAGGTGTGATATAAAGGTTTGTCACGTCGACAGACCACAGTAACATGTGTTTCTGTGACTATTATAATGTTTGCAGTATTACAAGTTCAAGTTCAAATAAGAAATAAATATAAAAAGCTTTATAAATCGTGATATCTACTATCATGACGTGTAAGTAGGTTTTTACCTATATTTTTTATTTGTACTGGAGTTTTCTTGTACCGCTATCGTTAATTAATTACGTGCAAAAATTCCTTGCTGACTAATAACGGTAACTGATACCAATTGGAAACTAGACTTTGATTCATCTTTCAATTAATCATACAATATAACGAAAAATTTAATAAAACGGACAGCGAACAAATAGTTATATGAATGAAAAATGGCGTAGTCAAAAAAAGATGAATTATGTAGAGAATAGTATCGGTAATACAAGTAAATTACCTATTATATTTTACGTATTCATTCGCGTAATATGTCAAGTAGGATAGGTATGTATTGAACGTTAATATCCCAAAACGAGATTCCCAATCCATCCATTATACCGTCAATAAAAACAGATTTAAACGTCTCCATGAAACAAATGCGTACTTATTGTTATGATAAAATTTCCAGCGGCTTATTAAGCAATAAAATGAATTCATTTGTATTCCCATTTCGGCTTGTTAAAAGAAAATACCAATCGTGTTTTCGTTCAATCATAAAGACGTAATGACAGAATTTTTGAACCAAACTTGAGGCAATTACGTAAAAGATAAGGTATGTAAAGTCGTGGAAACGTGGAAACAATCCTGAGGAAGATAAAAATGTCTTTTATTGTTTTGCAATCATTTGATAAGATTACGTAAACAGTATGTATGGACCGTCGAATACGGTATAGTACTGTTTTCGAGTTTTTCTGCTAAGTATTACACAACGGAATTGAGATTAATGTTATGTGAATTTGAAGTTAGGTAGGTACTTGATGTATGTTTTGAAATATTCTGCAGTATATTTCTTTATTTTTGTTAATAGCAACTTTGTGTGTTTGATAAATGCTCTACACTTTTTCTAAAATGGAATTTTAAAGTAGACCTGTGTCTTTTTGGTTTTAAAAACTCTAACATAATCTTCTAGAGCCTTCGTCGCCAGGAATTTCAAGATAAAACTTTGCAGTGCTTGTAAGATAGAAGAATAAGGGCTTTTCATCCGGATAGTTGTGACATTCCTAATTTTCATAAAGCTTTGTAGTTATCTTCAGTCCCAGAGAAAAACCGAGCGCTGTGATAACAAAAGAACATTGCTTAAGCGAATTTGATAAATGGTCCTTTTCATAATGTTGGTATTTTCTAAATATTCCTTCAAGATTGTTTGAGAAGTTTTAGTCAAAGCTAAAGTCAAAATGTCTTTATTAATTTAGGTTTCCAAGAAGCACTTGCGGAATGTCAATAGCTTTCGTCTGCGTAGGAGATTGTTGTTTTTGTTGGTAGGTATATTTTATAAAATATACCTGTGTTTGAGGTATAGGTATAGGGTCTAGTGTTTGTTGATGAAGTTGTTTAGGCCGTTTAGGCCACGACTATGTTGTTTATGTCGTTTAGGCCACGACTATGTTGTTTAGGCCGTTTAGGCCATGACTATGTTGTTTATGTCGTTTAGGCCACGACTATGTTGTTTAGGCCGTTTAGGCCACGACTATGTTGTTTATGTCGTTTAGGCCACGACTATGTTGTTTATGTCGTTTAGGCCACGACTATGTTGTTTAGGCCGTTTAGGCCACGACTATGTTGTTTATGTCGTTTAGGCCACGACTATGTTGTTTATGTCGTTTAGGCCACGACTATGTTGTTTATGTCGTTTAGGCCACGACTATGTTGTTTATGTCGTTTAGGCCACGACTATGTTGTTTAGGCCGTTTAGGCCACGACTATGTTGTTTATGTCGTTTAGGCCACGACTATGTTGTTTAGGCCGTTTAGGCCACGACTATGTTGTTTATGTCGTTTAGGCCACGCCTATGTTGTTTATGTCGTTTAGGCCACGACTATGTTGTTTATGTCTTTTAGGCCGCGACTATGTTGTTTATGTCGTTTAGGCCACGACTATGTTGTTTATGTCGTTTAGGCCACGACTATGTTGTTTATGTCTTTTAAGCCACGACTATGTTGTTTATGTCGTTTAGGCCACGACTATGTTGTTTAGGCCGTTTAGGCCACGACTATGTTGTTTAGGTCGTTTAGGCCACGATTATGTTGTTTAGGTCATTATAATATGATAAATATGACTACTAGGTGGGGACATGAATTTAAATAATACAACATAACATAACATCACGCCCGTATTCCCCGAAGGGTTAGGCAGAGATGCAGCTATTAATAGTTCACCCACGTTTCGACAGTTATGTGGAAATCCCATGTCACAGGGGGCGAGCCTATTGCCACAAATCCAGACTCTGGACTACTACTGAGAAATGCTAGATGGAATAATCCAATAACACATATCCCGACCTGGGAATTGAACCCAGGAACTCATGCTCAACAGTTGCGCTTGCGACTACTAGACCAACTAGGCAATTTAAATAAATAAAAACCTTAATAAGTAATGAATAGGAACATATTATTTATTTTTATTTTATGGCAATTTACCTCGCCCTCTATGAAACGGAACTTATAAGTTTATTTAACTACTAACTACGCCCCGCGGTTGCACCCGCTTAAGTTTCGATCCCGTGGGAACATTGGGATAAAAAGTATCCTATATGTTAATCCTGGTTATAAACCATTTGTGTGCCAAATTTCATCGAAATCCGTTCGGTAGTTTTTACGTGAAAGAGTAACAAACATCCATCCATCCATCCATCCATCCATCCAAACAAACTTTCATGTTTATTATATTAGTAGGAAGTAGGATATATGTATCATTCTATACAACATCTTTTGCTTTCTATGACTTTACTATTTATTAATGTTGAAACTACAGTTTTCTTTATATCAAACCAAATTGTGCGAATATTAGCTGCCACTGAAGATATATCTCTGGCTGTATACAATGATGTATGGAGAAAGGGAAGTGTGGGCGTCCTAGATCACAGAAACTAGGGAGATATATTATTTTTAGCTATTATTTTAAACCCTGTAATTAATGTATGGCCATGTTCACTAACATTGGGATATTATCCGCTTCTCAAACGAGAAGCAACCCCTTTATTTTAGTACTTACTTATTAAAAAAAATAATTAACAAATGACTTATGATAATGAACGAGTTTGACGATTAAGACCTGTTTCACCTCCTTCTGCGAAGCAGTCATGCTAGCGAAGGAGGTGGCGGGATGGGCGAGGGAGAGATCCTCACGCCTCAGCCGCCGAGGGAGACGCTCTGGGCGTCGGGAGCCGCGTGACGACTCCCGGCCACCGTAGGCGCGGGCCTGCGGGCGGAGAGCAATGGGTAGCTCTCCGTCCGATCAGGACCAGGCCCGTGCCGGACGGCGCGTAAGTGTTCCACGTGCGCCTCAAAGAGATGTCAGCATAGATGACGGGGCCCGACAGGGCCGAAGCCTGCCGGGGTAGCGGGATCGTCCGAAAGGGTTACCGCTGCCCTGGTACATAAAGGGCTAAGGAAGGAACACGGGTGGGTTTTAGTCAGTAAGAGTCTGACACTCCCTTCTGCTCCACCCAGAGCGGGAGGAGTCATTTGATGATTTCCCATCCTGAAAAAAAAAAAAAAAAAAAAAAAAAGACCTGTTTCCCAAAAGTCTCATGAATTTTCAAATATTTGCATACTATCACTGCATAGCGGAATGTCTAATTGCACTGTAACCCTCTTTTGTACCTACCATTTTATGCATATAAACGATTTTGATTTAGAATCTTACGGTTCCGTTACCGTTCCGCACATTATGACTTAATAAATGCCACTGATGCCGCAATTAACGTCGCCACCTACTGGGCTCAAACAATATAAAATATCGAAGAAGAGTATCATCGACACGAAAAGAAGAAGTAGAACATTATGAGCATACCTAATCCTTGCATGTTACTTCACCGTACCTCAGTAGCTTCCTCACTCCACGTCCCTGCACAGGGCACGCGAGTTAACACAATTAGCGCTAATGGAACGACTTGTTTGTTTGTTCTCACAACTAACGCCAGAACACCGCTGTACCACGCTCTAAACTCTAACTCCTATTTCTTGTTCAACTTTTTTAAGTTTTATAAGGTGTTTGGTTCCTCTTTGTGGACTTTACTTACCTTTCCTCTTTGTAATATTTATCGTGAAAGTGAGGGATATTTATTTACTAAGTGTTTTTATTGTTTATAACTAGCGAAATGTAGGTGTTCTATAGGTACACCTCTGTTGTGTTTATACCTAACTGTCGTCTGCTTAGGTACCTATGTTATATTAAACAATTACTTAATGTGTACAAAAATACTCTATTGCTAACTGTGGAGGCTTGTAAATAGCTTGCCATCAATTACCTCACTACTACTTCTGTATTTAATAACTGTAAGCCACCCAAACACAATAAAATCCTATCCTACTATATATATATATATATATATATATTATATATAATATTATAAACGTGAAAGTTTGTATGGATGGATGTTTGTTACTCTTTTACGCAAAAACTGCTGAACGGATTTGAATAAAATTTGGCACACAGATGGTTTATAACCAGAATTAAAATATAGGAAACATTTTATTCCGATATTCCCACGGAATTCAAACTTATGCGGGTGAAACCGCAGGGCGCAGCTAGTAAAATAAAGTAATATTTTTCTACATAATAAACGGGTTGTCGATGATGTTAAGTGAAATTCGCAGTAAAGAAGCAGCCAAAAGAATTTCCTAATGCAAGCAGAGCTTTTATTTCTCACTAGTTGACTCAACAGACGTTGTCCTGTCATTTCAATAATTCATACAAAAGCCACATAGAAAAAAGGTCTTTCACTTTTATCCGAATTCGTAAATTTTCTGGGAGCTTTTTCAATTTAGCTTTCCGTAAAAACCTAATTCAGATTGTTAAGAAAAAACAAAAAATAGTCAAATCGGTCCAGCCGTTCTCAAGTGCTGGACTTACCAACAAACGAGGTGTGGACACCCAAATTCATAATAATCTTTATAGATAAAAATGAAATGCTGTTCGTTTGTTTTAAATATTTGTAATAGTCCGAATTAGGTTTTTACGGAAAGAAAAAGTAAGTGGCTTAGCGAAACAGTATTATTTAAACCCCCTCTTTAACCATTCTTCAGCATTTCTGTGTCTTTCTGTTGAATACCAGAAGCTAGTTCATTTGAAATCAAAAGTGTCGTAAAAAGTTTGGCCACCTTCCAGGCAGGATCTTTGTACCTCTGTAAAATCACTGAACACACCGCTTTTCATTCAGATAACAGACTTTTATTCGTAAAAAGCCAGTGCTTTATAAAATGTTAACATGCTTTTCGGACTTTTTGGTGGTTTTAATAGACATAGAATTTTTATAACGGCAGTTAACTCCGTCCTACAAAACCTGAGCAGCAACTTAGTAAGTAATCAACTGAATAAAAAAATACTAAGTAATTGGAATTCTTATTACTTGGGTTTTAGTTGAGACAAGAAGAGAGTCTTCATTGCTCCAATTTTGAAGTTAATGACTGACACAATCAATATTTAAGGACTTAGGTACCTATTTGATTTTAAGTATACTAAGTATGTTTTATAGTATTTTCCAAATAAGGTAGGTAGGTATTTAACAAAATCCACAAACAATAATGCGATTAACGTCGAGTATTCCTGAAACTTTAACCCTTAATCATTTTCCGCAAAGTTTTACACGCTTCATAAGGCGAGAATAAAATAAATTCAGTCACACTCACGAAATCCTTATTCAAAATGTCGTCACCTCACAAGTTCCAGAACAAATTGCTTAATGTTCGAGGTGTTAGTTTGAACGCCTCGTGTTTGCTCGCCTCGGCAAACATGGTATTATCTGTTTGCAGTGTTTGCCAAACTGGCTCCCGTACTGACTTCTTACCGAATTATTTGATTACCAACTGTTGGATGGCTGTAAGTATTACAAACATTGGCACCAACCTTTATGAATTCATTAGTTTTGTTATTGTATTGGCATTTGTTTTGGCTGCTTCAATATTAGTTATTAGTTTCTAGGACTTCGCATTTAGGAATTCTAAGTAATTAGTAATTTGCCTTTGTGTTTATTTAGTGTAACTATAATTTATTGAGGTTTACTCGATGTGCCCGCAAGCCACATGCTAGTAATGGTGGTAAATCCCAAACGACAAATTCCATAAATTGTGTGCATGCGTTTGAAAACCCGACCATTACACGCTTGGGAGCGAATTTGCAATATCCCAATATCGCGTTTCCTTTCGCCCAAGGCCTCTCTTGTATGTACGATCGATTTTCGCCCAAATATCAGCACGTTTAATGGTTAAAAATTTACAAGATTTCTGCTTTGTGATTGCCAGGAATAAGATAGGATCGACCTTGTCTGTTTAGGAGTCCTGTTGACCTCCTCCAGAAGCTGCAAGGTAGGCTGCTTTGACTAACTTGAAAGATTAAGTTTCTGCTCACCAATAAACAATACAAGAAACACAAAACAATTATTCGGTACAGCCAACAAGCCGTGGGCACAATACATTACAAGCATTAATATATAATAATAATAAGTCCATTGTCCGCCGGCCCTATTCAATATCAATTATGTTCACAGTTACTTAGAAACCATCATACTTAAACTGGTAAGACTACTTATAAAGTTACTACAGTCAACCAAACATTGTTACAGTAGTTCCATTCATGAGTAAGAGCAACACACCGGTTGGAGGCGTACACAACAATTTGACAATGCACGAATGCTACTAAACAACAATAAAATATACCCAAAGCACAATACCACTGGCTTATTTGACGTTCATAAGGCCCTAAAATGAATAAATGATGTCTGATTTAAATTTGAATTGACTGCAACTGAATGGATATAAAAAGTCGGTTAAAAGTGAAGTCTTATGGGATTTTAATGTGGAGTTCAGAGTTTGTACGATACATTTTGTATTGATGTTGAACATTTTGTGTCAAAAGGTGTCATATTAGGTTGTTGTTGGTGCCACACACGGCGTTTTTTAGGTGTGTGTTCCTAAAACGTTTGTTTTACCATTTAGTGGTACTGGAAGTGATGATGTGGTAATTTTTGAGCGGTATCGCTTTCTTCATCGAATTGTTTTTCCATCTAACTATTTGTATATTTATAGGAATTTGATACGTTCTCATTATTCATCGAAGGCTCTGAAAAACTTCCTTTCTAAATCATTTCGCAATATTATTGTTTTAGACAAGCAGTATTTCCATTAGCAAGCCTTATACTTTAAGCGTGAAACAAGACCCTCCAAGTAAGATGTAAGTGTCGAAATATCAGTTTCATACCGCGATGATATCGATATTGCAGTGCTGTGCAAGTTATTACTCCTGCCCATTCACCTGAAACGTATAATCCCTTAGATAGTTACTCGCCTTTTACTGCGATCATGCTCAAGATGGAAGGGGTGGCCTACTTTATGGAGAAATACACAAGATGCAAAAGTATCGGTCGAAAATATCATTTTTGTATTACCAATGTTATAATGTTAACGTGCTTAGGCATTTATTTTTAAAGTAGCATTATTGAAGATTGCAGCCTTTTTGTATCTTGCAGGTTTTCTATTTCAAGTTATTCTTCTTCTTTTATTTGTTAGTTCATAATTTCCAGAGCGAGTCCCATTTGAATACTTTTACTTTCTATGCTTTTTTATCGACTACTGCATCACTATTTAACCTTCAGTAACCCTTGCTCACACTATGTCTAAAGCGTGTTGACTTACATAAAATCAAAATGGCTCCTTGTACAACCTATTTTACAATCTTATTAAACCACAACAAAGACAATCTATCCATGCCTGTAGTCTGAAGTGTTGTCACTTATCCATTCTGCTCCAATATCGCGAGGATATCCAGACAATTGCATTATCTTCGATTTTATCTACTCGGGGCTGTTATGTTATGTCTGAAGCACTTCGAGATAGCCGTCTGAGGGTTAACCTTATTAGTGGAGCCTATAGGACAGTGTGTTGGGCGTACCTACCGCCTTTTCCTTGTAGATAATAAAAATAGAATATTTAGGAATAAGTAATTCCTCGAAGGATCAAAGTTTGCGGTGTCCTTGGAGTCGTTTTCAGGATGTAAGCATTTGTTAAGTGCATAGAACTTATCCTAATATAATTTGTTGTTGGTATTAAGTAATGTTTACGCTTTTACAGTAATTGGGAGATTTCTAAAACTAGGTTTTAAACCTATATGTTATATCCATACTAATAATTATAAATTCGAAAGTAACTCTATTTGTTCGTTACCTTTTCACGCCTAAACCACTGACTGGATTGCGATATTATTTCGCAAGGAGGTAGATGGCATCCCGACGAAGGTAATACAAACCACTGACTGGATTGCGATATTATTTCGCAAGGAGGTAGATGGCATCCCGACGAAGGTAATACAAACCACTGACTGGATTGCGATATTATTTCGCAAGGAGGTAGATGGCATCCCGACGAAGGTAATACAAACCACTGACTGGATTGCGATATTATTTCGCAAGTAGGTAGATGGCATCCCGACGAAGGACATAGGCGTACCTTTTGTCCCGGTAGCACAATCCGTGGGATAATTTCCGACATCCACGAGGGCGAAACCGCGTAAAATAAACCTACCTTTTATTCTTCCTGATGTTTGTATGCAATACATAAGTTAAACCTACCGGTAAAAATACAAATCAGCATCACTGTCATTCAAAAATGAGACCCTCAAATTGGCTTCGAAATCCATCAATCCTAGTGTACACAGACTAATACTTAGACTCACTATAAATACCTGTAAGCTTAACTCCCTTGTCCTGATGAATGATGAATGAAATCTGCAACCCAGATCAAGGTAGGACCCCAGACGTCCATCTCTTAGCGTGGGCAGCTGAAGGATTATATCAGATGAATGGTAACATCCACCTGTGCAATGATAAGGAGTTGCGTAGGTCAGAGCTGACGGTCCGTGTAACGCCACATTGGAAAAGGATTAGGGATTTAATCTTGTCTGGTACAGCATGCTTAGTTCATGGGATGTGCAAAGAAATGGGAGTAATACAAGTCGGTTGGAATATAATGTGGTAAACTAAGTAGGTATAAAAAATTGAGCTCGTGGGCGGCAATAAAAGTCTACGCCACTTGATGTTAAATGATATGTATTTTTGTAAATTGATTCAAAAACAGGTTTACACGTCAAAAACAACTTGTATTTTAAAACTACATAGATGAGTTCGGTGTTTCCTATCTGACTTCTCTCAGAATAAAGACCGACACAAATTCAGAGGTCTCTTTCAAAGTCATAATCTTGGTCAAGCCATATGAGGACCTGCCGGGGTAGCGGGATCGTCCGAAAGGGTTACCGCTGCCCTGGTACGTAAAGGGCTAAGGAAGGAACACGGGTGGGTTTTAGTCAGTAAGAGTCTGACACTCCCTTCTGCTCCACCCAGAGCGGGAGGAGTCATTTGATGATTTCCCATCCACAAAAAAAAAAAAAAAAGCCATATGAGGACCATGCATATTTATGTCAGGAAAGAACCACATAGATTTGAGTGGACCTGTCCACTTGCTACGGTTCATCAATAGTTAAATATTTATTTTAGTTCCTAGTCCTTTTTCCTCTTCATCATTAATTAATATTTAACACACGCATCAGGTGCATGTAAGTCACCCTAGTAACGTAAAAAAGTTAATGAAGAACACAAAAAGACCGAATAATACCTCCCTAATGAATCACCCACAAGTATTCAGACTCTGTAATACGCTCATAAATATGTATTAATAAGGATCCCTCAAAAAATAATTCAATTTGTAAATCGACAATTGCACCGAGCTTTGTAAAGAGGGATTCAGACGGGGCTGATATATATATTTTTTAATGATTGATGAGTCCGTTCCTCCCGGAGTTCTACAGTTTGTTCTTATTTATTGGATTAATCGCTCTAATCTCCAATCTTTCGTGAAATTTTCCCGCCCCTCGGTTTAAGTAATTAATTATGTTATTTGGGTATTATTGGAAGTTGAGGGCCTTTTTGTAAGGCGCTAATTTGAGCGTCACTTTTACTTTTTAATTTGTGAGATGTTTTAATGAAATCGCTTTGGGAATTTACTTTTATTTTCGCAGTTTATAATTTTGATGAAAGTCAATGATTTCGTGTGGCCGTTTATTACATCTTATACTACCCGCTCGCGATTTCGCATAAACATAAAATATGTCATATGACACTCGGCAATACTGTAGCTTCCCATTAGTGAAATAATTTAGAAGATTACCCCTTACGTAATCAGCCTAAAATGTTCGCACTGCTGGGACTCAGTCCTCCTCTCACAAATTCCACCTCTTTATAATTATAGTTTTGCATTAAATATTATGGGTACAAAAACATGGAATATTTTTAAAGGCTATTGTTAAATTAAAATACTCGAGGATTTCTTTAATTCCACCGAAAAAATAAATATACATTAATTGACTCATACATTAATACCCAAAGACTCTTTTAAAACACACATAATAATTGCTATTACAAGCTTCTTTACTTAATTGGACTCATTAAAATTCAACGCTGGTACATCGACCGTTAAAAGGCAGACCGCATTTAGGGGCTTTCAATCAAAACGGTAAAGCATTTCACCCAAAGAGGATGGATGAAAAGAACTGGATGGATTGAAAAGAACGCCACATACGGGATACGTGTTGACTGTGCAAACATCAGATGGGAAATGAAATGAAACGAACGAGTTCTCGAGTGTCACCCCTAACGTTAGGGTTGCCACTTGTTCCTGTGGGTTTTAAAATGATATAAAATACTTTAGCTTTAGCTTGTACTCCCAATGTTTAGGACGATTGCAATTTCTTTGAAAACTTCAAGACACACGTTTATTCATTTTTTAATTGGTTCTTATTTAACTTATGGTTATTTACAGGACTATTTGAAATGTACAGATGCCAGCACATCAAGCTACTACAATCTGTCAAATTTCTTTATTAGATTTTCAACTGTATCGATAACGTATTAAGGTTCAAGGTTGATTGGGAAAATTTTATAGTTTCGGGTAGTTGGACCTGCTGGCGTCTGTATATATCATTGCAATTTATCATGAATAGAATATAGTGACATATTGACTCGTGCCCGATATATTAGAGTTACAAAAATGGGTAACTGTTATCAGTAGATAGCACAGAACTGATAAGATTTAAGTGCGTTCATTTCCAATGTTTGTATTATTTGTTTTGCTTCTTCCGCGTTTTATTTTACGGCTGATAAACAGGAAAACACTCCTTGAATGGAATATGATAAGTTTAATCGACTATCGATAAGATGTTCTCCATTTTTTATCTGCCTAGCCTTTCCCCAACTTTGTTAGGATCGGCATCCAGTCTAACCGGATGCAGCTGAGTACCAGTATTTGACATGGAGCACCTGCCCATCTGACCTCCAAAACCCAGTTACTGGGTAATACAGAATCCCTTGGTAAGACTGGCTGGCTGTTTTCCATTATTATGGTACTGAAATGTTATCACAATTAGCTATTTAAAATTATAAAGACGGTGATGGCAGCCCTACCGAAAGCGCGTGCGTTGTGTGGCCAACCTTAGCAAATGTTTACCTTCTATTATCTTTGACGCCATCTGCAAGTTGGAGTGTCGCTTACTTTGCCTCTTGCAGTCACGTCACCAAATTTTATCGATGTGGTCAACGTTTTCTCCATTCAAAAATGAAATTTTTCATGACTGGTAACACAAAGTGTTAGTAACTACTGGTGTTGAGAACTTTATAGTATGAAGGTGAAACTTAAAACTTAAGCTTTTATCTGTTATAGAACAGTGAAAATTCTTTGCGCAGCGAATAATATAACTTTTTTGTTCGCTACAGGAATTCAGCGCTCGCCTCAAATTAAACTTAAGAGTTAATTTTTCCGATAATAGGTAAATAGGTCAACATAGAATCATAATTCTTAACGTTATTATGCGAAAACGCCTCCATTTAGCAGCAACGTTATTTTTTACAAGGCAACACTTGACTTTCAGATTAGCCTGCGAAAGGGCATCCCCTTGTTTTAAAAATTTCTTATTTTTATACGGGGCGATGTAATTTATTACAACGGCTGATTTAGTTTGTCTTGAGCTTGGATCCTTGTTTTCTCATTTCCATGATAAATATTTTCTCAATTTCAACCCGACGTAAACCAATTATGTTTAATCTACATTTACAACCTCGGGCGATTCGTCTGTGTCGAAGTTTATTTCGTTTAGGGCGTCGTCAGATATTTTACGAACAGAAGGACCAGAAAAGATCTTGGAAGAAAAAAAAATCACACAATATAGGAGATTTTTATTTTTTATGGGGGAGGTACTCAAGTCGACGTGTATGTATATTTAAAAAAAATCTATGTATGACCATTGACCGCGCATAACTTTTTTGCTTAGAAAGTTCTTACGAAGTAAACGAAGGCTTTCTATAATGTTTGCTCGCATGTATACCGCCAGCCTAAGGCTAATATAGTTTCGAGTTCGAGTGGGCGGTTCCCATTTAGGCTTTAAACAGATCGAGAATCCCCATATCTCAGCCGCAGGGGTGTGTGGGCAATCCGTGCAGCGATCAAAACGTTATTGAATTCTCTAAGCGCCCTCAGCTAGGTTAAAGTTAAACCGATTGGCTACGAGTTTTGATGTATTGTTATTGAAATATTTTATTTTATTCTTATATCTTTTTTTTCCTTTTATACATTTGTAAGCTAATGGGTAAGGTAAGTAAGCCTTTTTATAATTGATATCAGAAAAATGTCTCGTGATTTATCAATCATAACTATCGTGTTACGTAATTATAGTTCTGGTATAATACTCGTAAAATTTTGTGTGAAGTCGTAATCCAGGGTTTTATTTTTGTTCGTTGATGAAAAATCAGTAAAAATAATGTTACACTATTTTTCCATGCAAACATAAGACATTAATATAAGAGTGAAATGAAATACACGCGATATTTGAAGAATTATTTTTATAGCGCCGTTTAATAATTTTGGTCCTTGATGTTTTCAACTTATGGTTCAATTTTATAAAACGTGTTTCTTTTATATATCTTAAATACAAAATTCAATCATTTGCGTATTATCGTTCTCCGAATATGCGTAGGCACAAGAGATAAGCTGTTGCAAAGAATTTTATTTATATATTTTGGATAAAAGTATTCGTAACCAAAACTCCGTAATAAATCCTTATCGGCCCTAATACATGTATGTTTTAGATATTGCCTTGAAATCTATGCGTAGTATCTACGCTTATCCGTCGTTTAGAATTTGTTAGACAGATATCAGCTACAAATGGCCTGTAATTTTGATAAAACCGATAATTTGAACGTGTTTAGTTAAGATTATAACTTGTTTTGTTGCTATTTCCTGCTTTTGGTTGGTAATTTTTTTTTTTATCTCAAAGTAAACCTTACGAGTGCCTACCTACGCTTTATGTTAATAAGCCTTTAAGCAGCTACAGCTAATTTTGCAATTGCATCAATGGTCTTCCTTTTTATTGGGTTTTTGAAACCAAAGGGTGCCACCGGGGCCTATTACTATGGCTCCGCTCTCCATCCGTCTGTTGGTCACGCGGCTGAATCTTTTGAAAAGTACTATGTAGACACTTGAATTTTTCACAGAATCTGTACTATTGGCCGCTATAGCAGCAAATAATAAAAATAAATTAAGGGGGTCCCTTAATCTATGGGATATCGGGTACGACTGGGTGCTGCGCGCCGACCTCCCTGATGGCGTCAGCGTAGTTTGCTACGCTGACCACACGCTGGTCCTGGCGCAGGGGAGGTCGCACCAGGCGGCGGCCGAAGCAGCGACACGCGGGGTTGCGACAATCGTCGAGACGATCCGGCAATTGGGACTCGAGGTGGTATTGCACAAATCTGAGGCCATGTGTTTTCATGGTCCTCGGGACGCGCCACCGTCGGGTTCACAAATAACGGCGGGAGCGGTTCACATCGGCGTCGAGCTGACGATGAAGTACCTGGGACTCGTCCTCGACAGCCGGTGGAATTTCGTGGAGCACTTCCGACGTTTGGCTCCCAGACTTTAGCGGGCCGGGGCTGCCTTGAGGCGCCTCCTTCCCAATCTAGGGGGACCAAACGCCTCCTGCCGGAGGCTCTATGCGGGGGTCGTGCGGTCCATGGCCCTTTACGGGGCACCGGTATGGGCGCGATCCTTGAGGCGGCGACCAGCCCGCCGGTTGATCGCGTCCCAAAGGGTCATGGCTATCCGGCTCATTAGTGGATACCGCACGGTCTCCGCTGAGGCGGCGAGCCTCCTTGCCGGATTGCCGCCATGGGATCTGGAGGCCAAAGTCCTCGCCCACATATGGGAGTGGCGAGAGGAGGCAAAACGCCGGGGCGTTGCTCCGCTGCCGCGAGAAATCACGGCACAGCGGACAGAGCTGCGGCGGGATCTCATAGCGGCATGGAGAGTGCGATTGTTGCAACCCAACGCTGGGCACGCCACAATTGCGGCGATAAGTCCCCTCTTTGAGGAGTGGCTAGAGAGGCGCCACGGCGCCCTCACCTTCCGCCTGACGCAGGTCCTCACCGGACACGGTTGTTTCGGGAGGTTCCTGTTCAGGATAAAGCGGGAGGAAACGCCAGGGTGTCACCACTGTGGGGATCGCCCGGAGGACACGGTGGAGCATACGGTGGAGGTCTGCCCGGCTTGGGCGGGGCCCCGCCGTGTCCTCGTGGCGGCGATCGGCGGCGGCGACCTCTCGCGTCCGGCCTTCATACAGGCCATGGTACGGAGCGAGAGTGAATGGGAGGTTGTCACCTCCTTCTGCGAAGCAGTAATGCTTGCGAAGGAGGAGGCGGAGCGCGTGAGGGAGAGGCAATCGCTGCACCCTCTCGCGCCTAGCCGCCGCAGGAGACGCCCTGGACGGGAGTCAACAGCCGACTCCCGGCCACCGTAGGCGCGGGCCTGCGGGCGGCGAGCTATGGGCAGCTCGCCGCCCGGTAAGGACCAGGCCCGGGTCGACGGCGCGTTGTGTTCCACGCGCGCCTAAAAGAGCTGTCAGCATGAACTGACGGGGTCCGCCAGGACCGATGCCGCCGGGGCTGCGGGTTGTTCGAAAGAGATACCGTGGCCCCTGGCACAGGCAACTGAAGGAACACGGGTGGGTTTTAGTCAGTAAAAGTCTGACACTCCCTTCTGCTCCGCCCAGAGCGGGAGGAGTCATTTGATGATTTCCCACCCAGAAAAAAAAAAAAAAAAAGGGTGTCCCTTAATAGTAAATGAAACCCAATGTCACTGCTCGAACTTATAATAAAACCTAGGATAGAATACAACTGGGAATCGTCAGTTGTGCGTGTTATACATAGTCAGACCAAAGATGAGTGAAGAATCATAATATTTTATTTGGTCAAGAATCTAAATATATCCTGTATTGATTAAAGCTTTGCTACCAAGCTCATCAGTAGCTCATCCAAAGATGTTTACATAGACAGCCGAGGGCCATCCCTAACGAATCTTATTTATAAGCTCTTCACGTCAGAACGGGACCCACTACATAAATAAATGTAGATCTCAAGATGTGACAGCAGTCCTTAAGTTTTTTTTTCTATTTTATGGAACGTTTTGACATCTATTTTTGTGATGACACATGACAAGAAAAAATAATAATTTTAAGAATAATGGTCCTACAGTGATTTCACAGTTATTTTTAACTCTAACAGCAGCAACCCAATAGCAACCTTATTGTCACAAAGGTAAAGATCACTGTGATTTTGACAGACATGTCAATGGCAGCAACCCTACAGCAAGTTAAAGATTTGCCAGGGAAAATTAAAATCAGTATTTATTTGTCACTAACAAATAAATACTATAACAGATGGATACCGGGGGGCCTACTCCGAAGTAGTATCGGACGAATGTTCGGCCTTTTCCTGCTACAAAGTTACTATTTGGTTCGGTCGGTTCCGATCCTACACTCCTACACTCTTTTGAATATTGACTATGGTCCCGACCCAACTGAGCCGATTCGAACTTTTTTCGCATTTTTCAATAATATTCGGTTCGGCCATGTCCGATCCGAACATTCGCACTTTGCACTTCGGAGTAGGCCCCCAGTATTTTACATGAAGCGACTGCCTATCTGACCTCCACAACCCAGTTACTGGGTAATACGACACCCCGACTAAGACTGGTTGTAAGACTTTCGGGCTTCTGACGACCCGTAACGATTGTCAAAGATCCAGGAATGACAGCCGGGATCAACGGCTTAACGTGCTTTTAGAAGCACGGGCGGGTTTCGGTATGTAAAGTTGGTCACCCATCCACGGTCCAACCGTTCTCATTACGACATAAGATCTTTATAATAAATTATCTGTTGCAACTCAGCTCTGTATTATGGTAATAGGCTTATCCCACTCTTATAAAGCTCCCCAATTGCGTAGTGTGTTACACAACACTTATTACGATCTGAAAAAAATTCAAGGAACATGCTAAGCCAACGACAACGTTAATAACTCAATGAATGTACTTGAATTGTTAAAACAATTGCCATTGTTAGTGTATTATGCAACTACCCCGCATCTACAACAAAATACAGGCTTATAGTTTACAGTATTTGCTAAGAGCCTGCTCATTACTTGGTACTTACAAGAGGGGATTATAGCTCCGCAGCATCACAAAGATTAAGACGCTGACACGGCTTATAAGGTCACCTGTAGCTGTTTGTGCACAGTTATGAGGTTTATATACTCAATCCTTTACCGTTGTCCAGTAGAGTCGGACTGTCTCAAGTGACGTGATTTAGGTGAGGTATTTATGTGTCAAACAGTACTTACGTAGGACTTGCACGTACTTTTATTTTAATACTAGCTGTGCCCGCGACTTCGTTCGTGTGGAAGTCGGAAAACAATTAATAATAAAGATATATATAATTATATAATATTATTATTTATATTTTATATTATTATTTTTTGTTTGTATATATTATTTATTAATTATTTTTCTAAAATAAAAGTAAAGGAATGAAAGGAACTTGACGCAGCGACTACTTCAACGTATGATGTATAGTTTTTTGCCACCATGTTTTAAATATGTAGGTAGGTACTACCGGACAATGTATATGGCAGGCACCATGCCTTGCGTAAGAAAACTATTAAAACGTAGGATTTCTCTATCCGAGCCTATATTAACGCAAGTTGTAACTGTCAATTAAAGAAAAGGGTGTTAAGCCTCATAGACAATGGACCTGTTACCTGTCAATTATTTTATACAGTTGTATTGCTATGGCTACTTTATTAGGTAGAGGTCAAGCACACAGTAACAATGATAGATAGATTTAATAAAGCTTTTAACTGCCATTGAAACTGTAGAAATGTCCCCGTACGACCCGCAATCGAACACATATGTTTTATCGGTAATAATAAAATACTGAATGTAGGACTTTTCGGAAGAAAACTCGAATATTTTAAGGCAGAATTTATCGGTGGTCGGCATAAAGAAATATCAGACCATATCGGAGTGGATGAATAATTTAATATACCCACAAAAGTCATCTGCCAAATATTGGCCCTTAAGTACTCCGACCAAACCCTATGGTCCCACGAGATTAAAGAGAAATGCGAAGTATAAGCCAGTTTAATATAATAAAGGAAGTAGAAACCTTTTCAGGATTCCGCCGTCTCAATTTTAGAGTTCCATTGCAAAAATGTAAAAACGGAGCAATGTCGTCTGTCGCTCTGCCCCGCTGTCAGAGGTTATTTTCTGAAGGACTATTTGGCACAAGAATTTTGTTACGTTATTTCATATCTGAAGGAAAATAGAAACATCTTTCAAACAGATAGAAAATATTCTTTGTAGTGAAAGGAATAAAACAACATCCAAACATTTCGCTTAGAAAATATATTCTATAAATTTATAAAAAGATTGTCACTATAAAATCATTTATAAGTAGATAACCTTTTTACAATCTTGTACAAATGCAATTACGTAAAATCCACCCAAATTACAAGATACATTTATATTGAATATATTCTAATTATTCAAACACATTCAATGCATTCATCGCCTCACCTATCACAACGCCTTTAAAACATAAAGCATTCAACCGAAAACTAATTTACGTTAATTACTACAACCTTACACTACTAATTTAAAAACAGATAAATAATTAAAGCCGATAACATTTTATCGATTCAAATTAAGTTATACGGAATTCGGAATAATTTTACGGACGAATTTTTCAAATTAAAATAAATTGTACATTAATTTATTTCGTAGTGTTGGGCAGTTGATTTATAAACGGTGTGTAACGGTTGTGTTGCGTGGGTGTATCTTATCTTCGGCTGTCAGTGGCTGCTACCGTCGCTGCGCCGCGCTGTCGTCGTGTCGGAGTCGCCGGTGCATCGATATCTTACTCGTCATGTCCACAGATAAGCAGCACACGCTATTAAATACACGGTTTATGAGCGCTTAGAAGCTAAGAGACGGGGTTTTGTTTGAAAAAATACGAAGCATTGCGTTTAATCGGGTATTTATGTTAAGCTGTGTTGCTTAGGATTTTGGAGTATTATTTGGGAAAAAGTGGTTCACAGAAACTAACGAGATAAAAATCAGTTCAGCTTTTTTCAAAAATACGGATTTCAGGCGCATATATTTTCAGAGCTACATCAAGATGAAGTAAATTAATTTCCGTACTCCGTTAATCAAGAAAGCGTCTAGGTTCATTATCCAGCTATTTTGTTTGCGTCCCGATCACGTCGTTTCTCAGCGCTCTTGAGACATCTTTGCTGACCTAAAAACTAGAGCACTATCTCTGAAAAATTTCTTATTTTTTTCGAAATAAAAAGGAAATTATAAGAACGTAAAGGATTACTTATCTTTAGACTCGGCTGTGTCCAACGGGCGCCGCAATGAGCCCTCTTCACCCGGTACGCTATCTTGAAGGATTCTCTCATTAGAAAACGTTAGGACCAGATTCTTAATTAACGATAAAGAGAGTTTCTAGGATTCACGGTTAGTCAGAACCAGGTTAGATGAATAAAAGTACAAGACTTATAAAATAAACAGATTGGAGAAACAAACAAAAAAAATGGTCCCTTATCACGTAAGATTTTAGTTACGACTACAAAGAAAAGTAACAAGGAAATGGAACAACTTCCTGACCACATAAACTGAGCATGAGACATAATGTTTCCAGTTTGTTTAACAAAATAACAAGAAAGTTGGTTTGGTGTCATTTTTCAGTACATGCCGCCGCGCCGTTCCACCCACGTTTCGTTGCCGTGGTCTTATTAAGGGCTTCAAATATAGGCTGGGTACACCGCAGCGATTATCTAACACGATTACCCGAGGTTTAATGCAGTCCTTTTTATTGAAACATTTGAAATAGATTCTCTTTCTGTGAGAACTTTACTTAGACCATAATGTTATTTCGTGTTGGGTTCGCGTATGACATCCATTTATTGTTCTAGAATTAACGACTTCTAAAGCGTAAAGTTCATTATTTTAACATTATTAACAACCTTTAAATACAGTATAAGGTGGTACTCAGGGTGGCAGGGACATCGGCGCGCAACCTGTTATTATGGATTCAATACATGATTCAGAACATTTAAAAAAAATATGCAGTTACATTTTGACCGCGTAGGTATAGCACTTTTCTAAGAAACAGCAGATTTTTTTTGCTAACCGACATAAATTTCAACGCAATCGGGTATAGAATCATGTGCTGAATTCATGGTTCCAGTTTGCGCGTCAATCCTTGCCACTTTGTGTAGTACGTAGTAGGTATTACTAGTAGTAGTACCAGTGGCAGTAATTAGTTACTGCCAGTCCTTCTGCTACAGACGTACAGTCTAAACGTAGTCCTGTCCGGAAGCAACGTCTGTCTGTAGACAGCCTAACTTGTTTTATTTCTTGCTGTCGGCCCTGATAAGTGGATGAGTAGGATGCGATTGTTGATCGCTTCCTAGTGTGTTGCAATCCAAGTGTTTGGCATTAACGACGGTCACTCCTAGCCCTTATCTGGCACTCACGAAGGCAACAGCTCAATGGATACGTTTTAATGTATTTGATAGTTACTATTGTGAAACTCTTCAGTATCCTGGTCTGTTAGAACATAATGTAGTCAAGTGACATTTTGCTTTGATATAATTATTAGGTTGGTACCTTTATCTCCCAAGTTTCTTGTTTTAGAAAGTAATTTATATTGTACTTTGTAATTATAACTCAATTTGGTTTTGGTTTGACACATTTCTTGGTTAACTTCTTATAAAATCCGACTCGAAGAACAAAAATTACGCAATGTATCTGTGTAGTCTAATTATTTTTGTGTGTGATACTATGAAAACTTATAAACGTAGATTTTATTTAAATACATTGTGACTACAAGCAGAAAATATTGATGTTAGGCTCGACTTACATTGGGCACACCACAATTGCGGCGATAAGTCTCCTCTTTGAGCAGTGGCTAGAGAGGCGCCACGGCGCCCTCACCTTCCGCCTGACGCAAGGCCTCAGGGCTGGACACGGTTGTTTCGGGAGGTTCCTGTTCAGGATAAGGCGGGAGGAAACGCCAAGGTGTCACCACTGTGTAGAACGCCCGGAGGACACGGTGGAGCATACGGTGAAGGACTGCCCGGCTTGGGCGGAGCACCGCCGCGTCCTCGTGGCGGCGATCGGCGGCTGCGATCTCTCGCGTCCAGCCCTGGTCCAGGCCATGGTACGGAGCGAGAGTGCATGGGAAGCCGTCACCTCATTTTGCGAAGCAGTAATGCTCGCAAAGGAGGAGGCGGAACGCGTGAGGGAGAGGCAATCTCTGCGCCCTCACTCCCCTAGTCCCCGCAGGAGACGCCCTGGACAGGAGGTAACAGCCGACTCCCGGCCACCGTAGGCGCGAGCTTGCGGGCGGCGAGCAATGGGCAGCTCGCCGCCCGGTAAGGACCAGGCCCGGGTCGACGGCGCGTTGTGTTCCACGCGCGCCTCAAAGAGATGTCAGCACGAACTGACGGGGTCCGCTAGGGCCGATGCCTGTCAGGGCCGCGGGTTGTTCGAAAGAGTTACCGTGGCCCCTGGCATAGGCAACTGAAGGAACATGGGTGGGTTTTAGTCAGTAAAAGTCTGACACGCCCTTCCGCTCAGCCCAGAGCGGGAGAGGTCATTTGATGATTTCGCACCCAAAAAAAAAGGCTCGACTTACATTACGAGTGTCAATATTCATAACAACTCGCAGAATGAACAAAAAAAAAAATCTGATTCACAACACAAAAAAGTCAAATGAATGGTCAAAATATTAATAATTCATGTAGCTACCTATGCGTTTATTAATTCCATGCATTTATTGATATTTACACGCGACATGGTCCAGTTGTAGCGTAAAACACAAATCAAACAATACGACTACGTGTGTGGCGAGTTATGGTCACAGTCGACTGTTGGACTGAGTAAAGGTAGACTGTACGTACTTGCTGTGAGTAAATATTATGTACTTATGTGCTTGTGGAGTCCATCACTATAAGACAGGAAGGCAATTGCCGTTACTACAGTTTAGAGGTTATTTTCGGAATGAAAAAGCTCTAAGATTCCTCAGCAATAACAATTTAATACAAGAGCAGATAGGTAATTAGCTAATTGATAAGCAGGGCCAGGAATTTAATTAATAATTAACGAGCATTATAGGTAATATCCAGAATATACAGACTATAATTTATTATTATTATTTATTTATTTATATATACTTTATTGTACACCACAAAAATACATAGCCAAAAAATACATGACACACTACAAAATATACAATGGGCGGCGTCGGTGGGTGGTGTCAGAACAAAGAAAAGAAAGAAAGAATACCTATAATTTAAAGACCGTAATATATTATTCTTCAATGCGCTAGTTATATAGAATTACTTGAAATCACAGTATATTTCCGAGTCTAAATCTGCAGTGAGTCAGAATTAAATTATTACGTAAGAGTTTAGATGATCCCACGTAAGAATGTGTTAGATACAGTAAATAAATAAAAGCCTAAAGATTAAATAGTTGTTACGTAGTTTATACAGACGTAATAACATATTATTATCTTTGAGTATAGTGACTCATAAGTAGCCATTTCCGTTACGGTTCCACGTACTACACAATTTTCTTTTAAGCGGTATCGAAATAAGGGGAAATGTTAGTGATTCACATTTATTCATAATACCTATTACTTCCCCTAGTCAAATTATTGATTGTGCGATAAGGCATGTTTCACACATGTAAACCTACGACTCCACGGCCTCATATCTTTACAATACCACCTTGCCACCTAAGCATAATCAGCCTATTATGTTCCCACTGCTGGGACACAGGCTTCCTCTTTATGAGAAA
Source organism: Apamea epomidion (assembly GCA_947507525.1). Taxonomy (NCBI): domain Eukaryota; kingdom Metazoa; phylum Arthropoda; class Insecta; order Lepidoptera; family Noctuidae; genus Apamea; species Apamea epomidion. The sequence goes on from OX382237.1 coordinate 12,441,554, forward strand.
GAGTGGGTCATAATACACCACGCGGGCCCAGTGCGGGTTGGTGGATGTCACATGTCTTGAATTTTTGGTTCTAAGACATACAATTCTCCGATGTTTTCCTTCACCGTCTTGTGAGCAGTGGTGATGAAATTCGTTCGGGGTAGACTCTTAAAGCACCGATACCATTGGGCCACCTACTGTGTTATTGTGAAAATTTGAGCTTAGGAATCAGAGTCGAAAAATCAACCAAGGTATTACACCAATGAAAAAATTATCATACAATGAAACCCAGGTTTCTTTAAAACTTGAAGATATAAGTACAAAGTTTAAGACGACGATGAAAGTATCACTAATAGACGCATGATTAATTTAAACTGAGTTCACCGGTAAAAAGCCAGCAAACCGCTAGAAACTAAAAAGAAGAAATAAAATACAGGTAGCTCCGTAATTGTTTAAATAACTTGCTCTCACCTAATTTCTTTTGCAGCGCTCAAGACAAAGAAAATTGCATTTCGCATGACTTGAAGCAAATTGTTCTTGAAAAACTTAATTGCAACCTTGGAATTCTTTCTAGAAAATTAGGTCACTATTACATGCAGGTCTAAGTTACATGAAGGACCACAGCCCTTGGGCCGTGTGAGAATAAATAACTAATAAACCCCAATAAGGCAAAGTTTCTACACAGCAGCAAGACGAAGGAAACGTAGCAGAAGTTTTGGGTACAAGGGCATCGATATATTCTTCCAAGAAATGCTCCCTGAGGAATAAAAATGGACTGACAAAATTGTTTTCGATTGGGGGATGTTCCTAAAGTTGATCGGTTTTTGTTAGCGAGGACAGAACATAGAAATATTATACCAAGTTGTTGTCTGATTTTTGTATGTATATCCTACACACTGTTTAAGTATACCGTATATTCCAATTCAGTGTCATGACATTTGCCAACAAATGTCGTAGTGTTCTGACATAGGTAAATAATAAGCTCGATTATTTGTTATATGTAGAAGAACTAGAACTCTATTTCTCGTTTACGATTACGATCACGTCTCGAAGGACCAGATACGTTACTTCTATTTCACATACTGCGCCCTGCCTGTATTGTGGCGAGGGCCACTTAAAGAGATTGCTTCGAGACTCCACGCACCACATTCATTCTCACAAGATAGGATTCAGTTAATATGAGCATTCTTCGCAAAAAATATACTGCCCCTAGTGCCGAAATAAATATTGTTAAGTACCGTAAGGCCGTCTGGTGCAGAGATGTCCTGATATATCTTTGTTGTGAAGATAATGCCGGCTGATAATATAGAAGGAGGAAGATGCTCCTTTGTAAGGCAGCATTAAATACAATTGATGTTGTTTTGATTGGTTTAATAGCTGTTGTTATTAAATGGGAGGCAACTAGCAATTGTAGGGAGCTGAGTGATAAGTGGAATTGGGTCTGATTATTGTCTTTAAGTTTTTTGGTAATGTTATTTTTCTGATTACACATACAAAAGGCCTCTTTTGTAATCACCATGTACTTACATATATTTGATCAAATCCTTCAAGGGGAATTTCTACAATGATAGGGATTTTATCCGGCAAACAACAATTCAATCAATGTACTTTCCTACACTTTTTCTACCAAGTATTGATTGCCATTATTGTCTTAGCTTTTAACTAAATTGATTCCCACTTTATCGTCCATTTATTTGCCTAACACTCGAAAGGCTACTCCTAATCTAATTTTAATTACCAACGAATCTACTGGCACGATAATTGAAGTTCAAAAACAACACTTTCTTGTAATCACAACACTTGCCCATATTAATATTGACTCTTCATATTGTTCCTAAGGTCACGGGTAATTTATAAACCAGCGAGCTACTTATCTATTTAACAGGTAACAGGGAACTTATTTCTGGGTGAGAAATAGCCACTAATCTCTTTGTTACCTACTTTGCAAGACTCGAAAGCGTACGGTAAAAAGAAATTCAAGAAAGCCCGATCATTAATCTATATTCAGTACGTATTATCATCCTAGACTTTTCCAAAGTGTTAGGAACTTAGGACCAAATCTCCAGTCTAGCCAAACGCGGCAGACCATCAGTATTTGTAGAAGCAATCTGCTCACAGTAAGCCGTGCCAAGCCGCAGGCTTTAGCCGTGTATCACTCTCTCTGTAGCCGACGGGCGGCTACTAGCGAAAATATTTACTTTCTATTACCTGCTGCAAGTCGGTGGTGACGCGAAATGGTCCTCTGAATAATTCCTGTGTGATACCCTTCGTCTTTGCGATAACAATGGCGTGGAGACAAATCTCTGGAAAATATTTGCTAGCTACTTTATGGTAGGAAACAAAGATGATACGTGTAAGAACGTATCATTTGATTTTATTGTTGAATTATAAAGTTGTTCATAGGTTGTAAATATAAATTGTCCAGATTTGGGCTATTAACCTTAGTGTCAAGTCAATAACAATTTGTTCTAATAAAAACTAACACGCGTAGGGCTAGTCGGTATTTAGTACCTAAATACCGTACTTTAAATAGCACAAAGACATTTTTGTACACTCGTTTTTACACACTGGTCTCTTTTTTCTTTACTGGGTTAAGAGGAATCCTGGCAACGCTACCGCGAGGTGTGAACAGCTCTTAAAGCAACATAAAGCCTAAGTACGGACAACATAGTTAGCATATTTGCTGAACTTCCATACATTGCTATAAAAATACCGAAACATTTTGTTGTTTTCAGGGTTGGCATAGTAACAAATACGATGATGATTTAATATTTTATCGAGGATTATTATAAGCTTTTCTTTAGTTATATTATTTTTAGTTAGTATAATAATATTATAAGCTTAATTAATAAGCCTTGAGTTTATTTTATTATGCTATTTATTCGTACATAAATTAAGCTTTAATTATTAAAAGAAAGTCGTAGCATTAGTTAGTTTTCTTGTTTACAAAATGCTTATAAAACTTAGTAGATTTAGGCAGGTTCAATTCGGTCCTGCGGTACAAGATTTTGATCAAAACTTCCACGGTTTATTAATCTTAAGACGTTTCTCGACGTCACGAAAATTTTATACAGGCAATCTTGTCACAGATAGTCGTCTTAAATAAAACCAAGATCGCTGAAAAAAGTTCACTGCTAAGAATATAAATATGAAAAGTTTTACTATGATCTTCAGCGCTTTTCTATCTCTACTAAGTTTATAAAAGTATAAAATATTATAAAGCTACAACATACTTTCGAAACGTACGCGCCGTGCCTAGGCGTTCTGACGTGTTGCAGACATTTCCAATCTCCCACCGAATACTTATCAACTTATTATCGATACGTATTATCATAACCAGGCAAATGGAATATGTAGGAGGTTTTCCAGACGTATTTACTTTCACGCGTTGTCCTAGTTATTACGCGGAACGAATACGTGCCGCGCGTGGTTGAAATATTTTCATTCCTATTACCTGCCTGCGTGTCTATGTCCTCCTGGTATCTGATAGCTTTTCTTTTATGAATTTAATTCGGATGTTTGTCAAGAAAAATATCTGTTACAAATAGAATTATCTCTATGAGTAGAATATTGTGTCATTCTGTTTTTACAGTGTCGAGTTGAGCTGGCTTAATAAATACTGTACCTCGCTTGGTTACTAACAGCCAAGTATTGCTCGGAAGATTTACGACACTTCCTCACAGATTTTTTGAGTAGATGGGTTATTTTCTCTACACTCACTTTGTACTGCGCTTTCCTGTTGGTCGCCGGCCAAATTGTACGTTCTTTATTTTTGATAAGACCTTATTCAGATAGTCACACACGACAACGCGTGCTTGCTCTTGGCGTATCACCGTAACGTGTCATCATCAATTCGATTAGTATCAGTTCTTCAATGAAGAATGTAGTTTAAGTAATAAGCGTGAGAAAAACACTTATCTTCGCGCCACCATATGGGCTTAATCTTATCATTCCCGAAATCCCGACCGATAAGATTGCAAAAACAAATGAGCAGGAAAAAAAATGCACTTTACACGAAATATTTATTTACATCCTATAACCTTTCTCGGAATACCTCGGGATTCTGATATTATCGCTGTGACGTGTTACCCACTGTTACGACAATGACATAAAAACGCGATAAGTGCCAAGAAATGTGTGTCAATTCGGCGAAAAAATACTAGAACAGTTATTTAAGTAGGTACTCGAGGGGATAGTTCGTTTCACGGTACAGCGGACTGAGCTCCGGCGGGATCTTATGGCAGCATGGACAGTGCGATTGTCGCAACCCAGTGCTGGGCACGCCACAGTTGCGGCGATAAGTCACCTCTTTGAGGAGTGGCTAGAGAGGCGCCACGGCGCCCTCACCTTCCGCCTGACGCAGGTCCTCACCGAACACGGTTGTTTCGGGAGGTTCCTGTTCAGGATAAGGCGGGAGGAAACGCCAGGGTGTCACCACTGTAGATCGCCCGGAGGACACGATGGAGCATACGGTGGAAGTCTGCCCGGCTTGGGTGGAGCACCGCCGCATCCTCGTGGCGGCGATCGGCGGCTGCGATCTCTCGCGTCCGGCCCTGGTCCAGGCCATGATACGGAGCGAGAGTGCATGGGAGGCCGTTACCTCATTCTGCGAAGCAGTAATGCTCGCAAAGGAGGAGGCGGAGCGCGTGAGGGAGAGGCAATCTCTGCGTCCTCACGCCCCTAGTCACCGCAGGAGACGCCCTGGACGGGAGTCAACAGCCGAATCCCGGCCACCGTAGGCGCGGGCTTGCGGGCGGCGAGCAATGGGCAGTTCACCGCCCGGTAAGGACCAGGCCTGGGACGACAGCGCGTTGTGTTCCACGCGCGCCTCAAAGAGATGTCAGCACGAACTGATGGGGTCCGCTAGGGCCGATGCCTGCCAGGGCCGCGGGTTGTTCGAAAGAGATACCGTGGCCCCTGGCACAGGCAACTGAAGGAACACGGGTGGGCTTTAGTCAGTAAAAGTCTGACACACCCTTCCGCTCAGCCCAGAGCGGGAGAGGTCATTTGATTTCCCACCCAAAAAAAAGGGGATAGTTAGTTACACGATTTTTTTCGCGGTCGTTCATCACGAAAAAAGACGTGTTGTCAAAATTGATTCTTAGAAAATTGTAGGTGTAAGTCATTTGTAACAGTTAATTTCAGTTCATCAACACGCGTTGAAGATAACGTAATTTTGTAACATACAGTAATTTTGTTTGTTCTATTTTTTCATCAGAGAAAACAATGTAAGCTCCATGCAAAAACATCATAAAGAATAAGTTCTGCTGGTTGTTTATTTGAGTAGATGTCGCTAAAAATGGTGATTATCCAATTAATGCATGAAATAATACCAGTCACGAATACTTTTGTAGACAAGCTTTTGCTATATGTACCCAAATACAATTAAATGAGGCACTTAATATCATGTCCAGCGTGTACAGTTGCCTGCACGTTACAGAAACTGATGGATATTACTGAAGGAACCAAATTCGTACCTAAATTCTGAGTAAATCATATTTAGATTACCATCGACACGCATAAGAATACTACCTACAGTCGTCACACATTTTTGACAAAAAAAAAAACAGTCTCATAGTCAAAGTTGACAAAACTCTACAGGAAAAACTGATTCTGGTATTATACTATCTCACAGGGAGTTGAAGTTAGCATACAAACGAAGTCACAAGCTTCAACTGGTTACAGTTGGTTACACTGGTACACAGTGTTAAGACCATTTTAATGCCTAGGTAATCCATGAAATTGTTTCAGCGAATTTTGTCTGAATACTTGGCAGAGTGCCTTAGGCCTAATAACAATATTTCAGTAGATACGCTTCTCGGTGCAAATATAAAAGATAGCTGACAAGATTACATGTGAAGTATTTATGTATTCTGATTCAAGAATTTGTTTTTAGCGTGTTGGGTGGAAATGCATGATAAGGATAAAAATAATAGCATAATAATAGCATAAAGCATAATCAGCCTATAACGTTCCTCCTGCTAGGGCACAGACCTCTCTGTGAGAAGAATTGGGCCGTAATCCACCACGCGGGTCCTGTGCGGGGTGTTATCATGATAAGTAGTGGTTATTTATGGTACCAAAAAAATATTGACATCATTTTCTTATTTGATATTACGAAGTGAAATTAGGTTTGGAGCTCGTTCTCAGTTCTTTTAGGCGAAGATTGGGATTTTGTCAGGAGCCTCGGTAAACTGCACTTAATAATACTTTTATGAATTTAATGGTCTAATTGTCGAGCTTATTATAGCAGTTGAATTTAGGTTCACCATATTGTTGGTTTTGTGGCATTCTTGATGGTTTGATAGCTCCTAAATAGTTTTCAGAACATCTGCCTAATGGCTCTGGAATTCTCGATCGTCCCGTGGGACCTGTTGCCAATGTATCTGCAGTATACAACCAATATATGCCTGGATCTACGTCAACACAATGTAGACAAACCATCCTACTGTTTGTATATTAAAGGACAACCTTGTTTTAATTCATGTAATTATTTGCGCATGAGCTTTCGCCGCTCCGAGAAATCTTCCCGTAAAAAATGCCCATGAATATACATGGTTATAATTTCGAATGTACTGCGACGTCTTTTACCGGAATATAACCCTTACATCTAAAATCCTTTTGGTGATTACCAACCCGAAACATTTTCAGAAAAAAAAAACTCTTATGAGTATTTTTAAGGTTTCCTTTGCGAATATTTCACGGAAGTTGTCAGTGTCGTCAGTCCCCGGATATTTCCATAAAGAAGCCTTAAAAAACAAATTGTTTTAACATTTAGAAATTCTGCGAGTTTCCGACTTAAACGGGTCTCCAGGCTTTTGTTCCTGAAATAAACTTCTTTTTGTTTCGCAATTTTTGTTTAGGTAAGTTCTTTTATTTGGTAGCAAAGGCGTAACCAAGTCATTGAAGAGTTTATAATCCAATACTCAAATTATATACAGTTAGAGAAATTAATTGTTAAGCGAATTGACACCTTTGTCCATTACCTTATTTCGTCCATCTATTGTTATTTCATAAAACTGCCATTTCATACTACTGCAAAGATTGGGAGTTGTGATTAGAAAATACGGCCAATTTAAGTTGATTTAACCTACACAAACATATTTTCCATTTAACACACTATTTCTTAAACATTGGTGAAGAAGCGACTATTATTTTTGATGGATAAAGTAACCTAACTCAGGTTAGTTTATCCATCAAAAATATTGTAGTCGTTTTCCAACCTAAATAAACAAACGATATTAATTATTAGACTAACAATCAGTTTGACGTATGTTTGACAGTGCATTTAACAATCGAGCGAAATGTGGTCTGACTAAGGCCAATTTCCGTAATTCAAAACGATCAAAATGTAGTCGCAGTTTCATCGCGGCGACGTACTTTTGACAGATTGAGACTGAGGTCAGACGGTGAACGTTCTTAAAATTACGAGAATTGCCCCTGTGAACACGGTCGTGTGTTTGAAGCTTTATGTTGAGTTTCTCTAAACCACAAGGTATGGTTACTAAACTATAGTTCATAATTATGTTATCTTTTGGTGTTGTTTAATATGTTAGGTATAAAGATATCTTGCTGTTCAAATATGAATACTTCGAGTAAAAATCTGATATTTATGCTACCGCTAACTTAGCATAATCAGCCTGTAACGTTCTCACTACTGGGACACAGGCCTCTTCTCTTCGAGAGGACGTGGGCTCTAATCTACCATCCGGGCCCAATGTGGGTTGGTAGATGTCACATGTCTTCAAATTGTTGGTTGTAGGACATGCCGGTTTCCTCACTATGTTTTCCTTCACCGTTTTGAGAGCAGTGGTGATGAAATCATTTACATAAAATAAAGCGTCTGCCTGGGTTCGAATCCACGACCTACTCGACTCGTAAATGGGGGCCGTTACTAACAGGCCAGTACTGAACCGCACCGCTAACTTGCGTGAGAAATATCTCGAAGTAATACCAATCGAACCGTTTCTTGTTATAAAACTAAGCTGAATCTTTCGCATTTAGCAAATAGGCGCCCGATTTCGTCTTATATTCAAGAAAAACTAGCTAATACCCACATAATGCATCGGCACACAACTACTTACGATACTCAGCCAGTCCTTCGAGCCGCTTGAGGTCCAATCTCCACAAACTGTTACTGTAAACAACCCAATCCGATACTTACGCCTGTTTACAAGAAAAATCACTACTTTCCCTAAACACATACGATTCACAAACATGGCACTGCCCGTGATCACCCACTTAGACAGAAGTTTTGTAAATGATGAGTAAATATAGCAGTTTATTTGGAGGCCCTTTGGGTGGCTCAGGGTTTTGTTTTTATAGTGAAGGTCTAAAAAATAAGTGTGTTCATATAAGTGCGTTTTTTTTTATTAACATATGTAGGTTACATAAGCGTGTCGTTATTAAGCACATCTAACTAAAGCATAATCCTGAAGATATTGCTGAAAATATTCTTATAATGAATGGTTGCATGGCCTTCAGGCCAAGTAATTGAAAATGCATGTTTTTTTTTTACTAAGAATCCTAATAGCACAGTCCTGAACTACCAGCTTATACATAACTTCTCTTTTTCGTATTAAATAAAGACATTCGTCTTTACAAATAACAGGTGATACACAATCCATAAATATAAGCTAAATTTTTAAAAAACCTTCCATCCGAATCATTCACCCTTCGTGCATTACACAGGAGCTCAGAATTGTAGATGTCATCGGCTGTCTCATTACCGTTGCGGGCACGTTCCTAACAAGACGCGTGACAGACGTGGTGCCTTCGATACCCGGCTTCTTACTCACATTATAGGTGAACGAAATGTAATGTACCGACAGAAAGTACTCTGTGGCACGTAGATGACCTTATGTGTACGTTTCTGTCCTATTTTTGGAGTGTATGCTTTGTTGGTAGCCGAAACGTTACCGATTATATTCTGGCTACGATGTGGAAATAAATGTCCGTGTTTGGATGTTGCGGCAAATATCATGCTGTCAGATCCACATTTTATTTAATCAACATACATCCACCTACTTAAATACTTAGTAGGTAAGCTGCTAAAATTAAGAGTCTGAACTCTAAACATACATTTAGTCAAGGACTTTGCTTACCTAAAGACCACTATGGATCAACTATTCAGGCCTCTGCCGATATAAGTGTGTTGCTTATCTAATAATTATCAATCCTAGGAAAATAGTTTGGGTAAGAGTGGTCTAACCAGTAATCTCTTTTATTATCTCATTTTTGCAAATTGAAGTTGTTATAGATAAAATATGCCAAGGGAAACTTGAACGTAATGAGAAAAATTACTTGACTCGATTTTCCGGGAAATTTTACTTTAAGGGTAATACAGGAATCGATTAATTAACGTGTTCTAAGAAATATATTAAAAGTTTATTTCACACGAAACGTTCGTGAAATCGAAAATGCTACATCTATATTAGGTGAGTAATGTCAATGACCTGTACCAAACGACCCTGCAAAACCATTATCTAATGACTCAGGCCATTGATTTTCCTCTTAAATAAACAAATTGGCATTTTACATTCCAATGTATACGTAATCTACTCAGTGTTGGACTTTACTTCATACTATTTTAACAAAATAGTAATGAGTAGTAGGTACATTTGGCATTCGCCGACATCTGCACAATGTACTAAGGCATTTCTATTTTTACGTTCTGAGTAAACTATGAAAGAAGCAGCGTGTGTATGCAAACATGAACAACGAATATTCGATCAGTAACTGCCGGAGTCTGCATTTGTGCACGGTTGATAGCAATAGGCCTATAACATGGAACTTAAACATAACTAACAAAATGTGGGTGTAGGTACCTGTACCACAGGTTCAACTCTGCCTGATGCTCCGGGGATTACAGGCGTGATGTTATCTGTTTTGAATATTCAAATGTTGTATACAATGTGAATCTAACGTAGTAAGCCATATAGGTCAGCAAAAGTGCATACAATAATTCCATGGCACTGTATTGCTTTCCACATCCCTCTGTTACTCCACGAAGGTAAATTTTGCAGAACCTCAAAAATTGATTTGGCACGGTAGTTGACTTTGAATAACTAGAAATTCAGACAGCCATTCAGCGACACTATACCATTTATAGATTCTATTCTATGTTTGTTAGGTACGACCAAAACATTTCATAGAATGGTTTTGATTCTTTTTACATTGTGAGACTGACTGCAGTAGAAATGAATTCTTCTCTTTTCTGCCTTCGTAACTTTAGCTTTGTCTTGCCGACTAATATTCGAGCATTAACTTTAGTAAAAGACGTGCCCGATTCTAAATGAACGCCTTACGACATTAACCTCAGTTGAATTTCTTTTATGTGCGTCAAAGATCAAATACTTATGTTGAATTTTGATGGGACTCAGTCATATAACATCGCAATTTATCATCGTTTGAATGACATCCATAATTATGTTGTCCTTACCTTGTGTTTGCGGCGCGACCCAATTTAAAATATAACGTCACGTCTTAGAAAAACATTGTGACTAAATTCGAAGTAGGCTTTTGAAGAATTACTATTAAATTGGACTCTTGTTTGAGTAGGGTCTTTACTTAACATAATTTAGGTAACATTACTTGTTCCAAAAAGTGTCTCAACTGTTTTCATGACACTTTGACATAAAAATTAATTTACTTCAGACACTTCTTGAATTATTTAACTGTTCCTAAATTACGATAATTTCTTAGTAGGGAAGACTGTTGCGGTAGCTGTATTATTATTTACTTTCAGTTTCAGTACTTGTTTACGTTTTTGAATCTGTACCGTTGTGCACCAATTTGTCTATTTTTATTTCAGTCAGAAATAAATTATTCTAATCTTTATACTTTTCTTCAATCATTTATATTTTACAACTCTCTCACTGTATTTTTACTAATTCATCTTTAAAGTCATTATTTTAAACAACATTGTTTCCCTTGTCAACAGGACCAAGAAGTAAAAGAGCTACCAGTAGTTCCGAAATGCTGTCCAAGCGGACAGAACCTCACCGTCACGGTTGCCGATGGGACTGTCAAGACCGTCTGCTCCCGGTCTACCCTCACCTTCCAGCCGATCTTCTTTGAAGCTAACAAGACCCACATGTTCAGCTTCGACAGCAATGTGTACGAGACCATCGTCGGGAGCCCGTGTAAATATGAAAAGTAAATATAGGTTTTATTTTATTTGTACTGCCTTACGTTGGGGATTTGCCCCAAAATTTAAACTATACTTGACTTATTTTTCCCGGTATTCATTAATGTATGCTGTCATGAATCCATTATGGAACTTCTGATAAAGAAACCTGGACCTGGACCTTCTGACTATTGGTTGATTGGCCAATTAACAACCGACACAAATATCCTGGAATGGGCAGATCGTGGTTTGCCGATCGATTGAAACCTAGAATCTCCATCTCGCCATAATTACGAAGTGATCATGAATTTGATACTGAGTGAACAAAAGTCAAAATTAGGTAAAGCCGAATACAGAATAAAAACGCAGCATTTGTTATGAAATGCATTTTGAAGCTGAAACAGTAATGCGTGATAAATTGATGGAGTTATTGATTATATCAGAAAGTTCTTTAAATCTAGTGATAATAATTATGATAAAAGACAATTCATTTTGTATTGGCATTACACAATTATATCGCTATCATAATCATTTAATAAACGAAAACTTAAGATATGCCGTCTGATTCTGATAAAATTCCATTTCCATTGATAAAGCAAGAATACAATGTCAACCCGTTTCGAAGGAAATGACTAATAATACTTAATTGGGGTATACCCAATTACGATGAGTTTTATTCAATCTTTTATATTCTTGTGTAAGAGTTCTATATTCTAGGGTTCTAAGCTCATTAGGAATCGTAGCACAAATTTCTCCATCCATGAAATTGCGAGTGTCCCGTCTAAAACGATTTGTAGTGGTTAATTCATTAGGGTAAAGTGCTTTATTATTTTGATCTTGAGATGTTTTCTGTACTCTTTGGTTTTTTATTACTAAGACCGTAGGTACTTATTTATTCTTGGCTGCATTTTATTTTAGTCATAATATGCCTCAAAGCGAATTTTGCATACGAGATCAAACGTTGATGTAGTTGGGTCAGTTTCAAACTTATTCTGTAAATATTTCTCGTATATACGAGTAGAAGCTCTAACTCTAGTAATAAGTCATCAAATTCAATGACAACTCTCATCTGTCTTATACACCTTCCAGCGGCGTAATTGCGTAACATACTATCAGTACCAATGGCTTTCATTTTGACAGTTCAACAACATTCATTGCGTTATTTACGTTGTGGAGCAGACACGTGTTCGAACATATGAAGCAATGGATTAGAAATATCCTTCAAAATGGTTCAGAATAAAATTGATATTGTGTTATGCTATTAGGGTGATGAATGTAGAACGGCAATCGCCATGATGCCAGTAAAACTTTTTTTGTTGTGTAACAGTGTTAATGAAAAACATTGTCCTCAGATACAAACTAGAGCCGCACATCCACAGTGAAGACGAGTTCTATCTGCTAGTAAACGGGTCCCTCTTCGTTCCGTACTCAAGACCGCCACTGCTGGGCACTCGGGACTATTGCATGGAAACCTTCTGGAACGAGTCGGTGCCAGCAGGCATAACATTACCCGTAGTATGTTTTGCTACACCCATGGAAGAGACTAAAACGTCCGCTACACTTATCGCTTATGCTACAGGTTTGTACTTACATCTGGTGATAGCCCTTCAATAAGTTAATACCTTTTTGATATCATGTGTCTGTATTTTTTATATTTGCATGGGATTTATTGGAATTCCTTTCAAATGTAAACCGCAGAAATGGGGGAATTACCGAATATAAAGAGTCATTTCATCCTAATAATATTTGATTATTTTTTTATTATATATCTATCCGTTATCGAAATTGCAAGCATACTAAAGATGATAATGATAAGATAAGCAATGATACTATAATGTATATATGCATTGTGTGCTATTTATCGATAAATATAAATGTAGACCAGCCCAGTATCTGATTTCGTAATCACGAAATAATAATTTCGTATCAATGAAGTTACGGGTAGCAACAGTAAATAATAATACTATAATTTATTTATTGTGTAAACACGAAATACTTAACCAATTTACTATATCGACCCCTATGGGAAAATACCCAGCTGTATGTTTTTCGTCCAAAGTAAATACTAACTGAGTTGATCATTAATTAATTCCACTTTTTGTTGTTGGCAACAAGAACAAAATTGTTAACTTTGTTACGAAGACTCTAGTTACCGAGTTACTGAACTATTTGATCGTTGTTCTAGTCTCCAAAAGATTTTGAGAAGTTTCTACAGCCTTTTATAATACAAGTTATTTGAGAGTTGATACTATGGAAGTTTTTATTGAAGGATTTTAAGCTTGAGGCGAGGTTAAGGGTTACCAGAATTATAAATTACATTTTAATTAATTTTATCTCGTCATTCAATTTATACACAAGCGCTTTTCATTTCTTGTGATCTCTAAAGATTATGAAACGCAAATTGCTAAAGGTACAATTGGTAGCATCAGATTACTCAACTCTTGGTCCTAAGATTAGCTATGAATTTTTTGTTCCTTTTCAAAATGCTTCAGTGCTGTCCCAACAGTAACATACATTTATACACACAAGCCTCCTTAGGCACCCCAATACATAAATTTGCTTTCCAAAACTACAGCATACTTTTCTTTCCAGGGCTCCTAATATCGGTTCCATTCCTGTTAGCGACAGCCTCTGTGTACCTATTCATTACTGAACTACGGGACACTCATGGAAAGGCTCTTGCCTGTCACACCGTGTGTTTGGCGCTCGCCTTCACTTGTTTAGCTGCTACACAGCTTGCTGGACATGCTTTTCCTGTAGCCGCGTGCACTATTATGGGTAAGTTTTCTATTATGGGTAGTTCTATAGAATTTTTTATGAATATGTTATCGAAGTCTTCAGATTATGCGTGCTTTAAGATTCAAATAATTGAATTTTGAAAAATTTAAATCAGTATCATTCTTTATAAAAATAAGACCTGCTTTAATTTGAATATAAACAAAGTTTTATATGTCCAACTCAATGAAAAAAATGAGACAAATACTTTGCTATAGATGAGCTTCAGTATATTCTTGCTACGGAATTATGGTCTGACTATATTATGGATGACTATTAAGGTTATAGGCGACTAGAATCAATTTTATTTTAATTTTATTTTTGACGTTCAAACGTGCCTTTTATGTGCCTATTTGAAATAAATGATTTGACTTTGACTTTGACTTTATAAGACTGAACTTGAGAAAGGATTTAAATATGTTTCACTAAAGGCTTACTAGACCAACCACATTGATTTCATACAAGTGTACAAGGCTTGTACAAACAAATTGCTCTCTTCTGAGTGCGCCCTTTTAAGGACCCTCAGTGATGTTTCCAAAGGTGGTTGGTTTAAAATGAGCACGAATTTGTTTACGAATTCAATAGAATTTCATTTTAAAGTTTGAATTTTAAGGGCTTCGTTTATGTTTGAAATTATATAAAATAGTTAGTTAACGTATGCCCTCAGGCCTATCTAAGCATTACTCACAGTATATTCGATAATTATTATTATAATATATTTTTTGTTACAGCGTACTTGATCCAGTTTTCGTTCGTATCCTGTTTCTTCTGGCTAAACGTGATGTGTTTCGATATATTCTTGAACGTTCGGTAGGTACTTAATGTAACGATGTTAAATGTAACGCTGTTAAATGTAACATTATTAAATGTATCCTTATTACATTTATTACTCATGCGTATACACGAGCTTTTTCATCAATGCTTTTAGCGTTTATTATGTTAAGCGTTTACGTGTGAGGAGTACGTAATTGACATTTCAATTTTTTTGTCGAATATAATTTTCTAATGTTACTCTTGAGTTATTATCTTTTTAAAAATACCTTACTGTATGTTAGTGTAGAGCTGTTAATTGGGTTGCTAAAAGACAATTTCCTTTCTCCTATTTTTTTGTGTTTTTTGATGTTCAAAAGTGCCTTTTATGTGCCTATTTAAAATAAATGCTTTGACTTTGACTTTCCTGCCTCATCACCATCATCATCAGCCTACAGCAGTCTATTGCTGGACATAGGCCTCTCCAATTGCATGCCATTTAGCTTGATTCTCGGCAACTCTCATCCAGCTGCTACCAGCCACCCTACGAAGATCGTCGCTCCTGCCTCACATAAAACAGTTTTATAATCGCTTTCATTTCGCAGGAGATACATAAACGCATCAGTGACAAGACGCAGTATGAGACGAAGGTTCGCGTGGTACTGCGTGTACGCGGTGCTCTTCCCAATACTTCTCCTGATAGTAACCATCACTATGGACCTCTCTCCGGCTGTGCCCAGCACTTATCTGAAGCCTAACTTCGGAGTTAAGGGGTGCTGGTTTAAGAGTAAGTTGGTTATATATTTGGTTTATTTGTGTTGTTTTTAAGGAATTTTGAAGCAAAATGTAATTTTTATACGAAGCAGAGAAGATAAATGTTTTCAGGTTTACTACTTACGTATTTATTTCGGGTTAGTTTAACTGGTTTCGACCTCGTACACAGATGACAAAATATATGCACTGACTTAGAAATCCGAAATAAATACTTATATGAGAAATAACTATTACATTTTAATAATTCAAAATTAATATGTCTTCTATGTCTTGACATCGACGAAGGAAAACAAAGTGAGGATACCTAGACTTATCTATACATACACACACACATACAAATGAATAAAATTGAAGTGTCTGTTTGTAATGTCAAAATAACAGCTTTTTACTAGACGCATATGCAGAAAAAAAACAATAGTTAAAATGTGTCTGTCTGTCTGTTTGTTCCGGCTAATCTCTGAAACAGCTGGACCGATTTTGAAGGCACCTTCACTGGATGATAGCTGATATTATAAGGAGTAACATATACTTTTGGTCCCGGTAGCACGTTTTCGTGGGATTTTTTCCGTCATCTACGCGGGTGAAGCCGCGGACAGCAGCTAGTGGTTAATATAAATGTTAAATCTGCTTTTAAATGTCTTTCAAAAGTTTAAAAATGGTTACATTTTCTGGATGCTTACTGAATTTTTACTCTAAGTGACAATGTATAATTTTTTTCATAGCTGCGACACAGTTTTCAAATTCTGTAGTCATCGTTTCCATTTCCAATATATCGTCTATTTGTAAAGAGTTATAGTTCGTTATCGTTAGTGAAATCAGATTACTGTCAGTTGCTGAAAGTTTGTTTGATTCTCAATAAGAAAGTACAATGAAACCAAAATACAGAAGCAGCTATGATATTTATTTCGAGAATATATATAACAGAAGATGAAAAATTTATTATTGAAGCGATAACAAAAAATTAAACCTATGATACTCGTGTGTTATTGTAGTACAACTTTATTAAATATCTCTCTTCATATTTTCCACATACATTTTTCGAATGTTTTTGTAGAATATTAGTATCCTTACATAATATATGAAATTGCCGTTTTATCGAACTGGCCAATTTGATCTCAAATATCTGGTCCGTTGGTTAGGAATTCCAAAATTCTTTACGCTCGTGTATTTGTGTTTCGAATTTAGTGATTCATTTGTTTTTTCCATATAAAACGCCAATTTCATATGTAAGGACCTACTATTATCTTGCACCAAGTGTGTTGTGACTTGTATTAGAATTGTCTTGTAACCGATACGTTTGTTCCACAGCGGATGAAGCAGCGTTGCCATACTTCTACGGACCGGTGGCTCTGATCCTATTCAGCAATCTTTGTATATTTTTCTTCACATCACGAGCTATTGCAACGCATTATGATAAACTTAAGGATGTCACCCGTGAGTAGTTTTCTCAATATACATATTATTATAATAGTACACACGACGACATACCAAACTTTCGGATACCTGTCCTCCCATTGTAGAGGCTTTCCGTGCAGTGAAATGTACGAGAAGCCTAATATGTCGTGGTGCACAGTATGCTTAGATTATTAGAATTAGTTGTCTTACATATATACTGAACTGGACCTATTTGGTTTACAATACAAATTTTTTTTTGTGTGAATATTGTGTGCCTTGCCCGTAACCTGGGTCAATTAAACTTTCTTTCTTAGAATTGTACGTACAACTGTACTGAAAAGATTTGCTTCTAGTTCTTCAAAAACAATTTAATTTGTCATGAATAATTTTAGAGTTCCATACCAAAGGGTGCCAAGTGCGAACGGAACCCTATTACCCCAACGGTCCGTATGTCTGTCAGCGGGCTGTATCTCATGAACCGTAATAGGTAGACAGTTGAAATTTTCACAGAATGTGTATACAATTAAAGGGGTTCTCCATACAAGCAACGTGTCTTTTTCGGCGTTTATTCGGCTTGTGGTTACCTTTCGTGTGTGAGTTCGGCTGGCCGGTTTTTCAATGACAATTATTGGTTTTTCAATTTTATCATCATAGTACCTATTTCATTTGAAATTGTGTTAAAGTTATAGCCTTAAAACAATGGTTTTACGAGTCTAATGCTTTATTTACGATTCATAAAACGGTTATAGCAAAACTTTTATTGGTCATTACTAAGATAATCAAATCTTTGAACAATGAAAGCCGGTCTTCAGTAAATATTTTATTATTTGCAATCAGTATGTGCACGTTTTGCAATGTTTTGTCCTTAGAGATAAGCTGTATCATTTTGTAGACAAAACATAATGCCAGTGGTCCTATCTTCATTTTATTGAATGAACCTTGAACGTTTCATAATATTTGTATGTCTTGAATTGTGTTGTCTTTTTAGATTTTCTTTTAAAGATGTAGCGTAGCCCATGGGAATGGGAATTCTTTGCAATATTTTGAGTTTTGTTATTTCAGTTCCATTTTCAAAATATCTTCGACAAACTATACTTGCTGTATAGAAATATTATATTTTCATTTCTTTATGTCCTTTAATAATTTAGTAACTTTTCCAAATGTTATCTACCTATTATTAATATTTTTTTTAGAAGGGCAATTCTCGTTGATTTAAAAATGTTCACAGTCTGATTTTTGAAGGATTTTTCGAAAATCCCTACATTTTTGACAAGTTTTTGACATTGATTTCGCTGAGATGCGATTGTGACAAGATTTTGAACGTTTTTAATTACGGGAATTGGCCATCTAATGTTGCCCTTTATTTTATGTGTCATGTATTATGTACAGTCATCAAAAAAGATAAGTAACCAGGGTCGTCGGTCGATGTAGTTGAAGTTTAGTAAGAAACCGATGGATGGTTTCACATGCAATTTAATTTGACACATTAACTGTTTAAAAACAAGTTTTTCGTTGTGAATTATTTATTGACCAAAAATGAACTAAAACAAATAATTGGACTATTTTTAATAATTATTGATAATAAACTATTCATAACAGCTATAATTGACGATTTTTAATCATCACTGACAATAAGCTATTAGTAATCACTGTAATCTATTAATACTAACTAATTAAACTGTAGTGTACTGTAAACTGTATTGTAGTACTACGAATAAAGTCAATTCTTCAGCTGTGAGGACTGGAAAAATATTAACATTGTCCTGAATAACGTTAATATTTTGAAAAGATAATATATTTCGGTTAAGTCTTTTAAAATCGACATAATCTGCTAAGTCATTATTAGTATTCAACCGCTGTCGGGCTATATTTATTAAATCACGTGCATGAAGATAATCTAATATATATCCACATGAAAAGCATTTGCTAAGAAGCAGCAGTTTTAAGGTCTGCAAAAAAATGTGACATGGCTATATTGCAGTATTCATGTTGAAATATTTTAAAATCCCGTTTTAGTCTACCGTTTACCACCTCCACGGGCCATCGGCAAGTAGTGCACAGCCTTGATTTATTTGCTTGGATTGTGTTTAGTTGAGGAGATCCCCTTGTTTGTGATTCTGGGAGAATGCTAACATATCCATGCGTCTCTAACATAGAAATAGAGTCGCGAAATCCTCTATCCAATATAAATATGTCACCAGGTTGAAAAAACCAGTGAATTACCCTATCAACATCATCTAAATGGTTATTCAAAATAGAAGCGTCATTTTAAGTCGCAGCATGCGGCCCGGATATATCTATTATACATATGTCAAAGGCGTGCGCACAGGTACAAACCGTGTGTGACCAATAAGAAAATAAAAAAATATCCTGGGATTTTTTATTTTTTATAATTTTTTTGTTAAGTAGATTGATCTAGGAAATCATTTGGAAATACTCCCATGTCTGGGCAGCATTTGGTCCAAACCCTGTCAATGTCCTTTGGTTATTTATCTCCTTTGGTGAGTGTACATCTTTTGTTGGAGATCCTAAATAAATAAATGAAAGAAGCAAAATACTAGTCTAAGCATAGAAATCTATATCTATGAGTCTGAGTAATAGCAACAGTGGCAATTGCCATCGGTCATTGACCTCTTCTTCAGTAATATCCCTCATTGCTGAGGATCGTGACTGGCGACTTAATGTACTGTTTTGGCATGCACTCTTTGGCTTAGTTTGTTATCTAGTATCCGTCTCGTTGACTTATCGCCTTTTATGATGCCAAAGCAGATTGCAATCGGTTATATCCTTATGAAATACTTATGACTACGGTAGACGATATCAAATTACCAAGAATTCTAGTGGGTACACAGGATAGCATTCCCAACCGATACTGTCATCGAGTGCCTTAATGAATTTGGTTGGAAGTAAACGAATGGCTGTTACAAGTGGTCATAAGTACGTACAGTTGTTACGGGTAGTCAGGAGCCCGAAAGTCTGACAACCATTCTTTGCAAGGGATATTGTGTTACCCAGTAACAGGGTTGTGGAGGTCAGATTGGCAGTTGCTCCATATAAAATACTAGTATCAAGCTGCATCCTGTTAGACTGGAAGCCAACCTGAAGTAGGGAAAAGACAAGGCAGATGATAAACTGATACATACATTATTTCTAAAACATTATTCTCCTTTAAAACAGCGTTAGACCTGACGCACTCAGACTTCAGTACGTCGGACGACTGGGTACGGCTCGGCACAGTGCTGGGGCAGCCGCTACCGGTGCACGAGCCCACGTCGTCGCCGCCGGTGGAGGCACCCACCAACTTCAACCAAAGGCTCAAGAAGTACAAGAAATTGTAAGTATTCGTAGTTTGTCATTAGGAATATACATATAGTGCAGGAGAAGTAGTATTGGTTCCTCTGTTCAGCTTTGCACGTTGTTGTGTTCCGGTTTGAAGGGTATGATGGCCGATGTCATCACAGGCAAATTATATATTTCAGCTTTGTCTCTGGGACGGCAACACGACATACATACCTAATAAGAAAGTCTTTGAAAGTCGTTACGGTATTTCAATGTCTGTTTTACGTCACTCACCGCGTAAAATTAACTTATTGGAAGAGACTAATTAAATCGTTATAGGAGATTAAACTAATTATAAGGAAGAGAAACCACAAGATACAGCGTAATAATTAACTGCAATGAACTTACTGTCAAGCGAGTAATTCTGTGTTAAGTCAATACTGGATCTGATAACGATGCACTCGCTCTGACCGCAAATTAGTAGATCTAATTATTACCTAACAATAGTAAAAAATTCTAATTAGTCCGTCAGTTAGATTATCAAAAAATATTGAACCCGTATTTTTTCTTTTGTCAATTATATAAAAAATTATGAAGATATCGGTCGTTAAAGTTCCGTGTGACGTCAGTTGCTTGCGACACTTTTGCAAGCAAGTGACGTCACGACCCCCCACTCCCAAATTTTGACGCACTTTATCTTTGCCATTTTATGTTCGATTGCCAAAAGAAAAATACGTGTCCATTATGTTTCGATAATCTAACTGCCGAACTAAATATAATTATTATTTTTTTACCCAGGCAACTACCCTATTCCTATTCCGTTATGACTGTTATGACAGTAGTTTGGTATATTCCGAAGTGGAATTTACAAGGTGATAGGACATGACTACCCTAGTAAAATAGGTTCTTTGGCAGCAGAATCTCCAACGCATTGTTTCTTAACAGGTTTTATTTAAATTGTTTACCTAAAACATACTCTTAAAATCTTTTGAAATCTTCAAAGTCAAATTCAATATTGCGATGTTCTCTACTAGGTTCCGCATGTGCTGTCTCCTGTCCTTAATCATGGGCCTGTCGTGGGTGCTGGAGGTGGTGTCGTGGGCGGCGGGCGCGGGCTCTGACGCCATGTCCGTGTGGTCGGTTTTCGACCTCGTCAATGCGCTGCAGGGCGTTGTCATCTTCGCCATCTTCGTGCTGCAACAGCCCGTCCGTTCTCTTGTTAAGGTATGGCTGTTAATATGTTACCATTCAAGCAAACATCCGATATTTTCTGTAAAAATCTCACCGTGAATACTTAGGTATAGGTTGCTTGAAATAAGCTGTTAATTGTGTGAATCCCTAACATCAGGTGGAATGACAGCTCACTTCAA
The DNA here is from genome assembly GCA_947507525.1 of Apamea epomidion. Classification (NCBI taxonomy): domain Eukaryota; kingdom Metazoa; phylum Arthropoda; class Insecta; order Lepidoptera; family Noctuidae; genus Apamea; species Apamea epomidion. The sequence goes on from OX382237.1 coordinate 12,463,004, forward strand.
ACTCACTTCACCTGCTTTTTCACGGTGATTTATGTAGAAAATAGACTAGCCGAATTATATAAAGGATGTTGAATTTGAGAATTCCTAAAAACTAATCGACTAAAGATTTATGTTATCCTTGACATTGAGAGCATTTAAATAAACTCTAGTAACGAGTTTGCACAAAACCGGTACCTATAACCTATACCGATACAGATGGAATGCAATAAAACTATTCTCAACGAGGATAAAACAGATAATAAAAAGTAAACAATAGTAAATAATAATACTAATAAAATATAGATAGTACGTAATGAAGTATCAACAGAGACAATAAAATTGCAATCAAATATTGGTAAATAAATAGTATAAAACTTCTGAATTAAAATAGGAACACAAAATAATAAAGACTGTCTTTAAAATCATATATTTTCTCAACAGGCCTCAAAACTGTTCTCATCTTGCAAAAGGAAAAAGGACGGCTCGGAAGTATCGGTGGTGAGTGAAAGAAATAGCATCATAGGAGCCGGCAGAAGAGACTATGTGTGAAGTGAAGTGAATGCTAATGTTGATGATCAAGTGAATGACAATGAACGAGACTCGGTTGGTGAACAACTTGACAACATTCAAGGTAATACACTCGAGACTGATAATGGTAACAGTATTATTGGCTTTGAAGATTTAGTGATGAGTGGTGCTGCTCAAGAATGTGTACGCGGTAAATGTAAAACAGCGGATTATTATATTATTGTAACTATTTAAGTTCTTAACCAACGATGAGTTTGAACGAACAGCGGAACTTTGAGTCTATTAAAATTTAAATTAGGTGTAAATATTTATGTAATACTTGTTGGTTGAAAGTTATTTTATCACTGAATTAGTCACATCGAAATATTTGACAGTAGCGTTACACTTTACTTATTGGTTTTGAATTATCTTCAAAAATCTTGGGATTGAAATTGCGCTTCTCCTAAAATCAGATTAGGATTTGCTTCCGAACCGCTCACATTAAAATCTTCAAAGCATTGCGGAGCGACTGTGTAAGGTGTATGAACTTCATTCATGATTTCATTCCTGTGATAGCGCCTTAAAACTTGTTTATAATATTATTTTGCAAAAGTTCTATTGTCTTATTGTTTTGCTTGAATTGTTTGATAATATATAATTAATTAACTTTATGTTGAACTACGAAGTAACGAGCTGTTTACAGATTATTTAAGAGTTTAAGTTACCGTTTCTTTAGGCTGGGTCTAGTTGATACAACGATACACAAGGCTTATTTTATCATTTAGGTTATGTATTTTTATGCAATTGTTATATTGATTATTTGAGTTTATTTGAGGCAGCCGTGGCTAAGATCTGCCTAACCCCAGCCTAATCGCTTGTTAAACGTATGGTTGTTAATACTTAGTGTAAGAAAATTAAATATTTTTATAAATTACATGACCAAGTTAATGATTTTATCTAAGCATTAGCTGATGTGACCTCAGCATCGGAACCTACATTCTTGATAGACGAAAATGAGTAGTGCCATACGATAGAAAATAGTGAACTAAAAAAAAGTGGTGCATTTTATTTCCTTTACGAAAGCTAGTCATAATGTATAATTAATGAATGTTATAAGCAAATAGGTTATTTAATTTATTTTCGTAATTAAAGTTAAGGTGGACACTTTTGGAGATGTACAGTTTTGTATAAAATTCTTGGGTTCGGCTGGTAAGCACGAGAAAGATAGTTCGAGAAATGACGTCAACTGGTTCATATGCAATGGTAGTTACCAAAGATTGAGAAAGTGAATCAAGAATACTGAGAAAGACAAATTAAAACTTTAGGTTTTCGTCACAACTATGCTAATTGAGATACAAATACTGCGAAGAAACTTTATTGCAGGAAAAATAATAACTACGAATATTAATAAAAACAGATATCCCTGTCCATTCTAGAAACTGTAAACAATTTATTTTTAATGCTCAATTATTATGATTTGTTATGAATGGGGACAGGAAAATTTATACTTAGCATGCGTGGAACGTATCTAAGTTTGACTCAACATGGCGTCACTTAGGCGCAGTTATTGAATTCACCTTCAGGGATTCTCCAAAAAACTTACAAAAGAATACGACACTCCTAAGGACAAGTATTTGTATTCTTTAAAACTCTTTGATTAAGGAAAATACTAAAATAAACTCGAAATAGAGAAATAAACGGCACAATTTGGCATAGATTTAATCGAATTCCTTTACGAATCATGTTTACTAAAATTTAAGGTGGAAGGAAATAAAGTTTTCTCACACCTCTGAATAAACGATATAATTTCGTCATAAAGAGTTTTTGGGATCTAACCTAAGTTAATAAATCGGTTGATGTCATTTCTAAAAAGTCGAGGGTCTACCACGATAAGGAGTGGAATAGAAATGCCTAAATCAAATATTTCGAAATCAGCAAAATGACGGAATGTTCACACTCGATTCACCAATGGAATCCGGCTATATACTCTGACGGAATTAATTTATCGAACAAACTTTTCTACCCACAAATTGTTTATTGATTTGGAACTAACTTGCAAACGTTATCGGTACTAAATTATAATATTCTGGATAAGACTGGTCGTATGAATAATGAAACGGGAATACGTAATAAAGTTATTAAAATACCATTACGTGTAGATAAGGAAAGTAAATGTAAGGCTTGACGGAGAACGTTGGAGAAGATATAAATCGTGCTCGGTCGGGAGCAAATGTTGCGCGTCATTATGTGACGTATCTTTTTGAAAACATCATGACATCACGCTTTTAGACGGCTCCTAGTATTTTTGTAATGGTTCTGGGTTTTCATTATCTAATAAATTTTGAATGTCTACAGATGAAAAATTGGTTTGATTTAGGACTGAACTCTGTAACAACACAAGAGCTTCTTGATATTTCGCGGGACCTTGGGGTCCTGGACCTTTGAAAGGCGTACGAGATGCCAAACCCAACTCATAGAGGCCTGTTAGACGTTTTTATTGAAATTAAATTATAGTTTTGTTATTACAAATGTAAAATAAATATGAAAATAAAATGTAAACGATTAATAAGAAGTCCCCAACTAGGTACATTATGACACGCAGCGTTGTGTCCTATGCCGAATATGAGATTAAGCCCTTCTCAGCATGTTTATCTTTTGTTAGCTTTGCTTTCGCCAATCAAGTTTTTTCGTGTGGAATAAAAATTGAATCAAAATTTAAGGACCCACGACAATAATTAGTGTTGTAACTTTAAGTACATTTAATTTGTTTATACACCATCTGTTATGTTCGGTTATGAAATATTGAATCTTTATTAACAGTAAATGAATAAAATTATGTAATTAATGTATGATAATCTATGAGTTTGTATAAAGTGTATTTATCTTAAAGGCTGAAACACGTTTATTGTAAATTACAAGATGAGCAGACCGTGAACTGACTTCTTAATTGTACATTTTATACGATAAACGTTGGCAACGAGATTTATTTTAAAGAATCCAGTTCATAAGGCGTAATGACGCAGCGTCCTGTAACGTATGATAAATGTGATTTTTGCGTTAAAGTTAGCGTGTATGCGTGTGTAACTATGTATTATATTAATTGTTAAATGTTGATGCGGAATTTTTAAGTGAAATGACAATTTTAAAGTGTATATTTGTCTATTTTGCAAAACATGACGTTAATAAACAAGCTTTATATAAAATGAAATTCGTTTTTTTTTTATAAATTCCTATATCGCAAATTATAAATATACTAGGCGACTTATAAATGTATTCAGGATTCAGGATCCTTAGGGATTCTGCAACACTGGAAAATGTAAAACTAGTCTAACTAGCCCTATGTCAGTCCATTATCCAATACTGCATAACCGTGTGGGGAGGCGCAGCCAAGACCTACCTGCTTGGGATGGAGCGACCGAAGAGGTGTGCTCAAAGTACCGAGAAACCGTACAGGTTCCCCACCTCACAACTATTCTCTGAGCTTAAAGTCCTAACTGTCCGCCTATCGTCTATCTGCTCAAATCCACCCAAAGAAGACAAGGAAGTGTTCCCTTACCTGACCCAAATAAACGGCCGGACCTCATTTGCCAAACACCAATTTAATAGCTTAAGCAGTAAACTTTACAATCTCGCAAACAAAAAGCTAAATATAGGTAAAATCTGTCGGCAGGAGATGAAAAAGAAAGTAGCAGACTGGCTCCAAAAGATGGACTATCACGAGACTGAAGGTTTATTCACATACATGATTTATATGAACTAAAATCCATCGATACATACTGTCACCCATTCTTACTTTTTCCCGTCCTTACACACATTCAAAGGTGCGAACCAAACAAGACACTCACTCACTCCCATATGCACAGTCACACACACAACAAATACAGCTAAAATACAGTTCCAGGCCTAGTTTAAGGTTAGGTTAAGAGTCTGACTCTCCCTTCTGCTCCACCCAGAGCGGGAGGGGTCATTTGATGATTTCCCATCCTCAAAAAAAAAAAAGGCCTAGTTTGGGGGTTACGATCAGATTCGTGGACTCGTGTGCTTTTTTATTGTGATTGGTTTGTAACATGTATTTTTAAGTGTCAAATAAATATTTTTTTTATAAATTCTAGAACTGAACCGTGGATAGGTTAATACAGGGTGGCCATCCTACATCGACGCGAAACTCGTTGCCATGGAATCAGTTCATGATTCTGACCCCTCTGCGTATAAAAAATATCGTCGGTTATTTAAAAAAAATGCTGTTACGGTTTAAGACGTTTATTTTTCAAAAATACACTTATTTATCATGACAAATAGAAGTTGATCTTAATACTTGATACACGAACTTATGGAGAACGATAGGTACTCGTAAATAAACTAGTATGTAGCAGATGCTCAAATATTTTTATACCATTACATACTTATATCGTTTCTTGATGGCAAGTCAATAAGCAATTAAATACTGTTAATTGCAGCAACCTGTCAATATTTTTAATTTGTTAATGTTTCAAATGATAAGATAGTTTACTTAGTACCTAATCTGCATTCGCGACATATTCGCCAAAAATGTAAACAAATATGAGTTTAGGGAAAAATAACTTTAATTCCTATACAAATATAGTTTCTGTTTATGCTACAACTTCAAACATTTTTATAACTTTTTCAACAGTGCTAGTCACTCTGAAATTAACTTAATTACCCTTAAAATAAAGTTGATATTTGTGTAACTAGAAATAATGTCAATTTGAAAAAAATCAAATTTGAATATAAATGTATTTTGCACCTTGGTATGAAGTAATAATTTAATGTAGTACAAGCAAATAAATAAATAAAATAAATAACACTGATTTTATAAATAGGTGATTGAGTTCCATACAATATAACCGATTTTTTAAATCTTTAAAAATAAAATCAGCTGTTTCATAGAAAATTGCAATACCTACATTGCACTTTTCTATGAAATAGCTGATTTTATTTTTAAAGATTAAAAAAATCTAAGCTAGCCCCATCTGGACTCATGTTATAGTTTGCGCGTCCCTGCCACCCTGCATAATTATAGAGCCAAATATACGACAGCAAAATTAATTATAAACAATGTTTCCCTCATCTTTAGGTAACATCACTGTAAAAGCAGTGCGGTGCAGTGATGGCTGCGACTTACAAGTTGTAGGTCGTAGGTTCGAACCCAGACAGGCGCTTTACTTTGTGTAAATTATTTCATCAAGCGCTCAAAACGAAGGAAAACATCGTGAGGAAACTGTGTTCTAGAACCAAAAAATTCGAAGACATGTGACATCTACCAACCCGCACTGGGCCCGCGTGGTGGATTACAGCCCACTACCTCTCACCGAGAGGAGGCCTGTGTCCCAGCAGTGGGAATATTATAGGCTGATTATGTTTGGCCCTTGAAAGTATGAAAGATTGCAGGTAGGTGCAATATATGTAAATAAGGTTATTTTAAATTAAATATGACGGAGAGCTGTGAGCGCCGCGGGGGAAGTCGCGCGTTCGGCACGTTGTCTCCACAAATGTCGAGTATTTTAACAATTTTGTGATGCTATATCTGAATGTTTTAGTACTGAACAAAAAAAAAAACTTCTTATTTGTATGAGGTTAGACTGGAAGCCGACCCCAACATAGTTGGGAGAAGGCTAGGCAGATGACTTGTATGAAAAAGATATTGAAGATATTTGAATGGTGATAAAAACATCAGGTGGAATACCAATGTCCCATAATTTAGAATCTAATAGTAGTCTTGCAGCATCGATAAATTTCCCCAAACTTTAAGCATAATACGCACATAAATATCAAATTAAACAACCCCGAAACAAACTTGGCCAATTACGAACAACTTTACTATTTTGTATGGATTACTACTGCATCGCAATTAGTTAGGGTCCATTGTTTGATCTGTCGTCTCAATTGGCATTGGTAATAATAACGGACCACAATAAGGAACGAAGGAATCCCCCATCGCAAGGGGAGGGAGGGGGCAATAAGGGGGATCGTTGTGCTTCCTCCAGCAGACGTTAATCTTGCGGAATTCCGAGCAAATGCGGATAGATCCATCGTCGCTATCCGCTCGTCTCGATTCCGTTTCGAATTGCTGAGAATTATTTTTCGCATTACGAAATCGACTTGGATTTGTGGAGCGGTATTGTTGAAAAGTCGACCGATGTAAAGTTTGAAATGTTAGCAATACGTTGAGGGGTTTGTTGTTGAATGTTTTGTGAGAAGACTGCTACTGTAATGAAAACATAATTACTAAAAGGGTTTCGAAAAGGGAATCATAAACATGAACATGAATTTAAACACAGATATTAATAGTGTACTAGGTACTAAAGTTACTTTTAATAGAAAACAGGCACATGTGGCACAGTTGGTAAAGTAATATGCCTCACGTGGTACAGTCAAAAGACACCTCACCTTCAGTTGTTTTACAAAAGCCTTAAAGACGAAGCACCTTTCCTCCCAAAACGGCAAATCCCAGCAGCTTCAAACCAGGCAATATGACACCACGCTTAACATACATACAGGTGCATACAACCTTCGTAAAACAGGTACAAACAATATCTAGATTTATATGTTCCCCGTATATTACGTCACTAGGAGGATATTGCTACTAGAATTTTGGTGGAGGCACAGAATTGGTAGGCTACAGAAGGCCGACTTCCTACAATGAGTGCAAGCACACATAGTCACGGCTCACGTACAGCGAGTTCAAGCGCACTCGCAACGTCTACTCTCTAAGTCTGTCAACGAAGTTATGGGCCCGTCCGAAAGTAGTACAGTGTAGTGATCAGTCAAAACAAGTCACATATTACATTTTTCGAACAGACAAAAACACATCGCGAGTCGAGACTGTCAAATTGTGTTATCATTCATTCTCCAAACTAATCATATTTCCGTTGAGTAAGCAACGCCCATAACTTCGACCGAAACTACGGATTTCGTGCTTGGGGTTAGATACGCCGTACTGTCATGTAGCGACAAGTAAAACTGCACTATAAAGACAAAGGTAGTTAAAATTAAAGAAAGGGAGGTAGAAAACAATTAAACCATATATTTCTATCAAATTAAAAGATGAAGATGGACTGAAGAGTGCTGTGTAGTATGTGGAGGTGGGGTGTATGAATGACGATGCGTGATAGGTGGGCTGAGGAGGCTGAGGTGGAGATCCAGTTGAAGGGAGGTAGACGCGAGCCAGGTGCCGGCGACAGATGCAGGTACAGATGAGGGCAGGTACTGGAGCGTGCGCGGCACGGACGACACCCGTAGGAGGGCCCACGCAGCAGGACAGGACGCAGCACGGCAGCAGGAGCCGGCGCAGGTACAGGTGAAGAAGCAGGGCAGGGTGCAGCACGGCAGCAGGAGAGCGAGGCACGGCGGGGACGCTGTCAGCCCGCCAGGTGAGGCGGCCCTCGGATGAGGCGCGGCCCAATAGACTTAGGAGCCCTTCACGGAGGACGGAGGACGGAGGCGTAGGCAGGGTCCGACAGGTACCGGAGCGGAGAGGTACGCTGGGTATTCCCGCGATAGATAGCCCTGGAGTATCAGGCTCTTTATAGTATCCGCCTTAGAGGCGAAACCCGAACTGATCCTTGGATTGCGTGGATCTATAATGTCAGCTCGTAGAATAACATCATGTCGAAAATATGAATTTGAGTTATGAAAATGACCAGTAATTAATTATAATAAGTATGCATATCTACTCAGCTAAAAAGATACAGGCAGGTAAGGATTTGAAAGAAAGGTTGCCATGGCGACGTATTAAACGTCGTTGTCAAAGCTGTCATAATAAAATATATTATTAATAAAATACGATAAAATCTATAGGTATTTTGTATTAGAAGTATAGTGTTTTAGGAAAAATGATATCCATCAATGTGGGTGAAATTACCAACCCTTGGATGTCACTAAATCGACGTAGTTTCATGATAAAGTTGGAGCTGTGTCTGTGTACTGATTGTGGATAAAACGTGTCGTAAGAAATAATCAGATCAGCGCCTAACGGTAACAGAATGCTTGTTCTGACCTGGAGGAATGAATGAAGATAACTGTGAGTATGTACATTATGTTACAGTACGTACGCGTTTATGTGTGCTTGCGTTTGATTTCGCTCTTTGTTTGTAGCCCTCTGTAGCTATGTAATCTGTGGCCCGGTATGCGAGAGACAGTTTCGGTACACTACACCGAAAGATCCCGCAATATGCTTTGTACTCATGATACTTTATGCTTTTTGATATTGAAGTGAAGCTTTACGAATTTAAAGTAGTTTGAAAATGGGACGAGAAGTTTACGGAATTTTTCATTTTGACGTAAGTAGGTAGTTGTATTCTCTATTCTTCAACTCTTATATGCAAGGAGAAATGGCCCCACTATTGACGTGAACTTAGTTCAAGTATAAGTATATAATAATAAGCTTGGTAAGTTAACAGGAATAAATAATGTGCAATTAACTTCCCATTTTATATTTATACATAGTTTTCAAAATCCAAAGTCATTTATTCAAATTAATTTGAGAATGGAGCAGTGGTGGCGAAGAGGTAACGGCTGCGACTTACAAGTTGTAGGTCGTAGGTTCGAACCCAGAGAGGCGCTTTACATTGTGTAAATTATTTCATTACCACTGCTCTTAAAACGGTGAAGGAAAACATCGTGAGGAAGCCGGCATTTCATAGAACCAAACATTCGAAGACATGTGACATCCACCAACCCGCACTGGGCCCACGTGGTGGATTACGGCCCACTCCCTCACACCTAGAGGAGGCCTGTGTCCCAGCAGTGGGAACATTATAGGTTGATTATGCGAAGCTGAGAAATACTTTTTGAACGTCAAAATTACATGTGACAGTACCCCAAAACGCCCGCCCTTCACCATTGCCTAGTGCTTAATTATTATTATTTTCTTTATTACCGGACAACAATGATCCAGTGTGTTAGTAAACAATAAAATAACTTATTACTAGTGTTAGTACTTAAACTACAATACAGAAGAACACAGACAGACTAAACATTATTGTGAAAAGGACATCCCCAAATTAATGTTTAGTGATTGTTCTTCTCACAAAACTTTTAATAATCGGAGAGTCGATACTCTCCGCTATAGTTTATTCTCGCCCGCAATCTTGACAACAGCGACGCGGTTTTCTTGGGAATGACGGCGTGGAAGCCGTCAGTTCGGTTTTGCACTAACATAGCAGAAGCGCTGCACCATCGTGGCATTCCCAACAGCATTCTAAAAATATTATTATATACTGTACGCGTAGGTCATCCAGCGTTCTTTTGGTATATTTGACCCAAAGATTCCCCGTGTAGAAGCTCTGGCAAAATGCCTTAAACAGTGTTACTTTCACTAGACTGCTACACCGAGCGAATCTTCAATACTGTTCGTAAGGTCAGTGAGAAGATGCCCTAGATATTTGAATGTTGTCACTCTTTGGACGTTCACGCCGTTTAGGGTAATGTTACGTAAAGTATCTGGGCATTCACCGCTGGCCTTAAAGACAATGTATTCGCGCTTCTTAACATTATAAATAAGTCCGTGTGAGACAGCATACGCCTGACAGACCCGCAGCATTTCATTTACGGCACTTGCCGTCGGCGCCAGCAACGCCATGTCATCAGCGTAGCTGATAGTATTTGTCTTTACACCATGAACGCTACATCCGACCCGCATATTGCTGAGGTCCACGATTAGGCCATCTATATATGTGCTAAATAGCCTATGGGAGATGTCAGATCACCCTGCCTATCTCTAATATAAGTTTCAGAGAGTGCATTGGACCACCTAACAACATTTTCCTGGTTTCCATACCAATATTGTAGGATCCTGAGGACTTCTGCCAGTACAACCCTATCCTCAAGCTCTCTCCAGAGTACATCATAATTTACCAGATCGAAGCCTCTGGGGAGATCCAGAAAACAGGCGTATACCGTATAGGCGCGTCCTTCGATCAGTGTAATACTGGACCGTATGCTTGAGACTTACTATGGTGCTTTCCGTTGACAGTCCAGGTTGAAACCCGAACTGCGAGTCATGCACTGATAGACATTCCTTCAAGCTACAATCAATCATGCCGTCCAGTACTTTTGCCATTGTGGTTGCGAGAGATATTGGTCGATAGTTTGACTTATCTGATATGTCGCCCGTTCTATTCTTAATAATGGGAACCACCAGTGTTTTCATTAGTCCTGCGGGCTAGTAAGAGTGACTTAGGCACATGGTATAAAACAACGACAAAACCCTTGGCAGATGAACCCCAGCCAACTTGAAATGCTCAATACTGAGCCCGTCATGTCCGGGAGATTTGCCTCTGCTCATGTTTTTAATTACCGTTGCAACTTGTCTGGCCGAAAAGATCATTAATGAATTGACTCCCTGCATTTCAGGCCCAGCATTGATCATATCAACTGAGGGACCTAGAGGAGATTGCACTGTAAAATGTTCCTTGAACATATTTGCAAGCTCCCTCGGAACACTCTTCCCACCGACATTCACAGATAGGCCAGGCTTAATACCAAGTTTACTCGTGGACTTCCAAAACTTAGCGAAATTATTTGCTGCTCTTGCTTTTGCAATCATATCCATCTTTATTTGGTCCTGGTTTTTTGGCACCATTTTAGTCGAGCCTTGAAAATATTACGGGCCACTCGCATTTCTTCAAATATAACGCCAGAGGTTGGCCGGTTGTGTAAAACCCACATCTCGAATTTAAGCCTGGCCTCCCGGTGTGCATCCCTTACGTGGTGGTAATTCCACCCGCATAATGTCTTGTGGTTTCTACTTCTACCTACAGCCCCTACCTTTTCTTATGTTTGCTCGGCGGCGTCACATAATGAGTATGATATTTTACTGTGCTCTTTAGCTAGGAAGAAGAAGGCACGCAACAAACTCTCCAGCAGCACAGCTGTCTGTCATGTTAGAAGAACTCAGGTTAGTCTAGTAAATATAAAAAAAGAGTGTCACGTCGACGACACTATTTCGGTACCAAATACTGGCCGATAATAAAACGCAACGAAGGCCAATTCTCGTCCGGTATGGGCGCGATCCTTGAGGCGGCGACCAGCCCGCCGGTTGATTGCGTCCCAGAGGGTCATGGCTATCCGGCTCATTAGAGGACACCGCACGGTCTCCGCTGAGGCGGCGAGCCTCCTTGCCGGATTGCCGCCATGGGATCTGGAGGCCAAAGTCCTCGCCCACATATGGGAGTGGCGAGAGGAGGCAAAACGCCGGGGCGTTGCTCCGCTGCCGCGAGAAATCACGGCACAGCGGACAGAGCTCCGGCGGGATCTCATGGCGGCATGGAGAGTGCGATTGTCGCAACCCAGCGCTGGGCACGCCACAATTGCGGCGATAAGTCCCCTCTTTGAGGAGTGGCTAGAGAGGCGCCACGGCGCCCTCACCTTCCGCCTGACGCAGGTCCTCACCGGACACGGTTGTTTCGGGAGGTTCCTGTTCAGGATAAAGCGGGAGGAAACGCCAGGGTGTCACCACTGTGGGGATCGCCCGGAGGACACGGTGGAGCATACGGTGGAGGTCTGCCCGGCTTGGGCGGGGCCCCGCCGTGTCCTCGTGGCGGCGATCGGTGGCGGCGACCTCTCGCGTCCGGCCCTCATACAGGCCATGGTACGGAGCGAGAGTGAATGGGAGGCCGTCACCTCCTTCTGCGAAGCAGTAATGCTCGCGAAGGAGGAGGCGGAGCGCGCGAGGGAGAGGCAATCGCTGCACCCTCGCGCGAGTTAAAAGACTGAGACTCGTGATAGAGATAAAACTAATTTTATTCTCAAAACGTGTTAGTAGTACAGTGGTATGTTGTAGAGTCAATACAATAATGTGTCTAAATTATATTTGGGTTAGTTTATATACTAAGTCTTATCAGCTAATACAATGGTGGGGGCAGGTTGGTTGTCACCACAATTCATTTATCTTTATCGCTTCCGTACCCGTCCGGTATCTCTACTGTTTCGTCTCGTTATCTTGACTAATTCATATTTATATTTATTTATAATCAATTCCGCTTATCCCACGGTTATGTGGTGGTAGCGTTATCTCTGCTGTTGACTGTCCAACCTCGTTATCTTGACTCTCCCCTTCTAGTCTTTTTGTACTCTGTCGGGTTTTTATGATTCGACGAGTTAAAAAGACGATAGTTAACAAGATTATGGTTACTATCGTTATGTAGGTCAGGATCCCTATGTTTTTGATCTTATCAGAGGTTAAGTCGGGTCTATTGATGGCTGCGATCTGCTCTTCTATGTTGTCCATATTTTCTGGTAACGTCATTGGTAACTCGTTTGCTGGTTCTGTGACTTCAGTAAAGGTCTGAATATCCACAGGATCTTGAGTGCTTCCGCATTTGGTGTTGTCTTCTATATAGGAGTCTACGATGGTCACGCTTCTGTCGGCACATCTATCATAGATTGTTTGTTCCTTTAATCTGAACTGGAAATATAAGTCATTTTGAATTTTGTATGAGTATTGTTCTGGACAGTAGATTTTTATAACGCTACAGTTGTTGCGTTGTTTCAGAATGCTTTCTTCTACACATTTCTTTGTTGGTGAAGCTGTACATATATTGTTGTTACATTTGTCTACTTTATACACATGATTGGTTCCCGTTAAATACTGGCCGTTCTTAATACTAGGCATTTGACAATATTGGTTAGATGGGGTGATTATGCTAACTACTGTTTCTAGATTATATTGTTCTTTATTTCTGGAGTCATAGGAGAATTTATTTCGTGGGAGTATTTTTTTTATTATGTGATATTTCATAGTCGTATTCTTGTAGTTTTAACTTCCATCTGGTAAGCTTAGCGTTTGGTTCTTTAAGTTTGGTTATCCATATTAGTGGTTGGTGGTCTGTTTCAAGTTTAAAGTGTCGCCCATAGATGTAGGGTCTAAATTGTGTTAGGGCATAAAGTATGCCTAGTAGTTCTTTTTCAGTCGCGTTATATTTTTGTTCCGTTTCTGTTAGTGTTCGAGATGTGTATGCTATAGGATGATTTTCTTGTGAAATAACAGCTCCTAATGCTATATCACTTGCATCAGTCGTTACTGTGAATATTTTATTAAAGTCTGGATATGCTAGGACTGGTGGGTTAGTGATTAAGTCTTTTGCTCTTTGGAAAGCTTCTAAAAATGGTTTATCATGTTTTATCTCTTTTCCTTTCTTTGTACACTCAGTTATAGGTTTTACTATTTTGGATAAGTTTGGTATGAATTTCCTATAATAGGATACTAGTCCTAAGAATGACTTGATTTCTTTGGTTGTTTTAGGTGGTGGAAATCTGGTGATTGCTTTGATTTTTTCTGGGCATGGACTGAGTCCCTTCTCTGTTAGGATATGTCCTAGAAATTTGACGCTAGTTTGCATAAATTTACATTTTTCATGGTTAATCCGTAAGTTGTAATGTCTTAGGGTGTTGAACACTGCTTGTAATCTAGTTAGGTGTTCTTCCTTTGTGGCGGCAAATATTATTACGTCGTCTAGGTAGACTAGACATTCCCTATTTTCTAAATGTTTCCTTAATACGTTATTCATTACTCTCTGGAATGTAGCTGGTGCTGTTTTTAATCCGAAGGGCATTCGAGTGTACTCGTAATGTTCGTCAGGTGTGGAAAAGGCAGTTAATGGTATTGATTCAGGGTCCATTTCAATCTGATGGTAGCCGGCGGTTAAATCTAATGTAGAGAAATATTTGGCTCCATTTAATTTTGAAAATATATCGTCTATGTTTGGTAGAGGGAATTTGTCGTCTCTGGTTTGATCATTGAGTTTACGGTAATCTATAACTAATCTCCATTTCTTTGGTTTTCCTGGGTCTGCATGTTTTTCCACTAGGTGCACTGGGCTTGACCATGGGGAGTCTGAAGGTCTGATTATTCTATTTTTTAACATTTCCTTAATCTGGCGAGTGACTTCTACTCGTTGTGTTTCTGGTAGCCGGTACGCGCGTTGGTAAATTGGTTCGTTTTTTGTTAACGTAAGGTGATGTTTAACGGCGGTAAATGAGGTTTGTGCCGCGTCTTCCGCGAATAAATCTTCGTTCTCTTTTAAGATTTGGTCTAAGGTAATCGACTTGTTTTCTTGATAATGTAATAGTATAGTTATATCGTCTGGTGTTTTTATTTTGTTCTCGCTAGGAATGATTAATAGGTTTTGTTTAGTTAATGTGTCCCATCCTATTAGGTATTCGTATTTATTAGAGAAGTCGAACATATAAAATTCTATTGGATTACTGTGATGTCCGAAGATATTTACCATGGGGTAGGTTATTATTTTACCATTATGTTTCGAGAGTCCGTGCGGGGTTTGGACTGAAAATGTTTCGTCAATATAAGTCGCGTATCCATCCGATATTAATTCTTTAGCTATATTGGGTTTAATAAATGAGCGTGTTGATCCGGTGTCTATTAGTATTTTTTCGTCTGTATTAGGTATTTTAATGTATGGTAGTTGAGTATGATTAGGTGTAGAATTTATGTTGGGGTATTCTGGGGTGAATCCGTTTGAAAATCCTCCGAGTTTGGGTCATATTCGTGTGTTGGTTCACAAATTTGATCATTGTTTTGTGTTGTTTGTGTTGTAAAATATTCGTTGGCGCATTGCTGCATGTATTCTTCAAAAGGGGTATCGGGATAGTCATCACTATTACATTCAGGTTCGTCGATGTTAAATACTCGGTTTCTTTTTAATTGAGGTCGTTCTGTTACAGTTCGCATAGTCGCGTCTTTATCCTGTAATTCGGGAATTTGTGGTTTTGGTTGCCAGTTTGGTCGAGTTGGTTGCCATGGAGGTCTTTGATTAAAATTATTAGCATTATTATTGAAATTACGCTCAGGGTGAGCGTGAGTTTGCTTATTATTATGGTTGCCATACCAAGGTTGTTTAGCTTGTCCTGCTTGTTGCATCCGAATCCTAGCCGAGAAAGGTGAGATTGGATATGTGTGTCTCTGCTGGACAGGTCTATTACCAAGGTTTGAATTATACACAAGGGCGTTGTGTTGTTGGTGGGTTGAGCTCAAATTATTTTTAACGAAAGGTTGAGTATGACCATTCGGTTTGTTTCCCGTATTTCTGATGTTAATTACGTATCCTTCTTTGTCAAGAGTTCTAGCTCTAAGGCAAGTTTCTAGGAAGTCTAATTTTTCACAGGCTGGTTTATATTCAGGTGGTAGGAGTGATATTAACTTTTGGTTAGCTATTTCCTTTAAACCGGTATGTACATGTTGGTTAATTGTACATCCTTCAGCTATTAACATTTGTAACTCGTATATAACGTTAGTTAAGCTTGGTGAGCTTGGTCTTAAGTTATTAATTTTCTGAAACACATCTCCTATCGTTCTATTCCATGATCCATACTGTTGTTTTAGGATTTCTTTAATTTCTAACCAAGTGAAGTTATGGGGGTAGCTATATATGAGAGTAGCCGCATTGCCTGTTATTTTTGACAAGATTATATTGACTTTCTGCGCATCTGTGCCAGAGGTTATTTGAATAAAACGTTCTACTGCGGTGATAAAACCGTGTAGGTACCTTTCTCCACCTTCTCCAGAGAACTGGGGAATAGGAATATTACTTTCTGGTCTAATTTGGGAGTTGGAATCTACGGGTGGTGTCATTATTAACTTTGGGGTGTTTACTAATTTTCTACCTGAAGGAGTAAATGCCAGTTTGAGGTTGTTTTAAACGGGAAATAATCACGTGTACTTACAGTTGTGTTGTGAGAATGATGAGGGCTATCACTGTCTTCATCTGGATGTAGTAGAGGCTTCGTAGAGTCGGGTCTTTGAAGTCCGTCGATTTACTCCGATGAGCTTCTATACTGCGATGTACGAAGAGAAGTTCTTCTTGGCCAGCGTCACCTTGATGTGTACGGAGAAGAGTTTTTCTCTGAGTCAGCGTCACCTTGCAGGAGAAGTCTTGAATCTTTTTCTTTATTTGTAGGTTCTGGGCAGGTTTGATAGAGTAATCTTCTTGGTTCGGTGTCTGGTAGCGGAGATACAGCAATTCAGCACGTCGCCTTGATTGATAATTTCTTCAAGAAATGCCCGTAACGTTGGGCGCCAGTTAAAAGACTGAGACTCGTGATAGAGATAAAACTAATTTTATTCTCAAAACGTGTTAGTAGTACAGTGGTATGTTGTAGAGTCAATACAATAATGTGTCTAAATTATATTTGGGTTAGTTTATATACTAAGTCTTATCAGCTAATACAATGGTGGGGGCAGGTTGGTTGTCACCACAATTCATTTATCTTTATCGCTTCCGTACCCGTCCGGTATCTCTACTGTTTCGTCTCGTTATCTTGACTAATTCATATTTATATTTATTTATAATCAATTCCGCTTATCCCATGGTTATGGGGTGGTAGCGTTATCTCTGCTGTTGACTGTCCAACCTCGTTATCTTGACTCGCGCCTAGCCGCCGCAGGAGACGCCTTGGACGGGAGTCAAGAGCCGACTCCCGGCCACCGTAGGCGCGGGCTTGCGGGCGGCGAGCTATGGGCAGCTCGCCGCCCGGTAAGGACCAGGCCCGGGTCGACGGCGCGTTGTGTTCCACGCGCGCCTCAAAGAGCTGTCAGCAAGAACTGACGGGGTCCGCTAGGGCCGATGCCGCCGGGGCTGCGGGTTGTTCGAAAGAGATACCGTGGCCCCTGGCACAGGCAACTGAAGGAACACGGGTGGGTTTTAGTCAGTAAAAGTCTGACACTCCCTTCTGCTCCGCCCAGAGCGGGAGGAGCATTTGGTGATTTCCCAACCAGAAAAAAAAAAAAAAAAAAAAAGGCCAATTCTTGTAATTAAAAACGTTTAAAATAGTGTCGCATTCTCATCTCAACGGCAATCAAACACTTGTCAAAAATTTGGTAAATAAGAGGTCTGGGCAGAGTTCATTTAGATTGCTATCGACACGCTAGGAAGAAGAAGAGGTATTTTTGACAGATTGAAACTGAGACAAGAATGGAAACGTTCCAAAAAATACGGGAATGGCCGCTCTGTTCTTCTTAGAACAGGCGTAGGTCGTTCACCTAATTTGAATGTTCAATCATTCCCTGAAAAGAAATGAAGCAACCAAAATGACCCAATCATTTTGGTTGCTTCATTTAGTTATTATGTTAAATTCGACGATCCTTGTTTAAAAAATCTGCCTTCATCTGCATAAAATCAGAAGCCTTCAGCATCGAAGACCAATTTCACACCCAATTTATGTATAAACAGTAAACGAATCTGCTACTGTACATAATAAACACGCCATGAAATATGGCTTCCCGAAGGGTTTCCATCCAGGAGGGGTAATGGTGTTGCTCTGTTTATAACCAAGTGTGATTGATGGGCTCTTATCTGCAGGTGCACGTGGCCCGGCGTGGCCTGGCCCCCACCTTGAAATATGGGCCATGCATATTTGGGGGATTAAGGAATAAAAAATAGTGAAGGGTGTGCGTTAGGTGATATTGGGTTAGAACTCTGCTTTTATAGATGTATACCCACGTAAATGTATGAAGGTTATTGATATTTGCCGTGTGGCCTTACTTACTTTTTACTGGAAATATTTGAAGGTTAGAAAGAGTTATTTGCTTTATTACCTAATTGCTGGTTGCATGTTGTAGGTCAATTGGTTTACAAGCTTTTTAAATAAATAAGGAGTGGCATTTTTCTGTTTAATGCCATAAATAACTTTTGTTGTAGTTAAAATTGTTTACGAAAAGTGAAAGCGAAATCAGAAATCAAAGCTTAGCGCTTTGATTTCTGATTTCGCTTTGGGCCTTTATGGATGCTGCGCCCCGTGGTTTTACCCGCATAAGTTTCAATCCCGTGGGAATATCGGGATAAAAAGTGTCCTATATGTTAATCCTGGTTATAAACCATTTGTGTGCCAGATTTCATCCAAATCCCTTCAGTAGTTTTTGCGTGAAAGAGTAACAAACATCCATCCATCCATCCATCCATCTATACAAACTTTCTTCATTTATAATATTAGTAGGATTCAGAATCAAATTATTTAGTTTGTTAACAATTCTTCTGTATATTAACAGATTGTTGTTTAACAGTTGTTATTAAAAGTCGCTCGCAACTTCGTCTGCGTAAAATTTGTTGCCCCCCGTATCACCCCGTCGCATCGCATCGCAACGCATGCGTTCTTTCTGACTTTTTTTCTTTTTGCTCCTTGGGGCCCTAGCATGATATTATTATTATAGTATTCCTCAAGAATCGGGCTATAAACTGCCAAATGAATTTTTCAAATCCTACTGGTGGTTCCAGAGATTAGGTACCTCCTACATACAAACTTACAAGCAAAACAAAAAAAAAATTACCTCTTTATAATATTATATAGAATAGATAGCATCATCAACATATTATATTCTAGTTTCCAGCGTTCCCACTTTTTCATACCTGAACATCTACACTATTCACTCATACGTCTTCAGAATCTTAAAAGAACTATGAAAGATCTTCCAAGAATTCCCAGCTCCCATGCTTGCAAAATTATGTAATTCCAAATTCACTTGTCATTGAACCTGCAAATTGATAAGTGTATCATTTGAATCACTCGACAGCCCATTGCAAGATGGCTCAGCATCACAGATTTGTTCCCGTTCACTACATTAGCGATGGAAGCAGGCAGCTGTCGTTTGAGATTAATGGCCGTACCATGAGTTTGATGCGATTTTTGATAGACTTGTGTTAGTTGGGTTATATGAAAATTTTTGTTTTAGAAAAATAGTCAACAGCTAAAAGAAATAGAGGCTTGTGTTGTTGTAGAAGTTTCGACAGATACGTATAAAAAAGTATCCAATTGTTTTTTTTTTTAATATTTTGATATTATTAGATTGGTTTTCAAAATACGATAACTATTTAGAGTTCTAGCAATAAGATTAAATATTAATAAAAACCGCTTCATGTTAATGAAGAAAAAAACTACATCCTTACCTTCTGGAGCTGTTGCATGTTGACACAACATCGAATAATAAATCGTCCCACCGAAAAATGAAGGGAGCGATTATTATCCGCGCTTCAAACTTTCCTCCAAATTATGATTAATACGATCGAGTTAAAGCAGTAAACGGTTAATCCATCAACTAGTAGGGGCCTTAGCGAACGTGACTTATCTCTGTATTTCGCTAACATCCCTCATTCGCATCGATTCGTTTCGCTTCGCTACATAAAACGTGAGCGACGGAACACACGAGAAATTCGCTTTCGAAACATTGCATCCAAGGATCCGAGGGCTTCTTGTACTTGATATACGGGGCTTTAGGTCGGTTTGTTTGTGCTTATCTGAGAAAGTAAGGGTCTTTATTGGATTATGGGTAACTTATGCTACCTGGGAAGTATCTGCGTCAGCGAAGCAGCGCAGGGGCAAGACGAGTGCGCGGAGAACGCCATTTGTTTGCTTAGCAAAGGTAAGTTCATGACTTATGTTGTGAAGGAATCACAGGCATTCTTGTATTTTTTTGCTTTTCGATAATAGAACAGGGAAAGATAATCCACTTATATTTTTGAAGAGATCAATGAGAATATGCTGATGATATGATAAGAAAAACAATAAATAAAAAGTTGGTGATGAAAATAAAGTTGCCTGAAAATACAAAAATAAGTTACAAATAACTGATGGGATCATAATTATTTGTAACTTATTTTAAAAGAGACGTGTACAATACTTTGTGTACAACACGAACGATCGAAGAAAACTAATAGAAGTAAAAGTTAATAAACATAGTGGTAGTTCTCGGTAACATCAAATCAGTCAGTTGTTGAGTTTCAACACCTGGCCTGGAACGTCGGGAAATGTAAATAAAACTAGTTTAAGTTCGCTGTATAATGTGCGGTAAGTGGGGAAAGTAAGCAAATAATTGACTTCGTCGGAAAGCCGCAGTTGGACCCTTGGAAAAGAATGTTGCAACCATTTTCTAGCAGAGAAAACTGCGTTATTTAACGAACAGAGTTTATATAAAACCTAATAATCAGCCTATAATGTGCCCACTGCTGCGGCACAGGCTGCGTTTTCTCTCTGTGAGAGGGAGTGGGTCCACCACTCAGACCCAGTGCGGGTTGGTAGATGTTACATGTCATGTCTTCGAATTTTGGTACTAGGACATGCCGGTTTCCTCACGATGTTTCCATTCACCGTTTTGAGAGAAGTAGTGTTGAAATTATTTACACAAAGTAAAGCGCCTGTCGGGGTTGAACTTACGATCTTCACCACAGCTCTGATAAAAGTCTATGTGGTTAATTATACAGGATTTTGGGTTTCTCTATGAGGAATTAGGCTATAGGTTTAAGTGAAAAATTGAAAAGAGTACGTATGCTTAGATGGTTTGGGCATGTTGAGAGGAGTGAAAGGGGACTAACAAATCGTATTCACAAGACATATGTTACTGGAAACGCTGGGACAGGACGCCCTAAACAGACATACAGTGAATTTATTGGTGATGTTCTTCAGAAAGATCACGTGCATAGTAATCGCAACGGGCGTTGAGAGCAGTTGTACGTAATGCTATGATCTACAGTTACTAAGCTCTGTGATTTAGCTATTTTTTTAATTTATTTTTTCTGTTTTTATTGGCATTGCTATTTATTATTAATTAAGTTGTGTTATGAAACGTGTGAGTCTTTTAAAATGTTTTTTTTACTGTCCAGGATTTCGTTTAATTATTTAGGGTTGGCTAGCTTGATTTATGACTTAGCATTTTGCTTATTTTAGTGCTGATTTTTCCAACGCCAGATAATGTTATCCGAGGAATAATTTTGAATTTTCAGTTCTTCCATACAGCATCTGTCAGACGTCAATTTTATTCCACGAATTAGAATTATATGTCGATTGAAAAATCAGCCCATAAAAACTTATTTCAATAGTTTCGAAATTCCAGATATTTATTTGTCTCGGTTGTTAGTGTCTACAACAGCTTTCAACTTGATAATTAAGATCTCGGCTTCAATTCAAGACGGCACGGTTGGCGCAGTGGTTAAGCGACTGACTGCTGCGCTGCGTGTCGCGGGTTCGATTCCCGCATGGAACAAATATTTGTATGGCCAAGTAGTTGTTCCGGGTCTGGCTGTTTGTGTATGTAAGTTTAAATGTTTGTAAACGCACCCACGATACAGGAGAAATTCCTAGTATGGGGCAACGTTTAAAAAAAAAATTGCTTGCTCTAGTTAACTAACAATTAATATAAATCACAATAGAAGCTATCATAACTATTAGACATACCGATTTTCATATATCAAGTGCTGTTCCCATCAATTTTATTGAGCAATTTGTTTGATAAATTAACAGAGCACATGATTTCAATGATAGGAATGACATGAATGTTTTTGGCCTTATACATTCATTTGTTGAATATTGACCTTTATAAAAAAGTAAAGATAAGTTTTAATGAAAATGCATTATTGTTCTATTACAAGTATGTACTTACTATAGTTCAGCAGTAAACAATTTTAGAATGATGATATAATCATAGTCAGCTTATAACGTTCTCATTTCTGGGACACAGGCCTCCTCTCTGTGAGAGGGAATGGGCCGTAATTCACCACGCGGGCCCAGTGAGGGTTGGTGGATGTCACATGTCTTCGAATGTTTGGTTCTATGAAATGCCAGCTTACTCACGATGTTTTCCTTCACCATTTTAAGAGCAGTGGTAGATGTTACATGTCCTCGTATTTTTGTTTCTATCTTCCTTCACCGTTTTTGAGAGCATTGGTGAAAAAATAAATTACATGAAGTAAAGCCTACCTGGGTTCTAACCCACGACGTACAACTCATAAGTCGGGGGCGCCACCACTGTACACTGGTCTCTTTGTTATAAGAAAGAAAGAAAAAACACAAAGACAAAGACTAAAACACAAAGACTAAAAGACACACAATACACCGGATACATATATATGATAACAACTAATAAAAAAACAAATAGAAAGTATAAAGACCGATGTAAGAAGTTAGCAGGTAAGTGTTCCTCACGGCTGCACCAAAAAGGCCCAGTTCAACAAAAATGCCAGACAATAGTGTCTGACGCTGGTTTTCAACTGTGTTATAATACATATAGTGACCTTTTTGGAGTGCGTAGTACCTACTCGCAACCGGAGTGCGTGTATGAACGTAAACGAACCAAGGAATATGGTAAGGATTATACCACGTGGAGTCTTATAGTTTCTACCTACCCCCATTGGAAGAAGGCGTGAATTTATGTGTGTGTAATAAAAAGCGGTCAGTGTCTTTACGAGGTTTGTAACTTGTATATTTATCAGGCCATAATCCAACAGTGAACACGATGATGACTCAAAACATTTACTCATTTTTAAATGCACATTTTTCTTTTGTGAGCAGAGGGCTGTTTGAGTCTTTGATATAGCCAGTGTAAGAACAAAATGCCGATCGATACTCGTGGTTATTAGATGTTGGCAATCAGGTACAATCATCCACTAAACTCGCGATTAAGTTTTTATTTCGAACCAATTATGAAAATAGAAATGCCTGTTCTTACAAGTACCTATTTCTTAAGAAGGAATATTTGTAAGCTACACTAAGTATATTTTGTAAGGTAAACGGAACAGTTTTCCGCCAGCAGCCGTAGTGTCGGGATTATAGTATTACCCTCCAAGATGCGTTGCAGCGATCTACGCGGAGGTTCAGTAAGCCCTGTAATAAGTGTTTTAAGGTTACAACTTGAAAGCCTCTAGTGCTGCTTGAAACCCTATTGTTAAATACATTGAGAGGTATTTGGACAGTAAAGTTCCAGTTCGTTTTTCAGAAAACTATTCTTATACCAATCGACTGTAAAAGTGACAGAATAGATAATTTCACTAAGGGCAGATTTTTCAATGATCAGATAATTTTAATCTAAGGAATAAATCTGACAGTTTGACATATTCTCTATACAAAAGCTGTCTACGCAATATTTATTCCTCAGATAAAAGTTATTTGTTTATTGAGAAATCAGCCCCTAATTAAATTTCACTTAGGGCTGTTTTTTCGACGCCAGACCATTTTATCTGAGGAATAATTTTGAGACAGTTCTTGCATACAAAAACTGTCAGACGTCAATTTTATTCCACGAATATAAATTTTCTGTCGATTGAAAAACCAGCCACCAAAACATTTACCTATTCCTATTCAAATAATAAATTCGAATTCCTTATCCAAGCAGCTTCATCAAAACATAAGTACATCAACAGGTAAGCAAATGTTGCCAGCTCTCATGCACGCATATTCCTTAATGTCAGCAATAATTCCGGGGAAACGTCGTTCCCGAGTATTTACGGTGACACGCCATCCATCTTGCTCATTTTTACTTCGAAGCCCGTCCGTACCGATACACAGTTAGATTTTGATTGGATGGAGCTCCGCCGAATAAAAAGGAGTGGGAACTGGGAAAATTGTTTTTTGAAGCCGTATGAAGCTGTCGGCAATTTTACGGCGTTCAAATTTCTACGCGGTTTTTTTGCTGTGTTTGTTGAACTGGGAATATCCTTTGAGGAAGCGGAGTAGTCTGTGTTTTATGTACTTACAAATTAGTAGAGAGCACTAGTTTTCTTTTGAAGGAACTGTAACTAATATTTGTTTGCTTGAAAATGTAGCATTATGCTGAGCGATGGCCGTTTTGCGTGGATGTGGCCGTTTGCCGCAAACCGATGTATTATTCTCCTTTCAAAACGCTTGCTATATTTCGTTGTTTGGATAGGTATTTTTTGTGGCAGAAATGTTAACGTAGGAGGCTCTATGCAATGAGTCTGTTCTTTGTTTTCGCTGAGAATAACATACTAAGATCTCAAGTTTTCATGTCCATCTTGGTGTTTCTTTATTAATTCTTATCTTTTAGAGCAACATTTGCTAACTCCAAATCGCTATCTAAATATTCTGGTGTTTGTTTAGCAGTGGATATTCCCGGGCTAGTATCATCTTAGGATAGCATAAATATTATTAGGGCTGGTTATAGTATAAAACAGGCAGCTTCGTCTCAAATATATTTGGGTCTGCTAAAGATACCATTCCCTGTTTCATCCCTACTAGAAATAACAAAATATCTACCTATTTTTCTGGATGTTCAGATTCGCACGACGACATATCAAGCTACACATTTCCAGTATAAAGTGACTTCTCAATTCGAGATTTGCTAAAACTGGAAATGTATAGCTTGATGTGTCGTCGTACCTACGTCCCGAAATAAGAATTATGTTGTCATATTATTTCTGTGTAATCTATGCGAACTCGGGTAGCGGGATCGTCCGAAAGGGTTAACGCTGCCCTGGTACATAAAGGGCTAAGGAAGGAACACGGGTGGGTTTTAGTCAGTAAGAGTCTGACACTCCCTTCTGCTCTACCCAGAGCGGGAGGGGTCATTTGATGATTTCCCATCCTCAAAAAAAAAAAAAAAACATGCGAACTCCAGTAAACTTTTCTAGTCGATATCGCGCCACGTACTGCAAATAGGCCAAAGGGATTAAGCTGCCATATGCGAGCTTGTAACTTCATTGCATCCAGGATCAACAAAATGTAATCAACGATAATTTAATCGATGGCCAATGGCGACCGGATTAATGCACGGATTACTTTTAAAAAATCCCGACATAAACCGTTTAATGTGTATAATAAAATAACACCAATGGTTTGCGATACGGAAAATCAAGTTTTTTTTTGTTGTGACA
This sequence comes from Apamea epomidion, assembly GCA_947507525.1. NCBI lineage: Eukaryota > Metazoa > Arthropoda > Insecta > Lepidoptera > Noctuidae > Apamea > Apamea epomidion. Next base: position 12,488,119 of record OX382237.1, read on the forward strand.
ATAATTTTGGCACTTCATGCATTGTTCAGACAGAGGCGGTAGCGGTAGTGGACTATTGTCAGATAAGAAAGAAAATACGTTTATTTGCAGTAAAGATGACGCCGGAAAAAAACACAAACAAAAAAATACAAGTTGGGAGGAAAATATGCGTCAAATCGACGCAAAACAGCCATCACCCAGGTAATAGGTAGATACTCGTACTTAGTGCAATTACTGTCCACTGACTTTATATTAGGCTAGCTTTAACCGCCTTGCCCGCGCCTTCGCCCGCGTGGATGTAGGAAATTATCCCACGGAAACGTATTACCGGACAAAAAGTCGTATTGTATGTCCTAATCCAGGTCATGGTCTACCCATGTACCAAATTTCATCCAAATCCGTTCAGCCGTTTTAGCGTGAAAGCGTAACAAACAAACAAACTCAGTACAATTACTGTCAATTAACATTATGTCAAAATAGTGGTGGCCAAGTGGACTTACGAGTTGAAGGTCGTGAGTTCGATAATATCTTAGGTAGGCACTTTACTTTGTGTATTTAATTTCATCACCACTGCTCTCAAAACGGTGAAAGAAAATATCGTGAGGAAGCCGGTATATCTTAGAACCAAAAAATCAAAGACATGGGCCCGCGTGGTGAATTACGGCCCATTCCCTCTCACAAGGAAGAGGCCTGTGTCCCAGAAATGAGAACGTTATAAGCTGACTATGATTATATCATCATTCTAAAATTGTTCACTGCTGCATACTTGTAATAGAACAATAATGCCTCCCTCTCACGAAGAGGAGGCCTGTGTACCAGCAGTGGTAACAGTATAATCTGAATACTGTTACCACTGCTGGTACACAAGCCACGATTACGATAGTACAATTACTGTCAACTATCAATAGTGTTACTACTTACTAGTGATAATACTTTCGCAAATCTATTATCATTCGTCGAGCCAGTTATCCATGATCAGGTATCCCATTCCATTTGCGTGTTGACTGTTCACAACCCGAGTAACGTTTAGGTAACCTAGTTTCCCACGAAACACACAAGGTAATAACGACATACTAAACTAGGAACATAATGCTACAGCTGTAAAGTCCATCACAATATTGACGCTATAATCAGATTTTCCAACCGTATTACGTGATCATGCAAATAGGCTTGTGAAATTAGTCATTAAGTTCGATCGCGATACCAACGACAAAGCGTCCACGATTGCTATCGAACGTCATCAGTTGATGTAATTAGTAGTTAATCTAATGGAACTTGATTGAAGTGTTTTGCTTTTACTATTTTCTTGGAAGCTTCGTGGGGCGGAGCCGTGAACTGTGGACTTTTTTAAAATTATGTTTATGTTTGTTTTACGGTGTTTATTTTATAAATCTACCCTGTGGTACATCTACCGGTTACGTAATATTATAATTAATTTAAGTTTCGTTTCTTTTTCTTCTGTTGGTTTGAAAACAACGATCAGCTTGAGCTTTTCAATACAGCACCCTAATTGCGTAACACACGATCAATCGGAATCGGTTTCATTTTGACAGTTCAACAACATTCATTGCGTTATTTACGTGATGAGCAGACAAATTTTTCGTACTTATGAAGCAATGGATTAGCAATTTGCTTCAAAATGATTCAGATTCCGATTGATCGTGTGTTACGCAATTAGGGTGCAGTACCAAACTGTGTACGTTTGATGGCTACAAAATTTCTTCTATTATACGTCTTACAATTTTCATCTTGAACTTTTCTTATTTGTTCTTTAGCCTTCATCTTTAAGTCTTGTCTTTTTTGGATAGGTAACTTCTACTTTCTTATTTGCTCTCTGAATTATTGTAAAAGTTTTTAGAACTTCTAATTTTATTCAAATAGTCCACCGTTTATTGATATTTGAACGACCTCAGGCAAAACATAGTCCACCTACCTATACATATTATATTCGGTTCACTAAAGTTTCACCAAAACTCCATTGACAAATTTTCATTTTAAAACCAACGATTTGTATACTATTTATTTCGAAAACAACTTATTCCGCAAATGTTTTATTTTATAAACACTCGTTTTACAAACATTTATTTGGAAAACAATTCTTTTAACAAATGCATCAGATGATAGTTAATCATTTATACATTTTTTATGTCTCATTTAGATTCATTAGGATAAATCACGTTTCTACTAAATATCGACGGAGCCCCGCCGTGCGGGGTTCCTATTTCTGTCTGCAGCTTATTCACAATACCTGTATTTACAAATAAAAACTTTGACTACGTTTTTCTACACTGGACACTGGACAGGATTGTCCACAACAGCACACATACCCAAAATATAAACACCACAATCATCAATCTATTCTATGTCCACCGATCACGAACGCGTCCATTTCACAAAGTCATTATAAAAATGAATGCGTCCAGCAGTGTCGTTTGCGATTATGTACCGGATGTTGTTCCGGGGGAGGGTGCTGACGTCAATTTCCGGCGTGGGCGCTCGTGCCGGAAGCTGCGAAAAACACTTCACTCTCCATACGATTATAATGCAGTGACTGGAAACCAGAATGACGTAAGGGAAATTAGTTTGACGCTTGTTTAAATGATTTTGTAATCGTTTGATTATATTTCTTTAAAGTTTTTATTTATTCTTCAGAATAGCCTGTGTGCATGCTTATGTCATAACTTAGCTTTGGAGACAAATCTTGGCGTTAAAATGTGGTGTTGTAACCCCCTTTTCAGCGCAGACTTTAAGGTTCGTTTAAGTATTTGTAAGTGTTTGTGAATATTTGTAAATGTTTGTGAATATTTGTAAATGTTTGTGAATACTTACAAATAAACATTTTGTAAATATTTTTGAGAGTGGACCGACGACCTTGTGAAGGCCGCAGGAACCCGTTGGATGCGAGAAGCACACAAGTGCAAGTGCTTGGGGGGGTCCTATGTCCAGCAGTGGACGTCTTTCGGCTGAAATGGTGATGATGATGAAATATTTTTGATATTTTTGATTGGTACAGAAAAAATAAATGTATTTGTTTTTGAAAATGTTTGTGAATATTTGTAAATTTATGAGACAAAGGTAGGCTTAGGTTCCTCACGGGGAGTGATCATCATCTTCCTGCCCTTGTTCCACGTTGCTTGGGATCGGCGCAACTAGTTTTTTTAGTTCCATTCTCCCCTGTCAACTGTCACTATCATTCATTCCTATTTCTTTCATATAGTCTCTCACAAACAAATATTCCTCACTGTACATATATAGTGATACAAAGTCCTATATCCTATATTGTACTACTATGTAAGTATCGGAGCACCTACTTTTCTGAAATAGAACCCAAGAAACTGAATTCAGGGTTTAATTTTTTTTATGTTCCTTGTGTAGATAAACAAGGATCCCTTTATGAAACAGTTACTAATATTTTTCTGTCAGATGTAAATTCATTCCAAATCCAGTAGATCGAATTAACTGCAAGCACTGAAACAATATTCTTTCATTGTTTCTAATATTTTCATTCGACGAAATAAGAAAACATTTTCCTAATAAGATTTTCCCTAAAGGTTCATTAGAAAACCAGCATCTGTCTGGCATTAATGCTGAAATTAACCTTTTTGGCGCAGCCGTGAGGCACACAGTATTGTTGTCTGAAACATTATTTTTATTTTATTAATTTTGTATTATGTGTTTCACGAACTATGTCCAAATAAACTTTTTTCTTTCTTTTTTTTCTTTCTTTCTATTTTATGTTATTTTCATATACGAGGGCGACACTGGATGTTTTTAGAACTGGCCACTTGTAACGATATAATAAAAAAATAAGTTCCAATTTTGAAAATGAAACTCTTTGCCAATATTATTGTGTGTGTATTTTATTCATATGTCATTTGTTTACGATTTGGCGGCAAATTGAAAATTGTCTGCGTCACGTCAGCATGAATTTAACGCCAGAAAATTTTCGTACAATGATTTTTTATGACTTTAGATGTCATTTAAGTCAGCAAGAAAGTTATGATAGATTTCGAGATGAAGCCCCATCTTGTGCCACTGTTTACAACTGGTTTAATGAATTTAAACGTGGTCGCACTAATCTCACCGAAGATCTGCGTGAGGGATTGCCTTCTACGGCGACGACTGAAGATAATATCAGTGTTGTGCGGCGTATGATAGAGACGTACAAAAGAGTGACTTATCAGCAGATTCGGACCAGCTTAGGCATCGGTATGAGTCAAGTGCACAAAATCCTCCATGAACATTTAGCGGTCAGGAAGCTTTGCGCCCGGTGGATACCTCATAATTTGCCAGAGGCCCAAAAGCTCCGTCGTCTTGATTGGTGTCGTGAATTGTTTCAAAGATTTAACGGAGGTTAATTAAAATGCTGTGTTCGACATACTTACGGGTGACGAAAGCTGGATTTATTGTTATGATCCTGAAACTAAGAGACAGTCGGCTATCTGGGTGTTTCCTTCCGAGGAGTTGCCAACTAAAGTGAAGAGAGGTCGAAGCGTGGTAAAAAAGATGGTGGCCTCGTTCTTCGGAAGGACAGGTGCAGGACATTATGCAACAATTGTTTTAGAGGATCGAAAAACAGTTACTGCAGAGTGGTACACTAACAATTGTTTGCCACTTGTCTTGGAAAAAGTTCGGAAGAAACGACCTCGCAGTAGGATCCTCCTTCACCACGACAGCGCCTCATCGCACACCGCCAAGCAAACAATCGACTACTTGGCGCCGTCAGACTTGGAATTACTGGGTCACCCGCCCTATAGCCCCGACCTCGCAACTTGCGATTTTTATTTATTTCCGAAAATAAAAGAAAAACTTCTAGGAAAACGTTTTATGGACGCCGAGGAAGCACTGGCTGCGTTTCAAAATGCCGTCGAAGAGACCCCTAAGGACGAGTGGGCAAAGTGCTTTTCTCAGTGGTTCCATCGGATGCAGCGATGCAGCGTATTGATGTAAATGGACACTATTTTGAAAATATATAATAAAACTAATAACTTGCTAGTTTGTTCAGTTTTTGATTTTCTAAGAACTTTCAGTGTCACCCTCGTACTCCTCGTTGGTCTAGTGGTCGCAAGCGCTACTGCTGAGCATGACGTCCTGGGTTCAATTCCAAGGTCGGGCGAAATGTTATTAGGTTTTGCTATCTGAAATATCTCAGAAGCAGCCCGGAGTCTGGATTTGTGCCTGGTTGACGGCAATATGTTCGCACCCTATTGCATGGGACTTAAAAATTAACTGGCGAAATGTGGTTGTTACTATATGTAGGTACACCTCTGCCTCACCCTTCTGGAAATACAGCCATGATGTTAAGTTATTTTATAAATAATATTAATATGTTATTTTAATATACCTATACATTAAATAAATAAAGTAACATGCGTGACATAGACGGATCACTTTGAAATATAAAATATATCCAGGTAGGTAGATAAAATAAATAGTGTATGATATAAACGTACTTTTTCAAGGAGTGGGAGGTCCCAAGTCCTGTGTGATTGATGTACGGTTTTCTTTAGGGGTATCATGTTTTTATTTCAATTACTTATAATAATAATACAGGGTGGCAGGGACATCGACGCGCAAACTGTAACCATGGATTCAGCACATGAGTTTAGACCCCATAGCGTCAAAATTTTTCATCGGTTATAAAAAAAAAAATCTTCTGTTTCATAGAAAAGTGCAATACCTACCTACGCAATCAAAATGTACGGAACAGCCTTTTTTTTTTTTAATAACCTACCAAAAATGTACCTGTTACCTTTTCACGCCTGCTGAACGGATTTCGATGGGGTACACAGGTAGTCCATGACCTGGATTAGGTCATAGGAGACTTTTTATTTCGCGGGGTAGTTGCGTAACACACTATCAGTAACAGAAGCAATGGCTTTCATTTTGACAGTTCAACAACGTTCATTGCGTTATTTTCGTTGTTGGGCAGACAAATTTTTCGAACATATGAAGCAATGGATTAGCAATATCCTTCAAAATGATTCTGCAAAATTATGAGTGTTACGCAATTAGGTTGCTTGTTATATGTTCCCGCGCGCGAAGTCACCGACAAAAGCTAGTATGATTCAAATGTGCAAATTAAGTTAAATTATACAAGTGACTTACAAAACTGTAGTTAGTGTTTCCAAACTTAATGTCTGAAATAATTTGGTTTGTTAAAGTTCCAAATTAGATTTTATCAGGCAATCCTAAAATATTAGTTATTAAAAACCGGCCAAGTGAGATTCGGACTCGAACACGAAGGGTTCCGTACCACAGGGCAAAAAACGCCGAATAGGTCACGTTTCTTGTATAGAGACCCTTTTTATTTTTATTAACTTTGTTTTATTCTTAGTCTGTTATCAAGTCTCCGCTGTCCGTCCGTCCATCCATCTGACTGTCAGCGGGCTGTATCTCATGAACCGTAATAGTTAGACCGTTGAAATTTTCACAGAGTGTGTAATTCTATTGCAATTATAAAAACAAATAGAAAAAAAGGGCCATTGGCAGCCTTTGGGCACGGAACCCCTAAAAGGAGGATTAAAAAGAAATTAAAAGAGCTGTAGGTCGATAGAGCCTTGGAGGGCCTAAAATTATATTGAAATAATCATAGTCAAAACTTCAGGTGGACTTTGGATTTCGTTACATAATCGTATACAAGAAAGAAAGAGTGAAATGGAACAATAGATGTTTTAATGTCCATCTCCAATGTGAGTTCATGTTCAGGATTATTCAAATACGTGGAGTATCTGAATAATCCTAAATATGAACTCTATAAGGTTGATTAGAGCATACCAATTTTAACAAACAAAATAATATGAACGGTGAGCAGTGGTGGCACAATGGCCTTACCATTATGCCGCGACTTACGGATTGTAGATCGTAGGTTCGACCCCAGGCGCTTTACTTTATGTAAATTATTTCATCACCACTGCTCTCAAAACAGTGAAGGAAAACATCGTGAGGAAACCGGCATGTCCTAGAACCAAAAATTCGAAGACATGTGACATCTGCCTACTCGCGCTGGGCGCACGTGGTAGATTACGGCCCACTCCTTTTCACCGAGAGGAGGCATGTGTCCCAGCAGTTGGAACATTATAGGCTGTTTATTAATTTAATTTAATTTATATTTAATGTCAGATTACAATGATCCATAATGGTTAGTAACAATTGGAACTTATAAACTATGTTAGTAGGGTTACAAAAATACAATCATAAAACACATTTACAACATATTATTAACAGCATATTACATTTATTTTACTGTCCCTACCGCAATGTTCACCTAGAGCGAGTATATTGCTCTGGATGAGCATTGTTTATGCATATGCTTACCTACATATTATGACGCCTGTGTCGACTCCCTGAAGGGTTACTTAGTTATGTATAAGTTCCATGTAATAGGGGCGAGTCTACTGCCATCAGCCGGACACAAATTCGTACTCTGATTCCTGATAGAAAAATCAAGTAGATGTTGTTTTGCGTACAAGTGATTATACAGGGTGGCAGCAACATTGACGCACAACCTGTTACCATGGAATCAGTACATCTTTCTAGACGAACCCCCTTTTTTTTTTTTTGGGTGGGAAATCATCAAATGACCTCTCCCGCTCTGGGCTGAGCGGATGGGCGTGTCAGACTTTTACTGACTAAAACCCACCCGTGTTCCTTCAGTTGCCTATGCCAGGGACCACGGTATCTCTTTAGAACCACCGCCCCCTCTTTCTAGACCCCCCCCTTTTTTTTTTTCTTTTTTTTTTTTTTCTGGGTGGGAAATCATCAAATGACTCCTCCCGCTCTGGGCGGAGCAGAAGGGAGTGTCAGACTTTTACTGACTAAAACCCACCCATGTTCCTTCAGTTGCCTGTGCCAGGGGCCACGGTATCTCTTTCGAACAACCCGCAGCCCCGGCGGCATCGGCCCTAGCGGACCCCGTCAGTTCTTGCTGACAGCTCTTTGAGGCGCGCGTAGAACACAACGCGCCGTCGACCCGGGCCTGGTCCTTACCGGGCGGCGAGCTGCCCATAGCTCGCCGCCCGCAAGCCCGCGCCTACGGTGGCCGGGAGTCGGCTGTTGACTCCCGTCCAGGGCGTCTCCTCCTGCGGCGGCTAGGCGCGCGAGGGTGCAGCGATTGCCTCTCCCTCACGCGCTCCGCCTCCTCCTTCGCCAGCATTACTGCTTCGCAGAAGGAGGTGACGGCCTCCCATTCACTCTCGCTCCGTACCATGGCCCGGATGAGGGCCGGACGCGAGAGGTCGCCGCCGCCGATCGCCGCCACGAGGACACGGCGGTGCCCCGCCCAAGCCGGGCAGACCTCCACCGTATGCTCCACCGTGTTCTAGACACCCCTGAGTTGCCATTTCTCCTCGGTAATAAAAAAATAATTCTAATGTTTAAAGTAGGTACAATACTTATGGTCAAAATGTATGCAACAGCAAATGGTTTTTTTACTATCTTTTTCTGATTCTATGTGCAATTTATCGCGGTTTCTGATGCATTTTAAAAGGCCTGGTGTTATCCATGGTTTTTTTCCGTGTTTATTTGTTTTGGGGTTTTTATCTAAACAGATATGTCAACCCCATCGTGCCATTTACCATTGGTACATTAACACTTATAATTAACACATAAACAGTTAAACAATAGATGAAACACTTTGTGATAAAGATAGAAGTCACCGATAAAGGACTGTTGTTATGTATTTACCTAAATATTAGGGGTTAAAGTATGAAATTGCCGATTTGTACTGAAAAATTGAAATTCGTTTTTTTTTAATTTAACATATTTATTTAATCAAAATAATTACCATTATTATCTATACATTGCTGCCATCTAATAGGAAGGTCATTTATGCCTTTGCGATAGAACTCTCGTGATCTAGATTCGACAAACTGTGTGAAAGCATTTTGTACTGCCTCCTGAGAAGAAAACTTTTTATCACGTAGAAAATTGTCCAAATCATGAAAAAAATGGTAGTCCGTTGGAGCAAGGTCTGGCGAATACGGAGGGTGACGAATGGTTTCTAATTGCAGTTCCTGTAGAGTTAAAACGGTTTCTCGTGCTGTATGAGGTCTCGCGTTATCATGGAGCAATAATGGTGAAGATCGATTCATGAGTCGGGGCTGTTTCACTGCTAGTTTTGCTATCATTGTTCGGAGTTCAGCACAGTAGACATCTGCCGTTATTGCTTGACCAGATCGGAGAAAGCTATAGTGAATAACACCATGCTGAGACCACGAAACAGTTACCATTACCTTTTTATTGGTAAGCTTTGCTTTTCCATCACGAAAGCGTTTAAACCAAAATTCGCACGGTGCGTTCATTAGCAGTCCCCTCTCCAAACGCAACATTGATATTGCGAGCTGTTTCTACCGCGTTAGTTCCGCGTCGGAACTCGTATTCAAAATTAACTTGAACTTTCGAAGTATCCATCTTTCTTGTCTAAGCTGAATAAAAAAAACAACTGAAAGTCGATAATCGGATGTTGCACATTTTTTAAAAGAACAACTTCATAGGTACCATGTGAAAAAAGTTTCACTCAAAAATATCAAACCATGAAGGTTCTATGTCCATTCGAAGTACCAATTACAATGAAACGGCAATTTCATACTTTAACCCCTATTACTAATAATACAGAGAGAAGGTTTAAAAAGAGAGATTATTATTTCGTTTATATTTGCAGCAATAGCGTGTTTATTACAAAGGGCTTAATTGTGTATAAATTAAAATACGATTTTCACCTTTGGAATCATAGCCCTCTCAATTGACTTTGACACCTTTAGCATAATTACGAACGGTTTAATACCTTCAATGTTTCCCTTTTATACTCAGATTAGCATGAAAATAGGAAATAAGCGAAGGTAATAGGTACCTTAGCTGATACCTCGAATTGACTGAGAGCGAGTAAAATTTCATATGAATCATCCATACCTACTATTGTATAGAAGCACCTTTTTCTAACTGAACAGACCGTTGTGCTGCTGGGGAGTTGGTTGCACCACTTCTTCCCATCGAAAGCACTGGGAAGTGCTGAAGGACGGGCGTTTTAGGTTTGAGGGACTGTCTTATATAATTATGACATTCGAAAAGTGCTGATTCTAACTCTTATTTGAATAAAAGGCTTTTGATTTCATGCATTATTTTGAGCATATTCCTTTCCTTTGAAATTCTTTTTTCGTTCACTACATTTTACCTACTTTTAGTTGGAATATTCAGAACTTATAAAAATATGATTCATGCCGTTTATTAGCTACAGTAAATTAAGGAATTTAAGGACGTTATAATATTTACATTGTTCAGGACCTAGTGGAATTTTAAACACGCACAGTTTAGTTTTTCACATTTCTCTACGCGCAGAGGAAATTTTATGAAATCTCCAATAGTGAATAAATTTAAATAACACTAGGAGTTACTCCCACTTTCCTCTTAAATGTCGAAACATTCCATTCATATAAAAAACTGAAACAAAAGAAAGGTAGGAAGTTCCCTAAATGCGAGGGACATAACTTGACGTGTGACTCGAATGTCAAGTGAGCTAATGCCATTTTCGAATACCGCCTCAGGTGTCACCACGAAGTATAAGGCAATGGAGGTCTAACACGCGAGGTTACACTTTCAAAACTGACACTCACTTTTTGAAAGGGAAACTATTTGGAATATCAGAGGTGCCGCTGTCGGAAAGTTGCGTCTCATCAGACAATGTTTTGCAGCTGTAAAAATACACGGTATCTAAAATGAGCAATTACATACGTAGTAGGTGCTAATTATGCAAAACATTTGACTGTTCGAGTTTTTTACTAGAAATCACATGAAATTATAGGTTGCAAAAATTATTACTTTGTGAATGTTTGCAAAAAACGTCCCAAAAATTGTTCATAGCAACAGAGCATAGTACAGCAATTTTCCTTTTGTTTCTGAAAGGCTTTTCGCACTAGCATATTACATTTTTTTTTTGACAGGTGTGCCAGTTTTTTACAAAACATTATCACTCCATGAGCTTCTTACTCTGTGGCCAGGACGGCTTACGTCTGAGCCGGTTTTAGGCCACCGCCAGATTTGCGTATGAAAATTATAAAGGAAAAGTGGCGGTAAGCTCCCGGATTATTTTAGGGTGGCGAATGTTGTTTTAGTATTTAGTTTGGTTAGTACACCACATAAGTTAGACGTAGTTTGATATGATAATATTCAAAGAACAACACTTCAACGTTTTGTTTTGTGAAAGATTTTGGTAGCAATTTTCAGCAAACAATTTTAATTTTGTACACATTCTGACCGAGTTCTGAGCAATTGGGATAAAGCTTGTTTAATTTAATGTTTTCTTTCTCATTTCGTTTATTGTGAAATAGTTCCACTTTTTCTTATCATAGAAACTCATTCTGACTTTACTTTTAAGAATCAAATTTTATTTATTCAAGACTTTAGCGTTTACAAAGAAAATTAGTTTTGAAATACTGTATAATTTAGAATTCCTTTGAAATATTTTTTTAAAATAATTCATCGTGTCATATTTATATCATGACATGAGAACCTATGCTCCGTTCAAAGTTCAAATAAAACTTAAGAAAGCCTTAAGAACCAACATTTATTTCACATTTTAAACAAGATAATATTTATATAATATACAGGGTGTCCCGAAACTCAACGATAACCTGGTACCGGGCGAGAGGCCAAGGTATACCAGTTATGAAAAAAAAATAAGAATAAAAACGGGTTGCACTCCGGGAGTGCCGGCAGAAGTGAAAACTTGAATATTATCGTTATGCATTTTTGATATTTTGGAATGCGGTCTACTCTCCCTCCGTCTTACGAATTTTCGATCAAGTCACGTGTCCTGATGCGAGCTCCGTCTTATGAATTTTCGATCAGGTCACGTGTCCTGACGCGAGCTCCGTCTTACGAATTTTCGATCACGTCACGTGTCCTGACGCGAGCTCCGTCTTACGAATTTTCGATCAGGTCACGTGTCCTGACGCGAGCTCCGTCTTACGAATTTTAGATCAGGTCACGTGTCCTGATGCCAGTTTAGCATTTTTTACTCATCACAAAAAAATGCACAATGCCGCAAAAGAAGTTTTCACTTCAAAAAAATTCATGTCAGTTAGTCAAGCGATAATATACATTTTTAAGTACTGTGAACACTATTTTTTATAATTTTACAGCGATTTTTTAAATAATGTAATCTCAAATAACAGTGCTATTAATCGCAACCACAAATCAAAGTAATTACAATATTGTTAACTAAGTAAAATAAATTAAGTTCTGATGAGTTATGGTTTACAAAATTATTGTCAGTTAATTTTGACACCCATGTTGGAAAAAAAAAATTTTTTTTCTTATTTTTTTCATAACTTGTATACCTAGGCCTGTCGCCCGGTACCAGGGGGTCTACTCCGAAGTTGTATCGGCCGAATGTTCGGCCGTTTCCTGCAACGAAGTTACTATTTGGTTCGGCCGGTTCCGATCCTACACTCCTACACTCTTTCGAATATTGACTATGGTCCAGACCCAACTGAGCCGATCCGAACTTTTTTCGCATTTTTCAATAATATTCGGTTCGGCCATGTGTCGGTCCGATCCGATCATTCGCACTTTGCACTTCGGAGTGAGCCCCCTGGTTATCGTTAAGTTTCGGGACAGCCTGTATAATCGGATAGCTATGAAGCTAAGAAACTTGAAATAATATTAATAATATGTACATATATATATAAAAAGAAGGAAGAGAATGGCCAAATGATAAAAAGCCATAAAAAATCCGTCCGCATCGCTGTTAACTGGAAAAGTGCCCAAGAGGCATAATCCACAATAAAACTCACATAGCATAATCAGCCTATGATGTTCCCACTGCTGGGACACAGGCCTCCTTTCTGAGAGTAATCCAGCACGCGGGCACAGTGAGGGTTGGTAAAAACCCACAAAATCTTATTAAAATTATTGTTACTTCACTGTTTCAGCCCTACAGTAGGTAGTTCGTCGAAAATTCCTTGACAAATTATTAGGCCAATAGACCACTGCTCCGATCAACCTTGCGATAGACAATAATGACGTCATGATATAATTATTATGACGTGTTGGTAAAAGCATTGAACATGAAATTGAGGTGAATCACTATGAACCCCGAGCAATTAGGGGATAATTTCAATTTCAGACTAAAATTGCTGAAAACTAGGTTAAGGCTCATTTTGTATGAACTTTCATAACAGGGTATAAGGCTATAAGGAATATCATGGTTAAGAGATAATAAAAATGAACTGCAAATTGAAAGATTTAATTCTAATTATGGTAACGGCCGCGACCGCGAGTTGAAGGTTGTGGGTTCGAATCCTGACAGGCGCTTTACTTTGTGTAAATTATTTCATCACCACTGCGGTGAAGGAAAACATCGTGAGGTAACCAACATGTCGTAGAACCAAAAATTCGAAGACATGTAACGTCTTCCAACCCGCACTGGGCCCGCGTGGTGGATTACTGCACTCCCTCTCACAAAGGGGAGGCCTGTGTCCCAACAGTGGGAACATTGTAGGCTGATTATGGTTTTCATTATAATGGAAACCCAAGCAAACTTTACACTTTCAAAATAATTGTTAATATATCATAAGAGTTAGGTTTAGGTCTTATGTAATAGGGTGCAAACCTATAGCTATCAACCGGGTACAAACCTATAGCTATCAACCGGGTACAAACCTATAGCTATCAACCGGGTACAAATCCAGACTCCGGGCTCTTCTGCCTAACTCATGTTTCACTTCTGTCATATTTTATAAGATAAATCTACCATAAATCTACAAAATCTAAAGTTTAAACTAGTAACTAACTCTATTTTGTTTGACAACAGCATGACTTGCCAAGCGGAAGGCTCTGGCAAATCATTTACCTACATCATAATAGCTTATATTTACTTTCGTGTCTGGTAAACTAGTTACTTGGTTAAACAAAGTAAGTCATGATGGTTTCTGCTGCGTATATTTTCGTTCTGGAATTCTATCGATATTATAAATGATAACTTGGCTCGGTTCTGCCATTTGGTGAAGTACGTACTTACCTATTTTTTTTCCAAATTGCAATGATTCCATTAGTTACCGTTCCTCACCACAATGTGCAAGGTACTCGTAGCTAAGCCGTGCGAAACTATGTCTTTTACCACTAGAACTTGGCGCGTATGTTAAAAATTAAGCTTTTTTCACCGTTTTTACTAGAACTAAGCTAAGCTTTGGTATGAAAATCAGACGATCCTATTGGTTGATATTATACACATACATACATCGCTACACAGCTAAGCTTTTGGAGTATAGAAAAGAAACAAAGGACAACATTGATTTGGTAACAATCCATGAAAAACAAAATACAAGATAAAAAAAAAAGAGTAAAATCAGCCGCCGTACGCCTGCACCCAATTGACTTCAGGACTTTCGAGACCCCAAAGTTAGGACAGATGTTTATGATAAAGCTACAGTAGACATTTCGGAAGGTAAAACCCAAACTTTCACCCTAAAGTCGCCTTGAAAAAGTCACCAACCACTATTGCCTTAAACTGTTCACCTTATCCCTAATTCCGATCAAAAGTAACCTTCAATACAGTGAACATACTACATAGTTTCCGTTTAAAAAGTTCCTGTAAGCCGGCAGTCGGATCAAGTGTACTGGAGCGGCATAACACCGTCCTGCGTGTGTCGGATTACCTGTCGGTATCGGTATTCACGACTATCGACTAATTGTCGGATAATCGCTTTCGATTTTTATTGTAGGGATCGATTACTTGTGAAGTGGGTTGGTGAGTTTGAATGTAAGGTTGGACTCGAGTTTTTTGGATGTTCTGTGAATTGTCGTATGGTTCTGGAATTTTGAAGTTATGGAAAGGCAGGGCGGGTACGTCAAGAAAAATTTATTCGTATAATAATAATATCTTCCTGACCGATTTCGGTCACGGTTGCCAACCTCCAGAGAGACATCCAGTTGCGCAGGAGACAGTGCACAAGTGGGTGCGCGAACACAGGTGCACACTCTGATACTTTACTCTCATAGCTCGAAGGGACGGCAATCCAACACTACTCATCAAGCGCAGGACCTACGGCTTGACGTGCTTTCCGAGGCACGGGTGTGTCAAACTGACAACTTTTAAAGTCTGGGCTGCTACTGAGGAATTCCCAAGGAAAAACCCAATAGCACTTTGCCTTTTCCAACAACAAGTGCCTTTGCGACCACCGACGACCAACGGGGCCCGCGGCCTTTTTTTTCCGCTCTGGGTGGAGCAGAAGCTTACTGACTAAAACCCACCCGTGTTCCTTCCTTAGCCCTTTATGTAACAGGGCAGCGGTAACCCTTTCGGACGATCCCGCTACCCCGGCAGGCTTCGGCCCTATCGGGCCCCGTCAACTACGCTGACATCTCTCTGAGGCGCACGTGGAACACATACGCGCCGTCCGGCACGGGCCTGGTCCTGATCGGACGGAGAGCTACCCATTGCTCTCCGCCCGCAGGCCAACGGACCAACGGGGCCCGCGGCCTGACGCGGGATTCGTATAGAAAGAAAGAAAGAAATAACGAAAAAGTATTTATTGTGACTCGCACAGGAAGATCATAAAACTAAACTAAACATACAATAAAAAAAAATCAAATTATATTAAAAAAAAATTAACAAAACAAAATTATATTTTAAAAAAAGTAACAAAAAGAAAAAGGGAATAGAAAGTCCTGTACGAGGCCAAAAGGCTCCTATCTCAGCATGATGCTACGACATTTAAAAAATTAAATGTTGCAGCGCTTGTATTCTGATAGGGCCCGCTGTGTGTATAGGTGCATAGCAACGGAAAAAGGGAGGTATTTAGAAGTCCACGGAAAGCATTAAATATAGTTATCGGCAATGCTTAAAGCTAAATCATTATGGTCCGTTAAGTAAATGTCGGGAGAAGTTCTGAAAATTATCTACTAAATAAAATCGAAAAAGTCCTGACGTAGGTACTTAATTCGTTTCTAGCCAATGTACCACAATGAAGCCAGTGGTAAATTACTGAAACGAACCTCAAATTGAATTGAAAGATACCTTTGAAAAGAAGTCAAATCTATTCACAAATACATATAATCAGACATTGAACTTCAAGAATGTCAAGTCCAAGATGCTTTTAAAGTAGATCCGGTACCTAATAAATATGCAGAGGTTCCTAGTAAAATCAGGAATATCCCGTTGTAGGCGCGTGCGCTGAATTTGTTAGAATTTTTTAGTATCAGGTGGCCCTTGTTTAACTACCTTCTTTGAATTGTCTCTGCCTGAGTGATTTTAACTAGATTGTACGTGAATGGCATTTCTTTTAGCGTAGCCCTCTTTAGTTTTGATTGAGGTTGAGCCTTTTCTTGGAGTAAATTGAATTAGCTGAGTATAATAATTTAAATACTACGTTGAACACGGACTACCCCTAGTTCTAAAAATATTTTAATTTCTTGGATTATCGGCGGCGCCATCCATCTTACGGCATCCATTGTGTGGAAACTTTTGCCCAGCGGTCATCCTGCATGCGGCTGACGTGGCCCACCCAACCCCACTTGACCCCGGCAGCCTTCTTGCCTACGTCTATTATACCCGTTTTGGAATGCAGCATGGTGTTCGGAATTTTGTCCTGTCTTTTTACACCCAGAAAGCGGTGGCGAGATGACATGGACTCGTAAACACGTCCGTCTCAAAACGGTGAAGGAAAATATCGTGAGGATACCGGCATATCCTAGAACCAAAATTTCCAAGATATCGGACATCTACCAACCCGGACTGGGCCCTGGTGGTGGACGGCCTATAAAGAGGTAAAATTTTTGAGAGGAGGACCACAGTCCTGCCACTGTTAGGACACATCCCAGCAGTGGCAACATTATTGGCTGATGATGCTTAAAGGCAACCAACAGTGATACCTATATATGTAGTACATATGTTACAGTGTATATTTATTACAGTATTAAATGTGTTATCTCAAATCGTCCATTTTGTATTCAATCCATTAACGCCGTTTATTTACAGTTAGGATACCTAATTTATCTACATCCACCCTTGAAGAACATTAGTAGCTGTAAACGTTCAGCATTTTCTTCTAAATAAAGGACTTTCACTGAGTTCTCTAAATTGTCTCAGGATTTATTTATTTAGAATAGTTGTAATCGAATGGACATTGTTGATAGTCTGATGTAGTGAGTCTAAATTGAATTGCTTTCAGTCTAAGAATTTTGATAGCGAATTGTACACTGAACATCTTTATTTACCAACGTGATTGAAGTGCCAATTTAGTTGTTTAATACTAGCTAAATGGATATAGCATTTTTATCTCACGTAACGACGCTCGCTTTGCAGGTAGTAACCAAGTGTAGAAACACGCTGTGAATGTGTGCGTGAAGACTAGTAGCGTCAGCACGTAACAGACACGCACACACACTTGCGACTTTCTTCATTGTCTCGGACGGTACCGAGAGCTCCTGCACTTACACACACATACACGGCGTGTTTGTACATTTGGTAACCACAAGTAAAGCGCGCTTCATAAGATAAAAATACTGTAAAAGATGATACTGGAAGACGAAGTGTCGGTCGTTCTTCGACGATATTGTGACAGACGCTAGGAGAACCTGGATAAGACTGGCACAGGAGAAAAGCTTTACCCACTGCAGAGCATAAGCCTCTATTCTTGTGCCAATCCGTGGGGAATGAAGTCGGGCTGCAGAAGATGATGATGATGAAATGAATACAAGCAAAGTGCTAAGTTTATTAAAAAACCCCATTGGTAATTTCTAACCATTTTCTAACAAAGAAATCCACCCTGAAAATCACCTCACGATTTTTCACACCAAAACAGAATAAAATGTATTCTGTTTTCCATAATGCATTCACGAACTTTACCCGAACCATGCATCTCAAAAACAGATAAACACATTTTAATCTGAACTCGACTACTACACACTAGCGTTACCGACATGAATGCTCCATACACTAACGTGAATGTTGCACACACTAACGTACAGATATCCCAAGAAAAGTATGCGCTTCAGGAACCATCGTTCTATCTTCGGAAATACGAACGCCCGATAATGATCTAATATAGAGCTGTTACAACCATGTAAGTAATACAACTCTATTCAATTCTATCAAACTTTTCAAAATTTTTGAGTCACAAATGACGATCTGAGACCGGAGTAGATAAACCGAAAGAAACAAAACTACACACAAACGTGCAATGCTAAGTAGGTTTGCACAAACACTTTTACACGTAAATCATATTATTTTAAAAACTAGATAAGGTTTTGCTATCTGACTACTCTGAGAAGAAAGTCCGAAACAAACACAGTTTCTTTTAAAATCCAGACATAATCTTGGTGAGATCATGTGAGCATTAATACAAAGCGCGATAGTACAAAACTTAGAAGAACTGCCTCTGTTGAGGGTTAGTCTGTGGCGTGACGTTCGTGCTAATTCCAGAACACGAACATTACCGAGGCGCACACCTTTTCTGGTTTACCTGTACCAACTTGAATGTTCCACATAAAGCCATTCATGCACCGCCCGGCTTTTCACGTAAACTTTGAACCAACTTGATCTCAGGAGTCGTGCGTGCCTTGAACTAAATTTTACTCATGCGCTCATTTGGCCAAACTACACCATTGTTTTGTGCCCCTCATTTCCATTCGAGGAATAAGTAAGGTTGTTCAGCAAGAGTAGCTTTGTAAATAAGGCTAATGTTTAGCCATAGTCACGGAAGTGTTTGTGGTTGCTTATTTTTGTAGATCAGGCGTTTGTTTAGACATGATTTTGTAATTATTGTAAATTATGGTTAAGAGTAAGGATATTCTGATGTACTTTTCCAAGTACCTAGTCACAATGAAACGAGAATTTAATTTGTGTAGTAAATATACCGCATTCCATAAGATGATTCGTAAAACTTTTCAAGCGGGCAACAAAACAATATTTTATTGTTAAACGAAACAATAAGAGGAAATGTTTTTTTATCCTTATGTTGACTCAGCTGTAAAGTATATCTTAAAGAGCAGATTTTTTAGTTTACCTAATTTAAAGTTTTCCACCCAAGAAAACTCATTCGACTTGACAAGATTCGTGGTCCTTTAGTTGGTGCCAATGTTGGTTGTTTGGCGCCAACTGCAACGCGTGGAGTAGGTACTAGACATAAAGAAGGATGTGAAATTAATGTGAGTTGGAATTGTTTCACCCAAGTCCCAACATTCTAGATATTCTGTTTATTTGTGAAACTGACCCCGAAGCGGACATTTTTGAATTAAATTAGCGTCTGAAAATTTTGCGAAGGAATGAAGTCGAGCTTGTAATATAATTATGTAGAATATCTTCCTGAGTTAGACAGACGCTATTGTTTGTGTTTGTGTTATTTTCTTGGTATAAAAGGATGTTGTAAATTAAGGTTATTTACAACAAGATAAATCCAGGATACGGATAGTTGTTAGAATGATCAAAAGTTTTATCATAAACATTTTTCTCGGCACTGACTTTGACTCACTGTTTTGTTTACCGAAATGTTTGTTTTTATAAACTTGTTATTTGATGACATCCATGGTGAGGCTTAACATTCTTGTGACTAGATGGATCAGGTAGAACCTTTAACATAATCAGCGTATAATGTTTCCACTGCTGGGCTCAGGCCATCTCTGGGCGAGAGCCGTAATCCACGACGCGGGCCCAGTGCGGGTTGGTAGATGTCTCATTTCTTCGAATTTTTGGTTCTAGGACATGCCGGCTTCCTTCACCGTTTTGAGGGCAGTGGTGATGAAATAATTTTGCACAAAGAAAAGCGCCCGTCAGGGTTCGAACCTACGACCGCGTAGCACTGCTCTCCCTAGAGAACCTTACTAAAACCTGGTAGAACCCTTATACAGCGTCAAATTAACACGATAAAATAAATTTTAAAAATATTTGATGTTTTTTTTCGGGTTTACGCCCGCTGGGAGTGGGAGTTGAGAAAATCGGTTTTCTTGTGTTTTATCGTGTTTATACTCGTATATAGATATTTCTGTGAAGTTTACACGAAAAAAAAAACTGATAAGATAGGCTAAGTTTTTCAAAGTTTCCTCTCTAGTGCTATTTTGGATTTATTCTTCGTTCGTCATGAAGTTTTGTCAAACATTTAAAAGATTTCTTAGTTTGTCCCATATCACTATTGAAGTTGTGCTTCCTTCGTCTTTTGGGACCAAGGAAGCATATTCTTTGGGACGATTTCTTAATTGTTACTGAAAATTATAATACGATTTGCATGCCCATGTGACGGTAGAACATGGAGCACTATTATAAAAATAAAACATCTATATGTATACTAATTACTCATGTTTGCAAATGAATAAATGATTTGATTTGATTTTGATTTTGACGACTCAGGATTTTTTTATGTGGAACAAAACTCAGTGGGCCAAACGAATAATAAATCCTATTTCTATCTGTGCCCTACAGGGGTCCATAATGATCTCATATAATTTTAAATTACCACTGTACATGTTGTAGAATGCAAATAAAGTACTGAATATAGGATATCTTTTATGGTATTGTTGGCTTTCACGCGGACGAAGTCGTCGAAATGAGGCGCAATTCTCGTAATTTTAAAAACGATCACATTCTGATCTCAGTCTCAATCTGTCAAAATACCTCAAATTTCCCTACATTTTTGACTACTTTTTGACATTAACTGTCGCTGAGATGAGATTGCGGCTTGATTTTGAACGTTTTTAATTATGAGAATTGGCCTTCTGATAAAGAGACATTTACGCAACTCAGATTATGAATAGGTACACAAACCCTCCTAAAATACATGTGTCATTTGTTATTATATCCCACGTGTAAGCATAACATCACTGATCAATAACAATTAAAACTTGACAATTGAAATGGATTTCATAAGTTAAGGCAAGGCAAGTCGAAAGTTGTACAAGGACGGCTAACTGCTAACTTGGTGACATGTTCTGGCAGACTCTCGCGCGAGTGTGATAGTTTCGCTTACTTCGTGTACACAGTGTAGGGAAAACAGTAGGTCAATTAGTGAAGTGCCTTCTTCGTGTAATACTCGTATCTTCCTTCGCTTGAATTTGGCCTTGACTGGAGTTCAGTTTGGTGTTGAGTTGGCTTTTATTTATTTATTTTATTTATTAAAACTTTATGCATAACTAATCACAAAGGCGGACTAAATGCCTGAGGCATTTTCTACCAGTCAACCTTAGGGCGATGCAGAGATAAAACATGGCAAGTGCAACATACTGGATAAATAGCTGACATTTTTTTTTTTTTTTTTTTTTTTTTTTTTTTTTTTTTTTTTTCAGGATGGGAAATCATCAAATGACTCCTCCCGCTCTGGGTGGAGCAGAAGGGAGTGTCAGACTCTTACTGACTAAAACCCACCCGTGTTCCTTCCTTAGCCCTTTATGTACCAGGGCAGCGGTAACCCTTTCGGACGATCCCGCTAAATAGCTGACATGACTTTAGAATACAAGAATAAATACTAATGCATAGATACAATATATAAACAAAATGAAATGTCAGGAGACAAAAAAGATCGGTAGAGGAGAAAACGAATCCAGCAAATCAGCTCTGGGATGTTACGGCCAACTTCTGACAGATATGTTCACGTGCATTCACTTTAAAAGATAACCGACTGGTTGCTTTTACTTGTTTTTACTGGCGAATAATTTGCCAAAAATTATGAGAAGCAGTGACTCCTTGCATAAATCAAAGACCAAACTGCAATCACTTAAGTATTTGGTTCATGTTTAGTAATGCAAGTTAACTATAATATTACGTCAATAGGGCCCGAAATTCTCTATGACCACTTAACAATTCCTTAATCGAAACCACGCCATACTCTGTCCATTAGGTAAACCGTTTTTTAACAGATGGAACTAGTGATTGCAGCAACACACAATTCATTGATTGATACACGTACAGTATTGTAATGTCTCTAAGAAGCCGTAAATAAGATAATTCAATAAGATAAGGCAGTTTATATATTTATTTTATTACGCATTTTAAAGTTAACTTTTACGTCATCTGGAATATGTACGTTCTAAGACAGCTGTTAAAAACGGTTAACCTAATGGACAGGGTATAATCCTGCCAATCTCGCGTTCATTTCACGCGGTTTCGTTCATTGTGTTATAGAGAATAAGGCCATAGCATGGTTTGGGCGTCCTTCTCGGTTTTGATTGCTAATAATATCAAAATGCGATCACAATTCCAGTTTATTGCAATTATATCTTTGAGTATTATAGTTTTGAGTTGCTCACTCTCTCTTAAACCGTCCTCGTAATTTGTTTTTTTTAAAACACCCCACACTAGGAATTACTCTTGTATCGTGGGTGCGATTGGGTGCGAGACATTTAAACTCACATACACAAACAGCCAGACCCGGAACAACTACCTGTAGGCAATACAAATATTTGTTCCGTGAGGGAATCGAACCCGCGACACGCAGCGCAGCAGTCGATCGCTCAGCCAAGCTCAGCCAACCATGTCGTCGAATTGAAGAAAACGTGTGACCTATTGGGCTACTGTTTATTTTCATACTACGTAAAATATCTGTCTCGTACAGGGTGTATTCTTGTTAGTCTGAGCCGGTGATAGCTCAAGTTAGCTACAACGTGGATTGGCCTGGATTATTATCTTAGCGACAACACTGATACTGTAGACATTTTAATTAGCTGCCTTGCTCTACAACTCTTAGTGAAGAGCCCTTTCTAAGTATTTATAGTAGGAACATTATTGAAGATTGTGATAGTTCTTTAGTTAGTTGACTTTAAAGAAGGTGTTGTCTTAACTCTGCTGTCTTTTAAATAGAGCAATGTCAATATCAATCTGCGTAGCCTTTTCCCATCTATTTTGGAGTTGGCTTTCAGTCTAACCGGATGCAGCTGCTAAATATCTAAGTGAATTTTCTTAATTCATTATTGAGATAGCCCTAAACGATACGTTTTCATACCTCTTAACTGTAAATAAATAATATAGGTTATTCCACTAATCTTCATCAAAAGGGAATTAGTGAACTTTTCTTCCACAAATCCCCATTGAAGTCTCATAGAGCTCAGAATGGGGATTTGTGGAATAAAAGTTAACAAATCCCTTATTTTGAAAGAAAGACACACTTGTTTGTTTAGGATACCAGAAAGTTTTAACGTAGACAATTAAAATCGTATCCCACATCTCCTCATACAAAAATACAACACAAAGCCTCTCATGATTAACCAATTACCATTATTTAATTAAACATTATCCTTATTTATCCCATCCGGTGTTGAAATTAATACCTTTACAAATACGCGTTTGTTTAATACATACTTCAACCTGATTGTAATTTATATTTCACTGGAGTTAATTAAATTATATCGAATGTACGTGACAATGGGATTGTGATAAAATTAATAACATTTCAAAGAGCGAACGCGTTCAACTAAATTAACTCCCCGTCACTGTGTAAACATGCTGTCACAACTATGCTCCGGTAATGTACTGGCGATAGTATTATTCATGCTGAAATGACACGGGATTTTAAACTGTATTTAGTAAGGAATAGAGGTGTGAATGTGGTGCGTAGATTTGGAAACGTGATGTTAATTTCTCGCTCTCGTACGAACTTATGTCGAAGTTAGTAGGTACTTGTTATGTTATTCATTTCGAAAATTAGTTTGTTATTGAATAGGTGAAATGATTTTTGTTGTATTTTGTGGTAAAAGAAGGATATTCCAATATGTCTGATAAAGTTTAATTAATTTGGTTTAATTTGGTCTATAGCTACAAAAACCTGAAACGTGGAATTGTATGTTTTATAGATGAAAAACTATTCAACGCTAGCTACAAACAAAAATACAAATTCAACAAAAAAACAATTACAGTCATAATAATTTATTTAGTACACTCCAATTGTCCGCTAGACCAGCACAATTCCATAAAACATTTACGAACAATCCGACAAAAACAAACTACAAAACAATCTCCTCCAATCCTCGTATTATAAACTCATGACTCATCATACGAAAATCCGGCAGCGTACTGCACTAATAGCCGACCAAAATGCGTATTCGAGCCAAAAACGTTACTGTACTACGCGGCGTACCGTATTATCCGCGACAACGCAACGGTGAAATTGAAACCAATAAAATGCTGGTTGAAGTAAAACGTTTTTCGTGTAGCAGCCATGCACTGCCCCACTATTTGACGAGGGTTGTCATAAGTCTTCCTTGTACAGTCGGATAAAAAAGCGGCCTCTCTCTAATAAAAAACAAAACCGCAACTGGTTTATCAATTTCGCTCCGATTTTTCGTAGCACAATTCTCTCCTCTAAAAGCTAGTTTCCTAGAAGAGCGGTTCCGTCATATTTTATCAACCGTCATCTGTCATTTTCACCAGTATTTGACATCGAGGTTCAAAAATCCATGGAATTAGTATGTACTATAAAGTCAAATTCATTTAGTGTGACCAATAACCGCTTTAACTAAAGCTTTAAGTCTTTGTGCTGCTGTCTTTACAGTGACTTCACGTGTTCCATGTTAACATTTTAAGCCAGCCATGCTTTTATAGCCTTAAGTAAAGGTTGTCAAAACTGTTCTTGCCGACCGTATGTACGCGTGTTTGCTGATCTGACTATTTCCAGACAGTTGACAAGCGTGAAGATCTGACGTGTATTGGTTTGGGTGGTGTGATATTCTTTTAGATTAATTGGTAGTTTGGTTTGATATCCTGTCAGATGGAATGTTAGGCTCAGTTTGTCTTGTCTTATCGTCGTGTACAAGGGATCTGTTTCGGACTGGTCTTAGATTGAATTTAAGCTTTAGACGTCGTATCATTGTGAAAGGGGATGACCCATTCCTTTGCAGGCTCATCTGTTATCTATAGCCAGTCATGTCATCATTATCTTCTGTCAGTAGGTATCTAGAGTGCCCTCCAAAATTTTGTTAACATTTTTCCCTTTCAACTTCAAATTTTTAAACTGCACGCTACAAAGTTTTTATTCGTTTTTATTGAATAATTCAACTTTCTATGATTAGGGATTACCTGTTTTTTTTATAACCGGCTCTCTTTGTGTATGTAAGTATATCTCTTGACTTAATTGTGGTATCATCTACCTTATATATTTGTCGTGCACAGCATAGCATAGCAGGTTCTCAGTTACATATTTACAAACACAATTATCTATATTAATTATTATTTTATATGCGGCTTCCGGTGGCAAGTGCAGTAGTATCTAAGTTAATATTGCGATTGGAAAAATAATTATTTCTTGTGCAGCCAGCGATTAGTTTCCTGACTAGTGTATAGTTTAAATTAGTATTATAATTTTATTTTCACGGAATGTTTTTTCTCTTCACAAAATCATGTACAGTTGCCGGCAGGTCAAGCTACCTGAAACTGTCAAGTTTTCCCAATCAACCTTGAACCTTAATGCGTTGGTGATAAAGTTGGAAATCTATTAAAGAAATTTGACAGATTGTAGTAGCTTAATGTCCTGGCGTCTGTACATTAATTTATATAATAATAATAAATTGTTTATTAACCACATACTGTTCTTACATTTCCTTCCAAATAATTTTCATACATTTCTTTGGTTCGTATCAATGGCATAACCTGTGTTCTCGCTGTCGCTTCACTCCTGTAACAGTATTCCCAGTACGTGACCAAGAACAGGGAGATCGATATATCGGGTGTCAAGCATCCCGTTCTATGATTGACATTGATTGACTGGGTTAAGTATCTGGCTACCCAAGCACACGAAATTGACGAAGCGTATAATGTACTCTAAGCTTGGGGTACATAAACGAAAAGACGGTGGATTTTTAGGTATACAGAATTATTTTTTGCGTTGGGACTTCAAGGAAAAAAACGGAAACTGAGAAATGGAGCCATGGAACGCAAACTAACGAACTCATGGTGATATGACAACCAGTCTTACCAAGGTGTATCGTATTACCCAGTAACTAGGTTGTGGAGGTCAGATAGGCAGTCGTTCCTTGTAAAATACGGGTATACAGCTGTATAATTTTATTATTGAGCAACAATGTACCTCTGCTTACTATAATATTAACAAAAGAATCTTTAGAAGTCTCAATCAGAAGAGTAATCATTCACAGGGAATTGCTATTAAAAGCGAATTAAATACACATTTGTTAACCAGTCACGTAACGTATTAATGTATTACTGACATTGATATATTCTCTTATTATCTTTATTTAATATAGCGGTCGTTGACCGATCATGTGTGAAATTGAAATTAATGCAATGTGGCTACTATCTCGTAAATTAGTTTTTTTTGGGTTTTTGGGAGTGTGGTTGTATTCTATAGAATGGAGTTTTGGGGCAAGTAAAACTATTTTTGCTAATGGGGGATTTACATTGGGATTCTGATGGATTTTCGACGTGCGGCTGGTCACTTACCAAATCACCTAAGAAGCCGAATCGCCACCTCCTTTACACGATTTCGATAAAAATCGCAGGTGACTAGTTCATTTTGCAACAAAATGTCGATCTCCATGCGGCGGCCAATCGCCTGTGACTGAGCATTTTCACGGGGATTTTAGTCACCCACCGTATGCAAATACTTTGGAACTTCCGAGTTTAGTCACCTGAAGCCTAGCCTAATTGCCATTTAAACGGCTATAGTCACATGTGTAAAGCCCGCATAAGGATTTTATAAGGTTATTTATTTTGGAGGTTTGATTATTACAGGTTGGCAACTAGTTAGTAGTACCTAGTAGTTAGTGTAATTTTTTCAATGATAAGCTCGTGTAGCACTATCTATATCGCCACTTGCAAACTACGCATCATACTGACGTCACGCAAAATCCTGCATCTGGCAAGCAGAGTTTACCGCGCAACTAGCGTATATACAACGGCCCGACATGAATCATCGGGGAGTTGCCCACTAGACACGACACCCGTCTGGGGTTTTCTATGGTGAAGTTTACACCCTGTCCCTCATACCTCTATAGATCACTATTTCTTTATAACTTTACTTCTCGCCAAATAGCATTCTAATAGTAACTTTACTATTCTCTTCCACAATTTCATATATGTATAATTACTTAATTATCGCCTCTCACGCGCATATCCCACCACACCTAGTGCACGTTAAAATAAATCCTTTGCTCTCATATGAGTTAATAAGGTATCTGTTGCAAGTTTAAAATAACCTGCCGATATTAATGTATCGACGAACTCTTTGATAGCCGCCTCTTTGTTAGTTAAAATATGTGGAAGTATCTCCTTCGGCGTTGCTGTTTTAAACATGTTGTTAGAGCCACCTAGCAAGTTAAGTAGGTATTATTGGTGATATAAACACACCATGTGCGCTTTTATAATTTCTATTGTGACGATTTTCTCGTAGACGTCACGACATTACAATAACATAGGCAAGTAAAGTGTATGGAGACTGTCATATAAAGACGCTTTTAAATTTCTGTCCACAAAAACGTTATAACGTGCAACGGGTTTCCATACATTTTATGGACGTGGACGTAGACGTCTCTCGAAATTATTATAATTTTCAGAAAATGACCGCTTGCATAAAAAGTACATTAATTCAACATTGGCGCTGATTCCCTTTTTCACAAATTAAACTAAATTTAAGTTCAGTGCATCTTTTTCTTTCTATCTCATTAAGAAAAGGACAAAAGATAAATATAAGTTTAGTCCACCATTAGTTTAACCAAAACATAGTCATGCTGCTATGATGGTAAAAAAACACTTCTGGTATAGTTTCCTTTTTTTCCTTTCAGAAATAACAAAAGAACAGGGTGCCTGTTCTTTTGTTATTTCTGAAATTATCCAGTAAAGAACCGGAGCTACCGACATAGCTGAAGTGGCAGTGGGCTGGCCTTGCTTGACGAAGGACCGATGGCAGGTGGAGCAGACGAGTCCTGGAGAGGAGACCGCCTATCGGCAACCGTAGTGTGGGATGCCCCAAGTTCGATAAACCGACGACCTTAAAAAGATGGCCGGGACACACTGGACGCGGAAGGCGGAGGACGGAGGTGTTGTGGCGCAGCCTGCGAGAGGCCTATGTCCAGCCGTGGACTGCGATAGTCTGAGTTGATTGCCTGTTTTTTTTCTTCTTGTTCATTCTATTTGCAATTGGCAGTCGGGCCATAAGCAAATTCGTTCCATGTCAAATGGCGTTGTGGTGGAGAAGCCAGTGCTGCGCCTCCCATTTATAGAAGGTGGTTCCTCTTCAGCCTTTTCACCTTTTGATTGACTAATTGCACAATTAACCTGCTGGTTGAACTGTTCCATCAGGATCTCTTATAATAAAAATATCAAGCCAACATAAGCAAAAATAATTACAAAATCCTGTTTATGTATGAGGGATACGCTAGTATTGACATTAAATTAATGCTCTCCATTCTTTCCGCGGAACCCAATTAATCTCCTATACCGCTAGGGAAATAAGCTTGACAATGTATCACTTTTCTTTAGAGCTCATCGTTCGCCCATAAAATGATATTGGCAAAAAACGTCGCGACGAAAAACATACGAGTTTATAGCAACAACTTTATATACCGAAGGCTTTTTATTAAAATAAAATGTCATTTATTCAAATAAGGTTCAGAATCAGCACTTTTTGAACGTCAAAATTATAAAAGACGACAGACTTTCCGGAATAGCTACTGATGGTAGCCAGCACAAATTATAACAGCCAGTACTTATAATATAATCATACATATCGTTACTGATATAGATTATTTTTTATTGAACCAATGTTACAGTTATTACCTTAAAATTAACTTAACTTGACATCGGTCTGTAACCGTTAGCGATCATCATTTGGATCTTTACGGCGGTCCCCAAACTATGCGGCGCGGCGCCTGTATATTGGGACGTTAAACCAGATATACATAGATACTTACTTTATTTCTTTTCTTTCTTTCTTTATATACATAGATAGGTTTTTCTACCTCCAGTATGCCAAAAGTGATGGAGAAAATCGAATCAAAATGCGCATCACGGTTGTGTAGCTTGGAAGAACATTACTGTCTAACAGACGGACACGTAAAGTGACTTTATATTATTACTAGCAGTGACCCGCGGTTTCAATCCCGTGGGTGGGAATAAAAAATATTCTATGCGTTAATCCTGGTAATAAACTATATGTGTGCCAAATTTCATCCAAATCCGATCAGTATTTTTTTTTTTAAAACGTTGCCCCATACTAGGAATTTCTCTTGTATCGCGGGTGTGTTTACAAAAATATAAACTCACATACACAAACAGCCAGGATTGGAACAACTACTTGGAGGCCATACAAATATTTGTTCCGTGTGGAAATCGAACCCGCGATACGCAGCGCAGCAGTCAATTGCTTAACCACTGCGACAACCGTGCCGTCAAATTTTCGCGTGAAAGAGTAACAAACACCCATCCTCACAAACTTTCGCGCTTATAATATTACTAGCTGCGCCCCGCGGTTTCACCTGCATAAGTTTCGATCTCGTGGGAATATCGGGATAAAAAGTATCCTATATATTAATCCTGGTTAGAAACATTCTGTGTGCCAAATTTCATCCAGATCCGTTTAGTAGTTTTTGCTTGAAAGAGTAACAAACATCCATCCATCCATCCATCCATACAAACTTTCACTTTTATAGTGTTAGTAGGATTAGTAGGAGTAGGATATAAGAGAGCTGTTCTTAACTACCTACTTTTTCCAATCAAACCAGCAGACTTTCTCAAAACTCATCGCAAAATACAGAAAGCAAAAACTGCAACAAAACAAAATTAATAGAAAGAAAAAGGAAAATTCTCAAAATAAAAATCCGTGCAATTTAATTTGAGCCTTATAATAAAAACCCGGTCAAGTGCGAGTCGGATTCGCACACCCAGGGTTCCGTACAAATTTGTAGGTATGTAACTAAAAATTTACGGTTTTCGCAATTTTTCCTTTATCTGTGCTATAAGACGTTGCTTCGTACCAAATTTCAAGATTCTGTGTTCACGGGAAGTACCCTGTAGGTTTTGATTCCCTTGTGAGTGTCGAAAATTTGCGGCATAAACGGCTGTATCTTCTGATTGCGTTGGCTTAGAAGTTTGATTTTTTCACAGCTCCAAGGGTCAGTAGACTTGAGTATTAGATATAAATTCTAGCTTGATACCTCCACGTGTTCCTGAGAAAAAGGGTCTTGACAGACAGACGGACGGATCCTATAAGGGTTCCGTTTTTTCGTTTTAGGTACAGAACCCTAAAAATAAGCGACGGATTGGAGCTAACAAGAAGCGATGGGAGTCTGAACAATCTCCTTAAGAGACCCTCAGCTCTTCCTGATTGAGTCGAGGGCTGAAATATCGAGAGATTTCAAGAGACCAACTTTGTGAAGAACGTAACGTTTTGTGATACGTATTGCGTTGTTTATCAGTAATGGGGGTTATTGGATTTGACTTATGTAGGTATGTCCTAGACAGGTGCTTTCTTAGAAGTACAGACGCCTGCAGGTCTAGCTACCCGAAACTGTCAAATATTCCCAATCAACCTTGAACCTTAATGGCTTAGCAATAAAGTTGAAAGTCTATTAAAGAAATTTGACAGATTGTAGTAGCTTGATGTGCTGGCATCTGTACAATAAAGAATAATTAATATACAGGTATACTAAATTCCAATAACATACTAAATATGACAAAAATACATCATCATCTGCCTAGCATTTTCCCAACTTTGTTGGGGTCGGCTTCCAGTCTAACCAGATTCATCTGAATACCAGTATTTTACATGAAGTGACTGCCTATCTAATTCTTTTTTTCTTTTTTTTAAAAACGCACGCTAGGAATTACTCCTGTATCGTGGGTTCGTTTACAAACATTTAAACTCACATACACATATAGCCAGACCCGGAACAACTACCTGTAAGCAATACTTGATAATACTTGATAATAATTTGTTCCGTGCGGCAATCAAACCCTTGACACGCAGCGCAGCTGTCGATCGCTCAGCCACTGCGACAACCGTGTCGTCAAAATCTGACCTCCACAACCCAGTAACTGTATAAGACTGGTTTTCAGACTTTAGGACTTCTGACGAGCCGTAACGACTGTCAAAGTTCCACGAATGACAGCTGTGACCAACGGCTTAACGTGCTTTCCGAGGCACGGAGGGGTCTTGGTATGTGAAGATGGTCACCTATCCACGGAATAACCGTGGCAAGTGTAGCTTAACCTGATCGATCAACCCGTGCGGCTGTTATTACTTAGCCACTCAATAAAAATCTTCGAAGGCAAAAATAGGAGAATGTTTTTGTTAGCATTATAGTTGACGTTTTAAATACAGGGTGGCAGGGACATGGACGCACAACTTCTTACCATGAAATCAGCACATGAATCTAGTGAAGAAATTGTTGTAGTATGTGATTGCTGTGCTACTTTCATATACTGACTCAAGGTCTATGCACACAGCGGGCGGGGCGGGGCGGGTCGGGACGGCGACGCGGCGCTGGCGCGGCGGCAGTGTTCACACTGCGGGCGCGATCACGTCCCGTCCCGCCGCGCCTTTCTTTCATCAAAAAAGATGTTGAGCGATTCAGACATGGAAACGCTAATGCTCATAGTTGCGCTAGCTAAGAAAAAACAACGTAAACTGAAATGGGTGCATGAAATAAATAAAAAACGCGCTCGCGTCCCGGCACGCCCCGCCCCGCCGCTTCCGAGTTGTATTCCCGCTCGGCGCGGCGGCGGCGGGGCGCGACGGTTACCGTCGCGCCGAGCCGGGCGGCTCTGTGTGGCGTCTTCCGTAATATCTAGTACATTACAACTGCTCAGCGTCGCGTCGCCGTCCCGTCCCGCCACGCCCCGCCCGCTGTTTGCAGAGACCTTTAGATATATCACACGCACCCCAGGAAGTCAGTTTTTTAGGCTTAATTTGCTTATCTTGGTAGCAAATAAAGCAGGCTACAAGATAGCGTAAGATGCTTCCGCCTTGCGTATAGTATTTTTATCTCACCCAAGCAACCAAGTGTACGAACACGCTGTGAATGGGTGCGTGAAGACGAGTAGCGTTAGCACATAACACACACACGCACACACACTTCCAACTTCGCCATTATCTCGGACGGTACCGAGAGCTCCTGCGATTACACATACACTCACAGCGTGTTTCTAAACTTGGTAACCACAAGTTAAGCGCGAGTCGCGTCTTAAGATAAAAATACTGTAGACTGGAAGCCGACACTAACATAGTTGGGAAAAGGCTAGGCAGATGATGTAGGGGTCGGCTTCCAGTCTAACCGGACGCAGCGACAAGCTTGATCGATTCGATCAATAAATTTCTTTCACTTTCCGAGCCACACACCCGTAACTGTGCAATATCTGTAGGAGTGATAAAAAAAAACGAAAACTATCTGAGACGTGAGTGCAAAATTATACTAACAAACATCCTAAGATCTCTTAATTATTCTAGAGCTTAAGCTGCATAAGTAACGTCGATATTATCTGTATGAAACTCACTTCAATATCATCTGTATCAACGGAAATATGAAAATCGAATTAAACTAAATAAAAAATAGAAAATCCATGGGGGGTGTTAAAATTTACAATTTATCCAAGGTGGAAAATTTTAATTTTCGAGCTCACTTCGCTATGTTATTGGTTCTTTTAATCACCACCACTACCGCGGTTGCGAAGACTTTCCTTTTGTTTTGTTTCCTTAAAATACGCCACTGCATCTGCACTGCACCTTCATACTAAGTCTCAGATGTAAAACCGAATCTGATTGATACGAATCAAATCTAAGGTTAAATTTGATAGACTGGTTATGGGATACCGGTTAATATTTAATTATTTTGCGTCTTTACGTAAAAACGCATAGATAAACCGTACCTGTCATGTAGTACGTACTCCATAAAATAGCTTTTATATCTTATGTCTTTTTTTATTATTATGTCGTTTATCTATTTATTTGTCTTATTTTGTTACATTTTTAATTTTTAACAAACTGGGTCGGGCACGTACTTGTAATATGGTACATACATACCTCAGAGTCGACAAGCTTATATTTCAAAGCAAGTTGCTGGTGAATAATCCTGGCTACTTAGTTATGCATGTGCAAGTATACTGAATACCAGTATTTTACATGGACCGACTAACTATCTGACCAAAGTATGACAAGCTACCTTAATAATCTGTTTCAAGTATGTCTACAACACTACTTAGTAAAAATGCCGTAGCTACTACGAAAATCAATATCCGTAAAAGTTTGCGTAGCGGCTGCCTTCTACCGCGTAGCAGTTACGCGTAGCACAAAATACTTGTCTTATTTCAGATAAAACTTATTATCAAGCAAGATACACTGAAGGGGTTCAATTCCAGCGGAGAGTTTCTTAGCAACAAACTGGGGGAGAATAATATAAAGATGTTAACAAGAGCGGTGTTTTTGTCTACAGTCTTGTCATAATCAAAACTTAACCGGTAAACGGTTACGTTAGTTCACAATAGAAATTCTGAGAAAACAATTAATCCTACTAATATTATAAACGTGAAAGTTTGTATGAATGGATGGATGGATGGATGTTTGTTACTCTTTCACGCAAAAACTACTGAACGGATTTGGATGAAATTTGGCACACAGATGTTTTATAACTAGGATTAACATATAGGCTACTTTTTATCCTGATATTCCTACGGGATCGAAACTTAATTGGGTGAAACCGCGGGGCGCAGCTAGTAATAATCTATTTTCATCTCACTTTCCAGCCTCGGTCTATTTTCAGCGCTTTGTGTTTTAATCATATTTGGGCCAAGTCCGATTTGACTGACAACAACTTTCGATAAAGCACCACAGTTGGCCGCCACGATTGAAAGTACATGTACATTTAAATCAAAAATATTGTTTTTTAAATATCATGAACTTCAGATTATTGTTAACCTTATTACTGGAACTTAAAGTAGGTAACATAAGGTAGGTAGGTATTAACGTTTAGAACTAACTGTCAATGGAGAAAATGTAAGAACAAATTCGTTTGAAGCATGAAAATGAAGTAATTTTGAAATAAAACAATTTTTAATTCTTAAATGAAAATAAAAATTTCTTGTTGTTGTACGTTGTGTGTGTGTGTTGTAATGTTTATGTTAAAAAAATGGAAATATCATTTAAAAAAAAATCTCGTTGTTATTGTGTGTTATGTTATGTGTTGTTCTTGTTATGTATGTAAATGTGTGTTGTGTGTGTTGTAATGTTTATGTAAAAAAAATGGAAATTGGTGCTTATTCTATTTTTGATCGCACACTATAGCTCATAAGGCCACGTTGCCTTATTTTCAAGCCATTTTTCAGTCGCTAATTGTGAATGCAGTGTAATCTTGATTGAAGACCTGGAGTCCTGAAATACAGGGCTGCCCTAGTTTAGGCTCCAGTCCACTCCATATATTCTAATAATGTCAGTACTGTGTTTTGATTAGTGTGGAAAATAAATGAATTTTTACTTTTTACTTTACTTTACTTTAAGACAACAGTGACAAGGCTGTCCAGCGGGTCATGGATATGGCCCGCGAGGAGATGTTGGAGACTCTGAACAGAGATCCATGGGGGCGCCCTTACAAAATGGTGCGGAATAAACTCCGAACCTGGGTGAGAGCGGCGGTAGGCAGACTTTTTTTTTTTTTTTTTTTGAGGATGGGAAATAATCAAATGACCCCTCCCGCTCTGGATGGAGCAGAAGGGAGTGTCAGGCTCTTACTGACTAAAACCCACCCGTGTTCCCTCCTTAGCCCTTTATGTACCAGGGCAGCGGTAACCCTTTCGGACGATCCCGCTACCCCGGCAGGCTTCGGCCCTGTCGGGCCCCGTCAACTATGCTGACATCTCTTTGAGGCGCACGTGGAACACATACGCGCCGTCCGGCACGGGCCTGGTCCTGATCGGACGGAGAGCTACCCATTGCTCTCCGCCCGCAGGCCCGCGCCTACGGTGGCCGGGAGTCGTCACGCGGCTCCCGACGCCCGGAGCGTCTCCCTCGGCGGCTGAGGCGTGAGGATCTCTCCCTCGCCCATCCCGCCACCTCCTTCGCTAGCATGACTGCTTCGCAGAAGGAGGTGACCGCCTCCCACTTCCTCTCGCCCCGGACCATGGCTTGCACCAGGGCCGGACGCGAGAGGTCGCCGCCGCTGCCGATCGCCTCTACGAGGAGCGGTAGGCAGGCTGAAGGCCAAAAATTCCGCCCCAGGACCCGACGGCTTGCCGGGTAAAGCCTGGGTCGAGGGCTCTCGGGCCTCGACTGGAAGCGCTTTTAAGCGCATGTATGGAGAGAGGCCAGCTTCCACTCCGTTGGAAGACGGGGAAGCTGGTCCTCATTCAGAAGCCAGGGCGCCCTGTGGACTCCCCGTCCGCATACCGGCCCATAGTGCTGCTCGACGAGGTTGGTAAGCTCTTTGAGAGAGTGATTGCGGGCCGCCTCGTCGGGCACCTGGTGAGGACGGGGCCGGATCTTGCGGATAGCCAGTTTGGCTTCCGCAAGGGGCGCTCGGCGGTGGACGCCATCATGCGCGTGAGAGCCCTCACGACGGGGGACGCGGTGTCCCGGGGTGGGGTCATTGTGGCGGTGTCCCTCGACATCGCCAACGCGTTTAACACCCTGCCCTGGAGCTGCATTGGGGAGGCACTCCGGTATCACCGGGTGCCGACTTACCTCCGTCGAGTAGTCGGGGCGTATTTGACGGACAGAGCCGTCATCTACCCCAGTCGCGACGGGAACTGGAACCGGCGAGAGATGTCGTGCGGTGTCCCGCAGGGATCGGTTCTGGGGCCGCTCCTGTGGGACATCGGTTACGACTGGGTGCTGCGGGCCGACCTTCCTGATGGCGTCAGCGTAGTTTGCTACGCTGACGACACGCTGGTCCTGGCGCAGGGAAGTTCGCATCAGGTGGCGGCCGACGCAATGACATGCGGGGTTGCGATAGTCGTGGAAAGGATCCGGCGGTTGGGTCGAGGTGGCATTGCACAAGTCCGAGGCCAGTCCCTTCATGGGCCCCAGTACGGGCCGCCTTCGGGATCCCAACTGATGGTAGGAGGGGTTCACATCGGCGTCGAGACAACGATGAGGTACCTGGGTCTCGACCTCGACAGCCGGTGGAACTTCGTCGAACACTTCCGACGTTTGGCCCCCAAAGTGGAACGGACCGGGGCCGCCCTAAAGTGGCTCTTGCCCAACCTGAGGGGGCCAAACGCCTCCTGCCGGAGGCTTTACGCGGGGGTCGTCCAGTCCATGGCCCTATATGGGGCCCCGGTGTGCGCGCGTTCACTGCAGCTGCGAGCCGCCCACTATCTGAACGCGCCCCAAAAGGTGGTAGCCGTAGGGCTGATCCGGGGGTACCGCACGATCTCGGGCGAGGTGGCAGGCCTCCTTGCCAGACTGCCGCCATGGGATCTGGAGGCAATAGTCCTTGCGCGCCTGTATGATTGGCGCGCGGAGGCACTACGTCGGGGAGAAACTCCGCATCCGTGGCAAACCACGGCGGAGCGGACGGACCTCCGGCGCGATCTCATGGTGGCATGGAAGGCGCGACTTTCGCAACCCAGCGCAGGGCACGCCACGATAGTGGCGATAAGACCCCTCTTTGAGGAGTGGCTAGAGAGGCGTCACGGCGTTCTCACCTACCGCCTGACGCAGGTCCTCTCCGGACACCGATGTTTCGGGAGGTTCCTGCACATCATCAGGCGGGAGGAGACGCCCGGGTGTCATCACTGCGAGGATCGCCCAGAGAACACGGTGGAGCATACGGTGGGGGTCTGCCCCGCCTGGGCGGAGCACCGCCGTGTCCTCGTAGAGGCGATTGAGAAGCACTCATGCTAGCGAAGGAGGTGGCGGGATGGCTGAGGGAGAACCTCACGCCTCAGCCGCCGCGGGAGACGCTCCGGGCAACGGGAGCCGCGTGACGACTCCCGGCCACCGTAGGCGCGGGCCTGCGGGCGGAGAGTAATGGGTAGCTCACCGTCCGATCAGGATCAGGCCCGTGCCGGACGGCGCGTAAGTGTTCCACGCGCGCCTCAAAGACATGTCAGCATAAGTGACGGGGCCCGATAGGGCCAAAGCCTGCCCGGGTAGGGGGATCGTCCGAAAGTGTTACCGCTGCCCTGGAACATAAAGGGCTAAGGAAGGGACACGGGTGGGTTTTAGCGAGTAAGAGTCTGACACTCCCTTCCGCTCCACCCAGAGCGGAAAAAAAAGAACAGTGAAAAATATTCCCATACAAATACCAAAGATCTTCCAACATCATAATACGACAGTGACAATTAACACTAAAACTCAAACTATTCCCTCAAAGTTAAATCCGCATAGCGTGAAATTTCACACCTCCTAGCTTTGGAGTGATAACACGAATTCCAGCAGTGTTTACATTGCGAAGTTGTCTGCAAGTTGGAGCTCACATGACTTGGTGCTCGGTGATGCGGAGCTAACTTTAGCTTGGGGATATCGGTTTATGACGATGTGAATATAATGCGACTTATTGATATCTGATAGAGTTGTGCCTACAGAAAATCTGTGTTTAGCATCTACCTATAGACTACAAACTTTGAATGAATAGTTTCTCTCGGTTGTGAAATAAACACAGGAAACAGGTTTAAATTATATGACTTGTACGCACGGCTACACAACAAGCTATGCATAATCAGTAAAAGCTGACTTCTGACTTTACGATAAACCTATTCAATGCGAGGTCAGCTAAAACTGTAAATGTATAGATGTGTACGATAAAAGATAATTTTAATTACCAAGTGAGGTACCTAATTAAAATCGACCTAATCTTAAAGTTATTTCGTCAAACATCGTCATGCTTCCAAGCCCCGCCTAACTTCTACCCCTCAGTAGACAAGGTCAAACACATCAGAA
Source organism: Apamea epomidion (assembly GCA_947507525.1). Taxonomy (NCBI): domain Eukaryota; kingdom Metazoa; phylum Arthropoda; class Insecta; order Lepidoptera; family Noctuidae; genus Apamea; species Apamea epomidion. Next base: position 12,525,894 of record OX382237.1, read on the forward strand.
TACTCAATAGTTCTAACTGAGCAAACTCAGCCTTCCGAAACGTCACGAACTAACTTCAACTTCAAGTAATGTGACATGGGTTGTGTTAAGTTTTACCCTAATTTTAAGTGTCTTGTTAATAATTATGTCTAAAGTTCCCTTTGCTCCCCTGTGTGCGACCGTATTCGGCGCGTAACAGGGTTTCGGCATAGATTAAAAAGAAATAGACGTGAAACTCGCGCTATGAATACGAACGCATTCTAAATACATAAATGCAGCATGGTAGGCAGACCATCGCAGCATGTTAGGCGGGAAATGCAGCGTGTTAGGCAGGCAAATGTAGTCAAAGTTGCACAAATTAGTGATTCAACAAGAATAACACAACTCTGTATATAAACGAAACGAAGACGAAATAATGACTTTATTTCCAATTTTACAATTTGCGGCAATAAGTTAATACTATGACATTAAACTTGCATAAATCACTGATTACTCCACTGGCACCCAAGCTAAGATTAAACTTGTGTTATGGGTGCCAGGACTCTCTCTGTTAATACATTTCTCAATTTATACAAAACTAGTACGGAGTTTTATTGGGTAAGTAGCTCTCGATTGAGTACAAAAAGAAAAGAAAGTTATAAAACAAAGAAACAAACGATAGAAAAGATTAAATATAAAAGATAAATAAAAATGTATAGTAGAGGCCTAGTGTGAATTAGGTGAGGTTTTTGGTGTAAAGTGTAAGTGTATGACTGTAAGTGTCGTGTGTGTAGGGTACATGTGTATGTTTTGTGTATACGTATCGTGTGTGTGTGTGATGTATGAGTTTGTAGTATGTTAGAGTTGTTTGAAAAAGCAGAAACTTTTATATATAGATATCTATAACGTTCCTAACTGATTGGATGGAGAAGGCACACAACAAAGAAAAGTGGAAAAATGTGGGGAGATCTTTGCCCAGCAATGGAACAACATAGGTGATCTGAAAAATTAAAACCAGTGCACAAACTGTAACCATGATTTCTGCATATGATTCTGGACCCTATAGCATAGAAATTTTTCGTCGGTTATAAAAAAAACTATTAGTAAGTAGTTCCATACATTTTGACCGCGTAGGTATTGCACTTTACTATGAAACAGCAGTTTTTTTTTGTGATAACCGACTAATCGCCGTGTTAATACATAAGATGCACGTATCGTAATGTACTATTTCTGTCAGGAACACGGATTGTTTAGCAAATTGACGACCAACTTAAATTGACTGTATCATCAAATCACAACAGTAATTCTTAAACAGTCGTATGAAATACCTATAACCCGGCAAAGTTACGGAGAGTGCTATAATAAGTTTCCCCGACCCCGTAGGTACAGAGGCCAGTACATCCGCCCGAAACTGTCAAATTTTCCCAATCAACCTTGAACCTAATGCTTTAGCGATACAGTTAAAAATCTATTAAAGAAATTTGACAGATTGTAGTAGCTCGATGTGCTGGCGTCTGTACATGAGTTTCGCTTCTCTACAGTTTTATTATTCTATGGTTTCGGGGAAAATAATTGAGTTGATTATTTATTTGGTCGCAGGCGTCGGGTGTAGTGTAGTTTGGTTAGGTAATCAAAATGTAAGGTTCTGTAGGTAGCTGGTCTGTTTTGATTTCGGTGGGTAGGGGTTTGAGAAACTCCGAAAGACTTTCTCATCCGGAATATTGAAGTTCTAGAAGTTTTGAACCAGTGTTTATTCATGCAGCGAACTTTGGTTTGAAATATCTAGGGCTTTCTCTCTTCGATTAATACAAGCTTTTGGTCTCAGAGAGATCAGAGAGCAGTGGTAACGGCCGCGAGTTACCAGTTGTAGGTCGTAGGTTCGAAGCCAGACACTTTACTTTGATAAATAATTTACACTTTACTTTGTGTAAATTATTCCATCATCAGAGCTCTCTAAACGGTAAAGGAAAACAACGTGAGGAAATCGGCATTTCCTAGAACCAAAAAATCGAAGACATGTGACCTCTACCGACCCGCACTGGGGCCGCGTGGTGGATTCCAGCCTCTCTCGAAGAGAGGAGGCCTGTGTAGCAGCAAAGGGAATATGTAGGCTGATCTATATTGGTCTCAAAATAAATTTTGAGCCCAAATACCCTACTGTAGTGTTAATCGACCCTTGTAACTCTGAAGAACACATTTTTCAGCGATTTTCAACAATTAAATTAGGAAGTTCGAAGGACCAAGAAGGGTCTCGAAGTTTTTAAGATAACAATAACTGGGCCATGTAACGGACTGGAACGACTGATAACGTCAAACTTAGGAAAGGTTTTTAATATCAACATATTCCGTTCATAAATAAATCTTAAACAAAAAATAAAATTATAACATTCACTTCGAACATCTCGCTCGTGGCAAAATAATAACAGCCGCATGGGTCGATGAAAGCTACGCTTGCCGCGGTCGGCCGTTCCTCGGATAGCACGATAAGCCGTTGGTCACAGCTGTCATTCCTAGATCTTTGACTGTCGTTATGTGAAGCCGAAAAGTCTAACAACCAGTCTTACCAAGGGCTTTAGTCAAGGGGTATCGTGTTACCAAATAACTGGGTTGTTGAGGTCAGGGGTCTACTCCGAAGTAGTATCGGCCGAATGTTCGGCCGTTTGCTGCTACGAAGTTACTATTTGGTTCGGTCGGTTCCGATCCTACACTCCTACACTCTTACGAATATTGAGTATGGTCCCGACCCAACTGAGCCGATCCGAACTTTTTGTGCATTTTTCAATAATTTTCGGTTCGGCCATGTGGCGGTCCGATCCGAACATTCGCACTTTGCACTTTGGAGTAGGCCCCCAGATATGCAGTCGCTGCAAGGAAAATATTGGTGTTTAGCTGCATCTGGTTCGGCTGGAGGTCGATCCCAGCATGGTTGGGTAAAGGCTAGGGACATTGATACTTTGAACATTTCTTTTATTGTATGACTGCCCGTTGGTTTCGTGGTCGCAAGTGCGACTGCTGAGTGCTAAGCGTGGGGGGGGGGGGGGTCCTGGGTTCGATTCCCGGGTCGGGCATAGTGTTATTGTGTTTTCCATTAGGAACTTCTTAGCAACAGCCAGGAGTTTGGAAGATGGCGGTGTGATACCTTTGTGCCTCGGAAAGCACGTGCGCCTGATTTCTTTCTGCTCGTGTTGGATTACCGTCCAATCGAACTATGAGAGCGAGGGAAGAGTGATTTCACCTGTACCTGCGCACACACCTGTGCACTATAATATTGTAATCATCACTACATCGGCCTGTGACGAGTGTCAACGACATGCGACTAGAAGGGACCACCTTCAACCCCTTCATGACGACTTCATCCCCCACAAGAAGGTGTTTAAACACCTCACCTCACTCATGACCATCCGAAGGCTAGCCTCCATTGACATTGGCCGCCATGGCCGAAATACGGTCTGGAGGACGTTATATTGTTTTTACCTACGTGCCTCTCGTATTGTGTTTAAACAACCAACCAACTTGCTTAATTCAAGGAACATACCAACTTCACAAGACTAAAGGAGACGCATACGAACTAATAAACATGCAATCAAAGTTTCTCACACGCTAATGTTATTCACATAAAATGAATTTTCCAACTAAAACATTTGAAATTGTAGTCTGGTAACATTTTGTATACCGGCTTTGTGAATAGGTCTGTAATGAGCGCCTAAGTTAAAACTTTGTTAGGCTTCATGTGAAATGTATGTGAGCAGTGAGCGTCATATGAAAGTTCTGTTACGAGGCATTCTTAGTTCCTAACTAGGATCTCATTTGATGATTATGTCTTTGAGTTTTAGCGAGCGAGTAAGCAGGTCAAAAAAGTGGGCTTCAGAAATGACTGACTGACTTGGTTTAGTGGACGTAAATGCGATTGCTAAGCATAGGGTTCACTCGTTCAGGGTAAGATCCCCATGTCGAATGTTCCCATTGCTAGGACACAGGCCTCCTCACTTCGAGAGGGAGTGGGTTATAATCTACCACGCAGGCCCGTGCGGGTTGGTAGATGTGTGATGTTTGTGTGATGTTCTAGGACATGCCGATTTCCTCACGATGATTTCCTTCACCGTTTTGAGAGCATGGTGATAAATCATTTACATAAAGTAAAGCGGCTGTCTATGTATCTATTTCTGATTAAGCTATATCTATATTCTGCAGCCATTTTGTTTAATGTTAGAACTAACAAAAAAACCAACTAACTCAATTGTTATAGTATGTACATTTATTTTATCTGGATAACACACTTAGCTCAGCCGCGGGCTTAGTTAGTAGTAAATAAAGCAAACCGACTCGTGATGTAGACTGTTGCGCACACGTACTACAACAATTGTATTGGATTTGTAGATTACAAGCTACTACTGCGAGGTTGCAGCCACTAGTACAGCTAAACAGTACATACGTTACGTCAAGCCTGTAATTTGCAAATGAGTTCGCATCCAGTTTGAAATTCGTATTTCGGAGCTGTCGAAGAAATCATTTCTCGATTGTTTTTTGTTTTTTAGACAAAAAAACAAATTAGATTCCATTCGATTAGATTCTTGTATTTTGAATTGTTTCTTCATTTGTTTTTTTTTTACATTGTTCTCACATATCTAAGCAACAAGAATAATGTACACAGGATTTTGTAATATCTTGATTTAGTGTCCTTGGAGTTTCTTGCCCGTTCTTCTCCATAGAGATTTACGTTTTGGAATGAGCAACTAGCTTCAACTTTCTGACTTTCTGTTCGACATTTAATTTTGGCAATTCAAAAGTGCCTGTAAATTATTTAATTGAAATTAATGATTTGAGTTTGATTCATGTTTGCATTGGTCAAATGATTATTCATCCTAGAGGTTTTTTTAAACATCTACTAATGTTTGCCAATGCTGTGAGTAAAAATTTTAATATAAGTAACAGTAAATTTAAATGTTAGCTTATATAATGTAACATATATTTATATGATGAATGTGTTAATAACAGCAGCGTAATAATTTTATTTGAGTGCCTTCACATAAGTTGTCCATCAATTATTTGTAAATGTGTTTGGTTTGTGTCTTACATACATACTATCTCCGGAGTTCTTGATCCAGATTCGACAAAATGTTCAAGTCGTAAATGTGTAAATAAACCCATTCAAATGCTACGTGGCATTTTCCTGGAAATAACCTATAATAAAATTATATCTGAAATCTTTTATACCTAAATACTCAAAGCTCGGATATACACGCCAGTCCAATTTCCGCTTACTGGATCTAAATACAACAATTCCGTATTTCGTAGAATCACTTAATTGTTGCACAATCTTAGTGCTTGTCCACGTACAACTTGCGGGTGAGGGCATGGTGGCGAGTGGAGCGGTGTTGGCTACTTCGCCATTACCTTGAAAGTGAAGCGTTCCGTGTGATTAAAGCGATATAATTCAAAGATGAACTTATTGACTTGGCGATTAACGAAGTCAAGTTTTAAATGGACATCTGGGTTAAAGTTTGTTGTTCTTAGAATCACAGGATCAACATTATCTGCCTCGCCTTTTCCCAACTATGTTGGGGTCGACTTCCAGACTTCCTTCTAACAGGATGCAGCTGAATACCAGTATTTTACATGGCACTCAACAGTCGCACTTGCGACCACGAAACCAACGGGGAAATCATACAATAAGAGAAATGTTCTAGGTGTCAATGTGCCTAGCCTTTACCCAACCATGCTGGGGTCGACCTCCAGCCGAACCACATGCAGCTAAACACCAATATTTTCCTTGTAGCGACTGCCTTTCTGTCCTCCACAACCCAGTTACTGAGTTATACGATACCCCTTGGTAAGCGTATGACAGCCGGGACCAACGGCTTAACGTGCTTAACTTTGAATCAAAGGATAAGAGGATAATTTTGTTCCAGCCTAGATTTTTCTGATGCACAGAAGCGAGTTGAAGTTAATTTAACATCATTTTATAAAACGTCGGCTTACCTATATCATTTTGATTTCATTGTACCAGTTTACAATAGTCACCGGTACGTTTCCTATGAAAACAAGCGCGTATTACATGATACATTTAATAATTTGGACCAATATTTTAATTCAATTTATTTGATTGTTCAGTCTATCGCATGTATTATAATTCATTTGACAATTTTTTTTTTAAACCTTTGTAGTATTCTGTTTTTTTTTTTTGATTAAGTACCTATACTTAATAACTTTGTAATGTTATTTGAATTATTATTTAATAAGATTAATAATAATATAAATATTTGCACACCTTATTAGGTAATGGTACAGTGTACTTTATATTTATTTGTACGATCTGTATTAATTAAGCAAATAAATAGGTAATTTTATTTGATTTCATTTTATTTGAACCGCGCCCTCTAGTAAATGTGAACAAGCCCTTACTACTCGTATATCCACGCGTTTCGTGCGATCATTATATGGTACCGGCCATATAGCAAACGGGAAGTTTGTTGGTTGCTTCTATATTACAGCTTATCGTTCATATATCTTACATAGAAATGGTATAATTCCGACTATCGAGCGTCCTAAAACAAAGCGTTACGGTTGGAGGTAAAATTGAAATAGGTCGAGATTTAAATAGAATTAACAAGGAATTTTAGTTCATTGTTCTGGAATTATTATGTAAATGCTAACAAGTACTTAAATGAGAAGCAAATATGTCTACAATAGTCTCCTGCGGGGTAATTGCGTAACACACTAACAGTAGCAATGGCTTTCATTTTGACAGTTCAACAACATTCACTGCGTTATATTGAGCAGACAAATTTTTCGAACACCAAAAAAAAAAAAACAACAAACCCAGAAATTAGGATTATAAAATTAATCTTAATTGTCAGATTTGAAACATCTTTGCGATGATTTCCAATTAGAATTTTGGGTATAATCAAATCATAGAACTCAATTTGTAAGTGACACTACAAATTGGGTACTCACGCGTACGTTTTCTTAACCATTTGTTTGCATTTACACGTACACCTACACGTACGAAACTTTTGTGTCATTTCAAGGAACGTGCCAATATGACTCGTTTATTTTTGAGAGCGCATGCATGATTCGACCTCCGCTTTGAAAATCTTTGTAGATATTGTGGAACGGGGTTCTTTTGAGTGGACAAACAAATGATTTTATCTGATATATGATAAAAATATATTGTTTAGCTACTATAACCTCGTAAAAATTGTATTTCGCGTGCAGTTAAAACTAAAACAAAAACAAGTTTAACAGATAAAGATATACCTCAAAAGCAATTAAATAACAGAGTGTAACAGAAACGTGAAACTAAATGACTAGATGGGGTTAACGCTCCCAAGTGGCCCCCAAGACTCGGCTCGGGAAACTAATTTAAAAGTTCTTGATTACAAATCGGTTGACTTCATTGCAAAGCAGGTCAAAGGTTCAAGGACTATCTATAATGAAGAAGGTGTTTTAAATAGATATCCGGGATAGTGTTTGTTTTTTTTAAATTACAGGATCATCATCATCTGCCTTGCCTTTTCCCAACTATGTTGGGGTCAGCTTTCATTCTAACCGGATGCAACTGAATACCAGTATTTTACATGGGGAGACTGCCTGTCTGACCGCCACAACCCAGTTACTGGGGTATGCGATACCCCTTGTAAGACTGGTTGTCAGACTTTCGGGCTGTCAAAGATCCACGAATGACAGCCGGGACCACCGGCTTAACGTGCTTTACTTTGAATCACAGGATAACAGAATAATTTTGTTGCAGCCTAGATCTTTCTAATGCACAGAAGCAACTAGCGTCGAACATCTCTGCACTCTTTCTTTATGAGAAAGAAAATAACGTGTGCGGTCAGGGGACCCCCGTCAGGAACGAAGTCCTGGTAGAAATCGTCACGTAACGAAAACGCGTTATTATACCCCTTCCATACGACTTTATCTCTTTATAATAGAAAGAACAAAGAGAGAGAGACAGTTTTCATGGTTTTCGAGGGTGCTAATGGTGATAGTGAGGTCAAGCGGACACGAACTATACACATAAGAACTGTTTCACATGCGGTTGTGGTACACATTTTGCCGGTCAGCAAGTTGGTAACGGAGTTGACTGCCCAGGGTGCACTGAACATACATACCTACATTTAAGTATTGGCGGTCTTGACGACCATTCCTATTCACGAAAACCTGAAAAAAATACCGGAAAAGCCGCCAAAATAATGCACAGAAGGCCAATTCTCGTAATTGAAAACGTTCAAAATCTGGTCGCAGTCTCATCTCGATGACAAACAAATGTAAAAAACTTGTCAAAATGTAGGGAAATTAGAGGTATTTTTGACAGATTGAGACTGAGATCAGAATGTGCACGTTCTTAAAATTACGAGAATTGCCCCTCAGACGTAAAACTGTAATATAAATGAAACTTAGGTACGTAAGATCTCTATTTATGAAAGTTTACTAGCCTACAAAATATGAAATCCCGCTCGTTTCGCCCCACGTTGAAGCTAACGAAGCGCCGCATTGTAAGAAGGTCGTAACTAAACGTGGCGGTCGGTAACAAGCTGTACGGTTGTTTATTTTGTTTTATTGAGTATTGTTGTGTGAAATTCAGGTGCTTGTAGCTAACTATGGTAGGAGCTAGGTGAATCGTGCAAGTTAAACAATGGGTAGTAATAAAAGCTCCGAAAAAAAAATTAAATATGAGCATACTCAAAATATGAAATTTACTGCTTTAAATACAAATAAAGAAACGACCGAATAAAATGCTGAAAATTCAGAAAAATTAATACAATATTTGCTGACGTTATATTTTCCACCAGCTTAAATTGCGTGTTACCGAAATCTACAGGTCATCATTTTTATCGTAAATTACCTATTTTATATTATAAATTTAGAATCAATCTTACACATTTTATAACTGTGGCGCTGTGGCTGTGTGGTTTGGTTTTACATTCAAAATTATGTTCGGTATGTGGTCACAGTTCTAACCTAACCTAACCTAGCTCTTTTGATTTAAAGAAGATATATGCGTGTTACGTTGCAAATTTCACTAAACAATAACTTTTCGGAAACTTAGTATTTTTTTCGGAAGTTTAGTATTATTTTGGAAATTTAGTTCATTATTTGAAAGTATAGAATATTTTTCGTAGAATTATAATTTGAATAAGCTTCATGTTTGTTTGTTAAATACAACATTTTTTGTCGGTTAGTTTTGTATTAACTTTTCGGTAATTCATTTTAACACAGCTTAGTTAGTATTACAGTAAACCACAGATCGCTGGAAGTTAATTTGTTTTTCGGAAGCTTTATTATTTTCCTTAAACAATGTTCTTTGAATAAGAGTCCCTGGTTTGACTCAAAAATCCTACCTAATTTGACTAACTCTCCAGGCACTTGTTCAAACATTCCAGACTTATCTAAACGGGAGTCTCTAGGTTTTCCAATTAAATTTCGGGTCGCGGTGTGTCTACACTGTCTGGCACAGAAGAGGGTACTTCTACTCAAACTGTCTTTTTGGCATTTTTACCTACACTCATCATCTTACAGGTATCACTTTTTGGCATTTTTACCTACACTCATCATCTTACAGGTATCACTTTTTGGCATTTTTACCTACACTCATCATCTTACAGGTATCACTTTTTGTCATTTTTACCTACACTCATCATCTTACAGGTATCACTTTTTGGCATTTTTACCTACACTCATCATCTTACAGGTATCACTTTTTGGCATTTTTACCTACACTCATCATCTTACAGGTATCACTTTTTGGCATTTTTACCTACACTCATCATCTTACAGGTATCACTTTTTGGCATTTTTACCTACACTCATCATCTTACAGGTATCACTTTTTGGCATTTTTACCTACACTCATCATCTTACAGGTATCACTTTTTGGCATTTTTTATCTTTTCTTAAATTTCTTTACGTGGAGCATAACCGTGTAGCTTTTAAGACAGTTGCCGTAAAGAGGTACTTACTTTCTCAATGATTGAATATTATTTAGTAATTACCAGTGTAATATGTGTGGCCATGAATTGAACTAATCTACTTGATTATAAATGACAAGGCAATTCTGTAAGGGATGTCTCAACGAGACTATCGGGTTGATGAATATTCGGTAGGATATTCAATTTACCGGTCGGACTAGTTAGAGTGTTGATATCGGATCGGAGTGAATATTTTTCTCGAGTGTTCCTGTCAGGTGTGATTTTACCCTATTATTCATAAACGTTGCTTACAGTTAAGTAGTGATTAGCGACCGTTTAAACATACATTTTTGATGTTTGAACGTCACTTAACTTTATTCGTCGCTTATAAATAAACTCCAAAAAGTAAATAAATAAAAAAATATAAAGAAAACAATGTACTGTTTCCTGGAGAGTTACTGAAGCTTATCCAAATATGTAGCACGGGATGGTTATAAAATGTGGTTCAAAAGGGATGGTAGGTATTTCCTTAATAGGTAATTTACAAAATTAGTCACATAGCATGACAGTTCATAACCTCCCCCCCTCCTTCTTTTTAAGAAGCAGATAAATGATGATCTAAAAATTAGGATAAGACCTTTTCAAAACCTAGTTTTACAGGCACCTAACACGTAACATTACTAAAGGCACACTTTAATTTTTTTAAAGATTTAAGCTGACGCAATTTAAACGGACACTAAATATTTTTTTAATTGAAAAATGCTACTATAGGTACCTACCATTGACGAATTCCTTCTTGACAAAATGCAATAAACTAAATGATAATTATGTATATATGCTTGAAAATTAAAAAAACTTGACTTATTAATTAATTGTTTTCTAAATATTTATTATAATAATTAATAGTATTCTAAATTTTTATCATAAAAAATTATTGTATTCTAAATATTGAAATTTTTGTTAATTTGAATGTGATATCAATTTTAAATTCTTATATTGTTAAATAGTTTAATGGGTAGTTTTTTGAGTTACCATAACCTAACTATAAGACCTACTGTATCATCAAAAATCACACTAATAAATACTTTGACTTTGTTTACTCGATGTCTTAATAGCGCTGAACTTAAAATCTCATGAGAAATATTTTTGAAAGTCACATTAGATTCATCCAAGTTCGAGTGATCGTTGTCAGTCTTCATATGTGTGCAGTCCCCTCTAATGTTTCTAATGTAACTGTCGCTCACTCTAATGTCTAATGCCATTTGGGAATTTGCATACTTCGTAACACACTTACTGTGACAAAATCTCGGGGGATTAGCTTAACTGTTATTTTAAAATAGTTAGTTTTGATCTGTCATGTTCAGATGGGACTTTTCTCCATTATTCTAAATTGACATTATGTGGGCAGATTCGATTAGTTGCAGTATTTATGTTTTACTAGCTCTGTCCGCGACTTCGTTCGCGTACATGTTGTAATTTCATGGGCTTTATTTTTGTGGAACCCATTTTTTTTTCTAAATTAAAAGTAGCCTTAGTTACTCTTTATAACATCAGCTATCTGCCAGTGAAAGTCCCGTCAAAATCTGTCCAGCTAGACAGCGGAACAGACAGACAGGCAGACAAAAATAAAAAATCTATTAGTACCATATATTTTATATGCATTTAATAAAAAGTTGTTATCCTGACATTACAAACAGACACTTTAATTTTATTTATTTGTATGTATGTGTGTATAGATACATAAGCTATATGAAAACGATTTCAGAGTCAGAATTTGTAGTTTTTTATCAGAAAAAAAAATTATAACGTTAACTTTACAATCAAACCCGGAACCTTTCACCAGGAAAACGCGCTAGCCACTACTACCCCATAAAGCAAAAGCAACCGATACCACGAACAAACCCTAACTTGTTACTTAAATCCCCTTTACATATCACCCTAAATACCGTCAGAAAACCGTAAAACAATTCCTTGGCACCCAATCCAATAGATGGCACGCAATAAATCAACAATTTAGCCGAGCAATTTTCATAATTCACGCAATATCAACTTACCCGAGTATAAAGAAAAAAAGCAATTTCCTTAGGTTGCAATACTGGAGGGACGAAGGAGGCTCGCCCTCCGTCCACACTGGGCCGATGATATCGTGCTGTAGTTTTATACTACCGGGATGTAAATCTGGGTGAAGTGATGAAGGTAATATGGGTCGTAGGGCCTGGCTCTAGACTGTTATGACTGTATTCATGGTTTGTGTGGTGGTGTTTTTGTCGTTTTGGTGCGAATTGTAGTTTGAGGTGAACTTGTGTTGCTTGGGTTGCAATTTTTTGTGATAATAACTAATATAAAAATATCATTTTGTTATTGATTCTCTACACAATGGGTTGTATTTTTACCAGATTAGATGTGCAGATGAGGTAAAATATTATAATTAGTATTATAATAATGGAATATGGAAAATACCCCAGAAATATTCTTTCTGTAGACCATTCAATAATTGGAAATCTATTATAATTTATCCCTTATTTAAATATACATTACTTTTAGTAAAATAATCTCACTACCAAAGCTTTTAGCTATTCCAAGAGGAATTTCAACATCATAATCGTTCTTACGAACCCTTTAATCCGAAAATGTTATTACAACTTCAAGAATAATACAAATACAATTAATATTGAACTAAATAATTCGGCTATCGAAAAATGGCAAACTAAATACAGATTTAGTTAAATAACTTAAATCTAATGAAGTATTCTCGAAGAGAATTACCCAACAGACGCCTTCGCAAATAACTAAGTTAATCAAGTTAAAAGCTCTTACTTAAGTGTGTCGCTCACAGCTTAAAAAGGCTAATGTAAGTTGATTCTGGCTCTAGACTTTTGGTAAAACCTTATTGTTGTTTTGTGACAGATGTTTGGCTGTCATTCGTAGATTTTTGACAGTCGTTACGGGTCGTCAGGAGCCCGACAGTCTCTCAAATCAGTCACCAAGAAATATCGTATTACCCAGACATTAGGTTGTGGGAGTTGGATAGACAGTCGCTCCATGTAAAATACTGGTATAGTTCGTGTCAAACTTTATGGCGGGTCTGAAGTGCGCTACTCGCTGCGCAGTACCTCACCTCTCACCCCCGCTGAGCCATGAATTTGTTACTACACAACGACTCGCCTCATGTTCTGAGCCGACATAAACTTCGAATCGGGCCGTATTCAGCTGCATCCAGTTACTGGAAGCTGATAAAGTTAGGAAAAGGCAAGGCAGATAGATTTTGCCGTATCTTTGCGGCTAAATTGCGAGGAAGTTTTCAGTCTATGGTAGTCGGAATTCTGGGCATATCCGAGGAAAAAAAGATTTTTTTGTCTAGAGAATCGGTTTAGTAGAAAAAGAGGTAACCGTGTTTTGTTTGTTTACTATTCTTTGTAACATTTCAATGATAATGTGGGCTCCTTTGTAGATCTCCAGGAGTGGAATGTTTTAGGCAAAGAATAAAATGTACCTGTGTAATTAAATTGTAGTGGAATTTTCGTTGTTTCAAACTTTATTCACGTAACTGTAATTTTAACAAAAATCTGTTAAAATTTAGTCCTACCTAACAAGATATTATGCCAGCATCCCAAAATTAAGCAACATTAATCCTTAATGAGTTACAAAACATGTTACCATCAATTTATTAGACCCCCGGTCCCAAGTGTGACCGCGTCCCTAGGAAGGTGTTTCGGATATGAGCGATTATTCAGGGCCACAGTAACAATAGGGTAATAAATTATGATTGATGAACGCCCCCGGGAAAAGCGCACCTCTTTAAGGGAACAATAACAATATTTATTTATATTTGTTGTGACCGGGAACATTTGGGTGATTAGAGGCACAACGGGTGCTCGAGATTCTGTGCAGTTTGTTACGGAGAAACAATGTAGTAATAGAATTACCAATATTATCTATCTATACTAATGATAATAATAATAACAGTTTATTTCAGGTATTAACCCATAGCAATTACATTAATACACACAGTAAAATCAACACAAAAATCTTCATAAAAACAAAAAACAAAATTAAATCAAAATTAAAATCAGAATTTAAATTAAAATTAACATCAAAATTAAAATTAAATCATAATATAAAAACACAATTAAAATCAAAAATTAAAATTATAAAATAAACAATGTTAAAAATAAAGCTGAATACCACAATACAATGCTAATAATAAAGCTGAAGAGTTTGTTTGTTTGTTTGAACGCGCTAATCTCTAGAACTTACCAGTCTGATTTGAAAAAATATTTTTGCATATGATAGCCCAATTCTTGAGGAAGGCTATAGGATATAACTTAACATCACGCTAAAACACTTAGGAGCCGAGCAAAAACCAAAAAAAGTCAGAAAGAACACAGGCGATGTGATTCGACAGGGTTGGTCAAGAAAACAAGAAATTTTACGCGGGCGAAATCGCGGGCCGGAGCTGGTTATAAGATAAACGCCAAAACAATGAGAAGGCAGGAAGAAAACAGTAGGCGTCAGATTTGGCTGACAAGTCAAGAGAAGAAAATATATGTAATAAAAAAGTGAAACGATTCCATACTTATTTTATTGATGTACCTATCTATCTATATGTTTATGCTTTACTAGCTGCGCCCCGCGGTTTCACCCGCATATGTTTCCATCCCGTGGGAATATCGGGATAAATAGTGTCCTATGTGTTAATCCTGGTTATAAACCATCTGTGTGCCAAATTTCATCCAAATCCGTTCAGGAGTTTTGGCGTGAAAGAGTAACAAACATCCATCCATCCATCCATACAAACTTTCACGTTTATAATATTAGTAGGACTATCCTACAATACCTACATAAATGTATTTAGAGGTTAAATATGTTAGACTGAAAGGGGCTTGCGGCTAAGTAATGTAAGCTGTACGGGTCGATCGATCAGTTTAAGCTGCGCTTGCCACGGTTGGTCCGTGGATGGGTGACCATCTTCACCATAGAAATTCCTATATCTATGATCTTCACATACCAAGACCCCTCCGTGGCTCGGAAGCCATTGGTCCCGGTGGTTATTCGTGGATCTTTGACAGTCGTTACGGGTCGTCAGTAGCCCGAAAGTCTGACAACCAGTCTTACGAATGGGTATCGTATTATTCAGTAACTGGGTTGTAGAGGTCAGATAGGCAGTCGCTCCATGTAAAATACTGGTATTCAGCTGCATTCGGTTAGACTGGAAGTCGACCCCAACATAGTTGGGAAAAAACTAGGCAGATGATATGTTAGACTGAAAGTCGACCTTAATTTAGTTAGTAAAAGGCTACATAAATTACAGGCTCTTTAAGATCCTACTTCAGAAACAAACCTAGAAAATAATTCAGTTGCTTTCACACCCACAGCTTTCAATTCCGGTAGCTCAAGTAGCTACTCCTTCACAGAGTTAATCCTATAAAAGGCTTCAATTGCTCTAGAACTCTTGTTCCCTCTACCAGACATCTACTTAGTTCGAAGATAACAAACCTTCCACCAGATAGTTGCTATTAATCAAAGTCGCATATTGAAAGTAAACAATATAGTGAAAACCGTGAACCCTCGACCATTTCAGTTTCAACAAACAACATTTGTCATCTGTCACACCGTACCCTTTCCGACAAAGACAAACATTCTATGGACGCTGTTTCAAACGGAAATATTACTTTTCGAGCACATATGGATGGTTGCAGAAATATTTATAAATAAGATGTATTACGGTGTGAACAGGTCCGGGGCTCGTAAATGGAATGGGTACATCTCAATTTTGCGTTTGGATTTACAACTAGCTTTTGTTCGCTGTTTCAATCGCGTCTTTGAACTACTTTATGTACGCGGATAAAAGTATTCTATGTGTTAAACCAGGGATGGTCTTTCTGAGTGCAAACCACGGATTTTAACCAAATCCTTTCTGCCGTTTGTGCATAATTGAGCGGCAACCGTCCAAACTTCAAACACTTATATTTTTTATAATATTAAGTAGGATAGTGGGATGGGATAAGAGGGGCTCGTGGCTTAAAAATAAAAGCGACACGCGTCGATCGAAACTTAGCTAAAGCTACGCTTGCCGCGGTCGGTTCGTGGATTAGTGACCATCCATTACATATCAAAATTTCTCCGTTCCTTGAAAAGCACGTTAAGCCGTTTTTTCCGGCTATCATTCGTAGATCTTTAACAGTCGGTACTGGTAGTCAGAAGTATGGAAACCAGTCTTACCAAGGGGTATCGTGTTAACCAGTAACGTCAGATAGCCAGTCGCTCTATGCAAAATAAAGAAAAGAAATAAAAAGTATTTTTTGCGACTCGCATAGGAAGATCATAAAACTAAACTAAACTAAACACAATCAAAAATAAAAAAAAAACAAATTATATTTTAAAAAAAGTAACACCACCAAACCACCAAACACCAATTACTGGTATTCAGCTGCATCCAGTTAGACTGCAAGCCGACCCCAACATAGTTGGCAAAAGGCTAGGCAGATCGATTGAGTGAGACGGGACAAGGAAAGATTCGAAGGAGAGTAAGCAACACTCACTTTCTGGAAATAAGAAAAACAAAAGATGATGGTGATCACCAATGCATTAGCCAAATCCTACTTCCTACTATCACACTAATATTATAAAGGCGAAAGTTTGTGAGTATGTGTGTGTGTTTGTTACTTCTTCACGCTCAAACCGCTGGACCAATTTTGATGAAATTTAGTATGGACGTAGCTGACGCCCTGCATTAACACATAAGATACTTTTTATCCCGATTTTCTCACGGGATCGAAATTTATGCGGGAAAAACCGCGGGGCGCAGCTTGTTTGTAGATAAAGGATTTTTAGAGGGCATTTTAGGTACTGCTGCTTAGCAGTCGACGTTTAGAGTCTGTCTATATCATGCTTATGTTGTCATATTGATCACAAATGTGTTTGATGTAGGTTGTAACGATCTCCGGTTTTACCTTTTTCTGAGAAAGGTATGCGAAAATCCATTATGAGGCAGTACCTTTCAAGAAAATGTTAGTTCTTGCTTCCGGCTGTCAATTTCAGTGAGTCGTATTCACAGACTACATTTTCATAAAAGATCGTATAAATTATAATATACTAGCTGCGTCCTGCGGCTTCACCCGTATAAGTTTCGATCCCGTGGGAATATCGGGATCAATAGTATCCTATATGTTAATCCTGGCTATAGACCATCTGTGTGCCAAATTTCATCCAAATCCGTTCAGTAATTAATAAATTAATTTTCAACAATGAATTTTGCGTGAAAGAGTAACAAACATCCATCCATCCATACAAACTTTCACGTTTATGATATTAGTAGGATAGTGGGATTATTATGTACTTATAGAATTATTTTTTATTCTTATGTCGGAGCCCTTTGATATATGTTGGTAGGTATTTAATGGAAGACACTATCTGCGTGACACACCATCAATCACAATCTGCATCATTTTGAAGGATATTACTAATCCATTGCTTAATATGTTCGAAAAATGTGTCGGCTCAACAACGTAAACAACGCAATGAATATTGTTGAACTGTCAAAATTAAAGCCATTGCTACTATTAGTGTGTTACGCAATTACCCCGCTGGTTTCAAATACATGGCGTACATTGGCGTAGCGCGTAAATTGGTCCCTACTATTAAATTTTAAAAGATGGGAGAAAAATATGCTGCATATTGTTGAGAAATATTTCACAAAAATCGTTAGATAATCCAAACGAAACTTTTCGTGTTAAACGGCGTTTAAAATTTTAAGCAAAGAAACTTCGAAAAATCCATTATGGAAAGCATCAGCTTGTCCCAATACGGTGAAAATATTTCAGTCTAATGCGTGCTACTGAAACTTTCTAGGTATAAAGAAGTATAACCGCTAACTGCTTTGCTTCGAAACTTCGCTGAAATGTGGTGTGAACAACGGTATTGTTTTAAAAATATGATGTTGCTCTTTTAGACAAAAATTCGAGCTTTTTAAATACTTCAGTTTTGTTCGTAATATTCTTGTTTGTTTTAAAATTTTATTTGATGATTTTCTAGAGTTGATTTTTCGAATATTTAAGGAGCAGTTTTGGTGAAGTAGCGATTGGAAAAATGTAGCATCTCTCTTTATTAACACTTTGCTGCTTGATAGCAGAGACAATTAGTTGAACAATCGGAACTTAAAGAATAGGTTCATTTGACTGGGCATATTGCGAAATAGGTATGGTCCATGGGCCCCCAAGTGGATGCGCAATAAAATTATAATGACGTTTTTTGCAAATTGCAGGGCAATGTGAGGTTGTATATTGATTAAAATATGATTCGGCACCGTATCAAAAATGTACTTACAGAATGACATATAATCATTTTAAGTTCGAATGGCCTCAACTATCATGGTTTCTTGGAATAGTAATTCAATAGGGTAGTTCGAAGTTAGATAGTTGTATTGACGGTATAAATCATTTAGATTTCGCAGGTTACCCTAGCGCTTTCCCCTTAACTAACTACACTATGCAGTCTTGTCACATTGCATTACAGTAGTTATACAACTTTACTGTACGGTAGCTGTTTGTTGTCAGCATTTAATTTCCTACTACACCAGAACTGCCAATTACTCTCATACCGACAGTGTTGATTCATTACAGTCTCTTTACTTACTGACAACAGTATACACATATATAATACTGGTTAAGCGTCCCACAATTGGGCGTCCCACGCGAGGCCTAGAAGAACTCGTAAACTTCCTCTGGCATTTCACCCACAGATGCTTAAAGAAAAAAAAACTAATTGAAATTATGTTGGCCGCAATACGGACTAAGTTTCAGACGGTGAGAGCTGCAATACCGAGTTTTATTATCTTAATAAAAAGCGGAAAACTTGGAGGTTATTTTTAACTGCGGGTTCCTGAGTGTCTCTGGTAGGATTTAAGTTTGGTAATTAAAAGTTGCGGTTCGTTAGTATCGTGCGGGTAACACTTGTACTGTAGAGCCAATTTGCGAAGCGCATGGTCTGTTGGCTGACGCGTTTTGAGTTAAAGTTAACACGCGCCCTTTTTGCCGGATTTCATGTTTTAACAACGCGTTTAATTCGTCAAAGTCATGAGTTTTTATTTTTAATGCGGAATGGATTTTATTTTGTAAAATGAGAACAATTGGTTGTTTTGGAGTTTGCCAAATTTATGCGGACTTGAAATGAATGCTTTTTCGTGAGAACTCTATAAATGAATGAAACACACGAATAATAAAAATAAAAAAAACAAATAATTGGTGTCGACTAAAAGTATTTAGTGGAATTCGATTTTCAAGTTTTTCATGAAATTCAAAGCGCATTGGACTTGCGTAGTCCAATGTACTCAAAGAATATTTTCATATTGAAATAAATTAAGCTAGTGAATAAAATCTGGCGACGACAGTCGAAACTTATAATTAATTTACATTCGCATCATTCAAGTTAGGAACAATGTACGCCGCATGTCAATAGTAACACTTTGACCTTGAGCTGGCGTAGTAAAGAGTTTCAATAGAATAAGACGCCAGATAATACGCATTTTGTTACCACAGACGTGCGGCCTGCATAATCAAGCCCATAATGTTGCCACTGCTGGGACACAGGCCTCCTTTCTTCGAGAGGGAGTGGGCTGTAATCTACCACGCGGTCCCAGTGCGGGTTGGCAGATGCCACATGTCTTCTAATTTTTGGTTCTAGGACATGCCGGTTTCCTCACGATGTTTTCCATCACCGTATTGAGAGCAGTGGTGATGAAATTATTTTCACAAAGTAAAGCGTCTATCTCCACCCAGAGCGGGAGGGGTCATTTGACGATTTCGGTGTCATTACCACTGGGCCACCACTACTTACTACATACACAAAACTATAATACCGGAAGGAAAAGGTTTAAGCGCTTGCATTATGCTCAGGTGCGGCTTACTAAGCGCTGGTTTTCAGCTTTTAAACCCTTGACTCCGTTTCTAAAAAAAATAAAGAGGTAAGTATATTTAGTAACAACGGATTAATATACAATATGATAATTATAATAATGATCATACATTAATTAATATGATTGAATTAGAAAAAAAACTTTTTTTTAATAGCCTGTGGAAACGACTGGCTATTTTATAAATAAAAATATATGTTCAACGAAGCAGGCTACCAGTCTATATGTAATATATTATTTCCTTTTCATTTAGTTTCTTCTATTTTTACCAAAATCCTATTGCCTATTTTACTAGACAAAAATAAAGGAACTAAACGTCACATATTCTTTTCTATTCACTTTCAGTTTCCCTGCGTAGGTTGTTTTAGCGTGACACGAAGCTCAGCTGCTAAAATATTCAGTAGTATAAGATAGTGTGACAAGGCCTATATTGTTATGCGGAAAATTGGCTAGAAAAACGGTAGGAACGAGAAAAAATACAATACATACCTATAAGGAAAAAAAACCGAGGAAAATAAACATATTTCTACTATTTTCATTTTGTTCAGTTGTTAAGTTACTCGTACCTACCTACGAGTACTATGTAAAAAAAATAGATATAGTTAGAATAAGTTAGATTTCATCCATCGTAATATACTTTTTTTTTGTAATAAATATCATTCACGATACTTTTCTTACTAATTGAAATATTCACCTTGAAAGCTATGAATCTAACGGTTGTGAAGCTTTGCAGGTCTGTGCTAGTCTCTAACCAGACGGGCAATTCTCGTAATTTTAAGAACGTTCACAGACTGATCTGTCTCAATCTGTCAAAAATACCTCTTTTTTCCTACATTTTTGACAAGTTTTTGACATTTGTTTGGCGCCGAGATGACACTGCGACTAGATTTTGACGTTTTAAATTACGAGAATTGGCCATCAGGTCTTACGCATTATCTTCTCAATGTCATCCACCCTGGCTCACACTAGGTACCAATGTAATTCCGGTAGAAAATAATTTATTTACATATTACGCCCATTTCAAGAACGTCCCTTTCATCTGTAATTACGACACGATATTATGTATAAGTTCACGCTCGTATACCTTTGTTGAGCAGTCAATCTAACATACACGGGTTGGTAGACGTGATGATACGGTAATGTGTATAGATAGCGGTAATTTCCTTGCTCATCGATTTTGAGCGTCGCTTATTTTGATTTCGAAGTGTATCTGTACAGAATTACATATCAGGAATTTGATACGTTTGGATCAAAGTCTTATATAGGTGTAATGGAGTCATATAGGACATCATTGTTCAATTGCAAAATGGGATATCTATTTAGATATATTCATCTAAGTAGATATCCCATTTTGCAACCGAACAATGATGACGTTATCACTTTATAGTTCCGGTCCTGATTTCTAATACTAACCCATAATCTCGGCGAAGGTAGTGTGATGATCTGATAAGGTTTGTCGGCCCAACATGGCCAGAGATCGCTCAAGACAGGGAGGTTTGGGAGGAAGAAGGGGAGGCCTCTACTCAGCAGTGGGACACAATATAGGCAAAAAAATATGTTTAGCTAGTTCAAGACTGATCGTAGAGATAAGATTTTATTGGCCAGGCCAACTGAAAAATAATTCTAAGCAATATTCCTGACCAGTTTGTAACAAAAACCAGCGTGAAACAAGACGTTTTAGTGCTATTTTATGCGTGTATAAAATCATAAAGCCACCCTCAACCTAATCGAAACAATCGCGTGACAAGACCCTATCTGACGGGCCGTCCACCAAAAATGACGCATATTGCGAAGTTCCAAACTTTCTGTCAAGTCACATAGGCTAAAATATGCACTTAACCTTAATGGGGAATGCCATTAATTTTCCGCGAGATGCCTTAATGCTTTTGTCGCTGAAAAAATTGCCAGTGAATAGGTGGGGACGGCCACGGGGTCAGTTGTTTTTTTTTATCACTAATACCATTTTTTAAAGCTTAAAGCGCTTCAGAGATGAATGAGTAAGCACTTTTTGCGCTTTTTTGTGTAAATATTTTTACACCGCAGCGGTGTTCGTGTCGGTTAAGTAAATAATGGTGTAAAGGTATTACAGAAATGTTTTCTTTTTAATTTTCGGAGTGGATTCTTGTTGATTGAATGGTGGTTGCATTTTAATTGTTAAAGTGACGAATAAATAACATAAAGTAATTTTCGCAAGTAAAATAAAAAAATGCGATGGCTGTTAAAAGCTTTAAGCCAATTAAAGTTAATCTGATCAAAGTAAACGAACTCAGCAAATACTTAATAATAAAATAGAGATAAACGCACGGTAAATAATCAGCTAAAAGTTACCTAACCTTTTAGGGTTTACGTAAATATTCTGTTTTTTCATTCAAACAACGTTTTTTAAAAGGCAAAACAATGAGCGACCCACGGGAAAACTTTATGGTCCTTTCCATTGTTTTCTTACTCTAGTTTGCAGCAACTTTTATCTTACGGACACAATAATATCCAGAATTTTCTTCACCCTTTCCTTATCCAAACATTTATTTAGCTCAAAAAACCCTAATTAGTCTAGAAGACACGAACGGCAAAACCAAATAGCAGCCAAAAATAACATCGAAGTTATTTTCGTTAAAATTTTCGCTTAATTTAATGTCTCAAGTTTGTCCTTACACAAACAAGCAAAGGAAAACAACGAAATATTTTAAACCTTTCCTAAGTATGACAACGTTGAGTAGGTAGTATAATCAGCCTATAATGTTCCCACTGCTGGGACACAGGCCTCCTCTCTGTGAGAGGGATTAGGCCGTAATCCACCACGCGGCCAGTTCGGGTTCGTAGATGTCACATGTCTTCGATTTTTTGGTTCTAGGACATGCCGGTTTCCTCACTATGATTTCCTTTAACGTTTGAGAGCAGTGGTGATGAAATAAAATACATGAAGAAAAGTGCCTGCCTTGGTTCGAACTCAATATCTACAACTCGTAAGTCAAATAACAGCCAAAAATCACTTCGAAGTTATGTTCGTTAAAATGTACACTTACTTTAACGTCTCAAGTTCGTCCTCACATAAAACAAGCAAAGGAAAGCAACGAAATATTCTAAACCTTTCCTAAGTATGACAATGTTGAGTAGGTAACTATATATATACAAACATACGAAACCTTAGCCAGGGATGGCGAACCTTTTTAGGTACCTACTTTTTCTTGCGTATCGATGAATGTCTTGTCAAATGGTTTGGGCCCAGTCAATAGCTCAGTACATTCAATCATTTGTTTTGGGCCAAGTCTTGCCGTGGTTTGTGAGAAAAGTTAGTAAAACTGAAAATAGAAAATATCCAGATATATAAATCCTTTGGTTATGACGATTTCATACAGTCATCATGATTCTCCTGCTCTAATCCCAATTTATTTGGGGTTCGGCACACAGGTATTTTTCTTCCATACATGTATTTCTATTAGTCTATTTGTAGTCACCCCCTTTCTAACCATATCATCATTCACACAGCCCATCCATCGTTTCTTGGAAAATAAAAAACTTTTCTCACGACATTTTCCACATTCCTCCATCTTACATGCCCATACCATGACCACCGATTTCCACAGAACTTTTCAGTAACCGGTGCTTTTTGCATTTTATTCGTTCTTCTGCTTTTTCTTAAATGGAATTGATAGTTTCCTATGCAGCAATGTCTAATGAACTGACAAAGGATGGACATTATTGTCCTACTATAGGTACATGGTACTTAGTTAGCTCGGTTTTTACCCGACTGCGTGACATGGAAGATGTATATTTGTGTCTTTATAAATCAATCATTATTATTATTATTTATTTTTATGATTTTACATATCTCGGGACCCTGGGGTCCCGGTCCTTTGGAAGGCGTACGAGGGGCCGAAACCAACTCGCTGAGGCCCCTTAGTAAATTTTAATTAAATGCGGCACCAACCGACGATTATCCCTGTAAGCACTATGCAAGTGCACCCAAGGACAACACCCGGTTGGTGTAGGACTATTGCAGGATATGGAAAAATAAAAAGTTGGACTATGGGTTTGGGTGGCTAAAGTCAACTGGTTACCAAGACCTATGGAACAACTATGGCCCCTGCCTGATCAATGTTTTATATAAATTACACGGATAAATGGCAGGGGGTGACTTGCACACTCAATAATGGACCCCCGAAAACGGTCGCTAGCACATAGTATCGTAGCAACAAGGGGCAACATATCCTGAGGTGTTTATGAGGAGTGGAGAGGTATTCCACGGCTATCAGGACAATCCCGGAAGTACGGTCAAGATCCCTACCAGCATCTTACTGGAATACTTCTTTCCTCCGAGCACGTTTGCTCTTGCGAATCTCCACTCAAGCCGGCCAATAAAGGCAAGAATGAGGTGGGAGCTCTCTTCCTCGTCATTGTTCACTCCAGCCGGCCAATAAAGGCAAGCCAGAGGTGAGGAACAAGACTTTTCCCGGGAGATAGGGTCCGTGGGGTCGCTACTACCCAACAGCTCGCCACATGCTGCCACATGTTTCTGTATCTCGCTTGGTCTGGCTCCTCACCCTAGACCTGTTTTGGCAAAGTAAACTCTTCCGGCACAGGCCTAGAGTTTGGAGCGCGCAAGCCCCACCACGACTTCAACGTAGAGATACTGCAGTGGGATAATTGATTATTATTATTATTATTGAGGGAGTCGCGACTTACGAGTCGTAGGTTCGAACTGAGACCGGCGCTTTAATTTGTGTAAATTATTTCATCACCACTGCTCTCATACGGTGAAGGAAAACATCCGAAGACATGTGACATCTACCAACCCGCGCTGGGCCCGCGTGGTGAATTACGGCCCACTCCCTCTCACAGAGAGGAGATCGATCGATGGGTTCGGCTTCAGGTTTTTTCCGTTGACCTTCATATTTTACAATTAGCCGTTCCACGTCCGTCAATTTATTTCACATTACATTGTGCTAATTTTCTTTCGGTATATGTTCGCCATCCCTGCCTAAGTGCTTCATTTTTATTTCACCGTTCCTTCCATTCATGTCTCTTCGATTGGAAAATTATTCATCAAATCAGGACGATAGGCAGCCACCGAGATAGGACTCGCTTCACGATAAAACCCGGTAATTGGCCCCTTTATAAAAAGAGAAGTAACAATCGTTTGTTTTTCCATGTTTATTTTTCTTTGTCGGGTTGTTATTGTTATTTGTTTAGTAACCTGACGAGTTTGTGAAATGATTTGTCGGTACTTTATTATGATTGGAATGGATGTTGTGCGTGACATTATATATTGTTACATGATATTGTCTAGAGTTTTGGGTACAGCGACCTCGGGAACGGAAGCTTTGAAATCTTGTGTTAGTTTCGGAGTTAGTTAGATAGGAAATATCGAAGTCGTCTAGACTTTAAGTGACGAGTAACCGTTTAACACACATCACCTATTTAGGTAGGTGCTAAATAGATAATAATTTATTTAAGACACGCACAGGACATACAAACAATGTAAAATACCTTAAATCTAACAAAATCATAAAAACAATGTAAAAAAAATTAAGAACATTAAAACTTTTAAGTGTATCTAATATTAACTAACAAAATAGTGAAAACAACAAAAAAAAAAGAGAGACCAGTCATGGAGGCCAAAAAGGTTCCCATATCAGATATGAGATGGAAAAAAAAAACGAATAGTACCGCAGCGCTGATATTCTGATAGGGCCCGGTGTGATGTCACGGACACACCTACGAACACGAAATAAATCCCACTAGGGATATAAAATAAACAATACTGATACAGTTAGCCTGCATCATCCCGCTGCTGGGCAAAGGCCTCTCCCCATGACTTCCAGTTCTTTCGATCCAGGGCTAAAGTGGACCACTGGTCGTTAGTTTGGTCCAGCTCGTCCCGCCATCTTCTACGGGGACTGCCGCGACGCCTTCTAGCTGTGTCAGGGCGCCACATGGCGGTAATTTTGGCGCACTGCTCATTGGGCATACGGCAGGCGTGGCCAGCCCAGTCCCAGTTCAGCTTAGCAGCTTTTTGAGCAACGTCAGTAATTTGTGTTTTGGAGCGCAGTGTGGTGTTACGAATATGGCCTGTCAATTTGACGCCTAGAATACTGCGCTCCATTGCACGTTGGCAAATCTCGAGTTTAGACACTTGAGTGTTTGTCAAAAATAAACAATAAAATATAATAAAAATACAAAAGCAATTGAAAACCGTATTTAGGTTCCGTAGGTTCTATAAAGATCATTTATTTATTTATTTGTACAGTCACGAATAAAGGTATGTATACACTCGGCTTTATTCAAAAGCGATTTACTCCTTTGTTTTTTAATTAAATTTCATGTAGTTACGAACATAGCATTTTTGAACCCATAGGTTTATGTAATGTATTGTATTTCAACGTTGCATTCGTTATTTCACGAAAAAATCGCATTTGAAAGTTGCCAAGTGTTGACATATTGGTGCTCGTGACTGTACACATAGGTGTAATATATGGTACATGATGGTATAAAATAAAAATAAATATGTTGTATCACTATGTGTTGTCTTGCAAGGCGTACAAGAATTGTTCACCCATTAGGTAATGGGTGTACAGTAAGGCCTATATTATAATTATAAAAATACTGCTATATAACAATTTTAAATCTTTAGCAAAATATAAATAAAGAAACTTTACACAAAGAAATTGTATAGAATTATAAAACAAATATTACACAAAAAATATTAAATTAACAAAATCCTTAAAATAAACCTATGAAATAAGAAATTAGGCAATTAATCAATCTGAGAAAATGCTGTTTCGGATTTTATATTTCGCCTAAATATTCATTAATCGTATAATAATGCTTTCTGTATTGGGAACCTATGGAGTGTTTTGTGAAAGTGTATAAGTCTTTTGAAGCTTTTTATAGATTTAGGTATTTTGTTAAATATTTTTGGAGCCATTCCTAGGTAACTTTTTGAGAATAGGGCGGTTTGATGGGTTTTTGATTTAAGAGCACCTGGGTGGCAAAGTCAAAGTCAAAGTCAATACGAAAACGACGAAACTAAACTTATAGAGCCAAAATCGATCCTGGTTTAATAATGTGGTGTACGAATGGTTGATTAGATTGCAGACGATAATTTTTTTTCCCCGACACAATTGTCCTTAGTTACAAGAATGAGCTTCACGAAACAGTGCTTTCCGAGTCCCATTTAAATCAATTTCCAGCGCAATTAGAAAGAGTTACTGCGACAAAGCAAGCAAAAACGGTAAGAAAAAAAACCGGGTTAATACTGGCATTACTCAAACAAAAAGAGAGAGAGAGAAAGGGGGGAGAGGAGGGGCTTGTGGCTAAATAATAACAGCCGCACGGGTCGATCGATCAGGTTAACTACGCTTGCCGTCGTTGTTCCATAGATGGGTGACCATCTATACATACCAAGACTCCTCCATGCCTCGGAATGCACGTTAAGCCGTTGGTCCCGGCTGTCAATCGTCGATCTTTGACAGTCGTTACGGGTCGTTAGAAACCTGAATGTCTGACAACCAGTCTTACCAAGGGTCAGTCTTACCAATCACTGGGTTGTGGGGTCAGACAGGCAGTCGCTCCATGTAAAATACTGTTATGTAGCTGTACCCGGTTAGACTGGAAGCCGACCCCAACATAGTCGGAAAATGGTTAAACAGATGAAGTGACTCAAACAAAAAGACTTAAACTGTAACAAAACTGCAATTTTACCGAAACTGACAAAAATGTTCGTTTACAATCATCGGTTTGTGTTAATTAAGAAGTTGTAGCATCGTTAGTATCTAGTTAAGTCGAGTTCGTTAGCAAAACTCGGTTACCGCCCGTTAGTCGTTGATTGTCGGTGAAAGTGAGAATGCGAGAATGTTCCCGGTAACTTACTTATACACCGAAGAAGTGTGCTCACTTACAAATTGTCTATTAAACGTGTGTTTGTAGCGCGTGAGTTTAACTATGTAGGAGTTGAAATTTTCAGTGAGTTCAGGTTTATTGAGGATTATGATATCTCACAAGGTAGATGTTTGTGGAAATGCCAGGAGGACGCCTTTGGAGGACATTTAGTGACCTTATTGGTGATGTTCTTCAGAAAGGTCAGGTGAATAGTACTTGCAACCGGCGTGCGTGTATGACCAGAACGCCAATTCTCATCATTTAAAACGTTAAAAATCTAGTCGCAGTCTCATCTCGTCGACAAACACATGTAAAAAACTTGTCAAAATGTAGGGAAATTAGAGGTATTTTTGTCAGATTGAGACTGAGATCACACTGTGAACGTTCTTAAAATTACGAGAACTGCCACTCAAAATGTGAATGTTCTTAAAATTACGAGAATTGCCCCTCTGATGTATAAACGTAAACGAGGCAAAAGGATTATAATATATGGATCGTAGCAAGTGGCGTTCTGTAGTTTCTGCGTACCGCCATGGGAAGAAGGCTTGAGTTTACATGATATCTTAGCAACACCTACCTTCCATTACCGTGGCTGAAGATAAAAGGTCGAATTTCCCTAATTTTAAAAACTTGATCCCTTGGCTGTTAAAGTTATTTTTGTTAGTATCAAAATGCTTCCCAATGCGCTTTGACAAGTTATTAGTTATTAAGGACCATTAACCCTCATATTAAATGTTATGTTGAAAAATACTCCGAACCGGGGAAAGAATGAAATCTGCTTTCGTGGGGTCTGAGTTTCTTAACCGATATTATTCGACACTCACACTTTGGTCGACCTGCGTACAAAGCCTTGAAACAGGGCCCAAAGGCATTCCAAAACTGCGTTTAATAGAATCACCAACAATTTATTAGCCATCTATATTAATAATAAAGCTGAAGAGTTTGTTTGTTTGAACGCGCTAATCTCTGGAACTACCAGTTGGATTTGAAAAATTATTTTTGCATTTGATAGCCCAAGTCTAGGAAGGCATAGCATCACCCTAGGACTCTTAAGAACCGAGAAAAATTACAAAAAAGTATAAAAGAACGCGAAAACCAAGTAATAGAGCGAGCAGGCGAGGCTATGCGATGGGGTGGGTTGGAGGAATTATTTTTTCGCAGACGGAGTCGCAGACACAAGCTAGTCCATAAATAAAATATCAATTACAAATGAATAAATGTAATCAACAAAGCGCCTGCATAATACATGGAGCATGCTACCGATTACTGTCAATTGAAATGGACGCCTGTTGTGGTACAATGATAGTGCGATGTGATAACCTGTCAGTGCTCGGCTGTCACCTGCCAATGGGATATTGAGTGTATTGACGAGATTTTTTTTATGTGATAGTTTTGGTTTTGTAATGTTAATGGTATATTATGGTATATGGATATGTGTTTGGTTATCAATGTAAAGTTAGTTGGCTAGATGACATATGGCAAATAATTTAATTAAATGTTTTGTTAATTACTTTGCATACCTGCTATTCTGCCCTGCTAAGCCGAAAGGCGCTATCTCTGAGATACGCCCTTTTAGTTTTTTTTATACCATTCAATAGCTAGAATAATTTCGCATCTAATGGTATAAACCAAATAGCGATATCTAATTTAAAACATTAAAATAAACCACTAAGAAGTTTTTTTATATCTCAATTTTTCCTTAAATTACTAAGAGATTTGACGGCATGTCGTTTTTATGAAGCCAAATAGCCTTATATTAGCATGAAGCATTGTCTGGACGATCTAAAGATGAGATCATAAGTGCGTATTATCATTTTTTAATGTTCTATCGGGATATGACAAATATAGTACTTTGGGTATCCACCCCTGTTTGAGCAGAACAATTATCCAATTGTTCTGCTCAAAATAAAAACTGGACGTTTTTTTTCGTTTTTAATCTATGTTATACATTCGGATCAGATCAATGCAGAAAAGATTATTGTTAAATACTTCGAAGCCGGACACACATTTATGTCTGCAGACTCTTTTCACCATAGAGTAGAATTGGCGATGAAGCGAATGAAAAATAAAATATATGACTTTGATGACTTTTGCGAAGCTGCAAACAGTGCTGGAAAAAAAGTAAATATCAAAAAAATGACAATAGATGATTTTTATGAGTGGCAAGACTATACGACCCAATACAAACTTTCCCGGTTATCACCACGACCTTACATTAGTGACATTGTTGAAGTGGAAGTTAACAGAGGCAGTTTTGACATTAGGTACAGAACTGGTTTCGATAATGAACCCATTACGGCTAGCATTATAGGTACAAAGTTCTTAAAATTAGACAAACTTCCATCCCTAACTAAAAAAACATTACCAGCAGGAATATCTCAAACAAAAAAAAAAAAATATTTTAAAATCTCTTTCCAGTTTAATACCTGCTAATAGAATGTCTTTTTGGCGGGGACTACCAACTTTTGATTAATTTTATTTCATAGAAAGCAAGTAAATTGCTTTAACTTTTTTTTGTAATTTGCTGCTACATTTAATAAATTTGTTAAAAAAAATATTAAATGAAGTTTTATTACAAATTTATTCGGTATTTTCATCAAATATGAAAAAAAATCATTTTGTATGGAACTTTCTATGAGCAGAATAAGACTAAAAGCAGTATCTCAATTTTTGAAGCCTTTCTTTTTAATAAAAATAGCGGTATCTCACAAAATAGGTATAATGGTGCCATTTATGGATAATTTAGGTATGTCAGTTATATCTAGGGTCAAAAATACGTTTATATAAGTTTTAACAGTTTTAAAAATATTAGTTTTAACCCCCGTTTGAAGGTAGGAAAAATCCATTCACAAAAAGTCGTTTTTCTCAAAACTTACTCTGATTGAGTTAGCGCTTTTCGGCTTATCAGGGCAGTATTGTCTATAAGCAAGTTTTTCTAACTGAACAGACAGTTGTGCTGAAGGGGAGTTTGTTGCGCCACTTCTTTCCAGTGAAAGCACTAGGAAGTGGGGAAGGGTGGGCGTTTTAGGGGACTGTCTTATGTAGGTAGGTACATACCTAATTTTGAAGAATTTCGAAAAGTGCTGATTTTCAATCTAATCTGATTTTTTTTTAATCTGAATTTTGATTTGATCTTAGGGTAGCTTTGGAGTCCAATTGCTTTAGTAGTTTAAATTCAAAATGTTCGAACAGGAAGTTGAAGTGGCAATGGGTCGGCCACATTAGCCGTAGAACCGATGACCGTTGGGGTAGACGTGTTCCTGAGTGGAGATCGCGATTCAGCAAACGTAAGGTAGGACAGATACCCTCGGGCTAGATGGAGCGACGATCTTCGGGGTGGCTGATAACAGCAGGTAATGGATGCGAGTTGCCGAGAATCGAGCTGAACCAAGTTGCTTAAAGTTAAGTAGTAGCGACTGTTTATACATACATTTTTGACGTTAAACGTCACTTAACTTTAATCATCGTTTATAAATAAACCCCTTTATTTAAAACTTTCAACAACCCTTAAATATTAACCCTCCTTATTGTTATGAATACTTGAGAGTTGTTTAAAGTTTACAACCAAATCTTCAAACACCAGTTACCATTTTTAGTAGTCAAGTCCCCAACTTCATGAAGCTCGCACTTCGCAAACATAACACACCCGAACCAAGCTAATTATGTGGCTCAGTAAAGTGTTAGTATGCCACTAACTCTGATACCAGCGCGGCATACAAATGAATCGGTGGGTTATCGTCGAAACCGCAGGTGTTATCGTTACTCGTATCGTTAAAAGCGGTTACTGTGGCAACGTTCGATTCGAATAATCGTTATTTATTTTAGCGAGAAGTATCGGATTTTATGTTATGATATCGGATGGAGGTTTAGTGTGAACGGTCTTAAGGTAATTGGGTTATGAGTATTCTGGTTTAGAATGAGAATGGTTTCACATTATTTTTAGAAAATATTAGACTACGCTATCGTAGTCTAATATTTTCTACTATGTTATACAGGAAGTTTGAAACTGCAACTTGAAAAGATTGGTGGGACGACTGCCTCGTTGCTCTATTGGTGGCAAGCGCCGCTACTGAGCTCCTGGATGAGGTCCTGGGTTCGATTCTCAGGTCGGGCAAAGTGTTATTAGGGTTTTCCCAGCCAAGAGTCTGGATTTGTGCCCAGTTGAAGGTAATAGGCTCGTCCCCTATTACATGGGACTTAAATGTAACTGACGACTTTGACGACACGGTTGGTGCAGTCGCTGTGCGATCGACTGCTGCGCTGCGTGTCGCGGGTTCGATTCCCGCACGGAACAAATATTTGTATTGCCTACAGGTAATTGTTCCGGGTCTGGCTGCTTGTGTATGTGAGTTTAAATGTTTGTAAACGCACTCACGATACAGGAGTAATTCCTAGTGTGGGGCAACGTTTATTAAAAAAAAAAAAAAAAAAACTGTCGAAATGTGGGTGTACTATATCTACACGTAAGTGCACCGTGCAACTCTTCCTAACCCTTCGAGAAAGACAGGTGTGATGTTATGTTTTTCTTATTTTTCCTTTCCTACATTTTTGTTCAACTTTTGCCATCTTTTACTTAGCTTAAAGATAGGTAGGCACTAACAAATGTGATAGCCAATTAGCTACTCTATTTTTCTACGAAATAAAAGAGAAATTAATGTAATATATGGCTTTTATTTTAACAATGTTTTTTTCATACTCTTAAATCGTATTAAATTAAATTCTCGAGAGGAATCAGTTTCTTCTTAAATGAGGTTAAAGGCTGGGATTGTAGTTTTTCACAACAATTGCCCGCGGGGAGTCGAACCGTCTTATTATGTAGAAGAAATTTAATTAAGAAATAAAGCTCTGTTGTTTTTGTAACCAACTATTTACTGTTCCATCGTTTGGTGATAACAAATTGTTTCTTATTTACTTTTAAACAATATTCTTTAGTCATCGGCATCATCATTTCAGCCGAAAGACGTCCACTGCTGGACATAGGCATCCCCCAAGCACCGCCACTATGACCGGTTCTGTGCTTCTCGCATCCAACGGGTTCCTGCGGCCTTCACAAGGTCGTCGGTTCACCTTGTGGGAGGCCTTCCAACGCTACGTCTTCCGGTACGCGGTCGCCACTCCAGAACCTGTCGGCCTCATCGGTAATTTATTAGCAATTCTTTAGTAATAAAATACTTAATTCTTTGATTCTAAAAGTTAAATTTAATATAATTAATAAAAATAATATTACATAAAAATGCTTTTATTTCAGTACCTACTATTATTCGTAAAAGCACATCCTCGTTGAATCAATCGTTTTATTTCTTGTTTCAAGAAAAAAAAACAAACGACCATCACAAACAAACATACTGCAATAGAGATAAAAATAAAATATGACCCTCGGTTATACTTCAAGTGAAGATGATGGTTTCGCCTAGATAAAGCTATGATAAATACATCACATTGCTTTACCCACTCACCGTCCCAGTTTTTCTCATTTATTTTTCACTTCTCTGTGTACTATAAGTTGAAACATCAATTTTGGAGTAGCTCGTGGCTAAATACGGCACATAACAGGCTATAACAGCCGCACGGGTCGATCAAAGGTTAAGCCACGCTTGCCATGGTCGGTTCGTAGATGGGTGACAATCCATTAGATATCGAGACTCCTCCGTGGCTCGAAAAGCCCGTTAAGCCGTTGGTCCCGGCTGTCGTTCTTGTATCTTCGACAGTCGTCCACAAACGTCTGACAACCAGTCTTACCATGAGGTGTTACCCGGTAACTGGGTTGCGGAGGTCAGATAGGCAGTTGCTCCATGTAATACGATAATACCCCTTTTTTTTTTTTTTTTTGTGGATGGGAAATCATCAAATGACCCCTCCCGCTCTGGGTGGAGCAGAAGGGAGTGTCAGACTCTTACTGACTAAAACCCACCCGTGTTCCTTCCTTAGCCCTTTATGTACCAGGGCAGCGGTAACCCTTTCGGACGATCCCACTACCCCGGCAGGCTTCGGCCCTCTCGGGCCCCGTCAACTACGCTGACATCTCTTTGAGGCGCGCGTGGAACACATACGCGCCGTCCGGCACGGGCCTGGTCCTGATCGGACGGAGAGCTACCCATTGCTCTCCGCCCGCAGGCCCGCGCCTACGGTGGCCGGGAGTCGTCACGCGGCTCCCGACGCCCGGAGCGTCTCCCTCGGCGGCTGAGGCGTGAGGATCTCTCCCTCGCCCATCCCGATAATACCCCTTGGCTTACCAAGGGGTGTTATAGCTAGAAAGTCTGAAAACCAGTCTTAACTGGTTGTCAAACTTTCGGGCTTCTGACTACCTGTAACGGCTGTCAAAGATCCACGAATGACAGTCGGGATCAACGGGGTTTCGAAGGGATTTCGGTATGTTAAGATGGTTACCCATCTACGGAACGGCCACGGTAAGCGTAGCTTAAAGTGATAGATCGATCCGAGCGGCTATTATTTATGAATATGAGATTTATGAAACAAAAAATAACAATATTATTTTCACGTTAAAATGTTTCTATTAAAAAGTCATTTGCACATAGATTCCAATAGTGTCGCTAAGAATATTGAATATCTTCACTGCCGTTTACTGAAAGTATCAAGTACGTCCGGGAAATTCATTTCCGGTCACGTACAGACTTCCGGCCAGTGACTAAGGAGCTGATGGAATAAAAAAGTTCCTCGACTTTATAAATATTTGTGAGGAAAATGTCACAAACAAGAAAACGAGATAAAAAATGGACGGTTGGTGAAAGAACTTCTTATAAAAGTAACAATTAGATGTATACTTTGAAAGTTTTGGAAAATGAAGAATTGAGGAAAATGGTGGTGGGTCTGTAGTCTTGTTAGTTCCTTAGATAGAAACTTTATAATGAATGCATAGAAATTATTTTAACTATGCGTACGGAAACCGATGAAGTCAGCCTAAAAATAATAATTTATATGAAACCTGGATAAAGGGTTTACCTTTATATAGTAGGTAGTTTTTTTTTTAAAATTTATTGACAATGGGCTAAATTTATTTATAATAATTATAATTATTTATAACAACAATAATATCAAACCTACTACAAAATTAAAATTTTGCACGAAGTATTTTCAAAACTAGTTTATCCTCTGGTCTTCGAATCTACTAAAGATGAAAACCAGGCTTGTAATAGTTTTGACTACCCATGCAAACAACTATTTGCGGGGTAATTGCGTAACTCTCTAACAGTAGGAATGGCTTTCATTGTGACAGTTGAACAATATTCATTGCGTTATTTACGTTGTTAACAGACAAACTTTTCGAACATATGACGCAATGGATTAGCAATATCCTTCAAAGTGATTCAGATTGTGATTGATAGTGTGTCACTCAATGAGGGTTCTGAACTAAAATTAAATTATAAAACATCCTCAAAAACGTTTTTAATTCTATCTTTATTGTTCCCTGAAAGTGGCGTTCTGGGCTAACTTCTAATACACTGTCGTGCCATTGACACGACGAAGTAGAGTTCTATAATAAATAATACAGGGTGGCAGGGACATCGACACCCAAACTGTATCCATGAATTCAACACATGATTCTGAAACCCCTAGCGTAGAAATTTTTCGTTGGTTATAAATCGGTGCGTAATTTTGCGGTGAAAAGCGTGGATGGTTTTCATGCCATTAAGCGGAAGCGTTGTGCATTTCTTATGAGGCGCGGGCCAGCTGGAACAGCCTTCTGAGCGTGTTTGTGGGCCGCTGGGACTCGCCGATGTGGAGGCACTGGATGCGACTACACACTGTGGGTGGTGGCATCCAGGGTTTGCCCTAAACTGGCACTCCTGGGCTGTGCCACTTTGTGATTTTAATTTTTTTTTTCTGTTAATTTGTTGTTGTATGTGCTAACAATAGTTTTTTAAGGTTTTTGTGTTACTAACAGTATATGGACTTCGTCTGACATAAATTTCTTATTATTATTATTAAAAAAACTGTTATTTCATAGAAAAGTGGAGTACCGCGGTCAAAATGTATGGAACAGCAAATTTTTTTTTTAACTAACTGGCTAATAATTTCATAATCATGTACTCAATCCATGATAACATTCGATGTCCCTGCCACCCTGGACATTATGCAAAATGTTTATCCACACAAGATTGAAGTAAATTCTGTACTGCTATGTACAAACTGTGTTTAAGTTAACGTAATCTTGCATGTGTACCGTACTACTGTAGGTACGTCTTACATTATAACATTAGCTGAGATGCTGTTGCTATTGTATTACATTATGGAAATAGATTATCTTATACGTTAGGGGGAAGAGTCTTTCGTTAATAAATAATGTTATTCGTTATTGACATAACTTAAGTGATGTCTATAAATACGTTTCTTACGTATTTGATAAATAAGGTACGAATAATATATTTAAATTGTAGAATTCATCTTGGAATGGTTCTGGCCCTTCTTTCGAAATCAAAATTAAAAATCATTTATTGAAATTAGGCTGTGAATCAGCAGTTTTTGAACAATAAAATTACATTAGACAGTCCCCCAAAACGCCCGCCCTTCACCACTTCCTAGTGCTTTAGCTGGGAAGAAGAAGTGGCGCAAGAAAATCCCCAGCAGCAAAGTGCCTTTTACCTGGAGCTAAACATTGAGGCCTCGCTTTCAAAGCGTTATGTGTTTCTACAATGACTTTCGACAGGATTGACATAACCTTTTTGGTAGTTTATGTTAATACAATACATTTTCGACTTTTCCATAAACGTCAATGGCTGATAAAATGACAGTTGTCTAGGTCATCTTGTTCTAATCTATTCGGAATCCTTAGTATTATAATCACTGTGTCATTTCCATACTTTCATTACAAAAGTAGTTACTATTCAAATTCAAATATTTTATTTCAGATAAAAATCCATATAATGTTAGTATAACTTAGCCTAATGTTAGTGTTAATTTAATTTAAATAAAAGACTGTCTGGACTCTTACCCACCTACGTAAAAGGCAGGAGTCCCACTGGTCTGAAAACACATTCAGGATGACATTGGAGGAGGAGCGCAAGCACGTATTATATTCAATCCGCCCCTGCTTCGCACGGGTACAGTCACGAGCAAAAGTATGTATACACTCGGCTTTTTTCAAAAGCGATTTACTCCTTTATTTTTGAATGAAATTTTATGTTGTCTCGAACATAGCATTTTCGAACCCATAGGTTAATGTGTTGTATTTCAACGTTGCATTCATTATTTCACGAAAAAATCACAATTGAAAGTTGCCAAGTGTTGACATATTGGTGCTCGTGACTGTACAATGTACTAATGCGGCGACACGTCAAAACATCTAGATTTCTGTGTTTTCTAAGTTAATAATTAGTGTAATATACACATAAACCTTCCGGAATAAATTCTCTAAATGATGATGAAAACCGCATTAAAACCGTTGCGTAATTAAAGCCGTGTATCCTGCGCGTGTTTTTTCGAAACATTACACAAAAACGTCAAAACAAAGAGGCATGGCCATACACATTTGTGTATGAAAACACGATGTTTTTGATTTCCGAGCTGCATGGAAAACATTCCCCGTGCGGGTGAAGACGGAAAGGGTTTGTTTCATTTTCATTTAGCATTTTTACCGCAAAATTCCAACTGACACAGGATTTGAGGTTATATTTCTTCTGAATAGTTGACACACTAACAATATTTTAATACGCAGGAGCCAACTTGTGTATGAAAACAAATGTATAGGTGTAAGGTTTTTGTGTAATGTTTCCAAAAAACACGCGCAGGAGACACGGCTTTAGAATAACAACACGGTCACACCGAGAGACACGAAAAGCGACTTTAATTTATAATATACACATATACAGGCTGATTTTTTAAAGACCAGCCAAATTTAAGGATGTGGTATAGACCATCAAACTGAACAACTTTCTCCATGGGACCAACATCGTAATCGCGAATAAAAATTCAGCCGTCCCATACATTTAGGTCGAGTAGGTATTGAAGTTTTCTATGGGACAGTTGATAAAATTTTCGCGATTACGCTATTTGTCCAATGGAGAAAGTTGTTCAGTTTGATGGTCTGTACCACATCCTTAAATTTGGCTGGTCTTTAAAAAATAACCCTGTATAGATAGATATTTCTAAATGGTTTAATCCCCGTTCACACATGATACAATCGCTTCATAGAAATATTCCTCTTAAAATGATCACCCTTTCTAAGTATCTCAATGGGACCTTAAAATACATGCGCCCTCTGACTTACCACTTTCGATCTTGTTCGTAATAATAAAAGTATGAGAAATCCCTTCACTTGAACGATATATTACTGCCTGCGGAAACATAAAAACTATGGAGGAAGCACGGATTTAGGGGACGGGTTGCAAGGGTCCCCCAGATTAGATTTGTTTTTAAAGAATTTGCTTACGTATCTCAGGAATTTATCATTTTAATGTGACATTTTCGGAGAGAGGATGCAAGTGAATTTTGTAGTACAAAATTGGTATGCCCCTCTTTAATCATGATCTATCGATGGGAAGGTTGCTTCATGTGCCTACTGTGCAGTTATATCTATGCTGGGACAAGTTATGTGTATCAGAAAATCCTACTAATATTTAAACGTGAAGGATGGATGGCTGTTTGTTACTCTTTCACGCAAAAACTACTGAACGGATTTAGATTAAATTTGGCACACATAAGGTTTATAACCAGGATTAACATACAGAATATTTTTAATCCCAATATTCCCACGGGATCGAAACTAATGCAGATGAAACCGCGGGGCGCAGCTATTATTTTTTATATACGGACCCATGATGTAGGTATTGAGGCTAAACGAACTACACCAAGTCACATCATCATCTGCCGAACCTTTTCCCAAATATGTTGGGGTTGGCTTCCAGTCTAACCGGATGCAGCTGAATACCATTATTTTACATGGATCTGCTGCCTGTCTGACCTTCACATCCCAGTTACCAGGAAACAGGAAACCCCTTGGTAAGACTGGTTGTCATACTTTCAGGCCGTAACGACTATCAAAGATCCAAGAATGACAGGCCGGGACCAACGGCTTAATGTACTTTCCGAGGCACGGGGGTCTCGTTGTGTAAAGATGGTCACCCATCCACGGGCCGACCGCGGCAAGCGTAGCTTAACCCGACCCGTGCGGCTGTTATTACTTAGCCACGAGCCCCACCTAAAAGCAAGATCAAGCCAAACCAAGAACTAGACCAAGTGTTTTCTTTTTTATGTTTCTTTTTTCATCTAAAACACTTAAGGACGTAAAAATAATAAGAACTAGGTACCTAATAAGAAAAAAGGTAAAAAAAAACTGCCTTCAAAATGATAAAGTAGTTAAAAGACAACTAAACTTTGTTTCATTACTTTTATGGCCCATTTATCTCGCTTTTCCTAAATATTTTAATTTGAATTTGTAACCCAACACAATCAGTCTATATGGTTCCCACTGCTGGGACACAGGCCTCAGCCTAGTGTGGGCCATTTACCACGCGGTCCCAGTGTGGGTTGGTCGACGTCACATGTCTTCGAATTTTTTGGTTCTAGGACATGCCGGTTTCCTCATGATGTTTTCCTTCACCGTTTTGAGAGTAGTAGTGATGAAATAATTTACACAAAGTAAAGCGCCTGTCTGGGTTCGAACCTACGACCTACAACTCGTTAGTCGCGGCCGGTACCCAGTGGCCACCACTGCTCATAACCTATAACACAAAAGTAAATAATTTAACCTCAAACCATCTTCCAAATCCCCACCTGTATCTCGGCAGCTATTCAAACATCACTCGCCATAGGGGCGTGGCGTTAACAGGATGTTTACTTTCCTCCGGTAGATAAATGTGCAGTGGATGGAGGGTTGAGTATCCCTTTCTTTCTATCAAACCGAGATAGTGCGTAAATATCTTCTTGTTGACATTATCTTGATATATGTGTTGATGTACTGGATATACCTACAGTGTTAATTGTATTCGTCATGATACTTTTTGTGACGTCGTCTTTTCGTGTTCTTGGGAGGTTCTATAGAAATTTAGCTAAGTATCGTGACCTGTTTTACCGGTTTCTTTTAATCTGCTGTTAATTTACCTGGAGTATAGTTTTATACCAATTCAATTCCAAAGTATCCGGTATCATAATCAGCCAATGTCATTCCCACTGCTGGGAAACAAGCCTACTATCTGTGAGAGGGAGTGGGCCATCCACCACGCAGGCCCAGTGCGTGTTGGTGGATGTATCCGATAGTCTGTAAAGAAAGAAAGAAAAATATTTTATATGGACACACACAGGAAAAACAAATAGTAAATAAAGGAGCATCTAAAACTAACAAAGTTACAGTAAAAACAACCAAAAACATAAATAAACAAAAAAAGAAGACCTGTGCGAGGCCAAAAAGGCTATCTTAGCATAATGCTGCGATAAATACCACAGCGCTGGTATTCTGTTAGGGCCCGATGTGACAGGTGATCCATGCAAGTCTATCTTGATAGCAAAAATTGTCATTTACAGTTTCAACGATGTCAAGATAGAATGAAATAATTCATAATGCAACTCCTACTCATGCACATAAAACAAATTGAAACAATAATCATCGCATCCGGAATCAAACACCAGCTGACATCCCACAGCATCCTGTCTGACATTACAACAACATGTTCACTTTGTTCCGGAAAACTGACCTAGACATGTAGATTTATTAGACTGCCTGTATATTGGAGCGGAACGGTGCGGACCTAAGGAAATAATGAAATATTTTTAACCTATTGAATTCCATATCTCGGTAACTCCGGTTCTTTTCCGGTTAATTTAATTCCTGATTTTATCCTTCAAAAAGAGTCTAAGCACAACTCGCTCCATAGCACGCTGAGCGACCTTGAATTGGTAGACCAGCCCAACCGTCAGTATCCAAGTTTTGGCACCGTATGTCATGACAGGCAGGACCGGAGTTACCGACATAGCTGGCAGAGTAAGCAAACTGAAGTGGCAGTGGGCTGGCCATGTCTGTCGAAGGACCGATGGC
This sequence comes from Apamea epomidion, assembly GCA_947507525.1. NCBI lineage: Eukaryota > Metazoa > Arthropoda > Insecta > Lepidoptera > Noctuidae > Apamea > Apamea epomidion. The sequence goes on from OX382237.1 coordinate 12,566,539, forward strand.
CGCTGGAGCAGACGAGTCCTGGAGTGGAGACCGCGTATCGGCAAGCGCAGTGTGGGTCGCCCCCCAGCTAGATGGAAGGAAGACCTAAATAAGGTGGCTGGGGTAGATTGCAAGGACAGGGTGTTCTGGCGTAGTCTGGCTGAGGCCTATATCCAGCAGTGGACTGCGATAGGCTGAGTTGATTGAATTCCATAAACAAAATTTACGTCTCCGACTCGCTCCGCTCCAGTGACCAGTGAAGCTATTTCCAGCTGAGCTAAGTCCACTAACCCCATCTACCCATACTTGTCTCAAAAGCGTTGAAACATTGTCGCTCTCCACCGAACCCTCGCGCCGCAGTAAAAACACACAGTACAGTAAAAATGGCTACAGCTGGATCTACAGCCGATCGGAGATTAGTTTTATTTTCTACAGCGCAATGTTGGTATGCAAAGGTGTGTCCTCTGAGCGTCTTATCACTCCTGTATCAGGGCTTCGCACGACTCTGCTCACTCGATCTTCTCCTCTTATACCCAATAGAATTCCACTAAATTCTTGTCATTCTCGCTTGAGTGAACAGGGACACTTCGCTCCTCAATGGTTCCTCCTCGCTCTGCTCCGCATACTCGCTCCGCTTCAATAGCCAGCAGCCTTACTCTCGCTCCTGATGAAACTGAAACAAAGTTAGGTTTATCTTACAAATTAGAGTTTATTTCAGATACATTGTTACAATTTAATGTTTAACTAGCTCCGGGGTATATTGTTTGGAGTTTAAGGAATCTTGTTTCTTTGATAACCAATTATTTAGTTAATTATTTTGGTGTTTGATTACTTCAATTGAAATTAATTGATGGATTTAAATGGTTGATTATTATCAGGAGACATTCTTTCGCTACTTTTGCTAAACCATTATTTTCTATTAGAAAAGTATCTACACGATCTTAAAATTCTCTGTTCCTGCTCAGAGTCTGGATTTAAGCCCCGTCAATGGCGATAGGCTCGCCCGCTATTCCTCTTACTTATTTAACAGGAAACTGGCGAAATGTGGCCTGCTATTAAGTCCTCTGCTGAACTCTTCGGAGAAAATAAGCATGAACTTACATAATCTCTACTAACGAAACAGTTCCTAATCATAACTAGCAAATTATTTCCACAGAGCATTCGATCTGTAAACAGTCACCGGTAATATTGTGTACATCGATAGTCTTGTTTGCGTTAAGCCTACCCAATTTGGACTCCCCGGTAAATGGATTTTGAATTTCCAAAATAATACACTGTAGGCTCATGATGTAGTCATATTATGTGAGTAGTGTATTTGCCGAAGGTTTATCGAGGCCTAATTTGTCGAATTAGTTTGGACTATTCTGTGCTGGTGCCAAAACTAGTGGTAATTTTGAGGCTAGGGAACCGGCGGCAGTAAGGTTGCCTAATGTTTGTCTTAGCGCTACACTTAGGGTCTTTGCTTATGATGCCGCAGAATTCGTTTAAGTCAACAAAGGAGGGGTTAGCAAGACTCTCATCGAGTTCAAGGACTTTGATCAACACAGTCGGATCTTAGGAGTTATTTGCAGACTTATGTAACTAGTTTTTTGTATAGCTAGGTACTAAGTAGGACATACAGATGCTTGCAGGGATGGTGCACTCTTGAAACGCTGAGTGTGGTATATCAGAATGATCAAGTGGTTACCTGCAGTGCGTTTGTAATTGCGGTGATAAAAGTTCTAGTGACTATGTTATCGTCAATACTGAATATTGGCTGTTTGAGCAAATGAAGCAATGAATAATGGGGACTGTTGACAAATCTAGTTTGAACAAATAAACAAACCTTCAAAGGACAAAGACAATGACCAACAAACAAATGAATGATACGAATTTGCAAACCAAATCGAGTGATTCCAGAATACGTCATGACCGATTGTTACAAGTCTTTGTTGTTTTGTTAAACAAATTCCACTCATCACCCCTATGGCTTTAGCCGTAAAAAAATTTATGTTCACATCATAATATTGTTTTATTGTTAGAACATTTACGATCATCCCCTCTGTGGCTTGTGTGATCCCGCGTGGCGTCGAAAAATCTGTCACTGATTTGTACATTTTGATTTGTGAGAGTAATTTATTTATTTATATTTTATTTATCCATTTACATATTTCAGGTATCAAGGCCCATATAAACACATACAATACAATATTAATATAACTTAAAAATATTATAAATACATACAACATTAGGTATAATTACACTAAAAACTAACTAACGCACACGAAGTGTCTGCGTCGTGTTTCGCTGACTGGTGTCATGTCAGGCCACGAAACCGGCGGTACATAACACCCTTCGGCCAGAACTCTTCCTTGAGGAACTTCTCGAGATGATGTAAATATGTGTATGTGTAATATTCGGGTGTTTGGATCATAAAATACAAAAAATACGTTACGTAGAAGTGTATTAATTTTCGATTTTGCAATGAAATTTAGTTTTGTATAGAATATTAGTTGAACTGGAAATTAGAGTGGGCTGAGGTCAAGCAAGGAGAGGTTTACATATGTCAACTTTATTATAGACGAAAATGAAATGAAAAAAAAAAATATCACGTCGTCGTTTTATCTTGAATGGCTTTTAATAGAAAATTAGCTTTCCAGCAAACCTTTAAATCAATAAAGTCACTAGCAAGATCGTTCGATATATTCAGGTTGGCTATATTCGACAAAATGTCAGCAGTTATTCTAGCCCGTTCGTTTTCGGAGTTCCGGCAAGCCTAGAGTAATTGCATTACTGCTGTATCTGGACGCAAACCCAAAATAGACATTCTATATGTCGTATGTCGTAAAATATACCTCTATTTTCTGAAATACAGGTTACTTTTACAGCTCAACTAATACTCACGCGAACATAAAATTCGACAATTAGGAGGGAACGGAGGGAAAACAATAAACCTTGGAGCATTGTGATATTTTTACAAGCAAATTTACCGTTGTTAGAGATAGAGCGGTCTCCTTTCCGAAATGAAATACTAGACATTTATGGGCTGTTTACGAGCCAACTCTTTACCGAACGCGGACAACGATATTTGTGTTTTTATTGTATACTTCCGAGTCATAAAGAGCAGGATGGATTTGTTTTATTTCTTTTGTTTGTAATCGTATTATGCTGATTTTGTATGCCAAAACGTCAGAATCAAAAGGTTTTACATGTGTCTGTGTGGTTTAAGTAAATTGGAAGTACGCCTTTCTTGTTAGGGCTTTGTTTAACATCGATAAAGGTGGATAAAAATTAATGAATATAGTGTGTGCAGTAGTACCTTTAAAGTTTGTTTTAGTCAAACGCATAACATTTTTTCATAACATGAATTTACAAAGGGTTCAGTCAGAAAGATCAAGCTAGTTGCCCATGCCAAGGCGTAGTAGGTACCTATGGAATAGAACGGGCAGGACACTCTTTTAAATCATAAAACTCTTACAATTAAGAAACTTTATATTATTAATATTATTTTTTCTTTGTTTATATTATTATAATTATTCATTTTGCATTACTTATGAAAAGCGAATTTGCTAAAAAGCTCAAGATAATACTCCAAAGGAAAATAATTGAAGAATGAGGAAAGAATTACCGGAATATTTTTTACGTAGTAAGTATCAGATTCGCAATGTCATAAAAATTCTAGAGGTCCACGAGGTGCTTATAAATATTCAAATTTGTACAAGCACTGGCCCAGGTGGGCAGGCAGGTTTGCATACGTAAACTCGCGAAGGGTGCGGACACGAAGCACAATAATCCGGCTTCGGTTCGACAGAAAAAGCAAAATCAAAATTCATTCCGTTGACCCGAGCGCCGGTCGTAATTCCACGACAGGGCCGGAAACTATTTCTATTCCAAGGGGATCCAACCCCAAGGCAGCACGCCTCCTTGTTTCCAAATATTTTCCTCTCCTGCCTTAATGCAGCACAATCGTAATTTAAAACATGCTCCCTCGTTTAAAATGAATGCACGCTCGGTTTCTGCCGCCAGATTTGTGGACGGAATGTGTTAATTGTTTCGTTCCATACGCACGGCTGCGGTCGCGATACACTGATATGCTCTCGCTTGACCATGTAATGGAATTTAATGGTCACAATTAATGAGCGGCTACCGAATTTAGAATTTCGGCGACTTACATCGAGACGGCCTCAATAAAAGTTGGAAGTAATAGAGTTGTTGTAATCTTGGTGGCGATATACTGCGTGGAGGGCGTGTTATCGCCTGCGGGACGGTAATGACGGTGCGATAAGATCGCTCGGTAAGGAAGCGAGGGCGAATCGACTGATCTCAGACTGCGGCCAGATTAAATCTCTGTAGGAACTGCCCGCAACATTAACTAATGACACTCCGGAGATGGGACGAACTCCGATAGCCCCCGAATGCCCCCGATCCACTCGACACCGACTCGTTTCAGTTCATTTGAGGGAGTCGCCGGGTAATCAGCATTCAAGAGCTCATCGCCGAAGATAAGACAAGTTTGTGACGGCTGTTTCGGAGTCCAATTGACTTGTTTCATTATCATACACCACGGATATTTGATGATATGGTGTCACTTAATATTTTATCGGATAGGTAATTTTCGTTTATGTGTGCCTTGGGAACCGTAGTCATTAGTATTTCGCTGCCCGCACTTACAGCTTTTAAAGCTCCATTAGCAAGGGCAACATTACAAAACCCGTACAAACATACGAACTCAAAATAAATAAATGCTTTCACGTAATTAAATACTTCTTCCACCCTGTATTATACTGTTGAATTGTTATAAATAGCTGTTGCAAATTGGTATTAAATGAGCTACAAAAAAGGTCCGACTTCAAGTCTCCCCTTCCGAAGTCGACAATAGGGAAATTCGATATCGCATAGGAGAGTCCCATTAAGGTCGAGACTGGTTCGAGATTGCGATAAGTATGTATTTTTTATTGTTAGTCGAGCTGTTGAGATTCGACATATAAAATGTATCAGCTGCATTATGTTTCGAGTGGGTACAAGAACTCTCTGGTTAAAACGAACATAGTGGTAGGATTGCTGTATTAATGATATATTTTTTTTTTTTTTTTGAAAAAATTATGTATGTAATAATGATTAAAATGACTGAATTGCTGTTATAAGTATATTAGTAGTATAAGTATATAATTATATTAGTATAATAGCCGACTATGATGATGAGTCAAAGGCAAGCAATAACAGTTTTGATGTCACTGATGCATTCCATAAAAACTTGTTAGTAATAATGAGTTAGCCTTAGATATTTTAATATACGCACAGATATGATACCGGTCACGTGTGTGAAGTTTCACTAGTTAATTTAATTTGACCTTGTTGGACATTGTCATCGTGATTTGTACATAATTATTAAGCCATGGAACGCAGCATCCTGGGCGTAAAAAGACAGGACAGACTTCAAAACAACACGCTGCGTGCCATAACGGGGAAGAAGCCGGCTGCCCGCTGAAATGGGATTGGGTAGGTCACATCAGCCGCATGTACGATAATCGTGAGGCAAAAGTCTTTATACAATGGCTACCTGAAGATGGACGGCGCCGCCCAGGCCGGTCCACAAAGAGGTGGTGAGTTGACCTGGACGAGTATCGTGGTTTGAGGGGCCACGGGAATACAGTTCCTAGAGGAAGGACTTACTCAGCAGTGGCACAGAATAGGCCAAGTAAAAAATAAATAAGTGCAATACATACTATATAAAATACACTGTGTAATTTCATTAAACAGTCCCAAGAAAAACGTAAACACAAGGTTTGCTGGCTACAAAACTTACGCTAAAAGTACTAAACTAAAACTAATAACAGTTTGCAAAGTCATATATGGCAAAATGACTTGTTGGTAGTTCCAAGTTATTTCGGTACGGCGTGCAGTTTTACGAGTTAAAATGGATCTCATCGATCTTTAGTACTTTGATTTGCATGATATTGAGCCGTAAAAACGCCGTAAAACTACATTTTATAGCCAAATGATGGACTGAAAGACTAGTATTAGACATTATTAAGTGGATAATGTTTTAATATGTCGTGAGGGCCTTGTGGTTATCGCCTCGCCTCTTAAGCAAGAGGTTTTAATCCGGGCAAGTAGTTTAAACATTTGCGTGGGCATTTCCTAAAGTTATGGGAAAATTCATCAAAGAAAAAGTACTTATGAATTGTAAAAGCCACTTTAGTACTTAATATTTCCTTTTTTTCAATAAATATATATAAATTACTTTTTTAAATATAAAAAAAACATTTAAAAATATAAAAAATACCGGTGATGATGAAGTACTTTCTAAATTTATCTTGACATCGGTGAAGGAAAACATCGTGAGAAAACCTGGACCTGGATATAAATTTGAAATCGCTGGTAAGTGTGGTGATCAATGCATGAGCATTGATCACCACACTTACCACTTATGTAAAAAGCATTATTTCGAGACATTTCGAGAGACCAGATGGCTGGCCTATTTTTTGGCCCAAGAATCAGCATTGCCATTCAACGTGGCAATGCTGCCAGCCTGTTGGGCGCGTTTCCTATTGACAGCGATGCGGACAAATTATTTGACGCCCTTTGATTATTTCCCCTCCTTTTTCTAAACTTGTACATACTTATTATTATTTTAAAAAGTCTTAAATTTTACCACCATTTTCTTAGGTAGTCACAAATATTTCTGTAGCTCGGTGCTACGGTGCTAATTTCCAGCGGTATTGTTTGCATGCCATTTGATGTCCGATGTTTAGTGCTGCCGGATCTTCATTGTCTCAGACAATGCCAGCCTACAACACAATAGAACGCTACCTCACTACCTGATGGCCAAAGTGTTAGGAAGCCTTTAGAAAGTCTTCATTGACGTTTTAAACGGATTTAGCATAGACACTGATTTTATGGGATGGAATGTAAGGGTATACAGACAAACGGTTGATTTGATTTAGATGAGACAGTATGTCAAAGAAAAATAAATGAATCAAAAAGTACAATCACTTTTTTTTTTTAAACTGTAGATCGTTTTCTTTTGTTTTAAACTCGACCTGCGAATTTTTTTTCCAACAACTATCATACACTAGGAAATTCTTTTGTAGCGTAAGTGTTTTTATAAATTCAAATACCACATATAAAATTAAGTTTAGTAGGCACTAAAGGAGGTTTGATCTCAAAACGGTAAAGGAAAACATCGTGAGTGGCCTGAGTCCCAGCAGTGGGAAAATTATAGGCTAATTATGCTAAGCAGACTTGTAATTCCACCTTGGTGTTTAAATTCCTGTCATAGTTATGTTTTAATAGGCTACACGTGCATCACGTGTAACTGTTGTACGCTCCTTTTTACTTTTTTACCCGATTTAATTTATTAAAAAGGTCGCCGACGGACAGTGACCCCGTCATTTTCATCATATTAAATTCACTGGTAATTTAATTAACGTTGCATGCAAAATTCTCCTGCATTAAATACTTTCAACTTTTTACAACAAAATTCTTGTGAAGTCCCGGGATTGTGTGTCGATATATAACCACAAAAATGAAGTAAACACAACTCACGCAAAAAGTTATTAAAATTCTGAAAATTTATTTAATTGTTTCGTCTGCATTTAAATGGTAATTGATTGTTTGTTATTAAAACCGTTCTCCTTAACTTTTTTCATCGAATTGAGCAAATAAGTAGATACGTTTTCCATCTGCAATACTAATATCTACCTACTTCCATTAATTTGAGGGGTGTGGTTTTTTTACTAAACGATTTCAAACAAGAAATAGGGTAAAAGTTCTTAAGAACTTTAACATTAACGTAGTATTTATTTGGGGTCCGCGCAACATGTATTTTTTATTTATTTATTTATTACATTTGGGAAAATAAACAGTAGTATATTAAGCATAAACAGTGTTGTCTTAAAATTAAACTTAACAAATATTCTACCCACAACATTTTCCACAAATTACTATATTATATAATAAAAAACAAGCTGTTAGCAGACTTTAACTGTAGCAGGGCTAACTCAATGAAATAGAAGTTAAAAGAAAAAATATAAATAATATTTTATAAAAATATATATATATACATATATATCATGCGTGACTTATCATGCAGGTCCCTAGCCTATCAACAATGATACGTATATTGCGTGAAACCTATGGAGCCTACTGCCGATCCTTTAGAATTTTAGTTATATCGTTTTTAAATTTTTCTTCCAAACTTCTCTATTAGTCGTCATCTTCAGCATATACAGCCTATAATGTTTCCACTGCTTGGACACATGGCTCGTCTCTGCGAGAGGGAGTGGACTGGAATCTACCACACGGGCCTAGTGCGGGTTGGTAGACATCACATCATAACTATACTATATCAAAATAACTATAGTGTTTTCTGTTGCTATGATGCCATTGCATACTTACTCGTACAGTAAAATACGTTTGTTTGTGGCTAGGATTTGCCTACTAATAGGCCAGTCATATCGAACATTAAAATCTCAAGGTAACGGCTAGTTCTGTTTTTTTAATATGTAGTTAGGACCACTACCAGTAGCGTACATATATCCAAGTTTGCAGCTTTGAAAGTCCTATGCTAACTTTGCAGCACTCGAAAAACGCAAAATTTTCGCACGTTTTTTGGTATTCTCAATATAAGTCCTAAACAATGCGTTTAAAAAAAAAACATAATCTATACGTTTGATATCAGAACCAGCTCTGTAGGTTCAATATTTATCGAGATACAGCTCTCCAAAAATTTACAGCTAATAATGTTGTAAATATTTATTAAGCATATTTACAAGACATTACAAGGACATTCATTTGGTTAGAATTGTTAATTTTCAAAGTCAAAGTCAAATCATTTATTTCAAATAGGCACATAAAAGGCACTTTTGAACGTCAAAAATAAAATAAAAATAAAATTGATTCTAGTCGCCCCTTCCAAAAGGTAGTTTTCGTATGGAGAAGAATGGGCAAGAAACTCCACCGTTACTCTTTTAAAATGTTTTACAATATATTGCATACATTATTTATATAATTATATGTGAAGACGATGCACCCAAAAATAAAATTACTATACCACAATAGGTAAAAGAATTAAAATGGATAAATGTAACCATGACATATAGATCAACTATGTGATAGATACATGGTGCTCACATATTCACAAACATTCCAAACGTAGACGATTTTCATAAATAAATAAGGAGAACTAAGTCCGGGTGTGACCCCAAGTAATTACAGAATGTAAATCAATGTCAAAGAAAAAAAAAAAAAGAATAAATTATACAATTACATTAGCAACAGGTTTGATTTTGTCTAGACTCTAGAGATTGTCCTATGGAGCAAGACCAGCATGTTTCCAAGCATTCTTATCTTGGATATAATCCTCTAATTTGTAATATCCTTGCTTACAAAGTGTAATTTTAATATAAGTTTTAAATTTTCTTTCATTTAATTGCAATATTTCACAAGGTATTTTGTTGTAACATTTAACACAGTACCCCATAAAAGATGTATGTACTTTAGATAATCTGAAAAAAGGTTGATCTAATTTATCTTTATTTCTAGTATTAAAATTATGTCTATCACTTATTTTATTAAAAAGATGTTGTTTTTTTTTTTTGAACGCTTCGTGGACGGTTCATAAAAATTGTCAGATTTGATGAATCCGTATTAAAAACAATTTAAACACAACAATACAACAACCAAATACAACAAACGAATTATAAATTATAAATAATTACATAAAACCAAATTATAACATTCATTCATTTTTTAAGCAGCTCTAATTACGTTTAAACTTTCCCCGTGTGTCAAATCCCGCACCAAAACTTCGGAAACCAAACCCCTCAAAACAAAGTTTAATCAAATCACATTAGGAATCATTGACCATAGCTGATCCCAAAATAGGGCGCATCTTGGGTCGTTTATAGTAAATAGGGGCGAATCGTCTAAATTAATTAATTCGTTTGGCGGAACCCACTAATGGACTTTTGTTGTGATACAGACTGTTACCGACCGGTCGGCGTTCTTGTAGCAGCTCGTTGTAATTACCGATGATAAGAAACCCCAGATTGATCGGTGGCTGGGCCCTTATTGGTTAGACGGACGGTTTATTGCGAAAGATGGCCGAATTAAGAGCTCTTATGAGACGAAAATGGTAAAGACTTTTGTCAAGATAAATTCTGTAGCGATGTTGCATTTTTTGGTTGTGAGAAGCTTTCACTGAGTGTCTCGGCGATCTTTAATTAAATATTACGTGGAATTTTCCCTGCATCTTTCGTGCGATTTTATGCACAAATCTCATAATTATGCACCAGCAGCAGCACTCAGATTCAGTAAGAAAGAAAATACATTTATTTAGCACAGATATATAAAAAGAAAACAAATAAAAAGTGCATTGTGAGAAATTAGCAGGAAAGTGAGCCTCGCGGCTGCGCCCAACAGGCCCAGTTCAGCAAAAACGCCAGACATCTAGTACCTGACGCTGGTTCTCAACTGGACCTGAGAACATTTATCTGTAGCTCATACAAATATTTGTTTCAAGTGATCGCTCCCCAAATCTAACCTGCTGTCCGTAGAGAAGGATCAATTTGCAGAGCCATTGGTCCATTATTTTCACAACAATCATCATCATTTCAGCCGAAAGACGTCCTCTGGTAGACATAGGCCTCCAAGCACCTCCACTTCGACTGGTTCTGTGCTTCCCGCTTCCCAATAATGTGTGTACGAGTATTGTAGAGACTGATTTATATTCGCCTCTGTACATTTTATATGTTTAAAGTAGGTAAACATAAATCTAAACTAATATTTTTTTGTATGTTTGTTTGTTATGCTTTCATGCTAAAACAGCTGAACCGATTTGGACGAAATTTAGCAAATGGGTAGACCATGACCTAGCTTAGGATGTAAAATAATTTAGATTCCGATATTCTTACGGGATCGAGGCCTATGCGGGTGAAACCGCGGGGTGCAGTTAGTTAGCAATAAAAAATCTATAGCAGTCAGTGTTACAAAAGCGTGAAGCGCGAATTGTAGTCCCTACAATTTCGGTCCGTACTTAATGAATATCCCTCCGTCTCATTGTTACACAACACAGCAGCAACAATGACCGTCATCCCGCATCCAATAAGTCATCCTCCCTTACCTTGAACAATACGCCGTCAGTTCGGCGCAGACTGACGTCATAACTCATGGCTAATGATGGTGCACGTCAGCATATTGTGCGGCAGCATCGATAGTTGAGTCTGATGGGCCGATCGCGAATTGAGACCTCAATTGAGTAACATCTTCATCTATAGTTAGGGTTGTGTTTTGTTTTGGACAGATGGTGTAGGTACTCATAAAAATGCTGCGTTTACAAAACACATCTATTGAAAATGTTAATGATAGCCTAGTGGTAATGGCCCCAACTTACAAGTTGTAGGTCGTGGGTACGAACTCAGGCAGGCGCTTTACTTTGTGTAAATTATTTTCATCACCACTGCCCTCAAAACGGTGAAGGAAAACATCGTGAAGAAACCGGCATGCCCTAGAACCAACAAATCGAAGACATGTGACATATACTGACCCAAAATGGGCGGCGTGGTAGATTACAGCCCACTCCCTGTCAAAAAGAGGAGGCCTGTGTCCCAGCAAAGGGAACATTACCGGCTGATTATTAATGAATACTTAGCAACGTGTAACTCGCATCCGAAATAGACCATAAATCTGTCCGGTAAATAGATCGCATTAGCACGTGGTTTTTCTGATTAATTTAGTTTCCACTAACTGTACCCTCGACTTCTTTCGCGTGGATGTCGGAAAACTAAAATATTTGTCTTTATTACTTCTTTTTATCAAATAAAAGTAGCCTAAGTTACTCATTATAAAATCAGTTATCTGCCAGTGAAAATCGTTTCGGAGATTAGCCGGAGCAAACAGACAGAAAAATAAAAAAATGTTTTGTTTTATAACTACCGTATTTAATACTTTTATTTGTGCATTTAGTAAGAAGCTGTTATTTTGACAATACAAACATACACTTCAATTTTATGTATGTATGCATGCATGTATATTATATATAGAAGTAAGACACCTATTGTAACAAATATATGAGTCTTGAGAAATATCTACCCCAAAAAAAGGAGAAATAAATAATTTTCATCAGATTTTTTTTGTAATAAAATCAGTCAATATTTGATTGTAAAATAAATGATCAAGCTTGGTGCAATATTAATAGATAATTAATTAAAGTTAATCCTGCCTGTAATCCGTATTTCAGTGTATTTGTAAATCAGTGAGGTCATGTAAAATGTTAATCATGCCGAAACCACATTCGATAAGTAATTTAGTAAGCATAATTTATTTTTATTTCAATAAATAGTTATTTAAGTAGCGAGTATTAAATTAATTAGTATTATATTTGGGAAAGAGTATAGAAATATATGGATAATCAGCCTATAATGTTCCCACTGCTGGGACATAAGTCTCTCCTCAGTGAGAAGGAGTGGGCCGTAGTCCAGCACGCGGGCCCAGTGCGGGTTGGTAGATGACACATGTCTTAGAACTTTTGGTTCTAGGACTTGCCGGTTTCCTTACGATGTTTTCCTTCACCGTTTTGAGAGCAGTGGTGTTGAAATAATTTACGAAAAGTAAAGCGCCTGGTCTGGGTTCGAACTCCTAAGTTGCGGCAGGTACCATTGGCCCATCACTGATACATAGAAAAGTAATCAATGTAATTTAGAAACGCATTGAGTAGGGTCCATTGTTTTTTTTTAAATCGACTTCCTTTATTTTTACCCGACTGCCAAGAAGGGTTATGTTTTACTTAACGTGCTCATAGGGGATTTGTGAAATTCTACGAAAGTACTAGAAGACTAGACTCAAACTGGCTAAACATAATAATCGGGCACACTGCGCATTATGAAACAGTTTGTTTTGCCAACACGAACGAATTAACCGCCTAACGTCTATTAAAATCCATGTTTCCAATTATTGTTAAATGTCAAACGAAAATCAACTTTAACTTTTTCAATTAAATTGATTTTAGATTATTGAAAATGTCATTAAAATGTTGTAAGTTGTAGTGCAAACTGTTAATGTTACACTTGTGTGTATTTATATATAAATAAAAAGAACCTAAATAAATAATAAATACGAATATATGTATGTATATGTATCAAACATCAATACATCAATAAATAAATATCCCGTTACCTACACATATTTTTTCACACACTCACACACACTACGCAGTCACAGTCACACGCACAGACAAACTCACCCACAGACACAGTCGCACACACAAGCACAAGCACCATAACTCACACTTCAACACACATGTGCGCACATTGCATGCGTGCTCACATAGACTTACTTTTTAGATTTACCTAGTTTTCTTTTGCATACCATATAGATTTAATATCTAAGTTATAAATAAATATATATATAAATGTAATCAAGCTAAGGGAGAGCGGCCTCTCCTGGCACAAATGTTTTCACGCTTAAAAGGAGAGATCAACCTCAACACTGTGGAACGAACTTTGTTTGTAATTGAATAAAACATTTTTTCATTTTTTTTTTAAAATTTTTTTTTAAACTGTACTCTATTTGTGCGTAGATATTAATGTTGTTTTTCCAAAGCCACATATTTGTTTACAAGATTGGAAAGTAAATTACGATCACAGTATACCTTAACAGCGTTAACCTACCTCACAGCCAAGACCTTCCAGTAAAACCGCCTCGAATCGAAGAGATAGACACACATGAGTACGACAATTAAACCTGGTTGAAAACACAAACATCATCATAACAATTCATACCCACTCAACACAAACCGAGACAATATAACGACATTAATAAATACTCGATATTGAGACAACTATGGGTCCTTTGATCCTTTCATTAGGTCCATACATACGCGTATTATACAGGGCGACTTGTTAAACAAGGGACATACATACATCTATACTAATATTATGAAGAGATAAAATTAGTTTGTTTGTATGTAAAGGGTAATCTCTGGAACGACTAGTCAGATTTGGAAAATTGTTTTTGCATTTGATAGCCCAATTATTGAGGAAGGCTATAGGCTACTTAAAATCACACTAGGAGCTTTAGAAGCCGAGCAAAAACGATGCGTTGCGACGCGGTGGGCCGGGATAGAGAAATTTTACGCGGACGATGTCTCGGGCAGAAGCTAGTCATACACACAGAGGGACGCACATAATCTAATATCGCGACATATTCGCCAAAAAGGTAAACAAATATGAGTTCTCCTCCTACAGAATAAAGTTCAGTTTACGCTACAACTTCAAACATTTTTATAACTTTTTCAATAGTGCTAGTCACTCTGAAATCAACTTAATTTTCATTAAAATAAAGTTGATATTTGTTTAACTTGAAATAGCGTCAATTTGAAATAAATAAAATTTGAAATTAGATGCATAACGGTACATAATAATTAGAATCCTCCTACTAATATTATGAACGTGACAGTTTGTATGGATAGATGGATGGAAGTTTGTTACTATTCCACGCAAAAACTACTGAACGGATTTGGATGAAATTTGGCACACAGATGGTTTATAACCAGGATTAACATATAGAATACTTTTTATCCCGATATTTCCACGGGATCGAAACTTACGCGGGTGAAACCGCGGGGCGCAGCTAGTTGCATAATAAAGAAAGAAAAATCATTTTATCGCCACAGAAACACGTGCAGTCGACAAGTAGATAATTTATGCTCATTATGATTGTAAGGAAATCGCTTATGAAACATTATTGATTAACCAATAAAAAGTTTTCCGTTTTTCCGCTACCTACACCTCAAACTGGTTACTTCAAACTGTGCAGAATCAATGTCCCTGTGGCCTAGCTCGTCCTGCCAGCATCTTGACTCCGCTGATCTCTCTGATTGTTGCCATTGCTTGTTTAAATGTACTTAAATCTTTTCTCCAAGGCTCGTCTAGCTTCATTGCCTCAGTGCTTTTCTAGTGGTCACCACTATCGATTCTAGCTCTCAGGATTTGCGCTAGGTGGTTTTCTACAATCGAAGTATTTACATGGATAATTAGAACATTGTGACTAAGTAATAACAGCCGCACGGGTTGATCGATCAGTGTAAGCTACTCTTGTCACGGTTGGTCCGTGGATGGGTGACCGTCTTCACATACCAAGACCCCTCCTTGCCTTGGAAAGCACGTTAAGCCGTTGGTCCCGGCTGTAATTCATGGATCTTTGACCGTCTTTTCGGGTAGTCAGAAGCCTAAGCACCTAGTCTTACCAAAGGGTATCGTATTACCCAGTAACTGGGTTGTGAAGGTCAGATAGGCACTAGCTCCATGTAAAATACTAGTATTCAGCTGCATCCGGTTAGACTGGAAGCCGACCCCAACTATGTTGGGAAAAGACTAGGCAGATAATGAATTAATACAAACATTATTTTTTTTTTAACTTTGCCGCACACTAGGAATTTCTTCTGGATCGTGGGTGCGTTTACAAACATTTAAACTCACAAACACAAACAGCCAGACCCGGAACAACTACTTGTAGGCCATACAAATATTTGTTCCGTGCGGGAATCGAACCCGCGACACGCAGCGCAGCAGTTAGTCGCTTAACCACTGCGCCAACCGTGCCGTCAAAACACTATAGTCCTATTTAGTTCCATGATGGCATTGAGAATCGATTGCTTAATACTTCCTTCACTATGTCCTTCGTTTAACCAGTCGCTCTGTATATAATTCCCCCTGATTTATCTGATATCATTTGCAATAGGTACATGTACCCCCGCCCCCCGGCCGGCGCAGGCGTCTTCATTATTATTCCCGCGTAGGATGCTATGCCAATAAATAATTAATGTAGGATTGCTCTTAAATTTCAAGGTGATAGCGGTTATTACGAGGTTGTGTGAGGACGATGCTGTTATTGGATTTTTATTTTGACATTATCGAGAGATTTTGTAAGGGTCTCGGGGCTAAGAAAGAAATTAAAAAAAAATTGTACTGCACAAATAAAATGCACATTATGTATCACATCGCCAACTTTCAAACTCCAGGCTGTTACTAAGAAATAACCAATGGCAAAACCCAATAACACTTTGCCCAGCCCAGGAATCGAACCCAGGATCCCACGCCCAGCAGTCGCGCTTGGGACCTCGAGACCAATGACACAGTAAAAAGTGAACAATCCGAGCGATCCGAGTGTATACACTACTAATACACCCCACCTCCACATATTACACACCACTCTTCAGTTCATCTCCATCTTAAATTTGTTATAAATATACCTTTCATTGTTTTCTACCTCCCTTTCTTTAATTTCATTTTACCTTTAACTTTTTATAGTCCAGTTTTACTTGTCGCTACACGACATTTACTATACTACATTTAACCCATACAAAGGTGCCAAAAGCTTCGTATTCAAACAATAAATGATTGAAAAATTTGTCCTTTGCTTGTTGTCGGGGCCTGGGACCACCTTGACCTGTCCTAGGGTAGTACAGAGTTTCAATAGAAAAAGAGGCCAGATGTTACATACTGGTTTTGTTACCATGATGTGTGGATGTACATACATACGCCAGCACATTAAGCTACCCGAAACTGTCAAATTTTCCCAGTCAACCTTGAACCATAAAGCTTTAGCAATAAAGTTAAAAATGTATTAAAGAAATTTGACAGATTGTAGTAGCTTAATGTGCTGGCGTCTGTACTGTACCCTGTTAGGATTCAAACGTCACGTAACGATGGAAGTACTATCTTGGTAGCTTATGCGTAGCTTTTTCCAACTACGTTGAGGTGAATATTATCGTGTCAGTATTTTCCCCAGACGGACTGCCATCTGCCCTCTGCAGTTCGTTTACTGGAATATCAGTATTCTGCGGTAAGACCTGCAGTTGGGTTTCGAGACTCTATCCCGACTGTTGGTCATGGATATTTATTTGTACCTCAGTATACAAACAATAGTATACCACCAGTTAATTCCAATACACAAGTATTGTAATAATATTTTTTTTTTTATAAAACGTTGCCCCACACTAGGAATTTCTCCTGTGTCGTGGGTGCGTTTACAAACATTTAAACTCACATACACACCAGCACACACAGCCAGACCCGGAACAACTAATGTAGGCCATACGAATATTTGTTCCGTGCGGGAATCGAACCCGCGACACGCAGCGCAGCAATCAATCGCTTAAACACTGCGCCAACCGTGCCGTCAATTGGTTGAATGCCGTAATTACAGAACCAATTAAAAAGCCATTGTGTCTTGCGTGGATCCACGAATACGAAGGATCAAAGCCCGCTTGCACCTCATCAGCATCAGCACTCTCCTGCCCGTATCCCAACTTTTTTGAGTTCGGCGCAACATGTCATTTTCGTCCATTCTTCTCTATTAATCATCATCTCGGTACTCACCCCTTTCTAACCATGTCATCATTCACACAGTCCATCCATTGTTTCTTTGCACCTTAAATCACAACCGTTTAGCGCTAAACATATTTAAAACGTTATTCTGTCAATGTCATCTTCAAACAATTAATAGAAACAGAACGATGTTTGAAATAACTTTAGCGATAAGCGTATTTAGCTATTTGTGGTGCAACGGGTCTACTCTCTAAGCAAGATATCCATAGTTTCGGCCGTAGTTACCGGTGTTTCTAACACTGTATCATCACCTTCGGACATAAGATTATTTGAATGACAACACAGTTTGACAGTTGTCCTTACTGCCGATGTGTTTTAACCCGTCCGACAAAATTTATTAATAGGGAATACGGTTCATTCCGATGTGTCGAACTACTTTCGGACGGCCCTGTATCTCCGTTGATGATATTAGAGATTAGGACTGAGACTCATAGGACCAATAAAATAAAATAAAAACGGCCAAGTGCGAGTCCGACTCGTGCACGAAGGGTTCCGTACCATTATCTATAAAAATCACGTATGTTGTATGAGAGCCCCACTTATATACTTATTTTATTTTAATTTTATTATTTATTATTAAAGTAAAAATACAACTGAGTATTTTGTGAATATTTCAAGTGCCTACCTGTTGCCATTGCGATTTTTTTGCCCTTTTTTACTCGATATCAATAATGCATTATTGATATCGAGCAAAAAAGGGCAAAAAAATCGAGCTTGTTGTATGGGAGCGCCCCCTTAAATATATATTTTATTTTGTTTTTAGTATTTGTTGTTATAGCGGCAACAGAAATACATAATTTGTGAAAATTTCAACTGTCTAGCTATCGCGGTTCTTGAGATACAGCCTGGTGACAGACAGACGGACGGACAGACAGCGAAGTCTTAGTAATAGGATCCCGTTTTTACCCTTTGGGTACGGAACCCTAAAAAATACTTACAACAGTCAAGGGCCAAAGAAATTGTATACCACAGCCCCACAAAACACTCCTATTCATTCACTAAGTAACGATGGAAGAAAAAGTGCAATCATCAAAACAAATACTAAAGTTGTCCTGTCTACGCTATCGTTAGGGTGCGGCTACACTGGCGCGTTTAAAACTGTTTACCTTACTAATGAAACTCCATAACGTGACGCGAATATGCCACGTCATAATTAAATACCGCTAGGGTGCGCCTTTGTATTAGCTAAAAGATTTTTAGTAATTAAATTCCGCGATAAATTTTGACGTAGTTTTTTGTGAAGTTTTGAGGTTCCCAAGGGTGATATGATGGTGTATTAATAGCCTTAAATGTTTTTTGTGCGTGAATAATTGGTTTTTAATTGTAGTTAAATGTTATTTAAAGCCTATTTTACGGTAGTGGACATTGGTTGTAATGTAGGGTCGTTATTGTGAAAATACTTAAATATTAATAAAATGTATGAACGTAAACAAAGCAAAAGGAGTATGGAGTCGTAGCGGGTGGTGTTCTGTAGTTTCTGTCTACCCCTATGGGAATGAAGATGTGAGTTTATAAAATACCGCAGTTACACTGGCATAAGTCTTGATCCCGTTGGAATATCGGGATAAAAGTATCCTATGTCCTAATCCAGGTCATGGTCTCCCCATGTGCCAAATTTCCTCCAAATCCGTTCAACCGTTATAGCGTGAAAGCGGAACAAACCAATATAAATAAAATCATATTTTCTTTTTATAATATTAATTTAGATGAATATGCAAATAATTCTCAAAAAGTTCGAATTCTGTGATCATTACGTTCAAAAGCCCCAGTTCATCAGTATCCATCAATCAGTTGATAACGGTAAAAGGCATTCCTTTATTACCTTCCTTAACCTTCTATAAAGAAACTCAGTCTGAAATTAATATTATCGTTTGTACAAGAAAATAAGCAGAAAATATTGGTATTAATATTTCTAGTTATACTTCTCAAGTCCTATTTTATGGTCGAAGATGAAGTCTTGAATAATATTTGAATTAGATCTTAAGGACTGTGAAATTATTTTAAATGAAATGAACGGAATTCTTGAACCGTAATTATTTAATCAGAATGTTGATGGCCTAATCGGTCAAAGAGGAACTAAAATAATATGGTTTTATTTATTAATTTATTTAAACTTTTCGCACAAAAAGGTACAAAGGCGGACTTAATGCCTTAGGCATTCTCTACCAGTCAACCAAGGGTGGTGAAGGGATTAGATGGCAGGTGCTTTGGTTGAGAGGGACAAAGATAACAAAAAATCATAAAAGTAGGTACACAAATACATAAATAGGTTATATACATAATATTACTCTATAATATATATATATACAAAACCAAGGGAGAGAGGTGTTGAGATGACTACGCTATTTGTTTTGAAAATAACTCTGCAATTTCTGCTTAAATGTATACCGACTGGTGGCCGTCCTGATATCAAGAGAAAGCGCATTCCAAAGAAGAATGAACTGAATATGAAAAGAAGAATGAACAAAGTCAGACGTATGAGACGGACAGAGTAAGAGAAGATTGTTAGAAGAACGCAGATTCTTAGCGTGTCAAGAACATAGATATTGGAAGTGAGATACGAGATAAGAAGGAGGAGTGGGAGAGTTGAGAAGGGAGAAAAGCGTGGTCAAAGCGCGCAAACTTCTTCTTTGGCGAATGGACATCTATTTGAGCTCAGACCTATAGCTCGACATCGTCATATTTTCTGAGGTTGAATATGAACCGGACACCATTATTGAGCAATCTGTCGAGCTTATCCAGCAAAACCGCATTCAAATTAAAGTAGCAAATAGTAGTTTTGTAGGCTTTGCCATAGCTACTTATAAAATTCATATTCATATTCATATATTTATTTGCATTCCATAATGTTGTAGAGGTGTTACAATGGTTTAAAGCTAAGGTACAATTATGGACCCTGTAGGGCACAGCAAAGGGTATAAAATTAATGATTAAAATAAAATAAATTTAGAAAACAAATTAACAATGTAAATAAATATAACATTTTATTTCATTGAGATCAGTCTGTTATAGTTGGTACATAATAATTATTTGGTAAGGTCAATTAAACATATATCTATCATATTATAATATTTATCTATGTATGTATGAATGTATCTATACAACTAACTGTGTGTGGTGCCTGTTTGTGTTCAATAGATTTTTTTGTCTTGTATGTATTCGTTTATCGTGTAGTATGCTTTTTTAATTAATATTTGCTTGAGATTATTTATAAATGTCGTATTGTTGGTTTGATCCTTTATAGCATCTGGTAGTTTATTAAATATTTTTTATGGACATTACGTAGGGGCTATTGGAATGTAGTTTCATGCGCGAGGAGGGTAACATTAACATATTTCTATATCTGACAGATCGCTCGGTATGTTTATCGCCGCGGGTTGTGAAAAAGTTCATGTATTTCCTGACAAATTTGCATATTTCAAGGATATAGATGGATGGTAAGGTGAGTATTTTATGTTTTATAAAAAAGGGCTTACAGCTGTCGGTTTGTTTTATGTTGACTATAATCCGAGTTAACTTCTTCTGGAGAATAAAAAGCGTAGGCACATCTGTGCTATTTCCCCACATTATAATGCCATAGCTGAGCCATGCATGAGCGTAGGCGTAGTATGTAGTAAGTGCAGTTTGCAAGTCGGTAGTTTTTTTCACTTCTCGAAGTGCGTAGGTGAATTGTGCGAGTTTTGATCGTAAATTTTTTATATGGAGCTTCCACGAAATGTGTGTCTATTGTTAGTCCTAATAGCGTAAAGTCGTTAACTACGAGTACTTCAATTTTTGTGCCGTTTGTTGTGACATTAATTCATCAATCTTGCCTTCCATTTTCTGGATTGGTTTCCAGTCTAACCGGATGCAGCTGAATACCAGTAATTTACATGGAGCGACTGCCTATCTGACCTCCACAACCCAGTTAATGGGTAATACAATACCACTTGGTAAGCCTAGGTGTTACTCTTGGGCTTCTGACTACCCGAAACGACTGTGTAATGACAGCCAGGACCAACGGCTTAACGTGATTTCCGAGACACGGAAGAGTATGTACAGATGGTCACCCATCCACAGACCAACCGCGGCAAGCTTAGCTTAACCTGATCGATCGACCTGTGCGGCTGCTATTATTTAGCTACGGGCCCCCTAAAACCAAGATCCAAGAATGACTGGCTGACCAAGATCAATGAATGGCTTAGCGTGTTTTCCGACGCACGGAGGGGTCTCGGTCTGTAATGGAAGGTCACCCATCCACGAACCGACCCGGGCAAGCGTCGCTTAACCTTCGATCGACACGTGCGGCTGTTATTATTTATCCCTCTTACTATAGCTTCTTATACAATTCATACCTTGTACAATTTTGTGGGGTAAGCGTACACGCTTACCCCACAAAATTTACCTGATGCTTACCTGAAATTGTGTTAAGGATACATCCTTAACACAATTTCAGGTAAGGAGGGTTATGATTGGCATTTGATATCGAATCAAATACACGCTGCGCCAAACCACGCCACATTTGACGGGTGGCGTCATAGACGGGGTGCCTTTATCCGATTTCAATAAAGATACAGGTACATTGCCTGTTTGTAAATTAATGTTTGTTTTGGGATAATTATATCAGTTGGATGAAATTGATATACTTAATTGAATCAAATTTAATATATTCAATGAAACCCTGATAAAACCAGTGTTTTTCTGAACAATTCATTAACATACCTGCTGGGTACTTTCAATGTAAACTTATATACACAGTCAATACCTCACGCGTTCTTGCCATGGGCGTAGGCAGAAACTACATAAGTACATCTGCCTACTCTCTCATTCGCCAATGAAGATACGGACCAGTGTATGACCAGAAGGCCAATTCTCTTAATTTAAAACGTTCAAAATCTAGTCGCAGTCTCATCTCGGCGACAAACAAATGTCAAAAACTTGTCAAAATGTAGGGAAATTAGAAGTATTTTTTGACAGATTGAGACCGAGATCAGACTGTGAACGTTCTTAAAATCACGAGAATTACCCCTCTGATGGTGATACTCGCGCGCCGGTTGCAAGAAGTACGCACCTACCCTCGGTTATTAGAAACAAATTAGCTGTTCCATATATTTTCACCGCGAAGGTATCGCATTTTTCTATGAAATAGCAGATTTTTATTTTGACAACCGACGAAAAATTTCTACACTATGAGAGGTCTAGAATCATGTGCTGAATTGATAGTTACAGTTTGCGAGTCGATGTCCCTGCCATCCAGCGGATCTATTCTGGAAAAATCTCACCGTGTAAAGTTAGGTGAAGTGAGCTTAGAGTGAGCTGTCAATAGTGTCAATCCCTAACATTAGTTGGAATGACACCTCACTCCAGGCTTACTTCACCTATGTTTTCACGGTGAGATGGTTACAGAATCACACTGCTGTATACTATGTCAATGGCATCCCGTCGCGGAGTTTCCTCTCACATCTCCCTAATAAATACCTCTTGTCAACTAAGCCCGTTATCTTGTCACAAAGTTTCACAATAGGCTGAATTATATACGTCACTTTTCTCTAAGATGAATTTATCACAACTTATAAAAGAATACTTGAACTTTGTACGAAAAATAGACAAGTTAAATAAGAATTTATTCAGTAGCGTCTGAGAATATGAACGATTGTTTGCCCAGTTCTTGACACTTGGTATTAAAATTGATGGATGCCCAGTTCGATTTCACAGACCTAGTTTTCTCATTTTGTTTTGTACTGTATTGGCCTCCATTTTGTTCTTATTTACTTAAAACTTTAACTTGCTTTTGACCTGCGGGGTAATTATTGGTTTTTTTTTGGCACCTGAATGACATTGACAAGGCAAGGACAGCTTGTTAGTAAACATTTGTGAAATTGTAACAGAAATCGTATTGATAATACAATATGGCGGCGTTAGTTCCGATTTTGGCCACGCGCCTAAAGGAGCTTGTAGCGGTGATTTATTTATATATTTAAACCATAATTAATTCGGGGAAACAAGAAATTTTACGCCGACGAAGCAAAATCACTCAGGACCTTTGTTCTAAAATTAACAAACATTTTGAACTTTGTCAATGCCTGTCATGGAATTTGTTTTCTTATATTCAAATGGTTTAAACTTAAGGCTTCCTACAAAAGAGTTGAAATAGTTTTTCCTTTGCTCAATAAATCGGTATACCTCCCGAATCGTTGACATTCAGCATGCCGACCGATTTTCTACTGACTGTCTCCCACGAAATCCCACATGCATGCGTTCTTTCTCGACGCGTTCTCATTCATAATTTTCTATCTTGTAATCTGCCATTCGGCCAGTAATATTGGGAGTGGGTGGAAGTGGGTGAGGACCTAAAAGAAGAAAAAAAGAAAGAAAATTAGTTTATTTGTGGTAAACAAGACGCAGAGAAAGAACACAAACACAAAAAAAATAACAAGTTAGGGGAAGTTATGCGTCACATCCACGCAAAACGGCCAACGCTCAGCATATTGCTACGACCCTATGCGAGACATGTGTTGATTTTCAACGACAGCCGTGGTTGACGTGATGACGTCAACCTAGTAGATACCATGGTTAGTTAAATTTTTGTAGATCCAATCCATGAAAATATATTCTATATTCAGTTCAAAATCAGCCCGACAAGTTGGTTTTTCGCTCCACAGGCTCAAATTATTCACTCCTGAACTTTCTCCGTTTGTTTGTTTTATTTTTTTGCCAAGAGAAAACAAAACAGGGCTGAAAGACGTGACCTTTCTTAATCAGGCTATTATCATTCGAGCCAGCCGTCCGTTCCCCTTCGGAGCTGGGAAATAAGTGCTTACGTCGATAAAGGCATTCTGATATGGAACTAAACTGGCGGAGGAGAGTAATGAGGATAGCGGTAATCTAGATGTTCATATATCTTCCCTCATCTTCTCTCCTGTGTGAGGAGTATGAGACAATCTACACGAAGTTTCATCCCCTACTTAACCGCATTAGGCGATGAATATTTAAAAATTCTCCCTTAGTACTCACCTTCGTTGTATAAAAAACTCTTTTGCAAAATGTCTTGCTTCTAGACGCAGCGGATTAGGCTATGCATCGTCTGTCAGTGAGGAATGAATGAACGACTTTAAGATATTTATTAAGTAGTGTGGATGTGATGAAGTACAGTCCATTCACAGTTATTTTACCTCTGAGTTTACATCACTGTCTATGTAAATCACAGTGATCTTTATTGCCGTTGGAATAAGTTTGCTGTTGCGCTGCTGTCATTGACAAGTTTGTCAAATTCACAGAGATCTTTATTATCATCACAATAAGGTTGATATTGGGTTGCTGCTGTCAGAGGTAAAATAACTGTGAAAGGAGGTAGTATATCGGTTTGTAAGGAGGTTCTGTATCCTGAGAAGGCGTATAGATCAACGTGATTTTATTTTATCGAAACTTGTATCTCTCTCTCTCTAGCTTACATAAAACTCAATAGTAGCATCTACCTTAACGCAGGAAAACGTTGTAATCAGCCTTTGAGTCATCTTGTGCTGACTTGACCCATCTTGTACTCCTTAACGTAACAGCGTCTCTGGGTTGGACTTCATAATGTCTACGATTACGTATCCACTACTAACTACGTGGATGATATCTAAAGGCCAATTCTCGTAATTTAAAACGTTGAAAATCTAGTCGCATTCTCATCTCAGCGACAAACAAATGTCAAAAGCTTGTTAAAATGTAGGGAAATTAGAGTTATTTTTGACAGATTGAGACTGAGATCAGAAGGACAATTCTCGTAATTTAAAACGTTCAAAATCTAGTCGCAGTCTTATCTCGGCGACAAACAAATGTCAAAATGTAGGGTAATTAGACGTATTTTGACATATTGAGACTGAGATCAGACTGTGAACGTTCTTAAAATTACGAGAATTGCCCCTCTGGTTCGGCTCCACACTTAACCTAGCAAAAGTTAATTAATTTGATACTAACATTAGTTTAAAGGTTTCTTGACAAAAAAGGTATTTTATTTCAATCACGAGATGGGTCAAAGGGTGCGCACAATGACGTCACGTCAGGCTTATGATCAATGCTCAAAAACCACCAAATGCATGGGTTGACGTGAACTGAACATGTCCTACCAAGCATAATACATAGTAGAAACCTAATATTTAGGTTAATCGGAGGGGCTCATTGGAATAGCAGCCCTGTGCAACCTACTAATGTAGGTTAGGTTGCACAGTTGCGTACGAGTGCCTTTCCCGGACTATGAGAGTGAGGGAAGAGAAAGTGCACCTATGTCTGAGCACACACTTGTACACCATAATATCTGCTGCGCCGAAAGTTAGTCTCAGTTGAGATTGGTCTGAACGACTATTATAATAATAATAATCTTTATTTATATAAAAAAACAGATTGTAGTACATGAACAAGTTTCAACAAATTGGGTAGTATTAAATCTCTGACAGTCAAGTGGGTGACGTGCTGCTCTCCTTGCTAGGCTATGACATAGCCTGTATTAAGGAGTAACAGTGCCGATCCCCTCTAATTGTATTACTACAATTTTAGTTTTACAAGTTACTTTATTTTTTATTTTAATTACAGGTATTATTGTGCGAGCGCATTTGTGTATGTGAGCGTGTGAGTGTGCGTGTGTGTGTGCTGTTTGTGGTGTGTGTGTGCGTGTATGGGTCTGTGCGTGTTTGTGTGTGTGTGTGTGCTCACGCACATGCGTGAGCGTGCGGCTGTGTAAGCGTGCGTAAGTAAAGGGATTGGATTAGTGTGGGTCTATGTTTTGGGTGAGTGGTACCTTATACAAACTTGTCATAACTTAATTAATTTAAATTCCGTAAGTTTTTTCAATAACGTTATCTATAATCTTCAGTCGAAATATATTCCCTCGAAACTTTGTCGTAACAAATCATATCCGACCTGGTACAGTTCCTCATTGATAAAAACGATAAAAGAGAAATATAAATACTTTAAAAAACATAAAACCTACGGCAATAAAGCTGACGAACTAACATTTAAACTTCTTCGTGATAGGGTAAGAATATTAGAAAGTCAGTGTTACGCAAATTATATGAAACTTACCGAAGCATCTATTAAAAATAACCCGAAACAATTTTGGACTTTTGTTACAAAACGTCATAATATAAATGCAATCCCGAGCACGTTCAATTTTAACAACGAATCACTGCGTACCGGGGAATCAATATGTTAGGCATTTTCAACTTATTTTCACTCCACATTTTTAGATCCCAACCTTATTCATGTTGGTAGCTCAAGTTCCTCTTCTTGTTCTTATACTGAATCCTCAAACCTGTCGTCTGATATCAGTCGTATCACGGTGAACATTAAAGACATAGACAACTTGCTTCGAAAATTAGATACATCGAAAGCGCCAGGCCCGGATAATATCTCATCCAAGCTTCTCGTACGCTGCGCTGCGTCTATTGCACTTCCTATTTCAATTCTATTTAAAAAATCTTTAGATGCTTGTGTGGTCCCTAAACTTTGGAAATTCGCATTTATAACACCTGTACATAGGAAAGGAGCCAAAACGGACATTGCTAATTATAGACCGATATCCAAATTGTGTATCATTGCCAAGGTTTTCGAAAGGATTATTTATAACCAGGTCTATTCTGCTCTGGAACAGTCGTTTAGTCCCTTCCAACACGGCTTTCTTAAAGGTAGATCCACTGTCACCAATCTTATTTTGCTTAATAACTACATCACCGACGCAATGGACCACGGTAAACAAGTCGACGTTGTCTACACAGATTATAGTAAGTGTTTCGACCGAATCGACCACGTCATCCTATTACGGAAGTTAGAGGGCATCGGTATACGCGGGGACTTACTCAGATGGTTTTCCTCTTACATAGAAAACAGGTCACAAGCTGTGGTACTGAATAACTATATATCTAGCTGGGTTTTAGTCCCCAGCGGAGTCCCCCAAGGTTCGTTGCTCGGTCCGTTATTATTTATCGTCTATGTAAACGACATCGACTCCTGTCTGACCTCATCCAAATTATTGTGCTTCGCCGACGATATGAAAATTTACACTACCATATCATCGACAGCGGACATGACGGCATTTCAAACTGACTTACAGTGTCTTGAAGTATACTGCCAAAAAAGTAAGCTCCATCTCAATCCCAAAAAATGCTCAGTTGTAACGTATTCCCGTGGACGATCAGTCCTAGCCAGAACATATACTCTTGGAGGCCATATATTGCCTAGATGTAGTACTATTCGTGATCTGGGGGTTCATCACGATTCTGAAATATGGAGTCCATGCTATCACAAATATATTGATCGTATTGAGCGCGTACAAAAAAGATTTATAAAATTTTTATGCTTTCACCAGAGGGTACCGTATCGGTCAGTTAACTATCTCAAGCTCTGTAAAAAATATCATATCTTACCATTGAGTAATCGACGGGAGATCTCTGACTGTATATTTTTGTTGAAGACGGTTCGAGGTGACATAAATTGTTCTGATATTTTGTCAAGTTTCTACTTCAACGTTCCAAGCAAATCCAAACGGTTCAATCCACCATTACGGGTGCCATTTGCAACTACTAACTACAGACAAAATTCGTACGTTGTGCGTGTAAGTAGGTATTTTAATAAGGTGTGCAAGCAGTTCGACTTTGATCTTTTTAAAACGAGTGTGACCTCGGCAAAAAAGTGTTTAGCAATGAATTTCTTTAAAGATTGAATTCTTCAGACTTTGATTTCTTTTGATTTTTAAAATTGATTTTATTTTTTAACATCTTGGTTTGATGGGAAATAACCTACTGCAATTATATTAAATAATATTAGTTTTTACATATTTTAGGTGATGATCTACTTGCAAATTTTTACTTTTATATATATTTTTTTGGCAATATTTGCAGTGTACTCACTGTTATTTTGTTCCACAGTACTTTTATACCAGACAAGCTCTAGACGTGAAGACCTGTAATTGGCTGTCAGATTATCATACTGTTATTTATCACTATTGTACTTAGCTGTAAGTCTTCCAAAGTCCTTAAATAAATAAATAAATAAATAAAATATTTTTCTGTTTCGTCGTACGTTTTATTTTGAAGGAATGTGTGGACAGTCTTTTTACAATTATGATAAGACAACCTATATATCGGGCATTATTGTGTTGTAAAGAGACGGACCTAAATAATAAAAGAATCTTTTAGTAAACGACAATCGGGTTTTTGGAGGAGTACATATTTTATCTTTTCGGCGTTTGGTAATTTCAATATAGGGGGTTATGCGGTGTTGCAACAGAATTGATTGCAAAATAAAGTGTTGCCGCACGTTGAGGACGTTGCAGGTTTTGCATAACTGATTAGTTGGATAGATTAGTGGACGGAAGGTAGCCACTTTCAGTATGGCGCGATGTGCAACTTCCAACGGTTTTAGGATAGTTTTTGCAGCACCACCCCAACACGGAATACAATAGGTAATAATAGATAGGCATAAGGCAAAATAGACATTACGTATAATTATAGGATTAGCAATATTTCTTAAGGTTTTAAAAAATATATATAAGTTTGCGTACTCTGCCAGTAAGGACATTGATATGAGATTTAAATTTAAGATTCTTATCTATGATTATACCTAGGTATTTAATTTCATCTGTAGAGTATATAGGTTGACAGTGGCATGAAACTTGAGTTTGTAAATTGCATGTGTGAGCTTTAAGTGATATTGGTGGGTTTGGTTGGGCAGCAGAACTGATCGAGTAGGTAATGAACTTGGTTTTGGAGGTATTAAGAGTAAGCTTATGGAAGTAAAGCCAGTTTAACGCTACATCAAAGCCATGCTGTGCTTTTCCCTCGAGTTCAGACCATGTGTTGGCGACGAAAGTTATAGCAGTGTCATCTGCAAAGGATGTCATCTTGGCATTTGGGATATTTATATTGCACAAGTCGTTTATAAATACTAGAAATAAAGTTGGACCCAATATGCTTCCCTGTGGAACGCCATAGTAGATGGGGAGCTCACTGCTACTGTGACGATCAATTTTCACTATTTGGGAGCGATTTGTGAGGTAGTTTTGAAAGAGATCAAGTTGCAATCCCCTGACACCCATCTTTTCAAGTTTGAGTAAGAGAGAACGAACGGGGACGGTGTCGAATGCCTTCGCCTTCGCCGAATGCCTTTTTATAAAAGAAGAGGGAAAGACGGCAGTCTCGAAATTTATTATTTTGCCCACGAGTCATATATTTTTACTTTCAGAAAATTACTCTAGAAAATACATAGAAAACTACATAGGAAAATCGCCTTAAATATCAACGGTTGAATAAGAAAACGAATTCATTCTCGCATTTATTAAATTAGAAATGAAATGGATTTCCAATGAGATAAAATAATATTAAAAGCGTTATAAAAACGTCGAGTCGGGAAGTATCATCTTATAAGGATTAAATGGCTAATGGAAATGGATTTTAAGTACCTAATCTCTGCTTTTTGTTGTGGGTACTTATCGAATGGGAACGCTGGAAAGGAAATAATTTATTAGTTTCTTTTCCTCTATCTTTTATGCGCCGGTTTCCTAATTAGACATTCTCTTTGGTACTTTACCAGTCGACAGCGATGCGGAGGAATTTTTCTACGCCATATTTTATGTACCTAGTTTGTTAATAGTTTTAGTTAGGTTAAGTTATTATATTTTTATAGCTTGTTAGCAGCAGCATATATATTTTATCCTTCTTAATGAATAATTAGGCATGTCTGTAAAATGAAAAGCGAGAAATGTAACTAGAAATTGAGAAAACACTTAGGTACAGTACCTAAAAGATAGCTTCAATAAAATACCGCTATCCGTACAAAATTTTACGAGATTATTATGCCGTCAGTAGAACAAAACGAGAATGTTTTCGTCCACTCACCCACTCTAAATGTACTCGTACTTGTTATTTTCATAAGAGGTGAACGACCTAATTTACAGAATACGAAAATTGCACGAACTACAAAAGTGACTTTACAAAATTAAAAATTGTTGTTCTATTTTAAGGGTGCGTTCACATTGGCAAACGGGTGTCACTGACCGAACGACCGATGTCAATAAATTGACGTTTCCGAGCGGTTTTTAAACTGGGCGATGTTAGTAATGAAAGTCGCCCTAGGTCAGTATCGTAATAAAGTTATTTCAGTCCAGTGGCAACCTCCCCCGCTAAAAGGGTGCTAGGTAAATGCCCGTCGGAAATACTGGTAAAAAAATATGGTATTTTCGACGTGGATGGATTTTCAAGCTTAACCGCGTTACGAAATGTCTTGTCATATTATTTTATCTATATACTTATTAATAATTTTATTAATAATTTTGTTTGTTTGAAACGCGCTAATCTGTGGAACTAACAGTTGGGTTTGAGAAATGGAATCTTTCTTCTTCTGGCAGCCCCAATTATTGAGGAAGGCAAAAAAGAACGCGAAAACGAATTAATAGCGCAGGCAGGCGATGCGATACAATGGGATGCGACGAGGTGGGTTGGGAGAACTTTAAATTTTACGCGGACGTAGTCGCGAGCAGAGCAGCTAGTACTTTTATAAAATGCCATTAATGACCGATGAAATAAAGGCACCAATTTTGGTCATTGTCTTTTCACAATAACCACAAACACCCAGACATAACCTACAAATATAACCTACCCCCTAACTAACCCCACAGACAGTCCGTAATCCAATCCTCAACCAGATTAAATTCAAAAAATTTATAATTAACACATTCAGCCGCCGAAAGTGCCACATAAAATATTAATTACTGCTGCAATATGCTGAAAAACCTTTCTTCGATATCACAGATCTGCCCTAATGGTAATGGGGAAAGCCGCCAAAGGATTAAAAGTTTGAGGACCCTTTAATACAAATAAGGGTTGGGGTAGAAGGATTAATACAAAAATAAACAATGTGAAAGATTCAACAACTCGGTGTGCGCAAACAAAGTTTAATGAACAGACTGAAGAAATTATGACAGTGTGGCAGGTGGGCTTAATTTTTAATGCTAACGTGTTTTTTATTGTTATTAGATACATTCCATGTTTTGTGAAATAAAAAAATAAGTTTAAAATAAGTTTATTACATATAATTTTGGCTTACATTGCATGTCGAGGAGTCTCCATTTAGGCATAGCAATGCCTGTAGTTGAAGGCTCCGCTGTTCCCTGTACATCTTCATCCTGTGTACATTATAAATTACAAATAGGTAAGTAACAAAAAGAGAAAAAACAAAAAAAATAAATAAAAAATAAAATAAAGAAAGAAAGAGAATACGACAATTGTATAATGTCGTTCACAAACACACTCTGTTTGTGAAATATTCTGTTAGATCGAATCGATCGAATTTCACAGGGTTTTAGGGATGGCAGATATCCTGTAAATAATATACAGGGTGGCAGGGACATTGACGCGCAACCTGTTACCATGGATTCAGTAGATGATTCTGGACGACATGGATGGAACATTTTTATTGTAAATAATCGACGGAAAATTTCGACGGAGGGTATGCAATATGCCGTCGGTTAAAAAAAATTTGATGTTCCATACATTTTGACCGCGTAGGTGTCACACATACACTTTTCTATGAAATAGCCAATTTTTTATTTTATAAGAGACAAAATATTTCAACGCAGGGGAATAATTTCAAGAGGGTCTAGAATTATGTGCTGAACTCATGGTTACAGTTCGCGCGTGGATATCCCTGCCACCCTGTGCAAACTATTGATTTGTGGAATTTGTACACTATCGAATTTCGGTATAAAAATGTGCACTATCAACTGTCGGTGTCACTATAAAAACGTTGTTTTCACCATTGCTACTATGAGCTCTATAGTGAGTTATACAATAGTTTTGTACATGTATTTCTTCATACTTCATGCTGCATTTTACAGCCAAATCTGAGTAGTGAATAAGGATTTCTAGTTATTATTATGTGTATGAAGTTATGCATCAGTGCTAAGTTGTGAGCAGACTCTACTGTACTGTTGAACTGTTATCTAGCGAAACTATCCTTAGTGAAACACATTCGGATTAGTTGGATGTTAGATCCGTTAGGAATAAGTACTAGTTGCGCTACCCTGCATTGAAAAGTTTTCTTGTATGAATATTGTAAGCATTACCTACCTACGTCGAAAGAGAATTCTTTATCGAATAATCCCGTAGCGGAATAATTTTATGTCGGTGTAAGTAATTCAGTTTTAAAAGTAAATAATCATGTGATCAGAAAAGTTACCGGTTTTATTCCAAACGTTTGGTAAGCTGGAACGTATTTTTTAGCCCAAAAAACCCACGAGGACCTGAAGAACCAAGTCCCCCAGTCCCAAAAACCTGCCTTTTCAACCAATGTGCCAATGACTTACGGTGCCGAGACATGGACGCTCACAAAGGAGACTGTGCCCCACATACGAGTAGCACAAGGGCCATGGAGCGAGCCATGCTTGGCATAACCCTGCTACATCAAGTAACACCGAAATCCATCGTCGGTAAAAGTCTACGACGTCGCCGTCGGAGATAAGGCGATACTAGTAGAGTTGGGCAGAACATCTAGTTAGACGAAGAGATGCCCGATGGAGGAAAGCTGTGACCGAATGGCAAGGATAAGCCAAAGAAACAAGGCCGTTTAAAAGCTAGTTTGATGATATTGTCAAAGTCCCGGGAATCACCTGAATGGAGGAGGCAGGGAATCGCAGTACGACAGAAAAAAACGGGAAGCCTATACCCAGTATTGGGTGTACTATTTAGCCCAGGCTGAAATGATGATAACGACGTTGAAGGTATAAAAAGCAATGATATCTATAATGGTAATAAAGACGCATTAGTTAGAGTATACTGTAAAAGAGGTGCAAGAAAAAACAAAGGTGAAAACTGGACATAGGCATTTTCGAGCATTGAATTTATCGAGCACTTAGCGAAAAATCAGAAACATTTTTAGTAGAATCGTCCTTTTTCGTGTTTTGATGAACACGTCTACTTCGATTTTCTAACAAAGCAGACTAAAAAGATTGAAGTTGTACAGCTCCTGTTCGCTTCGCACGGCTTTAACGACTTGATAAAACATTGAGTTTTCTTTATTTGGACAAAACTTAACATTATGCCTGTAATCCCCGAAGGGTTAGGCAGAGGTATACCTATAGCACACCTACATTTCGCCAGTTATTTTTAAGTCCCATGTAAAAGAGGGAAACATTGCCATCAACCGGGTAACAACCAGCCGCTCGATTCTGTAAAAATCACAGTTTTCACGGTGAGATGGTTACAGAATCGCACTGCTAACTCCAGACTGTTACTAAAAAATTCCTGATGGAAAAACTTAATAACACTTTGCGCGACCTGCGAATCGAACCCAGGACCTCATGCTCAGCAGTAACGCTTGCAACTACTTGACCATCGATGCAGTTAATTTATTTATGTTTAATATGAATTTATTTTACACATAAACCTTCCAGGAAAAATGTCTTAAATATTGCGTGAA
Organism: Apamea epomidion; assembly: GCA_947507525.1. Lineage (NCBI taxonomy): Eukaryota > Metazoa > Arthropoda > Insecta > Lepidoptera > Noctuidae > Apamea > Apamea epomidion. The sequence goes on from OX382237.1 coordinate 12,600,315, forward strand.
AACCGCAACAAAATTCATAATCCACACAGACAGACACGAAAAGTAACTTTGTTTAGTACTAGGTACGTATAAACATAAAGATCTCCCGCCAGGACACGAGTTACCTTGGGTAACCTGGAAGTCTTTAAATAGACTCCGGACCCAGGTTTGCCGAAACAGGGAAAACCTGTTCAGGTGGCGATTCATAGACGACTCCGCCATGGAGTGTAAATGTGGTGCTGTTCCACAAACGATTTGACACTTAATATCGTGTCCTGCGTGTTCTGTCAGCTGCACGTTACTGGAACTGATGGAACCTAGTGATGGCGCCAAACACGTAGTCGAATTCTGAATTCTAATTAGATTGCCATCAACACACTAAGAAGAATATGGATATACAAACTCCAAACCCTTATTCTACGTACTTTCTTCTTACAGCTTCAAAGTTTAATAATACATGTTTTCCTGTGAGAAAAACATATTTCGTTAAGTTAGCCGATATCGAATGGACAAAGTTCGATATGGTTGGTGTTATATCGAGTGTAAAGAACACGACTGTCGTGTGCTCAATAATTTCTGATTTATTTTATCGTATTGAAAAGTTGTTACCAGCTTCTTTCTATTTGCTTTTTACTTCAGTATTTCAGTTAGATGATATAATGTCTTTCATTGTGTGGCGTTTTTTATTATTTTAGTAGATACTGTAGAGATTATAGCCTATTTGGTGCTTACATGAAACCTCCGCAAGTCCGTTAAAAATTAATGGCAGGAATTACGAGACAACATTCATTTGTTTTTAGAATAGCATAAAAAACGGTAGGGAGCACTGACCTAGAATAAACAAGTACGCTGGACTTCATACTATAGATGACATTTGGTCATCGATAGTATGAAGTCCAGCGTACCGTAACCGTAACCTTAATTAATTTTACCCATCCCGGTACCGAGCTCGTAAAGAGCTCACAGTGCCTACAAAAGTAACTAGAGTTTGATAGTTACAACATTTGTAAAACTTAAGTTTTTATCCAGTTTTAAATTAAATATCTGTATTTCAATTAGATGATATACTTCATGTTTTCTATTGTGTAGTGTAGCGTATTTATTGCCTTAGTGTGCACACGAGGGGCACGCGCAACGGCAGAGGCGAGTGCAGCCACCGATTTCATGAAATCATGACTTTTGAGGCTAGTTCTAACTCAAGGAGTTGCTAATTCTAATGATTATAATTCTGTAAAGCGATATTTTTTACGGTCGTGAATCATATTGTGTATTGTGTATTTACTGCCTTAGCTGAAACTGAAATATTTCCCTAGTTTAATTAATAACTTTTTATCTATTACTTCTTTAATTTTTCTTGGATATTTGACAGTCGTTACGGGTCTTCAGAAGCCCGAAAGTTTGACAACCAGTCTTACCAAGGGTTATCGTGTTGCCCAGTAACTGAGTTGTGGAGGTCTTATAAGCAATCGCTCCATGTAAAGTACTGGTATTCAGCTGCATCCGTTTAGACTGGAAGCCGAACCCAACATGGTTGGGAAGAGGCTAGGCAGATTGTTTAACTTGTTTCGTTTTCGGTTACCGATTCCGATAGCATATCAAAAGGCCAATTCTCGTAATTTAAAACGTTCAAAATCTAGTCGCAGTCTCATCTCGGCGACAAATAAATGTCAAAAACTTGTCAAAATGTAGGACACTATTTTGTTTATTTTTCATCAATCACATTTCCTATCGTCATTGCTAAATGATGATAGGAAATGTGATTTTGAATCTTGCGCGTCATGTCTAATAGACAAGAACAATATTATTATTCTTCTATCTAATACTTAAACCAGAGCAGCAGTGCTCCAGTGGTATTAGCCCCAACTTACGAGTTTACAGGTCACGAGTTGGAACCCCAGACGTTTTCTTTGTGTATTTAATTTCATCACCACTGCTTTCGAAACGGTGAAGGAAAACATCGTGAAAAAACCGGCATGTCCTAGAACCAAAAATTCGAAGGCATGTGACATCCACCAACCCGCGTTGGGCCCGCATGGTGGATGGCGGTGGATGACCTGGCCTGGCCTGTGTCTCAGCAGTGGGAACGTCTTAGGCTGATTATGCTTGCACATAAAAAGGCACCAAATTAATTTAATATTCTAGATTTTATGTCACAAAACGCTTGGAATAACCTTGTTCTAACTTCTCAGAGCCTTTGCAGGAAAATTCTAGGCTCTTTGAATTATATTCAACGAGGTTCGTAAGTAAATATTCATCGAAATGCTACTGAGCAAGTTTAAGATAAAATAAAGTGAGGGAAACGTTCAATAATTTATCGTATTTTCTTTGACTAGTGAGAAGATATCAGGCATGGTATAATGTTCTTTACACATGTTATCCCAAAAATATTCAAACATTATACCAAAACTATATAAAAAAAAAATCAACCGCCTTCTTTTTTTCGATGTCGGTTTTTTTTGTAAAAAAAGATATTGATTTTTTATTTTTTTTTGTTATGGTATCCCAAACAGTGTCTTGCTGTGTATGTGTTTTTACATTCATCATCAACATAAATGAAGAAGATTGTACGTATTATTGACGCTAACTGGTTAGACTTGAAGCCGACGCCATCATACTTGCGTAAAGGCTAGGCAAATTGATTGATTTTTATTTAAGCTAACTCAAAAACCATATACTCTAAAAATACACCGACAGATTGATAACTAGTTCATAAATCTAAAAACAAAAGCGCATCGCCCAGTAACAAAACCTAACTCTAAACACCTCGCCACCTGACGTCATGACGTCGCACCATTAGACCACCTTTGTCTGTTACTCAAAGCTGATTCTAAGGAGAAATATCAATGTCCTGTCTGACAAGCTCTTAGTGTTGAAAATTTATAACGGTAGTTTCCATTACCCGAAGTGCTCTCGCCAGAGATGCATGACGCACTTGCTGAAAAATATTAATATTATAGAATCGTGTAGTGCGCTTATGACATCGGGACGGGCTTAGCATGTGAATGGGGCTTTAGCCTCGAATGTACTTAGGTGTGGGGGACTTGCTTTTGATGAGGTTTAGAGTAGAGATGATTGATGAGTTTCGTGAAAAGGTGTTGGAGAGTATAAAGGTATTTTCTGAAGGACCTTTTTATTTTCTATTTATGGGAGAGTCAAAACATGGTCTTTTTTTGTCAAAATTAAATGGAACGACTTATTTATTTCGGTCGTGTTGTAGATTTATTAGTTACGTATAGTTTGAAACTCTGGCCAATGGGGCGAAAGGTTTAAAAAGGATCGCAGTGAAGAAAATCGAAACTTTTTCAAAGCTGCTAGGAATCGGTGTAATCAGATGATACGCAATGCTAAACGCCGCCATATTCTCGAGAGCATTTATCTTCTCCTTCACCTGCTGATATTTGGAAGTTCCTTGGTACTCTTGGTATCCGCAGACCACGGCATGTGGATTTTCCTAATACAATAGGCCATAATGATATCAACCGTCACTTTACAACAATTTGTCATTTAGATTCCCAAATGTTGTCCCAGACGGTTGATTTCATTACTGGCCTAGCGAGTCCCATCATAGAACCATTTCACTTCTCTCCGGTGACCTTGGACGAAATTAAAAAGATCATTCGTCCTTAAAGTCCAAGGCCGGACGCTATAGCAGATGTAAACCGAGACTTAGATGCTATTAAAAAGTGGTCTGGTAACTTCGGGGTGTCAGTAAGCCCCTCGAAGTGTCAGGATATTGTAATTGGAAGCTCACGCATGATGGCTAGGGTGACGCTTAGCTCTCTTCCTCCTCTTATTTTCAATGGTACCATCATACCCATTACCCCTACTGTGAAAGATCTCGGTTTGCATCTTGACTTGACGCTTAGCTGGCAACGCCAGGTCTCTAGTGTTAGTCAAAGGGTCAACGGTACCCTGCGATCCCTGTATCGTCTGAGAAAATTTTTGCCCGCTAAGACGAAAACCATGCTTGTGCAGACTTTGATTTTCCCTATAATCGACTATGGTGACGTGTGCTACTTTGACTTGAATGCGATTTTGCTGAATAAGCTCGACAGATTGCTCAACAATGGTATCAGGTTCATATTCAACCTCAGGAAATATGACCATGTGTCGAGTTATATAGGTCTGAGCTCAAATGGATGTCCATTCGCCAAAGAAGAAGTTTGCGCGCTGTGACCACACTTTTCTCCCTTCTCAACTCTCCCAGTCCTCCTTCTTATCTCGTATCTCACTTCCAATATCTATGTTCACACGCTAAGAATCTGCGTTCTTCTAACAATCTTCTCTTACTCTGCCCTTCTCATACATCTGACTTTGTTCATTCTTCCTTTCATATTCAGTCTATTCTTCTTTGGAATGCGCTTCCTCTTGATATCAGGACGGCCACCAGTCGGTGTACATTTAAGCGGAAGTTGCAGAGTTATTAAAAAAAATATGCCGTAGAGTCATCTCAACACCGCTCCGTATATAACCTATTTATGTACCTAGTTTTAAGAGTTTTTTTTTATCACTATCGCTCACAACAAAAGTACCTGCCATCTATTCTCTTCACCACCCTTGGTTGACTGGTAGAGAATGCCTAAGGCATTTAGTCCGCCTTTGTACCTTTTTGTGCGAAAAGTATAAATAAATAAAGGTTGTTGAGTAGCGACCGCGTACCGGAAGACGTAGCGTTGGAAGGTCTCTCACAAGGTGGACCGATAACCTGGTGAAGGCCACTGGAATTCGCTGGATACGAGAAACACAGAACCGGTTGAAAGGGCAGTGCTTGGGGGAGGCCCGGAGCAGTGAACGTCTGAAATGATAATGATAGTTATTGGTCGTAATTTAAATAAAATTTCAGTGTCCAGTATAAAGTCTATTGACTGATAACCATGAATTGTTGCGTGCCACAGTGACGTTTCTTATATAATGTATACAGAACACAAGTTATTGCTATGGCGTGGGGAAGACGACTGTCCGCTAAACTGTATGCACGGGGAACATTGCATTTAGCATTGTTAGCATTTTTGTTACCTGTAGTTCCTACAATGATGAGTTTGAAATTGAATTCGTACTAAAGGTTTTGATTCCTTAAGCCTGTTTTGACTTACACTAGGAAACATAAAAAAATTAATGCCTTAATAATGCACTGTTGGATTTTCATTAAAAAGTGCGTTTTAATTTAGGCATTAATTTAGGACGTGTCACCTAACTTGACCTAACTTGACGTAACAAAAATTATTTTGAACACGTTTTCACCGTAGCGTATAACGTGGCCAAAAGCTGTTCGATTTTCCAACATACAATGTAACTTTTGATTGGTTACATGCAGTCTGATTGGTTCAGATTCAGTTTTTAATAAAAAAAAAACCATACACAATATCACGCATGCATTCGCCGAAGAGTTAGGCTAAGGTGTACCTACACAACATTGTATAAGCCAATTAGTTTTAAAAGAGTAACCGTCGAGTTTTTTGCCGACTCTTCTCCATAGGATACGACTATTTGGAACCGTGCACCTAGCTTCTGACGTTTTATACGTGCCCATGTAGGTTTATGACATGTGATATAAAATATTTAGATTTTGATTATATACGCATTTGGCCAAATATGTTAAAGTTCCACGTAAAAGGGGCCGAAAATAATTAAGCTATCTTTAACTCGTAAACAAACCTGCATAGAGGGTAGAAAATGAAAGCGTACAGTATTGTACAGACGCCTGCAGGTCGAGCTACCGCAAACTGTAAAATTTTCCCAATCAACCTTGAACTTTAACGCTTTATCGATAAAGTAAAAAAAAAAAAAAAGTTGAAATCTTTTATAGAAATTTGACAGATTGTAGTAGCTTGATGTGGGCCCTGTACCTAATTGATGTTGTATAAATATAATAATAATAACCCCACCACCGTATCTCTACGTTGACGTCGTGGTGGGGCTTGCGCGCTCCGAACTCTAGGCCTGTGCCGGAAGAGTTTACTTTACCGAAACAGGTCAGGGTGTCCAGACCAAGAGAGATACAGAAACCCGCAGGGCAGCATGTGGCGAGCTGTTGGGCAGTAGCGACCCCACGGACCCTATCTCCCGAGAGAAATCTTGTTCCTCACATCTGGCTTGCCTTTATTGGCCGGCTGGAGTGAACAATGACGAGGAACAGAACTCCTGCGTCATTCTTGCCTTTACTGGCCGGCTTGAGTGGAGACTCGCAAGAGCAAACGTGCTCGGGGGAAGGAATTATTCCAGTAAGCGCTCGTAGGGATCTTGACCATCTTCCGGGCTCTGGGATTGTTCTGAAAGCCGTGGAATACCTCTCCACTCCTCATAAGCACCTCAGGATATGTTGCCCCCTTGTTGCTACGTCACTATGTGCTAGCGACAGTTTTCGGGGGTCCATTATTGAGTATGCAAGTCACCCCCTGCCATTTTATCCGTGTATATATAAAACATTGATCAGGCAGGAATCATAGTTCTTCCATAGTTATTGGTAACCAGTCCACTTTAGCCACCCAAACCCATAGTCCAAATTTGTTTTTTTCCATATCCTGCAATAGTCCTACATTAGCCAGCGGTTATCCTTGGGTGCACTTGCATAGTGTATACAGGGATAATCGTCGGGCCACATTTCAATGAAATTTCCTAATGGGCCTCTGCGAGTTGGTTTCGGCCCCTCGTACGCCTTTCAAAGGACCGGGACCCCGTGGAACCGAGATTTGTTAAAATATAAAAATAAATAATAATAATCTTTATTGAAACAAAAACACATTTTACAAATTCATTGCTTACGTAAATAGCTACATTAGTTACAAAACGGTGTCACAGCTATTAACGCCCACCTCCAAGAAGAGAGACGACAGCGTTCTAGACTCCAGAGATAAAAATATGTCACATCGTTAAAGTTGACTTTTTTGACGACACCTCAATTCAACCTGAAACTGAACTTTAAACATTTGTGCTCTACCCTGTCATGATTTCCAAAAAATAATAAGATTTGTAATGATTTTAAAAAGCAAATATAATATTTAAAGTATGTGATTTGCCCCAAATTATTTTTCTATTAATTTAGGAGTCATTATCAACATCTGCCTAGCCTTTTCCCAACTATGGCTTTCAGTCTATCCGGTGGTAAGACTGGTTGTCAGACTTTCGGGCTTCTGACTACCCGTAACGACTGTCAAAGATCCACGAATCACGAACCACAGCCTGGATCAGCGGTATAACGTGCTTTCCACAGACCAACCGCGGCAAACGTAGTTTACCCTGATCGATCGACCTGTGCGACTGTTATTATTTAGCTCTATCAGTGTAGTCATGAAGTTTAAAAGTATCTTATTTGGCAGTTACTATAAAAGTACTGTTTTTTTTAAAGGAACGGAATGGAAATATGATGTTTGGAGCATCACCTAGTTTCTAAGTTAGTTCTTTTTGAGCCTCGAAGCCTTAAGCTTATCTTCAAAAAGTATAAATTCTCTACTGGTATTATATTGAGCATCTAAATACACTGTTGGATTTCACCTTTTAGCGTTGAGCCGAGGACTTACCCACTGAATTTCGACAAACCGTAATACGACAAGATTTTATTTCGACAATATGGAACTCCGACACGTGTCCATTTCGACAATACTTTAGTTCGAAATACCTTAAGTGCGACACTACTGTACTCGACAAAGCGTTTCTTCGACATGATTTAACTAGAAAACGATGCGACTTCGACGACATGCTTCTTCGACAACAATGGTAGTCCGACATCTGTTAATTTCGACGTATTTTACTCCGGCATGGTGTACTTCGACAATATCTTAATTCGACGTGATATATCTGAGACACGATGCTACTTCATAATTATTATTGAGTGTTGAAAATCCAATTTATTTAGGTATCGTATACCATGAGTGAAAACGGGCATAAGTGGGCATTCAGAAATTATTATGTAATTTTTGAAATATGATTTAATCAGAATCAAATTACGCTTTAAATTTAAATAAAACTCGAAATTGTATATCTATTAGCCACCTTGTCAATGTCCTACAGACAATAAAAGACAACACAACAAAATTGCTCCTCCTACTCGTAGAAAATCGACATGCAACTACCATACACGGCCACGTCCCTTGCAGATGGTCAATTGCACGGCAAATTATAGTCTGTCATTGCGGAAAATTACACAAGATGGCGCCACTTATGACATTCTTCAGACCATGAACACTCAAGACCGTGACACCAGTTTACAATGTATTTGTATAATAAATACCTATTTTTTTCCCTTTAATGCAAACTAGATGTCAAGGGTTGTCAAGGGTGTTTTTTTTCTTTAGCCTGTACTGTGTCCTACTGCTGGGCAAAGCCTTTCCCCTTTTTCCTTCCAAACCTCCCTGTCTTGGGCGATCTCTGGCCATGTTGGCCCTGCAAACCTCGCTAGAACGTCACACCACCTTCGCCGTGGTCTACCTCTACGGCGATGTCCTCCTTCGGGCGTCCAGTGAGTGACGATCTTTGCCCATCTCTCCGGGTGCATCAGCACGACATGTCCGGCCCAGTCCCACTTCAGCTTGGCTGTTTTTTCTCCAGCATCCGCTACTTGAGTTATGGAGCGCAGCGTGGTGTGTTTCTGACTCAGTCTGTGCGCTTGACACCTATTATGCTGTGCTCCATTGCCCGTTAACAAATCTTGAGTTTGGACTTCTGTTGTTCAGTAAGTGACCAACTTTGTGCACCGTAGGTTAGGACGGGCAGGATGCACATGTCGATGAGTTTCATTTTAAGTGTTATAGGAAGATTACCTTTCATATGTTCTTTAAGGGACCAGTATGTCTTCCAAGCATTTTGGACTCGTCTTTCGACTTCCTTGTCTTGTCACCTCATCGACATATTGCAACACATGCCCGTCTACCTCAACCCTACGTTTCGTGCTAGTCATGACCTGTGTTTTGGATCTGTTCATTGAAAGTCCAACCTCAAGACTCAGTTCAATATCAGGACCACTTTAAGAAGAGAATAAAATAACGTATAGGTACCCTCGAACATCATAATCATCCCAACCAAGGCCTAGCCAACTTCAATGTTGGGTTCGGCTTCCAGTCTTGCAGCTGAGTACCAGTATTTTACATGGACCGGCTGCCTATCTGACCTCCACAGCCCAGTTACTGGGTAATGCGATACTCCTTGGTAAGACTGGTTGTCAGACAGGCTTTCGGGTAAAGTATACCTCGATGTGAGAAAAAAAATTGTATTTGGTACGTAGGAGAAGGAAGCTTATAGGCCATAATATCATGTCTTAAACTTATCAATATTATCAAAAGAATATATTTTCATCAAAATCAATCAACAAAATTGTAACGTTTTGAGAGTTGATAGGAATATATGTGTAATTTGTCAAATATCGATGAAGCACAGAATCTACTAGATACGAGAAATATTCGGGAACAGTTCATGACGTGTCCTGGTTTATTCCTTTTGTGACCGTCCCAATATCCCAATGCGCGTAGATCACAAATCGTGATCGGATTTTAGCAACCAACTGTTAAATCGGTAGGTAGGTACAGAATGGGGAGAAAATATTCTGTAATGACTAGTGATTTTTAACTACATCGGTACAGTGCGGCCATCGAGAGAATGCGTTCTTGACACCTGTCAGTTTCATACAAACGAATACGTGTTTTGCGAATTTGATCTTTATTAGCTACTAGAATTGTCGCACTGAAAGGCTCCGGAAGGGATCCTCTCGACGGTCGGACTAGTCAGACTAGAGTTGAAAATCAATACCCACAGGATATACTAACATCAGCAGATTGTTAGTCGACTGTGTGGTTTCCTGGAGGTTACCCGTAACAAGATAAATGACCAATGGCTTTTGGTTACTCACGTGGCAAGCAGTGTAATTGAATAGCAGTCACGACATTATTTTAACCTACCTTATAAATAATAACGTCAGCCTATTAAACTGTTACGTCACCCCATTTCCAACCCTGAAACAGGGGAACCCCCCAGTCCCAACACTTTGCAGGCTTCTATACAATTTATTCTGATGAAGCATTATCATTATTATCTTCTTCCCACTGCTGGAACACAGGCCTCCTCTCGGTGAGAGGGAGTGGGCCGTAATCCACCACGCGGGTCCAATGCGGGTTGGTACATGTCACATGTCTTCGAATTTTTGGTTCTAGGACATGCCGGTTTCCTCATGATGTTTACCTTCACCGTTTAGAGAGCAGTGATGATTAAATAATTTACAAAAAGTAAAGCGCCTGACTGATCTACGACATACAACTCATATGACAAGGCCTTTGCCACTAGGTCACCACTGCTCTCATTTGTGATGAAGGGTGATGATTAAATTAATATACTAAAATAAGAATCCTATGTATCCACTCTACCAAGTACCAAATATCGTTCTAAAATGTTTATATAGTCTTCACTGATATTTGTATGTCATCAATGACAAAACATAGCGCACCATATAATTATTATATAAAACCTTGACCTATGTTTTACAAATAAATAATTATGATTCTGATTTTATATTAAACACAACAGTTCCCAAAAACATGCGGCAACAGCTACCATTCCAATTTATTATTCCAATCCCAGTCGAAGCTCCAAGAAGAGTCCGTCCGGTTACGTATCGCTGATTTGTATTTAATCCCAACCCAGCATTTGAGAACGTTAAGCGATATCGGATAGTTCCGTATGAGTTTCGGACTGTATGTTTGCACTCGCTTATTTGGCCGAATCGAAAGTTTAATTATTGTTTCAGTTTACACTCCATTGAGCGCGGATCATTAGTTCATGTGTTGCGGTCGGTGTATAGGGTAGGGTAAATACAAAACAAAACTTAGGCTGCATTGGATCGCCTCGTTTGTGGTATGAGCGTGAATTTTGGGTAGCGTAGCGTACGGGGAACATACTGAATATTGGTTGTAAACATCAACACGGTATACCTATCTTATCCATTGATTCCCAGTAGGTAGGTACTACTACTACAGTCAATGAATGTGTTCCTGACACTTGTCAGTGCGATAATATAAAGATCACATTCGAAAATCACGTATTACAGTGGGGTCCACATATAAATAAACTGTCAAAAAAACTAAGTTTCGCAGCATACGCTGTTAGAGAAATTCGTAATTTATCTGATATAGAGACAGCCCGTTTAGTGTACTTTAGCTATTTTCATAGTGTAATGTCGTACGGTATTCTATTGTGGGGAAATGCCGCCGATATTCAGACTATCTTTGTTTTGCAGAAGCGAGCTGTTCGATGAATTTATAAATTAAGACCCATTACCACTCTCTCAGAGACAAATGTAATAAGATTAATGTATTGACTGTGCCTTGTCAGTATATTTATGAAGATCTTTTATATGCCCATAAAAATATAAAATTGTTTAAAACATACAGTGATATTCATAATATAAATACTAGGAACAAACACAAATTTGATGTACCTTCAACAAGGCTCAAGAAAATAGGCGGCTCTTTCAGATGCCAATGTATACGTTTTTATAATAAACTTCCAAGCCACGTTCAAGATCTACATAAGCTTTAATGAATTCAAATCATTCATTAAACGTTAGTTGTGCCAGAAAGCCTTTTATACCGTTAAGGATTATATCGAGGACAAAAAGGCTTGGGATGCTGAGCTGCTTCCAATTTTTATAGATTGAGTGTTGTTTTTTTACATACACATTGACATTAATGAATTTTATATATACAATGACATTTGCTTACTTTGTAAAGTATTCTATTATTTGAATTATTGTGAATGTAGGTCATTCTATTTATTATTATTGTCCTCCGTTCTGTTAGTTTTGTCATGGTCTGGCAGTTTGAGTAATTTATGTGGACTACCCAAATGTCCTTTCTTTGGTATTGTTCGTCAAATCGTTGAGCTTCTTAAGTTTTGACTTGAGCTGCACGATTTATGACAAATGCGTGCACTGACTTATCCAGTCAGGCCCAGTCCGGTCCTCTCAATCTGTATGGTTCTTTCCTCAAAAGACCATCTCAGACATCGATCGGTAGTATTCATGTGATCTGACCAAGATTATGTCTGGACTTTAAAAGAGAGTTTGTTTCTGCCTTTCTTCTCAGACTAGTCAGATAGAAAACGCCGACCTGACCTAGTTTTTTAAAATAATAATAATAATAATATTTATTCAAAAAATTATAAGGCATGGAAATTTGTACAGTTTTGCTTAAATGTAAATTATATTCCTAAGACTTACGCCGTGCCTGAACTAGGTAATCCTGTGTTTCAGGCGAAAAGAGCTAAAATAGTATTTAAAAATGAATAAATAATCAAAAGTTGACAATAGAAAAATAATTATATATAATATATATTTTTTTATTTATACAAATATTTATCAAATATTATAAATAATTATTTGATAAATATTTGTATAAATAAATAAAAACAAATAAAATTCATTTATTTCAGATAACTAATTGATCCATAATTCCATTCAGTCCGACTTAAAATAAAATAAATAAATATAAGATTAAATAAAATTAAAAATTACAAATGAAAGATTAAAAATAAAAGAGATTAAAAATTAAACAAATTAAATAAAAAATTACAAAATTAAATTTAAAATAAAAATAAAATTAAAATACATTTAAATTACTCGCTTAATAAAGGATCTCCATATCGGCGAAGAGATCCTATCAGCTACAGTCTTCAGAATTCCGTTGCAGCTGCCACGCATTCTGCAGATCAGGGATCCGGTTTTCTTGATGACTGCATGAAAGCCATCCGTGCGATACAGCGCAAACATCGTCGATGCACTACAGAAGCGAGGCAGCCCCAACATCATCCTGAATATGTTATTATACTGGATGCGCAGGACATCCAGCGACCTTTTGGTGTGACTGACCCACAGATTTCCCGTATAAAAGCTTTGACAATACGCCTTGAACAAGGTTATCTTTACTTGTTCAGAGCAGCAGCAAGCACCAAGTAAGTACCTATATTTACTTTAACACAGTTAGTAAATTCTCTGTTTCTTCGTAAGACATACTTTGGAGAGCCTCCTTGAGGATTCTCTTACAATTTGTATAGTTCAGAGAATAAATGTTTGCTTTCGCGTTTAGTCTATTATATAGGAGAGGTCCGAGGTACAGGAAAAATTTGGCTATAAAAGCATGTTTTGTAGAATTTTGTGGACAAACTATATCTTTACGTCTTTTATTAGTATATCTAGTGCTGTAGGGTAGAGCTGACGTAGATGATTGACGTGTAAAAGTGTTTACAAAAATACTTACAAAATAAAATCATTTATCATTTATGAAACTGACAGGAGTCAAGAACGCATTCTCTCGTCGGCCGCACTGTAGCGTTGGAGTATTTGAAACCAAACCAGTATCGACGTAAAGATTTAAAGTACAGACGCCAACAGGTCAAGCTACCCGAAACTGTAAAATTTTCCTAATCAACCTTGTACCTTAACGTATTAGCGATAAAGTTGAATATCTATTAAAAAAAGCTTAGACACATACCATCGTGAGAACAGGCTTACGAAAAAGATGACGTCACTTAGCATTATCATCATCATCTGCCTAGCCTGTTCAGCTTACACTCCAACCGGAAGCTGCTGAATACCATTTTACATCGAGCGACTGCCTATCTGACCTCCACAACCCACTTATTGGGAAACACTAGGTATTAAGACTTAGGCATATTATGTATGTGAAGCCTGTATTCATGTTACCTACAAACACTATTGTAACGCTCCGTATACACAGTCCCTACGGGCTACCGGCTAGAGAATTGCGTCCATTGCTCCACTTACAATAGACCCATCGAAGTGGTTTATAATGGGGCGATAGGCGTAATTCTGGTGAAGGCAGGCTAACGTGTAGAGATGGAGTAATAGTAACTAGGTTCTGTGTGTTTACTGCCTTACTATTACAAGTAGGGTTGCCAACCCTACTGTATAATATAGTATCCTACTGTATTAGAGGCCCGACTACTATATTTATGATAAAAGTATATAGTACTATATTATTAGGCATAAACCCACTAAGCAATAATACCTATTTCTGAACGATTCTGGTATGTCACTTTGAGTTTGACAGATTGTCAATTTCGCGCCTCTCCTCTGAGTTTGTGTTTTGTAAATAGCTACTTAATTATTTGTTTAGAGAAATAAATCAGATGAATAAAATTCTAGATATTCTTTTTCCTGATGAAATTTTTTCTTCAAAAAGTACCGTTGAAAAATGGCAACAAGTTTTGAGTGATGCAGATTTTACAAATATTTAAAAAATAATATCAATTCCGGCAACATCCGCCTACACAGAGCGTATATTTGCTGTAATGATTGATAAATGGCGAGATGAGCGCAATAGGGCCAGTATAAAATAAATTAAAGCTGAGGTAATGGTATTTAGTCTTTTAAATTGCACTAATAGCTATGAAGGCTCAAAGTAGCAAAAAATATTCTTTTAAGAAATAAAGTCTTTTAAAACCTACTATATTTTTTCACTATCTACTATATTTTTTAGGTAATTATTTTAAAACTACTATTTTTGACTTAAAAAGAGTTGGCAACCCTAATTACAAGGTGCCACAATGACTATAGCATGTGGTCGAGTGCTAACATAATAGGTACAGTGTAATATGCAAATCCTATAAAATGTTTTATATAAAGAGTATTAATGACATCCGCGAAGGTTTTTCAGTCTTATTTACTTTTATCATAACATCACGGCTTGTTTCTCCGAAGGGTTGGACAGTACCTATAGTACACCTTGATTTCGCCAGTTGTGTTCAAGTTCCGTGTAATAGGGGGTGAGCCTATTGCCGTCAATCGCGCATGAATCCAGACTCCGGGCTACTACTGAGAAATTCCAGATAGAAAAACGCAATAAAACTTTGCCTGACCTGGGAATCGCACCCAGTACCCTATACTCAGCAGTAGCGCTTGCGAAGACTAGATCAACGTGACAGAGTGATGCTGATATAATAACTAAAAATAAGTTTATTTAGCAAAACCTGTTTTATTTTCAAAAATTTACGTTGGTAACACTGGAGTATTTTTTTTTTAAAACGTTGCCCCACTAGGAATTTCTCCTATTCGTGGGTGCGTTTACAAACATTTAAACTCACATACACAAACAGTCAGACCTGGAACAACTACTTGTAGGCCATACAAATATTTGTTTCGTGCGGAATCGAACCCGCGATACGCAGCGCAGCAGTCAATCGCTTAATCACTGAGCCAACCGTGCCGTCAAAAAAAAAAAAGAAAAACAAATAAAAAAAAAATTAAGCCATAAATTCAAAACCCTGTAAATCAAAGCCGAAAAAAAAATCTACATTCCCTAATCAGCTATCACCTAAAATCATTCTCAATTCGAAATTAGTAAATGGAATTGTCCGCCATATTGCAATACCAAGTGGAAGTTCATAACGTGCGGTTTCATATCCATTATTCTGGGTAAAGTTGTAAGTGGTCGGTACCCTTTGGGGCAAAGAGACCCTGATTCAATTCACCTGCTAGGGCCCTTTGACAGTCGACTGCGCGGCGGATGGACCATATCGGCAGTTTAGGGTTGCTTTGAGGCCCGAATTATGTATGAATGGTGTAGGTTTTGTGGTGGAGCTGAAAGGGTGCTAAATGATGGATTTTTGTCGTGATTTAATAGCTCAATTGGAATAAAAATGATCGATCTTATTTAATACACCGTTAAATTTTGATCGTTTTAATCCTTAAAAGGGATCACTGTACTCATCATTAAGAACAACTTTTACGACGGGACCAACCCTGAAATCAGGAAAAAAAAATCGGTTGATCCATAGATTTATGTTCGCATAACTCGACATAATGTATGGATCAACTGATTTTTTTTTCATGATGAGTACAATGACCCCTTTTAAGGATTAAAACGATCAAAATTTAACGGTGTATACACGTTTTATTCAGAATAATATTTTTAGCTAAGTTCCTGTTGTTGCCGTGTTTTTATCTGTCGACTAGCTTCTGTCCGCGACTTTGTCTGCGTGTTCTTTGTCGCATCGCATTGACAGCCTGCGCTATTACTTTGTTTTCGCTTAGCGGTCTTTTTTATTTTTGCTCAGCTCGTATTGGTCCTATCGTGATATTAAATAGCCTATAAGCCTTCCTCAAGAACTAGGCTATCAAATGCAAATCCATCTGGTTGTTCCAGAGATTAGCGTGTTCAAACAAACACACAAATTCTTCAGCTTTATTATTAGTATGGATTAAGGGCTGATGTTTCAATCATCTGATAACTTTATTCTAGGAATAATTTTGAAATTTTGACAGTTATTCATACAAAAACTGTCAAACGTCACTTTTATTCCTCGAATAAAAGTTATCTGGCGATGGAAAAATCAGCCCTTAATAAAACCCGATAACTTATAACGTACATTTTACATTTCTATTGCTGACATTTAACTGTAATAGTCCAGAGTGATTTTCCTTTCAAAACAGTAAAATTTCCTGTCCTCTTTCTTCGGAGTCTCAATTTGTCCCTCAAAGAACGAATTCCGATGACACTCTTTGACATTCCCCCCAGTAATTCTAATTAATATTACGATTATTACTTTTCAAATAATTTTCGACAATATCTAAGTTTAAAACGACATTGCCATCTGAAGGCTGGGGTATAATCGCCAGGAAATTGCGGAGTCTCGGCCGGATGGACAGAATTACTTCCTTGAAATTAATTACAACTGTTTTATGAACTAAAATAATTTGTGATTTAAATGATTGTAACTTGGTCTTTTATATTTGTTTAACGGTTAATTTTGAAATAATGTTTTAAGATTGCTTATTAAGGGGAGTGCGCTAAGGTAGCCCAAGAAATTCAAATTTCCTTTTTTTTTTTAAATTTAAAGGTCTCTGTCAGGTTGTATTTTGATTAAAATATGATTCCCGTAACAAATATGGCTTTATAGAATTATAATCATTAGAATCAGCAACAACTCCTTAAGTTAGAAGTGGCCTCAAATGTCATGATTTCATGAAATAGTTATTTATACACAACTCTCTAAGTTCATAAACTTAGAGAGATGTATGGATGATTATAATTATACAAATAAATATTTGTTACGGCCACGAATCATCTTAAGACCAACATACAACCTGATAACTTGCAATTTGCAAGAAAAACGTGAGAAATTTTTATTTTCGTGGGCTATCCTGACTCTTTTGCCTTAAGACAGGAGAAAATTTTGTGGCGGTTCAACTTAAAATTAAGAAAAAAATAACAATTACCTAAATAGTTTCCATTAAAAATCAGAAATTCACAAATACTTATTGGAAGGATCTTTTTTATTATAGTTACAAATACTTGACTGGTTTTGGGTGAATTGTATAAAATCAAGCAAAAAAATGAGTTTTTTTTTTTTTTTTCTTAGCCGCTTGCGAGGCGTGATACAAAGGCTTTTAAACGGATTTAAAATATTAAATTTCGGATTGTTTGGATTTAGATTAAAAGTTAAATTAGTAGTAGTTATTCTGTATTTCACCCGGGATCAGACCTAATGCCACACTGGAGATATTCTTATGACTGTATTTTTCATTGCTTGTAGTAATATTTGTCTATAGCACGTATAAGAAAGGTGTGGTTATATTTACGGGTGTGGTGCAGAACGTCAAACTCTCTTTCTCTCTAAATAATCCAAAGATTGTCTTTAAAAGATCGCTTTTAGCGATAAGACCGCCCATTGTCTCACGCCTTGTTAAAATTCTACATTTATAATCTGTAATATTTATGGTGTACATAATATAGAATATTCTATTCTAACAAGTTTCTTTAGGGGACCAACATCGTTATCGTGAAAAATTTGTCAACATCTTGACCAAATGTCCCATATATTTGGTCAAGATGTTGATAAATTTTTGGCTGATTATTTTCGCGATTACGATGTTGGTCCCATGGAGTAAGTTGTTCAGTTTGATTTTTGTTTGCGAATAACACGATTCTATTTCGCTTTTCGTAACTGATAATGATTTTAACAATTCTGATTTTACTCCTGGTTTTGTAGATAATAGCTTTATTAATCCTTTACTTTTCTCATAAATTGTTTCAACCTCACATAATTTATTCTTAACAATATTACCCTTAAATCGTGTTTTTCCCTTTTTAATTAAATATTTCCTTATTGATATAAGATCATTTAAACAAAGTAACAATTCATCTTCCATTCCCTCATGCAAAAGTAATATATATTAATTAAACCATTTAATACATACCCGATTCTCACAGTGAATTACTGTAGTAGGGGACACAGCGTGTAAGATGATACATGATGATATACGATCACTCAAAACAACTTAAACTGCTAATTTATCTTAGAGTTCATTATTTTAATTCTTAATGTCTATTATCATTTTATTGTCTCTTTATTTATATGGTGATTCGCGAATTCATCTTACGCACTATAATACGCACAACGCACTTGAGACGCACTTGGTATGCACTTCACTAAATAAATGATACCGCACAGCTGCCAGATGAGTATGATGAATACTCCGACTTCTACGTCATTGGAAGATTTGCTTGCTCTTCTCCGCGAATTGCTCTGGAACGGTTGAACGATCGTCGCAGGCTGTTCTGCAAAATCTGGTCCCTGATCCAGGAATGGTGACAATTCCTGTACTGCTTCCACGCAAAATATATAATGCCAAGACCCAGTAAAACGCAAATTACTATGAGGATAATACTGATCGTCGAAATATGTGCCTTCAATTCTTCAACGTGTGCATTATTGGAACCAGCAGAATTCTGGTTCACGAAGACCGTCTCCTTTTCTACGTTGGAACGACACATTCTCACTGATTTCCGGACGTTAAATTAACTTTTAAAATGTACTTGATTCATTTTAATTACGAAAGTTCCATTATCCACAAATATTTTCACGCCAATTTATTACAAAGAGTTTAATTTATTTACTTTGCTTTGGAGCCGTAACACTACGCCGAGATAGAAGTCGCGTCACGCGCCCCAAAAATGGCAAGGGTCGCCATGTGGGGATGTAGTGTTATTGAAACAACTGTTCTCAAGCGATACCTTTAATTACTCACTGCAAGAGTATATATGTGTTAATATATTAATAGAAGATACATTCATATGGATAGGGTCATAGACCTTATACTATAGGTAGTACTACTACACCTCAACACCCTTAAATATGACCACACCTTTCTTATACATGCCATAGACAAATATTATCATATACATGCTGTATAATTCATACACAGAAAGAGGTTTATTTATAAACGATGATTAAAGTTAAGTGACACTTTTAAACGTCCAAAATGTATGGTTAAACAGTCGCTAATCACTACTTAACTTAAAGCAACGTTTGTGAATAAAAGGGATAAAGTATGGAAACCCATTGGCAGATAAAGTCTGCAAACCTGTTGTTAAATTAAATACTTTCTCCAATTGTTAAATAAAATTCTTTCTCCAATCCTTCCAAACGATTTAATCTTCTCTCAATAAATAACTCACGCACACAAAACACTCACATACATACATATTCATGCTCCTAAATAAAATCCGATTCTTCTCGATTTAAAGCAACAAGACAAAGGTATAAACCAATTTCACCGTTCCCGCGTTTCCCGATACCCGCATTGTTTGGAACCCGATAACTTAAATGAAAAGCAACTTTTGATTGTTCAGGGTACCGTGAACAATTCACGGATAGAAAAACGTGCCGAGTCCGATTTTAGCCCGGAAAAACTGTAGGTATGAGCAATTTTTCGAAGCTTTGCAAAAGCAAACAAGTAACGAATATAGTTTCAGTGAAAATTGTATGGGTTTGTACGTAACTATGTTTTGAAGTTTGAGTTCGAGTTTTTTAATCGACTACATTTATTTTTGTGTTCATGGATGGTGTTTTTTATGGTGTATTTGTTTTGTTCTGTCAAATTGGTGGAGGAGACAGTGATTAAGGTTTACTGGACTGGAACCGACGTAGCGTTGGAAGGCCACGGCAAGGTGGACCGATGACCTTGTGAAGGCCGCAGGAATATGCTGGATGTGGGAAGCACAGAACCGGTCGAAGTGGCGGTGCTTAGGGGTGGCTTATGTCCAGCGCTGAACGTCTTTCAGCTGAAATGATGATGATTACAGGAACCTATACCTTGCTTGCTATACTTGTCTTGTGATTTCAATCAAGATGTTTAAATCCAACCCTTAACTGCTTACGTCAAGGGTTGGATTTAAACATCTTTTTGCTGTTTGGAAATAAATCATTATCGTCATACCAGTACGATCTTTTGTCTTATAGGAAACAGCTGTTCAAAATGTTTTCATTGACGATTACTGACTATTTAAAAATAATGAAGGTATCTCTTTAAAAGTTCTGTTCATTAGAATATCATTGAATAGGTACCACAAAACCCTCTTAAACTCGTATAACAATAACCAAAATTGCTTGAGTACCAACAAAAATTTTACGCCCCTATTTTCTCACTTTTTATCGGCAATATCATGGAATAAACTCTTAAAGTACGGATTATATCCAACTTTAGTATCATATTAAAACGAGTTGAAGGAAAACTTCGGCCAACAGGACCAGAATACTTGAGTAGGTCGGTGACAAGTGAGGACCACAGAAAAAGGAGGTAATGGAGAACGGCGCCTTACAATATTGAATATTTTATTTGCATTCTACGTTGTAAAACTAGGTGAAAAAATAAAATTAAGTATGATAATTGTGGAACCTGTCGGCACCGCAAAGTTGTAAAAATACCCCCCTCCTGGTCCGCTATTTGAGAAAAATCCAAGATATTGAAAAATGTCAATCTTTAAGAAGATTAGGTATCACGTAGGAACGACCAGTGTATCAGCACGTGAACATTAAAAAACTGCCCAATAATTGGTCAAATCGTGGATTTGTAAAAGTCACCACGCTTGCAGACGTTTCATGATTGCAGTTTGTTATTTGAAGCAACACGAAAACGCTATTACCGAGCCTTTTCACATAATCTTGCGATCTTTCTATTTTACACACAGAACTCATGTTCTCTCTTTTGATCATGAACTAAATAAAAATAGGTCGTGCCGTGGAATAACAATTAGCCAGTTAGCAAGACGGTAGCAGGCTGACTGCCCAGGGTGCGATAGACGTAACTAGGTACATTTAAGTATCGTCACTCGTGAGAAATTTTAATCTACAAAGCGTTACCTGATACCAATATACCATTGTTTATTATTCCGCAAATGTATGATGTGTTTGTGTCTGTTGTCGATTGCATTCACAAATGATCGCTCCATTTGCTAACCACTCCACGGTCACAGTGGAGGGTACTTATTATTGTGTCAAGTTAGGCTATGTATTCAGGCCGAGTAATGTCTATCTATGGTATCATGCCAGCGTAGCCGTGGCAAGCGTAATTATGGGTAATGGCGAAAATATTGTAGGACTTGTTATTTCTGAAAAGGGAAATAGAAAGAAAGAAAATACGTTTATTTGCGGTAAACGTGACGCAGAGAAAGAACACAAACACAAAAAAGAACAAGTTGGGGTAAAATATGCGTTAGATACATCAACGCAAAACAGTCATCGCTTAGCATAATGCAAGGACCCTATGTGAGACAGAGCCCCAGCGCTGGCTTTCAGCGTTTCCGGCGTTGACGTGATGATGTCAACCGGTGCAGCATACGATAAGATAAAAAACAAAATAAGTAATAAAATAAATACACAATATTTCTGGTGTGGAAAAACCTCGTGGATTTCCTCCGCCCTTGGGTCAAACTCAAACTCAACTTCTTTCTGGTATCAATAATTACTAAACGACCTACCTAACGACTACCAATACCTATTTGAAAGAAGTTAATAAATAAGGACAGATAATTCATTCGGCTTAATAAATTTAAGAAATTCAAACTAAATTTTATCAAAACAAAGTGCCTAGACAGGTACACAATAAAGAAAACAAAAACCTTCCTTGAAACAAAATTACCCAAAAAAGCAATTTGCTTCATAAAATCTAAAAATAAAACAATCTTCATGAAGTACAAATCCATCAGAAATAAAAAACATCTGAAAATTGAAAAAAAGAATACTGTTTCTAAGGATAACATATACTGACCTATCGTGATTAAATTGAACGTATGATTCCAGGGTCCAAGGAACCCGGATCGCTGTTCGTGCATAAAAAGTAGGGGCGAGGGATCTTGGGGTCATATTTACGATACGATACAGCCGTAGGCGCAACCTTATTGCTTAAAACATGGCGTGAATATGGATGACGGTGGTTGTAATGTTGTTAGGAAATGAGGTTAGTTGTTGATGAATGCGATAGGAAATAGAATTAATGAAAATCTCTAGACAAAGGATTTTTTTTCCTAAAGAATAGGTAGGTCATTTTTTGGAAAAACTTCTTTTAGTTTTTGTTTCGTAAGTTCTTATAACCGTTTTTGTCATTTGTCGGTGTTTTTCTAACCAATCGGGATATGATTGAATTTTTCAGATTTTTAATTTTTGTGCGGCCAACTTCCTATGGATGAATACTGCAAGCTACTCTGTTTCCTCCATACCTAATGACAAATACAACAATTTTAAGATAACTTTTAGAAAAAATATTGAACAGCTTTTAAAAGTTACCTGACGCTTAATATTAAATTCAAATAAATATCATTTATTTCAGGCAATTATTAAACCCATACCATACAGACACATACTCTTAAATACCATACGTTTTAACATAATAACACAGATAGAATATTAAAATACACAAATACAATAACTAAAAATATATATTAGAAGTCTTTTGCCTCTCTTGCAAGATGGACGACACGGTACACAGTTTTTACAATTTCATTCCTACTCAGGGTTACCCTTAAAAACAAAACACCAGTCCTAAAAGAATTAATATAATCAATGAATCAAGGCCATAGGAGTCACTCCCAATTTACATAAGGTTTTCAGAGAAATTGTTAGATAGAAGATAGATAGAATACTCTTTATTGTACACCATACAAATTACAGAGACATAAATATATAACATTTTACAAAGGGTGACACAATGGGCGGTCTTATCGCTAAGAGCGATCTTTTAAAGACAACCTCAATTGTTCTACTAGAGTCGCGTCGAGCATGTCTGTGGGAGCCTTTAGACGCACCACAATTAGTTATACATATTTTACTTAAGTAAGGCATCGGCATCATACATAAGTCGGGTATAACTCGACCAGTCGGTTACTCAATAAAGTTTCCCACCCGCTGTCATTCTTTCAAAGCTGTAACATCGAAAGGATAATAAAAGATTAATTCTACCATGTCATAATCCCGCCTTGATTGCAACGTTTCTTCATCGAAAGACTTCCTTCGATTTTA
This sequence comes from Apamea epomidion, assembly GCA_947507525.1. Classification (NCBI taxonomy): domain Eukaryota; kingdom Metazoa; phylum Arthropoda; class Insecta; order Lepidoptera; family Noctuidae; genus Apamea; species Apamea epomidion. Next base: position 12,623,589 of record OX382237.1, read on the forward strand.
GGTATCAGATATTCCAATCACGAAGTTCTTATGAATATCTAATAAGAATCGATAACTGCTCATTGACTATCGAGTTGTCGACACTCGATGAAGACGTCAAGTTTTCGTAACGACTCCCTTTTATCGTGAGTGCCTATTTTCGATTTCGTAGACGGTTAAATATACGTCCTTTTTCAGAATAAGGTTTTACGGTCAATAGACGATTATGTATTGTTGTTTTTTCTATAGGTTCTTTCAAATTGGTTGAGTCGGATTATTTTTATTTTGATAGACACAAAACATAAACTCATGTTTTTTCCCATGGGGGCAGAACCTGCTACGAACTTTACACACTCCTTTTGCTTCGTTTACGTTCGTACATCTGAAGATCAAATTCCCGTAATTAAAACCGTTCAAAATCTAGTCGCAATCTCATCTCAGCGACAATCAATGTCAAAAAAATTACAAAAATGTAAGGAAATTAGAGGTATTTTTGACAGATTGAGACTGAGTTCAGACTGTGAATATTTTTGACAGATTGAGACTGAGTTCAGACTGTGAATATTTTTAAAATTACGAAAATTGCCCCTCTGGTCGTACAGGCACGAAGGCTGCGAGTGCTACGCACCTGACCTTTCTAATGAACAACACCAACAAAGTCACTACATGTTCTTCTAGGGCATCCCGTCTTCCCGTCCCGGCGTTTCCAGTCACATCTGCCATATAAATACCTTTTATTAGTCGCCTTTTATTCTTCCTTTTAGAATGACCAAACCATAAACTATTCTAAGCTGAAACTGACTATTAAAATCGTAAAAAAGCAATATTTTTTAGCACCTACTACAAATTCAGCAAAAATATTTTTAATAAACTACGTCCAACACAGCAACGAAAAATCAGAACGTCCAACATAAAATGCGCAACTTCGAATCTCACTCCAACTTTGTTTATATTTTACTTTTTACTACTGGCAACGTTAAAAATGCTCCTACATTGAACGCAGCCCATTCACAGAGTGAGACGGACGTCCGGGACATGAAATACGTCTCTGTTTATGTGTTCGTTACTTGAATAGTTGTGACTGTATTGGCAGGCAAGAGTTAACGGATAAAAGTTCTGGAAGCGTTCTCTTCAAAATCAATTAGGTACAGTCCGGGAAAATTTAAATAGTTCGTATATTCAAATCACAAATTTAATTCTTTGACAGCTATTTTTTTAATTGACGTAGGCTATAATTTTTTCTACATTTATGAAGTATAACAGTTAGTGTTAAGGTTCGTTTTTTAAACCCTGATACTAATTTGACAGATGTAATGTCAAATTTCTATACTAAAAAATGCAAACACAAAACATTTAAATGTCGGATTAGTATCTGGGATTAAAAAACGAACTTTAGTCTATTCATATTACAATCTAGCCCATTAGCTAATTAGTAATTTAAATAATTATGTAAACAAAAATATATCCAAACAAGTTTCATTCCACTTAAAAAAATCAGCCAGCGCCAATTTGATTGGCCCCTAAATCTGTTGTCACAGAGATGTGACAACAGATTTAGGGGCCAAACATGAAAATGTTATGTAATTTTATTGATTCTGTCTGCTCTTTAACTAGAAACGCAATGCATACAATTATTGCGAAAGTATCATTATCAAACTGTTTCTGACAACGAGTGTTAAAGCAATTTGGAAACTGTAGTTTTAAATACCTAAATACACATTCGAAGCATTCACCTAACATTTCCATTCGCTATTATGAAAAAATCCAACCCAACTTTGTCCAAAAACAGCCATCAATGGATAGTTTATATTTCGGCTCAGTTTCATATTAGTTTTATAATAGACTCGAAAGTTTTTTACTTTATTATAAAGAGAGAAGGAGGAGTATGTAAGAATCGTAGCAGGCGTTCTGTAGTTTCTGCCTGCCCCCATGTAAGAAAGGCGTTAAAGTTTATGTATCCTACTTTTATACTAATATTATAAAGAGGAAAGATTTGTGTTTTTGTGTGTATGTTTGTAATGAATAAACTCAAAAACTACAGTGCCGATTTCAAAAATTCTTTCACTATTGGAAAGCTATATTCACCCTGAGTGACATAGGCTATATTTATTGCTAGAAAAGGCTAGGAATCCTTACTAAAACTTAACCACCCGTGCGAAGCCGGGACGGGCCGTTAGTATATTATAAATGCGAAAATTTGGATGGATGGATGTTTGTTACTCTTTCATGCCAAAACTACTGAATGAATTTCGATGAAACTTGGCAAACAGATAGTTTATAACTAGGAATAACACATAGGATACTTTTTATCCCGATATTCCCACGGGATCGAATCTTATGTGGGTGAAATCGCGGGGTGCAGCTAGTTTAACATAAACATAACATCACGCCTTGTTACCCCGAAGGGTTGTGCAGAGGTGTACCTATAGTGCACCCACATTTCGCCAGTTATGTTAAAGTCCCATGTAAAAGGGGGCGCGTCATTGCCAACAACTGGGCATAAATCCAGGCTCCGGACTGCTAATGAGAAATTCCTGATGTTAAAACCTAATAACACTTTGCTCGACCTGGGAATCGAATCCAGGACCTCATGCTAAGCCTTATCGCTTGCGACCGCTAGACCAACAAGACAGCTTATTTATTTATGTATAAAGACACAATAGTATAGTCAGTGGATCCGTACATTTTCTGCGTGTTTCGTCAAGGTTTATACGTCGGTCAAACACGCATGTCGGTTGCGTGTACTGCGCTCCTGACCTTCATGAAGGACAAGACCAATAAGTCCGGAGTTTTATGTCCTTGTGTGCCCATCTGCGTTATCTTTGTTGTTGTTTTTCTAGGTCCATTTAAGAATGGCCTTGTAGACTGTAGATTTGTAGGCCTACACTGTCCTCCCATACCTGTTAACACTGTAATTTGAAAACATTGCAAAATCCGATTATTTTTAAAAGAGTAACCGTGGAGTTTCTTGCCGGCTCTTTTCCATAGGAAGCGACCAATTGGAATCGTGCACCTAACTTCTGACGTTTCATAAGTGCCCATGCAGGTTTATGTGAAATAAAATATTTTATATCACTGCGTGACTTTATTGTATTTTTACACAGAAAAGCGCGACTCCAGTGCGAGCTTAGGTCACACGAGCTACAGGATGAAATGGAATAAGTGCGACGAATGAAAATATCTAATTCAGCGTACTGTAAAGTAAATTTAGAGCATGTTATTAAGGAAAGGGATGCACATACGTGCGCGTAGGCGAGCGATTTGGAACGTCGTCACGCGCTCGTTTTAACGTAGGAATGGTCAAAATTAGGTAAATACCACTAGTTCAACACGTTACTAACTTGCTTGTGGTTTGAACTCATCGACGAATGGAGCTTATCGGGCACGCGCTAAAATTGATACTGTAATTTTCTCATTTGTTTTGATAATTAAAATGTATTGAAACGACGATAATTCGTGTCTACTTGAAGGTACAATAACTTAGTTTGCACTATCTGAGAAGATAATTTCAAGATTTAGATTTTGTAACAGTAGTATTCGATTTGTTCGATTTGTCGCAAGTTTTCAATTTCGTCTTGTATAAAATAACTAGCTGCGCCCCGCGGTTTCTCCTGCATAAGTTTCGATCCCTTGGGAATATCGGAATAAAAAGTATTCTATATGTTAATCCTGGTTATAAACCATCTTTGTGTCGAATTTTATCCAAATCCGTTCTGTAGTTTTTGCGTGAAAAAGTAACAAACATCCATCCATCCATCCATCCATATAAACTTTCACGTTTATAATATTAGTAGGATACGTGTATCCTACTAATATTATAAACGCCGTGCATTAATAGACTACTTAAGTCACACGTATCGTGATACGTGTGACTTAAGTAGTCTATTAATGCACGGCGTTGATCACTTGATTTTAATTTTGAATGTTTGCTCCTAATTCCAAAGATAGCCGAACAATTATTATTTCATTTTATCCTCGACACCTAAATAAATTGAAGTCTGTGTGGGAATTTTAATTAAATTAATGTGTAATTTCATACTTCTGTTTGGGTTACACTTTTAATCTCAGTTGAAAAGGGTCTAATATTTTTGTTCAACTTTGCGTTTCATACCTTATTGTGGTAAACCATTTTATTGTGCAAATGTTTACTTACCAGCTGTATTTATAGGGTAAAGAAACTATGTTTGGTCCTAAAATGGGTTGCTGTGATTGGCTGTGATAAGCTGTAACGCACTACAATTGTTTTAGATTTCTTTGTTGTATTTGGTACTAGTTGGGTTGAGGGCAGGGGTGGCCCAGTGATAACGGCCCCGGCTTACGAGTCGTACGTCGTGGGTTTGAACCCAGGCAGGCGTTTTACTTTGTGTAAAAACTTCATCACCACTGCTCTCAAAACGGTGGAGAAAAACAACGTGAGAAAACCGGAATGTCCAATAACCAAAAATTCGAAGACGTGTGACATCTGCCAACCCATCCTGGGCCCGCGTGTAAAAATGCATAAAATATTAATGTTGCGCGCCACAATTAATGCCTGATGCATGGTGACATTAGTTACCACTAGCGCCATCTAGTTTCTAGTAGCAAGAACTAATAGAGTCACTAGCGCCATCTATTATCGATTGGCTGAACTTACTAGAACTATCGACATCTGGTCAGTCGGGGCCGGTATGTACTCGAACATTCTAGATGTGTCTACAATAGAAGGTTCTGGAATTATCTGCGGCACTATATAAGGCCGGGACTAGCCGCGACCGATCAGACTTGGTTCTGCGATAGAAGCGAATACATCGAAAGCGATCTTCAAGTGCGACTTAAGAGCGATTGTGTTTTATAATTAGTGTGTTTGAGTTGTTATTAGTGTTGATTAAATAAAGTGTAACTTTTGGTAATTTTTATCGGCAGTTTTTATTGTCACGAACCCGAAGCTCGTAACATTAACAACGTAACTAACTGCACTATATGACAAAAATAAAGTCTATCTCAAAATCTATCATTTTCCTCACTCCAGAATCCGTTATTCATGCATGACTTGCGTATTTGCCCGAAAATCCTGGACTTCTCCAACTGCGCGCCGATTTCGAACATATCCGATGGTAATGTAGTTGCCCCGCCACTTTCAACTCCGCGACATATCCCGGCTATAAATTGCCGGCAACTCTCACCTCTGACCGAATCGTGGCCGCCATTTAGCAACGGAAGCCGGAGATCGGCACAAACTTGCTAAGCTCCAAGTTCCGCCCCGATTGGGTTCGATCCTAAAACCGTTCATTCTATTTCGAACTTGCCCGTGGTTTGTGCACTCTGGAATATTTCATTTGGTTCAATTGAAAAAGTATTTTTGGAGGATCGGGATGACACATTTGAAGGAGGTGGAGTCCCGACTGCTGGGCGTGGTCCTGGGTTCGATTCCCGGGTCAGGCAAAGTGCTATTAGGTTGTTCCATAGACATAAGAATTTAAAGCTGTTGGCCCTGCGCCTGATCTCTCTCCGGTCCTGTCGGATTGCCACAATGAGAGTGAGGGAAGAGAAGGTGCACCTGTGTTTGCGCGCACACTTGTGCACTATAATATCTCCCGCGCCAAGGGCTGGTCGTCGCTGAGATTGGTTGCCATGGCTGAAATTTACTATACCTAATTAAGACATAGATATCATTCCATGTCGTTACCCACCAGCGAACAAACCAAAAAGATTGGAATAAACCGTGAACGGAAATGCAACGCTAAAGGGACCTACTACCGGAACTTCATACACCTATAGAGGTATGAGGAACAGGGTGTAAAGTCCACTCATCCTCTATAGAAAAGGGAGGATCCTCCGACCAGACGGGTGTTGTGTCTAGCATGCAATTGCCCCACGACTGATGTCGGGAAGTTTATATTATATGCAGATTGCGCGGTAAACTCTGCTTGCGAGATGCAGGATTTGCGTGACGTCAGTATGACGCGTTGTTCGCATGTGGCGTTGTAGATACCGCTACACAACTATTTCAAATTGTAAACAAGTTTACCAACATTCAATTTTCAACATTGAGTTCAATTTAAAAATACAATCTCCTCTACACGTAAACATTAGGCCAAAATTATCGACTGAAACCCGAATCCACAATTTCAAAGTAACGTTTCCTGTTAGAAGCAAGTTTTCGACCCTAAAGTTTTGGAAGACAGCGGATGTGCGACCACTGCTGTCAACCGACTTCGATTTTAACATTGGAACTTTAAAATTTTCTATTAGTGCCTCCCCCAACTATGGACGGTTTCCAAGTAAAGGCGAAGTATTAAAAGTCTTAGTCGTTAAGGCGGTTAGTATTCTTGAACCGAATTTTATTACTACCATTTTAACTTTTGCACTTTTTTGTAAGGTTTGCAGTATAAACGCAGAAGCGCGTTTATACTGCAAACTCCCGTTATAAAATTCTGCATAGAACGTGAACTTTATTTATTCTGCGATAAGATAATTCGTCATGATGCATTTAATTACCATCAGCGCTGCGCTGTCCAAAACGATGTTTTGTGGAGAAGCACAAGGACGCGAAAACATAAAATGATATTAACTATATGTAGTTTGGGAAAGAGATTGGTATAATATTTCATTTCAAATTCTCATTATATCACATTATGTCGTATACATAATACTATGAAAGATGAATATATGAATATTTTGTCTAAGGCATTGACTGCCACTACGGTCATCGGTGACTGCCAACAATAGATTTTCTATTGTGTCTCTTGTCTGGCAGTCAACGTGCTTATAATAGTTTATCTTTAACTAATGTAATTGGCAGATTGCCGTTTTATGTTAAAGTAAAATAAAATAAATAAACTATTGAAAATAATACTGGTATTCAGCTTCACCCGGTTAGACTGGAATCCGACCCCAACTTAGTTGGGGAAAGGCTAGGCAGATGAATTAGCATCTGCATATCATCTGCGGTATTAAAAATAATAAATCCATCCCAACTAATTTTAAATTAGAGAAAACAAATGCCAACTCCCTAATTTTAAAATACACAAAGACCTTACGAAACACAGTACAAAAAAAAAATCCAAACCATTTAAGAAAATCTCTTCCCCGAGAAAATCAAGACATTACAGAAAACCTCTCTCCTCCAATGAAGATTTAGCCTCAGAATGGTGGTAAGTGATAACTTAACATTTGTCCGTGCTCGCTACTGCTACGTTTAATCGTCGCCATACGTTTCGTGGGACATATAAATCGAGCTTTAAAATTTTGTTGAACGGTCCGTTTGGTCGCTTTAGCCACCTTAATGGTACGGGAAATAGAAATACGTCTTTTGCTTTTGTAAGGAGAACTCTGCTCTATTTAGATCTATTTCAGAGCATTTTAAGCTAATGAATATGTGATTAAAGTGGTGGTCTAGTAATAATCAGCCAAAAATGTTTCCACTGCTGGGCTTCCTCTCTGTGATCTGTGAGGCCCTAATCCACCACGAGGGCCCAGTGCGGGTTGGAAAATGTCACATGTCTTCGAATTTTTGGTTCCAGGACATGACGGTTTCCTCACGATGTTTTCCTTCACCGTTTTGAGAGCAGTGGTGATGAAAGAATGTATACAAAGTAAAGCGCCTTTCTGGGTTCGAACCTACGACCTAGAGCTCGTAAATCCTGGCCGTTAACACTTGGCCACCACTGCTCTCTAGTAATATGTGCCTACAAAGCACCAATATTATTCTTTACTATGGTGGCAGTACAATCCTGGACTATCTGTTTTACAGATGTTTAAACTTTACCACACATAAAATTATGCCTGTAGTATATGCTATATAGTACACCCACATTTTGCCAGTTATGCTATGTAAGTCCTATGTAATAAGGGGCAGACCTATGCCATCAACGGGGCACAAATCCAGGCTCCAGGCTCCGAGTAGCTCTTCTAAACATGGGAGGAAAGTAATAAGATGGCATATTACCCTCACGTACATATGCAATGAGACATCCCTTACATAGTGTATGAGAAAAACATTTATGGTCAGAAAAGGTCTCGATAGAAATCGAGACCTTTTCTGACCATAAATGTTATTGTAATTTTATCTTAGAAGTAAGAGCTGTGTGTATTCTTACAGCTCTTACTTCTAAGATAAAATTGTCAGGTTGAACGACACTCAGTATTAAACGATCTAGAAGATATAACTGTTTCGTTGACCCTAAAAACACTCAATGTTATTGTCAGGACCCTGATTTCAATACATACATATATATTACCGAAACGTGGGAGTACATTTAGTACAGAACTTAGGTGGATGGGTACGTTCTGTGTCTTCAATGCATCCTCGGATTGAATGAAGCCACAACAGATAAAATCAATGCACTTGTCCACATATATATGTCATACAAACATAAAATGTTAATTATGAAACCGGACCAGATTTTATGACGGAACGCTTTTACGCTAAATTGAAAACAACTCATGGTTTATTCACAACACGCTATCACCAACCAGTTAACCGAGACCTCTGTGACATTACCCAACCTGAATCACTTTTCAAATCGTAGGGAGCAAGTTATAATAGTCGTTATTCTATCAACTGGTCTGCATTGACTTTAGTGTATACGTATTATATCGATTAATTCTGATGTAGTGCTTTTAATTCATTAGCTCAGATCATTTTGCTGTTTGAATTTCAAAGGGATATTTGATTGTTTGTTTGTGGTTGCATTGATTAAATATTCAATATCACTGTCGATGTGGTTTATAAAAGAATATATAGAGACTAAAGAGGATCCATTTTTTTGCTCCTTTTTTCCGATGAGCTATGGGGGCAGTTATCTATTGCAGTTGTGCAGAAATACAAGTCATACATAAAAATGTAAAAAACAGGAGAAATGGCAAGGGGGCGTGTCTGTGTCCACACGTCATGAACAAAATGAGCATGTACTAGGCAAATGGCCGTCTCCGCGAATTAGTGCGGTTTCGACCGTGATCGTGACAAAATATAAGAATGCCGTGTTGTTAAGTGGTTTCTTGTAAAAACCGAAGCCAAAACCAAAACTTTGTAAATCATAGAATCACTTACCATATATAAATATAAATATTTTACTATATTCATTTTTTAAATCATGAAAAACCATACCATATATCCTTCTTTTCTTATATCTATGGGGTCATAGTATTTTTTATAGTTCAAGTAATCAAACACGATTGTAAAGTATCCGTATTTGTTCTAGCTTCTACAAATTATCATCATCGATATATTCCGATGAGGTGAGAGAGTGATGAAAGACACACAATTTAATGCTACAGGGTCTTATTTACAAAAGTTGCTTAATGTTAAGAGACGTTTAAACGTTAAAAAGTATGGTTAAGAAGTCGCTAATCATTATTTAACTTTAAGTCACGTTTATAAATAAATTCCTGTCTACATTTATTTATTTAACACCTCCAGCACACAAATGTATAGAGGCGGACTTAATGCCACAGCCATTCTCTACCAGTCAACCTTTGGGTGATGCAGAGACAAGCTGTGGCAGGTGCAATCATGAAACCATTCATATAGGTCTCTAAATATTGCTAAATATGTTAGCTCTTCCAACCACGGAGCTATAAAAATATTACTACTATGACGTACTAAAACTAAATAATAATCTACTAGCAACTAAAACTTTTATTGCTTCATGGTCCACGAAAGTCGGACTTAACAGCATTAAATTGTAAGCGAAAGCCTTTTCAGCGAACGTGGTGGGGTTGAAAAAAAACGAAGGAGCGATCTCAAAACAATACGAGAGCAGGAGTTAACCCCACAAAGTGGTCGTCGGTGTAAAACATTGCGATGGTGCAGCTTAGCCGAACAGAATAGAAAAATTTATCGCCTCGCTACAATGGGTACGGTTAATCCAATTGTTGTGGGTCCTGCGATTTCATTTTGTTGGTTCACATGAGATCTTACATACATAACACTACGATTGTACTTTCCGAAGAGATAGCCAGAGGTGTGCAGCATATTCCGTCAGTAAAGGTCTAGTTCTATACAGGGTGACAGAGGCATCGACGGGCAAACTGTAACCATGAATTCAGCACATATAATAAAGGATCCCTATAATAAAGGACAGGCATTTGGTAGATATGTCACAGGTCTTCGAATTTTTGGTACTTGGACATTTTTGTTTCATTGCCCCGAGTTCTACACTATATTGGAGTAGAAAAGTAAACCATATTGGTTTGGTACTTCTTACGTGATACCTGTTCAAATCTCACATCCAAACAGATAAACAGATAAACAGAATGATGAAATGGCATCTGTTGGTTATCCTTTAACACACAGATTACAGATTTATTTACTTATTTATTTATAGATTTATATTTAGTTGTATTGTCTGTATTATCTGCGCCAACATTGATATTTTTAATCTAACAGCATTACAATTTAGAAATTCTGTAGTCGATTCTATCTTAGCTTTATAAATGATAAAGTAGTTTTTTTTTATCATTGCTTTTTCTTTCCTTTTTAGAAAAAGGAAAAAAAAAACGATATGTAAACGAACGAAATTTGTTTATTTTTATCTCACGTAGTATTAACAATCAACAAATTAGTAATAAGTGGATAATGTTGTTGGTAGTATAATAAGTATTTTGTTTAATTAGTAAGTATTTTGTATAACATTTAATTGTACTCCTATTTTTTATCCCAAACAAAATAAATAAAGTATTGTTTCCTCATAAAGAGGGAAAGAGACGATGCTCTACAAAGACGATTTTTTCTAAAACGCTGTGCCATATCATGGGTAGTCCAGGTATTGTAGTTCCTTTTCTGCAGTAAAAGGTAATTTGAGAGTGAGAGTAATGCATTGTTGAGGTGCCGTTAATGTACTGCTAGTTGTTAGGGTGAATTGTTTGTTTTAGTATCAAAGAATGCAAGCCAGATGTGTGATACATTTTGTTGGTTTTCTGTTCAGGGTTGAGGAAAACGTGCCCGGGTTGAAGGCGCGTTGTGTTCCACGCGCGCCTCAAGGAGCTGTCAGCACGAACTGACGGGGTCCGCTAGGGCCGATGCCGCCGGGGCTGCGGGTTGTTCGAAAGAGATACCGTGGCCCCTGGCACAGGCAACTGAAGGAACACGGGTGGGTTTTAGTCAGTAAAAGTCTGACACTCTCTTCTGCTCCGCCCAGAGCGGGAGGGGTCATTTGATGATTTCCCACCGAAAAAAAAAAAAGGGTTGAGGAAAACGTGTGTATGAGCCCAATGTTACGTTGTGTCTCTGAAATAAACCCCTTTATTCATAAACGTTGCTTAAAGTTACGTAGTGATTAGCGACTGCTTAACCACACATTTTTGACGTTTAAACGTCACTTAAGTTTAATCATAGTTTATAAATAAACCCCAGTATGTTTAAAAACGTTGTTATCAATGTGTAACACAATTTTTTTTTTGTTTGACCTGCCCTGGCCCACTGCTGAGCAAAGGCCTTCCCCAAATCCTTCCATGCATCCTTTTCTAGCGCCACCTCGATCCAACCCTTGCGGTACGCGTGTCTAGATCGTCTGAATACCTACCTCTTCCTGGGCCGGCCTCAGCGGCGCCATCCATCCTCAGGCAGCCACCGTATGCAGACTGTTGTCCAGCGGTCACTGTGCATGCGAGTGACGTGACCCGCCTAATCCCATTTCATTTCATATTCAATATTTTTTTTGTTGGCTGAATTTAATATAAATATTACCTTCCATCACACTTTCTTTTTGGTTATGCTACGCTTGCCGCGGTCCGTCTGTGGATGGGTGACCATCTTTACATACCGAGACCCCTCCGTGCCTCGGAAAGCACGTTAAACCGTTGGCTGTCATTCGTGGATATTTGACAGTCGTTACGGATAGTCAGAGGCCCGAAAGTCTGACAACCAGTCTTACTAAGGGGTATCGTATTACCCAGTAATTTGGTTGAGGAGGTCAGATAGGCTGTCGCTCCATATAAGATACTGATATTCAGTTGCATCCGGTTAGACTGGAAGCTGAGCCCATCATAGTTGGGACAAGGCCAGGCAGATGATGATGACCTTCTATCACACTTACATACATGACAACCAAACAAACACGTCACAAATCTTTGACTCGAAGTCCAAATTTTCCATTCATTCAAACCTTGTGTCAAACTTTGCTTGGTTTACAAACATAAATAATATTTTATTAAAACAAACGACCCATCTGTTCAAGAAATTGTGTGAAACATCGGCTTTGAACATTATTGTTTCAAGTTGATCCTTCAAAAACATCAATTACAAGATATCGGATTTATGTTTAAACTTTTCTTTCATTATTGTCATCTTGATGAATTCCTTTGTTATTTCAACCAAAGACAATCAGGAATGTTATTATGGGGTCAAAGATATTTTGAGATTTGTTTGGTTTTCGTGAATTGAATTATGTTACCTTGACATGGTATGGAGGTATGGATGAATTAACTCTAATTTATTTTACAAATTTTTACCATGGCGATGGAGCGCGTCAAAGATGTTTGCGGAAAGGTATGTAGTAATGGTTTTGCGACCATCATACGTAAAAGAAGCGCTTCTCTGCTTGCTCGTCTCCGCCGGTACCAACAGTATCTTGAGTTTATTCGCAGTTAGATGGGAGCCTCCAATGCTGTGTCATTGGATGAAACTTCATACTGAATAAAACCTGTATATCTACTAACACTAGTGTTTAATACCATTGTTACTAAAACTATGGGCGTAGCCCGAAATAAATTATATAATAATAATAAATCCTACTTCCTACTATATTATATTATTTTTTTATGTTTCCCTGTATGCACTACGCAAGTGCACCCAAGGACAACCCCCGGTAGGTATAGGACTATTGCTAGACATGGACAAATAAAAACTTGGACTATGGGTTTGGGTGGTTATAATGGATTGGTTACCTTGAACTATAGAAGAACTATGTGCTCTGCCTGACCAATGTTATACATATAATTTACACGGATAAAATGGCAGGGAGTGATTTGCACACTCAATAATGGGCTCCCGAAAACGGTCGCTAGCACATAGTGTCGTAGCGACAAGGGGACAACCTATCCTGAGGTGCTTATGAGGAGTGGAGAGGTATTCCACGGCTATCAGGAAAATCCCGGAAGTATGCTCAAGATCCCTACCAGCATCTTACTGAAATACTTCCTTCCTCACAGCACATTTGCTCTTGCGAATCTCCACTCAAGCCGGCCAATAAAGGCAAGAAAGAGGTGGGAGGTCTGTTCCTCGTCAGTGTTCACTCTAGCCGGCCAATTAAGGCAAGCCAGAAGTGAGGAACAAGACTACTCCCAGGAGATAGGGTCCGTGGGGTCGCTACTGCCCAACAGCTCGCCACATGCTGCCCTGCGCGTTTCTGTATCTCTTGGTCTGGCTTCTCACCCTAGACCTGTTTCGGCAAGGTAAATTCTACCGGCACAGGCCGAGAGTTCGAAGCGCGCAAGCCCCACCACGACGTCAACGTAGAGATACGGCGGTGGGGTTATTTATTTATTATTATTATTATAAATGCGAAAGTTTTTATGGAAGGATGGATGGATGGACGGATGTTTGTTACTCTTTCACGCAAAAACTACTAAACGGATTTGGATGAAATTTGGCATATGGACCATGACCTGGATTAGGACTTATAATACTGTATAATCCAGGCCTATATGCAGCAGTGAACTAGGCTGTCCAGGGGACGGATGTAATTTCAATCAAGGAATGAAATAATCCAATTTATAGTAAACTAACTGCGCCCCGCGGTTTCACCCGCATAAATTTTGATCCTGTAGGAATATCGGGATAAAAAGTATCCTATGTTTTAATCTTGGTTATAAACTATCTGTTTGCCAAATTTTATCCAAATCCGTTTAGTACTTTTGGCGTGAAAGAGTAACAAACATCCATCCATCCATCCATTCATACAAACTTTCACGTTTATAATATTAGTAGGATTATTAATATTCTTTGTAGCTTTACCTATTCTATCCACAGTTGATATTTAGACAAACTTATATAAGTACGTCGGGCGGGATTCACATTAAAGAAACAATATTCTAACGGGCTATCGGTGTGATGTCAGTTCGTCTGTCAATTAGCTATCTCCGGAATCAATTAAGGTGGTGACAGCCACGACCAAATAATCGTTCAGTTTTGTTTACGACCTTTTTGGAAATAGATATAGGTACTGTTATTTCTAGTTAAAGTCATTGTATGATACAACTTTTATTCCTAAATAAATATTTTACTAAGGGCTGATTTTTCCAACGCCAGATAATATTATCCGAGGAATAAAATTCAAAATTTCGACAAAACGTGGAATAAAGTTGACCTTTTATTCCACGGATAAAAATTATCTGTCGATTGAAAACTCTGCCCTAAGACAAAAAAGTATAAAAAAAATTGAAACCTTCCCAGTATGAAGTTCCAAATGGTTTTTTTAAGATACCAAGGTTAAACAATTTGCTTACATTAGGTATTGTACCTTAGGGTCTGCGTATGAGCTGCATAAGCATAATAAGCCTATTATTTTCCCACTGCTGGGACACAGGTCTCCTCTCTTCGAGAGTGAGTGGGCTATAATTTACCACGTGGGCCCAGTAAAGGTGAAAGAGACAACAAAAAATCCGAAGACATGTGACATCTACCAATGTCACATGTCTTCGGATTTTTGGTTCTAGGACATGTTTCCTCACGATGTTTTCATTCACCGTTTTGAGAAAGTATGAACTGAGCTTATTGCTATCTTCGAAATAAGAACATAAATCCAAATATCATTTTCATCAAACCTTCCTTCCAATACATCTACAGCATATGATAGATTACCGAAAGTAACACAAAAAATGGCTTTTATAAAAATATCGAAATGTGCAAGGGTCATGTTTCGTCATTTGTGAGTAAGTTCATCAATCACGGGCTACGGAATGTCAGTCGATACTGACCAGTCATCAGGAGTATCTGATCTATAAAATATTCTGTTTACAGCATCCTATTTTGAAGAATTTTCGACTTAAATATTGTGTGGAGGGCGTTTAACATTTCTTCATGTTATTCGATTGGTTTTCGGGGAATATTTTTATATTTAAAATTATTGTACTTATTGTTGTGACGCGGTGTTTGATGAATTAAGCCCAGTAGGTAAGTAACCACTCTTTCCGCAATGTGTAATGGATTCTATATTATAATGTATCTATGTCACAGCATTTTTATGACCTTTGTAAAGAACAAACCTAATATTTTCTGTATTCAATGAGTAAACGAATCCTGCAGTTTTATTGAAAAAAAAGCTTTCTTTCGTATCCATTCAATATTGCAAACATCTATCCAAAAAGTATTTCCGCACCCAAATATCCTGACCGCAGAATACAGCAAAATAAACAAACATAAACGCTTTGACATCCATATTTCACCCCACACACATCCCGCAGGACCCCGCTGTGTTCAATACGGTCAAAAATCTTCACAAAAACCGTTGATTAATATGTGGACACGGTCCCGATTTTGATAAGGCCCACCAATTGGGCAGAGTGCACTGCGCGGATTAAAATGAATTTTGTCGAGAGCAGCGAAACATAAAAATAGTAGAGCCGGAGTGATTGAAATCGCCATCACGTAGTGTTGACACATCGGCCGTATCCGACATGTCGGAATAATTCGTAAATTTACATCCGAATATAACGGTTTTTTTTTTTCTGTTGCATGTAAACGTGTATTTGTTGAGGGACTTTTTGACGTATAACTTTTGATATACTTTTTTTATCATAAACAACGATGTGGACAGAGCTATGGCCGGCAGTGTAACAACACAGGATGTAAAAAAGGGACTGCCAAGTGTCGTACATTCACAGATGGAGAGGAGATAGGCTGAACCTCTCTGCTCTTTACCTCTGAATGTCATCAAAGGGATCAAGTCTTCCTATGGCTACTACTACCTACTAGAAATTACTAGGTAAGAGACACAACGATCGAAACTGGTTTGAACTGATTTTAATCAAGAGCTATGCGAAATAAACTTATCCAAAATATCTAAGTTGAGCCAACGAGTTCAAAATCGTCACAAATAGTTACGATCATAGATAAGCCGTGTACGGCTGGCTATGCAGTTTAAGCTAGGATGAATACTAACAATCGGGGTTTGTTAGTATTGTTCATGTATTATAATTAATAAACTTAGATAACAATAGACGGGTCCACATTGAAGGCTATATTATTGGTGTCGTAAAGCAGTAAGCCAGAATATAAGACAGAATTGTTACATGTAAGTCCAGAGGAATTGTTTTTATGAAGACAGAAAAAGCATTTGTCCAATTTTAAATTGCCCCTAACTCAAAAATAACGGCCAATTTCAAAAGAATTAGATCAAGACTTTGCCATAGTTCATGAACTGATATAAAACGGCGATATTTCAAGCTAATATCGGGGCATGGAAGTAATATGACGTACGAACGTGATACCGAAGTGCCAAAGGAATAAAATATTTCACGTTTTTTTGCACAGCGCAGTGTTGGGAGGAAACTTCGCAAAAAGCGAGTCACAAACACATGACGCTCGAAATTTTGCAAGACACGTCTCGGCTTCCCTACATGTAGTTATTGCGGCGTTTCGGGCAAAATTGTGCTTCTCAAAGTGTACTTTAAGAGTTATTTGGTGTTGATATTGTGCGGTACTTGTTCGATGCCGGCTTGAAATTGTGGTTCTGGCTCTTAAGTGTGATCTAGAGCTTATCGTTATATACTTTGAGAGATAAGATACATTGTCGCTAACACTTCTTCGATTGCACGAAAAGTGTCTTCATATTAACTTTAATGTGAAAGTGTATATTATTTTGTTTCTAAATTGGCGGTTAACGAAATATTGTTGAGCTATTTTTGTTTGAGCCACAGGTGCTTTATAACACCGTTCATTAATCTAAAATATTGCTGACAAGTTCAATTAAAAGACTACAATACATTAAATTTATTAGCCATTCACCAACACCGTGACCACATCATTATCTCTAATGAGGACATTAATTTGGCTGTTATTATCAATTATAATATCAAGTGCTACACTATTAGTATCAAATTTAAAGGATAACTGCTTTATCATTATACAGATAATCATTTTCATCAAAATGATTGTCCGCCCATTCTCAATCGTTACTATAGTAACAATTCATTACTGTTCTGTGACGATATGCGTTTGTACATAGTATGTAGTTCGCATTGTTGGCTATTGTGCGTCAGTAGGGGCTGGAAAATTAGGGTTCTATTGAATTTCCTCCCGACGGGTTTCCCAACTTGGCTCGGAACAATCCAGTTTGTTAATACGGTCACATTTCGTCCCACGCCGATATGGGACATACGGCTATCTGGATAATGCCCCCTCATATCAACCAATGTGCTTGAGTGAGACAGCTATAGTTTGAATATATGCTTTTGTAAATGCTTCGTTATTATCCTGGGATGGACATGTGTTTGGTGTTCCGATGTTATTATTCTTCAAAATATTTGGAGCATGCTCTAGGACCCTTTTATGAAGTATCTGAAATATTTTGTCATTGTTGTTAGTTGTATTATTGTGTAGAGACGGATGAGTTTTGTGATAGTTTGGTGATCCCTTCCCGGTACGTGGATCCTCATTATTTTGTGCCCTTAGAATATTATATTGTATTTTCAAGAGTTGAATAGGTTTTAATGTTTTCGTTTTCTAACAATAAAATGTGTGAGACTATGCTAAACTTGGAACGATGTGTTTATATGACGACTATTATCGAAAAATTAATTTACAAAATTAAGTTCTTGCCTACTCCTAATTACTGATTAAAATTACTCTGGCTAACATCATCATCTGCCTAGCCTTTTCCCAACTATGTTGGGGTCAGCTTCCAGTCTAACCGGATGCAGCTAAATACCAGTATTTTACATAGAGCGACTGCCTATTTAATCTCCACAACCCAGTTACTGGGTAACACGATACCCCTTGATAGGACTGGTTGTCAGGTTTTCAACTTAGCGTAGCTAACATGTACTACAAAATATGTTTTTCCTTATTTCTTTATATTCTTTTCCATTTGCTGCATCACTAGTCCTAATAACATTGCCACTAAACATGTTTCACATACAGATCTCTCCAATACGAATATGCAAATCTAAACTATCCGAATGCAAGACAGCCGCATCTAATCAAGCTCCCTGCTACAAGAGAGCATTACTTTTCATGCTCATTTGCGAACTTATATTAAAACCTATTGAATATAGTGATTTATGGCCCGCCTTACTTCGATGGGAAATGAGATTGCCTCCGCCTTATCCGATGCTCTTAAATTGAAGCTCTCGTTTTTTGTTACAGTATTGTAAGGGGATATTTTTAGCTCTCGAGGTAATAAGGTACTGCATTATGTGATCCTGTATGTAGTTTATGTATTAGCTTGTATTAAGGGAATCTGTTTATTTTTTGTTTGATTAAATAAAGGACTTGTTCTAAACAAAGTACTTTCGTTTGGAAAGTCCAAACTTAAGGAAGACTGATGAAAACTGGTTATGATTGATAATCTTTTAACTCTTTGATGAGTTGGTCTTTGGTTGAGTTGTTGTTTTCACTAACATAATCACACATTGTGAACTCCATAACTATCGACTGATTTTTACAGAAAACACATTTGCTTCCAAACTTATGGACAACTGCTACACTATGGTATATCTAAAGGTGTGTAATTTCACGTTTTCCTTCTAGAACATGATTTAACTTTTGTACCTCGTTAGATAGCTGATTAAATGAAGATGTCTTCTCTCTGTAAATTGTACGCTTAATGCCAAGTTAACTTTTGAGTTAAATGGTATCAAAGTTCATGTATGTAGATGATTTTTGAAAGTGTTTACCGCACAAACTTCTTCCTTTCATTTTGGATTCATCAAAAGGTTTGTTAAGATATTGTGTACCCAATAGAATAGCAATGAAGGCTATTCAATTTGAGAGTTTAGATAAAAGTGATATTTGGGGACGAATTCTAGAAATGATTCAAAACATAAAAATTGAGTTTTCTCGAATTCCATGAATTTTCACCTAGACTTTATAGGATGCTTAATTGTTGTAAATGGGACACACTGTCATGTCCTGGAAGGAATACGGCAAATTGCAAGTCACCCTGTATGGTCTATATCTTAAACATGTGGATGATGATAAGTGATGTAAGAAAGAGGGAATATAAATAGGTACATAAACATAATATCCCTTTCATTTCTCATGAGTATGTTAAGCGATTAACACGTTCGATGTTTTCGCTCTCACCGTATCTTGTAATTGCATTATAATGAAGACGGTGCCAATCGGTATGAAAATGAATAATAAACATGGAATATTATAGCTTCGTTATCAAGTTTATCGACTTGACTTTTACCATATTTTAACCGTAAGGGATTTGAGCCGATATTAGTTTTATTTTTGCTTCATGTTACAAAATTGTGAAATTTTTGGCGAACCGGATGGCGAAACCCCAAAAAATAAATCCCCCGCGAGCCGTGACCATGAAAAAGGAAGAAAATACAAATATTTTCACAATATATCACCGCTTAATGGCGAAACGGAGACGATACTTAACATCAACAAAAAAGCTAAAAATTCGTCTGCGAAAATGCTTGGAGTTGATCAAAACGGACGCCAGCAGAAGCAGCCAAAATGCAAATTCCTGAGACTGCAATATTATAACAACAAGCTCATGAATACGATCCGTAGTTAAGATTTCCGCAGTACCGTCTTATTCTTATCAATTTCCCACCAAAGGAGTTTCCTAGTTGTTCGCTATACACCCAATGTAAACAAAGAGAATCCCTGAGTAGCTCTTAACTGACACAACGTAGTTTATGAGCAAATTTTCTGAATAGAATGTCTCCATTACACGTTCGGTCTGTTCAAGGTGAATGGATTTGAATGAAATGAACGGTTAAGCTTTTGAGTCTTAGAAATGACGAGGAACCTAAACTTTGTGGGAGAGATAATTCGAATGTATAATTTTCGAGCGCCTCTGTAATACCGTTCTTTCGTAAATTGCTCGCTATGAAGGTGAAACGTTATGTGTAATACCGGTAATTTAGAGTTTTCAGTTCTGAAAAAGCACGTAATACTAGTAATTATGAGTTTTTGAATTATATGGCTCAGTTTTTCGTAGAATAATCGAGGCGTTTCTTTTCATTGCTACTGTAAATAGAAAATAACGGTTATATGTTTTAATAACACGTTTTTCGATGTTGTTTGAGTTATATTAATGAGGCTTCGTGTTTGGGTTGAGTCAAATAAGTAGTTATTACAATAAATAACATAGAGAGAAAAATAATTATGCCAAGGGAAATGTATCATTGTACCTATTTGTATCCGTAAACAAAGTATTAGTCGAGCCCACTCTCTGAAATTTTGCATAGTAAGAACAAAATTCTTTCAGAATGAAATAACAAAACAGTCCAAGTTTCTTCTATACAATGGCGGTATCTTAAGAACAATCGTAGGCGGGTAGTTCAAGATGTTTTGTGCAAGCGCCGCGGGTAACATTTTGAAGTGTTAAATCTTAATCCGAACTCAAGTGCTAACCGCTTTCTAGTATCTCACGATGCTAACTGGACCTTTTACTAGAGTTACTTAATGTATTCAAGACTTTTTTATCAAATATTTTGAACAAACTGAAAAAAATACATAATATCACGCCTTGTTTTCCCAAAGGGTAGCAGAGCCAGCAGTATACCAGCACCCGAAACTGTCAATTTTTCCCAATCAACCTTGAACCTAATGATTTAGCGATAAAGTAGAAAATCGGTTAAGGAAATTTGACAGATTATTGGTAGCTTGATGTGCTGGCGACTTTTTTTTTTTTTTTTAATAATGTTGCCTCACACTAGGCATTACTCCTGTATCGTGGGTGCATTTACAAACATGTAAACTCACATACACAAACAGCCAGACCCGAAACAACTACCTGCAGGCAATACAAATATTTGTTCCGTGCGGGAATCGAACCCGCGACACGCAGCGCAGCAGTCGATCGCTCAGCCACTGCGCCAACCGTGTCGTCAAGTAGACTGTAGCTATAGTAAATACACCCAAATTTCTCATTTCGCGAGTTATGTTATAGGGGACGAGTCTATTACTATCAACTGGGCACAAATCTAAGCTCCGGGTTGCTACTGAGGAATTGCAGATGGAAAACCCAAAAACATATTTCCCGACCTGGGAATCGAACCCAAGGACCTCATGCTCAGCATTCATAATAATAATAAAGCTGAGAAAGATGAACAAATCAAATATCTTGACTTAGCACACGAGGTTGTTGACATGTGGAATGTGAGCTCGACTGTCATTGTGCCGATTGTCGTATCGGCCAATGGCCTGATGGCCAAAAGCCTCGATCAACATCTATCGAGGCTCTCGTTAGGCGGTTGGATCAAGGGCCTGATTCAGAAGGCAGTACTCCTCGATACGGCTCACATTGTGAGGAGGTTTCTATCTCTGGAGCCCTAACCACTGGTAGCATGGACCCTGCTCCCGACACCGGTGGATCACTATTTTTTTATATTTTTCAATGTTTTTTAAAATAAAATAAGACAATTAAACGAATAAACGACATAATAATAATAAATAAAATTTAGTAAGAACAAAATTCGTTCAGAATGAAATAACAAAACAGTCCAAGTTTCTTCTATACAATGGCGGTATCTTAAGAACAATCGTAGGCGGGTAGTTCAAGATGTCTTGTGCAAGCGCCGCGGGTAACATTTTGAAGTGTTAAATCTTAATCCGAACTCAAGGAGTACTTGAGAGTACTTGAATAGACACAACCTGGTAGCCAGGATAATCCATCAGCAACTTGCTCTGAAATACAGCCTTGTGGAATCTGAGGTGCCGTACTACAGGTATGTGCCCGACCCAGTTCTCGAAAATGGAAATATCACGTTGTACTGGGATCGATCCATCATCACTGACAGGACTATTGTTGCCAATAAGCCTGATATAGTGGTGGTGGATCGATCAGAGCGACGCGCAATGATTGTTGACATAACCGTCCCGCATGATGAGAACCTCGTGAAAGCCGAGAAAGATAAACAAATCAAGTATCTTGACTTGGCTCACGAGGTTGTCGACATGTGGCATGCGGACTCAGCAATCATTGTGCCGATAGTCGTGACAGCCAATGGCTTAATAGCCAAGAGCCTCGACCAACACCTGAGGAGGCTCTCGTTGGGCAGCTGGATCAAGGGCTTGATTCAGAAAGCGGTACTTCTGGACACGGCTCGCATTGTCAGGAAGTTCCTCTCTCTGGAGCCCTGATCGCCAGTAGCTTGGACCCTGTTCCCGATACCGGTGGGCTACTATATTTTATATTTTTTAATGTTTTTTTTTATCCTTTTGTTTATAAAAATATTTAAAAATGTAATTTGTAAGTATTTAAATGAAATAAAGGAGATAATAATAATAAAATGGCCGAAAGCCTCGATCAACATCTATCGAGGCTCTCGTTAGGCGGTTGGATTAAGGGCCTGATTCAAAAGGCAGTACCTACTCCTCGATACGGCTCGCATTGTGAGGAGGTTCCTGTCTCGGGAGTCCTAACCACCGGTAGCTTAGACCTTGCTCTCGACATCGGTGGATCACTATTTTTTTATATTTTTAAATGTTTTTTTTGGTCAATTTTTATATATAAAAATAATATTTAAAAATGTGATAAAATAAGTTAAGCAAATAAATAAACGACATAATAGTAAATTGTTGGGTGGGTAACAAATTTAAAAATGACAAAAAAACAGGTTATTGAGTCATGTACAGACTCCAGCAGGTCAAGCTACCCGAAACTGTCAAATTTTCCCAATCAACTTTGAACTTTAATGCTTTAGCGATAAAGTTGAAAATCTATTAAAGAAATTTGACAGATTGTAGTAGTTTAATGTGCTGGCGTCTGTACTTCACGAGGCATTTCATGCGGACAATGATTCCCCATGAGATGCCTCAGCACAGGACCTCTCGGGTCTTCTGTCACGACTTTCAGGATGCTATTGCTACTACCCCCGAATCCTCCTCACAAGCGATGCCACATTAGTAGCACTTGCGACCGACACTGAGGCTGCTTTTCCACCAGAGATGTGCTATGCAGCTGTGCTGCGCGGATGTGAAAGCTAAGCTACGAAACTGTGCGACCGTTTCCACTAATGCTAAGCTGTGTAGCGGAGCGAGTAAGATGTGCTATGAAGATGCACCGCCGGGAGGTAGCTGTGCGAGGAAGATGCTCAACTCGAGCAATGCGATGCATCGATAGTAGGGAAAGCAGGGGTAGTACTCTGCTCTGCACATAACTACAACACTCGCGCATCCACAGCTCCCATCCATAGCACGCATCCTTCCGTATAAAAACATAGCTTAGTTGAATCCGTTTCCACCAGTGCTATGCTATGTGGACCAATGAATATGATTGGTGGATAACAAACGCATCCATAGCAACGTAGCATAGCACATCTCTGGTGGCAAAGCAGCCTAACGAGGAAATACTAAGATCAAGGTTAAAAGGTTAAACATATGAGACAAGTGAATGTCTTCTAAAAATCCACGTTCGCGCGGACGGAAAAATATCACGGCGGTATTTTATCGTGCACTGGATTTTCAACCCTCGGAGTTAAGCTGAGCATTTAAAATCCAAACGAGCGCCTCCTATCGCGTCAAAAAACACACTGTTCGATTTTCAACTCTCTGTGCTATAAGCGGTGCGTTGAAAATACACTGCACAAAAAAAAATCGCCACAAGAAAAAATCGCCCGTCCGTACCTGAATTTACGATGGTTTCCTTATTTCTTTAATCCGTATTCTCTCTACCTTCTTACATTCGTTTATTAATGAGGTAACTTTAGCATGCCCTCAGTCTTTATATTCATGAGGAAAATATTATTTATAAAAAAAAAATTGGTTACACGTCGCTGGTTTTTTTTAAAGCAATCAAATAAAATCTAAAGTCGTGTAAGCATATCTACTTTTGCTGGAATGAAAGGTGCATGATACTAACATAAATAGGTATGTACATACAATGTAAATAAATAGCATAGCATTGTTATGCTATGCTATTTATTTACATTGTATGTGCAGTGGCAGCAGTGGGAACATTATAAGCTGGTGCTGTTGCACCAGCTTATAATGTTCCCACTGCTGGGACACAGGCTTCCTCTCGGTGAGAGGGAAATGTAAACACATACATTTAAAAAATTAAAATAACAGTCCGGAAAAGTGACTTGTGTCTGCTTCAGGAAAGAAAGGGGTTCGAACATTTTTCTATGGAAGCTGGCATAACCACCCGCCGCCATTTTGTTTTTTTTTTTTTTCAAAGTTTGCACGCACGATAAAAGTATACAACTTATACCAACAATAAAATGTCCAGAGGTACCTAATATGGTACCCTAAAGTGTGACGTTTCCGATGTATTTGAAGGTAAACATCATATAATCAGCCATATAATCAGTCATAATTATGTTCCCACTGCTGGGACACAGGCCTCCTCTCGGTGAGACGGAGCGGGCCATAATCCACCACGCGGGCCCAGTGGGGGTTGGTAGATGTCACATGTCTTCAAATTTTTGCTTCTAGGCCATGCCGGTTTCCTCACGATGTTTTCCTTCACCGTTTTGAGAGCAGTGGTGATGAAATAATTTACACAAAGTAAAGCGCCAGTCTGGGTTTGAACCTGGGTTTTTTTTTTTTTTGTTAATTTCTTTTATCTAGGCATCCTTCCCGCATAAGAAAAAATAAAAGCAGTAGACAATAGAATCAATGTAACATTGTACTTGATCTAATCATATTAGTTGCATTTCAATTAGATTCAGCAGCCTATCTCATTACTTACTCTATTAAGCAACACTAACTTCTAACAATTTTATTCTTTCATTTCTAGCTTTCCCTCCTTTTCTTTGTCTGTCTAAGTAGTTCTCACCGTTCTTTTAATTTTCCTTTCAGTACTAATTCCTGAAACCATGTCTGTGAGGACCCGTAAGGCTGCTGCTCAGGATGTGGAGCTTAGATTGAGAACGACCATTCATGAACTTGAGGCTTCAGAGAGAAAATGTCAAGCGCTGTTAGAGGAGAGAGAGGAAAGTGAGAGGGAAGTAGAGAAAGTCATATACAAAAACACAAGCTTAAAACAGGAGCTAGTAGACTTACATTGTCTGTACCTCAATGTTGTCGATGAACGGGATCAACTAAGGTTTGTCACAGATGGCTTCAACAACTGCAGTAATCTATACGAGGAGGCTTTGTGTAAGATTAGGGACCTAGAGGATGAATTAATCCACGCGAATTTTCAAATCCTAAAATTACAGAAGGATAAGGAACATTCTCAGATCAAAGAAACTGACCATTTATTTAATGAATTATTAAATAAAAGCTGTAACCCACATTACATAACAACAATAGACCTAACAGAGAATTCCTTACTGAAAAATAACTATAGTCATAAGATGAGTCAAAATAAAATAAAAAAATATGCAATACTGAATAAAATCATTAAAAAATGTAATAAATTTAAGAAACAGCAAAACCATTTTTCCAAAAATATTCAATTAAGGAAAGAACGTGTTACTCTTATGAATAAGTTGAAGAACTATCAAATTAAATTAGAAGATAGTATAAATATTTATGAAATAGACACTCAACGCTTACAAACTGAAATTCAAGCTCTTGATGACTCACTAAAATCCCTTTATAATAAATATTTATGCTCTCAACACCAAATCAAGGAGCACATCCTTGCGACAAACGAGTTGGTAGACTGAGTGGACTCGCTGTCTCTCAGCAACACTCAGTGTACTTGTCAGAGGGGATCCAATCTTGATGCTCTCCAGCCTGAGGCAACGGAGGACCCGTCCCAGGTTGTGAGTGCTCTGGACTGCATCCCCAACCAAGATATACCTGATACTGTGCAAAAATTATCTCAAGCAATACAGTCAGCAGCTAGTAGTGTTTCCTCTTGTAATAGTCAAGTATGTTATCAGTCACTTATGTTTTCAGATAGTATAGGAAGAGGTTTAGGGAAATTAGTTAGTGACAACTTTAGTTTTAATACTCAAAACTATTGTTTACCTGGGACATCCTTCAGAGAAATAATGACATCAATTACAGGAAAACAATATGATTCTAATACCATAATTACTGTATTTGTAGGTAATAGTTCACAGGTCAAAAAAGAAGATGTCACTGACAGTGTTTCTGAGCTTTTAAAGATAAACTGTAATAAAATTATTTTGTGTGCTTTTCCATATTTTGAGAGATTATCAAATAGACAAAACAATTATATACATATGCTTAATAAGCATATGCATTTCTTAGCAAGTCACTACAGTGACAAACTTATATTTTTTGACACCAACAATTTTGTTGATAAGTTGAAATCGACAAGGAATACAGTGTATCTGCCCATTAGGTTTAGACATAAAATAGCGAGGCTATTAGCTTATATAAACTCAGACATAAGTAGTATGTCCAAGTCTTGGATTATTAACACCTTAACAATTAGTAATAATACTAATAATAAGGTGGCTGACCTAAGTAAGTGTAGCTCAAATGCTATAAATATTTATACAAATTGTACGAAGGAGGTTCCATTTCCCTCAAGCACTATGAGCTCACAGCTTGGTGATAACATTGAAGTCTTGAGATTAACTCCGGATAATCTTTTAAACTAGTTTGTAAGACAACAGAAGGTACCAGAAATAATATCCTTATAGCTAACAACAACAAGGTATCTTCTTGCTATAAATTAAGTAAATATCCAAAAGGAGATCAGCAGAATGCCTTGAAACTATTTCATCAAAATATTCAAGGTATGTCTTCCAAATTATTAGAATTTCAAATGTTTTTGGAAAAAACAAAGTTTGAAATTGTTTGTTGTACTGAACATTGGTTAAAGGATTACCAAATGCTAATTAATTATGAGAACTATAGTGTGGGCAGTTGTTTTAATCGTAAATCTATGCTGCGTGGAGGTTCTTTAATCTTGATTAAAAATTGTTTAAAATCCAAACAACGAAATGACATAGTGGGTTTATCGATTGAACATTGCATTGAACTGTCCTGTGTTGAGCTCGATAAGCATGTTGTAGTGTGCGTTTACAGACCCCCTAATTATCAGAACTTTTCGTTATTTGAGTCAATAATGGAAGATGTCCTAGCGAAACTTGCATCCAACAACAAAGCCGCAATTATTTGTGGTGATTTTAATATTAATATTTTGGAAAATAATTCAAATACCAGTAGATTATTAAGCCTTTTCAAATCATTCAATTTATCTAATGTTTTTACTGAACCAACTAGAGTAACTCCAACTTCTGCTACTTGTATCGATAATGTCTTTTGCGATTGTGATTATTTAGATAAAGCCATCGTAAATTATCTGCCGTCTGATCATAGTGGACAAACGGTAAATTTTAAGTTTAAAACACCTTTGCAAAAAGTGGAAATACAATTTAGGCCAATAACAACTAGTAAACTAAAAATAATAATAAATAATAAATAAATTTCTTTATTGCCAAAAAACAGGTTACAGAAAAAGTGAGACCCTGGCTCCAGAGCTAGGTTAGAGTACCTGTATTTCAGGAGCCAAAAAAGATAAAAAAGAGAAAAAGATTCAATAGTACCCTAAATAATAAGTTAAATGATCTGGGCCATAATATGGATATGGATGATGCAAATAAATTGTACGAGGATTTCTTTTCGGTAGTGCACACTCAATTCAATAAAACTTTTGAAAAGAAAAGAAAAATTATTTTCCCTAATTTTATATTTAGTGACTGGGCAACTAGAGGTATTAGGATAAGTAGGGAAAGACTGTTCGAGCTGTATGGCCTTAAGCCTTACATAAATACAGCAAGTTTCAACAAGTATGTTGCCACATATTCAAAAATTTTTAGAAATACCTGCAAGATAGCCAAAGCCCTGTTCATTAGCAACAAAATCAAATCAGCAGAAAACAAAATAAAAACAGTTTGGAAAATTATAAATAACGAAACTAGTAGGAATAAAAAACGAAGCACTGATTACACATTGGAGTCTTCACGTGGTGCCATATCCTCTAATTTAGAAGCAGCTCAAGAATTTGTAAATTTCTTTACTAATATACCATCAAAAACGACGGAAGCCTTAAATTCCTCACCGGACGTATCACTTGAGTTACTAAAAGCGAACGTTCCAGGCTGCCCGGTTGAGTTTCAATTTAGACATATAAACCCTATGATAGTTATAAAAACTTTTCGACAAATCAAAATCAAATTGACCGAAGATCTATGGGGAATGTCTATCAAAGTTTGTACATCCATAATCGAGACTATATCGCCATACTTAGCTTTAGTGTTTAATTTGTGTGTAGATCAAGGAGTCTTCCCAGATTTAATGAAATATAGTAAGGTTATTCCACTTTTTAAATCTGGGGACTGCAAAGACACCAATAATTATAGACCAGTATCCGTGTTGCCGGTTTTCAGCAAAGTTTTCGAAAAGGTAATGCTCAATCAAATGCTTAATCATTTTAACAACAACAAAATCTTGCACGATCAGCAATATGGCTTCACCAAAGGACGTTGTACGACTGACGCCGGTGTCACTTTATTAAAACACATATTTACAGCGTGGGAGGAAGCCCAAGATGCCATAGGAATCTTTTGTGACCTCTCCAAGGCATTTGATTGCGTTAATCACAAAACCTTACTCTTGAAACTTGAGCATTATGGACTAGGTAAACTGGCGCTCAGTTTAGTAAAATCTTATTTACATGATAGACAGCAAAAAGTTCAAATAAATGGTGTCAATTCACTTGGTTTACAAGTAAGAATGGGTGTTCCACAAGGCTCGATATTAGGTCCTTTCCTCTTTTTAGTATACATAAATGACCTGCCGCATTTATTAAAAAACCAACCACAAATGGTGTTATTTGCTGACGATACTTCCATAATATAAATAGACGTGCATCAAATCTTGACGACGTAAATAACGCCCTACTGCAAGTGCAAAATTGGTTCACTGCTAATAATTTAGTATTAAATGGGAAAAAAACTAAATGCATAAGATTTGCTTTACCGAATGTTAAAAGTAGTGATTGTGACATAGTATTGAATAAAAAGAAACTAGAATTCGTCGATAAAACTGTTTTCCTGGGGATAACGCTCGACTCAAGGATGCAATGGGGTCCTCATATAACATCTCTTGCAAGACGGCTAAGTTCAGCAGCATATGCTGTAAGAACAATCCGTCAATTTACTAATGTAGATACCGCGAGACTGGTCTATTTCAGTTATTTTCATAGTATCATGTCTTACGGTATTTTACTATGGGGACGGGCTGCAGATATTGAGTCCATTTTTATTCTGCAGAAAAGAGCCATCAGAGCAATATATGGCCTACGCAGGCGCGATTCTCTAAGGGAACTGTTTAAAAATATTAATATCATGACGGTACCTTGTCAATATATCTATGAAAACATCATGTACGTAAGGAAAAATTTAAATCTTTTCAGTAAAAGAGGTGACAGACACGCCTATAGAACCAGAAATAGGGACCAATTAGTTCAACCAGGTTTCAGACTGGCTAAAGTAGACTCTTCCTTCATGGGGTACTGTTTAAAATGTTATAATAAAATACCTCCCCACATACTCCAACTCAATGAAACGAAATTCAAATCTTGCATAAAACGCACACTATGCAGCCAAGCATATTATAAGTTGGGGGATTACATCGCTGACAAAAATGCTTGGCTAAACGCTGGTCCTGCTCCACAGGACGCATAAATAAATTGATTGGCATTTGAAAATACTTCACACACGCCTACCCAACCTACATACTGTTGGAGCTGCTGAAGATTCTAAAATACTATGTTTGCATTATATAAATTCAATCTCCTAGTATTGTATAATTGCATAGAACGTATGTGAGTACTATGTTACATACTACAAAGCTACCATTTACTGGGTACGTCTTTCATTGACTTGAATATGCCTTGGCGGATGAGAGTATGTCATGCTCACTCTAATATCTCGCTGATGGTGGCACATGTGTTGGATCATTTAGCTCCCTTCAAAATGGTTGAGCTGAATGGTGCTAATCTATGCGTCATGTTCGTGAACGGGCGCCGTCAGTAGGGACTGGTCAACTCTTTGCTGCCATGGCTTATTTTGATTTAAATTAATATTTGTTTTTTTTTTTTTTATCTTTTCATTACGGACGCTTTTAACGTTCTGCATCGTTCTCACATGCATAATTTTGAACATGAATGATGTAACCAATACTTTGTAACAATATTATTATGATTTAAAAGAGTGTCCATGGAGTTTCTTGCCCGTTCTTCTCCATAGGTACCTACTACGCTTTGGAATGGGCAACTAGCTTCATCTTTTTGACTGACCGACCTTGACAATTCAAAAGTGCCTGTAATTGGTTTATTTGAAATAAATAGTTTGAGTTTGAGTTTGAGTTTGAACCTACGACATACAACCCGTAAGTCGCGGTGGATACCACTGAGCCACCACTGCTCTCGGTAAAAATCGCCATATGACAACTATGAAAATCCTTGGTGGTGGGTCGGACATGCCACAAAGGTTTGAACCCCTTTAAGGTACCTAAGTTAATGCACATTATTATCATTTTTGTTCCACGACTGTATCAACCTAAATAACACTACATACCTAGCTTAGTCTGAAATAGAAGCTCATAACCTTTACGTGTTCCAAATAATAATCATAAAGAATGGTACACCATATTATTACGGGTCAGTAACCATACCATTGTATGGCATTAAGTCATAATCTTCAGAAATTGAATTCTTGCTAATGCCAGCAATTTGCATAATCAACGGTTATGCTACGGTTAAAGTTTTCGCGTCTACACTGCCCAATCCAAATTCACTTTTTTGCCTTAAGGGCCCGATCATACATACCACAACCACACCACAACGACACCACGTGAACGGGCGCTAATTTGTATGAAAATTAATAGTCTATTGACACGGACCACTTTTGACCGTCAAAATTAACCGTGTGGCGATACTAACCATATCATGGCGACGTTGCAGCCACAACGCAACATGCACTTGCGTTGACGCGACGACACTGTCATAGACGGAGTCGATCTGTCTGCTACTAACCACAACGTAACCACATGGCAACTACTGGCGACAACGCAGCAGCAAGAACCTGAAAGTTAAAAGAGTGTCCTTAGAGTTTCTTACCCTTCTTCTCCATAGAGATCTACGTTTTGGAATGAGTTTCAACTTTCGGAGTTAGTCCGAAAGTTGAATCTAGATAACAATTCTAAAACGTAGATTTCTGACTATTTACATAATTTAGACCAGTGTTTTTCAACCTTTTTCATCGCGTGACCCCGTTAGTACGAAAAATATTTCGCGACCCCCTTCCCTCCGCTGCTTCTAACTTGGAATGCAAGTCTGTCACCTTGAGTACCTTTTGGTTAAACAGAAAAATAGAATTTCCACAATCAACCACTGAAGCTTTGAAGTGTTTGATTCCATTTGGAACCTCCTATAATTTTAAAGAAACGGCGGCCCCATTATGAGGCTTGGCGACCCCCTAGGGGGTCGCGACCCACACGTTGAAAAACACTGATTTAGACAATTCAAAAGTGCCTGTAAATGGTTTAATTGAAATAAATGCTTTAAGTTTCAGTTGAGTTGCAGCGACCCTATATTCACACGTAACCACTCCTTGCCCACATTTTGTCGCTAAGATGTGGTGTGGTTGTGGTACGGTGTGTACGGGCCCTAAAAGAGTAGATTAATACCTAAAGATATCGAAGCGAATTCAGAATATCGTTATCGCTTCCGTATTTCGTATCGCGATACCAATTAAGCGGAAAGTTTTCATTAATTTTGTAATGAGTTTTTTTAAAGTTGGCCTTTTTGTTGATAAGAACCGTTAAAAGGGCAATAAAGTAGTTACCGAACTTTCGTCATTATTGGGAGTGCCAAATGGAAATGTCAATTTTGATTCGATTTTTTGTGATAAAAATGTTCCGTGTTACGTTGGTAAATTCAATCCGATGGGCGATGGGTTACTTCACAATTTCGAATCATTTTTATTCATTCTTTTCCGGAAAATTCGGCTTTATACATGTAGTAGATAAACATTTTCCCTTTGGAATTAGTATATAGATACTATCCGTATATATATTTCGAACTCCGTAGTCAAGAGAGAAAATGACTGAGACGTCAACGTCGAGGCAAAGATGCAAACAAAAAAATGACAAAATAACATGAATTCAGTAGATATGTATACGGGACGGCAGGGACATCGACGAATGAACGATGAATTTAGCAGATGACTATAGACCCCACTAGCGTAGAAATTTTTCTTGCAATACCTACCTACGTGGTTAAAATGTATGGAACAGCAAATTATTGTTTAATAACTGACGGAAAAACTCAACGCACGGTTTCAGATTCATGTACTGAATCCATGGTGTATGTGTAGTGTGGCAAAACCTTAAAAACTCAAAAATTATTTCCAATAGTAAGACTCCTAGATCATTAAAACAACGCCTGTTTCATCATGATTAAAATTTTAGAATACTTACCCACCAGAGTGATTCCTTCATAAAACCTACAGGTTATTGTTAATGTTGTGATTGCATAATTACTTTTGATTCATCAATTAGTTTTAATCAAAAACTTTTCTCATTAGACAATTCTCTCATTAAACATAAAGCATTAAATTCTCCCCAGAAAGTAATCAAACGAACATTTGATTCCATTAAATATATTTTCAAGGAAGTTCATTTAGCTCGAGGAATCCGATTTCAAATAATACTACTGTCGACGCTCACTATATGAAAAGCCTTTTAATTACCACTTCTTGGGTGCACTGTAACACAGAATAGTAGGAACAGAAGGTTGGCTCCGTATAATAAGCGAGCGAAAAGCAGCGTACTCATAACATAATGTCTGTTCCAAAAGTCACTATGAAGTGCCCCGCCTTAAAGACCTACACACTCGAACAAACATTTGCGTGAGCATTCCCTAAAGCTAAGAGAAAATTCATCAAAAAACAAGCCTTGGAAGCAATTCTTGTCTAACCGAGTTGTAACAGCATGGAATAGGCTCCTGGAAAATGTTGTGACGGCTCCCACACTGAACTGCTTCAAGAATCAATTGCACAGATTAAATATTTCCAAGCTATTTGATACACACGAATCAGCTAATTAGCTGCTAGTGTATCCAACCAAATAATAATAATAATAAAATAATAATGTACAATGGGAGCAGTTTTCTACCCGTGAATGCGAATTTGTCGAGCCACTTACAAATTGAGTGCTTTGGTTTGATTATTTAAAGATGTTTTTCATTTGAGGTTAATTTTATAAACTCAATTTTCGTCGATGGTTGTTCAATTACAATTTATTTAATAATGTTATTCAAACAATTTAGACAAGTTGAAAACTGCAGATACAGATGAATGTGACACTAACCTTTAGTGAATGATAAATGATTACGTAAGAATTAAACCTAAACAGGGTTTGTTTACGCTTTCATCAGATTCTTTTGGAACAGACCATAGTCGCGATCGAATGCCAATCGCGTCCGCCAGGGCAGTTGCACTCGCTGTACCTGAAGCATGTCTAATCATAATCAGCCGACCCATACAATAAGGCCGAGTAGGCATTCAAGTTTTGTATGGGACAGGTGACATTTTTTTCGCGATTACGACGTTAGTCCCATGGAGAAAGTTGTTCAGTCTGATGGTCTGACCACACCTTTCTGATACATGCTGTATGTTCGTGCGTTTTGTTTTTTGTATGGAGCAGTATTTCTGTATATTTCTGTGTGTTGTGTACACTGAAACCAACGCTATTAGACAACAAAGAGAATCGATTATTTCCACAAACGTGAACCATTGTTTTCGCTAATAATTAATATTTTATACGTACCTAGTTGTGTGTGAGATGATTTATCATTCTACGATCTTTTGAAAGGTAGTCAGTAGGTCATTAATTAATTACTGAATGATTTTGTGGTTGGTTTTAGAAGAAAAGGGAGTGAGTAATTTAATTCTTCGCTTCGTCTTTTTGGAGCGTATTCTCGGTTTTGTTCAATAACAATCATAATTGTATCAGCCTGAAAGTCTGACAACCAGTCTTAATAATAGCAAGGGGGTATCGTATTACCTAATAACTGGGTTGTGGAGGTCAGATAGGCAGTCGCTCCATGTAAAATACTGGTATTCAGCTGCATCCGGTTAGACTGGAAGCTAACCCCAACAAAGTTGGGAAAAGGCTAGGCAGATAATGATGTTGAATCGTGTCAACCCAAAACTCGGGTACGAGAACACGTTCTAAGAACACTTAAACCGTGTTATAAGCACCTGCTCAGGTGGAGATTCATAGACGACTCCGCCTTGGATTGTAAATATGGTGCTGTTCCACAAACGATGGGACACTTAACATCGTGTCCTGTCAGTTGCACGTTACAGGAACTGATGGATGCTGGTGATGGCGCCAAACAAGTAGCCGAATTCTGGGCCGAGTCCATTTAGATTGCCATCGACGCGCTAAGATCAAGCAAAGAATTTTACGAAAAGCGTCTTTAATCTCGTATTTAGTGAGTTAAGTATGAGTGCTCACTTTAGTAACTTTCTTGCCAAGATATTATATACAAGTTTTCCAAAATATTAACTAGCCAAGATATGATAGATACCTACTTAAATGCAAAGAAACTACTAAGGCTTGAGAGAGCAATGGTGGCCTAGTGATAACGGCCTTACGGGGCAGAGGGTTCGAACCCAGATAGGATCTTTACTTTCTGTAAATCATTTCATCACTACTGCTCTTAAAACGGCGAGGGAAAACATCGTGAGGAACTTTGTGTCCCAGAACCAAAAATTCGAAGACATGTGACATCTACCAACCCGCACTTGGCACGCGTGGTGTATTACGGCCCTCTCTCTCTCTCAGAGGGCCTGTGCTGTGTCCCAGCAGTGGGACCATTATAGGCTGATTATAGGATACTAAAAGAGGTTACTATGCTGGTACCGAAAGGAGCACGTTTGATACTTATCTTTAATAGTTAGTATTAAATATCTCGAGATAGTTAATACACTTGTGTCGTTCCACTTGTAACTCCCCGAATACACCCAAAATGGATCGAGTAATCTACATAAAATTACTAGCGTCGTCTTGTGTCGCGTAATGTTCTAATTACGAGATACATACTTTAATGTAGTTAATCGCGGACGTGTTCGGTGGTGCTATTATTTGAGTCGCAATTAGAATGTATCTGAAGGCTGAGATGTAATTGTTTTATTTTGTGTACGTGTTGGGACTGAGAATGGGTTTAAAAAGTGTGTTACACGAGGTTAGGCTCAGTGATTCTGTTTTCAGTTAATTATAAATGCGAAAAAAGAATATCATATTAGATCTTTTCAAGTATAGTTGCGAAAGAGAAATAAAGGATTAATCATTATTAATGTTTAAAAGGTAACTACATCTATTTTTGTTTGTTCACAGTGTAAAGCGCCATCAA
Organism: Apamea epomidion; assembly: GCA_947507525.1. Lineage (NCBI taxonomy): Eukaryota > Metazoa > Arthropoda > Insecta > Lepidoptera > Noctuidae > Apamea > Apamea epomidion. The sequence continues at coordinate 12,659,033 of OX382237.1, forward strand.
TTCTCTAATCAAAATGGGTACGAACCATAACAATAGTTAACATGTAATGGTTCACCAAAATTAGAGAGATAAGTATTAATGATGACAACATAAGCGCTGGGACGACATCATAGTTGAGAGAGCTGGGGCCCTGTGGGCTAGAGACGCACGAGACTGTGATCAAAGACAATTTTTTTTTAAATATTGTAATCAGTTTTAGTTTATCAGTAAAACCAGGTTTTATTATTATTAATACTCTTCTTAAAACAGGTTCCATAACCTAGCTAGGAGAGCAGTGCTCACCCACATGATGTAGAAATAGTACTCATTTTGTAAAACTGTATTTTTAACGTGTACTATAAATCCTTTGTTTTGAGTAAAATAAATAAATAAATAATGATAACTAGACTTCTAAAATTGGGAGCTTATTTAAATTTTATTATCTAAATAAACCTCTCTATCGAACATTCATCCTACACACTCGACTTACCCAAAATATACTCAAGGGAACACTAATCAAACTCGCAAGACTTTGATCAACAAAAAAATTGGAATTCCGGTCTTCACTTGACGCGATCCTCTAATTCGTCTGCCGCTTGCAAATTAGCGGCCCACTGGAGATTTATAGGTTCGAGTGTAACCGTGAGAAACCACGGAGAAAGAATCGGGATGCCCGATTTATGGGTACTGATTAAGGCATCAATGGATACCGATTTGAAGGTCTTGAATTGATGAGTACCTAGGTGTGTCTTTAGTCGTAGTAGAGCTCTTTATCAAAGAGTTCTTTCAAGAAAGTACTATCAAAATACCAATTTTTGTCGCCAAGGTGCTGTTCATTTATTACGTAAGACGATATGAGGGGGGGAGGCCAAACAAATCTTATTTTTTCTTACGTGGGGGTCTAGATTGTTCTTACGTAAAATCACGAAAGTGAGCAAAAATTATTAGTTTTTAATGTTTTTGCTACTTTTCTTTACAATTTTGGGTAGATACTGATCTTACGTAAGATTAAAAGGGGGGAAGAGGGTTCATCCAAGTCTTATTTTTTAAGAAAAAAGTCAAAATAAAAAAGAGGAGAAAGAGGGGTGGTCAGATAGTAGCCAAAATTGTCTTGCGTAATAAATGAACAGCCCCCAAGCAAAATTGTTGGCTTAATAGTCGAATCATACGAATTTACTCGCCCGAAACGGGCGAATCGTCACTTTTAATTAATATTATTTTTTTTACAGCCGACTCACACGAAGTTAATTTATTTATGGGCGAGTCTACAACTCCGGAATCAAAATATCCAGAGATATCTCAATAGGATTATAACTCATTATAATCAAGTGATATTTCATGAAATAATCGTTTAATAGGATTATAATTATGAACTTAGAGGGTTGCATGATTATAATTTTATTGATACATACTTGTTAAGCGTAACAAGTATGTATCAATAAAATTATAATCATGCCTTATAAAATTATAATTATAACCTGCTTGCGAGCGCGCAAGCAGGTTTTATGTTCAACATAAAACCTGACACTGATCTGCAAATTGCAAAAAACGTAAGAAAATTTGAATTTCACGGGCTACCCTGGCGTTTCCCCCTTAAAGGTCTATGCACACAGCGGGCGGGGCGGGGCGAGACGGGACGGCGACGCGGCGCTGGCGCGGCGTTCACACTGCGGGCGCGATCACGTCCCGTCCCACCGCGCCTTTCTTTCATCAAAAAAGATGTTGAGCGATTCAGACATGGAAACGCTATAATGCTCATAGTTGCGCTAGCTATGAAAAAACAACGTAAACCGAAATGGGTGCATGAAATAAATCAAAAACGCGCTCGCGTCCTGACACGCCCCGCCCCGCCGCTTCTGAGTTGTATTCCCGCTCGGCGCGACGGTTACCGTCGCGCCGAGCGGCCGAGCGGGGCGGCTCTGTGTGGCGTCGTCCGTAATATCTAGTACATTACAACTGCTAAGCGTCGCGTCGCCGTTCCGTCCCGCCCCGCCCCGCCCGCTGTGTGCAGAGACCTTTAAATAAACTAGGTCAAGTCAACAATGTTTGTAGTCCTGAGTCCCGACAAAGAATAGGACACCTCTTCTTGAATTATCTTAATTGTAACATTTCGCAATTAATTCGCGTGAAGACGAGAAGCCTGACTTCTGTAAGAGTACTGAGAGTCCACATTCAGTGGAATACTATGTCAAATGCGGTTTGCGTGTTATTTCGTAAGTACACGAATGAAGATGCTAAGGTAAAATATAGTTTCAGCGTAAACTGTGCGTCTTGTCGCTGCGTCTAATCGCAACGACTAGACGTAAAGCTGTCATTTGCATCTGCGTCTAGTTTCTGTGACTAGTCGCTAAAAAGAGTCGTCGTGCAAGAAGCGATCTTTTTTTTGAGTATTCGACTCGCTTCGATGTCCGTTTTGAAAACATCGAAATCGAACGTAGCCATGTTGAGGTTTGCTATATAAACACACGTGCACGTTCCTAAGCGGTCACAGCAAAACTGACCCTGACCCTACGCTTCGCATGCGACTGTCGTCAGGTGTGCCCGTGTGCCATGCATCTAGTCGCTGCGACAAGTACCGAGAGCGTGCGACGTCTAGACTGTCTTTGCGACTCTGCAACTCGACGTCAAGTGTGCGGAGCTTTGAACGAAATATATGAAAATCGTCGGCCAGCCTGTCGTTGCGTATAGTCGTCGAGCTTTCGCAGTCGCATGTGTCCATAGTATGCGCCATGTCCAACGGTTAGAGATCTGATGACACAGTCTCATACTGAATTTTCAACGTAATATAAAGATCTAGCCTAACTAGATCGTTTCATGACAACTATATTTTTCGCAGTACCTATACTACGTACGACCCTGACTTACGAGTTGTAGGGTGTGACTTCGAAACCAGGCAGGCACTTTACTCTGTGTATTTAATTTCATCAGCAATGCCCACAAAACTAAGAAACCGGCTAGAACCAAAAATTCAAAGCCATGTGACATCAACCAACCCACATTGGGGTCGCGTGTTGGATTATGGCCCACTCCCTCTCACAGAGAGGAGGCTTGTGTCTCAGCAGTGGGAAAATTGTAGGATGATTATTCTATACTACGAACATAAAAATATTGTTCAATCTGATGACCAAAATGTTTTCTAGGTTAACCAACAATAACACAATACAATGATGTATTCCTTCCATTTATTACTAGAAATAATAACAGAATGGTAATCCATTATGGGTTTCGATCTTGTTATTTATATTCTTTGCTTCATAATATAGTCAGGCTAACTATATTGGTATAAATTATATTATAATTAAAACTATGTATTTATAGTTTTTCTTTAATACAGCTGTTAAAGAAAAACTGTGATTATTAAATGAGTTGTGATTCGAACATAAGGACAATTATTTAAGTTGCTAGTCAAACTGTTAGGCAATTATTTTCCCTGAATTACATACTCGTACAGTGCCCTCCAAAAGTTAGTTGATATTTTTTCACTTCAGCTGTAATGCCACATTATGATTTAAAATTCTAGTTTCAAATGTTCGAACTTTACACTATACCGTTTTTATTGAATAAGGGCTGATTTTTCAATAGTCAGATAACTTTTATTGGAGGAATAAATATTGCGGTTTGATAGTGGTTGTATAGGAAATTGTCAAACTGTCATAGTTATTCTTCAGATAACAATTACCTGACTATTGAATAATCAGCCCTAAATGTACTACCTACTACATATCATAAAAAATAATCATCACCCTAATTGCGTAACACACGTTCAATCAAAATCTGAATCATTTTGGACGACATTGCTAATCCATTACTTCATATGTTCGAAAAATGTATCCGCTCAACAACGTAAATAACGCAATGAATGTTGTTGAACTATCAAAATGAAAACCATTGCTATTTTTAGTGTATTACGCTATTACCCCGCTGATAGGATTACCTGCTTATTTTAAATCATAATGTGGCATCACAGCAGTGAGGTGGACAAAAGTCAACTTACTTTTGGAGGGTACTGTATACATGAACCTATCATTTCGGATTCTGAAAATAATTCAAAGGAAGTAACATCTTTTACTTCGATACAACTACAGATAGGTACGTAGAGGTATAGCTAAAATTTAGGCAAGGACTTTTATTACTTTATCTCTCTAGGTACTTCCCTGCCTGAAATATATCATTTATGAATGCTTCCGTGTTGTTTGTTACATTACGGGATTTCTTTTTGGACGTAGCCTTGACTACAGATGGTCTTTTTTTTTTTTTTTTTTTTTTTGTGGATGGGAAATCATCAAATGACTCCTCCCGCTCTGGGTGGAGCAGAAGGGAGTGTCAGACTCTTACTGACTAAAACCCACCCGTGTTCCTTCCTTAGCCCTTTACGTACCAGGGCAGCGGTAACCCTTTCGGACAATCCCGCTACCCACTACAGATGGTCTCAGAGTTGATTTATTTACTTAGTAGTGCTTATTTATTACGATAAAAAGGAACTGTTGCTAGGTACCTGATCCTTGTGCATAAAACAACAAATAGGTATTTATATCATTGGTTTAAATCTGACTTGGTTACCGTACGTCATTTTCGGGTGACCACTGGAAATCAGCGCTCTGCTGTGGGTACTCCATAGAAAGAAAGAAAGAAAAAAGTTTATTTGCACAGCATTGTGCTGAGTGGACACCGTTTCACTGTCACGCCGTGCAATCTACTTCCTACTAATATTATAAATGCGAAAGTTTGTATGGATGGATGGATGGATGTTTGTTACTCTTTCACGCAAAAACTACTGAACGGATTTGGATTAAATTTAGCACACGGATGGTTTATAACCAGGATTAACATATAGGATACTTTTTATCCCGATATTCCCACGGGATCGAAACTTATGCGGATGAAATCGTGGGGTGCAGCTAGTAAATAAATGAAATAAAGTTTATTTGGAACAACTTAAGTTAACAATTTACAAAGAAAATCGAAGCTAGCCTCAAAAGTAAAATACTGTGGCAGAGCTATCAACGCCCAACTCAAAATACAAAGACATTGTTTCAGACTTCCCAAATAAAGTTACTCGTAATTAAACGGGGCGCAGCTAGTATTATTACTATTTCGTTTCTATTTTTAATTATCATTCGACTGATCTTTTTGTATGCACGTGTTTCTGTAACAAATAAACCTGTTTTTCTTTCTCTCTTTTTTTTTATTATGAGTGATCATTATGGCATTCGTGGTGGCCAAACAACCGTCAAGAAAATGGGTACCTTTCTCCTATAAGTAGCTGCGTCTGCTAATGAAAAGAAAACTCGAATACCAAAATGGTGATTTATCCAACCGTTCTCAATCAGCCATCTCTATAAGCCTTCCTTGTTAACCTTAAAATAACAAAAACTGTGAAGCGGCAGAAATTAGTAGGTTACTTTCCCGATTAGATTACTTCCCCGTAAAAGCCCCTTTGTGACGAGATCTATTTTATTATTATTTATTTTTAGCCGTTAATGCGCCCGTGCTGGGCAAAGGACTTCCTACTCTCTTTTCCCCTCTCTCTGTCCAGAGCTGCCAAGGACCAATGTTTATCAAAGGAGTCCAGCTCATCCCGCCATCTCCGTCTGGGCCTGCCGCGATGTCGGCTGGACCCACTGGCTCATAAGTTTGGCCCATTCATCGTCCAACATACGGCAGACATCTGCCGCATCCAGCCCATTCCACTTAAGCGTGAAGAGATTTACTCATACAAAAATATGAATAAAAAATCACATAAGGTACCTAAATCATAAATCTTCGAGTATCCTGTTAGGCCATGAATATTGATTAATATGAAATAAAAATAGCTAACCGATAGCTACCAGCACCTTTTTCCATTCCCACATCAATCAAGAAAGCAATTAATCGTACAAGTCACTGGACCATGATTCAATAGTCTGTGGTCCCTTAAAAATGACAGCCATGACACTTATACCGACTATGTTTCCAACGAGGCGTTAACTATTCATAAATAATGGTATTTAAGACCGTATATCAAGTAAAACCGGTCGCTGGAGGTAATGGCATAGGTACACATATGAGGGACTATATAGTGATGGGACACAATGAGAATAGAAATGAATAATTATTAATTATTCATTCTTGTCGAAACTCACTTGAGTCTGTATGATCTGTTCTATCCTGTATAAATAGACAAGATTATGTATGACATCATTCATTAGTAGTGATTAAGCAATTTCTCAGCTATGATGCGGCATGGGTTGCAGTTGGATTTCAGTCCAACATTTGCCATCGCACCTTCGGCCAATTAGTAGATAATTAGTCCCTAATGCGGTCTAGATCTTGTACTTAACTGATTAAATTTAATAATCTAATCACATTTAGGTGTTCTGGTTTGTTGAGAATTTAAAGCCATCTTTTGGAAACTAACCTTTCGCCTTAATTTAAGCCTATCTATGAATGAATTGGATGAAAAAACTCGAGTTATTACATGGTGTAGTTGAAATAACATAAAACTTCTTAAGCAGTTATTGTACTCCTCATTATGAACAACTTTTACTATGGGACTTACCTTGAAATCTCGAAAAATAAATTAGCTTCTCCATAGATTTAATATATTATATTATTTACATAAATGTTCGGAAAACTCGACAAAATATATGCTCGCTACTTTTAGCACGAGCATGAGTACTCGTATTGCTGCTAAACAAAATAAATACAATCGATATGAGTCGTAATGTTTACATTTTTAAATCGGTAAATTGTTTTACAGATTTCACTTTGAATTCATTCAAACGTGAATAGACCATAGACTCCTCACTACGCAGTATAATAACATAGCGCGGGAGCCGACTCGTTTGTCATGCTAACTAGCCCACCGCTTAATTACAGCCCATCTGCGGCTTGATTGGCGTTTCATTCGGATAATTGTTATCCAATTTAAACTTAATAACTGTGAATAGTAATTGTGATAATATGATGCTGTTTTATAGTGGGTTTTAAGGGTTTTGTACTAAATGCCTTTTATTTGGTTTCTTATTTATGGGTTTTGGATGTCATCGATTTTATTGAGTTTGATGTAGCTAGGAGGAGCTGTTTGAATAATGTACTAATATTATAAATTTGAAAGGTTGTATGTTTGTTACTCAATCACGTAAAAACGACTAAACAGATTTAAATGAAATTTGGCGCACAGATAGTTTATAACCAGGATTAACACATAAGATACTTTTTATCCCAATATTCGCACGGGATCGAGATTTATGCGGGTGAAACCGCGGGGCGCAGCTAGTAATATTATAATGTGAAAGTTTGGTTGTTTGGATATTTGTTACTAAATCACGCAAAAACGGCTGAACAGATTTGGATGAAATTTTTAGTTGCGCACATGTACATAGTTTATAACCCATGGGATACTTTTTATCCCGATATTCTCAGGGGATCGTGACTTATTTGGGTGAATCCGCGGGGTGCTTCTAGTAATAATATACCTACATTTTCTTTCGTTACAGAATTCTCAGAGAAAACAGTATTTTTGTGTGAAACATGTAGGTAGATACGCAATATTATTTTTTTCGTGTTCTGGGTTTATACTGGATAACTTGATTACTGTTATAAAGGCTTCTAGCAAAATGTTTTTTACAGGAATAAACTTTGTCCATTATATATTCCTTTTTAATATATTTTTTTCAAAACTACAACCCTTCACAGACCGACCGGCGGCGCCCAAATGGGGTAACATACTTTCAATCACATTCTGAATCATTTTGAAGGAAGGAACATTTTGCTAATCCATTACTTCAGGTGTTTGAAAAATCTGTCTGCTCAACAAGGTAAATAACGCAATGAATGTTGTTGAACTGTCAAAATGAAAGCCATTGCTACTGTTTGTGTGTTACGCAATTACCCCGCTGTTACTATCCACCATACAAATATTATCAGCAATTTCCGTAACCGGTTACTGGCATCTTAATGTAAAATATAGTCCCGAGAAACTTGATAGACTCCATCTTGATGACGTCATCAGTAACTCAAGTTCGGATTCGAAAATGTACAGACTTATGATTAAGGTGTATATAGGGCTCGCTGACCTTGTGCATGTGGGCGGAGCTAAACGCTCTACCCCCGAATACGTAAAACGCGCGCGGTGGCGCGCTGCACTAAAACGACGATCAAAGAATATGCGGAGAGGCAGACATGCCGCACGCAGGTCGCCATTTTTGCCTACGATTCCAGACGGGAATGGCGGAGGCAAGGCTGATATATTTTGTATAGATTGATACTTATATTACGTGTATTTTATGTTTTTACTGGACATTATTTATTAGAATTTTTTCATTTTTTTGATTTTGTTTAAAATCATACGTGAGAACGAACTTAGTTCCCGACGGGGGTAAAACTTTAAAAATGATATCGAGTGTTTTCTTAGGAATGGAATAACATTTTATTTGCATAGACTGTAGGTCTTCTTAGGAGGACTTACATAAAAATGAGATTTTATAAAAATGAGAACCTGTTTCATCAATTTGAATTATTATAAATCAGTAATAAACCTACCTAACTAGCACTGTACTAATACATCAAGCTCTGCAAATACATTGATCTTCTTATACCTGCCTGGGTACCGTCTGGATAATGGAAATCATAGGCAGTAGCGATTAATCTAAACGAGATATTAGGAACTAGATACATACCTAAAATAATATGTAGGTAATTCACAAGTTAATAACCTAAAATAATATGTAGGTAATTCACAAGTTAATAACCTAAAATCCAAAAATGATGCCAAATGAAAATCATACAAAAACTGCACCCTTGAATAGAACACTATCTAAACACAATACACATAATCTAAATCTGAATCAGTATAAAGGATATTGCTAATCCATTGCTTCAAATGTTCGAAAAATTTGTCTGCTCAACAACGTAAATAACGCAATGAATGTTGTTGAACTGTCAAAATTAAAGCCATTGCTATTGATAGTATGTTACGCAATTACCCCTCTGCTGGTTGATAGAAGAATATTTAATTATGATGTGGTTTGGTATAATTTGTCATAGTTATATTCGACATAATCTGGCCATGGGTCATTTAACAAACACCTCTATGTCATAGGAGTAACAGACAGTCCGGTGTGCAGGGCCTGCATGGAGGATGACGAGACAGCGGCGCATGTGCTGCTAAACTGCCCGGTGGTCGCCACGTACAGGGCAAAGTACTTCGGTAACCCAGGTACCCTACGTGAGACGGTCAGTAACATCAAGACGTTGCTGGCCTTCCTTGAGGAGCTGGGATGGATCGAATGATCGATTTTCCCAGCCGTGCGCAAAATACAAGCATTGTCGTGGAGTTGCGGACACCAGCCCGCTGTACCTATTACCTATTATTCGACATAATCCACAATACATGTTAACTTTTCACTGACTGGGTCAGAAATGTTTACAAACACTACCAAATTCCGGCAGCAGTTTGTTGAAACACTATTAAAAATCTAGTGCAGCGAGCCTCCACGCCAAACAATGATTTGTAGCACTAAACGAACTGAAGCATTTAACTTGCACCAAACCCGCAAACATAGTTCGGAAATAAGCCTCTGAACTAGCATTGAAATTGGTCCATTGTTGTGAGATCGATCAAGGGCTCGTTTGTTAACAAAAGGGATTGGCCGGGTTAGGGCTTGTGTCCACTGGCGGCGCAGCACGGCAAGGGTTTTTTACGCGTCGATTAGGAATAGTATGACAGTAAAATTGACAATGATAATCATCATAACTTAAAATCACGGCTTGTTTCCCCGAAGGGTTAAAGAGAGGTGTACCCATAATACACCCACAATTAGCCAATTGAATCCTACTAATATTATAAACGCTAAAGTTTGTATGGATGGATGGATGGATGCTTGTTACTCTTTCACGCTAAAATAAAGTTTATTTGGAACAACTTAAGTCAACAATTTAAAAAGAAAAACGAAGTTAGCCTCAAAAGTAAAATACTGTGCCACAGCTATCAACGCCCCACTCAAAATACAAAGACATTGTTTCAGACTTCCCAAATAAAGTTACTCGTAATTAATAATGAATTACGTTTGAGTCCCATGTAATAGGGGCTGAGTCTATTTCCAAGAACCGGAACCCTAATTGCGTAACACACGATCAATCGGAATCGGTTTCATTTTGACAGTTCAACAACATTTTTTGCGTTATTTACGTGTTGAGAAGACAAATTTTTCGAACTTATGAAGCAATGGATTAGAAATTTGCTTCAAAATGATTCAGATTCCGATTGATCGTGTGTTACGCAATTAGGCTGCTGGTAAATTCTAGATCCCCCAATAAGACTGTCCATTCTAAGGTTGCCTGGAAGATATCGAAGTAATGCGATAAGGCCGCCCATTGTATTGTTTCATGTATTTTTGTATGCTATGTATTTTTGAGGTGTACGTGTTTTTTTTTATATCCCATAACTCTAGGGGGTCGTTGTACTCATAATTATGAACAACTTTTACTATGGGACCAAACATGAAAGCGCGAAAATAAAATCAGCTGTTCCCTACATTTATGTTCGTATAACTCGTCAAAATGTAAAGACCACCAGATTTGTTTTTCGCGATTTCAGGTTTGATCCCGTAGTAAAAGTTTTTCATAATGATGAGTACAATGACCCCTAGAGTTATGGGATGTAAAAAAACACGTTGTATAAATAAATAATTAAGACTTTGCCCGACCTGGGAATCGAACTCAGGACCTCATGCTCAGCAGCCTCGTTGGTTTAGTGCGCTTGCCACCACTAGACCAACGATGCAGTTACTCACATATACAAGTTACATTTATGACCATCCAAAGTACAAAAATAAAGTTCCGGTATGCTTAGGCATAAAATAGTGTCCATGGAGTTTCTTGCCCGATCTTCTCCATAGGTACCTACTACGCTTTCGAATGGGCAACTAGCTTCATTTTTCTGACTGACCAACCCCTTGACAATTCAAAAGTGCCTGTAATTGGTTTAATTGAAATAAATACTGTGAGTTTGAGTTTGCATGGGTTGTCAGAGTTATGTTCCTACTAGCTGTTGCTCACGACTTCGTCTGCGATCCAGGATGAAAAGAAGCTTACGCCTTTTTCCAAAATCCTTTCAAAATTTCATCCGAATCTGTTCAGCCATTTATAGTGAAATTACGCTTTCACTTATTAACTTTAACCACTTTCGCATTTATAATATTAGTTAGGAGTCCTTGCATAAAAACCTATCGTGCTGCCAGTGAGCGCAGGCCCTTACTCAGTCTGTTGAGGGCCATTTCAGAACCTTAACGAGACTTATTGAAAAGTAACAATGGCATCTCGATGAAACCTCAGCATTCGTGTAATAAATGCGTTTTCAATAATAACCCCCAACTATTTTCTAAAGTGCCATATTTAGATAACATTGAAGGCTAATTTTGAGAACAGATTGGGTCATTAGCATTATTATTTCTATGCTGATTTCTGTAGCACAAAGCGGGTAAAGGAAATCATACCGCACTGTATAAATGGGCAACATATGGGCCGGTTGTTTCAGGTCCACTTGACGCATACGTCAAAAATGGCGCTAACTATCGTCAAACAAAATAAAACGTTGTTTCAAATTACAATTCGAAAATGATGGCGTTGATGTACGTCAAATAACAACGAATACGTTAAGGCCATGTATGTTATATTAATCAACAGTTTGAAACAACCGGCCCTTTGTGTGCATACACACGAGCGACAGTACGTATCACGGCAGAGGCAACTCCAGCCGTCGACATCGTGCCGCTCGTGCTTTTGAGTACCGTACTCAAATAAACGAGCGTCATCTTGTCGACGCCAGCCAGCGACACATCGACGGCTGCAGTTGCATCTGCCGCTGACGCGTGTCGTTAGGGTGATGTAATTGTTGTCGTAGAACATGGTGGATAGATAAGTACATGTTCTACGACAAAAATTACTTCAGAAACTTCCCTAGTAGGTACTTTTTTCAACTCTGCCAAACAAGTTCAAAACTATGAGACGCTTCTCAGTGTGTAGTTCCGCAAGTAGATAATCTTAACAAAAAAAGCGAGGCACAGACCAAGTTCAGAACTAAATGAAAAATTCAGGTTTTCGACCTTGGTAAGAGCAAAAAGCTTCCATCTTGAATAAAAGTTGGAAAAAAATGTCTTGACAATATTTTTTGTGGGTCACAGACTATCACCGAATTGTACCTACTTAGGTAGAGTTTCGTGTTTAGCATAGGAACAATATGTTTCCTGAAAATCCATATACTTATAAGTTATCTTGCCGTATTTGTGAAACTACATAGATACTACTATACAGGCTGGCAGAGACCTCGACGCGCAATCTATTACCATGGATTTAGTATATGATTCTGAACCTCCTGAAAAAAAAATATCTGCTCTTTCATAGAAAAGTACGCGGTCAAAATATATGGAACAGCTTTTTTTTTATTACCGACGCAGAATTTCTATACTTCTAGAATCATGTGCTGAATTCATGGTTACAATTTGCACATCGACACCCTGTAAGTATACCTCCATAATGTTTTGGTCGGTTTATTTTCAAGGAGTTACCCAGTTACTGGATTGTGGTAGTCGTTCCATGTAAAATATTTGTATCCAGCTGCATCCGGTTAGACTGGAAGCCGACACCAACATAGTTGGGAAAAGGCTACGCAGATTGATGGTCGGTTTCAAGACATGAAGCGACTGCCTTCAAAAGCTCCAGAATCCAATTACTGAGCGTACCGGTATTCTAGGTAACGTCTGTTGTCAGAATTTCAGGCTTCAGAGTTACAGACATTGCCATTGTTACTCGTACGTCAACCGCAGATTATCAATATTAAGAGAACAGACCCTTCATATTGATAATCTAATCAGCCTCGATACGTAATCATAGTCTATCTGATAAATTAAAAATCGATCATCTTTTGTATGAACTTATCTGACAGATAAATTAACCAGAGCTAAGCGAGAGGCTAAGCGCTTTAAAACAATTGAAACAAAATCTATCTATAAATCGAAATTAAAGTCACTTTTCGTGTCTGTCTGTGTGAGCGCGTTGTTCTTTTAAATTCAACGAATTCTGAAGTAGTTTTCATCATCATTTAGAGAATTTATTCCGAAACGTTTATAAAATACATTAATTTTAAACTAACATTGTAATAAAGAAATCTTTGTGTGCCTCCGAATTCACCAGCTTAGTTTTATTTTTAATATACTTTTAAAGGTACACACCCATTTTTTTTTATTCAGTCGCCAAATACTAGGTAGGAATCAAACGGGTGGAGGCTACAGCATGCAAAAGTTAGATAAATTAAAACTAATCCACTAACTAAATACTAAACTTTAACAAGCAGAACAAGAAACAACACAATACCAAACATAATTCTTATTTTAAACATTATTGTAAACAGTCTAAGGTTCAATTTTTTTATCAATCAAGAATTCTGTTACACTATATTATGCTTTGACTGTCAAAAAGCTTCGCGGTCTTTTTTAAATTACGATTGCGGCAATTGTTTTCAACTTTTAGGTATTTTATTATTATGACCGGAGCCATGCAGTAAACACTTAGGTATTAGTGCTGTCTTAGCGAACTGATGACACAGTAAAGTATTATATTTATTTATATTAAGTAAAGTATAAATCAATAAATATTGAGTATTGAGTAGTTACATATTGTAGCCTGCTTAAACTACAGCTGGAGAGCGGAGAAAACAGCATATTAAATCAGAAGATACCAAGAAACGAACTCCACAACCCTTTGACGATCACAGAAAACAGAAATTCCTTTGAAATTCGCGATGTAATAAATTCCCAGTCTGCGATCTTCAGTGGGGGCGTCAAAAGGGCATATCACATTATTATGGTTTGACAGGTAGCGTTCAATGTTGCCATCGCATCGGCGGGAGACGCCATATTAAAGTCTAGCGGAAGTCTAGACAGGAATTTCAAAGGGCCCTAAGTGATAGACTTTTAAATTGTATAGCTTTTTGTATAGGTTGGTATCTGCGGGGTAATTCCGTAACAAACTATCAGTAGCAAAGCGTTTCATATTGACAGTTCAATAACTTTTATTGCGTTATTTACATTGCTGAGCAGACAAATTTTTCGAACATATGATAAATTAGCAATATCTGTCAAAATGATTTAGATTGAGATTTAAAGTGTGTTATGTAATTAGGGTGCTGATTATAGATATTTGTGTTATTAGCAGTGATCGGATAGTCGGATGCATATTTGTCTAAAGTGTAGGTGTTGGTTATTATGGAATGCACTTTTGTATCGAAAAAATCCCGGGAATTCGGAATCGACAAATTTAGTTTTTTTACTATCAAATCAAATCAGTACTATGGATGTGACCACAAAACGGTAGACTGGTTTCACAGCTACCTCAACAACCGCGAGCAACGTGTCGAAATACGTATGAGTGATGGCACAACCCTTGTTGCCGCCGGGGCTGCGGGTTGTTCGAAAGAGATACCGTGGCCCCTGACGACTGAAGGAACACGGGTGGGTTTTAGTCAGTAAAAGTCTGACACTCCCTTCTGCTCTGCCCAGAGCGGGAGGAGTCATTTGATGATTTCCCACCCAGAAAAAAAAAAAAAAAAAAAAAAAAAAAAAAAAAAAAAAAAAAAAAAAAACCCTTGTCTCCTCACCACTTTCTGTAAATAGGGGTGTCCCGCAAGGCTCCATACTGGGGCCCATAATCTTTATTTTATATTGTGCGGACATAATAAAAACTGTACAACATTGTAGATACCATATGTACGCTGATGATATACAAGTGTATATCTCGTTCAAGCCTGACGAACATGAGAGAGCTTTGACAGACTTAAACGAGGACCTTGATAGGATAGCATGCTGGGCAGAAAATAATGGTTTAGTACTTAATCCTATCAAAACCAAATACATGCTACTTGGAACCAAGCACCAAATAAATGCTGTGCCTTCAGAGCTCAATGTTACTTTATTGGGTGAGCTGCTCAGTCGGGTCAGTGGGGCACGAAATCTGGGTCTGTACATGGACGCTGAGCTGAGGTATGAGGGTCACGTGGCAGAGTCAGTGCGCAGCTGCTTTTACAGGCTCAAAGTTCTGTACAAAATAAGGCCGTATCTATCGGAAGAGCTGCGTATTCGACTGGTTGAATCCCTAGTACTCTCTAATTTAAACTACGCAGATACCGTTGTCGGTCCTAGACTGCTGGCAAGAACTGAGCGACTGATTCAGAGAGTACAAAACGCCTGCGCACGATTTTGCTTCACAGTTCCGCCCAGAAGCCATATAACACCTTTTTTAAATAAGCACTCCATCCTTAGAATGAAATCACGTCGCAAGTTACACTTAGCGTGTCTGATGTTTGGGGTTATTAAGCATAAAGAGTCAGCTTATCTGTACAAAAAACTGAGCTGGATTGCTAGTAGGAGAGAATGCGCGATCAGACAGTGCTCCCAGCAACTCTCTACAGAATTGCACAAGACAGCCGCCTTCAGAGGCAGCTTCAGGTATGCCGCATCCAAATGCTGGAACAACATACCCCCGCCGATAAGGAATCTAAAAACACTTGGTACCTTTAGAAGTCGACTGCGGCAGTATCTGATTGACTCACAGAAAAAACTGGGCTTGACCGTCACAAACGCGTCTATAATATAGCAGATAGCTCTGTTCCACACGACATGTTTGTCTACGCGTTATCCTGTAGACAATGATTGACGCAACTATGTAAAACGAAACGCACAGATCATAGGTATTACAATAGAAAGGATATAAGCAAATTACGCCATACTCACTGTATATAACTATTTAAACCATAACATAATGCATAACATTATATTATTATACACCAACATGTAAACTCGTACACATACTCGCTTAAAAACAAACTAGTCATTCATTACATATCATATAATAACTGTGATAATCAAGTAATCCAGTAAACACTACACAAGTATTTAATAATTTTAAAATTTCAAAATCTTTCTTTCTGTCGGTTTCAAAAGCTAGTCAATTAAGATGTGGGTACTTACCACCTTGTAATATACGCGCCGCACTATGTAGGTACCAATTTGTTGAAACTCAGATGTGTCTTATCGACATCCGTGTGTCACTAACGGGATGCAGCAGAATACCAGCGTCAGGTATTGTACCTGGCATATGCTGAGCTGGACTCCCATTTGGTGTAACCATGAGACACACACCGACCAGTAGTGATCGACCGTTATAGACTACCGTTATTTACTTGTACGAGGTGTCTATGGGTCAATTTAGCTTTTTAATCTTTGTTTTTTTTTTATGTTTCACCTTTTTTTGATGTTTTTTTTATTACTTGTTTTGTGTCTTTTGTTGCACTAAATAAAAGTTTTATCTATCTATCTACCTATCTAAATCGGGTGTAGGAATATTTACTTAGTTTAAGGTGTTGGATAATATTATGGAATGCACTTTTGTATCGAAAATATCCCGGGATTTATATTAAAAAAAATATGATTTAAGAAGCCGCTTCCATAATTTCCTAACCAAAAATGAACTTTAGGTAAATATGCATCCGATTATCCGATCACTGGTTATTACCTAAACAAACTAATGAAGAATATTTTTACACAGAACACAATATTTTTTTATTTTGATTAATAATTTTTTTGAGGAGTCTGTTGACTATGCTACTAGCTTTTAATTTAAATAATACCTACTAGAAAATTTGAAAGTTAAGAAAAAAGTACACGTTTTATAATATTTAACTCTTATCACTTCTATGCACTATACCCTGTCCATCTGTTTTTTGACAGATGGAACTAGTGATTGCAGCAACAGAAAATACATTGATTGATACACGTACGGTATTATAATGTATGTAAGAAGCCATAAACAAGATAATTCAATAAGATAGGGCAGTTTATTATTTATTTTATTACGCATTTTAAAGTTCTCTTACGTAATCTGGAATATATACGTTCTAAGACAGCTGTCAAAAAACGGTTAACCTAATGGACAGGGTATAGTGTCCTTTTTTCTATACTTTATTGCATAATATTCAAAAAAAATAAAATGTGACAATTCGTGCGAGTCGCCTATACAAAAATAATATTTTTTTAAAGTGACGATTCCCCCGATTCGGCCGAGTAAATTCGTGTGAATTGAATAAACGGAAAATTCACACCAAACCATTTAATAAAAAAAGTGTTCCCGTCACGGTCTCTTGATAAAAAGTGTTCCCGTCACGGTCTCTTGATAAAAAGTGTTCCCGTCACGGTCTCTTGATAAAAAGTGTTCCCGTCACGGTCTCTTGATAAAAAGTGTTCCCGTCACGGTCTCTTGATAAAAAGTGTTCCCGTCACGGTCTCTTGATAAAAAGTGTTCCCGTCACGGTCTCTTGATAAAAAGTGTTCCCGTCACGGTCTCTTGATAAAAAGTGTTCCCGTCACGGTCTCTTGATAAAAAGTGTTCCCGTCACGGTCTCTTGATAAAAAGTGTTCCCGTCACGGTCTCTTGATAAAAAGTGTTCCCGTCACGGTCTCTTGATAAAAAGTGTTCCCGTCACGGTCTCTTGATAAAAAGTGTTCTCGTCACGGTCTCTTGATAAAAAGTGTTCCCGTCACGGTCTCTTGATAAAAAGTGTTCCCGTCACGGTCTCTTGATAAAAATTGTGATTTACATTTACATAATGTCAAAATGAATTCAAATTATGTTTTTGGTCTTTCACGCGTACGCTTTGCTGAAAATATTTATTTTTATTTAGAAATTTCCTGCTAGGTAGTACTCGTTAGGGTGGCAACACTCATGCTCACAAAAGATGTTGATTGTCAGGAATACATTTAATACTAGCTGTGCCCCGCGGTTTCACCCGCATAAGTTCCGATCCCGTGGGAATATTGGGATAAAAAGTATTATAAATGTTAATACTGGTTAGAAACCATCTGTGTGCCAAATTTCATCCAAATCCGTTCAATAGTTTTTGCGTGAAAGAATAACAAACATCCATCCATCCATCCATACAAACTATCACGCTTATAATATGAGTAGGATGTAGTCTACAATCCCATTGATATAAAATAATGGAACACAAATTATAGACAATCAAATAAATTCTTGTGGATGTAGATAACTTTTTGAGCTATGTAAGTATAAAGTACTTTCTAAAAAACCCTGACCCTCGCGAAAACTTGTGCGTTATGACCAAACGTTTTATCCTGGGCTGAATAATATATCAACCAAATCGCCTAGTTATTTGTAATAAACATTTTCTGAATCATAATAAGATGGAACAGACTTATCGAACATCGAGATCTTAGCATTTATACAAGAAACTATTTCTGAAAATATTCAACGATACGCGATACAATAAAGAGAATTAGTGAGGTGACTCTCGTTTTTTTTTCGAAATGAAATTAAAATCATTATTTGAATCACGAGAAAGTATTTCAATGTGATTCTGATAATTATTTGAACGACTCATATTAAACATTTTTTTTTAAATAAATCTGTTTGTACTTCGAAGTATTTTGAAGTACATAAATGTGTTTGGAAAATTCGTCTGCTCGACAACGTAAAAGACGTGATGAATGTTGTCGAATTTTCAAAATGTTAGTCAATTACCCCGCTGCTCTCATAGAATGTCATAAGTACAAAAAAAATATTAGCGTTAAACATAATACTTTAAATTAAAACTTATTTTATTCAGCTGTATGACTATGAAATCGACAAAGACGAAACGAGATTTTGGATATGTATAGCGCTATTGGTTTCTTGTAAGCTATTGTGCAAATCATCTATATGTATACAGATTATACATTAAAGTCGACGTCATCACCACGTTTATTACGTATATGTAAAATATAATATTAGTTATAATAATATATTAAACTAACTTATGATAAAGCAGTCTCTGTTTTGTTATGTCGTAAAAACCGTGCGAAGCAGGGGCGGGTCACTAGTTCTCTATAAAAAACCAGTTACTAAGTTAAAACTAAACCAAGCCTAAGGCACCAATTACCATAAATTCTACCTTTGTCCCGTATTTATTTATTTAAGCACGAGTAGCTTAAATAAATAAATAAGTCATAACAATTTATTATTTTAATTAAAATAACAACCGTGTGTCCGTTAATTACTAATACTACCTAATTAATATAAACTTTAAGTGTTCCTAATACTCCATGAACAGCAATGGATGAGGATACTTCATCAAGTTTGTAAGGGCAGACGTGCACCGGCGAAATATTCGACGACGACGAAGTTTCTAGCGGAATTATTCATCGAATTCGGTATTATTGTTTACCTTGAATAAACACATTTATATAGCGACTAGCGGCCCGTCCCGGCTTTGCACGGGTGGTTAAGTTTTAGTAAGGATCCCTAATCTTTTCTAGCAATAAATATAGCCTATGTCACTCAGGGTGAATGTAGCTTTCTTTCTTTGTGAAAGAATTTTTGAAATCGGCACAGTAGTTTTTGAGTTTATTAATTACAAACATACACACAAAAATACAAATCTTTCCTCTTTATAATATTAGTATAGATAATGCCAACTGGGTTGTGCAGGTCGGATAGGCTGTAGCTCCAGGTAAAATACTGGTATTCAGCTGCATCCGGTTAGACTGGATGCTGACCCCAACGTAGTTGGGACATGGCTAGGGAGATTGATTGATACTCGCATTAAGATAAAGCGATCAAAATCATGAGAGAAAACAGGAAAATAGCTACATTTAATGATATAATAGCAAGTGCTCTGTGTTCTGTTTTTTAATTGTGTAAATAATGCAATAAATTATGCGATACTTTTACAACTTTTGCAATATTTAAAATCTCACTGAAAGAAAATCTTTAACGGGGATGAACACTCACTGCACTTGGTAAGTAGGTAGGTACCTAACACCTTAAATGTTATATGTTCAGTAGGACCCGCAGTCGTCTAAAAGCTACACAGTAAATCAGATAATAAAACCTCGAACTAAATGGCTTTAAATAAAGCATCGACCACACACAAAACTTCGAATACAAACGGACATCACTAAATCGAATAGATTTCCAGCAGTACCGACATACACAAAAAGATCGCGGTCCGCTTGGCTATTTCATTTAAAATATGCATGAGACCCGGGTCAGAATGTCTCCTCGCACAAATAAAACTATATTGTTCAATATTGTGGAGCAATGGTCGACAGAAATAGATTTTTTATGGCTATATAAACATTTAAGTAGTTTGATGTGGAGCTTGTTTTTGGTGACCTGCATTTTGGTTAGGTTTAGTTAAATGTGACTGGAGAAGTGTAGGTGTATTATAGATACACGTCTGCCTAACCCTTTGGGGAATACATTCGTGATGTTATGTTATGAGTAATATTATGTAGTTTCATGCAGCTTGAACAATTATAGTGACAAAAAAGGCAGCAAATAATTGACTTAGGTCTGCCAAAATGAGTTAACCCACAATCTCTCATTGATTTAATTAATTGCGTCAAACTTAAGAGATCTTCCAAAGGTGATATAATTATTAGTATCCAGCACAATCAGTCCAAGATACGTCTGAAACTTATGCTTAGAATAGATTTAAAATTACATAAAGGAAAATGAACGCAACCTTCTGTCATGTTGACGAACGCGACCTTCTACCTAAGTTTCAAAAATAATTTTGTATTTTATCCGTCTCCTGTCTGCTTTGGAGTAGACGCATTGCAACGATAAATCCGCTTTATTATATTAATATTTCTCTTACTTAATCTAGTCAATCCATAACTCGCACACACGCGCGCGTTTAAATTATTAATCAGCGGTAATTTGTGACACGCTGGACGTTATTTTACCAGGGTCCAACGGGTCCAACGTACCGGCTTGACCATCTCCAAAGTTCCAGCTTACCGACCATATCCAAAGTTCCGGCTCAACCACGCAAACTTCTTACATCATAAACTATCCAAAATCATTATAATTACTTCAGCAAATGGGAGTTTTGATGTGGGTGGGTTCATTTTGGCAGAACAAGGCTCAGTAAGCCTACAAGAAAATCTGAGACTTATTCTGCTAACATAAGGCACTGTTTTATTTTCAGTTTGCTGGAAGAGGCTGGTCAAAAAACAATTGCTTCCACTGAGGTATAAACTCTTTAAGCCCCTCAGTACAGACTGATTCAAATTTTATGGGGGCTCTGAAGTGCGCTACTCGCTGCGCAGTACCTCACCCCTCACCCCCGCTCTCACGTTAATTTGTTACTGCGCAGCGACACGCCTCATGTTCCGAGCCGAGATAAAGTTTGTATCGGACTGTACTAAATACTGTTTTCTGAAGGATCACGTTCCTATTTTGAAAAAAAAAAACATCATTCGTTTGTTAAACGCATAGTACTGTAAAGGTTGTCCGCTAGAGTCGACTTTATGTAGTGCAGGCTGGCAATAACTCTGGTTGTATTCGAACAGTCAAGCGAGTTTAGAATGAGGTGTCAAATATTTTGTATTAGGTTTTTGTTTGGAGGGGCTTGTGGCTAAGTAATCAGAGCCGCGCGGGTTGATTGATCAGGTTATGCTACACTTGCCGTGGTTGGTCCGTGGATGGGTGACCATCTTCACATACTAAAACATTAAGCCGTTGGTCCCGGCTGTAATTCGTGGATCTGTGACAGTCGTTACGGGTCGTCAGTAGCCCGAAAGTCGGACAACCAGTCTTACCAAGGGGTGTCGTATTACCCAGTAACTGGTTTGTGGAGGTCAGATAAGCAGTCGCTCCATGTAAAATACTGGTATTCAGCTGCATCCGGTTAGACTGGAAGCCGACCCCAACATAGTGACATAATAACCGGGGAAATGTAAAGGTAAAAAAATAAACGTAAAGAAATAATAAAGTTGTTTGATTTCTTAGAAGTATTTATTAGTACTTATAGTACCAACAATTTTATTCCTTTGTATCTTCTAGGAGTCATTTATGACAACTACCCTTTTCAATCACATCGAGAAGAAACTCAATAAATCCTACTCAAATAATAAAACTTACTCCACCATTTTTAATTTTTCCGAGAATAACTATTCAATACAGTTAAGAGCTTCCACGTGTACCATGTAAATAGGTACAGTCTCATACACAAATGGTTTATCAAGTAAATGTATCTGTATACCTATTATATAGCACTAGGAAGACAAGTGGTGAAGGGCGGGCGTTTTTGGGGGACTGTAATTTTGACGTTCGAAAAGTGCTGATTCTCAGCCTAATTTGAATAAATGACTCTTGTTTTTGTTTTTTTTTTTTTTATATATAAAATATTCGTATTGAAAACCAATAAACGCTAACAACGTACCACTTGAATATGTGAAGGAGTTTATATACTGAGGGAAGGAAACATTTGATAAAAATAGCAATTTACTGGAAGTTGAACGAAGAGTTAAAGAAACATGGAATAAATATTGGAATTTAATGGAAGTATTCAAAAGTGACCTCCCAGTAGATCTGAATAAAAAGGTAATGGACTCAAACCTCCTCAAAACTTTGTCAATTCAACAACTCTATCAAGTACAAAATTACTACATGCCAAAGGGGAATTGAGCGCAGAAACAGGATAGAGTTGTCACTCAAAAATTCGATCTACATCCAAAGCAATCGATGCCCTTACACACGCACTCAAACTTAAGTGGAAATGGGCAGACCATGTTGCAACACTGCATAACAATAGATGGGCCAAAAATATGAGTTCTTGGATGGGATCAGTTGGCAAACGCAAACGAGGAAGGCCACACACTCGCTGTGGGAGGACGAGATTGTGCGTATAGCGGATGCATGTGGCGAAAGACAGAGAAATCTGACATTCTCTGGAGGAGACCTTCACCTCAGGGGTTCTCAAAAGAAACAATGAAAAATTCTTTCAGTTACAAACACTAAAAAGATAAGACTTTGTTAAAGTATATTAAGTACTTATAACAAAAAAAACAAAAATTGTGTGTTTGTTCCAGCTAATGTTCGAAACGCTAAGCCGATTTTGATGAAATTTGGCATGGGGATACTTTGAACCCTGAGAAAGGACATAGGCTTTTCATCGACATACCACACGGTCAAAGCCGCGGACGGAAGCTAGTTTAAAATAATATCATAAAAAAATGAATATCTACATAATAAATAATATAGGTACCTGAAAATATCATTATTTTATTAACTAACATGTAACATAACATACCATTTCTATATTCCCCGAAGGGTTAGGCAGGGGTGTAACTATAGCAGGTGCACCTATATTTCGCTAGACATAGATTTTATTAGCCGTGAATTAGAAAGGTGCAACCTTATAGATAAACCATTTATTTGGCGCACACAAAAGACAGCACAACACACAAAGTACATAAATATAATATAAAAACAAGGTGCCGATATAAAAACAAAAAGAAAAACATACATATCGAAGTAAATGTGTCACTATGACGAATGCTTAAAATCAAATTAATAACGAAAAATACACAGGTGGTGTGCGTCTTCAGGTTGCACCAAATGGGAGTCCAGCTCAGCATGTGTCAGGGAAATATATCTGACGCTGATATTCTGCTGGATCCCTGCAGTGGCACACAGACGTTGAGCAGATGAGGTAAATTATAACACAAGAGGTAACATAGTTCATAGCTAAATAATAATATATTTTCCGTACCATGTTCATTTGAACGAGTTATCCGTGCATATTTCTGTGTTTTGCAAGTGCAATCAGTGGTTTTTCTATCGACTGGCAACTATAGTTGCCAAGAAAAAATCCGATGTTTGATTTTTTCCCTGTTTCGCAAATAGCCCACCATTTTAAGTGATGGAGATTTATGTCAGCCAAATGGTTTCATCTAAACTAATATTAATAAAGAGAAAATATTCGATTTTTTGTATGTTTGTTTGTTACGCTTTCATGCTAAAACGGCTAAACAGATTTGGATGAAATTTGGCACACGGGTAGACCATGACCTGGATTAGGACATGTAATACTGTTACGAGCTTCGGGTTCGTGACAATAAAAACTGCCGATAAAAATTACCAAAAGCTACACTTTATTTAATCAACACTAATAACAAATCAAACACACTAATTATAAAACACAATCGCTCTTAAGTCGCACTTGAAGATCGCTTTCGATGTATTCGCTTCTATCGCAGAACCAAGTCTGATTGGTCGCGGCTAGTCCCGGCCTTATATAGTGCCGCAGATAATTCCAGAACCTTCTATTGTAGAAACATCTAGAATGTTCGAACACATACCGGCCCCAACTGACCAGATGTCGACAGTTCTAGTAAGTTCCAGCACCGACATTTCTACTCGATAATAGATGGCGCCAGTGACTCTATTAGTTCAGCTATTCGACAATAGATGGCACAAGTGACTATTAGTTCAGCTACTCGAAACTAGATGGCGCTAGTGGTAACTAATGTCACCATGTATCAGGCATTAATTGTGGCGCGCAACAATACTTTATATTTCGATATTACCACGGGATCGAGCCTTATGCGGGTGAAACCGAACGGCGCAGCTAGTCGTACATTATTTATTTATTTATTTAATCTTTTCGCACACAAAAAGGTACAAAGGCGGACTTTTGTCTTAGGCATTCTCTACCAGTCAACCAAGGGTGGTGAAGAGGTTAGATGGATGCTTTGGTATAATTAAAGGCAGATTTAAACAAATTCATTTGTTATAATTATATTTGGTATGAAAAGTCATTAAAACTTTACCCACTAATTTATTTGCTTTACGACTCATTTTATCACACAACACCAATGTTCACGAACGCACACATGAATTAATAAACAAGTTCGAAAACAACAATCAAACAGCTCTAAAACTACAAACCTTTTACAATATACCCCTAAATAATGTCCCGCACCCCTAATTCAATGTAAAACAGCTATCAGCAAGCGAATAGTGTCGTGTTCACTCAACTTGAAAGACTGTGGCTGAAAACACCGTAAACACCGCGGTCCGGCCCGTATTTCGCGGAAAGGTGGCCGTCCCTCTAACTGATCGATGGCACAACACTAGCGGAATTAGAGGTGGAACCGTGCGGATATCTAACCTGACTTAAAAAAACGTGTAAAAATAGCTCTAGCCTAGTTTTTTTGTTTCGCTTGCTGCGGTACCTACCGCGGTGAACTGAAAGTGGAAAACATTGTTAGCTGGCTCTTTGTGCTTGCTAAAAGTATTAATTAGTAGGTACTGCTATGGAGTGCATAGTACTATGTTATTAAAGAACCAGAAAGTAGGGCAAGTTTAACAAATTAATGATTATAAACTTTCTCTAGTTGGTCTAATTTGAAGTGTGAATTCACGAGTTTCTATGCATTAAGAGTCCAATAATTTTCTATATTTAATTTCTGACTTTGGAAAGCTTTTATCTGTGCACTGTATTTTATTAAGAGATAGAGAATAGTGCAACTATCTGCAGTACTTAGTTATTTCAAATGTTAATGGCGAAAACTATGAAATAAATAGCTAACAAAGTTTTAAGCTACCGTCATATCTGCGAGAGAGGAAACTTATTTCTGACATTCTGTTATCCGTACAATTTTATTCAAAAAATTTTATGCGTCGACTTGGGAACCTCTTGCCAAAACAAAACAGATTACTAGTTAGTTTAACTTAAAAGTATGAATGTTAATTTTTTTATTATGTTCATGATTTTGTTAGATTTAATGTTATTTTTTATTGTTTGTATTTCCTGTGCGTGTCCCAAATAATTTTAGTTTTAGTTTTATTTTATCTAATACAACACTAAACAATCCACTACACATCCTTACAATATACAGACAGACTACCAGACAGACACAACTAAATAATGCATGCAGCCAAAGTGTCGCTGCATCCCTCTATTGATTCCAATTGGGTGTGTATTGGCCCTATCACACATAATGCAGTATTCATAGTCGAGTCGAGCAAGCGAGCTCTTGTAAATATTTAGTTCTGTACGGATCATTTGATGCGCATTAAAGATTCTGCTCGTCCGTATTTATGGGATGTTAATTGGATTTAATTCGACTGGTGAGTTCTTGTATTTGCATGCTGTTTTAATGGTGGAGGGATGAATGCGTTTGTGTGTGCTTGTTTTGTCGTGTGTGTGAGTTGATAAGACTACATAGAGTACAGATATCCACAGGATTTTCTCTCTTGTTGCTGCCTCGTTGGTGTAGTGGTCGCAAGTGCGACTGCTGAGCGGGGAGATCGTGGCTTCGATAAGTTCGATTCTTGGATCGAGAAATGTGCTATTGGGATTTTCCATCAGGAATTTCTTGTTAGCAGCCCGGGGCGTCTAGATTTGTGCCAAGTTGATGGAAATAGACTCATCCCCTATTACATGGGACTTAAACATATCTGGCGGAATGTGGGTTTACTATAGATAGGTACACTATTGCCCAACACTTTGCGGAAACAGACTTCATGTTATGTAGGTTTTTCTGCTATAATCAGGTTTTAGAAAGAAAGGACGAAAATATGGTTATTTGCGGTAAACAGCTCTCTCTCTCTGCGTCAGCAGAGAAGCAACCCAAACACAAAAAAAGAACTAGTTGGGGGAAAATATGCGTCACATCCACTCAAAACACCCATCACTCAGCATAATGCTAAGAGTCTATGCGAGACAGAGCCCCAGAGTTGGTTTTCAGTGTTATTATAAATAAACTAGTATAAAGCTAGGAACACAAAACGTCCATAAAATACAACATTTCATTTATGGGTTCGCTGTCAACTGAACAAAATTTGCTAACGTGCCAAACCAAATTCGGCGACGCTATGTGCTATGATACAAACTAACAATGTGTACCACAGTGCACTAAACTAGGTGACTTTGACTGTGTTTTCATTTTCCTCCGCCTTCCGAAACTACCTATCAATCGATAGAAAACGAATATTTCAGTAATCCAAAATGGTTTGCACTTTATAAAGTCATGTTATGTTTATAAAATCCAAGTGAAACTGACTCGCAGGCTTTCTTCACCTAATGAAAAATATCCCATAAATCGGCCCAAAAATATCGAAGAAATCGGTGTGTATAAATAAAAAAATGTGTGGAGTTGGAGGATAGGAGGACAGGAACTAAGTTCAAAATGAAAATATAAAATGGCGGTAGCGAAAATTTTAAAATGATGAAAATTTTTAAATTTTTGCCTCGACCATCTTAGATCTTCATTTTGACCTCACTATTGGCTTTAGCACCCTCTAAAACCATGAAAACTGTCTCTCCCTTCTCTCTGTTTTTCTTTCTATATTAAAAAGTCGCGCTGTTTCTTTACGTGGCGATTTGTACCAGTTAATTCCTACCGCAAGCTGCGTTAAAAAACTTCATTCCAAAAATATTGTCGAATACATTAGCCCCTTACCTTCCAAGTTTTTGAAGACGGATAACTCAAACTCACAATGTTTAGATACCATAGTGATCTAAACTTCAAACGTCACTGTCACCCACAGGATCACACCCTCACAAAACACTGTCGAAAAAAAATTGTCATCAATGTGATTAATGTGCGCCGCACATCGGTCGAACAGACATTTTGTTTTGAGTTGTCGCCACCATCCATCTTGGAGACGTTCTGCTCGCAACAGTAATTAATTAACCCGAACTTGCCTCCTCATCTACGCCCAAATATATTGTTAGAAACTGGGTGAACGGTCTGAGATGTAATTAGTACAAAACTATCCTTGTCTCTGGTTGTTTTGAAGATTGATTTGAGTCTTATTTCTACCGGATAAGAAAAAAAACGTGTTCCTTGTTTTAAAATAAATGATGGTTTCTTCTGCGGCGTTCATCATCTCAGATAATTTACATTCCATCGCCACTTAATCAGATATCTACTTTAGCGTAATGTATTCTGAGTTGATTTTTGAGTGACCATTTTTGTAACAAAAAGGTCCTGTTTGCAATGGATTTTGAACTTTGTTAAATATGACATTCAGTTTGTAGTTCCATAACCTGAAAATTATCTCAAATTCTTAATTCAAATATATGGGATAAGTTACGTTACGTTAGTTACGTTTCAAAATGGAAACTTCATGACCAGCGAACTACGATAGATGTAATCACTGTAAGAGCACATATTACATAATATTACAATATTATTCTGTCAACCAGCGACCCGCCCCTGCTTCGCACGGTTCTACGATTTGACGAGATTTCTTTACTATGTATATTATGTTAGTTTAATATCAATGTACTGATGATGAATAAAATCTCTAAACGACAGTGAAAACTTCATCAAAATCCGTTATTCACAGTTTTTAATGTTGTTTGAATGTTGGTGTTCACAGTTTAGAAGAACTACGCGGTCACACAAGTAGACACGAAAAGCGACTTATTTATATATAGTATACTTTATTGTACACCAGATAACAAAAAAATACGATTGATAATACAAAACATACAGTGGGCGGCCTTATCGCTTTCTGTGATCTCTTCCAGGCAACCTTGGGATGGACAGTGATTGCGTGGATATAAAAAATAGGATTGTCACTTAAATTGGCGACTTTAATAGATAATATGATCTAGATAATCATCATCATCGTCTGCCTAGACTTTTTCCGACTATATTGTGGTCAGCTTCCAGTCTAACCGGATACAGATAGATATAACAAAAAAATACGCTTCCTTTCCATAACAAAGACAGCCGTTCATATTTCAGTTGCAACTACGCGCCGGCAGATGTACAAAAACCAAACAAAAAAATACATAAAAGTTATGTTTTTAAGTAAAAATCTTAAAGTTCCGTGTGAAATCTGGACATTAAACACAAAAGAAAAGACTATATTTTGCAGCTTGGCGGAAACTTGGCTAGTTTCAAAATCCGCATGCAGAGCTTGTTCCAACTTATCTGCAGGAGGTCTTTGCTCAAATGCTTCATGTAATCTGCAGTACTTTGTTACGTATTATTTAGAACTTGACCAGCCCGTGTGTACAGTCACGAGCACCAATATGTCAACACTTGGCAACTTTCAATTGCGATTATCTCGTAAAATAACAAATGCAACGTTGAAATACGACACATTACATAAACCTATGGGTTCGAAAATGCTACGTTCGTAACAACATAAAATGTCATTCAAAAATAAAGAAGTAAATCGCTTTTGAATAAAGCCGAGTGTATACATACTTTTGCTCGTGACTGTACTACTGAGAATAATGTTAAGACGCGTATTGTTTGTTTAGATTCAGTATTATTAAGTAGTTGTATAATTATGTAGCAGGCAATTGAAGACAATTCGAAGACATGCGACATCTACCAACCGCACTGGGCCCGCGGGGTGGATTACTCGGCCCACTCCTCCTCGAAGAGAGGAGGCCTGTGTCCCAGCAGTGGGAACATTAAAGTCTGATTATATATGTAGCAGGCCCAGTGGTATCGGTAAATGTAGGTGTATGTAGTGAGTTCGAACCTACGTACGCACTTTACTTTGTGTATTTAATTTCAACACCACTGCTCACAAAACGGTGAAGGAAAACATCGTGTGGAAACCGGCATGTCCAAAAACCGAACATTTTAAGACCTATGACAACTGCCAACCCGCACTGAAGGTGCGTGGTGGATTAGGGCTCACTCCCTCTCACGATGAGGAGATCTGTGGCCCAGTAGTGGGAACATTATCTCATATCTGATTATGCATAAGTAGTGGTGTTGTCGCCGATAGCTCCCAACTATCATTCGTAAATCTTTGACAGCCGTTAGGGACCCGAGGCCAGTAATCTGAAAACCAGGCTTACCAATTAGGGTTATGTGTACCCGTAACTGGGTCAGGAGGTCATATAGGCAGTCGCCAGAAAATAATGGTGTTCAGCTGCATCCGGTAAGACTAGAAGCCGACCCCAACATTATTGCGGTCGGCTTGTAGTCTTGAAAAGGCAGGCTGATTGACTGATTGTAGCCGATTGCTACCACCTTCCCTACTATCTATACTCCATTTGGAATAAGATTAAACGTTTAAATAATTCTTTTTTACAGTCCGTTCAACCGATTTTGACTTCTGTACCGTAGGCATAAGGATGGCATTAAAAGCAAAAAAGTGGTTACAATACCAACTGTTTACTGCAGCTGCCATTTGTCATGCCACCAACGCAATATACTTAATTCAAAATCGGTTGAACAGACTGTAAAAAAGGTTTTTAGTCAGATAGGAAATGCCGACCTCATCTAGTTTTAAAATATGATTGACGTGTAAAAGTGTTTGTACAAACCTACTTACAAAATAAAATCATTTATCATTTATTTAAATATCTAATCTTACCTATTTCAAATGGAGTATAGTTACCTAGGTAAGAAAAGACCATTCTGTTATATAACCCCCCTGTGAAAACTTAGCTGAAATGATCTTGAAGTGAGCTGTCAATCCAATTGATGCTAGGGATTGATGCCATTCACAGCTCACTTCACGTAAAGCTTTTTCGTTAGATTTTGACATAATAAATCGGCGGAATTCGAGATGTTAAATCAAATCCTTTTGATCAAAATTTGTGAGTTCGCTAAACTCACACAAAAATCACACAATTCTATACTTTATACTAATATAAAATAAACTAACAATAAAGCTGAAACGTTCGTTTTTTTGTTTGATTGCGCTAATCTACTAGTCGGATTTGAAAAATTCTATTTGCATTTGATAGCCCAATTCTTGGGAAAGGCTGTAGGCTATTTAAAATCACGCTAGGACCCTTCGGAGCCGAACAAAAAGAAAAAAAACGTCTGAAAGTACGCTAATAAGAAACGAAGTAATAGCACGGGCCGGGGGCGATGCGATACGACAGGGTGGGTCGGGGAAACGCGGGCAGAACGTTGCCATCTAATAACATTTAAAGCTGCCCAAATAATTATGCAGAAGATTGAACAAGAATAGTACCTAAACTCCAATCACAAACCGTAAATCTTGTTACCTCCAAACTTGAATACAAACAGGCTTACAAGATCAAAACATGATGATTCCTTTAGATAGATGGCATTCATGATTACATCAAAAACTTTATTATAAGAAATATTCAAAATACGCCACGTGAACGTAGTGGGGTGAAGTGAGCAGCACTCGGAATCACGACTCGTTATTTACTCATTAAAACTTTGAATTGGAGGCGTTTCTTCGATCGGGGTGGGGGGCGGGAAGTGAACTTTTCACTGATATGGTAGATGTTTTAATGTTTACGTCTATTTATTTTTTGTGGGGAGGAAAGCGGTGGTTTTGTTATGAATTCTTGTGGCAAGAAGCTGAGTAATTGCTGACGGTAAGTAAACAACGATAGGAAGGTATAATATTAATAAGACCTAGGCAGTTAGGTACGTATCTATAAAAAAAAACATAGATAGAACCTACCTCCAGTGGCCTCCAAAAGTTAGTTGGCATTTTCCACTTCAAATGTGACACACCACATTATTATATAAAATTTTAGTGAACCAATTGTTTCTAACTGCTATAACGTTGTTATTTACTAATTTAACTACCTTAGACTTATCATAAAAAATAATCAAGTAATCATTTAGGAGTACCTGATTATTTTTTTATTTTAAATCATAATGTGGCATCACAGCTGAAATGGAAAAATGTCAACTAACTTTTGGAGGCCACTGTAGGTCTTGAGAAGAGGCCCAAGCCTGTTACTTAGCAAATAATAATATATTAATTTATTAATTCACTGTCGTTCCATATATAGCACTTGTATCGTTAAATATTTGATTGTCAAAAGTTTTGTAAATTAATACAAGGATATTGTAGACTGTGTACCTATTGTTTTAAATAAATCATAGTTTTCAGCTGGCAGTTCCCATGGAATACAATATAATTATTTTGGTGTCGAAAGGTATTATTAGAGAAAAAAATATAATAATATAGAGGTACGAAGAACAGGGAGTAACGTTCACTCATCCTCTATAGAACAGGGAGGATCCTCCAACCAGACGGTGGTATGTCTGGAGGGCAATATTGCCCAACAATAAAATTGATGTTGAGAAGTTGTATATTTATATGCTAATTGGCCGGTAAACTCTGCTTGCGAGATGCAGTATTTGCGTGACACAGTATGACGCGTTGTTCGTTGTCGTCTAGAAACGTTTTTTGCTTTAGGTTTAACTTGTTGGGTTGTATTTTTAGTGAACTGAATCATTCATGAAACGTAAACCATAGATAATAAACTATCCCCACTTCTGCTTCTGGCAGACGAGAGACCATAAACTTCCACTCCACAGAACTTTAAAAATATTCGCTGACATCCTCTATTTTATTAGCTGCCATCAAAACTACGCACAAATCCGTACGACAAACAATAAAAGCATCAGCGGTCATAGTTATTCTGGAAGCGTCCCATCTCCACAATCGCTTTCGAATAAAAATATCGATTTCATTTTCCTTTGTGTGTTTGCGCTTAAAGTGAGCAAATAATAAAATAAGGCGCGGTTAGCAAATCCAATAACATCCCACCACAAAGGGTCCTCGATTGTGACGGATACTGGGAACGGAATTTAATATTTTACTGAAGCTAGACCCGAAATTATTTAAGGTTAGAAACGGACTGGAATTGTGGAACCATGACTGGTAGTTCTGATTTCGAATGAAGTAGACTTTTAGTTTTGGGGACGTTTAATGAATGGTGAACGTTCTTAATGACAGATAGTGGACCAGAGTAAGGCCAGTTCTCGATACGTTTGGGTTACGATATTATTGAATTAGGACCGAAAAAGTCTATAAAGATACGAAGATACTACTAACTATATTTGATTTAATAATAGGGGTTAAAGTATGAAATTGCCGTTTTATTGTAAGAGGTACTTCGAATTGACACAGAACCTTCATGGTTTGAGATTTTTGAGTGAAACTTGTTTCACATGGTAACTATGAAGTTCTTCTTTTAAAAAATGTGCAACATTCGATTATCGACTTTCAGTTGTTTTTTTTATTTAGCTTAGACAAGAAAGATGGATACTTCGAATATTCTAGTTATTTTTTAATACGAGGTCCGACGCAGAACTAACGCGGCAGAAACAGCTCGCAATATCAATGTTGCGTTTGGAGAGGGGACTGCTAATGAACACACCGTGCGAATTTGGTTTAAACGCTTTCGTGATGGAAACTTTGATTTGAAGAACGAACCACGTGGAAGACCGCCCACACAGGTGAATAACAATGAATTGAAAGAGATGGTGGAAGCCGATCCGAGCCCAACTACCCAGGAATTAGCGGCATAGTTTACCGTTACCTTACCAACAATATTGACTCATTTACGTCAAATCAATAAAATAAAAAAAATATGAGAAATGGGTGCCTCATGATTTGACTGATCTGCAGAAAGAAACGCTTGTTGAAACTTGTGTTGCCTTGTTGAATCGATGAACGTTGTTGAACAGAAATGAAGGAATATTGGATCGAATTGTGACCGTAAGTGTGAACCGTAAGCGAAAAATGCAATGGCTGACCCCAGGTCAAACGCCGCAACAGAGTCCTAAAGCAAAGCTTACCAATAAAAAGGTAATGGTAACTGTTTGGTGGTCTCAGCATGGTGTTATTCACTATAGCTTTCTCCGATCTGGTCAAACAATACCGGCAGATGTCTACTGTGCCGAACTCCGAACAATGATAGCAAAACTAACAGTAAAACAGCCCCGACTCATGAATCGATCTTCACCATTATTGCTCCATGATAACGTGAGACCTCATACAGCACGAGAAACCGTTTTAACTCTACAGGAACTGCAATTAGAAACCATTCGTCACCCTCCGTATTCGCAAGACCTTGCTCCAACGGACTACCATTGTTTTCGTTATTTGGACAATTTTCTACGTGATAAAAAGTTTTCTTAATGCTTTCACACAGTTTGTCGAATCTAAATCACGAGAGTTCTATCGCAAAGGCATAAATGACCTTCCTATTAAATGGCAGCAATGTATAGATAATAATGGTAATTATTTTGATTAAATAAATATGTTAAATTAAAAAAAAAACTAATTTAAATTTTTCAGTACAAATCGGCAATTTCATACTTTAACCCCTAATTTTTTTGTGGTATTAATATTATAATAGAGTATTTTATAAAAACAATAGGTTCTTATCTCCTTACCGCATGCATGGATTTGGGTTCAGTAAGTAATTTTGCTAAACCTTAATTGGTGCATCTCTACTTACCTACCTACTTCTACACTAATATTATAAAGAGATATTTGTAAATTTGTATGTAGGGGCTAATCTTAGGAAATACTACTCATCTGATTTTGAAAATTCTTTCACTAATGGGAATCCACAGTACTGCCGAGTGTCATAGAAAGAAAGAAAGAAAATACATTTATCTAGCACAGATTAAAAGACACACAATACGCCAGATCAGATAAAAACAAAAACAAATAAAGATCAAATAAAAAGTGTAAAGTCCGATATAAGAAATTAGCAGGAAAGTGGGTCTCATGGCTGCACCAATAACGTCCAGTAGGTAGGATATACACCGCTAAATTTTGATCGTTTTAATCCTTAAAGGGGGCCATTGTACTCATCATTATGAACAACTTTTACTACGGGACCAACCCTGAAATCGTGAAAAAAAAAATCGGGTGATCCATAGAATTTTGTGCGCATAACTCGACATAATGTATGGATCAACTGTTTTTTTTTTCACACAATAGAGTAAGTACCATGACCCCTTTTAAAGATTAAAACGATCTAAATTTAACGGTGTATTTTATGTTAAAACAACAAAGCGGATAAAGTCGCACGCAGAAGTTATAGGTTATAAAGATAATGCAGACTGGTGCATTTGACACTACCACGGTTAAAAATGTGTAGGTAAACATTAAGTTCTTACCTAAGATTTATTTACACAACAAAGCTCACCATTTTTATTTGCCAAACGGTCCCTCCAACAATTAATTACACCCTAACCCACCAAATTTTTTAACCCCCCAATTACAACATAATTAAGTATCGTAAAACGGCCAAATAAACAATAGAAATGTAATTATTAAATTCTCGGACGGGAAAAATCACAGTCACAAGTGCTGTGAAGAAATTTACGAGCCCCCCTTATACGTGGGGTCGAACCCCGGGACCCCTAGGGGCTGTCTATATTAAAGGAGGGTTGTGTACTTATTAAAAGTGGAAGTGCAGTGACGCAGCGGGAATACCTAGTCAAACACCTTCGGGCTTCGTCCTTTATTGGTCACCGGCTGTTATTAAATGGTTTGGATTTTCGTCGTATTGTTTGTTGGTAAACTAAGTTTTAGTTTATTATTGGGTTTTAATCGAGTGGTCGGCTAGTTAGGGGTTAGAGGGGAGGTCGTACTAAGTCCATGGTTAATTATGGGGCAGACGAAAACGTTAATATTGTTTTAATTTTACGTCAATCATTTATTTACTTGTCAGTTGTTCACTAATTTCGTAGCAGATTAAGAATTTTCAGTACAAACGTATATAGATTTTTACATTTTGCGTTTTTAGGCGCACTTTTAGTAATTCAATAATATATACTTATCCATTTTTATGGTACGTTTAAGGAAACTGAACGTAATCAGCACATCTAAACCGCGTTCAAGAGCTGTCAGTGTCATCATTGCTGTGGAATATTGACACTGACAGCTCTTAAACGCGGTTACATCAAGTTATATCCTGTACATTAGGTAAAACGTTTTTTGACAGCATAACGCATAACAATTATGTTTTTGTAAGTCAAAACTGATACACGTACGGTATTATAATGTCTGAAATTAATAAAATAAATATATAAACTGCCTTATCTTATTGATAAGGCAGTTTATATATTTATTTTATTACGCATTTTAAAGTTAACTTTTACGTAATCTGGAATAGTTGCGTTCTAAGGCAGCTGTCAAAAAACGGTTAAACTACTCGACAGAGTATACATGTGCTGATTGCGTTCAGTTTCATTGGTGAAATTCACCCTTAAAAATTTACATCAAAAGTAAATCACTCCAGGAAACAAAAGTTTCAAAGAAACGCACCCCACTATATAAAAAAAAACAAAGGAACAAAACTAGCATCCTTATTTGAAAAAGTACAAAGATTTAAGGACAAGCTTGTAATGACATTGAAATTAAAAGGCAGAGACGAACTTTTATTCCACTCGTAACATTAGAAAGTTCCGATGAATTTGCTCACGCACCCTCTTAAATGAATTATTCAGGGCGGCAAAATACAGGGTAAAAAGTTTAAAAAGCCGGTTGTCTATCTAGCTGTCAATAATGTTCTTTAATTTATTTTTGCAGTCGGTTGCATTTGCTTCTTATTTAAATTGGCTAAGTAATTTGAGTTTGTTTTTATTTTCGTTTTATTTTACTGACTTACCTAGTTGTAGGTCGTAGGTTTGAATCCAGCCAGGAACTTAAAAAAAAAAAAAAACGAAACGACGACGTGGTTTTATTACATAAAACAGTTATTTTTCATTTAATTAGGGTGTTAAATTTATTTACATAATATACGCTAACAGACTTAAAATAATAATATTATGTACATGTATATGAAAAAAGAAGCAAAAGAGGTAACTATGTACTGGGGATTGCTTTAGATCTTTTATGATAACTTAAATTTTTATTTTTATGTTTTGCAAGCTCTATTTTGTTACTATAGCCCTTGGATAGTGTAATTTCACACGCTTCTTTAATTTTATTTCTTTTATTGCGCATATTTACTTTTTTTAAATCTTTTTCGGTGTATGTATGTTTACAGTAAAATACAAATAACTCGTCCTTAACACTCCTCCAACTTGTTAATCTTATTGCATAAATTTGAAATATTTCCTCCTGGGAGAGGGCACTGGCTCTTGTAACACAGGTTAACCACCTAGCACAAGTGTCAGGGACTTCATACAATTTGTAACCACTTTATGTAATAAAAATTATTATTATTATGTCGTTTATTTATTTAGTCGTCTTATTTTGTTACATTTTTAAATATTAGTATGATTAAATAAAAAAATAAAAAAACATTTAAAAATATAAAAAAATAGTGATCCACCGGTGTCGGGAGCAGGGTCCAAGCTACCGGTGGTTAGGGCTCCAGAGATAGAAACCTCCTCACAATGCGAGCCGTATCGAGGAGTACTGCCTTCTGAATCAGGCCCTTGATCCAACCGCCTAACGAGAGCCTCGATAGATGTTGATCGAGGCTGTCGGCCATCAGGCCATTGGCCGATACGACAATCGGCACAATGACAGTTGAGCTCACATTCCACATGTCAACAACCTCGCGTGCTAAGTCAAGATATTTGATTTGTTTATCTTTCTCAGCTTTCACGAGGTTCCCGTCATGTGGAATGGTAACATCAACAATCATTGCGCGGCGCACTAATCGATCTATCACCACTATATCAGGTTTGTTGGCGACAACAGTCCTGTCAGTGATGATAGACCGATCCCAGTACAACGTGACATGGTCATTTTCGAGAACTGGGTCGGGCACATACTTGTTATACGGTACCTCAGAGTCGACAAGTTTATATTTCAAAGCAAGTTGCTGGTGAATAATCCTGGCTACTTGGTTATGCCTGTGCAAGTACTCGCTGTTAGCCAGACGAGAACAACCAGAGATAATATGTCTGATGGACTCACCCGGACGGTGGCATGCCCGACACACGTCAGCCGTCCCGTCCTTCATAATATGTCTCCGGTAGTTATTCGTCAAGATAACTTCGTCCATAATTGCACAGACAAAACCTTCAGTTTCCCCGAAGAGGTCACTGAAACGCAGCCAGGATACGGACGCTAAGAAATCTACACCGGGCTCATGAAGAGCCCGATAGAAGCGCCCGTGAAGCTCCTTGCTTTGCCATACCTTCTTGCGGTCATGGGTAGTAAGTACTACAGGTTTGCGCCAGTTCTCTTTCGCCATGGAGAGCGGGGTGAGCCCCTTGTCCATTGCGACCACATCACGGTGCATACCCACTTCGGCTTTTAAAAAATATTCCCTGAGACTGCACACCTCGTGATTGTGGAGGGTTTTCGCATTTAAAAATCCTCGACCCCCACACTTCCGCGGGATATACAGTCTCATCACCGATGATCGTGGGTGATGCATCCGGTTTGCGGTCAGCAGTGTACGGACCCTTCTATCTAGGGCGTCGAGTTCAGTCTGAGTCCATTTGAGTATGCCAAAAGAGTACATCAAAACCGGCATTACCCAACCATTGAAGGCGCGCACCTTATTTCCGCCCGAAAGAAGACTAATTAATACCTTCTTCAGGTGACAAAAGAAGCGCTCCTTCAACGATTGCTTCATGTCAGCATCGTTGATGCCTAACGCTTCCGACATACCCAAATACTTATAGCTTTCGGATGAGGAGAGGGATCTAAGGTGTATGGAATCCGAAAGTGGAATTCCCTCGGATTCAATAATTTCCCCCCCCTTTACATGCATGACTGCACATTTGTCCACACCAAAATCCATCCTGATGGCACTACTGAAAGTTTCAGTTACCTTCAGTAGCTCCATCAGATGCAATTTGTTAGGGGCAAAGAGTTTTAAATCATCCATGTAGAGGAGGTGAGATATGACCTGACCACCTCTCTTCAACCGATAGCCTAGACCTGAGTCCTCCAGCAGTGTGCTTAGAGGATTCAGGGCTAAGCAGAACCAAAGTGGACTCAAACTGTCGCCCTGAAATATTCCCCGCTTAATCCATACAGGCTCATCATTCCCCTGGATCTGTCGACACCCTGGATAGCGAAGGACCGTCTTCCACTGTCTTATACACGACTCAAGGAAGGTGCGTAGAGTTGCATCTATCTTGTACAACTCCAGCACCCTCATGAGCCATGTATGTGGCACCGAGTCGTAGGCCTTCTTATAATCTATCCAGCATGTCGACATATCCTTGCGGGATCGGCGAACCTGTTGGCTAATGGCCATGTCTATGAGGAGTAGCTCCTTAGTACCGCGGGACCCATTCCTACATCCATTTTGAGAGGCAGACATAATCGAGTAACTGTCAATGTGTGTGTTAATTTTCGCTCTCAAAATGGATGTAAGAAGTTTATAAACCGTCGACAAACACGTGATCGGTCTATAATTCTTGGGTTCCGCGGGACTACCTGACTTATGGAGCAGGTGGGTAACGCCTGTTGTTAGAAACTGTGGTAGTGACCCAGACTCTAAGGATGACTGGAACTGAGATGCCAGGCAAGTGTGAGAACTAATTAGCCATTTTAACCAAAAGTTATGCAGTCCGTCCGGTCCCGGTGATTTCCAATTCGGTAACGGACGGACTGCTTTGGCTACGTCTAATGGCGTAATTATGACGTAAGTTCCACACACTCGCTCGATATCGCGCATCCAGCCACCCTCAGCGTGACAGACAGGCACCGACCAGATGCTGCGCCAGAATGCACTAGTGGTGGCATCATCCGGGCGGCACACGTCCGTCACGTTTTGTTCAGGTCGCTCCCAAGTTCTATATACCCACCTCTCATCGCTCTGGAACATGCGATTCTGCGTGTACCGATCAGCCCGCCGCTTATACCGCCGAATACGACTCGCCCATGCACAAACTTTCCGCTTCAGGAAGTCGATGCGCTCTGTGACATTGGACATGTATTCCCGAGGGCTGATTCCAGTCCTCGAAAATGCCTGTCTTACAAAGCGCATCACTCGTGGTCGTGTGTTGCCCTCCCTGAAGCAGTATAGTTTACCGATGAGTACCCTGGCCCCATCGATACGACGCTCGATCCTGTAGCGCCAGGCTGGTACGGCTGGTTTTGGTCGAGTAGCTGCGTCACAATTTGGAAACTTGACGTTAGCTAAACGACATGCCACCACAGCCGCGCAATACAAGATCGAGTGTGTATCAACGAGATCCTCGCTGCTCTCGAAGAAATTCTTGAGCTGCGAGTCCAAGGCACACACTAGCGCCCTATTTTTTTTGTGCATAGGTAGCCGTGGTATTCGGGGTCTAAGTTCGGTTGGAGTGGACCTATACTCGCGAAACGCATCTTCCAGTGCGCTCCTCAGTCGGACGTTGTACTGGCTACTTACTGTGTCAACCCTATCATCATCTTCTTCAACACGATTGGACCGCGGCGGGATGGCATCAATAGTTGACGCTTGTGCCGCGGTTTGTGCCAGAGTCGAGACGATTTGGTTGTTCAGTACCTCTGAGCGCAGCCTATCAAGTGCTATGTCGTCCAACCTGTGATTGCGTTGGATGACCCGCACCTGATCCGACAGTCGTTGGGCCGAGACGTTGACGGTTGGTTCCAGTTCCTGGAACAGAGACAGCAACCTATCACGGTACGCAGTGAGGTTAGTTCCCCCCTCTGTAGACCCGTAGTATGCGCGCATGACGTTCTCGTTCATAGACTGAGTCCATCTCATGCGCTGCACACAACCACCGGCAGCGGGGACCCGGCTCGGGGCCGGATGGCCCCTAAGTCCCAAGCTCCTCGGTGGCCGGCCTCTCCCCTGCCGACGTACAGGTGTTGGCGACGTCGGCGGGGAAAAATATTCGTCGCTCGAGCTCGACGCAACTGCTACGGCCGGTGT
Source organism: Apamea epomidion (assembly GCA_947507525.1). NCBI lineage: Eukaryota > Metazoa > Arthropoda > Insecta > Lepidoptera > Noctuidae > Apamea > Apamea epomidion. Next base: position 12,699,420 of record OX382237.1, read on the forward strand.
CACAGCACTCTCGATGGGGCTGGATTCCGGCGGCGGCAGGGCGGGGCTGAGCGACGACTCCGGAGGTGGTAGGCGTGCACGGCTAGCTGCTAATCTCGTCAACATTTTCAACATTTCATTTTCACGTTTTTATCGGAGGTGATATGACAGATGTCACCTCCGGATCGGCAGTTTTCGATGCAAGTTTTTGTTTCTGTTCATTGTATTTATATAAAATTATGTTTATGTTTTGATAATATTGGATCTTCTGATATGGTTTTTTATTATTTATGTTTTGATAATATTGGATTTTCTGATATGGTTTATTATTATTTTTATTATTATAACAAATTTTAGCACTTTTATCTTGGTATCAGAATCTCTCCAAACCATCATTCATTTTTATCAATATCCTGCTAAAAGGCTCTCTGGTCACGTGCCCTTTATTAATTGTTAGTTCAGAAGTCCAATACCTATCCCTGTTACATTCCTTTCGTTCTTCGTGTTTTTTCCCTAATGTGGGTGTACTATAGGTACATCTCTGCGTCACCCTTCGGGATAACAAGCGTGATGTTATCCTACTAATATTATAAACGCGACAGTTTGTAAGGACGGATGGATAGATGGATGGATGGATGGATGGAAGGATGTTTGTTAATCTTTCATGCAAAAATTACTAAACGGATTTGGATAAAATTTGGCACACAGATAGTTTATAACCAGGATTAACACATAGGATACTTTTTATCCCGATATTCCCACGGGATCGAAACTTATGCCGGTGAAACCGTGGGGCGCAGCTAGTGTTGTTATATTATTCCTATTAACAGTTCAATTCAGTAGTAAAATATATTTCTTTTTAGGAGAAATAGGGGCAGGTAGGTAAATACCTATCTTCAAAAACTGGATTTAAAAGATTACAGACTATTTTCGCAACTTAAGCCTAACACCCGAAACGTTCTAGACTGTTAAGCCGCGACACATAAGTATCGACTAGCTAAAAGGTTGGAAAAATACTCCAAACGCTGTTCCAAACAAAGGATTAGGAAAACCGCTAGTAAATCTGCTCGAAAAGTCCCACCTACAGAAAGTTATAACTTCGTTAGGCTTTCAAACTACAATATAAACTAGATAAAAGCACCATAAATCTAATCTGAAAACGTGACGTTGTAAATATAAATTTTGCCTGAAATACACAGGTGCGTTAGGGCGTGCTTGAGTGGTATATCATTTTTTTGGATTATGTAGTCAAAGAGCGCCAGTGGGGCCCTATTACTATGCTAACAATGTCTGCCAGCCTGTGTCACGATGCTCTATTAAAGCAACAGTGCCTACCTAAGACCTGATTTCAAATTGTGTGTTGGACATAAGGCTTATTTATTTTAAACTAGCTTTTGCTCGCGGCCTCGCTCGCGTTAATTTCGAATTTGACAATCAATTCGGTTTGCATCTGCTTGTTGTTTGCCTGTTGCACTTTATCCAATCATGATTCGAAAGACACGTGGAGCCATCTACATAGATTATCATAATGACGCTATTGTTGTTTTCCTCGGGAACAATACTTCTTTTCGGGATGAAAGGTACCCTATGTCCGTTTCTGTACACCTGACAACGTATATGTAAAATTTCAAGATCACGGTTCAGTGGTTTAGGCGTGAAAAGGTTACAAACGAACTTACTTTCGCATTTATAATATTAGTTAGGAATGGTTAGCTAAATTCCGAAGACGCGATGGGATTATACATATTAATATATCAACACGATAAAACAAAAAATATATTAATTTGATGATTTTCGACCACAGATTAAAAAAACATCAGTTTAAAAAAATCTGTTGTTTTTGATTGGGAAAAGTTTTGAAATGGGAAAACCTTAAACCATGATTATTTCGAATACTTCGATTAGAGCCTAAGCCTTAGAGGAATCTAAGTCTTAATCAAAGTCTAAGTGTCTTTGATTAAGCCCTGAACCTTTATTCAAAGTTTTGATCTCTAAGGCTCATGATAGGTATTGATTCGTTTACCTAGGTCACCATTAAAATCTCAACAAACCTACAGCTAAAATAAATTTCAGAAGCCACTTACCATTCAATGTTCAGAGACCGAAGACTTTTACCAATCAAGAGCAAGTCTTTTACCCCAGCAATATCCTTACCATCGTTTATCTATACCAATATATTGCCACAGGCTGTCAGAGTCAGCTCAGAGAATATTTTTCTGGCGTTTTAATAAAATTTACTCCTCCTTGCCAAGGGTTCTTGCCATCTTGACACGGCGCGTGCAGTTTATTGTCCAACCCATAAGAGCGGAGGTACCTTTACAATTTTTTTTATATTCTATATAAAAATATATATATTATTCAGAAAAGTAATTTGGTTTACATTAAGATTTTCATCGGCAATCTTTTTGTCCATATTTTCAGTTGATTGAGATTTTTCAATGTTTATTGTCAATATTAATCTGCGTTCAGACTAATATTTTTGATTAGCTGAAATGCTCCGCTTCAGACGTGTAAATGTCTGACTAGGAATTCTAATATTAAATTTCTGGGTATTGAATATTGTTTTCAATGACATTTGTATCGTGTGAGTTGTTTGATATTTGCGAACTTTCAAATCAAAATCTAAATATATTATAACGATTTTCTGACGCGCGTGAGGAGTCGCGTTGACGTGATTCAAATGAAAGCTGCATTTAATCAATTATTTTCTATAACAATTCAACAGTCATCAATAACAAATATACCAGAACAGCTGAATAAGAAAACCAGAACGGAAAATCAAAAATGTCTCGAAAAAGTATAACTACTTTAAACCCAAACAAACTGAAACTTGGAAGTCCTTGTAAAAAGGTCCTTTATTATAAAATGACTAAGAGCAAGAACACAGGGTGGCAGGGACATCGACACACAACCTGCTTCCATGGATTTAGTAAATTTTGAATCCCCAGGCGTTGCAAGTTTTCGTCGGTTATTAAAAAAAAATACCTCTAGCATACATTTTGACCGCACAGGTTTTGCACTTAAAAGAAAAGAAAAGAAAGATTTTTTTTTATTCTGCACAAACAAAACGCACATTACAAATTAAAAAAATATACACATACAACGTAGTCAAAAGCCTCGTACTCAAGCATATAAAATGTTGTAATTGTCCATTGCTTGATGTCAGGGCCAGGGACCAAAGACAACACACATCAATTGACATTTGACAATACAAATTAATCAGTGAAACTTGTCTATGAAACAGCAGATTTTTTTTTTTTTTTGATAACTTACAATACTTTCAACTTCAATGCTAGTTTAGAATCATGTACTGAATTCATGGTTTCAGTTTGTGCGTCGATATCGTATGCCACCCTGTATTTTATTTATTACCATTTTCAACCTAGAATAAAGTCTACAAAGAGTAATAAACCACGGTAAAACCTAATATGATATTAATATTCGATCAAGAAAAAATAATAAGGGTGCGACGACATCATGAGGACATGCCGTAAAAAGGCCGTAACATTTATATGAGGCTATAAAACTGAGTGATATTAATATTAAAGCGTATCTTTTGAATTTGTTTTAAGTATTTAATATTAGAAACGACGACGAAATCATTTTATAAGGTAAAAATGTCTTTCTGATGTCTACATTTTTAATGTACAGACGCCAACAGGTCAAGCTACCCGAAACTGTCAAATTTTCCCAATCAACCTTGAACCTTAATGCTTTAGCGATAAAGTTGAAAATCTATTACAGAAATTTGACAGATTGTAGTAGCTTGAGTCTGTACCTTGGCGTAGAATGAAATGGTATCGCATTTTGGAGCAGACTCATAAAAAACTTTCTGTCGGCTGATAAATAATGAATACTTTGCCTCTGATTAAAAAATGATTTAAATTTAACTTGAACATAAAAAAAAAACAATTTCTCAATTTTAATAACAGAAATAAAAAAGACATTCTGCGATACATTTTTAATAATATTGGCTTCAACAAAGAATCCATTAAAGCTACTCAAGGACGCGACAAATGGCAGCATTAAGCAAATGGAGTGTTTTATAGAAAAAAATAAAATAAAAATTTGCAACCCGTCCGATGCGCAAGCCTCGCCTCGCAAAAACGAAACGATTGTTTGATCGCCATTAAAAGTTTTCGAAACATTTCATTGTTTGCCGAGGGATGGGAAAGTAAACAGAAAATGCCGACTGTTTAAAAAGCGAACAGTGCGCATTCAACTGTTTTTCGGTAACAACAATAATAAGAGTGGGTAACTTTTAAATCTTAGCTGATGAAGATCTTAGTTGATGAGAAATCTTGCTTTCAATGGATCGGAGCTGAAATAACAATTTTCTAACTTTACCTATTTATAAAAGCACGTCATCTTTATTGAGAATTGTGTTTAAAATCGCAATAATTTTAATAATTAAAAGAGTTTGGATTTCGAAAAGAGTTATAATATTACTTATAATATCACAAGCTACTATTAATTGACTATTAAAATTAACTAACTAGCTCCGTCTGAGGTTTCACCCGCATAAGTCTCGACCCTGTGAGAATATCGGGATGAAAAGTAATTATACTTTTCTTGTCCTAATCCAGGTCATGGTCCACCCATGTGCCAAATTTCAATCAAATTCGTTCAGCCGTTGTAGCGTCAAAAAGTAACAAACATACATACAAAAAATCAAATCTTATCTCTTTATAATATTAGTTTAGAAAATAAACCACTTTAAAAGACTTAGTAGATATTATGTAACAAGTTTCCGAAAAGTTGTAAACTCCAAGTAGTTATTTTAAAATAAGTCTAAATGACAGTTCCCGTACAGTGTCCTAATGGGTCCATAAATATTCTACAACTTAAAGTGAAGTCTATTACTTTTATTAAAATATTAAACGCCAGCTTGTCTCACTTGGCTACTTTACTTGACGAATAAAGACTCTTTAAAAAAAAGTCTTTTTAAAGTTTTTTGGTTTGGTCTTTGAAAAGTTTCAAAGTTGCTGACATCAATGTGTACGAAACATCTGTTTAAAGTAAAGGCGTGTATCATAATTCCACTGGAGACATAATGAGAATAATATTACCTACTTATCAATATCTGCCTAGCCTTTTCCCAACTATGTTCGGGCCAGCTTCCAGTCTAACCGGATGCATCTGAATACCTTTCATATTATACATCAAACGACTGCATAAATGCCTCCACAGTCCAGATACTGAATATCAAGGATCTATGAATGACAGCCGGACCGGCTTTGGCAAGCGTATCTTAGATAACCTTCGATCGACTCGTGCTACTGTTATTTTTTAGCTACGAGCTTTTCAGTGAGTATACTATTGCTGATCATGCTTAATAGCTACACCTAAACATTAAAATTACCTACCTACCCTACGTGAAAAACTGTTCACATCAATTCAATTCACATCAATGATCATAATGTATATATTCACAGTTATCTTCATTCATTCCTCCAGGTCAAAACAAGCATTCTGTTACCGTTAGGCGCTGATCTGATTATTTCTTACGACACGTTTTATCCATAATCAGTACACAGACACAGCTCCAACTTTAACATGAGACTACGACAATTTAGTGATATCCAAGGCTTGGTAATTTCGCCCACATTGATGGATATCATTTTTCCTATAAACACTATACTTCTAATACAAAATAACTATAGATTTTATTGTATTTTATTACTAATATATTTTATTATGACAGCTTCGACAACGACGTTTAATACGTCGCCATGGCAACCTTTCTTTCAAATTCTTACCTGCCTGTATCTTTTTAGCTGATTATATATGCATACTTATTAAAATTAATTACTGGCCAATTTCATAACTCAAATTCATATTTTTAACATGATGTTATTCTACGAGTTGACTTAATAGATCCACGCAATCCTGGTGTCCTCCGTGCCGCACACGTACCAGCACCTGCCCTCACCTGCTTCTGCGTCTGTACCTGCGCCGGCTCCTGCTGCCGTGCTGCGTCTTGCCTTTGTGCCGCACACGCACCAGCACCTGCCTCGCGTCTACGTCCTTCCAACTGGATCTCCACCTCAGCCTCCTCAGCCCACCTATCACGCATCGTCATCCATACACCCCACCTCCACATACTACATACCACTCTTCAGTCCATCTCCATCTTAAATTTGTTATAAATATACCTTTAATTGTTTTCTACCTCCCTTTCTTTATTTTAATTTTACCCTTAACTTTAAAAGTTTAGCTTTACTTGTCGCTACGCGAATTTTTTTTGGAGGCTGAGGTATAGATCCAGTTGGAGGGAGGTAGACGCGTCCTGCCCTGCTGCGTGGGCCATCCTACGGGTATCCTTCGTGCCGCACACGCACCAGCACCTGTCTCGCGTCTACCTCCGTCCAACTGGATCTTCACCTCAGCCTCCTCAGCCGGGTAGCGGGATCGTCCGAAAGGGTTACCGCTGCCCTGGTACATAAAGGGCTAAGGAAGGAACACGGGTGGGTTTTAGTCAGTAAGAGTCTGACACTCCCTTCTGCTCCACCCAGAGCGGGAGGGGTCATTTGATGATTTCCCATCCTCAAAAAAAAAAAAAAATGCCTCCTCAGCCCACCTATCACGCATCGTCATCCATACACCCACCCTCCACATACTACACACCACTCTTCAGTTCATCTCCATCTTAAATTTGTTATAAATATACCTTTAATTGTTTTCTACCTTTTCTTTAATTTCATTTTACCTTTAACTTTTTATAGTCGTTTTACTTGTCGCTTCACTACAAAACGTTAATTTATGAGCGATCAAACCATGAAATCGTTCTTCATAATATTTTTTTTTATGTTTTCAGTGTCGTCCCCAAAAATTACAAAAAAAAGATCCCTGCATTATTTTTTATTTTTTTTAATCGCCTCTTGTACTCCTTCTAATGGCATAATTTCCAGTTTTTGGTCAGTTTTTTTTTTTCATAAAAAGGTTAAGCAATGTACATACCTTATTAAACGTTTCCCCCCATACGGCATCAGGAACGTACCCCTTTTTGCCCGATGATCAAATATTTAAATGATGTATGCTCGACCGATGCATTGTACATACGCCCTAATGCGAATATGAATTTAGCAATTTAGCCGAGAGACGAAAAAACTCGAACGGGTGAATAATTCAGTGAATTGGGAAAGTAAAAGCACTCTTCGTTTGAGTAGAAAACGCGTCTGTCTGTCCGTCTGTCACTTACTTATGACATTAGAGCTGCCTGCCTAAAAATTACGTGCAAACAAACGAAAAAAAAACTCTTATCCTCGTTCTTCGAAAGTGTTTGTGGATTTATTATGTAGTAAGTGGACTGTTTGTTGAAGGACTTTAGGTCTAGAATGTTCCCGAATTGCTGTTTAGGTACGGCTATGAATAAAACGGTCTTGGGTGTCCCAAGCTATAAGCTGTAGTATAATTATAATCTCGTTTTTAATTTTTAAAACAAAAAAGAACAACGCAACTAAGGGCTCATTTTTCCAACGCCAGATAATTTTTTCGGAGCCATAAATTAAAATTTTTGACAGTTCTTCCATACAAAAAAAAATATAACATCCGAATTGAGAACCTCTTCCTTTTTTTGAAGTCGGTTAAAAACTGTCAGACGTCAATTTTATTCCGCGATAAAAATTATCTGTCGATTGAAAAATCAGCCCTAAAGCTTGGAACTTTCCTAATAAATACTTCTTCTTCTATCCTAAATAAGGTTTGACCTGAATTCGGCAACTTTGTATGCGTACAAGGGTCATGCCGAAGATGCTCGCGACCGCGGTCACTATTTCGATACCTCGACGTCGAAGCTCGCCATTTCTACATAAATAAATAAATAAAGTCCTCCAGACCGTATTTCGGCCACGGCGGCCAATCTCAACGGAGCTCTCTCTCTTCGGCGCGGGAGATATTATAGTGCACAAGTGTGCGCGCAGACTGGTGCACTCCTTCTTCTCTCACCCTCATAGTCCGATAGGACGGCAATCCGACATGACCGGAGAGAGATCAGGCCCAGGACTAACGGCTTAACGTGCTTTCCGAGGCACACTGTCAACTTCCAAACCCCGGGCTGTTACTAAGAAATTCCTAATGGAAAAACTCAATAACACTTTGCCCGACCCGGGAATCGAACCTAGGAGGGGTCCTGGGTTCGATTCCCGGCCGATTCGAGTCTCGTGGCCGCAAGCGTACATAACAATAATAATTTCTACATAGATAGCCGTGCGAATAAGTCGGTTCAGTCACACTTCAAAGATCAGAAGGCCAATTCTCTTAATTTAAAACGTTCAAAATCTAGTCGCAGTCTCATCTCGGCGACAAACAAATGTGAAAAACTTGTCAAAATGTAGGGAAATTAGACGTATTTTTGACAGATTGAGACTGAGATCAGACTGTGAACGTTCTTAAAATTACGAGAATTCTTTTTTTTTTTTTTTAAAACGTTGCCCCACACTAGGAATTTCACCTGTATCGTGGGTGCGTTTACAAACATTTAAACTCACATACTCAAACAGCCAGACCCGGAACAACTACTTGTAGGTCAAACAAATATTTGTTCCGTGCGGGAATTGAACGCGCGACACGCAGCGCAGCAGTCAATCGCTTAACCACTGCGCCAACCGTGCCGTCGAATTGCCCCTCTGGTGCCCAGTCGTGTGCTTGTGCTATACTCTACCTACTACAGAAGAACAAGTTAAACTGATTTGACCAATCACGAGCCAGATGACATCGATGCTTGCCGTCGACCGCGCTGTAAAATCAAAATATTTTGTATTCACGTAGGTTTGGAGGTGTCTTCCAATCCCCAAGCAGTCCGCGATGTATCGCAGTGAGGTAACCTTCGGCATGTTCGTGCGTAGGTATCTATTAGCATGCATTTGTTTTACATGGAGATGAGATCGAGGTAGCGAGCTAAACTGCGGCGTGTATTATGTAATAACCTTTAATGTAGGCCTCACAAAGGTCTTCCCAACGTGCAGGTGTTATTGCACAGCAAGCACAAGAGGTGAGGCATCCGCGCATAATAATTACTAAGAACTATCAAAGGCAAAGTGAATTGGTCACTCTACCAATTTTACACCAAAACTGTCAAACATATTTCAAGATTTTGGCATAGAGGCAATTCAAAACTTCACATTTCAAAGGAACAAACAAAACAGAAATTCTATTTCTAACCCCCCAACTACCTTCAAACAACCAATAACTATTCCTTTCAACACAACCTAAGCGACAGCAAATTAAATACAAAGAATATTGGTCGTAATGACCCTCCGAAGTCTGCCAGTCCCACGCCCCTTCCATGTCGAGGCTCGTAATGGGATATCTAAAACTTATCCTGTACGAAGCTATTACGTATCGACAGTATTGGCTTTGGATTAGCATCGTTTAGTACTTACTAGAATGCTAGAATAAGGCAAAGGCCTCTTCTGGTAAGGAGAAGGAACAAGCATTTATCACTCGGTTGTTGATTGATGCGGGTTGGCGATTTTAGATTGTAAGCATTTCGTCTGTTTATCTAGATCGGTCACAGGGACCTGTAATTGGCCACTAGCCAAGTCCTCATTTCGTACTGAGAAGGAAAGAGAACGCTTGCTCATTGTGGGTTGTTGAGTTCCTGGTTACTATGTCCAGCTTTGAAAGCATAATTTTTCTTAAGATGTTTGTACTTTACTCTGTTAGTATATACAGGCTGATTTTTTAAAGACCAGCCAAATTCAAGGATGTGGTACAGACCATCAAACTGAACAACTTTCTCCATGGGACCAACATCGTAATCGCGAATAAAAATTCAGCCGTCCCATACATTTAGGTCGAGTAGGTATTGAAGTTTTCTATGGGACTGTTGATAAAATTTTCGCGATTACGCTATTTGTCCCATGTTCAGTTTGATGGTCTGTACCACAACCTTAAATTTGGCTGGTCTTTAAAAAATCAGCCTGTATATGATGGGATATAAAATTTTGATAACATCGTTAGTTTGCATATTCAGCCTATAATGTTCCCACTGCTGGGACACAGATCTCCTCTCGGTGAGAAGGACTGGGCCGTAGTCGACCACGCGGGCCCAGTGCGGGTTGGTGGATGTCACATGCATTCGAATGTTTGGTTCTAGGACATGCCGGTTTCCTCACGATGTTTTCCTTCACCATTTTGAGTTCATCGTTACTTTAATAGACGTTTAATGTAGCAAGCTTCATTATTCGTTAGTGCTATAGGCTATAAATTATATTTATATCTTGCATTTTAGCTGAGTTATCACAATTTTTGTTTAGCAAGTCGGAAACAGAATTATTTGCATGCGCTGCCTAAACAGGTGTATGTAGACAAAAACTATGTATGGCCATCTGGTCCGCCTTAAATAATCCTACAAAAAAAGATGGAAAACGTACCGATTACGTATCGATAGTCACTATTCACTTTGGTTTAACGTTGGATAATAGAATGTAATTATGGACGGTGAAGAGGGTTTATTTATTGTTCGCTTATTGTTATGTTGCTTCCTTTGGTATTATTATTGTCTTCCTTGGGTTTCGATTACGTATTTCTTTGAAGGAATTTGAACGTCTGTGGATTTGTCTTACCGCAATTATTATTGTCTGTTTAGTACTTATAAGGTTTCGGTTTTTAATAATGAAAACTTGACAATAAAAGAGATTTAATCATTAAGTATATATTTGACATGTGCATATAGTGAGATACAATGGTGGCCCAGTTGTAATGACCGCAACTTACAAGTTGTACTGGGTCGTAGGTTCGAACCCTGACAGACGCTTTATTTTGTGTAAATTATTTTATCCGCCGACCTCATCTAGTTTTAGAATATGATTAACGTGTAAAAGTGTTTGTACAAACCTACTTACAAAATAAAATCATTTATCATCACCACTGTTCTCAAAACGGTGAAAGAAACCATTGTGAGAAAACGTCCTTGAACCAAAAACTTAGAAAACATGTGATATCTACTAATCCGTACTAGGCCCGCGTGGTGGATTACGGCCCACTCCCAAGAGGAGGCCTGTGTCCCAGCAGTGGGAACATTATAGGCTGATTCATTAATCATTATAGTGTAATAGAAAACTGTAAAGGGCTTATTCAGCTGAGACTGGAAAAGAACATTGCTGCTCTCCTGACAATTCACCCCCTTTCTATCCTTTTATGACACCCTTGGAATAAGATGGGATCGGGATAGTTCGTCGAAGGGAATCAAACGGCTAAACAAATACAAAGTTTCGTCAGTTGGGACTCTCTATTAAGCGAGCTAATCAACTACCCTAAATAAGAATTAATTGAAATTAACTATTTCTATCTCGTCCATATTATGCCCGGAATACACGAAGAAAAATGCTGTGAGGAAAGTTTTTGAGTATGAATGTGGATGGCTATAAGATTAGGGGAAGACCAAAGAAACGATGGATGGACTGTGTGAAAGATGATATGGCTAGAAATGGGGTAACTACCGACATGACGACTAATAAGAAAGATGATGGTGATGACGACATTTTTCAAGCTAGGATAGCTAACATGTAATTATTATTCTGGCTGGGGACATACAAAAATGAGAATAGTTCTGAATGCACGCTAGCGGCCAGTGTGACTAGCTTGCTAGCTTTTTCTAGAAGAGCGGTGGCCGCCAAATAACGGCCACAGTGACGGCTATAATGAAAATAATGGCAACAGAGTTTGACTTTACGGTGTCAAAAAACGCTCGCTAGGAAAACACACCAACTTACTTTTTAACGTCTCAGTGACGTCATTCGTAGTAAATTGCAGACAATATGTAAAGGCCGCGATCTTCCAGGAAACCGATACTTTAATAGGACTATTTTCCTATCCTAGCTTGAAAAACTACGCTCGCTTGCTACGCCCGGGCATTATTTAATCCTCAAAGCCTGCACTCGTCATTGTTAGTATAAAAAGTACAAATTGTTTTCCATACATTGATATGAATGCGAACAAACGAATCTTGTCGGCAAAGCTTCAATCAGTATGCGTATGTGTTCAACACTTTCGATATGGTAAACTAAATTTTGAATGAAATTCATATCGAATGCATTTTGTTTGCAACGTTTGTTGGTAAACACTTTTAAAATGATTTTACATAAAAACAACGAAAGAGTGCCATGTTTAGGTAAGCACATATTTTGATAAAATCGTGCCTCTGTAACTTTATTTTGAATTTGTCTGTCCCATCATGTTTTATCAGTTTTTCAGGACTCAATAATCCGATAAACGTTGGTTTTGGTTGTGAAATTCGTAATAAAATTACCTTGTATTTTTTAAACTTTTGCACAGTATGGGTTTTGAATAGTTTTACTTAGCTATTGTTTTGACTGCCCCGTTGGTCTCGTGGTCGCAAACGTGACTGCTGAGCGTGGGGTCCTGGGTTTGATTCCCTGTCGACAAAGTGTTATTGAGTTTTTCCATTGGGAATTACTTACTAACAGCCCCGAGCTTGGAAGATGGCGGCGTGACCCTGAAAGCACGTTAAGCCGTTGGTCCTGTGCCTGATCTCTATCCGGTCGTGTCGGATTGCTGTCCCATCGGACAATGAGAGTGAGGAAGGAGGGTGAGTGTGTGAGAGTGTCTGCGCACATACTTGTGGAATATAATATCTCCCGCACAGGCTGGTCTCTGCTGAGATTTGTCGCCATGGTCGAAATTCAGCCTGGAGGACTTTTTTTATTGGTACTCCTCAAGCCAAGGCGCTTACTCTGTAGATCTGTGCCAAATAAACTCCGAAAGTACATTTCTTTACACTCAGGACCAACTCCACTTAAGACCATCACAATTCATCACTCCTATCAAATGATATAATATGGTAATTGAATTAAGTACAGCAAAATATAACTAAAGACAGACTTGTCGTTTATCGTCGAACGACCTTTATTAATCGGATTGATACCCGTAATAATCAGATCGAAGAAATTAATCCTGTAGAAATCAGATGAGTGATGAGTGTGGGATGTAATCCTCCACGCGGGCCCAGTGGTTGGTAGACTGGCATGTCCTAGAAAAGAAAAAGAGAACAGAGTCAAGATGTATTTCCTTTACCGTTTGGCGAGCCGCGGTGATGAAATAATTTACACGACGTAAAGCGCCTGTCTGGGTTCGAACCTTCGACCTACAACTCGTAAGTTGCGGGCCGTTACTTCTGGGCCACCACTGTTCTCACTATATACACAGGTCAAATATCACTATACTTAATGATTAAAACTCTTTTATTGTCAAGTTTTCATAATTAAAAACCGAAACCTTATAAGTACTAAACAGACAATAGTAATTGCGGTAAGACAAATCTACAGACGTTCAAATTCCTTCAAAGAAATACGTAATCGAAACCCAAGGAAGACAATAATAATACTAAAGGAAGCAACATTACAATAAGCGAACAATAAGTAGAGCCTCTTCACCGTCTAGGCGCGCGTCCACGCGGCTGTCAGGGTTCGAACCTATGACCTACAACTTGTAAGTCGACTCCGTTGCCACTTGGCCACCACTGCTTCCTTAGCCACCACTGCTCCATAGATTGATTGATCGATAGCTTGATTCCCGTAATAATCATTATTATAATACGTGTCCGATAACTTTTCACTTACCTATGTCCATCATAGAGAATTTATTGGTCAATTATAGGTAATTCCCCTTAATTGTGCGCTACTTCCTATGGCCCCCGTCCCATAAATAATAACCCGTAATTAAGAGCAATTATTTTAATATAAAGCTTTTATGAAATATCTGTTTGTAGTTGTTATTTGAAACTTTTAGTAATTTTGTAATTATTTCTGGTTTGAAAAAGTTTAGTGTTATCATCATCGAATTTATACGACAATTATACAAATAGAATTCAAAATAAAATACAGGTAAAAAAAATAAACAACGGACTTTCAAAAAAAGCAACAGTAACTGAAAAATTATATTATACAGGTTATTCTATAACCTAGCTGGGAATGCAGCACCTCACCACCATTTTAGTTGTAGTACCTACACTAATTTTGTCAATCCTGTAATTTACCATGTACTATAATCAAAGTCAAAGTCAAAGTCAAATCATTTATTTCAAATAGGCACATAAAAGGCACTTTTGAACGTCAAAAATAAAATTAGAATAAAATTGATTCTAGTCGCCCCTTCCAAAAGGTAGTTTTCGTATGGAGAAGAATGGGCAAGAAACTCCACCGTTACTCTTTTAAAATGTTTTACAATATATTGCATACATTATTTATATAATTATATGTGAAGACGATGCACCCAAAAATAAACTTACTATACCACAATAGGTAAAAGAATTAAAATGGATAAATGTAACCATGACATATAGATCAACTATGTGATAGATACATGGTGCTCACATATTCACAAACATTCCAAACGTAGACGATTTTCATAAATAAATAAGGACTTCATAAATAAATAAGGAATAATGCTGTTATGATGAATAATAATAGTTTATTTCAAATCAAGTATCTTGACTTGGCTCGCGAGGTTGTCGACATGTGGCATGTGGACTCAGCAATCATTGTGCCGATAGTCGTGACAGCCAATGGCTTAATAGCCAAGAGCCTCGACCAACACCTGAGGAGGCTGTCGTTGGGCAGCTGGATCAAGGGCTTGATTCAGAAAGCGGTAATTCTGGACACGGCTCACATTGTCAGGAAGTTCCTCTCTCTGGAGCCCTGACCGCCGGTAGCTTGGACCCTGTTCCCGATACCGGTGGGCTACTATATTTTATATTTTTAAATGTTTTTTTTTATCCTTTTGTTTATAAAAATATTTAAAAATGTAATTTGTAAGTATTTAAATGAAATAAAGGAGATAGTTTATTTCTCTCTCCACAAAGGTTAGTTTATAAATAACACCTTAGGACTAAACAATACGTGCAAGACAAAAGCTCCTTTGCGAGAGACTGGAGTCCGTGCTAGGGAAACCCTGTGTTACAGATCTCCAGGTCCACCACAGTGTTTAGGTGCTGTACTTACATTGCACAAGTTTTACGACAATTAACAAACATTTTGTAACTTCTATGGAAGAGAAGTAAAGAAAAATAGGTTAAAGTAAATGCTAAATAATAAATAATAATAACATGCAAAATCAAAATGAGGTGCGTGTACGTGTGTGGTGTGTTGTGAGTGTCGTGAGAAGTGTGTGTGTACGGTGTACTTGTCTCAGTCTTGTGGGTAAACGGGAGTAAGCTCATGATAATATGCGAGACAAGATGTGTATGTTGTGAGTAGTGAGTATGCGTGCGTGCACTGGATCCATCGCAGTTTTAGTAGATGATTAGGAAGGAATGAACAATATTTGCTCAGTGCCATCGTAATCCAGCTTTTTCAGCCAATTAAATATCGTTTTTTTGCAGCGCTGTTTAGTGAGGGGGTAGATCGACAAGATTTCGTTCAATTTATTATAAAGGTAACTGCCGAGAAACATAAAATGTCGACGTGAGAAATTTGTATAGAATCTCATTGTCGAACATAATGTGTGTTTACGTCATTTATTTCCAAAAAGTGTGGGATTATATTAAAGCTGGGAATGTTTACGGAGGGTTGGTTGCATTAAGGATGAATAATTGACGAACCGTCAGGACACCAGTTTTATTTTATTATACATTTCGATGACGAGTTTTTGACACTAATCTATTGTATATTTATTATAATTTGATTGATTCGGTTTTAATTTGATATGTTAATTGCTTTGTATAATGACAAACCTACTAATAAAAATAACCTACCTGTTTATATTTGTACGCCGTTAAGGCAAAACATGACTATGCTATAATTTTATGTAACATCTTGCATGCCATGTGTGTGCATACTTATGTTTTGAACAAATAAATGATCTATCTACCAGTGAGCTCATAAAGGTCCTTAGTTGGATGCAAGTATGGTAAGAAGTGGCCAACTTTCAGGACTGCCCTCTGAGCACGCTAAATTTTCAGCATGGATGTTTTACCAGCTCCACCCCATATGTTACTACAATAGGAGAGCAATGATTGACACAGAGCAATATATACCATTTTTATAATTTTAGGGTTTGCGACATGGCGAAAGTTTTTAGATATGAAAATTAATTTTCGAGTTCTAGAGACAAGGAGATCAATGTGTGGATAGAAGCTAAGCGCGCTGTCTATTGTAACACCTAGGTACCTAATTGTATCGGTCTTAAGCAGGAATAAACATTTTTTTAAATTTATTACTTTAATTTCGGAAACCGGTGTCTTTGGCTTTTCTTTCAAACAAATTCGTATCCCACTCCTTGCTATGTAAATCACAGCGACAGGAAAATTTATAACATCATCAACATACACCAAATGAATTAAATGCGTATTTGAAGCTAACTCATAAACTATCCAAGCAAAGATAATTTTCAGTTTAATTTATTTATTTTTATTTATTTGGGACCACCATGAATCTTTCTACCTCGGAAAAATACTATTTCGAACAAAAAAAAAGAATCATCGAAATCAGTTTACAATTGACCTCCATTTTTTTAAATATAGAAATACTTACCAAAAACTATAGGATAGCTTAGGTATTCATTTGTTGCATCTGCTAAAAAGAAAAAGTCGAAATTCTGCCAAAACAGAATTGGGATGTATCGTTAGATTTAATGAACGGGGTTTCGGGAAACAGCTTGTTTTTATTGTTACCAATATCTGTAGATTTTTAGTTTTTTTTCCTCTAAACCAATTATTTTTATGTTGTTTTGAATTGGAAGGTCAAATCAGAATCAGCGGGGTAACTACGTTACACGCTATCAGTAATAATGGCTTTCATTTTGACAGTTCAATAACATTCATTGAGTTCTTTACGTTGTCGAGCAGACAATTTTTTCCAACATAGGTATAAAGCAATGAATTAGTTATATCCCTCAAAAAGATTCAAATTGAGATCGATAGTATGTTATGCAATTGGGGTGCTGATCTTGGTTGAAATAAGTACACATTATGGTAAAGTACTAAAAATATTGAGCATTGAGTATTGAAATATTGGTATCTAACAAGATTTACTATTAGCATAAGCATAATCGACTATAATGTTCCCACTGCAAGGACACCGGCCTCCTCTCTCTGAGAGGAAGTGGGCCGTAATCCACCACGCGGCCACAGTGCTGGTTGGTAGATGTCACATGTCTTCCAATTTTTGTTTCTAGGACATGACGGTTTTCTCACGATGTTTTCCTTACCGTTTTGAGTGGAGGTGATGAAATAATTTACACAAAGTAAACCGCCAGTCAGGGTTCGAACCCTCGTAACTCACGGTCATTTTCACTGGGCCACCACTCCTTGACTTTCACTATTATCATAACGCAATCAGAAACCACTATTCTAATAATTATCTTAGGTCATATCATGCACCTAGGTATCAAAACCCTAACTTGCTCCCAAGTTCTAAAATGCATTACTAAAGTAGGCCTTAGTGTTTGTGGTAACTCTCCGTAACTTAACTGACTACTTCCACTAACTTACTTCCAAGACATCACTGGTCTGAGACTGACTACGTTGGGGTGTTTAATTGAAGTTAAGTAAGCTTGAATTTGATTCCTTTACGATCATGTATCATGTAGTGTGTGAGGAGGCTTATGCCCAGCTTTGGGCAACTGTGGGGTTGCACTTTCTATTTATTTACGCAACATGAAGATACTGAGATAAGATAAGATAAGAGAAGATAAGATACTGCCTCGTTGGTCTAGCACTACTGCTGAGCATGAGGTCCTGGGTTCAATTTCCGGGTCAGGCAAAGCATTATTGGAGTTTTCCTCTCGAATAGGAATACGCATTTGATTCAAATAAGGGTAAAATATGTTTTCCCTATTTTTCAGAAGCAGCCCGGAATCAGGATTCGTGTCTGGTTGATGACAATAGCCCCCTATTACACCCATGTAACATTTCCAGTTATGTTTAAGTCCCAACTTAAACATAACTAAAAATGTGGGTTTACTATATAGCTTACTTACTGTATAGCTCTGCCTAACCCTTCGGTGAATACAGGTTTGATGTTATGTTAGCGGAAGATACAACGGCACTGCTAATCTCAATGTTAGTATAGCTTTTGGGAAAAAGGTTTAATTGTTGAATCTCTGTGAATTCTGTCTACTATAAAAGAATAACTTGAACTAAAATAAAAATCAAACGTCAGTTATTTAAACTAGGCTTCAAATCAACACTTGAACGTCAAACTTACATGAGACAGTGCCCCAAAACGACAGCCTTTCAGCTGTCTCTAGTGCTTTAGCTGGGAAGAAGTAGTGTAAGAAACTTTCCAGCAGCACAGCTGTCTGTTCAGTTAGAAGAACTTGATTCTATACAATAGTAAAAATTAACATTAGGAAACACAAAACATTAAATTATTTACCATATGTCAGCCAGCACATGCCAATATACCAACAAAAATCTGTATAAACATAACTCTACAAAAGGCCTACGTCATGGGGTGCCAGGGCAGAAAACCTCCACGTGTGCCTGGGGACTGGAGTTCCCTTCTGGATACGTCCGGGGGGAAGACCAGTTTTCGGGCCGGTGCATCCTGGGGTGCGGGCAGCTATTTCTCAGTGGGATTTTTTCCCAATGAGATCTCGCTGCCCGCATGCTAATGTTCTGCCAAGAGGAACGCTCCACACAAGCCGCTATGAGGAGCAGAGCGGCTAATGTGTGGAGTAAGAGCGGGCCTGGTGTGCACTTACCCTGCCGCCGGGCAGGCAGGAGGGGATAACCCCCTCTCCTGCCACCGTTAATATCGTACCCCGAAGATTGTCAAGGTCATGTCTCTGACTTTTGACGGGGGTCGAGGGTCTTGGCTTAACCGCCCGGACCGCGAGGAAGATTAACCTCTATAAAAAATTCCCCAAACCTCCAAGCGGCGGCGCACCGTGAGGGAGGTAGTAAGCTTGGCTAATGGGTAGCTTGATTTAGTCACTAGTGCGAACCACATAATTTGAGCAGGTACCTAAAGTTTTATACTCGTGGGAACAAAATGGATAAATTTAAAAAAAAAACCCAAAACCCAACAGACGAAAGGAGGAGTGATGCGGTGTCGGAGTCCGATGCTGCATCGGGAGGAGCGAGCACGGGAGGCTCAGTGAGCCCTCGCCGTGACCAGAAGACGGCCGCTGCTAGAAGAAAGGCCCATAGCAAGCGGCCAAGGTCAGTGGACGGCCAGGGGTCATCCTCTGACGGGGAGCTGGCTTCGGCCAGAAAAATCCCCACCAGCAGGCGGGGAGGAGCCCGAGAGCGAGGCGCAGGGAGGGGGCTCACTGCTCGGGAGGCCGCAGAAAAAGCGGAGGAGCCCGCAAAGGAGGGGGGTTCTGGTCGCGTGTCCGCATCAGAGACCTCAAGCGACGAGGCGGCTGAGGTAGGCGGCCCTGATGCGGACCGCAAAGAGAGGTTTGCGGCGGTCGTGGAGGCCGCGATCCGGGACGTGGCCCTGAAGAAGTTACAGACTTCTAAAAACAGGGCCATAGTCTCGGCCAAGGCCTCCATCATGGCGGCGGCGGAAGCCATTCACATCGGGCCCCCGCCGGACGTAACGTCCGATATGCGGGCGGAGGTGGCCCGCTTGACGGCTGCCATGGAGCTCCTCCGAAAGGAGAATGAGGAGCTCCGAGCGGACCTGGCCGGGATGCGAGCGGCCGCCAGAGCGCAGACAATCCCACCACCAAGCCAGCCCGTGCCGGTGGAGAACCAGGTCCTGAACCTGGTTCGGCAGGAGCTGGCGACCTTCCAGGCGCGGTTCGCCGTCCTGGAGGGTATCGTTCTGCGCCCTCCCTTGGCGGGTAGGACGGCCCCAGGGCCTAAGGCGGCCTCGTACGCGGCCGCTGCCGCCCCTAAACCCGGGCCGTCTGGCCGGGCCCAGGCGCCGGCCAAACCGGCGTCGGCAAGAGGAGCCCCGGCGCCGGCGAAACCGACGTCGGCTGGTGGAGCCTCGGCGCCGGCGAAATCGGCGCCTGCCGCCAAACACGCGGTGCCAGCCCAGAAAAAGGGCAGAACGGCTGGGGAGGGGAAGGCCCCAGAGCCTACGCCTCCCCAGAACAAATCTCCCACGACCAACACCGAGTGGCAGGTGGTCGGGGAGAAAAAGAAGGCGGCCAAGGCGGCCAGAAAAAAGGCGCAGAGGAGGCGCCGCAAGGAGCGAGCCGTTGCGGCTAGGCTTCGCTCCCCCAAGACCGCGGCTGTAGTCATCACACTACAGCCGGACGCGGTCAAGAGGGGGGTGACCTACGGCGACGTGCTCGCCAAAGCGAGAGCGACAGTGGATCTCCAGGAGCTGGGGATCACCGGAGGCCTCCGGCATAGGGTGACCGCCACTGGTGCCCGCATGCTGGAGGTCCCCGGTGCGACGAGTGGCCCCACCGCAGACGCCCTGGCTGAAAAGCTAAGGGCGTCCCTCAATGCGGACGAGGCTCGAGTCTCCAGGCCCGTCAAGTGCGTGGATATCCGCATTGTGGGCCTGGATGACTCGGTGACGGGGGCAGAGGTGGTAGCCGCCGTCGTCAGGACGGGCGGGTGTCTGGCCGACCAGGTGAAGGCGGGCACCCTACGTCCTGACTTCACGGGTATGCGAACCATAACGGTAAGCTGTCCCGTGACGGCGGCGAGGAAAATTGTGGAGGGTGGAAGGCTCCTGGTGGGCTGGGTGTCAGCGCAGGTCAAGCTGATGGAGCCCAGACCTCTAAGGTGCTATCGATGCCTCGTGGGGCACCACGTGGGCGTCCAGTGCACCTTAGAGGACCGCAGCACTCTGTGCTTCCGCTGCGGCAAGCCCGGACATACGGCCGGCTCGTGCAACGCCGCGCCGCACTGCGTCGCATGTGCGGCTGCTGGCAAGCCGGCCGATCACCGGGCGGGGAGCAAGTCCTGCGCTCCACCCGCCGAAGCCAGGAGGAAGGGCAGGCCCTCCGCCGTCGTCGCCACCAGCACCGTCGCCGCCACTGTCGTCGCCACCGCCACCGCCGCCGCCGCCGCCGCCGCCGCCACCACCGCCGCCGCCGCCGCCGCCGCCGCCGCCGCCACCACTGCCGATAGGGCCCGGGAGGGGGCTGAAATGGAGGAGTAATAACTCCTCCACTACGCCTTCTCCAGGCGAACATCAACCACTGCGCCTGCGCTCAGGACCTGTTGCTCCAGAGCATGGCGCAGTGGTCGATTAACATCGCCGTGGTCGCTGAGCCGTACTTTGTCCCGCCCAGGGATGACTGGGTGGAGGACCTGAACGGCTCAGTGGCCATAATTATGTCGGCCGCCGCCGGTACCCCGTCCCTCGAAGGTGTCACGAGGGGACAGGGGTGCGTAGCAGCACGGTTCGGAGAGATTGTAGTAGTGGGAGTATACTTCTCTCCGAGCCGAACTCTCGCCGAGTTCCAGAACTCTTTAACAGAGTTGAGTGTCGTCGTCGCCAGAAACCACGCCTTCTCCGTGCTAGTGCTCGGGGACTTCAACGCCAAGAATTTGGCCTGGGGTTCCCGTTGCACGGATGTGCGGGGCAGGATGGTGGAGGACTGGGCTCTGGAAACAGGCCTGGTCGTCCTAAATCGGGGTTCTGTTCCTACGTGTGTGCGGATGCGGGGCGAGTCGGTGGTGGACATCTCGTTCGCCAGCCCCGCTCTGTCACAGCGTGTCATTGACTGGCGCGTCATGGAGGAGGTGGAGACCTACTCCGATCATCGGTATATCCGGTTTGAGGTCTCCACCCAGCCCTCTAGTGCGCTGGTCCAACAGGCCCCGAGTGGTCCGCGGTGGGCGCTGAAGCAGCTGGACCGGGAGCTTCTCCTGGAAGCCTCGATCGTGCAGGCCTGGGTGTTTTCACCGGACAGGCCTGCTGATATTGACGATGAGGTGGAGTGGTTCCGGGAGGCCATGTCCGAGATCTGTGACGTGGCAATGCCCCGAGTCCGGCCAGGATGCGCCCGACGTCAGGTGTACTGGTGGTCGCAGGAGGTTGGGGCGCTACGCAAGGCGTGCGTCGACGCGCGACACCGGTACACCAGGCACCGCAGGCTCCGCATCCGCCCTCCGGATGCGGAAGCCACGGAGGTGGAGCTATACGAGGGGTACAGAGCGGCGAAGACCGCCCTCCAACAGGCTGTTCAGCGGGCCAAGGATATGGCCCGCGAGGAGATGCTGGAGACTCTGAACAGAGATCCATGGGGGCGCCCCTACAGAATGGTGCGGAATAAACTCCGCACATGGGCCCCCCCGCTGACGCAGAGTCTCCGCCCACAGCTGGTGGAGGAGGTGGTGAGCGCTCTGTTCCCTTCACGGGGGGAGCATACTCCCCCGCCTATGGCTCCGCCACTTGCGGTGCCCGAAGCGGACCACGCGGACGACGACGACGACACCCCTGTAGTGACCGGGGTAGATCTGAGAGCGGCGGTAGGCAGGCTGAAGGCCAAAAATACCGCCCCGGGACCCGACGGCTTGCCGGGTAAAGCCTGGGTCCTGGCCTCGAGGGCTCTCGGGCCTCGACTGGAGGCGCTCTTAAGCGCATGCATGGAGAGAGGCCAGTTTCCACTCCGTTGGAAGACGGGGAAGCTGGTCCTCATTCAGAAGCCAGGGCGCCCTGCGGACTCTCCGTCCGCATACCGGCCCATAGTGCTGCTCGACGAGGTCGGCAAGCTCTTTGAGAGAGTGATTGCGGGCCGCCTCGTCGGGCACCTGGTGAGGATGGGGCCGGATCTTGCGGAGTGCCAGTTTGGCTTCCGCAAGGGGCGCTCGACGGTGGACGCCATCATGCGCGTGAGAGCCCTCACGACGGGGGACGCGGTATCCCGGGGTGGGGTGGTCGTGGCGGTGTCACTCGACATCGCCAACGCGTTCAACACCCTGCCCTGGACCTGCATTGGGGAGGCACTCCGGTATCACCGGGTGCCGACTTACCTCCGTCGAATAGTCGGGGCGTATTTGACGGACAGAGCCGTCATCTACCCCGGTCGCGACGGGAACTGGAACCGGCGAGAGATGTCGTGCGGTGTCCCACAGGGATCGGTTCTGGGGCCGCTCCTGTGGGACATCGGTTACGACTGGGTGCTGCGGGCCGACCTCCCTGATGGCGTCAGCGTAGTTTGCTACGCTGACGACACGCTGGTCCTGGCGCAGGGGAGGTCGCATCAGGCGGCGGCCGACGCGATGACACGCGGGGTTGCGATAGTCGTGGAAAGGATCCGGCAGTTGGGTCTCGAGGTGGCATTGCACAAGTCCGAGGCCATGTCCTTTCATGGGCCTCGGTACGAGCCACCTTCGGGATCCCAACTGATGGTAGGAGGGGTTCACATCGGCGTCGAGAATACGATGAGATACCTGGGTCTCGTCCTCGACAGCCGGTGGAACTTCGTCGAGCATTTCCGACGTTTGGCCCCCAAACTGGAACGGGCCGGGGCCGCCCTAAAGCGGCTCCTGCCCAACCTGAGGGGGCCAAACGCCTCCTGCCGGAGGCTTTACGCAGGGGTCGTGCGGTCCATGGCCCTTTACGGGGCCCCGGTGTGGGCGCGTTCACTGCGGCTTCGAGCCGCACACTATCTGAACGCGCCCCAAAAGGTGGTTGCCGTAAGGCTTATAAGGGGGTACCGCACGATCTCGGGCGAGGCAGCAAGCCTCCTTGCCGGACTGCCACCATGGGATCTGGAGGCGATAGTCTTCGCGCGCCTGTATGACTGGCGCGCGGAGGCACTACGTCGGGGGGAAACTCTGCACCCGCGGCAAATCGCTGCGGAACGGACGGACCTCCGGCGCGGTCTCATGGTGGAATGGAAGGCGCGACTATCGCAACCCAGCGCAGGGCACGCCACGATAGCGGCGATAAGACCCCTCTTTGAGGAGTGGCTAGGGAGGCGTCACGGCGCTCTCACCTACCGCCTGACGCAGGTCCTCTCCGGACACGGATGTTTCGGGAGGTTCCTGCACATCATCAGGCGGGAGGAGACGCCCGGGTGTCACCACTGCGAGGATCGCCCAGAGGACACGGTGGAGCATACGGTGGAGGTCTGCCCCGCTTGGGCAGAGCACCGCCGTGTCCTCGTAGAGGCGATCGGCAGCGGCGGCGACCTCTCGCGTCCGGCCCTGGTGCAAGCCATGGTCCGGGGCGAGAGGGAGTGGGAGGCGGTCACCTCCTTCTGCGAAGCAGTCATGCTAGCGAAGGAGGTGGCGGGATGGGCGAGGGAGAGATCCTCACGCCTCAGCCGCCGAGGGAGACGCTCCGGGCGTCGGGAGCCGCGTGACGACTCCCGGCCACCGTAGGCGCGGGCCTGCGGGCGGAGAGCAATGGGTAGCTCTCCGTCCGATCAGGACCAGGCCCGTGCCGGACGGCGCGTAAGTGTTCCACGTGCGCCTCAAAGAGATGTCAGCATAGATGACGGGGCCCGACAGGGCCGAAGCCTGCCGGGGTAGCGGGATCGTCCGAAAGGGTTACCGCTGCCCTGGTACATAAAGGGCTAAGGAAGGAACACGGGTGGGTTTTAGTCAGTAAGAGTCTGACACTCCCTTCTGCTCCACCCAGAGCGGGAGGAGTCATTTGATGATTTCCCATCCTGAAAAAAAAAAAAAAAAAAAAGGCCTACGTCATATATCTTTTTAAGTATGCAAACTGGAATAACATAGTCTTATACAAATTCTAGAAATTGCAAGCAAGTATCAACTGTGCCAACATTGTCGAATTAACATAAACAACGAAACCAAATCTGAATGCCAATCGAACAGCAAGTCGAGACAATTGAGCCCAAGAAAGAATCTCAATCGGCCGCACTCAATCGAACAAAAAACTGTAGTCCTCTTAGAAAAGAAAATAAACAACTATTTTCAATTGGCATACTTCTTCAGAGCAAGTTTCAGGAAAACAAAAGTACTACCGTGTACTGCACACAATTGCAGTGAACTGCATTTATCGAAGCGAAAAATTGGGGTACTGCCAATTTTATTTTTCAATTCCCATCGTATGGTACAACTGGTGTATATTAGGCTGTGTTTTCATTAAGAGTGGGCCCATATGGCTCTGCGAAACTACTGCGAAAGATTAGTGAAATTTCTTGTCGAGTTTTATATATCGGCGGGCATGTTTCCGAAACTGTTGATATTTTGCCAAGATCGTATGAGGAATAACAACAGTCTTTTGAACATATTGCTATAAGAAAAAAGGAAACCTGTCGATGTTTTAATAAATAAAACATTATTGAATAGGTAATGTAATGAAATAGATTATTTTACTCAAAACAGATGAATAAACAAAGGATATTCTATATTTCGCCCTTACCTCTACTACATTCCTATTACATGACATACTTTTCAGTGGCAGCAACCTAAGTAAATCAATAAAGATAAGTCAATAAAGATAGCTTTGATTTTGACAGTGACGCATACTGAGAGGTAAAATAACTATTAAAGGACTGTAAGACACCACTTCCATTTCTATTTACTCATAAATAAACAATGCTTACGATGTATCAATGCTTTAACACTTTTCCAAAAGAAAGAAACACAGAACTTTAATTCAAGAACTTCGAACAATTCGCTTCACTCTATTTATTTTTAGTGTTCCGTATCGACACTAAAGAAATGGGAGCCAATTCAATAAAATCAACTTGGCTTTATTAGGCTTGTGGACTTTGAAGGGTAAGATTTCAACACAAGTTTAGTTAGATAAAAATTACTATAGGCCAACCGCTTAACTGAGACGTTGCCTGAGGTAGCAGCGTGGTACGGAAGGGGTGTGGTGACGTGATGCGAGAGCTCAAAGATTCGTCAACTTGTGACAACTCCCCTCCCGCACCGCGCAGCTACCTCAGGCAACGTCTCAGTTAAGCGATCGGCCTATAGTCGTGGGTTATTTGAAATTTAACAATGAATGAAAATGAATCGCTAAGTACAACTTCAATAGTACTCGTGCGTTATCGAAGCAAAAGGAGTATTAAGAATTGAAGCTGCTAGCGTTTTGTAGTATCTGTGCACCCCACCGGAAGAAGGCTTGAGTTTACGTATGTACTTCAATAATAAATAATTTGAATACCTATTTATATAAAGAACAACCATTATTTGTAAAAGCCACACCATAAAATATAATAGGTGACACTGTACAACTGCCAGTTTTAAAAATAAAATCACGAACGCGTGTTGTGTATTAATTTTTATCTCGAATTTATTTCGTAAATTGAAATTACAGTACAGTCACCACAGTCTTTTTTTTAATTTCGACCCTTTTGAACACGTTTCAACGGCCGCAGGGCCTCCGGGCAAACAACTCAAATGTAGATAAAACATTTCCCAACTCAGGCTCTTGACTAAATAAAATGGTACTGCGATTATAAAACTTCTGCTTAACTCCGGAAAGAACTTAGTTTTAAAACAAGACGATGGTTAAATACTTTTATTACCACAATTTTCTGTCTTGAGTTTTGTAAAGTTTTTAAAATTATGAATGGTTTTCACATTTTACGCTGGAACTTGTTATCAACGCAAACTTTCACTAAGAAGATTAGTACAGTTTTCGGAAAACTTATTACTTTACAATCTGTTCCGATAATAAATGAAATAATCGTAATTTTATTTTAAATCATCCTTCTCTAATTCAATTCTGTATCAACCTTGCAATTTGTACCACTACAATTGGAAGCAAAGATCCAATCTACTATAATTCTTATTAATTACCTTAACCATGGAAAAACTGACAAAAACAAGAAAGAAAAATTGTTTATAATGCACAAACAAAACGCACATTACAAAAAATATACACATACAAAGGTCAAAGTCAAATCATTTATTTCAAATAGGCACATTTCTGGGTGACTCCACCTTCCGGCTCGCTACCTGTCTGCGTTTGGGCGCTCCTTGTGGGGCTCCGCATCGCTGTCAGTGCGGTGAAGCTGTCGACTGCCTTGGACACCATGGCCTATCCTGCAGTAGAAGCGCAGGTCAGATAGCACGGCACGCCAGCATTAATGACATCATCCGTCGTGCTCTTGTCACCGCCGGGGTGCCAGCTGTTTTAGAACCCAACGGCCTGGCACGCGAGAATGGGAAGAGACCAGACGGAATGACCATAATGCCCTGGAAGTTAGGCAGGCCTTTGGTGTGGGATGCAACATGTGTCGACACCCTTGCGCCATCCCATCTTCCTAGCACGGTGGGCTGTATTGGAGCGGCTGCTGCTGGTGCAGAAAACCTCAAACGGCGAAAATATTCCAACCTGATTGGAAGTTATATGTTCGAGCCGTTTGGGGTTGAAACGCTAGGGACATGGGGTCCGAGTGCCCACTTGGTTTTTCGAGATATCGCCAAGCGGTTAGTCGACTCTTCACGTGACCAGAGGGCTGGCCTGTTTCTTGACCAAAGAATTAGCATCGCCATACAACGTGGCAATGGTGCCAGTCTTTTGGGCACTGTTCCTGTTGACAGCGATGCGGACGAATTTTTTGATGCCCTATGATTCTTTTGCTTATTTTTTCACATGTACATAATTATGTATTATTATTTAAAATGTTAGCTTATATAATGTAAATAAATGTTAAATAGGCACATATAAGGCACTTTTGAACGCCAAAAATTACATTAAAATAGAATTGATTTTAGTCGCCCCTTCCAAAGTGTAGCCAAAAGAAAGTCTTCAAGAAATAAAAGTTTAAAATTTAGCTTAGACAATGTTGTCCACTGCTTGAGGTCAGGGACACTGCCATCAAATACAAAAAAAAACAAATACTCAATAGACGGAACTTCTGAATTATTACAATCAAAACTCAATGAGGACGCAGCTTTACCAAACCTTATTGTACGATTTCAATATAGTGTGTTTATCACAGCCACTCTTCATCGCCAAGTAAATTGGAAGCGTGTGTTTGACTCCATCGGAGTTCAATGGCTTTGGTTTAATTAATTTGTGTAATGAATATACATATTCAATTATTTTATTTTATTAATTTCACTGTACACAGTTTATTTGTATTGGGCAAGTGCACCTGCGATTGGGATACAATGCCCTGATTACGTACGACACAAAAAATATTTGACACTAAAAAAAAAACGAAGAAATTTTGACGCTTCGCATGCGAGTCGTTGGCCATATGTCTGAGTATTTGTATATATATATGTCGGAGTTATTCGTTTATTCGGAACGCCAGCGCCATCTTGTGGCGCTAGACAGAGTCTAGCTTGAGTTCGTGGGGGTGGACGGAGAGCTACAGCTACAAGAACGGTGTGAACAGA
This sequence comes from Apamea epomidion, assembly GCA_947507525.1. NCBI lineage: Eukaryota > Metazoa > Arthropoda > Insecta > Lepidoptera > Noctuidae > Apamea > Apamea epomidion. Next base: position 12,727,561 of record OX382237.1, read on the forward strand.
ACTCTCAGGATCATCGAAACATTGGACATCGTACGGACAACATGTGTTAGAAACTGTCTCGCGTTCCGTATCGTTGAGTTGGGGTACCAGTGTGTGATTCGCTAGTGTGACTAACTTGTTCGTAAATTGTAATCTGATTTGAACTGCAAACCGTTTTTCTATTATGCTATAACCAACATTACCCATAGTACGCCCACAGTAATTAAAATATGTCTGATGTTAACGAGAGACAGACATATCTTCTCCGACATATATATGTGTATATATATTACAGACCAAGGTTGATGAATAATTATAATTAATCTGTAAGATCGTGTTTCGAAGGTGCAGTTACAATCTACATCAATTAGGAACTGTTACCACCCAGCTATTCTTTTTGTTGAGCTTAAATAAAAGGCATGTTTTTTTCCTTAGCAGGGGATTTAACTTAGAGGAAATACTCTACAGGTAATGATTGCTAGCAACGTAAGTTGCTAGCAAACAAGAACAGGCCTGTAAAGGCCTGTTCATGTTATTTAAGTCCTACTGTTATGCGTTAAACGGTATGCTTTTATTCTAAGCTTTGCAAAAAAGTAGGACGTACTTAATTTTAATGTTCACTAAAAGTGCCCGCGACTACGTTCGCTCCGTATAACATCAGCTGCCAGTGAAAGTCCCGTCAAAATCGGTTACATAAAAAAAAACAAAAAAAGTACCGTATATTATGTATACTTTCTTCAAGTTTTAAGTAAACAGCTGTTATTTTGACATTACAAACATACGCTTACATTTTATTTATTTGTATAGACTTAACAAAACTGCTACATTTTTCTTTCTTTCTATCATAAAATAAAGGATGGATTTGATTCGCCTAATGACACATCTACAGACTTCTGTTTTCAAGAGGGTTCGATGTCTAAATCAGTGCAAATGGATTCTAAGATCAAGATATCTGGATATCGACTCATATCTGTGGCTGCGTGTGGGTAATATTGCTCCTTACATAACCTATTCGAGATGATTCCATAACTTTCAGAAAGAAAAAGAAATCTAGGGAAATCTCTTGCTAATTTTCTCCGCAAAAAAAGAAAACTAAAAGTCCCCGTCAAATATATTTGTCATAACTGCGCGTAAATAATGGGGTTTTAACGCCATCTTACCCCATCTGTCCGTGATCCGTAGCGAATAACCAAGTGTCGCAAAGTCAGCGACACCACTGCAATCAATCATCCGCCGACATCCAAGTGGCTGTTCGCAGATAATACAGAGTTGATTCACTGCTTACTTCACCACAGTGGCGGTACGCACACATTAATCTGCTTAATGTGATTGGTTACGCGCACAGTGACGTCATTACAACGATAGTATGCATGTGTGGGTGATTCATAGTCGAGTACAGAATAGCGGTAGGTAAATGTGGATCGGGGAGACTTTTGTAGGGAGTGAACTGGATAAGTTCCCTCGATGTTTTTGCTCCCCTTTCTGTCCAGAGCAGATGAGGTTTAAGCAAATCGCCAAACAAATGATAGACGAGACAAATTGTTTGAAGTGCCACAGTGTTCCGGCTTCGCTAATTTATTTTTGTTGCGGCTTCTGTTATGATGAACCGTTGGGCTAATGATGGAGTAATGACTGTTTGTGCTTTTTAATATTAATTTACTGAGGGATAATGGTGGTCATGGGTTTTATTAATGACTTTATTAAGGGGCGATTATTATTAATATTAGAATACTACGGATATTAATTTTATGATATTAGTTTGATAAAATTATGGATAAAGTTCGATTTACCATTTAGCCTTACAGCAAAACAGTTTTTAGGTATTAAACTGTTTGATTTAAAAGCGTCTGGTTAAAATAATAGTACCTATAGAAAATATAGAGGGGTTTTTAATTAAGTAATTAATATTATTAATTATTAAAGAGTTTATTTTATTTTTTGTAATTAAAGAATACAAAAGGCTTGTTTTTTTATTTATTATAGTATATTTGACAGACACTTCAAATAATGTGAAATCCTTTGTCTCTGTAAAAACGAATGTCTGAAATTAATATAGATCCATAAGCATAGCATAAGCATAATTAGCCGTTAATGTTCCCACTGCGGGGACACAGGCCTCCTCTCTGTGAGAGGGAGTTGGCCATAATCCACGCGGTTCCAGTGAGTGTTGGTGGATGCCACATGTCTTCGAATTTTTGGTTCTAGGACATGCCGGTTTCCTCAAGTCGTTTTCTTCCACCGTTTTGAGAGCAGTGGTGATGAAATAAATTAAACAAAGTATGTAAAGCGCCTGCTCGGGTTGGATATTCACATTATTTCAGACATAAAACGTATAACAAAAAGAGTGTAACGCCGGTGTTTCCAGGAATATTGCTTCAATAGAACATTCAGGAACGTGAAGCCGCGATTCTGTAAAACAGTATACAGGAAAAATCTACAAGCGACTATTCATCTACGCGACCAACTCATAATACTGCGTGCACTTACAATAAATTTTATCGTGTGCGAGCACCCGACTCTCCTCAAATGAATAATGCATACCGTTTGGCTTTTCATCGTATTCAAATGATATGAAGTTGTTATTTTTCGTTGGAATCTTGCCCTGAGACCGGACATTTCATATATTAAGAATTGCATTATTTATTGTTAGTATAATATTAACTTTTTTCCGGCTTTAGACTTGGCTAGTATCGGATTTTAATATTCATCGTTTGAAAGATAGAATCGTCGTATACGTTTAACTACCCCAGACTCAAATTACACTGAGGCAAAAAAAAAACGTATTTGATCCAGTAACAAAGACTACGAATACATTTTTTTTTTTTGTATTAGTTTCCACCCATGACAAAGACAAAAACGTGTGAAAAACGCCAAAATAAAAAGAATCATACTTAAATTGAAGACGAATATAAAATTTTAAATAAAAAGTCCCACAATGGTAGAAGAATAAAAATATAAACGGCCGTTTTTAGTAAAGGTCTAAGGTCCCTTCTGCTGTCACTCAAGTTTGTGATGAACCACAAAGATTTTTAAGGGCTGTATAAAATTTGCGACAAAGTAACCACGGCAGGGTTGTACGATAAACTGGAATCGTCTCGGGCCGTTGAACCGGAACGGCTGATAGTGCTCGCAACGGCATCATAAAAATATATAGTTCTATCTTTCATTAGGTACTGGTTTTTCGGGCAGATGCTTATCATGTTCATTTAATGCGCTGGAGGTTGGTTGGTTCTTAATTGAGGATGAATTCAACTTTCGTTTCAATGGTTCAGCTGCAAGGTAGATAGGGAACTATTATTGTGTGTACGTACTTTTACTGCAAAAATAGGCTACAATAGCCACATAAGCCGCTCGTAACCCATAGTTGCCAAAACAGCAACACGAGTAGTCACCGTAGCCGAAATCGATATGGGAATATAACATTATCTGCATAGATTTCCCAACTATGTTGTGTTCAGCTTTCAGTCTAACCGGATGCAGCTAAGTAAAAGTATTTTACATGGAAAGACTGCCTATCTGACCTTCACAACCCAGTTACTGGGTAATACGAAAAGACTCGGTAAGACTGGTCGAAGATCCACGAATGACAACCGAGACCAACGGCTTAACGTGCTTTCCGATGCACGGAAGGGTCTAATAATATATAATGTACGTATATAATTAATTATATAGATATGGAAACAATTTTTTTTTTATTTAGGGCAGAGACCAAACGTATAACAAAAAATAACTTGTGATCCAGACCCTAAAGTAATTCTAGAGTAAAAAGTGAATTTATTCGACGGTTGATTAATTGCAGAGGCACGATTCATTTTATACTTAGGTACTCAAGTTTGGTCGAATCCGTCATTAATATAATAAACACAGGGTGGCAAGGACTGGGCACGCCACAATTGCGGCGATAAGTCCCCTCTTTGAGGAGTGGCTACAGAGGCGCCACGGCGCCCTCACCTTCCGCCTGAGACAGGTCCTCACCGGACATGGTTGTTTCGGGAGGTTCCTGTTCAGGATAAAGCGGGAGGAAACGCCAGGGTGTCACCACTGTGGGGATCCCCCGGAGGACACGGTGGAGCATACGGTGGAGGTCTGCCCGGCTTGGGCGGGGCCCCGCCGTGTCCTCGTGGCGGCGATCGGCGGCGGCGATCTCTCGCGTCCGGCACTGGTTCAAGTCATGGTCCGGGGCGAGAGGGAGTGGGAGGCAGTCACCTCCTTCTGCGAAGCAGTAATGCTCGCGAAGGAGGAGGCGAAGCGCGTGAGGGAGAGGCAATCTCTGCACCTCCGCGCGCCTAGTCGCCGCAGGAGACGCCCTGGACGGGAGTCAACAGCCGACTCCCGGCCACCGTAGGCGCGGGCTTGCGGGCGGCGAGGTTAGGGCAGCTCGCCGCCCGGTAAGGACCAGTCCCGGGTCGACGGCGCGTTGTGTTCCACGCGCACCTCAAAGAGATGTCAGCACGACCTGACGGGGTCCGCTAGGGCCGATGCCGCCGGGGCTGCGGGTTGTTCGAAAGAGATACCGTGGTCGTAATCCACCACGCGGGTCCAGCGCGGGTTGATAGATAGACGTCACATGTATCGAATTTTTGGTTCGTCACGTCTTATGGAAGTCCGACCTTGAATGGAAATTCGACCTTGAATAGAAATCCGACCTTGAATGGAATCCAACCTTGAATGGAAATCCGACCTTGAATGGAATACTATGTAATGTATTATGCACACCTTATATCATAATGATTTTCCTGCTCTTATCCGAATTTATTTGGATTTGGCGCAACATGTCTCTTCCTTCCATATTTCCGTGTTAGTCGTCATCTCAGATATTAATGTAGTAAGTGTCCGTGTAGGCAGTAAAGGGACGCGCGGGGCGATGGTATCAACACTTAACCACAAACTTTATGGTATTATTTTTGTCCAAATAATCACTCTAATCAGCGGGGTAATTGCGTAATACACTATCAGTAGCAATGAGTTTCATTTTGACAGTTGAACCACATTCATTGCGTTATTTATGTGGCTGAGCACACATTTTTCGAGCATATATGAAGCAATGGATTAGCAATATCCTTCAAAATGGTTCAGATTGAGATTGATAGCGTGTTACGCAATTAGGGGGCAGTTTAGTGATCACCAGTAATCGGTTCTATATATATTTTTTAATAACATTAAAAACAAACGGTAAAAGCGTACAATTTTGTAAGAAGGAACATACCCCTTCACTATGTTACCACTATTACTGTTATCGTAATCGTATTAAATAACGTGTTATATCACAAACAAAACAAGAAACTTATAAAAATATCCACAAAACCAACAACTGGTACTGACTGAAGGAACACGGGTGGGTTTTAGTCAGTAAAAGTCTGACACTCCCTTCTGCTCCGCCAAGAGCGGGAGCCCAAAAAAAAAAAGGGTGGCAAGGACATCGACGCGCAAACTGTAACTATGGATTCTGAACCTCCCTGAGTTGCGAAATTTTTCGTCAGTTGAAAAAATTGCTGTTCCATACATTTCGACCGCGTAGGTATTGAACTTTTCTATGAAACAGCTGATTCTTTTTAACGACAAAAAAATCAACGCTGTCTAGAATCATGTGCTGAATTCATGGTTACAGTTTGCACATCGATGTCCCTGTCACCCTGTATACTTGAGTATTAGCATTTGAATAATCATATTAATTTCTTGAAATGACCTTAGCGAAAATCTCGAGACACACTTAGGTGCTTGAGTACTAGGCCCGTATAAGTGCCCAAAAATTATAAAGAGGAGCCTTACTAATTGGATGTGAGTCTTGAACGTGATTCTATGAGAATTTATCATTACTGAAAACTCAAATTAAATAGGTAAATTATTTCGAGATAATAACGCAAAAAACGTCGTAAAATGTTTGTATTATTTGTCTAGACTAGGTAGACTGCTGAATTAAAAATAAAAAAAATAAAAATATTTACTTAAGTTTACATGCACAATATTACAAAATAGATGCCCATGCCCAATTGCTGGAGTGTCCTAAATGCCCGTTCACCTGCACCTTGGATGACAATAATGCCACTGATGCCGCAATCAACGTGGCCACCTACTGGGCATAAATTATATTTAAAAAAATTACGAATAAGAGTACCATTGATACGAAAAGAAGAAGACCAGAATATATTCCCAAGGCATTGTACAGAGGAACTTAAAAAGTGATACACATACATACTTAAGTAGGTTAGATAAAATACAATATAAAAATAACACTCGAAAATAACAAAATTAGCAAACAAAACACAATACAATAACACTTGTGTGTACAAAATAAATTCAATCAACAATAAAAAATTTAATATTTTTTAATTAGCAAGGCGACCTACCCCATATCGAAGCCAGGATTACGCATGCCAGTACCTGCAAAAAAGAATGCACATAGCTTGTATATCATTGTTACATATCCTACCCTGTGAGAGCAAAGGTGGACTTACGAGTTGTAGGTCGTAGGTTCGAACCCAGAGAGCCTGACAACCAGTCTTAGGTTGTCAGACTTTCGGGCGTCTGTTGATCCCTAACGACTATCAAAGTTCCAGGAATGACAGCCGGGACCAACGGCTTAAATGCTTTCAGAGGCATGCCCCCATGCCTCTGAAAGTTACCCATCTACGAACCGACCGCGGCAAGCGTAACTTAACCTGATCGATCGACCCATGCGGCTGTTATTACGTAGCCACGAGCCACTCTTGACCGGATTCCAAACTGTGTCAATTCCATGCTAATATGAAAGGACAATGCTCATGGATGTATGGAATCCCGTACCATGCTGCATCAAAGTCGAACTTTGTTTTATAGACTACACTTATCATATTAACTTCTACAAAAGTTTGTAGACAAAAAATGAGTTTCGGAGATTTTCAATAAAATCGAAATACACGAACGGCCATTATTGCTCTAAAAAAATGATAATCGTTTCAATAAAAATTATATTCTATATTATTCTAGTTTATTTTTAATTAATGTAGAATCGGTAAAGTACGTGTTTATTTTTTTTGCAAGTTTTTTGAATGACTTGATCATGACACTTTCAAAGTTCAAGGTTATATTAATCATTATTATAATTCGAAACGGAACGTCACGTAAAGGGAATAAAACAATATCAACACTTACCTTTTTTTTTTACGGCGCAAATATAACTACCTTATTGGAAGCTATATTTTTGAACCATTTGGGGTTGAAACACTAGGGCCTTGGGGTCCGAGTGCTCATCGAAATTTTAGGGACATCGCCAAGCGGTTGGTAGACTCTTCACGTGACCTGAAGGCTGGCCTATTTTTAGCCCAAAGAATTGGCATTGCCATCCAACGTGGTAATGCTGCCAGCCTTTTGGGTACTCATCCCATTGACAGTGATGCGGACGAGTTTTTTGATGCCCATTGAGCTCCTGCCTCTTTCTATATTTTTTCGTATTATATACTTGTATATAGTCGTATGTATATTTTAGTGTTAGCTTGTAAAAATAGTGATTAACCAGTGCATGTTAAATAAATGTCTTTTTTACTTTAAATTAAATTCCCTGTTCAAAAATCACGTCCCCGACGCGTAATGTCGTAAAAAACTATGAAAATAATTACTATAATCTTTTGATCTAGATGCATGAGACTTTTTGGTACGACTTTTGGTCATTGTCCTTTAATTACTTCGTAAATGCTGCAGTTTTCCTTGACACGTTGCAAAATGCGCCTGATGCGGCCTGACGCGCGTGACTATGCACATTTTATGTACATAACACTATCTAGAGGACCACCTAAACAAAGCAATGTTGGCATTTACAACGTTATCGTTGTAATAAGAACCCTTTTGTTTCTGTTCTAGAATCTTCGTTATGATGTTGGCAACTGCCCCGTGCAACTTGCCAGAATCTGACTGACCATTCAACCTAACGAACTGCTTGTGAATGTAAGATACTTGCTGTATCTTGTCTGCTTTATGTATTGAATATAACTTTGCTCTATTCGCTTTAGCTTAAGGTTTTAGTTTGCTAATTGGTGAAGGTGTGTTTGAAGCCGGAGCTACGCTTGCCGAGGTCAGGTCGTGGATGGGTGACCATCAATTACTGAGACTCGGAAAGCACGTTAAACCGTTGGTCCCGCCCGTCATTCGTAAATCTTTGACAGTCGTTACACCTGTAACGACTGTCAAAGATCGCCCAGAAGCCAGAAGCCCAAAAGACTGACAAATACTCTTTCCAAGGGGTATCGTATTACCCAGTAACAGGGTTGTGGAGGACAAATAGGCAGTCGCTCCTTGTAAAACATTGGTATTCAGCTAGATCAGGTTAGACTGGAAGCCGATCCCACAGAAATAATACAGAAAAGGCTTAGCAGATTGATATTGTGTTTAATGCCCATTTTTCACAACATTTACTCATAAAATGTGATTTGGATCTGTAGTCATAAAGTATGATTTAGTAGAAGTTATAATTTGCTTCAAAAGAGCTTGAAGAACGTTTGTTCAGAAAAGGCGATGAGTTTAGCCCATGGAATATCTATACTCTCAGAAAAAAAAATATTATATCCAAAATCCTTTATTAAAATAAAATCCAATTCACCATAAAAAAATAATGTGCGCGACCCTACATGGTTGCCATTTGTAGGGCTCAACATGACTATTGCAAAGCTTATTTTTTAATTACTTAGCCTACACTGTCCCACTGCTGAGCAACGGCCTCCCCCAAATCCTTTTAAGCTATCTTTTCTAGAGCTATCTCGATCCAACTCAAAACATGGCTGTAGTTATATTTTATGAAAAAGTATGATTAGCCAATATCGTCCCGTTCCATGTCTTCATATCAATCTTCTTCAACGTTTGCCTCACGGTCAGGTACACCTTCACTACAGCGATCTCTTCAAGCATGAATATGATGAGGTCAGCTCGGGTTCTCACTATCAGTGAGGAATATGTAAACGGTACTCGAGGCATGTTCTCAATGTGCATTACCAAGTTTCTGAACGGGCTTCTTCCCTGGAAATAATAAATAAATTAGAAGAAGTCGCAGAAATCATTCATTAAATGTAAAAACAGTTTCACAAAACAGCTATGTAAGTATACCCATGTTTGCAAAGACATAAATGATTTGATTTTAAATTAAATTATTGTAAAATTAAATTACATAGTTTAAACTAGGACTATATAGGGAAATGAAAGCATATTAATGTTTTTCATAGGGTAAATAAGTATGAACTAACAATAGCATACTAAGTCTATATTGTTCCCACTGCTGGGACACAGGCCTCCTCTCTGAGACGGAGAAGGCCGTAATTCACCACGCGGGCCCAGTGCGGGTGGGAAGACATTGCATATTTGAACATAACAATACGCCTGTAATCCCCAAAGGGCTTAGCAGAGGTGTGTATAGTACATCCACATTTCGCCAGTTATGTTAAGGTCCCATATAATAGTGGGCGAGCCTGCGATCTACCGGGCACAAATCCAGGCTCCGGGGTGCTACTAAGAAATTCCTGATGGAACAACTCAATAACTTTTTTTTTTAACTTTGCCCTACTCTAGGAATTACTCCTGTATCGTGGGTGTGTTTACAAACATGTAAACTCACATACATAAACAGCGAGACCCGGAACAACTACCTGCAGGCAATACAAATATTTGTTGCGTACGGGAATCGGACCCGCGACACGCAGCGCAGCAGTCGATCGCTCAGCCATTGCGCCAACCGTGTCGTCAAGTAGACTCTTTACCCAACCTTACACACTAGAAACTACATACTAGTAATAACAACACAAATCTTGTTAGCTTTTAGTACTTACGGGAGGGAAAGGACACGACCAATTTCCTTCCAATTGCTTTGCGTACATCTGACCAAAAAATGGATCTTTGTACAAAAAGTCGCACAGTTTATACTCAAACTGTACTGGCACTGGCACATAGCGCCCGCTTATGTATTCATTTAACTGCCATTTTAGCTAAAATAAAAGAACAAACAAATAAGTGAGTACAATTCAGTGTTCAACGTGAAATTGTATTAAGCTTCCACATGCATAGTTAAGCGTGATGATATAATGAATATGCAGAATATTAAAAGACTAGCACGCAATTCAACGCATATATAGCATGTGAACTTGCGTCTGTGCTTGTCATCCTGTCTGTATTTTTTATGTATCTGTTTGTATTATGAGTCTTGTTACTTGAATTAAACTAATTTTATTTTATTTTATTTTTTTATAATGGTAAAAAGATAAAAAATAATAATACGATTAATAAATATCGAAATATAAATCAAACACAGCCTATTAACTGTGCGGAATTTATATTCGGAACTCTTGCTGGCTCATGGTACTAAGCAAATATTCTCGTGTATGGCTTCTATTCCACGTACACAACACACCATATTGTTTTCCAGACGGTGAGTAAAAGTCATCCAGTATATGAATATATGCAGAATATTAACAGATTCCTGCTTGCAAAAGGCCTCCTAACCAATGCACAAAAGCTCAGGCCCTTATGCGTTAGTTGTGAGGAATAAACAGAAAAGAGTATAGAAAAGTAAACAATTTATGTTTCGACTCTATTTTTTCTTTGTTAAAGCTTCTTTTATTGTTGATTATTGATTTATTATTAATTTTCAATTCGCACGAAATATTGAAAAAAGGCACTAGCGCACAGAATAAGAGACATATTATAAAACGTGTACTTTTATTCTATACTTTATTGCACAAAATTCAAAATGTGCAAATTCGTGCGCGTAGCCCCTAGAAAAAATAATAATTATTATTATTTAAAAGTGACGATTCTCTCGTTTTGGACGAATAAATTCTTGCGAATCGACTAATAGGCATTAAGTCCGCCTTTGTACAGAAGCCAGCAAATCAGGCTACCCGATACTGTCATATTAACCTTGAACCTTAATGCTTTAGTGATAAAGTTGAAAATCTATTAAAGAAATTTGACAGATTGTAGTAGGTTGATGTGCTGTCATCTTTACAGTATTTTTTTTACTTGTACACAAAGTTTAATAAATAAATAAGTAAGCCCAATCGTACCGTCAAGTTATTCCCGTATCCAGAGGTTGCTATATAATCAAAATCGATGTAATAGGGACTGTTGCGAGTGTGCCTTCGGAACCTAAACGTGATGTTGTGGATATGCTTGCTGCTTTTGATTATCGTCTCCAGTTTCTCAGGATATATTTCTGTGGACTAAAATGTTCAGAAATAGAATACAATATTGAATTATCTCCCTCTGAGAGAGGAGGCCTGTGTCTCAGCAGTAGGAACATTGTAGGCTGATTATGGTATTGAATTATCTTCTAACTAACAACCCGCCCCTGCTTCGCACGGTTTTTGCGACTTAACAAAACATCGAGATTTCTTTATTATATGTAAGTTTAATATAAATGTGTTATGCACATAAACCTTCCGGAATGAATTCTCTAAATGGTGTTGAAAACTGCATCAAAATCCGTTGCGGAGTTGAGAAGAGCAACGCGGTTACACAGACAAATACGAAAAGCAACTTTAATTTATAATACAGGGTTATTTTAAATTAGCTAGGTAAACTCCGCAGACGGGGAGGATATCAATATCTAAACATATTATTAATATATCAAGAGACACAAAAAATAAATTTATTGTAGTCACTTGAAATGTCAGCTTAAAAATCTGTTTTTTTTTGTGTAAACTTCACAGACGTGATAGGTGTCGAATGTCGACATCATAATACGATAAAATGTAAGAAAACAGTTTTTCTCAACTCATTCGACAGTAACAACACTAACGTTAAACTCCCAAAAAAAACATCAAATCGTTAATAAACGTCTTTCTTTAACTTTTAACTGTTTGATGTTTTAGAACATTTGGTTACATCGAAAGATTTATAATTCATAAAAAAGATTTTTTAAGTAGGTATAAATGTTTTTTTATAAAAAATTCAAAATCTTTCTTATAAACTCAATTTTTATGAATATTTTAGTTTAAGGAAAAGTCATGACTTTTCCCTAAACTCTCAGATTCAATGGCCTTCTATTTAGTGACGAATTCTGGGAAATTATCAAATATTCATAAAAATTGTGTTTTCTCGTATTCCATGAATTTTTGCCTAGGATTTATAGGGTGCTTAATTGTTGCAAATGGGTCACACTATCACGTCCTGGAAGGAATACGTCAAATTACAAGTCACCCTGTATACTCACAGCTCACAGCAAAAGATTCTTAGCCATCGAATCTCTACTAAATAAGAAACAAAATAACGGAAAACCAAAAAAAAAAAGATAAAAAAATAACTTACCGATATGAATTGAATAGTGCAAAAAAATAAAAATAAAACCTTCATCATTTCTGAACCGGTGGAGTTACGAAAGCAGAGCAGTAGACAAAGTGCATCATTTATATTTCCAAAAGTAATATGAAATAAATTTTAATGACAGACAATACCTTATTATGTAATCATACTTATGACAGTGCAATTCACTATTATTATACATTTATTTAAAACCTTAACAAAAGGCAATGCATTTTTTCACTTCCTACTAATAGGACATCTAAAACAAATTAGTAGGTATTCAGCTTGTAGTAACGAAGGCTGAAATCTGATGCGTGGATTTGACGCATGTTTCCCCCAACCATTTCTTTTTTTTTTATGTTCTTTTTTGCGTCATGTTTACCGCAAATAAAGTTTAGTATTTTCTTTCTTTTTGTTTCATAAATGACCTAGTGACAATCATCTGCCTAGCAACCAGTTTCCCCAACTATGTTGGGGTCGGTTTTCAGTCTAAACAGCTGGGTATCATCATCATCATTTAGACAGTTCAACTACATTCATTGATGTAGAAGTAAAACAATCGATCTCTTGGGCTAGGTGGTTGAGATGACGAGAATCAATTTTAGTTCTCCTATAATGGTTCTCGCTATAATCTACTCACAGCTGGAAGAGATTCATAGCCATCGAATCTTTAATAAATAAGAAACAAAACAAGGGTAAACCTAAAAACAAAAAAAGGAAAATTTACCGTTATGAATTGAATAGTGCAAAACATTAAAAATAAAACCTTCATCATTTCTGAAAAAGTGGAGTTCCAAAATGGAGAGCAATAAACATACTGCTAGTCATGTATATTTTCAGAAGTAATATGAAATATATTTTAATGATAGACGATGCCTTATTATAGAATCATACACATGACATACATGCACAATTCACTATTATTATACATTTATTTAAAACCTTAACAAAAGGCAGTGATTTTTTTTACATCCTATCAATAGGACATCTAAAACAAATTAATAGGTATTCAGCCAACTGGATACCAATGAACGAACTGAATACAAAAGAATAGTAACCAAGGCTGAAATCCATCCATCCATACAAACGTTCACGTTTATACTCGTAATATTAGTAGGATAGGATTTATCTTCCTTTCTTTGTTCATCCCTAGACTTTTTTATAGAAAATTCTTCTTTTAGTTCAATAGGCTATTTTCCTAAAAAAATCTAATTAGTCCGTCAGTTAGATTAAATTTAACGCACTTTATCTTTGTCATTTTTTGTTTGATTGACAAAAGAAAAATTACGGGTTCAATATTTTTCGATAATCTAACTGACGGACTAAATATAATAATTTATTTTTTTACCCAGGCAAATACCTTATTGTTTCTATAATTAAATAACTGTTAGTGAAACATGACGGTGCTCATGACCCATCCGTTAGTACAGCAATTTATTCAGCAATCATCATTACATCAAACTTTATGTTGCGTTTATCTTTATTACCATCAACCTCTATGACCTGGTGACTCTTTGACCTTGGTGAGGTGAAGCTCTAAAATAGATGTATTTATTCGAACGTTTAATAATACCCATTTTGCACTCCTCATTTTGCAGAAATTATTGCGCCTCTTTTTGTAAACCTCAATTAATCCCATTTTGGGGACCTAAAAATACTAAATAACCAAGATACTACGACCAATTAGGATGGGCCGGTCGTCGCCGCTCGCTTTGATTGCTCGGTTTGCGCACAGTTGGTTACTTTTGTAACCTAACCCATTGGGTAGGGGTGCTCTAGCTTAGTTACTGCGACCAATTCATCTAGCACGTGGCTTGTCGCAGTTCCAAGCTAACCGAACCCCGTATGGTTGGGGTTCCCTAACTTGGTTACACTGCAAAAAGGGTAAAAAGTTAAAAAGAGGCTCAATAATTTTTTTTAACAGGAAAAAGGATACAGACGCAATGTCAGGTACTCTTAAAGTCGACAGGGGAAATGACAAGCCTGCTCCTCTGTATATAATCAACTCTCACATCAACAGTCGTACAGTCACGAGCACCAATATGTTAACACTTGGTAACTTTTAATTGCGATTTTTTCGAGAAATAACTAATGCAACGTTGAAATACGACACATTACATAAACCTATGGGCTCGAAAATGCTATGTTCGTAACAACATAAAATTTCATTAAAAAATAAAGGAGTAAATCGCTTTTGAATAAAGCCGAGTGTATACATACTTTTGCTCGTGACTGTACATCCATAGCAAACAGATCCTTCACAGGCTTACTATACTTGATCAGACAAAAGCCAGGGAAATGTACGTTAATAATTCTTGGCGATTTTAACGCACATATTGGTGGCCATGATACAAAAAATTACCAACGCAAAGGGCTGATTCAACAAAATCTACTCCATGACTTCTCCAACTGCAACGGGGAACTGTTAATGGATATAGCCGACAGGGAAAAACTACAAATAGAAACGACAAAAGCGGATGATCTTGTTTTGTCGTTTCTATTTGCAGGCTAACATGGTCAAGGGGCACTCAAAAGTCCCAATTGGATCACATTATAACGCCACACGCTACAGAAAAACTCTTCGAATTTATTAAAGGTGAATGGGCCGCTAGGAGCATATCCGACCATAAAATAATCTGGGGTTTGCTAAGGACAAACCAAATTTCAAACAAAAAAGAAAACACAATAATACACAAAGGCAACAGCTACCCACGAAGGAAGCAACAATAGTGAACAAGAATTTCTACTATAAACAAGAATGAAGAAAGAAAGAAAGAAAAAGTATTTATTGTGACTCGCACAGGAAGATCATAAAACTAAACTAAACACAATCAAAAATAAAAAACCCAAATTATATAAAAAAAAGTAGATAGCAAAACCAAATTATACAGGAAGATTTTTTAGTCACCGTCCAAATTTTGATATATTAATCTTTGGCGAAAATCATTAAATACCTATTTTTTCTTTTAGTATCACTCAATACAAAAATATTGAGATATCACATCACAAAGTTATCTATAAAAAGTTAATGTTTCTGGACACTGCCGCGCCGTGCGTACGCGCTAGGTGAAGTTACGCCGCAATTCATTGATAACACAATAATAAACAAAGTTGCAAATTTTCCCTTCATACTTTCACGGGCTTAGGACACTCAATAAGCAAAAGGTTTGTGCTATGTTCACTATGATTAGAATGTAATCCTTAATTAATGAATTACAAATAAAGTAAAAATAAATTAGATAAATAAGAACTTTAGACCTTATTAAAACCGTGCCAAAACGTTTTGCTATTAAACATTTTGTCTTTAAAAAATTTGAATCAACTTATGTACAAATAATTAAAAATTGAATCAAAATCATCTTAGTACAATCACATTAACAGTACTTTAATAAATGTTCAAAATGCATACCGTTTCTCTCTAAACAGAGTCTTGCACGTTTTTGCACATTATTTTTAATTTTGTTGAGCACTACAGTGTCACTTTTCACTTCACTTCTTGCACGTATAATTTGCTCATATAATTGGTCTAGGCTTTGAGCTTCTTCCACATACACTCGTCGTTTTATTTCGCCTCACAAAAAAAAGTCACATGGAGTAAGATCTGGTGACTGGGGTGCGAAGCGCCGCGCTGCATCTCGCGTACTCGATCTAGGGCTCCGTTCAAAGAAATCGAAGATATCTTCTTCGATCTCTACTGCGAGTCTCGTCCTGGCACGTCCTTGAGCGTGTGTATAGCTATAAATTTCCCATGGTCTATTAACCTCTGATTTGCGGCCAAAATCGTTTGGCGATTAGGTACTGAAGAATTTATTATCCCTTGATTGCGAAGGCGAGGAATAATTTTTGCTTCGTACAGTCTCTGGGCACCGTTCAAGCTTTCACCACTAAGTATGTAAGATCGCACCATTTCATAATACTCGCGGTAGGAATACATTGTAAACAAATTCACGATAGCGCGGGGCACACTGAAGGAAGCGCTTGCGTCGCGAAAGGGTGCGTGGGGCTGACTATTTGACTAACGATAGATGTGTCGCGCAGTCGAGCGGGGCGGGGGTAAGCGGGGTGTGCGCTGCCCTTTTCATTGAATGTTTGCGCGGCGAGTGTGTACGTTTAACTTGTGACCACGCAGGGCGGATAATTCTTTCGAGAAAATGATTTAATATGAAAATTTTACATATCGATTTTTTTTCAAAAATGAAGTTAGTAAATGATACCTAATGCCTAGAAAAAATATGGACGGTGACTAAAAATTCATCCTGTATATTAAAAAAAAAAAAGTAGATAACGAAACCAACAACAATGCTATTATGCCGCCCTCAATAGCAAGTTTACCAAAACAAAATACCAAGATTGCACAACAAAAAAGCTAAAAATATAGGAATCAACTCAACGGACGAAAACATCGAAATACCCTGGAATACCATAACGGAAGGTAAAAGCGGCTGCCCAGGAAACTTTAATTCTTCAGCCAGTTATCTCCAGATATCATTGACTAGCTCTTGCTAACCAACAAAAGGCTAAATTCTTACAAAGCAGGCAACCAGATAATCCAAATAGGCATAACCGCGTAAAAGAATGTCAGGCAACACCTTAAAAGGTCAAATATCAGGAGGAACAAAAAGGATGCAGGGCCTGCCTCAGCGGACTGGGGAAAAACTACCTCGCAAAACGCATGCAGATGCTGTACTTTTTTTATAGGAGAAACAAACTGCAAAAAAACGTCGAAAAAGATCTACTCATGCACCGATGACCAAATGGGAGCAAATTTTAAAAAAATCCAAGTGCCGTCTTATACCAACAGTAAATATAAAAAAGCCGATAGCCGAAGTACAAGGTGATGGACCCACTACAGATGACGTAATGGAAATCATCAAGAAAATGCGAAATGGGACAGCTCCCGGGACTGACCAAGTAGTAATCGAGCTCTACAAAGCGATGCCCCGAATACTACAGGAAGCCGTCACCAAACACATGAACAAAGCCTGGACACAGAACGAAGCACTTGACACATGGCTGGAGACCGTGCAGGTGCCAATCCCAAAAAATAACAATCCTAAAGATGCGAATGACTATCGCCGCATATCGGTTTGCAATACGAATCTACGCCTCATACGTCCTAAAAAAACTAGATAATACACAGTCTAGCCATAAATACTATTACAATAAAAAATAAGAAAGAAATTACATTTGAATTTGGAATCTGTCATTTTTATACGATTGTTCATTGAGTTTTCTAATTTTGGAGCCAATACATTGTACAATATTTTGCGATATTAAAATGGAGTGGGGTGATAAAGAGAACCGAATTGCTGTGATTGCATTACACAAAGTTGGTATGGAGCAAAATGCAATTTTTAAAACTCTCCATAAGCTTGGTATTAGTCAAATGTTTGTGTACGGGGCTATTAATAGGTACAATGAGACCTCCTCTGTTTGTGACAGAAAAAGATCTGGCCGTCCACGTAGTGTTCGTACGAAAAAGGTGGTCAAAGCAGTAAGGGAAAGAATTCGAAGAAATCCTGTCCGAAAGCAAAAGATTTTATCTCGGGAGATGAAGATAGCACCCAGAACCATGTCACGTATTTTAAAAGATGACTTAGGACTTGCAGCCTATAAGAGACGCACTGGTCATTTTTAACTGATAATTTAACAAAGAATAGGGTGGTAAAATCGAAACAACTACTGAAGCGGTAAGCAAAGGGAGGTCACAGAAAAATTTTGTTTACGGATGAGAAAATCTTTACAATTGAGCAACATTTTAACAAACAAAATGACCGTATTTATGCTCAAAGCTCTAAGGAAGCTTTCCAATTAGTCGACAGAGTGCAACGTGGGCATTATGCGACTTCAGTGATGGTTTGGTGGGGTGTTAGCTATGAAGGAGTGACTAAGCCATATTTTTGTGAAAAAGATATCAAAACATCGGCACAAGTGTATCAAAATACCATTCTTGAGAAGGTAGTTAAGCCCCTTAACAACACCATGTTCAATAACCAAGTATGGTCCTTCCAACAAGACTCGGCGCCGGGTCATAAAGCTCGGTCCACGCAGTCTTGGTTGGAAGTGAACGTTTCGGACTTCATCAGAGCTGAAGACTGGCCGTCGTCTAGTCCCGATCTTAATCCGCTGGATTATGATTTATGGTCAGTTTTAGAGAGTACGGCTTGCTCTAAACGCCATGATAATTTGGAGTCCCTAAAACAATCCATACGATTGGCCTCAACGTTTAAAGGACTGTATTGCAGCTAATGGAGACCACTTCGAATAAGCTTTTTATATTTTAAATTGTTTTATATTTATGTATTAAACTGTAAAAGTAATAAATTTTATTTGCAATTAAATTTTCCAAAGAATCGCTAACTAACAGGATAATCAAGGTATGCTTGAACGAACGAACATGCATCAAATGTTGTGGCCAGCAAAGAAGTTGGATTATTAAAGGAAAGGGAGTCAAACAAGGTTGCCCACTGTCCCCTCGCCTGTTTACACTGGTCATCGACGAAGTCCTTAGAACCCTCGAGGAGGAAACCCAATTAATAAAACTTGACCAGGATCGTGAAATCTCACTCCCCCTGGTACTATAATTTGCGGACAACCTTATCTTCATTACAGATAACCTAGAAGGGTTAGAAGGTATCTTGTATCATATTAAACCCCTACTAGATAGTCTAGGCCTCCAAGTAAACGAAACAAAAATACTAATTAGGGACCCCATAGCTACACAGAAAACGACCTACGTGACCCTTATTGGAATAAGCATATCGACATGTGATGAGATTAAATACCTAGGTACATTTATAAAATCTACATTAAGCAGAAAATGCACTATTAAAAAACGTTGCAAACAGGCCATAAGAAACGCCAAATCATTACTACCATTCATAAAACACTCAAATATGGACTGGAAATTAGCCAGACTTATGTATAGACTGGTGATCGTTCCGTGCAAGATACATGGTTTAAAAGTATCGACACTTATACTAAAGCAACCCGGTCAAGACTCAGAAAATATGAGCGAGTTATCATGAGAGATTTGATAAACCACTCCAGGAATAAACCGAGGCTTACGACGGAGACCGAAATCTTAGACGGAAAACATAACCAAATGCATCAAGAACCACAGGATGTGCTACTTCGCACATGTTTACAAGCGCCGCTTACCACATCTGCTGCATGCAGCAATGGAGTACAAGGCCAAAACCAAGAAGGTCGATCGACCTATTTACACGTGGAACGACAACCTAAAACAGAACATGAAGGAAATCGATTTTTGGACGGATACGGCTGAAGACAAAAACAAGATCAACATTGCTGCTGGTGAAATATACAAAAAACCGGAAACGGATAGTAGCGAGAACTCCAACGACGACATTGAAAACCGAAACATCTAACACAACATAACATAGCAGAGCAAGGACATACAAAAGAACCGGGAAAGCAGTAGAACCTGTCCAAATTTTCACGGGTGAAGCTCGACCTGAAGCACCTGGCCGCGTAATCTTTAAAAGATGCCCATCCATAGACAAATATCACCCATATCTCCACTAATCCAATGCTTACTCTAGGATGCATATCCGGTAGGCTCTTTAATCCTACCCTTTCCTACGGGCACGTCTTCCTTACAAAAACCGCGCCCCCGAGCTACTTCTTGATAATTATGCAATGGTCGCTGTAGCACATGAGGCTAGAGGAGCTAGTGCGAATCTTGGGGTTCATTCGATTAATCGAGTCTGGTAAAACCACGCTGGGATCGGTGCAATTCATTCATTTCTTTCTTCCTCTAGGTAAACCAGAAAAGGTACGCGCTTCGGTAATCTTCGTATTTCCGAATTAATTCGAAAGTTGGCACAGAGGCAAAGTTTTGAACTGACGCGCTTTGTTGTAGTGCCCCTATCATTGCGCGTTTGTAATAAGCTTCCTCTCTGTTAGGTTACCTACTCTGGTCACACCGTGTAAATGTAACTTAAAAGTTACGAAAAGTTTTTTGGAATTGCATAGAGATCTCAGTTTACGTAACCATATGAAGATAGACCAAAGGACATACTTTTGTTGGGGGATCAGCTGGTAATTCCCCTAATTTTAAGAACGTTCACAGTCTGATCGCAGTCTCAATCTGTCAAAAATACCTCTAAATTCCCCACATTTTTGGCAAGTTTTTGACATTGATTGTCGATGAGATGAGATTGCGACTGGATTACGAGTATTAACGGTTGTATATGAGAATTGGCCTTCTGTATGTACTTACCTATTGTTCGTTTTAGGAAAGCATTGGTCTTTGGTAGACCCACAACCACATTCGAAATAACTTGACATTTCAGTTCATAATAAACTTGCATTTGAAGGTTATTTGTGCGGTGGCTCCAAAGAAGAATAAATAAAAATTAAATTAAATATTTAAAAAACGCCGACACAAAATAATAATAAAAATAGTAGGAATGTAAAAAGCCTAAAACAATTTTTAAAAAAACTATTGAAAAAATAGCCACAAATAGAACAAAAAAGGTATAAACGAGAAACCATATAGAAAGAAAAAAATAACCTTGAAATTATGACCCTACATATGAATTTCTGACAGTACATATGAATTTTTTTGATTAAACGTTGTCCCATCGGGGGACCGCTCTAATTATTAGCCTAACGTTCTGTTAAAGTTTAAAATAGTAGCGGTAGTGGTATAGTAGCGACGGGACAACATTAAAAAAAAAAAAAAAGATCCCTTTGAACACAGATTGGTATTCCGGCCGCGACTTACGAGTTCTAGGTCGTAGGTAGGGGCTTTACTTTGTGTAAATTATTTCGTCACCATGACTGCTCTCAAAACGGTGAAGGAAAACATCGTGAGAAAACGAAATGTTCTAGAACCAAAAATTCGAAGACGTGACAACTACCAACCCGCACTCGGCCCGCGTGACAGATTACCGCCCACTCCCTCTCACCGAGAGGTGGCCTGTGTACCAGCAGTTGGAATGAGCTGATTATGTTATAGCAAACTGCTGCTATAACACAAACTGCTGCTATAACATAATCAGCTCGTCCAGCCCATCCAGTTGCCGCAACCAGATCCAGCTGGGAGACCTAGCAACGGTCATTTTTAGGGTTCCGTACACAGACGGTGCCAACGGGACCCTATTAAGGCGCCGCTGTCGGTCCGTCCGACCGTCCGTGTATCTCAGCGCTGTATCTTTGGAACCGTAATAGGTAGACAGTTGAAATTTTTCCGCTATAACAAAAAATAATAAAAATGAAAGGAAACGTTTATTTCTGTGTTTTTTGCTCTATATTGTACGTTGGTACGGAACCGTCGTATGCCAGTCCGACCTGCACTTGGCCGCTTTTTCTGTCGAATACAAAGAGTCTTCGTTTGCGCAGTCCATTCAGAACATCTTCCTTAAAACTTGGACTTCTTTATCTTCTGCCGCATAGTCATATACACCTTCACGACAGCAACCGGCTCAATCGGTAGTCCAATAAAAAATATGAGATCAACGCGTGTTCTCACTATCAGTGATGCGTACGTGAATGGTATCAAAGGAAGGTTCTCGACATGTGTTACTAAGTTTTTGAAGATACTTCGTCCCTGGAATAAAGAAATAAAGCTGTAGGAGTCACTGACAAGGCACAACAGAAATCACTGAAGATACAATCGTGAATATTGTTGGATATGTTTATATATGATGCCTCGCCGCCGCGAATTTTGCGGCGTGGATTTTGTATTCCGTGTTTTTAATAAAAATATATAATATAGCTAAGTTATGACAGCCGCACGGGTCGGTCTATCAGGTTAAGCTGCAGTAGCTGCGGTTGTTCCGTGGAGTCGCCCCTTCTAAAAGGTAGTTTTCGTATGGAGAAGAATGAGCAAGAAACTCCACCGTTACTCTTTTAAAATGTTTTACAATATTTTGCATATATTAATTATATAATTACATGTGAAGACGATGCACCTAAAAATAAAAGTACTATACCACAATAGGTAAAAGAATTAAAATGGATAAATGAAACCATGACACATAAATTAACTTTGTGATAGATACATGGTGCTCACATATTCACAAACATTCCAAAAGTAGACGATTTTCATAAATAAATAAGGAGTAATAAGTCCGGTTGTGACCCCAAGTAATTACAGAATGAAAATCAATGTTAAAGAAAAAAAAGAATAAATTATACAATTACATTAGCAACCAGTTATGTTTTGTCTAGACTCTAGAGATTGTCCTATGGAGCAGGACCAGCATGTTTCCAAGCATTGGATCTTTGACAGTCATTACGGGTCGTCGGAAGCATGAAAGTTTGACAACCAGTCTTACCAAGGAGTATCGTATTACCAAGTTACTGAGTTGTGGAGCTCAGATAGGCAGTCGCTCCATGTAAAATACTGGTATTCAGTTGCATCCGGTTAGACTGGAAGCTAACCCCTAAATAGTTAGAACAAGGCTAGACAGATCGATTGAGTTTTAATACAAATATGCAGGATGACATGTAACCTATGTTCTTCTGCAGGCTGCAGGTTACCTATCTGTCAAATTTCATAACGAATGGTGACTGGATGGTGACGAATGGTCACTGACTTTCATATAAATTATGAAAGTATAGACGAACAAAGGATTGACACCTCAGTCCCTTAGCCTGTCCAATGGGACGCTGAAGTTTGTATGCAAGAACCTTCTAGAGCGCAGAACAGTAATCTAAACATCAAGAATTACTTAAAACCAATCATATTATATTTTTTTCACAAGTCGAAAATCGGTTAAACGCATCTAACTAGGAGAGTATGCATAGTTAGCCTATAGTGTTCCCACTGCTGGGACACAGGCCTTCTCTCTGTGAGAGGGAGTGGGCTGTAATCCACCACACGGGCCCAGTGCAGGTTGGTGGATGTCACATGTCTTCGAATTTTCGGTTCTTCACCGTTTTGAGAGCAGTGGTCATGAAATAAATTACATATCGTAAATCGCCAACAACATTCCAACCCACGACCCCCGACCCTCGTAAGTCGGGTCAGCTACCACCAGGCCACCTCTGCTGTCGGTACTAGGAGAATGATGAATATAAATGTTGATTGGTGGATAGGTAGAGGGGACCATCGAAAAGTTGAATTGATTTATGACACCAACAAAATATCATCACACCTGTATCCTGTGTCCCCGAAGGGTCAGGTAGAGATGTAATTGATTTATGTATGAATAAAAATGTAGTGAATGGTGAGGAAACTACTGAGTGGGGCCCATGTTACTTAGAGATTTTAAGGAAATAAAGTAGAGAATGTTTAATTCAAAATATTTCTACATGAAACGTCGGAAGTCAGGTGCACGATTCCAATTGGTCGTTTCCTAAAGAGAAGAGCCGGCAAGAAATTCCACGGGTACTCTTATAAAAATAATTGGCTTTAACAATATTTTCAAATTACAGTGCTACTAACTTACGGGAGGGAAAGGACAAGACCAATTTCCACGCAGTTGCTTGGCGTACATCTGTCCAAGATACGGGTCCTTGTACAAAAAGTCGCACAATCTGTACTCAAATTGCACCGGTATTGGTACATAGCGCCCGCTTATATATTCATTTAGCTTCCATTTAATCTGAAATCAGAGAAACGATGGAATAAGTAGATATCATTTGAATTTACGACAAAAAAATGGAATAGTGTCATTAGGCTTGCTCAAATAGCAAACATTAGGCTAGATTTGGTTAAAAAAAAAACCATATCAGCTATTAGATACTAGACTGGCTATGCTACATCATTGCTATGAGAGTGAGGTAAGAGAGAGTGTACCTGTGTCTGCGCACACATTTGTGCACTATAATATCTCCCGCACCGCAGGCTTAGACCTCATTTACGGAGACGCGGGGCGTCGCACGTCGCGTGCGGCGTGGCGTCTCGCGGTGCGTCGTACGGTTTTTCTGTTTACGGAGCGGCGGCGCGTCAAGCGGCACTTATCATCGCACGCGTAAATACAAACGTATGGCAATATAAGACGTTGTTCATAGAGATGCGGGGCGGGAAGCGTGGCGGTGCCGCCGCTGCGCCCGCGGCGAATCCTCAAGCTTGTAGCAAAGCACGCGGCGGGCAACGCTGCGGCGCACGCCGGATACTCAATCAAACCGACCAGTTTTCTAAAAATCGATCATATCGTACTTCATTGTGACGGTGACTACGTCTGCGTTCTGCAATTTCCAAATATGACTGGCAGAAGATTCCCCCGCGGGCATCGCTTCATCGAGAATTGCTGCTGCATGCGCCGCGCGCCGCCGCGATAAACGCCGCGTGAGACGCGGCGGTGCTAGCCGCGGGCTCGGCCGCAAAAAACGCTCCATTTCAAGTAAACGCGTCTAAAATCACTTCTCCGTAAACGCATTCATACAACGCCATATGTTTCAATTCAGTGCGGGCCGCGCCGCACAACGCGACGCGCAACGCCCCGCGTCTCCGCAAATGAGGCCTTAGTCTCCGTTGAGGTTAGCGCCATGGCCGAAATGGCATGGGATGGACTATTACATCATTGATGTACCAAAATGTTATTTTTTTGGCGTCATGTTTGCCACAAATAAATATATTTTCTTTCTTTTTTCATTCAAAGGCTGAACTTGTAATCAGGCTGGAGGACACGATACATATGATTGCAAGATATGTTAAGCACACAGCGACACAGCTCGCAGGGTAAGCAAGCTGAAGTGGCAATGGTTTGGCAATGTGTGTCGAAGGACCGATGGCCGGTGAAGCAGACGAGACGACTGCGTTTCGGCAAGTGTAATGTGGCACGCCCGCCCGGCTAAAAAAGGTGGCTGGGACAGACTGGATGCGGTAGGCGGAGAGGTGGTTTGGGTGTTGTAACGCAGCCTAAGAGAGTATGTCCAGCAGTGGACTACGATAGGCTAAGTTGACTGTTGATCGATGAGTTAAGAATGATAACCCACCGTTAAGTTATTGCCGTATCCAGCGGTTGCGTTGAAATCAAAATCGATGTAGTATGGACTGTTGCGACTTCGTTTCCTGAAGGTGAAGTGGATGGTGTGCAGGCAGCTGTCACCAGATTCTGTCTCTACTCTCTCAGGAAATACTTCTGCGGTCTGAAATTTTAAGAAGCAAACATAATAACTAGTAAAACTTTGCAAACAGGGTTTTAATTGACTTTTTTCTTACTTCTTCCAAGATAGTTGTGCTAAAGAAAAATAATAAGCCATGAGTTATAAAATTATGAATAATTATTATAATCACATATAGAATGAACTTCTGCGCACGTTTCCGTATGACTAAGGGCCAATTTTTCCAACGCCAGATAATTTTATCGAAGGAATAATGTTGATGTTTGACAGTTCTTCCAAAAAAAAAATTATCTGTCGATTGAAAAATCAGCCCTAAGTGACCTTTTGTTTTTGTATTTATTTGCATAGTTTGTTAGTTAATCATTTAATTTAGTATCTAGTGTAAATATTTAGTTGTGTTAAATATTGTAAAAGTTGCTTACACGATGAAAATATAAAGACTTACTGTACCGTAATAAATTGAAACGAAAAAATTGTAACAAATAGTATCGCCATCATTTTAGGACCTTTCAAATCGTCCATTATCATGATCAGCCTACAGCAGTCCATATTGCTGGATATAGGCCTCTCCAAGTGCACACAATTTAGCTGGATTCTCTGCAACTCTCATCCAGCTGCTACCAGCCACCCTGCGAAGATCGTCGATCGTCAATCCACCCAAAAACAACGAAAAAGCAATTTAAAAAAATATAAAAAAAAACGATTTTAATGAGGGTACCATACGATATAATCAAACTGATGACAGTTGCAATTTAATATAATTATTTTTATTTATGGATAACAAAAAGGAGTGCATTTTTTTATAGATTAATGAACCCATATTCCATATCTGAAAAATAAATCAGGGGTCATCAACTCTTAAACAATTTCCTGATTGTACAGACGCCAGCACATAAAGCTACCCGAAACTGTCAAATTTTTCCAATCAACCTTGAACCTTAATGCTTTAGAGAATAAAGTTGAAAATCTAGTAAAGAAATTTGACAGATTGTAGTAGCTTGACCTGCTGGCGTCTGTACATTAATTGGCCAATACTGGGATAGCGTGACCAAACCTTGTGACCCTTGTAACCTTGTGACCAACGTGAACAAACCTTCAAGGTTAAGGAAGGTTCAGGAAGGTTTGTGTCTCTGCATGAACATTAGTCTGGTTATGATTATGCCACAATACAAAATACAAAAACAGAAATAAATAAATTCGAAATAACACTTAATTTTGTAATTTTTGCTGTACCTATCTTTCGTCTCAAAACTGATAGAATAAAAGAAAGAAAAATTGGTGTATTGCTTTAGGAACACGTGCATAGAAAAAAATAATGTATAATAATTCAGCTCGAATATATTTAGGTGTTAATATCTAAAACAGAACAAATCTATAATGAATATATACTAAATTTAATGATCCCAATACATACATCACAGTGTAGTGTGATCCGCCGTTGCAATTGGACGCGCTTACACTTTGCGGATATTATATTCCGCTGAGCGCGACATGTGCCGCTGTCATCATGCGTTCGGAAGAACTTGTGGCGAACGAGGTCCTGGCATTTCTGCAATACCAGCTGGATGTCATGGACGAAGTCAGTGTGATCCAGATCTGCACATCCAATTTCAACGAAGAGGAGATACGCAGGTCTAAGACACTGCTGTACGAGTCGCTAGAAATGGCTGACCGAATGCCATCCCGCAGGAGGGATGAAAAAGGAGAGAGGAGTCTCCAAGACATCATCAAGGTGTTGAAGGAGACCGACCCGGACGACGTGCCGACTTTCGTGGCGAAGGATTTGCGCAAGCTGCCCCCCGTCACTTTTGACCACGTTGACGTCACCAGGCTGCTACGGGACATCACAACCCTAAGATCAAGCCTGGCCGAGATGCAGTTGAAGTTGGAAGCATCGCAATCAACCATCAGTGATCTACGTACCGAGGTAGCAGATTTGCGCAACACGGTATGTAGGTCACACGAGCCAGCAACTAACGTCGACGCACGTCACAGCGCAGTCAACACATCGCAGCAGAGCTTCGAGTCAGCAAAACTCGACTCGACGCCGGCTGTCGACTCAGCAAGCGATGTACAATTGTGCTCCTGCCCGCGTCCCTTATCATTGAAGACGCTGAAGAATGTTAGCACGACAACACCGGGGCGTGCTTATTCGGCTGCCGTTATTGCAACTCCTGCAAAACATCAGCGGCAAACAAAAGTTACGAAGAGTGCCCAGGGGCCCTCCGAACTAGTCCGAAGCTCGTTACCACCGGTAACAAGCCGAGGACAGGCAGATAAAGAAGGCTTCATTCGTGTTGAGAAAAAGAAGAAGAAGCCTACTCTTCGCAATCAGTGCGGTACCGCATTGGCTGGTCCGAACATGTTGCTGCGTCCCGCTATTCCATCAACGCAGCTATACGTATCCCGTCTACATCACTCTATGACGGCAGCGGAGGTCGTGGAGTACATAAAGATGAAGACCAAGTTCACCTTGAGAGTCGAGAAGTTGGAGTCGCGCCACAAGATTAACTTCAAGTCTTTTGTAGTGCGGGTTCCGACTCAACATCTGGAGGCTTTCATGAAGGAGGAATTTTGGCCGATGGGTGTCGTGTATCGTCGGTTTCGCGGAAGGCTACATGACACCTCGACTCAGCGCAATACGTCGCCGACCCAACGTAGTTAATAAATTTAAGGTTTTTGTATGTATTAGTTTATTATCGTATAAGATTATTTTGTGTATTTTATCTATGGGCCTTAGTTGCCTGAAATAAATTGATTAATAATAAAATAATAATAATAACACTTTCCGTGGACCTTCTTCCACCAATTAGTTCTATCCTTTTAGCTAAGGTGACATGCCTAACAGAGAAATTGAGACCATTTTTTTGCTGTAATAAATATCAAGTGATTTATTAGCATAATGATGCATGCTGTCAAGAACTTCACAGTAGACCGTGGATTAATACCTGCGTTGAAATAAGATTATATTGTATGTGCTGTCAACACAATAACGGAAGGATTCTAATAAAAGCACCCATGATTATTATTCAACAAATATTTAATCACCAAAATCATTGGACTTTTAAAGATTTATTGATATTTTGTATCAACGGCTAAGTCTTCTTTTTGGAGTCTTTCATTTTCTGCGTGATCTTTATGAAGGTTTTCCACCTGAAGACTTCTTCGTTGGTAGTCGTGAAGATGCCCTGGACATCGGCCCTGGTTCTCACGATCATTGACGAATATGTGAATGGTATGTTGTAAGGAAAGTTCTCCAGATGTATTGTTAGATTCATGAAATGATATTGGCCCTGAAAAATAAGATTGATTTAATTTATCTGCATTTATGTACAGACGCCAGCCGCATTATACTACAATCTGTCAAATTTCTTCAATAGATTTTCAACTTTATCGCTAAAGCATTAGGTTGAAGGTTGATTGGGAAAATTTGACAGTTTCGGGAAGCTTGATGTGCTGGCTTCTATACTTACAAGTAGCATATATGGGAGCGCAGTGGTAGCCCAGTGGCGACGACCACGACTTTTACGGATTTACTTTGTGTAAATAATTTCATCACCACTGTTCTCAAAACAGTGAAGGAAAACATCGTGAAGAAACCGGCATGTCCTAGAGCCAAAAATTCGAAGACATGTGACATCTGCCAACCCACACTAGGCCCGCGTGGTAGATTACAGCCCACTCCTTCTCAAAGAGAAGACGCCTGTGCAGTGGGAACATTTTAGGCTGATTATGAAAGGGTTACGGGACATACTCACAGGAGGAAACGGACATGACCAATTTCCGGGAAGCTGTTTGGCATACATTTTGCCAAAAAACGGCTCCTTGTATAGAAAATCACACAGCTTGTACGTTCCTAGGATACCTGTTGGTATGTAATGACCGCCCAGGAACTCAAATAGCTCCATATTTATCTGAAAAGAGGAAAAAATACTGCATTAAAACAGTACGACTCAAAACAACGGTTGAGGACCACGGATGTACTTTTTTTTTTTTATTATTGACAATGAGCTCACTCTTGAGCTCAATCCAGCCCAGTGGCAGGGATGAGATCTACGGTGGAACGAGCTTGCCCAGAAGAAGCCTATGTACATACATTCTGTTATACAGCACGTATTAGTAAGGTGTCGTCGAACTTACGGACCAGCATCGTATTCGCGAAAAAAATATCAATTGTCCTATACAAAACTTATTAATAGCTGATTATTTTTACGCCAAATTAAAATGTTAGTCCCATGGAAAAAGTTATTTAGTTTGATTGTCTGTAGTCATAGGTGAGGTCAAATTTAAGGGTGTGGCCCTTAAATTTGACCTCACCTATGACTAAAGCAATGTCACAGTTTTAAAGAGTACAATGAAATCTCGCACAAAAGGTAAACAATACAATTTCTTGTTCCATATTACAATATTGAATGGTGCTTCACAAGCCAATTATTGGCATATTGGGAAACCATAAGAATTTATTCGTGGAGGTATGAGCCTAAGGCGCTATGATTCGGCGCTCGAGCCGATTTGCGGGGGTGAGGTGCGGGGAAATCCGCGGGGCGCCCCCGCGCTCCCCGCTCATCGAAAACGTTAGCGCGCCATTAAAAGTTCGGACAGCGGCCAAAGCACAGGCATAGTACAGTAATATCAGAATGACTGCAATATTTGAACAGAAACAGAAGGAAAGATAATACAAATACAAAAATATTTATTTCTTTAAAAAACGTGTACTTACGCAGTTTACACAGTTGGTGATTTTTGTATTCAAGGCTATTTATTACAAAAACGATTATTTTATTTAAACTACCTAATTATTGTGTGTGTTAGTGTGATTCTCCATGTGTGTGAGACTCCATGAAAGTTGATGATTCGGTATAATTTTTAAATCATTTATGCTCTCTTGGATCGACACCTTGTTTTTCTGCTCGAACGCAAAGTAAACAATATTTATTTTTTACCCCTATAAAGAGAACTTCTCCAAACCTTTTTCCAATTGTTACAGCCGCGCCTGACAAAACTTGGAAATTGTTCCCGTATGATCTGGCGCACCAGCATCCATCCACATATACATCCGCCGTAAGTATTCCATTTACTATTCGACCCTTTGCGACTGTAGCTTCTTTTTTTTTTTCAGGTTGCATACATTGAACAGCGATTCCCTTCTATCTCTGATATACTTGGTCTTGAAGATGACCATAAAACTTTGATGAAAATATGGGGATGTCCATAGCTGAAAATATTTCCTCAAATTGTAACTAGCCAATACAAGTGGATACTACGCCTGTTGTAGCCGCTATATTAACGTCAACACTATCTGTATCATTAACCTTTTCGGAATTAATCACAACTATTTCTTGGCATACATCACGTACGAACTTGAATTTTGACGAAATACCACTTCTTCTCTCTCCTACTAATTTAAAATTAGCTACCTTACAGTCCAAATAATCCATCATGATGTGTTTTTTCTTGAAGCTGGGAAAGTAGGTAATTGATATCAATTATTCTTCGTCCTTGAACCGGTTGAAAATAATCACACCTTGTTTCCACCACGAATGACGTGAAGTGTTTGTACAGTTAGTTAGTATTGACGTGTAAAAGTGTTTGTACGAACCTACTTATAAAATAAAATCATATATCATTATGATTTATCATTTATCATTAACTGTTAATATAAGTCAAAAGCAGCATTACTGAAAGCAAATTGAAATTAATGTCTGATTCATGCGGTAATAATTTGAAAAAAGTTTAAAGATGTTCTCTATGGGGTATTATTTAGTTATTGACTTTTCGTCGAAATACCTCAAAAGAGAAATGGTGTTGGTAGTTGTGAGCTGACTTATAACATCCGTAAACCCATTGCGTGCGTCTGTCAGTTGGCTGAAAATAGAGCAAAATTAAGTTATCTGTACCTAGTGACGTGCCGGTGGCAATATTGCCCCTGCCGGCAATATTCCCAGCAACCAATCAGCCACCTTTTTAGGATTCCTTACTCAAAGGTACTGCCAATATTGCCATTTAAACTGGCATGTGAATGAGATTCTGGGTTTTAGGTAAATTGGATTAAATTTAGATGTAGTATAGAAAGACTGAAATCCAGAATCGTAAACAAAATGGCAATATTACCAATTTTACTACTTGAAATATTTAATTCAGCATAAGTACTATTTTTATTATCACTACCCTAAAAAGCATAAAATATATCGCAAGAGTGGGTGAGGATGCTCTATGTTCATATCAACTGAGGTCAACGCAGTAAAAGAGCTCGTTGACGGAAGCTCAGTACGATGTTCAAAATTCAGCGGTTTTGACGAATATCTGTAAAATAACATAAAGATATACAAATATGTCATACTTGCCTACTGTATTCAGCGTTTGTGTTATTTTAAAATCAATCAAAATAAAATATTATAATTACGAGTAAAAACCTACATTACAATACACTGGTTGTTGACCTTCTGAAATATTTTATCTTTGTACAATATTTCCTATGAAAAACATCTGCCAACCTATTCTGTAAAAATCTCACCATGAAAAGTTAGGTGAAGTGAGCTTAGAGTGAGCTGTCAATAGTGTCAATCCCTAGCATTAGTTGGAATGACAGGTCACTTCACCTAAGTTTTCACAGTGAGATCGTTACAGAATCGCCCTGCAGCTCACTTTAGGCTCACTTCACCTAAATCACGGTGAATTTTTTGCAGAATACAACGGCTGATTCTTTTTGTTTTGTTCAGTTTGTTCCCTCTTATTTTAATTTTTTTTACCATTATTAATATTTTTGTTATTACACCGTTCATGTATTTAATTAGGTACACTACGAACAAAGTGCAATGGAAAAGATTATTTGTGCACGAAGTAACAGTAGAACACTGTCTCCTAAGGCACAGGATTCCCCTAGTTTAGGAGGCAGGGTTACCACCATTCCAGAAACCTTTTTACAACCAATTGTTATTGTAACCTACATTTACTACTTATTGTAACAAAAGGTATTTAGTATCAATAAAAAGTATTATTATTATTATTCTGACAATTCCATTCTGTCAATTTCTTTCGCTTCAAAATAAATGAAAATAAAATCTAAGATCTAAAATTCAACATTTACTTACTTTACCACGTCTCTTTGGAGATCATTTTCTGTGTAATATTTTTTTATAGCTGTTCGTGATTTCTTTTTCCGTTTCATTCGCTTATTACCCATTGTTGCTCAACAATAAAGTCACGTGATCGCGCGGAAAGCACTGACATAGGTCCATCGTCTAAGAGCGCCGATGCGCGACTGAGATAGGCCCATAGACTATAAGGCCCGCGCGCGAGTGATTGAGCTCGCGCATTTCGTGGATATTTGGACTATTTTAGACATAGTAATTATTTTAATCATTTTATCAAGACAAACTTAGTGAATCGTGCTAAACAATCTTACTACCTACCTATTCATTTATATAAAAAATAAGAAAAAAAGTTTGTTTTGTAGCTATGAAATTGATTAAACATTACGACAAGGGGGAACTTCGGGATTTTTTTCTATCCAGCAAAGTTAATCTAATTGTGTTATTAAAAGCGACTGCGGGTCCACCAGATTCTTAAATATAATATATATTTTTTCAGACTTTTATAATACTACTTTTTATGTTTCCCATGGATTCAAAAAACTAGTAACCGCGGTCTTCGTCGAATCATATCGCCTTAAGTATCTACATACTCGCACACCTTATTTTCAGCGGGTGACGTCATTTGCGCTCACTCTTTTTACCTAGCAAAAACCTGAGTCATTTATCACAGTTAGCACTATTTTAGGTACAAAAGATAAGATTTATGAATAAAGATACTGTTTCTACAAAAAGCAGTTTGTTTTCCTTGGTTTGTGTTTCAAGCTAACTGTTTAGTGCTAAGTAATAACAGCCGCACGTACTGATCAATCAGTTTAATCTACACTTGCCGCCGTCGTTCCGAGGATGGGTGACCATCTTTACATAGGAACATCTTCAAGAGGTATCGTATTAGCCAGTAACTGGGTCGTGGAGGTCAGATAGGCAGTCGCTCCATGTAAACCTCGATTTTCATTCATCTGCCTTCTGTTCAACGAAATGAAGTATTCGATTTTCTGTTACGAACTCTACGCGAATCAAAAGAAAGCGCTGGAAAGGTAAACAATCTGCCGTGTCTAGTACACAATTCAGCGGAGGGCTTAGATAGAACAACGAAATCTTAAAGGTTTGTTTTTGGGAAATATATTATGGTTTGTTAAAAGTCATTGAACAAAAGTTGATGTTTATGATGTTAGTAATCCAGTCCTGCAAGATTGTTATTCATCATCTGCCTAGCCTTTTCCCAACTACGTTGGGGTCAGCTTCCAGTCTAACCGGATGCAGCTGAATACCAGTATTTTACATGGAGCGACTGCTTATCTGACCTCCACAACCCAGTGACTGGGTAATACGATACCCTTGGTAAGACTGGTTGACAGACTTTCGGGCTACCTGACGACCCGTAACGACTGTATAAGATCCACGAATGACAGCCGGTACTGCCGAAGCAAGTGCAAGATTGTTAGTGTTTTACCAATAACCCTCTATAGTCTAAGTAAATCAATTATAAAAAGTAAACATACTGTTAGGTTATTGCCGACTCCAATGTTTGAATCTGTCTCCAGGTTGACATAATGAGGACTAGTACGACTGAGCTTCCTAAATGTTATTGTCAAGTTCTTGAGATATTTGTGGTTGAAATATTCGATCTCATGCCGCTCGGGGACTATTTGCATAGCCTAAAAATTATATGGTTTCCATTTAATTAAAATGAAGTACATTACCGTGCAAGAGTTGCTGCGTGCGTGCGTGTTCTTGAGTGCTGGGTTCTTGAGGGCTGAGTTACAATAGTCTAAAATTGTACATGTCACTAAAGTTTTGGTTTCTTAAGAAAGCGGTGAACGGCCACAGAATAACGGGTGTCCAATAGGCTATTTTCCTAAAAAAATCTAATTAGTCCGTCAGTTAGATTATCAAAAAATATTGAACCCGTATTTTTTCTTTTTTCAATTATATAAAAAATGATGAAGATATCGCCCGTTAAAGTTCCGCGTGACGTCACGATCCCTTTTTTTTTTTGGGTGCGAAATCTTCAAATGACCTCTCCCGCTCTGGGCTGAGCGGAAGGGCGTGTCAGACTTTTACTGAGTAAAACCCACACGTGTTCCTTCAGTTACCTGTGCCAGGGGCCACGGTATCTCTTTCGAACAACCCGCAGCCCCGGCGGCATCGGCCCTAGCGGACCCCGTCAGTTCGTGCTGACATCTCTTTGAGGCGCGCGTGGAACACAACGCGCCGTCGACCCGGGCCTGGTCCTTACCGGGCGGCGAGCTGCCCATTGCTCGCCGCCCGCAAGCCCGCGCCTACGGTGGCCGGGAGTCAGCTGTTGACTCCCGTCCAGGGCGTCTCCTCACTTCCAAATTTGACGCGCTTTATATTTGTCATTTTTTGTTTGATTGACAAAAGAAAAAATACGTGTCCATTATTTTTTGATAATCTAACTGACGGGCTAAATATAATTATTATTTTTTTACCCAGGCAACTACCCTGTTACAGAGCATTTTTAGCACCTTAATGTCAAATAATCATCATCATTTCATCCTGGAATCATCCACTGGTGTATATAGGCCTCCCCTTTCTTCTGCCATACTTCCCTGTTACATGCGTCTCTCATCCAGGAGTTTTCCGCGACTTTGACGATATCGTCAACCCAGGGCGCTTTTGGACGGCCCTGGTTTCTTTGGCTGAACCTTGGCCACCATTCGTTCACAGCTTTACTCCATCGGCCATCTCTTCGTCTAGCTGGATGCCCTGCCCGACTCCACTTGAGGCACATCCCTCTGTCCCCGACGTCGTGGACTTTCGACCAACGCCGGATTTCGGTGTTACGCACTGAATGCATTTAATGTCAAATACTGGTTGAAAATAACTAATTTTCTTGACGGCTGTCATAATATGGCGGAACCGCTTTCCATAGGAAACAAAAGCTAAACGGGATATCTCTGATTATTTATGCGCACCGATATTTTATCGGAAGATATACCGTTTTTAATCAGAACAATTTAAACTGTGTGGTTATAACCGAGAAAGTTTAAAACTGTGTCTTTGGTTGATGCTGAATAGTGGAGTGGGCCGGGAAATCCAATAGCATACATAATAATAACATCACGCCTGTAATACCCAAAGGGTTAGGCAGAGGTGCACCCACATTTCGCCAGTTATGTTTAACCCTCCGGAACGTGAATCCACGCGAGATGCAATGGCTTTTTAATTGTTTCTGTACTTACGGCATTCAATCGGTTAAGTCCAATTTAATAGGGGGCTAGTCTATTGCCATCAACTGGGCAAAAATCTAGACTCTGGGCTGCTTCAGAGAAATTCCAGATGGAAAAACTCAATAATACTTTGCCCGCTCTAACATCGAAACTAGGACCTCGTCCTCAGCAGTAGAACTTGCGACCACTAGACCAACAGGTAGTCACACACATATATCTAGTAGCCCAAAAAAAAAATAAGCTTACAAAATGTATAATTGAAAGAAATATTCGCGTTGTTATGGAGGACGTTCACGTTTTAAGTCAAATAGAAACTCACAATACAACACATTGTTAGGTATAATATTCTATAATGAAATAAAAATATATAATTATAATTATTTCACTAAATTAGTCTGGTAAGATAGTTATATTACAAGATCGAGCTCGTATCATAGTTATATTTCTAGTACGACAATTATGAACCGCTTTCATATAACTGTATTACGGCTTAAAGCTATATCCCTAGGGATATAACTATATCACGGCATTAACCATCTTGCCACGACATATACATATCTGACAAAATGTGGGTAAGTACATTACTGCATTATCTTTCGAGTATTATAAGATGTGATGATACGTGTGTGTGTAGTAGGTATAATATTTATAATTTTATATTACCGAAATTAATCCCAGGGCGTACAGCAAAGTCAATAATTTCATTGTAACTAACCCTTTTACTAGTAGCTGAAATGTTTTTAATAGTATTATGATCTATACCCACGATCTATGATAGATAAGTCATTAAAATACAGTTAGTTTAAATATTAGCAAATGAAATGCGTTATTGTGCGTGTCACTTATATTTAAAAAAAATCTTTTTGTACTACGGAACCATAAAATAAAAAGGGCTTTTTTAAACGAGGGAAAGACTCCATTAGAAAAACTGAAAAGGTTACCTTTCAGCCTGTCTTATTACAGATTTTAAGTAAAAGCTTATTTTGAAAACGTCGGTTTTTTTTATAACAATCTCCATTTTCTTTTCAAAAATAAAAAGTTAGATTTTGATGAAAAAAAAAATCCACAAAGGAAAACTGTAACTTATTAACGATAGTTTGCTAAATAATAAGAATAATACCTGTATGTTTCAGCAAACAAAGCCGAGTTAACCCAATAGTTCAAAGTCATTGCCATTCCGTTTAATTTCAACAAAAATATACGCACTTCATTACTTTATAATAGCTTTGATAAGTACAGGCTTCCTGTTTACAACATAGTTTTACTAAAACTCAATTGAACTGTATTAAGTAATCAGTGGAAATTGTTGGTATATGGGATTTTGAATACCTTCATATTATGCGAAATACCACTCAGGGGGATTCCCATTAAGTATCGCAAATTACAATCAACATTTCAGAACATAAAGGAGAATGGACAACGTACTATGGGTTTCTGCCCTGAAGCTCAACAGCTTTAAGATATATACCAATATAAAGATCTTTTCAAATAGAACCTCGCTTCGAACACGACTTTTGCCAATTGTTAGTCAGTTCGGAGTTATTAATGACCTTAATAGGTGACAACTTGGGCACCGAAGTTGAGGAATTCTAGGCGCCTACTAGCCATAAGATACACATAAATATAAGAGCTTTTCATGGAGAGTCTTTGCTACAAACACGACTGCTGTACTGCTGCTGTTGCGGTTTAACGTTCTGTCCAGCCAACCGACTCTTAAAAACATTGTTGAAAATGTCTGTTTATAAGCTTAAAATGTTTGCAAGAGTCAGAATAATTTTTAAAGTTAATTTATTGATGAAACACCAGAATTTTAATAATACTTAATTACTCACATTTAGAGCCCTGTAGCTCCTTACGTACTAATAATCAAGAGATATCATTATAATAAGAAATACTCCCCTTGGTGAGACCTTTTCATTTGGTATATGTCTTAACGCTATTGGACTTTGAGGCAAATACGCCCATTCTTCTTTAAGGTTCATTCGGTTCATTTAAGAGTATGTTTAGATGGTTTGGTTATGTTGAGAGGATTAATGAAAGGCGACTAACAAAATGTGTTTACATAGCAGATGTGTCCCCAGGGAGCTTCGTCCTAGAAGGGCATATAATAGTGACCTTTTTGGTGATGTCCTTCAGAAAGTCCAACGGCGTAATATTTGCAACCGGCGTGCGTGTGAGACTGTGACCAGAAGCCCAATTCTCTTAATTTAAAACGTTAAAAATCTAGTCGCAGTGTCATCTCGGCGACAAACAAATGTCAAGAACTTGTCAGAATGAAGGGAAATTTGAGGTATTTTTGACAGATTGAGACTGAGATCAGACTGTGAACGTTCTTAAAATTACGAGAATTGCCTCTCAGATGTATGAAAGTAAATGACGCAAAAGGAGTATGTAAAGATATTAAAGGAGTATGTAGCAGGCGACGAGCTAAAGTTTCTACCTACTCGCATGGGAAGAAGGCGTAGTTCACGATCAAATTGTATGTGCAATAAGATTTTGAGATCATGTTTTTTAAGTGTCTCCTTCATATTCTTATCCTTTGTTCATCGCTTTATTTAAAGACAAGTCGTAGCAACTTCACCTTTTCAGTCGGTAATTTCAAATATGGTGGGAAGCTATCATATGCATATCCTGCATATCCTGCTATCATATGCAGCGCTCGTGCATTGAGTGCACATCAGTATAACTACATCTATCACTAAGTATGCTTTGCCCTTATGCATCTAGCGTAGGCTATCTTCAAACGTATACGCTGCGCTAACGCGACGCTAAAGCTACGTCAATGCGACGTAAGTTTCGATACATTCGATACAGTGTATGGTGGAACACGCAGCGTTGGAAGGCCTCGCACAAGAATAACCGGTGACATGGTGAAGGCCGGATGAATCCGCTGGATGCGAGTAGCATAAAGCCGTCCACTAGTGGACTTCTTTCAGCTGAAACGATGATGTCTATCATATGATATTCTAACGCAGAGTGTACGCGTCGTGAACCAACACCATATCTATAAAAAAACACCCTTAATGATCTATTTTTCTGACTGAACCTACGCAGTTTTCATTACCGTGACCTCAGTTCTCAAGTCAACATAAATCAATGTGTAATAAAATACGGCCAGTCCTTTTAAACTAAGCTCGGTCAGTGGTTCATTCGAACACAGGCCGTGCGTATTTCTTTCACAGCTCTCGCCTTTCATAATAACTCATGCGTTAACGCCAGGGGGAAATATAAAAATGGAACGGTGCTTGAAAAAAAAATCTAGATTATCATTGTGTATTTTGTTTTGTTGCTAGTGAGGATTTATTTTTATGTGTATTTTGGCGTGAGGTAAATTTATTCGGAAATTGTGAAGGTGTGTTGAAGATTTCTTTCTTAACGATACGATGTGTATACTAGATAAAAATTATTAAGCATTATTAAAATAATACAGATGAGAGCAGTGGTGGCCCAGTAAGAGAGCAATGGTGGTCCAGTGGTAACGGGCCCGACTTACGAGTTATAGGTCGTGGGTTCGTACCCAGACAGGCGCGTTGCTTTGTGTAAATAATTTCATCACCACTGCTCTCAAAACGGTGAAAGAAACATCGTGAGGAAACCGGCATGTCCTAGAATAAAAAAATCGAAGACATGTGACATCTACGCCCGCGTGGTGGATTACAGCTCACTCTCTCTCGAAGAGAGGAGGCCTGTGTCTCAGCAGTGGGAACATTAAAGGCTGATATAATGTATGTATGTAAAATAATACATATCCTAGCACATGACGTATTTACAATTTGTATAATAAATTGGTCGACCTTCATTTTAATCACTAGTACTAAGAAACCACGAAATATTTTCATAGAATAAACACCATAGATATAAGAAGGAACGATAAACACCAAAAGTAGTTCAAAATTCAAGCTTCAACCAAATTATCGATAGACCAGAAGGCTAATTCACGTTATTAAAACCGTTCAAAATCTAGTCGCAATCTTATCTCAGCGATAATCAATGTCAAAAACTTGTCAAAAATATAGTAAAATTAGAGGTATTTCTGACAGATTGAGACTGAGATCAGAGGGGCAATTCTCGTAATTTAAGAACGTTCACAGTCTGATCACAGTCTCAATCTGTCATAAATACGTCTGACTTCCCTACATTTTGACAAGTTTTTGACATTTGTTAGTCGCCGAGATGAGACTGCGACTAGATTTTGAACGTTTTAAATTACGAGAATTGTTGGAACGTTAATCATATTTTGGAATTGCTTTGTGCTCTACCCGTTAAAGGAAACCTTCTATTAGGCTATTAAAATTGCGGCTTCCTTCGAGTCTGTTGCGGATTCGAGATCCGGCCATTGTACTTGAAATAATATCTTGGGAGCAGCCATTTTGCTGTTAGTTTGAAAAGGACAATAAATTCCAAATATTATAATTATACTTAATAAATATAAGGAGAGTCATTATCCATTGCTTTAATCGATCTGAACGTTTTTGCAGCAGTTCGTAATGTACCTGAGGTATCTACTGCCAAAAATTTTCACATAATATTATAAAATCCACCTTTTACTTATGGAGATCCTGGGAGACTCATTTAGTCTCCCACAGTACCTACCTACCTAATTAATTATTTATAAGCCTGTCGTATTGTATTCTTTCCAAAAATTATTTAATTCTCTGTTCCTATTAGAGTTTGAATCCAACAGACATCTTTTTTATTGTCATTATAGCAGAGTTTATGAAACTGGACAATTTTCTTTGTTTTTGAAATGACAATGTTGTATTTTTGGCATGTTATTGTAATCTATTGTATTTTTTGGAATAATTGTAATTTGGAATTGAAATTTTTATTGACAGTAATATATATAATTATTGACCTATTTATTTAATGACTACTTTGACATTGGAATTGTATCTAAAAATATGCTTATTGAATTGTAATTAGACCTAATCTTTAATTAATAATGATGAAATGTAATTTTGATGAATATTATCACGGTTTATGCACCATCTCTTCCTACCAATTTGTACGCCACGATATGCGGCTGAACATGTTAGAACTTTTCTGTATCCCACCATTATCCCGCATGCGTACCATGTACACCATGTTTAAACAAATAAAATTTACTTACTTACTTATTGACTCTGTTCTACTTACTCGCGTTTAGAAGATTTCACAATCTCCTACATCCTACAATATGTTACAGCGCTTTAAGCGCTTTAGGATTTACAAAAGTGTAGACTAATCGAATACTTTGCCAAGACTAAATTGAGCTGTTCCTTTGCCAAATTCTACGCTAAGAAGATCTAGGGCTTAAACATTTTCTCTTAGACATTACTCCAAGTTATTCATGGGCTGCATTCACGCGGATAGCATCTAAATACATGTTCTAACACGGCAATTTCCAGTACAATTTGAATGTTTGGCGACAGGCCAGATCAGGCTTAATAACTAGCTAAATAGTCCAGTAGCAGCGCTGTCAGCGGTGCCGATGCGGTTTAGCGGTCGGTATTGACAAGAGTACCTACATATGAGAATTTTGTATGATTGGAACCTTTTTTTGTTCTGGTATTTTGTTGAACAGTACCGATACAATAAAGACATGTGTTAATCTGCATATAGTTTATTAATTGCACACGTTTAATTATTCCTAGCTGAAACGATGAAAATACATATCTATAAAAAAAGTCTAAATAAAAAAAGTATAAATTAAAGTCGCTTTTCGTGTCTGTCTGTGTGACGGAGTTATTCTTTTAAACTATGATACTATGATTTTTTATGCGGTTTTCACCATTAGTGAGATATTTGAATCCCGACGGTTTATGTGTATAATACACTAGCTTCTGCCTGCGAATCATCCGAGAGAAATTTCTTGTTACCCCGACCTACCGCTCCTTAGGGTCCAAGCGTGATGTTGAGGAGCCTATAGCCTTCCTCAAGAACTGGGCTATCAAATGCAAAAAGATTTTTTCCAATCCGACCGCTTGTTGGAGTGGAGTGGTTCACTCCAATCTGTGTGTTACTTTCTTCAAAATACCATTTCTTTCACCCCAATCTGTGTGTTAATTTCTTCAAAATACCATTTCTACATGGTCTTCACATGATCTGACCAAGATTATGTCTGCACTTTAAAAGAGACCGTGACTGACTGTGAGAGAGTAGTCAGATAGGAAACACCGACCTCATATAGCTTTTTTTTTTTATTTGACGACACGGTTGGCGCAGTGGCTGAGCGATCGACTGCTGCGCTGCGTGTTGCGGGTTCGATTCCCGCACGGAACAAATATTTGTATTGCCTACAGGTAGTTGTTCCGGGTCCCAGCTGTTTATGTATGTGAGTTTAAATGTTTGTAAACGCACCCACGATACAGGAGTAATTCCTAGTGTGGGGCAACGTTTTTTATAAAAAAAAGAGAAAGGAAGAAATAAAGAAAGAATTTTATGATATGCCGTGTAAATGTGACTCCGATATCCTATTTACAGAATAAACAATTTCATTTCATTTCAGTTCCAGAGATTAGCGCGTGCCAACAAAGAAACAAACAAACTCTTCAGCTTTATTATTAGTACAGATATAGATATAAGATTAGATAATATAACACTTATTCTATCCTACTAAATTGTATGGATGGATGGATGGATGTTTGTTACTCTTTCACGCCAAAACTACTGAACGGATTTGGATAAAATTTGGCTCATAGATAGTTTATAACTAGGATTAACACATATAATACTTTTCATCCCGATATCCCCACGGAATCGAAACTTATGCGGGTGAAACCGCAGGACTCAGCTAGTGCTTGTAAAGAAATTCCGATGTTTTGTCATGTCTTTAAAACAGTGCGAAGCAGGGCCGGGCTACTAGTATTTTATAAATAAACTGAGCACAAAGTTTGAAGCTGGTTAAAAAGAGGTTACTAGAACATGGAGAAAGTATAATTTTCATCCCGGAAAATTAGAAACTTTTCACGCTCGCGGCGAGTGCTCAACTTTACAGTAAGTCTGCTTTTCCACCAGAGATGTGCTATGCAGCTGTGCTGCGAGGATGTGAAAGGTTAGCTACGAAACTGTGCGACCGTTTCCACTAATGCTAAGCTGTGTAGCGGAGCGAGTAAGATGTGCTATGAAGATGCGCTGCCGGGAGGTAGCTGTGCGAGGAAGATGCTCAACTCAAGCAATGCGATGCATCGATAGTAGGGAAAGCACAGGGAGTACTCTGCTCTGCACATAGCAACACCACTCGCGCATCCACAGCTCCCATCCATAGCACGCATTATTCCGTATAAAAACATAGCTTAGTTGAATTCCTTTCCACCAGTGCTATGCTATGTGGACCAATGAATATGATTGGTGGATAACAAACGCATCCATAGCAACGTAGCATGCACATCTCTGGTGGAAAAGCAGCCGAAGTCTAGTTTTGATAAGTACAGGAAAACGTATACATAAAGCCGGTTATTAATAAACACTGAATTAAGTTATGTAAGTACTGAATATCGTAGGTGTAACAGTCTTGTGTGTTTTGTATCCTGGCCTTTTGGCTACATTTGAATGTTGGTTGGTTTTAGTGTGTTCAGTTTGTGTGTTTTGTATCCTGGCCTTTTGGCTACATTTGAATGTTGTTTGGTTTTAGTGTGTTCAGTTTGTGTGTTTTGTATCCTGGCCTTTTGGCTACATTTGAATGTTGTTTGGTTTTAGTGTGTTCAGTTTGTGTGTTTTGTATCCTGGCCTTTTGGCTACACTTGAATGTTGTTTGGTTTTAGTGTGTTCAGTTTGTGTGTTTTGTATCCTGGCCTTTTGGCTACATTTGAATGTTGTTTGGTTTAAGTGTGTTCAGTTTGTGTGTTTTGTATCCTGGCCTTTTGGCTACATTTGAATGTTGTTTGGTTTTAGTGTGTTCAGTTTGTGTGTTTTGTATCCTGGCCTTTTGGCTACATTTGAATGTTGTTTGGTTTTAGTGTGTTCAGTTTGTGTGTTTTATATCCTGGCCTTTTGGCTACATTTGAATGTTGTTTGGTTTTAGTGTGTTCAGTTTGTGTGTTTTGTATCCTGGCCTTTTGGCTACATTTGAATGTTGGTTGGTTTTAGTGTGTTCAGTTTGTGTGTTTTGTATCCTGGCCTTTTGGCTACATTTGAATGTTGTTTGGTTTTAGTGTGTTCAGTTTGTGTGTTTTGTATCCTGGCCTTTTGGCTACATTTGAATGTTGTTTGGTTTTAGTGTGTTCAGTTTGTGTGTTTTGTATCCTGGCCTTTTGGCTACACTTGAATGTTGTTTGGTTTTAGTGTGTTCAGTTTGTGTGTTTTGTATCCTGGCCTTTTGGCTACATTTGAATGTTGTTTGGTTTAAGTGTGTTCAGTTTGTGTGTTTTGTATCCTGGCCTTTTGGCTACATTTGAATGTTGTTTGGTTTTAGTGTGTTCAGTTTGTGTGTTTTGTATCCTGGCCTTTTGGCTACATTTGAATGTTGTTTGGTTTTAGTGTGTTCAGTTTGTGTGTTTTATATCCTGGCCTTTTGGCTACATTTGAATGTTGTTTGGTTTTAGTGTGTTCAGTTTGTGTGTTTTGTATCCTGGCCTTTTGGCTACATTTGAATGTTGGTTGGTTTTAGTGTGTTCAGTTTGTGTGTTTTGTATCCTGGCCTTTTGGCTACATTTGAATGTTGTTTGGTTTTAGTGTGTTCAGTTTGTGTGTTTTGTATCCTGGCCTTTTGGCTACATTTGAATGTTGTTTGGTTTTAGTGTGTTCAGTTTGTGTGTTTTGTATCCTGGCCTTTTGGCTACATTTGAATGTTGTTTGGTTTTAGTGTGTTCAGTTTGTGGAGAAATAAAT
Organism: Apamea epomidion; assembly: GCA_947507525.1. Classification (NCBI taxonomy): domain Eukaryota; kingdom Metazoa; phylum Arthropoda; class Insecta; order Lepidoptera; family Noctuidae; genus Apamea; species Apamea epomidion. The sequence goes on from OX382237.1 coordinate 12,771,935, forward strand.
AATATTACAAGGCATATGTGAGTTGAAACGCCGGGACGCCCTAAAAGAACATATACCTTGCCCTTATTGGTGATATTCTTGAGAAAGGTCAGGTGCGTAGTACTCACAAAAGGCCAGATGTATGCACGTAAACGAGGCAAAAGGAGTGAGGATCGTACCAGGTGGCGTTTTGTAGTTACTGCCTACGCCCATGGGAAGTGGGCGTGAGTATATGTAAGTTTATCTAAAGGTAGGTATAAACAATTTTCTTAATCGGTTGCATGTCATTATTACAGAAACAATTAAAAAGCCATTGTGTCCCGCGCGGATCCGGCGATACGAAGAGTTAAACCATGCTTGTTGAAGTTAGTACATTATTATCCCGTCGTGAGCTACACATTATCCAACGTAGGCGTGGGCTTCCGGACAACGAACAATGAGTAGCTCGCCTTCCGGTAATGACCAGGCCCGGGTCCAAAGATCTCATAGAGTTGTCACCACTAACTGACGGGGTCCGCTAGGGCCGATGCCTGCCAGGGTCGCGGGTTGTTCAAAAGAGTTACAGTGGCCCCTGGCACAGGCAACTGAAGGAACACGGGTGGGTTTTAGTCAGTAAAAGTCTGACACGCCCTCCCGCTCCGCCCAGAGCGGGAGAAGTTAGTTGATGATTTCCCACCTAAAAAAAAAGGTACACATTGTGTAATGTCTTTCTTTGCTCACTACCTGTTACCTACCTGTTTATTACGATGTTTGTGTAACTGTTCGTTTCCCCGAATTAAATAAATAACTTTGTACAAGAAAGCCTTTGTCAAAGGGTTTAAGCCTACACACAGCCTTTCAAATTCTTAAACAAAAAATCTTCACTCGGGACTCCCAAAAATAGTATGTCATAGTCCTATTGTCAATAGAGAAGGTTTGCCGAGATCGGTTTCGCCTCCAAATTGGTTTCGTGTCACGTCTATCGAATATTCGAATTGGTTTTAACCTCACTATCAAATAACTTTCCATATTGCGTGTTTTTTCTGCTACTGGCACATCGTGTTGGATTTTTCTATTCATAAGTTTTTCGCTTGTATACGAGCACTGAATGGTACTGCTGGTTGATGGAGATTTTTTTAAATATTTTATAGTGTCTTGTTTGTTTTTTGTAAATTGGTTTTTAAAAGCCAATTTTTATACTGGAACGGGTTTGACAGAAAGTTGTTTGCTGTTTTGGCTGTTAGTCTCGTAAAAGTGGTTTTAATTAACGTGTTAAAATTGCTTTGAACTTCGGATGGAAAATTCAAAGTCGTTGAAAGATTGTTGTGAAATATGCTTGTTTTCAATCAAAATCTGTCCTATTTTTTAAGATTTATTTGTAAAGTAACTGCTTATTATTGATCAACATCTTATTACTTTTTCTTGAGAATTTTTGGTAAATCTGTAATGGCGACTGTGTACGTCCAAAACTAATTGTTTACTATACTTGGGTATAATATAATGTATACAGAAGCTGTTGGTATTTTTTTTAATAAATAAACTATCTTCTGCCCGCGACTTCGTGTGCGTGAAATTTTAGCACCCAACCCACCGCGTCGCAACCCATCGCCCGGCCACTTTATTACTTCTTTGTCGCTTTTTGACTTTTAAATAGCCTACAACCTCCCTATAGATTAGGCTATCAAATGCAAAAAAAATGCGAAAAACGTTCAAAAAAACAAAGTCTTCAGTTTTTAACCGACTTCAAAAAAGGAGGAGGTTCTCAATTCGACTGTATTTTTTTGTTTGTTTTATGTTTGTTACCTCAGAACTCCGTTATTTATAAGCGGAGTTATTCAAAAACGGTTCAGTAGTTTGGTTTTAAACCAAAATTACTGGTAAAAATTACAACTTAAAAGTGAAAAATAAAACTTTTTTGAAAATAAAAGCAAACGACTTCCAAAAAAGATACTACAAAGTGAAAAATAACTTTAATTTCGGAAGTCGGTGGCAAACAACGATAATGCGAACTCAACGACACATGACTTCTGAAATTAAAGTTATTTTTCATTTTGTAGTGTCTTTTTTGGAAGTCAGTTGTTTTTAGTTATTAGTATAGATAGAAGATAGATATATAGGTACATAGATAAACACCTCATGCCTAAAACTTTCAAATTAGAGAAAAAGATTTAAAACTCTTAAATAATAAAAACGTCAACACGCAAGCTTCATTCAACTACCGAACATTCTACGTCAAAAATGAAATCCCCAAAATAAATCAAGACACAGACCCTATTATAATAATAACAGAACATAACATTCCCCACTATTGTATTATTAAAAGTAATTACGTGACGTTTTTCCACAGGTACATTACATCAATCCTTTGTTACCGTCCCCACAAAATTTGTGAAAATTAAAATAATTAATATCCATTCATTATTATAGGACTATTGTATGGCCAACAATAGGTTGTCACATTGACAGGAAATAATTTATACTCCACCACTGTTCATGAATGTACAATTGGAGCCAATAGTTATTATCAATTATTATTCATTGGGAAACGGGCGGGCTGTCTAATGGGCGTTGCGTTCTTGTTTTATGTTCTGTTTGAGTGGTGACAAATTGACAATGGTATATTACAAAATGGTATAATAGTCAGTAACTGGTTTGTGGAGGCCAGATAGGCAGTCGATCCATTTAAAATACTGGTATTCAACTGCATCTGGTTAGACTGGAAGCCGATACCAACATAGTTGAAAACATCAAGGCAGATGATAATGAACAAACAAAATGAAGTTAAAAGGTATTAAGGTAGGCCGCAGTTTCATACATAACATTACCACATGTTGTTCTTGGAAAATAAGATTAAAATCAAAAGTCATTTATTCAAATTAGGCTGAGAATCAGCACTTTTCGGACGTCAAAATGACAAAAGACAGTCCTCCAAAAACGCCCGCCCTAAGACGAGATGAAACCTTTAAAAATATGGGCAATGGGATTCTCATTTATCGGTTAATGACAAAAACAAAATGATTACGCAATATACAGGCTGATTTTTTAAAGACCAGCCAAATTTAAGGATGTGGTACAGACCATCAAACTGAACAACTTTCTCCATGGGACCAACATCGTAATCGCGAATAAAAATTCAGCCGTCCCATACATTTAGGTCGAGTAGGTATTGAAGTTTTCTATGGGACAGTTGATAAAATTTTCGCGATTACGCTATTTGTCCCATGGAGAAAGTTGTTCAGTTTGATGGTCTGTACCACATCCTTAAATTTGGCTGGTCTTTAAAAAATCAGCCTGTATCATCTGATGACTTGAATTGTTGATTCATCGTTGATAATTCTCTTGGCCTTATTTCAATTTATTCGGGGGCGGAGCAACATATCTGTCATGGATGATCATCATTAAATATTCACAAATATGTCTTGATAGACACGCTTCCAGTATCCAGTAATGCCTTCAGAAATTATTTACTTAGTTAATGTTGTTTTTAACTGTATCAGGTCTTTTTATATCATGAAGAAATAACGCTTATTATGTATTCTTTATACCTACATTTTCATCTTCCTTACGACTCCACGAGTGATGTCAATCGCTGATTATGACTCTCAACCAAAATCAATAAATATACATAGCGTTTTCCAGCTATGTCGGATCGCCTTCCAGTCTAACCGGATACAGCTGAATACCAGAATTTTATATGGAGGCACGGAGTGGACTCGATGTATAATGGATGGTCACCCATTCAAGAAACGACCGCGGCAAGCGTAGCTCAACCTTTGATAAACCCATGCGGCTATTATTATTTAGCCACGGGCCCCTCTCTTATTATGACTCTCAAAAGGCCCATATAATAAATCCTAAATAACAGAAAAGTACTATAATAAAGTACCTGACGACACATTCAGAGCCACAAACATAGAAAGTAAAGAGAATCGTAGGCATGTGATAAAGACGATATTGCCCATAACAGTAACAAAGTCGTGGAAAACAGTGCAATGACCACTTTTAGCACCGTTTTAGTACTGTGCAACATTTTATCAAGTGTTCATATCGTTCTGTATTAAAGAAGGGTTGAATTTCTGGATTTAAGGAACTTTTTTAATACCTTCTGTACCTAGTTCATTAGGACGTGGTGCGGATACATGCACTTCCCTCTGTTTATTACTCTAGCGTATGGCACTCGTGGGCTGCAGCTGAAAGTCAACGTCAGGTGGTGACAAGGCCTATTCTCGTAATGTAAAACGTTCAAAATCTAGTCGCAGTCACATCTCAGCGACAAACAAATGTCAAAAACTTGTCAAAATGTAGGGAAATTAGAAGTATTTTTTGACAGATTAAGACTGAGATCAGACTGTGAACGTTCTTAAAATAAATTCTCGTAATTTTAAGAACTTTAAAAATACTTCTAATTTCCCTACATTTTGACAAGTTTTGTCATCTGACATTATGCTGAGCTTAGACCTCTTTGACATTAAAAACATTGTTTTCTGTTACTCACAGGCTTAAAATGTTTTTTTTTTCTTTATTGCCAATACACGCATGTTTCTTCCTTATTTTCTTTCAAAAGTTTAAAAGCACAACTGACCCTCTTTGGGCAGTCAGTCCCATTAGCAAATGTTTTACTGGCTTTTTGGACAAATAAGAAGAAATAATAATACCGTTATGTTATACCGCTACGTTGGATGTTGCAAAAACGTACTGCAAAAAAGACACGACAAAATAAAACAGCGGGGTTATTGCGTAACATACCAACAATGACAATGCCTTTCATTTTGATAATAGGGTAGTTGCCTGGGTAAAAAAATTATAATTATATTTAGTCCGTCAGTTAGATTATCGAAAATAATGGACACGTATTTTTTGTTTTGTCAATCAAACAAAAAATTACAAAGATAAAGCGCGTCAAAATTTGGGAGTGGGGGTCGTGACGTCACTTGCTTGCAAAAGTGTCGCAAGCAAGTGACGTCACGCGGAACGTTAACGGGCCGTATCTTCAACATTTTTTATATAATTGACAAAAGAAAAAATACAGGTTCAATATTTTTTGATAATCTAATTGATGGACTAATTAGATTTTTTTAGGAAAATAGCCTATTCAACAACATTCATTGCATGATTTACATTGTCGAGCAGACGAATTTTTCAAACACACTAGTAATTACTCCTGTATCGCGGGTGCGTTTACAAACATTTAAACTCACATACACAAACAGCCAGACCCGGAACAACTACCTGTAGGCATTACAAATATTTGTTCCGTGCGGGAATCGAACCCGTGACACGCAGCGAAGCAGTCGATCGCTCGGCCACTACACCAACCGTGTCGTTCCATATGAAGATATAGATTAGCATTAACCATCAAAATCCATCGGATTGTGACTGAAAGTGTGATACGCAATTGGGGTGCTGGTTGCCAAGACTTTAATACTGAGTATTTATTTTAAAAATTTCGTTTGAATTTCTTGACCAAACATTTAGCTTAAGTTATTTAGCTTAACCCAATTAAATAACAACTTTATGAAATCACTGGAACTACTAAATAGCCTTCCTTCAAAAACAGCCACAAACAACAACAAACTCCAACAGTTTACCGCACTAATTCCATTTTATAAAGCTTAAAATTGAAAAGCTGGATAAAAGGGTGTTGCAAAAATGCAAATTAAAACATAGCCAAGTTCATTAAAGTTAATTTCCGTGAAATAAAATATCTGCACGGTGATTGTGACGCGGATTTGCGACAGTGAGAGTCTGTTCAGACGAGCTACAACTATAAGCACAGAGAGACACAAAATGTAGCCGGACACAAAATTGTATGAAAACTTGTAGTTCCATTCGTATGATCTACAGCTATTTGCAGTCGCGTTTAGCGGCTGTCGCGAACGTGTATGGTTAATACCAATAACATTGTGACAAAAATGTAACCACGAGAGGAGTGGTACATACGCAAGTGGACAACCACATCTTGAGTTCATCGTGGCGACCTCAAATTTTGTGGCTACGGCGCAAAAAAAAAAAAACACTACTCCATGCAAATACGCACTTGCCACTGCCTGCCGACTTTTTTTTCCAATGAGGTGTAGCCCATCTGAACAGACCTTAAATTATGCACAAAACTATTTAAAATGCATGGCGGTGCTCCCTGGACGCCTTCGGATACGTAATGTGACATAATGCGATCCCCGAATGCAATTAACCTAATTCTTGACTGTCTCATTCCCGTAATTCATCTTTCGGGTTAAGGTTTGGTCCATTAATCTTACTAGAGCTGTGGTCCGTTTATTAAATCAATGTTTTAGAGTAATTTTTGGAAATCATCATTATGGCTTGTTATAAAGTTTGTGTGTTAATTGTGTAGGTACATCATCATCTACCTAGCCTTTTCCCAGCTATGTTGGGGTCGGCTTCCAGCCTAACCGGATGCAGCTGAATACATGGAGTGAACGCCTGTCTGACCTCCACAACCCAGTTTCTGGCTAATAGGTACGATACCCCTTGATAAGACTGGTTGTCAGAATTACGAGCTTCAGACTAACGGTAACAACTGCCATGGAAATATGCACCCTAATTGCACACTTACACACCTTCAATCATAATCCGAAACATTTTATAGGAAATTGCCACTCCATTGCTACATATGTTTGAATTTTTTTTTTCTGCTTAACAACGTAAAAATCGCAATGAATGTTGTTGAGCCATCGAAAGGTAAGGCATTGTGTTTGTGAGTGCGTTACGAAATTACACCCCTGATCTGAAGGCCAATTCTCGTAATTTAAAACGTTCAAAATCTAGTCGCAGTCTCATCTCGGCGACAAACAAATGTCAAAAACCTGTCAAAATGTAGGGAAATTAGACTGAGGTATTTTTGACACATTGAGACTGAGATCAGACTGTGAACATTCTTAAAATTACGAGAATTGCCCTCTATTTTCGGTATAGCTAGGCTAGCAGTGAGCACTAGCATAGCTTATCATTCAACCACTCGATATACGCTTCGATCGGTAACATTGATTGATCGAACATCAATCAATGTTCACAAGTCCAAAACCCAAAAATTTTGAAAGTTTAAATCAATTAGACAACCGCTACTCTTTCTTCCGACAGTTGTTTGCTGTCGGGAGCAAGGCAAATCAGGTTATCGAAATGTGTCATTTTCGATACGATAGCCTGTTGGATGGTTGTGAATAGCTATGCAGGTTGCACCGGTGAGCTCAATCGGTGTTAGAAATTTAGTTTTACGATCACTATCCTATTAAAACTACAGACAATTCTCACTTTCTGAAAGAGTGAAAGCTTAACGTCCCAGCTTTAGAACTGCGATATTATCGAGCATTTAATGTATGTCTCGGACTTCACTGCAATATGTATAACCATGCCTAACAGACGGGTCTCAGTGAATTTTTAGTTAGATGTTTCCAACATCAAACACTTGCGTAAGTAACAGGCAGTGGTGAAGTATTGGTCACCAAACTCGAAATACTATAATACATTAGTTAGGTACGTATGATTAAGACCAAAGGTGTTCATAGTGAAAAGTTCATCTTAGTTCTGCGCCAGGAAAGTGGAAGTTAACAATAAGTTGGGGCCAGTCGTCCAGTAACTGGACTGCATCGGCTTAGCCTACTTTAATGAGCAGCTTTGCAATTTCAACACGTAACTCCAGGTGGGAGCACCGATTGAGAGCCGCAGTTCAGCACACATTGAAGTTCTCAGCGCGATAACGTTACTTAAGCTGGTTAATTTATGCTTCGTGCAATTGGCGCATTTACCCTGCGTCCTGCAGTATTGTATGTTTGATTTATATTATGCCGTGTGACGTCACAGGTGGGGATTGGGAACTGCAATATGCTTGCTCAGATTAGGAGGTAGAAGGTACTGCTCGTCTCTTTTTAGTGAGTAACTACTTGATACATGAGGGGAAATTGCGTAACATACGTATTCTCAGTAGCAATGGCTTTCATTTTGACGAAAACTGCCTTTTGGAAGGGGCGACTACAATCAATTCTATTTTATTGTAATTTTTGACGTTATAAAGTGCCTATTTGAAATAAATGATTTGACTTATTACGTTATTTACGTTATTGAGCAGACAAATTTTTCGAACATTATAAAGCAATGGATTAGCAATATCCTTCAAAATGATTCAGATTGTGATTGATAGTGTGTTACGGGATTAGGGTGCAGAAATAGACTATTTATTATTTCATAACATTGTTATTTTAACATGCAGAGAGCAAAAATTAACGTTAACCTTTTTGTTGAACAAAACCCTCATTCTTCTACAAGTGCAACGCTTCCGCCAGTGTTTATATAAAGACCCATTTACAGTAAAAAAAACAACTATTATTACAACAATACCACACTTTCTCACCCCACAGTGATCGAATAAAAAGACTTTTCAAGACCTGACATCGTTAGCATGACGCTTGAACCCAGTAAACTACTTTAGCGAGCCGTTTTTACAATTGTGTGAATAGAAGTAGAACTAGGGCACGCAATATTTCTATGAAACGGTGCGTGGAGTACCCTTCCATACACTCTTACCTTGTAGTAATGATCCTCTATTAAGGGAAAGGATAGGAGGTAGGGATGTCAAGCACTCCTCAAAAGCGAGAATGTTTTGCTGTTTTGTGTAACGTAAGAACTGGGGATGTTTTTTCTTGAGTACTCGTATTGTTGTTACAATGGATGGCGCTGTGAGGGGGTTAATGTGTTAAGTACATGTATGTGGTGTATGTACCTACTTCCATGTTTTGTAAGTAGGCTGTTGATGTCTGACGTGTATTTGTAAAAATAAAACACAATTCCTATTTTTGGGCTTTCTTTTCGACGAGAGGTAAATGTGTAGAAGGGTGACGATGAGTTTCTTGCCCATTCTTCTCCACACGAAACTTTTCGCAGGTACTACAATGGCGAAGAAGGCGACTAGAATCAATTTTATTTTTCTGTAAATTGTAATGGTCAAAAGTGCCTTTCATGTGCCTATTTGAAATAAATGATTTGACTTTGACTTTTGATATGTCTTTGGAAGACGAGTTTTCTATTATGAATTCAAAATAACAAAAAATACTAGACATACAATAAAAAATCATAATAAAAACTAATTTATACATATTCAATCTACTATGTGGGTGTACTATATGTACTTAGGTGCATCTCTGCTTAACTCTTCGGGGAATAGCAGCATGCTGTTATGTTATATTTAAAGAATCCTGCTAACAACCGTCACTAGTGAGAAAGAAAGAATAGACTCTTTCAGTATTCTGTTTCAGGACTTTAATATTTATTTATTTATATTTAAACTTTTCGCACAAATTGGGACAAAGGCGGACTTAATGCCTTAGGCATTCTCTACCAGTCAACCAATGACTTCATCCTATTTCTAAAATGACACAAACACAGCATCCTTAGTTCTAAACTACCATAATCTTTTCCTCATAAATAATACCTTATTTATAAATGATCTTCCTTGAATGACAGCATATATTTTCAATATTGATTGCCACTACGTACATAAAATGTCTGTTTGGAGCGATAGCGTTAAATTATTTGCCCCTTGTCAAACGAGCATTGAGCGTAAATATTTGACAACGCATTGGGGATGTTCGTTTTTGGAAATAAAAACAATCGTTTAGTTTGGAAACTGTGCGTTGGTTTTGGGGTAAAATGTCAAACGTTTTATTGGGTTATGTAAGTGTTTAGTTTTAATTTCGAGAAGAATTTAGTGACCTAAGGAAGTCGATGTACAGACGCCAGCAGGTCAAACTATCCGAAACTGTAAAATTTTCCCAATCAACCTTGAACTTTAATGCTTTAGCGATAAAGTTGAAAATCTATTAAAGAAATTTGACAGATTGTAGTAGCTTGAGGTGCTTGGGGCGTCGAGCTGACGATGAAGTACCTGGGACTCGTCCTCGACAGCCGGTGGAATTTCGTGGAGCACTTCCGACGTTTGGCTCCCAGACTGGAGCGGGCCGGGGCTGCCTTGAGGCGGCTCCTTCCCAATCTAGGGGGACCAAACGCCTCCTGCCGGAGGCTCTATGCGGGGGTCGTGCGGGCCATGGCCCTTTACGGGGCACCGGTATGGGCGCGATCTTTGAGGCGGCGACCAGCCCGCCGGTTGATCGCGTCCCAAAGGGTCATGGCGGTCCGGCTCATTCGAGGATACCGCACGGTCTCCGCTGAGGCGGCGAGCCTCCTTGCCGGATTGCCGCCATGGGATCTGGAGGCCAAAGTCCTCGCCCACATATGGGAGTGGCGAGAGGAGGCAAAACGCCGGGGCGTTGCTCCGCTGCCGCGAGAAATCACGGCACAGCGGACAGAGCTCCGGCGGGATCTCATAGCGGCATGGAGAGTGCGATTGTCGCAACCCAGCGCTGGGCACGCCACAATTGCGGCGATAAGTCCCCTCTTTGAGGAGTGGCTAGAGAGGCGCCACGGCGCCCTCACCTTCCGCCTGACGCAGGTCCTCACCGGACACGGTTGTTTCGGAGGGTTCCTGTTCAGGATAAAGCGGGAGGAAACGCCAGGGTGTCACCACTGTGGGGATCGCCCGGAGGACACGGTGGAGCATACGGTGGAGGTCTGCCCGGCTTGGGCGGGACCCCGCCGTGTCCTCTTGGCGGCGATCGGCGGCGGCGACCTCTCGCGTCCGGCCCTCATACAGGCCATGGTCCGGAGCGAGAGTGAATGGGAGGCCGTCACCTCCTTCTGCGAAACAGTTATGCTCGCGAAGGAGGAGGCGGAGCGTGCGAGGGAGAGGCAATCGCTGCACCCTCGCGCTCCTAGCCGCCGCAGGAGACGCCCTGGACGGGAGTCAACAGCCGACTCCCGGCCACCGTAGGCGCGGGCTTGCGGGCGGCGAGCTATGGGCAGCTCACCGCCCGGTAAGGACCAGGCCCGGGTCGACGGCGCGTAGTGTTCCACGCGCGCCTCAAAGAGCTGTCAGCACGAACTGACGGGGTCCGCTAGGGCCGATGCCGCCGGGGCTGCGGGTTGTTCGAAAGAGATACCGTGGCCCCTGGCACAGGCAACTGAAGGAACACGGGTGGGTTTTAGTCAGTAAAAGTCTGACACTCCCTTCTGCTCCGCCCAGAGCGGGAGGAGTCATTTGATGATTTCCCACCCAGAAAAAAAAAAAAAAAAAAAAAAAAGGTATTTGTTAAGCAAATTGACACCCTACGCCAATTCGCCGCGAGAGCAATGGTGGCCTAGTGGACCCAGTGGTAACTATATACTTACGAGTGAAACACGACAAAATAATAAAGATTTGATGAATTTTTTTTTGGTCAATGCCCCCTGATAAATTTGCTACTTAAAGTGTGAGTTGATAAAATCTGTTTTATCGTATTGAGATACCCACCACTTCTATAAAGATTGCACAAAAAAAAACTAATATATAAAGTGACTACACACTACGAGGCATGCCTTTTAAGTTTTGTCGTTTGAAGAAAAAGACACAACTAGAACCTTATAGTACTTTTTATTGTTTTTCAAAGTATTCACCACGTAGCTTAATAAGTACACTTTTCCATTCGCTCAAACCAGTTATTATAACATTTATTCCACTCTAAAGTGGGGGTGTTCAAAATGGCTGACTTGAAAGCGTCGACTGCTTTTTCACCGGACTGGAACCTTTGACCACGAAGACTTTTCTTAATTTTAGGAAATGTAAAGAAATCGTTAGGGCTTAGGTCAGGACTGTATGGAGGATGGTGAAGAATTTCTACTTTTTCCTGCTTCAAATACTCAATCGTTTGACGAGCGCTGTGTGAGCTTGCGTTGTCGTGGTGCAGGATGATGCGTCGCTTTGAGTTAGATTTTCGAAGTTCGGCGATGACTTGTGGTAAACAAACTGTGGTATACCACTCTGCGTTAACCGTTCTACGATCTTCAAGTGCAATAGTCGCAACATAGCCGGTTTTTCCAACGAACGTGGCCACCATCTTCTTTGAAGTGCTTCGAGAACGAACAACTTTAGTCGGCTTTGGCTCGTCTTGAAAGACCCAGATTGTAGATCGTTGTTTGGAATCAGGATCGTAGGCATAGATCCAAGATTCGTCACCACTGATGATGTCGTAGACGTGATTTGACTCTCCTCGGTTAAACCTTTGCACAGTTTTCTTACACCATCTGACGCGGGCCGCCTTGTGATCGTCGGAAAGCAGATGCGGTATCCAACCGCAAACTAGCTTTCTCACACCAAGCGCTTCATGCAAGATCTTCTGAATGGTTGTCCCTGAGGTGCCTAATAGAGTCTCTATCTCTCGATACGTCATATGACGATCTTCGAGAATTAGTTGTCTCACAACAATGATGTTACCTTCAGTGAAGGCGGATTTTGGGCGTCCTTCGCGAGATTTGTCACTAACACTAGTATGCCCACGCTGGAATTCTAAATACCAGCGTTTGACAGTCCGCAGACATGGGGCTTCATCACTGAACACAGATGTTAGCTCTTCAAAACACTGAACCGTGTCAGGCCTCTTCTAAATTTGTAGAAAATTATTGCACGAACATTTTCCTTAGAAATATTCATTTTCGTACGTAACCTGACATATTCCAATCGACGCTGTGACTAAACAATAGTTTTAATCCTAATACTTTCAACTGTTTTGAGATTCAAAATTTAAACACATTCGAATATAGAACAGTTCCAAATTCACAATTGCCGGGAAATATGGAAATGACAGACCTTAAAAGGCATGCCTCGTATCAGCCGTTGATGACCCAAAAAAAAACATCATCTAACTATATATATATTTTTTATGTTCTAATACCCATCATGTCTGCGGAGTTTCGCTAGCTGATTTAATTTGTCCCTGTATTGCAACATTTTCGTCCACGCAAATCCAAAATAACCATAATTTATCATTATTATTTCCGTTCAAGACTTAATGTATTAAATGCACTCTATGATAATCATCCTCTATCATTTTGACAACAAATAATTGTAACTAAGTTTTTTTAGGGCAGGGACAGATATGCGAGGGCTGAGAAAAGATTACTGTCATATTTTCTGAACTCCCCCTAATAATTAGGCAAATGTAGGGAAGCATCTTTGAAGAGGAGACTGTCATTTGTTTTACATGTAGAATGTCATTGTGAAATATTTCTTGTTTTACGGTTGATGAACGAAGCATCTATCTATCTATCTTTACTAATAATAAAGCTAAAGAGTTTGTTTGTTTGTTTGAACGCGCTAATCTCTGGAACTACGAATCGGATTAAAAAAAATATTTTTGCATTTGATAGCCCAATTCTCGAAGCTATAAGCTATTAAACATAAAGAAATAAAGAAAAAGTATCTATTGCGACTCGTTCAGGAAGATCACAAACTAAACTAAACATAGTCAAAAATAAAAAAACAAATACACATCACGGTACGACATTAGGAGCCTAATCATAAACAAAGTCATAGCGCGGGCAGGCGATGCCATGCGACGGAGTGGGTCGGGAGAGCAAGAAATTTCATAAGGACGTAGTCGCGAGCAGAAGCTAGTGCTACTAATATTATAAACGTGAAAGTTTGTAAGTATGGATGGATGGATGGATGGATGGATGTTTGTTACTCTTTCACGTAAAAAACTACTGAACGGATTTAGATGAAATTTGGCACACGGATGGTTTATAACCTTAACATATAGAATACTTTTTATCCCGATATTCCCACAGGATCGAAACATATGCGGGTACGAAACCACGGGGCGCAGCTAGTATTAAATAAAAATTAAATACTGTTCATTGGTAAGCGCATCACTTAAGAACGGCTGAACCGATTTGGTTATTTTTTATTCTAAAATGTTCTTAATAGTACGAGTTAGGCATTTATGGGAATAAATAAAGGAAAAGTTTTCCGAAATTTTTCAAATACTGGAAACACTGAATGTCCTTTTTTCATTGGGATTTTATAATTATGAATTAATCAAATGATAGTGGAGTAATTGCGTAGCACGTTGACAGTAGCAATGGCTTTCATTTTGACAGTTCAACAACATTCATTGCGTTATTTACGTTGTCGAACATATTAAGCAATGGATTAGCAATTTCCTTCAAAATGATTCAGATTATGCTTGACAGTGCGGTCAGCCTTTTAATAAATATTTTTTTAAAGATATATCTTCTTGTTGAGTATCCAAAAATATTTCAAACATTGTTATACAAACAAAAAAGAAGGTCCTTTCAGAAGCTAATACTCATTATGGGCAAAAATATTGCTTAAAAAAGTATCTATCGAAATGGAAACGTCAGAAATCCTAAAATTCACACGAGTACTACAGTGTATGTCGATATAAATTAAAAAACCAAAAAAAAAAGAACGGACGCAATCCTGAAAACATTATTACAAACAACCTTTTGTGTTCAAACGATTAAAAAACGAGTTAACTCAATGGCGGTTCATCACAGCCAGCGATACAATTAAAAATATAATCAAAATGAGTTTCATTACTAAAACATGAGAGCAGGGTTTTAAGGCAATTAGTTTCACGTCATTCTGTTGTGTTTAATTATTGCACACATTTATTTACACATTAGGTTAACGGGAAAAACGGGTCCCTCTTTTGAAATAAATTGTCTGTGTTGTAAGCTGGACTTTATGTGCACCACGTAATTAGATAACTTGACAATTTCTGTAGCATCATAATCCATTACGTGTTTACTTTAGCAACGTTATCTTCAAAAGGTACACGACCGATCAGAGCTTGCAATGGATTTCAAAATCAGGAGTAGAGTGATTGTGTAGCGCGTTTCATAGTAGATGCCAAGGGACTTCGGACCCTAACAATTTGTTACATGTATCGTTACTTGCGTTGTGTATTTTTGGAACAAAGAAACTCGGTCTATTGTCCGAATTCTTATCTATAAAGTAGTAATTTGGTTAGGGAAAGTCAACGGAAAAATCATTGAAATGGCTCTGATAAAGAAAATGAAAAAAACATTTCTGCGTTCTTCCTGTTATTTCGACAAACATTTTATCGAAATTATTGTTCTTTTCTTCCTTAAATATTTTAAGCACATCCTGGAAATTGGCGTGAATTGTATACTTTTCGTGGAACAATCTTTGTTTTAATGAAGTGTTTTATTTTTATCAGTAGACCGAGTTCCAAACGTCGAGATACGAAGTCGTACAAAGGTCGACGATATCGGAAAGCGTATTATGGAACTCAAATGGAGTTGGGCAGGACACCTGGCAAGGTGCAGTGATGACAGGTGGAGTAAGACTGTGATAGAGTAGCGTCCTAAGACTGGAAGATGAGATGTCGGTCGTCCGGTGGCGAGATGAGCGAACGAAATTGTTGTCATGGCGGGCAAAACCTGGATGAGGCTGGCACAGGAGCGTGGGGATTTGCTCAAGAATAGAGAGGTGTATGACCAGCAGTGGGTAAAGACGAGCTTTCGATGATGATGATTTTTATATGTACCTATTAGGTAGCTATCGGAATATGATCACGTTTTTAATAAAGTGAAAATAAAATATGGAAGGACCACTACAGTTAACACTGTAGTTAAATCGTCAATTTTGCTTGAAATAGGGATCAATGTTAGAGCAGCCTAGTTTTAGTAGCTTTTCTAAAAATAGTACCTAAAACAATTCAATAGTGGTTATTATAGTAGTGGGTACCTACTCCACTACACAACATAAAACAGCAACAGTGAGTGTTAAAAAAAAACCTTGTGTATACTCGGCTTTGATACTACCATTTCACGAATTAGCTTTTCAAAATCAATTCATCAAAAGTGTTTCTCTGTTTCAAATGCATTTGTTAGCCTCCATTTAAAAACGGATTCGCTTTTAAAAAAATGTTTATTTACAACGCATCTGAAAAATGATTTTGTATCGACGAAT
Organism: Apamea epomidion; assembly: GCA_947507525.1. Lineage (NCBI taxonomy): Eukaryota > Metazoa > Arthropoda > Insecta > Lepidoptera > Noctuidae > Apamea > Apamea epomidion. Next base: position 12,787,734 of record OX382237.1, read on the forward strand.
TAATACTTCGTGGCGCCATATTGTCCGGCTAAATTGTTTCGGGAGTGCTAGGGAAGGGAAGCGGGGTGTAAAGAAACGAATACTCGTGAAATGTGACTGCGCAACTGTTATTTCTAACAAATATTAGTTTTCCAAGAACCGGTGATTAAACGGTCCATGATTTGATTCGATTTCGTCAATTATATTAATAAATGTTTGCCGAGGCGCCAAGGGAACCCTAGAAATTCGAGTATTACAGTAGCTAATTAATTATTCTTGGGAAACTTTTGGTTCCGAAATGTTAGAATGAAATTGTAATTAGCAACGGATATTATTTTACCGTAAAAATTAAATGATATTCTTGCCCTTGATTTCTAATTTATCTTACTGGAATTATAATAATACTACGTTGAAATAAGTTGCTATAATTTTTTATTATTTTGATATTATATAAAAACAACTATGTAATTTAGCTCATACTAACTTCTTCGCTACCATAAAGTCACTGGAATCTTTTTTTGTTCCTCTAGCCTATAATGTCTAACTGCTGGGCAAAATGCCTCCCCCATATTCTTCCACCATTTCTTGTGCTGTGCCTTCTCCGGTCAATTGGTTAGGAAGGAGTCCAAATTGTCACGTCAGCGTTTCTTAGGCCAGCCTCGGTGACAACGCCCGTCTTCAGGCACCCACTGAGTGATGACTTTGGCCCATCTGTCTGCATGCATCCTATAAATGTAACCGGCCCAGTCCCACTTCAGCCACGCAGACTTGCCACTGGAATCTTAGTAAATGAAAATACCTATAGGTGAGTCCCAAAACTTGGAACAGTTATCTGGTATTCCATCACTATGAAACCCAGTGTTATTATTAATTGTCCCAACGTTCGCTACATATGACCTTCTCGTTTGTCCATTTAGAATTTTAGGCTCGTATTCAGGAAAAATTGTACATTCATAATAGCAATATTGTCCAGCAATTCTTTTGGGAACAGTGAAATGTCCGGTTCGTGATTGTTTAATTTTGGTATCACAAATCCCTGTTTTTTGACCAAACCTGTTCCATATAAAAATGATCCGTCATTTTATAAAATGGAAGTTAGATTTTCTATTCTGCTTTATTATCAGGGATTTGGGACCATGTTTGTTTTTAGAATACGTGATAAAAATACATATTAGAATAGATTGGATGTTGAATTTGTAACTAGAATTTCTACCTACCTACTGTCAAATAACTGTATGGTAAATATCTCTATTTAATATTGGGCAATATTTAATTGATCCTTTAAAAACTAAGCGTAAAATTAAACGTACTGACTGTAAGCTACCTGTAATTGTGTGTGCATTACAGGATGATGTATGTATATTATACAAGTTCTATAATGGTATAAAATAATTGTAATGTAGCTCGTTGTTAATCCTTAACCACATAAACTTATTATTGACCTTCTAAGGATGTATGCTTTTTATCAATAAATGTTCCTCTAAAACTTTTTGTGCATATTAAGAAAAAAAGCGTACATACTGATGTAAGTACGCTTTTATACAGAAACGCTTTCTTTTATAAACGTGCCTCTTTTTAACTTTCTGGCCTTTTCTGAAAGTTGGTCACTGTAACTAAGCTAGGGTACCTTGACCAAATGCGTATGGTTAAGTTAGAGCCGTGCAAGCGAAGCTATCAGTGTCGATATCCGTGGTGTCGTGGCAGCAGCCGGCGAGAGCTACATTCAAGTTGGTCGCAGTTGATTCGCTATTTTGAACTATAGGACAACAAAATGAGAATTATTTGAGGCTTATAAAAAGAGGGACATTTATAATATCAAAGTGTACAGCCGCCAGCACATCAAGCTACTACAATCTGTAAAATTGATTAAATACATTTTCAACTTTATCGCTAAAGCATTAAGGTTCAAGGTTGATTGGGAAAATTTGACAGTTTCGGGTAGCTTGATCTGCTGGTGTATGTGCCTACATAAAATTAGGGCATCAAGATGGGGATTTACGTTGGATTAAATAAATGCCTTTAAGTTCAATCGCAGACGTGATAAAAGTCTTTAAAATAGTTTAAAACGTTAATAAGTTCTTGTTTAAATCTCAAAGTCACTTTAGAGATTACGGTTTCTAATCAACCCATTGATCAAAATATATCATTGCAAGCAATCTTCTCAGTAATCGACGTGTTATTGGATCCATCTATCTTCTCAAATGTTACTCGGCTCCATAAATTCTCGTCTTAATACTTTGACAGACAATTCGCACGATTCTATACCTGTTCCACCCAACTTGATTAATCCAATAAAGCCTGAAGATCAATATAGTTCGCCCAAAACTATGTGAGGTGAGACATTAAATCGTCCCTTTACGTCCCAAGTACCAAACTTCCAATGAAATTATTGACTCTAATCGATGTGAAGTTTGCGCCGTTTCAGAATGGTTGTAACTCTCTGGAATTTAATCAACCATCTCAAAGATATCAGGGATTCTATATTAATCACTTCGGTATTCGGTAACTTTGCATGCTTACTCTTTGACACTTCGGGTTCACACATGTTTGTTATTGTTGCCGTAAAGGTATTGTGAAGACTAAGGGGTGAATATATTAAATCTCTGGGCGGAGTACCGTTGGTCTCATCATTGCTTAGGGCTTCAGTAGCTCCTTTGTGCTGGTCCTTAGATTGGTTTTCGGGACGCGTAATGGTATTTGTAATTATTGGATGTTCTTGATCTTCTCTTGTTATATTATTTGCTATTGTTCTTTTCTTTAGCCTTCATGATATTGCCTTTTCTTTGTACCTCGTACACATCTACGTATAACTACAAAAATAAATAAAATTGAAGCTATGAATTGAAGTGTCTGTTTGTAACATCAAAATAACAGTTTTTTATTAAATGCATATGAAAAAATATACTGAACAAAAATTTTTTTGTTAATTTTTTGTCAGTCCTTCTGTCTGTCCGTTTGTTCCTAATGTCCGAAACGGCTAGACCGATTTTGACTGGACTTTCACTAGCAGATAGCTGATGTGATAAGGAGTAACTTAAGCTACTTTTATATCAGAAAAAGAATTTAAGGTTACTCGCAAAAAAAACCCATGAAATCCAATATGCACACGAACGAAGTCACGGGCACAGAGTTAAAGATGAACATTATTACTATACACCGTTAAATTTTGATCGTTTTAATCCTTAAAAGGGGTCATTGTACTCATCATTATGAACAACTTTTACTACGGGACCAACCCTGAAATCGTGAAAAAAAATTCAGTTGATCCATACATTATGTCAAGTTATGCGAACATAAATCTATGGATCAACTGATTTTTTTTTGTCCCTTTTAAGGATTATAACGATCAAAATTTAAAGGTGTATAATATTGTACGAGTACTACACGAAAGTAATTCGCCGTCCCTTAATTTGCGCAATGATTTAAAAACAACATCATTAGGACGGTTCATTTCCCTCCATGATTGCTGTTTTCAACTTCGTGTTGACTCATTAATATTTTATAATAAGTTTTACCAAATAATATGGGGTTTGGTCTTGTGGTTTATTTTGTTTCCATAGCACCGCATGTTTTTAGTTTATTGTGTGCAGCTTTAGATTGGTACAGGCCATAACTACAAGTTATTTGAAATTATTGTTTGTAGAGGTTTTTCTACTATCTAGGTAGGTAGTCTTTGTGCTTGTAGGGTTCATTCCTAGCACACACTTAGTTCAGGAATACGCCACTAGTAGCGCTGCTCAGTTGACAACCTTCTATCATAGCTGTAACATGCGTCTGCTAATTTTATTGAGTAATTTCTATTTATATTATTATTGTGGATTTGTGATCTCGTCCTATCTATTGTGTTTCTTCTGTCAATACTCATTCTGTTTCTATATTTATATATATCGTGCTATGTACGGACACTATATTTCCATAACTTCTACATTTACTTTTGTTTCTTGTTCGCCCGTACATTTTCTACACGAGCTAAATACTTTACGATGATTTATTTATAACATGACGATTTGCACAGATTGTTTACATAATATTCCACATCAGAGCAGGCTTCATGCTAGCGAAGGAGGTGGCGGGATGGGCGAGGGAGAGATCCTCACGCCTCAGCCGCCGCGGGAGACACTCCGGGCGTCGGGAGGCGCGTGACGACTCCTGGCCACCGTAGGCGTGGGCCTGCGGGCGGAGAGCAATAGGTAGCTCTCCGTCCGACCAGGACCAGGCCCGTGCCGGACGGCGCGTATGTGTTCCACGCGCGCCTCAAAGAGATGGCAGCATAGTTGACGGGGCCCGACAGGGCCGAAGCCTGCCGGGGTAGCGGGATAGGATCGTCCGAAAGGGTTACCGCTGCCCTGGAACATAAAGGGCTAAGGAAGGAACACGGGTGGGTTTTAGTCAGTAAGAGTCTGACACTCCCTTCCGCTCCACCCAGAGCGGGAGGGGTCATTTGATGACTTCCGATTCTCAAAAAAAAAAAAAAGGCACTCTTCTATCGAGGTAGCAATAGAACCAATTAAAATATTGAACTAATACAATATGAAATCATTTCGTTTCCAGAAGGTAATTAAACTTTCCTATTTGAAAATTATTTTGAACGAGGACAAATTGGGAAATTAATAACTTTAGTGCCCAAGGGTATAAAAATATTGATTATAACGTCGCACCAAAATCAGCAGCAGTATTTGTTCAGGGGACATACAAGCTCTTTTTTTTAAAATAAATGTAATCCATCTTTACAGGGTGACGTATCACGTCCTGGGCCCCAATTCTGTATTATTACCCGCGAAATCTAACCGTATGCAAACCAGGTCAATATCGTGTCTTGTTAACGGCAAGGAATCGAAATGTCAACCGTACGGACAACATGTATTTTGACAGTTCAAACCACGCCATTGTGTCATAGAGAATACGTTATAAGCAGATGTCGTGATTAGGTAAGGAATTGGCGTGGTTTCGATGTAAGGAATCGTTAAGTGGTCATAGTGAATTGGGGCTCTGGAAGGAATACGTGAAATTACAAGTCACTCTAAAAATATTCTTTGTATAAATAAAAATGAAATGCTGTTCGTTGGTAAGCGCATCACTTGGGAACCGTTGGGCCGATTTAGCTGGCTTTTGTTTTAAAATCTTCGTTTTAGTCTGAATTAGGTTGTTACGTAAACGAAAAATTTGATGAGTTCCACGGAAAGTTAACAAATTTGGAAAAAAAATCGATCGTCCTTTTTTTCTATGGGATTTTCGATCCGATATTACCGAATTTGTTTGCCAAAAAACGTCCTTATTAATTCCGTAACATGGAGCGAAATGTTCATGGTATAACATCGCGTGTCCACCATACGATGTGACAGGCGGAAACAAAGCATTGCTCAACACCTCGTTTGAAAGGACCAAATTGTAAAGCGGGCCCTTAGTATCTGTACGTTTGAATAATGTATTATTCATTCATTCATCGAACAGATTTGAGATCTTTATACACACAAAGGTCGAATTAAACTGTAGAAAGTTTAAAATCAATCAGACAACCCGGTCGCAGCCCACTGCTGGACATAGGCCTCTCTCAGGCTGCGCCACAACACCCTGTCCTCCGCCTTCCGTATCTAGTCTGTCCCAGCCGCTTTCTTTAGGTCGTTTAAAGTAATCAGAACCAATCCAATTCTGAATTGGCCTGTGTTAATTGCAGTGACTGTTCCTAAATTATCCTACGCTAATAAAATATTCGTTTTTCCTAGTTTTGTTAATATTAAAGTTAAGATCGGCTTCCCCTTTTGCCATTAGCATAATACAGGAGAATACTTTGATAAATAAAAAACTTAGTCTCTATTTTCAAAAACCAAAAAACTATTATTTACCGTTTTAATTTCCACGAAACAGTTAAAAACTTGAAGAAACAAAAGCTAAGTAACTTAAAGCGGAAAGTCTAGTCGCAATCTTTTCTCACAACAGACACGTAATAAATATAGGACACACAGAAATAGAACCCAGTACACATTAAGTCTACAATGCACTCTCAATTAAGCTCAAAAATTCCTCGCCACATTACACAGTAGCTACCGAAGTAACAACAAATAACTTGAAACAAACATAACGAGTGAAACATTCCAAGTGCTAACTATAGGAAGTAGGAACATTACATAGAACAAGAATATATAGAAGCGAAATTCACGTTCACAACTTGTTATGTTGTTGGCAACACAACATTTAGTTTCATTTTTCATCTGTCATTACTGTCAATGTCACTAACGTCATTAATCACTGTACAAGAATATATTAAATGAAGCACACAGTTTTTGCATTCAATCTGCATTTTTCATTTATAACAGTTATAAATGTCTACAGTTTCGGGGCGTCAGAAATGTTCAACACAGACAGGATAGCAGATCAGCCGTAGCAACAATCACCGATGAAGTAGACCTGCGGGGTAATTGCATAATACACTATCAGTAGCATGGCTTCCATTTTGACAGTTCAACAACATTCATTGCGTTGTTTACGTTGTTGAGCGCACAATTTTTTCAAATATATGAAGCAATGAATTAGCAATATCCTTCAAAATGATTCAGATTGTGATTGATAGTGTGTCACGCAATCAGGGTGTAGATCAATCTTGAGTAGAGACCGCAAATTGGAAATCGTACGGTAGCGCCCTAAGGAAAGATGGAACCGAGATATTCGCTGGGTGCTCGGTAGCTACTGGATGAGAGTTATAGGCGAGGATCGAGCGATCGATGGCGTGTAATTGGCGAGTCCTATGTCCAGCAGTGGGTTTCTATAGGCTGGCGATGATAATGATAATGATGAATGCTGAAAACGTTACTTATGCGAATGCAAAGAGGGAGCTGCATACAATGATAAAAAAAAAAGAAAATATCCGATGGTCCAAAGTTGGGGAGGGATGGCATATGATGATGAGCTGCACGCGATCATGGACTTTGACAGCCCCGATTTTAGAGACCTTTGAGAGCCCTCGTAGAGGGTTGGGGAAAGTGGTAGGTCTGTACGGTTATTCTATGGTAGTAACTACAGAGCTCTAATCATGTAGTCCGGAACCCCGGACATAGTAACTGGCCGGAACACTTAAATACATTACGTGGACGATATGACCGCCTGGCTTCCCTCGTATAGGAATTTAAATACTTCTAGTTCTTTGTATAATTATGTGTTCATGTTTACTATTTTTCTTGTTTGAACTTGGCTTGCAGGTTGGTGTGTTTTTAGTTTTGTTTTAAGATTGTAGTAAATTTACAGAATTACTCATCTCGGCTAACTTTGATATATTGAAGTATATCAACCACCGATTTTTCTCCTTTGACCTGGGCTTCTTCTAATTAAATGGGTAGGTAATCAATAAAAATTACTCTGAGTCTTAAGCTAGATTTTTTCATACAACATAAACCAAGTTTACGAATAAATCCTACTAATATTATAAACGTGTAAGTTTGTATGGATGGATGGAGTGATGAATGTTGGTTACTCTTTAACGCAAAAACTACTGAACGGATTTGGATTAAATTTTGCACACAGATGGTTTATAAGCAGGGTTAATATATAGGATACTTTTTATTGTAACGATATTCCCACGGGATCGAAACCTATGCTGGTGAAACCGCGGGGCGTAGTTAGTGTACTCATATAGTAGCATATACAGTAGGTATAAACAGTTTGTGTACACAATACACACGACTACTGTCAGTTCGAATTATATAACCCATCACAGTTCATCTCAGTACAAAAGCCGACAATACCATTAAGTACGCCAACGAAACTCAGCCTTCAAAACTCACCAAAAGTAAAATCATAACACAAGATACCAGCCTACTAAGAATGTATGTTACAGCCAAAAGTCTTAATTGGTCAAAAGTACTTTTAACTGAAAAAATCAGGCAAAAGTAATTATGACTGAACACGTTGGTCAAAAGTAGTTTTGTCTGAAAATCAATAGTTAATAGTGAATTTAACTAACAATATGTGGTTAAAAGTGATTTTGGCTAAAGCTATTAGTCAAAACGACTTTTAACCACTAGGGCATCAGTCAAAATCACTTGAAACCAGTTAGTAGAATGTAATAAAATATTTTATGTTGTAAATTCGTTTATTACAAAGGTTTCGGTTAAGGGTTAGATAATGAATACAAGGAAGATGTAAGAAAAATCTAAATAAAAAAAATACAATACAATAATCACAATTACGTTAATTCTATTTTAATCATCATTAATATAATATAATAATAATTTATTGAATCCCAAACTCAGTTTACAGAAACTCTGTGTTCGATAACAACTGCATTAGTATAATACTGTTTCGCAGTCATTAACGCCCACCCCCAAAAAGTCGAGACAAAAGTAAAACTGAAAGACTAAAAATTAAAACTAAACAAAATATTAAAACTTAGAACTTTAAATTAAAGCAACAATATTTCCACTATGTAATTTTATGTGAGATTGTGTGTTTGTATGGAAGGGTTGTGTATGATTTGTGCGTGAGGTGTATGTGTGTGAGGGTGTGTGGGAGTGTGTGGGAGTGAAGTGTCCGTTTGTGCAGGGGGTGTGTGTTTGCGCATGTTATACATATAAAGGGCAGTTGAAAATTGAGTTTACATTTTTCAATATTATGATTCTAATTCTTCATAAGAGAGTGTATGAAGCCATTTATCCGTGATACTTCGACATTCCTGCAAGGTCAGTGGATATATATTGAGCTGTTTATTTACTCGATTATACAAAATGGAGCTAAGGAAGTGATATTGCCGCCGAACAACTTGAACTCTGACAGATTCCACCTGGCAGACTCTGTCAGATCTACGTTTTTGGGTAACGACAACAGGATCGAATGGAAAGGCTGAGTGTCTACACAGCACTACAGCAAGAAGAAACGCGTGTCTGACTTTTGGTAACTCGCAAAGAGCGTACAGTTCAGTAGTTGGAAATCGAACAAAGGTTGTGAGTCATGAGTTTCAACACTGCCCTCTGTGCCCCTTCCAGACGGAGCATTAAGCACTTCGCAGCCCCACCCCAAGCTGCAAAACAATATTTTAGGATGGAATGCGCCAGAGCGAAGTATACTGTTCGTAGTGTGGCAAAATCAGCAGATGTTCGCAGGTTTTTAAAAACAAATATTAATTTTCTGACCCTGGAAACCAAAGCCTCAATTTGCTCCTTCCATGTCAGCGTACTATCTATTATAACACCCAAGTATTTAATACTATGGGTGCGCGTAATCTGAGCACATCCGGTGCAATCCGTCGATATTAACCCGCATTTATGTGCCGTCAGAGTATAGGGAGAAGGAGGTTGAGAGCCTCTACTTGGAGCAAATGTAATGAACTTGGTTTTTTCTACGTTGAGGGTTAGTAAGTTTTTATTCAGCCATTTCATTGCAACAAGCAGAGTGGACTCTGCATATGAGCGGGTTTGCAACCAATCCTTACCATGAATGATCATGACGGTATCATCTGCGTAGGTTATAATTTTAACGTTAGTTAGAGCCAGATTACATAGGTCATTTATGTAAATAAGAAACAGGGTAGGGTCAAGGACACTACCCTGCGGGACTCCGTATGTTAAAAATTACTGTTTGCTAAAGTGATTTCCTATCTGAACGGTTTGAGAACGTTCACTCAAGTAACTCCTTAAAATATCTAGACACACTCCTCTAACACCAACCTGTTCCAACTTTTCCAGCAAGAGGGGAATAGCGAGTGACTATTGTTTTGAGCTTATTCCACGTCCACTCGGCGCGATGATAAAGAGGTTTTAGTTATATCAAATATTAATTTGCATTATTGTCGAAATTTAATTGAAGTAAAAATGCCTTTCAATCCTCATAAATCAGAAATGCATATTTATGTTTTTCTTTATTTAAACATTGCAACATACTTACGACTACTTTTAACCAGCTCCTTTGGGCAAAACTAGTTTTGACTGATTTTGCTAGTTAAAAGTACTTTTGACTGGTTATGTGTTTTGACTGCCACATGTACACATAAAATTAATTCACACCTAACCCCATCGAGGAAAGATAACAACTTCTAAGGTTATATTAAATTCCGTCCAAAAGAACTTTCTTCAAGATAAGGTTGGTACGTAATTTCATTTGCGCCGTTTAAAACTTTAACTTCCGAGAGTCTGATTAAATTTTTAACAATATCTTTAATTTATAGACGCTGAAGGAAGTTTTATTGCAAGAGTTTAGGGGTGTGCGTTTCTATCATTTGGTATATATCTTGAGCTTTGAGATAAATATATTTACTACCTATGTTTCTAGAATTCTCTGTTTAAGTGATAAAGTATATGTACTGAAACTGTTTAAGGTCGAAACATTATTACCTACCTAGCTAAGTTAATATGTACATTCATTGTTATGACTATTTTCTTTCACAAAATGCAATTTTTTTTTATATAGGTACGAATGAATTTACGATATGAATCAATTCAGATATTTTGATTCTGCTTCACTTACTAGCTTCACTTACTAAAGATAACACGGCAGTGTCATTACATAATTAACAGTATAATAATTATCATCATCATTTAATTTACTTAGTTCAAAGACTAAGGTCTGATTTTTCAATCATGTGATAACTTTAATCGAGGAATAATTTTGAAATTTTGACAGTTATTTCATACATAAACTGTCAAACGTCAATTTTATTCCATGAATTAAAGTTATCTGGCGATCAAAAAATCAGCCCAAAGTTAAATTTAATTTCATTTAAAAGAAAATTATACATACAAAACTAAAATCCTCTAAAAGTTCATTTAATGATCCCACAAACCTCTGACCATTAAATGTGTATATTAAACAAACATTTTTCACTTACCAAAACTGTTCATAGTAATGGGTAAACAGATGCTCCTCCCTCAAGGGTCCGTGCATTTGGGGGTCCGTTGAAAAGCCGGAAAAGCACTAATCCATCACAAAGAGTTACGACGTCCTAGTCGTTATATACGATCGTGGGACCCACGCGATGGAGCGCTCATATTGGGGCTACTTGTATCGGAGTTGGTTTAGTTTAGTTTGGAGATTTTGTGGCCGGTTGCTATGTAGTGTGTGTTCTGTCGTTTCGGCAAGAATAGATTAAACTAGCTCATGCTATATATAAAAATATAGTTTATAATGTGCGTTTATAATGTGCGCGACGCACAATGGTCCACCTGAAGGACTAAGTGCGGAAACCAAACCCGTAACATAGAACATTATAATGTGCGCTGCATTTAGACCTGCCTTTTCGAGGTAATTTTAATGTACAGACGCCAGCAAGTCAAGCTACCCGAATCTGTCAAATTTTCCCAATCATCCTTAAACCTTAAAGCTATAGCGATAAAGTTGAAAATCTATTAAAGAAATTTGACAGATTGTAGTAGCTTGATGTGTTGGCTTCTGTACCTACCGTAATCATCATATGCCTGCCTAGCCTTTTCCCAGCTATGTTGGGGTCGGCATCCACATCCCAGTTACTGGATAACGCACTACCCCATTGTAGTAATACTGAATAGGAATGAAAATGCCAATCCAATTTCAAACAATCAGCCATGCAGCTGAATACCGGAATTTCACATAGAGCGACTGCCTGTCTGACTTCCACAACCCAATAAATGTAGTACCTAATGCTCAATATGAATAAAAATGACAATCCAATCTCAAAAAATCAACAAAGTTTTTACCCAGTTCTCGCCTTTCATAATCGCCAGAGAAATTAAGCTCAAATTCATAACCCTTAGTCAAATGACCACAAAATACCAAAGAGTAAACAAAACAAAAAAAAAAGTTGGACAGTTCAAAACGGAACACAGCGCGACGTAACGTTGTTTACGGAAAGAAACAACTTGCGATCGGGACGCGGAACGGGACAAAAGTTGTGCGTTTGTGGTCTGTGCGCAGACAAACAAACAACCAATCTAATTATATGGCGCCCAGGGTAACGTGGGTGCTTACAAACAACTAATAATATACAGATGACAAAGATGCTTTATGGCTTTATGACAGTTTTAAATGGAGAGATAGAGGTAAAGCTAAATCCTATTGATAAAAATATACGCGAAAGTTTGAAGTCAAAGTCAAATAATTTATTTCAAATAGGCACATAAAAGGCACTTTTGAACGTCTAAATTTACAAAAACAATTGAATTGATTCTAGTCGCCCCTTCCAAAAGGTAGTTTCGTATGGAGAAAAATAGGCAAGAAACTCCACCGTTAGTCTTTTAAAAATTGTATTGTGTTGTTATCAATGTTCACATGACCTGGCTAAAATTATTTCTGGATTTTAAAAAGCGACTGAGAACCTCTAAGTTTGTTTCGGTGTTTTTTTTTCTGAATGGTCGGATAAGAATCATCGACCTCAGCTAGTTTTCAAAATATTATTGACGTGTAAAAGTGTTTGTATAAACCTGCAGAAATGGAAAAGTTTTGTCCCAAAAGTTGATGACGAAGAAATTTTTATATATGATCTTTGCCTTGCCCCTTTACACGTAAGTAATCTATGTTGCTTTACTGAATATCGAGTTAAACAAAACAAAATATTTTATTTCACATCTGCATGGGCACTTATGAAACGTCAGAAGCTAGGTGCACGGTTCCCATTAGTCGGGATAGTACTAGTTGATACTGATTTGTTCAGCTCAACCCAGCATCACTTTCACGGCTTTATTACTTCCGTGTGAAGTAATTTAGCCCACAGTGTCGACAGTATCCCGTAAACATGGGCACCCCAATCTCTCGTGCCAAGTTATACTGGTATGCACGTTATATTCAGTGGTAATGATTCAGAAGATGGAGTAAATGTCTCATTAGTGAAATGAGGTTTGATCTTGTAGGGTCTTAGAAACCGTTTCTATCGTATGTTGGGTTTTCCGGTCAATGATCATTAAAGTTTGGTAAAGTCTGATACTCATATCCTTGATTACACTAATTTCTAGCATGGGGCATTTCTAGAGGGGCTTGTGGCTAAGTAATAACAGCCGCATGGGTCGATCGATCAGGTTAAATGCAAATGCAGGTCAAATTACCGCTTGCCGCGGTTGGTCCGTGGATGGGTGACCATCTACACATACCAAGACCCCTCCGTGCTTCGGAAAGTACGTTTAATCGTTGGTCCCGGCTGTCATTCGTGGATATTTGACAGTCGTTATGGGTCGTCAGTAGCCCAAAAGTCTGACAACCAGTCTTACTAAGGGGCATCGTATTACCCAGTAACTGGGTTGTGGAGGTCTAATCACAGATAGGCAGTTGCTCCATGTAAAATACTGGTATTCAGCTGCATCTAGTTAGACTGGAAACCGACCACAACATAGTTGGGATAAAGCCTAGGTAGATGGTGATGAGAACAGACGATCTATTCTATAAAAATCTCACCGTGAAAAGTTAGGTGAAGTGAGCTTAGAGTGAGCTGTCAATAGTGTTCCCTAGCATTAGTTGGAATGACAGCTCACTCGATCCACGCTCACTTAAATTTTCACGGTGAGATGGTTACAGAATCGCACTGCAGTACAGACAATTTTCAATGTACCTATGTATGAGAAGTATTTTTTTTTACAAATTCGGTATGAGTTTCATTTCGAACGTAGTTTATTATGCACTCCTATGACGGGTACAGGTGACTAAATCGCCACAATGTGTGTGCTAACCAAAAAACAATATTATGAAATAGACAATACATAGACACAAGACTAGCAATTACATTAGCAATTCAGTTATTGTTTTCAAAACTTTTCATAAATCTCACATTTGACAAGGCCACATCAGTCAAGCAGATTAAAATTAAATTAAGTGACACAGCTATTTGTTTAAGAAACTTAAAATTAAGTCTTAGTCCACGGCAATCAGGCTTTGCTTATCGCGATTCAATCCACGAAGACTGGATAACTTTTATTTTTTCTTTTGATAAAATTAAACGCTTCATAAGAAAATGCGACGAAAATTTTATATTCTTCTAGCGTTCTCTTGTGGAGATCTTTTTTTATTTATTTCGCATTTTACTTGTTAACTTTTTATCGTCTTTGTATTTGCTTGAGGCCTTTTTCTAAGGAGGTTAAAAATCTTTTCCCGTATCTTAGACCAGGGCTTTCTTTTATACCTGAATAAAAGGTCAGTGTATTTTATTTATATTTTATTTGTCCCAGCCCGCTTTCGTTGCAAAAGAAAAACGTTTGTTGCCTTTTGTTTGTGATTCGTAAATAAACTTTCTGATGTCAAGAAAAAGTCTCTCAAGGGTTGTTTAATATGTAGGTTTAACTTTTGATTCACATTTGAAGTTATGATAGCTTTATTGTAGATATATGGTGAACTAATAAAGCATTTAAACTTTTGACATGATGTTTTTTGCATGATGTTCTTAACTAATAAAAATATTATTTTTTATTTTGTGAGTGCATATAGGTAACCATCCATTAAAAGTGCAAACAAATACAGGGTGTAAAAAGACCATTACATAGCCGTCAGCTACGTATTCTGTATATCAAGCTAAGTAGGTAAGATTGCACAAAAGTAATTGTTGGGGAACGACTTTTATTTTTGGTATAAAAATTTGCTGTTTTCGTCAGTGCGCAATGCAAAACATTGTGCTTATGGGTGCACCGTGCATGCAACGTTACAGGGGTCGTTGGGGTCTGTAAATTTGTGTTATATAATTAAATACCAGTTTTCGTAAAAAAAAAACGTCAGTAAAACTTGGAATTTTGACCTTCAACATCTTCGTAACCCGAAGGTTCCCGGGTATGGTCCAGTACAAAAAAAATATTACAATGACGGGGAGTACAAGTGACTCTCGGCTTAGTTAAGTGTCTTTTTACACCGGTTATAAGTCAATTCAGTCTAGTATTCTATTATAGATTAAGGGCTGCTTTTTCCAACGCCATATAACTTTTTCGGAGGAATAATTTTGAATTTTTGACAGTTCTTCCATACAAAAACTGTCAGACGTCAATTTTATTCCACAAATAAAAATTATCGGTCGATTGAAAAATCAGCCCTTAGTAGTGTAGCATGGCATGGCATGTATTTAATCAAACCGCAAATAATTTTCATTTTACTTTTTTTTTAATATTATTGAACAGTCTAATATAATGAATGCGCTCTTTTCGGGAACTTCTAGTAATTCTTATTTTGGGGTACTGAAAATACTAAATAGACAACTAACTGCGAGCAACTGGAATTGCATTTGCCGACTGCTGACGTGGCACCGCTCGCTTCGCTCGCTCGTCTCGTGCGTGGTTTTTCCATTTTCCACCTCACCTAACCCGGTGGGTCAGGGTATCCTAGCTTTGTTACTACGACCAACTGTGAGAAAAGGCCAGAAACTTATAAAGAGGTTCATGATAGAAGGTCAATAAGGTTTTAGAGGATCAGTTAAACATTTTCTGTACCTATTCTATTATTATAGACCGGACATATTTTTCTTTCTTATATTGTTTAACAAAAAAGCAGTTTATGTATATTACTTCCTATTATTAAAGAACACATGCATAACCATGTCGGAGAAGTGAAGTAAAAGGTTTGTTTACGTACTAGTAGCGCCATCTATTAGCGTTTTATATACCTTAGTCGGTTAATCAAATCGATTACAGCTGTCATTGAGTCAATAGTTCAAGTCGAGGTTGTCAATGATCTGTCGCGTGTAGCGTTGGACATCTGTCAAATGCCAAGGTGAGACTAGTGTGTTAGCGACACGACTCATTTGACATCCAAAGTACGACCGCGCCGGGTGTGCGCACTGATTCTGCTCAACCACGTGCAACATGGCGGACACCTATGATATTTCGGATTTAAATCCCTCTACATCTCCGACAACCATAGCAAAATCAGCCTATAATGTTCCCACTGTTGGGGCACAGGCCTCCTCTCGGTGAGAGTAGGTCGGCTTGGTAGATGTCACATGTCTTCGAATTTATGGTTCTAGGACATGCCGGGTTCCTCACGATGTTTTCCTTTACCGTTTTGTGAGCAGTTGTGTTGAAATAATTTTAATACACAAAGTAAAGCGCCTGCCTGGGTTCGATCCAACGAGCTACAATAAAGTAAGACCAATCCCTAAAGTAAATAATATCTAGTGTCAGCACAATATTAATAAAACCTACCCATACATACCTCGGGCATACAGGGTGAGTCTGTCAAGCTAAATAACTTTACTTTTAATAAGATAAGTTCAGAATTCGGGAGTGAAACAGCTATTACAAAAATCATTACAAATGTTGAATCTTGGAAACTTTGTCAGGGCTACAGATAAATTACGTTCCTCTGTTACCTACTTGAGGGCTCGCGATGATCCTGCACATTCATAACATTTTTCTGGACTTTGGGTAACGAACTGATTGTTGAATTACAAATCAAAGTAAGTGTTTATTTTTTTATTGTTTTATTCTTCTTCTCCTTCGTGATGCTGGCCCAACTGCATTTTATATCTGATTGGCACAAAACTTTGTCACTCCTACGGCGTTGTCAGTGGCAGTGCAGAATTCACTTTGAGTTCATGTTTTGGAACACAGAGGGCAGAATAGGAGGTGGAACGTGATGTTGGTTTAATTTATAGCCAAGATCACCTTGTATGTACATGGTTTTATCGGCTTATAATTCAAATACATCAATCAACTCAGCCTATCGCAGTCCACAGCTGGACATAGGCCTCTCTCAGGCTGCGCCTCATCACCATAGTCCTCCGCCTTCCGCATCCAGTCTGTATCGGCCACCCTTCGGTCCATCTAGCTGGGGGGGCGTCCCACACTACGCTTGCCAATGCGCGGTCTCCACTCCACGACTCGTCTGCTCCACCGGCCATCGGTCCTTCGATGATTAGGGCCAGCCAACTGCCAATTCAGCTTGCTTACTACGCGAGCTATTTCGGTAATTCCGGTTCTTTTCCGGATAACTTCGTTTCTGGTTTAATCCTTCAAAGAAAATCCGACGATAAGTCAATTACATATTCATAATTATTCACCCTGTATACTGTTAGGCTAGTATCGTGAATATCTATCTTTCTTGGGCGAAATTAATATGTCTACAGCCTGTGGTTTATTATTATTTATTTGTTTTTTCTTTCTCATAGACATCTAGATTGATGGTGTCTGGATTTTTGTTGATGTATGGGCAAAAATAACATTTTGATGACGTCATTATGTTATTGATCGTGAAGATTTTTATACCTAGTTCATCATCATCTGCCTAGCCTTTTCCCAACAATATTGGGGTTGGCTTCCAGTCTAACCGGATGCAGCTGAGTACCAGTATTTTACATGGAGCGACTGCCTATCCGACCCCCACAACCCAGTTACTGGGTAACCATTCGTAAGACTGTTGATCAGACTTTCGGGCTTCTGACGACCCGTAACGAGTGTCAAAGATCCACGAATGACTGCTGGGACCAACGGTTTAACCTACTTTCCGGAGCATGGAGGGGTTTTGTACATAAAGATGGTCACCCATCCACGGACCAACCGCAGCAAGCGTAGCTCATTTCTTATATGTAGTTTGTAATTATAAATGTCGCAAAACAATATTAGTAAAATCCTGCCCCATTTATGTAGCTAGGTAGGAAGGTATAAACTGAAGAAGTTGACGAAGATTTTCAGGCCTTGAAAACTTGCTGACTTGTTTTTTTTTTTTTATAAAAACAGATAGATTACTTTGAAGAAATCACATAGGTACAGAGTATGAAATTATAAAGGATTGAGATAATCTATTTTCTTCGACTCAAAAATGGGTGTGTAACGTTTGAAATAATAACAAAAGTTCTAATGATCATGACCTAATTTCATTTAGTATATATATATTTTAATATAACGATGAAATGATATAATGAATTATTAATATAAATTCATTTTACCTTATTTTATATGGTTTAATGAACAATTTGTATAATGCACATTTGAATTAATATTCAATTAGTATGATATTCAGTTACTATAATATTCAAAATGTATACGTAACGTGTAATATAATTTACCATATTGTTATGGTATTGAATTATATGGGTTAGGTTAGGTTAGAACAGTGACCATTAACGAGCGAAGGCGAGCGAGCGAAGCGAGCGTGCCGCGGCAGCGGACGCCGAGCGCCCGATCCACTCTATTGTTGGTGTTGTGGGTTGTGGTTTGGGTTAGATGAGGTTATAACAGTATGATGTTTCCTGTAATTTACTTATTCATTACAGAATTTTGGCTGAAAATTAGTGTATATGAAAATTAGGTCAACTGAATATTATATAAGATCATTATAAAAATTAAAATGTATATGAAATGAACGTTATACTAAATTTTATTAGAGCAAAAGAAGGTTTTATGAAATATAACATTCGACCACATGAAATTAGGCTATTTATTTTTATAGCATATGAAAATTATATCATGTGAACGTTATATCAAGTGATATTATACTATCTGTTATTATACCATATATTACACACCCCTCAAAAATACACATAGTGAAATGAAACACTCTGTTCTTGCTAATACTTCTTAATCGCAAAATTGTAATCTTAAACATTCCAACGACAACTGCTTCTGCACTTCATTTTACCATTTAAAATTATTTCTGCCCCACACAGAAATAACGTTAATATCAACGTTAATATAACCGATATTTCTAAGTGTTGCCAAAATAAAATAATACATTCAGTTGCCATTATGAAAATACATTTAAAAGTTTGTTACAATATTAATAATTTGTACTTTGACAGTGTTACCACGGTGGATATTATAAGCCGGTATTAAAATAATATTTAAAATAAATTGTTTGTGTATTATTTCTAGCCATCTTATGGATTGTATTCATCCACTGCTGTCTAGCCTACAACTAAGATTAATGGCTTATCTTAAAGCAAACAGACCTATTGAACCTTCAATCTTTTAAACAAAGTGGTGTCCCCGATGCTCTCACATTTATTGCTCTTCGGCCCAATGACACAGCGTCAAGTCTTATAGCTATAAATCTCTCAAAGCCTTAGTACCGGGAATTCCAGAGGAATGTGTGAAATATTGTTTGCTTTTCAGCCTAGGGACACGAAGTTATACATGCGTAACATTTTCCCATAATAGGAGACAATTTATGTGACATTATGACATAAAAACCGGTCAAGTGCGAGTCGGACTCGTACATGAAGGGTTCCGCAAACCACAAGGCAAAAAACGCCGAGAAATACACCTTTAATTTTGTTAACTTTATTTTTATTATTTACTAGCGGACCCGGCAGACGTCGTCCTGCCCGAAAAAGCAGCGCCAATTGTGTATACAAACCTTGTTCTGAAATTAACAAACACAAAAAAAAAAGAATTATCCAATTTGGTGCATTCGATCGGAAGTGACGCGCGTACATACGTTTCGGTGGTTCATTTTTATTTATATTGATTGTTTTGCAGCGCGAGGTAATAGAAATACACACTTTGTGAAAATTTCAACTGTCGACTTATTACGGTTCATGACATACAGACGGATAGGGAAGACTTAGTAATAGGGTTCCTTTGGCACCCTATGGGTACGGAACCACAAAATGTACAAACATAAATGACCTTCCTTCACTAATTGAAAGAAAGAATTTAGAGTATGCAAATGTTTGTAGACTTTGTGCAAATGTTTTAAGCTGTTATGCACTACCCAACTTGGGGGGAAGGGGCTTGTGGCTAAGTAATAACAGCCGCACGGGTCGATGGATCAGGTTAAGCTACGCTTGCCGTGGTTAGTCTGTAGATGGGTGACCATCTTTACATACCGAAAATCTGACAACTAGCCTTACCAAGGGGTTTCATATTTCCCAGTAAACTGGGTTGTGGAGGTCAGATAGGTAATCGCTCCATGTAAAATACTGGTACTTAGCTGCATCCGGTTAGACTAGAAGCTGACCCCACCATAGTTGGGAAAAGGCTAGGCAGAATAATAGAAAGAATAAAAATAAATGATGTACCTACCCAGCTAACACACAAACTCTATAACAAGCCTGTTAGAACTTGTAGACTTTAAAAACTTTAATACCTCTACAGCCTTATTTACCTATATTTGCGTAGTACCTACCTAGTATTCACAAATGTCCATACATAAATCAAAACAAAAGTTATTTGTTTAAACTAAGCAGAATTACCCCTTTTCTAAACGTCAAAATTACATAAGACAGTCCCCCGAAACGAGCACCCCCACCACTTCCTAGTGTTTTAGCTAGGTAGAAGTAGTAGTGCAACAAAGTCCCCAGCAGCTAATGCTAGAGGAATAAAATCATTGTCCCACGACAGTAAAACGGGGCCCACAGTACCTCAGATTCATACCAACCAATGATCAAGGCTATAAAAACTTAGTCTCCATACAACGAAAGTACCCCAACTAATATTACAGCAATTACGCCGTATAAAACACGAAACTTCTCACATAATATTCGCGACACAGGTAACGTCATACTTGTTAACAAAGTATGAAAGTGTCAAAACTATCGCGCCAAATTGTTTTGCTACATTGTCCCGGTGGAGCGGTGTTTCATAACGTCCCATAAACTTGAACGTAAAAGTTAGGCTGTGGCGTTTTGAGGCAAGAAAAGCGGAAAAACAATAAGCTGGATTTCCTAGACGTCTGAAAATAAAAGAACATTGATTTAAAATCAAAATATTTCCTTTCACATAAACCTGCATGGGCAGTTACGACACTGACACGTCAGAAGCTAGGTGCACGGTTCCAATTGATCGTTTCTTATGGAGAAGAGCCAACCAGAAACTCCACGGTTACTCTTTTAAAAATAATTGGATTAAACAACGTTTTCACATTACAGTAGGTATGGGAGGACAGCGTAGGCCTGACAAGAAGTATCAGGAACTTAATAAAATAAAATAAATGGTCTACAGATCTAAAGTCTACAAAGCCTACAAAGTCCTCACATTTACAAAATATGAAAGAATCTATCAAAAATTTAGAATTGTCTGTATATAATCTCAAAGAATAAAAGGATTAAATGTATCCCATATATACAACGTGTAACTGAATTAATGCACATTATGAAAGTAGTTTGTTCAGAATCGTTTGCTGAATGGATTTCTGTAATTTTTAATGTCGGTATTTTTATATCCCAAAAATAATTGAAACTACATAAATTACTGTCACGTTTTCGCTGTACAGTCAAAACATGCAAAAATGGATGAAATACCTACTACGTGCTACGTGCATGCACACAGTCGCACATGTATAAAGGTCTAGCCTTTATACATGTGCGACTGTGTGCATGCGTCGATTTGTAATGTAACCACAATTTTCTCCCACAATCAGTATAACTAATTTAATAAAAAAACGATGTTTTTTTATTAAATTAGTTTAGTTTTTATACATAATAATAAAAATTCAGTGTATGTATTATGATTATAACATAACATTCTAATTGGGGTGTTTGGTGGTGTACGTTAATTCCGGGACATGTTGTATATTTTTTTTTTTTATTAAGTTGCCCCACACTAGGAATTTCTCCTGTATCGTGGGTGCGTTTACAAACATTTAAACTCACATACACAAACAGCCAGACCCGGAACAACTACTTATAGGCCATAGAAATATTTGTTCCGTGCGGGAATCGAACCCGCGACACGCAGCGCAGCAGTCAATCGCTTAACCACTGCGCCAACCGTGCCGTCATATATATTAATATATAGTTAATATTCATACCCTTACTGAGGGGCAAAAACCTTACTTTCTCCGTTCAAACCTCATTATTTTGTGTGATTTCTGGAAGCATCTGTCCTGCATGCGATGTTCAGATCGACATGCCACCGTTACCGTGGTCGCCCTCGGACAATGCCATCTATCTAGCAAAATAATACTAAATGTAGATATTGCAAATAACATAACGGCTGACTTTGCCATATCTCGTAGTCTTGAATGAGAATAAGGTACACTTCAAATGCAAAACAAAAATAAAATAAAAATGTAATACTGATACCATCCATAAATAAAAATAAAATGTCAATATATCCTATGTTATGTTAGTAAATAAATAATATCCTTTTGTCCTTACACTGGATTAAAATGAGCCAATAATAATTAGCCGTTCCTTTTGCTAACATGGCGTACGTGCTCATATTCATCAAATCATCATAATCCACACATCCTTTCCCAACACTCTCACATAAGCTTCCTCATATAACAAACACACAATAAATTTAAGTCCAAAATCTCCATTCACATCATCCGCTATACGCTCCATATCCTGACCCTTATGGGCCCGTCACGTACCCTCGGAAGTGTCGCCAACAGAGCATGCAATTAGGCGACGTTTTGTGCAAATAATTATGCCCAGAGTATTTCGTTCCTCAGTTTGCACCTCTTAATTCACAACAAGCAGGTATCGTGTGAACCCACCGTCGTCGTTACGAACAGGACAGATTAAAGCGTCTGAGAATGTCGGTTGAATGAACATGTTGAATTCTTAACTCGTTTCTCTATTTTCATTCTAATGTAGGAGTAATGTATCAAGTCAAACAAATTGGACCGAAAAATAAAGGGAGGGATTTGTATCTGTCAATTATATCCGAGAGTACTTCGAAGTAAAAATACAATGTCTATGATGTGACTATTTGATTAAATTGAAAGTTGGAAAGTAAAAAAGACAGTCTTTTGTTTGTTGATTAAATTGGAGTTGTTGGTGAAATGTTGGATTGGATTTCTTTGAGGTTGTTGACCTGTGGAGCTAGACAATGGCGTTTATATGAAAAATAACAATGAAAATGAAAGACTGAGCTTGTTTTTCTAATTGTAATTGAAATGAAGCGATGAAAGGACATTTTAATTAAGAACCCGATTTTTTTCTTCTTTTGTTTTATGTTACACTGTAATAAAAAAAAAATAGATAATGCATAACGGCTAGTTTTATTAAAAAAGCATGTTGAAGTTTTGTATCTAAGTTTTTTAATATTGATTTAATATTGACATCTCTACAAAATACAACATACAAATATTTAAAGTTCCACTTTGTAACAAAAGTGACGTCATGACACTTCCATGGTCCTTTAACATCAGCACGGAAGTGACATAAAGAGCAGCTCTGCAGCTATAAACTGTCACCGGCACCATTCGCTTTGTGAATGATCGATGCCAAAGATTACTTTGTGATGGTGTGCCGGTCCTTCTTTCACTTAAACTAGTTAGCCTGGGGCTAAAGTGTCGTATTACACGAACATAGGGACACGCAAGCAGGGTTAAGTGGTATGGAAGTGTGTTGTTACTTGTTAGGTTTTTATGAGAGGTAAAAGAAAAAAAGTTGAAAATAATTTATACCATATTTCAGAAAAAAATTGTAACCTAGGGGATTTTTAGCACGGTAATGTTTATTATATACGATTATTTTGAGTACTTACATAAATAGTTAAAATTACATACAAAATGGACCAACGTTTCCTTACTAAAGATAGGTACTTAAAGGATGAATAAAAGGCTACAAAAAGATGGTATTCGAAATCATCTTGATTTATGTCGTGTCCTAAAACAAGTTCATAAACACAACCGTAAACAAAACAAATCATATTCACGGACCGGCCACTCAAAGCAAAATTATTCAAACCCTCATTGAAAAACAAACAAAAACAATGAACCACTTATTAAACAGTGAAACATGTTCAAAGAACGTAACAAAATGGAATGAATCAATGTTCAAACAAAGCGCGCATTCCGTCGCGATCATTGGCAAAACGGAACGTAGTCTAGACGGATTGTAGACAAAATATGGACGCTTTATTCTGAGGTGCGAGAGTAAAACGATATTGAAGTTGTATTTTGTTTAGGTTAATTTGTCGTGACTGTCTTAAATATGTTGTTGGATCATTATCTTCTCAGATCAGATTATCTTATTAGTTAAAATTGTTGCTGATAAAAGATCCTTATCTGTTTTTCTTAGAAAAAATAAAATAAAATTAATGATAGATTTGTGGATACGGCTGGCGAAATAGCGATAATTAGGCAATGCCTGAAAGTAACGAACGATTGGTGAATCATATTTTCCACCTTCTCCACAAATGCGAATAATCTCTGATTGTTTTTAATGATTTAACAAGTCATCTTAAAGTTCTGTGTTCATAGCTTCGTATTTACAAGACAAAAAAGATCCAGCGGCACCACCAGCACCAAGTTCTTTGGACATTCTCCCATATTGCAGAGACGTCATTATTTTCTTCCCTAAATTCGGCCCAAATAATTCCAAGCTCGTAACTCCCCATAGCCATCGCGCCTGCAGTCGGGCAGTGGTGGGCGGAGCAGTGATACCAGGCAACTGTTTACTTTGTACCGCACCGCGCCCCCTAATGCATCACATTCTTATCTATACACTGCAGTGCGCTGTGGAACCACTGGGCAAAATTAGCGGATATTTTCTGGGTGAAGCTCCCTGAAACAATAGGCTGCTGGGCGGCATGGGGTGTTAAGTGTAGAACAAATAATTAATGAAATTAGAATTTAGTGTTAAAGTTAAAGTATTCAAATAATCAATTCAAAGCCATTTCTTTTAATGTTAGTTAGAATAGAATAGAATACTCTTTATTGTACACCATACAAATTACAGAACATAAATATATAAAATTTTACAAAGTGTGACACAATGGGCGGTCTTATCGCTAAGAGCGATCTTTTAAAGACAACCTTTGGATGGATTAAAATTAAGGAGAGACAAATATATGTAGTAGGTAGTCTGTGGTATACCATTTACATTATACAATTAATTTATACATGAAGTATATTTTACTCGTCTAAATATATATCCATATAATAATAAACATGAAACAAGAGCAAGAAAAAATAAAATAATAATAAAATAATGATGATGTTTAAGGAGAGAGGAAGTGCTTTTGTATCATAATTTTGAAAGCGGACAAAGATTGAGCACGCCTTACCGATAAGAGCAAGTCATTCCATAACCGTACTGCTTGAACAGTAAAAGATTTGTCAAAGAAACGGGTGGAATGCATCGGCATCTGTAGTCTCAGGTTAGTTATTTATGAAACAGACTATAATTTACAAAAGCTGTAGAGTTCGTTCATTAATCTACTAAAAGCGAAAAGTACTACACAACAGGTATCGCTTAATCACTGTAGCCACTATTTTACAACAATGGGCAAAATCCTGTCTGAGCGGATACTTCAGCGATTATCAACTTCTGAAGAAGCACTATCTGCCAATATCGACACACACATCTCACCCTTTGATTCAATGTTCACGACGCCTACAGATACTCGTATGTATGAGGTTGACTCTATTATAAGAAAACACATACACGATAGTGCACCTGGTCTAGATGGAATTAAGCCGTCTCTAATCAAACTGATAAGGGCCTTTCACTTTTGGAATCTTTCACTTACATTAGCAATCTGAGTATGTCGTCAGGAGTTTTCCCAGAAGATTGGAAAATAGCTCTAGTCTCTCCGATACA
Organism: Apamea epomidion; assembly: GCA_947507525.1. Taxonomy (NCBI): domain Eukaryota; kingdom Metazoa; phylum Arthropoda; class Insecta; order Lepidoptera; family Noctuidae; genus Apamea; species Apamea epomidion. Next base: position 12,813,067 of record OX382237.1, read on the forward strand.
TAAAGCCGGTCCTAAGAACTCCCCGGATAATTACAGACCTATATATCTGCTTTGCATTTTCTCAAAAGTCCTCGAGAAATTAATGAATAGCCGTTTAGTTTATTACCTAGAAAATCACTTACTTCTTTTATTCTAATTTTCGGAAATCGGCATGTGTGGGACACACGCATTTTAAAACGCGGCCTGTTTGAGACCGTACTGTAACTGTCCTTTTACACACACAATAAAACTCGGCCGTTAATATACAATACCATAACGCGATTCTGTTCTTTGAAAGTGGTATATTCTGAAATATTGTCAAACTTAAATAACTAAAAAAACAAGTATGTATTCATTATTTACCAGGGATCGTAATTTTATTTGATTGTTTATGTCATTCATAACAGCCTCCTGAAATTTGACGAGGATGCATAACAACAGCTTGTAGCTTTATATTAGTCGCTAATACAATATTGCGTTGTAATCTGGGGAGGAACGTCAAAATCTCATCTATACTGGCCAGCAAAACTAAGTATCACACTTTTAAAATTGGAATAACTTTTTAAGTAACTACACAAGATATACTTTCGAAATAAAAAGAAGTTGAAAAAAAGCTTAATTTTGTATATACAAACTTCATAGTCGAGAACCTTCTTTTAAGAAATGGCTGAAAAGAGCTTTAAAAACAAAAATAATCCTTTTCGAATTATAATTTTACCATTAATTTTTTTTTCAATTTTTTCTTGATCGATGAATCTTGCTACAAAAGCTAAGTTAGACAACAGCACATACATTTTATTTATCATGCCTGTTTCACCTGAAGAATGTGCTAGGATCATGAATTTTCTGGAACTAGGCATTAGTATGCATCGTACTGCAAGAATGGTGGGTGTGACGTTACGAACGGTCCAGAAGATGAAGCCCTCGATAGAGAGCATCGAGTAGCGAGACTGCGATACGCCCGTGAACACATACAGTAGGATGAAAAAGAGTGGTCAAGAATTTTGTTTACAGATGAGTCTCGATTCTCACTTTACACTTCTGATGGAAGGCGTAAAGTCTACAGGCTGCCTGCTGAGCGATACCTTCAAGACTGCTTCTCAGAAAGAGTCGAGTACGGTGGAGGCAGTGTACATGTATGGGCTGGCATATCTTCAGAAGGTCGCACAGAGTTAGTGGCCATAGAAAATGCACTCTGACTGGGGAAAGATATGCCCAAGGATTCTCAACGAGTATGCAGGGCCGTATTTAGCAATTATGGGTGATGGATCGTTGCTGATGCATGATAATGCCCGGCCACAGACGGCTCAGGTCATGCAAGAGTATATTCAGGAGGTTGGTATCAGCGTGATGGCTTGGCCATCAAGAAGTCCTGATCTCAACCCGATTGAGCACGCCTGGGATGAGCTAGAGAGGCTAGTCAGAAGCCGCAGACCACCACCCCCTCAGGTCACTAAAACAGGCCCTGAATGAAGAATGGGAGATATTCCCCAACATAGGGTCCGAATCCTCGTCTTCAGTATGCCACACCGGCTCGAAGCTGTAGTCAGAACCCGAGGAGGCAATACCAGTTATTGAAAATTAAATAACATGTAAAACATACTTATAAAAATGTTAATTGAGTTTTTTGACACTAAGCTAAAAATGGCTATTTTTATTGTTTTAGCTTTTTTTTTCAAGTTAAAAATGTTACTAATGTATAGTTTACTAGTTCCAAAGAAAGCTGATAAAATTCGCTATAAAACTTGTTTTATTTTAAATCTTTAAACTACTACAGTTTAGAAAAAAATTAAATTTTAAAAGTGAAGTTCTTAGTTTTGCCGGCCAATGTATTAATCATCGAAAGAGCACAACGCGCAGTGCTCAACACTCTGTTACATAAACCATATCGTTTTCCCACAGAAATTCTGTTCGCAGAAGCTTCCCCTGCTGAGTGTAAGAAAATTGTATATACTGAACGTAACAACGAAAACCCACATCAAAACTTCGAAAAGGAGTGATTTAAGTTACAGGCCAAAGGCAAATTCTGAGTTCCAAATCCCCCAGTAAAATCTGCAAACGCACAAATACTCCCACATTTTCTACATGTACACGTGTATATAACGCGGTCATCAAACAGTGCAATATAAGAAACTGCACTCGCAAACAAATAAAAAATACACTGACATCTTGGTTACTAAACTTGTCATATGACGAAGTAGAAAAGATTATTACAGTGGTTAAATAGTTTTTGCACACATACAATTCATTCGTTTGTCTCACATACACCTACTCACGCTTAAACACCCTCAAACTCACCATCACACGATCCCACACTCTCACACTCATTCACAACACATGATCATACACACTCACAGTCATTCAAAACACACATGATCACACACTTCATTATTCACATAATAATAGCGTTTTTCTTTTTATAGTTTTATTTCCTTTATTTCATCTAATTACTTATAGATTACATTTTTCAATATTTTTATAAACAAAAAGATAAAAAAAACATTAAAAAATATAAAAAATAGTAACCCACCGGTATCGGAAACAGGGTCCAAGCAGTCAGGGCTCGAGATAAAAGAACCTGCTGACAATGCGAGCCGTGTCCAGAAGTACCGCTTTCTGAATCAAGCCCCTGATCCAGCTGCCCAACGAGAGCCTCCTCAGGTGTTGGTCGAGGCTCTTGGCCACATGTCGACAACCTCGCGAGCCAAGTCAAGATACTTGATTTGTTTATCTTTCTCGGCTTTCACGACGTTCTCATCATGCGGGACGGTTATGTCAACAATCATTGCGGGCCGGTCTGATCGATCCACCACCAGTATATCAGGCTTATTGGCAACAATAGTCCTGTCAGTGATGATGGATCGATCCCAGTACAATGTGATATTTCCATTTTCGAGAACTGGGTCCTGCACATACCTCAGATTCCACTAGACTGTATTTCAGAGCAAGTTGCTGATGGATTACCCTGGCTACAAGGTTGTGTCTATGCAAGTACTCTCCGTTAGCTAGACGAGAACACCCGGAGATTATATGCCTGATTGATTTTCCCAGCCGGCGGCATGCCCGACAGATGTCAACCGTGCCGTCTTTCACAAGAAATCTCGGGTAATTGCTCGTCATCATATCTTCGTCCATAATTGCACAGACAAAACCTTCGGTTTCTCCAAGGAGGTCACCTAAACGCAGCCAGGCTACGGACGCTAGTTGATCTACATCGGGTTTATGTAGGGCCAGGTAAAAGCATCCCTAAAGCTCCTTACTCTGCCATACTTCCATGCGATCATTGGTGTCAAGCACTACTGGCATGCGCCAGTTCTCTTTAGCCAAGGAGAGCGGAGTGAGGCCCTTGTCCACCGCGACCACATCTCGATGGATCCCCCCGTCGGTTTCTAGGAATTAGTTTTATTTACTAGTTTTATTATTATTTTCTTTTAATTCTCGATTTGATTGTTATGATTTATTTAATTTTGAATCTTAGATTTTATTTAGTTTTTTTTTTGTAATTTGTAGCAAACATATTTTACTTTTATTGATTCGAACATGTTTTTTAAAATAAATGTTTAAATGGTTAACCCTCCATATTGGTGCCCAAGATACAGGCTTGCCTAGTTTGGGGCCAATGTAAACCCTCTGTAATCTTTTGAGCAATAACGTTTTTATTTATTTATTAATCTAAAAAAAAAAAACAAAAAACGTGTTGTTAACTAGCTTGGAGTGAATCTATTTTCTCCGTCACTTTGCGATACATAGGTTCGAAAAGTTTTGATTCAGCCAAGTTTTAGCAAACTTTACTTTATGTCAACTTAAACACAAAAGAATGGACTAAGTAAGCTACCTTATTCCCATAGTCATATAGTCAAGTCGCTGGACGAGTAGCCCGCAGAACAGGCACCAGCATCCTAATTGCATAACACACTATCAATCACCATCTGAATCATTTTGAAGGATTTTGCTAATCCATTGCTTTATATGTTACAAAAAATTGTCTGCTCAACAACGTAAACACGCAAATGAATGTTGTTGAACTGTCAAAATGAAAGCGATTGCTACTGTTAGTGTGTTACGCAATTACCCCGCAGTGGGTAATGCTGTTCTCTGTACTGTTCTGGGAATGGGCTTGCTGGAATTGATGCAGTCAGGGTTTACTGAAACAGCTTTTCAATATAATCACGAAAGGACTAGCGGCACGCTACTAAGACAGCCACAATTAATAATCACGAGAACATATATTGCTCTAATAAATTCACACGCTTGTCAAGCAGATTTGTTACAATCTAATGATAATAGTGCCTGCTGTTCCTACTAGTTTGATTTTCTAATCTATCGGACGTTATCGGACGTCATCGTATGATGTCGGCTGAAGTACAGTACCCACAACACGAAATAAATTTTACCTACCAGTTTTCTTTTACATAATAATTATGTTTGGTTCGATCACAAGACATCTATGAGAATAGTTCGGCCGGTGACGGATTAGTTGCACGCGAGCCTTAAGACTAGGAAAAGATTAGGGTAACCAGCATTATTTGTAAAAACAAAAAGCAAAAATCCAAGTGATACAATATAATAATCACGGTGGCCAATCTCAACAAAGACTAGCCAGGTTCGCAGGTGATATTATAGTGCACAAGTGTGTGCGCAAATATAGGTGCACCCCCCTCTGGTTCTTTACTCTCATAGTCCGATGGGACGGCAATCCGACACGACCGGGGAGAGATCTGGCGCAGGACCAACGGCCTTACGTGCTTTCCGAGGAACGGGGGTATCACACCGCCCGAAATTTGGAAGTTGGTCTTCCAAATTCCGGGCGGCTACTGAGAAATTCCTAATGGAAAAACCCAATAACACTTTGCCCGTCCTGGGAATCGAATCCCCCCTGGGAATCGAAGGACCCCATGCACAGCAGTCGCATTTGCGACTACGAGACCAACGGGGCAGTCAAGGCAGGTACGCTTCACCAGTTTATAATAAAATGTTTAGAAACTCAAATTGAATTTCCCAATTCTTCAATGACTGAACCAAAATAACTCTTAAATTAATTCAATTAAAAACTGTCAGAAATAAAACGACGAGACAAGGGGTCCTGCAGCGAATTTACAAAAAGAGGAATCATTGGAAACAAAGATGGCTGACTTGAAAAGAAGTAACACAATGGACGAATTAGTAACAATGATGGTGCGTAAATGTGGACTTTTCCAAAAGAATAATTAATTGAAGCGGTAATTTCTTCATCACAATGTCATTTTATTGCCTACATTATGAAGCTACATCATACAATACATTTTGTACGCCTTATTCGCCCATTGTTTTAAAAGGAAACGATGTGAAAGTGATTCCATTAGTCTTTTTTAATTAATGTGCCTTGAAGTTAAGGCGGAAAAATGTAGCGTTTTTTAATTAGATAAGTAGTTAGCAACAATCAAACTGTACATTTATATGTACATTAGTGCGAATTGCTTACAGGAAAAATAATATTATTTAAAAGTGTCGAATTGCCCGTTTCGGGCAAGTAAATTCGAATTGCGGATCGAACAATAAGCCGGATAAACGATGAAGAGAGAGTCAATATTTAAATCTATAGGTATTAAATTAAGCTCGGTTTTCGTGTGACAGACTTGTTCTTCTAAACTATACGCAACGGATTTTGATGCGGTTTTCACCATAATCTAGAAAATGTATTCTGAATATATCATTTTGTCATTCTTCCGCCCTTATCCCAATTTATATGTCGGCGCAATATGCTTTTTCTTACATATTTTTTATTAAAATAAATATTATTTTTAGGCTATAAGTTCAATAAATAATCCAAATATATCAAAGCCATTAGTTTTAATGTTTCGTGAACAACGTCTTTTGGGCATTCTGCAGACGCCTTAAGTCTAGACAATTCAGTAATATCACTTTACACCTGAATTGGATATATGTGGTGCTAAATAGGACTCTACAGGGCACTTAGAACAGGAAAATAGAAAATTGTCATGCATGACTTTTATGTTACTCTATATCGCACTAGAATTATATATTTAGTGACATATTATTTTTATGTAAGAGATGCTTTTAAAAAAAATATATTAGCGAGACGGAGATTATGTTAGATTTTTTTTTATCGTTTTTACAGAAAGAAAGCTTCATAGATGTTGGAAGTATGCTACGACAGGTTATATTTGTGACATAACATATATATATATACATATATACAGAACATTGACCTAAATTTTAACACAGTTTTGGGGCCCTCTAGAGATCTCTTATAGGTAGCGTTATTTTTTTTTCTATACTGTCGCACTGCTCGGCAAAGGCCTCCCCAAGTCCACGTTCTCGGACTCTTTTTCCGTGCCACCTCGAACCAGCCTTCGTGGTACGCGTCCTGGTCATCTCGTCACCGCTTTCTTGGCCGGCTTCGGCGACGCCGTCCATCTTCAGGCATCCATTGTGTGGAGACTTTTGCCCAGCGGTCATCTACATGCTTAATGTGATCTGATCCATTTAAGCCTGACAGCCTTCTTACCTACGTCTATTGTACCCGTTTTGGAACGCAGTGTGGTGTTCGTTTGGTGAATCTAACGCAATTAAAAGTATAAATTGACAAAAACCAAACCTCATATAATTCTTCTTGTCACTAACTTAATATGTAAGAACGCCACGCGACAGTAATTAAACACAAAATAACAAATATTTAATAAAGCCTCTTTGCCACCTAATACAATATAGTTTATGTAGGGAAATTTTGTTCATAAGGCTTATTAAATTGTAAACTTTGACGACGGAAGTTTGGTTAATCAAAATATTTGTTAAAGTAATCCTGTTATTGGAAATGTGTACTTACGCGTAATCGTTTTGGGAACATAGAAATAGAACGTTAAGGTTTATATTGGAAGGGTTAAGTACTTTAGTTTATTTTTAAATTATCTTGACATTTTTCCTTGCAGAACTTATAGAAACCTGGCCTTACAGTGTGCTAAGAACGATTACCATGTGGTTTCAGTCTATAGGATTCCAACCTATCCTTTCACGTCTTCTAGACAGAATAATCGTTCATCATTTCAGCCGAAAGACGTCCACTACTGGACATAGGCCTCCCCCAAGTACCAACCCTTCGACCGGTTTTGTGCTTCCCGCATCCAGTGAATTCCTGCCGCCTTCACAAGGTTATTGGTACCCGGCACCTTGTGGGAGGCCTTCCAACGCTACGTCTTCCGGTACGCGGTCGCCACTCCAGACCTTTCGGCCACATCGGCTGTCTGTTCTGCGAGCAATGCAACACGCGCTGCTCAAAGATTTTCGTCTTGAGACACTGCGGTATGTGCGGCGATAACATATTGCGTAGCTTCACGAACGCTGCCCAGCCGAGTCGGATTCGATAGACACAGAATAAGTCCATACCTAATTATCAAACTATAGAAAAGACAATGGTTACAAATAAAACTTATGTAGAAGATACGAGTAGGTACATGATTACCTATATACAACATGTCCCGGAATTAACACACAGCACCAAACACCCCAATTAGAATATTATGTTATAATCGTAATACATACACTGAAATTGTATTATTATGTATAAAACATTGTTTTTTATTAAATTAGTTATACTGATAGTGGAAGAAAATTTTGTTCATATTACAAATTTACTCACGCACACAGTCCTAACACGTCTAAGGGTCTAGCGTAGTAGGTACAGACCAGCAAGTCAAGTTACTCGAAACTGTCAAATTTTCCCAATCAACCTTAAACCTTAATGCTTTAGCGATAAAGTTGAAAATCTATTAAAGAAATTTGACAGATTGTAGTAGCTTGATGTGCTGGCGTCTGTACTTCATCTATTTTCGTAAGTTTTAACTGTACAGCGAAAGTGTGACAGTAATTTAGGTAGTATCAATTATTTTTTAATTAAAAAATTATCGACATTAAAAATGACAGAAATCGATCCAGTAAACGATTCTGCACAAACTACTTTAACAATGTGCATTAATTCAGTTTATAATTATACATTGTATATACTGGCTTCATTAATATCATCTCTACTCTTTCTTAGGCTTTCGTTAGCGACAAAATTAACTTAATTAATTGAAAGTTAGTAATAGAATTGGTTCTGATTTCGATATCACTGAATTCAAAGGACAAATGAACCTTAAAACAAAAAGCCAAACCCGAGTCATAATATCAAAGACCACAATGAATTATCTCACATAACAAACAAAGAACCCCAAAAGAAAACTTTTAATTCAATCAACAAATTGACGAAACGAAGTCAACTCGATATCTAATCATTCGCTATGAGCTCGTGAACCGTGACACACGGACGGGTAGTATGGAGAGTAATCGCGATGCGACGGGTGTAGGTACTCGGCGTACTCGAAGCGACATCTCACGCGACTTCGTTCCTATCCATTTCATTTCACTTGTCTGAGCCGCCTGTTTGTTTGTTGGTTGTGAATGGTGTGATACGGGATTTGAGTTTGGTGAGCTTGATTAATTTTTTGAGATTTTTGTTGTACGAGTAGTGTCTATAATTTTTGAGTGTTTTAAACTGCATTAAAATACTGCAGATTTCAATATTAGGAGGCTTTTGGCAAGCAGTGGGAAAAATGCGTGCCCTCACGACGAGGGATGCTGTGGTCTGGGGTGGGGTTGTCTTGGCGGTGTCTCTAGACATCGCCAATGGCTTCAATACCCTGCCCTGGAGTTGCATCAGAGAGGCACTCCGGTATTACCAGATGCCGACCTACCTCTGTCGCATTGTCGAGGCCTATTTGATGGACAGGGCCGTCATCTACCCCAGTCACCGGGAAGAGTGGAACTGGTGAGAGATGTCGTGTCCCATAGGGATCGGTCCTGGGGCCGCATCTGTGGGATATCGGGTACGACTGGGTGCTGCGCGCCGACCTCCCTAGCGGCGTCAGCGTTGTTTGCTACACTGACGACACGCTGGTCCTGGCGCAGGGGAGGTCACACCAGGCGGCGGCCGAAGTAGCGACACGCGAGGTTGCGACAATCGTCGAGAGGATCCGGCAATTGGGACTGGAGGTGACCATGCACAAGTCTGATGCCATTAGTTTTCATGGTCCTCGGGACGCGCCACCGTCGGGTTCCCAAATAACGGTAGGAGGGATTCACATCGGCGTCGAGTCGACGACGAAGTACCTGGGACTCGTCCTCGACAGCTGGTGGAACTTCGTGGAGCATTTCCGACGTTTGGCTCCCAGACTGGAGCAGGCTGGGGCTGCCTTGAGGCGGCTCCTGCCTAATCTAGGGGGACGAAACGCCTCCTGCCGGAGGCTCTATGCGGCGGTCGTGCGGTCTATGGCACTTTATGGGGCACCGGTGTGGGCGCGTTCCTTGAAGCGGCGACCAGCTGGTTAAACGCGTCCCAAAGGGTCATGGCTGTCTGGCTGGTCCGAGGATACCGCACGGTCTCCGCTGAGGCGGCGAGCCTCCTTGCTGGATTGCCGCCATGGGATCTGGAGACATAAGTCCTCGCCCACATATGAGAGTGGCGAGAGGGGGCAAAACGCCGGGGCGTAACTCCGCAGCAATTGGCAGCTCGCTGCCCGGTAATGACCAGGCTCGAGTCGACGGTGCGTTGTGTTCCCCGCGCGCCTCAAAGAGATGTCAGCACGAACTGACGGGGTCCGCTAGAGCCGATATTTTGTTGGTATACCAGAGATAGCCCTGACAGAGTACTAAAGGGGCGTAGGAAGACCTTTGCCCGGCAATAGGAAAATTCACGCTAAAATATAATATTGTTGGTATTTTCATCTTACTATCACTAAAATAAGTTACTATAGAGGTATGAGGAACAGAGTGTAAAGTTCACTCATCCTTCATAGAAAAGGGAGGATCCTCCGACCAGACTGGTGTTTCGTCTTATAGGATCCTGCCCGACGATTGATGTCAGGACGTTGTATATGTATATGGTAGTGATGTAGTAGACTCTGCTTACGCTATTATTTCTTTGGCTTTACAAAACAGTCGCTTGTCTAACAAATAACCTTTTCAAACAGTCGTAAATCAAGTTTTATTATACCCATGCGCGCCGGGCGCTCTATGACGTTTTTTGTTGAACACTTACCCGCGCTTTTTTGGTATCGTAAGGCACTTGAATGGATATGATGAACGCTACACACCACCACGAAACTGCTCAAAACCTCGAAGCTCCACATCCTGATCACCAGTACGTAACGTTTAATTACGCGCCGCTACTCGACCGGCCTCTGATAAACGACTCTCCAGCCAGTTCTACTCCATGACATGTTCAGGGTTTTAAGCCTCGCAGCCAACAATACCGCGTATTATCATTATCGGGTTAGGATTGAGCTGTGGACGCGATTTGAGCGAATTAATTATGATTATTGATTTCGATGTTACAGAGCAATATCTGTTTCTGACGTAAACATGATTTTAATTATAAAATTGTGATGCCTAACGTGCAGGAGAGTTAGGCGAGCAGTGGTGGTATCGACCCGGCTTACGAGTTCTAGTTCGTGAGGTCGAACCCAAGCAGGCATCTTTTTTCTTTTCTTTTTTTATTAGCCTATACTGTTCCACTGCTGAGCAAAGGCCTCCCCAAATCCCTCCAGGACCTCTTTTCCCGCGCCACCTCGAGCCAGCCCTCGCAGTACGCGTCCAGGGGCTGCAGTCTCGACATTCGTAGTGATCGCTTTACGACCGAATTCGGTCGCAAAGTCCCGGATTGACAGGTGTAATGTATGGAGTGACAGGACTTTGCGACCGAATTCGGTCGTAAAACGATCGCTATGAATGTCGAGACTGTAGCCCCTTGTGAATTTAATTTCCTCACCACTGCTCTCAAAAACAGAGAAGGAAAACATCGTGAGGACACCGGCATGACCTAGAACCAATAATTCGAAGACATGTGACATCTCTCAACCCGAACTGGGCCCGCGTGGTGAATTAAATTCCACTCACGGAGAGGGGGCTTGTGTCCCAGCAGTAGGAACATTATAGTAAGGCTGATTATATTATAATAATGCCTAACATAACATCACGCCTGTTGTCCCGGAAGGGTTAGGCAGTGGTGTGGCTATAGTATTGTAGAGGGGTGTCTGCCGAAGGCAACCTTATGTGGTGCAGGCCGGCTATAATTTAGCGCGGGTGGCATTCGAACGTTCAAGCTAGTGTCAAATAGTTAGGATTTTCGGTTTAGAACAGAGAGTGGTTTAGTCAGAAATATATAAAGACGTTCTGCCTGTACGTCCACCCTTAACAGACGTCACGTAAGGCCGCAAAGTAGTCAAGGGTGTGACGGTACATGAAAATATATGATAAGTTAATAGGAACCTACAGAGACCTACCAGCCTAACAGTCCCTACGACCCTAAGCCCTATAAGCCCTACAGCCCTAACCTATCATATACCTAGTACGTGATAAATAAATATATAAATAAGTTCAGGATGTCTGCACCATGCGACCTAAGGTTACAGACAGATTGTAGACAGGATTTCCAGGTTCGGGAAAGGGTAGACTCACTGCCAGTCCCGCAGACTCACGAGACTGATCAGAGATGGCTAAAGGTGTCTTGGCCACAGTGAGGGGTAATGAGTCAAGAATATAAAATTCAAATCTGATTTATTTACAATATGTTACTGCTTATATACTACTTTTTCTTAACACACACTTTTATACAAAATCTTTGTGTCCTATGCGTGTAAGATGCAACCAAATAATTATTTTAACTGGACCGCGCGTAAGCCAGGCGGAGTGCTGAGTCAATGTCCAAAGGTAACATTGAACACTGCCAATATAATCTAAAAGGAGTCATATAGTTGTTTGATTCCTCCCGTTACCTCAGCTCTCTACAGTACACCCACATTTCTCCATTTTAATGCCTAGTGATCAGGAACGAATAAATCACTTCTTGCGAGGTAATTGCGTAATTGCACACTATCAGTAGCAATGCTTTTCATTTTAACAGTTTAACAACATTCATTGCGTTATTTACATATGAAGCAATGGATATCCTTCAAAATGAAAGAAATATCTAAGAAGGCTTGTCAATAGAATGGGCAATGGGTAGGCCTAGTACCTACTAATCTAATAAAATGAGCTTAATTGGCTGGTTTCAAAATGGACCTTCGAAGAAAATCCGATGAAAATCTCCATTGCTTATTCATTCAAATAAGGGTAATATTCAATTCTTTTTCATCATTATCCTTACATTTTCAACATAATTATTTATTTCTTAATCCTACAGGTTCAAATTAAATTAGGTAGCGAATCTCCACAGACGTGGTGGGATCGATATCAAATCATGACAAAAAATATGATTTGATATTTTTTGAGGTCAATGATGATAGGTATTGTAGTCACGTCTGTAGAGTTTCGCTAACGAATTTAATGTGACCCTATATATTTATTTAAATTGACTCAATTCTTAATAAAATACGCAGCGCCTCATGGATTTATGACGTCAAAAACCTAGTAGCAAATTCAATCCTGTAAACCGATTGGTGCACAGATAATGTCAGATTCCAGACAGTTATAGTGTCAGTGTTAATTCGTACACTAGGCGTAGGCAAATCAGATAACACCCAGTCGCAATGTAACATTTAGATGAAGTACCTGTCTAGTAGAATATGTATGATACCCTTTATGCTCTTTGCTCTGAATATAGGATGGCAGGGACTTCGACACGCCAACTGATCCCATACCTACGCGGTCGAAATGTATGGAACAGCAATTAAAAAAAAAAAAAAAACGAAATAGGATGTCACCAAAATCTGCTCAAATGAAGTACCGAGGTACACTTAGTGGATTAAAATACACTAGATTACACTGAATAATATTGCATTTATATATTTTTCTTATGGTTACCCGGGGACGAGAATAAAATAACTTTTAACGTAATAAAAAGCTCGCCATTTGGGCAGAATTATACTACCTTGGTCCATTACCTTACCTATTAAAAAAAACTGTCAAGTTGACAGTTGTCTGCTGTCGGCTTCAGCTGCTGTTGTTTTTGTTCAATTCAAATACTTTTATAGTATAATTCAATCTGAATTCAATAATAACTCTCATTGTATAATAAATTTTCGTTAGGCAAAGTTATGTACCTACATAAGTTAAGAAAGGATGCATATACCCAAAAGTAGCTGAATACAAGGTGTGAATGTTGATGAACAGTACCTACTTAATATTAGAAGCAGTGTAAGAAATCTATCAGAGCGATTAACAAACTCGATAAGTAAATGAGTTCCTTAGCGTCGACATCCAAGGGTTCCAACTTGATGGGACTCTGATCAGATCAAGCCAGGAACGAACGGAATGACATGTGAATGACATTTACCCACGAAATAATGTCACAGAACACATATGTATAGTCGTAATGTCAACCCGTACATGCAAAGTTGCCACATGATTTAATTGCGTTACATGTTATTAAAACTTTAAATAATTTACTATGTAGTTTTAAATGATTTATGGATAAAAACACAATTATTTTCGAATTCCTCTATTTTTTCTCTACGATTTGGTGCACGTGTACCTAGAGGTACATGTTTGGTCCGAGGTATGTTCTTTTGCTGACCTCCTTTCATCGCACGGGTGTATGGTTTCAGTTTGCGCGTCGATATCCCTGCCACCCTATATATAAATAAAGTATAGATGAAAGTAGTGGCTTATCATTTAACATCAGATTTATTTAAAAATAAGCATCACCTCTTTCTTGTCTGTTTATATATGTGTGTACATAAATTATTAAATAAATAAATCAAATAATCTTATTTTTTCTCAACTCGAGATCACCCAAAGTGTGGAAGCCTAAATTGTTGAACTGACTCACATAAACTATCCCAATACGAAGTAGATGAGGGTATTTACACATAATCAAGAAATAACCCTTACTTATAGGTTGAATGAATAGTTGTTAAATTGAAACTATTAATCGTTGATGGTCCATGTTCTTGTGGTAGGTGTTTCTCGTTTTCAAAATTCAGTTGTTCTATGAATATTAAGCGCAGTCGCTGACTAAGCGATTAGAAACCGCAACACATTGCCTCAAGAAGTCTTCAAAAGTTATGGCCGAGTTTTTTTAAATAATAATTAGCCTATAATGTTCCCACTGCTGGGACACAAGCCTCCTCTCGGTGTGAAGAAATATAATTCAGTAAAATAAGAATGAGTGACCTAATTACACAAAATTGATATCCATGCTTGACGTCAACTTAGCCGCATAATGACAGGGTTTCAATCCGAAAATAATATAATATTTGAAACAATCAAAGTTCTAATACACGGAAATTATACCTTATTTACATTTTAATTATCTCTTAATATGCCTAAGTAACCATTCCTACAATTACAGAACAACGTCTTTTGTTTACTTTGAAAAACCAAGTGAATATTGTAGGTCATGAAGTGGAAATCATTTAACGTACACCCACGCAACTAATTCTTAATCAAATAAGCAATTTAGCATGCAGGACATTAAAATCCTACTTTTGAAATCAAAACCATGGAATCATTGTCAATCAATTCGTACGAGCTCTGTCTCTCAAAATATTTTCGATGCTCATATCCTGGGAAAGGACCCACCTCTTTCCCAGGATATGAGCAGCGAAAATATTTTTGGTTGGTCATCCTGTATTCCTGCAAATACCTATACAAGCTATTGTTTTGCATCCTCATCAAATTTCAGGAGGCTTTTATGAAAGACATAAATAATCAAATAAAATTAGGATCCCTGGTAAATAATAAATACATACTTGTTTTTCTAGTTATTTAAGTTTGACCTATTTCAGAATACACCAATTTCAAAGAACATAATCGCGTTATGGTATCGTATAAGCAGCCGCGTTTTAATGTGTGTGTAAAAGGGCAGTTACAGTGCGGTCTCATACAGACCGCGTTTTAAAATGCGTGTCCCACACATGCCGCTTTCCAAAAATTAGAAAAAAAAAATACTTTCTCATTTTATTATTGATTCGTATCGAGAATCGTTATAGTTACCTCCTTGAATTTGACGAGAATGCAAAACGACACCTTGTATAGAAAGAAAGAAAAATAGTTTTATTTGTCACAGAAAAACGCGCTTACAAAAAGATAATCAATTCCAACAATAAGGAAAAATAAAAACAAAATATATCTATAATCACGAGCACAAAGCAGAAATAGTCGATGGCTGTACGTCATAACTGTGACAAGAAGGCTTCCACTCAGCATGATGCTGTGCTATAGGGGACCCACAGCACAGCGCTGATTTTCAGTGGTTACCCGAAAAGGACGTACGGAAACCAAGTCAGATCAAATGATTCGTACTACTGGTAACAAAATATATAGGCTCCATTGTGTTTATATTGAATAATTGAGGGATAAATGGTGAAGGTTATCACGAGGAAATCATTTAAGTCACCCTAAATAATCAACTGAACAATTTAGCATGCGGGGCATTAAAATTCTACTTTCGAAATCAAAATCATGGAATCATTGTCAACATAAGCACCAATTTCGCTGGAGCCCTGTCTCTCATAATCTTTTCGCTGCTCATATCCTATAATTAATATAGGGAAAAGGGGTGGGGTAGGTCATCCTGGGTTGGTTTTTACGCACCAACATCCAACGCCATTAGAGGGCCCAGTCAGCGGAACAATTTAATTGATTTATTTATCCCTATATCCAATTAGGCTGGCATCAAAAATTGCTTGATGAAATTCTGGCAGAATTCCCTTCATCGCTGCCAGATACACAATTCGACGGCCAGTGCTGAAGCATGATAGGTATGCGCTTTAAAATGATGACGTATTTTCATTAAATGAAGGTTTGTCAGCAAACAAACGGTATTTAAATTATTGACATTCTATTCTGCCTGTGACTGATGATTCTATCCTATTTATTTTATAGTACTTAAAATTTTAAAACTGTTTTGTCATCAACCTATAACGTTCCCACTGCTGCGACAAGGGCCTCCTCTCTGTGAAAGAAAGTGGGCCATAATCTACCACGTGGGTCCAGCGCGGGTTGGCGGATGTCACATGTCTTCGAATATTTGGACATGCCGGTTTCCTCACGATGTTTTCCTTCACCGTTTTGAGAGCAGTGGTGATAACATTAAATACACAAAGTTAACTGCCTGCCTGGGTTCGAACTCACGACCTACAAATTATAAGTCGGGTCCGATCTTCTAGTATAATATGTATTTGAAAACATTTTTCATATTACAGTGATCACTCGTATTGTGTTCTCTAGTTTAAATATCATCCTTTCCTAAGAATTTCTTTTATTAAGGGACACAATAAGGTATGGAGACCTATTCTGAGATACAATAGGATAAAGGGTTCCACCCACAAGTTTTTCCCCTACCAAGAAATACCAATTGTGAAAAAGAAGTCTTATAAACTTCATTTGAGTTAGAAAACCAAATGGAGGGGAATGTTACCCAACCAACAGTTCGTACTCGTAGAAGAAGACCTTTAAAGTACTTATACTGAAAATAACAATATTCTACTCTTTCCTTATTACGACATGAAGAAAATTCAATTGAATAACTGAGAATACTATGTTATGCCAGGATGTTTGAGAAATTACTTTAATTGTTTTTAACCCCCGACGCAAAATGTGTTTGTGTGTGTGTCTCTGTCTGTGGCATCGTAGTCCCCGAACGATTTTGATTTTGTTTTTTTTTGTTTGAAAGGTGAATTAGTCGGGAGTGTTTTTAGCTATGTTTGATGAAAATCGGTCCAAGATGGCCGCCGCCACAAAATGGCGGATTACATATTTTTTCACAATTATAATTTTTAACAACTCCGTCAATATGGATATCAAATGAAAGAACTTGACTAGTACAATACTATACACTATGATACATTTCAAATCCAAGATGGCCGCCACCACAAAATGGCGAATTACATTTTTTTTTCACAACTCCTTCAATATGGGTATCGAATGAAAGGGCTTGACTAGTAGAATAATGTACACTACATTGAAAGGGAATGAGGAATATTAACTTACGAAATGGGGGGGGGGGGGGTTAGAAAAAAACTACATATGTTACGTATGTACTTTAACAGAACGTTAGGCTAATAATTAGAGCGGTCCCCCGACGCGACAACATTTTATCATAATTTCCATCATAATTTCAAGGTTATTTTTTTCTTTTTATAGAATTACACGTTTATACCTTTTTGTTCTATTTGTAGCTATTTTTTTATAGTATTTGTAAACTTGTTTTAGACTTTTTACGTTCATACTATTTTTTTCTAAAATCAAACTGCAATCTGCCTACTTAGCCTTTGCCAGTCTAACCGGATGCAACTAAATACCAGTATTTTACATAGAGCGACTGCTGATCCAACCTCCACGGCCCAGTTACTGGGTAACACGATACCCCTCGGTAAGGACTGGTTAGACTTTGTTAGAGATCTACAAATGACAGCCGGGACCAACGGCTTAACGTGCTTTCCGAGGCCCGGAAGGGTCTCAATATCACGAACCGACTGCAGCAAGCTTACCTTCGATCTACCCGTGCGGCTGTTATCATTGAGCCACAAGCCTTACTTGTTGTTTAGTTAAAAGCCAAACATTAATACGATTTATTTACAAATTAATGTTAAGAGTAGTAGTGGATTCGTCAAAAGGTCTTTGCCAAACATACACTTATAGGAAGGTACATCAAAACGGTTTATTTCGTAATCATTTATATATTACCTACCTTCTGAAAGGCCGGAGTTGATACGTTTTGATATTAATTGGACCTAGAAACATAGATATTAAGTTAATTGGGTACCTACTAATGTGTTCTACATGTACGTAAGTGAAACCTGTTAAACAACCTTCAAAGTTGTAACTTATAACTTATTCCGTTTCAAGAATCAAACGTAGCAATCAAAGGAAGCAGGGGTTAGGTAAGTAGTTGTATACCATTTATATTAAACTTTACAGGCACGTTCCTATACACCGTTATATTTTGATCGTTTTAATACTTAAAAGGGGTCATTGTACTCATCACTATGAACAACTTTTACTACGGAACCAACCCTGAAATCGTGAAAAAAAGTCAGTTGATCCATACCTTATGTCGAGCTATGCGAACATAAACCTATGGATCAACTGATTTTTTTTTTAATGGTGTATCGTGAGTTTTCTGCTTGAATAGTCAACCCTGTCACTTCTATCAACAAAAATGTTATAATACATACAATATTAATGACATATGAATGACTAGCTTCTGCCCGCGGCTTTGCCCGCGTGGATGTCGGAAATTATCCCACAGTAACGTGCTACCAGGATAAAAAGAATGTCCTTCCCCAGGATGCCATCTATCTGCCAAATCAGAAGTTCAGTGGTTTAGGTATGAAAATGTAGCATACAGGTTCCAGTTCAAATCCTCGCCTTAAAAATCAAATTACCCCTTTTTGCCCCGTCAGGGGTCAATTTTCGACTAATTTACATAGTTATTATTAATTAGTTTCTGTCAAAAGTATTAATACTGAGTTAATCGGACCGCGTATTCAATAACTTCAACACAAACTTCAACACCCCTATATCCCCCTTTGAGGTGTAGTTTTGAAAAATGTATAATAATAAACTTTATTACTTACTTAGGCGTACTCGCCTCTTGCTAAGTTTCAAGTTTATTAACTAAATGAATAAGATTTTTCATATAAACTGTATCCCGCTTTTCATCCCCATAAGGGTGGAATTTTGAAAAATCGTTTGGTATGTATTCATAACTCGATTCAAAGATTATTTATACCAATTTTCGAGTTAATCAAGCCACGCATTATAATCCTCCCCTGTAAAATTAACTACCCCTTTTCAGCACGTCAGGGGTAATTTTTGAAAAACCCTGATACACATTATTCGAATCTTTACTTTCGATCCTAGGTATAAATGCTCAGTTTCGAGTTAATCGCACCGCGCGCTAAAATTCTTCCTTACAAACTTTGAAACCCCCCACTCCCCTTAAAATGTCAAACTTCATAATTTACTAAGATTATTATTGGTGCCAAGTTTCAAGCTTATTACCTCAAGGAATAAGATTTTCCATATAGACAAAATCCCCCATTTCACACTCCACCCCTAAGGTGGAATTTCGAAAAACCCTTTCTTAGTGGATACCTACTCTTCACTAAAAACACACCCTCCAAATTTCAAGTTTCTAATCCAGCCCCATCCAGTTTCGGACCAGCGGTCTAGGCTGTGCGTTGATGTATCAGTCAGTCAGTCAGTCAGGACTTTGAATATTATGTATGTGTATATAGATAGAAGATAATGATCTGTAAATTCGGTCTAGTGAGCCATTTAATACTTTCGCAAAGAATTTATTTCTAAGGGTCACCGTTATGGGTAGCGGGATCGTCCGAAAGGGTTACCGCTGCCCTGGAACATAAAGGGCTCAGGAAGGAACACGGGTGGGGTTTAGTCAGTAAGAGTCTGACACTCCCTTCTGCTCCACCCAGAGCGGGAGGGGTCATTTGATGATGTACCATCCTGAAAAAAAAAAAAAAAAAAAAGGGTCACCGTTATCGAAATCGATAAGGAGTACTAAATAATAGTAGTAGTACTAGTAGCAGCTGGATGAGAGTTCCCGAAAATCGAGTTGAATGACGTGCAATAGAAGAGGCCTATGTCCAGCAGTGGACTGCTGTCGGCTGATGGTGATGACCCGACGCTATTTAAATCAATACTCGCCCAATAAGTAGATACATTTCTACATTGACAATACATCTCAACCTACCAAATAACAAACAAAACAAACATTTTTTCTTTAATAATACGGTTCGATACCTACGTAAGTACTCGTACCACGAAATAAATCGTGTAACAAATAAAGCCCAATCATGTTCTCAATAATCTGTAATACCATCTCATTTATCTGAAGTGATCGCGAAATTGTTACTCACACAAAATCCCTGAACAATTCGTTTGCGAAAGCATTTCAATTTTCTCCTCAAGATATCAAATCACTGGAAAGTATAATTCAAGTCGTGGAAATTTTAATATCCGTTTAACCGAACTGTGATCAGACCGTCCGACGAGGCCATTCGGCAGACATAATGGACTCAAACATTAGCTTAAAGGCCTTTCCAGTTAAAATATGGCTGTAAAAATATTTTCTTTTCAACTGAATTATAACCCGGCTGAATAAGATGGTCTTTGGAATTAATGAAGTGGCCACAGTTATTAGAATTTTTTATTTTATTGCTTGAACATTTGAATATTGTTGTTTCTATTATAGTTTGGGTTGCTTTTATTTTATTAGGACTTGTTATGTTGTTTGAAAATTTTATACTTATCCCGAAACTGTCTAGATTCCCAAATTTTTTTTTGGCCAGGTCACACCCTTATTTGACATACATATAACACATTGCTATGCTTGTAGGTAAATGTAACTGTATTCATAATTTCGGATAGAATTTCTAAAATTAATCTACATTCGGCATTCACCCTAATCAGATATTGTTGTTTCGGTCCAAATTGTATGTATTTTCTCCGCTCTTCCTCTTTATGGAAGCATCCACACGTTTCAGTATTCTTATGTTCCTTTTTAATGTAGCTTTGGACAACCGCGCGTGGGTACAACTCACATGGCGCGTGAATGGGAGTCGGGCTTCTGGCTTCAGGCGCTACCGTCACTTAATCTAGGCACTATGCTGGGTGACACCACATTCCGGCTCGGTACATGTTTGCGTCTGGGTGCTCCTTGCGGAGCTCCACATCGCTGTCAATGCGGTGAAGCAGTCGACTGACTCGGAAACCATGGTCTATCCTTTTTTTTTTTCCGGGGTGGCCCTTGCTGCACCATGGTCTATCCTGCAGCAAGGGCGCTGGACGGATGGCAAGGCACGCCAGCATTAACGACATCATCCGTCAGGCTCTTATCTGCGCCGGGGTGCCAGCTGTTTTAGAACCCAATGGCTTGGCACGCGACGATGGAAAGAGGCCCGATAGAATGACCATAATGCCTTGGAAGTTGGGTAGACCTTTGATGTGGGATGCAACATGTGTCGACACCCTCGCGCCATCCTATCTTCCTAGGACGGTAGGCTGTGCTGGGGCGGCTGCTGCAGGAGCAGAAAACCTCAAATGGCGCAAATATAAAGAGCCGTTTGGGGTTGAAACACTAAGGCCTTGGGGTCCGAGTGCTCATCGAATTTTTCGGGACATCGCCAAGCGGTTGGTTGATTATTCACGTGACCAGAAGGCTGGCCCTCTTTTTAGCCCAAAGAATCAGCATTGCCATCCAACGTGGTAATGCTGCCAGCATTTTGGGCACTTATCCCATTGACAGTGATGCAGACGAATTTTTTATGCCCAATGAGCTCCTGCCTTTTTGTATAATTGTATATATATTTTAATGTTAGCTCGTTAAAATAGTAATTAATCAGTATATGTTAAATAAATAATACCTAATATAAAAAAAAACTGTAATATATTACAATTACAAGCAAAGAAAACAAGGAAACAGTCTTGATATTATAAGCAAAGAGAGGTAGCAAAAACAGTTCTGAAAATTTGTGAGAAAAACAGTACTTAATCTAACTTAGAATACAATTAAGGTATTTCCGCTACCTACCAACGCCAAAGTAAAAATAAAACATTCACAAAGGCACGTCCAAAAATAAATATTCATATTTTTCTTATTGTGTTCTTTAAAAAAAAAAAAAAGTAGGAAACTGAAAAGACATTTAGAGCTCCACAAAAGACGACGAAAGTATATAATTAATGTCCTGTTGAATAAGTAGGAATTTCGACTTGTGCAAAGTTGTTTGTTTTAATTCCGGGAATGTCACGTAGCCTCGTTAAGGGTTAAGCACCGTTGAGCTACTGCTAGTCAACGTTCACTTGTTTTTAGTGTTTCCACTCTGTTTATTTTTTTACTCTGTGGGAAGATTTGAAAAAAGGAATTACGTCGCGTATTTGTACATTTTTATTTTTAACTCCTGACGCGAAAACGACGGGGGTTAAAGTTTGACGTGTCGGGGTGTGTGCGTGTGTGTGTGTGTGTGTGTGTGTATGTCTGTCTGTGGCATCGTAGCTCCCGAACGAATGAACCGATTTTGATTTTGATTTTTTTTGTTTGAAAGGTGTATTTGTCGGGAGTGTTCTTAGGCGGCGGCCATCTTGGACCGATTTTCAAGAAACATAGTTCTTGAAAATCGGTCCAAGATGGCCGCCGCCACCAAATGGCGGATTACATATTTTTTCACAACACGCTCAATATTTACTGGAATTATTTCATGCAGTATTTTGCTATTGGAGAACAAAGTAAGAATAATCAGCCTATAACGTTCCTACTGCAGGGACTCACGCCTCCTCTATGTGAGAGAAAGAGGGCCGTAATCCACCACGCGTTCCTAGTACGGGTTGGTAGATGTCACGTGTCTTTGAATTTTTGGTTCTAGGACTTGCTGGTTTCCTCACAGCTTTTTCCTTCGCCGTTTTAAGAGCAGTCGTGATGAATAAAATTTCACAAACTAAAGGGCCTGCCTGAGTTCGAATTCGAACCCATGACCGTACGACGATTTGGCTACCACCGGGCCACCAGCACTCTTAAAAAATAGGAAAAGCAAGAATACTTACTTTGTTATTTTCATTGACCTCGTAAAAACGAAATTACTTTACCAATGGTGCAGCATTTTAAGCCACAAAGCCACCGAAATTCAAAGGCTGCATCTAACATTTGCATAACTATTATCGATCTGTTCATTCGAGAACAGTTTTCATACTTTTTGCTTTCAATACTTACCGAAGTTAATTTCAATTTGTGTTAAGCTGGTACATTTTACTTAGTGTACATTATTTCATCACCACAGCTCTTAAAACGGTGAAGGAAAACATCCTAAGGAAACCAACATGTCCTAGAATCAAAAATTCCAAGATATGTGACATCTACCAACCCGCACTGGGGCCGCGTGGTAGATAATGGTGCACTCCCTTTTACAAAGGGGAGGCCTGTGTCCCAGCAGTGGGAATATTATAGTTTGCGTTGGGCTATCAAGTCAGCCAGGCGTGCTCGTTACAGCTCACAAGGGCCACGTCACTCACTTCATTTCCACACCATCAGTCCATTAAGCTCATTTTACTTTTAAGTACCTTTGAGGCAATACAGTAGTGTTTTAGTACTTACCTTCTTTTATTCCATTCATCCCTCATCTAAAAGTAATGTATGGTCTAGCAAGGGATCATACATACTTTTTGATTATTATTTATGGTACATGTCGTTTTGAATTTGTTGCGTTGTTTATTTTAGTAAGTCACTGGCTCTTGAAATAATAATATTACCTCCACATTTTCTTTTTCCCCCAGGCCCTATTAACAAGCTCATTACTCCCACAAGATTTAAAACAAAAATTGGGTCATCGACACACACCTTTCATGTTACTCCAAGCAATTTCCCCTTAATAAGGCCGAGTTCCGACGGCCGTTCAAAACAAAGGTGGTCGGTGGAAACGCGAGCATCGTGGAATAGGCTCGTTAACTTTTCAATTTTCCGACCTAAGCTTAGTAATAGTTACGCTGTGACGCCCCACAGTGTGGCCCTACCCTATTATTTACTATTGTTACGACCTGTAGGCATGCATGAAAATGTTTATAGGACTTTCTTTGTAGGATTGACGTGGGAAGGTGTTATTTTTTGTGAATGTAGTGTGTGTAAAACCACCAAAAACTTTAACCCTTATTATATACTAGCTCTGCCCCGCAGTTTCACCCGCATAAGTTTCGATCCCGTTGGAATATTGGAATTAAAAGTATTCTATGTGTTAATCCTGGTTATAAACTAACTCTGTGTCCCAAATGTCATCCAAATCCGTTTAGTAGTTTTTGCGTGAAAGAGTAACAAACATCCATCCATCCATCCATCCATACAAACTTTCGCGTTAATAATATAAGTAGGAGTAGGGTAGGAATGATAGGATATGGAACAAAATATTTCTTTGTTATCTTGCATCGTGCTGAAAATTGGAAATCGTATAGCTAAGCTATCTGCAGCTTACTATCTACTTCACATTTCGGCGAGAGAAATGAGTACCCACGAAACTAATTTTATTCGTTACGTTTGATATAATTTCTCTTAATTTGCAAGTTAGTGTCAATTTGTACTGATACTGGAAATATGAAATAACGTAAGGGACATTTTGTCGAAAATGAGTTATATATATTCGGATTCGGAATTTTTTGCTCTATCGATTGGTATATTTAAAATCTCGATATCTTAAAAAAAATATCCTTTACATCACATACTTTCCGTAGGCCTAGACCATTTTTTTTCTAGAAACTGGCTGTATATGACATTATAAATTAATATTTTTATAAAACTAATGTAAGTCTCTTTACTCACAGTATTTGGCATTTACATTAAATCAAAATCGAGTACATTTTACAACAGGTCACATAAGTTATTCCATAATTTGAGATGTTTTATTATTGTCTTATACATTAGTGTTCCGATGGCAAACGTGAAAGCTGTGAAATTGCAACATGTCTGTTTCACTACCTTAAGGAACTTGATTCCAGGGGGGTTACAACTGTGTTATTCTATTGTGATAACTGTACGGGGCAGAATAAAAACAAAGTGATTTTCTCAATGTTAAAATATTTTTTGGAACATTCTGCGAATATACAAACGATTCAAATAAATTACTTATTAGCTGGACATACATACATGCCAGTAGATTATTCAATGATAGCATGCATGCTGCATGCTATCATTGAAAGGAAGTTTAAAAAACTGATTGTTTGGGGACCTTCCCAGTGGCCATCATTTATGGAATGCTTATCGAGTGATGTGTTAGGACATCAGGATTTCTTTGATTTCAATGAGTTTGCTGAATCAGTTTTTACTTCTGCTAATCTCAAAAACAAAGACCTGCATTTCAATAAAATTCAAATATGTACATTTCAAAAATCGAACTTAAAGATAGTGGAAGTAAAATATACGATGTTAGAGGATGGCACAGCTCACAAAATAGAACTCTGCAAAGAAATGCAAACTGGAAGAAGGACAGTGAAGGGTAAAGGGAAGGGCAAGGGCCTTGCAAAGAATGATCAATCCGAATTAGAAAGTACCAGAAATCTAGCTGTGCCCAGTAGCATAGACAGCTTACCATTTCTGTATAAGGAAAGACTGCCAATTTCAGTTCCAAAGTTTAAAGATCTCAAAAAATTATGTGACAATGGTATAATTCCAAATAGGTTTCACAATGAATATTTGAATCTTCCTAATAAGAGTATAATTAAAGATAGGCTTAATGACACCGACGATGATGAGACTGACAAAGATAATAACTAATTTTTGAGACTTTTTCAATTTATCTGTAGGCTTTCTATTAAGGAAGAAGTTAATTTGTTTTTTTTTATGTTTAATGATTACTATTTACATAAGAAGACTGATTTGTTTATTTTTTAAGTGAATTTTATTTTTACTTTTAGTCTAATTTTAGTAAGCCAAAATAGCTATTTTTTATTGTGATTTAAAACAGAATTTAATAATGTTATACTTGACATAATTTATAAGAGTACCTAAATTGCGTTTATAAAAGAGGATTAGTGAGCACAAATAAACGTTTTGATCTATTTTATTCGTTTATTTTTTATCCCTATGAGTCAGCAAGTAGTTTTAAACTGTATGGCATAGGCATAGTAGGTCACGAATGTATAAAATTATATTTTTTATATTTGTTACAGGATTAACATTATAGAGTGTACCATTAAGAGACCTTTACTTTGAAAAACTCTAAATGTTTATTTCCTTAAGTGTCCCATACATCAATGCCGTTTATTTACATCTAAAATTTTGTAAACGTATATCACTCGTATTCATTATTATTTAACGTAAGGGACATGCTATCTTTGAAACTGTAGGCTTTATTGATTTTTTACTATTTTAGTTTCAAAGAATGAAGAAATCTAAGAAACTTTGTCCTAGACACTTTTTGCATAAAACATATAGATAAAAAATTATAGCCAGTTTTGTAAGAAAAATATCTTATTTTTGCTCTCCTGAAAACCTTAGTTTTGTCCGTTACGTTATTTAATATTTCCAGTATCAGTTGATGAAAGTATGATTCGCGATCGTAACAAATAAGATATTACAGAATAATAATCATTAGAATCAGCAATACAACTCCTTAATTTAGAATTGGCCTCAAATGTCATGATTTCATGAAATAGTTATTCAATAGGGTGATAAGAACTTAGAGTTGTATTAATGATTGTTATGTCTATAGTTTTATAAATAAATATGTTTTACGGCCGCGAATCATATTTAGATCAACATACAACCTGATACTGACAAATTGCAAGAAACGTAAGAAAATTTGAATTTCGCTGATTACCCTGACGTTTTTATCTTAATGAAGAACTTCTTCTATCTCGAACTAAAATTATGAACTAGCAATTAACGCGTATTCTAATTTAATTTCCTGTAATTTTATTGGAATACGCGTTTAATATTTTTTCATCAATAGAGATCAGAAGGCCAATTCTCGTAATTTAAAATGTTCAAAATCAAGCCACAATCTCATCTCGGCGACAAACAAATGTCAAAAACTTTTCAAAATGTAGGGAAATTAGAGGTATTTTTGACAGATTGAGACTGAGATCAGACTCTGTACGATCTTAAAATTACGAGAATTACCCCTCAGAGTATCAGACCAATTTCCCAGCCGATCAATTCTGTAAAAATTTCACCGTGAAAAGTTAGGTCAAGTGAGCTGTCAATAGTGTCAATCCCTAGCATTAGTTGGAATGACAGCTCACTCCACGCTCACATCACTTAATTTTTCACGGAGAGATGGTTACAGAATCGCACTGCAGATCCCACATACAAACGATTCTCCGTAGGGACCTGACAAGCGAACCACAGAGTTCTCAGTACAGACTACTCAAAGACTAAAGAGTCATTGAGAGTACTGCAAATCTATGGTAATATTTTTACGTTGACAGTGCCTGTGTAAGTGTAATAGCTGTAAAACATGGAATTAGTATGTACTTTATAGCTTTACAATGATCTTTTGGCGCGTGGCCAAAATTGGAACTAATGCCGCCATCTTCTTAGGCTTCCGTACACAAAAGGTGCCAACGAGACCTATTACTACGCTCCGCTGTCCGTCCGTATGTCCGTCTGTCTGTCAGTGGGATGTATCTCATGAACCGTAATAGGTAGAAATGTTCACAGTGTGTATTTCTATTGTCGCTGCAATAATAAAAATAAAATAATAGTACGGTGGAACTAAAACCATCGTGAGCGCGTTTGACTCGCCCTTTTTTTCAATGCATTTCACAAAACAAGGCACAGATGTTTACCAACAGCCCCCCTGTCAATGTCATTCGAGCGCCAAGGCTAGTTTAGAGTCGTAGTTCAAACGTTACCTACCAGTGTTACGCCTGACGAGTAGACTGTATATGCTCAAAGCTCGTGAGCGGTGAGTAAGATTAAAACATTAGATGACTAGTGAGAAGTAGCCATTGCTTACAAGCAGCTAACTATTTTCCTAGCTGACTTCTACAATTTGTGAGATTCTTGCTTGATAATGTTTTAGTTCTTTTTGTATTCATGAAGTCGGTCGAGTTAGTTTGTGGTGAACGCTCATTTTTTTGCAAAACTGTGTGCTGTTTGGTAAGGTTTCCTCTGTGTTAATGTTGCACTCGGTAAAAATTAGAACGCTTGGTATTCTATACAAAGAGTAAGCACTAACTAACAAAGAAAGAAAGAAAAATAGTTCATCCTGCACAAACAAAACGCATATTACAAATAAAATATAATAAAAACTAACTACTTCATTACCCCTAGCCTTAATAATTAATTATCTACTTATCTATAAATCTCTCTCTTATCTTATCTATACTAATAATAATCTATATGCTAATAACAAAGCTGAAGAGGTTGTTTGTTCTTTTATTTATTTGTTTGAACGTGCTAATCCCTGGAACTATTAGTCGGATTTGATTTGCATTTGATAGCTTCACATAATGTATTTATCATCACGCCACGATCCTTAAGAAAAAATGTCAGAAAACGAAGTAATAGCGCGAGTGCGCATGCGACGTGGTAGGTCGGGGGCCGAAATATCACGCGGACGAAGTCGCCGGCAAAAGCTAGCTTATTATAATTTAAAAAATATATTATCTCAATTCAGTTGCCTGTTTTTTTTTTCTATGAAACCCTGTATTGTCATTAACAACTTCCAAACAAGTGCCTGCTAAAAATTCGAAGAAAATATTAATTAAACTAAATAGAGATTTTCATTGGTGTACATAATAAAAAGTATTATATTCTATAGAGAAAATTAATCTTCGTACTAATTAGTTTCGCTCAATGCTTTCAGATCGCTTATGAAGCCCTGGTGATGAGCACTTCAATAAGCTTTAAGTACCCATCAGAATATAATTTTATATTGAAAATCAATGTGAGATATATCGCATTTAACGTGGACGTATTAAATAAATTTTATAGGGACGCAAAATATAATTGGACGTAAGTTATGGAAAAGCCCGCATCACTACTTTTGTTTAATATTCGAGTGCGATATTTTGTTGAAATTGAAAAAGAACAAATGGAAATTGTGGACAGACCTTTACGTAACCTAATTGGCCAGTTATTGAAAACTTATTCAACGAATTTCTATTTCAAATAGTAAATGGCCATTGGCAATAAGCTAGCAAATTTTATTTTAAAAATATAAAGTGATAGAATAAATTCTAAGTATTTCTTGTTGTTTTTTGATTTCTACCAATAAAGAACCGAATTTTCAGTTTAACTTTACTTCTTGTGGCATTGTAGTCTTTCAGGTAAAGAAGCATTGTTTTTATTAAAAGTAACGGGTGTCTGTGAAATTGTAGGCACACGAGACAACGTTCGGTTGGCAATGCCTGGCACTAACTATTTTTATTTGGTTTGTGTCGATACTTGAGAAGAAGAAGAACACGTCGACCAACACCTTGGTATTGAAAGTCTATAAAGGTGGAACGTTAGAATCTTTGCCAACCCATCACATATTATAATACCAGCCTTTTATTATCCCATTGCAGGGCAAAGGCTTCTTCTCATACCTCCTTCTGCGAAGCAGTCATGCTAGCGAAAGAGGTGGCGGGATGGGCGAGGGAGAGATCCTCACGCCTCAGCCGCCGAGGGAGACGCTCCGGGCGTCGGGAGCCGCGTGACGACTCCCGGCCACCGTAGGCGCGAGCCTGCGGGCGGAGAGCAATGGGTAGCTCTCCGTCCGATCAGGACCAGGCCCGTGCCGGACGGCGTGTTTGTGTTCCACGCGCGCCTCAAAGAGATGTCAGCGTAGTTGACGGGGCCCGACAGGGCCGAAGCCTGCCGGGGTAGCGGGATCGTCCGAAAGGGTTACCGCTGCCCTGGTACATAAAGGGCATTATTCACCACGCTTGCTCAAGACGGATTGGCGATTTCAGACTTATATCCTACTATATAATATAATAATATAATATAATATTGATTTAATATCCTACTTCCTACTAATATTATAAACGTGAAAGTTTGTATGGATAAATGGATGGATGGATGTTTGTTATTCTTTCACGCAAAAACTACTGAACGGATTTGGATGAAATTTGGCACACAAATAGTTTATAACCAGGATTACTACAGGATACTTTTTATCCCGATATTCCCACGGGATCGAAACTTATGCGGATGAAACCGCGGCGCGCAGCTAGTAATATTATAATGTGAAAGTTTGTATGGATGGATGGATGGATGTTTGTTACTCTTTCACGCAAAAACTACTGAACGGATTTTAGTGAAATTTGGCACACAGATGGTTTATAACCAGGATTAACATATAGAATACTTTTTATGCCGATATTCCTACGGGATCGAAACTTATGCGGGTGAAACCGCGGGGTGCACCTAGTTAACAATTAGTCCAGGTTTCCTCGCAATGCCAATAAAGTCCAAGACAGACTCAGAAAGTAGATTTGTCACAGTCAGGTACTTGCCCGGAATTGAACCCACAACCTCGTGCTTGAGAGGTGAGAGCTTTACCACTGGGCTATCATAACCCACCACATGCAAAATTAAATTCCCATGGTGCTATTGAAACGAGCCACGAAGAACAGTATATTAACCAAGAATTATGTGCTCCACAAAACGAATAAAAATATTCATTTCCATACACGCACTATAATTAAACTACATAGGTACCAACGTACCTATCTACGTATTCGTGAGTGTACAGTATAACACGTTAGTAGTGCAGGGTATGAAAATGCAATGGAGCACTGCTGAGCAAAGGCGTCCCTCAAATCCTTCGAAGTATTTTTTACCTTTTACGGGGCCACCTCGATCTAACCCTTGCGGTGTGCATCTAGGTCGTCTTGCCAACTCTTCTTTGTCCGGCCCCGGCGGCGCCGTCCATCCTCAGGCACCCACCGAGTAGAGACTGTTGCCCAGCGGTCACTACATGGGGCTGATCCATCACATGCAAAATAACATTCCCATGGTGCTATTGAAACGAACCACGAAGAACACTACATTAACCATGAATTATGAACTCCACAAACCGTATAAAAACATTCATTTCCATAAAAACGGTACCGCACTATAATTAAACTACATACCTACGAACCTACCTACGTATTCGTGAGTGTATATGACACGTTAGTAGTGCAGGGTATGAAAATGCAATGGAGAGAGGAAAGGCTCGGCGGCCATTACGCGGGCTATTTGATTAAGCAACGGATAATGAAATTTCTGACGGAAAATTGTGTTGGGCCCTCGAAATAGAAATATTATGATAGTGGAAAGATTAAGGGTGTTGTCATCGGTAACTATGTAACTATTAACTTGTGCCACACAAGTAGTGTGAGTCTATTCCTCCACATCCATTGAAGTGAAGATTTACAGTACAATACGAATACTGTTATTATGATATATCAGAAGGCCAATTAAACGTTCAAAATCCAGTCGCAATCTCATCTCAGCGACAAACAATGTCAAAAATGTAAGGAAATTAGATGTATTTTGGACAGATGAAGACTGAGATCAGACTGTGAACGTCCTTAAAATTACGAGAATTACCCTTCTGTTATATCATAGTAACAGTTTTTGTAATGCTTATTAAAAGAGTGATTTTAAAGGTGGCTTTTGCATAGTAATAATGTTTACGTTATTCTCAAACTTTTTTGTGAATGAAAGTGTCTTTTTAATAAAACATCACGTTAAAAATTACTGCTTTTTTAAAGTTTAATATTACTCGCGTAAGAAATATTATCTCGTACACTAATAAATTACTTTACATCTACCTTTTTAGACGTGGCTAGAAAATTCAGCATTAGCTTGGTTAAAAAATTGTGTTTTGCCTTAGCATTTTCCCAACTAAGTTGGGGTCAGCTTCCAGTCTTACTTGCAGCTGAATACCAGTATTTTACATGGAGTGACTGCCAACATGACCACCACAACCCAGTTACTGGGTAGTACGATACCCTATGGTAAGAGTTTTGGGCTTCTAACGACCCGTAACGACTGCCAAAGATCTAGGAATGACAGCCGGGACCAACGTCTTAGCATGCTTTCCGAGGCATGGAGCGATCTTGATAATTATGTAAAGATCATCCACGGACCAACCGCAGCAAGCGTAGCTTAACCTTTGATTGACCCGTGTGGCTTTTATTACTTAGCCATCTTAGCCATGAGCCCCTCTGTATTTTCTATCCTATTATCCCCAAACTACAAACATTATACCATCATGGAATAAACAATTCCATTTAGCATTTCCGACAATATTTCATAATTATAATTAGTAGAGTGATTGCTCAGTTTATATCGTGTTGAATAATACAACGCTGGTTATCAACTGTTTGGAAATCAAATGCTAATTCGCTTTGGTTTTATGTAAACAATAATAATAAATTATGCTTTCAAACATTGAAATTGATGTTGGTAATTGTATCTGGCATTTGTTCTGGTTGTATTGAAATGAGATTATTTCTAAAGCTTTAAGTTCTATTGAAGTTAAATGAATGAGCAACATGGATAAGTAAAACATATATATTCCATACATTTTGACCGCGTAGGTGTTGTATAAAACAGTTGAGGTAACTTTTCTAAGTCAATATCTCCACTAGCATTTATTATTGAGTACATACAGTTCCCGAATCTCAACTATATCTACTGTGAACTCTATTGTGAACTTTGGCATTCGAAACACCGCCTATACGTACAGTTACAAATTATCTGAACGTGATACTTTGGAGGTCGATATTCCTTTCGACTTTTCTGATAGTACCGATTTGTTGGCCTTCTAGACATTTCAAAATATCTCATATTTTTCGCAGCTGAAATTTCGTGTCGGAAATGAAACAAAAATATGCACACTGTCTGCTGTCTGTCTATAGGATATTCATATCTCCGATCGCTGGCTACCAGCTAGTACAAATGGGCGAATTTGGTCGTCTGTGTAACAAAAATCTTCTCGTACTGTGTCAGCAACCGGCTTATTGGTTGATTCACACGACTTTACTGGCCCAAAACCTTAAAGTAACGTTAAGAAAAAGTGCGTTTCAAAATATTTCAATCTACATTTCTGTGCGCAGTGTCCTTTTTTTGTATAGTTTATTGTATAAAATTCATAATGTTCCTTTTGCCTAATACATCATATCCTATTATTTGCTGGAGTTGTCGATTCGCCCACAAATAAATTAATATCGTGCGAGTCACCTGCTATAATATTATATAAAAGTGTCGATTGGCCCGTTTCGGGCGAGTAAATTCAAGTGAATCGGCCAATAAGCCCAGCAGGTCTAAATCCGCATCAGAATAAGACACACAACGACTTAACACGCTGGCCACGACACTGTATTATATATTTGAACAATTAACCCTATCAAACATTAATTTAACCCTAACACCCTATTCTATCTCCAAAGTAATTCACATCACATTAACCGGAATCTCACACGGCAATTAACGCGACATTATTAAAACCCTACACGCCCAAATAGCTCGCAGAGATTCCACTTCATCCCCTGGGCATATGCACCGTAAAAATAATTACGCACTGCACAGAATCCAGGGAAGCTTCGCAGATAAACCATGGTCCATACATCCGTTGCCGGCTGCAGACTAACAGATGGGCAAGTAATATTTTAAAGATTTTGAGTTACAAACTTATTAAACAGATGCGAGTCGTGTTTGTTGTAGTTCCCGTTTCACTTTTCTTGTTCAACATCACAATGAAACAAATTTATCTTATACTTACTTACGTGTCTCGGAAAGCACGTTAAGCCGTTGGTCCCGGCTGTTATTCATAATTCTTTGACAGTCGTTACGGGTCGTCAGAAGCCCGAAAGTCTAACAACCAGTTTTACAAAGGGGTATATTATTACATTATTACCCAGTAACTGGGTTGTGGAGGTCAGATAGGCAGTTGCTCCATATAAAATACTTCTACTACGCTGCATCCGGTTAGACTGAAAACCAACCCCAACATAGCTGGGAAAAGACTATGCTTTTCTAGACTAGACTAGGACTACTTACTTACTCTTTCTTTCTTCAGGTACATGACCTCTTTATCTTTGTCCCTTACCCAGATGTTAAAGAAAAAGCAAAGTGGATACGGACGAAAAGCTTATTATTTTGCCTATAAAATGACCTCCTCAAGAATCATGTTTTGCTACTTACCACCCTTTTAGCCCACGCCCAGCAGCACCGCACAATACGAAATCCGCGCTGTAATTATAAATCATTCGGACCACGTCCGTTTAAACAGCTTACTATATTTAAATTTTATTATAATCCCCGCTTTTGAACCGCTCCCTGTTTAAACCTCCGGCTTTTCGGTGACTCCCTCCTAAGCTTTTTGCTTACATAGAAAGAGAGTGTACATTTCCATCGCTTTCAGAGTAAAAATGCATTTGCATAGCTCCTGTTTGCATTTAATTGCTTATTCGAATTTTTCGCTGCAAAATATATACATATGAAATGTGTGTTATAAAGTTAAAGTGAAATAGTGTTTTTGTGTTATGAATATGTATTGCGTTAAAACAAAAGCCTATGAATATAGGCCTTGCTCAGAATGTTGCAGAATAGTCCAGCCGGGGGTGTTGTTATTAATTCTGTAATTTTGTCGAACATTTTTATTGTTTCACGTTTGGTAGGTCAATTATAGGTAAGGTATTATACATTTTATATTAAACTTGAAAGCGAAAATTCATTAGTTTTCATGAATGATTGTCTGCCTGCCCTATTCAAACTATTTTTGGGGTACGGATTCCAGTCTAACCGTATTTTAACAGTATTTTACATGAAGCGACTGCCTATCTGACATCCACAACCCAGTTACTGGGTAACACCATACCCCTTGGTAAGACTGGTTGTCAGACTTTCGGGCTTCTGGCGACTGTAAAATATCCACGAATGACAGCCAGGACCAACAGCTTAACGTGCTTTCCGAGGCACGTAAGTAAGTATAAGATAAATTCGTTTTATTGTGATGTTGAACAAGAAAAGTAAAACGGGAACTACAACAAATACGACCCGCATCTTTTTAATAAGTTTTTTTTTTGAGGGGGGGATGTAAAGATGGACTCATCCACGGACCGACCGCGGTAAGCATAGCTTAACTTTATCGATCCATCCGTGCGGCTGTTATTACGAGCCCCTCCTCATGAATCATCGAAATAAAACAAAAGAAGACAAACACTCTTGCCTCTGTATAAAATAAAGTCTCAAAATTACCTTTAATTATTCCTTTATTAACAAACAAAAGACGTAATATTCCGTCTTGAAAAAAAAAAACATTTGAAATGGACGTCAAATATAATAGCAAGTCAAATAAATTAGAGTCGCCTACAATAAAAGAATGAAGCAGTGAAAAATAAAGAAATTTAATCTCGTTCAGGAGTCTTCCGCTAATCGCCAACAAAAGTTTGTATTGGGGATTCCCTTTGTAGTCTATGTATTGTAGGAAAATCAGAAAAGCAAGGCTTTTTTATTTTTTATTTAGACTATTAAATAAGTAGGTATTTCTGACAGTTTACTTATTATACTAAGGTAACTGAAAAGTTGTGTGGAAATCGGTTGTCATGGTAGCCATGTGATACGGAAAAATGAGGAAGATGTCGTAAGGTAAGTTTTGAGTATGAATGTAGGCTATTGATTAAAGGTTGTCTTTAAAAGATCGCTCTTAGCGATAAGACCGCCCATTATGTAACCCTTTGTAAAATTTTATATATTTGTCGGAGATGGTATATCTGTCTCTCGTTACCATCAGGCATATTTTAATTACTGTGGGCGTACTGTGGGTAGTGTTGGTTATAGCACGATAGAAAAACGGTTTACAGTTCAAATCAGATTATAATTTACGAACAAGTTAGTCACACTAGCGAATCACACACTCACACAACTCAACGATACGGAACGCAATTGACAGTTTCTGAGCACATGTTGTTCGTACGATGTCTAATGTTTCGATCCTCTCGAGAGCTCTGCTCACACCGCTTTTGTAGCTGTTGCTCTCGTCCCACCACAAACTCAGGCTAGACTCTGTCTAGCGCCACGAGATGGCACTAACGTTCCGAATAGTCAAACGAATGACTCCGACATATTTTTGTTCTGTAATTTGTATGGTGTACATAATAAATAGTATTCTATTGTATTCTATTAAGAGTGAACGAAGACCAAAGAAACTATGAATGGACTGTGTGAATAATGATTTTGTTAGAAAGGGGCTGACTACCGAGATGACGACTAAATAGAAAAGTCTGGAAGAAAAAGACATGTTGTGCCGACCCCAAAAAAATTGGAATGAGGGCAAGAGAATTATGATACTTATTATTCTACGGAGTTACCGAAATAGCTTTCAGAGTAAGAAAACTGAAGTGGCAGTGGGCTGACCATGTTTGTCGAAGGACCGATGGCTCGTAGATCAGACGAGTCCTGGAGTGGAGACCGCGTATAGGCAAGCGTAACGTGGGACACCCCCCAGCTAGATGTACCGACGACCACAGACTTGATGCGACAGGGTATTTTGGTGTGGTCTGTGAGAGGCTATAACCAACAGTGGACTGAGATAGGCAGAGATGATTGACTGACTTATTACACTAATGTCAGTGACAGAATCGAAGTGGACGGCAAACAACAAAAAAGACTTAAAGCCGAAGAATTGTGGACCCTGAATAAAATGTTAATGTTGAAATCGAATTGTTATGTCGAAAGGCTTCCCATTTGGTAATTATTTATCGTATTATGTAGTATACACTATACAGGGTGGCAGGGACATCGACGCGCAAACTGTCCCCATGAATCAGCACATGATTCGAGATTCCTAGAATTTCATACGTTCTAGCGGCAGAAATACTTCGTCGGTTATCAAATAAAAAATCGGCTGTTTCATAGAAAAGCGCAATACCTTCACTGTCAAAATATATGGAACAGCATTTTTTTCTAAATCGGCGAAATATTTCTATGTATTGGGTGGGGTTCAGAATCTTGTACTGAATCCATGGTAACACTTTGCGCGCCGATTCTGACGATCCCTGCCACCCTGTATTATACTATCATATTTACAAGGAAAAACGTTTTCTAAGTTGGTCAGCAAAAGTTGGAATAACATCTAAGTAATATCTCCATCTTTCACAAAAATTTGCCGGCGAACGAAGACTCGGAAGAGAACTCGATGGCGTCTTTTAAATAGATACTAAAACAAAAAGCACCTACAGTACCGTTCGTTTCAGTAACTATTTAAAAGACGCCACTGAGTTGACTTTCTCCCAAACAACTTTACAGTACGAAAGGTTGTGACATGGCAACAGGGGAATAAAATTAATGAAGTTGTTCATTAAACTTAAGTGGGATTGTCGCTAATGTCTGGCCAGGGGAAAAAATTATGTCGCAGACCAACGATCAGATTACCAGCCTTAATTAATTGATAACGAACTTATCTTGGCTATTACCGAAGAGTTATGTTGTTAGTTTTGTGAACAAAGCCTTTAGGCAGCAAGATACAGAAGCGGAAAGGTACAGACGTAAACGAAGCAAACGGAGTATGTAAGGATCGTAGCAGGTGGCATTTTGTAGTTTTTGCCTATTTCCATGGGAAGAAGTTTATGTATATTTACCAGGTGTAACAGAATAAACGCAAGTGCTGATAGTAGTTTGTTCATAAACTGAGTACCTACTGAATTGATTTTTTCAACAATTTTGTATTTTGCCATACTGACCGTTGATTGAGCCAAAGAAAATTAAATCTTATAGCAACGCAATACGACTCAATTTTAAGTGCATAATGTTTATCATGGCTTTTAAAAAGTCAAGTTTTGGTCATTGTATTATGCTAATTAGCAGTGGCGGCCCAGTGGTCACAGCCGCGATTTACGAGTTCTAGGTCGTAGGTTCGAACTCAGACAGTCACTTTACTTTGTGTAAATTATTTCATCACCACTGCTCTCAAAACGGTGAAGGAAAACATCGTGACGAAACCAGCACTGCGACCGCGTTGTAGATTGCCCATTCCTTCTCGAAGAGAGGAGGTCTGTGTCCCAGCAGTGGGAACATTATAGGCTGATTATGCTATGCTATGCTAAAAGACATACTAATGTTCAGCTGTAGACGTATTCGTGTTCATGTAGGTATGACAATGCAAATGTTAAAACCTGCAAGTAGGTTCGCGCTAAACAACTGCATGAATTAAGTTTATGTAGCACATAAGCATTTTATAAGCTCACTGGTTATATTATAAAATGAATGAAAGCTGTAAAAGAAACAAAAAGTCTGTGTTTACAACGTTACCTTAACTTTTATAAAGGATGAAATGTGTAGCTGCAGCCGTTTTAAGGACAAGGTCGTCGTTTAAATATAATATTATGGGGGACATAAACTTACCTTTTTGTGTAACGTTTTATTTGACAGTATTTTTTTTAAAGAAAATTTTGTTTATTTTACAACCTAAGTTTACGTGGGTATAAAAACTTTTACTGTGTAGGTATTTGTAGCAAAAATTTTGCAAAAAAAATGGCAGATAATACCTAAAAGCCATCTCACATGAACATATAAAACACTAGCTGCGCCCCGCGGTTGCACCCGCATAAGTTTCGATCCCGTGGGAATATCGGGATAAAAAGTATCATATATGTTAATCCTGGTTATAAACCATCTGAGTGCCAAATTTCATCCAAATCCGTTCAGTGGTTTTTGCGTGAAAGAGTAACAAACATCCATCTAACAAACTTTCATGTTTATAATATTAGTAGGATTATAATTATGAACTTTTATATAACAACAATATATTTTACTAGCTTCTGCCCAACGACTTCGTCCGCGTGAGATATCTTGTTCCCCCGAACCACACCGTACCATCGCATCATCTGCTCGCGCTATCATTTCGTTTTCGCTAAACGTTATATCTGACTTTTTTCACTTAGCTCCTAAAGGTCGCACGATGTTAAATAGCTTCCTCAAAAATTCGAAAGTTTTTTTTATACTCGATATAAGTCTATAAAATAAAAATATTATTTTGAAAAAAAAAAACGTCAGCAACTCACAGTTGAGTTGATTAAGCACAAAATTTCGTATGTACCTACTACTAAGGTATCTAGCGTAATGAGTTGGTTGTGCAGACAGCGGATTTGTAGACAATTTCCTATTTTGTTAAGTACCTGGTACTTGTTGACAGGCCTACACTGTTCTCTCATACCAGAACACTGTAATTTGAAAATGAGCAAATTATTATCAAAACAGCGACCGTGGAGTTTCTTGCCAGCTCTTCTCTATAGGAAAGGACCAATGGTTCAAGCTTCTGACGTTTCATAAGTGCCCATGTAGGTTTATGTGAAATATTTTTTATTTTTTTATTTAATCTTTTCGCACACAAAAAAGGCGGACTTAATGCCTTAGGCATTATCTACCAGTCAACCAGGGGTGGTGAAGAAATTTGAAAATCTTTTGATTTTGAAAAAAATCAGACCAGATTTGGATTATGTTT
This sequence comes from Apamea epomidion, assembly GCA_947507525.1. NCBI lineage: Eukaryota > Metazoa > Arthropoda > Insecta > Lepidoptera > Noctuidae > Apamea > Apamea epomidion. The sequence goes on from OX382237.1 coordinate 12,851,949, forward strand.
AAGATCTTACCCAATATCCAAGAACCCAAAAAATACTACTCAGACTACAAATTCAATACAAACCAGTCCAATTGTTTACTTATCTATTCAAAACATTTACGATCCCCGTGTTTCAGATTTCAACCTGACTAAATCGAATCTAATTTCTGGGCAAATTATTTTCTCGTTAATCCAAGCCCCGGGCAGAGATCAAAGAAAGGAATTAATTTGATTAACTTTTGCGTCTATAACGTAAATCAGATTTGACAAACAATGTTAATGTTTGACAATGCAAAACAAAATGGCGGCATACTGATGCGTTTTTGTTTAAAACAAAAATGTTCGATTCAAATTGATTTGAAAGCTTCGCCAATAATTGCTTAACAATACTGCTAGTGTTCGTGAATGAATTGTTTTTAAAATAGCGTATGTTATGGGGATGGCAAACCATTTTTGTAATAACAGAGTTATATTACTTACTATTGGTTTTTGTATAATGGCTTCGAAAGGCATGTTTTACCAGACTTAAGGCAACTGAATAGCGACAGAATGTTTCATGTAATAAAAACATTTACAGTCGATCACTGCTGTAAATTATGGAGAAAGATGTGACTGTCTGTGGAATTAAATGTCACAGTAACTATTTAAAAATCTCTTTAGTCTATTCATATAAAAGCGGTTACCTATTGTAGGTTGTAAGTTGCAGGTACGTAATTCACCTGAGAAAGATACTTCTATTAAAAATCTGTACAAATAAATAAAATTGAAGAGCCTGTTTGAAATGTCAAAATAACAGCTTTTTGCTAAATTCATATGAATTCTTAGGTAAAATAATAATAAATGATAATATAATATAATAATATTTAATAATAACTTATATATTTTTAAAAAATATTTTTTTTTTTATTTGTTCCGGCTAATTTCAGAAACGGCAGAATCGACTTTGATGAAATTTAGTATGGGGATACTTTGAATCCTATCGACATACTACGCGGGGAAGCCGCAGGCGGAAGCTGGTTTTTAAAATATCTTTGTTATTTCTCCTAGAGCGAAAACCAAATGTAATAAGACTTAGTAATGAGTATTCTATTCATTCTATTATCAAACCTAAAACAGTGAGTAATCAGGTATCCATATCAATTCACCCACGGTCATAGGACAGCTTCTCCATCCCAAAATTATAGATCGAATCATTATTATAGGTGAAATCAATATCAGACGTCACAAATATATCAAACGCATTAAAAAGACAGACTCCAACCACCCTTGCCATATTAATAGTAATAACTTATGTCTATCGATACTATGGAGGTGATTTCCCATTAAAGGTCGTCCCAATAACGGCCATATGTTCTGAAGGGATAATAGGGACCGACGTAAATGGGACTTAGTGGCCTTTAGGGTTTGTGTACCATAGAGCTTTGGATGAATGCGATTTTTAGTCGTGAATTTACTAGATTGGTAAGATGGTTTTTGGATGGTATTTGGCTAGAAAAGGAGTGACTACAAGTGACGACTAATAGAGAAGTATGGATGAAAAAGACATGTTGAGAAGACCCCAAATTAATTGGAATAACGGGAAGAGAATGATGATGACTAGAGAGTGGTAAGAATGTAAGCCGTCTTTTGTTTTATTTGAGCAAATTACAGAACGGGCTCATGACTGACCAGAGGAGCAATTCCCGTATTTTTAAGAAAGTTCGTTTCTAATCTCATTCTCAATCTATCTAAAACAACTCGTACATTTTTGCTGAGATGAGATTACGACTAGATTTTGGACGTTTTTTTAATTACGGGAATTGGTCTTTAGTTTTGGCGGCGCGGCCGTACCCCACTACATACTACCGCATATATCCAAGATCTTCATTTGTCTGGCACCCAAAATCTTTCAAACCTAAATTCATAACTGTTGCGCGACGTCAGATATAGGTATAGGTTCCTAGAGTAAAAAAAGGTACTTCCCTGAGCGACAAAGCAGTGAGAAAGATCGAAATGCTTAATTATATATATATCTACTTATTTTTCTGCAAGAAAAAACTAAAATCGACTATTTACGCAGCCAATCAATCGCCATATACTCCCTTCTAATTTCGTGCTTTATTAGATACATTAGGTAATCATGTATTCTCATTTCCATATTAATTCATTTGAAATGTTAATTAATATTTTGATGATAATTGCAAGAGCGATTCCCTAATAGAATATTATAAAGCCTGGCCTCTGCATTTGTGGATTTACCAAACACCATTCATTTAAAATATATTGATAATTGATTTGTTGATTAATCACATGTATAATAATAATTTGTGCATAGTGAATTAATAATGTATATATTATGTACTTAAAATATTTTACAGCTAATTGATACCATCGTTTCCAAATGTAAAAAACGTCAAACCAACCAAAAAATATTAGACTCGCTCAAGGATGCGTACTTGTGCTAACTTGTGTCCATCCATCATCATCTGCCTTGCCTTTTCCCAACTATATTGGGGTCAGTTTGCAGTCTAACCGCTATACCGAAATACCAGTATTTTACATGAAGCGACTGCCTATCTGACCTCCACAACTTTTTTTTTTATACGTTGCCCCACACTATGAATTACTCCTGTATCGTGGATGCGTTTACAAACATTTTAACTCATACACAAACAGCCAGACCCAGAACAACTACCTGTAGGCAATACAAATATTTGTTCCGTGCGGGAATCGAACCCGAGACACGCAGCGCAGCAGTCGATCGCTCAGCCACTGCGCCAACTGTGTCGTAAAAGTTACTGGGTAATACGATACCCCTTGGTAAGACTGGTCGTCAGACTTTCGGGCTTCTGACGACCCGTAACGACTGTCAAAGATCCACGAATGACAGCCGGGACCAACAGCTTAACGTGTTTTCCGAGGCACGGAGGGGTCTTGACATGTAAAGATGGTCACCCATCTACGAACCAACCATGGCAAACGTAGCTTAACCTTTGATCAACCCTTGCGGCTGTTATTACTTAGCCACAAGTCTCGACCAAAAAAACTTGCGTCCATAAGCCCCTTTTATTTTTCTAAAATTCACTCGTAAAGAACACCAGTTAAAGATGTAATTCCAATAAAAAATTACAAACATACAAAACAGCCAAAAGTCAATTCGAAAATGTTTGTTCACGACGCCTATTGTGTGAAAAGTCTTGTACACACAATACGCGTCATGAACAAACCTTTACGCAGAGTTAGCGGGACTTGCCCAACCATAACAGTAATAAGGATTTCGGCTTAGGATACGCAATTAAGGGGTGAAACTTTTAATAACCAACTATTTTATATGTAATACGATGAAGGAATTGTACACGATCGATGTTTATGAGTTTATGAGGAGTTTTATTGGTTTCGAGCATTTGGGGTGGATGTAATAGGGTATTAGGGTTATAAGGGTCTAAACATGTGGAATGTTCTTGGTTAACGTGGTTTCTATGATGCAACACTATAGTTCTATAGAAGTGCAAATAGAAGTTCACCTATCTCTGTTGCGTATGTCGAAGACAGTCGTCAAGTTGGTCGTGGTTACGAATCTGATGATTGACAGCTACAGTTCACAAACAAAGGCTGCAGAAACAATGGTAAAGCATATTCGAAATGAGTCAGAAGCGTAAAGCTTGAGATGAGTAGCAGAATACAAACCCAAGAGCATCAAAAATAAAAATGCAACAGTAAATAAAAAACATCAGACTGTCTGTTAATGTTTAACCATAAGTACAGTCACGAGCAAAAGTATGTATACACTCGGTTTTATTCAAAAGCGATTTACTCCTTTATTTCTTAATGAAATTTATGTTGTTTCGAACATAGCTTTTTCGAACCCATAGGTTTATGTAATGTGTCGTATTTCAAAGTTGCATTCGTTATTTCACGAAAAAATCGCAATTGAAAGTTGCCAAGTGTTGACATATTGGTGCTCGTGACTGTACAGGCCCTTCACAGTTATTTTAAATCAGCACCCTAATTGAAAACACACTATCAATCATAATATGAATCATTTTGAAGGATATTGCTAATCTATTGCCTCATATGTTGGAAAAAATTGTCCCCTCAACAACGTAAACAACGCAATGAATGTTGTGTTCAAAATGAAAACCATTCCTACTGTTCATGTGTTACGCAATTAATACTGATTTTACATCAATGTCCAAACCACAGCGATCTTTATTCTCATTCTAATAAGGTTGCTGTTGGGTTGCTGCCACTGAAAAGTCTGTCAAAATCATTGTCATCTTTATTCTCGTAACAATAAGGTGGCTCTTAGTTTGCTGCTGTCATGGTAAAATAACTGTGAACGTACTGTAAAAGACGTGAAAGATAATAATGCAATATTCCATAAAGCAGAACCTCTTTTAAATAAACAATATTTAGACGCAGCTGAAGCTTAGTTAGTTCATAACATTATAAAGGCTGATGCAAATGTTGAAGCAAGGCGTTGAAGCATAAACAAGAGCACAATTTTCCATATTAATTTCACTGACGCGGGCTGCAAAGTATTCGTACCTACACTCGGGTGCTTTTAATTAAAAATTAACTTGCTTGAGTCGCCGGCTTTTCTAATAGTTTCATTACTCATCTCGGTCTTCATGTCTTATAAAATAGGTGGTTCGTGACTTGCAACGTTTAAACCACTGGAGAGAAAGCCATTCTATAATTTGAAACGCAGGTTGCTTTGAAGATACAAAAGTAAACAAAAGTCTGTATTAACCGGAGAGGTATGAAGATAGGGCACGCCACGATAGCGGCGGTAAGACCCCTCTTTGAGGAGTGGCTAGAGAGGCGTCACGGCGCTCTCACCTACCGCCTGACGCAGGTCCTCTCCGGACACGGATGTTTCGGGAGGTTCCTGCACATAATCAGGCGGCAGGAGACGCCCGGGTGTCACCACTGCGAGGATCGCCCAGAGGACACGGTGGAGCATACGGTGGAGGTCTGCCCCGCTTTGGCAGAGCATCGCCGTGTCCTCGTAGAGCCGATCGGCAGCGGCGGCGACCTCTCGCGTCCGGCCCTGGTGCAAGCCATGGTCCGGGGCGAGAGGGAGTGGGAGGCGGTCACCTCCTTCTGCGAAGCAGTCATGCTAGCGAAGGAGGTGGCGGGATGGGCGAGGGAGAGATCCTCACGCCTCAGCCGCCGAGGGAGACGCTCCGGGCGTCGGGAGGCGCGTGACGACTCCCGGCCACCGTAGGCGCGGGCCTGCGGGCGGAGAGCAATGGGTAGCTCTCCGTCCGATCAGGACCAGGCCCGTGCCGGACGGCGTGTTTGTGTTCCACGCGCGCCTCAAAGAGATGTCAGCGTAGTTGACGGGGCCCGACAGGGCCGAAGCCTGCCGGGGTAGCGGGATCGTCCGAAAGGGTTACCGCTGCCCTGGTACATAAAGGGCTAAGGAAGGAACACGGGTGGGTTTTAGTCAGTAAGAGTCTGACACTCCCTTCTGCTCCACCCAGAGCGGGAGGGGTCATTTGATGATTTCCGATCCTCAAAAAAAAAAAAAAAAGAGGTATGAAGATATTTATGATGTATATATGTATAGCGGACCCATATTTTGCCAATTTGTTAATAAGTCCCGTGATATAGGGAGATTATGCCTAGGCTTATTGACAATAACTTTTTATCTTTAAGGTAAATAGTATTTATGTAAACCAGGTATAAAATAATGAATTAATAATTTTTTGTCATTAATTCAAGACTTCTAATGTTAAATATTGTTAAGAATTTTATTGTCCTAGTTTCTCCCGGCCGGTGGTATGCCCGACAGATGTCAACCTGGCACGGTTCTTTCATAAAAATCTCCGGTAATTTTTCGTCATCATAACTTCGTCCATAATTGCACAGACAAAATCTTCTGTTTCTCCAAAACGGTCACCGAAACGCAGCCAGGCTACGGATGCTAGTATATCTACATCGGGTCCATGTAGGACCATACTTCCATGCGATCATTAGTGTCAAGCACTACTGGCTTGCGCCAGTTCTTTTTAGTCAATGAGAGCAGGGCCCTTGTCCACCGCGACTACATCTCGATGCATCCCCACGTCGGTTTCTAGGAAATATTCCCTGAGACTGCATATCTCGCGATTGTGGCGGGTCTTAGCGCTTAAAAAGCCTCGACCTGCACATTTTCGCGGGATATACAGCCTCATTACCGATGACCGTGGTTGATGAATTCGATTTGCAGTCAGCAGCGTACGGGCCCTCCTATCCAGGGCGTCTTTAATATTTATAAGTTAAATGTCATGCATACCTGTTATTTGCATGGTTACTGAAATGCTAATTTTAGATGATATTTAATTTGATGTTGGTGTGCTTATTATAAATAAATAAATAAAATCCTCCGGGCTCTTACTGCGAAATTCTTCATAATCAAAAAACCCTAATGATAGGTTTTCACTCCACACCTGAGGGACAATTCTCGTAATTTTAAGAACGTTCACACTTTGATGACGTTCTCAGTCTCAATCTGTCAAAAATACCTTTAATTTCGCTACATTTCTGACAAGTTTTTGACATTGTTTGTCGCTGAGATAAGATTGCGACTAGATTTTGAACGTTTTTAATTACGAGAATTGGCCTTTTGATCTAGGCAAATGGGGGTTAACGTTTGTATGCATAACAAGATCGCTGGCTTCTTCAGTGATATAATATGGTTGTCAACAAGTTTGTTAAGACTGTGCATAGAATTAATTAGTAAGAGTTGGACTAATTCCTTTGGAGAGTGTGGAGTCACGCAGCTTTGTTGGTGCTAGCTAAGCTATGAGGCGCGGGATTATACTCCCATTTGTTTATTTATAATTGATTTTGTTTGCTAGGATTAGGATTTTGTTTTGAGTTTTTTTTCTCAGGGTTCAATATTGCATGAGTGACTTTAAAACACAGTGCTTTCACAAATTATTGTTAGTTGGAGATGTTAAGAGCTACTGTAAGTTCTAGTTGAGTAGTGGTGGCCTAGTGGCATCGGCTCCGATTTACGAATAGGCTATTTTCTTAAAAAAATCTAATTAGTCTGCCAGTTATATTATCAAAAAATATTGAACCCGTTTTTTTTGTTTTGTCAATTATATAAAAAATGATGAAGATATCGCCCGTTAAAGTTCCGCGTGACGTCACTTGCTTGCGACACTTTTGCAAGTAAGTGACGTCACGACCCCCTACTCCCCAATTTTGACGCGCTTTATCTTAGTAATTTTTTGTTTGATTGACAAAAGAAAAAATACGTGTCCATTACTTTTCGATAATCTAACTGACGAACTAAATATAATAATTCGTTTTTTACCCAGGCAACTACCCTATATCATGAGGTCGTGAGCTCAAACTCAGACAGGCTTCGTCCCTTTGATTTCATCACCACTGCTCATAAAACGGTAAAGGAAAGCATCGTAAGCAAACCGGCATGTCCTAGAACCAAAAAAGACATGTGACATCCGCCAGCCCGCACTGGGCCCGCGTGGTGGATTATGGCCCACTCCCTCTCATAGAGAGGAAGCATGTGTCTCAGCAGTGGGAACATTATAGGCTGATTATGAAAATTAAAGTAAGTTCAATCAATCTTCTATTTATATTTGTTGCAGAAATATTATCACTGTAGACGACCTCACAACAATGGATGGAAATGTTTTCCATCACCATTTTAACACCTTTTCGACTAGAAAAAGTCTAGACAGGTAAATCGTAAATACTTGTCTAAATATAAAAGACATGTATAATGGGTCCCTCTTAATGGCAAGCGACATCGCGGCAGGCCCAGACGGAGATGGCGGGATGAGCTAGACTTCTTCAACAAGAACTGGTCCTTAACAGCTTCAAACAGAGAGAAGTGGAAGAGAGTAGGGAGGCCTTTGCCCTGCAGTGGGACATCACAGGCTTTTAATAATATGTAGACACAAAAATTAATGGCCTGAAAAAACGATATGACAGAAATCTAGTATGATGTAGTTTTCGGCCCTAGTAAACGAAGAAATTCTCTTTTTTTCAGGAGTTTCTCCAAGAAAAGTTGTTAGACAATATCAAGCTTATTCTTTGAATATATGGCTCTGGTTTTGCTGTGATATTACGTGTGGTGGGAAGTATGAGACATTTACATACATATTTTAGGCAGATACAGTCTGCAACTTAACTAAATTAACATAATTCTGGGAATTTTCCCCAAATGCCTGATATTATTGAAGTGAAAACTTCTTCAGGCGCACTTAGCGTTCTTTTTGAATAGTGGACGAAACTGAACCGTCACGTTCGTTTCGGTGACGCTGAATCGAGTATACTCTGCTCCAGTCGTAAGTTCTTTTTCAATTGTGTCTTTTCTCTTTATGTAGGTATTTAGAAAATATTTTTCAATGGTTCTCTAATTCGTTATATTAAGTTATTTAATTAAGCTTCAGGTTTTCCTAAAAGATTTACAAACTTAGTTGAAGGGTTCGTGGCTACATATTTTTTTATTTTTTTTTTAAACGTTGCTCCACACTACGTATTTCTCTTGTATCGTGGGTGCGTTCACAAACATTTAAACTCACATACACAAACAGCCAGACCCAGAACAACTACTTGTAGGTCATACAAATATTTGTTCCGTGCGGGAATCGAACCCGCGACACGCAGCGCAGCAGTCAATCGCTTAACCACGGCGCCAACCGTGCCGTCAATAACCAAAATACATACAACAGTCACACTGGTCGATCGGAAGTTAAGCTACGCTATCCGCGGTCGGTTCGTGGATGGGTGACCATCCATTCTTTATCTTTGACATTCGTTACGGGTAGTCAGTCGGATGCCCAAAAGTCTAACAACCCGTCTTACCAAGGGGTATCGTGTTACCCAGTTTTAAGTTAAAACCCGACTGGGTTGTGAAAGTTAGATATGTAGGACTGTAGGTAGTTGCTTCATGTAAAGTATTCAGCCTGCATTCGGGCCAACCTCAATATACTTGCGAATAGGCTAGGTAGATTGATTTTTACTTACAAAACGTAGTACATACTAAAAGCACTAATTTTGAAATCGCCTGTACCTACTTGAGTATGTTAGTTTACGGTAAGCTAGGCAAGTTTATGCTAGGCCGCAAATCAACTGGTGAAGGTCCTAGAAATTTAGGTTTGACTAAGAATAATGGAGCAATGAATAATGTATTTAGATTTTGCTATGCCGTTTGTATCTTGTAAGTGTTTGGAAAAGGATTGGCGCAGTGGCTTAGCTGTTGGTTTTTTTAGATTATAATTATTATTTTTATCTGTGCAATGAAATGGAATTTTAGGCTTCACAAATGTGAAAGGCCGGGAGGAACGCTGACATCTGAGATACAGGACATGTCCTAGTTTGTGTGTCAGAAGTTTCACACAACGTGCATATACCTAGCCTATTAATATCAGGATATAAGTTTTTTAAGTAATGTATTGTTAACCCATTTCTCTCTCCTTATTGTATTAAATTAAATTAAATTAAATCATCATATATTTCAGGAAGTTATTCCCATATTAAAAGCACTACAAATTACATTACATTAAGCTTAAGAAAATAAAATTATTAAAACATTTTTGCAGTAAAGATTTATCTCCAAATTCCCCGAAGCCGTGGGCAGACGTGCACCTATAGTAACACCCACATGTCTATTATGTTTTAAGTCTCATGTGATAAGGTGCGAGCCTATTGCCACTAACGGAGGATCCAGACTCCGGTCTGTTACTGAGCAAAATCCTAATGGAAAAAGTCCCTCGAAACACAGCACTGTTTTGCTGGATTCATTTCCTAATCTACCTATCGTTATTTCTCCTGACAAAGTTTATTCTGTTTATATAAAGGCTGTTAATGAAATCGCGTGCCATAGCTCAGGGGTAGGTTCAGTATCGATAAAGGAACCCAGGAAAAATTAAATAAAAAAATAAATAAAAACATAAAAAAAAATATTGCAATATCAACCTCATTTAGTACCGACTAACTTAAAATGGCAATCGCTTAGAATTAAAATTATTTTATTTGTTATGATGCTTAAAAAATTGTCGTTTAATTACCGAGTTCCTATGGGCATCTTCCAGCTCCATCATCAGACCCTGGTTACCATCTAGAACCAAAGTTCTCGTCAAGACGGATCAAACGAGTCCAAACTCGATGGGGTTGTGTCGTTTGACTACCGAGTTCCTATGGCCACCTTCCGGTTCCATCATCAGATCAGCTCCATGTCACTATAATTTTGCATTGTCATCCGATTTACACATGCTTGCAAAAATTCAGCTCAATCGGTTGAAGATATGTGCTTCCAAATTGAGTTGCAAGAGTCCACCCGAACATACATACAATACACATACATACATCGCAAGTTAAATAAAACTTGTAAAAAGCAAAAGAACCAAAAAATCGAAGACATGTGACATCTACCAACCCGCACTGGATCCGCGTGGTAGATTACCCGGGTTCTCGAAGAGAGGAGGCCTGTGTCCCAGCAGTGGGCACATTATAATAATAGGGGTTAAAGTATGAAATTGCCGTTTTATTGTAATAGGTACTTCGAATTGACATTGAACCTTCATGGTTTGAGATTTTTGAGTGAAACTTTTTTCACATGGTACCAAATACCAATTTAAAAAATGTGCAACATTCGATTATCGACTTTCAGTTGTTTTTTTTATTCAGCTTAGACAAGAAAGATGGATACTTCGAAAATTCGAGTTATTTTTTAATACGAGTTCCAACGCGGAACTAACGCGGTAGAAACAGCTCGTAATATCAATGTTGCGTTTGGAGAGGGTACTGCTAATGAACGCACCCAACAATGATAGCAAAACTAGCAGTGAAACAGCCCCGACTCATGAATCGATCTTCACCATTATTGCACCATGATAACGTGAGACCTCATACAGCACGAGAAACCGTTTTAACTCTACATGAACTGCAATTAGAAACCATTCGTCACCCTCCGTATTTGCCAGACCTTGCTCCAACGGACTACCATTTTTTTCGTGATTTCGACAATTTTCTACGTGATAAAAAGTTTTTTTCTTAGGAGGCAGTACAAAATGCTTTCACACAGTTTGTCGAATCTAGATCACGAGAGTTCTATCGCAAAGGCATAAATAACCTTCCTAATAGATGGCAGCAATGTATAGATAATAATGATAATAATTTTGATTAAATAAATATGTTAAATAAAAAAATAAAACAAATTTCAATTTTTCAGTACTAATCGGCAATTTCATACTTTAACCCCTAATATATTATACACAAGTTAAGGTAACTTGTGTATCCATTCATCCATCCATGATACACATTAAACATGCCCATCCCGTCGCCTCGCCTCATATATGCAGACACGGAGTTACATTCACATTTACCGCTAACAAGCTTTCGCCCGCGGCTTTGCTCGGTAAAGTTGACGGGCTGCCTTTTTGTACTGTCCATGTTTTGCGTCGTTAATATGATGGCGTATGGCAAATGTTGAGTATGGATGTGACGTTGTATTACAAATACAGGCTGATTTTTTAAAGACCAGCCAAATTTAAGGATGTGGTACAGACCATCAAACTGAACAACTTTCTCCATGGGACAAATAGCGTAATCGCGAAAATTTTATCAACTGTCCCATAGAAAACTTCAATACCTACTCGACCTAAATGTATGGGACGGCTGAATTTTTAATCGCGATTACGATGTTGGTCCCATGGAGAAAGTTGTTCAGTTTGATGGTCTGTACCACATCCTTAAATTTGGCTAGTCTTTAAAAAATCAGCCTGTATATTTACAAATCCTTTTGCAGAGTATTCCTAGTCGCGTGGTTATCTATTTCGATTCAAACGTAGCAACGTTGAGACGCATGTGCTCCTGTATCGTTCGCTCGACAAATGTGAAAATATTCTCCATGATATTATAACTGCCTCCTTGGTCTAGCGGTCGTAATTGCTACTGCTGAGCATGGAGGTAGTGGGTTCGATTCCCGGGTCGGGAAAAGCTTTATTGGGTTCTTCCACCAGGAATTTCTCAGTAGTAGTGTGGAGTCTGAATTTGCGTCCGGTTCATGGCAATAGGCTCTTACCCTATTACATAACTGGTCAAATGTGAGTGTACACTATAGTGTATACCTCTGCACAGCCCGTCGTGAAATAAAGGCGTGATGTTATGTTATGTGACATTATCTCATTTGTCTCTTATCAATAGGTGGTAAAATTGCGACAGAAGTAAAATTTTAAGAACATAAACTCTTAGATATTATCTACCTATGTGAAAAGTTAAAAAGCTTGGCAGTATCAAATAATTTTTGACGATTTAATGTTAAGTAAGTAAAAGGGACAGTGACAATGCTCTTTAGTTACTGACTGTAGAGATTATGACATGCATAGTGTGTGGCATGCAACTAAACACACTTTGCAAAGGATATGTCCTGTTAGCAAACCAGAAGGCGTATTCTCGTAATTTAAAACATTCAAAATCTAGTCGCAGTCTCATCTCGGCGACAAACAAATGTCAAAAACTTGTCAAAATGTAGGGAAATTAGAGGAACTTTTGACAGATTGAGACTGAGATCAGACTGTGAACGTTCTTAAAATTACGAGAATTGCCCCTCTGATCTCAGCCTAGACCTGTTTTATTTCATAATCATAGTCAGCATAATTATAATGTTCCCACTGGTAGGACCCAGGCTTCCTCTCGGTGAGAGGAAACGGGCCATAATCCACCACGCGGGCGCAGTGCAGGTTGGTGGATTTCACATGTCTTCGAATTTTTGGTTCTAGGACATGTCGGTTTCCTCACGATGTCTTTCTTCACAGTTTTGAGAGCAGTGGTGATGAAGTTAAATACGCAAAGTGCCTGCCTGGGTTCGAACTCACGACCTTCAACTCGTAAGTCAACGCCGATACCATTGGGCCACCACTGCTTTTTCTCTGTGTTTTATTTATATATCGCGTAATTATTAGGATATTTAGAGAGAAAGAACGAAAGAAAAAGCATTTATTTGCGGCAAACGTGACGCATAAAAAAGAACATAAACAGACACAAAAAAAAAAAAACAAGTTGGGGGTAAACATGCGTCACATTCACGCAAAACGGCCATCGCTCTGTATAATGCTAAGACCCTACACGAAACAGAGCCCCAGCTCTGGTTTTCAGCGGCAGCCGGCGTTGACGTGATGACGTTAACCAGTGTAGCATGCAATTATACATATATAGATAAAAACTACAATCAAAACAAGAAATAAAATAAACCATTGCAACATTTGATTTAAGTTATTTTATACATTATATATTTGGTTTGTTTGGTTTTTGGTTGAATGTCATAATCTCTACAGTAGCTACCTATAGTATTTTCTGTTGTGAGAGAACGTTGAGCCATTCCAAAATCAATACCCATCCTATTGTTCCAAACTCCATAGACAACCCCCGTCTATCACCTGCCAGTTCGCTTGCGTTTCAACTTAAAGTACCTGTGACTACTACCTATAGACAGTAGAGTGTTCAAACGTCAAGTATCACTTGCGACGAACCACTAATTGGGTCACATCACTAGCACAGATTGAAATCAAACAGAGCTTGAAATGGAGTGTCGGGATGTGTATCAGTGGGTTCGGAAAGTCTTTGTGGGATGGTTCCAGTGGGGTGACGAAGTTAAAAGAGTCGAAGACTTTTTGTCGTGTAGGGTGCATTGCAATGTGTCGAGTGTGATTAAATTATTTGATGGAATCGTGTCTAGTATCGACTGCCTTGTTGATGTACGAGTCGCAAGTGTGACTACTTAGTGTGAGGTCTTGGGCACGCCACAATTGCGGTGGGCACGCCACAATGCGGCGATAAGTCCCCTCTTTGAGGAGTGGCTAGAGAGGGGCCACGGCGCCCTCACCTTCCGCCTGACACAGGTCCTCACCGGACACGGTTGTTTCGGGAGTTTCCTGTTCAGGATAAAACGGGAGGAAACGCCAGGGTATCACCACTGGGTGGATCACCCGGAGGACACGGTGAAGCATACGGTGGAGGTCTGCCCGGCTTGGGCGGAGCACCGCCGTATCCTCGTGGCGGCGATCGGCGGCGGCGATCTCTCGCGTCCGGCAGGCCATGGTACGGAGCGAGAGTGCATGGGAGGCCGTTACCTCCTTCTGCGAAGCAGTAATGCTCGCGAAGGAGGAGACGGAGCGCTTGAGGGAGAGGCAATCTGTGCGCCCTCACGCCCCTAGTCGCCGCAGGAGACGCCCTGGACGGGAGTCAACAGCCGACTCCCGGCCACCGTAGGCGCGGCTTGCGAGCGGCGAGCAATGGGCAGCTCGCCGCCCGGTAAGGACCAGGCCCGGGTCGACGGCGCGTTGTGTTCCACGCGCACCTTAAAGAGATGTCAGCACGAACTGACGGGGTCCGTCAGGGCCAATGCCTGCCAGGGCTTCGGGTGGTTCGAAAGAGATACCGTGGCCCCTAGCACAGGCACCTGAAGGAACATGGGAGGGTTTTAGTCAGTAAAAGTCTGACACGCCTTTCCGCTCAGCCAGACAAAGTGTCATTTGATTTTTCCTATGTGGTAACTATTCTGTTTATGGCAAAAGGCTCATCCTCTATTACCTAAGAGCAGTGGTAATGGCCGCGACTTACGAGTTCAAACTCCGACAGGTGTTTTACTTTATGTAAATTATTTTATCACCACGACTCTCAAAACGGTTAAGGAAAACATCATGAGGAAACCGGCATGTCCTAGAACCAGATCCAGTTATCTATCCCTTATGTTGCACCTGCCATGTTTTGTCTCTGCATCACCCTAAGGTTGAAAATATGGTAGAAAATACCTCAAGCATTATGAGTAAGTCCGCCTTTGTACCTACCATATTTGAAACTTAATCCTAACGGAAAAAATCAATGTGTCATACTGATGGCCGCATACACAACTTACCACCAAAAAGCAAAATAACCAAAAAATCGAAGACATGTGACATCTACCAACCCGCACTGGGCCCGCGTGGCGGAGAGAGGACGGCTGTGTCACAGCAGTGGGAATATTATAGGTTGATTATACTAAGCATGCTATGCTATTGCCTAAATGTAACTTAAACATAATTGACAAAATGAGGGTGTACCTTCATAATTATGGTGTATATGTATGCTTATAATACACGGACAACCAAATAACATTGTCACGAAAACATGCAACACTATTTTCAACTCGCACATCTCTATTCATGCAGCCCGAAAAATGTTGCAAACTTTTACTGAAAAATATCCCCGTAACGTTGGAAAACAATTACCGAGCTTGCAACAAAAACATTGTATTTCAAACTAACTGCAAAGCGCTGGATATCCCACCTTAGTTGACTATCCTTTTTCATGTTGCTGTGAGGTAATTACGGTGGACTTTGGGTTTAGCTTCCCTGCACTACTACAGTTTGTTAAATGATTTATTTCTGTAAGTAGGTTTGTACCAACACTTGAACACGTCAATCATATTTTTTTTAAACTAGATAAGGTTGTGGTGTTGACATTTTTCCACTTCTACTGTGACACACCGCATTATGATCTAAAATTCTAGTTCCAAATGTTTGAACTGTACACGATAATGCTTTTATTATCCAAGGGCTGATTTTTTAATCGAGAGATAATATAATTTTTATTCGTGGAATAAAATTGACGTCTGACAGATTTTGTATGGAAGAACTGTCAAAAATTCTAAATTATTCCTCGGATAAAATTATCTGACGTTGGAAAAATCAGCTCTAATAATTCAACGAATTAAATCTTATAAAAAAAAATTATAATCAAGAAATCCCTGAGGATTACCTGATATTTTTTTAAATTCTAAATCATAATGTGACATCACATTATGATTTAGAATTTACATTTCATTTACATAGGTATACCTACCCCTACCCACCTGCCTGCCCAGGCGGGCCTACCTATGCTAATACCTATGCTGGTAGGTAGGACCAGGCAGGCGCCTGGTCCTACCTACCAGCATAGGTATTCCTCCACATGTTGCATTTGGAAAACGAATTACACTTCACATTAAGTTGAATTGGAATGATTCTCTTGTGCAACAACACGTAACATATTTGTTTCTATTTTGGCAAAGGTTGAATGGTGCATGGTACAAACATATTTCACTAGTTATGTTTAAGTCACATTTAAAATGAGCCGAACTGCCACACTTAAATGGAATAGGGCTGGACACATCTCCCGCATGTCAAATAATAAATGGGCCACACTTACGACCCAGTGGGTCCCGCTTAATGGCAAAGGACATCGGGGCAGGCCCAGACGGAGATGGATGCACGGAGCGGGATGAGCTGGACTCCTTTAATGAAGATTGTTCCTTGGCAGCTCTGGACAGAAAAAGGTGGAAAGAGAGTAGTAGAGCTAGTAGAGGCCTTTACCCAACCGTGGGACAATATTTAAAAAAAATGGCCGATCCTTGTACCACTAACTGGACAGAAATGTAGACTCCAAGCTGCTACTGAGAAATATACAATATAGACAATTGAAAATCCTAAATAGGTAATACTTCCCGTCCGACCTGGGAACCGATCCCAGATCCTCTCATTCAGCTCGTTCTGTCTCTCTCGTTCTTGTGTTTTTGCCACAAAACAAATAAATGCCTTCATTTCCAGATCTTTCTATTATAAGTCGCTATGCCAAAACTACTATTCATGATCTTTACAGATTTTGTTATGATTATATATAAATTAATGACTAGTATATAAACACTATCGTAAAAAAAAAACACAACTATTAACCTCAAAAATGCCCCAAACACCCAAAAAAGCAACAACCGCTACATTTAACATCCACAGACATTATTCCCAGCCCGAAGCTGTCCTTTTTCGATCACCCTGTGACGTAATTATCCCGGCCTGTGCGATAATTAAGTTGTATGTTAGACTACAAAGCGCAGTGCCCCTAAGTTTGCCCATTAACGGACCGCCTACCGGAGTTGGCCTGAATTCAGCTTTTATACTAGCTAACTAGTTGAGGTAAACATTTTCAGGTGTTTTCACTAGTTTATGTTGGTGTTGATTGTCTATTAGCAGCTTGGTTTTTTATCGGGTTGGATTTTTGACAGGCATTTTTAAAATCATTAAAAGACGGGTCGTGCTTCGTTAGAAATGATTTATTTGTTAAACACTATATTGTACACCGCATAAAACAAAAAGGACAAACATATCTTTGGTTCCTTAAACAAATATATTTATGGTTTTACATATCTCGGGACCATGGGTTCCCGGTTCTTTGGAAGGCGTACGAGGGGCCGTAGCCAAGCCGCAGAGGCCCGTTAGACAACTTAAATGGAATATTATCATCTTAAGACTAGTGCAGGATGGGCGGTTTTATTGCAAAAGGCAATCTCGTGTGTAGATCGTGTAGGTATTACAGGCCACCTTTGGATAGACTTACCTTTGGAGTAGATCACAGCTAAGATCCATCCTTAAATGTCATCCTCATAAAACGAGCTACTATTCCTATTCCTTCTCTGTCCATGCTGTAAGATTGTGGAACTCACTTCCGCCTAGCATTCGTGATTTAAAAACTATTTCTCTATTTAAACGTCGATTAAAAGAGCATTTCGTCTATACCGTGAGTATTTGAATATATATATATATATATATGTTTATATATTTTTGTATTATGTATTTATTTAAGTACCTATACTTATTTATTATTTTTTGCGTTATTTGTGTAGGTATATTTTAATATTTTTGTTTTAGACATTCATAATTTTCTCTTCTTGTTCTCACACACTATTGTTTACATTTCTTTTTTTACTTCTCTTTTCGCAGGTCTGCTGGAACAAATTTCTTAAGAAATAAGCAGTACCTTTGTACTCATATTATAATTATGTCATATCAATATGTATTTTTCTGTGTGTACATAAATAATAAAATAAAAAAAGTTAAGAACAAGTATCTAATATGCAGTTGTGCGCTAGTAGCTAACCTCAGAATGCGTACTCAGCCGGATAGCTTTCATGAATTCACTGGCTTCCATTGTAAAAATTATATTAGATTGCTTTCATACCGCATCTAATATATTACATCTTTTATTGTATCAAGTAAAATACTTATGAATACAAATTCCGAACCTTCAGGCTCGTTAAATCGAGTATTCTATCATATTATTTACGAATACAGCAACATAAAACAGCTCTAAACAAAACCCCTATCAGTAAAAATATTCCGCAAACAAATCTTTTCTCAAGCCGACCAACTTAACTCCCAGATACAATTCCACGCCGAATATTTCACGCAGTTTCACATATAAACTACTTACACAAACAAAAATATTTACGACAAAAAGAAAGCGATAACATAAATCACTGGCGACGGACAAACTCGAAACTCGAAACTGATCTTGGGAAAACGCTCACACAACGAAGGGTCCTATCAGCTTATCGGAGCTGTAACTGCACTGCGAGCTATTTGTCAAACTTTCGCCGGGAACGAAAATATAAGCGAACACAACCATTATAACATGACCCCTCATTCCACCGTTCCCCACCTTTGTAGCTTCGGTAACATTAACACAAAAGAGAGGCAGCGAGGGTCAGGTTAACTGGTAACGACGAGCGACAGATTGAGAATATCATCTCATGTATAATTCACACGCGAGTTTGAATCGAGAGCGCAGGAGTTCGAACATAATGCACTGCTGTTGCATTCCATGAAAGATTGTAGCGAATAAATGAATAGTTTACGGTGAAAGATTCCATTTGAATGAATACCTTATAGTTCATCCTTCTGATATGGGTCTGGGAACTGTTTTCCTATCAGTTTGGGTGATCCAATGTATCAGGAATGTTTTGATACAGTTCTCGCAAATGGTTCTGAGTGCAAAGTTTTTTATCGTTTCATGTTTGATTTTTTCCGCCATTACATAAGAAGGAATGTAAATAGAAAGTTAGTGTGTTGATGTTTTTCTTATACCAATGGTTTATCGTGTCATCGATAAAAACAAGGAAAATATTTTGCTAACGTAGCGATAAACGTTCAAAAGACGACTGCCAAATACTGTAAATAATCAGATGTGTGTCTGCGGCTTAAATCATAAAATAAAAACGTTTCGATGAACCTTCTATCAATCATAGTAAGGTCTTAATTATTCAATGAAACCTTTGAGAAATGAATAACAAAGCCAAGTAGAGCATCAAAAACGAATTCACTTAATACACTTCCAATCCAATAAGCAACGACATTGCTATAAATTTGAATGCATAACGCATAAATCATACTTAAAAATCTCAGATATTACCAACTTTAATGTAAAGAGCTGATGAATCACTATTTCTGACATTTAAATAAAGCAGGAATTTTTAAATGTCGTGCACGCAAAATAGTCCCTATCTAAAGAGATTTTTCCAGTCAAATAGTTACGAAATATACCCATCCAAAAGTAAAACGTCTAACAGAAATATTCCATCTATTTTTGAAATTCTTCTTTTCAGAAAACTCCATGCGTAAAGTTGCCTCTAAAAAGGTTAAAACACATTCGAAGCAAACTGAGTGCGAAGTGCGTCAATGACGTCACGGCTTCTTTTTTTATTGCTCAAAGGGCGGGTCGAGTTTTCTAATTATTTGCGGTCCACTTGCCTCGGATGAAGTGGACAGTACATTTTAATTCGTGGTCTCCGCAACGAGTAAGGGCCGGCCAATGAATTTGAAATGCGAACAGAATCAGAGGGTCAAATAGGTATAAATAATAATGTGGAAGCAACTACTTATTGATCTACGACCATTTTTATAGGTCACTGCTTTTCCCACGCAGGTATACATAAGTGAAGTGGATTTATTTTGCACGAGAAAGTTATCTTTCGAACGTAATGTTCGGCTGAATATTATATGTAGGATTTATGTACGCATGAGGTATTGGTTCACAGGATTTGAAAAGCTACAAGTAAAAGGTGAAAGTGTAAGCATGAATAAATGTGTTTAGCAATTTTTCTCACACTATGGAGTGAACAAAGCGAAGAAAGGAATTGTTTCCTTTTTATTTTAAGCTTTTTTCCAAGAATAAAGAGGCGTTAGACACTATATATCTAAACAAGATGTGTCCTATTCTATCTATATATTCTATATATATATTAAAAGTTCGTGTGGCCCGTGTGGAGTCGTTCTGCCCATGCAAAGCTAGTGGATACAGCTTTGAATGAAACGTACAATCATCACTGGTTGCCTAAAACCGACCCCGGTACAAATGCTGTATCCACTAGCAGGAATAGCTCCACTATTAATTCGCAGAGCAGTGGCAAGCTCCAGCGAAAGATCCAAAATGGTCTCCGATACACGACACCCTTTGCACGACAACATTTTTATGCTACAAAGGCTGAAAAGCCGAAACTGTTTCAGTTTTTCGCCGACAGTAAGTCCCACTCAGTGGCGTACGATCACAAGAAAGACTGAAGCTGTGGCGAGACAGTGCACCATTCGTTCCACCCGCTGAAGATCTCGCACCTGGATGATTTACCTTATGTAACCTGGAATTCTTTAAACAGACTGCGGACCCAGGTTGTTCGAAGCAAGGAAAACTTGTGGTGTTCAGGTGGAGATTCATAGACGACTCTGTCTTGGAGTGTAAATGTGGTGCTGTTCCACAAACGATTGGACACTTTATATCGTGTCCTGCGTATGCTGTCAGATGCACGTTACGGGAACTGATGGACGCTGGTGATGGCTCCAAACAAATTGCCAAATTCTGGGCCGAGTCCATTTAGATTGCTATCAACAGGCTCAGAAGAAGAATAAACGTACCAACATGCATCAAAAATTCAAAATTTTACATCTTCACGTACGTTCTCATGAACGAAAAATATCGCGCCAGGATTTTATGGCGTATTGGATTTTCAACTCTCGGTTTTGAGCCAAGCATTAAGAATCCAACAAAGCGCATTCCAGCACGTCAACGTTTTGGGAAAACTAGATTTGGAATACAGTCTTGCCAGCAACACGACGAAAAAGAAGCGCGTCAAAAAAACACACTGTTGGATTTTCAACTATCGGCGCTAAGCAGAATGTTGAAAATCTAGTTCGCCAAAAAACCCGCGCCCGCGGGAAAAACGCGCCCGTGCGTATCTAAGCTTAATCTTAAGTAATTAATATAAAGAGGTTAAATTGTTTGTTTTCATATTCATTTAGTTGCGTTCCACAAAGTAAAACAAGATGTTAACAAAAGGCTAAGAGCCGTTGTAGACCAGGCACAGCAAAAATTATTGTGTTTGATACATAGCTATTTTAAGAGATATTCTCTGGAAGTAGGTACTGATCCGATTACCCGAACCGATTTCTCTGATAGAAAGCTATTGCTATTGCCGACTGCCGTATAATAATTTTCCCACTCGGCCAAAGACATGGGCAAAAATAATAAATATTTGATCACCTTCAGAAAGAGAGAACAGACGTTTATTTGCGGTAAACTTGACACAAACACAAAAAGAACAAGTTAGGCGAAAATATGCGTCACATCCAAAACATGGCTTACATTGTAGTTACCATACTTCAATTTATTTATTTACATTATATTAGCTAACATTTGAAATAATAATACATATGTACATGTGAAAAAATAAGCAAAAGAATCATAGGGCATCAAAAAATTCGTCCGCATCGCTGTCAACAGGAACAGTGCCCAAAAGGCTGGCAGCATTGCCACGTTGTATGGCGATGCTAACTCTTTGGCCAAGAAACAGGCCAGCCCTCTGGTCACGTGAAGAGTCGACTAACATGGCCCTAGTGTTTCAACCCCAAACGGCTCGAACATATAATTTCCAATCAGGTTGGAATATTTTCGCCGTTTGAGGTTTTCTGCACTAGCAGCAGCCGCTCTAGCACAGCCCACCGTGCTAGGAAGATGGGATGGCGCAAGGGTGTCGACACATGTTGCATCCCACACCAAACGCCTGCCTAACTTCCAGGGCATTATGGTCATTCCGTCTGGTCTCTTCCCATCGTCGCGAACCAGGCCGTTGGGTTCTAAAACAGCTGGCATAATAATAATAATTCATAATTCACATTCCCTGAACGAAAAAAACTATTTTGAAACACTGCGAAAAGTACCTTAAATAAAGTCACAAATAACCTTTCTTCGATTTATTGCATGTGATTTGGCACATTTTCTAGCCTCTAAAGCAATAAAAACTTATACGTAAAATTTAACAATCGGGCATTTTCGGGTGTATCGGTTGGAGTGCGGGGTGAGGCAGGGGGGGCTCAGTTCTCCCAGGCTCTTCAACCTATACATGAACCAGCTGATCCTTGAGCTCAGCAGCACCAAAGTCGGATGTCATATTGACGGGGTGTGCATTAACAATATTAGTTATGCTGACGATATGGTGTTGCTGAGCCCATCGATCGGTGCTCTGAGGCGACTGATCGCTATATGCAAAGAATATGCGGTAACTCATGGGCTCAGATATAACGTCTTCAAGAGCGAACTAATGGTTTTTAAAGCAGGCAGTGTGACATATTCGTGTATTCCTCATGTCGCACTGTGTGGAGAACCCCTGCAAAGGGTGGATAAATTTAAGTATCTGGGCCACTGGGTCACTGAAGATCTAAAAGACAATTGCGACATTGAAAGGGAACGTAGGTCGCTAGCTGTCCGTTGTAACATGCTGGCCCGCAGGTTTGCGCGATGTACGAAACAAGTTAAAGTTACGCTATTCAAAGCTTACTGTCAGTCCTTCTACACGTGCAGCCTGTGGGTCAACTTCACTCAGCGGGCATACAGCGACCTACGCGTTCAATATAATAATGCACTGAGAGTACTGTTGCGGCTGCCGTAGCGTTGTAGTGCGTCAGGGATGTTTGCGGATAATAATATTAATGGTTTTACCGCCATTATTAGGAGTAGATGCGCATCCCTGATGACGCGTGTTCGCGACGGCACCAATAGTATTCTCAGTGTGTTCGCAGATCGGTGGGATTCCCCGATGTTGCGGAGGTGGATGCAGCTCCACGCTGAGTTTTAATTGTATGTACATCTGTGTCTGTAACCTACTAACACTAGAAGTTAAGTAAAATTGTTACTAACCCTATGGACTCCTGTCTGGAATAAAAGTTTCTATTCTATTCTATTTTTAACCTGGCTCCTTTTACTAAACAAGTGAGGCCCATATGTTGTCCCCCACGGCGTTTAACGTGTTAAAATATTCCCCAAGGCCGAGTTTCGGCCATGGCACCCAGTCTCAACGGACACTAGCCAGCTGTAGTGCATAAGTCAGTGATTCTTCGTTATAAACAAACCTATACCCGTAATAAAGGAGACCCGATTACATATCTATCATAAAAAAAGAAATGGCAGAATCCTAATACCTATCAAGACACTCCCCGGCCTACTCTCTCATTAATATTATACTTACAATAAAGTCTGCAAACTCCGCGAAATTAAAAATACTACTTCATTCAATTGCAAAAAAAAAAGTTTTTTTTTTTTTTTGGGTGTGAAATCATCAAATGGCTTCTCTGGGCTGAGCGAAGGGCGTGTCAGACTTTTACTGACTAAAACCCACCCGTGTTCCTTCAGTTGCCTGTGCCAGGGGCCACGGTATCTCTTTCGAACAACCCGCAGCCCCGGCGGCATCGGCCCTAGCGGACCCCGTCAGTTCGTGCTGACATCTCTTTGAGGCGCACGTGGAACACAACGCGCCGGCGACCCGGGCCTGGTCCTTACCGGGCAGCGAGCTGCCCATTGCTCGCTAACCGCAAGCCCGCGCCTACGGCGGCTGGGAGTCGGCTGTTGACTCCCGTCCAGGGCGTCTCCTGCGGCCGCTAGGCGCGTGAGGGTGCAGAGATTGCCTCCCCCTCACACGCTCCGCCTCCTCCTTCGCGAGCATTACTGCTGCAGAAGGAGGTGACGGCCTCCCATTCATTCTCGCTCCGTACCATGGCCTGGACCAGGGCCGGACGCGAGAGATCGCCGCCGCCGATCGCCGCCATGAGGACACGGCGATGCCCCACCCAAGCCGGGCAGACCTCCAGCGTATGCTCCACCGTGTCCTCCGGGCGGTCCACACAGTGGTGACACCCTGGCGTTTCCTCTCGCTTTATCCTGAACAGGAACCTCCCGAAGCAGCCGTGTCCAGTGAGGACCTATGTCAGGCGGAAGGTAAGGGCGCCGTGGCACCTCTCTAGCCACTCCTCAAAGAGGGGACTTATCGCCGCAATTGTGGCGTGCCCAGCACTAGGTTGTGACAATCGCACTTTCCATGCCGCTGTGAGATCCCGCCGGAGCTCTGTCCGCTGTGCCGTGATTTCTCGCGGCAGCGGAGTAACGCCTCGGCGTTTTGCCTCCTCTCGCCACTCCCATATGTGGGCGAGGACTTTGGCCTCCAGATCCCATGGCGGCAATCCGGCAAGGAGGCTCGCCACCTCAGCGGAGACCGTGCGGTATCCTCGGACCAGCCGGACGGCCATGACCCTTTGGGACGCGTTCAACCGGTGGGCTGGTCACCTGGCCAATAAATATTAAAAAAAAAATATATTTTCATATTCTACTAAATCGGGACGTTTCAACAATAAGCAAGTGATTCATACTACACTACTCCAAAAAAGTGACAGAATCTACCTAGCTCCGCCTCTGCAAAAAATCAAAAATCTTCCGATTTACACGAACAGTCTGGCCTACGTCCAAAACTCCCTAATGGAATTCTGTGCGACTGTGACCAACCACTTCACAAAGTACACTTGGATGTAAAAATTATGCACCGCTTCGTTCGAAATATCCTTTTACTAAGAAGCCCCTTGATGTATCGGTAGCGCCAATATGTTTGATGCATCGAGTTTATTGGCTGTTGGCGTGAGTAGGTGAAGTTTCGTAGTACATAAATTATGGTAAAGTTTGTACAAAACTATTCTTTATATTCTTGGTTGTAATGTTTTCAGTTATTTTCCTAACCAACCTGGACTACTACTACTCCGAAGTAGTATCGGCCGAATGTTCGGCCGTTTCCTGCTACGAAGTTACTATTTGGTTCGGTCGGTTCCGATGCTCTTTCGAATATTGACTATGGTCCCGACCCAACTGAGCCGATCCGAACTTTTTTCGCATTTTTCAATAATATTCGGTTCGGCCATGTGTCGGTCCGATCCGAACATTCGCACTTTGCACTTCAGAGTAGGCCCCCTGTCTACACCTTGTATATTTTAACCTGACGGGCAATTCTCATAATTTTAAGAACGTTCACAGTCTGATCTCAATCTCGATCTGTCAAAAATTCGTCTAATTTCCCTATATTTTTTGACAAGTTTATGACATTGATTGTCGCTGAGAAGAGATTGCGACTAGATTTTGAACGTTTTTAACTGTGGAGATTGGCCTTCTTTCGTTATAATAGTGGAACCTAGGGCTTCCGTTATATCCTTTACATTAAAGTGGCTGTCTAAATATTTTCATCAAGGAACAGACTCTAATCAACATAGAAATAAATCGCCGAAGTTGTATTTATCGTACTTAAATTATTATCTCTTGTCCACTATTGTCCTTATTTTGTGATTATGTATTTATTTTATTTTGTGATTATTTATTTATGGATTTTATTTTGGGATTATGTATTAATTTTATTTTGTGATATTTATTGATTTTATTTTGTAATTATTTATTGATTTTATTTTGTGATTATCTATTAATTAATTCTTATCTCTACATTGATTTTATTGTTTTCATTATTTATTTTAATTTGATTTTATTTAATTCGATTTATTCTGTTTCTGTTTAATGTGATTTGTATTGATTTAATTTGAATTTTATCTGATTTTATTTGATCTGAGTTTATACATATAAATAAATTTATTTTTTATTATTATTATTTATTAAAATAAAATCACGCATTGTTTTCCCAAAGGGTTAGGCAGAGGTACTTACAGTACACTCACATTTCGCTAGTTATATTTATATCCCATGTATTAGGGGGCAAGCCTATTACCACAACCAGGCACAAATCTTGTCTTCGGGCCAAATTCCAGAAAGAAAAACCCTAAAACACTGGCCGACCTGGGAATCCAACCCAGGACCTTATCCACCACTAGACCAACAGCGCTGTGAATTACATGTTTTAACAAGTAATCGACATCATTATGTGCATAGCCTTTCCGCTAATACTCCCAACCATGTCCAAATATAGTTCAACACAAGTCGGCTTCCAGTTTGACCGGATGCAGCTGAGCTCGTATTTCATCATACTAACTAACCCAACATTAAAACCTGTATTATAGTCCTTCACCCTCCCTCCACTCTGCAAGGATTAAAAAAATAAACGCAACCTATAGACCGGTATTAAGATGCGACGTTCAACCCTGTATCAGGGATGGCGCTCGTTAAATTTTCAATCTGCCGGGAGAGGCAAGCTAATGACAGCTGGAGTCATTACGCGTCGCTTTCTCTATGGACCACCGTCTAGTCAATGGATAGTAAAAAACCTTGGTTTTAGTGCGCAGAAATATGGTATGTATGGACTGTAAGCTATGGATCGATTCGGGATGTAGTGAAAAGGAAAGTGAGTTGGTGTAGGTTTTTCATGTTGCAGAACCTAGTGTTCGGTTGTTAAATCTAATAATTTCTACGTGAGTTACTAGTTAACAACTAAATAATGTTTTCAAAAGTACTTGCCAAACGAGCGTAATTTATGTCGCTCAAATTGAGCCAAAGAATTTGTCTTCTGCTCATCCGCAAAGACTTATTTGAGTGTTGTTGCACACCGAATATTTTGTTTCTGCAGCTCACCTTGAGCATTACGCGTGGCTTTCTCTATAGGCCACCGTCGTCTAGTCAGTAAATAGTAAAAAACTCGGTTTGAGCGCGCGGAAATTATGACGGGTATGAATGGACTATGAATCGATTCAGAAATTTAATAAAAGAAAATAAATGAAAGTTTTAATAAAATAGTTTTGTAATATTCTGCAACATATCTAAAATTATAGGTGCAAAGCGCGATAGTTGCGTCGCTAATAATGAATCGAGAATAAGGAGCAACTAGAATAGCTAATTTTGCGACAGCTCATTATGCGTCGAGCGTATGCTGCAAATCGAATGCAACGCAATTTCGACTACTCACTGTTAGACGAGTAAACTACACTAAGGTTTCGCTCGTAATCACACATGATCATCTGCCTAGCTTTTCCCCAACTATGTTGGGGTCAGCTTCCAGTCTAACCGGATGCAGCTGAATACTAGTATTTTACATGGAGCGACTAGGCAGTCTGACCTCCACAACTCAGAATTTCGGGCTTCTGACTACCCGTAACGACTGTCAAAGATTCACGAATGACAGCCAGGACCAGCGGCATAACGTGCTTTCCGAGGCACCGAGGGGTAGGTAGGTATGTAAAGATTTAAAGATTTTTAAAGATCCCATCCACAGACCAACCGCGGCAAGGGTCGCTTAACCTGATCGATCGCCCTGTGTGGCAGTTATCATTTAGCCACGAGCCCCTTCCCATCCATAATCACACATGTATACTTACATATTTAAACTCATATTTAAGTACGTCCAGTTCGTAATGCTCTCATTGCCAGCTCATCAAGAAAATATAAACCAAACTGAACCTTACATTGCAATTAAACGCTGCACTTTTTAATCTCCTTACATCCACTAAAAGCATAGCAAGACATTCTAAAAACAGCTGACATAATCCTTGCAAAGATACTTCCTTCACCCACTACCCGACATCCGCTAAGTTTAATCATAATATTTTCATACTTACTCCTTTCCAAATGCGACGAAGAAAATCGAGTCAACGCGAAGATTTTATTTACCTACACACTGATGTAAGGAATCTCTTTTGAGATAAAAGATGGCACAAAGATGGTACTATCTTGTAGAAACAGAATCAGACATACAACTTAAAGTAAACGCGGGTTTCTTTTGCAAATACTTTAAGTTAAGTCGTAAGTGTATGTGCTGTTGACATGGTGCAGATTAATCTTGCTAGTGTTCTTATTTTCTTGAAAGAAGATATTATAGTGATACAGGAAATTGGTCTGGATGGTCATAATATTAAAGGTCAAAGAGTCTTTGGTTTTATTTTATCGTGAGCGGTTCTTGTAGTTTTAAATATACCCACAATACGAGAGGTTAAATTATAGGACATGTCCTTGTGAATCGTGATATCTTGTGTTTAATGACGAATCGGAACAGTGACGAGTTGGGCATAACTCTTTTACATAGCACAATCAGCCTATAGTGTTCCCACTGCTAGGACACAGGCCTCCTCTTTGCGAGAGGGAGTTGGTCATAATCTACAATGCATTGCCCAGTGCGGGTTGGTGGATGTTACATGTCTTCGAATTTTTGGTCCTACGATACGCCGGTTTCCTCACGATGTTTTCCTACCTCTTATTCATGATGGAAATCAATGAGGTATTAATAGTAACTACGTAACAGTAATTCCTAGTGTGGGGCAACAAATTTCTTAAAAATAAAAAAAAATAATCAGAGACTGCCTCGTTGATCTAGAAGTCGCAAGGCCTATTGCTGAGCACGAGGTCTTGGGTACGATTCCCACGTCGAACAAAGTGTCATTGGGTCTTTCTACCTGGAATTTCTCAGTACCAGAAGTCGATTGCAATAGAGTAAATCATAAATCATAAAGTTTATTTGTAAAACATAGGTATGCAATAGGTCATACATATAGAATAGTACGCTATGTTTTGTCTTAAGACATACAAATGTGGTAACATGCAAAGTAATTAAGCTAAACAAAATGTCATTAATAAAAAGAAACATAGTACCTATTATTAGTAAAAAAAAAATGTCAGATGGGAAAATTTTAAATGCAGCATTAATAAATATTATAACTCTTTATCGTTTAAAAACTCGTCTATTGTATAGTAGCATTTATCAATAAAAAAATTATGAAGTACGATTTTAAATTTTTGACAATGGCATTATTCTTATGGAATTAGGAATTTTATTATATATTCTAGGAGCAATTCTGAAAAAGCTTTTGTACATCAAAGCTGTCTTACATTTTATGTTACATAATTTATTTTTGTACTGAGCACGCAATTCAGTTTTTTTTACTGCTGATAATAAATAAATGCGGGTTTCTTTTTACAAAAAGTGCAGTTTCTAATATATATAGTGCCGGAAATGTTAACAGTTTCAGTGATTTGAAGTAAGGCATACAACTGTCTGTGGATTGCAGACCACACATAGACCTAATGCAACGCTTTTGCATCCCGAATACGGTCTCTCTATCAGTTGATTGTCCCTAAAAAATAACACCATATCGAAGAATTGAACCTAATAAACCGTGATACGCTGTCAGTAATGTTTCAATATTTACTTTTTACTTAAGAGACGCCTCCTATTATTATACATATACATATACATTGGACTTGAACCCAATTGGCGCAATGTGGGTGTACTATGTGTCAGTAAGTACATCTCTGCCTAACCCCTTTTTTTTTTTGGGTGGGAAATCATCAAATGACCCCTCCCGCTCTGGGCGGAGCAGAAGGGAGTGTCAGACTTTTACTGACTAAAACCCACCCATGTTCCTTCAGTTGCCTGTGCCAGAGGCCACGGTATCTCTTTCGAACAACCCGCAGCCCCGGCGGCATCGGCCCTAGCGGACCCCGTCAGTTCGTGCTGACATCTCTTTGAGGCGCGCGTGGAACACAACGCGCCGTCGACCCGGGCCTGGTCCTTACCGGGCGGCGAGCTGCCCATTGCTCGCCGCCCGCAAGCCCGCGCCTACGGTGGCCGGGAGACGTCTGTTGACTCCCGTCCAGGGCGTCTCCTGCGGCCGCTAGGCGCGTGAGGGTGCAGAGATTGCCAACCTATTGATTGATAACCTAACCCCTTTTTTTTTTTTTTTTTTTTTCAGGATGGGAAATCATCAAATGACTCCTCCCGCTCTGGGTGGAGCAGAAGGGAGTGTCAGACTCTTACTGACTAAAACCCACCCGTGTTCCTTCCTTAGCCCTTTACATACCAGGGCAGCGGTAACCCTTTCGGACAATCCCGCTACCCCGGCAGGCTTCGGCCCTGTCGGGCCCCGTCAACTACGCTGACATCTCTTTGAGGCGCGCGTGGAACACATACACGCCGTCCGGCACGGGCCTGGTCCTGATCGGACGGAGAGCTACCCATTGCTCTCCGCCCGCAGGCCCGCGCCTACGGTGGCCGGGAGTCGTCACGCGGCTCCCGACGCCCGGAGCGTCTCCCTCGGCGGCTGAGGCGTGAGGATCTTTCCCTCGCCCATCCCGCCACCTCCTTCGCTAGCATGACTGCTTCGCAGAAGGAGGTGACCGCCTCCCACTCCCTCTCGCCCCGGACCATGGCTTGCACCAGGGCCGGGCGCGAGAGGTCGCCGCCGCTGCCGATCGCCTCTACGAGGACACGGCGGTGCTCTGCCCAAGCGGGGCAGACCTCCACCGTATGCTCCACCGTGTCCTCTGGGCGATCCTCGCAGTGGTGACACCCGGGCGTCTCCTCCCGCCTGATGATGTGCAGGAACCTCCCGAAACATCCGTGTCCGGAGAGGACCTGCGTCAGGCGGTAGGTGAGAGCGCCGTGACGCCTCTCTAGCCACTCCTCAAAGAGGGGTCTTATCGCCGCTATCGTGGCGTGCCCTGCGCTGGGTTGCGATAGTCGCGCCTTCCATTCCACCATGAGACCGCGCCGGAGGTCCGTCCGCTCCGCAGCGATTTGCCGCGGGTGCAGAGTTTCCCCCCGACGTAGTGCCTCCGCGCGCCAGTCATACAGGCGCGCGAGGACTATCGCCTCCAGATCCCATGGTGGCAGTCCGGCAAGGAGGCTTGCTGCCTCGCCCGAGATCGTGCGGTATCCCCGGATAAGCCTTATGGCTACCACCTTTTGGGGCGCGTTCAGGTAGTGTGCGGCTCGAAGCCGCAGTGAACGCGCCCATACCGGGGCCCCATAAAGGGCCATGGACCGCACGACCCCCGCGTAAAGCCTCCGGCAGGAGGCGTTTGGCCCCCTAAGGTTGGGCAGGAGCCGCTTTAAGGCGGCCCCGGCCCGTTCCAGTTTGGGGGCCAAACGTCGGAAATGCTCGACGAAGTTCCACCGGCTGTCGAGGACGAGACCCAGGTATCTCATCGTTGTCTCGACGCCGATGTGAACCCCTCCTACCATCAGTTGGGATCCCGAAGGCGGCCCGTACCGGGGCCCATGAAAGGACATGGCCTCGGACTTGTGCAATGCCACCTCGAGACCCAACTGCCGGATCCTTTCCACGACTATCGCAACCCCGCGTGTCATCGCGTCGGCCGCCGCCTGATGCGACCTCCCCTGCGCCAGGACCAGCGTGTCGTCAGCGTAGCAAACTACGCTGACGCCATCAGGGAGGTCGGCCCGCAGCACCCAGTCGTAACCGATGTCCCACAGGAGCGGCCCCAGAACCGATCCCTGCGGGACACCGCACGACATCTCTCGCCGGTTCCAATTCCCGTCGCGACCGGGGTAGATGACGGCTCTGTCCGTCAAATACGCCCCGACTATTCGACGGAGGTAAGTCGGCACCCGGTGATACCGGAGTGCCTCCCCTATGCAGCTCCAGGGCAGGGTGTTGAACGCGTTGGCGATGTCGAGTGACACCGCCACGACCACCCCACCCCGGGACACCGCGTCCCCCGTCGTGAGGGCTCTCACGCGCATGATGGCGTCCACCGTCGAGCGCCCCTTGCGGAAGCCAAACTGGCACTCCGCAAGATCCGGCCCTGTCCTCACCAGGTGCCCGACAAGGCGGCCCGCAATCACTCTCTCAAAGAGCTTGCCGACCTCGTCGAGCAGCACTATGGGCCGGTATGCGGACGGAGAGTCCGCAGGGCGCCCTGGCTTCTGAATGAGGACCAGCTTCCCCGTCCTAACCTAACCCCTCGGGGAAACAATACGTAATGTTATGTGAATTATTAAATCGTATGCAGTTGCATACAAACTTTCCTCAAACGATTGTAGGAATGTATGTTAGAACCTGATGTGTATTATCTCTCTGTTATTCTTGCTAAAGTTATGCAATACAGACAACTCATAGAACTAAAACTTTTATGAGAACTAGGTTGTAGCGATACAGTGTATTCTTCTTTACTTTTTATATATTCATGGCGAATTAACGTTTAAATTTTCGGTAGATTGTCAAGTTTTAATAAGTAATTCGAAGCAGTTTTGGGCTGGTTTAAGTTACTTAATACATATGACGTTGAATCAAAACAAATCAAATATTTTATTGGAACAAAAGACAAGTTCACAAAAATATTAGTGTTCTTTAACAGCTACATTAGTTTTAAAACTGCGCTGCAGCCATTAGCGCCACCTTCGAGAGTGGAGGCGTCGGCGTTCCAACATTTATAATACTAAAGAAATATATTATATATTATTATATATATATAAAATTCAAAGTCCTGACTGACTGACTGATACATCAACGCACAGCCTAAACCGCTGGTCCTAGAGATATGAAATTTGGAGGAAAGGGCGGAAAGGGCGGAATTTCGAAAAACCCTTTCTTAATAGATATTAAGAAAGGGTTTTTCGAAATTCCGCCCTTAAGAGGGTGAAATGGGGGGATTTTGTTTGTATGGAAAATCTTATTCCTTGAGTTAATAAGCTTGAAACTTGGCAACAATACTAATCTAAGTAAATTATGAAGTTTGCCATTTTATGTTTTTCTAAACTACCCCCTAAAAGGGGATTGGGGGGTTTCAAAGTTTGTATGGAAGAATTTTAGCGCGCGGTCCGATTATCTCGAAACTCACTATTTACACCTAGGATCGAAAGTAAAGAATAATGTGTATCAGAGTTTTTCGAAAATTACCCCTGACGGGCTGAAAAGGGGTAGTCAATGTTACAGGGAAGGATTTTACTGCATGGCTTGATTAACTCGAAAATTAGTATAAATAATCTTTGAGTCAAGTTATGAATACATCCCAAACGATTTTTTAAATTCCCCTGTAGGGGTGAAAAGCGGGGATACAGTTTATATGAAAAATCTTCTTCATTTGGTTAATAAACTTGAAACTTTTCAAGAATACTCACCTAAGTTAGTAATAAAGTTAATCATTATATGTTTTTCAAAACTACCCCTCAAAGGGGGAGGGGTGTTGAAGTTTTTGTGGGAGAATTTGATTGCGCGGTCCGATTAACTCGAAACTCAGTGTTTATACTTAAGACCAAAAATAAAGAATAACATGTATCAGAGTTTTTCGAAAATCTACCCCTAACGGGTTGAAAAGGGGTACTCAATTTTACAGGGGAGGATTTTACTGCATGGCTTGATTAACTCGAAAATTAGTATAACTAATCTTTGAGTCAAGTTATGAATACATCCCAAACGATTTTTCAAAATTCCACCCCTGTGGGGATGAAAAGCGGGGATACAGTTTATTGTATGAAAAATCTTATTCATTCAGTTAATAAACTTGAAACTTGGCATGAATACTTGCCTAAGTAAGTAATAAAGTTTATCATGATAAGTTTTTCAAAACTTACCCCACAAAGGGGGATATAGGGGTGTTAACGTTTGTGTGGAAGAATTTGAATGCGCGATCCGATTAACTCGAAAGTCAGTATTAATACTTTTGACAGGAAAGGAAATGATGATAAGTTTTTGGGTCTTTCGAAAATCGACCGCTGACGGGGCAAAAAGGGGTATTATTTTTTTAAGGGGAGTATTTTACTGCGTGGCTTGATAACTCAAAAATTGGTAAACATCATCTTTGAGTCAAATTATGGAAACAACCCAATTTATTTTTTTTGTTTTCTACGCCAATAGGGTGAAAAGACGGGATACAGTTAATATGAAAAATCTTTTTCAATTGGTTAATAAATTTGATACTTGGCCATATTTGCGTCATTAATGAATACAGATGTCCACTTTTTGTTTTAAAAAAATCCGCACAGAGGCTTCAGGGGGTGAAAAAGTTAATAGGTAAGAAAAAATATTAAACCGCTCGGACGGATTAACTCGAAACTCGGTACTAATACTTAAAACAAAAGTATGTGTTTTAAAGGTTTTTCAAAAATCGTCTCTTACCGGGGTGGAAAAAGGTAATAAAGTTTAAGGGGTGGATTTTACTGTTTGCTTCCATTAACTCGAAAATGGGTATATATATGCTTTACGTCAAACAATGGGAACGTATCAAACGCTTTTTTAAAAACAAAGCCTGTCGTGGTAAAAGGGGACGACAAGATTTATTTCAAAAATCTTATTCATTTGATCTGTAAACTTTAAAATTAACCCAAATTAAATAAATAAATGATAAAGATCGTAAACATACATCTTCGAAATTTTAAGAGTAGAGTACACGCGGACGAAGTCGCGGGCAAAGTGCTATACTATATAAAATTATAAATTCTGTCTGTATGTTACATTTTCACGCCTAAACCACTAAACGGATTTCGATAAAATTGCCTGCCAGCAGATGCCAAAGAGATAGATGGCATCCTGGGGAAGGACATACTTCTTATCCTTTCCGACATCCACGCGGGCGAAGCCACGGGCAGAAGCTAGTAAAATATATATTTATAATAATTTTTCTTTTGATGTGTTTCTTAAACATGATATCGTTACCTCGCTACCTCTTTAAGGTAGGTGAGTAAATGATACGAAAACAATCTAACAACTTACATGCTACACTGGTGGACAAAATCATGATGGGCCATTTCTTAAACACTGGGCGGGTAGACATGTGCGCACAGACGTGCATGTCACCAATTAATTTATTAAATTATTATTATTTACTAACAATTAGGCTAAGGTAATATTTTAATTAGCCTAACACTATATGGATCTTTGGTCTGAATTAAAGAATTTGATTGATTAGAAGCACCTCATTTTTCTGCTATCATTGTTTACCTTATAAGATACTCAAGAAAAACCACAGTGTACTTGATGAACTCAACGCGATCCTTTTGAAAAATGTTGACGAGCAAAGTTTGACGTCAGACGACGTTTCTGGCGCCTTCAACTCTCAACTACCATTCTTATCTCGAAACGTTTCAATAAAAATCAGTTTTCGAAGTTGTAGAGGTAAACCGATTTGTCCAGTGTTATCAAGGAAACTGCTCTCAGTTCGCAAGTATGCGATATTTTCCAAATGGGTGCGTTGACCGGGTTAGCTCGGCCAGTGGAAATGATAAATGGGGTTTTTTGACGTTCGATGGTGCAAGATTGATTTCTGTAAGGGTGGAAATATTTTTGTAGAGGGTGAGTTAACACGGTCATAGTTTTTGGGGATTTAGAATAGAAATTCGTTATGAAACATTGACTATTTATAGCTACATAGGTCTGAGAATTTCTTGAAGGCTTTTTAGGCATCAAAACAAATGAAGATCAAGTCTTACATTCTTTGAATCAAAATATCCTTTTTCTTTAAAATATAACTACCGTATTTTCCGAAGGCAGAGGTACACCTAGGTTTAGCCAATTATGTTGAAGCCAGTTGTGTGTTATGGTCTTATGGGACATGGATTTGTGTCCGTTTGGCAATAGCCAACCGGACACAAATCCAGACAATGGGCTGCTTCTGGGAAATTCCTGATAAAAATTTGCTCGATCTAGAAATCGAACCCAGGACCTCATGCTCAGCCTGCAGTAGCCATAGAAAACAGTTCCTGGTCCAATGGCAGTAGCGCTTGCGACCTAGACCAACGCGAGGCAGTTAAAATACACATCATAGACACAAGATGATCGCTTTTCAGATACAATACACAATACCTCGAAACTTTCCTAATAACCATTTCCTTCCTCACCGGTAACGGATAAAGCCGAAAACCGACTCGCAACACGCCACACCACACAACATAAACAGTAGCACGATCATTGGTTCCATTTTAATCCTACGATTCTTCGTTACGTAATTGCCCAATGAGGTGAGGTGGAGTTGTGTCGACTTGTGCCAGATAATCGGATGTTACAAGTGTGTTTCCTTTATGAGTAGTTTCGGTCTCAGATTACGTTTCTTGTTTTCGAGTTCGTAGGAAATTGAATAATAGTCACAGTGCCGCGGGGAACAATGGCTGGCTTGCTTTGTTGCGTCAGACAGTCCGGAATGGTTTTCTTCAGTGTATCTTATTGCATTTTAATGTATTTTGTTTGAGTTACGTAATGCTTAAGTGGGTGAAACTTTACTCCTGTTTTTCAAGTTAAACATCGACTGTAGTTTATGTAGGTAATATTTCTGATAACATAATTACATTTTAACCGGTTTTAAAGGAAGGTTAAGCTTCGCTTGCCGCAGTCGGTTCGTGAATAGGTGACCATCCATTACATATCGAGACCCTTCCGTGCCTCGGAAAGCACGTTAAGCCATTGGTCCCCTCTGTCATTTGTAGATCTTAGATAGTCGTTGCTGGTAGTCAGAAGCTCGAAAGTCTGACAACCAGTCTTACCAAGGGATACGTTTTACCCGGCTACTGGTTGCAGAGGTCAAATAAGCAGTCGCCTCATGTAAAATAATGGCATTCAGCTGCATCCGATTGGACTGGAAGCCGACCCCAACATAGTTGGGAAAAGGCTAGGTAGATGATGTTGATATATTATATATATATACGTATACGTATATTTCCGATAACATAATGACATTGTTACTGCTATTGTGTAATGAAGCCTATTGTGTCGATAAAAGTTTATAGAAATACTTTCAGAGGTTAGACGCCTCGATACCTCTGACAGACATAACCTGAGGAGCAATTCTCGTAATTTTAAGAACGTTAACAGTTGATCTCCGTCTCAATCTGTCAAAAAATCCTCTAATTTCCCTACATTTTTGACATTGATTGTCGCTGAGATGAGATTGCGACTAGATTTTGAGCGTTTTATTCATTCCCAAAAGGCTTCTTCTTTTTCACTACTGTAAGTTGTAATACAATGCAATGTCTGTTGTGCCGTAGCCGTTTCTATGGCAACTTTAGTTACGAAATCCAGCTGAACCATTTTGGAAGACAGTTACAAATTGTTTACTATTAAGTTTATTTAATTTTATTATTGTTAGTCTACACTACATACCTACTGTATAAATAATCAAACACAACTTTTTACTCTTCAGTTTTAGTTTTGATTGAGTTACAAGAGCAACTGTCATAGGATGATGTCAAAACATACATAATTAAGCTCACGCCATCTTCCCATGAGCAGGAACTACAGAATGTCGCCTGCTAAAGCCCTTACATACTCCTTTTGTAGGTCAGATTATTTTCCTAGAAAATATAGTATTACTTCACGATCCTAATTACTGTATACTGCCGAATGACAGTTCACGTGAGCAAAGCCGCGGGGACAGCTAGTATAACATTGGTACGGGTTTAATTGTGTTCAATAAGTTCTTTTCGCAGCCTCAATTTTT
Source organism: Apamea epomidion (assembly GCA_947507525.1). NCBI lineage: Eukaryota > Metazoa > Arthropoda > Insecta > Lepidoptera > Noctuidae > Apamea > Apamea epomidion. The sequence goes on from OX382237.1 coordinate 12,889,176, forward strand.
AATAATTGTCATTCACTCACCATTTTCCGAATACTCTTTTCATACTACCCCCCAAACTGTCACCCATCCTTTGTACAATACGGTTTGAGTCGAGAAATTTGGAAAAGAGGTTCTATTGCAGCCGCCCTTCGCGTCGGAATGCACATAATTCCGCTCCGCCCAATATCACGCGACATGAACTACGGCGACGTGCTACTATCCGATGGAAGATAGGTAAGGGTGGAAGCGCTATGGGTAATGGGAATTTTCATTTTGGTTTTATGATATTTTCTGTTCAGAAATCGCAAAAGTGAGTACGGGCTGCTCACTATCGGCATTCGTGTAGCCGCTGTGAGCTAAGAGGTCCAAAAATCCAGGTAGGCGCATAACTTTGTGTAAATTATTTTATCACCACTGCTCTTATAACGGTGAAGGAAAACATCGTGAGGAAACCGGCATGCTCTAGAACTAAAAATTCGAAGACATGTGACATCTACCAATCCGCACTGGGCCCGCGTGGTGGATAACGGCCCACTCCCTCTCACAGAGAGGAGGCCCGTTTACGGTTTAAAATATCATTTATTTCTCAAAGATTTACATAATCACTGAATGAGAAACAAAGTTTTAACATGCAGGTAATTGTTAAAATAGTCCAGAGCGCTCGTCGTGCAGTTAGGAATTACATAATACACACACATAGTTACTTTCATAAATTTGGTGAGTGGGTCCATCATTACTCGAACGCGTTCTCTGACATAACTTTGTAAACATCGAGCGCGCTTAATTCTTATCAGCACTGTCGTAAAGCACCGTGCACACTATACAATACCAGATAATATAATACTTTATTTATTTATGTTGAAGCTGTCGAAGATGTGTTTCTTGAACATTTTTTGTAAATATAAATTAATTTTAGCTTCTTTAATGTTTTTTGGTAATTAATTATATAGTTGTACTCCTTCGTATGTAATATTTATCTTTAATTGATTTGTTCTACATAGGTTTGTGTAATATTACTAAGTTATTTGCCCGACGTGATGATCGTGTTTGCACTTCATTGTTCCTTTTATATGTATTTTCTGTGTGTATTTCTTTTGTCAGGATTTTTCTTATTAATGCGCAGGTATTATATTGATAAATAAATAAATAAATAAATATTCCACAACTATCACACAACGCCATCTAGTCCCAAGGTAAGCAGAGCTTGTGTTATGGGTACTAGACAACTGATAAACATACTTATATATTTCTAAATACATAAATATTATAGATAAATTACACCCAGACACAGAACAAATAGAAAAGAAAGAAAGACAGAAAATATACAAATGATCGTGCTCATTACACAAACATTTGTCCTGGGTGGGAATCGAACCCACGACCTCCGGCATAGCAGTCAGGGTCACTAACCACTAGACCAACAGGCCTGTCAAATTGATGAATTGATAGGTTTTGATGATGTTATAAAGCTTGGTGTCGTTATGGATTTTGTTTGTGGGTATTAAATAGGAATATTGAAAGAGGGCTAAGAGGGCTTTAATAATTTTATTTTGGGTGATTTGAAGTTTGTGTAAGTTTGTTTTTGTTGTCGATCCCCAGACCTCTCAAGGTAAGACTCGAACATTCTGAAAAAACTTCCTGTTATTTTGATAGATGCAATTTTTTGTAAAAGTAGATTATGACTGACGGTATCGAAAGCCTTTTTTAAGTTTATAAAGACTCCCAGAGCGATTTGCTTTTGATCAATTTTAGTCCTTAGTTTCGTGATCAAATCAATTGCAGCCGCTAGTGCATTTGCATTTGATCTAAAACCATACTGTTACTGTTTAAAACGAAAACCGAAAGATTCCAGATAATCCATAAGTTTAGATCCATAAGTCTAGGTTCCCAGCAGTGGGAACATTATGGGCTAAATTATGTATTATTATGTAGGTATACCTAACGTGTTCTTCGTCCATAAAACCAAGTCCCAAAAATCAAAACAAACCCAGTGCAACCCCATCCTTATTTCAGAACAAGACTGTTATTTTCAGTGCGATGCCCTAAGGGAGATTGACCCGTGAATGACCCAACATTTACTTAGATATATGCACCTCCACACTCCTCAATGGCACCATGACGACGAAATGAAACGTAAGTGGTTGTAACTTATGAAAATATTTGACAGTTCGACGGTAAGTTTGCAAGTATATGGTGGTATGAAGTGGAGGGAATCGTGTAATTGGATTTTGTTTGAGCTGATTTGAGTCAGGATACCGCTGTGATGCTATCACTAAACTCAGTGATGACATCACACTCATATTCCCCGATGGATTAGGTAGATGTATCATCACACATCACATCCTCGACAGATATATACCGGGTGTAAAAAAACACTTAACGAAATCACTCGAACTCTCGAAGAAAATCGAGAAGTCATTCGTACTCTCCGTCATTGTATTATTATTTTTTGTACTGGGCCAGACCTGGGAATCTTCTGGTTACGAAGATATTGAAGGTCAAAGTTCCAACCTTTATTGACGTTTTTTTTTAAATTAAGTTTGTAATGTTATAACATAACTTTAAATATCCCTATGACCCCCGTACATTTGCATGCACGGGGGTCATAGGGATAAGCACAATGTTTTGCATGTGTTACATTGCGCACTACGGCAAACAGCAAATCCCACCAAAAATAAAAGTCGTTTCCCAGCAATTATTTTTTGCAATGTTACTTAGTTTGATGTACAGAATGCGTAGTTTACGGCTATGTTATGGTTTTACACCCTGTGTATAACTGGCGTTATGTCTCAGTAATGCCCGTGTAATAGAAAGGGCGGGTTTATTGCCATTAATCGGTTATAAATCCGCTAGCTGCAAGCGTGCACTACCATGCGTATTGTCCTGGGTTCGATGATTCTGGCAAAGTGTTAGTGAGAGTTTCAATTACAAAATGCCTTGTAGTACTCCGGAGTCCGGACTTTTTTCCTGGTGAATGACGTGGGAATGTACATAACCTAAGTGGCGCAAAGGCCTCTACAGCGTGTAACAGAAATGTGTGGTCATATTTATGTGTGTGGGTAGAGACCCCATACTGAACAATTTCCTCCCTGGGACCAAATCGATAAGTCACTTACTTGAGAACAATACTAAAAATATAGATTACAATATGTACGTCATCAGTATAACAATTTAATAGTTACCTACCCATCCAATGCATTCATTTCTCCAGAAGTGATCGATCCGTAATTATGTGCTGGCTAAGTTGAGTTTCGAATGCATTGTAAGAGTGTACATTTCTTATACAGGGAGGTAATTTGCTATAATTAACATTTAGATCGAGTAGGTATTGAAGTTTTTTATAAATGACTGACTACCCTTTCATGTGACCTCTTCCACGAGCTATTCCTTCTGACCATATCATCATCTGCCTAGCCTCTTCCCAAGTATGTTGGGCTCGACTTCCAGTCTAACCGGATCCTGCTGAATATTAGCATCTTACATTAAGTGACTGCCTATCTGACCTCCACAACCCAGATTCTGGGTAATACTATGTGTATACGTCTTGGTAAGACTGGCTATTCCGTCTGACCTCTTGCACCCATTTACTACATTAGTAGCTTCGTTTAGATGATCAAGATTTATTAGTTGGTCAACCATTTTCCTCCATTTTCTCATGCCCACAGAAACGCATTCCCCTTAGTTAATGTTTACGGCTTTCGTAGTAAAATAAATATCATTCACATTTACGTTGTAGTTTTATTTGTAGTAACTCAATTATAATACTATATGGAAGCTCAAAGGCGCTCCTTTGAGCTTCTACATAGTAGATTGAAGTTGGCCAGATGTGCTGATTTTTATGATCTTTGCCGTAAAAATATATGGCGGTAGAGAATTCCGGAAGTCAATAGAATCGTAGTGCACTGTGTGGTGATAAAACCTGAGGCCAGGGCAATTCGGGAATTATTAAAAATGTTCGCATTCTATTTACTCTCAGTTTCAATCTGTCAACAATACAATTTATTGACAAATGTTTGACATTGATTGTCGTTGATATGAGATTGCAACTTGATTGTTTTCATGTAAATTTACGTCACCAGTTGGCGCCATTTTGAAAAGGTCTGAATATGAGGGCAATGTTTAAAAAAATATTATGACGTTCCTCATTCGTTCAGCATTCAGTCACGCCAAAAAATTTTGTAATGTTACTGTAGCGGCATGTACACCGCCACATGCAAACTACTCATCATACTGACGTCACGCAAAAACCCGGACCGCGCAAGCAGTTTACCGCGCAAATAGCATAATAATATATACAACGTCCCGACATCAATCGTCGTCGGGCAGTTGCCCACCAGACACAACACCCGTCTGGTCGGGCCTGCATCTTGGGCACTAAAAAAGGGAGGATCCCTTTTTTAGTGCCCAATATACAGATTGCGTTTTTTGGGGCAATGTAAAATCTCTGTAATCTTTTGAGCAATAAAGTTTTTATTATTTACTACCTGAACGTCGTACCGCCATATTTAAAAAGGTCTTAATTTCTTTTAATTTTCTTCTATACAAACCTTGTCCTGACAATAACAAACACAGAAAAAAAAAGAATTATCCAATTTGGTGCAGTCGATCGGAAGTTATGCGCGTACATACATTTCGGTGATTCATTTTTATTTATATACATAGATTTATGTAGATTATTATTATTATACAGTAAGAGTGAACTTTACACCCTGTTGTCTGATATTACTAATAGACTCCAAACAAACCCAACTTCCTTCCGCAGACAGTTGGAAATGCCTGAAACCTGAGCCTAACTCATTAAAACCCAGTTTCTTCTCATTTACATAAACAAAATATTAAGCAAAAAATAACTTAAGCCCGGCAGAACATTAGCTCATCCCAGAAAAGCTACTGAATAACGTCTAAACGGAAAAGTATCCACGCGTTTTATAGGAAAAATGGTGCAATTAACGCGAACTAATGGAGCGTAGGGTAATAGTTTCAGCTTGCAAACAAACGGAAAGTCGTGAAGGTAAAAAGATGTGTTAATACTTACCGTATTTTAAAGGGAGTAGGCGAAGTTTGTTTTTGTTTTTTAAGTGTGTTTTGTTTTGTTTAATTAGTGAACGGGTTCGAATAAAATAATTAAGGTTTCATGTGATAAACATGGCGTAAATAAAACCAACCTGCTGCTGTTTCATTCATAGGTAAGTAGATAAATACTCATGTTCTCTCTAACATAAGGTGAAGTCGCGCTGTTGGATTACCAACTTTCGGGGCTGAGCCGAGCGTTGAAAACTAAACAGCGCGCTTTTATTTAGGCACTCATTAAGGTATCTTAGTGATACCTAAATGAGTGTTAGTGAAAACAGGCATTTTTCAATTGACTCTTCTAACTTAGCGTGATTTTGTTCTTGGAGTGGGCTCAGGACATTATTGCAACGGTTGAAGTTTGATATTACAACTTATCTATCAGCAATGAATCTGCTAATAGCACCAATACACATGGTAATGACTTCTTTAGATTTTGGTAAAGTTAGACCCCAATTTTGTCCTTCTGAATTGGATTTTGTGCTTGCAGTGGGGTCAAAAATCAAATTCAAAACAAATCACTTTTTTATGAATTCTGTAACTTGGCAATCTGTGTTAACACAATAAGCCATTCAGATGAGGTATCTCAATCTATGTCTTATTAGCAGAGGGAATTCCTATGATTCCCTTTCATCTGAAGGCCAATTCTCGTAATTTAAAACGTTCAAAATCAAGTCGCAGTCTCATCTCGGCGACAAACAAATGTCGAAAACTTGTCAAAATGTAGGGAAATCAGACGTATTTTTGACAGATTGAGACTGACTGAGAACGTTCTTAAAATTACCAGAATTGCCCCTCTGGTGTCACCTAAAAAACAAAAAATCACTGGAATCAATTTTATTTTACTGTAAATTTTGACGTTCAAAAGTGCCTTTGATTTATTTGAAATAAATGCTTTGACTTTGACACTATTTTTATGTTTTGTCTCTCAAATAATCCATCCAAAGGGTGTCTTTAAAATATATCTCTTAGCGACAAGACCGCCCATTGTGTCACCCTTTGTAAAATGTATATACTTATGTTGTGTAATTCATATGGAAAAATAAAGAGAATAATAAATAGTACCTATTCTATTCTATTCTACTGTACACACAACAACTCCCAGATTTTAATCAAAAGGTCAGACATACTCATTCTATTTATACCCAACTATCCTGGGACTAAAGGTTTCCAATCACGACTCACCGAAGCCTCATAAATGGAGGTCCCTATTGTTGTCAACGTAACGCTAATAATGTACGTAATACGGTCCTAACGTGCTATCGGGTGTTATTAGTGGTTTTATTGATTAGGACATGTGATTGGCTTGTATCATACAAGATAATCACAACTCCATGAATGTTATGATTCTGGTAATAGGAATGGCGGTATAGAATATAAATGTGAATTCCGGTACGATTACATCGCACATTTACTTATTTATTGTGCTAGCATAAGCATTTTTATGTGATGTAAATGGATGCATTACTAATATTATTGAGTACACTTTTGTCCGTTCTATTGTAAATACGTTGTAAATAATAATCAGCCTATATGTTCCCACTGCTGGTTCACAGGTCCCCTCTGTGAGAGAGAGTGGGCCGTAATACACCATGCGGGCCCGGTGCGGGTTGGTAGATGTCACATGTCTTCGAATTTTTCGTTCTAGGACATGCCGGTTTCCTCACGATGTTTTCCTTCACCGTCTTAGAGCAGTGGTGATGATGTTAGAATTACCTCACTTGAAGATAAAAGAGTATTTTAAATGAATTCAGCATACCAGTAACACATTGAGCTTAATTGGAAGATACTGCACCTTAATTTTTTAGTTAATAAGATATCAATTTTAGTTATATAGTATAGTGCTTCTGGCACACCTAATGTTTATGGGGCATGCGGTGCTAACCTGTAAGAAATTGTTACACTTACCCTAGATTATGGTTGATAGCACTTTAAATATTTACAGTGTAAACAATTGTTGGTTGACCAATAAAGGAAAAATAAATAATATAATTTCGTAACACACTATGAATCAGAATCTGAATAATTTTGATGGATATTGCTAATTCATTGCTTCATATGTCCGAAAAATTTGTCTGCCCTCAACAATGTAAAAAATGCAATGAATGTTGTTGAACTGTCAAAATGAAAGCCATTACTACTGGTAGTGTGTTACGCAATTACCCCACTGGTCCCAGTAAAGTCCTTAATGAATAAAATAATACTAAAACTATTCTGATTATTCTAGCTAGGATAACGTTTTGAGACATTCCGGCTTGTAGACAGACATTGTATTAAATTTTAACGCTAAAGTAGTTAATTAAGTCGGCATATAAATTAGTGCCGCAAATTTAAGGTAGAAGTTAGTGTTATGAAGCTAACTTGTCAAATATATATAATTTAGTTGTTAGTCAAGGTAGTGTACCTACCGCTTAAATGTCTTCAGGTTAATGTCCTAGGAAATATTAGCCAATTACAATCAACTAAGCTTAAGAATTAAAGATTTTATGTGACCTTCTGTCTTGTTTCAATACACTAGCTTCGGTCTGCGAAATTTCGACCCCCAAGCCACCACGTCACGCATCGCCTGCGCTGCATTCGTTTTCGGTTACTGTGCTTTCTGACTGTTTTTCTCTTTGCTCTGCTCCGGCTCCTTAGGGTCCTAGCGTAATGTTAAAAAGCCTATAGCCTTCCTCAAAAATTGGGCTATCAAATGAAAAAAGAGGTTTTCAAATCCGTCTGGCAATTCCAGAGATTAGCGCGTTCAAACAAACAAACAAACTTTTCGGTTTTATTATTAGTAGGAAGATGAAGATGTGAAAGTTTGTATATTTGGATGTTTGTTACTTAATCACGCAACATCGGCTGAACGGATTTAGATGAAATTTGGCAGACAGATAGTTTATAATCTGGATTAACACATAGAATACCCTTAATCCATCTCGTGGGATATTATCCAGCATCCACATTGGCGAAGCCGCGGGCAAATGCTATTTGAAAATATATTTTCGTGAACTAGCAAGGACGTTATACCAACTGGTGGATGAAATAATTGTCCTCAAGAACAGACGAAAAGTAGATTTATCTTGTGACATTTGGGCGTTTGGGTTTAATCAACCCCTGACCTTCGAGAAGTTCCTCAAGGACGAGTTCTGTCCGAAGGGTGTTGTGTACCGCCATTTTCGTGGCCGGCTACATGACACCAGACAGCGAAACACGACGCCGACACTTCGTGTGCGTTAATTCGTTTTTAATGTAATTATAATGTTGTATGTATTTATAGTATTCAAATATTATGTTTGTGAAAGAACTCTTATCAATCGCCCACACAATTTTAATAATTTCTTGTAATACAAAAAAAAACACCTTCGTATAGTCTAACCTATTAGAAAGTAGCCAAATTTAACATTCTCTAGGTACTAGAATATTAGATGTAATTTAGCACCCGTAACCACGATAGTGAGAAAATTACCTTCTAATTGACAGATAGACGGTCTGCTACGCCGTAGCAGGTGTGGGGCGATGATCTCGTAGCAGCGTAGGCGTGAGGCCTACGAAATGAACGATTCGCAGGCTGATATTAAGTAATAAACAAGAAAAATATAATAATTTATTGTTTTATTTTCGTAAGTAGTTACAGGTGTATTTCACATTTATCGATAATTATATTTACGTTGGCAATAATGTGTTAATGAGAGGCGCAGCGTGGGTAGGCCTCCCAGAGGCCAAGGTGGATCGACGAGCTAGCGAAGTGAAGGTCACAGGAATCCACTAGATGTGGGCAGCACAGGATTCGTCCCTATGGCATTGCTTGAGAACCTATTTCCATGAGTGTACGTCTTTATTTTTAAGATAGATATACATATACAATACAGGGTTATTTTTCAAAGACCAGCCAAATTTAAGGATGTGGTACAGACCATCAAACTAAACAACTTTCTCCATGGGACAAATAGCGTAATCGCGAAAATTTTATCAACTGTTCCATAGAAAACTTCAATACCTACTCGACCTAAATGTATGGGACGGCTGAATTTTTATTCGCGATTACGATGTTGGTCCCATGGAGACAGTTGTTCAGTTTGATGGTCTGTACCACATCCTTAAATTTGGCTGGTCTTTGAAAAATAACCCTGTATATAGCAGTAACGCCATTTGGTTATACTGATGACGACGTTCAAATATGAAAAAATATTGGCAATAAAAGCTCGGAATTCGAATTGACCCAATCGATAGCAATAGACTCGCCAAACATGGGAGCTGATGAACTGTGGGTGTACTATGCTCTACCTCTACCCGACCCTGCGGGGAATACATACGTAACATTGCATAAGCATAGCATAATCAGCCTATGATTTTCCCACTGCTGGGACACAGACCTCCTCTCTGTGAGAGGGAGTGGGCTGTAATCTACCACGCGGACCCTGTGCAGATTGGTAGATGTCACATCTCGTCGAATTTCTGGTTCTAGGACATACCGATTTCCTCACGATGCTTTCCTTCACCGTTTTGAGAGCAGTGGTGATGAAAGAATTTACACAAATTAAAGTGCCTGCTTGGGTTCGAACTCACGACCTTCAACTCATGAGCCGTTACTACTGGGCAACCACAGCTCCGTTTTTTGCAATAAATGCCCGGAATCCGAATTGGACTGATAACAATAGGCTCGCCCAACGTGGGACCTGACGAAATGTGCTCTACCCAACCAGATGACGACACGGTTGGCGCAGTGGCTGAGCGATCGACTGCTGTGTTGCGTGTCGTGGGTTCGATTCCCACTCGGAACAAACATTTGTATTGCCTACAGGTAGTTGTTCTGGCTGTTTGTGTATGTGAGTTTAAATGTTTGTAAACGCACCCACAATACAGGAGTAATTCCTAGTGTGGGGCAATCTTTCGAGAAACACAGGCGTGATAATGTGTTATCTTAAATCAAAACTTAATATTTCCGCAAGGATTTAAACGCGTAATATTTTCTCAGATATAAACACAAATTGACGTAAAATAATTATTACCCGTTACCGTAGGCGTTACCTTATTACCATAGTAAGTGACGCTACTAATTAAAAACCACGACACGGCCTCAAGGCCTAGTACAGTGCTAATTACATCATTTATTCCTGCCTCCCTTACTCCCCACAAGTTAGAGGCACAAACACTACTCCGGAAAATTAGTATGTTATTGTAAGTGTCGCTAATGTTAGTGCTGCCCTCTAGGGATAGAATATGTAAACTTATAAAGCTGCCGTGACGGCCTAGAGGTAAAACCATAGTTTTGCAGGTTCGACAATGTTATGCGGACTTTTTGGCTAAATCTTAGAAATCACTGAAATCATCATCACACGAAAATCACAGAAATCTACACCCTTATTGCGTAACACACTTTCAATCACAGTCTCATTTTGAAGGATACTGCAAATCCTGTCATTTAGCGACAAGAAAAGTCTAACTTTAAAGGCAAAGGTAATTAAATTAAAGTTAAGCTTTTCTTGTCGCTTCGCGACATTTTGGCGCCCAACGTGGGGTGCCAAAATGTCGTGTGACATGACAGTTTTGACAACGGTGTCGCCATGATATAATAAATATGAGTAAAACACAAAAATTCTATTATTAAATTGTATTAAAAGTATAGTGTTTATAGGAAAAAATTATATCAATCAATGTGGGCGAAATTCCCAACCCTTGGATGTCACTAACTCATCGTAGTCTTATGTTAAAGTTGAGGCTGTGTCTTTGTACTGATTGTGGATAAAACGTGTCGTGAGGGACAATCCAAACAGCGCCTAACGGTAACGGAATGCTTGTTGTGACATAGAGGAATGAATTAAAATAACTGTGAGTATGTACAATAAGTTACAATCCATTGCTTCATTTGTTTACAAAATTTGTTTGCTCGATAATGTAAATAACGCAATGAATGTTGGTGAACTGTCAAAATGAAAGCCATTGCTACTGATAGTGCACATGGATCTTTCTAACATGTGGTTGCGAGGACGGTGCAATTTCCCTTACCACAATATTAAAGCTGTTTAGTAGAACAATTAATTTATTTTTATGTTTCATCAATTTTCATCATTCTTCATTATTCTTCTCTCTACGACGCGCAGCTTGCAGTTTGTATTATTTAGTTAACTACTTACCTTACTATTTATGTAATGTTGTGTAACATTTAAATTCAAATTGATATTGAATCGAATAAATTGTTTATTTGGTTATAAAAATAAAACTAGTACCTACCACATTTTATACAAATCATAGACATTTATATCCGTGATACAAATAAACGATTTTGATTTTGATTTGATCTTGATAAAAATGACTTAAACTGTGTTGTAGCCTGGTACCATAGAAAGCATTATATAGCACTGTCTGATATTTATTTATATATACCACAGCAACTGTTAGCCACATTCAATAAAATTAAAAACATCACAACGAAATCGCACACTCAGCGTCTAAACCGATAAAATATCATGATAACTACTAGAAATATTTCCCGAATCTCGTCGAACTAAAACTGGTGAAGCAATATCTCATCTCAGAGGCCAATGAAAAAGTTTTAACGTCCAAATATGATATAGTTGAAGTGTGCATTCGCCGATATTCTCGATATCTGCTGTACAGGCACGGGCAAAAAGGTTACAACACTAAGGGTTGATTTTTCCAATCCCAGATAATTTTATCGGAGGAATAATTTTGAATTTTTGACAGTTCTTTTATACAAAAACTGTCAGACGTCAATTTTATTCCATAAATAAAAAATTATCTGTCGATTGAAGCGAGTTGAAAGAGAAAAGTCAGAAAAAACGTTAAACGAAATCGAAGTAATAGCGTGAGCGGGCGATGCGATGCAACGCGGTTGTTTGGAGGGCAAAATATTTCACGCGGACTCAGTCGCGGGCAGAAGCTAGTTTATCTAATAAACAGAAGGCTAATTCTCGTAATTTTAAACGTTCAAAATCTAGTCGCAGTCTCATCTCGGCGACAAACAAATTTCAAAAACTTGTCGAAATGTATGGAAATTAGAGGTATTTTTGCCAGATTGAGACTGAGATCAGACTGTGAATGTTTATAAAATTGCGAGAATTGCCCCCTGCCGATCGATTCTGTAAAAATCTCACCGTGAAAAGTTAGGTGAAGTGAGATTAGAGTGAGCAGTCAATAGTGGCAATCCCTAGCATTAGTTGGAATGACAGCTCACTCCACGCTAACTTCACCTATGGTTACAGAATCGCACTGCTGGTGTTGTGCAAACAATAGGTACAGTCGAGATCACTAATAATATTGCCAATGACAATGTTTCAAAATATTGTAAGCGTTAAAATTATCATATAGTTCTGTACAAACTTAGACATCAAATGTTATCATATAAACTATTCATAAGTATGTTACGCTTACGGTAATGCAGTCAAAAATATCTGAAGTATTCTTCGGAACATAAATATCTAAATACTCTAGATTTCAATATATTCGGTGCAACCTAGGATTCGTAAATATCTATAGCTTTGAATATACAACTATATGGCTTTTACCATTAAGGCGAGGTTGTACTATTTTTAAGTTTTTTGGAGCTATTTATATCGAATTAATGTAAATATTGCGCAAAATAAAAATCATTTTAACAAAATTGAACATATGGTCAAGCGCTGTCTAAAGACGGAAACGTAATTAATAATAATTGACTCGATAAAAAAAAATCACAAAGATGACACTAAATCGATTTTTCAAACGTACTTCTTAGCAAAAAATTATATGACGAAACCATCTAAGTAATATATCAAAAAATAGGTTTTAATATTTTCTAGCGCTGCGTAAGGAAGATTTTTATGTAAGTGGTTATTTATTTTTGTAAGAACAAAAATCAGACAATATTGAGCATTTCAAGCGCTCATGCCTGCCGAGCGGGCCGTTTAGTGCCGGCCGAGAGGTCTTCGAGGATGGACGCACGCCAATTTTCTCCCGCGTTATCGCTTTGGATTATAAAAGACATTACGCACTAAATAAGCTGAAGTGAACAAAAATGGGAAATAAAAAAAACAAAAGTTCATACAGGAAATTGACACCTCGGGCATTACGAAAATATCAACTCGAAAAATGGTAAGTAATTTCTCATTATCAATAATATATTAGCACTACAATTTGCCTAGTAGTTTTATTTTATCAGATTACTTGCATACGTACTAATACTTGGTCGAGGAAGACGTTTCCGTTCTTTTCTTTTTTTGTTTTGTTGTGCGCGAAATTTTAATACTGTGATATCTCCTAAAGTATTCATTCTAATGACATGCTGTAAACGGCAGTTTTGATCTAAATTGAATGCTTAATTTTACTAACATATTTAATGAGATAAGGATTAATACTATGTATGTCAAAATTGCTTCGAAAGTCACTCATTATATTTTATCAATTGTAAAAAGATAAAAATGTGAGTTATCCTTATAATATAGACATATACCATCGCGAACTTTTTTGTGGGCATTTTCAAGATATACAATTCTGTAGTACATTATTTTGAAGTTCCTCGTATGGTTTAGCCAGCGTTAGCAATATAAGCGGCCGAGCGACGAGTTTTTTTCCGACTTCAATCACATTTATTATGATTTCCTATGGAAAATACATCTTTATCAGAATAAAAAATTGCTTGTAGCACTCCTTAATAATGCAACTACCTATAGAAAAAAACGTGAAAGAATTTTCTAAATCGGATCAGTAGTTTCAGAGATTACCCTATACATACAAAACTTACAATTTTATCTCTTTATAATATAAAAAATAAAAGCTTGTAAAAAAAATACAATAATAATATATAACAAAAATAATAATAATAATAACATATTATTAGTGTAAATAAATGATTTTCTTTGACGGAAAAGCACGAAAACGTTCCGACCATTGTTTAGACGCGACATTGTACAAAAAAGTACAGTAGGTTTGTTATTGAATTCATTGAAATTATTATTTTCTTTGCTCAATAACTTCGAAATATTGCTAAACTTATATAACAATTATAAAATATACTTGTAAAATGTATAATTTTAACGACTTGAAATGCCACTATAATGGCAACATTTTATTTTGTAGCATTTCAATGAGAGTAAATATACTCAGGGGTGTTGTTCAGACTCTAGATAACCCTGATACTACTTTCCATAGTCATACGTAAGTACTTTCTTCAAAACATAAAACTTTAGTTTTTATTACATACAATTATAAAAATAATGTTGATTGTACTCATGATTGTCATGAATATAATCATCATCACCATCATAATCATGGAGCTAATAGTGTTAAGTTATAAATTGAATATAGATTGCGATTCATGACTCATAATGTTTATAACACTGTTACAGAACAACCTTAAACACTATTAGTGAACCTCAAAGTACTGTAAGTCAAACAGAGAAATTAGTACAAGATAGAGACAAGAGAAGAGAAGGGAAAGGAAGCAGACAGAGGGTGTAGTTTGGCATCCGGTACTCTCATTCATCAAACGAAATGCAACAGCACGGGTACTGCTACTTTACGTCGGATATTCTGTGTGAAGGTGGCGAAATGTGGGTGTACTACAGGTACACCTCTGCCTTACCTTTCGGGGAATACAGGCGTGATGTTATGTTATGTAGGGTAGTATTTCACCGGCCGATCCGGCCCATTAGCACAGGAACTAGCAAGAATCTACCACCGTATGAATCTCGGTAATACATTCCTGCCAGATCCAACAAAATCTATTATCTGATTATACAAATTAGAACCCCCATTTTACTTCTTCTTCTTATCAAAATATTATATCCAAATGAAAAATTAATGCAATATGATTTCAGGGCTAGCTCCATGTTACTGGGAGGCAATATTGCTTGTTTGGCATATGGTCAAGTGAAACAATACCCGTATATGTAATCAAGATAGTGAAAGATAGTAAATTTTGGGAAGAAAAAATGGAAAAGAAATCTTATTAATTTTTATATGCAGTGTCTATTGCCTGAAATCATAGTTCCGCGACATATTAGAGGAATGAATATAAGAAAAATAAAAATCATCATCTTCCTGCCCTTATCCCATGTTACTTGGGGTCGGCGCAACCCGTTTTCTTCTTCCATTCTCCCCTGTCAACCGTCACGCTATCATTCACTCCCTTCTCTTTCATATCATTCCTCACACAATCCATCCACCTTTTCTTCGGCCTTCCTCTCCCTCTCCATCCATCAACATGTATATTCATCACTCTTTTAGTCACATGCGTTTCGTCCCTTCTCATCACATGCCCATACCAAGCCAAACGATTTCCTTTCAACTTTTCTGTCACTGGCGCCACTTTCAAACTTCCCCTTATATACTCATTTCTTACTTTATCCATTCTCGTCACTCCACACATCCATCTCAACATTCTCATCTCCGCTGTATGCAATCTTTTTTCATCCGTCTTCTTCACAGCCCAGCATTCAGATCCATAAAGTATGACAGGCCCATAAGAAAAATAAAAATGCGAGAAGATAAAGAAAATATTGCAACACCTGCTATTGTTTCCACTTCTGTATCACAAATAGTGAATTTTGAGAATGTGGCGTCTACTTCTGTGTCACAAACAGTTAATTTTAATAATTATTAAATACATTTTTAACCGACTTCAAAAAAGGAGGAGGTTCTCAATTCGGATAACTATCCGAATATACAATATTTTTTTTGTATAATTTTCATTTTCTTCATTTTTTCTGTTTGTAACATAAAAATAAAGTTTGTTTAATCGATTTTGTTGTTTTTGTTGCTGACACTACATTATTGACAAGTTGTGAGTGAAGTTGTCCCGAACGTATCTTCTCATCTGAAACGCATAGTATATGTATAGTGAAAGGAACGTCATTCCATCCGGGTGTCCCGCGACACCTCTCGTTTAAATTTTTTTTTGTAAAAAGTCTTATTTGTGAGATGTTTTCACATGTAGTTGATGGTATAGGTATGTATTTTAAATATAGGTACAAACTTACCTTAGATTTTTTACTTATTGCATTTCTTTGCCAAACTAACCTAATTTTTACTAACCGGAAACTGTCATGAGAATTTATCAAGCGTCGATGATAAGTTCCTACATAAAAAAAATATTCATTCAAAATAAAACATCAAAGTTGATCTACTGTATTTGTCTGTTTCGTGGCGCGCATTCATTGCACAAAGGTTAGTCGCGGTCACAACGCTCAGCGTATCGTAGTTAAGGTGTATATAGGGCTCGCTGACCTTGTGCATGTGGGCGGAGCTAAACGCTCTCCCCCGAATACGTAAAACGCGCGCGGTGGCGCGCTGCACTAAAACGACGATCAAAGAATATGCGGAGACGCAGACATGCCGCACGCAGGTCGCCATTTTTGCCTACGATTCCAGAAGGGAATGGCGGAGGCAAGGCTGATATATTTTGTATAGATTGATACTTATGTTACGTATATTTTATGTTTTTACTGGACATTATTTATTAGAATTTGTTCATTTTGTTTAAAATCATACCTGAGAACGAACTTAGTTCCCGACGGGGGTAAAACTTTAAAAATGATATCGAGTATTTTCTTAGGAATGGAATAACATTTTATTTGCATAGACTGTAGGTCTTCTTAGGAGGACTTACATAAAAATGAGATTTTATAAAAATGAGAACCTGTTTCATCAATTTGAATTATTATAAATCAGTAATAAACCTACCTAACTAGCACTGTACCTAAATGGCATTTTTAGGATTCCGTAGCCAATCGGATAATGTTATAATCAACTTTCTTCCTGTCATTGTTATTGCAGGTAGTGGTATTCTAATTTGTGACCGGTAGGTGCCACAACTAAAGGGTGCAACCGAGTTCCATAAAAAAACTACAAAATGAAAAATAACTTTATTTCGGAAGTCTGTAGCAAAAAACGTAAATTCAAAACCAAAGACATCGACTTCCGAAATAAAGTCATTTTTCACTTTGAAGTGTTTTTCATGTAAAAAGGTTTTTTTTACTATTAATCGTACGTCAAAAGTAACAGTTGAACTACGAAAACTGTTACCACTGTTATAGTATAGTAAAGTAACAGTATCATGTCTCGTTAGTGACCTTGAAATAATCACCTACGGCCGCTCAGTAGATAAACCTTCCGCGTTCGTGCGTAACAGCCGCGCGAGTTAAAAGACTGAGACTCGTGATAGAGATAAAACTAATTTTATTCTCAAAACGTGTTAGTAGTACAGTGGTATGTTGTAGAGTCAATACAATAATGTGTCTAAATTATATTTGGGTTAGTTTATATACTAAGTCTTATCAGCTAATACAATGGTGGGGGCAGGTTGGTTGTCACCACAATTCATTTATCTTTATCGCTTCCGTACCCGTCCGGTATCTCTACTGTTTCGTCTCGTTATCTTGACTAATTCATATTTATATTTATTTATAATCAATTCCGCTCATTCCAGTGTTATGGGGTGGTAGCGTTATCTCTGCTGTTGACTGTCCAACCTCGTTATCTTGACTCGCGCGAATGCTCAGAGTATATCAGTCAGTGGCGTGCATTGCATAAAGGCATATAAGCAGTGCCTACCTCGATAAATCACCATAGGCCTGTTAGTTACATTTTAGTGTGTGTGCCCAACTATGAAACTCACCAAATTATCATAACTAACAAAAAACAAAATCTTCATACAAATACGCGCGGCAGTAGGCAGTCGCAAGACGGCCTACTCGGCTCCCGGACTATTCGATTTTTATTTTGACCTCACTATCGGCTTTATCACCCTCGAAAAGTATGAAAACGACACCCATGATGAAATATTTGAAATTATTTGCAGCCGCAATTTTGGATTTTTATTTTGACCTCACTATCGGCTTTATCACCCTCGAAAAGTAGGAAAACGATGCCCATGATGAAATCTTTGAATACGTTTGCAGCCGCCATTTTGGATTTTTATTTTGACCTCACTATCGGCTTTATCACCCTCGAAATGTATGAAAACGGCACCCATAATGAAATATTTGAAAATTTTTGCAGCCGCCATTTTGGATTTTTATTTTGACCTCACTATCGGCTTTATCACCCTCGAAAAGTATGAAAACGACACCCATGATGAAATATTTGAAAAATTTTGCGGCCGCCATTTTGGATTTTTTTTTGATCAAATTCAATATTTTCTCATTTTAATATTAGTTAGATAAGCCTAATACTTGTATACTATCGTAAGCGTCTTGACGCGCACAATAGAAATGGGCCATCTGCAGCGAGCTAGTCAATAAACGCACACTGATACAATTCGTTCGTAAATATTTGCACTAACACAGGCAAACGCGCGTAGTCGGTCGATAGCCGGAGCGGAGCAGCGAGCGACACAGCCCTCCCGTCTCAGTGCTAACGCACGACTCGACACGAAGCTCAATCTCAAAGTGGGGAAATTTTCTTTGCAAATGTTGATTAATTTACATAAGCTGTTTCATTTCTATAGTACCTCAAACCATCAATTTTTCAGTGTAAAAATATTTGCAAACATCAAAGCCGTTTAGAAGTAATATGGAATATTAGGAAAAAATAGTGTTTTGGTAAAAAAAAATTTAAGGGAAAAGTATTAGCCATACGAAAAAATCCTGTTTCAGAAATGTTGTACATGAACCTATACCAACAATATATTTTTTTCAGATCTTCTAATCAAGCCGTTAATGAGAAATATTCTTCATAAAGTGACCGTGTTACGGTACTAAACGAGAGTAAGGCCCTTAAATACGCCGCGTTCAACTGGCGGGGGCTGAGGTAGTGTTTTCTATGCCTATCGGTCCGGGAAAACCTCGCGTTAAATTTATTTTTGCTTGCCGGAGCAGAAGTACGAGTGTTAATGCAATGTTGCCGTTCGTGATAGGACTGCATCAATCTAACAACGTTGAGAGAGCTGTATTATTTGAATAATTAAGTTTTAGGAAATCTTAGGGTCAACTCAGATTATACGTCCCTATTTGTTTAAAACATTTCAGTCGGTTTTAAGAATAAAAATAAAATTTACTTAAGCACATTAATATTTAATTTTTATTTTATAACTCTTAAATTCTTATTTTGTTCTTCTGAAAATCTCACATTTAAAATAAGGTAGGGAACTTCCAGGCAAGGCTTAAGCAATGGTGCTGCCAGTTTCAGAATCTGGTATATCCACCATTGACATCAATAACATCTTGCAAACGTTCATGCATTGGTGGCGCTACTTCTAAAGCCTTCCCAAATCTCATGTACGTGGGCCCTTAAATTGGTGATTAATCTTACTCGCGTCATACGAATAAACGCGATATACTTCTGTAAAGAGATTGTTCAAAGAATTTAAGACAACAATTCGAAACATGTCAAATTGTCAAGATATTTTTCATAGAAAAATTGCATAGATATTTGTGAACCTAACTTTGCGCTAAATAATATGAACAAGGGCATTGCAAGAGGGTTGCGCACAATTTTTAGTCTTTGTTTGTAGCAATATTATTGATATAATGTAGGCACATATTTATGGTGTCACAGATTGCTTACAATTTATTGTAAGACAAAGCTGTTTAGAGTTTTATGAAACCTTCCATTGCCTCTATATTTTTGATTCAGGAACATGCTCAGATATTAAAGAACTCAACTGTACCTATATCCGAACGCATTTGCTACGGAATGGAAGTAAATTAATTCAATATATTATGATTCTTATAAAAGTTTACAAGAGAGACGCTTTTCTTTTGCTATCTAAGTGTTAACATTACCTATAATTTCATACGTGGCTTTTTCGATACCGAAAACGTTTAATCTATATATATTCTTGTACGTGACTGTACAGCGGTCGTAAAGTACCAAACGATAGAAATATGGTCTCTCATTGGTGTCTTCCTTCGACTTTGGTGATAACTTAAAATTTATAGTTTTATGTTGTGTGTGTACTAGATTTTATGGTGGCAGTTTTAAGTTTAGTGTGTTGTGTACCTGGTTTAATACATGATACGTGATTTTTCTTTTGCGTTTTAGTTTCACTGCCGGACATAGGTCTCTCCAATTATACAGACGCCAGCAGGTCAAGCTACCCAAAACTGTCAATTCTTTCCAATCAACCTTGAACCTTAATGCTTTAGCGATAAAGTTGAAAATCTATTAAAGAAATTTGACAGATTGTAGTACCTTTATGTGCTGGCGTCTGTACACCATTCAGCTCGATTCCCGGCCACGCTGCGAAGATCGTCAGTCCTCCCAATCTGAGAGCGTCCTATCTTACGTTTGGGGATTCGCGGTCGCGAGGTAAGTAGAGAGACAAACCAAAAGAAAGAAGAAAGAAAAAGAGTTTTAGCGGTCTTGTCGCTAAAAGCGATCTTTTAAAGACAACTTTTGGATAGATGAAGGACGAAAGGAGCTAGACAATACTGCAGGTAGTCTGTGGTGTACCATTTACATGTACACAGATACATACATAAATATCTAAAACATATACTTATCTATGTATAAGTATATAAATAAATGACGAACTAGTATCGGAAAACGAATTCATTAGAATTGTATAGTCCTTAGGTATTTATAACTTAATTTTACTTTTTTTTTTTTTTTTTTTTGTGGATGGGAAATCATCAAATGACTCCTCCCGCTCTGGGTGGAGCAGAAGGGAGTGTCAGACTCTTACTGACTAAAACCCACCCGTGTTCCTTCCTTAGCCCTTTACGTACCAGGGCAGCGGTAACCCTTTCGGACGATCCCGCTACCCCGGCAGGCTTCGGCCCTGTCGGGCCCCGTCATCTATGCTGACATCTCTTTGAGGCGCACGTGGAACACTTACGCGCCGTCCGGCACGGGCCTGGTCCTGATCGGACGGAGAGCTACCCATTGCTCTCCGCCCGCAGGCCCGCGCCTACGGTGGCCGGGAGTCGTCACGCGGCTCCCGACGCCCGGAGCGTCTCCCTCGGCGGCTGAGGCGTGCGTGAGGATCTCTCCCTCGCCCATCCCGCCACCGCCTTCGCTAGCATGACTGCTTCGCAGAAGGAGGTGACCGCCTCCCACTCCCTCTCGCCCCGGACCATGGCTTGCACCAGGGCCGGGCGCGAGAGGTCGCCGCCGCTGCCGATCGCCTCTACGAGGACACGGCGGTGCTCTGCCCAAGCGGGGCAGACCTCCACCGTATGCTCCACCGTGTCCTCTGGGCGATCCTCGCAGTGGTGACACCCGGGCGTCTCCTCCCGCCTGATTATGTGCAGGAACCTCCCGAAACATCCGTGTCCGGAGAGGACCTGCGTCAGGCGGTAGGTGAGAGCGCCGTGACGCCTCTCTAGCCACTCCTCAAAGAGGGGTCTTACCGCCGCTATCGTGGCGTGCCCTGCGCTGGGTTGCGATAGTCGCGCCTTCCATTCCACCATGAGACCGCGCCGGAGGTCCGTCCGCTCCGCAGCGATTTGCCACGGGTGCAGAGTTTCCCCCCGACGTAGTGCCTCCGCGCGCCAGTCATACAGGCGCGCGAGGACTATCGCCTCCAGATCCCATGGTGGCAGTCCGGCAAGGAGGCTTGCTGCCTCGCGCGAGATCGTGCGGTACCCCCGGATCAGCCTTACGGCTACCACCTTTTGGGGCGCGTTCAGGTAGTGTGCGGCTCGAAGCCGCAGTGAACGCGCCCATACCGGGGCCCCATATAGGGCCATGGACCGCACGACCCCCGCGTAAAGCCTCCGGCAGGAGGCGTTTGGCCCCCTCAGGTTGGGCAGGAGCCGCTTTAAGGCGGCCCCGGTCCGTTCCAGTTTGGGGGCCAAACGTCGGAAATGCTCGACGAAGTTCCACCGGCTGTCGAGGACGAGACCCAGGTATCTCATCGTCTTCTCGACGCCGATGTGAACCCCTCCTACCATCAGTTGGGATCCCGAAGGTGGCCCGTACCGGGGCCCATGAAAAGACATGGCCTCGGACTTGTGCAATGCCACCTCGAGACCCAACTGCCGGATCCTTTCCACGACTATCGCAACCCCGCGTGTCATCGCGTCGGCCGCCGCCTGATGCGACCTCCCCTGCGCCAGGACCAGCGTGTCGTCAGCGTAGCAAACTACGCTGACGCCATCAGGGAGGTCGGCCCGCAGCACCCAGTCGTAACCGATGTCCCACAGGAGCGGCCCCAGAACCGATCCCTGTGGGACACCGCACGACATCTCTCGCCGGTTCCAGTTCCCGTCGCGACCGGGGTAGATGACGGCTCTGTCCGTCAAATACGCCCCGACTATTCGACGGAGGTAAGTCGGCACCCGGTGATACCGGAGTGCCTCCCCTATGCAGCTCCAGGGCAGGGTGTTGAACGCGTTGGCGATGTCGAGTGACACCGCCACGACCACCCCACCCCGGGACACCGCGTCCCCCGTCGTGAGGGCTCTCACGCGCATGATGGCGTCCACCGTCGAGCGCCCCTTGCGGAAGCCAAACTGGCACTCCGCAAGATCCGGCCCCGTCCTCACCAGGTGCCCGACGAGGCGGCCCGCAATCACTCTCTCAAAGAGCTTGCCGACCTCGTCGAGCAGCACTATGGGCCGGTATGCGGACGGAGAGTCCGCAGGGCGCCCTGGCTTCTGAATGAGGACCAGCTTCCCCGTCTTCCAACGGAGTGGAAACTGGCCTCTCTCCATGCATGCGCTTAAGAGCGCCTCCAGTCGAGGCCCGAGAGCCCTCGAGGCCAGGACCCAGGCTTTACCCGGCAAGCCGTCGGGTCCCGGGGCGGTATTTTTGGCCTTCAGCCTGCCTACCGCCGCTCTCAGATCTACCCCGGTCACTTCAGGGGTGTCGTCGTCGTCGTCCGTGTGGTCCGCTTCGGGCACCGCAAGTGGCGGAGCCATAGGCGGGGGAGTATGCTCCCCCCGTGAAGGGAACAGAGCGCTCACCACTTCCTCCACCAGACTTAATTTTACTTCAAAACATAGTTTTTCTTGAATTTGTGGTTACTGTTATTATTTTATAATTACCTATACCTCCAGATAAATCTCCTATTTTTTTAAATTTGTCTTTATTGTACCACTGCTGGGCAAAGGCCTCCCTACTCACTTTCCACCTGTCTCTGTCCAGAGCTGCCAAGGACCAATCTTTATGAAAAGAGTCCAGCTCATCACGCCATCTCCGTCTGGGCCTGCCGCGATGTCGTTTGCCATTAAATCTCCTAATTAACAACAATGAATTTGAATTCGACGTCCTTGTGCATACCGTAGACACATGACTTTCACCTATTAAACTTGATTTTATTTACTATCGTCATCACGTCAAGACGTGAAGTGTTCAGCCAAACTCGAGTTTCATCAAAACAAACTCAAGAGCGATGAATAGACATAGGGGTTAAAGTATGAAATTGCCGATTTGTACTGAAAATTTGAAATTGTTTTTTTTTTTAATTTAACATATTTATTAATCAAAATAATTACCATTATTATCTATACATTGCTGCCATCTAATAGGAAGGTCATTTATGCCTTTGCGATAGAACTCTCGTGATCTAGATTCGACAAACTGTGTGAAAGCATTTTTTACTGCCTCCTGAGAAGAAAACTTTTTATCACGTAGAAAATTGTCCAAATCACGAAAAAAATGGTAGTCCGTTGGAGCAAGGTCTGGCGAATACGGAGGGTGACGAATGGTTTCTAATTGCAGTTCCTGTAGAGTTAAAACAGTTTCCCGTGCTGTATGAGGTCTTGCGTTATCATGGAGCAATAATGGTGAAGGTCGATTCATGAGTCGGGGCTGTTTCACTGCTAGTTTTGCTATCATTGTTCGGAGTTCGGCACAGTAGACATCTGCCGTTATTGCTTGACCAGATCGGAGCATGCTGAGACCACCAAACAGTTACCATTACCTTTTTATTGGTAAGCTTTGCTTTAGGACACTGTTGCGGCGTTTGACCTAGCGTCAGCCATTGCATTTTTCACTAACAGTTATCGTAAAGAATCCACTTTTCATCACATGTCACAATTCGATCCAATATTCCTTCATTTCTGTATCGATTCAACAAGGCAACACAAGTTTCAACACGCGTTTCTTTCTGCAGATCAGTCAAATCATGAGGCACCCATTTCTCATATTTTTTTATTTTATTGATTTGACGCAAATGAGTCAATATTGTTGGTAATATAACGTTAAACCATGCCGGTAATTCCTGGGTAGTTTGGCTCGGATCGGCTTCCACCTCTTTCAATTCATTGTTATTCACCTGTGTGGGCGGTCTTCCACGTGGTTCGTTCTTCAAATCAAAGTTTCCATAACCAAAGCGTTTAAACCAAAATCGCACGGTGCGTTCATTAGCAGTCCCCTCTCCAAACGCAACATTGATATTTATTGCGAGCTGTTTCTGTCGCGTTAGTTCCGCGTCGGAACTCGTATCCAAAAATAACTCGAATTTTCGAAGTATCCATCTTTCTTGTCTAAGCTGAATAAAAAAAACAACTGAAAGTCGATAATCGAATGTTGCACATTTTTTAAAAGAAAAACTTCATAGATTCCATGTGAAAAAAGTTTCACTCAAAAATCTCAAACCATGAAGGTTCTATGTCAATTCGAAGTACCTATTACAATAAAACGGCAATTTCATACTTTAACCCCTATTATTTTAATTGGAATTTAAATTTATAAAATATCGCATGACTGAAGAATGTAGTGTAATTTCATGAATTATGTTTGATTTTCAAAGGTCATGGCGAGTCAATGTACAGACTAGCACATCAAGCTACTACAATCTGTCAAATTTCTTTATAGATTTTCAACTTAGTAATAGTACCTAATCGTTAAAGTATAGGTTCAAAGTTGATTGGGAAAATTTGACAAATTCGGGTAGCTTGATGTGCTGGCGTCTGTTTAGCTGCCAACCTCATCTACCTTATATATATATTTTTATAAATATGACATGAAAAAGTGAATTCGATATCCAATTTAGAAAAATAATATTTTCATTTCATTTCTTTGCCTTCTCGCGCTGAAAATATTCGTAAAAGAAGGGCAAAGGCTTCCCTTCCCTCCTACCCCTTTTCTAGGTCTACTGCGATTGTGGGCCAATCCTTTAAGAAGGAGTCCAGCTCGTAAAAGAACTTAAGAGAGATAATAAAATACTAAAGGAACTTTTAGTTGTAGGTACAGAAGCCAGCAGATCAAGCTACCCGAAACTGTAAAATTTTCCCAATCAACCTTGAACCTTAATGCTTTAGCGATAAAGTTGAAAATCTACTAAAGAAATTTGACAGATTGTAGTAGCTCGATGTGCTGGCATCTGTACCTCCCACCTTAAATACAGGGTGGCAGTAATATCGACGCACAACCTGTTTCCATGGATTCAGTACCCACATGATCCTGGAAGGGTCGGGATATTTCGAAAATTATTAAAAAAATATCAGAAAAATATCGGGCAAACGTTCAAAGTCTAGTCGCAGTCTCATCTCGGCGACAAACAAATGTCAAAAACTTGTCAAAATGTTGGGAAATCAGACGTATTTTTTTGCGAAAAAGGCGTGCATTTTTTTAATTTAAGCTCCTGTGTAAAATTTTATATTTTCGTTTAGTAACGGTTTGTCTTTAAAGGTGCGATGTGTGTACGTAAATGGTAAAATAAACAAATACTGTCTATGTTCATACCATAAATTTCTTCAGCAGTTTCATCCTCGAATGGGGGTTCAAATCCGGGAAATATTCGGGATCTGCCACGCTGTCGTCATCGTCTTCAAATCCATCCTCACTGGCCTCATAGTCAAAAAGAAATTGTTCAATTTCATCTTCTATGCCTCGGGAAGTCATTCTGTGAAGAAACCAACATTAGGTAGGTAGGTACTATAAAATACGACCCCTGTTCTGTATTGTGACAGAAAATTTTACAAAGAGAAATTCAACACGAAATCTCAAAAATAACTAAAATTACACGTTACCAACAATTAATAGTGAAAACCATGAACTTACCTATTAGAATCACCAAACAAGCTGCAGTTTTTTGTTTTATTCTATTACTAGCGGACCCGGCAGACGTCATTTTGCCCGAAAAAGCAGCACCACGTACCGGGTCCAATTGTGTATACAAACCTTTTTTTTTTTGAGGGTGGATCCCGCTACCCTGTATACAAACCTTGTCCTGACAATAACAAACACAAAAAAAAAAGAATTATCCAATTTGGTGCAGTCGATCGGAAGTTATGCGCGTACATACATTTCGGTGATTCATTTTTATTTATATACATAGATTTTCGATTTTTGATAACTTTACGGAACCTCAAGTCCTGTGAATTGTCACAAACTAAAGTTTGGACTAATTTGCAAACTACTAGCGCCATCTGTGTTTCACGATGTGTACTAGAACTGCATAGTTGTGATACATTGATGTAAAACGGAACAAAAAAAAAAGATTTTAGATTTCGTAAGGACTTGGATGGTTTGTTACAGGACTGTCACATGGTGAAAGGGTTAAGCCCACCTTTTCTTCTCTCTAGAAAAAACATAATTTGATTTTTTGTTCAGAAAATGTTAGTTATAGTACTATAGCATAATAATAATAATAATAATAATCTTTATTGACATAAAAGTATGTTACATTATTATATGGAAACCCTGACTCCTGCGCTAGGTAGTAACCTGTGTTACAGGAATCAGTGTCTTCTCCCAGTAGTTTACACAGAAATTATGCAATAAGATTTAAACAATTTTACATTATACAATATCTGCTTAAGGCGTATGGGTGGGGGTGTATGAATGAATGTGTGTGTGTGTGAGGGTGCGAGGGTAAGGTTGTGTGTGTGTGTGAGAGAGAGGGTGTGTGTGTGTATGTTTGCGTGTGTGTGTGGTGTGTGTTTATATGTTTATCGTGCATGTTTATAATGGGAAGCGCTAATTGCCGGGTTTATGTTATTAAGTTTTCTGTCTGTATGTAATCTAGTGTTTGTAGAAACGTGTTTATTTTATTTTTAATTTCCTTTTTAGGAAATGGGTTAATATCTAGGGTCTTGTTTATCTTATTATAGATACGCGTAGCAAGAAAAAGATGTTGCCTTCTGGCTGAGGCAGTCTTGCATTTGACGTATTTACAAACATTAGCGACTGTTCGTTTACTCTTGTAACTGTTGTTTATAGGTGTGATAAGGTGTTGCTTCAATGTGATATTGAGAACATACAGCTGTCTCACTGTGAGTACTGTGCAGTTTTGGTACAATGTTACGGTCGGGAAGCGGTATGGTTTAAAGGTCATGACTTTGAGCAATGATCTTTGAGCTCTTTCAAGGTGGATCATAATTGTTTTACAAGCTCCTCCCCACACCGTAATACAGTAACCAATTATCGATTGGGCTAAGGAGAAGTATAAAGTGCGAAGAAGATCAAAATCAGCCACGAGTCGAAGTTTCTTAAAGGCCCAAATAAGTTTCCTCACTCTAGAGGCAGTTAATTCAACTTGGGGCCGCCAACTCAATTTTTCGTCCAGTACTACACCTAAGTATTTTATGTTTGTTGTTTGTGATATTGTAAGACATGAGCACTGGAGCCTATTTCCAGGAAAATTGCAAGAATGTACCTTAAGGGTTACTGGTACTGGCTTGGTATTGGCAAACCTGAACTGCAAGAATGAGGTTTTGGCAATGTTAAGGGTAAGTAGGTTTTCTTCCAGCCAGTTACTGACTTTACAAAGTCCCAGCTCAGCCACACGCTGCGCCTCCTCCCAAGTCTCTCCGTGGAATATGAGCGCGGTGTCATCAGCGTAACTAAATATTCTACCCTTAGAAAGTTGTTGCTGACACAGATCGTTTACATATACCAGGAAGAGACTCGGGGACAGGGCACTGCCCTGCGGTACACCACATGTAACGTTTGCTTCACTACTGACGATTCCAACTATCTTTACCCTTTGTGTCCTATCACTCAGAAACTCCGTAAATATACTGAGAGCTTCTCCCCGGATTCCTATATGGTCTAGTTTCGTCACAAGAGTGGGAATAGAGACGGTGTCAAAGGCCTTTGCCAGGTCGAGAAAAACTCCTATGCATTTTTGTTTAGCATCGACCTTCTCAGCGACATGATCAACTAGTTGGCCAACCGCCTCTTCTGTGCTTTTCCCAGACCTGAAACCGAACTGACCTTCTGATAATATATTGTTTTTATCTAAAAAACTAACGATTCTAGTATTCAATATCTTTTCTAGGATTTTTGACAGTGTCGGTAAAACTGATATGGGTCTGTAGTTCTTAACTTCGTCACGGTTTCCACCCTTGTGAACTGGCGTGATAAGGGATTTTTTGAAGACTTTAGGGAAGACTCCCTGCTCAAAGCAAATCCTAATTAGTTTTGTGATCTGGGGTATCAAAATTGCTTTGCCCGTTTTAAGTAATTTTGCTGAGATAGAGTCCCACCCTGTAGCGCAGTCTGTTTTTAGATTGTTAACTACAGATTCGACTTCAGCCTCGTCAGGGGATAGTAGAACAATCGAGTTAAGTGCTGGCGGTGAATTTAATTTACATGTGGCGGGTTGGGATCTTCGGTTTTGAGTGATAGCATCTGCAAGTTCTTTACCTATACCAGAAAAATACCTATTTATGATCTCAATTTCTCTCGATGCATCCTTTGTAACAGGTATTAATTCAGTCGCTACTGTTTTTTTTTCAACTCGGTTTGTAATGGATTTAATTATGCTCCATGTTTCTTTGCTTGTTTGTGACGATTTTAAAGCAGATTTTTCATGATTTATTCGTAGCTTTCTAAGTAGCAAATTGCAGTAGTTACGGTATCGTTTATAAGAAATCTCCATGGTGGTATTTTTTGGGTTTTTTAAAAACTCTCTATGGAGATTATCCCTATGTCTAATGCACCGTAACAAGCCTGGGGTTATCCAAGGCTTAATGATTACCTTGCGGTTGGGCACAGTTATAACTTTTGTGTGTAGTGAGATTGCAGTCATCAAACAATCTACAAATAGTGAAGCCGCCTCATTTGCCTCGTAGTCACTTGTTATAAATGAGAAATCAGCATTTTTTAGGTGTTCAACAGTAGCTTCAATATTTAATTTTGTAGTTGATCTAATCTTATTAGTTTTACAGGGCTCCTTATTTAAGCATAATAGTACAGAGGCGTGGTCGCTTACAGTGGAATCCATCACCACCACGGTCGCATCAGTAGAGGCATTTATCATAAAGTGATCAAGACAGTTGTGTAGTCTTGTTGGGTACGTATGACCGGGTAGGAGGCCCAGTTCTGCGGTTAGGTTAAGGTAGGATGCACTATTTCTGTCTGAGTTGTTCGGTTTTATGTCAATATTTATGTCTCCAGTGAGAATGATGGTTTTTCTTTTTATTTTGCCAATTATGTTTTCGAGGGAGTTTAGAAAACTATCAATACGGTAGGTTGAGGGAGACCTATAGGCTGCTAGTATACATATGTCTGTGTCTATTTTTAATAACAAAAAATTAGCACTCTCTGTATCTGGCTCCTCAACTGTACACTGAATGTGATCCTTTGTGTAGATTACAATCCCGTCATTTTGATTGAGACATCTTTTAGAAGAGTGAGTGACGTAATTTTCTATGGCGGGAATTGGTTTGTCTTTACTAAGCCAACACTCTGTTAGGATTATAATGTCTATTTCGAATGCTAGCCTCGCTAGTTGAGCCCGGAATCCATCCAGGTTTTTATAGATGCTCCGAATGTTTTGTGTTATTATTTTAAGGGCCGCATTAGAATTTCCAACAACTACGTTACAGGTGTCTGTATCACAATGATGTGATGTTGCGATTATGATGTTGTCTATATGTGTTAAGATATTGCTATTTGTATTAGCCATTTGTAGTCGATTTTATTTTATTGCTGCCAATATGTTTCTCTAGTTTTAATCTATATCCTTTTAGACAGTCGAGCAAAACTTCAGTCTTTACTAGTACCAAGCAAAGCCCAGATGTGTGTGAGTGAATGTAGGTGGCCGTTTGTAGGTGTAGTTGTAGTGTGTTTTTGTATTCTGTGTTGTTTTTTACGTAGTGTACTAACTGGTGTTTTATGTGTTTAGTTGTGTTATGTGTATACATTTTAGGAACAAAGTATAACTGCAGATATAAGAATAATAAAGTTAACAAACAGTTATAGGAATAACATTCAGCTTTGCCTAGTCATTGTGATAGGTTTATCTTGAGATCGGCTTCACTTTTTACAAGTATGTGTTTCATCCCTTCGATTTGACGCAGGAAAACTTTCCCATGTGAAGTCCAGCAAAACCTGAAGCCATTGTCGGTAGCAAATTTGCGGGCCAGGTAAAATAATCGCTGTGATTTTTGTGTCAGGCACTCGGATATATATATTTGTTTTGTCTCACCTTTTAGGTTGATATGAGCGGTGTTCAACTTGTGTTGGTTATTGTTGCGGTTGTACTGGCGAACTTTATCCAGCATATTTTCTTTTGTGGTGACCGAGCCGAAATCGACGATAATAGAGGATGGAGTTCCATCCTTTTTATACACGCGGAAGATATCTTTAATGTCCTGGCGCTCGAGTGGGACTTGAAGAACACTTGCTGTCTCCGCAATAATCTGACGAAGATGTTCTTTATTTTCTCCTTCTTTCTTTGGTATGTTTCTCACTTCCATTTTTGCGAGACAAAGCATACGCTCCAGATTTTCCACCTTGTCTTCAAGCTGGTTTATGTAACTTCTTTCGGCTTTCCGTTCTATTTCCATGTGATTCATTTTAGCCTTTATCTCATCGTATTTCTGAGTGACGAAATCTAAGGAGCTTTTTATTTCGGCGTTCTGTGCTATTATTTCTTTCATTGAGTTTTGCAGTGCCAGATACTTAGCATCAGATTGTGCAGTAGACGACTGTAATAGCAGCTCGAACAAAAGGTATGTAGATAACTAAAATTTAAAAGTAGGTAGTTTAGATGGGTTCTTGAGCTATAGGTGTAGCTCAAGAATTATTAAATAAGAAAGTAGCAAAGTTTATTTACAGGTGTTTTACCTATTAAACGTTTACAGTTTGATTAATGTGAGTTCTCTAAGTTAGAACTTTCACTTACAAAACCCTCCAATCACTTTTATAGGACCTAAATCCTAACTTTATCCCAATATTATTAACAGCACTTAGATATTCTCGTCTCATAACTAAGTGCGAACTAAGCCATTGAATATCTGAGCCCTATTCATTAACTTTGTTTGACGGAATAACCTGAAGCAATCGACTGGAAAAATTATATAACTCTGACCGAACATTTTCTTTCAATAATAGACGTGGGTACTTACATTGAGGACATTGCTAAATTACATGGAAAGTGAAAATATTGGTACTCGAGAAAAATACGACAACATTTTTCGACGAATCTGGATTCCGTAGTAACACACAATTAAGTAGTACCTACCTACCAACATAGGTAGCTAGGTATGTGTACCACGGATTTTTCAGGGGTCTACAGATACAGCAATGAAAGTGAAAAATTCACCATTAGAAAGCCTGAACCTCAACTAGAAATAGGTAAACCTGTAGATAAATCAGGGTGGCAAAGCTCGTAAATAAGAACGTGCATAATCTGATCTCAGTCTCTATCCGTCAAAAATAGGCTTTAATTGATTGTCGCTGAATCAGATTGCGACTAGATTTTGTACGTTTTTAATTACGGGAATTAACCATCAGGTTATTACCTGAGATTCAGGGTCATTCCCTATTCATGCCCTTCCTATTATAATTATGTAGAAACCAAGTATTCCTATCTCTAGTAATGTAAATATTTATGTAAATTAATTAATTTGCTGTTTCAATAAACAAGTTCAATTTCAAATCAAACCATTCCTCTTTTCTATTCATTTTTCTTGTCTATATACCTAGGTATAACTACATTGTATACTACAGACTACCTGCAGTATTGTCTCTCCTTTCTCTTTAAATCCATTGGATGGATTTAAAAGACCGCTTTTAGCGATAAGACCACCCATTGTGTCACGCCTTGTAAAATGTCTACATTTATATTCTGTAATATTAATGGTGTACATAGCCATGGTGCCCCAGTGGTAACCTTCGCGACTTACAAGTTGTAGGTCATAGTTTTGAACCCAGACAGGCGCTTTACTTTGTGTAAATTATTTCATCAGCGCTGCTCTCAAAACGGTGAAGGAAAACACCGTGAGGAAATGTCCGAGAACCAAAAATTTTAAGACATGTGACAACCACCAACCGCCACTGGGCCCGCGTGCTGAATTAAGGCCAACTCCCTCTCATAAAAGTGGACTCCTGTGTCCCAGCCGCAGTGGGAACATTATAGGCATGGTGTTCATAATAAAGAATATGCTATTCTATTAAACAGACGCCAGCACAACAAGCTACTACAATCTGTCAAATTTCTTTAATAGATTTTCAACTTTATCGCTAAAGCATTAGGTTCAATGTTGATTGGGATAATTTGACAGTTTCGGATAGCTTGACCTGATGGCGTCCGTACCTAGCTAAATACGTGAATGGGTAGGTATCTGAAGCTACGGTATCCTAGAAGAGCGATTCCGTTATATTTATAACATACGTGATGAAAATCTGTCATTTTCACCAGTATTTGACAAGGTGTCAAAACCCTTTGTATTTGGACATTCATTCTCTTTTAGATATGTTAGTTACTGTATGTTATTATTGTACAACTCCACATATCACCTACCGGTATACCTTTATAAATCAATCAATCAACTCAGCCTATCGCAGTCTACTGCTGGACATAGGCCTCTCCCAGGCTGCGCCACAACACCCTGTCCTCCGCCTTCCGCATCCAGTCTGTCCCAGCAACCTTCTTAAGGACGTCCGTCCATCTAGCTGGGGGGCGTCCCACACTACACTTGCCGATACGCGGTCTCCACTCCAGGACTCGTCTGCTCCACCGGCCATCGGTCCTTCGACAAACATGGCCTTTACAAATAGCGTGTCAATAATGTGGCGACACTCTATAAAACATGTTGTCTTATCCTAACAGATCCCATTACTGAACACTGACTTCCAAAATACAGGCCTAGGCCGGGCTAGGACTATATAGTTTGGGAGTTAGGACCAATGCTTTGTAATACATTCATATTGTAAGATTGTGACTGAGTGTCTGTCATATTTTTAATGGAGGTATTTATTCTAGTGCCAAATAAACGTTTATTTTTAGTTTTAATACGACCGCATTTGACGATTACTGCTCTTCTACGAAACCGTCCGTACTATCGACACACATCATCGGTACCTAATATTGAATGCTGTAATATTTTCTGCAAATTGAAAATGTTACTTATACATGTAAGTAATCCTCCTTGAGTATGAGATGCGATCTGATATCGCCATTGTGAGATTCACAAAGGAAAAACGGATTCTGTATTAAACGCTCCAACGTAGGTACCGTACCTATATAGCAATCTGTCTTTGTTATAATATTATAGAGTACGAAAAGAAATTGGGAGCAAACTTGTCTAACTAATGGATAGACAGAAAATATTAAAGAAATATTCCTTTTGTTGAGGGAAAACTGACAATAGAATCGAATTATTCTAATGGTTCTATTCCAATGAGTAGATGAAGTATGTAGGTACTGCGTACCTACTCGTATCTTTATGAATATATGTAGAGATGTTGCACCAACCTCATATAAATTACCTATACCTATAAGGTTATATGGAATAAGGCCAAGAGAATTATGACGATTTATGAATGTAGTTACATACCCATAAGGCTCAATTTATATTGCCGTGGAATGGAATGGAAGCGATTTTTTTTCTACAAATCATATTGAACTTTATGTCAAAAGTGTAACGCACAAATAAGACACACACATGCGCACAGGTCGCGCATCTTCTGGAGAATAAGCTCGTATCTAGTTTGTAAATTAGACCATTGACATAAAGTTCATTTTGCTATGTACGAAAACTCGATTCCATTTCATTCCGCGGCGGTGTAAATTGAGCCTTAGGGACTAACCACACCTATTCAGCTCTGTTCAGCTTTACGGATGCGTAAGCATCTCCATACAAAATCGTTGTTTTTTAGGGACAAAAGCTGAACAGAGCTGAATAAGTGTAGTTAATCCCTTAGTGTAATCTAACCTTTTATGTAACACTACTTAGTCCAGAGCAAAGAGGCCCTTTTCTCAACAAAAAAAAAACCGTATGCGGTCGGGGGACCCCCGTCAAGAAGGAAATTCAATACGCGATACTCGCACGCACACACACTCGTATGTACCTAATAGAAAGATACACAGAGAAAGAGAAAGTATGAATTTAATACGCGTTTTTAATACAGAACCATCTAGTATATTTTTTTAGAAGCTCTCATCTTGTCTTAGATTACTACACTTCACTACACTATTGGCTTCAGCCCACTCGAAAACCATGAAAACTATCTCTAGAAAAGAAATTCGCATTTAGGAACACTTTTTCGTTACGTGACGATTTCTACCAGTTTACTCCTACAGCAAGGCGCGTTAAAGCACTTTCTCAAAAGTAATTAAATGCTAATTACTTTTTAGAAGGAAGTTTTTTAAGAAATCAGAAGAATTTTTTTTCCGCATTTGCCGCGATTTGATGTCTCCACGATGATTTTCTTGACCCTACTTCAAATAGGTAACTGAAGCCTGTTTGTTTTAATTTTTCATAAAAATATACCTACTTACAAACGTGTATATTGTGAAAATCTGGTGTCGTAATGGTCGTATCGTTACTAAAGATGATAAGTTGCGAGTCTGTCGCGATGAATCGTCACACTAACAAGGAAAAACGACCTGATATTTAGATTTTAGGAAGTCGGTAGAGGTGAACTCTAGCGTAAGCCAGAATTTATGTCTGTATACAGGAGATACAGGGTAAACAATCCACATACCGTAATACGACTGTTAAATTGTGAGTTGTTCAGAGGTTTTTACTATATACCCTATAGAGTACCTAACTAATATTATAAATGCGAAAGTAAATTTGTTTTCACGCCTAATCCACTGAACCGATCATCGACCGACCATCATATCGTACGTTGTCAGGGGTACAACGGGTGAATACTGTTCCCGAGGAAAAGAACAATATGATTCATGGCAAAAATAAAGCTTTATCAGACAAAAAACATTTCGATTTACCGAACATGACACAAACCATGTTTTTACATCCATGTGATGAAGTTGAAATGAAAAATACCATCATATCCCTCAACAACACAAATTCAGTTGGGTTTGATGGTATAGCAACTCACATTATTAAATCCTGTGCCACCGTTATATCACCAATCATTGCAAACTTGATAAATCTCTCATTCTGGCAAGGTATTTTTCCAGATAAACTCAAAAAATCCATTGCCAAGCCCTTATTTAAGAAAGGTGACACGAAAGACTTATCTAATTACCACTCTATAACATTTATATCTAATTTATCAAAAATCTTTGAGAAAATGATGCATCGTAGACTCACAAACTATTTGGAAAAATTTAATAATATAAAAGAGGAACAGAACGGCTTTCAAAGGGGAAAATCGACTACATTAGCAGCATTTCAACTGATAAAAAATGTAATTGATAATTTAGATAAACACATATATCTGTCATCTTCTTTGACATGAGCAAAGCTTTCGACTTTGTCAACCACGAATTACTTATACAAAAATGCAATAACTATGGAATTAGAGGAATAGTTATTGATTGGATTACTAGCTATTTATCTAACCGTCAACAAAAAGTAGAAATAAGCTCAATAATTGAAAATAGCGATTTCACATCATATAGTTCTAAATATAGTTAAACCAAGTCAGGAGTACCCCAAGGAAGCATACTTGGCCCATTACTTTTCCTCATTTATATTAACAATTTACCTACAGCTTTACAACAACAGTGCATATTTTTTGCTGACGACATATCAGTAATTGTAACAAATAATAGTAAATCAGAAACCAGTCGCGAAAAAAACCTTATTGAAACAGTAAACCAAATGTTAAAATTGCTCGAAAATAATTATCTCTGTGCAAATCTAAATAAAACCAAATACATTTTCTAAATTATAATTCAAAACGATTTCAAATCATTTAAAGTTAACTGTCAAGGACAACAAATTGACGAAGTTAGTGAGTACAAATTTCTTGGACTTATCTTAGACCAGCATTGTAACCGGAAATTACACATAGAGCACATCTGCAAGAAATTAAATCAGTTTGTATTTGCTCTTAAACGTTTAAGACGTACCGCGAGTGAAGCAGTTGCACTTACTGGCTTACCACGGGTATGTTTCCTCTTTTCTCAGGTATGGACTCCTACTCTGGGGGAACTCGACGAACGTAAATTAAGCTTTTCTAGTGCAGAAAAAATGCCTAAGAGCAATCTGCGGTATCAGCCCGTTAACATCCTGCAGACCTCTATTTAAAAAATTAAAACTTTTAGCACTAACAGGGTCTTCTCATAATGCAAGGTGTATTTGTAAAAGAGCATTCAACATTTTTTATAGCATGCGACTTGCATTCAAAATATAAGTACTTGTCGAGACCCAACACGGTTAAGAATTCCATCACATCACATTGCACATTGTGCCATAAAAATAGTTTTATCACAGCAATTAAAATATTTAACAATATTCCAAAAAAATAAGGGAACTCCCTTTTAAATACTTCTAATGGCTTATTGGTAATTGTTTTTATAGTGTGAAAGAATTTATTGGTAAAAAAGTAACAGATAAACATGGTTACTAAATTTCATTATAATTATTACCTACTTTTTGTAAATACCTATTATTGTTAAGAATTCACTAAAGTTATTAGACACGTCGGAATAATGTACCTATCCTTTTATTTTTTTCCATTTAACGTGTTTAATTATTTGCAGTCCTTGGCGAAACATGTAAGATCATAATTCTATTTATAAGACCTTATGTACCATGTTTTAAAGCAAATAAATATATTCTATTCTATTCTAAAATAACTTTCGACGGTCACAATTGCTTTAGGACGCTAGATAAATATGACCCGTCTTTCCGAGCAGTATTCTACGAAAAAGTACTAGGCTAATGGGCAAGCGTTTCCGTGGGATAATTACCGACCTCCAGCGGGCGAAGTCGCAGGCAAAAGCTAGTCCGTAATAAATATAACAAATTGTAACTATCCGGATCTCTAAACCAGCCGGAAATACCTACAAACAAAACTCTCACAGGAATTTGTTATAACATTTAATATATTAGTCCAACCTAAAACAACAGGGCAAAGCTTATTAATTCCAACTATATAATCCTTTTGAAACACACACGTAACGATGGATGCAAATATTTGTGTTTCATTTTCGGACTTAACGATGTTTTTAATCCTCAGTGGCCATTGAGTATGGAGAAATGGAGATTTATAGTGGAAATCGGACTTATGTATCTGCGGTTGATTTGTCAACGTGCTCAGTGGGAGAACAAGATCGACAGTCTCGTCAGATAGAAACGTGCTGACCTGCGGGGTAATTGCGTCACACACTATCAGTACCAATGGGTTTCATTTTGTCAGTTCAACAACATTCATCGCATTATTTACATTTTTGAACAGACACATTTATGTGACTCAGGCTGGCTGGACAAATCTTCAAAATAGCTCGCATTTAACTAGGTCAATAGGGCACTTTATGTGACGGCTAAACACCCTTATTTTAGAATTTGTAACGCTACAGAATCTTAGATAATCGATCGAAAACGTGTCCAGCCAGCTTGAAAAACCACTTTTCGCTGGTCTCGCAATCTCGGTAACGGAAGTGATTTTGACGACTTTTTGCATATCAACGGGCGTTACATAAATTTGTAACACGCATTGAGCTAAAATTTTTGTGATACGTACAGCGGTTTAGTAGTGTGTCCAGCCAGCTTGAATTTACGTATAAAACTACTGGCTGGCACTTCCGAATCTCAATAACGGGAGAGTTTTCAAATATTTTTGGTTACTTTACTAACATTTAGTGACGCAATTTGTAACAGTAATAACGTTTGGTTTATGGCGTCACATGTAAGGGTTTACGCGAAATCAATAAAAACTTAATGTCAAGTCAGCCAGCCTGAGTTCAAGCTGGCTGGGCACATGTATCTCCGCTGCCTGATGATCTACGGCCTTCGAAATGTGTTCAAAATTTTGTACCGGGGACGATAATGATAACCTGAATTTGTAACGGAGAAACTTTACGTAGTTTCAAAGATATTAAATTTTCCCATAGAAACACTCCAGTAGGGTTACCAATATTGTAGGTTTTATGTAGGACTAAGTATATTTTAAAGTGTTTTCTTTAATGGACGAAAATTCGTGTATTGGTGATACTAATACGAACAACTGTAGGTATTGAAATCAATAGAAGACCAAAGTGTAGAAGTGAGGGTAATTTTTTAATGTTAATGATTATTTACGTGCAGATCTCTACTCTTTTTAGTAGGTAGGTATAGGTGTTTTTCATGGTAAGTACATAGGTAGATATTGTGTCAGGATAACTAATGCTCTAAGGTAATTAAATTAAAAAATAATGTTTCTTGTAAATAAAATTACATTTATTTATTTGTCAATTATTATTTTGAATTAACACATACTTACGCTTTTTACTGGAGGAAAACCTGTTATTCCCACTGGAAAATCAAATACAAAGCAGGCGTGGCTGCTACCGGCCGATTAGTCAATTAAAAAGAAATCCTTTATTTATGTAAAAATTATGGTCACCTCACAATATTAATGGATGTTTGGGAAATTTAAATGATCAATATCTTTGAAACTACGCAAAGTCTCTCCGTCACAAATTTAGGTTTTCATTGTCGTCCCCGGTACAAAATTTTGATCATATTTCGAAGGCCGTAGATCATCAGGCAGCGGATATACATGTGTCCAGCCAACTTGACCTCAGGCTGGCTGGACATTAAGTTTTTATTGA
The DNA here is from genome assembly GCA_947507525.1 of Apamea epomidion. Classification (NCBI taxonomy): domain Eukaryota; kingdom Metazoa; phylum Arthropoda; class Insecta; order Lepidoptera; family Noctuidae; genus Apamea; species Apamea epomidion. The sequence goes on from OX382237.1 coordinate 12,928,003, forward strand.
TTTCTCGTAAGCCCTTACATGTGACGCCATAAATCAAACGTTATTACTGTTACAAATTGCGTCACTAAATGTTAGTAAAGTAACTATATTCGAAAACTATCCCGTTATTGAGATTCGGAAGTGCCAGACAGAAGTTTTATACGTAAATTCAAGCTGGCTGGACACATTATCGAGATTGAGAGACCAGCGAAAAATGGTTTTTCATGCTGGCTGGACACGTTTTCGATCGATTAACTAAGATTCTGTAGCGTTACAAATTCTGAAATAAGGGAGTTTAGCCGTCACATAAAGTGCCCTATTGACCTAGTTAAATGAGAGCTATTTTGAAGATTTGTCCAGCCAGCCTGAGTCACATACTCATTTTTCGAACATATGAAGCAATGGATTAGCAATATCCTTCAAAATGATTCAGATTGAGACTGATAGTGAGTTACGCAATTAGGGTGCAGTTCTGTAAAAATCTTACCGTGAAAACTGAAGAGGTGAAGTCAGTTTAAAGTGAGCTGCGAATCAAATCCCTAGCATCACCTGGAATGACACCTCTCTTGTCCTGAGTTTTCAAAGTGAGGTTTTTATAGAATAGACCGGAAGAGGTCTACTGAAGACGTCGAAGCCATGATTAGAACTAATTACCTACTTAGGTACTGCCAACAGAATGTTATGTATGTTGTTGGAGATAGATTGTAGTTTGCGAACAGTGGAGCTGTCTGCATTGAAATTGCACAGGTAAGTAGTAAATTTTTTCAGCTAGGTATTCGACTATTATTACGTTGCATTCCGTTTGTACTCCGACTCACAGTAGGTAGCTACGTCGTGAGTAAGTAGGTAGGTATGCTCCGGGACGCCCAACAAACATCTACTTCCTCAATTAAAGACCTTAAATATCTATCGCTTGAGAATTTTTTTGGACCATGGCAGTTTCACTACTTCAAATCAAATCCAATCAAAATATTTTATTTCACATAAACCGACATGGGCACCTAAGAAACGTCAGAAGCTAGGTGCAGGGTTCCAATTGGTCGTTTCCTATGGAGAAGAGCCGGCAGGAAACTCCACGGTTACTCTTTTAAAAATAATTGGCTTTTACAATGTTTTCAAATTGCAGTAGGTATGGGAGGACAGCGTAGGCCTCAACAAGTACCAGGTACTTAATAAAATACAAAATGGTCTGCAGATCCAAAGTCTACAAGGCCTAGAAAGTCCTCACATTTACAAAATATAAAAGACTGTATCAAAAGGACAAATAAAATATAAAAACCTATTAAAACCAAGTGATATGATTGCCTTATCATCCTTCATTTTGTTATCTACTCCATGTCAGCGTTGGACGACCATTATCGCAGTGCGCGGAACGATGCACAACGCCAGATTTAACTCGCAATTTGACGGCATAGGTCATTTTTGTTGATGAAATTTGTAGGTAGGTAGGTGTGTTGTTGTACGCATTGTTGTAAAAGCTACGTAGGAACATCGGGAAATTGCCTAGCTGACTTTTTTTATTGGTCAACGGCAGGCCCATTTACTAATAAAAAAGTTAGCTATTCAGGCTCTTGACCTTGATCTCTCGATATTCATCCTATTGGGTGAATCTGAATTAAAACTTGAAGTTTAATTGCCCAGTATGCTATTGCCTGCTTCCTGTGGATAACAGCAATAGTAGGTAGGTATAGGTAGGTAACGTTTAGGTTCAGCGTTTTTATAATGGTTGTAAGCCTACCTAATCGGCTGATAACCCTTATTAACACACACAGGTTGCTCAGAACTCTAAGCAATCTGTCTCAGTTAAAAAAAAATAAAAAAATAAACGATGATCAACTTTGTTCAGTTATTTGATTTAATCGGTCAATTCATAAATTCAATTTACACTATACTTACCTACTTCAAATAACAAATTCAAATGTACTTCTTAAAGCTTACGGTACCTAGGTATATATTAAAATAATTGCTTCTTTCCTGAACCCTAGACACAAAAATGCTTAGCGAATACAATAATATTTTTCAAACGGTCGAGTTTCCAGCGAGCGTCCAGTCTACGGACCGGACATCCAATAAGAATATGTCAGCAGTCAGAATCACATGCATGGCTCACGTATGCAGTGCTACAGATATTTTGCTATTACCGGAGTCCGGAACTATCCTGCCGTCTCGTCGATATTTCCGACGACAAATGAAGTTGTTCAGCAAAATAAATAATGTACTATAATATGTATGTACGCTAGGCACGTGCCAGTTTTGTTTCTTTAGTAAACGGCCCACTGAGTTTCCTATTGGTTTTGTATGTTTTAAAATGACGTTAGTTCATGTGTGAATCTTGTTTTTGCTTGAATGGGTTTTCAATTAAATTACCTATTTGAATGGGGAAAATGTACCACCTTAGTTTTGCTTATACGTAGGTAAGTGTCCGACCGAAGGTTCGGGTGTCCGTTTCAAGGGCGCGGCCATGACGTTTTTTTTAAAACAAAACCATTGCAACTTTTTGTAAAAGTTGATTCCCAAAACCATAAATTTGTCAAAGCTATGGTTAAAAAGTTATAAGGGTTTGAACGTGGCCACGCCATTGAAACGCGGCGAACAGCACGGCCACGGAGATCTTTTAAACTAAGCATTGCAGAGACCTGAAATTTAGGTAAACAACAGATTGTATTTGTAAAAAATTTGTAAAAATATAGAAAAAATTCCTGGGTTTATATTTTAGGAGCTGTAAGACTATAACCCCATGGCCGCGCTATAAACAAGTGAAAAACACGTTATCGCCGATATCTCGCTGAAAAAGCATCGCAGAGGTCTGACGTTTTTTGTAAAACCTAGATTTGAATTTGTCAAAATAGGTAAAAATGCAAAAAAAAAACCTAGGTTTACATTAAAATTTCAGGAGCTGTGGTACGGAATCATCAATACATCTTGAATATGTCGGGTATATTGGGTATGTCATAGGGTGACCATGGCTTATTGTATACAGAAAATTTTCCCCCTATTTTATTAGAATTTATATCTCAAGGATTCTAAATTAAATTAAAATGAAACGATATGGTGCAAAAAATATGTTTATTTCTTTAAAAATCACATAAATCACAGATTGTTTGCTTACACTAAGATACATTAAATTTCTTTCAAAATCACAGATTATTTTCTTATATTAAGATATATTTCTTATTAATACGACCTCATGGCCAAAGACTTTTACTAAATGTAAAAAAAAATGACATTTCACACAAACAATCCTAATCATCATCTATAAGACCATATGTTAAAATTATGTATTGTCATAGGGTGTTCAGAATTTGCGTGCGTTCTATATATAGTAAGGATTTTCATTTAATTTAGAATCCTTGAGTTATTCTAATATAATAGGTGCAAAATTTTCTGTAAAAAAAATAAGCCATGGTCACCCTATTGAAATGTTCAAGACGACCAAAAAATTATTATGAAAAAAAAAAATCCCTACTGTCGGTAATTCTACATATTCATAGGTGTTATTTACAAAAAGAAAGATCTCGCTCACTTACTTTCATCGAAAGATAATCACGATTTATTTCTACGCGATACCGTACTACAGCTCCTGAAATGTAAACCTAGGAAGATTTTGTGCATTTTTACCTATTTTGACAAATTCAACTCTAGGTTTACAAACAACTTCAGACCTCTGCGATGCTTTTTCAGCGAGATATCGGTGATAACGTGTTTTTCACCGTATTAATGGCGCGGCCATGGTTTTAGTCTCACAGCTCCTGAAATATAAACCTAGGGTTTTTTGTTGTATTTTTAATAGTTTTGACAAATTCAAATCTGGGTTGTACAAAAAACTTCAGACGTCTGCGATGCTTTTTCAGAGAGATAAAATATAAACCCAAGATTTTTTAAAGACCAGCCAAATTTAAGGATGTGGTACAGACCATCAAACTGAACAACTTTCTCCATGGGACAAATAGCGTAATCGCGAAAATTTTATCAACTGTCCCATAGAAAACTTCAATACCTACTCGACCTAAATGTATGGGACGGCTGAATTTTTATTCGCGATTACGATGTTGGTCCCATGGAGAAAGTTGTTCAGTTTGATGGTCTGTACCACATCCTTAAATTTGGCTGGTCTTTAAAAAATCAGCCTGTATTTTCACAAATTCAATCTGTTATTTACCTAAATTTCAGATCTCTGCAATGCTTAGTTTTAAAGATCTCCGTGGCCGCGCGGTTCGCCGCGTTTCAATGGCGCGGCCACATTCAAACCCTTATAACTTTTTAACCATAGCTTTGATAAATTTATGGTTTTGGGAATCAACTTTTACAAATTGTTACAAAATATTGGCATGGTTTTTTTTAAAAAAAAAAAACGTATTGGCCGCGCCATCGAAACGGACACAAGATTCGGTTGGGCCAAAAATTCAGGTTTGGGCCGCAGTTTCAGAATCTTCAGGCCGACCGAAACTGGCGTTCTTGAACACGAACGACTGACAGATAGACAGATGGCGTACACTTAGTACCTACCTAATGCGGTCCTGTTTCCAACATTTTTGTACAAAACAGCATCACCTTCTTTGTGCTGAAGGGACAAAAATCGATACCTAGAAAACATTTATACTGAAATTGAGCATCATGTAGATAAGTATCAAACGGCTGACCTTTTCAAAAAGGTCAGGCAAATAACGCAAAAGTTTAAACCATCCTCTTGGGTAGATAATAGACGATAAAGATGGCAACCTAATGCATGAAGTCGAAAAGGTCGCGGAGAGATGGAAATAATATTGCCAAGAGCTCTATCAAGATCATTTTACTCAGTCATTTCAACCAGTTGATCTCTTGATAGATGCTGAACAAATATACTCCGCTCGGAAGTAGAAGACTCGATCAGGAAACTGAAAACAAACAAAGCTCCTGAACCAGATCTAATCACAGCGGAAGCGATAAAAAGGTCTATAAACAGTTTACATAATAGGTATCTGTAACCCTAGGTTGGTGTAGGTATACCTATGGAAAACCGGCCACTGGCAATCTTGCTGGATTTAGGTACTTAGCAAAAATGCTGCATTTAGTATCAGGGAGAAGGGATTTAAGGGAGAAGAGATTTTTTCGTTTTGCAAGAGCCTGATACAAGCTCTAAGGGGAACAGCAGATGCATCTTAACGACTCGTGACAGCAAAATCACGTTTCAGCGATGACATCGACTCCTTTCGTTTGAGTACCTACCAACGGTTCAATTATTGTGTTTTGTAACGATGCTCAATTGTTTGGCAGAGAGATACCACTATGGTTGGGGTTGGCTTCCAGTCGTAAGCTGCAGGCGTGCAGTTGAATATTTCCTCAGTTTTCATAGAGCGACTGTCTAACCTCTACCAAAAAATATTTATGAGATGCTACTGATGCTTATGTTACTAGGTGGTGTTGCTAGGAATCGAACCCAGGACCTATTTTGAATAACTTTTTGTCTTATCGAGATCTCTCTATCGTGTCTCATGCCTATAACTATTCTGAATTATATAGTCTAGTCTAGTCTGAATTTTTTTATTACATAATGCATTGGGACATTTTTGAAACCAGATGTAACAGTCAATGGAATTGGTAACTTTTCGTTAATCAGAAAGTTATTTTAGTACAAAGTTAATTGTAAAATAAACTTTATTCTCCATTCCAAAAAGGAAGAAATACAAAACAGTCACGACAATTACACTATTTAATTACACTTAATAATTATAATTTGGTTCAGGCGGGTGTGGCGGGAACGGAGGGTGTCCAAACGGGGGTGGTCCCCGGGGCGGGAACTGCGGCCTGAAGGATGGGGGCGGGGGTCGCCATGGGGGCGGCGGTCTTGACCCTGGCGGTGGTGGGGGTCCAAATCCTGGCGGTCCGAACGGAGGTGGGGGAAAGTGATGGAATGGTGGTGGCGGTGGTGGGGGGCCGGGAGGAGGCGGGGGGCCAGGGGGTGGCATGGAACTTGGAGGTGGTGGAGGCGCAGACATCGGTAGTGGTGGCGGTGGTCGTGCACTCATCGGCGGTCCTTGTGGAGGCATCGGTGATGGTGCAGGAGGTGGTGGCGGCGCCATCAGTACAGGGCCCATCATTGTGGGTGGCGCGTCCGCGAACAGTTGATGAGGACGGTCCGCGTGTGATAGCGGGTTTTGGGCGGCGAGTAACCTGTGGAAAAAGGGACGATTGTCAACACCTTCCTCGAATTTTTAAGGCAGGGCCAACATGGACTGCTCGGCCAACCTGTAATGCCACGCAGTATATTGACTTTTAGAGCAAGAGATGGCCAGTCAAAGAAAGAAGGAAAAGGTAAAGAATCATCTTTACATGTACCATGCATGAGCCATATTATTTTCCAGCAATTTATTGGCAACATTTTGAAAGCAATGCCAATTCAAATGGAACTGGTCCTCTCAAATCTGTAGTCTGTACTTTCCCCAAAAGACCATGTCAGACATCAATTTACATGGTCTTCACATGATCTGACCAAGATTATGTCTAGACTTTAAAAGAGATTGTGACCTCTGGATCTGTTACGGCCTTTCTTCTCAGAGTAGTCAGATAGGAAACGTCTTTTTTTTTAATATGTTGTGTAAAAGTGATTCCGATATCCTATTTACAGACTAAACAATTTCATTTCATTTCAACAGGCTCGAAAATTGCTTAACCGTCTCATTCCTTACATGAGCATTGCTCTCTTCGACAAAATACGAAACAAAATAAAAAATATCTATGCACCTTTCAGCAGCAGACCCGTGCCTCTCTCCCTTGACATCCTTCTTGAACGCGTACGACACAGAAATAGGTCTGTTGCAGAGGTACTGGTTGTTCATAGCTTCTATCGCCGCATCAGATGCCTCGAACGATGCGAAGTTTATGAATGCAAACGCTTTGGAGTTACCAGTCTCGGGGTCTCTCATAACCTGGAAGACACCATTTGAATGTGTTATTTTAGATAATTATTATAAAAATTGCTGTAAGTAATATCAGGGATGTTGTTAGCTTATGTTGTCCCACTGCTGCCATACAGAGAAGGCATCAGCATTGATCACCACGCTTGTTCAAGATGGGTTGGCGATTTAAGATTTATATTAACTACTAGCTGCGCCCCGCGGTTTCACCCGCATAAGTTTCGATCCCATGGGAATATCGGGATAAAAAGTATCCTATATGTTAATCTTGGTTATAAACCATCTATGTGCCAAATTTCATCCAAATCCGTTCAGTACTTTTTGCGTGAAAGAGTAACAAACAAACATCCATCCATCCATCCATCCATACAAACTTTCACATTTATAATATTAGAAGGATAAGTCCAGATTTCCTCAATATGTTTTAATTCACCAATGTTAGTTATGTCCAAGATAAATTTAGAAAGTACAAATGGATTGAAAAGACACATTGGTACATATACAATGTGTAACTGAATAAATGCACATTATGAAAGTAGTTTGTTCAGAATCGTTTACTGAAACGATTTCTGTAATTTTGAATATAGGTAATATTTTATCCCAAAAATAATTAAAACTACGTAAATTACTGTCACACTTCCGCTCTACAGTCAAAACCAACCAAAATGGATGAAATACACACTAAGCTAGACCCTTATACGAGTGCGAGTGTGTGTATGCGTAGATTTGTAATGTGACCATAATTTTCTCCCACAATCAGTATAAGTAATTGATTAAAAAAACAATGTTTTTTACATAATAATGAAAATTCGGTAATATGTATTATGATTTTAACATAATATTCTAATTGGGGTGTCTGGTGGTGGGCGTTAATTCCGGGACATGTTGTATAATAAAATATCTACAATGGTCCAGCTTAATATTAGTTTAAGAATAATAATAAGAATGTAGCAAAACTTATGTGAAGACAAATTCACTGGTAAATATGTATGTTTGTAAGTTAAGCATTATTGTACCCACTTAAAAAAGTAAGATACATAACTATGATGCGTAGGGGGTACTTTATGCAAAAGAAAAATATAATAATCTGCAGAATTTTACCTTAGGTGTTTGCAATATTACACCAAATGCAGAAAAAGTATCATATAACAGCTTTTCATCCACTTCAGGGTCCAAGTTTCCTATGAAGACATTGGCTCCTACGTCCAGGTTCTTCTGATGAGCTGATGCCTTGTTCACCCTTACTGGTTTACCATAGAGCTTAATCATATTCATCACCTGGAAAATTTTTAAGAAGTTCTTCATGAGATTGTGTCTATAGAAAAATAATACTAAGGGCCTGTTTTGCTGACAAATAGAGTGTATGAGATTAACCCAGATACTACGACGGGCCTTTTAGATGAACCAAAAACGCAGAGGTACGACATGCATAAGATTCCTATATTACGACGGGCCTTCTAAAGGACACCATTTCCTGGATAACCTGGAAAAAATTGGCGGCTAAATAATAACAGCCGCACAGGTCGATCGATCAGGTTAAGCTACGCTAGCCGCGGTCGGTCTGTGGATGGATGACCATCTTTACACACCGAGACTAGTCCGTGCCTCGGAAAGCACGTTAAGCCGTTGGTCCCGGCTGTCATTCGTGTAGGCCCGAAAGCCTGACAACCAGTCTTACCAAGGGGTATTGTATTACCTAGTAACTGGGTTGTGGAGGTCAGATAGGTCATACATAATTATAATCAGCCTATAATGTTCCCACTGCTGGGACACAGGCCTCCTCCCTGAGAGAGGGAGTGGGCCATAATCCACCATGCGGGCCCAGTGCGGGTTGGTGGATGTCACGTCTTCGAATTTGTGGTTCTAGGACATGCCGGTTTCCTCACGATGTTTTCCTTAACCGTTTTGAGAGCAGTGGTGATGAAATAATTTACACAAAGTAAAGTGCCCGCCTGGGTCCATTACCACTGGGCCATCACTGCTCCCCATGATAGGCAGTCGTTCCATGCAAAATAATGGTATTCTGCTGCATCCGGTAAGACTGGAAGCTGACCTCAACATAGTTGGGAAAAGGCTAGGCAGATGATTAGTAACATCTGGGTTAACATCAAAGTGCAACAGATTTCATATAAAATTACCAGCAAGATTAGCTATCAAGAATTAACCAGGATGTTGTTACAGACATATTCATTTTTCAGATAGTTAAGAGCTACTAAATAGCCGTCTTGTATGGATCAGAATGTTGGGCCACAAAAGGGATGAATGAAAGGCAATTGCATTGCTGAGAGGGATGTGTGGTGTTACACGAATGGATAGAATAAGAAATGAATATATGTATAAGAGGAAGTCTGAAAGTGGCACCGGTAACTGAAAAGTCGTGTGGAAATCGGTTGTCATGGTATGGACATGTGATACGGAGGAATGAGGAAAGGTTTGAGTATGAATGTCGATAGAATAGAATAGAATAGAATATTCATTTATTTGCTCAGAATGTAGGTATTTACAATAAGGTGGTTACAATAATATGAAAGAATCCTTGTACATTCTACCATTTTCGGCATATAAACATTGATGCAGTTCAACAACTTTAAATGTTTGTAAACGCACCCACGATACAGGAGAAATTCCTAGTGTGGGGCAAACGTTTTTGTTAAAAAAAAAAAAAAAAAAATTCAGCTAGAAAATCCGATACGGAGTAGTAACATTTATTCAATAGAAGTGCAGTTAGTTTCTTTTTGAAAGTTGTTACTGGTTCCTCTTTTATGTGATGTGAACGTGGTTAAAAATACCCAGTGCCATACTCAAAACACTTTTCCTCAACAAAGCAGTCCTATATCCACCTGTGCGTAGCAAGTTTTGGTATAGAGATCGCAAAGTAGATAAGATAGCTATAAGAGTAGGGGAAGACCAAAGAAACGATGGATGGTCTGTGTGAATGATGATATGGTTAGAAAGGGGGTGACTGTCGAGATGACAACTAATAGAGAAGTATGGAAGAAAAAGACATGTCATGTTGTGCTAACCAGAAATAAATTAGGATAAGGGCAGGAGGATTATAAAATAATGTCTGATAAATAATGTCTAGAGCCAGGCAAGGCATGAGGATCTTTTTTTTTGGGTGGGAAATCATCATATGACTTCTCCCGCTCTGGGCGGAGCGGGTGGGCGTGTCAGACTACTACTGACTAAAACCCACCCGTGTTCCTTCAGTTGCCTGTGCCAGGGGCCACGGTATCTCTTTCGAACAACCCGCGGCCCTGGCAGGCATCGTCCCTAGCGGACCCCATCAGTTCGTGCTGACATCTCTTTGAGGCGCGCGTAAAACACAACGCGCCGTCGACCTGGGCCTGGGCCTGGTCCTTGCCGGGCGGCGAGCTGCCCAATGCTCGCCACCCGCAAGCCTCAACCTCCTGCCATTTTACAGAAAAAACGGAAACTGGATTTCTACAAAATGTGCTACTGTCTAGATGTCTGGTCCTTGTATCTTAGGTTGTTCCGCCCAGAGCGGGAGGAGTCATTTGATGATTTCCCACCCAGAAAAAAAAAAAAAGAAAAAAAAAAAAAAAAAAAAAAAGGTTGTTCTAAGTCCTAGAACAAACCAATGTTTTAGGTAGGCACAAGACTGAATGATTAAAAATTTCAAAACACATAATATATAAATAACTACTCAAACAGGACATCATAAAAAATTCACATTCCATACAATAATGAAATTATTGTAGGGAATGTGAATTTTTCCACATCCAGCTATTGCTTATCAGTGTTGAGTGGAGACTCGTTTAGCTTTGTGTTAAATGTTTTCAGCCCGTGTATCAAGCAAACATGTTTGCGAGTTGTTTGTATTATTTTGTATCTACCCATAAAATAATGATTGTACATACGTCTAGTTTTTGTAAATCTCTCAACAATACCGACTTATGTTATAGTGTTAATATTCTCATGTAAGTGAACTTTGTATTCTTATGAGAATAAAGTTATCTCAAACCACACATACCTTTATGGCATAATCAGCATCTTCCTCACCCATAAATTCAACAAATCCATATCCTTGATGAGTTTGAGTCACTCTATCTTTTGGCATGTGGACGTTCACTGCAATGAAAAATATGTTATAGCAAAAACATCTTGATTCATTTTGCATAGAAAAAGCTGTGAGTTGCTGCGCATTTGTGTTGTGATCGACTATTTTGTATGTTAAATTACACTATTATTATTCTTAGTTTTAGATTTGTGCCGGGTTCTGTACATGTTATTTAGAGATTAGTTGACCTAGATAAGTTTGGTTAATATAATTGTATTTCAAGTATTGTATTAGCAGTGTGTTTTCAAAATTAAAATTGATTTTAAGACCTGCTGCAGTTTTCTAAGCTTTACTTAATTTGAATACATACCCACGGGTCCAGCTTGTACAAACAGCTCCCATAATAAGCTTTCTGTGACTCTGTCGTCCAAACCACCAACGTAAATCGTAGCATCTGAAAGTGATACAAATAATCTCGTAAAATCCTACGATACATACTTAAAATAGTACGTATGGCAAGCGAATGACAACAGTAAAGTTGTACAGCTATTTACAACCAAAAACAGCCACATAGAAGTAACTTCGGTTAGTAAACGGAAACTTAAAGCGATACATAACCTCAAAAAGTTTGACTATGTAAGTTACATAGAACGGAGAGTGTATTTAATTTTTTGTTACAACACCAATAATAATTTTAGTATCATGAGTTATAGGGATTGTTCGAACAAGTAATTGCATCAATAAATACCTTGGTTTCTTTCGGCAATTGGTCCTGCTGCCATTTTTATTGACAAGCATCAATCATGACAGTTGAATGAATGCACAGACTACAAACAATATGATATAGGGTAAATAATGAATGAACTAAAAAGTGCATAGATAAAAAATAGCAATAAATACGATTTTGTCTATTCTATACTAAATTAAAAGTAAAAACGATACTTATTTAGTTTATGGTGTTCACAAATTTCTCTGTACACGACAAAAATGCAAAGTTAATTCTGCAATATTTTGATATATATTCGATTTGATTTCTATGATAGGATAAGTTCTTATTCAGATCAATTTCATTCATCAAACCCTTACTTTGAAGATCGATTCTTGTCTAATGAATCACACTTGTGTCACAATTGTGTGTCTTGTCAATTTTAGCAACATTATATATTATGTCAAATTTAAAAAAATTAAAATTTAATTAAAAAAAAAAAATTATTCTGTCCAAAAGTCAGTAGAATATAGAATTTATATCATTATTTTTCAGAGTCACCACGATAGATACAAAAGTATCAGAGACGATGATAGCTGTTATTGAGATCATCCAACAATCAACAACAATACAGTAACATTTAATTCCCAACTCAATGCGTAGGGATAACTACATCATTATTAATATTATAAGGATCCTTCGTTTTAAAACCTCCTTATTGTAAATTAAAATAAGTGTAAAACAAGTTTTTTTTATGATAGAAGTTTAAATATGTGCAAACCAACAAAAAAAAAAATAGTAACTACTTATGTATTTTGCTTTGTTACGTATTATGAAAATATCGCTTTTCTGGCCGAGCTTTTTATCATAATGATAAAAAGTTGCGGAATGGACATTTGTTGTTTGTGTTCAGTTGTGTTGTGTTTGTCAGCTGTCAATAAAAAAAACATTTCATTTCATAAATTCATTCGAGCGCGTATCTTTGTTATCTTCGTTCGCCTAAATTTTTCCGCCGAGAATTCTGGAGACGGATAAATAAATTAGTTTAAAATGCAAAGTTCAGATGTAATATCTTCCTTGTTTTGGTTTAAAAATGAAAGTGATGTGGACGAAGAAAAAGAATCGCATATATTAGAGCAGTTTGTTCACAATGTTGAAGATTTCAGTTCTCAGTATGGCAGTGAAATCAGTGTTTCCTATACTGCATTCAATCTTCGTGGACCACCATCAAATTTTCCTGATTATGGCGACTATCCACAAGCCTTCGTAATGGTAAAAGTAGCTATATTTTGATGTATTTTCCTACACGCAAAACTTTATTTTTATTTTGTTCTTGTATGGTTTTGCCGCGGAATTTTGTACCCCCCGTGGATTCCAAATACAAATTGATATTCCTATGATTTACTGATATTCATTGATGTTAAGATATTCATTTCTAAGATAAGAATTATATTTTATATTTAGAATGTACATATTTATCTTTGATAGCTTCTAATAAAATAATATCATAAAACACATAAAGGAAAAAAGTATAAATAAAAAATTACTCAGAGCAGAGGCCTGTATGCTGTGATGACAGACCAGGAATTTAGTCTAGACTGAACTAATTATATATTTTCTAAATAGAAAACTGAATCTGATATTTTTTAAGTGTCTGACCTTATTTAATTTAATGTTATGATAAGATTATTATCTAAATATATTGAAAATCGTGATTCCGTTTCCTTAAAAACAATTTCATGCTTGCTTCTATCAACTAGGTAGTAAGCACAGTAAATTCACCATATTATATTAAATTTCTTCTGTAAGCATACCATCTTGTCACAAAGCACATCCTTGTTACTCTAGTTGGGTTTGCTCTTTCTAATTTTCATTCAAATTCGTGTTTTCTTACTCTACTCTATATAAACTAGGCTAAAAGCTAAGCCAGGAAGTGCAACTCTAGTTTCGTTCACTCTAATTAATTACTCACTTTAAACAACAAAAAAAAACTTATTCTTTAAATAGTTTTGAATGGAAAATAAAATCATTTATGTATTTACAGTAAGATTTTATAAAAAGGGGTGTGTTTTTTTATCAGTATCAGACAAAGGCACTACAGCAGACTTCCTTATGCAAATAAAAATCAAGGGCATTCAATTAATAAACTACTTGAAACTAACCATTTTCTTTCATATGTGAAGGGAAGACAAGTTTGTGTGTTTTTAAAAGTAAACAATACATTATCCAAGGCTTTAATAACTTGAAGCCTTGAAGTTGTAAATGTCACTGGCTGATTTTATGTTCTTTTTTAAATTTGTTTTATGCTTGTCATTTGTAAAGAAAAATAAAATAAAACAGCTTTTTAATTTCATATTGTTTGAACCAGGAACAGACACAAATTGTTAAATTATTCTCTATTATGTTAGTCAAATATTTTCCTTTTTAGTATTGAATAGCCATTTAACTTATAATTTGACATGCATTTATTAGGATTGTGTTATTATTATAGATAACTGAGAATCAGCGCTATTTTTGGAATACTTTTGAGTGATATCTAAAATCTTGCTAAATTAAGCCAGAATCAAGAATAGGTTGATGCTAATCTTTTCCCCATGTTCTTATCTGATATTTTGTAAACATGCAGATTTATATCTGTCATTGCTTAATTTCTAATGAGGTATATTAATTTTATTCAAGGTGCATTGTCATCACATATAATTTATTAATGTATACAAAGTATTGTATAACATTAAAGAGTAATGGTGGAGTTTCTTGCCCATTCTTCTCCATATGAAATTATCTTTTGGAAGGGGCGACTAGAATCAATTCTATATTATTGTAAATTTTTGATATTCAATAGTGCTTTTTATGTGGCTAGTTGAAATAAATGCTTTGATTTTGTTTTTAGAGAACTTATGGGACTTGGTGGGAAGAGGCCCCATCAGCACAGCAAGACTACATGCCACAAAATGCTAGTGCCATCACCAGTCAGGATTTTGTAGGTAAGTGTTACAAACTGCTACTGAAATGCAATGTTTATTTTCTAAATTTATTAACTTTAAGTATAGGGGCCCGTGGCTAAATAATAACAGCTGCACAGGTCGATCGATCAGGTTAAGCTACGCTTGCCGCGGTTGGTCTGTGGATGGGTGACCTCTGGGTGACATCTTTACATATCAAGAACCCTCCGTGCCTCGAAAAGCACGTTAAGCTGTTGGTCCCGGGTGTCATTCGTGGATCTTTGACGGTTAGACTGAAAGCCGACCCCAATTTAGTTGGGAAAAGGCTAGGCAGATGATGAAGTATTATATTTGATGATCTGATTTAAGTATTTTATTTGATATTCCAAAAATATTGCTGATACACTTACTATCCGTTCTTGTTGACTGGCAATACCTAGTATCTGAGATAATTCATTTTCCTTACTATGTTAATACTAATTACCATATTTATGCCATCTGCTGCAAATTAGACTAATACCTATCTGCCATTCTATAGAAAATGACATGCCTATGACGCAGTTTGCTCAAAGCTAATCAAGAACACGCAACTTGCGATACGATAGCTTTTTTTCCGACTTCATATCCAAGAATAATTATGATGAAGCTGCGCATAGGTCTTGCGCAATGCTGGCCTTCTATGTTCGGCAGCCCTGAAACGCGAACATGAATAATATGAATAAGTTCATACAAAACAAATGCAAGCAATCGTTACCAGTATACGGTGGGCTCTTATTCTATAAACTCCGTAGGTATTGTGCTCAAAGTCAAAGTGTTAGCACTGACGTGGGGTCTACTGTCTTAGGGCCGACATACACGGACTGCTCGAGCAGTTAGCGATTGATCAACATAGGCGGACCGCTCTTGCAGTCATAGTCAACAACTTGAAGCTGCCATTGATAACTGCTGGAGCAGTTGATACCAACTGCTCGTCATTCAAATCAGGTAACTGCGCGAGAGCAGTCGACAGCTCGAGCAGTCAGTGTATGCCTGGCGACTGCTTGACCGCACGACCGCCCGAAGCAACTGCTCGAGCGGTTTCGTGTATGTGTGTACGTAGAAGACTGTAGTTTTGCACTATGCAGTCGCAGCTTGAAGCAGTCCATCCTGACTGCTTCAAGCAGTCCGTGTATGTCGGCCCTTAGTGGTTTCGTGGTCGCAAGCGCGGCTGCTGAGCGTGGGGTCCTGGGTTCGATTCCAAGGTCGAGTAAACTGCTATTGGGTTTTTCCATTAGTAATTTCTTAATAGCAAATCAGGTAACTGCGCGAGAGCAGTCGACAGCTCGAGCAGTCAGTGTATGCCTGGCGACTGCTTGACCGCACGACCGCCCGAAGCAACTGCTCGAGCGGTTTCGTGTATGTGTGTACGTAGAAGACTGTAGTTTTGCACTATGCAGTCGCAGCTTGAAGCAGTCCATCCTGACTGCTTCAAGCAGTCCGTGTATGTCGGCCCTTAGTGGTTTCGTGGTCGCAAGCGCGGCTGCTGAGCGTGGGGTCCTGGGTTCGATTCCAAGGTCGAGTAAACTGCTATTGGGTTTTTCCATTAGTAATTTCTTAATAGCAGTGTGATTCCCCCGTGCCTCAGATAGCACTTTAATCCGTTAGTCCTTCGCCTGATCTCTCTCCGGTCGTGTTCGATTGTGTACCGTCCCGTCGGACTATAAATAAATAATAAATAAATAAATATTCCACAACTATCACACAACGCCATCTAGTCCCAAGCTAAGCAGAGCTTGTGTTATGGGTACTAGACAACTGATAAACATACTTATATATTTCTAAATACATAAATATTATAGATAAATTACACCCAGACACAGAACAAATGATCGTGCTCATTACACAAACATTTGTCCTGGGTGGGAATCGAACCCACGACCTCCGGCATAGCAGTCAGGGTCACTAACCACTAGACCAACAGGCCTGTCAAAGAGGGAAGGGAGGGGAGGGGTCTATGAGGGTGAGGGAAGAGAGTGTGTCCCCTATATCTGCGCACACACTTGCGCACTATAACATCTCCCGCGCCGAAGGCTTTTCTCTGTTGAGATTGGCCGCCATGACCGAAATACGGTCTGGGGGACTATAACTATTACATTTCTTTGACGAAGTTTTTGAACATCATATCCAAGATCTCCTTGCAAACAATATGACTTTCGGCAGAAGTGTCCTTCGAAAAAGCAGTCTACCCACTTGAAGTGTCGATTTTCGAGACTTACAACCCTGGAGCGCTGGTTCGCATCTGGGCTTTGGGACCTACGGCTTGGATGCTGCTATGGGAAGGAGAGCCAGAATACGTTGGAGACACGCCCAGGATCTTCAGCCCGCCGATACGGCAGCTGAATGTGCCAACACGGTGAGCTGTGTTTGCTTTTGTTATTTTAGGCATCAGAGGTTTACCTTTTCTAATAAAAGTTCTCTAGTCATTGCACTAATGAAGATCTTCAGCAATATTGTAAAGAATATTAGTTCAGTCCTCCACATATATGATATTTTCGACCTATACCTCGATTTCTCCTCTTGTATTATAGTGCTAATTTCTATCTATTATCTATTACTAATAATAAAGCTCAAGAGTTTGTTTATTTGAACGCGCTAATCTCTGGAACTACCAGTCGGATATGAGAAATTATTTTTGCATTTGATAACCCAAGTCTTGAGCTAGGCTATAGGCTATTTAACATCACGCTGTGAACCTAAGGAGCCGAGCAAAAATAAAAAAATGTCAGAAAGCACGCTAAACGAAAACGAAGTGAAAACGCGGGCACGCGATTCGATGCGGCGGGGTGGGTTGGAGTTGGAACAAGAAAGACGCGGACGAAGTCGCGGATGGAAGCTAGTTTCGTATAATCCGCCAAGTTACAAAAAAATTAATAAGTAGTGTATTATTTTTTTGTCTCCTTTAGTCTTTACACGCTGTCTACATCTCTGTATCTATTCTCCTATCGCAGGTATGCTGGAAGAAATTTCTTATGAAATAAGTATCACCTCAGTACCTATTTTTTCTGTTCTGTTTTTTCTTGTCTGTTTATACACCGTTAAATTTTGATCGTTTTAATCCATAAAAGGGGTCATTGTGCTCATCATTATGAACAACTTTTACTACGGGACCAACCCTGAAATCGTGAAAAAAAATCTGTTGATCCATAGATCCATTTTTATTCACGATTTCGGGGTTGGCACGTAGTAAAAGTTGTTCAAACTGATGAGTACAACGACTCTTTTTAAGGATTAAAAAGATCAACATGTAAGGGCGTATAGGAGGATCTCTGCGAGGATCGCCCAGAGGACACGGTGGAGCATACGGTGGAGGTCTGCCCCGCTTGGGCAGAGCACCGCCGTGTCCTCGTAGAGGCGATCGGCAGCGGCGGCGACCTCTCGCGCCCGGCCCTGGTGCAAGCCATGGTCCGGGGCGAGAGGGAGTGGGAGGCGGTCACCTCCTTCTGCGAAGCAGTCATGCTAGCGAAGGAGGTGGCGGGATGGGCGAGGGAGAGATCCTCACGCCTCAGCCGCCGAGGGAGACGCTCCGGGCGTCGGGAGCCGCGTGACGACTCCCGGCCACCGTAGGCGCGGGCCTGCGGGCGGAGAGCAATGGGTAGCTCTCCGTCCGATCAGGACCAGGCCCGTGCCGGACGGCGTGTATGTGTTCCACGCGCGCCTCAAAGAGATGTCAGCGTAGTTGACGGGGCCCGACAGGGCCGAAGCCTGCCGGGGTAGCGGGATTGTCCGAAAGGGTTACCGCTGCCCTGGTACGTAAAGGGCTAAGGAAGGAACACGGGTGGGTTTTAGTCAGTAAGAGTCTGACACTCCCTTCTGCTCCACCCAGAGCGGGAGGAGTCATTTGATGATTTCCCATCCTGAAAAAAAAAAAAAAAAAAAAAAGGGCGTATAGGTGTGTACATAAATAGTAAATAACTAAATAGGTACAACGGCCAAAGCCTGTTAAAAGCAGCTGGAACAAAATAAACCGTTATATTTTTCATAAAAATTTAAAAACGTGATTCCATTTTGTGCTCCGTGTTGTACTAAACAAAAGCGCAGTTTGAAAGAGAAAGCCCCAAAAAATTTGTTTGTTAAATTTATGTAAACCACATAAATTTAACAAACAATTTTTTTCCTTGAGTGAAAAGTTTGCGCTTTCTGATACTTTGAGGACGAAGTCACGTTTTCATAACATTAATTATGTAACGCTGTTGTTTTGGGTTTGCAACTTGATTACTAATTGCTAAGTAGGTTAATGGAAAATATCACTTGCAGATAACAAAAGTAAAATGTCCATCGAAAAAAGGTGTTAATTGATTATGCATTGTGTATGTTTTTTCCAC
This sequence comes from Apamea epomidion, assembly GCA_947507525.1. Lineage (NCBI taxonomy): Eukaryota > Metazoa > Arthropoda > Insecta > Lepidoptera > Noctuidae > Apamea > Apamea epomidion. The sequence goes on from OX382237.1 coordinate 12,946,905, forward strand.
TAACCTGTTTATATCCTCCGTTTGAGGTGTTACGAAATGTGTATGTCATAGTCAGATATAGGATAGAAGGAGATATGCCCCGTAGTTGAAAATGTATTAGAACTCCCATGTCGCATGTCGTTCAGACGATCCCACTACTGCGCCACTACTACACATGTAGTTCAGCAAATAGATACAAAGTCGCGCACACACTTGCAATTCATAAATCAGAACGTACTACTCAATCAATTATAAACCTTAACTCATCAAACATAGCGTGCATTTACTATGCACCGTACAACTTACTCACACAAAAACATCTGTCGCTATCGTTGTGCTGTGCAAAAGCCATTTATTTTACATGTGATTGACTAAATTGGAAAGTTATCGATTCTCCCTTTTATTATTGTACAAAAAAAACTGAGGTTCTGAAAATAAAAAACGATATGTCCAGAAAATATTATACTTATTATAAATCAATGAAAAATAGCAAACAAAAAAATTTTGTAAATAATTTTTTTAAACATTTTATTACATCTTCTCAAGGGTCTTCCAACCGGAATTTAACGTCATCTCTTTAGGTCTTCCAACTGGGTTAAAACGGTTGACAAATTGTAAAATTAACTATATTCGTTGGGTAATCGACATTGTTGTCGATAGCCAACGCTAGTGGATCTGCACAGCCACATCACTAGCTGGCCGCAAGAAGCAGCGGCTGTACCATACGATGTACCGTATTAATAAAGTATATTTTTGTGATTTTTACATTGATTGTCTAGTCACTTAGTGACATACTTAGGCAGTGGTTAAGGAGCAATGTATTTACTGCGAAAATAGTACAGTCGTTGTGATATTTGAAAACAAAATTAACGTAGTAAAAGCAAGAAATATTTTACAATTTGTTGTTTTTCATGATTTTAAAGACAAATATAGTAAAATACTTATATTTATATGTCGGAGATAGTATGTCTGTCTCTCGTTAGCACCAGGCATATTTTAATTACTGTGGGCGTACTATGGGTAATGTTGGTTATAGCACAATAGAAAAACGGTTTACAGTTCAAATCAGATTAGAACTTATGAACTAGTTAGTCACACTAGCGAATCACACACTCACACAACTCAACGATTCGGGACGCAATTGACAGTTTCTGAGCACATGTTGTTCGTACGATGTCCAATGTTTCGATCCTCCCAAGAGCTCTGCTCACACCGCTTTTGTAGCTGTTGCTCTCGACCCACCACGAACTCAGGCTAGACTCTGTCTAGCGCCACGAAATGGCGCTAACGTTCCGAACAGTCAAACGAATGACTCCGACATATATATGGTAAGTGATTCCATGATTTACAAAATTTTGGTTTGGCTTCGGTTTTTTTTTTATAAACCAATTTCTTTTACCAGAATCCTAAGACTGGAGTTCAACCACAAGCTGCTTCCTTACTACACCGAGTTGGACGCCGTGTTGCTTCGAGGCAAACAGCCGCCGAATCTAGTGAAGTATATGAGGAATAACTTCTCTTATTCTTCTCTGTTCTACAAGAAAACGCAGCCGGTTGTTGAAAAGGGTAAGTTTATTAAAAAAAAAGTTAGGCTAGGACCGTTAGGATCGTTCTAACATAGACGCCTGAGGGAGGAGATCGCCGTCGAGGTAGACCACGGCGAAGGTGGTGGGACATCTGATAATGTTTGCAGGACAAACATGGCCACAGATTGCCAATTGCCAACAGACAGGGAGGTTTGGAAGGAAAAAGGAGAGGCCTTTGCCCAGCAATGGTACACAATATAAGCTAACGAAAAAAGAAAGTTCTTTTTCTGGTTCGGTCATAGAGCGATAAGGTTCAGGAATTTTCAAGTGCCAGAGTGAATATGACCTTTTCGAACTGTTATTTTCATTTAAAATATTGGTAATGACGTAGTCAGAAACCAATAAGGTGCAAGTAAAAATGTACCTTAAGGTGCTTTCCTTGAAGGTACAGAATCGCCCAAGAAATTGTCACGTTTTAATCCCTATCGATTAAGACGCCTGTCTCAACGCCGGCGACTAACGAGAAGCGAGTAGGGATAGTAGCAACTATAAACCAGTTGGCGAGCAATGAGCAGCGAGTGCGCGACGACGACGAGCAATTACTCGCTGGTATGCGTATGTACAAAGCGTGAGCCTCTCAGCGAGTGTTCTGCCCGCCATTCTGTCGCTGAGCGATTACTCTCTTTGATAGCTCTCGTCGCTGCGACAAACAGTTTTTTTTTATGTTTGTCATCTCGCAGTTCAACCTATGAGGTTGTCGTTTCCTTAACCGGGCTGTGGATGCCTCAATAAATTAAGGCCTCCAGCCAGGGCTTAAACAACTTAAAAACTAACCGACCACATGCTAAGGGCACCCCCTTTTTTTTTTTTTTTTTTTTTTTTCTGGGTGGGAAATCATCAAATGACTCCTCCCGCTCTGGGCGGAGCAGAAGGAAGTGTCAGACTTTTACTGACTAAAACCCACCCGTGTTCCTTCAGTTGCCTGTGCCAGGGCCACGGTATCTCTTTCGAACAACCCGGCAGCCCCGGCGGCATCGGTCCTGGCGGACCCCGTCAGTTCGTGCTGACAGCTCTTTGAGGCGCGCGTGGAACACAACGCGCCGTCGACCCGGGCCTGGTCCTTACCGGGCGGCGAGCTGCCCATAGCTCGCCGCCCGCAGGCCCGCGCCTACGGTGGCCGGGAGTCGGCTGTTGACTCCCGTCCAGGGCGTCTCCTGCGGCGGCTAGGCGCGCGAGGGTGCAGCGATTGCCTCTCCCTCACGCGCTCCGCCTCCTCCTTCGCGAGCATTACTGCTTCGCAGAAGGAGGTGACGGCCGAGGTCCGTACCCCACAGGGGGTGCTAAGGGCACTTCCTGTGGGGTACGGACCTCGGCTTAGGGCGTTACTGAGAGAGGGCAGCAAGGGACAAACTGGATCGGAATTAGCGACAAACAGTCGGCGATCAACTATTAATATATTATGATCTCTTTTACTTACGTGATACTTACATACTTTACGTTTCTTGAGCGAGAAAATCGTTGATACCTAGTTGCTTTCTCGTCGTCAGTGGGACAGATGTCTTAGGGTGATTGTATTTTTACTCTTTTGAACGTTCAGCAACAAGATATCAGGTTCCGTTCTTTTAACAATCTCTACTTTCTCATCCGTGAATTATGATGTAATCCGCCATATTATCAACGAAAGATCATTCATCGCCATTTAACTAATTACGTGTCATGTCAAGATATGATGGATGTAGAGAATATTAAAATCGGTATATAACTCCACCAGTGATAATAACAATGTAGATTTATGTTTGTAGGTATGTTGATATAAGGCTTCGTTTACCTATATTTACTGGGTAAGTCTTTCATTGACTTGAATGTGCCTTGGCGGATGAGAGTATGTCATGCTCACTCTAATGTCTCGCTGATGGTGGCACATGTGTTGGATCATTTAGCTCCCTTCAAAATGGTTGAGCTGAATGGTGCTAATCTATGCGTCATGTTCGTGAACGGGCGCCGTCAGTAGGGACTGGTCAACTCTTTGCTGCTATGGCTTATTTTAATTTAATTTAATATTTGAATTGTTTTTTTTTTTATCTTTTCATTACGGACGCTTTTAACGTTCTCCATCGTTCTCACAAGCATAATTTTGAACATGAATGCTGTAACCAATACTTTGTAACAATATTATTATGATTTAAAAGAGTGTCCATGGAGTTTCTTGTCCGCTACTACGCTTTGGAATGGGCAACTAGCTTCATCTTTTTGACTGACCGACCTTGACAATTCAAAAGTGCCTGTAATTGGTTTATTTGAAATAAATAGTTTGAGTTTGATTTTGAGTTTGAGTTATATATAGAAATCTGATGTCATTATCCTCATACTCAAAGAAAATACTGTTGCTGCTACTATATTTTGATATGAGTGGCTTGCCAATTCTTCTCCATACTTAAGAAGGCGCAGGAGGGCCATCATCAGAACTCATCTCGCAGGGCGTGGATATAAGACGGTGAATAAAACCGAATACCTCCGAAAATCAACTGTTATAATGCTTTTCTTGAATTACACCAAAATTAACCTTCTAATATTAAAAAAAAATGTCTCTAGTCTTTAAATCTTCACAAATCTTATTTAAAAAAAAATCACTTTCATTGAGGCAATAAAAGCTATTCGTCGCAGACATGGTGCGTTAGCGCTCTTTTTTCAAAACAATCTGTGTTAAAAGATGGCTGCGTCGCTACTATCGGCACGATGCCGACGCAGGCTCCGCTAGAGTGGAATGGACAACTAAAGCAGTGTTTAAAATCTCAGATAATTTACATTTCATCGCTACTTAATCAGTCAAATCAACTTATAATACATTTCGCTAAAGTAGATAGTAGACTTTAGCGAAATGTAACATAAGTTGATTTTTGAGTGACTACTTGTAACAAAAAATTCCTAATACTCGTAAGTTTTTGGTTGCAATGGAATTTGAACTTTGTTATTATGTATGACATTCAGTTTGTTGTTCCGTTACTTGAAAATCTTTAGATTCACATTTTTGGGTGACCGACTCTTTGACCATTCAAAAGTGCCTGTAAATGGTTTAATCACACTAATACTATAAAGGCGAAAGTTTGTGAGTGTGTGTTTGTTACTTCTTCACGCTCAAACGGCTGGACCAATTTTAATGAAATTTGGTACACAGATAGTTTATAACCAGGATTAACACATATGATACTTTTTATCCCGATATTCCAAAGGGATCGAAATTTATGCGGGTGAAACCGCGGGGCGCAGCTAGTTGGAATATAAATGCATTGAGTTTTGACCCTTGACTAATATGCCTTTTTAAAATTGACTTATTCCTTGCCATATTTGCTAAGTTATTGAGCGATTATATATAAACGATTATACGTAGGAAAGGGCTTCTTGTCCATGTGTTACGAAATTATCGTTTGTAACTGATCTTAGTACTAGTTGATAAGTCGTTTACTCTAAGTCGATTACGTTTATTTTTTAATTAATCTAAAAATAGAAAAGATAAGGCTATCGGTTTTATGCACCTTTCACGTTTCTAAAGCAATATTTATCAAGTGCCAATGCAGACGTAATACTGAAAAGGTTCGCCATGGACATGGTCAAACCGGACTTATCGATTTTCAATTTTAAACAAAGCTCACAAATATCAAATTGCATCTTATTATTTTCAATTGACGGATTATGCCTTGCTGCTGTATGTGTAATTGTTCTATTTTCATCTTTATTTTGAAGGACCATACATTTCAAAATATAATTTTAAGTAGTTGATACTGTGACTGTGTAAGTATTTATTCTATGCGTTGTATTCACAATTTAATAGGATTTATTATAGTCACGTTTCATGACAGTTCTATGACGTCAGAGTATTTCTACTTATCTTCTAATGAATCGCTATAGGTACATCAAGCTACTACAATCTATCAAATATCTTTAATAGATTTTCAACTTTATGGGTAAAGTATTAAGGTTCAAAGTTGATTGGGAACATTTGACAGTTTCGGGTAGCTTGACCTGCTGGCGTCTGTACACAGTACGCATTATAAGATTTTTATTGAGGAAGGTAATCGACGATTGCAGAATATAGATTAAAACTGATAAAATTAATATCTATTTTTCACGCCATAAAATCATTAAAAGTAAAATACAATTAAATAGTTAATTCAATACTGGACTGAATGAAAGGAAACCCAGTTTATTTTTTCATAAACAAGTTTAGAGTACTTACATATACATTATAAAATAATTATAATGTGGTGTATTAATTATAAAATTAATACACCACAAAAGAAACCGTCTTATTGTAGAATTTTTGAATGGGAATAAAAATGCAAATTAAGTGGTTTATTTTATTTTTAACCCGTGTTTGGGTTAAGTTGGTTGTCCAATTACGCCGTGCCTATACCCTAGTTGGGAACCTTCTATTGTCGCTAAGAAGATTCATCATCCACTAGCCCTTATCCCAGTTTATTTGAGATCTAAGCAGCATGTGTCAAACTCAAACAACACACAATTCAGGCACTTTTTTTTAATTTTTTTTTATTGTCAAATGGTCAGGAAGTTGCTAGTTTGCCCGTTCTAAAACGTAGATCTTTATGGAGAAGAGCGGGCAAGAAACTCCATGGACACTCTTTTAAATCAAGATATTACTAATTCCCGGATGTATTATTCTTGTTGCACTTATGTAAGAATAATGTAAAAAAAAACAATGTCAACCAATTCAAAATATAAGATTAGGTAAAGATAAGACCTAGAATTTAAGAGATGACCAGTCTACCTTTCACCGAGAGGAGGCCTGTGTCCCAGCAGTGGGAACATTATAGGCAGATTATGCTATGCTGTAGTTTCAACCGACGACGGCGCCCGTTCATGATCGTGGCATTAGCACCATCCAGCTCAACCGTTTTCAAGGGACACGAATGATCCAACACATCTCTATCAGCTGTCATCTCAGTATCATCCCGTTGAGCGACATATGTCACATACTTCTCATAGGTAAGAAGAAATTGCCATAATTAATCCGTTATAAATTTTCAGGTCAACTACTGAACAGGATAATAGCATCGAATCTTCACGAGGCTATGGTGCCTCAAATCCCTGTGCCTCGAAATCAGAATCAAATTGATACGGGACCGCCACTCGGGGACTTCGAGAGATTACCTGTGAGTTTTAAAATATGCATAACAAACTTCTGCCCACGAATTTACCCGCGTGGGTGTCAGAAATTAACAACCACATTTTTATAAAACTCCTCGTCGCTATTACTTCGTTTTCTAAGTGATATTTTTTTTTATTTTTTCTTTGATCTATAGAGGTATGAGGAACAGGGTGTAAAGTTCACTCATCCTCCATAGAAAAGGCAGGATCCTCCGACCAGACGGGTGTTGTGTCTGGCGTGCAACTGCCCTACGATTGATGTTGGGAAGTTTGTATACATATGCTAATTGCGCGGTGAACTCTGCTTGCGAGATGCAGGATTTGCAGGACGTCAGTATGACACGTTACTCGCATGTGGCGTTGTAGATACCGCTACAGATCCTAAGAATCCTAGGGTGATGTTAGCCTTCCTCAAGGATTGGGCTATCAAATGCAAAAATATTTTTTCAAATCCGACTGGCAGTTCCAGAGATTAGCGCGTTTAAACAAACAAACGAACAAACTCTTTATTATTAGTATACATTAATATACATTTATTACTATAGATGTAGATGGACACCGCTCGAGGAGTCTCTACTCGTGCACCCTGATCAAAACCTGTTAGCAGTATGCAGAATACCAAAACCAACCTAAGCAAACAAACATTGACCGCCAAAAAATCTGATGGAGATGTAGTTAATTCTTCGCGTAATGTTTTTCTACCTAACTTTTTAAAATTATGTGATAAATCATGATTGTCCGGACACAGCGGCCATGTTTTATTAAAGTTTACCTATCTATACGATATTATCTATGCTAATAATAAAGCTGAAGAGTTTGTTTGAACGCGCTAATCTCTGCTACTGCCGGCCGGATTTGAAAAAATATGTTTGCATTTGATAGCCCAATTTTTGAGGAAAGGCTATTTAATAACACGCTATGACCAAAAGGAGTTGAGCAAAAAGAAAAAAAAAGTCAATATAAAGCGAAGCGAAAACCAAGTAATAGCGTGGGCGAACGATGGGTTGCGAGGGATGGGTCAGGTGCCGAAATTTCACGTGGAAGAAGTCGCAGGCATAAGCTAGTCTTATTATAATAAGACCGTAGACATAACAATACTGTCTCGTAGTACGATGTTTGGTAATACATATTAGTCTATTTTTAGCTCCTATTGTTTCTTGATGACTCAGATGGTCTAGGTCAGTTTAGTTATATGTTATTGGCACTGTGCTAAATGCAATAGGTAATAAAAAAAAACCAATCACGACCTCAAATTGGGAGGTAACATGTGACATGGAACTTACATGTAGCTCTTAATGTGCAATCTGTTTCGCTAGCAAATTTAATTTGGACCTATATACCTACAATGTCTGTAACTTAGTCACTTTTTTAAATAAAAAATAATGTCTTTTATTTATTCTGAATATTAGCTGTGACAAGGATCTTTCATGTAGCTCTTAATGTGCAATCTGTTTCGCTAGCAAATTTAATTTGGACCTATATACCTACAATGTCTGTAACTTAGTCACTTTTTTAAATAAAAAATAATGTCTTTTATTTATTCTGAATATTAGCTGTGACAAGGATCTTTCATGTAGCTCTTAATGTGCAATCTGTTTCGCTAGCAAATTTAATTTGGACCTATATACCTACAATGTCTGTAACTTAGTCACTTTTTTAAATAAAAAATAATGTCTTTTATTTATTCTGAATATTAGCTGTGACAAGGATCTTTCATGTAGCTCTTAATGTGCAATCTGTTTCGCTAGCAAATTTAATTTGGACCTATATACCTACAATGTCTGTAACTTAGTCACTTTTTTAAATAAAAAATAATTTCTTTTATTTATTCTGAATATTAGTTGTGACAAGGATCTTTCACGTAGCTCTTAATGTGCAATCTGTTTCGCTAGCAAATTTAATTTGGACCTATATACCTACAATGTCTGTAACAATATACTTAGTCACTTTTTTAAATAAATCAATAATTTATTTTATTTATTCATATTAGTTATTATATCTCATTATCTGGCGGAGTTTTGGTTGGCAAGCAGTTCATCGTTATAATTATGAGGAACTAGCTGCGCCCCGCGGTTTCACCTGCATACGTTTCCATACCGTGGGAACATCGGGATAAAAAGTATCCTATATGTTAATCCTGGTTATAAACCATCTGTGTGCCAAATTTCATCCAAATCCGTTTAGTAGTTTTTGCGTGAAAGAGTAACAAACATCCATCCATCCATCCATCCATACAAACTTTCGCGTTTATAATATTAGTAGGATAGTGTACTGTCACCTACGGACTGTGATTACTGTGAACATAAAATACAAAACATGATAATTCCCGGTGTGTAGCCAAACTCGGAGTAAGGTGTTGAAGTGTCATACTACTAAACAAGGGTTGTGTTCACACATTGCTTAAGGCTGCGGACAGGAAGTCAGCGGGAGCGAGTCGGTGGCGGCGGAGGGGCGGCGAGCGGCGCGGCAACGCCCCGGTCACGAATCCAGCGGGCAGATTGCGCGGCGCTAGAGCGACGTAGTGTTGTGTTATGAGAAATTAGTGTCTTTGTTCACGAACGAATGTCTATAAAAAAATCATTAAAATAATTTGCTCCACCACGTCGGCGGGCGTTTTGAAACGTCAGTCGTTATAAAGCAAAAAATAAAATGCACAACACTACGTCAATGCAGTATATATATATATATAATGTATATATATATGCAGACGGGGGGCACCGTTAGACTGGTGCGCACCGCTGGTACGCCGCTCCCCGCGCCGCTGCCTTCGTGGCCAGTTCCATGTAAATCTATGCATTGAAACGCGCCGCTCGCCGCGCCGCCGCACTATGTGGAGATTGAGTCGATTTCGGGTCATAAATCCATGACTTCCATGTTTTGATAGATACACAGCTGAATTTTTTTTAGATAATCTAGAATAAATATACTTTAAAATCGTATACAGTTTATGGATATAAATATATATTTAATAGTCATAAAAAAATACAAAATATGAAATATTGAAAAATTATCAGAAAGTTACGACTATCTTTAAATAATGTGACCTAAATGTTATAATTAATACAAAATAAACTCTTAAAATTACTGTTATTAATTAAATAAAATAAGAAAAACAAATAAAAAAAATTAAGTGTATTATTAACTCCAAAGCTTCATCTATAAGTTCCATAGACTTTTTATTGGTAGGTTTTCTTAAACTTGTTATCTCTTTTGTATCTTGTGATATCTTGTTGTTACTTTTGTACACTTCGGACCCTTACGGTCCGAAGTGTACAAAAGTGTATGTAGAACATCTTAATTTGTGGCTACTCTAGAGCATTTTCTAGCATGATGAAGTCTGAATCGTTTATAGTTGTTCCTTGATTCCTGAGCATCTTCGGAGAGCTGTCCAAGAGGTAGCGGTGAATAATGCCGAATGGCACTTTCCCCGTGAATTAGGACTTTATGGACAGATTTTGGCGTATAATACCACATATATATATGTATTAACATGTCGTTGTGCTGTATCGAAAGCATACTGTCCGAATTTCGTAGCATTAATTACTTGTCCGCTTGACATAACTTGAAGTAAAACATAAATTAACTTAATTATTAATTTAACATTAATTAATAACATAAATTTTTCTGCACTGCATTGATAATTTTGAAAAAATCGTCTAGCTGTATTACCATCATTGCTATTATCAGTACCTTGCTTAGTTTTATCTATATTTAAACCAAGTTCTTCTCTGAACCTTCTTGGTACATATGCCTGCTTTTGTCTTTTCAAATCTTTATTTTCTGTTGTTGTAGCAGATCATTTTTAAAGCCTAGATTATACGATATATGTAAAATTAGTTCTATAAATCTAATCTAGCAATGCAAAGTCGAAAGCCCATATTGATAAGAATATTCATCAACCGGTTTATTTTGTACGTACGTTTTCTAAATTGTTCATCTCTGTAGGTGTTTTATTGATAATTTATTGTGCGTGTGAACTAAAATATGGTGAGAATTACTCGATACATTATCGAAACATAAACTGCAATTAATAAAATATCACATAAGTATAACCTATATCAACTAATAAATCGAATAGCATCACCTACGTATTTATAAGAAATTTTTACTATTTCATGTTATAAAAGATTAACATAATATGTTGTGCAATGAAGTTGCAACTTTTTTTTTCTTCCTGTGTAAGAATATTAAATTTACTATCAAATAGCATAATTTACAGACCTTCGGCAAATTTCGGCAACTGTCAAAACTCTAATTGAAAGTTTCAGATACGCAAAAATGATATGTCATGAGATAAATATTTCTAATAAATATATTAACAAATTTATAGCATATTTATGCATACCAGACGAAAGTATATATTACAAGCTTTCTGGAATGGTATAATACTTGTAAAGTTTTTATTGCATTTTCACCAGAAAATAATCCTGAAAAAAATACAAATTAAGATGTTTTTGTGATAATTGTTGAATCATCTTATTTAGATGCTCTTTAATATAAACCAGTACCAACCACAAACATAATTTATGTATAATATAGTAGATTAACTTTTTAGCTACAGTTTGAGGTATAACACAAGTACCTGCGCCAATTTTTACAAAATGTATTTATGGCCAGGCTCTCTTAGGCGCCTCCACATAGTGCGCCGCGCCGCTCGCTGCCGCTGACTTCGTGTCCGTAACCTAAATCATAACATTACTTGGTCTATTGACATAAGCATTCGTCAAACTGTACAGTCCTTTCATAGTTATTTTACCTCTGACAGCTGCAACCCAACAGCAACCTTATTACAACAACAATAAAATCACTGTGTTTTTGACAGACTTGACTGTTGCAGCAACCCAATAGCAATCTTATTGTCACGAGATTAAAGATCACCGTGATATTGACAGTGATGCAAAATCAAAGGTAAAATAACTGAATAGATCGTTAAGATTTGCCATATATAGTTTTTTCTTGACAAAAAATACATTTTCTGTACTCGGAAACTATAACAGATAAATATTATGATCAAGTTCAATGACGCGGTAGTGTTAAGTAGATTTCTTTCTGCATAAATCAATTAATTAAGGAAATGGTCATTTGAATAGCTGTGTCTCACGCTACCTAATAAAGTTAATTAGCTTTTATGGTGATCAGGCAAACACGCAATTTACTGTAATGGTTTTAAGACATCATAGTGTCGTAAAGAGAATGACAAGAGTTATAACAATGTCGTGTGTGCAGTGTCGTATCGTGTCGTGTGTCGTATGTTATAAAGAGTATTGTAAAGAGTAGGTATTCTACCTATCTAAGAATGTCATGTAGTGTAGGCTGGTGTCATTTTACAGCAATTAAAGCTGCAATACAGATAGACAGCTACCTAATTGTGGTAATTTACACTGTTGTACTCTTAAGACATAAAGGATTTGTGTATTTGATTCCAAAAATATAACAAAACCTATAAAATAAAAACGTTATATTTAAACGTGTATTATTTCATTTATGTTAGTTCAATCTCAGATCTTCTTTCGCAGTTGGTGGCATCAGCATTGATATACAAAAAACCATCAGTCACCAACTGCATCAGACTGCTTGAAAAGTGAGCTTGTTTTGAACTTTAAGTTGCAGACGGTTTTTTTTTAAATTAACTGTTTCTTCAGCCATTATTGCCCGTATAAATGCAAACAGCAGCAATCTGGCAATAAAAGAATATTTTCTGTTGTGAAAATATTTCTGGGATATAATTCTTTTTTACATTAAAATGTCTGTCCGTTTTTGAGGACCTTAATACACATAATAATTTACAGTTTTGTACAGAATACTCCAGTCATCATCTTCGCACGTTGCACTTCCACTCACAGTTTTAACATATGTTCACCCATCCAAGTACCAACTGCGGCAAGCCTAGCTTAACATGATCGATCTATCAGTGCGGCTGTTATTACTTAGACACGAGATATACCACAAAATAAATAAATAGATTCAACTTTATTTCTGGCCGGTTTCTGGTTGCCGAATAAACCAGACGTGCTTCCATAAACCGTTCGTTATGATTTTGAATCCAGTTTGAAAACAATAAGCCCAAGTTCGCACGGACGTAAAAATATCGCGGCGGGATTTTATCGCGCACTGGGTTTTAAGCTCTCGGTGTTTGGCCGAGCATTGAGAATTCGAAAGAGGGCATCTGAGCGCGTTAAAAAAACACACTTTTGGATTTTTAACTCTCGGCGCAAGCAGAGCGTTTAAAACCCAGTGCGCGAAAAAAATCACCGCGAGATAAAATCGACCGTCCTAACCTGGGTTAATTGTAACGGCTAAAACAGGTTAGAATCTAGTTCATGATTTACCTCGCTAATTAAATTGAGTCTGAGTTTGTAGCGTTTCTATGTAGCGATTCAAGGACGGCCTTACTTTTAACTTCATCGCGTGATATTATTGTCAACTGATGCTCTAATTTCAGTCATTATCGGTTGATAAATATTGGAATGGAGATGGCTTTGATATCAGAACGATAAGGTCGAAGAAAGTGGAGAACTGTAACCATGAATTCAGCACATGATTCTAAACAACTTAGCGTTTAAATTTTTCTTCGTTTATTAAAAATAATCATCAAGAATCCATGGTAACAGGTATGTATGTTATGACGATTATCTATACATATTATATAAATAACCCTCCTTCAGCTTTGCCGTAGTCGGGTAATTAAAGTCGCTTTTCGTGTCTGCCTGTGAGAACGCGTCTTTCTTCTAAACTTCGAAACGGATTTTGATACGGTCCTCACCATCGTATAGAGAAATTAATCCGGAAGGTTTATAAACATTAATATTAAACTAACATAAATAATAAATAAATCTCGATGTTTTGTCAACTCGTAAAAACCGTGTGAAGCAGGGCGGGTCGCTAGTATACTTATACGATGAAGCCTGTCAATTACAGTACCTGTCACCTAACTCGCTAACTAAAGTGCGCTTACTCAGAATGACAATCCATTTAATTTAGTATTATGACTAATTTATGTTGGAGCTATGGCGTAATGGCGGAAAGTTTACGACGAAACATAATAATCAGTGATAGGAATAGGTAGTGCCTATTTGCCTAAACTTCGAAGAACAGAGACAAGAAACCGAGACTTCCTTAGGACTAAATTTTTCCGGGACATCTGTCCAGAAATTCGGGAGAACACTTTTAAATACATTAAAAAAATATTTATGTTATTTGGAATAAGTAATTCGTCTATATTTACCTGAAGTTTGCGACTAGACATAACATTTATAACTCCATAATAATAACTTATCCTCTATGGTCTCTAAAGGAAAAATAAAACACAGAATATTGTTGTAACAAATATATGTATTTTATATTATTTTTTAAATATGACGTAATTGGAAAGCATGAAACAAAATGTACGTACGGAAAAAATAAACGTAAAAAATTTAGTCCTAAGGAAGTCTCCGTTTCTTGTCTCTGTTCTTCGAAGTTTAGGCAAATAGGCACTACCTATTCCTATCACTGATAATAATCGTTGACCACTGTGATATTTAAAATGATCATTAGAGATCTGTGATTAGTTTTTTGTTATAATACAGTATCTGACATCGTATGTGACTGTAAATGTCAGGGAAAACCAAAGAAGCGATGGAAGCACTGTATGAAAGATTAAATGGCTAGGAAGAGGGTGACTACCGAGATGGCGACTAATAGGGAAGTATGGAAATGATATGAAATTATTTATTCTGTAAATAGGATATCGAAATCACTTTTACAAGTCATATCATAAAAAAAATAAGCTAGATGAGGTCAGTGTTTCCTATCTGACTACTCTGAGAAGAAAGGTTGAAACAAACCCAGAGGTCACAGACTCTTTTAAAGTTCAGACATAATCTTGGACAGAACATGTGAAGTCCATGTAGATTGAAGTCTGAAATGGTCTTTTGGGAAAAGTAACACACAGATTTGAGTGGGCCAGTCCAGTCAGTGCTAGCATTTGTCAGTAATCGAAGGAAAAGACGAAAAATGAAGAAAAAGTCATGTTGGGGCCACCCAAATAAATTGAGATAAGGGCGAGAGAATGATGATGTAGTAACACCGTCAATTAAACACTCGATATTTATTTACACAAAGCAGTAATTTAAGAATCCATTCTACCTTTTTTTCAGGATGAAACCATACTATGCGTGATGAAGTATTTGGACATCCAGTCTCTTTGCCGATGTGCCCAAGTGAACAGACATTTCTACCGACTCGCTTCAGACGCCATACTTTACAGGAGCATAGACCTCAGACCTTACTGGCATTGTGTGCAGTCACAGGTAACATTCATTGAACTTCCTTTTTCTGACTAACTTTTCAATCATTTAGCCGAGAGCAGTATGAATGTATAATACTGGTCAGCTGCATCCGGTTAGACTGGAAGCCGACCTAGGCAGATGACGATTAAGCCGAAATACGTACACTGCTGGAATTAGCATCGTGGATTCCCGCTACCTTGACCAGGTCATCGGTTCACCTTGGGGACATTAACATTTGACATTAACACCCGGCTTTACAAAACCTGATCAAGTATCTTATCAGTAAATCTAATGTTACACGTTTTAATGAGATTTAGATAGTTGTCAAAGATTTAAATTGTTAGATTCGCCAAAAGATGGTCACGTTTCGTCTCGCTCACTTATAAGCTAAGGTGGTGCAAGAGTGCGCGGTTGGTAAGAGTACGCATCTAACCTCCGGCGACTGTGTAACATTTGCAGCTAACTTCAGTCGTGCAACCTTACTCTACCGAAAATAGTATCTATCGTTGCATGCGTTATGTGTGCAGAGGTCACTATGCTCAGTATGGAAATTTTTTCACGGCCTAAATACCGTGAAGGTACATTGCACGATTTAAATATTTGGTTGTGGCAGATAAAAAGTTTGCAGGAAGCGAGGGTTCGATTACTAAAATGAAAGCTAATGTGCAACTGCGACAAGACTGAGTGAATAGCTAATTGTCATTCAATGGTTTAGCCCTAATTTATGAGAACAAGTTTTCAAATCTAAATACTAATAATAATCTACCTCGTAAATGCTTTACCAAATGAACAGAGAGAAAATACATTTATTTGCGGCGAACATGACTCATGAAAAACAAGTTGGGAGAAAATATGCGTCACATCCACGCAAAAGAGCCATCGCTCAGCGTTTAATACTGTGACTATCTATGTGAGACAGAGCTATAACGCTGGTTGAAAAAACGTCAACCTATTTTTGCATTAACACCAATGTGACAGTTAGATAGTTTCAACCTTAGGACAGTTTATGTCCTGGGAGGTTTTGTCAAAAGTGGTAAAGCTATTACGAGGTCGCCTATACTTCTGAAAAACGAAGCTTGCCAAGATGCACAATTATTAGTTTCGTTCTTCGGCAAAAAAGCAAGAACTATTATAGAATCGTAAAAAGTTCATATACCAAGTTCAAGTACTATTCTTGTTTTGCCAACTCCTTCAGGGATAAAAACTTGACGTTATGCGTTGTTTTCTCCATACTTTCCATAGTACAGTCCTTGCACAGTTATTTTTACCTCTGATTTTTCATCACAGTCCAAATCACAGTGATCTTTATTCTCATTCTTATAAGGTTGCTGTTGGGTTGCTGCCACTGACAAGTCTGTCAAATCTTTTTATTCTCGTTACAATATGGTTGCTGTTGGGTTGCTGTTGTCAGAGGAAAAATAACTATGAACGGACTGTGTAGTAAACCAGCCCTAACATGGCGGGAGTCGGAGCGCATTGTTAGAAGTCACGTGTAGAAATCACGTTTTGAGTTCCAAGTCTCATTAATCGTTACACACTTTGAACTTGTTTATTATGTAGTCTTCTTGTTGTTTATGTTATTTAAATTTGTTCTTTTAATTCGTACGCTATTCTATGTATAAATAATATTTTTATCATGTTGTTTTCAAATAATGAGGTAAGTAGGTATCTGCCATATTTAAAGTTTCGTAGGCGAAATTGAAATCGTTTTTTGGATTACAGAAAGCAGAAATCAAAATATTAAATTATATCAGTGTGCATTCTTCTTAGCGCATGGTTGGTAAAAAGTTCAAATAGGTAATATTCATAAAATTTAGCTACACAAACTCCACTTACCGACCTATTCATGACGAGGACATCTGAAGGCCAATTTCCGTAATTAAAAACGTTCAAAATCTAGTTACAATCTCATCTCAGCGACAATCAATGTCAAAAACTTGTCAAAAATTTAGGGAAATTAGAGGTATTTTTGACAAATTGAGACAGATCAGATTGAACGTTCTTAAAAATTACGAGAATTGCCCCTCTGGTGTGTAACAAGCGTGACCCGCCGCGACAACGCGACTTAGTTATGATACATACCCTTGTACGCGACGCTATAGCTACACATTCATTTTCTCTGCGTTAGTTAACGGCTATGCTGGAGATACGTTCAGTGGAAATAAAAAATCCAAATCAAATCTTTATTGCTGAACACAATACATAATTATTCATAAAATGTAAGGTATTGAGTTTCCTTACTTTCGATTTATTTGTCAAACTATTATGTTCTCCTTTTCAGGTACTCATAACCCTCTCAATGCGCTGCAAGTTCCTTCAGAAACTGGACCTATCGTGGTGCGGTAGCCATCTCATGATACAACCCAATTACGTGGTGAAGTGAGTGACCATTGGCTTATTATAATTATAATTACTGTCGCAAACGCAAGTAACGTGAACTTGAACAATGGGATAGATTGTTGCAAGATTAAGGCTGTTTGTTGATTTATTTTATCTTTATCTTGGAGTAATGTAAGTTGTAAGTAACGAATGACATAGTAAATGTACTTTTTTCTTTTGGACCTTCGAGGCACTTAGTCTTGAGATGGCGATCATATTATGGTGTGTCTTATGTAATTTTGACGTTCAAAAAGTGCTGATTCTCAGCCTAGCTTTAATAAATGACGTTTGGTTTGATTCAACACGTTCATGTATAAACTGAAGGTTTTATTTTTATTTACAGTTTCCTCAAAGATAGCGGTGCTGAATTAACACATCTGCGCATGAACTGTTGCCAATTCGTTGACAACTCCGTGCTAAGAGCTATCGTTGACACCTCCACTAGTTTACAAGGTATGTGTGTTGTTATGCTGTTTATGAATAAACTAGCGACCCGCCCCTGCTTCGCACGGGTTTTTAAGACTTTATTTATTTATTGTAATGTAAGATTAATAAGAAAATTAAAGAAAAAAAAATCTGAATTATATTGAAAACAGCGTTAAATCCGTTGCGTAGTTCAGAAGAACAACGCGGATACATACACACAGATGTGAGTATAGATGTGTTGATTTGTAATAAGGGTAGTGTTTTTAAAACCCATTGGTTCAATTTCATGAACCCATTGGTTCAATTTCATAAACCTATTGTTCAATTTCATGTACAGACGCCAGCGCAAGTCAAGCTACCCGAAACTGTCAAATTTTCCCAATCAACCTTTAGCGATAAAGTTGAAAA
This sequence comes from Apamea epomidion, assembly GCA_947507525.1. Lineage (NCBI taxonomy): Eukaryota > Metazoa > Arthropoda > Insecta > Lepidoptera > Noctuidae > Apamea > Apamea epomidion. The sequence goes on from OX382237.1 coordinate 12,965,056, forward strand.
TCTATTAAAGAAATTTGACAGATTGTAGTAGCTTTATGAGTTGGCGTCTGTACTAAACAATACTTATTGATTGACGTAGGTTATTAAGTAAATTTTGACAGGTAATCCAGATAATCCCAATCCTAACATAACCTAACTTTTTTACTAATTTTCTTAAGAAACATACTGGATTTTTGAGAATTCAAAAGTGCCTGTAATAAATACTGCAATAAAAAATAAATGCTTTATTTCTTTCTATTACTAAATACACTATTTTGTTTACTTCCTTAAACGTGGAAATACTTAAAATAAAAATAATAATAATCAGCCTGTATTGTCCACTGCAGGGCAAAGACCCCCCCTTTCCTTTTTCCACTCAACTTGAATGATCCTAAGCCAATACGGACGAATTCTTTATATGAGCGTCAAGTTCGTCCCGCCATTTATACCTGGGTCTTAAAATATCACATTGTAATTTTCAGAGCTGTGCCTCCGATCTGTAGTAGGGTGTTCGGACTGGATATGCCTCTCGGCGCTAAAGAAGTTAAAACGCTTGGACCTATACAGAACTGATATCACCACGACTGCTGCAGTCGCCATCATCAGGTCCAACCCCGCGCTTCGTCATCTTAATGTTGGTAAGCATCATTTTCAGGTATTCAAATTTATATAAAATAATCCTGTCATGGATGAGCTGGACTCCTTTAATAAAGATTGGTCCTTGGCAGCTCTGGACAGAGACAGGTGCAGTTGGGACGCCTTTGCCCAGCAGTGGGGTATTAATGTCTAATAATAAAAAAATATGTCAGCTTAGCTTTAAACCCTTGTTTTTTTTTTGTCAGTGGTGTGAATCAGCTTTAAGGCGTTATATCAATTTGCGAAGAATATACGAGCACCTTACTAAAAATGTCATGACTGTTATTTTCTCAGGTTCATGCAAAATGATATCTTCAATGGACGAGGTAGCGATCGCTCTCGGCGGTAACTGTCCGAACCTGGTATCTGTGGACTTCTGGAAGTCTTACTCTCTGACTCCGAACGGCATCAGAGCGCTTGGCAACTGTAAGAAGCTGCAAGAGTTGGATGTTGGCTGGTGGTAAGTTTAATTTTGAATTTGTGATGGTTTACTTCACCAAGATAGGCTAGTTTTTGCAATAGGCTCGACCTCTATTACTTCTTCGAACACAGCCGTGATGCTTTTTTTTGTTTTGCCTATACTGTCCCCAAGTCCTTCCAGGAACTCTTCTTGCGTCACCTCGAACCAACCCTCATGACGCTATGTTGATAATTTGGCGGAACGAATTATTCTTAAAAGTAACGGTCGCGCTTAAAAGCTGTGAAATATTTAATCTGGAGTATTCCTTGGAAAGACTTTTCTATATACCTCAGTAGTGAATGTGTTATCTTTACTGCTACACCTCTTATCCTTAAAATAAAATCAGTTTTTTTAATTCGAATATGACAAGAAATTCGCCGTGACGTTTTGTATATTGCAAAAATGATGATTTTGATAGACAAAATAATAATGATCTCCTACTAACTAAATAACATTTATAGTTTTCCGTATGCCTTTCTTTCTTCACCTAAACTTGATCACTAACAAACAAACACAAGCATGTATTTATTTGACAGTTTGCAAGCGGGTGGTTCCGGCGAATGGCTGGCGTGGTTATCGGGCGGGGAGCTTCGCAAGTTGTTCCTAGGAGCCCTACGAGGTGTTTGTGACCGGGATCTGAGAGCCCTACTGCCTAGAGCTCCGAAATTGGCGCAGTTGGACTTGTTAGGAGTTAGGGCTGTTACACCGGATATTTGTGACGCGTAAGTTGTTTTTTTTTGTGTAGTATTTTCTAGGTACAGTCAAACTGGTAATTGATTGTATCATCCTAATGTTGAACGACACTTTTTTGAGTTTACGTTGTGTCCCACTGCTGGGCAAAAACCTACCCTTTTACCTTTCAAACCTCTCGGTTTTTGTACGATCTCTGGCCATGTTGGCCCCAGTCATGGTCAGATCGTCACACCAACTTCGCCGTCAACCTCCACGGCAATAACTCTCACTTGCACGTCATAAAACGACAAGGTCTCTTTGTCTATGTGATAATTAAATATTTTCAACCTTAACGAAGTTTCAATTTATTGGAAGTAGTTGTCAAAAGTGGTAAAGCAATTACGAGATTGACTGTACCTTCAGCTTGCAAAAGCCGAAAGTTCAAATATTGCAGGAAGGTAGAACTGTTACTATGCAACGTCGAGGTCATAAAACGTGCGAGTAGGATAGGGAATGTTAGGTACAGACGCCAGCACATCGAGCTACTACAATCTGTCAAATTTCTTTAATAGACTTTCAACTTTATCGTTAAAGCATTAAGGTTCAAGGTTGATTGGGAAAATTTGACAGTTTGGGGTAGCTTGACCTGCTGGCGTCTGTACAAGATTTCGAAATTCTCTGAACTGAGTCGTGAGTTATCTCGCTCCCACGTTTTATGGTCACGATTTCCAAGAACGTCGGCGTAATAAGCTGCCAAGCCTGATACTTAATTAATGTTTTAAAAATCATTATTTACTGCCGACCTGACAAAACGGTATTTTTTTACTTGGCGTGATGAATGTCTTTCTAATGCATGTATTTTTTAACTTTACAGGATACTTGCTGAATGCAGGCATCTCAGACTTCTAGACGTCAGTTTCTGCGATCAAATTCAAGAATCTCAGGTATGCGTTTTATAATACTTCGAATATAATTCGAAGTATTTCTTTCTATAAGCAGTGTTGTATGAATGTCAAAGACAAAGTTTATGGATATCCAGCACCCCAGGGCCTCCAATATTTAAGTAAATGTTTTTTTGTGCAATCCGTACTGTGTCTGCGAGGTGGATTACAGCACACACCCTCTCACAGAGAGGGCTTATGTCCCAGCAGTAGGAACAGTATAGCCTGATTATGCCGGCTGAGCGGATAGCCTTGCTACTACTTTGCTACCTAGCAAATGGAAGACCCATTTGCTAGGTAGCAAAGTAGGTAACTATTTTATACTATTAAACAAGCCAACGTGTGCCCGGATTTCCTATCGGCAAAAATGATGGACTTCCACAAAAGCTTTAATTCTCTTTTTAACCCCTTCAAGGGATCAATTTTCAAAAACCCTTCCTTAGTGCTCACTTTCGTTACATAAGGAACTCTTGTGCAAAATTTCACACCTTTAGACTCAGGGGTTTAGTTGCACGTTGACGGTCAGAGAATTTAATATTTCTACTAACTAAATTAATAAACATTCATTCACTGGCTATTGTTTAATCATTCCAGGTATTAGAATGGCGTGAGCAGTACCCTCATGTGAGCATAAAGCGATCCTTCCAATCAGCTAACCTGAACACCGCACCGAACCCACTGTTCTTGGCACCGAGTTTAGAGTAAGAAGTTCACTAAACGGCCTGTTTCACCAACTTCGGAAGTTCTGTAGGGCTATTTTGTAAAAATCTCACTGTGAAAATAAGGTCAAATGACCTTGAAGTAGCTGTCAATAGTTTCAGTAAACTCTAGCATCAGGGGGATAGCTTACTTCACCTAAATTTTTACCGTGAGATTTTTATTACGACTGAATAACTTACCCCGCGCTTAGATAAACCCATAAAGAAGTTTTGATACTTGTTTTATGTCTTGTCAAAGATTTGTCAGCACATGTCGTGCGTGTGTAAAAGATGTATGATACATTTTGTTTTGTTTTGTTAACAATTTTGTTCAACTTTTAGACAAGTTTTGTATTCAACTAGTCTTTACAGCTTGTTTTAGGGGTAAGTGATTAACGAAAAATAGACACGACAAGTAGAATACATGTTTATTCGTTGATGTAAACGGGGATTTAGAAGAGGATAATTCTCCGGTTAGAATTTTGTAATGTAGGTAACTGTTGGGTCTTCTTGTTTTCGTGTCGATGGTACTCTCCTTCGATATTTTATATTGTTTAAGCCCAGTAGGTGGCGACGTTAATTGCGGCATCAGTGGCATTCATTAGGTCATTTAAGGTGCAGGTGAACGGGCACTTAGGGCACTCCAACGAGTGGGGCATGGTCTGACTTGAGGCACCGCACTCGCGCTGGGTATGGGATGGGTCAGTAATCCTCCATTTCGACAAGTTGTGTTTGCAACGCCCTACTTGGGTACGCAATCGATTGAGAGCTTTCCATATAGGCCACTGCAGGGTATAGTTCTTATTCGGGGAGTGTGAAACAGGCCCTTTGACTCATTTACAAGGAGCAATCTGACAAATAAATCCTACTAATATTATAAACGTGAAAGTTTGTATGTATGGATCAAAGAGGAACAAACATCCATCCATCCGGATGGATGTTTGTTACTCTTTCACGTAAAAACTACTGAACGGATTTGGATGAAATTTGGCACACAGATGGTTTATAACCAGGATTAACATATAGGGTACTTTTTATCCCGTTGTTCCCACGGGATGGAAACGTATGCAGGTGAAACCGCGGGGCGCAGCTAGTACATAAATAATTTACTTGGTAAATCTCTCTTTTCTCATAGCCATATTGTGCCATCTAAACAATGTTTGATTAGTTTATTGCTTCGTGTAAGTGATCCTGTACTCGATTTAAAATACATTTTAGTTATTCCTATATTTTAGTATTTTGACAGTGCTTTTTCGTGCTATTTAATGTGGTAATTTAATTCACAAGAGAAATATAATTTTTAAATTAAACTATTTTGAAACTGAAGACGTAGAGTAAAAGTATATCGCTTGGAAAAGTATTAGTTTACCGGGAACACGTAATGATTTTTGATATAACGTAATAAAAAAGAGATAATTATTATAAAAATATGCAACGAATTATTATATTGTCCAGTGATCTTTATTTCTTTTATTTAATGACATTTTAGAAATCTGTGTATTAATACTGTTACTGTATTATTTTTTAAATTAAATTTTTCATGGACTGACATTAACCTTGACATCAGCAGTCACATTAACAAAATACATTTCACGAACGCGCGTCAATCATTGCAATTTATACCTTAAAACAATGATATAAGAGTTACATGACGCGCGCTTGTGAATTGCAAGGACTATACCAATTGTAATATTTATATTTTACTAGCTAAAGATGCTCTATACCTTTAATGTTAAATATAAACTAAGGGAAAATGCACACTGATGCGACCAGTTAAAACCGCATTCAACCAGCCCGGTCGTGGCCCTGGTTGTTGTCATATCAATAAGCGTTAGCTCTTAGTGAATAATATAATGTAAAAAGAAGATATATTTGTAACAACGATTCGAAAAAGATGACACATTTTGCATCATCCGCCTTAATTCAAAAGTGATACAAAAACTAACCTAAAATTTATAAAAAAATGAACTTGACTGTAAAAGATCTATTAATATTTGGCTTTAAACAATCTTACACCTTACTATAAAAAAGACTGACTAAATTATTAAAAACCAATTCCTCTTGACTAATATGCATTTAAAAATATTTTATGAGAATTTTTCGCCAAATCTTATGCGTCTTGTAAGTTGCAGGAAGCCTTTTGTACCTTACATTTTTACCATTGACCGCTAAAATGGTTAATAAATAAATATATTGTAATGTTATAATAACGGTTTTAAAGGGAATGCGCTAAGGTAACCTAGCACGGGTTAGGTTGTATCAAAGTATATTGATTCGCGCTCGTATCAAATATGTTTTACAGAATTGTAACCTACAATACAACTCTGTGAACTTAGAAGTCGACCAAAAAGAACGTAAAAAAAATTGAATTTCGCGGGCAACCCTGGTGCTTTCGCATGAAAGAAAAGAGAATATTATGTACTTTAGACTTAAGACATTATTAAGGCTCATTTTCATTTGTCTTCTGCTACATTGCTTCTTTTGAAAGTCGTACCATTCTTATTTCGGAAACAGACAATTTTAAAGTTGTAGGATCGCCATCTTGAGAACTTTTAAAGTAAGCAAGCATAATGGATTTGGGCCTTATTGTCGAAAAAATTTAGAATATTTATCGATTATTTTTAATTTATTAGTTTGCTGCTTGAAACTTTTCATAGTACCTATATTTTGCTATTTTTTTTGCTCAAATTTCATACATTTTGGTATTAATTAGTCGGCTTAAACAAATGGAATAATTTCAGTTATCTACATTCTACAGTTTATGACTCATTATAGTCGTAGGTACGGTCCATGTATAAAAGCTTACTTTGTAGACGCTTTTTAATTAAGGTAGGTATAGTAGAGACAATTAATGTAACTATAATTGGCTAGCTGTAATGTCAAACTCAAATAAGTACTAAAAAGTAAATACATAAAGACTTGAAATGTCAGATTACTATCTGGTTTAAAAAACTAACTTTAGTCACTTACATGATTATTTTAAGTAACGATTACATTCAAGTTTAAGCCTTCTCGCTGACAAGGCTGCATGCTGCATGCTATAATAGGCCTTTGGCTCAGAGTATAGCATATCAATCAATCAACTCGGCCTATCGCAGTTCACTGCTGGACATAGTCCTCTCCCAGGCTGCGTCACAATACCCTGTCCTCCGCCTTCCGCATCCAGTCCGCTGACTACTGACGGACTGGATGAGTGTAGCATAGACTTGTTAACAATTAAAGAAAGCAAAAAAGACATTTACATTCAACCCTAAGCAGGCTGATATTAAATATTATACAATTGCTGGTTGCCATGTATACGTAAATGCCATAACAGTAAAGTATTTTTCGTAAATTAATACTATATACAACTATTTAACGTTAGCATAACAATACTTACCGTCAAAGCTCGTGGCAGGCGCGGTCTTAAAACGTGGGAGCGAGACGACACAAGACAAAGCATAGAGTTTTCGCAAATCTACGATTATTGTATTGGTGATGTTCTTCAGTAAGGTCAGATGCGTAGTATGAACGTAATCGAAGAGAAAGGAGTGTGTAAGGATCGTAGCAGGTGGCATTCTGTAATTTCTGCCTGCCCAAATGGGAAGAAGGGGTGAGTTTGTAGGTGTATGTCCTACGACTATTCACCGTCCCACTCTCGCGTTTTAAGGTCTCTGCACGCAGCGGGCGGGGCGGGGCGGGACGGGACGGCGACGCGGCGCTGGCGCGGTGGCAGTGTTCACACTGCGGGCGCGAACACGTCCCGTCCCGTCGCGCCTTTCTTTCATCAAAAAAGATGTTGAGCGATTCAGACATGGAAACGCTATTGCTTATAGTTGCGCTAGCTAAGAAAAAACAACGTAAACGGAAATGGGGGGATGAAATAAATAAAAAACGCGCTCCCGTCCCGCCACGCCCCGCCCCGCCCCGCCCCGCCGCGCCGCTTCTGACTTGTATTCACGCTCGGCGCGGCGGCGGCGGGACGCGACGGTTACCGTCGCGTCGATCGGGGCGGCTCTGTGTGGCGTCGTCGTACGTAATATCTAGTACATCACAACTACTGAGCGTCGCGTCGCCGTCCCGTCTCGCCCCACCCCGCCCGCTGTGTGCAGAGACCTTTATGACCACGACTGCCGCGATTCTTGGTGTTTATTATTATTAAACATATAAACCATTATGTTGCTGGGTGCATAATGTGGTCTTAGCATAATATATCCTCGATATTTTCTAAATGTTTACATGATATTTCGATATCTTTGCGTACTTTATAGCTCGGTAAGAGTAATAATAATATATATGTCTAAGATAATTGAGACTTACCTTAATATATTTTAGTATTATTATATTCAAAGACTTTGGACTTGGATATGTTAGGGGGCAATTTCTTTAACGCGTTTTGATTGACTGTTTTCAAATTCTATGTAAACATTTTGATCAATAATGGAGATAATTTCATTTTCCTATTCGATATATATACTTATCATAATATTGTTATGGTAAATGTTGATAACTATAGCAGTGCACTACATTCTACAATACCTCTTTAGGGGGATACGCTAAGGTAGCAAACATTCAAATTATCTTACATTTTTTGCAATTTGCGGGTCGACTGTCAGGTTGTATTTTAATTAAAATATGATTCGCGAGCGTAGCGAGTATGTATTTACAGAATTATAAGAATTAAAATCATCAATACAACCCTCGTAAGTTCATATAATCCTATTTAATGATTATTTCATGAAATATCAACCAATAGGATTGTTATGAACTTAGAATCATATTTTGTTCAACATACAACCCGACACTGACCTACAAATTGTATTAATGCAAAAAACGTAAGAAAATTTGAATTTCGTGGGCTACCTTGGCGCTTACCCCTTACAAGTGTTCTGCGCAGTTTGAGGGGAAAATAACCAGAGATATTGTATTTTTTTAATTATATACCTATGCTTATACGCTCAAAACGCGTGGAAATTCTGCCCTAATAACGTCTTTAAAGGGAGTCAGTTCAATGTCACAAGTCCAACACTTCAGTCATAGATGCTAAGATTGTAATAGATTTAATGAAATATAATACCTGCCTATGTTTTTCTAAATAAAAAAATATAAATGTACCTAATACTGGTTTGTTTTATGCTCTTTTTAATAATCCTTATTTTTTGTCTATTATTGTGAACCGTGTCCGCACTAGAGAGGCTGTCAAGTAGATATTGTGGGTAGAAAAATGAATTAATGAATCTTGGTAATGTTGAAATATTAGGGGTTAAAGTATGAAATTATCGGGATCGTCCGAAAGGGTTACTGCTGCCCTGGTACATAAAGGGCTAAGGAAGGAATACGGGTGGGTTTTAGTCAGTAAGAGTCTGACACTCCCTTTTGCTCCACCCAGAGCGGGAGGGGTCATTTGATGATTCCCCATCCAGAAAAAAAAAAAATAAGTATGAAATTGCCGATTTGTACTGAAAAATTTAAATTCGTTTTTTTTTTAATTTAACATATTTATTTAATCAAAATAATTACCATTATTATCTATACATTGCTGCCATCTAATAGGAAGGTCATTTATGCCTTTGCGATAGAACTCTCGAGATCTAGACTCGACAAACTGTGTGAAAGCATTTTGTACTGCCTCTTGAGAAGAAAACTTTTTATCACGTAGAAAATTGTCCAAATCACGAAAACAATGGTAGTCCGTTGGAGCAAGGTCTGGCGAATACGGAGGGTGACGAATGGTTTCTAATTGCAGTTCCTGTAGAGTTAAAACGGTTTCTCGTGCTGTGTGGGGTCTCGCGTTATCATGGAGCAATAATGGTGAAAATCGATTCATGAGTCGGGGCTGTTTCACTGCTAGTTTTGCTATCATTGTTCGGAGTTCGGCACAGTAGACATCTGCCGTTATTGCTTGACCAGATCGGAGAAAGCTATAGTGAATAACACCATGCTGAGACCACCAAACAGTTACCATTACCTTTTTATTGGTAAGCTTTGCTTTAGGACACTGTTGTGGCGTTTGACCTGGGGTCAGCCATTGCATTTTTCGCTTACGGTTATCGTAAAGAATCCACTTTTCATCACATGTCACAATTCGATCCAATATTCCTTCATTTCTGTATCGATTCAACAAGGCAACACAAGTTTCAACACGCATTTCTTTCTGCAGATCAGTCAAATCATATCTCATATTTTTTTTATTTCATTGATTTGAAGCAAATGAGTTAATATTGGTGGTAACGTAAGGTTAAACCATGCCGCTAATTCCTGGGTAGTTTGGCTCGGATCGGCTTCCACCATCTCTTTCAATTCATTGTTATTCACCTGTGTGGGCGGTCTTCCACGTGGTTCGTTCTTCAAATCAAAGTTTATATCACGAAAGCGTTTAAACCAAAATCGCACGGTGCGTTCATTAGCAGTCCCCTCTCCAAACACAACATTGATATTGCGAGCTGTTTCTGCCGTGTTCGTTCCGCGTCGGAACTCGTATTCAAAAATAACTCGAATTTTCGAAGTATCCATCTTTCTGGTCTAAGCTGAATAAAAAAAACAACTGAAAGTCGATAATCGAATGTTGCACATTTTTCAAAAGAAGAACTTTATAGGTACCATGTGAAAAAAGTTATACTCAAAATCTCAAACCATGAAGGTTCAATGTCAATTCGAAGTACCTAATACAATAAAACGGCAATTTCATACTTTAACCCCTATTATTTTTTATCTTGTATTCGCACCACAATAAGTGGCGACCAAAAGAGGACTGTAAAGGCCTATTCACACATAATTGAGATAACCTGTTGTTCGGTTGCAATACGGGTGTCACAGTCAACTGGTTAAATTAGCCGTTTAGTCAACCGCCTGGCCTTTGGAAGTAGTGCTCGCCTCGCTTCGTTCCCTCGGCTCGCACGCGCTTGGTCACAGTCCTAACCTAACCCTTTTGGTCGGGGTGCCCCTGGCTTAGTTACTGCGACCAATTCGGCTCGCACGTGATTGGTTACAGTTCCAACCTAAACTATAATTTATTGAATATCATTCAGGCCGTTAGTTGAACGGCCGCCGTTTAGTTAAAAGGCTAGGCGGTTAACTAATCGGCTAATTAAACCAGTTGGCTGCGACACGGGTGTCATGACTAGCGGACCAGTATCGTTACACAGCGCGACAGCGATTCCATTAATTAAACTCGTGATTTTGTAATGCCCTTCTAGATAAAAGTGACTAATATTATGTCAACAAACATCTTCATTAGGTAATTCCAATAACTAATACCTACTTAAAGGGATAAGGAAATACAGTAGCACTTCTCAGTGATGAGTAGTCAGGTACTCATAACAATACTTACTGGCGTCAGAATTATAGGTACCTATTATTTTACCTACAATTTTTTTTTGAAATCGTGAAATGAAAAATCAGTTGATCCAAACATTATGTCGAGTTATACGAACATAAATCTATGGATCAACTGATTTTTTTTTTCACGATTTCAGGGTTGATCCCGTAGTAAAAGTTTTTCATTATGATGAGTACAATGACCCCTTTTAAGGATTAAAACGATCAAAATATAACGGTTTATAGCCCACTCAGCACTCCCTCTCGAAGGGAGGAGGCCTGTGTCCCAGCAGTGGGAACATTATAGGCTATGCTGTAGTATTTTGGTTTAAATTTATCCGGTAAGCACAATTATTATCACCCATATCAATAAAGTTTTATGACGAAATAAATATTGTGTTCGAAACGAGTATTTTCAATTTTAATAAAATCGTTCGAATTTACGTCACGTCACGTTTGCTTCGCGTGCTTCGTGCTAGGCCCACGGAAGGACTACAGTCACTGTGGTCATAATAATATGTACCTAGGTAGGTAGAAGCTATAATATTATACAGAGCACTGATTTGTATTATGAGCACCGCAACAAACATATTGAAATTGTCACAACCGTATGTATTATCACCAATACAAAACTTGAAACGACATAAGTACTATTGTTTAGGTCTAGCGCACTGCCATACACATGACCGGGTATAGACATGTTCGGGTCGGCTCATTAGATTCGGCTGTAGTATTTTAACAACAAGGCCGACCTGAAACAATTACAACACTTATTCGGCTTTCATTCGGCTCGTGCCGATCTGCAAACTTCGTCTACCCTTGCGTAAACGAATTGCGTCACACACACTTTTAATCACAATCTGAATCATTTTGAAGGATTTTGCTAATACATTGCTTCATATGTTGGAAAAATTTGTCTGGACGACAACGTAAATAACGCAATGAATATAATTGTTGAACTGTTAAAATGAAAGCCGTTGATACTGTTAGTGTGCTACGCAGTTACCCCGCAGGTCGGCTCGGCCCTATTTGTGCTGAGCTGAACAGCTTTTACCTTAACTTACATTATTATATTCGATTTGTCTGCCCGGTTTTGCCGAATTCTGCAACCCGAACATGTGTGTAACACCCCTTAGGTATTCCTTTGTTGCATGATGCATGCACGAATACCCGACTCTTTTGTTAAGTGTACCTACTTGTACTCATGACGTGTAAATTGTTACATTTATTATATTGGATGAGTTGTTTGCTATTAAGCTAAGTGTTTTGATTTTAAAAGATCATTGTGTGTTTAAGTTCTTCCGTTGAGCACCCGTGTACCAACACGATATGTAAGTAAATGTTTTTTTTTACCTCATCATCATCATCATCATTTCAGCCGAAAGACGTCCACCGCTGGACATGTGCGTCCTCCTAGCACCTCCACTTCGATCGGTTCTGTACTTCTCGCATTTAACGGGTTCCTGTGGCCTTCACATGATCGTCGCTCCACTTTGTGAGAGGCCTTCCAACGCTACGTCTTCCGGTATTTTACCTCTATCATATAATTGCTAGGTATGTATGCTGTTATCATGTACCTACATTATATACTATGTATTTGGCAATAATCGAATTGTAGGGTGGACGATTTAGGAACGATCTTATTCTTTTGTTAGTTTTGTTTGACCTTTTTTTTTTTTTCGAAGATGGGAAATCATCAAATGACCCCTCCCGCTCTGGGTGGAGCGGAAGGGAGTGTCAGACTCTTACTGACTAAAACCCACCCGTGTTCCTTCCTTAGCCCTTTATGTACCAGGGCAGCGGTAACCCTTTCGGACGATCCCGCTACCCCGGCAGGCTTCGGCCCTGTCGGGCCCCGTCAACTATGCTGACATCTCTTTGAGGCGCGCTTTTGTTTGACGTTCAAGTGCAGATTATCATTATACAGGGTGGCAGGGACATCGACGCCCAACCTGTTACATGGATTCAGTACATGATTCTAAACCCCCTGCGTTGAAATTGTTTGTAGGTAATTAAAAGAAATTGCTGTTTCATACATTTAAGATGCGGTAGCACTTTGCTGTGAAACTGTTTTTTTTTATAACTGACGTAAAAGTTAAACGCTGGGGAGTTTCGAATCATGTGCTGATGTCATGGTTACAGTTTGCGCGTCGAAGTCATATTGCAACTTCGATATTTATTCCCAGAAAACCGCTCTACGTTTTAATACATTTATTATTCTCCATGTGTCATACGCTTGTCAACTAATCTGACTCCTACTGTTTTTCTCTATTCTTAATACAAATTAATTTGTTTTATTTGTGCCATTTATTTATAATGGACTCGCGGATTTGCATGCTACAACTATGTCAGATTACAGCTTCTACAGTACCTCATAAATACATAATATAAGTTAGGTTAACGTTAGTATAATTCAAGTTAGGATAAGCGCATTTACCACATTGGGTTATAATTATAATTAAGTTATAAAGTAATGGTACATGTAAGTAGATAAATAAAAAAAAATAATCCCTTGAAGTAGACCATGAGCACCAATAGTTTTTCTGCAAGGTTTTAAAATTAAAACCTAATTTATTGTGATTATATCCATTTGTTACATTTTCAGACAATGTCAGTTCTTGTGTGGCTTTCTTTTTGCTCATTATTTGGCGCCACATTTTCCTGCGATGCTTACCTAAAGACCAACCAATGGTCCGACCGTTCCGTCATCGTCCAAATGTTTGAATGGAAATGGTTAGATATTGCAGACGAATGTGAGCGGTTTCTTGGGCCTAAGAAATATGGAGCCGTACAGGTATGTGTTGCTTATAATAAAGTAGTTGGAGTCCATAGTTTGAAATACAAAATGTTATTTAATTAACAGACTTCGCCGGCATCAGAGAATGTGATTGTATACCTCGATGGGAATATAAGACCTTGGTATGAGCGCTACCAACCCATATCATACAGATTGACCACCCGGTCAGGCGATGAAGCGGCATTCTTGAATATGACTACCAGGTGCAACAAAGTTGGCGTCAGGTATTTTTTTAATAATACGTAAAATTTCCATTTAGGAGTGTCTACCACAGCTAGAATAGTTCTCAAATTCCTTATTTCTGATGTTTATTGGTAGATGCAAGCAGCGCCCTAATTGCGTAATACACTATCAACCACAATGTGAATAATTTTGAAGGATATTGCTAATCCATTGCTTCATATGTTCGAAAAATTTGTCTACTCAAAAACGTAACGCAATGAATGTTGTGGAACTGTCAAAATGAAAGCCACTGATAGTGTGTTACGCAATTACCCCGCTGGCCTCATTCATTTCTGCCCCTACTCCGTTACAAATGCATTTATTGTATAGGGAGGATATTTGAGACCGGGCACTCCGGGCAGTAAGGGTCTTAACCATTGTACATAATGTACATACAGGAAAAAGGTCTGTGGAGACTGTCCTTAACTTTTTGAGACATTTGATCTGCATTAAGCTACAGGAAAACGGTCTTCCCTGTAGCTACAATGGTCGAGGTGCCTGCTATTGCTGCTCCATCCCAAAAATCCAGCCAGTATAGTAAAATTAATACAGGGTGGCAGGGACATCGGCGTATTACCACAGATTCAGTAAATGATTCTGGAACAGAATCTAGAAGAAAATGTATGGAACAGCTAATTTTTTGCGTATTTTTCCCCGTTCGCAAAAAATTTGCTGTTCCATATATTTTGACCGCATACATATTGCACTTTTGTAGGAAACAGTAGATTTTTTTTTTATAACCGACGAAATATGTCGACTTAGAAAGGTCCAGACTCATGTACTGACCCTGCCACCCTGTATTTTGTTAAGACTCCACAGTCTTTCGCTTCCTTTCTCTCTATACTCATTCTCCTGGCCTAATCCCAATTTATTTGGGGTCGGTGCCACATGTCCTTTTCTTCCATACTACTCTATTAGCCGTCATCTCGGTAGTCACCCCCTCTCTAACCATATCATCATTCACACAGTCCATTCATCGTTTCTTTGGTCTTCCCATACTCTCTACATTCACACTCAAAACTTTTCTCGCGACATTTTGCTCATTCCTCCGCATCACATGCCCATACCATGACAACAGATTTCCACACAACTTTTCAGTTACCGGTGCCACTTTCCTTTTTCTATACAGTTTTGATTAATCTCGTTACTATGCAATTGTTATAATAAACAATCAAGTAAATACTGATGCACATTGTTGTCTGTGTTAGGTCGATCGCCTCATGCGCTCATGATAAATGTTAATTTATTAATAGGTCAGCCTACAATTGTTTACTCATTTCATTTCATTTAGAAGTACACGATATCCTAACTTAATATTATAAATGCGAAAGTAAGTTTGTTTGTTACCTTGATCACGCCTAAACCACTGAACCGATCATCCTGAAATTTTGTATATACGTTGTCAGGTGTACAGAAACGGACATAGGGTACCTTTCATCCCGAAAAGAAGTGCTGTTTCCGACGAAAACAACAATAACTTTATTATGATAATAGATGGCGCCACGTGTCTTTCGATTCATGATTGAATTATATTAGAAACTTTAGAGTTTAGGTAATACGTTTCCGTGGAATAATTTCCGACCTCCACGTGGGCGAACCCGCGGGCAAAAGCTAGTACATTTTAAGTGCAAAAATTGCTTTCATGCTAACACCACATGCATTATATATTTAGATTTTACATTTTTATTACTCCAATTACTGCAATTAATTGAGAATTATGGATGACTACCTGACCCGGCAAACGTTGTTTTGCCATATAAATTATGTCTAGCTGCCCGGCGCTACTTTGTTCGCGTGGTGTCCTACGCCCTACCCTACTCCTACCCTACTCCAACACTACTCCTACCCTACTCCTACCCTACTCCTACCCTACTTCTACCCTACCCCTAACCTACTCCTAACCTACTCCTACCCTAATCCTACCCTACTCCTACCCTACTCCTAAATTACTCCTACCCAGAAACCATCCAGGAACCCGTTGAAATATACACACAAAATTTCATCCAAATCGGCCCAGCCGTTCTTGAGTTTTAGCGAGACAAACGAACAGCAATTGATTTTTATATACCTATATATACATAATAGAATGCAAAAGCAAAGCATAATTCTAGCAATTTAAAACACACTTCAAGAATTTCATTTCATTCTCTCTGTACCGTTTTGATAAATGTCGTTACTATGCAATTGTTATATTGAACAATCAATTAATTAGTGATGCACACTGTTATCTTGTATCAGTCTCAGGTCGATCGCCTCATTCGCTCATGATAAATTTTAATTGATTACAACTATAATCAACACGTTATATTAATAATGCACTTTGATATGTTCTGCTTCAGTGGGCGAAAAGATAAGTAGGAATTACCTGGGTTTGGATAAACCTCGGTAATTCCTATATATTTTTGATAATAATTATTGTCAGCTAACAATAATTATCCGTGTTAGGTACCTACTTACGAGTATTCGTCAGACTGACGGCAATAATGATTAATCCTCATATATTTAATTCTTCTGTACTTGTTTATGTCACTGAACTCCTTCTAAACGGCTAGACAGATTTTGATGAAAGATAAAGATAAAGATGGTAAGTGGCGCTGTTCAGGCAGAACAACGTTTGTCCGGTCAGTTAGTTTGTTATAGTCATCGGGACTCTTCGGTCGTGTCGGATTGCCGTCCCATTGGACTATGAGAGTGAGGGAAGAGGGAGTGCACCTGTGTCTGCGCACATACTTGTGCACCATAATATCTCCCGCGTCGAAGGCTAGTCTCTTCTGTTGAGATTGGCCGCCGAATTACGGTCTGGAGGACTTTATATTTATCGTCTAAACGAAAATTGCGCAACCTTCCATTACTTATGACACCATTTCATAATTTATATCAGGCGGCTTCTGATGGACCAATGATGGCAACTGTAAATGTGTGTGTATATGAAGGGAAACGCAATCTTAGCTAAGACGATCTCTACTTCTGATGCATCCTAAACTAAATTCACTATCCCTTATGAGCACTTCATGGAAAGTGACAAGAAATCTTTTGAGGTGTTAAAAACATCCACTTCTACTACTACACACTACTTCGCAGAGTTTACGTCGACGTCGTGTTCAACCATATGACGGGAGAACACAGTAATAGCGTGGGGACTGGTGGCAGTACCGCCACCACTCAAAATAACTCATTCCCTGGGGTTCCGTACACAGACCAACACTTCCATCACCCAGTGTGTGCCATGGAAAATCTGGATAATGCTACTGAGGTTAGTATTTTGATTTTGATGCAAATAAATTGACGAGGTGTTACGTGAATTGGCGTGAGAGAGGCAATGGGCTCGCTCCTTGTTACATGGGACTTAAGCATAACTGGCGACCTGCAGGTGTACTATAGGCACACTTTTTCCTAACTCTTCAGGCATGATGTTATGTCGTGTATAAAGTGACAACTGCCGTCAGATTATTTGCTTTAAAGTCAAATTCACATGATTTATGTGGTTTTTATCTTTGTAACATCCGATAAAGAGTATTAGGTTATCTTCACTCCTTCATTAGTTATTTTTGCCCGGGCAATTTTCTTTGTGTAATTTTTCATGACCATTTGCATGCCGTTGGCATATTCCAGGACTAAAAATCCAATTCTAGGATTTTACATATATTGGGCGGACCCAGTGCGGATTAGTACCCGCACTGGGTCCGCGTGGTGAATTTGATTTCGACCCACTCTTAACAGACAGGACGCCTGTGTTTCAGCAGTAGGAACATTATAGGCTGGTTATATTATATGGTTTCTTTCTCATGATTCAGGTTCGAGTTTGTCAGTTGTCTGGACTTATTGATTTAAATCAAACAATACCTTACGTTCGCTCGAAGATTATCGATTACTTGAACAATCTTATTGATCTTGGGGCAGCTGGTATAAGGTAAGATTCGATTTTTTTTTGTATTCGTCTAACATTAGCAATAAATTCCAAGAACCGTGACACCGATCGGAAAATGTTATTGATGGATTTTTTTACAAATTATTTTCCATCCAGAGTGGACGCCGCAAAGCACATGTGGCCAGAAGATCTTAATGAAATTTACAAGTACCTTCACAACTTGAACACAAATCATGGATTCCGAAGGAACTCAAGACCTTACATTTACCAAGAAGTTGCAAAAGGCGGTGTAGTCACTTATAATGAGTATAAAGACATGGGAGACATCACAGAATTTACTGTAAGTAACATAAAATCACTCCTGTTTTCTCCAACAGGGTTAGGCAGTGATGTAGGTACGTAGATATAGTACACCCATATTTGGCCTATTTTACTATGTTGGGGCCATATGTAATGTACAGTCACCAAAGGAGATAAGTAACCAGGATGTTTTCGAATTAAATTAGTTTGATAAATGAAATGTTTGTTTTCTGTTAATTAAATAAAAACTTTATCCGAAAATATAATTCCGTCTCTTACTAAACTTCAACTATATCCGACGACCCTGGTTACTTATCTTAGCTCGCACCGTGTATGTAATGCTGACGACATACACTTTATATTTTACCTCCCTGACGGGCTGGGTACTTACATCAGGGTATATATGTTCTGTGGCTACATCTTATCTCCTTTGGTGACCTCATTGATCTAAATTGTGTACCTACCTACCTACTGGGCCGGGATTTCGGACACTAGTGCGAATAGAAAGTTGCGCGAATTTTGACTTCCACCATCTTGAATTTTCATTTTGATATCCCAATTTGGTTATCAGCGACCTCGAAAACCATGAAAATGACAAGTATGTCAAAAATGTTTATAAAAAACTAAATAGAAAAAAATAATTACTGGTGAATTGTGGGTGTACTATACACCCCGGCCCAACTCTTCGAATGAATACAGGCGTGTTGTTATGAAGAAATCTCATCTCCGCAATTTTTTCGCGCAACTGTCATTTCGTGCAAATGGATTCGCAGAAGCGTCTTTCGCGCAAGTGAATTTGCGCAAGTGTCCTTCGTGCAAGTGACATTCACGCAAATTCCATTCGTGTAAAAGTTCACCCATTCGGGCAAAAGTCCATTCACGCAAAAGTCGAGTCGCGCGAAAGTCCATTCGCGGAAACGTCTTTTCACGCAAGTGTACCTTCCTGCAAAAGTCCATTCGCGGAATTGTTTTTTTGCGCAAGTGGATTCACGCAAGTGCCTTTCGCGGAAATGTCTCGCACAAGTTTCCTGCTACCCTGGGCCGTCGTCAAACAAAATTGGTATTCCGCAAAAAAATCTTGACTTTAAAATTTGTAGAAAAAAGTAAGTATACTTAATTGCATTTATTTCCACTAAGTCTCTTCTCTTGAATGGGGCCGGGTCATATGGAGACCGATAGATATCAAATCAAAATGTTAAGATTTTTTTGTGGAACTGATTAATTTTACGTTAAGAGTATTTAATTTTCCAGGCAGGTTCAGAATTAGCAAAATTTTTCTCTGGTGAAAAACCTTTAAAAAATTTAAGCTCATATGGAACTACAGGATTGGATATGATGCCGAGTGAGAACGCTGTGGTTTTCGTTGACAATCATGACACACAACGTGCTGAGGGTATATTGACATATAAAAATGCTACGATCTATAAGGTGATATTTTTTGTTCAAACAATAAGTTACCCTAGTCTTATTACATGCAAAATCTAATAACATCTTGTTTTATATAGCGAACTTGGTCTTTATTCTAAAATGAAAGGCCCCGTTACCACGACAAAACACTGAGGGCACTGAAGTCCATGCCTATAACATATTCTACTTCAGCGATACAACTATTAATATGTAGGGCACGCGTTATAGCGCGCCGAATTTTTCGTCATCAACAATAGACACAAGACTTTGTTTTTATTATTTTTGAAAAGCTTTAATAATTTTTCCTACAGGCAGCGCTAGCATTTCTTCTAGCACATCCCTATGGACAAGCTCGGATAACAAGCAGTTATTATTTTACTAATTTTGAACAAGGCTCTCCCGCTGATTCCAGCGAAAATATTACGCCTCCAGCTTTAGATACGGTAACTCTTAAATTACTTTTTTTCTTTTATTCTCGTTCTTATGGAAAGTGAACTGATACTGTATTGTTATATCGTTGTATCTAATAGGACGGACAGTGCACAGCTGCGAGTGGTTGGGTATGTGAACACCGCTGGAGTACCGTTTCCAAAATGGTTGCATTTAGAAATGAAGTTCATAAAACTAAAGTTCAAAACTGGTGGGACGATGGCAACAACCAAATCGCATTCAGCTTAGGGAATAAAGGATTCATTGCATTCAATACAGAAGGATCACTGAACAGAACGTTACAAGTATGTACCGATATCCCAAGAAAAGTATGCGCTTCGGGAGTCATTGCAGACAATGATTCCCGAAGCGCATACTCCCGTATTTCCGAAGACAGATCTTCGGAAATACGAACGCCGAAAGCGTGACGATGAGATCTAATTTACAAGGTGTCGTTTTACATCCTCGTCAAATTCAAGGAGGTAACTATGGTACCGATTCTTGACACGAATCAATAATAAAATAAGAAGTTTTTTTTTTCTAATTTTCGGAAATCGGCATGTGTGGGACACGCATTTTAAAACGCGGCCTGTGTGAGACCGTACT
The DNA here is from genome assembly GCA_947507525.1 of Apamea epomidion. Taxonomy (NCBI): domain Eukaryota; kingdom Metazoa; phylum Arthropoda; class Insecta; order Lepidoptera; family Noctuidae; genus Apamea; species Apamea epomidion. Next base: position 12,985,367 of record OX382237.1, read on the forward strand.
GTAACTGCCCTTTACACACACATAAAAACGCGGCCGCTTATACGATACCATAACGCGATTCTGTTCTTCGAAAGTGGTGTATTCTGAAATACTGTCAAACTTAAATAACTAAAAAAACAAGTATGTGTTCATTATTTTCCAGGGATCGTAATTTTATTTGATTATTTATGTCTTTCATAACAGTGTCCTGAAATTTGACGAGGATGCCATACAACAGCTTGTAGAGCTGTTAAAGCCATAGAAGTACTTGCCCATTTTGACAAAATTATAAATTAATACTCTATGCAATTCCAAAAAACCTACCTTGAGTGTCAAATGACGATCTGCACCTATCATTGCGCGTTTGTATGAAGTTTTCTCTCTGTCAGGTTATCTAGTCCGGTTGCAGATCGTACAAAGCGTGGCAATGCAAAACCTAGAAACATTGCCTCTGTGGGGGCTTAATCTTTGTCGCGACGTTCGTGTGAATTTGGAAACACGAAGATTACCGAAGCACATACCTTTTTGTGGTTTAACTGAATCTAACTTTCAAATTCGATAAAAGTTACATGAAGTACAGAGATGAAACTAGAAACTAGACTACGCCGAGAAAGACTTATATGAAACCAAAATTACAGACCGGACTTCCTGCTGGAACCTACTGTGACATTCGATCAGGACAGAAGCAAGGAAGTGCATGCACAGGAAAGACGGTCACTGTATCAAATACAGGTCTAGCATTAATAACGTTATCTGGAGTTGGAGAGGAATTGTATCTTGCCATACATGTTGGAACTGAGGTATGTAAAGAAATTGTTCGTTAATAGTATTCACTTGTTCTCTACAAGTGAATACTATCTTATTTTGGTCCCCATTTTATTGATGTTTGTATTGGGAATTTGGGATGCACGGAGACGTGGTCTCTATTTACCAGGGAAGTATGACAGAGCAAACAGCTTCATGGGCTCGCTTACCGAACCCTTAATAAATTTGGCCAAATGAAGAATTTCTGGGAATTTTCTTTTCTGTTTTGGTAATCTTTTCCGTTAATCGATTTATATTATTATTTTTTATATTATGTCGAATCTGTGTTTACTGTCATAGACACAACTTGGTGGCTTAGATAGGCCCATTAACTAAACAAATTGCTCTGAACTGCAGTCGTTTGAGTTCAGAGAACATGGGTGCCTGACACAGTTCTTGAAAATGGTCATGTCGCATTGTAAATAAGATTTTACTATCCTATCACTGTCACTATCACAATCTAGTGAAAGCTGAAAAAGAAAATAAATCAACAGTCTTAATTTGGAGATACAAGGTTATCGCCAAGTGAAATGAAGATCTGAATTAAATTTACCGATATTATATACGAAACAATAATTCAAATCTTCAGTACTTATGCTATCTCGATCATAATAATCGTTAATATTGATTTTATTTTATTACATATTAATACTGTCTCGTTGGTTTAGTAGTCGCAAGCGCTTCGGCTGAGCATGAGCTCCTGGATTCGATTCCCGGGTCGGGCAAAGAGTTATTACGTTTTACTATCTGGAATTTCTCAGTCCGGAATCTGGATTTCTGTCCGGTTGGTGGCAATAGGCTCGCCCCCTGTTACATGGGACTTAATCATTACTGACGAAATATGGGAGTACTATAAGTATACCTCTGCCCAACCCTTTGGAGCATACAGGCGTGATGTTATGTTTATATTATTACTCTTTTCAGTCATCTCTTCAGACTACGCGATAAGAAAGTTTCGGTGACCCAGGTTCAATTTTATGTTTGTATTGTACCTATTTATGGAGTCCTCCAAATGTAAAAAAGCTTATAAATTTTTCTAGTATGTTCTTTTGTAAGAATGTTATTTTCTTTTAATATAAATTAATTTATTTACCTTTCTTTCAAATTCTTACCTGCCTGTATCTTTTTAGCTAATTAGACATGAATACTTATTATATTTCATTACTGGCCATCTTCGTAACTCAAATTCATATTTTCTACATGATGTTATTCTACGAGCTGACATTATAGATATTATATCACTGAATTTCAGAAAATTGTTTTCTTTTGTTAACCTTTCTTGCTTGTACGTAGGTAACTAAGTTTTTGATTTCACTACTACTGCTTTTAATAAATGTGTTTATTTAGGAACTTTTCCTGACCTCATGAAGAGTGGTAAAGTCATACTATTACTTAAATCAGGGAATAAAAATAATGTTGGAAAACTCAGGCCTATTACTATATTTCCTGCACTTAGAAAAATATTTGAAAAGTTATTATTCAAGCACTTGTTAAAACATTTTAATTTAAATAGCCGCCTTTATAATGAACAATATGGCTTTACAAAAGTTCGTTTGACTACAGAAGCGGGTGTTGCTCTGCTGAAACACATATTTAACGCATGGGAGAACTTGCAAAATGCTATTGGAGTTTTCTGTGATCTCTCCAAAGCCTTTGATTGCGTGCACCAAGACACGCTTTTGCGTAAGCTACATACGTCGTTACGGTGTCCAAAACGAAGCTTTCAATGCATTCACAGTCTTATGTATAATAATAGGTTTCAATGTGTATAATATAAATGGTGTGAAATTTTCCGGGCTACCAGTTCAATTAGGTGTACCTAAAGGCTTAGTATTTGGTCCATTCTTGTTTTTAGTGTATATCAATGAGTATACTATTCTATTTAAAAGATATCTGTGATGTCGTACTGGTTACAGATGGTACCTCTCTAATTTTTAAATTAGACAGGAATGGACAAGATTTTCACGATGAAAACAATACACTCTCAGTGGTTACGAATTGATTTACGACAAATACTCTTGCAAGTAGTAGACAAGTTCTCAATGCCAAGAAAACGAAATGTGTAAAGTTCGCCTTACCGAATATTAAAAATGTAGGGTCCAAAATCGTCTTAGGTAAAGAGGCGCTTGAAACGGTGGACTCGGCAGTTTTTCTGGGCATAATAGTAGATGCCAAACTGCTACGAAATAAAAACTGATATTCACTTGTACACGTTTAATTTAGTAAAATAAAAAAATATTGTAAACAAAAACTTAATGAAGGACACAGCACAATTCTTAATATTTCAAAAGATTAAGTTGTAACTCTGAGGCGACGTCGCTGGTGTTAGAGCCCAATAAATTTCACTATTACGCGTCGGTCACGATACGTTTGAAACCTTCCTATGACTCCCGCAATTAATAAATAATCCTAAATGGGTAACAACGCAAGTCAATCTGTTATCAGTTAGTAAGGCAACAATTTATATGACTGTTTTAAATGTAATGTAACGTTGTTGTATTAACTACTAAAAATAAAAATAAACTATTAAATATACGCAAATCCGGTCTTAGATTCCAGGCTGGCAGTCGGAAGGCTCCTCACTGGCTGGTATCAGAATCCACCAGCGTTGGGCTCGAATCCCAACAGGAAGCTTGCAGTCGTCTGGTCCCAGACTGGCGGTGGGGATGAATTCAAGATCCGCCTACAGTCTTCGGACAAATCTACAGAAAATAACAAAAAATGATAATCCGAGACGCAGGCAGAATCTTTTATAACAAAAGAACTGAAGACAAGTTAAATTACATACCAAGTCTGAATGAAGAAACCTGACTCGCCTCGAGACAAGTTTTTGATGCTGTTCGTTTAATTTCGGGAACACTGCCCTTGGATTCAGTCGAACAACAAACGAACTCAGTCGTTCAAACCGTTATATCGTTATCTATAGTATCGTGGCAAATTATTACATGGTCAAGCGGAAAAAGATAATATCATAGACTCCCGTCCTGTGTCCAAAAAAAAACTTCTAATGAAAAATCTCCGTAAGAGAAAAGACACGACACTTTTAGATTCAAAACTCAAAACACCATATGAAGAAAATAACCTTTCTGATTAAAAATAAGGTGGGATTTGTAATAAAAGAAGGTCGTTCGTGATAGAATTATAATGTAGCATTTGCCAATGCTGTAATATGTACTATATCAAACTTAGCGGGGAGGCTTACTTCGGCCGTCTACGCTGTCAGGAAAATAAGATAATACACTGACGAAGTCGAAGTCGAAATGCAAAGTCCACAAAGTCACATCTTGTAAGATGTGGCTTTGTGCGGACTAGTACCTAACATCGAGGTACCTACATAGATATAAAGAAACACAACGTCACGCCTGAGACATTGTGCCGTGGGTGCCGGAAAATGGGCGGCCTAGGAAAAGCTGGCGCAAAACACGCGCATACCGGTGGGGTAATTGTGAAACATATTAACAGTAAGCAATGGCTTTCATATTGACAGTTCAACAAAAAAAAAAAAATAGACAGCTTTATTTTTTATTCTTTTAGCTATTCTCTCACGGATATCTATGTATTCTCTACAGTGAGGTTTTGACAAAAAATATTGAAGAGGTACTTATGCATTTTATTTTTAAAGGCGGTTTTTGTGATTTGTGTTTATATCGACTGGAAGGTTATTAAAAATAGTTGGGACTAAAAAAATTCTACACCTTCGACCATAATAATTATTACAAGTGGGCACTACAAATCTTCTCATATTATTGTTCCTTTGAGATCTTGTGCATATAATATTGTTTTTAAATTCATTGCTGCAGTACTGTACTAAGGCTACTGACAACACTACCCTCTCATGAACCGGCAGCATTTTACATTCCAAAAATAAGTCTGCGTAATTACTACTTTTACAGCGGTTTTTTTGTGTTTTTTTATCTACTAATAATTTCATGAATCTGATTTGCAATTTTTTTATTTTATTCAAATATGTTTTAAATGTGTTACCAGAGCACGCCAGCCCATAAAAAAACAGTGAGTCCACCAGCGTATAGTAGACCATGTACAATGTTGCCCTATCCAGCACAAAACTAAGGTGGTGGAATTTTACAAGTACATGGTATGTACTTGTAAAATTCCACCACCTTGGTTTACACAACACACATTAAACACTTATGTCTGAGTTTGTCACATAAGTGTATAATGTGAGTTTTCCATGAGAATCTGTTGTCTATGACTAAACCCAAGTACCTGTATTCCTCCACCACCTCAATGTTCGCACACTCACACAACGTAAGTCCACCAATGTGCAGACACTCATAGCTATGCCCCACTATGCGCGGCATACGTTCGATCTTTTTAAGATAAGAAGATCGTATACGCATACATTTGGTTTTATTGATATTAATTATGATGCCATTGTCATGAGCCCATTTGATGATATTAGTAAAATCCTCCTGAATGTTACTTTCAATTAGATTTAAATTTTTGTCTGCATAAACTAGACAAGTATCATCAGCATACATATATATATATATACGGCATTTACGAATCACATTGCACGTGCTGTTGACATGCATGATATATCCGACGGGACCAAACACGGATCCGGTTGGCACACCACACGTGACGTGTCTGGGCTCTCCGACGACGCCGTTAATGACCGCTCGTAGTGTCCGGTCTGTGAGGTAGGCACGGTACCACCTGTTCAGTGGTCCTGCGACCCCCACACACGCAATGGATTAGCAATATCCTTCAAAATGATTAAGATTGTGACTGATAGTATATATGTTACGCAATTCTGTCTGCCATACCAATATAATTTTTGTCTGTGCATAAAAACTCATAGTAGGTAGATAGGTATCCGAAGATACAAAAAAAGTTACGATGATAAAACATTAAGGTATTATAATTATGATAATAAGCGTATCTACAGATTGTGTCATTGCACAGCTTTATTATTAGTACGTATAGATTAAGTTTTAGCCTGGCAACATCAGTATGTCCAGCAGGTGTCTGCACGTATAGTTACCTAATTATAGCGATAAAATTTAATTCTACATCGCAGGTGTTATAACCCGTCCATTGTTTATTATAATAGCCTCCCGACGTGGCGTGGCATGTACAACGGTGGCCAAAACAGTTTTTTAATAATAGGGGTTAAAGAATGAAATTGCCGTTTTATTCTAATAGGTACTTCGAATTGACATAGAACCTTCATTCATGGTTTGAGATTTTTGAGTGATACTTTTTTCACATGGTACCTATGATGTTCTTCTTTTAAAAAATGTGCAACGTTCGATTATCGACTTTCAGTTGTTTTTTTTATTCAGCTTAGACAAGAAAGATGGATACTTCGAAAATTCGAGTTATTTTTCAATACGAGTTCCGACGCGGAACTAACGCGGCAGAAACAGCTCGCAATATCAATGTTGCGTTTGGAGAGGGGACTGCTAATGAAAGCACCGTGCGATTTTGGTTTAAACGCTTTGGTGATGGAAACTTTGATTTGAAGAACGAACCACGTGGAAGACCGCCCACACAGGTGAATAACAATGAATTGAAAGAGATGGTGGAAGCCGATCCGAGCCAAACTACCCAGGAATTAGCGGCATGGTTTAACGTTACCTTACCAACAATATTGACTCATTTGCGTCAAATCAATAAAAAAAAAAAATATGAGAAACGGGTGCCTCATGATTTGACTTATCTGCAGAAAGAAACGCGTGTTGAAATTTTTGTTGCCTTGTTGAATCGATACAGAAATGAAGGAATATTGGATCGAATTGTGACATGTAATGAAAAGTGGATTCTTTACGATAACCGTAAGCGAAAAATGCAATGGCTGGCCCCAGGTCAAACGCCGCAACAGTGTCCTAAAGCAAAGCTTACTAATAAAAAGGTAATAGTAACTGTTTGGTGGTCTCAGCATGGTGTTATTCACTATAGCTTTCTCCGATCTGGTCAATCAATAACGGCAGATGTCTACTGTGCTGAACTCCGAACAATGATAGCAAAACTAGCAGTGAAACAGCCCCGACTCATGATTCGATCTTCACCATTATTGCTCCATGATAACGCGAGACCTCATACAGCACGAGAAACCGTTTTAACTCTACAGGAACTGCAATTAGAAACCATTCGTCACCCTCCGTATTTGCCAGACCTTGCTCTAACGGACTACCATTTTTTTCGTGATTTGGACAATTTTCTACGTGTTAAAAAGTTTTCTTCTCAGGAGGCAGTACAAAATGCTTTCACACAGTTTGTCGAATCTAGATCACGAGAGTTCTATCGCAAAGGCATAAATGACCTTCCTATTAGATGGCAGCAATGTATAGATAATAATGGTAATTATTTTGATTAAATAAATATGTTAAATTAAAAAAAAAAACGAATTTCAATTTTTCAGTACAAATCTGCAATTTCATACTTTAACCCCTAATACAACTTCCGTGACAGTTTTACAAATGCTTATCTAGCAACAACGCCCCCCCTGTCAATGTCATTCAGGCGCCAAAAGATCCTTATAGCACTATTGTACGTTCTCATGCACTCTGGGCATCTTGCCCGCATCGGCTGTGCCGACTGGCTAAAATGACGGTGATCGACATCACACAGCACGGAGGTGAGGTGGACTGCTCTGGTCTCAAGTGAAGTCTTGCGGGTTGTACCCACTAGGTTGCTACCTATGGTGGTCCATGTGACAATACCTACCTATTAATGCCGTCAAGTAGGGTTTGGTGAGTTCTGGCTGGAAGGGTATAAAGGCAAAAGTGGCCTTTCAACATTGTCTCTTATCTGTGGGCTGGGAATCCACCAGCGATTCCTTTGTAACCTATGACGGACGTCCAAAGGAGGCGCGGTAGCTACTAACAATTCAGTGAGTGATTTTGTATCGGCCTTCTCTAGATCATGCTTCCGATACCACCTACCTAGTACCTATAGTGGATTACTTTACAACATAATACATATTATCATTTAGGTACCAACCTATTATTGTAGTAGTGGATGCTTCAAGTGATAAGGAAAAACAGAAGCACTTTTCTTTTGTAAAGAGTACTTTTATTGATGGCCTATCATTTTTACTAACACTTATATAAAGTACCTCCTTCTATACTAATTCCTTATGCATTGGTGTGTTATAAATTCCAGCTGGTTTGTATAAGAATTGTGCAAAACGTTAGGTACCTATTTACCTACTTAATAACTTAACACATAGATAGGTATAACAAACACATATGCTTAGGATGTTTTGTAAAACACGTCAATGCCTCGCCATTCTTTAAAATGATTTGCCGATTTTTACTAGGTACCTTCAATAGTAGGTACCTAAAATGAGTTCGGGTTTTCCAGCATTTGGTTTTCAACACGGCGCTCATTCTGTTCCCGATCGCCTAAAATCAAATTTTTTACAATCAGTCATCAACATATTTGTTTTATACCGTTTATGTAGAACCAGCCTTTAATTATTTGTTGCGAATTATTTTAACAGTGTAGGTACCACTCAGGCTTAATATACATGGACCTTACACGACTTCGCTTTTTATTTGGAACGCAGTCATCAAAAATAGAATTAATTATATTGTAGAAATAATTTAAACGCATTTGCAAATTTAACTCATACATTGGAGCCCAATCTACGACCGCAATTGATAAGTACAATGAGAAAAAATCGGCTTTATGGAAATTGCAGCCTATAGGTTGTACCCGCAGTCAGTGCTGCTGAAGCCGCGTACAGGCGCTCGCTGGCGCACGCGCAGACTCGCCGACACATCGACCGGAACGAGCGGCGCAGCCGCGCGCCGCCGCGCGCACGCTCACACTCCCTTCCTCCGCGAATGTACTCAACACTAGATCTAATTGTCAACCATTGCAATTGTCTACTTTATTAATCTGAGTGAACCCACAATAACTTGGAAAACATTAAAAATAATTGAGAATGTGAATTAAAAATTATTTACTGCCCAACTTTCTGGTTGACACAATAGTTTATATTTGCTTTTCGGGACTCCTAATAATGAAGGAAGCATAGTCTACTTCGGTCTTATGTTTTATTTTTTCTATTTTAACCGGTATTGCCTCTCTTATCTTCACGTGTTTTTCTAAATTTTCCACAGTCGTTTCCTTCCGCAGACGCCATACATGCAAATATATATTTTTCTCTGTTCCCTGAATTTCTGTTGAAACCGTGCCACCTCCTTTTCTCACATCGCTATTTGGATATCTGTTTTTTTTCTTTTTACTAATATCCATCTTTCCTCTTTTTCTTTTTTTTTCATTGTTCTGTTCTACAATAACTGATTTATTTAAACTCCTTTCAATAAATGTTTCTTGTTTTTTTTCCGATAGTTACTTTGTTCGCAGATTTCGTGGCCAGACATTCATTTCCAAAATTAATAATTACCTCCGTTTGTTCTTACACAATTACCGCGCGGTTTATTTTTGTAAAATTGAGGCTTAGAAATGGTAGCAAGAAAACAACTGTAGGTACGTAGGTAGCATGTAGAATCAAAAAGATTTAAGTTTTGTACCTAGGCACCGATACGAATAAAAAAGTAAGAGACCTACACTTCCTTAAGATAGTACGTGTACACAAGAATTGTTACAAACAACTGTAAATCTAAATAGCAAATATTTAGGGGGTTTTATTTGTAAACGATGATTAAAGTTAAGGGACGTTTAAACGTCAAAAATGTATGGTCTAACAGTCGCTTATCATTACTTTACTTTAAGACGTAACGTTTATTAATAAAGGGATTTTGTCTATTACATTTAATTTCAAATTATTTATAGAAAACCAGTATTCACAGACAGATAGGTAAGGTATTTGTATTCAAAATTATCAGCAGCACCAACAGCACCGATGTCGTCAGCAAATATTATTTTACCTTCATCATCATCTGCCTAGCCTTTTCCCAACTATGTGGGGGTCGGCTTCCAGTCTAACCGGATGCAGCTGAATACCGTATTTTACATGGAGCGACTACCTGACCTCCACAACCCAGGTACCGGGTAATACGATACCCCTTGGTAAGACTGGTTTTCAGACATTCGGGCTTCTGACTACCCGTAACGACATCTGTGAATCTATGAATGGCAGCCGGGACCAAGGGCTTAACGTGCTTTCCGAGACACGTAGGGGTCTCGGTATGTAGAGATGGTCACCCATCCACAGACAAACTGCGGCAAGCGTAGCTTAACCTGATTGATCGAAAATATTATTCAAAATTTTGTGCGGAACTGTTTTGCTAACCGTATGCAGGTAATTGTAGGTAGCTACTTCTGTGTTCTGACGTGTAAAGTGTTATATTTTCAAGTTAGATAATGTTGTTTGCCATTATGTTAAAGTGTTTTGATTTGAAAGAGCATTGTTGTTGTGTTTAAGTTTTCCTGTTGAACGATTGTGTTAACACAATAGGAATGTAAGTAAATATTCAAGTACTTATTTTAGTTTGATTTATTTTGTATCTAGGTACATTACAAGATATTTTAACAGGAATATTTTATCATAAGGAAGGATCGACTTTTTGTGTTTTTACTTACCTATCTATACAGGATAATTTTTTAACCAGTGCGCAAACTGTAACGAAAAATTCAGCACATGACTCTAGACTTCCTAGCGTAGAAATTGTTCGTCGGTTATCAAAAATCAGCTGTTTCATAGAAAAGTCAAAATGTATGGCAGAGCTAATTTTTTTTTACCAGCTGACGACCAATGCCCCCTGCATTGGGCTGGCTTCGGAATCATGTACTAAATTCATGATTACAGTTTGCAAACTGGTTAAAAAATTAGCCTGTATATTAAAATATATACAGGCTGATTTTTTAAAGACCAGCCATATTTAAGGATGTGGTACAGACCATCAAGCTGAACAACTTTCTCCATGGGACCAACATCGTAATCGCGAATAAAAATTCAGCCGTCCCATACATTTAGGTCGAGTAGGTATTGAAGCTTTCTATGGGACAGTTGATAAAATTTTCGCGATTACGCTATTTGTCCCATGGAGAAAGTTGTTCAGTTTGATGGTCTGTACCACATCCTTAAATTTGGCTGGTCTTTAAAAAATCAGCCTGTATATATATGTATATACATATATAATTTGGCGTTTCCACAGTAGGTACAGACGCCAGAACATCAAGCTACTACAATATGTCAAATTTCTTTAATAGATTTTCAACTTTATTGCTAACGCATTAAGGTTCAAGGTTGATTGGGAAAAATTGACAGTTTCGTGTAGCTTGACCTGCTGCCGTCTGTACGTCTTTTTCTACGATACTTTCCGACTATAGCCGTCTTCGCAGTATTAATTTCATTCTTAAGTTCCTTACATTTGTTACATTTTCAGACAATGTCAGTTCTTATGTGGCTTTTTGTCTGCTCATTATTTGGCGCCGCATTTTCCTGCGATGCTTACCTAAAGACTAACCAATGGTCCGACCGTTCCGTCATCGTCCAAATGTTTGAATGGAAATGGTTAGATATTGCAGACGAATGTGAGCGGTTTCTTGGGCCTAAGAAATATGGAGCGGTGCAGGTAATCGTCGATATTGAGCTTCTACACACTATGCCAGCCTGATTGCACCTTAAGTGCAAATGTACCACTGGCAGTGCATAATATTATGAAAAACAATACTGAGGCCGGAATGGTATTATGAGCTCAACTGTCACTAATGAGACACAATTACCTTTTCTACTGTTACCGAACTCAGACAAGCGAATATAGAACGATACCTATTCAATAGGTACAGATGTCGCTTTGAGCATATACATGAAGCCATTACAAGCATATACAAGATTGGTTGAATCGGGTTTTAAGCTCAGTTCCTCCGTTTCGTGTCCTTCACTAGGTGTCATTTCGTATAATGTTTAATCTTCAAACCTTGTTGAGTAACCTTCCACAAAGAAGTTGTATGACATTTCCACAGCACATACCACACGAGATAGTGTTAGTCCATCTTGCCCTCCAAATCTCACTAACCCATAGTTTGCATACCTACTATGCAATAAGTTTTTTAACCAACAGACTTCGCCGGCATCAGAAAATTTGGTTTTAAACCTAGAGGGCGGTATAAGACCTTGGTACGAGCGCTACCAAGTCATGTCGTACAAACTGACCACAAGGTCAGGGGACGAAGCGGCCTTCTTGAACATGACTACTAGGTGTAACAGAGTTGGCGTCAGGTAAAGGTTTTTCTCATTTCCATGTTATAGAATCGTCATCGATATGAAAATAGGACAGTCGATTAAATCATTATCATCTAAATACCTCACTATGTTTGCTACTGTTTTGCTAAGTGTCTTCTCTTTACAACAGATCATTAATATCCTCCCTCCCTCCATTTCAATTTATTTCGGATCGACCCACTTTGTATTTACGACTACTTCGTTGATCTCGTGGTCGCAAGCGCGACTGCTGAGCTTTAGGTCCTGGGTTCGATTCCCAGGTGGGGCAAAGTTTTAATGGGTTTTTCCATTAGGAATTTCTTAGGAACAGCCTGGAGTATGCAAGTTGACGGTGTGAAACCTCGGTGCCTCGGAAAGCACGTTAAGCTGTTGGTCCTGCGCCTGATGTCTCTCCGGTCGTGTCGGATTAGGTACTCCATTACGGATTCGCTCATCGAACTATGGAGTTGAGGGAAGAGGGAGTGCACCTGTGTCTGCGCACACACTTGTGCACTATAATATCTCCCGCGCCGAAGGCTAGTCTCCTTTGAGATTGGCCGCCATGGCCGAATTACGGTCAGGAGGACTATTAATTGTAAGTTATTTTATTGCAGGTACATCGTCTTCACATATTTATTATATAACATATGAAAGTCACTATAGATCTTCTGGTTCATTCTTTAAAGTGCGTTTCAAGGGCCTACTTCAAATGATTGATTTGACCAGTACAAATTTTTGTTCCATACATTTTGATCAGCCATGTCATCTTTCACATATTTGTCACTTTCACCGGTGTACTCATTCTTTTTCTGATCCTTTCCCGACCTAACTCTTACCATGCTCAACACAGCTACATGCAGTTGCCTTTCATTGATCCCTTTAGTATCCCAACATTTCGAGATTCTCGTACAAGACAATTTCTATAGATACTAGTACTCTATCGAGACAATGTGATCAAGTAACGTGTTTGATAACACCACTCTTTCGCAGAATTTACGTGGACGTCGTTTTCAACCATATGACGATACCCCAGAACACAATAGATGGAGTAGTAGGGACTGCTGGCAGTACTGCTTTCCCTCTTAATTATTCTTATCTGGCGGTTCCATATACAGAAGAGCATTTCCATTTTCCAGTGTGTCAAGTCGAAAATTATGAAAATGCTACTGAGGTTCGTTTGTGCCTCGTATTATTACTTTTTTCAATGTTTCATTTCCCCCCATTCATTGGTTTCTGTCATTATATCCTCACTCACATAGGCTCCTTAATAAAATATGTTTATTTTTTTTCTCTTGAATCAGCTTCGAGTCTGTCAATTGGGTGGACTACAGGACTTAAATCAAACAAAGCCATACGTTCGTCAAACGATTATCGAATACCTCAATAAACTTATTGATCTTGGAGTAGCTGGTATCAGGTAAGATTTGAATTTGATGTGTATTTGTCTAACGAATTGCTCTCCAAACAATGTCAAGCTAATGCGAATATTGGACGAAAAATCCTAACTTAATTATTTTTCATCCAGAGTGGATGCTGCAAAGCACATGTGGCCAGAAGATTTAAGTGAAATTTACAAGTACCTAAATAACTTAAATACAAATCACGGATTCCGAAGGAACTCCAGACCTTACATTTACCAAGAAGTTTCGAAGGGGGGTGTAGTCACTTTTAATGACTATAACTATATGGGCGACATCACGGAGTTTACTGTAAGTAATTGGATCATGGTTGCTTTTCATAAGCATGGAGTCTACACCTGTTTCTTTATAAATGTTGATGCTGAGCATCATAATAATATCAATTAGGCCTTAATCCGTGCAATACCGCATGGCCCTATCATCTAATCTAAATTAATATTATCAAGAGGTAAAATTGTTTGTTTCTTTTTCGAAGTTATTTTTGATAAAAAATATTTTACTGATGAGCTTTAGGTTTAACTTTAATCGGTGATACCGATTTATGGTAGATAAAGTTGATTTCAACGCGGTTGAAGTCACGGGCTGAAGCACGGTCAGAAGCTAGTTGTTAATATTTTTGCTGAATCAGGTTATATCATAAACGTCCTAAAATATTTTTGTCTCACAGGATAATTTCCGAACATTTTAACTATATTTATTTATTTATATGGCACTTCAACGACTTACTCGCTACGACATACACAAACAAAAATCACATACAGTTTTAGGAATCGTGAGTTCGTCACATAAAGAAGTGCACAGCACTAGCACAGAAATAAATAGTAAGTACAAGATATCATTAGTTGAATTACACAATATAAGATATAAACGAATGTAAAAGCAAAAGTAGCATTAAAAATTAAAATGAGCAATGTTCACAAATACGATCGAAAATACAAAAATAATTTAAAAAAAAGCATCAAAAAGAAGGAGACTGGCAGGGAAGGGAAAGGAAGTACTTAAATACATATAATAATGGGTGGCTCGTATCGCACAAACGACTCGAGACTTGGAGCTGGTTACTCGAGACTCCGAGCTGGTTAGAAGTTTCGATCGGAATTGTCGCAAAGGGTAGAGTAGATGTCGATGCTATTGGTTCGTGTAGCAGTTTTATTGTATTTTCCCATTAGACGGTTCATGGGTGCGGTGCTACCAAGGTTAGTACGACTTGCAGGTAAGGCAAAGGTAACGGTTTCGGGACTAGATCTAAAAGAGTTCTGTCGGGGTACAGCTATACTTAATTGAATTAATTCCGCCAAAAGATCGGGAACATTTAGTAAACCGTTTAAGATTTTATAGAGAAGGATTTGGTTCGTCACGTCTCTTCGGTGTTCAAGTGAGCACATTTTAAAATGACTGAGCCTTTGATCGTAAGATAAATCCCGTGGACAGTTAGGGCTTATAAAACGAAGGTATCCAGTGAAGCTTCTTTGGATACGTTCAATCCTGTCTACGTGAACGCGGTAAGTAGGGTTCCAAACTGGCGATGCATAGTCCAGTAGACTTCTCACCAGAGTATTAAAGAGCATCTTGAGGGTAGAGATCGCCTGGAAATCCCGACATATTCTTTTTATAAAGCTAGACATTTTTGCAGCTTTGGCAGTGATATTGTCGATGTGGCTAACGAAAGTGAGTTTTGAGTCGAGGTGGACTCCCAGGTCACGAATCGTGTCCACTTTTTGAAGTGTTACCCCATTTATTGAGTAAGATGTAGGAATAGGTTTTCGATTTTTGATGAATGTTATGTGTTAGCACTTTTTCACATTGAGACATGCGGTTTTCTAAGTACCAGTCGTGAACTGCATCGAGGTCAGCCTGGAGCAAATGGACGTCGACGGATGAGTTTATCTCTTTATAGATTTTTAAATAGAGCAATTGCTGTATTTTACTTAGAGAACTAAGTATGTCATTGACGAACATTAGAAAGAGTATTGGGCCTAGATGCGATCCTTGGGGGACTCCAGATGAAAAAAAATAAACTGGTGATTCATATCCCTTTACAACCACTCTTTGTTTTCTTTCTCTGAGATATGATTTATACCAAAGGAGTAACTGACCAAATAGGCCGAAACTTTCAAGCTTCTTTAAGAGGATTATATGGTCCACCTTGTCGAACGCACTGCTGAAATCAGTGTAAATTGAGTCGACTTGGGCGCGAGAGTCCATCAATTTACTTACTACATTGACGTAGTGGACCAAATTAGTAGTCGTAGATTTACGAACACAGAAACCATGTTGTTCAGGTACTAACTGAGGATTGATGTATGATGAAAGTAAAGGACATAGCAGGGATTCGAAAAGTTTTGCGAATACTGAGAGAAGTGAAATAGGACGGTAGTTCAGGACGTCCCTAGAATCTCTTTTTTTGAAAATCTAGTAGCACACTTTTTTACAAATACTGGCGGCAAACCATCTGGCCTTGGCCCTTTGCAGATGTTGAGTTTGTTTAGTGCTTTCCGGACGTCTCGTTCCGTAAATACTAATTTACCTAATGCATGCTGATGATACTTGGGTCCTATTTGAGCTACGACAGGTGAACCAATCGAAGGAGTAAAGTTAGAGGAGAAATGCTTAGCAAAAAGGTTGCATACTCCATCACCAGTAGATGCTGTTTCATTTCCTAGATACATCTCTGAGGGAATGTCGTTAGACTTTGACTTTTTCGCCTTGACGAAGGATCAAAAGAGACTCGGATTATGTTTAATATTCCTTTCAGTGAAGCACATGTAGGTTTTATAACAGCCGTTCATCATGGTTTTCGATCTCCCCTCTAATAGTCTATATTCGATGTGGTCCCTTGGGTTATTATACTTTTTGAAACGTGTTCGGTGATTTTCTTTTTCGTTTAGGAGTCTTATGAGTAGTTTAGAGAACCAGGGGGGATACTTATCACTCGGTTTTTTTTATTTTGGAACGTGCTCAACCACTACATCATTAAGGTGCCTATATAGGTGTGTCACCATAGCATCGACATCGTGCAAATCTGAGAAAATATCGTCCCAGTTAATGTCGCTGATCTTACCATTGATTAAAGTATAATTGGCTTTTCTAAAGTTGTATCTAACAGGAATTTTACTCTTTAATAATGCGGGGGACGTGTCTTTTATTAGTACCTTTTATTTATGTACTTTATGCCAATTTAAAGTAATTACTAAATCTTCTAAAAGTTAAAACAAGGTTCAAGAATGGATTTTCATAGCTCATTACGAATCGATCGTAGGTTTGAACTCAGACAGAAGCTTTACTTTATGTAAATTATTTCATCACCAGTCACCACTGCTCTCAAAACGGTGAAGGAAAACATCGAGAGGAAACCGGCATATCCTAGAACCAAAAATTCGAAGACATGTGACATCTACCAACCTGCAATAGGCCCACGTGGTGGATTACGGCCCACTCCCTTTCGTTAAGAAGAGCCCTGTGTCCCAGCAGTGGGAACATTAAAAGTTTGATTATGTATGTACACAATACACACGACTACTGTCAGTTGGAATTATATAACCCGTCACAGTTCATCTCAGTACAAAAGCCGACAATACCACTTTCTCTCACTGAGAGGAGGCCTATGTCCCAGCAGTAGGAACATTATAGTCTATTTATGCAAGATTGTAAATTGCTGAATCATAGAAAACAAAATGAAAATTAATTTGTAATTTTCATTAACTACAGTGGTATAGCCGTGCTTTTTATTTTGAAAAAGCAATTTTCTCATAACCTCAATTACTTTATTAGACTCGTATATATAGTCATCTCAGTTACGTTATTTTTATACGTTACGTTTTAAGTTATTTTTAGTAACAAAATAGAGACAGTAGGTAATTATTCAAAATCAATTATGTCGAAAAATACATACATTATTTTCCAGGCGGGGTCAGAATTATATAAATTTTTCTCTGGCCAAAAATCTTTGAAAAATTTAAGCTTATATGGAACTACAGGACTAGATATGATGCCAAGTGAGAACGCTGTGGTTTTCGTTGATAATCATGACACACAACGTGTTACTGATGGTATATTGTCATATAAAAATTCTACACTCTATCAGGTAAATGCAATCTTTTCATTAACAATTAGATTAAATGTAATATGTATGGATAGTTTCATGGAATGACAATAACTCATATTTTCGTAATCATCACTCATGTAATCGTAATCTGCTAGATTTTTATAATATAAAAATCTAGCAGATTACGATTGTTCAAACGATACTTGAAAACATGAGTTATTGTCATTCCATGAAACTATCCATACATATTACATTTAATCTAATTGTTTTATAATTATTTTTAATTATATTATTATCTCATTTATCTTAATGTAATCATATAAATTATATTTTTAAATATTAGAATATAAAAAGTATAAAAACATTTAAAAATATAAAAAATAGTAGCCCATCGGTATCAGGAACAGGGTCCAAGCTACCGGTGGTCAGGGCTCCAGAGAGAGGAACCTCCTGACAATGCGAGCCGTGTCCAGAAGTACCGCTTTTATATTATTATTATTATTAATATTTAATTACATAATTATTTCTAATTATACGAATACCCAAGATTATATAGATAGAGAAAAACCATTACAATTATTTTTTTCTATTTGCTACAGGCAGCTCTAGCATTTCTTTTAGCCCATCCATATGGCCAAGCTCGGATAACAAGCAGTTTTTATTTTACTAATTTTGACCAAGGCCCGCCAGCTGATACTAGTGGAAATATTCAGGGTCCAGTTTTTGATGAGGTAAGTCTTAAATTATTTTGTTCTTAAATTATAGAAAATAAACAAAGTTAACACTGATACTTTATTGTTATATTATCTTTTAGTTAGGACAGTGCACAACTGAAAGTGGTTGGGTTTGTGAACATCGGTGGAGGACCGTTTACAAAATGGTCGGATTTAGAAATGAAGTTCATAATACTGAAGTTGCAAACTGGTGGGACAATGGCAATAACCAAATTGCATTCAGTTTAGGGAATAAAGGATTCATTGTATTCAATACAGAAGGAAGTGCGATTAGCAGCACGATACAGGTATGTACGTACTTTAGGATTTGCCGATGAGAGACCTACACAAAACTAGACATACTAAATTTCTTAAAGCCATTGTATCAAATAAAATTATGTTCAAGAAAATCCAACCAGTAGGTAAATATTTTTAGATACAAGAAAGATTTTTATATGAAATCAAAATTACAGACTGGACTCCCAGCTGGAATCTACTGTGACATTAGATCAGGAGAGGTGCAAGGGAGTGCATGCACAGGGAAGACTGTGACTGTATCAAATACAGGTCAAGCACAAATAACGTTATCTGGAGTCGGTGAAGAATTGTATCTTGCCATACATGTTGGAACTGAGGTATGTAAAGAAATCAAATAACTGAATCCTACAGCGTATCATCTCGATCAATTTGTAAACCAATATAAGGTTCTCTTGTCCACTTTTGAATTGGGGTTGGCACAAATGTTTTCTTCTTCCATCCTTCTCTGTTAACTGTTACAATATAATTGACTTCGTTTTCATTCATATCATATCTTACACAATCCACCCAGCTTTTCTTTGGTCTGCTCCTTCTCTTCCGTCCATCAACATTTATGTTCATCACTCTTTTAGTTGTAACATAATGTGCGTTCCCACAGTTGTCTTCATTCATTCCTCCAGGTCAGAACAAGCATTCTGTTACCGTTAGGCGATGATCTGACTATTCCCCACGACACGTTTTATCCACAATCAGTACACAGACACAGCTCCAACTTTAACATAAGACTACGACGATTTAGTGACATCCAAGGGTTGGGAATGTCGCCCACATTGATTGATATCATCTTTTCCAATAAAAAATATACTTATAACACAGTTTAACTATAAAATTCATTGTATTTTATTAATAGTATATTTTATTATGACAGCTCTGACAACGACGTTTAATACATTGCCATGGCAACTTTTCTTTCAAATCCTTACCGGCCTGTATCTTTTCAGCTGATTTTACATTGATACTTGACAAAACCATGGCCACTATCATATCTCAAATTCATATTTTCTACATGATATTATTCCACGAGTTGACATTATAGATCCACGCAATGCAAGGATCAGTTCCCGGTTCGCCTCTAAAGCGAACACATTAAAGCTGATACTCCAGGGCCATCTATTCCGGGAACACCCAGCGTACTTCTCCGCTCCGGTACCACCTGACGGTCCCTACCTACACCTCCGTCCTCCATCGTCCTCTTAATATCTGCTCTACGTCATGATTTATCGTTTTCGTTGTCGTTTATTAGCCCCCCTAATGTAGTTACCGTGTCATTTATGGCTTGTTCTGATACTTGTTAGTCATTTACTAATATTTCATAGTCATTGAAATGAAACATATAATCGGTTTACGGTTGCTATATATTGATTATTATCAGATATTATTCTTTTCAGTCGGCTCTTCAGACTTCGCGATAAGAAGCTTAGATGAGCCGAAGTCAATATGATAATATTGACTTCGGCTCATCATGAGACATAAATACAATCATGTCAGCATTTTCAACTGTGTGGTTTCTGGAAATTTCTTTATTTGTTATAATATTATATCATTGCAATATTCAAAATGTTTTTTTTTTTTGTCAAAGATCCTACATTTGTGTTTTTTGTTAACTTACCAACATAGTCTTTTGACACAAAATACTTAATACAGAAAAATATATAAGCATGAAGAGCACAATGGTATCATCGTTCGTAGGTAGATATACCTACCCAACTACTTACCCTTACCCTGCAGTGAGACACTCTCCACTTCAATTATAATCATAATTCATCAATCAATATTCTTCAATCATAATCAATTACAAAATTAGACATACACAATATGAACATACACACAATGTCAAATAATACGAGGAGAAGCGCTAACATGAAGCTGCATCCACCTCTGTATCAGGGACAGGTCCCACCGCTTGGGCAACACCCTCAGGAGACTGTTTGAGCTGCTTTGTAGGCGACATAATAGTGAAGCGCTCCGTTTCCTTATGATCGCGAGAAACTCATCCGTCCGCGCCTCAGCAAACATTGTCGAAGCACTACAAAACCGCGGAAGCCCTAACAGTATCCTGAAAGCATTGTTGTACTGCACGCGCAGTGCACTGTACGCCCGCTGCGTAAAGTTGGTCCACAGATTGCACGTGTAAAACGACTGACAATATGCCTTAAATAATCCTTCCGACCTTTACAGGTCTAGTACATCGCGCAAACCTGCGCGCCAACATATTACACCGGACAGACAGCGCCCTGCGCTCCCCTCAATGTCCAAATTGTCACACAAGTCGTCAGAGACCCAGTGGCCGAAGTACTTGAATTGATGCACTCGTTTTAAAGGAATGCCGCAAAGAGTGACAGGAGGTACAGATGAGTAACATTTGGTACCGGCTTTGAAGATCATGAATTCACTCTTTTTAGCCTTGTAACTGAGCCCATGGGCCTCCGCATATGACTCACAAATACGTAATAACTTACGCAAGGCCCCGATCGATGGGCTCAGCAGCACCATATAATAATAATAATAATATTTATTTTTCAAAAAAAGTGAGGTACATACAGTCTGTTACAATAAAGATAAAATTATACAATTTAGGGAAAAAAACAAAAGAGATTTACAACAGAATTGAATCTGGCGTCCTAGCTAGGTTACATGGTAACCTGTATTAAGGTTCATATCATCCGCGTAACTTATATTGTTCATACACACTCCGTCTATGGAACATCCAATGTTAGTGCTGCTGAGCTCACCGATCAGGCGGTTCATATACAGGTTAAAAAGGCGAGGCGAGGATAAACCCCCTTGTCTTACTCCGCACTCCAACCTGTACACGTCCGAGCTCGCATCCATCCATCTAAGGGTATTCTTCTGTTTACTGTACCAGTACCGAAGCAAAAATACAGTCTCATGTGGCACATTTGTTTCACATTGTAGCTTCTGCCACAGCTTGTCATAACACATCCGATCAAAAGCTTTTGAAAAATCTAAGAAGCATGCATATACTGGTGTGTTTCTGTCCGTTTAGTACTGAACAGTCTGCTTGAGACAGATGATAGCACTCTCAGTTGACAACCCGGGTCATGACATGCAAATGTAGTACTTTAGCTATGACAGTCGCAAGCGAGATCGGTCTGTAGTTGGATAGATCCGATGAGTCACCCGTCCTATCTTTGACAATTGGCACTACGACTGTGTGCATTAAGTCATCGGGTAAATAACCATGACTAACACACAAATTAAATAATAGTGCAAGAAATCAAATGCTCGATGCTAAGACTATCGTGACCTGGTGACTTACCTCTCACCATCCTCTTTATAATTTGGGCCACATCCTTGGCGGAGAATCTGACGTTAACATGCCCAAGACGGTTCTCAGCAGCGAGTACCTGCGACGCAGACCCGAGCGATGACACCACACTAAAATACCTCTGAAAGGCACAAGCGATGTCCCGCGGCTCATGCGCTCCACCGACACTCGCCGGAGAGTCCGACCTTGGATTAAGTTTATGTGTATGTTTCCAAAAATCACCAAAGCTCTTATTCGAATGATGTCCTGCAATGATGTCCATCTTCATCTGACTTTCATTATTTTGGCAGTACTTCAGTTTTTCCTTAAAAAGTTTCCTAGACTCACATATATTGTCATAATCATACCCAGATCTAGAACGTCCACAAGATACCCACATTTGAAAACAAAGCCTGGCCCGCCGGTGAGCGTCACTAACAAGCTTATTCCACCCCGTTACATATTTAAAATTGCTGCGCTTAGGTACGATGCAGCTTCTCTTAGCGGCTTTGGACTCATTAGAGAAGAACTCACTTGGATGCGCATTAAAGTCTCCGAGAATGAACACAGATTCCACATCACAACTTTCAATGATCGCGTTCAACTCACTGAGGCACTCTGTAAACTCGAGTCAGTAGACATGTACACTGATATTACTAGCATAGACCGGTCTTGAAGCACCACCATAATCGTAGCGAGGCGCACAATAGCACACGCGATCACAGACACCGTTGGAAACATCGTCTTCCTCCACAGCAAAGCGACTCAACCATACGGCCTTCCTCTAAGCACTCCAGTAGATGTATCGACAGCAGACTTTCCAATAAAGGAAAATGCGTCATCAATACTGCCCAGGAACTGAACGTCATGAGGCAAAAGCCAAGTTTCCTGTAGTGCTACAATGTCCGGCGTCTGACAGAGTCGCTTCACACAATCCACCGACCTAGTGACACTTACAGTTGAACGTAACAAGCTTAATTGTACTATCCATTTACTGAAGATAATACTCCATTTATCTCCCGGTAGGCAGGACTGCCTGCGTTGCGATTAAAATCAACAAAAAGGCGATATTTTACCCCTTCGGGCCAAAAGTCATCCATCATAAACATGTCCAATTTGTGTTTAGGCACAAAAACAATGTATAGAAAGAAATATAATATAAATATATACATTATAATCCTTATTCGATTTCACATTAATTTTCTCTAATTTTATTTCTAAGTTCGTTTTCTTATTTTATATCATTTACAGACGTCTCTTTATTTATATATACCTACTTTAATTATTTATATTATATTTATTACATAATTTTATGTTCTTATGAGAAATAAAGTTCTTTAAACCCATTTCTTAATTATTAATGTTTGAAAAATACTAGAAAATATACGGAGTAAAATTATTATGTCGTTGATTTATTTAATTATCTTAATTTATTAGATTATAATAATTATCATTATATTTTATAATTATTATTTTATTTTAACATATCTCGGAACCACGAGGTCCCGGTCCTTTGGAAGGCGTACGAGGGGCCGAAGCCAACTCGCAGAGGCCCCTTAGGGAATTTCATTGAAATATGGCACCACCCGACGATTATCCCTGTATGCACTATGCAAGTGCACCCAAGGATAACCCCCGGTTAATGTAGGACTATTGTAGGATATGGAAAAATACAAATTTGGACTATGGGTTTGGGTGGCTAAAGTGGACTGGTTACCAATAACTATGGAAGAACTATGGCCCCTGCCTGATCAATGTTTTATATATACACGGATAAAATGGCAGGGGGTGACTTGCACACTCATTAATGGGCCCCCGGAAACTGTCGCTAGCACATAATGACGTAGCAACAAGGGGGCAACATGTCCTGAGGTGCTTATGAGGAGTGGAGAGGTATTCCACGGCGAAAAAGTTAATAGCGACTTCTAGTTGTTCCAAATGGATACAATTTGTCAGCAAACTTTTGTTATTTGTCAGTTCTGTCATATTGCACTCAGATGACGTAGATTCTTGCATAGTGTTAATGACAGGTCTAGTGTTGGGACACTTAAACTCTTATCGATTACCTAACAATAGACTGTGGTGTTAATAAACACCTTCTCTTTTATTCATCGATTTAATCAACCATTACCCTACTAATATATTGTTTGCTTATTGTTTTTTTTTTTTTTTGGAAGTGCTTAGTTCACCTTCTATTCTTACTTCTTGATTATTTAGGCTAACTGGTAGTAACCAGTTAGCCGTATATTACCATTTTTACAATTTTGATCAAACTGTAATTTAAATTATTATTTCGCTTCCTAATAACGAATTGATTTGGTGCCAATTACCCATTTAGAACGTCTTTGTATTTATCTAGTTACGTAAGTTTAGGAACGTTTGCAAACCTATCGTAATCGACGTGTAACAAGAATACATCAAATTTATTATAGGGCTCGAACATCAAAGACGTCACGTCGGCGTCACGACGTAATCCTTTTTAATAATAAAAATCATATTCGTTCTGTCTGTTGCTAAATTTTTTAATACTGTATTATTTAAATTACAAAAATTAAAACGTGATGAAGTGTTTTTTTTTTCGTTACAGTATGTATGTAGGGGGTAATCTCTGGAACTACCAGTTAGATTTTAAAATATTGCGTTTGATAACCCAATCTTGAGGAAAGTTATTAGCTATCTAATACCACGCTACGATCCTTGGAAGCCGAGCAAAATGAAAAAAAATCGGAAAGAACATTAAGCAAAAACGAAGTAGTAGCAACGGCGAGCGATGTGCCAAAATTTCAAGCGGCCGAAGTCGCGGGCAAAAGCTAGTATTGTATATTTTACTAACTACAATATTGTCCCGTAACTTTTTCATAACATTCTTTTTTTTTTACTTTTAATATTTAATTTGGGCTGTATTTTCATAAAAAAATATACGTTATGTTGTGAAATACGTCTTATAATTTCGCTACAATTTGTATATTTTTGGCTGCTTAGATCTGTTTTTAGGGTATGAATGAGTCGGCCTGTTTGATTCAAAACAGAACTTTCGTCAGTCTTCAGTCGTCAGATTCTTCTTTTTTGTGTTGTGTACAAAGAATTTTTTATTTTATTTAAGTTTATGGAGAGGTGAAACGATGATCCAGTCAGCATCTTTGACAGGCGAACTTTCCAGCATGTGCGGGAACAAAGATGTTACTAATTCTGAAGGGTCATTCCTAATATACTAAAAAGCGTTGCTCTTCGGACCTTTATCTAATCTTACAATAATTTCAAACCATTATGAGGTATACATAGGTAGCAATTTTATAAAAGTGCTAGCCCTTAAAGAATTAGGAACATTAAAAAACAAAGGTACGTTAATTTTTTGGTTTTATTTCTTCAAAAACTGTGGACTTGTTCATATAAATAAAAAGATCACAGATTTTAAACAAAGCTGCATCCTAATTGCGTAACACACGATCAATCGGAATCTGAATCATTTTGAAGCAAATTGCTAATCCATTGCTTGATTGTTGAACTGTCAAAATGAAACCGATTCCGATTGCTCGTGTGTTACGCAATTAGGTTCCAGGTTCAATGAAAAATCGATCGTTCAGTGATTATAAGTAACGACTCGATCCGGAACGGCTTTTCATCGGTTTTACAGTCTCGACTGAAACAAAAAAGAAAATATAAGTATTTAGCTAACGACAAGTTAGAATCCTTTGCTTTCAAACATGGCTAAGTAAACATTGCGGTGCTAAGGTGTGAGTTGATCAATTAAGCCTACATATGGGCAAGCTTGGGCCAATCTCAGAGGTTACGCCACCTTCAACTTCTTAAAGAGCATATTACTATAAAACTTCAATTCGAGTATTGGTAGCCGAAATCAGAAATATAAAAAGGAAAAAAATACACTTCTTAGCGTGTCACTGTCGCTATCTAACTTGGATGTTGATATATGTTCTGTCTTTGACCGTTAACATTGGCTCATAAAACAAACATTGCTGGATCTTTCAGTAAGTACATCATTTCAAAATTCCACTCACTTCGGTTCCAGCATGAATGGCCAACATCATGTCAAACTCGTTGGCTCCAAGTTGGATGCTGGCACGTCCATCGTTGCCAACAGTGATGCTCTTGCCAGTGCAGGAGCTGCCGCTCTTCTCGCCAGAGATGACGTCACAGTAGGTACCGGCGGGAAGGCAGGTCTGTAAAGTGATGATACAGACATATTAGTTCTTGGATCGTCGACTAGCGTTACAAAGGATCAAAACTTTATTGGGAGCGCCAAGGTAAACCCACTATTAACACTTTTGATACAGGGTCCAGTTTAAATAATCACGGTCCTACGAACAGGTTATTGTAACCTAATTTGTAGCCAAATGTAAAAACTCTGCTGTTTCAAATTTGTTCGTATGATACTTATTAGGAAAGTTCTTGATTTATAAAATTGGACATTTTTTTTTTTTTTTTTCGTCAAATGCTTCCTCCCGCTCTGGGCGGAGCAGAAGGGAGTGTCAGACTTTTACTGACTACAACCCACCCGTGTTCCTACAGTTGCCTGTGCCAGGGGCCACGGTATCTCTTTCGAACAACCCGCAGCTCCGGCGGCATCGGCCCTAGCGGACCCCGTCAGTTCATGCTGACAGCTCTTTGAGGCGCGCGTGGAACACAACGCGCCGTCGACCCGGGCCTGGTCCTTACCGGGCGGCGAGCTGCCCATAGCTCGCCGCCCGCATGCCCGCGCCTATGGTGGCCGGTTGTCGGCTGTTGACTCCCGTCCAGGGCGTCTCCTGCGGCGGCTAGGCGCGCGAGGGTGCAGCGATTGCCTCTCCCTCACGAGCTACGCCTCCTCCTTCGCGAGCATTACTGCTTCGCAGAAGGAGGTGACGGCCTCCCATTCACTCTCGCTCCGTACCATGGCCTGGATGAGGGCCGGACGCGAGAGGTCGCCGCCGCCGATCGCCGCCACGAGGACACGGCGGGGCCCCGCCCAAGCCGGGCAGACCTCCACTGTATGCTCCAACGTGTCGTCCGGGCGATCCCCACAGTGGTGACACCCTGGCGTTTCCTCCCGCTTTATCCTGAACAGGAACCTCCCGAAACAACCGTGTCCGGTGAGAACCTGCGTCAGGCGGAAGGTGAGGGCACCGTGGCGCCTCTCTAGCCACTCCTCAAAGAGGGGACATTGGACCTTACATAAGATTAAAAAAACCCTGTGAAAATAACAAAATAAGGTTCAAACTAACCTGAAGAGTCTGGTTCAGGTCCCAGTAGTCATTGTTGAAAGCAACGAAGCCCTGGTCTCCTCTGCAGAAAGCGATCTGGTTGCTGCCGTTGTCCCACCAGTTGGTAACAGCGGCGTTACCGGCGCGGTTTCTGAAGGCGACCATGCTATAGATTTGACGCCAACGGTGTTCGCAGATCCAGCCATTGCCGCAGGAACCGTCCTATGAGAAGAAAAAAGAATAAGGAACAGGGATTTGACAATTGATATTGTCGATGTTTGATGCAAAGGTTTTTAGCAGAATCTGACAGAGGTCATGATCGAAAAGCCAGGTCACAAAAGAAAAAAATAAATAAGATCAACGTCTAGATCTTAAATAAAAGTTTTAAACTATCTAAGCGGTAGCCGAATTCCTGTCACATTTAATAGATCATAGCAAGAAAGATACAATGTTTTAATGTGAAAACAAAAGCAATTATACTTACAGAGTTAAAAGAAGGAGAGATGATGTTGCCACTGTTGTCCATTGGGGGACCAGCTTCAGTATTGTGGAAATCAAAGCTGCTCATCAGCTGAGGCCAGCCATAAGGATGAGCCAACATGAACGCGATGGCACCCTTGTACTCCTTAGACCGCTTGTAAGTAAGAATAGCTCCACCAGCACCATGGCCTCGTTGGTTGTCATGGTTATCAATGAAGGTGAGACTATCGTCGTGGGCAAGAAGACCCCAGTGCGGGCCCCAGTTTTGGAGCCATCTGAGTTCGTTTTCGCGAGTAAATGCTTGGCTAAGTTCAAGTCCGAATTTGAACTCGGTGACTGCAGCGATGGAAGTGTATTCGTCACGGGAGATGGCCTCGTCTCCGAGGTCAATGACTTCTTGGTAGATGTAAGGACGGGCACCGGAGGGGAAGCCGTGGTTGGTGTTGAGGTTGTGTAGGCGGTCGTAGATGATGCGCAAGTCTCCGGGCCACATGTGTTTGGCGGCGTCGATTCTGTTGGAAAAAAGTTATTTTTTATAAAACATGGTTATCAAATAAATCTGACATCAGTAATAAAATATATTAGGAATGCCAATGACTCTAGATTTACAGATTTAACTAAATACGTAAAATTGCGTCTGATAAAAATGTAAATACGCATCGAATCAAATGTAGTCATTGGATTCATATATTGATGTTTATTTTTTTTTACAATTTGAACTTATTGAACATTGTGATGATATTAATGAAAAAGCACTTTTAAATAAAATGAAAATCTTACCTGAAACCAGCGACACCCAAGTCGATGAGATGGTTCATGTAGTCGACAATCATTTTACGCACGTATTCTGTGCCCTGATTCAAGTCTTTAAGACCGGACAGCTCGCAGTTACGTACCTGAGATACAAAGACAGACATGTAAAATAAGATTTATGAAAGCGTAAATAAAAAAAAACTAACTGATTGATTGAAATAAAGTATTGAAAGGCTATAATGAAAGAAACTGTTACAGAAAAAAGATGTGATTGTTGAACAGTCAAATAAACGGAGACAGATCATATTGAGCAAGTCTACATACCACAGCCTGTTAAATCTACATACCACAGCCTGTTAAATCTACATACCACAGCCTGTTAAATTATTACTGAGGTCATTAGAATTTATGTCGTATTAATAAACAATTCCTAAATAAAAGTAGTTTTGAAGAATCTTACCCTATCAGGGCAGCAGCCGTAGTCATGTTCAGAGATGACACAAATGGGCGAGTTAAAGTCATTCCTGCCGTAAGGTACGCCTGGGAAGTGCCAGTTTCCGAAGTTAGCGGTGCTGCCTCCAGTACCGGTGTTCTCATTCCATGTGCCTGTCATGTGGTTGATAATAGCATCTACGTAGATTCTGTGGAAGATTCGAGATTGAGTTTGATGTTTGACGTTTAAAGTAGAATAGGTCTTACGAAAAAGTAAATATTTGTGAGACTGAAAATCATAACACAACAGCAGCTAATTCTCATTAAGTTAGCGAAACTTTACGAGAACGGTGTGATTTGATTATTACCAATCGCGTTCGTAAAGTTTCGCCAACTTCAAAGTAGAATATTACAAGTAAATTGCACGGGCAGTAGAATAAGGACTTTATTCAGTCTGAAAATTATCTAGAAAAGAAAAAAAAAACTGTGACCCACCTGACACCAACAGCGTTACATCTGCGGACCATGTCAGTGAACTGCTGTTCATTTCCGGAGCGAGTGACCAGGCGGTAAGAAATGGGCTGGTAGCGTTCCCACCATGGGCGTTGATGAGACCAGATCATCAGGTTCTCGTTTGGAGGGGAGATCTATAAATAACAAATGCATTGGTTAATTCTAGAAAATTTGATTTAAACCTTGAGACCAGCCGACTACCAAAGGAGCCACAAAAACATAAATAATTGTGTTTCATTAGTTCAGGCTTGATAGAACTCAAATTTAAAAATAAACTCAGCGCATTTTTTCCATTAAATATTTTTAAATTGTCAAAGGAGTCAGTCAGTCAGAAAGATGGAACTAGTTGCCCATTTCGAAACGTAATAGGTTCAATAGAGAACAACGGGCAAGAATCTTTATTGACACTCTTTTAAATAAAATCAACAGATAAAGTTTACAAGTTGGTAGGCAAGTATCGCACAGGATTGCAAAACCAAGCATCGTACAAAGATTCATGGATATATCTTATATGTATCTCTTGGCATAAATAAATGAATAGCCTCACGTAATCGTATTTGTGTTTATTATCGGATTAAGTAGCTAAATCAAAATGTTGTCACAATTTATTAATTAATTTGTGGGTACCTACTATTACTCATCAAAGATACGATATCACTATCAGACCAATATAGGAGACGCAGTAAATTAAAAAGTTTTGGAAACATCCATTTTGGATGCTACTGTTTCACTTTCAATACAATCATCTAAAATATTATTTGTTTCATAATCACTATCTATTATGGACAGATCGTTGTATAAAATCGTCTCTTTAATAAATCAAACAGTTATTTAAAGTTTATCTTTTATAAATCCACTAGCAACCCCCCCCCCCCCTTTCTTTATCATATATTCATGTTAAATATCATTGTATTATACACATGAACCTTCCGGAATACAGTCATTCTCTAAGTGATGGTGGAAACCGCATCAAAACACGGTCACACAGACAGAACCGAAGAGTGACTTTAATTTTTAATAGGTATGTATAAATAGTGAGTTAAAGTTGTTACCTGAATACCACCAAATCCTCTAGGTCCAAGGAAACTCTCGCACTCAGCGGCGATGTCATCCCACTTCCATTCAAACAGGTGGACCATGGTCGTTCGGCCTGAGGCATAGTGGGGGTTCTTGTAGGCCAGGGCCACAGTTAGGGCCGACAGGCATAGAATGAGACGAAACATCCTGGAACACAGAAGTTTGATTAGAAGGACACGGGAAAAGAAATGATAGTGATGATTGATGACAAACTGTTTGTGGGTGAATTTATATAAAAACTATTAGGTGGGTGAATTTATATAAAAACTATTAGGTATTACTTACAAACTGATTTGCCTTCATTTGTAAGTAAAACAAGAAATAGATGAAACAACTTTCAGCTTTCAAACCACCTTTAAAAAAATCAATAAAGTCGGGGTTCAATTAGAATGCCTTACGTATTTCCCCAAAAATAAACCTTTCTATTACACAAATGAATAAAGAGACCATTTATTTTGTAAACGCATAGATATATACGCAGTTCATTTTGGTGAACTAAAACCCCTGCGACCTACACTGTTGACAGAGAAACTATTTCTAACCGTGTGAACGTTATAATTTTCAAAGACATTACTCATGAAACTGTTTTTGTTTCTGTCCTAGTCAGTCTCAGTCGGGACCACGATTTCTTTGTCCGGTCACTATAATAGTAATATATTTTATTCACGACGTTCTACTTGATGGCTACAAAAGATGAAAAGACTGTTATCGACAGGTTGACAGTTTAAACTGTAGGGACCATAATGAATATGTTCTCGGTCTGTTCTTCTAGTAAAACGATGTTTATATCTTTTCATATTAATGTGACACTGGTGCCTTAAAAAAACACACCAAAGGGTACAATGACTTGTTCTTCTTACCTGACAAAATGGAAGAATAATATAGTTTTCTTTTGGTTTGTCATATCTACATTTAATTTTGAAATCGCGTAATTATTATTGCTTAATTAATTTTTACTTGACAATGGTAAAACTTATATTTTTCATTTGGTTAATAGAAAAACAATTGAAATGACATGATTAAATCTTACTGGAATTGTTAAAAAAAGGCAAAAATACAGATTACCTACTATTCATAACCAGTATCTAGAAGTATCCAAAGATTCTATTTTACGTTAACTTACTCAAATGCAGAGCACACTATAACCAAAACAAATCGAAAAGCAAAGGCAGCATTTCATAACAGCTAATATTCCATACATTTTGTTGAATTATGTGAACATAAATGTATGGAGTAGCAGACTTTTGGCTTTTTTCATTATAGTTTCCTATTTCTATCACTAATTACTAAACGAGAATAAACATGAAAAATTTAGATGAAAATGATCGTAAGTTCACTCACCTGATGTATTTTACCGCTTGTTCACTACCACTGACGATCAGTGTTTCTAAATAGGCCCACCTACTGCGACAATACTTTATATACTAAAAGATAAAGCCTCCGTTAGAGATTTGGTCTATGATACTATATTTTTAATTACTATAATCTCTGATAAAAAGGTCCGAAAACAACGTAAGATATTATGGAATGATAATTACCCCGGTATTCCCATTGACGGATATTGTATAATTTAGTAAGTCGAAAATTGATCTTGTCTAATCATGATTTCAGTGAAAACCCCTTAACGGTTTATATGATAATCAATGCAATAATACAGGTGATATTATATAAATACCTACCTACCTAGCATTTACTTGTAAAATAAACACTGTAGAAACACATAATGATATATTAAATAATACAGAAGAATATATGGATGACACGCATTAAGCAAGTGATTAATGCTCATGCCTCTGAATGAGAAGTTTAGGCGAGACCTTTGCCCTGCAGTGAGACAATCGTTGGGAAGCTATAACTACCTATGACCGATGATACCATTGTGTTCTTCATGTTTATGTATTAAGTATTTTGTGTGTACATAAAGGAACAAAAGACTATGTTGGTAAGTTAAAAAAAAAATGAAGGATTTTTGGTAAAAAAAACAATTTGCATATTGCAATGATTATTAATATTATAACAAATATATTTCCAAAAACACACAATTGAAAATGCTGACATGTATTTATATAGATTTGAAGAACTATCATATTGACTTCGTTCCATCTAAGCTTCTTATCGCGAAGTCTGAAGAGCTGACTGAAAAGAATATTATGATAATAAATATAGCACCCGTTAACCGATTATATGTTTCATTTCAATGACTAATACCCATCAGAACAAGATATCAATGACATGGTAACAACATTAGGGGGCTAATAAAAGACAACTCGTGAAGCAGAGCAGAAATTAAAAGATTATGAAATCGGATGTCTAAAATTGCTTCTTGATTAAAAAGTGAAGCTGGCAAAATCTGTAACTATTTATATAAAACCGGCCAAGTGCGAGTCGGACTAGGGCACGAAGGGTTCCGTACCATTATCTATAAAAATCACATACCTATGTTGTATGGGGGCCTCCTTAAATATTTATTTTATTTTGTTTTTAGTATTTGTTGTTATAGCGGTAACAGAAATACATAATTTGTGAAAATTTCAACTGTCTAGCTATCGCGGTTCTTGAGATACAGCCTGGTGATGGCTACAGATGGACGGACAGACAGCGAAGTCTTAGTAACAGGGTCCCGTTTTTACCCTTTGGGTACGGAGCCCTAAAAATGAATGTTAGTTGACCGATTACAATGAAAGTTGGCACACATAAGTATTACATACTTTTGCATGGAGATTCTTAAAGGGTTTTTTTCGACCTCCAGAGCGAGCTAGTATTTCTATATTCATATGTTCAGGGTTATGTTGGGGCTACCGCGATTTTGCAGTGCGTCGGGGATGTTCGCGGAAGCTGGTGTGCCAGATTTCTATGCAGTTATCCGTTCGCGCATAGCATCCTTGATGCGGCGAGTACGCGATAGCTCCAACAGCCTAGTGTCCACGATAGCCGGCAGGATGGACAGCCCAATAATGTGGCACTGGATGACGACACATCGTGCGTCATCCAGTTACGTAGATTGATTGTTTGAATTATTTTAATTGATTTTAATTTGGAATGTTTTAATTTAATTTTGATTCAATTTTTATTTAATTTTGATTTAATTTTGATTTAATTTTGATTTAATTTTGATTTAATTTTGATTTAATTTTGATTTAATTTTGATTTAATTTTGTTTTAATTTTGATTTAATTTTGATTTAATTTTGATTTAATTTTGTTTTAATTTTGTTTTAATTTTAATTTAATTTCAATTTTATTAATTATATTTGTAATTCTTATTTTCTATGGACCCTGGTCTGAAATAAAGTTATTATTATTATGTCGTTTATTTATTTAGTCGTCTTATTTTGTTACATTTTTAAATATTAGTATGATTAAATAAAAAAATTTAAAAAAAACATTTAAAAATATAAAAAAATAGTGATCCACCGGTGTCGGGAGCAGGGTCCAAGCTACCGGTGGTTAGGGCTCCAGAGATAGAAACCTCCTCACAATGCGAGCCGTATCGAGGAGTACTGCCTTCTGAATCAGGCCCTTGATCCAACCGCCTAACGAGAGCCTCGATAGATGTTGATCGAGGCTGTCGGCCATCAGGCCATTGGCCGATACGACAATCGGCACAATGACAGTTGAGCTCACATTCCACATGTCAACAACCTCGCGTGCTAAGTCAAGATATTTGATTTGTTTATCTTTCTCAGCTTTCACGAGGTTCCCGTCATGTGGAATGGTAACATCAACAATCATTGCGCGGCGCACTAATCGATCTATCACCACTATATCAGGTTTGTTGGCGACAACAGTCCTGTCAGTGATGATAGACCGATCCCAGTACAACGTGACATGGTTATTTTCGAGAACTGGGTCGGGCACATACTTGTAATACGGTACCTCTGAGTCGACAAGTTTATATTTCAAAGCAAGTTGCTGGTGAATAATCCTGGCTACTTGGTTATGCCTGTGCAAGTACTCGCTGTTAGCCAGACGAGAACAACCAGAGATAATATGTCTGATGGACTCACCCGGACGGTAGCATGCCCGACACACGTCAGCCGTCCCGTCCTTCATAATATGTCTCCGGTAGTTATTCGTCAAGATAACTTCGTCCATAATTGCACAGACAAAACCTTCAGTTTCCCCGAAGAGGTCACTGAAACGCAGCCAGGATACGGACGCTAAGAAATCTACACCGGGCTCATGAAGAGCCCGATAGAAGCGCCCGTGAAGCTCCTTGCTTTGCCATACCTTCTTGCGGTCATCGGTAGTAAGTACTACAGGTTTGCGCCAGTTCTCTTTCGCCATGGAGAGCGGGGTGAGCCCCTTGTCCATTGCGACCACATCACGGTGCATACCCACTTCGGCTTTTAAAAAATATTCCCTGAGACTGCACACCTCGCGGTTGTGGAGGGTTTTCGCATTTAAAAATCCTCGACCCCCACACTTCCGCGGGATATACAGTCTCATCACCGATGATCGTGGGTGATGCATCCGGTTTGCGGTTTATTTTATTTTTATTTTATTTTTTTATTATTATTATTATTATTATTATTATATTAACGTATACTATTGTTCTTCTACTATTTCTATATTTTCTTATATTGTTCTACTACTATTTTTATATTTTCACATATGATGAGGTGACATAAAACATGTGAAAAGTGAAACATAAATGTTGATAGACGGAAGAGAAGGAGGAGACCAAAGAAAATATGGATGGATTGTGTAAGATATGATATGGAAAAAATTAAATTAAAATTTTAAAAAACCCCCGACACGACCCTATACCGGTGTTTAATCAGGTTTTTTGTAATTCGCCATTTTGTGGTGGCGGCCATCTTGGATTTGGAATTTATCATAGTGTATAGTATTCTACTAGTCAAGCCCTTTCATTTGATACCCATATTGAGGGTGTTGTGAAAAAATATGTAATCGGCCATTTTGTGGCGGCGGCCATCTCGGACCGATTTTCATCAAAAATAGCTAAGAACACTTCCGACAAATTCACCTTTCAAACAAAAAAAACAAAATCAAAATCGGTTCATCTGTTCGGGAGCTACGATGCCACAGACAGACACACACACACACACAGACACGTCAAACTTATAACACCCCGTCGTTTTTGCGTCGGGGGTTAAAAATAGTCGTAAATCGTTTGCAATAGGGTGTGTCATAAATGTATGTATTTATTCATTGGAATTTAGCAAGGATGCGTCCAAGAGAATGTTGTAAGAATGTACGAGTATGTCAGGGTTTGGGAGGTAGTGTGAGAGCGAAGGTATGAGTGAGGAAGTGAGTGAGATAAGGTGTTTGTGATACATATGTTATGACATTATTCTAATGAAGGCCTCGGTTTCTGAGTAGGCTTGAACTAACAGCCATTGTTTAAAAAAAATTTTAACTCGGTTGGTCCTATAATTTTTGAACTCACTGATTTTTGAAATTTTATTAAAAACTAATCTGGGCATACATTCTTACATATGTTGTGCAAACCGGTTTTACTACGGTAAGTGAACTCTCGTAGATTCGTTGTTTAAGTTGTTCTTGATTATGTGGATTGGATTGTTATTTTAGGACTAATTTAAGTATATATTATAACTATCGGACATTAAGTACTGAAGCTTTTTTATACAGGTGATCTGTGGGATAACGAAAGTGTTTGCTATACATAACCTTTTTGTATCATTGACGTTATGCCGAATCCGCCTTATACTGCAATGTAGTAGCAGAGAACCTGACTCACATAATGCCACATATACCAGGTGTAAGGTCTTTTAGGCTGAGTTACGTCTCAGTTTCATTACGTGAATCAGCATTCTGATTAGCTTAGCTACCAAGTCGATATGGGGTCTGAATGAAAGACGTTGATCTAACAGAACTCCTAAATATTTAAGAGGTTCGACCATTTTAATTTTCTCACAGGTACAGGGGGCTGTGCTGCAAGTTGAAGGGTGTATAAGTAGGAAGCTGTAAAGGTTTCGGTGTTAATGAGAGGAGTTTTATGGAAACAGAAGGAAGTCGTTTTTTTTTAATAATAGGTAACAGAAGGTCTAGGTCAAGCCATTTTTCGATACTATTAAAGCAGGACTGTTTCCAAAGAGTTGCCAAAAACATAATAGCCATGTCATCGTAGCTGCGTAGCAGTTGACTTCTGCATTTTGGATATTGGCATGATGAATATCATTAATATAGATGATAAATAGTGTCGGGACCAGTGCACTACCTTGAGGCACTCCAAATTCTAAGCTGCTGTGACAACTGATGGTATCCCCACTTTCCAAACATTGCTTTCTGTTAGAAAAGTAGTTCTCATACCCTTTTAGTTGGCAGTAATCTTATACCAATCTTCTCGAGCTTTTTCAGTAGTATAGGAATGTAAACGGTGTCAAAAGGTTTTGCAAGATCTAGGTATATTCCTAGGTACATTACAAGATTGGCTGAGATACTTACTGCATCTTCTGTGGAGTTTTTGTGTTTGAAGCCGAACTGTTTGTTGGATAATATATTGTTGTATCTAGGTGAGTCGATTATTAACTTTTTTTCGAATATTTTCAAGAATATTGCTAACAGTGACATTTTTATCAAATCTCTGTTTTTGCGTTCAATCCTCTGATTGAAGTCGGCCTGTTTTAAACAAGGGACTGAATTTCGCTATTGCTACGAAATTCGTTCGAACAGGGCAAATTAATGCGACTGATATCAAAGGTTATTTTGGCAAGCGTGAAGTTTATTATTCTTAGGGATTGTTATAAGTCTTTTAAACTGAAGTCGGGCTAATTTGAAGAGAAAATGTATGTGCTGCTTTCTAAGCAGCACCTGCGTAAGTAACATAAATGCGGGTGTACTGAAGGTATACCGCTGCCCAACTCTTCGAGAAAACAAGGTTCTGTTATGTTTATGTTCCAAGTAGGTACAAACAAAGAAATCATGTAAGTTTTGAGTTAAATATTGACGGACTACAAAGAAAATAATTGTTAGGCTGTAAAAATTATTCATCAGCTGAGACATTTTGCCAACTTCGACAGAAGTTAAGACCAAAACTTTAACATCTCTTCATCGAACATCGACCCTAAAAATCCTTTACCAGCAGTAGAAAATCAAGATGTCCAACATATTCCCTTCGAGGTAACAACTGTCGTTAAACTTAGTTGATCTCTCCGTGGGTAGAATTCAGCTCACGTTTCAACATTAGGTGGGTAGTCTACATAAACTTCCTGAGGCAATACCGTCTATATTTCTCTAACAAAAATCCATAAATATTTCAGTATTTTATTTGTTTTTTTTTAATGTATTTTCGAGTTCGTTTATTGTATTTTCCGTCCATTCATTATTTCTATGGACACCTACCTCCCTACGAAGATATGGTTTAATTTAAGGTCTATGCTTATCATTAATAAAGTTGTGGCCATACATATCCACTGCTTGTAATTATTTTATAATGAGGAAAATTAAGCGTGGAATAATAATGCTAACATACGACATGGAACCCCGGACAGGGGCGCGGGACGTGAAGTGAAGAATATTAAATGAACTGATGATTTAATTGACCTACTTGATAGTAATAATAGTAACCTGCCGTTGTTGATTAAAACAAAAAGAAATAGTGGTTCCCACTGGTTTAAACTCTATTATTTATTAGTTTTTAGTAACACGCATTCTCCGAAAATCTGAAGTGGTTTTGATTACGGCTACAAATAGGTACTTATAATATAACCTGTGAACCTACACCGTGTGGTGTAAGTATCTAATCATCTGTGACTTCAAGTGACAGCTATGTGAACAGAACCCAACGATGCATAAATATGTAAGCTGTCACTCCCTTTATGCCTGGAGGCATTTATTTAGGTAGTAAGTTTTTATTTACATTTTAATTTTAATTCCTTATTTTTTTAGTTTGAGTACGTATAGTTTTTATTATATTTGTTGTTCGCGTGGCTAGCTGACATATAGCAAATAATTTAATTTTATGTTCTGTGCCTTGTCATGTTAATTACTTAACACCTAGTATTGTATACAGTCAAGTATCAAGTATTTTCTAACTGAACAGACAGCTGTGCTACTGGGGAGTTTGTTGCGCCACTTCTTCTTCCCAGCGATAGCACTAGGAAGTGGTGAAGGGCGGGCGTTTTTGAGGGACTGTTTTTTGTAATTTTGACGTTCTAAAAGTGCTGATTCTCAGCCTAATTTGAATAAATGACTTTTGATTTAGATTTTGTTTTAATCCAGTCCCGGTACCTAGCAGCTTTCAGGTAAGGAATCGAACCCTCAAAATTAATTGCAATGCAGGTTTTTATAATTCTGATTATAATACTTCATAGCCACTGAAGCTGTATCAGCATCAGCGACCAGTTGGACTTCACATAATTAATAATTTCGTAGACATATTTTTCCCAGTATTCAATATTTACATCGGAAATAAGAAATACTATTTGAGCAAGGTGTTCGTATGTTTGTGATAATACCTGAGTTACAACCGACCGAAGCCTTGTTTACACTGGTAATGCAGACTTCGTAGGTATCGATCGATTTCTGATGGATTTATCAGCTAAACGGATTGGGTTATTGCCTGTCGCCATACATATATTATTTGTATGCTATAATGTTCTGTAAATACTGCATTTGGATATTTTTTTATCCATAGATCTGTTTTCGGCGTAACTTTTTTTTAAAACAAGCTTTTATTACTTGTTAATAATAATAATAAAGTTAAAGTTACTCGATTGTGTCTGCCTCTCAAAATGGATGTAGGAATGGGTCCCGCGGTACTAAGGAGCTACTCCTCATAGACATGGCCATTAGCCAACAGGTTCGCCGATCCCGCAAGGATATGTCGACATGCTGGTTAGATTATAAGAAGGCCTACGACTCGGTGCCACATACATGGCTCATGAGGGTGCTAGAGTTGTACAAGATAGATGCAACTCTACGCACCTTCCTTGAGTTGTGTATGAGGCAATGGAAGACGGTCCTTCGCTATCCAGGGTGTCGACAGATCCAGGGGAATGATGAGCCTGTATGGATTAAGCGGGGAATATTTCAGGGCGACAGTTTGAGTCCACTTTGGTTCTGCTTAGCCCTGAATCCTCTAAGCACACTGCTGGAGGACTCAGGTCTAGGCTACCGGTTGAAGAGAGGTGGTCAGGTCATAACTCACCTCCTCTACATGGATGGTTTGAAACTCTTTGCCCCTAACAAATTGCATCTGATGGAGCTACTGAAGGTAACTGAAACTTTCAGTAGTGCCATCAGGATGGAATTTGGTGTGGACAAATGTGCAGTCATGCATGTAAAGGGGGGGAAGATTATGGAATCCGAGGGAATTCCACTTTCGGATTCCATACACCTTAGATCCCTCTCCTCATCCGAAAGCTATAAATATTTGGGTATGTCGGAAGCGTTAGGCATCAACGATGCTGACATGAAGCAATCGTTGAAGGAGCGCTTCTTTTGTCGCCTGAAGAAGGTATTAATTAGTCTTCTTTCAGGCGGAAATAAGGTGCGCGCCTTCAATGGTTGGGTCATGCCGATTTTGATGTACTCTTTCGGCATACTCAAATGGACTCAGACTGAACTCGACGCCCTAGATAGAAGGGTCCGTACACTGCTGACCGCAAACCGGATGCATCACCCACGATCATCGGTGATGAGACTGTATATCCCGCGGAAGTGTGGGGGTCGAGGATTTTTAAATGCGAAAACCCTCCACAACTGCGAGGTGTGCAGTCTCAGGGAATATTTTTTAAAAGCGGAAGTGGGTATGCACCGTGATGTGGTCGCAATGGACAAGGGGCT
The DNA here is from genome assembly GCA_947507525.1 of Apamea epomidion. Taxonomy (NCBI): domain Eukaryota; kingdom Metazoa; phylum Arthropoda; class Insecta; order Lepidoptera; family Noctuidae; genus Apamea; species Apamea epomidion. The sequence continues at coordinate 13,025,284 of OX382237.1, forward strand.
CACCCCGCTCTCCATGGCGAAAGAGAACTGGCGCAAACCTGTAGTACTTACTACCGATGACCGCAAGAAGGTATGGCAAAGCAAGGAGCTTCACGGGCGCTTCTATCGGGCTCTTCATGAGCCCGGTGTAGATTTCTTAGCGTCCGTATCCTGGCTGCGTTTCAGTGACCTCTTTGGGGAAACTGAAGGTTGTGTCTGTGCAATTATGGACGAAGTTATTTTGACGAATAACTACCGGAGACATATTATGAAGGACGGGACAGCTGACGTGTGTCGGGCATGCCACCGTCCGGGTGAGTCCATCAGACATATTATCTCTGGTTGTTCTCGTCTGGCTAACAGCGAGTACTTGCACAGGCATAACCAAGTAGCAAGGATTATTCACCAGCAACTTGCTTTGAAATAAACTTGTCGACTCTGAGGTACCGTATTACAAGTATGTGCCCGACCCAGTTCTCGAAAATGATCATGTCACGTTGTACTGGGATCGGTCTATCATCACTGACAGGACTGTTGTCGCCAACAAACCTAATATAGTGGTGATAGATCGATTAGTGCGCCGCGCAATGATTGTTGATGTTACCATTCCACATGACGAGAACCTCGTGAAAGCTGAGAAAGATAAACAAATCAAATATCTTGACTTAGCACGCGAGGTTGTTGACATGTGGAATGTGAGCTCGACTGTCATTGTGCTGATTGTCGTATCGGCCAATGGGCTGATGGCCGAAAGCCTCGATCAACATCTATCGAGGCTCTCGTTAGGCGGTTGGATCAAGGGCCTGATTCAGAAGGCGGTACTCCTCGATACGGCTCGCATTGTGAGGAGGTTTCTAGCCCTAACCACCGGTAGCTTGGACCCTGCTCCCGACACCGGTGGATCACTATATTTTTATATTTTTAAATGTTTTTTTTTAATATTTATTCATACTAATATTTAAAAATGTAATAAAATAAGACGACTAAATAAATAAACGACATAATAATAATAATAAATAATAACAATGTTTATTTTCTTCCACAAATAACACTTATTAGCTAAAACTTATAACAGGAAAAAATAATTATTATGATGAAGGACAATGTTCATTTGTGGGAGACTGGTGCCTAAACTAAGCCGGTTTTCGGCGTAGGTAGTATGATGAATGAGTTGACAAGTCAACAACGATTGATTCAAAACTAAACCGCAGTAGAACAAGATTTCTTGTGTAGATAATATAAGATCAGAGTGTGGTGATGAAATGATGAGCCAGTCAGAAAGTTTGATAGAGGCGATAACTAGTAACAAGTTTGGTAGGTTCAGCGTACGCTGGTTGTAATTGGTGTTTTTATCTGAGGAGGCTCTTCTAATAAATCCCCCTGTACTAGAAATAATTGTCCTCTAGATCTTTGTCGTCCCTACCAATGTACACTTTGATGCATACAATGTAATTAAAATAATGAAACTGTATTGCCAGCCCCCTAAATAAATATTTAGGTATATTGAAATACAAACATTGTTAGTAAAAAAATTGTTTTCTTTCTGTAAAAACTATGGACGGATAAAAATAAAAAGATCACAGATTTATGACAACGCATATTTATTGAAAAATCGATCGTTCAGTGATTATTCGATCCGGAACGGCTTTTCATCGGTTTTACAGCCTCGACTGAAATAAAAAAAAAATTGATATATGATGAGAATTCTTAAATTTAAGTTGCTCCAAAAACAAACATTGGCGGGTCTTTCAGTAAATACATCATTTCAAAATAATGACTTACTTCAGTTCCAGCATGAATGGCCAACACCATGTCAAATTCGTTGGCTCCAAGTCTGATGCTGGCACGTCCATCGTTGCCAACAGTGATGCTCTTGCCAGTGCAGGAGCTGCCGCTCTTCTCGCCAGAGATGACGTCACAGTAAGTACCGGCGGGAAGGCAGGTCTGTAAGTTGATGATACAGACATATTAGTTCTTGGATCGTCGACTAGCGTTACAAAGGATCAAAACTTCATTGGGAGCGGCAAGGTAAACCCACTATTAACACTTTTGATACAGGGTCCAGTTTAATTAATCACGGTCCTACGAACAGGTTATTTTAACCATAAAATTGTTATTGTAAGAATAACTTTAATTTGTAGCCAAATGTAAAAAATCGGCTGGTTTAAATTTGTTCGTATGTTACTTATTAGGAAAGTTCTTGATTTATAAAATTGGACCTTACATAAGATTAAAAAATATCTGTGAAACTAACAAAATAAAGTTCAAACTAACCTGAAGAGTCTGGTTGAGGTCCCTGCTGTCATTGTTGAAAGCAACGAAGCCCTGGTTTCCTCTGCAGAAAGCGATCTGGTTGCTGCCGTTGTCCCACCAGTTGGTAACAGCGGCATTACCGGCGCGGTTTCTAAAGGCGACCATGCTATAGATTTGACGCCAACGGTGTTCGCAGATCCAGCCATTGCCGCAGGAACCGTCCTATGAGAAGAAAAAAGAATAAGGAACAGGGATTTAACAATTGATATTGTCGATGTTTGATGCAAAGGTTTTTAGCAGAATCTGACAGAGGTCATGATCGAAAAGCCAGGTCACAAAAGAAAAAAATAAAATAAGATCAACGTCTGGTTCTTAATTAAAAGTTCTTAACTATCTAAGCAATAGCCGAATTCCTGTCACATTTAGTAGATCATAGACAGAAAGATACCAGGTTTGAATGTGAAAACAAAAGCAATTATACTTACAGAGTTAAAAGAAGGAGAGATGATGTTGCCACTGTTGTCCATTGGGGGACCAGCTTCAGTATTGTGGAAATCAAAGCTGCTCATCAGCTGAGGCCAGCCATAAGGATGAGCCAACATGAACGCGATGGCACCCTTGTACTCCTTAGACCGCTTGTAAGTAAGAATAGCTCCACCAGCACCATGGCCTCGTTGGTTGTCATGGTTATCAATGAAGGTGAGACTATCGTCGTGGGCAAGAAGTCCCCAGTGCGGGCCCCAGTTTTGGAGCCATCTGAGTTGGTTGTTGCCACTGAATGCTTGGCTAAGTTCGATTCCGAATTTGAACTCGGTGACTGCAGCGATGGAAGTGTATTCGTCACGGGAGATGGCCTCACCTCCGAGGTCAATGACTTCTTGGTAGACGTAAGGACGAGCACCGGAGGGGAAGCCGTGGTTGGTGTTGAGGTTGTGTAGGCGGTCGTAGATGATACGCAAGTCACCGGGCCACATGTGTTTGGCGGCGTCGATTCTGTTGGAAAAACGTTATTTTTTACAAAACAGGGTTATCAAATAAATCTGACATCAGTAATCAAATATATTAGGAATGCCAACGACTCTAGATTTACAGATTTAACTGAATACGTAAAATTGCCTGTGATAAAAATGTAAATACGCATTGAATGAAAATTTCATTCAATGCGTATTTACATTTTACAAATAAACATCAATAAATGAATCCAATGACTATATTTAATATAGTCATTGGATTCATTTATTGATGTTTATTTTTTTTACAATTTGAACTTATTGAACATTGTGATGATATTAATGAAAAAGCACTTTTAAATAAAATGAAAATCTTACCTGAAACCAGCGACACCCAAGTCGATGAGATGGTTCATGTAGTCGACGATCATTTTACGCACATATTCTGTGCCCTGGTTCAAGTCTTTTAGACCGGACAGCTCGCAGTTACGTACCTGAGATACATAGCGTAAATAAAAAAAACTAACTGATTGATTGAAATAAATTATTGAATGAAAGGCTTACATAAAAGAAACTGTTACAGAAAAAACATGTGATTGTTGAACAGTCACGTAAACGGAGACAGATCGTATTGAGCAAATCTACATACCACAGCCTGTTAAATTATTACTGAGGTCATTAGAATTTATAACATATTAATAAACAATTCCTAAATAAAAGTAGTTTTGAAGAATCTTACCCTATCAGGGCAGCAGCGGTAGTCATTGCCAGAGATGACACAAATAGGCGAGTTGAAATCATTCCTGCCGTACGGTACGCCTGGGAAGTGCCAGTTTCCGAAGTTAGCGGTGCTGCCTCCAGTACCGGTGTTCTCATTCCATGTGCCTGTCATGTGGTTGATAATAGCATCTACGTAGATTCTGTGGAAAATTCGAGATTGAGTCTGATGTTTGACGCTTAAAGTAGAATAGGTTATATGAAAATGTAAATATTCGTTGATTAAAGAGCAAAATCTCTAACACTTCACGAGCACGATGTGATTTGATAATAACCCATAACTTTTGTAAAGTTTAATCGACTTCAATGTAAATAAAGTATAGTAATACACTAAGTAGTAGTATTACATGTTAATTGCACGGGCAGGAGAAAAGGGACTTTATTCAGTGGAAACGATCAAGTAAAATTAAAAATCTGTGACCCACCTGACACCAACAGCGTTACATCTGCGGACCATGTTAGTGAACTGTTGTTCATTTCCGGAGCGAGTGACCAGGCGGTAAGAAATGGGCTGGTAGCGTTCCCACCATGGGCGTTGATGAGACCAGATCATCAGGTTCTCGTTCGGTGGAGAGATCTACATATAAAACAGACCAATAAAGCTCTAAAAACTCTAAAAAATTTTAAAAGCGAATCTATTAATGCGTTATGATGATGCTGTGGTGCTGCTTGTGGTAACTGGTCGGACCATGGTTTTGTTATTATTAATTAACTATTTATGTATTTTACTTCGATGGTCCTAGTTTATCATTTGTGACTTTGAGTTAAAGCTATATAGCTATATGTAAGCAGGCACGTCCTTTTTTTCTGGAGGCTTTTATTTAGGTATTAAGTTCTGTTTACGTGTTTATTTTTTGTCGACTTGAGTATAGTTTACGATGTTTTTGTTGGTATATTGGCGTGTGCAAGCTGATATTCGTAATGTAAATTATTTTGCATAATTGTTATAAATATTCAAGTTTTTTTAACTGAACAGACAAAATTGTGCTCCCGGGGAGTTTCTTCTTCCCAGCCGAAGCACAAGGAAGTGGTTGAAGTTTTGGAGGACTGTTTTATGTAATATGACGTACGAAAAGTTCTGATTCTGAGCCCAATTTCAATAAATCACTTTCGATTTTGATTTTTCGCGGACTCTCATGAGAGCCAATAACAATATAAAGTGTTTCTAATTAGTTGAGGGTTAATAAGTTAAAATTACAAATTGGTAGGCAAGTAGGATCATACATGCCCTGCAAAACCAAGCATCATACAAGGATTGATGCATTTTTATAAATGCATATGATATCCTAAATAAATGCATAGCCTGCGTAATCGTGATCGTGATATTTATCAGGCTAAGTAGTTAAATTCAAATATTATTGTCATAGTCCCAATCATTTAATTTATTTATAGATAGCTACTGTTTTTAGCTTGAAATCAAACCAATAGGTAACATCCATTTTGCAAATAAAATATCTTATCTTATTTTATCTTATCATTGGATGCTACTGTTATACTTTGAATATTTTCTTTCACAATAATACAATCATCTAAAATATTATTTGTTTCATAATCACAATCTATTGTGGATATCATTGTGTAAAATCGTCTGTTTAATAAATCAATCATATACACATGAACCTTCGGGAATAAATTTTCTAAATTTTAATGTATTTTTTAATATGTGGAAATAGTGAATCAGGTTCTTACCTGAATACCACCGAATCCTCTAGGTCCAAGGAAACTCTCGCACTCAGCGGCGATGTCATCCCACTTCCATTCAAACAGGTGGACCATGGTCGTTCGGCCTGAGGCATAGTGGGGGTTCTTGTAGGCCAGGGCCACAGCTAGGGCCGACAGGCATAGGATGAGACGAAACATCCTGGAACACAGAAGTATGATTAGATGGACACGGGAAAAGAAAGTATAGTGATGATTGCTGACAAACTGTTTGTGGGTGAATACTCATTCATTCAGATGTATCTCACCCGTAAGGGGGTTAAACTAGTATCGTGATAAACTAGTGCAACACGATTTCTTTGTCCGTTCACTATAATAATTATTTTATTCACGATATTCTACTCGATGGCTACAAAAGATGAAAAGGTTGACAGGTTGACAGTATAAACTGTAGGGATCACAATGATTATGTTCTCGGTCAATATGTACTAGTAAAAAGTGTTAATATTAGGGGTTAAAGTATGAAATTGCCGATTTGTACTGAAAAATTGAAATTCGTTTTTTTTTTTAATTTAACATATTTATTTAATCAAAATAATTACCATTATTATCTATACATTGCTGCCATCTAATAGGAAGGTCATTTATGCCTTTGCGATAGAACTCTCGTGATCTAGATTCGACAAACTGTGTGAAAGCATTTTGTACTGCCTTCTGAGAAGAAAACTTTTTATCACGTAGAAAATTGTCCAAATCACGAAAAAAACGGTAGTCCGTTGGAGCAAGGCCTGGCGAATACGGAGGGTGACGAATGGTTTCTAATTGCAGTTCCTGTAGAGTTAAAACGGTTTCTCGTGCTGTATGAGGTCTCGCGTTATCATGGAACAATAATGGTGAAGATCGATTCATGAGTCGGGGCTGTTTCACTGCTAGTTTTGCTATCATTGTTCGGAGTTCGGCACAGTAGACATCTGCCGTTATTGCTTGACCAGATCGGAGAAAGCTATAGTGAATAACACCATGCTGAGACCACCAAACAGTTACCATTACCTTTTTATTGGTAAGCTTTGCTTTTCCACCACGAAAGCGTTTAAACCAAAATCGCACGGTGCGTTCATTAGCAGTCCCCTATCCAAACGCAATATTGATATTGCAAGATGTTTCTGCCGCGTTAGTTCCGCGTCGGAACTCGTATTAAAAAACAACTCGAATTTTCGAAGTATCCATCTTTCTTGTCTAAGCTGAATAAAAAAAACAACTGAAAGTCGATAATCAAATGTTGCACATATTTTAAAAGAAGAACTTCATAGGTACCATTTGAAAAAAGTTTCACCCAAAAATCTCAAACCATGAAGGTTCTATGTCAATTCGAAGTACCTATTACAATGAAACGGCAATTTCATACTTTAACCCCTATTATATTTTCATATTAATGTGACGCTGGTGCCTTAGCAAAACGTACTAAAAGGTACAATGACTTGTTCTTCTTACCTGACAAAATGGAAGAATAATAATAGTTTCTTTTTGTTGGTCATTTCTACATTTAATTTTAAAGCCGCATAATTATTTAATTTGGTTATTTTTTACAAAAAAAATAATAAAATATAATCTTTCATTTGGTTATAAGAGTTAACATTTGATTGACATGAATAAAATAAAAATCCATTCAATAAAAAAAAAATACCAAACATAGATATTATTTATAGCCAATTTCTAGACTATCCGAAATATTCAACCATTTTATGTAAACTTACTCAAATGCAGAGCTACACTATAAACAAAACAAATCGAAAAGCAGGTAATAACTTAGCAGTTTCAAACAAACGAACCCAGTCTAACTATTACTTTAACACTGCCAATGAATCCCTCATAAGACAAGCTTCATTTGTGTCCGATAACAAAACGACTAGGTACTGCAATTAGTTAAGTACAAAGTACTGTAAGTTATGCAGACGACATGGTGTTGCTGAACCCAACGAGCGGTGAACTTAGGAAATTAGTTAATGAGTGTGAGACGGACGCGGTTAGTAATGGCCTCACAAAAAGTGAGCTCATGGTATTTAAAGCAGATACCGTCACCAGGTCAGTTTCCTCACTTTATGGATGGACTTGATTTTTTTGATTTTTTGTCATTATATAGTTTCCTATATCTGTCGTTGTATTTATATAGTTCCGCTTTTATAACTAGCTGCCAAAGCCGGTTTCCGAACTTAGTGATGGAAAGTTCAAAACCCACATCAAACGCGTCCTTATCAGAAAAAGCATAATTATTATAAGATTAAAGACTACGTTGAAGACAAGGAAGTTTGGAAATAATTACTTCTGCTCATGTGGCTTCAAATGTCTGTTAACTGATTTCAAATTACGATGTTTATTTATTTTTATTTACTTTTTACATATTTTACAGATTGACTTAATCTTTATATTATTTGACATTATATACCTACAATTCTATTTTTTATTCTTTATTAGTGGTCGTAATGGCAATCATATCATTTAGTTTTAATAGGTTTTAATATTTTATTTATCTTTTCGATAGATTATTTTATATATTGTAATTGTGAGAACGTTGTAGGTCTTGTAAACTGTAGATTCGTAGACCTTTTTCTAGTTTATTAAGAACCAGGTTCTAGTTGATAGACCTACACTGTTCTCACGTACGTATTAACACTGTAATTTGAAAAAGAAATAAATACCAAATATTTTTAAAAGAGTAACCGTGGAGCTCCTTGCCAGCCCTTCTCCATAGGGAACGACCAATTGAAACCATGCACCTAGCTTCTGACATTTCATAAGGGCCCATGAAGGTTTACGTGAAATAAAATATTTTGATTTTGACATCACTAATTACTAGGCCAGAAAAAACGTGAAAGTTTTAAGTGAAAATGATCGAAAGTTTACTCACCTTATGTATTTTACTGCTTGGTGCACCACCGCTGAAGATCGCTGTATCTGACTGGGCCCTCCTACTGCGACGATACTTTATATACCAAAAGATTAAAACTTCAGTTAGAGATTTGCTATATTTTGATACCATCTTTTTAATTACTATAATCTCTGATAAAAGGTCCGAAAACAACTATAATCTAGGTTGTTAACCGATGTTAAGTAGGACTTAGACAATTATCGTTCCACAACACACCTTTTTTTTTTGTTTTTGGGGGGAAACCTTCAAAAGGCGCCTGGTCTTTGGGGATAAAACCAAGGAGTGTGGGATTTTTACTCACTAAAACCACCCCGGTGGTCACCATCTGTACATGGAAGGGGCACCGTTACCTCTCAAAAGACCAATCCGGAGCCCCCTCTGTGCGACGCCTGTTAGGGCACATCTCTGGGGAGACTGTAAAGGGGTCTCCCTGAAGCCTGACTGTGCAAGTGTGCAAGGCAGCACATGACCACTGTGCGCCGCCATCCCGAGGTTCACAACATACCTAGCAACAAAATTATATAATGCCCGTTTTGACGGATAAACTAGTAGCCGAATTCTGGGCCGAGTCCATTTAGATTGCTATCGACACGCTAAGAAGGAGACGGACAAATCAAATCAAAAATCAAATCATTTATGCATTATGCATAATTAGTATACATATAGATGTTTTATTTTTATAATAGTGCTCCATGTTCTACCATCACATGGGCATGCAAATAGTATTATAATTTTAAGTAACAATTAAGAAATGATGATAATACAAAATACAAATTAATGTCCACTCGTCTGAACTACAGTAAAAATGTCATAATAATTCAGAAATGTGAAATCGTTTAAATTTCAATAGATGTGAAATCGTTTGAATTACACACAAAAATAATATACATATATTAATAGAAAAGATGTCAAATCGCTTAAACTACAGTAACAAAGGTAGAAGAAAGGTCGGAAATTGATCTTGTCTAATCGTAATTCCAGAGAAAAATCATTAGCTGTTTATATGATAAGCAATTCAATAATACAAGTGCTATTATATAAATACCTACCTATTTCTACTTAAAAAACAAACACTGCAGAAACACATAATGATAATACTGAATACCTAATGCAGGAGAAAAAATGGTGGTAACAAAAATAGTTTGAGATCGTAGTTTCCTAGACACAGGCGAAGGTGACCACGAAGTTCAGCAGCCAGCGATGTGGAATACAGTCGTGCGCAATGCGAAGTATAGGAATACTCTGCAGCTATGTTGATGAATGCAACAACTTGGACTCGCAAGCCTCAAAGGGCCAAGAAAGCTCCCTTTTTGACTGGCTCTACCAGTCAGTGTGGTCAACTTATGATGCGGAGCTCAACCTCTAGACTTTAAACATCGCACGCTGGCGGGGATCAGTGCATGCTTGTACAGTAACAGCAATTTGGGAATAGATTACCAGGAATATTAAAATTATTTCAGATGAAACTAGGTGAACAATAATTGTTCACCTAGTTTCATCTGAAATATTTTTTTGGTAATTGGCCAGTTTTCTAATATAATTATGATAGAATATACTTTTTTAAGTCATTCTGTATACTTAACTCATTTAACCAAAATTTTGAAATCGGTCACTTTCATTCTCAGCGTGCGAATTGTCAAGAACCTTATGCAGCGCAAATACTATAACCTTATGGGTCTCGGCACTCAGGTCATGAGGCCCGAGTGCGCGCCTGTTTTTAAAGAAATTTCTCGCCGGCTGATCGACACTTCACGTGACCAGAGGGCTGGGTCGTTCTTTGGCCAAAGAATTAGCATCGTCATTCAACGTGGGAATTTATTTATTTGTTTAGTTAGTCTCTTAGTCATTGGATTTAGTACCTAGTGTAAATAGTAAGTTATCTATACAAACAATACTTGACTATGTGGGTTAACAAAAAATAAAAATAAAGTTTGGCAAAAATATAATTTGCGCATTGAGCCCCCCGTGTAGTTACCATGTCACTGATGGCTAATAAAAGAAAACGAAAACGGTAAATCGTGACGTACAGTAGACATTTAATGTTATACATACATAGTCTGCCTGTAATGTTCCCACTGCTGGGACACAGGCCTCCACTCTTCAATAGGGAGTGGTGTATAATACACCACGCGGGCCCAGTGCGGGTTGGTAGATGTCACATGTCTTCGAATATTTGGTTCTAGGATATGCCGGTTTTCTCACGATGTTTTCCTTCACCGTTTTGAGAGCAGTGGTGATGAAATAATTTACACAAAGTGAAGCGCCTGACTGGGTTCGAACCCACGACCTACACTTGTAAGTTGCGGCCGGTACCACTAGACCTCCACTGCCCGAATGTTGGTATATACAGGCTGATTTTTTAAAGACCAGCCAAATTTAAGGATGTGGTACAGACCATCAAACTGAACAACTTTCTCCATGGGACAAATAGCATAATCGTGAAAATTTTATCAACTGTCCCATAGAAAACTTCAATACCTACTCGACCTAAATGTATGGGACGGCTGAATTTTTATTCGCGATTACGATGTTGGTCCCATGGAGAAAGTTGTTCAGTTTGATGGTCTGTACGACATCCTTAAATTTGGCTGGTCTTTAAAAAATCAGCCTGTATTGAAGAAGATTGATAAACTCCAACCCCGTTTCCGATCCCCATGAAAGTTGGCACACATAATTATGCATGGAGGTATTTAAAGGGTTTTATTATAATTTGAACATAATTCAGCAATTTAAAATCTTGAAAATCCTTTCTTGAACCTTGTATTTACTTTCAGAAGATTTGTGGACCTAATCTGTGGTCTGAATTAAAGTTTTATTTTATTTTATTTTTAAAGTGTTCCGAAATTTTATTGTGAGGCAAAAATATTTTTGGGACGTTAACGGCTTTATGATTTTGAATAGAATAGAATAGAATAATATAAAGAAAATATTCTATTCTATTCTATGATTTTGAACCAACTTCTGCATGTGACTTCGTCCGCCTGGAAATTAACTATACCTATCATAATTTGGTATTACCAATTAAAGCTAAAAGTAAAGCTTTCTACTAGTAAGATATTTTTTATAAAAAAAAAATTCAAAACAAACAATCCTAGCTTTTGATAATAATATAGATTAGATGATGGGCCGATGCGGTATTGCACGGATTAAGACTTCAAGATTGTAAATCAACCCACTATAGGTACTATTTAGGTATCGTAAGTATGTTGTAGACCACAAGCTTAATGGAATTCACCCTTATGTTATATATTGAGTGGCAAACAAGTAGACGGCTCCCTGAATGGTTAGTGGCGACCGCCACCTATGTATATCCTTTGTTACCTATTTACAAAGGAATCGCTGATGGATTCCCAGCCCAGAGATAACGCTGAAATGCCACTTTTGTCTGTTATCACATCACCCATACCCTTTCAACCAGAATTCAGCAACACTGCTTGGTGTCGCAAATAGGTGGGTATCGTCATATACACCACCATAGGTGAAAGATCTTTCATAGTGCAGGAGCTTTTGCACAAGAGAGCACGACAAGAGGAGAGGCATCATTTGTGGCTGTATTCTGGTCAAAACTCATCATTTGGAATCATTTATACGACAAAGAAGAAGTCCAGTTGACGTCGTTGTATAAATAGCTGACGTCCCTTTACATATGAGAGGTTATTCCATCTTTATTTTAATTTGACATATTTGAACGCTTTTTACAGGATTTAACACCACAGATAGCCATTTTCATGGAGCTCCTTGTACGCCTTGAAAACAATTTACGAAGCGCGTTAAAATCGATTGGAAAGTAGTTTTTATGAACGCACCAGAGCATTTATTCTTGTACTTTTACAGAAGGGAAATGTTTGTGAGGCTTCATCAGTGTTATATACTCGATGGGCTGATTTTTCCAACGCTAGATAATTTTACCGGAAGAATAATTTTGAATTTTTGACAGTTCTCTCATACAAAAACTGTCAGACGTCAATTTTATTCTACGAATAAAAATTATCTGTCAATTGAAAAATTTGCCCTAAGTGCTAAGATCTTTTGGCGCCTGAATGACATTGACGGGGGGGTAGCCCCCCCCCCCCCCCCCCAGTATTTGTGAAACTGTCACAGAAACTGTATTAAAAATCAAGATGGCGGCGTTCGTTCCGATTTTGGCTACGCGTCGTGGGAAGGCTATTATAATAACACTGTAACATAATGTACATAATCTAATCACACTTATTTTCATTCATTCCTCTAGGTCAGAACAAGCATTCCGTTACTGTTAGGCGCTGATCTGATTATTACTCACGACAACAGGCCATGTTTTATCCACAATCAGTACACAGACACAGCCCCAACTTTAACATAAGACTACGACAATTTAGTGACATCCAAGGGTTGGGAATTTCGCCCATATTGATTCATATAATTTTTTCCTCTAAACACTACTTATAACACAATTTAACTATAGAATTTATTGTATTTTATTAATATACACATATTTTATCGTGACAGCTTTGACAACGACGTTTATTACGTCACATGACATATCGCAAACTCATACTTTCTACATGGTATTATTCTACGAGTTCACATTATAAATCCACGCAATGCGAGGATCAGTTGCCGTTTCACCACTAATACGAACACATTAAATAAGCCTGATACTCCAAGGCCACCTATCCCGGGAACACCCAGCGTGCGTCTCCTAATGGATCCAGTACCTGACGGACCCTCCCTACGCCTCCGTCCTCCGTCCTACGTGAAGGCCTCCAGAACCAGTCGGACCGCCGGCGCGCCTCGCCAGAGGACTCGAAAGACCCTTTTTTTTTTTTTGGTTTGGAAATCATCAAATGACCCTTCCCGCTCTGGGCGGAGCAGAAGGGAGTGTCAGACTTTTACGGACTAAAACCCACCCGTGTTCCTTCAGTTGCCTGTGCCAGGGGCCACGGTATCTCTTTCGAACAACCCGCAGCCCCGGCGGCATCGGCCCTAGCGGACCCCGTCAGTTCGTGCTGACAGCTCTTTGAGGCGCGCGTGGAACACAACGCGCCGTCGACCCGGGCCTGGTCCTTACCGGGCGGCGAGCTGCCCAAAGCTCACCGCCCGCAAGCCCGCGCCTACGGTGGCCGGGAGTCGGCTGTTGACTTCCGTCCAGGGCGTCTCCTGCGGCGGCTAGGCGCGCGAGGGTGCAGCGATTGCCTCTCCCTCACGAGCTCCGCCTCCTCCTTCGCAAGCATCACTGCTTCGCAGAAGGAGGTGACGGCCTCCCATTCACTCTCGCTCCGTACCATGGCCTGGATGAGAGCCGGACGTGAGAGGTCGCCGCCGCCGATCGCCGCCACGAACTCTCTCCTCTCTGCTCTCTCCTGCTGGGCCCTGTCATCGACACCTGCCTCGCGTCGGTTTATCTCTTCAGCTCCATTTGCAACTCCACTACATCCTTCCTCACCCACACTACTACACACCACTCTTGAGTCCATCTCCATCTTTTGTATATCTTGTAAATATATCTTTCATTGATTTCTACTTCCCTTTCTTTAATTTTTACCTTTAACCTTTTACCTTTAACTTTTAACTTTAGTTTTATTTAAAGTCATAGTTAAGCTATTCTTGTCGCTACACGACAAAACCTGTGACGTAGGATTACATTTTATCGTTATAAGTAACTACACGTGCAGACCTACTGGACAGCGATGTTGCCCGATAAAAACTTTATGTAAAGATAAAATCTGTAGATTAATTATTATGATTGCAACCAGAATTATTTTATTGGCAGCCTGGACTAGGTACTTTACAGTACCTATCTACATATCCCTGTAGTTACTCTTGAATGTTTTATTATCATAACTTTTTTTTGTATCTTCAGATATAGCCTATCTACTATGCGTTTTTATGCCCAAAAAAAAAAGATATTAGTATGGTAGGTAGGTATAACAGGCTGGTGTCCAAACCTCCACGTCTATTTTGACAAGTATAGAAAGTCGCTTAACGCTTAATATTGAAGGTAAAAAAGTTGCAACTTTTTTTAAAACTTTGTTCTCGATTTCAAGTTTAAATATTATAACGTAACTTTATAACTTGTACCATTGCATGCACCTATAGAAATATTGTTTTACGTGCTTTACATTGTGCGCTGCCATACACAGCTCCTGCTTGCTCAATATTAATAATAACATTAATTGAAAGCGTCTAACGGGCCTCTACGAGTTGGCTTCAGCCTCTTTGGTTTCCAAAGGTCCGGGACTTCAGGGTCCCGAGATATGTCAAAGGCACAATAAAAATAACAACAATAATCAATCGATTACTAACCAAATTATGTTCTTACATTTTCATGTGACTAAATTATCAATAAACTAGTCCTAAAATTATTGTTACCCGGAAAACATAATTTTAATATTTTTACGTGTAGACTCCACACTAGGTCGAGCCTGTCTTGTGGATTCCTTTAGAGTTTTAAACAATTTGAAATTTCAAGCTCGATAGTGTACCTATAGTAACTTAATTTATTACATATTGATTTGAAAATTTTACGTAAAACAAAATAAAAAATGATGACTTGAAAAATTAAATAAAAAATAACACGGAGTCCCTACAAAAAGCATGAAATAAAAAATTAAATTTAAAATTTAAAAAACCCCCGACAACGTGAACATTTCATTTTCATTTCACGTTTGCGTTTTAAGATTCAGGTAATTTGGTATTTAATCAGGTTTTTTGTAATTCGCCATTTTGTGGTAGTGGCCATCTTGGATTTGAAATTTGTCATAGTATATAGTATTCTACTTGTCAAGCCCTTTCATTTGATACCCATATAGAGGGAGTTGTGAAAAAAAAAATGTAATTCGCCATTTTAGAAAGAAAAAGAAAGAAAATGCATTTATTTGCGGCAAACATGACGCATGAAAAAAGGACATAACACACAAAAAAACAAGTTGGGGGTAAACATGCGTCACATTCACGCAAAACGGCCATCGCTCAGCATAATGCTAAGACCCTGTACGAGACAGAGCCCAAGCGCTGGTTTTCAGCGGCAGCCGGCGTTGAGGTGATGACGTTAACCAGTGCAGCATGCAATAATACATAAATAAATAAAAACAACAATCAAAACAAGAGAAAAAAATAAACCATTCAACATATGATTCGACACAAAACAAAAAACAAAAATCAAAACATGAAATAAAATAAAAATAAACATACATAAAAAAAAGAAAAGATGGTGAAACATGAAATATATATGGTAACATTCCGGGCAACGAATCTCGCGCCGCGCCGGATATAGGTTATCTGTGCGCGTTCGCAGCTGTCACAATCAATTTCAATTGCTGTCAATTTTGTGGTGGCGGCCATCTTGGATTTGAAATTTGTCATAGTGTATAGTATTCTACTAGTCAAGCCCTTTCATTCGATACCCATATTGAGGGAGTTGTGGAAGAATATGCAATCCGCCATTTTGTGGCGGCGGCCATCTTGGACCGATTTTCATCAAACATAGCTAAGAACACTCCCGATAAATTCGCTTTTCAAACAAAATCAAAATCGGTTTATCCGTTCGGGAGCTATGATGCCACAGACAGACATACACACAAACACACACACAGAGACACGTCAAACTTATAACATCCCGTAGTTTTTACGTCGGGGGTTAATGAAAAGGAAGTAAATGATAATGTAACAGTTAACAGAGAAGAATGGAAGAAGAAAACCTTTTGTGCTAACCTCAAGAAAAAATGGGACAAGAGCAGTAAGAAGAACCTTATATTGGTTTTTAACTTGATCGAGATTAGAAACTGTAGCATTCAGTTCTGTTGTTTGATTTCTTTACATACCTCAGTTCCAACATGTATGGCAAGATACAATTCTTCTCCGACTCCAGGTAACGTTATTTGTGCTTGACCTGTATTTGATACAGTCACAGTCTTCCCTGTGCATGCACTCCCTTGCACCTCTTCTGATCTAATGTCACAGTAGATTCTAGCTGGGAGTCCAATCAGTAATTTTGATTTCATACGAGTATCTTTCTTGTCTAGAAATAGTTACCTACTGGTTGGATTTTTTTTAACAAAATTTTATTTGATACAATGCTTTAGGAAATTTAGCGTGTCTACTTTTGGTCTCTCACAGCCTTTTAATCAAATCCTAAAGTACGTACATACCTGTATCGTGCTGCTAATCGTCCTTCCTTCTGTATTGAATAGAATGAATCCTTCATTCCCTAAGCTGAATGCAATTTGGTTGCCATACTTGTCATTGTTCCACCAGTTTACAACTTCAGTATTATGAACTTCATTTCTAAATTCGATCATTTTGTAAACGATCCTCCAGCGATGTTCACAAACCCAACCACTTTCAGTTGTGCACTGTCCTAAGTAAAAGATAATATAACAATAAAGTATCCGTTTTATCTTTGTTTATTTTCTATAATTTAAGAATAAAAGAATTTATGTCTTCAAAAACTAGACCCTGAATATTACCAGTAGTATCAGCTGGCGGGCCTTGGTCAAAATAATTAAAAATAAAAACTACTTGTTATCCGAGCTTGGCCATATGGATGGGCTAGAAGAAATGTTAGAGCTGCTTGTAGTAAATTGAAAAAAGTTTTTTAATGACCCTTTTTTACCTACATAATCTTGGGTTTTGTTATGTAAATATCTAGCAGATTACGTTTATTCAAACGATGCTTGGAAACATCAGTTATTGTGATTCCATGAAACCTATCATTTTTAATGTAATTATTAATAATTGATACAGTGTAGGTTTTTTATATGTCACCATATACCATCAACACGTTGTGTATCATGATTGTCAACGAAAACCACAGCCTTGGTATCATACCCAGTCCTGTAGTTCCATATGAGTTTAAATTTTTAAAACAGAAAACTTGATATAATTCTGACCCTGCCTGGAACCTAATTTTTGTATTTTTTTATGTAATGAATTTTGAATAAATAGATACCTACTCCCCCTATTTTGTTGCTGAAAATAACATAATTGAGATAGCTTATGACAAAATAGCTTTTTCAAAGTTAAACGCACGGTCATGCCACCATGGTTAATGAAAACTAATTTGTCCATGATACAGCAATAATCTTCTTCTCTCGTAGAATCTCAATCTTGCAGAGTCATGAAAATCCTTTCTCGAACCGTGTTTTTACTTTCAGAAGATTTAGTACTTAGTTTAAATTGGTATAAAGTTAAAATGTTCGGAAATTATCCTGTGAGGCAAGAATATTTTTAAAACGCTAACCGCTTTATGATTTAAGCTGATTCAGCAAAAATATTGACAACTAGCTTCTTCTCGTGCTTTGGCCCGTGACTTTGTTTGCCTAGAAATCAACTATACCTACCATAAATTAAAGTATTGCTGATTAAAGTTAAAAGTAGGTATGTCAGGTTCTATTTGTGCTGCAGAAACTAGCCATTCCAGCAATTTATAAACTAAGTAAAATTTCAGGAAATTAACATAATAACAGTTGCATCTCAATTTCTATATGAGAACCTGAAAAAAAGGATTTCTCTTATAGATAAATGCACAATTATCACTTTTCAATCAGCAAGCAATTACAGACATATCCGGTGTCATAAACTTTTAATTTCTGCCCTACGTCACGATATCTTTTTCGTTGTCTATTATTAGCCCATAATGTAGTTACCATGTTACTGATGGCTTCTTCTGATACTTATTAGCCATTTACTTATATTTCATAGTCATTAATATGAAACATATATAATCGGTTTACGGTTGCTATATTGATTATCATAATACTCCTTTGAGTCGACACTGCAGACTTCGCAATAAGAAGCTTCGATGACCTGGGTTCAATATGATAGGAGTTCTTCAAATCTATATATTTATACAGATTGAAAGAAATTTCTGAAAAACAATTGAAAACTAATAATATATCACTGCAATATGGCAATTGTATTTTTCTTGTCAAACTTTCTTTATTTTGTTTATCTTATCAACTTAGTCATTTATTTATATATGTCACCGGAAAATAACAAGAACCGCAAATTTATAAATTTTCTAGGAAATTTATAAACTTTCGTAGGATTCTAAACGAGAGATAAATATTAATATTTTACGCCCACATTTTCGCAAATTGATAAACTTACCGAACTCACGCGTAAAATAATAAGTAAGCATTAACCAAACGCCATGTGCGCTCTGATTGGTTGAATAAGTGTTCCTTCGCCTTCCTCTCCACCGCCATTGTTCACCACGGAACATAAACAAACCGGTTGCTCGTGAGTTTTTGTAAAGTTTTTAATGTTGTAATTGTGTTGGAACTGTTAAAATAGTTTTATTTTGCTAGGTTACTAAACTAGACGCATAATGAGCGACCTAAAAGTTGCGGACAGCCAAAATGGTGAAGACAGTGCGGTAAATGCCAGAAAATTTGTTGACGAATTGAAATTAGGGGTCATTAGCATAATATGTAAAAAAGTAACCCTGTATTATAGGTACCTACCTAGTTTTAAAGTAAAAATACTCTTAGGTAGGTAATCGAAACTGATACTTTTATAGTTTGGCAAGTCTGATTGTACCTAAGTCTATGTACACAAGCATTGCCACTGTCAACATCGACCAATCAGAGAGCAGTGTGTTATTTGCCGTATTTTAAAAAAGCGTAAAATTAAAAGCTCTTCTGTGATTGGTCGAACCGCTTAGAATCGTACGAATGGATATCCGTTAGTTTATAAATTTACCACGAGACGTCGCAAATTGATAAATTTGCGAAAATGTGGGTGTAAAATAATACAATTTATCTCTCGTTTAGAATCCTACGAAAGTTTATAAATTTCCTAGTAAATTTAGAAACTTGCGGATCTTGTTATCTTCCGGTGACATATACACACAAAATACTTAACATAGAAAATACATAAGCATGAAGAGCACAAAGGTATCATCGTGCGTAGGTAGATTATTTAGGTATACTTACATTAGTTTAAGAACTTAGTTATTAAGGTTAAATAAAAAAGGTTTATTATTTTTTGCGATTCAGTTTTTTTGGCTGGTTAATTTTTTTGTTAAAAAGTTTTTATTTAAAAAAAAATTGTGGCTATAATCAACTAATTATTTGCCAAAGGGCAGGCATATGTGGCACTGAGTAGAGTAATAATATACAACTCAGCATTCAAATCTGTGAGTGAACAATAAATCATCCCTATTTTCCCACCCTTAGGGTTGGAATTTTTTTCCAAATTTATATGGGAACTTTGGGGTATAAAAAATATTATGCAAATCGGACTACTCTGTAAAAAGTTATGCGTGGACATACATAAAAAAAATATACAAGGTGTAGTTTTGCATCCTCGTCAAATTCAAGGAGGTAACGATGCTACTGATTCTCAACACGAATCAATAATAAAATAAGCAGGTAATTTTATTTTTTTTCTGATTTTCGGAAAGCGGCATAATTATGTGGGACCCGCATTTTAAAACACGGCCTGAGTGAGACCACGGTGTAACTGCCCTTTTACACACACATAAAACGCGGCCGCTTATACGATACCATAACGCGATTCTGTTCTTTGAAAGTGGTGTATTCTGAAATACTGTCAAACTTAAATAACTTAAAAAAACAAGTATGTATTCATTATTTACCAGGGATCGTGATTTTATTTGATTATTTATGTCTTTCATAACAGCCTCCTGCAATTTGACGAGGATGCAAAACAACAGCTTGTATATACGTGTGGACTAGAGAACCTCCTTCGTTTTTTTTCGTCGGTTAAAAATCAAAGGTCATTTATTCAATTAGGCTGAGAATCAGCAGTTTTAGAACGTCAAAATTACAAAACAGCAGTCACCCAAAAACGCCCGCCCTTCACCACTTCCTAGTGCTTTCGCTGGGAAGAAGAAGTGGCGCAAACTCCCCAGCATATACATATAGCAGGTTATCATTATGTGTTGTAACATAATGTACATACTCACAGCTATCTTCATTCATATTTCCAGGTCAGAACAAGCATTCTGTTACCGTTAGGCGCTGATCTGATTATTCTTCACGACACGTTTTATCCACAATCAGTACACAGACACAGCTCCAACTTTAACATAAGACTACGACGATTTAGTGACATCCAAGGGTTGGGAATTTCGCCCACATTGATTGATATCATCTTTTCCTATAAACTATATTATACTTATAACACAGTTTAACTATAGAATTTATTGTATTTTATTAATAATATGTTTTATTATGAAAGCTTTGACAACAACGTTTAATACGTCACCATGGCAACTTTTCTTTCATATCCTTATCGACTTGTATCTTTTTAGCTGATTTTACATTGATACTTTGACAAAATTAACCATGGCCACTATATCATATCTCAAATTCATATTTTTTACATGATATTATTCTACGAGTTGACATTATAGATCCACGTAATGCAAGGATCAGTTCGGGTTTCGCCTCTAAAGCGAATACAACAAAAAGCCTGATGCTCCAGGGCCACCTATCCCGGGAACACCCAGCGTACCTCTTCGCTCCGGTACCTGACGGACCCTGCCTACGCCTCCGTCCGCCATCCTCCGTGAAGGCCTTCTGTACCTACTGGCCCGTGACTTACTGGAAGATCCTCCTGTATCTATTGGGTCGCGCCTCATCCGAGGGCCGCCTCACCTGGCGGGCTGACAACATCCCCACCGTGCCTGCTTCCTCCTGCTGCCATGCTGCGTTCTGCTCCTGCTGCGTGGGCCCTCTTACGGGTGTCCTCCGTGCCGCACGCGCACCAGCACCTGCCGTCACCTGCACCTGCACCTGTCACCGACACCTGCCTCGCGTCGGTCTACCTCTTCAGCTACATCTGCATCTTCACCTCAACCTCCTTAACCCACCTACCGCGCATCGTTACCCATACACCCCCCCTCCACATTATACACACCACTGCCGTTCCATCTCCATCCTTATCTGGTAAATAAATCTTTAATTGATTTTTACCTTTCTTTACTTTAACTACCTTTGTCTTAAGTTAAGCTTTTCTTGTCTCTACACGACAGTGTTCTTGCAGTGTTTGTTTTTCAAGTAAAAAAAGTTAGGTATTTATATAATAGCACCTGTATTATTGCATTGCTTATCATAATTATAATCCGTTAAGGATTTATCACTGGAATCACGATTAGACAAGATCAATTTCCGAACATATTTCTACCTATGTCCGTCAATACGGACAATCGGACATTATATAATTTTGTAGGTATGTTGTGGAACGATAATTTTTTAAGTACTTAACTTGGTTAAGTACCCAGATTATTATTGTTTTCGGACCATTTTATCACAGATTATATCAAAAAAATTCAAAAGATAGTATCAATATATACCAAATCACTACCTAACTGAAATTTTTATCTTTTGGTATATAAAGTATTGTCACAGTAGGAGGGCCCATCCAGATGTACTAATCGTCAGTGGTAGTGAACCAAGCAGTAAAATACATAAGGTGAGTGAATTTTCGATCATTTTCATCAAAATCTTTCACGTTTCTTCTGGCCTAGTAATTAGTGATAGAAATAGGCAAACTGTACAATGAAAAAATGTAGGGAATATTAGCTGTTATGAAATGCTGCCTGTGCTTTTCCATTTGTTTTTTGCATTTGAGTAAGTTAACGTAAAATGGGTGAATTTTTTTATAGTTTTAGAAACTGGTTCTAAATGCCTTTTTTAACAATTGCAAGTAATCTTTTTAATCATGTCAATCAAATGGTTTTTCTATTATCTATTAACCAAATGAAAAATATGTCTTACCATTGTTCAGTAAAAAAGTACTAAGCAAATAATTATGCAGCTTTAAAGCTTTTTGCGGGGGAGTCACAACAGCATCCTGGAAACTATAGCTGAAGATGTGCGTGCGCCCGTGTTGAGGCATTTCGTTCATCTGGTGATCTCTATCTCCCTGTTGGTTATCTTGACGAGGCGGGGTGTCTCAGCACAGGGGCATTTATGATTTGTGATGTTTATGTGAGTGTTGTCCTTTGTTATTGTATTTAAGTAGGTATGTATTAACAATAGTTTTTCAAAGTTTTTGTACACTAACCAATGGATCTAGTTGTCCCAAAATAAATAATTTTGAATTTAAAATTAAATGTAGAAATTACCAACAAAAAGAAAATTATTATTAGTCTTCCATTTTGTCAGGTAAGAAGAACAAGTCATTGTACCTTTTAGTAAGTTTTGCTAAGGCACCAGCGTCACATTAATATGAAAATATATTAACACTTTTTACTAGTACATATTGACCGAGAACATAATCATTGTGATCCCTACAGTTTATACTGTCAACCTGTCAACCTTTTCATCTTTTGTAGCCATCGAGTAGAATATCGTGAATAAAATAATTATTATAGTGACCGGACAAAGAAATCGTGTTGCTGACTGAGACTGAATAACACAGTTAAAACAAAAACATTTTAATGAGTAATGTCTTTGAAAATTTTAATGATCACAAGTTTATAAATAGTTTCTCTGTCAACAGTGTAGGTCGCAGGGGTTTTATTTCACCAAAATGAGCTGCGTATGTATCTATGCGTTTAAAAAATAAATGGTCTCTTTATTTATTCGTGAATAAGGAAATTTTCTTTTTGGAGAAATATGTAAGGAATTGATGCGAATTGAAAACTCTGAAAATGAAAGGATCGAAGTTTTGTAGTTCACTTATGACATACAAATAAAAACAAGAAGTTTAATAAGCATCTTTGAAGAGAACTTTAAGCTAAACTTTCCCTGACTTTATTGATTTTGTGAAGGTGGATTGAAAGCTGATAATTTTTTTATCTATTTCTTGTTTTCCTTACAAATTAAGGCAAATTAGTTTGTAAGTGGGTGTACCTAATAGTTTTTATATAAATTCACCCACAAACAGCTTGTCAGCAATCATCACTATCATTTCTTTTCCCGTGTCCATCTAATCATACTTCTGTGTTCCAGGATGTTTCGTCTCATCCTATGCCTGTCGGCCCTAGCTGTGGCCCTGGCCTACAAGAACCCCCACTATGCCTCAGGCCGAACGACCATGGTCCACCTGTTTGAATGGAAGTGGGATGACATCGCCGCTGAGTGCGAGAGTTTCCTTGGACCTAGAGGATTCGGTGGTATTCAGGTAAGAACTTCATTCACTATTTCCACATATTTAAAAATACACTTCGAAAATTTATTCCCGAAGGTTCATGTGTATATGTTTGATTTATTAAACAGACGAGTTTACACAATGATCTAACCACAATAGATTGTGATTATGAAACAAATAATATTTTAGATGATTGTATTATTGTGAAAGAAAATATTCAAAGTATAACAGTAGCATCCAAAATGGATGTTACCTATTGGTTTGATTTATAACAAGCTAAACACAGTAGCTATCTATTAATAAATTAATTTATTAACTACGTAAGTAAGCTAAGTAGTTAAATGCAAATATTATTGTCATAACAATAATATTTGCATTTAACTACTTAGCCTGATAAATATCACGATCACGATTACGCAGGGTATGCATTTATTTATGATATCATATGCATTTATAAAAATGCATCAATCCTTGTATGATACTTGGTTTTGCAGTGCATGTATGATCCTACCTGCCTACCACATTATAATTTTAACTTATCAAACCTCAACTAATTAGAAACACTTTATATTGTTATTGGCTCTCATGAGAGTCCGCAAGTCACAAAAATCAAAATCGAAAGTGATGTATTGAAATTGGGCTGAGGATTAGAAATTTTCGAACATCATATTACATAAAACAGTCCTCCAAAACTTCAATCACTTCCTTGTGCTTCGTCTGGGAACATAAAACTCCCCGGCAGCACAATTGTCTGTTTAGTTAGAAAAACTTGAATCTTTATAACAAGTACGCAAAATAATTAACATTACGAATATCAGCTTGCACACGCCAATATACCAACAAAAACATCGTAAACTATACTCAAGTCGACAAAAAATAAACGCGTAAACAGAACTTAATACCTAAAAAAAGCGTCCAGGAAAAAAGGGCGTGCCTGCTTACATATAGCTATATAGCTTTAACTCAAAGTCACAAAATAAATGATAAACTAGGACCATCGAAGTAAAATACATACATAGTTAATTAATAATAACAAAACCATGGTTCGCAAGACGACCAGTTACCACAAGCAGCACCACAGCACCATCATAACGCATTAATAGATTCGCTTTTAAAATTCATAAAAGGTTAATCCTGGTTTTTAGAGCTTTATTGGTCTGTTTTATATGTAGATCTCTCCACCGAACGAGAACCTGATGATCTGGTCTCATCAACGCCCATGGTGGGAACGCTACCAGCCCATTTCTTACCGCTTGGTCACTCGCTCCGGAAATGAACAACAGTTCACTAACATGGTCCGCAGATGTAACGCTGTTGGTGTCAGGTGGGTCACAGATTTTTAATTTTACTTGATCGTTTCCACTGAATAAAGTCCCTTTTCTCCTGCCCGTGCAATTAACATGTAATACTACTACTTAGTGTATTACTATACCTATATGCATTGAAGTCGATGAAACTTTACAAAAGTTATGGGTTATTATCAAACCACATCGTGCTCGTGAAGTGTTAGAGATTTTGCTCTGTTATCAACGAATATGTACATTTTCATATAACCTATTCTACTTTAAGCGTCAAATATCAGACTCAATCTCGAATCTTCCACAGAATCTACGTAGATGCTATTATCAACCACATGACAGGCACATGGAATGAGAACACCGGTACTGGAGGCAGCACCGCTAACTTCGGAAACTGGCACTTCCCAGGCGTACCTTACGGCAGGAATGATTTCAACTCGCCCATTTGTGTCATCTCTGGCAGTGACTACGGCTGCTGCCCTGATAGGGTAAGATTCTTCAAAACTACCTTTATTTAGGAATTGTTTATTAATACGATATAATTTCTAATGACCTAAGTAATAATTTAACAGGCTGTGGTATGTAGATTTGCTCAATACGATCTGTCTCCGTTTACTTGACTGTTCAACAATCACATCTTTTTTCTGTAACAGTTTTTTTTATGATAGCCTTTCATTCTAATACTTTATTTCAATCAATCAGTTAGTTTTTTTTATTTACGCTTTGTATCTCAGGTACGTAACTGCGAGCTGTCCGGGCTAAAAGACTTGAACCAGGGCACAGAATATGTGCGTAAAATGATCGTCGACTACATGAACCATCTCATCGGCTTGGGTGTTGCTGGTTTCAGGTAAGATTTTAATTTTATTTAAAAGTGCTTTTTCATTAATATCATCACAATGTTCAATAAGTTTAAATTGTAAAAAAAATAAACATCAATAAATGAATCCAATGACTACATTTGATTCGATGCGTATTTTCATTTTTATCATAGGCAATTTTACGTATTCAGTTAAATCTGTAAGTCCAGTCATTGGCATTCCTAATATAATAGGGGTTAAAGTATGAAATTGCCGTTTTATTGTAATAGGTACTTCAAATTGACATAGAACCTTCATGGTTTGAGATTTTTGAGTGAAACTTTTTACACATGGTACCTAAAAAGTTCTTCTTTAAAAAGATGTGCAACATTTGATTATCGACTTTCAGTTGTTTTTTTTATTCAGCTTAGACAAGAAAGATGGATACATCGAAAATTCGAGTTATTTTTGAATACGAGTTCCGACGCGGAACTAACGCGGCAGAAACAGCTCGCAATATCAATGTTGCGTTTGGAGAGGGGACTGCTAATGAACGCACCGTGCGATTTTAGTTTAAACGCTTTGGTGATGGAAACTTTGATTTGAAGAACGAACCACGTGGAAGACCGCCCACACAGGTGAATAACAATGAATTGAAAGAGATGGTGGAAGCCGATCCGAGCCAACTACCCAGGAATTAGCGGCATGGTTTAACGTTACCTTACCAACAATATTGACTCAGTTGCGTCAAATCAATAAAATAAAAAAATATGAGAAATAGGTGCCTCATGATTTGACTGATCTGCAGAAAGAAACGCGTGTTGAAACTTGTGTTGCCTTGTTGAATCGATACAGAAATGAAGGCATATTGGATTGAATTGTGATATGTGATGAAAAGTGGATTCTATACGATAACCGTAAGCGAAAAATGCAATGGCTGACCTCAGGTCAAACGCCGCAACAGTGTCCTAAAGCAAAACTTACCAATAAAAAGGTAATGGTAACTGTTTGGTGGTCTCAGCATGGTATTATTCACTATGGCTTTCTCCGATCTGGTCAAGCAATAACGGCAGATGTCTACTGTGCTAAACTCCGAACAATGATAGCAAAACTAGCAGTGAAACAGACCCGACTCATGAATCGATCTTCACCATTATTGCTCCATGATAACACGAGACCTCATACAGCACGAGAAAC
Source organism: Apamea epomidion (assembly GCA_947507525.1). Classification (NCBI taxonomy): domain Eukaryota; kingdom Metazoa; phylum Arthropoda; class Insecta; order Lepidoptera; family Noctuidae; genus Apamea; species Apamea epomidion. The sequence continues at coordinate 13,052,168 of OX382237.1, forward strand.
CGTTTTAACTCTACAGGAACTGCAATTAGAAACCATTCGTCACCCTCCGTATTCGCCAGACCTTGCTTCAACGGACTACCATTTTTTTCGTGATTTGGAAAATTTTCTACGTGATAAAAAGTTTTCTTCTCAGGCGGCAGTACAAAATTCTTTCACACAGTTTGTGGAATCTAGGTCACGAGAGTTCTATCGCAAAGGCATAAATGATCTTCCTATTAGATGACAGCAATATATAGATAATAATGGTAATGATTTTGATTAAATAAATATGTTAAATTAAAAAAAAAAGAATTATTATTTTTCGGTACAAATCGGCAATTTCATACTTTAACCCATAATATTTGATTACTGAAGTCAGATTTACTTGATAACCATGTTTTGTAAAAAATAACTTTTTTCCAACAGAATCGACGCCGCCAAACACATGTGGCCCGGAGACCTGCGTATCATCTACGACCGCCTACACAACCTCAACACCAACCACGGCTTCCCCTCCGGTGCCCGTCCTTACGTCTACCAAGAAGTCATTGACCTCGGAGGCGAGGCCATCTCCCGTGACGAATACACTTCCCTCGCTGCAGTCACCGAGTTCAAATTCGGACTTGAACTTAGCCAAGCATTCGGTGGCAACAACCAACTCAGATGGCTCGAAAACTGGGGCCCGCACTGGGGTCTTCTTGCCCACGACGATAGTCTCACCTTCATTGATAACCATGACAACCAACGAGGCCATGGTGCTGGTGGAGCTATTCTTACTTACAAGCGGTCTAAGGAGTACAAGGGTGCCATCGCGTTCATGTTGGCTCATCCTTATGGCTGGCCTCAGCTGATGAGCAGCTTTGATTTCCACAATACTGAAGCTGGTCCCCCAATGGACAACAGTGGCAACATCATCTCTCCTTCTTTTAACTCTGTAAGTATAATTGCTTTTATTTTCACATTAAAACCTGGTATCTTTCTTGCTATGATCTACTACTACTACTACTATAGTTAAGAACTTTTAATTAAGATCCAGACGTTGATCTTATTTTATTTTTTTCTTTTGTGACCTGGCTTTTCGATCATGACCTCTGTCAGATTCTGCTAAAAACCTTTGCATCAAACATCGACAATATCAATTGTTAAATCCCTGTTCCTTATTCTTTTTTCTTCTCATAGGACGGTTCCTGCGGCAATGGCTGGATCTGCGAACACCGTTGGCGTCAAATCTATAGCATGGTCGCCTTTAGAAACCGCGCCGGTAATGCCGCTGTTACCAACTGGTGGGACAACGGCAGCAACCAGATCGCTTTCTGCAGAGGAAACCAGGGCTTCGTTGCTTTCAACAATGACAGCAGGGACCTCAACCAGACTCTTCAGGTTAGTTTGAACTTTATTTTGTTAGTTTCACAGATATTTTTTAATCCTATGTAAGGTCCAATTTTATAAATCAAGAACTTTCCTAATAAGTAACATACGAACAAATTTAAACCAGCCGATTTTTTACATTTGGCTACAAATTAAAGTTATTCTTACAATAACAATTTTATGGTTAAAATAACCTGTTCGTAGGACCTTGATTAATTAAACTGGACCCTGTATCAAAAGTGTTAATAGTGGGTTTACCTTGCCGCTCCCAATGAAGTTTTGATCCTTTGTAACGCTAGTCGACGATCCAAGAACTAAGATGTCTGTATCATCAACTTACAGACCTGCCTTCCCGCCGGTACTTACTGTGACGTCATCTCTGGCGAGAAGAGCGGCAGCTCCTGCACTGGCAAGAGCATCACTGTTGGCAACGATGGACGTGCCAGCATCAGACTTGGAGCCAACGAATTTGACATGGTGTTGGCCATTCATGCCGGAACTGAAGTAAGTCATTATTTTGAAATGATGTATTTACTGAAAGAGCCGCCAATGTTTGTTTTTGGAGCAACTTAAATTTAAGAATTCTCATCATATATCATTTTTTTTTTTATTTCAGTCGAGGCTGTAAAACCGATGAAAAGCCGTTCCGGATCGAATAATCACTGAACGATCGATTTTTCAATAAATATGCGTTGTCATAAATCTGTGATCTTTTTATTTTTATCTATCCATGTCCACAGTTTTTACAGAAAGAAAACAATTTATTTACTAACAATTATTGTATTTCAATGTACCTATATATTTATTTAGGGGGCTGGCAATACAGTTTCATTATCTTAATCACATTATATGCATCAAAGTGTACATTGGTAGGGACGACAAAGATCTAGAGGACAATTCTTTCTAGTACAGTGGGATTTATTAGAAGATCCTCCTCAAGTAAAAACACCAATTACAACCAGCGTACGCTGAACCTACCAAACTTATTACTAGTTATCGCCTCTATTGAACTTCCTGACTGGCTTATCATTTCATCACCACACTCTGATCTTACATTATCTACAAGAAATCTTGTTCTACTGCGGTTTAGTTTTGAATCAATCGTTGTTGACTTGTCAACTCATTCATCATACTACATACGCCAAAAACAGATCTATGGATCAAAAATATCCAAATGCAGTATTTACAGAACATTATAGCATGCAAATATACGTATAGTGACAGGCAATAATCCAATCCGTTTAGCTGATAAATCCATAAGAAATCGATCGACACCTACGAAGTCTGCATTACCAGTGTAAACAAAGCGTTGGTCGGTAATTTTATTTTTGACGTTCAAAAGTGCCTTTTATGTGCCTATTTGAAATAAATGATTTGACTTTGACTTTTACAATGTAAATATTTAATACTGGGAAAAATATTTCTACGAAATTATTATTTATGAGAAGTCCAACTGGTCGCTGATGCTGATACAGCTTCAGTGGCTATGAAGTATTATAATCAGGATTATAAAAACCTGCATTGCAATTAACTTTGAGGGTTCGATTCCTTACCTGAAAGCTGCTACCGTACCAGGACTCGATTAAAACAAAATCTAAATCAAAAGTCATTTATTCAAATTAGGCTGAGAATCAGCATTTTTCGAACGTCAAAATTACAAAAGACAGTCCCCCAAAACGCCCCTCACCACTTCCTAGTGCTATCGCTGGGAAGAAGAAGTGGCGCAACAAACTCCCCAGCAGCACAGCTGTCTGTTTAGTTACAAAATACTTGATACTTGACTGTATACAATACTAGGTGTTAAGTAATTAACATTACAAGGCACAGAGTATAAAATTAAATGATTTGCTAATTATGTCAGCTAGCCATGCGAATATACCAACAAATATATTAAAAACTATACGTACTCAAGCTAAAATAATAATTAATTAAAATTACAATGTAAATAAAAACTTACTACCTAAATAAAAGCCTCCAGGCATAAACGGAATGACAGCTTACATATTTATGCATTGCTGGGTTCTGTTCACGTAGCTGTCACTTGAAGTCACAGATGATGAGATACTTACACCAGACGGTGTAGGTTCACAGGTTATATTATAGGTACCTATTTGTAGCCGTAATCAAAACTACTTCAGATTTTCGGAGAAAGCGTGCTACTAAAGGCATCTATCAATAAATAATAGAGTTTAAACCAGTGGGAAATACTATCTCTTTTTGTCTTAATCAACAACGGCAGGTCACTATTATGACTATCGAGTAGGGCAATTAAATCATCAGTTCATTTAATATTCTTCACTTCACGTCCCGCGCCCTTGTCCGGGGTTCCATGTCGTATGTTGGCATTATTATTCCACGCTTCATTTTCCTCATTATAAAATAATTACAAGCAGTGGATATGTATGGCCACACCTTTATTAATGAGAAGCGTAGACCTTAAATTAAACCATATCTTCGTAGGGAGGAAGATGTCCATAGAAATAATGAATGGACGGAAAATACAATAAACGAACTTGAAAATACATTAAAAAAACAAATAAAACACTGAAATATTTATGGATTTTTGAGAGTAGTTAGAGAAATATAGACGATATTGCCTCAGGGACTTTAGGTAGCCTACCAACCTAATGTTGAAACGTGCGCTGAATTCTACCCACGGAGAGATCAACTAAGTTTAACGACAGTTGTTTACCTTGAAGGGAATATGTTGGACATCTTGATTTTCTACTGCTGGTAAAGGATTTTTAGGGTTAAAGTATTGGTCTTAACTTCTGTCGAAGTTGGCAAAATGTCTCAGCTGATGAATAATTTTTAAAGCTTAGCAATTATTTTCTTTGTAGTCCGTCAATATTTAACTCAAAACTTAGATGATTTCTATGTTTGTACCTACTTGGAACATAAACATAACAGAACCTTGTTTCCTCGAAGAGTTGGGCAGCGGTATACCTTCAGTACACCCGCATTTATGTTACTTACGCTGTTGCTGCTTAGAAAGCAGCACATACATTTTCTCTTCAAATTAGCCCGACTTCAGTTTAAAAGACTTGTAACAATCCCTCAGATTAATAAATTTCACGCTCGCCAAAAAAGCTTATGATATCAGTTACATTAACTTGTCCTGTTCGAACGAATTTCGTAGCAATAGCAAAATTCAGTCCCTTGTTTAAAACCGGCCGACTTCAATCAAAGGATTGAACGCAAAAACAAATATTTAATAAAAATGTCACTGTTCGCAATATTCTTGAAAATATTCGAAAAAAAGTTAATAATCGACTCACCTAGATACAACAATATATTATCCAACAAACAGTTCGGCTTCAAACACGAAAACTCCACAGAAGATGCAGTAAGTATCTCAGCCAATCTTATAATGTACCTAGGAATATACCTAGATCTTGTAAAAGCTTTTGACACCGTTAACATTCCCATACTACTGAAAAAGCTCGAGAAGATTGGTATAAGAGTACTGCCAACTAAAAGGGCTTGAGAACTAACTTTCTAACAGAAAGCAATATTTGGAAAGAGGGGATACCATCAGTTGTCACAGCAGCTTAGAATTTGGCGTGCCTGAAGGTAGTGCACTGGTCCCGACACTATTCATCATCTATATTAATGATATTCAACATGACAATATCCAAAATGCAGAAGTCAACTGCTACGCAGCTACGATGACATGGCTACTATGTTTTTGGCAACTCTTTGGAAACAGTCTCAACACACTGGAACAACTCTTTGGAAAAAATGGCTTGACCTTGACCATCTGTTACCTATTATTTAAAAAAAACGACCTCCTTCTGTTTCCATAAAACTCCTCTCATCAACACCGAAACCTTAACAGCTTCATATACACCTTTCAACTTGCAGCACAGCCCCCTCTACCTGTGAGAAAATTACAAAGGTCGAAACTCTTAAATATTTAGGAGTTCTGTTAGATCAACGTCTTTCATTCAGACCCCCTATCGACTAAGGAAGCTAATCAGAATGCTGATTCACGTAATGAAACTGAGACGTAACTCAGCCTTAAATACCTTACACCTGGTATATGTGGCATTATGTGAGTCACGTTCTCTGCTACTACATTGCAGTATAAGACGGAGTCGGCATAACGTCAATGATACAAAAAGGTTATTTAAAGAAAACACTTTCGTTATCCCACAGGACATCTGTATAAAAAAGCTTCAGTACTTAATGTCCGACAATTATAATATATGTAAATGAAGCTCATGTATGATTCTTCATTTAGTTATATCGCGTAATTTAGTTCGTGTACTATTCTGAACGCACGCTTAGATGTCATTAGTGTCAAGTGTCATCATGGCTGTCAGCCTGTCAATACTAGTTTCTTTCTAAGAACACGTGGTGATATAATTGTTTCGTTTTTAATAAAAGTAGGAATAAATAGCTTTAAATGTTGTTTCTTTCACAGGTTTGTAACATTTATAATAATTACTGTGATGAAACTACAGTGTCGTGTATTTTATGGTTATTATAATAAAACATTTCTTTCACAGAGAAACGCAATTAAGTTTTTATTTCTACACAACCATTGGTAGTGTGTTCCACACATTATATATATACTTAATATAGTCCTAAAATAACAATCCAATCCACATAATCAAGAACAACTTGAACAACGAATCTACGAGGGTTCATTTACTGTAGTAAAAACCGTTTTTGCACAACATATTATGTAAGAATGTATGCTCAGATTCGTTTTTAATAAAATTTAAAAAATCAGCGAGTCGAACAATTATCGGACCAACCAAGTTAAAATTTTTATTAAACAATGGCTGTTAATACAATCCTACTCAGAAACCGAGGCCTTCATTAGAATAATGTCATAACATATGTATCACAAACACCTTATCTCACTCACTTCCTCACTCATACCTTCGCTCTCACACTACCTCCCAAACCCTTACATACTCGTACATTCTTACTTATACATTCTCTTGGACGCATCCTTGCTAAATTTCAATGAATAAATACATACATTTATGACACACCCTATTGCAAACAGTTGTATTTACGACTATTTTTAACCCTCGACGCAAAAACGACGGGGTGTTATAAGTTTGACGTGTCTCTCTCTCTGTGTGTGTGTGGGGGTGTGTGTGTGTGTGTGTGTGTGTGTGTGTGTGTGTATGTCTGTCTGTGGCATCATAGCTCCCGAATGGATGAACCGATTTTGTTTTTTTGTTTGAATGGTGTTAAATGTTAAATTTTTAATTTAATTTTTTATTTCATGCTTTTTGTAGGGACTCCTTGTTATTTTTTATTTTATTTTACGTAAAATTTTCAAATCAATGTAATAAATAAAGTTACTATAGGTACACTATCGACCTTGAAATTACAAATTGTTTAAAACTCTAAAGGAATCCACAAGACAGGCTCAACCTAGTGTGGAGTCTACACGTAAAAATATTAAAATGATGTCTTCCGGGTAACAATAATTTTAGGAGTAGTTTATTGATGGTTTAGTTATATGAAAATGTAAGAACATAATTTGGTTAGTAACCAATTGAATATTGTTGTTATTTGTATTGTGCCTTTGACATATCTCGGGACCCTGAAGTCCCGGACCTTTGGAAGCCGTACGAGAGGCTGAAGCCAACTCGTAGAGGCCCGTTAGACGCTTTCAATTAATGTTATTATTAATATTGAGCAAGCAGGAGCTGTGTATGGCAGCGCGCAATGTAAAGCATGTAGCACCATATTTCTATATGTGCATGCAATGGTACAGGTTATAAAGTTACGTTTTTACATTTAAACTTGAAATCGCGAAAAAAGTTTTAAAAAAAGGTGCAACTTTTTTACCTTCAATATTAAGCGTTAAGCGTCTTTCTATACTTGTCAAAATAGACGTGGAGGTTTGGACACCAGCCTGTTATACCTACCTACCATACTAATATCTTTATTTTTTGGAGCATAAAAACGCATAGTAGATAGGCACTTATCTGAAGATACAAAACAAGTTATGATAATAAAACAGTCAAGGGTGTACTACAGGGATATGTAGATAGGTACTGTAAAGTACCTAGTCCAGGCTGCCAATATAATAATTCTGGTTGCAATCATAATAATTAATCTACAGATTTTATCTTTACATTAAGTTTTTATCGGGCAACATCACTGTCCAGTAGGTATCTATCTGCACGTGTAACGACGCGCGCCGGCGGTCCGACTGGTACTGGAGGACTTCACGGAGGATGAAGGACGGAGGCGTAGGGAGGGTCCGTCAGGTACCGGAGCCATTCGGAGACGCACGCTGGGTGTTCCCGGGATAGGCGGCTGTGGAGTATCAGGACTATTTAATGTGTTCGCATTAGAGGTGAAACGGCAACTGATCCTCGCAGTGCGTGGATTTATAATGTGAACTCGTAGAATAATACCATGTAGAAAATAATTATCTCTAACTCATTTTGTTAGTGGCCATGAGTACTATTAAAGAAGTATGAATGTATAATCCGCTAAATAATTACTGGCCATTAAGAATCTCTAAGAAAAGTGGTCATGGTGACGTAATAAACGTCGTTGTCAAAGCTGTCACGATAAAATATATGTATATTAATAAAATACAAAGAGATTTAAGATAGGTACAATAGAGAGGCTATGCAAAGAAATGCCATAGAAAAACTGTGATCCCATGGCTCAGTGGCGCCATCTAGCATAATATAGCAAAATTAGAGTGGCAATTGGGAACATCAAATAGTAAAATAGAATTAAATTTATTAAAATATATTCAGCTATCGCTCGGTAGATGGCCAGTGTGGTCAGTGTTGCCAAATCCGATTTTCAATCCGTGGATTAAGCTTGAAAAACCTAATAATCAATCAGGTAAATAAATATTGAAAACTAAACAAATTAAGCAAAACTTGTCTCAGACAGTAAAAACTATTTTAGAATTTTATTCGCTGCTATTCATTGTCCATGACACCGTCTATGGCTAGGTATCACTTACAAGTGTGTGTTTTTTATGTACATTTTAAAATAAAATAATTTTAAACGTGCTTTGCCTCCGAATTATTACAGCACTCAGTTTATTACGATGTTTGTGTAAAGTAGACCTATTATGTCACAAAGCGCATTTTTTTTGCAATTGCCTGTTGCATTTCGTTTTTAGAAAAATAATTATTTTTACACTTTTGTTTGCAAATAATTGTAAATCTTATTATATATATATATATATATATATTCGAGGCGAGGTCCAAAAATCCGTAGAACTACTAAATTCGTTAGTCTGGCAATGCGGGGTGACACTAAATAGAAACTATAAAACCTGTGGTAGGGATTTTATCATTTAGATATAAAGGTATCGATAATATTGAAAAATGTTAAAAAACTATTTAATAACATTTGAATAGATTCAAACAATAGCCAAAAAAATAGGAAAGCAATAAATTGATTAGTAGTTTCAATGTTTACAAGTTATTTATCTATAAAATTCTTTTTACATACAAATTAATAAATTATCGTTATTATTATCTAGTGATCCAAGTGTCAGACTGCTAATCACGAGGACATGGGTTCGATTCCCACAGGACACAAATATTTATGTGATGAATATAAGTATTTATTTACAAGAGAAAGTATTACACATCCATTGTTCAGTACCTATAGTATGTACAAGCTCTGATCTTTGAAGCAAACAGATCACTCGACCTTGCGTACGTACAAAATATAAAAGTCAAAACACTTATGTTGAGGAAATTACGCGCGTTCTACTTAAAAATCTCATACATGACGGTCGATCAAATAATGATAGCGACTACTATCAACAGATCAGACGTTGGGGACATAGTCAGACCTACCATCCATTGAGGAACTTTTAAAAGTTGTTAAAAAACTCCCACTTAATAAAGGATCAATAAAATAAATTTTAACCGGTTTACATCGCGTTCTTTCTTATTTTATTTCCTTTTGCTCGACTTCTAATAGTTCTAGCGTAATGTTAAATAACCTATTAAGCCTTTTTTAAGAATTGGGCTTTAAAATGCAAAAAGAAATTTCCAAATCCAACTGGGAGTTCCAAAGATTAGCGCATTCAAACAAACAAGCAAACAAACTCTTCAGCTTTAGTATTAGTATAGATTGTCAAAAAAGTTTAGCTCTGCAGCATATGCCGTTAGAAAAAATCGTGATTTAACTGACTTAGAGATAGCCCGTTTACTATACTTTAGTTCGGTCATACGGTATTATTTTCAAACAGCATTATATTTTAGGTGTTATTATTATTTACCTTAATAAATATTATCGATAACAAAATCGATAAATGACATCACATCTCAACAAGGCAGTAGTAAAACTACTCAGCAATAGAGGGCGTTTATTACAAAATTAGCAAATTTTCTAAATCTCTTTATGAAAATTATTTAATTCTAATTACTGAGTAAATATAAATAATTCATGTGTAAATAAACCGAAGTTAGGTCCAGGTGTTTTACCATAACAAGATTTGCAATATCGTAATGCGCAACTCGGCATGTTTCCTTAGAAAATATTTTTCTTTTGGCGGACACGAATACGTCTTGACACGCAGGCGTACGACGCTAGACTGAGCGACTTTTGACCACTAGGACATAACTATTGGATTACGATTTTGTTCGTAATGTCCTGTCTATTGTCAAGTAAATAATTTAATGTCTTTGATAAAATACAATAAATTCTATAGTTAAATTGTGTTATAAGTATAGTGTTTAGACGAAAGAATTATATGAATCAATGTGGGCGAAATTCCCAACCCTTGGATGTCACTAAATTGTCGTAGTCTTATGTTAAAGTTATTATGTACATTATGTTTTGTGCCTTTAGTGAGGGGAAATCTAAGCGCCTGCCCTCCTACAGGGTCCGTCTGTGCCATTTCAGGATGCAATCGTTGTCTATGCGTAGAGTTGTAACATAATGTACATACTCACAGTTATCTTCATTCATTCCTCCAGGTCAGAACAAGCATTCTGTTACCGTTAGGCGCTGATCTGATTATTTCTTACGACACGTTTCATCCAAGATCAGTACACAGACACAGCTCCATCTTTAAGATGACACTACGATGATTTAGTGACATCCAAGGGTTGGTAATTACGCCCACATTGATGGATATCATTTTTCCTATAAACACTATACTTCTAATACAAAATAACTATAGATTTTATCGTATTTTATTAATAATATATTTTATTATGACAGCTTTGACAACGACGTTTAATACGTCGCCATGGCAACCTTTCTTTCAAATTCTTACCTGCCTGTATCTTTTTAGCTAATTAGATATGAATACTTATTATATTTAATTACTGGCCATCTTCGTAACTCAAATTTGAGTTGTTTTTTCAAAGATTGTGTTTGACATGGTACAAACTTATAAGAATAACTGTATGTATGCCTCATGTACTACAATCTCCTTTTTATGAAATAAATTTATTATTATGTCGTTTATTTATTTAGTCGTCTTATTTTGTTACATTTTTAAATATTAGTATGATTAAATAAAAAAAATAAAAAAACATTAATAAATATAAAAAAAATAGTGATCCACCGGTGTCGGGAGCAGGGTCCAAGCTACCGGTGGTTAGGGCTCCAGAGATAGAAACCTCCTCACAATGCGAGCCGTATCGAGGAGTACTGCCTTCTGAATCAGGCCCTTGATCCAACCGCCTAACGAGAGCCTCGATAGATGTTGATCGAGGCTGTCGGCCATCAGGCCATTGGCCGATACGACAATCGGCACAATGACAGTTGAGCTCACATTCCACATGTCAACAACCTCGTGTGCTAAGTCAAGATATTTGATTTGTTTATCTTTCTCAGCTTTCACGAGGTTCCCGTCATGTGGAATGGTAACATCAACAATCATTGCGCGGCGCACTAATCGATCTATCACCACTATATCAGGTTTGTTGGCGACAACAGTCCTGTCAGTGATGATAGACCGATCCCAGTACAACGTGACATGGTCATTTTCGAGAACTGGGTCGGGCACATACTTGTAATACGGTACCTCAGAGTCGACAAGTTTATATTTCAAAGCAAGTTGCTGGTGAATAATCCTGGCTACTTGGTTATGCCTGTGCAAGTACTCGCTGTTAGCCAGACGAGAACAACCAGAGATAATATGTCTGATGGACTCACCCGGACGGTGGCATGCCCGACACACGTCAGCCGTCCCGTCCTTCATAATATGTCTCCGGTAGTTATTCGTCAAGATAACTTCGTCCATAATTGCACAGACAAAACCTTCAGTTTCCCCGAAGAGGTCACTGAAACGAAGCCAGGATACGGACGCTAAGAAATCTACACCGGGCTCATGAAGAGCCCGATAGAAGCGCCCGTGAAGCTCCTTGCTTTGCCATACCTTCTTGCGGTCATCGGTAGTAAGTACTACAGGTTTGCGCCAGTTCTCTTTCGCCATGGAGAGCGGGGTGAGCCCCTTGTCCATTGCGACCACATCACGGTGCATACCCACTTCGGCTTTTAAAAAATATTCCCTGAGACTGCACACCTCGCGGTTGTGGAGGGTTTTCGCATTTAAAAATCCTCGACCCCCACACTTCCGCGGGATATACAGTCTCATCACCGATGATCGTGGGTGATGCATCCGGTTTGCGGTCAGCAGTGTACGGACCCTTCTATCTAGGGCGTCGAGTTCAGTCTGAGTCCATTTGAGTATGCCGAAAGAGTACATCAAAACCGGCATTACCCAACCATTGAAGGCGCGCACCTTATTTCCGCCCGAAAGAAGACTAATTAATACCTTCTTCAGGCGACAAAAGAAGCGCTCCTTCAACGATTGCTTCATGTCAGCATCGTTGATGCCTAACGCTTCCGACATACCCAAATACTTATAGCTTTCGGATGAGGAGAGGGATCTAAGGTGTATGGAATCCGAAAGTGGAATTCCCTCGGATTCCATAATCTTCCCCCCCTTTACATGCATGACTGCACATTTGTCCACACCAAATTCCATCCTGATGGCACTACTGAAAGTTTCAGTTACCTTCAGTAGCTCCATCAGATGCAATTTGTTAGGGGCAAAGAGTTTCAAATTATTATTTATTATTATTATTATAAATTTATATTTTCTACATGATGTTATTCTACGAGCTGATATTATAGATCCACGCAATCCAAGGATCAGTTCGGGTTTCGCCTCTAAAGCAGATACAATAAAGAGCCTGATACTCCAGGGCTGCCTATCCCGGGAATACCCAGCGTACCTCTCCGCTCCGGTACCTGTCGGACCCTGCCTACGCCTCCGTCCTCCGTCCTCCGTGAAGAGCTCCTGTGACTATTGGGCCGCGCCTCATCCGAGGGCCGCCTCACCTGGCGTGCTGACAGCGTCTCTGTCGTGCCTCTCTCTCTTGCTGCCGAGCTGCGCCCTGCCTTGCTGCGTGGACCCTCCAACGGGTGTCCTCCGCCTGCACTACATCTATACCTGTACCTGCGCCGGCTTCTGCTGCCGTGCTGCAGCCTGCCCTGCTGCGTGGGCCCTCCTACGGGTGTCCTCCGTGCCGCACACGCACCAGCGACCTGCCCTCATCTGTACCTGCATCTGTCGCCGGCACCTGCCTCGCGTCTACCTCCCTCCATCTGGATCTCCACCTCAGCCTCCTCAGCCCACCTATCACGCATCGTCATCCACACACCCCACCTCCACAAACTACACACCTCTCTCAGTCCATCTTCATCTTTTAATTTGATAGAAATATATCTTTTATTTGTTTCTACCTCCCTTTCTTTAATTTCATTTTAGCTTTATAAGTTTAGTTACTTGTCGCTACACGACAGAGTAGTATATAACCGATGCTTTGTTTCTTTACAAACTGTTGCGCAATAAGATCGACTGCCCCGGTTTATTGAAGCTTATTCGATTCCACGCGCCTTCTAGATATCCTAGGAATAAGATAACACCCCTGTGTCCGCCACTTCAAAAGTCTGTACTTGGTGCAAATTCTCCAATACCTAGATTGTGTAGAACCCTTAATGGCCGCAGTGACTTAGTAGATGTGCACCACGATAATATAAATAAATATCTACGTGCTTTTGTAAACAATCCAATGGCGATTTAATTTTAATATTTTTATTTTATACCTCTTTTCAATTTTTTCAATGTATTCAATTTATTCTTTTTAATTTATTCTTTTAATTTTATTTTCTTATCAATTTATGGTCAATATCTTTATTCATAATCCAATTAATAATTGATCATAATGTAATCAATTTAATCAATTATAATTTAATCAGTTATCACATGACAATGTTTTTTTTTTTACATGTTGTGTACGGCATTGAATGTTATGATAATTTTTCGTTATTCATTGTATGTAGAAGTTCTCATTTGAATAATTTATAAATATGTTATGTGAAGCCGTTTTCTGTGCATGTGGTGTTAACCTGTAATAAATTGTTGAACTTGTAAATGTTACTCTAGTCATTAAATCAGAAATGTATATAGTGTAAACAATTGTTGGTTAACCTAAATAAATAAATAAATGTTACAGTGTTATTATAATAGCCTCCCCACGACGCGTAGCCAAAATCGGAACGAACGCCGCCATCTTGTTTTTTAATACAATTTCTGTGATAGTTTCACAAATACTTAGCCCCCCTATCAATGTCATTCAGGCGCCAAAAGATCTTAGCACTTAGGGCAAATTTTTCAATCGATAGATATTTTTTATTCGTAGAATAAAATTGACGTCTGACAGTTTTTGTATGGGAGAACTGTCAAAAATTCAAAATTATTCTTCCGGTAAAATTATCTAGCGTTGGAAAAATCAGCCCTTCGAGTATATAACACTGATGAAGCCTCACCAACACGGGAAGTGTTTGTGAGGCTGTTAAAGTACAAGAATAAATGCTCTGGTGCGTTCATAAAAACTACTTTCCAATCGATTCTAACGCGCTTCGTAAATTGTTTTCAAGGCGTACAAGGAGCTCCATGAAAATGGCTATCTGTGGTGTTAAATCCTGTAAAAAGCGTTCAAATATGTCAAATTAAAATAAAGATGGAATAACCTCTCATATGTAAAGCGACGTCAGCTATTTATGCATCGACGTCAACTGGACTTCTTCTTTGTCGTATAAATGATTCCAAATGATGAGTTTTGACCAGAATACAGCCTCAAATGATGCCTCTCCTCTTGTCGTGCTCTCTTGTGCAAAAGCTCCTGCACTATGAAAGATCTTTGAAAGGCAAACACTAACCCATTCGACTGTTTTCACTCGATCAATTTACTAGTAGGTAGATAGGATCATTGTCCATGTAGTGAACTGTTCCGGAGTAGGAAGTATACCGTATAACCGGCAAGACTTAACTTGACACTTCGCTCGGATGACGTAAGCGCGTGATCCTGAAGCGTCGATGGCGAGAGCGGTTAGTAACAGCGCGAGGTCGGGCGGGACTGCTAATGGTCTCAAGTTAAGTTTGGCGGGTTGTACCTACAAGGTTGGTACCTATGGTGGTGCATATGACGATACCCACCTATTTGCGACACCAAGCAGTGTTGGTGAATTCTGGTTGAAATGGTATGGGTGATGTGATAACAGACAAAAGTGGCATTTCAGCGTTGTCTCTGAGCTGGGAATCCATCAGCGATTCCTTTGTAAATAGGTAACAAAGGATATACATAGGTGGCGGTCGCCACTAACCATTCAGGGAGCCGTCTACTTGTTTGCCACTCAATATATAACATAAAGGTGAATCCCATCTGCCGGGGTAGCGGAATCGTCCGAAAGGGTTA
Organism: Apamea epomidion; assembly: GCA_947507525.1. Lineage (NCBI taxonomy): Eukaryota > Metazoa > Arthropoda > Insecta > Lepidoptera > Noctuidae > Apamea > Apamea epomidion. Next base: position 13,067,254 of record OX382237.1, read on the forward strand.
CCGCTGCCCTGGAACATAAAGGGCTAAGGAAGGACCACGGGTGGGTTTTAGTCAGTAAGAGTCTGACACTCCCTTCCGCTCCACCCAGAGCGGGAGGGGCCATTTGATGATTTCCCATCCTCAAAAGAAAAAAAAGGGTGAATTCCATTAAGCTTGTTGTGATCTAGAACATACTTACGATACCTAAATAGTACCTATAGTGGGTTGATTTACAACCTTGAAGTCTTAATCCGTGCAATACCGCATCGGCCCATCATCTAATCTATATTATTATCAAAAGCTAGGATTGTTTGTTTTGAATTTTTTTTTAATAAAAAATATCTTACTAGTAGAAAGCTTTACTTTTAGCTTTAATTGGTAATACCAAATTATGATAGGTATAGTTAATTTCCAGGCGGACGAAGTCACATGCAGAAGTTGGTTCAAAATCATAGAATAGAATAGAATATTTTCTTTATATTATTCTATTCTATTCTATTCAAAATCATAAAGCCGTTAACGTCCCAAAAATATTTTTGCCTCACAATGAAATTTCCGAACATTTTAAAAATAAAACTTTAATTCAGACCACAGACTAGGTCCACAATTTTGGTATTATTTAAGTGTTAGTAACAATAATGTTATACCAACTTAAAGTACCACCGGTAACTTTAAACCAACTTTAACTAAGTACTAAATCTTCTGAAAGTAAATACAAGGTTCAAGAAAGGATTTTCAAGATTTTAAATTGCTGAATTATGTTCAAATTATAATAAAACCCTTTAAATACCTCCATGCATAATTATGTGTGCCAACTTTCATGGGGATCGGAAACGGGGTTGGAGTTTATCAATCTTCTTCAATATATACCAACATTCGGGCAGTGGAGGTCTAGTGGTACCGGCCGCAGCTTACAAGTTGTAGGTCGTGGGTTCGAACCCAGGCAGGCGCTTCACTTTGTGTAAATTATTTCATCACCACTGCTCTCAAAACGGTGAAGGAAAACATCGTGAGAAAACCGGCATGTCCTAGAACCAAATATTTGAAGACATGTGACATCTACCAACCCGCACTGGGCCCGCGTGGTAGATTATACACCACTCTCTATTGAAGAGTGGAGGCCTGTGTCCCAGCAGTGGGACATTATAGGCTGACTATGTATGTATATATCAACATTAATATTTGTGATAGCTTCATTTTTATTCAGCAAGCAAATTAATCAATTCGACATCCGGTTTCATAATCTTTTAATGTCTGCTGTACGTCACGATTTACCTTTTTCGTTGTCTTTTATTAGCCATCAGTGACATGGTACCTACGCGGGGGGCTCATTTGGGGAATTCTTATTTGTATTTTTCGGAAATTTCTTTGTTTAATATCATATCATAGCAATGCGCAAATTATATTTTTGCCAAACATTATTTTTATTTTTTGTTAACCCACACTATTTACACTAGATATTAAATCAAATGACTAACAAACTAACTAAACAAAATAATACATTCTCACGTTGAATGACAATGCTCCAAAATTTCCCCAGCCAGCCCGCCCAGCCCTCTGGTCACGTGAAGTGTCGATCAGCCGGCGAGAAATTTCCTTAAAAAGGAGGCGTGCACTCACACTTGGGCATTATATAATATTGTTGGTAGGTATGTTGTGGAACGATAATTTTCTAAGTCCTACTTAACATCGGTTAACAACGTAGATTATAGTTGTTTTCGGACCTTTTATCAGAGATTATAGTAATTAAAAAGATGGTATCAAAATATAGCAAATCTCTAACTGAAGTTTTTATCTTTTGGTATATAAAGTATCGTCGCAGTAGGAGGGCCCAGTCAGATACAGCGATCTTCAGCGGTGGTGCACCAAGCAGTAAAATACATAAGGTGAGTAAACTTTCGATCATTTTCACTTAAAACTTACACGTTTTTTCTGGCCTAGTAATTAGTGATCAAAATCAAAATATTTTATTTCACGTAAACCTACATGGGCACTTATGAAATGTCAGAATCTAGGTGCATGGTTCCAATTGGTCGTTCCCTCTGGAGAAGAGCTGGCAAGGAGCTCCACGGTTACTCTTTTAAAAATATTTGGTTTTTATTTATTTTTCAAATTACAGTGTTAATACGTACGTGAGAACAGTGTAGGTCTATCAACTAGAACCTGGTTCTTAATAAACTAGAAAAAGGTCTATGAATCTACGGTTTACAAGACCTACAACGTTCTCACATTTACAATATATAAAATAATCTATCGAAAAGATAAATAAAATATTAAAACCTATTAAAACTAAATGATATGATTGCCATTACGACCACTAATAACGAGTAAAAAATAGAATTGTAGGTATATAATGTCAAATAATATAATTATTAAGTCAAAGGAATATGTAAAAATTAAATAAAAATAAATAAACATCGTAATTTGAAATCAGTTAACAGACATTTGAAGCCACATGAGCAGAAGTAATTATTTCCAAACTTCCATGTCTTCAACGTAGTCTTTAATCTTATAATAATTATGCTTTTTTTTATAAGGACGCGTTTGATGTGGGCTTTGAACTTTACATCGCTAACTTCTGAAACCGGCTTTGGCAGCTAGTTATAAAAGCGGAACTATATAAATACAACGACAGATATAGGAAAATGACAAAAAATCAAAAAAATGCAAGTCCATCCATAAAGTGAGGAAACTGATCTGGTGACGGTATCTGCTTTAAATACCATGAGCTCACTTTTTGTGAGGCTATGACTAACGGCGTCCGTCTCACACTCATTAACTAATTTCCTAAGTTCACCGCTCGTTGGGTTCAGCAACACCATGTCGTCTGCATAACTTACAGTACTTTGTACTTAACTAATTGCAGTACCTAGTCGTTTTGTTATCGGACACAAATGAAGCTTGTCTTATGAGGGATTCATTGGCAGTGTTAAAGTAATAGTTAGACTGGGTTCGTTTGTTTGAAACTGCTAAGTTATTACCTGCTTTTCGATTTGTTTTGTTTAAAGTGTAGCTCTGCATTTGAGTAAGTTTACATAAAATTGTTGAATATTTCGGATAGTCTAGAAATTGGCTATAAATAACATCTATGTTTGGTTTTTTTTTTTTTTAATGTATGGATGTTTATTTTATTCATGTCAATCAAATGTTAACTCTAATAACCAAATGAAAGATTGTATATTTATTATATATTTTATTATTTTTGAGTAAAAAATAATTAAACAAATAATTGAGCGGCTTTAAAATTAAATGTAGAAATGACAAACAAATACACAACTTTATTATTTGGTCTTCGATACTATTAGGTAAGAAGAACAATCTTTTGTAGGTACTCCTTGTTATGTTTTGTTATGTAGCATCAGCGTCAGGTTAATATTAAAAGATAATTACATACTTTTGCTAGTACATACTTACCGAGAACATAAACATTATGCTCCCTACAGTTTATGCTCTCAACTTGTTGATAATAGTCTTTTCATCTTTTGAAGCTATCAAGTAGAGTATCGTGAACAAAATAATACTATTATAGATTATCGTGACTGTACAAAGAAATTGTCTTGCCGATTGAGACTGAATAAGACAGTTAAAACAGAAACATTTCCATGAGTAATGTCTTTGAAAATTATAATGATCACACGCTTAGAAATAGTTTCTCTGTCAACAGTGTGGGTCCCAGGAGTATTAGTTCACCAAACTGAATTCGAAAATAAATGGTTTCTTTATATATTCGTGTTATGTTTTGTTATAAGTGTCTTTTGAGGGATCCAAAATGTCTCAAGTTCACCTACAAACGGTTTGTCATCAACCATCATATCTTTTCCCGTGTCTTTCTAATCATAAGTCTGTGTTCCAGGATGTTTCGTCTCATCCTGTGCCTGTCGGCCCTAACTGTGGCCCTGGCCTACAAGAACCCGCACTATGCCTCAGGCCGAACGACCATGGTCCACCTGTTTGAATGGAAGTGGGATGACATCGCCGCTGAGTGCGAGAGTTTTCTTGGACCTAGAGGATTCGGTGGTATTCAGGTAAGAACTTGATTCACTATTTCCACATATAAAAAATTAAAGTCGCTCTTCGGTTCCGTCTGTGTGACCGCGTTTTGATGCGGTTCCCACCATCACTTAGAGAATGACTGTATTCCGGAAGGTTCATGTGTATAATGAAATAATATTAAACATAGATATGATAAACAAATCTCTATGTATTGACAAGTCGTAAAAACTGTGCGAAGCTGGGACGGGTTGCTAGTGGATTTATAAAATATCTTAACTTTATAATTTGCTGCGTCTCCTATATCGGTTTGATTTATTACAAGAGGAAATCCTTTTGTTATCTTTAATGAGTCTTTAGCGAGTGTGAGTTTTATCTTGTGGGTAATTACAAACTAATTAAAAGATTGTTACTATGACAATAATATTTGGATTTAACAACTTAGCCTGATAAATTTCACGATGAACAATAAGTAAGGCTATGCTTTTTTTTGAGGCATCATAATATTATGCATAAATCAATATTTGTTGCATTTAGAAAAATGCAACAATCCTTGTATGATGCTTGGTTTTGCAGTCCATGTATGACTCTACTTACCTAACCTACCAATTTGTAATAACTTATCCACCCTCGACTAATGAGATACACTTTATATTGTTATTGTCTCTGTTGATAGTCAGCGACGCCAAAATCAAAAATTATTTCATAAAACTAGAATGAGGATCAGCACATTTCGAACGTCATATTATGTACATAAGACTCCAAAACGCTCACCCTAGTGCTACAGCTGGGAAAAAAAGTGGCGCTACAAACTCCCCGGCAGCATAACTGTCTGTACAGTTAGAAAAACTTGAATCTTTACAACAAGTATGCAAAATAATTTGCAATACGAAACATCGAATTAAATTATTTGCCAGTGTTACCTAGCACACGCCAATATACCAACAAAAACATCGAAAACTATACTCAAAACAGAAAAAAAATACATAAAAAGAACTTACTAAGTAAAAGCCTTCAGGCAAAAAGGGCGTGCCTGCTTACATATATCTATATAGTATAGCTGTAATGATAAACTAGAACCGTCTAAGTAAAATAAATAAACAGTTAATTAATAATAACGAAACCAAGGTCAGCAAGACGACTAGTCACCACAAGCAGCACCCGTTCATGAGCATAACCCATTGCCCCCCTCGGCATTGGTGAGAGAAGGAGGCAACCCGACCCTCGACGTTACCGCAAGCAGTGACAACTTAGGGAGCATGGCGAACTTGCTGCTAATTGCTTAGGCAAGAATAATAATATGATTAACTGTCGAGGTCACTATCTAACCACATATTGCAATACAACTTATAAAAAAGAGCATTGTAATGAGCAGACTATGTCAATAATAAAGGGAAAATAAAATTAAAATAAATTGACTTAAGCAGTCAAACAAAATTAATTTAATCATATTATATGAACACATATAATCGGTCAGTAGGTAAGCTAATTCTGGACAAATAATAAGTAAACATTGTCTTGAGTTAATCAAAGCGACTTACTATTCTTATCGTTTAAATAGTCGTTGATATAATAGTATGCCTAAGGTTAAAGGTTGGATTTTACTTTAGCTTTATACGCATTAAAAGGCAAATCTTAGCTAGATTTGCCTATAAAATTCATAAAAGGATAAGAGCATAATTGGCCTGTTTTATAGATTTCTCCACCGAACGAGAACCTGATGATCTGGTCTCATCAACGCCCATGGTGGGAACGCTACCAGCCCATTTCTTACCGCCTGGTCACTCGCTCCGGAAATGAACAGCAGTTCACTGACATGGTCCGCAGATGTAACGCTGTTGGTGTCAGGTGGGTCACAGGTTTTTTTTCCTTTTCAAATCACATCGTGCTCGTGAGTTTTAGAGATTTTGCTCTTCAATCAAACGGATGTTTATTTTTTCATATAACCTATTCTACGTCAAACATCAGACTCAATCTCGAATCTTCCACAGAATCTACGTAGATGCTATTATCAACCACATGACAGGCACATGGAATGAGAACACCGGTACTGGAGGCAGCACCGCTAACTTCGGAAACTGGCACTTCCCAGGCGTACCTTACGGCAGGAATGACTTCAACTCGCCCATTTGTGTCATCTCTGGCAGTGACTACGGCTGCTGCCCTGATAGGGTAAGATTCTTCAAAACTACCTTTATTTAGGAATTGTTTATGAATACGATATAAATTCTAATGACCTCAGTAATAATTTAACAGGCTGTGGTATGTCGATTTGCTCAATACGATCTGTCTCCGTTTACATGAATGTTCAACAATTTTTTAAAAACATTTTCTTTATGATAGCCTTAAAATACTTTATTTCAATCAATCAGTTAGTTTTTTTTATTTACGCTTTCATTAATCTTATTTTATATCTCTGTCTTTGTATCTCAGGTACGTAACTGCGAGCTGTCCGGTCTTAAAGACTTGAATCAGGGCACAGAATACGTGCGTAAAATGATCGTCGACTACATGAACCATGTCATCGACTTGGGTGTCGCTGGTTTCAGGTAAGATATTAATTTTATTTAGAAGTGCTTTTTCATTAACAAATAGTAGTAGTTTTCAATTTCAATTTCATTAACATCATCACAGTTTTCAATAAGTTCAAGTTGTAAAATTGTGATGCGTATTTTTTTTATTAGAGGCAATTTTACGTATTTACTTAAATCTGTAAATCTAGAGTCATTGGCATTCCTGATATATTTTATTACTGATGTCAGATTTATTTGATAACCATTTTTTATAAAAAATAACTTTTTCCAACAGAATCGACGCCGCCAAACACATGTGGCCCGGAGACTTGCGCGTCATCTACGACCGCCTACACAACCTCAACACCGACCACGGCTTCCCCTCCGGTGCCCGTCCTTACATCTACCAAGAAGTCATTGACCTCGGAGGCGAGGCCATCTCCCGTGACGAATACACTTCCCTCGCTGCAGTCACCGAGTTCAAATTCGGACTTGAACTTAGCCAAGCATTCAGTCGCAACAACCAACTCAGATGGCTCGAAAACTGGGGCCCGCACTGGGGTCTTCTTGCCCACGACGATAGTCTCACCTTCATTGATAACCATGACAACCAACGAGGCCATGGTGCTGGTGGAGCTATTCTTACTTACAAGCGGTCTAAGGAGTACAAGGGTGCCATCGCGTTCATGTTGGCTCATCCTTATGGCTGGCCTCAGCTGATGAGCAGCTTTGATTTCCACAATACTGAAGCTGGTCCCCCAATGGACAACAGTGGCAACATCATCTCTCCTTCTTTTAACTCTGTAAGTATAATTGCTTTTGTTTTCACATTCAAACCTGGTTTCTTTCTTGCTATGATCTACTAAATGTGACAGGAATTCGGCTATTGCTTAGATAGTTAAGAACTTTTAATTAAGATCCAGACGTTGATCTTATTTTATTTTTTTCTTTTGTGACCTGGCTTTTCGATCATGACCTCTGTCAGATTCTGCTAAAAACCTTTGCATCAAACATCGATAATATCAATTGTCCAATCCCTGTTCCTTATTCTTTTTTCTTCTCATAGGACGGTTCCTGCGGCAATGGCTGGATCTGCGAACACCGTTGGCGTCAAATCTATAGCATGGTCGCCTTCAGAAACCGCGCCGGTAGCGCCGCTGTTACCAACTGGTGGGACAACGGCAGCAACCAGATCGCTTTCTGCAGAGGAAACCAGGGCTTCGTTGCTTTCAACAATGACAGCTGGGACCTGAACCAGACTCTTCAGGTTAGTTTGAACTTTATTTTGTTAGTTTCACAGATATTTTTTAATCTTATGTAAGGTCCATTTTATAAATCAAGGACTTTCCTAATAAGTAACATACGAACAAATTTAAACCAGCCGATTTTTTACATTCGGCTACAAATTAAAGTTATTCTTACAATAACAATTTTATGGTTAGAATAACCGGTTCGTAGGACCGTAATTAATTAAACTGGACCCTGTATCAAAACTGTTAATAGTGGGTTTACCTTGCCGCTCCCAATAAAGTTTTGATCCTTTGTAACGTTAGTCGACGATCCAAGAACTAACATGTCTGTATCATCAACTTACAGACCTGCCTTCCCGCCGGTACCTACTGTGACGTCATCTCTGGCGAGAAGAGCGGCAGCTCCTGCACTGGCAAGAGCATCACTGTTGGCAACGATGGACGTGCCAGCATCAGACTTGGAGCCAACGAATTTGACATGGTGTTGGCCATTCATGCCGGAACTGAAGTAAGTCATAATTTTGAAATGATGTATTTACTGAAAGACCCGCCAATGGTTATTTTTGGAGCAACTTAAACTTAAGAATTCTCATCAAACATCTTTTTTTTTTTGTTTCAGTCGAGGCTGTAAAACCGATGAAAAGCCGTTCCAGATCGAATAATCACTGAACGATCAATTTTTCAATAAATATGCGATGTCATAAATCTGTGATCTTTTTATTTTTATCCAGCCATGTCCATAGTTTTTACAGAAATAAAACAATTTATTTACTAACGATGTCTTTATTTCAATGTACCTAAATATTTATTTAGGGGGCTGGCAATACAGTTTCATTATCTTAATCACATTGTATGCATCAAAGTGTACATTGGTAGGGACGACAAAGATCTAGAGGACAATTCTTTCTAGTACAGTGGGATTTATTAGAAGATCCTCCTCAACTAAAAACACCAATTACAACCAGCGTACGCTGAACCTACCAAACTTGTTACTAGTTATCGCCTCTATTGAACTTCCTGACTGGCTTATCATTTCATCACCACACTCTGATCTTACATTATCTACACAAGAAATCTTGTTCGACTGCGGTTTAGTTTTGAATCAATCGTTGTTGACTTGTCAACTCATTCATCATACTACATGCCAAAAACAGATCTATGGATCAAAAAATATCCAAATGCAGTATTTACAGAACATTATAGCATGCAAATATACGTATAGTGACAGGCAATAATCCAATCCGTTTAGCTGATAAATCCATGAGAAATCGATCGACACCTACGAAGTCTGCATTACCAGTGTAAACAAGGCGTTGGTCGGTTGTAACTCGGGTTTTATCACAAACATACGAACACCTTGCTCAATTATTATTTCTTATTTCCAATGAGAGGATTCTTCCAAATTAGAGGATTATATTCAAGATAAGAATTATTGGAAACATGCTGGTCCTGCTCCATTGGACAATCTCTAGAGTCTAGACAAAATCAAACTGGTTGCTAATGTAATTGGATAATTTATTCTTTTTTTTTTCTTTGACATTGATTTACATTCTGTAATTACTTGGGGTCACAACCGGACTTATTACTCCTTATTTATTTATGAAAATCGTCTACTTTTGGAATGTTTGTGAATATGTGAGCACCATATATATCTATCACATACCTAGTTAATTTATATGTCATGGTTTCATTTATCCATTTTAATTCTTTTACCTATTGTGGTATAGTAATTATATTTTTAGGTGCATCGTCTTCACATATAATTATATAATTAATGTATGCAAAATATTGTAAAACATTTTAAAAGAGTAACGGTGGAGTTTCTTGCACATTCTTCTCCATACGAAAACTACCTTTTGGAAGGGGCGACTAGAATCAATTTTATTGTAATTTTATTTTTGACGTTCAAAAGTGCCTTTTATGTGCCTATTTGAAATGAATGATTTGACTTTAACTTTTACAATGTAAATATTTAATACTGGGAAAAATAGGCAACCCGACCCTCGACGTTACCGCAAGCAGTGACAACTTAGGGAGCATGGCGAACTTGCTGCTGATTGCTTAGGCAAGAATAATATTAATATGATTAACTGTCGAGGTCACTATCTAACCACATATTGTAATACAACTTATAAAAAAGAGCATTGTAATGAGCAGACTATGTCGATAATAAAGGGAAAATAAAATTAAAATAAATTGACTTAAGCAGTCAAACAAAATTAATTTAATTATATTATATGAACACATATAATCGGTCAGTAGGTAAGCTAATTCTGGACAAATAATAAGTAAACATTGTCTTGAGTTAATCAAAGCGACTTACTATTCTTATCGTTTAAATAGTCGTTGATATAATAGTATGCCTAAGGTTAAAGGTTGGATTTTACTTTAGCTTTATACGCATTAAAAGGCAAATCTTAGCTAGATTTGCCTATAAAATTCATAAAAGGATAAGAGCATAATTGGCCTGTTTTATAGATCTCTCCACCGAACGAGAAGCTGATGATCTGGTCTCATCAACGCCCATGGTGGGAACGCTACCAGCCCATTTCTTACCGCTTGGTCACTCGCTCCGGAAATGAACAGCAGTTCACTGACAAGGTCTGGGCTGTAGTATAGCAATAGCATCTTGTGCTTCTTCCCAGGCGTTAACAATGTTCTTCATTAGGGTAACACCGGCGTCAGTGGTACAACGCCCTTTGGTGAAGCCGTACTGGTGTTCATGAAAGATGTAATTTTCATTAAAGTGACGTAACATTTGATCGAGCATCAACTTTTCAAACACCTTACTGAGAACTGGCAGTTCTGTTTTGTATAATTGTTGGGATCTTTACTATCACCGGATTTGAACAATGGTACTACTTTACTATGTTTCATAAGATCCGGAAAGACTCCTTGGTCAACACTGGTGTTAAATATGAAAGCTAAATAGGGCACAATGGTTTCGATGAGAGATCCACATACTTTTACAGACATACCCCAGAGATCTTCTGTTGATTTAATTTTAAGATCTTTAAAAGCTCTTATAACAGCCTGGGGGTTTGTATGCTGAAACCTAAGCTCCGAAGGGCATGCCTTTACATTCCTTTTAAGTAAGGCAGCAGAAAGCGTGGGGGAAGAATTTAAAGCTTCAGTAGTTCTACGGGGAATATTAGCAAAGAAGTTTTCAAGTTCCTGAGCTATTTCTACATCTGAATTGATGGGGCCATGTGCAGTCTCTAAATTAAGTTCACTATTTCGCTGTTTTTTCCTACCTGTTTCATTATTTATTATTTGCCAGGTAGTTTTGATTTTATCATCAGCTGATTTTATTTTATTGCTTATATAAAAAGCTTTAGCTCTTTGGCACACCCTTTTTAAAGTTTTTGAATATTTTGCAACATACTGATGAAAGTTTGTATTTTTTATATGTTGCTTTATGCCATAAAGTTCAAAAAGGTTTCCCTGCTTTTACGAATACCTGGAGTAGCCCAGTCACTGAATAAAAACTTTGTGTAAATACTTTTAGTTTTCAGTTGAAAAGTGTCATAAAATTGCGAGTTTAATAATGAAAAGAACTCGGCGTAGAACTCATTGGGGTCATCTATATTATTAAAACTCTGATCACATAATTTACTGGCCAAAGAATTATTTAATTTCTCTAAATTTTTACATGTAATTGGCCTAAACCTTATTTCAATTTTTTGTAAAGGCATATAGGAGCTAAATGTTATTATTTGTCCACTGTGATCAGATGGCAACTTGCGAAACATTTTGCCCAATCATTTTGCCTAACTTCAACTTATTTAATTAACTAGCTGCACCCCGCGGTTTCACCCGCATACGTTTCGATCCCGTTGGAATATTGGAATAAAAAGTATCCTATGTATTAATCCAGGGTGTCAGCTACGTCCATACCAAATTTCATCAAAACTGGTCAAGCCGTTTGAGTGTGAAAAAGTAACAAACACACACTCACTCAGTTACATTTGAATTAGTAATTTCCGTCAATCCATGATATAACTTGACTACAACTTGTTTAAACAGTTTATTTTGTTTTATACCAAATTTAAATAAGCCATTTACAATAGTTATTTATAGTTATATTTTATTTAGTGTGCCAATCACAATTCCATTACTTCTGATGTTTTTATTCTAAATCGTATTTATTACAATTTCCAATCGATATATTTCTATTATTCCATTTAATTGTTTTTTTTTGTGTTAAGATAACATTGCATCAGTCGCTTAGCATTACTTCGAAGATTAGATTGGAAACGCCGAACGCTTTTGTAATAGCAATCTCACTTCTTACTGCTTATAGCTCCCGTGCCCACTTCACAAGATATTGCTAATCGTTTACTATCAGTAATTTTCGCTTAAAATTAAGTAGTATCATCCCCATTTTATCTTTTCTTGCAACTGCTATATCTAGCAGTTTTATATAAGAAATAAAAGCCTTAGAACTTGCCTAAAAATATCACTCATCAATGCGTAAAATGTTCCAGGGTCAAGGCCAGCACTATTCAGTCTATCATGGGTAATCTCCCAGAACAGCGTCAACTGATACTCTGTCGACAGAAAGTGTGACCAAGTTAAGTATTTAAAAATGTCCACTCTTTCGCAGAATTTAGTAACACTAATTTATGCTCTACTCACCGGAGGCCACCACTATACAACTAATTTAAGATTGTTCTCCTACATATGTCACTTCCTTTCATTTTCAAGATTATTTTATTATATCTTTTGATTGAATGTGTTACAGATATTTTATATCGAGTTCAGAAACAGATGTTCAAAGTCACTCCCAAATTATTTATGTTGGTGACACGCGTAACTACATCACCACGCATACTATAGTCGTAATTAATTGGACGCAACCCTCTACTGTATGTCATAACGTAGCACTTGCTTGTGTGATTTGTGCAACTATCATCAGGTCGTCGGGAAATAGCAGGTATTTTGAAAACTTAACATTAGCTATGAGGTCATGATCATGATCAGGAACAGAGGCGGTCTTATCACAGATCCCTGACGAACGCCCGAGCTTGTATTATAAGGCTTCGACTCGAAGCAGACATATCTTACAAACCGCTTGGCATCGCGCAGATAGTCGAAAAAGAAGTTAAGTGGATTGGACGAGAAACCGTTGGCCCCCAACTTTGTCACAAGCACATCGTTGTAAGCTCTGTCGAATGCTTTTCGGAAATCAAAATACAAAGCGTCCACCTGCCCATCTATGTCCAAGCCACGGGATATGGAGCGATTCAGATATACCCACTCAACTATTGTCTCACTGCAGGGTAAACGTCTCTTCTCAACTTCTCATTTAGAGAAGGCATGAGCATTGATCACCATATTTACTAAATGCGTGCCATCCATATTTTCTTGTGCATTATTCTTCCACGTAAAATGTGTTTTTCCTCTGACCCATTTCATCGCATCGCATTGACTGTCCGCGCTATTACTATGTTGTCCCTTAGCGTTCTTTCTAACTTTATTTCATTTTTGCTCTGCTCCTAAGAGTCCTATCGTATGTTAACTAGCCTATAGCCTTCCTCAAGGATTGGGCTGCCAATTGCAACAAAAATAACAAATCCAGCTGGTAGTTCCAGAGATTAGCCCGTTCAAACAAACAAAGTCTTTAGCTTTATTAATAGTATAGATATTATTATGTGTTTATGCAGTGTTGGTTTTTCAAGTCTTCTTATTCATTTCGTGTCGATGGTACTCTTCTTCAGTATTTTATATTATTTGAGCCCAGTAGGTGACCACATTGATTGCGGTATCAGTGGCATTCATTAAGTCATCCAACCAGTTTTTCAAGTAAAAACTATGTAGATAATATGATATGATAGCACCCGTATTATTGCATTGCTTATCATTTAAACCGTTAAGGATTTTTCACGCCAATCATGATTAGACAAGATCAATTTGCGACCTTCCTTCTACCTACAAAATTATATAAGTAATGTCTGTCAATGTTAAGTACGTAGGAAATTATCGTTCCACAACTACTTTAGATAATTATTGTTTTTGGACCTTTTTATCAGAGATTATAGTAATTAAAAAGATAGTTTCATATAGCAAATCTACGTGAGTTTTTTATCTTTTGGTATATAAAGTATTGTCGCAGTAGGAGGGCCCATGCACACGTTACATACATTGATCTCGACTAAGCGGTAAATTATAAGGTGAGTGAACGTTCGAACATTAAAAAAAAACCTTTTGTTTTTAATCCAAGAGTCTGCTGCTCCATATATTTCATATTCGCATAACTCAACAAAATGTAGGGAATAGCTGATTTATTATTCGCTATTTTATTGTTCGTTCTATTGTCAAAGTTGTACATAATGATGAGTTCAAAAGTGCCTTTTATGTGCCTATTTGAAATAAATGATTTGACTTTGACTTTGACTTTGACTTTGAGTATAAGATTGCCTAAAGAGATTTCGATTATTATTTGTATAATTTGTTTAAATTATTCGCAGCAAGATATTATGAGTGACTCGAAACAAATACAACAATATTGTTTCGAGTGTGCGTATGTAAATGATTGAATAGAATTTCTATTATTACATTGCACTTTGTACTTAACAGTATTGCAGTAGTCGTTTTGTTATCGGAAACAAATGAAGCTTGTTTTATGAGCGATTCATTGGCAGTGTTAATAAAGTAGTACATTAGACTGGGTTCATTTATTTAAAAGTGTGAATTTATAGTTATTCAAAAAGTACAAATGTGCAAAAATACCTGTGCTTTTCGATTTGTTTTGCTCATAGTGTAGTTTGCATAGTCTAGAAACTGGTTATAAATAATATTATCTTTATATTGTTTTTTTTTTTAATAATGGCCAGTTTGTTTTGGTCATGGTAATTAAATGTTTTCTTTATTAACCAAATGAATGAAGTGTACTGGGTTTCAGGAGTGTTAATTCACTAAACTGAACTGCGTAGGAATTAATTAACTAAACAAATGGTCACTTTATGTTTTCGTGTATTAGGAGGTTTAATATTTAATACATAGGGAATTGTTGTTAACTGAAAACCCTGAGATCGAAAGAATCGATGTTTTGTAGTTCGTTAGTGACATCAAACAAATAACATCTAAGCAACGTTAAATTAGTATCTTTAAAGACACTACTTTAATATACAAGTTGTCGTTTTGCATCCTCGTCAAATTCAAGGAGGCAACTATGCTACTGATTCTCGACACGAATCAATAATAAAATAAGTAGGTATTTTTTTTTCTAATTTTAGAAAATCGGCATGTGTGGGACACGTATTTTAAAACGCGCCGTGTGTGAGACCGCACTGTAACTGCCCTTTTACACACACATAAAAACGCGGCCGCTTATACGATACCATAACGATTCTGTCCTTTGAAAGTGGTGTATTCTGAAGTACTGTCATACTTAACTAAAAAAAACAAGTATGTATTCATTATTTACGTAATTTTATTTGATTATTTATATCTTTCATAACAGCCTCCTGAAATTTGACGAGGATGCAAAACAATAGCTTGTATAATTTCTCTCACTTTATTGATTTTGGGAAGATGGAACTATTAAAATAAAAATATTAATTAAAAGCCTTTCAGCAAAGATTTTTAATCTATTTCTTTCCTTGACTTTTAAGTAAACTAATCCTAGGTACACCCACTGATAACTATCAGTGTGTATCTACGACTATATTATGTTAAGCGCCTTTTGAGACATCCAAAATCTCTCAAATTCACCTACAAACAGTATGTTATCAATCGTCATTCCTTTTCCCGTATCCTTCTAATCATATTTCTGTGTTCCAGGATGTTTCGTCTCATCCTATGCCTGTCGGCCCTAGCTGTGGCCCTGGCCTACAAGAACCCGCACTATGCATCAGGCCGAACGACCATGGTCCACCTGTTTGAATGGAAGTGGGATGACATCGCCGCTGAGTGCGAGAGTTTCCTTGGACCTAGAGGATTCGGTGGTATTCAGGTAAGAACATGATTCACTACTTATACATATTAAAAATTAAAGTCGTTCTTCGTTTCCGTCTGTGTGACCGCGTTTTGATACGGTTTCCACCATCACTTAGAGAATGACTGTATTCCGGAAGGTTCATGTGTATAATGCAATAATTTTAAACATAGATATGATAAAGAAATCTCTAAGTATTGACAAGTCGTAAAAACTGTGTGGAGCTGGGACGGGTTGCTAGTGGATTTATAAAATATCTTAACTTTATAATTTGCTGCGTCTCCTATATTGGTTTGATTTATTACAAGGGGAAATCCTTTTGTTATCTTTAATGAGTCTTTAGCGAATGTCAGTTTTATCTTGTAGGTAGACAGCTCTCCAAAACGCTCACCCTAGTGCTACAGCTGGGAATAAAAAGTGGCGCTACAAACTCCCCGGCAGCATAACTGTCTGTTCAGTTAGAAAAACTTGAATCTTTACAACAAGTATGAAAAATAATTTGCAATACGAAACATCGAATTAAATTATTTGCCAGTGTTACCTAGCACACGCCAATATACCAACAAAAACATCGAAAACTATACTTAAACAGAAAAAAAATACATAAAAAGAACTTACTAAGTAAAAGCCTTCAGGCAAAAAGGGCGTGCCTGCTTAAATATATCTATATAGTATAGCTGTAATGATAAACTAGAACCGTCTAAGTAAAATAATTAAACAGTTAATTAATAATAACAAAACCAAGGTCAGCAAGACGACTAGTCACCACAAGCAGCACCCGTTCATGAGCATAACCCATTGCCCCCCTCGGCATTGGTGAGAGAAGGAGGCAACCCGACCCTCGACGTTACCGCAAGCAGTGACAACTTAGGGAGCATGGCGAACTTGCTGCTGATTGCTTAGGCAAGAATAATAATATGATTAACTGTCGAGGTCACTAGCTAACCACATATTGCAATACAACTTATAAAAAAGAGCATTGTAATGAGCAGACTATGTCAATAATAAAGGGAAAATAAAATTAAAATAAATTGACTTAAGCAGTCAAACAAAATTAATTTAATTATATTATATGAACACATATAATCGGTCAGTAGGTAAGCTAATTCTGGACAAATAATAAGTAAACATTGTCTTGAGTTAATCAAAGCGACTTACTATTCTTATCGTTTAAATAGTCGTTGATATAATAGTATGCCTAAGGTTAAAGGTTGGATTTTACTTTAGCTTTATACGGAACGGAACGCAAAAATACCAGCTAAGACAGTAGCCACAATTATCTCCAGAATGCAACGCGGAAAGTCAGTCAGTATCGAACACTTTAAACATGCAGCAGTCCACCTGCCTAGAGTCTTGTCACTGTTTTTCACTCTGTGCTTAGGTCACTCTTATCTGCCGGAACCGCTTATGCGGACGACAGTTGTGCCCGTAGTTAAAAACAAAACGGGTGTACATCCGACATGAACAACTATCGACCCATCTCGCTCGCTACCACCACGGCCAAGGTGCTAGACGGTGTGTTGAATGGATGCCTCACAGATTGTGTAGAAGTGCATGATGCCCAGTTCGGGTTCAAGGCGGGAGTATCTACTGAGAGTGCCATCCTTAGTCTGAAACACACCGTTAAGTACTATACCGCGAGGAGGACGCCGGTGTATGCGTGTTTCCTTGATTTATCGAAAGCTTTCGATCTTGTCTCATACGATATGCTGTGGGACAAGTTGAGGGACACGGGAGTGCCGGCGCAGTATACAGCCCTTCTCAGGTACTGGTATGCTCACCAGACAAACCGGGTGAGGTGGGTCGGTACTCTGTCGGATGAGTACGGAGTGGAATGTGGTGTAAGACAGGGGGGGTTAAGCTCGCCTCTGTTATTTAATATATATATCAATCAGCTTATCGAACGACTGAGCAACACACATGTCGGCTGCCACATAGACGGTACGTGTGTCAATAACATAAGTTATGCGGACGACATGGTGTTGCTCAGTCCGTCGATAGGCGGACTGAGGGAGCTGCTATCGATCTGCGAGACGTATGCGGAGGTGCATGGCCTTAAATACAACTCTAAGAAGAGTGAGGTCTTAGTGTTTAAAGCACCCAAACAACAGCCCCGTCGTGTACCTCCGGTATATCTCAATGGCATAGTACTCAATGTGGTTGATAGTTTTAAGTACTTGGGTCATGTTGTCACTAGTGACCTACGTGATGATGGTGACATAGAGCGTGAGCGTAGGGCGTTGGCGGTGCGGGGCAATATGCTTGCCCGTAGGTTCGCTCGCTGCACGGCAGACGTCAAAGTGAGTTTATTCAGGGCGTTCTGCCAGTCTTTCTACTCAAGCGGCCTATGGGTATCATATACGCGCCGAGCTTACAGCGTCCTGCGCGTACAATACAATAACGCTTTCAGGATGCTGTTGCCGCTGCCGCGACGTTGTAGTGCGTCGGGAATGTTTGCTGCAGCTCACGCGGATGGTTTTCACGCCATCATGCGTAAGAAAGCGGCTTCCTTGCTGCAACGGTTGCGTAGCAGTCGTAACAGCATCCTGAGAATGATTGCGGGTAGGCCAGATTGCCCCATCCAACGACACTGGGTGGAATTAGCTATAGGATAATATAATTAGTACTTACAACACTAACATAGTATATTAAGTACATTCTGTTACTAACTCACTAACAACGTTATGGACACTTTGCGTCTGAAATAAAGATATTTTATTTTATTTATTTATTTATTTATATGCATTAAAAGGCAAATCTTAGCTAGATTTGCCTATAAAATTCATAAAAGGTTAATCCTAGTTTTAAGAGCATAATTGGCCTGTTTTATAGATCTCTCCACCGAACGAGAACCTGATGATCTGGTCTCATCAACGCCCATGGTGGGAACGCTACCAGCCCATTTCTTACCGCCTGGTCACTCGCTCCGGAAATGAACAGCAGTTCACTGACATGGTCCGCAGATGTAACGCTGTTGGTGTCAGGTGGGTCACAGGTTTTTTTTCCTTTTTCGATAGTTTTCAGACTGAATAAAGTCCCTTTTCTCCTGTTCGTGCCATTAAATTGTATTACTAATACTTAGTGTATTACGAGTACTATACTTATAATACTTTGAAGTCGAGGAAATTTTACAAAAGTTATGGGTAGTAGTCAAATCACATCGTGCTCGTGAGTTTTAGAGATTTTGCTCTTCAATCAAACGGATGTTTATTTTTTCATATAACCTATTCTACGTCAAACATCAGACTCAATCTCGAATCTTCCACAGAATCTACGTAGATGCCATTATCAACCACATGACAGGCACATGGAATGAGAACACCGGTACTGGAGGCAGCACCGCTAACTTCGGAAACTGGCACTTCCCAGGCGTACCTTACGGCAGGAATGACTTCAACTCGCCCATTTGTGTCATCTCTGGCAGTGACTACGGCTGCTGCCCTGATAGGGTAAGATTCTTCAAAACTACCTTTATTTAGGAATTGTTTATGAATACGATATAAATTCTAATGACCTCAGTAATAATTTAACAGGCTGTGGTATGTCGATTTGCTCAATACGATCTGTCTCCGTTTACTTGAATGTTCAACAATTTTTTAAAAACATTTTCTTTATGATAGCCTAAAAATACTTTATTTCAATCAATCAGTTAGTTTTTTTTATTTACGCTTTCATTAATCTTATTTTATATCTCTGTCTTTGTATCTCAGGTACGTAACTGCGAGCTGTCCGGTCTTAAAGACTTGAATCAGGGCACAGAATACGTGCGTAAAATGATCGTCGACTACATGAACCATGTCATCGACTTGGGTGTCGCTGGTTTCAGGTAAGATATTAATTTTATTTAGAAGTGCTTTTTCATTAACAAATAGTAGTAGTTTTCAATTTCAATTTCATTAACATCATCACAGTTTTCAATAAGTTCAAGTTGTAAAATTGTGATGCGTATTTTTTTTATTAGAGGCAATTTTACGTATTTACTTAAATCTGTAAATCTAGAGTCATTGGCATTCCTAATATATTTTATTACTGATGTCAGATTTATTTGATAACCATTTTTTATAAAAAATAACTTTTTCCAACAGAATCGACGCCGCCAAACACATGTGGCCCGGAGACTTGCGCGTCATCTACGACCGCCTACACAACCTCAACACCGACCACGGCTTCCCGTCCGGTGCCCGTCCTTACATCTACCAAGAAGTCATTGACCTCGGAGGCGAGGCCATCTCCCGTGACGAATACACTTCCCTCGCTGCAGTCACTGAGTTCAAATTCGGACTTGAACTTAGCCAAGCATTCAGTCGCAACAACCAACTCAGATGGCTCGAAACCTGGGGCCCGCACTGGGGTCTTCTTGCCCACGACGATAGTCTCACCTTCATTGATAACCATGACAACCAACGAGGCCATGGTGCTGGTGGAGCTATTCTTACTTACAAGCGGTCTAAGGAGTACAAGGGTGCCATCGCGTTCATGTTGGCTCATCCTTATGGCTGGCCTCAGCTGATGAGCAGCTTTGATTTCCACAATACTGAAGCTGGTCCCCCAATGGACAACAGTGGCAACATCATCTCTCCTTCTTTTAACTCTGTAAGTATAATTGCTTTTGTTTTCACATTCAAACCTGGTATCTTTCTTGCTATGATCTACTAAATGTGACAGGAATTCGGCTATTGCTTAGATAGTTAAGAACTTTTAATTAAGATCCAGACGTTGATCTTATTTTATTTTTTTCTTTTGTGACCTGGCTTTTCGATCATAACCTCTGTCAGATTCTGCTAAAAACCTTTGCATCAAACATCGATAATATCAATTGTCCAAACCCTGTTCCTTATTCTTTTTTCTTCTCATAGGACGGTTCCTGCGGCAATGGCTGGATCTGCGAACACCGTTGGCGTCAAATCTATAGCATGGTCGCCTTCAGAAACCGCGCCGGTAGCGCCGCTGTTACCAACTGGTGGGACAACGGCAGCAACCAGATCGCTTTCTGCAGAGGAAACCAGGGCTTCGTTGCTTTCAACAATGACAGCTGGGACCTGAACCAGACTCTTCAGGTTAGTTTGAACTTTATTTTGTTAGTTTCACAGATATTTTTTAATCTTATGTAAGGTCCAATTTTATAAATCAAGGACTTTCCTAATAAGTAACATACGAACAAATTTAAACCAGCCGATTTTTTACATTTGGCTACAAATTAAAGTTATTCTTACAATAACAATTTTATGGTTAGAATAACCTGTTCGTAGGACCGTAATTAATTAAACTGGACCCTGTATCAAAAGTGTTAATAGTGGGTTTACCTTGCCGCTCCCAATAAAGTTTTGATCCTTTGTAACGTTAGTCGACGATCCAAGAACTAACATGTCTGTATCATCAACTTACAGACCTGCCTTCCCGCCGGTACCTACTGTGACGTCATCTCTGGCGAGAAGAGCGGCAGCTCCTGCACTGGCAAGAGCATCACTGTTGGCAACGATGGACGTGCCAGCATCAGACTTGGAGCCAACGAATTTGACATGGTGTTGGCCATTCATGCCGGAACTGAAGTAAGTCATAATTTTGAAATGATGTATTTACTGAAAGACCCGCCAATGGTTATTTTTGGAGCAACTTAAACTTAAGAATTCTCATCAAACATCTTTTTTTTTTGTTTCAGTCGAGGCTGTAAAACCGATGAAAAGCCGTTCCAGATCGAATAATCACTGAACGATCAATTTTTCAATAAATATGCGATGTCATAAATCTGTGATCTTTTTATTTTTATCCAGCCATGTCCATAGTTTTTACAGAAATAAAACAATTTATTTACTAACGATGTCTTTATTTCAATGTACCTAAATATTTATTTAGGGGGCTGGCAATACAGTTTCATTATCTTAATCACATTGTATGCATCAAAGTGTACATTGGTAGGGACGACAAAGATCTAGAGGACAATTCTTTCTAGTACAGTGGGATTTATTAGAAGATCCTCCTCAACTAAAAACACCAATTACAACCAGCGTACGCTGAACCTACCAAACTTGTTACTAGTTATCGCCTCTATTGAACTTCCTGACTGGCTTATCATTTCATCACCACACTCTGATCTTACATTATCTACACAAGAAATCTTGTTCGACTGCGGTTTAGTTTTGAATCAATCGTTGTTGACTTGTCAACTCATTCATCATACTACATGCCAAAAACAGATCTATGGATCAAAAAATATCCAAATGCAGTATTTACAGAACATTATAGCATGCAAATATACGTATAGTGACAGGCAATAATCCAATCCGTTTAGCTGATAAATCCATGAGAAATCGATCGACACCTACGAAGTCTGCATTACCGGTGTAAACAAGGCGTTGGTCGGTTGTAACTCGGGTTTTACCACAAACATACGAACACCTTGCTCAATTATTATTTCTTATTTCCAATGAGAGGATTCTTCCAAATTAGAGGATTATATTCAAGATAAGAATTATTGGAAACATGCTGGTCCTGCTCCATAGGACAATCTCTAGAGTCTAGACAAAATCAAACTGGTTGCTAATGTAATTGGATAATTTATTCTTTTTTTTTTCTTTGACATTGATTTACATTCTGTAATTACTTAGGGTCACAACCGGACTTATTACTCCTTATTTATTTATGAAAATCGTCTACTTTTGGAATGTTTGTGAATATGTGAGCACCATATATATCTATCACATACCTAGTTAATTTATATGTCATGGTTTCATTTATCCATTTTAATTCTTTTACCTATTGTGGTATAGTAATTTTATTTTTAGGTGCATCGTCTTCACATATAATTATATAATTAATGTATGCAAAATATTGTAAAACATTTTAAAAGAGTAACGGTGGAGTTTCTTGCCCATTCTTCTCCATACGAAAACTACCTTTTGGAAGGGGCGACTAGAATCAATTTTATTGTAATTTTATTTTTGACGTTCAAAAGTGCCTTTTATGTGCCTATTTGAAATAAATGATTTGACTTTAACTTTTACAATGTAAAAATTTAATACTGGGAAAAATAGGCAACCCGACCCTCGACGTTACCGCAAGCAGTGACAACTTAGGGAGCATGGCGAACTTGCTGCTGATTGCTTAGGCAAGAATAATATTAATATGATTAACTGTCGAGGTCACTATCTAACCACATATTGCAATACAACTTATAAAAAAGAGCATTGTAATGAGCAGACTATGTCAATAATAAAGGGAAAATAAAATTAAAATAAATTGACTTAAGCAGTCAAACAAAATTAATTTAATTATATTATATGAACACATATAATCGGTCAGTAGGTAAGCTAATTCTGGACAAATAATAAGTAAACATTGTCTTGAGTTAATCAAAGCGACTTACTATTCTTATCGTTTAAATAGTCGTTGATATAATAGTATGCCTAAGGTTAAAGGTTGGATTTTACTTTAGCTTTATACGCATTAAAAGGCAAATCTTAGCTAGATTTGCCTATAAAATTCATAAAAGGATAAGAGCATAATTGGCCTGTTTTATAGATCTCTCCACCGAACGAGAACCTGATGATCTGGTCTCATCAACGCCCATGGTGGGAACGCTACCAGCCCATTTCTTACCGCCTGGTCACTCGCTCCGGAAATGAACAGCAGTTCACTGACAAGGTCTGGGCTGTAGTATAGCAATAGCATCTTGTGCTTCTTCCCAGGCGTTTACAATGTTCTTCATTAGGGTAACACCGGCGTCAGTGGTACAACGCCCTTTGGTGAAGCCGTACTGGTGTTCATGAAAGATGTAATTTTCATTAAAGTGACGTAACATTTGATCGAGCATCAACTTTTCAAACACCTTACTGAGAACTGGCAGTTCTGTTTTGTATAATTGTTGGGATCTTTACTATCACCGGATTTGAACAATGGTACTACTTTACTATGTTTCATAAGATCCGGAAAGACTCCTTGGTCAACACTGGTGTTAAATATGAAAGCTAAATAGGGCGCAATGGTTTCGATGAGAGATCCACATACTTTTACAGACATACCCCAGAGATCTTCTGTTGATTTAATTTTAAGATCTTTAAAAGCTCTTATAACAGCCTGGAGGTTTGTATGCTGAAACCTTAGCTCCGAAGGGCATGCCTTTACATTCCTTTTAAGTAAGGCAGCAGAAAGCGTGAGGGAAGAATTTAAAGCTTCAGTAGTTCTACGGGGAATATTAGCAAAGAAGTTTTCAAGTTCCTGAGCTATTTCTACATCTGAATTGATGGGGCCATGTGCAGTCTCTAAATTAAGTTCACTATTTCGCTGTTTTTTCCTACCTGTTTCATTATTTATTATTTGCCAGGTAGTTTTGATTTTATCATCAGCTGATTTTATTTTATTGCTTATATAAAAAGCTTTAGCTCTTTGGCACACCCTTTTTAAAGTTTTTGAATATTTTGCAACATACTGATGAAAGTTTGTATTTTTTATATGTTGCTTTAAGCCATAAAGTTCAAAAAGGTTTCCCTGCTTTTACGAATACCTGGAGTAGCCCAGTCACTGAATAAAAACTTTGTGTAAATAATTTTAGTTTTCAGTTGAAAAGTGTCATAAAATTGCGAGTTCAATAATGAAAAGAACTCGGCGTAGAACTCATTGGGGTCATCTATATTATTAAAACTCTGATCACATAATTTACTGGCCAAAGAATTATTTAATTTCTCTAAATTTTTACATGTAATTGGCCTAAACCTTATTTCAATTTTTTGTAAAGGCATATAGGAGCTAAATGTTATTATTTGTCCACTGTGATCAGATGGCAACTTGCGAAACATTTTGCCCAATCATTTTGCCTAACTTCAACTTATTTAATTAACTAGCTGCACCCCGCGGTTTCACCCGCATACGTTTCGATCCCGTTGGAATATTGGAATAAAAAGTATCCTATGTATTAATCCAGGGTGTCAGCTACGTCCATACCAAATTTCATCAAAACTGGTCAAGCCGTTTGAGTGTGAAAAAGTAACAAACACACACTCACTCAGTTACATTTGAATTAGTAATTTCCGTCAATCCATGATATAACTTGACTACAACTTGTTTAAACAGTTTATTTTGTTTTATACCAAGATTTAAATAAGCCATTTACAATAGTTATTTATAGTTATATTTTATTTAGTGTGCCAATCACAATTCCATTACTTCTGATGTTTTTATTCTAAATCGTATTTATTACAATTTCCAATCGATATATTTTTATTATTCCATATAATTGTTTTTTTTTTGTGTTAAGATAACATTGCATCAGTCGCTTAGCATTACTTCGAAGATTAGATTGGAAACGCCGAACGCTTTTGTAATAGCAATCTCACTTCTTACTGCTTATAGCTCCCGTGCCCACTTCACAAGATATTGCTAATCGTTTACTATCAGTAATTATCGCTTAAAATTAAGTAGTATCATCCCCATTTTATCTTTTCTTGCAACTGCTATATCTAGCAGTTTTATATAAGAAATAAAAGCCTTAGAACTTGCCTAAAAATATTACTTATCAATGCGTAAAATGTTCCAGGGTCAAGGCCAGCACTATTCAGTCTATCATGGGTAATCTCCCAGAACAGCGTCAACTGATACTCTGTCGACAGAAAGTGTGACCAAGTTAAGTATTTAAAAATGTCCACTCTTTCGCAGAATTTAGTAACACTAATTTATGCTCTACTCACCGGAGGCCACCACTATACAACTAATTTAAGATTGTTCTCCTACATATGTCACTTCCTTTCATTTTCAATATTATTTTATTATATCTTTTGATTGAATGTGTTACAGATATTTTAAATCGAGTTCAGAAACAGATGTTCAAAGTCACTCCCAAATTATTTATGTTGGTGACACGAGTAACTACATCACCACGCATACTATAGTCGTAATGAATTGGACGCAACCCTCTACTGTATGTCATAACGTAGCACTTGCTTGTGTGATTTGTGCAACTATCATCAGGTCGTCGGGAAATAGCAGTATTTTGAAAACTTAACATTAGCTATGAGGTCATGATCATGATCAGGAACAGAGGCGGTCTTATCACGGATCCCTGACGAACGCCCGAGCTTGTATTATAAGGCTTCGACTCGAAGCAGCCATATCTTACAAACCGCTTGGCATCGCGCAGATAGTCGAAAAAGAAGTTAAGTGGATTGGACGAGAAACCGTTGGCCCCCAGCTTTGTCACAAGCACATCGTTGTAAGCTCTGTCGAATGCTTTTCGGAAATCAAAATACAAAGCGTCCACCTGCCCATCTATGTCCAAGCCACGGGATACGGAGCGATTCAGATATACCCACTCAACTATTGTCTCACTGCAGGGTAAACGTCTCTTCTCAACTTCTCATTTAGAGAAGGCATGAGCATTGATCACCATATTTACTAAATGCGTGCCATCCATATTTTCTTGTGCATTATTCTTCCACGTAAAATGTGTTGTTCCTCTGACCCATTTCATCGCATCGCATTGCCTGTCCGCGCTATTACTATGTTGTCCCTTAGCGTTCTTTCTAACTTTATTTCATTTTTGCTCTGCTCCTAAGAGTCCTATCGTATGTTAACTAGCCTATAGCCTTCCTCAAGGATTGGGCTGCCAATTGCAACAAAAATAACAAATCCAGCTGGTAGTTCCAGAGATTAGCCCGTTCAAACAAACAAAGTCTTTAGCTTTAACAGCCTGGAGGTTTGTATGCTGAAACCTAAGCTCCGAAGGGCATGCCTTTACATTCCTTTTAAGTAAGGCAGCAGAAAGCGTGAGGGAAGAATTTAAAGCTTCAGTAGTTCTACGGGGAATATTAGCAAAGAAGTTTTCAAGTTCCTGAGCTATTTCTACATCTGAATTGATGGGGCCATGTGCAGTCTCTAAATTAAGTTCACTATTTCGCTGTTTTTTCCTACCTGTTTCATTATTTATTATTTGCCAGGTAGTTTTGATTTTATCATCAGCTGATTTTATTTTATTGCTTATATAAAAAGCTTTAGCTCTTTGGCACACCCTTTTTAAAGTTTTTGAATATTTTGCAACATACTGATGAAAGTTTGTATTTTTTATATGTTGCTTTAAGCCATAAAGTTCAAAAAGGTTTCCCTGCTTTTACGAATACCTGGAGTAGCCCAGTCACTGAATAAAAACTTTGTGTAAATACTTTTAGTTTTCAGTTGAAAAGTGTCATAAAATTGCGAGTTCAATAATGAAAAGAACTCGGCGTAGAACTCATTGGGGTCATCTATATTATTAAAACTCTGATCACATAATTTACTGGCCAAAGAATTATTTAATTTCTCTAAATTTTTACATGTAATTGGCCTAAACCTTATTTCAATTTTTTGTAAAGGCATATAGGAGCTAAATGTTATTATTTGTCCACTGTGATCAGATGGCAACTTGCGAAACATTTTGCCCAATCATTTTGCCTAACTTCAACTTATTTAATTAACTAGCTGCACCCCGCGGTTTCACCCGCATACGTTTCGATCCCGTTGGAATATTGGAATAAAAAGTATCCTATGTATTAATCCAGGGTGTCAGCTACGTCCATACCAAATTTCATCAAAACTGGTCAAGCCGTTTGAGTGTGAAAAAGTAACAAACACACACTCACTCAGTTACATTTGAATTAGTAATTTCCGTCAATCCATGATATAACTTGACTACAACTTGTTTAAACAGTTTATTTTGTTTTATACCAAGATTTAAATAAGCCATTTACAATAGTTATTTATAGTTATATTTTATTTAGTGTGCCAATCACAATTCCATTACTTCTGATGTTTTTATTCTAAATCGTATTTATTACAATTTCCAATCGATATATTTTTATTATTCCATATAATTGTTTTTTTTTTGTGTTAAGATAACATTGCATCAGTCGCTTAGCATTACTTCGAAGATTAGATTGGAAACGCCGAACGCTTTTGTAATAGCAATCTCACTTCTTACTGCTTATAGCTCCCGTGCCCACTTCACAAGATATTGCTAATCGTTTACTATCAGTAATTATCGCTTAAAATTAAGTAGTATCATCCCCATTTTATCTTTTCTTGCAACTGCTATATCTAGCAGTTTTATATAAGAAATAAAAGCCTTAGAACTTGCCTAAAAATATCACTTATCAATGCGTAAAATGTTCCAGGGTCAAGGCCAGCACTATTCAGTCTATCATGGGTAATCTCCCAGAACAGCGTCAACTGATACTCTGTCGACAGAAAGTGTGACCAAGTTAAGTATTTAAAAATGTCCACTCTTTCGCAGAATTTAGTAACACTAATTTATGCTCTACTCACCGGAGGCCACCACTATACAACTAATTTAAGATTGTTCTCCTACATATGTCACTTCCTTTCATTTTCAATATTATTTTATTATATCTTTTGATTGAATGTGTTACAGATATTTTAAATCGAGTTCAGAAACAGATGTTCAAAGTCACTCCCAAATTATTTATGTTGGTGACACGAGTAACTACATCACCACGCATACTATAGTCGTAATGAATTGGACGCAACCCTCTACTGTATGTCATAACGTAGCACTTGCTTGTGTGATTTGTGCAACTATCATCAGGTCGTCGGGAAATAGCAGGTATTTTGAAAACTAAACATTAGCTATGAGGTCATGATCATGATCAGGAACAGAGGCGGTCTTATCACGGATCCCTGACGAACGCCCGAGCTTGTATTATAAGGCTTCGACTCGAAGCAGCCATATCTTACAAACCGCTTGGCATCGCGCAGATAGTCGAAAAAGAAGTTAAGTGGATTGGACGAGAAACCGTTGGCCCCCAGCTTTGTCACAAGCACATCGTTGTAAGCTCTGTCGAATGCTTTTCGGAAATCAAAATACAAAGCGTCCACCTGCCCATCTATGTCCAAGCCACGGGATACGGAGCGATTCAGATATACCCACTCAACTATTGTCTCACTGCAGGGTAAACGTCTCTTCTCAACTTCTCATTTAGAGAAGGCATGAGCATTGATCACCATATTTACTAAATGCGTGCCATCCATATTTTCTTGTGCATTATTCTTCCACGTAAAATGTGTTGTTCCTCTGACCCATTTCATCGCATCGCATTGCCTGTCCGCGCTATTACTATGTTGTCCCTTAGCGTTCTTTCTAACTTTATTTCATTTTTGCTCTGCTCCTAAGAGTCCTATCGTATGTTAACTAGCCTATAGCCTTCCTCAAGGATTGGGCTGCCAATTGCAACAAAAATAACAAATCCAGCTGGTAGTTCCAGAGATTAGCCCGTTCAAACAAACAAAGTCTTTAGCTTTATTATTAGTATTGATATTATTATGTGTTTATGCAGTGTTGGTTTTTCAAGTCTTCTTATTCATTTCGTGTCGATGGTACTCTTCTTCAGTATTTTATATTATTTGAGCCCAGTAGGTGACCACATTGATTGCGGTATCAGTGGCATTCATTAAGTCATCCAACCAGTTTTTCAAGTAAAAACTATGTAGATAATATGATATGATAGCACCCGTATTATTGCATTGCTTATCATTTAAACCGTTAAGGATTTTTCACGCCAATCATGATTAGACAAGATCAATTTGCGACCTTCCTTCTACCTACAAAATTATATAAGTAATGTCTGTCAATGTTAAGTACGTAGGAAATTATCGTTCCACAACTACTTTAGATAATTATTGTTTTTGGACCTTTTTATCAGAGATTATAGTAATTAAAAAGATAGTTTCATATAGCAAATCTACGTGAGTTTTTTATCTTTTGGTATATAAAGTATTGTCGCAGTAGGAGGGCCCATGCACACGTTACATACATTGATCTCGACTAAGCGGTAAATTATAAGGTGAGTGAACGTTCGAACATTAAAAAAAAACCTTTTGTTTTTAATCCAAGAGTCTGCTGCTCCATATATTTCATATTCGCATAACTCAACAAAATGTAGGGAATAGCTGATTTATTATTCGCTATTTTATTGTTCGTTCTATTGTCAAAGTTGTACATAATGATGAGTATAAGATTGCCTAAAGAGATTTCGATTATTATTTGTATAATTTGTTTAAATTATTCGCAGCAAGATATTATGAGTGATTATTGTTGTATTTGTTTCGAGTGTGCGTATTCTATTATTACATTGCACTTTGTACTTAACTATTGCAGTAGTCGTTTTGTTATCGGAAACAAATGAAGCTTGTTTTATGAGCGATTCATTGGCAGTGTTAATAAAGTAGTACATTAGACTGGGTTCATTTATTTAAAAGTGTGAATTTATAGTTATTTTATTAGGCAAAAAGTACAAATGTGCAAAAATACCTGTGCTTTTCGATTTGTTTTGTTCATAGTGTAGTTTGCATAGTCTAGAAACTGGTTATAAATAATATTATCTTTATATTGTTTTTTTTTTAATAATGGCCAGTTTGTTTTGGTCATGGTAATTAAATGTTTTCTTTATTAACCAAATGAATGAAGTGTACTGGGTTTCAGGAGTGTTAATTCACTAAACTGAACTGCGTAGGAATTAATTAACTAAACAAATGGTCACTTTATGTTTTCGTGTATTAGGAGGTTTAATATTTAATACATAGGAAATTGTTATTAATTGAAAACCCTGAGATCGAAAGAATCGATGTTTTGTAGTTCGTTAGTGACATCAAACATATAAGCAACGTTAAATTACTATCTTTAAAGACACTACTTTAATATACAAGTTGTCGTTTTGCATCCTCGTCAAATTCAAGGAGGCAACTATGCTACTGATTCTCGACACGAATCAATAATAAAATAAGTAGGTATTTTTTTTTCTAATTTTCGAAAATGGGCATGTGTGGGACACGTACTTTAAAACGCGCCGTGTGTGAGACCGCACTGTAACTGCCCTTTTACACACACATAAAAACGCTGCCGCTTATACGATACCATAACGATTCTGTCCTTTGAAAGTGGTGTATTCTGAAGTACTGTCATACTTAAATAAAAAAACAAGTAGGTATGTATTCATTATTTACCAAGGATCGTAATTTTATTTGATTATTTATATCTTTCATAACAGCCTCCTGAAATTTGACGAGGATGCAAAACAACAGCTTGTATAATTTCTCTCACTTTATTGATTTTAGGAAGATGGAACTATTAAAAAAAAAATTTTATTTAAAAGCCTTTTAGCAAAGATTTTTAATCTATTTCTTTCCTTGACTTTTAAGTAAACTAATCCTAGGTACACCCACTGATAACTATCAGTGTGTACCTACGACTATATTATGTAAAGCTCCTTTTGAGACATCCAAAATCTCTCAAATTCACCTACAAACAGTATGTTATCAATCGTCATTCCTTTTCCCGCGTCCTTCTAATCATATTTCTGTGTTCCAGGATGTTTCGTCTCATCCTATGCCTGTCGGCCCTAGCTGTGGCCCTGGCCTACAAGAACCCGCACTATGCATCAGGCCGAACGACCATGGTCCACCTGTTTGAATGGAAGTGGGATGACATCGCCGCTGAGTGCGAGAGTTTCCTTGGACCTAGAGGATTCGGTGGTATTCAGGTAAGAACATGATTCACTACTTATACATATTAAAAATTAAAGTCGTTCTTCGTTTCCGTCTGTGTGACCATGTTTTGATACAGTTTCCACCATCATTTAGAGAATGACTGTATTCCGGAAGGTTCATGTGTATAATGCAATAATTTTAAACATAGATATGATAAAGAAATCTCTAAGTATTGACAAGTCGTAAAAACTGTGTGAAGCTGGGACGGGTTGCTAGTGGATTTATAAAATATCTTAACTTTATAATTTGCTGCGTCTCCTATATTGGTTTGATTTATTACAAGGGGAAATCCTTTTGTTATCTTTAATGAGTCTTTAGCGAATGTCAGTTTTATCTTGTAGGTAGACAGCTCTCCAAAACGCTCACCCTAGTGCTACAGCTGGGAAAAAAAGTGGCGCTACAAACTCCCCGGCAGCATAACTGTCTGTACAGTTAGAAAAACTTGAATCTTTACAACTAGTATGCAAAATAATTTGCAATACGAAACATCGAATTAAATTATTTGCCAGTGTTACCTAGCACACGCCAATATACCAACAAAAACATCGAAAACTATACTCAAAACAGAAAAAAAATACATAAAAAGAACTTACTAAGTAAAAGCCTTCAGGCAAAAAGGGCGTGCCTGCTTACATATATCTATATAGTATAGCTGTAATGATAAACTAGAACCGTCTAAGTAAAATAAATAAAGAGTTAATTAATAATAACAAAACCAAGGTCAGCAAGACGACTAGTCACCACAAGCAGCACCCGTTCATGAGCATAACGCATTGCCCCTCTCGGCATTGGTGAGAGAAGGAGGCAACCCGACCCTCGACGTTACCGCAAGCAGTGACAACTTAGGGAGCATGGCGAACTTGCTGCTGATTGCTTAGGCAAGAATAATATTAATATGATTAACTGTCGAGGTCACTATCTAACCACATATTGCAATACAACTTATAAAAAAGAGCATTGTAATGAGCAGACTATGTCAATAATAAAGGGAAAATAAAATTAAAATAAATTGACTTAAGCAGTCAAACAAAATTAATTTAATTATATTATATGAACACATATAATCGGTCAGTAGGTAAGCTAATTCTGGACAAATAATAAGTAAACATTGTCTTGAGTTAATCAAAGCGACTTACTATTCTTATCGTTTAAATAGTCGTTGATATAATAGTATGCCTAAGGTTAAAGGTTGGATTTTACTTTAGCTTTATACGCATTAAAAGGCAAATCTTAGCTAGATTTGCCTATAAAATTCATAAAAGGATAAGAGCATAATTGGCCTGTTTTATAGATCTCTCCACCGAACGAGAACCTGATGATCTGGTCTCATCAACGCCCATGGTGGGAACGCTACCAGCCCATTTCTTACCGCCTGGTCACTCGCTCCGGAAATGAACAGCAGTTCACTGACATGGTCCGCAGATGTAACGCTGTTGGTGTCAGGTGGGTCACAGGTTTTTTTTCCTTTTTCGATAGTTTTCAGACTGAATAAAGTCCCTTTTCTCCTGTTCGTGCCATTAATTGTATTACTAATACTTAGTGTATTACGAGTACTATACTTATAATACTTTGAAGTCGAGGAAATTTTACAAAAGTTATGGGTAGTAGTCAAATCACATCGTGCTCGTGAGTTTTAGAGATTTTGCTCTTCAATCAAACGGATGTTTATTTTTTCATATAACCTATTCTACGTCAAACATCAGACTCAATCTCGAATCTTCCACAGAATCTACGTAGATGCTATTATCAACCACATGACAGGCACATGGAATGAGAACACCGGTACTGGAGGCAGCACCGCTAACTTCGGAAACTGGCACTTCCCAGGCGTACCTTACGGCAGGAATGACTTCAACTCGCCCATTTGTGTCATCTCTGGCAGTGACTACGGCTGCTGCCCTGATAGGGTAAGATTCTTCAAAACTACCTTTATTTAGGAATTGTTTATGAATACGATATAAATTCTAATGACCTCAGTAATAATTTAACAGGCTGTGGTATGTCGATTTGCTCAATACGATCTGTCTCCGTTTACTTGAATGTTCAACAATTTTTAAAAACATTTTCTTTATGATAGCCTAAAAATACTTTATTTCAATCAATCAGTTAGTTTTTTTCATTTACGCTTTCATTAATCTTATTTTATATCTCTGTCTTTGTATCTCAGGTACGTAACTGCGAGCTGTCCGGTCTTAAAGACTTGAATCAGGGCACAGAATACGTGCGTAAAATGATCGTCGACTACATGAACCATGTCATCGACTTGGGTGTCGCTGGTTTCAGGTAAGATATTAATTTTATTTAGAAGTGCTTTTTCATTAACAAATAGTAGTAGTTTTCAATTTCAATTTCATTAACATCATCACAGTTTTCAATAAGTTCAAGTTGTAAAATTGTGATGCGTATTTTTTTTATTAGAGGCAATTTTACGTATTTACTTAAATCTGTAAATCTAGAGTCATTGGCATTCCTAATATATTTTATTACTGATGTCAGATTTATTTGATAACCATTTTTTATAAAAAATAACTTTTTCCAACAGAATCGACGCCGCCAAACACATGTGGCCCGGAGACTTGCGCGTCATCTACGACCGCCTACACAACCTCAACACCGACCACGGCTTCCCCTCCGGTGCCCGTCCTTACATCTACCAAGAAGTCATTGACCTCGGAGGCGAGGCCATCTCCCGTGACGAATACACTTCCCTCGCTGCAGTCACCGAGTTCAAATTCGGACTTGAACTTAGCCAAGCATTCAGTCGCAACAACCAACTCAGATGGCTCGAAAACTGGGGCCCGCACTGGGGTCTTCTTGCCCACGACGATAGTCTCACCTTCATTGATAACCATGACAACCAACGAGGCCATGGTGCTGGTGGAGCTATTCTTACTTACAAGCGGTCTAAGGAGTACAAGGGTGCCATCGCGTTCATGTTGGCTCATCCTTATGGCTGGCCTCAGCTGATGAGCAGCTTTGATTTCCACAATCAAAGCTGCTCATCAGCTGAGGCCAGCCATAAGGATGAGCCAACATGAACGCGATGGCACCCTTGTACTCCTTAGACCGCTTGTAAGTAAGAACTGAAGCTGGTCCCCCAATGGACAACAGTGGCAACATCATCTCTCCTTCTTTTAACTCTGTAAGTATAATTGCTTTTGTTTTCACATTCAAACCTGGTTTCTTTCTTGCTATGATCTACTAAATGTGACAGGAATTCGGCTATTGCTTAGATAGTTAAGAACTTTTAATTAAGATCCAGACGTTGATCTTATTTTATTTTTTTCTTTTGTGACCTGGCTTTTCGATCATGACCTCTGTCAGATTCTGCTAAAAACCTTTGCATCAAACATCGATAATATCAATTGTCCAATCCCTGTTCCTTATTCTTTTTTCTTCTCATAGGACGGTTCCTGCGGCAATGGCTGGATCTGCGAACACCGTTGGCGTCAAATCTATAGCATGGTCGCCTTCAGAAACCGCGCCGGTAGCGCCGCTGTTACCAACTGGTGGGACAACGGCAGCAACCAGATCGCTTTCTGCAGAGGAAACCAGGGCTTCGTTGCTTTCAACAATGACAGCTGGGACCTGAACCAGACTCTTCAGGTTAGTTTGAACTTTATTTTGTTAGTTTCACAGATATTTTTTAATCTTATGTAAGGTCCATTTTATAAATCAAGGACTTTCCTAATAAGTAACATACGAACAAATTTAAACCAGCCGATTTTTTACATTCGGCTACAAATTAAAGTTATTCTTACAATAAAAATTTTATGGTTAGAATAACCTGTTCGTAGGACCGTAATTAATTAAACTGGACCCTGTATCAAAAGTGTTAATAGTGGGTTTACCTTGCCGCTCCCAATAAAGTTTTGATCCTTTGTAACGTTAGTCGACGATCCAAGAACTAACATGTCTGTATCATCAACTTACAGACCTGCCTTCCCGCCGGTACCTACTGTGACGTCATCTCTGGCGAGAAGAGCGGCAGCTCCTGCACTGGCAAGAGCATCACTGTTGGCAACGATGGACGTGCCAGCATCAGACTTGGAGCCAACGAATTTGACATGGTGTTGGCCATTCATGCCGGAACTGAAGTAAGTCATAATTTTGAAATGATGTATTTACTGAAAGACCCGCCAATGGTTATTTTTGGAGCAACTTAAACTTAAGAATTCTCATCAAACATCTTTTTTTTTTGTTTCAGTCGAGGCTGTAAAACCGATGAAAAGCCGTTCCAGATCGAATAATCACTGAACGATCAATTTTTCAATAAATATGCGATGTCATACATCTGTGATCTTTTTATTTTTATCCAGCCATGTCCATAGTTTTTACAGAAAGAAAACAATTTATTTACTAACGATGTCTTTATTTCAATGTACCTAAATATTTATATAGGGGGCTGGCAATACAGTTTCATTATCTCAATCACATTGTATGCATCAAAGTGTTCATTGGTAGGGACGACAAAGATCTAGAGGACAATTCTTTCTAGTACAGTGGGATTTATTAGAAGATCCTCCTCAAGTAAAAACACCAATTACAACCAGCGTACGCTGAACCTACCAAACTTGTTACTAGTTATCGCCTCTATTGAACTTCCTGACTGGCTTATCATTTCATCACCACACTCTGATCTTACATTATCTACAAGAAATCTTGTTCTACTGCGGTTTAGTTTTGAATCAATTGTTGTTTACTTGTCAACTCATTCATCATACTACATGCCAAAAACAGATCTATGGATCAAAAAATATCCAAATGCAGTATTTACAGAACATTATAGCATGCAAATATACGTATAGTGACAGGCAATAATCCAATCCGTTTAGCTGATAAATCCATGAGAAATCGATCGACACCTACGAAGTCTGCATTACCAGTGTAAACAAGGCGTTGGTCGGTTGTAACTCGGGTTTTATCACAAACATACGAACACCTTGCTCAATTATTATTTCTTATTTCCAATGAGAGGATTCTTCCAAATTAGAGGATTATATTCAAGATAAGAATTATTGGAAACATGCTGGTCCTGCTCCATAGGACAATCTCTAGAGTCTAGACAAAATCAAACTGGTTGCTAATGTAATTGGATAATTTATTCTTTTTTTTTTCTTTGACATTGATTTACATTCTGTAATTACTTAGGGTCACAACCGGACTTATTACTCCTTATTTATTTATGAAAATCGTCTACTTTTGGAATGTTTGTGAATATGTGAGCACCATATATATCTATCACATACCTAGTTAATTTATGTGTCATGGTTTCATTTATCCATTTTAATTTTTTTACCTATTGTGGTATAGTAATTTTATTTTTAGGTGCATCGTCTTCACATATAATTATATAATTAATGTATGCAAAATATTGTAAAACATTTTAAAAGAGTAACGGTGGAGTTTCTTGCCCATTCTTCTCCATACGAAAACTACCTTTTGGAAGGGGCGACTAAAATCAATTTTATTGTAATTTTATTTTTGACGTTCAAAAGTGCCTTTTATGTGCCTATTTGAAATAAATGATTTGACTTTAACTTTTACAATGTAAAAATTTAATACTGGGAAAAATAGGCAACCCGACCCTCGACGTTACCGCAAGCAGTGACAACTTAGGGAGCATGGCGAACTTGCTGCTGATTGCTTAGGCAAGAATAATATTAATATGATTAACTGTCGAGGTCACTATCTAACCACATATTGCAATACAACTTATAAAAAAGAGCATTGTAATGAGCAGACTATGTCAATAATAAAGGGAAAATAAAATTAAAATAAATTGACTTAAGCAGTCAAACAAAATTAATTTAATTATATTATATGAACACATATAATCGGTCAGTAGGTAAGCTAATTCTGGACAAATAATAAGTAAACATTGTCTTGAGTTAATCAAAGCGACTTACTATTCTTATCGTTTAAATAGTCGTTGATATAATAGTATGCCTAAGGTTAAAGGTTGGACTTTACTTTAGCTTTATACGCATTAAAAGGCAAATCTTAGCTAGATTTGCCTATAAAATTCATAAAAGGATAAGAGCATAATTGGCCTGTTTTATAGATCTCTCCACCGAACGAGAACCTGATGATCTGGTCTCATCAACGCCCATGGTGGGAACGCTACCAGCCCATTTCTTACCGCCTGGTCACTCGCTCCGGAAATGAACAGCAGTTCACTGACAAGGTATGGGCTGTAGTATAGCAATAGCATCTTGTGCTTCTTCCCAGGCGTTAACAATGTTCTTCATTAGGGTAACACCGGCGTCAGTGGTACAACGCCCTTTGGTGAAGCCGTACTGGTGTTCATGAAAGATGTAATTTTTATTAAAGTGACGTAACATTTGATCGAGCATCAACTTTTCAAACACCTTACTGAGAACTGGCAGTTCTGTTTTGTATAATTGTTGGGATCTTTACTATCACCGGATTTGAACAATGGTACTACTTTACTATGTTTCATAAGATCCGGAAAGACTCCTTGGTCAACACTGGTGTTAAATATGAAAGCTAAATAGGGCGCAATGGTTTCGATGAGAGATCCACATACTTTTACAGACATACCCCAGAGATCTTCTGTTGATTTAATTTTAAGATCTTTAAAAGCTCTTATAACAGCCTGGGGGTTTGTATGCTGAAACCTAAGCTCCGAAGGGCATGCCTTTACATTCCTTTTAAGTAAGGCAGCAGAAAGCGTAGGGGAAGAATTTAAAGCTTCAGTAGTTCTACGGGGAATATTAGCAAAGAAGTTTTCAAGTTCCTGAGCTATTTCTACATCTGAATTGATGGGGCCATGTGCAGTCTCTAAATTAAGTTCACTATTTCGCTGTTTTTTCCTACCTGTTTCATTATTTATTATTTGCCAGGTAGTTTTGATTTTATCATCAGCTGATTTTATTTTATTGCTTATATAAAAAGCTTTAGCTCTTTGGCACACCCTTTTTAAAGTTTTTGAATATTTTGCAACATACTGATGAAAGTTTGTATTTTTTATATGTTGCTTTAAGCCATAAAGTTCAAAAAGGTTTCCCTGCTTTTACGAATACCTGGAGTAGCCCAGTCACTGAATAAAAACATTTATAGAAGGCATGAGCATTGGTCACCATATGTACTAAATGCGTGCCATTCATATTTTCTTGTGCATTATTCTTCCACGTAAAATATGTTGTTCCTCTGACCCATTTCATCGCATCGCATTGCCTGTCCGCGCTATTACTATGTTGTCCCTTAGCGTTCTTTCTAACTTGATTTCTTTTTGCTCTGCTCCTGAGAGGCCTAACGTATGTTAAATAGGCTATAGCCTTCCTCAAGGATTGAGCAGCCAAATGCAAAAAAAAAAAAAAAATCCGGCTGGTAGTTCCAGAGATTAGCCCGTTCAAACATACAAACTCAACAACAACAACAACAAACCGATAACCGTTCAAACAACTCTTTAGCTTTATTAATAATATAGTTATTAATGTGTGTTTGTGCAGTGTTGGTTTTTCAAGTCTTCTTCTTCATTTCGTGTCGATGGTACTCTTCTTCAGTATGTTATATAGTTTGAGCCCAGTAGGTGACCACATTGATTGCGGTATCGTGGCATTGATTAAGTCATCCAACCAGTTTTTCAAGTAAAAACTATGCAGATAATATGATATGATAGCACCCGTATTATTGCATTGCTTATCATTTAAACCGTTAAGGATTTTTCACGCCAATCATGATTAGAAAAGATCAATATGCGACCTTCCTTCTACCTACAAAATTATACAAGTAATGTCTGTCAATGTTAAGTACGTAGGAAGTTATTGTTCCACAACTACTGTAGATAATTATTGTTTTTGGACCTTATTATCAGAGATTATAGTAATTTAAAAGATAGTTTCATATAGCAAATATCGACGTGAGTTTTTTATCTTTTGGTATATAAAGTATTGTCGCAGTAGGAGGGTCCATGCACACGTTACATACATTGATCTCGACTAAGCGGTAAATTATAAGGTGAGTGAACGTTCGAACATTAAAAAAAAACCTTTTGTTTTTAATTCAAGAGTCTGCTGCTCCACATATTTCATATTCGCATAACTCAACAGAATGTTGAGCAGCTGATTTATTATTCGCTATTTTATTGTTCGTTCTATAGTCAAAGTTGTTCATAATGATGTGTTTAAGTCTGCCTAAAGAGATTTAGATTATACTTTGTATAATTTGTTTAAATTATTCGCAGCAAGATATTATGAGTCATTATTGTTGTATTTGTTTCGAGTGTGCGTATGTAAATGATTGAATAGAATTTCTATTATTACATTGCACTTTGTACTTAACTATTGCAGTAGTCGTTTTGTTATCGGAAACAAATGAAGCTTGTTTTATGAGCAATTCATTGGCAGTGATAATAAAGTAGTACATTAGACTGGGTTCATTTATTTAAAAGTGTGAATTTATAGTTATTTTATTACGCAAAAATACCTGTGCTTTTCGATTTTGTTTGTTCATAGTGTAGTTTGGATAGTCTATAAACGGCAGCCTAATTGGGAAACACACAATCAATCTCAATCTGAACCATTTTGAAGGATATTGTTAATCCATTACTTCATAAGTTCGACAAAGGTTACCTTCATAAAGTCTGCTCAACACGTAAATAACAAATAACAATAAATGTTGTTGAACTGTCAAAATGAAACCGATTCTGATTGATTGTGTGTTACGCAATTAGGGTGCTGGTTATAAATAATATTATCTTAATATTGGTATTTTCTTTTAAATAATGGCCAGTTTGTTTTAGTCACTGCTATTAAATGTTTTCTTTATTAACCAAATGAATGGAAGTGTACTGGATTTCAGGAGTGTTAGTTCACTAAACTGAACTGCGTAGGAATTAATTAACTAAAGAAATGGTCACTTTATTTTTTCGTGTATTAGGAGGTTTAATATTTAATACATAGGGAATTGTTGTTAATTGAAACCCCTGAGATCGAAAGAATCGATGTTTTGTAGTTCGTTAGTGACATCAAACAAATAACATCTAAGCAACGTGAAATTAGTATCTTTAGAGACACTATAACTTTAATATACAAGTTGTCGTTTTGCATCCTTGTCAAATTCAAGAAGGTAACTATGCTACTGATTCTCGACACGAATCAATAATAAAATAAGTAGGTATTTTTTTTTCTAATTTTCGGAAATTGGCATATGTGGGACACGCATTTTAAAACGCGGCCTGTGTGAGACCGCACTGTAACTGCCCTTTTACACACACATAAAAACGCGGCTGCTTATACGATACCATAATGATTCTGTTCTTTGAAAGTGTGTATTCTGAAATAATGTCATCCTTAACTAAAAAAACAAGTATGTATTCATTATTTACCACGGATCGTAATTTTATTTGATTATTTTTATCTTTCATAACAGCCTTCTGAAATTTGACGAGGATGCAAAACAATAGCTTGTATAATTTCTCTGACTTTATTGATTTTGGGAAGATGGAACTATTACAATAAAATATTATTTAAAAATCTTTCAGCAAAGATTTTTAATCTATTTCTTTCCTTGACTTTTAAGTAAACTAATCGTAGGTACACCCACTGATAACTATCAGTGGGGGCGCTTATCAGGCGCTTAACAGAATATAGTCGTAGGTACACTACCTACGACTATATTCTGTTAAGCGCCTTTTGAGACATCCAAAATCTCTCAAATTCACCCAGAAACAGTTTGTCATGAACCATCATATCTATTCCCGTGTCCATCTAATCATACTTCTGTGTTCCAGGATGTTTCGTCTCATCCTATGCCTGTCGGCCCTAGCTCTAGCCCTGGCCTACAAGAACCCCCACTATGCCTCAGGCCGAACGACCATGGTCCACTTGTTTGAATGGAAGTGGGATGACGTCGCCGCTGAGTGCGAGAGTTTCCTTGGACCTAGAGGATTCGGTGGTATTCAGGTAAGAACTTGGTTCACTATTAAGGGCAAATTTTTCAATCGACAGATAATTTGAATTCGTTGAATAAAATTGACGTCTGACAGATTTTGTATGGAAGAACTCTCAA
The DNA here is from genome assembly GCA_947507525.1 of Apamea epomidion. Classification (NCBI taxonomy): domain Eukaryota; kingdom Metazoa; phylum Arthropoda; class Insecta; order Lepidoptera; family Noctuidae; genus Apamea; species Apamea epomidion. The sequence goes on from OX382237.1 coordinate 13,108,482, forward strand.
AAATTCAAAATGATTCCTCGGATATAACTATCTGGCGTTGAAAAAATCAGCCCTTAGACATATAAAAAACGTAAGTTGCTCTTCGTTTCTGTCTGCGTGACGGCGTTGTTCTCCTTAATTAACAAATTTCATGCGATTTCGACCATCAATTAGAGAATTTTTCTGGTAAGTTCAAGTGTCTAATACAATAATATTAAACATAGATAAGATAAAGAAATCTCTATGTATTGTCAAGTCGTACAAACCGAAGAAGGGACTACTGCTAGTGGATTTATAAAATATAAACTTGAAATAACTGTTTGATTTATTAATGAGATGATTTTGCACAACGATCTATCCATAATAGATTGGGATCATGAAACAAATAATAACAATAATATTATAGATGGTCGTATTGTTGTGGAAGAAAATATTCAAAGTGTTAGAAGGTAGCATCCAAAATGGATTTTACCTAAACTTTCTAATTTTCTGCGTCTCCTATATTAGTGTGATAAAAAGTAGGCACAAAAAAAAATATTAAAAGATTATGACTATGACAACAACATTTTGAATAAGCTACTTAATCTGATTACTAACACGATTGTAATCCATCTGTGATACTTGCCTAACAACTTGTAATCATAACCTATTGATTTTGATATAAAAGAGTGTCCATGGAGTTTCTTGCCCGTTCTTCTCCATTGAATCTACTATGTTTCGGAATTGGCAACTATTTAAATATATTTGTGACAGACCGATTCCTTTGACAATTCAAAAGTGGTAAATGGTTCAATAAAAAAATGCGTTGAGTTTGGTTTTGAATTTGAGTTCTATCAAGCCTTGAGTAATGATATTTATATTCAGTTTTAATGATATTTCTTTGGATATAGGATTACCAGATTTCTTAACTAATCATATTATTTAATTGTTACAAATATTATTATTATTAATATTATTTCAACATTTGTTTTAAATGGAAGCCAATAAGGTTTTTCAAGCAAAAAAGTGAGGCTAATTTCATGAATTTATTACCCTGACTGTACCCTTTTTTTTGCAATAATAAAACTGTGTGTGTCCAGTTGGCGAAATCAGTATGTGGACACGTGTGAAAATCTTGGCGTGTCCAGATGACGAAATAATAAGTGATACTGATTTTGGGTTTCACCAACACTGGAGACACGTGTGTCCAGTCTCTCGTGTCGAGTTGGTGAATAACCCCAATTATTAATATTATTAGTGGCTCCTTTGGGAGTCGGCGGGCCTCAAAGTTTAAATCTAGTTTTCCAGGATTAACCATAAGAAATGCATTTATTCTTAATAGATCTCCCCTCCGAACGAGAACCTGATTATCTGGTCTCATCAACGCCCATGGTGGGAACGCTACCAGCCCATTTCTTACCGCCTGGTAACTCGCTCCGGAAATGAACAGCAGTTCACTAACATGGTTCGTAGATGTAATGCTGTTGGTGTCAGGTGGGTCACAGTTCCTTTTTCTATTCTTAATATTGTTTTCAGACTGAATAAAATCTTTATTTTACTGATCGAGCTATAAACTTGTATTATTCTGCTATGAAATTGGCGAAACGTTACAAAATAAAAATGATGGGTATAATCAAATCACATCGTGCTCGTGAAGTTTTGCTTACTTAATGAGGGAAGGGAGGCCTTTGCCCTGCACTGGGACAACACAGGCTCCTAATAATAAATAATGAGAATTAACCGCTGTTAGATTTTGGTCTTCAAACTTACAAATATTTACTTTTTTTTTAAACGTCAAACATCAGACTCAATCTCGAATCTTTCACAGAATTTACGTAGACGCTATCATCAACCACATGACAGGCACATGGAATGAGAACACCGGTACTGGAGGCAGCACCGCTAACTTCGGAAACTGGCACTACCCAGGCGTACCTTACGGCAGGAATGACTTCAACTCGCCCATTTGTGTCATCTCTGGTAATGACTACCGCTGCTGCCCTATTAGGGTAAGATTACATATACAATACTATTTTTATTAAGGAATTGTTTTTTTGGTATCTACGATAAAAATTCTAATGATCTCAATAATAATTTTAAAGGCTGTGGTATGTTGATATGCTTAATACGATCTGTCTCCACTTACTGAAAGGTTCAATAATCACATCTACATAACATAATCAGCCTAAATTGTTCCCACTGCTGGGACACAGGCCTCCTCTCTGTGAGAGGGAGTGGGCCATAATCCACCACGCGGGCCCAGTGCGGGTTAGTGGATGTCACATGTCTTCAAATTTGTGGTTCTAGGAGATGCCGGTTTCCGTCCGTTCTTTCACCGTTTAAATTTATGTTATGTTATAATCACATCACCAGTGCGATTCTGTAACCATCTCACCGTGAAAACTTAGGTGAAGTGAGGGTTGACACTATTGACAGCTCACTCTAAGCTCACTTCACCTAACTTTTAACGGTGAGATTTTTACAGAATCGATCGGCTGTTATCTGTAAAAAATAATAATATTATGATTACCTAACTATGCTTTATTTCAATCAATCAGTTAATATTTTTTTTTATTTACGCTTTCATAAATCTTATTCTATGTCTCTGTCTTTGTATCTCAGGTACGTAACTGCGAGCTGTCGGGTCTTAAAGACTTGAACCAGGGCACAGAATACGTGCGTAGAATGATCGTCGACTACATGAACCATCTCATCGGCTTGGGTGTCGCTGGTTTCAGGTAAGATATTAATTTTATTTAACAGTACTGTTTCATTAACATTACAGTTTTCAATTCAAGTTGTGATATATCGAAGGAGGTGGCGGGATGGATGAGGGAGAGATCCTCACGCCTCAGCCGCCGCGGGAGACGCTCCGGGCGTCTGGAGCCGCGTGACGACTCCCGGCCACCGTAGGCGCGGGCCTGCGGGCGGAGAGCAATGGGTAGCTCTCCGTCCGATCAGGACCAGGCCCGTGCCGTACGGCGCGTATGTGTTCCACGCGCGCCTCAAAGAGATGTCAGCATAGTTGACGGGGCCCGACAGGGCCGAAGCCTGCCGGGGTAGCGGGAAAGGGTTACCGCTGCCCTGGAACATAAAGGGCTAAGGAAGGAACACGGGTGGGTTTTAGTCAGTAAGAGTCTGACACTCCCATCCGCTCCACCCAGAGCGGGAGGGCTCATTTGATGATTTCCCATCCTCAAAAAAAAAAAAAAAAGTGATATATGTGTATTGTTCTATTTTTTTTTATTGGAGGCAAATTTTATGCTATGCTTTACATATCCAGTCTCATAGGCATACCGTATATTTTTGATTACTACTGTTAGATTTATTTGATAACTATGTTTTAAAACAAAAAAAAACTTTTTTTCAATAGAATCGACGCCGCCAAACACATGTGGCCCGGAGACTTGCGCATCATCTACGACCGCCTACACAACCTCAACACCAACCACGGCTTCCCCTCCGGTGCCCGTCCTTACATCTACCAAGAAGTCATTGACCTCGGAGGTGAGGCCATCTCCCGTAACGAATACACTTCCCTCGCTGCAGTCACCGAGTTCAAATTCGGACTTGAACTTAGCCGAGCATTCAGTGGCAGCAACCAACTCAGATGGCTCGAAAACTGGGGCCCGCACTGGGGTCTTCTTGCCCACGACGATAGTCTCACCTTCATTGATAACCATGACAACCAACGAGGCCATGGTGCTGGTGGAGCTATTCTTACTTACAAGCAGTCTAAGCAGTACAAGGGTGCCATCGCGTTCATGTTGGCCCATCCTTATGGCTGGCCTCAGTTGATGAGCAGCTTTGATTTCCGCAACACTGAAGCTGGTCCCCCAATGGACAACAGTGGCAACATCATCTCTCCTTCTTTTAACTCTGTAAGTATAATAGCTTTTGTTTTTACATTAAAGCATGGTATCTTTCTATCTACTAAAGAGTGTATGTGAAAGGAATCGACTACTGTTTAGATTGTTAAGAACTATTAGCTAAAATCCATACATTGATCTTATTTTCTTTTGACTTGGCTTTTCAATCCTGAACTCTGTCAGGTTCTGCCAAAACCCTTTATCAAAAAATATCAATTGTCCGCTTCCTATTCCTCATTTTTTTTTCTTTCCATAGGACGGTTCTTGCGGCAATGGCTGGATCTGCGAACACCGTTGGCGTCAAATCTTTAGCATGGTCGCCTTCAGGAACCGTGCCGGTAACACAGCTGTTACCAACTGGTGGGACAATGGTAGCAACCAGATCGCTTTCTGTAGAGGCAACCAGGCCTTCGTTGCTTTCAACAATGACAACTGGGACCTGAACCGGACTCTTCAGGTCAGTATGAACTTTATTTTGTTATTTTCACAGATACATATTTTTTTTATCTTATATAAGGTAGTTTTTTACAAAACAAGAATTTTTCTAATAACTGATATACGACAAAATCAAAACCAGAAGATTTTTCATTGTTACAGGTTAACTCTTTAATATTAAAAATTTAAGATATTTAGTTTTATGGTTAGAATCAACTGTTTGTGAAGGACCGTGATTACTCGTCAAATTGTATCCAAACATCGAAAGTATTAATACTTTCAATGTAGGGTACAGTATAGTGGGCTTATCTTGCCGCTTCCAATAAAGTTTTGATCGTAGTAATGCCATTTGAGGATTCAAGAACTAACATGTCTATATCATTAACTTACAGACCTGCCTTCCCGCCGGTAACTACTGTGACGTCATCTCAGGCGCGAAGAGCGGCAGCACCTGCACTGGCAAGCGCATCACTGTTGGCAATGACGGACGTGCCAGCATCCAACTTGGAGCCAACGAGTTTGATATGGTGGTGGCCATTCATGCTGGAACTGAAGTAAGTGACATTTTTGAATGAAAACTACTGAAAAGTCCGCCAATGATAGGTTTTGGAGCAAAGGATTATAGCCCGATTAGAATTTGAAACCGAAGTCAAAGACAGACACATATACATCCAAGATAGAGGCAGTGAAAGTGTTTTATTTTTCCTTTTAGTGTTTCTGATTTTCGCTATCAAAACTCGAATTTAAGTTTAAAAGTAAGGTGCTCTTTAAGATGTTGGCTCTAAGATTGGCCCAAGCTTTCCCATATTGTTAGCTCTAATGGACCAACTTACGCGTTAACGCCGTAAGGTTTACTTACGTGTGTTTGATATCTAAGAATTCTAACTAAGCATTTTTTTCTTTTGTTTCAGTCGAGACTGTAAAACCGATGTCAAACCGCTTATTACTTCTCAAACATTGTGTCCTACATATCACTGAACCAACGATTTTTAATTAAATCTGTTTCGTCAAAAATCTGTGGTGTTTTTATTTTTATAAACAAGTCCATAGTTTTCCTGTAAAAATATTATATTTGTGTATCTATTTAAGTGTATAATTAATATTTGCACCAACGACAGTCCCATTTTATGTCAAGGAAAATCACAGTCCATTCTAAGGTTGCCTGGAAGAGATCGCAGTAATGCGATAAGGCCGCCCATTGTATATTTTGTAGTGTGTCATGTATTTTTTTGTGCTATGTATTTTTGTGGTGTACAATAAAGTATATATAAATAAATATATTTGAAGTGTCTGTGTGCAGTGTCAAAATAACAGATTTATACTAAATGCATATGAAAGTATATAAATATTTCATCATCTGCCTAGCCTTTCCCAACTATGTTGGGGTCGGCTCCTTGTCTAACCGAATGCAGCTAAATACCACTATTTTACATGAAGCGACTGCCTATCTGACGTCCACAACCCACTTATTGGATAATGCGGTACCCCTTGGTAAGACTTGTTGTCAGACTTTTGGGCTTCTGACGACCCGTAAGGACTGTCAAAGATCTACGAATGACAGCCGGGACCAACGGCTTAACGTGCTTTCCGAGGCACGAAGGGGTCTTAAAGATGGACCCATCCACGGACCAACCGCGGCAAGCGTAGCTTCACCTGATCGATCGAACCGCGTGGCTGTTATTTTTTACCAACAAGTAAAGTATATAATAACGTATAACAAAAAAAAAAACAATAAATTTTGTCTGTCTGTTCGTTTCGGCTAATCTCCGAAACGGCTCCGATCACTCTGATCTTGTCTACACAAGAAACCTTTGTTCTACTGCAGTTTCGTTTTGAATCAATCGTCGTTGAATTGTCAACTCATTCATTATACTACCTACGCCAATAACAGATGTAAGCATCCAAAATTATCCAAATGCAGTATTTATAGAACACTATACGTTTGGTGAAAGGCAACAATTGAATTCGTTTAGCTGATAAATCCTTCAGAAATCGATCGCCACCTACGAAGTCTGCATTACCAGTATAAACAAGGTTTTGGTGGGTTGTAAATCGGTTATTATCACAAACATACTGACAGCTTGCTCAAACAGCATTGAGTAGCCAATGTAAATATTTTATACTGCTAACAATATAACGGCGAAATTGTTATGCGAAGTCCGACTGGTAGCTGATGCAGTGGCTCTGAAGTTGATCAGGATCATAATAACCTGCATTGCATTGATTTTGTTGGGTTCGATTCCTTACCGGAAAGGTACCAACGGGACTTGGGGTAGCTGTAACCCAAAGCCAATTGAGATTTCCGGAGAATGCCTGTTAAGGGTTCTTTCCCTTAAAACGCATACTCCGAAAATCTACGATACATTGTAAATGTCAATGTTTACATGACTGATACACATTGATGCGCAAAATGATCGTAGGTATATAAAATGCAAAATTGAAGCGATTTACAATATTACTACGAGATTGACATCATAATGACAATCGTTATTTTAAAACTGACCGCGACAGCATACATACTCGTAACATAAGCATTACATAATCAGCCTAAAATGTTCTTACAGCTGGAACACACGTCTTTTCTCGCTGAGAGGGAGACGGCAGTCAGTCTCGCCAGCATACCATGACAGACATAAAATTTTCTGTCACATCTCAGTTTATACCATTCTTTTTATCAGACCTCTTTTCTTTTCTTCTATATCTGCGTTTGAAATCATATTGATTATGAGTTTATGAGTAAAGCGACTTTTCTTAGCATTGTTCAGAATTCGAATGAGGCGTGCGCAAATGATAACTTCAATTGGAGTTTCATTCGTCTATCGTTTGAAATCTTCATTCACGTCGACATTGACAATTGCAATTGATCAACATTTAGAAAGTTTCAGTCAGTGGAAACTACTTGCTCTTTTTTTAAAAATTAACATCGGCACTAATATTAATATTACGATTTTCACATTTAATATTCTTCACATCCCGCGCTGTTGTCCGGGCTCTCATGTCATATGTTGGCATTATTATTCCCCACTTCATTTTCCTCATTATAAAATAATTGCAAACAGTAGATATGTATGCCCACACCTTTGTTAATGAGATGCCTAGACTTTAAATTAAACTATACCTTCATAGAGAGGAAGGAATCCATAGAAATAATGAACGGACGGCGAATTTGAAGATACAATAAAAACATATTTGTAACTTGGAGGGAACCTAGTTAGAGAAATATAGACAGGTATTGCCTCAGGGTATTCAGGTAGACTACCCACTTCAATGTTGGCATCTACACTGAATGTTACTCTGAAGGGCTGATGAGCCCTTCAAAGCAATCATACAACGATACGATTTCTTGACATTTATACTGACTGAACGTCTTTACAAAAAAACCTAATAAGATATTTTGACACCCCGTTCTAAACTTGCTTGAATGTTCCAATGGAACCCGCGCTAAATTATAGCCAGCCTGCACTACATAAGGTTGACTTTAGTGGACAACCTTTACAGTACCTACGTAGACATATCTTGATGGGACAGTTCGGCGAATTATTGGACATCTTGATTTTCTACTACGGGTAAAGATTTTTGGGGTCGATGTTCGACGAAGTTAGTACGAGTTTTGGTTCGACAGTCAAAGTTAGTGAAATGTCTTGGTTGGAAGTCCATGAAGAATAATTTATTTTAGTTAGATCGTCAATATTTTACATGTAATGCTTTCAATCTGAAAGTTGCATGAAAGTTTCTCTGAACTCTACCCGCCAAGAACATGATTCAATTTAAGCAAATGCCTTCTCAAAGTCTCCTTAACTCTCGATACTCGATAGTAGTTAATGTTTTTCTTATCCATAACATTGTATGGTTTAATTTTGACATATTGTTTAAATACTCTCAAATCTAATTCTTTGAAATATTTGTACGCTGGAAACAGCAAAATATTATGTTTACATAATTCTAACAAATAAATAAATTATTATTATTATATTATTATTCAATTCTATCTTCAAATTAGCTCAAATCCACAGACTTGTAACAATCCCTAAGAAAAATATACTTCACGCTTGCAACAAAAACTTATGACATCGGTCGTACAAACTGGTCCAGTTGTAAGTTGCAACAAACTTTTACCCATAAAATAAGTTTCGCTCAAACGTCTGGGACATTTGGACACTTCGGGGACCACCAGATCAGTGGAAACGTGTACAAGTTGTAAAACGAACAATCGTTAGTAGAACGTCCGAGGCGTGTACGACATGACACGAATTTTTGAATTTGGACGTTGTTGGTGGGTATCATTAAGATGCACTTTGGATTAGTTTATTTTGATTCTTGTTTGTTTTGTTTAGTAATGGTTTGAGATAGACATATTGATTGATACTGTGGTGATAGCAGATTTTCATCGGCGATGATGAGGTAAGAATATTGTTTATTGAAATAATTCATTTACATAAATATTTACAAAATAGGGCCTTAAGCTAGAGGTAGGTAAGAAATAATTGGAAGCTACCTGAACTAGGAATAAATCTGTATCTCAGGCATCTCGTGCAGTTTGGCAGAGCGCGTGAGGGAGAGGCAATTTCTGCACCCTCGCGCGCCTAGCCGCCACAGGAGACGCCCTGGACGGGAGTCAACAGCCGACTCCCGGCCACCGTAGGCGCGGGCTTGCGGGTGGCGAGCTATGGGCAGCTCGCCGCCCGGTAAGGACCAGGCCCGGGTCGACGGCGCGTTGTGTTCCACGCGCGCCTCAAAGAGATGTCAGCACGAACTGACGGGGTCCGCTAGGGCCGATGCCGCCGGGGCTGCGGGTTGTTCGAAAGAGATACCGTGGCCCCTAGCACAGGCAACTGAAGGAACACGGGTGGGTTTTAGTCAGTAAATCTGACACGCCCTTCCGCTCAGCCCAGAGCGGGAGAAGTCATTTGATAAAAGGCATCTCGTGCATGTAACATTTTAGTTCCCGCTTTTTGGGGGGTATCGTTTAATATTTAGACTCGCGACTTGCACCTTCTTCGCACGGTTTTTACTACTTGGTAAAACACGGATATTTCCTTATTATGTGTAAGTTTAATATTAATGTATCATACACATCAACCTTCCGGAATAAATTCCGGAATCCGCGTCAAAATCCGTTGCGTAGTTTAGAAGAACAACGCGGTCACACAGGCGGACACGAAAAGCGACTTTAATTTATAATTTATGTATAGATAAAGATGCTCAGCCAGTCTTACCAAGGGGTATCGTATTACCCAGTAACTGTTGTGGAGGTCAGATAGGCAGTCGCTCCATGTAAAAAACTGGTATTCATGACTGATATGAGATAAAGGTGCTCAGATTATAACAATAGATGAAGATGAAGATGATGAAGTGATCAACTCGGATAGAGAAAAAGGTAAGTGCCTGCCTGCTTCTAAAAACTACACGACGAAAAAACTTATACTAACATTCACTGATATATTCCGATTATCTATTCACGAGGTCACGTAAGGGTGTTAAGCGGCTTGGAATTTGAATAATCTTTTGTAAGAGACAACTTAAAACCCACTCTCGTAAACCTTCTTCGCGTAAAAAATGTATGAGTTTAGGTTACGAAGTAGATACATAGTTATCGTTGGAACTGACTACTTCAGTTAAGAGAAACAAAAAATAAATATTTTTTTATAAACATTCTCTCTGTAACCGCTTCAGAAACGAACAAGCTACTGTGCCTTTGTTAAAATAAAGTTTGATTTTGATTGCACATTATCTTTTAGGAAGCGACATTAGGTACTATCCAAAATCTATATCTGACCATCGCGATCGTAAGGGCTATTCCTGCTTGCAGCGCATATATTAGTCGACCTAAAAAGGAACCTCTTTTATTTTACTTACGGACGCAGCTGTGGTCATCATGTGCACGGGATTTTGTTTTCAAAATGGTCAGATATAGGTTTTGGCGATAGTACCTAACTCATTGTAGGTACACTTTAATATACAAAAGTTGTTTGGAACACAACTCTGGGAATAACTCCATTTCAGAGTGGGTAATAAAAGTTTTTTAATATTCATGAGTACTTTCATCCCTTCATCATCATCTGCATCATCTAGCCCTTTCTCAACTATGTCAGTTTCCAGTCTAACAAGATGTACTTTTATCCCCTGATATATTTATTCAGTTTCCTAGTCAAATGTTTCCCTTGATTTCCCGTATTAGGACGACATGACATGAAATGTAACAGTTTGAATGTGACAGTTTATTTATGTAAGTAGATCTTTTAATACACTTTTACACGTCAATATTTTAAAATCTAGATGGCGCCGAACTTTCCTAGCCGACTGATCCCTGAGAAGAAATGCCGAAACAAACTCAGAGCATAGTCAATTTGAAAGTCCTAACAACATATTATTAGGGTTTTATATGAGTCTGACAATGCAGGGTCATTTGAAGACCCTTTTGAAGAATAACCATTACAGCTTTGAGTTGACAAAACTTACGTTGACAAGACTTAGGTTTTTCTGAGCGCTGAAACTCAAAAAGCGCGTTTTTATTTAGGGACTAGCTGCGCTTTCATCAAAATTGGCCCAGCCGTTTGAGTGTGACGAAGTAACAAAGATACAAAGACACACACACACTCACAAACTTTCGCCTTTATAATATTAGTGTGATTAATTTGGGTGTCACATAGTGTTAATGAAAACAGGCACTAGAACGTTAAGATAATGCCATTACTTCTATTAAGCCTCGACCCACTTGCCTAAAGTATTGGCTTGTTCTTAGAACGAATTAATTACCACTCTATTGATTCCAATACTTCAAGGTTTCTAATTACATGGTATCGACTTATCATTGTATCAGTTTTAATTGTAGCTGACGTAGCTGTTAACTAATGGCTATTTTTTCTCCGTTATTACCTAATTCACAGGCAGGACGTGTAGCTGTCGTTGTTTTAGGTTCTATAGAGTACTATGAGTCAAAATAATTACCATGTGGAGCCATGACACCTAGAAGGCGTCGTGGCAGACCCCGTAGAAGATGGCGGGACGAGCTGGATAAAACAAACGACCAGTGGTCCACTTTAGCCCTGGATCGAAAGAGCTGTAAGTCATGGGGAGAGGCTTTTGCCCAGCAGTGGGATGATGCAGGCTAAAAGTAACAGTACAGAGTATCATTAAATTTACTCAAGTGTTTATCTATTTAGGTATCTATAGGTAAAGTGTGTATCTTTGTGTAAACCAATTTTTCTTTTTCTCCTTCTTGTTGTCAAAATAAATTGTCGTGACTGGCCAACCAAGATACAAAACAATGGGGCAAAATAAATTGTCGTTACTGGCTAACCAGGATACAAAACAATGGGTCAATCTCTACAATACGTTTTACAATAAGTACATACCTGAGTCAGCTCTTTCTATCTCATCTTATTGTGAGACTAAAGAGGTGTTTAAAGAATGACTTGCCAGTACTGTAGTGCGTTTTTGTAACCATCTCACCGTGAAGACTTAGGTGAAGTGAGCGTGGAGTGAGCTGTCATTCCAACTAATGCTAGGGATTGACACTATTGACAGCTACTCTAAGCTCACTTCACCTAACTTTTCACGGTGAAATCTATATAGAATCGATCAGCTGTAGAGCCTATTTGGTGCTTACATGCAACCTCCGCGAGTCATTTAAAAGTTATTGATGACATACGAGATAAACATAAAGTTAGTTTAAGATTAGAAGAGATTAGGCGGCAGATTTGGCTGACAAGCCAAATGAAAAAGATATAAAATACGTAGGAATAATTTATTGAACATATGTTATAAACCGTGGTTTAATTTATTCCTCCCGGTACCCTGAAGCTTGTAGAGAGCTTCACAGTACCTATGTGTTTGTCGATTAAACCATATTGTGAAATACTTGAATTGCCTGTAAATCATGACACACGATGGGCGGCGCTTCCAAAATTAAGTGATGATTCATGCTAGACCCTCACGGGCGCGAGCCGCGTCCGTGATTGCTCAATTTATATGGACAAAGACCAAGCAAGCTCACTACTTGCTACGGTGGATATTCGTACAGAAAACTACCCCGAAAAAAAAATCAATCCCACAGCCTAGAGATCGCCACTCCATTCTTAAAAGTAGAGCTTTCAATCATTTGAAGAACAAGGAATAGTCAATAAACTTGTTATTATCCGTCTCCTAAAAAGGAGAAGGTTATGCATTCGGCAATTTTTATTTTCCTCGTATGAACATGGACTTCGCAGTGGTTATTGGGCCGATTAACATAATTTTGCGCAGTGGTCTCATATTCAATTTATTAATTTTGCTAGAGTAGTTTTTGAGTCAGTGCTGGACTAAAATGACAGCTAATTCATACTAAATAAAGTCATGTTGACATAAAAAGGTCGATCGCAACTGTCGTTTTAATCTAGCAAATAAAAAATCAGAGTTTACTCCAGTTCATCTATGTTGATGATGTTGTTAATTTCACTTTGTCGTCGTACATAATAATTGTTAAAGAAGTAATCCATTATAACCTCTATAAAAGTCAAAATAAACTTAAATTCTGTTGTCGTGTTCAAGAAGAAAATATTAGGTACTCCACTAATTTTGTTTGCCACTCAACTCAGCTGGAGTAGTTAGTTGGAAAACTTATTTCTCTTCATTACTTTGAGCGGTTTCTGCACATTTTACACCGTGCCGTCCAGAATAGTGATATTTATTGTGACTGGGGAGTGGCTTATTGATTAATTGCATTTGTGGAGAGCTAGTTAGTACGTGCTTTCATTGTTACAGATAAATATTTTTGAAAGTTTTGCAGGTAGATTACTTAATTATTGTTTACTTCAAACAATCAAGGAAAAGGCTTTGCTTTGCTAAATTTTAAAACTAAATTGCAATTTCGTATGCCTACCTACTTGCCCTGCAGTGGGACAACACAGGCTTGTAATAATAATAATAATACCTACTTGATATTTGTACGCCGTTAATGGCAAAACCTCTAAAAAAAAACATATATATGTCGGAGTTATTCGTTTATTCAGAACGCCAGCGCCATCTCGTGGCGCTAGACAGAGTCTAGCCTGAGTTCGTGGGGGTGGACGGAGAGCTACAGCTACAAGAACTGTGTGAGCAGAGCTCTCGGGAACATCGAAACGTTGGACATCGTACGAACAACATGTGCTTAGAAACTGTCTGCATTCCGTATCGTTGAGTTGTGTGAGTGTGTGATTCGTTAGTGTGACTAACTTGTTCGTAAATTATAATCTCATTTGAACTGTAAACCGTTTTTCTATGGTGCTATAACCAACACTATCCATAGTACGCCCACAGTAATTAAAATATGCCTGATGTTAACGAGAGACAGACATACCTTCTCCGACATATATATACAGGGTGACCGGGAAACTCGACGTTTTCCTTCCAGAGCGTGATAGTGTGACCCATTTGCAACAAATAAGCACCCCATAAAGCCTAGGCGAAAATTCATGGAATCCGAGAAAAACCGATTTTCATGCTTTTATGAAGATTTTCCAGAAATCGTCACTAAATATCACTTATGTCTAAATTCTCTAATTGAGTGGCTTTCATAGCTATTCCACTGTCTACCTAATATTTTAACACACCTATTGATGTAACCAAATTTTCTAAAATATCAGCCAGTTAAAAGTTAAAGTAAGAAGTTTATTAACTATTTTCAAAAATCATCTACGTACACGAACTTTGACACCCGTTATCTCAAAATTTTACTATAACACTAAGCGTACAAATTACGGAGAAGACATCTTCATTTAATCAGCCATGTAACGAGGTACAAACATTTCATAAATGTTTAAAGGTGCCGATGAAACAGTCGATAATGTTGGCAAAGGTCGCATTTGCAAATTGTTGAAATATTTTAAAATGATGTATATGATAATCGAACTAATTAACTGGTTTATGTTATCCCTTTATCTCCTCACCACCCAGCAATCATTTCTACGTCATGAAGCTAGATCGTCGCAATCAGGTGGCAAGCTGAGATGTCACTTTCGAGAGGTTAGAATTACTCGTAGTTGATGAGCTAATCACTGATCACTTATCGCTTGGTTCTGTTTGCTTGCCTTGCATGGGACACAAACAGGCTGTATTTTTTTAAATCATGTTATAATTCCTGGGATGTTTTATAAACTCTACTTAGTTTTCACTAATTCTACCAAACCATCTTGTGTCGTTGTCATCAAGAACTGTTGATACAGTAACTTATTGTCCTCATGAAATATAAATATTTTAGGTGAACAATGGTGTTAATTCTTCCAATGATGATCTTATTCATACATATGTCAAGTGTTTGTGTCCCTGTGGCTGTAACTACTAGGGGCTGGAATTGTCTGTAAAAGATCGCTTCTAGCGATAAGACCGCCCATTGTGTGTGTGTGTGTGAAATTTCAACATTTATATCTGTATGTCTTATGGTGTACATAATAAAGACTTTATTACCGGTAGGTACCCACTACGGTACGGTAGGTATGTACCCACTTTATAAATGAGATAGGAGGCTATCCTCTTATCTCTCAGGTGTGTAGGTATACTATTATACCTACTATCCTACACACCTACCTACATACCTACCTACGAGAATAAAAAACATTGCCAACATTTTAGAGAGAATACCGAGGCCATTAATGTATTAAAAATAAAACCTCCCAGCATCAAGCATCATAATAGACACATCTTCACGCACTGCTGATAAAGGGTTACCCAATGATCCGATGCAAAAATCAGAATGTCATCCGCTTTGACCTTTATTTCGACGAAGCAATTTTGAACTCTATTTCGTAGGCTATATGAGTATTTATAGGTGTTAGACTTTAGTGTCATTAGCATATAGCTACTAGGGTGATTGTGGAAATAACCGTCATTAGTTGGTTTGTTTTATCGTTTCGGGTTCAAAAAACAAGACTCATTCTATATCAGTACTTGGAGCTTTTATAATGTTGTAGTACGTAAGTGCCATTAAATATTGTAATTTTAAGGGTGTGAGCCTGGAGATCTGTCATACAGGTCCCGAACCCAGTATAGACTCCAGCTCTCACAAAGGATAATCTTTAAAATGTAACTCGATCCTATCAATCAAAACTGTACCTTTTTGAGAGAAATAAATTACTATTATTATTATATCCGCCGATTTCATGTAAACTTAGTAGGTAGAGAAAAACAAAATTTTCTACGTGTCCGCTTTTTTTTTTGGTGGGAAATCATCAAATGACCTCTCCCGCTCTGGGCTGAGCGGAAGGGCGTGTCAGACTTTTACTGACTAAAACCCACCCGTGTTCCTTCAGGTGCCTGTGCCAGGGGCCACTGTATCTCTTTTGAGCCACCCGCAGCCCTGCCAGGCGTGCCTACTTATGTACAAACATTTTTTTTTGGTCTTAGACTATTTACGAGACTTGGTCGATTATGCATAAAGGAATTACTTTGAACTTACGTACAGTCTCTCCACAGTTATTTTACCTCTGATTTTGTATCACTGTCCATAATAGGAAGAGGAGATAGCAGCCTTGAAAAGCTAGTCATTGTTGGCAATACTGAAGGAAACAGGGCACGAGGCAGGTCGCCAACACGATGGTCTGACCTAGTAAAAGAAGCTACGTCCTCAAGCAAACTTCAGCAGGTGATAATGGCAACTTTGGACCGGAGTCGATGGAGGCATATTGTCCGCTTAAAGGGATAGAGTGACCATGATCCTCAGTAATGAGGGACCAATTGAAGAAGAAGTACAAATGTAACAACACAGTGACCTTTATTCTCTTTCTCATAAGGTTGATGTTGGGTTGCAGCCACTGTCATGTCTTTCAAAACCTTTGTGGTCTTTATTCTAGTTATATTAAGGTGGTTGTTAGGTGGCTGCTGTCAGAGGTAAAATAACTGAGAAAGTGAAAAATGTGGAAGTGGCCTCAACCTACGAGCTGTACCTAATTATTTAATCACCTCTGCTGCAGAGGTGATGAAATCGTGAGGAAACCGGCATGTCCTAGAACCAAAAAATCGAAGACATGTGACTTCCACCAACTCACTGGGACCTCGTGGTGGATTACGGCTCACTCCCTCTCACACTAGTTATTCCGTTTATCCACCTCAAAAAATCCACCTAAGATGGATAGGTACGTGAAAAGCCATATCTGAGAATCCACCATAGGCCTAGTTGGATAAACGGAATTTTCAGGCTTAGCGTGGATTCTTGGACATGCGCTTCCCGGATGTCACATGTCTTCCATTTTTTGGCTGGACCTTAGGGTAGATTTTTTGGCGTGGATAAACGGAATAACCCTCTCATAGAGAGGAGGCCTGTGTTCCAGCAGTGGTAACATTATATGCTGGTTATTCTAAAGCTCATTGTAAACTTTGTTACATTGAAAACCATCTGCATTGCCAATTTGCGGTCAATTCGCGGCGATTTGGGCTATAAAACAATCTATTATGGGTGCTGTAGAATTATTAATTGACCGCGGGACCTGACCGCGTTTTGGTGAGGCGTTTGCGGCCGGCCTCGGCCCGGATATAGACAATGCTGATTAGATACCGCCACTTTGATTAGACAAGTTAAGGGCTTGACGTAGATTGCAGTCTATGCTGTAGTTTTTGACAATAGTCTTAGACGGTAAGCGTACATATAAGGCAATACGAGTACCTTTAATTGTGTTAAAAATGTCATTATAAAAGTATTATTTAAAGTGCCTATCATTATGGTAATTAACATTTTTGTAAAAAAATCAATGAATGGCTCGCCAGCACACAGATAAATCCTGAAAGGTTTTCGTTGTGTGGCTAAAACCGAAACATTTCTACGCTAGAATCAGGGTCTAGAATCAAGCGCTGAATTCATGGTTACAGTTTGCACGTCAATGTCCCTGCCACCCTGTATAATATGTATTTATTCAAAATTACGTAAATAACACCTTAACAGCTATAATGCCAATGCAATGTTACTACCACAAAGATACACAAACATCTAACTTACATTGACTACCCAACAATACAATTAAAATACAATTAAAAAGACAATTAAAAATACCATTAAAATACCATTAAAAATACAATTAAAATCAGTTCTCAACATTTTCAATGAACTTCAATGCTACTCATGTGAACTTCATGAAGCTGCAGTCAAATATATCTACCTCATTTGAAATAATATTTAACAATCTTATGGCGCTTATCAATCTTATATGCGATATCGCATCGGTCGTTATATCAACCATATTCTTTGTAGGTACTGCTAAAATTCTCGCAATTCACGTAAGTTAGCATAAGCGGAACAACAAGCACATAAGCGGATGTTTGTAAATCAACACTCAATGTTTGTGTTGCAAAGTTGGAACTTAGTATAATTTGTAGGGAAATGCCTGAAGGGCGCGTTATTATGGACACGTCATAAACATACCTAGTCAACTCGGCAACATTTCGCACAACCCGGGGATCGTACTAAAATAATTCAAGGAATTCTTTTAGTAAATGCGTATTAGCCATAATGCCTTTATTTTGGACATGTATTTATCAAGCCTTATATAATTCTCGTTTTACTTTCCTATAAAGATTATTGTACACTTTAATATAATGAATGCGCCTCATTTTGTGAACCTCTAATAATTCCTGTTTTGGGGTCTTAAAAATACTAAATAGCCAAGTACAAAAAGCGGTTGGTCACTCTAATCTAACCTAACCCATTTGGTCGGGGTGCTAGTTACTGCAACAAACTGTGAGAAATTTTGAAAGAGACCCATTTATTTCAAAAACTGTTGTCGTGTAGCGACAAGTAACTAAACTTATAAAAACCAAAGGAAAAATGAAATTAAAGAAAGGGAGGTAGAAAACAATTAAAGGTATATTTATAACTTTAAGATGGAGATGGACTAAGAGTGGTGTGTAGTATGTGGAGGTGGGGTGTGTGGATGACGATGCGTGATAGGTGGGCTGAGGAGGCTGAGGTGGAGATCCAGATGGAGGGAGGTAGACGCGAGGCAGGTGCCGGCGACAGATGCAGGTACAGATGAGGGCAGGTCGCTGGTGCGTGTGCGGCACGGAGGACACTCGTAGGAGGGCCCACGCAGCAGGGCAGGCTGCAGCACAGCAGCAGGAGCCGGCGCAGGTACAGGTATAGATGAGTGCAGGCGGAGGACACTCGTAGGAGGGGCCACGCAGCAGGGCAGGCTGCAGCACGGCAGCAGGAGCCGGCGCAGGTACAGGTATAGATGAGTGCAGGCGGAGGACCCCCGTTGGAGGGTCCACGCAGCAAGGCAGGACGCAGCTCGGCAGCAAGAGAGAGAGGCACGACAGAGACGCTGTCAGCCCGCCAGGTGAGGCGGCCCTCGGATGAGGCGCGGCCCAATAGTCACAGGAGCCCTTCACGGAGGACGGAGGACGGAGGCGTAGGCAGGGTCCGACAGGTACCGGAGCGGAGAGGTACGCTGGGTATTCCCGCGATATGTAGCCCTGGAGTATCAGGCTCTTTATTGTATCCGCTTTAGAGGCGAAACCCGAACTGATCCTTGGATTGCGTGGATCTATAATGTCAGCTCGTAGAATAACATCATGTAGAAAATATGAATTTGAGTTACGAAGATGGCCAGTAATTAAATATAATAAGTATTCATGTCTAATTAGCTAAAAAGATACAGGCAGGTAAGAATTTGAAAGAAAGGTTGCCATGGCGACGTATTAAACGTCGTTGTCAAAGCTGTCATAATAAAATATATTATTAATAAAATACGATAAAATCTATAGTTATTTTGTATTAGAAGTATAGTGTTTATAGGAAAAATGATATCCATAAATATGGGCGAAATTACCAACCCTTGGATGTCACTAAATCATCGTAGTGTCATCTTAAAGATGGAGCTGTGTCTGTGTACTGATTGTGGATAAAACGTGTCGTAAGAAATAATCAGATCAGCGCCTAACGGTAACAGAATGCTTGTTCTGACCTGGAGGAATGAATGAAAATAACTGTGAGTATGTACATTATGTTACACTGTGCATCATTAGAAGCGAAAAGTTTTTAAAGGTTCATTAATTTTAAAAAAGTGTTCATCATTAGGAGGTCAGGAGATATAAGAGGATCATTAATTAAATATTTTCCTAAAATAAAGGACAGAATAATAGAGAGACATAACACCGACGATAGGTATATGTATATTACAATTTAATCATGATACTGTGTATCTGACGTTTTTCAATTTCATCTGGTACTACGATCGATAAAAAAAAATATATATATATATAATAAATACCCTTACTGCGTAAAACACTATTACTCTCAATTTGAATCATTTTGAAGCATATTGCTAATCCATTGCTTCTTATGTAGGTATATTCGAAAAATGGGTCTGCTCAACAACGTAAATAACGCAATGAATGTTGTTGAACTGTCAAAATGAAATCCATTGCTGCTGATACTGTGTTATGCAATTACCCTGCCGTTTATTGCTCGGATAAATAAATTGCACTACATTGAACTTTGTTAGAAGGTAGGAAGTTAGGTACAGGTAGGTGTAAGTATTAGCTTTGGTCAAAATCAATAAATAAAGAAAAACGCAAACGACTACAAATAAACCTTAAAAAAAACTAAAAAAGACAGTGACCACGGATTTTTTTAGTTTCGTTAACCTCGTAATTCTTTATTTTTTATTTTCTGTAGCAGGTCTAGGAAAAAATCGTGAGAAAACTGGCATGTCACAGAATAAAAAATTCAGTCATGTGCCATGTACCAGCCCCTTTGATAATAAATACAAGATCCAACTTAACGAGGATCGCCGATGCGAGGTTGTGCCCTTGCAGAGCTGCGTATTTTCACGGATGGATCCAAAACAGGTAGTGGTACTGGTGCTGGAATCTTCTCGGAGGACTTCAACATACATATAGCCACACCATTGGGGGTCCGCAACACAGTGTTCCAGGCCGAATGCATGGGCATTTCCCTAGCCGTTTCAGCCGTTATGGCCAGGGAAGTAAAAGAACACTCGATCCGCATACTCTCAGACAGCATGGCTGTTCTCCAAGCGCTGAACAGTTATAAAGTTAATTCTGGGCTAATATATGAATGCCACCTGCGCCTCAACTAGGTGGGTAGCCTCAATAACATAACCATTCAATGGATCAAAGGACACAGCGGATCGCTAGGTAATGATGCAGCCGATGAACTTGCCAGAAGGGTATCGAGCTTGGCACCAGTGGGACCTGAGACCATCGCGCCACTCCCCTTCAGATACATACGTACTCTGGTAAGAAAACGCACCAGACACTAACACGACAAACTTTGGACGGAGCTAGGCGAATGTAGGCAGGCCAAGGAAGCATTTTCCACAATTGATGGCCGCCTCACGAAACAGGTTCTCCGTCTAAATAAACTAAAGCTGCGTACAGTTACTGCAGCTTTAACTGCCCATGGGTCATTTAACAAACACCTCTATGTCGTAGGAGTAACAGACAGTCCGCTGTGCAGGGCTTGCATGGAGGATAACAAGACAGCGGCGCATGTGCTGCTAAACTGCCCGGTGGTCGCCACGTACAGGGCAAAGTACTTCGGTAACCCAGGTACCCTACGTGAGACGGTCAGTAACATCAAAGCGTTGCTGGCCTTCCTTGAGGAGCTGAGGTGGATCGAATGATCGATTTTCCCACCCGTACGCAAAATACGCGCATTGTCGTGGAGTTGCGGACACCAGCCCTTATTACCTATTACCTATGTACCAGCCCGCACTGGGCCCGCTTAGTGGACTACGGCCCACTCCCTCTCAAAAAGAGAGGAGGTCTGTGTCCCAGCCGAGGGAACATTATCTATCATTGCCTATTATTTACTTATTTAGATTAATGCGTGAGCGTAGGAACCTACCTAAATTATAAATATATCTATCTGTGTGGAACACAATGATTTGCAAATACTCTATGTTGCTAAAATTACGCGTTTGCGTGACAGTCGCGAACGCGTGGTAAGTCGTACGTGAATGACATTTTGTTCGGCTAAAATTGGTGCTTCATTTATATTTAAATCTAAACGAGTCAAATCGGGCATCCTGACAAGCAAGCCAGCAACAAAAAGCAAAGTCGGTGACTGAAACTGACCAAAAACGTTCACGAACATACGTATAATGTGTCAATTTATGTATTCATATTTACACACATACTCGCGCGGTCGCGTCGCAACGTTAAGTTTTAAAGCTCAATACACCACCATTTTACTACCGTTTAACAATAAATGATGGTGTACGATAGGCCACTGTATATTGAATAAAAGAAAATACTACAAATACCATAATACAAAGAACGGAACCCTTATCACACCGCAAAACAATATCCATCACAATTCCATTCAATAAAAGAAATGTTTGCACTTTAAAGTCAACTACCGAACGTACATCGTACGTACGTCTGAAACCGCCCTAAGAACGTCCCGTTCTCGCGTTTGAGTAGTATTTCAGTTCAGTCGGCGGCTTCCACCTAACCGGACGTCTGTGTTCCCGCGTCTCCCGAACACGGCGTAAATTTTTAATTCCCGACTAAAATCGCAGGCGTAAAAACCCGAAACTTCTTTCGAATCGAATTGTTTTCGATACGTTCGTGTAGTGATGTGGTAAAATAAATGGATGATATACACAAATGTGAACATTTTGTTAAGATTCTTTGGTTGTGTTGAATAAGTTTTTTGAAGTGAACGCGTGTAGGGACGTTTGGGCGGTCGTCCTGAAAATTATTTCGAGAGGTAAGTGTTTTATATTGTTTTTCTTTGATTTTGGAATCCAATTTAAATAATCAGTGAGGTAGATCTTATTTCGGAGTG
Source organism: Apamea epomidion (assembly GCA_947507525.1). Taxonomy (NCBI): domain Eukaryota; kingdom Metazoa; phylum Arthropoda; class Insecta; order Lepidoptera; family Noctuidae; genus Apamea; species Apamea epomidion. The sequence goes on from OX382237.1 coordinate 13,130,505, forward strand.
TTTATACAAATTAAAACAAGTAAGTAATAACATTAGTGCGAAAAAAAAAAACATAATTATAGTTTGATAATAATATTATTTTATTTCAATCAATAGCTTCTGGTCATCATAAATACAATATAATACAGCTTGTATATTGTATTTCGGAAAACACAGTATATAAAGTACCTATTAATACCTACTTAGGTACCTACATAATTTAATAAGTAGGTAATAACTAATATTTAAAAGAATACTTTTATTATTAGGTAGGCGCGTACTTTTGAAAATCGAATCTCTAATGGATAACGTAATTTTAGTAAGTGAACAGTGCTTTTCTTGTTATTATTATTTTAAGTAATTAATTTAATTTTACTTACCCTGAAATACCGATAGTTTAACTTAAATAAAATACCCTCCTATTAATTTTCTTAAATACTTAGATATTATAATATCACCTTCATTAGGATCCATCAGTTACTGTATGCAAAGTACAGGAAATGCTGGTCACGATATTAAGTGTCCTATTGTTTGTGGAACAGCACCACATTTACACTCCAGGGCGGAGTCGCCTATGAATTTTTACCTTGGTTAATGATCCTTTGCGATACTGAAGCTTGGTTTATCTACCCAAACCAACTAGCTTATGCACTTAAAAGTTGCAAGTGTAACAGTAATATTATATACTCTGTTATAATTAACACCATACGTTATGAGACAAGAATATTAATATTAAAATTGAAAGCTATTTTTATTTTCCAAGATAATATTAATGTAATTTAAAAGCTAAAAGTCTTAAAATAATATTGATAGTACAAGTGTATACTTGTACATAATATTATCAATATTATTTTAAGACTTTTAGCGTTTAAATTACGTTAATATTATCTTGGAAAATAAAAATAGCTTTAAATTTTAGGGAGGAGGGGGCAAGAATCGAAAGGCATAAAAAATTCGTCCGCATCGCTGTCAACAGAAAAAGTGAAATCTTAATTTATCATCTGGACGGCACAAATTACCTACTAGTAATATTTGAATCGCGGTCTTTCCTGTATGTCTCAACACAGAAATGTTTCCAAAAGATTGTAATCTTCTTCTACCAGATAAGAGTTTAGTAACGAACGTACGAAAACTACTACTTCATATTTTTCTTAGACAGTGTGTATTAGAAAAGTGTGATCAAATTTAACGGTGTGGTAAAAACCATCAAACTGGACAACTTTCTCCATGGAACGAACATCATAATCGCGAAAAAAATTGTAACTGTACAAAACTTCAATATCTCCTCGACTGAAAGATATAATAGGACGGCTAATTCTTTTTTCCGGATTACTAATAAAAAGTACAAGTACGAAAGGCCAAGCTTTCTCTTCACAACTTTAATTAAGAAACGCCAAGGCCATAATCAATAAATAAATCATTATAGCACGCCATACTACGCCATAGTAACTTCAAATCATTACCCAATAATTGATAGGACGAGTAGGACCATACAAATAATGAGACAAATGAACAATACAGAAATTTGTGACAGCTGTCACTTTCCCATACATTATCGCTATACATTTATTTGTCCAGCTCTCTCCATTTTGTTTTAAATTTTTAATGTCTGTGAATATACGTTTCGGGTTCAGTTTTAGCCAAAAATGGAACCCTTTTAGTATTGATTCTCCTGTATTTTTCATGTCCATTTATCTGTTTGCCTTGTCATCCACATGTCAAAATGCCTTTGTAAATATTTAGCCGTAATTTATAAATAACTGAGAAAATAAATTACTATCTGTAGTAATTTTTTTATTAAAATAGCGCTCAGCCTTCAATGGAGTCAGAGTAAGAAGACCTGAAGTTTATGATGGTTAGGTATCTGCTATGTTCAAGATTACCACCAGCTCTTCTTCTTTTCGTGTTGCTGATACTCTTTTTCGTTATTTTTATATTGTTTGAGCCCAGTAGGTGGCTATGTTACGACATCAGTAGCATTCTTTAGGTCAGCCGCTTACAAATTCAATTATTTCAGATGCCTACAGAAGTTCACATAAGTAGGTGTTCACTGTCGGTTTTCAGTACAATCAGAGCCATTAACAGCTCAAAATACTCGTTTTATAAACAGAATGTATTTCACAAAATTCATTAACATAAACAGAGTTTCTTGAAATTGGTAAAGCTGGCATAAATAATCTCATTGCTTTCAAAATAATATCCTTTGCTCCTTGCCTTTATTATTTCAACGCATTATAAATTAATGTAGGTACTTTGTTGATACGATTTCAATAATATCCGACTACGATACATATTTTAGCACATCGTATTTCATCTGATTAGTTAAATTTAAACGTTGTTTTGTTAGAAGCATCTAGCATAATCAGCCTATAGCGTTCCTAGTGCTGGGACACAGACCTCCTCTCGATGAGAGGGAGTGGGCCGTAATCCACCACGCCGGCCCAGTGCGGGTTGGTAGACGTCACATGTATTCGAAGTTTTGGTTCTATCTAGAACATGCCAGTTGCCTTACGATGCTTTTCCTTCACCATTTTGAGAGCCGTGGTGATGAAATAATTTACACAAAGTAAAGCGCCTGCCTGGGTTCGAACCTACAACTCGTAAGTCCGGGGCATTACTACTGGGCACATTACATTTATTTCAATTAAACCATTTACAGGCACTTTTGAATTGTCAAAAATTAAATAGTCAATCAGTTAGTCAGAAAGTTGAAGCCCATTCCAAAACGTAGATCTCTATGGAGAAGAACGGGTAAGAAACTCCTTTAGATGTTGGTCTGTTCGCTACATCTTACTCTTCCATAACATCATTATACATTATGAGTGCCTCGTTGGTATAGTGGTCGCTGAGCATGAGGTCCTGGGTTCGAATACCAGGTCAAGGACAGTGTTGTTGGGTTTTTTTATCTGGAATTTTACAGGAACAGCCCGGAGTCTGAATTTGTTCCCGGTTGGCGGTAATAGGCTCACCCCTAATACATGGGGCTTAAAAATAACTGGCTATATGTGGGTCTATTATCATATATGTAGATACTGCCTTACCCTTACTCGTGACACACACATAACACTGACTCGCGCCATCTGGCACTTTTCTGCATAACGCTCATTCTTTTGCAGAGCAGTTTGTTGAATGTTAAGATGCCCTTTTATTTTATTTTTAGTTTTGCATGTTTATATTGTCTACATTTCAATTGCATTACAAATGATACGTGGAAGTGCGGAGACTCCTAAGACAAGCCATCTCTTGCTTAAAAGGTGATCTCCAAATATACTCGTATGTATCTAAATGCCCATTGTAATTGAAATAAACATTTTTTTTTTAACCTTTGGAGGAACAAGGCGTGATTCCTTTGAACCTGGTGTAATTTGGTAGAGAGGTAGTGTGCTTCAGTCCAGACAATTTATATCGTTTCTTTTGAATGAAACCATGGACACAGTCGGTAATGTTGTTTATAAATGTTTACTAGCAGTTATAGAATCTTGAACCCGACCAATGATTGATCGTTCAAGAAACGTAACAATTTCCTAAAAGAGTTTCTTGATAAAAGAAACAGTGTATTAGGAAATTGGACTTTAGCGAAGCTTAATAGTTCTTGGAAAATTATAGGTTCGGCTTGAAGCTACATTAATTGAATTTTATTCGTCGTAGTAAGTAATGGTTTTAATTTGTTTTTGTTCTGGCGTCAACTTTCGTTGTTACATTATTAATGACTGATTACACACGTTTTGTTTTTGCGTTCGAAGTGATATTTTGAGGTTTTGTGTTCCTAATCATTTTTGCGCATTTTTTTTTGTTTTTATGTAAGGGACGCCCTCAGGCTAGATGGAGCGACGATCTTTGCAGGGTGGTTGGTAGTAGCTGGATGAGAGTTTCCGTGAATCGGGCTAAATGGCGTGCAATTGGTGAGGCCTATGTCCAGTAGTGGACTGCTGCCTGATGATGATGATGAGTCATTTTTACAGTTCAACATACATTGTCCAGGTGTTCTTAGTTTATATTTTAACGTGGATATAGTCATTTTTATTTTGTGTCTCCAACCGTAGTTTCTTTGAAATTTATTTCCCAAATGGCGCATTAATGACCTATATTTTAGCAAAAATCCAGTATGTGAAAATTGGAAAGTAATGGCGTTGCACATTTAGGCCCACTTGTGGTGCAAACCGCTAACATGTTTAAACCTAATAGAATTTAAAACATAGTTCTATCTCTCTAGCAGGATTGAAAGTAAAAAAAAAAACAGGATGGCAGAAATATCGACGCGCAGCCGGTTACCGTAGATTCAGTACATGATTCTGAATTTTGGAAATTTTGAAATGAAAAATTTTGAAACGAACAATTTTCATTCTGCGTTGAAATTTTTCGTTAGCTATTTTTAAAAAAAAGCTGTTCTATACATTTAGACCACGTAGGTATTGCACTTTCCTATGAACAGCATATTTTATTTTATAACCCACGATAATTTCTGCCCTAGACTTTTCTACGGCCTAGAATCATGTGCGTGAATATTTATGGTTTCAGTTTGCGCGTCGATGTCCCTGCCTGTATAGTTCTGGCATCATCAATCAGATGGCTTTCCGAAAAAAATCCGGCCCGTGTAACTTTAATTGAAGGCTAATTAAAGCTACACTGCCCGGATTTTTTCGGGATTCCGTCTATATAGTATATTACATTTTTAGTTTTTCCACTCAAACTACTAGGTACCTGCACTGGCTACAGTTTGTACTACCTACATATATTATCAAAGGATGTCTGGATTCTAGACAGTCAGTTCCCACGTACCTAATCCCACAAAAGGAGAACGTTTCAACTCTAGATATGAGAGACGTGACATATTAAAATAATACTAGCTTTGCCTCGAGGCTTCGGCCACGTGTAAGGGTAATATTAAACTTCTTTAATTAGGTACTAAGCTTTAGGAATTCTCTCTGCAAAAGTTCTCACGTAATTTCTGGCTGAACTAACTTTCTATGATATAATCTATAGTAATAATGTTTAATAATACAGTTTACTTAGGGCAGAAATCAGGGGATTCATGACTATGATGTTCTTTAGAACATTTCAGACATCAATCCCAGAAGACATTTCATGTGACTTCCACCAACCAGCACTGGGCCCGCGTGGTGGATTACGGCCCACTGCCTCTCACTGAGAGGAGGCCTATGTTCCAATAGTGGGAAAATGATAGGCTAATTATTATGAGACATAAATCTACATGGTCCTCACATGATCTGACCAAGATTATGTCTGGACTTTAAAAGAGACTGTGATCTCTGAGGTTGCATCAGCCTTTCTTCTCAGAGTACCTACTCAAATAGGACACGCCAACCTCATGTAGCTTATTTTTATTTTTTTATAATATGACGTGTCAAAGTGATTCTGATATCCAATTCTGATATTTCATTTCTTTAAACATTGTTTTTGTCGAAATCTTTTCGGTAAATTCAGCTTTGGTTTTCTAAAACGGTGACCAGTCACAATAACGGCAGTCTAAATTTAGAGCATTTTTTCACACCTTGTCGTCCGTTCTATTATGATCGAACCACTTTCCTAGGTATCCAAAGCTTTAGCCTCAAAAATGCTCGAAGAAAATAATTGGAAACTTTGTTAAAATAATTTGAAGTGTTGGATTTGATTTCACCTTTATTAGATAGATACTGTAGGAGAGCTTTACGAGATCTCGGGGTACCGGGAAAAAAAAAATTACTAGATTAAAAAAAAAAAACTATTCCTAAAAATCGTTCTACGGGGTTTAGATCTTCTTGTCAGCCAAATCTAACGCCTACTGTTTTTCGTCTTTCTCAATTTGTGTTGGCGTTTATCTTAAAATTTTATGCCATTATCTTATAATTATCAAAAAACTGGCATAGCACAAACCATGCAGATCATAATCTCTACAGTACCTGCTTAAAATTATAGTCATTGTCAGATTCACGTCTAGAAATGAGAGATCAATAACATTAATTTATAAATACTGATCTCCCACAGTCAACAAATAAAAATCCACTTTAAAAGTAATAAACAGTAAGTGTTCAGAGACAAAATCACAGTTATTCTCCTCTTATTCGATATAAACGTATACGAATACGTTAAGCGTGAAAGCATGTAAGTGCACCTGACAGGTGACAGCCCACGAGGGTAGAGGTAACGGAGAATTCGGAATAATATCCACCTGTATTATTGTCGTATCCGAATCGAATTTGTCTTCTTTATTTTTAAAAATTGGAACCTCAATTTCTGGTTGTGATATTTATTATGTTGGTACTTTTGCCCCAGGGTGTTTGATCTCTCGATCTGTCAAATTTGTTGACAGTGATTTGTTGGCTGAAATAATATAGACGAGTTTAATTGATGAGATATAAAGCTGAAATAGAGGTTTTTGTATGTGAACTTGCAGGAAACAACTTTCGGAACGAAGTTCCTTAACACGGCTTGGCCTCTTTGCAGTTTTCTCTCTCTGTGTGTGTCTTTCTTGTATATACGAGTGTATGTGTGCGTGCAAGTATCGCGTTAGGACCTGACGAGGGTACCTCGACCGCAGACGTTTTTTTTTTATAATGTTTATTTAAAGCTTTATCTAAACCAACTAAGATTGTCCGTATTTTCAAATTACAACTGTCATTCTTTGACAGTAGCTGGCTATAATTCGGAAAATTGACAATCAGGTGTCTATTTATTGAAGAATTAATTTCTCTGAGTGTAAAGACGAGAAAGTACCTATCTCTAACTATGTTAAAATGTAAAGTCCGTCAAAATAGAATACATTTGAGATATTTTAGGTTTCGTATTTTCCCCGCCAAACCATAGCTCGCGAGAATACCAATCAGATGAGCCGTCATAAACGTGAATCCCAAACCGACAATCGGACCAAAATAATTTTCCTCTACAAAATATCAGTGCGATGAAAACCGTTTGAGCGTTGTATACGCTTCAGCGGCTATAGCGCTAACAGCTTTAGTTAAGGATGGTAATAAAGCGCTTTCCTCCGGTATTAGCGCTTATTCGTGATGTTACCACCATTTTCAATTAATTTTTGAAGTAATTATTCTCGTGGTTTTTTATTGCACAATTAAGCGATATGAGATGGTGGATATTATAAATGAAATGAAATTAATATAGTTAGGTACTTAGTTATTTTCAACATAAAGTAGATGTTTTTTCTGGCAATGAATTGACCATCCTTGGGTGTAGCGGGGACTGCCAGGGATTATGTATGTCAAAAAGATGAATAGCAGCATTCGTATCGCAAATAAACAACATAACATAAAGCTTACGCTTTTGGCCCATGGAGGTAGGCAGACGCTACAGAACGACACGACGGAGAAGATTTGCAGCTGTAGACGGTCACGGCCTAATGATATCACGATAATATCTTCTCGTAATTATCGTAATATTAGAGCTACTAAGATAACCTTAACTATCTCAGGATTAAAACCAATACCTACTATTTTCTTTACGTAAGGTAATCGCTGTAATGAAACTAAAAATAAATAACCAAGGAAGAGGCAATTAGCAACATTACTCCCCCATCTTGCACAGGAAGCATTGTTTACTACCTCATACGTAATTAGCTTATACGTTCTACCTTCTAGTAATTAATTCTGTTTCGTGGCGCTTAATCCGGGTTCCGTTTCCAAGAGATCTTTCGGCGGATGTTTTAAATCTAATTTTGAAAGAATTAACTTTGCATAAGGGGTAGGATTAGATTTGAATTATGTATGGTGATATGATACCCGAGAATGTATGGGAGGTAAGATTGGTCCCTAAGGATTGTTTTACTTCAACCGTATAGTAGGGGTGAATCGCACCCCTAGTTTTTGACAGCGGTATCAAACCGAGTTAACTTAATGATGAAAAAACAAACCCAAAGTTATTTTTGATATACAAAATGGTCTGTACAGTTGTACAAAATACTTTTGCCGCGTGGCCAAAATTGCTACTAACGCAGCCATCTTGTTTTTTTAATACATTTCACAAAACAATTGTACTCTATGTTTACACAACAGCGCCCCCTTGTCAACGTCAGCCAAGCGCCAAAAGATCCTTGTAGCAGAGTTTGTTTACCGTGTGTTGCAAAAGGACCAGTATTGATAAATATATAGACAGTCACTGCCTCGATATATTAACTCCCTTGAAACAAATACCCCCGTTTTCCGAAAGACTTTTCAACCCTCAAGTAAGAAGTTTACTCTCGAAATCTTTGAATACTGAATACAATAACACTTGACTCAAACCAGTGATAATTTGGCATTTATTTAGTCGGAATGAGTATCAAAATCCGATACTAATTTGATTAGGTTCAAGATTCGACATCGGGAGCCTGCAACTCGAATCTATGATCAGTTCATTTGCCGTCAAATCTTGGAGATAATCTGATTAGTCTTTAAGATATCACTTGTGAATAACGGATATACAGTGCCCTCCAAAAGTTGGTTGACACATTCCAATGCTGCCGTTATGCCACATTATGATTAAAAAAAGTGGTCTGATAGTTTCGGGGTGTCAGTAAACCCCTCGAAGTGTCAGGCCATTGTAATTGGAAGTTCACGCACGATGGGTAGGGTGACGCTTAGCTCTCTTCCACCTCTTATTTTCAATGATACCGTCATACCCATTACACTTACTGTGAAAGATCTCGGTTTGCATCTTGACTCAACGCTTAGTTGGCAACGCCAGGTCTCTAGTGTTAGTCAAAGGGTCAATGGTACTCTGCGATCCCTGTATCGTTTGAGAAACTTTTTGCCCGCTAAGACGAAGACCATGCTTGTGCAAACTTTGATTTTCCCTATAATCGACTATGGTGACGTGTGCTACTTTGACTTGAATGCGGTTTTGCTGGATAAGCTCGACAGATTGCTCAACAATGGTATCCGGTTCATATTCAACCTCAGGAAATATGACCATGTGTCGAGCTATAGGTCTGAGCTCAAATGGATGTCCATTCGCCAAAGAAGAAGTTTGCGCGCTTTGACCACGCTTTTCTCCCTTCTCAACTCTCCCAATCCTCCTTCTTATCTCGTATCTCACTTCCAATATCTTTGTTCTTCACACGCTAAGAATCTGCGTTCTTCTAACAATCTTCTCTTACTCTGTCCGTCTCATACGTCTGATTTTGTTAATTCTTCTTTTCATATTCAGTCCATTCTTCTTTGGAATGCGCTTCCTCTTGATATCAGGACGGCGAGCAGTCGGTATGCATTTAAGCGGAAATTGCAGAGTTATTTTCAAAATAAATCTTCAAAAAAATAGCGTAGAGTCATCTCAACACTTCTCTCCCTTGGTTTTGTATATATATATATATATATTATAAGTAGGTATATATTATAGTAATAGTACGTATGTGTATATAACCTATTTATGTATTTGTGTACCTAGTTTTAAGAGTTTTTTTTTATCATTGTCCCTCTCAATTAAAGCACCTGCGATCTAATCTCTTCACCACCCTTGGTTGACTGGTAGAGAATGCCTAAGGCATTAAGTCCGCCTTTGTACCTTTTTGTGCGAAAAGTTTAAATAAATAAATAAAATACTAGTTTCTAATGTTTGAACTATACACTATAATGTTTCTATTGACTCATTCAACTACCTATGATAAGGGATTACCTGATATTTTATTTATTGTTATAACCGGCTTTTACTTGTCAAATACTTAAACCCCAGTGGCCAAAAGTTTAGTTGACGGTTATAATTTCTGTGGATTTACAATATTTACACTTGTATTTATTTATTGGCCAAAAGTTTAGTTGACGGTTATAATTTCTGTGGATTTACAATATTTACACTTGTATTATTATTTGAATTACATTCTTTTGTAAAATATCAATACTTTTCAAATATAGTCATTGCCAGTGTTTTTGACTTTATTCTGTTGTTGTTCTGTTTATTCTATTGAAACTCCATACTGCATTAGGCCAGCTCGAGATTGAAGTGTTATCACCGACGGTCCACTATGGAGATATGAGGAACAGGGTGTAAAGTTCACTCATCCACCATAGAAAAAGAGAGGATTCTCTGACCAGTTGCACGGTAAACACTGCTTGCGCGATGCAGGATTTTGCGTGACGTCAGTACGATATGTAGTTCGCATGTGGCGGTATAGCACACCACTGTACCTAAAAAGCTCATTCATTGCAACCAGAAAATAAATCCAAACTATCCTAACATTTTTTGCTTCTGTAGTAAGCTAATAAATTGATAGCAACATGTAGAGCACTTAATAACTCATCTGGCCTTGCACAATGGATGCCACTAGATTTCTACAGGCGATATTACTGTGCACTGGTACTTTTTGTACATAAAATCAAGCAATTTCCGCTACAACGTGACCGGACTCTGTAGCCTCTAAATGTAACTTAAGGCCTAAAATACTACGGGAGGAAACGCCAGGGTGTAACCACTGTGTGGATCGCCCGGAGGACACGGTGGAGCATACGGTGGAGGTCTGCCCGGCTTGGGCGGAGCACCGCCGTGTCCTCGTAGCGGCGATCGGCGGCAGCGATCTCTCGCGTCCGGCCCTGGTCCAGGCCATGGTACGGAGCAAGAGTGAATGGGAGGCCGTCATGTCCTTCTGCGAAGCAGTAATGCTCCCGAAGGAGGAGGCCGAGCGCGTGAGGGAGAGGCAATCTCTGCGCCCTCACGCGCCTAGCCGCCGCAAGAGACGCCCTGGACGGGAGTCAACAGCTGACCCCCGGCCACCGTAGGCGCGGGCTTGCGGGCGGCGAGCAATGGGCAGCTCGCCACCCGGTAAGGACCAGGCCCGGGTCGACGGCGCGTTGTGTTCCACGCGCGCCTCAAAGAGATGTCAGCACGAACTGACGGGGTCCGCTAGGGCCGATGCCGCTAGGGCATCAGATACCGTGGCCCCTGGCATAGGCAACTGAAGGAACACGGGTGGGTTTTAGTCAGTAAAAGTCTGACACGCCCTTCCGCTCAGCCCAGAGCGTGAGAGGTCATTTGATGATTTTCAACCCAAAAAAAAAAGGGCCTAAAATACTATGAAGGTCCAAGTTCACGGAAGAACAATTGCAACTGTAAAAATGAATGAAAAACTGTTCTGTAAGAAGTAACTCAGTCTTTTTGTTTGTCATTCTGAACGGATTGTGATGGAAAGAACACAGGCAGACCATGACCGGGGTTACGTTTTATACCGGTAGTAGGTAGAAGTAGTAGTAGTTCCCGAAGGTTGACTTCTGACCTCCACGCCGGTAAAGGTACGTGCTAAGCCGCATGCAAAAGCTGGTTATCTCTATACAAGTGTCGTTTTGCATCATCGTCAAATTAAAGGAGGTTACTATGCTACTGATTCTCGACACGAATCAATAATTAAATAAGTTGTTTTTTTTTTTTTAATTTTTGGAAATCGGCATGTGTGGGACACGCGTATTAAAACGCGGCCTGTGTGAGACCGCACTGTAACTGCCCTTTTACATACACATAAAAACACGGCCGCTTATACGATACTATAACGCGATTCTGTTCTTTGAAAGTGGTGTATTCTGAAATACAATACAAATACAAACTTAAATAACTTAAAAAACAAGTATGTATTAATTATTTACCAAGGATTGTAATTTTATTTCGTTATTTATGTCTTTAATAACAGCCTCCTGAAATTTGACGAGGATGCAAAACAACAGCTTGTATAGGTACCTAAGCCGTAATTTCAAGATACAGGTTTCTGTCCGTTATAAGGTCTTTTTCACTGTTCAATTGAATACAGCCATTTGGGTATTACTGATGAAATGGATGCCATCAATAGATTGGGGAGAAATGAATCCTTAGATATCTTTTGACCAATCGCAAAGCTTGGGAATCAAATCCGACAAAATCAAATCACACGTAGTGAACGTAGTCACAGTGAATAAAGTGACAATTCGAGTGTGCCATGATCTTACGAAGACTGTATGTTGAATTTCAACACAGTTTGAAATATAACAATATCTAAATCAAAAGCAACTTTCCTATTTTTATGTAGAGAACTCAAATGCTATATGTCCCAAGGGAAGAATCTAGAAATCACGGTACCTACTCCAAAATTTAGTTCCTCAAGAATTGTTGAAATTGAAACTTTCACCATTTCTTATGGCAAACATCGAGTTTTGAGCCAGTATTATCAAGAGTTTTGACACTACTTTCTTGCAATCATTTCCTGCCAAACTTTCATTCCAACTTTTAGGATGCATTAAATGAGTCTTCACGATTGAAATTACTATGTGCCTGTGATTACACTTTGTTAATAAGGTCACTATCCTAGCCGACTTTCTAAAATACCGGGAAGGACCTTTTCAAGTATTTTTAGCTCGGGCGACATAAGAGAAGTTTCCCGTTCAAACAAAACCGCGTATTTATTCAATCTTCGTTCTCAACTTTACTTCCAGGATTCAGGTCCTTGGGGAACCCTTATGTTAAAAAGTCAAATAGTCACTTTGTTCCCATCCAATCTAGTGTAATGAACCGGGGGAGTGCTGTGTCAACTAATGAAATATCCACAATGCATTGAAAGTTACTGGAAGCCAGTGCTGGAAGCGAGTCGCAGGGTTGTTATTCGGAACATATTGCTCAAGTTTAATTATTGTTCGATCGGGTCCCGTTTGACTTGTTAATAACTTGCGTATTGTTGTATTGTGCGAATGAGGTTTCATACTGAACAGGTCACGGTAATTGAATTTCGAATGTAGTGTTGTATAATAATTCGATATATAAAATTAATTCGTACTGTCTAACTTTTTTGGGAAGAAAGGTCGTTTGTTTGTTTATCTCAATGGTAGATTCGTTAAAAATTAAAACTCTATCATATTTAATGAAGAAATTGGTAAACATTTTGCTGTTAAACTTTTCAGAATTGTATAAGCTTCATCGACTTTATGTTACAAATTCACGCGGATAAGCAATGAAAACCAATGTAAGCCCAGGTACACATGGGCGTATTTTTACTACGTCCGTGCATACCAAGACTGTGCTTTTTTTTAAATTGTTTTTACGTAGAAGTGAGTTTTATCCCATATAAGTTACTAGCTGCGCCCAGCGGTTTCACCCGCATATATCTCGATCCCGTATAATTACTGGAATAGCGGGATACAGTAAAGTGTAAATAATAATAGTATCCTATGTCCTAATCCAGGTCATGATGTCCCCAAGTACCAAATTTCACACAAATCCGTACAGCCGTTTTAGCGTGAAAGCGTACCAAGAAATATACAAAAAATCTAATCTTTTCTCTTTATAATATTATTATTATAATATGTATTAAATTAGTTTAGATTAAAATTTAATTACTATAACTCACAACTAACAAAAGTATAGTAATTATAAAATAGTACGAACGAAAAGTTCGTAGTATTTTATAATTACTATACTTTTGGAGGAAGAACAGTATCAGTTTCATATTACAATATAAGAATGTTTTACATCTTGTAATAAATTATTACTTCGAACAAGGCTTTTCGAGGCTATCAAACAACTATTAGAAGTTTAAGTTTTCTCAAGGCTAATAGCCAAAGGAAGGAGATTGGTGACATATTATGACAAAGTGTTTGGGTAAGTTTTGCTATGGAATTAGATAATTTATGGGTGAAGATTTAATTCTAAATAAATAAAATAAATAAATAAATAAATAAAATAAATTATAGCGTAAACCTTTAAAACAGTATGTACTATAATTAATCAATCAATCAGTATTTTGAGAGAACGAAAGAAGCAAAAGAAAAAAAGATAATGCATAAAAAAAATAAAAAAAAACAATATAAAATAAATGCATAAAAAAAAATGCAGTAAATGCATTTTCTTTCTTTTTTTTCTTTCTATAATTGTGAAAGTTTGTATGGATGGATGGATGGATGTTTGTTACTCTTTTACGCAAAAACTACTGAACGGATTTGGATAAAATTTGGCACACTGCTGGTTCATAACCAAGATTAACATATAAGATACTTTTAATCCCGATATTTTCACGGGATCGAAACGTATGCGGGTGAAACCGCGGGCGCAGCTAGTAAAGCATAAAAACGCAGGTTTATTTAAAAACGTTGCTTTAAGTTAAGTGATGTTTATTTATTTATTTATATATAGTTTATTGTACACCAGAAAATACATAACATTAAAAATATGATTATTAATACAAAACATACAACGGGCGGCCTTATCGCTTTCTGGAATCTCTTCCAAGCAACCTTGTTAAACGTCTACTATACACTTTTTGACGGATAAACGTCTGTTAACTATGTATAAGCAACGTTTCTAAATAAACCCGTTAGCCTATCTAAGTAATTACAATCATAAATTGACTGCCTAAACCGCGGGTTCTAGAAGCATGAAATTTTGCGCTGTTTCTTTTGTAGCAAAGGTTAGCACTAAGGTCGGAATTTCGTCATTTTTGCCGAAGGGAAACCGCATCGGCCACACGGCTTGTGCTATAACAACTGGCAAGCGTGTACGAAATGTAACCCTCAATAAAAAAGTATTATTGTCCCCACCTAATCTAAATTACAAAGCTTCCTCATAATGTCAGTCATTCGAATGGACTTGTAACAACCAAACGAACGTAACACAATAATTTCCGCTAACGACGTATTTTTGCATTTGTACGTTTTAATTCCTGTGATGGCTGTTAGGCTGCGTACACATAAGTGAGAACACATAAACAAAATCATTCTCCCTAACCTTTTCCCAACTATTTTAGGGTCGATCTTTGACAGTCGTAACATGTAGGCAACAGCGAAAGTCTTACAAAAAGTCTTTTCACGGGGTATCGTATTACCCAGTAACTGGGTTGTGGAGGTTAGATAGGCAGTCAGTGCATGTAAAATACTGGTATTCAACTGCATCCGGTTAGATCGGAAGCCAACCCCAACATAGTTGGGAAAAGTAAGGCAATATGAGAGTAAAAATAGAATCGGAATTATTTTTATTATTACCTAGATATTGAATACTATGGCGACTACGAGAGTGCTCCCTCACAAAAAGCAAAGCCCGCGCCCTTGTGCCCTCCAGTGTACACAAGCCCCTACGTATCCGCGGCTATTCCAGTTATTTAGAGGGCAATTTGTTAAGCGTCCAATTACGTAGAAAAAAAATTACAAATTACCCACACGACTGACGATGTACCGTTGAAAACGGTACGCTCATATTTTCCGCGTTGATCCTTTGAGCTCCCGTATATTTTCATTTGGGTTTCGTTTCCCGCCATTTCCCTGATGGATGCCATTGTTTTCTAACGATGGTAGAATTAATAAAACGTATAAGGGAGCTGCTGCTTTGTATTTCGCGAAGCCGTAAAAGTCAACTGTATGAAATTGTTTATTGTGGTTGTAAATCTTTTTATTGGTTTTCTGAAGTTATTGTTTGAGCCTTTATACTAAGTACTGAGGTAAAAGGAAATTGAGTTGCCTGAAGCTGCAATAAATTTTGTATGTAATTTCGACGAGTATTGCAACAAGATTTTTTCTTATTGTAGACTATATGTAGATATATTCTGTCCCAGAGCTGGGCAAAGGCCTCCCCTTTTTCTTCCATACCTCGCTATTTCGTGCGATGTCTGGCCACATTGGCCCCGCAAACATGATTAGATCGTCACACCTTCGCCGCGGTCTACCTCGACGGCGATGTCTCCCGCAGGCGTCCAGCGTATAACGATCTCTGCCCGTTTCTCCGGGTGCATGCGTGCGACTTAACAAGCCCACTTCAGCTTGGTTGTTTTTTCTCCAACATCCGCTACTAAAGTTGTGGAGCGCAGGGTGGTGTTTCTACCGCGCTAACCTATCAAATAATTTCTGGGGCCTAATTCACTATGACCACTTAACGATTTCTTACCGAAACCACGTCAACTCCTTAGCGAATCTAGCGTTAATTTCGCGCGGTTTCGTTTATTGTGGCATAGAGAATTACGAGCCAGAATTGGATAGGACTCAACTTCGTGGGGAATTAATATAGAGCGTTCAACTTATCTCAGTATAACACAAAATAATTACCATTACATATTTAATATTCTCGCGTGATATAGTATACATACTCGCGTGTCAACATCATATTTACTTGCCGCTTATTAAAAATAACTTACATATTTATACTAAACCGGTTGGTACATGAGCAATATATTAATCTAATTACGTCTAATAACTCTTACGCACTAATATAATTGTTTTAAATTATCTTCGTGTAATTGTGAGTAGATGGACAGCTGAAGGCTGTTGGCTGAAAAAGTTGACGTCACTGTTCAGTGATCGATACATTTTCTTGCGCGCTTTTTTTCATTTCAGTTTTGTTAGAAGAATAAAAAAATGTGTTATATCCTACAAAGTTTAGTTTCTATAATTATGCCAATATTGATTCTGCAACCGTTCTCCGACAGTCGTTTCTCCTTTGGACTGATCACCGACAGGACGTTTTGTTTTTGAGAGATTCCTCGATAGAACGATTCACCTATTTTCTATGAGAATTGGAAACAAAGACAATAGTACAACACACAATCAGCCTATAACGTTCCCACTTCTGGTACACCTCTCTTTGAGAAGGAGTACCATAATCCCCGACGCGAGCCATTGCGGGTTGGTGGATATCACATGTCTTCGAATTCTTGGTTCTAGGACAGGCCGGTTTCCTCACGCTGTTTTCCTTCACCGTTTTGAGAGCAGTATTGAAAATATAAATTACACAGTAAAGTGCGTGCCTGGGTTCGACGACTTACAACCCGAAAGTCGGGGCCATTACCCACCACCACTGCTCTGAACACGCAACTCACAAAGACTAAAAGCAATATTCAAAATACTGCAACAACCAAATGCAGTACGATATACCGTCATAAATCTTCCAAAGTCCATTTAACGATGTGAAAAAAAGTTTCAGTTTTCAGTAAAAATTGAGTTCCGTACACAACGTTGCAAGATAAACAATGCACCATTTCTATATCCTATATATTTAGTTAGGTACCTCATAAAATATACAGCCTGTAATGTTCCCACTGCTGGGACTGGCATGACTGGCTGACACTGGTGTCCTCTCTACGTCGTCTCCCTCTCTCCTCTGTAATGAGTACTACATTATAGTATTGGTAATTTATGAAGACTTTTTAAGGTCCTACCAACGATATAACGTATAAAGTTTACGCCAAAGTGCTTATTTTTCCGTTTACGTCCGCCTATCTTACGCTCAAGGGAAATTCAACCAAGATTGAGATAATGTGCTACATCGCACATAATAAATTCATCGTATAGCGATGTATTTATCTTAAGAAAACTTTAGAGGACTATGTTGGTGTTATAACTAATGCCTTCTCTATAAAAATAAGCTGCTGTTGTATGCACCTACTTGACGATATACTCACATACATGCAGAAGATAACGTCAGCAAATCAAGACGCACAGTCAGCCTCAAAAAAATGAACAAGAATTAATTTAATTGTCTACAATCTTTGTTCCATAATATTGTACCAAACTCGAACTTAAAGCATTTATTTCAAATAAACCAATTACAGGCACTTTTGAATGGTCAAGGGGTCAGTCAGTCAGAAAGATGAAGTAAGTTGCCCATTCCAAAGCGGAATAGGTACCTATGGAGAAGAACGGGAAAGAAACTCCACAGATACTCTTTTAAATCATAAAATTTTTACAAAATATTGGATACATTATACATGTTGATACATGTGAGAACGATCTAGAAAGACGTGCACGTAAAAAGTCCGTAATAAAAATTGAAATTAAAAAGCTGTCTCAGCTAAGAGGTGACCACTCTCTACTTGCGGCGCCCGTTCACGAACATGGCGAATTAATCAGCACCATTCAGCTTAATCATGTGAATGTGTAGCCACAAAACATTACACATTGCGCCTTCATTGATAGAACTCAAATTGTACGCACGTCAACCTCTTGATCGGAGGATCGGCCTTGACTTATATGTTTTACGTAATTTGACGACTATAATGTTACTGAAAACATCGTGAAGAAATAGATTTGTTCTGGAACAAAAAAATATGTATACATGGCATTCACTAACCCGCAATGAGTCCCACTACCTCTTACAGAGCGGAGCCTGCGTCCCTGAAAGAAAGAAAAATTGGTTTATTTGTCACAGAAACACGTGCCTACAAAAAGATAACAGCCACACAGATACAGTGGGAACATTCTGGGCTGATATCAGCTGACCTATTCTGTAAAAATCTCACCGTGGAAACTTAGGTAAAGTGAGCTGTCAATAGTGTCAATCCCTAGCATCAGGTAAAATTACAGCTCAAATTCACCTATGACTGTTTCCAACGGTGAGATTAAAAAAAAAGAGATTGTCTGTATTTTGATCGCTTGGTAAGTCGCACAGGTGTGCAAAGTAAGTTCTACGTTGTACGCATCGCTGACGTTTCGGTTTCGTTGATTAAAGCTCACATTGTCAAGTAAATTTTAACGTAAAAGCTTGCGAATCAGTTATTTTATAAGTAGTACAAGTACTAAAATCACACTCGCGTGTCGCCGCTACCGCGTAAAGTGTCGGTGTGTGAAAACATTCTCGGCTTTATAAACCTGTACTAGTACGTATAAAGATGTATTACCTCCATATAAGCGAGTAAAATATTTCATCACGCGTTTCATGCTATGTTCGCGGCTGTACCAATTTACATCATCCTATGTTGTAATAATGAAGATAAAATAAAATGTTTTGTTAATTTTGCTGTCTGTACCGTACCTTGAATGTGTCGAAAGATTGTCGGTATCGATTTATTATCGCTGCTATTTGAAAAGACTAAATTGGTAGAATCTTCTTATATCTGAGACCTGTTTGGGCGGGTGGGTGCTAAAGAGGTCACACTATTACATCCGGAAAAGAAACACACACACACACACACTACTCACTCACACTATATAGAACATGACTATTCTTTTATGGAGCTGAAGGTATATTTCGCAAAAAATATGATGTTCTTTTTGTAAAAAGAAAAGTGTAAACACAAGCACTTCTTTTGCTTGGCACATATATCTATAAACCAAATACCTCTTTGATAAACTGACATACTTATTTTGTGCAGGGATCTATATTCATATTTTATTTGTTTCAAATTGACGTTATTTCAAGTTAAATCAATATCAACTTTATTTTAATGAGTATTAAGTTGATTTCAGAGTGACTAACACTATTGAAAAAGTTATGAAAATGTTTGAAGTTGTAGCGTAAACTGAACTTTATTGCGTAGGAATTAAAGTTATTTTTCCATAAACTCAAATTTGTTTACATTTTTGGCGAATATGTCGCGAATATAGATTATGTAGGTAGTTTGTAATTAAGCCAAAAATCCAGTCCCCAATTAGAAAACAGTATGAAAAATGTAGGTGGCAATATATTACTATTCCTATAAACTCCTCTTAGTATTTCTTCCTACAAACAAATTCTTTAAAAAATACTTTATCTTCCTGAAAATATCGTGAACTTATTATGCCACCACATGATACATACATACTCTGTGTGTAGGCAGATAATTCACTTTGTATCCCCGCGGTGGTAACTGAGTTATTTCAACGTGGTAGTTTTAGAAATTCAGAATATTTTCTTTTATCTTTTAGGCGTTCTTTTATTGTCTCAACAAGATACGTCGGCTTATCGCGCGATCCTCTAGGAATTTCTTACATGCTTACATGAATAATGTGGTTGAATTTTCTGGGAAAAAGGTTGTGGAAGTGTGACGGTGCTGCCACCTCTTTTTTCCCTGAAGAGTTGGAAAACATCTCTTGTACAAACGCCAGCACATCAAGCTACTACAATCTGTCAACTTTCTTTAGTAGATTTTCAACTTTATCGCTAAAGCATAAAGTTCAAAGTTGATGGGGAAAATTTAACAGTTTCCGGTAGCTTAATGTGCTGGCGTCTGTACACACAAATCAATCAGTTACCAGGCGAAGATGACAGGCTAGCTAGGTTTGAATAAGACCAAGCCTGTCAAATCATACTAATATTATAAACGTGAAAGTTTATAAGAATGGATGGATGTTTGTTACTCTTTCACGCAAAAACTATTAAACGGATTTAAATGAAATTTGGCACACACATGGTTTATAACCAGGATTAACATATAGAATACTTTTTATCCCGATATTCTTACGGGATCGAAACTTATGCGTGTGAAACCACGGAGCGCAGCTAGTACATAATATAGTAACACGCCTATGTTCCTTTAAGGGGGAGGGGGTGCTGTATGCATCTACACCTTTTTTTCCGGGGAAATCCTCATTGATATCCTCCGTCTGATGAGATCAGGGAGTTGGCTCACGGTTCCTTCCACTACCAAGAGCCGGGGGCCCGAGAGATATGTAACAAAAAATCTTCTTCACTATAATGTTTATAAACATAAATAAATGACTTACACTCTTGGTTATTTCAATTAAGTAGCTCGGGACTTAAATATCAACTGTACCTACCTACATATTATCATCTACCAAATAAACTGTTCTAATCGAAATATTAAAGAAAAGCATCAAAGAGCTACAGTTTCGTTCGGAAAACTGATAGCCTTGCGGTTAAAAGCATCATCTACGGCTAAATCCGAAACTTGCTTTAATTTTGTAGGTGCATCGATGGGCGAATTTTCAATTTTAGAGTTAGTAGATGAACAAGGATTATCAAAATGTAGTATACAAACGATAAATTTTACCAGAATGTCATCATCTGCCTAGCCTTTTCCCAACTATGCTGGGGTCGGCTTCCAGTCTAACTGGATGCAGCTGAGTACCAGTATTTTACATGGAGCGATTACCTATCTGACCTCCACAACCCAGTTACTGCGTAATACGAAACCCCTTGTTAAGACTGGTTGTTAGCCTTTCGGGCTACTGACGTACCGTAACGACCGAAATTCTGCCAGAATATAATACCTTGGTAAATGTACTAGAAAAAGTATTAATCTGACAAGTCTTGCCCCTAATTATTTATGCCAGGATCTATAAACGTTACTTAACTCGTGCTTTGGACTTAGAGATGTTCCCGTCTCTATCTTGCACTTGTAGATGCGACAGTGATAGTCATAACGTAAAGCATATATTGCCGCCGGGGCTGCGGGTTGTTCGAAAGAGATACCGTGGCCCCTGGCACAGGCAACGGAAGGAACACGGGTGGGTTTTAGTCAGAAAAAGTCTGACTCTCCCTTCTGCTCCGCCCGCTCTGGGCGGAGCAGAAGGGAGAGTCAGACTTTTCGGGGGGTCATTTGATGATTTCCCACCCAAAAAAAAAAACAAAAAGCCTATACCCTGTCCATTAGGTAAACCGTTTTTTTGACACATGGAACTAGTGCTTGTAGCAACACACAATATATTGATTGATACACGTACGGTATTATAATGTCTGTAAGAAGTCATAAATAAGATAAGGCAGTTTATATATTTATTTTATTACGCATTTTAAAGTTAACTTTTACCTAATTTGGAATATCTACGGTCACCAAAGGAGATAAGTAACCAGGGCCATCGGATATATTTATCGAATAAAAATTTGGTTTAATTAATAGAAAACAGACAGTTCATTTATAAAATTAAATTTCATTAGAAAAAATTCATCGGTTTCTTACTAAACTTAAACTATATCCGACGACCCTGATTACTTATCTTTTTTGGCGACTGTACGTTCTAAGACAGCTATCAAAAATCGGTTAACCTAATGGACAGGGTGTAATACGTGCTAGCTAAGTATCTTTTATAGATCTCAGCCTAAGTGCTTCAGGATGTTCTTTAGTAAAATATAACGGCAGATATTTTGGTAAGAAATAAATTAAAGAAAAATTAGTGAGATAGTAAGAAAATAATCATGAAAATATAATAAAGCCTTCTCATGAGAAGATAGATTGTTATAAGCGTCTTATCGAATAAAATCTGAAGAAGATCATTAATATAAAAAGGTTTTTCGCAAACAGTTATAGTAGGTAATGTTTAATACCAAAATATCCTTATCCTTAAAACTAGGTATTGTTTCATATTAATTATAATCATTATATCCATACAGCCTTTAGAAAATCGATAACCGTCATAATGTTCAAATTGGACTGGAAGTCAGTACTTTTCGAGCATCATAACAAAAGTTATCCCCTAAAACACTCCCTAGAGTTTGACCTGGGAAGAAGTAATTTGGGTCAGGTACACTCAAACCTAATAACTAGCTGCGCCCCGCGATTTCACTCGCATAAGTTTTGATCCCGTGGGAAAATCGGGATGAAAAGTATCGTATGTGTTAATTCTGGTTATAAACTATCTGTGTGCCAAATTTCATCCGTTCAGTAGTTTATGCGTTAAAGAGTAACAAACATCCATCCATCCATCCATCCTCACAAACTTTCGCGCTTATAATATTAAGTAGGATATGAACTTTTGATATCCGTAAGAATAAAGTTTTGGGTTTTAGCACTCCTCTCAGGTCTTTCCAACTTACAGAGAAAATCTGTTAAAATCCTCATTAAAATAAATTTATAGAGGGTGGCAGGGACATCGACGCGCAAACTGTAACCATGGATTCAGCACATGAGTTTAGACCCTATAGCGTAGAAAATTGTCGTCGGTTATTCAAAAAACGGGCACTGTGTGGCATGGATTGGTCGGAATCATGTAAACCGATCTTTAAATCTAAGAATCTACTAACTGTTCCCTGCATATACATTTATGAAGTAGCTAAATTTGTTAAATACCACAGTCATCTTTTCACCACCGACGACAATACATTTAAACGTAAAATTAACCACCTGCCTCTAAAAATGCCTGTGCCCAAGCTACAACTATTCAGAAAGAACTGTGCCTATATGGCACCTCTAATAAACAACTCTTTGCCCAAAGGAATGACCGATCTGCCATATAAAAGGTTCTGTTCTGCCTTGCGAAAATTGTTAATACAGGAGAGCTTCTATGTACACTGTTAAAGATTTTTTTAATAAAAGCACATGTCGATTTGGTGTCCACTAAGATACTGGTTATTCCTCTTATTTCCTGTGACTTTGTCTTTAATAACAATTTAAGTAATTGAAATCACTGTAAGTCTAATAATTGTTATTTAAATGATTGTAATAATTGTAATTCAAATTTTCTTCTAAATTTTAATAATTCAAATTGTTCTAATAATTGTAATTTAAAAAATGATTTTTGTAAATTAACTATAATTTTGCATGCCCGTAATGAGGTCTCGTATGTCCTGTGCTATAATTTAATTTAACATCTTGTGTACCCACCATATTTCAGGCAAATAAATGATTTACTATTATTTATTATTAAAAAAAAATGTTGTTCCATACATTTTGACCGCGTAGGTATTGCACTTTTCTATGAACAGAAGTTTTTTTTTTGATAACCGACGAAAAATTTCTCTAAACTCATGTGCTGAATTCATGGTTACAGTTTGGGCGTCCATGTCTCTGCCACCCTGTATAAGATACCGGTTCTTAGCTTATGAAACTTCATTATCGTCAAACAATATAGACAAAGCAATAATAGAAATGCGATGGGCCATATGCGATGCACAAGTCAATACTGCTAAAAAATTTGGGCGTCATGATGTGAATTGCCAAGCGATTTTGAACCTAGTGCAGTGCAGCTAAAACTGTAACACTGTATTGGAAAGCTCGGACCTAAATAGACTTGCTCCACGTAGTAACGCCAAGGGATATCTCGTAGGTAATACAATTTTGAACGATGGTCTAGCGTGAGACCGAATGATCCGCTCCTTTCATATCGAACGTTAGTATAAAGTTGATATTCCCTAGAGTGGAATTGAGGTCTATGTGTTGGGAATACAATGAGTGAAAAGTAGGAAGTTTTATTTCTACACCTCCGTTTAGTTCTCTCTACTCTCATTAGATAAATACATATCGTTTATTTGGTGCACACAAAAGACAAAGCACACACAAAAAAGACGATTACATAATAACAAATTACATAAATATTAAGAAAATTAATTTTTAAAAAAATCCGTTATTAAAAAGAACCAGGTTCTTAATAATTAAGTAATTACAATCTAGCCTAAAAGAATAATAAGCAATTTTAATCCAACTTATTTTATTACGTGATAATTATTTTAAAACTTAGAATAGTGTTTTTGTTCTTTACACAAGTCCGTTCCACTTTCTTAGAGTCTGATATGATGGTATAAGCACTTTGTTCGTGTGTTATTATGTGTGTCATTGGCACTATTATTTCTACACTTTTTACACTACACTAACTCCAAAGGTTTTGTCCGTTTTAGTCTTCGCACTATATTTGTTTGATCTAACAGCTGAATTGCCTCGATGTTCACATGTCGGTGGAGTCGGTGTCATGAGCCTCAGCAAATTTTTGTATTATGTCGGTGACGGGTTCCATTTTTAGGCCACGATGGGGGTCGTCATTTTTTATACAGGGTTATTTTTTAAAGACCAGCCAAATTTAAGGATGTGGTACAGACCATCAAACTGAATAACTTTCTCCATGGGACCAACATCGTAATCGCGAATAAAAATTCAGCCGTCCCATACATTTAGGTCGAGTAGGTATTGAAGTTTTCTATGGGACAGTTGATAAAATTTTCGCGATTACGCTGTTTGTCCCATGGAGAAAGTTGTTCAGTTTGATGGTCTGTACCACATCCTTAAATTTGGCTGGTCTTTAAAAAATAACCCTGTATACCAGGGCACATTAACAATACTTAATCTGAGTACCTTATTCTGGAATGTTTGTATAATTTTAATGTTGGTCGGCTTAGTACAGCCCCATAGTTGGATGCCATATGTCCATATCGGTATAAGGATATGCTTATATAATAAAATTTTGTTATGTATCGAAAGGCAGGAATTCCGTCCAATCAACCAATACATGTTTTTAAAATGCATGTCTAGTTCCTGCCTTTTCTTTTTGACGTGCGCTTTCAAGCGTAGTTTCGCGTCAAGTGTTATGCCAAGGTATTTGGCTGTATTTGCCTATGGCACTTGTTGGCCATTTATGATATTAAATTAAATGAGCCAATATAAAAAAAATATATATATTTTGTTGACTCTATAGGCTTACATACTTTTTTTTTTTTTTTAGTATGGGAAATTATCAAATGACCCCTCCCGTTCTGGGTGGAGCAGAAGGGAGTGTCAGACTCTTACTGACTAAAACCCACCCGTGTTCCTTCCTTAGCCCTTTATGTACCAGGGCAGCGGTAACCCTTTCGGACGATCCCGCTACCCTTTCGGACGATTCTGCTACAGGCTTACATACTTCAAATGAAACAACGAACATACAAAGATTCATTCAACGTTCTGTTAAAAAGCTACACATAATACTTGTTATAATTCTTGCTAAGCATAAAGCACAATCAGCCTATAATGTTCCCACTGCTGGGACTTCATTACGCTGGGCGGTGTGGCTTGGTGGATGTCACAATAATACTATGGACCTTCTAGGACATGCTTGTTTATTTTACATGGTTTTTTCCTTCCCCATAAATACTTTCCAACATTTATTTATTCTGAATTGACATAGTAATTGCTTCTGGTTTCAAAGTTAGACGTAAATACGGCAACGGTGTTAAGTTGTCCCTTTGAGATATTTATTAATAGCTTAACCTGTAAGAAACTTGTTTCAGAGGATCCTACAATATCTCCTGTTTTAATTGAAAATGTATATTTATGAAGCAACAATCCAATCTTTGAGAACTTTTTCGTCGTGATAAATGTCTTAGATGGTTAATTCTATTTTATAGTCTGTCCACTAGGTTAACTGTTTTTTTGACAGATCGAACTAGTGAGCCATTATTTTTTTTTGTCAAAAAAATTGATACGCGTACGGTATTAGAATGTCTCTAAGAAGTCATAAATAAGATAATTCAATAAGATTAGGCAGTTTATATATTTATTTTATTACGCATTTTAAAGTTAACTTTTGCGTAATCTGTAGCTCTACCATGAGTTTGCACAGTCAAAACTCGCTAGCGTCTCCGTAAATAGTATACACTGGTGGAAAATAAAATTAGGCCACCCCTATTTTTATAATTTATTCATTAATTACGGTCTGTTTAAAAATTAAATTAAATAATACGTTTGTTCATTTGCAATCTTAGTGTAGGGTATATTAATAAAATGATCAAGTGTAAATGTGTCAAATGTCATTTAATCAGTTTTTTAGATACCCACACTTTTATTCTTTTATGTTTAATGTCCTGTCGCTAGGACGCTATTTAAAACTATCGTAAAATTCGTATTACTGATTAAAATTTAAGTTATGTGCCTCCCTCTTCATTTGCACTGATAAGTATGAATCTACGCGAAGCAGAAGTTGTCGAATCGTAATGTAACTGGAATAATCCAGCAAAATGTCTCTCGACAATGTGAAGTTAGTCGATCAACGGTTCAATATGTCTACAAAAGGTATCTGGAGACCGGTGGCTACATCAGAAGACTTGGATAAGGTCGAAGAAGAAAGACATCTGAACGGGATGATCGATTTGTTGCGTCAGCAAGCCTCAGAAATCGTCATCATTCTGGAGTAGAATTGCAGCACCTGCTCAGAGATGTCCGAGGTGTCGCTGTAAGTGATAGGACAATAAGAAGACGCCTAAAAGAACGTGGTTTAAAACCATACAGACCCGCAACAGGTCTAGGACCTAAATCAACAGGTCTAGGTCGCAAAAGAGTATATCGTATACCGGGAGAACGATATGCACAATGTGTCATATCTGAAAGGGTAA
This sequence comes from Apamea epomidion, assembly GCA_947507525.1. Classification (NCBI taxonomy): domain Eukaryota; kingdom Metazoa; phylum Arthropoda; class Insecta; order Lepidoptera; family Noctuidae; genus Apamea; species Apamea epomidion. Next base: position 13,157,127 of record OX382237.1, read on the forward strand.
GATTTGGAGATGATTCAGTTTTGTTCTGGGGAGGTATAAGCTTAGAAGCCCGTACAGAGCTGGTTATCGTAGATAGAGGAACTGTGACTGCTGATTCGTACAGCACTGCCTGTCATGAAGAACATATAGTGCCATACTCGGAATTTATCGGTCAAGAATTTAAATTAATGCACGACACTGCGATATACGTTAGAGATTACTTGCGAGAAATGGGGATACAGGTTCTGGACTGGCCAGTACGAAGTCCAGACCTTAATCCCGTAGAAAATTTATGGGACGAGCTAAAAAAAATATTGAAAATGTTTTTATTACGAAACACAGCCACGACAACCGGTTTGGTAGGTGGCCTAATTTTACTGTCCAGCAGTGTATATTACACGCCCCTAGCGGTCACAGAAAGAATTCAAATTCGTACTATGAGCACTATAGATTTCGATAGGTAAGAAACCTAACGTAACTTGTCACTAAACTTACTCCATCACACAACAGTGACATATTAGGAATAAAAATTCAACAACCACTAAATTACCTTAAGTAGTTCACTAACCGCCAACCTTTCTATTTAGTCGGATTATTGACTGTCATAACATTTTTAGCATAGGCGATAGCACTACATTTTGAGCATATAATTATGCCGTTCTCTTTTCTTATTACTGAGAAAAAAAGAAACAAAACTTAAGATGACACGATCTATCGAGTTTTCCTTAGCGTAAGACTCCGTAAAACTCATGGTGCAAGCATTATCGAAATCTATTCGATCCACGTTAATGCCTATCGAATTTAACGCTAGCGAGTATGTTTTCGATAACAACTCATGGTAGGGGTACTGGAATATGTACGTTCTAAGACAGCTGTCAAAAAACGGTTAACCTAATGGACAGGGTATAAGTTAGAGGGAAACAACTTCAATGTAGTGACCTGAAGTGTGCCTTAGTTCCCTACAGAAGTACATAGGTAGCTATCCAGAATCTAAACTGACATACAGAATTATCTTAATATACCCATATTATATGAGAGGGAAAGCCAAAGGCAGACGCAAACGGCTAAAAGCAACATCCAAAGAATCACAACCATGATTACAGGATAATACAATTTTTCCTACAGCTCCCTCGACGCTCGACCGATAGGCATGTTGAGTACAACTCGCATGTGTATCCCTATCCTTACTTATAAGGGAAGGAAACTCAGTATCCTCCCGTTGGGACTATAAGGGTAGTTGTCTAGACGAAAGTGCGTTATATCTAAAACTTTTTGACCGTGCACATCAATTATTATTATTCGGGTTTATGTATAAACCACTAGCTGCCCCCGCGGTTTCACCCGCATTAGTTTCGATCCCGTGGGAATATTGGGATAAAAAGTATCCTATATGTTAATCCTGGTTATAAACCATCTGTGTGTCAAATTTTATCCAAATCTGTTCAGTAGTTTTTGCGTGAAAGAGTAACAAACATCCATCCATCCATCTGTACAAAACTTCACGTTTATAATATTATTAAGGATAAGGATTAGTAGAAAGTAGGATAGTATTTTTAACGATTCAATTCGATTTTTTTAACGATTTTTCGCCTACTCTTTTCAATAATATCGACTTGTTAAAAAAGGATAGTAGTGGAATAAGTAAGAGAACGCTAAAGATTAAATTAAAAACTGAACTGCTTAATGAAATTGTCGCCACATGCGACAATAATTAGTTGCGCTGCTGTAATTATAATATTTTTACCGTTCATTTAAAGTATCTATATCTCCCTACTTATGTAGAAGTTTAAACAGATTGTTGATACCAAATGTTTTAAGACGAGTGCTGATCCTGTCGACAAACTGTCACGCAGTTTGGCAGGTTTATGAAATGTGTCCAAGTATTTGGTCCAAAATAAATGATTTATAATTTATTTATTTTTAAAGTTAAGTGACGTTTAAACGTCATAAATGTATTATTAAACAGTCGCTAATCACTACTTAACTCTAAGCAACATTTATGAATAAGGGGCCTATTGTTTGACATACAATAAATACAAGGAAATTTCTCACCGGCACACAGTGGTTCGTCCCCATAAAAGTGGTCGGTCATAGCATCTTTGAAAGTCCAAATACCATATTCTGGACAACTAAAAATGTCATCGAATTGTTGCATATTTTGTTGTAGGTGCTTTTATTTCTACACTTAGTTCATAATTATCATATCTCCGAAATTGCAAATAATACGGGAATACCTATTTTGAAAACTGCTAACAGAAACAGGGAGGGAATCGTGAGTTACAACTTTTTTAGTGTTGCTTCCCATACTAAAGTAACGGTTTTTATTTAATTACCTGAAAACTAAAACTGCCGCAAATAAATGCATTTTTTTCAGTTATTTAATTCATTTAATTCAGTATCTAGTCATAGTTAGTCAATAAAAACAGCATATGATACAGATGAATCTGTTAGATTTCTACAAGGATCTTTTGACGCCTGAGTGACATTGACAGGGGGTCGTTGTTGGTAAGCATTTGTGACAGACGCTTTATTGAAAAAACAAGATGGCGGCTTTAGTTCCGATGTTAGACACGCACTAAAAGATACTAAAAATTCGTGTTCTTTGTATCGAGAATGTTGTATTGAAGATTTCTTTAAAATATTTGATGACATGTGAGTTTAAAGGATAAAGTATTAGGTGGTTAAACACATCTCAAAGATTTAGTTTTAATTAAAGGTGAAATTAATTCTGAGATGTGGATTAAATGTACTGAATAGGACCCTAACGACCAAAGTTTTGAATAACTAATTAGGCTATAATTGTGTTCGTTCGAGTTTTTGGTGCATTTATATCACGTAGTTTTGTTTACCTGAGGTTAATGTTACCTTGTATAATTTAACAGAAAATCCGTCCTTCCTTTCCGAGAATTATAAAAATGATTTCCTAAAAGTCACTCACGATTTACTTAAATTAAATTTAAGTTAATTAAATTACAAAATTTACTTACACTGGCATTTCGGAAACAATATACTTTTTGCGAACTGCCTGAAATGTACACAACACCATTATCAACTAAGGGCTACGCACACCCTGTTACCAGGGATTCAGAAAGTAATTCTGGAGTCCAGAATCACGTCCTGAATCCCGAACGAAAAATTTCAACACATGGGGGTCCAGAATCTGGGCCCCCATGTGTTGAAATTATTCGTGGGTTATTAAAAAAAAAATTGCTGTTCCATACACCTTGAACTCGTGTGTATTGATTGTACTTTAGAAGGAAACAGCAGATTAAAAAAAAAGTTGTCGAAAAATTTCAACGCAGTGGTTTTTAGAATTATGTAGCAAATCCATGGTAACAGGTTGCACGTTGATGTCCCTGCCACCTGTATACTAAACCTCAGGTTACGACCACTATTATCTGTGAACGTTGTGACTACAAAATAACGTTTACTTACTTAACTAGAAACCAACCCCGCTACAATGCATTCCATTGGACGTGTGACCGATTTATAACTGCCATATCTCAACCTAGTTCCAGGAATACTTGACATCCCTCGCCAATGTTAGTGGTTCCCTTTGTTAGAAGATCGTTAGGCCACCTGAAAGGCTAAAGGTAAACCTACCTTTAGCTTTTACCAAACGCCCCAAAAGTTCATCGTTTTCAACCGAAAACGATGAACTTTTGGGGCGTTCGGTGCCTAATCTATTGTGTTGTGTTACGTAGTTCTGGTGGAAGTTTGGAGGTGAAACAGTGTATGAAGCAGATGCTGTAATGTGTTGTTTTGCTAAGTTTTCTCGATTATTTTTAAGTATATCAAACCCAACTGACTGCCCCGTTGGTCTTGTGGTTGCAAGCGCGACTGCTAAACCAGGTCCTGGATTCGATTCCCAGGTCGGACAAAGTGTTTTTGGGTTTTCCATTAGGAATTTGACAGTCCGGAGTTTGGAAGTTGGCGGTTTAATATCCCCGAGCCTCGGATAACACGTAAAACGACGTTGGTCCTACGCCTGATCTCTCCCCGGTCGTGTCGGTTTGCCGTCCCATCGGACTATGAGAGTGAAGGAACAGAGAGTGCACCTGTGTTTACGCACACACTTGTGCACTATAATATCTCCTGCATACCTGGCTAATGTCCGTTGAGATTGGCCACCGTGACCGAAATCGGTCGGGAGGCTATTATTATTATCAAACCCGAGCATTGCCACCCTAGTCCCCAGTTACCAAAGATTATCTAATATTATAAAGAGATATTTGTATATTTTTTTTTATTGATCCGATTCCGAAAATTCTTTCATTAATGGGAAGCTTTTAGTAATGGCAGTAATAGGTAAATTTTATGTTAAAAAAAAATCATGCGTATGAAGTCGTGGGCAGAATTTGAATCATCAGATAAAATACAGTTTGTATCCATGACTCAAGTTGAAATATACTTAGCTATTCAAACAATCCTGATAGCCATTTTCTCTTTTTTTTTTTCAACACTTCACAACATCCATCTGGAATATACTCAATCATGTTATAGACAACTTTCAGTAGTAACGTGTGACTGAATTTCACTATTGTACACTGCGCCATTTCCATCAGACTGTTTCCCAAAATTGTCAAACAAAATTACTAATTTAAATCCCTTGGGAAGTTTTAGACGAATACGGCACTTAATCTATACATAATAAGAGCATCAAGGGACCCTTTTTTGAAGTACCTAGTCGTGATAAAAGGACTGACCTACTCCTATTACATTTTATATGACAGGAACAAGTCTAATGTCCATTCACTTAAGACTGTTCGTGTCCGGTCCCCAAAGTGTTATTCGGGATCATTGCCTTCAATCCCCCGTGGGCTTACATTTCATTTACTGACTCGAATACCTTCAGTTTTTCACGGTAAAATGGGAATTCTCACAAATGTGAATTGATAGTGGAACGTTTCTTTACGAATCGAAAATAGAATAGTAGTTTTGCTCACAGAAAAATAGAACCTAAGCCCTTAGAGTTATGTTTTTTAATACATGGAGTAAACAAACGCGTTTCCAGATAGGCAGTCGCTCCATGTAAAATGCTGGTATTCAGCTGCATCCGGTTAGACTGGAAGCTGACCCCAACATAGTTGGGAAAAGGCTAGGCAGATGATAAAACAAACGCGTTACCAAAATCATTAGTTTTCTTATTCATTGTAAACCTCAGGTACTGATCTCTGTATGATAAGTAAGTACCTACAAATCGGATAAAATATATGAATCGTATTATGAATCACACCAAACATTCTTAGAGTATCCATTAAACACATTGCATGAATATTAAGAAAGTAACAACAAGGTGCATACATAAAAAAAATATTTTGAGGACTCTATTGGCTATGACAGACTTTAAATGAAATATCGAACATAGATTACTGACGTAGCTCAAAAAGCCGCTAAGCTGAAGTGGGATTGAGCTGGTCACGTCTGCCGTATGCCCAATGAGCCGTGGGCCAAAATAACCATAATGTGGAGCCCTGACACAGCTAGAAAGCGTCGCGGCAGACCTCGTAGAAGATAGTGGGACGAGGTGGACAAAACAAACTACCAGTGGTCCACTTTAGCCCTGTATCGAAAGAGCTGGAAGTCATAAGGAGAGGCCTTCGCCCAGCAGTTGGATCATACAGGCTAACAGTAACTACGTGTGGACTATCTCTCCTTTGTACTCGTGATTATAGATATATTTTGTTTTTATTTTTCTTTATTATTAGATCTTTTTGTATGCACGTGTTTCTGTGTGGCAAATAAACCTATTTTACTTTTCTTTCTAACAGTAACGAACATTCAAAGATACATTCAACGATCTATAAAAAAGCTACACATTTTCTCTAGTACGAAATCACAGTAGATACGCCATATTTATTTAACAAATAAGACAAGTAAATATGAATACGCTTTACTAGTTTTGCTCCTGTTATTTCTATAAAGCTCGGGATATAACAATGCCTGAATGGAAAATAAAAATGGCGAGGTTTTCACTTCGCTCTTGTACCGTGACACGAGTATTGGTTGAGTTTGTCAATATGTAACTACATTCATTCGGTAGGGCTGGCTATCACGATTTTACAGCTTATTAGGGCTCATCTGGATATATTTTATGGCAAAAGATGGTACCTATAGTACTTTCATCTCATGAAGCGACGCGCGCTTTACTTGTGATAACCAAGTGTACAATCACTCTGTGAATATGTGCGTGAAGACAAGTACCGTCAGCACATAATACACACACACACACATACACTTCCAACGTCACCAATGCCTCGGACGGTAACGTGAGTTCCAGAGTTGCTTACAGAGTACGCTTACACGCACATTCATAGCGTGTTTGTACACTTGGTAACCACAAGTGAAGCGCGCGTCGCTGCGTGACATAAAAGACTGTAGCACGTAGGAATCTTTATTTTACGCGAAAGTTATATCTTGTTTTGTCCATGATTGTTAGTTTCAAGTAGCAAATTCCGTAGGTGTTCTCCTGTCATCTTTGATCATGGTGATAATATTTTTTGTTTAGATATCATCTAATGCAGCATAATCAGCCTATAGTGTTCCTACTGCTGGGAAACAGGCCTCCTATCTATCAGAGGAAGTGGGCCGTAATCCACCACGTGGGCCCATTGCGGGTTGGTGTATGTCACACGTCGTCGAATTTTTGGTTCTAGGACATGGTTTCCTCATGATGTTTTCCTTCACCGTCCGTCTAACGTAGAACGTAGGCCTATTCAAATTGCTCTTAAAGCCCGATTCAAACTTTATGGCGGCTCGGAACAAGAGGCGAGTCGCTGCGCAGTCACAAATTCACGTGTCAGCGAGGGTGAGGAGAGAGGTACTGCGCAGCGAGTAGCGCACTTCAGAGTTGCCATAAAGTTTGAATTGGACTGTATGTTTGCTGTGTTTTCTTAACAAGGTGATCATTTTAAAACTGTAAAAATGTAAAATCTATTCGATTTGGCAGCCCTAAAATGCATATCATTATTTGTACAATACGCTCCGTGTCCAGTAGAGATAGTTCTCTGCTTTTCATGCATCGACTCGTTTTTATTGCTGATATTCGCAATTCAGCTTCTGTCCACGCAAATACTTTATAACTACCGCTTTAAAAGGCAAATAAATTGACATCGAGTGTAATATATTTCCGTGTCGTAAGTGAATTGAATGCTTGATAGTACTTCGATGGTAGTTCGTTGGTACTTCATGTAAATGTGGTTGAGTGGTCTTGAGTGCTACAATTTATATCCGTAACGCAATTTTGACGATTGCTGTCCGAGTGCCGACATTACTTTGACTACAATGTCGAGTAAGGCTTGTTGCTTCACGGCATGATACGTATGAAATACTTTAAGTAATAGGAATTGTACACAGTAAACCCAGTGAAGGTCATTGCTTTTTATGTTGTGATATTTAGATTCAAACAAATATTCCTACAACAAAACTAACAGAACGCCACATCAACAATGTATCGATAGATTCTATTCGTTTACTTTTTCCGACGTACCCACGTGTTCGACCTCAACGTTTCGGATACTCAAAATTGCTGGCGATCGATAAACCGTGCGTTACCAAAAAAACAAAGTAGACCGAAGTACAATTTAACGAAATCGATTCGCTGAATAAATAATTATCGATGTCGATAGAATCTACCTCAGAAATAATACAATCTATATGTACCGTTTGTTTGGTGAACAGTCTATCTGTACGTGTGTAGTTTGTGCGTACTTATTTACTTATTAAGTATGTACAAACATAATAATGTACATCAAAGCTTAGTGATACAAAAATGAGGTAATAGTCTGTTCTTCGTGTCAAGTTCTAATTTTCATTTATGATGAAATGTTACGAAATATTTTCAGTGTGTTGAATTGCTTAAATATAGAGAGCCTTTTAGACTGAGTTGTCATTACTCGTCCGATTTGGCGAGACACCTTTTTAGGTGAATTTAACCAATTCAATGAGGTACATACGCCAGCAGGTGAAGCTACCCGAAACTCAAATCAAATTTTCACAATCAACATTGAATCTTAATGCTTTAGCGATAAAGTTAAAAATCTATTAAAGAAATTTGACAGATTGTAGTAGCTTGATGTGCTGGCTGGCGTCTGTACTATAAAATGGTTTTGAAGATTATTATTTTTTACTTAGGTCAATAAATACTATGGGAAAAAATCAAAATAGGCAAGCGAAACATACAGTCCTGTCATAGTTATTTTACGTTTGACAACAGCAACCCAACAGCAATCTTATCATAACAAGAATAAAAATCAAAATGATTTTGACAGACTTGTCATTGGCCAGCAAGCTAATAGCAACCTTATAGTAATAAGAAAAAAGATCATTGATATTTTGACAATGATGCAAAATCAGAAGTAAACTCACTATGAACGGACTTTTAGTCAAAGGCTGAAGGTTGATGGACTGACAAAAAGATTTCATTTGCCTGAGGGTACCTACTTACTTACTTTACCCGTTTTCAGTCTTCATAATATATTAATTATTATGTATATTAGTTTTTAATAAGTCGTCTAAGTTGTTAATTATATATTTTAAAATTTTAAGCACCTTTCTAGCCTGAAACGCAGGTTTCCACCTAGTTCAGCCAAATGAGCAACTGTGTCAAATTACATTTTTAAATATTTTTATAAGCAAAAGGATAAAACAAAAACATTTAAAAATATAAAATATAGTAGCCCACCGGTATAGGGAACACGGTCCAAGCTACCGGCGGTCAGGGCTTCAGAGAGAGGAACTTCCTGACAATACGAGCCGTGTCCAGAAGTACCGCTTTCTGAATCAAGCCCTTGATCCAGCTGCCCGACGAGAGCCTCCTCAGGTGTCGGTCGAGGCTCTTGGCTATTAAGCCATTGGCCTTCACGACTATCGGCACAATGATTGCTGAGTCCACATGCCACATGTCGACAACCTCGCGAGCCAAGTCAAGATAATTGATTTGTTTATCTTTCTCGGCTTTCACGAGGTTCTCATCATGCGGGACGGTTGTGTCAACAATCATTGCGCGCCGCTCTGATCGATCCACCACCGCTATATCAGGCTTATTGGCAACAATAGTCAGTGATGATGGATCGATCCCAGTACAATGTGATATTTCCATTTTAGAGAACTGGGTCGGGCACATACCTGTAGTACGGCACCTCAGATTCCACAAGGCTGTATTTCCGAGCAAGTTGCTGATGGATTATCCTGGCTACCAGGTTGTGTCTATGCAAGTACTCTCCGTTAGCTAGACGAGAACACCCGGAGATAATATGCCTGATTGATTCTCCCGGCCGGTGGCATGCCCGACAGATGTCAACCGTGCCGTCTTTCACAATAAATCTCCGGTAATTGTTCGTCATCATAACTTCGTCGTTATTATTATTATTATATTATTATAAGCAGTTTTTAATAGACATATAGACATTTATTTTGCAAATAATTATAGTTAATACAGGATAAGTGTTATGATACATTGAAGCTCAGCCTTATTACACCATTCGGCAAACATTTATACCTATTCTCATTTACTTAAAGGGCATCATTCATTTCGTACTCAAGCTCAGAACGGTATAGCGAATTACTCTTCGCCGATGGTACGGTTTGCCGAAATCACTTTTAGTCGACGGTTGGTTCCACGAATAAATCCATCGCCGATAGAATTATTCGCCGAAAACACTGTTCATCGATGGTCGCTTCAGCTACAACACCTTTTACCGATGGAACGGGTCGCCGAAATACTTCAAACACAAATAGTTTCACATCAGCTTCCTGGTGTAGGTCTCTAGGCCTCAGACATTAAATATTAATATTAAGTAGAAATAGCAAATATATATAAAAAAAAAAGTTGTTGTTTGCTTGTTTTTAAAAAGTTTTATTTTTATTTTTTAATATAAAGTTGCTGTTTGAACCGTACCATCGGCGAAGAGTGATTCGCTATACCGTTCTGACCTCAAAATAAAGTAAGAAGGCCAGAAGAAAAAAGTACGGTTTTCTTATCGGAAATACTCGTAACATCTTGAGCATTTTTTATTATTACTACGAAACTCTACAATTAACCCCCCAGCTGCTATTTGAGGTTGAACTACCTAAGGGAGGACTACCGAAATCCAAAACCAAATGTATTAAAAATAATAAAAACATTTCCCTCAATCTTTTTGCCGTTATTTTTTCATACTTATTATGTACACCTAACGCTCATTTCCATTGTTACCATGGAGTAACAGGCTTAGAACTAAAAACCAGCGAATCAATAACTGTATTTGTGATTAAATTTTGCTAGCAAAATTAAAATTTTTGGTACTTTCAACTCAAACAGTAGACAGTTAATAATTGTATATCTATGTTGTAGTAGTTAAAAACATGTTCGGGGTGTAATATTCAATTAAAAGTTAAATTAGTATTTTTAAATTTTATGCTTAAAACACTTGTTATGTAAATATAATTTTTGGAATTTTCAATCTCAAATAGCAGCCGGAGGGTGAATTGTAAGCTTTCGTTGTAATAGTAAAAAATGTTCAAGATGTTATGTCCCATTAGAAAATGATACTTTTTTTCTGGTCGGACTTTAATTTTTGTGTATAAAATATTCGACTCTTGAATGATGTGTTTTAACCAAAAGTCAGATCCATCGAATGCAGAGCAATTCAGCCAATTCAGCCAATTCAGCCAATTTTTTTCTCTGATAAAAATTCAGTCACACTAGTACGTTTTATCCATTCAAAATTTACGTAGTTTACTCTTAAACACACGTCAAGTCTTTCCAACCACTTTGCCTAGGATTCATCGCTTGTTATGACTGGCAAAGTACCACTCTACCTAGTTATTTTACAAAGAATGTCTAAATGGTACGTTATTTAGTAGTTCCTCGGAATAAATTACTAAGTAAGAACAGGCACCGTTTCTCAGAGTAAGACCACCATTTATCATTCACTCACTACTTAGAACTTAAATATTAACTTCCGAAGAAAAAAGTTTTATACCGAAAACTGTCGTGAAGATTCTTAGTACCCTTGGACACTCATTCTGTCACTGACCGAAGTGAAAATCTGTGTTACCTAATGGAGGTATTTTTTCAAGTTATACAGCGAGCTGCTTTAATAGCGACATTAATTTAACACTCGTATACTTTCGCGTTTTAATGTTCGCGGTTGAATGGATAGAATAAGGAATGAGTACATAAGAGGAAGTCTGAAAGTGGTACCGCCCACCGGTAACTGAAAAGTGATGCGGAAATCGGTTGTTGGTATGGGCGGTATGCGATACGAGGAAAATGTCGTGAGGAGAGTTTTAGGTATGAATGTCGATGGCTATAAGAGTAGGGGAAGACCGAAGAAACGATGGATGGACTTTGTGAATATGGTTGGAAAGGGCATGAATACTGAGATGACGACTAATAGAGAAATATGGAATAATAATAATAATAATGCTTTATTGAAAACAAAGTAAGTACACAGTTACATAAGCGCACTGCCTCCTGAACTAGGTTGTAAGCCTGCATCTCAGGAGGCAGTTCCCTTCCAGTTTACATAATTACTAGATTTTTGCAGCGTTCTCAAGTTGTTGAAACTAAACACAAAAAGGTAAATTTAAATAAAAGTAAATTATACAGTACAAGGTTAATTTAACTGAGTGCGCACGTAGTGTGGTGTTCATTGTGATAAATGATGTAGGTGTGTGTGTGAGGGAGTAAAAAAACATCTTACACAGACCCCAAATAAATTTGGATAAGGGCAGGAAAAATGATGATACGGTTTCGCGTTTTCGTAAAATGAACATTATTTTAATTTCATTAAACATCATTATTATCTGCCCAGCTTTTTCTCAACGATGTTGGGGTTGGCTTCCAGTCTAATCGGATGCAGCTGAATATCTATATTTTATATGGAGCGACTGCCTATCTGACCTCCACATCCCAGTCACTGGATAGTACGATACCGCTTAGTAAGACTGGTTGTCAGAATTTCGGGCTTCTGACGACCCGTCAAACGACTGTCAAAGACCCAGGAATAACAGCCGGGACCAACGGCTTAACGTGCTTTCCGATGGGGTCTTGGTATGTAAAGATTACCCATCCACGGACCAACCCCGTCAAGCGTAGTTTAACCTGATGGATCGACCCATGCGGCTGTAATTACTAAGCCACAAGCCCCATATTAAAAAAATATAATTTCATTAAACATTATTATTTATTTACAATTTTCTAAAATACCATCTTGGAGCAACCTGTACTTAAAGAACTTTAGCGCAGGGGTCATTTGCAGGGGGCAAGGGTCATAACATCGCATCAATAAAATTAAAACGAATAACATGCGAAGAATAGGCGAATTGAAGGAAAGAGAGAGAGCCCTATGTCGGCGAGCGGCGCAGGTAGTTTTCAAATTACCGATTATTTTATCTATACCAATATTATAAAGAGGTAAAATTTGTTTGTTTGTTTGTATGTATGTAGGGGGTAATCTCCGGAACTACCAGTCAGGTTTCAAAAAATCTTATTGCATTTGATAGCCCAATTCTTGAGGAAGGTTATTATAGGCTATCTAACATCACGCTACGACCCATAGGAGACGAGCAAAATAAAAACAAGTCAGAAAGAAGTAGTAGCACGGACGGGCGATGGGATGCGACGCGATGGGCCGAAGTTACACGCGGACGAAGTAGCGGACAACAGCTAGTGTTGTTATAATTTTTATGATTACTGGCCACTACAGGTAGTTGTTCCGGGTTTGGCTGTTTGTGTATGTGAGTTTAAATGTTTGTAAACGCACCCACGATACAGGGGTAATTCCTAGTGTGGGGCAACATTTTTATAAAAAAAACTAGAAAACTAAACTAGGCCTACACGTATTTTAAATTAACGTCGCCATTGTAGCGGAACGTTGTATATCAGAACTTGTCTTTAGATATGACTGATTGAGAATTTTTTTGTGAGCGAGATTTTTAGAATGTATGAATGTGGATAGTTTGAGAATAGAGGAAAACCCAGAAAACTAAAGAAGAAATATTGCAAGAGATTGTAGTTAAAGAGTAAAGATACCTCTCATAAGTGACGATGCAATTCGAGATCGAATGTCGAAGATCGATAATTCCTTTGAGTTTTTTTTAGACTGTTTATACCTAAGGTCTATTAATGTCCTGCCAGGGCTGCGGGTTGTTCGAAAGAGATACCGTGGCCCCTGGCACAGGCCACTGCAGGAACACGGGTGGGTTTTAGTCAGTTAAAGTCTGACAAGTCCTTCCGCTCAACCCAGAGCGGGAGAGGCCATTTGATGATATCCCACCCAAAAAAAAAAAAAAGTCTATTGATATTTACGTTTCCAATGTATGTTATTTCAAGTTAAACAAATATCAACTTTATTTTAGAAGTAATTCAGTTGATTTCAAAGTAACTAGCATTATTTAAAAAGTCTTAAAAGTGTTTGAAGTGGTAGCGTAAACTGAACTTTACTATGCAGGAATTACAATTAAATCTTCGAACACTTATAATGTAAAGTAATAAAGAGACTTTATACCGTTTATATTTAGCTTCACTCACTCACGCTTGATAGAATAAAAAAAATGCAAGAGTGGATTTTTTATTTATGTCCAAAGTCAATGTGTTGATATAATCGAAATGACGTGAGTTTATCGACCTATTTTCTCTTCGCCGATGAACTTCATTTATTGGCTCTTGCCCGAGAGAGTTTTTTTCAGTAGTACATTTCTCGAATGGTTCCGTTCCTCTATGTATATGTGGCGTCTCCGCGCAGACTATAGCCAACCTTTCCATCAAAATCAAAAGTCATTTATTAAAATTAGGCTGACAATCAGCACTTTCACTCGAACGTCAACATTACAAAAGACAGTCCCCCAAAACGCCCCTCACCACTTCCTAGTGCTTTCACTGGGAAGAAGAAGTGGCGCAACAAACTCCCCAGCAGCACAGCTGTTTTTGTTCAGTTTTGAAAATACTTTCATCTTGTGCCGCGCCCTGTACAGTACACGGTCGTGAGGACCTAATGTCTGCATCAGGGAATGGGTGGAATGGGAGGTGTTAGCATTGCCAAGTTCTGGGCCAAACAAGAAATTTAACCTCGAACGATATTTGCCATCGACACACTAAGAAAAAGACCTATAGGAAAAAGTTTTTATTGTAGCTACGGTAATGAGCAGGCAGGCAGGTGTGCTTTTTTTTTTTTGAGGTTGGGAAATCATCAAATGACCGCTCCCGCTCTGGGTGGAGCGGAAGGGAGTGTCAGACTCTTACTGACTAAAACCCACCCGTGTTCCTTCCTTAGCCCTTTATGTTCCAGGGCAGCGGTAACCCTTTCGGTCGATGCTGGAAGAGATTTCTTTAGAAATAAGTATCACCTTTGTACGTATTTTTCTGTTCCTTCTTCTTGTCTGTGTATATGTGTGTACATAAATGGTTACATACATAGTTCTACGACTGCAAGTTTGACCATGGAGTTACTACTAACTTAAAATGTACAAAATCTCGACAAACAAATGTCAAAATCTTATAAAAAATGTAAGGGAATTAGAGGTTTATTTGACAGATTGCGACTGATATCAGACTGTGAACGTTCTTAAAATTACGAGAATTGTCTGAATCTGTTGTTAAACTTGACAAAAAACTGATCGAAAACACAAACATTAGGTAAGTACTTACGCATTTTTTAGTACATAGAATAAAACTAACCGCTTTTTTCGAGTTTCTCTTAGGTTTTATCTTAAGTACAATAGATTAACCCAAAGACAAAATATTCTAATAAGCTTTACCAAATGGAATGGATATGATAACAAAATTCTCGATTCTCGATACCCGCAACTCGAGTCGTAGTCCACACCGTGTGGCTCCTAACTGATTACTATTGATCGCCGGAGGTGACTTGTTTATATGTCTAAATACAATACTATTGGACTATCCGACGCTCAGGGACGGGTCACTCACGTAAAATCGATACAATTTAGTACGTAGCTTGTGTGTAAGTAAATTATGAAGACATTGAACTGCGTGGGGCGGCTTTTTTTTTATAATCGCTCGTGTCACGATGACGGTATGAATTTTTTCGTGACCTAAATTCACAGGACAGTGGGGTAGTGGCGTAACACACTGTCAGTAACAATGGCTTTCATATTGACTGTTTAACCTGGGGCAAATGACGTAAACATAATTACGCCGACGATGACAACGGGTCATCATGACCCAGGTAGGTAATACGGGCTGGTGTCCGCAACTCCACGACAATGCGCGTATTTTGCGTACGGATCATGTCCCAGATATTGTCATAAAATTTAAGAAGTTGTCTAAATTTTATTAATTATGTATTATACAAGAGTTTTTTGCATGTGTAGTAAAAAGAAATAAATCCAAATATTTTGTAATTCAAACTTTTACTAGCTTTCTTAATAGCGCATGCAAAATCAACTCTGAAAACATAACATTAATATTTTTTTTATTTTTTGTTAAATTATTCTAAATAATAATATAAATTAATAATCGTACATAATAGAATAGAGAACAAACAAACTTCTTATCATAATAATAGTAACACATCAGTCTTCTACTTCCTCATTCAGAGACATAGAACTACTGCTATTATTGCAGTACGGAATCAAATGATCTGGGCACATGTAAATCTGGCATGCATTACAAGTATTAGATGTCTTCTTATCCCTTTAAGACGGTCATATTTAACATCTTAAATGAGTTCCTGGAACCTTCGGGGGACCTCCCCCGACGGTTCTAAGGTGGGGTCACTCGCAAAACCTGCGATTCTTTCGCGCAACTGTCGAAACAGCATTTGACCTTTCTTCGTCAGACCCCGACTCTTCCAACACCGCAAATATTCTCTCTCGGGTACATATCAAAATCCCGAATTTTAAAAGACCGAATTTTAAAATACCGATGGACGAAATCCCGATAATTGAAACGCCGAATGGTTGTTTGGTCGAAAGTTTAAAATCCCGAAAGTTCATTTGCCCGAAAGGACGAAATCCCGAATGGACGAAATACCGATGGATGAAATCCCAAAGAATGGCGACGTAGTTCCCGCGATTAATATGTTTCTGGCACTCGCCGGCTTGGGATTTCATCCATTGGTATTTCGTCCATTCGGGATTTCGTCCATTCGGGATTTCGTCCTTTCGGGCATTTGAACATCGGTATTTTGTGTTTCGATATAACGACTATCGGCATTTAAAACTTTCGGTATTTTGAATTTCGGTGTTTTGGACGTCGGTATTTCAATCATAGGTATTATGAACTTTCGGAATTTTGATACGTACCCATTCTCTCAGGGTGGTTATCAGTGCCATATTTAACAAACACTTAAAAAAGAACAAGGTGAATTGACAACAAATACTAAATGACCTAATAAAAGTATGTCACAAAAATACTACGCCAGCGATGACGCTAGGTCATATTTACCCGTTTTGTGTTGATGCACGTATATCTATCTCGCTGTGTATGCAGCGTTGCACCCCTGCGCTGTATATGCAGTGTTGTAGCATACCTGCGGTTCGGTTAGAAAGAGGTCGTATCTCCAGTTACACAAACGCTAAAATTGCATGATCGGCGTAATTTTTTTTTTACAGATTTAAGTCGCCTTGGGTCATTATGACCCAGCGTCATTGGCGCCCGGTTAACAACATCCATTGCGTTATTTACGTTGCTAAGAAGACAAATTTTTCGGACAAATGATGCAATGGTATAGCAATATCCTTCAAAATTATTGTAATTAAAAATGTGTTACGTAAATGAGCAATTATGTGATGGTGCGCAATTTTAGGTACTGTTTAACGAAGGAAATTATTACGCTATTTCAAAGTGCAACATGTCGGAATAAGCTTTTCATTCGATTCAACAGGCAGTCCTATTCTGAGTGGGTTTTATTTTATGAGTTTCCGTCGATATGAGAAAATAGCTACTAGAAACCGCTGCCACTGTAATCACACTATCAGTGCGGCCATTGATAAAAGAATATCCCCGCATTACCATCATGAATGCAAAATGGAATCTGTTTGTACGTTTATAGTGTTAAATTACCAAAACGATTTTTTTTTACAGTGTTGTAGGTTACGTGTATTTTTTATCCTGTGGCATGAAATTCACTTCACGCAGGATGATGCCAGTGCACAGATATTCATTAGACCTATGTCGCTTCCAATGATTACGAAAAGAATCAAAACGACACACATGACAAAAAATTTGAAATTTTTTGCAGCCGCCCCTGTTGCATTTCTATTTTGATCAGCTTCAGCGCCCTTGAAAACCATGAAAACTATCTCTGTCTCTCTGAATCTCTCTATTATCATCATCTGCCAAGCCTTTTCCCCGACTCTCTTTATTATTTATTTATTTAAGGACTTTGGAAGACTTACAGCTAAATACAATAGTGATAAATAACAGTATGCTAATCTGACAGCCAATTACAGGTCGTCACGTCTAGAGCTTGTCTGGTATAAAAGTACTGTGGAACAAAATAACAGTGAGTACACTGCAAATATATGTAATAAAAAGTCGCATGCAGGGGGCATAACGCTTTTTCGTAACGTGACGATTTCTCCAAGTTTACTCCTACCGCGAGCTCCGTTAAAGAACATTATTCCAAAAAACGTCACAGACACGTGCATCAAGGGAAAATATGTTAGCTCGAAGTAGGTATAAAAGTCGGCAGCTGCAAAGATTAGCAATAACGTAGCGCCACCAATTTAAAACACATCTGACATACCACCGTCACCACTGCGTGTCTTTGATAGACTGTAATTTAGGCTACAACAAACAAGGTACAAGCGCTTCGCACCCCACTAACAGTAGTGGGGTGCGAAGCGCTTGTCTCTGCATGCACCGCACAGTTCACACAATTCGCACAAAAGGCGCCCGCCCGTGCTCAAAGCAATGACCGCAGCGCCATTGCTGGCCAGGTCGTTAATCATCTCTTCATGTTGCTAGGTCATAAATATCAACCCAATCATTGAATGGGTATGGTAGATTGTTGAAGTTCCTTCTAGTTCATAATAGCGAAGTTTTTTTTTATTGGATAAGTTTGTGTTAGACCACAATCTCGTTTGATTTGAAACGATTTTGAGATTTACGATGTTGATGCATGTTTGCCTAGATTACTGTATCATCCCACTGTTGGACAAAAGCCTCCCTCAATGACTTCCAGAGTTTCAGCTCTTTATGATGCAGAGCCGAAGTTTGTAAAAGCCGCAGGAGCCCGTTGGATGCGAGAAGCACAGAACCGGTCGAAGCTGAGGTGTTTGGGGGAGGCCTATGTCCATCAGTGGACGTCTTTCGGCTGAAATGATGACGATGCAGAGCTAATGTCGTACCAGTGGTCGGTTTTTTTGCCTTATAATCTGCAAAAGTGAAAGATGCCTTGCAAAGATGTTTACTACAAGCATTCTAATGTTAATGGTACGGAAAACTATCAACTCAATAATTGGTTAATACAAGACTTACTTCAAGAATATAATATTAGGTCAACCTATTAATTACCTACTTGAGCATTAATAATAATGCAGAGCAGAAAAAACGAACTAATTGCAACTATAAAAAAACATCTTTTGTGAATGAAACTCTAACCGATTTTTGCCACAAAAGCTAACTAACTTTTTATACAAAAACGTAACCAATTTATATCAACTGAAACCTCAACTATGAGTTTGTCTTAATTACTCCCGTTACCAAAATGCTAAGTAACACTAATCAAATGTTAATTGAATTTAGGCACTAGAATACTAACTAACACATTGTTGCTAAATATACTATTAAGTAGTAGTAACAGGTAACAACAATGTGTCACGATGTAATGTGTACATTTAATTCCATTTTATAAGATAACACTAAAATAACAAAATAATATCCTAAATTAACTATAACTATTTACAAACTAAAATATAGCGTCGAAAAATTCATCCACATCGCTGTCGACTGGTAATGTACCCAAGACACTGGCGGCATTGCCACGTTGTATGGCAATGCTTATCCTCTGGCCAAAGTAAAAGCCAGCCCTTGGGTCATGGGAAGTGTCAACCAGTCTTTTCGAAATTTTCTTAAAAAGACCATGCGCACTCGGACCCCACTGCCCGAGGGTTACAACCCCAAACGGCTCGAAAATATAATTATTAATAAGGTAAGTAAGGTAAGTATTTACGCAGCTTGAGGTTTTCTGCAGCCGCAGCAGCAGCACCAGCGCAGCACGCCGACCCTGGAAGATGGGATGGCGCAAGAGTATCGACACAAGTTGCATCCCACACTAAAGGCCTGTAATGTGTTAGTAGTAATGTTACTACTAACACATTACTGTGACTGCCTCGGTTAAATTGTCTAGTGGTCGTAAACGCTACTGCTAAGCATGCGGTCCTGGGTTCGATTCCCAGGTCGGGCAAAGTGTTACTGGGATTTTTCATCAGGAATTTCTCAGTAGCAGTCTGGAGTCTGGATTTTACCCGATTGGTGGCAATAAGATCGCCACTTATTACATGGGACTTAAACATAACTCGACTCAATCGACGGCACGGTTGGCGCAGTGGTTAAGCGATTGACTGCTCGCTGCGTGTCGCGGGTTCGATTCCCGCACGGAACAAACATTTGTATGATCTACAAGTAGTTGTTCCGGGTCTGGCTGTTTGTGTATGTAAGTTAAAATGTTTGTAAACGCACCCACGATACAACAGAAATTCCTAGTGTGGGGCAACATATTATAAAAAAAAAAAACAAAAAAAACTGACGAAGTGAGGGTGTACCCTACTATTACGCCTCTGCCTTACCCGTTGGGGATTACAGGCGTGATGTTGTGTTATGTATTACTGTGAGACAACAATATTTTCATCAACCGAAACAGACTTAAACAAAACATTGTCAATGATATTTATTTATTATTCGTTTACACCGAACGTTCTATTTATTTAATTTCATCTCACATTATTGTTTTATGTTTCGTTTGTTTTGTTTTAATTTGTTTTAAAAACTGTATTGTACGGGGACATATGAATACAAAATGTTTCGCAGTTAAATTGCGAAGTTTGGGGCGTATTTAACTTATGAATTAACAATTGCATACTGTATTTGGACAGACTGAATGTTCTAAAATTACGTACTAATTCCATGGAATTTTCGTATACGTTACTACGTCGGGTTAATTTTAAGGAATTACTATTTGTAGGAAATTGTTTCATGTAGGGGTTGAATGGCTTGCAATAGGAGAGGCCTATGTCCAGCAGTGGACTGCTACATGCTGATGACGATGATGATGAAGGAAAATGCCCGTAATGAGAAGCAATTGAGAGGTTAAATTAAATGAAAAATTAAAGGCAATTTATTCTTACCTATAGTTTTATCTTACCTATAGGTTTCAAGATAAAGTTAATTGATATTATATCAATATACTATTGGAGAGTAGGTCATGCCATGACCGGTAAATTAAAGAATCCAATCAACATGTTGCTGAATGTTAATAGTAACTAAATATCTGTTTAGTTACCATCTTAGATCCATCAATTCATTCAATGACAGGTAACCGACATAGCCCGAAGAATTGCCAAACTGAAGTGGCAGTGGGCAGCGCACATTATTCGCAGAACACATGGCTGATGGGGCCAAAAGGTTCTGGAGTGGCGACCGCGTACCGGAAGACGTAGCGTTGGAAGGCTTCCCACAAGGTGGACCGACGACCTTGTAAAGGCCGCTGGAACCCGTTGGATGCGAGAAGCACAGAACCGGTCGAAGTGGATGTGCTTGGGGGAGGCCTATGTCCAGGAGTGGACGTCTTTCGGCAGAAAGATGATGATGATGATGATTCAATGACGGATAATGCACCGGCCTAAACCGCTGAGTCTAGAAGCATGAAATTTAGCACAAGTTCTTTTTATATGTTTTGAAAATTAATTCCCTAAAGGGGTTGAAATATAGGGGATGAAAGTTCGTATGGAAGTTAGGTATATCATCTGCCTAGCCTTTTCCCAACAATGTTAAGATCGACTTCCAGTCTAATCGGATGCAGCGGAATACCAATATTTTACATGAAGCGACTGCCTATCTGACCTTCACAGCCCAGTTACTGGGTAGTACGATACCCCTTGGTAAGACTGGTTCTTAGACTTTCGGGCTTCTGACGACCCGCAACTACTGCCAAAGATGGGACTGACAGCCGGGAAAAATGGCAAACCGTGCTTTCCGAGGTTTTTATGGAAGTTATATTTGTCATTTGTGCCGATGGGCAATCCCATCGGGCAACACGGCTTGTATAAAAGAAAATTGAAAAGCGCCAAAGCCTTTAAGTTTCAGGGCTGATTTTTCCTACGCCAGATAATTTTATCGGAGGAATAATTTTGAATTTTTAACAGTTCTTCCATACAAAAACTGTCAGACGTAAATTTTATTCCACGAATAAGAAATATCTGTCTATTGAAAAATCAACCCTTAGTCGTTTTCGGAGGCAACATCAATTCCTAAAACGAAAGCTACACGTTTTGTGTCACATCATTGAACTATCCACTGATTTCCTAAGATACGCATCACCGCACACTCCTTTAATTCTCCGCGGCCATTGTTGAAATTACCCCTTAGGCTCTTGACATTGAAGCTCGGAAGGCAAGGGTACTTCTTAAATATGTCCTTCTCGACACCATCCCTTGATATAAAATGAACGCGTATATTTTGTTTGAATTTCGTCGGGTCATGTGGATCAACAAAGATGGCGTTTGTTTTATTATACAATTGTGTTTTGGGTTGGAATTCAGATCGGGTTGAAATAATAGGTACTGACATGTTGTGTCTTCTCGTTACGCATGTTTGCACATGTAGCTAAGGCTAAGCGGGCACTGAGACCATTTTAATCGCATGTCCATGCGAAACTAAATCGCAAACGCAAAAAATTTTCAAGCGAATTCTCAAGTGATTTGTACCACAGTGCGTGGACTCTAGTATATTGGTATTGTTCACTTAGCCTTTCAAAGAAGTCGTGTGCCTACTAGCACATTGCACGGTACTAAGTTGTTATACAAAGTATCGAGTGAAATGTAACCTAATACAAAAGAAAACGTTTCTTAAAATTAACTAACATCTTTTGTTTGACTGTTGGGCAAAGGTCTCCTTCATTCCTATAAAAGATACACTTAAATAATATCCGGTAATTAATAGTTATCCATTAATTACTGGACACCCTGTATAATAAAGATCTGTTCAAAATTCGGAGGAAGATAATAAATTGGGTAATTTGATCTCCTAAATGAGTTTCCTTAAATCAAAATCAACAGCTTTAAGCGATTCCCTCTTGGATGGAAGCCAGGATTCATTAAAATTGTAGCGCTTAGTTAGGGAAAGAAGAGGGATTTCATAAATAATTTGGAATTCCTAAACAAAAACAACGCAAGCTGTTTTCAGAGTTAATCGGAATAAGGGTTACGAATATTCGACATAGTTATACCTTTCTGTTATCCTTTATACTTTATTTATTATTATATTTTATTATCTATCCTACTAATATTATATACGCGAAAGTTTGTATGGATGGATGGATGTTTGTTACTCTTTCACGCAAAAACTGCTAAACGGATTAGGATCGAATTTGGCACACAGATAGTTTATAACCAGGATTAACACGTAGGATACTTTTTAACTCGATATTCCCACGGGATCCAAACTTATGCGGGTGAAACCGCGGGGCGCAGCTAGTAATATTAAGAACGCGAATGGTTGTGAGGATGGATGGATGGGTGTGTAGCGGTATCTACAACGCCACATGCGAACAACGCGTCATACTGAAGTCACGCAAATCCTGCATCTCGCAAGCAGGGTTTACCCCGCAATTAGCATACATACAAACTTCCCAACATCAATCGTTGGGCAGTTGCCCGCCAGACACAACACCCGTCTGGTCGGAGGATCCTCCCTTTTCTATGGAGTATGAGTGAACTTTACAACCTGATGGATGGATGGAAGTTTGTTACTCTTTCACGCAAATAATATTGAACGGATTTGGATGAAATTTGGCACACAGATAGTTTATAACCAGGATTAACACATAGGATTTTATTATGATTAGAATTTTCATCCCGATATTCCCACGGGATCGAACCTTATGCGGGTGAAACCGCGGGGCGCTGCTTTAACGATGAACTGCGAACATCATACATGAACGAAATTCCGAACTCATCTAGTATGAACATAGAATATTTTTGACGTGTTCTAGGTTCTATGTTACGGGTTTGGTTTCCGCACTTAGTCCTTCAGGGGGACCATTGTGCGTGGGCCATGGCGGCCGACGGTGGTTATTTCAATCAGCCCACCTCCCTCCAGAAGTTTGTTAAGTCTCCTGGTCTGTTGAGAACATCTGTGTAACATCTGGGTGTCCCGAGGGTTTCTGACCTAGCAGCAAAACGGACCGCCCCGAAACCCGCTAAGGCCACAGCCCCAGCCCCAGCCCCAGCCCCAGCCCCTGCCCCTGCACCGGTGACGAAACGGCCGCCCCAACCGCCTCCTGCATCGCCTCCGGCCGACGCCGATTGGCAGGTGGCCGGGCAGAAAAGGAAGGCGAGCAAGGCTGCAAGGGCGGCCAAAAGAAGAGAGAGGCGGCAACGGCGCAAGGAGCGAGGCGTCGCGGCTAGGCTTCGTGCCCCAAAGACCGCAGCTGTAGTGATCACACTACAGCCGGAAGCGGAGAAGAAGGGCATGTCCTACCGCGACGTGCTTGCCAAGGCTAGGGCGGCGGTGAACCTGCAGGAGCTCGGCGTTGCTGAGGGCATCCGGCTAAGGGTCACTGCGACTGGGGCCCGGATGCTGGAGGTCCCTGGTGCGGCTAGCGGCCCGACTGCTGACGCTCTGGCCGAAAGGCTTAGAGCGTCCTTAAATGCGGACGAGGCCCGAGTGTCCAGACCCACCAAGAGCGCTGACGTGCGCATTCTGGGTCTGGATGACTCTGCGACGGTGGAAGAGGTGGTGGCCGCCATCGTTAGGACTGGGGGATGCTCTGCCGAGCAGGTGAGGGCGGGCACTCTCCGTCCTGACTCCACGGGGATGCAAGCCATCACGGTGAGCTGCCCCGTGTCGGTGGCCCAAAAGCTAGCCGGGGAGGGCCGAAGGCTCCTGGTGGGCTGGGTTTCCGCGCAGGTGAAACTGCTGGAGCCCAGACCTCTGAGGTGCTTCCGCTGCCATGTGGGCAGCCACGTGGGGGCTAAATGCACCTCGGAGGTGGACCGCAGCAATCTATGTTTCCGCTGTGGTCAGCCCGGACACAAGGCCGGCTCGTGCAACGCCATGCCGCACTGCTATGCATGTGCGGCAGCCGGCAAGCCGGCCGATCACCGGGCTGGGAGCAAGGCGTGCGCTCCACCCGCCAAAGCCAGGGGCAGGGGCAAGCCCTCCACCACCGCCGTCGCCGCCGCAGCCGCCGCCACCACCGCCGTCGCCGCTGCCGCCTCCACCGTGACCGCCGCCGCATCTGCCGTGGCTGGGCCCTTACAGGGGGATCGGGAGGCTGATATGGAGTGCTAATATAGCACCATATCGCCTCCTCCAGGCGAACATCAACCACTGCGCCTCCGCTCAGGATCTGTTGCTCCAGAGCATGGCGCAGTGGTCGATTAACATCGCCGTGGTCGCTGAGCCGTACTTTGTCCCGCCCAGAGACGACTGGGTGGAGGACCTGAGCGGCTCAGTGACCCTAATTTCGTCGGCCGCCGCCGGTACCCCGTCCCTCGAGGCTGTCAAGAGAGGACAGGGTTGCGTGGCAGCACGGTTCGGGGAGATAGTCGTGGTTGGGGTATACTTCTCCCCGAGCCGAACTCTCGCCGAGTTCCACAACTCCCTCGCGGAGTTGAGAGTCGTCGTCGTCGGATTCCGTTCCCTCCCCGTGCTTGTCCTCGGGGACTTCAATGCCAAGAATGTGGCTTGGGGTTCCCGGCATACGGACACACGGGGCAGAATGGTGGAGGACTGGGCTCTGGAGACAGGCCTGGTCGTCCTAAACCGGGGTTCGGTCCCAACATGCGTGCGGATGCGGGGTGAATCAGTGGTGGACATCTCGTTCGCCAGCCCCGCCTTGTCGCCGCATGTCGTCAACTGGCGTGTCTTGGAGGAGGTGGAGACCTATTCCGACCACCGGTATATCCGGTTCGACGTCTCCGCCCAGACCTCGAGCGCGCCGGTCCGACCGACCCTGGGTGGTCCGCGGTGGGCGCTGAAGCAGCTGGACCGGGAGCTCCTCCTGGAAGCCTCGATCGTGCAGGCCTGGGTGTCACCACCGGACAGGCCTGCTGACATCAACGACGAGGCAGAGTGGTTCCGGGAGGCCATGTCCGAAATATGTGACGTGGCAATGCCCCGGGTCCGGCCCGGACGCGCCCGGCGCCAGGTGTACTGGTGGTCGCCGGAGTTGACGTCTCTGCGCGAGGCGTGCGTGGCTGCGCGACGCCGGTACACCAGGCACCGCAGGCTCCGTATCCGCCCTCCGGATACGGAAGCCGTGCAGGCGGAGCTGTACGAGGGGTACAGAGCGGCGAAGACCGCCCTCCGAGCGGAGATCTTGCGGGCCAGGGGGCTGGCCCGCGAGGAGTCGCTGGGGACTCTGAACAGAGACCCGTGGGGACGCCCCTACAAGATGGTGCGGGATAAACTCCGCCCATGGGCTCCCCCGCTGACGCAGAGTCTCCGGCCCCAGCTCGTGGAGGACGTGGTGAGCGCTCTGTTCCCTTCGCGTGGGGAACATACTCCCCCGTCCATGGCTCCGCCTCCTGCGATGCCAGATGCGGACCACACCGACGACGACGACGATGCTCCGGAGGTGACCGAGGTAGAGTTGAGAGTGGCGGTACGTAGGCTGAATGCCAGAAACACCGCCCCAGGACCCGACGGCTTACCTGGAAAAGCCTGGGTCCTGGCCTTGGAGGCTCTCGGGCCTCGACTAAGGGGGCTACTAAGCGCATGCTTGGAGAGGGGCCGGTTCCCACTTCGTTGGAAGACGGGGAAACTGGTCCTCATCAAGAAGCCGGGGCGCCCTGCGGACTCTCCGTCCGCTTACCGGCCCATCGTGCTGCTCGACGAGGTGGGCAAGCTCTTTGAAAGAGTAATTGCAGACCGCCTTGCCGGGCAGCTGGTGCGGGTGGGGCCGGATTTGGCGGACAGCCAGTTTGGTTTCCGCAGGGGGCGCTCTACGGTGGATGCCATCATGCGCGTGCGAGCCCTCACGACGGGGGATGCTGTGGCCCGGGGTGGGGTCGTCTTGGCGGTGTCTCTAGACATCGCCAATGCCTTCAATACCCTGCCCTGGAGTTGCATCAGGGAGGCACTCGGGTATCACCGGATGCCGACCTACCTCCGTCGCATTGTCGAGGCCTATTTGACGGACAGGGCCGTCATCTACCCCGGTCACCGGGGAGAGTGGAACCGGCGAGAGATGTCGTGCGGTGTCCCACAGGGATCGGTCCTAGGGCCGCATCTGTGGGATATCGGGTACGACTGGGTGCTGCGCGCCGACCTCCCTGATGGCGTCAGCGTAGTTTGCTACGCTGACGACACGCTGGTCCTGGCGCAGGGGAGGTCGCACCAGGCGGCGGCCGAAGCAGCGACACGCGGGGTTGCGACAATTGTCGAGAGGATCCGGCAATTGGGACTCGAGGTGGCATTGCACAAATCTGAGGCCATGTGTTTTCATGGTCCTCGGGACGCGCCACCGTCGGGTTCACAAATAACGGCGGGAGGGGTTCACATCGGCGTCGAGCTGACGATGAAGTACCTGGGACTCGTCCTCGACAGCCGGTGGAATTTCGTGGAGCACTTCCGACGTTTGGCTCCCAGACTGGAGCGGGCCGGGGCTGCCTTGAGGCGGCTCCTTCCCAATCTAGGGGGACCAAACGCCTCCTGCCGGAGGCTCTATGCGGGGGTCGTGCGGGCCATGGCCCTTTACGGGGCACCGATATGGGCGCGATCTTTGAGGCGGCGACCAGCCCGCCGGTTGATCGCGTCCCAAAGGGTCATGGCTGTCCGGCTCATTCGTGGATACCGCACGGTCTCCGCTGAGGCGGCGAGCCTCCTTGCCGGATTGCCGCCATGGGATCAGGAGGCCAAAGTCCTCGCCCACATATGGGAGTGGCGAGAGGAGGCAAAACGCCGGGGCGTTGCTCCGCTGCCGCGAGAAATCACGGCACAGCGGACAGAGCTCCGGCGGGATCTCATGGCGGCATGGAGAGTGCGATTGTCGCAACCCAGCGCTGGGCACGCCACAATTGCGGCGATAAGTCCCCTCTTTGAGGAGTGGCTAGAGAGGCGCCACGGCGCCCTCACCTTCCGCCTGACGCAGGTCCTCACCGGACACGGTTGTTTCGGGAGGTTCCTGTTCAGGATAAAGCGGGAGGAAACGCCAGGGTGTCACCACTGTGGGGATCGCCCGGAGGACACGGTGGAGCATACGGTGGAGGTCTGCCCGGCTTGGGCGGGACCCCGCCGTGTCCTCTTGGCGGCGATCGGCGGCGGCGACCTCTCGCGTCCGGCCCTCATACAGGCCATGGTCCGGAGCGAGAGTGAATGGGAGGCCGTCACCTCCTTCTGCGAAGCAGTTATGCTCGCGAAGGAGGAGGCGGAGCGTGCGAGGGAGAGGCAATCGCTGCACCCTCGCGCTCCTAGCCGCCGCAGGAGACGCCCTGGACGGGAGTCAACAGCCGACTCCCGGCCACCGTAGGCGCGGGCTTGCGGGCGGCGAGCTATGGGCAGCTCGCCGCCCGGTAAGGACCAGGCCCGGGTCGACGGCGCGTTGTGTTCCACGCGCGCCTCAAAGAGCTGTCAGCACGAACTGACGGGGTCCGCTAGGGCCGATGCCGCCGGGGCTGCGGGTTGTTCGAAAGAGATACCGTGGCCCCTGGCACAGGCAACTGAAGGAACACGGGTGGGTTTTAGTCAGTAAAAGTCTGACACTCCCTTCTGCTCCGCCCAGAGCGGGAGGAGTCATTTGATGATTTCCCACCCAGAAAAAAAAAAAAAAAAAAAAAAAAAAAAAAGGGTTTCTGACCTAATCTGGGTGACGCCTGTGCACTCAAAGAGCACATGCGCGACGGTTTTGACGTGTATATAAGTTCCTTAACGCGGATTGTGGTAGGAGTTGACTGGCAGAAATCTTAACACAAGGATATGCGTTATTGCCTCTATGCAACTTTGTCTCTTTCTGTGTCTTTTTCTTTTATAAAAGAGTATGTGTGTACGTGCGACTATCGTGTTTTCGGTCCTGACGGAGGTCCCCCGACCGCACGCGCTTTTTTAACCTTGTTACAGAAATAAATATCGTTTCATCATTTTATTTCAACAAGTTGCATGTTTATTTTACTGTATATGCAGTGTGCCCGATAGGATTTCCCATCGGCCATAATGACGAACTTCTATAAAAACTTTCATCCCCTATTTAATCCCTTATGGGAATGAATTTTCAAAAACCATTTCTTAGTGCTCAGTTTAATTTTATATGGAACCTTCAGCCAAATTTCATACTTCTGGACCTAGGTATTGCCTTTGCCTGGTCTGTCAGTGAATGATTGAATTTAAGATTGTTATTAAGTAGAAAATAGAAAGAGCTGTCATGTAAATAGAATAATCGAGTTCAAGTTTGTTTTCAAATTAATATAGGCAACCCGCAAGAATTATCTTGAGACCTCGCTCGGATGACGTGTAAGCTCGCGGTACTGAGGCGTCGATGGCGAGAGCGGTAACAGGGGTCGGGAGGAGCCGCTCGGGTCTCAAGTTACCTCTTGCAGGGAGTACAGGTGGGTTGAGATCAAACATACCCATAAATTATGATACAGTAATCATTATAATGTTCAAGAAGGCAGAAGCGCTTATATAAACATCGTTATTTGGCTGAAAGGGGAGAAACAAAACGTCAAACAAATCTTCTTTTTTTAGAAGTCGTAATCGTCTTTCCAATTTATGTGGAGTGGTCTTGGCATGCTTTTTCTTTCACACATCTGAATCAGCAAGTCAGCAGAAATATTTTGCAGTCATCTAACTTCTATATCTTGTGTACTAATAATAATAAAGCACAAGAGGTTTTTTTTTTTTGTCTGAACTCGCTGATTTCTGGAACTACCAGTCGCATATGAAAATTTCTTATTGCATTTGATAGCCCAATTCTTGAGGAAGATTCTGTATGA
This sequence comes from Apamea epomidion, assembly GCA_947507525.1. Classification (NCBI taxonomy): domain Eukaryota; kingdom Metazoa; phylum Arthropoda; class Insecta; order Lepidoptera; family Noctuidae; genus Apamea; species Apamea epomidion. Next base: position 13,186,209 of record OX382237.1, read on the forward strand.
TGTACCTACAAAATAAAGAGTATTCTATTTTGTTGATGTTTTAACGTGAAGTTACGATTCTTAGGAGCAGAAAAAAAAAATAAGCCAGAAAGAACGCTAAGCGAAAACTAAGTAAAAGCGCGAGCGGGCGATGCGATGCGACGCGATGGGTGAGGGGGCTGGGGCCAAAACTTGACGCGGACGAAGTCGTGAGCAGAAGCTAGTAGTATACGTAGAAATATAAAATTCTTATATCTATGGTAGTATTTATATCATAATATAGTTAGTTTTATTCGATTAGCTCATCCGATTTAATGTCATGTCAACGAGAGCAGTGGCAGCCCAGTGGGAACGGCCGCGATTTACGAATTGTAGGTCGTAGGTTCGAACCCGGACAGGCGCTTTACTTTGTGTAAATTATTTCATCACCACTGCTCTCAAAACGGTGAAGGAAAACATCGCGAGGAAACCGACCTGTACTAAAACCAAAAATTCGAAGATGTGTGACATCTACCAACCCGCACTGGGCCCGCGTGGTGGATTACTGCCCACTCCCACTTACAGAGAGGAGGCCTGTATGTCCCAGCAGTGGGAATGTTATAGGCTGATTATGTATGTATGTATGCTCATCCGAACTTACCTACCCTAATACACCCAACATTTTATAATCAATCAAATACTTGGTAAAACTGCGCAGTTTACCAATTAATTTATAGCATCTCCATACCTAAAAGTAGTATACCTTAGCAACGTTTTAACCAATAACGGAGGCAACGAGCGAGCTTGACGTAACTCTCTGAAGCCAGCCAAAGGTTGTTGTAATCAGAAAATTAATTTCTAAGAAATTATACCAACTCGTCGGAGAAAGACCTTGGGGTTTTGAAAACAATTATTGCATTATTATATATAGGTATTTGCATTTACAATCATGATGGCTTCTTATCGCTGAAATTTTTCTAGAGAATTAATTGAAAATTGAAAAAAAATGGGGTCCAGAAAACGTTCATGGCCATCGTGACAAACTCAGGCAAATACATGACTATAATTATAATAGTCCGTTCCAGTAGTCATCATCTGCCTAGCCTTTTCCAAACTATGTTGGGGTCAGCTTCCAGTCTAACAGGATGCAGCTGACTACTAATATTTTACATGGAACAACTGCCTATCGGACCTCCACAATCCAGTAACTGGGTAATACGATATCCTTTGGCAAGACTTGTTGTCAGAATTTCGGGCTTCTGACGACCCGTAACGACTGCCAAAGACCCACGAATAGCAGCTGGGACCAACGCGGCTTAACGTGCTTTCTGAGGCAGACCCCCGGTCTTGGTTTGTAAAGATGGTGACCCATCCACGGACCAACCTGATTAATCGACCCGTGCAGCTGTTATTACCAAGCCACAAGCCCTTCAGTCTGTTCCAAAAGTTTCTGATGAAAATGTAAACAAAAGAATCAGAAAATGTACCTGTGGATGTCCATTTATAGTGCCACTTACGTCTCAACATAAAAACCTAATTTTAAATCAACTGATGTTTTTTATTTGACAATTTGAGTTTAATTTCATAACCTCAATTTACTTCACAGACTGTTCAATTACAATTTAATAATATTATTCAAACAATAATTGTGGAGAAAAGGGGTGATCTATAGAGTTGAAACCTTCTAAATGCAGATGAATGTGTTACTAATTATCTTTAGTGAGTGAGTTCGTAAGCACATCTGGCGAATGTGCCGCGAATGTGCAGCTCGCGAGCCGTTTGCGAGCTGCCCGCGAGCTGCGCGCGTGCATTTTTGTTCGTGCGCCGCTCCTGCGCCGCCCGCAGGGGCTGCGCCATCCGCGCGCCGCTCTCGCGCGGTGCACCTCCCTCGCTATTCTGTCTTATTCTAAAAAACGGAACCTGCCACCAACGTCTTCTGTTTTAACTTTTAGTTTTTGTCAGTAATAAAATAGCCGATGCTGCAGCAATTATGGTAACAGCAGTCGTATGGTCCGACATCTTCGGAAGCAAATTCACAACTGAGGCTCATAGTTCAAATGCGAAAGAGGCTATGTGCACGAGCTGCGCGCGCGCTGCACGCGCGCCCCACTCGAGGCTTGCCGGAGTTGCACTAAAGCGGCGCACCAAACGTAGGCTGTAACCGCACGCGAGCAACACGCGCACAGTTCGCAAGTGGCTCGCGAGTGGAGCATTCGCCAGGTCTGGACACACCTTAACTTGAACACGATTTGTTTACACTTTTGTCACATACTTTTTGTTGATGTTTTTATAAGACAGCATTGGAATATTGTATCACCATCCGCTTTACAATCAATGGAACTGGGATCAATTATCCCCTGCTTAAGCAGTTTACAACTCCTTTCTCAATTTGCCTGAAAAAGGCCTGAAACACACGTTCCATTACAATAAAAGACAAATTTAGGCAATTTCCGTCGAATTTTCTTTGATTAATTTATATTTTTGCTCATTGTTGAGACTTAATTAAAGTCGCATTTTCCATATAATTTACGCTCGAACGAACAAAGCTTGGAAAAAATTGAGTAAGTATCCAATAGAGTCTCTTAATTGGACTTCGGCTGTTTTATTTTTTTGTAACGAGCAAAAAATTTTCCCCTTTACGAGGTCAAAGGTATATTACTGTTTTTATTTATAGCTGGCATAAAAAGTAGGTCATTTTATCGTTCTAGATCGATACCTACGCTTTCCAGCTCTCGAAAAAAAAAAAAATTTGATACACAAAGTAAATTCACTAGTGATTGATACTCTAATAATTGTTATAATTATCATAACAATATAAATTATTTTATTTCTGTAACTAGGTTGGCACAAAAACATTTACACAACAAAAATTAAATTATGTTTTAAAACATGAGTTCGATGTTTCCTATCTGACTACTTTGAGAAGAAATACCGAAACAAACTCACACACTCCACACACACGCACAGTCACACCCCCGAACTACCACACACACACACACGCACCCCCACACACACACCCTCACTTAAAGTCCAGATGTAGGTAATCTTGGTCAGATCATGTGTGGACCATGAAGATTATTGTCTGAAATGGTCTTTTGAGGGAGGACAACACAGATTTGAGTGGACCTGTCCAGTCAGTGCTATGAGCTTTGGCAGCCATTGTTGCTTATATTATAATCTTTCCTTATTGTTTATCTAATTCTTTTACTGACTGCCTCATGGTCTAGTGGTCTCGCTACAGACTGCTGAGCATAAAAGAAAAGGCAAAATGTGGGTGTACTATAAGTACATTACTGCCTAACGCTTCTGGGATAACAGGTGTGATGTTATGTTATGTTTACTGATTATCGAGTTGCCTTCAGAGCTGTAATAGTATCATTATTTAGTCATCGTCATCTGCTTAGCCTTTTCCCAACTATGTTGGGGTCAGCTTCCAGTCTAACCGGATGCAGCTGAGTACCAGTATTTTTCATGGAGCGACTGCCTATCTGACCTCCACAACCCAGTTACTGGGTAATACGATACCCCTTGGTAAGACTGGTTGTCAGACTTTCGGGCTTCTGACTACCCATGACGCCTGTCAAAGATCAGCCGGGACCAACGGATAAACGTACTTTCCGACACACGGAGGGGTCTCGGTATGTAAAGATGGTAACCCATCCACAGACCAACCGCGGCAAGCGTAGCTTAACCTGATCGATCAAACTGTGCGGCTGTTATTATTTAGCCATTATTTAGTATCATCGTAAATTATTTCGTTCGGTTTCAAGCAATCGTAAAATTATAATTTCACTAAAACGATTTCCTGTAAAACGATTTACCCATATTGATCCTAATCTGTTACGGCTTAAAGCACCTCCTAAAGCTTGTCATGTCCCAAATTAATTACCGTTTTATGTAATAGGCCATTAACCTAATCGAGTAACCTGAAGATGTTCTACATCTTCGCCATTAAAACCTTTGACGTTGAACATTATGGTTGTTTTATTGAACATGGTAATTTCATGATTAGAAGTCAAAAGCTAAAGTGCGATTTATAGCAAGATACACAGTATCTTGCTATAAATCTATTTAACATCTGAAAGTTGTCTGTCTGTCTGTCTGTTACCCTTTCGGGCCTTAACGGCAGAATGGATTTTGATTAAATTCCGCACACAGGTTAATCATGCCCTACAGTGCTATTCTGTTAAAATCTCACAGTGAAAATATTGGTGAAGTGAACAGTCATTCCACCTGATGCTAGGGATTAACACTATTGATAGCTCACTTCACCCAAATTTTCACGGGAAGATTTTGACAGAATAGACAGTCTGGTTTAGGACATATAATGTTATACTTTTTATCCCAGTAGTACCTACGTTTCCGTGGGATAATTTTCGATTTCCACGAGGACGAAACTGGGTAAAAACTATAGTATAATATAATTATGTATATATTTTTATTTCTCCAGATTTTATGGCGGTAGTGACGTCATCAGTGTTAGCTAACGTAACGAACGGTCTAGTAAAGTAATGTGGGACTAAACCTGTTATACCAACAACATTTCATTACCTATAATATATAAGGTATTAACTTGTTACACGCGTCGGTTGCTTTTACGAAAACTACAGAATAATGTAGTCTAGCTTTTGGGGATGTTGTTAGCTTTGGTTTTATCGATAAGTCTGCTAATTTTACTAACGGCGGGAACACCATTGCCTTATTGGCAGGGACATTGACGCGCAAACTAACCATGAATTCAGCACATGATTCTACACCCTCTAGCGTAGAAACTGTTCGTTGCTTATCTGCTGTTTCATAGAAAAGTGCAATACCTACGCGATCAAAATGTATGTAACAGAAGATTTTTTTTTTCATAACCCTTTCTACGCTAGGCGTTCATGTGCTGAATTCATGGTTACAGTTTGCGCGTCGATGTCCCTGCTACCCTGTTTAGTGGCGCCGATTCCCTTGTTCACAAACTAAACTAAATTTAAGTTCAGTGCACCTTTTTCTTTTTATTTCATTAAGAAATGGACAGAAGATAAATATGTATTAGTTTTGTCAAATTAAGATACTCCATAGACAAGTTTCGACGTGATTAAAAACATGGCTACTAAAAATACGTCAATTTACGTCAGGTGCTGACTAACTGGACAGGACTAAACTAATATTTATCTTCTGCCCTTTTCTTAATGAAATAGAAAGAAAAAGATGCACTGAACTTAAATTTAGTTTAGTTTGTGAACAAGGGAATCGAAGCCAGTGACAGCGTTTCAGTTTTCACAAACACGGTGGCACGTGGCTGTACACACGAAGAAATATCAAACTATATTTCCAGCTGACCTAACTTTGTATAGGCTTTTCGTACAATGAGAAGTCGGCTTATACTAGAAATGTATAGCTAGATAGGGCGTCGTGCGTACCATACATAAACCCGCACTTTTTTCGCATGGGCATAGGCAATAACTGCATAACGTCACGTGCTACAATCCGTTCATAACTACCCTTTTTGCTTTGTCAACATTCTTACAACAGAGTCCTAAAATTCTGACGTTGTAAGTGGGCTCTAATCAAATACTTTTGTTATGGAAAATATTATCCTGAAAACACCGCCACTAACCATTTATTTTTCGATTTATTGATAACTATTTTACCAACACCGACCTTTTATTTTTTATTTTGGAAAAAATGAGGGCCCACCTATTAAAACAGCACTGGCTTGCGTTCAAGGACTATATTTTTAATAGACACAAAATGCTACTTTTGTTTGATAAACAGTGTTGCTATTCTATCACCATCTGCCTAGCCTTTTCCCAACTATGTTGGGGTCCGCTTCCAGTCTAACTGGATGCAGCTAAAAATTTAACATGGAGCGACTGCGACCTCCACAACCCAGTGACTTGGTGATACGTTACCCCTTGGTAAGACTGGTTGTCAGACTTTCGGGCTTCTGACCTAACGACTGTCTAAGATCCACGAATGACAGCCGGGATCAACAGCTTAACGTGCTTTCCGAGGCATTAAGGGCTCTTGGTATGTAAATATGGTCACCCATCCACGGTCCAACCGCGGCAAGCGTAGCTTAACCTGATCAATCGAACCGTGCGGCTGTTATTACTTAGCTACAAGCCCCTACACTAATTTAATAGAAATAATATTTATTTGCATAAAATATGGTACTTATATAAAGTCGTTTTAAAAATACATTATAGATTAAACATGTTTTGCTTATATCATAGCATGTAAATATTATAGGTTACATTAAAAAATGTTTCCCGTCAACAAACTCTTTTATGCTGTAAAACTGATTAGTGTTTATACATTTATGGATTTTATTTAAACACTCCTAGATCTAAAGTTTTTAAATCACTTGCAATTTTATTATATACCTGAATACATATGAGGGGCTTGTGGCTAAGTAATAACAGCCGCAAGGGTCGACCGATCCGGTTAAGCTACGCTTGCCACGGTTGGTACGTAGATGGGTGACCATCTTTACATACCAAGACCCCTCCGTGGCTCGGAAAGCACGTTAAGCCGTTGGTTCCAACTGTCATTTTTGGATCTTTGACAGTCGTTATGGGTCATCAGAAGCCCGAAAGTCTGACAACCAGTCTTACCAAGGGGTTTCGTATTACCCAGTGACTGAGTTGTGGAGGTCAGACAGGCAGTCACTCCATGTAAAATACTGGTACTTAGCTGCATCCGGTTAGACTGGAAGCCGACCCCAGCATGATTGGGAAAAGGCTAGGCAGATGATGATCTGAACAAACATGGCTAAACAGCTTTTACCATATTTAGCCGGTCTTGGTAAGTCATTTAACATCCCCAAGTACCTCATTCAGTTATTGATTCTTGTTTAAAGGCTCTCACAAACGTTTTTCTCCAATAAAAAGTTTCTGACGAATATTTTCGTTAGAACAATATTTGGTTTCAATCAATACTTTGTGCTTTAAATTCTTTATTGGATTCCAGCCCCATTTGTCCCACTTTGAACAAAATTTAACTACTTTCTGTTCGCTATCGCTCTTTTGTTGAAGTTTGGCATTAGAGTGTTGGTTTTGTACATTTCAGAGACGATAACGTTTTTACTGGAGTTAAGTACTATCAGAGTTTTATTAAGAAAATAATATTATTAGTACTCATTACTTGTTTAAGTGCTGATTTTTCAATCGACCGATAATTTTTATTCGTTGAATAAAATTGACGCCTGAGGGCTGATTTTTCAAAGTACTAGCTGCGGCCCGCGGTTTCACGCGCATAAGCGTCGATCCCGTGGGAGTATCGGGATAAAAAGTATCCTATGTGTTATTCTGAAGCATAAGCTTCGAAAGTTTTTATAAAAGTCTGTTCGGTAGTTTTTGCGTGAAAGAGCAACAAACATACATCCATCCCGCCATCCTCACAAACTTTTGCGTTTATAATATTAAGTAGGAAGTAGAATTCTTTTCCTCCATAAATATGTACGAAATCACTGTCAGTAGGTACTCAAGTAGTGTAAATTGTTTCTTAAGAACACTTCAAGAACTCGAGGGCTTGAAGACGTAGAACTTAATTTACGAAGGACCGTATTGATTGGAATGGCGTCGACTTATCATATTTTATAATTTATTTTATTGAGTTTTGCAACTACCTCGTTGGCGTAGCGGTCGTAGGCGCTATTGCTGAGCATGAGCTCCTGGGTTCGATTCCCGGGTCAGGCAAAGTGTTATTGGGATGGGCCATCTGGAATTTTCCAGTAGCGCAGCCCGAAGTCTGGATTTATTTTTTATTTAAAGTCGGTTGTTTTTTTTTTTTAAGTTTTTTTTGTTAAAGTTTTAACTCCTTTTTTACTTAAAGGGAGTAATTTTGTCAAGCATTTATCGCCACACCAATTAGTCCTTTTTACCTGAGCCACCATCAATCCTAAGTTACCATAGCCTCTTCTACCCATTGCTGTAGCATAGAAAGAAAATAAGCAAAGACTGAAAATATCTGATTATACAAATACAATATTTAAATGATTGAATCATTAATTCTGTACCGTCGGAAACGACCCTCGCGTTCGAGCTTGCAATTCAATGAATAAGTAACAGTGAACAAATCTAAGACAATAAAACCAACCAAGCCTTGTTCCCCACCATAATAACCATTCCTCAACCAGTATCCTCCTGCAAATTAACTAAAGCCTGCCCCATAATACCACAGCGGTTTACCTGAACAATAATTGAAAATATAGTCATTTGAATATAGGTATCTTGTAGCTCGGCTGAAGCCGAGATTAGACCCGCCCGGCCCAATTACAATGAGCTGGTACCCATACCGGTAGCTCAGTTATTTTTATACGCAATAAATCCATTACACATTGGACTGTGAGTCTGTTACACAATTCATTAATGTAGATTAGACGTATGACGTGTTTTAAAATCATGAAAAATGGCGAAATGTTTGTTACGTTAGCATAAAAATTAACATCACATCACGCTTGTAATCCACGAAGGGCTAGGCAGGAGTGCAGCTATAGTTCATCTATGTCTCACCAGTTTTTAAAAGTCCCATGTAATTAGTTACCTACCTATTGACGAAAACAAGAATGGTACAATCAAGTGTGGTCCGATTTTACGTAGGTACCAAATTATGTTTTTTTTTTTACTAGCCTTTGATGTCCCATTGCTGGGCAATGGCCTCTCTACTCTCCTTCCATCTCTCTCTGTCCAGAGTTGCCAAGGACCAATCTTTATTAAAGGAGCCCAGATCATTGCTCTGTAGTAATTTCGCGAATTAGTAATTCCTAGACTAAACCCCGTCATCTCCGCCCAGACGGAGAAATAGTGTATTACCACTGTTTTTTTGAAATTTCAGCCAACATATAGTTCGGCATAATATTTCAGGTTCAAAACACAAATACAGTTCAATTTTTAGACATGAATAAGCTAAATTAACATTACCATGTTGTCTTTGTTTTGTCTATAGCTCCGATCTACCTCACCAAGCCATATTATCGTCGTAAAAGCTAATTTGAATACATTAGTTCGACAATGCCGAACCTGAAATGTCTCCAGTATTGACTGAAGCGGGTATTGAACTTTAGCTTAATCCAATTTATATCCCGTAACAAATCATGTAAACGACAATTTAAACGGAAAGTTTTAAAGTTTAAAACCACTTGGCAAATATGTATTTGAATATTTAAGCGCAAATAGAAGCCGATTTCCATTAGGGTACTAAGTACATAAGCGGGGGTACACTTGCAAGAGAAAGATTTTCTAATCTTTTTTTTAAAAGAACTTTTACATATAGTACTTCTAAACTATAGAACGCCACACCTGCTATGATCCTTACATACTCCTTTTGTTTCGTTTACATTCATAATTATATCTGAAGGTCAATTCTCGTTATTTAAAACGTTTAAATCTAGTCGCAGTCTCATCTCAGCGACAATTAATGTCAAAAGCTTGTCAAAAATGTAGGGAACTTACAGCTATTTTTGACAGATTGAGACTGGGATCAGACTGTGAACGTTCTTAAAATTACGGGAATTGCGTCTCAGTACATATACGCACGCCCGGTTACGATTACTACGAACCTTACCTTACTGAAGGACATGGTGATGTGTGCGGACATGGTGATGGGCGGCCTAAAAGGGCATTTATAGTGACCTTATTGGTGAATAAGGTCACTATTTAATGTCCTTCTAGGCCGTCCCTTCCCGGCGTTTCCAGTCACATCTGCCTTGTTAATACCTTTTATTAGTAACTTTTTTTTTAAAGAATTTGTCTGTTAAAGTTGCGTCCGATGGAGAGCTATTTAAATTGGATCTTATAGAACTTGTAAATGATGGTCTGGTTTATATAATTTAACGATATAGGTACTCAGCTGTCTAAACTATCATTCCATGTTTAGACTCGCGATCGAGAGGTTGTTATTTCAAATCGAATCGTAAACCCACTTCTAGTACAAACAAAACCATCATATAATTTGTTTTGTTTAGTTATTTTCATTCTACTTTTTGAACTCGGTTATATTTATACTCTCGTTAGATTTATTATATGTAAATATCTCTAGTGCATAATATAAAACCGCATTTTTACTTTTTTTGATGTCATGCCAAAACTGCGGATAACAAAATATTATGACCGCAAAGCTACTAAAAATCTAAGAAAGAAAAGTAAATCCAAGATGCATAGAAAACGTACCTATCTTAAACGATTTTGACAGATATAGCTTTTTACAGCGGTAGACTTTGCGGCTTTGAAACGTACTCGTCTCCAGCTCTATTCATAACATATAAAAAGTTCTTCTCTATGAAGTTTAACATTTTATGAGATGTAAAATAACAACAAACAAAAACTCTTAAAGCGCGTTGGGTTGGTGATAACGTCACAGTCGCGGGATACACCTGGATGAGGGACGCATGGAACCAAGAAGTATGGCAGAAAAATGGGGAGGGCTAATACCTAGCAGTGCGTGATTCCGGGCTGAAATGATGATGATGAAACAAAAATGTAATTAAAAAAAAAACCCACTTGTACGATTTATTAGCTTACCTATTCAAAAGACTGAAAATACTTTTCCTAGCTTCTGCTTTAGGTACCTAACACCAGATAAATACAAATAAATAAAGAGCGGTAAAATTGTATGGCATGATGATTGTATGAAAGATTTGGAATACACCTCAGAATGAGGTGTATTCCAAATCTTTTCCGAAGTTTAATTCAACCTCTCGACTTTTCTCTGCAAGAATGAAAATAATGTTTTAGTCTGTGACTGTGTGATTCCATCGTTAACCCAGACTTTTTAATAATAAGAGGCAGCTTCTGGGCACGCCCGTTCCATCATAGACCTCATCCATCGCTTTCCATCACGTGTAATCGAGGTCAAGGGCAGGCCCATTCAGCAAAAAAATAAAAAAAGAGCCTGAGAGAGATGAAATAACGAATCATAAAATTGTAGCAGTCACTGCCCGACAGCTCAATCAAGTCACAGCGTACGGTTTTGTCACCTCTATTTCCCACTCAACCCTAGCATAGCTACGGCTTGTCGACGCCACAGCGCACCAAATTACTTCAGCGTCCCCTCTACGAAAGTTAATCGGATTTAAGCCGCTAATCACACGACATTGAGTGGTTTTCGTTAAACAAACATGGCGCTTGACAAGACTTATGGCTGTTATAAGTAGATTTTGTCGACAATTTGAAACGCGTCAATGCATGGATGAAGTAAAAATTTTGTATTTATTTTTGGTGTTATTTTTTTAGATAATTGATTTTTCTTCGCTTGTCTTTCATTATGGGAAACTCTTGTCCAGCAGTGGACATTTCAGAGTTATTATGGTTCTTATAATAAGGAGTTGAACTGAAAATAACTTAAATGATAATTACATATTTTGGATATCAGCTCGGGTTATGGCCCTCTTCCTATGGCTCACTCATGTGTACAATGCTCTTGGATGAGTAAACAAAGTCAATTGATGTAAACCGTTTATGCTAGCAAGTAAAATTGACTTGGAAAAATTGGATTATATCGTCGATCGTATTTACTAGGGCAGGGCATTAGAGTATAGGAATAGGTACTTATACCAAGTACCTATTCCTATATAATATAATCTAGGTGACATGATTATTTATTATGTGCGATGGTGAAAATCAGGTTGAATATGGTCCAAATTATAATTAACTATTTACTAAGGATTTAAATGCTAACCACTGTTAGTAGAAGTTTAGTTTAAAGTCAACAGTGATTTGACCGATTTAGAATAACATAACAAGGGGCCCGTGGCAAAATAATAACAGCCACACAGGTCTATCGGTCAGGTTAAGCTACGCTTGCCGCGGTTGGTCTGTGGATGGGTGACCATCTTTACATACCGGGACCCCTTCGTGCCTCGGAAAGCACGTTAAGCCGTTGGCCCCGGCTGTCATTCGTGGATCTTTGACAGTCGTTACGGGTAGTCAGAAGCCCGAAAGTCTGACAACCAGTTTTACCAAGGGGTATCGTATTACCCAGTAACTGGGTTGTGGAGGTCAGATAGGCAGTCGCTCCATGTAAAATACTGGTATTCAGCTGCATCCGGTTAGACTGGAAGCCGACCCCAACATATTTGGGAAAAGGCTAGGCAGATGATGAGAGTAACATAACATAATTAGCCTACAATGTTCCCACTGCTGGGACACAGGCCTCCTCTCGGTGAGACGGAGTGAACCGTAAACCACTACGCGGGCCCAGTGCGGATTGGTTGGATAAAGAATAGATGACCTCAATGGTGAAAACTCTACCGATTATTAAGTACTATTTGAATAATTGTTTGATAACAACACAAATTGACTGATATACGACCGTCCAATTTGTCATCGCGAATTTCAAATAATGAGAACAACTTTACTATTGATTGAGCTATTCCCAAAAGTAATAAAGAGATTCAGTATACTATGTATTATTAATCATGTTTTCAGTACTAATGGAGCAAACAAAGTTATATTCAGACTATACAGCTCACAAATCCATTTGCAACAAAACATTTCGGCTTTACGGTTTAACAGACATTTGTATTCTCATTAGGCATTCGCATTTTCATGAATGTTAAAGTTTAGTGTTAATGTATCTATGCAATTAGAGGTGGTATTCAAAATATTCTATTCTACAATGTGTTCAGATTTTGCATTTTGTTGCAAGACGATAATTTCCAACAGTGTATTCCGCCAAAAAACACAAATGTATCGCAAATACACGAAATAAATTGTATGCAAAAATAGCGCTTTATTTATAATGTATCAAGATACGTCATTTAGAGAATGAATAGTGTTAGATGCCAAAACCATGTCAAAATAACTATAACTCTTGTCAATTTTCTTTATAGCTGTAATGTTTTTAATGAGACATTTTATTTTAGGCTGTGTGTTTGTGGGTTGCACTGATTATATTGATGTCGTAAGATTTTTATAAATTTTATGCAATGTCGTCCACGTGATAACACAGTAGTAACAGTAACAGTCAACCGCACTGCCATGGCAATATAGAGGTATGAGGAACAGGGTGTAAAGTCATCCTCTATAGAAAAGGGAGGCTCCTCCGACCAGACTGGTGTTGTGTCTGGCGGGCAATTGCCCAAAGATTGATGTTGGGAAATTGTAAATATATATATTTTATTTTGATGCTTAAAATGAAAAAAGCAGCATGCTTAACATGCTTAAAGCAGCTTTTTTTAAAATGCTTTTTTGATTATGCTAATTGCGCGGTAAACTCTGCTTGCGAGATGCAGGATTTGCGTGACGTCAGTGTGACGCGTTGTTCGCATGTGGCGTTGTAGATACCGCTACAGCAACAATGTGACCCTGTGGCTATTATTTCATAGCATTCAGAGCAATGAAGTGTTACTAGTGACGTGTAGTTCCTCGTTCGTCTAGTAGTCGTAAGCGCTACGGCTGAGCATTATATTCCCGGATCGGGCAAAGTATTATAGTAGCCTGGAGTCTGAATTTGTGCAAGGTTGATGGCAATAGACTCGGCCCCTATTACATGGGACTGAAACATAGCTGGCGAAATTCTGGGTGTACTATAGGTACACCTCTGCCTAACCCTTCTGGGAATGCAGGCGTGATGTTATGTTAGACCATCCTTAAAAAAAAGGTCGTTTAGTAACAAGTGCCGCATGTCAGACGACCATGGAATAAATAAAGACTATTACTATTATTAATTGCGCGGTAAATTTTGCTTGCGAGATGCAGGATTTGCGTGACGTCAGTATGACGCGTTGTTCGCATGTGGCGTTGTAGATACCGCTACAGCAACAATGTGACCCTGTGGCTATTATTGCATAGCATTCAGAGCAATGAAGTGTTACTAGTGTAGTTCCTCATTGGTCTAGTGACGTAAGCGCTACGGCTGAGCATTATATTCCCGGATCGGGCAAAGTGTTATTTTTATCATCTAGAATATCTCCATAGTAGCCTGGAGTCTGAATTTCTGCCTGGTTGATGGCAATAGACTCGACCCCTATTACATGGGACTTAAACATAGCTGGCGAAATTGTGGGTGTACTATAGGTACAACTCTGCCTAACCCTCCAGGGAATGCAGGCGTGATGTCATGTTAGGTCATCCTTAAAAAAAAGTTCGTTTAGTAACAAGTGCCGCATGTCAGACGACCAATGGGCCCCTCTTAATGGCAAGCGACATCGCGGCAGGCGGAAACGGAGATGGCGGAATGAGCTGGACTCCTTCAACAAGAACTGGTCCTCAGAAGCTTTATACAGAGAGAAGTGGAAAGAGAGTAGGGAGGCCTTTGCTCTGCAGTGGGACATCACAGGCTTTTAATATAGTAAAAAGGGCAACGCTACGAGTATGTCAGAAAAACAAAGTCTTTCAATTTTCATAACGTCAAAAGTAAAATTATATAGACAGCTTCATCGTGCAAAAAAAACATGTGGAAAATATTGGCGTAAATCCGATTTAAATATTACCATTTTATACAAATCCAAGAGTTGAATGCACTTTATATTCGATTACTCATTCATATTTATGTATGAGATTTAAATTTTGGTAGAATTTTATTTTAAAATGTTATTGTCTTTGTTATGGTGTGCTCAATAGATCAACTGTGTCTACACTTAAGGCTGAGATCAGCCAAAATTCCACAATTTCTGAATTCCCGTCTTTATAACCAGTGAGTTCTGACCACCATGACGTACTACGGTGCTGAGACGTGCACGCTGAGTTGCACGGAGAGCCATGGAGCGTTCCATGCTTGACATCAGGCTAATAAACCGAGTTCCAAACGTCGAGATACGAAGACGTACGAAGGCGTTCGATATCGGAAAGCATATTATGGATCTCAAATGAAGTTGGGCAGGATACCTAACAAGCCGTAGTGATGGCAGACAGTAGAGTAAGGGTGTGACAGAGTGGCGTCCGAGGACTAGCAGACAAGATGGGCAGAAGACATTGCTGCCATCGCGGGCCAAAACCTGGATGAGGCCTATGCCCAGCAGTGGGCGAAGTCGGGCTGTGTATGATGATCATGACACTTAGGGCAGGAATTACTTGTTTTTAATTTAACCTTACTACTGATTCCGTCACTTTATCTGTAACTGGTCTGTTATCATGAGCGCTATTATTTTTAACCACCATTATCTTTACTACTAGCTTCTGCCCGCGGCTTCGCCCGCGTGGATGTCGGAAATTATCCCACGAGAACATTATTGTTTACTTTCGATCCTAGGTGTAAATACTGAGTTTCGAGTAAATCGGATCACGCGCTAAAATTCTTTCATACAAACTTCGAAACCCGCCAATGGTTGTTTAGGTAAACAAAAATTAATAAGCTTTTCCGGTAAGAGACAATTTTTGAAAAACCCTTAAAACACACACTTTTAATGTTTGTTTTAAGTATTAGTACTGAGTTTCGAGTTAATCCGCCCGAGCGGCTTAATTTTTTTTCTTACCTATTAACTTTTTCACCCCCTAAATCCTCTGTGAGGAGTTTTTTTTTAACTAAAAGTGCCAATCTGTATTAATTACTGAGCGAAATATAGCCAAGTATTAAGTTTATTAACCAGAGGAAAAATATTTTTCATATAATTTGTATCCCCGCTTTTCACTCCCACAAGGGTGGAGTTTTGAAAACAGTTGAAACTCGTTTGGGATGTATTCATAACTTGATTCAAAGATTAGTTATAGCAATTTTCGAGTTAATCAAGCCACGCATTATAATCCTCTCCTGTAAAATTAACTACCCCTTTTCACCCCGTTAGAGGTAGATTTTCAAAAAACCTTGATACATGTTATTCTTTATTTTTGGTCTTAAGTATAAACACTGAGTTTCGAGTAAATCGGACCGTGCGTTCAAATTCTTACACACAAACTTTAACACTCTTATATCCCCCTTTGAGGGGTAGTTTTGAAAAGCTTATAATGATAAACTTTATTACTTACGTAGGCAAGTATTCTTGCCAAGTTTCAAGTTTATTAACCTATAGAATAAGATGTTTCTAATAAACTGTATCCCCGCTTTTCACCCCCACAGGGGTGGAATTTTGAAAAATCGTTTAAGATGTGTTCATAGTTGACTCAAAGATTATTTATACCAATTTTCGAGTTAATCAAGCCACGCTGTAAAATCCTCCCCTGTAAAATTGACTACCCCTTTTCAACCCGTCAGGGATAGATTTTCGAAAAACCCTGATACACATTATTCTTTACTTTCAATCTTAGGTATAAATACTGAGTTTCGAGTAAATCGGACTGCGCGCTAAAATTCTTCCATACAAACTTTAAAACCCCCCAATTCCTTGTTAGGGGGTAGTTAAGCGAAAAAAAACTGTTAATCTTCATAATTTATTTAGATAAGCATTCGTGCTAAGTTTCAAGTGTATTAACTCAAGGAATAAGATTTTTCTTACAAACCAAATCCCCCATTTCACCCTCTTAGGGATGGAATTTCGAAAAATCCTTTCTTAGTGGATGCCTACTCTTCACGAAGAACATATCCTCTAAATTTCATGTCTCTAGGACCAGCGATTTACTGATGACTATGACTGACTGACTGATTGACTGATACATCAACGCACAGCCGCGTTGATGTATCAGTCAATCAGTCAGTCAGGACTTTGAATTTTATATATTTAAATAATTGTTATCATTATGTGACTATCAATTTTGTTGTCACTAACTTCATGTCACCTGTCAGGCCAGCCATTTTTAGATGCCCACTTAATGCTTCATACATTCTTAAAAGCGATCGGTTTTAAAAACGATCGTATACAATCGTAGAACGTTATTTTCCAAACTTAAAATTAATTCCCAATAGAAACTCTCATCAAATCCCACGACACCAATAAACTTTTTCACTAAAAGAATTAAAAAGATCCCATAAAAAATTCATACGTCCAAACAATTCTCCTCGCTGGTACGATTAACCCCAAAAGCCCCGCTGAGGCCAAACCACGCCGGTTTCAATTAGAGCCACATGTCGACCATTACCGCGACATGACCCATATGCACTGGAACTACGTAGCACGTACTTTTAGTTTTTGTTGCAAGTTTGGATGTTCAGCTGAAAAAGGAATTGTATACACGTGGTCTGGAGCAAGGTAAAGGTTACCAGATGTTTGGAACAAAGTTCTTTAACGGAGCTTGCGGTAGGAGTAAACTTGAGAAATCGTCACGTAACGAAAAGGCGTTATGCCCCTTCCATGGGAGTTTTTATTTTTTATAATAGAAAGAGCCAGAGGGAGAGAGAAAGATAGTTTTGAAGGTTTTCGAGGGTGCTGAAGCCGATAGTAAGGTCGAAATGAAAATCCAAGATGGAGCTTACGGAATTTTTCAAATTATTCGTCATTTTGACATTTACGCGGCCGCCATCTCGGACCTTCATTTTGAACTTTGGGGTTCCCTGACCACACACTTTTTTTTTTGTTTATGAGTAATAATTTGTAAGTCTCTTGTCGCTATAAAATATACTATCATTATCATACGGCGGTAGCTAAATTTGATTTCATATGGGCCTATACCATGTGTAGACAACCTTCTTGCCCATTCTTCTCCATACGAAAACTGCCTTTTGGAAGGGGCGACTAGAATCAATTTTATTTTAATGTAATGTTTGACGTTCAAAAGTGCCTTTTATGTGCCTATTTGAAGTAAATGATTTGACTATTGACTTTTATGAATTTTGACAATTAAATAAACTGCGTATATCTAATGACGTTCTCAGTCTGCATAATATGAAAATTCAATCAAGTATATCCAACAGTAGCTAGTCAAAAATCGGCAAAACCCATAGTTGGCCCACGACTATTTAGTTTGTTTGAAAAAAATCACTTGTTTCATTTCGATGCAAGGATTTATTTAATAGTTTCAAACTACTGTTATGTATTACCAGTGTTTCCATTTATTGTTGTCTCCAACATGTATATGTACATAAAAGGAAACGTTTTTTATTTGGGACAGCAACAAATCGGCATAATTGCAATAGAAACGATAATAGCTACAAAAAATGAATACTGTGTCGCAGCTATCAAAGTCCGTCAATTGCCTACCTAATAGTCACTAGTAGCCCAATACAGAAAATATTGTGCCTCTTCTTTGCATTATTATTATTGGTAATAATATTACTAGCTAGCTATTGTGTGGTTACATTCTAATCAAACTTAACTAAGAGACAATTATCTGAAAAAACATTGACAGTTTTTAGGAGCGCTTCACCACCGATTAGTCGACACAATACCAAATATTTTTATCACAAGACAGATGAGGAGTCACCTTTTCAATATTAAATCGGGTAATACCCCATTTCATTTTCCGGATACCATTAAAAATGTTTTCAGTACTTTGGATTCCAATTTTATTACGCGATCTATCTATTTCCGGCTTCCCAAGGGTTTGGGACAGCGGCAGTGGAAGATACCTTTTCATTACGGAAAAAGTTCTGAATGTTTTAATCAAATACGTACATGGGGAGTATTTCTGGCTTTGGATTGTTATAGTCATCATATTGAACGACTTTTGTTTGATATCCCGATTAACCCCTAGAGTGCAGTGAGGGCCATACGACCGTTTTCAATTAAAGCCATATGGAAGTTATTACGTGCTTCGACCCAGATGCACTATAACGTTTCGTATCTGAGCAATTGGTAACTTTTTTCTGAACGACAATTTAAAAAGTTTCAACGGTTCAAAGGAGAGCCATTTCTGAGGTGGATGAAGCAGTTTTATGCTTCAAATAAAATACAATTATGAAGCCAATTTTAATTTGTTAAATTTTTAACGGATATTTTTTACCTTTCTACTACTTGATTCTTTTGAGAATTTAACAAAGGAATTTCAAGAGAAATTTCGTCGACAGCAAAGGAATGTCTATTATTTTATGAAAAAGGTAAACACAAAGTTTTTGCAGAAACAAAAGCTGTGCCTTAACCGTATTACAGTTGCAGTTACATAAAAGTGAATGACAAAGGAAATAATAAAATGTAACCTTGAATAATTGTGGTGTAGATACCGGATATAAACGCAACATCGCGACATCACCGGGCTGTTTCCGGGTTCTTATTATTAATGAGTTTAAAGAACGTAAAAAGGTTACGTCATTCGTCTTTAGTAATATTTTAAAATCCTGAGCCATCAAGTTTTCTTTGTTTTTCGTGTACTTTAGGTTAGTTTCCACATAATCTTAATCTTCGACAAATATGAGCTTACTATGTTGTAAAGTATTCATTATTTTGGTACTTACTTAACTTTAGCAATCACATTCAAAACTAAGTCTTTATTTATACATAGTCTACATATTTTTTCTTTAGTTTTAAGTTGGCCTGTAAACTGTACATGTACTTAGGCTTAAAAATTAACATAATTTTAGTTCATGTGGTGTTTACCTATAAGTAATTGTTACACTGCTCAAAGTTTTTAAAGATGTTATTTTTATCAAGATGTAAACAATTGTTGGTGAACCAAATAAATGAATAAATAAACTAGTTTCTGACCGCAACTTCGATCGCATGGAAGTCGTAAGATACAGAATATGCTAATATAACAGCCACATATTTAGAAAACTCACTCGGCCCTGGGACCCACTGCGTCGCATTGCATTGCCCACCTTCGCTATTATTTCGTTTTCATATAGCGTTTTTTCTGGCTTTTTTTCTTTATGTATGGCTCCTATAGCCTATAACCTATATTTATCAAATGTTAGAAGATTTTTCAAATCCGTCTGGTAGTTCCAGAGATTAGCACGCTCAAACAAAAAAAAAACAAAGTGTTAAGCTTTGTTATATTACTACAAATATATTACTTACCTTTAAAACCAATCAGTCGTTGCGTATGATGCCGAAGACAACTAAGCATGGGTGCCACTGTCAGCAGAGTATCAAAAAACATTGCTAAGAAACAACGAATAAACCCAAGTCAAAGAAAATTAAAGGCAGAATTATTTCCACTTTTAATTGAAGTACAATTAAACATTTCAACTGTATTTAAACCAGATCCAAAGAACCACGAGGCCATTGAAGTCGACGACAATACAGTTACCGTTAAAGATTTAACAGACGGAGATAAGGAACAAAACCTCCAGAGACAATTACAAAGCCACCTCTTTCCTTTTTCCTCGAAATACGACAATCTGTAAACGGGGAAAGGAAATAGAAAAACAAAATGAAAGCTTAACAGACATAATAGAACAATTAGTCGTTCGTCGAAAGGGGCTGCAATAATAATTAGATAGCAGTTAAAAACAAGGCTGCTAAAGATTCTTTTTTATTTAAGTTTAACTTGTTGCTCGATTGAGATTGGGATGGAAGCAAATAAGAGGATAGCTTGAGAAAAAAAATAATACTAAGCTGAAGGTATTTTTGTAGTAAGAAAGAAAAGAAAGAAAACGCATTTATTGCGACTCGTACAGGAAGATCAGAAACAACACAAGCAATAGTTTGTTATTTAAGATTCTATGCAAGAGTAAAGTGGGCGGAGAAATGAGGAAAATGTCGTGAGGAAAGTTTTGAATATGAATGTAGATGGCTATAAGAGTAGGGGAAGACCAAAGAAACGATATATGGACTGTGTCAATAATTATATGACTGGAAGGAAGACTACCGAGAATATGACTCATAGAGAAGTATGGAAGAACAAGACACGTTGCGCAGACCCCAAATCAATGAGGATAAAGGCGGGAAGGAGAATGATGATGAGTAAAGTCCACCAGGAAGCATGATGTTTTCTTAAAGACAGTCATTAATCTTCAACTGTGTCATGCAAGTATGTATATAACTGTCTTATAATTAAGAAATATAATATGTATATTCGATTCATAGTGAGAAAGAACATCTTAATGCAACCTCGTTCATATAATTATACTGGAAACATATTTTGGTCTTTCTACAAAAGAAGAGATACATTATTACGTAGCCATGAAACATCTGTGTCCAACTTGTGTATATATTACATATTCATCCAGAATATACCTCTTCCATATCTGTAATAATAACGTTAGGTTGCAAATTCAATATCCACTCGAACGTACGTGGTAATTGATATAATATATATGTAGGTCGGCATAAATATGCGTGTAGCCTACAAACATGGGCTGACTGATAAAACTGGGGATATTTATTTTATTGAAGGAGGACTTTCAAAGTTCGACATAATTATCCTATTGCATACATCAATATTTCTGGATATTCACATTATTAACTACGAGACCCTGCGGTTCGATCGGGTAAATTGTTGAGGTTAAGCAACGCTGAGGGCGGTCCGCGGAGGGGTGACCTTTTATTATAAAAAACGCATGTTAAGCTGTTGGTAAGACTGGGAGCCGATCCAAACATAGAAAAGGCCAGACAGATGCTAATGGAGGGAACACAAATCATTCCTTTTCCTGTCTTAGCAAAGATCATTTTTCTAGTGGAGTCCTGCTGGTGTGCGTTGCCCCAAGTTTTCTTTGGATTTATTACTCCTTACTTCTTACAAACATAAAGTTAATTATTATGCCCCTAAGTAAGTCCCTCGTTTACCCAGTCATACTGTATAGTTCTGTAGTACATTACATTACATGGAAATGCATCAATATTCATGCCGCGGGCGAGAACTATACGTAGGTAACTGTTTCATGCTACAGCGAATTCCTATGAATGCATTTCTCAAAATTAACCGGTCTATTAAGTTCGATTTCAGTAGAAAGGACTCGGCAATGTTGAATGGTTTTGTTATTAACGCGCCTGTAATAGTTCAGTTTCAATGCTGAATGGGCTTCAATAATAATAGTTTACTTTTGTGGCTCCGAGAGATTATAGCCAATTTTGGTGTAACAGTGAGTCGACAGCGATGCGAAGGGAGTTTTTGATGCCATATTTTAGTTTGTTAATAGTTTTAGTTAGGTTGGGATATTATATTTTTATTTTAACACTTTGTTAGTTTATTATGCATAAGAAGTTTAATCAGAGTATATATTTTATTCTTCTTAATAAATCACTATCTTTCCTTTTGCTCTTGAATAAGTACACATGAGTCTCATTTTTTTGTCGAAAAATTCCAAGCCCTTTTCATTTACTTATAACTAATGGTCTCTCTTTATATTAGGCTAACCAATGCTCTGCTTTTCAGGTTTCCATTCAACGACTTTTTTGGCGAAATAGCTTTAGCTTTGGATTCCTAAGAAAGTGGTGAACAGTCACACAATAACGGTGGTGTCTAAAAACACTCTGTATACGAGTATATACACACTCGTATACAGAGTGTTTTTAGACACCTTAATGTTAAATACTTGTGAAAATGACAAATTTTCATGGTAGCCGTTATTATATGAAACCAAAAAGTCAAAGTCAAATAATTAATTTCAAATAGCCACATAAAAGGCATTTTGAACATAAAAAATTATTCTATATATTATTATTATTATTATTGATTCTAGTCGCCCCTTCCAAAAGGTAGTTTCGTATGGAGAAGCATTAGCAAGAAACTCAACCGTTACTCTTTTAAAAATGCAATACAACATTTTACAATATTTTGTATACATTAATTTTGTAATTATATGTGAAGACGATGCGACTAGAATAAAGCATAATACATAAATAATCGCTCTTAACGATGAATTTGTATCAACAACTTCACATGGACCTTTTTTGGTACTAGAGTTTTAATCCTCAATACACAATCTTACACGTGCGTCTGCATCATCATCAGTATCCTCTCACTGGAATCTAAATTGAAATTGTTTCATAATGTGCACATTGCAGCGTAGTCTGATGTCTGACGTCACAACACATTTACGAACGTTGGAGAATTGAATGCAAACAGATTCAGTTTCTATAAATGACTTGTTTACTGCAGTTGATAACTCGGTCAGTTTCCGTTCCATTCCTAACACATTTGTTTACATGTTGTCATCATGGAGGAATTTTGTCATCGCTATTGGTACACGCGGCGACACATCAAGCTATACATTTACAGTTTTAGGTTTTTGTACAGTCAGAAATCAGCTTATAGGTAGTGGTTACGTATCGCTCGATGTGTAGCCGTGCGTACTATGGTATGTACCCGGTCATAAATATGGTACCTCGCATTTATGAATAAAATTGTCTTTGTGTAGTGTCTACATCACCTCCAATTAGTGATATGCTGGTGCCTAAGTAATAACTGCCGCACGGGTTTGATCCATCAGGTTAAGCTATGCTTGACGCGGTTGATCCGTGGATGGGTAACCATCATTACATACCGAGACTCCTCCGTGGCTCGGAAACCATGAGTAGTAGCACGTTCGAACAGCTCGCCCGTGCTACTACTTCGTTTTCGTATCGCGTCGTATCCCATAGCTGCTATGGGATACCACGCGATGGGTCTGTTCCGAAATTACACACAGACCGAAGCTAGTTAATTTAAATAATAACATTCCCACCTTTTGATGAATCTTTCGAGCTTTAAATTTCATTTTTAAATAAAGTTTTACTTAGTGGTTAGTAACACGAGTAGGTAAGTATTTCAAAATTTAATATTATTCTAAGCCACCACTTTGTTGTACATTCTTGTTGTTTTCTAACTTGGATACCCTGTTTTGCTTGTATTAAAATAGATTCTTTTAAAACTTACATGGTTTAATTACTTAGTTTACTTAAACTTGATTAAAATATTCATATACCTTCGTCTAGTGAAAGGAATATTGTTGTTGAATTCAAATAATTGGAAATATACTTAAAAGGCTTAACACTAGACAATAGGATTATGAATTTACTGCAATGATACAAAGCCTTTGTATTGCGTACTGAATGATTATTCCTTTGTGAAGTAATTAAGTGATACGTGAACATTAATTGGGTTTTGGACTGCGATGAAAACACATAAACCACGTTTTAGGGCTGTCAGTGTCATTATTTTCAGTCGAATGTTGACACTGACAGCTCTTTAACGCGGTCTAAATATGCTGATCGCGTTGACATATTGTGTGTAATTCGCACATAGTTAAGACTTAACAGAATCATACAATAAAAATGATCTCTCTTTTATTTACGTAAAGGTATATCGATCCAGTTAAGCATAAAAAAGAATTTAAAATAGATTCTTAACAAAATTCGCATCGGTCCTTCTTTCCGCATTACCCTAGAAACTAGAAAAGAGAGAAAAGTTGTTTATTTTACACAAACACAAGGCACATTACAAAAAAAAAAAAAATACAAAAATATACATATACAAAGGAGCCAAAAGCCTCGTGCTCAAGCCATAAAAGGTTTACAAATTTGTCCATGGGCCCGGGACTAAAGACAGTACCCATTCATCTGTGTTGCGCTTGCGTCACTGGCAGATGACAACCAAAAACAGCAACCAAAATAAAAACATAAAATTGCAGAATGGAAAAATAACTACTTTTTAACAAACAGACAACAATAATAAGAACGCAATTAAAGCTAGCTTCTGCCTATTGCAAATTAGAAACATAATATACGAATCTTAGTTTGATCCTCAGTATTAAAAACAGCTTTAATGCACATGTGGAATGTTCAGACAAGCTCGTTTAATCTGCCCCATTTACCATTCAAGCGTTTAAATTCAGATTTTAATTCCCATTCTCGGCTAAAGAACAAAAGGGAACACGGAATTCTATTCGAAGAACATAAAACGCAGTGCACCGCTTTTATCACTATTACCTACAAATGACGGTCATAAATGGCAAGTTGACCTTTAGGTTTTAAATCGTAGCGTTGTGATTTCTTCGGTAATGTAAACATGGGTACAAATCGTTCGTAGGTAGGCACTGGCTGCTTTTAAACTTCGTACAAACGTGTTTGAGTTACGATTGCAATCTTGATGGTATTTATGTTGGCCACTTCATCGGTTCCAAGTTCGAACGGAAACCAACTATTGGTTTTCGGACAAATTACTGGCTGGTGAATCAGAATTTGTTTTTGACGCGACTTTCGTTTGTTTTTTTTAACTTATACCCTGTCCATTAGGTTAACCGTTTTTTGACAGCTGTCTTAGAACGTACATATTCCAGATTACGTAAAAGTTAACCTTAAAATGCGTAATAAAATAAATATATAAACTGCCTTATCTTATTGAATTATCTTATTTATGGCTTCTTACATACATTATAATACCGTACGTGTATCAATCATTGTATTGTGTGTTGCTGCAATCACTAGTTCCATCTGTCAAAAAACGGTTTACCTAATGGCCAGGGTATAATTCTGGAATCGTATTTGGAATTTGATATGCTATTCGACGTTGCACAATCAAGCTTTGCGTTATGTTATATGGCGCAAAAATTAATATAGGCGAAAAACTCGTATTTTTTGGCCCGGAATTGGATCTACGTACCGACATTCTGAATACTTTTTATTCGTGCATGGATTCTGGTCCCCGCGGACAAGCATCGTGAATTTCAGTGCCAAGCTCCGAGCAAAAGTTAGTGTTAATTAAAACCTGTTATAGCCCAAAACTAACTTTCGCATAATCAAATAAAATATTGTCCGGGTTTCCGTGTTTTTCTTAAAATAACGTTGATTTCAAAGGGTGTGTGTTTTCTTTCTTTGACACATATATTTTTCTTTGTGGCTTGGCTAGTTTCCAAGTCTTTTCAACGAGGAAGAGAGATACGTATAACTTTTGGGTCACGTTTTCAAGAACGGATGTAGGTGTATATCTATTCAGTGGTATGATTCCAATCGTTGCACTTATGCACGAATCATTAAGCTATTTGTGTTTGGTCGAAATGAAATTGTCCTCGATTAATTACATAATCAGCCTATAATGTTCCCACTGCTGGGACACAGGCCTCCTCTCGGTGAGACGGAGTGGGCTGTGATCCACCACGCGGACCCAGTGCGGGTTGGTAGATGTCACATGTCTTCGAATGTTTTGGCTCTAGGACGTGCCGGTTTCCTCACGATGTTTTCCTTCAGCGTTTTATTAAATCTTCCTTCTTCATTCATAGGGAACATAATTGTGGCCAGAAATTATTGCTTTGGTCATTCTGTAGTAGACAAGTTATATAGATATTTATCCTTAATTATGTAGCGTCAAATTAAATTAAAGACACCAGAGGTCATTAATCCAAAAAAAAAAACAAATCATATTATATTTTTTGTTATCGTGTTTAGACATCGATACCCATCACATTCGCGGAGTTTCGCTAGCAAATTTTATTTGACCCCATAAAAATAACCCTCTCTCACAGAGAGGAGGTCCAGTGTCCTAGCAACGGGATCATTATAGGCTGATTATCATATTATGATATAAACAACCTTGTTTGTCATTAGGTTAAATTAAAATAGGACTTATCTATGCAAGAAGCAAGGAAACTGACAGCGTTGCCATTCTTGCTTCAAGTAAGGATGCATAGAATTTTGTCCGGCTAATCGAATGTAATCTAACAAAGATTACTCTCCTGAATGAAGCTATCTTTCACAACAAAAAACAGCAGGTCATTAACCTAAGAGAAGGGATTATAAAAGCTAATTGCTCATTTCTGCTCCATTACCCCCCTAAGCGAATACCTACAGAGATTTAAAACTCTCAGAAACTTTCTCATAAAAATAAAAATATAAAGCTGTGAGTACCTACTCGAATCTCGAACCACTCTACGTAAGCCTAAAGGTTCATGCACACACATCAGGCACGTCACCGCGTTTGAGCGTGCTCGTGATGTGACGTTTACTGAGTGGTGACGTGACTGACGTGTCTGGCCGATGTCTTATCTACAAAATCTACTAAATTAGAGTGCCAGGTTACCACTGACAACCAGTGTAATTCATTTTGAAGGATATTGCTAATCCATTGCTTAATATGTTCGAAAAAATTGTCTGCTCAACAACCTTAATAATGTAATGAATGTTGATGAACTGTCAAAATGCAAGCGATTACTACTGATACTGTGTTACGCAATTACCCCGCCGATAGCTGAAAGTGAACCTTACGAAATCACCGTGTATGGTGTATGTGAAAAGAGTGAAAGAAAAGAAAGAAAGAAAAAGTATTTATTGCGACTCGCACAGGAAGATCATAAAACTGAACTAACCGAGTGGGTCGTAATATACTTTGTGGGGACCAATGCCGGTTGATGTCATATATTATCTTTTAATTTTTAGTTCTAGGACATACCGGGTGTTTCTTTATGATGTTTGTTTTCACCGTTTTGTGAACAGTTGTGATAAAATAAATTACACAAAGTAAAGTAGGGAAGATAAGATATTAGTGGGACTGTTTTTTTTTTTATATTTTTGGCGTGACTGATCAGTACCTTGAGGTTGACGTGACTGCAGTCATGTGTGTATGAACACATCGTGTGTGTATGAACCTTAATATATTTTTTTTTTTTATAAGAAAGTTTACCATAAAGCTGTGAGTACACAAACCGCTACGCAAGCTTAATTCACCCAAACCTTGTCTACAAAGTTAATTAGGCCGCTACTCAACTGCGGCGTTCTTAAATCTTATGAGAGTTACTTAGAAGAGGCAAGTATAAACATAATTATGCGTAGTTTTTAATAACGAAGGACTTGAAAAATGTCGCTGGATAATTAAATTTTGTTTTTTTTTTCATTAAGAATTGGTCTTGGGTTTCAGGTAGATCATATTTTTTGTCCTAGAATGCTATTATGGCCCACTCCCTCTCGAAGAGAGGAGGCCTGTGTCCCAGCAGTGGGAACATTATAGGCTAATTATGATTATGCATTATGCTGCATTTTTACAGATGTGGAAAACTCAAATATAAATTTTCTTAAACATAACAGAAGGCCAATTTCCGTAATTAAAACGTTTAAAAATTAGTCACAATCTCATCTCATGTCGCTGAGATGAGATTGCGACTAGAGATCAATGTCTAAAACTTGTCAAACATGTAGAAAAATTAGAGGTATTTTTGACAGATTGAGACTGAGATCTGACTTTGAACGTTCTTAAAATTACGAGAATAACCCAGTTTCCTGGGTAAAAAAAATATTATTATATTTAGTCCGTCAGTTAGATTATCGAAAAATAATGGACACGTATTGTCAAACATGTAGGAAAATTAGAGGTATTTTTGACAGATTGAGACTGATATCTGACTGTGAACGTTCTTAAAATTACGAGAATGGGGTAGTTTCCTGGGTAAAAAAATAATTACTATATTTAGTCCGTCAGTTAGATTATCGAAAAATAATGGACACGTATTCTCAAACATGTAGGAAAATTAGAGGTATTTTTGACAGATTGAGACTGAGATCTGGCTGTGAACGTTCTTAAAATTACGAGAATAACCCAGTTTCCTGGGTAAAAAAAATATTATTATATTTAGTCCGTCAGTTAGATTATCGAAAAATAATGGACACGTATTGTCAAACATGTAGGAAAATTAGAGGTATTTTTGACAGATTGAGACTGATATCTGACTGTGAACGTTCTTAAAATTACGAGAATGGGGTAGTTTTCTGGGTAAAAAAATATTTATTATATTTAGTCCGTCAGTTAGATTATCGAAAAATAATGGACACGTATTTTTTCTTTTGTCAATCAAACAAAAAATGACAATGATAAAGCGCGTCAAAATTTGGGAGTAGGGGGTCGTGACGTCACGCCTTGCTAAAAAGTGTAGCAAGGCGTGCGTCACGCGGAATTTTAACGGGCGATATCTTCATCATTTATTATATAATTAACAAAAGAAAATATACGGGTTCAATATTTTTTGATAATATAATTGACGGTCTCATTAGATTTTTTTAGGAAACTAGCCTCTTGCCTCTAGGTAAGTTTTTATCCTTCCATAAACCATGTAAAACAAAAAAATGGTAGCCTCATGTAAAATATTGAACCATTTATAACAACAAAAATATTGAAACAAACCTTTGTTAGGTATTTATTTTGACCTATCTACTAAGTTCGAAAAAGGATATAAATAATTAATTACGGTAAAACGGTCTGTCATTCAAAACTATGTTCTAACGTTTTGAAATCGATGAAATATTACCGTGAACTATATTTAGACACAGTTGAGCTATGATTTATTAACCCACACGTCATCTAACATTTTTACGTGTTTATATTTTTTGATTAATTATGTACACGATAAGGTCTGTAGTTCTTTTTACTACCGGTTTCCTAGGAAATTAATTATGTACACGATAAGGTCTGTAGTTCTTTTTACTTCCGGTTTCCTAGGAAATTAATTAATTTTCTATTAAAGTGCCGGAGGTTGTGCTCCGGTCTACACTTGATCGCTAATATATTATAACACTAGCAGCGCCCCGCGGTTTCACCCACATAAGTTTCGATCCCGTGGTAAAATCGGGATAAAAATAATCCTATATGTTAATCCTGGTTATAAACCACCATCTGTGTGCCAAATTTCATCCAAATCCGTTTTTGCACGAAAGAGTAACGTCCATCCATCCATCCATCCATACAAACTTTCACGTTTCTAATATTAGTAGGATAACTTCACGGCTGTATCACCCGAAGGGTTAAGCAGAGGTGTACCTGTAGTAAACCTACTTTTTGCCTGTTATGTTTAAGTCCCATGTAATATGGGCAGTTTGTACAGTCACTGATTTTTTTTGGTTTACTTTCGTATCTACAACTATAGTGGCTTTCTCCAACATGTGTAGTACCAAAATAAAAATGTATATTGTTTCCATCGTTAATGACCAGCTGGTCCTGCAAACCTGAGATTTGTTTTATTTTTATAAAAAATAATTTATACATAGGTGGTGGCCAAATGGCAAAGGCCGCGACTTAAGAGTTGTAGATCGTAGGTTCGAACTCAGACAGGCGCTTTATATTGTGTAAATTATTTCCTCACCGCTGCTCTCAATACGGTGAAGGGAAGTATCGTGAGGAAACCGGCATGTACTACACCAAAAATTCTAAGACGTGTGACATCCACCAACCCGCACTGGGCTTGCGTGCTGGTTTACAGCCTATTTTCTCTCACCGAGAGGAGGCCTGTGTTCTCGTAGTGGGAACATTACAGGTTGATTATGCTATGTAAATTAAACATGTAAGTACAGTCGACTAAACTTCGGTTAAATGATAAATGATTTTATTTTGTAAGTAGGTTTGTACAAACACTTTTACACGTCAATCATATTTTAAAACTAGATGAGGTCGGCGTTTCCTATCTGACTAGTCTGAGAAGAAAGGCCGAAAGAAACTCAGAGGTCACAGTCTCTTTTAAAGTCCAGACATAATCTTGGTCAGATCATATGAAGACCATGTAGGTCGATGTCTGAGATGGTCTTTTGAGGAAAGAACCATACAGATTGAGAGGACCTGTCCAGTCAGTGCTTGTAAAACTTTGACCGTGAGCTGGCCTAGCGTAGTAGGGAGTTTCAATAGAACAAGGGGGTCAGCTTACGCTGGCGTTTGGTTGATTGTCAATACTGTCGTACTGCCCATTGAACGTTTATTTGACTAACATCATCTGCCTAGCGTTTTCCCAACTATGTTGGGGTCGGCTTCCAGTCTGACCGGATGCAGCTGAGTACTAGTATTTTACATGGAGTGACTGCCTATCTGACCTCCACAACCCAGTTACTGGGTAGTACGAAACCCCTTGGTAAGACTGTTTGTCAGACTTTCGGGATGCTGATGACCCGTAACGATTGTCAAAGATCTACAAGACAGCCGGGTCCAAGGGCTTAACGTGCTTTTGAGGCACGGAGGCACCCATCCATGAGCCAACCGCGACAAACGTAGCTTAATCTGAACGATCGACCCGTGCGGCAGTTATTATTTAGCCATAAAACCCTCATTTGAATATCTACCACTACTACTAGTATTATAATTGTATACAATCAAGTATCAAGTATTTTCTAACTAAACAGACAGCTGTGCTGCTGGGGAGTTTGTTGCGCCACTTCTTCTTCCCAGCGATAGCACTAGGAAGTGGTGAAGGGCGGGCGTTTTTGGGGGACTGTCTTTTGTAATTTTGACGTTCGAAAAGTGCTGACTCTCAGCCTAATTTGAATAAATGACGTTTAATTTTGATTTTACTTGAATAAAAAAAAAACGTCAAAGTTTAAACAACTTTAGAGCAGTTTATTCTTTATTTCCGAAGAGGTCAGAATTTGCGAAAGTTTTCCAGGCTATTACATCGTTACGAAAACCGAACGACTTTTGAAAGTCACTACTGGTTGAAAATTTTTATTTAGTCCTTCAAAAGAGTTGTGTACAAGGAGGTTCCATGCAATTGCGATAATTTTATTCCAAAACAGATTTTTACCAGACTTATCACTCCGCCCTTGTATTATACTAAAGTTTTTACCTAATGTAAGTTTGAAAGAAAGAAAGAAAATACATTTATTTGGCACAAACTAAAAGACACACAATACACCAGATATATACATCAAACAAAACAAAAAATAAGATAAAAAAAATAAAAGATACTGAACTGTAATTAGGGCCAGTAGGTAAACAAGGACATAACAAAAAGTCAGCTATGTAATGCGTTTGAACTTCGAGTTTGAGAGTTCTGACAATACAATAAAACTAGAACCTGTAGTAGCACGAGCTGTGGTGGCTCATGGGTAATGCCCGTGACATACGAGCTGTAGCTCGTAGGTTTGAACCCAGAGAGGCATTTTACTTTATGTAAATTATTTCACTACCACTGCTCACCGCTGCAGTGAAGAAAAACACCGTGAGGAAACCGGCATGTCCTTGAACTAAAAAAATCAAAGACATAGATGTGTCATCTACCAACCCGAACTGGGCCAGCGTGGTGGATTACGGCCCTCTCATAGAGAGGCCTGTGGCCCAGCAGTGGAAATATTATAGGCATAATACATACTGTTATCGAGAAGTTTATGATGTCAACAAAGAATTAGAAAAATAAACACAAAACATTCATTGTTAATACTAATACGCTCGCCAAGTTTTATTGTAATCACGTCAATATAGAAGTTGTCGAGTAAATCACTATACAAATATACAAATTAACTAATATTATCCAATCGTCATCTACATTAATATTTCATTATGTTATTTTTATTTAGAACTATGTTCTGGTCGCGGTGTCGCTCGCGTGGATATCGGAAATCATCCCACGGAAACATGCTACCGGGATAAAAAGTAGCCCATCTAAAATTAGCAACTTATTATAACATCAGCTATCTGCTAGTGAAAGTCCCGTTAAAATCTGTCAAGCCATTTCGGAGATAAGCCGGAACAAACAGAGAGACAGTTTTTTTTTTGAAAATTGTAATTTTATAGTAGGTACCGTATATACCTTCATATGCATTTAGTTAAAAGCTGTTGTTTTGACATTAAAAACAGACACTTTAATATTATTTGTTTGTAGTTTGTAGTATAGATATATGGATAAGTTGTTAATTTATATGTATTATGAGTTCTATTTTGGTAGATGAAAACTTTTCCTGAAACACTCTAATGATAGATGAATTGCGGGATGAAGCGCGAACAACAGCTGTTACATAATGACAAATTATGATTAATTGTTACGATCATTTTCCTACGTTGGGTGTTATTAAATCAAATAAAAATCAAGATCTAGAAGATTCAATAGTAAAAGCTAATACTCAGGGGTATTGATAAAATTGTGAGAAAACTCGGAAAAGTTGGAATTTTTTACGATACAAAATACGTTATGATTAATCCGAGGAATTTAATTTATTTTTTTATTTACTCTGCATACATGCTGGCATGATTAAGTTAAGTACTTGTACCGTATCATCATCATCATTCGAAACACGCCTACTGTTGGACATAAACGTCCGAAGACCAAGCATCGTAACAAGGAGCAGTCCTGCTATGCCTTTATTCACAAAAACTGTGGCAAAGGCCTCTCGCCATGACTCCCAGCTCTTTCGATCTACGGCTAAAGTAGACCACTGATCAGATCACTGGTCATTTGTTTTCTCCAGCTCTTCCCAACATCTTCTATGGGGTCTGCCACGACACGTTCAGGAGACCGTGTGAAAAACAAAAAGAAACTTTGTACCAAAACATACAAATATTTAAAAAAGGAATCACAAAAAGGTTCACACGAAGTAGAACCAACACTTTAATATTTCCTAAATGCCACGATAAGTAAAGAAATAAACACACTTTTCAGATTAATTTTCCAACGAAAGTCTCTGAGCTACCAATTTCTGTAGCGACCATCTTTTCTCGGTAAGCCTCGGGGACGTTCTCAGCATAAAATACAGAGATTATTAAGTATTATCGAAAATGTACAAACACTTTCATCTCGATTATGTTTTAACATGAAAGAGTTTTATGATTTTGACGGTATCTTTATTGAACGTTATTTTGACGAAGTGTTCGGCATAAAGTATCGTCTTTCCGGGTTTTTTTTACGATATGGCATAATTAGCCTACGTAATGTTTTCTCACGATGTGTATCGTGCCCGGAGGATACGGTGGAGCATACGGTGGAGGTCTGCCTGGCTTGGGCGGAGCACCGCCGCGTCCTCGTGGCGGCGATCGGCGGCGGCGATCTCTCACGTGCGGCCCTGGTCCAGGGCATGGTACGGCGCGAGAGTGCATGGAAAGCCGTCACCTCCTTCTGCGAAGCAGTAATGCTCGCAAAGGAGGAGGCGGAGCGCGTGAGGGAGAGGAAATCTCTGCGCCCTCACGCCTCTAGTCACCGTAGGAGACGCCCTGGACGACGGGAGTCAGCAAGCGACTCCCGGCCACCGTGGGCGGCGGGAATGGGCAGCTCGCCGCCCGGTAAGGACCAGGCCCGGGTCGACGGCGCGTTGTGTTTTACGCGCGCCTCAAAGAGATGTCAGCACGAACTGACGGGGTCCGTTAGGGCCGATGCCTGCCAGGGCCGCGGGTTCTTCGAAAGAGATACCGTGACCCCTGGCACAGGCAACTGAAGGAACACGGGTGGGTTTTAGTCAGTAAAAGTCTGACACGCCCTCCCGCTCCGCCCGGAGCGGGAGAAGTCATATGATGATTTCCCACCCAAAAGAAAGGAAACAAAACCGCGATTGATTTTTGAAGTGATTTCTTGTAAAAACCGAAGCTAAAACCAAAACTTTGTAAATCATGGAATCACTTACTTACTATATATAAATAAAAGTATTTTACTATATTTGTCTTTAAAACCATGAAAAACCACAAATTGTAAAATATTTCTTGCTTTTACTACGTTAATTTTGTTTTCAAATATCGCAGCGACTGTACTATTTTCGCAGTAAATATATTTATCCTTAACCACTTAAGTATGTCGCTAAGTGACTAGCAATGTAAAAATCACAAAACGATACTTTATTTATGCGGTGCATCGCATGGTACGACCGCTGCTTCTTGCGGCCAGCTAGTGATGTGGCTGTGCAGATTCACTAACGTAGGCTATCGACAACAATGTCGATTACCCAACGAATATATAGTTAATTTTATAATTTGTCAACCGTTTTAGCCCGGTTGGAAGACCTAAAAAGATGACGTTTAAATCCGGTTGGAAGCCCCTTGAGAAGATGTAAAATAATGTTTAATTTTTTTATTTACTCTATTTTTTTTAGTTTTTTATTGATAATAATTAAATATAATATTTTCTGGACATATCGTTTTTTATTTATTTTCTTTTCAGAACCCCAAATTTTTTTTAGTACAATAATAAATGGGAGAATCCATAACTTTCCGCTTTTACAATCACTAGCGTATATGTAAAATACTCGTAAATGGCTTTTTCACAGCACAACGATAGCGACAGATGTTTTTGTGTGAGGAAGTTGTACGGTGCATGGTAAATGTACGCTTTGTTTCATGAGTTAAGTTTTATAATTGATTATGTAGTACGTTCTGATTTAGATCTATGTTTCCATCTCTATCTTTCACAAGTAGTTTGACAGTTGAGTGACACTCACAAGCTAAGTAACGATTGTTAATCTCGACCTAACTGTAAGTAATTATTTACATACAAGTCTATTTTAATTCAGCCCTTGAAAGCCCCCCAGTATACTTCTTCGTCCTACAATAAAAAGGTGACGTATGTACTGTGTAAACTGACACGCGTGTAACTCAAGTTACTTTATTAGCATAAAGTGCCATGTAATTTCTAAGTTGATATACATAACTTAAGTGTACGTACCTGACGCCACGGTCTTAGCACTGCCGTGTAAACCGGGAGCTTAGAGATAGCTTAGATGCAACGGTACATGTATAAATATGTACCTGGCTGGAATAATGCACTAGCTAAGTATGTTTACTGAACAATGCTGTGGTGTTGTGCTCTAAATATCGCTTCGAAGTTCGAACAGTGTTGAAGAGCAAACCCTCCATGATTAACAACTACTGAGTTGAAGTTCGCTTTCAATTTTTGTTCAAGTGAATAGAACAGTGGAAGTGACTGATTCCGGAATTCGGAAATAAATCTACGAGAAAACTACACCAACAATGTCTGACTCGCACACGAAGAGTTACGTACCACAAGACAACAAACGCCGTAAAAACAACTTTATTTTGTTTTTATTATTACAATAGAAATACACACTCTATGAAACTGTGTACCTGTTACGGTTCATGACATACAGCCCGCTGACAGACAACCGGATGGACGAACGGACAGCTGAGGCTTAGTAATGTCAATAAGATGGCAATTTTTAACTTTCGGGCCTTTATTAATTCGATAATAATGAGAATAGATAAAAAACGGAGCATTATAATGAATATAATCAATCAATATTCTTAAACCCGAATTAAAAGCCCACAAATAAACCGCTGTCATGTCAAAAGATCGATCTTCATTCTTCTTTACTTTTTAGTCCCAAAGGTTAGGATTACGTCGACATCGTTTACGTTGACAGTGACTTATGTAAAGCCCCAAACGGACCAATATTGGATTACAAAAATAGGAGCTCGATTCCTCGAATTTAGCTTGGTCCTGAATTTAGCAACGAACATTGTTATTAGTGTTACATCATTTCAGCCAAAAGACGTCCACTGCTGGACATAAGCGTCCCTCAAGCACCTCCACCTCGACCGATTCTGTGATTCTCGCAT
The DNA here is from genome assembly GCA_947507525.1 of Apamea epomidion. NCBI lineage: Eukaryota > Metazoa > Arthropoda > Insecta > Lepidoptera > Noctuidae > Apamea > Apamea epomidion. Next base: position 13,222,049 of record OX382237.1, read on the forward strand.
CCCGGGTTCCTGTTGCCTTCACAAGGTCGTCAGTCCACCTTGTGGGAGGCCTTCCAACGCTACGTCTTCCGGTACGCGGTCGCCACTCCAGAATCTTTCGGCCCCATCGGCCATCTATTCTGCGAGCAATGTGCCCACTGCCACTTAAGTTTGGCAAAAGTTTTAGTGTTACATACCCTCCAGCATATGTTGCTAAGCTTATGATAAGCTCCCAGCGGGCCACTAACCACCATGGCCCATCTGGAAATTAGTGTAAATCTCTTAGCCAATTTAGAAGCCAGGTTGGTCGCTGCACAAACATCTTAGTCAGGTGGGGTACTCCGATGAGCCACATTGCGACTGTGAAGCCACATCACAAACGAGGCCTCACCTCTTGTCGCTTTCTGTGCAAAATCACCTGCTCTATAGAAGACCTTTGCGAGACCAACGTTAACGCTGTCAAAGTGGCCAAATTCCGGTCGGAGTTTATATAAAAATAATAAAAGGGAATGATCGATACGACGAAGAAAAAGCGTTACATAATTATTTTAGTTTCCTAAGCATGCAGTAATTAGACCAGGCAGGAACTCTTTAAGTCCCATTGTTTGCAGATCTGAATCTCTTCTATGAATGTCCATCAGAGGATAGAGAAATGGTAATCGCTTTCAACAACTTCCAACAGGATCGACATGAGGTTTTCAGTAACCTTTGTCAGTCCCAGTAACCCGTTTGACTTTTCCATCATCGTTATCATTGATAGAATGTCACTTTGTTTAGGCTCCCACGCAAAATTTGGAGTCTATTGACTGTCAAAATACAGCCCATTTTCAGAATAAAACGGTAACCACTATAGACTAAAAAATTTTACTTTAACCTCCAAGGTTTTAGTACTAGTCATAACTATAGCCTTTAGGCATCATAGCATCGTTGTCACACATTTATGGCAAATACCATGACCATTTCAATGTAATTAAACATCATAACCTTCCCGTTATCGTACCATCAGACATGCGTCGTGTATTTGCATAGGGTAACCATCAGGGCCGGTGGCACGTGAGGCCATGGTAATCAACGGTTAGCATTACCTATGAGGTCTCTTGGGCCTATTCCATATGACATTATGGCGACAAAGACCTCGGTTTACGGGCAGGTGAGTCAGTGTTTTGTTAGGTGGCCAGCGATGTTTCATAAAAAATAATGTGTACCTAATTTTTGACACGACGTGTTCTGAATGAGTAGTGGTGGCCAAGTGGTAACAGCTGTGACCTTCGAGTTGTAGGTCGTGGGTTTGAACCCAACCAGGCACTTTGTGAGTATTATTTCATTACTACTGCTCTCAAAACGGTGAAGGAAAACATCGTGAGGAAACCGGCATGTCCTAGAACAAAAAAAACTAAAGAAAACATGTGACATCCACCAAACCGCACTGGGCCCGCGTTGTTTGTAACAGCCCACTCCCTTTCGAAGATAGGAGGCCTGTTTCCCAGCAGTGGGACTATCATAGGCTGATTATGCTATGTCATGCTTATACTGTGTTCTGATAGTTTTTTGTCTTTGTTTTCAGGTACGGTGTTCCTTATCAAGCGGTTAACTAAGAAGTAAACCATTACTTTGCAAGTGGACTCCTACGTTGTTGATCTTGAAGCGAAATTACGATTCTACGGTAAGTACCGAAAACTTTCTCACTAAGGACGATGTAAGCGTTAGACTACGATGTATGATGATGTTTCATTCGTACACATCAATGCGATTCTTACTAAATTTCAACTATATCCGACGACCCTGCATACTTATCTCTTTTGTTGACTGAACAAAATGTATTTATTTATTGGCCTATCTGCATTGTTTATCCTTAAAATACAAGCAATATACAAGCATAGTGTACAATATGATGCGATAGATACAGCATGCAAAAACAAAATTTTAACATCAATAAAATTGCAATCATTGTGCAGAAATAACGCTTACAGCACTAGTAAGTAGTTTAAGAAAACATGACAAGGAAACAAAATGAAGAAAGAAAAAAAATAGTCAATTGTGTTGGTTACTTTTTACAACTTTCTTGCTTAACACTGCAGGACACTTGACGTATTATCACTAAACTAAAACTTCTATTGTGTCTCGTTCAGTGTCCTTCAGAGGGTTAATTTATGCTTAAGGTATTATTATAGCTAATAGAGTTTATTTATAACTACTAAGCCCATAAGACGCCATATTAATTATTATGTTGTAGGTAATGTAATTGCCCTTTTACGACTACCACAACTTCTAAATCAACTCATAAATCTGACCTTTATTACTACACTACAAATAAAATCTATGACTAACCAACATTCCATAGAAATTCGACTTCTAAAGAAATGTTCCAAATGAAAGCGTGATCAATACATCCTACATACATAATGCTTTGATAATTACACTGTGTTGATTCGAGGAAAAATGCTCAACTTTTTTCTGGTCGTGACTGTGTATCCTTCGTTTAGCGGCTCGCGTGATCACTGTTTATGCATCTTTGATGCATATCCACTCCAACAGTCCCTCAAAATGTTTTATTATTTTCAGGCCACCTTATAAAAGCCTCACAGTATTTAGTGCAATAGGTCGTGTTTATTGATTTGTTCGAAAATAGTCATATACGGATAGTGACCTAATTTTCGTGGTTTTAACTTATGATTAAATTGTGTCGCCGGCCTTTTGAGTAATTGGATCTATTTTGAGGTGTGTATTTTTTATTTTTGTTTGTGGTATTTTTTTTAATGGGTGGGTTTCATTAGGGATCTATTTTTAGAACTGAATTTAGTATTATGAGAGAATGAAATTAGGTTTACTTAATCATGTCAGAAAAAAATAATTTATTTTAGTTGCACACATTGAATTGGCTTTAAATTAAATGCTTTTAAATAAAAAAACGTATTTTCAATAAAACAGAATACCTAACCGAACCGTCTTCTGTCCGAAAATAAACTTCTATGCCTAGTGAAATTCACAAATGCTAACTAACGATTCGTCCATACATTATAATAATAATATCTAATTACTTTAAATCAATTTGCTACAATTTAGGTTTTGTGTTCACAATCATATTAAGTACTAAAAGCTTTCAGAGCAGCTATTAATAAACACACAATTCAATTTATTATCTCGTCTATTTCCACAGCATTAGGAACACAAAACCTAAATTTAATTGCCTCGTTTTAGACATACATATTAAGCGCGAGCTTTTGTAGGATCCGTAACGTGTGAACCAGATATTAGGTTGAAATAGCTACCTATTTCAGTATTTGTTCTGTTTCACGACTTATTTTGGACGTATTTTCTGTGGTTTGTGAAACATGAACAGCGGAATTGGTGTAAAGAATTGTATTTATTTTTGGGATAAGTCTATTCCATTTATTATTAGACAAATAACGTCCAAATAACGACAGTTATTGTGTTGTATTGTTGAAGTTACTGCATTTTAGTGTTTCAATTTATATGTAAATGGTAAATGATTTGTATTTATAGTGAAATAACGGAGCTTATTATACGCTTATATAGAAATAACGATGGCGTTATAACGTTATTTTTGTAATGCTAAAATGAATGGAGTATAGATGTTTTTATTTGTTGGTAAATGGTACAATAGTGTAAAGTGTAATGTAGTTTATTTTTTTACTGGCAATGCGTTATTAAGAAAATATAATTAACGACTGGAGTACATAAGAGGTATATAAATATACTTGGCCAAAAAATCTACCTTATCTATAAAAGTATAACCTACTTGTAGGTAATTAGGTCAGGTCTTCGTATTCTGGAGAAATGAAAGTCTCAACTAAATTTTTCTTGGTAAAGAACCTGTCTTTTTTTTTTGTAAAAACATCTGCGAAAATGAAATGCTGTTAGTTGGCCAGCGCTCTATTTACTTTAGAACTGCTAGACCGACTTTGCAAATTATTGTTTTAAAATGTTCGTAATAGTCTGGATCAGATTCGAAAAAAGAAAAAAAAAAAAAGTATCCGGGAAAATTGGAAAATTCGGGTAAACTGAAATTGAATTTTCTATGGGAATTTTGTATGAATTATTGAAGTTTGGACAGGACAACGTTTATTGGATTAGCTAGTAGGTAATATTAATATGATACTTTACAGGTTGAAATTGAATTCATGGGCATCCTTTTAAGAGGTCATTGTAATCATCATTATGAACAACTTTTACTATGGGACCAAACCTGAAATCGCGAAAAAAAAACAGCTGTTCCCTACATTTTGACGAGTTATGCGAACATAATAATGTAATCTCTAAAATCTCTAAAATCTGTAGTTGTGTGTGTTTAGGAAATTAGATTAATACTTAGGCAGACGCCTAAGTATTAATCTAATTTCCTAAAATAAACTCCTATATTTTTTCTCAAAAAGGACTGATTTTTTTTTTTTTTAATAATGGAGTTTGGGAAGACTCGCTGCGGTAGAAATGGCGCTCTCGGCCCCACCAAAAACATGAATATCTTTAGTTCTCATGTTTTTATTGAAGCATCGGTGCACTCTATGTACAAAGCTTTTTGTATATTTGTGTACAAATATGAAACTCAACCCTACGTGCTTCACCACAATCGGACGAAAAATACCTCCGTTCTATTCACTTTTTCCTTCACTTTTCATATCCTTTCATGTCATTCATGTAGAAGAGTTTGACCTGACGTTGATATACGGCTGCGTGTTACCAAATTCCTTTTCTATTGAAATAAAGCAGAGATATCTACTGAAAAAACTTTTTGTAGGTAATCAAGTAAGCAATGAACTACTAACACTAAGCTCTTCGTGCTATAATAATGTCTTCTGAAACATGCAAACAACAGTGTTCTTGCCATTTAACAAGGTTGAAATTCTTTAAAACACACCAACTCACCAATCGATTTTAAATTATAACTCAAGCCATTACAGATTATTTTTGCTTGATCGTTTATGGACATAACCGTATGACAGCTGGGACATAAATTACTGAGGCCACTCCGCCCGCTATTTGTAGTGAGGGTCGTTTCAATATTCCATTGAAATCATAAGGGTAGTTTGCATTTATTCTTCATTAAGTCGAGTTTTTCTTTGGTATACTGAAACCGCTAATTGTATGGTTGTTTTGACATTTATTTATTTCGTGTTTACAGTGTGAATGGTTCGAAAGTAAACTAGTATGGGCAAAGATTAGGCCACGCCCTCTCTTTCTATTGGTTTATCGAACTGTGTCAAGTTCAGTATGGTTGTTTGAGGGTTAGAGCACAATGCGGACACTAATGGCGCACACAGACGAACGTGGTGATTGAAGGGTTTTTATTGACTGTTTATTAGGTTATTTCCGTGTGGAGGTTCCTGTTCAGGATAAGGCGGGAGTAAAACGCCAGGGTGTCACCATTGTGTAGATCGCCCGGAGGACACAGTAGAGCATACGGTGGAGGTCTGCCCGGCTTGGGCGGAGCACCACCGTGTCCTCGTGGCGGCGATCGGCGGCGGCGATCTCTCGCGTCCGGCCCTGGTCCAGGCCACGGTACCAAGCGAGAGTTCATGGGAGGCCGTTACCTCCTTCTGCGAAGCAGTAATGCTCGCAAAGGAGGAGGCGGAGTGCGTGAGGGAGAGGCAATCTCTGCGCCCTCACGCCCCTAATCGCCGCAGGAGACGCCCTGGACGGGGGTCAACAGCCCGTCTCCCGGCCACCTTAGGCGCGGGCTTGCGGGCGGCGAGCAATGGGCAGCTCGCCGCCCGGTAAGGACCAGGCCCGGGTCGACGGCGCGTTGTGTTCCACGCGCACCTCAAAGAGATGTCAGCACGAACTGACGGGGTCCGCTAGGGCTGATGCCTGCCAGGGCCGCGGGTTGTTCGAAGTAGATACCGTGGCCCCTGGCACAGGCAACTGAAGGAACACGGGTGAGTTTTAGTCAGTAAAAGTCTGACACGCCCTTCCGCTCAGCCCAGAGCGGGAGAGGTCATTTTCATTTGATGATTTCCCACCCAAAAAAAGGTTATTTCCGTCTAAGTGTACAATTTCTCAACTGAAACTTTTTCGTGTTCATTAATCTTAAAATTATTTTATAAATGATTCAAAATAGCATTTTGATTGTCATGATAACTCTTTTTTGTTAAATTAAACGCCTTTAAACAGTGTTCCTAATTAAAAAGAAACAAGTTGATAGATCGTTTGTGCCTATTAGTTCATACAAAATTAATCAGTAAGGAGTTTTTGTTAAATATTTGCGTGTCGCACGAAATATAATGCGTAGCTTATAACTTCGGTCTAGCACGGAGGCCAACAGCTCGCATACACCTCATCCGTCATCGGCCGAACTAGAAAGTGGGTGCTTACACTACGTTAACCGATATCGTCCGATGACGTCTGGCAACCAGAAGCAATTCCCGTATTTTTAAGTACGTTCGCATTAAAATACAAAGATACCATTGTGTGACCCCTTGTACTACACTTATATCTGTAATATTTATGGTGTTCATAATAGAGAATATTCTATATTCTATACCTGTAGTTTTGGCCAGTTTTGACATTAATTGTCGCTGAGATACACAATCTCATCAGGAATTGGCTTTCTAGTGTACGAACTCACTTACATTTACATATGATTAAAGATTCGGTCGGCTGAGTTCGGCCGACGATGTAGCTGCTTACGACGTGCGATCATAGTTCGGCCGATGACGGATTAAATGTAGGCCTCGAGCTAGGGTTTAAATAACAGTAACCTATATAAACAATAGGGCGGAATGTGAAAACTAAAAGTTTTTCTAACGATGACTCATCGAGTAGCTTCAAATGGAAATTTCCTGTTGAACTATTAAATTGTAGGTTGTTCTGTTGTCATGTTTTATTTAAACGTGGAGTTTGTTAGACTAAGGTCAGTTTTTAACTAACTATGGCACGGTTGTAAAGTGGGTTAAGGATAGTTTAAGTCAAAGTATAACTTAAGCCTCTTTGTTAAATTTTAAAGCAAAGGGCTTTGAATACCCGTGGCACACCTACCTATCCACCATTTTGTTTTTATTTCAAAATAGCTGACGTCAGTGCCAACAGAAAACATAATAAGACCAAATCCCGTTAAGTGTCACGTTTCCGAGAGATGTTTGAAATAATCACTCCGAATGTTGAAAGTCATCAAACATCTATGCAACCAAAGATACTCATAAGCAAAATGACATCGTAAGCAAGTTAAAAAAATATAGCTGTCACGTGATCAACTTTGAAGGATAATTAATATCTTGGAAGCGTGACGCTTTACGGGGTTTGGTTCTATGATGTTTTCCGTTCGCATTGATGTCAGCCATCGATTTATATAGGTTTGATGTGTGGCCGCCATTTTGAAAAAAAAAAAAAAAAACAAAATGTCGCGACGCTAGGTTTTCCAGGGTCCATATAAAAATTCTCAATCACCTTTATAATATCAGCGCCTAAAACAATCTTTCACATTTTAAACCTACGTACATACACATACCTTTGATTTGTACATATGTTTCGAAGCTTTGGGGCCACGGATGGAAACGAAGCAGTTAAATACATTTTTTCCCAAACAAATATCAAAGCTTTTGTTAACAAATCTGTTTGTCTATCAGTAACGAAAAGTCTACAGGACAGCCAATTGTTAAATACACAAAGAGCTGAGCCAACCTTTTGTGGTAACGATGCAGCAATAAACTTTGGTTTGTTGGAATAGAAATTAATTGAAATATCTAATAAGAGGAAGAAAGAATGAAGTTTTGAATGGAAATGTTGGGCGCTTTGCCCTGAAATCAGCTGGTGGATACTGTCAGGGAAATATGGGTGGTGTTGTCATTGCCAGGTAAAGATCGACTCTTAAATTGTTCGACCAATACATACGCCTGCCTTGCTTCGTCAAACGTACCATATTTTTTTTTGCCATCGATATGTTACGGGTAATGCTAGAAGATGGAGTAAACCAAGGTTTACCCGGGTTAACTTAGTATTACCCAAGCTTCTTGGGTAAAGTCCGAATGACACTAAAAAGAACGTGGCATTGTTATGAAGTATTAATGCCATTATGATTCCAGTCCGAAAAAGGGATGGTGCTATCGGTCAAGTATAGCTACATCTCTCTCTTACACTAAAATCACGATGGCATTAAATCGTAATAATACGTCACCTGTTTTAGGAGACACACGTTTGTTTTAAAGTGACACAAGTGACTCTCTCACCGACTCTCACGTGTGTATCTACTACTGTTAATTTATGATTATTTCAATGATTTCCAAAGAGTTAAGTAACTGTTTTACCTACCTTTAAACAGGCGATAATGACTCGAAAGAAATTAATTTTCTTGTAAACTTGGCATGTTATGGTGCAATAATCGTAGTATTTCGCGTTCAAAAAGCTGTGGGATTTAATTAGTTACGCTTAAATGTTGTAATAATTGGTTTATTTAGTTAGGGCACAGTCGCACGTTAGGTTCATTTGAGTTCAGATTGGTAACTTTATTTAAAACCTACTTATTTTAAACGATTAAAAATCAAAATACATCACGGCGAAACGATTGACGACTGAATGAATGAAATTAATAGCTGAATAAAATGTCGAAGATGCAGTGGCTCAAATATTTTGAGATACAAAAAAATGCTTCAGTATGCTTCAGTAGATGGATTCAATCAACCGTACATCAGTGCTAACACATGAAACTCGCCCTCACTACTACGATATAAAGGCGCTGGTTATCACTACCGATCTTAAAATTCCGTTAAAATTTCACCGTGAAAACTTAGGTGACGTGAGCTTGAATTAAGCTGTCATTCCGCCTGATTGATGAGTGTCACCGTGAAAACTTAGGTAAAGTGAGCACTTTACCTAAGTTTTCACGGTGAGCATTATACAGAACAGATCGGCTGATGTGTGTTTGACTTTGACTGTACTATCACAGATTGGTGACACAGCGTCGAAAACTTTAAAAAAAAGTGTTTACAACACTTTTATTACTTCCTTTGAAATGAAAATTAATTAGAAATGCTCTACACAGTTCTAAATCAAACATTTCCTCGTGCATTTGAACAGGATTTTTTGTAATTCCGTTCCCGTTAGTACTCGAGTGTACTGAAAGCATTCTTCTGTGAAATTAAATTAAAAACTTGGCGAATTGAGGGAGGAACTGGGAGTCTGTGACATAAAGACGAGGAGGGAAACATTATTAAGGCTCATACTTGAGCTCCGGGGTTCATAAAATATATTAAAAATATATTCTTTGCAACAAATTTTCTTGGGACACGTGTTACTTCTCTGCATTGAGTTTGCAATATGACAGGTACCATCATATTTGGAACCTCTGAGGTACCTATTACTTAAGTCTAGGAATTCTAATACTGGTTTTGGCACTTCTTTTTATGTATGTGTATGTGTTTAGTGTTATATTCTGTAAAAAAAAAAAATGACCTCAAGCTGGAGATAAGTAAATTAGAGGGCTCTGACAGGCTTCAAAAAGACATAGACAGACTGGTGACCTGGACCAAGGATAACATCTTGCAGTTCAACATCTCAAAGTGCGTAACAATCACTTTCTCTCGCGCGCGCACTCCTATTCTACTTAAATACTTACAATATAGACGGGTTGCCAATGGCTAGGGCTACGGAAGTTACGGACTTAGGGGATAAATTCAACACTGGGCTAACGTTTCGTGATCACGTCACACGCTGCTGCAGAAAAGCTTACCGTAATTTGGGTTTATGCTACGTATGGTGCGTGATTTTAATAACATTAAAGCGGTTATCGCCTTATATAATGCTTTAGTTACAAGCCAATTAGAATGTAATGCAGTAATTTCGGGTCCACACGAATCTAAATAAAGGCTCGTGCTGGAGAGGGTACAAAACAAGTTTGTGAGGTACTTGTACTTTCGCTTGTATGGTATATACCCATTTTACCCGCTTACGTACCCAACTTTATTTATTTTGGGTATGGTTGGATATTAACGAACTAAGGGTCAGGGAGGGATCTCGCAATTATGTACCTCGTACAGTCACGAGCATAAGTATGTATACACTTGGCTTTATTCAAAAGCGATTTACTCCTTTATTTTTTAATGAAATTTTATATTGTTATGAACATAGTATTTTCGAACCCATAGGTTTTCGCAATGTGTCGTATTTCATTGTTGTTTTCGTTATTTCACGCAAAAATTGCTATTGAAAGTTTTCAAGTGTTGACATATTAGTGCTCGTGACGTACATATTCAAAGTACTTAGAGGAAGGGCACATAATCCGGACATATTAGGGCACATGGGTTTGGGTGTTCCGGACACCTGTCCGGAACATCCAAACCTATGTGCCCTAATATGTCCGGATACGGATACGTCGCCACACGTACCTACGTGTGGCGACGATGACAGCCACGGCTGTTGGCGGAGCCGCGCGCTCAGACCAATATTTTAAGTGAGGCGCCACTGACGCGTGCACTCCGCACTCTCAACCTCATAGCTGACACGGAACTACTCTGTTGTTCTCTGAGTGAGTTCACAAAGAATGCATTGTTTGTAAATAGTTTCAAAATTTAATTATAATAAGGAGTTAGTAATAAGTTAGTATAAGAGCTTAGATAAATGTACACTATCGCAATAGGTTTCCTTGTAAGGACAGATGTAAGTTGGGAAACAAATAAAAAAAAAAAATCATATAACGTTTTTTCTGCGTTTATTCCAAGGAACGTCTTTACATCACCGCGGCTATATTACGAGTGTCACTCGTTCTTCCAAACAAAAAGCTAATACGAAAATTTTAAAGCTCATTCTAAGCTCAGCTTGACTGTTAAAGTGCAAGCAGAGTTATTTGATTGTCAAACTTTTTATTTTTTGAGGAGTGGCTAGAGAGGCGCCACGGCGCCCTCACCTTCCGCCTGACACAGGTCCTCACCGGACACGGTTGTTTCGGGAGGTTCCTGTTCAGGATAAAGCGGGAGGAAACGCCAGGGTGTCACCACTGTGGGGATCGCCCGGAGGACACGGTGGAGCATACGGTGGAGGTCTGCCCGGCTTGGGCGGGGCCCCGCCGTGTCCTCATGGCGGCGATCGGCGGCGACGACCTCTCGCGTCCGGCCCTCATCCAGACCATGGTACGGAGCGAGAGTGAATGGGAGGCCGTCACCTCCTTATGCGAAGCAGTAATGCTCGCGAAGGAGGAGGCGGAGCGCGTGAGGGAGAGGCAATCTCTGCACCCTCGCGCGCCTAGCCGCCGCAGGAGACGCCCTGGACGGGAGTCAACAGCCGACTCCCAGCCACCGTAGGCGCGGGCTTGCGGGCGGCGAGCTTTGGGCAGCTTGCCGCCCGGTAAGGACCAGGCCCGGGTCGACGTTGCGTTGTGTTCCACGCGCGCCTCAAAGAGCTGTCAGCACGAACTGACGGGGTCCGCTAGGGCCAATGCCGCCAGGGCTGCGGGTTGTTCGAAAGAGATACCGTGGCCCCTGGCACAGGCAACTGAAGGAACACGGGTGGGTTTTAGTCAGTAAAAGTCTGACACTCCCTTCTGCTCCGCCCAGAGCGGGAGGGGTCATTTGATGATTTCCCACCCAAAAAAAAAAAAAGCCTTTTTATTTTTATCGTGGAGAAATCGTCATGGATACCCTCCGTCTGGAAAGAACAGAGGGTTATGTCCGACTCCTACTAACAACTACCATTACATATCGAGACTCCTCCATACCTCAGAAAGCAAGTTAAGCCGTTGGTCCAGGCTGTCATTTGTTGACAGTTGTTACGGGTAGTCAGAAGCCCGAAAGTCTGAGTTGTCAGACTTTCGGGCTTCTGACTACCCGTAACACAGTTTTACCAAGAAGTATCGTGTTACCCACCCCTGTTACGTGTTACGTGTATTCAGCTGTAGGTATCTGGTTAGATAGACTGTAAGCCGACCTCAACGTAGTTGTTTTTTTTTTTTTTTAATAAAACGTTGCCCGACACTAGGAAGTTCTCCTGTATCGTGGGTGCGTTTACAAACATTTAAACTCACATACACAAACAGCCAGACCCGGAACAACTACTTGTAGGTCATATAAACCAACCGTGTCGTCTAAGATTGACTTCAACGTTCGCTTACGAATACTTTAAAACAAATACTCCCGGTGTGAACCTTAATAGAACCCGACATTCAACTTTTCTCAAGTAATGAACAGAAAAGCTGCAATTACTTTTTTCTTTCTTTCTTTCCTAGTAGCGATATTGCATTCTTTCATCTCAGTGCCCCTATATTGTAAGGTTTCGAGGAAAGAGTCGCGCGCTCATTATAAATTCTGAAACCAATTTCCACAAGTATGTATTTAAGAACATAGGTATTTGATATACCTGTAGGAAACTGCTTCTCATCTACGCGATCCTTACACAAACATTGTGTGTAATGAGCTGTTCGTGGTCCTATTTAAGAAGTTCAAAGCTACTTACTTGTCATTCTTCATCTCAGCAAAAGATGGTTCCATTTTGACTTTACTTTTGCCAACAGCAACCTACTTGACCCGATTTTAGTGAGAGCGATCATTGCAGCGAACAAAATTTTTAAATGGCTTTGATATGGAGCACATTCACATAAAGTATAAAATGATGGCCGGAGTATAAAACTCACGGCATCAATCTAATTTATAGTTTATTGTAATGAGGTAAGAGTTACATTGCAATGACTTACTTAAAGGCTTTTCGTAAAATGGTTTTATCGTGAATGTGTTTCTTTAATGTCGTGTATTTTTGGACTGTACTGTACCAACCTAACAATCAAAATAGAGTGTTTGTGTCATCTTTTATTAAAAAAATGTCAATGTATGAATAGTGAAATGTTCTGAAAAAGGTTTCAGAACATTTGCACTTCCTATTCCTGTTGACAGCGATGCGGACGAATTTTTTGCTGCCGTTTGATTATTTACTCTTCTTTTTATATCATTGCTAATATAATTATTATTTGATTATCTAATCTATACATAATAATACTACTATAAATTAAAGTTGCTTTTTAGCAGGTTAACTTTAGTAGGAATGTTTCACCTCATGAAGACCCAAGCAACTCGTTCTAAAAATAATTCTCATCAATGACAAAAAAATTACACCTATCTCACTCTTACATAATATTAGAACCTTCATGTTTTTCATCTTGCATCTCTTTTACTACTGTAAGGATTTTTCTCTACTCACACGACCTCTTCTATATGCATGAACGCTCAAGAACGATACTTAAGACCAACTTACGCGAGAAACTTGGAATTTTATAAGTAGTAGTTTCTCCATGACAGAATTATTTGAAAGAAACAGTTTTGTAGATTTTTCTTAAAAGTTGTAAGTATCCGTGCTTTTAGTTAAAATAACCTATTCTCCGAGTCTGGAACCTATTAAAAAGTTTATTATAAAAAGTAGCAGAACACTTTTTCAGTGAAGTCTCATTTAATCAAAATATCTGAATAATATTACTGGTTTGAAAAAAATAAACCGATTAGGTAAATATATTTTCCTCAGCTGTCTCATTCTCTGCGACAAGCGTTGCAAATTAGATTTCCGTCGCAGTGTGATTATACTCTTGCACATATTAGTTTTACAGTCCCCAGCCATAATTAACATAAACTGAACTCAAATCCAAACCCAACTACGAACTCAAAGGTTACCCAAATATCAAGCAGATTTGCACCTTAGCACATAGTTCGAGCCGACAATTTTCGCAGTCGTTCAACTTTAAGGGAATTCGGGGTACTTCGGGGGACTTCGGGCTATTTCAGCTGATTACAATGGAGGCCGTCCTGATTGAGCAATAAGTATTCCAACTGTCGCGTCGGCCTGGCTAACAACTCAATTTGCCCGATGGGATCAAACAGCGTATATTGAAAAGCCTGTATTACCCTTTAGTTAAGGAAGACCCAAGTATTTAGGTCGAATACGGGAAATGAAGGGTGGAAGATGGGAAGGACCCATGTTTGTTCCTTTTGAGTGTGTTTACATATTTTATGAAGCGGTGAGGGGTCAGTAGCTTATATTTCTTGTACAAGTTGCGAATATGAACATTAATAGTTCTGGTGACATAGAGGAGATCAACATTCAGTCAGACATAATGTTCTCTTTATGTAAACTAGGTACTATCGCCAAAACCTATATCTGACCATTTTGAAAACAAAATCCCGTGCACATGATGACCACAGCTGCGTCCGTAAGTAAAACAAAAAAGGATCCTCTTTAGGTCGACTAATAATATGCGCTGCAAGCAGGAATAGTCCTTGCGGTGGTCAGATATAGATTTTGGCGATAGTACCTATGCCTTGGTATACAAAAGTTTTTTGGCGATGACAAAGGAGAAGTTTTTCTATACATACATAAACTCACGTCGTCATGCCATGGGGTTGTCAAAAACAACAGAACTCTACCTGCTACGACCCTGACATAGTCCTTTTGTCTCGTTTACGTTCATACATCAGACGGGCAATTCTCGTAATTTTAAGACCGTTCACAGTCTGAAGGCCGATTTCCGTAATTTAAAACGATCAAAATCTAGTCGCAGTCTCATCTCAGCGACAAACAATGTCAAAAACTTGTCAAAATGTAGGGAAATTAGAAGTATTTTTTGACAGATTGAGATTGAGATCAGACTGTGAACGGTCTTAAAATTACGAGAATTGCCCTTCTGGTTATACCCGCACGCCGGTAGCGAGTACTACGCACCTGACCTTTCTGAAGAACATAACCAATAAATCAATCAAGGATAATTAATTATTGTGAGAATTTAAATATCATAGAAAAGAGCAATTCGGCTTTCAAAAACATAAGTCCACGTCCTTAGCCGTCTTTTCACTATTGAAATCAATACGGACCAATATCAACAACAGTCAGCTGACGACAGAGTTATTCTTTGATCTATCAAAAGCAGTTGATCTAGTTTCACATGACATAACAAAAATTACAAAAATTAGAGGCTGTCGGAATTAGAGGACTGCCACTTCAGTGAATATCGTTATATCTAACTGACAGACAACAGAGTGTCACTGTCACTAAACTTGATGAAAGTAGGTACATGACACAATTTTCGGCTGAATATAAAAATATAAAACGCGGCGTCCCCCAAGGTAGCATATTGGGCCCTATCTTATTTCTACTCTACATAAACGACATAGTAAATGTGACCAATCATAAATGCTTGCTTTTTGCTGATGACATTTCCATAATTGTTACTACCGATAAAAAATATAAATCGGTTCTTGATCATGAAGCGGACATTAATAATACAATAGGCGATCTAATTAATTGGTTAAATAATAATAATTTATCTATTAATCACAAAAAATCTGTATATATACAATTTAAACAATCCTATTAAAATCAATTTAATTTTAGAATGGACATACCACAAATTAGACAAGTAACACAAACTAAGTTTTTAGGAGTAGTAATTGACGAACATCTAGACTGGAAAGCTCAGGTCGATAATGTATGCATCAAAATAAATAGATTTGTATACGCTCTCAGACAGATAAAAATGGTAACAAATATAAAAACGGCTGTGATGTCATACCGTGCATATGTTGAGTCTTCGTTACGATATGGATTAATTATGTAGTGAAATAGTACTGACCACAATAGAACATTTGTCGCCCAAAAAAATGTTTACGAGCCATATAAGGGATTCCATCTGATAAGTCATGTCAACCAATATTTAAAAGGCTTGGTTTGCTACCGTTACCTTCATTATATTTGTATGAAGCATGCATGTTTGTTAGGAAATATAAAGAATTGTTCAAAACAGCAGAGGAAATAAGTTCTCGAAGTCGCCGTGATCAATACAGACTTGTACTAGATGAGCTCCCTATGTTAGCAAAATATAAGGTTATAAAAAATAATATAATAAAAGCTGTCTGGCTATGTGTGTACGTGTTTATAATAAATTACCTAATGTATTAAAAATATTAAATAGCAGGTTATTCAAAATTAAATCATATAAATGGCTTAATGAAAATAATTTCTATAATATTAAGAATTTTTTTGAACATAAATTACAATGTTTATAAATTCAAATTTGTTTATACGTTGAAATTAGTATGCTATATTTTTTAAGCAAAACCTGTATGATCCCATACTTTAATAACACCTATGTATACCATGTTTTACGCAAATAATTTATCTTATCGTATCTGTTTCTCTATGTGAATTTTCTAATATTTCCTGCTATGGCATATTCGAAAAACTAGAGCAACTGAATAATAAAGTAAATTAAAGCATGGTATATGAAAATTGTATAACAAGATTGCACAGCAAACTAGCTGATTACTGCATACTAAGTGAGCACAAACATGGATGCAAAAATACTAAAACGCAGAAGAATCTACATACTTAAAAGCACTGTCTATGAATATTTCTACATTAAATTTCTTCAGTAAATAAAAGAAATGAGAATTCCTTATTCGTGTTTGCTCATGTAGATTCATGTTTTCTTGAGTTTGTAAAAAGCAGGATGAAACGGATTTCTTTTACGAAAATATTTTCCTTTTGTTAACAACTCGCCTTTTCACCCGACTTCGGCGAAGCCCAAAAAGGAGATTACATAACATGTTTTTTTTCTTCACGGATGGTAGGAAAAACCCAAAAGGTGTCACGTGTTACAGTCATATCCCTACAATACTCCATTCGCTCCTTTTCCATACAATACGTACCCGCCATTTTGACGAACACAAAAGGTCCGTCAGTATATGTGTATATTCTAGTAGAGTCACCCCTTTCGCAATTCCACTTACCTCCAAGGTTTATTTATTTATGAAGACGTATATGCCTGCCTTATGTCCTAACACGTCGTTATCGCCAATAAAAACGGGCGGCGACCAGAAAACTTTATTATTGATAGAAAGTTCTTTGAATTGTTGAAAAGGTCAACGAAGGGAATTAAATAAAAAAATATACTTTTCTAACAACTTTCGACAAGTATGACTTTAGTCACGTTGATCATTGTTGTTGTCGTCGTCGTTCGTTTTTCGTTGATTGGGGTTGAACGAATACTTTCGGTATCTACCAGAGACCAAAACATATTATTATAAGTACGTCCGTATATAATTTAGAGCCGAATTAGTTGGTAAGTACTGTGGGAAGGGTTCCCTCTATCTGGCAGAATCTTGATGCTCCGAAATTTATTTGGCACTTGGCATAATCTTCTTTAAACGAATATTTTAGGCATAAAATTATTTAATATAATTATTGTTTGGCCAAAAGTTTATATGTCCGAATTTACAATGGCATACTTTTGAGATAGCAGAATTTTATTTGGCATAATTACATTTGGTGAAGTTAAAATTTCGCATAATTTCGTTTAGCATAACGTTCACTTTGCATACTATGAACATGGCAGAATTTCGTTTGGATTAAAAAAAAAAAAAAATTATAATAATGTTTATCTACTAAAAAAGGATTGTACAAAAACAACTTAAAAACTGCATACCGGAGCCGTGACAGAAATCATGCCTGCTGCATGTTGCATGCTTGCTTGCATGCTGCATGCTTGATTGCATGCAGCATGCTTGCTGCATGCTTGCTATATGCATGGTGTATGCTTGTTTGCATGTTCGCTTGCATGCTGCATGCTTGCTTGCATGCTGCATGCTTGCTGCATGCTTGCTTGCATGCTGCATGCTTGCTGCATGCATGGTGAGTGAATGAATGAATGAATTTTCTGTAATGTCATAGATGAGTCTTTCAATTATTATGGATATGAAATGTATGCCAAAAGATGATTCTAACTGTAAACTTTCTGAAATATGATAGTTCTGCTTTTAATGACTATCGATATGAAATGTATGCCAAAAGACGATTCTGACTGTGAACTTTCTGCGATATGATGGTTCTACTTTTTAATTATTATGGGTATGAAATTTATGCCTAAATATGATTCTGACTAACAAAATTATGAGTTTTTAATGTATGATAAATGAATGTTTGCCAAACTATTTTCTGCGAAATTAAGTTTATGCCATGCGCTGTTATGCAAAATAATATTATGACTAAAAACGTTCTGCTATTATAAAGGGTAGACACCTGTGGGAAAGGTACTTCAATGAATAAAAGGCTATTTATTTTATTTCTTGGATCGCCAACAGATGCTTCACAATTATATTATGTACGTTAACATAAACAAGGACACACATACTAGTGTGCGCTTTCAATTATAGAAGACCACATCATTCAATTATTATATATGTAGGTACAAAAAGTTTCACAAGGACGAAAATAAAGCGTAATTATTTGAAATAATCAAATCAATTTATATTATTTTACAAGTTATCTGATGACATCCCTGTCAGCTCAGTAAGCTGACTTCCCATTGGTTTTTTGTCTTCTTAGTAGCTTTTCTCTCATAATCTTATGCCATTATCTTATAATTAGGTAGGTACTCGCAAAAGTTGCAGGGTAAAACCAAACAGGTTAAGATCTCAAAAGTATCTACACCGCAGTTTTGAAATCAAAAGCTTCCTAGTATTTTCGACAGAAATTATCTTGTCAATTCATATTCGTTCGCAAAAACTGTGAAAAATAAACCTCTCTTTAAAGTTGGAAGACCTCCTCCTCTCGGAAGTTGTGCAGCAAAAGTGTCAACATAGTTGCTACGCGGGCAAAGTTGCAGGCTTTTGCTAGTGTCGTTATAAAGTGAAGAACGGTTCGTGAAGTGCTCGGCTCATGCTTGACTAAATGTTGAAGCAGTTTCATGAATAATAAATTGGTCAATGGCAAAAATGGAACGAAAAGTATGCCAAGATTCGCTGTAAAGAAAAAAGTTTCTGAAAAGATTTAATTATTCCTTCTAACTCTCGAATTTTAATGAAAAGTATTAAGTAATTGGTATTCTGAATCGTGTTTTTTTCTCCTTCTAGTCAAATATTGACCTTTATGTGTTGTTGAAATACGACTTCTTTCAAGTAAACACAAAAATCACAAAAATCTACCATACCATACCATATTTTTATATTATAGTAGATAATTAATATTATTATAGTAGATAAGGCCGCAGGAACCCGTTGGATGCGAGAAGCATAGAACCGGTCGAAGTGGAGGTGCTTGAGGGAAGCTATAGATATCTGAGGGCAGGCCTATGTCCAGCAGTGGACGTTTTTCGACTGAAATGATGATGATGAGTAGATAATTATGAACTATTGATTCAAATGAAAAATACCTACCTTCTTTATATGAATCAGAGGTTTATTAATCAAAACAGAAGTATGTTGGAATGTGAAGCTTTTCGTTCGTGGAAACAAAAAGATTTAGTTAATAATGAAGTGTTTCCGCTCTTAGCGACCGCTATGTGTGCCTTTCAGGAATTTTTTTTTTCAATAACAAAACATAATATTTGAACTATGTACGATCAAATTACGACAATGTTGATCATTTTTGGACTCTATCACATTAAACATGTCATTTTTTACGTCGGCATTTGCATCGTATAATATTAATTGGTTGGTTCTAAGTACCTACTAATGGTTAAGGTTGTCGTGAGTCGACCTCCAAACCGAATTTCAGCAACGAAGACTAGCCAACTACGCGGGAGATATTATAGTGCACAAGTATCCGCGACCGGCCGAAAGTGCAGTGTGCTGTGCCAAGGTTGCTGATGAGGTTGAGGGTGATGACCAGGTAAGCGCGGTCGCTGCATGCTGGTGGTCAGGATACCCGTTGAAGCCGTGGATGCTGGCTGGCTGGGTGACTCGCCGCTAAAGCTTGCGGGAGTGATGATGATGACATCTCGCTGAAGTATTTGCACGAAGGTTGCGCTGACTTTCATACTCGGGGTCACCAGTATAGAGGTATGAGGAACAGGGTGTAAAGTTCACTCATCCTCTATAGAAAAGGGAGGATCCTCCGACCAGACGGGTGTTGTGTCTGGCAGGCAACGGCCCCAACGATTAATGTTGGGAAGTTTGTATATATTATATGCTAATTGCGCGGTGAACTCTGCTTGCGAGATGCAGGATTTGTGTGACGTCAGTATGACGCGTTGTTCGCATGTGGCGTTGTAGATGCTCCATGCCAGAGTTACCCTACGTTACTTAAATGCATTTCTCAGGTCAAGCCGCAAAGTTTATTCATCTTAATCTTTTAATGAGAACACTATTTACAATATACAGAGAAAGTTGCGATTACAATATACAGAGACCATTTGTGTTACAAAAAAGGGCCATTCGCACCATGGTTTGCGTTCGTCAGCAGGAATCTTGTAAGAGGCCCTTTGTGAATTTGAATATTCTCACTGTACCTTCCCTATGCGTATTGGTGCTCCTAACACATTTATCTAAATTTGTACATCTATATGAGACTGAAGAGGAAAGAAAGTTTAGAGAGAGTACGAGAAGAAAAGATTTTAAATCCATTAATATTCCTAAACTTAATATAGTCGAACACGGTCCCTGCCACATGTCAGTGAAAATCTTCAATAAACTTCCCGTTGATATAAAATTATCACTTAACAAAAGGGAATTTGAGGCTAAATTGAAGCGTTACCTACTGGAAGGCTGCTATTATTCTATTAATGATATTTAAATTGTAAACATACATATTATACTAGAAATTTATCATGATTGTTATTTTTGTTGGGTACTATTAGTCTAAAAATCTTCTATTGTTCTTTTACATTCATGACATATAAGTAAGTAATTATTAAGTAAGAAATATCGTAGTTAGCCCAGGTTCACACGGGCGAATATTTCCCGCGGTCATTTTTTTTTCGCGCACTTTATTTTCAACGCACTGCATAGCGCCGAGAGTTATGAATCCAACAGCGCTTACAATTCAACGCACGTCTTAAGAAATCATCATAAATTCTTATGACGTGACAAAAAAGAATATTTATAATATTCATCTGTGAAACTTCTTACATTTTTATAAACAAACATACATTGTTCATTTGTCACGTCAAAGAAAGTTAGGGTTGTTACACTGGGAATTTGAAATTGCACCTACGTTTTTGGTAGTAGGTTTGGTAAGTTTCTCTGAGTTTTATGGCATGACGCAATTCTCTTTTCTCTACCCAAAAAAAATGAGTGAAAATGATTGCCTCTTATATAGATATAATAAATACCACAAAGATGAATCAAGTTATTTAAACTATTTTCAGTTCAAAATATTTTATGCGAAAGGGAATCCTACACTCCCAAGTAAGGGGGACGAGGAGGGACACCGTAGGATTTAAGTCTGTAGCTATAGTTCCCAGTAAAAGGGATGTCAGGGAGCCATGAGGTATTCTCCAAAAACTAAGGATGTGGCTGGTTTGTAACAGAAAGCGTAACAACTGCGTTGAAAAAAAGACTTCTCTCGTTTCTACCAACCCTAAATTATGTTGAGATACTCGTACCTTTTCGGCATTCAAATTATTTAGATTAATTTTGTGAATCATAATGATGAGGGTTCGCAAAAATGACGCGGTATTTATTTTTATTTGCTGTCCGTAGTCCGTCTTTTACATTCGCAATTTATTTGACCATCCAATGTCGAAAACAAAAATGATTTGGACGATAAATAATGCTTATATTTTAAAATGTAGCTAGACGTTTTTTTACTTTTTCATTATTGTAATAGTGCCAAGTCATTCGATGTTTAACTATGTTGTGGCCACATTATTTACTTGATCTCATTTTTCGGTATTTTATTAATCAGTTCGTGTAGCCGTCCACAATATAATAAGCAACTGATCTCATTAATGTTAATATTAGTACTATTCTACTATAATTATTATTCTATGTGATAATATTATAGACTGTACATTGTAATGTGTAACATTGTCTGAAATAAAGATTGTATTATTAATTAGATTTTTTGATTCTGAATACTAAAACTACATAAATCACTTCCGTAGATCACCATTCACCAGTACCTACAGACACCGCACATCAGTGGTAAGACATTAAATTGACATTGACAACACTTTTGTGTCGTAGCAGTAAGGGTGGTTTTCACTACCACTGATGCGTGGTTTACTGTATAAAAAGTAAATAATGGTTTTACGTCATCATAAAAACAAGTCAAGAATAAGAAGCAATTACCTGTAAAGTTAATTGGTAGTTAAATCATTTAAGACAAATAATAAATCCAATTACAAAGTTTTCAATCTTCGACAGATTGGAAATTAATTATTTTCTTTTAAGCTTTCGGTACGCACTTGGCAAAGTCCAAATGATTCGAACGTTCCTTTAATTAAGTAATTTCTTTAAAAGAGGAATATTGGTTTAAAGAAGTGCCTACTTTAGATATTTTAAAAGCTTTGCTACAGTACGTTGTATGTGATTCTATAATGAAGTATAAATATAAATGTGTATATAAATATAGTAAATGTATCTTTATGTATAGACATAAAGATACATTTAACGAATAAATTAACTATGTGATACATGGTGGTGCTATAGAGCACCACCATGTATCACATAATTAATTTATATGTCATAGTTTCATTAATCCAATTTATTTTTTTTAGCTATTGTGGTAGGTATAGTAATTTTATTTTAGGCGCATCGTCTTCACATATAACATAATTAATGTATGCAAAATATTGGAAAACATTTTAAAAGACTAACGGTGGAGTTTCTTGCCCATTCTTCTCCATACGAAAACTACCTTGGAAGGGGCAACTAGAATCAATTCCATTTTTGCTGTAATTTGTGACGTTCAAAAGTGCCCTTTATGTGCCTATTTGAAATAAATGATTTGACTTTTTTGACTTTATAGTGTTTTGTATTGTTTAGTAGAATATAAGAAGAACATAAGTTACGTTTTATACCCATGTGTAATATTGTTAATATTCGTAAACCACTTGTGGCTGTGGCTGTTGATGTGTTCCGAACATAACTAACTATATACTACGTAACTTTGTAGCTACCATATTCGACAAATAAATGTCTTTGTCTTTCTGTTTCACGTAGATTATTATTATTTACTCAAGGCGCTAAATGAAAGCTCGGCTTTTATTAATTAGTCTTCCTTGTATTAAACGGGACGGTTGTTACCAATACAAAGAAAATCGTGGAAGAATTGTCACTATTTCTACCCTTCTCAATTCGACGACCGATAGTAGTTTGTTAAAGGACGACAGAACTACCCACAATCCTAAGCATTTTCCACAGTTATCGTTTCTAACAACTACAGAGAGGGACAGAGTGGTGTACACCTTTACTAACTCTAAGTCCGCGACAAATGCAACCTACGTGGTCAAAATGGAACAGCAATTTTTTTTTAAACCGACACTATATTTCAACGCAGTTGGGTTCAGAATCATGTACTGAATCTACGGTAACAGCCGATCGATTCTGTAAAAATCTCACCGTGAAAAGTTAGGTGAGGTGAGCTTAGACTGTACTTGCTTCGGCAGTACATATACTAAAATTGGAACGATACAGAGAAGATTAGCATGGCCCCTGCGCAAGGATGACACACAAAATCGTGAAGCGTTCCACATTTTTCCAGACCACCGTCGCGCGCGGTTCACCGGCCTCGCGAACGGACGGTCCGCGCTGGGCGCGTAAGCGCATCGACAGGGAGCTTCTCGAGGAGGCCGCTATTGTCCAGGCCTGGAGCCGGGAGTCGGCAATGAACGGACCCGTCGACGTCGAGCAGGAGGCGCTGTGGTTCCGCGGGGCGATGACGCAAATCTGCGACGCGTCCATGCCCCGGGTCCACGCACAGTCAGCAAGGCGCCAGGTGTACTGGTGGACCGCCGAGATCGCGCAGCTGCGCGTCGCGTGCGTGGCGGTTAGGCGCCAGTACACCCGATACCGGAGGAGACGTCGTCGGGTCCCTGACGAAGAAGCCGCGCTGTATGAGGTGTACCGCGCGGCGAAGGGGACTCTGTGGCTGGCCATCAGCGAGGCGAAGACGCGAGCCAGGGAAGAGATGTTGGAGACTCTAAACGGGGATCCGTGGGGGCGCCCTTATCGCGCGGTCCGAGGGAGACTTCGAGCCGCGGCGCCCCCACTTACGGAGAGTCTCCAACCCGAGCTGCTGGAGGAAGTGGTCGCAGCCCTCTTCCCGGCAAGAGCGGAGCATATGCCGCCGCCGATGGCTTTGTCCACAGCCACAGAGTCCACAGAGGAGAACGCCATCAGCGTCCCAGAGGTGACACAGGCAGAGATGGGGGCAGCCGTGATGCGGCTCCGGGCCAAGAACGTAGCTCCGGGGCCCGACGGGATCCACGGCTGTGCGTTAGCCCTCGCTCTGAAGGAGCTTGAGCCCCAACTGAGAGGACTCTACACAGCGTGCTTTGAGCAGGGCCAGTTTCCCTCTTTGTGGAAATCTGGTCGTCTGGTCCTGCTCAGGAAAGCGGGGCGCCCTGCGGACTCGTCGTCCGCATACCGGCCCATAGTGCTGCTAGACGAGGTGGGTAAGCTGTTTGAGCGAGTAATCGCAGCCCGCCTCGTCGGCCACTTGTGCAGAGAGGGGCCGGATCTGGACGACAGTCAGTTCGGGTTTCGGCATGGGCGCTCCACCATACACGCAGTGTCGCGAGTGAGAGTCCTGGCGGAGGAAGCGGTGTCCCGGGGCGGGGTGATGTTGGCGGTGTCCTTGGACATCTCCAACGCCTTTAACACCCTGCCCTGGAGTTGTATTCGGGAGGCACTGCGGTATCATCGAGTGCCTCCCTACCTCCGCCACATCGTTGGGGCTTATCTGTCGGATAGGTGTGTCACCTACATGGGACGTGATGGCAGAAATCAGCGCCACATGTCGTGCGGCGTTCCGCAGGGCTCGGTCCTAGGCCCGCTCCTGTGGAACGTCGGGTGCGACTGGGTGCTGCGGGGCGAGCTCAGACCGGGGGTAGACCTGACGTGTTATGCGGATGACACGCTGGTCACTGCCCGGGGGAGCTCGCACAGGGAGGCAGCGTTGCTGGCGACGGCTGCGGTCTCACAGGTGGTGGACCGCATACGTCGCCTAGGCCTGGAGGTGGCCCTCAGCAAGTCGGAGGCCATGGTGTTTCATGGCCCCCGGCGGGCGCCGCCGCCCGGCTCACACATCGTGGTCGGGGGGGCTCGGATCGCTGTCGAGTCTACCATGAAGTACCTGGGATTGGTGCTCGACAGCCGGTGGGACTTTGGACACCATTTCCGGCGGCTGGCGCCCAAGTTGTTGGGCGCGGCTGGGGCGCTATCAACGCTGCTTCCCAATCTGGGGGGCCCGAGCGCCGCCTGTAGGCGGCTCTATGTGGGGATCGTGCGATCGATGGCCCTGTATGGGGCCCCGGTGTGGGCCTCTGACCTGACGGCCGGCAGTATCGCAATATTGCGGAAACCGCAGAGAGCGATGGCCGTCAGAGTCATAAGGGGATATCGCACGATCTCCTACGAGGCGGCCTGTGTACTGGCTGGATCCCCGCCCTGGGACCTCGAGGCGAAAGTACTCGCGTCATTGTATCGGTGGCGCGAGGAAGCGAGGGAGCGAGGTGAGCGACCGATGCAGCGACACATGGAGCTGCGTCGGTCTCAGCTTCGCGAGGTCCTGGTGGCGGAATGGCGGGACAGGCTTACACGCCCTACCGCTGGCCTCGTCACCATCGAGGCGGTCCGGCCGGTGCTCGAGCGCTGGCTCGGGAGGAGGCACGGCTCCCTGTCGTTTCGGGTGACGCAGGTGCTCTCGGGGCATGGTTGCTTCGGGAAGTACCTGTGTCGCATTAACAGGGAGCCGGACGCCCGGTGTCACCACTGCGTCGACTGCCGGGAGGACACGGCGCGGCATACGCTGGCAGAGTGTGCCGCCTGGGAGGAGCCACGCCGTGCCCTCATCTCAGAAGTAGGCAGTGACCTGTCGCTGCCGGCCGTGGTCGAGTCGATGGTCGGCAGCGAAGAGTCCTGGGACGCGGTGGTTTCCTTCTGCGAAACAGTCGTCTCGCAGAAGGAGGCTGCGGAAAGGGAGAGGGAGATCTCGTCCACTCACCCGGCCCGCAGCAGGCGCACCGGGCATCGGCGGAGGGCGGACAACGCCCTCTTCCAGCCCCCCTAAATGGGTCCAGGGGCGACGGACTCGGGGACGTCCGTTGCCCCCCACACATCAGGACCCGAGGTGGCGGCGCGTAGTGTTCCACGCGCGCCCCTCTTAGACGTCGCGGGGGGAGTCTAACACCTCACTCCCCCCCCTGACCCGAGGAGGCCCGCGGTGGCGGGCCGGCACCAGTCGGGGGTTGCGGAAGGATCGTACGTTCCCGCGACCCCCGGCGTAGGTGTGAGATGGAACACCGGGGTGGTTTTTAGCCGGTAAGAGTCCGGCATGCCCCTCTGCCTTCCCCAGGGCGGAGGAAGTCCATGAGGATTTTCCCCCCGAGACCAAAAAAAAAAAAAAAGGTGAGCTTAGACTAAGCTGTCAATAGTGTCAATCCCTAACATTAGTTGGAATGGCAGCTCACTCCACGCTCACTTCACCTAAGTTTTCACGGTGAGATAGTTACACAATCGCACTGCACGTTGTGGGTCGATGTCCCTGCCACCCTGTATAAATGTTTAGCGTTAAACGCATTAAGTGATTTGTGGTTCAAGCGGGTTTAAATGATTTAACAACCAACCTAAAAATAATGCGGTCAAAATGTTACCCAAAATAATGTTGTGTAAGCAAAATCCTTTCAATATTTTACAAAAAGGATACAATGACTCGCACGCAAAACCCTACACAGAATTAATTACCGGAATAATCTTTGGTCAGGCTCCGTAAAATATTAAACGTAATATCTTGTTTATGGGGACATGAGTAACAATCAATTACTTTCTCACTCAATGAACGTATAATTACATCAACATTTTGGAATGGGCAACTAGCTTCAACTTTCTGACTAACTGACCGACTCTTTGACAATTCATAAGTGCCTGTTAACCGTTTTTGAAATAAATGCTTTGACTTTGAGTTTTGTGTTTGAGTCTTGAAATTGAGTTTGAGCTTGAAATTGAATTTGATAATTAGGTATTTCAAACAAAAAAGTCGAGAGGGGTCGCAGGACACCCGGTTGGAAAAGACTTTATTTCGCTGAATAGTGTGTATTTAATAACTTGAACAATTAAATTGAATAACAACGTTTGAGAGTAACTAAATGAAAAACAAACGAATACTAGCTACCTAATAGCAAAAATGACATGACGGTCAAAATGTTACCCTTTTTTTCGCTCCAGTGCTTATTCGCCAAGTGTGCTAAGAATAACGTGCGATGAGGAACTTCTTTGATAAATAATTTATTTTCTGTAAGTAGGTTTGTACAAACACTTTAACACGTCAATCATATTTTTTTAAACTAGATGAGGTTGGCGTTTCCTATCTGACTACTCAGAGAAGAAAGGCCGAAACAAACTCACAGTTCTGTGGGTGTCTGAAATGGTATTTTGAGGAAAGTGTGTGTGTCTTAATCTGTGTGGTAGATTAAGTGGACCTGTCCAGTCAGTGCACACATTTGTCAAAAATCGTGCAGCTCAACTTAGAACTTGACGACACGGTGGGCGCAGTGGCTTAGCGATCGACTGCTGCGCTGCGTGTCGCGGGTTCGATTCCCGCACGGAACAAATATTTGTATTGCCTACTGGTAGTTGTTCCGGATCTGGCTGTTTGTGTATGTGAGTTTAAATTTTTGTAAACGCACCCACGATACAGGAGTGATTCCTAGTGTGGGGCAACGTTTATTAAAAAGACAGAAGACAGACAGAACTTGAGGAGCTTAACGATTTGCAAATAGTAGGTTAATGATAGGTACTTTGTACTTTCGAAGTTTTTGTTCATTTACTAAGACAAGATACTCGTATTACATATTATATTACTATAGACTTTGTAACTATGGACGATAAGAACTACCGCAGCAAAACTTTAGGAGATTTTGGTGAAGAAAATTTGGTTCGCGGCCACACAAAACAACTTAAAAAAAAAACAACCAACGTTAAAAATAATAAATATAGTTTTCTTTCATTTTTGGCTACCGACTGCCGACTCCAACTTTGAACAATCCGCGCCGGATGCATATTTTCCCCCTCTTTTGAAGTGTCCGTGTAAAAAATAAAAACGAAACAGATAAAAAAGCGACTTTTGCTAGTAGTATCATAGGTGCTCATAGTTCAGCCTTAGTTTAATACAGACTACACACTCGCTTTCCATTCCCTCCGTAGTTTTCACTCAAAAGGGACAAAATGTGATATTGACCTTAATTCTGTTGTAATAGGTGCTATTATTGTAACCGCTGCAGGGTTTTGATATATGTTCTTTCGGTAATAAATTTCTTTGGTATAAAACTTGATATTTTATCCTTTTATATTGTTTGGAAATCCTTTTGGAAACCGTCCATCTGTAGAGGGCAGGGAGTTATGTTGATTTTTCCTTCGAAAACCCCTCCTTGGAGGTAACTGGTATCTCCAGTGATACGCACTGGTATTATCGCCAAAACCTATATCTGACCATTTGAAAACAAAATCCCGTGCACATAATAATATGCGCTGCAAGCAGGAATAGTCTTTACGGTTCGGTACGTGGTCAGATATACATTTTGGCGATAGTACATGTCTGGTGCTTCAACGATAGTACGTCAAACATTAATGGTGGTACGTTAAACATAGTTGGTATGTTAATTACTTTGCATACTTTTGTATAGAATCTAGTTCTTCTAACTGAACAGACAGCTGTGCTGCTGGAGAGTTTGTTAAGCCACATCATCTTCCCATCTAAAGCACTTGGAAGTGGTGACAGGCGAGCATTTTGGGCAACTGTCTTATGTAATTTTAACGTTAAAAAAGTGTTGATTCACAGCCTAGTTAGCATAAATTACTTTTGATTTGGAATCGCAGAGCGTTACCCAAGGACTTTTATCCTTACAAGTGCACGCACTTGTCAAAAATCGTGCAGCTCAACTTAGAACTTGAGGAGCTCAACGACTTGCAAATAGTAGGTTAATGATAGGTACTTTGTACTTTCGAAGTTTTTGTTCGTTTACTAAGACAAGATATCGTATTACATATTATATTACATAATGCATAAATGCCACACAGAATATAGCCTAGCATTGTTACAAACAACAGGTCTATATCATCAATATATTTTACTTACAGAGCAAGAATGACACAAATGAGAAAATAACGAACATTATGCTCTCATAACGAGTACGATCTTGATAATAAATAGCTGAGGGGAGTACTTTCTCTTCAGGTTCTATTGGCATCGTGCCAATTTTGTTTGATAGTTTTATTAGAGCATTCAGCTTTCCATAAGTGTGATGGACTTGATATTGGGTCATGATTACTTTGATTAGAATGAATATATGGTATGCATACTTAGTTGCTTACCTATGTATTTAAAACTAGCTGCGCCACGCGGCCTTACCCGCATAAATCTCGATCCCCTGGGAGTATCGGGATAAAAAGTACCATTTATATCCTAATTCATGGTATGGTCTACCCATGTGCCAAATTTCAAACAAATCCGTTCAGCTGTTTTAGCGTAACAAACAAACATACAAAAAATCAAATCTTTTCTCTTAAGTTTAGACAAGCCGTGTGCGCAATAGGAATTCCCATCGGCAAAATAACGAACTTCCATACAAACGTCATGGAGATGAATTTAAAAAAAAAAAACTTTGTTCACTTCGTCGTTATATGTATAAGGAACTATTTATGCACATACTCTAGAAGTATGTGCATAAATAGTTCCTAGTGCTATACCCAGTTTTGGCTGTGCGTTGTATGTCAGTGAGTGATTTTTTTTGTTATTACTGAAAGAGCCGCTCTTGGCCTCGATTACGCCTGATATCGATGACGCCACGCGATGGATGAGGTCTATGATGGAACTGTTCATTCTTGATTTGACTTTAAGATTTTTAATATGTAGGTTTTAATCCAGTGTGGTGTGTCTTATGGCGAATTTCACCATAGCAGATCTAAACAGCCTTCGAAGGCTGTCAGTGTCAATATTCTACAACAATGATGACAATGTTAAAGACAATAAGGACAAATTTCACCAATAAAACGGAACGCGATCAGCACAGTTAAACCGCGTTCAAGAGCTATCATTGTCATCATTGTTGAGAATATTGAGAGACACTGATCGCGTTCAGTTTGATTGGTGAAATTCGTCTTTATTGTCTTTAATATATGATCGATGACTTATGTTACTGATTGTAGATGAGTGTCTGATAAATACCTAACTTAACACTATTATTTGCTACACCAAATTCATACCCGTGTTATAAACTCGGATTTTATTGTACTTTATGAACACAAAAACCCACAAAACCATTGTTTTCGACGTTTTTATAGGAGTGGCGATATTTCTTGGCAGCCATTAATTTGACCCTTCCCTTTTGCCAGAGGTAGGGTCATGGGGTAACGCTTTTTATAGAGACTTATTTATAGCCGCAATGCACCAGCTGCCGTAAAGATCTTCACTATCTGTTGTTTTATGAGAAAGAAATAGAGTTATAAAACCACATGTGCCATTTTTTTTTTGTAGGTAGAATAAAGCCGTAAAAACTTTCATAATATTCAATAGAATAGACAGAGCTTTTATTCATAGATGGATTAACATTTTTTTTTTCTCCGACCCGTTCGACTGTTCTGACGACAAAAAATATTAAAAAGAATGACCATCGGTAAAAATCCGGACGACAGAGATCATGCCGCGACATTTTCAACGATTTAGTAATACTTGTGGGTGTACAATAGGGTACACCTTTCCCTAACCCTTCGTGAATTAGTTACAGGCGGATTAGTACAGGATTAATTTATTTCATGCGTAATGTTATGTTTTATACTTTCAACTAAACTTTTTTTACTTTTAACTTTTATACTTTCTAGTAATTGGTAGATTGCATAATGTCTATCTAGGTACTTCTTAATTTTAACACAGTGTCATCGCTGATTATTATCAATATCTGTCATAATGAAACAGTGGGAACGCCAGCTTACGTACGTTCATTTAAAATACATTGGTTTTTCCTGCATATAACTACTTACTTACAATATAATATACCTACCAATTTTAAGAAAGTTAAAACCTAATATTGGTTGTCACGTCATAATAAAATTCTCACCTGCCGCAGAAAAATCATAAACACGAGGTTTTAGTTTTATATTCGTTTTATTAGCTTCGCCACCGTTTACGAGTCTAGACGTAATGTTAATATTCATAATACGATGTGTTCTATCAAACGCGCTTACCTATAAAAGTATCGTAATAAACTGATATCGTATTTTTTTCTCACGAAACGACGTGCGCTATACTTTATTATTTACTTACATTGACATTTTTCATTTCGATTTGGTCAGTACAAAACTCAAACTCAAAGCTTTTATTTCAAATAAAACTATTACAGGCACATTTGAATTGTCTTGGGGTAGGTCTGTCACAAAAATGAAGCTAGTAGCCCATTCCAAAGCGCAGTAGGTTCCTAGGGAGACGAACGAGAAAGAAACTCCACGGAAGCTCTTAAATCAAAAACTCTTACATTAACGCACCAACGTTGGAGTACTGAAAATCCCATTATAAAGTACGAACGAACTTACTATGTATATTTGGTATTCACTCTGCTAAACGTAAACGCGCCTCGATAAGCTCGGAGATTTGGCTGATTACGTGTCAGGATTTGCGCTGTTTTATTTCGAACTAGGCTTTACATCGCTTTGCGTGTTCAATTGTTTTTTTTTCAATTGAAGGACGTTTTGTAACGAAGGTCTTTCTTATTTTATAGAATTTGTAGGAGGTGATGGATGGCTGGTAGCAGCTGGATGAGAGTTGCCGAAAATCGAGTTGAATGGCGTGCAATAGGAGATGGCTATGTCCAGCAGTGGACTGCTATAGGCTGATGATGATGATGGAGTTCAAAGTGATTGTACATAGGTTTTTTGTTATTACAAAGACGATACATTCATCTTTGTACCGTATTTTTTTTTTTTTTTTGTGGATGGGTAATCATCAAATGACCCCTCCCGCTCTGGGTGGAGCGGAAAGGAGTGTCAGACTCTTACTGACTAAAACCCACCCGTGTTCCTTCCTTAGCCCTTTATGTTCCAGGGCAGCGGTAACCCTTTCGGACGATCCCGCTACCCCGGCAGGCTTCGGCCCTGTCGGGCCCCGTCACTTATGCTGACATCTCTTTGAGGCGCGCGTGGAACACATACGCGCCGTACCTAGCTATCTCGCTGTATCTACCTATGTACCGTATAACCTATGTTTCGTGTAAAAATATAATATTTTGTGATTAGAATTAAATTGTTTCTTAGACACATTAAATCAAACATTTGAGGGTCTTTTTGGGGGTCAATGACCACTGGTGGTGTTAATACTTGAGGTATAAGTTGAGAAAATAGTTTACAATTACCAATGTATAATTCTTTTGCAAAGAAGGTGGCTGGGGTAGACTGGATGCAGAATTGCAGCCTATGTTCAGCAGTAGACAGCTATAGGCTGAGTTGATTGATTGATTTGAATAGTTTTCCTTCTGCCCGGGCCTTCGTCAACGTGAAATTCATTTCATTCATTACTTCATTTTCGCTTAGCGGTCCTTCTTTTTCTTTTAGCTCGGCTTCTAAGGATTATAGCGTTAGTAGTTGTAGTGTTAGTAGCGTAGTGATGATAGATTCGTTTATAACCTATATGTCTG
The DNA here is from genome assembly GCA_947507525.1 of Apamea epomidion. Lineage (NCBI taxonomy): Eukaryota > Metazoa > Arthropoda > Insecta > Lepidoptera > Noctuidae > Apamea > Apamea epomidion. Next base: position 13,254,564 of record OX382237.1, read on the forward strand.
TTTGCCGTACAACGTGGCAATACAGCTTTTTAGGCACGTTTCCTAATGACAGCGATACGGATGATTTTTTTGATGCCATAATATTTCATAAGTAACCTATTAGGTTACTTATAACCTTGCTCATAAATTGAGCTACCAAATATTTAAAAACAAAAAATTGTATTTCAGAGATAAACGCGATCAAAGAAACAAAAAAACTCTTCAGATTTATCATATTAGTATAGATTACTTGGGTATGGCTCAGCGATTGTCATAATATTGTTTAATACGTTCCCACTGTGCGAGCCTTCGGGGATACAAGGCGTGATGTGTGGGTTTATTTATAAGCGTTGCTTATAGTTCAAAGACGTTTAAACGTCAAAAATATATGGTTAAACAGTTGCTAATCACTACTTATTTTTAAGGGATTATGTGTGTTAAAAATAAATAACTGTCTCCCACATTAACAGTTGTGTTGATTGCAATAATTTTTCTTATTATTATCTCTCTCCATGACCCAGTGGGAATAGCTAGAAACGATAGTCGTCCCACGCCTGAAGGAAAAAACCCTCAAATGATAGCAGAGATTATAACCCGTAACTTTCCACGATTTTCCGGGATTTTGCCGGGATCTAATCAGAAAAGGACTATGGGATACGATCGTATAACTCATCCGTAAAAGATTTGAAAACAGCCGCCAGTTTTATGACAGCGGGTGACATTTTTGTCCAAGAATGCAAGATAGATAAGTTCTATCTTCGCCTGCCATAAAAGAAAAATGGTGCAAAAGATGGAATGATCCTTCATTATACCCGTTACGTAGTTTTATGTCATCAAAGGGGTGATTTTTTAAAATAAAATATCCATAGTGTAATAGGTACACAATTTCGACGTAACATATAAATATTAGATAACATAATCAAAATAAAAATAAACAAAATAATAATCATAATCAAAATAGGCAATTTAAAATAATAATTTAAAATAACAAAATAAGTAACTTAATTATACATCATACTAATTTAAAATAATACAAGGTAGCAGGGACATCGACGCACAAACTGTAACCATGAATTCAGCACATGAGTTTAGACCTCATAGCGTAGAAATTTTTCGTCAGTTATCAAAAAAAAATCTCTGTTACAGAGAAAATTGCAATACCTACGCGGTCAAAATGTATGGAACAGCAATATTTTTTTTTGAATCACAGACGAAAAATTTCGACGCTATGGGGTCTAAACTCATGTGCTGAATCCATGGTAACAGTGTGTGCGTCGATGTCCCTGCCACCCTGTATAGTCAATTAGATTGATTAGATGAATTGGCAATAACATAATAAATAAATATAATCATCAGGCCAGATTTTCTCGTCCAAAAATATTGTAACGTTTGATTCTGCTACATAAAACTTGTACGCGTCATAGTCACTCTCCTTACGAAGTGACAGCTTTTCCAATTTCACTTGCTCGCTGGTTTTCAATTTAACATGCTTAACAATATCCACTGTCGCCGAATCCTTGTTTTACCCCGAAATTTCTAGTGAATATTGTTATTTTACAAATTATGAAATTTTAGTTTTGAAAATTAATTTGAAAATTTAAAAAAAAAATGTTGTTTCTGAGTTTTAAGATATCACTACTGCATAATAGATAGTACAATGTTATAAAAATGGCAGCAAGTAATTTAACGCGATTAACATCCAGCTATGATTTATAATTCTATGTTGTGCGTTGCATGGTTTCACCACTTAACTAATAGGAGGATTACCAATGGATTATTATGTCAGCGCGCATAAGGGTATTACGAAACCCCTTATACACTGTACTATACACTGGCGGTGGACCACTTTTCAACCTTATTACTATAAGGGTGAAAAGTGGTCGACCATTATTGTCCGCGGTTGTACCTACACACAGTCGAGTAATGAAAAGGTTGGGTACCTTTTGGCAAAGTTTTAGCGTGCCCTATGTTTAAGACCGGCTGTTGCTGAAACCTGTGACTCTATTGCGCTTAGCGTCACAGCATTTGAGCAAAGGCCGTTTTGCGTGAATGTGACGCATATTTTCCCCCAACTTCTTCATTTTTGTGTTTGTGTTCTTTATTTGCGCCTTGTTTACAGCAAATAAACGTATATTCTTTCTTTTTTTATTATTTTTCCGGCTACGTCCCAACTGCCAAAATTTTAAAAGCAAATGTCTGTTTCAACACTTTTCGTTTCAAATGTACAAACTGTTGAAAAAATCAATGTCTTAACAGGTGTAACTATTAATTCAAGTACTTCAGCTGTTCTGCTTTGATTTAAATTTTAATGGTAAGTTCGTGTCAGACACTAATGACTGTATTGTTTGCGTTGATATTCTTGGTTTACTTCAGTTGTTAAACTGTGGAACACGTTTATTATTAACGGCTTCAAATCGGTGTAACATTATTGTTAGTTCAGAATTTTGTTGTAATTTTTCATTGGTCTTGTTGTTGGGTAATTAATGCACTTACTTATGCGGCTCAGTATTTTCGATGACTGATTGATAAAATTTAAAATTAGAAATTGGCAAGTATTTATTGGAATCCAAAAAAGTTTATATTTTGATGTCCTAGAATTATTTATGGGCAATCTAATATATAAACGTGCTTCTTTTTGTGAGCCTCAAATAATTCTCATTTATTTGCCCTTAAATGCTAAACAGCCAATTAACTGCGACCAACTTGGATGTAGCACTGGCCGCCCGGACTTATTACTCCTTATTTATTTATGAAAATCGTCTACTTTTGGAATGTTTGTGAATATGTGAGCACCATGTATCTATCACATAGTTAATCTATATGTCATGGTTTCATTTATCCATTTTAATTCTTTTACCTATTGTGGTATAGTAATTTTATTTTTAGGTGCATCGTCTTCAGATATAATTATAAAAATAATGTATGCCAAATATTGTAAAACAGTTTAAAAGAGTAACGGTGGAGTTTCTTGCCCATTCTTCTCCATACGAAAACTACCTTTTGGAAGGGGCGACTAGAATCAATTTTATTTAAATTTTATTTTTGACGTTCAAAAGTGCCTTTTATGTGCCTATTTGAAATAAATGATTTGAATTTGACTTTGGCACTACTCGCTTGGCTCGCTCGGCTCGTGCGCGGTTGGTTACAGTTCTAACTTAACCAAACCCAATTGGTCAGGGTGCCCTAGCTTAGTTATATCGACCATCTCGACTCGTGCGTCTTTGGTCACAGTTTTTACCTGATCAGACAGATATACATAGAATTCGTCATATTTTTATTATAGACAAGCCTTATAAATCTATAAAATAACCGTAATTTTCTGGATTTTACCAATAAAACCGACTAGAAGGAATCCCTATACGAGTGGTCTTTTCTTTAACGTATGCCGAATTCCAATTCATACCCGTCCCTCCCCGAATCCGAGCAAGCAATTATAACAATTTACAAAAATTCCAAATGAATTTTCCGTTAATGGAAAAAATCCGAATTTCATTTCTACGTTTTCTTTCGCCGAATACTTTGGTATTTTTTTGTTGAAGAGGTAATTTGGTACACCATGATGAGTCCAAATTGTTGTTCTGACTTTAGTATCATCTACTACGTTGGTTCATAGTACCTACAGATTTTTTAATCCAAGTATAATCATTTTACAATGATCGGACAATTAAATTGTAATTGTTTTGGTGATTCTTATCAGAGTAGTTTATTAGGAAACACCGATCTCAAAATATTGACGTGTAAAAGTGTTATTTTTAACCAAATCATTATCATTTATGCCTGAAAGTGGCACCGGTAACTGAAAAGTTGTGTGAGAATCGGTTGTCATGGTAGGAAAATGTCGTGAAGAAAGTTTTGAAGATGAATGTCGATAGCTATAAGAGTAGGGAAAGATCAAAGAAACGATGGATGGACTGTTTGAATGATGATAATGGTTTGAAAGGGGGTTACTACCGAGATGATGACTAATAGAGAAGTATGGAAGAAAAAGACATGTTACGCCGACCCCAAATAAATTGCGATAAGCCAAGGAGAATAATGATGGTTTATCATTAATGCCGGTCGTTTTAAAAAGCACTCGAGTGAATTTCCTTCGCGAGATTTGCCTCAGTTTGGCCAGTACAGACCTTTAAAGCGTACAGGCAAAGCAGACATAGCCCAAACTCCGAGGTAACGATTATCTCATGTCAATAAAGATGTCAGTTTCCCGCAAAAAAAGCTCAAATGAAATTCACACTAAAGTGTTTGTATACACGGTTCGCGCTACTAACTCTGTTAGTCGAACTGTCAGTTCTTGAAAGCCTGATAGGGATTCGTAAATCTGCAATCTTGTGCGAGTTGTTCTGATTGGTTAATTGAAATCAGAACTGACAATTCATTTATTTCAAATGAGAGGGACCAGATTAAATTGAATAGGATTTCTGAAACTAATAATTTGTTTGGTTTTTGTATTGAAATAACTGATTTACATATTACAAACTAGGGCCTGAAACAAGAGGTAGGTACGAAATAATTGGATTCTATCTGAACTTGCAATAAGCCTGTATCTCAGGTGTCTCACTCAAGTGCTTATAAATAAGTATTATCTAAAATTCCTACAAATAGTAAATAATTTATCTACTTTAATTATGGTTATATTCAAATTGAGCAAACTAATATAGGTACTACTTTTTTGCATCATCGTAAGACATTTTTACAACTATGTTCTATTATGACTTTTTCAATGTTACATTTTTAATAAGGTCGTGTTTACTTTGTCATACAGAAAAATTTGCCGTGGCAACAAAATGTTAAGATTGCATGTTTACTTATAATATAAATTGTAAAAACTAAAATTAATTTTACGGATTGTAACTAGTAAAAGATAAAATAAGAATAATTATATAACATAAAGTAAAAAAGGCTTATAGATGAACTTAGGTGGTCTTACGCGACGTCATTATAATCTATAGAATTAATGTATCTTGTCTCAGCAATTTTCTTTGCGGGGCATTCTTGATCAACTGTTTTGTGGTTGCTCGGTTTTTTAAATCGCAAGCATGTTGCACAATGTGACGGTTCAGCATGTTTAGTGCACTCATTCACCTGATGACCCTGTTCCCCACAATTTCCACACACATAGGTAGCCTCTCGACAAGTCTTTGCAGCATGTCCATACTGTTGACATTTAAAGCATCTGGTCACAAGTGTGAAATCCCTCACTGGGCAAGAAGTCCAATTAATGGACACTCGACTTTGGTTTATAGGCGCCTTTCTTATGCCAGCAGTAACTTCAAGAATGAAGTTGCACGTAGGTCCCTCTTTTTTAACTGACTTGTTACTTAAATTTATAGAGGCCAAAAAAGAGTCACGGGACAAACTAAGCAGCTTCTCGGCTACATTCTGCTCGTAGATGCAATCATAAACTTCTTGATCATTTAAAACGGTCGGTACTCCACAATTCTTGGGCTTCTTTTATTTGGCTCTTCCACTCTCAGGCCAGAACCACTTAGCTGCGATGATTTCTTAAGTTTTTCTATGTAAATTTTGGTCTCCGTGCTGATTATAACGCCTCCGTTTTTTTGTTTTGCGCAGCCCTCTAACGTGCAATTTCATTTGTTCGGGGCATATAATTTTTTGGACAAGAGATTTAGTGTCCTCACTAGATTTAAATTTATCCGTTGGATAAATAGCAATTGAACATTATTGGGGCGCAAGAAATAATTTTGATTGGTTTTTACCATGTCAGCGAACGAAACATTTTCTGCCATCGTTGGTTTAGCCCAGTTTTCTTGAATGGTTTTCTTCATATTTTCGAGGCAATCTGTGAGGTCGCCTTTTTCTTTCAACACTACTTTAGAGTTTTGTATTTCTTCGGTTTTTAGCTTCAAGTCCTGGTAGTAAACTGCCATTTGCGAATCGCCATGTCCAACCTTGCGCGGTAGGGAATAGATTCTCAGCTTTTGCTCGGAGTTCAGCTTTCCTTCCTGAGCAACGGTGCAGGCTTCATTCAGGCATGATTCGTTTGAGATCAACCGGTTACTAATGTCCTTGGTGTCCACTGCCTGAATTTTTCCTTCAGCCGCATAGTAAGGTATTTGAGATTTGCTGGCAGGGCTGCATGGTGGTGGGGTACTCCGAGGGCTCTTTTCACTATTTGACATACTTAAGTCTTAAATGTTTCTCATAATTAAATGTTATTTACTAAAGTAAATCGCTAACTTAGCAGAAAAGTGCGCGATTCGTTTTCTAGGTCACAGATCTTTCGGAAATATTTAAACGACATATAATAAATAATATTGCTTATAAAATTATACACACATCTACTCTACTTGAGTGCCAGTAGAGCTATCATAAAAACTCCCCGTATTATTTGTTTATTTAAACTTTTCGCACAAAAAGGTACAAAGGTACAAATAATGCCTTAGGCATTTTCTACCAGTCAACCAAGGGTGGTGAACAGATTAGATGGTAGGCGCTTGGGTTGAGAGGAAGAATGATAAAAAAAACTATTGAAACTACATACACAAATACATAAATAAGTGTAGTATCTGAGTGGGGGTATAGTTGCCATATTGCCATTGACACTATATAAACTCTATTAAAGTTTAGGCAAACCCTTTTTTGGGCTAGAGACATATCAGGTGAAAGCTGTAAGTGATTGATCGATTGTAACCCTCCTAAGTCTATAAACCTACTGATTGTATTGTCAGACACAGTCTAGACCCTAGATTTTGTGTCTAGAAATTACAAGTAGGTAACCTAAAATTTTAACATAGGTACCCATATCAATCACCCCCTGTCCGAATGTAAACCAAATCAATTTGATCTTCAAATGCTCAAACAATCTGAAATTTAAACTAATATTATTAAACGGTAAAATTGTTTCATTATTTGGCTAGCCTTTTCCCAGCTATGTTGGGGTTGGCTTCTAGTCTAACCGGATGCAGCTAAGTACCAGTATTTTACGTGGAGCGACTGCCTATCTGACCTCCACAACCCAGTTACTGGGTAATACGAAACCCCTTGGTAAGACTGGTTCTCAGACTTTCGGGCTTCTGACGACCCGTCACGACTGTCAAAGATCTACGACTATGAAGGTAAAATTGTTTGTACGAGCAAAAGGTAATTTCTGGAAGTACTCATAAAATTACAAAAAATATTTCTGTTCAGAAGCTACACTATTGCCGACGGTCGTAGGATAATATTATATTAAATTTTCTGTTAAGCACGTGGGCAGATGCGAGTTTTAATAGCCCAAATAAGACATTCAAAACAAAGCAATAACTGAACTTTAAACATTTTTTTTGTGCAAACTTTTGGTACTTTCCTTTCACGGCTTTATATTCCAACGTTCTATTGAAATGTAAAGGATTTGTTCTCTTTAAAATGGCTAGAGTGAATCGGAAAAGAGATGTTTCGGAAAGCTTCTGCCTGCCTGCCTCGGGGGATCTTTTGTGAGATCTCGGCAATGTAGTGCCTAGACGACACGACGATGGCTTCAAAAACGATTTTTTTGAGGAAAAAGTAGGGCATTTTTGCATGGGGTTTAACCCCGTTACTGGCGAAATGTGGGTAAACTATAGATGCACCTCAGCCAAAAGCTTCGGGGTATACAGACGTGAATGTTATGCTGCATTGTTCTTCTTGAATATAGTATATTGTTTCGGAAATAAAAAAAACTAAAATATAGTTTTAAGTGCAGCAGCGTCTATGGGCATGGTTACCGTCTCGTTGCGTTTTTGTATCAAGTTGTATTAACGCAGCTTAACCAAACTAAACCATCATAATCCAAGGACTGGAAGACGAGGTTTCGGTCATCCGGCGGCGAGATCGGCGGACGACTTTGTTGTCATCGCGGGCTAAACCTGGATGAGGCTGGCACAGGAGCGTGGGGATTGGCACAAGAAAAGAGAGGCTTATGCCCAGCAGTGGGAGAAGTCGGACTGTGAATGATGATGATGAAAACATAATAGGCTAGTTGACTGGGTAAAAAAATAATAATTATATTTAGTCCGTCAGTTAGATTATCGAAAAATAATGGACACGTATTTTTTCTTTTGTCAATAACACAAAAAATGACAAAGATAAAGCGCGTCAAAATTTGGGAGTGGGGGTCGTGATGTCACTTGCTTGCAAAAGTATCGCAAGCAAGTGACGTCACGCGGAACTTTAACGGGCGAAATCTTCATAATTTTTTATATAATTGACAAAAGAAAAAATACGGGTCCAATATTTTTTGATAATCTAACTGACAAACTAATCAAATTTTTTTCGAAAAATAGCCTATTGTTATAAAAACCTCGTGAATCTCATTTTCGTCAATAAATGACTATTGTTATTCGGTTGAAGAATTTCGTATAGACAAAATTTATAGAAAGATTTACCATTGAAACCTCTACTCCCAAAATTTTTTCACGAGCTCTTCGAAATACGCAGAAATAATTTAATATTAAGACGAACTCTTGTCTTCAAACCGTGTTTGGTTAAACATTTAAGCTCAGAAAGATTTACTCACTTAAATTAATTAGTTATCTCCTTAAATTTTGAGTCCTTTATTATATTTGTGGCTCACCAAATCTGTTACATTGTATGTTTACTTTTTGATGAATAAACTTTATTATTACTTTATTACTTGTAGCAGTAACTAGATAGGCCTTAAATATGGTACTAGTGATAGGTACCTTTACCTCTGCCTCACCCTTTGGAGAATACAAGAGTGATGTTATGATGTGAATTTTATTTCTGATTCCATGAAATAATGATGAAAGCACTGGGCGAAGCGCACTCAGCGAAGGGCGGGCGTTTTGGGGGCTGTCTTTAGTCATTTTGACGTTCGTCAAGTTAGTTCTCAGCCTAATAAAGTAAATGACTTTTGATTTTGATTTTTTGACCCTCTTTGAGGGATATAGGCATGATGTACATATCGGAAGTACGGCGGTCATTCGTTTGATGATTTGGGATGCCAGCGCCAAGGGGCGCTTGACAGAGTCTAGACTACCGTGTGAGTCGACGAGAGCGAACAGCGAGGTGGAACAGCTCTCTAGATCAATGGACATCGTACAGACAACATGTACTCAGAAACTGTCTCGCGTTCCAAATCTAGTTGTGTCGTGAACGTACATTGTGTGATTTATTTATTCGTAAAATTATAATTTGAATTGAAATTCAAACGTTTATTAGTATGCCCACAGTAATTAAAATATACCTGATGATATCGAGACCTTCTCCGTCATACGAGTACATATATTCCGTCAAATACACTGACACTGTGTGACCCAACACGATTAGGAATGCTAGGCCGGCCACGTTTGTGAGAGCCAATTAGTTTGACATATCAATAATTATGCACCTAGGTGTCCACATACATTATGCAGGTAATTGAAACCGCCTGCCTTGGATTCACAACGGAATGAGGTATTGATGGGTTAGTTGTATTGTTGGCGGTTTGATAGTGATGGATTGGAGCTTATTGTACGTATAGAGAGGATTCTATAATGAGGCTATGACGTGCAATAGTAACCTTACGTACCCTATCCTGTAAATCAGAAAATACATAAATTTTTCGCACAAATAGATAAACCTTCTGGAAAAAAAAAATTACCAATTACATTTGTTTTAACAGGTGGGAACCCAATACAACAATGCAGTCACAATTTCCACACTCGGAGACGTCACCAAATTTTATTTTTCATAATCTCTTAATGATTGTGAAAACCACATCAAATCCTTTGCGTAGTTCAAAGAACAATGTGGTCACACAGAAAAACGTGAAAAGCGATTGTAATTTAGATTATGTAGGTAAATAATTATACAGGGTGACAGAGAAACTCGACGTATGCCTTGAAAGGGGTTATAAAATAGGTCATTAGCAACAAATGAAGTCCAGTGAACTAGGGGTTTAAACTGGATGGTTGAAAGATAAAAATTTTGCTTTTAAAGACCTTTTATTTCTGAGATTATGTAAGTTTTGCAAGGATAAAAAAAAAATATTACTCATTTTTCATCTTTCAGAAAAGTATAAATGAAATGTTTGGGGTGGAGTAGTTTTTCTCATAATTAATTGTTTTAGATAACAAGTCAGAAACTTTCTAAAAAATCAAAGAACCGACACAGCTCGGTAAGCGGTTTTGACCCCTACTTCACTGGACTTAATTTGTTGCTAACGACGTCTAGTATAACCCCTTTCAAGGAATACGTCGAGTTTCCCTGTCACCCTGTATAGATACTTAAACAACATTTTGGTGTTGAGTTTCGTGTACTGTAGGTACACATCTGCCTAACCCTACAAGGAATACAGTTGTGATGTTGTTTTGTTATTTTTTGGTGGTGTCCTCTGATGGTCTATTAAAATACCTGCAGCGTGGTCAGTGACAGCGCAGAGGTCACTGACTGCATGTTTTGGGACACAGAGGGCAGGCTAGAAGGTGGAGCATGCTTGCGACATTGTTCCACAATCTCAACTTACTGCCGTTCCGTCCAGGTAGCCCCAATTTACCAGGTTGGACTTACATCTTCCCACTTGCATCCAGAGAAGGAAGTGGGGAGATATTTTATCAAGTATCTTAATATCCAAGAACCCTTCTAAACATAGTGTAGGTACATAATACAGGCCACCTTCCACAAACAGATGTAACTTATGCATTGTTGTGGTATTCGCAGGACCGACTCGGAATAGCTTTGTGTGGTTACAAAGGGTACATCCGCGATGTAATGTAACCGCTAGGAGCTTTCGTCTGTAATGGGAAAGTTATGGTGAACACCTTTGAGTGAATGGTGGATACAATGTTGTTGAGTGAGTGACAGATAGATGTGATAGACGGATGGATGTTTGTTACTCTTTCATGCAAAAACTACTGAACGGATGTGGATGAAATTTGGCACACAGATGGTTTATAACCAGGATTAACATATAGAATACTTTTTATTCTGGTATTCCCACGGGATCGAAGAGTGAAACTGCGGGGCGCAGCTAGTGTATAAACCTTTCGGAATGCATTCTCTAATGAACATATTTTTTTTAAGGATCTTTGGTACACTCTACAGATGACTAAATATTAGCAGAAGTCTAGGAATTTTAAATCCCATAAGCCCTACAAACTACTTTCACTTTATTTCGGAGAAAACAATATTTCGCTAAGACGAAATGAAGAAAAAAACATTTTTTCAGCGAAACAGTACTTTATCACAAGACTTTTCTTTATCCATCACTAGGGATTTTTCTTTATTTCATGAACAATGACGTAGTTCCTACAATGTTATTACTTAGGTCTTAGGTCATAACTTAAAGCTATATTATACTGGGACTCCAAGTGACGCAAACATGGTGGCGCTGCCAACAAAATTAAAAAATAAAGAAAATTGGATTTACTGGCACAACTTTACAACAAATCCTATGTTCAAAAATGCAATGGATGCACAACCAATTGATTCTGGTGAGATAATATCTTTAATAAAAATCTTAAATTCATTCCCTGACAACAATGCACAGCTTAATCCGTTGGGTCTAGAAGCACGAATTTTTGCACGAGAGTTCCTTATACAGGCTGATTTTTTAAAGACCAGCCAAATTTAAGGATGTGGTACGGACCATCAAACTGAACAACTTTCTCCATGGGACCAACATCGTAATCGCAAAAATTTTATCAACTGTCCCATAGAAAACTTCAATACCTACTCGACCTAAATGTATGGGATGGCTGAATTTTTATTCGCGATTACGATGTTGGTCCCATGAAGAAAGTTGTTCAGTTTGATGGTCTGTACCACATCCTTAAATTTAGCTGGTCTTTAAAAAATCAGCCTGTATAACGAAAATGCGCACTTAACGGGTTAAATAAGTAGCGGATGAAAGATTTTATGGAAATTCGTCATTTACGATGTGCGAAATCCCATCGGACACGCGGCTGGTACTCTCTATAAAGCTGTCCATCCTGCTGGCAGCGCAACCGATCGATGGTTGCGCCACCATAGTGGTCCTGTATTATATTGCCCTTAGTCTCTAGACTGTTTCCTACGTCTAAACTAAATTACGCTGACCCAGTACCTATAGCGCGTTTGATATTATGGGTCACTACTCACTAGAGTTTGCTCGAGGCAATGCGTGGTAGGCGTTTAGACGAAGCTTGATTGAGCAATCTAAGGCAATGTGTGACGACTCATAGGCATGATACATAATACCTAGATGGACCGTGCAGAAGGCGGAGGACTAGATATTGTGGCGCAGCCTGGGAGAGGCCTATGTCCAGCAGTGGACTGCGATAGGCTGAGTTGATGACACATAACATGAAATGCCACGATGATTTTCATTATTAAAATTAGAATCCTCTGTTCAGAAAGAGAAATTACTCACACTCAAAACATTTATTTTAATTAAACCATTTACAGGCACTTTTGAAATGTCAAAAAGTCGGTCAGTTAGCCAGTAAGTTGAAGCTAGTGGCCCATTCCAAAACGTAGATCTCTGTAGAGAAAAACGGCCAAGAAACGGACACTCTTTTAAATCACGATAGTACAAAATCCTGAGTACATTATTCTTGTTGCTTCTATATGACAGAATAATGTAAAAAAATTAAGAATCAATACAAACTAACTTATTTAAAGCGGCACTTACAATGAGTGCTTAGATTTGTTTATGTTCGAAATTATAAATTCTTATTTTAAATCTCCATAAACATGTTTTTAATTTGACAATTATTAGAATTTACTTTATAACCTCCATTTATATGAGTTACTATTTAGTAGTGTTATAATTTAATCAATCATTGTTGTAATAAGTGGGGAGATATAAAGCTTTAGTGAAGAGGGTGTGAATTTGATTCAGTAGTCAATTATGATCAAATTACTTACAGGACTTGCGTCGTTCAAACTCAAACTCAAACAATTTATTTCTACTAAACCAATTACAGGCACGTTTGAATTGTCAAGGGTCAGTCAGTCAAAAAGATGAAGCTAGTTGCCCATTCCAAAGCGTAGTAGGTACCTATGGAGAAGAACGGGCTAGAAACTCCATGGACACTCTTTTAAATCAAAATAATATTATAAGGTTACAAACTATTGGTTACATCATTCATGTTAAAAATTATGCATGTGAACGATGCAGAACGTTAAAAGCATCCGTAATGAAAAGATAAAACAACAATTCGAATATTAAATTAAATTAAAATAAGTCATGGCAGCAAATAGTTGACCAGTCCTTAATGACGGCGCCCGTTCACGAACATGACGCATAGATTAGCACCATTCAGCTCAACCATTTTGAAAGGAGCTAAATGATCCAACACATGCGCCACCATCAGCGAGACATTAGAGTGAGCATGACATACTCTCAGCCGCCAAGGCACATTCAAGTCAATGAAAGACGTACCCAGTAAATGGTAGCTTTATAGTATGTACATAGTACTCACATATTATGTGCTATGCAATTGTACAATACTAGGAGATAGAATTTATATAATGCAAAAACAGTATTTTAAAATCTTTAGCAGCTCCAACAGTATGTAGGTAGGACGTGTGTGAAGTATTTTCAAATGCTAACCAATTTATTTGTGCGTCCTGTGGAGCAGGATCAGCGTTTAGCCAACGATTTTTGTCAGCGATGTAATCCCCCAACTTATAATATGCTTGGCTGCATAGTTGTGTTTATTCTCTTACATCATGTACAACCTTCAGCAAAAAACAAATGTTCCAATTATACTATTATTAATATATTAATACAAATAATACTTGGCAACTGAAACCATGTAAAAAACAAATCAATGAAAATTCCTAAGTAATTCGAATTCTCCGATTTCATGTCAAAATTTGTTTCGATGTCTTTAATCAGTCATCTGTGAAATCAAATGAGATGAAATTACAGTAGAAATCTTTCAACCGGAGCTATTTAATATAACATCATGTCTGTATTTTACGAGAGGGTAGCCAAGGGCGCAATAAGTAGGTAGGTGTTATTGAGTTGTACCGTCTCAAAGGACATTGTCCGGAATCGCCCTGTGCACAAGAAATATCGGACAAACACGATAATTAATTGTCTATTTTATTATATTAGTTACAAATACTTTTGTAACACGGACTAGTTGCATGCCAAAATCAACATTTAAAAGTATTTTACGCGACTAATAACATTAATCGCCGCCATCTTCGCCAAACGTCAAGTCGTATCGAAAAAGATTAGGGATGCCCAATCGATTGCAATCGATCGATCGAATTTTATAATGAATTGTTGCATGTTTTTGAATCTGAATCACTAGAACATTCACTCAAGAGCTCAGCCATTTATCAATGCACACTAACGCCATCTATCTAGCGCGCTACATCACCACTATCATTTATGGAGACAGCATTATTTCTACATTAACACACACAAACATTTTATCTCATTCCAAAACCAATGCTAAGAATACAGATACCTATGTTAATTAGATTCTATGCATTTAAACGTTGCAATTACACACACTTAGGCTTTAGAAAAAAACTGCATAGATACCTAATTATCTAGGTAGGTACAAAAAATTGCTAAATGTATTATGTTATTGTTTTTTAGTTTCTTAAAAATCACTCGGAGCTATGAAAAACTATACCTAATATTCGTTGTTACGGTTCGATTATAACCTCAAAATCTGATACTTTTTTTGAAATATGTCTATTCTGCAGGTAGTCCGCTTTACAAATAAGATCTTATAGGAGTTTACTAATGATCGACAATACAACACATAATTTTCCGATGCTCTTGGTTCCAGGGCGAACAATGTATGGACGCAGAGCAATGTCCTTTGTCGGTAGCAGCTCGGAGTCTGGAATTGTGTCAGTTTGATGGAATTAGGCTCGCCCCTTATTACAGGGGACTTAAACATAATTGACAAAATCATAATCTGCCTAGCCTTTTCCTAGCCTTTTTTTTAAAAATTAATTTCTAAGAAATTATACCAACTCTTCGGAGAAAGACCTTGTGGTTTTGAAAACAATTATTGCATTATTATATATAGGTATTTGCATTTACAATCATGATGGCTTCTTATCGCTGAAATACTTCTAGAGAATTAATTGAAAATTGAAAAAAAATGGGGTCCAGAAAACGTTAATGGCCATCGTGACAAACTTAGGAAAATACATGACTATAATTATAATAGTCCGTTCTAATAGTCATCATCTGCTTAGCCTTTTCCCAACTATGTTTGGGTCGGCTTCCATTCTAACCGGACGCAGCTGAATACCAGAATTTCACGTGGAGCGACTGCCTATCTGACTTCCACAACCAAGTTACTGGGTAATACGATACCCCTTGGTAGGACTGGTTGTCAGACTTTCGCACTTCTGACGACCCTTCTACTGTCAAAGATCCAAGAATGAAAGCCGGGACCATCCACGGACCAACCCTGGCAAGCGTAACTTAACCTGATCGATTGAGCCGTGCGGCTGTTATTAGTCACAAGCCCCTGCAAACATAATTGGTGAAATGTGGGTGTAATATTCACACACACACTATACCTACATATACACTTCTGCCCGACCCTGTTATGTTAAGTAGGTATTCCTACATTTTACTTGTAACGTGTTGTACGTCCTATGTAAAAATGAGCTAACCTATTCTCACAAGCGCGGTATAACTAAATTAAATTAGGGACTTCGAACTGTTGCTGAGAATTTCTTGAAAGATACAACTAATGACACTTTTCCAGACCTGGGAGTCGAACTCAGGATCCCCCTGACAAAAGAAAAACAACGTAGGCTGTCTATGGGCCATAAACATATTCCATCTTTTCTTCATAAGCCATCTCAGACATCGATCTACGTGGTCTTTATATGATCTGACCAAGATTATGTCTGGACTTTAAAACAGACTGTGACCTCTGAGTTTGTTTCGGCCTTTCTTCTCAGACCAGTCAGATATGAAACGCCGACTCATCTAGTTTAAAAAAAATATTGACGTGTAAAAAGTGTTTGTACAAACCCACTTAAAAAAATAAAATCATTTATCAAGTAGTTATATCTTTCATAGCGTAGGTATCCCTATGCTAAACAGATGAAAATAATATTCAATATTTAAATTAATGCATATTGGATATATAATTTTAGCGAATATAACTTTGCGGGATGAACAATTTTGCCCGTAGGGCTGACTGAACACGGATGTTTGGTTATTTGATAAATTAATTTGCGTAATTCGTAGGTACATTGTTTGGTTTTATGTAGGTATGTATTACCAGGTAGCCTATTGCGTAATGCGGGCTTTGCACAAGTGACTAAGCCGCACTACATCACCACTAAATGCGGCACTAAATGGCAACTCGGCTAGTGACTAAAATCGCAAGTGCCAAAGTAGAGTAGGTTTCGACTACGGCGCACGGCGGGATACGGCGGGTGACTAAAATTGACCGTGAAAGTTCGCAGTCGCAGGCGATCGCCAAAGGTCGACATTTTGATGCAAAATAAATATAGTCACCTGTGATTTTATCGACCCGTGTAAACCTATTAGCGTTTCGGCTTGTAAGGCGATTTGGTAAGCGACCAGCCGCACGGCGAAAATTGACCTGGTGTAAATTATACACTAACAATTGCAATGTCTTTCATTTTGATTAATCGACAATATTCATTACATTATTTACGCTGTCGAGCAGATGAATTGTTCAAACATATGAAGTAATGGATTAGAAATTTGCTTCAAATACCTTCGGACTGTGAAAGAAAGTGTGTTACGATTTTGTTTATACGATAATTAGGGTACAGCATTAACCCACGGATTAACTCGCGTCCTAGGAAAAGTTTCCTCACGATGTTTTTCTTCACCGTTTTGAGGGCATCCCGCACCGCGCTGCTACTTCAGGACAGTTGGCCTATAATTAACTTTTATTGAGTACCAGTAGCGGACGCTAAGAAATTGTGTTGTAATTAAATAACTACTCGTATAAGTGCACAACTAACTAAGTGATTTATAAATATTATAAACTAGAAATTTTAGAAGTATTGTCTATTAGTTAAAAGTCAAAGATACAGTCAGAGTCAGACAGGTACGGTACACAAGCCATTGTTTTCGATCATATTATATTAAAATAACCTCTATCAAAATAATATTATGTGATGGTAAAAAAGGACTGGCTAGATAAAGAAAGGATTTTGTACGAGTTACATTGCTGCATCCCCAAATTATATTTCACTGTACCTCTGTTCTTTAAGTAATTGGTTGCATCGTGTACGAACCGCCATTGAAATAATAGTGCTGTGACATTCTGGCTACTCATTGAGTTTGTAATACGTTACTTTATTAAAATCATCGTGGACGATGTGCGTTAGTCGATAAGTTTTTCGTAAATAGAACCAATATATCGGTATTTTATATTTATATGTGTAATTTGTATGGTGTACAGTCACGAGCAAAAGTATGTATACACTCGGCTTTATTTAAAAGCGATTTACTCCTTTATTTTTTAATGAAATTTTATGTTGTTACGAACATAGCATTTTTGAACCCATAGGTTTATGTAATGTTTCATATTTCAACGATGCATTCGTTATTTCACGAAAAAATTGCAATTGAAAGTTGCCAAGTGTTGACATATTGGTGCTCGTGACTGTATCTAATTCGTTATGTACACCAATAATGTTTAAATAATAAAAATGAAATGATGGTGCGACCTTCATCTGACGCTTTATCATACCGCCTGCTGAACACATAAGCAAAAATAACAAAACACGCTCTTCTGTCCACAACCCTTAGCACCACAATTTCATGTTTATTTTACTTCAATAGGAATCACAACCATTTGTCGTTTTATAGATAGTAACAGTGCAAATAAATGGAGACGCGCGTGTAACCTTACACGTGGTGAACTTTAGTGTCGGATTCTAGCGTCAGATGTTGTAATAAAAAAGCGTTTTTTACGTGTTCCTTGGGGTTTTAAAATACTCTGCGGGTCGGGACCTAAACAGGATGGAAGCGTCAATATAAACTGAATATGATACTGAACTATGTACCTATACCGGGTGGCAGGGACATCGACGCGCAAACTGTAACCATGGATTCAGCACATGAATTTAGACCCCATAGCGTCGAAATTTTTCGTAGGTTATTAAAAAAAAAATATTGCTGTTCCATACATTTTGACCGCGTAAGTATTACACTTTTCTATGAAACAGAAGATATTTTTGTTTGATAACCGACGCAAAATTTCGACGCTATGGGGTCTAAACTCATGTGCTGAATCCATGATTACAGTTTGCGCGTCGATGTCTCTGCCACCCTGTATAAACATAACATAACATCACGCTGGTACAGGACGAAGGATAAGGCAGAGGTGCACCTTTAGCACACCCACATTTTTCTACTTATGCTTAGGTCCCATGTAACAGGGGGCGAGTCTATGACCCGGGCATGAACCCAGACTCCGGGCTTTTACTGATAAAGGACATTGTCCGGAGTCGCCCTGTTCGCAAGAAATATCGGACATACACGATAATTGTTTATTTTATTATATTGGTTGCAAATACTTTTGTAACACGGACTAGCTGCCTGTCAAAATAAACATTGTAAAGTATTTTACGCGACTAATAACATTAATCGCCGCCATCTTCGCCAAACGTCAAGTCGTATCGAAAAAGATTAGGCATGCCCAAGCGATTGCAATCGATCGATCGAATTTTTAATGAATTGTTGCATGTTTTTGAATCTGAATCACTAGAACATTCACTCAAGAGCTCAGCCATTTATCAATGCACACTAACGCCATCTATCTAGCGCGCTACATCACCACTATCATTTATGGAGACAGCATTATTTCTACATTATCACACACAAACATTTTATCTCATTCCAAAACCAATGCTAAGAATACAGATACCTATGTTAATTAGATTCTATGCATTTAAACGTTGCAATTACATACACTTAGGCTTTAGAAAAAAACTGCATAGATACCTAATTATCTAGGTAGGTACAAAAAATAGCTAATTATATTGTTTTTTAGTTTCTTATAAATCACTCGGAGCTATGAAAAACTATACCTAATATTCGTTGTTATGGTTCGATTACCTATAACCTCAAAATCTGATACTTTTTTTGAAATATGTCTATTCTACAGCTAGTCCGCTATACAAATAAGATCTTATAGGAGTTTACTAATGATCAACAATACAACACATAATTTTCCGATGCTCTTGGTTCCAGGGCGAACAATGTATGGGCGCAGAGCAATGTCCTTTCAAATAGAAAAAACCCAATAGCACCTTACTCGACCCGGCAATCAAACCTAGGACCTCATGTTTAGAAGTAGCGCATGCGACCACTAGAGCAACGAAACAGTCCACTGTGAACTAGGTATTTCAATGTTGAACAAAATTTTACGGAGCCACGATTTATGGCTATTATTCGTGCAAAAATTGGCTTTAGTTATCACAAAACGCTGTCTATTTCTCTACTAGCTATACACAGTCAGGAAATTGATTAATTATAAATTATCAAACTGGCACACTACGTCAATTTACAGTGTTAAAGCCATATCATACAACTGTCAAAAATGACAGCTGTGATTTGAATATACGGGCAATTTATGTTGGCAGTCAGTCAATTTGATAAATAATTAAGACTTTACCTTTTAGGTAAATACACAAGTCCATTCGTCTTAATTACTTAGACAGTTTGCCTCTCGATCAATGAAAGTTTATCTAGAAACAGAATTTGACTTATCTTTTTGTTAAAATCAATATTTGCACAGCTTCGTCTGATCATTTTATATTCTTCAAACCTTAACGGATGCTTGATCTTAGTGTTTTGTTAAAGTGATATCAGATAATTATTAGGACTTCAGTAAGTGTTTATTTATTGCGGAGCGTGAGATTTACATTGATATACGCAAGAACTTAATACACATTACCTAATGTCAAGGAAATTAATTGTACCTGAAACAAATTGGCTCATCATTTAACACTCGGGACGCCCTTATCCCAATTTATTTGGGGTCGGCGTAACACATCTTTTTCTTCCATACTTCTCTATTAGTCGCCATCTTGGCGGTCACGCCCTTTCTAACCATATCATCAGTCACACAGTCCATCCATCGTTTCTTTGGCCTTCCCCTACTCTTATAGCCATGGACATGCATATTCAAAACTTTCCTCACGACATTTTCCTCATTCCTTCGTAACACGTGCCCATACTATGACAACCAATTTAAACACAACTTTTCAGATACCGATGCCACTTGCAGACTTCCTCTTATGTACTCCTTTCTTATACTATCCATTCGTGTCACATCACACACCACTGTTAGCAATCTCATCTCAGCTGCATGCAATTGCCTTTCATTCATCCATACCAACTTAAAATGTCCTAATTTGAAAATCACAATTTACTGCCCTTCATATCATGTAATTCTTTGACAGTGGCATGAAATGGCTATAACACATCAAATTGACGAAGCGTGTAAATTTTCTTAACAATTAATTTACTTGACTGTACCCACACCGCTAAACTTGTGTAAAATAGACCGCTGTTATGACCAACCGTTACCTTACGTGATATTTCATTGTTTGATTACAAAAAAGCAATCTTTTAAAACAACAGTTAGCGCAACATAATCCAAAATGACCAAGAACATTTTTCTTTAAACTACTTGCTAACTCTTTATGCGAATGTAATTATTTATTTTCATGCTGAATTTTAGTTTCTACGATTTAAATTTTTATTAGACACATAATTATGATTCAAACAATGATTTTTGCTGTGCCCTGACAGGGTCAACAACGGCTCTTAGCTCTAAGCCTTTTGTGAACATCTTGTTATATCTTGTGGAATGCAAATAAACTAATAAAAATATATTATTAAGTAGGTATATACACATGTATGTGCTCGATTTCACACTGTTACTACATATTTTTCCGTTGATAGATGGTTACATAAATAATGACACTAATAACATACAGTTATATGGGTCGATGACATGTTGTTATCGTGCAATTAATGAAGCGACAGTGCTATTTATGACACTTTTTTCAC
This sequence comes from Apamea epomidion, assembly GCA_947507525.1. Classification (NCBI taxonomy): domain Eukaryota; kingdom Metazoa; phylum Arthropoda; class Insecta; order Lepidoptera; family Noctuidae; genus Apamea; species Apamea epomidion. The sequence goes on from OX382237.1 coordinate 13,275,505, forward strand.
GATATTACATGAGTGTATTGTGTTAGATCATGTTGTTTACATATGGCCTATTGCTTGTAGTTATTATCAAAGTTAACATACTATTGTTGTCGTTATATCTTTGAAACTAGATTCTGGCTGCGACTTCGTCCACGTGAAGTTTCTGCCCCCGACCCATCGCATCGCATCCCATCGCTAACTTCTTCGTTTTCGCTTTCTGAATTTTTTTCATTCTGCTCGGATTCTAAGTATCGTAGCGGGATGTCATAGCCTATAACGTTTCTCAAGAATTAGGGTATCAAATGCAATAAGATTTTTTTAAATCTGGCTGGTGGTTCCGGAGATTACCCCCTTCATACATACAAACAAACAAACAAATTTTACTTCTTTATAATTTAGTACATATTGAAGACAAGACTTTTAAACGGCTAATTCTGTACATCACTATGCTAACACATTTCGGGTTAGCTTAGATATTTTCTTTACTTATCAACTATCTTTACTATCCTGTCTTATGTAATAACTAAGTAAATCACACATTAAAAACTTGGTATTAAAAAAAGTAACGTTGATACATGCCACGTTTTAAATACAAACAATACAAATCTAAGTGATAGTAGTAATAAATAAATAATGTTGAGTCGATATAGAATAAATTCCATATAAGATGTAGTTATATTAAATGTTGTGATTTTAGTTTTAAAAAACCATGCATTTAAGGCACATCTATATCTATTCTAATAATAAAGCTGAATAGTTTTCTTGTTTGTTTGTTTGTACGCAATGATCTCTGAAACTACCAGTTGGATAAAAAAAAATCTTTTTGCATTTGGTTATTCCAGCAACGTTATAGGCTATTCAATATTACGCTTAGGAGCCGAGCAAAGAGTAAGAAAGAACGCGAAAATGAAGTAATATCGCGGGCGGGCGTTGCGATGTGACGGAATGGAAGTCGCGAGCACCAGGTAGTTATCAATAAAATCGCTTCGCAGCCATCCCTTACCGAGATTGATTCAAAGTCACCACTCTAGCTGTGGGGACAACGTTTATAAATTTCAGTACCTGCCACTCTACTTTTAATGAAAGTCCCGCAACGAGCACCGTCACAGCTAAATAAAGAAAATCAATGTCCCTATCACTTTACGGGTAGGTACGGTCACCCCTGCGTCCATGGTAACAGTTTGAAATTGATAGCGCTTTTATGTCGTAGCATTAAGGTCGTTTCTCGTAGGACAAGTGTAACCTTTGACTTGTAGTCGACCGTACACAAAGTGTCCATCAAGTGTTTTATGCTCGTACTCAATGGACCGTATCTAGTAAGAATGAATGCGAATTGGAGAACAGGGATAGTGTGATGTCAAGGACCGGTCGTTTTAGAAGAAAATATATACCACCAGAAGATTTAAGTGTATGTTTATAAAACTCTACTGGACTTATAAAGGTTATTTAAAAAAAAACTTTTAGGTGTGCGACGAGATATGTGAGAAAAGTTCTTACAGAGTTTTTGGGCTCAAGACTATAATTTCAGGTCATTCATCCTGCAACGCTAGCATAATAGATATCAGGAATATAACTAAAGTGCAACCAGATGATACCTTTAGCTGGTTGAATGCCGTAATTAAAAAAAAAAACAATTAAAAAGGCATTGTTGACATTTTAGGAAGAAAAATGTTTGTGTGTCAAAAATTTGCTGTTTCCTACAAAGAGTAGAAACTACGCGATCAAAATGTAAGGAAGAACTGGTTCTTTTTCACATTCTAGAGATTGTCCCATAGTACATAAAGTATGTTTATTTTCACGAGTACTTAAATGATGTCCCTCGTTTAACCTTATACATAAGACATAGACCTCTTCACCGTATACGGTCATTGCTTGATAGTGTAAAACAAAAAGTCAAAATAAATATTTGAAATGGGCAAATAAAAGGCACTTTTGAACGTCAAAATTTCCAAAAGATAGTTTCGTATGGACAAGAAAGTGCAATAATCTCCACCGTTACTCTTTTAAAATGTTTTACAATATTTAGTAAACATGAATTATATAATGATATGTCTTGACGATGGACCTAGATTAAAATGACTAACTTTCAGTGACCCAGACTACCTTTCCTTCCCTGCGTTTCCTAGTCTGATGATTACCAAACCCCCGATGCTATTGTTCTAACCTGTTATCGTATAAATAAGTCTTCTGTACTTCCCAAGTCTGTGGTAAACTTAATTATAATATGGGGACGCAATCCAGGTCGTCCATCACGCTTGTATCTCTAATGGGTAAACAAAGCTTAGAGTGTTGTCGGAGGAAAAAAATTAAGTGCCATCTGACTAATTTCCCTTGAGGATCGAGTATCAACCATGTTGAAGTTTTATATGACGAGCTTTCTCTTAGTTGTGACATTTTGCGTGAAGTTTGTACTAATAATGCAACTGTAAATGTTTTTATTTCTAGCGCAGTGTCCAAATACTAAAAAATAAAATTAAAACTTACTTTAAATAACTTTTTTTTACCTACACACTACAAGTATTTTCTAACTGAACAGACGGCTGTGCTGCTGGGGAGTTTGTTGCGCCACTTCTTCCCAGCGAAAGCACTAGGAAGTGGTGAAGGGTGGGCGTTTTGAGTACTGTCTTTTGTAATTTTGACGTTCGAAACGGGCTGATTCTCAGCCTAATTTGAATAAATGACTTTTGATTATGATTATTACAACCCTACCCTACCTACTCTTAAAAATTAAATTAACTTTCACTAAGACCGATTTATCGGTATATGTACAATGTGTATTAAAAATAACTGAAAACCCAAAAAGGGATCGTTGAACTCATCTTTGTAAACAATTTTTGCTTTTTAAAGGACCAACCCTGAAAGTTATTAATAATTTTGTGTTTCATGGCCGCTTTTCAGATTTTCAGTCATATCAATAACAACTTTTATAAGCTATTGTATCTTCCATCCGGGTCACCCCCCGGGCGTGATATGGATAGAATCATTTAAAAACAGTACTCATTAACACAAAAAATAAAGAAAAAAATGCACGAAGGATTAATTCAGTAATGCAAACCGATCGTCTTTAAAAAATATAGCACTTAATTTAAACCGGATTGAGGTCCAAACTCATTATTACTCAAGAGGGGGTTGGAAAATGTAGGTTAGGCTGTACTTACTTATTGTACTTGTAACAAATGATGTTGGTGTCAAGTATCTACTTTCTTTCAAAATTCATGATAATGTAGTTTAACGAAAACTTTTCAAAACAATGACTTCACTGTTCCCACTCGTGATAAATCGAAACAGTTTCCGCCTAATAAATGAAAATGATCAACGATATTGAATTTCAGCAGCGGGTCACAGTACGTCGCTTCGACGTAGAACTCCCATAATTAATCACTGGTACCCACTACCGTTTCGGCATGTCTTATCAACAAGTTTGCTAATCAAAGTTCAGTCATTAGTTGTTTTCTAGCTAGTGACACTATGCCATCGTGTCACATACAATGTAATTGAAAGTTAACGACGGGTTGTTGTTGTGGGTAAATACTTCGATATAGAGTGATAGGTAAATATAAATATACAGGGTGGCACAGGGTGGCAGGGACATCTATGCGCAACCTGTTACCATGGATTCAGTACATGAGTCTGAACCACCCTGCGTTGAAATTTTTAGTCGGTTATTTAAAAATTGCTGTTGAAACATTTTGACCGCGTAGGTTTTGTACCTACTGTTCTATGAAGCACCTTTTTTTCCAATAACCAATAGCGCTAGAGTCATATGCTGAATTCATGTTTACAATTTGAGCGTCGATGTCACTGCCAACCTGTATACCTAACAATAATGCCTTTATGCGAAAGGTGATAGTCCAGTGGCTAAACTTTGCGGGTGAAGTGATTTCAAACTATCCATTAGGCCGTAGAGCAAAGGCATCATATACAGAGTGTAAAAAAAATCATACACACGATGTAAAAAGAGTCATATAAAGGGTGTAAAAAGACACATCACATAGCCGTCAACTATGCGCACTAACTGTACATCAGACAAAGTAACATTTACAAAAATAATTGCTGGGAAACGACTTTTATTTTTGTTGTGAAAATTTTCTGTTTGTGTTAGTGCGCAATGTAACGCACGCAAAACATTGTGCTTATGGGTGCATGCAACGGAACAGGGAAGATTAAAGTTGTTAATTATATATATACATTAAAAATGTTTTCGTAAAAAAAAACATCAGTAAAAGTTGAAAATAATTAGTCGCTTAAAAAAAAAAAATCCGTCAATATCTCCGTAAACCAGAAAAAAAATTACAATAACGAGAACTACAAGTAGCTCTCAACTTCGTTACGTGTCTTTTTACATCCATTAGAACATAAACGAGAGTAGATCACCACACAACATGTGTTCTGCATAGTTCTTTTACAATAAAATTAGTTCTCATTTACACGAGATCATTATAATTAATGTTGTGTTAAATGGATTAAGTTGAAGCAACAACATAGTTGTACCTAGTAAACAGTGTTTTAACCGATTGAATGCCGTTATTACAGAAACAATTAAAAAGCCATTAAGTGTCGCGTGGATCCACGTTCTTCGTTCGGCACCTTCTTCAGCCTTTCGCCACCCAATGCTGAGTGTAGGCATCCTGCAATGTACGCCCCTCTTCTCTGTAGCCTTCCTAAGCCAGAATCGTCCAGCAATTTTGACCAGGTCGTCGGTCCACCTCATCGGCTGTCTACCCACACTTTTACTACCAGGTCTCAGTCTCCAGTCCAGCACTGTTCTATCACATCTGCCATCTTTTCTACGCCCTATATGGCCCGCCGATTTCCACTTTCTTCGCGCATTCACCGCGGCTATGTCGATAAGTTACAAATATATACATATATATATATATATCGAATATATTATATAGTTATGAAAATCACAATCACGAAGGTTTAAATGTGATTTTCAAAATTACTTCGAATTATTACATTTGATTGGTACCAAAGACATTAAATTATTTACTTGACAATATCTTAAATCTCTTTGATTGGTAGGTACCTAAGTTTTATTTCTCCGTGAAAGTGGAACCAAATGATAATTCGCTAGATTTTCATACCTCTCTATCTCTTCATAATTGTCAGTAGATTACAATATAGCAGGCAGCTTGCTTAATATTTTCGTGAAACCATAAAAGAAAATTGAGTCATAAAAGTTTTATTAACAACATTGCCATTTTGCCAAATTACAAAGCCCAAGTAAACCGCGAGGATTAACTAGTTAATAACAATTAACATAGTTTGTATACAGCTAATGTTAATAGCTTTAATTTTACGAATGGCTTGGCTAACGGATTAAATAAAATTAATTAAACAGCGAAAATCAATTTTATTCTGTAACTCAAGGACAGATTATGTATCATTAATTCCATTCTTCTCCAATTCAAACTAACTTTTGCAAGGGCACCTAGAATCAAATGTATTTTCTTGTGAATTTTGACGTTCAAAAGTGCTTTGTAATGGCCTACTTGAAATAAATGATTAATCATTTTGTGCGGCATTTGGGACATTTTAACATTATTTTATTACAATGAGAAATATGATACAGAAATATTTAAATCTCTACGAATTAAAAAAAACACATTCGGAAATTAAGCAAGGAGTATTTAGCCCGGTAAAAGTTAAAATATAACTTAGCTAACAATCGAAGCCATTTTTATAAAAATAAATAAATTTTCAAATCTAAAAATTAAATTTCTCAGACTATCCAATTCTAAATAACTGTTATTTGAACTCTCAAAGAAAATTAAAAGAGTAAAAATCCATGTCAGTTTATAAGACCTCAGTCTGCATGCCTTATTATAAGTGACGGCATAATTGCTACGGCGTAGCTGCCGTAGTCGCTACGCCGGCTACACTGTCGTAGACACTTAGCCGATAAATGATCCGCCACGCGTCGAGTCATTCTTATTGAATGTTGTTATAAGAGTTATGTTATGTAGTGTATGTGTTATTATTGATTATGGATCCGGGTTATTGACATTCGCAACATTACGCTGAAAGTATCATCATCAGCCTAGGCTTTTCCCAACTATGTTGGGGTCAGCTTCCAGTCTATCCGGATGCAGCTGAATACCAGTATTTTACATGAAGCGACTGCCTATCTGACCTCCAGAAACCAGTTACTGGGTAATACGATACCCCTTGGTAAGACTGGTTGTCAGACTTTCGGGCTACTGACGACCCGTAACGACTGTCAAAGATCCACGAATGACAGCCGGGACCAACGGCTTAACGTGCTTTCCGAGACAAGGAGGGGGCTTGGTATGTGAAGATGGTCACCCATCCACGGACCAACCGTGGCAAGCGTGGCTTACCCTGATCAATAGACCCGTGCGGCTGTTATGACTTAGCCACAAGCCCCTTTGAAAGTGTGATGCCACGTTGAAAGTGTGTTTTTGATAAACTCTCTTTAACATACATAATATATTTTGAATTGATAATAATTAATTTCAATCATTTAATAACTGTTGTTTTTTACCAAAAAAAAAGTTGTACGTCATAGCTTCATTATAAAATCCCTATACGTACAGTAAACCCCAATCCATCAATATCAAACAGCCAACAATACAATTAAGCCATCAATACCTCATTCCATTGCATTGAATCCAAGGCAGGCGGTTTCTATTACCTACATTAGATATGTAGACACCTGCATAGTTATTGATATGTCAAAGTAATTGGGTCTCAAAATCGCGCTAGGCCTAGCATTGCTAATCACGTTGACTTACGCCGATATTCCTCAAACAGGTAGGCAGTCGTGTGATTAAGTCCCATGTGTGCATTATGCTATTATCCGGGCATAAGACCAGATTCAAGAATGCTACTGAAAAATTGTCATGAAAAAACTCTCCAAACTAAACCTTCTAAACTTTTATGTCTTCCTTCCGGCTGCGTTGAGGGTAATATTTTTACTTAAAATGATTTTGTTAAATAAATTGCAATAAAAAAAAATAACACTGCTCCACCTGGAGATCTAACCCAGGACCCCATGCTGGTTGCTTTCATGCAATTGGGTATTTATTCTTAGAAAAAGTTTTGAGATAAGCAATCCTCATCCCCAATGGCTCGGTGTTCTCAGTATAGTTACAATAGGCGCAAATAACTGCTCTATTCAATGTTTCAAATACCTAGTGCATAGTTATTGATATGTCAAACTAATTGGCTCTCACAAACGCGTCCGGCATGGCATTTTTAATCATGTTGGTTTTCATTGGTGTTTAGTTTAGTTTATGATCCTGTACGAGTCGCAATAAATACTTTTTCTTTCTTTCTTTCTTGGGTCACGCAGTCTGCCAGTGTGTTTGGCAGAACATTTTCCCTAATATTATAGGTGTTTATATTGGTTATTGGATTTTATTTTACAAGAATTTAGACATAGTATTGAAAACGTGCGGTGAATGGTAAAACTCTGGCTAATTATTACGATTGGGCATTAAACAATGCGTTCACCAAACACAAAACAATTTCGTGTATGGTAGGCCGAAAAGTAATTTCTTGTTTATAATAAACGCGAAAGTTTGTAAGGATGGATGGATGAATATATATGAATGTTTATAACTCTTTGGCGCAAAAACTACTGCACGGATTTGGATAAAATTTGGCACACAGATAGTTTATAAACAGGATTAACACATACTTTCTATCACGATATTCCCATAGCATGAAAACTTATACGGGTGAAACGCGTGCTGCTAGTAGTACATACGTTCGGAACTACTTAGATTTGTCTGGGGTAAAGAAAATTTGCCGCTAGAATCTTGAGAGAATATAATTTCTTCTAGGTTAAGAATCTCACCTTAGTAGTGAAGCCAAGACTAATAACCCTCTCAGAGGTTGCGAAAACCTCATCTGGTAATTAGGGGCTAGTTGTTTTGTTAGATTGAACGCATAAATTAATAACAAGCGAAAATGTCCCCAAACGTCCCCCGAACTCGACAAGGACACTTCAAGACTTGGCCGAGGCTAAGCTTGATTAAAGTAGGTTTTATAATATAAGATATTATGTATTCACACTTTTATAAAGGGACACTTTTAATAGCTCTAATTTTTTATTATAAAGTATCTAGTTTCGACAACCGTTTAAATGGTCTTTAAATTTTGCGCAGTATTTTTTTTATTCTCTACTAATATTATAAACGTGAAAGTTTGTATAGATGAATGGATGGGTAGATGTTTGTTACTCTTTTACTCAAAACTACTGAACGGATTTAGATGAAATTTGGCTCACGGATGGTTTATAACCAGGATTAATATATAGAATACTTTTTATCCCGACATTCTTACGGGATCGAAACTTATGCCGTTGAAACTGCGGGGTGCTGCTAGTGTTCAATAAACCTGCTATTAAAAATCGACCGTTCATATTAGTACGATTACTCGTCTATTAACAAAAGTCCCAAGCCGATCTCCTTTCGACATCCTATATCACTATTATTTTCACGTACGAAAATCTGTTTGCGATTTTCCATCCTGTATCTTTCTCTAACGACCGCGACCATTTTCACTGTGACCTGTCTGAGGTGATGGAATTTTAATGGAGAACGCCTCAAGCTATTTAGTCAAATGACATCGCTTGAAGTTTCCTACTAAACTCTTGGGAATTACCTACGGAATACATAATGTCGGCCGATTGTAGTACGGTGGTCGTAAGCCTGATGTAAGCGTTTCTCTTGGGTTCAATTCCTGGGGCGGGCAACGTTTTATTTTGATATGCGATTTGTCAGCAGCAGTCAAGTGTTTGAATTTGAGCCCTGTTAATAGTTATAGACTCGCTCCCATAACAGTTACGATAAATGAAGTTATGTTGAATTTCAACATAACTGGCAGAATGTGGTTGTAGCAGTTTTATCTCTTCTTTTCCTTTCAAATCTATCGAAGGGTTGCCGGTAAAAGATTGCTTTTAGTGATAAGACCGCCCATTGTATCACTCTATGTATAATTCCTACATTTATATCAGTAATTAGTATAGTGCACATAATAAAGAGCATTCGTGGCTAAATATACTAACAGCCGCAATGGTCGATCGAATAGGCTACGCTTGCCGAAGTCGGGCCTTGGATGGGTGATTATCATTCCATATCAAGACCTCTTCTTGCCTCGGAGAGCACATTAAGCGGCTGGTTCCCTCTGTAATTTGTAGATATTTGACAGTTGTTACGGGCAGTCAGAAGCCCGAACGTCTGACAACCAGTCTTACTAAGGGGTATGGTACTACCCAGTAACTGGATTGTGGAGGACAGATAGGCAGTGGTTCCATGTAAAATATTGGTATTCAGCTGCATCGGGTTAGCCTAGAAGCTGACACCAACATAGTTGAAAAAAGGCGCGGCAGATGATAACTTAATAAAGAGCATTCTATTCTATTTTATTCTAAGTAGCCTCTGCGTATACTTTCGAAGAATACAGGTAAAGACTTTGGTAATCCTACATAAGTACATACATACCGTGTTGTGTTATATTTGTTCGCAAGTTTGTAAAGCCCAGTTTTCTGTAACGTTTCGTGTTCTGACGTCATTTGCACGCATTTATGTAATTGTAGTGGTTCAACGTTGCTAGGAAATTATGTAAACTGATGTGTAAACTTCCTTGGTGACGTCATCGAGTAAGAACGGTTGTGCTGTTCGATTGATTATTTTGTCCTGTAGGTATGGAGTATAGAGTGATATGGTGAGAACTAGGTTAGAGAAATGTGAGCTTGCTTTTGCAATCGATGATGGTTGTGATCGTTAGGAATGTGTTTATTAAAACTATTAACACTTATGTATAGAATCTGAAGGATTATTTGCAGAGCTGTTTTCTCAATTTTCACTTAGTTTAAACCTGAACTTTTTGGCAAGACTTTTCAAATCACTTGTTTTAAGACAATTTCTTAGTAGTTACAAAGCCGGACAGGGGGAGAGGCTTCTCCTCAATATGACACATGTCTCTTTCCTCAATGTTTTGCCGGTCTGTACTGTACAATAATGTCTCTGCTTTCATCAAAATGTCAATTAATTCAGGTAGCCAACCACAGAACTAGAATTACGAATAGTTTGATATGTATGCGGTTGGAAAATCATTTGTCTCAAAACCTCAAACTCCTTTGAACTAGAACCATATTCGATTGCCGATTCGATAAGACCTTACCTTGTAGGTAGGATTTATTATTAGATACTAACATTAAGGGCCGACATACACGGACTGCTTGAAGCAGTCAGGATGGACTGCTTCAAGCTGCGACTGCATAGTGAAGTACAGTTCTACGTAAACACATACACGAAGCCGCTCAAGCTGTTGCAACTGCTTCGGGCGGTCGTGCGGTCAAGCAGTCGCCAGGCATACATCGACTGCTCGAGCTGTCGACTGCTCTCGTACAGTTACCTGATTTGAATGACGAGCAGTTGGTATAAACTGCTCCAGCAGTTATCAATGGCAGCTTCAAGCTGTTGACTATGACTGTAAGAGCAGTCCGTCTACATATCAATCGCTAACTGCTCGAGCAGTCCGTGTATGTCGGCCGTTAGTTTTATATAGCTTTTAGTTCTATATTTAGCATTTAGTACCTACACTAAATACATTTGGACCAAACCTCTTTTCAGGTCGTCTAACTGCCGCAGTCCGAGTCGTCAGTTACTTCTCAGTCAAAAATATAACAGATAGAGAACATTTTAAATTTTGTTAAAATGTCTTAAAATTATTACGCTGGTTAATAATAAAAGTTAATCATCGTTATTATTTGGGCATGACGTGACTTTTTCAATTCAAATACTCTCTTCTGAGTTTAACTTCGTCGAAGGAAAACATCGTGAGGAAATCTGGAATTATGATGAATATTAGTGTGAAATCGCCATTCCAGCTTGGACCAGCGTGGCGATTAATTCTCGTACTTTCTGTATAATGAGAAAAGGCCTTCGCCCTGCAATAGAAACGTCACAGGCTGGTATTATTATATCCGTCATTATTTCAACCGAAAGACGTCCACTGCTTGACTTAACACGGACCAAGCGCCGCAAAACTGACCGTTGTGTGTTAAAGTGGATGATTGATTTATTTTTAAGTGACGTCTCTGAGTGCGGCAGTAAAAGGCGTGAAAGTAGAATACTAAAACTTGACCTTAATTTGACGTTTAGATTACTAAACGGTATGGTTTACGTAATTTTATTAATAATTTGGTATTCTTTTGGCAATGACCTAAGCCTCTAGACGACACGTAATTGAACTCGTTTGAAAAATAAAAACCTTTTTTTTAGCTTACTTACTTAATTAAATTATAGTATCTAGGTATCTACTTCATTTAATTACTCCAGTGTCCAGTCTTTTATCATGCATATTAGTAAATTATAGTCCTTTGTGTATTTACAATAATACACGAATAGGTATAATGCTCGATCATTCGATGAAAATGAAGCTTCTTAAAGAAATTAAGAATTGTTTAGTGTTTACTCTTAAGGTACCTATATCATTTAATTATTAGTATTAGTATGTGGGTGCTTAAAATAGGTTTGAGGTACACGATGACTGATGCATACATGCCGTCTGTTGGGACAGGCGAACTCAAAGCTGCAATGTCTCTTTCTTCAAAAGGTCCTTCCAGACATTGCCTTGCATTGTTAGACTCAAATAAAATACTAATAATATAATGATCTCTGAGTTTGTATCGGCATTTCTTTTCAGGGATCAGTCAGCTAGGAAATGCCGGCGGCATCTAGTTTTTAAATATTGACCAACAAAATATTGACGTGTAAAAATTTACTTACAAAATAAACATTTTATTTCATTTAGTTTTTTTTTTCAATATAAACAGAGTAATGCAGACAGATTACATAAAATTTGTTTTTACCAGCTCAAATTAGAAAGTAATTTTGCATCTATTTTGAACCTAACCTAGTGAACCCGGAGCAATTTCCATAGTGACCTGACTTCGGTAAACAAAGTGACATGTTTGTTCTAGGGTGAACTGACATTAGGCCTTGCCATTTTTATATTATGTAAGTATGTCAAATCAATCTCCTGCATATGTGGATTATTTTAGAAATAGGCAAAAACATTAGATTATATTTCTTAAAGTCAGTGTGCGCACTATAAAAAATGAACCATTTTTTTAAGTGTAGGTACCGTAAGCTTTTATTTCAAAGTTTTACTAGTCCGAGAAATCTTAAATAAAATATACAATCTAATACTAAAATATCTATATTATGTATTCTTCTTCGCCTGTCGATGCCGTCGTGGTGAAAGGATTAGCCAACTAGCGTGGAAACTCGCAGATTGCCCAGAGTGCGCCGGCTCTATAGATACGTCGCTCGGCGAGGCTCCTTTCATGTAAAAGTATATAGTAAGTGAAAAAAGGAACAGTTTATTGGGCATCAAAAAATGCGTCCACATCGCTGTCAGAGGAAAAGTGCTCAAAAGGCTGGCAGTGTTGCCAGGTTGGATCACAATGCTGATTCTTTGACCTAAAAATAGGCCAACCCTCTTGTCGCGTGAAGAGTCGACCAACCGTTTGGCGATGACCCGAAATACTCGATGAGCACTCGGAGCCCACACGGCCCTCGTGTTGCAAACCCAAATGGCTCTTTATAACAGATTTTGTGAGATGTACACAAGTTAACCGTATATTCAAAAACATACTTATTTACGGTGTGAATTATCGTACTGTCTACGAGATAAATAAAAAATCTAAACAGAATTTGTACAAAATTATCTGCTAAGTATGCTGAAACTTTTTGGTGGTAAACAAGCCATTAATTTATGAAACAAGACGCGCTTTACTTGTGGTAACCTAGTGTACAAACACGCTGTGAATGACGTGTGAGATAAGTGTGAGACTCTGGAAGAAACTAAAAAAGCAAGTAAATTTTCCTCTTTTTGTTTCAACACATCAAGCTACCCGACACTGTCAAATTTTCTCAATCATCCTTGAACCTAATGCTTTAGCGATAAAGTTGAAAATCGATTTAAGAAATTTAACAGATTGTAGTAGCTTGACGTGCGCCCGTCTATGCTTACAACGATGTGCACTAGTTGTGAGTCTATATGCCTCCATTATTGAAATAAATAGTAAAAATCAATTGCACCTTAATACTAAAGGTAACGAAAACACAGACTGTTCGAATTAATTCAAATTCCAACAACCAAATATTAGATCTAAAGCGAGGTTCACACGCACGAATAGACAGCGCAACCGAACTAATTAGCGCAAAGTCGCTTTAAGCCGAGAATTATCACTACCAATCAGCAACAAGTTGAAACCAGTTTCATTGTAAGGATTAGAGAACTGATTCGAACGTTAAAGTAATTAGCTAATGCCGTTTGAACAAGAAATTCTGTCAGTTTTGTTATTGCAATTCCCATAATAACAGTTGGTTTTAGCGTAATTAATGAAATGTGGTGGATTATTATAATTAATTTTGGTAATTTGAATTGAATAATCCCTAGTGGAGAAATCATTTTGTTTGTTTTGTCTGCTTACCTAAAACCACATACCTACCTGCTACTAGCCAATACTATTTTTTTTTTACCTAAGTCTTGCAGAGAAGATAGCACTATATGCATACCTCACCCATATTATTAAATATTAATATAAACATTAATGAGGTAATATCATTAATAGATTCAGAAGATACATGACATGATTGTGTTGGAATAGATGGCACTTGCATTGCAGTACTAAGTGGCCCAGTGGAAACGGCCGCGACTTGCAAGTTTTAGGTCGTATGTATAAATTATTTCATCACCACTGCTCTCAAAACGGTGAACGAAAAAATCGTGAGGAAACCGGCATGGCCTTGAACCAAAAATTCTAAGACATATGAACTCTACCAACCCGCACTGGGCCCGCCTGACTGCGTGTCGCAGGTTCGATTCCCGCATGGAACAAATATTTGTATGGCCTACAAGTAGTTGTTCCGGGTCTGGCTGTTTGTGTATGTGAGATTAAATGTTTGTAAACGCACCCACGATACAGGAGAAAAAAAAAAAAAAATTATGCTAGATGACACTTAAATAGGGAAACTGTCAAGTTGTCACATGCTGAGTGTTCAATTAGGTTTATCATAGTCAACTTCATTAATAAATATTCATTTGTATTGTTACAGAAGCGGCATGGCATGAGCGGTGGGGTGGGCGCGACATGCGGCGCGCGCCGCCCGCGCAACCCGCCGCCGTCGCTCTCGCGCTCTCTTTGCTTTTGCGCTTAGTGAACGCCGGTCAGTACCCTGCTTTATCTTAACTTATTATGCGTGTTTTATGAAGTACAAAATTTCGTGAATTCTGTACAGCTATGCCTACCTACGCGGTTTTAGTTAAAAGCTCACATAGTGAAATCGTTCGTAAATTATTGGTTTCGGGTATTTATTAATGTACTTTTTAGTTTTTAATAATTTGCTTCAAGAAGTAGTCGCTCCGGTTGCCTTGTGAGGCCTGACGCCCTTGACATACGATTCAGATTTTTACAAAATAAGGCAAAACTGCAGTTTTATCTGATAACGTATAGTCAACTTAAATCTGCCGTTATTAAAATGCATAAAGGCAGGATGGGTTCTCTGCATAACTATCACTTAATTAAAACCACTTAAAAGTACCTTCCTGAGGGAGGTAACCTCGACCTGTACCTGACCTACTAACTGATATAGGTACTGAACTTTAATCGATCTGTTAATATTTAATGGCTGTGTGGTACTGTTGGTGTAACTTTGTGGGGATAGTGACAATTTTTGGTCCTCTTCGCAATTCTGGAAATGATTAGCTTGCAACCATTTAAATATTCAATTTAACAGGTACTAGCTGATCCGATTGCACATGACATTAAGCGGGCTGCCAAAGCTCAACTTGTTATTATTTGTAGGGGATCCGGCTCGAAGAACCAATATAAATATAGGGGATCCCTATGCTTACTGATATGGTAACGGGGCGATTATATTGGGATGATCAAATAAAACCGACCGCCGTGAATGTTAGTTAAACACTGATATATTATTACAAATGCTGTGTGGGCAGAATGGATGGCGCGTAAGTCGCTAAAGTAACATTATGAGTATTCATTATAGACATTAACCTCCAAGGGACATTGAAAAAGCACAAGCAAAATACACGAGTAAATTCTGTTCAAAACTTTTTGAACAATAGCGCTTTCAAACAGTCAGAGTATTTAATACTAGTGCTCATAAAACTAAAATAAAATGAATGCCCCGTAAAACGAGTTTTTCTCACTATCATAATAATTTTTCAGGCAAACAGCACTTGTTGGCTTTCGTAGTTTCCCATATAGTAAGGCATCAGTTCGTTTAGCTAACCAAAAAATTTAGCGAAGATTAACCCCTCCTCAATTTCTAGGCTCAATGGGCCCCGGAGTACCCGAGAACATTACCGTGACGTTCCTCAACCCCACCACGGTGAGGGTCTCCTGGTCCACCACGGCGGACCTGGTGGAGAAATATGACGTCACATACAAACCTTCCGACGCGAGGTAAGATCTGCCATTGCAATTTGTGACTGAGGGTCTCGCAGACTGGGTTTTTTACCTTAAGTAACACTGTAGTAAATAAAGCATATTTTGGAAGACCAGGATGCCGTCTATTAGCAACGTTGTAGTAAACAGTAAAGTGCGTTCACAGATTGCGGTATATAGGGTGGCAGGGACATGCAATCTGTTGCCATGGATTCAGTAGATGATTCTAAACTTCCCGGAGTCGAAAGTTTTCGTCTCTTATTAAAAAAAATACTGTTTCATACATTTTGACCGCGAAGGTATCGCACTTTTCTATGAAACAGAAGATTTTTTTTTGATACCCGACAATTAATTTTCGTGCTAGTAAGTCTAGAATCATGTGCTGAATTCATGGTTACTGTTTGCGATACCCTAAGTAACGCTGCAGTAAGAAGTGACGTTTTTGTTTTGTGTAATGTGCTTTAATGTTTGCATGAATATAGTCGGGACTCGCTTAGCAAATTCTGTGTGCGACTCAACAATACAATCTCTTTTCTGCCATCCGAATTAACATTCAATGGCTATGATATATTCTGTTGATACTTTGTTAAGAAATACCATGACGTGCATCGGTCTTTCAAATCTTTAAAAAAAATATTAAAATTTGCTTTTGCTGTTACTCGAGTCTGCGAAACGCCTCCAGTTGGGTGTTATCTGTTGTATTCTTTCTTGTCTGTCTGTCTATCTGTCCATCTGTCTTTCTTCTAGAACTATGATTTGTAGTATCTGTATAGAATTAACTGGCAAGAATACTAATTCAATGACGTGAAACAATTCTGCTTACGTAAACACGTATATACACATTGTAAGTAGCACGTGGCTCCTTGTTAACGTTCACTGTGCAAACATACTTTGTACGTAACTCATTGTTAAACATTTACACCTTGTACTAGGAAAATCAAGCCTCCGAGTCAGAGTTTATTTGTATAGCTCGCGAGTAAATTAGAAATCAGTTTATTGAGCTATATAAATGAAGACTATGGCCGCGAATACGTTTGTGAAGAACTCAAAGGTTAAGGAGTAAATGTATAAATTGAACCACCTTCTAGTATTGAAAAAATCCTCTGGTTGCCTCACTCGATTTCATTGTATATCAGAAAGCGTCCGTACAAATATTACTGTTACTGTCTGCATTCGGTTTGACTGGAAAAAGTTAGGTAGATAATGATGAAGTATCACCAAGGCCTACCAATGTTAGACCTGAGTCTAACATTGGTAGGCCTTGGTTGCGCTTGGTTGTTGGTTGTTGGGCCATGTTGTGCCGACCCCAAATGCAGCGATGAAAAGGCTGACCTTTTCATCGCTGCATTTGGGGTCGACACAACATGACTTCTTCTATAGACTCATCCTTATAAATGTAGTTATAGTCTATATTAATCCATTCCTAATATTCACGGCAAAATATTTAGTGTTGAAAACTACATAGGTAGGAACTGTAATCTGCAGTCTTAATGAACTTTTTGCTAGCTCAAAATTCGTGGATATATAATTCCGAGGATTCTGCGAATCATGAAACGAATGAATCCAATTTCAGTGTTAAGTTTCAGTAAAGGTTTTTAAAAGCACTTTCAATTAACTTTGACACAATAATTAAACTTGTGATACGTTGATACGTTACAGGATTAGGAGAACCTGAGAGTTTTGTAAATGATTCCAGCTGTTAAACTTTTAATTACTTCGGTTGGCATATTAATTGAATACTCCAATGTATGAGCTTCGAAGGGCTTGTGGCTAAGTAATAACAGCTGCAGTCGATCAGGTTGGTCCGGGCTGTCATTGGTGGTCGTTACGGGTCGTCAGAAGCCCGAAAGTCTGACAACTAGTCTTACCAAGGGGTATCGTATGACCCAGTAACTAGGTTGTGGAGGTCACATAGGCAGTCGGTCCATGTAAAATATTGGTATTCAGCTGCATTCGGTGAGACTGGAAGCCGACCGCAACATGGTTGGAAAAAGGCGAGGAGATTGATTGATTTTAACACCAGTGGTAACAGCTGCAGCTTACAAGTTGTAGGTCGTTGGTTCGAACCCAGTTAGGCACTTTACTTTATGTAAATTATTTCATCACTATTGCTCTCAAAACGGAGAAGGAAAACATCGTGAGGAAACCGGCATGTCCTAGAACCAAAAATTAGAAGACATGTGTCACCTGTCAACTGGGCCCACGTGGTGGATTACGGCCCACTCCCTTTCACTCACAGGAGGCCTGTGTCCCAGCAGTGGGAACATTATAGTCTGATTATGTATTCTAATAGATTCAAGGTTGGAGACACCTATATTACGAAGGGCGTAAGGGTCACTAAAGAAAATCGATCAGTGTGTCTACAATAGTACCTACTAACACATTATTTATAATTGACAGACCTTAGCACACACCAATCTTTAGAAGCGTTAGCCTGATAGCTTACACTATCAATAAAACACGTATAAAAAAATGTCTATGAAAGAAAAATCTCTGTAATATTATGGCTAGAGCAGGGCAGAGTTCAGAATTGCAACGTTGCAATATTTAAAGTAAACGAGACTTTAAGCGATATCAAGGCACCTCCTTGAAAGTGTTACCGAAATGTTTCATAAAGGAGAAGGCGCTAACGATGTCTAAAAATAAAGTCATGGATGAATGAAATTCTTACATTTTTTTTTTCTTTATTAATAAGAACTGACGTTCTTAGTAATTGATTACAATCTAGCCTAACAGACTAATAAGCAATTTAACTCTAACTTAATATTTTACGAGATAAATTATGTTATAACTAAGAATAGTGTCAATTTGCACTTTTACACAGTTTCGTAGCACTTTCTTAGGGTCTGATAATTGATAAAACACTTTGTTCATGTGTTACATGTATAGCACCAAATTCTTACATGAACTCTTGGAATAAAACTGATTGCAATCAATAATGCATACACTTACATAAGCACCCACTTACTTCTTTCTATGGGAGTAGGCAGAAACTACAGAACGCCACCTTCCACGACGTTATATTCACCTTTTGCTTTGTTTACCTTCATAGATTTGAGGGGAAATTCTCAAAATTTTAAGGACATTCACACTCTCAATCAGTCAAAAATACCTCTAATTTCCCTACATTTTTGACAAATTTTTGAAAGTGATTCTCGCTGAGACGAGATTGCGACTAGATTTTGAACGTTTTTAATTACGGGAATTGGACTTCTGGTCATACACGCATGTCGGTTTTGAGTACTACGAACCTGACCATTATGAAGAACATCACTACTGAGGTCACTATACGTCTTTTTAGAGCGTGTCCAGTCACATCTACCATATTGTTAGTGGCCTCACATTCATCCTGCCAACATGACAAAACCATCTAAACATACTCTTTGCGCGGGCCTGCGGGCGGAGAGCAATGGGTAGCTCTCCGTCCGATCAGGACCAGGCCCGTGCCGGACGGCGCGTATGTGTTCCACGTGCGCCTCAAAGAGATGTCAGCATAGTTGACGGGACCCGACAGGGCCGAAGCCTGCCGGGGTAGCGGGATCGTCCGAAAGGGTTACCGCTGCTCTGGTACATGAGGGGCTAAGGAAGGAACACGGGTGGGTTTTAGTCAGTAAGAGTCTGACACTCCCTTCTGCTCCACCCAGAGCGGGAGCGGTCATCACATCATTCCTCAGCCAGCAGCTTATTATTTATAGTTACAACACATATGTTTTGCAGGGCACGCATTTCCATCGCATTTATTCTACGTTCATATGCCTCTTATGCCACACCCAAAATTCACTTCCATGAATTAGGGTGGGAACCACGTACAACATTATGAATATTCCATATTATAATAAATCAATTATGAAAAAAAGACAGTATAGAAGGAGAAAGGAGGAATTTAGAGAAAATAATGACTATCTTAACAAAAATATAGGTAATAAAACTATACAAAAATATGCATATATATGTGACAAAAACTTACACGATACTTCTGAGGGGCAATTCACGTAAATTTAAGAACATTCATAGTCTGATTCTCAGTTAATCTATCAAAAATATCACTAATTCCCATATATTTTTGATAAGTTTTTGGCATTGATTGTCGCTGAGGTGAGATTGCGACTAGATTAAGAACGTTTTTTATTACGGAAATTAGCCTTCAGCCTAATAACTTTATCTGACCAAAAGGGCGATACAATCAACGTTTAGAACAACACAATATTCAAAATTCCAATGGCTCTGACACGTGTAACATAATTTTCAAACCCAAAACAATAATAATGTCAGCATTCTAAAGATAAAAATTTAATCATATTTTCAAAGCTCTGAAGTTCCCTTTAACAAAGGAAAACCAAAGGTAAAATAAATTTGGTAAACGGAAACTACGTGTCACTGATAACATTACAGTACTTATTTTTTTCTCAAACATTCTTTAGTTTGAAAAGCGAATTCTTTTGAAGATAAAAAAGCGGTTAGCAGTAAACACTTTCACGTACGAAATGCTTTGTTTTCTTTGGTATTGTAGACGAATAAAAGAATCCGTTTGACAATGAAGAGATCAGAATTTGAATGAAAATAAAATACTGCCTCTCGGGATAAAATAAAATATATTTATGATTTTTTTTTGTATTTTTCATGACAAAATAGAATTTGAAAAGTAGAATTATATTTGTTTGTATAAAAACATTTTGTTTTAAACTTCAAAGCTGCTAAAAATAATAAAGTTTGGCATGATATTATTATAATTATTAGGTTTTCATAAGCTTGTCTGGATTTTAATTAAACATCACATAGTGAATGCTTAATGATTTAAAATGAAAAAGCTTAGTGATTCTACGTTGCAATTAACTACTGTTAATCAAAATTATTAAAATTCTCCATGACTTTCACTTTTCGAGAAGTCGACGCGCGACGACGCGACGGCGTGAAATTTTGGTGTGTGGCACTACTCGGCAAACCCGCACGACTCCCTTTCTTATTTAATGGACTGTAGATTGGTTTAATTGCTAAGAGATGAGGGATAGGAAGGAAGATAAATAACACGCACTTGTTACCTTGAATACATACGAACCCGAAGTTTGCTTTATTTCCACTGACAGATGCAATGTCAAACCATTGACAGGCGATCCGTCAAAATGACAGTAGTGCAATGTTACAATGTGTGAATATTAACTAAAATGTTGCAACTTCCAACATTCACAACATCACAAAAGTTTTTACAATAATGAGCTAGAAATGTGGCTAGACATAACATCAACAACATGTCTAGACATCATTTCCTCCATCGATCACACAAAACACATTTAAAATTGACATTTTAACATCGTTTTTTAACAAAACAAATCCACATAAAAATAGAAATCGTGTAGATACATTTGAAAAATTGGCATCCAGTTGAAAAATGCACTCCGTGACGGAAGATAAATCTGGATGACAGAGCAACTTATATTATTTATGTTCCAAATTTAGTAGACGAGAGTTGTCATAACTCATGCTAAGTTTATTTTAGACACTATCTCTCCTCAAATTGCAGATGGAAACGTTATGGAATGTGTTCAAGCGCTTATGAGCGTAAGAGCTTATAGTTTATCTTGTCGCGATGTATATGGAAAGAACATGTTTTCTGTGTTGTTTTGAATTTTCTATTGTTTTATTTGATTCTACATCCGTATATTCATGTTTTTTGACTAAATAAGTGGTTATAGACTAACTTAGACTTCTTTTTGAGCGACATTTACATAATTATTTATTATTTGCACTTCTTGCCGACTTACGAGCAAGTTTATTAATTTTAATAAACTAATCATGTATGTGTATACGTATCATACCTATGTATCCCCCATTTTGTTATACAAATCGATAACTGACATCAATGCAAACCGAAAACATAATAAGACCAGTAGGTATGCTAGGATCCATATAAAATCTTCAAACCCCTTTCAAGTGACAGTATTATTTTATTGTAGCCGTATCATTTCTGGAACGGCCATGTTCCGATTCTCCTTTTGAAAATGTTGAACAGTATTACAGCAATATAAGAGATGTTGTAAATGGTCTCATGGTTTCCACAGTAAACATATTTTATTGGAGTAATAGTACATACCTATCTCTTTGAAAATGGTTTTCATTAGGTACAATTTTCGCTACATTTTGTTCTCCAAAATGAAAATTAGAGATATAATTTTGTAAAATTATAGTATTATTCCTCCGATTTCGTTATTCTTGCTGTCTCATGAAATTGATGAATGACAATCTCAAAATAGTGATGACGTAATTATCCTAACAAAAAAGGAGCCCGATACTGAAACCCAAACAGGCTTTACAATACAAATAAGCATACCATTTAAACGAGGCAGGAATGAATATGTATGAAAATGGGCAGTTAAACATTATTCAATTCATAAGTACTTGTGTCAGCTGCTATTCAAATTGTTGACATGTTTAATCATGCACATGCCAGACCTGTTGCACAAATTAATGATGAAGTTAAACACGAGAATCCAAATGAATCATCATCATCTGCTTAGCCTTTCCCCAACTATATTGGGGTCGGCTTCCAGTCTAACCAGATGCAGCTGAATACCAATATTTTACACGCAGCGACTGCCTATCTGACCGCCACAACCCAATTGCTGGGTAAGACTGGTTTGTTAGACTTCCGGGCTTCTGACGACTCGTCACCAAATGAATATGGAATGGAATCCAACACTGGTAAAACAGGAATAAATCACGATCCTTATATAAAAGTTTAGCCATATAGAGCGATTGGTTTACAGGCAGCTAACTTAAAACTATTAAAACAATTTTAGGAGTATCTCGATATCCGTGGAGTGTCCTGAGTAGGCAAGTCTTTTACGTCAGTCTTATAAAAGTATCTTGAGTATAAAAATATTTACGCACACAATTAAAATGAATACTGGCAGATAAATATTTTGTATACCAAACTCTTTGTTCGACTGCATGGAATTTAATTCAATAACAAAATAGTGGTCGACATAGCTGCGCAACGGTAACTGATTTGCCGAATATATGAATACATAAGTGGTGCAGAAGCAAAGTTTAAAAGTAAAAATAAAATAAATATTCTTTGTGTCTATATTCATTAGCTATAGCTTTTCCTGGTCTGCGGAAATAAAAGTTAGAATCAGAACGCCACTTACAATTAGTAGGAGGTTAATATTATCTTTGTTAGTTTCCAGTATTTGTTTTAGAAGTCGGTCTTCCTTTGCTCTCTACCTGATTGCCTGCTAGTTACAGATTAATCATGGCTTTTTCGTTGACATCTGCTTGATAAAAATTTAAATTCATTCACTGGCAGACACCGCACATCCTAAGCCGCTGGGTCTAGAAGCATGAAATTTTGCACAAGCGTTATTTATATAACGAAAGTGAGCACTAGGGAAGGATTTTTGAGAATTCATCTCCAATAGGGCTTTAACTGGGGATGAAAGTTCGTTTGTTATACCCTGTCAATTAGATTAACCGTTCATTATTTTAACCGATGGGAAATCCCATCGGGCACACGACTTGTAAGTTTATGATTATGACACTCAAAGTGTTGAGAGAGAGAGAGATTAGAAAATCTATATAATATTCAAAGCGAGTCAACAGTCCTATTTACTGTCATAATTTAAACATAACATTACATTATGTTGAAAACATAATTACTGAAATGAAGCGTAGCTTTGGCTCCGTCGTTTTCGCGAACTACGCGTTGTCAGTAAGATAAGGTTGTTATACTCAAGATGTGAAATTCCTCAGAGTAATTATTACGTCTCACTTCAGATATTTGATGTCTATGTAGTGGTAATTAGTCTTAAGTACTTACTGTAAATGATAGGTAGGTACAAGATGATTCTCCGATGACACTATCGATTAGTTACGTACTACTTCGATTATAGTAGGTACATACTAATAGAACTGCAGCATTCAATATCTAGATAAGAATCCTTCTTCACTTAGGCCGTCAGTAGAATAGCTATTAAGTATAAACTATTAAGTATTAACTATTAGAGGAATTTTCTTAATTTTAGATCCTTTATCACTAAAGCTATTTGTGCTATCATGATAGTTTTGTAGTTCTTCTATTTTTGATTCTGTATCTACCTGTGTATATACAGAAATTTATAGTAAGTATCTATATACTGAAAGACATAACTAAGTTCTGCCCAGTATGTAAAATAGTGTCACCACAGAACTAAGCTACTAGCACATTTCCCTACCATTTAAAAAAAATATAGTTCTCCAGATCGAATTTCGCACTAGCCTACGGCGCGGGAGATATTATAGTGTACAGTCACGAGCAAAAGTATGTATACACTCGGCTTTATTCAAAAGCGATTTACTCCTTTATTTTTTAATGAAATTTTATGTTGTTACGAACATAGCATTTTCGAACCCATAGGTTTATGTAATGTGTCGTATTTCAACAAAAGTCGAGAAGAAAAGCATAAAAAATAACAATTGAAAGTTGCCAAGTGTTGATATATTGGTGATCGTGACTGTACAATTGTGTACAGGTGCACTTTCTTTCGGATTATGTTTAACTTACCACCAGATCTAGTAACATATAACAGACAAAAATAGTAAACGATCACCAAAATTAAACCCGTATTTTAATGTAAACTTATAACCCAAGTTTTAACATCTCGCTATCCTATGTAAGCAAAATGACTCCAAATAAATCATGTTCGGTTCTCGAGAGCCTGCAAAAAATAATCTCTTTTTTCCATATTTTTTTTTCTATACAATCTAGTCGTTTCTGGCGCTCGCCAGCCGCTGCCACGGCACCGCTCGCTTCACTCGCTCGGCTCGTGCGTAGAAAGTCACAGTTTTAGCCTAACCTAACCTAACCATTTTTTTTTAAATTAACTTCGTCTATCTAGTTTGCAGCAAGCCGGAGACATAACTTAATATGGCATCATAATACTTTATTTGGTAATAAACCTACATTTTATGGCAATCATAGTGGTTTATTTAGGCAGAAATAGCGCATTAATTTGCTCGCTAAGATTTAGTGATCATTTACTACATTTGGTGTTCGAATACAATTTGAAGTGCAAGAACTAAGGGTATCAAAGCTTTTTATGGTGGTCATTATATTTAACCCCCTTTCTTTCCCCTCACTCTCATAGTACGATGGGACGGGAATCCGACACCACTATTTTAAATATCTTGTTTATCACAATGGTAAATGATAAAATTCTCTAACTAAACAGGATTCTACCGCAATTTCAACAGAATTACTAATATTATGATATCGTTGTTAACAAATAAACATGGTCAATTAATTAATGCTTGCAAAAGTTAATTAAAAGCTAAATAAACACCAAACATTTCCCACATTTTCAATTATGTAATGTAATGTTTTCCTATAATTACATTTTAGATATCGGATGAAAGGTAATAATTATACAGAGAATTCAAAGACATTGTGTCGGGTTTAATCAGATGGCTAATGAATTGACAGATTTGTCAATGGTTGCTTTCATTCACCTTTTTGAAACTTTACTTAATTTATTACTTGCCTAATATATTTCTGATACGAAACTTGAATTTTGTAAAATTACTCTTGATGAGATAGATTTATTCGAGAAAGTAAGTACTATCATCATATCTTATTCAGCTCGACATGATCTGCCTGGCCTTTTCCCAACTATGTTGGGGTCGGCTTCCAGTCTAACCGGTTGCAGCTGAGTACCAGTATTTTACATGGAGCGACTGTCTATCTGACCTCCACAACTCAGTTACTTGGCTAAACGACACCCTTTGGTAAGACTGATGGATGTCAGACTTTCGGGCTTCTGACGACCCGTAACTATTATCAAAGGGCCACGAACGACAGCCGGGACCAACGGCTTAACGTGATTTCCGAGGTACGGAGGGGTCTTGCTATGTAAAGATGGTCACCCATTCATGGACCAACCGCGGCAAGTGTAGCTTAACCTGGTCGCCCGACCAGTGCGGCTGTTATTACTTAGTCACAAGCTGAGAGGCTTGTAGCTAAGTAACAAGAGCTGTAGAGGTACAGCTCATCGTTCTATTCAGCTATCAAACAGATTTTGTGTTTGATAGTGAATATGACCCGATTAAATAACAGCCACAAAAGGCTTTCTTTTATCTTATCCCTCACTAGCGAACCGCCCCTGCTTCGTACGGTATTTACGACTTGGCAAAACATCGCGATTACTTTAGTATATGTAAGTTAGTTTATTATTAATGTTTTATACAATACATAACCCTTTCGGAGTAAATGATCTAACTGATGGTGTAAACCGCAAAGAACAACACTGGCTCAAAGGACGCACGGAAAAACGCGAAAAGCGACTTTAATTAACAATATGTATATGTAGATATAGAAGATAGTAATATCCATTATCTTGGTTTAGAAACAATTAGTTACATTTTTAAAGCCAGTTACAGTTTAAAATTATTTAGAACTTGCTGCGCCCCGCGGTTTCACCCGCATAAGTTTCGATCCCGTGGGAATATCGGAATAAAAAGTATCCTATGTGTAAGTTAATCCTGGTTATAAAATATCTGTGTGCCAAATTTCATCCGAATCCGTTCTGTAGTTTTAGCGTGAAAGAATAAAAAACATCCATCCATCCACACAAACTTTCGCATATATAATATCAACAAATACATCGGACACCGTCAGAGCCGATCTGTTTGCGCAACTCCCAGCGAAAACTGTAGCCAGAGCTGAATACCCGATCTGTCGTACTCTAAAGGTACTGAATGCCCTTCTGGCTGCCAACCCTGAATGTGATGTGTTTGCGGATGAATGGATGAAAATTATGCGTATATGTCTGGTGTTACTGTTACTGTTCCATGTTAGTTTTAAGTTATATTATTGTCAACTTTACTATTGTCCTCTAAGTTAATTAATGTAATTGGTGTTGCACCGTTTTAATTAACTATAAATAAATAAATAAATAAATATTAGTAGGATTGTTCCACCGAATATTTTTGTAGCATCAAATTCCTCTTGGAAACTCATTGTAATATTCTTCAAGCAAAAACCCAACCTGTTGAATAACATTTGTACTAATAAAAGAAGTCACAAAAAGAAACATTTCCTAACGTTTAACGTCTAAATTAGCGGGTTGCTCAATCTAGCAGTGTCACCTGATATCCGTAGGTGATGTTTATTTCCGTACAAATAAATGTCGGCTGAAAATCGAGTTGAATGGCGTGCAATAGGAGAGGCCTATGTCCAGCAGTGGACTGCTATAGGCTAATGATGATGAAATGTCGGCTGCTACTTAGTTGGCTTTATTTATTTAGTGAGAAATTTTCATTCTTGTTTTTGCATTGTTTATTGCTACCGACTTCATTAAGGCACGACTGCCACCGCGGTCACCAGTGACCGCCAACAATAGGTTTTCTATTGTGTCTTTTGTCTGGCAGTCAACGTGTTAGGCCTCATTTACGGAGACGCGGGGCGTCGCGCGCGGCGTGGCGTCTCGCGGCGCGTCATACGATTTTCTGTTTACGGAGCGGCGGCGCGTCAAGCGGCACTTATCATCGCACGCGTAAACACAAACGTATGGCAATATAAGACGTCGTTGAATCCTCAAGCGTGTAGCAAAGCACGCGGCGGGCAACGCTGCGGCGCACGCGGGATACTCAATCAAACCGACCTAATTCACTTTTTAACATTGAATTTTCATCCAATAAAAAATCGATCATATTGTACTCCGTTGTGACGGTGACTACGTCTGCGTTCTGCAATTTCCAAATATGACTGGCAGAAGATTCCGCCGCGAGCATCGCTTCATCGAGAATTGCCGCTGCGTGCGCCGCCGCGATAAACGCCGCGTGAGAAGCGGCGGTGCCGCGTTCGCTAAAAACGCTCCATTTCAAGCAAACGCGTCTAAAATCGCTTCTCCGTAAACGCACTCATAGAACGTCATATGTTTGAATTTAGTGCGGGCCGCGCCGCACAACGCGATGCGCAACGCCCTGCGTCTCCGTAAATGAGCACTTAAGAGTATTTACTCTTAGATGGCTCTTATATTGCTAATTCTATTTGTCTAGCTTAGTGATTGCTGAGCGATGGTATAGGTTTTGATCAATTGCGAGTGTGAAAATATGCGGCATAAACGGAACATAAACGCCCGTAACTTTTGATTGCGTTGACTTAGAAGTTTGATTTTTTTCACTGCTTCAAGGGATTGTACGGGTATTTGATATTAATTTCAACTTGATAACTCCACGTGTTCCTAAGAAAAAGGGTCTTTACAAACGCACAACGAAGTGAACTTAAAACCCTAAAAAACGACTATAAGAACCATCGACACGAAAAGAAGTAGAAGTGGTGCAAGTAGACGTACCTACTGTTTTGATCTATTATTCATTCCAAAAAAGTTTTATGTAGAAGAGAAGTAATCATAACTTGATATTTTTCATGATCTACTTAGTGCATGGCCGTAATTAACGGTTGAATAATTAACCGCGGCGCCGTCAACGGCAGGGAAGTTTTTCTCACTTCTTATAAAAGCTATAAAAGATTAAGTAGTTTATATAACTTCACCTTTTCCGATAGTTTGTGTTTAACTCAATTATTTGTTCTCTAAGAATATCCAGATAAAAGGAATATTACGAAAAGAAAGTTGAAATATTAATGCCGTTCATTCATATAGCGGAATAATAGTTTACATGAGTAGGAATTAAACGAAATTATAGTTTTCTGTAAACAATTTTTAATGGAAATCACTGGTGGGGATCCTTAAACGAAGGAGCAGTGGTGGCCAGTGGTAACGGGCCAAACTTACGAGTCGTAGGTCGTGGGTTCAAACCCAGACAGGCGCTTTACTTTGTGTAAACAGTTTCATCACCACTGCTCTCAAGCGGTGAAGTAAAACATTTTGAGGAAACCGGCATGTCTAGAACCAAAAATTCGAAGAAATGTGACATCTGCCAATCCGCACTGGGCCCGCGTGGTAGATTACTGCCCACTCCCTCTCGAAGAGAGGAGGTCTGTGTCCCAGCAGTGGGAACATTACATGCTGATTATGTGATCCTTAAATTGATTTAAATTTTTGTTCAGCAGTTGTTCATCATCATTTATTTATATGCAGATCATAAAATCCAATTTGTTAGTAATTACATACACAACTTAGACACTAGTACATTCATAATAATATTAATTTATTGTTAGTTACAAAGGTCTTAAAGCTTTGTTAGTATTACACTACAGACTAACGATAACCAAACAATGAAATCAGTTGACGACACGGTTGGCGCAGTGGCTGAGCGATCGACTGCTGCGCTGCGTGTCGCTGGTTCGATTCCCGCACGGAACAAATATTTGTATTGCCTACAGGTAGTTGTTCCGGGTCTGGCTGTTTGTGTATGTGAGTTTAAATTTTTGTAAACACACCCACGATACAGAAGTAATTCCAAGTGTGGGGCAACGTTTTTCTAAAAAAAAAAAAAAAAAAAGAAGTAGTTACTTACTTAAATATACCAGACAATGAGACCAACTTGCAAACATAGGGCACTGTATTTGAAAATATAACAACAATACCGGTATTGACTGCTAACAGTTAGTAAAATATACGAAGGTTTTGATAAGATAAATTTCATTTTATTTTATTTATTTTAGGAAAACTTGCAGCTAAACAGATGCAGTAAATAATAGTTTATACAAAATATGGGTAATTACAAGTTTCCACATGTAGTACCCGTATATAAATCATATGAAGCAGAACATTGATAATAGACTATATATAACACAAAACAGAAAAATGACTATTTACGTTCGAAGAAGCAATTAGATAACATTTTCTTCAATTTAGCAACACTAGTATTGAAAATGTCGATATCAGCTTCCTGACAGGTTGCGTTGTACATATGACTCGCTCTCACCATGTACGAGTTCCGTCTGTAGCCACTAGGCTACCACTGGGGTGTGCAATTAAGGAGGTTCTACTCACATTACCTTATAATCATAATAATTGCGTCTATACTCTAGAGTAAGAACAAGTAGGCACCATATTTCATGTTGACACAACAAAGTTAAGAACAAAACATTTCGCACACGCATTTTAAACAGACGCGATCTTAACGGGAGCTAAAACAACACAAGACGCCTCTTAATCAAATTAATTACTGTAATTTACAACATAAGCAACATTTACAGAGATTTAAATTGTAAATTCTCTAGTAAGGCGTGGTTTACACTTGTTCGGGTCGGCGTTAATCGACAAAGCCGGGTGGCAAAATCACATCATTTATTTCATTACCTAGTCTATTCAAACGAATGTTTCAAAGTGATGTTATTTCAAGTTTAATAAATATCAAGTTGATTTCAGTGTGATATTGAAGAAGTTATAAAAATGTTTAAAGTTGTAGCGTAAACTGAACTTTATAGTGTAGGAATTAAAGTTATTTTTCCATAAACTCATATTTGTTTATATTTTTGGCAAATAAATCGCGAATGCAGTATAAGGAAGTAGTACCTCATTGCTTCGGGTCAGCTTTGTTGTTCAACAAACACTGTCTAATACTTGTTGTGCGCCTAAACCACCTCTACCATACCATACCTCTACCTCACCTACACTCTCCTCCCATACTAACATATACTACATACCTTTTCACTAGTGACATAAAATATTTTTAATCAAATGTATTCCCCAACTTGCTATTTTTTTGTTTGTGTTTGTATTCTTTCTCTGCGTCATATTTATCGCAAATAAAAGTATTTTCATTCTTTCTTTCTATATATAGTCCTCCAGACCGCACGTTGGCCAGGGCGGCTAATCTCAATGGAGACTAGCCTTTGGCGAGGGAGATAATATAGTGCACAAGTGTGTGCGCAGAACCAAGGTGCACTCTCTCTTCCCACACTCTCATAGTTCGACGGAACGGCACGTTAATCCAGAGAGAGATCAAGCTCAGTACCAACGACTTAACAAGCTTTCCGAGACACGAGGGTATCACACCGCCAACTTCCAAACTCTGGGCTGTTTCTGAGAAATTTCTAATGAAAAAACCCAATAACATTTTGCCCGACCTGAGAATCGAACCCTACGCTCTACAGTCGCGTTTGCAACCACAACACCAACGGGGCAATCAAATGTGTTAACCTGAACAAGTGTGTAGCAGGACTAATAATATATATATTTTGGTTCTGATTACTGACAGAACGTTCAACATACGTTGGCTTTAGTTCAAGACGCGAGTGTAAATTATATAAATCTTGATATTAAGTCGCACCTGGGATATATATTGTTGCTTCAGTATTGTAGTTTTAATATAGGAACTTACTGTTTGCGCTGTAATGTCGCAGTAAGATGGTTGAAGCCGTGATATAGTTATTTCCCAAGGGATGTATAGCTATATGAAAATTCGAAAAGTTATATGAAAGCGTATAACTGTGTTACTAGGAATATAACTATGATACGAGCACGGTCTAGTAATATAACTATCTTACTAGACTAATATAGTGAAATTATTAGTAAGTAGGTATGTATTTTCTTTGATTTTCGGCTGTCGCTGAAAACTAGCGCTGGGGCTCTGTCTTGCATAGGGTCGCAGCATAATGCTGAGCGATAGCCGTTTTGCGTGGATGTGACGCATGTCAACCATTTCTTATTGTTTTTTTTGTTTATTTGTTTTTTATGTTCTTTTTTGGGTCATGTTTACCGCTAATAAACGTATTTTATTTTTTTCTTTCTATTTGCACAACTGGTCATATTGCGACATACCAATACGAGACTGCCTCGTTAATCAAGTGGTCGACAACACGACTGCTGAGCATTTAGTCCAGCAGGGTTAAATCCCAGGTCCTGCTAAATGTTGCTAGCGTTTTCCATTAAATAATTTACCAATTAACGGGCAGGAAAGTTTGTAAAAAAATGTTATAACTTTGATATACCTAGTACCCAATGTTGTTTTATGTTTTTTTTTTATCGATATAACCACCATTATTGTTAAATTATAAGATTTGAAAACAGTTAAGTTGAATGGTATTTAAAAATCGGGGCAAAAAAATGGTTTGCAAACTGGTATTCTCGATAGATTCTTGGATTGGCATTAGTTACTGGAGAACATATCAGTTTTCATATCACCACAAAATAGGGTCCCACTTATTGTACCCAACCCACACTAATTAATAAGGGTTTCCTAATTCGTGTTATCTCGATAGACGTATATCGACGGAAGATATGGGACGCCCAATCATTATAATGGATTTCCATCTTAGCTAGTTATCCACATACATTCTACGTTACCATTATAATGTAATACCAGATAGGTATCAATCAAGTCAACCTATTGCAGTCCACTGCTGGACATAGGCCTCGGCCAGGTTGCACCACAATACCCCGTCCTCCGCCAGATAGGTATATTACCAGGCAAAGCAAGCATGATACAAGTGGATTTCCACCTAAACCAGACTACAACTGAATTACCGCATCACCATATAAATAGGTAAATTTTCCGAAGTCCTAATAATACGGACGTAACACACATATTTAAATATTCCTTAACCAATAACAGTCAATTAGACACTGACACCACGTTATGCTGATTTCCTAGAACTGAGCCATGTGCCACGACTGTTACACACATTACAATGGCATACGGTTCACCCAGCCGTGCCTCCTGAATATTATATCATACGGAGTTAATACAACTCAATATACTAAGTAAACTGTCGGAATTCCCGGTAACTGCCTGCAGTAACTACACTAGACATTTACCGGGAATTTTCGATAGTTCACACTGCTTTTTCAATTTAATTTTGGCATATGAGTCTAAGCTGGAGTAATAAAAAACGTTGTGGTGTTGTTAAAATGTTTTCAACGTTGAAGAGGTGAAATTGGCACATTTTAGAAAAGGAACAAATACTTTTGGAATGATTTCGAATATATAGAGTTTAGATCAAATAGTAATAATATCATCAGATTGATACCTAGAGACTCAACTCTGAATTTAAAGGACATTCAGCTTTAATGTCACTCTAGCTAAGTAGCTAATATTTTCCAAACTATATTGGAACGAAGTTCAAGCGGCTTGCGGCATGCATTATGCTCCATGCGACTTCTGCAACCGATGACCGTTGGGGTAGACGTTTTCTTGAGTAAAGACCGCGAATACTAAAACGTAATGTAGGACGCCCTCAGGCGTGGAGCGACGATCTTCGCAGGGTGGCTGATAGCAGCTGGATTACCGATAAAATTGAGATAATTGATTGAATTGAGTTACCGAGAAAAGAGCTAAATGGCTTGCAATTGGAGAGGCCTTTGTCCAGCACTGGACTTCTGAAGGCTGATGATGATGATGATGATGTGACTTTCTCTCAGTAAAGACAAGGTTTTAGAGCAATAAAATTATTATTGCTTTAAAATGTTGTTTTTACTGATAACACTCTATTACGAAGCTTTGTGTGCATAGGACCTATCCTATTCACACAAAGCTTCATAGTACAATTTGAATAATGACTAAACCAAATATGTTGAAACAGTGGATAAAGATAAAATATTGGTTTTATACTAACCTATTACAAGTCGCGAACTGCTTTGATAGGCCTATCCAAACATACTAGGACCGATGCCTGCCAGGGCTGCGGGATGTTCTAAAGAGATACCGTGGCCCCTGGCACAGAACACGGGTGGGCTTTAGTCAGTAAAAGTCTGACACGCCCTTCCGCTCAGCCCAGAGTGGGAAAGGTCATTTGATGATTTGCCACCAAAAAAAAAAGCCATATCTGTGTTAAATAGATGAATAAATTAATTTAAAAGTCGTCACTAAGCATAAGGTTTCCGTTGATAAATTAATTGCTTTCATAGGAAGGGTTCTAAAGCTGAGGTAACTGCTGTCAAAATGTACCTATTTGGTCTTTGATCTTAAGGGGGAAGCGACATATCCACAAAACCCTATTGAATTACTTTTTCATGTAAAATAACAATCAATAGGGTTATATGAATTTCGAGGGTTGTATTGATGATTTAAATGATTATCTTTCTGTAAATACGTACTTGTTACGATCGCGAATCACATTTTGTTCAACATAAAACCAGAAAATTTGAATTTCATGGGCTATCCTGGTGCTTCCCCCTTAGTTGTATCATGCGTAGAAACAATTTATTGTTGACGCATTTCAATGTAGATAGGATGTTATATTTAAAAATTGTACAATTTTGTTTTATAAAAATATAATATTAATCGTTTTTAATAACTCTTCGTAGTTAAATAATGTCGAAAAATGCACTTAGAGTTTATACATTAAACCGAACACAAATATCAAATCATTTATTAAATCTATGAACAAAAGAAAAATGTATCAGTTTAATACGAAGATTTGCAGTATCGTGCCCATAAGCTAAATGTTTTCATTTATTCAGGTAATTTTTTTACCGAAATAGTAATAATAGTTTATCCGTAAGATATGATCGATAAAGACCAACATGTGATTTTAATTAAATGGAGTTGTTTCTAGTTTAAGCTTGCTGAGAGTCAATAAAATACATTTTTTTCGACAATCTGGCGTTGAACTATGCCTTAAGAAATAGAGAAACTCATAAGAAAGTTATGTCAAATTTCACGGACAATAATATTCTTCATTTTTAGATACTTAGGGGATGCAAAAATATCATCTGCGTGTGTCATATTTTTACCATCCGTCAAAGCCTTCGATTGAGCGCAATGGTTATAACGAAGCCATTTGTAATAAGATGGGCACAAAGCGCAAGATTTTTTAAAAATAGATATTGCAGAGGAAATCAAAGCAAACTTTGAACAAGAAAGTCTGATTGCAATATTTGCCAGATATTATATTTACGGACTCAGCGCGCGTCTGTTTTAAATATTCAATATTAAAATGGGAACACCGCAAACTGCTAAATATTCAGGAGTTGCTAGTCGATAGTGCAACGCTAAAAGTTCAAAGTTCATGCCACTAAAAAGGGAATATGATAATTAATGGAAATTAGATCGGTTTCCTGACTGTGCTGAATCGGATCTTGACACCGTTGTGAAATTAAACGGTTAAGCGTTTTCACTTGTACTTAGGAAGGTACGGATTCCTTTTCGTTTCAAGTATGGTAGATTATCGACTCACTTTTAGAAAGAAAGTTAAAATGAAATTTCAGCGTATAAAAACTCTAGTAAATATTTCAAATTCTAATGGTGTAGCTAGCAAGTAGGATGTTTTATTATATAATAAAATCTTTGTCATCCTCATCTGCCTTGCCTTTTCCCAACTATGTTGGGGTCAGTTTCCAGTCTAACTGAATGCAGCTGCATTTTACATGGAGCGACTGCCTATCTGACCTACACAACCCAGTTACTAGGTAATACGATACCCCTTGGCAAGACTGATTGTCAGACTTTCGGGCTTCCGACTACCCGTAACGACTGTCAAAGATCCACGAATGACAGCTGACAGCTTAACGTGCTTTCCGAGGCACGGAGGGGTCTTGGTATGTAAAGATGATGGTGATGATGATGGTACTAGAATCTTTGTATGGTGAAATTTCATTTTGACTTACTACCAGTAAAATACTTAATCAAGGCGACTTAACCGCATGAATGCCGTAATTACAGAAACAATAAAAAGCCATTGTGTCTCGCGGGGATCCACGTTCGTTCACGTTGAATACGAACGGTTAAGGAATTGTGGCCTTTTTTTTTCCTTCTTAGCGCGTCCATGGCATTCTAAATGGAGTCGAAATAGCATGTTTAAAAACCTTCTGATAAGAAAATTATTTATTTACTATTTATGTACACACATATATAAACAGGCAATTAAAAACGAACAGAAAAAATAGTTACAGAGGTAATGCTTATTTCATAAGAAATCTCTTCCAGCATACCTGAGATAGGACAATAGATATAGAGATGTAGACAGCGTGTGATAGAGCAAAGGAGACAAAAAATAATACATAGAATCAAAAAAACAATTCACTTAAAAACTAAACAAAAATTACGAGAATATACTAACATACATACAAATAAACATACATAAATACTTCTAAAATAAATATTACTAGAATTAATTAAAATTATCTGATTTCTAATTATAATTATCTGGAATATAAAATTATTTATGTTTAGTTTATCTAACAAACAGTTCTAGGACACCGTGAAACAGGCTTTTGTATTAGAATATTCCTTATTGAGGTCATCGAAATTGATATTTACTTTATAGATTCCAAACCAACAGGTTTCTGGGTGGGAAATCATCAAATGACTCCTCCCGCTCTGGGCGGAGCAGAAGGGAGTGTCAGACTTTTACTGACTAAAACCCACCCGTGTTCCTTCAGTTGCCTGTGCCAGGGGCCACGGTATCTCTTTCGAACAACCCGCAGCCCCGGCGGCATAAGTCTTATCCTGCGAATATTTGTTTTTAATTTCCGACAGTTTTCCATAACAGAACTGTCAGACGTCAATTTTATTCCACGGGTACAAGTTATCTGACTTCGGTGAAATCAACCCTTAATAAAACTTCAGCTCAAACGCGCAGCAAAAAGAAACTACCTTCTTAAGGTTCAAAAATAAATTGTACGAACAATATTGTTTCACTCAATGTAAGCCTCAAAATACCAGGTAGGTGTCAGTGCACTGCTGAAAACTTTCACAACACGGAAGTTTGTAGTAAACATAAACTTGCTTAAGTATTATATTTAGGTACTCCGGTTTACTCAGGGGTTGTGAATATTTGATTTTGTCACGGATCTTAACGCTGTGTGATTTCCTGTTGGACATAATTATTATTTTCTTTATACTATCCGCTTTATTCATAAACGTTGCTTAAAGTTAAGTATTTATTATTATTTATTTATTCAAAATTTCAAAAGTAGTGATTAACGATTGTTTAACCATACATTTTTGACGTTTGTACGTCACTTAACTTTAATCATCGCTTATTAATAAACCCCATAATGTTTAAGGTTTAAATAATTGTGTTACCTACCTAATGTTTGTAGATGAAGATGTTTTTGTCCACGTTTTTGCACATCAAGCTACCCGAAAATATCAAATCTTCCCAATCAAATTTGAACCCAATGCTTTAGCGATAAAGTTGAAAATCTATTAAAGAAATTTGAAAGATTGTAGTAGCTTGATGTGCTGGCATCTGTACAGTACGTAACTTTCCGTCGTTTTTATTTTATTTTATTTATTTATTTTATTTTATTTATTTATTTAAGGACAACCAACAAAGCATACACCATAATACGTGCTAAAGACTCCATGTTTTTTTACATTTTATAGTGTAGCCTTAATTAAAGGCTGCCACGGCATGCACTAAACATAGAAAGAGAAAATGCAGTAACAAAAAAGATTTTACATATAAGCTAGAGAGATTGATTGTTACATAAATGTAGATACATAACACTTTCGACAAAATATCGAAAGCATCATGTATTTTATTTATTTTGTGATATTCTAGTTAAAAACCAGTAAGCCTTCATTTGAAAGCTCACTAATTCTCACCCAGAACACTAAATACGTTGGCACAACGTCGAACGTTGTGCCAACTGATAATAGACTATAACACACCAGGTTTTCCAAATCTTTATGGAAATGAAAAAGGTTAAAGAAACTATTTTTTTATTTTTTTTTTATTTAAGTTTTGTGATAATGCCCTATGCAAGACAGACCTGAATTTACGCAAAGATTAAGACATATCAATATCTACACTGGGTGAGCGTGACAGGCGACTAAATTGAGCCTGCAATCTGCTAACGGTGGAAAAATGACCCAGATTGGTTTTAAAGCCCTTAGCGCGAAGCAACTGATATCTTAACAGACGAGCAAGTTTGAAAGGCACATTTATATATATTAATCTGACTGAGTAACCGCGGACAATCAACGTGAGTGTTTAGTGTTTTCGTTCAGTTCGCTTTTAGAGATCCCTATATATTTTTCCATGTGATCGTATTCAGGGAGTTATTTGTTTTAACTACAAAACAGCTGTCTGATCTCTACAGGTAAATAAGTGTCGTTTTATTTTTCATAAAAAACGTACATACAATAAGGAAACGTTTTTATTATTTGCACGTCAAATTGATTTTTATTTTTGAACACATTTCATATTTTCCGAACAAAGCGAGCATCCTGTATATTTACTTACGCAAACAAATTGAATTTCTGTATAATAGCAATTTTAAATTCCCTTTGTAGCTATTATTGGATAAAATATGGCTTCGGTTATTAATGTTTGGTACCTTTTTGCTAAAAGAAATGACCTTCGAATTAATTATGGTAAACATGGTCAAAAAATTAATGATCATTACTTACTTACTGTATTAGTGAAAAGTTTAAAAAATACGACTGCTCCATTAACAAGCGTTACTTTATCTTTCCCCACCAAAAGGAACATCACGCCTGCAAACCACGAAGGTTAAGGCAGAGGTGTACCTAGGGTAGGGTATGCTCACATTTTGCCAGTTATGTTTAAGACCCATGTAATGGGGGGCAAGCCTCTTGCCATCAACTGGGCACAAATGCAGACTCCGGACTGCTGGTGAGAATTTCCTGATGGAAACACCTAATAACACTTTGCCTCATGCTCAGCAGTAGCAGTAGCAGCAGTAGCTGAGCATGAGGCAAACTGGCAGGCATATAACACTACTGTGCTAGACCAACAAGACAGTCTTAAAACATTCCTCAACAAAAATAACAAAAACGATACTAGAAAACATATGAACAAAAATCTGCTGAATAATGTGCGACATAATTCCAAAGAAATGACACTTAATACCGTTCTCCACAATAATTTCAATAAGTATCATGACATGCAATCTCCAATAGAAGCAGATATAGATGGAATAGGTGCTATAGTGATAGCAGAGGAGAATGCGTTCGATACGTAGGGAAGGTGGGTCGCGTGTATTGATTAAACATAGCATAATGGAATTACCTTCGACGAAGCGAACTGTGATTGCGATCGTGATTATGTTCGATGGTATAGTACACGACATTGTTTTTGAACTTGAAATAACAACACGCTAAGGCATGGAAGGAAAGGTTTTTGACACGAAAGCTAGCTATTCTGAAATGTGGTATTCTGTAATTTTACGCTTTAGCTATTTTTACCAGGGGATGCAGTCTCGACATTCATAGCGACCGCATTCGGTCGCAAAACCCTGTCACTCCATACATTACTCCTGTCAATCCGGGACTTTGTGACCGAATTCGGTCGTAAAGCGATCGCTATGAATGTCGAGACTGCAGCCCCAGGGCCGTTCAAAAGCGTGTTGGGTTGAGGATATCGTCAAAGTCGCGGGAAAGACCAGGACGAGAGACGCACAGAACCGGGAAATAATGCCGAAGAAAGGGGAGGTCTATACTCAGCAGTGGGTGATTCCGGGCTGAAATGATGATGATGATGATGATGCTATAGGAATTGATGGACGCTACTGATAACGCCAAACTAGTGACTAAGTTCTGTATCGACTCAATATATGTCTACAAGCTAAGAAGAGGTAGGCTTTTGAACGAATTAGCAAACGCAACTATATTTTGTTTCAGAAACAACAAAAATGTTGTTCTGTTTTTGGTAGTGTAGTAACATAGTGACTTTTAGGAACATAAGTTACTCATGTCTCAATATCAGCGGTACCATGTTAAAATTCATGATAAAGATAATCCTCATCACTTTTTGATTTGATTAAAATATTAAACTATTTTGTCTCCCCAATACTCCTCCAATTCTCTTTATCTTTTGCCTTCTCCGGCCAATCATTCAGGAACGAGTCCAAATCGTCACGTCAGCGTTTCTTAGGCCTGCCTCAGTGAAGACGTCCGTCTTCAGGTACCCACTGCGTGACGATCCTGGTCCATATATCCCGATGCATCTTATAAGCGCGACTGCCTTATCCCATCTAAACCTTGCATATCTACAATGTGTAACTGAATTAATGCACATTACAAAAGTAGTTTGTTCAGAATCGATTACTGAATCGATTTCCGTCATTTTTAATAAAGGTAATTTTTTATCTCAAAAATAATATAACCACGTAAATTACAACCAAACTTCCGCTGTACAGTCAAAACAAACCAAAATGGACGAAGTACTTATTACGCGTATAAGGCTCTATCTTATACTTGTACGTGTGCGACTGTGTGAGTCCGTAGATTTGTAATGGAACGACAATTTTTCTCACAATAATAATAACTAATACATAATAGTAAACAATCAAT
Organism: Apamea epomidion; assembly: GCA_947507525.1. Lineage (NCBI taxonomy): Eukaryota > Metazoa > Arthropoda > Insecta > Lepidoptera > Noctuidae > Apamea > Apamea epomidion. The sequence continues at coordinate 13,315,082 of OX382237.1, forward strand.
ACATATATCATCATCATCTGCTTAACCTTTTCCCAACTATGTTAGGGTCGGCTTCTAGTCTAACCGGATGCAGCTGAATACCAGTATTTTACCAGTACTTAAATGTACATATTATGATTATAAAATTCTCATTGGGGTGTTTGGTGGAGTGCGTTAATTCAGGGATATGTTGTATAATAAATAGCTATATTCTTATCTGTTCATCGATAAAACTTTTATAGGAGAGAATGCGATCCATCACAACTTGTTGAGCCAGATTTTATGACGAATATTCCTTTGCTCTCAGCAGATGTTCATACTAATATTGTCGAATAAGACGATCGTGTTTTTACAGGCGATATTCTTCTCTTAGTAAGTTTTAGGTTTTATGATCCCAGTTCTTAGTAGTTGTAAAAGTGTGTCTAGGTAGCGAATAAATCCCATCTCCGTTGTGTAATGAAGGTTTTTATGTTTCTCTCTGTAAGTGCTTCATCAAAGTGATGTTTACTCAAGACATATCATGTGAAGGGCGTGTTATACTAAAACTACTTTTATTGACAGGATAAGAGAAAATGTAATGACTTTTCCTATATGAAACGACTTATGAGGTACGTTATATGTATCACTTTTAGGTATGTTTTATTGGTATTCCAATCTAGATTAGTTAAAGAGTGACTAAACTAAGACGAATGTTATTGTTTTATTATTTTACTCTTGGTTCTAAAATTGTCTTACCAAGCGGTATCGTGTTACCCAGTAACTGGGTTATGGAGATCAAATAGGCAGTCGCTCCATGTAAAATACTGGTATTCAGCTGCATCTAGTTAAACTGGAAGGCGACCCCAATATATCGGAAAAAGACTATGCAGATTGATTGATTGGTTCTTAATTTGATCTTGTTTCAAAAAAGGTATTTTATTAGATTAAAAAGGAGTTGTCTTGCTAACAAACAATAATTTAGTAATTTTTCTATGCATTGAAATTCGTACATAATATTCTTTTTCTTCTAAAACACAATATAAAAAAACTTGAGTCAGCATTAATCTTCAAAAATACACTCGCACAGCTTCTAAGACCGACAATTGAACTTTCAGCTTATAATGTTAGTTTGGCCGGTCTATCAATATTTGAGCAGTCATCCCAAAAACAGTCTAGCCGACTCAAAAGTGTCAACCTGAATATTCAATATTTAGGAAAAGTTTTGGTATTCCTAAGAAGCTTTTGACAGTGTAATGTCTGTTCCAAAAGTATCTGATAAAAGTGTAAACAAACCCTGTTCAGGTTAAATTCTTACGCAATCACTCACTACAGGGACAATAACACATTCACTTTTTCAAATTATTATTGTTTGAATAACATCATTAAATTGTAAAACAAAAAATGTGCACTTGATGATTCTATGACTGTGTCAGTGAGCGGAGTTCACGGGGCTTAATTTTGGGCCAAAGATGGCTGAACTTTTTGCCATCGATACGCTAAGAAGAATAAAAAAATCGTCGACGAAAGTTGAGATTTTAAAATTAACCTCAATTATCGAATGAAAATAATTTTTTAAGTTGATTTAAAACTAGAATTCAGGCTTTAAGTATTTTAAATAATCAAATCAAAGCACTTAATCCACAGGTACGTTCTCTGATTTATTTGTTTACATTTTCTTCAAATAGTTTTGGAATAGACCGTAGATCAATTTTAACCCCACTTTACACAACATAGTCTTGAATACGATCTCATTTATTAATAAGACTAGACAGTCTATCGTTAAGTTCATTTGTTGATTCAGAAGTCGACAAGTAAATTGCTGTGATTTAGATGGTGTTAAATGTGATGGGTGAGATGGCAGATTTTCTGAAAAATATTTCACGCTGAAAAAAAGGGTTGGTAATGGAAAAAGGTTGTCAACGAAAACTTCGTCATTTTCTACAACCAATCAAGTTCTTAGTACGATTATTAGTAAAATATGAATTAAGTTCCGCAACTTAATTCATATTTTCTCAAAAAAGTGATCGACTATAATAATTCTATTGTTGGACCAAATCTTGCTGAATTTACCAATTTTTTTTTGTTGTATTTTTCCTCAATTATCTTTATCAGGATAAATTGTTATTTATCCAGGATAAATAATGAGTAACGAGTATAACCTGTTGGTAATACTCGTTAGTAAGGTAATTCATTATTTGTATTTGCTTTTCAGCAGATTACTTTTGAAATTTAATTTTACATTTACTCTAAATATCTTACAGTCTCTATATTCTCTATTCGCAACTTCTAATATTAAGTATTAAAAAACCAGAGTATCAAGTATATTCTGGTTCCAGGTATAAGGCGCGTTATGAACTTAACAATGTCCCAAGGGTGCACTCGGAGGTAATATTAGTATTTCATAGAAAGCCAGCAGTTATATGAGTATAGTCACCTATAGGTAGGTGTATCTGAAGGGTGAGCCAGCAAATACATTTCAAATTCAATATAACCATTACACTCAAAATCATCCCTATACTCAAAAGTTGACTATGTATTTTACTGTGATAACACAAATAATCAAATTAATAAACATAACGTCATAAATGTTTTTTTTTTTTTTGGTGATGGGAAATCATCAAATGACCCCTCCCACTCTGGGTGGAGCAGAAGGGAGTGTCAGACTCTTACTGACTAAAACCCACCCGTGTTCCCTAGCCGTGTTCTTTAGCCCTTTATGTACCAGGGCAGCGGTAACCCTTTCGGACGATCCCGCTACCCCGGCAGGATAAATGGTTTAAAGTCGAAACATTAGAACCATTACGAATTTCTCTATAGCAGCCTCTTTCTCCATAGAGTCTTGGTGTATTGGCACGATTACTGACAAAAGTTTCTTCCCTCTCCCTATTACATGGTACTTTAACATAACTGTGGCGGCATCTGCATCGCCACATCTGAACTACGCAACACAATGACGTCACGTAAAATCGTGCATCACGCAAGGAAAGTTTACCACGCATCTAGCATATACACCGTTAAATTTTGATCGTTTTAATCCTTAAGAGGGGTCATTGTACTCCTCATTATGAACAACTTTTACTACGGGACCAACCTTGAAATCTTGAAAAAAAAAATCAATGGGTCAAATGATTTTTTTTTAAAGTTGTACAATGACCCCTTTTAAGGAATAAAACGATCAAAATTATACGGTGTATACAATGTCCCGACATCAATCGTTGGGCAGTAACCCACCAGACGCAACACCCGCCTATTTGGACGAACCTCCCTTTTCTATGGAGTATGAGTAAACTTTACACCCCTGTTCCTCATACTTCTATATAACTATCAAAATGTGGGTGTAATAAACCACTGCCTATCCCGTCTCGGAATACAGGCCTGTTGATTTATTATTCTCGCTCCTGTCCTTTATGTCAGGAACTCTACTATCTCCAGTCACTATATTAAGGTTTTAACGTCTTACAGCGTCTCTGTCGGTACGAGTGACATCAGTTGAGACTTAGCACTTCCTTAACCGAGTGTAAGGCCTCGGCCAAGGTGATTAGCTTACACGGGTGCTGAAGCGGGCGCGGAATATCAAAATTATGCAATCGCCTTTAGCGTCCATAGTATAGTAACTATGGAAGACGCCTAGTTTCTACGTTCCTGCCCACACGTTGCGGCCATACTGACGGGTCCTGCTTAAATTACAACACTTCAACAAATATGTGGTTTATAAAGATTCGTTTAGGTAAAAAGAAAACAAGGATTTGAATATGAAATAGCTGGCGAGCGACAGTCTATTGTTTTGTCTCTCTGGAAACACGTCTCCGAGAGCATTGCGAGCTGTTTTAGCGGGCTATAGAAGGCTATTGCCTTTTAAGCCAACTCGCGATGCTCTGTGGCCTCCTAATCGTCGCACCCGCTACCGCCCTAGTCACCATACCACGTGTTTACTATGAACGAGGCCTAAAGGTCAGGTGTCACGTTAGCGTCTCCACGTACCTTAGCTTCTACTTTATGCATTGCTTCATCAAATGGGATCGGGACTACGTTGTCTCCCAACTTTTAATAGCCGATTATGAATTCATTTAGCTAAGTTACGTTATCACCTTCGCTATTACACCTCGGTGGATTACTGACAAAAGTTTTGTGAGAGTTTGGAACTATTCGCTTTCGAAATTGATGGATTTTCTAATGGGATACGGGCTTTATCTTGTTCAAGTATGTCAGACATGTTAGTTCAGCTGTCATTTGTTTCTTGAAAAATAAAATAGAAAACTAACTACTTGACGTATTGTTTTAATGAAAGTATAGGAAGACAGAGTAAAGATGTAGATTTAATTTTTTTTTAAATTATGTGATCCATATGTCTTCCGTCGAGCTGCACACACTGTTTGAAACGTAGACTCGTGTTCCGCGCCAAACTCTGCAGTAAGCTCGGTTGAATTATGTTGGGGCAATGCAAAGATTTTTGATGCTTCAGTCAAGGTTCTTGGAGACCAGTAACGGCTGTTCTGCTTATTAAAGTGCCCGTTTAACTGAAAATGAGCCTCGTCACTTCAAAAAATGCAATTCACAGTGCGAAAACCCAACATCGTTTCACAAAATTGTTTGCATAAAAAAAGTCATTTTCTTTCAGTTCTTGAACGATTTGAATTTTAAAAGCATGGAACAATAAATCCTTTTTCAAAATTTAATGGATAATCGCTCTTGGAAGTCCCAATGAGGCTGCCCTTATCCGTACTGAAATCGTAAATTTTCACGTAAACTCTGTGCCACCAGTTCAATATTTTCGGGAGTCCTTGCCAATCGACTAGGCCCTGGACGGGGGGTGTTCATAGCAGAACCAGTTGCCCGGAACCTCTGTACCCAGGATCAAATTAAATTCACTCTCGTTCCATCGCTTAATCGTCGAATATTGAAGTGTGAACCAAATTGTCGACGAGCGATAATGTAGGAATCGTTGTTCTTAAAAAATGCCTCGATGGCGAACGCGTGATGATCACCCGCCACTGCGACATTGTAACTGAGAAATCCGCACGACCGGTGATTCCAATGATATAACCCGCACCATTTATTAATTGTTGAAATAATCGTATTTAAAAACAAATCTGCCAGACACCCTGTACAAAAGATCGTTCTAATATCGTTTCACTTTTATCGACCAGAATTTTATCCAGTGGTATTTCTGTGTAGAGTGGGAGTCATAAGTTTCTTTCTTATTTATCTCCGACAGTTTTGCCATTATTTATTTGTACGGTTTTGTAAAATTCAAATAACTTATATCTTCTAAATATTATTAAATTTTTTAACGTCTGTGTATTATTGCGTTAATTACGGCATCACTGTCTTGTGGGCACCTATGAAAAGATTGCAGAATTCCGACTTTTTTCAATTTAATACGTATTTCAAACTCCTTCAAACACATTAAAATTTTATAGGACCAAAGAGACTACTCGTTTTTTCTTATCAAAATCAATGAAACAAGCAAAGTGAATTTATATTTAGATGCAGACGAGAAAGGATTTGTTGAAATCTCGCAAATCCCGACGGAAGACGTTCGACGCAGACAAATAGGTACCCAGGAAGTGAACGAGATTTTACTTTCTTTCTTTTTAAATTATACACTTGTCCTAGAAGAATAAGAAGAATTAGAATATTTACTTCGCAAATTAAGTGAATTGAAAACGTTAAACCCACAAAAGAATTTTATTTCAAACCTGAATACATAAAAAAACGCCATTCGTTCAATAAAACCATACAAAATTCTCCTCTGTCATAATAAAAATAACACAATAGAGTACAAAAAACCAAAGAATTTACCACAAATTGTGAACGGAATAGGTAGGGGTGGCGGGCGGAAGTCTTATTACCGATAAATTTCCTGGCGAAAACTCGTACGCTATTGTTGTCCGCATAACCCTAATTTGTTTCGATAGAGTTTCTCACATTACTATTGATTATAGACTTGTATTAGGTGATAATGAATAGTTATCACGAAGATGCGATTTTAGTGGAAAACGATTTTCGATTCATTTTAACGTTGTTTGATAGATTTCGCAGCGAAGTAGTTAGCTATCGCTCGTATCGTTACGTAATTCTACAACGACTTTCAACATAACTTTTTCGTCACCATTATCGCCGATAAAATGTCACTTTGTCTAAGCCTTCCGCTCCTGATTTAGAACCTTCCTGCGACTTACCCAATGGTCTAAATCATCGCTATGACATCATTTCAATTCGACATCAAGGAAATCACGACAGGTTGACCATTCATACCTACTACTATTTTATTTTAAGGAGTAATGAGTTATTTTAAGGTTCTGAATGGCCATAAACCAGTTTAATTTCTTTAATTTTTATTAAAAAGAAATAATGTGTTTCTGTCAACGTCTCTTACGTTGACAGAAACACATGACCTACTAAGAAAAAGGTAATGTAGGGCAATCCCTAATTTTACCTATTAAAATAAAGTTAAAGATAATAAAGATAAATTGAGAGGCGTATTGACGCCTGTCAATTTATCACTCTGTTAACAATCTTTCAAGTCACACAGGAATCAGCGTAGTTGACGGGGCCCGACAGGGCCGAAGCCTGCCGGGGTAGCGGGATTGTCCGAAAGGGTTACCGCTGCCCTGGTACGTAAAGGGCTAAGGAAGGAACACGGGTGGGTTTTAGTCAGTAAGAGTCTGACACTCCCTTCTGCTCCACCCAGAGCGGGAGGAGTCATTTGATGATTTCCCATCCACAAAAAAAAAAAAAAAAGTCACACAGGAAGGCAGGACCCCCGATATTTCTAGAAAAATATGTCTTCGTTTTTCTTGCAAATTATATTATCTTTAAAAGCTCAATTTACGAAACAACACAGACAATGAAGATAGCGGAATTGACATGTAATAATATTTGATACACGTGTAGCGTACATAGAAAACCAATGGTATTTATTCAGGATATTGTGAAGATACATAGCAAGAATATCTTTATTTATTTATTTATTTATTTTACCATTTATGTACACACATATATAAACAGACAATGAAAAACAGAACAGAAAAAATAGGTACAGAGGTGATGCTTATTTCATAAGAAATCTCTTCCAGCATACCTGAGATAGGACAATAGATACAGAGATGTAGACAGCGTGTGATAGAGCAAAGGAGACAAAAAATAATACATAGAATCAAAAAGAAAACAATTCACTTAAAAACTAAACAAGAATTACGAGAATATATTAACATACATACAAATAAACATACATAAATACTTCTAAAATAAATATTACACGAATGATAATAATTAATAATTAATAAATTAATTTATGTATATTAAAATTTTATTTATGTTTGAAATTGATGTTATTTCAAGTTAAACAAATATCAACTTTATATTAATGGCAATTAAGTTGATTTCAGAGTGACTAGCACTATTGAAAAAGTTATGAAAATGTTTGAAGTTGTATCGTAAACTGAACTTTATTATATAGGAATTATAGTTATTTTTCCATAAACTCATATTTGTTTACATTTTTGGCGAATATGTCGCGATATTAGATTAGAAGGGCTATGTACTGTTTAAGTCAATTTTATTTTAGAGTTTTAAGGTTTTGCATAGTGTGAGTCAAATCTGTCCCATTTACTTCATCATTTTTCTTACTTCTTTCTTCCTGACGGTGGGGCCACATTCCATCTAAAATTCTAAGTAAATTTTGTGTAAAAAATCAATTCGGAAAAAACAATCTAACAAACTCGTTATCAGTGGAGCGTTAGACGTAATTCTTTGTCCTTAATCGGTCAATGTTGACGCTGTGTGATACTGAACGCGAGGTTTCTTGTAAATGTATAAAAGACAATAAGATAAAACTCATTGAATAAAGGATTGTTTGTTTTTGTGTTTCACGTATAGATGTTATGAATTTTAAATAAAAATAAATTCGTTTTAATTTCCGACATAACGTAAACTTTCTGTCCAATATTTTTGTAAATATTTTTTTTAAATGCAGTGTTTACGTAGCATGTGGTATAGCTAACCAAAAGCTTTCAGTGTTACTAATAAATTCTATGTAAATATACTGATATATTTAACTCTGAATATTATTTTTCAGAAATTTAGGCCCGATTGCACCGCGAATCACTGACCGTGGTTGGAGCTACAAATTTAAAACATCGTTCAGTTTCTATCAGATGACAGAATGATGGTTTAAATAATTATGTTTAGCGCTAAACGCATTAAGTGTGCATACACACGAGCGACATGCATGCAACGGCAAAGGGAACTGCTGCCGTCGATGCGTCAGCGACTGCCGTCAACAACATGCCGCTCGTATATTTGAGCACCGTACTCAAATACGCAAGCGGCACGTTGTCGAAGGCTGCAATTGCGAGTGCCGTTGAGGCGTGCCGCTCTTGTTTATGCTCACTAAGTGATTTAGTGCAAGCGGGATTAAATGGTAAAACGACATAAATCATCAGAAACATTATTCAAAAAATCTTCTAGAACCTTCTAAATGTGGCCTCACCGTATACAGCTTTTCACTAGAATACAACGAAATTGACTCATCGTCTATTAGTTACAGAGTCGTCCTGGAGGTGGCTGGCAACTCGGATGCTGTCATCCTGAGCGGGTTGGAAGCCGACACGCAGTACCAAGTGACGGTCGCCGCGCTGTGGGGCGGACACAAGTACAGGAGTAGGCCTATTGTCTTCCGCACGCTGGGTGAGTCTGATTATTTTAAGTATTTTAGGAATTTGCTGTTGCTCGTGGTTTTGCTCGCATCCTACAGTTTGGCCGTCGAGAGAATACGTTCTTGACACTTGTAAGTTTCATACAAATGAATACGCATTTTGCGAACTTGATCATTATTAGCTACTAGAATTGTCGCACTGACATGTGTGAACGCATTGTCTCGACGGACCGGACTATAGGGGACTTTTTTACATACTTGTATGAAAAGTGTTCTATGTTTCCGTGGAGTGTGTAGAAAAATTCAATCGTCGCGCGTCGAAAGAAAGAAAGAAAAGAAAGAAAGTACATTTATTTGGCACAAACTAAAAGACACACAATACACCAGATATATACATCAGACAAAACAAATAATAAAATAAAAAATGTTATGTCCGATGTAAGTACAATTATTGAATCGTCGTAATTTAAAGATTAGACTAATAACATTTTAATTTGTATTAAATAAATAATACGGACGCAGAATAATGTATGTAACAGTCAAATTCTTCAATTCACACGAATTTACTCGCCCAAGCAAGTTTGGCTCGCACGAAGTTAATTTACTTGTGGGCAAGACCAACGGGGCAGTTGAGTTTTAATATTCAATGTTTGTTCAGATCTCGGATAGTTTAGCGAAACATATTTCGGTTTATCCATCTTTATTAAAACACCCAGCGCAAATATTTGTTGGAGCTAACAGTATCGAATTCCGGAAACTCCAATGGTAACGTTACACGTGTAGTATTGGGTCATGGGTATAAAGGGTAATCACCGAATTTATATTGTTTGTTTAATATTCTATCGTTTTTGTATCATCGTGAGCTTTAGATATAACTAAAAATACTGACTGACTTCGCTTGGATATTGTTTTATTTACTTACAAGAGCAGCGTTTTATAATTAAAAAAATATTCAACACAAGAATATGTCAGCTTAGCCTAACTGATTTTAGTAGAAGGTAGAGGTAGTAGAAAAACACAAATAACAGGAAGAATATTTTTTTTAAGCTCATACCTCTTATTACAAAACGAGTGCCGACTTTGATCCAAGCCCAAAACTGCCAGTAAGTTATATTTCGAACGTTATTTCGACTGAGGTAAAGTTCTTCATACCAAAATTACAATAGAGAATCAGTTTTAACGTCAGTTTTTTATAATTAGAACTTGGAACAAAGTTCGACATTCAAACATGGCTCGATGGTTTAAACCTGCGTCTAAAGAAAGCCGTTATTTTGTAACAAGGCCGACAAAAGAAAAAGTTGTCACCTAAAGTCAACGCAATGACATTAAGAACTTCCACACACCACCTTTGTAATAATTATAATAACCAGCACGTGCTTCTAACATGTGAACGAACTTTCAGTAGTCACCCTCTTGTCCGATGTTTCGCGTGTCAACTGTTAATATGGTCGCCCAAACATGCAAGCAGAACATTAGCATTAGTAGGATGAGGTCGGACTTGGTTAGGTATCTATGATTTCTGCTTTTTATTAGCGTGTGAGTTTTTGGTTGGCTTTGAAGGGAAATGTTATTTGGTAGTCGTGCCAATGTGAACATGTGATTTCGCGATCGTCAATTGTTTATAATCTAAAGGCGGTTATTTTAAAAATAACCGCCTTTAGATATATTATATTGTGACTGAGAATAGAACGTGAATGACGTTCTATTCTCAGTCACAATCTGTCAAAAATTGTATAGCGTTTACCTGCATTTTTGACATTTGATTCTCGCAGAGATGAGATTGCGGCGACTAGATTTTGATTGTTTTTAATTACGGGAATTAGCCATCTGGTCAATATTCTTGACTCGTTGGTCTAGTGGTCGCAAGCGCTACTGCTGCGCATGAGGTCCTGGGGTTTGATCCCCAGGTCGAGCAAAGTGTTATCGGGATTTACCAACAGGATTTTTTTTAAAGAAAGAAAATACGTTTGTTTGCGGCATACGACACAGAGAAAAAAACACAAATTGGAGAAAATATGCGTCACATCCACGCAAGATGGCCTAAATTTCTTAGTAAAAAAAAATCAGTTGATCCATAGATTTATGTTCGCATAACTCGACATAATGTATGGATCAACTGACGTTTTTTTTACGATTTCAGGGTTGGTCCCGTAGTAAAAGTGGTTCATAATGGTGAGTACAATGACCCCTTTTAAGAATTAAAACGATAAAAATTTAACGGTGTATACTTCTATATAATTCTAGAAAAAAGTCTTCACTACTGATCTAGTTTAAACCACTTTTCTTAATGTCAACGATGTTCAGAGTGAGGTAAGTGCACCTGTTGCGTGATTCAGTCGCGTGAGTATGTCCCAAATATACACAAATAATGGGTCACTGACCCCCATTATGTTAAATTACCTCAAACTGTGGGCGATGTAATATCTAAATGTTTTTGTGTAACGGCTTTTGATGGAATTACTCGAGCCGCGGTATTTAGGGTTTTTATGTCAAACTCGATTACTCGTAAACGTTAACGAAGTTAGTTTTGTGTGGGCATAATTGCATTCGGCAAAATGAAGAAGTTAGACGGAAAACCATTTCCGTGGGTTGAACTGTCATTTACGCGAAAAGACTGACTCTGCATTTTATAATTATACATTACTGCACACTGCAAAGTAAAGGCTTCCCCCAAGTCCATCCAGGTGCCTTTACCAAATATTTTTTTCAAGATCATAAAGTGACCTGAACTGGCCGTTTCTACCGTAAATAATTGTAGAGTCTTTACAACCGACTTCAAAAAAGGGAGGAGGTGCTCAATTCGGATGTTTATATATATTTTTTTATGTATGTTCTGGCATAATTAGCACGGTTGGCGCAGTGGTTAAGCGATTGACTGCTGCGCTGCGTTTCGCGGGTTCGATTCCCGCACGGAACAAATATTTGTATAACCTACAAGTAGTTGTTCCGGGTCTGGCTGTTTGTGTATGTGAGTTTAAATGTTTGTAAACGCACCCACGATACAGGAGAAATTCCTAGTGTGGGGCAACGTTTTTAAAAAAAGAAAGAAACAGAAGAAGAATTGTTCGTCCTCTTAGTACCTAATAAAATATCTACCTAGCCTCATCAGAAAACAAACATAGCAACTACAAATTCACGTTAAAACCATAACAAACACGCCGAGGATTTTATTAAATACTAGATTTACTGTAAATCCCCGACCTGCAAACGAAAGCACGTTCTTAATGCCTCCGTATACAAACCTAGATTATACGGATATGGCGAAACGGAAAAAAACGGACACAGGTAAACGAGAAAACGGAGGTAAACGGAAAACGGAGATCAACATTGGCAGAATTGTCGATGTAAATAAGTGACCTGTTGCGTTGAGATTTATTGGAACTTCTACCTTGTTATTTTAAACTGTTTTCATTCTGGAGCACGTTCATGGGATTTATGTCTTGATTCTAAACAGTGATGATTATTTTGGCATTTCACTCTTATTACCTATAAGAGGGGCTTGTGGATAAGTAATAACAGCCGCACGGGTCGATCGTTCAGGTTAAGCTACGCTTGCCGCGGTTGGTCCGTGGATGGGCGGGATCTTTACATACCAAGCCCCTCCGTGCCTCGGAAAGCACGTTAAGCAGTCGGTCCGGGCTGTCATTCACGGATCTTTGGCAGTCGTTACGGGTAGTCAGAAGCCCGAAAGTCTGATAACCAGTCTTACCAAGGGATACCGTGCTACAAAGTAACTGCGTTGTGCAGGTAGGCAGTCGCTTAATGTAATACTGGTATTCAGCTGTATCCGGTTAGACTGGAAGCCGACCCTCACGTAGTTGGGAAATGGCTAGGCAGATGATGAGTCTTATTACTTATCGATTTTCTAAAGTTATTGGCGCAATAATTCGATGTATAGGGCAAGTATTAGGTTGTAAAATAGAAATTATTGTCGACTAGCTGCGTCCCGTGGTTTCACCCTCATAACTTTCAATTCCGTGGAAGTATCGAGATAAAAGTATCTTATATGGTAATTCTGGTTATAAACCATCTGTGTGCCAAATTTCATCCAAATCCCTTCAGAAGTTTTTGCGTGAAAGAGTAACAAAGATCCATCCATCCAAAATTTCACGTTTATAATATTAGTGGGATGTAAGTTGACATTAAAAGGTTAATTCTCGTAATTTAAAACGTTCAAAATCTAGTCGCAGTCTCATCTCGGCGGCAAACGAATGTCAAAAACTTGTCAACATGTAGATTAGAAGTATTTTTTGAAAGATTGAGACTGAGATCAGACTGTGAACGTTCTTAAAAAATAACGGAGTTCTGAGGTAACAAACATAAAAAAAAACAACTGAATTGAAAACCTGCTCCTTGTTCTTAGTGGGTTAAAAATAAATATCCTTTGTTCATATTTGAAACAAACCCGACATCAAACCAATATTTTCATCGATTACGTTCATACATCTACTTGATAATAGCAAAAAATACGTTTAAAGAAACATCAACCCCACCATGATTTCAACATTGATAGTTTAAAAGCACAAGAACAATTTAGTGAAGTAAGTACCTACTATTTTTTTAATAAAAATATTTATTTTTAGGTTAAGGTTATATGAGTCTGAGTCACCTGAAATAAATGAATAAATAAATAGTTGCTTAGTTTTATAGGTGTCGTAGAAGGAAAAGTACACCCTAAGGAAAAACAAGGATCGCTACAAATAAGAATTTCGTTTCCAACTTTCCCCGAACTACAAAAACAAAACACAGGACAACTTGCAGATCAAACGAACAGTGTGACCAGTAAAAACAGCGGGTGTACACAACTAAAGTTGTTGATGTAAATAAAGTGACTTGTTGCGTGTGCCGCGAGCGTGTGTCCGCTCCCCGAGGATTCTATGAAGGCAGGGTAAATTTAAGTTATTAGGGAATGTAGTCATGTTTTTTGTTCAGCATTGTCTTTAAAATTACTGTAGTGTTCATGAGAAAGGTCAAAAGTGACATAGAAGAAATGACATTTAGAAAAGTACAAGCATTCGTACAAGCTTACCTTCCGAAATCGTTAAAATTTCGGAAGGTAAGCTTGTACGAATGCTTGTACTTTATTGACAGTTATATTTCAAGTCGGAAAGATTTAAATTTACTTCATGAATTGAGTAACGCCGTTATTTTTTTTTAAAGTAGTCGGTGTATCTGCCAGGACCACCGAAAGCGCGTTGAGTTGACGATATCATCAAAGACACAGGAAATACCTGGACGAGAGACGCACAGAACAGGGAAGTATGGCAGAAGAAAGGGGAGGCCATCCAGCAGTTGGTGATTCCAGGTTGAAATGAGTCGGAATATTATAACGTATAAAAATAACGTTATTTCTTTCTAATTGATTCAGGGCTAAAATAGCGAGAAAAACTAACGCAAAAAATTTAATAGTATAGGTACCTACCTAATGGAAAATAATAGGTCCATATTCAAAGCACAAAAGCTAACGAAACACCTACTTACAAAAATTTAATTCAACAAAAATATCAGACTAGAAATAATATCATTAGAAGTTGTGGCACCTTTGGGTACTGAAGTTCAATGACCGTGGTATGAAACTATTTTAGAAGTTGATAGCCCTATCCATTACACAAGAATAGTTTTGAAGGAATGTTGACGTTTGACTTGTGAAGACAAAAGTGTCCAGAATTGTAAATATTTCGTGGAATCAAAATATTAATTTGAAAGTTAGCTTGAGTTAGTAGGTCATGCATTATTTTTCGATAGTTTATAATCTGTGGCAAACCGAAAAATAGGAACAGTGGGCTACCACTGTTCCTATTTTTCGGTTTGCCACAGATTGGTAATGGCCGCGTCTTACAAGTTGTAGGTCGTAGGTTCAAACCCCGACAGGCGCTTTACTTTGTGTAAATTGTTTCCTCGCCACTGCTCTCAAAACGGTGGAGGAAAACATCTTGAAGAAACCGGCATGTCCACGAACCAACAATTCGAAGACATGTGACATCTACCTAACCACACTGGGCCCGCGTGGTGGATTACGGCCTACTCCCTCTCACCGTGAGGAGGCCTGTGTCCCAGCAGTGGGAACATTTGGGGCTGATTATGTTTGAAACCGAAAAATTGTGAACAGGTATCAAACTTGCATCCGACGGATCGCACTTACACTAATACTAATTAGTCAAGTCATTGCGACCAACTTAGTGGAAGTAGCAGTTGGTCAACATTTGTCAAGTATCGAAAAGAATACGATAGATTGTAAGCAGTACCTATAGTACAGTTCACAATTTATCGACAGTTTACAATCTCGCGAGAAAAATTATAAACTAATGGTGTTCGCGATCATACGTTGTATATACCTACTATACGTAGCACTTTCATACGTATAAGTAGCTTAAAAGTATCTACGTGCTAACTTATTTCCAACGTATCCTACGAATTCTGAATCAAATCGAACTAGTGTCAAATTGACACTAATTCGAATCTGATTCGATTCAGTATTAGAGAGATTTGAAGTGAGTCTGTATTTCCAAGTATTGCTGAATAAATGTAGGTACCTTAATACGTTAATATTAATTCAGTAAAGGGTTGGATAACAGATTACCGATAAATAAATTATGAACAAGCTATGTATGTATATCTGAATAAAGGATAATGAAGGAAATGGTCAACCCTTTGCTGCCATGGCTTATTTTGATTTAATTTAATATTTGAATTGTTTTTTTTTTATCTTTTCATTACGGACGCTTTTAAAGAACAAAAGAAAGAAAGAAAAAAGTTTATTTGGACACAGTTCGTGAAACACAAAATACAAAATTAATAAATTAAAAATAATGTGCCAGACAACAATAATGTGTGCCTCACGGCTGCGCCAAAAAGGTTTCAGCATTAATGCCAGACAGATGCTGTCTGACTCTGGTTTTCTAATTAACCTTTAGGGAAAAGTGACGGGGAGTACACACAGTTTCAACATACCTAATACATACGTATAAATAAATAAATAAATTAGTAATCACGTACATATCATTACAAACACAAATATGAAAAGAAAAAAAAAACAAAAACAAAACAACAAAGTCTCAGCAAAACCTGTTTTTCTCGATCAATCTACATGAGATTGATCCGTGCACGGTGCACTCAAAGCGCAACAGGCCGCCGAGCACGACGGACCGCACTATGTGTTATTTAGTTTTGCGACAGTAAAAACTGTGGGTTGTTTGAATAAACGCATGAATAGTCGTAATAATAATAAAAACTACTACAAAAAAACGACTCTTAAACAGTTATTTTAATGCTATTCGAAGTAAGTGAAGAACTATAACAATAGATGAAATGGGTACAAATGTTAGTAGAAGGAGGTAAGCGTTATTTAATACTTACGATAATTTACTTAAAACGGATCAGCATATTCAGCATTGGTATTTTGAGTTTTGTGTAATTTATTTATTTATACCCTCTTTTGTTTTAGTACTTAATACATTTCCGAATGACGCCACACCCTTACAAAAAGTACGTTCTTCGGCCAAGATTCCAACAGAAGAATAAATAATAAATAAAAGGATGCGTCGACACCAGCTGTGTCACAGTCGCAAATAGGCAAGGCACAATGTGTAAGTACGAATAAACAACAAGTACGAGATTATGATGACATTAATTTAACGTCCTGCATCGTTCTCATATGCATAATTTTGAACATGAATGATGTAACCAATACTTTGTAACAATATTATTATGATTTATTTATTTATTATTTATTTAATTCCAAATTTCGTAAATAACCTTAACAGCTATAACACCAATGCGATGTTACTACCCAAAAATTAAATTAATAAAAAAACATCATAATTACAATTAAAAATACAATTCTAATTACATTACAACAACCAGTTAAAAAAACACACATTATAACAATAAAAAATACAATCAAAATTACAATAAGATAAAAACAATTAAGAAATACAATTACAAATACATGGTATTTGTAATTGTATTTCTTAATTGTTTGTAATTTAAAAGAGTGTCCATGGAGTTTCTTGCCCGTTCTTCTCCATAGGTACCTACTACGCTTTGGAATGGGCAACTAGCTTCATCTTTTTGACTGACCGACCTTGACAATTCAAAAGTGCCTGTAATTGGTTTATTTGAAATAAATAGTTTGAGTTTGAATGTTTATTTTAACTGTAGTATTACAAATTGTAAAAGTGATAGATAGGATAGATAGTTATTTGAATTCATGTAGTATGTACAAATATGAGTTTATGGAAAAATAACCTTAAATTCCTCCACAATAAAGTTCAGTTTAGGCTACAACTTCAAACATTTTTATAACTTTTTCAATAGTCACTCTGAAATCAATTTAATTACCATGATAATAAAGTTGATATTTGTTTAACTTAAAATAACATCAATTTGAAACAAAGAATAGACTTTAGGTATAGGTACTGTAGAGATCTGCATGATTTATGGTATGCAACATTTTCTAGTAAGTAAAGAATAATGGCATAAAACTATGAGATAAACACCCATACGAATATAGAAGGCAGAAAAAGGAATTAGGCGTCAGTACTGACAAACGATGTCATGAATAAAAAAAAAAACCGGCCAAGTGCGCGTCGGACTCGCGCACGAAGGGTTCCGTACCATTATCTATAAAAATCACGTCTGTTGTATGGGGCCCCCCTTCAATATTTATTTTATTTTATTTTTAGTATTTATTATTATAGCGGCAACAGAAATACATAATTTGTGAAAATTTCAACTGTCTAGCTGTCGCAGTTCTTGAGATACAGCCTGGTGACATACAGACGGACGGACGGAGAGAGAGCGAAGTCTTAGTAATAGGGTCCCGATTTTACCCTCTGGGTACGGAACCCTAAAAACGTAAAACGATTCCGTAATAATTATTTATTTTATCTGAAAGATATTATTTGACTGATGTACCTCTCCTACAGTACCTACAGACTAATTTAAAGACCAAAACCGGTGGCGTCCTGTCGTGTCTGCCTACCCCTATGGGAAGAAGGTGTGGTTTTATGTATGTAATAATTTTAGTGATAGCATTTCCAAATCAGCATGAAAATCTTGTCATCATCGACTGCGTAGTCTGTTCCCAACTATGTTCGGGTCGGCTTCCAGTCTAGCCGGATACAGCTGAATACCAATATTTAACATGGACCGACTGCCTATCTGACCTCCACAACCCAGTTACTGGGTAATAGGATACCTTGGTAAGACTGGTTTTCAGACTTTCGGGCTTCTGACTACCCATAACGACTGTCAAAGATCCACGAATGACAGCCGGGATCAACGGTTTTGCTTTCCGAGGCACGGAGGGGTCTCGGTTTGTAAAGATGGTCACCCATCCACAGACCAACCGCGACAAGTGTAGCTTAACCCGATCGATCGAGCTGTGCGGCTGTTATCTATGGGCCTCATCATGAAAATCTTGTGTCAACATTAATTTAAAAGCCCGTAGTTATTTTTACGTGTACAAAGAAAAAAAGCATTAGTAAATGATCGTCTCATTATACAAGGCGTAAAACCTCTTCTACGAAATCCTTCAGTACACTACTTGGTAATTTATAAGACATTAAAGTTGAGTACTTACTAACACCTACTCACTCAGTTCTTCATTCCACAAAAAGCTTTAATGCGGGGTGTAAATTAAAATTTATATTGTCTAGGTAGGGTTTAGTAAAGGTTTTATTTAGTTAGTAATAATTGTGATATTCCTAGTAAAAAAAAGATAAAAAAGAAAAGAAAGATAAATTTTGTTTGAAAAATTTAGCTGATTTAACAATTAAAATGAAGCTGAGTAGTATAGTTGAATATTGAAAAAGTTCAGCAGTTTTAGGATAATTTTCTTGAAACATAATTTTATTAATAATGCGTCTTTGAAACGGTTCTAATGTCTATGTCACCTGTAAACATTTATTTTGGGTTAAACGTTCTCGTATGGAAACTACGCTTTAATATTGGTAAAGCTAGCCGAGAGTGTTAGTTTTAACTATAATCAGAAATTATGATAAATATGAAAGTATGAGGAATGTACTTATTAAGCATCACAAATATTTTGGCACAAACAATATCCTAATACAAAGCCCTTGTTCTCAACAGAACTACATGACAAGTAAGTAGTATAGTCAATCCAGAACACTGAGCATCCAAGTATGGCCTGCTCTTTGTTGTATCGCTTACCTTTTGTACTTGCTCATTGCTCAGTAAGTTTTGGCTCGACTCCAACCGGTTCATTTACCCTACAGTCGATCTTCCGTATGCATCGCTGTACGCGTGTGTGTGTACTATGTGGAGTGTTATTCTGATGGCTAATTGATTTTTTTTATTGACAAAAATCTTAGTCTTATCTCTCAAATCGCATATTGACACGATCCAATACGAAACTGAACGTAATCAGAAAGCCAACTCCGTAATAGTCGCAATCTCAGCGACAATCAATGTAAAAAAATTGACAAAAATGTAGGAAAATTAGAGGTATTTTTGATAGATTGAGACAGATTAGAATGTAAACGTTCTAAAAATTACGGGAATTGGCACTCCGCTCACCTAAACCTGCTGCTGCCAGTGTATTCCACAACAATGATGGCACTAAAACAGCTCTTGAACGCGGTTTAGATGTGCTCAGTTCTTTGATGAAATTTGACTTACGCCCACAAAACAGTTTAATTTAAAAATAAGTGATGTCAAGACTGACGTTTTCAAGAAACATAGTTGATATTACGACTGGTGCCTAATGTTTTAAAACGGAAATCTTTAATAATAAATACGATAAAGCTGTATTTACATAGCTAAGCTTTTACACTAATTGATGATTCTACATAAATATTGGAAACGTATCTTTTTTATCAGGTACACTCTGTGACAAACTCGGCTAAAATACTTCAAAATAAATCATTCGGTTGTACGGCGTATGCCTTCCGGATTTTAAATCGAGACTTATTCAATTTCAACACCCCAAATACTCCAGGGATTGGATAGTTTACCTCGAAAACGTTTTAAATATCCGGGCCGGTTTTAACCTCACGATTAAACTCCGATTTGCGGATTACTTTGAGGTTTTCATGTTTTTTTGTATTTCTCGCTAATTTAGGATTAGGAATCTTTCAGCACTTCAGTTGCGGTGGGACCGATGAATTTGGTTTAACTTATTACTGGGTTTGATAAATATTGGTTTCCTTTTTATTTCAAAGTTTGTTTTAAACATCCAATTTTAACCGTCCTTTTCTGTTTTCTTGGTTTTTGTCATCAAAATTTTGGTCGTTTAAATCCTCTAAACCTTTGTCAAACATACCCAAAGTATAGGTACTCCAAAACAAACACGTTTCTTGTACGTTTACTTCCAAAGAGCTTGTCAAAGTTAATTTCTTGTCGACGTTGCGAGCATCGCGCAAACAGAATACTCCCGTTGAGTACAAAGTACACAGGAGAGTGCTCTGACCGATTTCTAAAATTGGATTCGACATTTAGTTTACTAGGTCTTACTGTTGCATATCAACGGTTACAGAGATCGGTTTCTCTACGTTTCGAGAGGACGGCCATTTTGGATAGACCGTTGGTTGAAATAATTGTCGATATTATTAAATTAAGGCATGTATTTCATCTGCCAGGGTCGCGGGTTGTACGAAAGAGTTACCGTGGCCCCTAGCACAGGCAACTGAAGGAACACGGGTGGGTTTTAGACAGTAAAAGTCTAACACGCCCTCCCGTTCCACCCAGAACGGGAGAAGTTATTTGATGATTTCCCACCCAAAAAAAGGCATGTTGTTCATCAAGCCACATTTAATTACAAATTTTCTTTTATAAAAATATTATTAAACACTCTAATATAACGATTGCGCCTCTTTTTGCGAGCCTTAAGTAATTTCTATTTTGGAATCCAAAAAATACTAAATAGCCAAATAATTGCGACTAACTTAGATGTAGCGGTGAGTCACAGTTCTAACCTAACCCACATGGTCGGGGGCCCTAGTTTACTTACTGCGACCAATTTGGCTTTCAATTCAATTAAAGCTGACAGATAACAAATACGCAAAACAAATATTTTGAAATTAACAGAATTTTATTTATAATATTGAATTTTACAAGATTACTACCTGACCCGGCAAACGTTGTTTTGCCATATAAATTATTTCTAGCTGCCCGGCGCTACTTCGTTTACGTGGTGTCCTACCCCTTAACCTACCCCTACCCTCCTCCTACCCTACTCCTACACTACTCCTACCCTACTCCTACACTACTCCTACCCTACTCCTACCCTACTTGTACCCTACTCCTACACTACTCCTACCCTACTCCTACCCTACTTCTACCCCACTCCAACCCTACTCCTACCCTACTCGTACCCTACTCCTAACCTAGTCCTACATTACTCCTACCCTACTCCTATAAGTAAAACGCTGATTAATTGATAGAACTATACATGAATTATTATATTCGATTGCCATCTTGCGCATCTGTGGATCGAACAGAATAATATAAAAATCGCGATTAAAAAACAGGGGTTGATCTTATAAGGGTGACAATTTGGAATTGTATGTATTTTTTAATGTTGAATCATGAAAAAATAAAAACAAAAAATTCTGTACAAAGATTTAAAAAAAAAATTGGGGTGGACCACCCTTAACCTAAATCTTAAGGGTGGTCCACCCCAATTTTTTTTTCTGGCTATGAAAAATAGATGTTGGTCGATGCTCAAACCTACCCAATATGCACACAAAATTAAAATAAAAAATAAAATTGATCCAGCCGTTTCAGAGGAGTTTGTCAAAGTCAAAGTCAAAGTCAAATCATTTATTTCAAATAGGCACATAAAAGGCACTTTTGAACGTCAAAAATAAAATTAGAATAAAATTGATTCTAGTCGCCCCTTCCAAAAGGTAGTTTTCGTATGGAGAAGAATGGGCAAGAAACTCCACCGTTACTCTTTTAAAATGTTTTACAATATATTGCATACATTATTTATATAATTATATGTGAAGACTATGCACCCAAAAATAAAATTACTATACCACAATAGGTAAAAGAATTAAAATGGATAAATGTAACCATGACATATAGATCAACTATGTGATAGATACATGGTGCTCACATATTCACAAACATTCCAAACGTAGACGATTTTCATAAATAAATAAGGAGTAATAAGTCCGGGTGTGACCCCAAGTAATTACAGAATGTAAATCAAAGTCAAAAAAAAAAAAAAAAAATAAATTATACAATTACATTAGCAACCAGTTTGATTTTGTCTAGACTCTAGAGATTGTCCTATGGAGCAAGACCAGCATGTTTCCAAGCATTCTTATCTTGGATATAATCCTCTAATTTGTAATATCCTTGCTTACAAAGTGTAATTTTAATATAAGTTTTAAATTTTCTTTCATTTAATTGCAATATTTCACAAGGTATTTTGTTGTAACATTTAACACAGTACCCCATAAAAGATGTATGAACTTTAGATAATCTGAAAAAAGGTTGATCTAATTTATCTTTATTTCTAGTATTAAAATTATGTCTATCACTTATTTTATTAAAAAGATGTTGATTTTTTCTTACATACATAATATTTTCATAAATGAATTGGCAAGGTACCGTCATAATATTAATCCTTTTAAATAGTTCCCTAAGAGATTCGCGGCGACGTAGATTGTAAATGGCTCTGACAGCTCTCTTTTGCAAAATAAAAATGGATTCAATGTCAGCAGCCCGACCCCACAGTAAAATGCCATATGACATAATACTGTGGAAGTAACTAAAATAGACCAAGCGAGCGGTTTCTTCGTCTGTTAATTGTCTTATCTTTCTAACAGCATATGCGGCCGAGCTTAGCCGCCCCGCAATAGATGTTATATGAGGTCCCCATTGTAATTTCTCGTCTAGCGTGATTCCTAGGAAAACTGTCTGATTAACAAATTCTAATTTTTGGCCATTCAATACGATGTCACATTCGCTACTTCTAACATTAGGTAATTTAAATCTAATGCATTTTGTTTTTTTTTCATTAAGTACTAAATTATTAACCGTAAACCAATCTTGGACCTGAAGAATAGAGTTATTCACGTCGTCAAGATTTTGTGACCGTCGGTCTATTTTAAAGATCAATGATGTGTCATCTGCAAATAACACCATCTTCGGTTGATTTTGAAGTAATTGGGGTAAATCATTAATATAAACTAAAAAGAGGAATGGACCCAATATCGAACCTTGAGGAACGCCCATTGTCATTTCAGAACCCAATGAGTTTACGCCATTTACTTGGATTTTAACCTTTCTATCTTTCAGGTATGATCTTAACAAGTCAAGTGCTGTTTTCCTAATCCCATAGTGCTCGAGTTTCATCAGAAGTGTTTCATGGTTTACGCAATCGAACGCCTTAGAGAGATCGCAAAAGATTCCAATAGCATCTTGTGCTTCTTCCCAGGCGTTAAAAATGTTCTTCATTAGGGTAACACCGGCGTCAGTGGTACAACGCCCTTTGGTGAAGCCGTACTGGTGTTCATGAAAGATGTAATTTTTATTAAAGTGACGTAACATTTGATTGAGCATCAACTTTTCAAACACCTTACTGAGAACTGGCAGAATTGACACAGGTCTATAATTGTTGGGATCTTTACTATCACCGGATTTGAACAATGGTACTACTTTACTATGTTTCATAAGATCCGGAAAGACTCCTTGGTCAACACTGGTGTTAAATATGAAAGCTAAATAGGGCGCAATGGTTTCGATGAGAGATCTACATACTTTTACAGACATACCCCAGAGAGCTTCTGTTGATTTAATTTTAAGATCTTTAAAAGCTCTTATAACAGCCTGGGGGTTTGTATGCTGAAACCTAAGCTCCGAAGGGCATGCCTTTACATTCCTTTTAAGTAAGGCAGCAGAAAGCGTGGGGGAAGAATTTAAAGCTTCAGTAGTTTTAAGGGGAATATTAGCAAAGAAGTTTTCAAATTCCTGAGCTATTTCTACATCTGAATTGATGGGGCCATGTGCAGTCTCTAAATTAAGTTCACTATTTCGCTGTTTTTTCCTACCTGTTTCATTATTTATTATTTGCCAGGTAGTTTTTATTTTATCATCAGCTGATTTTATTTTATTGCTTATATAAAGAGCTTTAGCTCTTTGGCACACCCTTTTAAAAGTTTTTGAATATTTTGCAACATACTGATGAAAGTTCGTATTTTTCATATGTTGCTTTAAGCCATACAGTTCAAAAAGTTTTTCCCTGCTTTTACGAATACCTGGAGTAGCCCAGTCACTGAATAAAAACTTTGTGTAAATACTTTTAGTTTTCAGTGGAAAAGTGTCATAAAATTGCGAGTTTAATAGTGAAAAGAACTCGGCGTAGAACTCATTGGGGTCATCTATATTATTAAAACTCTGATCACATAATTTACTGGCCAAAGAATTATTTAATTTCTCTAAATTTTTACATGTAATTGGCCTAAACCTTATTTCAATTTTTTGTAAAGGCCTATAGGAGCTAAATGTTATTATTTGTCCACTGTGATCAGATGGCAACTTATCTACAATTCGTTTGTGTATGTAATCGCAATTACAAAAAATATTATCTATACAAGTGGCAGAAGAAGCTGTCACTCGGGTTGGTTCCATAAACACATTGGACAAATCAAATGACCCAAAAAGACTCAATAATCTGACAGTATTCGAGTTATGTTCCAATAAATTAATATTAAAATCGCCACATACGATTATTGACTTACTACTAGTACTAAGCTTCTTTAAAACATCTTCCATTACAGAATCAAACACCGATAGATTCTGGTAACTAGGAGGTCTGTATACGCATACTATAACATGCTTATCGAGCTCAACACAGGACAATTCAATCATGTGTTCAACAGACAGCCCGATGATGTCTTTACGTTCTTTAGATTTAATAGAATTTTTAAGTAATATTAATGACCCGCCATGTATCATACGTTTTCGGCTGAAATGGCTAACTACACGATAATTTTCATAATTAATTGACATTACTTGATAATCTTTCAACCAATGCTCTGTTAAACAAATGACATCAAACTTGGTGTCTTCCAAAAACAATTCTATTTCCAGTAATTTAGAAGCGCAACCTTGGATATTTTGATTAAATAATTTTAAAATATGTTGCACACCCTTTACTTTCTTAGTATTATTAATTATATTGCCAGAAGATACCTTTTTATTATTCTGTATTAATAATTGGTTATTTGAAGGGGTAACTTCTGTTGTCTCACTGACTAGTTTAAATTATTATCAGGAGATAGCTCCACAACTACAACTGGAGAGTCTAGATTGCCCGTATAAGTTCCAGCAGGAGGGAAATACCCTATCTGACTGGTAGTGGCCTCCAAGGATGTTGCCATTGTAGGTGGAGCCTCCTTTGTACAATATGATGATTCACAATCAATCACAATGTTGTTAGTAAAACTATGCAACACAGATTTGTCACTAATACTAGAATTTGTTACATTAGCTATAACCTCGTTAATATTATATGCTATCAACATAGCAATCAGATGTCTACATTGCCCAGACAGAGATAAAGTTCTCTGAGTTAACTTAAAACCACTAACAAACTTGTTAGTGTCAAAATACAATAATTTGTCACTATGACAACATGTCAACTTGTGAATAGTATTATTCAACTTATAAATGTAATTATTTTCATTATCTGATAAAGTATCAGAGTAAGGAAAAGCACACAACATTAGCTTTCCTATTTTTAACTCTAATAAGGTGTTTACACCATCCACTATGTCCTTTCTGGTAATACTAGTGCTATTACCTAATAGCAAAACCATAGTAGAATATTGATCCAGGTTTGTGTTGGCAATTCTTTTAATCATTTGGTTAAAACTTATGTTATGATAACTATGATTGGTAAAACTATGGCTAAGGTAATTGAGTAAAATTGTTCCAAAGCCAGAACCTAACCTTTGGCAACAAACACCGCGACATGAGAATTTTATATATTAGATGCGACTATTTTGTTAAAAAAAACGATCAAAATATTCCTAATACTCATAGACCTGAAGAGTAAAGCTATCTCTCTGGTTGGTTTACCAAGGGCTGATATTTCCATCGCCAAGTAACTTTTATTCAAAGAATAAAATTGACGTTTGACAGTTTTTGTTTGAAATAACTGTCAAAATTTCAAAATTATTCCTCGAATAAAGTTATCAGATGATTGAAAATTCACCCCTTAATAGACCATTTTTATTCAAAAAAAACCCCAGGAGCATCAAAGCACAATGCCTTTATTATAAAAGTAGAATATTATTACTTTGATTCCCATACAATCAAATGTTACCCATTGAAATGGCTGGGTTGAATACACTCTACATAAATAATCATTGTGTTTTCTGAAGAGTATCCAGTGTGTTATTTTTCTATTTCGTATGTATTAAGTAACGACTTTTCACATCCCGTATTTTTTTATATACCCTTTTGTTCAAATTGTTCAACCCTTTAGGTTTTTTTGCAGATTCTGATGAATTTCTGCATTAATATGAATAATAATATAGGTCCTTGTTGGTGATCTATCTTAAAGTATAAATTATTATAAATTAAAGGGTCTGCCTGTGTGTCTTATTCTGTTACGGAACGGATTTGATGCGATTTTCACCATAATTTAGAGAATTGACTCCAGAAGGCAAATGTAAATAAAAATAATATTAAACATACACTTAGCAAAGAAATTTTGACGGTTTGTCAATTCGTAAAAAGCGTGCGAAGCAGGGGTGGGTCGCTAGTAATTTATACAGGGTTCCGCTATAAAAAAATCATCAAATTATTTTTAGTTTTATCGTGTTTGGACACTTTAATTTAACCCTGTATGATGTAAAATCTGTATTATTTTGAAAATGTATCAACAGTCTGCTGTTTTTTCAGCTTGATTGATTCTGTAATTAATCCACTGTCCAAATATATACATTCACAATGAATATGTTTATTCAGTCTCCGTGAATGTCACCTGCAAGATTATAAGCTTCGAACTTGTTATTGCAAGTAGTAATCAGTTGAAAGTTTGCTCAAGTGTTCTGTAATGCAGAGAAATTTACTTAGATATTCTGTGATTAATGCATAGGTAAACAGCTGAGAAGAGTTGAAGTTTTGTTAACAGTTTATAAGTTAATTTCTGTTGAATAGTTTTAGAATTGTAAACTTTGAGACATCAGTTGAGAGCAGTTAGCTAGAAATTGTCATGGATATTTTTAGAACTTGAATATACATTTTCACAAATATACTTGATATATAGGTATAAATCCGAAAATTTGTCTGCTTCTTTATACTCCTCAGCCCTACACCACAAAACTTTACAATTACAATTTACAAATTTGTACATCTTCGTACAAGTCCGCGTACCACAAAACTCTAAGTAAGCGACACAATTGTAACGGAAAAATCTTACAAATATATAAATTGTAGTGATAAGTCTACAATTTATACATAGCCCCCATACTCTGTATTACGCTTTTAAAAATGCGAATTTTAAATTGTAACTCATACATATTTGTAATTTCTGTGTAACACATTTTTTTACAATTTAACAATTTTATAGACTTGTTAAATGTTGTGGTATAAGGCCCCTTCATCTACTAAACTGATTTTATCAAAATTTAGCACAGAGTTAGAACACAACCCGGGACAGGACATAGGGTACGTTTAATATGACTATGCATATGAGACATTTCCCCTAGGATGAAAATAAAACCACGAGCAGCAGCAAATAGACTAAACTAGTGTTTGTTTAAGCGTGAACGATCCATTTCATTTCTGATCCCGCCCAAGCGAATATTCCCTCCATCTACATAACTTACTCTATCTTTAGACCCAAACACAGTCCTTAGTTTAAGCCTTAAAACAATAGTATTATCAAACTAATGCCGGTATCATGTTTGTTCAGAGCCCCCAAGGACTTCGCCCCAACAGGATGGAGGGCTGGTTGGTGCTACGCCCCGGTCGTCCGTCGCACCGCCCGATCCTTCGCCAACGTTTCCAACGGTAATATTGAGTTCTGTGGTAAGGATGGTTAAAATTTATGCTGTGGATCGTGATTTTGAAAGGATTGTTGAAGGTAGAATGTTTGAAACTGCATTTAATAGGACTTTGGTGGTTGCAGATAATGCAGAATGATAGCTGTCCTTAAATCCAGAAGCTTAGATATTTTACATTTCATTGCCACTTAAATAAGATAAAGTATATCACACAATTTTAATTGAAGCAACGATGCAAATTGAAACAGAATATAGCTAACGTAATTACGTTAGCTTTATTCTATCTAAGTTGATTTTCTCTCATTTATTTTGGTTACAATGCAATTTTAATGCTATCCGAAACTTGATAATTTTCTAAGAATCTGAATTCAATTTTCATCGTTGCTTCAATTATATTTTGCGAGTTAAATTTGTGTGATATACTTTATCATTATTTTCAAAGTATTATCTAAGTAAGATATGGCCCATTGTGAGAGATTTCATTGCAATAATTGCTCGTCGGAGATTACATAAGTATCAATTACTAAGAAAGCAGTCATAGTTAAGCCTCATTTACACGATGCAAGTTTCTTATTTTTGTGGCATATAATAAAATTGAAGCAACAAATGTCTTGCATCGTCTAAACACTGTTTAGACAATTCAGCAATTTATAATATGCCATGTCGATTAAAACGCACCGTGTAAATCAAGCTTAATAAAGCTTAGTTACGTTAACCATACAGAAAGAGCACTTTCTGTATGGTTAACGTAACCTTTGCCAGGACAATGTTTCCATTGTTCAGATTAATGAGATTTTAATTATTAGGATTCATGTTCTAGCTATTACTCACGTAGGTGACTTTGGTGGCATAAGCCTGATTTAACACCTGTTCGAGGTGACTGGAATTTGAACTCTAGTTCATTGTAAATTACAAGATTGTTCATTTAGTTTTAAATGTGACATATTTGACTTTTTGACTTGTCACTTTTCCAATTACATGAAATGAAAACTGTCTAAAAGTTAAGCTTCGATCGATCTTGACCGAAGTCAAGGCCATGTTTTTAGGGGTCAAATGACAACAATCTTCTTCTTTTGGGTCGATGGCAAATGTTTATTCTTTTCTAAGGTTAAATGGCCGTCTTTAAAAGAGTAATTAAGGTTATGGACCTAACTGTTGCAGCTACGAATTTTGAAAAAACGATTACAATACTTCACATATTTTTATCAAGAGTAATGTCTGATAAACATCATGACGATGATGATGTTCACAGAAGAGTCAATCTTCTCTGTGTATTAAGCCTAATAAGAACGGCCAGTAAACGCTGATTAACTTAGTTAACTTTGACAATGGTGCCGAATCTGACTGTATTCATGACGGAAATTAGCAATTCAGATTATTATATTTGGTCGGATGCCCGGATGGTCCGCTTTGTTAGAATTTATCAGATTTACCACGAGCTGTTAGAGGCAATCAAATCTTGTTTAACTTTAACTTAAGATTTTTCTGTTCGCTTTCAATTTTATTGGATTTTTTGAGGGGATGGATATGTTAATTAATTTTGTTTTCTTGGTGTGAATTATTCGATTTTATTTTATCTTGACTTCTTTATCTTTTATTGATCTGTTTTAGATTTTTCTGTTGGTTTTGGAAAATAGAACATTGGTGTTTGTTTTATTTTTATATTTTTTTATGTATTTTCGTAATGTTTATGTATAAATTAATCTGTTACTTCTATGTAGTTACTTAATTAACTGCTAATTTAAAACATATTCATAGATATAAGAACCTATTAAAACGATATCTTCAGTATGATTGGTAAAGATTCTGAGCGATAGCAAGTCGTTGATTACATTTTCTTTGAAAGTTCACCCACATGATGTAAAACCCGGACTCTATTAAAAATAGTGAAGTAAGAACATTGATAATATTTACAAAATTGACAAATTCAATCTTCGATTCTTTACTATCAAGAGTCCTTCCATTAACTTGCTCAACCTGAATACCGGAAATTGCAATTTGTTCTTTGTCAAAACACACTTTTTTTATTTTTCCATCACAGTTTGTATCAACTCATTATATCAGGATTTTTTTATACTGAGTTTGGATATAATAGTAAGGAAAATAAATATTTATGAAATTGACGTACTGTACGTCAATGTGCCGTGTTATAGGCATTTTGTACACTATAGACAAATAATGTGAGTTGTGATTTCAATATCTGGAAGTTACGTACGTAGTTAATTTGCTAAAAAATAAAGCCTGACTTTCTTTTTTACATGATTTTCTTAATCTAGAAGAAGAAGAAAACAAAGATAACGTACATGAAAGTAATAACAAACCCATCAATATGTTTAAAACAGATACGAGGCGTCGAGATCGGCATAGTAGTTTTGGTGCTAATCGTATGGATCGGGGCGATAGCACTGTTCTTCAACAGATGGGGGAAGATCAGGATGCTGCTGCCATATCAGCCTGACTATAAACAGGAGCAATTGAAGGTAGGTTTAATGATAAAATTGATATTGTTTATACTGATGAAGAAGTTGTAAGAGAGGAATGAAAAGCTATTAATGACAATTTCGATACTGTTGACACTGAAATAGACATTTTAGTTGAGGAATTAGAGTTTTTAATTACAATATGGTTAATACTGATAAAAATGTTGTAGTTGACATGTTAGGAGATCTAGAAATAAATAATGAAATAGAAAGTTTCTTTATTAAGCAAAGATTTTTTGTTAGATCAAAGTTTTTTAATGAACACTTAGAGATTATAACGAATGGAATACATCCATTCGTTATTTGACATTCTAGGTGTACAATTCAATTACTTAGAAGATTAGTCGGAATAAATTTAAATATATCTTATCTTAATTTACTTTCATTGAAATTAAGAATTGTAATTGAATAGACTTAGAGAGTCATTTGTATAATTGATAATTGTTACTGTAGATGTTTCTTTTTATTTTCTAGAGAACTTTTTTTTATATTTAAAAATCGTACAAGCATATATAATTTCAACAGGTGGATCAGTGTACTTCTCATGTACCAACGTCGCTATAGGATTTCAATATGGTTTGTTCAAAGCCCACGAAATTGCTACTTTATTAATATTCCCAGTAAACTTAGATTCCTCTACCTAGTAATCATAATAAAGTACTTAGAAATAATCGCTATGAATTGTTCGATTATTACCCAACTTTTTTCTGATATCTATTTTATTATATTTTTTTTATGCCTTTTCTTCGCGTACAAGATCTAATACGTAATTTATTTAGTTTTGTATACCCTTGTTGAGAAAGTTGGACGTTCAATATTGTAGATAGGTACTTCTAGCCTCAGTTTCCATTCAGCTTTGCTTGCTGTAAGCAAACTATCCTCTTTCGTGTTCATAGGAATGATACTATATACTCGTATATCATGTTTTAGCTTATTCGGTATTGCCAATTTCAATCTTATGTATTTCAATTAGAATCTTTGCATCGTTTTGTCAAAGAATGGAACTTCAAAGATAATTTAAGTAATGCTTGCTAGACATTTTTGCAATTAGAAAGCTATGCCAGATTATCCAGGACTTCAAGGGCTATGACAGAACAAACAACTCGGAAACAATTTCACAACAGACTTTTTGAAAGTTTTTACTATATCTAGGTCTCCTAAAGACGATCATAAAACTTTCATATTAATCTGAAATAGATTTTAAGAGTGAGTATTTAAAATGTGTTTTCGTTTGTCAGGTGCCTGGAAGCAGTGCGTTAGCGGCTGCAGCGGCAGGAGGTACTTGTGGGGCTCATTCCGCGCCGTCGGCCTGTTCGGTAAATGTAATTTCATTTTCCTGTATATTTGTAGATATCTTATTGATTTTGCTGTCAATATTGACTTTAACAGTATTCATATCAGAATCAAAGTCATTCAAAATATTTTCATCCGATTTATCTATTTTAATTGTTGTCTCCTCAAAATTGATAGCAAAATCTCTTGTAGAATTTGTAGTTTTAAAATAATTTAAATTATTTTTAAGCTATCTTTCCAAATCTCATCTAAACTTTCCATTACTTTTTTGTACGTCACGTTTAAATTGTACAGAACTTACTATACTTATGAACTTATTTCAATAAAAATAAATCCAATTTATTTTGGTTTTGGTAATTGGATATTCGATTTAGTGATAAAGGACATTGCTCTGCGCCCATACATTGTTCGCCCTGGAACCAAGAGCATCGGAAAATTATGTGTTGTATTGTTGATCATTAGTAAACTCCTTTATGATCTTATTTGTATAGCGGACTAGCTGCAGAATAGATATATTGTAAAAATAATGCGGTTTCCTTAGATGATAGTGGTGATGTAGTGCGGTAGATAGATGGCGTTAGTGTGCATTGATAAATGGCTGAGCTCTTGAGTGAATGTTCTAATGATTTAGATTCAAAGACATGCAACAATTCATTAAAAAATCGATCGATCGATTGCAATCGCTTCGGCATCCCAAATCTTTTTCGATACGAATTGACGTTTGGCGAAGATGGCGGCGATTATTGTTATTAGTCGCGTAAAATACTTTTAAAATGTTCATTTTGGCATGCAGCTAGTCCGTGTTACAAAAGTATTTGCAAGTAATATAGTAAAATAGACAGTTAATTATCGTGTATGTCCGATATTTCTTGTGCACAGGGCGATTCTGGACAATGTCCTTTAAAACTGAAATAGATATTTGTTAGTCAGATTATCTAATCAGATTTCTGTTTTTAGAGTCACCGTTGTCGTGCCAAGAAAAATTACAATTTCACAGAATTAACTTTTTTATACTCAGTAAGATTTTTTAACGATTTTAGCCAAAAATATTATTGTAAATCAGATTGACAGCATAATTATTCCTTTTAGCTTTATGGTTTAAGTACAAGTTAATACTCATGAACAGGCATTCTAAAATTACACCATGAAATAATATATACTTATTCATAAAAAATATTAATCTGATACGACGTCAAGGTACTTCAAGTAATACCGCATTTCTCCATCTCTCAAGGCTTTGTACATTGTTGTAGGTAATGTAACAATATAAAGGAAAAAATTTTTTGCTTCATAGAAAACTGAAAAATATTCTGTTTGTTTTGAAATATACATCTAAATAAATCTCCAGCTAGCATTGCTAGTCTTGATATTTTATACCGAAAGCTACTCGTAGTACAGATAAAAGCCGGTCTATTCTGTAAAAAATCAACGTAAAAATTTTGATGAACTGAGCTTGAATTGGTCTGATATTCTATCTGACGCTAGAGAATTTAGGGATTGACAGCTAACTTTTAACTCGCTTCATCTCAGTTTTCACGGTGAGATTTTTACAGAATAGCAATACAGGTTTAATGTTTACAAAATGTATCAACTCACGAACGAACCTTCAATAATTTTCAATCACATTAAACTACTCCGATTTTTCAAACATGGTGATAGTAATATCCGGAAAAAGTCCTGGTATACCGGGATTCAAAATTTTAAAATGATGTACAGTCGCCAGCACATGAAGCTACTACAATCTGTCAAATTTATTTAATAGATTTTCAACTTTATCGCTAAAGCATTAGGTTGAAAGTTGATTGGGAAAATTTTACAGTTTCGGGTAGCTTAATGTGCTGGCGTCTGTACTATGTACTATGTAAATTCGGAAATTGTAAGATTCATGTGGGTTGGTACATTTTGATATAGCTTGGTACAATTACCGACTTAAACGTAAAACTTCGCCTACAAACATAAAAGTCCATTTTACCAAGTAATTTGGATTTAACTGCCGTAGAATAATTACTAGCAATTTTATTGTAGGTGTAAAACAAATGTCACAACCCACGCTAATTTTACGCCTACTATTCAGTCTAGACCTACCTCAACTTTTCAAGTTATATTTCTAGGAAACTATTACTCTCTAAATGTAAGTGTATATGGAATATAATGATGACAAGCTAATATTTTAACCATTAAAAATAACAAAATTGACTAACTCAAGTTACCCGCCTATTAACAGTTGTTTTAGGACTTATCAACTCAATCTAGATAATATTTTAAGATCGTTAAGTAAAGTCAGGGTTAGCCTCCATAAAATTATGAATAAACTATCTACGGGTTAATTTCACCAATGAAACTGAACGTGACCAGTATAAATAAATGATTCTAAACCACGTTGTCAATGTCAATATTCTACAATAGTTATGACACTGACAGCTCTTGAACGCAATATGCTACGTTCATTTGCACTAGCGTAAGTTATCCTTTATAGTACTAGAGTCGACACCAATGATGGTTCCGCAGTCCACTGTTGACATAGGCCTCTCCCAGGCTGCGCCACAACACCCAGTCCTCCGCCTTCCGCATCCAGTCTGTCGCAGCCACCTTCTTAAGGTTGTCGGTTCATCTAGCTGGTGGGCGTTCCACGCTACGCTTACACAACTAAAACTAAAACTTTTTTAGGGCAGAAAAAAAAAACTCCGAAAATCCGCAAGTAAAATGGCCAAAAAAAACAAATTACAAAATACGTTTGAATCAGATACCTCTACTATCTCAACTTTATCATTGACTGCCAAGGTTAGTGAATTACTTGGCTTGCAGTAAAACGAAGTAGCGTGATTCCTAACCGCAATGCAGCATTACTTAGCTGAAGGTCGAAGCAAATCCTGCAGCTTTGAAGCTATATATAGAACTATAGGGCATAATGTTTTAAACGTTGCGTGCCCTTTATTGATAAGGGCTAGATTTGATTGATATTTTTTTTATTATAAAATATTTTAAATGATTATTGGAGTAGGTTAAATGTTTAATAGTTTGAGGTCTCATCGGTTCTTTAGCCCTTTTTTTATTGCAAATAGGTCGTAAAAATAGTTAGTTTGGTCAATAAAAAAAAGTTAGGCCTAATGAATGAAGATGAGTTTATCATTTTTCGGTGGTCAGTTCCTACTTAAAATATCTACCTATTGCTTCATTACTCATAATATTTATTAAAACATAATTTAGTAACCCATAAAATATAATAACGAATGATATAAATTAAAAGTTTTTACTTGTAAACAAAATTTATTTTGAAAATTACAATTACACAGTGAAATCTAAGCTAATATTAAAAATAAAACTGAAGAATCTCTGGAACTACCTACATACTACTATTTGAAACAAATCTTAGCATTTGATAGCCTAATGCTTGGGAAAGGTGTTAGGCTATTTAACATCACGCTACGACTCTTAGGAGCTGAGGAAAACGTAAAAAAATTAGAGGCGATGCGGTGGGTCGGGGGCCGAAAGTTTACGTGGATAAAGTCGTGGGCAGATGCTATAAAACATACATAATCATTAACAAGCACGAGGATATTCTAGATTGACTAATGTGTAGTGACTGACATTAAAACTATGACTGCTTACACTTTCATATCTAAACATATTCCTCATAGATTGTTATAAATGAAACAAAACAGACCTCTTATGCAAATACACTCACTCTACCATTCTATAATGAAACATCGGATGTGGACGGACGTTAGCTGTAAAGCTGTAAGATAAAACGTGCCTCCAGAAAAGCCTTTTAAATCAGGCCCCGATTTGTTTTAGTTTCTGCCTGCTGTTATTGTGAAACGATGAAGTTGGTTCGTAACCGCGTTTTGTTTTTCAAGTGTTAAATATTGGAAAGGTATTTGGGGAACCGTTAGGAGTTTTCTGGGTATAGATGTCTGTTTTTAGTAAAGTTGGGTTGATTTGGGTTCATCTCCCTTCTGTCCTTATCTCAATTTATTTCATCTTTTTCTTCCATACATTTTTACTAACGGGCATCTCAGAATTCACAGCCTTCCTAGCCATACTCGTTCATTATAGGACTAGGATGGTTGGGAAGGCAGTGGCAGCTACATCAATATTTCTTTGACCAGTACCACACTATTAATCACAAACTGAACTATTTTGCAATTTGCTTCATAAATTCGAAAAATTTGTCTGCTCCATAACGTAAATAACGCAATGAATGATGTTGACCTATAAAAGTGAAGGCCATTGGTATTGTTAGTGTGTTACGCCGTTACTCCACTGCCTCTTTTTTATTACTTGTTTTATTTTGACCGTAATTACAGGACTTTTCCAGGCTGTTAAAGCAAGTTTGGCCTTTGTCTCTGGTGCTTAAGGAGAGACAGAAACGCCTAGATAGTGTTTGTATACAGCTAGAAAGGGATAACGAACACCAAACCGTTAAATTAGCGTTTGAAATAGGCGGGACCGAGCTTGCCTCCTGGAGGCAAGGAACCGTTCGAGCGGCCATATTTACTTGTCACTCGCAATTCACCGTACCGTCCTAGGAAAGTTAACCATCGCCTCTTATTGGTTATTGTTTATTTCTGATACAATTTACGCTGTGTAGCAAAAAGAAAGAATGAAAATAATGATATTTGACCCAGGTCAAAAGTTTTCGGCACATTTTCCTGATAATATTCACTTAAATACATTCATGTTTTAAGATGATATTGTCATAACCAATGTCAAAGAGAAAACTCTATCCATTTTATTCAACCAACTTGCAAGAGCACTGCATATGAAAAAAGGAAAGTTTAAAAAAGTAAATACTGACAAGATTTGATTTGATACTTTGATGTACCTACTCAAAATACTTTACAGTTCATTCAAAGTTATTTTACGTCTGAGAATGCATCAGTGGTCTTTATTCTCATTCTAATAAGGTTGCTGTTGGTTTGCTGCCATTGACAAGTCGGTCAATCATTGTGAGCTTTATTCTCGTCACAATAAGGTTGCTGCGGTCAGAAGAAAAATAACTGTGACCAGAATGTACTTCACTTTCATAACCTTCTCAAAGTGGACTTATTCGTTTTATTGAATGACTGTGACGGAAAAGAAGTCGAACCAATTTTATAGCTTCCACCTCTTTAAGGCTGTTACGAACTGGAACGCCAATATAATTTTAAACTTTGTTCGAAAACGTGAGAAAATATTTCCCTTGGTCATACATAATCAGCCTATAATGTTCCCACTGCTGGGACACAGGCCTCCTCTCTGTGAGAGGGAGTGGGCCATAATCCACCACGCGGACCCAGTGCGGGTTGGTGTCTGTCACATGTCTTCGAATTTCTGGTTCTAGGACATGCCGGTTTCCTCAAGATGTTTTCCTTCACCGTTTTGAGTCCCTTGGTCGGTAAGTCGATAATCTGCGTTGACATGAAATTATATCGATGAAAAGTTTATTGTCTTGTAAAATTATGAAATACAGTAGCCTGATAATGGTTTTCAAATAAGTTTATGTACGCACAACTTTGCACGTTATACAGTTTTTAAGATTAAGAAAAATACTATTTTGTAAACACTTATTACCTATGCCAGCGGGCCACCGACCACCATGGCTCACCTGTACATCTCTTAAACGAGTGGGTCGCTGCAGGTACAACTTAGTAAGGTGAGAGTTACTCTGATGAGCCACATTGGGACTGTGGAGCCACATCACAAAATACCTCTTGCCCTCTGTGCAAAAACACCTGCACTATGGAAGACCTTTGCGAGGCCAACGCTAATGCTGTCGAAGTGGCCGAATTCTAGTTGAAATTTCTATAAAAGGATTTATTGATACGACGAAGAAGAAGATCTAACAAGATACAAGATACTGTTACC
This sequence comes from Apamea epomidion, assembly GCA_947507525.1. Lineage (NCBI taxonomy): Eukaryota > Metazoa > Arthropoda > Insecta > Lepidoptera > Noctuidae > Apamea > Apamea epomidion. The sequence goes on from OX382237.1 coordinate 13,352,308, forward strand.
ACTACTGTATCATTCACATTCAAGTTAATACAAAAATGCACGGCACGATACCAACATTTACTTGACAGTACACCCAACCAACATAAATAAATGGTCACGAATGAAGTCGTTGATTCAATAATAGCCACTAAAATCTGTCGTTTCCATCCGGTACGTAAAATGGCGAATAAAACATTATTCTTATTACAATTCCTTTTAGAGGAGACGGAAGTGAGCCTTAGTACTTTTAGCGGTCGTAAGCAAACATGATAGGTCCTCACAATCACGCTCCGTGTTCCATCTTTACTATTTTAGGACTCGTCCACATGGGAGCGACTTCGAGCGATTCTTTTGGTACGACTCGCGATTATGAACGAAGACAGGATTAATAAATAAAATATCCAATATTAGCAATCATAAGCAATTTTGTTTATTAAATTTGGATATGTAAATAAAATACTGGTTGTCTTTTCATAATTACTTCTTGAACTTTTTACAATCATTCAGGAAGTTTTTTCAATTGTGCGACAACAAAATCACATTCAAGTAGTTGTTTGTCATTAACTTTGAAAGTATCTAACTGACTAATAATACAGTTCAGAAATTTTGGCTTTCACACACACAAAACTTTCGTCTTTTGTCATTTGTCCAGCAGAATTTACGTACCGTATTACCGTACCGTACCGCTTTCTGTCAAATTCAGACGATTTGCGCCCAAAACGACAAATCGCCCCTATCTGCATAAGCCCTTAGGAATACGATAAACTTAGTTATAAAACGTGTTTTATATGGCATTATATTGCACCAAGCTTCTCGTTTCAAATAAAACAAGCTTGGCAGATGTGTCTTTTTTCATTACTTCAGTCTGATGTGATTTGCAGTTTCTATTTAATTACGGGACAGTAAAATCGGTGTCGATAGGCCGTTTGATTAGATTGTTAGAGTTGACGTGATTTGCAAGACGTGGATTGCAAATTTTGCAGGCAGTTTTATTTATACTAGTTTATTCTGTAGATCTTCTTTTGTTTCTTGTTCTTTAGAAGCTGGATTTCTAAGCTCCACTCTTCTATGTTTGTTAGAACCTAAGTTCTATTTGCCAATATCTACGCGTTAGTTATTTCCATTGTCAAATTCCAGACTCGATTTTAACCGGTTGATTTGATTTTGATTTGATTTGATTTATTTATTTGTAGAAAAATGAGTATACATACAAGGCATGCAGGTTGTTCATAAACAAAAAATATCCGTCATGTCCGGCCTTTGTGGCATACAAATATAAAGGTAAGAAAAGTCATTCATAGGTATTTAAACAAAGCTAAAAACATTATTAAACTTTCACATAAACTAAAAATTAAAATTAAACAATAAATTATAAATTTGAAATAAATTGTCCTAATAACTAATAATAAATTGTCAAAATTATAAAATGTCAGTAAATATTTGTTAAACTCGTAATGTTACACTTTGCCATTTAAAAATTCTAAAATACTGCAGTATGCTTGAATGTTGAATTCCATAATTACAGAAACAATTTAAAAGTCCTTGTGTCTCGCGTGGATCCACGTTACAGAGGGTTAAAAGACCAGTCTGCTGTTCTAAAAAGTAATAATAAACTAATATGTGCAATAAAGACTTCAAGCTTGATTAAAAAAAAACCTCTGTAACCTACGTCATTGTTTCTGCAAATACGTTAATGAATTCAACTTCCCTTATTTTCACTTTCTGTTACAAAGTTAAGAAAATACATTTACATTTTAAATCAAAAGATCTATTTTAGGGCTCACCTCGTGTGTAACGCTATATTGAGTAAAAAGTTAAATGTACCTCAAAGTTTCCTTAACTAATAATGATATCATCAATTAGAACTTTCTCGAACTTCAGTTGTTACCGTTGTTCAGGTACCTGATATAATTATTAGTTGAAGTAGCTACTTTGTTTGTTACGGTTTCGGGTAGAAAGGTATCTATTGTGTGTGGATCAAATGGCTTTTAGTGGCGCGGGCCCTAAAATGTAGCACCCTATTTTACTTGCGGGGTTTACAAGAGACCTTTTGTGGCTTCGATTGTTCGGTAATACACAGTTCATTTTCGGACACTAATGCCGACCGTGTAATCTTGATATTCATGAATTATTATGAAGATGATCGGTGTTGTTGTTTGGGAAGGTCAAGTGCGTAGTATTCACAACCGGCGTGCATGTATGACCAGTTGTATGGACGTAACCAAAGCAACAAGAGTGTAAGGATCGTAGCAGTTAAAACTCTATAGTTTCTGCCCCAAGGGAAAAAAGCGTTAGTTTATGTATGTATCCTGCTAATATTATAAACGTGAAAGTTTTTATGGCTGGTTGGGTGGCGCAGCTAGTGTATTATAAAGATCAGGTTTATAATTCTGATCAGAATAAAAGGCTCTGTCATACTTCAATCTATCACCCTTTCAAAACTTCTATTCAGCTCTAAGCTCAAAACACAAGTAAATAAACTTGATTTCTAGAGTTAACTAGGTAAGTACTTGTTAGTTTTATTAGAACATAAGTAGGTACTTTCAAGCGAAACTTCTGTTTAATAAAATCTTCGACCTGAAACCTCGTTCTATCTTGCACTCTTTTCTTTTACCTACTTAAGAACTACGAGTACCTATAAGTTACGCTTCTGGTAAAAAGAGGGTAGTTAACATAGTTTTTATAAAACTTTTTATTTGTTCTTTATTTCACTTAGTTTTATCTTCGAACGCAAGTATTTTTTATTTAGTTGGAGCGTCGAACTAAAATAAAACTAATTATTTTTTCGCGATTACGATGCTGGTCCCATGGAGAGAGTTCTTTGAAACTCATCGCTATCCCGAAAAAAATATTAGCTGTCTCATACAAAACTTCAATACCTATTATACTCGACCCAAGTGTATTGAACAGCTGATAATTTTTTCCCTGGAGAAAGTGGATCAGTCTGATAGTCTGCACCACACCCTTTAATATGGCCACATCTTTCTGATACACGTTCTATAACTTATAATTTGTTCTTTACTTCTCTTCGTTTTATTTCGAACTATAAGTGAGAGGTTCCAAATAAAAAAAAAATATTGTTTTTTTTTTTACCTCAGATTTACGAATTATAATTAGAGCGGTGTATTAGCCTAACGTTCTGTTAAAGTTTAAAATAGTAGCGGTCCCGGTCCCCCGACGCGACAAGATTTAATCAAAAAGTTCCAGACGTACCTACTTACGTAGGGTCATAATTTCGAGGTATTTTTTTCTTTTTTGTATTTCACCTTTTTTGTATTTTTATTATTTTGGGTCGGGGGTTTTTTTTTTTATTTTTTTATACTTGCACATATGATTATTTTAAGACTGTTGTTAGCTTTTAAAATTATGTAAATATTTCTTTTCTTATTTAATTATTTACGAATTGATTTATTTTGGTACTCTGCTTTTAAATCTTAGGATGTAGATAGAGAGTTATGGGTTTATGGAACACTGGTTTCTACCCACGAGTTGATTTTTTTTGAAAAATGATAAAGAATTTTCGGAATCGGATCAGTAAATCCGAAGGTACCTTCGGATTTAATAATATAAAGAGGTCTTTATATTATTAGTATAGATTTAGGTACGCAACGAGCAGTACTCAAATTCTTTACCAATGCGAAGAAATAAATAATAACCAACAATAATAAATAATTTTCCCGAGGAGCAAACGAGTCGCAAAAGAGTCGCAAAAGAGTCGCAAAAGATTATTTAAAATTGTATTTATTTTGCTGGTCATTTCACCAATTATAAAGCAATTATTCCTGCAACATGCCGCGTATCGAGTTTCATTATTAACGCCGCCATCAAAGGTATGTAGAGTTCAGGATATTATGATCATGTTTGTTTACGGTTTCAATAACGAGCATATTTTGGGATTTCCGTTTATTAAAACGTCATTTCTGCATGAAATGATCCATAATTCCAATTTTAATTAACCACAACCAAAAAATTACCTCTGGGCCACCACTGCGTAGTATAATAAGGCTTTTTATCAACAAATAAAAGGTATTTTTACGTAAAAACAGTGGCCCTTCACTGTTTTTACGGTCATCTAATTTCAACCCCCAAACTAACCCCCCTAACCCCACGGACAACGAGGACCCTACCGCCCTTTACACCGTCGTCGCGCACAGAGTCTTTAGCGTCGACAATTTGGGATAGGATCAAGATCCTACAGTCCTTTCATCGTTACTTTACCTCTGATTTTGCAACACTGTCAAAATCAAACTTATCTTTATTTTCGTTACTACAAGGTTGCTGTTGGGTTGTAGCCACTGACTAGTCTGTCAAAATCACAGTGATCTTTATTCATGTCACAATAAGGTTGTTTTTTTGTTGAGTAGCTGCTATCAGAGGTAAAATTAGGTTAAATTAGACGATCTATAGGTAAGGACTTATTATTAACTACTAGCGACCTGCCCCTGCTTCGCACGGGTTTTACGACTTGACAGAACACCGAGATTTCGTTTCTATATCTTCGTTTAACATTAATGTATTACTTTCCGGTATACATGTTCTAAATGATGATGAAAACCACATCAAAATCCGTCGCAAGTCCGCGCCTACGGTGGCCGGGAGTCGGCTGTTGACTCCCGTCCAGGGCGTCTCCTGCGGCGGCTAGGCGCGCGAGGGTGCAGCGATTGCCTCTCCCTCACGCGCTCCGCCTCCTCCTTCGCTAGCATTACTGCTTCGCAGAAGGAGGTGACGGCCTCCCATTCGACTCAGACGCGAGAGGTCGCCGCCGCCGATCGCCGCCACCAGGACACGGCGGGGCCCCGCCCAAGCCGGGCAGACCTCCACCGTATGCTCCACCGTGTCCTCCGGGCGATCCCCACAGTGGTGACACCTTCGCGTTTCCTCCCGCTTTATCCTGAACAGGAACCTCCCGAAACAACCGTGTCCGGTGAGGACCTGCGTCAGGCGGAAGGTGAGGGCGCCGTGGCGCCTCTCTAGCCACTCCTCAAAGAGGGGACTTATCGCCGCAATTGTGGCGAGCCCAGCGCTGGGTTGCGACAATCGCACTCTCCATGCCGCTATGAGATCCCGCCGGAGCTCTGTCCGCTGTGCCGTAATTTCTCGCGGCAGCGGAGTAACGCCCCGGCGTTTTGCCTCCTCTCGCCACTCCCATATGTGGGCGAGGACTTTGGCCTCCAGATCCCATGGCAACCCCTCCGTGCCTCAGAAAGCACTTTAAGCCGTTGGTCCCGGCTGTCATTCGTGGATCTTTGACAGTCGTTACGGGTAGTCAGAAGCCCGAAAGTCTGACAACCAGTCTTACCAAGGGGTATAGAATACCCAGTGGGTTGTGGAGGTCAGATAGGCAGTCGGTCCATGTAAAATACTGGTATTCAGCTGCATCCGGTTAGACTGGAAGCTGACCCCAACATAGTTGGGAAAAGGCTAGGCAGATGATGATGTGGTCTCTGCTTTGCATGTACTACTTTTTATTATTTACGACTAGGTGCGCCCCGCGGTTTCAACCGCATAAGTTTCAATCCCGTGTGAATATCGGGATATGTTAATTCTGATTATAAACCATCTGTATGCCAAATTTCATCCAAATCCGTTCCGTAGTTTTTGCGTGAAAGAGTAACAAACATCCATCCATACAAACTTTCACGTTTATAATATTAGTAGGATTCATAATCATAATCCAGACTCATAGTATATATTCAGACGTAAAAAACAAACGCCCATTAATTGGACTAATTGGATATCATTAGTATTCTGCACCATCATTGTCTGCCACTAACGTACTAATTACTGTGTCAATCTAAACTGATTGATCGTAATGGGTTTAGTTAGTTTGATTGAATAATTCAATGTCTCTAAGAACAGCTAAATATCAAATAAACATTAGGTTCACAGAATTCTGCAATGTAATCGACTTTTAAGAAATTTTCACTTTGTTCTTGAAACTGTGGAACGTTCTGGAAATTGTAAAATTTATTTTAACAAGCTTCTAACTGGAGATTAATTTGGTGGTCTTGGAATTTGAAGGGCGTAAAAGGCTTTACCGGTTATTGGTTTTGACCCTTACAGGCTTTGAGTCTCAAGAGTATACTTACCGAGTTTCTCATCTGGTTCGGAAACTAAAAATAGACTTCAATCAACGTTTCCTCTCATCGTTTTGATCAAAGATACAAAAGATTTACCACCGCGTAGAAGAGGATAAAATAATGTGAAAAGCTTTTGGTAATTTCGAAGTTATTTAAGTGCTATATTTTTTTAAAGAACGCATTACCTTCATGTTATTAATTTCGTCTATTAACCAAATAATAACTCAAAAATCCTGAGAGAATAGTAAATAAATTATATTTACCCCACGTCACATCGTGGTCCGGTAGGCTTAAATAGGTATTAGAGAGGTTTTCCCCCGAGATCATCGGTCAAGGGAGCCGGTATCGTTATCTGTCAAGTATAACAACCCACTGTCCATCTCTATTTGCTCAAGTGAGCTATTGTTTTGGGTCATTCCTCTTATTTTTTTTTTGTTGAAAATAGGTTTATGGATTGCGAATATTGTTGGATAGTGGATTGTATTGTATTCCAAGTGCGTACCTAATTGCTTTTATAAGGTGCCAGTTCTCTATTTTTCCACGAGAAAATTGGTAGGATTTTTTGGAATCTTTGATTCATTTTTATTGAGATTGTCCGAACCATTTATCGACAAACCATCAATCTACAAGTCCATCAGGCTACGCAATTCCGATCGCAGATTCCAATCAACGAAAAAAATCCAGCCACATTTCTCACGGACCGAAATTCCAGTTTAAAAATGGAGATGTATTTGAAGCTATAAAATTGGTGACCCTTAAAAATGAAGTCATACTTCACGGAGGTCGAGGGTTTTCGCACTATCGAAAAAAAAAAAACAATTTCATTCCGAATTCAAACAGCGTAGGAGATATATAGTATGGTCGGTGTTGATATTAGGTGTAGCCACTCACATATTGATGTATGTATGTATGTATTTATCTTAATAAAAGCGTTGAATGTCGATATCTTTTGATTTATCGATACTTTGCAATATACATTGAAGTACTTGACTTTATGAATGTGGATTTTACGACGATGAAATGGGGTTCTTCGAAGCTGTTCGTACAAAAATTTAAGTGGCCAATTGAACCATGGGGTTCTAGTATAACGATGAAACATGACTTTATAATAAGTATTAAATATTTTTCGTCGCTCTCACAATTTGATGAATATTTTTACAGTGAATAAAGGTACGACATAACTAAAGAAGAAACAAAGGATAAAATTAAAATGGAGATTCGATGCATAAAAAGGGATCGGGCACAAATTGTGTTATAACAAAAAAAAAGCAGACAATGGGTTTGTTTATGAATAAAAATTACGTTATTTTCGATTGTAAATCGAAGGAATGAATATGTAATTTAACAATCAATCTCTAGATTGAATAAAAATAAGGAGTTATATTAAATTTTAATCCTAATTTACTATTTCAAACGAAAACTTTCACATATTATTTTCCAATGTTATATATAACAGTCCAAACTTAGCTTATTATGTGAAATTCGCGTGACTAGGACAAATAAAATTCAGTCTAATTTATCGAAATTATACACCGAATCCAATACAAAGCAAATTAGGGCGCCTAAATAATATGCAGTAAAGCTACCTACCAATACATAGATATATGTGTATTAAGGGAAAAACAGCTTAAAATAATCATTTTTCGGATGGCCGGTCACAATTATTAGCCGTAGAACCGATTACTGTTGGGGTAGACGTCTTCTTGAAAGGAGACTGCGAATCGTCAATCGTAACGTTGGGCGCCCTCGGCTAGGTTGAGCGAAAATCTTCGCCTCGGTATCTGGTAGTATCTCTACGAGTGGAATGGCGTGAAATTGGAGATACCTACGTCCATGTCCATGTAGTTTACTGCTGTAGACTGATGACTAATCGTTGCGACGTAATCTCAGGAAATAGCTACCTGTCGTTTCCTCTAAGTGGTATAAAAAGACGGAAAGACGAAAAGATAAACGAGAATGTCATGCTCATTAGTTTCAGAGTTTTTTTTTTTATATGAGAAAATTCTCTTTATATCCCGAAACATTAGTTTCGGGATATAAAGTGCATCATTTAAGATTGCCTTAAATATTAATTTAAGGCAATCTTAAATGATGCACTTAAAAAAAAACTGAAAAATCCCACAAAAACACTTGTACTTATGAATATGTAAATCTGTTTCTTGTCAACAAATAATAATAATAATAAAATCATTATTTCCAGTTTAACAATTTACATTACCACTTGATTTATCATACCATTTATAGTATTATAAATTGTAAGTTTATACAGAGATATAAACCTCTGACACCCAAGCTAAGATTGAACTACTGCATTCTTTTACAGAACTCTCAAACCGTAACACACTGAACGGTAACATCCAAGCACTGAATTCAGAACCACACCGAGTATTCTAAAGCAAACCCTCTAACAGAATCACCCTCTTTTCTTTTCACAACTTCATCCACACATTCACAAAACACTCCCTACAGCGTGCTACAATTTTATTGACCCCATTTTGTTCATCGGATGTAGTCCGAGGGATGCCTCTCAAGACAGCTATTAACTTGCTTAACTTTTATTTACTTAGATCACGTGATTCATGCCCCGATTAATTTGGCGTGGACGTGCCCGCTTGACCCTTTGACCTCTGTTCAGGGGTTAGTAATATTTTGGTGACATTGTTTCTCGTATCGGTGACGTCAGGAGATCTATTGTGACGTGTGAGATTGAAGGAAATGTTGCACAATATTCCCTTCAACTGCCTTCATATAAGAACTATCCATTTATTTAGATTAGTAAAATATCTCAGTCTCATCTTTAGCGACGACACGGTTGGCGCAGTCGCTGCGCTGCGTGTCGCGGGTTCGATTCCCGCACGGAACAAATATTTGTATGGCCTACAAGTAGTTGTTACGGGTCTGGCTGTTTGTGTATGTGAGTTTAAATGTTTGTAAGCGCACCCACCACACAGGAGAAATTCCTAGTGTAGGGCAACGTTTTAAAAAAAAAACGAAAAAGAATTGTATAAGTTAAATGGTACACCACAGACTTCCTACTATATTTGTCTCTCCTTAATTTTAATCCATCCAAAGGTTGTCTTTAAAAGATCGCTCTTAGCGATAAGACCGCCCATTGTGTCCCTTTGTAAAATGATATATTTTTATGTTCTGTAATTTGTATGGTGTACAATTATAAAGAGTATTCTATTCTATTCAAACCATCTTTCAATAATATGAAAGGGGGAATTCCCGTATTTTTAAGAACGTTTTGCATTCGAATTTCAGTCTCAACCTATCAATCTGTCTGAGAAGTTTTTGACATTGATCATCGCTGAAGTGAGGCTGCGACGATATTTGAACGTTTTAATTCGGAAATTGGCCTTCAGGTTTATGCAATGAATACAAAAAATTTAATTATTGATAGTCATTTTTAAAATACAGTATTTTTAAAGTAAAGTATAAATTAGAAACCAAAGAAATTGAGTTTAAGTTGATGATGAAAATTTCCTTGAGGTGGTCTTCAAAAGTGAGCTCTGTTAAGTCGTTTCAAAATTACAGTGTTACTTTAAATGATATCTCGTGTATTGATAATTCAGCGTTAATGATACTGTCATTAGCGTTGAAAGTTTTTTTTATTAGATATCAAAGCATAATTCACATAATTAATAAGTCAAAGTGTAGCAAATCTTAATTGGGAAGCTGAAGCAGTTTGCAAAATTAAAACATTTTGTAGAATTTTTAATCACGGCAACAACTTATGTTACTCTGTAATGAAACGTGGACCAAGACTGGGTTTAATTAAAGTATATAAGTATCTACCTGTCATTTTTCACGAGCATAGTATCTTAGTACCTACGGTTGTTGCATTTCACAATTGCGCCGAATGGCAACAAGGTAGGAACCTTAAATTCATTAATTCACTGAGAGACAACGCACCGCCTAAACCACTGGGTCTTGAAGCATGAAAGGGAATTGAAGATTTCTATATGAAGCCTGGTATACCTACTGTCTGCCATTTTGTTTTTTTTTTTTCAAAATGGCGACCATGCTCGTAGCCTTATAAATCGATAGCTGCCATCAATGCAAATAGCAAACATACTAGGACCAAACACCGTCAAGCGTCACGTTTCCGAGACATTAAGGTTCAAAGTTGATCACGTGACATCCATATTTGTAACTTGCGTAGGTACATCTTGTTGCATAGATGTTTGAAATAACCAGTCTGAATAAACTCGGTCAGGTAGGTAAACCACGGTAAGCCAACTTCAAAGCCCTTTAAAGCACGCTAGGGAAGCATTTTTCAAAATTTCATTCTTTTAAGGAGTAAAATAGGAGATAAAAAAGTTCATAAGGCACTTTTCGTATTTTCTGCTAATAGGAATGCTTTACAATAAAGAAAGTAAATCTGTCAATCCTATCCGATAGAGTTTTCTTTATTTGTTGTTTATCATTTTTATAGTAGAAATACAACGGAAATATTAGCATTACCTGGCTGACACTCAATCAATTGAGACGGTTTCAAATCTGCCCGCACAGATTCGATCGATCAATCTGTTTGATTTTCCCGATGGAGTAGGTACCACTGTGTTGTTAAATCCAAGCGATTGTAGGAAAAGTAGGTGATATATTTTTTTCGCTGTACCTCTTCTAGTCAATTTATTCTGCGTTTTCTTTTTATTTAGATCAAGGAGATTCGTAGCCCTTTGTGTATGTTTCCATAAATTGCAAGTCCTTTGACGTGGTAACAAAAGTACAATGTATAATATTTTCTAAGAATTCTACTTTTCACAGTTGTTAGTCTTCATGGAGTGTTGCGTGTTTAAATGATACATAGTCTTTGTTCTTTTTATTGTGCAGGATTTAAATATTTACATCAGAAGGTCGATTCCGTAAAAAATAAATTATGAATAGTCATCTTTAAAATACAGTCTATAGTATAAATTAGAAACAAAAAAAATTGAGTTTAAATTGATGATGATGGTTTCCTTGAGGTGATCTTCAAAATAACTCTGTTGACTCGTTTCAAAATTACAGTGTTACTTTTAACGATATCTCGTGTATTGATAATTCAGCGTTAATGATACTGCCATTAGCGCTGAAAGTTTCTTTTTCAGTATCATAGTTCACTTAATTAATAATTCAAAGCGTAGCAAATCTTAATTGGGAAACTGAAGCAGTTTGCAAAATTAAAACATTTTGTAGTATTTTTAATCACGCCAACAACTTGTGTCACTCTGAAATGGAACGTGGACCAAGACTGGGTTTAATTAAAGTATATAAGTATCTACCTGTCATTTCTCACGAGAATAGTATCTTAGTACCAGATATAAAAGCATAGTTCACTTAATTAATCAGTCAAAGCGTAGCAAATCTTAATTGGGAAGCTGAAGCAGTTTGCAAAATTAAACATTTTGTAGAATTTTTAATCACCGCAACAACTTTTGTCACCAAGACCAAGACTGGGTTTAATTAAAGTATCTAACTGTCATTTTTCACGAGCATAGTATCTTAGTAGTTAGTACCTACAGTTGTTGCATTTCACAAGTGCGCCGAATGGCAATAAGGTGGGATCCAATGAGAGACAATGCACCGCCTAAACCATTGGGTAAACTAACTAACCACTTCTGATTTAAATATTACCATCAGAAGGTCGATTCCGTAAAAAAACTTAACGTGCAAACTCAGGTGAAGTGACCGTGAAGTGAGCTGTTATTCCACCTGATGCTAGGAATTGGGACACTGTTGACAGCTCACTTCAAGCTCACTTCTAAGTTTTCACAGTAAGATTTTAACAGAATAGATCAGCTGGATTTTAAAGCACATTATTTTGACAAAAGTAAAATCAATCTTTATTATTATTTGTTTTTTGTTTGTTTTTATTTGTTTTTTTTAAAAACGTTGCCCCACACTAGGTATTTCTCCTGTATCGTGGGTGCGTTTACAAACACTTAAACTCACATACACAAACAGCCAGACCCGGAACAACAACTTGTAGGTCATACAAATACTTGTTCCGTACGGGAATCGAACCCGCGACAAGCAGCGCAGCAGTCAATTGCTTAACCACTGCGCCAACCGTGTCGTCAAAAATTATGACCATTCCTTTGTTATTATTTTGTCATGTTATGTCTTTTTGTCTGCATTTCTTAACAATCTTTTTTCTTAGCCGATTGCGGATGAATCCCAAAAGCCGAAACCCTTTAAGAGTTACTCATCAATCTAACTTGACCCTTGGTGAATTCTAAATTTTCTAATTTAGAGTTTGTACACAGTAATATTACCTACTTGTACTAAGACTCTTCTCATATCACCACTTTCTTAGTCCAATACCTAAGAACATAGAATTCTACATTTTCTAATAAGACCGGGTGTGTAATACACATGAAAGGTAATATCCAACCTTGCGAGTGAACCTTGGTTCTAAGCCAGCGATAGTGCACAAAGAAAGGGATTGGTTTAAGATTTTCATTTTACTAAGACTATATTATTACGTATACTGGGTTTTCTCAGACGATTTTATGATATTCGCTGCAGTTTGCAGGGAATATCAGGCAGGGGGAGGGTTTTACAATGGATCTTGACATTAAAAAAATATATAAAGTTACATGTACCTACTGCTGCTGCATGTGCTGCTGGGGAGTTTGTTGTGCCTCTTCTTTCCAGCGATAGCACTAGGAAGTGGTGAAGGGCGGGCGTTTTTGGGGGACTGTCTTTTGTAATTTTTACGTTCGAAAAGGGCTGATTCTCAGCCTAATTTGAATATATGACTTTTGGTTTTGATTTTGTACTGGTATCGTGACCTGACTAACAGCTAATTATGCATGAGCTAACATTTTCGTACCTAAATGTAGTTTGTGGCGATGTGTTTATACCTGCAATTTGTTAGTGATTTTTTTTTTGTGTCATATGTGCTGGACAAATAAAAACGGGTTGCACTCCGGGAGTGCCGGCAGAAGTGAAAACTTGAATATTAACGTTGTACATTTTTGATATTTTGGAATGCGGTCTACTCTCCCTCCGTCTTACGAATTTTCGATCAGGTCACGTGTCCTGACGCGAGCTCTGTCTTACGAATTTTCGATCAGGTCACGTGTCCTGACGCGAGTTTAACATTTTACACCCATCACAAAAAAAGCGCACAACGCCGCTAAAGAAGTTTTCAATTCAATAATAACCTTGTCTCGTTGGTCTAGTGATCGCAAGCGCCACTACTGAGCATGAGGTCGTGGGTTCGATTTTCAGGTCATGCAAAGTTTTATTGGATTTTTCCGTTAAAAATTTCTCATTAGACGCCGGGAGGGTAGATTTGTGCCCGGTTGATGGCTATAGGATCGCCCATTTCTACATGGGACTTGAACATAACTGGCAAAATGTGGGTGTACTATGGGTATACCTCATGTTGTTATGTTATGTGTATCTGTAACCCTATTTAAAAGTCTCATCTTATCCCAAACCTATGGTATTTGTAGTGTTTAATACCAATAGATTGAATCCAGTTGTCAATGCGTTTGGCATACAACTGCATTAACAACGCACTAAATGTCAAAGCTTGTCGGCATAATGCTTAGTGATTAGTTGGTTTACCACACCATTATAGCGACCACAGCATTTGCATTCTATTAGTACTTATACAGATTGGATTTTCCAGAGGGGCAGTAAGCACGGATATCTTAACCATCGTTGTAGCTAGCTACAGGAAAACGGTCTTAGGAACGTTCGTCTTTAACTTGTTTAATAATTTTTACATATGTGCATACGATAGAAAAACGTCAATTCTCGCGCTTTATTTTTATGATGTCAATCGATGCAATTTTGTATAAGGATTCAAAGTCTCTTTTGTACCAACTGAGGTGAGACTACTAGAAAAGCCACAAATCTCAAGAAAAAACTCATTGAGTTCTTAATACTTCATCTCAAAAATCCATCCTGTATACTCAGCAGTATACGGAATGGATTTTTGAGATGGGGCAGTAAGAAATCAATTAGTTTTTTATGTTGTTTTTGGATGATCTGATTTTAAACAGCCCATTTAATTACTTATCTACTGTCTTAACTATTGATTTATTTCTTAAATTGTTAAAAAACTAATACATATAACGGTATTAATTGAGTAAAAGTTGGTCGGCACTCTTACAATTCAACACCTCCAACATTTTATACAATGTGCTGTAACTTTATTTTCACAAAAATATCAACTTGTTTTCCGGACAGAGACTGAAATGTTTTTCGTTTTATCTTGTCATCTCAAAATCCCAAACTCCAGTAAACTAAGCCTTTGCGTAACAATTTAAGGATTAGGGGCTTATCGCTATAAAAATGCCAGAACCTTTAATGCTGTCAGCTTATTTTGTCATTACTTCTTTTGATACTACTACCCATTCATGTTTTCACCAACTTGAAATTACAGACGTTTAGACAATCGGCACACCAGAGTCAAAACAATTTTGTTTGGTATAGAAGAAACAGTTTTGTCATGTGTTAAAACACTTTTGTCATACGGCAGAACAGATTTTTCATTATTTATCATTGTTTACCAAGATGCAATTGTAAAGGTACAATTCCAAATGCGACCACAATCGCAATCCGGAGCGGCAAAGCAAAGCAATGCCAGACCACAGCGACACGATTGGTTTCTGGTTTGTATGTCTCTATGAAATCACTTCCGTAGATGGCGACATTGCCTATTGATGCCGTTTTTAGGTTGTATGCAGTTGCAGATGCAATTTTCTTTCGTAGAATGATGGTCTATCTACAAACAATCTTAACTCAAGTCCGCTTACAGCTTTAGCTTCAACACGTTTACATAATTGAACACGTCACGGTTCAACTAGAATTCTAGACCTATTATTTTCAAGCCTAATCACACATAAAGAGCAATTGACCTAAATATAAAAAGCGCCTGAGGGCGCAGTATAAAACATAAAAAAAGAAAAGATGACGTCAGTACTGTGGGCGGCAACACACAAGGTGTTTACTTAAAGAGTTTTGATAGATATGCTGACATGTTTACGGTAGAATTGATTTTAGGGAGATTTGTTTGCGTTATTAGATTTTGTTTTGTAACTTTTCAGCAGTTTCTTTTCGTCTTTTTGTCTGTGTGGACAGGTTAATCTTCCTGTCAGATGATTTTCCTCTATTCTTTACTTCGCATTTCAATTTGCATCGTAGAATTAATAAAAAGAGTTAAATGAGTCATCATCATTCAAGAAACAAAGGAAGAATTCTAAAGTCATTGCGATTTACAATGGTTTATTGTGGCCTCTAGCAAAACTATTACACAATTCGAAATCGTACATCAATAGAGAATTTTACTGTAGTCACGATAATATCAACTCCATCTTGATCTACAAACCAGGATTCAGAATTCAAAGCTGGTCACATAGAATGACATGTAAACGGAGAGGTATATAAATATAACACACATGCAAAACCCTTTGACGGACTGATCACATTTGTCTTTGAAGCTGAATGTAGCTCGAGTTGCATCGAGCTTTGTCCATACTAACGATACGCTGCTGTGACGTTATTATTTAGTAGCGAGAATCCTGGCTTCAGGGATCGGAGTTTTCTATATAAAGCAGTAAATTCTTTGAGTTTCGAGTTGCTGAATATGGGACAGATGGCTGTACTTTTATTCGATTTGTCAGTCCAAAGCTTTGTTGAATTGTTAGTGTCACTGTATTTTGTCAAAGCTATTTAGGACAGAGAAGTTTTAAGAGTTGGAAACAATGAAGTGACCTTATCGTCCTTTGATCTGACAGTTTAAAAAACATTAGATAATCGAGTAGTAGAAGCATAATCAGCCTATAACTTTCCCATACTGCTGGGACTCAGGTCTCCTCTCTGTGAGAGAGAATGGGCCGTAATCCACCACGCGTGCCCAGTGTGATTTGGTAAATGTCACATGTTTTCGAATTTTTGGCCCTAAGACGTGCCTGCCAATGTGTTCCTTCACCGTTGAATTCAGATTTTTTTTTCGCTTAAGTTACGATTTTCTAGAAGAGTGGTTTCGTCATTAAAGTATCAAAAAACGCTCTGTACTTGGACAGTTATTACTCTGTGACCGTTCATTGCTTTCTTAGGAAACAAAAATTTAAACTTTCTTTATTGCTGCTTCTACAAATTCTTCACTACCCCATCATTGCGATGATTGACTCTTCATCATTAGGTTTACCATCACCAAATTAAAACCTTTAGCATACTTAAAAACTAGCACCAAACTGAACGATGCAATAATCTTCTTTCCGCTGTTGTGGTTCCCTTTGCAACAAGTTTTCCTTTATCATCCCTATTTCGTGGCTCGCAGCTGAGATAAATAATTTTCTGCTCAACAACAACGTCACTTTATACAGAGCTTTACCGCTGAATTATGTTCATTTTTAAATTTATTGTCTGACAACTTAATGAGATGGAGTCGTCATCCTTTATTTACAGTCTTTCAACTTGAATGCAATTTTCTTGTGTGGCTTTAGTATGATTCAGTTCTTTGATATTGGGTTGTTGTTGATAGTAGAAAATGTCGGTTTTGCTTTGTTTTCAATCGTATTAATTAACTTCTCATCGTCATTATTTTTAACATCTTGTGTATTTTCAGTTTTTCTTTGTTTATCAATTCATATCATGCTACTCTTTTGTCAGCACGGAATAAAAAAGTGATCATTCACCAAAAACAAGTCATTATTTTCTATACTATATTTTGAGGATACTTGTGATTAGCAAGCTCGCAATTTTACTAACATATATGGATGTAATCTTAGGATGAATCTGAAATAAATGATTTATTATTATTATTAAACATCAATTCACCATGTAGTGCTTTTTTCATCAACCGCCATCATTTTTGCATCAAAATAAATACGTACTAGAATAATTATGTACATTATAGTAATTGTTCTAATCGAAGCAAAAAATCCATAAATAACTTGACTGCAAGAAATGGAATGTAACACGATTTCCCCAACATGCTTATTTAATTCACTCACATAGCTAATCTAACCTAATGGTGGGTTATTAGCAGGTCGGTATTGTAGAAGGCTGGGCTCTGTAATCGACTTTTCAAATCGTCCGTCAACAATATTTTTGATAACTTTATTTTGTAGCGAATTATGTTTCAATTTTAGTTGCCGTGTTACAAATACAATTACGAATAACTACAGAGGTATCTGAATGAAATTATGTATAGAACAGTTCCTAAATTACAATGTGGGAGGAAGGAGGAGGAACTGTGAGGAGTGAATCATTTTGAATATCTTTTCTAGGTCAGCATAGCAATTCACAAGCATTCGACAGACTTCCGAATCGAAATTACACATTTTCGGTTACCTGATTTGCTATAGCGGTTGTCTATTTGCACACACTCAATTAAAAATTGAGTTTTGGATTTGCAAACAGCGCTTAGAAGACTTCTTCGATAACATTGATTAATGTTCGATTTGGCACGGAAGCGTGTCGAATGGTTTTGAATAGCTATTCCGTCTCAATTATAAAAAATTTTTTTTTTTTAAACGTTGCCCTGCACTAGGAATTACTCATGTATTGTGGGTGCGTTTACAAACATTTAAACTCACATACACAAACAGACAGACCTGGAACAACTACTTATAGGCAATACAAATATTTGTTCCGTGCGGGAATCGAACCCGCGACACGCAGCGCAGCAGTCAATCGCTCAGCCACTGCGCCAACCGTGCCGTCGTAATAATATTGTTAAATGTTAAATATTGTTAATATACTATGTTTAGCATTTGCTGTCCACAAAACACAACATTGGATCTATTATGAAAACAAACATTGGAATAAATCCGAAACAAATCAGATTTAACTGGAATACCCCAGTTAATCGTAAGTGTCTCCTTTTATTTCAAACCGTTAAACATTACGATTATGGGCGGACGCAAATAGAACTATGAATGCATTGGGGAAGAGTTATGGCTTTTCAAATGTATGAGATAGACGCCGTTGTTCTCGTTAGTATGTCGTTCATGTTTTCCGGGAAATACCTTGTTTTATTACCGTTTGCGAATATATAAAAAATAAGGGCAAGGGATATTTTCTTTGTACTCTTGGTGGTATTGGCTTACGTTTTGTGAAAGAATGTCAATGCCCGTAAGTTTTCCATTTCATTTTCCTTGAGTTAACGGAAAGGTATATCGTATTTCATAGAAAACAATCAAAAAATGTGAAAAAGGAATAAAGTTACAAATTAACACTTTCAATGTCGCACTCAAAAATGTTTTTTCTTTGGAAAATCGTTCGAGAACAGGCTATAATAAAATGTTCTCAAGGGGGTGCTATTGCGATCTTGTAGGGAAGCGGTACTCGTAAGCTCGAAAGAGTCAAAGCAGATTCAAAAAGATTTGAGAATAGGCCCCCGAACGCATTTATAGTCTGTGATAGAAATCAAGATAGATGTGTTTGAAGTTTCTGCGCAATGGTAAGAATTTGTAAAAATTGTACAAAGGGATGGTTTGGGTTGGTGGAGTTTTGAAAACAGGACTTAAATGTTAAAGCTTCGCAAGAGATAATTAGGTGCCATTGGAACTAAGAATTACTCGAATATTTCGATCCTCTTAATTCTGCTTTACCGCCCGCGGCTGAAATTGAATAATAATATAACGCCTGTATCCCCCGAAGGGTAAGGCATAGGTGCACACACAGTACACGAAATGTTATTACATGTGGTGTACTGTTGGGGTTGTGTGGGGCATGCCTATTATTTTTTTATGATTATTTCTTTATTTTAATGTAAACACATATAAATTATATTTTTAAATAGTAGAATATAATAAAGTATAGAAATATTAAAAAATATAAAAAATTCCACCCACCGGTATAGGGAACAGGGTCCAAGCTAATGGTGGTCAGGTCTCTAGAGAGAGGAACCTCCTGACAATGCGAGCCGTGTCCAGAAGTACCGCTTTCTGAATCAAGCCCTTGATCCAGCTGCCCAACGAGAGCCTCCTCAGGTGTTGGTCGAGGCTCTTGGCTATTAAGACATTGACTGCCACGGCTATCGGCACAATGATTGCCGAGTCCACATCCCACATGTCGATAACCTCGTGAGCCAAGTCAAGATACTTGATTTGCTTATCTTTCTCGGCTTTCACGAGGTTCTCATCATGCGGGACGGTTATGTCAACAATCATTGCGCGTCGCACCACCACTATATCAGGCTTATTGGCAACAATAGTCCTGTCAGTGATGATTGATCGATTCCAGTACAATGTGATATTTCCATTTTCGAGAACTGGGTCGAGCACATACCTGTAGTACTGCACCTCCGATTCCACAAGGTTGTATTTCTGAGCAAGTTGCTGATGGATTATCCTAGCTACAAGGTTGTGTCTATGCAAGTACTTTCCGTTAGCTAGACGAGAACACCCGGAGATAATATGCCTGATTGATTCCCCCGGTCGGTGGCATGCCCGGCAGATGTCAACCGTGCCGTCTTTCACAATAAATCTCCGATAATTATTGTCATCATAACTGCGTCCATAATTGCACAGACAAAACGTTCGGTGTCTCCAAAGAGGTCACCGAAACGCAGCCAGGCTACGGACGCTAGTATATCTACATCGGGCCCATGTAGGGCCTGGAAGAAGCGTCCGTGAAGCTCCTTATTCTGCCATACCTCTATGCGTTCATTAGTGTCAAGCACTACTGGTTTGCGCCAGTTCTCTTTACCTAAGGATAGCGGGGTGAGGCCCTTGTCCACCGCGGCTACATCTCGTTGCACCCCCACGTCAGTTTCTAGGAAATATTCCCTGCGACTGCATATCTCGCGATTGTGGAGGTTCTTAGCGTTTAAAAAGCCTCGACCTCCACACTTTTGCGGGATATACAGCCTCATTACCGATGATCGTGGGTGATGCATTCGATTTGCAGTCAGCAGCGTACGGACCCTCCTATCCAGGGCGTCGAGTTCGGTCTGAGTCCATTTAAGTATGCCGAAAGAGGACATAAAAATCGGCATGACCCAACCGTTGAAGGCGCGCACCTTGTTTCCGCGTGATAAAAGACTATTAAATACTTTTTTCAGGCGGCCAAAGAAGCGCTCTTTCAACGATTGCTTCATGTCAGTAACGACTTCCGACATACCCAAATACTTATAGGTTTCGGATGCGGAGAGGGCTCTATGATTTGTGGAATCCGAAAGTTGGGATCCAACGGATTTCACAATCTCCGCTCTCTCGCTTTACATGCATGACCGCACATTTGTCTACACAAAATTTCATCCTGATGGCGCTACTGAAAGTTTCAGTAATTTTCAGTAGCTCCATCAGTTGCAAATTGTTCGAGGCAAAGAGTTTTAGGTCATCCATGTAGAGGAGGTGAGATATAATCTGACCACCTCTCCTCAGCCGATAGCCTAGACCTGAATCTTCCAGCAGCGTGCTTAGAGGGTTCAAGGCTAAGCAGAACCAAAGCGGACTCAAACTGTCGCCTTGGAATATGCCTCGCTCGATCCTTATCGGCTGGCTATTCCTCTGGACATTTCGACATCCTGGATAGCGAAGGACCGTCTTGCATTGCGTCAATAGGAAGGTGCGCAGAGTTGTATCTAATTTATACAACTCCAGCACTCTTATGAGCCATGTATGTGCCTTCTTATTTATTTCCCGTTTATTGACATAAAAAGGTTACATCAAAAATAATATGAATCCCCTGGCCCCTAAACTAGTGTTAACTATACCATAGGGACCAGTGTCTTTGCCTAGTTTTGTTGCTATAATATTATGTCAAATAATAAAAAAAAAACAAAAGAATTCAAAACAAAGAACGGATGGGTTTAGATGAAAATTACAGTACTACTTTTTTTCTAACTTTTTTCTTACTTTTTTTTCTTTTTTTCCCTTAACTAACAAACATTTGGTGGTGTGAGTGTGTCTGTGGTGTGTGTAGATGGTATGGTATGTAGTCGATGGTTGTATGTTGAGTACGTATGTAATATATATACAAATATATGTATGTATAAATATTCATACATATATATTTGACAGGCCTGTTGGTCTAGTGGTTAGTGACCCTCACTGCTATGCCGGAGGTCGTGGGTTCGATTCCCACCCAGGACAAATGTTTGTGTAATAAGCACGATCATTTGTTCTGTGTCTGGGTGTAATTTATCTATAATATTTATGTATTTAGAAATATATAAGTATGTTTATCAGTTGTCTAGTACCCATAACACAAGCTCTGCTTAGCTTGGGACTAGATGGCGTTGTGTGATAGTTGTGGAATATTTATTTATTATATAGTTTACCCGTTTATTAAGTTTCCGATTTCGTCATAAGTGAAATGCTTGAGCCAGTTTGTCAATTTGGTTTGGAATTTGTAGACAGTGTACGGTTTACAGTCGTTATAGGTTTTAAGTAGTTTGTGGTACATTTTTGGAGCTAGAGCTATAATTTATGTAGTTTTGCAAAAGCGGTCCTAACACGCGGTTTTGGGCAGCTGTCAAACCCGTCGTATTGATATTATGTCATTTAAAATGCACGGACATAAAGCCGTAATATCATAGAAACAAAAATCTATATACTTACAGTCACGAGCAAAAGTATGTATACCTACACTCGGCATTATTCAAAAGCGATTTACTCCTTTATTTTTTAATTAAATTTTATGTTGTTACAAACATAGTATTTTCAGACCCATAGGTTTATGTAATGTGTCGTATTTCAACGTTGCATTCTTTATTTCACGAAAAAATCGCAATTGAAAGTTGCCAAGTGTTGACATATTGGTGCTCGTGACTGTACTTGTCTGTACCTAAATATTATAAAATTTAACTGCACTGCAATAACTGAACATAAACTTTCACAGCATAAATTCCACTTACAACCCATTAAGCCTATCATTTGAGTACATTAATTAACTTAATTTGTCTAGCACTTAATTAAGCCTTTTTTATTACGGTGACGCATTTGTTATAACGGGCAATTTTTCATTATAGCTAAGTACTGGCGGCGCCCTTTCAGCTTTCATGAATCAATATTTCACCAGACTTTGAATCTAAATTGAAGCTGAAAATCGAAGAATTCTAAGATCCATTTGAGTCATTAAGTCATCATTTCGTTCAAAGACTTTCATGGAAGATCGAGAAAAATTGGACACTAACAAAATGAATTTGTGGAATTAGAAAAATAAATGTTATCAATAAAACAACCGACTTCCGACTCTATAACTTAGACGCTATAACATAATAACTTTAATTTCGGAAGTCGGTGTCGCTGGTTCCGCATTTTCGTTTTTTGACACCGACTTCCGAAATTAAAGTAATTTTTTTCTTTGTAGTGTTTTTTTATGGAAGTCGGTTGTTATTTTTTTTTTTGTAAATACGTTTTTATTTTTCACTTTTTAGTTGAACCCACACAAATTCGTATATACTTACAAGATTAGAGGTAGGTACCCCAATAACAACAACACATTTGACAGAAATGAGGGTGTACCGTGGTATATTGAACACATCTGCGTGCCCCTTTAGAGGGTACAGGCGTGACGTTATGTTGTGTGATTGCGTAAACTATACATACATAAGCGATAGCAGCAATCGCCGTTGATTTGCTGGCATTTATTGAAGAGTTTCGTTGTCTGTCTCCGAAACTCATCATCAGATCTTGTCGAAATTTCAATGGGACCATTTGGGAAGCCTTTCCATCAAAAAAATATTTTTCAAATCGGTTGGCAAGCGACGGAGTTATGCGCGAACAAAAAAAAAATACAAACATCCATCAAAATAAAAATAGTCTTCCATTCAAAATTAAAAATTCATTGTCATCATCATCATAATTCTCCTGCCCTCAACCCAATTTATTCGGGGTCGGCGCAATATGTCCTTTTCTTCCATACTCTTCTATTAGCCGCCATCTCGACAGTCACCCCCTTTCTAACCACATCATCATTCACACAGTTCATTCATCGTTTCTTTGGTCTTCCCCTACTCTTATAGCCATCGACATTCATACTCAAAACTTTCCTCATGACATGTTCCTCATTCTTCCGTAACACATGCCCATACCATGACAACCGGTTTTCACACAACTTTTCAGTTACCGGTGCCACTTTCAGATTTCCTCTTATACATATACTCATTTCTTATTCTATCCATTCGTGTAACACCACACAACCCTCTCAGCATTCTCATCTCAGCTGCATGCAATTGCCTTTCATTCATCCCTTTTGTGGTCCATACAAGGCAGCAGGTCTAACCACGGTTTTGTATAGCTTCTCCCAAAATTCAAAATTGATTGTGATACAAGCATAAGCATAATCAGTTCCCACTGCTGGGACACAGGCCACATCTCGGTGAGAGGAAGTGGCCCATATTCCACCACGCGAGCCTACAGCGGGTTGGTAGGTACTCGTAGATATCACAAGTTTTCGATTTTTTGGTTCTAGGACATGCCGGTTTCCTCACGATGTTTTTCTTCACCGTGATACTTATTTTATTTTATTTGATCGGTGTTTCGTTATTAATTTGAAATATTATTTTTACTTGTTATTTTTGCATTCTTCATCAACTTTCTGCTTTCGTCCCATGTTGCTTGGGGTCGGTGCAACACGCTTTTTTCATTCCATTCTCCCCCCTGCCAGCCGTCACTTTATTATTCAGTCCATTTTCTTTTTTATCATTCTTCACACGCTGGTAGCTGTTTGGGCTAAGCAATGGATTCACTATCAATTCATCCATCAACATTTTTGCATTTGCGTTAATTTTGCATTATGTTAGGAAATTTAATAATAATTGGCAAAAAATACAGGGATTTTTTAATTGTTCCAACTAGATTTAAAGCTCAATTATACACTAATGAGAATGAAAATAATTATACCTACACAATGCCCAGACGGAGATAGCGACTCCTTGAACAAGAACTGGTCCTTAGCAGCTTTAAACAGAGATAAGAGTAGGGGAGGCCCGAGGCTAAATAATAACAGCCGCACAGGTCGATCGGTCAGTTTAAGCTACGCTTGCCGCGGTTGGTCTGTAGATGGGTGACCATCTTTACATACCGAGATCCCTCCGTGCCTCGGAAAGCACGTTAAGCCGTTGGTCCCGGCTGTCATTCGTGGATCTTTGACAGTCGTTCCGGGTCGTCAGAAGCCCGGAAGTCTGAGAACCAGTCTCACCAAGGGGTATCGTATTACCCAGTAACTAGGTTGTGGAGGTCAGATAGGCAGTCGCTCCATGTAAAATACTGGTATTCAGCTGAATCCGGTTAGACTGGAAGCTGACCCCAACATAATTGGGAAAAGGCTAGGCAGATGATGAAGTGGAAAGTGAGTAGGGAAGCCTTTGCCCTTCAGGACATCTCAGGTTTTTAATAATGTAATATTGAGAAAAAAAAAAATTGAAAATGCATTTAAATGTTTCGTGTTTCAATTTATTTTAACATTTTGGTTTAAAAAGCAATTAACACTGCAAGGCAAACACGTTTAATTTGAATAAATAATTAGACAACGTGCATTCAACACACGCCAACCATTAATTATCAGGCATTATCAATTTTTACATCTACGATTATATTCCATTATTCAGACTTCGATTGTTATCTGTGTTTATAGAGACTATTTCAAACGGGCACTAAACGACAAGGTAAAAAATAATGACAATGCATTTCTATCTTTTTTCCATACCCTAAGGCTGTCAACAGAACCCAATTATTTACTACAGTCCGGCCGTAGAGAGAATGCGTTCGTCACACTGACAGCTGTCAGTGCAACAATTCTAGTAGTTAATAAAGAACAAATTCGCAAAACACGTATTCCTTTGTATGAAACTGACAGGTTTCAGGAACGCATACTCTCGACGCGACGGCCGGACTGTAAGTACCTAGTACCTGTCTGTCTCTCTGTCCTGCCAGTCATCGCGGGGCTGTTGTATCTATTGAACAGTAATAGGTAGTTGAAATGTTCGCAGAACACCTGAAGGGCACTTCCCGTAATTAAATACGTTCAAAATCTAGTCGCAATCACATCTCAATTACAATCAGTGTCAAAAATGTAGGGAAATTAGAGGTATTTTTGACAAACTGAAACTAAGATCAAACTGTGAACGTTATTAAAATTACGAGAATTGCCCCTCTGTTACTATGGCTTCTAAGATCGTAGGTAATTAATAAAAAAAATGTAAACTATGATAGTTTTGGTGCCTACGGAACACGTAGTGCACGATTCGGACACGCACAGTATGTATGTAGTCCTCCAGACCATATTTCGGCCATGGCGACCAATCCCAACAAAGACTAGCCTTCGGCGCGGGAGATATTATAGTGCCCAAGTGTGTGCGCAAACACAGGTGCAATCTCTCTTCCCTCGCACATGCAAGACAGCCAAAGAACAAAACCGGCAGAACTAGGGTTGGTCTTAGTGCATGAAGGCTTGGCTAAGATTAAAATATTATAACTACTTAGCTTGGCAAAATCTTACGTAGAATGTCTTTCCTATTTGGTACGAATTAGTATCAAAGGACCTCCGCTGAGATTGGTCGCCATGGCTGAAATTCGGTCCGGAGGACTTCTGTTATTTACGTATTTATTGATTTAAAAATAAAAGTAAGACTTAAAAGAACTATTTTATAGTTATGTCAATTAGCATTATTTTAAAATATTTAAATACATAGCAAGCTAAGAAATTGCGAAAACAAATTGCAATATGTATTTATTTGAGGGAATAAAAATTCCTCCGCCTCGCTGTCGACTGGTAATGTACGGACGCACATCAAGCTACTACAATCTGTCAAATTCTTTTAATTGATTTCCAACTTTATCGCTAAAGCCTTAGGTTCAAGGTTGATTGGGAAAATTTGACACTTTCGGGTAACTTAATGTGCTGGCGTCTGTATCCAAAAGACTGGCGGCCATTACCACGTTGCATTGCAATACTTAGCCTCTGGCCAAGTTTTTTATTTGGAAACCTCAAATCCATTTTAACAAAATTCTATATTGTTTCTTGTTCTACTATCCAAATCTTTTTCCAGTGGCATTTTAATCCTAAGCTGAAACAAATCCAAAGAGCCTTCACACACAAGGACGGGTCTGATCTTCATAGAAATTCTAAAGAAATGATATGATATGAGATTACGGCGACATGTATTGTGACAAAGTCGGTGACTACAATAGGATTTTAGTGTATTACCCTTTGAAGTTTACTTGGTCGATTCGAAGGCCTACTTATTTGATATGACGACAATGTACGCTGAAGTTGGAATAGGGATTTTAATACAGATACTGCTGTTGGGTTTGGTAACTATGTATGTATTTGATGACCGAATATTATTCTATAGGTATTTCTTTAACTTCTTCTGCACAGTTCTTTCATAGAAAGTAGGTCATGAAGGGTGGGCGTTTAGGAGAGTGGTCTTTTGAAACAAGTGATGTTCAAAAAATGCGGATTGTCAGGATAATAGGAATACATTTTTTTTTAATTTGATTATACAGGCTGATTTTTTAAAGACCAGCCAAATTTAAGGATGTGGTACAGACCATCAAACTGAACAACTTTCTCCACGGGACCAACATCATAATCGCGAATAAAAATTCAGCCGTCCCATACATTTAGGTCGAGTAGGTATTGAAGTCTTCTATGGGACAGTTGATAAAATTTTCGCGATTACGCTATTTGTCCCATGGAGAAAGTTGTTCAGTTTGATGGTCTGTACCACATCCTTAAATTTGGCTGGTCTTTAAAAAATCAGCCTGTATGTAATATTACCTCCTACGAACCATACCCTGCGTTTCAACGTTTATTTTCTTTATAAATAAGTTGCAATAAACACAAGTTTTCAGATACAAAACCTACTGTAAATCTGTAGTTGGCAAAATGCTAACCCAAAACCACTTAACTAGGAATTTTCTCAAGATTTTAAAAATAAATTGAATTTTATGGAGACATGAATATCTCGATCGCATGATATGCAGTGAGTGCTATCTACTTCGATTGAACAATGTGTTCAATCTGGTGGAAGATACTAGTCTAGTCAGAACGATCATGAAGATGTGCTGATAGTATTCGATTTATTGTGAACTGTGTTTGTCAATGATAAATTGTAAAATATTGTGTTGGATACGGGAAAGTTAAGTGTCACATGACATATTGTTTAATAATACATTGATAAAAAATGAGAATTATAACACAAAACAGGTAAATAAAGTTGTTTAACATAAAAATCGCTTATTTTTGTCCACAACTAAGGCTTTGTATGTAAGTAAGATTATGAACGGATTAGACGTGACACGTTCACGCTCATACGATTTAAAATGTTAGTGGTCACGTAGACCAACAGCTAGGGTTGCAATCCATACGTGATTCCCAAAAAAAAAGTTTTTTTTTTTCTTTTTTTCATTCGTTTTTGACTTTCCTCATTTTTTTTGACCGTGAGATTGTTTTTATTGTAACTTTCAAATCATTGTTGTGTTATTCATAAACCGATGAAATAATACCTACAAACTTATCTATTAGCAGCCTATTGTATCCCAAATAATTTTGTTTATTCAAATAATAAAAGTTAAAACTAGATATTATTATGTTAGCTGTCAAACCTTCGTTCGTCCATATTATTTCTATTTTGCCAAACAATAGGTGCAGAAGAAACCCAGCGTATGAATCTATTTTCAGTTTTATTAATAACGTCTGAAATACGGATGTTCGTATTGAGTGTATAGAAATTCCTGATGCGATAATACATTTGTTGTGCCATAATCTCCTAGTATTTAGTAATAGATATTATTCCAGTAACATTGATCTTACCTATTGCGAGAAAATAAAAAACGACTCAATTCATTACTTACTGAACAATACTGCGAAAACAGATTCCTAACATGCCATTTACTACCCACGCACAATGGTCCACTTGAAGGACTAAGTGCAGAAACCAAACCCGTAATATAGAACATGCCAGTTACTAAACAAACAGTACATCGTAGATTGCTATTGTATTGTTCTATGAGGCTTATAATTATTTAGCAAGTGTTATGCAAGTGCAAGAATACGTGTCAACCATAATTATCATTTTTTAGCGATGATTTGTCTGGTTATGTTAACCACCACGTATTCTACCGCTTACATAATTCATGTCAAATATTCCCATCCCACTACTAAATGCAATGTATGACGTCCCTCCCTATTTGTTATGACGTAGGTAGCAGGCATAGTATAGTTGCTATATGTGCGTGTTGCTTAAATCGTGTCGTGCGCAGGACGTATGCTGTCTCCTGGACCGTTGCTTCCAATACCCGCGGCGGAGCGCCCGCGACTGCGGCTGTCAATTTGCATTGCTGCATGCCGCGCCAGACGACCAAAACCATGGTAGCTAGCGGAGCCCTGCCCGCGCTAAATCGCGGGCATGCCCCCACTGCCAATGCCGATGTGCCGGTTGCGACCACCAAGTAAGCAGTAGCACGCTTACTAGTGTGTTACAAAGTCGCGTTGAGTTCACACGTATTTCTGCTAAGCACGCTACTCACGACGTCGACACTTGCACCGGTTCACGTCTTTTCATTCATTTTCAAAACGTCTGTTCGACGTCACCTCCGAAGGTAGCTTCATATCACCAACAACGGGTTTTCAATCACAGTTTAATGTTATTTCACAGGAAGATGCTGCCACTACATCTGATATAAATATTCAGAGACCCACTGAGGCATCCAGCGAAACAAATGTGGTGGCCCTATTTGCTACCGAGACCTATTCAACAAAGGTTTGATGACCCTTGGACCCAAATCCAAATATTTTTCAGCACATTTTAGGTGACACGTCACTTGTAAGGGTTGACACGAGGTCACACTGGAGTTATTGAACGTTTGAAGATAGAAATGTATAATAATAATATGTGTTAAGCGCCAAAGGTGTAAAAGCGTATTAAAGTCACTTTGGTTGACTTATACAGTGCTTTACCCTGTACTACCTTTTGTCTCAGAAAAAGAATCGTTCATGAAGGAACAAATAATGTTATTATACAAATAATTCACAATCGCACTTGCAGTGTTTTAGGTTTTTAAACACGTTTGTTCACTAAAGCCCTGATTATGCACGCTAGCATTTACATCACTAAAAATGTTGCAAAATGTGATATATTTTCCCAAGCAAGCATTCTTTTGCACAATTTCCCGTTTTGCAACGTGATTTTTATATCCACTTGCTTTTGTCAAAGCCCCCACCACTAGAGCTATAATGACATTATTCTGTAGGGTCACGTCTAACCTCTTTTAGCGAGAGGCTTATCGCTCAGGTTTGTGTCAAGTCTCTGCGTTTCTACTCGACGCTAAGCAACACGGATCTAACTGAATAGGAAAGGAATGAAATGTGAACATTGTACGTATGAGAAATTGTTGGATTAAAAAGTGTAGACTTTTGTAGTGTAGTTATACATCGTCTAAATTTTAATAATTTTAGTTTTTACCCCAGTCTTAATCTAATCCTGCCAACTCAAAAACAGTAGACAGACCAAGATATAACAAATACAGGATGGCAGGGACATCGGCGCGGTGGATTTAGTATAATTATGATTCTGAATGATTCGTCGGTTAATAAAAAAAAAAATACTGTGAATTTTGACCTCGTAAGTCAAAATGCCTACGATATGCATAATTTCAACGATAGGGTGTCTAAAAGCATGTGCTTAACGCATAGTTACAGTTTGCACGTCGATGTCCCTGCCACCCTGTATTCAAAACCAGGTCAACCAAATAGGAACAGAACAGACAATGGAAACCAAATAAAAGACCCAAAAGCAACAGACGTTAAACTATCCAAAAATACATAAGCAGAACTACGACAATAAATAAATAAATAATCATTACTATGCGGCCTACCGTCCTAAATTGCATTCAACCGCTTTTACGCCATGCTTTAACTGCCGCTATTTGCCGGACAAAGGAAATATTAGCAACGTAACAAGCTGCCTCATTTCCCGTGGTAAATTTTCAAGGGTCTGTTATCGATACTCATAGCTGTATAGACACACACCACAGTAGCCCATGGCTTGGTACGCACGTGTACTTAGCTTCACTTTGTATGAAAATGTGAGCGAGATCGTCCACTACGTGCTCATAATATACACGAATGACACGCGTCGACGACAGAGGCAACTGCATCCACCGACACGCGTAGATGGTAGCCGCTAACACGTCGACGGCGGGCGTCGACGGGGTCAACGTGTCGCTCGTGTATTTGAATCATAATCTGTCTATAATGTTCCCACTGCTGGGATAAAGGCCTCCTCTCTGTGAGAGGGTGTGGGCCGCAATCTACCACGTGGCTCCAGTGCGGGTTGGTAGATGTCACATGTCTTCGAATTTTTGGTTCTAGGACATGCCGGTTTCCTCACGATGTTTTACTTCACTGTTTTGAGAGCAGTGGTGATGAAATTATTTACACAAAGTAAAGCGCCTGCCTGGGTTCAAACCCACTACCTAGAACTCATATGTCGGGGCCGTTATCACTGGCCCACCACTGTATTTGAATACATGGATACCGCCAACAACATCGTTGGCGTTGACGGCTGCCGGCTGTCAACGGGTCCAGTCGCTCGTGTATATGCACACTATGACAGACACGCTACGCACGAATGCTGGCTAGGAAACAAATTAAACGCGCAGCTAACGTTGCCTCCGTGCACATTCTAAATAGCGGTGGTTGGTTGACTTAATAATTTTGTTCGTAAATCTAGTTTGAAGCCGACTAAGTCCATTATGGGGGGCAAAATCGCGAACCATTTTGTGTTGACAGCAATGAGTGATGGCTCAAAAATAAATGTTTTGTAAGTTACTGTAATTTTCCTTTTGTTTTCATTCAAGTTTTTCTGGCATTATGCCAGCTTCCGCTTTGTTTAAGAGGCTTTGTACACAACCAAGGGTTTCTGTTTGTTGATTTTCTAGTTTGAAGGTTTAGATCATTTCATTTTCTTTAATAAGAGATGATTTTCTAAATATTTTACCTCCTGGCCATTTGAGTCTTTATCTTTACGTAAAGCTCCACTACTCCTTAATAAATCAGCAGTTTCATTTCAGCCTTCCTACTGACTGTAGTATCTATATCATTTATACCAATGACATTACCATCCCTTCCATTGCATAACCAAAATAACCTTCAGTTCAAGCAAAATAAACCTGAACTTCAACATCTGCAAACGACCAGAAGGCCAATTCTCGTAATTTAAAATGTTCAAAATCTAGTCGCAGTCTCATCTCGGCGACAAACAAATATCAAAAACTTGTCAAAACGTATGGAAATTAGAGGTATTTTGGACAGATTGAGACTGAGATCAGACTGTGAACGTTCTTTAAATTACGAGAATTACCCCTCAGATATCCCAATTTGGACAAATATCCACCTGTCAAATTATACAACACCGGCCTGCGTAGCTTGCAATATGCACGTCTGTTGCAGCCCTTCCTGGCGTAACCATTACACAACAGAAGCACAGTACGTTTATAAACGATAGAACAACTACGAATAGTCACCCGAATCGAAGTACTCACAAAGACACGCTACACGACCTATGAGATAGTTGGAAATTGAAATAATATTTATTTGCATAAAACATAGACAAAAACTACAGATCGTCACCTCTGTTATGATTCCTATAAACATACCTTTTGCTTCATCCATGTCCTTCGTTATTTCGCAATATTTTTATTACAGTTGAGAATACTTTTATGCTTGCTGCGATGCTTAAAGTTATTAGCCCGGTTGAGCTACTGTTTCATACTTCCACACTGTAACAAAAGCTTGATACCCAACCCTCTAAAGTTAGTCCCTAATTGAGTTTCCTGTAAACTCCAAACAATGTACTAATAAGTGTTCTGGATCCATTTTAGAATGAGTTAGACGGGCCATGTCGTGTATATGAAGTTATGAACGATGAATTAACATCTGTTTTCGATTAGGTTTTGTAAATTGAGTTACCTACATTGTTAGGTGTTGTTTTGTGTAATATAAGTTTTGTTATGTGGAGATTCAGACGATAAGTACTTCATACAGATTTAGTAAAGATTAAAGTCGAAAAATTTATGTCAGATGAAACAAGTTGAGGCGAAATCAAATCAGATAGTACCCACTGTATTTGGGTTGACAATATTTAAGCTCTAGAGAATTCTAGGATGAGTGGGGCTTGAGGTTAAGTAATAACTTACAGCCGCACGGGTCGATCGATCTTGCCGTGGTTGGGCCGTAGATGGGTGATCATCTTTATATATTCAAGACCCCCTTCAAGCCTCGGAATACACGTTAAATCGTTGGTCCCGGCTGTTATTCGTGGATTGACAGTCAATATAGGTCGTAAGAAGTCTGAAAGTCTGTCAACCAGTCTTACCAAGGGATATCCTGGTACCCAGCAACTAGGTTGTGGTGGTTGGATAGGCAGTCGCTCAGCGTTTTTGCGTTTTTTTAGTTTGCGTTGTTTAACTGCATCCGGTTAGACTGGAATCCGACCCCAACATAATTGAGAAAGGGTTAGGCAAATGATGATGAAAGAGAATTAAAGGATCTAAAACAGTTACAACAAATGTGTGTTAATATTAGAAACTACAAACCTTAATAAAGACAGATAATTTGGAAGTAAATAAATAGAAACGGTCACTTCAGTGGACAAGGTTATCCATTTTTCTCAATTGACTTTTACAGCTTGTGTTGGGTAGAATGCAGCTATTTTTCCTTAGTAAATAAAACGTAGATTGGAGTTCCTCTAAAGACAAAAAGGCTATTTTGTTACCAATTATGATTATGACGACATTACCCTTAGGCGTAAAATCCATTAATTAGTATAATTACTGTTAAAAGTTTGCAGACGAAATACGTGCTCTGTAAAATCATTTATCTAGGTACCAAGAAATCTTTGCAGCGTTATTAAAGAGTAAATAATTTAATATACTTATAAAAGTAGGTACATATTTTGCCTAAAATTCTCGGCTTCCAGCAATTTGTTGAATAATTTATTGGCGGAAGTACAACTTTAATGACCCGGACAAAACGTTCCTTTATAACGTCTGTAAAATTTTAATATTAATTTTGAATTCAGTTCGTGATTCTCAAACCTTTTCTCTTAAATGAATGCCCGATTTGTTGGTTATAATTGGCATAAATTAAGCGTTAGTTTTTACAATATTGTTAAAATATGGTAGTAATAACCACCCACAGGTTGACTGGTAAAAATGCCCATGGCGCTGTACATTTGTAGGCTTAAAGTATTAAATAAAATAAATAAAAACCATACACAGCGGTAAATAGTATTATTCTAGAGGTTGTAAAGGTCACACATCCTCCATAGAAAAGGCAGGATCCTCCGACCAGACGGGTGTCGTGTCTGGTGGCTGCCCAAAAGATTAATGTTTCGACTTTGTGTATATGCTAGTTGCGCGGTAAACTCTGCTTGCGCGATGCAGGATTTTGCGTGACGTCAGTGTGATGCGTAGTTCGCATGTGGCGGTGTAGATGTCGCCACAGTATTGTAGCTATTAGGTTGGTGTTTGTTTTAATAAAACACACGTGACGTTCCAATATACAATTATAATATTTGTTTAGTTTTATCAGATTTATTCCACTATCTGTAGTAATCACTCACATTGTTTCATACAACGGCAGTCACAATTTTTATTAAAAAAACACTGGTTTATCCAACAATTTTATTAGAATGCTAATCAAATAATTTGCATCCACTGAGGCCATATTTTACAGTTCTTTTTTTGTTTAAATGACAAAATACATATATTAATGTTATAAATGCACAATATAAATGTAAGCTATTTATCCACAATACGCTTATAATAATTATGTATATTACATTGGAATGTCTAAAAGATCAAAAGCTTTGCTGAAACAAAAAAGGACCTGAAAGATAAACTCGTTACCAAAGAAAAATACACATCCACACATTTTTATATTAAAAATACAGCTGCTTTTTATTCACGCAAAAATTCTTATTCACAAGACACGCATACATACGCTATAAATCTAAAGAAAACAATAATAGAACTTAATAAAAAACTTCACACGTTTATTTAAAAAAGCGTACAGGTTAAGTTTTTTTAGGACAGGAATAACAAACCGTAAACCCAGGTCAGTCATCCTTCGATGTAAATAAAGCCAGGTGAACAGCGTTTAATAAAAAATTTAAAAAAACCATGGCCCACATTGCCAACGTTGACGTCTGCACGCGACGGTAATAGGCAAATAATAAAAGTTTAAAACACCCTGTAGCGTTTAGGACGTGTAAGGTAATGTAGATTTTTTTTTTAATAGTGTAAGTGTAAAAGTTTACACGTTAACATGTAACGGTTGGGCTGTAAAGTTTTTATTAAAACATTTTGTTGAAAACTGAGAACTTTTTTGAATCACAGTGTACAAATATTCTGTGATAGGACATTGAACTTTAATGTTATAAAAAATCCCTTCTGATTTCCTTGAACTATCTTCTAGTTAAAGGAACATACAAGACAGTTTGAATACTACTAAAGCATCATAAAAATGAGGTTTCGTCCTTACGTATCGTGGAAATTTCTATTCTAGTCACCAAACCGTCCAACTCCAGAATATGTCTATGTAAGTCATAGATATTTATACGGACAAAGGCTAGAGAAAACATTGTCTTAATTATGTATGCTATCTTTATACCCAGTAAATGTGTGTCTTTTCTAGTTTTAGTACAGTTCATCACAGTATCTTGACCTCACTTGTAGAAAAAGAAACAATATCTAGTATAAAAGTGAAATGCCTCGTTCAAACACGTTTCAAAGCGCACTTTAAGGCTGGATTTAGCGCTCGACAGACGGTCAGTGATGACTTCGGGCGAACGTTGCTGTGTCAATGAAAACTTATGAACAAATACAGTGTAGTGCTGATGAATCAGTACGCGCGTACAGCTACGTCGCGCTGACGAGGACCGTCTGTTGAGCTCGTCGGTCGGGCGTACGTCGGTCGACTGACGCGGTATGGCGGTATGTGAGGGCATTTACTGCGACGCTGATCAAGCGACTGAGCATACGCGCGTACGCAATATCTCTTTTGAGTACTCAGTTTGTCGTCAGCTAAGCAATAAACGCTCTTTTGAATGTCTCACTTGTGATTTGTCACTGCTACTAGCACTGAATTACATTAAAACGTTTTTCCTCTGATTGTCACGAATTTAAATCCGTACATTTCTTTAAACAAACACATTTATCCAAACAGAACTTTACCTTCCAAAGCTCTTGAGTCGCGTGTCTTACAATGACAAATAGCCTCGTGGTTTTAAGAATATTGCTATGTAAAATTGAACCTTATGTCTTTAAGTTAAGGATAATTAATTTTGTGTTTATGAGTTACTTGAAAGGGGAGTGTGTTTTCACTTTGAATCGTTGGTTTGTTGATGTCACCAGTATCTATAGCATTTTATGTGTGATGATGTGCTTATGTCACGAGAAGAAAAGCTCTCAAAATTTTATTATGGTGGTTTTTTGCTTTGTGGATAATTTTGTAAGAAAATCTTTTCAAATACGATACAGTAAATGGTAGATAATTTGTAAAAGGGAGCTAAGTCAATGGATTATATTGAACTTTCTGAACCTTATGCAAATGTTAGTCTTATAAAGATAAACACAGACATACACACACACACAGGTATACAGACATTTATGGAGTCTAGACTAGATGAAAATTTAAGTCGAATTGAAAGATTATGAGAACTTTATAATAGAGCTTTCAAACCCTGTTTTACACGATTTTGAATTTGATCAAGAACCATCCGTTCCATAGAAAGAAAACAAGTTATTAGACTATATTATTTTACGCTGAATTTATACAGCATGTATCAAACAGGTGTTGTCATATAAGGGGTGCAATCGCGAAAAAATTGTCGACTGTCCCATACACAACTGCAATACCTACTCCATCCAAATGTTTGGGACGGCTGATTAGATTTTCGCAATTTCGATGTTTATCCATAGAGAAAGTTGTTTAGTTAGATGGTCTGTACGTTTCCCCTAAAATATCACCCCGCGTTCTGATATATGCTGTATTATTCCTGCAATATACAACATAAATCTAAGTACCCATACATCATGTACTTTATAAAACGATTACTGCACTCTGAACCTCACTCAAGTGACCGCACACAATTCGAAAGTGAAGTCACTTGTTTTTAATATCAACATTCATAAGAATTCATTCATCGTCGTCATCAGATCGTTTCCTTTCGAGTTTCAAAGCGATACTTAGAGAATAGCACTCCTCTACAGGGTATTGAATTTATCTCGGTAAGTGTTATGCGGGCAAACTTTCCTCTTGAAGTTATACAACTCACACCAGTAAAAGGATCTTGTTCGAAGCTTGTTACCTGAATCCAATACGGCGATAGTTTTTACATTTTGTGCAATCCTTTCTCAATGTTTCACTTTTATTTTTTTCTTCACTTTAATATTTTGAAAATTTTTGTAAATGGTCCACACAGACATATTTAGTTATTATTACCGCCTACATTTGTTTTTACAGGAGAAAACCTAATACAACAATGTACAGTCCGACCGTCGAGAGATTGCGATCCTGACACCTGTCAGTGCGACAATTCTAGTAGCTAATAAAGATCAAATTCGCAATTCGCATTATGAAACTGACAGGTGTCAAGAACTCATTCTCTCGTCGACCGCACTGTTATAGTCATAATTGCCACAGTCGGAGACGTCACCCAAATCCAATTATACTCCACCACCAACAAACATTAAATGTTTTTAAACTGTTATATTATACTTACTTAAGTTTTAAATCTCTATGCTGATCTATATCGTTAAAAGAACATTCAAAACTTTATTGTTATAACTGTCTTCAAGTTCTAATAACCAAAACTGTTTTATCGATTCTCGGAGTTTTGCTAACTTTGGAACTTTCATTAATGTTTTATATCATTTTGAAAAATTAAAAGTTGATTTTCTGTTTTATTCATATTTAAAAAATCTCAGCAGTTCTGAATACCAAAATACTTACAATTAAATACTTTACAGTCGATTACTCAAATACCAACAACACTTTCAACTTTCACTCGCAGCGGTTGTGTGTTTGTACTATTGGAATGCTTTTGAGCACAATCTTTCTTCCTTGTGTCTATTGAATTTCAAAATTATTCACTTTTTTCTTGATGTTTTTTTCTTTATAGCCATAGAGATTTTAGATCACGGAGTTGGACCAATCACTACACAGAGTTAAGTTTTCTCCGTAGAAACAACATCGTGAAGTTTCACCAAGTTCTAAGAATATTTCTCTCTGTTGCAGCACATGCGGTGGTCGCACACACATACACAGAGCTTGGAGTGTGAGGAGCGGTTATTGGCCCGATGTAGCCGGCCTCGTGTGAACTCGGCAATCTTCGTGTCAGCCGAACCGGCTGGGGGCTTCCCAGGCTTTGATGCTGGTGAATTTCTGAGGCGACACGGCTCTCAGTCTAAACTTTGTCGCAAAGCCAGGTAAGTAGCCAGTGTTCACAAGTTCTTTAAACGGTACTTGTTTCAAGAAATTTTCAATTGAATAAATATTTAAAATAAAAATAGGTATCAAGCAAATAAGTCACTTTTGAGTGCACATTTTATTCACATAATTATATCAACTTACAGATCAGCCGACAACATACCTTTAACAGCGTTAAGCGACTCATCAGAGCGGCTGTGCAAAGGTAAACAAAACAGAGAGGACACCATTAATGAAGAAGCGAAATCCGATGACAGCATCAGTGGCAGTGTTGAAACTGTCAAACATTTCGGTCTACCGATCCTCTCAGTATCTGGCCCCTCACCCCCAGACGAAGACTACGACCAGATAGATGAGTATCTGTAGCATTTTCACACCAGTTTCCAGCTGAAATATGTGCTGGAAAAGGTTAGGCCACCTTGGCCTAGCCCTGCACAAAGTCCTTAAGCTGATGACTAGACTAGCATCGCACTGCACTGGACTACATAAACTTTTCCTTTTGTGATAGTGTGTGTTTTTGAATGAAAGGTTCTGACTCTTCGGCGTCGCAACGAATTTCAAAGACTTTCCGCTGAAGTTCTTATTGTGTGTCTTGTTGAGGGACCATAGCTTAGAGTGGTGTGTTTTCATTGATCCTTACATTGATATTTTTGTATCTAATCTCCCGTGTCTATTGAGTGTTAAGAAATCGCGATTAGACTTTTAATTCACCTTGATAGTGTAAGGACTGCACAATAACTTTATACTAATAATATAACAGTGCCACTTTTAACTTTATTGGAAGTGTCTATAAAATTATCATAAGCAATCTCGATGTAAGGTATCGTCTAAATCTTAATTACGATGTATAAATTAATAATCTGCAGTGTCTTAGACTTTTTCATTTAATTTAGTTACTAGTTCACTGTGAGTGTATAATTATAATGCATAAAATTTCGAATTGCATGTAGGTATGAAAACATTTTGCATGTATCTAGTATAATATGTAGCGGTAGAATCTATGAAATGATTTGAAGGTTGAACTTTGGTCCAAAGAAATGTATTACTTGCACATGGTGTGTTAGAGTGTAAGATTGTATTGGTAAGAGGATTCTGTCTGATGGGAAGTTACTATAGCAGAGTTCTGTATAATACTTACTTATAAATGTGTATAAAATATTATATCAAGTATTTAGGCTTTTGTATTTATTAATCCTTCGACTCCGCCCACGTTTTATTTTTTTCTAAAAATAATACGAATCTAAGATATCGCCCAAATCTAGAATTGTTATTTTCTGAGCACCTGTATATTTTTATTTTTGGACTCATCAAAATTACCAAAATATATTTTTTAAATGTCAATTATATCTCGGCACCGATACCTACTTTGCTAACGTTAGTTCATATTTTTGTAAATAATTAGGTATATTGAAGGCACTAATTAAAGAATCGATAAAATTAGTCTATATTGTATTTAAATAACTGTTTATTTTCTAAATGTATGAATCTGTACTGGTGTTTGGGGACCAGATGGACAGACATGTCACAGTAGGCCTTAAATCCAAATCACGGAGTTTTTCCAAATCCTATAATTAAAATTTTGAAATAATAATACCTATTTCAAAGCTAAGACTATATTATTCCCTCCACTATTTATAGATTTTATCCTTCATCAATTTTGAATAGTAGTGTGTTGCACAAACGTTTTAAACTTATGACTTTATTTCGTTTAACAATTGTAAACTTCTGTAAAGAGATTGTATACGTGAGCAATTTGCTGAGCTGCGTCTCTATTGCAATAGATTATAGAAAGTAGAAGTGGCTTTTTAATAGGAAACCCTTCCGACTCCAATTACAGCCTTCAACCTACTCGTAACTCATCTCTTCTACTTTGTTTGAAATATTATTGCAATTCGTAAAAACCTTCCGAAAATCAGTTTAAATAATTATTATATTTAATAGAAATTATAACATAGTTGTCAATTTTAATCCCAAATCGTAGAGATTACACGAAAATATAAAATTTTCTGATTGATAGATAATGTAGAATAATTATAGTAAATGTACAGAGCTTAATTTTTTGTTGGTTTCTGTAAGAGTCAATATGTAGCAGATATCTTAAGAATATACCTAGCATATTTTCTATTCGCAAAAAAAAACATATTAATAGAAGTATAAAAAAAATTAGGCATAATAAGAAGGTCTTTCATAAACCAACAATTACATAGAAAGTACATACAGATGTATCTTTTGAATCGATTTCATAAATTCTAAAGAGTGTCATATCGTAAATCGATTATTGTGTGTAGATTTTTACTGTAAAATAAGTTTTAAGACATGTAAAGAACATTGTTTCATAATTCTAACTTGTTTATAAAGAAACAGGATTCTTCTGATGTTTTCAATCAAATCTGTGTATGATGGAAGTTGTCTTGTGCCAATATTTTATCGATGTTTCTCTATTCCTTTTGTACTTTCATTCTTTCAGTCATGATTTTTCTAAATGTAACTTTTGTGAATTGATTTTGGGCCCGTTAACAGGTGTTATTATTACGATCCGATGTGAATGAATTTAATAAAGGAACATAATTTCTATAGGTTACCCTACATTTTGTAATCGGACCCGAAATTTAATCGATATTTTATTTATTTACTCGATTCGGCGATGTTCTAAAATTATAAGATATAGGGCTAAAGGTTTAGATGTTACACCACTAAAATTATTTTGTAATTTAAAATACTAGTGTAGCTTTTACATGATATTAGAATGCATACCGTATATAGTGTTTTACTAACTAAAATTGTACATATCTCTGAATGGTCACGATTGTTATAATTATAAATGCTCATAATTTTAATGTACATTATGAAAGGTCTATTAAGTATATTGTACAATTACTATTTACATCCTTACGTCTATTTACTATCACGATGAAATAAAATTTTAAAAATCTTATTTTGGTTCTTTTATTACCTACATAATATTAGCTTTTATGACAACCAGTCTTACCAAGGAGTATCGCATTACCCAGTAACTGGGTTGTGAAGGTAAGATAGGCAGTCGCTTAATGTAAAATACTGGTATACAGCTGCATCCGGTTAGACTGGAAGTCGACCCCAAAATAGTTGGAAAAACGCTGGGCAGATAGATTACCTATTAGCTTTTACCCGGGGCTTCGCCCGCGTGGAGGTCGGAAATTATCCTACGGGAACGTAGGTACTGCCGGGATAAGTATCCTTTATCCTTACCCAGGTTTGTGTCTAGCTGTGTGCCATCGAAATGCCGTCCCATCCAGCCGTAATGCCGTGAAAAGGTAACAGACAGAGTTACTTTCGTATTGATAGATCGAAGATAGAATAACTCTTTATTATGTACAGACGCCAGCACATCAGGCTACTACAATCTGTCAAATTTCTTTCACAAATTTCAACTTTATCGCTAAAACATTAGGTTCAAGGTTGATTAGGAAAATTTGACAGTTTCGGGTAGCTTGATGTGCTAGCGTCTGGACACCATAAAAATTACAGATTCAAATATAGAAATTTTACAAAGGGTGCTATGTTTTATCGCTAAAAGCGAATAGACATATCTTTTACAGACAACCTTTAAATGGATGAAAAAGAGAAGGAGATACAATATTGCAGGTAGTGGTGCACTATTTACATATATGTCGGAGTTATTCGTTTATTCGGGACGCCAGCGCCATCTCGTGGTGCTCGACAGAGTCTAGCCTGAGTTCGCGGGGGGAACAAGAGCTACAGCCAGCTACAAGTGCAGTGTGAGCAGAACTCTCGGGAACATCGAAACATTGGACATCGTACGAACAACATGTGCTTAGAAACTGTCGTGCGTTCCGTATCGTTGACTTGTGTACCTACAGTGTGTGATTCGCTAGTGTGACTAACTTGTTCGTAAATTAAAATCTGATTTGAACTGCAAATCGTTGCGCTATTGCGCTTTAACCAACACTACCCATAGTACGCCGACAGTAATTAAAATATGCCTGATATTAACGAGAGATAGACATACCTACCTTCTCCTACATATACAATAAATACATACGAACTTCGTATTTATATACAAAATAAATAAAGATAAACAAGATAAATAAAGTAAATATGACGCTATTTACATCGATGTGGCCTAGCAAGAAGCGATGGGTGATTCTACAATTGAACAGACAAACCTACCGAACATAGCCTCGACGCTCATTTTTGTCACAACGATAATTTCAGTGTCATCTATTCCAATGGCAACTGCTTAGAAGGTAAGTATTCAAGATACACTGTTCATAAATATGTAGGTTCAAGCATAATCAGCCTATAATGTTGCCAGCAGTGGGACACAGGCTTCTAACCGAGAGGAGTCTCGGTGAGGCCCGTAATCCACCACGCGGGCCTAGTGCGGATTAGTAGCTGCCAGACAGGCGCTTTACTTTGTGAAAATTATTTCATCCCCACTGCTCTCAAAACTGTGACGGAAAATATCGTGAGGAAACCGGCATGTCCTAGAACCAAAAATTCGAAGCCATGCGACATCTACCAACCCGCACTGGGCTCGCGTGGTGGACCCCACTTCCTCTCGAAGAGAGGAGGCCTGTGTTCTAGCAGTGGGAACATTATAGGCTGATTATGGATTGTATCAATCACACTATTAATTAAAACGTATGGATGAAATCAATTTTATGTTTACACGAAACA
Source organism: Apamea epomidion (assembly GCA_947507525.1). NCBI lineage: Eukaryota > Metazoa > Arthropoda > Insecta > Lepidoptera > Noctuidae > Apamea > Apamea epomidion. The sequence continues at coordinate 13,394,448 of OX382237.1, forward strand.
ATTTGCTGAAATTGAAAGTGAACCATTTAATTCCGTCGCCAAGATATGAAATTCATATGAAGCGGTGCAAAATTCGGTTTTAAATAAATAAGATTTAATATGCCAGTGATATATTACGAACAAATAATGAGCAACAAACATGAAGCTGTAATGAGTTCTTCACGGATATTATGCGCTGAACTTGGTTACTGACGAACAGGGCCGCATTGGCAGCGTCATGTAACTTTACCAAGCAGAAGGTATAGTATTTTTGTAGGACCTTCGTAGTGTAGGACCAAATTAATTAATTTAATTGTTTTCGGTTTTATAAACATGTAATTATTTTCGAAGACCAAAAAAATTCGAAAACATGTGACAGTCGGTTTTCCACTTCAAAACGTGGTGAAATTTATTTCACCAAAAATTATATATTAAACCGCTTAGGTAAAATAACATGGTGACATGGTATTCGTAAAATAAAAGCGAATTCAACCATTTCAATTTACCTTATAAAGGCTTTTAAAAAGTAATTTTACAACACAATGTAACCACAAATTTTAAACACCTGCATTTATCTTTGTGCAATACGTTTTAATCCAGCAAAATTGTAGCAACATTTTCAAGAGAAATTGGACTTTTATCAGACCACAATTTTATACAAAGCTGAATTTTTAGTACGTGGTCATTTTCACATATACATTATTGAATCTTTTTTAAATCCCTCGTATTGTACTTATTATGTTTGTACATACTCACAGTTATACCGTCCAGGTCAGAACAAGCATTCTGTTACCGTAAGGCGCTGATCTGATTATTTCTTACGACACGTTTGATCCACAATCAGTACACAGATACAGCTCCAACTTTAACATGAGTCTACGACGATTTAGTGACATCCAAGGCTTGTTAATTTCGCCCACATTGATGGATATCATTTTTCCTATAAACACTATACTTCTAATACAAAATAACTATAGATTTTATTGTATTTTATTAATAATATATTTATTATGAGAGCTTTGACAACGACGTTTAATACGTCGCCATGGCAACCTTTCTTTCAAATCCTTACCTGCCTGTATCTTTTTAGCTAATTAGATATGCATACTTATTAAAAATAATTACTGGCCAATTTCATAACTCAAATTTATATTTTTAACATGATATTATTTTACGAGCTGACATTATAGATCCACGCAATCCAAGGATGAGTTGGAGTTTCGCCTCTAAAGCGAACTCATTATAAAGCCTAGTTAATAATTATATTCATCACCATTGCTCTCAAAACGGTAAAGGAAAATATCGTGAGGAAACCGGCATGTCCTAGAACCAAAAATTCCAAGACATGTGAAATCTACCAACCCGCACTGGGTCCGCGTGGAAGATTACAGCTCACTCCCTCTCGAAGAGAGGAGGCCTGTGTCCCAGCAGTGGGTACTTTATAGGTTGATTATGCTTATGCTTACTATTTCTACCTCCCCTATTTGTTTTTGGCCGGCACATTTTTATATTTATGCGGGGATATTATTCTTTGCTAGCTACTTCTTTTTTAATCATTTCCACCACCATGTGACCACTGTTCAGGTAGGCCAGCCGGGGCCTGCCGTTTTGCCAAAATTATGTTGACAAAATTTCATTATCCAAACAAATTTTAGCAACTTTTTTTTTATACCAATGCAATATTTGGTATGATTTTAGAACGCACATTTAGTTAAATAATTTGACTAAATGTGCGGCGAGAGGGCTGCTAATGAACGCACCGAAGGATGATAGCAAAACTAACAGTGAAACAGCCCCGACTCATGAATCGATCTTCACCATTATTGCTCCATGATAACGCGAGACCTCAATATGCACGCGAAACCGTTTTAACTCTACAGGAACTGCAGTTAGAAACCATTCGTCAGCCTCCGTATTCGCCAGACCTTGCTCCAACGGACTACCATTTTTTTCGTGATTTGGACAATTTTCTACGTGATAAAAAGTTTTCTTCTCAGGATACAGTACAAAATGCTTTCACACAGTTTGTCGAATCTAGATCACGAGAGTTCTATCGCAAAGGCATAAATGACCTTCCTATTAGATGGCAGCAATGTATAGATAATAATGGTAATTATTTTGATTAAATAAATATGTTAAATAAGAAAAAAAAAACGAATTTCATTTTTTCAGTACAAATCGGCAATTTCATACTTTAACCCCTAATATTGTGCGCGACTAATAACATTAATCGCCGCCATCTTCGCCAAATGTTTAGAAAAAGATTAGGGATGCCCAATCGATCGATCGAATTTTTAATGAATTGTTGCCGGTTGGCGCAGTGGCTGAGCGATCGACTGCTGTGCTGCGTGTCGCGGGTTCGATTCCCGCACGGAACAAATATTTGTATTGCCTACAGGTAGTGGTTCCGGGTCTGGTTGTTTGTGTATGTGAGTTTAAATGTTTGTAAACGCACCCACGATACAGGAGTAATTCCTAGTGTGGCGCACTTAAAAAACAAAAATGTTTTTGAATTTGAATCTCATTTTGAATTTATTTTGAATATATCAATAAAATAATTCAATCACCATTCCATATTCCATATATTACTAGTCCCTAAAAGTATAATTTAAAAAACCTACTAAGTATAGCTACTTTATGAATGAGGTCATACTCGATTTCAAATAGGTAGGTAGAATAATGCTGAATTGAACCAAACCTAAATATTTCATCATGATCATTATTCAGGGTTTTCTAATGATCGTTTAGAAAAGTGTATGATTTACTTCTAACTAAACGACTATTTACGACAATTAATTTTGAAAAACCCTCCTTTTGGGCTTCGCCGCAATCGGGTAAAAAATACTTATCGTTACTGAATACATTAGAAATATTTTCTTCAAAAAAACAATATTGCAGACTAGATACTTACAGATGTTTTTATGTATTAATATTATTACAAGTATAGAAGAGTGTTATTATATTATAAGTAAAGAAGGAAATTGTCTTAGTTGTAATGGTATTAATACTATCATATGACAAAAGTTGATATAATTCAGTTTGTAACGTATGGCCATAGTAAATCTTAGGAAATATCGATAAATCGTATCGAGTTTGCCACCCCTATTTTTGACGTGACTAAATGGCTCATTACGTCGATAGCATGACATTAAACTCTGTTTTATTCCTTTTTGAAACATAATAAGTTAATATAGGACTGTAGCTTTAAAAACTTACTACTTAATTGGTAATTTAAGGCTGGTTTTATTGTCACGCGTTTGAATAGCGCCGTCCAGACGCACTCGTTTGGAAATGCACTAGATACTAGTCGCGTTTTATAGTAACGCCGTTCAAGCGCGTGCTGTTTCTATTTTTACATTAATACACACAAACATTTTATCTCATTCCAAAACCAATGCTAAGAATACAGGTACCTATTTTAATTAGATTCTATACATTTAAACGTTGCAATTACATACACTTACCCTTTAGAAAAAAACTGCATAGGTAGATACCTAATTATCTAGGTAGGTACAAAAAATAGCTAAATGAATACATTTACCTATTATTTTTTCCCTTATTTTTTCACTCGGAGCTATGAAAAACTATACCTGATATTCGTTGTTATGGTTCGATTATAACCTCAAAATCTGATACTTTTTTTGAAATACTATCTATTCTGCAGCTAGTCCGCTATTCAAATAAGATCTTATAGGAGTTTACTAATGATCGACGATACAACACATAATTTTCCGATGCTCTTGGTTCCAGGGCGAACAATGTATGGGCGCAGAGCAATGTCATTTACAAAACACGTACCGTAAAACGGGGTGAATCGGGATGCATGGGTGAATCGGGCCGAAAATTTAAAATGGATTTCAACGTTGAAATAATATAGTTTGTTGCCAGAAAAGACTGTAATGTGTTTACTGTTTCTTAATTAAAGATTAAGTGTCCTTGTTTGCAGCAAACTATATTATTTTAAAGTACAAATCCATTTTAAAGTTTCGGCCCGATTTACCCCTGCATTCCTATTCACCCCGTTTTACTGTATTCGCTTGTATAAAACAGACAGGTGTCAGAAACGCATTCTCTCGTCGTCGCACTATAATAGAAAGAAAGAAAGAAAATACATTTATTTGGCACAAACTAAAAGACACACAATACACCAAATATATACATCAGACAAAACAAACAATAAATAAAAAAAATATATATATTAAATAAAAAATGTGAAGTCCGATGTAAGAAAATTATCAGGAAAGTGTGCCTCACGGCTGTGCCAAAAAAGCCCAGTTCAGCAAAAATGCCAGACAACTAGTGGCTGGCGCTGCTTTTCAACTGGACCTGATGTGTGAGGTGACGGATGTAAATCAGTTTTATACTGCAAAGTGACGTGTGTATGCATACTTAAATATATAAATCAAATAAATACGAGTACCTATTTAATTTATGATTTCAACCAAAAGCGATACTATCTCTATTCCCAATATTTTCAAACCAGTCAACAACATTGTTCTACTCAACGTTGCTAGTAAAATTCATATTGACTTGTCCTATTTGCATAACATTGTAAAACATTGTTTCATGAAGGACTGTCGATAACGTTGTCTTCCATACTTTATGAGGCAAAATATTGGTAGTGAGTTCCCAAAATTAGTTTCCATTAGAAAGTTTAATCTGAAACAAAAGTTGGGTAACACTATTCACAGTTTTAAGAAGAGATTTGTGGATGTTAACTTGATGAGTATTACTTGATCTAGATCATTCAAAAGTCGAGAAAATAATAAATTATAAATAATAATTCGATTCGGAAATTTCGGATATTTCGATTCAGTCAAGAAAATAATATTTCGAACAGGAATGATGGAACCAATATTTTCTTGCAATTTTATGATTTAAAAGGGAGTGTCCGTTGAATTATTGCCCGTCTACTCCATAGGTACCTACTACGCTGTGCAATGTTAACTAGCTTCGTCGCTCTGACTGACCAACCCCTTGACAATTCAAAAGTGCCTGTAATTAGTTTATCACACTAATATTAAAGGCGAAAGTTTGTGAGTTAGTGTGTGTTTGTGTGTTTGTATGTTTGTTACTTCTTCACGCTCAAACGGATGGACCTATTTTGATGAAATTTAGTATGGACGTAGCTGACACCCTGGATTAACACATAGGATACTTTTTATCCTGATATTCTCACAGGACCATAACTGATGCGGGTGAAATCGCGGGGCGCTTCTAGTTTGAAATAAATGCTTTGAATTTGATTTTATGTTGTACCTACAAGTGATCGGGAATTCGGGACTCACCGCTAACTTTATCATAAATTCATAACCCTGTATGACAATAAAATTTCAGAAACGATCATCGACTTTTGTCGCCACCTGCACCTACCTCCCACTAGAATCAAACATTCAGTGTTTCCTATTTTTTTGTTTGAACAATTTTCGTTGAAGTCGATTTCTGTGAAGGTTTTATTAGCACGTTAATACTTCATTAGTATCGATTTTGTGAAGTGTGGGTTGGAATAGAATACGAGATTAGTTTACCTGTATTCGATTATTTTTAGAATTCTATATAGGTTTCTCGACAATGTTAATTATAGCTTGGGACTGTTAACTGTTTGTGAAATGAACATGAAAACTTTGAATTATTGACTTACGCGACAAAAATAGTTATCAAAACTAAGAAGAAAATTGCTGCCCGTTCTCGTTCTAGTGAGTTCGAGTTACCTAGATGAAAAATGCCTCTATTCTAAAGCTAGAAAATATGTAATAGACGTGGTGGTGGTGGACGTAATTATTTTTGTAATAGACGTGGTTTGGCTAGTTTTTTTTTATTAGCCATTAATGTCCCACTGCTGGGCAAAGGCCTCCTTACTTTATTTCCACTTCTCTCTGTGCAGACCTGCCAAGGACCAATCTTTATTAAAAGAGTCCAGCACCCTAATTGGGTAACAATCAACCAATCACAATGTAACTCATTTTGAAAGGTATTGCTAATCCATTGCTCGAAAATTTTTGATTCGTGTTCGATAAATGTACTCACATTTTTCGAACATTAATAATCTAATAATAATAGCCTCCCGACCAGTTTCGGAACATTAGGAATCAATGGATTAGCAATATCTTTCAAAATGATTCAGATTTTCAAGATGATTCAGATTCAGACATTCATTGCGTTATTTACGTCGTCGAGCTCGACAACGTAAATAGCTATGAATGCTGTTGAATTGTCAAAATTAAACCTATTGCTACTTTTAGTGAGTTACGAAATTACCCCGCAGCTCCTCATCATTGGTTAGTTACTAGTCTTAATTATTTGAACCAGATTCTATAGGTAAAAGAATGTCAATATCATTATCGTAGCCTTCTACAAAATCAAAATGATCAGATATCTAAACATAGAAATCTTATACAGCCAGTCGCATATCAGTTCCGATATACTTTCGATACGATCAAATAAACAAGTGACATTGTATTTCAGTCACAATATACCGTAACGTGTGTAAGTGTGACACGATGACCTATTTACCCCGGTCTACAACTTGAACGGAATGACAGCTGTTAAATACCGACATGGTACGTTTGTTTATTTATCAGGTTGCTAAGTGGGTGGCGACGCGGCGACGTGGGAAACGTTTTAGTTCGAGAAACTTGATAGTTTCTTGAATAGATCGGTGTGGGGAATAGTGGTGATGTTGTTTTTCATAGTAATTGGATAATATTTAAGGGCGCATGATAACCTTTACCAGAAGTGGCCATAATATTATTGGAAAAACCCCTTTTTGGGGGCCCCTTTTGGAAAAACCCCCAATTTTATTTTTTTGAATTTTTATTTTGTGTAAAGTGCCTTTAAAGTGCCTATTTGAAATAAATGATTTGATTTTGGCTTTAGTTGTTTAGTAGCTTGAATATCATCAGGATTGTGAGTGTATTAAAGCAGTTCGTCGTGGACGGGATACAACAGCGGCTCCCCTGACATCATCCGTCATCAGAACACAGCCGCCACGCAATCATAGATGAGACACGGCTAGAGTGACTGTCACCAGCCAGTGTCACTCTTATCCGACCTCTTCGGTAGTGGTTTTAGTAACTTCATAGTAAAACTAGACGGCGCCACTTGCTGCGTCGTCATATTTAGCTTTAGGCATCAAATATCGTAAACCTATGGAACATTTTTTTTCATATTTACCATTTTTTTACACTTAAAAATAAGTTTTTTGATAAAAACTAAAATACACAACTTTTAGCCCCTCATTTAGTCTACCTAGTGACTTTTTAAGACTCGGCTGATATACTTAAATTAACTTTCCTTTCATACCTACTAAATACCTCCAGACCGAAATTCAGCCATGGCGAGCAATCTCAGCGGAGGCCTCCGTTCGGCGCGGGTGATATTGTACTGCACAAGTGTGTGCGCAGACAGACCCTCATTCTGATTGTCCGATGGCACGGCAATCCGACACGACCGGAGAGGGATAGGCGCAGGAACAATGGCTTAACGTGCTTTCTTAGGCACGGGGGTATCATACCACCAGCTTCCAAACTCCGGGCTTTTACTAAGATATTCCTGATGGAAAAACCCAATAAGACTTTCGCCCGACCCGGGAATCGAACACAGGACCCCACGCTAGGCAGTCCAGCGGGCTACTAATTAAACTGTCGGTTGTACTCGTAAAATTTCATTTTTTAAGCCCCATAAAACTGCAAGCCACAAACTAGCACCTTGGAAATTAATAATAATAATAATAATCTTTGTTCATTCAGACTACAATGGTCTATATAGTGTTAGTAACAAAAATAGCTTAGCCTATGTTAGTACTTAATAACTAAAACAGAACGAGTCTGGTTTGTAATGGCCCACACTAGCGGACTATCTGCCCGGGCGGCTAATGATTAATAATAATAACCCACATCCCTCATAACAGTCACGTAAAAATAACAAATTGTCTTATCAAAAATACTTACATGTAACAGTTACTTTATAACAGCGATATAAGGAAGCGTTTGGTCTATAAACTACTTTTAACGGCCCCTTAACAACGCGTTTAAGTTAAATATGTCTGAAACTATAAGAAACCTCCGATTTATTAGTTCTGTCACGAAGCTCTTATCAGTGTCGGAATCTGAACAAATTATACTGCATTGCGGTTGAATCAATTATTTTATGTTTTTATAAGAATATTTTGCAGGTCTGCAAAAAAAAGGTCAAAGGTGCAACACTGTCATCCTTGACTAGCCTTGCACGTAAATAGGGTAGTTGCCTGGGTATAAAAATAATAATTATAATTAGTCCGTCAGTTAGATTATCGAAAAATAATGGACACGTATTTTTTCTTTTGTCAATCAAACAAAAAATGACAAAGATAAAGCGTGTAAAAATTTTAGAGTGGGGGGCCGTGACGTCACTTGCTTGCAAAAGTGTCGCAAGCAAGCGACGTCACGCGGAACTTTAATGGGCGATATCTTCATAATTTTTTATATAATTGACAAAAGAAAGCCCCGCAAATGGCAAGGGCCTTGGAGAGATGTCAGCGTAGTTGACGGGGCCCGACAGGGCCGAAGCCTGCCGGGGTACCGGGATCGTCCGAAAGGGTTACCGCTGCCCTGGTACATAAAGGGCTAAGGAAGGAACACGGGTGGGTTTTAGTCAGTAAGAGTCTGACACTCCCTTCTGCTCCACCCAGAGCGGGAGGGGTCATTTGATGATTTCCAATCCTCAAAAAAAAAAAAAAAAAAAGCAAGCGACGTCACGCAGAACTTTAATGGGCGATATCTTCATAATTTTTTATATAATTGACAAAAGAAAGCCCCGCAAATGGCAAGGGCCTTGGAGAGACCTCTAATTACAAGTCAATCTGTCCAGCTTTTTGCCAACTATGTTGGGGTCAGCTTCCAGTCTAACCGAATGCAGCTGAATACCAGTATTTTACATGGAGCGACTGCCTATCCAACGTCCACAACCCAGTTACTGGGTAATACGATACCCCTTGGTAAGACTCGTTGTCAGACTTTCGGGCTACTGACAATCCATAACGACTGTCAAAGATCCATGAATGACAGCCGGGACCAACGGGGTTGAGGGGAAAAAGGAGAAGGAGGCATTTTGCCCTGCAGTGGAACAATACAGGCTAGTTATAATTATTATTCTGCCCTGAAGGGCAGATTAGTCCAATCTCCTTTATGCCGCAAACACCAATAGTCATCATTCTCCTGACAAACACCATTAGTTTATTCCAATTTATTCGTGGTCGGCGAAACATGTCTTTTTCTTTCATACTCCTCTATTAGCCGCCATCTCGACAGTCACCCCCTTTCTAACCATATCATCATTCACACAGTCCATCCATCGTTTCTTTGGTCTTCCCCTACTCTTATAGTCATCCACATTCATACTCAAAACTTTCCTCAAGACAATTTCCTCATTCCTCTGTAACACATGCCCATACCATGACAACCGGTTTCCTCACAACTTTTCAGTTACCGGTGCAACTTTCAAACTTCCTCTTATATACTCATTTCTTATTCTATCCATTCGTGTAACACCACACATCCCTCTCAGCATTCTCATCTCAGCTGCATGCAACTGCCTTTCATTAATCCGTTTTGTGGCCCAACATTCTGATCCATTAGTAAACACCATTAGTATCACGTAGAAATAAACTAAATAAATATTGTGTGCGAAACGAGTATTTTTAATTTTAAAATCGTTCAAATTTACCTAACGTTTACCCTACGCGTTTCTACTAGGCCCGCAGTTCGTATACCAACAGTAGAACTTCTTCGAAATGGCCTCTCTGAAAACATAATTTTGATTATCTTCATAGGTAACAACAATGACACACCTTCAGGAAAATTCAACCGCTCACTTGACGCACAACGGAATAACAATTACACAAGTTAATGACGTAACATCTTGTAAAACAAGATAAATATGAGTATATCACATAATCTTTGAGAGTCAATTAAGACCTGATTTCTCCATTGCCAGATAAATTCGAGGAATAATTTTGAAATGTTGACAGTTATTTCATACAAAAACTGTCAAACTTCAATTTTATTCCTCGAATAAAAGTTATATGGCGATGGAAAAAAATCAGTAAGTAATATTGTCAGTTACAACTTGTTTTAATTATTAATTATTTTGGAATAATTATAAAGTTCACTGACTGGTTATTAAAATTTTAAATTTCACGTTTATAAAAATAAAAGTGCTTTGGAATGTGGGTTATATCCTACTAATATTATAAACGAGAAAGTTTGTATGGATGGATTGTATGGACTGTTTTTCAGAGTTAATCGGAATAAAGGTTCAGAATATTCGACAAAGTTATACCTTTCTGTTATGCTTTATACTTTATTTATTATTCTATTTTATTATCCTACTAATATTATATACGCGAAAGTTTGTATGGATGAATGGATGTTTGTTACTCTTTCACGTCAAAACTACTAAACGGATTTGGATGAAATTTGGCACAAAGACAGTTTATAACACAAAAGATTTATTTTATTATGATATTCTTACGGGGTCGAAACTTATGCGGGTGAAACCGTGAGGCGCAGCTAGTATTTTATATTTATGTTACCTCTCCGTTCCTAAACGTAAGACGGTCTTTTGAGATAAATTTTTTGCCCATCTCGGGCCACATTTATATAACCAGCTGTCGTAGACCATCAGTTTACGCGATTCGACTCTCTCTGTTTGCAAAAAAACTTTAAATAAATATATTTTCGAAATGAACTATAATAACACAGAAAAGCTATTAATATCCATATCATAAATGCATTTACAGAAATACATGTGTACACATTCTTATTCCATATCAAACACATCTACACACGTATTCACTAACCTACATTTCACACACAGACCATTTTTTCTACATGTTTATAGTTTACTCTTTTGGTTGTTTTTGTAGTACCTATTAGTCATTATTTATTATTGTCATCAAATAATCAAAGTATCAAATAATACCCACTAAGTGTCTCTATTCTTATAACCATACTCATAAATCAGTGTTTTATTTAGCAGTCAAATGCAAATTATCGGTAATTGTGTGAAAGTGTGTGAGCATCTGTGAACGAGGAAGATTGACCTGCCGTAATACAGTTTTCACTAGTACGGAGGTCAGTGCGAATTAAGCTCAAACAACCGCATAACGTACGTACACAGGTATTTATAACCACGTACGTAATAATAGTAGACACAATCACACGATTGTTGGGATTTGTATGTAAGGTTCCTTTATATTGTCCGTAAACTTTTTTTTTTAATACTTTTACCAAGTTTTTCCTTAACGGGGATGGGCTCCTGCCGGGGTAGCGGGATCGTCCGAAAGGGTTACCGCTGCCCTGGTACATAAAGGGCTAAGGAAGGAACACGGGTGGGTTTTAGTCAGTAAGAGTCCTGACTCCCTTCTGCTCCACCCAGAGCGGGAGGGGTCATTTGATGATTTCCCATCCTCAAAAAAAAAAAAAAAATGGGCTAAGGTGACCCATGATATTCAAATATTCTTAGGTTTTTTTTTTATCATATTAAATAAAATATGATTCGCGACCGTAACAAATTCACGTTGAGTTTACAGTGCATCACTGGCCAATTATGAGTAGTAAGGAAAGAGACCATAAAGTGTTTATTTGGAGTACAGTACTGTCCTTTGTGGATTTTCAGCGTACATTTTATATCTGCTTCACAAATATCAGTCACAAGGAAATAGAATACACTACTTGCCAAGGTAGTGTATTTTATGTCCTTGAGACTTTGATATTTGTGAGTTTGATATTTGTGTTTATTTGTTTGTGTAGAACCCGTTGGATGCAAGAAGCACGGAACCGGTCGAAGTGGAGGTGCTTGGGGGAGGCCTATGTCCAACAGTGTACGTCTTTTTTTCAGCTGACTTGCCAAGATGAGAGCTTGTTCCTACAGTATAGCAATTTTTACGCCACCTAAGAGTTTTCGAACAAAACTACACTCAATTCTCTTGAACCTTAATTAAACAGACAGACACCGCACTCATTACTGTAACTCCAAAACTGATCGTACTGTTCAAAGCTTCGATTCAAAGGCATTATCGTATCGGAGTAGATTCTAAGATGCCAGTAACGTGTAATAACGTCGAGATGCTTGTGGCATGTATTCAATAGCAATGCAGATATAGACGTCACGAGACTGGATCTGATTCCATGTTTGAATAGGAAAAGTGTATTTGTGCACTACAGTCCGGCCGTCTTGAGAGTTTCTGACACCTGTCAATGTGACAATTCTAGTAGCTAAAAGAAAATATTAAATTCGCAAAACACGCATTCGTTTGGATAAAACTGACAGGTGGTAAGAACGGATTCTCTCGTCGGCTTCGCGTATCTTCTAAGTTTTCATATATCTGTGTTTTACCCGACTACGGCCGAGGAGTTGTTAATGAATCTTTCTGGCTATAATAATGTAGGTGAGTTTGTCAGAAAGTTTTATCTCTTTTCCACCCGCAATCTAACTGAACTAAGGACTGTCTTTGGATTGATCTTAATAAAAAAATAAAAAAAACGTACTAATAAGAAATTAAAGTAAATATAGTACCTACTTACAAAAACCGACTGCGCAATAATAAAATTATATAATAATAACCCACTGAATAGAGCGACAAAAATTAAAAACGCAAGTTATATTGAAGTGGTAAATTAAACTTTTATCGATCCTCTTAATGGTAACAAAGTATCAGTAAACTAACAGGCGCCGATTCCCTTGTTCACAAACTTAACTAAATTTAAGTTGAGTGCATCTTTTTCTATTCCATTAAGAAAAGGACAGAAGATAAATATTAGTTTAGTCCTGTCAAATTAAGGTACTCCATAGAAAGTTTAGACGTGATTAAAAACATAGCTACTAAAAATACGTCAATTTACGTCAGGCGCTGACTAATTTGGCAGGACTAAACTAATATTTATCTTCTATCATTTTCTTAATGAAATAGAATGAAAAAGATGCACTGAACTTAAATTTTATTTAGTTTGTGAACAAGGGAATCAGCGCCATTATCAACAAAATTAAGCTCATACCTAAACTGAATTTGGTAAATGAACTCCAAAACTTATAATGTAGCACCTTCCAGTATGACATCAGCACGTCAAATTGCACAAAGCCTTTTGTCGATATCGAAGCAATGTAGCTACGTGAAGCGACGATGCCTTGAAACTTGCTGTGGCAAGTTATGAGCGGTTTTTGCTTGAACATGTCGTGAATAGTCACCAAGAAAAAGTCTGACACTTCGGTTTTTTTAAATCATACTTCAAAATTGTTTGAAAACCGGAGTAAATGTAACATTTCAATAAAATAAACTTAGGAGTCACTTGAATCAGTGTATCAAATAATTTTGTGTTAGTTTCGTTATTTTTTTTAAAGTCAAGTACGAGGCGGAATTGCACATTCCACACAATGGGTTCTACACTAAAGATGGACGGCGCTGCCGAAGCCGGCCCAAACTCAAACTCAAATCATTTATTTCAATTAAACCATTTACAGGCACTTTTGAATTGTCAAAATTAAATAGTCGGTCAGTTAGTCAGAAAGTTGAAGCTAGTTGCCCGTTCCAAAACGTAGATCTCTATGGAGAAGAATACAAAAAAAAAAAAATGTTTATTTATCTCCACAACAACAAAAAACGGCAAAAAACTCCACGGACACTCTTTTAAATCAAGATATTATTACAAAATCCTGGGTACATTATTCTTATTGCTTCTAAATGTGAGAACAATTTTAAAAAGAAACAATTTTAAATATAAAATTAAAAATAAGCCCAGAAAGCGGTGGCAAGATGACCTGGTCGCGAACCACGAATGCTGGCTCGAGGTGGCGCGGGAAAGGAGTTCCCGGAAGGACTTCGGGGAGGCCTTTTCCCAGCAGTGGGACAGTATAGGCTATACAAAAGAAAAATCGCTTTTTCATATGCCTCTCGACCGAAAACTTTATGTATTAATGTAATGCGCATTTTCACTATAATTATGTAACTAATTTTCATCAAAATATCCCTTACGTTATTTCATATTTCCAGTATCGATATGGTCATACCACCCATGGACTCCACGAGACAGGCTCGACCTAGTGAGGAATCATTAGCAAAATGCTTCCTTTGCATTTTATTTTGTTTTTTTTTTGTAAACCTAGCAATTAAAGTAAACTAGAAGGAAACGTAAACACTGTTTTTGGCAAATAAACATTATCTTACAAAAACAACAATGTGAAATTGTTTTACTACAGAAATGATATAAAAGTGCTTGAAATCAAAACATTATTTTAAGTAATTAATTAATTCGTGTGTAGTATACTTTTCGGTGGCAGTGAGCAGGGCACATTGCTCGCAGAATAGATGGCCAATGGAGCCGAAAAGTTCTGGAGTGGCGACCGCGTACCGGAAGACGTGGCGTTGGAAAGCCTCTCACAAGGTGGACCGACGACCTTGTTAAAGCCGCAGGAACGAGTTGGATGCAAGAAGTATTGAACCGGTCGAAGTGGAGTTGCTTGGGGGAGGCCTATGTCCAGCAGTGGACGACTTTCGGCTGAAATGATGATGATGATGATAATTTTGATGGTATAGACTGTGTATTTGCCAAATTAGTACCTACCTTGTAAAAAGAGTAAAAAACTCAGTTACTAAGGGAACTTAATATTCACAACGTTTTCGCTTCACTCTTGTAACCGCACCCTTATGTGTACCCGTTAGAAAACTCTTTTACTTTCTGTTAACCTACCTAGTGTTAATAGTCAGCTCGCGTTTACAAAGTCTATTTGTAAGCATGAGCAACTCGAATCCAAAGGTTCGTTGATTCTGAACGTGTATTTGTTTAAAATTGTCTTATACATATGAAAGGGGGAGAATGCGATTATTTTAAGACCTAGAATACTTTAACCTGTTATTTCCATGAAGAGTTCAGCCATTTTCTTTCCTAAGAAATGGGAAGTAGGCGTAAATTTTTAATATATACATAAACTAGCTGCGCCCCGCGGTTTCACCCGCATAAGTTTCGATCCCGTGGGAATATCGTAATAAAAATTTCGTTTATGTTAATCCTGTTTATAAACCATCTGTGTGCAAAATTTTATCCAAATTCGTTCAGTAGTTTTTGCGTGAAAGGGTGACAAACATCCATCCATCCATCCATACCAACTTTCACGTTACTTTATAATATTAGTAGGAGTAGAATAGGATATTAGCAGGATGAACACGTTTGCTCAGAGTTCTTAGCAACAGCAAAAACGGAGAATAGAAGTAGTTATTTTATTTTATTTTTATTTTATTTGTTAGGGACAAAAAACAGTTACATGCTAAGCTTAACTAAAGATTCTTAAATTAGCACAATACTTAGTAATACATAATCTATTCCATATGTGTGTTACTACACATGTAACCCACACCATTGTCCACGAATTCACAAAAAAGAAGTTAAAAGAAAACAGATATACAGTGTGTGCATCATAAAAGAATGTTAAGAAAAAGAGAAGTCAAATAAATATATATATAGAAAGATTATTCTTAAGAATTTAGTAATTCGATTGCTCTCGCCTTGAAACAATGTTTGGAGAGAGCAAATATGTCGAGCTCCATAAAGTGAGTGTTGTACGCATCAACGAGATGACGAAGAGGCACGCGCACACCAGCATTAGTTCTGCACGAGTTTGTGTGGAATAGTCGAGGCACACGTACCCCACGAAGCATGACACATCTAGGTACTATATAATGTAGACTATTAGATAAAGGAATGCAATCAAATCTATTATTACATATACCATGTAGCATCATTACACCCAGAAGTAATCGTCTCGATTCCAAGCTAAGGACATTATAACATATTAGTAATTGTTCATAGGAGACTTTAGGGCGATGACATTTATAATTCATAGTACGTAGATACTTTTTCTGAACAATTTCTAGTCTATCCTTGTACTTATCATATAGAGGGTCCCAAATTTGAACAGCGTATTCTAATTGCGGTCGAATCAGGCATTTATATAACATTAAGAATGTAGAGGGTCGTACAAAGTCACTTGAAAATCTCATCACCAGTCCATACATCTGAAAGGCTTTTTTAACAATATTGTCAATATGAGCATCAAAATGTAGACGAGAGTCAAGAGTAACACCCAAATCGCGGACAGATTGAACTTCATTAAGATTCATATTATTTATTGAATAATTAAAATTGATTCGATTTATATTTTTGGTAAAAGAAATTGTGAAACATTTTGGAAGACTAAGAAAGAGTTTATTTTTAAGGCAGTATTCATAAAATCTATCAAGGTCCTGTTGTAAATAATAGCAGTCACGAATATTTTTACAAGTGCTATAAATTTTCATATCGTCTGCGTACATCAAGAATTGAGAGTTGACAAAACAATATTTAATGTCATTAATGAACAATACAAAAAGAAAAGGTCCTAATACTGATCCCTGAGGAACCCCAGATTCGACAACTATAGAGTCAGATTCATGCCCACTAATGACAATCTTCTGAGTTCTATTGAAAATATATGAAGCAAACCATCTGAGTAAATTTCCGCGTATACCATTAAAGGCAATTTTTTCCATAAGCAGGGTGTGATCCACCTTGTCAAAGGCCTTCTGAAAATCTGTGTAAACAGCGTCAACCTGTACCCGGCGGTCCATATTTTCAAAGAGATAGTTCACAAAAGTCATAAGGTTAGTGGTAGTAGAGCGACGTTTGACAAAACCATGTTGTTCGGGTATGATAAGATGACGAATATGAGGGTATAGCGCACTGTGCACAAGACGCTCAAAAACCTTCGACAAAGTGGAGAGAATAGAGATTGGCCGGTAATTCTCGACATTATTTTTATCGCCACTCTTGTACACTGGGGTGATAGAGGCTCGTTTCCAAATAGTAGGAAAGACCCCTTCCTTCAAACATTTATTAAAAATTATATATAATGCGGAAGACAAGTGATCAGATGTTCTTATGAAGAAGGAAGGTGGTATGCCATCCGGTCCAGCTCCTTTAGAAGAATCAAGTGACTTCAATGCTGTACGTATTGATTCCTTTGGCAAGTAAATGTCAGAGATACATGAAGAATTATCTTCGTAGCAATTAGACGGTTGCCATTGGCCTGGGTCAAATGTAGAGGATTCATATACCAAGCTAAAGTAAGATGAAAATAAATTGCATATTATCTTGGGATCATCAGAACAGGCATTTTTGTAATACATATTAGCAGGATACTTAGCTTTGCCTTTCTTAGAAGAGACATAGGACCAAAAATATTTAACAGATTTAGGAATACTGTCTTCAACTGATGTCATATATCTCTTATAACATTTAGCGATCTCATCATGGAACAATTTGCGATAATTTGAAAAATACAAATAGTCAGAGTGATTACCGTAATTCTTCCACTTAATCCAAGCATGTTCTTTAGTTTTAAATATTTTTATTAGAGAGGGTGTGAACCAGATCGGGAATTTTGAGGTTTTAGTATAAGTTAAAGGAATATGTGACCTAATAACTCTATAAATAGTTTCATAAAAAAATTCGACAGCAATCTCGGAAGGATAATGAGAGAGTAACTCTTCCCAGTCTACATTGCTCAGATCTTGTTTAATGCAATCGTAGTTAGCTTTGTAAAAGTTATACCTGCGAACCGGATGGCATTTCATCGGTTTGAAATGCACATCTAGGTGAGTTAATATAGAAAAAGGCGGATGGAGGCTATCGGGAGTCACTAGGATATTGCAAGGCACCATGTGAGGGACCGCGTTAGAGATTATCAAGTCCAGTACTCGACCTGAACTATTTTTTGTGTAGTTAAATTGTAAACCATTTATTATATTTATAAAATTAAGTAATATACGTCCCGTAGAGTCAGTGTGACGTGCAGTGGCATGGTTGCCTTGTTGCACCCAGTCAATCTCAGGTAAGTTATAGTCACCAAAGAAATGATATGAATTGCAATTGGAATTATTAGCTAAGCCTTGCAGCATGTCTAAGTATTGCTCATATACTTCTGCACTAGACGCTGGAGGTATATACACGACACCAAAGATATGACGTGTGTGCTGCTGGGTGGCGGGTGTCTGTACTAATACATGTTCAATTTCAGAGTTAAATAATCGAGTTGGTAATATTGTCGCACGCAATTCACGAAGCACTGCAATCAGAACACCACCTCCATCTTTTTTCTTTGTCGCGACACGGTCACGGTCACATCTATAGACAACGTAGCCATCATCAATAAATTCACTATCACGGATATCAGGAATGAGCCAAGTTTCGGTCAGAACAATAACGTCATAAGAGTTACTCAATATGTTCATATAGAGCGTTTGCAACTTTGTACGAGTACCTCTACAATTCTGATAGTAAAACGTAATATTATTAGTAGCCATTAATAACAGTAATATAATAAATCTGTATTATGTAGCGCTTACCTCCCAATAGACAATACTTAAACCCGATGTCCTCAATAATTATCTGATAAGTTATAGATAAGCTAGAATTACAAATTAGTTTAAGTTTGCAACAGTGAATCTTGTACTTCAAGGTAGTATTCAATATTGTACTTAGATGTGTGAATGGCACAATAAAATTAAATAGCATATAATACAGATAATCAAAAATTAAAAGTAAGATTTTTTTTAATGTAAGTAATGACAACCAATGGCATAAGCTAGTGGGCAAGAGAATAAAATCGTATTTGAGACTGACATACCCAATAAATAAACTTATAAACCTAAATAATAATATAGTTAGAAACATGATTTTTAAAACGTCTTGTGTTCTTCATGTCTGTGAAAAAGTTAAAGATTTTTTTCATTACGTTGATACTGTAGAGAGCTAGAAGAGCTCTCCGAGGCAATGGGAGGAATCAAACAAATACGACTCCTTTAAGACTATATTGTATGAACTTCTTCACATATTTCTGTCTAAATTACAACTCACTATTCTAAACCAAAATCCTAATGAAAATATATGACACTAGCTTGAACGTTCGAAAGTCACCCGCGCATAAATTATAGCCGGCCTGCATCATATGAGGTCGTCTTCGGCAGACAATACTCTACAATACTAACTTGAATTTTACCGATAAATAAGGAATATTTGGAATAGCAAAATTATATCACAGGGCAGTACTACAAAAAAACGGCATTTCAAACCTTCGTGTTTAAAACTTACTAGAATAATATATAGGTACCTACTTTTGGTGGGAATTCGATCTTTCCACATCTATTATGTCTAGGCCATGTTCTCGGGACATTTATTGTACTGCGGAGTGCGACGTGTTGTGAAAACCAATTGACATTCAGCAAATAAATTGAGACAAACTACTTTTTAAGCTATAAATTCTTCGTTTACTAGGTCTGCCGTCAGTCGTCTTACTCTTCGAACTGTAACCCGTTGGGGTCCCAAGTGTGACTGCTGAGCTGGAGTCCTGGGTTCGATTCTCAGGTCGGCCAAAGTTTTTCCTTTAGAAATTTCTCGGTAGCAGTCCGGAGTTTCGAAGTTGGCGGTGTGATACCCCTGTGACTTGGAAAGCATATTAAACTGTTAGTCCTGCGTCTGATCTCTCTCCGGTCGTGTCGAATTGCGTGCCGTCGGACATCGCTCATGTACAGTCTGTTGTCAACATTATCTGACCCACCCTAAAAACAAACGAATTTGGACCCTCTGCCTGTAACATTAAGGTTTATTCAATTTATATGAGCTTATCAGACAAGTGCTCGAGGACTCGATGAATAAATACAATAACAATATAGACACGTAAATTTGATCTTTATAACGTTAGCATTAGGTTATATGTTATAACTACTTGTTATAATATAATTAGTCTAATAGCTTATTTTAATGACTGCGTTCAAGTAATTCTGGTCTCGGGGTGTGTGTATAAAACTGAGAAAAACAAGTTGCGAGATCAAATCCTGGGACGAAGATATTGTTTTGCTTTCAATTTAGAATTTATTCCAAAACTATTTCTTGTATTATTGTAAAGAACTATAGACGGATATTTTCGCGTAACTTGAAATAAGTGGGTAGTTGAAAAATAAATATATCAAAGTTTTTTAATTTACCCACCTGTTTACAAGATAACTTATTAGGCGTAAATCACATTGGTCGTTCTTTAAAATGCAAGCAATATTGTAGAAATGAAAACAAATTAAAAAAGAAACTGATAATAGGTAGACTGTGTTTTCAAACCCACATGTTGTTCGTCGCCAATCCAGCATCAAACTGCTAAGCCACAAGAATTTGTTGGGAAAACGCGAAATTAAAGATTGTGTTGTAATTATGTAGTGTGACTTAAAAGCTTTTCAACTTTAATGTCAACGAGATAATGATTAAAATAGCTTAACAAAATGATATATAATGCCGGCGGCTCCGACAATGTTGGGTGGGTTTACCTTAACGTTACGTGTTAAAGATCAAATTTGCGTGTCTGTATTGTTATTGTATTTCTTCATCGAGTCCTCGAGCACTTGTCTGATAAGCTCATATAAATTGAATAAACCTTAATGTTACAGGCTGAGGGTCCAAATTCGTTTGTGTTTAGGGTGTGTCAGATAATGTTGACAACAGACTGTACATTGGACTATGAAAGTGAGGAATGAGAGAGTGCACCTGTGCCTGCGTACACACTCGTGCACTATAATATCACCCGCGCAGAAGACTAATCTCCATTGAGATTAGCTGCCATTGCCGAAATACGGCCTGGAAGACTATTACTTCTGGAAGTGACTTTTTTAATCAGGTTTGTCAAAGGAAAGGTGATGTCCTTGTTGATGTCTATACTACGGTACAAAAATACCGAGCAACCCTCTTCATTCGCACATTTGGTCATCATCCATCTGCCTAGCTTCTTCTCCGACTGTGTTGGGGTCAGATTCCAGTCTAACCGGATTCAGCTGAAAAAAACCAGTATTGTCATATGCAGATTTGGTTTTAAATTGATTTTAACCAGTAAAAATAATAGTCATACTTAAAAAAAAAAAACAAAAACCTTCGATAAGAGTAAAAGGCCACAATTTACATTTATATTTTATACTGAGACTTTGTAACTGGGTAACGTAACAATCTCTGAAAACCACAAAAAAACATTCAATAAAAACTGAAGTCCTTCCTAACAAAGTATGCTTACGCCATACGCTACACAACGCCTATCCTAACTCAGATATCGTATTCAAATCATTTTACCCTGAAACATTGTTTGTAAAAGGGTCTGTTCTCTGGATCTCAAACATCGTCCGGTTTCCTGACCATCATATCTGTTGTACTTACCTTTTATTTGACCGTCAGTTAAACCCATATTTGGGTCATTTGCAGACAATATGGACCTTTGAATTTGATATCCAAATTGTTTGCGTGAAGGTACACAGGTGTTGGACTTTTTTTGCTTTATAAAGAACATTGTTAAAATCCGCTTTGAATTCGCTTAGTTATCTAAATTAAGTATATTTTTACGAAAAGTTTTAATTGAATTTCAGTCAATAGTCCAAGGTGGAGACGACAAATTACGGCTAAATAAATTCAAATAAACTTCTATTATTATCTAATGACGTTCCCAATCTACATACAAAAAATCAACTAAATATATCCAACAGTTTATTCACTATAATAGCTAGTGCAAAAATTGTGACATCTCATAGTCGGCCAACCACTACTATTCATTTGTTTGAAAAGATCGGTTTATTAAATTTCTTTGTTAGGATAGTTAGTTGGTATTGTTAGTTAGGCACACACACACAATCACAATTTGTTTCAATGTCACAATTTTGCACTGGGTCTTTCTGACAGTTTTAAAATACTCCTTTGTACCAGTATTGCCAATGTTTTCAATTATTGTCGTCTCCAAATTGTATAAGACGTGCGAAGGCTGAATTGAGTTACGAACTGTTAATAACTCAATTCAGCCTACGCATGGAGACTACACAGGTCTATGTAACTTCTCTACGATGGAAGTTCTGCAGGCTTTAAGTCTAAACGGCAATTTGGCTAGACCGCAGATGACTAAAATCGCAAGTTCCAAAATAAGTTTCGACTTTTGTCTAAAATCGACCGTGAAAATGCTGAGTCACAGGCGATCACCCGCCGCATAAAGGTCGATATTTTGATGCATAAAAACTTTTATACAAAAAAAAAAAAAAACTACTGACTTCCAAAAAAGACTTCCACTACAAAGTGTTTGTGGTGGCAAACAACGACAATGCGAACCCAACGACACCGACTTCCGAAAATCAAGTTATTTTTAGTGAAAAATAACTACCGCAAATAATAAAATATAAAATAACTAATAAAAAAACAACCGCCTTCCAAAAAAGACACTAAACAGTGGTTTAGTGTCTTTTTTGGAAGGCGGTTGTTTTTTTTTGTAAAAAGTTTTTATATTCATTTTTAAGATGCACTTAATCCACAACAAAATCTCCTTAAATCTTAATGCATCCCATGACAATTCCACTAAGCCACCAATGAAAAGTTATAGGAAAGCAAACGACGCAATCTCGTTTACTTGAATTTTTACCAGTAATTTTGGTTTAAAAATCAAATTACTGAACCGATTTTGATGAAATTTCAATGAGACTAATCTGAAAGTATATCCTTTAATTAAAAAAAGGATTAGGCAAATCGGCTTATGAATAACGTAGATCTGAGTTACGAAACATAAAAAAAAAAATCGTCCAAACTGATAACCTCCTCCTTTTTTTGAAGTCGGTTATGCGCTCATTATTCCACGTAGATAAGTCACATCAGTGGTACAATGTGTAATACATCAGTTTTGGTCTACTTGTAACTAACTATGTTTAAAGTACTAGGAAATTACACTTTTTTTTTTGGGTAGGAAATCATCATGTGACTTCTCCCGCTCTGGGCGGAGCGGGAGGGCGTGTCAGACTTTTACTGACTAAAACCCACCCGTGTTCCTTCAGTTGCCTGTGCCAGGGGCCACGGTATCTCTTTCGAACAACTCGCAGCCCTGGCAGGCTTCGGCCCTAGCGGACCCCGTCAGTCCGTGCTGCAATCTCTTTGAGGCGCGCATGGAAGACAACGCGCCGGCCGTCGCGTCGACCTGGAAGGAGGTGATGGCTTCCCATGCACTCTCGCTCCTTACCATGGCCTGGACCAGGGCCGGACGCGAGAGATCGCCGCCGCCGATCGCCGTAACGAGGACGTGGCGGTGTTCCGCCCAAGCCGGGCAGACCTCCACCGTATGCTACCCCGTGTCCTCCGGGTCCACACAGAGGACCATGAAAACACATGGCCTCAGACTTGTGCCGGGCCACCTCGAGTCCCAATTGCCGGATCCTCTCGACGATTGTCGTAACCCCGCGTCTTGCTACTTCGGCCGCCGCCTGGTGCGACCTCCCCTGCGCCAGGACCAGTGTGTCGTCAACGTAGCAAACCACGCTGACACCGCTAGGGGGTTCAGCGCGCAGCACCCAGTCGTACCCGATATCCCACAGATGCGGCCCCAGGACCAATCCCTGTGGGACTCCGCACGACATCTCTCGCCGGTTCCACTCTCCCCGGTTACCGGGGTAGATGACGGCCATAACCAGCGGGTAACATAATATCATCATATTGAAACCAGTGTTAGGCTCAATTACACAAATTTTTAATTGATTGTTTTTCAAACAAATTTATTAGTTTAACTAAATCAACTACGATTGAAAATTTTAGTTTTAACTAAATATCTTAACCTACGGTACTCCACCTTGGAATTTGCCAAAGAGCAATGGAACGCAGCATTCTCGGTGTAAAAGACAGGACAGAATTCGGAACACCACGCTGCGTTCCAAAATCGGCGTACTGTATGTAGGAAAGAACGCTACCAGGCTTAAATGGAATTGGGCGAGTCACATCAGCCGCATGAATGATGACCGCTGGGCAAAAAGTCACACAAAGGGGGCCTGAAGATAGACGGCGTCGCCGAGGCCGGCCCAGAAAGAGATGGCGAGATGAACTGGACGCGTACCGCGAGGGCTGGTTCGAGGTGGCGCGGAAAAAGAGGTCCTGGAAGAATTAGGAGAGGCCTTTGCTCAGCAGTATAGACAAACAAAAAAAATACAAATATTCAATGAACAATTTCAGTTTTTAGTAAAACAAAAATCAATAGTCATTTATTCAAAGTAGGCTGAGAATCAGCACTTTTCGAACGTCAAAATTACAAAAGACGGTCCTCCAAAAACGCCCGCCCTTCACCACTTCCTAGTGCTATCGCTGGGAGGAAATACTAAAATATATAAATTAGTAAAATATAAATTAGTTAATACTAAAACTAATCTATCTTTTTAAGGGACATAATTAAATGCGCGTCAAACTAGTTTTTGCATTTCACAAGGATAAGGAACTTTCTGTAAATTATTAAGCTTTTTTTTTTAATTTTTGTGTTTTTTTTAATTATCTGATCCTTCAAAGTTTGACGGCGGAAAATTCCCATGGTGATCTTTTTATTACGAATTGATCTTTCTGACTTTCAATTGTTGTTCTAATAAACTGTTTATGTACGCTTCATTTAAACTGTTTTACCCTTCTAAATCTAATCTGCCTTCTTAAATAGATCTGCTAATATTTGCCAAATGGTCCACGGTCATGTGTAGTTTATGAAATTATTTAGTAACAACAATGACGTGTTAACCACGTTTGAATGGAAATCCAAGATGGCACCCGCGAAAATTTTCAAATTTTTCATCATGTGTGCCATTTTCATGGTTTTCAAGGGTGCCGATAGTGAGGTCAAAATGAAAATACAAGATGGCGGCTGCGAAAATGTTCAACTTGATTATTATGGGGATTGGAATAATAATGGTTCTTTAGTGTTACCACCATAGTCTTAGGACCTTTTTATTAACATAAGAAACTCCATTCTAAGTTCTCTTTACATGACTTTGTAGGGTAGTCATTGCATACTAACTAAAGAAAAATTATGGGGTAAAAACCTATACAAGTAAAAAGTTATAGAGACATTTTGTTTATAAGTATATCATTTTGAGTCGTGTGTGTGCCACATTTCCGCCGGGAAAACATGTTTTTGTAAATTACCAAATCTGTTACTCAAATAACTTCCTTTGTAATTTCCTGCCAAAAATTGTGAGCAAACAAACACGGAATCGTCAAAATGTGAGAATGAGAAGTACCTACCCATAAAATATAATGATGAGTGGAAATTTTATGAAATCTATATTTTAATATTTTGTATCAGTATACCGATACTAATAATAAAGCTGAAGAATTTGTTTGCTTGTTGACATGCGCTAGTCCCTGGAACTACCGGCTGGATTAAAAAAAAATTTTTTTTTTCATTTGATACCCCAATTCTTGAGGAAGGTTATAAGCTATTTAACGTTACGCTATGGCGCTTAGGAATCGAGCAAAATGAAAAAAAAAAAGCGAAAATGAAGTAACAGCGATGGGATGCGGTGCGATGCGACACGGTGGGAAGTCGTAGGCAGAAGCCAGTGTAAAAATAAATACGATGTGACACATGGGCTTTTAGAAACAAATCATAAGTTAAAATAATATTGTTACAAGCTTCGGGGTTCGTGACAATACTGCCGATATAAATTACCAAAAATTACACTTTAATTAAACAGCACTAATAACTACTCAAACACGCTAATTATAAAACACAATTGCACTTAAGTCGCACTTGAAGACCGCGATGTATTCACTTGTATCGCTTATCCAACTCCGACCCGGTCGTTTTTTTTTTTTTTTTTTTTATATATTTGGCATCTCGTAGTTGCCCTTGAGAGGTCGTGACTACTTAACCGGACTATCCTGTGGTTGCCTTAAGAAATCTTAAAGCCTCCAGCCGGGGCTACGACCCGGTCGTGGCTCATCCCAGCCTTATATAGTGCCGCAGATAGTTCTAGAACCTTCTATTGTATAAACATCTAGAATGTTCGAGTACATACCGGCCCCGACTGACCAGATGTTGATAGTTCTAGAAAGTTCTAGCATCGAAACTAGAAGGATCTTGACTCTATTAGTTCTGCTACTCGATATTAGATGGCGCTAGTGGTAACTAATGTCACCACGTACCAGGCATTAATTGTGGCATGCAACAATACTTTAGTTAGTTAGTCTTTTAGTATTATAATATTAATAGCAGCCCCCGCGGTTGCACCCGCATAAGTTTTGATCCCGTGGGAACATCAGCATAAAATGTATCCTACGTGTTAATCCTGGTTATAAAATATTTGTGTGCCAAATTTCATCCAAATCCGTTCAGTAGTTTTTGCGTGAAAGAGTAACAAACATCCATCCATCCATCCATCCCTCCATACATCCATCCATCCATCCATACAAACTTTCGTGTTTCTAATATCAGTAGGATAGCATACTTTAATTTAGTTTTCCAAGTAAAGACACGAAGTGATTGTTAAGTTTCTTTCTCTCTCACCTGCCATAGCTTCCGACCTTATGCACTATCTTCCCAAAAAAAAAAAGAACCGAAATATCAAAAATAAAAAAACTTATCTGAAAAACTATTTTATAATTGTTTTAATAGGTAGGTACAAACGCCAGCAGGTCAACCTACCCGAAACTGTCAAATTTTCCCAATCTACCTTGAACCTTACTGCTTTAGCGATAAAGTTGAAAATCTATTAGAGAAATTTGACAGAATTTAGTAGCTTTATATGCTGGCGTCTGTACTTAAAAACTTTACAACCCTACAATT
Organism: Apamea epomidion; assembly: GCA_947507525.1. Taxonomy (NCBI): domain Eukaryota; kingdom Metazoa; phylum Arthropoda; class Insecta; order Lepidoptera; family Noctuidae; genus Apamea; species Apamea epomidion. Next base: position 13,421,082 of record OX382237.1, read on the forward strand.
TGCATAGATGGGAATTACAAATGCAACACATATTTTCATAATCTCTTAACTATTTACGGAAACGTGCTTAGAATGGCAATGCTAATTCTTTGGCCAAAAACGACCCAGCCGTCTTGTGACGTGAAGTGTCGACCAGCCGGCGAGAAATTTCCTTAAAAAGAAGACACGCCAGGTCCTCAATTAGTTGTGTGGGGGTTTTCTCGTCGTTGACGGATACCTTGATAGTTGTTGTAGGTAGTTAGTTAAGGTAATACAAACCACTGTTAAGTTCAATAGTTTATTTTATGGAAATAGTTTAAAGTTGAATCTGTTTGAAGTTGTTGTTTGATGTTTAGTTATCTGTGGCGCACTTAATGTTATGTTATGGTCCAATGTTATGGTTTGAGAGCAGTAGCAGGAGTGGGTCCCAGTGGTAAAGGCCCCGACTTACGACTTGTAGGTCGTGGATTCGAACCCAGCCAGGCGCTTTACTTTGTGTGAATAATTTCACCACCACTGCTTTCAAAACGGTGAAGGAGAACATCGTGTGGAAACCGGTTTGTCTTAAAACCAAAAATTCGAAGACATGTGACATCTACTAACCCGCACAGGGTCCGTGTGGTAGATTACGGTCCACTCCCTCTCACAGAGAGGAGCCATGTGTCCCAGCAGTGAAAACATTATAGACTAATTATGATCGACAGTCGGAGTTGTAGTTACGACTGAAATGAGTGATTATTAATTAGGTACGCGTAATCGTACTTTTGCTGTATGAGCATTATTGGCTGGTCCAAGTAGCCGTCTTGTGTCAGCTCAAGCGTACTTAAGTTTATCGCCGAGCCTACACTTGAATGTTACCAGAATAACTATTATTTGCAGAGATAACTACACTAGGCAATCATCTGAGCCATGTAGTTGGTCTAAGTTGGCTGTATTAAATGAGGTCGGTGGCTAATAGTTGTGAATCGACATGCGATGATGGGAGAGGTATTTTGTTAAGCAACTTTATAAAAAATATACGATTTGTGAGTGCAGTGTTGGCTGAGTAGTAACCGCCGCGATTAACGAGCTGTAGGTTGGTTCCATCCCCGGCAAGCGCTTTACGTTTTGTAAATTTTTTTCATCAATACTGCTCTCAAAAACTGTGAAAGAAAACATCGTGAGGAATGCATGTTCTAGAACCAAAGATTCGAAGACATGTGACATCTACCAACCCGCACTGGGCCCGCGTGGTGCCTTACGGCCCACTCCCTCTCACCGAAAGAAGGCATGTGTCCCAGCAGTTAGAACCTTATAGGCTGTTTATGATGATGATACGAGTTGTGAATAATCTGAGCGTATACAAATAACACGCCACACGTCTCACGCCAGTACGACTATACGTATTCAGACAAGTGCGTATAGCCGAGTTTATTTGAGCCAACACATTCCATCCACTTGCAAATTGTGCACGTGTGAATTTCACTATCTGGACAAGCTCTTCGATTCCTAAATTGAGTTGAAACATTTTGACTGTAACCCGCGGTTTCACTCGCGTCCCAGGGGTATTCTTTCATTTCTTTACCTACTGCAAAAGAGAGCTGTCAGAGCCATTTACAATCTACGTCGCCGCGAATCACTTAGGGAACTATTTAAAAGGATTAATATTATGACGGTACCTTGCAAATTCATTTATGAAAATATTATGTATGTAAGAAAAAATCAACATCTTTTTAATAAAATAAGTGATAGACATAATTTTAATACTAGAAATAAAGATAAATTAGATCAACCTTTTTTCAGATTATCTAAAGTACATACATCTTTTATGGGGTACTGTATTAAATGTTACAACAAAATACCTTGTGAAATATTGCAATTAAATGAAAGAAAATTTTAAACTTATATTAAAATTACACTTTGTAAGCAAGGATATTACAAATTAGAGGATTATATCCAAGATAAGAATGCTTGAAAACATGCTGGTCCTGCTCCATAGGACAATCTCTAGAGTCTAGACAAAATCAAACTGGTTGCTAATGTAATTGTATATAATTTATTCTTTTTTTTTTTTTCTTTGACATTGATTTACATTCTGTAATTACTTGGGGTCGCACCCGGACTTATTACTCCTTATTTATTTATTTTGGATTTTGGAATGTTTGTGAATATGTGAGCACCATGTATCTATCACATAATTAATCTATATGTCATGGTTTCATTTATCCATTTTAATTCTTTTACCTATTGTGGTATAGTAATTTTATTTTTAGGTGCATCGTCTTCACATATAATTATATAAATAATGTATGCAAAATATTGTAAAACAGTTTTAAAGAGTAACGGTGGAGTTTCTTGCCCATTCTTCTCCATACGAAAACTACCTTTTGGAAGGGGCGACTAGAATCAATTTTATTTTATTTTTGACGTTCAAAAGTGCCTTTTATGTGCCTATTTGAAATAAATGATTTGACTTTGACTTTGACTTTACCAGAGGGGCAATTCTCGTAATTTTAAGAACGTTCACAGTATGATCTCAGTCAATGACAAAACTTCTCAAAAATGTAGGGAAATTAGAGGTATTTTTGACAGATTGACTGTCAAAAATACCTTTAATTTCCCTACATTTTTGAGAAGTTTTTGACATTGATTGTCGCTGAGATGAGATTGCGACTCGATTTTGAACGTTTTTAACTACGAGAATTGACCTTTTGTATAAAGGTAACATAATTATGTCATATGTTTCGTTTGGTACTGGTTGAAGACGCGGTGCTTGGAGGAGGCCGATGTCCAGCAGTGGTCGTCTTTCGGCAGAAAATGATGTTTGGTTTAAAAAATACAACATTCCTTTGTCATGACTGCACAGTGCACAGACCAGTCGTATAGTTTGCAGACAGCATAACGATATAATTGTCTGCTATCTTTATGTTCTCAGCTTTATGCGGTTCTTAAACGACTTTCACATTAATGACGTGAAGCTGGTTATCATCTAGCTAGTTTTATGTTAAAATTTAATAAAGATTTAACTTTGACTTTAATCTTGCTTAAACCCGGAAAACCATACTTCGTGACAGAATAACGGATGTCGATAGTATCGTATGCGTTATTCCGATACCTTTTTTTTTTGGTTTCGCGTTGGAAATCCTCATAGACCTCCTCCATCGTGGGGGTGACGGAGGGGTATGCTGGATTCTTACCGGCTAAAACCACCCCGGTGTTCCACCTCTGTCTATGGATGGGGATGCGAGATTCGCATAAGCATTCACCGCTCCCCCGACAGGCCTTTTTTTTTTTTTTTTCGGGTTGGGAAATCATCAAATGACCCCTCCCGCTCTGGGTGGAGCAGAAGTGTCAGACTCTTACTGACTAAAACCCACCCGTGTTCCTTCCTTAGCCCTTTATGTACCAGGGCAGCGGTAACCCTTTCGGACGATCCCGCTACCCCGGCAGGTTTCGGCCCTGTCGGGCCCCGTCAACTACGCTGACATCTCTTTGAGGCCCCCGACAGGCCTTGACCCAGTCAGTTGCAGTTCCTTAGCGGGTCCCACCTCCCCGTGCGGCCATTCCCTCAATCGCCGCACCCACTACCGAGTGACGCGCGTGGAACACTGCGGCGCCAACTCAGGCCTGTCTGGTCGGACGACGGACGCCCCTAGTCCGCCGTCCGCAGGCAACCTCTCATGGAGGTCGCAGATCGGTTTGCGCAGATCGATTTCCATCTTCTACGGGGTCTGCCGCGACGCCTTGTAGTTGTGTCAGGACTCCAGCATAATCAGCCTATATACCTACTGCTGGGACACAGGCCTCATCTCAGTGAGAGGAAGTGGGCCGTGATCCACCACTTGTGGGCCCAGTGCGGGTTGGCAGATGTAACATTTAAAGATATTTTTTTTTCTCTAAAATTTATATCATTAAGTACTCCAAAAAACAAAACATGGCAGTTGCAGTTATATATTATATTACAAAAAAGAATTGGACTAGTATCATTTATCAGGATTTAGTACCAGGGAGAAAACAGGAAAACGTTGGTATGGAATGAACGCCAAAGACCACGTGACCGCATTTCCTTTTAACAACTTTACTCAAACGCACGTTGAAAACTATGTAGTAAAAGCTTACGTACAGGGAGCCTATTCCAAAGTGCAAAGTGGGAATGTTCGGATCGGACCGACACATGGCCGAACCGAATATTATTGAAAAATTCGAAAGAAGTTCGGATCGGCTCAGTTGGGTCGGGACCATAGTCAATATTCGAAAGAGTGTAGAAATGTAGGATCGGAACCGACCGAACCAAATAGTAACTTCGTAGCAGGAAACGGCCGAATATTCGGCCGATACTACTTCGGAGTAGACCCCCTGGTACAGGTATTACAAACTTTAGTTGGAATATAGCGGTAAACTGAACAAGCTGAGAGTTCAAGCATTTAATTAACTATACTTAGTAATATGACTGGGTTTACCCAGTAATTGGGTTGTGGAGGTCACATAGGCAGACGCTCCATGTAAAATACTGGTATTCAGCTGCATCCGGTTAGACTGGAAGCTGACCCCAACATAGTTGGGAAAAGCGCGATAACTTGAGCGTTTGCAAAATATCTGTATTCGTTTTGTTTCAACCTTAAAAAGTTAGATCATGTCTTCAACTTTCGCAAGATACTCAAGTGGCTCCCCATTTGACTTTGAAGGAACTCTCGGATATTCTGTCTGCTAACAACAAGACTAAAACACCATCCTGGCTGCGGGAGCGTTTTTCCTACGCCCGTCCTACAGATGCACCTTGCAGGTCGCATCTTAAAAACCTTCTCAAGTCCCCTCCCCACTCCACCGACTTCTACTCTTACTCCTTCACAGTGCACGCGTTGCGATTGTGGAATTCACTACCGCCTAACATTAGGGACTGCCAAACTATTGCAGTTTTTAAAAGAAGAGTGAAAGAACACTATCTGTCCACTTTATCATAGTTGTGTATGTATTTATTATTTTGAATATGATAAGAAGTATTTATGTATGTTTATTTGTATGTATGTTAGTATATTCTCGTAATTTTTGTTTAGTTTTTAAATGAATTGTTTTTTTGATTCTATGTATTATTTTTTGTCGCCTTTGCTCTATCACACGCTGTCTACATCTCTGTATCTATTGTCCTATCTCAGGTATGCTGGAAGAGATTTCTTATAAAATAAGCATCACCTCTGTACCTATTTTTTCTGTTCTGTTTTTCGTTGTCTATTTATATATGTGTGTACATAAATGGTAAAAAAATAGTTGGGAAAAGGCTAGGCAGATGATGAAGACGTAGTAATTGGTCTGTATGGTAGAATTCAGAACTGAAATATTTACCTAGTTTATTTAGATAAGTTAGAGAATAGTCTGGAAGTTTCAAAGCTGAAAGTTCTCATAGGACTTAATTGGTTATCTTCGATAAGAGTTCATCAGCATTCTCCTGTCTTTATTAAAATTAATTTGGCGTCTTTGATATAAGAGTTATTGAGTAAATATTATAGAACAAAAGTTCATTGTAGTATTGCCCATACGGAAAGCTGTGAGTTTATGATTGTCAATCAACTCAGTTTGTCGTACTTCACTGCTGGACATAGGCCTTATAAGAGTTTATGCAGGTGTGTTCAGTCTATATTAAATAAAATAATTATTTTAAAGAGAGAGCGAATTTTGTGAGTCTGTTTAGGTATATGTGGAGAGTAATCTCCGGAACCACAGCTCCTATTTGAAAAGTTCTGTCACCATTTGAAAGGTACATTATTTTAGATGGACATAATCTTTACATTATGTAAATACACTTAAAAAAGTACCAAATAATACTTATGATATACTGTCATGAATTCATGTAAACCTAGTACCTAATTTTTGCTAGGTTACTGCTCAGAAATTGTGCACGTCTCGTGAACTATCGTATATCATGTAAATTGCAGCCCCGGCTTTACTTGTTTGTGTAAAGCCGGCACGGATCGCTAGTATAATATCATCATCATCATTTCAGTCGAAATACGTCCACTGCTGAGCATAGGCCTCCTCCAAGCACCTCCACTTCTAACAGTTCTGTGCTTCCCGCATCCAGCGGATTCCTGCATCCTTCACAAGGTCGTCAGTCTACCTTGTGGGAGGTTTTCCAACGCTACGTCTATAAACGCTACGTGATGGATGGATGTTTGTTACTCTTTCACGCAAAAACTACGCAACGGATTTGGATGAAATTTGGCACACTGATAGTTTATAACTAGGACTAACATATAGAATACTTATTATCCCGATATTCCCACGGGATCGAAACTTATGTGGGTGAAACTACGGGGCGCAGCTAGTATAATATACATCCATGAAAACTTTATACCTAAAGAAGTATAAAGAATTATAATTACTCTAGTTTTCCATTTTCGTTTCATACTTCTAGGTCCACAGAAATGTAACGAGACTGTGTCTTCATGTTTATTCTTTTTGAGTCGTAGCTACCTTTGTCTGTCTGCAATACATATTTGAGTGAGTTAGGCGCTTAATGAGCTAGCTTGCAACGCCAACTAATGTAAACAACTACTTTTAAATACGGTCTCCTCATTAGGCGCGTTTTTGAGGCAAGGATTAACACCGCTTGTTAAGAAATAATTTATTGTGAAATCGATAGGATAGTAACATGTATTTATTTTGTAATAAGTGGCAATTTTCTATAGTAAAAAAAATGCCTCCGACATACAAACTGAAAAATGGCGTTGGCCTAAACCTTTCAGTTTGTATACGATACGTTTGTATACGGAGCCCTTTTTTACTAATAAAAGGCTTGCGTTGACAGCTTTTGGGCACAGAAACGTAAAACTCTAAACAATAAACATTGTAAAGTTTTCGGTCTACAACGTAAAAGCAATTTCATAGGTAGGTAACACTTTTCTATCCCAAACATTTTTGTCACGATTGTACTTAGCCAATCCCGCGCTTCATGCCCGCTTTGGCACATGTGGGTGCTACGTGGCGCCAACGCCTACGCTAAATCAACGCGCAACACGAAACCACTCTAAGTTGAAGTACATGAGGTGTAATTCATTCTGTGACGCAATGTCAACTACATTAGCATGAATAACGACAAGCTCGAGAGTAATCTACATAGAAACGGCACGTATTTTCTCAAAACGTCAAATAATTCCATTTTTCTTTTCCTACAAATATGATTGAATCCACTATCTTGCTTAATATAAAAAATGCGAAAGTTTTTATGTTTGCGTGACTCAATCACGCAAAAACGGCAGATCAGATTTAGATAAAATTTGGCACATAGATAGTTTAAAACATGTGTTAACACATAGGATACTTTTTATCCCGATATTCCTACGGGATAGATACTTACTTATGCGGGTAAACCGCGGGCCGCTTCTAATACTCTAATAGAATAAATGAATTGAACTGTTTTTGTGAACCTTTAATAATGCCTATTATGGGTTCCTAAAAATACTAAACAGCCAAATAACTGCAATCGACATGAAAGTAGCGCTCGCTCGGCTCCCGAGCGATTGTGCCTTTTCATCGGGGTGCCCTAGCTTAGTTATTGCGACCAATTCAGCTCCAGCGCGGTTGTTCACAGTTAAAACCTAACCTAACTCTTGTGGTCGGGGTATCCTAGCTTAGTTACTGCGATCAACAGTTGTTCGCAGTCACTAAGCTAGGATACCACACAGTTAGTGTGGGAAATTGCCAGAAAATTAAAAAGAGGCTCATTTATTAAAAAGTTTGCATCGTTAGAAGCCCAAAAAGCTTTTAGAGGCTAATTTTCCCTCTCACCAAGAGGAGGCCTGTGTTCTGGCAGTGTGAACGTTATAAGCCCATTATGATTAATTTAAAAAAAACGTATATCACTAGAAGGTCGATTAAGTTTTTAGAGGATCAGTTAAATATTTCCCTGTAGTAACAGATATTTACCTTTATAGACTCGCCGCTAAAGCTGGCGGGAGTGATGGATGATGACGTCTCGCTGAAAGTAGTTGCACGAAGGCTGCGCTGACGTTCATGTTCGGGGTCACCAGTATAAACGATTGGGGAACAGGGTTTAAAGTTCACTCATCCTCCATAGAAAAGGGAAGATCCTTCGACCAGACGCCGACGCGGTGTTGTGTCTGGCGGGCAACTGTCCGATGATTCATATCGGGCTGTTGAATATATGCTAGTTGCGCGGTAAACTCTGCTTGCGAGATGCAGGATTTTGTGTGACGTCAGTATGACGCGTAGTTCAAATGTGACGTTGTAGATACCGCTACACCTTACACACACATAGCTGCACGTTGTTATGGTTTGGGATGCTGTCATCATTATACCTACCTAGGTAATGTATCGTTTTAATTAACGGAGGCATTTACAGCTTAGAGCAGTGGTAGCCTAGTGGTGGTTCGAACAAAAGCAAGCGCTTTACTTTGTGTATTTTATTTCGTCACCACTGCTCTTAAAACGGTGAGAGAAAACATTGTGACAAAAATCTGAAGACGTGTGACAATCACCAACCGCCGCGGGCCCGCGTGGTGGATTATATTTTTACCCACCCCCTTTCACAAAGAAGCCTGTGTCTCAGCAGTGGAAACATTACTGGCCGACTTTGCTGTTCACTACATTCGTAAAGGTCCTAATAAAGTAGGGTTTATGGGGATTTTACAGCCTTTTTCTGATGCTATTAAATTATTCACTAAAGAAAAAACTTGTCCAAATTTTTTTAATGCAGGAAAACAGAGTTTGAGTTTAGTGAAACACGGGTAGAAGCTTAACAAATAAAAAAAATTGTGTAATTCTAAATTTGCAGAAAACACTCAAGTGAAAATAGGGTGCCATCTTGAGAATACTTAATCAGCTTTAAACCAAAACGTTTGTTATGAAACCAAGACAATCGTAATGAAACTTATTTACGGATCGCTAACTTAAATCCTTTTTCGTTTATGAAGTAGACGATTGTTATAGTAGACTAAAAATACTCGAAGCTGAGCCATTATAAATAACAAAACACAAACATGGTTACCGAAGACATCGGGTCAGATAATACTCGTAATATCCATGTCAAACTGTCAGACTCCATAATTCATAACAAACAGGTCGTCTAGCTAATATTAACTGACCAGACTATGAATAATTTAATGTAGAGTGTATTCCTATTTATTTGTTTCATTTTGTAAACAATAATAGCATACTGAGTTTTAGGTTTTAATTATAGATTAACACTAGCTGCGCCCCGCGGTTTCACCCGCATAAGTTTCGATTTCGTGGGAATATCGGGATAAAAAGTATCCTTTATGTTAATCCTAGTTATAAACCATCTGTGTGCCAAATTTCATACTAATCCGTTCAGTAGTTTTTGCGAGAAAGAGTAACAAACATCCATCAATCCATCCATACAAACTTTCGCGTTTATAATATTAGTAGGAAGTAGGATAAACATAAACATCGTGAGAAAACCGTTTTGTCTTAGAACCAAAAATTCGAAGACATGTGACACCTACCAACCCGCACTGGGCCCACGTGGTGGATTACGGCCCTCTCACTCTCACCGAGAGGAGGCCTGTGTCCCAGCACTGGGAACGTTATAGGCTGATTGAATGTTTGTGGTGGCGCTTTCATTTGAGTAAATTATTTCATCGCAGTGGCGATGCGAAAGCGCTTGATTGGATTCGAACCCATGAACTCTTAAGTCGCAGCCGTTACCACTGGGCCACCACTGATCTCTGCAATTAAAACTTATGTACCTATAAACAAAAACCGGCCAATTCGGGGTTCCGATACGATAATTTTTAAATACTTAAGTTAATTCATTTCGAGGAAAAATAGCCGAAAAAAACCGTTTCTTGTATTTCCTTTAATTTTTATATAACTTCATTTTACACCACCGGAAGACGTAGCGTTGGAAGCCTCCTAGAAGGTGGGCAGACGACCTTGTGAAGGCCGCAGGAACCCGTTTGATGCAAGAAGCACAGAACCGGTCACAGTCGTGTTTCGGCTGAAATGATGATGATGGTGATTACCACTCCACGAAAATTTCAAGTGTCTTAGGTAGACACTTGAAATTTTACGATTGAAATGAAACAGAACAGTGGCAGATAGACGGACAACGGAACCTTAGTAATAGGGTCCCGCGTTGGCAGCCCTTGGGTACGGTACCCTAAAAATGACTGTCCTTGTTCACAAAAATACAGACTACCAACCTTTACAAAACAATGATTGTGATATAAAATTCTGGTTTATTTCTTTTATCAACAATATAAATTCTCCATGTATTCGCACAACTGTACATAATAACCTACTTACCTTTTATCTTTCTATCTCTCTCACTCATAGAGAGTTTAGGCACCTTTATCTCCTTTTGAAACCATATATGCAAAATAAATATCGGTTACATACAACCGTTTCGTTTCGGTTCGTTAAACAGTATTTGCTTTGTTATATTTGCTAGCACCTTTTTTGTAAGATTTGTGTGTGATTTTTAAATAGATCCGAGGGTTTGGATTTTTTTATCCCTGTGGTATGAACGCTTGCAGTTAAGCTTACAACATTTTTTTCTTCATCAGAATTCTGTTCAGTTCTAAAAAACTGCTTGTAATGTCCCAATTCCAATGCGAGCTAAATACTCAAAATCAAAATATTTTATTTCACATAAACCAACATACTTATGAAACGTCAGAAGTCGCACGGTTCCAATTAGTCGTTTCCTATGGAGAAGAGCCGGCAAGAAACTCCACGGTTACTCTTTTAAAAATAATTGGCTTTTACAATATTTTCAAATTAGAGTAGGTGTGGGAGGACAGCGTAGGCCTGTCAACAAGTACCAGGTACTTGATAAAATAAAAAATGGTCTACAGATCTAAAGTCTACAAGGCCTCCAAAGTCATCACATTTACAAAATATAGAAGAATCTATCAAAAGGATAGATAAAATATAAAAACCTATTAAAACCAAGAGACATGACTGCCATTACAACCACTAATAAAGAGTTGAAATTAGAATTGTCTGTGTATAATGTAAAATAATAAAAATATACTTTCCTCTCTTCCAATTAAATCAGAACAAAACATATTAATATAATAATAATTTATTTAATAAAAACGTTTACAAAAGGTGTACATTTAGCCAAGATTAGCAAATTCCCCATACAATTATAGTGCCTAAAAATAAATTAAAACTAACATATTTTTATAACAGGTGCAAGTAATGATGGTTCGGAATTAGTGTTAGGTAGTGACCGCTCGAACTTGGTTTATTCAAACCTGTGTTTCAGGCCAAACTGTAAACAGTACATTTTATATTAATTGTAAACGGCAGATCCTTACAGTTAAGTTAATTTCCGATCATTAAGTTAAAGTACAGCGCACCAAAACACAAAACGATTTTCCCGTACCGGGAATCGAACCCGAGCCTCCTGGGTGAAAGCCAGGTATCCTAGCCACTAGACCATACGGGATATGAGATATGTTAGGTAAAATAGCTAGCAATATTCTTAAAAATAATAAATAATAAATAAATATTCCACAACTATCACACAACGCCATCTAGTCCCAAGGTAAGCAGAGCTTGTGTTATGGGTACTAGACAACTGATAAACATACTTATATATTTCTAAATACATAAATATTATAGATAAATTACACCCAGACACAGAACAAATGATCGTGCTCATTACACAAACATTTGTCCTGGGTGGGAATCGAACCCACGACCTCCGGCATAGCAGTCAGGGTCACTAACCACTAGACCAACAGGCCTGTCTGTCTTAGTCATTACAATATAGCAGACATCGACTCGTAACCTGTTTCCATGGATTCAGTACATGATTCAGTACATGATTCTGAATCCCCCTGGGTTGATATATTATTCATCGGTCATTAAAACAAACACAAAATATAATATCCAGATAGGTTCTATTACCATATATTTTCAAATCTACTCCATATCTCAATTCAATTGATTTATTTTATTCAGACAAATAAAATATCCATAGAGTAATACACAATTTCGATGTAACATAAGAATATTATAATCAAAACAAAAATAAACAAATAAATAATCATAATCAAAATAGGCAATTTAAAATAACAAAATAAGTAACTTAATTATAGGTACATCATACTAATTTAAAATAATATAGTCAATTAGATTGATTAGATGAATTGGCAATAACATAATAAATTAAATATAATCGAAAATAATATTAATAACCTAAATCTACTATTTATCTCACCCATGCCCAAAATATGGGCGCATGCAAGGCCAACCAATGCCGCATGAATGGCCTGTCTAACCTGTCGGCGACGACGGCGAGGAGACTGTTGCCGCTGCCCCTCACGCGGCCCGCTATCGAGGCTGCCCTCCTGCGCATAGTGGCATAAAAACAGTCTACGCGCACACTGGCGAACATCCCCGACGCGCTGCAGAAGCGAGGCAGCCGCAGCAATGCCCTTTTTTTTTTTTTTTTTTTTTTCCGGATGGGAAATCATCAAATGACTCGGACGTAGAGCTCCCCATTGCTCTCCGCCCGCAGGCCCGCGCCTACGGTGGCCGGGAGTCGTCACGCGGCTCCCGACGCCCGGAGCGTCTCCCTCGGCGGCTGAGGCGTGAGGATCTCTCCCTCGCCCATCTCGCCACCTCCTTCGCTAGCATGACTGCTTCGCAGAAGGAGGTGACCGCCTCCCACTCCCTCTCGCCCCGGACCATGGCTTGCACCAGGGCCGGACGCGAGAGGTCGCCGCCGCTGCCGATCGCCTCTACGAGGACACGGCGGTGCTCTGCCCAAGCGGGGCAGACCTCCACCGTATGCTCCACCGTGTCCTCTGGGCGATCCTCGCAGTGGTGACACCCGGGCGTCTCCTCCCAGCAATGCCCTCAGCGCGTTATTAAATTGAACTCGGAGGGCTCCGTAGGCTTTCCGCGAGTATGACACCCACAGGCTGCTCGTATAAAATGGTACAGTAGGCTCGAAACAAGGTGACTCAGTTCCGGTGGTGTTTCTGTAGCTTCCTTTTTCATTTACTTTGCCGATAACCAATCACAAACGGTGCTCGTGGTTTAATAATGTTTTGTTCTTGGTTTAATTGAGCGATGGCTCAATATGCATAGGGTTGGTGGAAATTTACGCTTAAACGCTCGGTGTGTTCGCTTATATTGCCTTTAGTAAACGGTCATCAGCTGTACCGCAGTAATTGATGTTGTAGGGGAATTCATAGTATAAGTCCTGTTTTGATATATAGCTTGGTTAATAACTAATGGCTTTGCCACATAGGCGCGACGCGACGGTGCGATGTAGAAACGGTCTTTCATAGAAATTGTTCTGATAGTCACGTCCTGGCTACGGGGGTTTATTTGAACTATTTTAAACACTTATTAATTGAGGTACTTTGTTTAATAAGAACTCAAAAATGACACTACTACTGAAAAGAAGGTTTAAACCTCGTCTGTACAGTCAGATCCAAAATATGTCCGTCACTTTTTAAGGGCTATTTTTAGAGAAGACGCAATAATTAATTTATAATAAATTAATTATTGCGTCGTAATGTCAATTTCATTGAATGACATTCAGCATCTTCTTTACTTGTTAGACCGAATTAAAAATGTGACACTGACAGACTGTTATCGACTAATGAAAACGGTTTCCCGAATACGGGTTGGCATGCGTTACAGAAATTTCCCGCATCCCGCATACGAGCCATATCGACCAATGAAAAGTAGCCTTAACATGTATACTTCAATTGATCGTTCCATAATTTAATCAAAGTCCGTACAAATTGATTTGTTTTCATTTCCCAGAAACTGCTAGCCGGCTTCCGAGAAAAATTTAATTCGTACGAGTAGGGTTCCAATTAATGTCAGTATTGATAATTTATTCATTCATCAATAGTCTGTGTTCACTCAGTCTATTGTTAGACAAACACGGATAGTATCTAGATTATTGAAAGGTCGATAAGCATCTATTTTAATACATCACTAGTTCAGAATTGCTGTTCAGAGGGCTTACCATCAAATCTTATAGCAGGGCAGAAAGTAATCTGCACTGCTTTTTTGTACTTAAGTACAAAAAACTGGAAAAACTAAACAGAGTCGAGGTGAAAATGCCAAGAGAAAAGTTCTTTAAAATTAAATTTAGCAATCAGTAACTCATAGAACTTGAAAAAGTTCTACAAAATTACAGTATTTTTGTACAATAGCTTCCTTGATGATATACTTTTAATAAACATGCCAACTCTAGGCAGTCCACACCGTTACCTCTTTGCCGACCGGATAATATATTAATATTATCACGAAATGACCTTCTTAGATAGTTAGTTCTGAAACGTATCGTATTAAGCAGTTACTGGGTTGTGGAGGTCAAATAGGCAGTCGCTCCATGTAAAATACTGGTATTCAGCTGCATCCTGTTATGTTGGAAGCCGACCCCAACATATTTGGGAAAAGGCCAGTTGAGTTTCTTCTTAAACTATCATAAGAAGTATCAAAAAAGATGGCTGCTATAAAAATTACTGCAGGTAGAGATTACAAACAAAAGTAGGCAGCCACATTGTACTTCTGTTCTTCGGGCCCTAATAGAGTACCTGTTAGCACGGGGAGCAATAAATGAGTGGACTGTATAACTAGGCAATGGTTTAATGCCGTCTGATCTACAAATATAAACTTTCCTGGACAAACAATTAATAATTTAAGAGTAATGTCCGTCGCGGTGGAGTCCGTTGAAGCGAGTGGTCATCGGACCGAGCCGTGTCGTCGCCGCGCCGCCGCGCCTCAGCTTGCCGATGACGCGATGATCACGCTGCCTGCGAGTGCAGGCCGCGCGCAAGTTGTTGTGTTGGGTTCGATTCCCAACAGTACCAGTGCTGCGGTATTTACTTTTTAAATATCGCAGCATTATGCCGAGATAGGAGCCTTTTTGGCTTGGCACAGGTCTTTTTTTATTGTTTTTTTTTTAGTTGTGTTTAAAGTAATTTTGTTCGTTTTATATGCTCCTTTTTTACTGTTCGTATTTCCTGTGCGTGTGTAAAATATTTTTCTTTCTTTCTGTTCAATTCGTTGTGATGCTTGAGAAGCAGATAGTGAGTAGGTATAAAAGACTACTACAGGCAGAGATTATAAAAAAAAATAACACCATTATACTTCTCTTCTATCCGGTTCTATCGTATACAATACGGAGACAACAATACGACAATAAATGAAAACACTGGTAATAATAGTGCATAAGACTATTTTGAGTAATTTACGCGGCCTACCCGGACTAAAACCCACCCGTGTTCCTTCAGTTGCCTGTGCCAGGGGCCACGGTATCTCTTTCGAACAACCCGCAGCCCCGGCGGCATCGGCCCTAGCGGACCCCGTCAGTTCGTGCTGACAGCTCTTTGAGGCGCGCGTGGAACACAACGCGCCGTCGACCCGGGCCTGGTCCTTACCGGGCGGCGAGCTGCCCATAGCTCGCCGCCCGCAAGCCCGCGCCTACGGTGGCCGGGAGTCGGCTGTTGACTCCCGTCCAGGGCATCTCCTGCGGCGGCTAGGAGCGCGAGGGTGCAGCGATTGCCTCTCCCTCGCGCGCTCCGCCTCCTCCTTCGCGAGCATTACTGCTTCGCAGAAGGAGGTGACGGCCTCCCATTCACTCTCGCTCCGGACCATGGCCTGTATGAGGGCCGGACGCGAGAGGTCGCCGCCGCCGATCGCCGCCAAGAGGACACGGCGGGGTCCCGCCCAAGCCGGGCAGACCTCCACCGTATGCTCCTCCGTGTCCTCCGGGTGATCCCCACAGTGGTGACACCCTGGTGTTTCCTCCCGCTTTATCCTGAACAGGAACCTCCCGAAACAACCGTGTCCGGTGAGGACCTGCGTCAGGCGGAAGGTGAGGGCGCCGTGGCGCCTCTCTAGCCACTCCTCAAAGAGGGGACTTATCGCCGCAATTGTGGCGTGCCCAGCGCTGGGTTGCGACAATCGCACTCTCCATGCCGCCATGAGATCCCGCCGGAGCTCTGTCCGCTGTGCCGTGATTTCTCGCGGCAGCGGAGCAACGCCCCGGCGTTTTGCCTCCTCTCGCCACTCCCATATGTGGGCGAGGACTTTGGCCTCCAGATCCCATGGCGGCAATCCGGCAAGGAGGCTCGCCGCCTCAGCGGAGACCGTGCGGTATCCTCGAATGAGCCGGACAGCCATGACCCTTTGGGACGCGATCAACCGGCGGGCTGGTCGCCGCCTCAAAGATCGCGCCCATATCGGTGCCCCGTAAAGGGCCATGGCCCGCACGACCCCCGCATAGCCGTGCGGTATCTCGGATAAGCCGGACAGCCATGACCCTTTGGGACGCGTTCAACTGGCGGGCTAGTCGCCGCCTCAGGGAACGCGCCCATACCGATGCCCCGTAAAGGGCTATGGACCGCATGACCCCCGCATAGAGCCTCCGGCAGGAGGCGTTTGGTCCCCCTAGATTGGCAAGGAGCCGCCTCAAGGCAGCCCAGCTCCAACTCCAGTCTGGGAGCCAAACGTCGGGAGTGCTCCACGAAGTTCCACCGGCTGTCGAGGACGAGTCCCAGGTACTTCATCGTCAGCTCGACGCCGATGTGAACCCCTCCTGACGATCGTTGAGCTCCTCAAGTTCTGAGTTGAGCTGCACAATTTTTGACAAATGCGTTCACTGACTGGATAGGTCCACTCCATCTGTGTGGTTCTTTCCTCAAAAGACCATTTCAGACACCAACCTACATGGTCGTCGCATGATCTGACCAAGATTATGTCTGGACGCCTACGTAAATTCGTATTACCAGGAATATGTCATTCTCATTACACAGATGCAGCGGTCTCTTCGTGACACGTCAATACAATGCAGCTACAAAGCTTGTTCCCGACACCTCGTATCGGATCTTATCAATAGACGCCAACGAACGGTTGCTTTGTGGTAGCTAGTCTATTGGCATTTATGTATGGAGCTTGTACATATTGTATTTATACACCATTTGTTTCGATAGTAAAATAAAGGTAAACAACAAAACCACGTGACTTAGATAATCGACTAAACGTAATACCAGTCACTTCAGTTGTCATGCTACGTTACAGTTGTTCTTTTCAATTTAGTCTGTAAAAAATTTAGTCGGTTCCAGTTGTTCTGTTGTTTTTTTGTTTACCTTTATTTTTTTTTTAAAGTTAGTTAGCGTCTGTGCATTGGAGATTATACAGGGTGTCAGGCTAAACGAGGAATTATAAAAATTACTAAATTAGTGGAGAAGGATTAAAAGAGTGTCCGTGGAGTTTCTTGCCTGTTCTTCTCCATAGGTACCTACTACGCTTTGAAATGGGTAACTAGCTTCATCTTTCTGATTGACCAACCCCTTGACAATTCGAAAGTGCCTGTAATTCGTTTCTTTTAAACTAGCTGCGCCCCGCGGTTTCACCCGCATAAGTTTCTATCCAGTGGGAATATCGGGATAAAAGTATCCTATGTAACTATCTGTGTGCCAAATTTCGTCCTAATCCGTTTAGTAGTTTTTGCGTGAAAGAGTAACAAACATCCATCCATGCATCCATCCATACAATCTTTTTGCATTTATAATATTAGTAGGATAAATGCTTGGAGTTTGAGTTTAGTTTATTGCACTTTGTAAGGAGCAGGTCATTTTTTATTTCCATATGACAGGATTGGTCCCGAAGTAAAAATTTATAATTTTTATGAGTACTTACACCAACCCTGAAGTATTTTCCTCGTTCAACCTAACGACTTCTACAAGTAGGTGGTGCATTTACAGTTGTTGAGAAGAAGTCTTGGTGTTAGGTTCAGAGTTTTATTTTTTTCTGATCGATTTTCTAGAGATAATTACTATACGTAAGTATTCAATCAAGGAATTTTCAGCCGGGCACAAAATAGTAGGTTTATGTATAGTGTCGAGTTTCAAATATATTTTTCGACAAAGTTTGAACTTCAATACTAACAGCTGTAGGAATGATAATTAAAAAAAATGGTAAATGGTAGTACGTACATTATATTATTGAGAGGTCAGGTGCGTAATACTCCGGGCGGCGAGCTATGGGCAGCTCGCCGCCCGGTAAGGACCAGGCCCGGGTCGACGGCGCGTTGTGTTCCACGCGTGCCTCAAAGAGATGTCCGCACGAACTGACAGGGTCCGCTAGGGCCGATGCCGCCGGGGCTGCGGGTTGTTCGAAAGAGATACCGCGGCCCCTGGCACAGGTAACTGAAGGAACACGGGTGGATTTAGTCAGTAAAAGTCTGACATGCCCTTCCGCTCAGCCCAGAGCGGGAGAGGTCATTTGATGATTTCCTACCAAAAAAAAAAAGGGGGGGTCTAGAATCATGCGCTAAATACAATTATTCATGGTTACAGTTTGCGCGTCGATGTTCCTGCCACCCTGTATACACCTAGGAAAAAAAAAAAAAAAAAGTAGTAAGTACTCGCAACCGGCGCGGCGTGCGTGTGTGGCTAGATGTATGAACATAAACGAAGCAAAAGTAGGCATGTAAGATCGTTGCAGGTGACGTTCTGTACCTTCTGCATACGCCCATGGGAAGTAAATGTGTGTTTACACATATATGTATGTATACATAATGAGTGTGGTACAATGTATAGAGTATAGGTATGACACAATATAGCGCCGCCCATTGTTTCACCCTTTGTAAAATGTCTACATTTATATCTGTAATTTATATAGTGTACCAAATAAAGGGTATTCTATTCTATTCAATATAAAACAAAGCTCACAAGAAGGTCATTTCTCATTTAAAACAAAATGACGAAGACTGTCCCTAATTAATCTTTAAAAGACTCGAGGACAGAATAATTAATATTTATCAAACGCTGGACATCTTTGTTTTATAGTCTGACATCATTCAGAAATGTAACAGTATTTTAATTAAAAGAGATATTTGTAAAGGTGAGATGACAATGAACGAATTAGATGAGGCTATAGGTAGGTAGGCATCTACCTATTGTTTCTAAGCCATCATCATTTTATTTCTTCTGCAGATAAATATTGATGATGCAGATGGCCGATGGGGCCGAAAGGTTCTAGAGTGGCGACCGCGTACCAGAAGACGTAGCGTTGGAAGGCCTCCCAGAAGGTGGACCGACAACCTTATGAAGGCCGCAGGAACCCGTTGGATGCGAAAAGCACAGAACCGGTCGAAGTGGAGGTGCTTGGGGGACTATGTCCAGCAGTGGACGTCTTTCGGCTGAAATGATGATGATGAGATAAATATTGTTGGTCCTGGCAGGACTTGGAAAGGTCTTTGCCCAGCTGTGGGACAGTATAGGCTAAACAAACCGTCAACACCAACCCGGTTCATTTAAGTTAGGTACTTTTTAAAACCGAAAGTATTGTTAAGTGTTTTATTTATTTGCATAAAACATGGTATACAAAGGTGTTACATGAGTTATGGATGAGATCATACATGTTTTGCTTAAGACTAAAGCATGCAAAATGGTTAACACAACTTATGTTCAAGGTATTATATAATGCTATAAAAGTTATTATCATTTAGCCATTTAAACAAGTGAGTTTTAAACAGTCTGCTATTTAGTCATTTAAGTTTACATGGTAATTTGTTATAAATACGTACAGCCATAGCTACACAACTTTTACTATATTTTGTTAATTGAGGCATTTCATCTAAAACAAGTCTTTTGTCACGCCGATTCAGTATGAGCATACATCTGCTGCTGTTCTAAATAGATCTTTATGTTTCCGTACATACCTACATACATGTTTCATATATATATATATAGTGAGGGTAGTGGTAGCAGACCTAGTTTTTTAAATATTAGTCGACAAGATACGTCCGTTGGATTGCCCTGAATAGCTCGAGCACATTTGTTTTGAGCGATAAATGCTCTGTTATGGTCGGTACTATTTCCCCATACAATTAGTCCATATCGCAGCGAGGACTCCTGTTAATAAAAGACGTATCATGATGACCCAGAGTTTAAGGCGTCGGCTCTCATACATGAAGTTGTGACTTTTTCAATCCATAATATGTACGTTTTAAGTTTAGCTTAGACATCACTGAATCCGTGCCGGACGGCGCGTACGTGTTCCACGCGCGCCTCAAAGAGATGTCAGCATAGTTGATGGGGCCCGACAGGGCCGAAGCCTGCCGGGGTAGCGGGATCGTCCGAAAGGGCTTCCGCTGCCCTGGTACATAAAGGGCTAAGGAAGGAACACGGGTGGGTTTTAGTCAGTAAGAGTCCGACACTCCCTTCTGCTCCACCCAGAGCGGGAGGGGCCATTTGATGATTACCCATTCTCAAAAAAAAAAAAAAGACATCACTGAATTAGTGAAGGACAATATCGTCACGAAACCTGCACTTATAAATTAACAAATTTGCAAACTCCTGTAAATCTATGTCTAGCAAATTATTTATTTATATTATTTATTTTACCATTTATGTACACACATATATAAATAGACAAGAAAAAGAAACAGTACAGAAAAATACATAATAATAATAATATAAAACGTTTATTTTCTCTACACAAGTTATGAACATATTGAACATAATGATAGAGTTTGACAGTAGTGCACGAACAAGGAGCTAACTTTGTGAGAGACTGGAGCCTGAGATAGGTTTATATAAATACTTGTATTACAGATCACCAGGGCCCTCCCGCGGCTAGATGCCTGTTTTTTTGGATACACGACATAAAACAATGCAGGATACTTAACGAACTATAAATTAATAAACACAATAATATAAAATTTAGTAATAAATATAAAACAAACAATAAAAAATACGAATGATTTTATGGAAATACCAGAGTTTGTGGGAAGTGAGTAGCCGGAGAAAGAGTATGAAAAGATGTAATAGTGTATGTGAGTGGTTGTTTGAGTGAGTGTGGTCCGAGTAAGGTAGATTGTATGTAGAAGCAGCAGAGATGATGATTAATTAGAATATCAGGGAACTGAGAACTTGTTGATCCCCCTCAGATAGACTATCTTTACACTCTAGAGAGTTTTTAAGAAGGAAGTGACAGCAAAAATTTACAATTGTATTTAGTTAGAGGATAAATACAATTGTAAATTTTCTTTCTCCGAGAAAGAAAAAGAAATTACGTGAGTGTGCAGAGCTGGGAGGTTGAGTTTGGCATAATAATAATAATAATAAATTCTTTATTTCGGACAACGTAAGATCCACTGTGTTAGTAAATTGCTTATAATTAATGGTAGTGCCATATTATATAATAAGTACTTGTTTATTCGAGATCGCTCCTTGTAGACGACGCACAAGCGAAAGGAAAGTACTTCACTCGTTCATCACACCCACAAAACGTCTCAGAATAGGAGAGTCTATCGAATAGGAGAGCTATCCGCTACTGTCCTCAAAATACTGCTGTCACTGTCCCGCATTCTGGCTATTAAGGATGAGATTTTTTTCCGCATGACCGCATAAAAGTCGTCGGTTCGATTGAGCGCAAACATCTCAGATGCGCTACAAAACGGGGCAGTCCCAACAGCATTCTGAAAACATTATTATATTGGATACTCTGCCTTTACGGCGCTTATTAAAAGGATTCGGATCGTATTGCAACAAGACGTGTTGTTTAAGCACCGTACGCAGTATAAAGGTTTGCCTAACAGTTAGTAAATCCCAGCTCTTAAAAAGGTCTACGGTTGGAAATAGGTAAGGGAGACAGGCGCCAACTTTGAGGATAGCCCGCTGTGCCCTCTCAATTTCAATGAGGTAAGTCTTGGCGGCACCTCCCCAGGATGTAATGCAGTAGTCTATTAAAGATTATCATCATTATATCTTAATAACCCGTCGGTCCGCTGCGTGTCTAAGGGTTTCGAAGATGTAGATTAATTTACACAACCGGGTTACAAGGACTTTTATGTGCGGTTTGAAAGTCAAGAATTGATCTACATATAATGATACCAAGGTATTTGATATTTTCAATCCTTTGGAGATCGGGACAGGAGCATTAGGTGGTGTCGTCAGGAACACAAGCATGAGAGTAAATGCAAAAATGTGATGGAGGATGTTGACTTGACCTATGGGTAAAAGTAACATACTTGATTTTGCTAACATTCAACGTCAAAACATTCGATCGGAGTCACTCACAGACTCGATTAAATCCCTTTTGGGTAGTATCAACATAGATACAAAGGTGATGCTTATTTTATAAGAAATCTCTTCCAGCATACCTAATAATACTAATACTAATCAATATAAGTTAGAAATCGTTGAAGAATAAGAATCGCATAAGCTTCTAATTCTTATGCCTGCTCTATTATGATAAGAGTTCTTTGTCCTGCAGTGAGACAATAATAGCCTGGTCATAAACACATTAAAGGACATTTCAAACGACACTAATATTATTGCTGATACAGATGTTAATGCTCTGTTTTACAAAAACCTCAAAGATAATTATACAAAACCTTCAAGCAGAAGATATTACAATTTAATTAACTGTTATTCGTTTATAACAAGTGGTGAAGGCTGTGCCTTACCCCCTTGACATAGAAACAAATGCTTAGAGACCGTTCCTCTTTGTTACAAGTATTCTGGACTCATTCGATAATGTAATGCAGGCTACTGACACACGTTACGATCAAACTGTTGTGATAGCGACATGGAGACGAAGAATGAAGGTGTGAGGGATGAATTAGCACAAGTATCCGAACCATTCGGTGTCTGGCAGACTTGTGCAAGTCTAAACTTGCGCAAGTATATCGTTACGTGTGTAGTCTGCATTACGGTTTTTTTGTGGTTCATGTAGGTAGGTAAAAGTTTTATTCTACAAAATCACGGAGTCTTACTTGAAACAATGTGCGTTGCATAACTATAATTAGCTAAATACAAAGAAAAGTTCGATAAAGTAGGTATTTTTTGTCTTAAATATCGATTTAGAGTTAGGTTAGTAAAATGACCATTGAAAAAGACATAGAAAATAGCGATCAAAGAATATAAGGGGTCAATATAACCCCAAGTCATTCTAACCGATAATATTTTATTTTCCTATACGGCCTTTACGTTATCAACTACTTCTGAGATAAAAATGATGACCCACTAAAATTCAAAATTGTAGCCACACAAAAATCCAACCAACCATGTTTACGTACTCATTTCGTACAACCTTCATAAAACAACCTCTTTAACGTAGATACAACAGTCTCGCACCCTTATAACGAGTGACTTTAGAATTCATACCGTGCATGAATGTGGCCCTTCACGGCTCCCTCCTTGGCAGAGTGCCAAGAGAAATGTAGGCTGAAAAGAATCACTTTATATTGTTAACATTTACCGGATTTCATTGTACCAAGGTCACAGGGTTTAGCGTTTTGTAAGTGATGTAGGTTTACAATGCCTCGGGTTGTAACTTTCAACAATATTTTTGCAATTTTAAGAACATAACCAAGGGGTATCGTGTTGCCCAGTAACTGGGTTGTGGGGGTCAAATAGGCAGTCGCTTGTTATTCAGCTGCATCCGGTTAGACTGGAAGCCGACCCCAATATAGTTGGGAGATGGCTGGGCAGGTTGATTGATTTTAATGTGATTTTTAGCTGAATTTTTCACTTATTTAGTTTTTGGAGTTTAAACATCGACTGTGTCATATTGAAGGTCTGAACGTTATGCCCCTGATTTTTAAGCTCGAGATTGTTTATCAGATTAATCGCGATGATAACCTAGAACTTTTTCGATTTTAATAAGGTATTCATTTCTAACTCGTCTCATTCGTTCGCACCTATAATTTCAACTTGAATGATGTAACCAATATTTTATAATTAAAAATAGTGTCCATAGAGTTCCTTGCCCTGTCTTCTCCATAAAAATCTACTACGCTTTGGAATGAGCAACGAGCATCATCTCTTTGCCTGGTCAGCTCCTTAACATAACACTCCCCTTTTTTTTTGGAATTACTCCTGTATCGTGCGTTTACAAACATTTTAATTCACATACACAAACAGCCAGACCCGGAACAACTACCTGTAGGCAATACAAATATTTGTTCCGTGCGGGAATCGAACCCGCGACACGCAGCGCAGCAGTCGATCGCTCAGCCACTGCACCAACCGTGTCGTCAGTCAACATTTGAAAAGTTAAGTAAGTAAAATGCTTTGCTTGTTTTTGTTAATTTAAGCTTAAGGAATAATCATTTTATTTACCTTGCTTGCATTATTTCTGTTCCATAACTGAGCAAAGTTCTTCTCATTACCTTATACATATACGTCTAAATTTTGAGTAATTACTAGTCATGTCCGCTCTAACACCTAATTAATAACATTGTGCCTTTAGCCGGGTACCTGCAATGTTCATTACGACTTCCTGCTTATTTTCACACGCGTTTGATTAGACATTATTATTACATTACATCGTCAAAACTTCAAAAAGGAACTGTACGATGCAAGAGTTAAGGGTGGAATTCGAAAGGTTATCAAAAAGCTAATTCTCACAAGCGTCCATTACTCCTACGTATTACAATAGTAAAATTCACAAGCTGGTTGTGTGCTTTTCATCAAGAAATAAATTGAATTTGTTTCCATCACAAAGGGGAATGTGAAGGGGATATAATTTGGTTAACAAAAACAGAGTTTGTCTGTTACCTTTCTCACTTCGTTTTCAGTCATTTTCTTTTGTTAATTACTCATTGTTTCATTGCTATCTCAAATAATCTGTTTGGTTTTGACTTTTGCAAAGAACGGCCATGAGGGAGGATTTTATATTCGAGAATTATTTCGTACTAGCTGCGCTGCGCCCCGCAGTTTCACCCGCATAAGTTTCGATCCCGTGGGAATATTGGGATAAAAAGTACCCTTTTTTAAGTTAATCCTGGTTCTAAAGCATATGTGTGAAAAAAAAATTTTTCGTCCAAAACCGTTCAGTAGTTTTTGTGTGAAAGAGTAACAAGCATTCATCCATCCATCCATACAAACTTTCACGTTTATAATATTAGTAGGATAAAGACTCAACTGCGACCGAATTCTCATAAGGAACCTTAATTAAAGCATAAACTGCTATGGTACTGACTTTAGGAGGTGAAAAACGGGACATCTTTTTAGGGTTAGTCATTTTCAACCAAAGTCCAACAGCATAGCGATTCACAACCATTCGACAGGTTGTCGTACTTATCGAAAATAACACATTTTCAATTATTTAATTGCTTTGCCGGGGTTAGCAAATTAATAGCCGTCGGAAGAATGGCGGTCGTTTATTTGATTTAAACTTACAATATTTTAGGGTTTTGCATTTGATTGATGTTCGATTCGGCACGAGAGCGTATTGAACGGTCGCTTATCTGTTAGATAATTTTTTGATATTAATATGTCATTTATTTTCAGTTGCCAAAAACTGAAGAATATTACTTATCTAGCCATAACCATTAGCTAATACAGTCATAACCATCATGCCTACGATGTTATTTCTAATACAAATTCTAATGAAAATTAGAACACCTTCTGATGGGCAATGAGGTTCAAAAAACCCCTTTTATTTTTATTTTTTTGAAAAGGGTTTTCTTTGGTATGGGGAGGGCACACTCTTGCATTGAAACCAGACTGACATAAAGGAATGGAAGCGGAGCGTTAAGCAAATATATATTTACATAGCCTTTTTCTTTCTACCGTGTGGGAAACCCCTTACGGATACCGCCAGTCTGGGTAGAACGGAGGATTATCTCCTACCGATTATAAACCCACGGGTAAAACCAATAAGTACTAATTTCCCTGGCTTCTGACACAATGTGTCAGAAGCCAGGGAGACTCGTACGATCACGCTGACCCCCGACTCGATATACCTACACATGTAAAAACCAAATTGTTAAAAAATTATAAATGTTTTTTTTTGTGTAAATAGGTTTGTACTCATACAAACACTTTTTCAATCATATTAAAAAAAAAAACTAAAAGGGGTCGGTTTCGGCGTTTCCTATCTGACTAGTCTGAGAATAAAGGCCGAAACAAACTCAGAAGTCACAGTTTCTTTTAAAGTCCAGAAATAATCTTGGTCAGATCATGTGAAGACCATGTAGATTGGTGTTTGAAATGGTCTTTCGAGGCTTTCCTCAAAAGACCACACAGATTGAGTGGATAGTCACTCAGTGCTTACAAGCTTTTGTCAGTAATTAGGCAGCCCAACTCAAAACGTAAAGAGCTCCACGATTCGACAAAAAATACCAAAGAAAAGACATTTGAGTAAGGCGCATAAAGTACTCTAACTACCAGACCATGATTACAACTAACTGAGAACAATAAATATACAGTTATTTTCTATCGTGATGGAAGTACTAGCAAATCAGCTAGGTGGTAGCATGGGCACGGGGTGCCAGGGCAGAAAACCTCCACGTGTGCCTGGGGACTGGAGTTCCCTTCTGGATACGTCCGGGGGGAAGACCAGTTTTCGGGCCGGTGCATCCTGGGGTGCGGGCAGCTATTTCTCAGTGGGATTTTTTCCCAATGAGATCTCGCTGCCCGCATGCTAATGTTCTGCCAAGAGGAACGCTCCACACAAGCCGCTATGAGGAGCAGAGCGGCTACTGTGTGGAGTAAGAGCGGGCCTGGTGTGCACTTACCCTGCCGCCGGGCAGGCAGGAGGGGATAACCCCCCCCTCCTGCCACCGTTAATATCGTAGCCCCGAAGATTGTCAAGGTCATGTCTCTGACTTTTGACGGGGGTCGAGGGTCTTGGCTTAACCGCCCGGACCGCGAGGAAGATTAACCTCTATAAAAAATTCCCCAAACCTCCAAGCGGCGGCGCACCGTGAGGGAGGTAGTAAGCTTGGCTAATGGGTAGCTTGATTTAGTCGCTAGTGCGAACCACCGAAATTTGAGCAGGTAAACAAAGTTTAAAACTCGTGGGAACAATATGGAAAAATTTTTAAAACCCAAAACCACAATCGACGAAGAGAGGAGTGATGCGGGGTCGGAGTCCGACGCCGCATCCGGAGGAGGGAGCACGGGAGGCTCAGTGAGCCCTTGCCGTGCCCAGGAGACGGCCGCTGCCAAGAGAAAGGCACAGAGCAAGCGGCCAAGGTCAGTGGACGGCCAGGGGTCGTCCTCTGACTGGGAACTGGCTTCGGCCAGGAAGATCCCCACCAGCAGGCGCGGAGGAGCCCGAGAGCGAGGCTTAGGGAGGGGGCTCACTGCTCGGGAGGCGGCTGAAAAAGCGAAGGAGCCCGCAAAAAAGGAGGGGGGGACCGGTCGCGTGGTCGAATCAGGGCCCTCAAGCGACGAGGCGGCTGAGGTAAGCGGTGGCCCTGAAGCGGACCGCATAAAGAGGTTTGCGGCGGTCGTGGAGGCCGCGATCCGGGACGTGGCCCTTAAGAAGTTGCAAACTTCGAAAAACAGGGCCATAGTCTCGGCAAAGGCCTCCATCTTGGCGGCAGCGGAGGCCATCCACTTCGGGCCTCCGCCGGACGGCATGTCCGAAATGCGGGCGGAGGTGGCCCGCTTGACGGCTGCCATGGAGCTCCTCCGAAAGGAGAACGAGGAGCTCCGAGCGGACCTGGCCGGGCTGCGAGCAGCCGGCCCCCGGGAAGTGCCGCAGGAGGGGCCGCAACAGGGGCGGCCAGTACCTGCTGAGGACCGGGTCCTGAACCTGGTGCGGCAGGAGCTGGCTGCCTTTCAGAGCCGGTTCTCCGCCCTGGAGGCCATCGTCCTGCGCCCCCCGCTGGCGGCGGACCGGCCGGCCTCGGGCCAGCGGAAGGCGGTGTCGTATGCTGCCGCCGCGGCTGTCACAGCCACGGCCACGGGGCAAGCAGCAAAACGGACCGCCCCGAAACCCGCTAAGGCCACAGCCCCAGCCCCAGCCCCAGCCCCAGCCCCGGTGGCGAAACGGCCGCCCCAACCGCCTCCTGCATCGCCTCCGGCCGACGCCGATTGGCAGGTGGCCGGGCAGAAAAGGAAGGCGAGCAAGGCTGCAAGGGCGGCCAAAAGAAGAGAGAGGCGGCAACGGCGCAAGGAGCGAGGCGTCGCGGCTAGGCTTCGTGCCCCAAAGACCGCAGCTGTAGTGATCACACTACAGCCGGAAGCGGAGAAGAAGGGCATGTCCTACCGCGACGTGCTTGCCAAGGCTAGGGCGGCGGTGAACCTGCAGGAGCTCGGCGTTGCTGAGGGCATCCGGCTAAGGGTCACTGCGACTGGGGCCCGGATGCTGGAGGTCCCTGGTGCGGCTAGCGGCCCGACTGCTGACGCTCTGGCCGAAAGGCTTAGAGCGTCCTTAAATGCGGACGAGGCCCGAGTGTCCAGACCCACCAAGAGCGCTGACGTGCGCATTCTGGGTCTGGATGACTCTGCGACGGTGGAAGAGGTGGTGGCCGCCATCGTTAGGACTGGGGGATGCTCTGCCGAGCAGGTGAGGGCGGGCACTCTCCGTCCTGACTCCACGGGGATGCAAGCCATCACGGTGAGCTGCCCCGTGTCGGTGGCCCAAAAGCTAGCCGGGGAGGGCCGAAGGCTCCTGGTGGGCTGGGTTTCCGCGCAGGTGAAACTGCTGGAGCCCAGACCTCTGAGGTGCTTTCGCTGCCATGTGGGCAGCCACGTGGGGGCTAAATGCACCTCGGAGGTGGACCGCAGCAATCTATGTTTCCGCTGTGGTCAGCCCGGACACAAGGCCGGCTCGTGCAACGCCATGCCGCACTGCTATGCATGTGCGGCAGCCGGCAAGCCGGCCGATCACCGGGCTGGGAGCAAGGCGTGCGCTCCACCCGCCAAAGCCAGGGGCAGGGGCAAGCCCTCCACCACCGCCGTCGCCGCCGCAGCCGCCGCCACCACCGCCGTCGCCGCTGCCGCCTCCACCGTGACCGCCGCCGCATCTGCCGTGGCTGGGCCCTTACAGGGGGATCGGGAGGCTGATATGGAGTGCTAATATAGCACCATATCGCCTCCTCCAGGCGAACATCAACCACTGCGCCTCCGCTCAGGATCTGTTGCTCCAGAGCATGGCGCAGTGGTCGATTAACATCGCCGTGGTCGCTGAGCCGTACTTTGTCCCGCCCAGAGACGACTGGGTGGAGGACCTGAGCGGCTCAGTGACCCTAATTTCGTCGGCCGCCGCCGGTACCCCGTCCCTCGAGGCTGTCAAGAGAGGACAGGGTTGCGTGGCAGCACGGTTCGGGGAGATAGTCGTGGTTGGGGTATACTTCTCCCCGAGCCGAACTCTCGCCGAGTTCCACAACTCCCTCGCGGAGTTGAGAGTCGTCGTCGTCGGATTCCGTTCCCTCCCCGTGCTTGTCCTCGGGGACTTCAATGCCAAGAATGTGGCTTGGGGTTCCCGGCATACGGACACACGGGGCAGAATGGTGGAGGACTGGGCTCTGGAGACAGGCCTGGTCGTCCTAAACCGGGGTTCGGTCCCAACATGCGTGCGGATGCGGGGTGAATCAGTGGTGGACATCTCGTTCGCCAGCCCCGCCTTGTCGCCGCATGTCGTCAACTGGCGTGTCTTGGAGGAGGTGGAGACCTATTCCGACCACCGGTATATCCGGTTCGACGTCTCCGCCCAGACCTCGAGCGCGCCGGTCCGACCGACCCTGGGTGGTCCGCGGTGGGCGCTGAAGCAGCTGGACCGGGAGCTCCTCCTGGAAGCCTCGATCGTGCAGGCCTGGGTGTCACCACCGGACAGGCCTGCTGACATCAACGACGAGGCAGAGTGGTTCCGGGAGGCCATGTCCGAAATATGTGACGTGGCAATGCCCCGGGTCCGGCCCGGACGCGCCCGGCGCCAGGTGTACTGGTGGTCGCCGGAGTTGACGTCTCTGCGAGAGGCGTGCGTGGCTGCGCGACGCCGGTACACCAGGCACCGCAGGCTCCGTATCTGCCCTCCGGATACGGAAGCCGTGCAGGCGGAGCTGTACGAGGGGTACAGAGCGGCGAAGACCGCCCTCCGAGCGGAGATCTTGCGGGCCAGGGGGCTGGCCCGCGAGGAGTCGCTGGGGACTCTGAACAGAGACCCGTGGGGACGCCCCTACAAGATGGTGCGGGATAAACTCCGCCCATGGGCTCCCCCGCTGACGCAGAGTCTCCGGCCCCAGCTCGTGGAGGACGTGGTGAGCGCTCTGTTCCCTTCGCGTGGGGAACATACTCCCCCGTCCATGGCTCCGCCTCCTGCGATGCCAGATGCGGACCACACCGACGACGACGACGATGCTCCGGAGGTGACCGAGGTAGAGTTGAGAGTGGCGGTACGTAGGCTGAATGCCAGAAACACCGCCCCAGGACCCGACGGCTTACCTGGAAAAGCCTGGGTCCTGGCCTTGGAGGCTCTCGGGCCTCGACTAAGGGGGCTACTAAGCGCATGCTTGGAGAGGGGCCGGTTCCCACTTCGTTGGAAGACGGGGAAACTGGTCCTCATCAAGAAGCCGGGGCGCCCTGCGGACTCTCCGTCCGCTTACCGGCCCATCGTGCTGCTCGACGAGGTGGGCAAGCTCTTTGAAAGAGTAATTGCAGACCGCCTTGCCGGGCAGCTGGTGCGGGTGGGGCCGGATTTGGCGGAGAGCCAGTTTGGTTTCCGCAGGGGGCGCTCTACGGTAGATGCCATCATGCGCGTGCGAGCCCTCACGACGGGGGATGCTGTGGCCCGGGGTGGGGTCGTCTTGGCGGTGTCTCTAGACATCGCCAATGCCTTCAATACCCTGCCCTGGAGTTGCATCAGGGAGGCACTCGGGTATCACCGGATGCCGACCTACCTCCGTCGCATTGTCGAGGCCTATTTGACGGACAGGGCCGTCATCTACCCCGGTCACCGGGGAGAGTGGAACCGGCGAGAGATGTCGTGCGGTGTCCCACAGGGATCGGTCCTAGGGCCGCATCTGTGGGATATCGGATACGACTGGGTGCTGCGCGCCGACCTCCCTGATGGCGTCAGCGTAGTTTGCTACGCTGACGACACGCTGGTCCTGGCGCAGGGGAGGTCGCACCAGGCGGCGGCCGAAGCAGCGACACGCGGGGTTGCGACAATTGTCGAGAGGATCCGGCAATTGGGACTCGAGGTGGCATTGCACAAATCTGAGGCCATGTGTTTTCATGGTCCTCGGGACGCGCCACCGTCGGGTTCACAAATAACGGCGGGAGGGGTTCACATCGGCGTCGAGCTGACGATGAAGTACCTGGGACTCGTCCTCGACAGCCGGTGGAATTTCGTGGAGCACTTCCGACGTTTGGCTCCCAGACTGGAGCGGGCTGGGGCTGCCTTGAGGCGGCTCCTTCCCAATCTAGGGGGACCAAACGCCTCCTGCCGGAGGCTCTATGCGGGGGTCGTGCGGGCCATGGCCCCTTTACGGGGCACCGATATGGGCGCGATCTTTGAGGCGGCGACCAGCCCGCCGGTTGATCGCGTCCCAAAGGGTCATGGCTGTCCGGCTCATTCGAGGATACCGCACGGTCTCCGCTGAGGCGGCGAGCCTCCTTGCCGGATTGCCGCCATGGGATCTGGAGGCCAAAGTCCTCGCCCACATATGGGAGTGGCGAGAGGAGGCAAAACGCCGGGGCGTTGCTCCGCTGCCGCGAGAAATCACGGCACAGCGGACAGAGCTCCGGCGGGATCTCATAGCGGCATGGAGAGTGCGATTGTCGCAACCCAGCGCTGGGCACGTCACAATTGCGGCGATAAGTCCCCTCTTTGAGGAGTGGCTAGAGAGGCGCCACGGCGCCCTCACCTTCCGCCTGACGCAGGTCCTCACCGGACACGGTTGTTTCGGGAGGTTCCTGTTCAGGATAAAGCGGGAGGAAACGCCAGGGTGTCACCACTGTGGGGATCGCCCGGAGGACACGGTGGAGCATACGGTGGAGGTCTGCCCGGCTTGGGCGGGACCCCGCCGTGT
This sequence comes from Apamea epomidion, assembly GCA_947507525.1. Taxonomy (NCBI): domain Eukaryota; kingdom Metazoa; phylum Arthropoda; class Insecta; order Lepidoptera; family Noctuidae; genus Apamea; species Apamea epomidion. The sequence continues at coordinate 13,452,784 of OX382237.1, forward strand.
CCTCTTGGCGGCGATCGGCGGCGGCGACCTCTCGCGTCCGGCCCTCATACAGGCCATGGTCCGGAGCGAGAGTGAATGGGAGGCCGTCACCTCCTTCTGCGAAGCAGTTATGCTCGCGAAGGAGGAGGCGGAGCGTGCGAGGGAGAGGCAATCGCTGCACCCTCGCGCTCCTAGCCGCCGCAGGAGACGCCCTGGACGGGAGTCAACAGCCGACTCCCGGCCACCGTAGGCGCGGGCTTGCGGGCGGCGAGCTATGGGCAGCTCGCCGCCCGGTAAGGACCAGGCCCGGGTCGACGGCGCGTTGTGTTCCACGCGCGCCTCAAAGAGCTGTCAGCACGAACTGACGGGGTCCGCTAGGGCCGATGCCGCCGGGGCTGCGGGTTGTTCGAAAGAGATACCGTGGCCCCTGGCACAGGCAACTGAAGGAACACGGGTGGGTTTTAGTCAGTAAAAGTCTGACACTCCCTTCTGCTCCGCCCAGAGCGGGAGGAGTCATTTGATGATTTCCCACCCACAAAAAAAAAAAAAAAAAAAAAAAAAAAAAAGCATGGGCACAACCTAAAAGATGCCAGATGTACAATTGAAGTATCGTCAACCGTATAGGGGAGGACATTTTATGTACTCCAAAACGCACTAAAATACAAACAGTCCATCTATAATGTAATCAGTTTCAAGTGTACCTCTCGCCACTATGTTCCTACCGCCGTCTCGTCCGCAGATTTACGGGAAGGGACGTTATTCCACTACCTCGGAGGATTTAATTTACTTCCACAAAGAAGTCGTTTTTCTCCGGTGATGTTTTTCTCGGTGTTCGTAACACGATGCTATGTCGTCATTTACTGTTTTATTGTTCGAAAATATGCTATTTCAAGTCGAAATTATTATTTGTTATTACTTTTGAGAATAGATGAGAGGGCCTTGTGGTAAAGTTATAACAGCCACACGGGTAGATCGATCAGGTTAAGCTACGCTTGTCGCGGTTGGTCCTTGGATGGGTGACAATCTTTACGTACCAAGACCCCGTGTGCCTCGTAAAGCATGTTAAGGCGTTGGTCCCGGTTGTCATTCGTGGATCTTCGACAGTCGTTACGGGTCGTCAGAAGCCCGCAAGTCTGAGACAACCAGTCTTCCCAAGGTGTTTCATATTACCCAGTAACTGGGTTGTGGAGGTCAGATAGGCAGTCGTTCCATGTAAAACACTGGTACTCAGCTACATCCGGTTAGACTGGAAGCCGACCCCAACGTAGTTGGGACAAAGCTGGGCAGATGATTATTTATATTGAGAATAATGCATTGTTCTCTCTGAAAGTAAGTGTCACACGTAAGAGATAACGGTAGTGTCGCTGTACTCAGTTATTGTGGAATAAAAACTTTTATGATAGAGAGGCTTCGTGTTGTTGCAAGTCATCGTCATCAAACAAACTATTTACTTTTATTGTGTTTGACCCTCGTACATAGCTACCTAGTAACTACTGATTTTATCCCTAAAATTTAGAAAGAAAGAAAGAAAAATAATTTATTCTGCACAAAAAATCTGCACAATTACAAATAAAAAATTATGATAATAAAATAAAAGACATAAGCTACAAAAGAAGTATAAGCATAATCAAAAGACTCGTACTCAAGCATAAAAAAAATGTTCACCACTTTTGTCTATTGCTTGTCAAGGCCCCCTGGCCTGTTCAGAGTCCCCAGCGACTCCTCGCGGGCCAGCCCCCTGGCCCGCAAGATCTCCGCTCGGAGCTCGGAGCTCTCGGGCCTCGACTAAGGGGGCTACTAAGCGCATGCTTGGAGAGGGGCCGGTTCCCACTTCGTTGGAAGACGGGGAAACTGGTCCTCATCAAGAAGCCGGGGCGCCCTGCGGACTCTCCGTCCGCTTACCGGCCCATCGTGCTGCTCGACGAGGTGGGCAAGCTCTTTGAAAGAGTAATTGCAGACCGCCTTGCCGGGCAGCTGGTGCGGGTGGGGCCGGATTTGGCGGACAGCCAGTTTGGTTTCCGCAGGGGGCGCTCTACGGTGGATGCCATCATGCGCGTGCGAGCCCTCACGACGGGGGATGCTGTGGCCCGGGGTGGGGTCGTCTTGGCGGTGTCTCTAGACATCGCCAATGCCTTCAATACCCTGCCCTGGAGTTGCATCAGGGAGGCACTCGGCTATCACCGGATGCCGACCTACCTCCGTCGCATTGTCGAGGCCTATTTGACGGACAGGGCCGTCATCTACCCCGGTCACCGGGGAGAGTGGAACCGGCGAGAGATGTCGTGCGGTGTCCCACAGGGATCGGTCCTAGGGCCGCATCTGTGGGATATCGGGTACGACTGGGTGCTGCGCGCCGACCTCCCTGATGGTGTCAGCGTAGTTTGCTACGCTGACGACACGCTGGTCCTGGCGCAGGGGAGGTCGCACCAGGCGGCGGCCGAAGCAGCGACACGCGGGGTTGCGACAATTGTCGAGAGGATCCGGCAATTGGGACTCGAGGTGGCATTGCACAAATCTGAGGCCATGTGTTTTCATGGTCCTCGGGACGCGCCACCGTCGGGTTCACAAATGACGGCGGGAGGGGTTCACATCGGCGTCGAGCTGACGATGAAGTACCTGGGACTCGTCCTCGACAGCCGGTGGAATTTCGTGGAGCACTTCCGACGTTTGGCTCCCAGACTGGAGCGGGCCGGGGCTGCCTTGAGGCGGCTCCTTCCCAATCTAGGGGGACCAAACGCCTCCTGCCGGAGGCTCTATGCGGGGGTCGTGCGGGCCATGGCCCTTTACGGGGCACCGGTATGGGCGCGATCTTTGAGGCGGCGACCAGCCCGCCGGTTGATCGCGTCCCAAAGGGTCATGGCGGTCCGGCTCATTCGAGGATACCGCACGGTCTCCGCTGAGGCGGCGAGCCTCCTTGCCGGATTGCCGCCATGGGATCTGGAGGCCAAAGTCCTCGCCCACATATGGGAGTGGCGAGAGGAGGCAAAACGCCGGGGCGTTGCTCCGCTGCCGCGAGAAATCACGGCACAGTGGACAGAGCTCCGGCGGGATCTCATAGCGGCATGGAGAGTGCGATTGTCGCAACCCAGCGCTGGGCACGCCACAATTGCGGCGATAAGTCCCCTCTTTGAGGAGTGGCTAGAGAGGCGCCCCGGCGCCCTCACCTTCCGCCTGACGCAGGTCCTCACCGGACACGGTTATTTCGGGAGGTTCCTGTTCAGGATAAAGCGGGAGGAAACGCCAGGGTGTCACCACTGTGGGGATCGCCCGGAGGACACGGTGGAGCATACGGTGGAGGTCTGCCCGGCTTGGGCGGGACCCCGCCGTGTCCTCTTGGCGGCGATCGGCGGCGGCGACCTCTCGCGTCCGGCCCTCATACAGGCCATGGTCCGGAGCGAGAGTGAATGGGAGGCCGTCACCTCCTTCTGCGAAGCAGTTATGCTCGCGAAGGAGGAGGCGGAGCGTGCGAGGGAGAGGCAATCGCTGCACCCTCGCGCTCCTAGCCGCCGCAGGAGACGCCCTGGACGGGAGTCAACAGCCGACTCCCGGCCACCGTAGGCGCGGGCTTGCGGGCGGCGAGCTATGGGCAGCTCGCCGCCCGGTAAGGACCAGGCCCGGGTCGACGGCGCGTTGTGTTCCACGCGCGCCTCAAAGAGCTGTCAGCACGAACTGACGGGGTCCGCTAGGGCCGATGCCGCCGGGGCTGCGGGTTGTTCGAAAGAGATACCGTGGGCCCTGGCACAGGCAACTGAAGGAACACGGGTGGGTTTTAGTCAGTAAAAGTCTGACACTCCCTTCTGCTCCGCCCAGAGCGGGAGGAGTCATTTGATGATTTCCCACCCAGAAAAAAAAAAAAAAAAAAAAAAAAAAAAGGCCCCCTGGCCTTGGTCCTACCAATTGGTCCCTACCAATGACAACTCACATTAATTGACATTGACACAATACGATATTGGTCTTGTGGCATTCCCGTTGATCGGTGGCAAGATCTTGCTCGAAACCGAGAGAGGTGGCGCACTTCAATCCACAAAACAACTGAATGCTTTGAAACAAATCGTCTGGAAGACCTAGACAATAAGCGCCAATTACGCAAAAGCCGCCCAAAGCCTTCCTATGCATACACAACCAACGGTGCTGATCAGCTCTTCTGTATTCGGTGTAACCGGGTTTTCAAGACCATGGTTTTACTAGTCATCAGAGAGCTCACGGAAGGAAAGAGTAGTAGTCGGCGTCGCTGTCGCCGGACACGGTGAAGAGGACTATATACGATATTGGCAGATGATCACAAAACAATAACAATCTATAATTATATAATTCTGTCAGTCATAAAAAAACTGACAGTTTTTCAGTAAGTTTTCAGCAGTTGTTTCCAATGAAAATCAAATCCCAACATCAAGTAAGATTATGCAAATTCTTGACCTCGTCAAAACATGGTTTTATAACATGAATATATTTGCAGATTTTATCATCTATGCACCAACAAAAACATTTATTTTTCTTTCCCTTTGAAATAAGTTAAAAATCCTTGGACTTCTGTAGGTATGTGTGCAGATTCAGTTGAATTTAATTTGTTTGATGTACGACACCATTTTAAAATTTATGAATTTCTGTTTTCTATCACATTGAAAAGTTAAATTAACTCTGTGAAAAATGTACGATAAAAATTGTACTTTATCTAAATAAATTGCGATTTAAAGTGTGAAATAAAGATTTATGGTTTTGATGTTCTTTTGTTTTAATATGTATTACCCTATCCTTCTACGCCCAGTCTCTGTGGGATCCACAGACAAGTGAAGACTGCCATTATTTCTGCATATTATTTTGTTTTCTGAGTTTGCGACTCATTCTCTTTAACACATCGCATAATTTGAATATTTGGAGCAACGGTTGAATGTAGTTTAAACACCTAAAATATTGATTAAAATAGTTTTGTATTTTTATCAATTTAATAACAAACGGAAAATAATAATATTTTCATAGGTAATCATTAGATTCAGATTGCCTATTCGGATTGCCTGTCCAGTCTGAATAACTTGTTACTTGTTACTTGCAACACTGGCTAATTAGCCAGTGTTGCAAGTTTAATATAGCCTAAACTAACCAAGTTGCTCCAGGCGCATCTACTGGCTAGACTATTGTCACTTGTTCGTTCTAAAAACCTAAAGACCTATGGAAAACCATAAATTGCACATGTGTAGCTCAAAGAAAGTGACATTAATACAGTTGGTGAATTGCTTAAAACAGGTGGTGAACTGCAGCTACTAACAGCTACTAACAGACAGCTAGTGCATTTAGATGAGTTTCTTAAGATATCAATGATGAAACCAGTATCAACTCCTCACTTTATTTTGACGACATGGTTGGCGCAGTGGCTGAGCGATCGACTGCTGCGCTGCGTGTCGCGGGTTCGATTCCCGCACGCAACAAATATTTGTATTGCCTACAGGTAGTTGTTCCGGGTCTGGCTGTTTGTGTATGTGAGTTTAAATGTATGTAAACGCACCCGCGATACAGGAGTAATTCTTAGTGTGGGGCAAAAAAGAAAAACTTGCCTGCTTTAGCGGTGGATATGAAAATCTGGTATTTTTGGTAGTTACCGGAAATTTCCTATTAGCGCAGAAAAAACAATTGTAGCTACAGAATATAATTGATAAATAATAATACCAACAGATACGAATATATTATGTATATGTGTTGGTATTTTCCAAATCATGTAATGTGTCTTCTGTTAAATCTACCTACAGACAGAAATAATACGACAATGCTAGAAACTTTGCTTTACAAGCCGGATTTGCTGTCACTGGTCTGTACGAGAAAAATTTACATAACGACTTAGTCATATTCAAGTTTAATATGAACCAAAGTCATATGTCAGACATCTTTGTTGCAATAAAAAGGAGCTATTCAAATTTTGTTTCACTTAACTGGAAATGTTCTAAATGAAATATTTAATTTGTTTATTCAAGTTTTTTCGTGATGTAAAAATGTTGAAGTGTAAAAACGTTGCACTTTGCAAGAGTCGTCTTTGATAATGGTAACCATGTTCTTGATAAACGTGCGGCAAATCTATTATTCTTGAATTTTTCTTCCCTCAGGGAATGAATTTTGGAACTACAAAGCAACAGTCAACGCCTTGCCGACCGTCGGACAAAGTGACCTCTCAACTTAAAATTAAATTGATTATTAATAACTAGAATTTCATTTTCATCGAAAACAAAATAGGAGCAGGAATACTTTTTGCAGTTGAAATGAGGACACAACACGACACGTGGGTACCTGATGAGACGAGCACTTTCACAGAGAGTTTTGCTCCCTACACGTTGTATATGATTTGTACTGTCTAGCTATTCTAGCCGAAAATCAAAGCAAAAATAATATCCCAACACTTTATTAAACATAAACCCTTTAATCAAACCAAGAATCGCATTAATAAATAAGAACCAAACTCATCTCGTTTTACGATGTTCAGTGAGGTTTTCCCAGGAGGTTTCAGGCAATGCATCATAAAAATCTATTATGGCGTAATTAAATGGCGCGAGTCATAACTTTTAGTAGCCACATATGGACCCCATAAAGCCCACTATAAATGTGCGGATTGTGAATGAAATTGGTAGCCGTTTAGAGCCGTTTTATTAGCAATAATCTAGCCACGTCTTTATAATAAATAATTGAATTGGTTCGGTTTGGTTTCTATGCATAGTGCGGATCTTAATTGATTTAAGCGTAGTGGTGGAGTGATATTGCGCTAGCGTTTAATCAAATTTATGTTCAGTACATACGAGTTTTTTTCTTGTTTCAATCTTTGTACTTTTACATATCTATGTATGGATTTATCGGCCAGTCTGACTTTTAAAACTAATCACCTTTGCTTTTAAAATACCTGCTCCTAAACGCTACCGTTCTTCTGATACCAATAGGGCTGATTTTTCTATCGCCAGATAAGTTTTATTCGAGGAATAAAATTGACGTCTGACAGTTTGTGTATGAAATAACTGTCAAAATTTCAAAATTATTCCTCGGATAAAATTATCTAGCGTTAGAAAAATCAGCCCTTAGTCCTCTATATAAAACGGTTAAAATTTTATAAAGAGGTTTTCTATATTATTTATTTTCATACATTTTCGTAGGCCTCATTGTTAACCTTCCCCAAGATAAACCCACTTGACTCACAGAAATTCACTGGTCGACTTAGTTTACTCGTCTTTTACGACAGCTGTAGTAAAAGACACCTCTGGCACTTTTGAAACTTTTAAACCGTTAAAATGTTTGTTTTCTAGCTCGTTGATAGCATTTTTGTCCAAGAAGATTGTTTGCTTTCAAAAGATTCATGAGATTTTTCCAGGTCAGGGCCTTTCAGGCTCCGGGCTGTTCGAGCTCTATGATCGTCGAAATTTAACACATAACATTACGCCTGTGTTCCCCGAAGAGTTAAGCAGAGGTGCACCTAGTACACCCACATATCACCAGTTAAGTTTTTGTCTCTTCATTCTAATAGACCTATTGGCTTCAGCTGGGCACAAATCCAGGCAGACAGACAGGCAGACTTCGGGCTGCTACTGAGTAGTTGATATAAAAACCCAATAACACATTGCCCAACCCGGGAATCGAACCCAGGACTTTCTGCTCAGCAGTAGCGCTTGTGACCACTACACCAATGAGGCAGCGAGACGAGGCATTTAACACAATTAATAAAATAGGTACCTACAGCCAGGGAAATTAATTGCTAAGCAAATTGAAACCATACGTCTATTATATTTTTTATTCTGGCAAGCAAAGCCGATATCGACCATTCTGCTAATGTCTGAAGTGAACTGGAAAAGCAATTGTGCATAGTTATAAAATAAAAAAATAAATAAAAATAGAACGATAAAAAAAACTTCGATGATACAGTTGTACATATATGTTAATTTTAAGACCACGCTATCGCATGAGGTACAACCAGTAATGATAGTAATTGGAGATTTTTAATAAATAAATAAATAACTTAATGTAGGTATATGAGACCCTACGTCTATTTGCCGTGTTGTAGCTATTTCATACACTCAAAGAATGACAGTTGTGATTTGATAGTACAAGACCACTGTCAATATTAGTTAGTCCATAAGCTTAATATTTAAAATCCCTGAATTTTCATATTGCAAAGTGGGCTAGTTTCTATAGGGTTTATTTATAAACGTTGTTTTAACTTAGGTAATAATTAGGTAATTACTTAGGTAATTTAATAATAACCACACGCACATCACACACACACACCACATAAACATACACACGCACCATACCTGAAGGCCAATTCTCGTTATTTAAAACGTTCAAAATCTAGTCGCAGTCTCATCTCGGCGACAAACAAATGTCAAAAACTTGTCAAAATGTAGGGAAATTTGAGGTATTTTTGACAGATTGAGACTGAGATCAGACTGATAACGTTCTTAAAATTACGAGAGTTGCCCCTCGGAAATCACCTCTCTAGTCTCCACTCTGGAATTCATACTCTGAGCCCCAAGATACAGACTAAGTGTCTAGTTTGGGTCTCACTAGCAAATACCATAATATATTGTAACCTAATATTTTAAGCCACTCATGTCGTTTTAACTTGCTGTTAACCTGTGAACCTGCTTACTGTATTACCTGGACAATAAATATTATTTCTATTTCTTTCTAATTAGCGACTGTTTAACCATATATTTTTGACGTTTAACCGTCTCATAACTTTTACCAATGTTTATAAAAAAAGGGCTGAAAATCTACATTTAATTTCCTAACAATTTTTTCACCAAAGCAGTTGCATCCTACTGTAGAACAAACTCTTCAACCAGACTCCACAAGAATGACCAGAAACGTCACTCCATTTAAAAAAAAAAGTTCAAAAGTGAAGTTGTCTTTGTGTTCCGAATCAGTTTTAAAATAGAGACAAAGTTCTTCTGACGTTGAACAGAAGTGGTTTTTCATTTGTGTGAAACCTCGTTAGTAATCTAAAGGGCACTTGACGGAACCCTGCCTCGCGAATAAAGTGACCTAAAAATTTCATGCATATTTTTTGTGTGATTTGGCTTTGCGAGGGCTTAATTTAAATTTTTGTTTTTTATGTTGGGGTTCCTGACTTAATAGCGGAAATGAATAGGAATTCTATTTGCAGAAATAAATTATTGTAGGTATACGTATGAACTACAAAATTGTTACCTTCTTACCACTATTTATTATTTAACGTAATTAATGTCGTTTCCCCAGCGTTATGCCATTTTAGTTGTCTTTTTCCATTGACACTATGAATTATTTCGAAAAATCACAAATAGTTATTAAGCTGACTCTTCTATTTTTGTTTTCTTGTCATTTTAACATGTATACATATTTAAAGTCCACAGTCCATTGTCAAGTCCATTGTAAGTGTACTTAGTTCACAAATTCTCAGACACAAACTCTCTGCTTTTTAATCCCCTTCGGAAAATTTGGATATTTTAATTTCATCTACCCAAACACATCATGTGCTTGACCCTTTGTACCCTTTTCTCTTGGCCGACATTTTTACCCTGTCCAGTTAGAAAAGCAGCTGATACACTCGACGAATGTATTAGATGTAGTTACCTATATAAACTGTGTTTATTGAACTACCCAAATGTCCTTTCTTTTGTATTGTTCGTCGAATCATTGAGCTCCTTACGTTTTGAGTTGAGCTGCACGATGACAGACAAATGCGTGCACTGACTGGACAGATCCTCTCAATCTGTGTGGTTCTTTCCCCAAAAGACCATCTCAGACATCGATCTACATGGTCTTCATACGTATGATCTGACCAAGATTATGTCTGGACGTTGACAGAGACTGTGACCTCTGAGTTTGTTTCGGCTTTTCTTCTCAGACTTGTCAGATAGGAAACGCCAACCTCATCTAGTTTTTGTAATACGATTGACTTGTAAAATAATTGTACAAACCTACTTACAAAATAAAATCATTTGTCATTTATCTATCACTAAGTTTTACAAAAGTAAAAACATCTTTTTTATTTTCAGTCTATCGATATCGATAGTTGGTTTTGTCTTGCGTAAGTTTTGTTTATCATAGGTATAGGTACGACATGTTCAGTCTCTTCCTATGTTGACGATTCTAATCTTCTATATCTACTTTGCTTGAGATTGGTATATTATTAACTGAAGAATAATGTAAATCCCTTAATCAGTATAACATATAGGATTCAAACAAACATACTTGAGTTATAACTATATTTGTTTGAATCCTATATGTTTCCTTTCGAGAGGTAGAGCAGCTAAATTAAATGTACAGCGAATATTCGAGAGCAAAGCAATGTAAACACAGCAGTGCTAATTGACACTTATCAACAGGAAATACGTCACCCCACGTGTGGTTTAGCACCGTAAATAACAATTAGCACATTGTGGCTTGGAACAAAGGTATAAACACGTGGTTGGTAAACCACCTATTAACATTTATCTCGGGTAATATAAAAAACTTGGTTAACGTTGACACCATGTTTGAGATACAATGAACGATGACATGTATTGCCGATAGTCAAAAGTTTGTTGATTCAATAGAAAACTATTTTTTTTCTGGATTATGAGATAGCCAGAGAGACAAGTGACAGTCAGCCAGATCTTATATATCAAAGATTTAAATCGTTAGATTTGCCTTCATTACTACTACTGTACTGTACTTACGCCGCTCGAAAAAGTGTCCACACCGAGAAGAGTGAGCTCACACATCTCGCATGGAACGATAGATACTATTTTCAATACGAGCAAATACTATTCAAATGTCGTTGTCAACATTAACAGAAACGTGGCCATTTTTTGACGCGGTCGGGCGAATCTAACATCTTCTTTAATCTTCCATCGTTGTTATAAATGTGTGCAGCAATTTGCTAGCGTTTCTTAAAACGCAAATTATTAGTGGTGGACTTTCTTAGCCCTTTGTAGTTTTCCACTTAATAGCTGTAGATTTTATCGAGTAATACTGAAAAAAAAAATTACTGTGAAGTGGGTAGTCAAACTATAATTAAACGTTATCAAATAAACTCGAGAGCAGTGATGGCCAAGTGGTATCAGCCCCGACTTACAAGTTGTAGGTTGTGGGTTCGAACCCAGGCAGGCGCTTTTCTTTGTGTAAATTATTTCATCACCACTGCTCTCAAAACGGTGAAGGAAAACATCGTGAGGAAACCGGCATGTCCTAGAACCAATAACTCGAAGACATGTGACATATACCAACCCGCACTGGGCCCGCGTGGTCGATTACAGCACACTCTCGCAGAGAGGGGGTCTGTGTCCCAGCAGTGGGAATATTAAAGGCTGATTATGAAATAAACTCGATCATGCAACATTAAAAGTTATCAACACCAACAATTAATTACCTTTATTTTATAATCAAATTAATCATGCATTACACTCAAAACCTCAAATTAATTTTAATTATGGACTGTATTTTACGAGGACTTCTGTTCAATTTTCATTCGCCCATGTAATTGTCGTGCGTCAATTTTCAGTAATTAAACAAAGCAAGTGATGTATACATAGTGTTGCTCGTTTTAATTAATTAAAACAAACGTATGTACTCGTGCGAGTACATTGTGGAAGTCGTACGGAAAATGCAATTGTTTGAGTTTTTTTAAAGCTTTCGGGCAGTGTTTTGTTTCCTTTGAAAGTAGCGCCTGTGGGGTGTGGTAAAGCCAACTACAATATTGTTGGAAAAAAGAATAGATAAGATCTTTTCTTAGCATATCGATAGAATTCTAAATGAGCTCAGCCCAGAATTCAGCTACAGTTTTGGCGCCATCACTAGCGTCCATCAGTTTCTGTAACGTGCAGCTGCCAGGACACGCAAGACAGAGATGGCAATCCAAACTCCACTTTAAAAGGATAGGATCATGAAAGTAGCGCCTATGACAGAAAAAGTTAGGGGTAGCTGCATTGTCGTGGTGGAATGAGGCATATTAAAAAAAAATAGTTAAGTTAAACCTCATTTACAGAATGTAAGTTTCTTGTCTGTGGCAAACTGACTCGCATCGTCTAAACACTGTTTATATATCAATTTTATTATGGCCCAGTCAATTAAATATCACCCTGTTTGGCTTTGGAATGTGAATGACAAGAGAACAGAGCCAGATCAAAGAAAATATAGATAGATGGATGTCTATATGTTCGTATGTACATCTACAACGCCACTTGCGAACTAGGCATCACACTGACGTCACGCAAAATCCTGCATCGCGCAAGTAGAATTTACCGCGCCGCAACTAGTATATGTATGTACATGGTCCCGACATCAATCGCTAGGTAGTTGCCTATCAGACATGACACCCGACTGGTTGGCAACTGGAGGAGGATTCTCCCTTTTCAATGGAGGAAGAGTGAACTTTACACCCCGTTCCGCATAGTTCTATATCTATAACATTATTATGACAGTGAACAGAGATGAGTGGAAGAAAAATCGTGCTGCTCTGACCCTAAATATATGGAATAAAATAAAAGCAGGTGATACCTATATTGATACTACGAAAACAGTATAATTTTGATGTTATATTGCTAACATTATTTGTAAAATTGGTTTCATCACGGAACGACGTGAATTCTTTGAATGTTATTTTGTAATTAATGTACGCGATTCATATTTTTATTTGTGTTGGTCAATATTATAGTTGAAACAGTATCTATTAATTTATTTTTTATCCGTGTTTTCCATCAGAGAATGAATATTGTGAACGTTATATGCCTTTTAGTTGAATTTTTTTTTGTAGCTTTAAAGGAAAAAGCACACGTATAAGCACTGCACAGGATCTGCATCGCATCGTCTCGAGTCGTTCAGGATTTTTTCCATGAAACTCTACATATACTGCAACGCACACTTATTATATGTATCGTAACGGCATCGCCTTGGGGTCGGGACCCGCATACGGCGAGCCGTGGCCCAGCTTACAGCGGGTCGACCACCCGCTTACAGCAAACCTTCGCCCAGCTTACGTGGGGTTGTCGCTACCTTCACCCAGCCTAAAGGTCACAAGACTTAAAGGAATGATGACATTAAAGGTCATCCCTCATTACAACTACACCGCTCGAGCGCACTAACCGCCCGTCACCGCCTCAAAAAAATCCACCCGCTTGTCGCCAACGCGCCGTCAGCAAGACGACCGCTCGCTGCTGGCACGCCACCGGTAAGGTGACAGCTTGTTGTTCACGCGCTGCTAACCATCCACGCGCCAACGGCTAGTTTTCAGCTTACAAACCGGTTTGCGAACATTAGTGCCGGCCATGAGACAGCCATGCGAGCGGAGCGAGAACCGCGCTAGGCGGCGCTTCTTCGCCGTCGAGCAGGCTGCTTGCTTGAAGCACGCGCTCGGCGCAACGTGTGACAGCTTGCGGGCAGAAAATCCTTACCTGAATGACAAGTTATTTGCTGTGTCGCACCGGTGCTGTTATAATGAGTGATGACCTGTAAGTGGCGCCACACAGCGGTGACGTCATGGTGGTTCTGAGCCGATCCGGTAACTTGCTTACGTTTGTCACGTTTGGCTTGAACCCTGGTTGACGAAGAGCTCATGGGGTAAGGTGATGCTGATCCCATGCAGTGCTTATACATGTGCGTTGACCTTCATCAGTACCTAGATGATACACGAGTAAGCATAAGCAAGGGTACCTGTTGTATATTTTTAACAATAAAGGTACGAGTATGTAAAAAGAGAGGCTAGAAAGGAGGTGAATTCTAAAATGACTGTCTAGTAGAAAATTGGAAGACAAGATGCACTGACCTACTGAAATAAATAGGGATAACAGGAGGATGATGGTGTTGTTTTAATTTAAGACTAACTTCTGCCCGCGACTTAATCCAAAACATGAGACTCAGGGATAACGTAGCTTTCCATAAGTGAAAGAATTTTCGGAATCGGATCAGTAGTTCCGAAGATTACCCCCTACTTACAGACTCATAAATTTTACCTCTTTATAATGTTTTTTTTAACTCTTATTGAGCTGAATAGCGTGCAATAGGAGAGGCCTATGTCCAGCAGTAGACTGCTATAGGCTGATGGTAATGATAATATTTGTAGATACCTATAGAGTAGTGGTATAAAACATATGATGTCAAATACAATACAGTCAACGGAAGTGTTTAAATAAACAAACTGTCTTCAAGAAATAAAATATATTTCTCTCGAACCGTTAAGTCCCTTCGCACTACTACGTTGGCAAAGAAAATAAATATAACATAATATTTGTGAAACAAGCAAAAGCTTTTCCGCACTTTGTGAACTATTAGAGTTCCGTGTTTGCTGTAAATAGAATTATCGGGATCGACCTAAGTAACTCTTTTCGATCAATAACGGTGCTTTTCCACCACAGATGTGCTATATGCTACGTTGCTATGGATGCGTTTGATATCCACCAATAATATTCATTGGTGCACATAGCTTAGCACTGGTGGAAACGGATTCAACTAAGATATGTTTTTTATATGGAAGGATGCGTGCTATGGAGGTGTGCTATGGATGGTCGCGAGTGGTGTAGCTGTGTGCCGCCCTCGGCGCTTCCCTACTATCGATACATCGTATAGCTCGACCTGCGCCTCTTCCTCGCGCAGCTACTTTCCGGCGGCGCATCTTCATAGCACATCTTGCTCGCACCGCTATATAGCTTAGCATCAGTGGAAACGGTCACAAGGTTTCGTAGCTTAGTTTTTACATTCTCGCAGCATAGCTGCATAGCACATCTCTGGTGGAAAGGCACCCTAACCCTACCTGTGGTCGAAAGTCAGATTTTTATTTAATTTTATTATTTATGTACTCACAGTAAAATACATAGAGATACGACATAATTTCTGCTCTCAAAACGGTGAAAGAAAACATCGAGAGGAAACAAACATGCACGCAGGCATGTCTTAGAACCAAGAATTCGAAGACGTGACATCTACCAATTCGCACTGGGCCCACGTGGTGGATCACGGTCCACTCCCTTTACGTTACGTTATAGCTAATGATGATGAAAATGACGACATAATTATAATTGACTTGACCTTGGAAACAGTTTTGTTCATATTTAAAAAAACATCGTATTCTATTTGTAAAGTCCTTGTCATTGTAACTCCTCTTCTTCATTTCGTGTCGATGGTAGAAGAAGAAAAAACATTTATTCGCGGCAAACACGTCGCATAAAAAAAAACCTAAAACTATTTAAAAAAAAATATTGAAAAAATAGCCATAAATAGAACAGAAAAGGTATAAACGTGAAACCCTATAAAAAGAAGAAAAACAAAAAATATTGTCCCGTCGGGGGACCGGTCTAAATAATAGCCTAACGTTCTGTTAAAGTTTTAAATAGTAGCGGTCCCCCGGAAGGACAACATCTAACAAAAAAATTCATACGTACATAATTTCAAGGTTATTTTTTAGTTTTTATAGGGTTTCACGTTTATATCTTTTATGTTCTATTTGTGGCTATTTTTCCAATATTAAAAAAAAAATAGTTTTAGGCTCTTTACATTCATACTATTTTTATTATTATTTTGTGTCGGGGGCTATTAAATTTTTAATTTAATTTTTTATTTCATGCCTTTTGTAGGGACTCCTTATTATTTCATTTCTTTTATTTTCTTGCGTTTAAAGATTTAGGTAATTTGGTGTTTTGGTGTTTTTGTTTGGTGGTTTTTTTGTAATTCGCCATTTTGTAGTGGCGGCCATCTTGGATTTGAAATTTATCATAGTATTCTACTAGTCAAGCCCTTTCATTTGATATTGAGGGAGTTGTGGCAAAATATGTAATCCGCCATTTTGTTACGACCGCCATCTTGGACCGATTTTCATCAAACAAGCTAAGAACACTTCCGACAAATTCACCTTTCAAATAAAAAAAAAAAATCAAAATCGGTTCATCCGTTCGGGAGCTACGATGCCACAGACAGACATACACACACACACAGAGACAGAGAGAGACACGTCGAACTTATAGCACCCCGTCGTTTTTGCGTCGGGGGGTAAAAAGAACACAAACAAAAAAAAATACAAGTTGAGGGTAAACATGCGTCACATCCTCGCAAAACGGCCATTGCTCAGCATACTAAGATCCTAAACAAGACAGAGACCCCGCGCTGGGTTTCAGCGACAGCCGGCGCTGACGTGATGACGTCAACCAGTGCAGCCTCAGTGATACTCCTTCTCGTTGTTTTTTTTTTTATTTAGTTTGAACCACGTTGATTGCGGCATCAGTCGCATTTCTTAGGTCATCCAAGGCGCAGGTGAACGGGCACTCAGGACACTCACGTCTGGCATGGTCTAAACAGAAGCAACGATGGGACTGGGTGTTGGATGGTTCAGTAATCCCACTTTGACCTGGTAACTGATTTGAAAATACTCAGTATTTTCGACAGGCCTTATTAGACCATTTAAAATCACGCCTGTTATTATTCAAAAATTTCGTGGGAAATAAATAACATGAATAAATCAGCCGGTGCTGTCCCACTGCAGGACAAAGGCCTATGAAATAGTC
This sequence comes from Apamea epomidion, assembly GCA_947507525.1. Lineage (NCBI taxonomy): Eukaryota > Metazoa > Arthropoda > Insecta > Lepidoptera > Noctuidae > Apamea > Apamea epomidion. Next base: position 13,469,238 of record OX382237.1, read on the forward strand.
TGGTACAATAAAACCATAATAATAAGTCAACTACCCTAGTCACATCGTATTAAACTTTAAATAACACCCCGTCGTTTTTGCGTCGGGGGTTGAATTTTTTTTCTATAGATTTTATCTATAAAAATCACGCCTGTTGTATGGGAGCCCCCCTTAAATATTTATTTAATTTTTATTTTATTATTTATTAATAAAGTAAAAATACAACTGAGTATTTTGCGAATATTTCAAGTGCCTACCTGTTGCCATTAATGATATCGAGCAAAAGAGGGCAAAAAAATCGCGTTTGTTGTATGGGAGCCCCCCTTAACTATTTATTTTATTTTGTTTTTAGTATTTGTTGTTATAGCAGCAACAGAAGTATATAATTTGTGAAATTTTCAACTGTCTAGCTATCGCGGTTCTTGAGATACAGCCTGGTGACAGACAGACAGACGGACAGACGGACGGACAGACAGCGAAGTCTTAGTAATAGGGTCCCGTTTTTACCCTTTGGGTACGGAACCCTAAAAAAGAGTAGTTCAAAATAAAAAGAATTCTATTCATCATCTGCTTAGCCTTTTCCCAACTAATTTGTGGTCGGCTTCCAGTAGAGGATGCAGCTGAATACCAGTATTTTACATGGAGCGACTGCCTATCTGACCTCCACAAACCAGTTACTGGGTCATACGATACCTCTTGGTAAGACTGATTGTCAGATTCTATAAAACGCCAACAATTCTAAGGCCTCATTTACGGAGATGCGGGGCGTCGCGCGTCGCGTGCGGCGCGTCGTACGATTTTTCTGTTTACGGAGCGGCGGCACGACAAGCGGCACTTATCATCGCACGCGTCAACACAAACGTATGGCAATATAAGACGTCGTTCATAGAGATGCGGGGCGGGAAGCGTGGCGGTGCCCGCCGCTGCGCCCGCGGCGAATCCTCAAGCGTGTAGCAAAGCACGCGGCGGGCAACGCTGCGGCGCACGCGGGATACTCAATCAAACCGACCAGCTTTAGGTCAGCGGAAGATGGGAGCGCACGTGTCACAACTTGCAAAATGTGTTGACGACCAGCAACAAAAAAATGGATGCATAATGTAATATAATACTGTAAATACTGGGCTGCTTCTTATATTAAATATTCACTTTTTAACATTGAATTTTTTTCGAATAAAAATCGATCATATCGTACTCTATTGTGACGGTGACTACGTCTGCGTTCTGCAATTTCCAAATATGACTGGCAGAAGATTCCGCCGCGGGCATCGCTTCATCGAGAATTGCCACTGCGTGCGCCGCCGCGATAAACGCCGCGTGAAACGCGTCGGTGCCAGCCGCGGGCTCGGCCGCAAAAAACGATCCATTTCAAGCAAACGCGTCTAAAATTGCTTCTCCGTTAACGCACTCATACAACGCCATATGTTTGAATTTAGTGCGGGCCGCGCCGCACAACGCGACGCGCGACGCCCCGCGTCTCCGTAAATGAGGTCTAAGGCTCCTAACAGAATTACGCTCTAGAATAAAATATGGCATGAAGAAAGATCCCCTTTTATAAATGAAGACGGCAAGACCTTCTAATGGGATGGGAAAAATATCTAATTTGCTACTCCGAATCAGGATACAAGAGGCAATTTATATTACGTTATATGTAAACACTGCCCAAAGATTAAGAAAATTGGGCGAAATAAGAAAAAGGAAGGAAATCCTACTAATATTATAAACGTGAAAGTTTGTGAAGATGAATGGATGGATAATAGATAGATAGATAGATAAAACGTTTATTCAGTGCAACAAAAGACACAATACAAGTCATAAAAAAACATAAAAAAAGGTGGAACAAAAAAAAAACAAAGATTAAAAAGATAAATTGACCCATAGACACCTCGTACAAGTAAATCTATAACGGTCGGTCACAACTGGGCGGTGTGTGTTACTCTTTCACGCAAAAACCACTAAACGGATTTGGACGAAATTTGGGACACAGATAGTTTATAACCAGTATTACCACATAAGTTAGTTTTTATCTTGATATTTCTACGGAATCGAAACTTATGCGGGGGAAACCGCGCGGCGCTGCTAGTAGTAATATAAAAGGAATTGAAAATTGGTGGCGAAGGTCTAGTGAAAAAGTCAAGGAGCCAATGTGACTCTTGATCTGTTTTATACTAATGGAATAATCTACTAAGTGATCCTTTTTTCAGGATTGGTTGGCTCTTTAGTACCCACTTATGTCGGTAGGCAAGTAGGCATGATTTCTTGAAGTTAACAAAACCAAGGAGATTCTTACGAGAAATCCTATGAAGAGGTACCTAATTTATTTAATTAAGGTATTAAACTTGTTGCCAAGAAAACCTTTACACGAGGTCTAATACAAGGTAAAAAATAAACTGATGGAAAATCAAAATCATAAAGAGCACAACATTTTTCAGGTGCTCAAAAATTAAAGGTAGGTTTTTGAGGATTTTTTCAAACATTGCAGCTTATTCCTTCAGTTGTTTCATCAAGATAGCTTTACCTACATTGTTATGTTAAAGAGATGTAAGTTTAAGAGAAAATATTCCTCTTAACAAGAAAATAGTTCTTAGCATAAGCACTAAGCATAACCAGCCTATAATTTTCCCACTGCTGGGGCAAAGGCTTCCTCCCTGTGACAGGGAGTGGGCCATAATCCACCATGCGGGCCCCGTGCGGGTTGGTGGATGTCACATGTCTTCGAATTTTTTGGTTCTAGCACATGCCGGTTTCTTCACGATATTTTCCTTCACCGTTTTTGAGAGCAGTGGTGATGAAATTAATACACACAGTAAAGTGACTTCCTGGGTTCGAACTCACGACCTGCAACTCGTAAGTCGGGGTTGATGCCACCGAGCCACCACTGCTCTAAATAGGTCTTAACTTAGCTTAATCGTCCATTAAGTTGAAAAACGTTCACTCCGGTTGAAATTAATGCGGTGTTATATTTTTCTTTACGGTTATAATACAATACTTTTTAAATATGTTATAAAATTTTTGCACGAAGAGAAATAACAAGTTAAGCAGTATGTGTGGCTCCGTATCTTTAGAATTATCCTTCTAATATTATGAACGTGAAAGTTTGTATGGATGGATTCGAGTTATTTTTGAATACGAGTTCCGACGCGGAAATAACGCGGCAGAAACAGCTCGCAATGTCAATGTTGCGTTTAGAGAGGGGACTGCTAATGAACGCACCAAATAATGATAGCAAAACTGGCAGTGAAACAGCCCCGACTCATGAATTGATCTTCACCATTATTGCTCCATGATAACGCGAGACCTCATACAGCACGAGAAACCGTTTTAACTCTACAGGACCTGCAATTAGAAACCATTCGTCACCTTCCATATTCGCCAGACCTTGCTCCAACGGACTACCATTTTTTTCGTGATTTGGACAATTTTCTACGTGATAAAAAGTTTTCTTCTCAGGAGGCAGTACAAAATGATTTCACACAGTTTGTAGAATCTAGATCACGAGAGTTCTATCGAGAAGGCATAATTGACCTTCCTATTATATGGCAGCAATATATAGATAACAATGGTAATTGTTTTGATTAAATAAATATGTTAAATTAAAAAAAAAAACGAAATTCAATTTTTCAGTACAAATCGGCAATTTCATACTTTAACCCCTAATATCTTCATCATTCTCTTGCACATGTCTTTTGCTTTTATGCTTGAAAGAAAAAAGGAAAAAAAAAAAGAAAAAAAAAGGAAGAAAAAGGAACGGAAGAGGAGGAACGGAGGAGGGAAGGAGGAAGGAAAAAGTATTTATTGCGACTCGTACAGGAAGATCATAAAACTAAACTAAACACAATCAAAAATAAAAAATAAAACCAAATTATATAAAAAAGTAACAAAAAGAAAAATGTAACAGAAAGTCCTGTACGAGGCCAAAAGGCTCCTATCGCAGCATGATGCTACGACATTTAAGAAAATAAATGTCGCAGCACTGGTATTCTGATAGGGCCCGCTGTGATGTCACTGGCAATTACAGTAATAAATAAATAAATCATCTATTTTATTATTTATATATATTATTAAATAAAATAAATAATTCATTCTTAATCCGCGCCAGACGTAATCTCATTACTTGTCTATACCCTAAATGCCAATGTGCTTCTGTATTAGTCGTCTTGACAGTCACCCCCTTTCTAGCTATATCATCTTTCACACAGTGCATCCATCTTGTCTTTGGTCTTCTTCTATTCTTATAGCCAACTTCCCTATTATAATCATTTTTATTTAAAGAAATAAAGAGCATTACCTTTCCATATACCGTGAGTATTTGTATAATTTTGTATTATGTATTTATTTAAGTATACTTATTTATTATTTTTTGTGTTATATGTGTAGGATGTGTAGGATATTTAATATTTTTGTTTTAGACTTCACACATTCATATTTTTCTCTTCTTGTTCTCACACACTATTGTCTACATTTCTTTTTTTACTTCTCCTTTCGCAGATCTGCTGGAAGAAATTTCTTAAGAAATAAGCAGTGCCTTTGTACTCATATTATGATTATGTCATATCAATATGTATTTTACTGCGTGTACATGAATAATAAAACCAATTTAAAAAATCAATTCAGGTTTATACGTTTCACTGTTTAAAAATGAAACATAATCATTCAAAAAGTGTATTTTAATCAACAAAAACACATTACTTTATCCAAAGCTCGCTCTAATTAAAAACTCCAATAAAACCGATGCAAAAAAAAACACAAAATAACTTTGTAACTGAAAACAACTTTGTTTTTTAAATGAACATAATACGTATCAAAATGTAGCAAGCCTTTTTTTTGAAATACAGTATTTTTACTGCGGGCGTAAAATAACAAAGGAATATAAAATACAATGCTTTATACGAGTATATTGGCTTGGCTATCACTCTGCCCATTGGGGACACAATTCAGTACGGTAGGTACATATTTTACCGTAACTGGAAACTCCTCTTTGTATTTTTATACTGAACCATTTATTGTTCGTTGGATAAAAATATTCGAAAACAGGATTGGATTTTTGGTGAAAAAACGTACGAATTTTTTACTTGTAAGCATTGCTTAGTGTAGCGAAATAAAAAGGGACACACGCTAGAACACGTTTTAATTTTTGTAAGTAAAATAAAATAGTAATAAAAACTTAGCAAAAGACACAGAACGAATATTATTATTAAAAAGGATTACGTCGTGAGGCCGACGTGACGTCTTTGGTGTTCGAGCCCTATAATCAGTTTTGTATATTCTTGTTACGCGCGATTACGATACGTTTGCAAACGTTCCTAAACTTACGTAACTAAATAAATACAAGGACGTCCTAAATGGGTAATTGGTACCAAGTCAATTCGTTATTAGGAAGCAAGATAATAATTTAAATTACCGCTTGATCAAAATTGTAACGATGATAATATACGGCTAATTGGTAGTATATCAAGTAATAGGATCTACTGAAAACTAAGCTACAAAATATATGAAAATCCAGTCCTAGCCTCCACGCTGACAATCGGAAGGCTCCTCACTGGTCGGAATGAGAATCCTCTTAAGCGTGTAGATCACGCGCAAGGTGTTATGTTGGGTTCGATTCCCAACAGGAAGCTTGTAGACGTCTGGTACTAGGGTGGCGGGTAAGGCGAATTCTAGATTGCCCTGCAGTCTTCGGACAAATCGAGTCTTCATGGAATGTGACTCGCCTCGAAACCACTTTTTAGTGATGTACTCGTACAATTCGGTAATTTTCGGGGACACTGCCTATTACAAAGAAAATAATGGAATAAAATTTAGGAAATGATAAGAACGTTTTCTTTATTTTTCTGTATGTACATAAATAATAAAATAAATAAACTTTTGAATAATCAATAGGAAAGCCAACATACCCTTGGATCCAGTGTATGACCGCATAGGACTCGGTCGTTCAAACCGTTATAGTGTACCGTTAATATTGTAGCGAAATAAATAATAATTTCATTTTGAAAGCAGAAAAAAATAATACATTATGATGACTTCCATCCTGTGTCCAAAAAATCCATCAAATGAAAAATCTCGGTAAGAGAAAAGACATGACACTTTTAGGTTCAAAATTCAAAACCAATATGAAGGAAAAAGCTTTCTGGTTAAAAATAAGGTTGGCTTTGTTATAAAAGAAGGTCGTTCGTGTTAAATTATAATATAGCATTTGCCAATGTTGCACTACCAATACAATAACAGCCGCACGGGTTGATCGATCAGGTTAAGCTACGCTTGCCGCGGTTGGTCCGTGGATGGGTGTCCATCTTTACATACCAAGACCCCTCCGTGCCTCGGAAAGCACGTTAAGGCGTTGGTCCCGGCTCTCATTCGTGGATCTTTATCAGTCGTTACGGGTCGCCAGAAGCCTGAAAGTCTGACAACCAGTCTTACGAAGGGATTTTAGATTAGTCGCTCCATGTAAAATATTGGTACTTAGCTGCATCCGGTTAGACTAGAAGCCGACTCCAACATAATTGGGCAAAGGCAAGGCAGATGATGGCATGTCTGCATAAAAACACGCTTGTTTATATTGAGGCTAATTGCTTTCCTAATAAAAATAATTAAAAGAAGAGTTGAAACCAACAAAAAACACTGCCTAATGAAGTGCTCTCATAATAATGAATAAAAATAACTAAATAAATACGTCTTAACAAGCATAATTATATGAATCCAATTACTTGACTTTCGAGATCAATGGTGGACACTGTCAAATTTTCCCAATCAACCTTGAACTTTAATGCTTTAGCGATAAAGTTGAAAATCTATTAAAGAAATTTGACAGATTGTAGTAGCTTGATGTGTTGGCGTCTGTACTATTTGAATACCTAGTCTTGCCATAAATATTGTCACGAAGAAAAAAAAATTTTTTTATTGCAAATAATATTTATTACTTTTACAGTGTGCTAGTTTAATACATAAATATAAAACAATTTAAAATATAAAAAGCTTATTCGAAGTGGTCTCCATTGGCTGCAATACAGTCCTTTAAACGTTGAGGCCAGTTATCAATAGAAGCACGCACTCTTTCCATGGGAAAATTCTTCACTGCCAATCGTATGGATTGTTTTAGGGACTCCAAATTATCATGGCGTTTAGAGCAAGCCGTACTCTCTAAAACTGACCATAAATCATAATCCGGGGGATTAAGATCGGGACTAGACGACGGCCAGTCTTCAGCTCTGATGAAGTCCGAAACGTTCACTTCCAACCAAGACTGCGTGGACTGAGCTTCATGACCCGGCGCCGAGTCTTGTTGGAAGGACCATACTTGGTTATTGAACATGGTGTTGTTAAAGGGCTTAACTACCTTCTCAAGAATGGTATCTTGATACACTTGTGCCGATGTTTTGATACCTTTTTCACAAAAATATGGCTCGGTCACTCCTTCATAGCTAACACCCCACCAAACCATCACTGAAGTCGGATAATGCCCACGTTGCACTCTGTCGACTAATTGGGAAGCTTCCTTAGAACTTTGAGCATAAATACGGTCATTTTGTTTGTTAAAATGTTGCTCAATTGTAAAGATTTTCTCATCCGTAAACAAAATTTTTCTGTGACCTCTTTTTGCGTACCGCTTCAGTAGTTGTTTCAATTTTACCACCCTATTCTTTTTTAAATTAGTAGTTAAAAAATGACCAGTGCGTCTCTTATAGGCGGCAAGTCCTAAGTCATCTTTTAAAATACGCGACATGGTTCTGGGTGCTATCTTCATCTCCTGAGATAAAATCTTTTGCTTTCGGACAGGATTTCTTCGAATTCTTTCCCTTACTGCTTTGACCACCTTTTTCGTACGAACACTACGTGGACGACCATATCTTTTTCTGTCACAAACAGAGGAGGTCTCATTGTACCTATTAATAGCCCGGTACATAAATATTTGACTAATACCAAGCGTATGGAGTTTTAAAAATTGCATTTGGCTCCATACCAACTTTGTGTAATGCAATCACAGCGATTCGGTTCTCTTTATCACCCCACTCCATTTTAATATCGCAAAATATTGTACAATGTATTGGCGCTAAAACTAGAAAACTCAATGAACAATCGTATTAAAATGACAGATTCCAAATTCAAATGTAATATCTTTCTTATTTTTAATTGTAACAGTATTTATGGCCAGACACATCATGTGTACAATCTTTTAACCGTTATTTTACCATTGAGAACAGTAATCCAACAGCAATCTTATTGCAACGAGTATTAAAATCATTGTGATTTTGACAGATGTGTCAGTGGCAGCAAGCCAACAGCAGCTTCCAAAATACGAAAATAAAGATTACTGTGATTTTGATAGTGATTTAAAATCAGAGGTAAAATGATTGTGAAAGCCCCGTAGTTATTTACCATTGCCTAAAGATGCCATACTAGCCGGTAGGTTATTAGTAGAATTAGGTATCTGAAAGAAAACCGACCAAGTTCGGTGCAGTAAGTTTTAAAGTGCGGCCGACGATAGAATTCGTTCTTGACACCTGTCCGTTTCATGCAAACGAATACGTGTTTTGCGAATTTAATCTTAATTACCTACCTAATAGAACTGTCACACTGACAGGGTATCAGAACGCCAATTCTCGTAATTTAAAAAGTTCAAAATCTAGTCGCAGTCTCATCTCGGCGACAAACAAATGTCAAAAACTTGTCAAAATGTAGGGAAATTAGAGGTATTTTTGACAGTTTAAGACTGAGATCAGACTGTGAACGTTCATAAAATTACGAGAATTGCCCCTCTGGAACGCAGTCTCTCGACAACCGTACTAAGGTTCCCGTAGGTAAGAATACCACAAATACTTCAATCTACATTCTTTTGATATCAAAACTACTCATTTCAAACTGCAGGGAAAATGTAAGATAAAAATGAAACACAAGTTTATAGCAAGGACACCAATTTCTCTTCTTCTTGACCACATTTTCCATTATTTACATAATAATATTATTAGAAAAAAAACACAATGTTTCGTACAACAAATATTATGGTTTGGTACAATTCCAGTCGACATCGATATGGTATAACATAACTTGCTAAAGTGTCCGACCAAAAGATTTTGAATTTATCCCCCTATTTTCGAAACCTGATCCAGTCTCTGATCTTGCAATCTACTGCTTTTAAATGCTATGTCCGGTGTTTGTGATTGGTTTCTCAAAGCAACAGCAACAGCCAATCAAATCAATAGGTTCTTAAAGATGCCTCCAGGCAGTGCGTTGCATGCCTCAGCGTGAGGCATGCGTCACATGTGTGCCTTACCATTCGAATGGTGGACAACAATGAATGGATTGTTTTGCAAGAAATTTAAAACAAGTAGAATGCGGCTCTAGCTGAGCTTGCGTATATGACGATATCTGCAAAAAATATCAACTGCATGATAAATGCAGGGTGAAGCATTCCAGGGTAGCGGGATCGTCCGAAAGGGTTACCGCTGCCCTGGAACATAAAGGGCTAAGGAAGGAACACGGGTGGGTTTTAGTCAGTAAGAGTCTGACACGCCCTTCCGCTCCACCCAGAGCGGGATGAGATGGGTGGATGAGAAATCATCAAATGACCCCTCATTTGATGATTTCTCATCCACAAAAAAAAAAGGGTGAAGCATTGAACAAAAATGGATTAAAGTAAACTAGCCAATATAAGCTAGTTAGAAAAGTCGAGCTATTCAATGGAAATCAGATTTTAGTCAAATCACAGACTCGTCTCTCTCGAACAAGAGAATCGACCAATACCCTAAAATATTGCCTATCTAAAATATTGGGACCTATATTTGTGTGGTAGGTCGATCCATATAAAATATTGGTATTCAGCTGCACTCGGTTAGACTGCAAGATGCCTAACGTAATTAGAAAAAGGCATATGATGATAATATTATACAGCCAAGAACATTGTATAGTCTTAAGCGTTGTTTACACAAGTACACAAGATGTTTTATATGTTTCACATCACACCTTAGCTTAAAGCTTGCTTTGAAATACGAAAATTAAAAAAAAAAAAATAAGAAAAACATAAACTTTCAGTCGGACACTACTAGCAACAGAATATTTCACTTACATAATACAGAACACTGATTTAAAATCGTTTAAAAAATTGTGAATTACCTATCTATACATTTATATTGATAAAAAGGCAAAATAACACACTTGTATTTAAATACAACAACACATATATTATTATAGTAATTCTGGCTGTGGTTTTTTAAATTATTAATATTGACTGAGAAAAATATTCACCTGTTTAAAAAAAAACTACTTTCATAAAACTGAATAATAGTTTTTAAAACGAAACATTAATAGTAAACAGAACAACACATCTTTATCTCCCAAAACGATAAAGGATAAATAACATCGTGAGGAAACCGTTCCCAAAAATTCGAAGACACGTGACATCTACCAACCCGCACTAGGCTCGCGTGGTGGATTATGGCCCATTCCCTCTCACAGAGAGGAAGCCTGTGTCCCACCAGTGGGAACGTTATATGCTGATTATGCTTATATTTATCTTTAAGAACTCACTCACTGGAAATAAAAAAGTTATATACCAGTCGAAAGTTTGTTTTGCAAAAAGCCAGGATTAAAAAGTTATCATCTATTTTGGAGAGGGTTGATACAGACAATGATGAATTCACACAGATCACAACAACAATTGTGCCTTTATTATGTGTTAAACACGTAATTATTATAGATAAGATATATTATAAATAAATGTTTGAGTACCTTTTCCAACACTTATAAAGAAAAATGTTTAAGTACCAGTAACCGTAAACACGTATGCAGTATCTTATTCTAATTTCTGAATTTAATTGAGTAAAAACGTATGCTCTGAAATCAATATATAAACTATTTAGGATATGTTTACTTCTGTGATGATAAAAGAATATTAAAAAGATTATAATTTCAAAACTGCTATCGAAGTAACAACAAACATCTCCATCTATATACAATATTATAAAAATACTTTCACGTCAGACAATTTGTATAACATCGAAAATACATTTAAACTGTCCATTTATTATGTCAGTGTCCGTATAAAAGTACATAGCATAAGTGTTATATTAGAACTCCCCATTCGACAGAAAGAAGTTTAAAGAAGATTATGATATACACATTCATAATATTAAAAGAGACCAGTGAACATCATCGTGGTTGGAATTTATCGAAAAACATAGAAAAAGACCTATCAATATCCGTTATAATATACTTCACACAAAATATTTTCTTCACACGAAGTTTTACACACTTTATCATAAACCACTCAAACGCACTTATGAATAAATTTTCATCGTGTATTATTTATCAACAACAAGTATATGAACCATATAAATTTCAATTCTTTTATCTTAATCATACAGTCAAAAATCCGACACACAATGTCGATACGTACCAACCAGAGGACCAGCCCCTGAATTCATAAGATTACGAAGAAATTTCCGAAGCGTCATTGATTTTAATACAATATTCATTGGCGAGTCTTCGTCATCGCCGCTAACTAATCTATGCTAGCTGTTTCTAGAAAACGGAGAAAAGCGCGTCATTAACCTCGAGTACCCCACCGTATAACAACGGCCGCGCTTAGAGGAGGTACTCTCATTGGTCCGGTCTATCAAATGATGTATTCGGAGTGCTCTCTACTTTTTTCAGTACTATTTTGAATGCAAAAGTGTGTTTTGGAGAAACGGACGCTGGCCGAGGAGTCTGAGGAGAACGCGGAGGAGGTTCAGGTGGCATCTCAGATCGAGTCCTCGTGCGTCGAGGCGCTGGAAGATTCCGCATCACTGGAGCCGATGCTGGCTCTTGTTGTCTTTGCGGAGAAAGTCTATTTGGAGTCAAACGCCCGGGCGATGGCTCCGGAGTAATTGGTGGTAATGTCAACGGTGGAAGATTAGCACACGGTGATCCACGAGAACCTCGACGTTCCTTCAATCCCATCTGCGGTGGCGGCGACACAGGCGCCTCATCATCCTCGGCCGCCGCAACCACGACCACTGGCTCAGTCCTCAACAACGGAGGCTTCGTTTCAGTCGTATCTGACGCGATAGACCTCCTAAAATAGTTAAGTCCATTTTCTATCTCAGCTAGCGCACGCCTCACGAAGGGGAAACTCTCAGATATCTCTGAAGTGGACTTGCGGACTGGAAACTCTGTTTCACTGTCCCGTTTTCTCGGTCGACATCGCTCGAACGTTGGGTCTGCTGACGCTCCCACCGTTTCAGAGACCTGTCTTGTTAGAGCTGCGTGCTTGACAGAATCCGACTTCGATCGGGGCTCCCTCGTTTTCGGTGTGGGGGAACGTCGATCGCCGAACTTCTTACTAGCAGCACGCTTGATGGAGGAGAAAAGTCCAAGTTTCTCCGGAGGCTTGTCCGTGGGGGGTGCGGGAATGGGTTGAACAGGAGCTGAGGAAGGGCCAGGGGTGGGTTCGGGAGGAGGACGGGGGAGGTTCCCCTCGCGTTAGTTGTGCCGAGAGTCTGACGACGGAACATCGCTCGAGCCGGTAGAGGAGAGGGTGGTGTTGGACCCATAGGGGTCAAGCGAAGACTGCACGGACATGGAGCGGCCAGCGCGTCGGACTCGCGCTGGGGAGAGTTTGCCTGGATCTACGCTGGCCGGGTCTGCCTGCAACAACAGCGGTTTCAGCGTTCTATTCAATGCACTACGACTAAAGGCAATAGCATGTTAGATCAAGAAGAACAGAGATTACAATACATAAAGCACAAGACATGAGGGCAAGAATTATTCGGCTAACAGTGCTGTGAGCATCATTGCTTACTACTTTAATTGCAAGAAGTGTAAATAGATTAGAACTATGAGTAGTTTCAGCAGCTTTCTATACTATTACACTGAGCATACAAAGTGAGTATTGAAAGATGAGCAATAAAGAATCAATTTGTCTTGCGGAAAACATAGAAGCTATCATGTGACCAAATCTACGCTCTCCCTTGCCAAGGCAGACACATGAGCCCAATCTTGAACAAATAATTGAATATGTTACGTAACAGCACCTGGTACGCCAGCGCGTTCATTATGATGGAGTAAGGTACGAGACCAAGCGGGTGGACTTCTCTCATCAGCACGTTAGCAGGGATCTTGTGGAACTGGATGTACTCCAGAAAGTTGCCGATGACTTCCTTCAAGTTCATGTTCTGGTTAGTGTCGCAGTACTTCTTGCTCCACATCAGAGCGGCCTGGAAATGATAAGATGTATAATTAGTCATTTCAATGTAGATGCAGACAATATGAAGATATATCGCAACTTTAGAATTACAATGACATAAGTGCAAATACTATACACTCGAGAAAAATGCATTTGAAACTTTATTTTTACTCTTTCCTCAATATTTTTTTTTACGATAATATTTATAGATTAATATTATACCTGGTTATATATATATACTATAATGTTAGTTAAACATAATGTCTTTGTATTTTGTAGTTTAATTAATACAACGTTTCGAAATACAATCAGGCGTTGTTGCTTTCAAGTCTCGCTTAATTTGACGTTGACGCTACTTCCATCTAGCGGTATTTATTGTAATTACAAAAGAGTAAATGTTCCATAAGATAGTTTGTCACTTTTTACAGCATTCGTAATACCTAACTAATTTTAGAGACATTTTGCACTTGCGTCATTGTAATTCTAAAGGAGCGATATTGTTTACTAATTAAAGAGTTTACTGATTAAAAGAAACTGTACCTACATTATGTATTTAGTGTAGGTAAATGTTTTAGATCGAATTATTACATAAATAAATACAGAAAATCACGCCTTCTAACAGACCAAAACACAGAAACTCCTTACTTCCTCCGTTTGCCTCGTTTATGGAATAATTAATTTTAGAAAATTGCATCTATCGTCATAACTATTTGATAAAATGGGTGATAATATTCAAAAGCTTACTGTGTCTTTATTGCAACTTAAATTGTGGTTGCCAGAATTTGCAACAGAACATATCCAGCGTAAAACGTTTGTACTGCCTGCAATCAGGCCTCCTCTATGAAATGGAAATGGGCCGTAATCCTACAGGATGTTTAAACAACTTAAGTAAATATTAGATGTTATCTTACCTGAAACTTAGTAAACTCATCAGCCCTCAGCTCATCCCGTGCTAGTATTAGCCTCACAACATGTTGGGGCAGCAGGGTGAACGAACCGAGATTCAACACTTCATTGCCGTGTTCATCTACAAACTCCAACACCTGCAACAGAAAAATAGATTTCCGTAAAAATATCGCTGGCGGAATTTTATCGCGCAGTGCATTTTCAACTCTCGGTGTTGAGCCGAGCATTGAGAATTCAACAAAGCGCTTCCCAGCATGTTAAAAAAATACACTGTTGGATTTTCAACTCTCGGCGCTAAGCAGTGTGTTGAAAATGCAGAGCGCGAAAAAAAAAGCAGGTATGTAAGGTAAGCAGAATTTCGTACAATTTATTCAAGCTATTCTTGTGTTAACAATTCCAACACTGCCGTATTTTTAAGGTTTTCCAAAAATATCGTTTTGCCGTCAATTTTCATTAAGTTTGAATCAGTCATGCTCCTATTATGCACAGAGTAAATCCCAAAAATGTTGTTGGAGTGTTCAGTGAAAAGGAACTATAATGCTTCGTTTTCACCACAAGAGCAATGTCGTATAGTATTTTTATCTCACGATGTGACGCGTGCTTTACTTGTGGTAACCAAGTGTACAAACATGGTGTTATGTGCTAACGCTCAGTGCGTTAGCACATAACAATCGTGCACGCATACACACACACTGCCGATTTCAACATTATCTCGGGCTGTACGGTCGAGAGCTCCTGCGCTTACACACACACATTCACAGTATGTTTGTACAGTAGGTAACAACAAGTAAAGCGCGCGTCGCTTTGTAATTGAAAAATACTGTAATCAATAACTTGAACGTTTCGTTCCTTTGATCAACACCTCGCGACCTTTTCGAGACTAATTTAAAATAAACCCACCTTCTGCACAAGTGACTTGGTGCACTTGTACTGTATGTATCTCTCAGCAGACGCAAGAAGGGCGCACACCGTATCGACAGTGATGCAGCATTGCACGAAGCCTGCGCAGGCGCGGCGAAGCTCGTCTAGACCATAGTAGTCGGCGGCGTTCATTACACCTGAAAAAGTAGTGATAGTCACGTTACAGTAGAATACACTAATGATATAGCCCTATAGACCGTATTTCGGCCATCTTAACAGAGACTAGCCTTCGACGCGGGAAATATTAAAGTACACAAGTGTGTCAGACACAAGTGCACTTTTTCGTTCTCTTCACTCACTTTTTTAGTCCGATGGGACGACACGCAATCCGACACGACCGGAGAGAGATCAGGGGGTCTACTCCGAAGTAGTATCGGCCGAATGTTCGGCCGTTTCCTGCTATGAAGTTACTATTTGGTTCGGTCGGTTCCGATCCTACACTCCTACACTCTTTCGAATATTTACTATGGTCCCGACCCAACTGAGCCGATCGGAACTTTTTTTCGCATTTTTCAATAATATTTGGTTCGGCCATGTGTCGGTCCGATCCGAACATTCGCACTTTGCACTTCGGAGTAGGCCCCCAGATGCAGGACACTCAAGGGAATCGAACCTAGGAACGCTCAGCGGTCGCGCTTGCGACCAACGGGGCGGTTACACTAATGATAATGTTGATAGTTGATATATGATTGTTGACATAACCGTCCCGCATGATGAGAACGAAAGCCGAAAAAGATAAACAAATCAAGTATCTTGACTTGGCTCGCGAGGTTGTCGACATGTGGGATGTGGAGTCAGCGATCATTGTGCCGATAGTCGTGACAGCCAATGGCTTAATAGCTAAGAGCCTCGACCAACACCTGAGGAGGCTCTCGTTGGGCAGCTGGATCAAGGGCTTGATTCAGAAAGCGGTACTCCTGGACACGGCTCGCATTGTCAGAAGGTTCCTCTCTCTGGAGCCCTGACCGCCGGTAGCTTGGACCCTGTTCCCGATACCGGTGGGCTACCATTTTTTATATTTTTAAATGTTTTTATACTTTTTATATTCTAATATTTAAAAATATAATTTATATGTTTACATTGTAATAAAGGAAATAATAATGTTGATAGCACATATCTACATATAGAAATATAAATAAAATCTATACGTAGCTTCATAAGTGTCTCAAACTTAAAAAAAAACACGTCCATACGTAAACGAATAACTAAAGTAAAGTACTATAATTTATTGCGGATATTTTACGAATTTGACTGTAGCTGTTAAACATTTACCAATCCAAGAGGGGACATGTTTGATTTTAGCGTAATGATGCGTATTGATAAAGAACTTCGTTTGGTTATGAAAGCGTTGCGTTATTAAATGTGTGTTGTCTGTGGTACCAGCCGGTTGATTCCGAAAAAAAACTCACCGTGAAAACTTAGGCGAAGTGAGCTGTCGTTCCGCCCATGCTAGGGATTGAAACTATTGTCAGCTCACTTTTCCTACGTTTTCCTGGTGAGATTTTAACAGAATAGATCAGCTGAGCTAGACATCAAGCAATGAACAAAATTTACAACTTTTTATATGCTTGAATACGAGGCTTTTGACTACGTTGTATGTGTATATACACTTTTTTTGCAATCTGCGTTTTGTTTGTACAGAACAAACAAATTTCTTTTCTTTCTTTTCCTTTCAGTCCAGTTCTGTTTCAATCATATACCTCGCCAGAAAGAACTTTATCCATCTTTATCTTCTTATCACAGTCATGACGTGCAGCTGTCGATATTTCTGTTTTGTGCTCGTGATTATAGATCTATTTTGTTTTTCTTTATTATTCGAGTTAATTATCTTTTTGTGTGTTTCTGTGAGAAATAAACCTATGTTTCTTTCTTTTATCAGGAAATTCCAGAGAAAAATTCCTGCTTCTAAAAATGGATGGAAAAACGTACGTATCCTGACTTGCAAGAAAATAAAGTTGACTCCTACATAAGCGTTCGGTCGCATCATTATACACGTCCGAGTAAATATTGAAGTTTTATTTTAAGCCGGGTAGTCAGAGTGAACGGTAAATAACCTTTCTCTTTAAACTTTGTATGGGGGATTATTGAAAGACATTTTTTTGTAATTTAATAAAACCTTAAAAGTTATTGAACAGATTCTTGGATGCAGGGAGGACTGACAATTACGGCACCAGATGCTCAAAATAACAACGAAGTGTGAGTTGAAAAAAAACACCAACCGTTGCTGGTTAACTCTTATAACTGATGTATTGCTTGTTCTTACTTCGATCGCCCAACCTCAGCATCACGAGATTAAAATTTGTTTGGAAGACTTCAATCTGATTTTCAGAATCCAGAAACGACTAATTTTCACGACAAATTTTTCAAATGCAAATGTTTTTGAAGCAGATACCTAATGCATTGCTTCATAGGTTTGAAAAATTCGTCAATTCTACAACATAAATAACGCAATTAATGTTGTTGATGAACTGTCAAAATGAAAGGCACTATGAACTTCTTATAGTTTGTAACGAGACGATATTAGCGTGGGTGTCCACGGCAGGGAAAATGTATGGAAATACCTGCACGTTATTCTTCGATTTCATTAGATTGTCCATACATTTGGGGATACATTTGAGGGGCTCGTGGCTAAGTAATAACAGCACGGGTCGATCGATCAGGTTAAGCTACGCTTGCCGCAGTCGGTTCGTGGATGGGTGTTCATCTTTACATACCGAGATCCCTCCGTGCCTCGGAAAGCACGTTAAGCCGTAGGTTTCGGCGGTCATTCTTGGAAGTTTAACAGTCATTACTGGTCTTTAGAAACCCGAAAGACTGACAACCAGTCTTACCAAGGGGTATCGTGTTACCCAGTTACTGGGTTCTGGAGGCCAGATAGGCAGTCACTCCATGTAATAGCTGCATCCGGTTAGACTGGAAACCGACCCAACCATAGTAGGGGATAAGGCTAGGCAGAGTGATATTTCCATACATTATTATTATTTTGTTCCTTTATTTCATCTAAGTACTTATAAATTACATTTTAAAATAGTTTTACAAGCAAAAAGATTTAAAAAAAAACATTAAAAAATATAAAAAATAGTAGCCCATCGGTATCGGAAACAGGGTCCAAGCTACCGGTGGTCAGGGCTCCAGAGAGAGGAACCTCCTGACAGTGCGAGCCGTGGCCAGAAGTACCGCTTTCTGGATTAAGCCCTTGATCCCGGGCCTGCGGGCGGAGAGCAATGGGTAGCTCTCCGTCCGATCAGGACCAGGCCCGTGCCGGACGGCGCGTATGTGTTCCACGCGCGCCTCAAAGAGATGTCGGCATAGTTGACGGGGCCCGACAGGGCCGAAGCCTGCCGGGGTAGCGGGATCGTCCGAAAGGGTTACCGCTGCCCTGGTAATAAAGGGCTAAGGAAGGAACACGGGTGGGTTTTAGTCAGTAAGAGTCTGACACTCCCTTCTGCTCCACCCAGAGCGGGAGGGGGTCATTTGATGATTTTCCACCCTCAAAAAAAAAAAAAAAAAGCCCTTGATCCAGCTGCCCAACGAGAGCCTCCTGATGTGTTTGTCGAATATTATTAATATCGTCGCGTTAGAAATTATAAAAGCCCACGATACACGTACCTATAACTGTTACGCGATTGCCCCGCAAGCCTACAAAAAAGGCCCACACAATAACGAAACTTCATTTCAAATTCAATAGCATCACGAAATTATATCATTCCCAAACCTACCCACTCATTTTCCTTGTGAGAATTAAATACCATAACATTTTCCGCAAAATCTTTGCATTTCATAAATGAATAACGTTGGAAATAAACTCTCTAAAAATACCAACAAACAAGTCAATACGTTTCGCGTGTTTCGCGTAGGTAGTTTCCAAATATACGAACAAATGTAATCATCCAGTTTTGCGTAGGTAGTTTGATACTATGAAGCTATTTCAGGAACAAACAGTCGGGACTATGAATGCAGTAGGTGTGAATTATAATAACCTAGATGGAAACCTATACAATTTGCTTCATAATATCGGAATACGCTATTAATAGATCCAAATATCAAAGCAACGAAAAACGAAAGCGATGAACATCTGCCTTACGCCGATTCCTACTTACGCATGCCAGACGTGGTCTCTCAAAAAATCACTCTTAAATAAAATAACACTCAGAGAGGAATATAACGGAGCTACATGAACATTAAATGAAAAGATATAGTTATAAGCTCACTGATAAGATAAAGAACAGCCTTATGGCCCAGGTGGGCAAAGGACCGAGCCACCTGGAATGGCTTCGAGGAGGCTTTCACTGCAAAAGGCGGCCCTTACGCCTAAAAATGCTAACCTTATTTAAGTACATAACTAACTTTACTAACAAATAATTAATTAAGTACACAACACTAAAATTAAAATGTAAGGGATAAAATAAAGCTAATAACTAAATAAATAAAATAACATCAAAGCTGTTTGTGATGTGTGAAATAGGAATTATTTGTACTTTTGATATAATAAATAAATAAAAACGTTATTCCGTTCAGAAAAAAACACGGTACATTATAAAAAAAAAAAGTAACAGATTACATAGGAGCCGTTGATGTTAAATATTTACAAGTTCCCTGGACCACATACTAGAATTCCCTGTGTCGTAGGGTAGTCTGCAATTGCCTTGGGCCCGCACTAGAATGTTCTGTGTCGTAGGGTACAGTCTACAATTGCCTTGGACCCGAACTAAAATTCCCTGTCTCGTAGGGTAGTCTACGATTGCCTTGGGCCCGTACTAGAACTTCCTGTGTCGTAGGGTACAGTCTACAATTGCCTTGGGCCTGAACTAGCATTCCCTGTGTCGTAGGGTAGTCTACAATTGCCTTGGGCCCGCAGTAGGATTCCCTCTGTCGTAGTCCCTGTGTGTCGTCTCTCTTCTCAGTAAAGCAAACAATTTCATTTATTTAAGTGAAGTAATTAATTTGAAAAAAATAAAACAAAAGAAAAAAATGTAATTAAAAACTTAATTACTATGTAATAAAAAAGTTAACTAACTAAAATTATTACGTTGTAGAAAGACGGTTTGATGATAAGTGGTTTTGGGGCTTTTGGGTGTGAGTGTATGTGTCAAGTGAGTGTGTGTATGTGATGAAAATGGATGGATTAGTTCGTGTGTTACGTAAGTTAGGTGTTTGAATCACATTTACACATTTGAAATGCTTGATTACCTCCGGAGTATTTGATAAACATCCCCAGAACCTATGTACAGTCAGGGAAATTAATCTTTATGCAAATTGACACCGTCACTTTGGCGTGTTATACCATATCATAAAACTGTCAAAGAATTACCATTGTGATTTGAATATACGGGCCCGTGGTTAAATAATAACAGCTGCACAGGTCGATCGATCAAGTTAAACTATGCTTGCTGCGGTTGGTCTGTGGATGGGTGAATATCTTTACATTCCGAGACCCCTCCGTACTTCAGAAAGCACGTTAAACCGTAATTAGTCTTGATCCCGGCTGTCATTAGTGGATATTTGTCAGAAGCCCGAAAGTCTGACAACCAGTCTTAGCATAAAATAATTATCACATGACTGACACGAGAGAAAAAAAAAATACCCAAAATATGGAAACATTGAGCTTCCTTGGGAACAAAACAGTCCAATGCGAATGTGTTGTGTTATGAATGATACAGTACAATTGTTTTTAGTCGGCAGTTTATAACTGTCTGCAAAGCTTAGATAAACTCAAACCAAAACTTTCCAGACTGTGTCAAGAAAGCAGGGAAAAGAAAGTGTTTTTTTTTTATAACGGGCGCTTTTAACGTGCACGTCTTTCTACATCGTTCTCACATGTATAATTTTAACATGAAGGATGTAAATATTTCGTAACAATTTTATTAATTAAAAGAGTGTCCGTGGAGTTTCTTACCCGTTCTTCTCCATAGGTACCTACTACGCTTTGGAATGGGCGACTAGCATTGTTTTTCTGACTGAACAACCCTTTGACAGTTCAAAAGTGCATTGGTTTATTATTTGAAATAAATGCTTTGAGTTTGAGTAGCGTTTGTTCTGTATGTTGCTTTCATGCACCTACATTTTCTATTTCAGTATAACTAATGTAGGCACAAATGTATAAGTTTATTTTATCATTATCAATGAGATGGTATTTGTAAAATAATTTGTAGAAGGGCTAGTGGCTAAGTAATAACAGCCGCAACCGTCTAACGATCAGGTGAAGCTACGCTTGCCACGGTGGGTCCGTGGTTGCTCTTTACATATCAAAACCCCTCCGTGCCTCGGAAAGCACAGATCTTTGGCAGTCGTTATGGGTCGAAACCTGAAAGTCTGATAACCAGTCTTACCAAGGTTATCGTATAACCCAGTAATTGGGTTTTGTTTTTTTATTTTTTTCCTTTATTGGCCAACCAACAATGGTTTACACTGTAAATATTTAAAGTGCTATCTACCATAATGTAGGGTTAGTTTAACAATTACTTACATGTTAGCACCGCATGCCCCATAAATATTAGGTGTGCCACAAGCACTATACTATAAAATTAAAATTGATATCTTATTAACTAAAGTTAACAAGTTAAAAATGATATTACGTGTGGGTTGTGGAGGTCAGTTAGGCAGTCTTTTCATGTAAAATACTGGTATTCAGTTGCGCCTGGTTAGACTGGAAGCCGACTCCAACATGGTTGGGAAAAGGCTGGGCAGATGATGAGATAGGTCCATAGAAAAGGGGTGAATACTGAGTTGATGACTTATAGAGGAGAATTTAAGAAGAAGAAATGCTGCCCCAAATAAATTAGGATAAGGGCATGAGAATGGTGATGAAGAAGTATATCCTAACCCACTTCCTACTCCTACTAATATCATCCACACATCCATCCATCCATCCATCCTCACAAACTTTCGCATTTATAATGCGAAAGTTTGTGAGGATGAATGGATGGATGGATGTTTGTTACTCTTTCACGCAAAAACTACTGAACGGATTTGAATGAAATTTAGCACACAGATAGTTTATACCCAGGATTAACACATACGAGTAAGATACTTTTCATTCTGATATTCCCACGGGAAAATTATACGGGTGAAACCGCGGGGCGCTGCTAGTAGTTACACAAAGGTATGATCCACATGATAAATTATGTCTTAAACTAACGTGGAAACTAATTCCCTCCGGAACTAATTAATTTAACATATCTAATTACCAACATCCGTTGCTAAGTAGCTAACTTAATTAAATCTTAAGCATGTCACGTTTTACTTAGATATAACTTAGAAACTACGCTAATTTAATATATTATCCTAATTTAGTGAAGATTATTATGTAATTATAAACGAAACAGAGTACATCGTCTCGTTGGCAAACTGTTTATTTATTTATTTATTTAATGCGCCTTAATCCGCATTTGTACGTTTTTTTTTTCGAAAAGTAATTTTCGCAAAAAAAGGTACAAAGGCGGATTTAATACCTTAGGCATTCTCTACCAGTCAACCAAGGGTTATGAAGAGATTAGATGGCAGGCTTTGGTTGAGCCAAACAATGCTAAAAAAAAACTGAAAAAAAATGTTGAACATAACATACGAGTCATGCAAAAGTCAGGAAATTTATTGTTGAGCTAATTGACTCCCAACATAAAATGTCCGTAGGTATATTAAAATCACAAGTAATTCTTTAACAGATGTTTGAAATGGCTATAACACGGTAAACTGACGTTGGTTCTCAATTTGCGTAACAATTAATTTCCCTGACCGTACACCTCTGCAAAAATCTTCAGGGGAACAGACGTGATGTAATATATTATTATATCAGATTATTTGTAAAGTATTTCTATACTAAAAAGCTCTAAGTATCAAGAACTGAAACTTGAAAACTTCTATAATGAAACAAAGGAGCCTTGTTTGCGAGTTATGAAGAGAATTCACTTGAAAATTATTACAATATCTCTTCGAAAATTTTCTTCAGTTAGCGAGTTCATTAATGGTCTAATTAGTCTGAATATTTTTATACAGTTTCAGTTCCTTAACATTTTGTTAGAGGACTCCACGATTTAGAATGATGTTTTACCTTAGCCCCGCCATAAGTATTTATTTATTTAAGGTTCACCAACAGCTTCTTTGTATAACATATCTTAAGTACTATAGGTCACAACAGTCTCGGTCTTACACAGTCGCTAATTATAGGTTTACCAGCAATCTCAGAAATACGTGATCACATATTATTATTTTTTAAACGGTTCAATAAAATGTCACAAAAGGTGAAAGAGTTTCTGGCGCCATCTGCAATGCCACATGCAAACTAGGCGTCATACTGACGTCATGCAAAGTCCTGCATCACGCAAGCGAAGTTCGACGTTCAAGTTAAAAAAAACAATTTTGTAATAGTACTCTTCTCTACAGAAACAGCTACATTTTTTTTTTTTTTTTCAGGATGGGAAATCATCAAATGACCCCTCCCGCTCTGGGTGGAGCAGAAGGGAGTGTCAGACTCTTACTGACTAAAACCCACCCGTGTTCCATCCTTAGCCCTTTATGTACCAGGGCAGCGGTAACCCTTTCGGACGATCCCGCTACCCCGGCAGGCTTCGGCCCTGTCGGGCCCCGTCATCTATGCTGACATCTCTTCATGTCATTATGATTACGCCTGATGATACAATATTATCACCCAGTATACGTAGATTGAAATACACAGAAATTAACTGGCGTTACCGAGATAGCTTTCAGAGTAAGCAACCTGAAGTGGCAGGGAGGCTGCGGGTTGTTCGAAAGAGATACCGTGGCCCCTGGCACAGGCAACTGAAGGAACACGGGTGGGTTTTAGTCAGTAAAAGTCTGACACTCCCTTCTGCTCCGCCCAGAGCGGGAGGGGTCATTTGATGATTTCACACCCAAAAAAAAAAAAAGTGGCAGGGAGCTGGCCATTTTTGTCGAAGGACAGATGGCCGTTGGAGCAGACGAGTCCTCGCCGCGGTCGACCGCGTATCAGCAAGCGGAGTGTGGGAGGACTCCCACACTCGTTACTCCTCGCGGTTGACGGTTGCGGTCGCGGTCTAAAGTTATCGGCCCATCTAGCTGGGCCTCGCCTCAGCTAAATAGGGCGACAACCTTAGAGAAGTTGCTGGGACTGGGAATATCAAAGGTCACGTCATAATTTATGTTTTCACCCTTACCTACCTATGACTATCTACAAGGCAGCCTGTGTAAGCCAAGCTTCCAATGAATCATTATCTAATCCTTCCATAATTATAATAATATTCATACGGTTATTAATTCCACTATCAAGTAGTGACCTTTCAGAGTTAATGAAAATATAATATTGGAACAACTGCTGATAAAGGTAGTGTGTACCGTGTTCCTGATTAATATCAGTGATCTTGCATGGATATGTGTTGTTAAGACTGTTGCCAGGGCAACGGCCTTGGGTTCGGGTATCAGGATACTGCAAACAAGAATATAAGGTACGTAACCTTGTATCCTTGTTACGTTATGGTGGAGTACTTCACATCTTAGTATTGTTTATGTTTGCTCATCATTTTAAACAATTATTACTTAAATTTTCTTCTGGCACACACTCAGGCATGGATCGCTGTCAGCCTGGTTACCAACTTACTTACTAGCTATGCATAATTAACCATCTAGATGTTATTTTTTACCTCGTAATATTTCTAGCACAGTAGGAGCTTTTTTTAAATAATATTTAGTTGATGTTGATACGAGAGACGATACAGTCAAATATGTGTGGTACTTTCCTCAAAAGACTATTCAGACATCAATCAACATGGTCTTCTCATGATCTGACTAAGATTATATCTGGACTTTAAAAGATACTGTGACTTTCCAGTTTGTTTCGGCCTTTCTTTTCAGAGTCATAGGAAAATAATTATGCTTGGCAATAGTATTTGCGAATGCAGTTTGTAGTATTCCTACCTAATTAGCTGTCTGTTTGTAGCATTCCTACTTGATTGTTGGTAAACCTATAATTGGCGACTTTGTAAGACCGAGACTATTGTGATTTTAAGACATAATTTATACATAGAAGCTGTTGGTTTACCTTAATAAATAAATAAATTAGCGCTTCGTAGGATGCAGCCGTTAATCATGATATAAATGGAGCGATTTTTTACCGCCCACAGAGTAACCCGTTATTTCCTTTGCAGACTATTTTATGAAGTAAATGCCTCCACTGTTATACTAGCCTATTACATAAATCAGCTGATATTTTTGACTAATCGTTTTTCAGGCTTTTCCCGCGATTTTATTTATTTAAGTTAAATATTATAGCACAGTTAAAGCGTTATTAAGTCACGGCACGACAGTTTTTATAGGTCCAATTATTTTATAATATTCGACTTTGTATGTTACGACTATTATTATAAATAGGTACCTATCCTACTTATAATATATTATAAGGGTCATTCTACCGAAACACAAAAATTTTGTTCGCTTGAAATATATCGTAGCTCCGTAAATTTCAGCTGCTTTCAAAACCAAATTTTACAGCTACATGACCTTATCTAACATCTCAAATAACAACTTACAAAATTAATTAACAATTTTTTGTTATTTTTAGCACTATAGTACGTGATTACTCACGTCCTGTAGAATGTTCGCAACATAGGCTGTAACATTGAACTGTCTCTAAAAAATATTTAGAAATAATTAACATGTTTATCAAAATGATTAACGTATTAATTATATGATAAAGAAGCAACCAGTATAACATAAAAAAATATATCTTATTATTTAAAAAGTTATCAAACATTCTACAATGTTCGTGAAAAATAATCACGCCTGTAGAAACAAATTACACAAATTGTAGACTTTTTATTTTTTAAGTAGCAACATTATTTTCCATGTCTGGTAACCCATTACGATGTAATGTTATAATAGTTTCGGCCATAATTTCGCAAGTGATTGCAGTTCAGAGATTTTGATAGTTAAAAAAGCGTTCTACATTAGTGTCAAAGTTCATTCCTCACTCCTGTACTCAACAAAAAAAAGTAAGTAAACAATTTAAAAACCTAATATGCGTATGACCTCATTGATAAGTTGTTTAATTAACGAAATCAAGTGGATTGGGATTTCATAACTTCAAATTTTGTACCAGTTACGTATTTTTTATGTGAAAACTTCACTTCTGTAGAACTCACTCCTGTCGATGTAGCTTTCTACAGAAGTGATGTATTTCTACAGAAGTGATAAATTTCTGGTTTTCTTTGTATATTTTTACTTTTTTTAGAAATCACACATCACGGTGAGATGGTTACAGAATCGCACTGCTGGATACGAAAGAAAAGAGAAAAGACGACTGAAGCCGAACTCGAAGAAAGATGTCAAAAAGATAGAGAAAGATACAAAAAAAAAGAAAGAAGCAGGGAAAATAAAATTAATAAATGATTTTACACCAAGAGCACAAAAATTAATTAGAAAAATTGGCGAGAGCGTGCACAAACTCATCGTAATAAATTAAAAAGATTAAAAGCTACTGAGCAGAGAGTTGTGAATGATGACATTCCTCCTTCGAGTCCAGTTCCACGGGGTTCTACACCATCTTCTAGACCATCCTTGGGTTGAAGACTTGCAGAAAAAAATAGGCGAAGACTTAAACTAGAAAATATTCATCTCAGGCAGAGAATTTTACAATTAGAAAACTTATTGGCTAATAAAAGGATGAAATTGATACGCTCAAGCCAACGTAGTGATATAATAACTGCTGAAACAACTGCTGAATTAAGGGTAACAAGAAGTAAAAGAAAACAAGTAGAAATAAAGGTAGCTGTTCGTAAGTTCTTTGAAAAAGATGAATCTAGTCTAATTCGTCGGGGAAAAAAGAGACTATAACAAAAAAGAAACAAATTAGATTACTGAATGACACAGTGCTTAATCTATATGAAAAGTTTAAAGAGGAAACTCAAATTAAATGATCAACCTGATTTGATGACACCCACTCATTCACAGCCGCAGTCTCCAGAACCAATCCTTGATATATACAGGAACCCAATACCGACAACCTCACGTCCTTCTGTTGATTTTTATCGAACATGCTATGGGTCTGATAGTACTTTTGATGAAGATATCTTTCAAATAAGGAAACGCAAACCTTTGAAAGAAAATATAAAACGTTCAGATAATATTCTGAAATGTGTTTTTAATAATAATATTGTTTCTTCGTCAGACGAAGAAAATATTTTCTAATGTTCCCTACTTTTAAATTTTTTATTCTACAGGAATGTTCTTACTGCGTCATTTCTGTAGACTATTTTGTTATTTTTTTTTAGTACTTTGTAACTTGATTAAAAGATTTGTAATTGGCATATTAAGTTTGTTGGCATTAAAAGCAATTCGAACTGATTATTATTTTATGTTAGCCTATATATTAACTTAGTAGTTTTAGGAAAACTGTCAC
Organism: Apamea epomidion; assembly: GCA_947507525.1. Taxonomy (NCBI): domain Eukaryota; kingdom Metazoa; phylum Arthropoda; class Insecta; order Lepidoptera; family Noctuidae; genus Apamea; species Apamea epomidion. The sequence continues at coordinate 13,496,585 of OX382237.1, forward strand.
TCATGACGAAATTCGCATCACTCCTGTCGATGTGTTAAAAACAAAATGTGCAATTTTTTCATAATGTTATTGTGATTGATCTCTGATTCTATTTTTAAGACGATAATTAGGTTAAAACTTATTATAATAAGAAAATAAAAAGTTGATTATTTAAAAACGAAAAAATATTTATTTTCTTTTCCACTCGGTAGAATGACCCATAAACGTGAAAGTTTCTATGGATAGATGGATGGATGGATGGATGGTTGTTAATCTTTCACGCAAAAACTACTGAACGGATTTGGTTGTAATTTGGCAAACAGATGGCTTATAACCACGATTAACATATAGGATATTGCCACTTTTTATCCCGATATTCCCACGAGATCAAAACTTATGGGGGTGAAACCGCGGGGCGGAGCTAGTTCTTCAATAAGAATATTCCTATGCAACAAAGACCAAAAATGTTCATCAAGCAAATATTATTTGACGGATCATTCATAATCAGTAATAAACTTTTGTCACGTATTTCATTACTTCTTCAGAGTTAGGTATGCAAAACTTGTGCTGGCATATTCATAATTATTACTCTCGACCCAAAAATGGTGATAGTCATACTATCACGCCTGTAATCCTCGAAAGTTTAGGCAGAAGTGCACCTACAGTACACCCACATTTTGCCAGTTATTAAATTCTCATGTAATAGGACTTGAAACAATGTCCATCGAGTTTCTTGTCCGTTCTTCTTTATAAAAATCTACTACCCTTTAGAATGGGCAACTGATTAGCTTCATCTTTGTGACTGACCGGCCCCTTTTTTTTTTTTTTTTTTTTTTCAGGATGGGAAATCATCAAATGACTCCTCCCGCTCTGGGTGGAGCAGAAGGGAGTGTCAGACTCTTACTGACTAAAACCCACCCGTGTTCCTTCCCTAGCCCTTTATGTACCAGGGCAGCGGTAACCCTTTCGGACGATCCCGCTACCCCGGCAGGCTTCGGCCCTGTCGGGCCCCGTCATCTATGCTGACATCTCTTTGAGGCGCACGTGGAACACTTACGCGCCGTCCGGCACGGGCCTGGTCCTGATCGGACGGAGAGCTACCCATTGCTCTCCGCCCGCAGGCCCGCGCCTACGGTGGCCGGGAGTCGTCACGCGGCTCCCGACGCCCGGAGCGTCTCCCTCGGCGGCTGAGGCGTGAGGATCTCTCCCTCGCCCATCCCGCCACCTCCTTCGCTAGCATGACTGCTTCGCAGAAGGAGGTGACCGCCTCCCACTCCCTCTCGCCCCGGACCATGGCTTGCACCAGGGCCGGACGCGAGAGGTCGCCGCCGCTGCCGATCGCCTCTACGAGGACACGGCGGTGCTCTGCCCAAGCGGGGCAGACCTCCACCGTATGCTCCACCGTGTCCTCTGGGCGATCCTCGCAGTGGTGACACCCGGGCGTCTCCTCCCGCCTGATGATGTGCAGGAACCTCCCGAAACATCCGTGTCCGGAGAGGACCTGCGTCAGGCGGTAGGTGAGAGCGCCGTGACGCCTCTCTAGCCACTCCTCAAAGAGGGGTCTTATCGCCGCTATCGTGGCGTGCCCTGCGCTGGGTTGCGATAGTCGCGCCTTCCATTCCACCATGAGACCGCGCCGGAGGTCCGTCCGCTCCGCAGCGATTTGCCGCGGGTGCAGAGTTTCCCCCCGACGTAGTGCCTCCGCGCGCCAGTCATACAGGCGCGCGAGGACTATCGCCTCCAGATCCCATGGTGGCAGTCCGGCAAGGAGGCTTGCTGCCTCGCGCGAGATCGTGCGGTACCCCCGGATCAGCCTTACGGCTACCACCTTTTGGGGCGCGTTCAGGTAGTGTGCGGCTCGAAGCCGCAGTGAACGCGCCCATACCGGGGCCCCATATAGGGCCATGGACCGCACGACCCCCGCGTAAAGCCTCCGGCAGGAGGCGTTTGGCCCCCTCAGGTTGGGCAGGAGCCGCCTTAAGGCGGCCCCGGCCCGTTCCAGTTTTGGGGCCAAACGTCGGAAGTGCTCGACGAAGTTCCACCGGCTGTCGAGGACGAGACCCAGGTATCTCATCGTCTTCTCGACGCCGATGTGAACCCCTCCTACCATCAGTTGGGATCCCGAAAGTGGCCCGTACCGGGGCCCATGAAAAGACATGGCCTCGGACTTGTGCAATGCCACCTCGAGACCCAACTGCCGGATCCTTTCCACGACTATCGCAACCCCGCGTGTCATCGCGTCAGCCGCCGCCTGATGCGACCTCCCCTGCGCCAGGACCAGCGTGTCGTCAGCGTAGCAAACTACGCTGACGCCATCAGGGAGGTCGGCCCGCAGCACCCAGTCGTAACCGATGTCCCACAGGAGCGGCCCCAGAACCGATCCCTGTGGGACACCGCACGACATCTCTCGCCGGTTCCAGTTCCCGTCGCGACCGGGGTAGATGACGGCTCTGTCCGTCAAATACGCCCCGACTATTCGACGGAGGTAAGTCGGCACCCGGTGATACCGGAGTGCCTCCCCTATGCAGCTCCAGGGCAGGGTGTTGAACGCGTTGGCGATGTCGAGTGACACCGCCACGACCACCCCACCCCGTGACACCGCGTCCCCCGTCGTGAGGGCTCTCACGCGCATGATGGCGTCCACCGTCGAGCGCCCCTTGCGGAAGCCAAACTGGCACTCCGCAAGATCCGGCCCCGTCCTCACCAGGTGCCCGACGAGGCGGCCCGCAATCACTCTCTCAAAGAGCTTGCCGACCTCGTCGAGCAGCACTATGGGCCGGTATGCGGACGGAGAGTCCGCAGGGCGCCCTGGCTTCTGAATGAGGACCAGCTTCCCCGTCTTCCAACGGAGTGGAAACTGGCCTCTCTCCATGCATGCGCTTAAGAGCGCCTCCAGTCGAGGCCCGAGAGCCCTCGAGGCCAGGACCCAGGCTTTACCCGGCAAGCCGTCGGGTCCCGGGGCGGTATTTTTGGCCTTCAGCCTGCCTACCGCCGCTCTCAGATCTACCCCGGTCACTTCAGGGGTGTCGTCGTCGTCGTCCGCGTGGTCCGCTTCGGGCACCGCAAGTGGCGGAGCCATAGGCGGGGGAGTATGCTCCCCCCTTGAAGGGAACAGAGCGCTCACCACCTCCTCCACCAGCTGTGGGCGGAGACTCTGCGTCAGCGGGGGGGCCCATGTGCGGAGTTTATTCCGCACCATTCTGTAGGGGCGCCCCCATGGATCTCTGTTCAGAGTCTCCAGCATCTCCTCGCGGGCCATATCCTTGGCCCGCTGAACAGCCTGTTGGAGGGCGGTCTTCGCCGCTCTGTACCCCTCGTATAGCTCCACCTCCGTGGCTTCCGCATCCGGAGGGCGGATGCGGAGCCTGCGGTGCCTGGTGTACCGGTGTCGCGCGTCGACGCACGCCTTGCGTAGCGCCCCAACCTCCTGCGACCACCAGTACACCTGACGTCGGGCGCATCCTGGCCGGACTCGGGGCATTGCCACGTCACAAATCTCGGACATGGCCTCCCGGAACCACTCCACCTCATCGTCAATATCAGCAGGCCTGTCCGGTGAAAACACCCAGGCCTGCACGATCGAGGCTTCCAGGAGAAGCTCCCGGTCCAGCTGCTTCAGCGCCCACCGCGGACCACTCGGGGCCTGTTGGACCAGCGCGCTAGAGGTCTGGGTGGAGACCTCAAACCGGATATACCGATGATCGGAGTAGGTCTCCACCTCCTCCATGACGCGCCAGTCAATGACACGCTGTGACAGAGCGGGGCTGGCGAACGAGATGTCCACCACCGACTCGCCCCGCATCCGCACACACGTAGGAACAGAACCCCGATTTAGGACGACCAGGCCTGTTTCCAGAGCCCAGTCCTCCACCATCCTGCCCCGCACATCCGTGCAACGGGAACCCCAGGCCAAATTCTTGGCGTTGAAGTCCCCGAGCACTAGCACGGAGTAGGCATGGTTTCTAGCGACGACGACACTCAACTCTGTTAAAGAGTTCTGGAACTCGGCGAGAGTTCGGCTCGGAGAGAAGTATACTCCCACTACTACAATCTCTCCGAACCGTGCTGCTACGCACCCCTGTCCCCTCGTGACACCTTCGAGGGACGGGGTACCGGCGGCGGCCGACGAAAGTATGGCCACTGAGCCGTTCAGGTCCTCCACCCAGTCATCCCTGGGCGGGACAAAGTACGGCTCAGCGACCACGGCGATGTTAATCGACCACTGCGCCATGCTCTGGAGCAACAGGTCCTGAGCGCAGGCGCAGTGGTTGATGTTCGCCTGGAGAAGGCGTAGTGGAGGAGTTATTACTCCTCCATTTCAGCCCCCTCCCGGGCCCCCTCGGCAGTGGTGGCGGCGGCGGCGGCGGCGGCGGCGGCGGCGGCGGCCTGACCGGCCCCTTGACAATTCAAAAGTGCATATAATTGGTTTAATTGAAAATAATGCTTTCGGCCTTATTACAAAACAAGGTTCATTTTTAGACACAGGTTTACATTACTCACTGTACCGCACTTTGACTCACTAGTGACTCAAAATCAGAATACTATACAGTTTAATAGCGAAGATTTTAAAAAACCTAGATAAAGATTAATTTACCTTTTTGTTTTTTTTCTTCTTTGTTCTCTATTTCAGGATCTAAATTACATGTAACAATTTGGATACTAGTGGTTGATATAAATTAGGGTAGTTTTCTTTTAATTTTTTTCTCTATCGTACGTACAACTTTCGTTTTGCATGCTGAGTTTACCTATAAGTGATTGTACATTATTGTTTATCTGTTTTTGCTTGTTTTTTATGCCCATAATTAATGTAAACAATCGTTGGTAGACCAATAAATAAATAAATAAAATTATCGAGCCATTTATAAAATTTGAATTATAATCCGACAAAGTTAACGTTCTTATTACAAAAACTGACGTAAACCCGAGTCTAAATTGTCAATTTTGCATGAAGAACTTTATTTTTGTCGGAATAAAGTTGAAATAGGCTATTTTCCTTAAAAAATCTAATTAGTCCGTCAGTTAGATTATCAAAAAATATTGAACACGTATTTTTTCTTTTCTCAGTTATATAAAAAAATATGAAGCTATCGAACGTTAAAGTTCCGCGTAAGGTCACCTTGCTTGCGACACTTTTGCAAGCAAGTGACGTCACGACCCTCCTCTCCCAAATTTTGACGCGCTTTATCTTTGTAATTTTTTGTTTGATCGGCAAAAGAAAAAATACGTGTCCATTATTTTTCGATAATCTAACTGAAGGACTAAATATTTTTTTTTTTTTTACCCAGGCAACTACCCTATTACTGTAACTTTTCAAAACGAGTTCGTTCGTTTCGTAATAAAACGTTTTGAGTTTAAAATGAGTTTGAGTTCCCTTGAAACATTTTTAAAAAGATGTTAGATGCTATCTCATTACAAATACTTTCTCATTACTATATTCAGTAGCTTTATAAATAAGCTTCGATACACCAGAGCCGCTCAATAGGATATTTTTATTTACAGCAACGATAAAAAATAACTGAGAAAAAATCTCTTGCATACAGGTTATTATTAAAAAAGACTGCAACCTACTGACTCTTCGTAACATAATTGGTATCGAAACAATGATATTGTATAACTGCCCCGAGCATAGCGCTTGCAAATACGTCAAGATGTTTGTGACCTTTTTTCTATTAAAAAATTCAGTCTTATTTTTTTTAAGTCCAGCGCAGGCCAAAGAAAAGCGTTTTAAGTAACAACATCGTATGCCTCTGCCTACATCATTTAACAAGTAAGTTTTTTATAACTTAGTTTACAAGGCAGCCTCCCGGATAAATTTTCCGCGTAAAATTTTGGTTGTGACCCACCACGTCGCATCCTAACGCCCCCTGCGCCATTACTTCGTTTTCCAACTTTTTTTATTTTTTCTCGTCTCGTTTGGGTCGTAGCGTGATGTTTAATAGCCTATAGCCTCCCTCAAGACATGGTTTATCAAACGCAAACAAGATCGGTAGTTCCAGAAATTAGCACACAACAAAAAAAAAAAAAACAAACAAACTCTTCAGTATAGTAGATAGATTGTTCGCGCCACCATTGACAATAATTCAGATGACTACTACTTTTGCATTCGACGGGGCTACACTGGTGGCATCCGCCATTTTTGTTATCTGTCAACCTGTCAAAGTAATTTCCTCCTAAAATCCCTAATGAATAGGACTAAACAATATTGGAAGTCGATATAATGTAACAACACATCGTTCACGATTTATTTTCATTCTGCAAACCAACAAGTTATAAATAGGCGTATAACCCGCGCCTTAGAAAAAACATGTTCGTCAACCAACTTCCTTATACGTAACGAACCGTTCCTACACACGACGTACCTAAACCGCCGTAAAATGCGCGCAAAATAAGTCTGCGCGGGAAATAATCGTTTGCCTCCAGTTTGACGTTTGTCCGGTGTCAAGAGAGTGTGCTGTGTTCCATGTTTTCCAAAGTAAATAATCGCCATCATTATGCCGAAAGCGATTAAAAGTGCTGGCAGGAGTATAACCTTGAAGGTTACGCGCTTAGGCTCATCTAGAAAAAACGTGTCTGTCAACAAGCTTCCATAGTGCTCCATACAACACTAACGACTACTCCTACATACGGCATATAAACCGTAGTTTTTCTTGGCAAGAAAAACGTGTAACAGACAACACACAGTCTAATCCATTTACTAACCATATTTCCGCAAATGCATCTCTAATAGAATTCCTAACACAGTTTGCATAAAGCGATTGTGTGTGGTACGTATTCTGTATCCTATAATGAATCGAATTTAGGGGGAGTGTACGTTCTAATACAATTTACGTCTGGGTTGCGGTGGTTACAAATTAACTTACATTAATGGCTCATTTACACGACCAGCTTTATTGGTCACGAATAGGCGTTTTCGAAAGATAAAAAGCGACTTTTTACATTCTCGCAAGTAAAAAGCGAATTCAAATTCAAAATCATTTATTTGCTCATATGGGTAACAATATGCAATGTTTTACATTCATGTAATAATTGTATATATCATAGTGTTGGTATCACCATATTTTACCTTTTAAGTACCTACATAAAATGACACAAAAAAAAAAGAAATAAAATTAAGAATTTTTTTTTTCAAAATACTATAGTTTATTCTGCAAATATTCAGTTACACTATTAATATACCTACTTTATCTATCAAAAAAACTTTTTAGTTTTTTTTTTTAACATATTAGGCGATGAATATAATGCGAGAATTGTCTCATCTTTTAAAATTAGGAACGTCCTCGTCCGTGTAAACGGACACTTTTATTTCAAATTTTCGAAACACAGAAAAACTCGCCAGACAAATCTCGTATGAAATCTCGCTAGAGTAAAAACTGACTGCGATGATCGCCAAAGAGACTCGTATAGACATTCTCGCCTGTCCAAAGGTGAAAATCAGAAAAAAAACAGAAAATCAGAAATAATTTATTTTGCAATGAATGTGGGTACAAAATAAGATGTAAACATTATAAAAGCGGTTCCAACACACTCTACCTTAGAGCATGCAAAAAAAAAATTACTTAGCGAGAAACTCTCCGCATGTAATTGAGCTTTTAGGATGCTGTCACATGCAGACCGGTTGGAAACTTTTAGGTAACAAGCTCCTGCTTTAACGGCAGAGCTGATATAATTGCATAAGGGAGGAACCAACGATATTAGTTAGCGTTCATGCCACACCCCACAAACTATATTAATAAGACATGTTACATGTTATGTGTTATGTTATTTAAAATAGTTATGTACAATACTTATATTTAGTTTAATTAAGGACCACGCTAACGTATTAGGATTTTTTTTCCTGTAATGTTAGTTGTTAGTTGTTTGTGATAAATAAATAAATAATAAATGTTTATCTCAACATCACAACTCGGAATATTTAGTAGTAACTGCAGTACCCCTTACAGATTAAATTACTGTTATAGTGCGGCCGCCGAGAAAAAAAAAAAAAATCTCTAGGATTAGGTGGAATGACAGCTCACTTTATGCTCACTTCACCTAAGTTTTCACAGTTAGATTTTTACAGAACAGACCGGCAGTGCGGCCGACAAGAGAATTCGTTCTTAGCACCTGACGTCAGTTTCATACAAACGAATACGGTGTTTTACGAACTTGATCCTTATTAGCTACTAGAATGGTCGCATGACATGTGTCAGGAACGCATTCTCTCGACAGCCGGACTGTATGTACAGTTCTTGAAAATGACTTAGGGCCGATTCCGAATTTACGGACCGTAAAATTAAGACTCCTGTATCTCTACCAATAATGAAGCAAAGATCCCATCAATAGCTCTGCATAGTAGACCTTCCCATGTAGAAGGTAGCTGTCACAAGTAAAATTAGCTTAAGAATCTATTTATGCTACCAACAAGCGAAGTAAGCAAAACGATTTTGTATAGAAACCTAGCATAAGATCTACAAAAAGTGGGTTTGACAGTAAAATAGGCAACCGTTATAATTTCGTTATGTTTCAGTTTGAACTTATTTGAATACCCAAAAACCCTATCAGAAACAGAATCTCTGAACGTTTCACGGACAAAATAAAGAGCTTATTCACAAACTGTCAACATTTGACACTCCTTTGTAATGCTGTATGTCGAAGTAGGTATTCATACAAAATCTATTTCGCGGTCCTTTAAACATTCAGTTTTGACAAAAGGGTTGAAATTGCATTGAGTTTGACAAGGGATGAAAGTTGTGAATGGGAACATGTCAGGACCTTACGTTCCAATGTTAAATTGGATACCCGTTGGTGCAAACAATTCAGTTAGGTTAGAGCACTGGTTCCCAACCTGTGGTCTGCAAGATTTTTCAAACTTTTGTTCGTAGTTTTTAACTTGTATACAGAAGATGAATTAGGGTTGTGGAGGTTAGATAGGCAGTCGCTCAATGTGAAATACTGGTAATCAGCTGCAACTGGTTAGACTGGAAGCCGAACCCAACATTATTGAGAAAAAGCTAGGCAGATGATGATGATAACAGAACGTGCATTAAGCACAGAAATTATATTGGTGCAATCCGAATTTTAGTTTTGTATAAAAAAAGTTATGTTCTCTATTATTATAGTACTATTAATGCATTTTACTTTTAAGTTTATTGAATATGTTAATTTATAGCTTAAATTGACACAATCTATTTTGCTTGAACCAGAAGGACCCCCTACCAAAATATAAATTAAAAGGGTCCCTGATCAAAAAAGGTTGGGAACCACTGGTTTAGAGGAACTGAGTGAGAAATTCATGGATATTGGCGATTAATTCGTGGAAACTGAAGATACGCTTCAATGATTTACTTAGGTTAACGCTAACCACAACTGGGGTTGGATTTCCTGACAACCGAGGTAATAACCACTGTCGTTTAATTAGTCGCTGCGTTAAAACTAATTAATTGCTTTGGTTTCTGCGACGAGCATTTCTGTTGCTTCTTGTAGAATAAATGCATTTCAAAAGATCTACTTTAATCTTACTTTTGAAATGGAAATGAAACTTCATAATTACAAAATAAAAACTATGAAACCTCGTTAACAAGTAGAAAAAACAAGATGGTTGCAATCAAGACCTGAGGGGCAATTCTCGTAATTTTAAGAACGTTCACAGTCTGATCTCAGTCTCAATCTGTTAAAAATACCTCCAATTTCCCTACATCTTTGACAAGTTCTTTTTTCGTTCGTGTTTGACATTGATTGCCGCTGAGATGTGATTACGACTACATTTTGAACGTTTTTAATAACGGGTATAAAGCAGGGGTAAAAAATTAATTACGGGTAGCCTTCTGAGTATGTTCTAGGGTACCTACTTGAAATATTTTATCACTTTGACTCGAAAACACCAAAAAGATTTCCCAGCAAGAATAAACCAAATCGTGGAACGAGTCGTTAAAATTCCTGGTAAATACGAAATGTTCACACACATCACACGTACACCCAAACTAGAAGCAAATATTTGTAGGCGATGCGATAAGTTGACCCTTTGTGACATCCGGGTCGTCTTCAAAGCAAGATCCCTTTTAGCAAAATCTACCTTAACTATGTAGGTATAGTCGAACTGCCCCGTTAGTCTCACAAGCGCGACAGCTGAGCGTAGAGTCCTATAATCGATTCCCAGTTTGGGTAAAGGGTTTTTGAGTTTTCCCTTAAGTATTTCTTAGTAACAGCCTGGAGTTTGGAAGTTGGCGGTATGATAACCCCGTGCCTCGGAAAGAACGTTAAGCCGTTGGTTCTGCGCCTGATCTCTCTCCGGTTGTGTCGGAGTGCCGTCCTAACGGACTATGAGAGTGAGGGAAGAGAAAGTGCGCCTCTACGCACACACTTTTGCACTATAATACATTATGTCCTTCGCTGAAGGCTGCTCTCTGTTGAGATTTGCCACCTTGGCCGAAATATGGCCTGAAGGACTACAGTCGACCTCGTAATTGTTTTTCCACTTTTGACATCAATTCCCAGTTAATTAAAACTTCACTAAGGTTGTTATTTTGTAACCAATTACTGTCACAGAAAAAAATATCTTGTGGTTTATGACCTACAAGTTTTACGAATTACTCGATGTTAGTTTTTTGCCTGTGGTATACAATAAAATTAAAGCAAAAATGACTTACATCGTCTAAACACGGTGCAGCATTTATTGGTGTTGAACTTATGGTATGTCAAAGCCATTAAATCGCACCGTGTAAATCAGGCGTTAGGGTAAAAAGCAAATACGAGGTTGACTATAAATACGTAGAGGTTCTGTACACATACCTACCTAGGTATGTGTACATCAACGTTTAGTGAATACCAGTAAAGGCAGAAAACAACATGGACGAACACAATTGGTATTCTGCGTTGAAAACTAATAAAAATTCAATTTACGTCAACGTTAAACTTGATTTTCTTTTCAGCTTTTAATATAGGTATCGATTTTGCTGATTCGTAATAAATTCCACTTGGCCACGCTCCACTCCACTCATTCTCGGCAAATCGGAAATTGAATCGAGTTCGCAGTTTTATTTTTTTATTTCTCGTTGAATGGTCAGACTAAATACTTTTTCGGACCTACTTCGACTTTGCTCGGAATTTTTATTATTCATTTACATCTCATGAAATTTTGAGTATCTTATTAACATTGTAGGTTAACATGTTCATGTTCAAACATAATTTGATAAAAATTAACGAATTTGAGAACTATCTAGAGTTACACCCACACACAACCTTCAAAGTATTTCGTCAGAATATCAAAACTGAAGTTTGGTTACTGTACAAAACATTAAATTACTAATATCGTGAAATTTCATTTAAATTAATCACTTTTCTCAGTACTCCGGTTTTACTAATTTGTGAATTTTCATTCCATAAAGGTTCCACTTTGATAAACTAATAACTTGATACTTAAATACGGAGAAATCGATCGCTCATCGTTAAAGAGATAAACAATTTATTTTCTTTACACCCTTTGAGTACAGTTCAAATATTTTATCACAGTTTTCCCTCTCCCAGTATTTGAGGACAGCCGCAATCATGTTTGAATGTATTTATTGTGTACACAGGTTTTGAGACGCGTGCAGTCATCGTGAGCCATGCGTCATGAATGATAAGAAGAAAGAAAGAAGAACGAAAAAACGTTTATTTGCGGTAAACATGACGCATAACAAGTTGGGAGAAAAATGCATCACATCCACGTAAAACGGCCATTGCTCAGCATAATGCTAAGACCCTACACGAGACAGAGCCCCAGCGCTGGTTTTCAGCGACAGTCGATGATGAATGAATAATTTTTCACGTATGCTTTTGGCTGTTTGTACCGCACGTTACGAGTGAATTCAACGCATTGTCTCACGATGTCTGTATGCAGCCTTAGTATAACTTACCAAGCAATGTCCTGGGTTGCAGAGTCACGCATCCAGTGTGAATGTATTCAATCAGTTGGCGAAAGACATCCGGTTCGAACTCTTCAATGATCAACGTCTGATGCTGCTGCGAAGATGGCTGTCACAAAATTAAAACAAATTAGTTTTTATAATACGTTACTAAAAAGTTAGCAGACTTCTGTACCAAATTCAAATATGAATAAACAAATGCTTTTTTCATCAATCATTTATGCACTTAAGAGTTTATTCGTTAATATTAATTGTAAAAAATAACCCCTGAGTTTTTTTCGCCATTTCTCTTCAGTCAGATAAGAAAATGTCGACTCCATCTAGCTTATTGTTTTTTTTTTTTAATATGAGTTTTATAAGTGATTCTAATTACCCATTTACGTAATAAACAATTTCCTTTAATTTCAATTGAACTAATTGTATTTGGTACAGAACGTCTATAATGCCACTTTGAATTTTATTCTAAATCGTATTTTACACTTAAGATCGTTTTTACAGTGCTTTTATTAACAACTTAAAATTAAGTGCCTTATAAAATCATTCATGAACTGAACTGGAAGCAATTTAAAAGGCACAAGAGATAGTGTTTTGCATAATCGAAACGCGTTGAACGTTTAGTAAAGTAAGGTTCCTGTCAATCTCGTAATTCAAGTGGAAAACTTGAGAATGGAAAGTAACCTGAAGAAAAAATATGAATAAAGACCATTAAACAATGTGAAAACAACATCGAAGAATATGAAAAATTGATTTATGGATAGAACAATGAACACGCCAAACATGCTGTCACAACTACATCAGGATCAATAAAAAGTAAAAGGTGGAATAAAAAGTGGTAATGAAACAACATCGATTTACTCACCTTTTTTAAGAACGAGAAAATATCAACAATAGCATGCAACACAACAATTGTGACGCAAAAACCTAGTGTAATAAAATTTTAATTGAAAAAGGTTCCAATTCGATCAGACGATTGCCTATCTACATTTGTATTGAAAAGTGAAAATTTATACAATATGAACACCGAGTACTCAAACCGATAAAAGTGAGTCCCCTAAAACACCGTTAATTTTGTTTTTACCTCTTGTATTGGTGCCAATTGCTGCGCGAATGTCGATCTCTGAAGTGAACACAGTAAAAAATCAACGTTAACATAAACAAAATATCCACGTTACTGCAATTTGTAGACACATTTTCCCCATTAAAAGTACTTTTCTGTCGCGTAGAAGTTATCAATGCAAAATATCAAGGGACTTGTCTTTTGACAAAAAGTTTTCCGCATTCATGTTATCAAGTTATGTAGTCTGGCTCGAGTAATGAGAGGAGCCCTTTTTAAAGTATTTTGTTGTTTATAATGTGGGTAGGTATATGTGGGACGGTGGATGAACCAATATGGTGCGAGGGCTTCTTTGTGCATACTGGACACTTCTTTGCAATGGGATGTAATTTTTAATGAGAAAGAAGCCCCAGAGGATTCTGGAAATGTTTGACGATCCACATTAATACATGTCATTCAATGAGAGGAGTACCAACGTACAACCAGTTGCATTCGTTTGCTGCAATAAACTCGGGGAAATTAATTGTTATGAAAGGGTTTTGAAGGTCCGTGGTATACCTACTGTCCGCCATTTTGTTTTTTGCAAAATAGCGCCGACTCATGAAATCCCTTTAATCGATAGCTGACATTAATGCAAATAGAAAACATAATAAGACCAAACAGGTTCATGCTTGACTGCAATTTTGAAAAAAAAAAAAAAAACATAATGGCAGACTCTGTAGGTATACCAAGCTTATAAAAATTTTCAATCCCCGTTTACACCAATTTACATTGCCCGTTAAATTTTCATTATTTGACGGTTGTATGGAATGGCTAAACGGCAAATTGACATAGAGTGTCAATTTGCTTTACAATTAATTTCCTTGACTGCTTATACACTTCCCTCAATCAATGATAAAAGATAATACCAAGATAAAATATGCAACTCATTGAACTCAACAACGAATAATCAGGACTTTTTAACAGAGCTTAAGAACTGAAGGCCATTGACAATGATGATTTCAAGTTAAAGGTCGCCAATAAGGGAGGTTCAACATTTAACATTCTCTTGCAGTCCAACACGGGTTTATACAGGGTAACAAAGTCTCCTTTACCTGCTGAGCGGCGTTCTGAAGGTTGAGCAGAGGTTCCGAAGATCTCTTTAGGAATAGCCGTAGTTTGTTCTCCCTGGGTGCTGGTTCCTTCTTCCGTTGAGGACTGGGAGCCTGGTAGAGCATCTTTTGGAAAACTCTGGTGGCAAAAAAACAATACTTAACTTACTATTAAATAATTAGTAGAAAATAATTTTACCGCAAAAAGGTAGCTGGGCTTACTATGTAGCCTTGTGGTATTCCTAATCTATCTTATGAGCCCGTAGAAATGACGTTAGCTGTGTCTGTCTTTTGTACACGATTCAATTTATGAGATATGACTATATCAGTAAATCCGGTTTTAGGTATAAACTATGAGACGAAAATGTTTTTTTTAATCAGTCCTTTTTGATTTTTAGGATCATTAGCATATTATCTCACAATGAATCAATGGTCAAAGAGCAATTTTGTATGATGTAGATTGAGTCTTACTTTTTGTTAAATAAAAGTTATAATAATTGGTGCCTTTACTTATAAACCACATTATTTACGAGCATGAAAATTTAACCAATGTTTTCCCAGATATGCAAAGTGTCCAGAGCGTAACATGGGTCACAAAGGAAACCTTAACAATAATGTGAGCTATGTATGAAATATCTTGTTGGAAACATTTATGAGCGACATTCCTAGCAAGCGTTGTTTCTGAAATATTTTAATAAAGTCCCGTTACATATATATTATATTCACACATCTTATCGGTCAGAATATGACCAAACTCAGAAATGGGTCTCCCAAATATTTAGTTGAAGCACAAATTCCCTCTCGAACTCATAATTATTTGACAATTGGTAGCTAATATGGCAGGACATTTTGATAGAAAATAGAACGAAATATTTTCACTTACGTTGCCTCGATATAGAAACTACCCACCACGTATACCTACCAAGTTATAAATAATTTTCTAATACGAAATTAACGTTAAAATCCACTAAGTAATTTTTATCACAATTAGACTTTAGATATAGGTAATATAGGCAACCTTTCGTTTATGTCTTCATTATTTTACTAGTTATTATTATAAGCAACGTTGTTTTCATAAAATATATGATTATACTTTGAAACCCTTCAATGTTTACGTTTATACTGAAGTATATTAAAAATGGAATTGATTGGAAAGTAATACTACTTGAAATCGAAGAAGTTAACTTGAAAGCGTTAATTCTTCCTAATGAAAAGCTTCTGTTTGAAGTATTTCTTACCAGTGGCATAACTTTTAATGCAACAAGCTCCTTTACAAAGCTCACTAGCCATTAAATTAACTGCTCTTTGTGAAGGAGCTTATTGATAAATGATATTTTATTTCTGTAAATTTGTTCTAAAAGCACTTTTACGCATCAAAAAGAAATATATTTTTTAGAAGTTTATTGTCGCTGTTTCCTAACCGACTACTCTGAGAAGAAACCCAGTTCTACATAGAAGTCACAGTCTCTCGTTTGGAAAAATACCCGTTACCACTATATCGTTCATGTTTCTATCCTAAACAGCATTATTGTGTCCTATTTTTTAGGTTGTCGGTGCCGAAATAACGAAAAAAGCGACATTCTAGCTTTGTCTCTAGGTTGGCAAGGCACCAGCGATTCCTCTGGTATTGCAGCAGATGTCCGTTATCTGTATCAGTTGGTGACTACCGACGGGGACCATTGTTCTGTTTGCCACCTGTACCACTAGTGGCGCTATTTAGAACATCCAGTGAGCCCTGAGCAGTCAGCTCCGCTATCATTTTGCTTTTTGGCATCAAACACGCTGTTCCAAGGCACAGTCTATTCTCACATAGTTCGTTTATGAGAAAAAATAAAAAAAAATATCAACAACCTAGTTTTTGCGACTTCGCTCGCGTGGTGGTAACAGATTATGCCATGGGAACATACTACTAGGATAAAAAGTACCGTCCCAACCCAGGTGATGGCAATTAGTTCAGCCGATAAGGCATAAAAAGGTAACAATGAATCAGACAGACAAAGTTAATATCGCATTTATAATAATATTAGAATGGAAATATAATATATCTATATTTATATTATTATTATTTTTGCTGAATTAACTTTAAATTAATTATTGCTTATTCATATTTGTACGCCGTCATGGGCAAAACATAGTGTACCTATATATTTTAACATCAACACCTGTTTTTACACCACCTATGTTTTACAAATAAAAAACTTTGACTTTGACGTTGAAAGTATGAATTGTAACAATAGTAGTGGTAGTAAACAATTTAAAACTATGATTGACTAACCTGCTCCTAGCAGCCAGCACAGCTTTGACAGCACACACTGGCTCCCTGGTATCCCCCACCAGAAACGTGACGTCACACAGCTCCGGCATAGAGGCGAGGAACTTCATGTCCTCAGCCAGGCCTGACTTGTTCTCGAAGGTGCTGAGGTCAGGCTCTGCCTCCATTGCCGCTAGCGCCCCGCTTCGCATTGACGACTGCAGAAAAAAATGTTATTATTAAAAAATTGACCTGTTTCTAGCCGGACTCGCATATGAAGTTTATTTTGGTTAAAAAATATAGCCCTGTAACGGACACAAAGGCAGACGGATAGGGTGGGATTCGGAATAGGTGTTCCGTTGACGCTCTTTTGGTTACGGGTCCCTAAAAACGATGCGTCATATTAATTTAAGTAGGAATACGGAGAAAGCAAAAACCCATCATGAAATGTAGTAATGTTCTAGTAAAAAAATAATGAAAATGGTTATCAGGACAGTTCCAAAACCTCTGGTAAAGTAGTTTTCTTTATAAAAAGGCAGGTACCTAGTTCGTGTTCCGGGAAATAATTATACATATAGAAAAAGTCACATAGTTACTTCAATCCTAGGAAATGATTTTCGGAAAATCCAAATAGCCTGGTAGATGCTATGTCAATATGGCACATCTATAAAAATATAAATGGAATACCGTCTTTACCAAAATAATGTTGGTCATACATCAACCGTCTGAGATGGGCATACCAAAGATCGAGTTTCTCATAAGTCTCAAACGGTCCTTGATCGATCGGTTCTGAAAGGGTTTTGTCATAACCATTTCGATTTTCATAATCAGCCTATAATGTTCCCACTGCTGGGACACAGGCCTCCTCTCGGTGAGAGGGAGTGGGCCGTAATCCACCACGCGGGCCCAGTGCGGGCTGGTACATGTCACATGTCTTGGAATTTTTGGTTCTAGGACATGCCGGTTTCCCCACGATGTTTTCCTTCACCGTTTTCAGAGCAGTGGTGATGAAATAATTTACACAAAGTAAAGCGCCTGACGGGGTTCGAACCTACGACCTACAACTTGTAAGTCTTGGCCGTTACCACTGGGCCACCACTGCTCTCGATCTCGATTATTAAATGATTTAATGCCCTTTTCCTTGATAATAGATCCTAAATTCGCAAATTAGTTAGTAATTATATTTATAAATAGTTGTGTTAAACATTATACGAGTAGAAGGACTTAATAAACAAAATTAATCATTAAACTATAACAATTTTCAAAGCTATATCTCAACAGTTGTCACAATGTCATACGCAAGAAATAGTAGGACGCTATTGCGACGCGTGTATTACAAAACCACTCATTAAATTGTGTTGTAAATTAACATTCTGAAAATGAAGAGAATTTACTCATGCAAGTTTCTTTTAATTGGATGCAACGCGTGCTAGTTAAAATTAAATTTTGAAGAGGACCGAAATGTTTTATTGAATTTTATTTTCATTGAATGTATGTAGTTTTCCTTTGACAAGTAAAAACTTCAAAATGGCTGAATGAACCTTGATTTCTCTTTGAATAGGTTCGCTAACCGTGAACGATTTTTGTGAGAAGTATTTTTTGTTACTTATTTTTGTGAGAAGTATTTTTTGTCACTTATTTTTGTGAGAAGTATTTTTTGTTACTTATTTTTGTGAGAAGTATTTTTTGTTACTTATTTTTAGCTGACGGGTTTTTCTGGGTCATGTCCCTTGAAAATCCGTCAGCATAAAATTTGGTTAACACGAAATATATAAAAATTATTTAGTTAAATATTTCATTTATTTAAGAAATGTTCTTTGACCGTCGATTTGATCTCCATATTGTTACATTAAAAGATTTTCCTTGCTCAAAAACCAGAATTAAACTGTTCTCTCTAAAACAAACATGTCTGCCTTTCATCTGAAACCTTTGAAGATAGTAAATGGAAATAAATTAATCTTAATAGAATTAATACTAAAAGGTTCCGAAGAGTTTAATAAGGAGTTACGACGTTTAGTAATTAGTGAAGATTTCCGGACCGACCCATTAACGTTAGATGAAAACGAACCATTTGATAAGCTAGAACTACCAGGTAAAAGAAAATCAGCTTACCGGACAGATTAATTAGGATTTAGAAGGAAATGTTCTTTTCTTTCTTTTTATAAAATGTTGAAGAAATGGTCCTTTGGGATTAAATGTGATGGTATTAACCGCTTATAAGCCGATAAGACTTCGATAACTTGAAGGAATTGGGTTCTATGGGTGTTTTTATTTCATTATAACTTCCTTACTTATTGGTAAAGTTTTTACCTTGTTAAAAAAAATTATATAAAAACTTCGGCTGCTGATATGAGCTTATTTCAAAGCGTAATGAAATGCCATTATTTTTAAGTACTGTGGCGATAATGAACGACTTCTGATGTTCAAATTGGTCTCGCTAAATTGAACGTATTTCCGTGAATCAATGAATTGGAGAAATGAATACGAATACTGTTCTTTTATGCTCGTTTTCCATCGGTAATGTAAAACATTTCGAATGACATTTCACTGGATAACCAATATGTTTCAGAGCTGATGCAAAAATAGACTTCCAGACCTCGTATAAGTCACGTTCCTCGTTCGAACGGTAACATAAATAATACTGAAGTTATGATAAATTGCGAAACACGAGAGGGTTAGGCACTATCTTTACCTACCCTTATGATTTGCTAGATGGGTGATTTCGTGCTCCTCTTGCTAAGTGGAGACCGGCTCTTGAAATATATGGAATTTGAATATTATGAGCACGGTATTATAATTTATATAGTAACGTTTTAAGGCTTTTCACGGTCGATACCGAGAAGTAGTACTGGCAGATAAAAACGAATTTTGCGTGAAAGTCAGGGACGAAATTCATTCTCAAAGTAAAGTAATTATAAAAATATAGCTTTAAAAGCTAAACAAAAACTGTTTAACAGAAGGACAAGAACAAATTAATGAATTGTAAAAACTAAAGATTATTATGCATATTTTAAAAGAATTTAAATAATTTCAGCTAGACAAAAAAAAAAGAAACATAAAAATGAATTCTTGACGTTAACATCAAAATAATTAAAAAATAATTAACTAATAAAAAATAATTAATTAAAAAGAATTAATCTAATTTAAAAATACCCTACAAACAATATGTACCTATTGGTATGGTTTAATCATGGAAAAACTTGAGGAGACATTATTATCACTTATCCAGCGGATGTAGGAATTCAGGAAAATGTATGGACCGCGATACAGGAAATACAGGGTCAAATTAAATTAGCTAGCGAAACTTCACAGTCGTGATGGGTATCGATATCTAAACACAATTAAATAAAAAATAAATTAATTTGATGATTTTTTTTTGTAGAGTCATCGACTGTTGTTAGAGTATTTACATGAAATATCAGTTTAAATAATCAGTTTTTTTTCGTGTAAACTTCACTGACGTGATTGGCATCGCTATCTAAAAACCATAAAACATAATATTTTCTCATCTCATACTGCAAGTTAAAGCAGTACCTTCTTTTTTGTTTCCTACCGAACTATCTAATTAATGATGAAATAAAACAATGGTATTGACTGTAGTTTTATCAACATCATAATACATAACCATTACCGAAAAAACAAAATAAAATAAAAGAAGATTCGAACAAATTGAAACTTCAACAATCTAAAAATAAAAATGTCCTTGAAGAAATTGAAAGACCTTTGAATGATCTTGAATTTCAATTCATTGGACTTGAAACAAGTCTTGAACAACACTTGAATAGATCTTGTCCCTCGTCTTCTCAGAGAAACTGGAGTGTTTGATCTTACTCATAGGTATGTAGGTATGTCAAATGGAAAGAAAGCCTTTGAAGTAGGATTGTAATGATGAAAATCCAAAATAATTACTTTTGCAAGTCAAAATCTCAAGTATATAAAAGAAGGTGGGCGTAATAACGATTGTCAAGTGAGGAAAAAAGTTTTTCAAACATTTAATTGTAATGAAGAAATTATAGGAATATACAAATAAATACAGTGAATAGATTTAAAAACTTTTGGTAACATCACTAATTAAAATACAGTCAAAAAAATTTTTGCTAATAAATACTCACTTCATCTAAACTAAAGTGTCTGGTAATAGTGATATCCATTTTGAAGACGATGTAATAATTGATGATGATGTAAAAATTAATTTGAAATTTCTGACGGAAGCCACAGCAGCGACCGGTTCGCGCGGCGTCTGAACTGCGACTGACGGAAAATAGGAAATGGATGTGACGCATGCCTTCACGCAGAATGAAAGGTTTGTGGTCCAAGTTGAAAGGGTTTTAATGTTGCGGGAACTGCATCATATTTTAAAACGCATTGATATTTTGATGATGTTAGGTATAAATTGTTTTAATCAAAATAACGGTAGTGTTTATTCTTTGGATAATTATGTAAGCCGTTTTAAATGTCATTTAGAATTTGTTTTGTGTAGTTATTCCCAGACATGGTTATATAGTCACATAACTACTTCTCGTAAATCAATTCTGTTCATGAGACATATGCATTATTTTATTCATAGAACACTACCTTTAAGACTCACAAAAAACCAACTTAAAGGATTACTTCTTGCCTCATCTACATTTTCAAAGTCAACAACTTTTAAGCACTTAGTTACATAAAGAGAAAACACGTTTGAACCAGTTCCTTTAGCGGAGGAAGTAGTAAGAGTAAGGGAAATTTCCTCAAAGAAAATAGAATGTCGTACTTCGTTGCTTTGAAGTTTATTTCTTTGACTTTTGCTCGCTTGATTATAAAGAAAGATTCCACTGAATTTCAGCTTTTAGATTCTAAAAAGCTTACTTAGATGTTTGTAAGTATTGATTTAAAAATGTAATTTCAGTAACTTCATTAGAAAATTCGAGAATAATTAAAATGTGAATTTTAATTTTGAAAGTGTTAGCTGATTTTTAACAGAAGACTAAATTGGAGGAGGTTATGCATTCGGCGCTGTAAATTGATGCTTAGACTAAACTAAAGCTCAGGCACAAAAATCTTTGTAACTTGTACCATGCATAATCATGTTATTGAAACATTTTTGTTCCATTTCTGGTATAGTCTTGTCTCATCGAATTTCCAATTTTGTGCCGATGCAAATATGCATACCTACAACTACTACCTTCGGACAAGGCGCCTGACTAATGGAAATTTAACTATGTATTTCATACATGTACATAGGTTTGGGTGCACCCGGGGGACGCATGGGCAGGGCGACTGAATTGATTCAATTATAATGAAACTGTATCAGCTAGGTCCACGCGTTCATTCAGGCTTTATTGACGCAGTCTGGCCTATCCTGATAAGACTATATATGGTGCTTTATTAAATGTAAAACCAAAGCTGATTAACTAAATTATTTATCATTATTAACATTGAAGTTTTGTTTATATTGGTCAAAAGTCTGACATCTACCAACCCGCACTGGGCCCGTGTGGTATATTGCAGCCCACTTCTCTCGAAGAGAGGAGGCCTGTGTCCCAGCAGTGGGAACATTATAGGCTGAATATGTTGTTGTATGCTTATATTGATCTAGTCTAGGAATCAAAGCTTTCGTAACTGACGAGCGTTCGGAGTTTAATTTCCGAATTCGCAGAAAGAGATACCAGTTTTCTGAAGTTGGCAGCGTTAAATGTTGAAACTTTTATCTAGTTAATGGTAATTAGAATTATAATATAAAATAAAAGTTTCGCAAAACGAAAATGTTTTGGGAGATTTCGAAAAGGTAGCGAAATTATTTATATTATTATTATTATGTCGTTTATTTATTTAGTCGTCTTATTTTATTACATTTTTATATATTAGTATGAATAAATAAAAATAAAAAAAACATTTAAAAATATAAAAAAATACCGATCCACCGGTGTCGGGAGCAGGGTCCAAGCTACCGGTAGTTAGGGCTCCAGAAATAGAAACCTCCTCACAATGCGAGCCGTATCGAGGAGTACTGCCTTCTGAATCAGGCCCTTGATCCAACCGCCTAACGAGAGCCTCGATAGATGTTGATCGAGGCTTTCGGCCATCAGCCCATTGGCCGATACGACAATCGGCACAATGACAGTCGAGCTCACATTCCACATGTCAACAACCTCGCGTGCTAAGTCAAGATATTAGATTTGTTTATCTTTTATTATTATCTCCTTTATTTTAATGTAATCATATAAATTATATTTTTAAATATTAGAATATAAAAAGTATAAAAACATTTAAAAATATAAAAAATAGTAGCCCATCGGTATCAGGAACAGGGTCCAAGCTACCGGTGGTCAGGGCTCCAGAGAGAGGAACCTCCTGACAATGCGAGCCGTGTCCAGAAGTACCGCTTTCTGAATCAAGCCCTTGATCCAGCTGCCCAACGAGAGCCTCCTCAGGTGTTGGTCGAGGCTCTTGGCTATTAAGCCATTGGCTGTCACGACTATCGGCACAATGAACGCTGAGTCCACATCCCACATATCAACAACCTCGCGAGCCAAGTCAAGATATTTGATTTGTTTATCTTTCTCGGCTTTCACGAGGTTCTCATCATGCGGGTCGGTTATGTCAACAATCATTGCGCGTCGCTCTGATCGATCCACCACCACTATATCAGGCTTATTGGCAACAATAGTCCTGTCAGTGATGATGGATCGATCCCAGTACAATGTGATATTACCACTTTCGAGAACTGGGTCGGGCACATACCTGTAGTACGGCACCTCCGATTCCACAAGGTTGTATTTCAGAGCAAGTTGTTGATGGATTATCCTAGCTACAAGGTTGTGTCTATGCAAGTACTCTCCATTAGCTAGACGAGAACACCCGGAGATAATATGCCTGATTGATTCCCCCGGCCGGTGGCATGCCCGACAGATGTCAACCGTGCCGTCTTTCACAATATTATTTATAATATTATTATAAATAATTTCGCTACCTTTTCGAAATCTCCCAAAACATTTTCGTTATATTTTCAAAAACAGCACTGCTCTCTAGGCTGTTAATAATTTCTCTTAAAAATCTACACACAGTATACACCTTCCAAGAAAGAAAAATGATAACATTATCTTACAAGAGTCATCATTACTTTTCTCTGAAAACAAAAGTGTATAAAAAGGAATTCCTCGAAAAACAGATCAAATCCGTGGCTTGTTAGTACTTAAAGGAAACGGGGATTCATTTCCTTGAAACGTTTGCGCTGAACAAACAGCAATTTAATTTCACAGTATGCGAAACGGTTTTAAATGTAAACGAATATTTGCATAGCAGTAATCAAAAAGATTTGCAAATCAAGTTGAAGTTAATGTTTTCTGATGAAGACTTGTTCGATGGGGTGGTACTGTGTAAACGCTTTGATATATAAGTTTGTATTTTAGTTGTGGTTTCGCTAATGGAGGGTTATTTGATATTCGAAATACATTAACGTTGGATTTTCATCATGTTTGGTTGAAACGATAGGCAAAACTGTTTGGTTGTACCACATACTAATAGGTTATGACATTCCTTTAGTTTTAATTATTTTTACCTATTGTGGTAATTTTATTATAGTTAGGTGCAACGCAAAATTATATGTAAAGAACATATAATTTTATAACTAATTAATTTATACTAAATATTGTTAAAAGAGTAACAGTGGAGTTTCTTGCCCATTGTTCTCCAACGAAACTACCTTTTGGAAGGAGTGACTAGAATCAATTCTATTTTTTGTAAATTTTGCCGTTCAAAAGTGACTAAACTCAAGTTTCCGGTACACAATAGCGCACAATGTACTGGCTACTAAATAAGAAATCTCAACTCTAAAACACATTGTTGCTATGTAAATGCTTAATAACGCCTATATGGACATACGGCCTACAACCTGTGGGGATCAGCGGCAAAATTAAATATTGAAATAATACAAAGGTTAAGGTTCCAGTCAAAATATTAAGAATGATAACGACCGCACCTCTATATCAAAACTATTATAGAAGAAATCTCAGAAAAGACAAAAGCGTACAAAGATTAACAAGTAATAAGTCAGTGTGTGAATTAAAGTAATTACAGGATGTATATCAATGTAAAAAAAAATTGGTTTGCTAGCAATAAACCTGGTGAACACCCAAACAGTCGGTAGAAGACTAAAAAGAAAGAATCCTCAAGACCTAAGAGGCTGGGCAGAGCACCGCCGTGTCCTCGTAGAGGCGATCGGCAGCGGCGGCGACCTCTCGCGTCCGACCCTGGTGCAAGCCATAGTCCGGGGCGAGAGGGAGTGGGAGGCGGTCACCTCCTTCTGCGAAGCAGTCATGCTAGCGAAGGAGGTGGCGGGATGGGCGAGGGAGAGATCCTCACGCCTCAGCCGCCGAGGGAGACGCTCCGGGCGTCGGGAGCCGCGTGACGACTCCCGGCCACCGTAGGCGCGGGCCTGCGGGCGGAGAGCAATGGGTAGCTCTCCGTCCGATCAGGACCAAGCCCGTGCCGGACGGCGTGTTTGTGTTCCACGCGCGCCTATATCAATGACGCAATATCAATGTTGCGTTTGGAGAGGGGACTGCTAATGAACGCACCGTGCGATTTTGGTTTAAACGCTTTCGTGATGGAAACTTTGATTTGAAGAACGAACCACGTGGAAGACCGCCCACACAGGTGAATAACAATGAATTGAAAGAGATGGTGGAAGCCGATCCGAGCCAAACTACCCAGGAATTAGCGGCATGGTTTAAGGTTACCTTACCAACAATATGGACTCATTTGCGTCAAATCAATAAAATAAAAAAATATGAGAATGGGTGCCTCATGATTTGACTGATCTGCAGAAAGAAACGCGTGTTGAAACTTGTGTTGCCTTTTTGAATCGATACAGAAATGAAGAAATATTGAATCGAATTGTGACATGTGATGAAAAGTGGATTCTTTACGATAGCCGTAAGCGAAAAATGTAATGGCTGACCCCAGGTCAAACGCCGCAACAGTGTCCTAAAGCAAAGCTTACCAATAAAAAGGTAATGGTAACTGTTTGGTGGTCTCAGCATGGTATTATTCACATGGTGTTATTGCTGTCTCCGATCTGGTCAAGCAATAACGGCAGATGTCTACTGTGCCGAACTCCGAACAATGATAGCAAAACTAGCAGTGAAACAGCCCCGACTCATGAATCGATCTTCACCATTATTGTTCCATGATAACGCGAGACCTCATACACCGTTTTAACTCTACAGGAACTGCAATTAGAAACCATTCGTCACCCTCCATATTCGCCAGACCTTGCTCCAACGGACTACCATTTTTTTCGTGATTTGGACAAATTTATACGTGATAAAAAGTTTTGTTCTCAGGAGGCAGTACAAAATGCTTTCACAGTTTGTCGAATCTAGATCACGAGAGTTCTATCGCAAAGGCATAAATTACCTTCCCATTAGATGGCAGCAATGTATAGATAATAATGGTAATTATTTTGATTAATAAATATGTTAAATTTAAAAAAAAAAACGAGTTTCAATTTTTCAGTACAAATCGGCAATTTCATACTTTAACCCCTAATATTATCAGCCTGAAACCTTCTAATTGCTGAAACTCAGGCTCAAGCAATAGAAGTGCGGACTGGTAGACGACATGATGTAGGTATATTTTTATTTTAGAACATGCGAATTTCGGCTCTATGTTTTTTCACACCGAGCTTAGAACGAGGCAGCTGAAACAAATTGCACAAAGTAAAGTTTACCACCTAAGACTTGAAAAACAGTCTTAACTTCTGACAAATGTTGATACTTTGTATTCTAGTAATGGCAGCTTTCAATACCCATTAGTGTATTTGTAAACAAAACCATCAGTCACTGTAGTTTGAAATGTAAATTGATGGATGCGTCCTATTAGTTTCTGAATGCTGCACATTTTTTTCCACAGCTGATAAGATTTCTTTTTTTTAATTTGTTTTTTTTTTTTAATTAAAATAAACGTTGCCCCACACTAGGAATTACTCCTGTATCGTGGGTGCGTTTACAAACATAAAAACCCACATACACAAACAGCCAGACCCGGAACAACTACCTGTAGGCAATACAAATATTTGTTCCGTGCGGGAATCGAACCCGCGACACGTAGCGCAGCAGTCGATCCCTCAGCCACTGCGCTAACCGTGTCGTCTGTCGTCTTTTGATTTGGTACAGGACATTGTATCTTTATTTCATCCATCATTTCATCTACATACCAAAGGATTAGCCAAAAGAGTATAGCCTATAATGTTCCCACTACTGGGACACAGGCCTCCTCTCGGTGAGAGGGAGTGGACCGTAATCCACCATACGGACCCACGGACGGGTACGGACGGTTGGTAGGTGCCACATATCTTCGAATTTTGGGTTCTAGGACATGCCGGTTTTCTCAAACCTACACAAAGTAAAGCACCTGTCTGGGTTTGAACCTACGACCTACTTAATTATAATAATTAATGAGTAAGTCTTTATTCCTTATGCAAGTGTATAAAGCTTGTAGAAAGCATTAATGATTAGTTCATTAGTTCTATTATCAGTAGCTAGGGATTAATCTTGCTTTGAAACGTCGATTCTAATTGATAATACCCTTACTGCATCTTCTATTTGTTTATCTCCGGCGAAACTTGATACTAAACGCCCACGGGAAAATGCAAATAATGATCACCCTAATTACGAAACACACTGTCAATTACAATCTGAATCATTTTGAAGGATACTGCTAACCTATTGCTTCATATGTTTGATAAAATTGTCCTTTGAAACAACGTAAATACCGCAACGAATATTGTTGAACTGTCAAAATTAAAGCCGTTCCTACTGTTATTGTGTTACGCTGTTTCCCCGGAGATCCGCATCCTGGCTTAATTTTTTTTTTATGTTACCGTGTAACGAGAATCTGAAGCTTCCAGTTTTGATTTTCATTTGTTGTTTTATTGAAAAAGCGAACGTACTTCGCTTGTTTTTGACGTGAATCCTACTAATATTATAAACGCGAAAGTTTGTATGGATGGATGGATTAATGTTTTTTTTAACTTTCCCACACTAGGAATTTCTCCTGTATTGTGGGTGCGTTTACAAAATTTAAACTCACATATGCAAACTGCCAGACCCGGAAGAACTACTTGTAGGCCATACAAATAATACCCAAAAACTCACCACGCAAAAACTCACACGCAAAAACAACTCAAACGCAACTCTTGCACGCAAAAACTACTGAACGGATTTGGATGAAATTTGGCACACAGATAGATTATATCCAGGATTAACACATAGGATACTTTTTATTCCATTATTCTCACGGTATCGACACCCATGCGGGTGAAACCATGGGGCGCTGCTAGCAATTAATAAACTCCTGTTACCAAGTGAACGGGTGCAACGGATGTAGGTAGTTAATTCCCGTAGAGGATCGTTAACATGTTCCAGTATATAGGACACGAGCAACGACCCGTACCTAAGCGTTTGCAGCGTACCCAATAGTCAATATTGATTTTGTGAGAATTTACACCACTTAACAAGGGTTAGGTGGGATTTGAGAGGACGTTAGTAATATGCTGATGATGGGTAAGTTTTTGGGTATTGTTTAATTTGTCTAAGGACAAGATTATTGGGATTTTAGTAAAATCGGAACTAGAAAATGGAAATGATGATGGGGTGGGAATGTTTTTTTTTCTACTACTAGTTCTTATAGACTACATTCACATTCTGTTGTGAGAAAAATCCAAAATGTTTAATAATCGCAAATCACATCTCGCTGTAACCAATGCATAGTTATATCCATCTAATACTCCCCAAAAAAAAAAACTATCTGGATACCTAGTCTTTGTATTCCACCAAATTATAAAAGGTAAGGACATAGATTTAGACGGCACGGTTGGCGCAGTGGTTAAGCGATTGACTGCTGCGCTGCGTGTCGTGGGTTCGATTCCCGCATGGAACAAATATTTGTATGACCTACAAGTAATTGTTCCGGGTCTGGCTGTTTGTGTATGTGAGTTTAAATGTTTGTAAACGCACCCACGATACAGGAGAAATTCCTAGTACGGGGCAACGTTTTTTAAAAAAAAAAAAAAATAGTCATCAATTAAAATATTTCATACTTTGCATGTAAAGTTTAGCTCTAAAAACCTGTTGTGGTGCGGTTAGAAATATGTAACACCTATTATAATATATATTTATATACACAAAGAAAAACTGACGTCACTTGTCGTATTATACAGTATACCGAACAAGATTCTCTACGACAACCAAAGTCATTTGCATCGTATTTGAATCGTTCGTGAGTTAAATTTATTTACCGTTGTTCAGTCTACGACAAGCCAGATGTTCCACCCACGCAGTTTGTCTGGAGTAACGCCCACTACCACCGTACATCTATACGTTTGTCATCAGATAACTATAAGCAAACAAAACCTACCTGTTGATGTATCACCTTATACACTTCAATGAAACAGTTCTTTGAATTATTAACGTGCGGCCAATCTACACTGAATGTAAAATGTTTTATCAATTACACTGCATTCATTAGTCCGAGCGAACACACACAACACTATATCGTCCAAATAGAATAAACTGCAGAAAGAAGGAGCTAATGAACAAAAAGTAACTACGAATTGTATTTAAAACACGTTTAGAAAGCCATTTCGGTATAATGCAGACTTATATTATTGCAGCTTGACAGGTTTTGGTTCATGATACACAACATTTTAAACTGGTGGTACGCATGCGCGGGATCCAGTGCGCATGCCCCAGGATGATATCAATATGACGCCGTCGCGACGGAAGGTCGTTGCTCAATGGGTGAAGGTGAAATTCATGAATGAAACGAAGCTAGTGTAAGCTTTATTTCAATTGCTAAAATTAAGCATCGTGTCATAATTGAATGACTAGAATTATTAGATTGCAAAATCCCAAATACAGGGAAAGTAAAATTATGTTATAGTTACATAGAAATTCGTATCATCTCCTTTTATTGTATTATTACTTTTATAATAATTAAAAGTTAGACTAGAGGCTCAGAAGTCCAAACTCAAGGTTTGCCAAAGAGCGATGGAACGTAGTATTTTAAAAATTAAACTCACCGACCAAATTCGCTAACCACAATACGCTCCAAGACAGGTATAGCTGACGTTGGCACCAAGTCTGCGAGGCTGAAGTGGGACTGGGCGGGTCAAACTTGTAGGATGCATCCAGACAAATGGACCAAAGTCGTCATACAGTGGGTGCCTGACGACGGGCGTCGGCACCGAGGCAGGCCTAATAAACGCTGGCGTGTCGATTTGGACTCGCACCGAACCGATTGGACGGAGAAGCCACAGCACAAGGAAAGGTGGAAGAATATGGAGGAGGCCTTTGCCCAGCAGTGGGACAATAAAGGCTAGAGGAAAAAAAAAAAAGAATAAGAGTTAGACATTGGAGAAGACTATGCAGGTACTTAGGTACTATTACGTTGTATTCTCATGTAAAATTTAAAATGTATTTATTTTATTTATTTATTTTTAAATTTTAAATTCGCTTTATGTTTTGTCAATAAAACAAAAAATGACAAAGATAAAGCGCGTCAAAATTTGAGAGTGGGGCGTCGTGACGTCACGACATGCTTAAAAGTGTAACAAGGCGTGACGTCACGCGGAACTTTAACGGGCGATATCTTCATTATTTTTTATATAATTGACAAAAGAAAAAATACGGGTTCAATATTTTTTTAAATCTAACTGACGGACTTATTAGATTTTTTTAGGAAACTAGCCATACTTAGAAGTTATTAAGATAAGCCAAAAATAAAATGTTTGTTGGTGGATTTAAATATACCTCTTAACTTGAGGACTTAAGTAAATTAACTACTTATAATTTTATTTGTTGTTAATTTCATATCTTATCTTAGAAGTACTACTTGAGTTCTTATTACTATGCACAAATAAGCGCCATCTACATCTGTTCAAAGGAACTTGTAATAAACCAACGTTACAAGACGGCTATGAAGGTTAACATTTTACCTGCCCGCCCAAGAGATACTCGATAAAGGGCGGGCGGCATTTCAACTCCATGCAAGCCTGAAACGTTCACAGTGAATCCCATAGATGGCGCTATATCAAAATCATGGGTAATTAAATAATAATTTAGATACAGAAATGGAGATATATTCTACAACATTAGATACAGAAATGGAGATATATTCTATAACATACATGTTGTAGAATATATCTTCATTTCTGTATCTAATTTATTATTTAATTACCCATGACTTAAATTAAATAATAATTTAGATACAGAAATGGAGATATATTCTACAATATATATGTTGTAGAATATATCTCCATTTCTGTATATGTTGTAGAATATATCTCCATTTCTGTATCTAAATTATTATTTAATTACCCATGACTTAAATTGCTTAATTTATTAAAATTAAGCAATTTAAGTGTAATATATAAATAGATTAAAAATAGTAAAATACACAGACTTCGAGGTCAAATACTTAAAGCAAATCCACCATTTAAAAGACACTAAAATTAAAAGACTCAAACCAAATTAATCCGTACAAAACTATCTTAAAGCACATCCTATAAAACCTAATTCAGCAGTTAAATTAACGTTCACCTAAGGGGTACCAGCTGAATTTAATCCTCGGTTCCATTTAAGACATCTTGAAGGGACGGTTGTATGTAAGCCATTAATTAGAGGCATCAGCGTGGAATCTCATACGATTAGTAGTGTAATGGAGCGAGGAGACGTAGAAGACGTTGATGTATGTACGTTTAGCAGACATAGGAGGTATGTGTATAAGTACAGTCAAGAGCAAAAGTATGTATACACTCGGCTTTATTCAAAAGCGATTTACTCCTTTATTTTTGAATGAAACTTTATGTTGTTACGAACATAGCATTTTCGAACCTATTGGCTTATGTTATGTGTCGTCTTTCAACGTTGCATTCGTTATTTCATGAAAAAATCGCAATTGAAAGTTGCCAAGTGTTGACATATTGGTGCTCGTGACTGTACATGCTTGGCAAATGATGTGTATTCTTCATGATATTTTTGTCGTGACGTTGATGTGTTTTGGTTGTGCGTAGTTAGCCTGTTACACATACTATTAACACAAACTCAAAGCATTTACTTTAATTAAACCATTTACCCATTTATTCATAAAAAAGCTCTTGAAGCAGTTCTTGTCTAACTGAGTTGTAACAGCATGGAATAGGCTCCCGGAAAATGTTGTGACAGCTTCCACACTGAACTGCTTCAAAAATCGACTGGACAGATTAAATAACTCCAAGCTTTATGATGCACACCCATCAGCTAATTAGCTGCTAGTATGTCTAACCAAATAACAATAATTAACAGGCTCTTTCGTATTGTCAAATTGTCGGTCAGTTAGTCGGAAAGTTGAAGCTAGTAACCCATTCCAAAACGTAGATCTCTATAGAGAAGCACGGGCATGAAAATCCATGAAGTAAGTCAATAATCCATGTGTAGTAAGTAATCCATAAGTCTTATGGCAGTTGAAGGAACAGTGGGGTTTTAGGCGGTAGGACTCCCACATGACCCTTCGTTCTCCCCCGACCGAGAGTATCCATCCATCCCAATAAAAAAAAAGGCAGACAAAATTATTAAAGCAACGAATGTGATAGTAAAGTAAGTTGATAGTCGATCAAGTAATTCGTGATGAATAGCATTGCCTGGCCTATTTTATAAAGTACGATAAATGTTTTACTAGGATAAAACGAATGGGTTCACTAATGTAATGTTAAGTTCTTTCTTATACTAAATGTCACAGCTATGAGAACTTGTAATCAAAATATTTTATTTCACATAAACCTACATTAATTTGCATTTATGAGACGTCAGAAGCTAGGTGCACGGTTCCAATTGGTCGTTTACTATGGAGAAGTGCCGGCAAGAAACACCATAATTACTATTTTACAATGTTTTCATAGTACAGTGTTGACAGATATGGGACGACAGTGTAGGCCTGTCAACAAGCACTAACAAAATAGAAAATGAAAATCTTGACGGGAAGGTATGTCTGTCTCTCGTTATCATCAGGCATATTTTAATTACTGTGGGCTTACTATGGATAGTGTTGGTATTGCACAATAGAAAAACGGCTTGCAGTTCAAATCAGATTATAATTTACGAACAAGTTTATCACACTAGCGAATCACACACTGTAGGTACACAACTCAACGATACGGAACGTGAGACAGTAGCTCCCCTCCACTAGTCTGACTTTGTTGTTATTTTTATTAATACGGTAAACGCTTTTAAGCATATTCCATCCATTACCACCACCACCACCACTATTACCATTCCTATTTTCTTTAATACTTGCTGGAAATTAAAATAAAGTAATTGCATTTTAAGATCAGAAATAATAGTTAATCCCAAACTTTGAGTTTTGAACAGTCATTCTGAAGACAATGCCAACATTTTCTAAAACCATTTTCAACTGAGTGCACTCCAAAAGTCTATTATCATAAGAGAACTTGGCTGCAGATATATTAAATCCCTTCTCTCGGGAAGTTTCCGACCCCACAGGATAAATTTATGCAGAAGGGAAACACGACGACAAGGTAAGATGCTTGTAGGTGCACAAAGACTTTAACCAGTTATTATAGGAACACGTAGGTAAAGAGAGATACAGGAGCATTTAGAACACACATTTAGGGGTTTATTTATAATCGTCGCTTAAAGTTAAGAGACGTTTTAAACGTCAAAATGTTTGGTTAAACAGTCGCTAATGATTACTTAACTAAAGGCAATGTTTAAAAATAAAGGGGATATATGCATTTAAAATCAAAATCAAAGTCATTCAGGCTGAGAATAAGCACTTTTTGAACGTCAAAATTACCGAAGACAGTCCACCAAAACTCCTACTCTTCACCCTCTTCCTTATTCCCCCCCTCCTTCATCAGGAATAAACATCTTAAGAATATGGCTAGTTTTGATAACGAAACAAGGTATCCATTTGATTTTAGCTAACTTTAGCTTTAACTCTGCTAATATCATTCAAGATTAGTTATATTTCCACAAACATTTTAGTATTTCATTAACATGTTATCTGTCCTTGTCTTCGCGGTTTAGCCATAATATTTATAGATTTTTCTTTTGAGTTGTTTAAACAATACAACAATCAATTGATATTTAATAACTGTGACATAGGAACCAGACGTGATTTATTAAGCGCTAGCTTTTGTTCGCGACTTCGTCCGCGTTGGTAACAAAGTTATTATTATCTCACGAGAACGTACCACCAAGATGTTATAAATAATCCCGGGTCCTACGTCATGGTCTCCTTGAGAGTCAAATGTCACCGAAGTCCGTTCAGTCGTTAAGGCGTGAAAAGGTAACAGATAGACTTTCCCATTTATGTTATTAGAAAATTGTACAAAATTTTAAAGCTAACCATCTTAATAAAATAATAATATTTACAGGAAAGTATAGGGCATCCAAAGATTCATCCGCATCGCTATCAACAGGAAAAGTGCTCAAAAGGCTGGCGGCATTGCCACGTTGTATGGTAATATGATTCTTTGGCCAAACAATAGGTCACCCTACGGGTTATGTGAAGAGTCGACCAACCGTTTGGCAATTTCTTGAAAAAATAAATGGGCACTCGGACCCGATTGGCCCTAGAGTTTGAACCCCAAATGGCTCGATGGCTCGAGTAGTAGTATTAGTAAATGGAAGTTTGGAAGGAAAAAGGGGAGGCCTGTGCCCAGCACTGGGATACACAACAGACTAACAAAAAAACAAAAATAATAAATGGATTATGTTCGGTAAATTTTACTCGCATTACACTACTTTGATCAGTATCAAAGTAGTGTCATGCGGGCAAAATTTAACGAAAATAATCTATTTACTATTTTCTTTTTATTATTAAATAAGTCAGCCTTCTGAGCCTTCCCATTTTGATCCGATACGGTGCCTCAATGTCTCATGTTGATGTGACGTGACCCCATTTCACGCTTAATTGCTCAAGAGCCTTTTTGTTTTTAAATGTAAATCGATTAGGACATGGCTTTGTTACATTATTGATTTCGGTTCTTGTTTGGGTAGGTACCTATTTAATTAAGCTTTGTCAAGTAAGATTAATTAACTGTAGGGATTTTTTTCTCTCTTTATTTAATTAGGAACTTTTGTACAGAAATACATGGCAGTCCCATTGTACCTTATATCTTAAACTTATACACTAAATGTAACAAATATAATCTTATTATCCATTTAACAAAACGAAGACCTGCAAAGCTATACAACTTTAAAATGATAGTCTGGGAACCTCCTCGTATACCAAGGTTTTCAAATTGTAAAATGAGTAGAAAATTATTGGTAACAGCTCTCAGACTGATATCCGGACACATGCCGCTTAACAACTTTGCTTGTTAATGAAAAAATGTGCCTCCCCCTAACTGTGACGAATGTGATAAAATGGAAGATGTTGTTCATCTCTTAACAGAATGTGGCCGGTTTCAGACTGAGAGAGATATATTAATTAATTAATTAGGTTTAATTAAAAACAATATAGGTTTACTTAATGAAATTTTATCTGCTCCTTTATCTGAAGGCCAATTCTCCTAATTTAAAACGTTCAAAATCTAGTCGCAGTCTCATCTCAGCGACAAACAAATGTCAAAAACTTGTCAAAATGTCGGGAAGTACTTTTTGACAGATTGAGACTGAGATCAGACTGTGAACGGTCTTGACGAGAATTGCCCCTCTGATGTGGGGATTTTTGATGTCATAGTATGATGGAAAGTACCACCACAATTTTTGGTTGTGCGAATGTTTTCTTTTTTCCTGGATGTTACTAAGATTAATAAGGTTAGCTAAGGTAAATAACCTTTTAATTAGGATTCTATTTTTAGGCACGCTGCCTCTGTCCATTAGATAAACCGGGGCTTGATAGATGGAACTAGTGATTGCAGCAACACACAATACATTGATTGATACACGTACGGTATTATAATGTCTGTAAGAAGCCATAAATGAGATAATTCAATAAGATACGGCAGTTTATAATATATTTATTTTATTACGCATTTAAAAGTTAACTTTTATTAAATCTGGAATATGTACGTTCTAAGACAGCTGTCAAAAAACGGTTAACCTAATGGATAGGGTATAGTGGTCACAAGCGCTACAGCTGAGCATGAGGTCCTGGGTTCTATTTCCGGATCGTGCAAAGTGTTGTTGGGCATGTTGTTTTTCCATTTGGAATTTCTCAGTAGTAGCTCAGAGTCCGGATTTGTCTCCGGTTGATGGCAATGGGCTCGCTCCCTATTACATGGGACTAAAACGTAACTGGCGAAATGGGTGTACTATAGTTGCACATCTGCCTAATCCTTCGGGAAATATGTCTTGGGTTCCTTTTGCTTTCTAATGTCTGCTCCTAGACACTTGACGTTCCAGTTACCTTCCTACTTAACACTTCCTTACATTCCATCCATGATCTGGGCGCCTAAAAAGGCCACTTTGGCAGAATCATAATAGGATAACAACATGAATCATATTAAAAATCATAAAATGGTCACAAACTGACAATTCATAATACATAATATTATGAATTGTCAGTTTGTGACCATTTCATCTGTGTGCAATTCATATCACAATGAAATAACATTTAAACTCCGGCCTCTTGCCGTCAGTCCTGCACAGACCCGGAGGCTCCAACAGGCAGGGGACATCAGCCGACACAAAAGCCCTCCGAACAATATCATTGAGCGCATGGTGACGCGGGAACCTCCCCGAGCAACGACGACAACTCAAAGCGTGATGGCCATCGGCCTCCACCTCCATGGTGGAGGCCGATGGCCATCACGCAGGTGCGTCTGTGGGGTTCACACACCTTGCAGCCCAGGCGGAGGGCCACCGCCACACGCAAAGAGTCGTCATCAAGCAACGTGCCCAGGTGAGGCGAAGGAAGCGCGTGCAACCATGCCCCCGATTCCGGTTGCGATACAGCCCTGAGTCTGGCTAAATCAGCCCCCGAGGAACCCACTAACATCTGTTCTTGGATCAGCTTGGACGTGACGTCGTCCCAAGCGCGCTGAACATATGTTGCGTCAGGGCTTGCTGCCCCCATGTTGAGGACAGACCAAGCTAACCCGGCATCCAACATAAATGGTATGTTTGCCCCGTCACCATTGGAACCTAGAATTACAGTGACAAGGTCAGCCACCCCATGTGTCGACGCCAGGAAAGCCGGCAGACCCACATCATGCACGCACCGCACCCCAAGACCTCCGTACCGGATAGGAAGAGCCGCCTGCCTCCACTGCGAATCATTAAAAGACACATTCAGGATTGACTCAACCGTTGATTTAAGAGCACAGTCAAAAGAACAAACTTCTTCAGGACAAAGCCAGGTAGGAGCGGTCCGCAAGAGATACGTAACCTTGGGTAAGGCAAAACACAAGCGCAATAACAGAATCGCAACGTGCGCAGAGAGATCCTTGAGACGTTCCCGAGCATTGAGGAGAAGCTGTTTACGGGAGGAAATGGCTTCTGGCACTCCGTCAAGAAAAATGGGAGAACCCAAAAGGGAGAAAGAAAGAGGAGAAAGTTCCTTGAGGCCAGGTAAATAAGAACCAAAGCGTGAGAAGCCTGTACGAGCTCCAACGCCACAGGGAAAAAATTCGCACTTGGAGGGATTCACCTCCAGACCCAGTTCCTTAAGTTGAGGAACAAGAACCTTCAAGTCTTGGCAAACCTCTTCCGGTGATCCACCAATTATGCCATCATCAAGGTACCACAGGTTCAGAGACGATTTCAATCCAGAAATGACTTTGTGGATTGCTAAACTGAAAACAAGTGGCCCCAATGGATCCCCCTGCTGCGCTCCCACTTGAGACGAAATGAGTTTGATTAATAAAAACTGTTATGAAAAATTTACCGATAAAATTACGGTTTTTATTTTTTTCATGCGGCAATGTTTACACCAAATATGAAATGAAATTTTACGAAAGTTAAAGGAATTGCTAATGATCTGCTGGCAATTCAGGAAATGAATAGCTTTTAGAGGTATTGCTTAAAGTGCCCTTTTTAGGTCCCCTCGTGCTAGGTAGAGAATATCCAAAAGATTTTTCGGATATTCCAAGCCAGATGTACTGACGATATCACAGAATGACGTCACGTATTCTATCCCACATCTCAAAATTCAGAGTTCCACAATGCTGCATAAAAACACCCAACGGGAAGCGTGCCTTGTTTGGACTAGCTGATGAGTTGTTTGCGTTGTAAACGAGACCCGTATTTATTAAATATATTCCTTCCCTTTATATCGCGAGTTCAGAGATAGAAAGCTTCCTAGAAGCTTTTGGTTTGTATATTATTTTTCTTCTTTGATCATGTATGCATATTTAGCCTAAAAAGTTGATCATGTATGCATATTTAGCCTAAAGTGCCTATAATTGGTTTAATTGAATTAGATGTTTTTGAGTTTAAGCTTGAGTTGGATTTCGGCAGTTTTCACGTGAATATCGTGATTACATTGTCCAAATCTGTCCCCAAGTCGAGCCAAAAAAAACAAGAAATAATTTTACGTCCACGTGATATCTCTGTCTGTCGGAGTTAAGTCGAGGGCAGAAACTAGTCAGTTATAAATAAGCTAGACTAACTCGGTTATCAAAACATTTTCTAAAAGAAACCTAGTATTAATATCAACAAAGTTCTGCCACAACGCAAAATCCGCGTCTTATATTTTCTCATTTTTACGATTTCCCTTACTTATGAGCGGACATCTAGATTGTCTCTCCCCGGGATCTATATTCCAACTTACCCTAAATTTGGAACGTATTTTTTTGTTATTTGTACGAAACATCATTCTTGTGGACATCACTTAAGTTTCGTCCTTCCGTCCAACTGCTCCAGTATTTTATTTTTTTGATGAATTTTATCCCAAAAAACTTACAGTTCAATTTCCTTTGTCATTTGTGTTTTGTTTGCGTACACTTGTACTGCTTCTTGACCTTTATTGACTTCTGTATCTTTACTGTCGTCTTGTTTCGTATCTTTAATTGATACAATTAGTTGTTTGATTCTTAGAATTATTTTTTTCCCAACATTATTTATTTGGAGCAGGGAAAAGCTGTGTGGTGGCTCAGCAAAAACGGGGACGGCTTACGAGTTGCAGGTCGTAGGTTCGAAACCTGACAGGGGCATAACTTTGTGTAAATTATTTCATCACCACTGCTCTCAAAACGGTGATGGAAAACATCGTGAGGAAACTGACATGTCCTAGAACCTAAAAATCGAAGACTTGTGACATATACCATCCCGCACTGGGCCCGCGTGGTGAGTACAGCCCACTACCTCTCACAGAGAAAAGCCTCCTTTATGTGTCTCAGGAGTGTGTTCATTAGGGGCTGATTACATAATTTTATTTATTCTTTATTTATTTAGATATTGTAGACTTAGAGGTGAATCTGCTTGGAAGAAACATAATTATAGCCAATAGCGATAGTCTTTCATCTGAATCGTGATAATAAATATTTGGTTGTACCCCAAAATACGTTTCTTTTTTTCCAGTATGTTCTGAAATAAAGCCTTGAACTTCATAGGTACTTAGCACTAACGTTGTAACGTAGATCCTGGCTCTTAGTATCTGCGCAATCAATCAGTTGATAAGCTACCCATAGAGCGGCACGCAGTCGGAAGCGCCTGTAATGAATGGCCTGAAGATATTACGCGTCTCCATATTAATTCATGACTTTGGACAAGACGTTGCTGTTTTGTTTTAGTACAATGCTTTGAGGAAATGGAGTTAAGATTATCTCGACGATATAATTAAGCAGCGACAAATTCATAACGATGATTATCTCTATCGCTTGTAATATCTTCACGTAGTTTTGTATCATCAATTTTACTGTTATTATGTAGCATCATTTGCCTAGCCTTTTACCAACTATGTTGGGGTCGGCTTCCAGTCTAACCAGATGCAGCTGAACACCAGTATTTTACATGGAGCGACTGCCTATCTGACCTCCACAACCCAAACTGGGTAATACGATGCCCCTTGGTAAGACTGGTTGTCAGAATTTCGGGCTTCTGACGACCCGTAAAGACTGTCAAAGATCCACGAATGAGCCGGGACCAACAGGTTAACGTACTTTCTGAGGCAGCACGGAGGGGTCTCGGTATGTAAACATGGTCACCCATCCACGGACCAACCCTGGCAAGCGTAGCCTAACCTCATCGATCGACTCGTGTGGCTGTCATTACTTAGCCACAAGCCCCTCTTTACTGGGTCTTTACTTTACTTGTTATGCATAGTGTTATTAAAATATTCCCATCACGTATCACAGTATTGCCTAAAAGCATTGAGTACAGCTTACGTGTGATCATCAACAGAATACGTTACGTCGATCCTTACCATCGTCATGGGTAATATTAGCCGTAATTTTCCATCCATTATTCGGTTATCTGTAGTTCCCGCCACTAAACCACCTCCCGTTATCTCTGACGTCACGTATACGATACCTTGCATCACGTGCTCATTACGTTCCCCAAATTAAAGATAATTTCCGTGACCCAGATTACGTTATAATGCGAAGATGTAATCTGAGTCACCTGACGTCGAGATAAATTTGGGGTCGTATTAGATGAATAGTTCCGCCTCGCTTCCATCGAATCCCACTAAAAGATGGATTACCGGCCAAACTGAGATTAATTACATCGGTCTTTATACAGACATCGTCTATGGCTTCAATTAGGTACAGACATTATTCAAGAGTAAGTCTAGATTAGGTTTTTGTTAGTGGAATAGCCTTAATGCTCCAGACGAAAGTTTTTCAAGAGATTTAATACGGTGTTTTTATTAATTACTAAAGTAGAACAAAGGACTCATCTAAGTCTTGACCTTTTTGAGAATCATTAAGTGCGTTTTTGTTTATGTTGACAGCAGAAGGCCAATTCCCGTAATTAAAAACGTTCAAAATCTAGTCACAATATCTTCTCAGCGATAATCAATGTCAAAAATTTGTGAAAAATTTAGGGAAATTAGGGGTATTTTTGACAGATTGAGACTGAAATCAGACTGTGAACGTTCTTAATTACGAGAATTCCACTCCAGATTAAAAAAAATCCTCTTTGCATGAAGTTCTTTTGTGGGAGTATAAAATAAATGTATTCGTTAAAGTCCAATTTTTCAGTGCGGAAGGTATTTAGTTGATCTTAGATTTGGAATTATTTGGGGATCGATAAAAATGCCTTGCGTTATACAACGTGCTGATATTGTCATAATTATATTTGCCCATTAACTTCAGTATCTATTTAAAAATATAGATTCATCATTAAAATAAAAAAATAACACTATGCATAGCAAACGTTTTCCTGAAATGTTGGCTCGGAAATCTTAAGAGGTTTTCCTTCTTCCATTGTCCTGTAGCCGTAAGCCATTCTTTTTGAAAATATTTTTTGACGGTTCTATTTTTAACATTACACATACAAAATAATATATGTAAATAGTAAAATAAAATCAGGCATACATGGAGCATACCGAGCTTAATTACTGAGAGCCAGCAAACCGCGAGGGGGGGGCGAGGAGGGGAGTACAGAAATTATATCCCAGATAATGGCGAACATTCAGACCTACGGCGACATCTATTGTCCCGTTGCACAACATGCTCCATGCACTATGTAACTGGGGAGTGGAAATTGTGGATAAAGGATAATTATTTCGGGTTATGTGGTGTTAATATTTTAATGCTTATTTTGGTACTTAAAATGGAAACAAATTGCTACTATAGCTCCTGTTTTTAGTCACATCAACGAGTACTTATGTAGCTTCAGTTTTGAAAATAACAATCAACCATTAAAACTATGTACCTTTATCTAAATCTTGTGTTTTAATTTTTAAAGTTACAATAATTTGATCATACAATAAACTAAAAATAAAGTAAAAGGTTATTGTCACAAATGTGAGCACTGACAAGAGTTTCGTACATACCTATATATAATACTAGCAGCGCCCTGCGGCTTCACCCGCATAACTTACGATCCCGTGAGAATATCGGGATAAAAAGTATCCTATGTGTCAAAACTGGTTATAAACTATCGGTGTGCCAAATTTCATCCAAATCTGTTCAGTCGTTTTGGCGTTATTGAGCAATAAACATCCACAAATCCAAACATATAAACTTTCACATTCATAATATCAGTAGGATTTCCAAAATCATCTCATAACTTCACCGGCAACATATCCACATCTATTATAACGATCAAAACATATAGCCCAGTACATATGCATTCAGAACATGCTGTTCGCGAGCCGAGTCAAGATACAGCGGTTTACTAAGGAAATACGCTCTCAAGCGTATATAGGAGTTGACGCCTTTGAATTTATGAGCGCTCGAATTTTATGCACAAAAGTGGAACTGAATACTATCCTGGTGAAGTGCGGACGAAGGATGGTGTCGGAATTTGTAGTGCGGGAGGAAATTGAGAAGTGGTATGGTTAGATCGTCTCTTTGAAAGTAATGGTTGTGATTATTGGGAACAGGTTTAATTTTAAACTATGTGAGACTCTTACTTGAAAGTTAGATGTGAAAGCTGCCACAGATTTTTTTTATATCTAGTCAGATATAAAAAACATCTAGTCAGCTAGTCAGCTTCTGCACGTGACTTCATCCACGTAAAATTTATTGTTCTCCCGACCCATCGCCTCGTCACATCGCATCGCCTGCCCTCGCTATAAGTTCATTTTCGATTAGCGTTCTTTTATATAAATAAATATGCATTACAACATATAAAGGTTTTCTAAATATCTTGAACACTAAATAATTAAGTGAATCTTTTGAAAAATATTTAACGTATATAATTATGTACCTATATTGGGGATCAATATACATAATAAATGATATTTATCGTCATTTTATTTTATGTATGTGTTGATCCCCAAGGCTCAAATTATTTTTATTAAAGATAAAAATGATTTGTTGTTGCCTTGTTTGTTTTTTTATTGCTTCTGACCAGAGCACCATATCACATAAGTTCACATGAGAATAGCTCCCACATTTTTTTTTATTTTAACGTCTTATGACACGCTTGCCACCGACCAATTCCCGACAGCTATTTTTTACGTGGTCTAGGCTTCTTGTCACTTTCATTCCATGCCCTACGTTACGATTCCATTCTCCACAACATTCTTATTCCCTCTTCATTCTGTCAGCAACTATTCCGTAGTTTTCAAGACGTTTCTCACCGCAAGCTCAAAATATTTATATCACATACAACATCGCGTGAATGAATAAGACATAAAAATATTATCTCCATTAAAAATCTTTATTATAACACTATTTGAAACCACAAGAGCGCATTGAAAGGCTTCCCGTAGTTATGAGCATTATCTACCGTGGTGTCTTTCACAATGCACCTGCCGGGACCCATTCAGCTTCGCAATTGTGTCGTAATGTCAGTTTATTTAAACCTTTAGATAGCCCTGGGGGCCGTTAAAATGATTACAAGTGTCTTAAAAATAAAACTTAGCTCTTTTTAGAGGTACCTAGTGGTCCATAGGAAGGTGTACAAAATGATGAATTCAAGTTGCATCCTTGGTCTCAGTACTGTTGGTTAGGGTCTTGGCTTAGAAAAAGAGTGTTAGTCTTCTATTACAAATATTTGTAGATCATACTAGAAAATTAAATAGATTAACATCGATAAACGTTCGGAGTTAAGATTTGTGCTCAGTAAATAACTTAAGGTTTGCCCCCGTAATATAGCCCTAGTAACAGCCGCCCGTTGATGACCACGCCCTAGAGTGTAAACGTGGTACTGTTCCACAAACAATGGGTCACTTAATATCGTGTCCAGTGTGTCTTATTGTTTGCACGTCACAGAATTGATGGACGCTACTGAAGCCCAAATTCTCACCCAACTCAATCTCTACCTAGATAACTAACTCTATCTAGATAACCATCGATATGCTAAGAAGAAAATACCTATTACTGTCTCCTGGTGCATAAAACTACCTATGTACGTATATTCATCTGCCCAGCCTTTTACCAACTATGTTGGGTCAGCTTCCAGTCTAACTGGATGCAACTGAATACCAGTATTTTGCACGGAGCGACTGCCTATCTGACCTACACAACCCAGATGCTGGGATAATACGATACGCCTTAGTAAGACTGGTTGTCAGACTTTCGGGCTTCTGACGACCTTAAAAACTGTCAAATATCCACGAATGACAGCCGGGACCAACGGCTTAACGAGCTTTCTGGGGCATGGAGAGGTAAAGAAAAGATCGCCACCCATCCACAAAACAACCGCGGCAAGCGTAGTTATTACTTAGCTACAAGCCTGTCCCTTTTTATTATGTAACTGTTTTAATAATAACTTCACCAGTAACAGGCGTAAAGTAAAACTTCCATCAAATTGCTGCCAAATGTGTTACCACATTGCTACAAAATTATTTTCTGAAGTTAGTTTGAAGTTCAAAAAAATCTTCACCGAGTTATTTTTGTTTTAATTCAAAACTTCTTGCGGTTTATAAAATACAAGTTGGGGCTGTTAGAATTTCATTTTCCACGTAGTTCTGAAGTTATTTTCAGCGACCCAAGAAACAAAGTTGTTGACTCGCCCCGACTTTATAAAGTAGGAATGTGGAGACTTTATTTCATAATGTTTAATATTTATGTCATTTTCGAAGTAATTTTGAAGCTAATTGAAGAGTTGGTATTTCTTTTATGTTTTTCTCAAAGGGAAAAGGTATGTCATATGGACATGCGAGCTTTCATTCATCTTAGTAATGTCGTGTAGCGACAAGAAAAGCTTAACTTTAAAGTCAAAGGTAATTAAATTAAAGAAAGGGAAGTAGAAATCAATTAAAGATTTATTTACAAGGTAAGGATGGAGGTGGAATGGCAGTGGTGTATATAATGTGGAGGTGGGGTGTATAGATGACGATGCGCGTTACGTGTGTTGAGGAGGCTGGTATTTTATTAAGTAGCTGTTGTCTCGAATTCCGAGGAATAGGGCATATACGCACCTAAGCTACCACATCTTTTGGGCTCTGTACCCAAAGTGTGCCAACGGGACCCAGATTATCAAGGTTCCACTGTTCGTTCGT
This sequence comes from Apamea epomidion, assembly GCA_947507525.1. Lineage (NCBI taxonomy): Eukaryota > Metazoa > Arthropoda > Insecta > Lepidoptera > Noctuidae > Apamea > Apamea epomidion. Next base: position 13,540,889 of record OX382237.1, read on the forward strand.
CCATCCGACTGTCACAGGGCTGTATCTTTTGAACCGTAATAGGCAGACACTTCAAAATACTCACTTGAATTAATTACCCATTTTATCACTTGCGTAGTACACACTCTGTGAAAATTTCTAGGGGCTGTTAAATATTGTACGATGGTAAAGAACCATTCGTGTGCGACTTCGATTCGCACATAGCCACTATTTATAACCGACTTTTAAAAAGAAGGAAGTATTCGACCAGTATGTAGGTATGTTTGTATGTCCCCAATTTTCTCGAAAACTACTGATCCGATTTGGATGGGGTTTTTTTGTGTTATAGTTAAATAAAAACCGTCACGGCACCTGGTGGAAAATGGTACGAATTTTTGACCCATTAATAATTTAGAGGCCTGTTATTGGAATTAAACTCATAATAATTATATGCATGATCTTTAAAACACACTTATAACACCTAAAGCACTTCCGGAGCCACTTAGACCGCTTAAGCCCACTAGTACTACAAATCAATAAAAAAGTTTAACGCTAAATGAAATCAAAACATCATCAACACTTTACTCGACCTGGGAATCGAACCCAGGACCTCATCTTCAGCAGTCACTAATGCTAGGCATGGCACAAATCTATAGAATTTATCAATTATCTACTTTTCTACTCCTACATTATTTTATTGCACAGCAATTTCCACTCGGAACATAATAAAAAGAAATAAACTCATTAGTACCGCCAATTGCCACAAAGTTGAGACTTTTTCCCTTCTTAATTACCTACAGTCAGACATTTTAGTATTTTCCCACTAATTATCTATTCCTCTTCAGTTCAATTAAAGGTTCCGTTATGACGTCATTCGTTTTAAGAAGAAAAATTGCGTTATAAGTTTTATAAAGTTGGCAACATTTTATTCTTTCTAGAGTACTAACGTTAATGTGAAAAAAGGTACAGACGCCAGCAAATCAAGCTACTACAATCTGTCAAATTTCTTTAATAGATTTTCAACTTTATCGCTAAAGCATAAGGTACAAGGTTGATTGGGAAAATTTGGCAGTTTCGGGTCGCTTGATGTGCTGGGTCTGTACCTTTTTTTTTTTTTTTTTTTTTTTTTGTTTTCGGGGGGAAACCTTCGAAAGGCACCCGACCTCCGGGGAGAGGGGTCGGGGAGTGTGGGATTTTTACCTCACTAAAACCACCCCGGTGATCACCATCCGCGCATAGGGGTGGTCCCGGTTCCTCTTAAAAGACCAACTCCGGAACCATCCCTGCGCAACGCCTGTAAGGCACATCCCTGGGGAGACTGTAAAGGGGCCTCCCCTAAGCCTTGCTATGCACGGCAGCACGTGACCACTGTGCCACCGTCTTCCCTGGGGTCACTTGGTAGGCAGACAGAGTCCCCACTCTATGCGCCCGCGACCCCAAAGGTCCACCTACCTTAATTAGTAAGTGGGTTTTGGCGTATTAGGCGCCAAGGCCTCCCCGGCGCCTCCTTCTCCGAGCAGGATCAGCCCTCTCCCGATCCCGCTCGGCGGCCTCCTTCTTGACCATAACGGTCTCACAGAAGGAGGCTACTTCTGTCCAATTCTCTGTCTCTGCCAGCATAGCCCTCACTACTGCCGGCAGAGACAGGTCTCGCCCGATCCTGGCAACCAGGGCCCGCCGCTCGGAGGCCCAAGCAGGGCACTCCTCGAGCGTGTGTTGTGCGGAATCCAAACTGCCTCCACAGTGGTGGCAATTTGCCGTGGCCTCTCGCCCAATTCTGTTCAAGTACTCACCGAAGCAGCCATGTCCGGTGAGTACCTGGGTGAGCCTAAAGGAGATGCGCTCCTCTCTTTTCAGCCAGGCTTCGAAGTGCGGCAGAACGGCTTCGACAACGCGTTTTCGCGAATATTGCGGCTGCTGTAGCCGCTCGCGCCACCGCTCGAGAGCGTGTCGCCGTTCCCGCCGCCTCAGCCTTACGAATGCGCTTCCTGGCACACTATTCCCGCTTTGGCGGATATCGCGGATTTGATCGTAGACCTTCGCGTCCATATCCGCCAGGATATCCAGCGGTGGAAAGCGCGCCAGGAGAGTTGCCGCCTCAAAGGATATCGTTCGGTACCCTCGTGCGATACGAATGGCCATCTTTCGCTGCAGTCTATTGACTTTTGTCCTGCTGCGTCTGACGCCTGACAATCTACCTGACCAAACAGGCGCCCCGTAAAGGACCATCGATCGCATGACACCCGCATAGAGGCGGCGAACTTCCTCCCGAGGTCCCCCGAGATTGGGCAGCAGTCTATGCAAAGCACCCACTGCCTTTTCGATCCGGGGAACCAGGCGCTCGAAGTGCTCTTCGAAGCCCCACCGACCGTCCAGGGTGAGGCCAAGATACTTTATGTATCGCCCCACCTGGACTTGCGCATCTCCGACCTGGACCAATGAGCTGGGTGGCTCTCTGTTCCTCGGCAGTTTATGGAACCACAACGCCTCAGTTTTCTGAGGCGCTATCTCCAGACCCAGCCCGCGGATTGCCGCCACGACTTTTGCCACCCCGAGCTCAGAAAGCTGGATGGTCTCCTCGAAGGTATCCCCGCCGGCCAACACCAGAGTATCGTCTGCGTAGCACACAATATTAACGCCGACAGGGAGATCGACCCGCAGGACCGTGTCATATGCTAGGTTCCACAAGAGAGGACCAAGAACCGACCCCTGCGGAACCCCACACGTAATCTCCCTCCGCTGAACGCTACCGTCCCGGCCCACATAGTGGATGTGCCGGTCGCGTAGGTATGCCCGAACAATGTTTTGCAGGTAGGAAGGCACTTCATGATGTACCACTGCCTCCCTAATTGCAGCCCAGGGTAAAGAGTTGAAGGCGTTGACGATGTCCAAACTTATCGCCAACGCCACCCCACCCCGGGACACTACCTGATTCGACAGCGCGCGGACGCGAAGAATCGCATCTACGGTAGACCGCCGCTGCCGGAAGCCATACTGGCTATCAGCAAGGTCGGGACCAACTCGCGACAAATGCTCGACGAGCCTTTCAGCAACCACTCTTTCAAAGAGCTTGGAAGACTCGTCAAGTAGGCATATGGGACGGTATGCAGAGGGAGACTCTGCGGCCCTGCCTTCCTTCTTCAATAAAACCAATCCAGCTTCCTTCCAACCGGAGGGGAACACGCCTGCACGGAGACAGCTATTAAATAGCCGTCTCAGGCGGTCACCCAGAGCAGCCAGAGTTAGAACCCACGCCCGGCCAGGGATGCCATCTGGACCTGGCGCGGTGTTACGAGCCCCCAAGCGCTTCACGGCTCGGCTGAGCTCCCCTTCAGTCACCCCTAACTCGTCAGACCAGTCTGATAATGACGGGGGCGGCGAGGGACTGTCCCTGGCTGCTGGAAACAGTGTGTTTACTACTCTCTCCAGCAGACCCGGATCCATGGTCTCCGTGATGGGGGGGACCCATGGCCTTAATTTGCTCATGACCATCCTATAAGGTTTCCCCCACGGATCCCTGTCCAGCCCCCCGAGAAGCTCGCTCCAGGACCGAGACCTGGCATCCGCGATAGCGTGTTGTAGCGCCATAGTCGCATCTCGGTAAGCTCTGTATACTCTGGCTATCTCCTCCTCCGTAGCTCTCTGCTGCCTTCTGCGCCGGGTGCGCTGAAACTGGCGCCGGGCTCTAAGACATACAGTCCGCAACTGCGCGATGTCTTCCGACCACCAGTAAACCGCACCAGGACGCTGGGCGCACCTGACCCGGGGCATGGCAGCGTCGCAAATTGACGTCATTGTTTCCCGGAACCAGGTCGCCTCCTCTTCTGGATCGAGTGAGATCCCCTGGGATCCATCATCATCTGGCCACGCCGCGACGTTGGCAGCTGCGACAAGCAAATCTCGATTGAGCTGTTTGAGGGCCCAACGACGCGCCGGTGGACTAGGGCCTGGGCGGCTCGGGCCGCTGGAAGGACGAAATGCCACATCAAAAACGATGTGGCGATGGTCAGAAAGAGTGACCATCTCCTCCGCTACTCTCCATTCCGAGACCACGCGGGCTACAGCAGGAGTCGCCCATGAAAGATCTACGATTGACTCCCCCTGCCATCGAACGCATGTGGCAACGGACCCCCGATTCAGTAGTCGAAGGTCAAGCGAAGCCGCCCAGTCTTGGACTACGTGTCCCCTCGGCCTATCCCGGGTATTACCCCATGCTCTGGAGTGAGCATTGAAGTCACCCAGGACAAGCACTGGACGGGGTGAGCATTTGCTTCGAATGCAGTTCGCAACCCTATCCAGGTATCCCTCAAATTGGGCGAGGGAAATGTTGGGAGACACGTAGCAGCCCACTACAGCCAGATGTCCCCATTCGACTGCGACATATCCCTGCCCCCTATCGAGCAGAGAGCAGTGAGGCCCACTGCCTCCACCAGCCCAGTAAACAGCAACAGAGTCCAAGGTGTCCCGGAACCAGCGAGGATGATCCTGGAGACCGTAGGGTTCTGCTACTACTGCCAAGGCAACCGACCATTCCGCAATAGTCTGCAGAAAAAGATTTTGCGCATTGCGGCAGTGGTTCAGGTTGCACCGGAGAACTTTCAGGGCTGGGAAGATGAGGTATCCATATCCTCCAGTGGGCCCACATCCAATGGTGCCGGCGCCAATCTCTGCAATGTGGCCGGGGCGAGCGAGGCTCTCATCTTGCGCGGAGCGCATTTCTTGCCTCCCAACCTGTGGTCAGCTGAACGACCTTGGTCCGCACACAACGGACACCGCACAGTCGGCGACGTGCACTCTCTTGCTTTGTGCGGTCCTCCGCAAGAGTAGCACTGAGTGCTCCGGTCAACCGCACTAGTACACAGGCGACGGACGTGCCCGGGCTCGAGGCAACGGAAGCACATCATACGACGTGCCTCTAACACCTCGACTCTTACCGACGTCCATCCTATCCGCATGCGTTTGTTGGACGCCAGCTTCTTTACCGCCGCCAGTGGACCACGAATCCAGACATGCCCCAGAGAAGTAGGCAGGCGTCGGATTTCACCCACCTTTACGTTCCCGGAAGAACAGCCACCCGCCTCGGCAATAGCTTTCGCCACATCTACTGGCGTGACAGCGTCGTCGAGGTCCATGATCCTCGCCTCAGCCATTTTCATCGGACGCGCAATATGCACGTCATACTCGGAAAGGACCTCCCTCATACGGCTTGCGAGGCTGTCAGCCTTGGTGGAACAGTCTGCACCCAAGATGGAAAGAACTATTCCGCCATCCGCAGCCCTCTTCTGGCCAACAGTATCGATGCCGAGATCGGCCAACCGTATCTGCTGCCTTGCTACCAACAGAACTTCTGCGAGAGTGGCGGATGATCCTTCCCTTACCGTGATGGTAATCGCTGCCGAAGCGGGAACACGAGGCAGTTTGACCGGTTGCTTTTTCCCTTTTGCAGGGGTAGACGAGGCAGATGGAGTGGCTGGAGCACCAGCTGTGGCATTGGACTGGGAAGTCTTTGCCTTTTTTGCCACAGTCGACCAAGCCTCCGCCGCAACCGTTGACGCGGGCTGTAAGGCCTGTGCGGTTGCTGCAGGTACAGCGGGCAGCTCCATCACCGGAGCCACCGTTTTCACCTTCCCATTTTTTCCCTTTCCCTTTCCCTTTCCTTTTTTTTTCCCCCTGTTGGAATTAGGGATTTTTTTTTTTTTTTTTTTCAGGATGGGAAATCATCAAATGACTCCTCCCGCTCTGGGTGGAGCAGAAGGGAGTGTCAGACTCTTACTGACTAAAACCCACCCGTGTTCCTTCCTTAGCCCTTTATGTACCAGGGCAGCGGTAACCCTTTCGGACGATCCCGCTACCCCGGCAGGCTTCGGCCCTGTCGGGCCCCGTCATCTATGCTGACATCTCTTTGAGGCGCACGTGGAACACTTACGCGCCGTCCGGCACGGGCCTGGTCCTGATCGGACGGAGAGCTACCCATTGCTCTCCGCCCGCAGGCCCGCGCCTACGGTGGCCGGGAGTCGTCACGCGGCTCCCGACGCCCGGAGCGTCTCCCTCGGCGGCTGAGGCGTGAGGATCTCTCCCTCGCCCATCCCGCCACCTCCTTCGCTAGCATGACTGCTTCGCAGAAGGAGGTGACCGCCTCCCACTCCCTCTCGCCCCGGACCATGGCTTGCACCAGGGCCGGACGCGAGAGGTCGCCGCCGCTGCCGATCGCCTCTACGAGGACACGGCGGTGCTCTGCCCAAGCGGGGCAGACCTCCACCGTATGCTCCACCGTGTCCTCTGGGCGATCCTCGCAGTGGTGACACCCGGGCGTCTCCTCCCGCCTGATGATGTGCAGGTGGAATTAGGGATCACGCTGAGATCTTGCGCAACTGGCAATAGAGCCACACCCCTTTTTGCGTCAGATGCAAGAGGCGGACGTAGTGGCTTTTCTGGAGGTAACCTGCTCGCAATGGCAGCCAACTTGGCGTCCATCATACCCCCAATTTCTAAGGCAATGGAACGCCGAAGCTGGGCCTCTGTTTCCGGTGCTAGTCCTGCCATCACTATGGACCCATCAACGCTGGGGCCCACTTGCCGCTTACAAATGAGGCTGAGTTGCTCCGCCAGTTGTGCAACCGTTGCTGTGAGGCTAGCGAGTTGCGAACGCAGGTCCGCGTTCTCTCTCTCCAGCCTCTCAACTATGGCCCCATTCGAAACAAGCAGACCACTCTCCCCTGACGCCACTCGCTCCGTTACTGTCGTCTTTCGCGTTCGCTTATTTGACGACGCCTTGGAGGCGATTGACATTTGCGAGCTGTCGGAATCACCGCTGTCGCTCATCATCCCACGCACTGGTGTAGCCGGCCGCTTGAAACGAGACCTGGTCACCCTCCCCTCTGACACTGGAAGTGCCTCTGCGACGCTCTGCGTCCGCTGTTTTGGTCCCTGAGATGCGGACGTGTTGGGTACATCCAACGACTCCACACCTCGGGGACGTGAGCCACCCTGGCTCTTTGCTTCGACTTCTACTCTCTTCGACATTTTTTGTTGTTGGCGGTTGTTGCCCCCCCCAGAATACGTGGGGCTGACCGAAGGTTCGGTGAGGGATTCTCCGGCTGCAGAGCAACCGGTACCCTCCTGGGGTAGTGTATTTTTACAATTCGCCTTCATATTTTTTTAAATTTTTTTTAAGAGGTGGAGTCCTCTATCTAAACCTATATACTTATCCTATTTTTTTTTTTTTTTTTTTTTTTTTTTTAATTTATTTATTTTTTTTTTTCTTTTTTTTTCCCCCTGCCTGGCCTCTCTGGCCTGGCTCAGAAAAGCCTTTCTCAAAGAATCGCGCAACGTCCAAGAACACAAACTACTGTTGAAGTCCTCAGACGGTGCGCCCCTCGCGGAAGTCAGATGTTATAGACTCCGCCCCGTGTCTCTCTTAGTCTGGTCTCTCACTTGAGGCCTTCCGGCATGAGTGACTCTACCGGTTAAGCCCCCAAGATCATTGAGACACGCAAGCCCCACCACGACGGCAACGTGGAGACACACTCGGTGGGGACTGGGTCTGTACCTAAAGATTTGTATTTCTTTTTAAGTGTAAGGTTAGTCACAGGATTTAATTTCTGAAATAAAAGATGTTGGTTCAAGTTAGGGTTCCATACTCAAAGGGGGCCACCGGGACCCTATAATAAAGCCTCCGCTGTCTGTCCGTCCATCCGTACGTTTGTCCGTCCGTCTATCTGACAGATGAAGCTTATGAACCGTAATAGGTAGACAGTTTTAATTTTCACAGAGTGTGTATTTCTATAGTAGTATGTGTATGGGAAAACGACACCCATGATGAAAATTTTGTCACAACCGCCATCTTGGATTTTCATTTTGACCTCACTATCGGCTTCAGCTAGCAGTGGTGGTCCAGTGGTAACAGACGCGACTTACAAGGTCGTGAGTTCGAACCCAGGCAGGCGCTTTACTTTGTGTAAATTATTTCATCACCACTGCTCTCAAAACGGTAAAGCAAAACATCGTGAGGAAACTGGCATGTCCTAGAATCAAAAATTTTAAGACTTGTGAAATCTATCAACCCGCACTGGGCCCGCGTGGCAGAATGTAGCCCACTCCCTCTCGAAGAGGGGAGGCCTGTGTCCTAGCAGTGGGAACATTATATTTATTTATCTTTAAGTCAGGCACATTACCCGTAATTTTGTTAGTATAATTATCTAAGACATACACATAAACAAACACGGAACAATAACAACAACCAATATAACTTAAGAAGTACTAGTTATATCTTTTAAGCCATCTTCTGGACACACCCGGTAACAGTACATGCACTGCGCACAGGTGCCTCATCAGGTAACCTTCAGTCTTACTCACAACAATGCTCAGGAGACTGTTGTCGCTGTCTCGCATCCGACGCAGTTAAGTAATGAGGCGGATTTTTTACGCATGATCGCAAAAAGTCATCAGTATGCGAGGCTGCAAACATTCCTGACGCGCTACAGAATCGTGGCAGCGACAGCAGTATCCTAAAAGCATTGTTGTATTGCACACGCAGGGCATCACACATATTTTGCGTGTATCTGGTCCACAGACTGCCGGTGTAGAAAGCCTGGCAATATAAAACAGAGTTATTTTGACATTATTGTCACACGTAGCAAATCTTCGGGCCAGCATGTTGTTGTGTATTATAGACTGATTATGCTTGGCTTCAACACGCTCGAAAATTCGTGAAAACTATCTCTCTCTCCCTCTGACTCTTTCTATTATATTAGAAAGAGACAGACAGAGAGAAACTCGCATAACGCTATTTCGTTACGTAACGATTTCTACTAGTTTACTCGTACCGCAAGCTCCGTTAAAGAATTTCGTTCCAAAACTTCATTGCAATAACAGGAAAACAATGTTAATGTTTGTTATGAAAAACATGTCCATGATTTACAATACATACTGACAGACTCATTATTCTGTGATTTATTCAACTTTTACATCCCCCGACATTTCAGGGCTCATTTCACTGTCCCCGATCATCATTTCCATGAGGTTGCCCACACTGTAAATATATTCGGAGTTCCAAAAGAATAAATTAAAATTATTTTAGTACCTACCTATTTAAAAAGGACATTATGATTCAGAGACATTAATCAAAGTAAAATATGGTCTGGATTCGGTCCTTTTTATAACGATTTACGTCACACAAAGTGACAATGATCTTTTTAATACTTCTAAAAATAACGTCTTGTATCACATTCAAGTTCCATAATGTTTGTACCTGCTACGCCGACCGAGCCGCTACGCTGCTACGCGTGCTACGAAGCAATGCTACGCGGCCTACGAGACAAGCTAAAATGTATTATGTTAATTTATGAAAGTTTATTTAGGGCGGGTTTTTTGATCTGTACAAATTTAACCGTTAATTACTATTTTTAACAATTGGTTGAGTTTAACTACGGATCAAAAGACCGGCCCTTAGTTTGGACGATGAATAATTAAATGTATAAATCGTACAAACAAGAGGTAAAGGAACGAAAATCCATGAATTAATTTACGTAAATATATACATTCATTTACTACCTGGTACGCCTTAACTTTATAACAAAGCGTTTAATTCTCACTCGCTTACTTAAAACGATAAATACCAGGACACGCTAATCAGTATTTACAGCACTCGTCCCAAAAACGCAAGATACTAAAACATTTCGAGAGAAATTAAAACCACCAGTTACGTTTAAATGGATACTTTGTTACCACGAAACATTAATTACTGCGAACTGGGAACACGAAAGTAAATGGATAAGAATGTATGAGCCTATGTGAAAAATATATTGTAGGGTTAGGGAAATTAATTGTTTAACTAAGTGACACCCTACATCAATTTGCCGTCAGTTGTGATTCGAATATACGGACAATTTAGGTTTGTAATCAATTTACTTTACAATTAATTTAACTGACTTTACCTAAACCTATATTTCGTTCCTGTAAGCTGTATTCGACAAATAACGAAAACATTAAATTGATGAAAGCTCATAGTGACTTGGTAATAAAAATACAGGGTGGCAGGGACATCGACGCGCAATCTGTAACCAAGAATTCGGCACATGATTCTAGACTTAGAAATTTAGCGTAGATTATTTAAAAAAAAATGTTTTTTTTCATAGAGAAGTGCAATACCTGCACGGTCAAAATGTATGTACGAGGAAATTTTCTTAAAAATATTCGGCGTCTAATTTCATGGCAGGTGGGAAATTCAGAATCATGCACTGAATCCATGGTAACAGGTTGTGCGTCGATGCCCTACCACCCTGTATAGACTGCGGAAAAGGTTTGTAATAAGGAGCTACTTACTGCAAAAGTGTGCTCTCTTAATGCCCTCTAATAACCGAAGTAGGTGCTAATTAGATTCTATTTGTTTCAGGATTCTATTAATTAGGTCACTTGTTTATGTATGCATATTTGCACAATGTAATCAAAGATAATATTGAAGGGAAGGAACGAACGAAAAAACTTAATAACTTTAATGAATACGAGTATGTAATTAAAAAAAAAAAATGATTGGTTTTTAGTCAAAATTAATAAGCTACCTTTTAGATGTTATGTTGATAAAACAGTTATTAAAAGTCACGTTTTCTTAAAAATTTTCGAAGTTCAGCGTCCACTGAAATATACTAAACTAATGATTCTATAATATTAAATAGAAAAAAAAAACGGGTTGCACTCCGGGAGTGCCGGCAGATGTAAAAAATTTAATATTAACGTTGTGAATTTTTGATATTTTGGAATGCGGTCTAATCTCCCTCCGTCTCACGAATTTTCGATCAGGTCACGTGTCCTGACGCGAGCTCCGCCTTACGAATTTTCGATCAGGTCACGTGTCCTGACGCGAGCTCTGCCTTACGAATTTTCGATCAGGTCACGTGTCCTGACGCGAGCTCCGTCTTACGAATTTTGGATCAGGTCACGTGTCCTGACGCGAGTTTAACATTTTTTACCCATCACAAAAAAAGTGCACAACGCCGCTAAAGAAGTTTTCACTTCAGAAAGATTTGATTTTTTGTATGTTTGATTTTTACGTTTTCACACCAAAACGGTTAAACAGATTTTGATAAAAGTTGGCACATGGTAGACCACGACCCAGATCGTGGTCTACCCATGTGCCAAATTTTTTTGAATCAAATTAGGACATAAAATACTTTTTATCTCTATATTCCCACGGAATCGCGATTTATGGGTGAGAAATCGCAGTGCGCAGCTAGTCATACATAAAACCGAAAGTACCTGATCTGCAACACATTTTCTTAAATTAATAAGGTAAATCACACACTCAAGAACTACAATATCTTAAAACTATTAACACCAGCACCTTTGCTTCGTACATCGCCTCTGTCCAGCAGAGAAGAGAAATTATTTTTAATTAAAGTTAAAATTTACAACTACTAGAGTGGACGACGCGGTCCGCAGTTAAAAGCTTACTTATTTAATATTATATATTAAACCAATCCCGTTTTACGGCACCACTTGACAATTTCCAAACGGCTGGAATAAAAATACTTTTTAGTGCTGCAGTTATTTGGTTGCCATTTTTAAATGTTTTGTTATTGTTTTGCACCGGTTGTTACGAGTTTTTGCCCCATATATTATAAAACAGACTCGTTGGTTTAATGGTCACAAGCGCTACTGCTGACCATAAGGTCCTGGGTTCGATTCCCAGGTCGGCTAAAGTGTTTATTTATTTATTGGATCATTTATGGTCACACATTTATATAAACAGACAAGAAAACAAACAAACAAAAAAAAAATTAAAATCGGATCATCCGTCCGGGAGTTACAATGCCACAGACAGACACACACAGACACGTCAAACTTGTAACACCCCGTCGTTTTTGCGCCGGGGGTTAAAGTAGAAAAATAGTTACAAAGGTAATGCTTTTTTTATAAAGAAATCACTTTCAGGATGCCGAGAGAGTGAGTGAGTGTGTTATTGAGGTTTTTCATCTGGAATTTCTCAATTGCAGCCCGGAGTCTGCCCGGTGGCAATAAGCTCGCCCTCCTAGGCTATTACATGGGACTTAAACATAACTGGCGATATGTGGGTACACTGTACGTTCACCACTGCCTAAGCCTTCGAAGTAAACAGGCGTAATGTTATGTTATGTTAACTTACGACAGTTAACTACGCTCCATATCGATCGCACAATTTTTCATCTGTAAAACCAGAAAACTTCCGCCTTAGCAAAAAACAATACATATTCTCAAACAAACAGATGAAAGAAACAAAAGCTAATAAATAATTCATTATATTATAATAAACATTTACGTACGCAACGTACGTGCCTTCATGAAAATTGAAATTCTTATACAGGGCTATTTTTGTATACGCATAATAATGCAAAGGTTTTAGTTAAAATTCTGCGCCAGTCTTGCCATTACCCTATCAACCACGTGACAGACAGACAGAAGATAACATAGACGTGACAAATGTGTTTAGTGTTGCCATGTTTCGGGGTATAAAAGAGATTTTTTTTGGCAGACAAAAAAAAACTTTTGCTTATTTATTTGTTGGAGATGGCACGAGTATGTCTGTCTCTCGTTAGCATCAGGCATATTTTAATTACTGTAGGCGTACTATGGGTAATGTTGGTTAAAGCACAATAGAAAAACGGTTTACAGTTCAAATCAGATTAGAACTTATGAACTAGTTAGTCACACCAGCGAATCACACACTCACTCAACTCAACGATTCGGGACGCAATTGACAGTTTCTGAGCACATGTTGTTCGTACGATGTCCAATGTTTCGATCCTCTCAAGAGCTCTGCTCACACCGCTTTTGTAGCTGTTGCTCTCGTCCCACTACGAACTCAGGCTAGACTCTGTCTAGCGCCACGAGATGGCGCTAACGTTCCGATTAGTCAAACGAATGACTCCGACATATGTATTAATTAAAACTGTATGCACAAGTAAAAAAATACCGTATAAAGGCGCACATAAAGTTAGAGGCATTTTCTACCAGTCAACCTTAGGGTGATGCAGAGGGTAGCGGGATCGCCCGAAAGGGTTACCGCTACCCTGGAACATGGGAACATAAAGGGCTAAGGAAGGAACACGGGTGGGTTTTAGTCAGTAAGAGTCTGACACTCCCTTCCGCTCCACCCAGAGCGGGAGGGGTCATTTGATGATTTCCCAACTATATGTTATGTAATTATTATCATTGAGATGGTCTGTACTGGAAAATTGTATAAGTGTATCTAAAGCAGGCTTGACATTAGGCTGCTACATACATTGTTTTGTATATTTTCGTTTCTGATTTTTTAATTTTATTTTTTATAGCCGTTACTACACTGGCAAAGGCCTCCCTACTCTCCTTCATGCTCTCTCTGTCCAGAGCTGCCAAGTACCAATATTTATTAAAGGAGGCCAGCTCATTTCTGATTGTTAATAATTTAAATAATTTCGAGATTTATTAGCAGCCTGCTGCCATTTTAACTTTGTCTTCGAATAAATATATAAAACAAAGTTTACGTGTTTGTAAACAAAACAACGTGAACTTCAACCACCTCACCTATCCTTCGAAGTCGGTGAAAAACATCAATTTACTATCACACAAAAGTACAATTCAATTTACAGCATGGCAACCCCAATTACAGTAAATTCCTTCTTATTCTATAAGCGTACGTCGTTGTGAACGCCCACTCGTAAGACGAATGGTTGAATAAGGCCTAAGTACATGCTGCAAGAAAATCGTATACGTAATAAAATATGTTACGGATCATCCTAAAAATTTACAGCCTAGTAATAAAATATTTTTCGTGCTGTCGTGTAGTATTTTTTATTCCGAAGAAATTGATGTAAATTTTTACAAAAAAACAAACTTTTTTTCTGTTCGTCCATAAAATTGTGTTGCTCAATCAATTACGATTACCCGCTAGTATTTGACAGCAGGCTCAGTGATTTAATCAGTACTTAAGAATCCAAGAACAAACAAAAAATTACTTATTTCAAATATAAAATACAAGTTCACCTGGTTCTCAGTAAACCACTAAAATATTCAAAAGTATTTAAAACCAGGACGGAAGACTAGCGCCTAAAAGTTTTCCCTACTGAATTTTTGAAGAGGCTTTTTGTAAAAAACAATTTGTTTTCGCGTCCAAGCCGGATTTGTTCGCCCATAACAACCTGATTACGTCTTTAAAAATATTGTTTAACAAAGAAATCTGCCAAACAAATCTGGTTTTTACCGGTTCCCACCGGTTTTAAGTTAAACGAATCGGTGGAACTTTGATTCGTTCTCGCGAAGTTTTGACGAGATTTGCCGAAGTTCGTGAATTTCGGTGAGTCTTGTCTGAGTTACTGTTATCTATTCAATTATAGAGGTGTTTGGGGATATAAATATGCTAATACATATTTTTTGTGCCTTTAAATTGGATTATTTATTTTTTTACAAGAAAATGCGTGTCATTTCAGAAGTAGTTTTAGCCGATAAAAAGTTTCTTGGGTGCCTATTTTTGGCTGCTTTAACTTGTTGAAAAGGTTTGGCCCCGAAAACCAGAAAATATTACAAATTCTTTATAAACAATTTATTTTTTATCCTCAAACATTCCTTCCATATTTCACCAAACCTCGATACTGTAACTTCAGATAGATACATAGCTCTTATTCACCGAAAGTATTGTCTACGTGAGATGTGTGAGCAAAAACTTTCTTTATTTATTTTTATTCTGTTTTTTATTTCAGACGCCTATAAATAAATAGAGATGTATCGCTCGTTTTGGCGAAAGATTGCGAAAGGAAAACAGTTTTCTTTTCGAATCTTTTGTTGACCTTGCAAAGTTTTTCGCCCAATATTAACGTGTTTATGTTCAAGGTTTTTTTACCTTTCCATCCAATTGAACAGAAGTGTATCAAATATTTTTAGACATCAAAGCTCAACTTGAACATAAAATTGTGATGACTTTTATAATCTTTATAAATTAAATAAAGTAGGGTTATTTACACCATTTATAACGCAAGAACGGCTGGACCGATTCTAATGATCTTTGATTTGTTGTATTATTGTCTCCGCCCCGAATAACAGAATAACTATTAGAACGGGATTTTTTTACGGAATAAAATAACAATGAAGATAGGTAATTCATTCCAACATTTATTAATTCGGTACGAAGTTCACCGGGTCAGCTAGGCTAATAGGTATAAGAAAGATGTAGTCATGTTAAGCAATATACACACTTTGGTAAAGTGATCAAAAATTTTATACTGGGTAGCATCTTATTTTTAGAACCAAAATTAAATTAAGTAGCAATAGATTTACTTTAAAACGTGAGATACTATCACACTGTTTGATACAAATGGACCGATGAATATTCAGCTTTTCTATGTTTAATCAAAAATATTTAAAAGGGCTTGGAAGGTCGGTGGCGATGGTAGGACGTGACGGTCTACCTTCCGCCATTTTGTTTTTTTTTTTCAAAATGGCGGCCACACATTAATACTATATAAATCGATAGTTAACATCAATGCAAACATCATCAGCATCGATAGCAAACAGAAAACATACTAGGGCGAAACCCCGTACAGTAACACGTTTTCGAGATATTAACGTTCAAACTCGATCACGTAACATCCATATTTTTTTAACATGCTTACATCTTTTTGCATAGATGTTTGAAATAACCACGTAAAAAAGTAAAGTACCTAATGGTTTTTTTTTTTTTTTTTTTTTTTTTTTTTTTTTTTTTTTTTTTTTTGGTTTTAGTAATGATATTAACCTAAAAATGAATTACTGTGGTAGGCATTCTTCTGCTTGGTAAAATTTTAAATATTACCTGCGAAAAACATGTACGCTAGGTAAATCATGTGCTGTCCCGGCGATCGTCGAATCGTCCCCTGCCACCCTGTATACAGAAGATATTATGATGATTTGGCGCATGCCCAAAACAGGAATTAACGCTGCCGCCATCTGGTTATTTCTAGATCAAGCTACCCGAAACTGTCAAATTTTCCCAATCAACCTTGAACCTTAATGCGTTAGCGATAAAGTTGAAAATCTTTTAAAGAAATTTGACAGATTGTAGTAGCTTGATGTGCTGGCGTTTGTACATTGTAGTACTGCAAAGAAATAATATCAAATAATTACAGGGTACACTTTTTAAAGTAAAGAAATAGAAGCTATCATACCACATTTTAACCCGTTAAACGATCGGTTACTAGAAGTTATAAGTTATTTAATTCATAACAAAATACATTGTGTTGAAAATATTATAGTGATGATAAATAAAATAATAATAAAAAACATTACGTACGTTCATATTTAAAATTAATTATGCATTTTAAATGCAACACTACCATTAATAAATAATTATATGTCAGTAACAGAAAATTAAATAATCACCAACAATGCATTTAAATTTAAAATTCATTATCCATTATGAAAAATTATATGAACACAAATAATAATTCATCAATCATTTAATTGTGGCTGTTGTTTGCCATCTATGAACTCATCGATACTGTAATCGCCCTGGCCGTTTGCGTGTAAGCACAAGCACGCAATGGTTTCAACGATTATATTTAGCGTTGTTTTGAGTGTATTTTACGTATAAAAATCAAGACAAGTAAAATAAAATATAATTTTCCTGATCTCCAGTTCACACAAAGTTCAAAGACGTTCAGTTAATTTTCACTCAGTTTGTTGTTGCTGTAAGTTCGCTGTAACACATTTTATACTCCACAATGTTACACAACGGTGTGAGTCTCAGTCACTTATCTCGCTGTCAGTACAGACGTATACAAAATTGTTTTCCCGGTAGTACAGTCGAGTCGTGCCGTGAATTGTGATCGTACACTTGTTTACTTGACGATACTCTTTGTCACATGAGGAGGAGTTTCTGTTCCTCGTGGGTGTGTTAATGGCTTTGAAAGTGATTTAATCAAGCGTTTATGTTTTACTCAGAGATTTTACTTTTAGATGAAGAAACATATTGTGGGACGCCTGGACTTGTGAAAGTTTGGAATTGCGAACAATGCAATGAGATGGGGTCGTGATGACATGATCTTTTCTTTAGGTATGAGTGAGTTCTTCACACTGTTGTGCAAATCGGAGGATCTGCACGACAGATAGTTAAAGCTTATCTGCGATGCTTTTTGCAAAACTCTGTGATGGACAACTTTTTATCTTATTACTAATATTATAAATGCGAAAGTAACTCAGTGCCCGTCATCTTTATGAAATTAGGTAGCCTAGGACTTGAAGAAAGGACATAGGCATCTTTTCATCCTGGATATTTGTGAAAATCATGAAATGTAAAATACACTCAGACGAAATTGTTGGCACCAGATAGGATCAAATAATTATGTACATACTTACCTACCATACTGTACTGACCGACGCTACCGATCCTTCTAGATACGTACAAAAATAAAGTTACTGAAACTAAAATATGTAGGACTTGTAGGTACATAGGAATATAGCCCAAAAGGCCGTCTATTTGTAGTCCAAAACCACACGACAAGAATATATTGATATTTGATGGCCTTCGCAAGTTATATTTATCACTACCAAAATATATTCGGGTCCTAGTATTAATATTTAATTGTCATAATAAAACGTAGGCAGGTCTATTTATTTATATCGTGATCCTGTAACTGGAAATAATCTCGAATTATTGGAAATGTATTTTTTGCAACGAATTATATTGAATTGAATAAATAATTGTTAATCAAAGTAGTCGTTTGTACGTTAAAAAAATATCTGCCAGCATTTTAACGAAATTCCGGGAACCCATTAAGCGCAATGCAAACAAAATTCAGGATGGCTTTATGTAATAGCTAGTCACCACTTAATCCATAAAACTGTATAATCGTCATTCGTTCGCGCCCATTGCGCGCTAAATGGGCTTTAAACGATTGACGTAAAGGATGATTTGATGCATTTGTGCCGAGCGATGGTGAAACGCAAATTGGTGCGATGTGGTCGACAGAGCCAGCCTTTCTGTTTAATCAGCTTGGTTACATCGCTGATTGTACCGTCCATGTTTGGGAATGGGACTTAATACAGTATTACTTTTTAAAACGATACAATTTGTGTTTTTATAAAAAATATTATTAATTAATATTGTTTTAATAGTCTGATAACTTTTATAACAGAAATAAATGTTGACAACTTTTGTATAGAAAATACCTTTGTAAAACAGTCATAATATTTTTTCTTTGGATAAAAGTTATCTGTCTATTGAAATATCAGGCCTGTGAAGTTTTTATAAATCTGAGTGAGGTTGCAATAATTTCAATTAGTCAATAATTTTGGATTCTTTTGCAACTACTTTCAGAAATACCACAGCCAGAAACAAAGACTGTCAAGTTTTTTATACAAATATTTTTTTTAAATACCTTATTATGAAGGCATAATCACCCTTTTAATGTTCCCACTGCTGAGACACAGGCCTCCTCTCTGTAAGAGGGAACGGCCCGTAATCTACCACGCGGGCCCAGCGCGGTTTGGTAGTTGTCATTTGTCTTCGAATTTTTGGTTCTAGGACATAAGCGAAAAATTACACATAATTTTCCTAAAAAGTTAAGCTACTCAAAATGCTACACTACCCTCATAAACCCAAGTAGGCGATTTTATCACCGACTAAATAAAGGCCAAAAAATATCCCATCGAATGATGACCGGCCACTTTGTAAGCCAGTAACGTCTAGTGTGGAGGCGTTGATTGATCCCATTACAGGCCTAAAAAAGAAATGGGTGACTGAATGATTTGTTAAATGTTCTAAAGGTTAGACTACAAGATTTTTCACTGTCACCCAAACCATTTCGGTCAGTCTTGGAACGGAACGTGAGCGAAATTACGATGTTCTAGCGTGTGAAACTGCTTCCATTTTGGAATAAGGAAAATACTGTTTCCATCTTCGTTGGTTCTGGAGATTTTTCGATAATGCTTTTATTTGTTTTGACGACTTTTTTGAGTATGGATTGCTACTCAGATATTTAATGAAAGTTTTTTTTACTGTCCTGAAAATTCTTTATCTACGAGTATGTACAGACGCCAGCACATCCAGCTACCCGAAACTGTCAAATTTTCCCAATCAACTTTGAACCTAATGCTTTAGCGATAAAGTTGAAGACCTATTAAAGAAATTTGACAGATTGTAGTTGCTTGATGTGTTAGCGTCTGTAGGTACAGTCGAGTTCGTTAATATCTGAGCATGTTCATGGACCAAAAATTTATAGGCAATGGTAAGTTTAATAAAACTCTAAACAGCTTTGCCTTACAATAAATTGTAAACAATCTGTGACATCATAAATATGTGACTACATTATATCAATAATATTGCTACAGATAAAGACTCTAAAAATTGTGCGCAATCCCTTGTCCATATTATTTAGCGCAAAGTTAGGTTCATAAATATCTATGAAAAATATCTTAACAATTTGACATGGCTCGAATTGTTGTCTGAAACTCTTTGAACAATCTCTTTACAGAGATCCTACAGTAATCTTTTTATTTGAAACAAATGCAATTTGAAGTGGTCAGTTATGACATCCTTCATCCGAATACCTACTGGATAGCATTCTCTTCAGTCACCAATTTAAGGGTCCACGTACATGAGATTTGGGAAGGCTTTAGAAGTAGCGCCGCCTGTTCAAACATGATTGCATCAATGCGTGAACCTTTGCAAGATGTTATTGATGCCAATGGTGGATATGAAAGAGTATAATAATAATACGGGATATACCAGAGTCTAAAACTGGCAGCACCATTGCACCTTGCCTGGAAGTTCCCTGCCTTATTTTAAATGTTAGGATTTAGAAGAACAAAATAAAAATTTGAGAATAATAAAATAAAAATTTAACACTAATGTGCTTAAGTAATTTTTATTTTTAAACCAACTGAAAAGTTTTGGGCAAATAGGTTGGTATAGTCTGCGTTGATCCTAAGATTTTCAGCTTTCTCAATGTTGTCAGATTGATACAGTCCTATTACAAACGACGACATTGCATTATTACTAGTACTTCTGCTCCGGCAAGCAAAAATAAATTTAATGGTACAGGCCATTTAGTTGAATATTCAAAGCTGTATCTAGATATTTACGAATCCTAGGTTGCACCAAATATATTGAAATCTAGAGTATTTAGATATTTATGTTCCGAAGACTAGTCAGATATTTTTGACTGCAATAGCGCAACATACTTATGAACAGTTTATATGATAACATTTTATTGAGGTCTAAGTTTGTATAGAACTATATGATCATTTTAACGCTTACAATATTTTGATACATTGTCACTGCCAATATATTAGTGAACTCGACTGTACCTGAGAACTATATTGCCGCATGTACCTACTTGAGAATGGCTCAACTGATGTGGTCGATTCTTTTGTTGTGTCGCAATTGTCAGGATAACGCTGCATTATTCTTTTGCAACATCAAATCGAATAAGATCAACGAAATCGTTCACCAAAATTATATCAGCCGCAAAAATTGTTCACAGAATCATTTTCGAACTATTCATCCTCTCCGCAGCAGGGCGTCACAAAATGAGTTTTATTTCATTATCTTCTGTGTATTGGCCCAAATTTGGGATAAAAACGTCGTAAATTTAACCATCAATACTTGTTAAAGCCCACGCTTAGCCCACATTCACACGGGCGCTTTTTTTAACGCGAAGTTTTTGACCGTGCAAAGGATTTTCAACTCTCGGTGTCGAACCGAGCGTTGCTAATCCCACAGAGTGCATCCCCAGTGCATTGAAAAAGTACACAGTTGGATTTTCAACTCATTCCGCTAAGCCTGGGGTTAAAAATCCAGTGCGTTGTAATAAACGTCGCGTTTAAAAGAGCGCCAGTGCTAACGTAGGCTTACTGAAAACAAATGTATTTCGCACTTAAACAACTGTTTTAGGCAATAACAAAGAGGCTGTAGTTCGTAATGTAGGCTTTAACATATTGGTTACATTCATCAACCTTGAAGTAACTGTTCACGGAATGCTACTTTGAAAGAACCTATTAGAGTAGAACAATTTATTAAGGTACTTTTTAGCCTAAATAAAGTGGCCTGGATTGACTGGATGTGGAAAACTAAGCCAGGTATTATGGTCCAGCATTAAAATGCGTTCAATAAAAGATGGCAACGGGCTGGACGAAGCAGCATAATTTATACCATACAATTTTGTACAGACGTATGAACGTAATCAAGCAAAAGAAGTATGTAAGGGCCTTATCATACTAGCGGATTGCGAGCGTCCTCAAAACGGAGCGGGCGCGCAACGTTTACGTTACGGGCGTGCATTTTGTACTGTCTCGTACAAACGCCAGCCCGTCCGCCCCGCCTCACTTCAGTCCGTAACGAGACACGAATGTGAAAGGACGTATGTATGTATCATCATGACATCATTGGGAGATTCGGATATTGATTGTTTTGGACTATTTTTTATTCGTTTGCAAAACAACACAAAGTAGTAACTCTCTTCCATTCGATTAATTTGGATCTTCCCAAATTCGTCGATGCTTTT
The DNA here is from genome assembly GCA_947507525.1 of Apamea epomidion. Classification (NCBI taxonomy): domain Eukaryota; kingdom Metazoa; phylum Arthropoda; class Insecta; order Lepidoptera; family Noctuidae; genus Apamea; species Apamea epomidion. The sequence continues at coordinate 13,562,332 of OX382237.1, forward strand.
GTTTTCGTCTCCGTCTCGTCATTTTGTTACTGAGTGTATTGTACGTCGTTAGCTTGTTATAAACAAGCGACGAAAACGTTACGAATTTGCCTCGCGTCCGCGATGTCTTCACTGTGCAGCCGCGGCGTGTTCGCGACGCATTCGTTGCGCGCCCGCCCCGCCCGCAGCCGCTCGCAAATCGTTAGTGTGATAAGTCCCTAAGTGTGCATACACACGAGTGAGACGCGTTGACGACAGAAGCAACTGCAACCATCGACCTATGCCGGCGACAGCCAACGACGCGTTGCCCGACGTGTATTGGAGCATCGTACTCAAATACACGAGCGACACGCGTCGACGCTTGCATTTACTTCTATCGCTCATGTATACGCATGCTAAGGATCGTAGCAGGTTGCGTTCTGTAGTTGTAGTATGTGTATAATTTTGTACAGGACTTAAAAATATCATACTAAAGTTGTGATCATTTTAGTTTTTCATGTACCCTTTTCAATGTAATTTTACGTGTAAGTTGCTGATAATATATACATATTGTGAGTCCCATTTAGGTCCCATTCTGTATAATATTGTCAAATATTATATTAATCAAAAACGACACACAGTTCGTAAATTGTAGAATCCTTTCATTGACTAGCAATTTATTGAAGTAAGTAAATAGCACATATCTATGTGTATATCTGTATTTACTGGTCTATTTCAATGTACATATTACTTTGTAAATATTTTATGTATGGCTCATTCAGGCCGGATTCGTTTTGCTACCATATGGCTCGTTAGTAGGTACTTCATTTAGCAATATTTGATTCCTTTGTGAGTGTTTGATTTTAATTACATATTTTATGCTAAAAGCAAGCAATAAATAAAATATTCCAAAAGAGATATTTGTTTACAGTCGAATGGTATGATAAAATTGATTATTTAATGTGAACTTGAAATAATTTACAGAGACACTGATACAATCAATTATTTTCATTACTTCGGTCAAAAATAATGTCTATTCGTTCACATTATTCGAAATTAATTGAATTTGTTCTCGTAAAACATAGAAACTTAAAAGTACTAAAACTTAAAATGAAATAAATATAGTTCCAAGAAAACTCAAACATTAACCAACGGAATGAAAAGAAAATGAAGTTACAAAAAACAAAAACTACATCAGCAGAACCGGAAAAATCCAGTTCTTCCACCACAGCGCGTGTTGATATTTTAAATAAAGTTCACCTCTATTAAACCCTCCACCGCTCACGTTCGCAACTTTTTTACGAGCGGACAACTTCTAAAGGCACTGCTTATTAAGGTCAAGCTAGCCCAAAGGGCAATAAAGGCATGCATAAACCAGGCCTACAAAAACTTTTCCATTTAACTTGGCCCGTGTCATCCTGATTATATCTGCTCATACTGACCCGGCCTGACTTCACTCGGGAGCAATTTTTGACTGACAAGCACCTTAGTGACCGCATTTTCGGAGCCTTTATGGGGCCGTATGAGAATGGAGGGTCTCCTGGAAATTTTCCATATATTTACAATAAAACGAACTATATAATTCGAGGCAAAAATATCTCGGATGCCAGGTCTGTTAAGAAAGTACATAAATGATAATTTGCGACAGCCAAAATAGATTTCAAGATTACAGAAAAAGTTCATGTTGTGTGAGCATAAATATTTTCTGTAATTTTGGGGTAGCAGTAAATTTAACTAGTTACAAAATTAGGTGCTTTTCTCCAGACAGACAAAAATAATATTTCGCTATACAGGAATGATACTTTTCTAAAATTCCGGGAGGGGATGATAAAAGTTTACAAAACGTAACAAACTTAGATTAACTACTTAAAGGACGCCGATTTTGCTAAGTAATTTGAAATTTTTGGTCTCGAAGGCCCGAAAAGGTTTTCAAGTAAAAATATTGAAATTTTAATGTCGTTTGAAAATTCTTCTGTAATTGTTCTTTTAGTTTTGTTATGTAGTACGAAATTTTGCTTTTCTGGGGAAAACCGTGTTTGTTTTTTATGAAATAGAAAAATATTTTTAGTTAGGTACCAACTTGTCTCACGAACCTAGTCAGTGGTATGATCTTATTTTTTGTAAAACACAATGAAGCAAATGCTTGTGTTTGTATAATCAGCCTGTAATGTTCCCACTGCTGGGACACAGGCCTCCTCTCTTCCTGAGGGAGAGTAGGCTCTAATCTACCACGCGGGCCCAGATGCGGGTTGGTAAATGTCACATATCTTCGAATATTTGGTCCTGCCGGTTTCCTCACAATGTTTTCCTTCACCGCTTGCGTTTATATTTTATAAATGTATACAAGGCTAGAATTCAGATCCAGACCGAATTCAAAGCCTCTTTATAGAATTTCTGAAATCCTAGACTTCTTTCTATTCTAGAGTGACCTTAAATCTTCATCCACTTTCAAAAATGATTCAATACTTCTAACTTAAGCAAGTTCTTCATAATAACGGTTTTTCGGTGATATTATGTCCATACATTTTCTAGATGAAGTTACAGAATCCAATCTTTGACGTGAAGGGGCCTCGAAGAAAATTATTAACCTCTATTCTTTATTACGTCGAGGCAATATTATATCTTGCGTAATATGTGATATTATATTGTTACTATTATGTTTACGTCCGATTAATATTTTTTATTCAGTATAGCTAGTGTCATTGACTAGCAGTCGTGTTTTATTTTCTGTTAGAAAATATTTTGGTGCCATTATTGTCTATACAGGTAATTGCTTCCTGTCTTAAATTTTTCTCCTATAGTGACTAGTTGTTGCAAAAACGAATCAACACAATTCTTTTTTTTTCATATCGACGATACTTCCATTGATTATTGTGATGTTGTTTCAGCATTGGTGGCTCGGTGCTAACGGGCCCGACTTACGAGTTGTAAGGCGTGGGTTCAAACCCAGAAAAGCGCTTAACTTTGTGTAAATAATTGGATCACCGCTGCTCTTAAAACGGTGACCAAAAACATCGTAAGGAAACCAGTGTATCCTAGACCCAAAAATTAGAAGTCATGTGATATCTTCCAACCCGCACCGGGCCCTCGTGGTAGATTACAACCCCACTCCCTCTCAAAGAGAGGATGCCTGTGTAGCAGCATATGGATCATTATAGGCTGATTATACTGTATTGTTTGAGCCCATTAAGTGGCCACGTAGACTGCGGCATCAGTGACATTCGGTCATTAGGTCACCAAAGGTGCAAGTGAACGAGGACACTTCAGCAGGTGGGACATGGTTTGATGGACTGGGTGGGATGTGACACTGGGTGTCGGATGGGTCATTAATTCTCCACTTTGTTTGTATAATTAATTTGTGTTTGCAGCGGCCTTCTTGGGTACGTAATCGTTAATTGTTAACATTTGTTGTTATCTTCCCCTATAACAATTAATTATTTCACTACCACCTCACAGGAAATTTTCTCTCCATTTATCCCAAATTTTCCACAAAAAATTTCACCCCATTATTTAAACTCATCCTTAACATGTTTGTTAGCATCTTATCCGACCTCAACGGTTACTCAAAATAACATTAATAACAATACATTAGATTTCACAGTCGAGAACGGTGTTACAATTTATTATAACAAATGATACCGGTTGCTGCTTGCTTGTACGGGTAGGATCAGCGGGATCCATCGTTTATCATCTGAAGTGATGGAGTTATGAATGTACAAAATATGGGTTTTGTTGTTTGGTTTATTGTTATAAGTGTGTATAGACCTTTGCAGAATCGGGTTGGTATCTTTCGGGACCTTGTAAAATAATGGAATATAATTTATTGCCATAATAATAATAATAGCCTCCCGACCGATTTCGGTCACGGTGGCCAATGTCAACGGACATTAGCCAGGTATGCAGGAGATATTATAGTGCACAAGTGTGTGCGTAAACACAGGTGCACTCTCTGTTCCTTTACTCTCATAGTCCGATGGGACGGCAATCCGACACGACCGGGGAAAGATCAGGCGCAGGACCAACGGAGTTACGTGCTTTCCGAGGCACGGGGGTATTAAACCTCCAACTTCCAAACTCCGGACCAAGAAAGTCCTGAATACCCAATAACACTTTGCCCGACCTGGGAATCGAACCCAGGACCGTCCACGCTCAGCAGTCGCGCTTGCAAGCACGAGACCAATGGGGCAGTGAAATACGTGATTATTCCTGAAAGCCATAATTATAAGGGCTCATTTCAGTTTTTTTTTTATATCTCCTTGCGTACAAGCACGTAAAATAGGTTTGTCGTTACTCATTTAACACTCCAGAAACGCGAGAATACTAGAAGGATCTAATCTAAACCAACGTATTTTATCTAGCTATGTCGGTTGCCTGTATGAAAACTCATTCTTTATAACTTTTTAAATTTTATTTTAACAATTCAGACCTGTATATATATTTAATTTTCAATAGAAATAAACAATGCATTACGATAATATAGTGAGCAGTCCGACTTATGATTTGTAGGTCGTGGGTTCAAATCCAAGCAGGCGCTCTACTTTGTGTAAATTATTTCATCACCACTACTACTACTCTCAAAACGGTGAAGGAAAACATCGTGAGGAAACCAGCATGTCCTAGAACCAAAAATCTGAAGACGTGTGACAATTACCAGCCGGCACTGGGCCCGCGTGTTGGATTTTTGCCCACTTTCCCTCTCACAGAGAAGAGGCCTGTGTCTCAGCAGTGGGAACATTATAGACTGATTAAGGTTTACGATATAGTCTACATTGTCGTACAGAAATGATTAGGTTCTATATCTTTAGGACCAGGGATTTGAAAACTAATGTGACCTGCAAAAACAAATATAACAAAAGTATACGGCCCAACTAGGGCATTCTTCGGCCATTTGTATGGATAGGATCAATTGGCTAACTTTAACTTCCAACGCGGGATATCGGTCCGAAAAGTTTTTGTTTAATTTCACCCTACATTTTTATCGGTCGGGCGATCGTATGGGGATCGATGGATTCGGAATTTCGGAGCAGGATTTGCGTTGGAAGTTTGTGTTTGAGTTGGTGTGTACCGAACTATCTAATTCTAATATAAGTACCTATCCACTATCGGTTTTTACATAGACTTTTATACATTATACCGAACCGTTGACCGATGGCGTAGTAGAAGTAGCGTAGTAAAATTTAGACGAAGAAGTTCCTAGATTTCAGTTATTAAATTTTTACTTCGAAACAATCAATGTTTTTCCCACGGAGAGCATCCAGAATATTTTATTTCAATGGAGAATATGTTTGATATGATATTTTACTTCTGCCAATTGGTTGTTAAAATTAAAATTTCCATGAAGTTTTCATAGAAATTGTTCTACTAGAGTCGCGTCGTGGTGTCGCGTCGCGTCTGCTGTAAAAAACACGTCAAATATATATTTTTTTTTACTAGCCTACGCTGTCCCACTCTTAGGCAAAGGCCTCCCTCCACTCCTTCCATATTTCGCGAGCCCGCGCGTCCTCCTTCCAGTTTTGTCGGACCCTATCCAGCTCGTCCCGCCATCTCCTACGTGGTCTGCCGCGACCTCGCCTCGCTGTCTCAGAGCACCAATTCTATGCTATTTGGGCCCACTGTTTGTCCGGCATGCGGCAGACATGTCCTGTCCAGTCCCATTTAAATTGGGCAGCTTTTTGAGCCACCTCAGCTATCTTTGTTTTGAAGCGCAGAGTTGTATTCTAAACACGATCCGTTAATTTAAAGCCTAGTATACTGCGCTCCATTGCTCGTTGGCAGACCTTAAGTTTGGACTTCTGGATGTTAGTCAAAGACCAAGTGTGTGCACCATAAGTTAAGACGGGAAGAATACACATGTCCATGAGCCTGCGTTTCAGTGGTATAGGCAACTCACCCTTAAATAGATCCTTTAAGGACCAGTAGCTCTTCTAGGCTTTTTTCCGTTCGTCTTGTGATTTCTTTATCTTGTCACACACTACTTGTCCCAAGTAAAGGTATTCCTGGACATGTTGTATTATCCCCCTGTCTACTTTTATGCTTCTAGGTGTTTCGATGCACCTAACTTCATCCTTTGACATATGCATCTTCAGTCCAACCTCAAGGCCTGCATTGCTAAGTTCTTGGAGCATTTGTTCAAGGTCAGTAGCTGGGGATGAGAAGAGAACAATGTCGTTGGCAAAACATAGATTTGTCAGTTTCGCTTCGCCAAGGACAATGCCTCTTTTCCTCGATTTGGCTGCCAACTTCCTGAAGATTTCTTCAAGGGTACTGGTGAACAGTTTAGGAGATAGCGGGTCGCCCTGTTTGACTCCTTTTTCTATTTTAAATTTTGGACCAGTGGTTTCAAGTTTTATTGCGGCTGTACTATTTTTGTAAATGTTGCTTAACAGATTTATATAGGTAGAACCAATATTTTGGTTGATTATGGCGTCAAAAATGGATGTGTGTGAAATGCTGTCGCAAGCTTTGGAATAATCAACAAAAGCGAGGTATAACGTGATTTTATATTCCTGGTGTTTTTCTATGAGTTAATTGACTGCATGTAGATGATCTGTCGTAGAAAGGCCAGGCCGGGAGCCTGTTTGCTCAGGGGGTTGGTGTTTATCTAGTTCGCCAGATATGCGATTTTCAATTATTTTTATGAACAATTTGTAGATATGTGATTTAAACTAATAAGCCTGTAATTATTAATATCGGATTTATCACCCTTTTTTCAAATTAATTATAAAATATAAACTAGATGGCCTATTTTGTTAGTAACTATACCCTGTCCATTAGGTTAACCGTTTTGTAACAGCTGTCTTAGAACATAACTATTCCAGATTGCGTAAAAGTTAACTTTAAAATGCGTGATAAACTAAATATATAAATTGCCTTATCTTACTGAATTATCTTTTTTATGGCTTCTTACAGATATTATAATACCGTACGTGTATCAATCAATGTATTGTGTGTTGCTGCAATCACTAGTTCCATCTGTTAAAAAAACGGTTTACCTAATGGACAGGATATAGATGTAGGTTCAGTAACTATTAAGTAACTGTTAGAAACCATAGCCAATAAACCAAATTGATGTTAACCTCTTGTAGTTAACTCAATATTGAATAGTAGATTAATATAATTTGCATAAGTTAATGGAAATATTAATCCAGCTTCAAATTGTTTACAATAGATTAACAATGGCTGATGACCGGGCTTACTTAGTAACAGCAACACAGTAACAGGTAGAATAGTTAAATAATTTAATTGTTAGCATCGTACTTAAATATACTTAATAATGTGTTTAAAAGTAAAGGATTGAGCAGCTATGGATAATCAGTTTCAATAACAATCATAGTAAGTTCTTATAAAAAGAAGACGGTATAATTATACAGTACGTATTCCGAATTTTCTGAAATCTGAAGGCCAATTCTCGTAACTTAAAACGTTCAAAATCTAGTCGCAGTCTCATCTCGGCAAGAAACAAACGTGAAAAACTTGTCAAAAATGTAGGGAAATTAGAGGTATTTTTTAAAGAATGAGATCAGACTGTGAATGGTCTTAAAATTACAAGAATTGCCCCTCAGAAAGCCAATAAACGTTCAAATTCAAGTCGCAATCTCATCTAAGTTGTCGCTGAGATGAGATTGTGACAATCAATGTCAAACGTCTTGTCAAAAATGTAGGTAAATTGATTGTATTTTTGAAAGATTGTGACAGATTAGAACGCAAACTTTTTTATAAATACGGGAGTTGCCCGTTAGGTTCTTTAATTTTCACGTAGGTACTATAATTATGTTTTTTTTAATAAATAAATTCGTACCTACCAGATGAAAAGTTGACCAGCCAAGCAAGAAAAACGTCTGAACAGCTTTATTAAAAAATCACCCTGTAGGTTCCCAGACGGTAGTGACGGTCAAAAATTCAATTTGTGTCCACGTGAGCACGTGGACCCGGCCCGGCTCCATGATTTATCGTCCAGCATGGCTGATGTCAAGCACGAAACTCCTGAGCGTGACGACCCAGCTAACATGCACCAAGCCTTATTTTTACTTTAAACCTTGTCCTTCAAAGAGAATTGAACTTCATAGCAAGGGACCAAGGTATAATTTACCGTGTCAATTCTAAAGGTTTTTGTTTAAAACTTCTGCATTCATGCAGTTGGCATTATTTTTCTTTGCGCTTTCTTTTTGCGAATTTCAGCCTTAATAGAAGAGAATAAGGAGCTGTTTATGATTACCGTTTCGTTATAATTACAATGTATTCGGTTCAAATGTAAAGTTTGCGTTCAAGTAAGGTTAAAAAAAATACCTACCTACAAATACTAATTAATAGAACTTCATAGTTGTCTTTTTCAGTGATAGGAATAGGTAGTGCCTATTTGCCTAAACTTCGAAGAACAGAGACAAGAAACGGAGACTTCCTTAGGACTTAATTTTTCCGGGACATCTGTCCCGAAATTCGGGACAATACTTTTAAACACATTAAAAAAATATTTATGTTATTTGGAATAAGTAATTCGTCTATATTTACCTAAAGTTTGCGACTAGACATAACATTTATAATTTATAACTCCATAATAATAACTTATCCTCTATGGGCTCTAAAGGAAAAATAAAACACATAGAATATTGTTGTAACAAATATATGTATTTTATATTATTTTTTAAATATGACGTAATTGGAAAGCATGAAACAAAATGTACGTACGGAAAAAATAAACGTAAAAAATTTAGTCCTAAGGAAGTCTCCATTTCTTGTCTCTGATCTTCGAAGTTTAGCCAAATAGGCACTACCTATTCCTATCACTGGTCATAATAAAAGTATACATTTAAATAAAAATTACACATAAAGAAAATAAAACAAATACAGAAAGAATTGACAAATAAACAATATATCTGACAAGTATAATAATAAATTATCGTGTATCTTGAAAGAGATGAGCTATTTAAAACACTGATATTAATTCAATTTCTTAGGCTAAAAGTTATGAGATTTCATAGGAATTATTATTTACACCGTCTTATAATTAATTACTCATCTAAAACATGTAAACCTTGCAATTCTCAATCTGTTTAAGTTTTGAGTTGAGCACGATTACTGGCAAATGCGAGCACTGACTGGACAGCAGTGCGATTCTGTAACCATCTCACCGTGAACACTTAGGTGAAGTGAGCGTGGAGCGAGCTGTCATTCCAAATAATGCTAGGGATTGACACTACTGACAACTCACATCAACCTCACTTCACTTGAGTTTTCACGGTGAGATTTTTACAGAATCGACCGTCCACTTATATATGGTGCTTTTCTCAAAAGACCATTTCAGACACTAATCTACATGGTATTTACATGATCTGACCAGAATTTGGTCTGGACATTAAAAGAGACTGTGCCATCAGAGTTTGTTTCGGCCGTTCTTCTTAGAGTAGTCACCGACCTCATCTAGTCATTCAAATATAATTGACGTTTAAAAGTGTTTGTACAAACGTACTTACAGAAATAAAATCATTTATCAATCGTTAAATTATTGAAGATGATAAATTCAAAAGAAATTCGCCGAAAAATTGTCTTAAAAGATTAACCTTCACAAACCTTATTTATTTGTCACTTTGAATGTCGTCATACTAACGAAAGGGGAACAGAATCTATTTATATAACCTACCTACAATATAACGATCTTATCGAGGAAAACTACCCTTTTTTTTTTTTTTGAGGATGGGTAATCATCAAATGGCCCCTCCCGCTCTGGGTGGAGCGGAAGGGAGTGTCAGACTCTTACTGACTAAAACCCACCCGTGTTCCTTCCTTAGTCCTTTATGAACCCTTTCGGACGATCCCGCTACCCAGGAAAACTACCCTTAAACGCGCTTAGCAGCATATAAGGATGGGTAGGCAGGGTCATACCAAACGATATTTTTGGCACAGCAATTGAAAAACATTGATGTATCTGAATATTGATTACCAATAAAACTATGGAAATCTTCTTAGCGTGTCGATAGCAATCTATATGGACTCGGCCCAGAATTCGGCTACTTGCTTGGCGCACTCACCAGCGTCCATCAGTTCCTGCAACGTGCAGCTGACAGGACACGCAGGACACGATATTAAGTATCCCATCGTTTGTGGAACAGCACCACATTTACACTCCTTAACTACTACGGTAGTTAGTTAAGTCTTAGCGCAAATACTGACTGCATATCTGACCTCCAAAACCCAGTTACTGGATAACACGATACCCCTTGGTAAGACTGGTTGTCAGACTTTCGGGCTTCTGATGACCGTAACGACTGTCAATGATCCAACAATGACCACTGGGACCAACGGCTTAACGCGCTTTCCGAGGCACGGAGGGCTCTCGGTATGTAAAGATGGCCACCCATCCACGGAGCGACCGCGGCAAGCGTAGCTTAACCTGATCGATTGACCCGTGTGACTGTTATTACTTGGCCACGAGCCCCGCCAGAGAAATAAAATAACTGTCTCTTAATGTAAAACCTGATAAAAAGATTTCATAATAAAGTATAAGTAAGTACTAAAATGGAAAACTTGAACCAATTTTAGTAACTTACAAACATCAAAAACATTTCAGACGATACCTCACGAACTATGCCAAAATATATTTCAAGCAAAACAGATATTGTAAATCACGGTAACGAAGCCATCCATTTTGCGAAATAAACGTATTTTTTTCTTTTCATCCCTGATTTTGCTCGTTTTCGCCATCTTTTTGAAGTAGAAGTATCATACTAGGATATAATAGAAGGTCGTTATTGGATTATTTATCATCGTTACGTTGTAGAAGTTCTTGGTATTCTATTTAGGGAATTATTTGGCACCTACTGCTCCAGAAAATAGAAGGTTACACAGGTTTTTAATGTCTTCTACCATCTTCTCGAAAGTCGTGGTCGAAACACTTTAAAAAGTTCTTGGAAAGCAGTCTATTGGTTATAAACTATCTCTTAAATATCTCTCGTCACAATTCTAAAGAAAAACAAAATCTCTTAATAACTAACCTAACTCAAACTCAAACTCTTTATTGCATTCATGTGTACATTTCGATGTTACAGTATAAGTAAGTTCCAACATGAAACCCGGTTAGGGCACGGCAACATAATAATATTTTAACATAATCTATCTATTATTATATATGTCGGAGTCATTCGTTTGACTATTTGGAACGCTAGCGCCATCTCGTGGCGCTAGACAGAGTCTAGCTTGAGTTCGTGGTGGGACGAGAGCAACAGCTACAAGAACGGTGTGAGCAGAGCTCTCGGGATGGTCGAAACATTGGACATCGTACGAACAACATGTGCTTAGAAACTGTCTGCGTTCTATATCGTTGATTGTGTGAGTGTGTGATTCGCTAGTGTGACTAACTTGTTCGTAAATTATAATCTGATTTGAACTGTAAACCGTTTTTCTATGGTGCTATAACATTACCCATAGTACGCCCACAGTAATTAAAATATGCCTGATGCTAACGAGAGACAGACATACCATCTCCGACATATATATGAAAATTAATTGAATTAGTCTCACAAAAACTCGAGAACGGATGAACCGGTTTGCCTAATTACCTGGTTTATCTAAAGCATAATCAGCCTATAATGTTCCCACTGCTGGGACACAGGCCTCCTCTCGGTGAGAGGGAGTGGGCCATAATCCACCACACGCGCCCAGTGCGGGTTGGTTTGGTTGATGTTACATGTCTTCGAAATTTTGATTCTACGACATGTTTGTATCCTCACGATGTTTTCCTTCACCGTTTTGAGAGCAATGGTGACGAAATAATTTACACAAAGTAAAGCGCCTGTCGCGCTCTCGAACTCGTAAGTTGAGGATGTTACCACCACGGCTCTAATCTAAAACTTTCGCTAAAAACACATTTTTCTTTACAAGCAAAAGATCTAAACATTTATATTCAAGAATCTTTAATAATAATATCCAATCACACAACTTATCAGACAAACCAAACAGCAACTTCAAAAAAACTTGACCAAAAATTCTCCTCGACCAAAAATTTCCTCGGCATTTTAAAACAACACTGTGTGCGCCAGTTGTTACACGATAAATTAATCTTGTCAATGAACCGATCGGCTCTGCTGCGATACTATTGAAAAACGGCGCGTTCACGTTGACATATGGCTGGGGAAGGCCACGTCGGTGTTTTCCATTTTTAAAATTTTTGCTATATAGAAAATTTTTGGGCAACGAGCGAGCTGGAAATTGTTCATCAAAGTCTAACTACTATGAATATCCTATGAGGCACGTGCTGGTTTCTTTATTGAATTGTTGAACGTTTTTGGGCTCTGAAATATAAGTCCTGTAAGTGAGCTGCCGCTGAGAAACAAAACCTGACTAATATTTTCAAGTGAAGAACCTATTTGTAAAAGTAATTTAATGTTCTACGAAGAGCTTTTACAAATACTGCACCACTCAAACCTATTAGAGGAATAATGAACTCGTAAAAGCAAACAAAGTTACCGCCAAGAAATACACGAATTAACAAGTTTCAAAGACTGCAAAGTATAAACAATCCATAAAGCAGAAAACACGAACTCATCCGACACCAACACAGCGCTAATCCCTACAGAAATAAAGAAAGAAGAAAAAAGCAATACGTTTCAGGATGCATTCCAAATAAACACACAAACTTTTGCTCGCAACGCTTGCTAAAAAGTCGAAGCAACTTCTGCTAGTCTAGATATTACCTTCGGAAATGAAGCTCGGTACAGTCCCAACGAAAGCTAACATTGTATTGAAATAGAAACCGACGGAGAGCCTCAATGTTTTTATTTGGAAGCAAGTTAATAATGAAGCGAGTTGTACAAAGAACGTGGTGGAGTTTGTTGCGTTTTTGCTTGAAATTGAATTTGAAAGTTATGAGAAAGTATTGTGACGTAAGCTTTAAAGTTGACACGAGATTAATCAATACAAAGTTCAAAAACAAAAGTCCTGACTCATCGACGCCCAGCCCAAACCCTTGGACCAAGAAAGCTGAAAACACAGAGGTTCCTTTTATGATATAGACAGGTAACAAGGCCAAATTTTTCTTAATCCACACGAACTCTAAACTTATATTATAAACTACCTGCAGTCCGTAGTTTCACCCGCATATGTCTCGATCCCGTGGGTATATCAACATAAAAAGTAGCCTGTGTAATCGTGGTTATAAACTTTATCTGTGCCAAATTTCATTCAAACCCGTTCAGTCGTTTTTGTGTCGAAGAGTAGCAAACATTCATTCATCCTCACAAACTGTCGCGTTTATAATAATATTATTATTAGTAGAAAGTAGGATAAAGCTTTGATTTTGTATGTTTGTTTCTTATGCTTTAACGCTAAAACGGCTAAACGAATTTAGATGATGTTTGGCACATCGGTAGACCGTGACCTAAATACGATATTTTTTAACCCGATATTCCCACGGGATCGAGAATTATGAGGGTGAAACTGCGGGGCTCAGCTAGTAGGGAATATAGGGCGGATAAAGACGCGAGCAAAGTGCTACTACAATTATATTATTTTTACTAGTAGACCCGACAGTGTCTTGTCAAATTTCAATCTATAGAAAAAAGTACTTTGAGTTTTTCCTGAGTTATTCAATTTTGGGGGCCCCTTTCCCAAATTTCTTACCATAAAAACCTAATTCGGACTATTACGAATATTCAAAACAAAAAGTAAAATGAAAACCTTTTGTTTTTAATAACAAGCTTTTTGTTAGTTTTTTTTTGTTAAATTTTCTTTTTTTTGTTTCACGATTACACAAATATCCTATAAAAATAATGAGTATAGAGTCAACCAGTAGATAACTAAGGGCCCAGTAAACCAAACAATCTACGTAAGATCGAAAGGTTATTAGTTTCCCTGAACTTCAGAGTTCAGACAAAGTTAAGGGATTAAGTGCCTTATGCCAGCTAGTTTGAATGAAGAAGGTTCAAAAGGGAAGTCGTTAGATGATAGATGTGGTGTAAACGCTAGTGGGCCTGAATGGCCCACTTGCTTTATATTGCTAACTTTACGTTCTTGTGATTTAAGTGAAATTACGAATTTATTTAAATAAACAACAATTAATACCTAATGTATTCACAAAAATAACAAAATTACATTGTAAGGGCTGATTTTTTAATCATCTGATAACTTTATTCAAGGAATAATTTTGAAATGTTGACACTTATTTCATACAAAAACTGTCAAACGTCAATTTTATTCCTCGAATAAAAGTAATCAGATGATGGAAAAATCAGCCCTTACTTAAGAAAAATTCATCCGCATCGCTGTCGACTGGTATGTACCTGGTAATGTACTGGCGGCATTACCTCGTTGTACGGCAATGCTTAAAACTCTGGCCAAGGTTAAAGCCAGTCCTTAGATTTATTGCGTTATAATTTGAGTTTCGTGAGTCAGTCAGTCCAAAAACAGTCTTCGTCTACTGATAATGATATTGTGGTTATGTTTGGCAATGGGTCTGATCTAATTATCTGCCAGCATCAAACGAAACTGCACCCTAATTGCGTAACACACGATCAATCGGAATCGGTTTCATTTTGACAGTTCAACAACATTCATTGCGTTATTTACGTGTTGAGCAGACAAATTTTTCGAACTTATGAAGCAATGGATTAGCAATTTGCTTCAAAATGATTCAGATTCCGATTGATCGTGTGTTACGCAATTAGGGTGCGGTTTTGTGGGGCATAGTTTTAAGTACAAGAATTCCGTAAACTTCTCATAAATTTATTTATACTAGACCAATAATAACGCTGATGAGTTCGTTTGTTTGTTTGAATGCACTATGTCTGTCTGTCTGTATGTCTGGAATTGCCAGTCGGATTTGACAAAAACCTTATTACGTTTGAAAGCCTAATTCTTGAGGAAGGCTATTTAACATTACGCTAAGACCCTAAGAAGTCGGGCAAAAGTAAAAAAAAAAAAAATGTACTTTGCGCATTTTTGATATTTTGGAATGCGGTCTACTCTCCCTCCGTCTTACGAATTTTCGATCAGATCACGTGTCCTGACGCGAGCTCCGTCTTACGAATTTTCGATCAGGTCACGTGTCCTCACGCGAGCTCCGTCTTACGAATTTTCGATCAGGACACGTGTCCTGACGCGAGTTGAACATTTTTTATCCATCACAAAAAAATTGCACAACGCCGCTAAAGAAGTTTTCACTTCAAAAACAGACAGAACGCTAAGCGAAAACGAAACAACAACGAAATAACACGGACTAGCTGCATGCCAAAATGAACATTTTAGAGTAATTTACGCGACTAATAACATTAATTGGCCGCCATCTTCGCCAAACGTCATGTCGTATCAAAAAAGATTAGGGATGCCCAATCGATTGCAATCGATCGATCGAACTTTTAATGAATTGTTGCATGTTTTTGAATCTGAATCACTAGAACATTCACTCAAAGCGCTCAGCCATTTATCAATGCACACTAACGCGTGAACAATCCATCTATCTACCGCGCTTCATCACCACTATCATCTAAGGAGACAGCATTATTTTTAAATTAATACACACAAACATTTTTATCTCATTCCAAAACCAATGCTAAGAATGCGAATAAGATTCTATGCATTTAAACGTTGCAATTACATATACTTAGGCTTTAGAAAAAAACTGCATAGATACCTAATTATCTAGGTAGGTACAAAAAATACCTAAATGTATTGTTATTGTTTTTTAGTTTCTTTGAAATCACTCGGAGCTATGAAAAACTATACCTAATATTCGTTGTTATGGTTTGATTATAACCTCAAAATCTGATACTTCTTTTGAAATATATATATTCTGCAGCTAGTCCGCTATACAAATAAGATCTTATAGGAGTTTACTAATGATCGACAATACAACACATAATTTTCCGATGCTCTTGGTTCCAGGGCGAACAATGTATGAGCGCACAGAAATGTCCTTTATAGTGGGTACAAATATTATATATTTTATAAGACGTTTATGTAGGTGACTGTACATAAATACATCAGACTTTCACGGTCGAGCGAGTTGACGACAAAAAAAACGGGTAAAATCGAAAGGTGTCAACTCGCGCGCGGCTCGCGAGTTTGACACTCGCCAGTCGACGAACAAGTCGGCGAGGCGATGTGACAGGATGGGTAGGGGGAACAAGAAATTTCACGCGGACAAAGTTTTGGGCAGAAGCTAGTCATCATCTGCCTGGCTTTATCCCAACTATTTTTTGATCGGCTCCCAGTCTAAACAGATGCAGCTGAATACCAGTATTTTACATGAAACGACAAAAGCTAGTAAATAATAATAATGCCTTACTGCACTATGATAGAAGTATTTTCACGACGAATAATATAAAAAAAAGCTTGATTATAAAAATGGAGTACTTAATGCGACTTGCTAGAGACCGCTATCAGTAGGTACCTAAAAACTATAACCAAAGTAGGTAGGTGCACTCTTTCCAAAAAAATCAAAGTAGAGGCAAAAAAAATCAAAGCAGCAGAAAAAAGAAAATCCATACGACCAATAACATCAAAGAACGCCAAGAAAATCATTTTTCGCAATTATTAATTTTTCCACAGCCACTCGGTCGTCTCACAAATATTTTCATAAAGTTTAATTACAACATCGATGACCAAAATAACTACGATAAATTAATGTAAATGACAGGATATTTACCTCTCAAAAGGAAGGTAATTAGCGATGTCTATTTAAAAGAGAAATCTTTCTACGTAATTTATTTTCTGGACTTCATTTTACCGGAATGGCCAGTGAGACCGACGTAATTACGGACAAGCGGGGTCGCGTTGAGAATTAAAGAATAACTTTTTTACCAAAAATGTTGAAGAAAGAGAAAATTAAACAATTGAGTGTGCCAAAATAAACAGTGGTCGTTTGGTAGAACGAAAATTTTTGCTCTGTATTTCTGCACTCATTTCGGGTTAATACTGATTTTATCAAGTGCCAGAGATATTGCGTAGAGTATTTTACGGAAAAAGAGTTCGTATTGTGTTTATAGTAATACAATTTCATAGTTTTTTTTTTTTTTGCTGCTTTGTTGCATCATGGTGTGGTAGTGTTGAGGAGGGGGCCTAGTCGTAACGGCTGCGACTTAGGAGTCGGTCGGTAGGTCGTAAGTTCGAACCCGGATAGGTGCTTTACTTTGTGCAAATTATTTCATCACCACTGCTCTCAACCGGCATGTCCTAAAACCAAAAATTCGTAGACATGTGACATCTACCAACCAGCACTGGGCCCGCGTAGTGTATTACGGCCCACTCCCTCTCAATGACAGGGAACAATGAAATTAAATTTTGGAAAAATTATCTAAAATTAAAAATAATTCAAACTAAATTCTCCCTCCTGTGACCCACCGACTAACTTGTGGGGAAGCGCCCATAAGTTAGTCGGTCTAGACATTATGATGCCAAATAAAATGAGAGTACTATCTGATATTTTTTTCATTTTTCTTATTAATTTCTACCTCACGATCGCTATGATCCTGTGAAAATCCCTAAACTTTTCTATAAGTCAGCGTAATCCTGTTATCATCGAGAAATAAGTCGTCAGATTTTCTTTTATTAAACACCAATCTTGCTCGGTGCTCGTAACTTGCGTATCATGACAAAACTTTGACATGGAGTCGTGAAGTAACTAAGTGCTTTCGGTTTTTGGATGTTCGTGAGCATACATGAGCTTGAAAATATAATGTAATAACAAAATATCACTTTTTTGGGCAGAAGTGTAGAAAATATAAATAACAAAGTAATTTGGAAAAACTTTTATGTAAGTATGTAATTTTACATTAGTCAATAGTTTTGGCAACAGCATTTCTAAGTAGGTAGTGTACCTACCATAACTAAGTACCTACATACTTTTCTATCAAACAACTTTTCTTGTTTCAGTATATTATGTATAACAATGGAAGAGAATATTATGAAAAAAATTACACGACAAACGGGTTTTGTCATCAAGCCGATTATTTTTCTTTAGTCTACAACAGTCCACTTCGGGTATAGGCCTCTCTGATTCCACGCCATTCAGCTCGATTCACACCTCTTAAGAACATGTCTACCCCAACGGTCAGCGGTTCTACGGCTAATATAAAGTTTCGTTTACTTTTAATAGTTATAGTATTAAATTACAGATGTTAGCCGTCATATCCACCTCTCACTCCTCCACAAAGCTCAACGTTCTCATGTATCCAGAAGTGCGAACTTTTACCAGGTAGGGCCAAAGTTTGATTGAATATTTCAGGAGGGTAAGCCAACTTTTTCGCTTTCTTCGCCCCAATTGCATAGGATTAGATTGGCATGCGTTCCCTTGATTCCATTGACATTTTATGTAAATACGGCACAAATTCAATTTGTCGAGTTTTCGTTTCTTGTCTGTTTATGTTAGAAAATTTCGGAGAAATAAAAATGGGATGTTTTGGTAGCAACCAATTCTGGGACATAGTTTAGTTAAGCTTAAATCAGTATTAGATTTTTTGATTATTAACATAACATCTACATATAGCAAAACGCCGGAAGAAATTTTTGGGCTATCCTAAATATTTTCAAAAGCTATAATGCAAATCAAAAATACGAGGTGCATTCAATAAGTACCTAGCCTCATCGCCAGAGGGCGCTGTAGTTTCAAAAGAGTTTTACCACAGTGTAGCACATTCTTTTTTAATTCTTTTTTCAAATTTTCATTCCAATCCCTTCATTTGTTTTAATTTGACAACTTAAGGAAGCGAACGTATCGATCGGTTTTACAAAAATGGAAAAAGAGCAATATCGTTCGGTGATTCGATTCCTATTTTTGGAGGGAAAACGCGCATCGAAATCAAAGAGCGCTTGGATGCTGTGTACGGTGACTCTTCTCCATCTATGGCCACCGTCAAGAATTGGTTCAACGAGTTTGCACGTGGCCGTACGTCGACCTCGAAAAGGGTAAAACAATTACAGGGCTTTACTATGCCGATTTATTGGGCCGATTCGACGCCGAATTAAAGAAAAAACGACCCCATCTGGCGAAGAAAAAAGTGCTGTTTCACCACGACAACGCACCGGTTCACACGTCTGCCGTTGCCATGGCCAAATTGGTCGAATTACGCTACGAATTGCAGCCCCATCCACCGTATTCTCCAGATTTGGCCCCTTGTGACTTCTTTCTGTTTCCTAATCTGAAAAAATTTCTCGCCGAGAATAGATATGGATCAAACGAGGAGGTCATCGCCGCCACGGAGGCCTATTTTGTAGAGTTTGACAAAAACTATTTTTCGGACGGGTTAAAAAAGTTGGAGCATCGCTGGGCTAAGTGTATCGAACTAAAAGGAGACTATGTTGAAAAATAAATTGCCACTTTTCCAAAATTTTCGTTTACTTTTTGTAGGCTAAGTATTTATTGAATGACCCTCGTACCTTTTTGGTGCACCAAAGTAGGTAAAGCGATGGTGATTGCCAAAATGCCTAATACTCTCCCAACTCTTTTCACAAACAATAAAACGTAATATGTGTTATAATAATAATTATGAATGCTCAAATCGAATCAATCAAATCAAAAGTCACTTATTCAAATTAGGCTGAGAATCAGCACTTTTCGAACGTCAAAGCCAATCGCTCAATTTCGACGTGTTGATATTTTAATATTTTTTTCCTTTAGTCAATTATTCTTTTTATTTCTATTTTTTTCCTGTTTACACCATTATGCACACCATACTGTTAACACCATATTAATGATCAATCTGGACATCTTTATTTTATTTTCCTCCATCATTTATATTCGTCATTCATAATTTATTTTCTCTACTTCTATTTTTATCGTGTTGACACCTAGTAAAATGTGCTTGCTGTGGTCTCCTGTAATTGAAGGAGCACACGTAAAAGAACCTTTTTTATGATTGTTTAATAATATATGTATCTTTTGTTGGAGATCTCAAATAAATAAATAATGCAATGGGCATCCCCATTGCATTATTACATTATTACCGCAGGGCAGTGCCCTGTCCCCGAGTCTCTTCCTGGTATATGTAAACGATCTGTGTCAGCAACAACTTTCTAAGGGTAGAATATTTAGTTACGCTGATGACACCGCGCTCATATTCCACGGAGAGACTTGGGAGGAGGCGCAGCGTGTGGCTGAGCTGGGACTTTGTAAAGTCAGTAACTGGCTGGAAGAAAACCTACTTACCCTTAACATTGCCAAAACCTCATTCTTGCAGTTCAGGTTTGCCAATACCAAGCCAGTACCAGTAACCCTTAAGGTACATTCTTGCAATTTTCCTGGAAATAGGCTCCAGTGCTCATGTCTTACAATATCACAAACAACAAACATAAAATACTTAGGTGTAGTACTGGACGAAAAATTGAGTTGGCGGCCCCAAGTTGAATTAACTGCCTCTAGAGTGAGGAAACTTATTTGGGCCTTTAAGAAACTTCGACTCGTGGCTGATTTTGATCTTCTTCGCACTTTATACTTCTCCTTAGCCCAATCGATAATTGGTTACTGTATTACGGTGTGGGGAGGAGCTTGTAAAACAATTATGATCCACCTTGAAAGAGCTCAAAGATCATTGCTCAAAGTCATGACCTTTAAACCATACCGCTTCCCGACCGTAACATTGTACCAAAACTGCACAGTACTCACAGTGAGACAGCTGTATGTTCTCAATATCACATTGAAGCAACACCTTATCACACCTATAAACAACAGTTACAAGAGTAAACGAACAGTCGCTAATGTTTGTAAATACGTCAAATGCAAGACTGCCTCAGCCAGAAGCCAACATCTTTTTCTTGCTACGCGTATCTATAATAAGATAAACAAGACCCTAGATATTAACCCATTTCCTAAAAAGGAAATTAAAAATAAAATAAACACGTTTCTACAAACACTAGATTACATACAGACAGAAAACTTAATAACATAAACCCGGCAATTAGCGCTTCCCATTATAAACATGCACGATAAACATATAAACACACACCACACACACACGCAAACATACACACACACACCCTCTCTCTCACACACACACACAACCTTACCCTCGCACCCTCACACACACACACATTCATTCATACACCCCCACCCATACGCCTTAAGCAGATATTGTATAATGTAAAATTGTTTAAATCTTATTGCATAATTTCTGTGTAAACTACTGGGAGAAGACACTGATTCCTGTAACACAGGTTACTACCTAGCGCAGGAGTCAGGGTTTCCATATAATAATGTAACATACTTTTATGTCAATAAAGATTATTATTATTATTATTATTATTATTATTATTTATTTATTTGGGATCTCTAATATTTTTATTTAACTTCAAACGTAAAAACTTATAATTATACCTTTACGATAGAACCATTTTAAACCTAAAAAAATACCATTATAAACCTAACAGCTTCGTCCGTGTGAAATAAATCGCATTTCCTTTTACTTCGTTAAAAGACTCCAACTATTGCTAAAAAAGCTGGAATCCTTTTAAAACTATATCTCAGAGCCTTCTATCCACCATATCAGAGAGACTCTCTCGGTTCTCACCTTGCTGCAATGTATCGGCTGATCCAACTTTGATGAAGCCTAACTTTATTTCTAACTCAATTTCACTTCGGTTTCAAGTTAATACACTGTCACCTTGTGCCTTCCGTGCAGTGTGCTCGCATAGAAGGATTTTGGTTTCCTATAACGATTTTTTGTCGGTTGGTTAAATAATTACCTACTAAAACTACATTTGATTCTTTTATGTTTTGACTGTTTAATTACCAAATTAAATAATTTGACATTTCTATCTGTGATTTATTTTACAAAACTATAAAAGTACTTTTTACAATGGCAAAAAAGATTTAAGAAAATTGCTCGAGGTTTGCTAGCAAGCCATGGAGCGCAGTATCCTGGGGGTTCGAATTTATGGTTTTTGTAGGCATCAAAGAAGAAAACATTTAAAAGGAGTTACCAACCTAATCCTATGATAATCCAAATTACCTGTATCATTTTCCAATTTAACTTTTGGTATCCAATTCCATCCAACTTCTTTACCGTAATTTACTCGGTAGGTAGGTAGGTACCCGAAGTTTGCAGATTTGTAAATTGTGTGTAACAAACTCTAGTAATTGGGGCGGTGTCATCAAATTGACACCGTCATCGAATTTCACGATAATTCGGTTACGTTGGTTTACCAATATGCCTCTCGAAAACACATGCATCAGTAAACGTTGAAAAATAAATCGATTAATAACTCGGTTACGATATCGATGTATCGATAACGCATATCTTTTTTTTGCGAATCTTGTTCAATTTTATGATACAGACGCCAGCACATCAAGCTACTACAATCTGTCAAATTTCTTTAATAGATTTTCAACTTTATCGCTAATTCATTAAGGTTCAAGGTTGATTGGGAAAATTTGACAGTTTCGGGTAGCTTGACCTGTGCTGGCGTCTGTATCATAAAATTGAACAAGATTCGCAGTCTGTACAAGGTCTATATTTTTTTTATTGGGTGTTAAGCAAACCGAGTGATAAAGCAGTGCTGTGTGAATCGAATTACGGTCCCGACGCCAACAGAGCATTATTAGTAGCATTACGACTTGGGTTGTTAGTCTTTTATACCTACTTACAGTGTGGCCGTCGAGTGAATGCGTTCCTGACACCGGTCAGTGCGACAATTCTATTAGCTAATAAAGATCAAATTCGCAAAACACAATGTACGTTTTTATGGAACTGACAGGTGTCAAGAACGAATTCTCTTGTCGGCCGCACTGCCGGTCTGTTCAGTAAAAATCTCACTGTGAAAACTTAGGTGAAGTGAGCTTAAAGTGAGCTGTCATTCCACCTAATCCTAGAGATGGACACTGTAGCGGTATAAGCAGAGTTTACCGCGTATTTAGCATACATACAAACTTCCCGACATCAGTCGTGGGGCAATTGCCCGCCAGACACAACAACCATCTGGTCGGAGGGATCCTCCCTTTTCTATAGAGGTTGAGTGAACTTTACACCCTGCTCCTCATACCTCGATATACACTATTGACAGCTCACTTCACCCAAGTTTTCACAATGAGATTTTTACAGAATAGATCGTCGGTAGTAGTAATTATTATAGCTAAATATCACTCACGTGGTGACCATCGTGTAACCAATTATTATCAAAAAAAATCCTTTTCTCAGTAAAAATAAGGTCCACAGTTTAATATAATTAAACTGTCAACTTACAAATTAATTTGACGTAATTATTTCCGACTGAAAAAAAAAGATGTCCGTAAAAAAAAAGAAATTATACCTTAAACATTGTAGGAATGGTGTGAACGCAATTTAATAATTCTTCGTAAGGGCTGCTTCATAACGCACGGATGGGTATCTGGTTTTAAATGAAAATTACGAGAGATGCTTCCCTTTATTTTATTTTTGTCTACATTTTTAACTGCAATAATATCATAATAATAATGTATGGTGGAATATCTTGTGCTGGAATATGTGTTATTAAAAACCCATTTTTAAACTGGAACATCGAGAGTTAAAAAACAGATAGCGTGAAACCGCTTAAAAATATATCGTGGTTTACTAACAGAATATATTATTTAATTTAAAAAATATTTATATTTTTATGAAACGTTGCTGGCTGTTACAAAAAAAAACTTAAAAATATCGTCTCAAATAATGAGGTTTTTATTTTGCGTCACGATACTAGATAAAAGTAAGTATGTCTAAAAGAGGATACTTTAGATACACTTAAAATATTTCCCTCGCTCGCCATTTTATTACTCTCACGAATACACCACACTTTCCGTCAGGTCTTTTCTTACGGAGACCACATTTATCCAAAAAATACGAATAAAATATTCACGAAAAATTATTTTTATGAACGCTTAAAGCCGGGTCTATTATATGAAGGTATCTTCCATATTATTGCGCTGACACTTCCCCTTGGGGGTCGACAGGCTATATCGTTTTTATGTGCTCTCTTTACGGTCCAGCCAGTTAATGTTGCTCTATTTTTATGACTTTTATGTGGATTAAAAAACACGTAATATTCACTTTATTATGCATTAGCAATGCCATTTAAGTTGAGGGTAAGTGATGTTTTAGTAAGCATATAAAACAGATAGGTTGCTGTCATTTTCATAATGTTCATCTTTAGTTACATATAACGCTGAATATGTTTAGAGCAAAAACCAAAGTTTGTCTGCAAAAGGCAACCTTACATGTTGCCTTTGCAGACAACCCTCACAGTACTTACTGTGGTGCAAGAGGCAACAAAGAACAAAAACAAGAAGTGTTAACAAAACCAAGATAAGCTGGCCTTGCATTCTATTAAAACTTCGTACTACACTAGGTCAGCTTCCACAGACTAGCTAGGTCGTGCTACCACAGACCTGCGGTCACTCTGTACCTACAAGTAACTTTCCGAAAACATTCACATGGTTTGCGTCCCAATAACACAAGTCGGACACCCACACAAAAGATTATGGAGGAGAGAGCTATTTGTAAGGACGCTTAATTTCAATGTAAATTGTGACCATGAATGGAGACAGTCGACTGAAAAGCATGCTCACTGGCTAATTTTTCTATCACAACATACCAAACGCTATTTTTCTAAAGAATGTGCCGAAGCGACTGACCATAGGACCGCTACGCTTTAGAATGAGCAACTAGCTTGATTTTGCTGACTGGCCGACTCCTTGACAATCTAATAGCCAATGCCTGTATTTATTTACTAAACAGTTTATTGGTACACCGCATATAAAGGACGATTACCTGTAAATGGTTTTATTGAAATTAATGCTGTTTTGAAACAAAAACAAAATGGTATACTAGAACTGACACACTGTTCAACAAGATGATAAAGGCCTTCCATCTTTTTCTACATCCATGAACAGGGAACTCAAGAAAATAAAACTTGCAAGACCTAGTCCACATAAACCTACAAGTTTGCAGGACATGGATTTACGAGCTCATGTGAGTCTTGTAGTTACACTAAGTGCAACAAAATATGTTGTTGCTGAATATTCATGGATTTTTGGTAGCTTGCACGAAGTTTTTGGGTATACCACTGTAGGTAATACTAAGTGATCCTTTACTTTCGTATAGGTAGGTATAGCTAGTACTGTGAGAGCTTCACGAATTCCCAGTACCAGGACACCGTTTGTCATATTACTTCAATAATTAATTATTCCTAGAAGATGTTTCTTCGTATTTACATTTCTATCCTTGTCACATGCCTTGTCAGCCAAGTCTTATTCCTACCGTTGTGTTTTCTATTCTCTATATAAATCAATGTTTGTCTCGTATATCTGCCATCTACTTGTCTAAGTATTCAAAAAGACACCAAATAGGCTATAGTATCTACAGTACTTAGTATGGAAGGTAGGAACTAAAATAATATTAGTCCCGTACATTAACACTTTTAAATAGCTTAGGATATCCTTTACCAGAAGTGGTCATCGTATTAGTGATTCAGAAGCGTCAATATCCTTAGGATTGTGCCGGAATACTCGTATAGGCAGTTCGTCGTGGACGTGGTACGACAGTGGCTCCCTGACATCATATTCAGTCATCAGAAGCCAGCCGCCACGCTAACTATCAATGCGACGCTCTCCTAGAGTGACAGTAATTAGCCAGTGTCAGTCTTATCTGAACTCTTCGGTAGTTTCAGTAACTTCGTAATAAAATGAGACGGCGCCACTTGCTGCGGCGTCATATACCTACAAGTCCTAAAAGGTTTGCTACGAAACTGTACATAAATAGGTGTGTTGTTTGAGGTAACCAATCTGCTTAAAAAGTAAAATAACTTACTTAGGTACTTATTTTTCGATTCCAAATTACAAACTTCAGCTTAATTTACACACCAAACTTTTCAGAATTTAAAGTTTAGTTATATTTAAAGCTCTTGGAATGCAAAAAGAGAATCCATGTCCCGGTTCGTACAAAAAGTTTTTATCTCAATTAGACATTAGATTAGATGTTTCAGACTCTAGGTACTTCTTTATGCCCGAGTCTAATAACCGAGCGGGAAAAAGAAAAGTTACTTCCGTAGTTGCGGTGTCATAAGATTTTATGAGGTTCTATCCTCCTTGCAGCGTCTCTATTAATTTAATTAATAATTACCACCATCATCCTTATAGCCTGTTAACGTCTATTGTTGGTTAGAACGTCAATTCTCGTACTTAAAAAACGTTCAAGTTTCTGTTACGCGCTGGGGCTCTGTTTGCATAAGGTCGCAGCATAATGCTGAGCGATAGCCGTTTTGCGTGGATGTGACGCATGTTTCCCCCAACCCTTTCTTATTTTATTTTTTTATAATTATAATTTTTTGCGTCATATTATAAATAAAGGAAGTAAAGGAAGTACGTTTATTTGCTGTAAATATACAGCAAATAAACGTACTTCCTTTATTTCCTTTCAAGTAGAAGTCGCAATCTCATCTCAGCGACAATCAATGTCATAAAATAAGGATATTGCTTGATAACGATGTGCTTAAAAACGTGTGAAAGGTCAGAGGACCTTACACACGTTTTAAAGAACGTTCGCATTCTATCTTAGTCTTAATCTGTCAAAAAAATCTCTAATTTATCTACGGTTTTTACAAGTTTTTATCATTGATTGTCGTGAGTGTACTACGTGAGCTTGACAAATGGATGTGCGAATAACACTTGTGTGACAAAACTGTACTGCGACTCACGATAGTTCGAGCGCACGCTTGTGCGACACACTGAAGCTCGACATCACGCTAGTGCGACATGAACACACATTAGTATTCATAATCATATGTAGGTATATCTGATGACCTCGATAGCTCAGTTAGTTACAGACTCTTAGTAATGTTCCCCGATTCGTTTCCGGGTTACAAAACTTTTTAGACTTTTAACGATATAGGTATCTACCTAATTCTGAAATTTTCGAGATTTGATTATTACTTGAATTTGATCGTTTTTTAGGAACGAGAACTATTTATTAGCCTTCAGTTAAAACTTTTGTGTAAATTATTTCATCACTTCTGCTGTCAAAACGCTGATGGAAAACATCGCAATGAAACTGGTATGTTCTGGAACCAAAAATTCGAAGACATGTGGCAGCTACCTATCCGCACTGGGTCCGCGTGATGGATTACGGCCCACTACCTCTCACAGAAAGGAGGCCTGTGTCCCAGCAGTGGGAAGATTATAAGTTGATTATGTGAAAAGGAATGTTGCCATAATCAGGTCCTAAAATAAGCGTCAACATAACATCCGTTTCATAATCCTGTTTTAACAGCATCCCCGGAAAAATAAGTGCCTAATTCTTTCCCTGGATTAACACGACGAATTATTGTGTATAATTATGTAGATGTACAAAAAATAAAACAACAAATAAAATATAACGAAAAGCCAGGGGGCCTACTCCGAAGTGCAAAGTGCGAATGTTCGGATCGAACCAACACATGGCCGAACCGAATATTATTGAAAAATGCGAAAATAGTTCGGATCGGCTCAGTTGGGTCGGGACCATAGTCAATATTCGAAAGAGTGTAGGAGTGTAGGATCGGACCGACCGAACCAAATAGTACCTTCGTAGCAGGAAACGGCCGAACATTCGGCCGATACTACTTCGGAGTAGACCCCCAGGTGCCAAGCAATAGACGCGAAAATCGTCCGTTCATAAATTCTGAACGCCCGTAACATATTTGTTAACCCTCATTCTACGCTTCATTTAAGCGGAAACACTCCATTCAATTCTCAACCCTGCTCCTTTTAAATAAGAGCTATAAGTAACATGTAAATTAAAGGTTCCAGTTTTCAGGGCGCAATGCTAAAGCAATTTTTCTTCATCCCTCCCTTCAATATGGTGGGAAGCCCCTGGAAAACGCCGTATATCTTGCTATGTGCCCATTATGCAAATCAGCACGGGGCAAATATATTTGGCTGGACATATATTTTGGATTCAATGTGAGCTGTAAAAGTTTTCCGTTTAATTGAATTACTTTTGTGGGCGATTAGGTGCAGTTTATTTATTGGAAGTAATACTTTAAAAACCAGACATTTTAAAAGATTCGTATTTGCCGATCTATGCATGTAAAGTCATGGAAGTATATTGTTAAGTAAATTGGTTACCAACTTAAATTGTCCGTATAATCAAATCTCAACTTTTTTTTTTTTGTAACTGCTGTTAGTACAAATTATTGTACACTGTTTTTTTATAATATTAACAGAATCCATTTTGGCTGAACCCTATCTTTTGAGATACAGGCTAGTCCTAGTTTAAAAGATAGAGTCTACTATTGCATATAAATGTAAATATTATTTTTCAAATAATGTATACAGTGCAAAGTGCTATGTTTTAGTGAAATAAATATATTTTATTATTATTATTATTAACTGTCATTCTAAAACTCACAACGTCATCCGTAATGACTATAACACGGCAAATTGACGTAGGGTCTTATTTGCCTAACAACAGATTACCCTGAATAGTCATTATCTGCATAGCTTTTCCCAACTACGTTGAGGTCAGCTTCCAGTCTAACCGGATGCAGATGAATACCAGTATTTTACCAGTATTTTTTTTTTGGAGCGACTGCCTGTCTGACCTACACAACCCAGTTCCTGGGTAATACTATACCCCTTGGTAAAACTGGTTGGCAGACATTTGGGCTTCTGACCACCCGTAACTACTGTCTAAGATCGACGAATGGCAGCCGGGACCAACGGCTTAACGTGCTTTCCAAAACACGGATAGATAATGAATGAAAGTGCACCCATCCACGAACCGACCGCGGTATGCGTGCCTTGGGTCATCCCGTGCGGCCCTTATCATTTAACCACGAGCCCTCTTGCTAAATACTCTTGGTATTTGACTTACCGTAGCAGGCTCTAGTGATTTAGCGATCGATCATCAATATTATGTAGTAGCTCGGGCATTGCGTTTCACTCTTGAGTAAACAGATTTCGAGGAAATGCCTTACTGTTGCATGAAGATGCTACAGCAACGCAGCCTAGCAACTTAAGCCTCTCTCCATTTATCTTATCTCTCAGTTTACTAGGTAGGTATTAGGCATCAATATTATCGATATATTTCTAGGTTACCGATAGTACCTACATACCAATCATTACCTAATAATTGGTATGTAGGTACAATCGGCAACGTAGAAAAATGTAATAAGTTATTCAAATTTTTATGATATGTACCTACATAATTATCATAACAATTTAAAAAACTTGCTCCACAAAAACCAAAAACCAGCTCCACACACGGTAAAAACAATATCAGTGACATTCATAAGCATAGCATAATCAACCTTTATTGTTAACATTACTGGGACACAGGCCTCCTCTTTGTGAGAGGGTGTGGGTGTGGGTCATAATCCACCACTCGGGCGCAGTGCGGGTTGGCGGATGTCACTTGTCTTCGAATTTTTGGTTCAAGGACAAGCCGGTTTCCTCACGATGTTTTCCTTCACCGTTTTGAGAGCTGTGGTGATGAAATAATTTACACAATTAAAGTGCCTGCTTGATTTCCAACCTACGACCTACAACTGGTAAGTCATCTATGTCACTGGGCCACCAGTGCTCTTTGACATTTGTAAAATTGCCAAAAATGTAGGTTTGATACTTTAGCAAGCGTGGCATAATATAGTTTAAATACAGCTTGTATCAGAATAAGGATGTGGTACAAACTATCAAACCGTACACCAATTGTGAAAAAATTATCAACGGCCCCATCCAAAACTTCAATACGAATTCGATAATATAATTGGAGAAAGTTGTTTAGTTTTATGGTCTGTATCACACCCATATATATGACCACACCTTCCTGATACATGCTGTATAGTCTTTTAGATCTAGTTAAATTGCTGAACGGTGTTAAAAAGTTCCAAATCAGTATTAGTAAGAAAAACAAACGATAGACGAACGATGGACCGCACCAATTTTATTACGAGTATGCACAGTAGTCTTCATCGTATTTCAACAGCACCACCTACTTTAATTACCCATCACAGGATACCACAAAACAAACTCCACAGTGTACGAACACTGTGCAGTAAACTCATTCACTTTGCGGTTATCGGCGAACGCTGGACCCATCGCTCAGGTTAAATGGAAAGTATGGAACAGCTCAGTAGGTAATGCTGCTGCTGCTTTGAAAAACAGCCATTTGTTAGATTAAAAAAGTGAGGTGAATCGAAGTAATGGCATTGATGGAAAATAAATCAGGTTTTTCGTTGAGATTTATTCTGATCATTATTTTAATGGCATTAGTGGGTCTGTATACAAATGAGTCGGTATACAAATAAAAGATGGCGAGTTTGCACGATACACTTAATAGCTACTAAATTAAATTCAAAAATACATTAACGGCCACTTTCAAGGTGTTTAACTGACCAAGATTATGTCTGGACTTTAAAAGAGACTGTCACATCTAAGTTTGTTTGTTTGTTTTGGCCTTTCTTCTCAGACTAGTCAGATAGGAAACGCCGACTTCATCTAATTTTTAAAATCTGATTGACGTGTAAAAGTGTTTGTAAAAACCTAGTTACAAAATAAAATCATTTATCATTTGAAGACTAAATCGAAAAGTTTTGCTTTTACGGCATTTTATACTTACTCTTGAAAAAAACAATAGGTCAGTTCAAAAATCACCACAATAACTATTAACAATCGACTCCAACAAAACAATGTCACCCTTCCATCAAACCCTTTGTCCTAAGTATTTTAATTCCTTTACCAGCGACTATTTCAAAGTTCCAAAATCCTTTATACTGCCTTTTAAGTATTTGAAAGTATCTCCCATGAGCCCTGCTTAGAGAATTAATCCTTCCTCTCTGACCACATGAGTTGGTCTGTTTCTGCATGCCCCTAATTTAGTTTAGTGGCCATTATTTGTCGAGATTTTGGAGCTAATGAATGGTGAAAATTTCTGGATAGTTTTCGTCCGAAATTGGGTTGGGTAGTGTAAAATAAGGATTCTTTTAGGATCAAGATTTGATTACAGGAACTAATTAATTTATACATATATTCCAGTCTATTACTCAATGATCTCTCATCCAAAGTGGTCCCAGTATTTCTGTATGTACCTAGGTATAGAAATAGTAACTTATTCCAAAAATGACACGTAATAACTTACTTTTTAGAGTAAGTATCAAATTAAACTCGACCAAAACACACATTAAAAGTTAGCTAATAACAAAAAAATAACAAACTGCAAACCCTTGCTCGAAGCAAACCGCACCACTTTCTCTTACAAAATTCACCCCAAACTGTGGGCCTTGTAATTTATTTTGGCTGGCCAAAAACAACAACTAAAATCCGACATAATCTCCACTAAGGTTAAAACAAAAAACCTTCCCGGAAAATTTTGTTTCGGCGAAATATTTTATTTTATGGCCACAATTAAGTTAATCCGTAGATAACGCCTACTTTTACAAAAAGGTACATTATAAATTACCAACTCCGTGCTCTCATTTTCATGTGTTTGGACTAGGCTTTTTAGATTAAGAGAGTTTGTCTAGAATACGTGTGAACAGGGCTTCATTTGTATTTTTTATGGCCTGTTGCCGCTTTTTCGCTTTAAGCGCTTATGATGAACAGTCTGTTTGTACAATGTTGATGAGTATTTTTACAGCGATGGATATTTTGTAACTAACTTTTTACCGGGACACCCTAGGACATGTTATAAAGGATTAAATTAAATTAGCTAGGGAAACTCTGCAGACTTGATGGGTCTAAACATGATAATTATAATAAAAATAAAAAAGATTCAATGTCGGTTTTGGGGTCAAAGACCGCTGTAGTGTTAACTTGAAATATGAGCCGAGTAAATCAGTTTTATTTTGTTTAATGGTGATTAGATATCAGACCTATCACGTTTGTAAAGTTTAGGTACACAAAAAATAAAAAATATTTTTTTTAAACTGGCATTTCAAGTACTACACAGACTGAGGTTGATGATAACCCTACAAAAAATTACCAAATTAATTTATTTTCGAGATATATATAACCCTCGTGACTGCGGAGTTTCGCTAGCTAATTGAATTTGACCCTCCAGTTACCTTATTGGTAATGGTGGTTCTTCATAAAGCTCAGTTGGGTAGTACTCGCAACCGGCGTGCATGTGTGACCAGTACACAAAGCAAAAGGAGTATGTATGTCAAGATCGTAGCAGGTGGCGGTCATTCTGCAGTTTCTACATACCTTCATGGGATGAAAGCATCAGTAATATGTGTCCAACTTTTACAAACTGGAACTTGAAATACTTAATAATTTAAAATATTGTTTTAGGCCTTCATTTTTAAATTACTTTCTTAGACTGATGTTTGAAATATACCTACCAACTTAGTTATAGACGTGCATTCTATTTGAACAACATATTTTATTCAACATAAGAAAAACCAAAACTTCCTCAAAAGAGAGAAATCTTTTTGGAAAAAAACAAACTGCATTTCTTAATCTGTATAAATTATCTCATTCTATACGGAAGCAGGGTATAATTGTGTTATAACTCCTAAAAGCGGCAGGTAGATAGATAATTGCCGTATTTATCATTAAAACAAACAGGCGGCACGACACTGAGTAAAATTAATTAGTGTTTGCTAAAAGATAATAAGTTTTAATTAATGCGTTCGCTTAGTGTACCTTAGTCAGTTTTAAATCTTAATAAATTCTTCGAAGTGAGTTTTATTCTTTGGCTATTCTTTGTGCTTAAAGCGTTGGAAACGATTTACATAAACATTTGAAGACAATTTGGTGATGGCATTCGTGATACAGGGTAATCCTAGTACAAGTGCCAAAGGCACTCCTTTGACATCTAAGTGCAGATTACATAAGACCAAATTTGTCTGTTTCTAAGGAGATTTACTGTACCCATTCTTCTAGTAATAAAGATTTTTATTATTATTATTCATTTCATCTGCACTGGCCTCCAAAAGTTGACGTTTTCCACTTCCGCTTTGACACACTGATTATTATTTAAAATTCTAGTGATCCAAATGTTTGAACTGCTTATACCGTTTTTGTTGACTCATTCAACTACGATTTATCATAAAAAAAATAATTATCACATAATGCCTTAGGAGTATCTGAATATTAATTTTATTTGAAGTCATAAATTCATAATGTGTAAATCCCAGTTTAAGTGGAAAAATTAATGTCAACTAAATTTTGGAGGACACTGAATATTATAATTATTATTATTCCAATTACATTTAAATTTGTTTATAACACACACCTAATTGATTCATGACAAAAACACGAGCAGTATTTTTATAGTTCTTCAAGAACCAGGTATTTTCATTTTTTCATAAATATACAAAATATTTCAACGTCGGATCTAAAAACAAATGCATGCAAAAAAAATATCTTTTTGTTACATTCCATATTTTTTATTTTACTCTAAAAATACAGCTACCATTCACATTCGGAACAAAGCAAATTCTCCTTTGTGTTACGTTACGGTGCTTTTTCCTTCAAACCACAATAATGCTACTGTACTCAAACAGGGGTCCTCATTTGAGGTTAGACGTAGTAAAAAGGACTGTGATAAAACTCTTTTAGGTACATAACGAGCTCTGTGGTTTGGATATACCACCTTTGCTCTTACCGTGGGTGTCTCAAAGGGCTTGTGGTTTCTTTGGCAGGAAAAAGCAGCAACTAAAAGTTTTAACTGTGGAGGTCTTCCTCCGTATTTTAGAACAAAACGTAATATAAAGTTAACTTATTGCCACCTTTGTCTGCAAGTCTTATCAAAAGATTCTTTCAAATATCGTTTATGCCATTTTATTTTACAAATAGAAAAATAAATAACGATTTTCTTAGCAACATAAACGATCCTTTAGAGCTTCCTCATTTCCCCTCATTCTGAAATTCCTTCTTGCTCCCCCCATTCTGAAATTCCTTCTTCCTCATTTCCCCCCATTCTGATAATCCTTCTTCCTCATTTCCTCCCATTCTGATATTCCTATCTGCATTTGTGGGGCCAGTCTTTTAAAATTAAAATGTTCCATAATCCATTTTTGCGAAGATGACGGCGTGCATTCTGTTAACACCAGCTTTATGCCTTCAGGGAAATTGGCAATGTTCAAACACTGGTCTGTTGTCATATGCCTTATAACTTGTGACTGAAAAATAAAATTATCAAGTGTCAACTTCGAAATTCTCTTCGAACGTCCCATATCCACGACTTTGTTTCGCTTTAACTGGGCGTCTTATTGGCAGCTGGAATTGCTAATGCAACAAAATTATTAACGAGCTCAAATAATTAAACTATTAAGGGCTAATTTCACAACTTATACCATAAGTTATAACGAACAAGTCTTATCTTAAGAATACATTTTGAAATTTTTACAGTTTTTCCATGTGTTGACGTAAATTTGACGTCTAATAGTTCTACTGTTAGACGTCAATTTTATTCCACGGATAAAAGATATCAGAAGGTCATTTCTTCTAATTAAAAACATTCAAAATCTAGTCACAATCTTATCTCAGCGACAATCAATGTCAAAAACTTGTCAAAATTTAGGGAAATTAAAGGTATTTTTGACAGATTGAGACAGTGAACGTTCTTAAAATTACGAGAATTGCCCCTCTGACTTCAGTATCTGGTTTTGATACATTTATCTTGTTAGATTGTTTTAGAGAAATACAAGCTGTTGTTTTGCATCCTCGTCAAATTTCAGGAGGCTGTTATGAAACACATAAATAATCAAATAATATTACGACCCCTGGTAAGTATTGAATACATACTTGTTTTTTTAGTTATTTAAGTTTGACTATTTCAGAATACACCACTTTCAAAGAACAGAATTCGTTTTGGCATCGTATAAGCGGCCGCGTTTTTATGTTTGTGTAAGAGGGCAGTTACAGTGCGGTCTCACACAGGCCGCGTTTTAAAATGCGTGTCCCACACATGCCGATTTCCGAAAATTAGAAAAAAAAAAATACCTACTTATTTTAATATTGATTCGTGTCGAGAATCAGTAGCATAGTTACCTCCTGAACTTGACAAGGATGCAAAATGACACCTTGTATAAACCTAGCTGTCAAGAAAGCTAGACCGCAACTTCCACAACGCAAGACCAAAACCATTGTTATCATCACCGACCCAGCCTTTTCCCAAATGTATCGAGTTCTGTTTCCAGTCTATTAGGCAGACATTCCATTTAAAAATGTTAAATGGAGTGACTGCCTGCTGTAAGACTGGTTCTCAGGCTTTTTGACTTCTAAATACCTGTAACTACTGCAACCGTGACGACATGGTTGGCGCAGTAGTTAAGCAATTGACGGCTGCGCTGCGTGTTACGGGTTCGATTCTTGCACGGAACAAATATTTGTATGACCTACAAGTAGTTGTTCCGGGTCTGGCTGTTTGTGTATGTGAGTTTAAATTTTTGTAAACGCACCCACGATACAGGAGAAACTCCTAGTGTGGGGCAACGTTTAAAAAAAAAAAGAATTAAATAATGACAGCCGGGCCGAAACCATTAAAACCGTTATGATAACTTGAATATGTTTTTTTTTTTATAAACAAGAGTAGTTAAAGTCCATGTTAATTATAAGTAATTACCTTTTCATTGTATAACCAGACTTGTGTAGCCGAATTCCGACAGAAGAATACTGTGATACAATTTAGTATGTAGTCGAGACAAAATCCGTCACGGCGTATTTGTCCAGTACTACTGTATGTCCAAAACTGCAAACATAAACCCCTTTATTTATAAACGTTGCTTAAAGTTAATAGACTTTTAATCGTCAAAAATGTATGGTTGAACAGTCGCTAAACATTAATTACTTAACTTTATGTAACGTTTATAAATAAACCTCAGTTATGTTTAATAATGATTGCATAAAATCTTTTTAAATAGGTACATATCCAGTTTTTGTCAACATAATTGTCGATTACACGTTGATGTTAACTGTGTACTGAGTAATTGAAATAATAATAAAAAAATAATAATGTTTGGTACCAATTTGTCAATTCAATTCATTTCTTTTATATCTTAATATTTCCAAATTATGAATTTAATAAAAGAACGGAATGCGGAAGCGTTTTGTCATTTACATTAAAATTTAATTTAATTTAACTTCATTAGAACCAGCTGGTACACATGTGTACAACAAGCGGTACGAATTTGTTCCAGCTTGTCTCTGAGAGGAAGCTTTAGCCACATTGAGGCGACTCCCGCTCGGGACGAAGTCATGCGACTATTCACGCCAGTATACAGTAGTAGACACAACCCAAATTATACGAGCCAACCTATATTATACAAGTACGCTGGACATCATACTATCGATGACAAAACGAAGACATTTGATTTTTGGCGCTGATAACAACGTGAGCGTCCGTGGAACTAATATTTTTAATAGTGAGTTTTACAAAATGCGCATACTTTCATGAGCAAAATATTCTAAATATCTCGTAGTAAACACAAAATACACAAAAAAAGTCTTATTCCACGATTTAGACCTAAATCATCAGAGACGTACCAAAACAACACGACGACCATTTGCAACAGTGTCAATTTTAGTTCCTGAGACGCTCGAATCGAGCTTTGAATCGGCACAAAAAACAACCGTCATTTCGTATAGTATATTTAGTCCAGCGTACTTGTTTATTAGAGGCCAGTGCCACAACCCCATACAAATTAGTTGACACAATTAGCACTAGGAAATTTCGTTCCGGCTTCCGCGCGCGATTCGTCGTAGTTTGGTCAGGGCTTAATGCTTACCTGATTACCACCTTGGAAATGGCAAGGCAATAATTGCACTGCGTCGTGAAATTTCTGCGACGCCGGATGTGCATCTAAGCATACACCGGGACTGCTTGCACTATAGATCTGTAATAAATTATATTTTATTAATAATAATTAATCAAATTAACATTTGTATCAAATTGATCAGGAGCCATTTCATTAGCGTCAGCCATTTCAGCGATAGCACTGGGAAGTGGTGAAGGGCGGGCGTTTTTGGGGACTGTCTTTTGTAATTTTGACGTCCGAAAAGTGCTGATTCTCAGCCTAATTTCAATAAATCACTTTTGATTTTCATTTGATTGACTTTTGAAAATCTTCAAAGCGTACAAATTCAATACTCGGCCACGGTAACAGGATAAAATAATAGCAAAAATAAATAATAACCGGTATTGCCAATGATGATTGATGATACGTGTGAAGGTACACTGTCAATTATTAATAAGTACCTAATAATAAATCATTTCAAGGATCATCAATCAATCAAAAAATCAATCTACCTAGCATTTTCCTAACTATGTTGGGGTTAGCTTCCAGTCTAACTGGATGCATAATGCATATGCAGTGTAGCGGTATCTACAACGCCACATGCGAACAACGCGTCATACTGACGTCACGCAAATCCTGCATCTCGCAAGCAGAGTTTACCGCGCAATTAGCATACATACAATCAGTCGTTGGGCAATTGCCCGCCAGACACAACACCCGTCTGGTCAGAGGATCCTCCCTTTTCTATAGAGGATGAGTGGACTTTAAATCCTGTTCCACAACCTGTTCCTGACTTCCACAACCCAGTTACTGAATAACATACCCCTTGGTAAGACTGCTTGCCAAACTTTTGGCTTCTGACTACCCGTAACAACTGTCAAAGGTCTACGAATGACAGCCACGACTCTACACTTTACGTGCTTTTCGAGGCACGGAGGGGCACAGTGACTTAGCACAACCAATTTTTAGCTTCAAAATTCAAAATTTTAGGCGCGGTTGGTTCGTGGATTGGTGACCATTCATTACATATTTGAGCCGCTGTCGTATCTCGTCCACGACGAACTGTTATATTCGGGGACAATCCTGATGATATTGAAGCTGCTGAACCACTAAACGATGACCACTTCTAGGAAAGGCTCTCCTGCGTCGTTAAGGTAAACTGTTTGACTGTCACAAAAAGAAATAGACTTGTCGTTTCATAACATGCAAGTAACAATCAACCTTAGATTGATAAATCAATAACGAGGTAGGCTATACGCGTCGCGCCTGTCTGTGGGAGCAATAAGCTCCCACAGACAGGCGCGACGTGACTGTAGTAGAACAATTTCTAAGAAAACAGTCATTGAAATTGTTCTATCAGAATTACGTCGCACCGTCGCGTCGCGCCTGTTGGCAGGAGCCTATATTTATTTAACATGTAGGTTAAAAATACTTACTTGCCCACTAGCGGCATACTTATCAGGCAATTCCAATTGTGGGTATACATTTTCTAAATACCATTTGAACGGTTTACAATTCAAAGCCCTGCGAAGCTCTATCCTTGACGACACATTACCGAAGTCTACTTTATCCTTTCCTATTCTTTCAAAATAGTATTTAGCGTATTCATCAAGCCATACCTGAAAAATATGTATATATTGAGTTGCATAAAATTACTTGCAGTCCATGTTTCCTAATGGATGAGGCAGAGGACATACACTATTAGTCAACCCACATTTTGCCAGTTATGTTTAAGTGCCATGTATCCCGTGTGTTGTGCCAGGTTGGCGCAGTTTGTATGACCTGCAAGTAGTTGTTCCGGGTCTGGCTGTTTGTGTATGTGAGTTTAAATGTTTATAAACACACCCACAATACAGGAGAAATTGCTAGTGCGGGGCAACGTCTTACATAAAAAAAAAACCAGACTCCGGAATCTAAATCGAATCTACTGAGAAATTCCGAATAGAAAAATCCACTCATACTTTCCCCGCCCCTGGAATCGAACTCAGGACGTCATGCTC
The DNA here is from genome assembly GCA_947507525.1 of Apamea epomidion. Taxonomy (NCBI): domain Eukaryota; kingdom Metazoa; phylum Arthropoda; class Insecta; order Lepidoptera; family Noctuidae; genus Apamea; species Apamea epomidion. Next base: position 13,600,938 of record OX382237.1, read on the forward strand.
AGCAGTAGCGCTTGCTGGTCGCAAGCGCTAGACCAACGAGGCAGTTACAAGAATATATTTCCTTCAAAGTACATAAAATTACGTCTTGGCTTCTGTGTGTCCTGAAGGGGTTGGCCAAGGTACACCCATATTTCGCCATTCTCTTATTAATAAGTAACAAGGCTAATGCCATAATATCGGGCACTTCTCCGACTGGGGACCCCAGGGGGTCTACTCCGAAGTAGTATGGGCCGAATGTTCGGCCGTTTCCTGCTACGAAGTTACTATTTGGTTCGGTCGGTTCCAATCCTACACTCCTACACTCTTTCGAATATTGACTATGGTCCCGACCCAACTGAGCCGATCCGAACTTTTTTTCGCATTTTTCAATAATATTCGGTTCGGCCATGTGTCGGTCCGATCCGAACATTCGCACTTTGCACTTCGGAGTAAGCCCTCAGGCTGCTAGTTAGAAATCTCTGATGAGAAACCCAATAACTGTTTGTCCAACCTGCACCCTTTTTTTTTTTTTTTTTTTTTTCTGGGTGGGAAATCATCAAATGACTCCTCCCGCTCTGGGCGGAGCAGAAGGGAGTGTCAGACTTTTACTGACTAAAACCCACCCGTGTTCCTTCAGTTGCCTGTGCCAGGGGCCACGGTATCTCTTTCGAACAACCCGCAGCCCCGGCGGCATCGGCCCTAGCGGACCCCGTCAGTTCGTGCTGACAGCTCTTTGAGGCGCGCGTGGAACACAACGCGCCGTCCAACCTGCACCCTAATTGCGTAACACACGATCAATCGGAATCTGAATCATTTTGAAGCAAATTGCTAATCCATTGCTTCATAAGTTCGAAAAATGTATCTGCTCAACACGTAAATAACGCAATGAATGTTGTTGAACTGTCATTATGAAACCGATTCCGATTGATCGTGTGTTACGCTATTAGGGTGCTGGTCATTGAACCCAGAATCTCATGCCCATGCATGAACGCTAAAAAAAACAAATTTACCGTCGCCAATCGCCCGTTATTTCTCTTCAATGAATTCTTCACTTCGTCATACGGTATCCTCTTTCTAAAAATATGTCCCACGTGAGAACAAGGAATAATTTCTAACGTCCCACCGCACATCCAAGTTTTGAATGACAGTTCCAAATTCTCTGCGCCCCATATGTCAAACCCATCGTCATAGTATCCTATTCTCTTGAAGAAATCTTTGTGAATGGCGAACAGCCCCCCAGAAATTGTTGGAGTTCTTAAAGGAGCATTCGGATTAGTTCGTTTCAAGTATTCATCGTGGGTCATACCTATCCACCCGAAGCGTAGGTCCCAATTGAATCCACCCATCTGAAGGTCGTTGATTTCTTGTGCTATGTACTCGAAAGTATTGTCGTGAATATGATCGACTACCGGACTGACTACTCGAGTAGGATCATCTTTGATGCATTGTAATAAAGGTTCTAGCCATCCTGAAAAAAATATGTCTAGCTAAAATAAATTACCTTTGACTTTATACTTTATGTTAATCTAAGTTAAGCTTACTTAAAAACGAAGAAAGTAAAGTTGAATTATTTGGATGTCCCATAATTTTATATGACAATCTATGTACACATACATAGAACAATTCTTCTTCTTTCTACTATATAATACAGGGTGAGATGGACTTCGACGCGCAATCTGTTACCATGGATTCAGTAGGTACATGATTTGAATTGAATAAAAATTAGCGGTGCCATATACAGGGTTATTTTTCAAAGAGCAGCCCAATTTAAGGATGTGGTACAGACCATCAAACTGAACAACTTTCTCCATGGGACAAAAAGCGTAATCGTATATTGATAACCGACGAAAAATTTCTACGCTGGGGAATAGCTCTAGAACCATGTGCTGAATTCATGGTTACAGTTTGCACCTCGATGCCAACATGTTTATATACTCGTTTATAGAAAGATTGGATACTTTTGAGTTTTATATCAATAGTCGTCAAGGAAGAAGACTTCTGGCCGCAGGACGTGGTATTCCGTCGCTTCCGCGGACAAGTGCCACAGAACAACTCAAGAACAAGCTAGTGAAGTGAAGTTTTATAACAAAATATGTATGTTTGGGTTAAGGTAAGTAAATAAAATAAATAGCTGTCTTAACAGCTGTTTGCATTTCGATGCAATTTGGCATTAAATTTTTTATCACGGTAGTGCGTTTCCATGGGATAGTTTTTAATGTTCCACTAGAAGCCGCTTGCAAAAGCTAGAAAGATCATCACTGTTACATTTACCTTCGGTACACTCACAATGACTATCAAGGTAAAAAACTACGGGTGTAGTCACATACTTTAGCGGCAACAATCTTGCTCTAATAATTCCTTCACGACGTTCTGTTCGAATCAATATAACCTTAGGTGTTTTGCTTACATAATCATCTAATTTCTTCTTAAGATGAGCTGGAAATTGTAAATTCGTTTATTTTAGTAGGCTGTTTCAATCTCTCCAAATTGTCAATCTAAATAATTCAATTTTCATTTGTACGTTGAGTTGGCAATACTAAAAAGTAGTAGCAATAACGAAAGAAAGAAAGAATAACGTTTATTTGGAAACAGAACGTAAAACAAAAATATAAATCCTACTAATATTATAAACGCGAAAGTTTGTATGGACGGATGGATGGATGTTTGTTACTCTTTCACGCAAAAACTACTGAACGGATTTAGATGAAGTTTGTTACACAGAAAGTTTATAACCAGGATTAAGACATAGAATACTTTTTATCCCGATATTTCCACGAGATCGAAACTTATGCGGGTCAAACCGCGGAGTGCAGCTAGTAACATAATAAATAATTTGAAAATAACGATAGACCTTGGCTATAGTTAAATTAAAAGCAGAATATGAAAAGGTTAAAAAATAAATCAATTGTTTTTCTTTACATTGTTTATTTTGTTGTTATACTTACATAGAAAAGAAATCACTGAGGACTTACCCATCGTCGAATAGTCATCAACCAATATAATTTGCTGCAAAAGATCCGAAGGGCTTCTTGTCAAAACTGATGTTATTGTCCTGATGAGCGTTGACCATGCTTCGTTATAAAAGCATATAATTACTGTAACTTTTGGTAAATCTTCTGAAAACGTCTGATTTCTACACCTGGAATAAAATACATACATAATATATGATTGAAATTAAACGTTATTTGTATTAGGTCTTTGTTGACATTTGTCGTTTATGGAAATATCATAATTAAAGTCCCTTCAGAGTCATTTTACCTCTGTTATTGCATCACTGTCAAAATTATAGTGATCTATATTGTCATTACAAAAAAAAATCTGTTCGATTACTACTATTGTTAAGTCTGTCAAAATCATAGTGATCTTTATTTTCGTTAACTTAAGGTTGCTATTGAGTTGCTGCTGGTAAAATGTCTGTGAAAGCACTGTACATAGTTCTCTCGCTACGCAGAGTTCCTATACTCCAGCGGCAATACCTCTGGTATTGTTTGGATGTTCAAAGGCGATGATGACTACTTACTTACTTACTACTTACTGCTACTACTTACTGGTTTGGCCAGTTATATGCATCCTTAAAACTTCTGTCTAGCAGTGAACTGCGATATACTGTGTTGATGCATAAGCATAGCATAGCATAATCATCCTATAATGTTGCTACTGCTGGGACACAGCCCTCATCTCATCGAGACGGAGTGGGCTGTGATTTACCACGTGAGCCCAGCGCGGGATGGTAGATGTCGCATGTCTTCGAATTTTTGGTTCTAGGACATGCCGGTTTCGTCATGATGTTGATTGATTGATAATAAACAATTTTTTTTTGAATTGGTGTTAACTAGATACACACTCCCCCTCCCCTCCCTTTACATTACACTACTTCAGATAACAAATATTTGAATGTTCTTACCATGGCTCTCTTACATCTTTTAGGGTTCTGTTCACAGGTATTAAATCACTGACAAATCTATTGAAGGCGTGGTCCCTCCAGCCTTTGTGTACATCCTGTCTTATATAATGCCTCAAATTGCTAACCAAGACGACAGCTCCGCCATCAACTCCTGAAAAAATATAGATCAAGATCGAAATATTTCCCGGGGTGTAAAAAAGTCATGCTAGTACCTAATACAACCCTTTCAACGTAAACTTATCTAGAACAAAATGCATATATGAATGAGTTATTAAAATATCCGCAATAACACTCGACATCTCAAAATGGTTTTTCTTTCATTACTAGGCGATTTTTTTTTAACTTCAAGGTTTGGGCAATGCTTAGACCAAACCTGCTGTCAATATCTTTGTTCAAAAAGCCAAAAAATATAATTATGACCCAGAACCCTTACCTGGTGGATACTCATCACCTTTGATGATATACTCTTTCTCATCTTCTGTCAATCCTGTTTTTGCGAATGGAAGTATTTGCCACGCTGTAAGAAATAATTATTTTACTTTTTAGTATTAATAAATGATAAGCATAACTAGCCTATTGTGTTACCACTGTCTGGGACACAGGCCTCTTCTCTGAAGGAGTGGGCCACAATCCACCACGCGGGCCCAGTGCGGGTTGGTGTATCACTTGTCTTCTATTTTTTTGGTTCTAGAAGTGTCGGTTTTCTCACGATAGTTTCCTTCACCGCTTCAAGAGCAGTGGTGATGAAGTAATAAATACAAAAAAAGTGCCTGCTTGGGTTCAAGCCCATGACCTACAACTCGTAAGTCAATAATGTAAATTAAATAAATATATAGTAAATTAAATTTAAAAAAATAATTGTTCAATCAGAATTATCCCTTTTTTTGTTATCCTACATCCCACTGCTGGGCAAACGCCTCCCCTATTTTCTTCCAAAACTTCTTCCCTTCTTTCTGTCTTGTGCGATCTGGCCATGTTGGCCCTGCAAATGTGATCGATCCATATTAGGATGCGAAATTAGTAACTAGCTGCGCCCCGCGGTTTCACCCGCATAAGTTTCGATCCCGTGGGAATATGGGGATAAAAAGTATCCTATATTAACATATAGGATACTTTAGGAGTACGGACATTTTTATATCGGTTCCCTATCCATTTGCATAAAATTTTAAGACCTAATATAAGTTGGCATACTTTTGTTTCTCCTAATTATATTTTCGCATAACATTATTTACGCATTACAGCTTACGCATAATGTTTTAAGCATAATTTCTCTAATCATAATAATGATTAAGCATAACATTCTTAAGCATAAATTTATTTACGCATAATGATATTAAAACATATTTTTATAGGCATAACCAATAAGCATAATAATTAACTCCTAAAATGTTAGACACTAATACACATTTTTATACAATATTGCTCTAATGAAATTTGAAGGCACTTTACATTGTAGGTAGACAAATAATTTTTTTAATTTTTCTAAGTGGACGGTATCATAAAACTATTGTGTCACTAAGTGTATTATTGCAAAGTTGTAATTTAATCCTTTAAAAAAAAAACAAAATTCTGTAATGAATAAGTTAATATCAGGAAACATCATACTGTTATAACCTCATCTATACCAAATGATTCACCAACAATAAATAGAGGGGATCTGGCGCTCGGCGGCCGCTGCCGCGGCTCACTCGCTACGCTCGCTCGCCTTCGCGCGTTAATGGTCACTGTTCTAACCTAACCTAACCCATATGATTCAATAACAGTAGTAAATATCAGAAAACATCATACCTAATAATTGTATGCCTAAATACTACTATGCTAATAGTCATTAGGGCTAGTAATATTATGCGAATTAAATATAATTATGTCAAAACAAATTAGCCTTCAAGATAATTATGCCAACATAAACTGTATGCCAAAAAAAAATATGGCAAAGTATTATTATGGCAAAACAAATTATACCAAAATCGTTATGCCAAAGTATATTAGGAAAAGAATATTATGCGAAAAGAAGGGATCCCTTTTATATCCCACTTAGGGTGGTCGCATATCTGATGACAGTTGCGTCGGGCGTAACTTTCAACTTCCAGTTAGTACGGTCGACGCACTAACGCATCATTGGTTGAATGTGTAAGGTTGAATGTTTCATTATCTACTTGTCCGTTCTGGCATTAAGCGATCGACGATACGCGACGCATTTTCCGTCAGATGTGCAACTACCCTTATTATTTATTTATGAAGGTGCATCAACAGATTCTTTGACCACAACCCCACCCCTTTAAAGCATAATACCTCCCCCAACACCCCCACCCTTAATTTAATGCCGTTTGGATATGGCATAGACTATCCACGATCTGTTACCAAATGATTCTCGATTACTTTGGTCATCTTGTCCGTCGGGAACCAGATAATCTAAAAAAGTTGGTGGTGATAGGCAAGGTAGATGGGTAAAGACCTCGCGGAGGATCAGCTAACCGCTGGTAAGACCCAGTAACCGCCCTCACTGGAGTCTCTGTTACGACCGTCCTGAGAGAAGCTGAGAACCGAACAAAGTGGAAGAATATCGTGCATAAAGCCAGGAAGGCGACCTTCAGTAATAAATAAAGTACGCGACCAAGAAGAAGAGAGATATATGGCATTGTTTTTATATTCACGAAAAAGGATACCACTGTCATGCTGCAGCAACTGCTGCCGTCGACACGCATCGACGGCAGCAGTTGCCTCTGCCCTTATAGCGTGCCGCTCGTGTGTATGCACACTTATCTGACCTGTCTTTTAGAAGAACTGAATGAAACATATTTAGAAACTGAAAGTATTAATTAATATACAATGTTACTCACCTCGAAATTCCGAACTGCCGTTGTCAAACCTCTTTCTGAATCTGTTCAAAGCTTGTTCATAAGACGAGTCTCTACCAATGAACATGTTATGTTTATTACCTATAAAACTATGATGTCCTCTATATTCCCTTACTATCGTTAAACATGAAACCAGCCACATAACAACGATTACTGCTAATATCTTAAATGCTTTCCTGAACATAGTGTTAGAATGTGTCTGTTTCAGCTGTTGGATTAAAAATGACTGATAAACTGAGTTTACCGGTATAACCGTTGTTTACGGTATTCAACATTCAAGTACTCAGAAGTTCCTCGTTCCCACAGAATGAACGCAAATATTGATTGTTTCGAACAATGAAATAGTCACTGAAGTTGTCCATGAAGAGTATAGTTGGTTTATGGAACTGGCAAATATTGTGTATGTTTGTTTGATATGTGCTAACCTATCTATCGTGAAAGTTGGTTGGTATTAAATTGATGGACTGGAATGGATGGACTGTGTGAAAGATGTTATGGCTCGTGACGAGGTGACTAGCGAGATGACGACAAATAGAGAAGTTTGCAAATATTCTAGGTGACTGTACCATTTTTACAAAATCTGCGCATGCCGTTAGCAATTACTCAAAACGTTTAGGACACTTTCCTAAGAACTTTTTCTTGTAGCTACAACGGTTAAGGTTACCTGCCCTTAGGTACTACCCGTCCGAATATTCAACTTGTACTTTATAAAAGTGTACATATTTTAATAAAAACTGCCGATTCAGATATTGATGCCAGTTTTCATAAGGGTAAAGATGAGGTATCCCTACACAAATCAAAACCATATCGCTATTCGTCCATATACCACTTTCACTTAGTCTCCTTTGACACTCGTAACTATCTTGTGATATACCTATTAAAACTTCAACTATAGCCAGTAGTGTTGTTTTTTTTATGTAAATAGGCAAGCAGTTTTACTACATGTCATTTCTTCTCGATTCTTGCATCTTATTTGTCCTTCACCAAAGTTACATTAATGAAGAAGGTCCAAAAAAAAGCAAACATTTGAGTGTATTCAAAGAAAATTTACAAACAGGGCTTGCCCTGTCTTAATTAAATGCCGCTTGGTAAACCTTACCCTTTTGAAAAACCTTCATTAGACTCATTACTACGATGATACACAATGACATCGTGCAGAGAACGTGACAAACGATTTTGAACCGTCAGGGGGTTAAAATAAGAGCTTTACTCTTATCGATATTGGTTTACCAAATGCAAATTTAAATTGGTTGAACAGTACAAGAGTCACCGACAAAAAAGACTGGTCTCCTTAGATTTGCAAGGCCATCGTTAAAGTAAATTGAGGTAAAGGTGAGCAAATACTGAAGTTAACGAGGTACCCCCGAAACAAAGAAAAACGCAAAATGCTGAAAGAAATTAGACGTAACGATTCTTTTAGAAATGAAACCCCCTTTCTTAGTTTAATTGTTCTTTAGTTTGAGACACTTGTTTTTATTGGGCATCTTATTTTACTTACAGTGGCTTCGGGTAATTGAATTCTCTTTTATGTTAATTTGTAGTTGCTCGTAAGTGCTTGGATGCTGCAACGGACGACCAGTTCCTCTAACCTAACCCGAACCTTAGCATAATCTACCTATAACGTTCCCACTGCTTGGATACTGACCTCCTGTTTGTGAGAGGAAGTGTGATAGCGACCACGCTACTTGTACGAAAAGCAACTCCCGGGGAAGACTAGAAAAACAACAGAAATCGATATTATCTGATCTAGAGCTTTCTCTAAATTTATTGCATCATAAAGTCCCTTGCTCATACGTTATTCTACGTTGTTTCTTTGCATTCCATTTTGAGTCACAATTTTAATAAATTTGTACACTACAAGCTAGGCCCCGCGATTATTAATAAGTTACATTGTTTTCGCTTAGCGTTCTTTCTGACTTTTTCCTTTTTGGCTGACCTTTCCTTTTCCTGGTTGTAGGGTGTTGTTAAATAACCTATAACATTCCTCAAGAATTGGGCTATCAAGTGCAAAAACAGTTTTCGAATTTGACTGGCAGTTCCAGAGATAAGCGCGTGATAACAAAAACAAACTCTTTTTATCCCACGCTTTATTAATAATAATAAAGCTTAGTACAACATCAATTGTTTTTTTTTATTTGCTATTTATTGTGTGCCTTTTAGGGCCAGTTGTTTCAAAGGGTTGGTTAACGTAACATACGTACGTCAAATATTAACGGAGTATGTTATCGTAATTATTACATGTAAGTCAAGGCCATAACTCTGTAATTGTTATTCGAAACAATGCTTCTTTTTTGTTTGACGACAGTTAGCGCCATTTTTGACGTATAAGCGTGCATCAAGCGGGCGTAAAACAACCCGCCCTTAGAGACTAAGGGCGGGTTGATACATTTTATACATTGCATATTTGTAAAATGTATTTTCTTTCTTTCTTTAGTTAAGAGAGTAATACCTCTGTTTCATAAATTACCGTTCTACCCACTAAATGGTAACAAAATGTAACTACCCTCAACTTTTACTACCGCATCAGCAGTTCCCTAACAAATTACTTACTTTCCAAAAACAAAAAGGTTGAAAGTTGCAATTCATCAAGTCTACATTAGACTGGACACTGCCTTACAAAAAACTTTTGATTTACAACCGAAGTTTCCGTTTAATAGAATCAAGAGTGAATTTGGTACCGTTTCAAAAAACTTTTTCCTACTAACGATCCCCATTGTGAGTGTCCTTTAGTTTTTTCCATTAGCACTCCTTAATTGAAAGTAAAAATTTCAGGAAGTTCTATGCAGTGGAGTTAACTAAGAAGGCGACTTCTTGGCATTATCTTTTTAAGTAGGTAGTTTTAAGTAGTAGGAAGTAGGGCTGTCAGTTGCTGCCGTCGGACGTAATGGTCTGGTCTTATGTTAGTGGGTTGGAGTGCTCTAATTAGGGCTGTCTCGTCGACTTTTTTTAGAAGAACTTAATTCTTGCTACTTTAATTTTATGGATTGTTTTTGTAATATGTGACGTGGCCATCTCTTTTAGTTGATATATATGTTTCTTTCATTAAAAAAAAACATTTTCTAATGTGCGCTTTTATAATTCCTAACGTGATCATATTATTGTGGACGTCCACGTCCATAAAATGTATGGAAATACGTACCCGTCTTCATATATTTCCATACATTTTACTTCTCGCGTTTAAAATAGTGATGATTGGTAGCAGATGCATCGAATTGTAAACTACCGAAATCATTTATTATGAGATCGTTTGTCAAAGTGAGTTATGTGGGAGGTTCATGTTTTGTAATTGACGCTTATTAACCGACCATGGTGCTATGCAAATAACTAAAAGAGTCAAGGCTTTATCATACACAAAGCTTAATTTACTTGTTGAATTCTGTAATTACAGAAACAATTAAAAAGCCACTGTGTCTCCTGTGGATCCACGTTCGAAGGGAAGTTTGTCACGAAGGATAATAATTCAGTAACCACAATATGGACGCGTCAAGGACCGGTTCGAGGTGGCGCGGGAAAAAGAGTTTCTGTAAGGCTTTGGAGGAGGCCTTTGCCCAGCAGTGGGACAGTATAGCCTATAAAAAAATACAACACTAAAACTCGAGTCGTTAGATCAAAAATCACAATGCAATTGCGGTTTATAAAGTCCAATGAACCAAACCGTAACCATTAAAACATAATATTCCCTTATTTTTCCTTACTAAAATCGTGCAACCAAGCATCCCTAAACCAAAGCTAAACGCACAAAAGCAAGCATCACCATTCACACCGCCATCATTATCTCTGACGTCACCCAGATTTGACACCGCCGTAGAAGAAAGACGAACGCATTTAGCAGAAAATAAAGACGACACTCGGTTGCCATTTGCAGTCTCAGCTAACGACCGCATCATTAATCATACAAAACAGTGGCTGTCTCGCACTTGACTTGCTTGCTAAGTTATTGTACGATATAAGCTACTGGCAGACCCAGATGCGTACTAAATTATGACGTCACAAGTGGATTTTGTTCTGTTTCTTGGATGTGGTCTGAATTTAAAATGTTTGTTTGGGTATTTTAGTGTAATTTCTGAATTTTCTGAATTCTGTCTCGACGGCAGCTAAGAATGAAAGGTCAACTACACTTTTTACGAAATTCATTTTTTTACATGATTCGACTCGAAAATAAAAATAATAAATATTTTATTCAGTATTAAATTGGTAAAATATTTACATAAAGTCTTAGAAATAACTTACAAAGGTATAATAATATTAGATGCTTGTACTAGCATAAACCTGTATCACAGGCAGCATGAGCATACTTTATAGTAATTGTAGGACAGTAAAACTCTTAACAATATTAACATTAGAAGTCTTGAAATAATGACAAAAATTTGACTCGGAAATTATTTTACGATAGCAAGTATTAAAAAAATACGGTAAATTGGCCTTAAGAATTGCCTAATTACTTAATGTTGAAAGATGAAAATAGCTTAGTTCTTCTATCAATCATCACAGTTTTGTGTTCAAAACGCTCTTCTGTTTATGATTTTGTTGATGTCGTTGATCTGAGTGCGATTGCCGATTGATTCCCATGTCTGAATATTCGTTTTCAGTTCTGAAAATTCACCCTTTTGTGGAGATATTGCATTTCTATTCGCACATCTTGTTGGCTTAAAACTTCGCCGTGTCTACGGCGTCGACGCATGCGGGCTGGCCAACCTGCGTGTGTAAGCAAATTCACAGGGCAATATTGGCGCCGATTCTCTTGTTCACAAACTAAACTAAATTTAAGTTCAGTGCATCTTTTTGTTTCTATTTCACTAAGAAAAGGACAGAAGATAAATATTAGTTTATTCCTGTCCAATTAGTCAGCATCTGACGTAAATTGACGTATTTTTAGTAGCCATGTTTTTAATCACGTCTAATTTGTCTATGAAGTATCTTAATTTGACAGGACTAAACTAATATTTATCTTTTGTCCTTTTCTTAATGAAACAGAAAGAAAAAGATGCACTGAACTTAAATTTAGTTTAATTTGTGAACAAGGAAATCGGCGCCACTGACGGCTTAATAGACATTGGACTTATTCGCGAAATGACTTGTAGTCGTTTCGTCGCGATATGTCTCATTTTGAAAATGCCCTATTCGTAGTCTGTGGGTGTAAAATAAAACAAACTTGAAATACAATTTTATTCAAATAAGAAGATACGATGTTAACTATATAAACAACTTACAATAAACAAAATGCTTTGTACAGTCTGTTTATTCAAAAACGTTCAAGTTCTTGTTCTACTCCCACATAGTTTAAATGTCAGAATATACGCACAACAACGTATCACATTACGACATTTTAACTATTTGTTAATAAAATTTTCTGAAAGTAGAAGACATTTTCCTAGTTTGAAGGGCAGGGGTCATACTCATCTGTAATAGCCATACCCATCCCTTATTGAAACAACACTAATGTTACCTAGACTAAGTCTGTTAGTAAATAAATTATTACTTACTTACTAATTACCCCAATGAATTTCATGATTGTTTTGAACCATTTTGGTTTTTTTTTAGATACTCCTGTAAGACTTCCATTTTCTGTAAGGCTTTATTATTTAAGGGCTGATTTTTCCGGGCTATTTTTTTTAAATTTTATCAGAGGAATAATTTTGAATTTTGGACAGTTCTTCCATACAAAATTGGTCAGACGTCAATTTAAACGAATAAAAATTATCTGTCGATTGAAAATTCAGCCCTAAATGAAATTGGTCGCTCACTTAAATACATATGTTTGTTAATGCAAGATAATACATATAAAGTAAAAAGCAATAGGATCAAAAGGAGTAAGTAAGGATCGTAGCAAATGACGTTTTGTAGTTTCTGTTCCTACCCCCATGGGAAGAAGTGGTAAGTTTGTGCATGTGTATGTGTGCGTAGTAACCTATACTAAAAACTTATTGTTGTAGGCTGCTCAACATTTTGAAAAGGCTACACTCTAGATCGATAAACAAAAATTATGAAACAGCCAGACAATATAAAGAACGGTTGCAAAACATTTACTTAAAAGTGTAAGGAACTCACCTTTAATTAATTTAATTCTCAACTCACCTTGTTTATAATCTTCTTACTAAGTTTCAGTTGAAACTTTCTCTTAGCAACTATGTTAATAGGCAGTGATAGTTGCGGAAAGAAGTTTAAATTAATTATAAGTTATACGTATACTTTATGAAGGCTCTGGCAAGGTGTAAATTAAATCAAAGCAGGTTTTAAACTATGTTGTTCTCGATCTTGGGTGAAGCGTCCAACAATGGACTGTGATTGTCGAATGAAACTGCAAAAAAAATTTTTTTAAAGCAATAATTACACTTACGTTAACAGGCTAGACTGGACTGACCAGATCTGGCTAGATCTGGACTGGACTTTAAAAGAGACTGTCACCTTGTAACATAATGTACATACTCACAGTTATCTTCATTCATTCCTCCAGGTCAGAACAAGCATTCTGTTACCGTTAGGCGCTGATCTGATTATTTCTCACCACACGTTTTATCCACAACCAGTACACAGACACAGCTTCAACGTTAACATGAGACTACGACGATTTAGTGACATCCAAGGGTTGGTAATTTCGCCCACATTGATGGATATCATTTTTCCTATAAACACTATACTTCTAATACAAAATAACTGTAGATTTTATTGTATTTTATGAATAATATTTTTTATTATGACAGCTTTGACAACAACGTTTAATACGTCGCCATGTCAACTTTCCTTTCAAATCCTTAACGGCCTATATCTTTTTAGCTGATTTTACATTGAAACTTCTGCAAAATTAATCCTGGCCACTTTCATATCTCAAATTCATATTTTCTACATGATGTTATTCTACAAGTTGACTTAATAGATCCACGCAATGCAAGGATCAGTTCGGGTTTCGCCTCTAAAGCGAATACTACAAAAAGCCTAATACTCCAGGGCCACCTATCCCGGGAATACCCAGCGTACCTCTCCGCTCCGGTACCTGACGGACCCTGCCTACGCCTCCGTCCTTCGTCCTCCGTAAAGGCCTCCTGTACTTATTGGGCCGCGCCTCATCCGTGGGCCGCTTGAGAAGACACTCCTGTACCTATTGGGCCGTGCCTTGCCGGAGCACTCCAAAGATCCTCCTGTATCTATTGGGCCGCGCCTCATCCGAGGGCCACCTCACCTGGCAAGCTGACAACGTCCCCGCCGTGCCTCTCTCTCCTGCCCTGCTACCGTGCTGCATCCTGTCCTGCTGCGTGGGCCCTCATACGGGTGTCCACCGTGCCACACACGTACCAGCACCTGCCCTCACCTGTACCTGCACCTGCGCCTACACCTATACCTGTACCTGCACCTGCACTTGTACCTGCACCTGCACCTGAACCTGCATCTGTACCTGCACCTGTCGCTGGCACCTGTCTCGCGTCGGTCTACCTCTTCAGCTCCAACTGGATCTCCACCTCAGCCTCCTCAACCCACCTATCACGCATCGTCATCCATACACCCCACCTCCACATACTACACACCACTCTTCAATCCATCTCCATCTTTTAATTGCTTCTAAATATATCTTTAATTGTTTTCTACCTCCCTTTCTTTAATTTAATTTTACCTTTGTCTTTTATAGTTCAGCTGTTCTTGTCGCTACACGACAACCACTGAGTTTGTTTCGGCCTTTCTTCTCAGAGTAGTCAGATAGGAAACGTCGACCCCATCTAGTTAAAAAAAAAATATGATTGACGTGTAAAAGTGTTTGCACAAACCTACATATATGTAGAAATAAAATCATTTATCATTTATAGAACCCAGGCTGCAGCATCAGGACCAACTTTTACCCAAGTCCGACGAAGTTCAAAAGAAGGATAGTCACTACAATCAAGTTTTCTAACTGAACAGGCAACTGTGCTGCTGGGGAGTTTGTTGTATCACTTCTCAGCCCAGAAAGTATTGGAGGACGGGCGTTTTGGGGGACTGTCTTATGTAATTTTGGCGTTCGAAAAGTGTTGATTCTCAGCCTAGCTTGAACAAATGACTTCTGATTTTGAATCTGTTCTTGAAACGTAAGAAAAATTGTGAAAGAATATGGTCTTATCGGTTGCCTTCAAAATTAAGTTTAAAACTACCGGCCAAAGTATAATAAGATTATTACAAGCACCATTAATAAAAGCATTTGAAAAAGTCAGTAAGAGAGAGGCTCTTAATTACTTTTTGACATGCTTTTATAGACCAGACATTACCAGGATACAAACAAAACTATTCGTCTCTAAGCCCCATTATTTTAATACAGGAATCGAATCAAATTAGTGCGCGCTCTTCAATATATTCTGGCGCTTATTAATAATTCAACCAAACTATCGACCGATTGAAAGTCTGCAGTCCGTAGGGGAACCTTAAAATTAGCTTGTTGTGTGTCGTAGTTATAGAGAGCAGTGGGCGTAAAATTTTTAACCTTTTCAACTGTTTAAACTCTATGAGCGAATCAGCAAAATTTTTTTTCATTAAATAAAAGTTTAATAATCAGCCTATATTGTTCCTACTGCTGGGACACAAGCCTTCTCTCGGAGACAGGAAGTGGGCCGTTATTCACCACGCGGGCCCAGTGCGAGTTGATAGACGTCACATATTTCCTAACGATTTTTCACGAAAAAGCTTTGTTGGTTTTTTTTAAATTAAATAAAAAATCCACTAAGGGCTGATATTTTCAACGTCAGATAATTTTATCCGAGGAATAATTTAAAATTTTTGACAGTTCTTCCATACAAAATCTGTCGGACGTCAATTTTATTCCACGAATAAAAATTAACTGTCAATTGAAAAATCAGCCAAAGGGCACAAAAAGTCCTCTCGCGCCCGGCCCTGGTGCAAGCCATGGTCCGGGGCGAGAGGGAGTGGGAGGCGGTCACCTCCTTCTGCGAAGCAGTCATGCTAGCGAAGGAGGTGGCGGGATGGGCGAGGGAAAGATCCTCACGCCTCAGCCGCCGAGGGAGACGCTCCGGGCGTCGGGAGCCGCGTGACGACTCCCGGCCACCGTAGGCGCGGGCCTGCGGGCGGAGAGCAATGGGTAGCTCTCCGTCCGATCAGGACCAGGCCCGTGCCGGACGGCGTGTATGTGTTCCACGCGCGCCTCAAAGAGATGTCAGCGTAGTTGACGGGGCCCGACAGGGCCGAAGCCTGCCTGGGTAGCGGGATTGTCCGAAAGGGTTACCGCTGCCCTGGTACGTAAAGGGCTAAGGAAGGAACACGGGTGGGTTTTAGTCAGTAAGAGTCTGACACTCCCTTCTGCTCCACCCAGAGCGGGAGGAGTCATTTGATGATTTCCCATCCACAAAAAAAAAAAAAAAAAAAGGGCACAAAAAGTAAACCCCGTAATAAATACATCATCACTTTGTATATCAAGTTTGATTAGCACCGCGATCTCTCAATTACCGGAACACAAAACGTAAACACAAAAATATTCTCTCCCTCCTCATATTAAATTCAATTTCCCAAAAGTGCATCAAATCTGTACGCATACCAAAAGAACGCAGCGTCTCTATGACGCGGTAATGTCTATTCTCGACTGCATCATTTAACGTGTTAATTGAAATAGATACTAAAATTGTACCTACGCCATCTGTTGATGTCATGCGCAGTAGAGGGTAGTGGTAAATACGAGGGGACTGAAGTGGCAGGGTAGTAGACGGTAGGCAGTTTCTATAATGCCACCATGAGTGGCAACCGTAAAATTGCAGTTTTTTTTTTTTTGTAAGATTCTTTTTTGTTTTTGACTCAAAATCAAAAGTCATTTATTCAAATTAGGCTGAGAATCAGCACTTTTCGAACGTCAAAATTACAAAAGACAGTCCCCCAAAAACGCCCGCCCTTCACCACTTCCTAGTGCTATCGCTGGGAAGAAGAAGTGGCGCAAAAAACTCCCCAGCAGCACAGCTGACTAGTAGTCTTATTCTTAAAAAAAATCACTGCCCGTATTATTGTATCTGCGAAGAAATTAATCAACCGTGGGTTCTTTAGAAAAAAAGGGAAAAGAGGTTTCTTATGTGAAAAAGGTAAATCTATTACAATAATTACCATGTTTTTGCGACTAATACTTGCCTAGAATACGATTTTTTAACAACATATTCTCATGTCCTGGTAAAACTATCTACATCACTATGTAGGTACGTCTGTAGGAGAGGTACATCAATCAAACAAAATATCTTTCATATAAAATAATCATTACAGAATCATTTTACATTTTTATCCTTGTCACTTGGCTTGTCAGTCAAATTTGACGTGTACATCCTACTAATCTTACTAATATTATAAATGCGAAAGTTTGTATGGATGGATGGATGGATTTTTGTTACTCTTCCACGCCAAAATTACTGAACGGATTTAGATGAAACTTGGCACACAGATAGTTTATAACCACGATTAACACATAGGATACTTTTTATCCCGATATTCCCACGAGACCGAAACTTATGGGAGTGAAACCGGGGGCGCAGCTAGTGTTTTATGTTATAATCTTCTACTTCTACACATTCACTGAAATAGCAGTGTTGGATCAACTACAACCATTCATCTCAAGGGCTAAACGGATTTGGATGAAATTGGGTAAGTAGATAGATTAGGACCTGGATTAACATATAGGCTACTTTTTAATGCGAAATAACGCAAACGAAGTAGCAGGTAACACCTACTGTTTGATAAAAGTTCGTTTTTACTGGAACGTGTAGTTCGAAAATGGGTAGGAATTCGAAAAAAGTGTATAAAAGTTGTAGAAAATTTTATGAGCTTTCATTAAATAGAATTTTTTTTTCTTTACGACGCACTATTTTAAAGATATTAGCCGAAAACTCAAAAGTGGGAACTTTTATCTCCCCCCACTCCGGCTCACCTCTTAGACGCGGGGACTTTCAGTATGTCTAGTCCCTAAGTACCCTGAACAACTTTCTGAAGAAATCACTTAGGTCCCAGCTCACGCACTCTACACCTCCTTTTGGGTTATTCGTTGAGTGGACTAAAATAAGTATAACACAAATTCTATTATATAAACGCGAAGACCTGTAATTGGCTTTCTGTTGACTATTGTTTCGTTTTTTTAGCTGTAAGTCTTCCATGCTGTAATAAATGAATAAACTCTACAGTACCTATATTAGCCGCTCAGCATGAAAGTAGCGGGGCTGACTATCCATGGTGCGAAAATATCACAACTCGTAAAAGTTATTTTTGAACTAAGTGTCATTTGTTGGAGTGGTAGAATCCTGTTGATCCTGTATTTAAGTTGAATATCACTTCACTGGCTCACTACCACACCACCAAGCGCTATCGTGTTGACTTGCTTCACTTTGTCTGTCGTCGTTTCCCGCCATTCCTCGGGACTGACAGATGATATTAGTGACAGCAGCTACCTCCTCTTGAATGAGACAGTGTTTACATATCTATTAAATAATACCCTACACGAGCAAAATTATCTTTTCTATAATTTTATTATTACAATTTTATGCATGTGTTTCTTTTTTTACCGACTTCAATAAGGAGGAGGTCCTCAATTCGGATGCTTATTTTTTTTTTTGTTATTTATGTTCGGGCATAACTATACAAGGTGTCGTTTTGCATCCTCTTCAAATTCAATGAGGTAACTATGCTACTGATTCTCGACACGAATCAGTAATAAAATAAGTAGGTTTTTTTTTCTAATTTTCGGAAATCGGCATCTATGGAACACGCATTTCAAAACGCGGCCTGTGTGAGACCGCACTGTAACTGCCCTTTTACACACACATAAAAACGCGGCCGCTTATACGATACCATAACGCGATTCTGTAGTTTGAAAGTAGTGTATTCTGAAATACTGTTAAACTTAAATAACTAAAAAAACAAGTATGTTCATTATTTACCAGGGATCGTAATTTTATTTGATTATTTATGTCTTTCATAACAGCCTCCTGAAGTTTGACGAGGATGCAAAACAACAGCTTGTATTGCAAAATTCTTTTTTTAATGGGTTAGGTGTGCCTTATGGGTAGTTTCATAAATATACATTTTATTAACTTTGCTTGGGTAATTTTTGAGTTAGCTTCAATACGATTTTTTTTTCCACTTATTTTATATTGATGATGTTTTAATAACTTCCTGCCACTGATATTTACATAGCAAGTAGTATTGTATGAATTTGTGTGGGGTAGATACCCCTAAAAAGTGAAAAATAAAAACTTTTTTACAAAAAAGGAACAACCGACTTCCAAAAAAACAATGCAAAGTGAAAAATAACTTAAGGCGGTGTCAACTGCACATCATCAGGCGGGAGGAGACGCCCGGGTGTCACCACTGCGAGGATCGCCCAGAGGACACGGTGGAGCATACGGTGCAGGTCTGCCCCGCTTGGGCAGAGCACCGCCGTGTCCTCGTAGAGGCGATCGGCAGCGGCGGCGACCTCTCGCATCCGGCCCTGGTGCAAGCCATGGTCCGGGGCGAGAGGGAGTGCGAGGCGGTCACCTCCTTCTGCGAAGCAGTCATGCTAGCGAAGGAGGTGGCGGGATGGGCGAGGGAGAGATCCTCACGCCTCAGCCGCCGAGGGAGACGCTCCGGGCGTCGGGAGCCGCGTGACGACTCCCGGCCACCGTAGGCGCGGGCCTGCGGGCGGAGAGCAATGGGTAGCTCTCCGTCCGATCAGGACCAGGCCCGTGCCGGACGGCGTGTTTGTGTTCCACGCGCGCCTCAAAGAGATGTCAGCGTAGTTGACGGGGCCCGACAGGGCCGAAGCCTGCCGGGGTAGCGGGATCGTCCGAAAGGGTTACCGCTGCCCTGGTACATAAAGGGCTAAGGAAGGAACACGGGTGGGTTTTAGTCAGTAAGAGTCTGACACTCCCTTCTGCTCCACCCAGAGCGGGAGGGGTCATTTGATGATTTCCCATCCTGAAAAAAAAAAAAGAAAAAAGAAGCGGTGTCAAAAAATGAAAATGCGGAACCAACGACACTGACTTCCAAAATTAAAGATTTTTTAAAATGTTTTTCTTCTTCTAGTATATCCAATAATTACGCAAAATTTAACAGCCTACCAGTTTTCATCAAAAGTTTATTCTATGGTAATATGTTACGGAACGGGACTATAGTTACTGTCAAAAGGCGGTACGTAATTCGTATGTAAATACGGGGCCCTTACAATATGCTTGACCTTATTGTACAATGTGAGCAATATGTCTAAGGGACACATGGAATACGTATTTTTTAACGGCTACATTATTGTTTTTGGAGACCGATAAACTATTACCTACTATGGACTTGGTCTGAATTAAATGTTTATTATTATTTCCTTTATTTAAATGTAAACACATATAAATTATATTTTTAAATATTAGAAAAAAGTATAAAAACATTTAAAAATATAAAAAATAGCAGCCCACCGGTATCGGGAACAGGGTCATTATTATTAATGTTATTAGCCCTCAATTTCGCCCGCGTGGAAGTCTGAAATTATCCCACGGGAACGTGCTACCAGAGGGGCAATCTTGTCATGTCAAGAACGTTCACAGTCTGATCCCAGCCTCGATCTGTCAAAAATACCTCTAACCTTTCATTTTTGACAAGTTTTTGACATCGATTGTCGCTGAGATGAAAATTGCAACAAAATTATGCACGTTTTTAATTACTGGAATTAGCCTTCTGGTATCCTATGTGATAGTCTACCTGTGTGCCAAATTTCATCGAAATCCGTTCAGCTGTGAAGGCGTGAAAATGTAACTAACAGACATGTTACTTTCGCATTTGTAGTATTAGAAATGTCCGAGAACAAAACGATTCAAGTTTAATTTAAAATTATATTAGAGTGTTTTGGCACTGGGTATTTGCGTAGGCGGCAAACATTTCGGTCACAATATTGTAAATGTTGGTGAGAAAACAAGGCGTATCCACGGCTTTAACGCCTACGCTAGATCAGCGTCCAGTACTTAAGCATTCTTAATTTATAAGTGTTCCCTGCGGCATTTAAACTTTTCAAAGTCCGTTACTATTCATAAATGTCACAGGTTATTTCCATTTCTATAATCACTGTGCTGTGAAAAAACATTTCGTGGTTTAAAATTGTCGTATTAAGCAGATTGAAGTATTGTACTTCCTACTTTTCCTACAAATATTATAAACGCGAAAGTTTGTATGGATGGATGGATGTCTGTCTGTTACTCTTTTACGTAAAAACTACTGAACGGTTTTGGATGAAATTTGGCACACAGATGGTTTATAACAAGAATCATATGGGATACTTTTTATCTCGATATCCCCACGGGATCGAAACATGCGAGTGAAACCGCGGGGAGCTGCTAGTATAAGAGAGAGTAAAGAAAGCATCTACGAAAAGCCATTTAAAAAAAGATGTCTAAAACACAAAAAATCTGTGATAAACTGAAAAAGGTTGTCATTATAACAAAAAAACATCTTAATAAGGTACACACTACACATTAACACCTCCTTTATTCACCTTTCTCACACGAAAGTTAAAACCCTCGACGTCATACACATTCCTCTTCATATATCACATATAGTTTATGCCTTTTTCCTCCATATTTTTATGCGCATAACGGCGCAATTCCTAAACTAAAGAGCAAAGTTTCTCACTTCCCCGATGTTTAGTGACGGCATTACATCATGTGAACGCGTAAAGGAATCAGCGCTATTGTGGTGAACAATAGTTCTGATATAAGTTGCAGGAAAAGGATTTCCCTTTCCCGAATTATTTCCAACAATACAGATGTGCTTAAGGTAAATATGAGGCATTGTGGGGTTATGTTTTGATTTGGGTGGTTATCGTTTTTTGGATGTGAATGGTCGAGAGGGTTATTTCTGTAATCACCTCCGTTTGTACATGAAGTGGAAAAATGATTTGTGAGCACCATACATCTAAGACATAGTTAATTTATCTGGCATGGCTTTTTCTTTTTTTTTTTTTTCTCCCTCCCGCTCTGGGTGGAGCTGCGAAAGGGAGTGTCAGACTCTTACTGACTAAAACCCACCCGTGTTCCTTCCTTAGCCCTTTATGTTCCAGGGCAGCGGTAACCCTTTCGAACGATCCCGCTACCCCGGCAGGCTTCGGCTCTATCGGGCCCCGTGATTAATGCTGACATCTCTTTGAGGCGCGCGTGGAACACATACGCGCCGTCCGGCATAAACGCGCCGTCCAGCAACATACGCGCCGTCCGGCATGGCTTCATTTATAATTATTTTACCTATTGTGGTATAGTAATTTTATTCTAGGTTCAACGATGCACGTAGAATAAAATTACTTACTTGTGAAGACGACTTCACATCCTACTAATATTACAAACGTGAAAGTTTGGATGGATGGATATTTGTTACTCTTTTATGCAAAAACTACTGAACAGATTTAGATGAAATTTGGCACACAGATAGTTTATAACTAGGATTAACATATGGAATACTTATTAGCCCGATATTCCCACGGGATCGAAACTCATGCGGGTGAAACCGCGAGGCGCAGTTAGTATAATTATAATTACAAAATATTGAGAAACATTTTAAGGGTGGAGTTTCTTGCCTATTCTTCTCCATACGAAAAATTCCTTTTGGAAGGGGCGACTAGAATCAATTCTATTTTATTTTATTCAATTTTGACGTTCAAAAGTGCCTATTATGTGCCTATTTGCTAATGGAATATCCTTACCTTTGATGACGCCCACGAAATAACAGGTAAGCCAAGCTAAAATATTGCCTCTTTTATAAAGATTTTAGAAACGGAGAGATTAATCGCGCAATGACGCTGAGTAATGTTCAACAAGTTCATAATGATACAATCCATTTATTTAAATATCACGTCAACAACCGTAATCACGCTAATATCACCAAATATCTTAAAAACACTGACGCAAATCTGAACTATCGTGATTAAACCATAATTAAAGTTGGTCCGTTCTTGGCAAAGTTTCGGGGATCATCTAATCCGGGGTGACCTACCAAAAGCCCGTTTAATATTCAGTGTCACATTTGAACTCATCCAGGGATTAGAACGTAATGCATGCCCGAGACGGCAGCCGCACCACTATTCGGTGCTTTGCACTTAATATATGGTGGAAGGAATTGCTGGAGGACTGCAGCGCTTGAGCTTCGTGGTGCAGAGCTGGTAAAGTTTACAGCGCTTTATTTTCATGACTGTTCTCATTTGTCTTGTCAGTGTTATTTTGTAGATTTGAACACAGTTCAACGTTTGTTCAGCAGTTGAGTAGTGGTGGTTCAATGCTGACAGCCACGACTTACGAGTTTTCCCCAAGCTCACCAAGAGGAGGCTGTGTCCCAGCAGCGGGAACATTATCGGCTGATTATACTTAAGCAAAGTTTGTTCATCACAAGAACCGAGGTAGGCGATCCTTCACTCGTCACATTTATTTTTACTGTCGAATTTTCTATACTGTCTGTTTTTCATCAACTATGAAAAGGATCAAGGTTTTTATACAATGCCAAAGGCACCTTCAGACTCTTTTCACAGCAAAATACAACAAATAAACAATGATTGTGGGCAGATCGTGGCTGTGACCTATACAATACATGTTTTTTTTATAATTTTAATATGTCTCAGACTTCACAAAGAGAATTTTGAGAATATTCTTTAAGAAGTTTCAGGTAAATCCCGCGCAAAACACTCCGCCGCTACAGAATACGGGCGTCGACAAATCTGAGATATTCGACGCGATATAACTAGATATCCGACGACTAAATTCAGTAGGTACCTACGTCGACTAACGTTGAAGCCATGAGAGACTAAAGTTAGTACTGATAAATGTTAGAGCGAGTCTAAATAGGTATACATTATACCATGCCACAGTTGGGAGGTTGACATTGCATCATGAGCCAGCCAATTTGCTTTCTGTTGTATAAGCGTTGCACTTTGCTTGTTGCAAGAAGGGTGCTGAATCTAGTCTGGGTGAATAGTTGGAGTATATGCAAAAGGCTTTTATAACGCTAATCTTATCATTTATTTTCGATGTATTATCGTCAAAAGGATAATTATTTTACAGGATAGCAGGGGCATGCGTCATCATCGACGCATCGAGCATCGACGCGGAAATTGTAAGCATCAATAGCGAAGAAATTGTTCGCCGGTTATCAAACAACAATCTGTTGTTTCATAGAAAAGTGCAATACCTACGCGGTTAAAATGTATGGAATAGCAATTTTTTTTATAACTTATGGGAAATTTCAGGTTGCGCGCCGATGTCCCTGCCAAAGTTAAAAGTATTTATTAGTGCGATTTTTGGTGATATAGTAGGTCTTACAGATATTTTATAGAAACTCAAAAATCTACCCTTTTCACTATTAATTTACCAATATTAGAAATTAAATAAAACATTATATACGATACAGTTCAAATAAATTAAGTCTTTAGATAGGAATATTACATTATAAATCATAAATACAGGATCAGTCACATTCGTCAATGGTAAGTAGCATTTGTCTATTTAAAAATGATTTAGGGTGAGTTTAAATTGGGTTAAGTTTAAATCTTTTATGTCATTTGGTAGCTAATTAAAAATTTCGGAGCCATGCAAAGTATGCTCTTGTACATAATGGCGGCTTTAGATCTTCTTAGTCATAATCCATGTCGGTATGTTGGTCTTGTAGATCGATAACTTTGCTCTGAAGCTTTTTTAAATAAATCATGTTTTTTTTGCTACCCTGTTTATTTATTATGATGTAGGTAATATTATTGTTCATGTACAGTTCAAGGTTATTGTTTGTCTTTGAAGAGACAAAAAAGCTTAAAAGAAAGTCCTAGTTAGTATTTGAGAGACTGTTTTCACCTTGGAATCATATCAAGGACTAACTTAACCAAGAAGTCATTGAAATGTAGGTATTTATAATATATTAGGGTGTATACAGGAATTAGGGTGGCAGGGACATCGAGGCGCAACCTGTTACCATGAATTCAGTCCATGATCCTGAACCACCCTGCATTGAATTTCTAGTCGATTTAAAAAAAAATGCCGATCTATACATATTGACCACGTATGGTTTGCACTTTTGTTGGAAACAGCTTTTTGACTATTTTTTTTTTGATAACCGTCGAAAAATGTCTTAGCTAGATGGTCTAGAACAATGTGCGGAATTCATGATTACAGTTTGCGCATCAATGTCCCTGCCAGCCTGTACCTAAAGTTTAATAAAGCAAGTCGTAGTAAGTTTACTAACCTCTAAAATATAGGTCAAATAACATAACAAACTTTACAAATCCACGTAAGCCTCAAGTCTATACTATTTGAATCTGTGCCAAAGACTATGGACGTTCACCCATCAGACGCATGCCAAAGTGCCGTAAATATAATAGTATGGGTAGTATGGGCCATAACGTCGTGGCCTGAATACCGACGGATGATTAACTTAATTCGCATAATGAACATCACCGTTTAAGTTGGGATTTAGGTGCGGTATTATATACACGTCTATGTATAGGTTTATAAATGATGGGTTAACTACACTGAATGTACATACAATAACATTGGTATATTAGGTTTAGAGTTAAATTAAAAGGAATAAAGAAATACGTCACAGATCATTAATCAGCACGGGGCGCATCAAAGCTACCTAAAAAAATCTGCTAATGTTAATCAATTAATGTCCCCACTACTGGGACGCAGGCCTCCTCTCAGTGAGAGGGAGTGAGCCGTAATCCACCACGCTGGCCCAGTGTGGGTTGGTAGATGTCACATGTCTTCGATTTTTTTTTTTTGACTTCTAGGACATGCCTATTTCCTCACGGTGTTTTCCTTCACCGTTTTGAGAGCATTGGTAATGAAATAAATTACACAAATCAAAGCGCCTGACAGGCTTCGAACCTACGAACCTGCAACTCGTAAGTCGCGATCTCTGGTTTACCAGAGGGCCACCATTACTTTCTTAAATTAAAAGGAATAAAGAAAAACGAGACAGATCATTAATCAACACAGCCCTGTAGGGAGCTGTGTTGATTGAGAGAGAGGTAGATCAAAGGTACCTATTTGTATGTACTTACTGATTATGTCTATTACGTTATTATAATATTATGTATAGATTGTTATATGGATGTATATCTGGACAATAATCGATTTTATTTAATTAAAAGAACAAGACTTAGAGTAGAAGCGCCTGGTTGAATATAGGGGCTTCAATTTATACGTTCTTCAAACCAAGCAACACATTAAAATAGAAATTGGAAACAGAGGTAAAAAGTAGAACTGCTGAATCGTTTCCAATTACGGAATAAATTGTATCAAGCAAAAATAATAAATTATGCTAAAATAAACCAACAAAGTACACAGGGTGTTTATCTAGCGATCGAAACAAAAACAAATCAGGAAAATGGAACGTGCTATAAATGAATGCCCAATGGAAAACCAAGCATAGCCAATCGGCCTGATTGCGTAAGAATGGCGATGTTTACATTTCTCTCAGAGAAATACCATAGGTTATTTACTTTGTTTATTTTCGCCGTTTCTCCTACGTCATATCAAATTATCCCGCTGTCAGATATCGCGAAATGGATTTTTGGTTGTCAGAATCGGGGAACATTTTCGCTGAAGTATCCCATTTGTTGTAGACCGTGTTACAAAAAGGTTTGGTAAGCGTTTAATAGGTTATCGACCGGCTTATTTGGTCCTACACTAGGCCCCTAGGGGTAAGCTGCTGATATTGGTGGAAAAAAACGGAGCAGTGTGTAACTTTAGTTTTATGACCGTTTATTCTATTGACAGATATGTGTTTCTGCGTTGGGTAACGAAAGGACAAAATATGGAAAAGGCTTTATTCAGTATTTGTATTGTATCGGGTTTCATATTCATCTAAACTAATAAAGAGAAAGATTTGATGTTTTGTTTGTTACGCTTTCACGCTAAAACCACTGAACGGGTTTGGATGAAATTTGGCTTAGGGGTAGTCCATGACTCTGATTAGGACATAGGATACTTTTTGTTCCGATATTCCCACGGGATCGGGACTTATGTGGGCGAAACCTCGGATCGCTGCTATATCATTAATAAATTAGTTTCAGAGGTACCTTTTACTTATTTTGGTACCCAACCCACGTCAAGCGAACTCCTAGAAACTGTCTTCCTCGTAAGCACTTAACGGTTTTCACGATATTTTTCAACAACCTTCTTTTGGACACCAGCGTGCCTGTACGAAATTTGTCGGGATAATTAATTCACGGCTAGAAATCTCTGCAAGCCAACTCACCATCCATACAAAGCCCAGATGCTCACTAGTCCACTAAGCACAAGTTTTCGTCCAAACCACCAACATTCGGCGAACTCGCCACACGTATTTCAACGTCCAACGTACAATTATTCTACCGTCCAGAAATGATTAAACTCAGCAAGTAGGAAGGAGACTTTGCACAAAAGGTTGGCACCACTGTTCCCAACAATAATTGGTTTTCGGACCGCGTCGAGAAATTCAAAGTGTGCGGCTATAACGGTTTAACAGACGGCTATGTCAAGGCTACGTGAGACAGTTTGTTTGTTCGTTAACTTTCCAACGTTTAATAGGAACTGTCTTAATCTGTCGCCTTGAGTTCTGAAGTTTGGGTTTTCGTGCTGGTTTTAATCTAAAGTTAATATGCGTCGGGTTTTGTTTCAATTTAATATTTTGTGGACATTAAATTTTAATTTACTGGCTGTAAGCTCAAGAAGAGTCGAATTGAAGAGTCAATTCCTTCCTCCTCCTATGGGTCCTGTTTGTTATTTAAAAAAAAATGTTTTCCTTTGCACAAAAAATCATTAGCATAATTAGAAGCACGTGATTCAGAACATCAATGATATCCCGACAGTATAATAGATGCTAAAAATATAATTATTTATATTACAAAAAAAATTACGAAAACTATGGTTTTCATTTCAATTTAAGAAATACACTATGTGTATATATATCCATAAGTTTTCCCAATTTCTCATGCCAATGTATTATAACACGTATTTTTAAACAAATCTCCTTTTAACCATTATTATGACCAAACCGTCAACGTAGATATACCTACGTACTACAAAATACGCCAGAGAGAATCATGAAGCAAACCGGCACGCTCAAATTAGCCGAATTAATTTTGATCCCCGAAGAATTTAATACAGAATCCATCCGGAGGCATTCTCGTTCTATAATTACGACGAACCAGATGAAATTTATGAAGTGAAATTTCTGCGACCCTGTTCCGGGGAATAGTGATGGTTGATTCCGGGATTTCCAACGGATTTTTAGGTCCTGCCATTCAGTTTTGAGGCTTTCCGCTGCGGTGGAATTCCAATTTTTGACGGCATGTCGTGGTATTTTTAACCGACTTCAAAAAAGGAGGAGGAGGTTCTCAATTCGACTGTATTTTTTTTTGTGTTTGTTACCTCAGAACTCCGTTATTTATTTATAAGCCGATTAGCAAAATTATTTTTTTATTTGGAAGGATATACTTTCAGATTAGTCCCATAGAAATTTCATCAAAAACGGCCCTGTAGTTTGCTTTTTAAACCAAAATTACTGGTAAAAATTACAACTTAAAAGTGAAAAATAAAAACGTTTTGCAAAAAAAACAACCGACTTCCAAAAAAGAAACTATTAAAGTAAGAAATTAAAGTTATTTTTCACTTTGTAGTGTATTTTTTGGAAGTCGGTTGTCAAAAAGTCTTAAAAGTCGAAAAAGTCTTTTCAGTCTTGTTGCCGTAGGTACATAGGTATGGTCTGTAGTGCTGGGAAAAAAATAACGACGCGCTAATTTAGAAAGCAGTGGTGGCCCAGTGGTAACGACTGCGACTTATGAGTTGCAGGTCGTAGGTTCGAACCCAGTCAGGCGCTTTACTTTGTGTAAATTATTTCATCACCACTGCTCTCAAAACGGTGAAGGAAAACAACGTGAGGAAACCGGCATGTCCTAGAACCAAAAATTCGAAGAGATAATATGACATCTACCAACCCGCACTGGGCCCGCGTGGTGGATTACGGCCCACTCCCTGTCACCGAGAGGAGGCCTGTGTCCCAGCAGTGGGAACACTAGGCTGATTATGTTATGTAATTTAGATCTAGACACGTTAAAAAAGATACCGCATTAAAAAAAAAAAATTACCAGATTCCTGAACTTGATTTTCTACGAGTATTACGAACTTACCTTGAATTCCGCCCTCGATCGCCACGGTTATATTCTATATTGGTCCTGACAACGCTATTGCGGACAAAGCCAGGGGTCTGATACCAGCAAATTGAATTCCAGTGCAGGCCGCTTCAGAAAATCTTCCTTGTTATGAAATCGTCAGGTAAGAACAAAATTTATCTTTCAACATTTATTTTTATTTGTTATGTATTTGCGTTCAAACGAGAGCTATTGGTGATTTATTCCAGAATTTATGGAATATTTTTCAATGAAGTGAATTTTACTTTTGAATTTTGGTCAGATGCTGCCTGAGTGAATTGTTTTGTTCTTTTGCAATGCCTGGATTTTATTGTATTTCGTGAACTGGTTGCTGCGGGTTTTTTTATTTCAATTTAATATTTTAAATATTAATATTGTCACTGCTACTATTTTACTTATTGCTACAAATTTTATTATTTTGAATTCCTTTTAAATATGATATTCTATGAATATCTACCTACTTGGCAATGTCATCTGCATATCAAAGAGAAAGTAGTTGAACAGCTGAAAATCTATTTAATCCACTCAAGTTATAATTTGCACGAAATTATTCTGCAAGTAGAAAATTAGATGGACGTGAAAATTCCAAAACTCTCTTACTTAGTGCCTCATAAAAATATAATTGCATTTCATAAATTCTTGTCTGCACTAAAGCATCCTTCACACGGGCGGCATTGTGCACCGAGATAACAAGATTTTCGCCTTTTCTTACAAATTTTGCTTAAAAGCAACGAACAGAATATTTCAGAGTTAATGAAAATTCCCGAATAACATCTTCCGCCTGTTTCTGTGCCACTATCTAAATTGAATAGCCTGCCGTTACCATTTGCACTGCCTTTAAGCCAACAGCTAGCTTTTTGAAACTGAACGAAATCCCCTTTACCCCTTTTTTTCGTGTTGCGACAACAATATGGTGCATGTTTGCATGTTTAGTGCAATTTCGGTGTTTATTTTTCCAGTATTTGTTTAACAGATGGATTAACCAATATGGTTCACAATGACTGCATTTTAAATTACTAAAATGTAGTGTAAAATTAACAATGTGCTTAACAGGGAATATTATGAATCCTCTTAAAAATTTCCTTTTTTTGTCACTTTCGAATTGTTGTCCACCTGGAACACTGTTTTAAAGACTAAGAAATTAAGGTGGTGACCACCTTAATGCAATGCCCACTTCGGTTTAGCTTTTAGACCGGACTACCACCATTCTCCAATGTCGAATTGCCAATTTAAAAAAAATGAGTTAGGTACTTACCTACATATTGAATTTATTCCAATTAAAAGTTTCATTCGACTGATGTAATCCTCCATCGCGATACTGATATCGCGAAGTAGGATACGTCAGTCGTTATTTGAACACCAACATACACTCAATAATTCTCTGACTGCACAATCTGCAATAGGTACATACGCTAAAGTATAGACGTTTCTACGTAACATTTTTGTCCCTACTTATACTATAAACAGAGCTTTATGAGCATCATTGAAAGAGAATCAAAGTTTTCCTAAGATTTTAAGAGTTTGAAGAACTCTCTAAGAAAATAAACTTTAGACTCATTAACGTTAGTCCACAAAATGTAAGGGAAACATCCGCGATTATATCACAAAGACGGAGTTCGTATGTTTTTGAGTTAACTTTAGGGTTAATTGATTCGAAAAGTTTGCGTGTTATAATTACGGTTGGTTGTCTCAGGAGATGTGAGGAGGTTGGGTGAATTAAAATGGAGTGTGTGTTTTGTAAGCCATACAATTTTGTTCTTTCGGTAACTAGCCTGAAGGTATAGATTTGTTTTTTAAGTGGATTTTTGATAGTCAACTGACAGACATCTAGAGCTTTTAAATAAAATAAATAAATAAATCGCCCATGGGTGATCTTGCTTGCAATAAAATATAGCACGTATTTAAAGATAGAAAAAATCATAGAGAGAAACAAAACCGATGCATGAAAAGCTCATCATCTGCCTTGCCTTTTCCCAACTACGTTGGGGTCAGCTTCCAGTCTAACCCGATGCAACTGAATACCAGTATTTTATATGAAGCGACTGCCTATCTGACCTGCACAACCCAGTTACTGAGTAATACGATACCCCTTGGTAAAACTAGTTGTCAGATTTTCGGGCTTCTGACGACCCGTAGCGACTGCCAAAGATCCACGGATGACAGCCGGGACCAACGGCTTAACGTGCTTTCCGAGGCACGAGTCTTGGAATGTAAAGATGGTCACCCATCCACGGACCAACCGCAGAAAGCATCATGCAATCAAAAACTGCTGCCCAAAATTATGCAATTACCCAATCTAACCAAAACAATGTTTATCAAAGCCTTTCTGTTATAGTACCGACTTCAAACGATTATAACCCACACAATCCTCCTAACTCTAAAATATAAATAAAAAAGGAACCCTGCCAAACTGCAGACCTCAAAAGCTAAAAAACTCTCACAATCGTGCACGATTCTCCCGCATGGTCGCATCTTACCCAACAAAAGCGATGTTTACTGAACTAAAGAGCCTCTGCATTTTTTAGCTTCCACGTCAGATGCACCTCATAATACATCTTTACCGACCTACTCGTATCCTGTAGAGTTTAAGAGTTCCGTAGTAAACTTCATGACGAAATAAGAGGTTTCTTTGTGATGTCTGTCTTTCTGTCATAAAAATATGAGTTGCAGTCGCAAAAAAAATCTATTACGAAACATTTGCTTTTGTAATTCTATGACTTTCGTCAGAATTGACATAGCTTTCCGGTAGTTTATGTCAATCCAATACATTTTTGAGCCGTAGTGGCTCAGTGGTTGTAGATTGTAGGTTCGAACCCCAACAGGCGCTTTACTTTGTGTAAATTATTTCATCACCACTGCTCTCAAAACGGTGAAAGAAAGCATCGTAAGGAAACCGGCATGTCCTTGAAACAAAACCTCGAAGACATGATGTGACATCTACCAACCCGCACTGGGCCCGCGTAGTAGATTACGGCTCACTCCCTCTCATCGTGAGGAGGCCTATGTCCTAGCCAGTGAGAATATTAAAGGCTGATTATGCAATATATTTTTGACTTACGAGTATCTATCATCGTTATCGCTAATAAACCAAGTCTTTGTTTAGGCCCTCCGTCGCAGAAATAAGTTTTTTTTTACCTAATGGCTCAAAATCGCTAGGACGCATTGAGCAATCGTGGAGATTTATACTCTTTCTCTCGTTGCGTATCGCAGGGTAAAGACCCCACACGTGGACACTAACATGCAAACTCGCAATAAGATATACCCATTCATCATACATATCAAAGGAATTATTGATTCATACATACATAATGGACATTAGCACACAATCTACTCGTACATTACACCGATATGCGTAAATTGCACAGTATCGCTCGTTTAACTATTAATTGGTGCAGTTCACATAATTGGATTAAGTTGTATTCAATTACGTTGCTCAAATTCTACGGGTACATTATTGCTAATTCAATTAGTTGCATATCAGTAAGTGTTATCCGATAACAAAGGGATGATGATTGTTGGTATTAGTCATAATAGATTGTTTCAGAAATATTTATAAAGGTAATTGTTTTTCGCTAAAATCGTAATCACGTCAACGCCGGTTGTCACTGAAAACCAGCGCTGTCTCGTATAGGGTCTTAGCATTATGCTGAGCGATTTTTTTTTGTGTTTGTGTTCTTTTTATGCGGCATGTTTATCGCAAATAAAGATATTTTTCTTTTCTTTCTTGAACGGTCTATAAGGATAATTTTCAGTTTCATAGGTTGGTGAATACATACATGAAACTTGTGAAAAGTTTCACTAAAAATTCCACACATATTCTCCGCCTCGTAACAGTACCCTAATTTCTAACATCAACACACTATCTATCGCAATCTGAATCATTTTGAAGGATATCGCTAATCCTTCATATGATCGAAGAAGTCAGACAGAAAGAAAGAAATAAAAAATGCGTTTATTGGCATTACACAAAATTAATCCACCTTAAAGTTGTCTGCTCACTAACGTAAATTACGCAATGAATGTTGTTGAACTGTCTAAATGAAGCCCATTGCTACTGATAGTGTCTTACTGATGAATCCCCCGCATAGCCTTCTTATCTGAGGTCACCAATAATACGTCCGTTAAGGTAGATGATAATATCCTCTTTAACTGTTCCTGGTAAACTGAGGAGCGGCTTGTTGCTAAGTAATAACAGCCGCACGGGTCGGTCGATCAGGTTAAGCTACGCTGGCCGCGGTTGGTCCGTGGATTGGTGACCATCTTCTTCACATACCAAGACCCCTCCGTGACTTGAAAAGCACGTTAAACCGTTGGTCCCAGCTGTTATTCATGGATCTTTGAGAGTTGTTACGGGTCGTCAGTAGCCCGAAACTCTGATTACCAGACTTACCAAGGGGTATCGTATTACCCAGTAACTGGTTGTGGAGGTGTAAAATACTGGTATTCAGCTGCATCCGGTTAGACTGGAAGCCAACCCCAACATAGTTAAGAAAAGACTTGGCAGATGATGAACTGTTCCTGGTAGCAATTAACGAGCATTTAATTAATAAAAGTATGGTTTAATTTTTAATTTTCAGGCACAAATTCGTTAATTAACCGCGGTCAACTCGGGGTGCATGTAATTAAAGATTAATTTGCTTGATAAGCGAAGCTGAGATTTAAGCGATGGAGCTCAAATATAATTTGTTTGATAAGTTAAGTGAAGATGTAAGCGATTAGGCACACAATTTGTTATTCTGCTCACGTCACGTCTGGACATTAGTGTGTGTGCTTTGGGGCGACTTAGTAAGTTTAGGACTTGGGCTATAATAATTTAACGTACCTAAGTATAAACGGTTACATAATCAGCCTATAATGTTCCCACTGCTGGGACACCGGCCTCCTCTCGGTGAGAGGGAGTGGGCCGTAATCCACCACGCAGGCCCAGTGCGGGTTGGCAGATGTCACATGTCTTCGAATTTCTGGTTCTAGGACATGTAGGTTTCCTCACGATGTTTTCCTTCACCGTTTTGAGAGATGGTGATGCAATAATTTACACAAAGTAAAGCGCCTGTCTGGGTTCGAACCTACGACCTGCAACTCGTATTCTAATATAATAACTCGTACTCGTCGGTTAGGTATAATAATTCCTGGATCTTAAAAGATTTCACATAACATAACATCCCGTTGGTTTTTGAAGAAGGTTTAGGCAGAGGTATATCTAAATTGCTCCCATATTTCGGCAGTTATATTTAAATCCCATGTAAAAAGAGCCTACCGTTTCTCCATTGTCTCCGGGCTGATCAATTTCTGAGTGTAAAACCCAATAACAATGTGTTAGATCCGGGACTTGAACCCAGGACCTTAAGCTTAGCAGTAGCGCTTACCAACCGCTATACCAATGACGCAGATATATAATATATGGAAATAATTACATAGTTATTTAATACATCATCATAATAATATCAGCCAGTCGTCAACCGCTGGCTGGAGATAGACTTACCCCAACATCGCTATAAAAAGAGGTCCTGCGCTTCCGGTATCCAGCGGATTCCCTCGATCATCACCAAGCCACTGGACCACTTTGTTGGGTCTACCCACATTGCGCCGTACGGTATTCAGTCGCCCACTCCTGACGGCCTATTTTGTAAAAATTTCACTGGCATTCCACATAATGCTAGGGATTGACACTATTGACAGCTCACTTCAAGCTCACTTAACTTAAATTTACACGATGAGATTTTTACAGAATAGACCGGCTGAACTTTTTTCTTAAGGTTTAAATTCAATTTAATGAGATTATTCAGAATTAAAATAATAAGTACGTAAATAACAGCTAATACCTAATTAATTAATAAAAATAACAAAATTATATCCTAACTTAACTAAAACTATTCACAAACTAAATTATGGCGTCGAAAAATTCATCCGCATAGCCTGGTAATATACCCAAGAGACTAGCAGCATTACCACGTTATATGGCAATGCTTAGCCAATGGCCAAGGTAAAAGGAATTTTCGTTTAGATCTGAAATCATGTTTATAAAGCATGTTAAAATAATTAAAAAAAGAAAGTGAGTGAAAAAAAGTGAAGAAAACATAACTCAGCAGCGTTGGTCGGCCAAAAGGTATATTTCTTACTCTTTTTCAACCATTAATTTAACAGAAAACTTGAGACTTTTCCTACAAATTCTCAAGTCAACAGCTTACCAACTCTTCTGGTACAAAAGTGCATCGTAACGACGTGAGCTAACGAGCGATCGTTACACCACGTGCGCTTGGCGATATTATCACGAAATAGATAGGTGCAGAAGGTCAACTCCATACAATGCACAAAAACTGGCACACATTTTTATGTGTGCCAGTACACACAACGCTACAAGGATATTTATTTATTATTATGTTTTATTATTTGTTTTATGGTTTTAATGAAATTCTTGATTTTAATTTATATTCATTTTAATTAATTTAAAGATGTACTTAAATGACTTTAAAGAATTTAAAAATGATTGCGATTTTAACTAATGAATTTATTTTGCAATTTGACTTTATATATTTCAGTTATTTAATTTTAGTTCTAATGGCATTATCGTGGCATGTATTTTAATCTTTGGTTACTAACATAATTTTTAAGTATACTAACATGACTATGGATCACTGTGTCTGACTTAAATAATAATAATAATAATAAATGTTTATTTCTCATCATTAAATAATAATAATAATTTGGTGCGTGGCTAAGTTTTCTGTAATAATTTCACAAATGTTTACCAGCAACAGACGAGACAACAACGAGAGCAGCCTCGACTTACGAATTGTAGATTGTGAGTTCGAACGCACTTTACTTTGTGTATTTAATTTCATCATCACTGCTCTCTGAACGGTGAAGGGAAACATCGCGAGGAAACCGGCATATCCTAGAACCCAAAACTCGAAGACATGTGACATCTGCCGACTTGCACACGGCCCGCGTGGTGGATCATGACCAACTCCCTCTCACAGAAAGGAGGCCTGTGTCCTAGCAGTCGGAACTTTTAATGGCTGATTATGCTTACCAACAACAAGCCCCTCTGACAATGTCATTCAGGTGCCAAAAGATCTTTGTTGCTTTCAAGACGTGTAGGTACGAACTGCGATCTTGGTCCATCTCGGTCGAATACCAGCCGTGGGTG
Source organism: Apamea epomidion (assembly GCA_947507525.1). NCBI lineage: Eukaryota > Metazoa > Arthropoda > Insecta > Lepidoptera > Noctuidae > Apamea > Apamea epomidion. The sequence continues at coordinate 13,636,952 of OX382237.1, forward strand.
CGCTTGCAATCACTGTATGTGAAGCGTGTTTATGTGTGATGTTTGCCAACAACGCGCCCCCTGTCAATATCATTCAGGCGCCAAAAGATCCTTATTGCGCTCAAGACGTCTACGTTTGGCGATCTCGGTCAAATGCCAGCAGGGTGCACTTGAACTAGCTGTATGTGAAGCGTGTCTGTGTGTGCGTGCATTTTGTTTCGTTGTATGGATTCAACCTTCTGTAGCTATTTATTTTGTGGTATTACTTTGCGGACAATGTCACATAACATCTGGTAAATGTTGGTGACGTAGGTAATGTCCGAACTCACCTAATGTAATTGCCAGAAGTTGTCACTGTATTTAAGATTTAGAGATGTGTGCTTTTGTTTAATTAGTATTTCTATCATAAATTCAACTCAAAACTCAACTCAAAGCATTTAAAAGTAAAAGTCATTTATTTCAAATGAACCAATCGCAGGCACTTTTAAATTGTCAAGGGGTCGTTCAGTCAGAAAAATGAAGATAGTTACCCAGTCCAAAGCGTACCGTAAACCAGGGTTACTTTGATCAATATTGAACTTTCAAGGTCCATATCTTTTAAATCGCTGGGTGTAAAAAAATATAAAAAATGTCCAGTGATAGGTGTTTTTCAAACTCGCGATTTCTGTAATAATAAGTGAAAAAATATGGCTTGACTTTGAGAACAAAAAAAAAAAACTGTCCGAACAAAGTTATACGTAGAAAATCTTATCTTACTTCTTACTATAATATTATAAACGCGAAAGTTTGTATGAATGGGTGGATGGCTCTTTCATGCAAAAATTACTGAACGGATTTGGATGAAATTTGGCACACAGATGGTTTATAACCAGAATTAACATGTAGGATACTTTTATCCCGATATTCCCACGGAGTCAAAACTTATGCGGGTGAAACAAAGGGCCGCAGCTAGTGCTTTGATAACTTTGTGTTTGTTACTTTGTTTTTTAATTATGCAATCAAATAGGGGTTTGTATTGCGTAATTACAAGGTCACCCCACGCAGTTGTGTAGCACAATTATTTAGTTATAAATAGAGAATAACAATATTAACATATTTAAATGAAAACCATTGGTGAATTCACAGTGTCATGAGGAAAGGATTCAACAGATCTTCAATATTGCTAACCTTGAAAAAAATTCGCGATTTTAAATGAAATGGAAGTTTCGATCAAAAATGGACAAGAAAAAATGTTTAACTAAATTGAAATAAGCCGTGGCAGATGACCAGTCCCTACGGATGGCGCCCGTTCACGAATATGACGTATGGATCAGCACTATCAGCAGGTCAACCATTTTGAAGGGAACTTAATGATCTAATACACATGCCACCACCAACGAGACATTTGAGTGAGCATGACATACGCTCAAAAAAGTGTGCATTCAGATTATCTAGACGACCGATGACACTCAAGTGCGGACCCTGGGTAGTTGAACATGGTAACTATTAGCAAATGTTTTTCAGTACGACAGGAGCTATTTTCTTCTATATACAGCGAAACAAGAATAATAACTTTTAACATAATGTACTACTCACAGTTATGTTCATTAATTCCTCCAGGTCAGAATAAGCATTCTGTTACCGTAAGGCGCTGGTCTGATTATTCCTTACGACACGTTTTATCCACAATCAGTACACAGACACAGCTCCAACTTTAACATAAGACTACGACGATTTAGTGACATCCAAGGGTTGAAAATTTTGCCCACATTGATTGTTATCATCTTTTCCTATAAACAATATACTTATAACACAGTTTAACTATAGAATGTATTGTATTTTATTAATAATATATTTTACTATGACAGCTTTGACAACGACGTTTAATACGTCGCCATGGCAACTTTCCTTTCAAATCCTTACCGGCCTATCTTTTTAGCTGATTATACATTCATACTTATCCAAAATTAATCATAGTCACTATCATATCTCAAATTCATATTTTCTACAGGATGTTATTCTACGAGTTGACATAATAAATCCACGCAATGCAAGGATCAGTTCCCGGTTCACCTCTAAAGCGAACACATTAAAGCCTGATACTCCAGGGCCACCTATTCCGGGAAAACCCACCGTACCTCTCTGCTCCGGTACCTGACGGAGCCTCCCTACGCCTCCGTCCTCCGTCCTCCGTGAAGGCCTCAACTACCAGTCGGACCGCCGGCGCCCCTCGCCGGAGCACTCTGAAGACCCTCCTATATTTATTGGGCCGCGCTTCATCCGAGGGTCGCCTCACCTGGCAGGCTGACAGCGGCCCTGCCATGGCTGCTCTCTCCTGCTGCCGTGCTGTGTCCTGCTCTGCTGCGTGGGCCGTCCTACGGGTGTCCTCCGTGCCGCACACGTACCCGCACCTGTCCTCACCTGCACTTGCACCTGCACCTGCACCTGGACCTGCACCTGCACCTGTCACCGGCAGGAGCCGGATCTTCACCTCAGCCTCCTCAACCCATCTCCATCTTTTGAATTTCTTGTAAATATATCTTTTGTTTCCTACCTCCCTTTCTTTAATTTAATTTTACTTTACCTTACCTTTACCTTATTTTACCTTTGACTTTAAAAGTTTAGCTTTAATACCACAAAATGCTTAGTAATGAAATAAGGCTTCATTCAAGAAAGCACTAGTACTGTTCTTCGTAGATTTTTATTGTTATTCCTTACATTAAAACTACAGTCCAGCCGTCGAAATAATGCGTTCCTGACACGTGAAGGCTAATTCTCGTAGTTTAAAACGTTCAAAATCTAGTCACAGTCTCATCTTGGCGACAAACGGCGACGGCACGGTTGGCGCAATGGTTAAGCGATTGACTCCTGCGCTGCGTGTCGCGGGTTCGATTCCGCACGGAACAAATATTTGTATGGCCTATAAGTAGTTGTTCCGGGTCTGGCTGTTTGTGTATGTGAGTTTAAATGTTTGTAAACGCACCAAATTCCTAGTGTAGGGCAACGTTTTACAAAAAAAAAATGTCAAAAACTTGTCAAAAATGTTGGAAAATTAGAGCAATTTTTGACAGATTGAGACTGAAAACCGACTGTAAACGTTCTTAACATTACGCTAGCTAATAAAGATTAAATTCGCAAAATGTTACACGAATTTCGTTTGTATGCAACTGACAGGTGTCAAGAACACATTTTCTTGTCGGTCGCACTGTAGGAGAAAAGTTTTATAACCAATCTCGTCAATCGAATCAATCTCCAGAATAAAGACGTTTCAAATATTCAAGTAATCAATGATTTGGTGTGATGTCGATAAATCTTTCGATTAATAAATGCGCTAATCAAATTGTTTCTATAAATATTGTGAATCACACTTTGGGGTTATATTATTTATAGACGTTTATAAACGGTCGCTTAACCGCCCGCCGCCGCCGCCGTGATTAGCGACCGTTTAATACATGTTTAACGTTTAAACATCTCTCAACTAATTGGACCTACAGAGCTATGGCGGCGCTCAAATTTTGTATACTTTAAAAATTTTGAGGTTTCTTTTTAAGAAAGACAAAGTTCACTCTCTAAGACGAGACGTTACGTGTCGAGTCGTGAGTTCGATCCCTGCGAAGTTCCGTATAAAAAAATATTAAAAATAGTTCTAATCATGTTTTTTGACATATTCTAAGTACTAAAGAGTAAAATCAAGTGTAACCTATAACTGAGACCATAACCAAGAAAAAAAATGAAGACATATAACTTTATAACAGTGACAACAAAGGAGTAGTAAACAAGTACAATAAAAGTGAATAAAGTGTTTATCTACAATTAATACATTTCGAGTAACAAACAACTTTTAACCAACATTAAAAAGTGAAAGAACAATCCTAAATAAGTGTTATTTTCGATACTCAAGTAAACAAAGAAACAGTGCAAAAATTTCCAATACATGAGTCATATTAACCGCCACTAGTTAATTCAAAAATCTGGAATCTACATTGAGGTGCATTATTTCGTCAGTTAACGTAACTGTGAGAATAGCTCTGTCAGTAATATAATAGGGGTTCAAGTATGAAATTGCCGTTTTATTATAATAGGTACTTCGAATTGACATAGAACCTTCATGGTTTGAGATTTTTGAGTGAAACTTTTTTCACATGGTACCTATGAAGTTCTTCTTTTAAAAAATGTGCAACATTCGATTATCGACTTTCAGTTGTTTTTTTATTCAGCTTAGACAAGAAAGATGGATACTTCGAATATTCGAGTTATTTTTTAATACGAGGTCCGACGCGGAACTAACGCGGCAGAAACAGCTCGCAATATCAATGTTGCGTTTGGAGAGGGGACTGCTAATGAACGCACCGTGCGATTTTGGTTTAAACGCTTTCGTGATGGAAACTTTGATTTGAAGAACGAGTCACGTGGAAGACCACCCACACAGGTGAATAACAATGAATTGAAAGAGATGGTGGAAGCCGATCTGAGCGGCATGGTTTAACGTTACCTTACCAACAATATTGACTCATTTGCGTCAAATAAAAAAAAATAAAAAAGTATGAGCAATTGGTGCCTCATGATTTGACTGATCTGCAGAAAGAAACGCGTGTTGAAACTTTTGTTGCCTTGTTGAATCGATACAGAAATGAAGGAATATTGGATCGAATTGTGACATGTGATGAAAAGAAGATTTTATACGATAACCGTAAGCAAAAAATGCAATGGCTGACCCCAGGTCAAACGCCGCAACAGTGTCCTAAAGCAAAGCTTACCAATAAAAAGGTAATGGTAAAACTGTTTGGTGGTCTCAGCATGGTGTTATTCACAATAGCTTTCTCCGATCTGGTCAAGCAAGAACGGCAGATGTCTACTGTGCCGAACTCCGAACAATGGTGGCAAAACTAGCAGTGAAACAGCCCCGACTCATAAATCGATCTTCACCATTATTGCTCCATGATAACGCGAGACCTCATACAGCACGAGAAACCGTTTTAACTCTACAGGAACTGCAATTAGAAACCATTCGTCACCCTCCATATTCGCTAGACCTTACTCCAACGGACTACCATTTTTTTCGTGATTTGGACAATTTTCTACGTGATAAAAAGTTTTCTTCTCAGGAGGCAGTACAAAATGCTTTCACACAGTTTGTCGAATCTAGATCACGAAAGCTCTATCGCAAAGGCATAAAAGACCTTCCTATTAAATGGCAGCAATGTATAGATAATAATGGTAATTATTTTGATTAAATAAATAAGTTAAATTAAAAAAAAAACGAATTTCAATTTTTCAGTACAAATCGGCAATTTCATACTTTAACCCCTAATATCTACACCTCAGCGAACGGTGTGGCTTAAGTTCGATCCCCACATCGCGTGATTCTTTTTGTAAGTTGTCTGGTATAGTTTCATAAATATGTCTATGGAAATAAACCACAACGTTACATTACGACGACGTAAGCAACTGTTTAGATCTAAGTCAATAGATTCGTTGAGCAATGATTCATCACTGGACAAAACAAATTCGGATATACACAGAAGTCTTGATCTATCAACGGGGGGTATAAGCAAAAATGAATTTGACGACATGAAGGTTGAAATACAACAACTAAAAGAACAGTTTGAACTAACACAGAATGAATTGGATAAGGTGATATGCGATAACAACGAACTCAAAGAAACAATATTACGACAGCAAATTTATATTAATACACTAAAAGATCTTTGTACCAGTCCTACACAGTCGCAAAGACAGAAATTATTATCTGCGAGAAAAAGATATAGACGTTCTATTACGGATAGTCAACGTGTTGTGTCATTAATCCAAGAACAGTCATCCAGCAACAATGAAAGAGACTGCATTGAGAACTCAAATATATTATTAGAGACACCTATTTCTGATAAATCACCTAGATCAGTGTCTGTACCCATATACGCCGATAAGCAAACGCAGACCGAAACATCTGTATCTACTGAATATAGCAATTACGCCGAAAACGAGATTAATAAACACAAGAAGACACTACAAGATCGTCGAGTGACAACAAAAGGCAGTAGAAAAAAAAGAAAGCTGTGCGTTCTCAGTAACTGCAACCACAGAGGACACTGGAAATATTGGAAGACACTTTCGGGCGACACTTTCAATTTTGTCATTACTTGTCACGTAATAGTAGTGTAAAAGACATTATTTCTAATATAGGTCATAAATTACAGAATTATAGTTTAGACGACTACTGTATTATTATGATTGGCGAGCAAGATTTTAAACGCACCGAGGAACCAATTGAAATGGTCAGGTTCATTAGAGAATCTCTTAAAACTGTAAGTAATACAAATGTTATTATATGCTGCCCTACTTATGTACAAGGGGCTCTGATACACAATTATAAAGTAGAAATGTTTAATAGATTACTTCATATGGACATAGAAAATCATAATTTTGCTTATTTTTTTGACAGTTGGACCTATCTGATGAAACATTCTCATATAACACGGGCAAACTTAACAAGCTCGGGCAAAAACGCATTTATGAAAATATATTCCGTCGCGTACTCATTGATATTGAGACCTATCCAAGTGAGTATGACTACAACTGTTACTGTGACTCTCCAAAATCACCAAAAAATACCCAAAAAAATATTTTTCGCCCCATTACTAAAAAGGTTGCTGGTAGTAAGGAAAATTCAATGGAAAAACAAAAATTTATACTATTACATCAAAACATAGCTGGGATCTTAAATAAAATTGATGTACTTGGCAAATCAGATTGGCGATATAGATTTTAATTTGTTTGAGCGAAACTTTTATAAAATCAGGTCATGAAAGTAATCTGGCTCTTACACACTACAACTTAGCTGCTAGTTACACAAGACAAGGTAAGAAACGCGGTGGAACGTGTTTTAGTGAAAAAAGGTCTAATTTTTAATCCGTTACCGATAACTGCTGAAATGGCCATCGAATTTTGCTTCGCATGCTGTGGTGTTGAAATATTGAGCCATAATTTAATTATAGTGTGCATTTATAGAATTCCAGATTCCGATGTGTTATTATTTTTTTTAAATCTTGAATTATTATTACGCAATATAACCCGCAAAGTTAAAAAAAAAATATTTTATGCGGAGATTGGAACATAGATATATTAAAAGATTACAAATATTCAAAAGAACTAATATCAATACTTAACAATTATAATATATCACTACATGTTAAGATGCCTCCTAGAAAAAATACTAGCATAGATCAAATCGCTAGTAATGTTCCCACACTTGACATGAAATGCAGTATACATAATTTAGCTCTCTCCGATCAAGTTACCGGACAATCGTTAACTTTTTACGTTCCAAGAGATGAATAATAATAAATCAAAAACTATACAATTCTGGTATGAAACGAAAAGAGATTACGACAAGAGCAACATAACAAAGTTTTTAGATTGTTTAGCAGCCTTAAGTTTTAGTGAAATGTACGAGGAGACAGACTGCAATAAAGCATTTAATATATTCCACGACTTGTTCACGCTCTTTTATAAATTGTGTTTTCCCGAAATACTCATCAAAAAAACCAATAAGCCTATTAAAAACAAATGGCTTAGTAGAGGTTTAAAAATGTCATGTATAAAGAAGAGAGCTTTATATTACGCATATCAACACGATGCTATAAGTAAATGCTACCACAAGAAAAAATACCGCAATTACGCTAAGATCTTAAAAAAATGCATATCAAAATCACAGCAGATAAACAACAACAATTTTTTAAATAATGCTAAAAATAAATGTAAAGCGGCATGGTCAATCATAAAAAATAACTCAAACAAACCAAATAACAACAACTACTTACATGAATTAATAATCTGTGAAAAAAAAAAAAAACTAATCCTTATGCCATATGTAACCAATTTAGTGACTATTTTATCGAACTGACACAAAAATCTAACAATAATAATTATAACGTAAATAACATTGACATTGGCAATAACCCAAATACTTTATTTATGACTCCTGTAAATGAAATTGACATTATTAAATTAATTCATTCATTAAATAACACCAATTCTACTGGACATGATGAAGTAACCACTACAATAATTAAATTAAGTGCAAAAATTATAGCATCCCCACTTGCTTACCTAATAAATCTCTCATTTGAAGAAGGTATTTTCCCAACGAAACTTAAAGAGTCTATAATTAAACCATTATACAAAAAGGGTAACTGTTCTGATATGGGTAATTATAGGCCCATCACACATCTTTGCTAAGATTTTTGAAAAAGCAATGCATGACAGAATAAATAGCTTTGTAACTAAATATAACTTGATTGTGGAGACTCAGTTTGGCTTTAGAAAAAACTGTTCAACAACTCTAGCCTGTTTCTCCTTAGTGAGATTAATCACTGAGGCTCTTAATAAAAAAATGTCTGCATTGTCGGTATTCCTAGACATGAGCAAGGCATTTGATTTTGTCTCACATAAACGACTACTCCACAAACTGGAGAAGTATGGAATAAGAGGCAAGGCGCACGATTGGCTAAAAGCTATTTGTCTGATCGCCAACAGAGAACTGTTATTTCTAGAGTAGAAAAAAATACTAGTAAAACATATTGCTCAGAATTAAAAGTTAATCATTCTGGCGTTCCACAGGGAAGCATACTAGGTCCGCCACTATTTTTATTATATTTAAATGACCTCATTAAATGCCTAAAATGTGAATGTATTCAATTTGCTGACGATACAACATTGACGATAAAATGTTCCAACAAAACTGACTTAGAAATTGACACTAATACTGAATTAATTAATGTAATAAACTGGTTAGCGGACAATAATCTTCATGTTAATATTAATAAAACCAAAGTAGTACAATTTCAAATAAGCAACATGTCAGCTACACCAACAATAATTCGACATGACACTACAATTTTACAACCGGAACCATCGGCTTTATTTTTGGGTATAATAATTGACAACAAACTGAATTGGAAGGAACATGTGGAAAGAGTATGCAGTAAGCTTGATTAGTTTGTATATGCTCTTCGCAAGTTGAGACTAGTGTCCAGTAAAAAAACAGTCCTAAATGCATATCATGGTTATGTTTCATCAGTATTACGTTACGGTCTAGTTGTATGGGGTAATTCAGTGGACGTGGACAGAGCGTTTAAAGTACAAAAAAAATGTATCCGAGCCATGAGTGGAGCAGAATATTTAGACCATTGCAGACCATTATTTAGAGAATTAAATATTCTCCCACTCCCGTGTCTGTATATTTTTGAGGTTTGTTTATTTGTTAAAAAGTACCCTCATTTTTTTTCATTGAATGAACAAGTCTCGGAAAGATTGAATAAAAAAAATGCTGGCAAACTGTTGGTTCCTTCTCAGAGACTGCATCTCTATAGTAGAAATGCCAGTGGTATGACGATCAAAATTTATAATAAATTACCATCTGCGTTCAGAATGTTACCAATAGATAAATTTAAATGTAAAATTTTTGCTTGGCTATTAGAGATGTGCCTTTATTCAGTTAATGAATTTTTGAATCATGATTTTTGACATTGTAATGAATATTCTATGTTATTAGTATTTTGGACATAACATTGTTTATTTTGACATTTTAATTATATTTCCTGACATTGAAATTAATCTTAATATCACTGTATTACTTTGACTGAAGAACTTGTATTTTGGACATAACAAATTAATTTTTATTTTACTTTTTGACATTTTAATTAATTTAGTGATGATTTGAATGTGCTTAACTTTTTTTTTATATTTCTACGCCAGGAATGGTAGTATATGTGGAACATTATTAGTGTAAGATCTCAAAATACCATATACTTGAAAATACATAAATTATTATTATTATTATTATTAACTTTAGGCGATTTTTATTAAAAAAGGGTTTAAATCGTGAATAAAGTCTTTTATTACCATATCACCACCAAACAAACAAAATATTTTATTCCCCACACAAACAGGTAAGGCAGTGTGGCAAACGTGAAAATTGCAATATATCCTTGGACAGGAAACCCCTGTCGTAGCAAGAAACGTTTCTAGTGTAACTAGCGTTCCAGCTAGCTGTATCCAGGGTTGCCATCCTCAACACGTTCGGCTAAGAAATGTTTGGAATGGTAGTTGGAGTTATGCTGAATAGTTTAAGTTAACTGTACATAATTTAATTAAAGAGCGGGGTTTGTTAGCGGTTTTCATGATCCTAATTTATATTATTTTAATTTTATTTTTGAATACGTATTTGATCTATAAATATTCGCGTCGATTTTCAATAGCAAAAAATTTAATATTATTGTATGTTGTGGTTCAATCTTATAAATTTAACGTATTTATTTGAAAAAGTGGTCTCTAGCCATCGTAGGCCGATCTTGAGACCTGAACACACGATACAGATTTCAACGAGGTCAGAAAATAGATCTTATGGTATAACTGACCAAGAAGTAGCCGGTGTGACTCACATAATTTACCCAAATTATGCCTTTTACGAGCTACCGAATTCAACAGTTAAAAAAAATGTTACATAATTTAATTTCTTCAATAAAAATAAAATACTTGCCAATAATTCGTCCTTACTTTTTTCTCAACATTTCCAGTGCACCACCTTCTTTCACTATATGGCATCCTTACCGCTATTCCACTGAGCTGTATACCAAATGAGGTCGTGTTTTATTCCAAACAACCCGACGGTAGTTTTGTTCAAGCATACTCTGGACGATTGTCGACTTGAATGTAGCTATATTCGCGCTAATTTTTACTACTGTTTTTATTTTTATCACGTGTGTGGGCATCATCATACGGTCCCTGGAGATAACGGCGGTATTCCAGTAACTAAGACTGTAGGGAGATGATTTTTTAAAACTATATTCACAAATATACAGTCTTATAGTAAAAATAAAATGTGACGTTTTTGATAATAGATCCTAACAATCCGTTGGATGAGTCATGAGATTTTTATTTTATTCTATTCGGGAAACTTACAGCTAGTTAATACAGTAATAATAATAATAATAATAATAATCTTTATTTAAACAAAATGCTTCATAAACAATTAATTGTGTTTGGAGCCTCCTTTTAGGCAAACAATGCCTGTGTTAGGAGACTCCGCTCCTCCATATCTTAGATATAAGTTACATAATATTACAGCATATTGTTATTATTTAATCTAATAACTAGAGTATGTATCATGTGAAGCGTTGTGTGCATTAGTTAAGTGTGCCGCTAGTGTAAGATGTAGTGTGGTTTGGTGTGAGCTGATGAGATGTGCGGTGTGGTGTGTGGTGTGGTGCAGTGTAGTGAGGTGTGGTGTGGTGTGGTTTGGTGTGGGGTGTGGTTTAGTGTGGTGTGGTGAGGTGTAGTATAGTGTGTGGTGTAGAGTGAGTTGTATTACGTTACGGTGTGTGATTATATTACTCATGATAAACCAGGAGAGCTTCCGTATCCTCATAACTAAGATACCTAATCCAATTTGTTATAATTTTTTTACAGTCGTGATTGTTTTTATTGTGTACATATATGTTTTTATTAATCCTGTTGTATATTTGAGCTGAAAGATGGTAAAATTGTCTGCTACTAAATTTGGTTTTACATTGGGGAACAACTGCAATAATATCCTTTCTCCTTTTGTGTTTCTTATTCATACAATAAGGGAGGGTTTTATGTTTTTTTAGAACCGTTTGGGTTATGTACAGTTTTCTGACTGAGAGTAAGTTGCTGATTTCGTATAGGTTTATAGTAGAATATCTTTTATTTTTAAAATACATAACCTTTATAAGTGCTCGTTGACCACGTTCCACGTCCAAAAATCTAGTTTTAGCTGCGCCACCCCAAATGGGGATACAATATAGAAGGACGGACTGTACTAGAGCAAAATAGATTTCGTTAAGGAGGTTTCTAGGTCGCTTATCACTACTCAACATTTTAGTTGGGGCCACGTGTCTTAGTGTTTTGAAGATCCAAGTAAGCTTTCTAACCCTGGCAGTCACCTGCTCAAGATGAGGGTACCAAGACAGAAACTGGTCAAGCATCACGCCCAAGTATTTCGTCTTAGAGACTCTATTTAGGCATGTGCAGTTACAGCCTATGCTGTTTATATTTCCGCATGTGTGTACCCTCAAATTTAGGTCTTCATTAGGCTGTGTCCGGTTACTAACACTGAAACATAGGTAGTTAGTCTTGGTGGTGTTTAATGTTAGTAAATTGATTTTCAGCCATTCAGCTGCGTGGGCAATACCTACCTCTGCACTCAGTTTAACATCTTGCCAAGAATTACCACCAAATACAATAGCAGTATCATCGGCGTATGCAAATACCCTGGCGTTTGTTAATTTAATATTGCACAAATCATTGATATATATTAAAAACAAGGTAGGACCTAAAATACTGCCCTGTGGTACGCCGTAAGTTACTTCTGCTTCGTCACTAGTGTATTGTCCTATTTTTACTTTTTGCTTTCTGCTAGAAAGGTAATCCCTGAGCAGGCTGAGTGCAGTACCTCTTATTCCGACTTTTTCTAATTTGTTCACTAGGATAGGGACAGAGACGGTGTCAAAAGCTTTTTTGAGGTCTAGGAAAATGGATAGGCACTTGTTTCCCTTGTCAAGATGCTCGATTATATGAGAAGTTAATGCAGTTACAGCATCTTCGGTACTTACAGCCTGTCTGAAGCCAAATTGTGAAAGAGATAGTAAGTTGAATTTGTTTAGAAATTTAGTGAGTCTAGAATTAATAATCTTTTCGAGAACTTTAGATATGGCTGGTAAGACAGAGATAGGTCTATAATTATTGACATCGTCTCTGTCCCCTCCCTTGTGTACTGGGGTTATGATAGACTGTTTTAGGGGAGCCGGGAAGACGCCTTGCTGGAGACAGAGATTTGCAAGGTGGGTTATCACAGGAACGACTTCCTTTCTTACAAACTTTAAGAGTTTTGTTGAAATGTTGTCCCAGCCCGGGGCACTGTCAGATTTTAAATTCGTTAATATATCGTTCACTTCAGTTTCGTCAGTGTCAATAAGTACGAAAGTGTTTAGCGGAGATGTATCTGGGTGAACAGGGATATGGACATTATTTAAAGTTGGGTGAATTTGACAGGCTAGATGTTTTCCAATGTTAGCGAAGTAAGTATTAATATAATTTATCGAGTCATGATAGGTAGGTTTTACGTTTAACAATTCTAAGTTTTGACTTTTTATTTTATTAGAATATGTGATATTTTTTATGTTATTCCATAGTATTTTATTTTCAGTTACAGATTTTGCAAGTAAGTCTCGTTCATATTTCCTTTTTAATTTTTTAATTAAATTGTTACAGTAATTCCTCTATCTAGTATAAGTGATTTTTAGTATTTCATTGTAGGGGTCATTGCGACTCTGTTTCTGTAGGTGATTTCGGTTCCTAATACAGCGTAGTATACCGATAGTGATCCATGGTTTGATGATCCTTTTGCTATTCGGAACTTTTTTCGTGATCGTGTTTACAGTTATAATAGAAGTTAAGGTATTTATAAAGCTAATAATTAATAAGTCTGGGTCATCACAAAATAATAGATCAGATAATTTCTTCTCCTGTAGATCTTTCAGAGCTTGCTCGTAATTTAGTGTAGTCGTAGTTTTGTTTGCCGTATCGATATTTTTTTATTTAGTTAGAGATAGGAATGTGGTGTGATGGTCAGTGATAGTTGAGTGTAAGACAGCAATAGATGCAGAGAACTTCTTTTTGTTTATATTTAACATGAAGTGGTCAAGGCAGTTTTGTTCCCTGGTGGCAAGTGTGTGTCCAGGCAGTATACCGAAATGGGATAACATGTTTAGGTAACTAACTCTATTCTTGCGATCTTGGGATGATTCAGTCTCTCTAGCTATAATGTTGATGTTTATATCTCCAGCTATAATAGTGTTTTTATGTGATGATTTCATGTTAAGTTGTGTGCTAAGAGAGTCAGTGAATCCATCAATATTAGAGTTTGAAGGTGAGCGGTATATACAATACACATCACAACCCAAGATATCCAGCCGTAGACAGGACGCTTGTTCGAGCTGTATTTCCTCAACTTTGTGCTTTAGGGAACATTTAACATATACAACCACCCCATCGTTCTGGTTAAGTTGTCGAGTTGTCATATAAGAGTGGTAATTGTGTAGTTGCGGAATAGGTTTGTTAGAGCTTAATCTGCATTCCGTCAGGATAATGATATCTAGTTCGAGGTTAAGTATGGACAGATTGATAATAAAATCGTCAAAGTTACGATATATACTTCTTATATTTTGAGATATGATAGTAAAGTCATTTTTTTTATTATAACGTGATCGTGGAGTTCTGAGTAATCGCAAGTGATGGAACGAGCAATTTCAATGTTGTCTAACTCAGATACAGTTTGTAAAATATTATCCATTAAAACATATTGAATCCAGGAAGAATAATTGCATCAAGCAGGTGTATATTTCAATATAAAATAATATAGATAGTAGAATACTACTTACTGTAATTAAGATTGTAATATGAGTTTTGGGTGAGGAATATGTTTTTGTTGTGTAAATTCTGGTGTTTGAGTAAAGGAATGGGTGTATATATTGTAGATATGTGATAAAAGTTTGTGCGTTTGTATGTGTGGATATGATAAGGTTGAGTACTGAGTGAATATGGGTATAAATGACGTAAACAAAAAAACTTAAAGAACAAAGCAAAACATTGCAGGAAATTTGGCAAAACAAATCCAAATGTAGATTAACAGGCACACCTAGTCTAAGCAATAAAATTACTAATTTAACAGTAACATGAAATTTAACTATAGAACTACAGGATACTAGTCATTTTTCCAGCAAAAGTTTGTGTACCTGGTCTTCACTTCTGATAACTATTGTTGGGGAATTTTCATCCTTCTTAGCATAGACTTTGCCGTACGCTGTCCAGCAAAACTTGTAGCTTCCAGACTTGGTTAATTCACGAGCCAGGAAGTGGAGACGGGAGCCTTTGGCGGTTAGATGTTCTGATATAAATACTGGAACATCTTCTTGGGTTTTAAAGCCCATATGTTTACACGATAATTTGTTTTTATACCTCATATTAAATGCCTTTGCCATTTTCAGAATCTCAGTCTTCAAGATCGTGGAGCCCGTTTCTACGACAATAGGCGTGTTTTGTTTATCTGCTGATTTTCCGCGTACTCTATAAATGTCTTTTATATCGTATTTTTTAATGCTGCACTCCATGTTTTGGAAAAGACACATGGTCATTTCAATAAGATCTTCTTTATTCTCATCTTTTTTTCTAGGTACGTTTTTAATTACCAGATTACTTTTTCGGCTTCCAGTTTGCAGCTCTTCAATTTTATTTTCTAGGATAGTGATATATGTATTATCTTCTCTAGTCTGTCTTTCAAGCTGGGCAATTTTCTCTCGTAACTCCTCGTTTTGTGCAGTAAGAAAGTAATTGAACTTTCTATATTGATATTAGATTGTTGAATCTCCTGCAATGTTGTGTTCATGATTTGTATATCTTTCCCCTGTTTATCAGTGAAGGTCGATAACATTTTTTTCATTTCCTCTTTAAATTCATCTAGTTGTTGCCCAATAGAAACCTCCATGTACTCCCTGCCCCTTTTAGCACGCTGAGATACAAAGTTTGGTGGTGGTGTTTTATCCATACCCGCACTGCTAATTTCCGTATCCGATAACGATTTGTTCATCAGTGAATTCATATAAGTGAGAAGCAAATAAGATCTTATGAGGGGCAAAAACACCAGCTGCACGCTGCTTACCCCGTATAAGCGCCGTCGCGGGCGTGTAGCAGTGTTTCGGCCGCGGGCAGCACGGGGTAATCTTATTGTGACCAGAGATGTGAGTCACTGCGCGCCGCCACTAGCCGTAGCGTAAGTACGTGAGGGAGCGACTTGCGTAGGCGCAGCGGTGAGAGGATGTGTCCTTGAGCGTAAGCTATGCTGTCACAGTTGAAGACTGTGTTCTTAAATAATATGCCATTGAAGGCAATTTACAAGTTTCCACTGATAAATGAAAAAAAGGGTCGGTACAAGATACCTATAACCTAAATTATTAAATAAATAGTACACGATCGACTAAGGGCTGATTGTTCCATCGCTAGATAACTTATTCGAGGAATAAAATTGACGTTTGACAGTTTTTGTATGAAATAACTGTCAAAATTATTCTTCGAATAAAGTTGTCAGATGATTGAATAATTAGCCTTAATACAAACTAAAAATCATTTAGACGCAAACAATTACTTCTCCGTAAAGAAGCTTTTCGCCAACAAACAAGCTGGCTGATAATCTAGTTGAAAACAGGAAAACCGCTAGTGATTATCTCTTCTTCTTAGTTTCGCTAGCACAACAGTATTTCAAATCTTGTTGGCCGTTATCTTCGCCCATTCCACGGCGAGTAATAATGAAATCTATAAGTCAAACTTTTCACATACTTATTAGGTATATTAACTTATATAATATAACTAATAACGTGAAAGTTTGTATGGATGGATGGAAGGATGAATGGATGTTTGTTACCCTTTCACGTAAAAACTACTGAATGGATTTGGATGAAATTTGGCACACATATGTTTTATAACCAGGATTGACATATAGGATACTATTTATCCTAATATTCCCACGGGATCGAATCCTATGCGGGTGAAATCGCGGGGCGCAGCTAGTTGGGTATAATTGACCGCATAACCCTCCACACAACTTAGGGTGTCTATGTATCTTGCACGTTGTATTGTAAACGACATAGTCTATGTAACAGCTACAGTCCGGTCGTCGAAAAAATGCGTTCCTGACACCTGTCAGTTTGACAATAAAATTCTAGTAGCTAATAAAGATCGAATTCGCAAAACACGCGTTCGTTTATATGAAACTGACAGGGGTCAAGAACGCTCTCGCTTGGCGGCCGCACTATAGGTAGTTTCAAACTTAATAAGTTTCAATTTACTGGTAATTTGTTGAAAGTGGTAAATCGAATAATAGATTGTCTACACGTCAATAGGCCGTCTGTCGACTTCTGAATTAACAGAATTAATACTTACACCAAATATTTCAGTATTTTACCCCATGATCCATGATTTAAATGTAGAAATCCCTCGGATTGTAAGCCTTTCATTAACTACCTGCCACTTTGTATTTATTTTGTTGCAACTTTTAATCTCGACATGTTATTATGCCGCGAGTTGTTATGGTTCAGGGCACATGTTGGCTGCATATAAAAGTCCCTTGCCGGTAAATTATAATATGACTCGGGCTATCAAAATTGTGGAATAAACTTTTGAATTGCTATAATTCAGAATGATTAAGGTCCGGCTACATTGAGGTGAATCCCACGCGGGAAGCGGGGCGCGACTGCGTGGATCGATTGGTTTAATGATTAAGTGCGCGTACGCATGAGCAAAATGCGTCAACAAAAAGGCAACTGCCGCCGTCGACAACATGCCGCAACATGCTGCTCGAATACACGAGCGCCATGTTGTAGACGGCTGTCGCTGACACGCGTTGACAACAGCCGTCGACACTCATCGACGGCCACAGTTGCCTCTGCCATTGACGCGTGTCGCTCGTATATATGACCACTAAGAAGTCACGCGACTATTCAGGTAATTTTGAACCTCCATACAAGTTAGTTAACACAATCGATGCGAGCAAATATTTTCCCGCATCCCGCGCGGAATTCGCCTCAGTTTGGCCAGATCTTCATGCTGGTAGAAGGATCAAAGCCACGTCGAGAGACGACGAGCCTTGCAGTGATCTACTATGTAGCTTATTCGAAGTCTATGGTCTCAAAGCTACCTTTTGGGAAGAAGGATTATTTACCAGTAAACTGATATACCTACGTCGAAAAGAAGAATCTTGTATTCTTTCATGTTAATTCATTTCAAGTTCTGTCTTAACCAAATGCTGATGATGCGTAGAGTTTGTTCAGGTTCATGGTCTTTTTAGGGTACGATGGGACTGTCGTACGCATTGCGATCATAAAATCCTTAGTTAAAAAAGTTTTCTTTTTTTAAAATTCTTATGTAGTCTTTAGTGCCTACACAGTATCTCAAGTAGCTATTTCATTTACCTATAACTATACATAATCATTATTGTAATGATTTTGTCGAATGAATGAACAAAAAAATCTCACTTGCTATTTGCAAAGAGACAAAAGCTAGCATTTATAACGGAAATTGCAAAATAAACCTTAGTCACACTATCATCCGCAGTTAATAAAACCTTTCAAACTGCAATAAAATAGCCGAACCATAATTCACAAAATATACCAATACCACATTAAGGTGCCCCTCACGGTTCAACCCGCAATGAGATATTAATCTAACAGCTCTTAATCCGTGCCCTGTTATTAACCGTATAAACGAGCTCGCAAACTGGCCGTCATTTATCATTGAACTAGTTCCTGGTTTAACTCAATTATGTTGTTGAAGAAAAGGGTTATATTATGAATTATTGAAAGGTAAGTAATACATTCCTGGTCATATTATGAAGTACTAGTTGCGCCCCGCGGTTTCATCCGCATAAGTTTCGATCCCGTAAGAATATCGGGATTAAAAGTATCCTATTTGTTAACCCTAGTTATAAACCATCTGTGTGCCAAATTTCATCCAAATCCGTTCAGTAGTTTGTGCGTGAAAGAGTAACAAACATCCATCCATCCATCCACCCATCCATACAAACTTTTACGTGTATAGTATTACTAGGGTTAATTACATCATGACCAGTCCGAAAAAAGGATGGTGCTATCGGTCATGCATAGCTCCGTCTGTAACTCTTACTAGAATAATGCTGCTTTTCCACTAGATATTTATGTACTATGCTACATTGCTATGGATGCGTTTGATATCCAGCAATCATATTCATTGATCCACCTAGCATAGCACTGGTGGAAACAGGTTCAACTATTATATATTTTTATATGTAAGGATGCGTGCTATGGATGGGAGATAGGGTTGTGCGAGCGCGAGTGATGTAGCTATGTGCAGAGCAGAGTACCTACAGAAGGTGCGCGTTTGACACCGAAAGTAGACGTGCCATCGTGGAACCTCGTGGCAGCGCATCTTCACAGCACATCTTAGTCGCTCAGCTATACAACTTACCATTAGTGGAAACGGTCACTTAGTTTCGCAGCTGAGCTTTCACGTCCTCACAGCATATCTGCATAGCACATCTCTGGTGGAAAAGCAGCCTCATGATAGCATTATTTCTTCTCAGGGATCAGTCAGCTAGGAAATGCCGGCACCATCTAGTGTCTAAATATTGACCAACAAAATATTTCCGTGTATAAGTGTCCTCTAAGATCTACTTACAGGAATGAATATTTAATTTCACATTTCATTAAAACTTCATAATACGGAACCTAGCTGGATCAGTCGATATGTGATCTATCATATTTATCTGATTAGGCAAGTGATGGACTACAGTCCGGCCGTCGAGAGAATGCGTTCTCGACACCTGTCAGTTTCGTTACTAGCATTGTCGCACTGACAGGTGTCAGGATCGCGTTCTCTCGACGCGACGGTCGGATAGTAGTGGGTCGATAGACAACCCAAAGTTTCTGAAGTAACTAAAGAATGTCGTGTGTTTAATTCTTATTACTGTGCCCGATTGATTTCTCATGGTTCTCTGGCGCGTGGTCAAAATCGGAAGTAACACCATGTATCCACCATCTTGTTTGGTCAATACAGTATGTTGTTTGCTACTAACTACTGCTAAAAAACCGGCCAAGTGCGAGTCGGACTCGCGCACGAAGGGTCCCGTACCATTATCTATAAAAATCACGTCTGTTGTATGGAAAATCCCTTAAATATTTATTTTATTTTAATTTTATTATTTATTATTAAAGTAAAAATACAATTGAGTATTTTGTGAATATTTCAAGTGTTTAACGGTTGCCATTATTGATATCGAGCAAAAAAGGGCAAAAAAAATCGCGTTTGTTGTATGGCAGCTATCATTAAATATTTATTTTATTTTGTTTTTAGTATTTGTTGTTATAGTGGCAACAGAAATACATAATTTGTGAAAATTTCAACTGTCTAGCTATCACGGTTCTTGAAATACAGCCTGGTGACAGACACGCGGACGGACAGACAGCGAAGTCTTAGTAATAGGGTCCCGTTTTTACCCTATAGGTACGGAACCCAAAAAATCACAAAACATGTCCATAAAACGTGCCGTGTGCTTTTGAAACAGCTATGCATTTATCTTTCAGAACATGGAAATATTATATTTAAAAGCAGGAAAAAGGAAAAGAAGTCTTTGAAATAACGATAACAAATAAATACCTAAAATTACAAAACATGTGCACATCAATCATGATGCTAATCATAATGTACTCAGAGTAATGTAGAACATTTTACCATGACTAGAAATTGGGTTGAACCTACCTCCCCTACCTCTTGGACACGGGAAAAACTTATTATATCCATTATACATACGAACAATGGATGACCTCATTAAATCAGCGGGTTTCGGATACAACTACATTGGAAAACCCTTTGTTTTATTGGAAAAGTTTGAGTTATTTCGACTTTACTGTAAAGCTGATGTGGTTTAGACCATGGTTGGAAGGTAAACTATCCTGGAATGTATACAAGTTTGGCCTACATAACGGAGAGATGAGTCTGTCTTGCTATACGTATAATAAAGTTATCGTATAATATGTTTATACAGGGTGATTTTTTAAAGACCAGCCAAATTTAAGGATGTGGTACCGACCATCAAACTGAACAACCTTCTCCATGGGAAAAATAGCGTAATCGCGAAAATTTTATCAACTGTCCCATAGAAAACTTCAATACCTACTTGATCTAAATGTATGGGACGGCTGAATTTTTATTCGCGATTACGATGTTGGTCCCATGGAGAAAGTTGTTCAGTTTGATGGTCTGTACCACATCCTTAAATTTGGCTGGTCTTTAAAAGATCAGCCTGTATATATTATGGTTAAGCTAGCTAGTATACTGACGTATAACGGAGAGAAAACAAACAATCTTAGTTCATGAACTCAAGGAGAGTGCGTAGTGGACTGTATGTTTGCTTTTGCTGCTAGTCGAAACTCCTCTGGTTCCAGGACGGCGATAACTCTGTACCTGTTTCTGTAGCGGCTCGCTGGGGACTCCAGGAGAGGGTTTTGTATTTAAATAAACTGCATTTTTAGTATGTAAGATGAGATTGGGACTCATAATATCCTATTTCTTGGGGCCAAACGTGCATAGTGAGGTCTTGGACTTTACTGGTTGGTTGACTGGCTAGCGTGTCTCCTTTTATAATATTTTAAATTAAGCTAGCCAGTGGGCCATTGTGATTTGCACGATTTTGCTCGCGGCAAACTCGCGTCCAGGCTCGTCATGTTCGCGATTGGATATTTAGAGTTCCCGTTCTTTTTTTATAAATTTTTATACAGTTAAGTACATTTAACTCTAACTCGGTTCTACTTTAATTTAATTATGTGCAATACAGTTATTACACGACCTTTGACATATCTTGTGTCTGCGTTCGACGGTCAGGGTCCATGGTGCGTCGTGTTTTCCGTTAACTCTAAACTTATAAATATAACCTACGTGCGCGAACCAGGAGCTACCATTACAATTTGACCGTCGCAGCGACAACATCTATTTAAACATTAATTTGACTGAGTATGGATGCCAGAAGTAGGTATTGCATACCTTATTACTACGAGTATATACCTTAGGTTTCTATTCATTATTTGCAGCGATAATTCTTTATTTCTACGTTATAATGAAGTATTAGGTAATCAGACAAGTAATTTAGGTACTCCCACATTATTCTTATAACCTAAGCATTGGGTAATCAGACAAGTAATTTAGGTACACTGTTCTTATAACCTAAGTATTTGCGGCGGCGCCGCTCGGGCTCACGTCGCTATCGTGCACAGAGAGTAAGCAATACTTCGATAGATAGAATAATATGCTTCTACTGAGCAAACAAAGGATATGAGCACAGCTTCACTATGATAAGGTCAGTAAAGATACTTATAATAAGTCTCTAATTATGGATCAATTATATTAGGTAAGTACATAAAATTAGTTTCTTCTGGGCAGATAAAAACATTCGAAGAGAATGTGCAGGTATTCTTTAAAATTCCTCTATAAACAGTTACAGTATCAGAAGAATTGATTTGAACAATTTGTTTGTTCGCGTAAGAAATGTTTTTTTTTTTTTTTTGGCCGAAGTGCAGGAAAAATCAATTCTTCTGATACTGGAACTATTTCGAGTCATTGAAATAATAGCTAACTTAGGCCTCACTGTTAATGTTGAAAAGGACCAAATTCCCAAGAAAGCTAAACCACTAGTCTAGTGTGGATGACATCTAATGGCTCGGGCCATTAAGCGGACCGCGCCGCATCGCAACGTATTGTGAAAATTCTCCTGCATCACTTCGTCGGGCGCAGCGCATCGCACTGGCGGATCGGTCGGCAGGCGTATTTTTGCGGCTACTGTTTTACGTTGCGATGCGGCCCGCCTGTAGATAGTCTGCGACGGTTCATACGAAATATCTGATAGTGATCTAGGACAATTTAAGCAATGCGTTGTGTTTCAATTCGATCGATTTATATAGGAATCATGCGTGGCCCCATTTTGAAAAAAAAAAAAACAAAATGGCGCGACAGGGTTGGTATGCCAGGCTCCATATAAAAAATCTTTAATCCCCTTTGAATCTGTCTGAAACAATTACTGCGTTGTGATGTGGCCCGCCGCGCCACTACTATAATGTGTGCATAGCTTTAGGATCCAATGGATCCTTTTCATGTTAAGATCATCAACTTAGTTTAGGCTCGGGATATTTACTAGGCTTTTGTGGCTACTAGGCCTACAAATAGTTTGTTACGTATAAAGGTTCCTCGAATACAGTTACTCTACTGTATATATCCGCTGTTATTTAGAATATTAGCTAGTTCCTCTGGAAGGATGTAAAAAAAAAGTCCAGTAAAAAAATAATAAAAAAATTCGTTCACTGACAGAAAACGCACCGCCTAAACCACAGGGTCTAGAAGCATGAAAAAGTTCCTGTTGTAACAAAAGTGATCACTAAGGAAGGATTTTTAAACATTCATCTCGAAAGGTATTGAAAGTTAAAAAAAGAAAGTTAGGATAGGTGAAAGTCAAGAAAATTATATAAAGTTTGCATGCAAGTTTAAGCAAGTTTAAGCAAGTTTAAGCAAGTTTAAGCAAGTTTAAGCAAGTTTAAGCAAGTTTAAGCAAGTTTAAGCAAGTTTAAGCAAGTTTAAGCAAGTTTAAGCAAGTTTAAGCAAGTTTAAGCAAGTTTAAGCAAGTTTAAGCAAGTTTAAGCAAGTTTAAGCAAGTTTAAGCAAGTTTAAGCAAGTTTAAGCAAGTTTAAGCAAGTTTAAGCAAGTTTAAGCAAGTTTAAGCAAGTTTAAGCAAGTTTAAGCAAGTTTAAGCAAGTTTAAGCAAGTTTAAGCAAGTTTAAGCAAGTTTAAGCAAGTTTAAGCAAGTTTGCAAGTTATTTTTGCCAATGGAAATCCCATCGGGCGCACTGCTTGTTTTTATAAATGTAATGCTAGGGGTAGGGGGTGGGGGGGTTGGTTGGTGCCTTCAATCGCCAAGCTTGGTTGGTGACCGGAGCAGCACCGGGTTGTGCATACAGCCAAACAAAATATGAATTAAGACAAAAGGGTTTTTATTCCAAGTCTTCATCTGCTTAGCGTTTTCCCAACTATGTTGGGGTCTGCTTTCAGTCTAACCAGATGCAGCTGACTAGCATACTAGTATTTTACATGGAGCGACTGCCTATCTGATCTCCACAACCCAATTACGGGGTAATTTTTTTTTACATATTTTCAAGTCCAAAACGAAAAATAAATAATTGACCCTAACATCACAATCAGCTTATAATGTTTCCCACTACTGGGACACAAGCCTCCTCTCTTAGAGAGGGAGTGGGCTATAATCTACCACGCGGGCCCAGTGCGGGTTGGTAGATGTCACATGTCTTCGAATTTTGACCCTGATCCTCACCAATTTTCCCTGTCTTTGACGCAACACCTGCCTATACGCTCCTTCTATTTAATTTCTTAATTACACTTCTTCTACACAATCCATTTCATTCACAACAATCTTCGTAATAAACAAACTTAAACATTTTAATATCCATTTCGTTACACTAAAGAGGAAGTTACAAAACATTATCGTGTTTATGCAAAGTTTTAACTTAGTTACGTCCGGCGCGTCTCGGGCTTCATAACCAGATTTGTATGACATTGTTTGTATAAATTGGTTTTTGTTAGCGCAGTGCACGCGAGCGACTTTGTAATAAAAGTGTTGCATTTTTAGTACTTTTGATGTAGGTAATAAAGCTTGCTATCGTATGTTCTGTTGCGTAGTTTGTAGGGCTCGATATCTATTGAATAGATAGCCATTTCACTAGGTTTCATAAGTCTACTTTTTTTTAGATGATGGCTTTTACAGCCCGAAAACAGAATTATGACAGGAAAGTCTAAACCCATCAGTAGTAGGTTGGCCTGATCTCTCTCCGGTCTTGTCGGGTTGCGTGCTGTCCCATCGGACTATGAGAGTGAGGGAAGAGGGAGTGCACCAGTTCTGCATACACACTAATCTTGTGCAGTATTTCCCGCGCTGAAGGTTAGTCTCCGTTGAGAGCCGCCATGGCCGAAATACAATGACATTGTGAAGCTAGTTGGACTGATGTGATAGTAGACCATTTTCTTTGCTGGCTGTGTTATGCAGTTCTCAGCAGAGCCAGCAATGAAAATGGTGAAGTCCAAAATATTACTATGTGCTACAGATTTCGAAAAATAAATCTTGCCTTGTGAAGTCAATTATTACTTACATGAAACCCGTTAACGTCCATAGTCACATATAAACTTTGTCTCAAGCAAATCGCTGAACGTTGTACCTATTTGAATTCGGCATTACAAAGCCAGGAACATAATAACAAATCATCATATGCCTAGCCTTTTCCCAACTATGTTTGGGTCGGGTTCCAGTTTAATTGGGAGCTACTACCAGTATTTTATATTAAGTGACTACCTATCTGACCTCCACAACCCAGTTACTGGGTAATAAGATATCCCTTGGTAAGATTGTTTGTGAGACATTTGGGCTTCTGACGACTCTGACCTACACAACCCAGTCACTGGGTAATAAGATACCCTTTGGTAAGACTGGTTGTCAGACCCGTAACGACTGCCAAAGATCGACGAATGACAGGCGGAGTGCTTTCCGAGACACGCAGGGGTTTTCATATATAAATATGGTCATCCACGGACCAACCACGGCAAGTGTCGCTTCACCTGATCGATCGAACCGTGCGGCTGTTATTATTTAGCCACAAGTCTCTCATAATAACCAATGTATAGCCTAAATAAACAAGTCACATTCCTCGCTTTATTTATCAAAAACTCTTTTCCCACCGTTCATCGGTCACTATACACAGAATTGAGTCAGCATACCAATAGGTCTAAAATGCGTGAAAGTACCTCAAGTGCCCGCCAGAGCTTCGCTTCCGCGCTTACCTGGCTCTGGTGTATATGAAATGAGGTTATTCCCGCACCGACACGTATCTTTTTAAAACGTCACATGGAGTATCCCCTTCATGAATTTACGGCAAATAATTTTGAAATACTGCGAAGTTTATACTTTTACGTCCAATTCTTATTGGTCGTTGAGTTCTAGTATCGTTATTGATACTTTTGTCATTCCAAACCATTAAAAGTTACAATTAATCCTTAAATATTTGAAATTCTTCAGGGTTCAATTTTTTTTAATGAAGTTTATACATTATTTAGGTAGGTAGGTACCGTAAAGCGAGTTGAATAGGGATGCAGGAGTGAATCAGGACGAAACTATAAACTGGATTTTAACGCTATAATAATTATAGTTTGTTCCCAAAAACTGTTTTATAATTAACGACTAAGTGTCCTTGTTGGCAACAAACTATGTATATTATTATAACGTTACAATCCATTTTAAGGTTTTATGGTTTCATGGTACCTAATAACACGGCAGCATTATTTCCGGTAATGATTCTGAGATTTGCAGCGTCAACAATATTCAAGAAACACCGCATGGCAACAGGTATCCCTGCGTCCTAACCAAAACCGACTGTCGCACAAATAGATGGCGAGTTCCTATGGCCATCTTCCAGCTCCATCATCAGACCCTGGTTACCATTTAGCACCAAAGTACTCATCAAGACGAATCATACAAGCCCAAACTCGATGGGGTTGTGTCATTTAATTACCAAGTTCCTATGGCCATTTTCCAGCTCCATCATCAGACCCTGGTTACTATTTAGCACTAAAGTAGACGTCAAGATGAATCAAACGAGCCCAGACTCGATTGGGTTATGTCGTTTAATTACCGAGTTCCTATGGCAATCTTCCAGCTCCATCATCAGACCTTGGTTACCACCTGGCACCAAAGGACTCGTCAAGACAAATCGTACGAGCCCAAACTCGATGGGGTTGTAACGTTTAATTACCATGTTCCTATGGCCATCTTCCAGCTCCATCATCAGATCACCTCCATGTCATAATAATTTTGCATTGTTGTCCGATTTACACATGCATGCCAAATTTCACCTCTATCGGTAACCGGGAGGGGGATCAAATTTAACTTGCAAGATATGATTACAGACAAACATCGGGAGCCTCAAAGAGCTGTCAGCACGAACTGACGGGGTCCGCTAGGGCCGATGCCGCCGCGGCTGCAGGTTGTTCGAAAGAGATACCGTGGCCCCTGGCACAGGCAACTGAAGGAACACGGGTGGGTTTTAGTCAGTAAAAGTCTGACACTCCCTTCTGCTCCGTCCAGAGCGGGAGGGGTCATTTGATAATTTCCCACCCAAAAAAAAAAAAAAGACAAACATCGAGACAAGTGAAACTAAAAATAAAAGCTTGTTTATAGAGCCACTAGCTAGTGGCTCTATAAACCACTGCTCTGCTTAGCTAGCAGACCAGTAGAGCCCAGATGTAACTGTCGCGACTTACGGGTTGTTGGTCGTAAGTTTGAACCCAGACAATTGCTTTACCGTTTGTAAATTATTTCATTACCACTGGTCTTAAAACGGTGACGGAAAACATCGGTAACTGGCATGTCCTAGAATAAAAAATTCGAGGACATGTGTGACATCTGCCAATCCACACCAAAACCAACACACTGGGCCCGCGCAGTGGGCCCTATCCCAGGGAGGAGGCATCCCAGCAGTGGGAACATAATAGGCTGGTTATGCATGCACATTACTGTATGAAATGTATTGTAATATAGCGGCCGCAAGGTGCTTGACAGCGTGCTGGATTCACAATTGGCAGAATCTATAGTTCTGCATGACAATCAATATGGTTTTAGATCACAGCTGTCGACGGAAAGTGCCATATTGTGCATGAAGCATACTGTCAGGGACTATACCCACAGGGGCATACCTGTGCAAGCCTGTTTCTTCGATTAGAGCAATGTTTTTGAATTAGTCTGCTGCTATGATATTCTGTGGGGGAAATTACAAGAAGTAGGGCTACCGTCTGAACTTGTGAATATCTTAATGTACTGGTATAGCAATCAAAGTAATAATGTACGGTGGGCGGGCACCCTCTCAGATCCATATAAAACTAAACTTATGCAGATGATCATGGCTTGATGTATAATATAAAGAAAAGCGAGTATGTTGTCTTTAAGGCTGGTACTAGGTGCTCCTCTAGGGTGCCCCCTACAAAACTGAATGGAGGTGTATTTTTATATTTTTTTTTTGAAGATGGGAAATCATCAAATGACCCCTCCCGCTCTGGGTGGAGCAGAAGGGAGTGTCAGACTCTTACTGACTAAAACCCACCCGTGTTCCTTCCTTAGCCCTTTATGTACCAGGGCAGCGGTAACCCTTTCGGACGATCCCGCTACCCCGGCAGGCTTCGGCCCTGTCGGGCCCCGTCAACTATGCTGACATCTCTTTGAGGCGCACGTGGAACACATACGCGCCGTCCGGCACGGGCCTGGTCCTGATCGGACGGAGAGCTACCCATTGCTCTCCGGCCGCAGGCCCGCGCCTACGATGGCCGGGAGTCGTCACGCGGCTCCCGACGCCCGGAGCGTCTCCCTCGGCGGCTGAGGCGTGAGGATCTCTCCCTTGCCCATCCCGCCACCTCCTTCGCTAGCATGACTGCTTCGCAGAAGGAGGTGACCGCCTCCCACTCCCTCTCGCCCCGGACCATGGCTTGCACCAGGGCCGGACGCGAGAGGTCGCCGCCGTTGCCGATCGCCTCTACGAGGACACGGCGGTGCTCTGCCCAAGCGGGGCAGACCTCCACAGTATGCTCCACCGTGTCCTCTGGGCGATCCTCGCAGTGGTGACACCCGGGCGTCTCCTCCCGCCTGATGATGTGCAGGAACCTCCCGAAACATCCGTGTCCAATGGAGGTGTATTGGCTAGGGTACGTCAGTTCAGATACCTGGGTCATCTAATTACCCAGGACCTAAAGGACGACATGGATATTGAACGTAAACGTAGGGCACTGTCCATGATAGCAAACATGATTGCTCGCAGGTTTGCCCGATGTACAAATGAGGTAAAAATCACTCTCTTCAGAGCCTTATGTGCATCTTTTTACACCTGCAGCCTGTGGGCAGTCTATACTCAAAAAACATACAGTGCCCTACGGGTACAATACAATAATGCGCTTAGAACGATGTTGCGGCTGCCCCGCCTCTGTAGTGCATCACGAATGTTTGCGGAGGCGCACATCGATTGCTTCTACGCTTCTCTGCGCAAGCGGTGCGCGTCAATGTTGAGCAAAGTACGGGCTAGTCGCAACAGCGTTTTAAGTATGATAGCGACTAGTAGACTTGACTGTCTGTACATGAGTCGATGTATTAATGCTCACATGAGTATTGATACCTCGATTGGTGGTTCCAGCAGGGGGCGAGTAGATTAAGGTTGTATTACTAACACTAGTTATAAGTTATTGTACTACTAACACACCGGATCCTAGTTATCTTAATAAACGTTTTATTATTATTATTATATTATAAAAGAGCGTGACGATCCCTTCCGGTTAGTTCGCGGCCATAAAGTTATAATCATAGCATGTGAAATACAGCCTAAAAACACGTGGACCGTACTGCGCCTCATCCGATGTGTGAACACAACCTTTTCCTTCGGAAGAGGCAGAAGACGGAATCACATCTGCGTTATTAGCTAAAAGTCTGATCCTAAAATACACACAATCTACAGCAAACCACACAGAAAATATTATAGTAAATGATCCTCATAAGAAGCTTATATTACAGGTTAAACCTTAATATTTTATGTTTTGTTTTAGTAATAATATAAAGACCTTCAAGATGAATACTTGACATATCAAACGGAGTGGAGATCTAATAAAGGGTCGCTCTTCAAAGGTCTCTTAGGTTTAAGTTCAAGTTCTCTCCTTTGATGATCTTAACCTTAAAGTTAAGTAGGGTTTAATAAATTACACGTATTAATTATATCATTCTTATATAATATTCAACACGTGAAGGTTACCTCTATAAGGTAACCTTCATGTGTTGAATGTCCTTAGTAATTAATGAGTGCTGATTTTTCAATCTACAGATTAATTTTTATTCGTGGAATAAAACTGCCGCCTGACATATTGTATCACATTGTACAAATTAGTACAGTTTTGCTTAAATGTAAATTATATTCCTAAGACTTACGTGCCTGAACTAGGTAATCCTGTGTTTCAGGCAAAAAGAGCTAAAACAGTCTTTAAAAATGAATAAATAATCAAAAGTTGACAATAGAAAAATAATTATATGTTGAGTAGCATACTCGTAACTCCTAGTTTCTAAATTTGATACCTATATTTACTTTAACACAGTTAGTAAATTCTCTGTATCTTCGTAAGACATACTTTGGAGAGCCTCCTTGAGGATTCTCTTACAATTTGTATAGTTCAGAAAATAAATGTTTACTTTCGAGTTTAGTCTATTATAAAGGTATAGGAGAGGTCCGAGGTACAGGTAAAATTTGGCTATAAAAGCATGTTTTGTAGAATTTTGTGGACAAACTATATCTTTACGTCTTTAATTAGTATATATAGTGCGGCCTACCGCACTAGATATACTAATTAAAAAAAAAAAAAAAAGCTCTACTACTGACTAAAACCCACCCGTGTTCCTTCAGTTGCCTGTGCCAGGGGCCACGGTATCTCTTTCGAACAACCCGCAGCCCCGGCGGCATCGGCCCTAGCGGACCCCGTCAGTTCGTGCTGACAGCTCTTTGGTAGGGTAGAGCTTTGTGTTGTTTTAAAACAATGCCCATAATAAATAGCTGTCGAACTGTTAATACGTCACAAGATTTGTACAGGAGGCTAGTAGGAAAAAGGAAACGGCGGAAAGTAGACACTTTGAGAATTGCCCTCTGAGCTCTCTCGATGGTTAGTAACAATGTTATACCCGCTCCACCCCATGTGATAATACAGTAAGTAAAAATGTATTGACATAGAGCAAAGTACACTTGTTTAACTAGTTTTGGATCAGCAATACAGCGTAACTTTTTAAAAACAAATATCAACTTGCAAAT
This sequence comes from Apamea epomidion, assembly GCA_947507525.1. NCBI lineage: Eukaryota > Metazoa > Arthropoda > Insecta > Lepidoptera > Noctuidae > Apamea > Apamea epomidion. Next base: position 13,667,443 of record OX382237.1, read on the forward strand.
TCTATTATTTAAAGCTTCTAAATGTTGCTTGAAGGAAAGTGTTTCATTTATTATAAAACCAAGGTATTTTGTTGTATTTGCCATTATAATGTTAGGACAAACACATTGGTTATTTGTGGGAATTGTGCAATAATGAGCATATAATGTCGAGGCAGTGCAAGTTGATGTTTGCTTGCGCATCGAAAACTTAATATAATTTGTCTTGTCTGCATTTAGTGTTAGTGAATTATGTTGAAGCCATTTATTAACAATATTGAATCCGTGTTACGCAGCCTTGTAGACATTTTTCCTGAGTCAGCCGAAAATAGAAGGGCAGTGTCGTCAGCATCAAAAACAATTTGGCCGAGATCTAGACTTAGATTACAAAGATCGTTTATGTATATCAAAAATAGTGTAGGCCGTAAAATACTCCCTAGGGAAACTCCAAAGGATGTGTTTGTTTTATCCTCGCTGAGAACTTCTCCAATCCTTACAGATTGGGTACGATCTTCTAGATAACTCTTAAATAGTTTCAGCTGAGTGCCTCTGATTTATTTATTTTTAGGAAAACTTACAGCTAAACAGATACAGTAAGTAATAGATTATAAGGCCAATTACAAGTTTCCACGTGTAGTAAGTATATACGTATATACAGGCTGATTTTTTAAAGACCAGCCAAATTTAAGGATGTGGTACAGACCATCAAACTGAACAACTTTCTCCATGGGACAAATAGCGTAATCGCGAAAATTTTATCAACTGTCCCATAGAAAACTTCAATACCTACTCGACCTAAATGTATGGGACGGCTGAATTTTTATTCGCGATTACGATGTTGGTCCCATGGAGAAAGTTGTTCAGTTTGATGGTCTGTACCACATCCTTAAATTTGGCTGGTCTTTAAAAAATCAGCCTGTATAATGATATATAACACAGTATAATATATTATCATGTAAACAGAAAAATAATAATAGACTAATTAACTATATAAGACAGAACAGTAAATTATTATTTACGCTCGAAGAAGCAATCAGATAAAATGATACCTATGGTTTCAAGCTTGTGCAACAGAATAGGAATAGAAACCGTGTCAAAAGCTTTAGCGAGGTCCAGGAAGATTCCTACGGTGTGGTTACCATTATCAAGTTCTTGTGCTAGATAGTCAGTCAGATGGTGTACGGCATCGTCTGTTGACATTTTAGGCCTAAATCTAAACTGCCACTGAGACCAAATTAATTTATCATCCAAGTGTTTGTAAAGCCTTTTATTTATAATTTTTTCTAAGATTTTAGACATAGAAGGCTGTAACGAAATTGGTCTATAATTTGTGACTTAATCTTTACTTCCTGATTTATAAACGGGGACAACAACAGCTTTTTTTATGTACTCGGGAAAAACACCTGCAGATAAACATTTTTTAAAAATATAAGTTAACGGCGGTCCCAAAATGTGCCTGAACTGTTTAATATCTTAATTTGATATGTATGGAAGAACTGTCAAAAATTCAAAATTATTCCTCTGATAAAATGATCTGGCATTTGAAAAATCAGCCCTAAAAACAGTTAATAATATTACTTTCATTTACAAATAGAAAACCTGCTTCCCACCATTTTTTTTTCAAAATGGCATTTATGCCTTTTTTTTTTTTTTTCTGGGTGGGAAATCATCAAATGACTCCTCCCGCTCTGGGCGGAGCAGAAGGGAGTGTCAGACTTTTACTGACTAAAACCCACCCGTGTTCCTTCAGTTGCCTGTGCCAGGGGCCACGGTATCTCTTTCGAACAACCCGCAGCCCCGGCGGCATCGGCCCTAGCGGACCCCGTCAGTTCGTGCTGACAGCTCTTTGAGGCGCGCGTGGAACACAACGCGCCGTCGACCCGGGCCTGGTCCTTACCGGGCGGCGAGCTGCCCATAGCTCGCCGCCCGCAAGCCCGCGCCTACGGTGGCCGGGAGTCGGCTGTTGACTCCCGTCCAGGGCGTCTCCTGCGGCGGCTAGGAGCGCGAGGGTGCAGCGATTGCCTCTCCCTCGCACGCTCCGCCTCCTCCTTCGCGAGCATAACTGCTTCGCAGAAGGAGGTGACGGCCTCCCATTCACTCTCGCTCCGGACCATGGCCTGTATGAGGGCCGGACGCGAGAGGTCGCCGCCGCCGATCGCCGCCAAGAGGACACGGCGGGGTCCCGCCCAAGCCGGGCAGACCTCCACCGTATGCTCCACCGTGTCCTCCGGGCGATCCCCACAGTGGTGACACCCTGGCGTTTCCTCCCGCTTTATCCTGAACAGGAACCTCCCGAAACAACCGTGTCCGGTGAGGACCTGCGTCAGGTGGAAGGTGAGGGCGCCGTGGCGCCTCTCTAGCCACTCCTCAAAGAGGGGACTTATCGCCGCAATTGTGGCGTGCCCAGCGCTGGGTTGCGACAATCGCACTCTCCATGCCGCTATGAGATCCCGCCGGAGCTCTGTCCGCTGTGCCGTGATTTCTCGCGGCAGCGGAGCAACGCCCCGGCGTTTTGCCTCCTCTCGCCACTCCCATATGTGGGCGAGGACTTTGGCCTCCAGATCCCATGGCGGCAATCCGGCAAGGAGGCTCGCCGCCTCAGCGGAGACCGTGCGGTATCCTCGAATGAGCCGGACCGCCATGACCCTTTGGGACGCGATCAACCGGCGGGCTGGTCGCCGCCTCAAAAATCGCGCCCATACCGGTGCCCCGTAAAGGGCCATGGCCCGCACGACCCCCGCATAGAGCCTCCGGCAGGAGGCGTTTGGTCCCCCTAGATTGGGAAGGAGCCGCCTCAAGGCAGCCCCGGCCCGCTCCAGTCTGGGAGCCAAACGTCGAAAGTGCTCCACGAAATTCCACCGGCTGTCGAGGACGAGTCCCAGGAACTTCATCGTCTGCTCGACGCCGATGTGAACCCCTCCCGCCGTCATTTGTGAACCCGACGGTGGCGCGTCCCGAGGACCATGAAAACACATGGCCTCAGATTTGTGCAATGCCACCTCGAGTCCCAATTGCCGGATCCTCTCGACAATTGTCGCAACCCCGCGTGTCGCTGCTTCGGCCGCCGCCTGGTGCGACCTCCCCTGCGCCAGGACCAGCGTGTCGTCAGCGTAGCAAACTACGCTGACACCATCAGGGAGGTCGGCGCGCAGCACCCAGTCGTACCCGATATCCCACAGATGCGGCCCTAGGACCGATCCCTGTGGGACACCGCACGACATCTCTCGCCGGTTCCACTCTCCCCGGTGACCGGGGTAGATGACGGCCCTGTCCGTCAAATAGGCCTCGACAATGCGACGGAGGTAGGTCGGCATCCGGTGATAGCCGAGTGCCTCCCTGATGCAACTCCAGGGCAGGGTATTGAAGGCATTGGCGATGTCTAGAGACACCGCCAAGACGACCCCACCCCGGGCCACAGCATCCCCCGTCGTGAGGGCTCGCACGCGCATGATGGCATCCACTGTAGAGCGCCCCCTGCGGAAACCAAACTGGCTGTCCGCCAAATCCGGCCCCACCCGCACCAGCTGCCCGGCAAGGCGGTCTGCAATTACTCTTTCAAAGAGCTTGCCCACCTCGTCGAGCAGCACGATGGGCCGGTAAGCGGACGGAGAGTCCGCAGGGCGCCCCGGCTTCTTGATGAGGACCAGTTTCCCCGTCTTCCAACGAAGTGGGAACCGGCCCCTCTCCAAGCATGCGCTTAGTAGCCCCCTTAGTCGAGGCCCGAGAGCCTCCAAGGCCAGGACCCAGGCTTTTCCAGGTAAGCCGTCGGGTCCTGGGGCGGTGTTTCTGGCATTCAGCCTACGTACCGCCACTCTCAACTCTACCTCGGTCACCTCCGGAGCATCGTCGTCGTCGTCGGTGTGGTCCGCATCTGGCATCGCAGGAGGCGGAGCCATGGACGGGGGAGTATGTTCCCCACGCGAAGGGAACAGAGCGCTCACCACGTCCTCCACGAGCTGGGGCCGGAGACTCTGCGTCAGCGGGGGAGCCCATGGGCGGAGTTTATCCCGCACCATCTTGTAGGGGCGTCCCCACGGGTCTCTGTTCAGAGTCCCCAGCGACTCCTCGCGGGCCAGCCCCCTGGCCCGCAAGATCTCCGCTCGGAGGGCGGTCTTCGCCGCTCTGTACCCCTCGTACAGCTCCGCCTGCACGGCTTCCGTATCCGGAGGGCGGATACGGAGCCTGCGGTGCCTGGTGTACCGGCGTCGCGCAGCCACGCACGCCTCGCGCAGAGACGTCAACTCCGGCGACCACCAGTACACCTGGCGCCGGGCGCGTCCGGGCCGGACCCGGGGCATTGCCACGTCACATATTTCGGACATGGCCTCCCGGAACCCTCTGCCTCGTCGTTGACGTCAGCAGGCCTGTCCGGTGGTGACACCCAGGCCTGCACGATCGAGGCTTCCAGGAGGAGCTCCCGGTCCAGCTGCTTCAGCGCCCACCGCGGACCACCCAGGGTCGGTCGGACCGGCGCGCTCGAGGTCTGGGCGGAGACATCGAACCGGATATACCGGTGGTCGGAATAGGTCTCCACCTCCTCCAAGACACGCCAGTTGACGACATGCGGCGACAGGGCGGGGCTGGCGAACGAGATGTCCACCACTGATTCACCCCGCATCCGCACGCATGTTGGGACCGAACCCCGGTTTAGGACGACCAGGCCTGTCTCCAGAGCCCAGTCCTCCACCATTCTGCCCCGTGTGTCCGTATGCCGGGAACCCCAAACCACATTCTTGGCATTGAAGTCCCCGAGGACGAGCACGGGGAGGGAACGGAATCCGACGACGACAACTCTCAACTCCGCGAGGGAGTTGTGGAACTCGGCGAGAGTTCGGCTCGGGGAGAAGTATACCCCTACCACGACTATCTCCCCGAACCGTGCTGCCACGCAACCCTGTCCTCTCTTGACAGCCTCGAGGGACGGGGTACCGGCGGCGGCCGACGAAATTAGGGTCACTGAGCCGCTCAGGTCCTCCACCCAGTCGTCTCTGGGCGGGACAAAGTACGGCTCAGCGACCACGGCGATGTTAATCGACCACTGCGCCATGCTCTGGAGCAACAGATCCTGAGCGGAGGCGCAGTGGTTGATGTTCGCCTGGAGGAGGCGATATGGGGCTATATTAGCACTCCATATCAGCCTCCCGATCCCCCTGTAAGGGCCCAGCCACGGCGGATGCGGCGGCGGTCACGGTGGAGGCGGCAGCGGCGACGGCGGTGGTGGCGGCGGCTGCGGCGGCGACGGCGGTGGTGGAGGGCTTGCCCCTGCCCCTGGCTTTGGCGGGTGGAGCGCAGGCCTTGCTCCCAGCCCGGTGATCGGCCGGCTTGCCAGCTGCCGCACATATATAGCAGTGCGGCATGGCGTTGCACGAGCCGGCCTTGTGACCGGGCTGACCACAGCGGAAGCAGAGACTGCTGCGGTCCACCTCCGAGGTGCATTTAGCTCCCACGTGACTACCCACATGGCAGCGGAAGCACCTCAGAGGTCTGGGCTCCAGCAGCTTCACCTGCGCGGAAACCCAGCCCACCAGGAGCCTTCGGCCCTCCCCGGCTATTTTTTGGGCCGCCGACACGGGGCAGCTCACCGTAATGGCTTGCATCCCCGTGAGGTCAGGGCGGAGAGTGCCCGCCCTCACCTGCTCGGCAGAGCACCCCCCAGTCCTAACGATGGCGGCCACCACCTCTTCCACCGTCGCAGAGTCGTCCAGACCCAGGATGCGCATGTCAGCACACTTGGTGGGTCTGGACACTCGGGCCTCTTCCGCATTTAAGGACGCCCTAAGCCTTTCGGCCAGAGCGTCAGCAGTCGGGCCGCTAGCCGCACCAGGGACCTCCAGCATCCGGGCACCAGTCGCAGTGACCCTTAGCCGGATGCCTTCTGCCACGCCGAGCTCCTGTAGGTTAACCGCCGCTCTCGCCTTGGCAAGCACGTCGCGGTAGGAGATGCCCTTCTTCTCCGCTTCCGGCTGTAGTGTGATCACTACAGCTGCGGTCTTCGGGGCACGAAGCCTAGCCGCGACGCCTCGCTCCTTGCGCCGTTGCCGCCTCTCCTTTCTTTTGGCCGCCCTTGCAGCCTTGCTCGCCTTCCTCTTCTGCCCGGCCACCTGCCAATCGGCGTCGGCCGGAGGCGATGCAGGAGGCGGTTGGGGCGGCCGTTTCGCCGCCGGGGCTGGGGCTGGGGCTGCGGTTGGGGCTGGGGCTGTGGCCCTCGCGGGTTTCGGGGCGGCCCGTTTCGCTGCTTGCCCCGTGGCCGTGGCTGTGACAGCCGCGGCGGCAGCATACGATACCGCCTTCCGCTGGCCCGAGGCCGGCCGGTCCGCCGCCAGCGGGGGGCGCAGGACGATGGCCTCCAGGGCGGAGAACCGGCTCTGAAAGGCAGCCAGCTCCTGCCGCACCAGGTTCAGGACCCGGTCCTCAGCAGGTACTGGCCGCCCCTGTTGCGCTCCCTTCTGCGGCACCTCCCGGGGGCCGGCTGCTCGCAGCCCGGCCAGGTCCGCTCGGAGCTCCTTATTCTCCTTTCGGAGGAGCTCCATGGCCGCTGTCAAGCGGGCCACCTCCGCAAACCTCTTTATGCGGTCCGCTTCAGGGCCGCCTACCTCAGCCGCCTCGTCGCTTGAGGGCCCCGATTCAACCGCGCGACCGGTCTCCCCCTCCTTTTTTGCGGGCTCCTCCGCTTTCTCTGCGGCCTCCCGAGCAGTGAGCCCCCTCCCGATGCCCCGCTCTCGGGCTCCTCCCCGCCTACTGGTGGGGATCTTTCTGGCCGAAGCCAGCTCCCAGTCAGAGGACGACCCCTGGCCGTCCACTGACCTTGGCCGCTTGCTATGTGCCTTTCTCTTGGCAGCGGCCGTCTTCTGGTCACGGCGAGGGCTCACTGAGCCTCCCGTGCTCCCTCCTCCAGATGCGGCGTCGGACTCCGACCCCGCATCACTCCTCACTTCGTCGTTTGGGTTTTTGTTTTTTTTTAAATATTTTTCCATGTTGTTCCCACGAGTAATTATCTTTGTGTACCTGCTCAAAATTCAGTGGTTCGCACTAGTGACTAAATCAAGCTACGCATTAGCCAAGCTTACTACCTCCCTCACGGTGCGCCGCCGCTTGGAGGTTTGGGGAATTTTTTATAGAGGTTAATCTTCCTCGCGGTCCGGGCGGTTAAGCCAAGACCCTCGACCCCCGTCAAAAGTCAGAGACATGACCTTGACAATCTTCGGGGCTACGATATTAACGGTGGCAGGAGGGGGGGGTTATCCCCTCCTGCCTGCCCGGCGGCAGGGTAAGTGCACACCAGGCCCGCTCTTACTCCACACAGTAGCCGCTCTGCTCCTCATAGCGGCTTGTGTGGAGCGTTCCTCTTGGCAGAACATTAGCATGCGGGCAGCGAGATCTCATTGGGAAAAAATCCCACTGAGAAATAGCTGCCCGCACCCCAGGATGCACCGGCCCGAAAACTGGTCTTCCCCCCGGACGTATCCAGAAGGGAACTCCAGTCCCCAGGCACACGTGGAGGTTTTCTGCCCTGGCACCCCATGGCATTTATGCCTGAAATCTAAATAAATCAACAGCTGATATCAATGCAAACAGAAAACATAATTAGACAAAACCCTGTAAAGTGTCACATTTCCGAGATATTATCGTTCAAAGTTGACGTCACATCCATAGTTTGTGAACTTGCATACATAGATGTTTGAAATAATCACTCTGTGTACTAAAACGGCGGATAGCAGGTATGCCAGGCTCCATATAAAATTCTTTAATCCCTTTTGTATTAGATTTAAACATGGTTTTGTCAACAAAAAAAAACTAGACGATTTTGAAAAGATTTTTTTAAAATTTTTTATTTATTAAGATCCATCATTATCAATAATCCATTTTGACAGATAACATTCAAGATTATATATTATGTAGGTTGATAAAGAAACATTAACACAACCGATCATCCTACAAAGACTGTCATTAAATAATATGCTAAGTACCCAATCTCAGTTTCTCATAACACAAATTCACTCAATAAAACTGGCTGAAGAGCTGAAAACTTGGCTGAGATCCTCTCAGATTCCCCTCAGACAAGGTATGATTAATGGCTGTATCAATAGAGATCGCCACTGGACTATCCGGCTCCCGTCCTAGAGTGATGTATTGCTCCCACGCCGGTTAGCTTTTATCACGATTTGAGACTTTAAATATAGAGATTTTTATGCGGAAGACTTTTTGAATAAAGATCGTTATGGCAAGATCTTTGTTAGTTTAGAATAAAATGATTTATTGGTATATTTTCTACGAGTATATTGAAAACTTAAATCATATCTGACGAAACTGGGCGGAAAATTTGGCGTGATAGCGCCTGCCAAGCTTTTCAAATCACCTTTAACACATCATCATCTGCCTACCATATTTCCAACTATATTGGGGTCAACTTCCCGTCTAACCTGATGCAGCTGAGTACCAGTATTTTACATGGAACAACTGACTATCTGACCTCCACAACCCAATAACTAGATAATACCCCCCTTGGTAAGACTGGTGGTCAGACTTTCGGTATTCTGACTACCCGTGACGACTGTCAAAGATACACGAGCACATCAGACCGAAAATTACGCTGATAATTTATTATTTTCATAGAAAACGAAAAAATACGCGGGAATTCCATAGCGCAATTTTCGGCAAGTGAGTCGTTAGCCTAAGTATTCGCGCGCCGTTTTTTATTATTAAAACATTTTACATGCAGTAAGGTAATAAGTACCGGACTATTATTAAAAAAAAACATCTTATCTGTGCACAGACACCAGAACATCAAGCTACTACAATCTGTCAAATTTCTTTAATAGATTTTCAACTTCATCGCTAAAGCATTAAGGTTCAAGGTTGATTGGGACAATTTGACGGTTTTGGGTAGCTTGACCTACAGCTGGCGTCTGTACCAACATTATCAGCAAATTAATGATTTATATTTTATTCTATTCTATGTTTCATGACTGACAACGCACAGACTAATTTCCTGAAGATGAAAACCTTTTGTTCTGAAGGTACTAACGGTTTGTAAAGAATCTTTTTAATACTACACGTGTCGAACGAAGTCTTATTTACTTGGGTCAAAGTCGCGGGTCGTTGCATCTCCATTATTGATAGTCAAAGTAAGTAGGTAGGTGTCCTGCCGGGGTAGCGGGATCGTCCGAAAGGGTTACCGTTGCCCTGGTACATAAAGGGCTAAGGAAGGAACACGGGTGGGTTTTAGTCAGTAAGAGTCTGACATTCCCTTCTGCTCCACCCAGAGCCCTCCCGCTCTGGGTGGAGCAGAAGGGAGTGTCAGACTCTTCATTGATGTCAATGTCATTTGATGATTTCCCATTCTCAAAAAAAAAAGTAGGTAGATGTAGATCATCATCATCATTACCTTGCTCTTTTCACAATTTATTTGGGGTCGGCGCAACATTTTTTTTTTCCATCCATACTTCTCTAGGTAGGTGTAGATATTACGAGCATTATTTATTTTACATATCTCGGGACCCGAGGGTCCCGGACCTTTGAAAGGCATACCATGGGCCGAAGCCAACTCGCAGAGGTCTCTTATGCAATTTTAAACGGTAAAGAGGCACCAACCGACGAGTATCCCTGTATGCACTATGCAAGTGCACCCAAGGACAACCCCCGGTGGGTTACCGCTGCCCTAGAACATAAAGGGCTAAGGAAGGAACACGGGTGGGTTTTAGTCAGTAAGAGTCTGACACTCCCTTCTGCTCCACCCAGAGCGGGAGGGGTCATTTGATGATTTCCCATCCTGAAAAAAAAAAAAAAAGGACAACCCCCGGTTGGTGCAGGACTATTGCAGAACATGGGAACTAAATATATTGGGCTATGGGTTTTGGTTGGCTACAATGGATCAGTAACCTTGAACTATTGTCGTGTAGCGACAAGAACAGCTGAACTATAAAGACAAAATTCAAAAATTCAAAATTCAAAATTCAAAATATCTTTATTGTGGGCATATGTTAGTTACAGGTCTTGACAATAAATTAAAGTTCCAATATGTCCTACCTAATAGGCATACAATAATTATTTAGTGTCATTAGATTTAAAATAATTTTACATGTCTAATTTAGTTATTATAAATGTCAAAATATCATTATACAGTCAAATTACATGGTCAACAATTTAATCAATAATTCAAGAAATCTTGGATCGTGTAGTATACTTTATCAATTAAAAAGTTACGTAATTTATTTTTAAATACTTGAAGTTCCTTAGTGCTCAGAATGTCAGTAGGTATTTTGTTGTATATTTTTGATGCCATGCCAAAGAAGCTTTTGTTAAATAGAGCCGTTTTGTGTGGTACATTAGAAATTTTAAATATATGTCTTCTCGATTTGAGTTTATCAAATAGGTTTTCATTTGTCTTTATAAATACGGCTACTTCATAAATGTAAATTGCAGGAAAGGTCAATATTTTAAATTCTTTGAAATAAGGCTCACATGAATCAGGAACACGGATACTAGCAATCGCACGTACACACCTTTTTTGCGCTTTAAACACTAAATCCCTATTAGTGGCATTGCCCCAGTATATGACTGCATATCTCAGTGTCGACGAAACATAAGCATGGTATGCGGTCAAAAGAACTGATTGATCAACAATTTTGGATAATTTATATAAAGCATATGAGTACTGATTAAGTTTATTGCATACTCTGTCAATGTGTGTTTGCCAAGTCAAATCATTATCTATCCAAAGCCCTAGAAATTTAACGCAGCTGACTTGTTCAATTTTCGTCCCATTAAAATGAATATTGATGTTGTTATTTTTATTTTTACGCACGAAATTGACTAATTTAGTTTTTTCCAAATTGATAGTTAAGTTATTATCCGTCAGCCAGTTAATTATATTGCGAAGGGTGGAATTTATTTCATTTTCAAACGTATCAATGTTTTCAATATTTTGACCTGTAAAGATGGCAGTGCTGTCATCAGCAAAAAGGATCATGGGGTGCTGAGAAACTTTAGGCAGATCATTAATGTAGATCAAAAATAGCGGTGGACCTAACACACTACCTTGAGGCACTCATATAGTACTTTTTTGAGCATGGACTTATATTTTAGTTCGGTATTATTTAAGAGATTAATATTATTTATTTCTACAACCTGATATCTATCATTTAGATAAGATTTTAAAAGTTTATGGACGTTACCCCTTATTCCATAACTGTACAATTTATTTAAAAGTGTTCCATGATGCACATAATCGAACGCTTTTGTCATATCCATAAACATTGCAGAGATAGGAACATGTTTATCAATATTAATATATACTGGTTTTAAAAGGTCATAAATTGCTAAGTTAATAGACTTATTTTTTCTAAAACCTTTTTGTTCTTCAGCAAATAGATTGAACTTCTCTAAGTGAGTATTAATTGCATTGTATATAATTTTTTCAAATATTTTGGAAAAAATAGGGATAAGTGCTATTGGTCTGTAACATGTCATGTCTTCCTTGTTATTTTTCTTAAAAAGTGGCTTCACTACGGATTTTTTAAGTTTAGTCGGAAACACACCATGTTCAATACACAAATTAAATATATGACTTAGTACTGGGCTGATGATGAGAGCAACTTCCTTTATTGAGGATGTTGTAATGTCATCGTAACCAGTACTTCTAGTATTTTTAAGTGATTTTATTATAATATTGATATCATAAGGTATTACAGGGTTTAAAAACAAAGATTTATATGAGCTACTGGGTAATGTCAATTTGTTATTGAAAGATGTCAAAATATTAGGATTATTATTATTGAAATTGTCCGCAACTGATGAATTATTATTATTGAGTAAATTTATTGGTTTTATTAAATTGATATAATAATTATTAAATTCTTCAGCAATTTTTCGTGGATCTGATATTGTATGATTGTTTACTTTTATTTTATTAATATTTTCTTTTGGAAGTTGGGTTTTGTTTGCGTTTATAATTTTCCATGTGGCTTTCGATTTGTTCTCTGCATTGGATATTAGGTAATTGTTTTGAGACTTTTGGGTGAGTTTAACAATTTTTTTGAGACGAGTACTATATTGTTTGAGAGCATTTTTCTTGTCTTCACTAGGACTGAGTCTATACTTCCACAGTTGTTTTCTTTTTTGCCGACAACACTGGCGTATTCCCTTAGATAGCCATTTAGGTTTTTTAATAATAGTGTTTTTAATTTTTATGATTGGAAAACAGAGGTCATAAAAAAGTTTATAATGCTCGAAAAATTTGTTGTATGCTACTTCCGGATCATTAATTGTGTATACATCATCAAAACTTAAGCTCATTAAACATTCTTTAAATTTAGTTTGGTTTTCTTTACTAAAGTCTCGCCTTTCTGTATACCAGAAATTGACAGCACAAGTTTTTTTAACAGGGAATTTGAATAATTGTGCCGTGTGATCTGACATACCTAAATCAATGACGTCACATTTGCTACCTCTAATATTGTGGAAAATGTTGTCAATGCAAGAGTTACTCTTTGGCCTTGTTGGATTGTGTGTGCTAATTTTCATATCAAAGCTGGAAATAATATGTAGAAGTTTCAAAGAACTGGATGTTCTTTTTAACAAATCAATGTTAAAATCACCGCAAATAATAGTTTTAGTTGATTTTCGGTTGCGTAATTTGTAATGGATTGTATGAAGTATGTCAAAAAATGTATTAAGTTCGTTTTGTGTAGTTTTTGGAGGTCGGTATATACATATAATTACCACATTATGTTCTAGTAGTTCAACGGCGGAACATTCCGCTACATTAGGAGCACTAAGGCTAACTAAATCCTGAAGAACTTTATATTTATGAATATTTTTTACAAGTATACACGATCCTCCATTTATGTTATGTCTATTACAACTTGCCGCTAAAGTGAAATTCGGTATGGTTAGGTACATTAGGTCTGAGTCAATCATATTATGTTCTGTAATACATAAAATATCAACTTCTTTCCCAGATTTTTTTAGGTTTTCTATACTTACACACAATACATCAGATTTGCTTATCAAACCGTTGAGATTTTGATGCATAACAGTTAGATTATTATATACGAAAAAAATGTTTGTTACTGTCCTGTTTTTCTAAATTAAAACTATGACTATCACCCTCATTCGTAGACAGAACAGACTCGGACTGTGACAGAGTAACAATATTAAACATATTTATCTCAGTGATGAGCTCCAGAGCATCATTTAATATTGTGTTAATACCGTTGTTATTAATTGCCCCTGACCACTTATTAAACGAGGTATAATCACAGTTTAGATTTAAGTTAGAGTCAAGTACATATGCATACTCATGCGACATTACATCTAGGCAAAGTAAGTTATTAAAAATTTCAATTCTTCCATTAAACATATTTGTGTAGTAATTAAATTTATACGTGGGTAGACATAAAATAATATTTGTGTTATTTATATCTTTGAGGGTGGTTCTTATAAAAGCTATCAATTCAAAGTAATCTTTCGTCCTTTCAAAATCCTCAGGGCCAATCAATATGACGCAGTAGTCGTTCATAGTGTACTGTTGCAATTTAGACTTTAGACCCGTTAACAACAGTTTAACTCCGCAGGTAGGCTTTAAATAATGACATGTATCGTAATAATTCAGGAATACATCCATAGCTGTTGTTAGGATCTTATTATTCTTGTGACCACTTATAATGCAAAGTTTATTCTTTCGCTTAATTTCCTTTACATTTGTTTGACAATTAATGGCAATTTTACACGAGGATACGTTTAATTTAGTTTCTGGGAACTGTTTAGGCTCTGATTGATTGATGTTTTTTACAGACTTTGATACACTGTTCTGTTGTGAATTTTCTGCCAATATATTTGCCTGCGTGACGTTGTGGTGAACTAAATTAGTGCTTGTAGTCGGGTCTAAGCCCAAATGATTTTCTTTTTCATTTTGAATACCTGTTGTGGATATTGATTTCTCATCGTAAAGTAATTCGGAGCATTTTCTATTCCTTGCAGCTGTAGTTGATTGCTGCATATTTGTCGTAGGCGTTCCTTGATTGTTTTGGTTCGTTTTCCGTTTGCGCCCCGAACGAGGAGTCAGTTTATTTGTGTCGGTCGCATTTATTTCCTTGTAGGCATTTATTATTTTAATGTATCTTTGTACATCTGTTTTAAGTCTGAAGTTTTCAGAATTTAAATTTTCTATTTCCTGATGCGCGCTTTGTAAATCAGTGGACATCTGTTTAATTTTCTCCTGTAGATCGATTATCGTTTGGCTGGTATTTAATGAGGTATTTGGTAGACTCATCATGGTCGTATCAAAAAGGGCAGAACTATCTGCACTCATGTCACGTAATGAGCTTGATCTAAATAATTTTCGGTTGCGGAAGGTTACGTTTTCATCCATATTATTTTTTGTAGTCAAGTTCCCGAAAATATTAAATTTTCTACCAAGTTATAATTTATTTTAGCTATGGTAACACTATCCGCAAGTATTTGGCCCTCTGGTGGCTAGTAGCAGTCCTGTTTTGGTCGTCTATTCACCGCTTGGGGTGAATTTAGCGCTAGTTGTCATACAATGATCTGAGTTCAAAGTCCATAATTTGATGTTTTTGAAATAAACGGTTTTTATTGATGTTTCTTTTTTTAAAGAATTAGTTTAAATCTTATAAAATTGCACTGATGGGCATTATTTATGAATACCATTTGGCGTCCAAGTGTTATTGTAGTAATAAGAACACAGATTTATTGTTTACGTAGTCCGTTTGGCACTGACATATAGTAACGTCTTTATGTCTTCGTATTTGTTATAGCACTTGTCGTAAGTCGATACAAATAATGTCACGTGAGAATGATAATCCTTACATTCGGTCGCACCACTATTTACACTTCTAATTAGAACTTTAATTATAATATCAATATTAAATAAGCGGCTCATGTAAACATTCCATTTACAATGATAGTTAAATTAAAGAAAGGGGGGTAGAAAACAATTAAAGATATATTTACAAGAAAGGATGGAGATGGAATGGCAGTGGTGTGTATAATGTGGAGGTAGGGTGTATGGGTGACGATGCGCGATAGGTGGGTTGAGGAGGCTGAGGTGGAGATACAGCTGGAGCTGAGGAGGTAGATGCGAGGCAGGTGCTGGTGACAGGTGCAGGTACAGATGCAGGTTCAGGTGCAGGTGCAGGTACATGTGCAGGTGCAGTTACAGGTACAGGTGCAGGTGCAGGTGCAGGTGCAGATGCAGGTGAGGGCAGGTGCTGGTGCGTGTGCGGCACGGAGGATACCCGTAGGAGGGCCCACGCAGCAGGACAGGACGCAGCACGGCAGCAGGAGAGAGAGGCACGGCGGGGACGCTGTCAGCCCGCCAGGTGAGGCGGCTCTCGGATGAGGCGCGACCCAATAGATACAGGAGGATCTTCGGAGTGCTCCGGCAAGGCACGGCCCAGTAGGTACAGGAGTGTCTTCTCAGGCGGTCCTCGGATGAGGTGCGGCCCAATAGGTATAGGAGGCTTTCACGGGGGACGAAGGACGGAGGCGTAGGCAGGGTCCGTCAGGTACCGGAGCGCAGAGGTACGCTGGGTGTTCCCGGGATAGGTGGCCCTGGAGTATCAGGCTTTTTGCAGTAATCGCTTTAGAGGCGAATACTACAAAAAGAACTGATCCTAGCATTGCGTGGATCTACTAAGTCAACTCGTAGAATAACATCATGTAGAAAATATGAATTTCAGATATGAAAGTGGCCATGATTAATTTTGCAGAAGTTTCAATGTAAAATCAGCTAAAAAGATACAGGCCGGTAAGGATTTGAAAGAAAAGTTGCCATGGCGACGTATTAAACGTCGTTATCAAAGCAGTCATAATAAAATATATTATTAATAAAATACAATGAAATCTATAGTTATTTTGTATTAGAAGTATAGTGTTTATAGGAAAAATGATATCCATCAATGTGGGCGAAATAACAACCCTTGGATGTCACTAAATCGTCGTAGTCTCATGTTAAAGTTGGAGCTGTGTCTGTGTGCTGATTGTGGATAAGACGTGTCGTGAGGAATAATCAGATCAGCGCCTAACGGTAACAGAATGTTTGTTTTGACCTGGAGGAATGAATGAAGATAGCTGTGAGTATGTACACACTACACATGTGTGTTACACTATGGAAGGACTATGTCCCCTGCCTGACCAATGATAATATTCACAGATAAAACGAGCATTATTATTATTACTATCAGACAAACATGATGTAGTTGCTTGTTCGATAAGCATAACTTCAAACTACTAAAGCTTCCTGCGCTTAAGTTAAACTCCGATAAAATCGATAAAGCGTACATAGCTGCCTAGCCCTTTTGGTATCTCCTGATTTAATGTATGAAATTCAGGTACTTAAGTATTCTTTTTACAGGGTGGTACTCTTGGGGTTTGGCTGCTAAGCGCTATTTTATTTAAGAGTGGGTCCTATGCAAGCTTTTGACTGATAGTTAAGACTTTTGCATACAGGTATAGAAAAAAAAAATCACTACAATTTAAAGGGACATAAGTAATTCATTGCTGAGTGTGTGACTGTCACTTACTCCTATTTAATAACAAAATATCTTGTTCTAAATTCTTATTTTAACATTGTCCCACGATATCGGCCGTCTTAGAAACGCATTAAATCTCAATTTAATAGTCTGACAGCTTGACACATTACCCTAATCAATAATAAAATATCCTGTTTCTTTAAAATAGTAAAACAACATTGAAACCCTTACAAAAAAAGCCCATTTCATTTATATTTTATGACAGGCACTTCACAGTAGAATGCGATACTTTACGTCACTTAAGATTCAATATTTTGTACGAATTCTAAGAATGCGGAGGTCCTTACACGCAACGGACAATACGAGCCCACACATCTGTTGAGCATAAGTCGGGCCCATAGGCCGTGGGACGGAGGTACCTGGGCGGACCTTGAAAGGGGGCTGAACGCCGGAGCGTGACGCGGCAGAGGACAGTTGAGGGAGTCGGTGTCAAACCGCTATAGGATACGGACTTCCTAGTCCAGGCTAGCTAAGTTAGGAGATTTATCTCAACTCTATTATCTAGTAATTCTTGAATGTTGTATTCTTTATCTCAGACCAATAATTCGGTCAGACTGACATGAACACGTGTCTTACAGGTATGCTTGTTGTGCAAAGGGTGAACTTCCAGGGGTTTGGGTGACCACATCTATCTAATATCCAGTCTAATGACTGATAGGGACCATGTCTCCTTAAGAGCATGATGCCGACGCAATGGCGCTGGAACTAGCCGCTCCATAGTTAGACAAGGACAGTCGCTTGGTTGCCGCAAGAAAAGCCGCTTCGTCACGTTTATCAGTTCGAAAGAACTGCTAGGGACCATGTCTCCTAAAGAGCATGATGCCGACGCAATGCCGTTGAAAAGCCGCTTGCGTCACTATATGGAA
Source organism: Apamea epomidion (assembly GCA_947507525.1). Classification (NCBI taxonomy): domain Eukaryota; kingdom Metazoa; phylum Arthropoda; class Insecta; order Lepidoptera; family Noctuidae; genus Apamea; species Apamea epomidion. The sequence goes on from OX382237.1 coordinate 13,684,838, forward strand.
GTGTTGCTCTGAGTACTCTGAGCGTAGATGTGAGGTATCGTGTGAGTAATGACTGATCAAATACCTATTACGCTAGCGTATGGTTTACTCACAATTTAATAATAATAATATACTTTGCATCCCTCTATTATTACTAGCTTTCTAAAACCACATTCAATCTAAGTTCATAACTATGAATTCCTAAGTTTTATTTAACATTTATTTCAATCTTTGCCTTGGTCTATTGATGAGACAAGGCATTGGACTTCTTCATATTTGGAATTCATTTAATCTTCAATAGGTAGAAGGATGTCCAGTCTGGAGCCGAGCCCTACAGAGCAGCACGGAGGAGGGGTGCTGTTCTCCCTGCAAGGAGGACCTGACCCATTTCTTGATATTTCCACGTAGTTAGACCATCAAAGACCGCCTTCATGCACAAAAGCATACTTTGCATGGCCCCAAAAATATTTAATAAATTACCAAATGGAATTAAGGACTTAAATATTATTCAATTTAAAAACAAATTAAGACATCTATTATTGGAAAAATGTTATTATACTACTGACGAATTCCTTAATGATAAATTGTAAGTTATTTGACATTGATATTTATTTAATTTTGACTTTGTATTGTTATGTTAATGTTTTGCTTGTGTAATTTATATTGTTTTTTGTTGTAATTATTTTATTTTATTATGCCGATTATTCTTTTTTATAATAATTACTAATTATGTTAAAGAGTGTCCACCTTTAAGGTAGATTTTTGAGGAACTAATATTATTAACTAAGATCTCATGTAAAAAATGTACCACAAATCACACCAATAAAAATGAATTTGAATTTGAATTTAGGAAAAAACGAAAATTTTATCACCCTAGGGTAATTTAGGAACAGTCACAAGTGTTTTCGTGTGTGTGTGATGTGCTCGAATTTTTTTATGCCCTTTTACTCCCCTTTCTTTTTTAACAGACTTCTTAAAAATATACTTTTTTTTTTCGTGCTTTTTTTTCTGTATACTATGTCCAGCAATGGACGGCTTTCGGCTGATATCATGATGATGATGTTTTTTTTTTTAATTTGTATACAACAACGTATACGTGTGGTTTTGTGTGTTGTGTATTTTTATAGATGTGCGTGAATATATTTTTTCTTTTATTAAACATTAAATAAAATTTTACAGCTACGAGTACCTTTCTATCGCACATATTTGATCAGCTGAACCAATGATTTATGATCCATCGCTCCCATACCACCCTAAAATCATATGCCATTGTATTTTTTGGTACAAATTCATCAATTTCCAAAACATTAGTATTTGGCCACGTCAAGACGATAAATCTATACATGTCGGCAGAGCGTAGACAAAAGGACGGCAGCTGTCGTTAGTACAGATGACAAATTGCAATGTCGCACGTTGAACGAACTCACTCTTTGCGATTCCAATTCGTGATAACAAAACGATGACTTCTGGACTTAAAATGCTGCACAATATTGGTATATTATTGGTTTGTAAAAGCTACTGTTTAACCCCTATATTCATAAACGTTGCTTAAAGTTAAGTAGTGATTAGCGACTGTCTAACCATACATTTTTGACGCTTCAACGTCACTTAACTTTAATCATCGTTTATAACTAAACCCCTTAGTGTCTAGTAAAATATAGATTGCATTTTACATCACGTCACAAAGTCCTTATATCGACGTACAAAAGAAGAAAAACTACGATAGCGAAGTCAAACCATACCATTTTTTGTTTTTTGAACAGCATTATTTTATCCACTAACCCTCACTGGGCCCGCGTGGTGGATTATGGCCCACTACCTCTCATAGAGATGTGTCTTGTTCCCAGCAATGGGAACATTATAGGCTGATTATGCTATTATTATTTATAAATAGTTTTATCTCCAAAAATAAAAAATTCACTAAAGTTAATTTTCCGTGAAAGTATTCTGGCATTTCATCTTTGCATAGGCTCGCGTTTGGCAACCATCTCACCTGAAGTTAAGTGACGATGCGCTCCCTGTATCGATACTTAAATTTTATGACAGATATTTACTCACTAGCTTCTGCCTGCGACCTCGCCCGCAAAAATTTCCTGTATCCCCGACTAATCCCGTCGCATCGCATCGCCCGTCCGCCCTATTACTTCTTTTCGCTTAGCGTTCTCTTATCTTTTTATGTGGCACCTAAAGGTCTTAGCGTGTTCCTCAAGAAGTGGGCTGTCTAATGCAAATTAATTTTTCAAACTCGATGGGTAGTTCTACAGATTAGTGCGTTCAAAAAACAAACAAACACTTCCAACTTTATTATTAGTATAGATTTAGGTAAGTATCAAGTATTACATATGCTCAAAGTCATAACTTTTTTACTTGCCACTCCGAGGAGTTTTACGGTGCGTATGCGTTTAATAGGCTAAATATAAAACAGTACGGTTCTCCCAAAGCCACGGTAAATGTCCCAATAAGCCCCCATAGCGTCCGTTCTAAACTATTGAACGCGTCTGTACGTACATATGTGTGGAGGGTATACGTACGAGTAGGTACGTTAAAGTGTTTACGGTCGCCTGTACAGTCAGTGAAGGAAAATTTGCTGCATTTTTTCCTTGATTAGGATTAATATTATTTCCTTTATTTCACGTAAATACTTACAAATTACATTTTTTAAATATTATAATACTTAAACAAAACGATAAAAAAAATATTATGAAGGCTTACGTTTTTGAAAAGTTTTGATTAAATTTTTACTAGATATTGAAGTATGACATTGTAAAATGATTTGTTCTATAAGGTCCATCTGCATCAAAAAAGGTGTCTTCGAGATGAATCTTTGTAAAAGCTGTGCTTATAACTGTATTTTCTTTCTATTTACTGGAACCATTTACTCCTTTGTAATTGAAATGAAGCATTATACCCCGTGTAATTTGTCTAATCTTACACATTTCAACGACCCGTTTACACTGTACATACAAACCCATCATTAATCATCGAAACTTCTCTCTTTCCTGAAAATTCCACACGAAAATAATTGAAAAAACTCGAACATTTTTTTTTCTTCATATTTCCTTCTATCCCCGACTGTACATACGTACACAGAGCGCTTTCAAGTGCCCGACTACACTCCCCTATCGATGGCACTAAGAGCCACTGAACTTTTGATGGCGACGATACTATTTACACTTTTCTTTTTTTCTGGTCTAGCAGTAACGTGATTTTTATGTAGTGTCGCTTTTTGTTAGACTGGAGTGGTCAGCTAGTGGGGTGAAATATTGTGTGGTGAGACTAAAAGGCCAATTCTCGTAATTTAAAACGTTCAAAATCTAGTCGCAGTCAGTGACAAACAAATGTCAAAACTTAAACAAAATGTAGCAAAATTAGAAGTATTTTTTGCCAGATTGAGACTGAGATCAGACTGTGAACGGTCTTAAAATTACGAGAATTTGCCCCTCTGAACTACGTCAATTTAAAAAATGCCTCAATTGGGATTTTTATGACAAATTGGGGTTGTTATACATCATTTTAGGGGTATGTTCACGTTAGAAAGCTGGTAACCGGCGCCGAAATGCCTGCGGTTATCGGCGCTGACCAGGGGCCGTATTCTCTATGACACAATGAACAAAACCACGTGAAATGAACGCGAGGTTGACATGATTAGCTAAAGAATTGACGTGGTTTCGACGTAAGGAATCATTTAGCGGTCATAGTGAATTAGGGCCAAGGACTGGTTGCCTACACTGTTCGGCGCAGGTCATTTTAAAACAGTGCGAACGCTGTAAGCGCCGACAAATTCCTATCTAGTCGACGCCGGTTACCAGCTTTCTACGTAAAGACACCCTAAGGCGTGGCCAAACCTATGGGAGTATTTCGTTACCGCACAATAGGTTAGTGTTGGTCATCTTTAAAACATATTTAAAGGGATAAACGTGAGCAGGTGCATATATTGCATGCATAGGTATTAATATTCTTTGTAATTTTTCACTCAGAGCGTCCCTAAGGATAATCACATTCGTCGCCGAGGTATGGCTATACCTATTTTTGGCGGCATCTACATCGCCACATGCGTACTATATCACCCTGACGTTACTCAAAATCCTGCATCGCGCAAGCAGAGTTTACCGCGCGACTAGCATCTATACAACGTCCCACTGACCAGACGTGGCGCACTAGATGCAACACCGGTCTGGTCGGGAGGATCCTCCCTTTTCAATAGAGGAGAAGTCCTCTATATACTTTTCAGAAAAATTTTAGTAGAAGCACATAGGGTAGAGACTTTTGACCACCACTCACACGGTAAAGCTTACCTATAGTCTTACGTAGAAACCTTTTTTAAAACAAAATAAAAAAATAAAAAACCAAAAAAAATCGCAACACATAAACGCAACATGTCGCATAGAAACGACAATCATCGCAAAGATTTCGCTCGTTATTGTTTCACCGTCTATTGTTGAGCTCAAAACTTTTAGCTTTGCTCGCAAAGAATGCACTTTGCGACTTTTATTGCATAGGTAACATGAGTAGGTCCTAGTATTGTGTACCTATTGTTCAGTAATACTCATGCGAGTCGAGTGGTTTCGGCTTGTATCATACTTAGACTTTGCCTGTTCGAACTCGGTGAAAAGGAAAATAAAAGGAAATATGGATTGTGTATCATTTTATTGAAGTTTCGTACAGAAATATGACTACGTGACTAGGGTTATCGGATGTCTGTATTGTCTATGTAGCATATAAAATAAAAATATAATAACCTAAACAAACTACTAAAACTATATAAAAACTAAAATATGGCGTCGAATAATTCCTCCACATCGCTGTCGATTGGTAAAGCCAGCACACCAAGTTACCTGAAACAGTCAAATTTTCCCAATGAACCTTGAACAATGCTTTAGCGATAAAGTTGAGAATCTATCAAAGAAATTTGACAGATTGTAGTAGCTTGATGTTCTGGCGTCTGTACCCAAGAGATTGGCGGCATTGCCACGTTGTATGGCAATACCTAGCCTCTACCCAAGGTACAAGCCATTCCTTGGGCGACGAGAAATTTGATTAGTTCGTATTTTCTCACCAATAAATCAATTGCCGGATTCTGGGTCGAGACCATTTAGATTGTCATCGACATGCCAAGAAGAAGAATCAATAGCAGAAATAGTAATTGATATGAACACAAATATACCTAAATAATTAAATGTAGGTTAATGAGGGGCGCGTCTCATAGCATATAAAGTTATTTGGTATATTTTCATTTCAATAACGTTCACAATATATAATAAACGTGAGTTGTATTATATACCAACTGTTAATATAATTTCTTCAGATATAACATTTATATACTCTAATACTGTGAATCATTTGGGTTAGGTTTGTCTAGAACAGTGACCACTAACGCGCGAAAGCGAACGAGTGAAGCGAGCGTGCTGCGGGACCGGCGTGACAGAAACGAATCGCTGCAAAACCGACTCCACGTAGTCTTGTCTGCCCTAACACTGTAGGGGGTGTTATTTAAAATCGCGTAGGTGCGGAGCGTGAAACACATTTGCGACGATAAGCTCGCATGGGACCGCCGGAGCCCCGCAGCACCAGAGCCGTGACAGAAACCATGCCTGCTACATGTTGCATGCTTGCTGCATGCTTGCTTGCATGCTGCATGCTTGCTTACATGCTTCATGTATGGTGTATGCTTGTTTGCATGCCTGCTGCTTGTTAGATATTTCATTCTGATATAATTATAATATTAGAATATTGTTTGTTGGATAATGGCATCTGTCACATTTAAGAAGCTTGGGACCAACGTATAAGTATCTAATTTGACTAGATATTGTGTTTACAAAAAACAACAGTCTTAACTTGTAAAAATCACTTAAATGTTATTACTATAAATGGTTATATAATATTTGATTATACTTGTAGTATATCTTAGATTTTATATTGCTATTTCCATATAATAGGTTGTTTCAAACGATTGGCATAATACTGTCAGTTGGTGTTGATATACTTTTTGAAGATGTCTACGAATTACGAATCAACTCCTATTAAATTGATTAATTTCCTTATAATGGTTTAAAACGATTTCACTACATAAGATTTCTTTATTACTACCTGTGTTAGAAGATATTAAGCCAAAATATATGATGATCTGTGATTAGTTCAAAATGGCGGTAGATGTTTGACGTAAAAGACGGTGGTAGTATATAAAAAGGATTGTAATGACGGTATCAGTTCAGTTGCTTGGTAGATGTTCAGTTGGTTAGTTCTAGTGCCGTTATTATATGGAATAGATCGACCAGGTGTCACGTAAGTTAAGTAATTTGATATTTTACCTTAATTATTGCTTATTATGGGTATGTTGTTCTGTAAGTCATATTGTGGCCAATATTCCTAGCTATTGTTATTATGTTGCTATTATTTGAATTCTCTTGGACCGTTGTCCAAGAGATAGAATTAATTGTTTTTAAAAATAACGATAATTCATGACAACGTAACAAATGTATTGATAGAATACTTTGATACTGTTTCCATGGAGTTTCTTGTCCTTCTTCTTCATGATGGCCTAGTTTTACGAACGGACGACTAGTTTTCTGATTAATTACTGACAAGCCTAAATTAAAATAAATGTTTAGCCTTGTCTATCTGTGCTTTACTTCATAAAACCCTTTCCCTACAAACCATATTCAATAATAACCTTCATACACAGTAAATAACTAACTAGTAACCATTCTGATATTCAAAGCTTGTTATTTGGGTAATATATAGGTACATATACTTCTAGTATATACTAAATAATCTAACACATGCATGGCGTATGCTTGTTTGCATGCCTGCTGCATGCATGGTGTATGCTTGTTTGCATGTTTTTTATAGGGAAATAAAAACCATATAAGTTCACAATCTTTGTGTTTTTACTAGGCGTTTTATCATATTAGACTAAATAGGTTTTATCTCTTTTGAGTGGTATATCAAACGATTTTATATTCAATGTATGTTATGCTTATAAAAATTAGTTACTTTAAAATTATTATATATACACACCCACACACAAATACAAAACACACACAATTTATTATATTAACTGATTCTTTTATTAAATTAAATTATAGATTCAGTTCTTATATCTTGCAAATATAAGAGATTTTGTAATTATATCATATATTACTTACCCGTAATTGAGAGCAGCGGTGGCCCAGTGATAACGGCCCCGACAAGCTTTACCTTGTGTAAATTATTTTAATTATTATTTCATCACCACTGCTCTCAAAACGGTGAAGAAAAACATCGTGAGAAACCGGCATGTCCTAGAACCAAAAATTTGAAGACATGTGACATCTATCAACCCGCACTAGGCCCGCGTGGTGGATTACACCCGCTCCCTTTATCACAAAGAGGAGGCATGTGTCCCAGCAGTGGGAACATTATAGGTTGATTATGCATAACGAGAGTATATCATTGGTACAAGAACAGGCTTGAAAGTTACAAGTTTTCGAAACGAAACAACTAACAACAACATTTGTTAAGTAAACTAAAACAAAAATTCTCAAAAATGGATGGACACGAAATTAAAACACAATTAGTAAGTGTTGGATTTTCTAAAACGATTTTAAAGGTTTATAAGTAAAGATTTTTAACTTTTTTCTTAGAAGGTTTCATAACGAAACTTTCATCAATATTACCTGAGCAATTTTTCTCGACCGTCCACACAACAAGGGTGAACTTTCCGTTTCTTCAAAGTTTTGAACACGTTAATTGAAACGTTGCTTATCCGGCTGAAAACGCGGTAAAAACGTAACAAGATGAGTTTTATGAATATCCTCAAAGACCGTCTAATCTTATCAAGGCAACATTATCCCTTGTTACTTGCATGACTTACAATATTAACATACTATACTAAGAATTCTGTTAGGAAGTCTTTTCTTGTGTTTTTCGTAAAGAACAATGTGCAGGGAAGACTTGACTAATTATCTTGCCTAACCTTTTTTTAAATTTATTTATCCATGTATTTCAGGCATCAAGGCCCATATAAACAATTAATATAACTTAAAAATACTATAAATATGTACATACAACATTATAATTACACTAAAAAACTAACTAACGCACACGAAGTGCCTGCGTCGTGTTTCTCTGACTGGTGTCATGTAGCTGACCACGAAACCGGCGGTACACAACTCCCTTCGGCCAGAACTCTTCTTTGAGGGACTTCTCGAGATGATATGTCGGAACACGCACCACGAACGACTTGAAGTACGAGTTGTGACGCGACTCCAACTACTCGACCGTGAAAGTCCAGTTGGTCTTCACACGCATGTACTCCACGATCTCCTCAAACTTCGTGGAGTGGTGCAGTCTGGACACATACAGCTGCGACGTCGGGATTACTGGACGCAGCAGCATGTTGGATCCTGCCGGCGCAGTGCCGCACTGGTTCTGACAAGGAGGCTTCTTTTTTTTCTTCTTCTCCACCTTGATGAAATCATCCTTGTCGTACGTGTCCGTCTCTGTACCCTGCCTTTTCAAAACCTTGTTGCTTTTCCCAACCATGTTGGGGTCGGCTTCCAGTCTAACCGGATGCCGCTGAATACCAGTATTTTACATGAAACGACTGCCTATCTGACATCCACAACCCAATAACTGGGTAATACGATATCGCTTGGTAAGACTGGTTGTCAGACTTTCGGGCTTCTGAAGACTTTAACGACTGTCAAAGATCCACGAAAGACAGCCGGGACCGGTTTAACGTGCTTTCCGAGGCACGGAAAAGATGAGATGTGCACGGAAGAGTTGACTGATATTGATAAACGTATTGCTGAAAAAGGATTAAAAGTACCTTCACCGCCGAGTCGGGGAAGGCTTAAAACCTCCTACTTATATATAATTAGGTCCTTACATAATTATGAAATTGGCGTTTTAGTAGGTACATGGAAAAAGCAAAACGAAAAAAATTAAATATGTATATTTAACCAATCAACGTATGTACCATTGTTATCTACGCACTTTCGCTATTTTATAGTCAGTTCATTGATTTCTTTGCTAAAAAAATTGTGGGACCGAGATAAACGGTTTTGACTGCCGCTGACTCTGACTTTACATTTCCAATTTGTTTCAATTGAATTATAATTATTGTATCACTCACACCGAAGCTTGCCGCTAACTCTGACGTGATTTGCGATGGATCCGCTTCCACGATTACTTTTAATTTTTCATTGTTAACTAGGGTGTCCGGCCGTCCACGGGGTTTGTTCTGTAGGTCAAAATTTCCAGAACAAAACGTTGGAACCAAAAACGTATGTTCTCTTTTACAATAGCTTCCCCATAAACATCATTCATCATTCGTGCTGTTTCTGCAGCGCTGGTGCCACAGTGGAACTCGTATTCGAATAACGCGATATTTTAAATTTTCCATATTGTGAATAAATGGATGATAAAGAAAAATCAAATGGCGCGAAAACAAATGAAGTACTAAATTGCAAACACAAATATACAAGCCTGAATTTTGAAATTTGAATTTAAGATTCCTAACCAAACGCCAGATGTTTGAAATCAAAGTGGCCAGTTTGACAAAACGCCAATTTCGTATGGATCTTATAATAAACGACATTTTCAAAATGAGGAACTTAAACCAATATTTATTGCCGAGTCTGTGGTAGGTATGGTTCGTAAATGTTAAATTCATTCAATAAAACAACAATTTAGAATTGAGTTTACCAATGAAATTGGTTTTATTGTACAAGAACAAATTAACACTAATATATATACTATATACAAGTATATAATACGAAGAAATATAGAAAAAGGGAGGAGCTCATTGGGCATCAAAAAATTCGTCCGCATCACCTTCAATGGGATAAGTGCCCAAAAGGCTGGCAGCATTACCACGTTGGATGGCAATGCTGATTCTTTGGGCTAAGAATAGGCCAGCCTTCTGGTCATGTGAAGAGTCAACCAACCGCTTGGCGATGTCCCGAAAATTCGATGAGTACTCGGACCCCAAGGCCCTAGTGTTTCAACCCCAAACGGCTCAAACATATAGCTCCCAATAAGGTTGTTATATTTGCGCCGTTTGAGGTTTTCTGCTCCTGGAGCAGCCGCCCCAGCACAGCCCACCGTGCTAAGAAGATGGGATGGCGTGAGGGTGTCAACACAGGTTGCATCCCACACCAAAGGCCTACCCAACTTCCAAGGCATTATGGTCATTCCATCGGGCCTCTTTCTATCGTCGCGTGCCAAGCCATTGGGTTCTAAAACAGCTGGTACCCCGACGGAGACAAGAGCCCGACGGATGATGTCGTTAATGCTGGCGCGCCTTGCCATCCGTCCAGCGCTCTTGCTGCAGCATAGGCCATGGTGTCCGAGGCAGTCGACTGCTTCACCGCATTGACAGCGATGTGGAGCTCCGCAAGGAGCGCCCAGACGCAAACATGTAGCGAGCCGGAATGTGGTGTCACCCAGCATAGTGCCTATATTGGGTGACGGTAGCGCCTGAAGCCAGAGGTCCGACTCCCATTCACCCACAGCCAGCAGGCGCGCATGCTCAGCAGTATTGGTGGACGTATTAATAAGTTTATTCCGTACCAACCTGCAGAGCGGCTCATCCCACTGTCTCTGGGAAGACGGGTTCTCGGGCTGAACCGTGTCCGGGCAAGCCACTTTCCAGGCGTTCACCGCGTCGGTCAAGCACGGCACTTCAGACTCAACCTGAGCAGGAACCAATTAAATGAAATCAATAACAATTGTTCTAAAACTCTAGTTTATTCAAATTGATAACAAACCTCATGGGTACATAATGCAGTCACATCATTCTTAAGGACTTAATAATATTACAATATTCCGTCCACCCTCTTTTCACACGTCTAGACTAGATTGAAACATCGTACATTCACGAATACGCATAGACGAAAGTTTATCGAACTCCAAGTTTTAATTTCCTGCAAAAAGATACGGAACGATTTTATTTGCGAGAAGCGACTACGTAGTTAGGGGATTTGAATTTTTTACTCCCGCTCAGACTGACGTATATTTTTTACAGTTATTTGGTCATTCTTTTACAGACGGAACGAAGCTGATTTTTTTTTTTGGTTGACTGAATTGTGTGGCATGTTGGTATTTTTAAATAAATCCAGGGTACATGTGCCAGTAGATTGCAAGTAATTTTAGTGCTAACACTAAAGGTATCTATTCCCCGCTAAACACATACGCAATTTTTTTCATTTGCAATATTGCAAGGAGTTAGGTGAGTTATGAGGTACATGAGTCTACTTAGAAAGCCCCTACATACTACATTGCTGTACCAGGCATGTAGTCAGGGCACTTAATCTAATTAGCACTAACCTATATACCTAACCTATATAAATGACGGCACGGTTGGCGCAGTGGTTAAGCGATTGACTGCTGCGCTGCGTGTCGCGGGTTCGATTCCCGCACGGAACAAATATTTGTATGGCCTACAAGTAGATGTTCCGGGTCTGGCTGTTTGTGTATGTGAGTTTAAATGTTTGTAAACGCACCCACGATACAGGAGAAATTCCTAGTGTGGGGCAACGGTTTTATAAAAAAAAAAAAATATTTATCCTTGTCTAATTTGACATTTTATTACCTACGCATTCGTCTATTTTAATTTCATTGACATCCTACTAATAATAAGTGCATTCTGGGATAATCGTCGGTTAGTGCCTCGCCATCATATAAAATTGTCTAAAGGGCCTCTGCAAGTTGGCTTCATCCCCTGGTACGCCTTTCAAAGGTCCAGAAATAGACGACGAACGACGACGACAGACGATAGACTTAAAAATAATCCTACTAATATTATAAACATGAAAGTTTGTATGGATGGATGGATGGATGCTTGTTACTGAAATATGGGTTTTGCTTAAATTTTTATTTTTTTATTAGTCAGTCTGGTTTTAACCATAGCAGTCTCACACGGTAGAACTACATATGTAAAACAACAAGAAAACCTCTACGGTAGATTTTTTTATATTCTGCCAGTGATACCAAACCATACTCCGATACACAGATTGGCTTCATCATCAGCACCTTCCTGCCCTTGTCCCATGTTGCTTGGGGTTGGTCGGTGCCGAAACGTGAACACTGGCAGTCGGGCTGGTCCACAAATTCAAGGCCGCTCAGCGCGCTACGGGGCGACCTATTCTCGGACTCTTTGAAGGATAACATCAGGAATGAAATTATCCGGTAAAGAACCGGAGTTACCGACATACCTTGCAGAGTAAGCACACTGAAGTAGCTGTAGGCTGGCCATGTTTATCGAAGGACCGATGGCCAGTGGAGCAGACGAGTTCTGGAGTGGAGACCATGTATCATCGGCCAGAGTCGTGTGAGATGCCCGCAGTCTAGATGGACCGTTGACCCAAAGAAGATGGCTGGGACTGACTGGATGTGGAAGGCGGAGAACAGGGTGTTATGACGCAGCCTGGGATAAGCCTATGTCCAGCAGTGGACTGCGATAGTCTGAGCTTATTGAGTTGACGTTAGCACAACACGATTTCATGTACATTTCTCCTTGTCACGCTATCATTCACTGTATTTTCTTTCATATTATTCCTCACTCAACCTATTCGTCTTTTCTCTCACAGACACACACGAAAACACTGATTTACCTACCTAAGAAAAAAATAAAATCTTCATCCGATTCCTTTGCCGCTTAACGAAATTGATTAGCAAATACGAGTACTCGAAGCAATATAAAAGCCTGCCAAGGAAGGCTTTGCAAATAAACAAATCGACAAAACCACTTCGTCTAAAAGCCTCACTGGTACCAATTAATAAAAAACAAAACACAATCGCACAACCTCGGATAACCACAAGTTCCTCTATTATTAGGGTTCCGTACCCAAAGAACAAAAACGGGAGCCTTATAGTTACTCGTATAAGGGTCCTGTCATGTCCGTGTGTCCGACTGTCCGGATGTTACACAGCCAATTGTACTCAGAAGCTATTAGCAGTATATCAATGTAAATTGAAAATAGGTGTATTTTGTGCGTCGCTAAGCAATGGTGTAGTGAAATTACGAAAGTCAGTAGTTTTTATGATTATCTTCGTTTGCAACTGCAGAAAAAACTCTTTTTTACATAGTTTTTCGAGAACATAACATCATAACACTCCTGTAACCCCGAAGGGTTAGGCAAAGGTGTATCTTAGTACACCTACATTTCACCATTTATGTTTAAGCGGGTATAAATCCAGACTACGGGTTTCTACTCACAAATCCTGATGAAAAAATTCAATAACATTTTGCCTGACCTGGAGATCGATTCTAGGTCCTCATGCTTGCGACCACTAGACCTTTCAGAAATTTTATAAAACATCAATCAATCAACTCAGCCTATCGCAGTCCACCGCTGGGCATAGTCCATGTCCTCCGCCTTCTGCATCCAGTCTGTCTCGGCCACCTTCTTTAGGTCGTCGGTTCATCTAGTGTGTGTGGTGGGCGTCCCACACTACGCTTGCCGATACGCGAAATAAATTCATCCCAACTACGGAACCCTTCACTGTTCGTAGTACACTTGCACGGTTTTTCTTCGCGTTCATCGGATGGTTTTCAAACGTCTGCTATCAATTAATATTGTTTGATACGTTTTATTGTCTGTATTGCACTACCAATCTGTTGGAAAACAATTCAATTAGAATTCCCATTCTCATGAAGTTCTTTGTTGGAGTGGTTCGTTAGATGAAATAAAAATATTTGAATGGAACAAATAAAAAAGAGAGAGAAACTGTGTGTTGTAGAGTATTGTTAACTTCTTGTTTGCTTATCAATTGGAAGGATTGATTTCAGATACAAAATCCTGCCTTGTTTCCAAGGGCTAGGCACAGGCGAAACTATAATACACCCACCTTTCTCCAGTTATGTTTAAGTCCCATGAAATAGATGGCGAGTCTATTGCCATAAACCGGGCACAAATACACCAAAAAAAACGTAATAACACTTTGCCTGACCTGGGAATCTAAACCAGGACCTCGTGCTCAGCGGTAGCGCTTGCAACCCACCGGTCGCAAGCGCCAAAGTAGGCTATGGCGGGAATAAGAAATTCCAAATGGAAAACCCAGTAACACTTTTTCCCAACCTGGAAATCGAAGCCAGGACCCCACGCTCAGCAGTCGCAACTTGCAACCACGAGACCAATGGGGCAGTCAAATATTAAGTACTACTAAACTCACGACTTCTTCCCTTGGGGGTAAGCAGAAACTATGGAACGCCATCTGCTACGATCCTTACACACTTCAGTTGCTTCGTTTACTTTCATACATCTCAGGGGCAATTCTCGTAATTGTAAGAACGTTCAGAGTCTGACCCCAGTCTCAATCTATCAAAAATACCTCTAATTTCCCTACATTTTTGACAAGTTTTTGACATTGATTGTCGCTGAGATGAGATTGCGACTAGATTTTGAACGCTTTTAATTAAGGGAATTGGCTTTCAGATCATACACACACGCAGGTTGTTGGTACTACGCTGTGCGTCTATGAGTTAATATTCATCCCAACTACGGAACACTTCACTGTTCGTGGTACACTTGCCCGGTTTTCGTTGTATTGTACTAAGTACTAATTTAACTTTAAAAGCTTCTCTTGTGCGAAAAGATGTGATTCAAATCCTAGCAAGTACCAATGTGTCTTTTTCAATACGTACTTTTCGAGTTTATCTTGGACATTACTGACGTCGATGAAGGAAAAACATCGTGAGGAAATCTGGACTTATAAGTCTGATATCGCCAACCCTTCTTAAGTAAGTTTGGTGATTGTAGAATCCTGTTGATTCCATATTTATGTTGAATATATCACTTCACTGGCTCACTACCACACCAAGCCCCATCGTACATAGCCTGCTTCACTTTCTCTGTTTAACGCCATTCCTCGTAACCGACAGATGACATTAGTGAGCAGATACCTCATCTGTGCGAAGACAAAGACAAAGACATTTATTCGTCGAATATGGTAGGTACAAAGGTTGTTGGTACATATGGATAAGTTCGATACATCCGCCGCTACTAGCGGCATATGAATATTTACAATGTGAACCTAATGTACACGTGGGTATAAAACCTAACTTATAATTATACTACTTATACTCTGATAAACAATACAAAATACTTATAATATGGATTTTTGAACTCTAATATACAATATAAAATAAAAACACAACAATAACCACATTTCTATTATACAGTTAAATAAATCTAACTTATTATTAAAAAATATATATATATATTATTTACTTATAATCAAAAAATTCTTTTAATGTGTAAAAATTATTTTGGAGAAGCCATTGTTTTAGACTTTTTTGTAAAAATTAAATGGTAGCTCTTATATTAGTTTTGGAATATGGTTATATATATATTATTTTAATGGACATAAGGTAGCTGTTTCTGTAGTGGAGAGTACTATTACAAAATTTTTGTAAATCTTAATAGATACACTACAGTGATCAAGGGTCGTCCTTGCCCTCTCTTGAGACGAATATTGCCCAGTAGTGAGACAATAATAGGCTCGTATTAATATTGTGCGAAAACATAAATTGGAACATTCTGAACCACATCCAAAATGAGATGTTCACAGTACAAGTCGATATAGTTTCGTACTTACGAAACAATCTGTGACTGACTGCGAACTAAGTTCGACTTTCGTACTTGTTCGGAACTAAGCTAGGTTTCACGTTAACTTGAACTTTACGCGACTGGCACGTAAAGTGTTAAAATAAATTATTACTTTATGAACTTGCGTTCAGTGAGTGCAAAATATAATCATGAGTGCACGCGATTATCACTAAAGCTAAACGCTCATTATAGCCGCATCGGGCTGCAGCGGTATAAATTTTGATACAAAAAAGTGTGATGCGGCTCTGCAGTTTGCGATCATGCATAATCAGCCTATAAAGTTCCCACTGCTGGGACACAGGAAATTTTCCGTCTGTAAAAGTGGAAGTGGGCCATAACCCACCACGTTGGCCGTGCGGGTTGGCGGATGTCACATGTCTTCTAACTTTTGGTTCGAGGACATGCCGGTTTCCTCACAATGTTTTCCTTTACCGTTTAGAGTAGTAGCGATGAAATAATTTACAAAAAGTAACGTGTCTGTTTGAGTTCGAACCCACGACATACAACTCCAAAGTCGGGGCCGTTGGCACTGAGCCACGACTGCTCTCCGGGGCTCTCTCATTTGCGATTGTTCATGCAAAATGTACGAAAGTCATGTAGACGGATTTTTGATATGCGGCGAGGCCCGAATCTGCTTCAGCCTTAAAGGTCAGTCCAGAAACCTCATCTAAACTCCTAGCCGCTTGGTTGGGATTGACTTCCAGAATTTCCCAACTAACCAGGCATTATATTGAACAGTGGGCTTAGCACGAACGCGCTGAGTAAACGTTACGCAAATACGAATGATTTTTTAATCGATAATACAAACAATCCATAGTATTTTAGTGGTGATTTTAGTGGTGGTGGCGGCTTATGATTATTATGATATACGACAATTTTTATCAACATGGATGACATGACTGTCAATCCATACAGGTAATTTTAACTATTAAGGGTTATAGTAATAAGGAGGGAGGGGCTCGTGGCTAAATAATAACAGCCGTACGGGTCGGTCGAAGGTTAACCTTGCCGCGGTTGATTTGAGGAAGGGTGGCCATCCATTACATACCGGCTTCACGTACTTTTCGAGGCCCGAAGGGGCAGACTGGGGAGGCAGGCTAGGGAGTTTGTTGCGCCACTTCTTCTTCCTAGCGATAGCACTAGGAAGTGGTGAAGGGCGGGCGTTTTTGGGGAACTGTCTTTTGTAATTTTGGCGTTCGAAAAGTGCTGATCCTCAGCCTATTTTGAATAAATGACTTTTGATTTTGATTTTTGACATTTATCCTAGCTGTTATTCTTAAATCTTTGACGGTCGTTATAGGTAGTCAGAAGCCCAAACTTCTGATAGCCACTCTTACCAAAGGGTATCGTGTTACCGAGTGGCTGTTGAGGTCAGAAAGGCAATCGCTCCATGTAAAACTGGTATTCAGCTGCATCTGGTACGACTGGAAGCCGACTCCAAGTTAGTTGGAAAAGGCTTGGCAGATTGAGATTGATTGGATAATAAATAATAACTACCTATCTAAGTCGTCTAGACAAAGTAAACACCAGATGAATCGGAAGCGAGTGCCATCTCACTTCCACGAGCCAATGTCGGAAACACGGTTTTTTTACGGTAAGGCCAGTGGGGTAATTGCGTAACACACTGACAGATGTGAGTAGTGCGTTATTTACATTGTTGAACAGACAAATTTTCGAACATATGAAGCAATGGATTAGTTGCCTTTCATTTCATTCATCCTCTCAACATGACAAAACCATCCAAGCATACCTCCCCTACTTCTCCCCCTCCTACTCTACTCTAATTTCCCTTTTTTACTATTTTCCTTAACTTTAATGGTTATAATACGAGTATTAATTAGTAATTATAATACCTAACTTGATTTAAGATTTAAAAGAGTTTCCATGGAATTTCTTGCCCATTTTTCTTCATAGAGATCTATTTTGGACGGCTTATTTATTTATTTATTTTATTATTTATGTACACACAGTAAAATACATATTGATATGACATAATTGCAATATGAGTACAAAGGTACTGCTTATTTCTTAAGAAATTTCTTCCAGCAGACCTGCGAAAGGAGAAGTAAAAAAAGAAATGTAGACAATAGTGTGTGAGAACAAGAACAGAAAAATATGAATGTGTGAAGTCTAAATCAAAATATTAAATATACCTACACATATAACGCAAAAAAAAAATAAGTATACTTAAATAAATACATAATACAAAAATATATAAACATATATATATATATATATACAAATACTCACGGTATAGAGGAAAGGTAATGCTCTTTTAATCGACGTTTAAATAGAGAAATAGTTTTTAAATCACGAAAGCTAGGCGGAAGTGAATTCCACAATCTTACAGCATGGACAGAAAAGGGATAAGAATAGTAGCTTGTTTTATGAGGATGAGATTTAAGGATGGATCTTAGGTGTGATCTACACGGTGCGGCGCTAGAGCGACCGTAAGAAAAACGCTCACGCAGGTAGGAAGGATAAGACGGGTTGTGTAAGATGTTGAAGAGTAGACATAAATTCCGAATGTTCCTGCGAAGGCGGATTGGGAGCCACTTGAGTTCCTTGCGAAGGTGTGAAACATGGTCATACTTTCGAAGACCGAAAACAAAGCGGATGCACAGGTTTTGCAAGCGCTCAAGCTTTTTTAATAGCTCCTCAGTAGCATTTAGGTAGCAGGCGTCGGCATAATCTATAATCGGATGAATAAGTGTTTGTGCCAAAGAGATTTTAGTCTTCAAGAGCAGAAGACCCTGAAGCCATTTCAGCGAATGAAAGGAGAAGTGTACCTTTCGGCTAATCTAATTGACCTAAGCACGCCACTAAAGATTTGAGTCAATAACTACACCCAGATCTTTAGCGGTTTCAGTATAGTCAATGCGAACACCATCGAGATATAAAGGCATGAGAGATATAACATCAGTCACATTGCGAACGAATCTGCTGCCGATTATCATTCCCTAGGATTTAGTAGGGTTAATTTGCAAACCAAATGACTTAGCCCAAGCGCTGACGCAAGCCAGGTCATGATTCATTGCAGCAATTGCAGAATCCGCGTTAGCTACAGTAAAATCTCGATAAAGCTGCAAGTCATCTGCGTAGAGATGGAAACTAGAGGAGATTACTCTGGTTTTGTTTTTTTATGAAAATTGAAAAAAGTAGAGGAGAGTACGCTACCCTGAGGAACACCCTCAGTGAGACCACACCAATCAGAGAAGGACTCCTCCAGGCAAACACACTGAGAGCGTCTCCGAAGATAAGAACTGAACCAGGCTAAAGTGGAAGAAGAGAAATTTTTAGATTAGAGGAAACCTAGTAAAATGTCGAAATCCACTGAGTTGAAGGCGCTACTAAAGTCGAGCAATACTAGAACAGTAAGTAACTTATTCTCCATTGCCCAGCGGATGTCGTCAGTCACCTTCAAGAGCGCGGTTACAGTACTATGACCGAGCGAAAACCGGATTGAAATGGGGATATTATCGAGTTTGACGCCAAGAAAAATGATTATTGTCTATGAACAATGTGCTCAAAACTTTAAAGAGAAATGGGAGAATAGAAATAGGTCTCAAGTGGGTTAATAAAGTAGGATTGTTAGTTTTAGGTAAAGGTATTATGTGAACCTGTTTCCAAACTGACGGAAAGGAGCAAGAGGAAAATGAGTGATTGAAGATGTGAGTGAGAACAGTAAGTAATGAGGATAGGATAAGAGTTATCATTCTTGAACACAACTTATCATTACCGACTGCTGAAGAAGTTATCGCAAGTATAGACTTCTTAACGTCATCCTCAGTAACATCTTTGAGCTTGAAGTGAGAATATTGTGGTACCGGCCAACTAGCAAGACTCTCCAGTGTCGCAGCCTTGATAGATGGATCAAGAGAAAAGGGAAGGAGAGAAAAATGCTTATTGAGATCATTGAGGTTCACATCCTTACACTGGTTGACAGGTGACTTGCCTAAGCCTACAGATTGGAGAAATTTCCATACATCAGAAGAACTGCGGTTATTGAGTTGGTCGGGGAAATAGCGTTTCTTAGCATCTTGACACTACACACTACACAATCGCCTGCAGCGATTACGTAACGATTTGTAGTAAGAGAGATTCAGCTCTGAAGGTCTGTGCTTATATCTGCTCTTAGCTTTATCCCTACGAGCCATAAGCTCTTTAATTTGTAGTGTTATCCATGGTGCAGGGTTAAGTCTAACTTTGACACGTCGGATAGGGGCATGCTAGTCATATAATTCGAGAATGGTTGCGTTAAAACAATTTACCTTATCGTCGATGTCATCGAACTCAACCAGAGGGGTCCAGTCGAGATCGCCGGCATCACGCTGCAAATCTTTCAGATCTATGCCCTTGTAGTTACGTAGATATAAAAGCTGGGACTTACGCTTGGGAACACTGATACGATACGAAAGGTAAATGAGATCGTGGTAAGAAAAAGTAGCCGTAAGTTGACCATGGTAAGAAACATTACTAGGAGAGGAGACAATCATAAGATCTAGAAGCGAGGGTGTACAATTAGGAAAATAGTGAGTTGCAGAAAGAATCAAAACTTGAAGATTGAAAGAAGACAAGAGTGAGAGGAGTTTAAGGGATTGAGTGTCATTTTTAATCAAGCAGGTATTAAAATCACCCATTAAAATAGCGTGCTCATACATGGGGCAAAGATCACTGAGTGTGGAGTCGAGAGAATTGAAGTAGTCTATGTGAAGATTAGGACTGTAGAGCACTGCAAGCAAAGCTTTTGTGTGATGAACAGTTATCTCAACAAACAAGTATTCAGCCGACTCAGAATACCGTGAAGGAGATGAACTGACCACCCTGTAGGGTAAATCAGCACGCAGGTACATGGCAGCACCTCCTCCACCTTTGCCGGTCCTATCGTTGCGTATCAAGACGAAGCCGGGGAGTGAGTAATGAGTAGAGAGGAGTGATGACTTCAAAAATGATTCCAATATTAAGAGCGCATCTAGATGAGCACTGCTAAAGGATGCCAGAAGGTCAAAATAGTGACCAGGAACACTCTGAGCATTGATGTGAGCTATATGAAAATTCTTAGGGTTTCAACTTTCTGACTGACCAACTCCTTGAAAATTCAAAAGTGCCTGTAAATGGTTAAATTGAATAAATGCTTTACGTTAAACATAATATCTATCTATACAAATACATTAAATTATCTAATATATCTATATATATATAAATCAATTGTTGTTCGTTTGTCTCGCTAAAACTCGAGAACGGCTGGGCCGATTAATCCGATTTTGGGTTTGAAATGTTTGTCGTAGTCCAGGGAAGGTTTAAACGGTGAGAAAATATGGAAACATTACGAGGAAGATAGTAAAAACCACAATTTCATTTTCCCTTATAGACTGTTCTACCTACTTTCCTGTCAAACATTTGACGATCGTCCCTTCGGTACGGTAGACTCGGGTCCACTCGAATTGAAGCACGTATTAAATTAAGAGTTTTAAATAGTGTAGGATTAGGTTAGGAGTAGGGTAGGAGTAGGTTAGGAGTAGCAAACCGGGCAACTAGAAATAATTTATATGGCAAAACAACGTTTGCCGGGTCAGCTAGTTATAAATAAAAATGGATCTTCGAAATGTATGTACGCCCATAACTTTCGAACGACTGCACCAAATTGGATAATTCTTTTTTTTTTGTGTTCGTTATTGTCAGGACAAGGTGTGTATACTGAATTGGACCCAGTAGGTGGTGCTGCTTTTTCAGGTGGGATGACGTCTGCCAGGTCCGCTAGGTTCTATCAATCAATCAGCGTTTTACTTATAGGAGTAGGCTAGGAGTAGTGTAGGAGTAGGTTAGGAGTAGAGTACGAGTAGGTTAGGAGTAAGGTAGTAGTAGGGTAGGAGTAGGGTAGTAGTAGGGTAGGAGTAGGTTAGGAGTAGGGTAGAAGTAGGGTAGGAGTAGGGTAGGAGTAAGGTAGGAGTAGTGTAGGAGTAGTTTAGGAGTAGGGTAGGAGTAGGGTAGGAGTAGGATAGGAGTAGGGTAGGAGTAGGTTAGGAGTAGGGTAGAAGTAGGGTAGGAGTAGGGTAGGAGTATAGGGGTAGGGTAGGAGTAGTGTAGGAGTAGGGTTGGGGTAGGGTAGGGGGTAGAACACCACGCGAACGAAGTAGGGCCGGACAGCTAGAAATAATTTTACACTTAATTACAACACCACAGAAAGCTTATTGTTGACTCAATACCACTCCCGTTAAACCCCATTCTGTCCTCATTTGCTCATCGCTCGCTACCATTACCCACAAATATAGGAATAACACATACACCCACACCCACACACAAACACACCCACACACAAACACACCCTCACACACACACACACACACACACACACACACACACACACACACACACACACACACATAGACACACCCCCACACACCCCTACACACACCCCTACACACACTACACTACTCCACTCATATAATTTTTCTTTTTGTTTTATTTCCTTTCCTAAATAGTTTATTTGTCCGTTTACCTATGCCATAATATACTGAACCAGTTGTATAATTACAAAATGGCATGTTTGTACCTAAATGCGATAAAGAAACATCCAATAAAGGGTCGGGCCCAGCATCTTTAACACAAGTTGTCTTGGCAACTAAGCAAGGGTGCTGGTATCGCCACACTATTGTATAATCTACTCTAAACTGTATGTACTACCATGTATTTAATGTAAAATGTAAAACTTGATGCAAATAAATTATTATTATTATTATTATTTTATGGCAAAACAACGTTTGCCGGGTCAGCTTGTATATTATATTTAAAAAACACGTCTCGAACAAAAGTAAACAAAAGTGAAACAAAACATAGTCGCAACACGAACACGTTCGAAACATATGAAAACAAAACTGGAACAAAGCGGGCCGTGTCACAGAAGTCCCATACACCGACTTACTTCCACTAGAGAGCGCCTATTGAATGAAAAACGGACGCCCGTTCAGCCGTGAGCTGATATGTTTCGATGTCTTCTATCTATCTATCATATCCTGGGCTTGAAGTTGATTGTATTTATGTATTTGTGCATGACATGGAGTAACGCGCTGCAATAGAATTATCGACTTTTGTGTGTCAAATTTTCATGTCACGAAAAAGTTGAATGCTAAAGGAGGAAGACTGAGTTGTTTATTGGCGCAATTTTGGGAAAAATAGAATTTATCAGAGCTTCAGTAAATAGGTACAAATATTCATGAAACAGCACAGATTCCTCAACATACCTTTTTCCCATCCCAGATGGAGAGTCCGGACGAAAATTATTCAATCTGTCTTAGAAGACCGATGGTAGAAAATGTTTTTAACAAGTTGACATGAGCTAATTGCAAAACAGTTTATTGGGGACAATGGTTCTGCAAACTACTGTTCGCAATCAACTATTCTTATATTGACGAAATACTATATTTTAATCGCAGTTCATAAATAAACCAATATTCTTATACATTTATTCAAATCAGAGTTGAATTAGGCACTCTGATTGGACCTTATTTTATCCAACGCCAATAAAACCTTTCATGAAATAATTTTCAGTCGCATGCAACCATATTTTTTTATTATTTTTCAATGCAGCTTCAGAGCGATTAAACACTGAATATTTAATTTTCAATACGCCGCAGTTTCCAAGCTTTTTTCATACAAAAAGTACATGTAGACGACTTGCATTCAGTTAGAAATTAGATTTTTTACGGTAGTCTTAAACATGTATGCTATGTAATTTAGGACGCTTAAATTATTAGATTTTTGCTACAAAAAAAATCGTATCTTACAGAGGCGACAGAATTTTCAGTGTGAGAAGTTGCAAAACTTTTTACCGAATATGGGTTAAAATTATGGACAGGACACCAACGGCACAAAATGACACCATAATTGTCTAATTGGGTACCTACATTTTATTACATGCACAGTGTATGCGGAAGGCGGAGGACCGGGTGTTGTGGCGCAGCATGGTGGAGGCCTATGTCCAGCAGGGAACAGCGATAAATGTTGATTGATTGACAGTGTATGCGGTGTGGCATTACATAGTTATCCAATTTAAGTAACTGCAAAAATAGAGTACTTTTCGAAAAAAAAGTTCCTTAATATCATCATAATTATAGGAGTTCCTACTGCTTAGGGTTTCGGTATCAACTTCATTTGATACTTTGTCAGTTAACGCTTCGCTGAACCCCTAATTGAAAAACATCATCAAAGGCTTTTTTAACTGATATTTTAATAACCACTCGTATGATTAATTTGCATAATAACAGTATATTTTAAATTTTAATTACGGTGAAGTATCCTTTATGAATATTTTACTGTAATTAAACTCGCAGATTCTTCCATAATTACCGTCAGAGATGTAAAAGATTCGCAAATATGTATTTTCGCAGTAAATGGGAAATTATACTCAATTGGTTTCTGTATTCGAGGAAAATGTGCAATGAAAGTTTACTTTTAAAGGAAATTGAAAAGCCATAATTACTATTTCACAAATATTGATTTAATAAAAAAAAAAATATAACAAGGGAAGAAGTTTTAAAGCTTTTCAGTTTGATTATTAACAATAGTGATTTTATCAAATCGGGCTTATGCCGCTACTAGCTGCGCCCCGCCGTTTTACCCGCATAAGTTTTGATCCCGTGATTCCCACGGGATCCAAAATCGGGATAAAAAGTATTCTATGTGTTATTCCTAGTAATAAGCTATCTGTGTGCCAAATTTCATCCAAATCCGTTTAGCCCTTTTTGCGTGAAAGAGTAACAAACATCCATCCACCCATCCATTCATACAAACTTTCGCGTTTATAATATTAGTAAGAGCAGATTTAAGAGCAGTGGTGGCCCAGTGATAACGGCCCCGACTTACGAATTGGTCGTGGGTTTGAACCCAGGCAAGCGCTTTATTTTGTGTAAATAATATCATCACCACTACTCTCAAACCGGTAAAAGGAAGCATCTGCCAACCCGCACTGAGCCCGCGTGGTAGATTGCCCACTCCCTCTCGGAGATAGGAGGCCTGTGTCCCAGCAGTGGGAACATTATAGGGTGATTATGGGTTTATGGTTTTGGTTATTGCAACAAACACTATGTAGACCTGATGATATCGCTATTGCTCACTAGAGCGTGATCGACCATAATGACTAGATTTGAAATTACAATCTCATAATCTATGTTCAATGCTCAATTCCTTTATCTTTATTCATCAAAACTAAGTCCGGAATTTCTACCAGTACCAAAGCGCTGCGCTGTCGTCAATAGTTAGTATTCATAGCTTTGCATGAAACACTTTCATCCTTTAAAGTATTTGATATTATACTGATAAGGCGGCACGGTTGGCGCAGTGGTTCGGCGATTGACTGCTGCGCTGCGTGTTGCGGGTTCGATTCCCACACGGAACAAATATTTATGACCTACAATAGTTGTTCCAGATCTGGCTGTTTGTGTATGTGAGTTTAAATGTTTGTAAACGCACCCACGATACAGGAGAAATTCATAGTGTGGAGCAACGATTTAAAAAAAAAAAAAGTAAATGTAGTGAATATACTTAGATTATTATCACTGTTTTATTCCCTATGGTCCCAAATTTTCATCTTTTCAAACAACCAACCTTATACATAACCAAATGCTACCCATATTTCCAAAAAAATACTGAACACTCCTTCAAGAAATGGATCGATTTTTCCGGGTAACAGTTTTCCGTTAACACCGCAATAATTTCCCGAATTCCCGATCCTTCTCTCTATTCATGTCCAGCCATCAAACGTCCATTTACCTCTGATTTGCCTGGAGTACACTGGCGTACATAACTCAACTTGACACATCAATAATAAAAAGCTTGCCAAGCGTAAGCGACCTACCTACATCTCGACAAGGGTCTTGCCATTTTCTTGTAGCCATTGTGCTGGTCCATACACAGCAATGTATAGGTATTACATTTGAGATTTATTTTTTACTAGTCACGCATTTGTTGTTGTAGCTTTGGTACGCAGGCTTGGGCGTAAAATGTTTTTGGATTTTGTTACTACGAGTACATCAGTAGTTGCAGATTTTTAAGCAGAACCAGGTTTTATTTTGCACCAAGATTTTAGTGGTAAATAGTGTCTGTCATTCTGATAAATAAATCAGAAAATATTCAGTGAAACTCGGTTTCAGTGGAAAATAAAATATCGTATTTTAAATGTGCACCTTGTTGTTTAGCTCGTATTCAAGTATTTTTACATAGATGTGCAACATAAAGAAAATTCCATGAAAATTAAACTTTATAAACGTAAAACCAACTCCTAGAAAAGAATATATAGAATATATCGTTACTTCAACAACTCGCAACAATTTGTATACAAATGCGATCATCCCAATGATATTTATTTCTATTTCTCTCGACTGATTCAATTTTAACCGTAGAAAATTGCATGACAACCGACACTGGTTTTATTTTCAGATGATATTTTTATTTTTACACTAGAAACTCGCTTGTCAAAACTATTTACTGTTCCTACTGCTTTTTAAATCGGTCAGAAAACCAATTCCCTTAATTAAAAAGGTTCAATCAAGTCGCAATCTCTTCTCAGCGACAGTCAATGTCAAAAACTTGTCTAAAATGTAGAGAAATTACAGGTGTTTT
This sequence comes from Apamea epomidion, assembly GCA_947507525.1. NCBI lineage: Eukaryota > Metazoa > Arthropoda > Insecta > Lepidoptera > Noctuidae > Apamea > Apamea epomidion. The sequence goes on from OX382237.1 coordinate 13,711,027, forward strand.
TACAGATTGAGACTGTGGTCACAAGACCAATTTCCGTAATTAATAACGTTCAAAATCTATTCGCAATCTCATCTCAGCGACAATTAATTTAAAAAACTTGTTAAAAATGTAGGAAAATTAGGTGTCTTTTGACAGATTGAGACTGAGATCAGACTGTGAACGTTCTTAAAATTACGGGAATTGCCTCCCTGGTTCGGTAGGGCTAAATCTAGGTCATAAATACATAATCAGCCTATAATGTTCCTACTGCTGGGACACAGGCCTCCTCTCTGTGAGAGGGAGTGGGCTGTCTGTGGATCTACCACGCGGGCCCAGTGCGGGTTGGTAGATGTCACATGTCTTCAAATTTTTAGCTCTAGGACATGCCGGTTTCCTCACGATGTTTTCCTTCACCGTTGTGAGAGCAGTGGTGATGAAATTATTTACACAAAGTAAAGCGCCTGTCTGGGTTCGAACCCACGAACTTCGACTCGTAAATCGGGGCCTTTGCCACTAGGCCATCACTACTCCTGATGCTGGTCATAAATGATATTTCTTAATCGGCTTTTAATTATGTCATGTTTCCAACAACATATTATACCTGCCAAAAATAAATTGTCTTACCTTTTAGTAAAGCAATGGTTCTATCAGAGTTATGTTCGAGTTATATTCATCTAATGACACAATAAGTGTCTCCACTATTCCCATACTAAGAGGAACATTAAGATTTTATGTTGAACTTAATTTAAACCCATAAATTGTAGGTACTTCATAGCTAGCCGTCCCATTTCTTGATGTCTAGCGCCCTCTATGCAAGTTGCACTGACGTTTTCATTTCCCGTGTGTGTTCGCGCTTACCGGAGAGCCTGTCTCTTTGAATACTTGCCTTACATAATTCTTTCTTAGAATTTTCTCCTGTACAATATCCTTATATGCTCAGCTACAGAGTTTCAAAGAGAAAAGAGGTTTTATTTTGCGGTTGCATTTTGTCGTAAGGATATTAATTTATGCTGTATGAGTTCTTATATATTTTTTTCTTTTTTTCATTTCATTTACCTACTTTTACCGATTTCATTGACAATAAATAATAAGCGAAAAAACGATAAGGCCGCCCATTGTATGTTTTGTAGTGATAATCGTATTTTTTGTTATGTTATGTATTTTCTGGTGTAGAACAAAGTTTATTTATATTAATAAATAATAATAATAAAGTAACTTATCCGTCAATTATAGTCATCAAGTCCCAATAGTATCGCAAGATACGACAGCTTCATTACTTCTCTTTTAGGTTTCGGCGCCAAAGAGATAATTCTAGAACAATTTCATCGATGTTTTTGTAGCAAGAACACTGTCACTGGCTGAATTGATAAGATTAGGTCTATTTTGTGTTTTTCTAGACAAAAAATAATACGAGCGAACACAAAGGAGTATTGTTCCGTGTTTATTTCATACTAAGTAAGCAGTAGTAGCAGAAAATGTTAATACAGCGAGAGCTGGGTTTTCAGATTAGCGTTTAAAAAATAAAAACACACTTGATACTTTTATTTTTAATGCATTCGTGCTTCGCTGAACCTCCCATATTTGCTCAGCAACCACAATATTCATATACCCGTTAATTTTCATTACAAAAACCCTCCTTTAACAAGTAGCGTTGGTGACTTTTTCCGGCACCCTAGGCGAGTCGGATTGTCCGACATTGCTGTGTAACTTTGGATTGACAAAACGAGTAAAAAAAACACAGAATGGTTGGAGAGAAAAAGTTTTGTGCCTGAGGCTAACGCGACGTATTGTCTAAGCCAGCCAGTTTCGCCTTTTTGTAAAGCTTTAACTTTTTACACTGTTTAATCGGGTTGACTGCACTGGCCTCGTATTGATCTGTGTTCTTTGGCGTTCATTCGATTGTAAGAATTCGGGAATCGGTCTTTGGTTGGACATGTACTTATTTCGTTGTGAGTTTTGTGAGAAGTTAAATAAAGGGTAATTCTACGTAATTAGATCTCACCTATCTTTAACTGTTAATACATACTTTAAAATATGTAGTTTGTAAACATTAGTCTTAATGCAGGCGGTGGTTACATTTTTTTATTTTATGAAGGCAATATTTAAAACTTTTGAAAAGTAGCTTTTACACAATACTTTTACCTTTTGTGTGAAAAAATAAAATAGACAGAGAAATCGTTTTGTCCTTTTTTCTATTCAATCCCTAAATAATAACAAAAACATGTTCTAAACCGGCGTAAAATGTGTAAATGATTTCCCAAGTCGGTCCTTCCAACAAAAAAATGTAAGCCGTTAGTTTACCCCTGTTTTTGCGGTGCGACGATTCTTCGACGCATTGACGAATCTTATCGAAGTCCCAACGGGCTCGGTTCGCCTTATCGTGACTCGGTACATGCTACTTTGCGAAACAATACTGGGAGTAAGGATCGAAGAAGGCTTGGATATGGGAAGGATGGGAACGGAAGGAAATCGGAGACTTGGCTATTTATTAAGTGGCGAAAATCTTTGTTGGAAGTGTTTCGTGTCTTCTGGGTTTTAATTAAATTGTTTTGTACTGTTTTTGTATTTATCATACTGTTTACTCTTTTCTTCGGGTCTAGTTGGAAAATCTGATGTGACATATAGACTTAATTAAGATATTACGGTGACACTAAAGATACATGTGGTTTTCTGTAAAGTGATCACTTTTCAAGTGTTAACTTAAGGTTCAGCGCTTGTCATTTTCCTTCTGCAAGCATTTGAGAATGTAGAAAGTACACACATTGTTATCAAAAGAAGTTAAAACTAATACTATAACCGTTCTTGTTGTTTCTTTACCACCTAAAATAGTCAGTAGAAGAACCATCTTCGAACTTTTCTTTTAATAAGACCCACATTTTTCTTTTATTTCTATTTATCTACTTTTCTCCAAAGATACTGTCTCAAGAACTTCCCCATTTAACTCACCAAAAAGACCCACATAAAAATACTTTAATTAAACCACACTCCTTGCTTCGTCGATCTTCGTGTCAAGATATCGTTGCTCTCCAGTTTACGCGGCCATGTCGCCGTCGCGTAAAGCTTCCAACATGATAAGATGGATGGATACATCATTCAGCCACGTTGCTTTTGTGTACCAGTTTTATGGCCCAAGAAGTTTGGGAGCTCAGAGGCTCTTAAATTATTTAGGAAGCAGGAATGAGCGTTAGGAATTGAATACAGAGTACTGGAGGAGTTGTTATTGGTGACTGGGAGACGCATTGCGGATAGATGTGTCTTTTAGTTTAAGCTAGATATCCGCAGCGTCGGCGATGTGAGACGAGTGGCGTTGTGGTCTTTTATTTTGTATGTATCTGTAGTGTGTTGGTTTGATACCGAGGCAGGCCTAAGAAACGCTAGCGTAACGATTTCGGCCCGTTCCTGACCGATTTGCCCGAAAAAGCAAAAAGAAAATTGGAAAAGCATGTGGCAGACCTTTGCCCAGTTCTGGGAAAATACAGGTTAAATTAAAAATAAATAAAATGTGTTAGTTCCTGATAATAGTTACCTACTATATTTTAGAAAAAACGTAGCCCCAAGATGGGGCTTAGTAGGATTTCAGAACCAATTAGTTTTAATTCCGAAATTACAAAGAAATTTTCCGTTCTAAGCTGGATACTTTATTTTTTGGTAGATATAGTTAGTAGTTTTTTAAGTACTTATGCTCATAATATTCTCAACCTCAAAACATACCCGAAAAGCGACAGAGCACTGACTGAATTAACTTACTTCCATCCATACATATTTTGTCAATCATTGTTTCAGGTCTTATTGGGAAGATTACAGGGAGAATATTCATAAGAATTCAAAGGTCCCAACCCCACTGCAACTGAAAAATTCATCACACAACAAATACGTACATATAAATTGCAAACAAAATTCAATTACGTATTATTCGTGATCCGGTCCAAACCGGTTTGCCAGGAGTAACGAATAACCGAAAGTGTGCAACTTTACGATTCCCCACTCAGGGGTAAACAAGGTAACTTTTATGACCCCTTTCTATGCGGAGGTAGCATGTAGAATAGATGCGTCTATTTTACAACGGTGTGCTCATGTTTATTTGATTTTAAAGATGGTTGTAAAAGGAACATGTATTCTTGAAGGGAGATTTGTAAAATATATTGGTGTGGCGTTTTGTTATGACATCTTTATTATTTGTTTACAAGTTTTATTACATGTAGGTGACTTTAGACAGCTGTGGTGTTTGATAATGCTTCGGAAAAGGAAAGATTAATTTCAAAATAGTCGTTTTTACATCATCATCTACCTTTACCCAACTATGTTGGGGTCAGCTTCCAGTCTAACCTGCTACAAGCGCTTCTTTCGTTTTTAAATATTACTTTTTAATTGGGTATCGAATTTTCGTCAGGTTTAAAAATGTACTTTGAAACCGGTTTTAAGTGCACTTCAATTCCTGGCCTTAATCAGTCATTCTCTGTTTTTTTTTATCCAAACGAAAGATTGATAGAACGTTTCTCCGCTTGAACAATTTAACTCGTCGTGAAAATGTAGGAGTTCTCGGCGTAAAATAGGAAAGAATAGGTATAAAGGCCTCAAACAGTAGGATCATACCAATCAATTCAGTCTATCGCAGTCCACTGCTGGGCATAGACCTCTCCCAGGCTGTGCCAAAACACCCTGTCTGCCGCCTTCCGCATTCAGCCTACCCCAGCCACCTTCTTTAGGTCGTCCATCCATCTAGCTAAGGGGCGTCCCACACTACGCTTTGGTATTAGTAGGATGGTTGGCCTAAATTGTAATTTCTAATAGTAACGTATTATAAAGTAAACCAAGCAATTAAAATGTAAAGTTAGAGAAAAGTGACTACCAAGTTAATACTGTCCGTATATTCAAATAACAACTGTCATTCTTTGACATTCGTATAAAATGGCTATAAGACGGCAAATTGGTATAGGGTATCAATTTGATTAACAATTAATTTCCCTGAATGTACTTCCTTTGCACCTTACTACATATTAGAAATGATAACTTTGCTTTTTAATCCCCGACGCAAAAACGACGGGGTGTTATAAGTTTGACGTGTCTGTGTGTGTGTGGGGGTGTGTGTGTGCGTATATGTCTGTCTGTGGCATTGTAGCTCCCGAACGGATGAACCGATTTTAATTTTGTTTTTTTTTTCATATTGCTGTCATGAATGTCTCAATGGTTCATGTCTCAGTAGAAGACCGTAGTCTGGATTTGTGCCCGTTTGGTGGCAATAGACTTATCCCCTATTACATGAGACTTAAACATAGAAAGAAAGAAAAGGTATTTATTGCGACTCGCACAGGAAGATCATAAAACTAAACACAACCTAAAATAAAAAAATCAAATTATATTAAAAAAAAAGTAACAAAAAGAAAAATGAAACAAAGTCCTGGACGAGGCCAAAAGGCTCCTGTCTGAGCATGATGCTACGACATTTAGAAAATAAATGTCGCAGCGCCGGTATACTGATAGGGCCCGCTGTGATATCACGGGCAATCACAGTAATAAATAAATAAATAATCTATTTTATTATTTAAATATATATGTCTAATTAATTAACATAATGTCTGCCTACACCTCTGTCAAACCCTTCAGGTTTACAGGCGTGATGTTATGTGTATATATACACATAGTCTAATACAATTTAGGCAAAATGTTTACCAGCACACTTTATCAACTTTGTACCCACAAAACGCGTGTTTTCGCTACTAAGTCTAATGTCTTAAGTAAAGGGACGTTTTTCTACTACCTCACCCCCTTCTCCCCCCTTTAGTGATATATCGCGGTGGGACACGCGATCCGCGTACGTCACTGTCTCAAACTGACGTTTATAGACAGCGGTAGTACGAGTTACTGTGGTCCCTTTAGTGACCAAAATGTTTTACTTCTAGTTATTTGGTCCTGACTGTATTGGTAATGTTGTTTGGTCAACTGTTTTTTTCTTTTTTCGCACGACAGGAATTGAAATGGTAAATAAGCATCAACTTATTATGTTCCCACTGCTGGGACATAGGCCTTCTCTCTTCGAGAGGAAGTGGGCCGTAATCCACCACGCGGGCCCAGAGTGGGTTGATAGGTGTCACATATCTTCGAATTTTTGGTTCCAGGACATGCCAGTTTCCTCACGATGTTTTCCTTCACAAAACGGTGAGTTTTGAGAGCAATACTGATGAAATTATTTACACGAAGTAAAGCGCCTGGCTGGATTCGAACCGACGACCTACAACTCTTAAGTCGTGGCTGTTATCACTGGGCCACCGCTGCTCTATATAAAATAGTAGCCAGTAAATCTTTGGTTTCCTATGAAAGTGGCCCAGATTTTCATGACGGCCGTTATAATATGACAGGACCGTTATCCTATGAGACCAACGCTTAAGCCAGGTGACAGTTACCACGTTGACTGCCAGACAACAGACACAATAGAAAATCTATTGTGGGCGGTCACCGGTGACCGCGGTAGTAGTCAATGCCTTAATTATCATTTTTTTCGATATTTGTCTTAGTGTGGGTTGCATCAAGAGCTCCGTTATAGTTTCCGTCAAAGTTAATTTTAACAGTGAAATTAGCATTGACCATAATCTTAGTGCGGGTTGTTTCACGTCTGGTTAATACACGCGTAAACGTTAAAAATGGCTAACTATCATCAAAAACCAAAAAAAACCGTTGTTTAAAATTACAATTACAAAATTATGGCCTTGCCGTACGTCAAATAATAACGAGTACGTTATTGTTATTATTTGACGTACGTATGTCACATTAACCAAACATTTGAAACAACCGGCCCTTAATGTGTCCTCATATAACGGTAGTCAGATAATTAAACCTAAGATTATACTGTTTTGAAATTAACTCTGTATTACAGTAAATTAATATTAGTGGTAAGTTCGTTATTATAAGACTTTTCAAAGGAGATATTAAACGTAGAACGCTTTTGTGGCAAAGTTGTAGTTTCCTTTTAGCCCGTAGCACTTCGTAGCACTATTTTCATAGGAAAGTAATTCTAGTTCAATGATAGCAACTGTCTGCCAATAATATTACCCTGAAGCGTGACATTATAATCAGTTCATTATTATTCAAGGAACACAATATTTATATGCTTTTGATAACAAGCTAGTATAAACTTTCCTTTGCTACGAGATTTTGTTGCAAATAAAACTCTGTACCGTGAGTTTTATACTGTCTATTTTCATTTTTTTACTGTTTATTTTTTGAGGAAGACTGGGTTTCATGGTGGTCCAATATCGAGAGGGAGATGAAAGCGCAGAACATAACTCCTATGACCACCTAGGACAGACCGTCCTGGCATCGCTGTACAAGAAGATCCGACCCATAAAACTGGGATTAAGGGATGATAGAAGAAGAGTTAACCCTTTATAAAATCTGGAGAAGCAACTTAGGGCCGGTTTTTTGATTCGTAGTTAGACTCAACCAATTGTTAAAAATAGTAACTAATGGTTAAATTTCTCCAAAAAGTGTTTTTTGATTATTTTTTAGTTTATCTGATATCATTGCTAATGGTCAAAAATTAACTATTAGTTAAAAAAAATAACCAGTAGTGACCATTAGATAAACTATCAATTGACCAAAAAACACATTTTGCAATTTAACCATTAGTTACTATTTTTATTGACAATTGGTTGAGTTAACTACGGATCAAAAAACCGGCCCTAAGAGTACTAAATATCTAGAACATACAATGAACATAATAAAACTAGAATTTTTACAAAAAGAAAATACTCAGGTCCCTGGCCTTTTTGCTACCAAAAATTCAAGGCTTTTACAACAAAGATAGCAATAAAAATAGCTAAGTGATGTTGGTCTAGTTAAAAATGTAAACAACCAGACAAGTAGTGTTGCGGCGAACGTAACTTGGGTAGGTAACGACTGAATTCAAAGTAACTCTCAGCTCGGGCGAACTTTGTATGCTACTATGCTACGTAGTCCACGAGAATAGAGATGGTTTGAATATTTTTAGGTGTACATAAACGTTTTGTGTCTGGAGTGGTATTTTATAGCATGCTCATTTACAGACGTAAAAATAATAGGGTAGTTCTAACTTTATTTATAACGCGTGTTAAAGTTTTATGTACTGCCGCCAGCAGGTTAAGCTACCCGAAACTGTCAATTTTTCCCAATCAACCTTGAACCTTAATGCTTTGGCGATAAAGTTGAAAATCTATTAAAGAAATTTGACAGAATGTAGTAGCTGGATGTCCTGGCGTCTGTACGTCTGTACCTTTAATTTCGGATGGACGCAGTTTTAAAAGTTTACATTTATAGTTGTTTTTATCAATTGCTAAAAATGCATCATAATTATTATTCTTTCATTAGAAATATATTATGACCCAGTGGGTTCCGGGTCCTATAATAGCAAGCGACATGGCAGCAGGCCCAGGCGGTGATGGCGGGATGAGCTGGACTCCGTTAATAAAGATTGGTCCTTGGCGGCTCTGGACAGAGAGGGGTGCTTTGCCCAGCAGTGGGACATCAATTGCTAGTAAAAATATATATTTATATATTGCTGCTTTGCCTTATTTCTCTTAGTTCTTCGTTCTTTACGTAATTCGTGGTAAAAAAATTAGATTAGGTGTACGTAACATAATTCTACCTATCCTATGGCTATCCTACGTCACATAACTAACCCTGAAAATCCGTAATATTTATTTTAAATTATACAAGCAGTACCTACGCAGCCCGTGTATAAATTTTGAGATACAACAATAACTGTCGAGAAAAGGTTACACACAGATGTATCGATAAAAATAGCACTAGAGCCATTTGTACGCTACAAAGCTGAAATAATACTCTTCAATGTTAACAAAATTAGTTTATACCTCAGTAAGTACTGGTTAAAAATACATTCAGCAAATATCCAACGCTAAAAACAACATTGCGAATTCTTTTCACAGATTTTTAAAACTAGAAGTCACCCCGTCGAAACCTCACTTCTTTGTGAATAAAAATGTTGGACAAGGTAAGCAAAGCTCTGAAACTGAAAGGCGCTGAGAAAGCGGAACTAGACTGAAAGCCAGGTCTAAAGTAAGTAAGCCGGTATTACAGCTTGCCAGTCTTCGACTTTGTGAAGCCGTATTGTATTGGGAAGGGTGGTGTAATACCTTAACGAGGTTGCAGGCAAGATTATTAACGGTGCAGGAGTTTTGTAAAAGTTGTTAGTGGAAAGGAGTAAAAGTTGTTTGTTTTGTTGGATTGGTATTGCAGTACCTAATAAGGGGATTGGCTCTTGGATCTTGGAAAAGATGCAATGAGAAAATTCGAATTTAAAGTTTTAGAATTACATCTTTTGTCTATTTTAGGAAAGTGCTGTCTTTGTTAAATGAGAAGCAGTACCTACATACCTAATAAGGTATATGTGTGGGAATAGAATTTTGATGAATGACTGTGGGGAAGAACTGAATTCTTCAGATGACGTAGAAGATATTTAAAAAGGTAGAATTACGGTAGCTTTTGAATAACAGAGTAAAGAAGATAAGACGTGACTTTTAACTAAGGGCTGACTTTTCCCTCGCTAGACAACTTTTATTCGAGGAATAAAATTGACGTTTGACAGTTTTTGTATGAAATAACTGTCAAAATTTCAAAATTATTCCTAGAATAAAGTTATCAGATGATCTGAAAATCAGCCCTTATAAGAATAAACCAGTTTATGATATTACTTTTACTTTTCCTCTGACCTCAGCCCATTCCCACATAATATGTATAAGTTTCAGTGTGGATATTTCTTAAAAGAACTTTGCTGAGTTTATTAGAACTTAGTGTTTTGCGATCTTAATAAAATTCCTTGTTTTTTAATTGTTAATAATAAAATAAATTGTGTTCAAATTGTTGATGAAACGATGTAACAATAATTAACGGAATGTTTCGAAATATTTTTAAACAGCTACATAAAGTTTTTATGAAATGAAGTCGTACCAAATACATACAACAAATCCTTTCTATAAAATGGCAGCCATTTCCTATTTCCGCAGAGGTAGAAGAAGTAGGAGCAAAGGTTGTAACACAAATACAAGAAAAGTTTTTGAATTTAACTTCCACGATTGTTTCATTGTTAAATACTTGTTGCTTATGCAATGAATATATTCGTCAATCTAAAGGAAATATGACGCATTATTTATTCTTCCGGATTTAAGTAAAATGATGAAATTAAAAAATTAAAAAATTTCCGTCGATGAATAAGAAGGTGGCTGGGACAGACTGGATGCGGAAGGCGGTGGACAAGGAGTTGTGGGGCAGCCTGGGAGAGGCCCATGTCCAGCAGTGGACTACGATAGGCCTAGTTGATTGGTTGATTGATGAACCTTTAACCAAATTGTGTTCTTACAATTCCTTCTAGCTAAAGAGCAAATAAAGTATTCGTAAAACTATTGTGGGAAATTTCATATTGAATTTCTTTCAGACAACCACCAAAAAATGGTAAGTAAAGAATAACATTGTAAAGAAACCTGAATTCACAATGGATTTCCAACACGTAATCAGCAATCGTTATAATAATAATAACTTTGTTTCATAAAAAATACAGATTTAACATGTTTTATATAAAGACTGTGTGTGAGAATTTTGTAACTACCAAAGCTAATTTAAATTAGCAGTAACACAATGCAATACAAATCTGAGAACTGAAATCTGTACCTACACAATATGGAAAACCCTGGCTCTCGAGGGTTTTCCATATTGCGTACAGATTTCAGTTTTATGATGAGGTGTGTTATGATCAATGCTTGTTTCTTCTCTCTTTCAGAAGAGACCTTTGTCCTACAGTGGGGTTATTACAGGGCGACATTACGCTTTACAAGGGGCGATCTTATTTTAGGGTAGAATTGAGGAGTATCTATTTCTTTTAACCTTCACAAAAGTTAGTTAAGGTCAGTGTGGGCGTCAAAATGAATTATTATTTTACATTCCAATTTTTTAATACTATTTAATGCACAATTCGCACGCTTCTGGCGGAAACGCCTCTCGTTCTCGCTCGGCCAATGAAGGCGAGTCGAAGCTTCAAGAATATTCTAGTAGCTTCGAGCTGATGTCTGTTGGAGAATGATGAATCACGAGTATGATAGAGAAATCAGGTTATAAAGAACGACGCGCACCCGTCTTTTGACATTAGCCGTGTGACGTTTCTCAACTGGGCTGCGCACCGAGAAGGATTCTCTGATCGCCCCGAACTCTATTGATTATACTTACCTACATTACACAATGTGTGAATGCTTTTTTTTTTTTTTGTTTTTTTTTTTTTTTTGAGGATGGGAAATCATCAAATGACCCCTCCCGCTCTGGGTGGAGCAGAAGGGAGTGTCAGACTCTTACTGACTAAAACCCACCCGTGTTCCTTCCTTAGCCCTTTATGTACCAGGGCAGCGGTAACCCTTTCGGACGATCCCGCTACCCTGGCAGGCTTCGGCCCTGTCGGGCCCCGTCAATTATGCTGACATCTCTTTGAGGCGCACGTGGAACACATACGCGCCGTCCGGCACGGGCCGGGTCCTGATCGGACAGAGAGCTACCCATTGCTCTCCGCCCGCAGGCCCGCGCCTACGGTGGCCGGGAGTCGTCACGCGGCTCCCGACGCCCGCTCTATTTCTATTTTTATTAGCTGGTTGTGATTTGTTATTAAAAACGTCGGAAAGCCACGTTTGTGATCATCATAGTTTAGTTTTTGACATCGTCCTATATCCTACCTAATCAGTTCACCACCACTTTCCACTTCTTAAATCTACATCTATGTTCTTTTACCTCTGATAATAAATAAATAGATACTACCGGGAAACAGAAATGCACGCCATATATACTACTATACTACATATATTATATACTTTTGGTGTGTATTTCATGGGAAAGCTTTTAGTTCTTGCAAATAACTGAGAAAGTAATGAAATATTCTTCGAACGTTCAAAAGTACGTTACGTTACGCACGTTAGCTGGGATCAACATTTCTCAAGAGTAGGTGCTTAAGAACGTACCAGATATACGATGCTAGTTGTAAGAATTTCAAAACCTTTTAGGATGTTTTATTTGAAATACGTTTCTGAATCTATATATACACATATAATAATAATAAAGCTGAAGAGTTTGTTTGTTTGAATGTGCTAATTTCTGGAACTACCAGTCTGATTTGAAAAATTATTCTTTACATTTGATAGGCTAGTTCATTTAACGTCATGCTAAGACCCTAAGGAACCGCGCAAAAAGAAAGCAATGCGACGGGCTGGGTCGGCAGAACAATAAATTTCACGCGGACAGAAACTAGTATTTAATATAATATTTACAAACTCCAATCTTCAAATCTACCTATTCTGAAAGAATTATATTAATAATTACCCAAGTAAAAACCGCAGTAAGGAGGTAATTAAAATCAATATTACCCACTATTCAATCTAATTCACTTTTACCTCCGTCATAAACGACTCACGTCCCCACCAACTTGTTTTATAATAAATCCTGAGCCAGCAGTACACTGCCAGATAGAATTCTGTAGGTGAAAGCTAAAGGACTTAAGTCACATTTTATAAATTATTCAGTAGAGCTCATTAAAGATGTCTATAACCGAAATTAGATATTAAAATCGACCGAGTATAAAAAGTAAATAGTGTAGCGTTGTAGAATAAAAAGTATGATTATGAAGTTTTATTAAGCTATTGAAAATACAAAACTATCATTGAAAATACAAAAATGACAAAAAATGGACTTAAGGTCCTTTAGCTTGGGGTGCCAGGGCAGAAAACCTCCACGTGTGCCTGGGGACTGGAGTTCCCTTCTGGATACGTCCGGGGGGAAGACCAGTTTTCGGGCCGGTGCATCCTGGGGTGCGGGCAGCTATTTCTCAGGGGGATTTTTTCCCAATGAGATCTCGCTGCCCGCATGCTAATGTTCTGCCAAGAGGAACGCTCCACACAAGCCGCTATGAGGAGCAGAGCGGCTACTGTGTGGAGTAAGAGCGGGCCTGGTGTGCACTTACCCTGCCGCCGGGCAGGCAGGAGGGGATAACCCCCCCCTCCTGCCACCGTTAATATCGTAGCCCCGAAGATTGTCAAGGTCATGTCTTTGACTTTTGACGGGGGTCGAGGGTCTTGGCTTAACCGCCCGGACCGCGAGGAAGATTAACCTCTATAAAAAATTCCCCAAACCTCCAAGCGGCGGCGCACCGTGAGGGAGGTAGTAAGCTTGGCTAATGGGTAGCTTGATTTAGTCACTAGTGCGAACCACAGAATTTTGAGCAGGTACCTAAAGTTAAATACTCGTGGGAACAAAAATGGAAAAATTTAAAAACCAAAAAACCACAAAGGACGAAGAGAGGAGTGATGCGGGGTCGGAGTCCGACGCCGCGTCTGGAGGAGCGAGCACGGGAGGCTCAGTGAGCTCTCGCCGTGACCAGAAGACGGCCGCTGCCAAGAGAAAGGCACAGGGCAAGCGGCCAAGGTCAGTGGACGGCCAGGGGTCGTCCTCTGACTGGGAGCTGGCTTCGGCCAGAAAGATCCCGACCAGCAGGCGGGGAGGAGCCCGAGAGCGAGGCGTAGGGAGGGGGCTCACTGCTCGGGAGGCGGCGGAGAAAGCGGAGGAGTCCGCAAAGGAGGGGGGTTCTGGTCGCGCGGTCGCATCGGATACCTCAAGCGATGAGGCGGCTGAGGTGGGTGGCCCTGATGCGGACCGCGAAGAGAGGTTTGCGGCGGTAGTGGAGGCCGCGATCCGGGACGTGGCCCTGAAGAAGTTACAGACTTCGAAAAACAGGGCCATAGTCTCGGCCAAGGCCTCCATCATGGCGGCAGCGGAGGCCATCCACTTCGGGCCTCCACCGGACGGCATGTCCGAAATGCGGGCGGAGGTGGCCCGCTTGACGGCTGCCATGGAGCTCCTCCGAAAGGAGAACGAGGAGCTCCGAGCGGACCTGGCCGGGATGCGAGCGGCCGGCACAGCGCAGAACATCCCACCACCAAGCCAGCCCGTGCCGGTGGAGAACCAAGTCCTGAACCTGGTTCGGCAGGAGCTGGCGACCTTCCAGGCGCGGTTCGCCGTCCTGGAGGGTATTGTTCTGCGCCCTCCCTTGGCGGGTAGGACGGCCCCAGGGCCTAAGGCGGCCTCGTACGCGGCCGCTGCTGCCCCTAAACCCGGGCCGTCTGGCCGAGCCCAGGCGCCGGCCAAACCGGCGTCGGCTAGAGGAGCCCCGGCGCCGGCGAAACCGACGTCGGCTGGCGGAGCCTCGGCGCCGGCAAAATCGGCGCCTGCCGCCAAACCCGCGGCTCCGGCCCACAAAAAGGGCAGAACGGCTGGGGAGGGGAAGGCCCCAGAGCCTACGCCTCCCCCAATCAAATCTCCCACGACCAACGCCGAGTGGCAGGTGGTCGGGGAGAAGAAGAAGGCGGCCAAAGCGGCCAGGAAAAAGGCGCAGAGGAGGCGCCGCAAGGAGCGAGCCGTTGCGGCTAGGCTTCGCTCCCCCAAGACCGCGGCTGTAGTCATTACACTACAGCCGGACGCGGTCAAGAGGGGGGTGACCTACGGCGACGTACTCGCCAAAGCGAGAGCGACGGTGGATCTCCAGGAGCTGGGGATCACCGGAGGCCTCCGGCATAGGGTGACCGCCACTGGTGCCCGCATGCTGGAGGTCCCCGGTGCGACGAGCGGCCCCACCGCTGACGCCCTGGCTGAAAAGCTAAGGGCGTCCCTCAATGCGGACGAGGCTCGAGTCTCCAGGCCCGTCAAGTGCGCGGATATGCGCATTGTGGGCCTGGATGACTCGGTGACGGGGGCCGAGGTGGTAGCCGCCGTCGTCAGGACGGGCGGGTGTCTGACCGACCAGGTGAAGGCGGGCACCATACGTCCTGACTTCACGGGTATGCGAACCGTTACGGTAAGCTGTCCCGTGACGGCGGCGAGAAAAATCGTGGAGGGCGGAAGGCTCCTGGTGGGCTGGGTGTCAGCGCAGGTCAAGCTGCTGGAGCCCAGACCTCTAAGGTGCTATCGATAGGCATCGATAGCACCTTAGAGGTCTGGGTGGTGCCCCACGAGGCCGTGGGGCACCACGTGAGCGTCCATTGCACCTTGGAGGACCGCAGCACTCTATGCTTCCGCTGCGGTAAGCCCGGACATACGGCCGGCTCGTGCAACGCCGCGCCGCACTGCGTCGCATGTGCGGCTGCTGGCAAGCCGGCCGATCACCGGGCGGGGAGCAAGTCCTGCGCTCCACCCGCCGAAGCCAGGAGGAAGGGCAGGCCCTCCGCCGTCGTCGCCACCACCACCGTCGCCGCCACTGTCGCCGCCACCGCCACAGTAGTGGGAGTATACTTCTCTCCGAGCCGAACTCTCGCCGAGTTCCAGAACTCTTTAACAGAGTTGAGTGTCGTCGTCGCTAGAAACCATGCCTTCTCCGTGCTAGTGCTCGGGGACTTCAACGCCAAGAATTTGGCCTGGGGTTCCCGTTGCACGGATGTGCGGGGCAGGATGGTGGAGGACTGGGCTCTGGAAACAGGCCTGGTCGTCCTAAATCGGGGTTCTGTTCCTACGTGTGTGCGGATGCGGGGCGAGTCGGTGGTGGACATCTCGTTCGCCAGCCCCGCTCTGTCACAGCGTGTCATTGACTGGCGCGTCATGGAGGAGGTGGAGACCTACTCCGATCATCGGTATATCCGGTTTGAGGTCTCCACCCAGACCTCTAGCGCGCTGGTCCAACAGGCCCCGAGTGGTCCGCGGTGGGCGCTGAAGCAGCTGGACCGGGAGCTTCTCCTGGAAGCCTCGATCGTGCAGGCCTGGGTGTTTTCACCGGACAGGCCTGCTGATATTGACGATGAGGTGGAGTGGTTCCGGGAGGCCATGTCCGAGATTTGTGACGTGGCAATGCCCCGAGTCCAGCCAGGATGCGCCCGACGTCAGGTGTACTGGTGGTCGCAGGAGGTTGGGGCGCTACGCAAGGCGTGCGTCGACGCGCGACACCGGTACACCAGGCACCGCAGGCTCCGCATCCGCCCTCCGGATGCGGAAGCCACGGAGGTGGAGCTATACGAGGGGTACAGAGCGGCGAAGACCGCCCTCCAACAGGCTGTTCAGCGGGCCAGGGATATGGCCCGCGAGGAGATGCTGGAGACTCTGAACAGAGATCCATGGGGGCGCCCCTACAGAATGGTGCGGAACAAACTCCGCACATGGGCCCCCCCGCTGACGCAGTCTTCGCCCACAGCTGGTGGAGGAGGTGGTGAGCGCTCTGTTCCCTTCAAGGGGGGAGCATACTCCCCCGCCTATGGCTCCGCCACTTGCGGTGCCCGAAGCGGACCACGCGGACAACGACGACGACACCCCTGAAGTGACCGGGGTAGATCTGAGAGCGGCGGTAGGCAGGCTGAAGGCCAAAAATACCGCCCCGGGACCCGACGGCTTGCCGGGTAAAGCCTGGGTCCTGGCCTCGAGGGCTCTCGGGCCTCGACTGGAGGCGCTCTTAAGCGCATGCATGGAGAGAGGCCAGTTTCCACTCCGTTGGAAGACGGGGAAGCTGGTCCTCATTCAGAAGCCAGGGCGCCCTGCGGACTCTCCGTCCGCATACCGGCCCATAGTGCTGCTCGACGAGGTCGGCAAGCTCTTTGAGAGAGTGATTGCGGGCCGCCTCGTCGGGCACCTGGTGAGGACGGGGCCGGATCTTGCGGAGTGCCAGTTTGGCTTCCGCAAGGGGCGCTCGACGGTGGACGCCATCATGCGCGTGAGAGCCCTCACGACGGGGGACGCGGTGTCCTGGGGTGGGGTGGTCGTGGCGGTGTCACTCGACATCGCCAACGCGTTCAACACCCTGCCCTGGAGCTGCATAGGGGAGGCACTCCGGTATCACCGGGTGCCGACTTACCTCCGTCGAATAGTCGGGGCGTATTTGACGGACAGAGCCGTCATCTACCCCGGTCGCGACGGGAATTGGAACCGGCGAGAGATGTCATGCGGTGTCCCGCAGGGATCGGTTCTGGGGCCGCTCCTGTGTGACATCAGTTACGACTGGGTGCTGCGGGCCGACCTCCCTGATGGCGTCAGCGTAGTTTGCTACGCTGACGACACGCTGGTCCTGGCGCAGGGGAGGTCGCATCAGGCGGCGGCCGACGCGATGACACGCGGGGTTGCGATAGTCGTGGAAAGGATCCGGCAGTTGGGTCTCGAGGTGGCATTGCACAAGTCCGAGGCCATGTCCTTCATGGGCCCCGGTACGGGCCACCTTCGGGATCCCAACTGATGGTAGGAGGGGTTCACATCGGCGTCGAGACAACGATGAGATACCTGGGTCTCGTCCTCGACAGCCGGTGGAACTTCGTCGAGCATTTCCGACGTTTGGCCCCCAAACTGGAACGGGCCGGGGCCGCCTTAAAGCGGCTCCTGCCCAACCTTAGGGGGCCAAACGCCTCCTGCCGGAGGCTTTACGCGGGGGTCGTGCGGTCCATGGCCCTTTATGGGGCCCCGGTATGGGCGCGTTCACTGCGGCTTCGAGCCGCACACTACCTGAACGCGCCCCAAAAGGTGGTAGCCATAAGGCTTATCCGGGGATACCGCACGATCTCGGGCGAGGCAGCAAGCCTCCTTGCCGGACTGCCACCATGGGATCTGGAGGCGATAGTCCTCGCGCGCCTGTATGACTGGCGCGCGGAGGCACTACGTCGGGGGGAAACTCTGCACCCGCGGCAAATCGCTGCGGAGCGGACGGACCTCCGGCGTGGTCTCATGGTGGAATGGAAGGCGCGACTATCGCAACCCAGCGCAGGGCACGCCACGATAGCGGCGGTAAGACCCCTCTTTGAGGAGTGGCTAGAGAGGCGTCACGGCGCTCTCACCTACCGCCTGACGCAGGTCCTCTCCGGACACGGATGTTTCGGGAGGTTCCTGCACATCATCAGGCGGGAGGAGACGCCCGGGTGTCACCACTGCGAGGATCGCCCAGAGGACACGGTGGAGCATACGGTGGAGGTCTGCCCCGCTTGGGCAGAGCACCGCCGTGTCCTCGTAGAGGCGATCGGCAGCGGCGGCGACCTCTCGCGTCCGGCCCTGGTGCAAGCCATGGTCCGGGGCGAGAGGGAGTGGGAGGCGGTCACCTCCTTCTGCGAAGCAGTCATGCTAGCGAAGGAGGTGGCGGGATGGGCGAGGGAGAGATCCTCACGCCTCAGCCGCCGAGGGAGACGCTCCGGGCGTCGGGAGCCGCGTGACGACTCCCGGCCACCGTAGGCGCGGGCCTGCGGGCGGAGAGCAATGGGTAGCTCTCCGTCCGATCAGGACCAGGCCCGTGCCGGACGGCGCGTAAGTGTTCCACGTGCGCCTCAAAGAGTTGTCAGCATAGATGACGGGGCCCGACAGGGCCGAAGCCTGCCGGGGTAGCGGGATCGTCCGAAAGGGTTACCGCTGCCCTGGTACGTAAAGGGCTAAGGAAGGAACACGGGTGGGTTTTAGTCAGTAAGAGTCTGACACTCTCTTCTGCTCCACCCAGAGCGGGAGGAGTCATTTGATGATTTCCCATCCACAAAAAAAAAAAAAAAAGGTCCTTTAGCTTTCACCTACAGAATTGACTATCCATTATGTGGTGATTGAACCTTCATAAATAATACTTCATAGAGAAATGCAATACCTTATGCGGCAGAAATGAATGCAACAGCAAATTTTAATAAAAAATAACCAATGAGAAAGTTCAACGCAGGGTTCAGAATCATGTACTGAATCCATGGTAACGGGTTAAGCTGCCCTGCTAACCTGTATAAAATTTAAAACATCTTTTAGTAGAGCCTAGTATAAAAATGTTCGTTTTAAATAGTGGTTAAGGCTGAGCATAGTTTTCAAAAGAGGCATAAGTGTTTACAGGGTCTACAGGGGTACTTTTATAAATAGTGCTACGAACTTTTAAGCCTTTTCAAGCGCTGCAAAGTTTAGTTTCAGTACTTTTAGTTTAGCATTTATTGGCTATGCAAGCGAGGCTTAAGAATACATAATGAATCGATCGATGCAGCCTTTCGGAAATGCACCTGTTCTAGAGAAAATTGGTGATAAAATTATTACTTATAAGTAAAGGTTAACTAAAGGAGTATGTTAGGATCGGAGGAAGGAGGTAAAATTATAAATATTTCAAAACAGAATTTGTTTTTTTTCTTTCTTTATTTTTCATTATTCTTGTCTCACGTCTGGAAACAGAAAACTGCGGAAAAATTCTAAACACTGAAAGCAAAATACAAAAGGAAAATAAATTATGTGAAATTCGATATTCAAACTATCCTCGCTTTAATACTGGCCCAAGCAGAACGTAATCTCCTTGAGGAATGGGTATATTCTTTTTACATCGAACCTGTTTACTCGTTCCTCTCTCTTTGTGTAATCTGTGATTATGGTGTGTGAAAGTAGACGTAATGGTAGCTATTGGTTTGATTGAAGCTTACCTAGTTGTGCTGATAAAATGAGTAGAAATTCACTGCAGGATTTATTTACAGTTTCGTTAAAATTATTTTAAGTTAGGAGATGTATAATTAAATAAAATAAATAAATAGATAACAAAGTTATCAAAACTAATTAATATAGAAAATACCTTTCACAAAGGAGATAGTTTTTTTGGGCCCACTGTCTTGCAACGTCTAATAATAGTATTATACTTAAAAAAACGTAACTAATTTATGATTTAAATCAATTTTTCATCAATATTTTCAATAAAGTCTAATCGGAATCACGAATTCGTAATAAAAAGAAAATGTTTTGATAAAACACTCAATTGATTCAATTATATGGTCGTCAATATCATAAATGCAATTATTGAAGGGTTTTTAAAACAAAATATATACCTAATTACAATTCGAGATGGTAACTGAATCTGTTTTATTAAGTAAAAAAATGTACCATTGACGCTGCAGTAGGTCCTCCTGTGTTTAATCTCATTTTTATGTTTGCTTACTCTAGCATAAAATGGTTTGAAAATCATCGTGAAACGGACTGTAGGTTTGCGTTGTTTGTCAGTTTGACTCTAGTGATGTTACTCAGTCATTAACGTTCAGGCACTCGATTGTCTCGATTATATAATTTCGAAAACGAAGATCTCAGCACTGTTACTGTAAGTTTGAAACGCATACAAAAAAAACTTAAAGAAAAGAATTATAGCAAGATCCAAAATACAGCAACCATTAAATATTGGTAGATTGAGGCTTAAGTCTATTGGTAGACATTCGGCTAAGATTGGCCCTGTTCAACTTTACAAAGAGCGTCTTCTCCTACGCACATTCCACTATCAATCTGATAAATAATGAATCAATGAAGATACGATGATGATTTTAATGCCAAATCACACGTGATCAACTGACAGCACTAACCTACAGAATATGAATGTTTACTCTTATTAAAATTCTGTGACTCTACACCTACATCACAGTATTTTGACGGTTTATTACAGGAAATATATCTATTTCCTGGTTTATTAACTACCTTTGTATTGAATTATAGAATAAAGAATGATACTATGACTAGTGTGGCAGTATTGGTGATATTTATCTAATCGCGGCTATATCGAGTGGCACCACGAGAGAAAATGGATTCAAACCTTTATTTTATTTCTTCGCATCACTATCTGACACTGTCAGAAAGACAAATGTCAAGTGACAACAGCACTTCATTCATTATATTTGTTCCGTTTCTTTCAAAATGCATGAAATTGATATTTCTGTTTTCCTGTGTGTAAATTGAAGGATTATAATGAGTACGGAATTTTTAAGACGGTGTAGCATTTACACCAGAAGGATGTCGTGTTAATTGTTCAGTAAGATTTCCACGCAATGTGCGAAGACATTGTCCGAGACTGCTGCAGATGTGCGGTTACTTGTGTACGCATGGATTTTTTCTTGTTTTAGTCAAAACATCTAGATGCAGTTTGAGAAAGTGCGTATTGATGATGCAAGAAAGTATTGAAAATATTGATTCATTATGCAGATTTGGCTACAGGAATATTTACATTCAATGTCGATCTGCACAACACACACACAGTACGTCTGTTGATTTGCGGAAAAGAACATTATTTTGCAGTGGATTATAGCACACCAAAGAAAACAATAACAATATTAGTCATAATACACTTATTTTCTAACACAAATCGATTGTTTTCAGGTGCATTTAGGTACCTAGAACATCAATTTCCAAACTTAGAGCTACTCTTGCTGGATACTGTTGCTAGTATCCAGCAAGTTGTTTGGTGTGCAGTCGTTGGTACTGCTGGCTGTTGGGCACATGTAATGTTGAGCGTGCGGTATTTAAGTATTTTTACCTTAGACACGGTATCAAGATGACTGGAGGAGCAAGCTGTGTCTTTTTAGATTAAATGCTATCTACTTCTAAGTCGCTTGACGTCGAAATTGATAAATACTTATAGTAATAAAAGTGCTTTGTTACATATGTGATTTTTTATTTCATGGATCGTTCAAAACCCCTATATCACTGCTATTTATTACTGAGCAGTGCACTATTATACTAAATTATAATACAGACTAGGCTAACCTACTCACTAAACAATAGCATTTTTAGTGATTTTTAAGTTATGATCGTAGTTCTCAGTATTCCCGTTAGACGAAGTATAATTATTACTACCACTGTAATCTAGAGATCATAAGGAACCAATCAACATGCGGTTCATTAGTAGCCGCCACACTTTTCGGTGGGGCTATTCGCCGAACAAAAAAAAACTATCTCCTTTAAAAGCACTAGACTACAAACCAATCAAACTTCCACGAAAAATTTAATCAATAGGCAACAAAATAGGCTCCTATTTCGTTAAAACTATATCGTTTTATTGCCCAAACGATTGTGTAACAATAATTCGAAAAGTTCCGAACGACTGAGCAATGATTGCCTTTACCCCTATTTTGAAATTCACTCGTATTTCAGGTCGTCAAATAAAGGAAGTCGTCTCATGTGTTATTCATCATCTGAAGCGACTGAAAACATCTACTTGGGTACATAAGCTGTCATGGTGTCATAGATATACAGGGTGAGGTTAAGAACAGTCGATCTACTCTGTTACAAATCTCATCTAGAAAAGTGAGCTAGGTGAAGTGAGCTGTCAATAGTGTCAATCCATAGCATCAGGTGGAAAGACAGCTCACTTCAATTTCACTTCACCTAAGTATTTACGTTTAGATTTTTACAGAATAGACCGGCAGAGATCAATATGGCAGATATGCTAGCCGATTGACAATATTGGTTTTAGCGATAGAAATCCACCTAGGCTATCATGGGCGTAGGTAGGATATAATAGTACCTATTAGAATAATAAAATTATAATCGATAAAAATCAACCTTGTGGAACCGGTAACTGAAAAGTTGTGTGAAAATCGGTTGTCATGGTGATATGGGCATGTGATAAGGAGGAATGAGGAAAACGTCGTGAGGAAAGTTTTGAGTATGAATGTAGATAGCTTTAAGAGTAGGGGAAGACCAAAGAAACGATGGATGGACTGTGTGCATGCTAATATGGTTAGAAAGGGGGTGACTACCGAGATGACGACTAGTAGAGAAGTATGGAAGAAAAAGACACATTTCGCCGACCCCAAATAAATTGGGATACGGACAGAGAAGTAGGGCACGCTACGATAGCGGCGGTAAGACCCCTCTTTGAGGAGTGGCTAGAGAGGCATCACGGCGCTCTCACCTACCGCCTGACGCAGGTCCTCTCCGGACACGGATGTTTCGGGAGGTTCCTGCACATCATCAGGCGGGAGGAGACGCCCAGGTGTCATCACTGCGAGGATCGCCCAGAGGACTAGGTGGAGCATACGGTGGAGGTCAGCCACGCTTGGGCAGAGCACCGCCGTGTCCTCGTAGAGGCGATCGGCAGCGGCGGCGACCTCTCGCGTCCGACCCTGGTTCAAGCCATGGTCCGGGGCGAGAGGGAGTGGGAGGCGGTCGCCTCCTTCTGCGAAGCAGTCATGCTAGCGAAGGAGGTGGCGGGATGGGTGAGGGAGAGATCCTCACGCCTCAGCCGCCGCGGGAGACGCTCCGGGCGTCGGGAGCCGCGTGACGACTCCCGGCCACCGTAGGCGCGGGCCTGCGGGCGGAGAGAAATGGGTAGCTATCCGTCGGATCAGGACCAGGCCCGTGCCGGACGGCGCGTATGTGTTCCACGCGCGCCTCAAAGAGATGTCAGCATAGTTGACGGGGCCCGACAGGGCCGAAGCCTGCCGGGGTAGCGGGATCGTCCGAAAGGGTTACCGCTGCCCTGGTACATAAAGGGCTAAGGAAGGAACACGGGCGGGTTTTAGTCAGTAAGAGTCTGACACTCCCTTCTGCTCCACCCAGAGCGGGAGGGGTCATTTGATGATTTCCCATCCTCAAAAAAAAAAAAACAAAGGACAGAGAAGTATGGAAGAAAAAGACACATTTCGCCGACCCCAAATAAATTGGGATAAGGACAGGAGAATGATAATGATGATGATGAGAAATTTACCTTTTGACAATCAATTGAATAACATAATATCTTTTTTTGTCGAAGGGATAAAGGTGTGTACACCTACGTCTAACCCTTTATGTTTAAAGAACCTGTCCCACCGCGAAGCTAGTAGAACTAGCAACTTTTGACGGCACGGTTGGCGCAGTGGTTAAGCGATTGACTGCTGCGCTGCGTGTCGCGGGTTCCATTCCCGCATAGAACAAATATTTGTATGGCCTACAAGTAGTTGTTCCGGGTCTGGCTGTTTGTGTATGTGAGTTTAAATGTTTGTAAACGCGCCCACAACACAGGAGAAATTCCTAGTGTGGGGCAATGTTTTTAAAAAACAAAAAAAATACTATAAATGAGTGTGAAAGAAAACCTAGCGAGTGATTACTCGCTGGTATGCGCTTGTACGAAGCGTGAGTATCTCAGCGAGTGTTTTGCTCGTCATGCGAGGGTCACTGAGCAAGTATTTTCTATTTTGATAACTCTGTCTCTGCGACAAACGAATACAATCACGAACAAAAGTATGTATACACTCGGCTTTATTCAAAAGGATTTACTCCTTTATTTTTGAATTAAATTTTATGTTATTACGAACATAGCATTTTCGAACCCATAAGTTTATCTAATGTGTCGTATTTTAACGTTGTATTCGTTATTTCACGAAAAAATCGCAATTGAAAGTTGCCAGGTGTTGACATATTGGTGCTCGTGACTGTACTCGCCGGCGGCGGTGCAAACAGTCAGCGATCAACTAATAATATATGTATATCTTTTACCTACATGTGACCTGCACCCTAATTGCATTAACAGACTGTCAGTCTCAATCTGAATCATTTTGAAGGATATTGCTAATCCATTGCTTCATATGTTTGAAAAATTTGTCTGCTGAACAACGTAAATAACGCAATGAATGTTGTTGAACTGTCAAAATGAACGCGATTGCTACTGATTGTACGTTACACAATTACCCCGCTGTTTTTTGTACGTTTTTTTGAGCGAGAAAATCGTTGATAGCTAGTCGTCGGCGGTGGGACAGCGGGGTTATTGCGTAGCACACTAACAGTAGGAATGGCTTACATTTTGCCAATTCAAACAAAATTCATTGCGTTATTTACGTTATTGAGAACAATTTTTTCGAAGATTTTTATTTATTTATAGTTAATTAAAACGGTGAAACACCAATTACATTAATTAACATAGAGGACAATAGTTACGTTGACAATAATATAACTTAAAACTAACATGGAACAGTGGACTCCCTTGCATACATTCTCTCACAGAATACCAGACATATACGCATAATTTTCATCCATTTATCCGCAAACACATCACATTCAGGGTTGGCAGCCAGAAGGGCATTCAGTACCTTTAGAGTACGACAGATTGGGGATTCAACTCTGGCTACAAAGAAGATATAAAGCAATGGATAAGCAATATCCTTCAAAATGATTCAGATTGTGATTGATAGTGAGTTAAGCAATTAGGGTGCAGGTGCCCAAGTCCCATGATTAGCTTATCCAACAATTGAGGATAAATAAAAAGTGCCATAAACTGTAGGTCTGACAAATAACTCACCCTGTAAATGCGAGTATGCGCGTATAAACAAGTTCCTGGAATAATAATTCCTCATTTATATACATTTGTGTTAGTTACTAATTCATATTTACCCTTTTGATGCGTCGTCTTGATTCAATGTTTAGACTGTATCTGACTGTATAAGTAAATGATTACAATATATGTACTGTAATATACGTAAAGGCTTTGAAAACTCTAGTTTTAAAACAAAAACAATATGATAAGAATGTGAAGGCTATGAACATGGACTGAAAGATAAACATACAGTCCATATGGTTGATGGAATGTAATAAAACTACAGCTCAGCGTGATATAAACTTATAACACCACTCGTTTTTGTTAGGGGTTTTTTTTTTTTTTTTTGAGGATGGGAAATCATCTAATGACCCCTCCCGCTCTGGGTGGAGCAGAA
This sequence comes from Apamea epomidion, assembly GCA_947507525.1. Taxonomy (NCBI): domain Eukaryota; kingdom Metazoa; phylum Arthropoda; class Insecta; order Lepidoptera; family Noctuidae; genus Apamea; species Apamea epomidion. Next base: position 13,736,415 of record OX382237.1, read on the forward strand.
GGGACTGTCAGACTCTTACTGACTAAAACCCACCCGTGTTCCTTCCTTAGCCCTTTATGTACCAGGGCAGCGGTAACCCTTTCGGACGATCCCGCTACCTTGTTAGGGGTTATAAAGGATTTTAGTAGAAAAAATTTGAAAAATGACATATTTTTCCTCTAAAATCCTTCGGTTCGGTTCGGTTTATTGAAAACACAAAAAATCCTTTTAACAGATACCAATTGAAGCAAAAAAAAAAAACAAAAGAACCACTTTCAAACAAAAAAAGTCTTAAAAAGTTTATATTAACCAAGGAGCTTGCAACAGTATGTTCCGAATCAGCATAAATAAACTCTCCTATACTTCTCATTTTCATCTTTATTGTGTTTTTCTTTCTCTTAATACCTTTTATTAAAGACCTAACAAATGTCCGCAATGACTTCGCGAAAAAGACAGTAAAGTTGTCATTAATTCAGTTGGAAAGCCGAAAAAAAAGCTAAAATCCAAAAGGATTCCAGTAAGCTCCCTCAACCAACCGTTGATATATTATTCAGTCTGCGTCCGAGAGCGTAAATGAAAAAGTTTTTGTATTCAATGACTATTCGAACACCACCAAAATACTGGTAAACCGGGTAAACCCAAAACTTTCCGAATCGAACCGAAATTAGGAGTTTGGAGGAGGCTTCGTTACATATTCAGCAAGCGTCTGTCACTGTATGAAGATTAACTTGGTATAAAAATGTTAAAAATCCATGTTTAATGTATTGATCTAAGAAACTATTAGAAATATGAAACTATTGTAACTATTTATATGTGGCTTATGAGGCTTTGTACTACTCATTTGATGATTTCCCACCCAGAAAAAAAAAAAAAGGCTTTGTACTCCTTTGTTTCAGTGAAAACTTTGGTTCAGGCGCGAAAAGGTAATATACAGATAGAGTTACTTTAGACTTTATAATATTACTAGCAGATCCCTGCGGTATCACCCGCATAAGTTTCGTTCCCGTGGGAATATCAGGATAAAAGTATACTACTTATGTGTTAATCCTGGTCTGTGGTGTATGTACCAAATTTCATCCAAATCCGTTCAGAAGTTTTTACGTGAAAAAATCCATCCATCCTCACACACTTTCGCGTTTTTATTATCACTAGTAGGATGTCGTACATAATTATAGTATGGATGGATAAGCGACCCGCACATGCTTTGCACGGGTGCTATCTACTGATGTGGCAACATGTCAAAACATCTAGATTCCTAATATTAATGTATTGTACCATACACATATTCCTTCCGGAATATATAATAAGAACTGTATCAAAGTGATTTTATTCATACATGTATACATAGACATAGATATGCTACGCTTTGAAAAAACACGATTTACCAATTTGTGTAGATTGACAAGCACAAAGTAAAGACTGAATAATTGTCGTCAACCTACACCCACCTACTGACGTCACATGTCCGCATTCTTGAAGGCTATTAGGGAATTTAACAATAAACGTTTTTACAGAAATAGAATATAAAAACGAAACCCGACGTGGGTAAAACGTTTAAATACTTTTACGTTATTTTTAGACCTACACTTTTATAGCAAAAATACGAGTAACAAATTGAAAAAAGAAACAATGACTTTTACGCCAGCTTTATGCATAGTCACGTCCAAAATGTTGCATATGCACACTTTGCATTTCGTTGTAACATATGGTTGGACCATGGTCTATCCATATGTAACTTTAATACGGTTCCAGGCCATGCTTTATGACCTGGGACCATATAACAGCAAAGTATCTTATGTCCTGGGTTAGAGCCAAATATACTTTTTTATCTCGGTAGCACGGTCCCGTGGGATAATATCCGATATAAACGCGAGCGAAGCAGCGGTCACCTAGTTATTTTATAAAATAACTGTGGCGGCATCTACATCGCCATATGCAAATCAGTCTGATGCGTAGTTACGTATCATACTGACGTCACAGAAAATCCTGCATCGCGCAAGCAAGAGTTTACCGCGCGACTAGCATATAAACAACATCCCGAGATGTCGGCCAGTAGCTCACCAAACATAACACCTGTCGGTCGGAGGATCACCTTTTCCTATGGAGGATGAGTGAACTTTACACCCTGTTCCTCATACCTCTATACAACCATCTCCATTTACGCACACACTGACATCCGGGATCATTCAAACGCACCTAGGTATTTAGGTAAGTAACTCCTATTAAGGTAAGTAGGACTGGCTACTGCCGAGCAAGAATAAGATTACTCTTTACTACCTGAACTGTGATTAATTACAAGGTCACTGAGTGAACTCACGATGCTAACTTCTAGTATAACTGTTTAAGCTACTGTCTTATCTCAAGGGGTCTTGAAGTAAACGAAACGAGGGTTTTGTATGTCCAGTAAAAATAGAGTGTCTTTTAACCAGAAAAGCAGGATTTACAACTCCAACCAAAAGACGAGTTAGGGCCAGATTTTAGTTTATCTAATGATATAATATCATTATTTACGGTCAAATAGTTAACTATTAGTTAAAAAATAACCATTGGAAAAACTAAAAATTGATCAAAAACACATTTTGTACAAATTTAACCATTAGTTACTATTTTTAACCATTGGTTGAGTTTAACTAAGGATCAAAAATCAGCCCTGATAGTTATGAGTCGAAGATCGATTATAAAAGAAAGAAAGAATGAAAATGATTTTATTTGTGATACGCACAAGAAATACAAACAATAAAAAATAAGATTAAGGGATTGCTTTTTAAAAAAAAAAAAACTTTGCCCCACACTAGGAATTTCTCGTGGGTGCGTTTACAAACATTTAAACTCACATGCACAAAAACAGCCAGAGCCGGAACAATTACTTGTAGGCCATACAAATATTTGTTCCGTGCGGGAATCGAACCTGCGACACGCAGCGCAGCAGTCAATCGCTTAACCACTGCGCCAACCGTACGGTCAAATTTGGGCAAATTTTGCAATAGACAGATAATTTATATTCGTGGAATAAGATTGACGTCGGACAGATTTAGTATGGAAGAACTGTCAAAACTTCCAAATTATTCTTTGGATAAAACTATCCGGCATAGGAAAAATCAGCCCTTAATCTAACAAAACTAAGAAAACAATAAAAATTCAAATGAAAAAAGAACATTAAAACTTTTAATTTTATCTTTTTTTTTTTACTTTTAAAAGGCAGTCCAATGTTTGCAATGTCGGAGTGAAGGCAGTCCAACATTTGCAATGTGAGAGTAAGTGAAAAAGGTCACGAGTTCTAATTTTATACCTACGTTACATTATGGACTATTAAATATATATGCCACTTCTATCAAACGTAACCTTCAAATTGAATGTATCAACAGGGATAATTACTGCAATCTGATTCCAACCAACAATATAATACACACACTACACACACACACACACACTACACACACACTACATTCCTACATTCATACTTAACGATTATTATACTTAAACGAGCAAAAAAATACCAGTTTATTTAACACTACAGTCCGGCCGTCGAGAGAATGCCTTCCTGACACCTGTCAGTGCGACAATTTTATTCTAGTAGCTAATAAAGATCAAATTGGCAAAACACATATTTTGTTTGTATGACACTGACAGGTGTCAAGAACGCTTGTGGCCCCTGGCATAGGCAACTGAAGGAACACGTGTGGGGTTTCAGTCAGTAAAAGTCTGACACGCCCTCGAGCTCCGCCCAGAGCGGAAGATATCATTTGATGATTTCCCACCCAAGAATTTTTTTCTTGGGTGGGAAATCATCAAATGATCGAGGTCAAACCCGGTCAAGGGCGTGTCGGGCCACGCGCAGTGTAGGGTTCCGTAGTTTTTATAACAGCCACAGCCAAGTGCGGGTCGTATTCACTGACTAATAGTTTCGTACCATGCTCTAACTAAAAGCCAAACATGACTACCTACCTAATTTGACTTCCTCACCTAATCCGACCATTTTGCACGGAAAGTTTTAATTTTTTTTTTTTTAAGATTTGGGTAAGACTTGTCATAGCCGGTGTAGCAACTGTTTTTTTTATAAAACTTATTTAGGAATGAAACAATAGCGCGATACAACTGACGCTTAGCGCCATCTATCGACATTTCTATGCAGTTGTTTAAAATTTTCGAGTCTAATTCAATTGGTCGACTATTACTCGTAAACTTGTAAAGCCCACTTAACTGTGATAGTTTTCCTTTAAACTTCGTTATATATAGGTACTACTGCCATGACATTTGAATTTCTAACTACAACCGTTTAGTTAGTAGAGGGGGGGACACTTAACTCTAACTAAAATTGGTACTTTAAAGCTTGATAAGTCACGAACGGTTTACTTAATCAAAAAACGGTCTACCCAAACTCCTAATATTTTTGAAAGACCTATCCAACGATATCCCACACTATGGGAAAGACGAAAAAAAAATCATCATCCCTACTTTAGATGTAGGGGAGGTACCCTAAATAATTTTTATTTTCAAAATTTTATTTTACCACTTTTTCGGCGTCATTAACGTGTATATAACTTTCTAGTACCAATAGTTTTTGAGCTAAACCGCGGACAGACAGACAGACAGACGACATGGCGAAACTATAAGGGTTCCTTGTTGACTACGGAACCCTAAAAAAGTAAACCATGTATGTACCCAAAATATATAAATAGAACAATAAACTAAAAATAAAATAGCCATATAATACAAACTTGTTAATGACAGTCGATGCCATCAATGCCACATCTAGTAAAAATCAAATTCATACATCCAAGTTGTGCTTCGTTAACTTACGATCGAGTCGTATGTTATCTGTTTACCCACATTTTTATTTTTATTCTACTTTTTTTGTTATTTATACATAAAATCTGCGCGCTCTAATTATTAATCTTAGTTTTAGATATTGTTTCTCAGTAAGTGAATTATGTATGCAATTCTTATGAGAAATAAAGTTGTTCTTAAACCTAAAAAAAGGTGCCAAGAACGCATTCTCTCATCGGCCGCACTTTAAATCTGCTATAAATTCTCTATACACACAACACACACGCACACACTGCCAGCATTTTAACTTAATCAACTCTCTAGTACAAACTCAGAAAAACATACGCAACCAGCATTTGCAAGATTGTAAGACTCCTTTGGTCCTTGCAATTTCCGATTTCACTCGGTCTGGCAATAATCGGAGCAGTCCAACTCTGAAAAAGTTTTCAATGGCACCGCCTTGATTCCACTTTATTCACTGGACCGTGCCTGGAATAAAGTATCTCACGATTCAACATTTAATTTCGTTCGGTTTGACAAATCTGTTTTTTATTTTGCCAACCCTATTTTTTAGGGATTTATTTCCCGTTTTCTCGTTACAAGGGTATATGGTTTAGATTATTGTGGATTGGCTACAGTACTTGCTATATTTATTTTGTTTGATTTATGGAAAACAGTAACGAAACAATTCTTCTTTAATTAATTGAGTTTTTATTGTTTTAGGTGGTCGCAACCGCTACAGCTGAGCATGAGGTCCTGGGGTCGATTCTCAGGTCGGGTAAAGTGTTATTGGTGTTTCTCAATTTTCTCAGTAGAGCAGCCCGGTGTCTGGATTTTTGCCCGGTTCATGGAAATGGCGACATGGTTGGCGCAGTGGCTGAGCGATCGACTGCTGCGCTGCGTGTCGCGGGTTCGATTCCCGCACGGAACAAATATTTGTATTGCCTACAGGTAGTTGTTTCGGATCTGGCTGTTTGTGTAAATGTGAGTTTAAATGTTTGTAAACGCACCCACGATACAGGAGTAATTCCTAGTGTGGGGCAACGTTTAAAAAAAAAAGAAATAGGCTCGCTCTATTCCATGTGACTTACATATAACTGGCGAAATATGGATGTACTTACGTACACTTCTGCCTAACCCTTCGGGGATTACAGGCGTGATGTTATGTTATCTTCTTTAATTTAATTTTACTTGCAAAAGTGAAATTAAGGCAAAAATATATATTGTACGTTCAGTATGCATTCTAATGAAAATTGTGGACTCACAGGACATAATCGTACGGGTATGTTGTAAAACTGTCCATATACCTGACCCTCGACCCTAAGTTTTTATTATGAGGCTTTTGGAGCGAAATAATAATTACCTACTTAACTAACAGCTGGTACCTACTAGCTGTACATCCTACAATAGACCTACTAGGTATGTAATACATAATATAAGTTTTTCCATCAGAAATTTCTCAGAAGCAGCCTGGAGTCTAGACTTATGCCTGGTTGGTGGCAGGGGGCTCACCCCCTATGACATGGGGGTCTTTACCTATGAAATTGGAGATTTGTATGATCATTTTATCATATCTTACCATTGAGTAATCGACGTGAGATCTCTGACTGTATATTTTTGTTGAAGACGGTTCGAGGTGACATAAATTGTTCTGATATTTTGTCAACTTTCTACTTCAACGTTCCAAGCAAATCCAAACGGTTCAATCCACCATTACGGGTGCCATTTGCAACTACTAACTACAGACAAAATTCGTACGTTGTGCGTGTAAGCAGGTATTTAATAAGGTGTGCAAGCAGTTCGACTTTGATCTTTTTAAAACGAGTGTGACCTCTGCAAAAAAGTGTTTAGCAATGAATTTTTTTAAAGATTGAATTCTTCAGACTTTGTTTTCTTTTGATTTTTAAAATTGATTTTTTTTAACATGTTGGTTTGATGGGAAATAACCTACCGCAATTATATTATATTATATTAGTTTTTACATATTTTAGGTGATGATCTACTTGCAAATTTTTACTTTTATATATATTTTTTTGGCAATATTTGCAGTGTACTCACTGTTATTTTAGCTGTAAGTCTTCCAAAGTCCTTAAATAAATAAATTAATTAATTAATTTTAAAATATAAAAATTTTGGTAATTTTTTTATTTCAGCAAATCAAAGTACTGGCCCAAATCATCTATACAATTTTGCCATTTTGATGGCAGTTTGTTTATCCCTTTACTGTAGAAGTCTGCCGGACGGGAGGCGATGAAGTCAGCGAAAGCGTTTTGTACTGCCACTCGGGTGTTGAATTATTTCCCACTTAAAAAATTGTCTAAATTTTTTTAAATGTAGAAATCTGTTGGGGCAAGGTCCGGTGAGTACGGTGGGCGACGGAGAGCTTCCAGCTATAAGTCTTGTAGCTTTGCGATGGTCTGCCGTGAAGTGTGAGCTCGCGCGTTGTCGTAGTGCGCGTGTCGGAGAAGCAATGGGGAAGAGACATCTGCCGTCACTGTTGTGCCATTCGGTAAGAAGCTGTGATGTACAAGTCCAGCACTGGTCTACCAGACAGTCACCATCATCTTCCTATGAGTAATCATTTTTTTAGCGCACTGATTAGGTGCTGTATCTGGGTCCACCCACTGAGACGAACGCTTACGGTTGTCGTACAGGATCCACTTTTCATCGCAGGTAACCATTCGATTAAGAATTCCCTCGTGTCTATGCCGATTCAGTAGTGCTATGCATGCTTCGACGCGTAAATCTCGCTGTTGGTCGCTTAGTTCGTGTGGCACCCACTTATCTAGCTTTTTTATCTTTCCGATTTGACGCAAGTGCTTCAATGTTGTTTTGACACTAACTCCAAGGCCCGAAGCAAGCTCAGCCGTAGATTGAGTTGGATCCGCTTCCACTACCAGCCGTTACCAGCCGACCGCGAGGCTCGTTCTTCAACTCAAAATTTCCAGATTTAAAACGATTGAACCAATAATGGACCGTGTTTATGCAAGCAGTGTTAGGCCCGTACACGTCGTTAATGTTTCGTGTTGTTTGCGCAGCGGTATTTCCACGTAGGAACTCATATTCGAAAATTGTACGAATTCTCAGTTTATCCATGGCGCCAAAAACTACCACAATGTCACAAAAACAAAAAACTATCTAAAAACAAATGACTGAATTTGAAATTAAATTAACACGCCTTTCGAATAAAATTTATTTAAATTTCGAATTGCGCGCAAATCCACTGATAATTAAATCTGAAAATGCTGGTTTTAGAATCTCCAATTACATAGGTAAAGACCTATTTTATAATCCACCCAGCCACAACTTAAGACGCCTGTGACGTAACGATACGCAATGATGAACTAATCTGTTCTTCATTAGAGAAACTGACAATTTGTACTAAAGGTGTTTTATTATTTTCCACCAGAATATTATATCAGCTGGCCAAAGGGTACCAAGGAGTATTACGCAGTAACTGGGTTGAGGAGGTCAGACAGGCTGTCGCTTCATGTAAAATACTGGTGTTCAACTGCATCCGGTTAGACTGGAATTTAACACCAAAATAGTTGGAAAAAGGTTAGGAAGATGAACTGTTACGAGTATATCAGCCGGCAAAATGGCAAATTGGCAAACGTGGGAGACGTTTGCGATTTTGCGATTTTTTTCTTCCGAACTTCCGTGTTCTATGCTTCTCGACTAAGATTAACATGAAAAATAATACAATTCTAAACTAAAAGCGTGCCAGGTTTAAAAAAAAACAGATTTCCAAACCTTTTGGACACTACGACATAAAAAAGTGACCCAGTGCGCGTCGGAGTTGTACATAAAGGGTTTATTACCACTGTATAATACAAAATGCCGGACAAACACGTTTCTTGTATGACTCCTTTAATTTTTTAATATATTTTATATTTTTGTTATTTGTGTGTGTGTTATAGTGGCCATATTTGTTGTTATTACACACACTATGAGAAAATTTCAAGTTACTATCTATAACGGACAGAGGAAAGGCCGGGCGGCCAAATGAATAGCGGAGCCTAGTAATAGGGTCTCGTTGGCACCTTTGGGTATAGCCCTTTGAAAAGGTAGTAGATCTCCAAACCTCCTAGACTCAGTGACAAAGTAAAAGCATAATTTTGTTGAATGCCACCTCCCCAGACAGGCCACTGTACTAATAAATAACCCATGGGGAATGTTTTCATTAGCTTAAAAGCGTGTGTAGATTGTTTTTAAACGTCATAACAGCGTCTGTTAATTAATTTAGTTAGATTATACCTATAATCACCGCTGCTTCGAAAAACAACTCACGTTTTGTTCGTAATAATTGGGAGTGAATAAATGTTTAATATCTGCGACTGTTTATTCAAACTCAAACTCAAAACATTTATTTCAAATAAACCAATCACAAGCAATTTTGAATCGTCAAGGGGTCGGTCAGTCAGAAAGACGAAGCTAGTTGCTCATTCCAAAGCGCAGTAGGTACCTACCTATGGGCAAGAAACTGCGGACACTCTTTTAAATCAAAGTGATATGGTTACAAAACATTGGTTACATCCTCATGTTGAAATTATGCATGTGAGAATGATGCAGAACGGTAAAAGCGTCCGTAATGAAAAGATAAAAAAATGAGCCACAGCAGCTAAGATATAACCAGTCTCAACCGACGCGACGGCGTCCGTTCACGAACATGATGCATGGATTAGCACCATTCAACTCAATCATTTTGAAGGGAGCTAAATGATCCAATACATGCGCCACCATCAGCGAGACATTAGAGAGAGCATCACATACTCTCAGCCGCCAAGGCATATTCACGTCAATGAAAGACGTACCCAGTAAATAGTAGATTTATAGTATGTTCAATTGTATATAGTACTCAAAACATCATCACACTTAAAACATCAAAATTAAAATTCCATCCGGAGGCTCAACATAAGTGCAAGAAGATCATAACATAACTGACTGGTTAAAAACATTAACATATGAGGAAACTGAACAAATATTGATCAGACCATGCTAAAAAGGAATACATAAAAAACAGACCACAGGCACAAACATGCACGCAAAAACACACCCACACACACGCACACACAAAAAGAGGCGCGGACGCGCGCACGCACACACACACACACATAAACACACAATATTATCTATTAGCTATCTTGAACTTAGATATCACAGTTTTTAATTTGCATCCTGTTTTCTTTTCCTTTCTTTTATATTTTTTAGTTTATTAGTCTTCATTATGCTAATGTAAAATAGGGGAAGAAGCGAGTCGGCCCCAACACAAGTATTATTAATAACTTAATGGGGCCGCCTCATGAATATATATTATATATATATTTATGTAATGATTTTGGAACAATAAACAATTTATTTATTATTTACTTATTATTAGTACATAGTATATATTGTTTTTGTTTTAATGTGTTTATAATTATAACTGCCTCGTAGATCTAGTAATCGTAAGCGCTACTGCTTAATACTGGACTCCCCCTGTTGCATGGGACTTAAATATAACTGACCAAAAGTGGGTGTACTATAGGTACTCCTTTATGTAACCCTTCGGGGAACATTACCTTGATGTTTATTTATTTTATTATTTATGTACACACAGTAAAATACATAGGGATATGACATAGTTATAATATGAGTACAAAGGTACTCCTTATTTCTTAAGAGATTTCTTCCAGCAGACCTGCGAAAGGAGAAGTAAAAAATAAATGTAGACAATAGTGTGTGAGAACAAGAAGAGAAAAATATGAATGTGTGAAGTCTAAAACTAAAATATTAAATATACCTACACACATAATGCAAAAAAAAGTATACTAAATAAATGCATATGTAAAACAAAAATATATAAACATATATATACAGGGTGGAATTTTGTAATGCCACCTGAAGGGAAAGTACTCTTAATACTGCAGATAGAAAATTTTACTCAAAGAAAACATTCCTTTATTTTTTAATAGAAAGAAAACTACATTCAAAGATTTTAAAAAAATCGCTTGCCACACCCGGGAATCGAACCGACTAAAATCTGTAAAAATTACAACCTGTAGGTACTTTTATTGCATCGATCGTTAGGATCAATTATAAGGACGAAATCTGGACTTATAAATTCAATGAGTCAAGTTAAAACTCTTTAACTCAAAGAGCCATCTGTTTACTTATGTTAGTAATTAATAATTAGGTATCATTAAAATGAATTAATTAATTATAAATTAATTTTAATTATTAATTATTATTAATTAATTTATCCATTAAAATGACGAATTACTATTTAGATAGGACGATTGCGATTTGCACGTGTTTGTAATGCAGACTCCTTTCTTAGATGCGACATAACTACGTCTTTGAGGTAGTTTAAATATGGAATGTTACATTTGAAAATAGATTGTCATATATGCTATTCACATTTGATTGTTTTTACAAATAATTTCATTGTCTCACAGTAAAAATGGCTTATCAAGAACAATTTGATTTAATGGAAGCTTATTTTTTAAATAACAAAAACGTGAATCTAGCTCTGCGGTGGTATAGAGAGAGATATCGAGACCGACAGGCACCAACTCGGTTCGTATTGAAAAGAATGATAGACAATTTAAAGAATACGGGTAGTTTCAAAAAGCGACGGCAAAGTCTTCAGCAGAACTATTTTGATTTTGATCTAAATGTTTTAACATACTTTGAATAATTTCCAAAGGCTTCAAGCAGAGATGCTGCCGAAGAATTAGGCACAACCCACACTCGCGTATCTACTTAAAGTGCTGAAAAAGTATAAGTATAAATGTTATCGTGAAGGTCGGTTGGTGCAAAAATTGCATCCTGGGGATTGTGAGAGACGATTACAATTTTGTCAAAATATGCTGAGAGAAATTGACCGTAACCTTAATTTTTTGAGTAACATTGTATGGTCTGACGGAACCAACTGCAGCAATAATGGCATGCACAATCGCCGCAATAACCACTATTGGGCTCGAGTGAATCCTGTTCGTGTTCATGAAACTAACAATCAAGTAAGATTTTGTTTCAACGTTTGGTGCGGAATTATGAGAAATATGTATGGTTGTGTTAGTCCACGTGTACGGAGGTCATTTAAACACTCTCAAGTATCTTGAAATACTGCATCTCATAAGAAATGAGTTAAATGGTTTCCCCGAGCAAGAGCGAAACCAAATAATTCTACAGCAAGATGGTGCTCCAGCCCATAACAGCAGAATCACTACTGCCTACATTAATAACCATTTTAATACCTGGATTGGTGCAAACGGCACAATCAGATGGCCAGCGAGATCACTAGATCTCACCCCTTTAGATTTTTTTTTTGTGTGAAAAATCAAATTTACATTAAATCTTATGCGAATGTAAACGAGTTGAGAGTTGAAGTTCAGAATACGATTTATAATATTCACCACAACACGTTATTAAAGGTTACTAGAAATGAATTCGTTAGAAGAATACATTTGTGTATCCAAGAAAATGGAGCCCATTTCGAGCAACTAATTATCTAATTTACCATTTTTTGTAAATAATTAAAATAATTTAAGATTTCATGGTTTTCCTATCATTTAATTTTTCAAGTTCGTTAGAGAGATTTCGTCCTTATAAATTGATCCTAACGATCAATGCAATAAAAGTACAGTGTAATTTTCACAGATTTTAGTCGGTTTGATTCCCGGGTGTGGCAAGCGAATTTACTAAAATCTTTGAACGCAGTTTTCTTTCTATTCAACAATAAAGGAATGTTTTCTTTGAGTAAAAGTAGAGAAATAGTTTGTAAATCATGTTATGTTATTGATCTTATTAAGTTTTTTTAAAGAAGCTTGGACTTCCTTCAGCTGAATAAACTTGGTCCTAGTTTAATTAGTGTGACATGTTAATCAAACGCCTGTAAGTTGCAGACCACTCTGTTAATGGATCTTTATTTCTCTCTGGTATAAACCGTATTATTTCTTAATTGAACACCGAAATCTCAGTAATTACCCTAGCTGTTAGAAAAAGCGTCATTACAGCGTCGGAAAATTTTACTTTTTGTTTAGCTTTTCTTTTGTAATTAATATGCTGTCTTCAAGTTTTTATTGCGTTTGACATTAGTATTATTTCAACTCAATAATCAAAGTGTGTTCCTTTCATCAACCGAAGCTAAAATTCCACCAAAAAGTGTATTTCTAAAGTAGATACCTGCAAAACTGCTACAGAAAATTGAAGTTTTAAAATTCATAGAATCGTTCTCATACCATACATTTATGAAGAAATGTTCCGTACAATCATGCACATGACTGTATATGAGGGAAAATAGGAGATTCTTTTCTTCCTGGATTACTGGCTTTTGACTTTGTGATACTCAACGAAGCTATCACTTATTCATGAGACTGTGAGCAATCTTAAGATTTTTTTCGTACTTCGTATGAAAATATTCACGATAAATATATTTTGAGATGTGTAAAGAATTCTTTGATAGTACCTATTATATTCTGTACCGAAAGTATCTAAAGGGCAATTCCCGTAATTAAAAACGTTCAAAATCTAGTCGCAATTTCATCTCAGCAACAACCAATGTCTAAAACTCGTCAAAAATTAAGGGAAATTAGAGGTATTTTAGACAGATCGAGACAGAGATCAGACAGTGAACGTTCTTAAAATTACGAAAATTGCCCCTCTGATGAAACTTACCCTGTTCAGGTTAAATTCTTACGCAATAACTCACTAAAGAGAATTAGTAGCACATTCATCTGTATTTAGAAAGTTTCAACTTTGTAACTCATAACGTTTTCCAAACATTATTGTTTGATTATCACGATTTAATTGTAATTCATCATCTGTCTAGCCTTTTCCCAACTATATTGGGGTCGGCTTCCAGTCTAACCAGATGCAGCTGAGTACCAGTATTTTACATGGAGCGACTGCCTATCTGACCTCCACAAGCCAGTTACTGGGTAATACTTCTCCCCAGTACTTCAGCGGCTTAACGTGCTTTCCGAGGCACGGAGGGGTCTTGGTATGTAAAGATGGTCACCCATCCACGGACCAACCGTGGCAAGCGTAGCTTAACCTGAATGACCATCCGGCTGTTACTACTTAGCCGCAAGCCCCTCAAATGAAATTGTTAAATTGATTAAATTGTAATTGAAAAATCATCGACGAAAATTGAGGTTATAAAATTAATTTCAATTGTCAAATGAGAAACCTTTTTCCTGGTGATTTAAAATTATGATTTCGGGTTAAAGTATTCAAATAATAAAATCGAAGCATTCAATTTGTAAGTGGTATAATAAATTGGTATTGTCAGCTACAAAAGTCGGTTAACATTTTCGTTTAAATCTTAATTACGGAGCAAAATATTCTTGAAAAACATGTAGTAATAGAATAATAATTAAGTCTTTGCTATTACATGAAATAGTGAAAACCAATGTATCGCATCATTGTGTATCTACGAGTATTTACATGATTTGTAAAAGTAACACAGTTAATTGACTTTTGTTGGTGACTGTACCTTCATTTTCTGATCCATTTGATTACATTTTCGTCAGAACAGACCAGACCATACCTTCTTTTTACATAATTAGCTCCTATTTTGGAAAATGGAACGCAAAATGCAGTTTCAAAGGCTTATGAACGTGCAACGTAAATGAGTCAACTAGAAAAGCGAATTATCTTAGTGCCTCTAGGCGAGCTCCATCTATCATCACTTTGTGCTTCAGTTGAAAAGCGACGCTTTTCCGACCTAATTTGATGAAAAAGTAACTTGACTTATCAGTTCTTTTTTATAAACCTATATTTCTACACGTAAAGAAATAGAGCCTTCATTATGCAGGTTCTATGCTATGCAGTACCCCAATTGCGTAACACAATATTAATCTCAATCTGAATCATTTTGAAGGATATTAAAAATAAAGATAAAGATAAATTAGATCAACCTTTTTTCTGATTATCTAAAGTACATACATCTTTTATGGGGTACTGTGTCAAATGTTACAACAAAATACCTTGTGAAATATTGCAATTAAATGAAAGAAAATTTAAAATTTATATTAAAATTACACTTTGTAAGCAAGGATATTACAAATTAGAGGATTATATCCAAGATAAGAATGCTTGGAAACATGCTGGTCCTGCTCCATAGGACAATATCTAGAGTCTAGACAAAATCAAACTGGTTGCTAATGTAATTGTATAAATTATTCTTTTTTATTGTTTTCTATAACATTGATTTACATTCTGTAATTACTTGGGGTCACACCCGGACTTATTAATCCTTATTTATTTATGAAAATCGTCTACTTTTGGAATGTTTGTGAATATGTGAGCACCATGTATCTATCACAAAGTTAATTTATATATCATGGTTTCATTTATCCATTTTAATTCTTTTACCTATTGTGGTATAGTAATTTTATCTTTAGGTGCATCGTCTTCACATATAATTATATAATTAATGTATGCAAAATATTGTAAGACATTTTAAAACAGTAACGGTGGAGTTTCTTGCCCATTCTTCTCCATACGAAAACTACCTTTTGGAAGGGGCGACTAGAATTAATTTTATTTTAATTTTATTTTTGACGTTCAAAAGTGCCTTTTATGTGCCTATTTGAAATAAATGATTTGACTTTGACTTTGACTTTGAATCCATTGCTTCATATGTTCGAAAAATTTGTTTGCTCACCAACGTAAATAACGTAATGAATGTTGTTGAACTGTCAAAATGAAACCCATTGCTACTTATAGTGCGCTACGCAATTACCACGCAAAATTTATAAAAGCTTTGTAGTCAACATCCAACAAGTCTATAATGTTTTTTTTTTTTTTTTTAGTCGGTTTTATCGACACTGTTCTACTATTATTTTTATCATAGTTTGCTTAGATGGCTTGGTCGTGTTGAAACGATGAACGAACGGCGACTAACAAAAGGTATTTACAAGGTAAATGTGGTCTGAATGTGTGTGGGAGGGATGGGCCGCCCTAGAAGGACATATTATAATTATATTGGTTTGACCTTATTGGTGATGTTCTTTAGAAAGGTCAGGTATGTAGTACCCTCATGAGGCGGTCGTAAATGACCAGAAGGCCAATTCTCGTAATTTAAAACGATCAAAATCTTGTCGCAGTCTCATCTCAGCGACAAACAAATGTCAAAAACTTGTCAAAATGTAGGGAAATTAGACGTATTTTTGACAGATTGAGACTGAGATCAGACTGTGAATGTTCTTTAAATTACGAGAATTGCCCCTCTGATGTATGAACGTAAACGAAAGGAGTATGTAAGGATCTTGGAAGCTTCTGCCTACACCCAAGGAAAGAAAGCGTGTGTTTATGTAGGTATATATTATACATATTTTAAATGCTAGTGTAACTCTGTCTGTCTGTTACATTTTCATGCCTAACACACTGATCCGATCGTAATAAACTCGCCGGTCGCCTGGGACCTGGAGAAGGACATAGGCACTTTTCATCCTGGATATTTGTATAAAAAATTATGCAATACAAAAAACACACTGCAGGGGAGTTTGTTGCGCCACTTCTTCTTCCCAGCGATAGCACTAGGAAGTGGTGAAGGGCGGGCGTGTTTGGGGGCTGTCTTTTGTAATATTGACGTTCGAAAAGTGCTGATTTTCAACCTAATTTGAATAAATGACTTTTGATTTTAACACAGATGAAGTTACTTGCAACAGCTAGCTAAGAAATAGGAGACTCATACTGATAAAGTGTGCAAAAATGACAAACCATGACGATTATGCTCGCAAACGGCGTGGATGTATGACGAGATGTATGAACGTAAATGAAGCAAAAGGAATATGTAAGGATTGTAGCAGGTGGCCCCTGTGGGAAGGGGGTGTGAGTTTATGTTTGTTTAAATAACGATTATGATGCTGCCTTCCAAAAGCCCTTTAATCGTCTTCTATAGCCACATGCCCACCGTCCGGTTGACACATTAAAACTTGAAGAAACAAATGACGAACACGTTTCATTATTATGTCTTTTTGTTTGGGCCCACCACAATATTTATGATTGGAGTTTTTGAATCGGACTGAGTAATCGAACGACTGTGTCAGGCACTAAAGTTGTCAAAAAATAAAAGGCCCCTTTTGACATTTGAGAATGCGTTCTTGACAACTGTCAGTTTTATACAAACGAATACGTGTTTTGCGAATTTGATCTTTATTAACTACTACAACTGTCAATGTCAAAACGGGCCTTTTATTTTTTGACATTTTTCTTGTTGTCTGGCATTTATGCTGAACTGGCCCCATTTGGCGAAGCCGTGAGACACACAATTATTTTAAGAATATTGTGTGCCTAACCAGGGTCATATAAATTAATGTTCTTTCTTTCATTTCTTTGTTTCGTTGCCTGATGGATGGATTTGGATGATGTTTGGTAGGTACAGTAGGCACGTCAAGCCACCCGAAACTGTCAAATTTTCCCAATCATATTTGAACCTAATGTTTTAGTGATAAAGTTGAAAATCTATTAAAGAAATTTGACAGATTGTAGTAGCTTGATGTGCTGGCTTCAGTAGGTACTATTTGTGTGTTTCCACTCATATTGACCATATGTTTGTCTTTGTATTGTAAGACTAGCCCTCGTGGAGGTCGAGAATTATCCCACGGGAATGTACTACCAGGATTAAAAGTATGCTATGTTCTAACCCACAGGTTTCAGGTCTGTCAGTGCGATTACGTCAAAATCCGTTCACCCGTTAAGGCGTGAAAAGTTATAATATGAGTACCTACCTATAGATTTGGAATACTATTTTTTTTTATTTTTATTATTTCGCATGCTTAATGGAACACTGACCCATTAGTAGATAGGTCAGATGTGATTTCCGTTTTTTTTTACTCAGATCTCATCAATAGTTAATTATAGACGTTCAAAATACAAGCATTCATGATTAATATAAATCAGTTTTATTTTTATGCATCAACAAGTAGGTTAAGTCCTCATAGCAAGATCTCCTTTTGCGATTTTCCAAAAATCGTCTTTTTTGAGTTAAGTCAGTATTCCATTAAGCATGCAATTTGTGTACACACAGTAAAATATATAGGGATATGACATAATTACGAGTATAATCTGAGTACAAAGGTACTGCTTATTTCTTCAGAAATTTCTTCCAGCAGACCTGCGAAAGGAGAAATAAAATAATAAATGTAGACAATAGTGTGTGAGAACAAGAAGAGAATCATGAATGTGTGAAGTCTAAAACTAAAAATATTAAATATACCTACACTTAATGCAAAAAAAAATGCAAATGAAACGTGAAATATATACTGAAACTTAGCCAGGCTCCATAGGCAATCTATGAATAAAAAAAACTTTGGATGAATTGTTTTTAAGTCATAAGTGCATCCACGGACAGACAGACAGAGAGACGTTTTGTTTATACAGGGTGACAAGGAAACTCGACGTATTCCTTGAAAGGCGTTACTCTAGAGGTCATTAGAAACAAATTTAGTCCAGTTAACTAGGGTTAAAAACTGGATGGTTACCAAGCTGTGTCGGCTCTTCGATTTTTATGAAATTTTCTGACTTGTTACCAAAACAATTAATTATGAAAAAGAACTACTCCACCCCAAACATTTAATTGATACCTTTCTGAAAGTTGAAAAATGAGTGATCATTAAAAAAAATGCAAAACTTACATAATCTCAGAAATAAAAGGTCTTTAATAGATTTTTTTTTTATTTTTAACCATCCAGTTTTGACCCCTAGGTCACTAGACTTAATTTGTTCCTAATGACCTAGTATAACCCCTTTCAAGGAATACGTCGAGTTTCCCTGTCACCCTGTATACACGCAAGGCTAAGGATGACATAGCCCCACGGGTTTTATTACAGGTACAGGAACTACATTATCCACAGGAATAAATGTTTCTTAACCCTACATTACTACTCATGTTGCGACGTACAAAGAAACTACTCATACGCCCGCGAGGCGCATCATATTGACTAATGATTTTATTCAAAGCCTATAATTATGATTGATATGTTTTGACTGTTTATATAATTGTGTATATTACTAATAAGAGAAAAACACAATTTTAAATAATATTTATATATTTTTATTATAAAATCTTTAATCAAATAAATCTTAGGAACTAATTTTAGGAATTTAGGCAATTAAACAGTCTTCTCATTAAAAATTAAAAAAAAACAACTTAAAGTATACACTTCTCTTAAAAAATAGTAAATTATGAAGTAAATAACTAAAAAAAACTATAAAAGAAACAAAAAAAAAATAAATTTGATGCATTCGATACAGCGCAAAACTTACATACAAGCTACTCATACGTCTTTGGAGCGCCAAGGGTAGTAATATCAAAGAAACTAGCACACTTACCGTAACGCAACCACCGTCCTGCGACACGTGCTGGCGATCACTGAGATATCCTTGAACGTGAATGCCATACGCGCGAAGGATAAAAAGAGGGAGCAATATATCAAAAACGCGGGCGCCTCTGCGACGTAGAGTAGTAATCTAGGGTTAAGCAGAAACATTCAAAATTAAATGTTGCCTAGGTATGTAAATAATACCTACCCCTACATTTATTTGTCGGCATTTGAAAGAGAGCAACCCTAACCCAATTTATCCGGGAAAACTAGTTACGACATATTCATATGCTTATAAAGGTTATTAACGTAGGATATTGGACGCTGTTGCAGAGAATTTTGATAAAACATACTTTATAATGAATAACTTTCGCTCATCGATTCTAGATATTACCTACCTGTTTCTAAGTTAATTTAGTACAACCAGATACCTGTTTGTACTATATGCTATATGAATTGCAATAGACAATATTGTGCACCCTGGTATACACCAGGGTGCACAATATTGTCTATTGCAAGCTTTATTGGTTTTTAATTATTGCTGTTAATATTAATCGATCCTAAATCCAATTAAAGTTGATACTTTAATTGGATTTAGGATCGTTATTGTTTTACAAAAATTCGAAGTGAAATCATTTATTTCATAAGCACCTAAAAAGCAGTTCTTAATATCAAAATGTACAAGAAACTAGAATTGAGTCTAGTCACCTTCCAATATGTAGTTTCGTATGGAGTAGAAAGGGCAAGAATCTCATAACATAGGTACTCACTCTTTAGGTCTAGTTAAGTATTTCCAAACATTTTTGACGTTCTTTGGCTTCGTCATTAATATCTAATCTAGCTAGCCTGTACCTATTGTCCCACTGTTACAAAGGCCTTAATTATGTAACTGTCATTAATATAACTGTAAAATTTCATACAAAACAGAAAAAATACAGCATTGTGCCAGTGACAGTTCCCGTCCTAGCTAGAACAGATTAGTAATACAACGTCGGCGATAATAGCACCATCTTTTAATTCCCAAATCCGGCGATTAAGACGTTTCTGTTGATGCATTAGTCAAAAAATCACTATTGAAATTATTCGCTTGTTCGATCATGTCAACAAAAAAACAAAACTTTCATCCGCCATAACGTAGTACACAGACCAATTCACAAAACCACGTTTCTTGCTAATTGCGAAAATTCCAGCCAAAGTTGGGTGTCAAAACGCGGGACTAACACTAATCCTCTGGGTACAGACTGACGTAAAAAATGGAACAATCCGGGCTTCGCAGTAAGCCATCGGACATAGCATATAGCCCCAAGCTAGAATGGTCTGGAACATTGCGGTAAAAAGTGGTACATTGGCACATTCCACGCTAGTGACGTTTTTAGAGTGACGGGTCGTTAGTTCAGGTGAATAGTGTATGTAGTGTAGTGAATGGCTGAATTTAGGATATTATTGTGAACAATTTAATCCATTGTGAATAACCATTTGATATCGGGTGGTTGGCTCAAAGAGTATTGAAAATAAGTTCGGTTTTTTTTTATTTAACAAGTAGGTACGGACGGACATGATAATTGATTCTGCTAATGCATTTTTTATGTAGGGAATGATTTCTGAATGTTTTTATTCTGTTTCTGTGCGATTCCGTCTTGCTAACTTTTTCTTAATAATTTATTTCAAGCTAATTAATTTCTTTATTTAAAAAAAAAAACCTATGTAGTTCCATGCATCAGAATTACACTTGAAAAGTCCCATCTTGAGTTGCGTACATACCTACAGAAAGTATACCTTACTGTATAAAGAAAGAGTTATCATTAACACAGCTAAGTAAACGAAGATTAAACACCGTGTCAGTGCTAGGTATTAAGCAATCACTTAATCTTAGTTAATCTTGGACCAGCGTTCATAAAAAAGATTATGCTAAGAGCTTTTGGTAATCTTAACATTCCATTAATATTTTTGACGGTTTACATCATACGCATCAGCCGAAATTATTAATGATTTTCTGGTGTTCTGGGGGCCTACTCCGAAGTAGTATCGGCCGAATGTTCGGCCGTTTCCTGCTACAAAGTTACTATTTGGTTCGGTCGGTTCCAATCCTACACTCCTACACTCTTTCGAATATTGACTATGGTCCCGACCCAACTGAGCTACTTTTTTCGCATTTTTTAATAATATTCGGTTCGGCCATGTGACAGTCCGATCCGAACATTCGCACTTTGGACTTCGGAGTAGGCCCCCTTGTCAGACCAGCATCCTAATTACGTTCCACACTTTCAATTACAGTCCGAAAGATGAAGGAAATTGCTAATCCATTGCTTCATGGGATTTATTTATAAACGATTATTAAAGTTACGTTTAAACGTCAAAAATGTATGGTTAAGCAATCGCTGATCACTACTTAACTTTAAGCAACGTTTATGAATATGTTTGAAAAATTCGTCTGCTCAACAACGTAAATAACCTATTGAATGTTGTTGAACTGTCAAAATGAAAGGCATTACCATTGTACACAATTACTCCACAGAGGTTTATCTGACGATTATTCAATGATAATTATGCACAATTAAACGATGTTCAAGTTCCAGGCCAACAATACAGTAAGCATAAGGCAACGTACCATACCTTAGTCCGCGTATCGGCAATCGTAGTGTGGGACGCCCCCCAGCTAGATGGACCGACGACCTAAGGAAGATGACTGGGACAGACTAGCTGCAGAAGGCGGAGTACAACCGTAGGGGCGCAGCCTGTGAGAATCCTGTTTCCAGCAGTGGACTGCGATATGCTTATTGATTGTTTTTGTTGTCGATGATAGTATATAAAAGAGGTATGTGGAACAGGGTGTAAAGCTCCCTCACCGTCCATAGAAATGGAGGGGTGTCTCAGTCATTTCATTTTCTGCAGTGTAGAGCTGATTGATTTTCGGTTTTGTAAACTATCTGGAGAAGCGCATTTGATTTCCATGAGATTGTTTGTAAGAGAGTTTGTAAGTATTTTCATCAGTAGGTTCATTCAGTTAGTGTTTCAGCTTGTGCTTGTGTGTTCAGTTAATTGTGTCAAGTGTCTAGTTGTTTTTCTTGTGGCATTCAATCAAATTAAAACAACTTTCAGGGTGGCGATTTAGTCACCTACATCCGCCAAGGGGGGTGGTAGAAATAAAAAAAAAACTTTTTATACATGCATGAAATTGTCTACTGTTTTAAAGGAATTCGATTTTTTTTTCACGAATCAGTATAGAGTTTCATAGCGAAAGTTGTTTATAATTACGAGTAGAATCACCGCCTTGACGAATGCAGGTGACTAAATCGCGCCACCCTGTTTATGGATCATCGTCTAAACACGTTTTATATTGGGTTCACACGGTTAACTTTTAGTTGATCAACTGCCAAGTCAAATAATCAAATTGAATTTCAAATTCAAATTTTTTTTTTTTTGAACAATAAAGGCTGTTCAACTAAACTCGAACCGTTTAAGCCCGGTATAAACAGTGTTAGACAACGCAAGTTCAAGTGAAAGTTTACTTCAACTTATGGTATGCCACAGGCAATTAAATCGTACCGTGTAAATCAGGCGTCTTTATCCAGTTTGTTTGAATAGGGATTACCTCACAAGCTTCGAACTCAAATGGCATCCTAATTGCGTAACACTATCAATCTCGATCAGAATCATTTTGAAGGACATTGCTAATCCATTGCTTCATATGTTCGAATAATTTGTCTACTCAACAACGTAAATAACGCAATGAATGTTGTTGAAGTATCAAAATGGAAGCCAATGCTGCTGATAGTGTGTAAGGCCCTGGAGGATCATGTTTCGTCAAAAACAAAGGTGGAAATTATTTAAAAACAAAATAAAACGACGGAATACAAATCCAACATAATGCTTTATTTTACAAATACTATGTAATCGCCATCTAAATGTTACGCTATAGTACATACCTAGTATAGTTACATTTGGAGACACCGCATTATATACAGAAATTTCAACATTCAATAATAATTATGTAAAGTTATAAGGCACATTAAAACATCTTATTACATATCTATTTAGTTATAATTCTAATAATTTACTAACTATACAATTGTGAATGCACGGATTTTACGCACAGGGTGTGAAGTTAACGGTGTAATTATTTTTCTAAGGGCTGATTTTTTCAACGCCAGATAAGTTTATCGAAGGAATAATTTTGATTTTTGACGGTTTTTCCATATAAAATCTGTCTGACGTCAATTTTATTCCACGAATAAAAATTATCTGTCGATTGAAAAATCAGCCCTAAATTGTCTTAATAATGACAAGCTATTTTTAACAATTTTTTTTTTTCTCATTTATAAGGAGAACCCGATAAAGGTTCAGTTAATTCAGTTAAATGAACATCAACGGCCTGGTTTCTAATTCCGGTTTAGCCGAGTCGTTTTTTACATTACTTAAAATACCTAAATATATTAATTTAGTATGAACACAAAACGTTTTTTTTTCCAATATAATCGAAAACCAAAATGAACTTCACACCTCTCACTATCAAAATGACACCATATTTAGGTATTTTTCAACTTTAGATAAGAAGCTATTTACATTGAAATCACGGAATAAAATTAATTTAAACTAAAATTAATCTCTTCCTCAAACATAATTATTAAATACTAATTTTAAATATTTTCTAAGATAGTCATAAGTCATAATTGTAACATTTTTCAATGCTAACGGTTTACTATACAAAACTAAAATAAATGTGATATCTTGTGTAACAGGTAATAAAAAAAATATTTATAGAAATAAACGAATGTATAATTAAATCAATTCAATAATTGGGATATAATAATAACACATTGATAGCATCGAAAATGAACAAACAAAAGGTTTTCAATAGGTATAATTTAGTTTATTTTTTTTATAATTTCTAATTTAATCGAAAAAACTAGCTATAAATAAAACGACTCCCGATAACTATCGGAAATGATTTTATTTCTACACGATCAACGATATTCACAAATTATATTCAGTCAAATATTTACGTAGTTCTAAGCTGTTAGTTAGAATATGGAAGAAAAAAAAGAGGAAAGTGACTAAATTAAGCACAAACACCTAGGAAGACTAATTGGCAGTATCGTGTCTTGTCTGAACTTTGTATATGTATAGATAGCTCAAAATTAAAAAAGAAAAGAAAATTTAAATACTGGCTCATAGTCTAAAAGCTTGTTTACACATGAGAGTTTCCACTTTTAGGTTTTCGAAAATCGCTGCGAGGAACTCTCCTGGTGTAAATGAGCGTTAAAAAATGTGTTGTTAAAATTGAAGGTAATTAAAAATTTATGATATCCTACTTTAATTTTTATTAAAACTATATTGCAGGTATTCATAAATATTATTTTTGTGTGCGATCACAACGAGGAATGTTTATTTTTTATAAAGACAAAAAGAAGGAAATAAAAAAAAAACAGATATTCCAAAAAAGTACTAAATTGCTTCGGGAATGTACAGAATTTTTCAAAAAGAATGTGAAGTCCTGAAACCTACCTTATAAAGTTATATGACGTCAATGTACTTTTACTAATATAATTTTCATTAAAAAAAAACTATGTCATTTCATTTGTGGATTGAAAGTTCTATTAATTTATTTATAATGTCAAAATTAATATCAGTCACTTTCAAAGTACCTCAATACACGTGACTAAAAAATAAATTCGCTCAGTAACTTATGAGTACAAAAATATTTACTTACTTAATAACATACTTTTAAAAATGTATCATTCATTATTTTACAATTTCACTAAGAATTTACAAACTACGACGTAAGTCAATACGACTAACTATTAGAAGAATATCTTTAAATAAATCACAATTATGTAATTTACATAAAATTAAAAGTCATGTTTTTGTAACACCCTTTGTTTTCCATTGTTGACCTTTGATTTATAAAGTTGCCTTTACACCATAATTACGAACATAGAAAAAAAACATTTTTTTTACATGTTGGTTCATGAAACGTCAGATAATCAATTTCGATAGTGACAAAATGTACTGTCAAGTGAAATATTGGCGTAAAGGCACTCATTCAGGGTTCGTTTCGACTTTCATTGTGTATTTCAGTCACTGACTTATTTCTTAGGTCGTCCATTTTGTAATTTAAGTAATCGTAATAAATATATTGAAGCATACAGATATCCAAGATATGTACAGTTCAAGTGTATATTAAATTCTAACCAGAAGTTAATACTCGATAAAGAATACTAATACAACATTAATTTTTAGGTATATAAAACACTTTAAAATCCATAAAAAAGACGGCAATAAACATTCATTCTAGTTGAAAATATCGATAAAATGATTTTTTTATGTAAAGATATGTATAATTTAGATAAGTTTCCCATTAAACACTATTAGAAACACTTGAAGAAAACTAGAAAAAACTCAAACTAAAATGCTCATTTCCAACGACAGCAAGACTAATAATTTTACAGGTAATAAATAAAGTTGTTTCGCGATAAGAGAAACGGAGGCAAGCACCATCGATTTTACAGTTCTTGACGTTAACGCAATATTTTTCCGTCCACAAATTCTCATCTCTTTAACATTTCACACAGAATCTGTAGGAACTAAACAAATGGCATCCAAGCGAAATTAAAATCAAACACATCAGTCGTCGATAGGCCGAGTTCAACGGGGTTCATATCAGCAATTGAAAAAATGTACAACAGCCTGTTTACAAAGCCTTATCGCCTACCGATAAACAGTTTGTAGGGTATCCCACTATACAATAAAGTACACGTTTTACTACAAGCATTCATTGCATCAGACAACAAGTGAACCATTTGAATTAACACTAAGTCACAGTCACTATCATAGTCATTGCCGTTTATATGAACAGCACTTCGATGTAAGCCTCCGGCTACTCTTCTTGCATCAGCTCCGGAGCTAATCTGTCTGGGTTGAAGTTCTCCATGTTCCACATTTGCCTCGTCTCCGCCTCGTTGCACGTCTCCATGACGATCTTATCTTTGTTTCTTGTTATCGCCATGCACTTTTCGCTTGAGCCGTGCTTTAGTAACTTCGTCTGTAAACAAATAATTATTAATTGAATATCTACTCTGTTGGCACAATTTGTAACAGACAAAGGGGTCAGTTTGTGACTAGCTTACTGCAAACCTAACTCAAAACTGCTGAAGACGGCTTTGAAAATCGCTAACATAGTCGTAAGTCCCATCTGACGGTTCCCGTTCATAAGGAAAGGGAACATAATTTATACGGAAACACTCCAATAATTTCGCTAACTTAATACATCTATATTTAGCAGCAGGCACTAAAGGTCTGCTCGTTACCTAACTCCGCAAATTAATTTCGCCAAAATCTTGCAAAGTTAATTATTTCCCACGACAACTTGTCTCAGACTAATCTTATTCAATTAAAATTGTTAGGAAACATTTGTAAAATCATAAACGAATTATTTATTCAAGGAAAGCTATTATTTTGTTTAATTACTTGTAATTATATGGATTTAATGGAGAAATTGGTAGAAATTGTCTTCGTTTTGATTTTATTTTTACTTTACTATTTTAAGGGTTTTACAAATTGTTACAATCATAGAAGGCATATAAAATTTATTACTTACATGAACGTTGTACAGCCACAGCTGGTTGCCCTTGGCCCCGTGGCAGGGGTACAACACAACGTCATGTCCGGAATAGTCCAGACATGTCTCATCACGTCGGATCTCGCCGTTCTTTGAGTACATCCAAAACTGAAAATTTATTAAAAACATGTCACTTATTATGCTCCTGTGATCATTTCTAAGCTTTCTCTCCATAACTTACAATGTTTTATTTTTACCCAATGAGATGTTATATTGCAAGACATTTTTGTTTATTATAATAAGCATAAGCATGTAAAATTAAAAAAAAAAACATAGTAAATTATCAAGTGTATAAACAGTATTGTGTATTCTTTAAAGGCTACATGATATTTTTATTATTTATAGTGTGGAGTATTGAAAATTACTGGATATGGCACCCAATAACCCGATAAGCCAAAACAGGAAACAAAAAAATAGGAGTATACAATCAGTTAAAAATAAAAAGGGTCAGTTAAACATAGGTTATAAATAAAAAAAGGCGTTAAAAGGGGGTATAAAACCTTATGTACTAAATAGCCATTTAACACAAAATGACCACGCCACAATCACATAGAAAACGTAAAATAAAAATGTACGTCCCAAAAAACTGGAGTATTTCGTAAAGAACGGTCATACATGTGTTAAATGGCTTTAAAAGTTGTAATTTACCTCGCGGCAGTACCAAAATTGGAAGAGTGAACATACTGTAAAATTCGTATTCTAATCTACCATACTCCATTTCACCCTTCAAAAGATCATAAAGGGTAAATGTAGGCCCAAGGTTCAATCACAGTTGGATCACTTCAGTAAATTAATGAAAAATCTAACGACATCTACTGTGTTAACTAACAAACTCATAAATTAATATTAACACAATAAATGTTGCAGATTTTATCGCATTAGAGCAAAGTAGATGGATGAAAGTATAATGCAAAACACATGCGAACCATAAAAAAACATGAAAGCGGTGACGCGAAAACGTTTTGCCGATTAGTATCCATACAATGCATTAATATGTTACTTTGGTTTGTTTTCAAAGCTGCTACGACCACCACTTACCAATATGACGATGAGCATCAACACCCAACTACGAGGTAAAGCGAAAGCGGTACATTTGAATAATTTGGCGGCCTTCGACAAACCTGGTTTCCGTATTCCCCGTGACATGGCCACACGTTGACGGATTTCTTCATGTCTTCGGGACCCGCAGCCGAGTCGACGCACATTTCCGATCCAGGATTCGCGATCTGATGCCATCCATAAGTTATAAAAGGCGTGCCAAAAGCAAGCGTGCTGGTCCAACGTCACCATTCAAATCCATTCAACATTATTTTAAGAAGTAAAATATATAAAAATTCAAATGACGAATGATGATGTTGGAATTTTGTGATGATGAAGATGAGGAAACATAAATAACTGTTATAGGATTTGAACAATAACACAATCATTCCATATGAAGTTCAAAAATCAAAACAGGTTTCAGAAAAGCTATTCACGCCCCCATGAAGAAAACAAAGTCCAATCAAATTCACACTCCTTTGTTTCCTTAGGAGTACCTGATTGCCCCCAGTGCCGTGACATCTACGAATTTTGGCTTTTGGCATATTTGCATCCTCTGTTTCTTGTTCGTTGTGCGTCACACCATCAAGGCAGTAGTTGTGTAAATTGTCTCGTAGCTGTCGGTGATGGCCAGAAGAACAAATGCAAAATATGTGAATATGGGTGCAATTAAAACAAAACAACCGTGCTGTCCAACGTGCATAAAAGAGTGCAATAAATTGGAAAATTGAACGAAACCGAAACAAACATTCAAAATTTTGAAAAAAAAACTCCTGCAAAGTGGTACTGCCGCAATCGGTCAAATTGAATTTGACAGAAGACCTGATTTCCTCCCTGCCGGTGACACGGGTATAGTCCGACTGGCTTATGATGATCTGACTTGCGTGTTGGAGAGTCCAAACAAATCTTTTTGAAGCCGACATTTCGGATCTGTTCGGGTAACAATTTCGAAGAACACTTTCATTAATAATTTGCACTCATTGATGTTATGCAGAAGAATTACGCAGAAAAAAAATCTTATTGAATATGATGCTCGAGTTCACAAACTAAATGAAATTGTATATTATGTTATTTAAACATTGTAACTCAAATGAATTATAAGAACGTACCTCGCCATGAGCCACGGACTCTCCGGGGATGAACAGTTCGGGATAAATGTTCTTCAAATACCACTCAAAAGACTTGCAACCTAACTTCTCTCTCAATTCTCTGCGGCCGGTGATGTCTCCGTAATCACCCTTATCGTTACCAACACGCTGATAGTAGTACTTTGCATAATCGTCCAACCATACCTAAAACCATAAAAAACATTGTTATTTGACTTTATTTAGATCTAAAAGTTAAGAAAATAAACATTATGTGACAAAAATTCTTACCTCAGCTAATCGGACAGAGTTCTTCTTGAGTACATTGACACCGGTTCGCCACTTGTACGGTGAACGCTTCCTGAATATGTGGCCGACGTGCGAGCACGGAACTATTTCTAGAGTTCCACCGCACATCCATGTTTTGAACGACAGCTCCAGATTTTCGCCGCCCCAAATGTCGAAACCGCTATCGTAGGTTCCAAGTCTTTCGAAGAAGTCTTTGTCTATAGCAAATAGACCACCAGCCATAGTCGGAGACCAGACAGGCTCCGCCGTATGTTGATGTCTCGCGCGCTCTTTCGATGGAACAGGGTGCCAATTGAACTGGAGATTCCAGTCGAAACCACCAACATTGACTGAAGATGAGTCTCTATAATGATACTCGAGGGTATTGTCGTCGATGACGTCAATTACGGGGCACACTACCGTAGTCTTACTACGGGCAATTCTATCTAGTAATGGTTCGAGCCATCCTGGAATGAAATAGCTGAGGTTAACGACTGGTCGTTAAGGGGGATTTGTGTTACGCTAATTATAGGATTTTACCTTCAGTGCACTCGCAATGGCTGTCGAGATAGGTAAGCACGGGGGCCGTGACGTATCGGGCCCCGAGGAGCCGCGCCCTGATGAGACCTTCGCGCCGAGTGGCTCTGACTATCCTAACTTTTGGTAACGATGACATGTAGTCATCCAGCTGCTGCATTAAGTGAGCTGCAAATTACAAACACGTTAGTTTCTTGAATTAATCAACATCTAAAATTGTGACATGAATGAAGGTTTATTTGAATAATTTTTATCGGCTCATTGAATTTGACACTGTTTGTCACGACGGATGGAAAAAGTAAGCAGATAAATATAAACCGAGTCTAGTCTTTGTTATCCCAAATTATTTTATTTTCTGCATTAATTTTTTGCAAACACAGACTTACGCATATCGGAAAAGTCATCGACGAGAATGATCTCCTTGATCAAGTGCGCCGGTGACCGATCCAGCACAGAGTGAACGGTTCTGAGTAGCACCGACCACGCTTCATTGTGGAAGCATATTACAACGGACGTCTGTGGCAGGTCCTCTAGATACCTGCCCGGCACTTTACACCTGGTGAAATAAATATTTTGTTAATTCCTTATCATTTGGATAACCTAGGATACAAAAATCTAGAGATTTTAAATATTTATGTATTTCATTTTTTTTTACAAATCTTTAAAAAAAAAAAAAATTATAAGAGACTATGAAATCCCTTAATTGAGAAGAGTTAAGAAATCTGAATAATATCTACCAAACGATACCAACTATTAAAGTGTTTATAACGCGAAAACATTAAATAAAATCCTTATCTTTATACGAAGTTATTATTTCCTCTCGGCGTTGGAAATTTTATTACAAATAGAGCCCGATAAGACTAGGTTACAAAATGTAGTATTTTCACAGGTTTAACTGAGACTTGTGGGGAAACATTTTTTGGCAGCAGAGAGTATACTTTTTTCTTTATCCAATAGGTACAAAGCAATGCGTTGATTCAGAAAAATGAGATAAGAGAGAGGAAGGATTCACGAAAATCCCTGAATCCCTCGAGATGTTTTGAGGTCGTACCTCATACAACATGTTGTACGGATTTGGTATCATTTTCTTACCATTCGTCCCTTGGGTCCGGCAGCTTTCTCCTAATAGATATCAGGTCACTGACGTATTGGTTGAAAGCGTTCTTTTTCCACCCCTCAGACACAGCTGTTTTTGCGTCCTCGCTTATATTCTTCGGTAGAACGACCGGTTTTCCTAGTTCACCGGGTGCGTTGTCCGAGCCCGGGGCAGCTATCACACCGAGCCCTACGGGATGTGAACTATTATAACCAACGTCCTTTTCAAATAGTAATTATATTGCAATATAATTCACACACTAGTTTTTAAAATCATGATTGGTAAGTTAGAAAGTTGAGTAAATGAAACTGAAGTAATGCATCAGAAAATTGGAATGAAAAATGAGTTTTCAATTTTCTAATGCCGTTATAATAATTTAATATGATTCAAATCATGATTTACTCGTAGTAAGTTAGATAAATATTATAGTATGGCAATTCATTATGAAACATCTGCGGTTAATAACATGTGTAATGACAGTGTAAATTAGTATTACAGCTGTTAGCTAACAACTGTCCGCCACCAATACAATTATGGCATACAATCTGTTTTATAGGCACAATTAATTACACACTACAACCCCAAACCACATAAAAGACACTAAACTTACGTATATAGAATCTACATTTAAGAGTATAATAGAACACAGAGTATTAAGCAAATAGAGAATTATGTCTAATCGAACTATTCTTACTACTTTATTTATGGTCGCAAATAAAAGTAGGCAACGTCAAGGGTGCATAATGAATACTGAATACTTGACCAAGAGGGGACATAAAACCTCTATCGTTGGAGGATAGCTCTTATACCGACAGAGTACTCTCGAGAAATTGGGCGACTTCGAATTAAATACGTATTAGCACTCCATTTGCTCACTACTCCGTGATATATTCAGTCAAACTAAGGTCATTAAAAATTACCTTCCTTTCCCGCAAGCCGACCGATCCAATCGACCCGCGTTGGTGCTGTGACGGACAAACGCACATTATCATGCAACATGTCGAAATAAAGGAAGCCGCTAACAAACTCTAACATGCAGAACAATAAATCAAGTGAGGGGTGTACGCATTACAAAAAGTGGACCTTGGAAAGAATGCCTATCAATACTTTCTTATCAACTTTCTTTTACAGTTGGAGTGATAACCTTGATCAAATATTTGGCGATGTTCAACTAGATTCTAGATCTATGCCTCAGAGTGTCTCAGTTTCAGCTTATATCGACAGATGGCGTTAGTAGGTGTCAATATTTGCAACCACCATCATGTTTATACAATAGGTGTCTACCTACCTACTACTTATACAATTATATAGAATATTATTATTTGTATTGCTGAATGCCTACAGCAATAATTTCTGTTTTTTTTTTTTTGGTAAGCATCGCATCCCTGCATTCATTACAATAACTAAATTATGTCTGTCATTTGTCAGCAACAAACTCTTACACAAATAAATAGAAGATAGAAAGACAAAAAAATAGTTTAGAAAAAAAAAAGTAAGAATTACCTCCATCGTTCTTAAGCCATTCGGTCATATTGACCGGCTTTTGGCTTAGTGCTGTGTCGGACAAACAGACAGAATAAAGGAAAATAACGAGAAAAAATTAAAGAAATACTACGACCAATGAATAACCTCATGTGTGGACCAAAAGTTACATATTTATTTTATTTAATAATTGCTTATTAACAATGGATTTGGTTTAACTACATAGTCGGAAGGGACATCGATCATTCCCAGCAAACACTAACAATTTAGGCCTTTCAAAATTACCTTGATTTTTATCAAACCATTCGGTCATATTGACTGGCAGTACTGTGTCGGTAAAACATACAATATTATAAAAGTATAAAAAAGATTTAGAATTTCTACGATCAATACTTACAAAAACCTAAAAGTACTAATCTGGGGAGATATGTATTACTTTGAAAATTATAAATATCAAAGAAGAAAAAAAAAAAAAAATTTTCTCTATGAATTACTTTTTTTTTGAGATTGAACTTTAATGACTATTTTCAAGTAGATATTTCAAACAAATTACCTTCAATTTCCTCAAGCCATTCGTTCGTATTGACCGGCTTTTGAGTTAATGCTGTTTCGGACAAACGAACTTCCAAATAAAAATAAATGCAATATACATTTTTTTCTCTACTTTTAATGATTTGCTTATGAACTTTAATAGCTTTTAGTACTTACTGCTGCCAGTCCGATGGGCAGGTGACCTTGATATGCGATGGTATGTTGTGCATTTTGAATCGGATGTTGTCATTTTTATCCGATGTCAAAAGTGTTGTTAGTCATCATTATTTTAATTGTGCATTACCGTATCCGTCACAAGGAGTTTTAGGGTCAGCACTGACTAAAGTATAGTTTTAATAGACAGTGTTGACAGGTGCCTATCAAGCCTAACTAATGTCTAATAATATGTCTGTTCTACACTACGGTACCGCCCCGCTATTGAACTGTTTCCATATATAGACTGAGTACAGATTCAGAAGAAAGTAAAGGCGATTCATTGTTATAACACTCTTGGGGAAAATCCTATTAGAAATTCATTCTAGTATTCCGTTACGTCTATCCTCATTACCATTTGTATTGCATGTTTTAGCCAAAAGACAATCGCATCGGGAGACACGCTCCTAAGAGAATGTAAAGACTACACGGAAGGCAATATTTGTAAATGTAAACAGCACTGATGCCATTATAATTTAACCGGAATGCTATTTTCGAAACTGAATAAATAAAAGGAACGAAGAATTCCGAGGTACACTCTTTCCATTCCGACCTCAAGGGATGCGATCCACAATTTGATTTCTGTTGATAGATTTCCTTGTCGAAATATACCTAATAAAATATATCCTCCGCACCAATTTTGTATTCATCAGATTCAGATTTATTTATAGCGATATTATCGTTAGAGTTATGTTAGTTTCGTGGGTGATACAGTGCAATAACGTGTAAAGCTATCGATATATATCTGGTGTTTGATTTAACACCTACACCAAGCAAGCTCATGCAGTTTCAATGGATAAATAACACTCACCATCAGATAGGTTGTTGCCGTAGGTTTCGCTCTTCCTTTTTGTAGATGTAGGTTTCGCCATTTTCAAGGGTTTCGCCTCCGCATCATCGTATTCAATCGCTGGTGCAACGATTGAATTCCTTGACCCGCCATTTGTAGTCAACAACGCGACCATAAACCATATGGCTGTCAGTATGAGCACAGCCTTTAATATCAACGTCCGCCTCCGTAGGAAGAACATGCTGTAGTATTTCATTCTCTTCACAACTTATTCCAAGTTATAGACTGGATAAAGTTCTATGTTTACTTGATTTACTCAAAACATATTTAGAAACTTGAATATTTTTAGTCTTATCTCCATTAAAATCTAGGATGTTTAAATCAAAAAATCTTCTTTATAGAATTTGAGCAATAATGTTAACACTATCTATAATCACAAAAGGGTGACTAGCATAAATAATGAGATATGTCTTCGTGTTTTACGATTGCCACAAGATATGCTTCTTTGATATGACAGTTGCACTGATGAAAATTAACTTCACATGACTTTGGTGAATGTATTGGCTATAACTTCGCCTCAGTTTGTTTATGTTTGAAGAGTTTCTTTCTCGTTTTTTGTTTCATTTCCAAGCGCTCATTGAGCATGATTTATCGTCCATATTCTTCAGCGCGAGTCCTGGGAACAAAATAGTTGCTTATCAATAACATAACACGCACACTCTATCAAGCTACATAAATAAAATCCACATAATTTTGATTGATGTTCTTCTTTAAGTATAGCTGTATTTATGGCAAGCGATTTTTCTCGCCAAATCCCCGCCGTTGGCTACTGAAAAGGTAATTGTGTTGAAAGGCCCCTTTCAGGGGTTCTCCACCTCGGATACTATGATTAGAAAAAATCGGGCTTAGATTGACGTCATGCCGTAGTTGAGAGGGTTATCTCAGAGAATTTCGTTAGATGAAACAATAAAGAAATAATCAATAAAAGAAGACAGAATTAAAAACAAAACAGAACATAAAATTGCCCTTGGTCACCACACACTGGATAGCGTGCCACGTAAATTACCCGCAACTTCAATTTTATGGAATTAAATATTAAACTCGTTTTGACGCCACAAGTTGGAAATTGTAAATTACTCTCTAAAGGGTCAGTTGATATTGTGTTCCGTATCGTAAAATCGCCACACGATTAATAAAGGGTTATGTTTTAGCTCTGACAAACTCAAATCTACTTTAGAATAGTATCTTTACAATCGTAGAAGGTTCAATAAATTCTTTGGAATAGACACATTAGTAAACCTCAAATAGCGGAAGTTTCGCAGCCCTACGAAGAACTAAAGATGTACAATGGAGCCCTTTTCCAGTGGTATGAGGTGGTGGGTGGTAGTTTCCGCCACACGACTGATGGATTGTTCTGCTTCGTACATTATCGGGGCTAGCTGCCAGTGCCATTTTTCAAGTGGTCACACTGCTATTTTGTAGGCCAGAACGGCAACACCCGGTGTCGCTTTTAGAGTTAAAAATACTTTTGAAATAATTCTATGTCACGGTCCAGTATACCTATTTTAAAATATTTGATAGAGAAACCAGTTTTGAACCAATTTAAAGTCTTTATTTTATTAGTCTCTCTAACACCATAATCGACACGAAACACCCTGTCGTATTACAGGCATGCTAATTACTTATCTAATACTTAGGGCAAAAACCGATTAGTAAATTAAAAGAAAACGTAATTGAATATATCTTTTCTAAGAATTTATTACTCATTGTACTTACATCCGACGTTTGCCCTCGTAGGATCTATAACTTCTAAACATAAGAATAGAAATTTAAAGGCAAATGAATTTGCCGAACTTTTGGGAAAAGTTAGGACTACCTTTATTCCATTATCCTTATTTTATTACATAATGTTACCACTGTTGCGAGTGGGCCACTTATCTACCACGCCGGCCCAGTGCGGGTTGGTAGATATTGTGATATCTGTTGTCTCCAAACTGTTGGTTCTAGAACATGCCGGTTTCCCCACGATGTTTTTCTTTACTGTTTTGGGAGCAGTGGTGATGAAATTATTTATACAAAGTAAAGCACATGCCTGGGTTCGAACCCACGCCCTTCAACTCATAAGTCGGGGCCACTACCACTGGCCCACCACTGCTCTCTCTGTTTTATTAACAGAGAAAGAATTCCATTAAAAATTATGTTGGTCTTACGGATTCAAGAAATGGAAATGAATGTAAAATATGGTTCCTTAGGTAATCTGACCTCAATGTCCATTGCTTCACACACTTAACCCAAATTTTATTCAGCTTTTATCTTCAACTTTTTAATTAAGCCAACAAGCTTTGCATCATGTTTGATTGCTACTTTACCTTGAAACTGTGATGTTCTTGCGAATTCGGCTCGGTGTCGTATCTGTAACAATTACAGAAACATTTAAGGTACGAGATAAAGATGCGTCAGTGTCGATATATTTAAAGGGAATGTCGAAATACGAGCAATAAATTAGATAAAATCTTTACGGTCTCAAATTTAACGTAAATAGCACTAAATGGTGAAATATCCGAACATCTGGGATGTTTGCTGTAATAAATTCGAGGGGACTCCTCCCGAGGGCTTATAGCAATTTAACTGAATTGGTATAAATTCAAAATACTCACTGAGATTATTATTTCATCCGTATTGGAAATGTATTTATATGTGGTAGGGACTGCTTCATACATCTCTAAAATTAAATTACTGAAAGCGTTTGGTTTTGCTTTTTGCAAAAATATCTTGCAGCCTTAATTTCCCATCGAATTGATATTCAAAACTATAATTTTTAGGAATTAAGAAAAAATATCGAAAAGAACGAAAATAAATATGTTTAGTTCGTCACACGTTTTATGTTGAACCCCATTCATATAAAAAAGGCAAGTTACGTTATAATTTACTCTATTCATTTGTATGTTTAGGTACCATGTAAAAGAATATCAAGAATGAACTTTAAGTCCAGTATCTATCAGTGAATTTAATTTAAAATTCACTGAGTCAGGTTCCTTAGAACCGAGAATAAGCAAATAACTTCAACATGAGCAATTGGATAGTTAACGAGTGATTCCGCATTACATTTGGGGTCAGGCAAGCGGTCAGCTGATTGCAGTTACAGGCATAACCGTTTGGGTACACCGCGTATTACATACGGCGGCGTATTCATACGCAATGCAGATCCGTAGTACGAACTTGAGTGTAAAAATACGCAATACGTTTCGGTACCGGTTGCGGTAGTAACGTTTTAATACGCTGCGCATTAAGTGTTGGCGTATTGACCTTTATTTTATATATTTATTCGCTTATATTTGAGTATCAATAGAGAATCTACATTCAATTAATTAATGCTATTTGCCGTTTTAACGATACAATTTAGTTCCTAAATAATTTATGTGTTATTTCGGACTCCAAATTAATAGGTTCATATTTTACGATTAGCTAGAATTTTGCCGTTAAAATTTAGCGTAATATTATAAACGCCAAAGTTTGTATGGATGGATGGATAGATGAATGGATGGATGTTTGTTACTCTTTCACGCAAAAACTGCTAAACGGATTAAGATGAAATTTGGCACACAGATAGATTATAACCAGGAATAACACATAGGATACTTTTTATCCCGATATTCCCATGGGATCAAAACTTATGCGGGTGAAACCGCGGCATGCTGCTAGTCAAACATCTAAAGTGCAATACAAAAAAAAAAACTGTGCCTGGATCTGTTGAGAATTAAATAGGAACAAACACATTTAAAAGGAAAATTTTGAGCCTGAATGTAGATGGCTAAAACAGTAGGGAAAGACCAAAGAAACGATGTGTGGAAGGAACAAATGTAAAGAAAGATGATATGGCTAGAAAGGGGGTGACTACCAAAATTACGACTAATAGACAAGTATGAAGATATGCCGTCGACCCCAAAAAACGGGATAAGGCAAGAATATGTCGTCGTCACATTTGAAAGGAATGTAAGACATGGCATAACTACGATTCATACTACCAATTGGAACAAAGTACGCATTAATTAAAGTTATCATTCCGTGTGCGAAATGGAATTTGAAAAGCACGTCGTCCGCGTTTTTCTCAGTTGTCGGGATTGCATAGAACAATTTTAATTAAATAGTTTAAGGCGATGTCACAACATAATAGTGCAGAGTTTCTAGTAAGCATTTAATTTATTTTGCTGGAGTTTGCAAGGCGGTTAGTTGCGTTTAGAGCCATAGCGTGAGCGGAAGGCAAACTTATACAGACGCTAGCTAGGCGTGCAAAAGTTGTCATATTGAATATTGTGTTTCAATGAAGTGGCTACGTGGGCTTGTTTTTTAAACAGAAAACTTTTGTTACAATCGATATTATTGACCTGTGAAAAATAGCACTTGTAGATACACATTTCATAATAAGGATGTATTAACAGTTCTGAACAAAACATACGAATGATTTTGTTCATGATTAGGTATAACAACACGTACCACGGTATTTCAAAACATACTTACAACAGGACCTTGACATAATTGATTAAGCTCATAAATATAATTCAATTAAACTACTTTAATAACTAAAGAATTCAATAAAAAAAAATAACTTTTCTATAACCTCACAGCTTACTGGCCTCAAACGGCGCGAGCGTTGCGTGCGCGCAGCCGTGACCTAAGCGAACTCCGGTGGCTCCTCCTCGGTCACGAGCCGATGTGCAACTACTAATTTACGTCATTACTTCATTCATCATTTTATTGTGAATGCAGTCATTAGATGCTGTGACCGGGTTGAGGAAATTGAATTTCAGAGATACCGCTGTAGTATTATACTGGGTGGCAGAGACATCGACGCGTAAATTGTAACCATATATATAGGACATGATTCTGAATCTTTTTTTTTAATAACCGGTGAAAAATTTCTGCACGGATCTAGAATGAAGTGCTGTTTTTATGGTTACAGTTTGTGCGTCGCTGTCCCTGCCACCCTGTATTATGCAGAAAGATTCTTACGACTTTTGTTGCGGTGAGCTGTTAAAAGATACAAGCATAAGGCCCACTTGATAATGAGAGCTAACCACCGCCTATGGACATTCATAACACCCGAGTTATGAATTGGGCGTTCCAAAGACAAAACACAAACAGACTCAATTCCGGATGTTATTAATTTAAACGATTGTTTATCGTTTAAATTAATAACACCCGGAATTGTAGGCAGAAATAGGAATGGTGGTAGTACGTACCTACTCCCTTTCGCCTATACCTTTGCCTTTTGGCCTCGTATAGGACTTTGTTTCATTATACTTTTTGTTACTTTTTTATATAATTTGTTTTTTTTTTTTTGACTGTGTTTAGTTTAGTTTGAGATCTTCTTGTACAAGTCGCAATAAGTACTTTTTCTCTCTTTCTTTTCTTTACTTTCCCGAGCGAGCTTTTTAACAGAGAGTCCTGCTATTATACTGCTATGTATATTGGTCAGTTATTATTTAATGGAAATCCTACGTCAGTGAGGATAGAGAAAATTATTTCCTTACTAATGAAAGTACGATCTTTAGGTAAATGAAGCAAAGCGGATCATGGCAATATGTTGGGAAAACGCTATAAGGAACCTTATTAAAGAATAATTTATACTATGGTAAAATATATAACAAACTTGGTAAGGATGTGTCCTGATTGTACCATGGATTATCTCCTTACTAGCTGCACCCCGTGCGATCCCGTGGAAATATCGGGATAAAAAGTATCCTATATGTTAATACTGGTTATAAACCATTTGTGTGCCAAATTTCATCCAAACCGTTCAGTGGTTTTTGCGTGAAAGAGTAACAAACATCCATCCATCCACACAAACATTCACGTTTTTAATATTATTAGGATTGCAAATATTAAAAAAAAAAACAGATAAATAATAAAAAAAAACAATATTCTTTGTTTCATTATGCTCGCAATCTATCGCTCGCAACAGATTAATAAATATTTCCGTGTTAAAGATTAGTCTTGATAATAATCCAATTACTTCATCCCGAAAGAGAAATATATTAAAAATGTACCCACGTCAGAAGCGAAATCGGCAGGGATCTCGACTAAAACGAAGATAAAATGGCCTAATTTGGCAATCCCCTCTCGAGGATTCATTTTCCTTTTTATCGAAGTCGATGGAACCCACTGAGTGAGTGACTGACGCTTTTCCACTTAAAGCAGTTTTCAAAATTCCAAAAATCAGTTTTCGAAAATTCGACGCTGTTCCCTGAATGAAGCAAATAATAATGAGCTGTAAT
Source organism: Apamea epomidion (assembly GCA_947507525.1). Classification (NCBI taxonomy): domain Eukaryota; kingdom Metazoa; phylum Arthropoda; class Insecta; order Lepidoptera; family Noctuidae; genus Apamea; species Apamea epomidion. The sequence continues at coordinate 13,776,426 of OX382237.1, forward strand.
CTAAAGTACTGAAGGAGACAATAGAGATAAGAGATTTTATTATGGTACTCAAAAGCGATGAGATAGACTTTGGTGCAGCTTTCGTAACACACACAACATTTGTCCCATCTTTACGAGGCATTAAAACTTTGGTGTCGTCTGGGCCCTCCTTTCGAGAAAAGAAAATAAAATTATGACCGATAAAACTTAACGAAAAAACTTTTTGTAATAAACGGAACAGATATAAATAAGGTGTCTTTACAACACCCATAACAACGTTGATAGAAGTGACTGTGACACGTAGCTCAGTACCAACTTTTGCGAAAATATTTTCGTCAGCTTCTTTTTTTTTGACCGAATAAAATTTTGGGGAATTCCTACTACACTGAAAATTTCATACATAGTGGTTTGAAAAATTATACAGGACTACTGATATTCCAGTCAAAAAAAAGACAGTGATGATAGATGAAGTATTCTACTCACATAAAAATGAGCTGGTTTTAGATTTGAATTCGAAGTGGAAAATTCTTATTTTGCAAACGCCATTTTCTGAAGAACAGTGCGTGCGATTCATATGAGAATGTTTCCCATTTTAAAATAAAAGCTTAATATAAAATGCAACCAATAGGTTTAAAAAAAAAAACTTCAAAGGCGAGAATCCGCAAAAATGCTTGCGAAAAAAATTATTGAAGAAATCTCGGACTGGGTCTGACAAATAAATATACAACCCTCAGATAATACATTACCTATTTAAGTAAATACGAGTTCATCGAACCAACATCTCCCAAACTGCATTCCTAAAAGCAAAATAACAGCTACCTATCGAAATGGCAACATATTATAAGAAAGTCATCGAAGTAAGCACGTAGTAAGATTGCATGCGCACCACACAATGTGGACGAGCACCGGTCAGGGTTCGCCGACCTCCCCCCGCACTAATACTCCCCGCCCTCCGCACCCCTAAGAGTCCTGCTAATGACATTTGCGAGGTTTTAAAGCTATACATACCATCACGCCCCGGGTTTGCGATTAAGTGCTTTTTTCTTTCCGTTACTGCATACGTACAGTCACGAGTAAAAGTATGTATACATTCGGCTTTATTCAAAAGCGATTTACTCCTTTATTTTTTAATGAAATTTTATGTTGTTACGAACATAGCACTTTCGAACCCATGGGCTTATGTAATGTATAGTATTTCAACGTTGCATTCGTTATTTCACGAAAATATCGCATTTGAAAGTTGCCAAGTGTTGACATATTGGTGCTGGTGACTGTACAGTGAATTTCAGTTCAAAATACGATTCCATTCATGCAATACCTTTTACATTTCCATTAGCTGTTTGAATAGGTACATCTATTTAAGTATCTTTAATAATAATTCTGATACGAAGAAAAAAATCGAGTGTAAAATTATACCTTTCTACATAACATAGATTATGTACCTATTTTTTAAGTACCTACGTAATTAAAAAAATCAAAGACATTGAATGAATCAAGAAAAAAAAATAAGCGCGTGTGAGCCTTAAAAAAATATATAGCAAGTAGGTAAATCACATAACACAAAATAAAACTTGTATAATTATTTGGGTCTGTCTACCCCCCACGGGAAGAAGGCGCGAGTTTATGTAGGTATGTACTAGCTGCGCCCCGCGGTTTCACCCGCATAAGTTTCGATCCCGTGGGAATATCGGAATCAAAAGATGTCATAGATCTACAGATATCATATCCTATATGTTAATCCTGGTTATAAACAATCGGTGTGCCAAATTTCATCCAAATCCGTTCAGTAGTTTTTGCGTGAAAGAGTAACAAACATCCATCCATCCATCCATATAAACTTTCACGTTTATAATATTAGTAGGATGTATAATTATTATCAAACTATATAATATTGCTAAGTGCTCATTATGACGATACTTTGCCATTTACGTGTAATTACTTTCCACTCACATTAATTAATAAAGTGATCATTAAATGTCAAGTACATCATCTATACGATAATGTAATTAACAATTATCTACTTTTATAGCTTTATGGTCTCAATTACCTAACGCTGTTGAATGAGAGGTTCTGGGATCGATCATAGGTTAGGCAGAGTCACTACATTTTTCAGTTAGAAGGTTACCTTTGCCCAGAATTTGGAATGCCCCGAACAGAAAACGAAAAAAAAAATCGAAATAAAAATTATAATTAACGTAAATAAGTACAGTAAGTATTCTTCAAAGCTAGAGTAAACAGGCATCTTCTGGGCATACTAGTTCCATCGTAGACCTCATCCATCGCTTTTCATCAGGTGATCCAAGTCAAGAACAGGCCAATTCGAAATAAAAAAATAAAGAAAATTGTAACTTAAAAAAAGGCAAATGTTCCGACATCTCTAATACGATACTTTAAACCGTAGAAATTACCTTTAACATAATAATCATAATATTGGTCATGATTACCCATTACAAAACAATGATTGCATGCCTAGTTCAATAAGTAATCGATTAATTTGCAATTGAAATGCGTTCCTATTAATTTGGTTAAATCATTCTCATTTCAATAATGAATAGTCGCTGCGTTACTTCATTCATCATTTTGCCATAATTTTATCAGAAAACCGATAATGCTCGTTATTAAAAACGTTCAAAATCTAGTCGCAATCTCATCTGAGCGACAATCAATGTGAAAAACATATCAGACTAGAGGTATTTTTGACAGATTGAGACTGAGATCAGACTTTGACAACTGTGTAAGTTGTGTGGATCGTTCTTAAAATCACGGGAATTGCCCCTAAGAGAATAACTTGACAATTTGAAATATGTACAAAAATACACGTCGTCTTCGGTCCTTCTAAGAGTTGAAACAAATTCAGGTTTATTATCATCTACTCTCTATCTCTCTTTATCTCTATCTACTGCTGATCAATAAAGAGCAAATTACACACATAAAAAAAATTCTAGAGATAAAGTACATTTTTAACTATAAAAAGTTATCCAATTAATATTTACCAAATCTAGTCTTCCTGACTGGCTTCTTACTTTAATTTCTATGTTTAAGTTAACAACTTGTCCCTATACTTTGTAAAAATTAAGAAAAAATGCAATTTTTGCAAATTGTGGGAAATTAACCTAATTTAATGTCGTCAATTAAATGGCAAAAAAAGGACAAAATGAGGATTTTAATAAATTAAACTAGGGATTAAACAAAAAAAAAAACAAGTAGCTAGGCTAAGACAGTAATCGTTAATCCAAGTAATACCGCAAGCAGCTATTAATTAAATCGCAAATGAAGTTAACACTGTAATAACTTCTAGTCACAATAAAAAATAAAGAAATGTAAAAAGGTGTGAGATATATTGTTTCATAAGTTCCCTAGTATGAAGAATTATTATTATGGCAGTGTTATAAACATTGATATTAAGACGTAATGTCTTACCGGATTCATTCTCATTAAAACAAGAAATAAATAGATAGATCATTAAAAATATTATGGATACACATGCAGTTAAAAAACCATATTGTATTGTTCCAAAAGGATCTGACGAAAATGTAAACAAATGGATCAGAATACGTACCTATGGATGCAAATTTGTAGTTCCACTTACAAATTGATTACTTTGATTTAATTATTTGAAAACTTGACGAAAATCTAATTTTAAATCACCTTAACTTAAAGAAGTTTTTCATTTGATGAGGTTGTAGAGGTCAATTTTATAACCTCAACTTTCATCGGTAATTTTTCAATTAAAATTCAATAATGCTACTCAAACAATTATTGTGGCAAAAAAATACACACAATTATTGTTTGAGCATGTTACTCAAACAATATTTGTGTGTATTAAATTTTAATTGAAAAATCACCGACGAAAGTTGAGGTTATAAAATTCTTTTTAGTGAGTGATTGCGTACGAATGTAACCTAAACAGGGTTTGTTTACATTTTCGTCGGATACTTTTAGAACAGACCGTACGTATAGCATTGTCTAACTAACCATCCAATAAACATATGCATAGCGCAAAACATTAAAAGCTAAGTCTCCCAAGATTGCATATTAATAATAGCACATAAATGTTTAATTTTATCCTGTTTATTTTTATTTTGTTCTTTCTAACAACTAGTAGATCTGTTTAGTAACATGTGGATAACGTTGTGAGTAGTGTATTTGTTACCTCTATTATTAAGTTCTAACCTATGTTTACTTACACTACTATTTGTTGTGCCTAAATAAATTAATATTACTTGAAGATGATTAGAGTGTACTTAGAACAAAGTTGCAGCGACCGCAAAACCAAACAATTTGCTAACAAACAGCACCTAGATGTTCCTAGAATGAACGTGCGAAAAACTGCCATTTTCATTATAAATATTTCAGTCAGTCCACTAAACCAGCAAACAAAACGTTTTAAGCGAACGAGATTAAGAAACAAAGAGAGCTTTATCAGCTGTAGTAATGCTCGGCTACACAATACATTAACCTACAAGTTTTACACTTCATGCGTCTTTAACAAAGTGGCACTTCAAGGTGATAGACAGAGGTATAGATGAGACTAAGTTTGTGCTTTTATCTGGTCAAATAGTTCACATTGTTCTAGTGTATTTTCGTTATCTAGTCGAGGTGGATTAGGTCCTAGTTTGTGCTATAAAATGTAGACTTTCCTTGACGTTATGAACACTCGATAATGTCGGTGTAAGTGTTACTTTACGACTTTTGCCATGTTGGACAGTTTAGGAGCTAGATGAGTTTTTTTCACAAATTGTTTTGTTTTTAATAAGGTGGTGGGTTTTAAAGTTATTTAATAAAAATAAAAATAAAAAATACTTTTGCATTTACAGGTAATGGATCAATTACTGGTAGCTAAACTAAATTGATGTTAAATAGAAGGTTCAAAATTGGCTATAAATATTTTAACTTCATAATACATAGGGTTACTGCCGTGTTGTTAACGCCTGTAATCCCCGAAGGGTTAGGCAGAGTACCTGTAGTATACCCACGTTTCCCAGTTAAGTTTAAGTCCCATGTAATAGGGAGCGAGCCTATTGCCATTAACTGGGCACAAATCCAGACTTCAGGCTACTGAGAAATTTCTGATGGATAAACCCAATAACCCCGGTGGTCCGACCTGGGAATCGAACCCAGGACCTATTTCTGGGCAGCAGCATATTGAATGAAAACATTGTAACTACCTACGTCTTAAAGAAAACAACAGCATTGATGCTTAGGCATGCAGAATGATCGCGAGCCTATAATTTCAATAAACTATTGATGTTATTCAGCTGTTTCCAATATTCCCCACACGTAACATTAGAACGAAGTGCGTACATATAGCCTTAAAATATTCATATTGCTTTATCCCTACGTGAGAATTTTGTCACTTGTTTTTTTTGTTGTTAGTCATTCATTATTGAATAGACTTTCACATGACAAAGTAAGGGCTTTGAATTAAATGACGTATTAAATATTTCATCCTAACACAAACCAGCATTGCTGTGCTTCCGTTTGAAAGGTGTCGATGAAAATGAAGGCAAATCAGATTGGCAGTTTCTGTTATAACGCTATGCAGCCTAACATATAAGAATCGCTCGATGGGTCAAAAAAGCACATACCATTACGCCTGCATTTCCGAAGGGTTGGAGAGGTGTATCTATGGTACATCCACAATCCGCCAGTTATATTTAAGTCCTATACAGGGTGGCAGGGACATCGACGGGCAAACTGTAACCATCAATTCAGCACATGAGTTTAGACCCCATAGCGTAGAAATTTTTCGTCGGTTATAAAAAAAAACTTCTGGTTCATAGAAAAGTGCAATACCTACGCGGTCAAAACGTATGGCACAGCAATTTTTTTTTTTTTAGTAACCGACCAAAAATTTCGACGCTATGGGGTCTAAACTCATGTGCTGAATTCATGGTTACAGTTTGCGCGTCGATGGCCCTGCCATCCTGTATAATAGGGGGCGAGCCTATTGCGACCAATCGAGCACAAGTCCAGACTCTGGGCTACTACTGAGGAATTCCAGATTGAAAAACTCAATAACACTTTGCCGGACCTGTGAATCGAACCCAGGACCTCACCTATGGTGCAGCCACTAGCAGAATAGGCTATTTTCCTAAAAAAATCTAATTAGTCCGTCAGTTAGATTATCAAAAAATATTGAACCCGTATTTTTTCTTTTGTCAATTATCTAAAAAATTATGAAGATATCGCCCGTTAAAGTTCCGCGTGACGTCACTTGATTGCGACCCTTTTGCAAGCAAGTGACGTCACGACCGGACCCCCAAATTTTGACGCGCTTTATCTTTGTCATTTTTTGTTTGATTGACAAAAGAAAAAATACGTGTCCATTATTTCTCGATAATCTAACTGAATGACGGACTAAATATAATAATTATTTTTTTAACCAGGCAACTACCGTATTATGTCAAAAAAAGTAGCCGAAAATTACGAAATCTGCCGATAATTTCAGGCACGTGCATATTTATAGTACCATAACCCACAAGATAAACACACAGAGCGTATAGCCGTATCATTACCAACTTTATCCACCAGGGTACTGTAAATTTACACCGCGAATAAAGTTCTCATTGTTTGCCGAAAAGCGTGCGAATTTGTAAAAGTTCAAACGGTAACTGACTACTTCATTTTTGGAGGGAAAATTAATGAATGAAGTATTCTGCCCAGTCAGGTTATTTACCTCGTACTTTTAATGAAGGATTATTACGAGTAATTTGTATTGTAGTCGTTTCTCTGTTATTCGAAAACGTTTTATAAAAGTCGTACAGCTAAAATGGCGCATTTAGTTCTATTCTATTGTCCTCTTATTTCGTTGATTTCAAAATGACAAAGAAATGTTTTATTGAGACCAAGTTATTACTTATAGTTAGCTATTGTGTATAAATAAGTGGGTTAGATTTCTAAAAGTGTTCTAAGTCTAATTTTTTTTTCTTTACCCCATAAGGATTGCAACCGTGGATAAGCAGATATTAAAATTTTAGATCACAACAAAATTCTTGTGATGTAAGTTTAAATAAGATAATTTTAGTGTACTCAGTGATATATTAGCAAAACTAATAAGAATAACAGCGATGCGAGTAATAAAGGAATAATTATACGAGGTGCACATGATTCACGTAACACTAGAAGGGAAACTATAAACTCTAGCGACGCAGCGACGCACTTAGAACTAAAACGACCGAGAATCGAAGCAGTTTCGTATTTATACGAAAGCAATACATAAATACAGGAGCATCCCTATTTAAAGCACGTCCTAAAGTCACGCACTTCCCAACCGCACGTGTTTAATGCATTCACTATAAAGGTGACTCCGTACTTCTGCCCCCGACAACACTTAAATTACTTTTCTCTCCAGCGATTTTATTTGTTCTCCGTCAGGATTTAGATGGGAAAATGTACCAAACAAAAACTAATAGAGGTGTGCTTTTGTTATATTTTTGTGCCAGTACTAGTTTTCTTTGCTCCAATGATTTACGAGAAGATTTTTGTTATTACGTTTCCCACGGTAATGTTTGAAGTTTTTAGTACTCCTCATCTCTGTTACGTGTTTGCTTGAAGGCTTTTTGCTACTAAAATCTGAGGAGCTTCAGGCTTTGTAAGTACTTTTTCAATTAAAACTTATGGTTTTTACTGGTATTTATTATGATTTCTTTGGCTGTCCTTTTGTCCTACACCAACCGGGGGTGGTCCTGGGGTACTTGCTTAGTGTGTACAGAGATAAGGTCCAACTTGACGGATTACCCTATTGATATTTACTCCATGAGTTTCGCTTAACAATTTAACAATGCACGTCTATGCAGTTCAAATTGGTTTGTTTTGTAGTGTTGCAAGATTTAGGTCTTCTATACATACTTTATTTTTTCTCCTTTGTGATTAATATTAATAATTATGTCAATGTCATGCATACCTGTTATTTGCATGGTTTTCTGAAATGCCAATTTTAGATGTTAATTCATTTGAATTGTAAGTGACAGTGTTGTTATTGTGCTTATTTTAAGTACATAAACAATCGTCGGTTGGTGCCTCATTTCATTAAAAATATCCAACAAGCCATTGCAATTTGGCTTCGGCGGCCGCCTCTTCTCTTCCAAAGGTGTTCTGAGCGAGAACAATACATGACTACTCAACATTCAGTGTAACTAAAACATACTTGTATTTATGTCAGAGGGCACATAAAACGTTTTATTACTAGAGTAAAATCTCGGCGACAAAGCCAACGATGTTACTATCGAGGACGTACAAGATTAAGCAAAGTGGAAAAGACTTTGTCGCATGTAGGATTTTGGCTTCGAACCAGTATAAGTTTACGAACAAGTGAAGCCTTTTCGTGGTAACAAAGAATAATGTTTTTAAGAATTTTAACAGGGTAGAGGTGTTTCATACTTTTATAGGTAAGCACAGAGCAAATGGCTCGCGTACTGGTGGCCCAATGGTATCGGTCTGATTTACGAGTTGTAGATCGTAGGTTCAAACATGCGCTTTACCTTGTGTAAATGATTTCATTACCACTACTCTCAAAAGCTTGAAGGAAAACATCGTCAGTAAACCGGGATGTCCTTGTTCTACCAAAAAATCGAAGACACGTGACAGCCACAAACCCGCACTGGACTCGTGTCCTGGATTATGTATCCCATTTCCTTTCACAGAAAGAGGAGGCCTGTGTCCCAGCAGTGGGAACCTTATAGGCTGATTATGCTACTGACCAAATTGACATGTACCTTATCATGCATTTTTTTTAGCAACTACATATATATATTGAAACGTGTGATCGAGATCTTTAGAAAAAAACCTAAGCATTTAATACAAGCATCGCATCTTTAAATACCTTCCCCATTACGCTAACAGAAAATTGCTTCTCATGTGAAGCCATAACAGTTCCCAACTCAACACTTAGACCGGGAGCTAGGCACTTTTAATTAAACAAAACATAACAACAATAAGTTTTCACGACAGCAATAACTTCATTGTGAGTATATGTCTATATTTTTTTATTTAACACGCGTAATGAGTCGTTGTTTCACGACGGGACGTGTGTCCCTGGTAACGGTTGTATTCATTAATTGAAACAGTATCCTCGAATAATATCGCGTCGGGTCGGCTGTCGGAACGAACGCCCTTGGCATTATTATGCGTGCAAGTACAAAAATGGACCGCGTGCCAGTTTCGTACGATGCAAGGACTTGTCGGTACATATTTTGTAATGGGATAGTCTGGTCTGTGCCTAAATTACAAAACAACGCAATCATTTATCTTGTATTATCGGATATGATATAGTTGTTGATGTTTATTTAGGTTACATACGTATTTTGTTACTAGCGCCTTTCCAGGAAAATTGGTTTGCGGAACTTAATCTACCGTCAAATAAATGAGGTAGTTTTCATATTCATTATTTAAACATAAGTACATGATAGGAATACGCGGAAATTCCATTTACATTTTAATTAAAATGTTTGAAAAAGATTAATGATACAGATTTTCAAATACTGAAAATGGTTTTTCCCGAAATACGATAACTTTCGTAATTATGAAGTAGGTAAATTATTTTTCAAATTTCACTAATAATTCCATTATTTTGTACGCGATTTGTTGAGTTTTACTAGCAAGAGCGTATTGCTAGTAAAACTCAACGATCAACACCAGAGGATAAACAAGCGCCAACCGCGTGCTGCAAATTGTCCTCAAATCCTGAACATAACATTACTAATACGAATAGTTTCATTATAAAGTTACAGCTGCGCTTAATAGCTTGATTTACACTAGGTTCTAACAGTAATAAGCTAGGTCCCTATGTTATATAACTGAACCAGTCAGATTCAACTATGTATGTATTCAATATGAAATATAGACCACCCACAAAAACATCCTAGTAAATTGAAACTTTCCTAAGGTTAAAACTGTCTACCTGCCACAGAAAAAATAGACCTTGAAGTTTTACTACGTCCAAATAATATTCAACTTTAAGGTGATAAAGCACAAGGTCGACTATACCGACATATTAAGTCAAAAGGCGCCTTAACAGTAGGCAATAATTATTAAACAGGAAAAACGGGTTGCCCTAGGGGATCTACTGAATAATGGTCCCAGTGGAGTAGAAATCATTCAGGGATACAGAAATAAACTGAACTTTAAACCTGTACGGTGTAATAGGTTAGTCCATCATTTTGTATAGGTAATACTCTAATACCCCAAAGAATCACACCTTTTAACGAATGTTCCTATTATCCAAGTTCACAACAGCATACGATTAGTAGGAATGCCTGCTATTCTAGATATCGACTTCATTCATCATTATAAGTTTTACAAATTAATATGCCGTTATAAACTATCAAGTCGTGCAGTTCATCGACTATGCGCGCCATTGTAACCTATTTGCCTCAATTAGCACCGACACCTAACACGACATTGTAAGCAGATTACCTACCTTGTATGTTTTTCTTTCTCCGTTTTAATTTTCATAAAAATAAATGTTTATTACCTCGTTATGTCTATAATTAAACACGAGTAGTTAGATGTCACAAATCTTCGAATTTTGGGTCCTAGGAGGCGGTTTACTCACGATATTTTCCTTTGCCGTTTTGAGTGATGAAATAATTTACACAAAGTAGAGTTGCCTGTCTGACTCCGAACCTACGACCTAACAACTCGTAGCGTCGCAAGTCGCGGGCGTTACTACTGTCTCTAACAAATAAACACCACATAATCACTTGATTAAAATTCTACTGAGCACTCTTTACGTAAATAAAGTTGATTGCACACTCCGTCCTATCTGTATAGACATCAATCAACAATGTACAAAATTCTTTGTCACAAATGCCGCTGTGCGGTTCGACGGTTTAATGTGACCACAACTTTACCGCAACGAATTGCCACCAGACCAGGGCTGGCAGAAGCTTAATTGAGCTGTATTGCACCAGCGATACAGGGCTGCCTCTAAATAGCGCAGTTAAACGTTTAACAGGGACACTTTATTCCGGGTTTTTCGTTGCTAATAGCGTTCTAGTACAAAACTTTGAAATAAAATTCAGTGTTCTGTGGAATTGAACGCGCTTAGAGGATTTTTTTTTCACTTGGACCCTATTACAGTTTCAACGTAACAACGTATAATAAAATTTTAAACTAGGTATTTAGCTTGCTTGTTAGTACATATTTGACTTTTATTTATCTGTTTGTTAATTATCCATTAGCCAGTCATACATTACGCCATGAATACACTGTTTTTAATAAGCGGGTCACAAATGTCCGAATTTCACACCTAAATGATTGCATAATAACTCGCATTCCAGTTTATATGAGCACAGCTATTCAACACAAATCTCATCTGTAAATCTCATGACTACATTTACCAGAATAAGTGAAGAATACGACCATAAACGTTCTCTCAAAATTATTCCTTCAAATATCGAATAAACCGCTTTATTTACGATCAACGGTATGAGAATCTCATACTAACACCAAAGTGGTTATTAAAAAGTCAGTAATATATTCCATTCATGAAAACGGTCACATGTCACTGGATAAAATAGAATGTGGCGAATAAGCAACGAGAACAAAATTTACAGTGGCGGCCGCAAGAATTTATATCCTGCGTTTAATATTTTACACTGCAGTGAAGAGATACCGACCTTCAAGGCTCGAGATAAACAGCTCTAGGTGTGGAAGATGATATTTTAACTCGATTACAACGCAGCCAAAACATATTTTGTAAGCGTTTTTGGTTAAACCGATTTGGAGAAGATTGCTTTGTTTGATGAGATTTAATAAGATAAGGAGATGATGATGAGAAAAAATAATGGATTTAAAAAAAAATCAGATTAGTATTGTGTGACGGGTGTTGGGCATGGTTGTCTACGTGTTAAAAAAAAAATACGTGTCTTTATACATCGTTTTTTTATTTTATTCATGAGAGTTACGCGAGTACCTAGCTTACCGAGTAAGTACTATAATAGCAACGAATAAGCTAGCTTGCGAGTTACGACTTCTTTTTTCCAAATGCTTATTGTCTTGCCATAATCTTTGTCTCCGTGCCATTTATACATAAATTCCTTCAGTATAAACACAGAAAAGAAAAAAACAGTTCACGTTGATATGACTTTTAAATCCTTTGTTCTTAAATAGAACATTTTTTTGGTCTTTTCCTATACTTCAACTTAAACTCAACACAACATACAACAATAAAATAAACAAACATCAGCAGATGATCAATATTCCATTAAAGACTTCCTTCTACAATTGAGACAGCTGCGCGAACCATGCACCCATCACAAAGATCGTGATGTGGTGCGCTCGTGAGGCACGCACCCGGTGTGCTCAGCCAAGGTCACGGCTTGTCAGAACACGAGACCATTGCTTCCTTAAACCACAGAGTAACTACTTGCAGTGGTTCATTGATCATATATTTTTCAGGACTTCTTGACATGCACGATTGCACGTCACAATTTTTACAAACACCGCAGTATTTCCGATTACTCAGAATCAACAGTGACCATTAATCAGAAAAGCGCCGAAACAATTAAACTTACTCTTTGAACTCCCAAAGAAATCTATCAAATGATAATAGTAGAGGATTAAGAAAAAACACAAATAAGGGAAGACCAAAGAAACAATGGATGGACTAATGATGATATGGTTAGAAAGGGGGTGACTACCGAGATGCCGACTAATAGAGAAGTATGGAAGAATAATACACATTGCGCCGACCCCAAACAAATTGGGTTATGGGCAGGAGAATGGCTGATTAAGAAAAACCACGATATCCGCATTCCTCCTCCCAAACTTGAGAAAAGTAAGAAATGCCACCCACATCTACGACTTAATTAAGTTCAAGATATATTGGCTAAGGCTTCGTCCGTTTCTCCCACATGACTGCTTAGCTTAGCGAAAACGCTCGGATTGACTGCAAGGAGTTAATGTAAATAGACTGTGGCGCTTATGCATGTATTTAAATAAATATAAATTACGTAACATATGGTTAAGTGATCTCACTTGATCTAATAGGCCGTTTGCAGTGTGTGGTGTCATAATGACATCATAAGTGGCTAAAAGGATGTGTTGCTGTATCCTTTTTATGTAATTACTTAATTGTTTCGAACGAAATCCAGCCGAACCGGTTTTTTTTACTTGTAGGTAAATATGAAAAGATCAGCCTTTCTATTCTGTTAAAATATCACAGTGAAAACTTAAGTGAAGTGAGCTCTCATTTCACGGTGTGACTCTTACAGAATACATCGGCAGATCTTGTGAAATCTGCATAAATTATCTTCATAATCAACTTAGCCTACTGTTGTGATCTCGATAGCGGGGTCTTCATTAGCCTTTGAAACATCCATTTGAAACAATCGCCCAATTTGCAGATAAATTCACAGATATACATCTTGACATGTGTCATTATATCTAGGCTAGGGCGAAGCTTACATATATGTATATAGAATAACAGGCCTATAATAACAGGCTTCGATTGATAGAAATGATCACTAGTCTGATCATCTTTGTCAATCAAATCGTCTATGTGTACAAGGTTAATAAGATTTAATATGTAAATATAGCAAATAATATACACTAATTGTCTGCTCTCTGGTTAAAATCTTAAAGCTCATAATGGACCAAATTTCCTTATAGTAATTATATCTTTTTCTAACCTGTGATCGCAGGCGTGAAGGTTACCTTAAGTTAATTACTTAGAACTTGATAAGATGAGTCATCTAATTACGAGATTACAACATTATACCGCATGACTTGTGTGAATAATTTATTGAGTACCAAAAACTCTTGGTTATTAACAAATTGAATTCGTCTGGATTGAATTCGTCTATTAACAAATTGAATTCGTCTGGAACAATACGTGAAGATTATAATTAGATTTATGATTCATTTGGAACTTAGGTTTAAACAGTTTAGGCTGCAGTCTAAAATGTTAATTACGGCAGTAATTGACATTTTCATTCTAGTTCTAATACACATGTCATAATAAATTCTTATCAACTAAAGTAATTTCCACTGACGATGAAAATGTAATTTTGCCAAAAACTTTAAGCAAACATGACTCACTACAATACTGATTTAGAGAAGAAGAGAAGGAAAAGTTGCATGCGAAGTTCACCTGCATTTTGAAGTAACATCCTGCTACTAACAACTTGTTTCATAAACTAACAAACAATGACTCAAGTACCCTAAATAGCACTTCCGTGTTCTGAAGCATCTCCAAGTGGAGCTACAACAAAAGGAAATCTTAGAGTTAGCTTTAAATAACTATACCCAGAAGACAGATTATATCACATTTTAAAACTTGCTTAGTATTTTTTGAAAATAAAACTAGTTTTATGCAACGCTGCTCTTACACTGTGTGCAGTTGTCGTTCTTGTAATCATAAAACCAAGATTCTCTAGTATGCACCTACGTGTAAATTTTAGAATAAACCGATCCGAATAAAAAGTCAATTTGAAATTCAAGCATTGTATCTTGACATTATTTTATAAGTTAACAGAAATTTCTACCAATATTGTAAAGAAAGAAAGAAAAAGTATTTATTGCAACTCGTACAGGAAGATCGATCGATCGGTTTGTTGATCTTTGCGTTGATCTGTGCTTTGCTCCATCAACAAACATAATATTAAAACCTCTATTTTATCAGTAAGGCTCTTTGTACCCACACGTTTTTCTCGTCGTGAAAAACTACGGTTTATTCACCATATGTTGCTAGCGTTGTATGGATCACCATAAAAGCTTGTTGACAGACACGTTTTTCTATGGCGTGATTTTTACGCCGTATCGTAAAGAAACCGTGCCGTGTATAAAGTACCTTACGATGAAGTTAATGATAATGACGACGAACAAGTCACCAGAAGTGTTAGACAAACTGTATCGAATGAACAAACACAAAACATCTGATACAACAGAAAGGAACCAAAATGAGGAAACAAACGACGCCCATCAAGCCGCAACAAATAACTCTACTTTGATTTACGGCGCCACTTAATCCTTAGAGGAATACCTAAAACTTTGTATCTCACCACATAATAACAATGATATACACAATATATCACGATACAATGACGTCTGTATCAAGTTAAATGTTCATAGTTACGCAGCTACTGGTGAGAATAGTACCCCAGGGAACTGTACTCGGACCAAAATGACAATTTCGCTGTAGATTTTTTGTATAAAAACAAGCAATAAATATTGCTTGTCCGTATCCATTGACGGTTTTATATTCATTGCGGATGTGATTAAACGTTCCGTTGTCAAATTTGGCTTTCATAAATTTAAATCACAAAAATTAGTATACGAATCACATTTTGAGCATCAGGAACGCATACGTTTGGCTTCGTTGGATCGTTTAGATGCAGATTAAGATCGAAATGATTCTTTTGATGTTTAGCCAAACTAAAATTTATTTGTGAACTTACTTATGCGGCACTTAGTAAATTGAACCATAAACATTGTCATTCAATTGTGTTTTTTTTTACCATAAAATAATATTTATTTATCATAACATATTTTTATCAGTTCCTGTCCGGAAATCAAGGTTGATTGCGCTGTCATACATTTTTAAACAAGTATGTTCATTGCTCTCGCATCCAATCACAATTACATCATACAGAATTTGTTGTGAATAAAAATATATATTCATTGCTGATGCCACGCCATACACACTGGACCAAAAGCCGTACGTGGTTAAGTCACACGGCAATGTACAGAGCAATCAGTTCAGTAGAGCAAGCTGGCCACAAACGGTCCCAGTGCAAACCGTTGCAGTAACTACTGTCGGTTGCTATCGTTCGCAACGCGATTAGCAGTTAAACGCGTCTGTAGTAGCGGTGCTTTCAACATGTACAACTTTTATGGCACTATTCTATCATGATCTTCCATTTGGATTCAGCTTCATAGTCCAAAAGCTCTTTGGTATCTGGTCACGTAACACATTAAGAATCATCAGAATCGTTGGACGGCCTTGAGGCAATTTTATAGATTGCTCCGGTATTAAACCGTTTGATGACAGAGAATCGGATTTTGATTTCATATTTTATCGTAATATCGTTTAGGAGCTTCGCAGATATTTTTTTACAAACATGAATTCCTAGTATTTATTATCTGTACGAAATCTTGCCAATACTCGGAAAAGATAACTTTGAGTCTCGCCAGAATAATCGATCATAGACAGGCTAGCAACAATCGCCAAAATGTCGACCAATTCGAATCAAACGAATAAATAAGTGCGATTTCATACGCAAAATTTCGAGCACAAAAGAAATTTTAATACGAATATTATTCGTCGTATAAATGATGATAGATGACGCGTGTACATGCATACAGTACCTTATCAAAGTCAGAATCACGAAACAAAATTCCAATGTAATAAAACAGTCGGTACGGTAGTAATGGAATAAGCAGTGGCATCCTGCAGGGGGCGATGACCTTGTCTTGTATCAGACACGTGATTTAGTACATGTTTATCTTCACGATTTGTGCCAATGAGGACGCGATAGACTTGAAGAACTATTGACGACAGAAGTATCAGCTGTGTCATAAATAGTAGCCCTTACTCTATTAAATGGGAGCAAGCGCCTAATTTGTGCCACACGTTTATTATAATAATTATATCTATTCACACACTGACTAATGAGTTCAATACTACATAATTATGAAACTAGCAGAAGGATATTTTCTAGCAGAAAAATACCGAAGGGCTACTTTAAAAACGGGTCAAGGGGAATCATACAGACTGTCTGGCATTTAAAAGAAGGTAGTATAACCGGTAGTCTCAAATCTAAATGTCAGCAGTCAAAGAATTTTCAAAATAAACGACAGACATTGTATACAATAATACGTCCTTTTTTATTTATTAACCTTTTATACACAATACAATGTCTATAATTACTGTTTAGTAATGCAGAAATGTCAAGTCAAGTCAAGTTTAATTTACTTTACGATGACGACAAAAAGATAAATGTTGTCAGTACAACATTTATCTTTTTGTCATCATCGTAAATTCATCATCAATTTCATTCACCATTACTTTTAGTAAATTATATACGTTATTGTTGCCTTGTTGTTATATGAATACAATGTGTTAGTTTTACAATATTATTACTGGGTATTAGTTAATTATGACTCATAGTGAGTAATATAGATATTTCTACGGATAATTTTATTGTGATTCATGAGAAATGCTTTACAGCGCGTATTCAAAGAATGATACATAATATGAACGTATTTAGGAATTCAAAGAAAGAATCTAACAAGGGTATTGACGTTTGATTGGCACGAAAGTCAAGAAATTATGACTAATATAACCCTTTGACCTTTAATTATAAACATCAAATTGGCCATAACTTATTACCAGTGACAGAAATAGATTAGTAATCGAAAATCTTGGGTACACTATTGGATAGTTCCATTAAATTTATCAGCAATCTCAATCGAAGGGTCACTATTACGGGCAATAATGTACCTAGTAATGATTGTAGGGCTTTCAGATTCGGACCGCGTCCCTTCCAAACTGGAGCTGAGCGTTGGGTCAATTGATTAAATCCGTAGCCGATCTGGATTTACTCACAATAGTCGAATTAATGAAAAAAGTAATGGTACTCGTATCCACCGTTGAATTGAATGTATGATTTTTAATTTTTATGTTATCCTTTCACTGTATTAAAATTTGAATTTATCAGCTTACCTTTACTGAGCAGCCACTGCACAAATCCAAATCTGTCAACAAAGGAAAACATACAATGAAAATAAATAGCAGTGAAATAAAAAATAAGGACACTTATCAAAACGCCGCAATAGCGCACACGATCCAAATTATAAAGACAACGGTGGCTGACCGTCCTGCCCGGCAGTCGGCACGGTCGAAAATCATAGAACACTCATAGAACGATCTCATAAGACCCTTGACATACACAACTCGTTTTAGAGCCGTACCTAGCCGTTCGCTCAGAGATCGTTCGGGGTCTCGAGAGTCCTCGCAGTCCCTCGTTACGGCGGGGCCCATTAGACCAGGGGGCGCAAACCGCGCCACGATTTTAGTTTCCGACCCAACGCGCCCCCAAGCACTTATATCCGCACATATCCGCCTATATCCGCCCCTTAATAAGGGAGTCGGCGCCTAATTGACTTAACATTGGATTAATAACGGTTTAAGACTGAAATATGTTTACCGATGAATATTATGCTGGTTCGTTTTTAGATTGGCAGGGGTTTTGCTTGAAATTTAATTGTTTTTGGGAGTAATGTGTTTTTGATTAGGTTAAGTTACCCGAAATTTAGAATTACTGTACTTAACGTTCTAATTAAATACCTGCCAACCACCCTGAAACTTAGTTAAATCTTACCTAATACTTTGTCATTTCGCCTAAAAATATGCAAGTCGCGTAAGCAATTCCGAATTCACACTTCAAGCGAATCGAAGTAAAGAACAAGATTGAGAGTCTTCACGAAAACCGCTCATTAAATAAACCTTTGGATGAAACTTTTGAGCGAACTCTGGGTGTTGAACACTTTAGTTTTTAATTGATCGCCAGTCATTGAATAGTGGAGTAAGTTTGCGACGCCGGGGGACACGTCGGAGAAACTGTAATAAAAGGCTTTCGAGATTCACCTGGAGTTAGAAGCAGTCGATAAAGCGGTTCATATCTTTGTGTAGGTATGTGTAGGGTGACAATTTTGTGTTTGTCTTCGGTGGTCTTGTTTTCCTTATTGGATTCTGCTTAATGAGAAGAAATATTAGGTTCTGGCAAGTTTTGTGTTGCTTTTTTATCATTGCAACTTTCTCAATAAACTCTTCTACAGATGAGTGTAGGACCTACTGTTATAATAAATGTTTTACTATTTGTACAATCGAGTACATTGTCGCGTTATTTACCTACTCATACATTGTTAGCATTCTAGATAATTATGAACAATATGTAATGATGGTCGTATTTAATGGGGCAATTTTTCAGATTATTGTAATCACCGCAATTATCATTATAAATACTTCCGCAGTTTATATTATTACAGTTGTTTCAAGGTCGTATCAATGTGGAGAGACGATATATTATGTTTTTATCGAATCGAACCAACAAGATGATTTTACCCGTCTTCATCTTTTTTTTTTAATTTTCTATCTTGCATTTTAGGACAAGATTGACACTACGGGCAGGATTAATATAATTCATATCATTATCATCATCATCACTCTCTTGCCTTTATTCCAATTTATTTGGGGTATGCGCAACACGTTTTTCTCTTCCATACTTCTTTAGAAAATTAATATACTTAGAAGTAATAATTATTATATCTAAAACAATAAGCACTTATAATTTAATTGTTCAAGTTCTACTGCAGTTACGATATCAAGGTACTTAGAACTACCACTTTGTCAGTCAGTAAATACTTGTATAGCCCACTTTCCTTTATCTTCTTAAGGATTCATCAATTAAAAGTTTCACGTTTTGGACGAAATAACTTGGAATTTACTTTGGCACAGATTTAGCTTTAGTTTTACCTCAATTCTGTATTCGTCGACCGACATTTTTATTAAGGCGAAACCGCCATGGTTGCCTGTGAAATTCAAATTTGATGACGTTTCCTGCAATTTCTGGTCAGTATTAGTTTCTATGTTAATCAAAATATGATTCAAGACAATAACGAGTATATATTTATAAAATTATCATAATTAAAATCATCAGTATAACTCTAAGATAAAATTACCCTAATGAGTTACAATTTGACATTTGAGGCCAATTCTAACTTGTGCGGTCCATGGGGGCACCGGTATGGGCGCGTTCCATGAGGCAGCGACCAGCCCGCCAGTTGAACGTGTCCCAAAGGGTCATAGCCGTCCGGCTGATCCGAGGATACCGCACGGTCTCCGCTGAGGCGGCGAGCCTTCTTGCCGGATTGCCGCCATGGGAACTGGAGGCCAAAGTCCTCGCCCACATATGGGAGTGGCGAGAGGACTGCCGCGAGAAATCACGGCACAGCGGACAGAGCTCCGGCGGGATCTCATAGCGGCATGGAGAGTGCGATTGTCGCAACCCAGCGCTGGACACGCCACAATAGCGGCGATAAGTCCCCTCTTTGAGGAGTGGCTAGAGAGGCGCCACGGCGCCCTCACCTTCCGCCTGACGCAGGTCCTCACCGGACACGGTTGTTTCGGAAGGCTCCTGTTCAGGATAAAGCGGGAGGAAACGCCAAGGTGTCACCACTGTGTGGATCGGCTGGAGGACACGGTGGAGCATACGGTGGAAGTCTGCCCGGCTTGGGCGGGGCCCCACCGTGTTCTCGTGGCGGCGATCGGCCGCGGCGATCTTTCGCGTCCGGCCTTGGTCCAGGCCATGGTACGGAGCGAGAGCTCGCGAAGGAGGAGGCGGAGCACGTGAGGGAGAGGCAATCTCTGCACCCTCACGTGCCTAGCCGCCGCAGGAGACGCCCTGGACGGGAGTCAACAGCCGACTTCCGGCCACCGTAGGCGCGGGCGTGCGGGCAGCGAGCAATGGGCAGCTCGCCGCCCGGTAAGGACCAGCTCCGGGTCGACGGCGCGTTGTGTTCCACGCGCGCCTCAAAGAGATGTCAGCACGAACTGACGGGGTCCGCTGGGGCCGATGCCGCCGGGGCTGCGGGTTGCTCGAAAGAGATACCGTGGCCCCTGGCACAGGCAACTGAAGGAACACGGGTGAGTTTTAGTCAGTAAAAGTCTGACACGCCCTTCCGCTCAGCCCAGAGCGGGAGAGGACATTTGATGAATTCCCACCAAAAAAAAAAAAGGGCCAATTCTAACTTCGCTTACTTACCAGTTGTATTTATGAATCCAATGATTTATCATCATCATCATTATTGCAACCAAAAGACGTCCATTGCTTGACATACGAGTAGGTGTCCCCCAAGCAACACTACCAACCGGCCGGTCCGGCCCGCCTTCGACCGGTTCTGTGTTTTTCGCATCCAGCATTTTAGTGATTATAATTCTGTAAATATTTGTTACGGTCGCGAATCATATTTGATCAACATACAACAACTAAAACAAAACTGCAAAGGAAATTTTGAATTTCTCTGGCTACCTTAGCGCATCCCCCTTAACTGCTTTTGACACTAATTCGTCTAAAGCTTAATTGCTTCGAAATACCTTTATCTTTTCTTTCAGGAATTCTAGCAAATAGGCTAAAACTATTATCCTATCCTCTCTTATGATCGTTCACAGAATATGTTCGTTGTTTGTGTAATAGCTTAGGGGGAAATGAAAAAATTGATAAAGTGCGTAATAAATTTTTCTTTTGCGTTCCTTTATGTGTTTTCTCAGTATTTATTTGACAGAGCTATGGTAGATATTTGGAAAGCTTCCACGTTCCAATGTCGTTGACTGTTGAGGTATGGTATCTTGTTTGACAGGAAAAGATTATTTATTTGAGAATTTAATTGTGATTCTTTCATTTCGTGCTTCGCAATTAATTTTTTTGTTTGTTTGATTTGTGTTTATGTTATTGAAATTTTTTGAGGAGCCATTTTTTATCTCTTATTGATTACTAACTAGAGGAGGTAATATTATTTATTTTTAAAATATTTTTCTTTGAATTCTCGCTAAGACAAACAGTTATTATAACACATCGAGGCATTATGTGCACGTACAAGGAAGCTCATCTACATATTTAAAGAATTGAGATATTCAGCTGACCTTACAACCCTACCGTTATTAGTCTACCACAGTCTATGTGCATCTATAATCACCTACTGTATTACAGTATGGGGAGGCACTTATAAATCTCTACTAATTCAAATAGAACGTGCTCAAAGGGCGATTCTAAAGGTTATGCATTTCAAGCGTAGAGACTATCCAACCGCCGCTGAAACCCAGGTCCTCACTGTGCAACAACTCTTCATTTTGCGTGTAGTTTTACGCCGCCACTCCATCCTACCTCTCGACTCAAACATCCTTCTCAGACGCAGAGGTCGTCCGGTCTGTGATTCCGTCCAATGTCGTTCCGCATTTGCTAGCCGCCATTACGTGGTCCTAAGCGCTCGACTTTATAATAGGGTACATCGGTCAATTGATATTTACACGTTGACCAAGTTTACACTGAAAGCAAAGCTTACTGATTGGTTGCAGAATTTGTCTTACGACTATACAGAGAATATTTTGACGATCACCTCATGAATAGATTTCTCAATACATGTAATTACTGAGTCACTTTAACCTGATTGTTGTAATAATCACTGTTTATGAGGAAGTTTGGCTCTTGAGATACAAGTATCCTTTTACTTAGTTCCGGAGCCTGCTGTTCAACTTGCCTCTGCCCACTGCTTGTACCATCAAGTTTATTGTATGTCTAATCTCGTGTGTTTTTTCTTTGTACAATAAACTTATTATTATTAAAAATTCTGTTTATATTTCGCACCAAAAAGTTTTGCAAACTATGAAAATAAAAATATTTTCGATGAGCATTAGACTTTTCGTAACTTTTTCTAAAACTACAAGTGCGTGTGTTTATTTTAATTCTCTACATATATTATAATTATCCTTTTCTTATAGGTACCCGTGCCTATTGATAAGTGAATACATTGTGTGGTAAGAACATGTGTGTTGTAACGTGTGGGTCTTACAGGTACGTTCTCTCTTTGCGCCATGTCAGTTGTCAGCACACGTCATGTTAGCTAGTTTATGATGGTCATGCTAATAAGAACATTGGACAATCGACAGTTCCTGTTCAACGTGAAATGACATTATTTAATACCGTTAGGCAACAGAATATTGAGTATTATAAATCTGAAAGTATATGTATGTTAAGTTGTTACTTATATATGAAGCCTAAATTACTGAATCAGTTTCGACGAAATTAGGTACAGAAATGTAACACAACCTCAAAAAGGACATAATATACATTTTATAGGAATAAGAAAGTTACTCTAGAATTCGCACGGACTCGCGGACAAGACAGTATTTGATTAATTTAAATCTGGCGCTTTAATGAACTGCAGTAAAGCAAGTAAGTTAGGTTAATAACCGTTTATCCCTTCATTATCTAGAAATATAACAAACTTTAGGCATGATTAAATCCAGCTTATCCAGATTAAGATTAAGTGTCGAATATTCTACCAACAAAGTTGTATTATTAAGACGACGACTATTTATTTAAAAAAAAACAATTTTCTAGTAATGTTTTAATTAAGGGCCATTGAAATTGGATTATCCTTTACTTATAGTACCGAATATTCTACCAAAAATGTTGTATTATTAGAACGACGACAATTTATAAAAAAGTATAAATTTTCTAGCAAGGTTTTGGGGGCCGCACTTCAATAGGAGAAATTGCATTATCCTTTGTTTGTAGGTAGGTACCACAACGAATTCATTTCATATTAAGTATTGAAACATAAAAAGAAAATCGCCATGCAAAATCACAAAGCGCTGATTTCTCCTGCAATTCAAAAGCTTTGAGAAAAGTTAAGAACTTAGGAAAACTTTAGTGTTCCCTCGAGAAATCAGTAAAACCGCTAGCTCAAAAGCAATCAGACCGTTACATAGGTACAATATTCATTCTACGGTACTTTTGCTCTTTAAAATGAAAAGTATTTTGTATTTCATGTTTAGTTCGATGTTAAAGCTGTATGCTTGGTTTTTTCAGTCTTGAAACTAGAAATAGCAAGTTGAACAAACTTCTTTATTTTACAACTAGCTGCGCACCACGGTTTCACCCGCATTAGTCTCGATCCCGTGGTAATATCGGGATAACCGACCGAATACGGAATTGACCATAGACGTCATATTAATGATATATGCTACTTGCTAAATATCGCAAATGGTTCAATTGACTGTCCTGAACTTGTTTCAAAAGTAAAGTTATGTACTAATCAGATGCAGCAGCGACCACTTCTACATGTATACCTTATGCATACGCTAATTATAGGCGTAATGCATACTTTCTGAGAGCCAGTTGCAGTTTCAACGAGATTTGTTGTGAAGAAGGCATTGACCTTTTCTACACCAAAGCAAACACACTAAGAAAGCTCTTAGCAAAGCCATTTTTTGTACAGGAGGCACCTGATTGCACTTAAACTGTTTGTTGTCCAGATTGATTTAAAATTTGAAAAAGCGAGGAAAACAAACTTGAGAAAATAATTAATGTGACTTAGGGCTGATTTTTCAATCGCCGGATAACTTTTATTCAAGGGTTGAAATTGATGTTAGACAATTTATGTATGGAAGAACTGTCGAAAATTCAAAATTGTTCCTCTGATAGAATTATCTGGGGTTGAAGGAATCAGCCCGTAGACGATGAAAGAGTAATATTTTTTGTATTTATCTGTGGAGGCTTGTAATTAGCAATTTAGTTATATATTACTGTTATTATAATGTTATTAGTCAGTAAGCCTTTCGAAAAAAAAAAAAAAAGTGTTCTATGTTATACAGGCTGATTTTTTAAAGACCAGCCAAATTTAAGGAT
The DNA here is from genome assembly GCA_947507525.1 of Apamea epomidion. Lineage (NCBI taxonomy): Eukaryota > Metazoa > Arthropoda > Insecta > Lepidoptera > Noctuidae > Apamea > Apamea epomidion. The sequence continues at coordinate 13,800,818 of OX382237.1, forward strand.
GTGGTACAGACCATCAAACTGAACAACTTTCTTCATGGGACAAATAGCGTAATCGCGAAAATTTTATCAACTGTCTCATAGAAAACTTCAATACCTACTCGACCTAAATGTATGGGACGGCTGAATTTTTATTCGCGATTACGATGTTGGCCCCATGGAGAAAGTTGTTCAGTTTGATGGTCTGTACCACATCCTTAAATTTGGCTGGTCTTTAAAAAATCAGCCTGTATGTATTTCTATGTCTGCCCATGTGCCAAATTCCATCCAAATCCATTCAGTCATTTGAGCGTGAAAGTGTAACAAACAAATATACAAAAATTAAATATTTTCTCTTTATATTTGAAGAAGAGGAAGACAATAATAAACTTTAGTTCGGATTAATTTCTTTGAGCATTCCTACTTGTTCCTTCTTTGTATAAGAAGAGGTTTGCAATGGTATTATAGGCTAACACTATTTAAAGGAGAGTTACGAAGACCTAAATAATGAACATCAATTACCTACAATTCATTATTTTGAAAAGAAGTGACAGCCAAATCTTAGATAGCAAAAGCAAAATATAAATAAAATGCAATTTAAAATGTGGTTTAGAGAACAAAATGGTTGCCCTAAAGTGTTCTCTCCGCAGCGCAGTTGTTGCTTCACCGGGACACACACTGAATTGCAAATGCATTAAACGTTGAAATCTTTTGTTGTTCCAGCTAATGGAGTCCAAGTTTCTGGAGTAAATTGGCTGGTTCTGAGATTTTACGCATGGTACCTAATTATCTTCTAATGGATATTTATTTGGTGTCTAAATTGGATGGTTATATATATTTAGATTCAGAATGATGACGGGAATAAAATTCCGAGTTGCGAAATCACCGAACATGGAATCTTTCTTCCCTGAGGAAGTATACTTTCTTTTCTGGCAAAGATACAACATATTACTTACATTAGTAACTATTTTAAGTAGTAGCGGTAAACATAGGCTGTATCTAAAGATGTATGACGATGATGCCTATAACTGACATTAGATTGAAAAGCGACAGCACCACCTATAATGTTCCTATGAAGTTAGTCTTTTATTCAAGCTGTTCCTGTAAACTACTTACTACGTACCTTTTTTTTATATATACTTTACTTTTTCTGCTTTCTTTTTTTTCCTTTCTTTCTTTTTACTCTTATTCATTTATTTATTTATTTATCACATGAAATGTCTTCATGTGTTCTTCTTCATGTGTGTCTGTATGTGTTGTTGTGTGTCTTTTTTCTTTTATTTTCGTACATTCTTCTTTTTTTATTGTTTTCTTTATCACATTTATTTTTCATAGACATTACGGCGTAACAAAATATCCAGTCTATTCATAATTCAACTCACTCATATCATCAATAAGAAATACAGTTTTATTAATTATAATTAATACTCGTAGATAGCCAGTTCCAAAAGGTGAAGGATAATCGTGATTTCCACACTAAACATAGGCTATATTATGCATGTGATGCCCAGTGAATACCGATAGGTCAAGTTGAACCGGATCATTAGCTGTTGATTACATTAATTTACACTCGCACATTTATTTGTAGAGAGAATTAACGTTATTTGACGCCTAATTTTATAGTTTTGTTTTAATATGTCTTTAGTGAGGGGTTTTATGGTTACTCTACCATATCTGTATTCAAAACATAGGTACTTGTTACTCTTGCCAGTCATCATCATCTACAGCCCGATTTCATCAAGTACCAAGGTGAAGTCTCAGAGAGGCCTATGCCCAGAAGTGGCCTCTCTTTTCTTGTGCCAATCCCCTCGTCCTGTGACAGCCTCAACCAGATTTTCCGGCGATGGCAACAATGTCTCCGCCCATCTCACCGCCACACTCATCACTACTGTCAGTACTTATTACTACGAAATTTATTTTAAAAATGAGGTCGAAACGGACTTTGACCGACGGAAAAAATTGCTCATAAGAACAGTACCTAGGTTCTCATAAACAATTTCGTGTGTTAGTCAAAGTTCATTACCATCCAAATAATGCAGTGATCAAACTTTAAAAATCGAAACATAGAGCACAGAAATACTTAGTCTTTTTTTATTGCAAAAGCTGTATGTATTAATCAAACGGCTTTTTCATTAAAAATAAAACTGTTCATCACTGCGTTAAAAATTCCCAACGATAAATAAAATCCTCATTAACGCCTTTCAAAAGCTCTTCGAACACACGCTTGGCGTATTAATGAGTATTGCCGCTGGTCAGTACCTTATTTTAAAATCTGTCGGTGCATCAGTATGCACCGACTGATTTTAAAATAAGGCTAAGTATAGAACATTATCTAAACTTTACTTTAAAAATTGTTAGAATATGACTTTAGGCGTGTTTTGCTGATCATTTTTTTTATAATCTTATCCATAAACCACCACTGGTAAACCTTTTTGTAAACAAAGCCAAAACAAAAATGACATTTAGACACACGGTAGTGTGTCAGCCAAGTTTGGATTACGGCTAGAATACTAAGTACCTAGTTCAAATTATTATACTGACGACATATTGAACGAATAAAAAATTCAAAGTCTGAACCCACGAAATTCTTACGAATACGTATTATTAACCCTAATAAGATTCGACGACGTGTTCCTTATGGGTCAAATAAGCTTCCCTTTTGAATTTCTATGTAACAACGTTCAACCTTCCGTTTTTATCGTTATAGACATTGAGACCTCTCTATTTGATAAGGGACTAACAGTGTTATAACTATTGAGAGCTGTCTGAACGGAGCGTGAAGTTTCTTGTTCAACATGACCTAACCTTTGTTGTAATCCCTTTTGAGCACTTAACCGAAGTCGATACAATAATATTACTAGTTCGATAAACTGATACCTACGTCGCTCCACGACATCTCTATTAATTGAAGTCGATTTCCCTCAGTGCTCTCCCCCCTCCCCCTACTTCCAGTTAGTCGTAACATCCCGTAATATTTAGGTCAGTGCGATACACACGTCCGTACCGAGGTGCATTTTCAAATTGAAATAAAAGAGAGATTCATTTTCGCTCCAATTCACCAAAAGTATAAACTAGTGGGCAAGAATATGTCTGGCTGGTTTTAATGAGAGAAATTTAATTATTCTCACTTTTAACGATATTTATTCGTACCTGATTTTTCATTAGTTAAGTAAGGTTTGGAGGAGGTGTTAAATAAAAGACCCATATTTTCTCTCCCACGTCGTAAATGCTGTTCATTTTAAAACTTTGGTAAGGGCCATCTAAACCTCTAAAGAAAATGATGAACACTGTACTATATAACGACTTTGTTCACTTAAAATGACTAAGTCTAAATAGTGAAGGTAAATAGTTAATCCATCTACGTCTTTCACTTTTAGACTAACGTAGAGATCTAGAAAGTCTTGCTACTAGATGTTATCAAGTTACACAATGTGAGCGTAGGTTTTTATTTTGTCTTTCTTGTCTGAACCTGAAGTAGGTATTTGTTGCGAAATGCCATTCTATTTTTCTTCAAATTGGATTTAATTAAACCCTTTTAAATCCATTGTACAAAACAAATCCCATTTTCTAATGGCTTTGTCGAGATTGACACTTTTCCAAGGAAATTCGGGAGGGCTATTTGATTTGGCAACTTTTGATTGGGCATTTGGGTAACTCCGTGAAAGGGTCGTGACCACAAAACGTTATTTAGATTATGTTAAGTATGAATATTCATTGTTTAATACAGAAGTAACTATTTATGGGTGTACTTTATAAAACTTTTGAATTATAAATCAGATGAAACACAGCTGTAGTTTTGGAAAAAAAAAATGTTACACGCATTCATGCTAAGTGACTTTTGTAGTTTACAAGTTCACGAACGCAAAGGCAAGGATTGTTACATTCATATAAAATATTAAACATTAAACAAAACGAGTTCAACTCCAAGCACCCATTCATATTAAAAAAAAATGTGAATAGAAGAAAAATAAACCACTTGACTCACACTCTAATATAATATGATTTATGCTGGAAAAATCTCAGCCAGTATCATTACCATAATGAGAAATTTCTTCAATGGCAACACTCATTTATCGCTTTGAGAGATATTAGATAGGGTGACGAGAGCAGAGCTGAGAAATGGGTGGTCTTTGAACTAATATTTCTTAAAAGTATAAAGGATAATGAAATAGATGAAAAGGGAATATTATACAGAATGCGTTTTTAAGAAAAAATGTATTTAGAGACAAACTTTTGTTTTTTTTTATTAAATAATCTTTTCGAGCATCATCAGCCTATAGTGTTCCCACTGCTGGGACACAGGCCTCCTCTCTGTGAGATGGAGTGGGCCGTAATCCACCACGCGGACCCAGTGCGGGTTGGCGAATGTCACAAGTCTTCGAATTTTTAGTTCTAGGACATGCCGGTTTCCTCACGATGTTTTCCTTCGCCGTTTTGAAAGCAGTAGTCGTGAAATTATTTACACAAAGTAAAGCGCCTGCCTGGGTTCGAACCCACGATCTACAACACGTAAGTCGGGAGTGTTACTACTGAGCCACCTCTGCTGCCTTTTTTCGAGTATAACTTTTTATTGATTAATTTCAAAACCCGTATTTTTTTGTATATTTCGCTACTGGGTTTTTCCAACAGGAATTTCTCAGTAGAAGCCCGGGATTCGTGCCCGATTGATGGCAACAGGCTCCTATTATATGGGAGTTTTGAGATATAAGGTTTGGTTATAGGGCAAAATTGCTGGTTGGGAGAGACTGGTCAACTCTTTGCTGCCATGGCTTATTTTGATTAAAAAAAAACAATTCAAATATTAAAATATTTGAATTGTTTTTTTTTATCTTTTCATTACGGACGCTTTTAGCGTTCTGCATCGTTCTAACATGCATAATTTTTAACATGAATGATGTAACCAATACTTTGAAACCATATTATTGTGATTTAAAACAGTGTCCATGTAGTTTCTTGCCCGTTCTTCTCCATAGGTACCTACTACGCTTTGCAATGGGCAACTAGCTTCATCTTTTTGACTGACCAACCCTTGACAGTTCAAAAGTGCCTGTAATTGGTTTAGTTGAAATAAATAGTTTGAGTTTGAGTTTGAAAATAAAATAACTGGCGAAATGTGGGTGTACTAAAGGTACACCTCTGCCTAGCCCTTCGGGGATTACCGGCGTGATAACGTTATGTTATTTCCTAAGAAGCAAGTTCGATTTATTACTAAAATGTATTTATAATCTTCTTCATCCAATTAAAATCATTTTGCTGGAAGAGATCAGCCGATCGACTCTGTAAAAATCGTATCGTGAAAAGTTAGGTGAAGTGAGCTTAGACTGAGCCGTCAATAGTGTCAATCCCTAGCATTAGTTGGAATGAACGCTCACTCAACGCTCCCTTCACCTAAGTTTTCACGGTGAGATGGTTACAGAATCGCACTGCAGATGACATCATTATCAATATTTCTTATTCAGTTACAAACACTCTTCCTAATAAGTCTAACGGCTTAGCAACATAATTGTTAAATAGTTGGTCTTAACATTTTCTCTCTTCAAAATATGTACCTCAAGCTTTCAGTAACTACAACTTCTTCACCGCGTATAGTCAAAATAACACATTCACTTGGTTTTCAGTCAATATTTGGACTTATTAGTCAATTCCCACGAATTAACACGCCAGTACACGTCTCCTGTTGGGGAGGTCTGCAGATTGAAAGTACAGGAAATACTGTTAAGCATTTATTAGGAAGGTATAAAGGTTTATCTAAGAACAATGTGGAAAAAGGAGTCGATGAAAAAATATATGTCAACTCTTACGTAGACAGTTTTTCATCTAGCCAGTCTTAGTACATGGAGGTGATACGAGTTTATTACCTTCAACACAGTGGCCTATAGAAAAAGTGAAGATTCGCACTTTTCGGGCGAGTTAATTCGTGCGAATCGACGATAATGCACTGCCAATATTTGCACCAATAAAAAGAAAATAAAACAAGTCTTTTCCATTGTTACTTTTGAATTAGCCTATAGTTTGTTTCCTAATGCCTGTATTGATTTAATTAAAGTTTCATTTATCACGTTAAAAATCCATTTACCTTCAATCAACTTTCTTCACTACCTATGGGTCAACGACACAATCACTTTGTTGAAATTATGATCATTAAACAGCATCAAATATCGAACGCTACATTATATTCGTTTGCCACACTCTAAAACCCTCAAGTTACCAGAAATACTCGATAATAATCCTCTTCTATACCCCGATCACTGTGGCAAAGAGGTAGAGAAGGAGAATATTTAAAGAGGGATATTTCTTAGAATTTTCATCAGTGATTTGAGCGGCCACCTCAGCGGCTGAAACTTCATATTCAATGGCGTCTGGGTCGAATAAATCAAAATGCTGCGACGTCGAGTAAGCACTTCCGTCTTTTGAAAGCGACTTTCTGAGATTGCGCGCTTTATATTTCGCCTCTTATCTTTATGCTGTAGATATTTCACTCGATATTGCTCTGATGATTGATTGGTTTTTAAGTAATTATTCTGGAGCAGCCTTGGCCCAGTGGTAACGGACGCGACTTACGAATTTAAGGTCCCAGGTTCGAACCCAGAAAAGCGCTTTACTTTGTGAATTTCATCACCGCTGCTCTCAAAACGGTGAAGGAAACATCATGAGGAAACCGCCATGTCCTAAGATCAAAAAATTGAAGACATGTGATATCTACCAACCCGCATTGAGCCCGCGTGGTAGATCACAGCCCACTCCCTCTTACCGAGAGAATGTGTCCCAGCAGTGGGAACATTATTTGCTGATTATGCTTAGGTATGCTGTTCCGGCTGTTTATTTTTGCATCACTTATTGGATTTATTTCCAAAATGTGTCTTTGGAATCAATCGGTTGTGCATTGATTTTCCAAACTATGTTGGGGTCGGCTTACAGTATAACCGGATGCAGCTGAGTACTAGTATTTTACATGGAGCGACTTCCTCCGACCTCCATAACCCAGTTCCTGGATAACGCGATACCTCTTGATAAGATTAATTGTCAGACTTTTGAAGTGTAGGTGGTGGCATGAACAGCTGCGATATTTTCTAGAATAATACTAGAAATAAGCAATAATAGGAAACAGCCTGTTGCAATTTTCGGTTTAATGATTGAAAATACATTCTAGTCTACTGAAAATTATAATACCATTCTAGCATGACTTAAGGCTGAGTTTTCCAACGCTAGATAACTTTTATTCGAGGAATAAAATTGACGTTTGACAGTTTTTGTATGAAATAACTGTCAAAATTTCAAAATTATTCCTAGAATAAAGTTATCAGATAATTGAAAAATCAGCCCTTAGTAAACAAATACAAGTACATACGTCAATTGAATGTACCTTATAAATAATCTTATTAAAATTAACATACACGAACATTGTTGAAATTAACATAATGTTGACACATATCGTAAATTGAAATCTAAATAATACATTAAAAATAATTGTTTGGAAATGAACTACTTATGTATATGAAATTAGGCAGGTACTGTGACGACTGTTTCATTTCCGGGTGAAATTACATACATTTATAATATTTGTTTTCTAAAACACGACCCAAAAGGCGACTAGAGGTCACAAGAGGGCCTCAAGGTACATTTCTAGGTCGGGTATTCGCATGCGTTTTTAGGGTTTCTTAGTCAAAACATGATTGTGTTACTGTTCAATAACAGACTTTATTTAGTAATATGTATATCCGTATTAAGAAGAACCCAATTCGTTTCTAAATAATAATAATGCTTTTAGATACTGTAATACAATAATACTCACATTAATTATTGGAAGTAATTATATTTTGACCATATGACATACGTCCGCTTTCGATGCTAGCCCCGAGCAAATAGGCCGAGTCCACTCCCGCCTTCTCAACCGTCATGTCCAAACGTCATTTTTAAAAGTCGTGTTGCCAGTATATGAAATACAATGTCCCAATAATCGTCTAAGACAATTTAACGATTTATTAATATTATTTCAAAACCTAACAATACAAAAAACAGATAGGTATGAGACGCTTGACCTTCCAGCTTAGCAGTAAATTTATAAAAAATAAGCGGTATAATAATAGCAGAATCACTGATAGATGCATTTAATTAATGCGGAAGTAAACACGTGTTACGTTTTATCTAACATCTGGCTGTGCAAAAACTGTTTCAGACAAAAAATATTACGTCTAATTGTAACTTCTTTCCGATATTTCCTCAATTAGGTATCTACCTAATGTAAGTATTATTGATAATTCATCGTCTGTCTAGTTTTTCTCCCACTATGTTGGGGTCGGCTACCAATCTAACCGGATGCAGATAAATACTAGTATTTTACATTGAGTGTCTGCCTATCTGACTGCCGCACCCCACTTAGTAGTAGGTAACAAGATTCCCTTTGATATGACTGGTTCTCAGACTTCACAACATTCTTCTTCCTTCTTCTTCTTACGGAAGATTATTCACATACCACACCTCAGTGACTCATGCATGAGCCTTCAAAAGATCGGTGTAACCCCCTTTGTTCGAACAATGTGGCTGTAAGCGCCATTTAGATAACTGATAACCGAAAAATTATTAAAAGATGATTTCTAACAAAATATTCTTACAAAATCAAACATCACAACATCAAAATAAAAACTGATGGTCTACAAAACAATGCATAAACATAAATTTTAAAGTTCAATGCTAAATCATTTCGATTGATCGACATTGACATTTAAGGGTCAAACAAAGATTGCATACAGCCAAACATTATTAAAAAAAAATATATATTTCTGCACCCTTATTCTGAAACTCGCGTTCAACCACGTTTTAACATAATTTATGTCGTATCTCGTATCTTGTGTCGATTGCTTGCTTCTGGGGCATTTCAAGTGCGAGCCAGATGTCGCTACGGTCGCAACGGTAACACGATATCGGTCCGCGTGGATTCCAAACGAGATTTATTGGACAAACCGATAGTGTTCTATTAAAAATTCGATTTCTATTAGGGTTGTCAATATTTTGAAAGCAGGTGAGTTCATTTTGCGTGGAAATTGGAAGAAAAAACCAACTATGTATCTATTTGTCGCAAAGTTGAGTTTAGCATCTAACTGTTACGGCTGTACAAAACTTCAGAAATATTTGTTACGGAAAACCCTTTTTCATTATCACCTCATATTTTCACAATATCATCATGAATAGGGTAGTTTCCTGGGAAAAATAAAAATATTATAATTAGTCCGTCAGTTAGATTATCGAAAAATAATGGACATGTATTGTTTCTTTATCAATCAAACAAAAAATGACAAGGATAAAGTGCGTCAAAATTTGGGAGTGGGGGGTCGTGACGTCATGCCATGCTAAAAAGTGTAGCAAGGCGTGACGTCACGCGGAACTTTAACGGGCGATATCTTCATCATTTTTTATATAATTGACAAAAGAAAAAATACGGTTCCAATATTTTTTGATAATCTAACTGACGGACGAATTAGATTTTTTTAGGAAACTAGGCTATTACACTTAACGAATGTACTTGTACACCTAACCTTTCTCTCAAACATTTTACAACCCAATAACCCTTTTTCCAATCTGCTAGCCCTAATTTCTATTGCAAACTGCAATTTACGTTAACGCCGACACTAGTGTATGTGTAATTCAGAATCGGTGCGGGAAACGTATTGAATATGTAGCGAGGCATTTTTCTAACAAACGTGACATCCTGTGAAATTGCATTTTGCAAATGAATAATGTCTTTTGCACATTCGACTCAATACATTTTAAAATATCTGTTTTTGGTAACAGATTGTTCCAATCACAAAGTTGTCAGACAATGTATTGGTTTTTTAAATTAAAATACAGAGTGAAATAGGACGAAACAGTTATTTCGGCAAACACTGTAATTAACTTTTTAGTTTCTCCATTTGTCTTGCTAAGAGGGAAAATTTATTCAACTAGTTCGTTACGTGACTCGCGAAAGTTACTTCATTAAAACTTCGTTTTATCATTTAAGATTTAGTTTTAAAAATACAACTACGAACCGCAAAGTAAAAAAGGTTGAGGACTTGCCAACGAACACCTAAGTATATTTCACGACACAAAAATCTGAAAACTGTTCAAGTAGTCAGTCAACGTTCAAGTATCAAATAAACACAAAAGAAAACAATGGATCAATACCCACCCCAAGAAAAAGCTTCGTTAACCTGTTGTTATTTAATTAATAGAGGCTCTACATTGATTCCGTGGCATTGAACGTTCTATCATCGATATCCGATTCCAATAATCGAACGATACTCGTAAAACTTGTTTCTAAGTGAAGCCAAAGGAAAAAGCACCACTATTGGCCCAGTTTCACCGCCATTGCACACATTTGCCTCGCACTCGTTCTGTGATATATCGCGATATTTGTGATCGGGTCAGATCGGGCACAATCGGACCATTTCTATTGGCAACACCCTTGAACTTTGTCAAACTTGGTCGCAGGGATTGTGACGTCAGACAGCCAACCAGTTCTGGGTTCTTATCTCGAAAACTTGGCAAAATAACCGACCGTCGTTGTTGAATACTTCGAAGTATGACATCTGTTACAAATGATAATTTATCGTTTTCCAAAAGAAAGTTTTTGTTAAATACAAATTTGTTCATTGATAAACTCGTAATTGTAGCTGTATTGTCACATTTTCTCTTAAATGCCTACTGAAAGTTTTGCATAAGAAACTTAATATCCCAACTTCTTAATTAACCAGAATAAATAACAGAACTAACCTAGAAAAAGAATCATCTCCGAAGGTACTTTTCTCAAGTACCATCCCAAGTAAAGGAAAAACTATAACCATTCACCCAGTCATTGTCCCGCAAGAAAACAGTAGAAATAAACAAGTTTTTATATTTCAATATTGCTAACCTAACCATTTCAAAAGCCAACAAAAGCAGGGTTGCCACTAGCCATAATATAAATCCATTTACTATGTCAACCAACTTAAAGATAGATAGATACCAGTATAGAGGGACACATTAAATGCATTTTCACGTCTTGTACCTCTTTAGGTCCCTTTATACGAGAATCTTCAAAGTCGCTCCCATTCAGTCGGCAAATGGACTAATATCGTAACTTGAAACGACCGTCCCCTGACAACGTATAGTAAATCGTCATTTAGTCGTTTCGGCTGCTTAATGTGCCAAGTTTCAATTAAAAAGCCATAGCAGTGCCATATATGGGCCATTAGTTCTGATTATTAGCGAGGGTGTATTATGTGGAGTGGATAATTTTATTAAGGTAATGAAGGTGATATCTTCACTGTGTTGTTTTGCGTAGTAAGTTGAATGTAAAGGTATACGTATTAATTAAGAAAATTTAATTAATGATGTAGTTAACCTTTTAATGTACAATTAGTATCATAACCTATATGGACTTTGGAGCTTTGATATTTTGTTAGTTACTTCGGGAGATCATTACAGATTTATATTTTATAAAACCACTATTCTGCAATGTACTTACCTATTTTCTTATCTAAACTAATAGTGTGGAGAAAAGATTTGATATTTTTGTATGTTTCTTCGTTACGCTTTCACGCTAAAACGGCTGAACGGATTTGGATGATATTTGGCACATAGGTAGACCATGACCTGGAGTAGAACATAGGTACTTTTTATCCCGATATTCCCATGGAATCGAGACTTACGCGGGTGAAACCGCGAGGTACAGCTAGTCAATCAAAATTATGGTAACAAAAATAAAGTGATTGACAGGTACAAAGATCATTGATCAAAATTATAACGCTGTCGGCAATAAAGCATAAAACATTAATAATCTTCTGAGCAAACACGTGTCAAATAAATGTACAATCAGCGACAAAAAATTACTTATATTTAATGACAAGTATGATCTTCATAACTTGTGCCGCGTACAACTTTTCTTCCGACTTTGTCGAAAATTATATTGAAGTGGGAAAGTTGATATTATTTTATTGGTTTCGAGTTAGATAAGGATTATGTCTCTTTCAAAAACAAACTTTGCTATGATAGACCGTTAAGTAAATTATTAGCTAGGTGGGTAGGTATGTAGTTTTTGAAGCGTTTAATTAATACTTATGTTTAATGAATAAATTGGCATTTGCTAAATTCTGATGTAAATATGTACTTGCGCAATTTTAAGTGCATTAAGTAACAGTTTAACCACAAAACCACTGATTACTCTACGTCCACTAATGGCATCAAACTAACATGTGTGAAACATTATAAACTAAAATACAAAGGTCAGTAATGTACCAATAAAGTACCCACATCAAATCTAATTTTGCGAAAATAATTTTCAATGTAACTCAGGGCATGATGTTAGTAAATAATAAAGCATAAAACAAAGCCTGTTCACGACCTCGTGGTTCGGTCGTGAGAGCCATCGTCCGAGCTAGTTCACAAGATAGACTAATTCCATCTCTGTCTATATTATTAAATAAAAGAGAGATGGAAAATAAGATGATCATCGATTGTGAGGGTAACACTGCGCAGATTGCTATCTCTGAAAAGCACTGACCGTAGCTGTATAGAAAACAATAAATTTCAGAGAAGTCACGTCTTTATAATGATAAATATTGAGTCATTAAAATGATTAAGCCGCATTGTTATTTATCTAATAGGAAGATTTAGTTACTGAAGATATTCTCCGCCAATTAACCTTCAAGCTACGAACTATCATAAATAAATGTTTGTAATTACCGCAAAGTTGTAACATATAAGCAACATACGCGTTCTTGACCAAACAACTGGGCACGCGGACATTACACCGAAGGAGTGGAGATCATAGAGTCCTGTCTCGACGTCGTCCGAAGAGAAGCGGAGGGTTGCGACTGTCTACAAGGTTTCCAAATATCGCACTCGCTCGGCGGCGGCACCGGCTCCGGTCTCGGCACGGTCCTTATCAACAGAATACGCGAAGAGTATCCTGACCGAATCATCCTTTCATTCTCTGTATTTGCGAGCCCCAGGGTCTCAGACTGCGTAGTGGAGCCATACAACACGACACTGGCGGTGAACCAGCTAGTTGGTATGTATGTCTTATGTCTTCAAAAACAAACACAAAAAGTATAAATCTCAAGGTTTCATAGTATTTCAATCAAACTCACATTCAAGATAACACTTCATTACACAAATACTTAACTTTGTGTCTGATTGAAATGCGAGCAGAATGTCAAGCAACCAACTTTCTATATTTGCTACTCTAGTAATAGCGACTACACATGCAAAGTCAATCTGTCCCTAACAGTATTCATGCAATAAAAAGGCTCGTTGACAGTCAAATAAAACGAGAATATCTAGTAGATAAAAATCTTGGAATAAGTTGGGAATGGTCGTAAAATATCAATATGCGTAAGGAATACTTTCCTAGGGAAGTTGGAAACATGGGAACAAGACGACAATATAAAGGGGAATAAATACCGCGTTAGCTCATAAATCATTTGCGAACATGTTACACTCGACGACAAACACAGTTTCTTATATATTTCATTGTTGCCTTTGCGATTACGAAACTCGCATAAAAATGGTAAGAAACACGGAACGACTTTTAGTCACCGAAATGTGATACAATAGGATAACTGTATAAGAGAATATCTAGCTAAGTTTTATTTTATTACAAAAGTTAGTACCTACAATCTCAAGTATTTGATGGTGTCTCAAGTCCAATAAGACGAAATTTAGAGTCTAGAAGCTGCGGAAAGGCGGGACGCAAGCTCTTAAATCGCACAAAATGTTAATCCATGAAGAGAAGGGGAAGGAGGTTCCCCCTACTTACTTGGAAAGAGGGAAATTAAAGTCCACATATCCGCTATGCAAAAATACCTCGGCTCCCAAAGGAAAAGTTTTTGAAAATAATTTAAGCAATTCAGGTGAAGAGATGAGAATTGTTGTAAATCAAATACATGTTATCAAAGTCTTTGAAATGCATATTTGGAAGCATTACAGAATACAAAATTCACTACAGAGAAGCGAAATATTTTTGGTCAAGATATAATTTATAAACACCTTCGTCGCATTTGAATATAGCAGAAAAAAACAAACTTCCTTTAACGTCGCGGCGCAAACTTTTATGAGTTAACTTTTCAAATATAAGAATATAATAAAAAATCCGAACTTTTATTGGATTCATGGATACTAATATGAAATGATCAAATAAAAAACTTGATACGATATAAAATCGAGCTCTACAAAATCAAGTAAAGCCGACATTAGCTCTCTGAGTAATACTGTGCTCTGCACTATTTTATGTCTGCTGCCAGCCAAGTGAATTTCATTAAAATGGCAAATATTGCATGAAATTTCTGCTACACTGCATTTTAACGTTGTAGCATTTAGGAGAAAATTATGTCAAAGAACTACTGGAAGTTGGTTACGAATGTAACAAAGACTTTCAGCTAATGTCCCTAGGAGAACAATTTGGAGAGAAATATATTTTGAGAGGACATAAATAATAGGATTAGGTTCCTACATTTGTGTCCTCTAAAATTATATTTTTCATTGTCTATCTCGTTGGTCTTGCGATAGCCCGTAGTGTAATGTGGTTGTAGTAGATCAGCTCTTCCCCTTTAAAAACATTGTAGCATTGAACTTGTTATGTACGTAAAACGATCTTACCTATAAGCTTAACACCGCACTCCAAAAGGAAAACCCTGAAACAAAGAAAGGAAACCTTAATTTCGTTGTTCTAAGTTGCTCCACCATTTTCCAAGTTCTAAGTTTGTCTACCATATTTCATGAAACTACAGAAAATGAACCCGTATACTTTCAACGGCCTAGCCGACTGAACTTTGTCAATTCCGTGGCACTATTACACGCGGCATGAAAACGGCTTTCAGCCAATAACACCCACTAATGAAAGTGAGCAAGAAATGGTCGCACTATCTTATGTTACAGGTATGTACGATTACATGGTGCTATTACCTACACTTTATAGTGAAGAGCTTTGTGGCATTTTCTTTTATTACTAGGTTTATAATGGTAGCGGGAAAAGACTGTCGACTTTCCTGGTGCAAGTAATAGTGTAATATACTGGAACATTAGTTTTGAGAAAAATGTTGGTAAATGAAAAACTGATTTATTATCACATACCTTATAGGTACCTACACAAACGCATGGCTAGAAAGATAAATTAAACCATTAAAAAAATAAGAAGGCAAGGCCAAAAAAACTACGGCATAAATTAATTAATGTCTTATATTAAAATATAAGTCGATAATTAATTTATGCCGTATTTACGCAAATATTGATATATTCCCACGGGAAATTAAAGAACAATAATAAGAAACAAGAAAACCAAATTAGACAAAGTAATCCCCAAGATGCTCAAACAACTTTATTGTTTCATAAACGAAACAGATCGAAGAAGCAGCCTCAGGGATATTCGTAACAATTTGCAAGTACGTGGAACTTCCTAACTTATTGGATCAAACTAACGTTCGCAAGGACAAACTTTCTCGTATAGTTTATCTCGTAATATCTCATAATCATTCCTAATCCGATAAGTCACTTTATTCCTTATTCGGCCAATATTTTCTTCTTTGGAAGAGAAACGATCAAGATCAATCTTGTCTAATTTGGCTCTCATTTCTTTCTGTCTGGGGTAATACCATCTCTATTAGCTAACTGATCAATTTATGAAAGCTATCGCTTCGAATCGTGAGCTAATTTTTCAGCTGTAATGGGTGAGAGCAGTTTTATTTCTTCATTTCCCCCTTGTGTATCGTGTTATTAGTTTATATTAGTAGTTTTCTCTACTTAAGGCAAGGTAAACCGATAATAAAATGTTGTGTCTTGGATATTTGTATAAAATAAGATTTAGCATATCGTCGCTCTAGATGTGACACCTCGTAAATGCGAACCTGTCAATTTTCCAGGAAAGACAAAAAACTGTTTTGGTAAATTTTATGTATATTGCATGCTTTTGGTTATTTTATTTTATTTATTTATTTTATTTTAAAGAAAGCTTACAGACTAATAAAAGAAAAGAAAATAATATAAAATTAAATAAAATACCGTATGTATTCTTGTATGCACATAAAAATCACATTGGCATGCTTGGTGTCTATTAAACTTACAAAGTCCTTTTTTCCACCTTTTTTTTTTTTTGAGGATGGGAATCATCAAATGACCCCTCCCGCTCTGGGTGGACCAGAAGGGAGTGTCAGACTCTTACTGACTAAAACCCACCCGTGTTCCTTCCTTAGCCCTTTATGTACCAGGGCAGCGGTAACCCTTTCAGACGATCCCGCTACCCCGGCAGAACAAGGTCCTACCTTACTAAGTGCTTCAGTCTTGTTACGAGGTGTCACTAAAAGTCAGTTTTTAAGTGAAGTAAACCTCCTGTACATACAAGGTATCACCAGAAAGATGGAAAATTGCGTTATGGACGATTTCGCATCAAAATGTGAAATTGACCAATAATTGCAGTTACCAGGTATCACATCTAGAGCGACGATACGTATATCATGTTAGTCAGTATTTTTAAAACCCTGTTTTTCATTCAACATAACTCTCTTCCTTACAGAAAAGGTGTCTAACATTCCATTTCTACAAAAACAAACATTTTTGTATCTGGCTGAATAGCTTCCGACGCCATCCTTTGACGATGTTTCCTTTGATTCTGGATCCTCAACCACTCGCACGACTCCCTGTATCAAAACGGCCACCGCGGTAAGCCCTCAAAGAAGTGACTCGTCAAAAGGCATTGGTATAAATCTTTCGCGTTGACATTATTTCAACAAATTCGATGAAATGTGTTCCTTTCAACGAACCAGCCTGATTTTCATTGAAGATATATATGTGCTATGTATATTAAAATATAGTTTATTTGGGAGTTTTGTCAGAAACCACGATAAATTCAACAATTAACGTACAAACATGTTCAAGAGATTTGAACATCTGAACTTATTTTACTTTTAAAATATGAAAGTTTTGCCTTTAGAATATTCGACAGATTTGAAGATAAAACCGAGAATCGAGTGACCTGAGAAGAATAAAATGACTTGGACCTTGTCGATATTATACAGAAATAACAAGTGATCCACTAGAATTGTTATATTGAAAATATGTCTTGAATTTTGAAGAAAAGTACTTTAAGATAATGAACAGAAAAATACCACTGTAACTTTAGTACTAAATGTAAATTAATGAAGACACAGAACAACATAAGTTAGTAACAAAGAACTCTGAAGAGATAAAGAAAAAGAGCGTGAATTTAAAAATGGTTAAGTAACAAAAACAAAGTAAAAATAAGAAAATACTGCATCTTATATTACACAAGGCACGGTTTTTAGCCAAGACACACCTGTTTGTTGAAGAACTCATAAATAAAGTGGAAACAGCTAAACTTGCTCAAACATTTTCAGGAGAATCCGCAAAAACCGCGTATTTTACGAATGATAGTGCTTTTGAGAAGAATACTGCTGCAAGTGATGTTGGTAAACGTACTGCGGAAGACGGGTTTTTGGGCAAGCTAAAACTGTTTTTAAAAATCTTGAAGAAACAAACACTGTCTTAGTTTTTAGTTATTTTTGAGTGCTTGCGTAAGGTTTAACTGTTGTGGGTCAAAGTCTGATTGTGATGTTACAGATGCCGAGAGAATTTGACAGTTTCGGGTAGCTTGATATGCTGACATCAAGCTACCCGAAACTGTCAAATTTTCCCAATCAACCTTGAACCTAATGCTTTAGCGATAAAGTTGAAAATCTATTAAATAAATTTGAGATTTGACTGTAGTAGCTTGATGTGCTGCCATCTGTACCGTAGTCTTAAAGTAGTTTCAGTTATGAAGACCCATTTTCAGTAATAATAACCATACTCATAGCTTATTAATAAAACAATGTAACAAACCACCCTTTGTCAAATAAACCTTCATAGCTATAATTAAGTACTCTCTACCGGTCTAACAATTAATTAGGTTCAACCTTTATTAAGGCATTAGCGACGTTAACACTTGAATAAAATTATAATTACGTAGAAAATTATGGACGAGCCAAACGTTTTATAACAAATTGTAATGCGAGCAAGTATTAACAAATTTGAAAACTAGATGAGAATGTAAATAAAGTTTTTATTAGAAAACAATGAAGAAAAATATAAGATATTGAAGAGGTAATTGAACCTAAACAAAGATAAAAGGAATTAATTGTTGGTACATTTTAACACGGCATCCCTCTTTGTCATCTACACAAAGCTCTGAAAAGTAAAAAAAACGGGTGGATGAAAAGGAAGACATACAGCGTTTTTAATAAAAAAAAGGGTCAAATTCCATCAACCTCTAGATGACGTTCACCAGAGGGGCAATTCTCGTAATTTTAAGAACGTTCACAGTCTGATCTCAGTCTCGATCTGTCAAAATACGACGAATGTCCCTACATTTTGACAAATTTTTGACATTTGTTTGTCGCCGAGATGAGACTGCGACTAGATTTTGAACGTTTTAAATTACGAGAATTGACCACCAGATCCTACTCACAATACGTGGAAGTAAGTAAAAAATTCTTTTTGTTAGGCACCTACCATCCGGCACCCTAATTGCGTAACACACTTCATAGTCAACATGAATAATCTGAATCATTTTGTAAGATATTGCCAATTCATTGCTTTATAATGTTCGAAAAATTTGTCTACTTAGCAATTTAAATAACGCAATGAATGTTGTTGAACTATCCGTGGGTATTAGCCATCCAATTCAAATGTATTTCCTATACAAGGTCAAATTAAATTGGCTAGCAAAACTCTACAAACGTGATGGCTATCGATATCTAAACACGATAAAATAAAAATAACAAAGATTTGATGTTTTTTTTTTTGAGGGTCGACGACCGCTGCTCTGGAACTTTTGTTTATTGAAGTATGACTTGAGAAAATCTGTTACCATTAGTTTTATCGTATTTATATATCAACACCATTCACGTCTGTGAAGTTTACACACAAATAAACTATTTTTTAACTGTTATTTCAAGTGACTACACTAACTGCGTTTGATGACCATGCGCGGTCATAAAAAAAAACAACACTTTAATTTCTTTTTTGTTTTATATATTTAGATATCGATACGCATTACGTCTGAAGAGTTTCGCTGGCTAATTTAATTTGACCCTGTATATACCATATCAAACGACAGATTTTGTATACAAAAGCAAAATGTGCTGTAATAATATTTTATTTCTGTGATAAATTCCGCAAGCTCGCACTTCTGAATCCGTAGGAGTTAATCTTTTCCACGCAGTCACCTCTGTGTGGTACTTAACGATGTACTGTAGGGACTTCACAGAAAATCTATTGAACGTCTATTTTCCTTCGTTTGATATAGTACTCTGTATATAAAAGGTGGAACGTGGGTGTTAGAAGAATGATATTCCATACTAATGATGTTTGGGGAGAGTACGCATTTGAAAGGAGCTAAAAATACCGCAAAGGTGACGTGTTTTTGTAGTCATGACGATAAAGAATAAACTTTTTTCCTCCTAAAACACAATTTAATGGAAGCCTGCATTGTGTTATGCTGTAAAGTGGTATAATGCTCCATAAACATGTGCGTCATCCAAAATAAGCCTACATTCATTAAGTTCTATAAAAAAACAGCAATTTCCATCAAACTTTTATCATTATCGCGAACGACATACCATGTAATTATTTCAGTGAAAATGTCGTCTGTTGCCTTGAATAAAGAGCTTTCATGGTACTGCTCTAAAAAACGTATTCTGCCAAAATAAAAGAACTTTATTTATGAGTACAGCTCTCAACAAAAACGATGCAAGCAGTCCCCATACCAGTTAATCTTTTTAATGCAATCGTGCCATCTAATACTTGTACCATGCAAGCGAAAATTTGCTGCAATTTTTTACTTAAACAAAAGAGCGCAATTTCCATTGCCAGTTCTCTCCACTACGTTTTCAAGAAGCACCGTCTAAACGCTGCGGTGGATGTTAATCTCTTCCGTCCGATCGCTCTTTTCAGGGTTAATGGTGTGCGAGAGTCTTCGGTGTGAATTGCGATTACGAAAGATACTCACGTTCCAACGCTGTCCCTTGAGTTTGCGTCTTAACTCCAGACTTTCTTTATTAGCAAAGTGAAAAAAATATATAATTTCTTTCCGTCCTGTTATATACTACAACTTTATCTTACTAAAGGAAAATAACTTGGACGGTCCTGACAGAATTTCAATCAAGCGAGAGTAGCTACTTTACTTGTGTACAGCAAAAAATATTGGAGACATATTTTCTCTGGAGATTTGTCAGAAACGATCATAATTTATTATGTGCTCAAGTTCAGGCCGCGTAAATAATAACTGAGTGGTTTTTTTTTTTCATAGTTTTTTTTTAATATAAAGCTCCGCATGATATTTTCGTCATATAGAAAGAAACTGTGGGTGGACTGTGTGAAAGATAATATAGCTAGAAAGGGATGACGACTAAAAAAGAAATATGGAAGAAAAAGACATATTGCGTCGACCCCAAATAAATTGGAATAAGAGCAAGAGATTGCTGATGATGATTTACGAGTATATCCTATGAGAGAAACCTTTAAGTAGTTAAGATTAATTAATTCAGGTTAGCACTTCATAAAGACAATCAAATCCAATTCAGAACCTATTAGTACAAAATTATAAACGAATAAAAACACCACAACAATTAACTATCAGCCCCTATACAGCATATTGCACCACCACTTAAAACTAAAACTAATAATAACAACAACATGAAAATAAACTTCAAATAACATGAAAACAAACCGACTACAATCCCCAAGCTTTCAAGACGTTCCGTTGATAATAATGAACTCTGTACGAACATTTCAAAACTAAACAACGCGAAACAGCGGAAGCTAGAAGAAACAATGTTGCTATGCCATGATATTATATTATCGCGAGGCAAGAACCAAGCTCCGTTGACCACACGCTATGTCGAGTGACAAATTAAATGAATTTACGGGCAACAGACTTAGGCTGCAAACATATGTTATGCTCTCTGCTGCGATGTTAATACAATATACATGAGTCAGCTTTCTGAGGTCGCTACGTTTCATCGTGATAGGTTTAGTCTTGATCTCCTTGAATTTATCGGTGCTTGCTGTAGGTTATTAACGGTTAAAATGTGAGCTTTTGTGGGGAGAGAAATACGTAGTATCGTATGAGGATAGAGGACGAATTACGGTCACGTAGAAGGTATCTATAAAAGCACTTGCTTCTGTTCGTGGTTTCGCTCGTATTCTGGGAAAAAATACTTAAATGAACCGAATAAATCCTACTAAACGCGAAAGTTTGGATGGATGGATGGATGTTGGTTACTATTTCACGCAAAACCTACTGAACGGATTTGGATGAAATTTGACACACAGATAGTTTTTAACCAGGATTAACACATACATATACTACTTTTTATCCCGACATTCCCACGGAATCGAAACTTACGATTAAGTATCGGGGCGCAGCTAGTAGTATTTTATATTTTAAATCAAGACATAATTTATCTGTGACCCAAATCATCTATATCTGTTCGCCATTTGTATTTGCATGATCGAGTTATAAACACCTTCGTTAAGTTCGCACTTAAAATATTATCCAAGAATTAGAGATGTCAGATAAGGACGGAAATTCAGAATCCCTTCGCGACGATCTTCAAGGCTTAGATTAAAACACACCAGTGTATAATTATAGGCCTATCAGCTAACATTTCAGATGTACTTATCACTGATTGCGATATAAACTTTGTTTCGAAACTTTGTACCAAGCTAATAAGTTCCAATTGTCTCATCGTTAGGGCCAGGTCAAGGTGTGCCATCTGAACAAAATCTAACCAATAAACAATTTAAGTTACAACTTAGGTGACTAACGATGATTGCCTGACTAAGTCACATTTACAGACACTTAAGCTCTTTGTAAAATTCTTTTATGTGACAAGCTTTTATGTAACAAGAAATAGGTCTTAAAATGAGCTTGCAAAACCTTTTTCTTTGAGTTTAAGTAAAGGACTAAAGGACTTTGATAATGATCACGCTTTCCATCATAATTAATATTGTACGGTCAGAAACTAAAGTGTTGCTGTAACAAAAATCTAAATTGATACAAAATTAATCGATACCTACACCTACATTGCTTTTCGTGATTATGATGAATAATTATGTATTACCTATGTAATAATCGTCCAGAATATTGTGTTATTTCATTTCCTTATAATGTCTAACACCTGAGAGGTAATTTAATTCTCGTTATTTTAGGAACTGTTTCCTGATCTGTCTCAACCGGTTAAAAATACCTCAGATGGGCAATTCTCGTAATTTAAAGAACGTTCACAGTCTGATCTGGATCTGAATCTGTCAAAAATACGTCTAATTTCCCTAAATTTTTCACAAGTTTTTGACTTGCTTGGCTGGTTGTCGCTGAGAAGAGATTGCGACTTGATTTTTAACGTTTTTAATAACGAGAATTGGTCTTCTGCTCAAACTTTTATTTTTGAACACAAAGCCACCAAATTCTTTGTTATTCATCGTTATTTATTGAACGACATCGAAATAATTTCCATCTGTATCAATAATTGAATAAAATCCAATACAAATAAATGCCAACTCCCTCAACAAGTGCCCCTTGACCATACGTACGGTGACCACAACTTGTTCATGTAATAAATACTTACCACTTTTTGACATGCAAATGTGCCGGTTGTCTGCCCCACGTTTTATGAATGTCGCCGCTATCGCTTACAGGGTTAGCGACGACGAAATATTATGACTGCACTGCGACTTAACTGGTGAAGACGTTTATGTGAATGGAGGATTTTAGAAATGGTTCTGTTGAAGTTGATACTTCAGGGTTTATAAAAGATGTTTTGGCAGGAGGTGAGTATAGAAAGCTTCACAGTCTACACAGGTACATAGTAAATAGTATGCAGGGTGTTTGGTAGAAGGACCGACACAATTTTCTTAGGGATAGGGAGTGACATATTATCCTGACTTTCACCGATAACACCTGTCTTTAGTGTTACGTAATTGAGCTAATAAACATGTTTATTTTTAGTCACCCGAAATATCGTCACACCTTTTTTGTTTGTAGTTGTATCTACTCGTAATAGAGCGCAATAATTTTTGATATTAACTGTATTGTACATTTATGTAGGAACAATTGGTTCTAGAAAATTACTTAGGTGCTTCCAAAGTAGTTAAATTGTGTAAGGAAGGAAAAAATTATACTACATAATAACAAATTTAAAATATTAAAATTAAATTATTTACATAATAAAAATGAAAAATAAAACATTTTTGTGCTAGCACATGACATTCCCAATCCCTCAAAAAATGTTGTCGATCCTTCTACCAAACACCCTGTATATAATAAGGTGTATATGATAAAGAATATTCTATCTATCTATAGATAGGAACCAGATAGGTATAGTTATAACCATGGCTTTTAATTATCAGCAGATACTTTAATCCCGTTGGAGGGTTCCCATTTAAAAAGGTCGTGAGAAATAATATCAAGAGTTGACAACGATAAATTGCTATCACCATTCACCAATTGCCAAGCGCGGTGACTGTGACAATTTTCTCACACTTTATAGCACTGTAAGTATATCAAAATGCAGCATGCTATCAATAAAACTCACTCACAAACAGCACTCTCTATCAAAAAGCAATCCCTTTCAATGATATTTCCCACTCTATACAGATACGACGAACAACAAACAGATGACAAAAGCAGAAACTATGTATAACATGAAGTCTGTCAATCATACACCAACCCTACTTCACCAATGAAAATGCTGACGACATGCTCCCGAGTTTACGGCTATCCCAAATTTACAACAAAATAAACCATGACTGTGAACAAATCGACGCGGTCCGACGTAGATGACATTTCTGACAGGCACTTTGTAATGGGATTGCGTAAACGAAATCGCGTCGGAAAAAAACTTGAGCGAATTGAAAAAACAAGCTTTGGCTGACACTTTCCGTATTAGTTTTCGTGACGTCTAGACCTGTCTTGTTATTTCGCTTTTTGGCTCAAATTGTAGCCTAGGATTCGATTATAACTGTCAACCTTCATAAACGGAACGTGTTTTGTATTTCTAGAAACAATTTGAAACGAGTTTGTTTGAAGGACAATAGACACACTAGTTTTGTGCAAAATATCCTCCTCGGTGATTTGTAGAAGTCGACTACAACCTTTGCTAGTCCAGGTATAAACCGTGATTTATGTAATATTTCAGGACATAATAATATGGTACTCGATCTGGTTGCTACTTTATCTAAATACGATCAGCCGTTAAAGGATGACCATGTCAAACAAATCATAAATTCATTAGCGGACAGACAAAGCACAGCCTGAACCAATGAGTCTTGAAGCAAAAAATGTTGTACCAGAGTTCCTTATATTTATAACGAAGGTGAGCACTAAGGAATGATTTTTGAAAATTCATACCATAAAGCATATGGGATGAATTTCTTTTCTGTATGGGCGGCATGTATGTGATGTATTTCTCATCGACAAAAATTTACGAAATTCGAGACTTTAAACTTTTGTCGGTAGGAAATCCCATCGGGCACACGGTTTGTTAGCCTATTCCCACTGCTGGGATACAGACCTCCTCTCTGTGAGAGGGAGTGAGCCGTAATCCACCACGCGGGCTCAGTGCGGGTTATATAGATAATGTATAGATAAAATAAACAAGACCCTATCAAAGCAGTGAACTTCTAGACAAAACAAGCGAAAACGATCTCGGCAAAACAGCGAGTAAATTCAAGTTATTTCGTTGCAATTTATATGGCGACAGCCAATTAGTATCTGTTTCGAAATACGCAACAACTTGCTAACTGGCGAGATTCTTCACGACTTTGTCAACAATTCCGCTGAGTTTGGAAACTTGAGTGCGTATCAGAAACACTCATTATTCGTCAGGTGAAATGGATGGCGGAATTTTGGACACGGATAATGATGCAAAGCTTTCAAAAATCCTGGCAAAAGTAGGTTCAGATGCTTTGAAGAAATAGAGCTTTAAAATTTTTGACGAGAGAAAATCAGCTTAAATTTTTGATAAAGAACAAACAGCGTAAGAAATGTTCTAATGGAATTCTTATCCAAAGGCTTTACACATTAGGCCAATCGTTTTGACCCACAAAAACCGCCTCACTGACACTTAAAGTGGCCAAAAACTTAATTGCAAATCGTCTGATTTGACGAGGGGCTTCTCAATTTTACTCAAATCGGCCGTTCATCAAGTCAAAACCTCTATCTAAATTGGCATTTCATCAGCGTAGAAGCACCGCAGAGCCGTCACAAGAGATAAAATAGATAAATCAATTGATTGACATAATATCCGAAAGACGAAGGGGCCTTTAATCAATGGGCGAGAGAAGAAAAGAGCACCAAGCCGATTAACTCCGGAGGTCAGATTGGAGGGAAATGATTAAATGCGGAATTAGCGGCGATAAGGAAGTGGTAGGCGTCGGTTGATCGGCGGATACCAAGTTTATCAACTTCGGATTTTTCTATTGAACGTTTAATACTCTTTTTAGTAGAAATTCCTATTACTAACTTACCTAACAGATATACAGGGTAGCAGGGACATCGACACCCAAACTGTAACCATGGATGGATTCAGCACATGATATTAAACCCCACAGCGCCGAAATTGTTCGTCGGTTATCAAAAAAAAAATCTTCTGTTTCATAGAAAAGTGCAATACCTACGCGGTCAAAATGTACGGAACAGCAATTTTTTTTTTAATAACCGACGAGTTTGCGCGTCGATGTCTGCCGCCCTGTATAAAAATGCCGATATTATCGAATGAGTACGTAGATTAACAGATCATAAAATTAACATAATTAAGTGTAAGGATAGCTAGTTTTTATCATAATGTTAAATTTAAGGAAATAAAAACAAGAACTGACACATTATTTGTAGATAGAAAAACCGGATTACATCAAATTAAAGCAATAGTATTTGCATAGATTTCAATAATTTATACGAACGGCAATTTCGTACCTCTAAATTCGTATCTATATTAAGTAAGTATATTCCATAGGGAGAAATTGTTATTACCAATCGTACACCACTAAGTCCCTTCTGATTCTCAAAGAAGTTGAACGAGATAACGGTCGACAAAGGGAAAACTTACTAAAATTGATATCTCTGCCAATAGGATTAGGTACTTCTACAGCTATTACATGTTAATACCTCGTCTGTTTACTTTGAAGTCCTTTAATAAAATCTCTTTGAAAGATAGTTATTATCTTATTTACTTTGAGGTAATCTGTTTTTGGATTGCATGAACGAACATTAAGATAAAATTTTGGTTCAATTTAAAATGTAAAAGGTTTCTTTGTGAAACACAATTAAAGATTAAACTTTGCGGATTAAAATTAAAAGCAAATATATGGAATTGATTAAAAAAACAATACAGTTTTATAAATAACACTGAAAAACACAATAACGCTACGTGTCACAGAAACTAATCCATTTCGAAGCTAAACAATATTCCGAATATCCACGTGAAAACTATTGAAAGTATTAAAATTCAATTTACCGTCGACACTCATTTGTACAGAGTCCATATTCAACATGATTCAGTATGTGTAGTGGAAAAATAATCAACCGTCCACCCGAACTTCATTGGCAAACAATTCGCCTGTGCTCGAGAGCGTTACCGACACTCGGGGGTAAAAAAATTGGCAATAGGCTAGGCGACATCGCACGCACGGAAAACACGACGGTAGCTTCCATTCGCACGCAAAA
Source organism: Apamea epomidion (assembly GCA_947507525.1). NCBI lineage: Eukaryota > Metazoa > Arthropoda > Insecta > Lepidoptera > Noctuidae > Apamea > Apamea epomidion. Next base: position 13,827,522 of record OX382237.1, read on the forward strand.
TAAAACCCACCATCCCCATCCGACATCAATGCGCAGTACCATACGCTACCCTATACACTTACGGACAAATTACAATACACACGCTCCGAATATTCGACGTTATTGCGTAAACTCGTCCCACATTGTTCGCCGTAACGTAGTTTCGACCGTCCGTGTCGCTCGTAAATCATGAAGGTAATTTAAATTTTGTCATTAGAGCTAAACTTATGTTATTTTGCACCGAAACGTGCACCTGTGGTGGGAGATAACATGAAGCATAAATCAAAATAATGGCATATGAAAAGGAAGTTTGTTGCAGTCAGCAGCACAAATCTGTGGTAAAAATGAAATGCAGGTATTAGTTACAAAATACCCAAATTCAATTTGACGCAAAAGAGCTAGTTTTATTTGCATGTAAACAGGAGGGCTGTGTTTAATCGCTTCATTTAACGGTGTTCCCGTGAGCGTGGCCGCGAGTGTACAATACATGCGGGTTGGGTGCGCTGCGTTTTATAGCCAAGCCATGTATCAAAGTTTCGCGAGCGGTCTGAATATCTACCAAGAGTCGGGAACTCCCGTCGACAATACACGACCAGACTTTACGGCGAAAATTCGCAAACTTTGTTTAAAATTAGTTTGTGTATACCTTTCTAGTGGGTCGTTACAGGAAGACACGATTGTACTCGGAGCTCGGTAACGTTGGCTTAGAACAACGAGATTTTGTTCTTGAGCGAAATGTCGGCGATACCATCTTTTCTTAGTACAAGCGACGTTATAAACCTAATCTGAGAGCAGAAATATGAAAAACCATATAATAAAAGTCCGCTACCGTTACAATATAAGCAACAGCTTTGTTGTAGTCCTTTGTTATGAAATAAGAAGACATCGCCAGCTAGGTTGACGGTAACCAGAAAATATTGCATAAATAAATTAAAATTTAAAAATAAATTTAAAAATTTTTTTTTTTTATTTAAATAACTAGGCCATGGTCTAGTCAATCTAGTCTAGTCTATCTTACAAAACCAAGCTTAACTTGATAAGAAACGCAAAGTTGAGCTTTGTTTAAAAAAAAAGAAAAAAAATTCCATAGACGGTACACGTGTCCCTGACCGTTCAAATTAATTTGACAGAAAGTCCTAGTAATAATAACTATTGTAAAGCACGTTAATCCTGATAAGACAAGTTGGATCTAATTAAAAAGAACCCCGGTCTTGTTCTTCAAAATATTAAATGAAACAGAAGTTACGAAGTCTGATACAATTTAGTTTGATACAAGGCAATATAGCTGTTATTTCAGGAGAAATAAAATCCAGGCTGCGTAAGGACCAAGTAGGCATTGTAAGCTGCCAGGACCAGTATCCGAGAGAACGCCAGCGGAAAGGCAAGCGCTTAAAGCGATGTAGCCATAATTTGAGACGTTTCATCAGAATTACTGAGCCCGCTCGAGGTAATCTTCATAAAACTTCATTTTAGTCAAGCGAATGCAAATTATATACCTTTGTGGGTGTAGGGCGAAAAAGTTCTATGCTAACTTACCTAGTTTCCATGATAGTATATCTACCTACGCCTCTCCTTTCCCAAAACTTTTCTATAAGTTAAAAGCTTAATATTTTTTACGTTCCCGAATATGTTCGGAGTTTTACAAAAGTTTGATAGGTAAAGGAAGAAATTTATTTACCTTCGTGTAACGAATAACGATGTCTTTAAGCCGCCAAACATTACAAAAATCAGAAACACGGATAATGAGGTTTTACACAATTTATGTTAAAAGTTTGTTAAGAGAACAATATAATTTTTTTTTTGGTTTTCAATACGATTCACAATATAATCAACCTATAACGAGGCCTCCTCTCTGTGAATGGGAGTGGGCCCTAATCCACCACGCGGGCCCAGTGTGGGTTGGTAGATGGTACATGTCTTCGATTTTTTTGGTTCTAGGACATGCGATGTTTTCCTTCACCGTGTAGAAAGCAGTTCAATAGGATTGCTTTTAAAGATTTACATTTATTGAGACCATCAATATAGATTCTAAATTGTTCCATAATATAAAAAAGCTTTAATCAACCTATTAATGTTTGATCAGTCAAATAGAATTGGTTCTTTCAACTCGGATGAAACGATAACCGAAATAATCATATCATTTTCTTGAAAAGAAGCTCGAAAATCATTCAAAGAGTAAATCTAAAAACAATTCACGTCAAACACGATTCCAGTTTTCCCCGAGTATATCGTAAAGCCACAAAATGAGATTACCAAACGTTTCAACGTACACTCGGATACGTTGGCCAGTTTTACGATTACGACTGTTGCACTAAATAAAACCGTAATGCGATTTGCCATCTATCAGAAACCAAATACACTGTATGCCAACACCATAAGGTAGAAATTTATTTAAACTTTTTATTTGCTAGTGTAAAATAGTAAGAACCGAGCTAGTAATAAAAAACGCATTTTCCGAACAGGCATAAACTAGCAAACACATTGTTTGAACAGGTTATAAACAAAACTATGTCTGAATACAAAAATGAAAAAAAATCTAAAACCTCAAATTGTAACTTGTTCTGGACCAGACATCTATATGTCTGCATTATCGTAACTTTTCGTGGTATACCTAATAATCTAGATTGACTTTTGACCCTGAGACTACCTGAATAGTCTACGTGATGAAAAATATATGCAAACAAATTCTTTGTTTGTCAAACGACAATCCCGATGACAGCGAGCGACAATTTTTTTTCGCAACACTGTATAGTTAGCATAAAGAAGAACCAAGCATAACTACCAAATTTTATTTAATTCAGTTACGTTATAATATTTTTATGTTAATGACCTACCTCGTTGACCTTCTAAAAACTATTTTCTAAAAAGGATTGCCTTGAACTTTAACAAAATAGAGGCACGTACCTACACAACACTGTTACCAACAGAAGCGAAATTTATCCAACATTGTCAAAGTTCATCCATAATGAAACTGTTATCCTGCCGTAGCGCGTGTTTTCTTTGTACCAACGTATAAAAGGGCCCACTTTGATCCTCTCAGTTCGGCACAGGACCAGTGGCAACAATTCAAACTATTCACGATAAAAGGGGTTTAACTAAAAATAGGTATCTACGTAAACCTCTGGGCACAGGCTTTCAATGGGGGATGGGAGGCTTTGTTAAGCAGCGTAAGTAACGAGGCGTTTTTGTTAGAAGAGCGTCGCTGTCTCCTTATTTCAGCTAAGCGCAGAAGTTGAAATCTTTATTGAGAATATCGTAATTGCAATAAATAACGCGAGCGATAAAACGGAGCGTACAACATCAATAATTCATTCGAGGAACCAATAAAGTTGAACACGAAAAGAGTTTAAAAATTCTCCCATTTTATATTTTACTTTTTTTTTAATTATAACTTTGCAGACTTTTAAAAGTTGTGTTATTTTATTTTAATTAACTTAAGTATGATGGAGACATTAGACCACATTAAACGCGATCACTGTAATATTAAATAATGTTGTTAGACATAATTAGTGAACAAACTTCATTCAGTAATGCTGAAACTTAGGTCTTTATGTTAAACTAATAGCGTTATACTATTATCTTGAGTGCAATCATCGTTAAAGAAAATGGTGGTGTTGTCGTCATAATACTAGATTAACATAGGTGTGAAACAAATGAAGCAAATGAAATATAACTTAGATTTGCAAAAAGTGATAAAAAGTTATTATAATTCGGTGGATATAACCAGCCTTCTATTGCTCATCTACGAGAACATTAATAAGAAACTAATATTTAAATAAGCCTATGCCCGATAAAAAATCAAAATTCATAATTTCGTTGATTTTGCTGCAATCTTTGAAATTCTACCGAGTCAGAATTTTATGAATGGAGAAATTAATAAAAGATTTAAAAATACGGGTGCAAAAATAAAAAAGGGAAACACAAATGCCATCATAAACACCGGTTCTTGGCACGATATTCCGGCCGGCGAGGTACATTTTGCACTTACTTGTGGCCAAACGAAAATAGGGCAGGGAATTTCTACACAGAAATTTAGCAGCAAACGCCATATTGCGTACGTACCGGTGGATTTCTTAAATTTGTCCCTACAATATTTAAAGTAAAATATAACTTAAGCCAGGGGAATTTTGTTGAAACTATTTCTATAAATTTTGTAAATTCTTTTGTATTATTTGAACCTTTTTGAAGCTTTAATACCTAAGGGTTACCCTGAATTTGGAAAGCTAAATAAGAGGCACAAAATATATTTATAAAAATCAACTTGAAATCTAATCGAATACCTATTTGATTTAGGGCTGATTTCTCAATCGAGAGATCATTTTTAATCGTGGAATAAAATTGACGTCTGACAGTTTTTGTATGGAAGAAACTGCCAAAAATTCAAAATTTTCCTCCGATAAAAATATCTGGCGTTGAAAAAATCAGCCCTTAGTTATAAACCAGTAGAATTTCGTATAGTTTCCGTTGATTAATATTTTCCCTAACGAAGCTCTAACGGTTTGCTTCCAAACCACACGTATATACGTGTGGTTTGGAAGCAAACCGTTAGAGCTTGGAAACGGGATGGTTGGAAGCTTAACCTGAGCATATGCTCAGGTTAAGCTTCCAACCATCCCGTTTCCAGGAAGAAGAACAAGCGCATCCGCCATCGGGAACAAACTTCCCGCACTATTAACACTTTATCAAACACACTCGCGTTGCATTGCATACTCCTCTTACATAACCTGCAGAACTAAAAGTTTGTGAGTTCCTACAAATTACCCTCCGCTCATGAAGCTTGAAACTAATTGTCATATTTACTCCAACGAACTTGTTCCCGCTTGAGCCCACTTACTTCCACGGAATTAGTCTTCTCAAATAGTTTCAGGTGTAGGTTTTCGCTTAGGCTTTAGGTCGGTTTAACTTCCCGAAATTATACCTCAAATTAAAACACTGAATTTTGGAGTCGTATTCATGACTTTACTTGAGATGAAGTTGACATTTTAATAACTGAAAATTTCACAGTTTTCTTTACTTTTAATGTCGTAGTAGAACTAATAAAAAACGAATTCATTAAGCAAGCTAAGCTAACTTAGTAAGCATTTTGATGGAATTTGATTGAAATCACTTTTAGCTATTAGAACCTGTCGGTACCTATCAAAGGCATTAAATTGCAGTGGTTTACCGTGAATAATGTTGCGTTCAATAGAGTTGAGTTAATGGAAAATTGAGGTTTATTTTTCATTGTATAAACCTATCAACTGAAAGAAGAAACAAAAACTTACCTTGAAGAAAAAAAAGATTCGACCCGATAAGATCGGTAACATAAATTAATCAACTAGATTGAAATCATATTCGGAACATGCTACACTGCCGTCATATCTACGAAAAAAAGTAAAACATAAAAAAAACTTATACAAACTTAGTTTTCGTTTAGCCTTGAATGTAAACCGCAGTATACATACTTAAATTGTAAGTAGCACATTCGTAGTAAAATGTCAACAAAACGTTAGTGGAATGAAAGTGTAAATAGAATGAAAGAGCAAACGAATACAACGTCACGGAAACGCGTGATATTGACACAATATATTTCCCTTAGAAAGTTTTTTATGTCATGCACAACTTTATTCATCCATCGCTTGCCCTTTCCTTTTCTATGGCAGCCTGTCGAATAGCTAACTAGTAAGTTGATCAGCAATATCTTACCTATCGCAGACTAGGTTTACCTTCACAAATAAAATATGTACATACGTCTTAAGCCGTCACTATAGCCACAGTTAAAAACTAAGGAATTCAAGAATTGCGCTAAGTCTGGTAATAAATTTAAAAATCATCACGTTAAAACTTTCCTAAGTAGGTAATCAAGTTTTAAAACTTATAGCCCTTCTAAATGAAGGTGCAAATAACAAGCATATCGCCAACGTGCACATTAACTAAACTGACAGTTACAACTTCCGTGAAATGATAAACAGCGTACGTTTTTACTTATTTTCTCGGTCAAGTGAAAATTACTGCACCTATAATTAGTATGAATGAAAACAAATTGTATGCAATGAACACTATGGCTGAACAACCTGTAATAAGGGATATTAAATGCGTCGACGGTAATTGCGATGGTGATGTTATTGTAATGAACGTAATTAATAATGTTGAGAGCAAAAAGAATGTTTGTACGAGTATTAAAACTGTTGTATGGTTTGGTAATATTGTAAAAAAATATAAGTGGGAAAAAGATAGCATGCCAATATTACAAAATAAATTAACTTTATCAATACAATAACTGAACGTACAACTTATAACCAACAACAGATAGTTATTGATCACAAGCTAAGTTTTCAAAGAAAATTAGAAGATAAGATAACAAGTTTAAAACTGTGGTTAACTTAGCCTTGATGTTGATATGAATATAAATATTTACGAGAAACAGTTCAGTCAATCGTTTCAAGTAGGTATACAAAATCGGCAATATCTAAACATGAAGGTATAAGTTGTCAAAAAACACTAGGGCGGTACCTGATCAGCATACATGAAAAAAACAACATACCAGTAATGCGATCGTATCGACGAAATTGGACAGCTCTTGCAGATTCCGTTTTAAAACTTGCGAACATTTACGCTTGGAATTTACCTGGAACGAAAAAAAAAAATGAGGTTTTTGGTATTTTTCGATTTTTTGGCAGGAGCGTAGCATATGTTACAAAATTTGTGTAGTACTGACTTAATTACTTACTAAAACCACGTTGTTGTGGGTTTCACAAAGGAAAGAGAATCTATCTTAAGTAGTGAAAGAAGTTCTTGAATGCTCATTGTTGTGAGAAACGGTAAAAAGTTGTAGTACGTTATTGAAAACTAAAACTTGACATTTCAACTTTTCAATAGACTCGACATTTCCAAGTACGGATTGTCTCTTTATAATCTAGCACAAAAGTTATCTCTATTAGAATCGTACCCTTCGCTGACCTTTTGTTTTTTTATTATATTTTCTCCGTAATTTCATATCTTATATCTCGAAGCACATCTACAATAATCGAAGAAATTTAAAAACATGAGACAACACTTTCATTTCATCAGAAAATATCACATATTTTCACGCAACGAATGGAAATCTATAGATATATTCCGATATCGTCCAATTTCGTCCAAAACAGCTTCATATGTATCCACATACAGTCAGCAATGCCAACACTATTATGCTAAACGGAATAACGGAGGTATCGGAGCTCTTGCAAGGTCCACACGTCCATGATGAGATGACACTCGTTTTACGACCGCCCATTCGAATCCAACTGGATTCCTGACAGAGACGCAACATCTATGTAGTGTTTGTGTTTTTGTTTTATCATCTACTACGTGCGGTGTTTCATGTCGCGATAAAATTGTTATGCACACTGTATCTGGTTGGGTCAGAGTATAGAAAGTAGTGATTTTATTGACCGTTTCGGACTTGTCATGGATTTCTACTGTCATCATTATATTGGATTGTTCATTCGTGATTTCTTCTTTTGCAGTGACGTCAAGTAGGTATCATAAATTTGACGGAACAATAAATCGGGTCGTCAACAAAATTGGTACCTACTTCGCTTATATTCAACAGTGGCACCATTAACACAATGAGTTTTTCGACCAACTACGTGAACCTTTTTGAACATTGCCTTTTATCATCTCCTTAGTACTTTTCATCTGACTATGGTTTTCGTACTTTACAAAATGTAATATGATTATACCTTCTTTCAAAAGCATTTCTTACAATTCATGTTTTAGAACCGGTACGAGAAACTTTACGTTAGTAATTTAACATGAAAAGAGCATGCAGAAAATCTTTGAGTCAGGGAACTTTAAGGACGTGTTTGTTAGTATGAAATGTTATTATTGCAGTTTGAAGAGTACTACACGGAGACCATTGCTATTCTACCGACTGTGAAATAGAAGCCTGATATGATAATATCTTTCTAGGAAATGACAAGCTGGAGATAGAGGCACATAATGAAGTGTTTGTATCGAGTGTATACCAGGTATTCAATTTGGAATTCAATCCTGGAACTGTTTTGAATGTAAACAATAATATTATTTAGGAACGCTGATATTGTTTTGGTACAAAGTAGTAATCAAGTCAAATCAGTAGAATCGCAATTCCAGAGAGATTAAGGTAATTCAACATTAGATTTCAACCGAAAATCTTAATTTATATAAGAACCTACAGCACAATGTTTATAATTTAAGTTAGGAGCCTAGAATTCATCTGTAACTTCATTGACACCTACGAAATCTACAGTACTGTCATCATTAGCACCGAACAAAGGTTGCGTGTCCCCCACACGAGTGGCTCCTACCACGCCTAGGGGCAAATGTCCCAAAATTGTGACGGCACATTTCCGGCCGGTCGCCGGCCGGCACAATTTAGTTAGAGAAGTGCATGGCCGGCCTCGGTCGACCGATATTACGCCGCGACCGTACCTGCTAATCCTATTTTTATTAACTCGATTCTGTTTCTACGTTGGACATTCGGTTTTTGTTTCTTAATCGATTTACGTGGTTGTTAATGTGGGATTTTTTGAGTATTTTTTGCCAATTAGGTATTGTTTTTTGGTACAAGTGAAACTACACTCACCGGCACGGAAACTTGGCCACATGTAAATTTCACGATATTTCGCATTAAAATGTATTTGTTTTTGACACTGAAATAAGGGTAGATGCACTCAGTAAATGTTTCTCATGCTTTTAAAACGTGTAATTGAAAATGTCACTGCACCAATAATTTTACCAAGAATTTTACACTATCAATTTTAAAACACTATAGAATTAAAAAAAACCTAAATTGGTTTATTTTCTCTACGTTTTAGTATCGGGCGTTTCCTCTTCTAGCCCTAATAACGGCCTGCATTCGGTCTGGCATGCTTTGAATGATGTTTCTGACGTCAACTTGCAGCATGCTTTCCCAAGCAGTCAGTGCTGCGTTTCCAAGTTGTCTAAGAGTTTCTGGCGGGTCGGAGGTGGACTTTATCTTTCTTTTGAGCTTGTCCCAGATATGCTCAATCGGGTTTAAGTCCGGACTACGAGCTGGTCGCAGCAATTTTTGAATAGCAACTTCTTGAAAGTATTCTTCAACACAATCTGCAACGTGTGGGCGTGCATTATCGTGCATTAGGAGGAAATGATCGTGCCCAATGTACCCCAAATATACCAAAACATATCCCTGGAGGACCTCCTCGATGTATCGGGCTGCAGTTAGCCGGTTATCGACGATAACCAACTCCGTACGTCTATCGTAACTTATTCCTCCCCAAACCATTATAGAGCCTCCATGGAAACTCACAGTTTGTGTGGTGGCAATGGGTAGAAATCTCTCTCCTCTTCTTCTCCACACTCGCTCCCGACCATCTAGATCACGCAAAGCTATTCGACACTCATCTGTGAACAGCACTCGAGCCCATTGCTCGTGGGTCCAGCTGGCGTGTTCACGTGCAAATTGAGGTCGAGCTACTCGGTGATGTCTGAGGAGTTCTGGACCGCGTGCTGGTTTACGGGCATTTAAATTCACTTCTTCCATTCGTCTTCTCACCGTACGCTCACTAAAATTCACGCCTCTTGCAATTTGGAGCCGCTGGCGTATCTCAACAGCGGCCACGTAGCGGTTTCTTAAAATTTCCAAGATAATAAAACGGTCGTCCCGGGCCGATGTGCGTCTGACGCCTTCACAGCCTGGTCTACGTGAATAGTGACCTGTCTCTTGGTATCGTTTTAGGGAAAACTGCATCGACGAACGTGGTACATTAAGCACAACAGCAACTTCACGCTGTGTCAACCCTTGGTCGATTAATGCTACAGCCTGTGCAACATGTGCTGGTGTTAATGGAATTTTTATTGGGTTAAAGCTCCTTCAGTTAATCAATAAAAAGCACAAAACCACAATAATTCAATAAGCTAACCGTAAACTTTTACAACACACATATTGAAACTTACAACTTTGTCGCTCAAGAGACACGATTCAACTAAAAATTAAAAGTTGCACCATAGTGCACTCAAACATAATGAATTACCCCTCTTGAACCAAGAGTAAACATTTTTTTGACCTGCCCTCATAAGAAACAATCATAGGAAACACTTAAAGTTTTTGTTATAGCGAATATTTGCGAGATAAGCGCTTGGCCAAGATTCCGTGCCATTGAGTGTATAGGTATATGTGGTGTTAAAATAGGCATGTTAATTAGGCTATCTGAAGCCTAATTTAAGTAAACAATATTAACCTTTCATTTTATGGCTATTTAATTATACTCCTGTGGTATTTAGTTTTATAAGACTTAGCTATCATAAATTTAAAACGTATGCCTATGTAATTTATGTTAAAAGTCTAGACAGGTTATTTTAAAATTCATAAAAAATTCAGCAACATTAATTAATTCTTTGAGCAAACTTAAAAAAAAACTATTTTTATAACTTGAGTGATATTATAATGGCTATAAACTTGTTTTTAGTTTAAGCGCTAAGTAATAAATAAATAAAAGTGCGTCATAAACTTATATAATTGATGATTTATTAAATAAATAACTCTACAACGATTAAATTACAGTTAATATTATTCAACTAAACTTGTTTAGGAAGTCATTATTTGTTTCTTTCAATAAATGTTTCTTACAATAACTATTAGAACGATTACTTTCGTTGTAGGGTTGGTAACTAGGTTTTTTGCAAACGTTACAAAAGACTATCGAGAAGCCGTTTTTCTTTCAACTATGATTGCGCTAGTCTGCTGTGTGCCTTCTCTGTATCAGAAGAGGTCCTGCAGTGCAGCATAGAATGATATTATTGTTTTTATTACTGAGCTAGACATGATTTAATTGACGGTAGAAAAAGATTTAAAAAAAAAACAGATATTTTCCTGTTTCACCACAATGATTACTCAATTTTGCAATACCTATGCAAGCAAACCGAACAAAATAAACTTTAAACTTTGTAACGCGTAAAACTTACTAAAAACTACGTAACACTTACATAATAACACTCGAACCGGTTACCAACCAATGTCATATGAGTACGTAATAGTAATGCAATTTAACGAATCGTAAGACCGCAACGGTTAACCCACATCAGCGGCATCAAGGCAAACCGCTGTGTCGTCTCTGACGCTTATGAGTTGCTAAACTTTACATGTATTGGTAAAATTGTTGAAATAGGCAGAGAGATAGGTACGCACGAAGATTTAAATTAAATTGTTTTGTTTGCCCTTACCGTACCTACTTAGGTCGCGAGAAAAAGTGTCCGTTAAGAAAGAGAGAAAGAAAGATAAATGAAAGAAGAGAAAAAAAGAAAAAAATCGAAGAAAGAAAATGATGAATGATGAGAGAAAATGAGAACAGTGAGCTTACACACGTCCCGCATGGAACGATAGATAAGATTTTCAGTATGAGTGAACGAGACAATACTATTCAAATGTAATTGTCAATGAAACAGAATCGTGACCATGTTTTGACCCGGTTGTACGAATCTAACGATTAAAATCTGTAGGTTCGCATTATATATTAATATTGTTGTCATTATGTTTTACGGTTTAGGTGGACTTAGGGCCTGCACCCACTGGCGGCACGGTACGGCAAGGAATTTTTTATGAGACGAATAGCATTATAACTTATATGTATGATAATAAAATTGAAATTTCAATGATGATGCCTAAGAACGTCGTGGCATGTCTAAGGATACTGCGGCCTCGTTGCCGTTGAAATTTCAATTTTACTGTCATAGTATTAAGTTATATTTCTACGGTTACCGGTCACCGCTTTCTTAGGAAACCAAAACTTTAGCCACGCTACCAACTTTCTGAGCTGACTAAATGAATAGCTTGCATCCACACGAGAAGAGAAACTCGGCATAAAGCAGTCCACTTTGGTCATAAAGCCCTCTCCCAAATTACGTCACAACTTTAGCGTACACTTCCCGCTGTTTTTATTGTTTCTCCGTGGTACGCAAAAAGTGAAACCTGTTGTTTTAAGAAAATACAGGAAGTATTTTTGCCAAGTATGAAGGTAGGTAATTACAAAACAGCTGCAATCACCAACAATTCGTAAACGCACGATTACAAACAGATCTTGGCAAGATGTCTTTTACGGACAATTTCATAATATCCCTACAAACAGAGAAGTTTAATTGTATTCTATATGATCTTAAGTACCTTTATCATAAAACAAAGCACCAGACAATGCGATAAGAATGCACTAATCATTAGCTAACCTTGGCCGAGAAAGCCGTGGAGTGTGTCGGCCAAGGCTGTGAAGATTTTTCGGTAGTTGCGTGCTCACTTGTGCATTACATATGTCGTCATATAATCGATGTCTCGGTAATTTTAATGATTTTTTAATTGCTGTTACGTATGCTTGTGCATTGCTCAAGTGTTAAGAAGCTTCTTCAGAAGCGGTAAAAACTTGTATGAAGTAATACTCACACAGTGAATTTGAGATACTTTTCAAATTATGGAACAACAAACTGAATGTTCTTCACTAATTTCAAATTCCGTTGCAACCAAAACTTATTAGGACCTTTTTGTTACAAATTGTCACTCAAAAATGAACTTAGAATACATTTCACTAAAGTAGATAGCTGATTAAGTGGCTATGGAATGTAAATTATCTGAGATTATGAACACTGCTATTAGGTAGGTACTCTGCTTTTAAGAATGTAGAAACGCCATTAATGTTTATGAATTTCGTTAGTTTATAAAACGTAATTTGATCAGTCCAATAAAAGCATAATAAAAAAAAAATTAAAAAAATCGTCGGCATAATACGACAAAATTTTTACATGAACCTAAAAATTCACGAGCCGAACTAAAATCACTGAACTGGTACGGATAAATGGTTTACCGGTACATTAATCAACAGAATGAAATTCAATATACCGGCTAACTAAAATCAATAATTCCTCACATATGGACATGACTAATGAGACACTGAATGATTAGGTAATCATTTATGATTCCGAGTGGCAGTGTTTGGTTGTCATATTTACATTTAGCTGATTATCACACAGAGAAATGGATGAACCATTTTTCCTTTTCATAGATATATTAAACAAATGATGATAACTAACCGTAAGCTAATTTGGGGCTTGTCAGATTTAAGGTAAAGTTTATGACAGAATCTAATTGAAAACTTATACAAATTGGATCAAATTCAATATTAAAATTCGATAAAAATGATAGCGGATGAATTAATCCTCTCAAAAATGACTAAAGCTCAAAATTATACCATACAAAAACGAGTTTAACATGAGTAAATACTTGAGATTGCAGTCTCTTATACTAATACATAAATCTAAATATTACTTCAGGAGTAAACTTTGCCACTAAGCAATGTCTTTGCTTACTCGCTTTGTTTGTTAAGTCAACGTGTCAAAACTTTGTTCAATAGACAGTTTATATTTAGCGGTTACCTGGTACAGAGAGGGCAGTAAATCTTAGTTAAGAATTCTGGTGCATGCAAAGAGAAACTTTAATGTTAAAAATGTCTTAAGCAGTGATGTAAGGGTCAGTTGCATCATTTATTTATTTATCATTTGTGGTTTATAAAGCTGACTTAACGCCGTACCTATATGTAATGCCATACTGTTAAAGAGATGTAAAGATTAGATTAAAAATGACGTCATGTTTATTTATAGCGGTGCTTCGCGCAAATTTAACGAAGATTAAATATCTAACGATAAATGTTTTATAAAAACCTAGTACGTAGTAAAATACCTAAATACCTATTAAAGTCTTTGACTTTATTTATAAACATCAACAATGATCATACGCAATTTTAAATCTAAATACCAATGACATCTAACTACCGTCGCACACTTGGAACAACTCCTAGATGTTTAGTTCCCTATCTCACCACCTGTCAAATTATACAGGGCGAGAAGTGTAACACGATGACGACACAGCATAACAGTAACAGCGAAACCAAATATGAGATGTTGGCACATGGAGAGTTATGTACACTGATGCATCACAAATGAGTACTTACACGGTACATTGAAATTGTATTAGCTTTAACTGGAGTTCCGTTTCCTGTTACTCTGTGGTTTTACTTTGTAAAGTTATGCTGCCTGTGAATAGAGGTGGTTTAATTTTAAGTTCTGCGGTTCACCTACGTTACAGGTGTAATCATTCTGATTGGGGATGTGATTTTCTTTAATTGAAAATTGTGCTGTAGGTAGGGTAGATTAATTTGGGTATTGATTTTTCAAATATGTACAAAATTGGTAGGTAATTTTATTGCTCTTAAGAATTTTGAACATTTTAAGCTCGGATTTTTTTGGATTCAGGTCTAATGAAAAATACATTAACAGGACCATTTTATTTGTAGGTTTGAGACCAAAGAAAACAAAGCAACTATCAAAATAAACTATGACTTTTGAATAAATGTGCCGTAAACCACAAACAACGTAATAAGTGACCTGTACTCTACACTTACAGTCTAACCAAATATGAACACATAATTTAGACTTTCGACTGTGGGAAATGGGTAACTATAGTGCGAGCAAGCGATAGGCGGATACTATCATTTACAGACACCATAACATCATGAAGCAATCTCTGAACTCCGCACATTACAGCTTTAACCGTATTTCAAGATGTACAAACTCGTTTCATATTGCCACTTCGTGCTCTTGCCAACCCACCGGTAAGATAGGGCTGTAACCACGCTAACTTAAGCTAAGCAACTAAGAATAAAAATGCAGTGCAGTGTGCAATATAAAAACGAGTATAAAATAGATTTGGTGATATGAACAATTGAAGCTTCATAATTATGAAAAAACGGAAAAAAACAGAAGTAAAAAATGTACAAGTTCCAAAAGTATCAGATGAAAGTGTAAATAAACCCTGTTCAGGTTAAATTTAAAGAGCAGTGGTAGGGCAGCGGAAACGTCCACGAGGTTGTGGTCGTAAGTTCGAGCCCTGATAGGTGCTTTACTTTGTGTAAATTATTTCATCACCACTGCTTTCAAAACGGTGACGTAAAATATCATGAGGAAACCACAACGATGTTCTGGGTATAGGTATTTGTTATCCACCAACCTTTTTCCTAACTAGCTAAGGTAACCAGATAAGGTTGGCGAGCTGATATTCAGCCTGACAAATAGCAAGACAATTAATATTGCAAATAATATTTGTCCTATTGTATATGTTTGTAAACGGTAACAATACAAGATAAATTCTAGAAAGGACAATGCAGGCATCAATTACAGTGGACGTGTACCGTGTGCATATATCAACAGTCATTACAAATACCTACGCTACCTAATTTGCCACAATACAACACACTATAATCAATTCCCATCCATACACACCACCTTTACACCAAAAAAAACCCAGTGATGTCTCACAAAGAAAGAAAAAAGTCATCAAACCGTTGAATATTTTACAATACGTACCCATAATATTCACCGCGCAACTCTCGGGTCGTCGACAGTCCAAGCTCCTTGACCCACAAAATTCTTGGACAATAACACCAAACACTGCGCACGGCATATCCATTAAGGCGACAATACCCGCGGATGTGTACCTGCCCTGAGCATAATATATGCTTCTAAACTTAGGTGTTTGAGCCTATTGTGTGCTGCGTTATTAGCCTGTCGTTGAGAATATTATTCACTGCTTTTGTTGTCTTTGTAAATATTGGGTTGGTACGTCTTATTTCTGCTCCTTTCATTTAGAGTTGGAAGTTGTTTATTTTGAATTGAATGTGTGTCAATGAGATTTATACAAACAAATATGCTAATTACTGGATAATTTTGACATCGAGATTGTATCGACTGTAAGAGGTTGCAAAACACAAAATTAAATATGCAGAAATAACCTCCGTTCAAAGACAATATTCACCACAACGTTTTCTCAACTCTTTTTAATTTATCACAACATAAACCTTGACATAAAATCTGCTATAAAATCTTGACATCATCTTAACATAAAATCTTCCAACCTAAAGAACCCGCAGAAGCCAATCGGGTAATAAAACAAAAAATGGTTAATTAGTGACGTAACTGTGCATTACAATCGGTTGCATCGGCGTTTGCGCAACAGTCGTATGAGGTCGCGACACGCGGCTGCAACACTTGCAAGAATATACGAGAAATATGAATATGCAGAGAATCAACGTAAACGAATATGATAAATAAATGAAAAATGTATAATAATTAAATTATACAGCTCTATAAATTAACTTTATTGTGTAAGACATAAAATCGATTTTTGAATAACGAGAAACTTATTTTACGCAGTGGCTTTTGAAGAACAATTCTGTCTACTTCATTCTGGATAGATTAACGAGATTTCATTAGCTGAGGTTCACTAAAGCCAAGTTTATCCTTATTTTTCAGGACTGGTTTTCTCACCATACTACAACAGGCGCTCTCTTATCAAGTATTGTTATCAGCTGGTCTTCTGCACATTATTACTCTGTGGAATGTGCGATGCGCGCGCGCAACCACGCGCCATCGATTTAATGTGCATTGTGAAGGTGGGTTGCACATTCTGCGAGATTATCGTTTGGATTATAGTTTTAATTATTGGTTACCTTTGACGTGCTATTTATAAAGTTGTTTTAGGTATTTCCTAGAAAAGATCATCCTGCTGGGGCTACGAGTAACATGCGCAGGAGATATATTTTATTCCTGTGTTATTGTTCGTAGAATTCTTGCCTATAGTTAGTTTTATTTGTATTAGATAATGTTATGTATGACTATTCAAATAATTCTAATTACATAGTTCCATCATTTCCTTCGTGTAAAAATTCCTTTTTGTTGTACTCGTATATTTGACGTGAATCCATTTTAATCAATTTAATGATAAAATTGATTTATACGGAAAGTAATATTTCCGTAGTTGACTTTCAAGTAGTTTTTGCTATCAATGACATTTTGTTTTGTTTAATGGACGACACCGTAAACACATCTATTCAAATAACGACTCGTACGAGTATACCTATTGTAGTTATGAAACCTTGAAATTCATAAACGTGTAGCGGTATCTACAACGCCACATGCGAACAACGCGTCATACTGACGTCACGCCAATCCTGCATCTCGCAAGCAGAGTTTACCGCGCAATTAGTATTTATACAAACTTCCCAACATCAATCGTTGGGCAGTTGCCCGCCAGACACTACACCAGTCTGGCCGGAGGATCCTCCCTTTTCTATGGAGTATGAGTGAACATTACACCCTGTTCCTCATACCTCTCTAAACGTAATAATTATTCATTCTACATGTCCTTGTCATTTTAGTTTTTAAATGTTTACGAATCCAGTTTTCAACAATATTATTGCATGCTGCATACAGTTGCTGGAAGCACCCTTAGCCGTTGCATGGTAACTATGATGCTTGACTGGCTTGACTGGGCTGGGATATCATACCCACCACAGACAAAACAAGTGTTACCAGGTACTCATAACCCGCTATCATCAAATCACACACATTTACCACAAACGAACTCGTACGTTACTCAACTATCAGAATGATATCGAAGCAATTCTTTGAACAGCAATAAGTACTGTACGCAACTAACTACATCTATTCCTTATCATTGATACAGTCACAATGCTTTACTGAAGTTCTCGTTATCGACGTTATCAACATACTCACCCAACCCATCAGCAGCAACTAGAGAGCTCCAAAGATCTTTTGGCGCCTGAATGACATTGACAGGGGGGCGTTGTTGGTGAACATTTGCGACATTATCACAGAAATTGTATTAAAAAAACAAGATAGCGGCGTCAGTTTCTATTTTGACTACGCGTCAAAAGATCTTTGTACCATTGTACAGTTAAGTTACCGGGCACCTATAACCTGCCAGTAGCTACACGTTCAAACATAAAGCCATCATCAAATCACACACATTTACCACAAACGAGCTCGTACGTTACTCAACTATCATTATAATATCGAAGCGTGGGATAGTACTCGCGTGAATCACTCTTAATTGTACCTCGTTCTACCATCTGTCATTGTGGCGTAATTACTTTCGAATCTTGCCTCCGTAACGCGCTTCCGAAAGCCCGTGTTATTATTAATATGATCGTCAGTATGTGGTCCTACGATTTATTGAGGTGGTAATCTTGTTGCGATCGGTGATGTCTAATTATGTATGTTTTTGCACATTACTCGAAAAAAGTTTGGTAAGTGTTTATAAACACGAGTGGCACGTGTCAAACTCAGAGGCAGCCATCGACATGCAGCCATCGACATGCGTCCATGGCAGCCGCAGACGTGTCGCCGGCTGCCTTCGACAACGTGCTGCTCGTGTATTTCAACACCATATTAAATTACACACGTTGTCGACGACAGCAGCCGACGCGTCAACGGCGACGCATGCCGATCGTGTATATGAGCTGTATGGAAGACAGGTTGAAAATAAAAGAGCGCGTAATGAAAGCTAACCTTGATCTTGACTGTATTAAAGTAATTTCCCATCCTAATACTAAGAGGTTTCTTGATTAAAACTTAATGAAAAACAAGGTTAGTTAACTTAATAGCTGTGTTACTTTTTTATCCAACGTGATTTACATTTTTGATAAAACTTTTGTACCATTTTAATACAATTTTGTCATAATTTGATAACCTCTATCAATTAACATGATGCATTTAAAGCAATAACATTTCCTCAATAACGACAATCAAATTATTCTAATCAATAAAACAACTCTTTTCAATCCCTGTGAAACCAATAAAAAGCTAAACAGTCATAATTTTTCTAAGACCATCAAATAATAATTTTATCATGTCATCGATGCAATACCGGATCTTCGTAACAGACTATAAAGTTAAGTCGGCTTATCCGCTGATGGCAAGATGATGCTAAGTCATAAAATATCGAAATCGTTTAATGCCTTGTCATAAACGGAAAGTCTAAGGGCACGCACATGTTCGGGTCGACATGATTCGGCAGAGTCGGGCTGCAAAAGTGTAATGTAGATATATTAAACATACATACATATATAAAATCGCGCCTACTTCCCAAGAGGGTAGCCAGAAACTACAGAACGCCACCTGCTCCATTCCGATCCGTACATACTCCATATATTATATATTCGAGAAAACGCCGCTCAACGTATCTCGAATCGTGCCGAGCCGAACCGAACATGATTAAGCGAAGGTAGATGCTGAAGGAAGTTTATCGATCGACACCAGCCGAATGAAAGCCTAATATGTGTAATTGCTCCGGGTCGGCTTTGTTGTTCAACAACTACTGCCAAATCAAATGTACCGAACCGACCCGAAAGTATTGTATGTAGCATCCCTGGCTGCCTTTGAGACTTCGACTTATGAAGTTTTACAAGCAACTACATGTTTTTTGTAGCAATAAAATATGGAATAAATAAAGTATGTAATTATAGAACCGTAAATGGACCGAGCTATTCGCTGTGGAGGGTTGTAATTGGCTATCAATATTAACCTTCTTTTAAATAAGCGTAAACCAGCATGCGTCTGCGGCTTGTGTCTTTCAGCTATTATTTTATTGTAAACGATTCTTCAATCCTATTTTAAGTATCTGCTGGTCGTAAGTAAAGGCTGTATAAAATTAATTAACATTTTCCAGACGGAGATGGCGGGATGAGCTGGACTACTTTAATAAAGATTGGTCCTTGTCAGCTCTGGACAGAGAGAGGTGGAAAGAGAATAGGGAAGCCCTTGCCCAGCATATTAATAGCTAATAATAAATAATAAATTTATACACAAAAAAAAATCGCTTTTAGCTTCTTTCATTCCATAACTAACTTAGTTTATTTTCTAACCTTGGGTTTATATCGGCACATTGAACAGAAAAAATACTTTTGTTAACAACTTATTGCCAAATTCATGTAGTGATTTACTTAGACATTATGAGGATTGCCCCTTAGATATTACGATAGGGTAGTTGCCTGGGTAAAAAAATAATTATTATATTTAGTCCGTCAGTTAGATTATCGAAAAATAATGGACACGTATTTTTTCTTTTGTCAATCAAACAAAAAATTACAAAAATAAAGCGCATCAAAATTTGGGAGTGGGGGGTCGTGACGTCACTTGCTTACAAAACTGTCGCTAGCAAGTTAGTCAGTAAGAGTCTGACACTCCCTTCCGCTCCACCCAGAGCGGGAGCGGTCATTTGATGATTTCCCACCATCAAAAAAAAAAAAAAGCCAGTGACGTCACGCGGAACTTTAACGCGCGATATCTCCATCATTTTTTTATATAATTGACAAAAGAAAAAATACGGGTTCAATATTTTTTGATAATCTAGCTGACGGACTAATTAGATTTTTTTAGGAAAATAGCCTATTTAACTGCCCCGTTGGTCTCGTGGTTGCAAGTGCGACTGCTGAACGTGGGGTCCTGGGTTCGATTCCCGGGTCGGACAGTGTTATTAGGTTTTCCATTAGAAATTTCTTAATAAAAGTCCGAGTTTTAAAGTTGGCGGTTTAATACCCCCGAGCCTCGGAAAGCACGTGAAGCCGTTGGTCCTGCGCCTGGTCTCTCCCCGGTTGTGTCGAATAGCCGTCCCATCGGACTATGAGAGTAATTCCTTAAGAAATAAGCAGTTCCTTTGTACTCATATTATAACTATTTCATATCCCTATGTATTTTACTGTGTGTAAATAAATAATAAAATAAATAAAGGAACAGAGAGAGCACCTGTGTTTACGCACACACTTGTGCACTATAATATCTCCTGCATACCTGGCTAATCTCCATTAAGATTGGCCACCGTGACCGAAATCGGTCGAGAGGCTTTTTATTATGAGGATTTTCTAATTTTAACCGTCAGCCTACCGTCACCTTTAGGGTTCCGTACCCAAAGGGTAAAAACTGGACCCTACTACTAAGACTTCGCTGTCTGTCCGTCCGTCTGTCTGTCACCAGGCTGTATCTCAAGAACCGCGATAGCTAGACAGTTGAAATTTTCACAAATTATGGTATTTCTGTTGCCGCTATAACAACAAATACTAAAAACAAAATAAAATAAATATTTAAGGAAGGCTCC
This sequence comes from Apamea epomidion, assembly GCA_947507525.1. Lineage (NCBI taxonomy): Eukaryota > Metazoa > Arthropoda > Insecta > Lepidoptera > Noctuidae > Apamea > Apamea epomidion. The sequence goes on from OX382237.1 coordinate 13,848,472, forward strand.
CATACAACAGACGTGATTTTTATAGATAATGGTACGAAACCCTTCGTGCGCAAGTCCGACTCGCACTTGGCCGGTTTTTTTTTTGTTAGTTTAAATATATTTCTTGTTTTTTCCTATCTGCTTTTAAATAACCAGTTTTGAATAAATGTCGAGAAACCAGTTTTAATGTACGTAATAGCACATATTAATATTCCAACGAACTAGATAGTTGAGTTCAAGCGAATGCTAAAACCACTAATTTCATACGAAATTGTGTACATTTCTCTGTGCAATGACAAATAGCAAGACGTTTAGATGCAAATTAACTACATTTGCCAATCATATAACAATTCTATTGTACTCGTTATATTATGTGTCTATGTGTGTTGAATAAGAGGTGAAAATAATGAGTGTTTTAACTATGTTACTAAAAATAGACATAATTATTAATGTGTTGATGTTGTGAAACGATTTTTTTTTCCAACCCATGTAGAGAGTGGCGATTTAGTCACCTGCAGGAGAGCAGCTGTGGTCGCCCAGTGGTAACGGCTGTGATTTACGGGTACAACCCGTAGGTCGTAGGTTCGAACCTAGACAGGCGCTTTACTTTGTGTAAATTATTTCATCACCACTGCTCTCAAAACGGTGAAGGAAAACATCGTGAGGAAACCGGTATGTCCTAGCAACATAAATTCGAAGACATGTAACATCAACCAACCCGCACCTTCTCACCGATACGACGCCTGTGTCCCAGCAGTGGCAATGTTATATGCTGATTATGCTATCCATCAAGGGGGCGATTCTACCCGTCATAATAAACAACTTTCGCTATGAAACTCATATTCAATTCGTTCCAACTTTTCTAGATGCATCGAAATAGTCTACCGTTGTAAAGGAACTTAATTTTATACTACACCAGCCTGTAGCTATTTAATGCCACGACACATGCCTCTTGCTAAACAAAGACAAAAAGGGCATTGATCACGCTTGGTCAGTGCGTGTTGGCATCAGTCCATCTATTCCACGTTTCCTCACGAGGTTTTTGTTCTCGGTAAGTAATGGTATTCTTGAGACAGACCATAGAATAGAATACTCTTTAATGTACACCATACAAATTACAGAACATAAATAATAGGGGTTAAAGTATGAAATTGCCGTTTTATTGTATTAGGTACTTCGAATTGACATAGAACCTTCATGGTTTGAGATTTTTGAGTGAAACTTTTTTCACATGGTACCTAAGAAGTTCTTCTTTTAAAAAATGTGTAACATTTGATTATCGACTTTCATTTGTTATTTTTATTCAGCTTAGACAAGAAAGATGGATACTTCGAAAATTCGAGTTATATTTGAATACGAGTTCCGACGCGGAACTAACGCGGCAGAAACAGCTCGCAATATCAATGTTGCGTTTGGAGAGGGGACTGCTAATGAACGCACCGTGCAATTATGGTTTAAACGCTTTCGTGATGGAGACTTTGATTGAAGAACGAACTACGTGGAAGACCGCCCACACATGTGAATAACAATGTATTGAAAGAGATGGTGGAAGCCGATCCGATCCAAACTACCCAGGAATTAGCGGAATGGCTTAACGTTACCTTACCAACAATATTGACTCATTTGCGTCAAATCAATAAAATAAAAAATATGAGAAATGGGTGCCTCATGATTTGACTGATCTGCAGAACGAACCGCGTGTTGAAACTTGTGTTGCCTTGTTGAATCGATACAGAAATGAAGGAATATTGGATCGAATTGTGACATGTGATGAAAAGTGGATTCTTTACGATAACCGTAAGCGAAAAATGCAATGACTGACCCCAGGTCAAACGCCGCAACAATGTCCTAAAGCAAAGCTTACCAAATGAAAAGGTAATGGTAACTGTTTGGTGGTCTCAGCATTGTGTTATTCACTATAGCTTTCTCCGATCTGGTCAAGCAATAACGGCAGATGTCTACTGTGCCAAACTCCGAACAATGATAGCAAAACTAGCAGTGAAACAGCCCCGACTCATGAATCGATCTTCACCATTATTGCTCCATGATAACGCGAGACCTCATACAGCACGAGAAACCGTTTTAACTCTACAGGAACTGCAATAAGAAACCATTCGTCACCCTCCGTATTCGCCAGACCTTGCTCCAACGGACTACCATTTTTTTCGTGATTTGGACAATTTTCTACGTCATAAAAAGTTTTCTTCTCAGGAGGCACACAGTTTGTCGAATCTAGATCACGAGAGTTCTATCGCAAAGGCATAAATGACCTTCCTATTAGATGGCAGCAATGTATAGAAAATAATTGTAATTATTTTGATTAAATAAATATTATAAATTAAAAAAAAAACGAATTTCAATTTTTCAGTACAAATCAGCAATTTCATACTTTAACCCCTAAACCAAAAACTTTTTGTTACAAATGGTCACTCAAAAATTAACTTAAAATACAGTTCACTAAACGACGGATCATTTTTATTCGTGGAATAAAATTGACGTCTGACAGTTTATGTATGAAAGAATTGTCAAAAATTAAAAATTATTCCTCTGATAAAATTATCTGGCGTTGGTAAAATCAGCCCTAACTGGCTATAAAATATGAATTAACTAAGATTATGAACACTGCTTTACTTTAGTTGTGCGATATGATATATATCATTTGGGTAAGTAGGTTTAGCACTCAAAATGTCACATTGTGCATACTCGATTTTGAATACCTAACCAGGTGTTTATGAAACGGGTCTTCAAATCGTAGGGTCATCACGATATTAATAATAAACTGAAGTGATAAGTAATATTTATAATTTTAACTTAAAATTAACGCAACATTTTCCACCCCTATCGCTTCATTTTCCCGGTGCCACATTATATTTGACATTACAGCTAACACACAAAAGGAGTCGAACACAAACAATTATTTTCTAAACCGCTGAATTCGAATATTTGCATTTGTTCACGACAGGTAATTACTTATAGCCCATATTGTATACATTACGGCACATAGTTACAATGTGTACCACTTGGCTGGTCAATTGGCACATATCGATAATGCCAAATGGCGTTTTCCTTACCAAATGGCATTATTATGCCATATGCAGCAGTTTGGCAATGTATTGGTCGATCGCCAAACGCCTAGGGGGACTCCAGGATCGCTGCGTCTGGGCCAATTTATTGGTTCGCTAATATGTATCGGTATATTATAGCGACGACGATTTCAGACATAATCAACATGATAAATGTCTCCGTGCCGCCTGTCCTTATTGTCTTATGGGGACATAAATTCTCCTTGTTCTCCCAAACTTATCCTGTTTGACACAACCTCTCAGGATATAAGAGCTTAATATTTTCTCATTTTTTCACACATACATATAAAACATTCTTGCGGGAGTTCATTAAATATTTTACTGAGGACATCGTTTCTAAATGGACAGTTGTTGGAGATTATCCCTAAGCAGGAGACCTCTCTAGCTTAATCTTTAAGCAATACAAGTTACGATAGGATAACGCAATAATCTTAGATCATGAGATAACTGAGAGCCTATAAATACAATTCAACAGGTTGCCGATAAAGTGACCGACCTTATTTAAATTTAGTGGGTCGAGACTCGAGACGTTAATTTCGTTTGTGGCACGCATCTAGTTGCAAAGTGGACTATGCGTACCCTCTCTCTGTATTTCATAGATAACGTAAGTAAATGGTCTATAGATCATCGAGATATCTCCCTAGACCTCCACTAAGTTAGGCAAGTTATTTTCGTCTACAATACTAGTTACTGTCAAAATTTGTTTGCCTAATAACAAATTTTATTCCTATTATGTATAGCCTATCAAGCCCACGCAGAGAACTTTGAGGAACAAACAATAATAAAAGAAAAAAGTAATAAAACAATACGTCTTATTTTGGAACTAAGTCTTACTTCTAATTGAGTCAGCTATTATCAAAACAAAACGATCGGCAAAAACGTTGTCAAAACAATCTTGTCATAATTCCTTAGTGGAATAAAAACATCGAACTAAGTATAAACATGCAAAAAATACTGTGATAAATTCTGTCGCGTAGTGGCTGAAAGCTATTTTTGACATTATTTAAGGCCTTTATAATAAAATGGTTGTAGCACGCAAAGCTATTCCAGAAATAAGTGTAAAAGCTCCGTGACTTGGTTTTGAACAAGTTGGGAACATTCTCATAACATGTTGGATGTTATTGGCGACCCTGGCAGTAGGTGAGTGTGGCCGAGTGCCTTATGCCGCCGGTTACATCCGACCGGGCCCTGGGAAAGGTAAAATGGCATTTGCTTTCAAAATCCCGTTGTTAAGGCATTTGGTTTAGAGGAGATTGTTGGATTCGGTAGAGTATTATTGTAAGTTTTCCTACAGACTTTTTGTCGCTTACAAACACGTGAACATCCTACATGAATGTATTTAATTTTGTTGACAAGGACATTTACAAGCATCATTACTTGTAAAACATTGCTTGTAACTATTTATATGAATTTAAACATAGTCTTGTCTTTCACTCGAATTGAATCGGTTTGGTTTAATTTAAAATCACCGTGATATCGATTACAATAAAATTAAGATTGACTATTTGCACTTCAACGACCTTTAAAAGAGAAGAGGGTTTTTTACTGCCCTCCGACAAGAAATGATCTCAAACAAACTTGTTAAGATAATCGACGTGTCAGTAAAATTAACGACTTCCAAAACTTGCTGCCTCGTAAATCTTTTAACGTGTGCCCGACGGATATCGGATCCGTGTCAAACGAGCCATAAACTGTTCTTCGATAAATCATCACTACCAATTCCATATTAGCACCAGATTGAGCAATTTTACAAATCAATAAAACATCAGGGCAATACTTCAAACTCAAAACTCTAAAACCGATAGAACTTTCTTTAATTTTACGCTAATTTGATCTCTATTATTCTGTTTCACAAGCCATTATTGATTGTAGGTTTACAAGAGGCACTGAGAGGTCATTGCTTACATCTCATGCATCACTTAACTTGATCCGTCGATCGTGCCTGTACATAAAACAACCAGTTGCAAAGCACTTAAATTCCCACATTCTACTCACAGTGTTGAAAGATAAGACGATTTAAATTGATGGAGATTTTGGGCCTCTAAGCAAATCGAATAGAACCCAAACACTGCAAGTTGTTAGTGCAAATCACAACAATACTGCCAATTATTCGAATAATTCCAGGCGTCCCAATTAATCGAGTGCCCAAATAGCATTTCGCTGTTTCTGAGTTGAGAACTCGATTTTGACCCACAAATTAGAGGCAAAGGATTGTTTAGAATATTTGAGAGAATAAACATTTCCAATTATTCAGGTCGGCGAAGGGCAAAACTATAAAATTGGAACTGGGTATTCTGTGGACTAATTTACTAACCAATTATTGTCATAAGACTTAATTAGAACTAGTATAATTGACAGCAAATAAATATTATTTATGAAAATCTATATTAAATACGAGGTAGTCCATTCAGAGCACCAATTTCAACGGCACTTGACCAAACTGCACCTGAGCACTTCCACTAACCACACTGAAACAAAATTTCGATATGTGCGGTTCGGTGGAACTGTTTATCAATATTATTTTCAGTCCCCAAACGAAAACCAAACGCTACCTAATCCATTTAACTGTAAATATATTGTGGAAAGATTTTGATATACATCAGCAGCGATTATTTAAAATCAGGCAGGTGCATGAGAAACCTCTGCGGTATTCCCATAAGCGGCAACAAATTTAATAATCGATTTGCTTCGAATCGTTCGTCAAATTGGGAAGCGAGAAGTTCGGTACAAAGTACCTAGAAAGCCGTAGAATATGTTTTAGAAACTTACCAAGCTTCGAACCTAATTCTCAAGACTCTTATGTCAAAGTTCGTATGCAAATTCTATAATGTCTATCTAGCATTACCTTCCCAAAAGCACTTTACTTTTCTGTCTTCAATTTTCTGAATAAGGAAGCGATATTTACCTGTGAACAAAATATAATTTTATTAGTACGTTGAGTTGGCCAGGAAAGAAATCGTATTTACCTTGCATAAATTTATTAGGTATTATTATGTGTAGTGAAATTATTTTAATCCAACATCAAACTCGGAAATAGCACCGCGATTAAAATCCAATCAACCTTCAGCGTCAATCCGTTCTTAGTTTTCAACAATTTTCACCAAAAGTATAGTAAATCAATCCATATCTAATTTATTCTAAATCTACTTATCCCAAAGTTAAGAAACTGACAACTTAAAGAGACAAAGACAACAGAAACCTCATTTCCTTAAAACTGATTAGCACCACATTTTAAAAAATGCCTCTTAAATGGACTAAAGATACTTTTAGGCCGTGTTCACACCGAACGTATATTCGGTCGCCGACGCAGAAATGTATGAAAAACAACTGACAACGGCTAGAAGAAGTTTGGTGAAAACGCGGCCTTGAACTCACTTTCTTCCAAAGGAAACAAGAGGCATCCGAAATCAGAAAAGCATGGCGGTAAAACAAGAGCTCAAACAAAAAAAAAACATAGATTTGTTTCACAAACCATAACGGGACGCCTTTATCTATGACGCCCACCAGTCGCGATAATGCGCCGGTCGAATTACAATCGAGCGAACTTAATGCTAGTTTTGTAATAGAGAAAAAAAACTGATTGTAAAATATGATGTCCTAGTACTTGAGTGCTCTAGTTCCAGTTTTGTTATCATATTTTCAGTTTTGCGGTTTATTATTTCCATTTTGACGCTGCATTGGTAGCGGAGTTTTCGGCTAACCTGTAGGCTATGATTTACTCACATTTGCCGCTATCTGCAGTGCCCAGGAACTAAAGGAATATTTCAGTAGAAGATGGATAGATACCTACCCAACTATAGCTTAGAGAAAGGCTGAGTGACAGAAGTTCAATAATGAAACTCAGCTAACAAGTAGGTAATCATCTAATGACATGATTAAGAAAAACCCGCATACATCATCCTCACATAATATATAGGTGTGCAAGGTGCATTAGCACTGGCCATAATAGAGTCACCCCTCTACCGTGATTTGATAGATTACGAATAAATTACCCAGAACATAATACACGCACTGCCACTACATGTATCGTCATGTTATCCTGGTACCGAGGTATATGAATGATAATGCAATCAATTGGATTAGCCTCGTGCAATCGCGACAGTTCGGTAACACACACCCAATCGGATCAGATTACCGAGTCCGTCTGAGCTTGGCACACATCAATCACATTGGAATCAATGCTTTACTCCTTATCTGATGTCTTAGTACCTCGGAGAAATGGATTGCGGATAATGTATAGAATTATGGAGTAGTGACGTCAAAGGGTGAGTGGATGCTGCATATGCTATAATAGAATGAATTCGTGCTTATCTTATAGAAATAGCTACAAAAAAGCAAATAAGTATAGCATTATTTACATTTTTTTTTCACATTTATAATATTTTTGTGACGCCTCCGCCATTTTTAGCTTAGATTTTATTTCCGTTATTCTGGTCGTTATTAAGGTCGATGCAGAATAATTGTAGGCAAGTAAGTGTAATTAATAAAAAATTACCTATTTAAGAATGTTAACGAAAAATATTTGTTATTTCTACGCATGCACGCACTAAAAATATTCAAAACTAACTTTAATTAACGAATGCCAATGCATTCCCCGAAAGGCCAAAACAAATTAAAATAAAATACCTACTATTGGAACACACAAATATCATAAAAGGTTCAAATGATTAATCTACCGCTATTTGAAGGTCGTAGAACTCGCCACACCGAATATTACTAGATTATATGGAGTTATGTGTAATGGAGGTACGTCAGTGATCGCAAGCGATGCGAGGCGACTAATAATACTCTATTCTCCTACAGCCTGTTAGATCCAATCAGAAGCACGTACATTGAATATGGAGCCTTCATTGTCAGTGATAGATGCGTTCCCGTTTTGAATAGTGCAAAATCTTCATAATTATAACGTGAGCAGCCTGCCTTCGTATTGTGTGTCGTGTGTGAAACGCCTTAATTACATTGACAAGTACGAGGCAACTCGATCTAGTAACACAGGCACTCCGATGAATATTAATAAGGGTTTCATGCTGAAACGGTGTCTAATGGTAAAATGTTATGGACGTATGCATAAGCGTTTGACTACAGCGATTATGAGGTTACGGAATAGAATAACTGTTGGGACAAAATTGAAAGAATGTAGAAAGAAAAAAGGTGTTTAAACAAAAAAGCGATCGAAGCGCTCGAAGCTGACAAAGTATCAATATTGTCGGTATCGGCCCGATTCGCTACGGCTGTAACAAGGTGGGTCGCTGACAAAACAAATTTACATAAATCCGGCTGAATCCGTAAAAATGACGCGCGACAGTCGAGCCGATAAGCCCCGGGTATCATTAGCTTGGGCAGAGTCGGGCAATCACTCACTTGTGCGGCCTCCGATACGAATGGGCTAGGAAAAAATCCCAAATATCAATCTTCTTTTCCTCATTCTTCCTACGATCAATTCTAAATTGAAAATCCCGCGAGATGCGGAATCACTCAACTCCTTATCTTTGAGCTGCGAAAATAAGAATTCGATAACTGGAAATTATTTGTACGAATACTAACAGTTGAGTCTATTGAAAGCCGTTGGAATGATCGATTGGTTATAAAAGAAAATAATATTGAAATACGAATTTTATTAAAGTAAGTTTTATTGGTTAAATTCAATTTTATTATGGTCAAGTGTGTGACTAGATTATGTATTTACTTAATTAATAAAATTATGTTAGCATATCGCAATAGTAGACGGACGGAGATGGCGGGATGAGCTGGACTCCATCAACAAGAACTGGTCCCCAGAAGCTTTAAACAGAGAGAACTGGAAAGAGAGTAGGGAGGCCTTTGCCCTGCAGTGGAACATCGCAGGCTTTTATTATAATATATATCGCATGCTTAATGGAACACTGACCCATTAGTAGATAGGTCAGATGTGATTTCTGTTTTTTTTTTACTCAGATCTCATCAATAATTAATCATCTACGTTCAAAATACAAGCATTCATGATTAATATAAATCAGTTTTTATTTTTATGCATCAACAAGTAGGTTAAGACCTCATAGCAAGATCTCCTTTTGCGATTTCCCAAAAATCGTCTTTTTGAGTTAAGTCAGTATTCCATTAAGCATGCGATATATCGCAATATTACCAAGACTTACTATAAGATCGCCCTGATGGTAGACAAGTTTTTGTCTAAAATCTCAAAATTACTCGCCAAATTCACAAAGATTAAGTCATCCGAAAATGATTTCCGATTTTCTTAAAACGTGAACAGTTCCCGTTTATTAAATTAATTCGAATTCCGTCGGTGCTCTTCGAGGAAGTTTCATAACGTTCCCCGTTTGAACTTTGAAACTGCTCGACTTCATCGTCTTCTTTTATTTCACGAGACACAATCAAACTGGGCTACAACCTAAAGGATTTTCTAGCAATCTCCAACTGCGCTGCAACTCAGAAGGCCTTTGATATAATTTGAGATAAAAACTTTCTTTAATGTACTACCATTTTATATGTACCAGTTCAAGTCTTGAATGTCTTCTGAAGTTTGTGGTATGTTTGCTTTGAAGCAGTAGCTTTTATAAATCTGTTGTATTTTATTGTAATTTTATTTCTAAAGTTGTATTAAATATTTGTGTATTTGTCCGAAAACAGTAGTAATGCTTCGAGTAATTTTGTGAGCTGAAATAGTCATTGTTTTTAAAATGATCACTGGTCAATGAGCCAAACTTTATTTTGGTAGTTAAATAAATGTAACTCACCAAAATACACTTTTAACAGTTTTGAAAAAAAGGAAGTTCTTTATTCGTTTGTAATTTTCTCAAAAACTAATGAATAAGTTTTGATATTTCTTTCACTAACGTAATTTAAAAACTTGCAAGGTTTTAGTATACAATATATTAGGTTACTGTTAGTAAAACTTGTTGAATTATATTGTTTCAAATCGAAGAGCACGTGGTGGGTCGATGTTTTTGCACACAAATGTACCTATATGTCATAACTTTATTCCGCTGACAATCAGAATACAATGAGTTCACGAACTCATCAAAACACGTAACTGAATATGTCTCAAGAAAATCCTCTTTATTCAAAAGAAGTAAATTACAAAAGCTGTTTAGCCTTTGAAGGGGAATGAAGCTGAATCAGCCGAAACACGGATTTGATAATGACATAAAAGAGCAATTCGACTGAATTATCTTGTGATACGCAAGCAAAAAACGATCTTTATTATGTACTTTATGAGACACATTGAGTGTCGAAAGACGGTATTTAGAGTTATAAAAGACGCGTAAATTTAATCGATTGTTCTTTGACTTTGTTTCATTTACCCGGAGTGCAAGGAGGATACACTTATCATCTCAGTGCCCCGAGTCAAACTCACCTGCTGAATAACAAACAAGGCTCTAACAACAGACAAATGGGGGTATAACCATTTCTAAACAAAATTTCGCAGCTAAATGGTGAAGAATAGTGACAGGCAGCAGCGTCACTAGTCCGAGAAAGTGTGATCTGCGATCGCCAACCCGCATTCCCAGCGTGGTGGTTATGGGTAAACCCTCCAATGGCAAGCCAAAATCAACTACAGCCCCCAGTTCCCGGCCATCTTGCTATTCCTAATTTTGGTGGTGGTCACGGTAACGGCAAGGTAGGTGCGAAGAATTCTCGGATTACAAATGTCCGCCAAACCCAACTTAGGGAGGAGGAGCTATATGACATATATGTATGACAGTTGCCGAGAATCGAGCTGAATGGTTTGCAGTTGGAGAGGCCTCTGTCCAGCAGTGGATTGCTGTAGGCTAACCTCGGAAATTAAATTTCGTAGTGTTTTGAACACTATAAAATTCAATTTCCTAGTCTTTTGACTCCAAAGTTATAACATGAAAGAAATTAATATCGAATCGAAATCATGATCTCGAAATAGCGTTAGTTCATAAAACCTGAATAAATTGCAAGTCCATTAAAAAACTATTTTCTTTTCACCTCGCTTGGAACAGTAAACAACTTTTTCTCATTTACCAAAGCTGAGTAACGGTGGAATTTCTTGCCCATTCTTCTCCATACGAAAACTACCTTTTGGAAGGGGCGACTAGAATCAATTTTATTTTAATTTTATTTTTGACGTTCAAAAGTGCCTTTTATGTGCCTATTTGAAATAAATGATTTGACTTTGATTTTTGAAAAAAAGTGTTTAACGTAAAGCTTTAGAAAAATCTGATTCATCCCATTTTCCATTAACATTCATTAACATTCATTAACATTCATTAACATTCATTAACATTCATTAACATTCATTACGGTATTTATTTACGTACTATTTGTATGATTGTTATATTAAAACTACTGTTTATGAAGGTAGGATCATGTCACATTATGCCCATAATTAATCGTCTGTTGGCAAGCTTAATAAGTTCAGTAACAATAGAAAAGTAATTGTGTCTCATTAGTGACAGTTGGGCTCAAAATTAAATTAAACTATTCGAGTAGTCCCGTGTCATCCTGCGACGATCTTCGCAGGATGGCTGGTGGCAGTTGGATGAGAGTTGCCGAAAATCGAGTTGAATGGCGTACAATAGCGTCCTTTAGTGTAATAATATAAATGTAATAAACATACACGAGCACACACTCACCGACACACACACACACTCACTAACACACACACACACACACACATAATCACACTCTCATACACAACACACACTCACTTATATGCCCACATACATACATACATAAACACAATCATACTAACTTTAATTTTTAAACAATAATTATGTTCGGGCTCACCGACTTTGTACAATACCAAATGTTATTCACGTGATTGATTTGATTTGTATATAAAAGGTGGAGTCCTGGATTTATTATTATTATTATTATGTCGTTTATTTATTTAGTAGTCTTATTTTATTACATTTTTAAATATTAGTATGAATAAATAAAAATAAAAAACATTTAAAAATATAAAAAAATAGTGATCCACCGGTGTCGGGAGCAGGGTCCAAGCTACCGGTGGTTAGGGCACCAGAGATAGAAACCTCCTCACAATGCGAGCCGTATCGAGGAGTACTGCCTTCTGAATCAGGCCCTTGATCCAACCGCCTAACGAGAGCCTCGATAGATGTTGATCGAGGCTTTCGGCCATCAGCCCATTGGCCGATACGACAATCGGCACAATGACAGTCGAGCTCACATTCCACATGTCAACAACCTCGCGTGCTAAGTCAAGATATTTGATTTGTTTATCTTTTTCAGCTTTCACGAGGTTCCCATCATGTGGAATGGTAACATCAACAATCATTGCGCGGCGCACTAATCGATCTATCACCACTATATCAGGTTTGTTGGCGACAACAGTCCTGTCAGTGATGATAGACCGATCCCAGTACAACGTGACATGGTCATTTTCGAGAACTGGGTCGGGCACATACTTGTAATATGGTACCTCAGAGTCGACAAGTTTATATTTCAAAGCAAGTTGCTGGTGAATAATCCTGGCTACTTGGTTATGCCTGTGCAAGTACTCGCTGTTAGCCAGACGAGAACAACCAGAGATAATATGTCTGATGGACTCACCCGGACGGTGGCATGCCCGACACACGTCAGCCGTCCCGTCCCTCATAATATGTCTCCGGTAGTTATTCGTCAAGATAACTTCGTCCATAATTGCACAGACAAAACCTTCAGTTTCCCCGAAGAGGTCACTGAAAGGCAGCCAGGATACGGACGCTAAGAAATCTACACCGGGCTCATGAAGAGCCCGATAGAAGCGCCCGTGAAGATCCTTGCTTTGCCATACCTTCTTGCGGTCATCGGTAGTAAGTACTACAGGTTTGCGCCAGTTCTCTTTCGCCATGGAGAGCGGGGTGAGCCCCTTGTCCATTGCGACCACATCACGGTGCATACCCACTTCGGCTTTTAAAAAATATTCCCTGAGACTGCACAACTCGCGGTTGTGCAGGGTCTTCGCATTTAAAAATCCTCGACCCCCACACTTCCGCGGGATATACAGTCTCATCACCGATGATCGTGGGTGATGCATCCGGTTTGCGGTCAGCAGTGTACGGACTCTTATATCTAGGGCATCGAGTTCAGTCTGAGTCCATTTGAGTATGCCGAAAGAGTACATCAAAACCGGCATGACCCAGCCATTGAAGGCGCGCACCTTATTTCCGCCTGAAAGAAGACTAATTAATACCTTCTTCAGGCGACAAAAGAAGCGCTCCTTCAACGATTGCTTCATGTCAGCATCGTTGATGCCTAACGCTTCCGACATACCCAAATACTTATAGCTTTCGAGTGAGGAGAGGGATCTAAGGTGTATGGAATCCGAAAGTGGAATTCCCTCGGATTCCATAATCTCCCCCCCCCCTTTACATGCATGACTGCACATTTGTCCACACCAAATTCCATCCAGATGGCACTACTGAAAGTTTCAGTTACCTTCAGTAGCTCCATCAGATGCAATTTGTTAGGGGCAAAGAGTTTCAAATCATCCATGTAGAGGAGGTGAGATATGACCTGTCCACCTCTCTTCAACCGGTAGCCTAGACCTGAGTCCTCCAGCAGTGTGCTTAGAGGATTCAGGGCTAAGCAGAACCAAAGTGGACTCAAACTGTCGCCCGCTATATATATATATATATATATATTCCCCGCTTAATCCATACAGGCTCATCATTCCCCTGGATCTGTCGACACCCTGGATAGCGAAGGACCGTCTTCCACTGTTTTATACACGACTCAAGGAAGGTGCGTAGAGTTGCATCTATCTTGTACAACTCCAGCACCCTCATGAGCCATGTATGTGGCACCGAGTCGTAGGCCTTCTTATAATCTATCCAGCATGTCGACATATCCTTGCGGGATCGGCGAACCTGTTGGCTAATGGCCATGTCTATGAGGAGTAGCTCCTTAGTACCGCGGGACCCATTCCTACATCCATTTTGAGAGGCAGACATAATCGAGTAACTGTCAATGTGTGTGTTAATTTTCGCTCTCAAAATGGATGTAAGAAGTTTATAAACCGTCGACAAACACGTGATCGGTCTATAATTCTTGGGTTCCGCGGGACTACCTGACTTATGGAGCAGGTGGGTAACGCCTGTTGTTAGAAACTGTGGTAGTGACCCAGACTCTAAGGATGACTGGAACTGAGATGCCAGGCAAGTGTGCGAACTAATTAGCCATTTTAACCAAAAGTTATGCAGTCCGTCCGGTCCCGGTGATTTCCAATTCGGTAACGAACGGACTGCTTTGGCTACGTCTAATGGCGTAATTATGACTGGTTCCATTTCTGGTATAGTTCCACACACTCGCTCGATATCGCGCATCCAGCCACCCTCAGCGTGACAGACGGGCACCGACCAGATGCTGCGCCAGAATGCACTAGTGGTGGCATCATCCGGGCGGCACACGTCCGTCACGTTTTGTTCAGGTCGCTCCCAAGTTCTATATACCCACCTCTCATCGCTCTGGAACATGCGATTCTGCGTGTACCGATCAACCCGCCGCTTATACCGCCGAATACGACTCGCCCATGCACAAACTTTCTGCTTCAGGAAGTCGATGCGCTCTGTGACATTGGACATGTATTCCCGAGGGCTGATTCCAGTCCCCGAAAATGCCTGTCTTACAAAGTGCATCACTCGTGGTCGTGTGTTGCCCTCCCTGAAGCAGTACAGTTTACCGATGAGTACCCTGGCCCCATCGATACGACGCTCGATCCTGTATCGCCAGGCTGGTACGGCTGGTTTTGGTCGAGTAGCTGCGTCACAATTTGGAAACTTGACGTTAGCTAAACGACATGCCGCCACAGCCGCGCAATACAAGATCGAGTGTGTATCAACGAGATCCTCGCTGCTCTCGAAGAAATTCTTGAGCTGCGAGTCCAAGGCACACACTAGCGCCCTATTTTTTTGTGCATAGGTAGCCGTGGTATTCGGGGTCTAAGTTCGGTTGGAGTGGACCTATACTCGCGAAACGCATCTTCCAGTGCGCTCCTCAGTCGGACGTTGTACTGGCTACTTACTGTGTCAACCCTATCATCATCTTCTTCAACACGATTGGACCGCGGCGGGATGGCATCAATAGTTGACGCTTGTGCCGCGGTTTGTGCCAGAGTCGAGACGATTTGGTTGTTCAGTACCTCTGAGCGCAGCCCATCAAGTGCTATGACGTCCAACCTGTGATTGCGTTGGATGACCCGCACCTGATCCGACAGTCGTTGGGCCGAGACGTTGACGGTTGGTGGTTCCTGGAACAGAGACAGCAACCTATCACGGTACGCAGTGAGGTTAGTTCCCCCCTCTGTAGACCCGTAGTATGCGCGCATGACGTTCTCGTTCATAGACTGAGTCCATCTCATGCACTGCACACAACCACCGGCAGCGGGGATCCGGCTCGGGGCCGGATGGCCCCTAAGTCCCAAGCTCCTCGGTGGCCGGCCTCTCCCCTGCCGACGTACAGGTGTTGGCGACGTCGGCGGGGAAAAATATTCGTCGTTCAAGCTCGACGCAACTGCTACGGCCGGTGTCACAGCACTCTCGATGGGGCTGGATTCCGGCGGCGGCAGGGCGGGGCTGAGCGACGACTCCGGAGGTGGTAGGCGTGCACGGCGAGCTGCTGATCTCGTCAACATTTTCAACATTTCATTTTCACGTTTTTATCGGAGGTGACATGACAGATGTCACCTCCGGATCGGCAGTTTTCGATGTAAGTTTTTGTTTCTGTTCATTGTATTTATATAAAATTATGTTTATATTTTGATAATATTGGATTTTCTGATATGGTTTTACGGATATATAAATATAAAAACTGCTTCTAAAAATTATATATTAGGAAATTGTGAACAGATGACAAAAGAGACGTTGACGTTGACGTTGGTGTTGCTAGCTTATTATTATTATTATTATTAATAGGAGAGCCCTATGTCCAGCAGTGGACTGCTATAGGCTGATGATGATGATGATGTGTCATCAGCTATAAATACAAATATTCATGTTGAGATGAATGTGCGATTTCGGTTTTACAAGAAAACAATGTTTTGCGGCAATACATTGCATACTTAACCGAGTTAAATAACAGAATCTTCATCTCGTATGCAGATTACATCAATTTCTCTTTCCATTAAGCTAATAGACAGATTTAACGCAGTTTCTGCATAGACTAACGATTAGTCTATGCAGAAACTGCGTGAAAGGTGTACTTGCAAGAAATTAATGTGGCGTTACTGGATACTGACCAAAACTTGATGAAAGTAAGAATGGTAGGTAATACTAAAATTTTTATGTCCGTCATTATGTGTTCATCTTTATGAAATTGTGAAATTTTCTTTCATAAGATCATGATTTCGTAATGAATATGGCAGTCCATAAAATTCAATAGCTTGCCATATTTCATGTTTTAATACTTGACTTAAAATTAATGTCATGAATGATGGAATATTTCCATTAGACCAAGCTGACGGAGTATCGATATTTAAACATGACAAAATGAAAAAAAAAAGATTTGATGGTTATTGTTTTAGTGTTAACGACCGCAAGTCTTGAAATATCAGTTTAAAAATCTGTATTTTGTTTGTGTAAACTTTGATCGATACCTATAACTTCTGCAGAGTTACACTAGCCAATTTAACTCTATATTCATTGCATTCCACAATGCATTGTCCAACTGCATTTCATATGTCGTTATTTAGTTATGTTTACAATCATTTTATTAGAAATATTATGATCATAAGTACTACAAAATATTACGTCCCTATCATAAAAACCAATAACAAACGGTAATGTCCATCATGACCAGCCGATTCCTAAGCCACCCATTGGCCCCCAGCTTACACACTAAGCGTGGCTATTAACAAGACGTTGAGCGTGCAATCAGAATACGCAATGAGCCTGCAGTGTACCATCCCACAAAGACTAAGGATATAGGCATATACGTCAAAGCCTATTCATTCTTGATAAGTCCAAAAACCCGCAAGATAAGGGTCATCCGAGTCTTATAAAAGGTGCGCAAGTCCATAATAAATGAACACCCACGTTTAGCCTGTTTCCTTATTATGTAAAACTTGTAGGCATAATTATGAAAATTTTTGGTACTACATTCCTTTGCTGGTTTTTTAATAATTAATGAGGTAGCCTCCGCATTGTTTCTCAACAAAAAAAATGTTTTTACTGCAATAATTTTTTTTTTGGTTCATTATGGTATCGCTTGGGTAGGCAACAACATGACATGGTAACGAATGACACATTAATAAGATTATGTAAATACAGGGGCCGTCATCATTTGCTATTTTGGACCTTAATTATCATAGCCTAAAAACAATTCAAATTAAGGATAAAATATACGAGTCGTTATTTTTAATTACTTACATTATATTACTTTTAAAACGTTACTCATTCTATCCATAAATCTTTCCTCTGGAAAAAGTTATTAAAAGCCATAATGAGTCTTCTTGGAATTTAAACTTCATTTTTTCAACTGCATAAATTCGTTCCATCATTTAAATTACGTTGCATCTACAAAATAAATCACTAAAGCAAAATTGCTTGAACCTTGAAAGAACCATGAGAAAGCAATTTATTTAACACAATAAGCAACCAACTTCAGAACAGTTATAGGCACATTGGAATAAACTTAATCGTTTTATAAACAATTCGTGATAAACCCACTCGTCATTAGTGGTGGCTCATCAAGAATGCACCTTAATTCTTCACGCAAAGATTGGAATTCCAATAGAAAAACAGGAACGTTGAATCCAAATAGGGGAACCTTACGGTACTTGACGGAGAGTGGAGCGGTACAGCGTCGATCGAGTCAGGTCAAAGGTTGCTTATTCATACATTGTTAGCAATCTTCTTTAAAAGGTGTACCGTTTGTGATTCCACCATTTGATTGTAACCTCTCATTCGAAATTGAAGACGCCAGGATTGAGGGCTTCGTAAATACTCAACGAGCAAGCAAGCTAACAGGAAAATCGTGCATCTGTTTATAATTTTTCAAACAAAGTGGTGTTCCACCAGTTTGCGATATTATTTCAGGATAAATAAATAATATCCCGTTTATCAAAGAGCGTTTAGATGGCATCATAAACGAAGAAACTGGTCGTCCGTTTACTAATGAGAGCTCTCGAGAATTCTCGATTGAATAAAGAAGATACTCTTTATTATTTTTAAACTCGGCTTGAAATGGTCTCATATTTCCAACCTTCCCATCAAAACGGTACCAGTTTAACCAGTCATTATTTACACGCAGTAAATTACAGAGCTGAACAAAAAAGATCATCGATAGCCACAACTACCGGTATTGGGGCTACTAACACGGCCTGTCGCAACGCAGAACAATTTAATAATACGATAGAGGTCGTCGCATTTATGGTACACGATGATCGGGTAGCATCGGGCCATACCGATGAAGCAAGCAACTGACCTTTACTACCTCCCCGCTTCCACCTCCCTTCTATTCCCCACCGCAGTCCCCTTTACCAAGTCGCATCACGGATATACGAGCCATACCTTTTACGTTAAAAGCCTTTATGCATTTTAATTGAATAAAAATATTGTGGTCCAAATTACGTGATATGTCATCTTTTAACGCTTAATTAGATATTGATCTTTCATTAACATTGATATGCTAAACCGCCTTGGCAGTTTCAGATCTGACATTAAAAACTAATTAAGTAACATCGTGATGAGTCTTTAAGAGCCTTGATTTATGTTTGACATTTGCATAATCATTTAGTAGGTATCATATTCGTGCTAAAAACGACCCAAACTTGATAAAAAATTTTGGTCATAGTAATCATCACTGTTTGATGTGGGCACTATCAATTTTAAAACCATTCAGGTCGACTCTGATTCATAATTTTATTAAGTATGACCTGCAGTTTTATTTGACTTTCAAAGTTTTGTTTGTATCATCCAATTAAATATATATTTCTGTTTGAATTCCAGTTAGCAAAGTTTACATACTTTTACAATCTGAACAAAAACCGGCTTACCCTACAGCTGGTGAGCATAATAAAACTGTAGTTAGCAGAAAAAATAACGACTTTGTTCTTAAAATAAACCAAGCGAAAACAAGTCCCCAAGTCGGATGCAAATTATATGCAAGACCTATGCAAAAATAAACTAGTATGGAGCTGAGTATTTTTCCTTCAAATTAAATTGTGGGCATTTCAATCTGAGGACTGGTTTAGCGAAGTAGTAGTTTCATGGGAAGGTAATGCGAGGCAAAGCTATAATCCCTATAAACCGCGGGGTGTAGGCACTGGGGCCGGATGCGACGGTCATATTTCATTACATGCACTTCGAGCAAGACGTGCACGATACTGCAGCGGAACAAATCCCGTAAATTGTTAATCAAGTTCAAATTGGTAGTGACATAATTCAGATTTCTCCGTGCAGATATGGACGATTAGAGTTTACTAGAATATAATTTAGATGAGGAATATACAGTAGTGAAATAATAAAACAAGACTGCGGACAAACACTCATTATTAAAGGAATGCTAAACATTTTTGTCTCTTTCAAAGAATGCTAAGATTCGTAAAGATTTCGCCAAATTAACTCGCTTATCGTGTATCTTAATTTTTGACTTTGAATTCATGATTACCGTCTGGAATTGCATTTACAAATGCATTTGGGAGATTCGTTTTTATTTAAGAGCATTTTAAATTTAAATAAAAGAACTTAAAAGTACTATTTGCGATTTTAAGACACAATGCAATCGTTTTTATATTTCTGCCAAATTCAGTAAGTAAAACTTATAAGACGCCAGAAGGCGTCGCGACTGACCCCGTAGAAGATGGCGGGACGAGCTGGGGGAAACAAACGACCCGTGGTTCACTTTAGTCCTGTATCAAAAGAGCTCGAAGTCATGGGGAGAGGTATTTGCCCAGCAATGATGATGCAGGCTATCAGTAAACAGTAAAAATTAAAAGGAAATTAATTTTACAAAACACTATGTATATTGTATTGTGTAAACTTACATCACATTCACACAGCGTAATACCTCAATGCATATGTCTCCTATGATTCATGAAACTGCAGATGACGACGCTGCCTTCACATCCGGGTCACTAAGATACAATCAGGAAGCTTTAAGGCGACATTCCATATCCAGCAACGCTATAGTATTATTTATATCAATATGGTATGTCTTCAATGTAAGCCAATCAGACCCAGTCGATCGGAAATTCCACACGGAGCATCACATAGCATCATACGAAAATAGATAATGCCGATACAAAATGCATAGGCTATACGGCGCCGAGTAAACATGACATACCAGATTTACAGCGATCTGTTTCAAACTTTGAAACTGATGGTTTTACTATGGATAGAAGAGCTAGCAATGATTACTACATAGAAAGTGAGAAAGAGGTTAAAAAAAGACACAATACTTTGTCATAGTAACCAGTATTGCATCCCAGTCGTGACATAGGAGAAAAGATCAAGCTTCCCAGCGTAGCTTTCAGAATAACTTGACCTTTAGCACACAAAGCAAAAGACAAAGATGACATCCGAAAGTTATGACCTTTGAAATGATGCAAAAAAATCATTTGTCATACAAGAGTGTCTATAAATTTTAATGATTTGTGAGACAGATTGATATTAGCCTGTAGAGATGACTGATTGATTGATTATAACTTTGACTACGTCATCATTACACATACAATTTGAGAAAACAAGGTGATATAGATCCGAATTTAAACAAGTCATTTTTACTTCTTATAGCTTTAATTGCAATATGTAACTTTACACATAGCGGATCTTACGCAGTATTTGGGTCACTTATTGTGTAAGATTTTCCATGCACAGCGAAAATAGCGCTTAAACACTGCAATTAGTGTTACTAAGTAGCTTAAAAGCGTTACAGCAAAAGTAGCAGGTTTAAAATTGTCTACTAACACCGCACTGGCACGTTACACTGCATCTTACTTATATGAGCACAGACGTTAGGGGAAAACTAATGTGAAAACAGCCATTAAAATTTAACAAAACAAAGAATATAGTTCAGTCGTTTAACCTGTCAATTATAAAGATGTAACTGGTGAATTCGAAGCTAAAACAAACGTCAAACATAATAAATCTTAAAGAGAATCACACAATCGAAGACCAACAAAAGCAACATAAATAAAATTGTGTCGGGCCTATTTCTGTAGACAGTCTACTAAGTCGCATAGATGCCGGGAATGGTGACTGAAACGTGCTAAAACACAATGCACAAAGATATTCTATTTGTAGAAATGCTATTTTTATATGAGGCTAGTTCTGAACCAAACAGAGTGATCAGTTGTGTAGTGAAATATTTAATAGAATCAAAATTATTTTATTGTGAAATGATGCAAATAAAAAAAAATCGTGACTGTCTGATAAATACATACATTCTAATAACGGAAATATTTATAACGGTATTCATAAATTGATTACAATTTTAACAGATGGCTTGCCAAAGTTAAGCTAAAACTTGTTTGTTCAGGTGAAAGCATTCAATTATTTAATTTGCACAGAGATTGTTCACATATTCGGAATTTTTCACTTCGCATTCACTTTTGTTCATTAGTTTTTACAAAGTTAGCTATCTTGAGCAGGATGTCGCGATATGCAGAGCGTGAGAACTCGATTCTATCTTAATAAGTTTACCCACGATTTGGATTCACCCAAGAAACATCATTCAAGCACACATTTCATAATGACTCAACTAAAATGGCGATAAAAATCTGGATCGCTTGTTTTTGCTTTATTGTTTCTTAATAGAATCGATGTGAGCAGAATTTACGACAAGTGTAGTGAATTAACAACAAGACTTACATAATTAGTAAGATAGTTTTCAGTTACTTAGATACTTTGACAATATGTTTGATAAATGAATTAAATCCTGAAATAGCTTCCATTTCTGCAACAAGATTAAATATTTCTAACACTTACAGCGCTAGTCAGCAGAAACCATCCGGAAAACTTTAAGATCGCTCCTATAAAATTGTACTCCCAATAGTTTTGCTGAGACTAAACAACTTTTGCGAAGTACACTATATGAAATCCAACTGGGTGAGAAAATAAAAGCTAAAATGTCTAGCAACACGATAACTGTAACAAATAGAGCAGATTGGAAGGAAAACAAAGTTTAGCGCAACGAACACCAAGTTTACAGACTTTTGCGAAACGAAAAAGAGGATATGATATCAATTAAGTCTAGCTTTTTGCTATTTAGGGATTCAGAGATTTATTTACAAAGTAAACTTTAATAGACGGATAGATACAAAGCGTATGATAAGCACACGCCTACCGATTGCAATATTCAATCATTAGGTAAGTGCTTTGAAAAGCAAAAACCTCGTGTGAACACAAAAAAGAGGAACCTACTTCGTAACTAATCCATCATTCTCA
This sequence comes from Apamea epomidion, assembly GCA_947507525.1. Taxonomy (NCBI): domain Eukaryota; kingdom Metazoa; phylum Arthropoda; class Insecta; order Lepidoptera; family Noctuidae; genus Apamea; species Apamea epomidion. Next base: position 13,870,886 of record OX382237.1, read on the forward strand.
AATACACAGCATTATGTTATAACGAGTCATCACTAGGATGTTTGTTTAGAAAGTTACATCGCAAGTGCAAAAAGTATGTAAACGTTCATCTCTGCACAGTTCATATGCCCCTGGTAGTTGTTACACAAGTATTGCATAAATCCTTTCACTACTTGCAAATCTAGAATACGCATCTAAAATAAAATTTTATCGATTATGTGTTTTTTATGTTTTAATGTTTATATTGCAGTTTTAGTTTTGTTTTGTTCATTTTTGAATCATTATGAATCAAATTATAATCTGCATGTTTTGTGAAAGCATTGTATCATTCGTTTAACAGATGATCTGTTAAACGAATAATATTTTTTATTGTTTTTAAACATAAGTTACTCGTATGTAGTAGTTACATAGGTATTTAATTGGAGCATAAAAATTCAACATGCAAGTAGGTACAATCACGCTATCAATAATATATTCTACACAATTTTAATAATTTCTAAGAAGGAATATAATGGACTGATAACAAAATCTAATTGAATTATTATCGGTACTATGTTGTGCATACAAAAATCTATAACGCGTTAAATATATGTAGTGTGAAATATTGAGTGCAACTTTCCTGTTTATTGGAAAGTGGTTTGATCGGAGTTTTTTTAAATTAACTCTTAATATGAGACTAATGCTAATCAATTTTAAAACTAATAATCTATGTACATAGGTAGATATTAATATACCTACATATAACATTAATTTTCACATTGTCAAAGTGCTCATTATAGACACAAGCTAGATTCCAGAAGTTGAGTTTTTCCGAAACTTTTGATTCGAAACTTTTACCATCACGTTCTCAGACTTCATAAAACTTTGCCGTTGCACTTTGCCATGGGTCTCGACTCTCGCTTCCTAGTTAGTCACTATCCACAGTATCCACCGTTTGTCTAAACAAAGTGAATTCTAAACTAGTATGACAAACATACGTGTGTTAGCTCAATCAAACAGAGACGTCCACGGTTTGAATTGGTTATTTTGACTATACAGCAGTTGCTAATTGAATAATGTAGGTGTATACGATCTACTGTTGTACACAGGATGGCATATCAAACGTTTAATTTCCAGTATAAGTTTACCTCGTGTTATATTGGCTGTCCAAACAATGAAAGGTCAGCTTATACTGGAATAGTACCGCTTGATATGTCGTCGTGCGTACCAAATACGCGTGTTACTGTTGGTATAAATCTAAATCTATAAATCTAACTTCAACGGTTTTATAGCTTTTGTTCATGACGATCAAAGTTTTCAAGAGCGCGTGTGTGAATTTTATGTATTGTAAAAATTGTTTTACAGAGATGATTGAAATTGATTTAGGTGACATATTTCAGCTTTTAAACTTTCTAGTTGTACTGATCTGTAAAATAATCAAATTGATTTAAAGTTACCACTACAAAAAATACAATAAATCTTACAGTAATAAAACCAACATAATTCTATTACAAAATCCCATCGACTTCCTACAAAATTTCAAAATCCACCAATCACAGCAAACAAATTCGAGTCGAACGGAACCCCTCGACAAATCATCTTCTGCTACGCTTTCCCCTTGCCTTGTTGTTTTCTAATTATCTACTCCAACGCATTCGAACCCCAGTCGATACCAATCGGCGCGCAAAATATTCTCAATTAAAACACACAGTTACACACACAGAGACAAACGGCACTTCAAAACAAACTCGAGTTTAATGCCTCAGATTGAAAGTTAATTAGATTCCCAATTCCTCCCACTGGGCGAAGCAATTTGAGGCAAAATTAATATGAACGAACAAGGAGAAACAATATCAGATTCGGTTGTTTCTATTTTCTGAACGCAATTTTACAACCTGCCAACAATTTTGCTGAAACCGAGAGGCATTTCGGAATTCAAAAAGTATTTTCCGCAGGGAATTCTAATAAAATTTAATTTAACTAATTTACTTCCTCCGTTTTTCCGTTGAGAAATCATGTTGCTACATGAAAATGTAGCTATACGCCGATTCGTATAGCTTGCTTATTCTTGTAGCATCGATAAAGTTTTCTACGCCTGCTTCGTTTATTGCATCTTACATAACTTAAGTACCAATAAATAAGTCATAGCAGTGCACATTCCTTTTGCAAATTCGCCTCGTAAATTAATTCTTCCTTTATTGTACTTTTTCTTTTACCATTTTATTATACTAGTCTATAAGAAAATCCATAATATCGATGTTAAAGTTTAAAAACGAATAATGACTAGGTATACCAAGCTAAGTAGGTACAGGTAATCCAAAAAAGTTATGCGCATTGGTAATCTTCGTGTTTCCGAATTAGCACGAACGTCGGGCTTTACTTAGGATATCTGTATATTCCTTCCTCTCGTACAGTTATGCCAACTTATTGCAAAATTTAAATTACCCAAAATTCCAAAATGACATGAAACATCCAAACCAACAGACATTTACCTAATCGTGACTCCAAGTGAAAGTGATTGGCCAGCAGAAGGCATTGAAAACAACACATCACGACCTTGCAGATCAATCACACTGGTCATAGTGCGTGACTTGTAGCTACTGGCATTTAATTTTTGCAAAGCTCTGCGTATGACGTCATAGTGACTCATGCGCAGCGAAACGTATCGTTTGTAAGGTGTCCTTAATTATGTACTTAAGCAGGTACCTACAACTGCATGTATGTAGGTGGGTCTGGGTTTACAATGTAAGGTTTAGTTCGTGTGCATATTGATTGAATATTATTATAAAGAATAATGTCCTAGTTGATGGTGATTTATAAGCAAAGGTTCAATACGGTGCCGATAATAAGGAAAAATCAATCCTAGAAGATAACTTACCTATATTCAAGTTTTATTTATGTTTCAAATTGACGTTATTTCAAGTTAAACAAATATCAACTTTATTTTAATGGTAATTACGTTGATTTCAGAGTGACTAGCGCTATTGAAAAACTTATAAAATGTTTGAAGTTGTAGCGTAAAATTAACTTATTATGTAGGAATTATAGTTATTTTTCCATAAACTCATATTTGTATACATTTTTGGCGAAAATGTCGCGATATTAGATTAAGTGAACAATATAGGTATCCAATAAAGAAAATAAATACAGGCCGATTTTTTAAAGACCAGCCAAATTTAAGGATGTGGTACAGACCATCAAACTGAACAACTTTCTCCATGGGACCAATATCGTAATCGCGAATAAAAATTCAGCTGTCCCATACATTTAGGTCGAGTATGTATTGTAGTTTTCTATGGGACAGTTGATAAAATTTTCGCGATTACGCTATTTGTCCCATGGAGAAAGTTGTTCTGTTTGATGGTCTGTACCACATCCTTAAATTTGGCTGGTCTTTAAAAAATCAGCCTATATTTGCAATGCAAGTTGCCAATAAAATACTCGATGATGCAATGAGATTCATTAATAATAGTGGAAGTAGATTCCTTGGTAATCGTTTAGTAAATTATTCTTAGTTATAATCCTGCGGCTTTGTAACTCATCGCTTTTAATAGCCACTGGAACTTGAATGGTTCTAGTTAGTGCTAAAGACTTGACGCAATCTTATCTCTTCCATTAGAAATATTAGAATTACGAGATCTGTGTCTGAATTTAGATTTGAAGCTTGAGAGTCGTTCAATAAATTATTCTTTATCAACCTGTGGCTATGAAACTCATCGGAATTAACTATTGAATCTGTTATCGTCTTGGCTAGTGGTTTAAGATTTGATGCGATATTATCTTATTCATTGGTTTTAGAATTTTCATTTCAAGCTGAAAGTTTCATACTGTACCATCTAAACACGCCAATGTGCACTTTTTCACTTTTATCTTTTTTGTAACGTGATGATACTAGCGTGGACGTCCACGGCATCACGATAACACAGGGAAGTAAAATGTATGGAAACATATATACATATGAAGATGGGTTTCAATTTACGTCCACGATAACGTTATAACGTGCACGTATTTCCATACATTTTACGGACATGGACGTCTCCAATAATATCGTCACGTTAGGAAATATAAAAGCGCACATTAGGGTATACAAAAATCAATAAGACTATTTGAGAGCATATAGAACATAGCCCACGGCGATACTGTAATAAAAAGTTGAAAATAACTTCTCTTTCATTAAGGCTCACATTTACATCTACATACAAATTACTTGAATGCGCGACCAATCAATCAAAACTTTTAACAAATCTAAAAGCTAATGGTATAAAAAATAACGAAAAATCAACAACTTGCACGCAAGTGTCATTAATCGAAGATGACAAGCGATAACGTTGTGGAGCTACCGTCGGTCGTCATCAAGTTCGTAAAGGTTCAGTCCCACCAAACGTTCTGAGGTTATATTTGGAACAGTAAACTGTATCAACTATGAAGTTGTTATCATTGAAATCTATGATAGAAGCAAATTGATTATTAATTTACATTTGTATACAACGTAATGGACAATAATTTGGAGCGATTATTTGGTATTATTGAAAACATACTGATAGTTATTCAGCTACACAAATATTCTAAAATTGCGTTCACAAAGAGAAAGAAGTATTTACTGTAATGTAAAGAGATTAATATGTCTAAGAATGTAAGCAGAAACGAGTTTGACCTTTCTTGGTTACATGACAAGAACCAGTAAAAAGATACTCGCATATAACTTAATACTTATGTATAATGTAATGAGCAACCAATTTACATACACACACGGTACAGTAACGTATTAACATAAACATTATCATGTTATGCATAAATATGATATTGCTTCACACACAGTAAGCACAAATTTAAGCCCACGGGTGCCTGCCATTACCTTTTCTAATTTGTCTTTTTTTTAAGAGTACCGTAAAGATTTTCTTAATTGAAGATACATCATTATTTAGAAGATTTGTTGGATTTGTTCTTTTTGGTGTCCATGTAATTTTTTTTTTTTTTTTTAATAAATCAAATCAAACTTTTATTTGCTACAAATATATTGTTTTGATAAAGGTGAGATCTTATAATCTATTTGTTAAATAAGCATCTGACTGTTAATTATTCGTTTACTATTTTAATGAATATTATTATAAAGTCACCAAATATTAGCTTTATTAAATTTGTGAATCGAAATCATACTAGTAAAAAAAGAAAAAAAAAGAATGACCACTTTTTTTTGCTCCAATTAATAACAAAATCACCCGCTCGCACAGCGGGAACCCCCGCTAAACGGCAGTTCTAAAGGTAGCCTGAATACAATGAGCACTATAACGAACAAGGGAAGTATCAAGTGGCGTTCAACCGGCTACCGTGACCATCGCACACGATCTTGATACTTGAATGAGATATTAATGTATTAGGTACCGTGATTACATTACTGACTTAGCATTTTGTGTTGGCACGTGATTAGTTTTGCCTCTTATTGAGTTGTTCGAAGGGGATATCGTGGAGTAGGCTTCAAACATTAATCAGTTTATTAATAGGAGAATGACGTATGGAGTTGCTGCGTCGTGTTGTTATGTCTGGCTAGATCCTGTTACACAATTAAGTGATCTAGTCAAAGCGAAACTGAAAGTTTTAGCATCAGCCGTTTTTAACCGACTTCAAAAAAAGGAGGAAGTTCTCAATTCGGATGTTTATATATACATATACAACATGTCCCGGAATTAACGCACACCACCATACACCCCGATTAGAATATTATTTTTATTTTTTTATTTTACCAATATATAAACAGACAATGAAAAACAGAACAGAAAAAATAGGTGCAGAGGTGATGCTTATTTCATAAGAAATCTCTTCCAGCATACCTGAGATAGGACAATAGATACAGAGATGTAGACAGCGTGTGATAGAGCAAAGGAGACAAAAAATAATACATAGAATAAAAAACACAATTCATTTAAAAACTAAACAAAAATTACGAGAATATATTGACATACATACAAATAAACATACATAAATACTTCTAAAATAAATATTACTAGAATGATAATAATTATATTATAATCACATGTTTTAATCATTATGTTACAATCACAATACATACACTGAATTTTTAATATGATGTATAAAACATTGTTTATTTATTAAATTAGTTACACTGATTGTTGGAAAAAATTGTGGTCTCATTACAAGCAGGTACACAGTCACATACGTACAAGGGTCTAGCGTAGTATGTACTTCATTCATTTTCGTTGGTTTTGGCTGCACAGCAGAAGTGTGGCTGTAATTTTCGTAGTTTAAATTATTTTTGGGATAAAAAAAATCCTTTATTAAAAATATCAGATATCGATTCAGTAAACGATTCTGAACAAACTACTTTCATAATGTGCATTAATTCAGTTACACATTGTATATATTTTTTTTAATTCGACATTTGAGGTTCAAAATCGACGTAACTGAAAATGTTTATTTATTTATGCAGCATAAATCTTCAACATGTAAGACAGGCCAGGCCTTCTTTTTGTCAAAATAGGTAAACTATTTGGGGGCTGGTGGTGTATAAAAATACCGTACCTATTTATACGAAGAAACTTTAAAAACATTTTGTATTCAAATTAAAATATGCAAACACCATACTCAAGCCTACTTGAGATAAAATATACACTCTGTACGTACGAGTAAACCAACTTACATCTAAATATGCCTAAAAATATGAATGAACTATCATCAGCCAGGTCTTGGTACGACCTTACCCAACAAAATTATACTAACAGCGGGACCCGCATAACTTGCCTCTTTTTTATGAAGGTTAAGAATTTCCATAGAAACTTTATTACATATCCATAAAATAAAAAATATTAGCTAACTATAAAACATAACTCTTTTAGGTCATGTTAATCTTTAATAAAAAAGCTTTCGTTCTCGACTTTTTCAGTCTCAAGGATCATAAAAACGACAAGATCTTGTTACAGGGTGAGTCGCAGTTTATATGTAATAAAGCCTATTTCTTTCATGAGTATATCTTTCAGCGTTTCATTTTATAGCTGCCTTTCTGGCTTAAGAGAATCAGTCTTCTTTTGTGAGAGCTTCTGGAACTGCCATGTGGAAGTTTTCTCCATCAATAAAAAAGGGTTAAGTGATTTGGCCTGCGTTATTGAATACCGGCCTATCTTTATTGTTCGGAGTGTCAACTTGAGTCCTATTCTTTCGGGACTCAACAGTGTTAAATAGAAAAAATCTTTATCAGCAGCTTTGGTGCGTCAACGGTTTTCTTTTATTTAAGGTTTGTTTGTAAGTTTATTCGACTAAGGGCGAATTTCACCGAACTTTTATACCTAGAATAAGTCTTATCCTGAAAAGAAATAAAAAAAAAAATCATACTAGAACTCTCTGACGTCAATTTTAATACCTGGATAAAAGATTTCGGTAAAAATGAAGATAAAGACTTTGGTAAAAATCAACCCTTATTTACATAATTATACATGATTTTGTTAATACGTAGCAAAATTAACCCTTGTCCAAAAATAAAACCATCAAGAAAGTTTATGATTGCGCTAATTATTCTAAACACAGAAATGCTTTTCATTAAAACACTTCGTCGCATCTATTCTTCAAAATTCTTCCACAAAATATAATATTGGAACAGTTTCTCTTTATTTAAGAGCGTTACGTGCATCAAAAGTAGCCGCTAATGAGCTTAGTGTCTGAGAGATTGAGGTCAAACCTGAAAGACTTTCGGTATAATCTTCACGCTAAAGTATTATGAAATTCTACACAACGTTACTGCAGCTTCGTTTCGCATCAAGTTGGCAAACTTGGTGTTGATACCACAAGTTTGCAACTCATAAGGAAAAACGATCGTGTTATATGAAACCCACACGCGTGAAATTACTGTCCCGAAAGTTTTGCTGAAACTACCTGCTTAGGTGTTGGTGAGAACTATGTCATTAATTTTCGAGATTCATTAGAAACTTGAATCAAGGACTTAGTCAGAACTTTTATTTTACTACGTAAGTTTAATACTTGGTAAATAAATATTGGTGGATAAAACTTTCTGCCGACGGCTAAGTGGAAGTTTTCCAGACACGCCTGCCTTATAAGCCACATAACCCCTTGAAGCGCTTATAGGTAGCCGCACCTCTTACTGAACATTAACTATCTGCGGAATGTACTCGTAGACCCACCGAGTGTGTGGGAGTGTCAAGTAATGATGGCTAACAAATACTTCAGTCACCCCACGACAAGTATACCTAAGGGTAATATGACTCAAGCGGGCCAAGGATACGGCCCGCGAGGAGATGTTGGAGACTCTGAACCGAGATCCATGGGGGCGCCCTTACAGAATGGTGCGGAATAAACTCCGCACCTGGGCCCCCCCGCTGACGCAGAGTCTCCGACCCCAGCTGGTGGAGGAAGTGGTGAGCGCTCTGTTCCCTTCACGGGGGGAGCATACTCCCCCGCCTATGGCTCCGCCACTTGCGGTACCCGAAGCGGACCACACGGACGACGACGACGACACCCCTGAAGTGACCGGGGTAGATCTGAGAGCGGCGGTAGGCAGGCTGAAGGCCAAAAATACCGCCCCGGGACCCGACGGCTTGCCGGGTAAAGCCTGGGTCCTGGCCTCGAGGGCTCTCGGGCCTCGACTGGAGGCGCTCTTAAGCGCATGCATGGAGAGAGGCCAGTTTCCACTCCATTGGAAGACGGGGAAGCTGGTTCTCATTCAGAAGCCAGGGCACCCTGCGGACTCTCCGTCCGCATACCGGCCCATAGTGCTGCTCGACGAGGTCGGCAAGCTCTTTGAGAGAGTGGGCCGCCTCGTCGGGCACCTGGTGAGGACGGGGCCGGATCTTGCGGAGTGCCAGTTTGGCTTCCGCAAGGGGCGCTCGACGGTGGACGCCATCATGCGCGTGAGAGCCCTCACGACGGGGGACGCGGTGTCCCGGGGTGGAGTGGTCGTGGCGGTGTCACTCGACATCGCCAACGCGTTCAACACCCTGCCCTGGAGCTGCATAGGGGAGGCACTCCGGTATCACCGGGTGCCGACTTACCTCCGTCGAATAGTCGGGGCGTATTTGACGGACAGAGCCGTCATCTACCCCGGTCGCGACGGGATTTGGAACCGGCGAGAGATGTCGTGCGGTGTCCCACAGGGATCGGTTCTGGGGCCGCTCCTGTGGGACATCGGTTACGACTGGGTGCTGCGGGCCGACCTCCCTGATGGCGTCAGCGTAGTTTGCTACGCTGACGACACGCTGGTCCTGGCGCAGGGGAGGTCGCATCAGGCGGCGGCCGACGCGATGACACGCGGGGTTGCGATAGTCGTGGAAAGGATCCGGCAGCTGGGTCTCGAGGTGGCATTGCACAAGTCCGAGGCCATGTCCTTTCATGGGCCTCGGTACGGGCGGGGGGGTTCACATTGGCGTCGAGAATACGATGAGATACCTGGGTCTCGTCCTCGACAGCCGGTGGAACTTCGTCGAGCATTTCCAACGTTTGGTCCCCAAACTGGAACGGGCCGGGGCCGCCTTAAAGCGGCTCCTGCCCAACCTTAGGGGGCCAAACGCCTCCTGCCGGAGGCTTTACGCGGGGGTCGTGCGGTCCATGGCCCTATATGGGGCCCCGGTATGGGCGCGTTCACTGCGGCTTCGAGCCGCACACTACCTGAACGCGCCCCAAAAGGTGGTAGCCGTAAGGATAATCCGGGGGTACCGCACGATCTCGCGCGAGGCAGCAAGCCTCCTTGCCGGACTGCCACCATGGGATCTGGAGGCGATAGTCCTCGCGCGCCTGTATGACTGGCGCGCGGAGGCACTACGTCGGTGGGAAACTCTGCACCCGCGGCAAATCGCTGCGGAGCGGACGGACCTCCGGCGCGGTCTCATGGTGGAATGGAAGGCGCGACTATCGCAACCCAGCGCAGGGCACGCCACGATAGCGGCGATAAGACCCCTCTTTGAGGAGTGGCTAGAGAGGCGTCACGGCGCTCTCACCTACCGCCTGACGCAGGTCCTCTCCGGACACGGATGTTTCGGGAGGTTCCTGCACATCATCAGGCGGGAGGAGACGCCCGGGTGTCACCACTGCGAGGATCGCCCAGAGGACACGGTGGAGGTCTGCCCCGCTTGGGCAGAGCACCGCCGTGTCCTCGTAGAGGCGATCGGAAGCGGCGGCGACCTCTCGCGCCCGGCCCTGGTGCAAGCCATGGTCCGGGGCGAGAGGGAGTGGGAGGCGGTCACCTCCTTCTGCGAAGCAGTCATGCTAGCGAAGGAGGTGGCGGGATGGGCGAGGGAAAGATCCTCACGCCTCAGCCGCCGAGGGAGACGCTCCGGGCGTCGGGAGCCGCGTGACGACTCCCGGCCACCGTAGGCGCGGGCCTGCGGGCGGAGAGCAATGGGTAGCTCTCCGTCCGATCAGGACCAGGCCCGTGCCGGACGGCGTGTATGTGTTCCACGCGCGCCTCAAAGAGATGTCAGCGTAGTTGACGGGGCCCGACAGGGCCGAAGCCTGCCGGGGTAGCGGGATTGTCCGAAAGGGTTACCGCTACCCTGGTACGTAAAGGGCTAAGGAAGGAACACGGGTGGGTTTTAGTCAGTAAGAGTCTGACACTCCCTTCTGCTCCACCCAGAGCGGGAGGAGTCATTTGATGATATCCCATCCACAAAAAAAAAAAAAAGGGTAATATGACAACAGCCAATGTTATTATAGCTGTAACTTTGTTTACCACGGATAAATAAGTGTTAGTATGTGTTGTAGTTCTAATGGCCAAAATAAGGTCATCAACTAAGCCTATCGCAGTCCACTGCTGGTCATAGGCCTCTCCCAGGCTGCGCCACAACATCCTGTCCTCCGCCTTCCGCATCCAGTCCGGCCCAGCAACCTTATTTAGGTCATCAGTCCATCTAGCGGGGGGCATCCCACACTATGCTTGCCGATACGCGGTCTCCACTCCATAACTCGTCTGCTTCACTGGCCATCGGTCCTTTGACAAACATGGCCAGCCCACTGCCACTTCAGTTTGCTTACTCTGCAAGCTATGTCGGTAACACCGGTTCTTTTCCGGATAATTTCATTCCTGATTTCATCCTTCAAAGAGATTCCGAGCATAGCTCGCTCCATAGCGCGCTGAGCGACCTTGAATTTGTGGACCAGCCCGACCGTCAGTATCCACGCTTCGGCGCCATATGTCATGACGGGGAGGACGCACTGGTTGAAGACCTTACTCTTCAAACACTGTGGGATAGGCGACGAGACGACTTAATGGAGTTTTTCAAATGCTGGCCAACCAAACTGGATCCTTCTGTCGGCTTCTTTCTCAAAATTGTGTCTACCGAGCTGGATTATTTGCCCCAGGTAGACATAATCCTTCACAACCTCGAGAAGCGATTAGACTCGGCAAGACGTGCGAATTGTAGGTACATGACTTTCGTCTTGTCCAAATGTCAAAATAAGGTAAATACAAATGAATATTATTTCGAGCTTAAAACGTGCAACCCAGTTGTGAAAGTAAAAATATTTTGGCCATTTTTTTATTAAGACCTAAGTAATCTAAATCAAAAAATGCCCAAAACATTTTTATTCGGAGCATAACATCGAACTTTTAGCCACATTTACTGAATACTCGGCACGGTTTTCCCCAAAAAGGCTTACACATCGACACGGCATGCCCGGAGGCCTATGGCTGCTCCACAATTAGTCGAACGTATGCTATTGGATTTAATTAACGGCTTTCGTGGTGACAGGCAACTAAACCCGAGTGTGACCCGGGCATAGCATTTCAGCAGAATTTAATAGTACAAACACTGAAGCAAATTAAGCGCTGAATGGTAGATTAGAGATCATAGCAGGAAACAGATTAGATGACGGTGAATGATTAGATATACGAGTATTAGGCCTACGGGTATTAGGTACATGTGGAAGGTGCCAAACATTACGTTAAACTTAGGACTGTTCAAACAGGCCGTACTCTTATAGGAACTAGACAAGTAAAAGTAACCAAATTATTTGAAGCCATCGATTAAATTATTTGAGTATGGTATAAACAGAAGGTATGACGTGGTTTAGAGTGAAGCTAATAAATTATTATATTGACAGTCAGGACAATACAGACAATGTTTGAAACGAATCGAGTAAAACATGGACCCTTGACTTTAACAACTTAGTCGAGAACAACCTTTGCTTTGGGTTAAATTATTATCACAATAAGCGTTGATAATGGACAGTACAAAATTATCACCACCATCCATTGACCGCATGAAAAATAAATTCGCACAATCATAAAATATTCTACCAAATAATGGAAAAACATATACGAAATGTTCGAGCAGCCGCAGGAAACGAGTGTTAATACATCATTGATTACAAATTATAAATTGATTTTGCACATGTTGATATCGCAATCAGGTACACGGACGGTAGTACAGCAATATATGAAATTATTAATAACGTTTAATGTTACCACAATTTTCATGGTAATGGTTTTGACATTATGGCCAAATCCGCGAATGATTCGATAATGAGCGACGTATTATGTGGTAAAACTGTAACGAGACAGTCATGCGAAATTAGAGATAATAAATGTTATAGACATTGTGGAAAATTATCATCAGCGAGATAGCTGGCTGTTTTGGTTGTGTAATTTCATATTTCTTTAAACCATCGTTTATTACAATATTTAACACAACTCACTACTAACGGTACTGAATAAATAAACAAATAAATACAAAAACAAAAGGATACCTGGGCATCGAAGTTCTCGTCCGCGTCGCTGTCATCCGGAAACGTTCCCAGAAGACTGACGGCATTGCCACGTTTTGGTTTAGATTTTGATATAATCAGATACATAGTTTGGTGACCGCGTAAAAATACTGGTATTCAGCTGAATCTGGTTAGACTTGAAGCCGATCCCCCAACATAGTTGGGAAAAGGCTAGGCAGATGATGATAAACTTGGTTACCGCGTGGCTTAGAATTATTTAATGCTCCATAAATTTCAAATCAATGAAATTAAGCTTATATTGTAAATAATGTATTTTTAACATTGACATGACTGACAGACATGTTTGAATTTAAACTACCTGTGCTCTAGAAATCAACTTTAGTATAATTTCAATAAATCCGTTATCAGCTAAGGAAATTAGGGACCGCTGCCTACGATACCTAACACTTTACTTACGCTAAACAAAAGTATAGCCTTCTCTTCAGAATCTTCTGCGAACTCAATTCAACACGTTTAAAATTACTTACGCTTCAGAAAATTATCAAGAGCGGAAGATTTTAGTAAGATATCATCGAAATTGAAATAATAATACATTATGAAAGCCTACGTTGTGTTCTATAGCACGGTCTGTCTACAGCTTTCCGTAGAATTTATAAGTTCGACGACTACCGTTCATGCCTTTACACTCGATTTTAATTTATAAATTTGTTTGGCAACCGAACAACAGACGCGTTTAATTTATTGCTACAAAATAAATCTACTATAACAGTGGCGTCACGTAATCATTTGTGTGTTTTTGACTAATAATTAAAGGTATTATTAAATGCTAGTGCAAATTTCGAAATTGTAATAAAGCTTATTTGTTCAGTTGTATCAGTGATTTTAATGCCGTGGTGGCAATTAAATCTGATGATTTACATGAATGTTTTTTGACGATAAAGCTTTGGTGTAAATTAACTATCACATAAATTTGCGAGTGATTTACAGCATTAAAAATATTGACTTCTGACAGTGTACCAGATTTCACAATCCATCCATATCTTGTCAATCTTCCAAATGTACGAGTACTTCAATTAGGTACCTAAAATCATTTCAGTAATCACATTTATGCACATATAGGCATACATGGTCTCAAAAGCGTAACCCTTCCTTTTAGCGGGTATAATAAAGTTAGAGGAAGTTCCAAGTGAAAGTGTCACGTTACCTGTGCGAGATGTCTCGACGGGCGCGTAACGTGTGCGCTGTGTGCGTAATTACGCGAGTGCTCACCTGAAACAAAGACACATTGTGAATATGCGTACAGATGGAGGAGGATGAAAAGGTGTACTCAAAATTTCGGTCAAAGATTTGGAAGCAGATAGATGAAACAATAACGATATTGTAAGTAGGGTTGATTAAAATAATAATAATAATCCTATAGTGGTAAAAATACTGAGACGGACTTCAAAATTAATAAATAGCTCAAAAGTTTTAAGTATACAAATAATCTTCATCTACTTAACACTCAAGAAAGTAGTTCCAAAGAATTTTAATTAAAAGTTTTAGCACAAAGGCCAATAAAATCGATCCACTTGTCCCTGCAGCTAAGTTCTAGTTACAAGCTTGCAATAAAGACGCAACTAGTTATTGTACTAAAACTTGACACCTAAGGAATGACCGTAAGAAGCGCTGAACCGGGAAGCCTGGTACAAAGGGAGGCCTTTGTGCAACACTGGAACATTACAGCTCCGATTACATCTTGAAACTCAATCCTAGCAATGTATTCTATTTATTCGACTCTTCCTACTATTAATTCAGCCACTGTTATTTTAGTTGTCTTTCTCTTTGTAACTGTGAGTTCATTGGAAATAATAGGATTACCTTCATCAGCTGTCTAGGCTTTCATTTTGTTTTCGTTAGCTTTCCTATTTTCTATTTCAAGTATACCTCTTCTGTGATAATCGATTCTCATACATACGTTACGACACGCCACCTCAAAACATACAACCGTGTTAATTAAAAAAATAATGGCACCAATTAAAGTGGTGTTGAAGTTATAGGTTTATGGCAACACCGAATTGAAAATTAATAAACCCAAGGTGTTGCTGTTCTCGCAAAAACAATTTCTTGCACGACATTCTTCGAAATACATACACGGTAAATAAATTGAAACTTACAGTCAGTACTGTTGTACTAGCAATGTTCGTTTCCGGCGGCTCACGATTAAATCTATAAAAGGTTTAGATCACGCACGATACACATTCGTAGTGTTGAAATTATTCATGGACTACAAATTAATTATTTCTGTCCGTATGAATATTGTCATATTTTCTACTAGCTTCTGCTCGCGAGTTCTTTCGCGTGGAAATCGTAAGACACCACAATATACTAAAGCTAGCTTATGCCCGCGGCTACGCCGGCATGGATTTCGGAAAATAAATCACGGGAACGTACTACCGGGATTAAAATAACACTACATGTTAATCCAGGAAAACAATGTATTAATTCCGTAATACATTGTTTTCATATAACTCTATTAGTTTACGCTACACACGCGGATATAGCTCCCAGTCGGCTTGATTTTTCCCGACATCTTCAACAATCATCGTCATATTTCAGCCAATTTACACAAAATCTTAATGCATCATACACCTAAACCTTCCTTATGAACTACTTCGTACTTTGGTGAAAACCGTTATGTAAATCGGTTTGGTAGCTTTTGAGTTTATCGCGTTCAGATAGACGTGGCGGCGGCTGGGGGACTTTGTTTCATAATATGTATTAATGTATTGATATGATTGAACGTCCTTTACCTTCGTGATTGTTTCAATTCATTTAAGAGCTTACTTTTCCAGTAAAAACAGCGAATTCACGTTCTCCAAGATTATTGTAACCAGTTTCGTCATTCATAAAACTGTATATTAAAAATCCTCCCGTAACCAATCGATGCGTGTAATTAGTAGTTTTATTTCAACAAAAGCGACTCCAATCTTCAAAGCAGCACGCAACATCAGGGTTATTTTACATAACACGAGTTAACTTATTGTCTAAGTGACGATAGATGAGATAGTATAAACTACCATCAGTTATAATATTTCTTAAAAGCTTTAGTGGAACTAATGGAACATGTGTTGACATTTGATAAGTTTTTACGAACAAATATTTTGTGACGTAACATGTCATTTCAATTTTACGGCCCCACTGACATATTCAAGGTTAGGTCAACAGATAAAAAAAGGTTATCTTAAAATCGATTTTCATTAAAAACTTTTTTTATGAAATAGGACCAAGTTCTGATAACTTGTAGGGTGTAAAATGGGGTCAGTAAAACTTAGTCAGGTTATTGCTGGTTCATAAAAGAATGTTGATTGATTTCTTTCACTTTAACGTGTCTACAATCGAATGTGACCTTCGATATTGTCTTGTATTTTATTTTTCGTAGGAACAATATGAATAAAGCCCCACTTTTCAGACTACAAAAGGTATCTTAGTGTTGTAGTGGTTCAGTTTTTTACTACTACTAGCTGCGCCCCGCGGTTTCACCCGCAAAAGTTTCGATCCCGTGGGAATATCGGGATAAAAAGTGTCCTATATCTTAATCCTGGTTATAAACCATCCGTGTGCCAAATGTCATCCAAATCCGTTCAGTAGTTTTTGCGTAAAAAAGTAACAAACATCCATCCATCCATCCATACAAACTTTCACGTTTATAATATTAGTAGGATTAGTTTAGTAGGATTATTTGTTGTTTTTTGTATTAGCCTATGCTGTCCCAATGCTGGGCAAAGGCCTCGCCTAAGTCCTTTTAGGAACTCTTTTCTCACGCCACCTCGAACTTCGCTATGAATACAAATTAATATTGAAAATATTGTCACTTCATCGACCAAAAGCAATCCAACTTAGTATTGAACTGGGTCACATATTGAAAACAGGGGTTACTTTTACAAGTTCTCAATCTTTTAGTAAGTAAAGATATTGTTCAAAACAAAATACCTATTAACGTAATATATGTTTCAGCTTTTACACGATAACGTAATTTACTAAAGACCTATGTATGATTATCGGTTAATTGAATTGATGTTAAATTGTTTTATTAATTTCCCACCAGTGACCATTATTGATTCTGGTATGCTATCACTACGAAGCTACTGTACTATTTTCACTTCTATATGATTTAAGATTAGTAGGTATATAATTTAAGCAAGGCATGCATTTTCATCTCATAAATAAAATTTATCTACCATGACGACCTCAAAATTCTCACTGCCATAAATAAACTTGGTATACTCAACAATAATTTCACTTTCTTCTAGCGTCACCAAGATATCTGTTAATAATATCTAACCTATGACCTCACGTCTTATATTATCCACAGAACTCGGGTCTTGAAAGACTTTCGCTTACGCGTGGTGTGTCCATCCACCACTTTGAGAAATTACATTTTCTTCGATTAACGTGCTAATGCATAGATCACACAGTTCACACGTTGGCCGCCGTGGCCGATCGATCGTCGGAACCAGACGAACCCCTTTAGCAATCAAAGGTCGCAGGTAGCGGTGAAAGTGTGCGATGCTTTCGCTAGGCGGTCTGCCGCGTGATTGTGTCCCCGGCTTAATGTCATGGAAAGTACGCGCGATGACGAAAGTGTTAGATGATATTCTGGAGTTGCAGAAATTATAGTAGAGTTTTTTATTGAAATATGATACTTAATTAATTAATACGGATGGTTTTCTATCATTAAAAGTATGTTGTTATTAAACTGTGAGAGTGTGTATATTTAGTTCGTCGTAGCAACATAAAAGGAATCAATTCTGAATCAACGAGCTATAGAACGCAGCTCGGGACGCGTGAATGACTTAAAATGACCACCAATAACCACAATATATATTATAATATAAATGGACAAACTTTTATCTTTTATAAATCCCGACCTACAATTTAGGAGACTCTCGAAAAAAAACTTCGGTCTTTGACCTACATATTTAAGCAGCTTGTTAGTTATTTTAAGTTCGAGACCTATTATTATAATAGGCTATTTTCCTTATAAATTCTAATTAGTCCGTCAGTTAGACTACCAAAAAATATTGAACCCGTATTTTTTCTTTTGTCAATTATATAAAAAATGATGAAGATATCGCCCGTCAAAGTTCCGCGTGACGTCACTTGCTTGCGACAATTTTGCAAGCAAGTGACGTCATGACCCCCCACTCCCAAAATTTGACGCGCTTTATCTTTCTCGTTTTTTGTTTGATTGATAAAAGAAAAAATACGTTACCATTAATTTTCGATAACGTAACTGACGGACTAAATATAACTATTATTTTTTTACCCAGGCAACTACCCTATTTTGTCAAGGTGATGGGTTGGTTTGTATTCCTTATAGCTGTACTTATATTGGTGTCATGGAAACTTGAATCCTCCGCAGGGAACGAAAGTAATAAACTAGCGAAAGCTAAAACTTCCCGACATTATTATATTAACTTTTATTACTTGTTTTAATTACGCATAAAAGCCATTCGGAATAGAATTATCTCAAGGACTCATCATTTGCCTTTTCCCAACTATGTTGGGGTCGGCTTCCAATCTAACCGGATGCAGCTGAATACCAGTATTTTACATGGAGCGACTGCCTATCTCACCTCCACAACCCAAATATGTGACAGGGACTCAGATTCTTAAAATCATTTTACCTAGTTAATTATTAACCAGATTAACAAACTATTGCTTACAGAAAGAAATAGGTGCGTGCCAATGATAGTTCTAACATAAAACTAAATCGTGGGATATAATAGGATAAAATAAATCATTGGCGTCTCCACCTGTACCCACAGAGCAATATACAGGCAGAGACGGCACGAGTAAATCAGCGCGGATGATCGCACGACAACATAAACGAGCGGACACGAAAACAGCCGAAGGTTAACAGATAGCAACCGATATGGGGGGATTCACTTTCCGAACAGGCGGGGAAAGGTCCATTCGATTAGAACGAGATTTATGTGTTCTCGGTCACTTTGGGAACTTTCTATACATTATTATGCCATTACTACACTCGGATAAGATGGACGTAAGCAAAAATGCGAGGTAAAAGTTGCGCATCTGAAAAAAAAAAGAAATAGAAATAGCAGAGGGAGAGTAATAGGAACCAAAATAGCTTTGAACAACACTTACTAAAAGCTTCTACCCATTCGTCCCAAAATAAATAAAACCCAATACAGAATTCGAAACTATCCGACCAAGTAATACAATATAGATACTAAAACAATGAACTAGATTACATTGTTCAATAAAGTTTATTACGAGTCTAAAAATACACCTTCAACATGAAAATAAACACCTCATTTCCTACAATTTATAAAGTCATTACTCGGCTCATTACTCTTTCTAGGAAGAAAATACTGCACAGCTGAATTACAGGAACAAAATAATTTAGTCCAAGCCGGAAGCTCCGAGCTATTTCAGAAACAATTGTCTTAACCAACGGAGGTTAATATGGTCCAAGTACGACCCAGCTCAAAGGAAGGGTTTATTAATTCATTTATCCCATGTCTTTTACATGACCGCATGAAGAGACGAGGAAGGGAAATTAATTAAAGAAGGAGAAAACTCAGAAAACCCAACATAATATAATAATTTCATACATATATAAGCGGCTACGTGAATATTGACATAAAGAATTAATTGCCTATATATATGTCCATTAGTTAAACCGTTTTCTGACAGCTGACTTAGAATATACATATTCCAGATGACGTAAAAGTTAACTTTAAAATGCGTAATAAAATAAATATATAAACTGCCTTATCTTATTGAATAATCTTATTTGTGGCTTCTTACAGACATAATAATACCGTACGTGTATCAATCGATGTATTGTGTGTTGCTGCAATCACTAGTTCCATCTGACAAAAAGCGGTTTACCTAATGAACAGGGTATAAGTGAAATAAAGAAGCCTAAGCAAAATCAGTCTATAATGTTCCCACTGCTGGGACACAGGCCTCCTCTCGTTAAGAGGGAGTGTCCATAATCCATGCGCGGCCGGTTGATGGTGGATGTGACATGTCTTTAAATTTTCGATTCTAGCGATGTCGGTTACCTCACGATGTTACCTTTACCGTTTTGAGCGCAGTGTGATGAAATAATTTGCTGAAATTAAAGGGCCTGTCTGGGTTCGAACCTTCGACCAAATTATTAAAAAAGTGTGTCCTTTAATTTAAATAAATAAGTAGATGAGGCATATATTTTTTATAATATCGTCGAAGTTACATCATTATCATCGTCGAAGTACGTTAAATGCGGATAAATAAGTCAATTTATATACCTATGTAAGGTCTATTTAATTTTTTTTCAATTTATGTTATTTCAAGTTAAACAAATATCAACTAATGGTAACGGTAATTAAGTTGATTTCAGAGTGACTAGCACTATTGAAAAAATTATAAAAATGTTTGAAGTTGTAGCGTAAACTGAACTTTATCGTGTAGGAATTAAAGTTATTTTTCCATAAACTTATATTCGTTTACATTTTTGGCACTAAATTGCGAACGCAGATTAGTTGCCTAATTTTCTAGTTAAGGCTAAAACTTGTTTGTGATTACGTTAATTCTTTTACTATTATTATTAAAAGTTCTAAGCAAAAACTATGGCCATAATAAAATAGCTTAATAGGTGCGGTGATGAAATTGTACAATAATTCAGCGACTAAAAGATAATTAAGTCGGTTGTTAGTGGAATTAACATAAAATATGTTTAAATCATTATTTTAGGCTAGATTTGCATGAAAACATGATTTTCTGTCCTCGGGTGGTGCACGGTGTGCTAGCGAACCCTCGATATTAAATATGCATTGTTGCATTGGTATTTAGGTATTAATTAATAATTCTACTTTGCAACACATATGGTTCTTGTGAGTATGATTGCCAGGTCAGCCAAACTGCCAAATCTCTTAAATATGGTCAAATATACAGTATGTAAAGCACATTGACGCTCAAACTGACTGTAACCATGAATTTAGTAGGTACTAACATGATTCTTGACCCACTAGCGTCGCTTTAGTCGTTTATCAAAAAAAATTGCTGTTCCATACATATTGACTGTGAAGGTATTTAGCTTGTGTATAAAACAGTTGTTTTTTTTTAATAACCGACGAGAATTTCAGCCTTGGTTGGTCAAGAATCATGGTACTTACAATTCGTGGTAAAAGTCTACGCGTTGATGTCCTTACACCCTATACAATATTTGCCAGAATTAACGCACACCACCAAACACCCCAATTAGAATATTATGTTATAATCATAATACATACACTGAAATTTTATTATTATGTATAAAACACTGTTTTTTTATTAAATTAGTTATACTGCTTGTGGGAGAAAATTGTAGTCACACTACAAATCTACGCAAGCACACAGTCACACACGTATCAGGGTCTAGCGTAGTAGATACTTCATCCATTTTTGTAAATTTTGACTGTACAACGAAAGAGTGACGGTAATTTATGTAGTTTCAATTATGTTTGGGATAAAAAATTATCCATATTAAAAATGACAGAAATCGATTCAGTAAATCAGTCTGAACAAACTACCTTCACAATGTAAATTAATTCAGTTACACACTGCATACCTACGGTAAATCAGCATTCACAGACTTCCGTTCAGTAGGAACTCAATTAGTAGATCTCTGCCTACTCATATACGTTTCGACTAACGTATGCTAAAAACTAATCTAAGTTTAGATCACAATCCAATAGCAAGAATCTCTTTAATCGTCCAACCGTTTAGTAAATCATTGTCAATCAGCAAACCCGTCACACTCACCGAATCGAATGGAACTAAAAATAGATTCTCGAGAACCCGTCATTTTCTTAAGATTGCGTTCGTACAATAGTTATTAACATAACATAACATCATGCTTGTATTCCCCTAAGACTTAGCAGAGATTCACCCACATTTCGCCAGTTATGTTCAAGTCCCACGTAAGAGGGGGCGAGGTTTTTGCCATCAACCGGACACACAAACTATTGCAGTTTTTAAAAGAAAGAGTGAAAGAACACTATCTGTCCACTTCATCATAGTTGTGTATGTATTTATTATTTTGAGTATGATATAATGATTATATTTGAGTATGAAGTAATATTTATTTTAGAAGTATTTATGTATGTTTATTTGTATGTATGTTAAAATATTCTCGTAAGTTTTGCTTAGTTTTTAAGTGAATTGTTTTTTTTTTTTTTGATTCTATGTATTATTTTTTTCTCCTTTGCTCTATCACACGCTGTCTACATCTCTGTATCTATTGTCCTATCTCAGGTAGGTATGCTGGAAGAGATTTTTATGAAATAAGCATCACCTGGGTTCCTATTTTTTCTGTTCTGTTTTTCATTGTCTGTTTATATAAGTGTGTACATGAATGGTAAAATAAATAAATAATACAAATCCAGACTCCGAGCTGCTACTGAGAAATTCCACATGGGAAAACCCAATGACACTTAACCCGACCCGGGAATTGAACCTAGGACCTCATGCCCAGTAGAACGCTTGCGACCAATGAGGCGGTCGTTATTAGCCTCTCTAAAACATTACTTAGTCAAGTTTCTCCATTACTCCGTGTGAAATACCTTATTGTAGTTTCTCATTTAGTCACGTAAAACATTAAATAGGTAGATCCAAGTGTTTTATACGCGCCAAGAAATTAATGTGCCTTATAAACCCGAAAATTATGAGGGCATGAACCTGTTTTCATATACAAGGTGTATTACTTTTATACAGCGAGTAATAAAAGTTGTATAAAATGAGGAAGTTTGGTTTTAAGAATCATTGGTCTGATCTTTATTAAACTTGGGCAGGGTTTTGTATTATGATTGTATGTAAGGTGTTTCAAGTTAATTAGATGGACTTTCAAACCCGCCATTGAAAGAAAACACTGTCTCTGAATCGGTATTCCATTTATTGGATCTAAAATTTTTGACCCTATCCAATAATATATAATTACTAACTGCCCCTTGCGGTTTCACCCACATAAGTTTCGATCCCGTAGGAATATCGGGATAAAAAGTATCCTATGTTTTAATCCTGATTATAAACTATCTGTGCGCTAAATTTCATCCAAATCCGTTCAGTACTTTAGGCGTGAAAGAGTAACAAACATCCATCCATTCATACAAACTTTCGTGTTTATAATATTAGTAGGATTTAAAAAAAAATTGTTCAGCATTAACAGATTGGATTCAATCGAAAACCGGGAAGTGGGTCAAATTTAACTTATTTTTTAGAAGCTTTATTTTTTAATAATAAATAAAAAATAAAGCTTATTATAAAGACAGAAACCACAGAAGAAAACAAATTACATCACATACCTATAATTTATACAGCGCCATAACAAAATGTCCTAACAAGTGACAGTGACACGAAAATGTCATTAAATGTTGATTTATGTAGACTTGTGACTAATGTGTAAGACGTCACCGGCATTTACCTGAGGGGACCATTCTCGTAATTTTAAGAACGTTCACAGTCTGATCTCAGTCTCAATCTGTCAAAAAATACTTCTTATTTCCCTACATTTTGACAAGTTTTTGACATTTGTTTGTCGCCGAGATGAGACTGCGACTAGATTTTGAACGTTTTAAATTACGAGAATTGGCCTTCTGATTCCTTGCTTATCAATATGTCAGACGCTGAAAGCTTTGTTTTTTACCAAGACTAAGCGGTAAATATTGTATGCACACAACATACTATATGAAGTTGGCTTCAGATGAATATAGTGCAACATCACACTTCTTTTTTAATACACCCGCGCTTTTATAAATGGGAAGAAAAAAGAAGTAATAGAAAACAGAAATTTGAATAACGCTGTTGATACGAAAAATATTTTTAATAGTAGGCAAAAAATTCAATGAATTAAAAAGAACATGCTCTTAATAATAATTATTTATTTATCAAAGAGGATAACATTATATAAACTGGATAAACTTCACTATTAACAAACTAAAATATGGCGCCACAAATTCCTCCGCATCTCGGTCGACTGGTAATACACCCAAGAGACTAGCGGCATTGCCACGTTGTATGGTAATGCTTAGCCTCTGGGCAAGGTATTAGAAAAAAATAATAAAGGCCAGCCTTTGGGTCACGGGAAGTGTTTTTTTTTTTTCTGGGTGGGAAATCATCAAATGACTCCCGCTCTGGGCGGAGCAGAAGGGAGTGTCAGACTTTTACTGACTAAAACCCACCCGTGTTCCTTCAGTTGCCTGTGCCAGGGGCCACGGTATCTCTTTCGAACAACCCGCAGCCCCGGCGGCATCGGCCCTAGCGGACCCCGTCAGTTCGTGCTGACAGCTCTTTGAGGCGCGCGTGGAACACAACGCGCCGTCGACCCGGGCCTGGTCCTTACCGGGCGGCGAGCTGCCCATAGCTCGCCGCCCGCAAGCCCGCGCCTACGGTGGCCGGGAGTCGGCTGTTGACTCCCGTCCAGGGCGTCTCCTGCGGCGGCTAGGAGCGCGAGGGTGCAGCGATTGCCTCTCCCTCGCGCGCTCCGCCTCCTCCTTCGCGAGCATTACTGCTTCGCAGAAGGAGGTGACGGCCTCCCATTCACTCTCGCTCCGGACCATGGCCTGTATGAGGGCCGGACGCGAGAGGTCGCCGCCGCCGATCGCCGCCAAGAGGACACGGCGGGGCCCCGCCCAAGCTGGGCAGACCTCCACCGTATGCTCCACCGTGTCCTCCGGGCGATCCCCACAGTGGTGACACCCTGGCGTTTCCTCCCGCTTTATCCTGAACAGGAACCTCCCGAAACAACCGTGTCCGGTGAGGACCTGCGTCAGGCGGAAGGTGAGGGCGCCGTGGCGCCTCTCTAGCCACTCCTCAAAGAGGGAACTTATCGCCGCAATTGTGGCGTGCCCAGCGCTGGGTTGCGACAATCGCACTCTCCATGCCGCTATGAGATCCCGCCGGAGCTCTGTCCGCTGTGCCGTGATTTCTCGCGGCAGCGGAGCAACGCCCCGGCGTTTTGCCTCCTCTCGCCACTCCCATATGTGGGCGAGGACTTTGGCCTCCAGATCCCATGGCGGCAATCCGGCAAGGAGGCTCGCCGCCTCAGCGGAGACCGTGCGGTATCCTCGAATGAGCCGGATAGCCATGACCCTTTGGGACGCGATCAACCGGCTGGTCGCCGCCTCAAAGATCGCGCCCATACCGGTGCTCCGTAAAGGGCCATGGCCCGCACGACCCCCGCATAGAGCCTCCGGCAGGAGGCGTTTGGTCCCCCTAGATTGGGAAGGAGCCGCCTCAAGGCAGCCCCGGCCCGCTCCAGTCTGGGAGCCAAACGTCGGAAGTGCTCCACGAAATTCCACCGGCTGTCGAGGACGAGTCCCAGGTACTTCATCGTCAGCTCGACGCCGATGTGAACCCCTCCCGCCATTATTTGTGAACCCGACGGTGGCGCGTCCCGAGGACCATGAAAACACATGGCCTCAGATTTGTGCAATGCCACCTCGAGTCCCAATTGCCGGATCCTCTCGACGATTGTCGCAACCCCGCGTGTCGCTGCTTCGGCCGCCGCCTGGTGCGACCTCCCCTGCGCCAGGACCAGCGTGTCGTCAGCGTAGCAAACTACGCTGACGCCATCAGGGAGGTCGGCGCGCAGCACCCAGTCGTACCCGATACCCACAGATGCGGCCCTAGGACCGATCCCTGTGGGACACCGCACGACATCTCTCGCCGGTTCCACTCTCCCCGGTGACCGGGGTAGATGACGGCCCTGTCCGTCAAATAGGCCTCGACAATGCGACGGAGGTAGGTCGGCATCCGGTGATACCCGAGTGCCTCCCTGATGCAACTCCAGGGCAGGGTATTGAAGGCAGTGACGGGAAGTGTCAACCGGCCGTTTAGAGATTAATAAATAATAATAATTATAGATCAATTTGTCAATCAAGCACCTACAATTTATCCAAAAAGAATATCACGATTATCAATGGCGGCATCATTTTGATAATAGCACAATCGAAATTCGCCTCCAAATACGAAGAATCGGAAACAGTTATAGGTAATCGGCGCCCACAAACACTACAATGGAAATTGCGCAACACACTAATTTCCCCCGAACAAAAGGTTCAGCGTAATAATAAGTGCACACGGTACACAATGAATGCATTCATCATAATTCAACTTCAATGAAAACATACACAGCTGTAGTTGCGTATTCTCAATTGGATATGATTGGTAAACTAAATTTGCAAGTGTAATCACATATTAAAAAGAGATAAAGTGATGAAGTCATCCGTCCATCACGTAGGGGCCGTCTCCACGAGCGAGAGAATCGCGGCGATATTATCGTCGTGCCACGTATTTCTATACACTCTCTTAGAACGTGTCTCCACACGGCGATATCATCGCGGCGAGAATTGGATGGCACGACGATAATATCGCCGCGATTCTCTTGCTCGTGGACACGGTCCCTTATGGAATGGGAATATGGAGGCAACGCGGGGTACTGAAGGTCACGAAATGTGATGCTTACAAACTTGAAAGACGACTTTGTAGAAGCACCGTTCATGTCGATGATATTAAAACTGACTGAGTCATCATCATCATCTGCCTAGCCTTTTCCCAACTATGTTGGGGTCGGCTTCCAGTCTAACCGGATGCAGCTGAATACCAGTATTTTACATAAGACTGAGAATAGATTTGATATATAAATGAGTCTTTGAAATATGTTATATGATACAGAAATAAAAAGCAGGTTTTCACGATCAATTCCAAACACGAAATACCGGTACCTTAACCACAACTTTACAAAAAAAAAACATTTTCAAATAACACGTGTTCTCAACCATCGTGAAACACTATCAATGGTAAAAGAAACAGAATAATTGGAGGTAACAACCGCTATGAATATTCATGTAACGATAATAGAAAATGGCAATTTTCCACCATGAAACACACATCAAAATTGATTACGAAAATAAAAGTAACGAGGTTAAAGAAAACAATAATGAAACCAAACCAAAGCGAATTAATAATTTATTTTCAAACATGGGTAATTGGTAGCTAGAAGAACATATGTATTATATTTTAAAAAATCATATTGCTTCATGTTCTACCGTCACATGGGCATCAATCACAAAATATATTATTATTTCAAAAATGTTTGAATTTTTAACTTGGATTGTCAGAAGACTGCCCTCAGAAAATAGTGCCATACCGTAATACTGAGGCAACTAGTTCATGTTACACTATTAAAAAAGCCCGACAGTTGACTTTCTTGAAAAGTTAATAAAAGAGAGTAGATGCAATATAAATAGGACCTACTGTTTAAGAGAGTGAAGAACTGAAGGTTGATAGACATATTAGGCACTAGCGACTCGCCCCTGCTTCGCACGGGTGCAACAGCAACATGTCACAGTTGAATACTATATGTATACTCGTAGGTACACAGAAACCTTCCGGAATAATACTCTGAATGATGATGTAAACCGCATTAAAATCTATTGAGTAGATTATAAGATCTAAGCGGTCACAGAGATAGACACGTGAAGTAACTATGTTTTAAACTACGTATAGATAGAGGAGCGGATCCTAACACAGCCTATGTCAATGGCCGAGCAGCCTAATCCAATAAAGCGTACATTATACGAGATGCCTCCGTTGACGATACACGTAACGGTAACGTATATTTAACAGGTTTCCCAATACGGTGTGCGAAGCGAGCTTGAAAAGAAACTCATTAATTCATTAGCCGCTATAGGAACTAGCTAGTCAGCTTATTCAGTAGACTTGTTGGTTTCTGTTTGATAAAGAATTTGTACGTCATCAAATTATGGTTCGTTGTAGGTTAGGTACAAGATGTTTCTAACTTAATGTTTCTTCTACAGTTATTACTGCTGAACTTGTTTTTAATGTTAGGGTATTTATATAACTATTTTCCTCAATAATTAAAATGCTTAAATCAATCACTTTCTACTTCACATTATTATTAGTATCGGCCCATTTATCATTTTCAATGATAGTATAATAATGTGTGTGTATTTCATTGATAATAATATGTGACTGCCTACTCTAAACAAATAATTAAATTCACTTAATTTATCGTCAATTATTATAACTACATTAAAATTAACCATTACCACTCTCCTTAGCGACATTTAATTCCATTTGGTGAATAAATGATGTACCTACAGATGGAGAAAAATAAAACACTAATGTGACATTTATAAAGCCGAGAATGCCGTCTGAATCGGTTCGGGAGCCTCCAGCGATGACCCGATCTGAGATTGTTCAACGGACAATAAACCTTACAGGGTTACGATAAGAATCAGAACCGGTAGGATTTACAACGTGTTTATGGGCCTGATAATAACATTAAATATTACCTGTCATGTGTTAAGAATGTGATTATTTTTTAATATTGCTTTCTTTTGTAATGCATGTTTGCTTTGTGTAAACGTCTACTTTGATAACTATCGCACTAACATGATTTCTTATTAACACTTCTGCATATTTATCCTCCTCGTCCGTTCTACTTATACGTAGTCCGAAGGTCAGTATGGCACCGTTTATAACGAGAAGCTTAAAGCAACATTCCAAAACAGCCTACACGAAATCGTCAACAATTACCATATTTATACATGTACCATAAACCTCTAATCGTCGGAATCAATTAAGTGTCCTACATTTACGAAAACGTAGTTTATAAACATGATTCTGGAAACACAAAAGCTTGAATGTGGAATCTTGGAAATAATCCGGCACACTTTTGTGAACCGGTTTCAGATAATTTACAATGAATGTAAAATGTTTATTAATGAGAGTAACAAGACTAGGCGACGGTCAATGGCAGCGGCCTTGACAAACGCTGCAGGCACACTATTTGGTATTACATATACAGTTACGCTGTTAGATAATTATGTACCGGCTTTAACTTGAGTTCAAGTTCTTATAGCTCAAATTGAATTACGAAGAAATTTATCAAAACCACATATCATAATATCTTCATTGGCATATGCTAGACTTTTGTTACCACTAGTAGTTATGGGAGCTATTTTAATACACAGGTACAGTCACGAGCAAAGTATGTATACACTCGACTTTATTCAAAAGCGATTTACTCCTTTATTTTTTAATGAAATTTTATGTTGTTACGAACATAGCATTTTTGAACCCGTAGGTTTATGTAATGTGTCGTATTTCAACGTTGCATTCGTTATTTCACGAAAAAATCGCAATTGAAAGTTGGCAAGTGTTGACATATTGGTGCTCGTGACAGTACGCGAGAAATTCTACACCTGACATAATGTTTGCATTGCTTATTAAAAGCTCTGTAATTATATTATTCACTACATGGCTACCGTATCGTTGTTAATCCTATTCGATGAACGTAATCGTGCGTCTCTATCGGCAATCAATCGTTAGCTTAGATGTATATGTTTGTTAACATAAGATCTTGTGGTGTATATGTTGAAGATAATTACCGCATACAGATGAGGTAACACTATCCCGATGAACATACATTACTGGGAGTGATGTTACAGTGTCGTGCCCATTATTAGGAGTAGGCTTTGAAGATATATTAGCTGGCGAAGCAGTTACAATGCAAGTCTTAGTTGATCGAACACAAGCCACACAGATCTGGATAAACATATTAACTTACATCCATTTATACACTTTTTATACCTAAATATTGGGAATAATCTTTTAAACCTCGGGGTATTGACTTGGATTTTTACTAGCCTAGCCTATGTTTTTTGCAGAATCTAACTGTACCAAAAATAGTATTATGACTTTGTGAATTTCTTTTGCTTATTTTAGAATCTCTTGTGAGGACGTCCATGCTTGAATCTTTTTAAGTTTTAGATAACTTTTTGATATGCAAATGCATCTAGTAGATCAACAGTTATAGTATATGAAGATAACATTTAAAGGCTCATTAATTAAGTTGACATATAACTGTAAAAATAGCAATCATTAAGAACATAGCATTAAAGTCTACTTAACAAATTCGACGTAGTCATAAATTATTAACACAAACATGGGTTAATACTTCATGTAGTACATAAAAAACATTAGTCCATAAAAAGATAAAACCTAGGATTGTATATCAATCAATGTCGTAGCCAACATTAGGTAAATTACCTTTAATAGTAGTCTACATTTTGTTAACTATGACTACAATGTAGTAATTAACCACTACGACTAACAGAGCATTGAAAATAGCGCAGAAATTTCGTGTACCTTTCTGTGTTTACTCAAGTGGTTCTTTATTAAAAAAATTTACCATAACAATGGCTGTAGTAGAGAATTCTAGGACAGAGATGAGGACTTATTTTAACGCTTGGTATCTGGCCTTGACTGTCTCAGACTTATTTATTTACATAAAAGCAATTGTTTACTCTAGCAACAGTAGCCAGATCCAGTTAGATATTTCTATGACTACATAATTATGTCTGTTTCAGGTCTGGAATCCGGATGTTTGTGCGAACAACTCGCGTATAACACTCTTCAGTACATAGCTATATTTTGGAATGGTAGTAGAAGAAAACGTACAATATAATCAGCGGTATTTTGGTAACTTTAAAAACGAACTAGTCCTCTACACAAAAAGCCTTAACAGTCTTTACAATGGCAAGATCTTTTAAGAAAACGACGAGTAATGATACCGCCTTAGTTTCTAAGTTTGCTAAAGGAAATGGCTCATTATGGTGTTCGAAAGTAGTAAGTGCCGGTGAACGGCTACTATTGTAAATATTTCTTGCACTTATAAACTGATTAAAATACATGTTGGAAGTATCTTAATTTCTTTCCTCTTGAAGTTTAAGTTTCTACTTTTAGAAGAAAGTTAAGTCTGTTATCAGTTTGTCTGTCTAAACTAATTTGATTTCTTTGCAATTTACCTACTGCTGTTATAGAAAATATTGTCATGATTATCCTCTTGGTATTCTCACCGTTTATTTTGGGTCGGCACAGCATTTCTTTTTCTTCCATACATCATCATATCTTTAGTAGCCGGCATTTCAGTATTCATTAGTTAGTAGTTTTATATTATGTCACTTTTGAATTGTACCAATGGTACGTTTTTGATAACACTCAAAATTTAAGCTTAGCATATCATACTACTAATTTAATAATTATAATTTTATAATATAATATTTTTTTATAACATTGATGAATTTATGACTTATAAAAAAATTATGTATTAACATACATTTTTTTATAAGTCATAAATTCTGCAATTTTGGAGAAAGCTATTGATAATGATTATGTCAGTTTAAATAGAACCAAAACCAAACTCACGTTGTTCAAAAATAGCACAGTTTATTCACTCCTATGGCTCTTGACCTAATAAAACTATAAATAAGGTAAACATATTTCATCAGACACGGAAGTGTTTGCTCGCATTAAGAAGTGATTTCACTGCGCGAGCCAAAGAAAAACGAAATATTCGACGACTTACATAGTAGGAACGAAGTTGAAGCCATCAGGAAAGCCATAAAATCTATTCATGGATTATTCACCCATATGACGATATCCTATTTCTAAAGCCACGATATTTTAGTTCGAAAAATAATTACAATCAGATACTTATCATGATAATATCTACAGATTTCCAAAAAAGGCCGTGTTTACCAATATTCAGATCAAGTGTTTAGGTATGCGTATGTTTACTCGGAGACCTTTTTTGAAGCGACTAAATATCCTAACGTTGTATTATACAAATCACTACCCAATTTTGTTTGGAATTCACAAGTGGGACTACTTTCCATACATATACTTTCAGTTCAATACTTGTAATGTAAATAGACGTAAGGTCTCCAAACTGTTATCTTTTTTACATAAAAAAACTTGGGAATTACCAGGATTGTTGATTCACGTAAATACAAATAGACAGACAATTTGATAACTTGATAATCCTTCTGTAACGGAAAACTATAGTATTGACATGTTTGTAACGTGCTCGCAAACACGTTTGCGGTATGCAAATGACTGCATTCAATGCTCGTTTCGTGTTAGGAATAGTAAGCACGCACCTTAATATTATTACTCGTACAGTACTCATTTTAAAACTATAGGACTGCAGATTCACTGAGTAGTCGCATTGCCTATTATTTACGGATCGGTATTTGCAAAACATACTTCTACAAAATGCTACAGTACTTTATTATTAAACAATGTAAGGTTCATCCACGCTGCTGGTTTATATGTTATTATTTCTATTTCTGAATCCCTATATAAAATCAAAAACTAACCTAACCAATTACTTACAGTAATGTTACCTATAGACTTAGGTAAAATATTCAAATATTTTGACACTCATTTACTGCATAAACGTTTTAGTAATAGAATAGAGCTAACATTAGCATTCTAAACTGTACTAGTGATAAATAAAAAATCATCGGTCGGTTACCTTTTACCACTGGGCCATACGTCACAAGAACAATACAATACGAATGGTCAGGCGCAGGCTAACGGTACGACCAACCAAGCCGCGGTCAAAGATTCTACATATTCAGCCGACGTAACGGTTCCAACGTTTCTTTTTGTTATTTCCACACACGCTCTTATGGTAAATTGCTTTATTTCACGGTCCCATTTCAAGCAAACACTCGTAACATTAATATCATGCATCTGTTTGATTATAATCTTTAATTTTACGGAAATAAGGATTATGATAGCAACACTGATTGAAGTTATCTCGTTTGTTTGATAAAGGTTTTATTTTATCATGATAAATAGTATAATGGTCGTTTAAAACGTGATGTCATTGTGTCAGTGTATTATAACATTTGTATATCAACTCACCGCGTCGCCGTCGATTGCGAGAGACAATTAAATTAAACAATGGTGTATGGGTGACATTCGATGAACATTCGGCCTTGTAAATTGCTTGATTGGTTTCATCGACACGGCAGCGAATTGATGATGTAACTCACAAACTGTCAAAAAAAATTGCAATACATGTTCACCGGTTTTAAAATATGAATTGAATTTTTGTTGAATCAAAGGAAATTCAATAATAAAGATCGGCACTAGGTACTCGAGTTAATTTAATCCCAAATGAAACTCATGAAGTCGTGACATAACAAAGAAAACAGGAAATTATCATAATGAAGAAATTATTATTCAAACGCTTTATGAAATACAACAAAAGCGTTTATTTCCATGATAAACGAGGATTCATTTTCTCTGAAAAAAGTAAAGTGAGGGTAGTAAACCCCATTATCATTGAATCGACACTCGATGCTAACAATGAGAGTAAATCTCATCGGCTCACAATCTCAACGAAGGAGGAAGCGAGAGTGTCCATTTATCAATTGTAGACATCAGACGGGTACAATAAGATGTGCTTACGGACATTGTGTCTTGAAGAATGAGTCAAGACTCGGGGTCTTACTGTTGAACAGTCGACACGCATAAAGGAATACGAATGAAGGCAACAATGACAGCTATAGATGGCACTCGATGACGAAATAATGTCAAAGGACCGGCACTTTATATCTAGAGCAGATGAATTAATTAATTTGAAGACTTATAAAACACGGGTATCAACAGCGCTCATTGCGAGACTATAATCAATTACCAAAATCACAGTCACATAAAGAAATATCAGTATTTCAATTCAATTAACACCTATACATGCAAAATTACTGCACAAAGAACAAGTTCATATTTCACAGAACGTAATTGCAGAAGCGGTAATTGCCACGTTCATTAATAACAGAGAGAAAATTATTTTAAAAAAATGAGGTTGGCTATCTACAATGAATGAGTTAGGCTCCAAAGTGAATTGAATAGAAGTGACTCATTATTTCCAAACACGATTTTTGACAACATCTGTGGGAACAATGGAGATGGCGCGTCAAGACAACTCAAAACAATGAATTATAATAGCAGAGCCCCATCCAGAAGCGGAGATGATTGCGAGGTGTTATGTGACCCTTGAACTAAGACTTGAACCAGTCGTGGACGAAACATTTGAAAGCGGTTCGATGACAAACGAAAGTTTAGTTGATTGCTTTAATACAAATTTTTTGATAGTCATATCATGTGACCTCGAAAGGAAAAATCAACAATCAAGGTCAATTTCACTTTGAATAGGTGTGCTATATTGTGGTGCTTCTTTAAAAACTTGACTAGTAAATTAGACGAGTAACTAAGAAACTCATTGAAATACGAACCATGAACTAATAATAATAATATATTAAAAATTATAATATAATAATAATATAATATGCTAGAAATTAATTCAAACTATGATGGAATCCAAAGGCAAAAACAATAAGTAAAATAATTAACCCATTCTTTGACGATATCAAGCTAAATATGAATCTTGATATAGATAAAAAAGTTCCACAATAAATTATGAAAACACATTAGCGCTATTTATCAGTAACACTGACATTCTTTACTGATAATCAGTAGGTACTAAGTTATATTTGAAATATATCATGTGGCACGATACCTAGAACTCAACGAAACTATAGGTACTGAAGTCTTATAATCTCTATATCTTATAGTCTTGTAATCTATTAGTAGTCTGATAAGAATAACTGCTTATCAGACTACTAATAGATTACAAAACGTTATCGACATCAATTATGTACGTTCAAAGAAATCTGACGAAATTCAATTAAGGAAAATGTTAAAGAGGATTAAATAACGAATAACAATGACGTTTATAAATTAACATAATTATATTATTCATGTTTCTCTCTATGATTCTGTTGTTTTAATATTAATCCTCAAATCTGAAATCCTTTCTTGTTTCTTATTCTTTGTAATTTTGTATTTCTATGCGCCTTATCCATCCTTAACAATTCTGTCTTGTGTTAGCTTAGCATAATGTTACATACTTTCATTTTTCAAACAGATAATAAACACATTGCTTCTGTCAATATTGCTTTCTCACTGTTTGTTATCTTGTTTAATACCCACATACAGCTCAATCTCAAGTAGATACACAAGATAGTATCTTTTAATTATTTAAATTTTAAGTAGGTCATAAAGTAATTTCCTTCAAAATCTTACTAATACTTTATTTATTGTAACAACTAGATGCCTTATGTACATTACATCAATAAGAGCCTTGAATTATACTCTAGTAACAATAAATATATCTTCCTAAACCAATTTATTGTACAATAATTTACACTCAACAATAATTAGCTGCCCTATCCAACCGTACGAAATCATGGTCCTCCGAAATTTGCTCCCAAATCACAACTCTATATCCTTAATCGGTCAAATTCGGCTTATCGAGGGTCCAAACTGGACACTAATGGGCTTTTAAGGTCAATATTTCAGGGCCCCGGTCGGTGGTTCGGTAGTAACGTCCTCAATAATTGGTCCCAAGTCTCGGCGGGCCAAACTCCAGGGAAACATTTAGAGCTAAAACGTTTGTTACAGTTCGGCTGTTAAATTTAAGCACTCCTCCACATAGTTTAGTGTTTCAGGTATTAGTTACGATGCTGTTGTATATAAATTTTGAGCTTATTGACAAAGCTAATTATAAACCGTAAACAGTCGCTGTAGCAATTTTCACATCTGATACGTTCTAGTAGAGGAAAACCGAGCAGAAATGATTTATACGTAGGAAACCATGTGTAAAAAATGATGAGTTGCGACAATCTTCCCCTATATACCTTAAGTACTTAGTGATGAGAATCCAATCCCTTTGTCTTTAAGTATAAACAAGATAGTAACCCTTTCCGTTGAGTCAATTTATCTATTCATGCGTGAAGATAAATTTATGGTAGGCATAATTAAGTTTATGGGGCCAATAAGCCAATTATAATATTGGGGAAAAACCGGAATTTACAGAAGTTTATAGGACAGTTTAAAGATCTAATGTAAAATTACAGAAAATAATGGAAATAGAATGTTTGAAATTGATAAGAAAAGAAGGTAAAAAAAAACAACTTTAGCTAACGAACCGTCCAAAGAAGTAATTCTTTAAATAGTTACTCATGCCAGTGAAAGTTAAAAAATAATGCCTAACATACACACACATCTTTATCACACAAAACGTTTTTAGTTGTTAAAATAACTAATAAAGTGGCATTAACTACTAAACGGACCTCAAAAGGGCCCCTCTGTAATAGGTGTTGTTCTCGTGAGCAAATTGTAGTTAAACTAAGTCTCAACTCAGGGAATTAGGTTTTTAGTCTGGAAACTACTGAACCAACGACCAGTAATTTGACTAATTTTGTGGAAAGTTAGGCAAATGCTAATTGTATTTATGTCCGTGCCCATCATGTTTTATACCTGAAGGAACACTTCAATGGATTAGAAGAGAATAAATGAATTATACAATCTTTAACGATTTTCGTATGCATCCGGAACTTGCTACAATTTTCGAAATTAGTTAGGTATACTTAATTCACACACCGAGTGAGGAGGCCTAGCAATGGGAATTACAAATTACAGGCCGACTGTACTATGCAAAGCTATATTTAAATACCTACTTGATTATAGCACACTTAAAGATTTCAATAAGTACATAGGTCCTTCTAATTTTACTTACAGAGGAACTTCTAGCCGGTAATGATGGCAATTAGATACAAGTACCTGTAATTAAAAAAGATCATTAATTACAAAATTTATATGATATGGCACATTCAGAACGAGAACATCATTATAATAATAATACACCCTTCCTTCATTTGACTTTGATGAACATCTAAAGGTATTTATTATAACTAAATAGAAATAAAACAGAAAATGATGTAGTAAAACAAGTATATTCTGTCTATTATGTTTTTTTATTCAGATGACAAAGAGGTTTTCACAAATGATATACCTTTGTTCAACTGAAAGCGCGCTCCTTGAATGACGTTAAGGCCTACAGTACAGCATCGAATCGAACCTGCCATCCAATAGATTTGGCCGCAGATATACTATGAATGTCCTCCTCTTGTAATTCACGTGGCTCGTTTCATGCCAGCCTAGTCCATAGGTCTGTTGTCACCGTCACAATATGGTCACACAAAGGAGCTGAGAACGTATAA
Organism: Apamea epomidion; assembly: GCA_947507525.1. Lineage (NCBI taxonomy): Eukaryota > Metazoa > Arthropoda > Insecta > Lepidoptera > Noctuidae > Apamea > Apamea epomidion. The sequence goes on from OX382237.1 coordinate 13,907,500, forward strand.
ATCCGATTGCCTTTATACCTCGGATATCGCTTTGTTTTCTAGTAACAATCACCGTACATATTACTTGATGTATGGAATCTTGGCAGGCTATTATTTGGATATGGCTACAGATTTTGCTTCAGAGAGAGTTAGTTAAATATTGGAAGCTAAGATATTGACAAGGAACGAGTCTGTAGCTACTGTAACAAAAACTTAGTTTGAATCTGAACTACATAATTATGTTTTTACTTACAACAGCCATAGCTAACGGTCTAACTATTTATAGTGGTATTCCTTTTAAATTGTTATCAAATAACGTCATATGATTATTATTGCAGTAGTTACGGTCTTTATTGGCTTAGCAAGCACATTACTGATTGTTAGTAGGTACCCAATTGGTTGCTGCTGCAAATTCATCGGATACAGTACCAACCCAAATCCTCTATCTATGACACCCATGGGACGCGTTACTGTGACTAATTTCTATACACTTGTAAACTATAAATATACCTACTAGTACTAGCACTAACATAAAATCACACTGTATTCCCCGAACATTGTGTAGTTCACCCACAATTTGCCAGATTTGTATACCTATCATGTTCTATGTAATGGAGGGGAACCTTTCTCAGTAACTGAGCACAATTAATCAAGAGTCCGGGATAAAACTGAGAAATTCCTGATAGCAAACCCCAATATCATTTTTCCCGAACTCATGATCGAACCAATCCTCAGCCGTAACTATGGCAACCACAAGACAAGACAGTCAAGCCATTCAATTACAAACTAGAAATAGATACTAATTCCAAAACATTTTCATCAAACAAAATTACAACTAATATTAAAGTTCTCATAACCTCCTCTCTCAGGTACTAAAATGTTTATAGTTGGCCAAATGTTTGCAAAACACCACGCCGTCATATGACGTGACAATAAATTCGCTTCCCACAAACATTCCCAATCTGCGGCCATTGTTCTACCAACTATGAAATTTTGGAACATTAGAGACGTAATAATAACTGCTTAGATACATACATACATGGGTCTTTGTTTATACCTAATGGTGCATGTGATAAAAACTATTCGAACCTTTGTTATTAAAATAATCAAATGTTTGATGTAGCAGAGGTGCATGCGATGGGAGCATTAGATGATGTAACCGTTTGAACTGATTCACAAGGCTTTTAATTCTTTAATTCTTCGGGCATCTTGCAAAAAATTGTGTCATGGCGACTTTGAAGACTAGCCTCTTAATCTATGATTACATACATATAATTAGAAGCTTCTTATTTTAATACAAGTATATACAAAGTAGCCCATAGCAAAACATTTTTGCTGTTAATGCCACCAATATTTTAGAACTGCAAAAGGAAATACACGTTTCTAAAAGAACTCCTGTAGTAAAAAGTAAGCTAGATATCCACAGAACATTAATCAAAATACCGCAAAACCAAACCCAACAGAAAATTTGGCATTTGCAAAAAACGATGATCAGCAAGATCTACAACAGACAGTAACGAAAGAAACGATGTAGCTACCTAAGCGTACAAACATTTTCTAACAAATTGCATTACAAGCTTAAACATTTTAATTGGATACCGACATCGCTGAAGAAATTGCAACGATAGTAAAACTAAAAGATCGGAGATAAGACGATGAATTTAAACAACCAATTGTTAGCAACGAGGAAATTGTATCCAAAATACAGAAAATCTTGGTGGTGTGTGCAGGGAAAAAACAATTGGTGATTGTTTTATACGGCCCACACAAAAACGATGTAATAGAAAATTTACCTAGCAATACATTTGATAAGAACATTATTGTTGTTCAAACGCATGCACGATAACTACCGCCCGGACGATTTTACAACATGTTTTGAAATATACGAAATTATAGCAAATCTAGTTTTCTTTCGGAAATTGCATTTTGCGTTTTATATTATGTTTCGAGTTGTGTTTTGTTTTATTTATGAAAGACATTTCGTATTGTCAGAAAATGTTGTAACAATTTTATTCGTAGCTTTCAAGCGTCGTCGCCGAGAATAAGTTGAATCTATGTATTTCGGGAAAGGGAATTTGTTATCCTTTCACAAAATACTGATAACTACTGTTTTAATGTTAGATCAACTAACTAAAGAAGTGTAATTGTAATATCCGAATAAAGATACTAAGGAATAATGCTGAAATAACACTTGATATCAATCCCATACAAGTATTCTTAAAAAATAAACAAGTTTAAAATCTTCATTGTTTATACAATGAAGATTTTAAACTTGTTTAAAATCTTCATAAATAAATATAAAAGATAAATCTCAATTTATCCGAGCGTGTATTAGGTAGTAGGTATAAACCTACAATACACGCTCGGATAAATTGAGATAATCGAATTCTGTAATAACACCACACTTACAATTGCGCAACCTCAAACCAGCAATAGACAATGTAATAGAAACATCGCGCTAAGCTACCGAGCGAAAAATTGCTCCAATGTAATACACATTCATCTTATCTTTTAACATTAATAAAGAACGAGTGTTATGATTGTGTCAATTGTCTGCTTTGCAATAATGATGTCATTCAATTCAATGACCGCAGACCGACTGTATAGGCTGAGATATTATTACATTCAACGTTGGCGGCACAGAATTTTAATTTGTAATCAAAAGGGAGAAGGGAATCGTAGGGAAATTTCACACAGTTGGCCACACCAATGGTCTGGCAGATAGTAAAGTTTTATCAGAAGCTGGAGGCGAAAATCGTTAACATTGCAAACAACCTTATGCGGTTAAACAGGTACTCTTGACCGACGAATGGCCTCCAGTGACACCGCAGCGCGTCACTACTACACGCGGCCGGTACCACGCGACGACGATCGATGTAATGCGAACGATCGATCCGAGGTGAAAACACCATTTGCGAGTGCATAGACGACGGATCCGGTAAAGCTTGGTATAGGGTCGATGAAACCTGTTCGACGCTCAGTTCTTGGCAAAGTACTCATTTCTTCAGACGGCTAATGTTACGATTACAATCTTGGTCTAGTAATGAGTGCTTGGACAACCTAGGTGTTTGAAGAGCTGTGTTTATTAGAAGTGCTGGGCAGATATTACGTGACACAACGCTTTGTACAGCAATTCAAATAATTGAAGCAGTCTAGATTACAAATGATAATTTAGAAAAGCTTTCTGAAATGAAATGGGGCTATTATTAGCCACAGTATGGTGATGCCTAGTTGAATGATAAAGTCTTCAATTAAACAAGACATACCACTCCCCCACATTCCACTCGCATACGTACATATTTCTCACGCTTTTTCTTTGCTCATGCACACGCTTCATGATTAATTAATTTGTATTTTTTCCTGTGATTATTGATGTAAGGAAACAAGTTCTTATAGAACACCTACCTATCGTATAGTGTGGTAATAGCCACAGCCGCTTACAAAAAATATATGGGCTATCGAAACTCGCATAAACTCCAGTCTTCGGTTATAAATAAATAATTAGTAGTAACGGGTTCACTGGACTTCTTACTGTCCTTGTGTATTTATTTTAAGAATCGGAAGTACCTTCAAAAGAGTTGTCTTTGTTGCTTAAAATAACCTATAAATTGTTGATTTGTCCTTAAAGTTACTGTATCTTTCACAGTTACCAGTTTACAATTCTTCAACATTACTTAAAATATCCTGCAACTACCATTCAATTAAATCAAGACGAATTTCGTCAAACTCAATTAATGCAAATTTCAATGAACCGAAGAATACCTAATTGACATATCATTGAGTGAAATACCCCTAATCATTTACAACAAAACATTGCCTACAATAACCGCACCATAAAACATACCAACGTCTTGTAACTCAAACCACAAACAAAATTACGGCCGATGATTACAAGTTTCCTTCAACATTTTACGAGGCCTTTTACAGCAACATTCGACCCCCTCGTAACGCTAACTAGCATTCTTTACTAATAGGGGCCCCTGCTTATCTTGTATTAGTCATTCCGCGTAAGCCAGCAAAGGTTTTTGTGTTGTATCAGCATAAAAAAATATGTCTTGCTATCGTAAAATTGTCCAATACACTTCAAAGCAGTATTTACGCTCCCTATAAACTTTTTTGGCTTCGGTAGCTTTTAGAGGAATTTCTTAAGAAACGTATTTCTAAAGGAATTTAATGCTTTCAGAATCTGCTTCAGAAGTTCTGATAATCTTTATTATTAAGTCGTGTTTACTTCATCTTCCTGGTAGACCAAAAAATGTCGATGTCATCTGCCTTAAGTACATCAAGTAGTTGACACTTTCAGCTACAGCTTGCAGAGGGGCTTATGGCAAAGTATTAACAGCCGCACAACCGCACGGTTCAATCCATCAGGTTAAGCTACGCTTGCCGCGTTGGTCTGTGGATGGGTGATCGTCTTTACATACCCCTCCGTGCCTGCAAAAACCGTTGGTCCTGGCTGCCATTCGTGGATCGTTGACTGTCGTTACGGGTCGTCAAAAACCCGAAAGTTTGGAAACCAGTCTTACCAAGGTTTATCGTATTACCCATTAACAGGGTTGTGGAGGTCAGATAGGCAGTCGCTCCATGTAAAATACTGGTATTCAGCTGCATCCGGTTAGACTGGAAGCCGACCCTAATATAGTTGGGAAAAGGTTAGGCAAATAATGAACGAAATGGGAAGATTTTATGTAAGAACACCACCGTCGTATTTACTACGGATGGCAAAGGCGGTTTAGAAATAGTCAGTTACATAGCAGCAACCCCTTGAAACTTCATAACTATAGTTACAAGAGAAACAAATGAAGATGAAAATAAAGCAAAATACAAGAGCCAAGTCATATCAAATCACGATAAGAAATTGTGTCGCTGTTTTAAGTGCTGTTGTTATTTTATGCATTCAACAAGACTGTATGCAACTTTACAACTACGTAAAGTTACTAAGAATACTTTTAAAGAATTCTTTCACAAACTTAATAGTCATCTTTCTAGTTATATGACAAGTTGAATGTTCAAAGTTGCTTTGAAAGGAGCTATTGTGCTGTGTATTGAAGTTTTCTTTCTCCTGCGCATTTGAGCTTTAATTTTCTGGGTGTTTAATGTTATTTCGGAAAACTTAAGGGTCAACAAATAAGACACGTGCAGAAGGAATTATTGGCTTACAACTGGTTGCTATGATCAATTTCCTTGTAAGGCTTAGTGACCATGGCAATGAGAATAGGGAGGGTTAGGAAATCGGCTATTAAGTAGGAACGAATAAAAATACTGGCCGATGCCCAACAGATGGTCGACGTGGCCGAAGGGTTTTGGAGGGGCGACCGCGTACCCGAAGACGTAGCGTTGGGAAACCTCCCACAAGGTGAACTGATGAACTGGTCAAGGTCGCTGGAATCCGCTGGATGCGGGAAGCACAGAACCGTCCAAAGTCGCGATGCTTGAGGGTGGCCTCCATCCAGCAGCGTCTTTCGGTTGAAACGACGATGATGATGATGAATAAAAATAACGACACTAGAAAAACAGTAAATAAATAACAAATCTAGACATTTCAAACACCGTGAACGTAATTGATTAAATCCGGTACTTTATCTAATCTCATTCTCACTTCAGTTATATTTTTTATCCTTATCAGATATATTATATTATATTTTTTCTTTAAATAAATATGATGTGTGCAACGTTACGTAATACGTGTACGGTACTTAGGTAACAAGAATAATTATAAAAATAAGTGCATAATAAATAGAATCGGATATAGCAATTAATAATTTTATTACTGTGCAAGTACACTAACGAGAAAATAATAGGTACAGTACGTACATAAAGAAAAATTACTGGTTAGACCTGTTACTAACGAAATAAACCACAAAATGACATACAATAAAAAACTTTTTCGCATAAATAGAAAAGAGTTCATGTTTTATTCATATGTGGGTTTAAATTGATCGTTTGTATTGTTGCAGTCAACATAGTAACTTTCACTGTACCATAAAAGTTATTTTAAACTGAAAATAAGTGAAACCATAGCGAGCGTATGTATGGGGGCCGTTTCCTAACGCAGTTATAATAATATAATTCGGATGTTTGCATTGCGATTACGTTTGAACGAACAAAGGGACTGTAAAAGTGGAATTTATCCTACTCTATAGTGAACACTGCGCTGTTCCATGAAATTAACTTTATTTTTCATTTTAAAAAGGGGTTCTTATCCATATCCATATCCGTATGGACAAAAACCCCATAGTACCTTATCACAATGTAACTTTAAGTGAAGTAACTACAAACTAAGTAAAAGAAATAGAATCATTGACTAGGCAACTTCATCAGGCTACACAACCTCTTTGCAATCGCCTATCTAGAGTTTGCTAAAATATTCTGAATTAGCCACAATATTCAATTTGAATTCTCCAATCAATCCCTTTCATTCATTCATTCTTGCTCTTAACCAGGAAATTAACTTGAAAAGTTACACAACGTTCTATAATTCTGATCAACAATCCAGGAAACTTGGGAGACGCATATTATATCAAACAAAGGACTGCAAAGGACTGAGTTGGCTATAAAATATAGTAAATGATACAATAATTTGATGATGCGTATTAATTAATAACATATTATCACATGGCACACGCGGTCAAATGAAACTGACAATTTATATTTTATGAGCGACTTTTAGGAATTTTAAATACGAACTGGTGGAGTTGTAAATTATTTGCTTGAAATAAAATGGTTGATCAGTGACCACAAAACCCAATGATACAGAAACAATCTGATGTAAAAGATATGCTGGGTGCAGTAGGTAAAAGGCCAACTACAGTGAGGCATGTAGAGTAGGAAAACGCGATAGAGGAAACGTGAGTCATTGTCGTAGCTCTTTCTGATACGAGAGATGAAAAAGAACAGCAGAATACAACAAGAATTGATGAAGATTACAGAAACGAAAAACTTAAGTACTGAAACTTATTATGAGGTCCTGGACTCGATTCCCAGTTTGGGCAAAGTGTTATTATGAGGTCCTGGACTCGATTCCCAGTTTGGGCAAAGTGTTATTGGATTTTTCCATATTTAGTAACAGGCCGGTATCTGGTTAATAGCAATAGGCTCGCCTCCTATTACTGGAGTGTTACAATAGGTACACTTCTGCCTAACCCGTCGGGGAAAGCAAGCGAGGTGTTGCCGCAACATCTAATGAAAACAATACAAAAATACTTGAATCAAACGTAAACCATGATGTAAATTCGTAGTATTACTCTCAACAAGTAGTCAAGTACATGAGTACACAAGTACGCTACAGAAAATAAATCAAGTTTTACGATATTTCCCTTTTATCTCGTTACGTATGAATTAAATCAATTTTCCGCGTTTATACGCATTGTGCAATTATTACACGGTTCTAATTGTTGTTTTACTTCGACACGGGTCTGGGTACTTATCAGCGATTAATTACTGTGATATGAATAGATTGTTCGACACAAGGCTTTGCTTCGTAATCTTTCGTAGAGATAATCTTTCCAAAATCTTGCTCCCTCTTATTGAGAAGCATATTTTTGTTCATCTAAATTTTCACTTCATTATTCATCACACAAAACGTCTTCATCCTCAAAATAATCAATATCCATTATCATTAAAGCAGTTATTGTCATTACTAGTAATCAGTCAATCCTGTGTTTGCAATGCTTTTCGTAGCGTCCAGCGAAAACTCGCTAAACCACAAAATTTGCGGAACGAGGTTTTTTTAAAAAAAGATGAAGAGTTGCTTTATGCTAGCACCGTTAAAGCTTTAAAGACCAATGGGACATTTCTAAAATTCATACTATATTATAATAGCTCTATAGAGCTTTAATTCAAGTAGCAAGTTTCGTGTCCAAACGTCAGTCCAAACGTGACAGTTATTCATTGTGAAGCGTCACATATATGTAGACGTCAAGGGATTTACCTCGCTACTTACCTAATATAAATGTTAAACAGACTACAGTGACTTTTCGCTCTAGTTACAATAATGTACAAGACCCGGGCAGTGGGTTGTACAAAATTTGGAGTGTCCAAAGTGTCCATACGGCTGCTCTTCTGAGGACCTAAAAAACTTGGCGTAGTCACCTACTGGGCCCAACTCATTTAGCTTAATACATATATTTACCATCGACTCTAAAAGAAGAAGTAGAATAGTTTGTAGTGTTTGATTTATTTTTTGTTATGTATTTTTGTAATGTACAATAAACTATAAATAAATAATAACAAGATACAAAATTAAAAGCAAAACACCAAAAAAAAAACCCTGCCATGGGGTTTGCCATAATTATTTACAGAATTTAACTTCACCCTTTTTATTTATAACAACATATTCCGCGGAGCTACTACAGCAATAGTAATTCAAACTATAATAAAATGCTGCATTTATCGTTAGTAACAGGAAACGCTTTATCGCTGGGACATTTAAATAAAAAGTATATGCTTATCCACTATCCGGGCACCGATTACATAAAATTTGTCGGAACTATTCGATAGTTTTTAGTACCTAGTTACAATCAAATTATATCAGTTGAGTTTGTTAAAATGTATTTAATTACAAGGACTTTACGTTAGAAGCTATGTTTTTAATTGATGACTACGATAGCTATCTATATTATACTATAATACTAAACTATATAAATTATAGCTCCTTTAAAAAAAATGCATTGTAAAACGACTTTTACTAACTCCTCCCTTATGTATCAATTTAGTCTAAAGCTATCTATACTATAGCTATATATACATAACATTTTGTCCATATTTAACTACAAATAGTATTGTAATGTATAAAATACGTATAATTATTATCCTCACGATCTGAATAATTATCACAGATATGCATATTATAAGCAGTAGAAAAGTATTTCATGAATATTAAAACGGGCCGGAAAGCAATTTAATTACGCCTATCATTATTATAATTTCCTTGCGTACTATTTTATTTTCTTCTTCATATAGAATTTTAAACGTATCTTAAAACTTCTTCACCTTTTTATTATATAAGGAGGAAAGACCTACACCTGTATCTACAGTTTCTAAGATATGTAGAATCTATTATATGTTAGTATCTATTATTTAATCACCTTCTTTACCTTCAAAAACAATATCTGTATGTTTTATCCAACACATTGCTTCAACTCAATTATTTTCATTTCATATACAAAGTTGACAATTAATGCTTTGGTTGCACTTACTACGCCAAGATAAGTTACAACATTTGACTCATAACGTGTATGGCCTCGCTATTATTAAAATTATCCTCCTTTCCTTCAATAACAATATCTGTACGTCTTATCCAATATATTGCCTCAATTCAAATATTTACATTTCATATACAAAGTTGACAATGAATGTTTGTTTGCACTTTCCACGCCAAGACACGTGCTATATGCGTCATATGTTTGGCCTCGCTATTACTGTCGCCTAGATCGTAAGTCACTGATAGCCTTTTGATATCGTATTTAGTGCAAGGAGCCCTAGTTCAGTTGAATGGAGACAATAAAATTACAGCGATAAGTTTCATGCATATATGGTGGTATATTATATAGTTCTAGAGAATTGTTATCAGATACTAATTGTTTCAGCGACACTAATTTGCTTTCAATTGGTAAATGAGCTCGATTATTGATGACAATCTGATCTTCAAGGGCGCAGATATCCGCAGTCAAATTACGTAATACACGCATTGAGAATTGCTTTAGTTTTAGCAATTCAATGACATACACTGCATTTGTTTCGACCAGTATGAATCATTATAATATGTATGACCTTCTGATATATTGGCAAATGAAATTCATATTCATTACAGATGAATTAACCTCATTAAGATCCTATAATTCGTATTGGGGAAAACTTCTAAGTCAGGCCTCACTAATGTGAACCCTATTAGACTAGTAACGGATCCAACAACTATTAATTCTGTAAAGTCAGCTAAAGTACGCGCTACGCAATATGCTTTCATATGCCAAAAGTTTGGTAGATGTAGAACCAGGAATAGCAAGATTTGAATTTTGAACCCTTTAAGCCTATTAGTCGTTTCCATACAACAACTATTAATTTCGTGAAGTTAGGTACTCTGAGTAATGTGTTGATAAACTTGAAATCTCCAGGGATGTGCCACACCGGTCGGGGTGAAATGTAATTTATATTGGAGTTCGTGACATATTTCATCATCATATGCTACTCCTTCGAGACGAGTTTCGATATAAAATAAAAGCACGTACCGATTTCTGATTTCATAAAATGTACTGGAAGAAAAATGGGCAGCATTCCGACTTGCTGGCGCTTTTTCAACTTTGTGAAACTGATATCTATCCTGATTTGGCTTAACATTTCAAAATATATTTTAATATACATATTTGTTTACTCGTGAAAAAATATATAAACATAAATGTTAGAAAGTGCACCAGTTAAACTTCAAATTCGATAACGTCATATTTTATTTTATTTAACAGTTATTTTCCACCTATATTACCTATACACATAGCAACAATTTCGTCAAAGTAGAAGTCGATTGAACTAAACCTGAATGAACACGATTCGCAGCCGTTCTATGTAAATAATGTTTACTGCCTGCTAATTACAATTACTCGTATAACCCATAAATTAATCATGAATATCGTTCATTGACTTCGCAAATTTCGACCGAAATGGGGCTCGCGATGACGTCACCATGAGAGCAAAATATGGGGCAGACGTAGACAGATGTTAGCTAAAACCGCAGGCGAGTGGAGTCCAAGTATTAGAGAACTTATATGTTATGACCGCAAAACGCAATACACGTTTGCACGAACCTGTATTTGAATAATTCAAGTTCTTTGAAAAACGTTTCGCTTTAGGTAATACCCAGGTTGAATTGGCAAGACGGCACTTAATTGTACATGATAAGAGAATAATTCAAAGCAATAAAATACTATATAGGTACTGAATTTGTTCACTCGTGTAGCAGTTGTATCTATGCTAAGGTGTTGGGGTACAGTAAGTGGCGTGGTTTGGTTTTAAATTAGTATTTAACACCTTCCAGTATGTAGTAAGTTCAATACAGTTAGATCCATAACAACAGCAGAAGTAAATACTGATGGCAAAAAAAGTATTTTCTTAATATAATTGTAACAAAAAAGAAAATCAAAGCTGCCATGAAAGACAATAATGATGCAAAAGCATCTGAGTAAATAGTTCTTCGAAATTTTAGAATAGATTTTGCCACATCTGGTACGGTTTATTAGATCCATGGTAGAATCTCACAAACTGAAGCCATACACAAAATTTCCAAATTGATTTTAAACTTGAAAGCAGATTATTCAACCCACTATAATAAACTTCCTACTTAACATGTCATTCTTCCGTGGCTTGTCGTCGATATCAATAAAGATATGCATCCAAGCAAAAGACGTCCCCTTACACTTGTTGCAAAATAAATCAAAAGCAAAAGTAAATCCGTCAGTCAACTCAGTGATGTTCCCACGACCGCCACCCATTCTGCACCGTGCGGTGGTACGGAAATCAGTCTCCGTATAATTACTCATAGCTTGGCTTTATCGCCCGCGAGAAAACTCATGTTGCGTCACGTTGACAATTAGAACGTGTTTTGTGTAACTCTAATACGAAGAACGAATAAATTAGAACGTACGAGTAAGTGTAACAATAACTGAATACAAAGATTAGCTTGGTAATGTCTTCAAAGGAGAGGAAGGATACGAGGAAAGGAAATGCAGAAATATACTGAACGAACATGAGGCGGGTACTGTTGAAGATTGTACTGCTGTAGGAAAAGTAAAACTATTTAAATTAGTTCTATTGTGCTGATGATAAAGTAGAATCTTTCAAAAATGTGACGTTGAGGATCATTTTTTTCTTAATTGACTGTAAGATGAATGAAGTTCCGTTTCAAATTAGTCATAAACAGGCAGGAGCTCTCTCGTGTTTAGTTATTTAAAACTCGTCTGTTCGCTGTAGACAGTTTAATAGGTTCGACGCACGTTAATTTCAGACATTTTAATACGCTAAGCAACACATCTCGTACGATTATAATTTCAATGGGCCGCTCCGAGCCAGACAAACGGCTCTTTTGTCCATACCGTATGGGTGTTCAAAGACTTGTATAAATTAAACACCTTGACGGGCCCAGCTGAATTTACGACTATTGTTTTAAGCAGAATCTCACAGTTGAGTCTTGAAACAGCTAAAATTGCCTCAGCAGTTGGTCCTAAACGGTGTGGGGGAACAAAACTCGTTACCGGGTACCTACTGAGTTGACGTTCCAGAAATATGGTAGCCACCGTGCATAATTTTGATTGGCTCTTAAACAAAGCGCTTTGAAATTAAGCCGCACATTGTTCCCGAGTATTGCTTCGTGCTTACTACTAGGGACTTAACACAGTTTCACTGTGATGTTATGAAAGCTTAGGTAAAATCTAAGCAATAACCGCGTCTATTTTATTGGAGGAAAAGTTTTAAAACAACAGCCGGCCGCGGTGCCTGTGAAAACTCGTGATACAAATATCAACTTTATTATCATAGGTTTAGTACTGAATATTCATAGAGCGATATTTGCTTTGAAACTTTCGATAGCCATTTATTTGAAAATTTATTTAGGCTTTGGGTCAATATATTTTCCGGAGGTTTTTTTTAAATCCCTTTCGTGGTTCGTGGGTTTATTTATTTCCGTATGGGCCCAAAAGATTTTATTATGAGCATTTGGTAGACATGGACATGAAATCAGACTCCCTGGAGATTTTGATTTCTTAAACCTTGCAATGTTCAGATTTAATCCATTTCGAGTAATACTTTCAATATTGGATTAAAAAGTGCTCAAAAATGGAATCAAAATAAATTAGTGCACCGATGGATATATAGTCAATATTACTTAATTTAACAATATTATAACAAACAATGTTTGAGTAAACCGCACAGATTTGCGTAACCAGTTTAACCAGTCACTTAAACACAGGTCATCATTCATTCTATTTAAAGACATTTTGTTTCTCAGAGTCAGCACCGTCGTTCGGCAAGTACTTCATGTTACAACTTCCGTTGTTAGTCGGGAAGCGATCGACACAAATCAGTTTGTCGATGGACGGACTCACCTCACTAATTAGCTTTCGGAGCAAAACGTCGGAGGTCTCACCAAGTCCCAGAAACTATTCCACTTTCAATCTTCCGCAGACAGTTCGAAATTTTCTGCTGACTTTAACTGATGACTGGCATATAATGTAATATATTTTAGAGTTTCTGTGCTCGGCACTTTAGTTGGCATGGGTTATTTGCGTTCATTAACTTCAAAAGGGTCAATTTTAATTACATTTAGAATGCTCTGCAGTTGAGTTAAATAAGCAATTACACAGAACGTAGTCTTTAAATACAAATGAGAATCTATTAAAACATTTACATTTTAGATAGGCTTTAAATACCTATTTGGGAACTTAATAGCATGTTGACCGGATAAAAAAGGACTTACTAACAAGTTACCGTTAGTTCGGGTCGGAACAACTTTAAATACGTTTAATAGTTTAAAAGAACTAAATCACTTCTAAAGAAACCAAAACACCACAACATTTTTTGACGGTTCACGCCCGTAAATTTTTACTTGAGTTAAATTTGACTGTTGCGTTTCCGTGAGTTAAATTAAACGCCATTTATTACTTCAGAATTAATTATGAACAGTTATTATGGGACTAATTAGCAGGCGTAGCTGTATGTTAATAGAAACGTTAGCACAAATCCTAATCTAGTTGACGAATATTAAGTAAACTGTGGAACTGTTGTTACGTTGTATGTATGTGTTGTGTGTATATTGTATATTTTAAGTATATTCCATGACGATCCAAGCCAAGAGGCCACCCACTCAATTCCTGCCTTCGGATATCGTAAAAAGCTACTCCAGAATTTTATCAGGTAGGTAGATAAGCAGCGATTTTAACTAACTGTTTTTTAAAGTGCGTCATAATATCATAATGCAAAATCACACTTGGCAGGAAAAGTAGATGTGTTATCGTTTAAAGTAAGCCGATTTCTTTGTCATTATCATTATCTATAAAAGGAGAATACAATTGATTCTGTAGTGTTTAGTATTGTCCCTGTAATTGACTTTATAACAATTAACAGTGTGGATGTTATTATAATAAGGAGTTATTTCTTTAATTTACCCGTATTCCAATTTTGCGCCAACAGTAGCTTTATCAGACACTATGTCTAATCGAGATGTTTTGTAGAGGATCCGACACCAGTAGGCTCAAAAACACAAATCTTGGCTAAATTAATCAAATGCTGGTTGCCTTTTGAAGGACCAAATCTAGGGAGATGAAAATCTTATGTACCGTAAAATCACCAATTTTGTCTCTAGCATTGGTTTCCTCTTTTTCAGGGTGACGAATAGCGCCTATTACCATTTCTTCCTTCTTTGGTAGCTTCATAATTCAAGGAATTTAGATAGTCACGTAATTATTTAATAATTGTGTGGTTACCGTCAACATTATTAGCTATCCTTGACATAGTAGGAGCCTCTAAAGCTGCGTATTGTCAGGTGTAATCACCATGGCAGCAATCAAGTCAGGTACTTCCCGTGTGAAGGATACTGATTCATTCATCAGTGTTTTTGCTATATCATTATCCGTAATCACTATGATTTCAATTGCGATGATTATGATTATTGTTGTTATGATTTCGATCCCTACTCAATAGTAGGGATCGATTAAGAGTGAATGCGAGCCGCGAACTTTTCACGATGGGTAATGGCATTGCATGTCATTGCGAGATCTCTATTATAGTATATGTAATATTATGTTCTTGACTTTTATTGACCACATCAATAAAGTTGGTTGTATTTGCATGAATAAAATAGGCACTTTCAAAATAGAAGAAATAGTTTTGCATAACAACGAAATTTGCGTAATCAGGTTTATCAATATTTGCTTCAGCTGCAAATATGAATCAGCCACTCGTATACTTTAATGTACCTAGACACATATTTGTTTAAGATAAATACTTGTGTTAAAACAAAGACTGCTTCGAATCGAAAATATTCAAATAGGCAGGTATTGGTGAGATCATCGTCATGACATCAAAATCGAATTCACTACAGTTCAACGCCTGTGATTCTTATTATTGGAATATTTTTTGCAAAACTTCTGTGTCATGTTCAAGGAACTCTTAAAGTAAATATTTTGCGAGTTTATTTATGAGAATTTTCAACTACTGAAGTTTATACTAAATATAAAAATAAACATACACACACCTCGGAAGTTATTGTTTCGTTTAGTGATGGTGTTCGGATTGGCATCGAGACTAAAATACTCTATTGTTTCAAAGATAAACAGGAAACTTGCACGTTACTCACTTCATGCAAAACCGGAAACGCTAGTATTGAAATCTCCAATATCCGATTGTTCTTTAAATTATAGTCAAGTGATGGAAGAATGATGGAGTGAGCGAACCTCGTCTCACGCACCGGTCAAACAACAAAAAATAATTAAAGAAAAAACAAGTCTACTCCGAGACGTCAACGAACTCCGATACACGAACTTTATAAAGATTTCCTTCACCTCGACAATCCTTTAATGCCAACTTATAAAGACTGGACCGGTGACATTCCGAATGCATCCAATCGCATTACTATTCGCAAAGCATACATAACACACCGACCTTGAATATGATATGTTGTGATTTTCCCGGAACTCGAAACAGGGCAGTGTTAATCCAGAAAAAATCCACAATGTTTATAATGAGTGTATTTTTTACAGACACATGTCACTGACAATCCACAGGTAAAATTCGAAAGCTCGCGAGCGGATGCCGAGCGACCGTGGCGTACGTGCGTGCGTCGCGCCGCCCACAGTAAGACTGAGGGAGAATTGAGGTGTAGAGGTCCGTTTGGTCGGAGGTCGGAGGCGATTGGCGGAGGGCCGAGTGAAACGGGATGCGGCAACGAGATGTGCGCATCGGCCGGCTTCCGTTCAACACGTTAGATAAAATTCACAGTGGAAAACTTGAGGACAACTCCGCGCTGGCTAAATGTTGTGACCGCACTAACTTATCTCGACGTGAAGTATGGACGATGTCGATAGATATGCATTGATATTTATGTAGGTTAATATTTTGTGCACACAAATGTGATAGATAAAGTGCGATAATTATGAAATTCAAAAGGTGTATTTTCCTGTAGGTGTGTTAACCTCATCTTCACGGTGTTTAACCCTGCGATTGGAGTTGGGTTGTTTTCACGCTTCGGCTGATTTAAGAACAATTGGACAAATAGGCACATTAGAACTTGCGGCTTTATGAAATAATGTATTGCTAATTCCGTTCCATTCAACAATGCAAGTGTCATTAGTCATTACTCACTAAGTCCATTACGCTTCATTTCAACGATAGTGGTTACCAACCTCAAAGTAATTGCATATATCATATTGACCTCAAATCTATACTAATAATAAAGCTGAAGAGTTTGTTTGTATGAACGCGCTAAACTCTCAAAACTTCTAGTCGAATCTGAAAAAACCTTTTTCTTTTGATAGCTCAATTCTTGAGTTAGGCTAGGCAACATCAAGTTGCGGCCCATAGGACCCTAGCAAAAAAAAAAAGTCAAAAAGAACGAGACTGGGGCCGAGGGTGTTTAAAAAAATGTAGCTGTTGGATTGGTATATTGTGTATTTTACGACTTCGACGCAAACCAAGTCACGGGTAGAACCTAGTGAAGAGTAGAATAATATGAAGTGATAATCACACACTTTAATTATCAATTTCTTGATAATAGTCGTTACAATTATTTATCAACTCTTGCTAATGAGTTGATAAATAATAAGAGACTTAAGAAAATCGCAAAGAAAGTAAAAAGAATTTTCAACACTATAGAGGTATGAGGAACAGGGTGTAAAGTTCACTCATACTCTATAGAAAAGGATCTCCGACCAGACGGGTGTTGTGACTGGCGGGCAATTGCCCAACGACTGATGTCGGGAAGTTTGTATGCATGCTAATTGCGCGGTAAACTCTGCTTGCGAGATGCAGGATTTGAGTGACGTCAGTATGACGCGTTGTTCGCATGTGGCATAGTAGATACCGCTACAAACACAATTAACATCGTACCTTCCGAACTCGGTAAATATTTCAAGCTGAGCTACTAACAAGTACCACATAACATTAAAATGTTTCAGTGCGCGGATTCATTAGGCTGCTACTAAATAAAAATCTCATTGGACTCGTACCGGGGGCTTGCGTGCAATTCCTGTCAGCGATATAGAAGGTACAGAAATACCAGTGTTTACGACTCACAAATATAAACTTCAATGTTGGTATTAGCTGCAGCTGCTGGCACACACTGGTGACATTCCAGCCACAAGCATGTTGGACATTAAACCCTTTATTTATAAATGTTGCTAAACGTCTAAAGAGATGTTTAAATGTCTTTTAAAGTAAAGACCTTAACAGACATTTAAACGTCAAAAATATATGGTTATGCTAACCATAACTTAACTTTAAGCAACGTTTATAAATAAACCCCTAAGTATCAACTAAACCAGCCTTTATTTCTTAAATTTTTCCCTCATATAAGTTAACTTTCTTATATCTATGGTTTACAGTCTATATAAATAGTCACTACAGTATAAGGGTACAGGAAAATTCAAAAAGTAGGTACTCAGCGGTTATTGCAGTGAGAATCCTCTTGAACTTGTAACGTCAGTTCTGAGAATACTGACGTTAGAATTCCCCGATTTTGATTATATGTTTATGTACAGACGCCATCACATAAAGCTACTACAATCTGTCAAATTTCAATAATAGATTTTCAACTTTATCGCTAAAGCATTAAGGTTCAAGGTTGATTGGGAAAATTTGACAGTGTCGGGTAGCTTGACCTGCTGGCCTCTGTACGTGAGTTTCACATTCATCATCATTACGAAGTAAACCTTCTGTAGCTGTCTTACTCAATGTCAATGGGCTCGCGTGTGCATCGGGGCCCGTTATCAAATGAACACTTCCCTTATCGGGGGCCGGCTTGTACCATCTGGCTATTGCGTTTTATTTGTATCGAACATTGGTATCTATTACATTCTTCTTTAGCTGACATAACGCTACTAAATGGTTATTTGATTTCTCAGAAGTTGTAAGTTAACTTACAACAATGAACACGAAAGTCCATTATGACGGTAGTCCATTACCACAATCTGTTGGCGAAAAGTGTATTGTAATTTTAAATTTATTTATCTTTTAAACTGATAATGCTTCTAAACTGATAGCGATATTAATGTTAGAATTTGCACAGTTCTTAGTTCGGTATTTAGTCATATTTGATGTTACTCTCAGAAATACAGGGTGACATCGACCCGCAAACTGTAACTATGAATTCAGCACATGATTTTAAACCCCCTAGCAAAATGCATGGGGTTCAGGATCATGAATGAATGGTACTTAACAGGTTGCGCGTCGATGTCTCCGCCAATTTGTAAAACGTAAAACAGCGGTACACAATACAAACCACCTATCACCGACGAATACAACATAAAAGTTACCAAAACAAAAATTGTAAACGCTTTTCATCATTTCATTATACACATAAGGGCACCTGTCCATCAAAGCACACGCCACAACCGCGCCGCGCCGTGGCGTAAAGATGAAAGTAACAGCAGCTTACTATTTCGTGAACTAACGGAACAATATGGACCTGCATCAAAAGTCAGGCGCGTGGATGACAGGCAGACGTGTTGGCCATAACAGGCTATGAATGAGATTGTTATACCAAGAGGTTTATTCAATGGTTTAATGGCCAGCTTTCACTTGTTTGATCGAGTTAATAGTGGACAGGCGATAACAAAGACAATTTGATTGCTTGAAAATGGTAATTTAAATACTCTTGACTAAGATCGTCAGTCACTGGACGCCTGACAAGATTAAGTAGGTTCGCCTTTGCTTTATATAAACTTAAGAAAATAATTAATCAGGCAGCTGTTGTAGCTGCGTATTATGGCTATGTAGATTCCATATTACGTTACGGAGTAATTTTTTGGGCAAATTCCTGCGAAAAAGAGAACATTTTTAAAGCACAGAAGAGGTGCATTAGATCAATATGCAGTCTCAAATCAACGGAAAGTTGCAAACCGCATTTCAAACATCTTAAAATACTAACATTACCGTGTATTTACATTTACGAAACAGCATTGTTTGTCAAGAAAATTAGCGAACTGTTTAAGAAAGCTTCAGAGCAACGATATAGAGCGACAAGACAAGAATATCGTCATGAATTATGTCTAAGACCTTCAAAGACCGCTCTTATGCACAAAAGCATCCTCTGTATGGCCCCGAAGATATTCAACAAAATACCAAATAATATTAAAGATCTTAACTTGACACAATTTAAACGGAGATTAAATAACTTATTGACGGAAAAATGCTATTATACCATTGACGAATTCCTTTTTGACAAAATGTAATAAGTAAACAAAATGATAATTATGTATTTATGCTTGACAATTCAAAAACCGGACTTATTAATTGTATTCAAAATGGTTATTATAAGAATAGATTGTATTATAGGTACGTACCTACCTATTGAAATTTATGTTTATTTGTATGTAATATTGATTTTATATTCTTAAATTGCTAAATAGTGTATGCCCTAATGGGTAGTTTTTTGAGTAACCATATCCTAATTATAAGACCTATTGTATCACCAAAAAACACACTAATAAATACTTTGACTTTGACTTTGACTGAAGGAGGACATCGCCGTCGAGGTAGACCACGGCGAAGGTGGTGCGAGGATGTAGTAACATTTGCAGGGCTAATATGGGCAGAGATCGCACAAGACAGGGAGGTTTGGAAGAAACAAGGGGAGGCCTTTGCCCAGCAGGGAGACACAAAATAGGCAAACAAAAAAAAAATCTGTTTATTTATATGCAGGAATCCACTGGATGCGAGAAGGCCAGAACCGGTCGGAGTGTCGGTGCTTGGTGGGAGGCCTATGTCCAGCAGTGAACGTATTTCGGCTGCAATGATGATGATGCTGTTTATCAAAATTCTGGCATTCTTGTGCCGATTGCCAATACGAATAATGATGATAGAAAATTAACCTGACTGCCAAAAGTATCTTCGCAAGTTTTTATTTAAACATGTACCCCTTTTTTTTTTTCTTTTTTTTTTCGGATGGGAAATCATCAAATGACCCCTCAAAAGAGTGTCAGACTCTTACTGACTAAAACCCACCCGTGTTCCTTCCTTAGCCCTTTATGTTCCAGGGCAGCGGTAACCCTTTCGGACGATCCCGCTAAAAAACATGCACCCCTTCATTCATAAACGTTGCATAAAGTTAAATAGTACCTGTTTAACCATAGTTATATAGTAGTTTAAACTTTACTTAACTTTAATCATCGTTTATAAACAAGTCTATAAAGTCATCGAGGACCTCACGAGTCATGATGCACCCACTAATACTCTTAATCTATTAACGGAAAATAATGTTTGTAACTTACCATAAAAAAGTCGTTGATCAACAAGATTAAGCAATTTTGTTGGCGCCATAAGAAACACCATTTATGCATATGATGACAAGTCATAATATGCGCCCTCAGTGGGCGAAATTACGTCATAAAATGTGGCTTTATGAGGTGCGTTCGTTACGTTAGGCATTTCTTACGTTTTCCTTATGAAATGTCTTGCACACGTCATGTCATTTTAATAATAACCTCCTGCTCACTTACTTGGGCATAAGTACTTGGCTAGCATTCGGAATTTTAATATCTTGACTTATGAAGATTCAACAGTTCTGAGGTTCTGGTTCTACACCCTAATTCCGTAACACACTATCAATCTCAATCTGAATTATTTTGAAAGATATTGCTAATCTATTGCGCCATATGTTCGATAAATTTGTCTGCTCAACAACGTTAAATAACGCAATGAATGTTGTTGAGCTGTCAAAATGAAAGCCATTGCCAATGTTAGTGTGTAACGCAATTACCCCGCTGGTCCTGACGGGTCTTTTACTTAAGAGTGACCAGCGGCTATTCTTAGTGTAAATAAAATAAAAGTGAAAATATTACAAAGAGAAAATTAAATCAATTTACGGTAGTACAAACAAAAGTTAGTATCAGTGGCTGTGGTTTGTCTTATTTATTTGAATTCGATTTCACTACCATTCCAAAAGTAAATGAGTTTTGTGTTTACTTTCGTAGGAATAATCATGAATCATATTATATTTGAGAATCTGCGGGGTAATTGCGTAAAACACTAACAGTAAGAATGGCTTTCATTTTGACAGTTCAACAACATTCATTGCGTTATTTACGCTGTTGAGCAAAAAAAACTTTTCGAACATTAAAAAGCAATGGATTAGCAATATCCTTAAAAAATATTCAGATTGTGATTTAAAGTGTGTTATACAATAAGCTTTTTTCCTTGATTTCCTTTCCTAAGTCGTTTTGATGCTCAATATAAATGGCTAAATAATAACAGCCGCACAGGTCGCTCGATCAGGTTAAGCTACGCTTGCCGCAGTTGTTCTGTGGATGGGTGACCATCTGTAAAGATTCTATCTATCTGTCAGTGCTAATATGACTGTCAAAAATCCACGAATGACAGCCGGCACCAACGGCTTAACGTGCTTTCCGAGGCACTGAGTGGTCTTGGTATGTAAATAACGAGACCACTTTTTTTTTGCGGATGGGAAATCATCATATGACCCCTCCCGCTCTGGGTGGAGCGGAAGGGAGTGTCAAACTCTTACTGACTGAAACCCACCCGTGTTCCTTCCTTAGCCCTTTATGTTCCAGGGCAGCGGTAACCCTTTCGGACGATCCCGCTACCCCGGCAGGCTTCGGCCCTGTCGGGCCCCGTCATTCATGCTGACATCTCTTTGAGGCGCGCGTGGAACACATACGCGCCGTCCGGCATGGGCCTGGTCCTGATCGGACGGTGACGGTGCCTCATTCGTGAATTTTTGACAGTCGTTACGAGTAGTCAGTAGCTCAAAAGTCTGACAACCAGTCTACCAACGGGTATCGTATTACCCAGTAACTGGGTTGTGGATGTGAGATAGGCAGTCGCTCCATGTAAAATACTGGTATTCAGCTGCATCCGGTTAGACTGGAAGCCGACCCCAACATAGTTGGGAAAAGGTTAGGCAGATGACTCAATATAAATTGATATTTCCGGAATCCCAAAGTTAACCTAATTCGATTGTACTCAATAGTCATTCAACACTACTAAATAGTCCGGCTGAATGTTACTATTTCTATCAAAGCCAATCCGAAAACATTTGCACAATTTGTGTATTTTCAGGTGGATAAATTCATTCGTGAAGTTTAAATAACACAAAATATGAATCTTAAACTAAAGCTTAACACAGACAGGGTTAAATTAAATTAATTAGCAAAACTCCGCAGACGCGAGGGGTGAATAAAAAATGATTAGATGATTATTTTGTTTTGGGGTCAATGAAAAATAGTTTTTCTTTATTAATATCAGCAAAAAATCTTTTTTTTTTGTGTTATCTTTACAGATGTAATGGTTATCGATATCTAAACACGATAAAACAAAAAATAACCTGATTGTCTCACCTCATACTTCAAGTAGGTATTTTTTGACCCCAAAATAAATTTATGATCAAATTGTAGCGGCATCTACAACACCACATGCGAACAACGCGTCATACTGACGTCACGCAAATCCTGCACCTCGCAAGCAGAGTTTACCGCGCAATTAGCATATACACAAACTTCCCAACATCAATCGTTGGGCAATTGCCCGCCAGACACAGCACCCGTCTGATCGGAGGTTCCTCCCTTTTCTATAGAGGATGAGTGGATTTTACACCCTGTTCCTCATACCTATAAACATTACTTTTTGTTTTATCATTTTTAGATATCGCTACCCAACACGTCTGCGGAGTTTAGCTAGCTAATTTTATTTGACCCTGTAGATCAAGAATTCTTAAATTTATCGTAATAGACAATTTATTTCCCTGTTAATAGGCATTTGACATTTTGTAAAAACTTATGCAAGAAAAGATTAGCACACAAGCAGCATCACGGATTAGAAAAGTGACTGATTGAATTCACAAATTCACAATGAAGCTACAGTCCGTTCACAGTAATTTTACCTCTGACAGCAGCAACCCAACAGTAACCTTATTGTAACTAGAATAAAGATCACAATCATTTTGACAGACTTGTCAGTGGCAGCAATCCAACAGCAACCTTATTAAAATGAGAATAAAAATCACTGTGATTTGGACAGTGATTAAAAAAAAACAGATAAAATAACTTAGAACGTAGGTACTGTAGCTCACAATTCATAACTTTCAATTTCGTATTGAACTATAGTTAAATCTTTTCAATTCATTCCCTTCACTTTCCTGTCGCAACTCTAATTAATTACGAATAAATATTCAAATCCACCCACGTTAAGGTCGGTGCACATGAGCAAACACGTGGAAACATCACGCATTTTATTTGACACAAAAAAGCAAGGCTTGCGAATTTCTCGCGTGCTTGTTAAATCCATGCGTGTTCGCGTCGTTGTGTTCAAACCCTTACGCTAAACAATTTAATCCACGGAATAAAGTTAGTTTTTAGAAATTAAGACGTAAGGTTCTTGTACTAATTGAAACTTCCAAGCATGGGGCATGGGGTATGGTAGCACGCAAACAGCTGCACACACTCTTCTAATTGCATCGAGACCCTTCTATAAATATATTGTTTTGTTAGGCACGCTAGTATTAAACTTATTTAGTGGTTGGGATTCTTTACATTATCCACATTAGCTGACTGAATTATAAGCTGAATAACATGATCTTACATATTATTTTATCATTATTTTCGTGTGATAGGACTTTTAGAAATATTATCAGCTATATTCATTATTCAAGATAATTAAGGCAATCTTTTCTTACATAGCTACCTAAATAGTCGTAGCTAAGATTGTGAATTTCTTAAGAATTCTCATTCATTGTTGACTTTGTCAAGTTAATGCGGCTTAGTCTAAAGTTTAATGAATTCAATGTCCTAGAAGAGTCGATTTTCTTAATTTGGTGGATTAAACTGTGCCCAATTGTGTTTTTAGACAGACTTAAAAATTTGGAACTCCTTTTTTCATTTTTTTTAGTGCTAAATGGGCTAGCTCTTGACCTCGATGACGCCTGAAGAAGATGCCTGTTTTCCCTTGCTTTGAAGCCAAACGGGTTAAATGTGGGAGGGAACACAGACAGACAGCCGGCAGAGAGTTCCACACTTTGGCGGTCTGCATAAAAAAAGTGAAAGACAAGCCCTGAGTACGACCCGCCGGGATATCAACCAAGTATGGAAGGTACGCTGCAGTAAGTCTAATTGTCCGGTGGTAAAAGGGCGATGGTGGTATCAGGTCGTGGAGCTCCTGCGCATACTCTCCGAAGTACAGTCTGTAGAAGACCGACAGGCAAGCAACAAAATTACCATACATTCCGAATTCATATCACACAATACATTAACACCTTTTACTCCGTTAGTAATGACCCCGTAGCACGATAATTCCATTATTACGTATACTTCTTCAATTTTATCTACCACAGGCATACGTCACGCAACACAAACATACATATACATATACAATCGCGTATCTTTTGTAGAACACGAACTCAAAGCTACTCGGAGTACTAAAGCTGTACAACACACTTCCGATTGCATCGGCCGTAGTGGAGATAACTTATCAGTCGTCCGTAGGGTCATTACCGTCTCTTCCATTATTATTTTTATACCCACTTGCTCTTATATTGACTTAGGTCGGTAGACCGACCATTTTTTCTACTTCTTGACATCGTTCGTTTGCTTAGGCAGTTTTTATTACGTTATTTCTGTTTGGAGTTTCCTTTTAGAGTCACGAATAGAGATTTGCTCGCTGTTATCTGTTTGAATACTTTCTTTATTTTGATTTAATACATAATTGACATGATTGTTTCCATTGTGATTACTAGGTCGATTGAAGATTTTTTTCAATATTTACGTTTCATGTAGGACGGGAACGATCACATTTGAAGAGTTTGTAGTGAGTAACACAATAACTCATTCAATACATAGGTTTACTGAATGGAGTTTATTACTTAACTAGCTGTGTTCGCGACTGCGTTCACGTGCATGTCGGAAAAAAATAATATTTAATTTGGATAACATGGCTTTTAATTTTTTTTTGCGCGGAACCCTAATATTATAAAATAGATAGCTGTGCCCCTTTTTTTTGGGTGGGAAATCATCAAATGACCTTTCCCGCTCTGGGCTGAGCGGAAGGGCGTGTCAGACTTTTACTGACTAAAACCCACCCGTATGTCTTTCGAACAACCCGCAGCCCTGGCGGCATCGGCCCTAGCGGACCCCGTCAGTTCGTGCTGACATCTCTTTGAGGCGCGCGTGGAACACAACGCGCCGTCGACCCGGGCGGCGAGCTGCCCATAGCTCGCCGCCTGCAAGCCCGCGCCTACGGTGGCCGGGAGTTGGCTGTTGACTCCCGTCCAGGGCGTCTCCTGCGGTGGCTAGGCGCGTGAGGGTACAGAGACTGCCTCTCCCTCACGCGCTCAGCCTCCTCCTTCGCGAGCATTTCTGCTTCGCAGAAGGAGGTGACGGCCTCCCATTCACTCTCGCTCCGTACCATGGCCTGGACGAGGGCCGGACGCGAGAGGTCGCCGCCGCCGATCGCCGCCACGAGGACACGGCGGGGCCCCGCCTAAGGCTGCCTGTCCACTGAAGCGGAGCGAGGCTGCGGAGCACAGAAACGGAGAAATATTAACCAATAAGATTGAGCGGAGCGAAGATTTTATGATGTTATGCAATCCTATTGGTTAATATTTCTCCGTTTCTCCGCTCCGCAGCCTGGCTCCGCTTCAATGGACAGGCAGCCTAAGCCGGGCAGACCTCCACCGTATGCTCCACCGTGTCCTCCGGGCGATCCACATAGTGGTGACACCCTGGCGTTTCCTCCCGCTTTATCCTGAACAGGAACCTCCCGAAATAACCGTGTCCGGTGAGGACCTGCGTCGTGGCGCCTCTCTAGCCACTCCTCAAAGAGGGGACTTATCGCCGCAACTGTGGCGTGCCCATAGCTGTGCCCCCGACTTCATTCACGTAGATAACGAAATACTATAATGTGCTTCTTTAGTATTTTGTTCTTCTAAAATAAAAGTAGCGTAAGTTACTCCTTATAACATCAGCTATCTGCCAATGAAAGGCCCGTCAAAATCGGTCAAGCCGTTTCGGAGTTTAGCCGAAACAAACAGACAGACATTTTTTTTTTTTTAATGCTTTGTTTTTATAAGTACCTTTTTATTGTAAGTACATACTATCATATGCATTTATTAAAAAGCTGTTATTTTGACATTACAAACAAACACTTCAATTTTATTCACTTGTATAAGAAAACTGTATGTTACAAATTATTATTCAATTGTTTTTCGTTTTTCTAATTGTTGCAACCGATCAAACAATGGTCGTGATAGGTATAACATTTACATAGATGTTTTATATTTATCATTAAAGTGTTATAAGAGTGATGTATAGTGCTTAGGCGAATCAATCATTTGATTGAAGTGTCTTCTAACTTCAAGGTGAGGTTCACTTCTTCGATGATAAGAGAGCTGACTGACTCATTAAGAAATTTTTAACTATTTTCCTGAGGTTGAATTCCCATGACGAGTTTTATGGTTTTTATCAAAGAAACAAAGACATTTATTCATCTGATTTGGTACGGGACTACAGGGGTACAACGTTGGTTAGTATATAATATAGTTACGTTCAGGACACATCCGCCGCCAAAAGCGGCATACTAATATTTACAATATTAAACTTGGGTATAAAACGCTACTTATATACTACTTATGCTATAATAAACAATATGTACATAACACTTAGACTATGTCTATAGTCTAAGTATCTTTATGTCTATAAAGATACATTTATACTCTATTTATTATATAAAATTCAAAGTCCTGACTGAGTGACTGACTGATACATCAACGCGCAGCCTAAACCGCTGGTCCTAGAGACATGAAATTTAGGATGTGTTCTTAGTGAAGAGTAGGTATCCACTAAGAAAGGGTTTTTCAAAATTCCACCCCTAAGAGGGTGAAATGGGGGATTTTGTTTGTATGGAAAATCTTATTCCTTGAGTTAATAAACTTGAAACTTGGCACCAATACTAATCTAAGTAAATTATGAAGTTTGCCATTTTATGTTTTTCTAAACTACCCCCTAAAAGGCGATTGGAGGGTTTCAAAGTTTGTATGGAAGAATTTTAGCGCGCGGTCCGATTATCTCGAAACTCACTATTTATACCTACAATCGAAAGTAAAGAATAATGTGTATCAGGATTTTTCGAAAATTACCCCTGACGGGCTGAAAACGGGTAGTCAATTTTACAGGGGAGGATTTTACTGCATGGCTTGATTAACTCGAAAATTAGTACAAATAACCTTTGAGTCAAGTTATGAATACATCCCAAACGATTTTTTTAAATTCCACCCCTGTGGGGGTGAAAAGTGGGGATACAGTTTATATGAAAAATCCTCTTCTTTAGGTTAATAAACTTGAAACTTCACACCCTTTCTTTCAAATTCTTACCTGCCTGAATCTTTTTAGCTAATTAGATATGAATACTTATTATATTTAATTACTGGCCATCTTCATAACTCAAATTCATATTTTCTACATGATGTTATTCTACGAGCTGACATTATAAATCCACGCAATTCAAGGATCAGTTCGGGTTTCGCCTCTAAAGCGGATACAATAAAGAGCCTGATACTCCAGGGCTACCTATCCCGGGAATACCCAGCGTACCTCTCCGCTCCGGTACCTGTCGGACCCTGCCTAAGCCTCCGTCCTCCGTCCTCCGTGAAGAGCTCCTGTGACTATTAGGCCGCGCCTCATCCGAGGGCCGCCTCACCTGGCGGGCTGACAGCGTCTCTGTCGTGCCTCTCTCTCTTGCTGTCGAGCTGCGTCCTGCCTTGCTGCGTGGACCCTCCAACGGGTGTCCTCCGCCTGCACTTCATCTATACCTGTACCTGCGCCGGCTCCTGCTGCCGTGCTGCAGCCTGCCCTGCTGCGTGGGCCCTCCTACGAGTGTCCTCCGTGCCGCACACGCACCAGCGACCTGCCCTCATCTGTACCTGCATCTGTCGCCGGCACCTGCCTCGCGTCTACCTCCCTCCATCTGGATCTCCACCTCAGCCTCCTCAGCCCACCTATCACGCATCGTCATCCACACACCCCACCTCCACAAACTACACACCTCTCTTAGTCCATCTCCATCTTAAAGTTATAAATATATCTTTAATTGTTTTATGACCTCCCTTTCTTTATTTTAATTTTAACTTTAACCGTATAAGTTCAGTTTTACTTGTCGCTACACGACAAAAGTTGTCGAAAATTGACCCCTGACGGGGCAAAAACGGGTAATTCGATTTTTAAGGGTAGGATTTGAACTTGAAACTGTATGTTACATTTTCACACCTAAACCACTGAACTTCTGATTTGGCAAAGAGATAGATGGCATCCTGGGGAAGGACATACTTTTATCCTGGTAGCATGTTCCCGTGGGCTAATTTCCGACATCCACGCGGGCGAAGCCTCGGGCAAAAGCCAGTACAGTATAAAAAACACATCAACAATTTGTATTATACCTACAACTAAATAAATCTAATAAGTAAATACCATTATAATCAAAAAAGATCTTTTACTATATAAAAACATCCTGGAGAAGCCATTTTTTTTTTTTTTTTAAGTTGTTCTCTTTTTATTTTTGGAATATGGTTTTAATTAGGTATTTAAGGTGTTCAGATGTTTCTGTAGTGGAGAGTGCTGTTGCAAAATATATTTTTGAACTCTCACTGTTATAAAATTGTTTTTTAAATCATGCGAGGAGCAATAATATTTTCTGTAGTTACAGTTTATTTATTTATTATGGCACTCCAGCGATACTAACAGAGAGCTTAGTCTTAAAGTATAAAGTACCTACAGCTGGTTGATTATGATTTAAAGTTGTCCTTGTCTCGAATCAAACCTGGCATGTTGTATAATATTGATATTGCAGGTACCTACCTACTACATTGTCAAGTATGAACGAATAATAATCAATTGTTTAAAGATGCAGTTTTCAATATTTTGCTGGTCATATGGTTTCAATATTTGCAGTCGTGTCGCCTGCCCGCATAATATCTAAAGGGAATTCTAGTATGAAAGCAGAACAATGAAAACCGTGTTAGGAATACTAATAATATGCTTGCCTGTGAATGTTATAATCTCTTGATAACTATTGAGAATATTCGCTATCCGTTCTCGATGTTATTTCAACAATGCACTGAAATCCGAACTGAAATAGTTCAGATTTTAACGCTATGCTAGTTCATTTGAAACGATTTAGTGAATCATAATTTAATGAATGATTAATTTTAGGCGACGGTTAGAAGAATTGTATTTTAGTCTTAGCTGACAAGCTAACACTCAGGTCACTAATTAAACTAATCAACAAGTTTCAAGGTTTGCTCTTCATTGTGATTATGTATCCATGTTATCAAACAGGACAGGTTAATATTTTTTTTCTGTTACTAGTTAATTAAGTAAGTATCCACACAATGGGTGCCTGAAGATGGACGGCGTCAGCGAGGTCGGCCCAGGAAGGTGGTGGCGAGATTACCACGACTCTTACCGCGTGGGCTGGGGACCTACTCCGAAGTGCAAAGTGCGAATGTTCGGATCGGACCGACACATGGCCGAACCGAATATTATTGAAAAATGCGAAAAAAGTTCGGATCGGCTCAGTTGGTTCGGGACCATAGTCAATATTCGAAAGAGTATAGGAGTGTAGGATCGGAACCAACCGAACCAAATAGTACCTTCGTAGCAGGAAACTGCCGAACATTCGGCCGATACTACTTCGGAGTAGACCCCCAGGTTTGAGGTGGCGCGAGAAAAGAGTTCCTGGTGGGACATTATAGGCTAAACAAATATCGTTAAAAAATACATTTCAAGCTAACCCAGAACAGGTTATTTACGAAAAGACCAGTCGCCAAGTCAGTTTCTACATTCCCGATTCCAATAACTACTTTTATCCGAAGCTACAAACTATGATCAGTAAAATATACAAAACATAAACTTTAATGCGATACCAGCCCGGCGCTGGATAATAAGCATCCTTTGAAGCGAAGTGTCAAAGAACTGTAAAAGCGCAAGGCCATCTAGTGTGCATCAGCTATGCAAAATATAACTCAATTATGATTGCCAACACAAACAGTACTGAATAATGCCACAGAGTAGAAATATGAAGAAGGATAATTTAAATAACTCTTCAATTTAACGGCTTACCTTTTTCCAACTAAGTAGTGTGCATCAGCTGTGCAAAATATGTGTGTATAACTCAATTATACACACTAGAGTATGTAGACGAATACACATATCTGGTTCAGCTCATTTCTCTTAAAGATCAAACAAATAAAGAAATAACCACAAGAATAGCCAGCGGATGGAGGAAACACTTGTCATTATAAGAGGTCATTAAATCCAGAGATTCTAGGCATTGCCATAAAAAGAAAAGTTTTCAACAACCCACTACAATACTGCCAAAGATCTATGGAACGAAGTATGAAAGGAACATGTATAATGGATCGAATAAGAATTGAACATCTATGAGATAAAAACAAAACTAACAGACATCTTGTTCAGAATCGACGAGCAAAAATGGAGGTAGACTGGACACATGATGAGACCCAACCGGAAAAATGGTGTAAATTAATATCTGATTGCTATCGCAAGTAATAGTAAACGGAAAAGAGGAAAAAAACAAAGGAGATGGGAGGATGAGATAAAACTAACAGCGGGCCCTAACTGAAGAGAGGCTCGTGATAGAATTTAATGGAAACAGCTAGAGGAGGCCTATGTCTAAAGGCATGCTGACTTGAGAGATATACTTTAACAACATACAACCAAGTAAAAACAATTCAGAATAAAGCGGGTTACAAATAAATTAATAAGCAAACTCTATTATGATTGCCAACCCAAATATGTAGTACTGAATAATGCTAGAGAGTAGGAAGATCTCTATCATACAACTCTACTTACCTTAGGCCTATTTTTTATTGTAAACTATATGTTTTTACTTGAAGGTGCAAATAAAGTTTTTTTTATTTTTATTATAGAGTGGGAACATGCAGTGAGCTAGCGTCAAACAATTATTTCGTATCAGCTAAGCTTTTTCCCAATTAAGTATCTTAGAACTGGTGTCCAGTCCAATTAGAGGCGACTGAATAATACAATTTTCCATGGAATAGTGACAACAGACAGTCATCTGACTACCACAAACCATTACAGGGCCATATTAGAGTACTTTATTTTAGGAAATACCCACTGTGGGTATTTCGGACTCAAGACTGCCGTAATCCTACTGTCATAAATATTGATATGGCAAATACGACAACCTCTACCGAGCGGTATCGATATTACCCAGTAACTGGGTTGTGGAGGTCAGATAGGCAGTCACTCCATGTAAAATATTAGTATTCAGCTGCATCCGGTTTGACTGAAACCACCACAACATAGATAGTTGGGAAATGGCTAGGCAGATGATGACGAACTGTTTATAGCTAAACTACGTCGAACACGAAGGGTGTTTGACGTAGTTTCGGACGATTCGGTAACTAACTACTTGCCAGAAGTTATTATTGTCTTAAGTAAAACTACTGCACTCATTTACCTGCATCATAGCTTCTAATACTTTGTTATCTGTTACAGTTTGTTCACCAAATGTTTAGGTACAGACATTATTCCCATCAGTGTATTTTGAAACCACTGAAATAATATGCAATGGGGCTGAGAAACTATCGTGTTTACATAATTTTGGTATTTTGTGTACATTGCTAAAGATGTTAACATTTACTAAATACTTGGAAGCCTGTTGCATATTACCAAGTACACGAGATTACTAAGTACTTAACTAAATACATATTAATGCAGTATAAATAAATGAATTCCTATTTTTGCTCGCAGAACAACAATAAAACTTAGTTAAATAATAGATTTAAACATGAGCTGCCTATTTTAAGTTCTGCAATGTAACATACAGGTCATAACTTCGCACCCATATTCCCAGAAGGGAGGACAGAGATAATATTGTTGTACACCCAATTTTTTCCAGTTACCTACAGTACTAATACTGCTGTGCACAATATAAATATCTAAAGAACAAAACATCATGCTCCCAACTAAATCTAAAATAATACTAAAGAGGTACAATCTGTGAGTTACTTAGTATGCAGGGGGGTAATCTTCGGAACTACTTATCCAATTCTGAAAAGTCTTTCATTAATAGGAATCTACAGTATTGCTGAATGCCATATATATTTTAAGTAAAAGTCGCCGACAAGACTTAGTCCTACTATAATATTATATACGTAAAAGATTGTGAGGATGGATGAATGGATGTTTGTTACTCTTTCACGCAAAAAACTACTGAACGGATTTTGATGAAACTTTACAATAATGTAGTTTATAGATCAGAATGACACATAGGATACTTTTTATCCCGATATTCCTACGGAATCGACACTTATGCGGGTGAAACCACGGGGCGCAGCTAGTAATCAATAAATTACACCACCCGAAAAGAGAATTAAAACAAATAATTAGCAGTCCAAGTCACGCACGGCCTCACTATCCAACTTAACTTGGACCCACAATGCAAAGAGCAATACTATACATATAAAACAGAGTCGCTTTTCGTGTCTGTCTGTAACCCATAGGTCGCAATTATGTTGCTTTTCGCAATAATGTTGGGGTCGGCTTCCAATCTAACCGGATGCAGCTGAATACCAGTATTTTATATGGAGCGACTGCCATTTTGACCTCCACAACACGTAAGACTAATTGTCAGAGTCTTGGGCCTCTGACTACCCGTAACAACTGTCAAAGATCTACGAATAACACCCGGGACCAGTGGTTAAATGTGCTTTCCGAGGCCCGTGGGGGAGGTATCGAGATAGGTCACCATAATGGTGGTTGCCATAATGTCCCGAGACATTACGGCAATCACCGAAGTCTTTTACACAAAAGAAATAAGTTGTAATAAGTAAATAAAGCATAAATAACGTAGATGTCCATCTACGTAAGCTAATTATGTATAATAGTTTACGGGCAAGGAATACATTACGAACCGTTTCAGCTCTTAAAATATTTAATTATTCATTCATGCCTGAACTGTGAATAATTAAATAAATAATATACGGAACGCCCGAATGAATACCCGTTTTAAACTTTATTGCTCTCAACAGTGAGAGATGTGCGCGTAATTATAAATTATTGGTTTTATGCCAAAATCTCCGATGGTACTTAATAATTCTTTAACCCGGTCATTAAGTGACTAAGTCTCCTTGTTAAATAATAAATTGTAATTATAATGCTTTAATGGGTTCCTTGAAACCAGATATTTTTTGCTGTAGGTATTATTTTAGGTACCTAAGTACGGGAGGGATGAGGTCAGGAGGCTGGTGTTGCTGTACAGGTATGTAAATACAAAGAAAGAAAAATAGGTAGTATTGTTTGATTATGTGACGATTGAATACAATTGAATCGAATCGAATGTCATAGGGAAACTGACGGGCATTGTCTGTCACCTATCGCCATTTCCGTATTACCTTTACGGAAATGTAAAATGTACTCATACCTATATGTGACAAAGAATGGAACAGGAAACTTGACTGAGCTGTAATGCTGTCTATTTGATGGCTTTCAGGATTTTCAAGAACTCAAAACTTGTTACCAATTATGTGAAGATTGATAAAAAAATCTGTCGTTGATAGACTGCAGCATAACGTTACAATTTTTAAATAGACAGAATGTCTTGCCGGCGTAGCTTTTACAACAATAAGACAATAAGACAATAAGTAACTACTCAAATCCTACAGTATGAAATGTTTCAGTAATTTAGACAAAATATCACAATACTTATTTAGTAAGAAACTCTTCAGACTGATAAACTATCTAAATACTTATGTTTTTTGTTGCTTTCCTAAATGTTGTTATACATAACTCGTAATAGATTCAAAGAAACGTGTACTCTAATTTGACTCTATTTTTTTACTTTGTGAACGAAACTTTATGGATAATTGTTTAAAAATACAATATTATGTCTATATCTCAAATTCATTTTGTAGTTTACCTTCAATGTTGATACAGGTGAATAACCAGACTATTTCATAATTTATTCTACTCGTGTCTTGAGCACATTTCATGAGCCGTAAATATTCTTTAGAAAACACGAGATCAACCGGCTCAATACTCAATCATACACCGAAAGTAACAAAAACTAGAGCAATCCTCTCGGATCCCGGCAGCCGGAAAAACCGCCTGAAAAAATAACGCCCGACGCCAATTTTCTAAACAGAACAAAAAGATAACAATCCGATATCAATCCAATAAAGGGCAGGAAGGAAGCAGCCTCTGACTAAGCAATCACACGTCAGACAGAGAAAGAGCACGATATACCTACAGAGCGAGCGAGACAAATAAACGATTGTGCCGAGTTTCCAAAGAACGGTGTGTAAACAATAAAACTTTTTGAAGAAGTTCGCGCTTATTCGGCGCGGGAAAGGGTTCCAGAGTAATGAATAATACAGATAAATTATTCAAAACACAATCGTATTAAATTCGAGTCGCTTGTGAAATTTTATTACAGGGTGTCCGCAAAGAAAACTTCGCGAGTGGCACTCCACCAATTTATGGACTTTTGTTTCTGTTAAGGAGTAATTAAAAATTTCACGGTTAGCAAAGTTATGGCGGGGATTGCTCGTAATTCAATTGTTTTTGCTTCATTTTGTTGTTGTTTAATTTAACTTCCAGCAAAATTTTACATTCAATAAAATAATAGGATAATTTTAAAATTATTTTACCTTGGAAATTGGAAGTGCTTCGTGGACATAAAAGACAATACAAACGCGCAAACTCAAAGTAAACGTAAATTGTTTATTGATTACTTTTTCGTAGAAGTTTTCCTTAGCAACAAACCGTCTACCATTTCATTTTCAACATAACTATACAAGATGTAGCGTCTGTCATCTGACACTCATCTGTACTCGGGAACTTTTCATTATTGTTTCCTACCGGTTATCGAAAGTAACCCAACTAAATCAAGGATCAATTGTCTCATTGGCACCAAAAGTCATTAAGGTGCGTCTCCAGGAGGTCGTTGGCGGTCGTAGCTTAGAACACTTAACGTTTAACCTTTGAACAAAGGAATATTAGGGGCTCAAATGTACGATTAGGACGCGGATATTTGAGGCTGTTGTTTACTGCGCCAATTTGGGCCGGTGCAGTTGTCAATTTTTATCGGTTAATCTGGGTAGGGACAGTTTATGTTATAGCTTCCTTTCCTTATTTCCTGCTTGGTTCTTTGAGTATTTGTGGGAAATCATAAATTTTAACATGTTCCTACTTGTTAACGCCTACTCCGGGGGACTTGGGGCCGATTTTTTGATCCATTGTTAAACTCAACCAATTGTTAAAAACAGTAACTAATGGTAAAATGCAAAATGGCAAAATTAGTTTATTGATCAATTTTCAGTTTATCTCGTCTTTCGTCGACAATACACGTTTCTATGGTGGTCATACTACGCGTGCTGGGCCACCACTTCACATTGTGTATTATTTACACGTGCCAAATTCTGTCATTATTTTCCAGCTCCAATAAAATATTACTTAATTTCGTTTTACGACGAACAAAACTCCTTTACTGTTCATAAAATTCATATAAAACATTAAACTCTCCCCCTCATCGATATTCAACTCCATCAAACAAATCGCGTCCATGACTCACAATTACCTTTCATTAAGAATGTTTAACTTTCAACGTAATTGAATAGAATTAAGATTAGTCCCGAATTATGCCGGCCATTATTCGATAGTGATCGGGTTCTTTATAACACAATGGTTCGTGATTAGAAGATATAACAGTAATTTATTATTAGTGCTGTCTACAGTTTGTTAATAACTTTAAGCACTTTTTAGGTTAGGCTTAGTGCATTGACTTAGCTCTTACCCCTTTATTCATAAGCGTTACCTAAAATTAAGTAGTGGTTAGCGACTGGTTAACATTTTTGACGTTTAAGCGTTGCTTAACTTTAATCATCGTTTATAGAATAGAACACTCTTTATTATCAACACCATATAAATTACACACTTAAATATATAAATTTTTCAATGAGCGACCTTTTAAAGACAACCTTTGGATGGATTAAAAAGGGGAATGAGATAGTAATCCCTTAGGATTACCTAATTTTTATTTATTTCAAATCATTATGCGACATCACAGCTGAAATGGAAAAATGTCAACTAACTTTTGGAAGCCACTGTATATCAATAAGGCCTTAATCTCACGAACC
This sequence comes from Apamea epomidion, assembly GCA_947507525.1. NCBI lineage: Eukaryota > Metazoa > Arthropoda > Insecta > Lepidoptera > Noctuidae > Apamea > Apamea epomidion. The sequence continues at coordinate 13,943,855 of OX382237.1, forward strand.
AGTTCCTGATCACATTTTTGCTAAACTCTTTGATTGGTGGATAAAATAGCACAATGAGTTAATTTATGTCTATAGGTCTCACGAGATTGCGTACCGGTGTACAATACACAGGTTTTTGTTTAAGATTTACGCAATAGAAGTAATTAGTGCTGTAAATTGAAGGATAAATTGCAACAAAACTGTTTTAAATCAACTTGTTTCTTTGAACATGTTTATTGGAGTTTAGACGTCTAGGCAACAATATTAGTTTTCCAGTGGAAAATCACTTAATGTGTTCTGTCCGATGTGGGTGAGACAGGATGAGCTTGGGTCAGTTAAAAACTTGAGAAAACCCACCTCTATTTGTAAAACGGGTTTATTAACTAACTAGCTGCACCCTGCGGTTTCAGCCGCATAAGTTTCAATCCCGTGGGAATATCGTGATAAAATCCTATATGTTAATCCTGGTCATAATCCATCTGTGTGCTAAATTTCATCCAAATCCGTTCAGTAGTTTTTACGTGAAAGAGTAACAAACATCCATCCATCCATAGAAACTTTCACGTTTATAATATTAGTAGGATTTCTTGCTCTCCGACCCAATCGCGTCGCCTGCCCGCGCTCTTACTTCATTTTCGCTTACCGTTCTTTCTGACTTTTTTTTTTATTTTTTGCTCGGCTCCTAATGGCTCATGATATAGCTTATAGCCTTCCTCGAGAATTGGACTACCAAATGCAAAAATTATTTTTCAAATCCGACTGGTAGTTCCAGAGATTAGCGCGTTCAAACAAACGAACTCTTCAGCTTAATTATTAGTATATAGATGTGGCATTAAATTATGATCGTTTAAAAAATAGCGAGACCTACAAGCAAAAGAAATACAACACTTGTTGGTGCAGTAACCGCAAATTATAAGATGATAGATAACAGTATTTTTTGTACACAGTTCGACATATTGGTTTATCTAGTACCTAAATCGCTGCTACCGTGTCAGCTTTTGTTCAATTTAATCTATTAGCAAATCTTGTTATAATTATATAATATCTTATACTACATGATTGGTTGTTCGCTAACATATTTGACAGCCGATCCAGACTGGCTAGTATACTAATTAAATCATCATCTTCCTGCCCTTATCCCATGTTACTTGGGGTCTGCGCAACACGTTTTCTTCTTCCATTCTCCCCTGTCAACCTAATGAAATATTAGGTCCTAATTAAATGAATTATTAGGTCGACGCAACATGTTTTTTTCTTCCATACTTCTCTATTAGCCGTCATCTCAGTAGTCATCCCTTTTCTAACCATATCATCTTTCAGACAGTCCATCCATCGTTTCTTTGGTCTTCCCCTACTCTTACAGACATCGCACATTTCTACACTCTTCTATAATAAAACACGAAAATACTCTACCTCTATTTCAAACTATTTCTACGATAACAATAACTCGCTACAAACAGACCAAACAGCATTAAATATGTAGAGGCGTCTGCAAGTGATAGCCCGCTGAGCCGAGCAACAGACTAGCCCAACCGTGGGCAGTGGAAATTGCCCAGCGGGAGCGGGCAATTTCTGTCATAACTAAGTAAAGCCAAACCACCGGTGAGACACGCAAGGCGAAATGATTTAATTAACTGAAGACCTGGGTGTACCTAGTTTAGACTAGGTATCTGTTTGTGCCTTAGCTAAGGAAACAAGGTACTAAGGCGTTAGGGAACATTGTTAGGTTTGTATCCTAATTGGAAAATCTGCATAGTAATTTGAGAACAAAACCTATTAGGTGCTGATAGATTCAGATTGAAAAAAAAATATGGCAACCAAAATATTCCTTGTTTCTTGTCATCTGACATTATGCTGAGCTGAGGCCCTTTTGGCATTATAATCTTTGTTTTCTGTTTTTATAGTTTTAATGTGTATTTATTTTGCTGTAATGCCAATACACGCATTTTCTTTTTCTTTCTTTCTATTAAACACAATATCCAAAAAAGACTACATGAATTCTGGTCAAAGAAATTTAAGAAAACTCCTCATAATTTTCAAGGAAAACTACTTTTGAAATAGGCGAAAATCAATAGACCATAGACTTTCAACATAACATAAACATAACATCACGCCTGTAATCCACGAAGGGTTAGGCAGACGTGTACCTATTGTATACCCACACACTGTAGACTTTCAAAGCCCTAATAATTTATGTTTACATGCAAAAATATCCCAAATGGTACTCTCAGACCCTTTCTTCCTCGTCATTTAGTATTAAAGTCACACAATTCCATCCCGAACAACATTGTCCAACAAATATTTAGGGCAAAGGTATGTCATTTAGCCACTGTTACAAAAACCCTGCCCCGCGGGGGACCCATAGCTTACAAATATAACCTTTAGCCGAATGACCTCTCAAAATGGCGGCTAGCCCTGCTTTGTCATAAACTTTTGACACAGAATAGGAACATTCAGAAGTAGTCAGTAGACCCAAGGAAGTTGCACACAAATTTCGCAACGATCATACGATATTATAAGCTCAAGATTTCAACTATTTTTGTTGTGCTCGTGGGAAAATCCTTCCGCCTTCTGGGAAGTATGCAGTGTTATATTGAACACCTACCAATTAAAACCTAGCAGTTTTCCATCTGCACCCTAATTGTGTAACACACTATTAATATAAATCTGATTGATTTTGAAGGATATTGCTAATCCATTGCTTCAAATGTTCGAAAAATGCGTCTGCTTAACAACGTAAATAACTCAATGAATATTGTTGAATTGTTAAAATGAAAGCCATAATTACCCCGCCGAAGTCGCTATCACTTGCTTTATAATCATATTACACTCGTAGGTATGTTTTGTCACCGTCTAGTACTTCTGTGCATAAGCCGAATAGAGCGTCGGGTTATTGACAATATCGCCATGATAAGTGATCGGATTAGTGATAACAGCACATTTGAGACATTAGGCGGCCTATTATTATCCCATCCTCTTGTCATGATCTTTTAATTATAGTTAATATCCTCGCGACAAAGAGGATGACCTATTTCTTTTTTCATTCAATAACCACGGCGTTTCAGAACGCAAGTGATTTACCTGTTTTGCTGTAAAAAAATTGTGTGTGTGTATTGTGTGTCCGTGTGTGTTGTATATTTATGTGCGTGTACCTATAAATGTTGTTCTTTCTTTCTTTCTTTCAGTCATCGTCTTTAATATGGTATTAACTCAGGCGTTAATAAGACACTTCGAGCGACAGAGACGAGTCTATATAAAGCCCGACTTTTTCTAAATATGATAGGCCATGTTGATGAATAGATAACAGGATGACGCTTAGTTTTAAAGAGATTTTATTCCTCAATCAACAAGCAACTCAGCCTATTGCAGTCCACTGCTGGACATAGGCCTCTCCCAGACTGCGCCACAACACCCTGTACCCCGCCTTCCGCATCCAGTCTACCCCAGCCCGTTCTTTAGGCCGTCTGTCCATCTAGCTGGGGGGTGTCCCACACTACGCTTGCCGATACGCGGTCTCCACTCCAGGAGTCGTCTGCTCCAGCAGCCTTCGGCCATTTTTATTCCTCATAAGAACTTAAATAACAGTACATCTAAATATTAAGATCATATTTGCCTCTAGGGCGTTGGCGACGTTAAAGGGTACATACATGTTTCTTAAGTTTTGCTTTATGTAATAATGTTTATAGTAATATGCTACTGGACGACTTCAACAAGAACTGGACCTTAGGTCTGTGGAAAGAGAGCAGGGCGGCCCTTGCCCTGCAGTGGGACATCACAAGCTTTTAATAATAATAATATGTTTATACTATCACAATCCTCCGGCAAATCAATATTGTTTTTTTGTCGTGCTGCGAGATTTAAATACTTATAGTAAAAACAAGCCTTCTGTGTCCAATTCATGGTCGCTGTATCAAATATTTATAAAGAATCGTAACATATTACATAGTGCTTGCTAAAGGTTACGTATCAAGTCAAACTGTCACATTAAGTTGGGCGTCGCGGTACAAAATGTTATACACGCACACGTCACGGCGGCAGCTGATATATTATCACTCATAAGTTCGTTGTGATATTTCAAAGCAATCTAGAAAAGGCACTGATTTGTTAAGGTTTCATGATTTTATGTATCAACAATTTGTTAAAAGGTGATCAATAAGTAGGTGTTGTGGCGCTGCTGCCTAGGCGAGGCCTGTCGATGTTCAGCAGTAGATTGCGATAGGCTGAGTTGATCGATCCATAAGTTGATTTTGCTGTTTAGAAGAGAGACAACAAGGTGAGTAAAGTATTTACAAAGAAAAGAACAATTAAATAAAACAATTGGTACATTTAATAACAACAACGTATAACTTGACTGTACTTAATTGCGAGCTAAATCATAACTACACCAAGTAACAGGACTTTTTTTTTGTAAAATTATGTAAGACTAGCATTTCGGCATTTGCGGCACCGCCTACCCTTACTACATGTTTAATTTTTCGGTTTAAATATTTATTAGAGGAAGCAGGCAATATTTACCCACCGTCTATATACGTCATTCATCAGTTTCACCTGAACTAATAACCCAAACAAATAGAACCACCTTATCATACTTTACATTAACCTTAGATAAATAAAACATAATTTTAAACTGTAACAGTGTAAACAATTGTTGGTTGGCCATTAAATAAAAAAAACCTATTTTCTTTATTCCATTTCAATCTAGTTCATTTAAAAATAAATGCCTCAAAATTACTTAAGTTTTCATGAACTGGCTATAAAATAATATAATATGAGCATAAACTCAAATTAAAACTAATCTGTTCATAAATAAACGTTATTTCAATCCGCTTTACGCCATATTTTCATTTTAAACAAGAAAATTCCGACTTATTCGAGTGTCACATTTTTAATCTCTTTAACTATTCAGTCTAAAAATACGAGATGGAATTGAAAAACATAAAAAATAACTTTTTCAGCGAGATGCAAATACCATTATGAATTATTAAATTGCCACTGGATTTTTTGTTAGAGATGAGGGTACATCGGGCACTTTAAAGTGTTATTTCAACACTCTAGTCAAGTTTAATACTTAGGTTTACAACAGGGGTGTTATAATTAATTTGGAGCAAAACGTATAGTTCGGAACTTGGTAAACGGAAACATACTATGTTTACGAGTCCATTCATTAAAAGTTACGCTACGGTCTACCGAGACCGGTCCGTTTGTGAGCGAATGAATGTGAACTAGTTAATAGTTTGAACCAATCAGGTGCTGCATGAATAGGCCAATTGTTCAATATCGTGTTCAATAAACGATTCGATTCAGTTAAAGGCACGTTTCGTGTAACATTAGTCATAACCCATCATAACCAGCATATAATGTTCCCATTGCTGGGACACAGGCCTCTTCTCGGTGAGAGGGAGTGGGCCATTATGCACCACGCGGGCCCAGTGCGGATTGGTAGATGTCCCATGTCTTCGAATTTTTGGTTCTAGGACATGCCGGTTTCCTCACGATGTGTTCCTTCACCGTTTTGAGAGCAGTGGTGATGAAATAATTTACACAAAGGAAAGTGCCTGTCTGCTTTCTAACCTACAACTCATGTGGTAAATGTGTATTGATAAGTATTTTTAAAAATACTCAACAATAGAAATTTAAAAATATCACGGGTGTCCTTAACGCATACCCCTTAACCAAAGGTCCTATACCCATTTCCCGTTACAGTGTTTTATTCCTAATCACGTTTTTGATTGCCTGTAAACCCTGTTATGACCGAACCAACACGGTTCGGTATCTAACATTTCATTGCGAAAATTGACTGAACTACGTTCCTGGAATTTCATAATTAACACCGTAACCAACAGATCCCAGTGTAAAAATCACAGGAATCCAATTTGATTGCGGCATCAAATTGGATCCCCGTGATCCCTGTACCTATTAAACTATTCCATCCAAAAGTTATCTTTAAAACGTCGCTTTTAGGGATAAGACCGCCTATTGTGGCCCCCTATGTAAGATTTCTACATTTACCTATATCTCTAATTCATATGGTGTACCTACATAATTAAGAGCCATCATCTACCTAGCCTTTTCCCAATTATGTTGGGGTCGGCTTCCGACCTAACCAGATGCAGCTGAATACCAGTATTTTACATGGAGAGACAGCCTATCCGACCTCCACAACCCAATTACTGGATAATACGATTCTCCTTGGTAAGACTGGTTGTTAGACTTTCGGGTTTCTGACTACCCATAACGACTTTCAAAGATCCTCAAATGACAGCCGGGACCAACGGATTAACGTGCTTTCCGAGGCATGGAGGGGTCTCGGTATGTAAAGATGGTCACCCATCCACAGACTAACCGCGGCAAGCGTAGCTTAACCTGATCGATCGACCTGTGCAGCTGTTATAATTTAGCCAAGGGCCCCTCATATTAAGAGTATTCTATTTTATTCAATGCCGATCGCTTCCGTTTATCGCTGCCCGCTTACAGTCGCACCAAAGTAAAGACTACGTTTTACTTCATACACCAGTGGGCGAGATATTCCATAACTTCATTAAATTCCAACTTGGTACATACATAATACCTAGTAGGCAAAACAGACTTCACCCAATATCGGAACCATATTGAAGATAACAATATTTAAGCCTGTTATGACCTGCGGGGTAATTGGGTAACATACTGATAGTAAGTACCAATGGCTTTCATTTTGACAGTTCAACAACATTCATTGCGTTATTTACGTTGTTAAGCAGACAAATTTTTCGAACAACATTAGCAGTATCCTTTAAAATGATTCAGATCGTGATTGACAGTGTGTTACTCAATTTGGGTGCAGGTTCTAAAGGAATCGAGGCAATAAGTTTTAATGAAACAACTTGTCGTGTGGCGACAAGAAAATCTAACTTTAGCTTTAAATTAAGGAAGTAAAGAAAGGGAAGTTGAAGCCAATTAAAGTTTTATTTACAAGTTAAGGATGAAGATGGAATGGCAGTGGTGTGTATAATGTGGAGGTGGGGTATGGATGACGATGCGCAATAGGTGGGTTGAGAAGGCTGAGGTGGAGTTGCAGTTGCGAGCTGAAGGTGTAGGCTGACGCAAGGCAGTGGCTTCAACAGCCACGCGCGGAGTAGAGCGATATGCAGCACGGAGGGTACCCGTAGAGGGGCCCACGCAGCAGGAGGGAGCAGGCACGGCAGGACGTTGTCAGCCCGCCAGGAGAGGCGGCCCTCGGATGAGGCGCGGCTCAATAGGTACAGGAGGGTCTTCTGAGGCGGCCCTTATATGAGGCGCGGCCCAATAGGTACAGGAGGGTGTTCGGAGTCCTCCGGGGAGGCGTGCCGGCGGTCCGACTGGTACTGGAGGCCTTCACGGAAGAAGGAGGACGGAGGCGTAGGGAGGGTCCGTCAGGCACCGGAGCCTTTAGGAGAGGCACGCTGGGTATTCCCGGGATAAGTGGCCCTGGAGTATCGGGCTTATTTGATGTATTCGCTTGAGAGGTGAAACGGGAACTGATCCTCGCATTGTGTGGATTTATAATGTGAACTCGTAGAAAGTTGAAAATATGAATTTGACATATGTTAGTGGCCATGAATAATTTTAAAGAAGTATGAATGTACTAGCTGCGCCCCGCGGTTTCACAGGTTTTGCGTGCAAGAGTAACAAACATCCATCCATCCATCCATAAAACTTTCACGTTTATAATATTAGGTAGTAGGATAATCCGCTAAATAATTACTGGCCATTAAGATCTGTAAGAAAACTTGTCATGGTGACGTAATAAACGTCGTTGTCAAAGCTGTCATGATAAAATATATATTAATAAAATACAATAAATTATATAGTTAAATTGTGTTATAAGTATAGCTTTTATAGAAAAAAATTATACCAATCAATGTGGGCGAAATTCCCAACCCTTGGATGTCACTAAACCGTCGTACCTAGTCTTTTGTTAAAGTTGGGGCTGTGTCTGTGTACTGATTGTGGATAAAACGTGGCCTGGTGTAGTGAGGGATAATCAGTTGAGTGCCTTATAGTAACGGAATGTTTGTCTGACCTGGAGGAATGAATTAAAATAAGTGTGAGTATGTACATTATGTTACAAACTATATTATAAGTCGCTCGCTTGATAGAATTTGATTTTTGTTACGGGCCAGAACTATACTCGTAATTAACACTTCTTTGCTCAAGTATTACCTATCCTGAAATATCTAATTTTAGACAACATAATATTCATCAACACCGCTGTTAACTAGTACCACATACAAACTACAGATACTTACCTAACCTAACCTGCTGAGTTATTGCCTAACACACTATCAGTACCTATTGGTTTCATTTTGACAGTTCAACAACATTCATTGCGATATTTACGTTGTTAAGCAGATGCATTTTTCGAACATAATAATATGAAGCAATGGATTAGCAATTTCCTTAAAAATGATTCAGATTGTAATTCTTAGTGTGTTACACAATTTGGTGGCTGGCCAATAGGCTGCCAGCACCTTTGTTTCTTTGACAAAAAGAATTGGCCAGCTCAAAAAATATATAAGTTTGAATGTCAACACCCAAGGAATGAGTTTGTTTTACCTATGGCTATTTAACATTCATAATTACTGACGTAACTGCTTAGTTACCGTAAGTATGACAAAATGTGAATGACATTTCATAACATTTCACGCCCAGCCTTTGTATCGTGTGTAATTTCTAATAATACAATTCGACTGTATCGATTAAGACACGGATAGGTAAACCCCCCAATGATACACAAGAGTCAGGTATAATGAAGTGATAACGATTGGATGATAACTTATCATCAGAAAGCTTTCTTATCAATATCCTACTTGTTATCGCGATTAAAGTATTTGTAATGTGTATCACTTGATACTAGTAGGAATCTAGGCACCTATGATGTTTTTGTTTGTGTAAAAGGATTCATTTTTGATTACACTAAGAACACACAAAACTTAATTTTCTCTAATAATTTTTACACTTTTTCAGTAGATATAAAAATACAACATACAATAAAATAATCACACAGAACTTGTGTAATATTATTCATCTCATTCGCACATGACATGGCTTAGAAGAAAAAAGGGGAGGCCTTTGCCCAGCTGAGACAAAATAGGCTGACAAAAAAAAATTGTTTCCGAAACCAATCATAATTTTGATTCGCCCGGTGTAAAACACCTATGGGAAAAGGTCCTAAGCTTATGAAATAAAACAAACGCTAACAAAATTCAATGCGCCCCCTTCACTTTTAAATCCGACATCCGAAGCAACCCGGGCTTTACATTTCCATGCCAGCCAATGCCAAAGTTGGCCACAAGCAGCCTTTCAATGGTACAATACCGACAAACTTCGTCCGCACTCGCACTAACACGTACGTATCTATCGAACTATTCCCTGCTCCGTATGGGGACTCTTGAATAGGTGTAGATTGGTAGAATCTTCAGTAGATGTTGTTTTGGCTAAGTAACCCAGAGCTTGGTGGGAGGGTTACAATGGAACAAGTTTATTATGGAAGTGAGTATTCTGATCTGTGCATTTTATGAGCGTTTTGAAAATAGCTGTTGGAAATATTAGCCAGTCAGCAAGGCAGGAAGTACCTATATCCTTTTACTGTACCTCCTTAGTAGAACTAAACGTTTTTATGACTCCGAAATATAACGAATTGGTTTAAAAAAAATACGAAAGCACTATGAGAGTGAATTGGTCATCTTTTTGAACAACAGTAGATAATGACAATGGTACGGTCACCAAAAGAGATAAGTAACCAGGGCCGTCGGATATAGTTGAAGTTTTGTAAGAAACCGATGGATGTTTTCGAATAAAATTTTGTTTAATTAATCGAAAACAGACAGTTCATTTATCAAATCAAATTTCATTTGAAAAAAATCAACGGTTTCTTACTAAACTTCAACTATATCCACGACCCTGGTAACTTATCTCCTTTGGCGACTGTACATACTTCCTACTATCCCTTCACTAAAATATAGTCCCTTCACTGTAGCTTCTTGCGTCACTCACAGGTCAATCAGACTGCTCATTCGATGAATGATAGTACCTACCTGCAGACTACTAACTAAAGTACTTTCAACGTGCTTTGCAAATACTATAGGTAGGTATTACTTACTATGCATGAGTCTCGGGAGTTTTTGACTATATAAAATAAATTTCACATCGAATTTTATGCTTTTCTCGACTCCAAGTCATGAGAGAAGAAATAATGAAATGATAAAGGAAATAATATATTTTGGTGGTCCTATAAATGGTACTATAGAGATTGTGATCTGCATGCCACAAATGGTAATTATATACGAATTTAGAAGGTAGAAAAAGAATTAGGGGACAGTTTAGCTGACAAACGATGTCGGCAATATAATAAATGTGAAATGTAAAATAACTGAAAGATCCAAATAAATATGCTGTATAAAAGTAATCAGCCGTTTTTGCATTAATCCTGCTACCGTTAGCTCGACATATTACTTTTACGATTGCAAGGTGATAATTTATTATCGTCAGATGATACTGAAATACACAGACATGAAGATACAGCTCTATACTGTTCCGCATCATAATTATCAGTTCCGGCTATATACAATTTGATTTCTATATTAGCATTTATAACTACATAACCTCTGGTGTTTGTACACCAGAGTATAGCATTCAGTGAATGATCCTTTGATTGAAGACTTAGTTTCAATCTCTATAAGTTCATGTACAATATTAATCACCCTGGAGCGAAGTATCTTGTAGTATACATATTGTAAGTCAGTAGATATTGCTTGTCTTATGTAATATAGTATAGAGTTCAAACAACATAGGCATATGTTTAAGTGCAAAGGGGAAATACAAGACTTGTTGCACGGTTCTAAATCATTAGAAAATTGTATATCAAACAGTGTTGGTCGTAAAAGGGAGGCTTTCCAGCGGTAGGTAAAAAATGCTATCAATAGTGCTGATGGGAAACTTTCGACGTAATTTGAAGAGGTTGCCACTTTGTAAAACACATTTCTACTGCAGTCAAAAATAAATACGGAAATATCTATAGATGTTACCAACAGCTATGTCAATATTCATCCAACTTGAAGTGAGATGCGAATCGAAAATTTGCTGGAAATGCACCATTCAAAATATCTATGAGAAAGTTTGGACCCGATAGACTGAAATTTCTCGTGGAGTTCCGATTGAGACGTCAGTGATAGAAACTATTCTAGCGGACTAGATGGTTTACCATTCAAAATGTTTGAATGAAAATCGAATGTACATTTTGACCAACAAGCCTTCATTTTGCAAGTAATTATAGGACATAAGATGGTCATGCTCACCTATTCATTATTCCAGATATTAATTTATTATTGTTCACAACTTGGAACTTGATTGAGTTGTGAGAATTTATACTAATAATAAAGCTGAACAGTTTTTTTTTGTTTGAACGCGCTAATCTCTGGAATAACACGTCGGATTTGAAAAGTAGCAATTTGCATCAAATAGCTGAGGAAAGTTTTAGGCTACTTAACATCACGCTTAGAGAGCCGAGCAAAAACAAAAAAACTCCGAAAGAATACATTAATAGCGCGGGCGCCGACGGGACGGGGTGGACTGAGACAAGAAATTTTAGGCGGACCAAGTCGCGGGCAGAAGCTAGAATTCTATACATAGGACTTATTTGTAAAGTTGAATTTACACCTGTTTCCCAACTTATTGGATACAGTTAAACGTTACAGGCGGAATGATATGTTACGCGGACGTAGAGCCAAAACAGCATTAATGTGGAAGAGCATATTCTGTATATCTCCGCAAGTTTTTAACAAAATCCCAAAGCAAATCAAACAGGTAAATTTAAATGGGTTTAAAAAGGAACTTAAAGAGTTGCTATGTAAAAAGTGTTATTATACTTTAAACGACTATTTGAATGATACTCCTTTTTGATTGACATCCTAATTTAATTGTAGTTTTTTGTATATACTTTGAAATCTCTGTTTAATAGTTCGACATTGAATAATACTTTGACATGCCTCATTTTGTAACATTCATTCTTAATCATTTATTCAATACAATATTGACCTAATATTTTTACTTTTGTATTGTAATAATTTTATTTGTGTACCTCATATTTGCGCGCCCCACGTGGCAGAATGTAATGATACCATTTATTAATTTAAGACCATGTAATGTACCATATTTGGACAAATAGATGAATTAAATTTGACTGATGGGATATAACATGCTCCTTCTGATATAGGTATTTGGATATAAACATTACATAAGTAATGAGTAGATATTATGCAAGAACGTGTAAGTTTATTAATATCTTTGTTACACAAACGTGGCGGAAGGAAGGGGGACAAACACGGAAGAGTTTACATATGAGTAACAATGAAAATTTCTAAGTATACAATTTGAACATGTTTAATTAATTAACTTTGTACAAGTGTGACGATAAAACTAAACTTTAAGCAAGGAAGTATCAATGTGGTTCTTTCAACTTAATATAGGTATAATATAATTTATGTACTCGTACACTCTAGTATTGTGTATTTAATTAGATATATTTACATAACCAGCAGCGCCCCGCGGTATGACATACATAAGTGTCAATCCCGTGAAAATATCGCCATAAAAAAAAATTAAAAAAAAATATTTCATAAAAAGGAGATTGTAGTACATGAAGCATACATACAGTTATTCTTATAAGTTTGTACCATGTCAAACACAATCTGGTGGGTGAAGTTCAGCTTTCCTAGCTAGGTTATAGAATAACCTGTATTAAGGAATAGCAGTCCCCGTCCCTTACAAAAACTTACAATAAACTAGTACAATTATATGTATATATATTTTTTTTTTTTTTTGAATACTACAACAATGATTAGAATTGAATACGTGCGCGTGTATGTGAGTGTGAGTGATTATATAAATGTAAATGGCGTGTGTGTGTGTGTGAGGGTGTGTCTCTCTCTGTGTGTGTCTCTCTGTGTGTGTGTGTGTGATAGAGTGAAAGAGAGTGTTTGTTTGTTTTGATTGAAGTCGTGTGAAGTAATATTTTTCTGTCACTGTCACTTACTAAGATATTTTTCTGTTTCATCATAGGTTTTATTTTGAAGAAATAAACGTAAAATCTTTTTACACTTAAAGTAAGACAGTCCGTAGATCAAGCAGATTTTGTTAAATTTATTGTACAGAGCTGGGCCTAAGTAGTTAAAGAATCCACTCGCAAATGATGTGCGTACTTGTGGAAGAGTGCAAACTAAGTCCTTCCTACGCCTTGTTACTATTTTATAAGGGGTTTTACGGTGCTGTAAAAGAACTGTTGGCAGGAAATAAAAAGTATCCGATATGTTATTCTGATAAATATAAATATAACTGTAAAGTTTCATCCAAATCCGTTTAGTAGTATTTGCGTGAAAGAGTAACAAACATGGATGGATATTTGATACTCTTTCGAGCAAAAACACAAACTTTCGAGTTTATAACATTAGTAGGATTTAAAAGCTAACAGTCTTAATATAATAATAAGTAATAACATGTACAAGTGTATAAAAAGGAGAGGAAATAGTTATAGTTATTTGTAGTTTCTTGATTCATCTCAATGATGAGAAGGACATCATCGTGATAAACCCTGAAATAGTACTTTATTGTCGCAAAATCGCCATCCCGCAATCAGGTAGCCCGGTCTTCTTCTTAAGCGTGTCGATGGCTATATATACAGGGTAGCAGAAACATCGACGCGCAACCCGGTACCATGGATTCAGTAGATGATTCTGAACCCTCCCGCGTTTAAATTTTTCGTCGTTTATCATAACAACAGCTGTTGCATAGAAAAGTGCAATACTTACGCGGTCGAAAAGTATGGAACTTTGGAACAGCTGATTTTACCGCTAGGGGTGAAGAGGGTCTAGAATTATGTGCTGTATTCATGGTTACAGTTTGCTTGTCGATGTCCCTGCCACCGTGTATAGATTCAGCCCAGAATTTGGCTAGGAGGTTGGTTGGTATTAGCTTAGCGTAGCGCGGTAACGTGGTGATGTGATCATTGGTCGTCCCTCTTCTGTATAAGACTCTCCTGGCAGAACTACAGTCTGGCCATTTTATTGTTATTGTAATATAGCTAGTACAACCAACTATCAACTTTAATTTAACCTAACAGTAAAAAAAATAGAACAACAACTCATAAGTCCTTTCAATTATAGCAATATTTTCCCTCCGGTTAAAAAACTTTCTCCCTCTTCAGTCATAATAAATTCTCCACTTCCAAATGCAATCAAACCGTGAATCACGAAGCAAAGCAAACAATTGTCATAATTCAGTGGCACGACCCCACAAAAGGTAAGCTAACGCTAGAGGACGTTCAAGGAGAGACTAATTGGTTCATTACCAATTCGTCCCTCTAATCCGTTGGGCCACGCGTGGTCTTCAATCATACCACTAATTGCTTGCAGTACTGACGTTGAGTACACTTGATTTTTGCCAAAGGCAGGCGAGCAGAAAAGGAATGAAAAAGATGTCCATAATCTAATAAGGATGAAGAGGAGCCGTCTATGAATCCATAGTAACGTCGCCTTTAATAAGCCGAGCTCTATCAAATGGGGCACAAAGAACTCGACAACAATAATTCCGATCCGAACGTCATAAATCGGCCGAAGCAATTTTAACGTTAAAGAAAATTGCTTAACATTAAGCAACAAATTTTAACGTTAAAGAAAATTTAAATAGGCGTTTTTATATTCTAAAGAGGGGTCCTTATCACTGCTTTCTTGTCTCGAAGCTCGTTAAGGTAAGTATTTTACGAGCCCCTTAAACAAGGACATAGGACTGCGTTTTTACATTTTACTTGCTTGCCTCGTAAAATTGTAAGTTACGACTGTTATCACACAAAAAGGGGGAAATATTTTTTATAGAAACAGAAATTATGTAAGCTCCTGATATTTTATTGCTAGCAATAAAATTTCGTCGCGTTATTTGCTAATGGGTTAAATAAGGTAGAGAGTGCGTATTAAACGTTAATGAATGGAAACCTGAACAAATTGTATTTAGCCTTAAAGGAAAATTAAACTTGAACGTACATTAAGTTATTCTTGCTAGCTTGAACGTGCATACACTAATTATTATATTGTTGCTAGCTGTATTATGTGAGGATAACTCTAAAAAAATATGTACGGGTGGATAGGTAGGTACCCACTTCATTCTAGATGTCTTCATTTTATATTTTACTGAACAAGCGATAAAATCCTAAGTCAAGTCTAAACAAACTCTACCATCAAAACCCGTCAATCAATACAGCATCCATTACTGGACTACTGCTACCTATTTTTAAGGCAAATTGTCCATTTCCCTAGAAAATAAAGCTAACGTGGATAATAAATGAAAAGCAGTCACTATACAAAGTTAATTACAGAAACGATTACTACGAACGGAACCTTATTTACCATTTCTATGAAAGCATTACGTCTAGGTATTAATTTTATATACCTATTAGAGCACCTGACATTGTTAGAAAAGAAACAGCCCGTTGATTGGAAAACAATGTTGATAGCATGTTCAGTTTGGTTTTGACGATACTGTGAATTCACTGTGATAATACGAAAGAACATTTTCTGTGAGTTCTGATGTGAACCGATCTGCCTGGCCTTTTCCCAACTTTGTTGGGATCGGCTACAAGTGTAACTGGATGTACCTGACTACCAGTAAATAACATGAAGCGACTACCTATCTGACCTCCACAACCCAATTACTGCATTAAAATAAGATTTAATTTTCTTTGGCTCAATCGGCGGTCAGTACGGCAAAGAACATCATTTTTGAAAAAAATACCTATATTAAAAGTTACTGAAATCGATTCAGTAGTCAATTATGAACAAAACTACTTTCAGGAATTGCGTTTATTCTGTTACACCTTATATTTGTAAAGCAGTATCATCTGAATTGTATTGTCCCACTGCAGGGCAATGGCCTCGCCTCCCTCGCCCTTCCTCCTACCGCAGGGACAGGCCCGGCACTCGCAAAAGACAGAATTGTGTGGAAAAAGGTACTAATAATAATTTAATTCATATTCTCAACAACTGTCAACTGATGATCAGACTTTACGGCACGATCTATCTGGAAAATCATACACCAACGGTGATATTAATAACTTTCGAAACTAAATTCAGGGAACAGACAACATCTCTTTCCTCTTCACATGCTCTGTGCTCCTAGTTTTACAGGTAAACGCTTCGGTCCGGTCTCCAGACCGTACCCTACCCGCCTCTAACACATACAAACTCGTTGCATGGAACTGTCACGTACTCCACGTTGCGTTGGAAATTCCGAACCAGATGTTTCGAAAACGACGCGGTCGTACGGGGAATGAGAAAGAGTAAAAAGTAGATGCAATTTTTATCTAGCAAGGTATTAACTGGAAAGATGGAAAAATACAGGGGCAATGTCAATGGCGACATCAAGGTAGACATCTTTTCATGTCAGTGGCATAATCAATCACTGATGCGTAGAACGCGGGGCAGTGACAATAGCATCCTAAAAACAGTTGTGGAGAGTCCTTACTCCCCTATTCTGAGGCACTATGTGGGGATAATGGTCGGGTAGGTCATTCCTTACTTTGTCATTCTTTGCACATTCTGCCTCAGACACCTACTTTGTTGTTTGTTTCTTGGTGTGCTTTCTACTAACTCTAGTTATAAGATTTTTTACTAACAAAATGGACTTTATTGTTGTCTGATCTGTTATTAAACAAATAAATTTAAAAAAATTAAAAAAATTGGCTGAAGAAGATGGCGATGAAAGAAAAGGAGCAAGTTTATCCACAATATCATAAAGCAGTTTTCAACACTACACATCTTTTTAGCGTATAGCGCGGCAAAAAGTTTAAATATTTTTGGCCCAAAATTCAGCTGCGCTAATTCCGCTCACTGACGCAGTTATAGGATCATCAAGCACAGGTGACAGGGCATGCGGCGCTGGATTGAAGGTAGGCCATTGTCTTTGGGGAGGTGCCGCATACGCACTTGAGATCAGGGCCGTCCGTGAACCCCCATCTGTGGAGATTGTCTTTGCTCCGGCCGACAACACTACACTTTGAATGATATTCATAATTGACAGTTCAAAGCGAAATTATTTTACCGTGATACAACTAATAGCGTTGGGGTAATGAAAGAATTTGCGAAAGAAATGGATGGTAAAAATAGTTAGATTTTAATAAATATCAAAAAGCTAAAATACTGGCAAAAATATTTTTTGCAATATAAAACAAACTTTCTATTGGAATATTGCAAATGATTATTTTATCAGTCTTTAAATCTAGCAATACGACATAATTGCTGACCCTAATGATTATAATTCTGTAAAGCCATATATTATGTTACGGTCACGAATCATATTTTCAATAACATACAACCCAACACTGACCAATAAGACTGTTAGAAAATTTTAATTTCGCAGGGTACCTTACCTTACTGCATCCCCCTTAAGAGTATTCTTTAAATTTTACTTCCGCTCCAATATTCATTAAATATTTTACTCAATATTTAAGACAGCAATGTTAATTGACTTTTGTCGCGGGCCTACGGTGCCTGCCTAGGATTTTAAAACGATCCGTTATTACCATTTGAAAATCCCTTGGTTACCTTATTTCCAACAAATGGGAATTCGTTGTAGAGATGTTAAAAGTTATTGAAGCTTTATAAATGCTATCTGAAATAGAAAACGTTATTTGCAATGGAAATAAAGTTAGTTTCTTTGAATGGAACAATAAAATAGGTATAGTTATGAGTCTGCGACCTTTAGGGAACTGAAATGATATTATTTTCTTTTAGAATGATTTTTCCAATGATGCTTGAAGTACCTAGTGGTTATTTTATCGGTCACTAGCTATGATCCATGCGTTGCAGTGCCTTTTTTGGAACCTTCTCCGACGCCCACATAACAACTTACCAAAGTTTCATCAGAATCGGTCGAGCTATTTTCGAGCTTTTGCGAGACCAAACCACGGTAATTGATTTTATTTACAAGATGGCGATTTAGTCACCTTTATCTGTCATGGGGGTGATTCTACACATACCCGAATTGTAAAAAATCATTTTCCTACATGCATTAAAAATAATCTGTTCTGTTTAGGAATTACTTTTTTTTTTTTCAAGAATCGGATTTGAGATTCGTAGCGAAAGTTGTTTAAAATAACGGGTAGAATCACCTCTTTGACGGATGCACTAGGTGACTAAATCGCCAACCCTGTTTATAAGGTGTAACAGAATAAACGCACGTCATGAAAGTAGTTTGTACAAAATTGACTACTGAATCGATTTCAGTAACTTTTAATATGGGTATTTTTTTCAAATATCATTTGTTTTTCTACACTGACATCCGATTGAGTCAAAGAAAATTAAATCTTATTTCAAGGCAAAAGACTCAATTGTAAATGCATTAAGTATTGCTATCGTATGGTCAACACGATTTTCTTAATAAACATGCTTTAAAAATAAAAGTTTTGGTGATTGTATTGTGCTTTTAACTCAATACTCTAATTGGGGTGTATGAGGTCTTGTAGAGTAACGTTGACAGGAAGACGCTATTGGTAAACATTATTTGTGAAATTGTTTAGTGAAATGTTTTGAAAAAAAACAAGATGACAGCGTTAGTTCCGAGTTTGTTCACGCGCCCCAAAGATCCTTGTTGATTCAGTGTAAAACTGCCGTAAACTTTCGTCAATGTGTATAAACATTTTATTTATAGCTATGAAGGTAGGTATGCCTCATTACTTGTCCAAACTTTCCTTGGAGCAATAGTTCCCGAGATATGCATGCAGTCTAAGTACATAAGTGCAAGTAAGTACCTTTACTTGGAAAGTATTACGTCTGCAATATGCATGAGTAAAGTTTAGCCAACCAATCAGAAACTAATAGTAGGTACTTAATAGTTAAGGTTTAGATATATTGCTTGGAGTTTCGCTACGTGATCGAATCAGAAATGAAGAGATCCGCAGGAGAACCAAGGTAACCGACATAGCCATAGAATTGCCAAACTTAAGTGGTAGTGCGCAGAACAGATGGCCGATGAGGCCGAAAGGTTCTAGAGTGGCGACCGCGTACCGGAAGACGTAGCGTTGGAATGCCTCCCACCAGGTGGACCGACGACCTTGCGAAGGCCGCAGGAACCCGTTAGATGCGAGAAGCACAGAACCGCTCGAAGTGGAAGTGATTGGGGGAGGCCTATGCCCAACAGTGGACGTCTTTCGGCTGAAATGATGATGATGATGATATTGTCTATTACATATTACAGTTTTGGGTAAATGAAACTGAAATCCAGAAGAGCCGGTCAGACTGACAAATCCGCCAGAATTAATTGATTTAGTAGATTTTAGATGATTAATTTATTACTTAGTAAGATTTTCTAATTTGGAGAGTGAAGTAAAGTCCCGTGAGATAAATACCTTTCATCGGTCTTTCAAAATAAACTTGAACCTCCTATAAAGTCCAATTACATCACCTACTTTAGTCATTTTAACAGAATTACTAAGTTGTTCAAAGATAGAAACAAATCTACCTAATAAGAATGTTAAAATCAATAACTGACAGACAATGCACAGCCTAAACCGCTGGGTCTAGAACGATTTTTTCAAATGTACCCCTTTTTTCTTTTTTTTTTTTGGGTGGGAAGTCATCAAATGACCTCTCCCGCTCTGGGCTGAGCGGAAGGGCGTGTCAGACTTTTACTGACTAAAACCCACCCGCGTTCCTTCAGTTGCCTGTGCCAGGTGCCACGGTATCTCTTTCGAACAACCCGCAGCCCCGGCGGCATCGGCCCTAGCGGACCCCGTCAGTTCGTGCTGACATCTCTTTGAGGCGCGCGTGGAACACAACGCGCCGTCGACCCGGGCCTGGTCCTTACCGGGCGGCGAGCTGCCCATTGCTCGCCGCCCGCTAAATGTACCCCTTATAGGGCGATGACGGCGTGTGGAGTGGCGACCGCGTACCAGAAGACGTAGCGTTGGAAGGCCTCCCACAAGGGGGACCGACGACCTTGTAAAGGTCGCAGGAACCCGTTGGATTCGAGAAGCACAAAACCAGTCAAGTGGCGGTGGTTGGGGGAGGCCTATGTCCAGCAGTGGACGTCTTTCGGCTGAAATGATGATGATGATGATGAGGGGTGAAAGTTAAAGTTATATGGAAGTGGACACATTTTTTCCGATGGGAAATTTCATCGGGCACAGGGCTTGTCAAACCATAATATTCACTAGATCAAACAAAACAGACGTTATTAAATCCAGGAAGTTTGAATTAAATAAAGCACCTACCAACATGAACGGCAATCACAAAACGTCAGTTGGAGCTAGTATCAGTAAATCATAGGCAGACCACAGCGGAAGTGATGCGGTCGGGACAGACGGACGGATGGATTAATAGTACTCGTAGTAGGTTGATTTGTACTGGTTATGTGGCAGATGGTCGATAATTAGGTAAATAGGCATTAGAGTTGGGTTCGTTCAATCATTCGATGTAATTGAACTATTGATTGAGATGAGCTAATAAGGACACAGAATTACAAATATACCTGTGATTTATAGGGAAAACTGTCAGACGGGACAATGTTGTGGCAAACTACATGGCATGGCAATTTGGGTGAGGCTTATGTCCAATTTCCATGTCCAGCACTGGACTGCGATAGGCTTAGTTGATTGATATTAGGGTAAACAGTACACTTGCAGAGTAAACAAACTGAAGTAGCAGTGGGCTGGCCATGTTTGTCGAAGGATCGGTGGCCGGTGGAGCAGATAAGGTCTGGAGTGGAGACCGCGTATCAGCAAACGTAGTGTGGGACGCCCCCCAGCTAGATGGACGGACGACCTAAAGAAGGTGGCTGAGACAGACTGGATGCGGAAGGTGGAGGATATGGTGTTGTGGCGCAGCCTGAGAGAGGCCTATGTCCAGCAGTGGCCTGCGATAAGCTAAGCTAAGTTGTTTTGATTAAGGGTAAATATTAAGCAAAATCTTAGTAACAATTTGAAACTACATATTATAGCCACTACGACAATTTCTTTTTTTTGCTTCAATATGAAAATGAAATCACTCAAACAAGAGAGACAGACAAAAAAAACTTGAATTCGTCCAAAAATCTAATAACCTTAGTTATTTTTTCCAATCTCACCTATCTCAAGAGCCTTAATAAAAACGTCTAAAGTTTTTCGTCTCACAAATTAATTTTACAATCTTGCAAAACACAAATCTGTTCGCGCTGTAATCAGATAAAAAATTGTTGGCGAGCTTAATAAACGAGGCGGTGCTATTCGCCTAACATAATGGAATCTTTTTAGACACTTTAAGACAGCACTTTAGCTTAATGAAGAGCCATAATTCATTTTGACGCTCCTAGTAACTAGACCAATGGCGTGCCTCCACTGAAGTATACGCGGGTAATTAGATCTACGAGGAGTTATCGATTTTTTAATGTTAGCTTTATTAATGGCAAAGCTGAGCTTAACGATAATAGTGATGAAGATTGTTTGATTATTACAGGTAATTTGAAAGACGGTGGAGAAATCGAGAATGATACCAGTTATTCATCTGCCTAGCCTTTTCCCAACTATGTTGGGGTCGGCTTCCAGTCTAACCGGATGCAGCTGAATACCAGTATTTTACATGGAGCGACTGCCTATCTACCTCCATAACCCAGTTACTGGGTAATGCGATACCCCTTGGTAAGACTGGTTGTCAGATTTCGGGCTTCTGACGACCCGTAACGACTATCAAAGATCCACGAATGACAGCCAGGACCAACGGCTTAACGTGCTTTCCGAGGCACGAAGGGGTCTTGGTATATGAAGATCACCCATCCGCGGCAAGCGTAGCTTAACCTGATCGGTCGACCCGTGCGGCTGTTATTACTTAGCCACGGGCCCCTCCGACGGTGTGTAACAGATCTGTAGGCCAATTCTCGTTCTTAAAAAACGTTCAAATTCAAATCGCAATCTCATCTCAGCGACAATCTATGTCAAAATTATATGTGGGTTCGAACTTTAGTTGCTTTAGTTTGTGTAAATAATTTCATCACCACCGACCACTGCTCTCAAAACAGTGAAGGAAACATCGTCAGGAAACCAGCATGTCCTAGAATCAAAAATTCGAAGACATGTGACATCTACCAACCCGCACTGGGCCCGCGTGGTGGATTAGTCCACTCCCTCTTGAAGAGAGGAGGCCTGTGTCCCAGCAGTGGGAACAATATAGGCTTATTATGTATGTAATGCTGACGGTGTACAATTTTAAAATAGCTGAACGGTGTAGTATGCTAATTTTGTTTTGTAAACAAACATGGGGGTTGGTATTACGTCTAATGTGTTTTCACGTAGCTTGTTATTTATTCATTTTTTTCCATGACGTTGTCTTTACACAGGTGTGTCGGTATTGGGAAAACATTTACCTGAATAATGTTTATTACAACAAAAGTTGTGTTGATAGCTCTCAGAATAAGCAAGCTGAAATGGCAATGATAATAATAAATAAGCCATTTATTCCATATTTCTAAGTTATATTTCAAATGGCAATGGGCGGACCATATTTGCTGTTGAATCGATGACCGTTGAGGTGGAAGTGTTCTTGAGTGGAGACCGCGAATCGTAACCGTAAGGTACGACGCAAGGTAGGACGCCCTCAGGGCAGGTGGAGCAATATTCTTTGCAGGGTGGCTAGTAGCAGCTGCATGAGAGTTGCCGAGAATCGAATTGAATGGCGTGCAATTGGAGAGGCCTACCTCCAGCAGTGGACTGCTGTAAGCTGATGTTGATATTTTTTGTACATCACTTAAAACAGTCTCCTCCCTTTCCTTCTGGACTCAGAATTATGGCAAGAAAAAGGCAGTAGTTTTGTATCTGCTATTAATACCTAAAAAAACGTCATGGATTTTTTTTTTTACCAAATTACTGCCAGCTTTTGTTATTCTCTGACACTTGTATGAATTGGCTATAACGCGGTATATTGGTCTAGTGTGTCCATTTGAAAAACCATTAATTACCAAGGCGGAAATTTGAAAAACAATCAGCCAACTAAACTTGCTTATTTGTCAATTGCCAGCCCATGACCATACATTGTCTTGATCATTGCAAGACTCATGTTTAACAAAACCGTTTACAGACCAATATGAAGAAACTGGAGGGTTGCTACAAACACATAGACAAACCATAATAAGCCGACATGTCAATAAAGACCTGTTTGAGTTGTCATCTTGACATTTGTTCACACAACAAGAGAGTTCATTTCGCGACTGCTATTTGCGATGGTCGAGTATTTGTATGAACAATTTTAAGGGTGTACTATTCGGAATTCCGGTAACGGTATTTTCCTGAACCGATATCGTTTCGATCGGTGAAAATGCTTGAAGACAAATAGTTCATAAGTGAGGTTGTGATGGATACGGTACGGCTTTTAGGGGTTTATTTATAAACGACGATGAAAGTCAAGTGACGTTTAAACGTCATAAATGTATGGTTAAACTGTCGGTAATCACTACAGTAAAACGGGGTGAATAGGAATGCAGGGGTAAATCGGGCCGAAACTTTAAAATGGATTTGTACTTTAAAATAATATAGTTTGCTGCAAACAAGGACACTTAATCTTTAATTAAGAAACAGTAAACACATTACAGTCTTTTCTGGCAACAAACTATATTATTTCAACGTTGAAATCCATTTTAAATTTTCGGCCCGATTCACCCATGCATCCCGATTCACCCCGTTTTACGGTACTTAACTTTAAGCAACGTTTATGATTAAAGAAGCCAGTCTAAACATAAAACATATTTTTTAATAACATTTTTGTAGCCTCCATAATAAATGTAAGTATCTTTATCTTACAGGCTGAAAATTAAAGAGACAAAGAAGGTAATAATATGAAACTAATAAGACTTAATATTTTTTTAAGCGCTGATTTTTCCAACACCAGATAATTTTATCGGAGGAATAATTTTGAATTTTTGACAGTTCTTCCATACAAAATCTGTCAGACGTCAATTTTATTCTACAAATAAAAAATACCTGTCGATCGCAAAATTAGCCCTGAAGGTATCATATCAACTGTTTGGAATCTTTAATCCTATCATCTACGCCAATAGTTTCAGCTAAGTTTCGTCGGTGCATATCGGAATTCTGCAACTTAAAGTTAAAGCTGATAAGATGAATGATTGGCTACCTACTCTGTTATGTCTGGCTTCGGAGTCTGGTAACTAGAACATGAATTTTAGTTTCAGATTTCCCGTATCCCTTTCGCACCCAAATATCAAACACGAATGATAAATCGAATCTCTTGCTAACACCCTATATCGTGTGATAGCATCCATCTGTAGATATGTTATCTTATCTATCCTTGTCATTGCCAATATTAAAGACGTATCGTGTGTGGGTAGACACTGCATAGGTATGCAGTGTCTATCCACACACGTTACGTCTTATTTATTCTATTCTATTTATTTATTGGTCCAGATTTCAAAACTACGGTTTATTCGCCGTGTGTAGGCACGGTCGTCACTGTTGTATGGATCACTATGGAAACTTGTTGACGAACAGGTTTTCCTACGGCACAGTTTATACACCTTACCGTAAAGAAACCGTGCCGTGGAGAAAGGGCCTCATTCCTTAGGTACTTTGGTGTCTTCGAAATTTGAAACACGAGGAATTTATGATGAGAGGATGAACAAAGGCTTCTTTCTGCTCTTGTTACCTTAGCAAGGTCACGAAAAAGGGTAGCTAGGTAGTTATAGTAACTACCTAGCTAATCTGATACAGTATTTTTACCAAGTTTTTTTTGTCTGTCTCTCTTGTTTGAGTGATTTCATTTTCATATTGAAGCAAAAAAAAGAAATTGTCGTAGTGGCTATAATATGTAGTTTCAAATTGTTACTAAGATTTTGCTTAATATTTACCCTTAATCAAAACAACTTAGCTTAGCTTATCGCAGGCCACTGCTGGACATAGGCCTCTCTCAGGCTGCGCCACAACACCATATCCTCCACCTTCCGCATCCAGTCTGTCTCAGCCACCTTCTTTAGGTCGTCCGTCCATCTAGCTGGAGGGCGTCCCACACTACGCTTGCTGATACGCGGTCTCCTCTCTAGAACTCGTCTGCTCCACCAGCCATCGGTCCTTCGACAAACATGGCCAATCCACTTTCAGTTTGCTGACTATGCATGCTATGTCGTTTACTCCAGTTATTTTCAGGATAATTTAATTCCTGATTTTATTCATCTAAGTAACTCCGATCATAGCCCGCCCCTTAGCGCGCTAATTGACGTTGAATTTGTGGACCAGCCCGACTGTCCATGTTTCGGCACCGTATGTCATAACTTAAAAAACCATTTATGTCCTAACATTAACAAAAAAAAATAACAAAACGTTCTACAATAATAAATCCCGAATGCAATACCAAATGAAATCCACAATTGGAATCTTTAAAAATATTACTCTCAAATAATATTCTACATTTCACTGGAATTTGTGATTCAAATGGGACTCGTGAATGGCACTGTTTAAATTTTTAATCCAATTGTTATTTAAGCTGAGCTCGGTACAGAAGGAGACGGAAATAGTCGGATGTGATGCTATACTGACTAGTGACGTAATTAGTGCTGCGACGGACTCTTTGTTAGTTTTAGCTGTTATTTTAATTAATTATACCTTTTAATTAATTATTGCTTATTCATATTTGTACGCCGTCATGGGCAAAACATAGTGTACCTATATATTTTAATAACAACACCTGTTTTTACACCACCTATGTTTTACAAATAAAAAACTTTGACTTTGACTTAGGGTTCCGTACCCAAAGGGTATAAAACGGGACCCTATTACTAAGACTTCGCTGTTTGTCCGTCCGACTGTCTGTCACCAGTCTGTATCACAGGAATCGCGATAGCTAGACAGTTGAAATTTTCACAAATTATGTTTTCTGTTCCCGCTATAACAACAAATACTAAAAATAAAATAAAATAAATATTTAAGGGGAGCTCCCATACAACAAACGCGATTTTTTGCCCTTTTTTGCTCGATATAATGTAATCATGGCAACAGGTAGGCACTTGAAATATTCACAAAATAAAAAATAATAAAATAAAATATAATTTAAGGGGGATCCCATACAACAGACGTGATTTTTATAGGTACGGAACCCTTCGTGCGCGAGTCCGACTCGCACTTGGCCGGTTTTTAATAGTTTTATTGCGACTGCTTTGCGATGTATTAGTCGGACAGTATATTCTATTTATTATTTCTTATTCCCCCGACACATCCCATCGCATTGTATCGCCTGCCCGAGCTATTACTTCGTTTTGATTTAGCTCTCTATCTAACTTTTTTTCTTTTTGCTCGGCTCCTCAGCGTCCTAGCGTGATGTTATATAGCGTATAGCCTTTCTCAAGAATTGGGCTATCAAACGCATTTTTTTTTTATCGGGCCTGTACCTAGTTCTAAAGATTACCGCGTTCAAACAAACAAATTGTTCAGCTTTATTATTAGTATAGATTATTTATTATTTATACTATAGATTAACTGTTCTCAATATTATTCAACAAAAAATAAAAAAGACACGAAAAGGTTACTTAACAAATAAGAGATTTCAAAATATAAGGCGGATTTACCTACCTTATTTATAAACGTTGCTTAGAGTTAAGTAAGGATTAACGTCTGTTTAACCATATTTTTCAAACATAGCATATACAAAATAAATAATAACATTCAAACGTCTTTAAACGTTAACGAACATTTATAAACGGGGTAGGTACAAAATACGTCAAACATCAAAACTAAAAAAAATAGGCATAACGAGTGGACTCAAGAAAATCCATGAATTTTGTAACCTTCATTCTTGTTTCACACCAGTTTCATAATCTGAAATAACCGACACGGTGGGCCCGTGTCGGTTATTTTTATTACGAAACCGCACTCAAGACTCAAGCATTAAGTACTTAAAACAGATTTCAACCAAAGAAATGACTTTAAAATAGTTTTAAGTAATGCTGGAGACTTCAATGAGGTTCTGTGGTATGAAACACTGTCGATAATCCACACGTCTTTCCACAATAGGTACCTAAGAGATTTATATCCCGTATGATAAAATATGTAGCATTCGACGCGAGCTGTTCCCGTTCGTTGTCTAGAAAACCAGCCTAATAATATACTGAGTCAATATTCACGAGTAAGGTGGAATAGCAAACACTAATATTGTCATTAATTGCTATAATGCTATTGGTAATGCAATAAGCAATTACGTTTTGATTAATCGATATTTTAGGAAATGTGTTAACGCTTTCAGCTTTCAGTAATTAAGTACCTCAGAGGGGCAATTCCCGTATTTTCATGAACGTTCGCATTCTAATCTCAGTGTCAATCTGACAAAAATCTTGCTCTACCAATATTTTTGACAAGTTATTGACATTGTGCGGTCGCTGAGATGAGATTGCGAATTGAATTTGAACGTTTTTTTAAGTAAGAGAAATTGCTTTAAATGGTGTCTCTGTTAACTTACTGCAACGGGAATAGTATTTTCATCTAACGTCTAACGCGTTTTACTTGTGATAACCAAGTGTTCACACGAGTCGTGTCAGCACACCACACACACACGCTTCCGACTTTGCCATTGTCTGGGACGGTACCGAGAGCTCCTGCAGTTACACACACATTCACAGCGTGTTTGTACACTTAGTAACCACAAGGAAAGAGATTTTTCTTTCAGGAACTAAGATTTAATTTGATCAAATTTACGGGTTTGTAAGAATGGTGTCATAACATTATTGGGTGCTCACGAAATATTCACTCTCGATCGAGTTATTAAAAGAGTTCTCTCTCTTCTTTAATATCTGAACTGATCAGAGTTGAATTTCAAATCTTTCTTTAAAATCGATATGAAAACTATCAATATTTTAAATTTTTCCTAAAAAATTTAAATTCGGGTATGATTTTGATGCAAACTCTATTTAAAAGAACCTTTTATTAAATGCCAGCCGAAATGGTTAAATTGGCAGAACCAAAATATTCTCATCGCGACAGTAAAAAGGGCAATGTTACTGCATAACTGAATTTAAAATAAAGCTAAGCGTATTCTCCTGTCCGCTTTTATGACTGGAATCTGCCGTCAAAACATCATGCATAATATTACGAATTAATGCAGGAGAGACGTCCAAATTTATTAACTGCTTTGTTTTTACTACCATGCGTCAGTGACTGCAGTCCAAGAGTTAATGGAAACATGAAATTAATTACGATAGAAAACTTTTAGGATAGTATAAAATCAAAACTCATTTATTCAAATTTGGCTGAGAATCAGCACTTTTCGGACGTCATAATTACAAAAGACAGTCCCCCAAAAACGCCCGCCCTTCACCACTTCCTAGTGCTATCGCTGGGAAGAAGAAGTGGCGCAGCAAACTCCCCAGCAGCACAGTTGTCTGTTCAGTTAGAAAACACTTGATTGTATACAATACTAGGTACCTTTGTTCAGTAATTAACGTTACAAGACCAGAACATAAAATTAAATTATTTGCTATAATATCAGCTAGCCACGCCAATATACCAACAAATATAATAAAAATTATACGTACTCAAGCTAAAAAAATAATTAATTAAAATTGAAATGTAAATAAAAACTTACTACCCAAATAAAAGCCTCCAGGCATAAAGAGCGTGACAGCTTACATATTCATGCATTGCTGGGTTCTGTTCACATAGCTGTCACTTGAAGTCACAAATGATAAACTAAGACCATCGAAGAAAAATAAATAAATAAGTTAATAACAATAACCTGTCAGTCAGCTTATCCTGGAGAAAGATCATAAACATTGTCTCGCGTTAAATTAGGGCAACCAACTATTCTTATCGTGTAAGTAGTCGTCGATGGAATAGTATGCCTTTGAACAAAGGTTGGATTTTACTTGAGCTTTAAACGGATTAAAAGGCAAGTCTAGCAAAGAAAAGGGTATCTTGTTATAAAAGGTTATACCAAGCCCAACAAATGAGTTATGAACCTTATGAAGCCGGTGAAAGGGGACACGTAGTTGATCCTTATTTCTAGTGTTAACACTATGAATATCACTGTTTTTAGTGTACAAGTGTAAATTTTGTCTAATATATAAGATGTTGGCAAAGATGAATTGTGATGCAACCGTGAGAATATATTTCTATAAAGTCTATTAAATAAGAAGCCCATGAAGTAGAACTCATGTCATTCTCCTGCCCTACATCATCATCATCATCATCAGCCTATAGCAGTCCACTGCTGGACATAGGCCTCTCCTATTGCACGCCATTCAACTCGATTTTCGGCCACTCTCATCCAGCTGCTACCAGCCATTCCGCGAAGATCGTCGTTCCACCTAGCCTGAGGGCGTCCTACCTTGCAAATTGACATCCTACGTCAATTTGCCGTGTTATATATTATCATATTATAACCGTCAAAGAATGAAAAATAATTTGTAAATGTTAGCAATAAAAATAGAAATGTTTGAAATATCATATTTAATATCAATGACACTTGGTATCAAAGTGGATGTCTCTGAAAAACGATAATTCCTTTTTCATGACAGTACCGACATTTCAGGAAATATAAATATTGAATTGTTTAATTCTTTCATGACATCTTTCAGTTCGTATTAACGGAAAATAATTCCACATTCGACAAAAGTGTGTCGCTAAAAATAAATAGTTAAAAATGTGCTTTAAATTTCAATTATTAACTGAAACTGAGTCGTGGGAGATTACGACTGGCTCATACTGTCATTACCAATGCACAGTGGACACCGGACACGTCGGCACAGCCGGCGGGCACAGAACAAATTTTTAATTTTTAATCGCCCTTTCGTCGAACTTAATTTCAATTTAAATTTATATTAGCTCTTCGTATTGGGCGTTGCGATTCCACCCTAAAAAGTATTATTGCCGAATCAGTTTATATACGAGTATTAAATTCCGTTGATTAATCGCGGTTATTGGTTGATTATAATTTCGCGACTTCATCCGCGAGAATTTTCATGCACTGTGTCGCATCGCATCGCCTGCCCGCGCTATTATTTCGTTTTCGCTTAGCGTTCTTTTTGACCTTTTTTTTGCTCGGCTCCTAAGGATCCCAGCGTGATGTTAAATAGCCTTCCTCAAGAATTGGACTACCAAATACAAAATATTTTTTCTTTAATCCGACTGTTAGTTGCAGGAGATTAGTGCGTTCAAACAAACAAACCCTTCAGCTTTATTATCAGTAAAGATGGATGAGTCAGGTGACTTCAATATTTAATTAACACAGTTTGAACTTAAATATTTGCATAATGTTTTTAATGCGCTTTGTTGAATCGTAAACAAAGGAAATGGTTCAATTATTGTACCATATTCATTGTCATGAAAAACACGTGCGGTAACGTACGCAAACGTTGCAGTATGCATGAGAGCTGCTACAATTAGAAACTTGTAATTAAAACGCTGAATTAATACGTTGCACCTGAATACAATTTCCCCCGAATAGTCGTGTACCTTCCGCAGAGCACATGCGGTTTAATATGGGCAGCGGCGCGGGTACCTAACGTGCAACCGCAACCTACAAATAGGCTAACTTGAACTGAAAGAACCAACACAATACAATTATGACCGCAGACTGCCTCATTCGTCTAGTGGTCACAAACGCTACTGCTGCGCATGAGGTCCAGGATTCGATTCCCAGGTCGGTCAAAGTCTTATTGGATTTTTCCATCTGGAATTTCTCAGTCTCGGTCTGAATTTGTACCCAATTGAAGGTAATGGGCTCGCCCCTTGTTACATAGGAAATAATTATTCGATACGTTCCGTACCTTGCCTAGACGTTGCTCGACATTGATCCATTTTTTTAATTATGCTAAAATACACTATCTTTCTCTTTAACACCACCGTGTTTCGCTGCGTGATCAAATCAGAAATGAAGAGATCCGCAGGAGAACCAAGCTAACCGACTTAGCCCGAAGAATTGCCAAACATAAGCGGTAGTGGGCAGGGCACATTGCTCGCAAAACAGATGGCCGATGGGGCCGAAAGATTCTGGAGTGGCGACCGCGTACCGGAAGACGTAGCGTTGGAAGGCCTCCCACAAGGTGGACCGACGACCCTGTGAAGGCCGCAGGAACCCGTTAGATGCGAGAAGCACAGAACCGGTTGAAGTGGAGGTGCTTAGGTGCTTGCTATGAAATGTCAAAATGTAGGGAAATTAGACGTATTTTTGATAGATTGAGACTGAGATCAGACTGTGAACGTTCTTAAAATTACGAGAATTACCCCTCTGGTCTCTAACCTACCCTAACCTAACCCTTCGAGAATTATAACAGGCGTGATGTTATGTTATGCAGTATAGTCCACCACTTAAATTCCCTATAAGCATGCAACTCGCTATGATTGCATTAAAGCACTTAAGAACTTTATCCATTTCGTCTGTTGACACTACCGCAGCGCTTTAGATTTCACTGAAATTTAATTATCTAATTTCCGTTTTATTATATCACCATTGTCCTTCCGTAGTTCGTGTTTTGGTGAGTTACTTTAAATTAATTCACGGCAAAATGTTCGTGTTCATTGTTTTGACAAGTTTTTTGGTGGCTTTGACGGATACAGTGTTGGTTAGTTAAAATTGTTTGAGACAATATTGAAGTCGGGATTATTATTTTGGGGTTTTGATCAAATAAATTAATTCTCCATTATTTACTATAATTTTAAGGGAAATTTACTACTGTTGGATAAATGTACACCTTTCGTTTTTTATTAAATAAACAAAAAATATATTTTTTTTATTTTAAATTTTTGATTTGAATGTGGGTAGTACGTTACAATATGTAGCTACTTTTATTTTATTTAGATTTAAAATCTAGACTTCTTCGAATAGAATCGAGTCTTTTCCCAAATATGTTGGAATCGGCTGCCAGCCTAACCGGATGCAGCAGAAAACCGGAGCAATTGCCTATCTAACACAACCCAGTTACTGGGTAACACGACACACTTTGTTAAGACATTTGGGCTTCTGACTACACGTAACGACTGTCAAAGATCTTTTAGTGACAGCCGGGACCAACAGCTTAACGTGCTTTCCGAGGTACGGAGGGGTCTCGATATGTAATGAATGGTTACCCACGAAGCGACCACGGCCAGCGTAGTTTATCCTTCGACCGACCCGTGCGGCAGTTATTATTTGGCCACGAGACCCCGTCAAGTGCACTGTGTACATAATTAAGGCCCTAAATCTTATTATGGAATACGTAATTTAATTTTTTTTTCCCATTTATGGTACACACATACATATATTTAAAACAGACAAGAAAAAACAGAACAAAAAATAGGTACTGAGGTGATGCTTATTTCATAAGAAATCTCTTCCAGCATACCTGCGATAGGAGAATAGATAGAGATGTAGACAGCATTTGTGAAAGAGTAAAGGACACAAAAAAAATACTTATAATCATAAACAATTCACTTAATAAAACTAAACAAATGTTATGAAAATATACTTACATACATACAAATAAACCTATATTTTAAGTTTGTTCATAAAAGCATACTAAAAGTGGCACTTCCACCATCTTTTCAGAAGCCGGTGAAAGAGATAACTTTTCCTGCAATTAGATCAGGCCCGCAAAGTGGTGTGTTAAAGTTTTCATTGCGTTACGGTAAAGAAAAGTAAGTATCACGAGGTGGAAACTATCTCTTTCGCGAACCGAACGACTTTTACTAACTTAGTAGCAGATTTTCCAAACTGAAAAAGTAAGATTAAGTTAGAAATGATGTGTGTTTAAAGGAACTTTAATGTAACAACACAGGGTCAAATTAAATTAGCTCGCGAAACTCCGCAGATGTAATGGGTATCGATATCGAAACACGATAAAATAAAAGAAAACAGATTTTCTCAACTTATCCTTCAAATAATAGCATCATCAGTGGTCGTTGACCTAAAAAAAACATCAAAATATTTTCATTTTTATTTTATCGTCTTTAGATGTCGATGCCCATCACGACAGCAGAGTTTCGCTAGCTAATTTAATTTGACCCTGTATAGTTTTAACTTTTTAAAAGGGCGATCCATTGCGTACCTACTCGTAGTTCCGTATGCATTGTCGTCTTTTCTGTCGTACCACGGCCCAGAGATTTTTAACACTAAACCTAGGCTTTCCTAAGACTGCGGTGGCCGCCATATAGCCTCTGCAATTTACCGTCGAATGACGCCCACTGAAATGTTAGTTGGTGTGTTTTCCTAGAGGGCGTTTTTTGACACCGTTATAGTCATCATTTTCATATCGGCCATCACTGCGGCCGTTATCTGGCGGCCGCCGCTCTTCTAGGACACCGTAGTATATCAGAGATGAGAGACGGGAGGGGACGGGGGTTGTCGGAGATGTGTGTCTGTTTTGTTGTTGGTTTCTATTCTATTATGTTTTAATTTAATTCGCTTACCACATAACAGCTCTAATTCACAAAATTAAATCAAACAAACATTCAATCAGACGAACTAATACTTAGAACCAATGCGGTTCAACCAGCCATTCATAAATAGGACTCCAAATGGACCCACATTTTCATCGCAACGATATTTTAGTTGAACATCGCGAAACTGACCCAAATGCTATTTGGATTCGCGAATAATACGATTGGCAATATTATTTATTCAACTGAAGGACGGACGAGTATCATTGCGGAGCGTGCGTTGCGGTATGAACATTAGCTTTCATAATTTAGCTGTGGAATTGAGCGATGGGTGGGTCCGATAGTATTTTGCTTGAGTTGTGGTGCTATTGAGGAAAAAGATGTATTTCGCCGGAATGATGATTTAATTTGTCTCTTCTACGTGAGCAGTAGACCTGGACTCGAATCTAATATTACTTTCCAGTGAGCTTAAGCTGTGACTGTGCTGGGCCCGATAGTATTTTGTTTTGAGTTGTGGTGCTTTTGATGAGTACGTAAAATATATTTTTAGTGATGGGATGTACTTTTTTGTTCAAGGGATTATCAAGCAAAACATTACGATACAAATTAGCAGAGGTTTAGTCTTGTACTGGATAATTCCACCTTGTTCATGTATCGAATATCCCGAAAGATGTGATGTATTTCGGTATGATTGAATTTGGCTCTTCTACGATTGAGCAACAGAGTTGGTACTCAGAAATGCATCTACATAGTAACTTACTAGTGAGCTTTGACAGTGACTGTGCTTTATATGAGCTACAGCTCAAGGTAGTAAAATTAATCGCTGGTTTAAGTAAAGCTGCCTTAACCGCATTGAAATTACCTTTGTTGGAAAATAGGGATACGAATTATGTGCATATAATGTGAAGCTATAAAAATATAAGTTCTAGCTTCTGCCTGCGATTTCGTCCACGTGAAAATACGGCCCCAACCCATCGCATCGCATCCCATCGTTCGCCCGTTTCCGCTAAGCGTTCTTTCTGACTTTATTTTCAATTTGCTCGGCTCCTCAGGGCTGTAGCGTGATGTTAAATAGCCTATAACTTTCTTCAAGAATTGAGCTATCAATTGCAAAAATATTTCTTGAAATGGATTGGTAGTTCCGGAGATTACCTCCTACGTACAAAGTTCCAAAGAAACAAATTTTAACTCATTATAATATTAGTTTAGATAGGTACCTACCTAAATTATTAGACGAATATCAGTACCTGTTTCCTTGCCATGTCAAAGAGTTATCATAGGTACCGATTCATTACAATTCAAATGAAGTTCAAAATAAACATTACCAAGACAAGGACCTATTGAAGAACGAAGTAGCTTTATACGTTCTAGTGCTTTAGACAAGGCTGTTCTACTTTAGTTCAACAAATGTTTGCAAAAGTAACGTTTGCACATAACATTTCCATCCAATTTCATATTATGTAGGCTTTTAGAACGCGACCTTCGAAAAAATATTCAGATCAGTCTTATGGAAACATTGTTATAATGCTTTTCCGATCGCGTAGCGCCTGTAAGGTTATGCTATGCTAATAGATAATGTTATTATATGTGGAGAATTTTATTAGTCTTGAACGTTTGATACTAAAACGCTAGACAAATAGCATCCTGCAACTTCAAATGTCGTATCATGATGACTGAGCAACAAATCGTCATCTGCCTAGTCTCTTCCCAACTATGTTGGGGTCAGCTTCCAGTCTAACCGGATGCATTTGAATACCAGTATTTTACAGGAAGCGACTGTCTATCTGATCTCCACAACCCAGTTACTGGGTAATACGAAGTTTCTCTACTATCACGTGTGCGGTGCTGCAAGCGCAATATTTGCGCAATCTGCAAATTTGTTACTGTTATTTTTTTAATTAATAGTTAGTTATTTGACCATTAGTGACCGTTAGATAAACTAAAAATTGATCAAAAACACATTTTGCAAAAATTTAACCATTAGTTACTATTTTTAACAATTGGTTGAGTTTAACTACGGATAAAAAAATCGACCCTTATTCTCATAATTTAAAACGTTAAAAATCTAGTCGCAGTCTCATCTCGGCGACCAAGAAAATGTCAACAACTTGTCAGAAATGTAGGAAAATTAGGGGTATTTTTGACAGATTGAGACTGAGTTCAGACTGTGAACGTTCATAAAATAATGAGGATTGCCCCTGTGGTCTAAACCACTGCAGAACAGTTTGCTTAAAAATACCCAAAACGCAAAACAGACAACTTATCTAATCTCCACTGCCAACCACTCAAAACGAGAGCCTTTGATAAACAAAACATACAAAATGCATTCCATCAACTCAATTCGTTACCAAGCTAGACAAATCACCGAAACGTACCGTAACGTAGCGTCCAGTTTATTACACCGCTTTACTTATTCATCAGGTATGCAAATGAAAAGCAAATAAAGAGAGAAATGGCCATCCCGGTAACGTACGCGCTGGTTTTATCTCGAAAACGATCAAACATTACGATCCCATTTCACACGACGTATTTCCATATGCGCTATAAATAATGCCGTTTTACCTCCCATCCAAATAAAGGGGTTCCATGGAAACGTTATTTTTTACTGAAATTGCTGGATGCGGTCCGTTTGTACGATGACGTTTTTTTTTTTAAATTTAATATTGGGTGTTATTTTAATATTGGATGGACATTTACGTTGCAGGTCTGGATTTTTTTAGAATTTGAAATAAAATAGCCAGTATATTTTGCGTTAGATCCTACCTACATTTTAAAAATCCAACAAAGGATGGTGCATCTGACAGTAGTTTGTTATTTGCGAATTAATATTGTGCGCAGTTGATATAACGACACACTTAGTGATATGTCATGTTGAATTCGTCCTTTTTGACATTTAAATATCGTAGGGGAAATATCCATGGACTTGGTATTTAAAACTGTTAGCAGATGAACAGGACTGAAAAGAACCAGTTGAATAACGCGATAAGAAGCCCGAGGTAAGCCGACGTTGATCATTAAAATTGGAACGTATTTAAAATACATAGGTAGATATTATTGAGCACATAAAATATATAAATAACGCATTGCATAAATTAAAACTTCCTGAATGAAAAGCACATCCATTAAGAGCGGAAGACAAAAGTGTTCAAATATTAATTAAAGCACAAAAAGAAAGTCATTACAATCGGATGCGCCATTTCAGCTTTCAAATAAATACATAAATGCTTTGCTTGGCTAATGGTACAGTAAACAATCCCAAAGATCGATTGTAGTCTTTTGACAATGCCTTATCTAGAAAGATACATACTAAAATAATATAGTACGGACCTAAGCTCGAAAATGTAACTATCAGTACAAAAACGGAAAAGCCCTGAGGCGGCACGAGTGGCTTCCACGTGCCGGAACCCTGAGATAGGGACCTAACGCGAACATAACAATAATTTGAGACCCATTACACTAACACAGGAGTCAAACTAGAGGGATGATTTGCCAACTTTTTATGCGCACCGCCTTCGAGCAAAGCCTAAGTACGTACGATTTTACGGTGGAGCGCATTACGCCCACAGAGTTGTGAGCAGAATTCATAATAACGTAATTAATGACGGCCGAAACATTGGCCCGAACACGTCCGACCTGCATGCAAAAACCCTTTGGAGGAGGCCGAGCGACGTATTATTTATTACCAGAGGCAAGAAACGAAATTTTAGGCGTAAACAAGACTAGGGAATATCGGCTGCGGTGAAATTTTCAGTGGGTAGGCAGCGGCTTGTTGGTAGGCCCCTCGGGGTACTTTAAAGGTGTAAATTGTTAATTAAAAACCCCGCATTATGATGTCGTTTTTGGGATTTAAATGAGATAGAATATTTTGATTATTAGAGAAATAAACGGACGCTAGTTTTGTACAATTGATAATACGTACCTAAGTTGTTTTTATTATTATTTTATAGATCCTTATTTGTTTAGGTAGCTTCTTCCTGAATACATAATCAAATAAATACTCGTATAAACGAACGAACCAATCTCCTCCAAAGTAAGCGATGCAAAAACAAAATAAACAGCAAGTAAAAAGTTTGTCAGTTCCCTCCATCATCATAAATATACATTAGGCTTACAAGTTTTTGAAAGTTAGAGGGAAGGTATTTCTAGCCCCCATTGTTTTATTCCGCCAAAATAATACTTACATAAAAATATGTAGGTATCCCTCCCCTTGCGAACCCATATAACATAGAAAAATGCTAAAATAACTCTTAATAAGATCCTATTCAAAAATATAGGAAGGGATCCCATTATTCAAATGAACGCCTTTTATTTTTCTTATTGCAATATCATCTTATCTATTGATGCGCTCGATAAGCTGTAGGCGTTACAGTGAGCAACCACGTTCAAAATATAAATCTGTGTTCCTTATAATGGAAAAGAATTGTTCGTATTATGAACTAATTATCAAAAAGAATACTATTCTTAGAAAGTAAAAAGATGACCTTTTGTTAAATAAAGGCGTAGGAAGGAAGGGACAAGCGATTCGAATGTAATAGGTAAACCGAAAATAAATTAAAGGCTTCGCCAAAATCTGTATTGTTACCTAATAATTCCATAAAGGAAAAAAATGTCTGTCGTTTTCATTTTCAACAAAAAGGTAAAACATACCTTGGGCTTAACTTTTAGATTGACTGAATATTTAGTCTACGATGGTTGTTTACCTACCTATTCCTGACAGTCTTATTTTTATGGGTTTCATTTTTCAAGTTCGGTTCCAACAATGTTCTCCTCAATGCAAACTGCACCAACGAAAAACAGTTATTATTGTTAAGATGAAACCCACCTCAAAATAACTTTTTAAACTACAAATAGAACTCAAAAATCCAGTATTCTACAAAAAGTAGGAACTTATTTAAATCAGCCCGAATTTCAGTTAAAAGAAATGCTTCTGCCTTTTTTCACATTATGCCCATGCTCGATTATCGAAGTACCTATCCATACATATTAAATTTATATGTATCCATATAACACTAGCCATTGGCAACACCGTTATCATACTGTTATTAGCTCAGCATGGACAACCACAGAATTAGTGGAGGGTTTAACCGCGCGAACGTCAATACGGCATGTAATGAACCGGCCTAATTAGGGCACATATAAGCCGGAGCTCATTTGCGGCATATCGAATAAGATAATGTTACGTGTAAAGGGAAATGTATTGAATATAGTAGGTATCAGATTCAGGAGGGGCCCACTAAATAACAACAGCCGCACAGGTCGATCGATCAGGTTAAGCTACGCTTGCCGCGGTTGGTCTGTGGATGGGTGCCCATCTTTACATACCGAGACCCTTCGTGCCTCGGAAAGCACGTTAAGCCGTTGGTCACAGCTGTCATTCGTGGACCTTTGACGATCGTTACGGGTAAGTAGTCAGGAGCCCGAAAGTCTGACAACCAAGGAGTCTTACCAAGGAGTATCGCATTACCCAGTAACTGGGTTGCGGAGGCTGCCTATCTGACCTCCAAGTTACTGGTTAATACTATACCTAATTGGAAAATTGGAGGTCAGATAGGCAGTCGCTCCAAAAAACACTGGTATTCAGCTGTATCCGGTTAGACTGGAAGCTGACCCCAACATATTTGGGAATAGGCTAGGCAGATGATGATGAGGTATCAGATTCAACTGACTACCGAAAAATATGGGTAAAAAGGTCACACATCTTGATAAATACTTGAGCGTGTAAACTCTAGCTGGAATTTGTTTTTTTCCGATAGCGCTCGGTTATGACAGCAATGGTAGCCCAGTGGTAATAGTCCAGTCATAGGTTCGAAATCAGACAGACGCTTTACTTTGTGTGAATTAGTTCATCACAGCTGCTCTCAAAATGAGAAAGGAAAACATCGTGAGGAAACCGGCAAGTCCTAGAACCAACAATTCGAAGACGTGTGACATCTACCACCCCGCACTGGGCCCGCGTCGGCTCACTACCTCTCACCGAGAGGAACCTGTGTCCCAGCAGTGGAATGTCACAGGCTGATTATGAGGACTCAGCTATCTCCGAATCTCGAGCCATAGATTACTAGGCAAGCGCATTATCGCATGCCATTAGGTATGTAAATACTAGTCAAACGCGAGCATATCAAATCATTTGAAAAACATAACACTCCTTTTTTGGGCTGTCGTATCAACATAGAGACCACGTGTAATAAGCCATTTTATTGTTATCTATATCGCGTTCGGAGATAAAAGACTGCGTTATCATCGATGAATTTGTAGCCAAAATCATCACCAAGAATAACTAACAAAAATAGGTCTCTAATGGCTATTGATGATGTTGCCAGATACATGATCTATTTATTATCAGAGTGGTTAGCTAAGACCGCACAGCCAACCATTTCGTAGGTACTCGCGTCTTTTCTGTCTGACATCTCTGGTGCGTAGATACCAAGCGTCTGGTCCTTCGATACTAAGCCTGGCCTGGCACCACCCGCCGTTCTTCAGCATATATAACTGCACCGCACACAACGGTGTAGATAATAGAAAGTAGGCGTCATCAACTCAACTCAAAAATATACTCGAACTGAAAATATCGCAAGTTAGACTATTTCGTTATTTTTAGGTTTAAAAAAAATAGGTAAAACAGAAAGTAAATACTTTTGGTTTCGGATCGTGAGAATTCTTTTTAATATTAAACTTAACTAGGTACTCAGGATTTTTAATGAGGATAAAAAAATGAGAATAATTACTGCCGATTTGGAGGCGACTTTTATTCTGTCTTACAACGCATACATAGCTCATCCGGTGAGCACAGACCGCTCAGCTTGTAAACAATATCTACTTGCTAAAATGGAACCATATATGTCCTTAGCTTACTCTAGAGCAGAGTACGAGGTGTATCCATAACTAACTACTAACGTAATGTTTATCCGAATCGAAATTCAGAAATGAATTTCTTTACCGGTGTATGTTGGTCCTGATTAGGTACCTACATAGTCAGATCATCATCATTATTTCAGCCGAAAGACGTCCACTGCTGGACATGGCCTCCCCCCAGCAACGCCACCGGTTCTGTGCATGACCTAATAAGTTCTACATACTTCTTCCAATTCGTATAGTTTACGTAACTCTCTCTTATCACTAACAAGGCTAAAGTGTGAAGATTTTCATTGGTACCGAAGCTCCCTTGTTAACACTACACTTTCAAATTTAACAATAGTGTAATCTACCTACGAGAATGATTGAGTGACCCTCGCATAACGGGGTAGTGACCCAATTCCTTAAGTGATTACAACTGATCTGAAAAAGATATGCAATTCATACTTTTTTTTACATAGGTATGAGCAATTTTTCCTGTGATGTAGGTATCTTTTTCAACAACATTTTTTATGCTTAGGCTCAATAGGAGAAATTACTACAGTTACAATAAACCACGAAGTTTTTATAGGACCCTTTTTTTATTTATGGTAAAATCATTATGGTCAAATGGTCCACTACTTATTCAAAAAGCTTTAGTTTTCATGGATGAAAAAACTGGGTTTCCATGAATTTAGAACGAAATATTGTTTAGGATGTTGTTTACTCACTTCCTCACCATGTTTACATCGAGAAAGATGCAACATAGTTTTCAAAAGCAATAAATTCCCACTAACCTCCGAATTCCTTGATTTACTCGAACGTACTGCCTCAAAGTCTTTCATTCACTTCGATAAACTTTTCAGTTTTTACACAATTAGCTCACTATCATCGCACTAAAGTTTTGAATTTATTATTTACAATGCAAGCCTCCAACATAAACACGTTACTCAAACTAACCTATCAAACACTTAAAATTAACTTATCACTTCACAACCAACAAAGGCAACGAAAATAATAACTTCAAACACTAATTTTTGGGAAGAATTTCCTCAAATATTCATGTTTTTTGATGAAAATAATTGAAAACAGAGTCGCTCCTGCAGGATTGTTGTCAAAACTGTCATTTGTTCGACGCCATGGATATGACGCATGCGTATTAGGGTAGTTTTGTATTGCGCATGACGCTCTCTAGATAAATGTAGTTGGCTTTTTGAGAAGATTAAAAACTTTTTGGTGGTTACAAGAATATTTTAACTATTCTTAAGACCTCTTTTATATTTTTTTCATCCTTATTTTTTTAATGCAATATATTATCATTTTATGTTTTAAAATATCAGGATCAATATTTTTATTGCAGTTGGAGTATAACCCCAGATCTGCACGGGCACGTTTTTCCCGAGGTTATTTTTCACGCACTGAATTTTCAACCCACGGCTTAACACCGACAGTTGAAAATCTAACAGTGTGTTTTTGACGCGCTGGGATGCGTTCTGTTGGATTCTCAATGCTCGGTTCAAGACCAAGAGTTGCAAATCCAGTGTGCGATAAAATCCCGTCGAGATAATTATTACGCAAGCTTAGAAATAGTAGAAAAGTACCGTCGGTCGGCGATAGAAACACGTGATGCGAAAGGTTGCTTGTGTTTGTGTGAATCACATCACGTTACAAGAAAAGTTTTAACGTTTAGTAGGTACTTATAATTCAAATTTTATTTATGTTTCAAATTGACGTTATTACAAGTTAAACAAATATCAACTTTCTTTTAGTCGGAATTAAGTTGATTTCAGAGCGACTACCACTATTGAAAAAGTTATAAAAATATTTGAAGTTGTAGCGTAAAATGAACTTTATGGTGCAGGAATTAAAGTTATTTTTCCATAAAATCATATTTGTTTACATTTTTGGCGAATATGTCGCAAAATAAATGCAGATTACATTATTTTTGTTCAGAATTTATTCAAAATTAAATTGTTATAAGAACTATCCTAGTTTGTCCGAAGGAAGGTGTTCGCAGTCGTGATACAGGGTAATCCTAGTACCAGGGTGTCACCACTGTGGGGATCGCCCGGAGGACACGGTGGAGCATACGATGGAGGTCTGCCCGGCTTGTGCGGCGCCCCGCCGTGTCCTCGTGGCGGCGATCGGCGGCGGCGACCTCTCGCGTCCGGCCCTTGTCCAGGCCATGGTACGGAGCGAGAGTGAATGGGAGGCCGTCACCTCCTTCTGCGAAGCAGTAATGCTCGCGAAGGAGGAGGCGGAGCGCGTAAGGGAGAGGCAATCTCTGCACCCTCGCGCGCCTAGCCGCCGCAGGAGACGCCCTGGACGGGAGTCAACAGCCGACTCCCGGCCACCGTAGGCGCGGGCTTGCGGGCGGCGAGCTATGGGCAGCTCGCCGCCCGGTAAGGACCAGGCCCGGGTCGACGGCGCGTTGTGTTCCACGCGCGCCTCAAAGAGATGTCAGCACGAACTGGCGGGGTCCGTTAGGGCCGATGCCGCCGGGGCTGTGGGTTGTTCGAAAGGGATACCGTGGCCCCTGGCACAGGCAACTGAAGGAACACGGGTGGCTTTTAGTCAGTAAAAGTCAGACACGCCCTTCCGCTCAGCCCAGAGCGGGAAAAAAAAAGTGCTAAAGCATTGACACCTAAATGCACATTGTTTATGACCAAAATGGTTGTAAGGAGATTTACTGTACCCATTCTTCTAGTAATAAAGATTTTATAATTATTACTTCACTATCCACAAAGTAGGTACACACAGTAGTTAAAT
Source organism: Apamea epomidion (assembly GCA_947507525.1). Lineage (NCBI taxonomy): Eukaryota > Metazoa > Arthropoda > Insecta > Lepidoptera > Noctuidae > Apamea > Apamea epomidion. The sequence continues at coordinate 13,986,807 of OX382237.1, forward strand.
AATCAACCTGAACCATACGTGGTTCATGGGACAGGGAATTGGTTAAGGTAGCAGAGATAGGATTTTTGGTTTCATGACCGTAAGGATCGTAGCAGGTGGCGCTTTGTAGTTTCTGCCTACCCCTAATGGAAGAAGGCGTGAATTTATGTATGTTTCATGACTGTAAAGGAAACAAACAAAGATATTAAACCATTATCTCTATTTTTGTTTCCAAAATTCCAAGTTTGTTTTTGACAGAACGATAGACATTGAGCGGCCCTCGAGCGACAGGAGTAAGTACAAACAGGTGATTTGTTGTTACCTATTTTATGTAATGGTTTACCCGCATTATTAAATAATACTTGGCTACCATTTGAATATTGAGGAAATATTGATCCTTTCTGTTGACTTATTGTTTCTTATGAATATTAGGCTTTTTTAATAGAGTTTTTCTAGCATCAAGTGCTTGATCATGTCTGTTCTTCAAGTTCAATTTTGGCAATTCCTCAATCGTACCAAAAGCTAAAAGTACATTACAGTACACACTTATTAAATCAGCATATGTATTATTATTGTTTCTGATTACAGCTAACCAACTGGGGCTCCAGTCTGGACATTCATGGCGATCGCTTTACGACCGAATTCGGTCGCAAAGTCCCGGATTGACAGGTGTAATGTATGGTGTAACAGGACTTTGCGACCGAATTCGGTCGTAAAGAGATCGCTATGAATGTCGAGACTGCAGCCCCTGGACACACAGGACGGGATGTTAGATGGGCCATGACTTCACTTTACTTCGACCGCTTATTAAGTTCCGGCCCAGAATAACTAATAGTACTAACTTTCGGATCTGTTGAGGGCCTTCCAGGTAAGTAGACCTCAGCAGACTATTTGCAGGTAATGGTTAGCTTTTGACATAATAAATCCAAGATTCAAATAATGACACGTAATAGATTTGTTAATATGATAAAAATATAGATATACACTAGATAAACTTCTTATATATATATATATATATTTTTTTTTTTTTGAGGATGGGAAATCATCAAATGACCCCTCCCGCCCGTGGGTGGAGCAGAAGGGAGTGTCAGACTCTTACTGACTAAAACCCACCCGTGTTCCTTCCTTTTTTTTAAATGACCCTTCCCGCTCTGGGTGGAGCAGAAGGGAGTGTCAGACTCTTACTGACTAAAACCCACCCGTGTTCCTTCCTTAGCCCTTTATGTACCAGGGCAGCGGTAACCCTTTCGGACGATCCCGCTACCCCGGCAGGCTTCGGCCCTGTCGGGCCCCGTCATCTATGCTGACATCTCTTTGAGGCGCACGTGGAACACATACGCGCCGTCCGGCACGGGCCTGGTCCTGATCGGACGGAGAGCTACCCATTGCTCTCCGCCCGCAGACCCGCGCCTACGGCGGCCGGGAGTCGTCACGCGGCTCCCGACGCCCGGAGCGTCTCCCTCGGCGGCTGAGGCGTAAGGATCTCTCCCTTGCCCATCCCGCCACCTCCTTCGCTAGCATGACTGCTTCGCAGAAGGAGGTGACCGCCTCCCACTCCCTCTCGCCCCGGACCATGGCTTGCACCAGGGCCGGACGCGAGAGGTCGCCCCCGCTGCCGATCGCCTCTACGAGGACACGGCGGTGCTCTGCCCAAGCGGGGCAGACCTCCACCGTATGCTCCACCGTGTCCTCTGGGCGATCCTCGCAGTGGTGACACCCGGGCGTCTCCTCCCGCCTGATTATGTGCAGGAACCTCCCGAAACATCCGTGTCCGGAGAGGACCTGCGTCAGGCGGTAGGTGAGAGCGCCGTGACGCCTCTCTAGCCACTCCTCAAAGAGGGGTCTTACCGCCGCTATCGTGGCGTGCCCTGTGTTCCTTCCTTAGCCCTTTATGTACCAGGGCAGCGGTAACCCTTTCGGACGATCCCGCTAGACTTCTTATATTAAGGGTTGATTTTTCCAACGGCAGATAATTTTATCCGAGGAAATCTGTCAGACGTCAATTGAATTCAACGAATAAAAATTATCTGTCGATTGAGAAATCAGCCCTAAATTAACTTAAATAATATAAAAAATAACAATACCATTACTTAACTAAATCTATAAACAAACTAAAATATGGTGTAGAAAAAATCATCCGCATCGCTGTCGACTGGTAATGTTCCCAGGAGCCTGGCAACATTGCCACGTTACATAGCAACGCTTAGGCCAAGGTAAAAGCCAACCCTTGGGTCACAGGACACAAGTGGCAAACGATCTTTAGTAATAAGTTTTTAACTCTCATAGACTTTTATGGATGTTGTGTAGATACTGATGAATGAGATCTTGTGGCTAAGTAATAACAGCCGCACGGGTCGATGGCTCAGGTTAAGCTACGCTTGCCGCGGTTAGTCCGTGGATGGGTGACCATCTTTACATACCAACACCCCTCCGTGCTTCGAAAACACGTTAACCTGTCGGCCCCGGCTATCATTTGTGGATCTTTGACAGTCGTAACGAGTCGTCAGAAGCCCGAAAGTCTGACGACCAGTCTTACCAAGGGGTATCGTATTACCCAGTAACTGGATTGTGGAGATCAAATATAGGCAGGCGCTCCAAGTAAAATACTGGTACTCAGCTGCATCCGGTGAGACTGGAAGCCAAAAGGCTAGTTATCATTGGGACAAGGCTAGTTATCATCATCTGATGATGATAACTGATGAGCGAGGTTATAAAGTTGGTATAATATTTAAAAGGTAATTAAGAAAAGACTTTATAATGACATGAAACTGGAAGCTGTTCCATCCACGGAGAGGCGTATTATGTGGGTGACTTATGACAAAACTTCGCTGAAGAGTTTTAACAAAATGTTCATGTTCGACCGTGCTTTACTGTCTAAAGTTTAATTAAATTCGCGAAAAAACCTCCCCCTTAATGCCGATAGACTATCAAGATAACATTCTTTTGGATTAATACTAATTAGATAAACTAGGACTTTTATATTTAAGACCATGAAAATGAGGCTGACTAAAGTATTTTGCCAGAATATTTTTGTTCAGCGTTTGGTGGATGTTGTCTTTGTCTGGGACCGCGTGGTAGATTAAATTAAAATCAAAATATCCTACTAATATTATAAACGTGTAAATTTGGATGGATGGATGGATGTTTGTTACTCTTTCACGCAAAAACTTCTGAACGGATTTAGATGAAATTTGGTACACAGATGGCTTATAACCAGGATTAACATATAGGATATTTTTTATCCCGATATTCCCACGGGATCGAAACTTATGCGGGTGAAACCGCGGGGCGCAGCTAGTTTTACATAAACCTACATGGGAACATATGAAACGTCAGAAGCTAGGTGTACGGTTCCAATTGGTCACATTGGTTTACAGTTTTAAGTAGTATTTTTATAGTTTTTTTTTTTTTGTTTTGTATTTTCTTTTCTATTCTTTTGTATTAAACTAACCATACTGCTTACTCCGGCAATTGCTAGTGACACTAATCACTATGTAACTCCGAATCTCGTTTATATTGTCTTGGTTAATGTATAAAGAGAGAGCCCTGACACCCATAACACAAGTTTAATCTTAGCTTGGGTGCCAGAGGTTTAAACGCAGTGGTATTCTTACAATTTTTAGGTTTATATAGTCTGTTCTACATACTGCTATTTTTGTTAAATTGTAAACTTGGAAATAAAGCATTATTATTATGTTACCTCTCACGGAGAGGCCTGTGTCCCAGCAGCGGGAACATTATAGGCTGGTCATGCTATGCTTATGTGTTTCGTGTTATTAGCTGTCTTTAGGGTCCAGTAATCGTTTTGAGTACTAGTCCTCATTCTTATTGAATAATTTTTGCTTAGGGATAAATTACATATATGAGATAGTAGGATGCCAATTTATAAAGAAAGAATATAATTTTATAAAGATTGGTCCATGGCCGCTCTGGACAGAGAGAGATAACAGAAGAGTTGGGAAGCCTTTGCCCAGCAGTGGTACATCAAAGGTTAGTAAAAAAATGCGTTACCAAAAGCATCCTCATACTGTTATGATCAATTAAGCATGTCCTTAGTATTATAGGAAATGTAATAGGAAGAACCATCAAACCGAACACACCGACACAGAGTTGTCTTCCCTCTCATAGAGGCGCATTAGAGTAAATGAACCCATCATTCACGAATGATTACACTAAGTTGGAGGAAACGATACTAGTTGGAATTACCTTAAACCAAGTAGCTACGCGTAACGCATAGGATAGTTGGAATAGTATCTAATAGTATTCAAAATATGACACCCATCATAATGCTTTTATAATTTCCAAAGTTCCTTTGTTTTCAGGGACATCTACGTCCATACAATTTCCTTCTCCGTGTTATCGTGATTCCGTGACGTCGACGCAGATGTCCACGATGATATCGTCACGTTAGAAATTATAAAAGCGCATATGCAGCAGGAATCAACCGGCATCTCCTAGAACCAAAAATTCAAAGACATGTGACATTTACCATACCGCGGGGGCCCGCGTGGTAGATTACGGCCCACTCCCTCTCATTGAGAGGAGGCCTGTGTCCCAGCAGAGCCAGCATTATAGGCTGACTGTGCTACATGCAGCATGCTTGACAGTTGCAAAAAAAGCGGAACAAAGAATGAACGAGTTAGGTAATTTTGGTATCAGTCCATATTTATACGTTCCCAATATATTATTGAATGAACGAACCAACCCTAGAAGTATTAATAGAATTTCCGTGACTACAACTAGCAATTGAATACAAATCGCTTATATTGGGACCCTAAAAATATCATAAACGTGAAACGAAGGCGTATCGTGGGCCAAACGACTTCTGTCATAAATGGTGACACTAGCTAAACTACAATACGACGAACTATATGGACCAAAGGGAAGAGATCTTTCGCGTATCGTATAAATGATCCTGAATTGTCTGCGATTTTGAGCGTGGAGAGGGGTGCGGGAGGTCAAGCAATAGTGGTTGGCTTACTGGCAGTTTCGTTTTTTTTCTTATATTCTCTTTTTTCAGAAAGAATAGTGTGCACTAAACATACGCTATCAGGACGGTAGCGTGACTTTCTAGTGTTTTTATAAGCCACATGCTTACATGCAAATGTTGTACCTAATATAAGAAGGGAATGCATTAAATTAGTTTGCTTCGAAATACTAAATGGGCCTATTTAACTTTGAGCGAATTCATGGAATTTCAATTCGCTTTGGTACTTAATTGCGTTAAGTATTTTTATGGTCCATTATTTTAATGGATGTGAATTCTCTTCTTTGATTAATACGAAAGGTTTTTCTTTGTATTATATTTTTAATTTATTACGTATATTTATTTTTTCCTAGAACCAAAACTTCGAAGATATGTGAAAACCACTAACCCGCACTGGTCCCGCGTGGCTACAGCCGCGCGCCCGCCGACTACAGCGCGGCCTCCTCTTGATGAGAGGGAGTGCCCTCTCATCATGAGGAGGCCTGTGTCGCAGCAGTGGAAATATTATAGGCTGATTATGCTGTTTTGCTGTATATTTATTATCTATCAGGGCCTCAAGTCTGCTATTACAATAGTATCAGAATGGTCTATCATTGATTTCATAATTGTTGATTTTGACAAGTTTGGTAATCTACTAATATAATGGCGTCATTATGACTTTCCAGTGGTCAACCACTGACACTCCATTGAAAGAAATTGCATAGAATGGTAATCTCGTACATAATGATAAATGAATGACTGACTTACATAAAACACTAATAAATAATATGTAAAAAAATATATAAATGAAATCTGGCATAAATAAAGTAGTGGTAGTTTTTCGAAAATCATTTCTACTAATGGGTTTTATAATAAAGGCAATACGACAGTGTCATTATGATACAATTCTATTACGAGACCATTAAACCGATCAATGATCGCCATTAAGAATTTAGCAGATTACGAACTTTAAGCAAAATGACAATGGGATGGGAATGGGATCGTGTTGGAATGACTAATTTATAAAAAAAGCAGACTTGGGGCCCTGTGCACTTAGCCCACACCAGCAACCGTCGAGAAGACTTAGGAACTTGTTGAAGTAGGTACTTAATCTCACTTGATATTGTTGAATCACTAGTATTTGTTATTGTATAACTGTTTATTGAGGTAAGTATTATATTTCTCCTTCACTAACCAGCGGGGTAATTGTGTAACACACTATTGGTAGCAATGGCTTTCATTTTGACAGTTCAACAACATTCAATGCATTATTGACGTTTGAGCAGACAAATTGATAAATTTTTCGAACATAATTTATGAAGTAATGGATTAGCAATATCCTTCATAATGATTCAGATTGTGATTGATAGTGTGTTACGCAATTATACTGTATTTTATTTTTGTAACTAGTTTTACTTTACGTTTAGTAAGCAGTTTCTGTATAATGACTTTTTTTTCTGTGAACGTTATGAATTTGTACATTAGAAGTAAATACCTAAATTCTGTTTTCAGCTGTGTAAAATAAAAATAAATAAACATGTCCATCAACAAGAATCTAATGAAATACCACAAAAATTTACTGATTGGTCTCTTTTTATAGATAAAACAACACAACCCACGTGTACCTAACATAACAATACCAATTATTTTAATGACACAATTCAATAAGAACATTAAGGGGGAGTGGCTTATTATCAACACTTACGAAAACAGTCGCTAACCAAAATAGCTAGTGTGCGACTTATTACTGTATCGCGTGACTAAAATATCGAGCGAAAATCGATAAACACAAGCGCTGGAGAACGGTTATCTCCTGTGCTTGCAAATAAACTAGGAACAGTATTTGCAGTTTGAATGAATTCGAGAAAGAAAGAACTAAGTCAAAGTTGTATATTTTGGAATATAATAAGTATTAGGTATTTGACTGGGACTACTCATATCTATCATAGATATGAGTAGAAATTATACTATTCCTATAGACAACCCGCACTGGGGCCGTGTGGTGGGTTATGGCCCACTCCCAATCATAGAGAAGAGGCCTGAGTCCCAGCAGTGGGAACATTATAGGCTGATTATGCTAATGCTATAAAACAAATAAAAAATATAACTTTATTGTACAAAGAGAAACACATACTTATAGTTCGTCATACACTAAACATGAATGTACAAGACCTAGTGGTCAAAAGCAGTTTGAACAGCTGACTCCAGAACTAAGTAAAAAGATACTTGTATCTCAGGAGCCAAAGTCGAGACGCCTTTTCTAGCTTAACAAATGTAAGTATTTCAAGTCAAATTACACTAAACAGCCATGACTTTTTATGCGCACCCTTAAAGGTCACCAGCCAATCACGACTTCCCATCTCGTTCCCTTCAATCAACGCCAGCATTCATTGACTATAACAAGCTGTCAGATCCTTTTTCCTTTACCGTTCATCCTTCTCAATGACTTTGGTTTTATTCGTTCTAAGCGCTTTTTTACCCTCACCCCCGACGGTCGGGTTAAAGTGTATAGCGTTCATTTGTTTAATCAAGGGACACTTTATTTGATCAATTGTCCCGCTCTGTTGTCATTTTGGGTATTCTCTTTAACTAATGGTATTTAACTGTTGGTTTTTTTAGGTTTTGTAAGCGCTCTGGTTATTTGTGTAATTGTTTGTTTTAGTTTTATTAGCGTTAAAGGATTAACATCCATAATAATTTGTAATGGTAACTTTTCTCTCGGGCACGTATTGTAATAGGGGTTAAAATGTCGAAATATAAAAAAGAAAAATATAAAATTATAAAGTTGAAATTGCCGTTTTATTGTAATAGGTACTTCGAATTGACATAGAACCTTCATGGTTTGAGATTTTTGAGTGAAACTTTTTTCACATGGTACCTATGAAGTTCTTCTTTTAAAAAATGTGCAACATTCGATTATCGACTATCAGTTGTTTTTTTTATTCAGCTTAGACAAGAAAGATGGATACTTCGAAAATTCGAGTTATTTTTGAATACGAGTTCCGACGCGGAACTAACGCGGCAGAAACAGCTCGCAATATCAATGTTGCGTTTGGAGAGGGGGCTGCTAATGAACGCACCGTGCGATTTTGGTTTAAACGCTTTGGTGATGGAAACTTTGATTTGAAGAACGAACCACGTGGAAGACCGCCCACACAGGTGAATAACAATGAATTGAAAGGGATAGTGGAAGCCGATCCGAGCCAAACTACCCAGGAATTAACGGCATGGTTTAACGTTACCTTACCAACAATATTGACTAATTTGCGTCAAATCAATAAAATAAAAAAATATGAGAAATGCCTCATGATTTGACTGATCTGCAGAAAGAAACGCGTGTTGAAACTTGTGTTGCCTTGTTGAATCGATACAGAAATGAAGGAATATTGGATCGAATTGTGACATGTGATGAAAAGTGGATTCTTTAAGATAACCGTAAGCGAAAAATGCAATGGCTGACCCCAGGTCAAACGCCGCAACAGTGTCCTAAAGCAAAGCTTACCAATAAAAAGGTAATGGTAACTGTTTGGTGGTCTCAGCATGGTGTTATTCACTATAGCTTTCTCTGATCTGGTCAAGCAATAACGGCAGATGTCTACTGTGCCGAACTTCGAACAATGATAGCAAAAAGTAGCAGTGAAACAGCCCCGACTCATGAATCGATCTTCACCATTATTGCTCCATGATAACGCGAGACCTCATACAGCACGAGAAACCGTTTTAACTCTACAAGAACTGCAATCAGAAACCATTCTTCACCCTCCGTATTCGCCAGACCTTGCTCCAACGGACTACCATTTTTTTCGTGATTTGGACAATTTTCTACGTGATAAAAAGTTTTCTTCTCAGGAGGCAGTACAAAATGCTTTCACACAGTTTGTCGAATCAAGATCACGAGAGTTCTATCGCAAAGGCATAAATGACCTTCCTATTAGATGGCAGCAATGTATAGATAATAATGGTAATTATTTTGATTAAATAAATATGTTAAATTAAAAAAAAAACTAATTTCAATTTTTCAGTACAAATCGGCAATTTCATACTTTAACCCCTAATATAAATAAGTACCTAAAAGCCTTTTCCTATCCACAATTTTTTCTTGTTGATTATTGGGACTGTTCTTGACCTCAGTCACCTGATGCAAAGCGATGGATGAGGTATATGATAAAACGAGGGTGCCCAGAAGATGCCTGTTCACTCTTGCTTTGAAGGCGGAGTCTGTACACTATTAGAAAAGCTTCTCTAGATTGTCCTTAAATTCAAGATCAGACATTCTTAAGTCTACTAACCATTTTTTTTTTTTTTGGGGGGGAAAATCCTCATGGATGTCGGCCGCCCTAAGGCGGGCGACGGGGTCTGTCGGACTCAAAACCATCCCGGTGTTCCATCTCACACCTACGCCGGTGGTCGCGGGAACGTACGATCCTTCCGCAACCCCCGACTAGTGCTGGCCCGCCACCGCGGGCCTCCTCGGGTCAGGGGGGGGAGTGAGGTGTTAGACTCCCCGCGACGTCTAAGAGGGGCGCGCGTGGAACACTACGCGCCGCCACCTCGGGTCCTGATGTGTGGGGGAACGGACGTCCCCGAGTCCGTCGCCCCTGGACCCATCTAGGGGGGCTGGAAGAGGGCGTTGTCCGCCCTCCGCCGACGCCTGGTGCGCCTGCTGCGGGCCGGGTGAGTGGACGAGATCTCTCTCTCCCTTTCCGCAGCCTCCTTTTGCGAGACGACTGTTTCGCAGAAGGACACCACCGCGTCCCAGGACTCTTCGTTGCCGACCATCGACTCGACCACGGCCGGCAGCGACAGGTCACTGTCTACTTCTGAGATGAGGGCACGGCGCGGCTCCTCCCAGGCGGCACACTCTGCCAGCGTATGCCGCGCCGTGTCCTCCCGGCAGTCGACGCAGTGGTGACACCGGGAGTCCGGCTCCCTGTTTATGCGACACAGGTACTTCCCGAAGCAACCATGCCACGAGAGCACCTGCGTCACCCGAAACGACAGGGAGCCGTGCCTCCTCCCGAGGCAGCGCTCGAGCACCGGCCGGACCGCCTCGATGGTGAAGAGGCCAGCGGTAGGGCGTGTAAGCCTGTCCCGCCATTCCACCACCAGGACCCCGCGAAAGTCTACTAACCTAACCTAACCTAACACCTGCCTATAATTTAAAAAAAAAAACATTATTTTATTTTATTTGAATCTTAATAAGATGTTTGACTGACCCATTAATAATACCTGCCTGTTATTGTTCCACTGCAGGGTAAAGACTGTGATAGCTAGTGGATTGTATTTGATAGTGGACTGTAGAAATGAAACGATAGAAACACATATAGTAATATTATAAATTTATATTAGAAAATTAAGACAAAGACCAGACAACCGCTCAGACGTAACAACAGCAACGAACAAAACAAAAAGAACATAAAAAACTATATTTAAAAAACATGACATTTATAGTACAAAAAGGTCGCACCACAGCCAGTCGCCAACATACTGGAGCCCCAGTGGAACACTAACAACCGGTGGAGACTGACTAGGGTGCGGCTTCTATTAAAACAAGTTTTCAGGCCGGTCGGCGCAGGAGGCCGCCCCTGGTACGGACGTCTGCTACGCGGACCGCTCCGTCAGATCCTATGTACACCTTTCCTATCCTTCCATGGGGCCATAAACCACGAGGCAGGTTAGGGTCAGCGATCAGCACCACATCCCCCTCACTCAGATTTGTTGTGTTGCTGGTGGGGAGGCCTCTCGGTCGGAGCGTCGGCAGATACTCACGTACCCATCGTACCCAGAATTTATCAGCGAGTCGCAAGGTTCTACGCCAGTCGCACCTTCTCAGCAAGTCTGCGTCCGTGAGTGTTGAAGTCCATGGCACGACAGAAGATGTACCAAGAATGAAATGAAATGGCGTTATTGCCTCTGGTGAGTCGGGAGATGTAGGAACATACGTCAACGGCCGCGAATTTACAATGGCTTCTGCCTCCATCAAAAGCGTCGCCAGCACGTCTTCCTTGAGCGGTTGGTTGGTGAGGCAGGTTTTCAGTGCTGTTTTTACGGTTCGCACGAGCCTTTCCCACGCACCGCCCATGAATGGAGAAGCAGGCGGAATGAAGCGCCATTCGATTTTGTGATTGGTGGCGTATTCTTGTACCAAGTCGTCATGTAGGTCGCGTAGCTCACGGGAGGCCCCAACGAAGTTTGTGCCATTGTCCGAAAAAATAGTTGTAGGTGATCCTCGGCGAGCAATGAAGCGTCTCAGGCTCATTATGGCGGCGTCTGATGATAGTGAAGTGACTAATTCTAAGTGAAGCGCTCTCGTCACTAAGCACGTGTATAATGCGACATACCTCTTCTCTTGGCGACGGTATATTTTTATCATAATAGGACCAAAATAGTCGAGGCCGACGTGTGTGAAGGGCCTTTTGTGATGGTCGAGTCTTTCAAGGGGTAGGTTGCTGATCTGGGGTTGAGTTGGTTGGGTTTTCCATCTTCGGCATTGTAAACAGGCGTGTGCTACGCTACGGATGCTGTCTCGTGCTCTTAGTATCCAATATTTCTGTCGGAGTTCGTTCAGGACTAGTTCGTTGAAGTGATGCGACGCTCTGTTGTGCTCATAGAGGATGAGTAGTCGTACAGCATGGTTGTGGCCGTCGAGGATTATCGGGGACTTTGCGGTCTCGCTAACTCCCGGTGTAAAACTTATCCGTGTGTCTAGTCTTAACAAGCCGTCTAAATCGAGTGTCGGTGCGAGTTTCGCTATTCGGCTGTTTCTGGGCACTGGCTTTAAGGATTGTAAAGCTGTTAGCTCCTCGGGAAAACTCTCAGCCTGAGCTTGTTGGAGTACCATCTTCTCGGCTTCTACGACGTCCGCGGCGTGAAGTTGGTAGGGAGATGTGGTACCGTCTGTATACAATTTAGAATTTGGAGTTATAGGCCGAGACAGTTTAAGCCGGAATATTCGTGCGCCCTGGAGAACGCGGGCGGCGGTGCGAAGGAGACGCAGCCAAGAACTAAAACGCGACGGGTTAGGGAGCAAGTCTGATGACGGGGTGACGAGGAGCAGAACCACTAGGTCTGATTTTGACTCGGGATCTAGTGAACTCTCTTCCACGTTTTTGTCGTACTCGGTAGGCCACGTGCATGGTGGTCCAAGAAGAAACGGCGGCCCGGTAAACCACCGATGACATGCGGTGAATTTCATTTTTTTTGGTTTTGTTGCATCATCAGCGACGTTAAGAGAGGTAGGGATCCACCTCCAACTGGACGGGTTAGAGGTCTCCAGTATCTCTCCTAACCTGTGTGCTACAAATGCTTTGTATGCGCGAGCATCGCTCCGAATCCACTTAAGGACCGTGGTTGAATCAGTCCAAAAAATAGTCTCGGAGGGCTGAAAACGATGAGCTTGTAAAATCGTTTGTGCATACCGCGAGGCGATTAGCGCGGCTTGTAGTTCTAAACGAGGAATCGAAACTGGTTTGAGAGGCGAGACGCGTGCTTTGCTTCCGATGAGAGCCGTAGACACGGTGCTATCGCTGTAAATGAAACGCCAGTAACCAACACAGGCAAAGGCTTGCTCGCCGCCGTCGGCAACCATGTGCAGCTGAACCTCTACAATATCTGACCTATTCATGTACCAGCGAGGAATTTTTATGTTGGCCGCAACCTTTAATTGTGTAAACCAGTCCTCGCATTCACTAACATACACCTCGGGGAGTGGCGTATCCCAACCAATACCTGCGCGCCACAGTGTTTGAATTAAGATACGGCCCCAGATAATGACTGGCATCAAAAGGCCGAGAGGATCGTAAACCTTCATAACGTTTGATAATAGGCTGCGTTTGGTTAAAGTTTCAGTGGGTATCTGAGGTAAGGTACGAAAGCCTAACGAGTCTTGCCGTGGGTCCCATTTAACACCCAAGACGCCAACCTCAGTGCTAGGTGGTAGCATAACGTCAGAAGTAGCATCGCTTCTAAGTTCTTTAGGAACAAGTGAGAGAGCGTCTGGACGATTTGACACCCACGCACGCATTTCGAACCTGCCAGCCTTGTGGACAGTGACTATCTCAGTAGCTAGTCGAGCCGCGTCGTCAATGTTGGAGTGGCTTCCGAGATAATCGTCCATATAGTGGTCTTCGGCTCGAAGGACCAAAATGATAGCTAGTGGATTGTATTTGATAGTGGACTGTAGAAATGAAACGATAGAAACACATATAGTAATATTATAAATTTATATTAGAAAATTAAGACAAAGACCTGACAACCGCTCAGACGTCACAACAGCAACGAACAAAACAAAAAGAACATAAAAAACTATATTTAAAAAACATGACATTTATAGTACAAAAAAGGTAGCACCACAGCCAGTCGCCAACAGACTGCTTGTCATATAGAGAAAGCACGAGTATTGATCACCACGCTTGCTCAAGATGGGTTGGCGATTTCAGACTTATATTAACTTCTAGCTTCTGCCTTCAACTTCGATCGCGTAAAATTTCTTGTTCTAACTACCTATTACCTATTTTGTTTTTGCTTAGCGTTCCTTCTTACTTTTTCTCTTTTTGCCCAGCTCCTAAGAGTCCTAGCGTGGTGTTAAAATATAGCTTATACCCTTCCACTAGGATTGGGCTGTTAAATGCAAAAAGAATCTCAGAAAGTTTAAGAGATTAGCGCGTTCAAACAAACAAACTCATCAGCTTTATTATTAGTAAATAGATAACTCCAGGGGTCTACTCCGAAGTGGTAAATGTATCGTATCGGCCTTACATATGTTCGGCCTTTTCCTATTACGAAGTTACTATTTGGTTCTGTCGGTCCCGATCCTACACTCCTACACTCTTTCGAATATTGACTATGGTCGCGACCCAACTGAGCCGATCCGAACTTTTTTCGCATTTTTCAATAATATTCGGTTCGGCCATGTGTCGGTCCGATCCGATCATTCGAATGTGTCACTGCGAAGTAGACCTCCAGGTTTCCTCACGATATTTTTCCGTCACCGAAGTCAGTAATGTCCAAGATAAACTCAGAAAGTACATTTATATTGAAAAATACACATTATTCGTTAAAAATTAAATCTTCAGAATAGCCGCTCATTCCACTGCGGCGAACATCTAACTACTAGGTACTTATGTTAAGGTCGAGTTAGGTTAGGTCATGTTACTCCTTTGTACATCGGATTAACAGTGTATGTAAAGTGATGTAACTACAATAGATTAACCTTCTCGATGCAGACGCGATGTGTCTTATCCATGCAATGGTTGGCGCCGGTAATTTGAAAAGACGTATTTAATTTGTCGAGTTTTTGTTGAAATACTTTGTTGAGTTGCGAGCTAAGGTAAAAAGTAGATGATCATTAAGAGTGTCAGAAGCACTTAGGTTGTTAACTTGTCAATTATATTTTTGTGCAAGAATTTTGATGAAGGTACTCGTATAATAATATATGATAGAATGATGATGAAATAGATGATTTTATTTCTTAAAGTAGGTTTATACGTCAAAAATATATTATGTCTTTAAAACTAGATGAGTTCGGTTTTTCCTAACTGACTACTTTGTCAAGGAAGACCGTGATCACAGTCTCGTTTTTAAAGTTCACACATAATCTTGGACAGACCACGTCCTAAGTCCTCTTGAAGGACCCTGTAGATTACTCAATACTTCATTTGCATTCCACAATGTGTACTTAGGTGGTAACTTAAAATTTAATGAGGTCACTATGGACCCGGTCGGGCACAGCAAAATCGTAGAAGAGAGGAAGCTTTGAAAAACGAATTAGTTTATCTTATCACTAAATCTAATATGTTTATGTGTTTCTAATATGTTTGTTGTTGTTTGTTTGTATGGGTGTCTAATATGTTTGTTGTTCTGTTTTGTTTGTTGTTTGGTTTTTGTTTGTGTTTTTGTATGTTATGTTTTTCTGTTGTGTCTATTTATGTTTTTTTAAACCAAACTGTACAAATACCTGCTGTATCAGGGCTGTATTTAATTACTAACTTCTGTCCGCGTTAAAATTCTGGTTCTCCCGACCTACTCCGTCGCATCGCATCGCATTGCATCGCCTGATCGCGCTATTACTTTGTTTTCGCTTAGCGTTCTTTCTGACTTATGGATCAGCTACGCCCTAGGGTCCTAGTGTGATTTTAAGTAGCCTTCGGCCTTGAAGAATTGGGCTATCAAATGAAAATGAAAAAAGAATGTAACAAATTCGACGGTAGTTGCAGAGATTAGCGCGTTCCAACAAACAAACCCTTAAGCTTTATTATTAGTATATGCCTAACATGGTTTGCAGGTTCCAAAATTTTGGGCTACTTTTTTATGTCAGACGTAGATACGTGGATCTTCTCAAATAAAAAAAAAACATGTTTCTGATGACGCACGAAATTTTATCGTGAGTAGGTTTTTGACATGATTACACTTAAATAGAATCCTAAACGTCGGTAGGTGATACAATTTAATTAATTCTTAGATGCTGATTCAAATCTTACCTAGCTCTTATACGATTACCAACCGAGCTATATTAAAAATTTTATTTGTTTCAAATTGTCATTATTTCAAGTTAAACAAATATTAACTTTATTGTAATGAATATTAAGTTGATTTCAGAGTGACTAGCACTATTGAAAAAGTTATAAAAATGTTTGAAGTTGTACCTATCGTAAATTGAACTTTATTGTGCAGAAATTAAAGTTATTTTTCCATAAACTCATATTTGTTTACATTTTTGGCGAATATGTCGCGAATGTAGATTAGAACAAGGCCATAACTTACAAAACGAATTTCATCAAACATCACTTTTTCAGTCACAAAGAGTACCTGCAATATCTTCACACAATTAATTACAAATTCGCATGAACGCAGCAATCTGCTTGAAACATCTGTAATTACAATATACTTCGCAACTTTAGTTTAATATTCACTCTTGATATTTCTAACGACATTTTGGTATTGAAATTAGCTTTGTCAATTTTGTTGTAAGATTGAAGCTTTTTTAAATACTTTCACGTGTTTCGATCTCCTTTCACATGGTGTTTGAAGGACGACCATTAATAATATTTAATTGACTAGCTTGTTCCTCAAAAGAAGAAACATCTACATGTGTATTCTTCCCATCGTCACGAATGGTTCCCAAACATGGTCTTTGACATTTCAGCAGAGGTCCACCCTCGAGGTTTGCCAAAGAGCTATGGAACGGAGTATTCTGGGTATTAAACTTGTGGACCGGGTTAATAATACAACAACCCATTCCATCACTAAAATAACTGATGTCACTCGGAAAGCTGCCACGCTTAAATGGAATTAGGCTGGACACATCTGCCGCATGTCAGACGATCAATGGGCCAAACATACGACCCAGTGGGTCGGGATGGCGGGATGAGCTGGACTCCTTTCATGAAGATTGTGTGTACATAAATAATAAAATAAAATAAATAAATAAATAAGATTGGTCCTTGGCAGCTCTGGACAGAGGGAGATGGAAAGAGAGTAGGGAGGCCTTTGCCCAGCAGTGGGACATTAAAAAATAAAAAAATAGCTACTGCCCACGACTTCGTCCGCGTGAAAATCCTTGTTCCCCGACCCACTCCGTCGCATCGCATCGCCTGCCCGTGCTACTGCTTCGTTTACGCTTAGCGTTCTTTCTGACATGTTTTCTTTTTGCTCGGCGCCTAAGGAGCCTAGCGCGATGTTAAGTAGCCTTCCTCGTGAATTGGGTTCTCAAAACAAAAAAAATTCAAATCGGACAGGTAGTTATATAGATTATCGTGTTCAAACAAACAAACTCTTCAGCTTTATTATTAGTATAGATTCTGATGCATTTCATTGTAGATTTCATCGGACATCCAGATGTTATGAAGATGATTTTTACAGTTGATACGCTCCTACCCTGTGGGTTCCTTTTCAAGAAGTTTTTCGGGAATTAACGTCAAAAAAGTAGAAAAAAATAATCCATAAACTTAAGTGACGCACCTATTATTACAGCACTAGAGATTTAGGCCATCTTTATACCAAGACTTCCTGCTGAAATTGAGCTTATAACTAAAAACAAAGCCTAAAATATACGTAAGCCAAGAACATAAGCAGAAAATTACTTCTAGTAAAGTAAATTAATGTAGCAACTTTACCATAAACATACCTTGATTTAAGACCTTTCTACAGGTATGCAAGTGGGTTCAACTCTAACCTTTTGCCCAAAACGACTACATTAAGGCGCTCCCCTAACGTAGGTCACCGTAAAAGGCTTAGTTTTTTGTCCCACAGGTAGGCATTGGTACATATTACAAACCAGAAAAAAATTGAGTGTATTGTCAAAATTTCTAAAAACAAGACAGGTATTCAAAAGTGTTTCATAAAAATTAAATAATATTATGATAAAACAACCTTTAAACAGTGCTCAAAAAAAATATTTTCGTCGCATAATTCTCAAAATTTTCAGGCGTAGACTATCATATTTTATGTATTGATAATAAAGGGAATTCAATAAACTAAAGAAATACTTTAAATTATTCCACTATGGGCTGATTCTACCAAAATCAGATAAATATCTTATATCCGTGGAATAAAATTAACGTCTGACAGTTCTAGTATGGAAAAACAGACAAAAATTACAAAATATTCTCAGTATAGGACTTATTATACAGTGTAAAAGCTTGGTCGAATGCGCCCCGAGCCGTGCATTTATTTTTTAATTGAATTAAAACTGCAAAAACTTTTATTTTGGTGGTCATTTGATTCAACTAACATCAAACGCATCGCTGTTTTGAACCTTATTTGTTGCTGCGATGCGTTATTGTCAGTTACCTAAACTTTTGCTTCGTACCGCGCCTTAACAGTACCTAATAAGAAGAAATATTAATTATTCATTATAAATGCCTATCAACAGCTGGCAACATTTTGTAAGATTACTAAGAGGAGCGTGTAATTTGATTGCTTAACGCTTCCCACTTGATGACTAGGCCATTGTTAGGATTTCGTTAGGATGCTCATTTCCAACCGATATATTATATCACAGTAGTTATTTACTGGTGAAATATGGGTGTACTATAGGCGTATTCCCTACGGGAAGACGGGCGTAAGGTGATGTTATTTGCTTCTATATGTGCAAATGCAGTCAAATTAATTTATAAAAATCAGGTCTTCCCTTTACTTCAGCTTTAGCTATAGTTGTGAGTAATCCTCATAACACAGTATTATTTTATTGATAAAGAGGAATGAGGAAAATATAGTTGAGGAAAGTTTTGAGAATAAATGTCGATGGCTATAAGAGTAAGGGAGACCAAAGAAACGATTAATGGACTGTGTAAATGATGATATGGTTAGAAAGGGGGTGACTAAAGAGATGACGACTAAAAGAAAAGTATGGAAGGAAAAGGCATGTTGCGTCGACCACGAATAAATTGGGATTAGAGCAGGAGAATTATGATGACGGTATTATTTTATTGCTAGTATAGAAGTATGAGGAACAGGGTGTAAAGTCCACTCATCCTCTATAGAAAAGGGAGGATCCTCCGACCAGACGGGTGTTGTGTCTGGCGGGCAACTGCCCAACGACTGATATCGGAAAGTTTGTATGTATGCTGATTGCGCGGTAAACTCTGCTTGCGAGATGCAGGATTTGCGTGACGTCAGTATGATGCGTTGTTCGCATGTGGCGTTATATATACCGCTACACTAGTATACAGTCTCTTGGCCAAAGACCTCCCTCCACTCCTTCGATCTTTCGCGACACCGCGCTTCCACCTTCCAGTTTTATTGAAATCTATCGGCTATGTACTATAACACCATCTTTTTCGTGGCCTTTCCAAGAATGGGTTCATATTAGCAGTACAATGGTTGTGCACCAGATTCAAGACTGCTCTCGTCGGAATATCCGAGGTATCATAAAATGGAAATTAAATCGCTCGGCCCTTTTAGGGACAAAAGTTATGGGTGTTACGAGTATATATAGCATCGTTACTGGTTTCTCGATAAATATTAAATTTTAAAGCTAAAGGTCGTATCTATACGAATCAATGAAGCATACCTACCTACCTACACACACCTACGCAATCAAAGGTCAAGTGCATAATTATTAAGTTTATCTTCGTATTTGTTAATATTATAGTGGCATTTGAATAGTATTTGTATCTACATGAAAAATGATTTTTATCATCATTGTCATTTTTTACTACCGGATAAGCAGACGTACTGCAGGATACTCGGATCCACACGTGGTTAAAAAGGGGATGACTACCGAGATGTCGACTAATAGAGAAGTACGTATGGAAGAAAAAGACATGTTGTGCCGACCCCAAATAGAATAGAATAGAAAAGAATATTCTTTATTATGTACAGACAGGGAAACACAGGCAGACAGAGGTCTGCCTGTGTTTCCTTATCCTTATAAAAAGAAAGATAGCCTTGAACCTAGAGAAGGACATAGACTTCATTTTATCTTGGATAAAATGATGAGATACAAGATACACGCCAATAAAGTCGCAGGCAACAGCCAGACTGAACATAAAGGTTAAGGCTCAAAAGACTAAAAAAAATAAGAGCACCTGTTTAAACTGATGTGATGTTTTTTTTTTTACAGTATCGTTACCGTTTGTATGTGCAGCTAGGCCTCTGCACTTTATACCGTTTTCATGGCAATAAACACTAAAGATTACTGTCAAGATAACTTCGCATTTGAGACCTAAGTGCAGCTATCTCCCTCGGTTCAGCGGTGCCAATAAATAACTTAATATACGTAAATATATTCTAGTTTGTAGATATTTCACGTGTTACATTGCTTCGTATCACTGCATGCATTGCATTAAGCGGTCCTACCAAGGTCTTCAAGTGAATATTGTGGCGCTCGATAGGTAATAGGTAATAGGTACAGCGGGCTGGTGTCCGCAACTCCACGACAATGCGCGTATTTTGCGTACGGGTGGGAAAATCGATCATTCGATCCACCCCAGCTCCTCAAGGTAGGCCAGCAACGCCTTCATGTTACTGACCGTCTCACGTAGGGTACCTAGGTTACCGAAGTACTTTGCCCTGTACGTGGCGACCACCGGGCAGTTTGGCAGTACATGCGCCGCTGTCTCGTCATCCTCCATGCAGGCCCTGCACAGCGGACTGTCTGTTACTCCTATGACATAGAGGTGTTTGTTAAATGACCCATGGCCAGTTAATGCTGCAGTAACTGTCCGCAGCTTTAGTTTATTTAGACGGAGAACCCGTTTCGTGAGGCGGCCATTAATTGTGGCGCTCGAATGAAGTATTGTACATTTCTTACTTGCAAACACATAGTCCCTAAAGCAACCATTGTTAAAGACACACAACATACACATAACCTCACTCCTGTTATTCCCGAAAGGTAAGACAGCTGAGGTGCACCTATTGGTGTTTTGTCGAAGACTGATCAATAAATTCCGGCAGTACTTCACACCGGAACAGCTTCTAATGTTATACAAAGCGCAGGTCCGATCGTGTGTGGAGTACTGCAGCCACATATGGGCTGGTGCTGCAAAATGCCATCTAGCAGCTTTGGACTCAGTGGAGAGGCATGCGAAGAGGTGACCAATCTACAAAGCCTGGAGCACAGACGTAAGGTAGCCAGCCTTTCGGTATTCTACAGGATGCATACTGGAGAGTGTGCGCGGGAATTACATGACTTAATTCCGCCATCACTGTTCTATCATCGGACAACCCGTCATATGGCGAGTGTCCACCCTTACGTTGTTGACACCACCACGATCCGGACGAAGCGTTTTGGCTCGTCGTTTATACCGCGTACATCGAAGGACTGGAACACTTTGCCTGCACAGTCTTCCCGTCCGATTATAATTTAAGTGTATTCAAGGCTAGAGTGAATAGGCTCATAATAAATTAGTGCGCTTTACCACCAACGATTGCACCACTGCTTTCCATCAGGCGGGATCGCAGTCAAGCACTAGTTTATAGCATTAAAAAAAAAATGCTATCTAGAAACTTCGTGAGATAACCGGCATGTCCTAGAACCAAAAATTTCGAATTCATGTGACATCCACGAATACGCACTGGGCCCGTGTGGTTTACTATGGTTCACTCCCTCTCCGTGGGAATACGAGTGCGAGTGGGTTGCCCGAGTCCCAGCAGTGGAAACATTACAGGCTGATTATGCAAGAAACTTTAAAAAACATTCAGTAGAAAAAAAAAATTAAACTAGGTATGCCAAGTCTCAATGGAGCCTTTAGTTGACAAAAACAACACGTTACCGAGGTCCTTTTTGCCAATATTAAAGGGATTCTTGTTGATATTAATAAGGCAATTAATAAACTGAATTAATATAAAATAAAATATATAATTATTATCATATTTTCGACCATTTAGATATAAAAGGTTTGACAAGGTTACGAAATATGAATTTAAATTAGCAATTTACTTTAATTAGGTGGATATCTGACGTGACAGTGACATAAATAAAATTAGTTATAAATCGGAAAGCAAAAGATTGTTCTTTCGTAAAATTTGGGATGATGTTGCAATTATGACCTAGACATAAGACACTATTCTATGAGAAATATGATCAATATTCAAAACGGTAAGGAAAACATCGTGAGGAAACCGCCATGTCCTAGAACCAAAAATTCGATGACAGGTGACATCCGCCAACCCGCACTGGGTCCGCGTGGTTGATCCACTCCCTGTCATAGACAGGAGGCCTGTGTCCCAGCAGTGGGAACTTTTGATGATCAATGTTAGTAGGTAGTTATGGTCATTCTATCACTAAATACTCAAAGTAGAATCCCTTGCTGACTGCGATTTCTCTGGTTCATCATGATCATCAACCTTTAACCCTGCCTTTATACCAATTAAGCTGAGGTCGATGCAGCATGTCTTATTTTTCCATACCACCTATATCAGGCATAAATATCAGTTTGATTAATATTGTTGTTTCATATCTTCGAGCCCTGCGGGGTAATTGCGTAACTTACGAACAGTAGCAATGGCTTTCATTTTGACAGTTCAACAACATTCATTGCGTTATTTACGTTGCTGAGCAGACAAATTTTTCGAACATATGAAGCAATGGATTACCAATATCCTTCAAAATGTTCAGATTGTGATTGAAAGTGTGTCTATATCATATCAGCAAATTTTCTTCTTTCACACCTACACACATCTCTAATAGCCATCATTCTCAATAGTCTTTTGAAAGCAGCACTATTCTTCACTTTCTAGTCTCTCCAAAAACAAACGCCTATTCCTTTCAAACTCATTCAAAACTCACTAACACTTGCACCAACTCCAGTAGTAGGTCCCCATGTCAGAGATCTGTATCGCGAGCTACGCTCCCAGGTGTATCTAGTAATAAGGATGCAGATACACGACACGACAACTGTGAAATTGCTTGATCGTGATGTATGCTGCGACATTTGGCGCAGGACGAGTGTATCCAAACACAGTTGCAGTGCGGAAGAGGTTGGGGATTTTGGGGGTTACTTGAAAGGTTGAAGGAGGAAACAAGATGCTGATGGTAAGAATCCTAATTTTTTACTGGGTGTCATAACTTTCGATGACCAGTTTAGGTGCTTCAATTCAACGAAAACGGCTTTCAATTATTGTTGAGTGCATGTTTACTAGATACTGGCGCCGATTCCCTTGTCCTGTCAAATTAATCAGTGCCTGACGTAAATTGACGTATTTTTAGTAGCCAATTTTTTAATCACTTCTAAACTTGTCTATGGAGTATTTTAATTTGACAGGACTAAACTAATGTTTATCTTCTGTCCTTTTCTTAATGACATAGAAAGAAAAAGATGCACTGAACTCAAATTTAGTTTACTTTGTGAACAAGGGAATTGGTGCCACTATCAGCCATATCTTAGTCCTCAGCGTATTGTAATGGGCCACTAGCTTCAATTTTCTGTCTAACTGACTGACTATTTAACAATTCAAAAGGACCTGTAAACGGTTTAATTGAAATATTTTTAATTGAGTTTTTTTTTAGCTTTATCACCCCCCACTGCTGGGCATAAAGCATTTTTATGTTACATCCCAAGCTAGTGTTGACCATTGGTTGTTAGTTTTGTCCAGCTCGTTCTGCTATCAATTACATTTATTATGTAACTTTATAATAATTTATACATTATCTACTTTGCAAGCTTTACTTTATTTCGAAAAGACTGATTGACACTTCCCATGACCCAAGGGTTGGCTTTTACTTTGGCCAGAGGATAAGCATTGCCATACAACGTGGCAATGCCGCCAGTGTCTTGGGTACATTACCAGTCGACAGCGATGTGGATGAATTTTTCGACGCTATTTTTTAGTTTGTAAATAGTTTTAGTTAATTTAGGATATTATTTTGTTATTTTAGTGTTATTTCAGCTTTGCAAGCATTAATTTAAAGCAAGTCGCTTAAGTTAAGAATAAGCTTCAAAAAACAGATCACCAGAGTCAATATCATAAGCATCCATAATAAATACCAGACGTTGTTCATATGACGTCAGATCCTTCCCCAATATTAGAAAATACGATCCTTAATACTTTTAACGTTAACATTTCCTTCGGAAAAAGAGGAAACATATTGATGGGGTGGAAATAAATTTTCGTTTACATATATCCCGTCTGCGGCGTGAAAGGAAATTAATATCCTGTTATGCAAGTTGTTTTTCTTCAACGTCACTTCCTTTTGTTTTGTTGATGCTTGGTTTTGTGTATGTGAGCTAGGTTATGGTTTTACATAATGATACAACCTTTATTAGTGGTTGTAATGGCAATTATATCACTTGGTTTTAATAGGTCTTTATATTTTATTTAGCCCTTTACTAGATTCTTTTATATTTTGTAAATGTGAGGACTTTGTTGGCCTTGTGGACTTTAGTTCTGTAGGCCATTTGTTATTTTATCAAGTACCTGGTAGTTGTTGACAGGCCTACGCTGTCCTCCCTAACCTACTGTAATTTGAAAACATTGTAAAAGCCAATTTTTTTAAAAGAGTAACCGTGGAGTTTCTTGCCCGCACTTCCCCATAAGAAACGATCAATTGGAACCGTGCACCTAGCTTCTGGCGTTTCATAAGTGCCCGTGTTGGTTTATGTGAAATTAAACATTTTAATTGATTGATAACTTAAGGCATTTTGTACCAGTATAAGCAGGTTACCTACCTACTTTTTACGTAACCAGAGGGCTGGCCTATTTTTTGGCCTAAGAATCAGCATCGCTATACAACGTGGCAATGCTGCCAGCCTTTTGGGCACTTTTCCCGTTGACAGAAATGCGGACGAATTTTTTGATGCCCTTTGATTCTTTCGCCTCCTTTTTATATACTTAAACACATTTAAAAATATAAGATTCTTAAATTAAAATTAATTAATTTCAAAAATCTTATATTTTTTAATTATGTCAATACTCGTATGTCTAAATACAATAATTTTATAGAAGCACTTTGGGCACTTCAAAAATCTATTAGCTTATTCGACGTAGATGTTTTTTACATCTACGTCGAAGATACGTATAAATACTTTAAAGAGAAACCTACACAAACCTGCCAAACTGCCAAGAATCGAAAGATTTGTACGGTCTCGCCTAACCTGATCCTCCTCAAACAAACATTCAACAACTGATAAGACTGTATTTTCTTCACTTATCCTTCAGTTTCGTTCACCTCGTCCGTACTCAACGTCACCCGGGATCGCGAAATACTTGACGGCTTCTTCTCTCACACGATAAAAGCCATTATTTTGGTATAAATTGCTACCGTTTTCATGCATTGCAATCAAGTTTAATTTCCTTCACGAAGCAATTGGGAAAACCAAATGGCACAAACCTGCCAAACTGCCAAGAATCGAAAGAATTGTACGGTCTCGCCTAACCTGATCCTCCTCAAACAAACATTCAACAACTGATAAGACTGTATTTTCTTCACTTATCCTTCAGTTTCGTTCACCTCATCCGTACTCAACGTCACCCGGGATCGCGAAATACTTGACGGCTTCTTCTCTCACACGATAAAAGCCATTATTTTGGTATAAATTGCTACCGTTTTCATGCATTGCAATCAAGTTTAATTTCCTTCACGAAGCAATTGGGAAAACCAAATGGTTATAATTGAGTGGTAGCGGTTTCGAGGGGAAAGGTCGAAATATGATTGCAAAACTCCCTTTGAGCGGAACTGGAATATTTGGGATGTTTACTGTACCTACGAAAAGCCATCTTCAGGACTCTTAACGAACTTACTAGAGTAACAGTGCAATCTATCTATACTAATAATAACGCCGAAGAGTTTGTTTGTTTGTTCGCGGTAATCTTAGGAACTACCAGTCAGATTTGAAAAATTACTTTTGCATTTGATAGCCCAATTGTTGTAGTGCCCCTAGTGATGTTAAATGCCCTTGACCCTTAGTAGCCGAGAAAAAAGAAAAAAGTCAGAACAAAAGCGAAAATGAAGTAATAGCGCGGGCAGGCGATGCGATGCGACGAGGTGGGTCGGGGGACCAAGAAATTTCACACGAAAGCAAGAAAGAAAAATGTGTTTATTGGCATTTTTCATTTTTCATGAACGAAATTGTGAACAGAAGATAGTACCTACCTAATACAGAACATTATTTTTATCTTACTTACATAAATCATCGACCAGAATCGCCTGTCCATTACAGTAAAACGACATTACAATTAATCAGAAATTCCTCAGCCAGGTGCATTCATTTTGACAGATCGTTTATTAAAGCTGTCTACGGGCGGGAGGCCCGTCGACAGCTTGTTGTAGACAACAATAGGCTATTACGAAACCATTACGAAGCCAGCATCAGGCATGAGTGTTACATTAACAAAAACGTAGTGATCCACAACGCAAACTACGTAATACCTACAGATCACTGCATATTTCACGATCCGTACACCGTGTATTCCCATTTCATACGTATTTGGCGCAAACGCCAAATTCGATAAGTCGAACGCTTTTGAGTACCACTCGAAATGCAGTTAATCGAATTACGCTGCCGCTCGGCGGTTTTGCGACGGCTAAATGAGTTTTCATGTATTGTCAACAGTTTTATAGGGATGCATACATTAGTGTTTATTAATTCTTGTTAGAGCTACGAAACTGTGGTAGCTTAAGTGGGATGTAGCCGTAGCAGGGACAATTTGTAGTGTGTAGTGTGTTCTGCCTTTGTCAGAAAACATGCTAGTTACCGTAGAGCATTTTCGCAATGGTGTTGAAGTTCTAATTAAGGACGAGAAGAGATGTTTGCAACTACAGATTAATTAGTCTATTATGTTCCCACTGCTGGGACACAGGGCTTCTGTCTTCGAAAGGGACTGGGCTATAATATTTTGCCCAATTGTTGCACAATAAATAATGAGCATCATAATAATACCAGTCTATAATCATCGCACTGCTGGATAAAGGCATCTTCTCATGACTGTGCATGAGAAGATGCCTTTATCCGAACGAACATTGGTAGTTATTAAAGACTAGCTGCGCCCGCGGTTTCACTTGCATGAGTTTCGATTCCATGGGAATATCGGGATGAAAAACATCCTATATGATAATCCTGGTTATAAACCATCTGTGTGCCAAATTTCATCCAGATCCGTAGAGCGGTTTTTGCGTAAAAGTGTAACAAACATTCATCCATCCATCCATACAAACTTTCACGTTTATAATATTAGTAGGAAGTAGGATTATCTGAAGTATTATAATCAGCCAATATTGTTCCACTGTTGGGACACAGTGCTGGGACACGCTCTTCGAGTGGGAGTGCGCTGTAATCATAGAAATTCCTATATCTATGGCTGTAATACAACACGCAGGATTATATTGCAGGTTAGTAGATGACACGTGCCTTCGATTTTTTGGTCCTATGACATGCCGCACGATGTTTTCCTTCACCGTTTTGAGAGCAGTGGTGATGAAATAATTTTCACAAAGTAAAGCGCCTGTCTGGGTTCCAATCTATAACGTACAACCGAAGTATCGTCATATCGTATATGAAGTATTTACCTACTTATTTTAGTACTTCATTGTGGCTCAGCTATATGTGTTAGGTTCGATGCCCACCATAAAACAGCTGCTATTTGGCGTTGTATATAGCAGCTGTTTTATGGTGGGCATCGAACCTAATTGCCGCTTTGAGCCTGGCTAATTGGCGTTTAATGAGTTTTGTATTTAGCCGTGTTTTAATGGACTGCAACTAAACTAGCCATTGCCACCACCACGACTTTGTCCTTTTCCAAACTTCATATTCGTAAGACCCACTCAGTGGCTGCCTTTCGAAAAAGTATTTATAGCGCCTTTTGGGTTCATGAAATTTCATGGGAGAAGAGTTAAAAGGTTATTCCATTTCGTATCATGTTCCTCATGAAAACAATGCTGCTGTCCTTCCTAAAACCAACACAAAATACTGCAAATTCTCAATTAGTTACCATAATTATCTTTTGTTTTGTTTCTCTCAGATCACATTACACAAAAATATTCATAACACGCAACCCCCACAGATCCGACGAAACACCAACACCGCTAAACAGTACCTTTATCCATCGAACAGTGAAATTAATTACATCACTCATTGCTAATGAAGCCTGTTGGTTGCGAGACAATATTTACCCACATGCCCCATCCCCCTTCCCACCCACCCCGCTGTCGCCTGCGCACGTCAGGATCAGCCTTTGTTCTGGTTTCAGTGAAGCTATTATGAATCTGGAGTGTTTGTTCGCTTATTATGTTTGTGTATCGATATTTATTATGATTATGCCTGTGCTTGGCAGATTCTCGTGCATGAAAATGTAGAGGGTTGTTATATGTGATGGATTGTTGCTTTGTGTTCTTGTATTTTGGTAAGGATGTGTACTTGTCATGGAGTGATTGGGGAGAATGAATTCAGCCACTGGACTGTGAATCTAAGATTTATTCTGTATTTTAAGTCTGTAGACCATAGGATCTCAACGTGGGCAATAACACCCACTCGTGAGACTTTTGAGACTTTCAGTAGAAGACCCAGAGAAAATTATATATCATATATTACAACTATATAGTCGTAAGATATGATGGCAATAGCTGTTTCAGATTCGCGACAGGTGATAAGTAAAAACAATTGGGGAGAAAAAATATTCTCAAATAAAGTTGAGAACCTATGCTGTAGACAAGTGCAAGAAAGATAAACAGGTTTATTTCATACAAATATAAGTAATTTAACTCGGATAGTAAAGAAAAATAAAACAAACAACATAGACCTACATATAATCTCAAGCACAGGACTGAAATAGCCGGCAGCTGCACGTTGTGACTGTGAACGCTTCCACTCAGCATGATGCTGTACTATGGGGGACCCACAGCACAGAACGTTCTATTGTTTTCATCCAGAGGGGTACGTCGAGCCAAGTCTAGTGATGAGTGTGATGACCTAACCATCGACTTCGTGCTGTTTTGAAAAGAGAACAGCTCACAATCATAGCCATATGTGACATATACTGAAATGGATGGCTAACTATAGTAATTGTTTGGCTCCGTTCTGGGGGCCTAAAAAGGCCACTTTAAGCAATACCTCTAAAAGCTATTCATTTCCTGAATTCCCAGCATATTATTAGCAATTCCTCTAATTTTCGTAAAATTTCATTTCATATTTGGTGTTGTAAACGTTGCCGCGTGAAAAAAATAAAAACCGTAATTTTATCGGTAAACTCAAAAGTATTTATTTCAATTAAACCAATTACGCTACAGTTTAAATGTTATTTCATTGTGATATGAATTGCACACAGATCATATTATGAATTGTCAGTTTGTGACCATTTTACGATTTTTAATATGATTCATATTGTTATCCTATTATGATTCTGCTATAGTGACCTTTTTTGGCCCCCTGGTCGCTTCATTAATTTTTTTGGCATTCCTTGTTTCCCACTTCTGGGGAAAGTCCTCCCATTTATCCTTCCAAACCTCTCTATTTTGTGCAATTTCTGCCTTGTTTACCCCGCAAACATGATAATGCAAGAAAAAACAGGAAATTGTGCCATAAGAGATGACATTCCACAATATTGCACCAGCCACGTGATCTTCATTATTACGCATATCAATTAGCATCTAGACGCGACATGGTGCGAATTTATTTCTTATGCCACTTAACTTTGATTGTGTCATATCGAATCAGGTTATGTCATTTTGCACCGCATTTCATTAGAGTGCGTTGCGTTTGTAGGATCTCATCTCGATATTAGGCTCATCTAGGACAATGGGTAGCCATTTTTTCCTTATAGCGTTTCGTTTGTAGGAGGATAATAATTTGGAGTGGTTTGGCCGCGTATCAATCAATGAAATCCACTTAGCTGGGGCATCACTACATTCCGTTGGAGTAGCTTGGTACTTACAGGCCTGCCGTCGAGAGAATACGTTCCTGACACCTGTCATTGCGACAATTCTATTAGCTAATAAATATCAAATTTGCAAAACACGTATGCAAATGACAGGTGTCAAGAACGCATTCTCTCTTTGGCCGCACCGTAACGTCTTAGATATATCTATTGTTTCATAGTGTTTTTATCTTAGATGGCATTGTTCAGGTTCTTGCTAAGTCCCCTAATCACGTCTTAGTACGATCATCATTGTCGTGAGGTGCATAAAAATCGTCTCTGAATGATAAAGTGGCAATATATACATAAAAGTACAGTCAGGGAAATGAATTGTTAAGCAATCTGACCCTCTATGTCAATTAGCCGTGTAATAATCATTTCATAAGCTGTGATTTGAATATACGCAAAGTTTAAGTTGGTATTCAAACAGAGAGAAATGAATTCACCGAGTTTGGCGATTCTCACAAATTGGCACATTTATAAATAGAAAAAAGCACACAGAAGTCAAGTGAAAATGTGCCAATTCATGCGAATCGTCTATAGAAAAAAGTATATTATTTAAAAGTGTCGATTCGCTCGATTCGGGCGAGTAAATTCATGCTGATAGAAGAGAGAAAGTCCTATCGTAGACTTTGAGAGGAAAAATATGTCTGCATTTCTACCCAACACCTTTAAGTTCCTAGGCGTGATTGCCACTATAGTGTTACCTTATAACCTTAGGTCTTTGACCGCACGTCAGAACTAACAAGTGAATTCTCACGGATGACCTAATGGCATTTGATGAGTTCAGCTAACATGCAGAGAATGTCCTACCTATATGTTTAAACACTTGGTATGAAATTGCTAATAATATTACAATATTTACCAATATTGGTAATATTGGTTACATAAGAATAGATTGTACTTAGTATGGTGCTAGTCCTAGGTGTTGGGCAGTTATGTGATGTAGTAATATTGAGGAAATACAAAAATACTTAAAATACTTCGGTAACAAATAATTTACCAACCAGACAAACCGTGAAAATGATTTGGTTGGGCATAGTTTTAAGGGGCACAAGACCTTTGTAATAACAACTCCCCACTTCCTTTGGCCCATTGGTCTCGTGGTTGCAAGCGCGACTGCTGAACGAGTGGTCCTGGGTTTGATTTTTAGGCAAAGTGTTATTGGATTAGGAATTTCTGAGTAACAGCCCGGAGTTTGGAAGTTAGCAGTGTGGTACCCCCGTGCCTCGGGAAGCACTAGCACAAACACTTCCTCTCTGGTCATATCGGATTGCTAGCCGTGCCATCGATCCATGAGAGTGAGGGAAGAGTGAGTCCACCTAGTCTCCGTTGAGATTAGCTGACATGTCCGAAATACAGAGGCATTTTTAAATAAAATAAATAAATATATAATGTTTAATATGTCTGTCTTCTGTTAGTGAGAATTTACGTATATTCAAGAACTTTACTTAAGCTTAATAAACGAATTTTAATAACACTTTAATCAGTCTTTCGATGCCTATTGCCAGATGTGGCTTGATATTCTAAAATAAAATTTTACGAGATGGCCTGTTGCCCATCGCTTCAAAGTAAACCGCAACCGACTCTTGAAAAACATAAATCATTAAGAATATCTAAAATTTGCATTTGTAACCTTGACCTCCAAATTAACCGTACAGGTAGTTCCCCGGCCATCTCGATAAAAACCGCAAATACTTATTTTACGTAAGGAAAACCGCAAACAAAAGCCATTCTAGATAATATAATAAGTAATGTTTAATATTCTGAGAAAACGCTAGAGCGACGAGCTGAAAATCACAGGAAGAAAATTATGAACTCGAATATCAGTCGATAAAGAAAAATGGAAGGAAATGGAGGAGGCCTCTGGGGCACACAGACCAAGACAGCCCAGTGTCAGTACCTAATAATTATTTTTTATTTTATTTTGCAACTTTATTTTCATTTTACAACTTGTAGGATACGTTTTAAATGGCCTGATATTTTTTTTTTTTTTCATATTCTGAGAGTGGAGAGACACTAGATCGGGTGTCAAATTGCCACACGTAGACGTTACTAACACTGCCTCATGTCTTAACCATAACGATTGGTCGCGCGAATATGCGGTTGTCGCGTTAATTTGATGTTATATGTACATTTGTTTGGAAAACCGGAAGGCGTCCTCTGTCGACGGGACGACGCGTTCCAGTTCGCCGAACAAAATGAACGCGACAGTTGCTTTATTTAGGATAGCCTGATGCTGATTATTGCGGATCCTCGATTGAATGATCTGCTTACGAAACAACACGAGGTTGCCCTACCTCGTTATGTGCTTTGCATTGTGTTTTCAATACTGGCTGTAATCTTTAGAGGTCCATGAGTCTACAAAGGACATTTAAGCTTTACAATGGACTCGATATGTAATATACTGTATAATGTGTTCATCGGATGATAATGTTCGTGACATATCGGAAAACAATTTTCTTCCTTACGCTGCTAAATCGATATCGATATAGTAATAATAATAATTGACAAAAAATAAATAAAAAACTGGCCATATTAAATCTAAATATCTTACTTATTGTTTGTTGTGTCTTATCCTTCCTTGATTTGAACAAGTTCTAATAGTTCAGATAATTGCACCGATTGATTGCAATGGTTGTCAAGGTTTCATTAATATTCTGGATCCTTCTACAGCATAGGTTCTCAACGTTATTTTGCTTAAAGATTTTTATTTTCTAGAGCCCCCCAATTTTGTTTCCTTACCATCTGTCGCGAATTCGAAACAGCTATTGCCACGATTATTTTTAAACCTGTAATATTATATAGTCGTAAGATAGGATATTTAATTTTCTCTGGGTCTTCTACTACCCCCTTGAAAGTCTCAAACACCCACGAGGGGGCAGCCTTGTGAACCTATGTCCAATACTCAATACTTTTATTGCATTCCACATGAATTGCATGAATTGCATTTGCATTTTTGATGCGTTCTACAGTCTCTTACACCAAAAGTTGCGTACTGCTACAATGGGTCCACTGTCTGGCATATTACACAATCGTGCGCACACTTACTGTCTGAAAGCCTATTCATGTTTATCTGTTAACAAGTGATTTGATTAGCTTTTGTTAGCCGATCTAGGTAACAATTTTAACTAGGGATTTGATCAGGCTGTTTGAAACCATTGGTCAGTAAATAGATATCTTCTCCATAGGTACCCACTACGCTACGCTTTGCAACGGGCAACTAGTGTCCACATTTTCACTGCAACGCGGAGTCGTCTATGAATCTCCATCAGAACAGGTTTTCCTTGCTTCGGCCAACCTCGGTCCGCAGTCTGCTTAAAGACTTCCAGGTTACCCAAGGCAACTCATGTCTAGTCATATTTCTGACTGACCGACTCCTTGACAATTGAAATGTGCATGTAAATGGTTTAATTTTAATAAATTCTTTGAGTTTAAGTTTTGAGTTTGAATACTTATCGTTTTCCAAGACTTTATTTAATCCATTCTTTTAAAAAGTCAACAACACCTTTTTGTTTTGGAATAATACTGATTCCTATTAATTTTTGTTTCTCGTTGATCTATTTATAGAATGGGGCTTGTGGCTACATGATAACAGCCACTAGGGTCGATCAAAATCAAATCAAAAGTCATTTATTCAAATTAGGCTGAGAATCAGCACTTTTCGAACGTCAAAATGACAAAAGACAAATCGAAGGGTTAAGCTACACTTGCCGCGGTCGGTTTGTGGATGAATTGAGATGATTAGACCATCCATTACATATCGAGATCGTTACGGGTAGGCGACCCTTCCAAAAGTCTGACAACCTTACCAAGGTGTCATAATCTTGAAAACTGTTTTATATTGAACATGAAAACCTTATTGCACTGGTCTGTTCGAAGTCATGGATAGAAAAAAAAATTAAAAAATTGTCATGTTTCATAATTTTGGATTAAGTATACATTAAAATACTTATAATAATTTAATTATTGTTTATTCTGGTACTTCGTAAGTCAAAACGTGTAGAAGCCGTATTGAAAGCACGCGGAGGCAATATTGAATTAAAAAGTTTCAATTTCGTAAACCCACTTTAAGGTGGTCCTCTCGGTGAGTTAATTATTTTTTGTCAAAATGGCCCCATTTTGATTTTTCCTTCTTTAACCAATTAAATGGATTTTAATTTGTTTCATTATGGTGTATTTTTGATGAGTTATTAAATACAATTGCATGTTGCTTTTCACTTCAAGAAGCTATCTTGCGTCGTTTCGGAAATGTTTCATAAGTTAATGGTTTTTTTTTAATATTGCTAGTCAGTATATTTATGACGACCCACCGTAAAAGCTTCCACAAAAAACAATATACCAAACTATCGCAGAAGATTAAAACTAATAAGTAATAAAACAATAACGACATTTTATACAATTCGCTTTTACTTGATGACCGTATAGCGTGACTTAGTTCAGTTATCGCCACATATAACATGCATAACATTTAAGTAAGCTAAGTGAAATAAATTGGACCTATATGAGGCACATGACGCCGTACGTTTTGAGGTCGAGGCCGAACGTTGATGGTGTCTAAATGCGCTATTAATTAGCCTGAATAAAAATAATAAATTTGTGTTAACAAGTTAATCGTTTATATCAGAATCTGAACTGACAGAATAGTTATAGTATCTTGTTTTAAAGCATGTAGAAAACAGCTCATTCATTTCAATTTGCATCACTGTCAAAATCAAAGTGATCTTTATACTTGTTACAATAAGGATGCAATTTGATCCTTGCCACTATCTTTATTCACGATACATTTAAGGTTGTAGTTGGGTTGCTGCTGTCAGAGGTAAAATAGCTGTTAAAGGTCTGTAGGTTGATGTTAGTTTGTTTGCAGGTCTGTCAGTGTGCTTAGAAACTTTTGCTAATTATACCTTGCAGTATGGTTCACGTACCGAGCAATCGAAGTTTATATGTTTATGTATATGATGTCTTGTTGTGTGGTGCCTACTATGATCCGGTACTATTTTGTGGTCGAAATAAAACTTTTTTATGTATCTATTGAATTACTTGTCTAAGTCACTATTGAAGGTAAGATGCATGCAATTCAAATTAATTGAATAAGAGCTCTCGTTCATACGAAAAGATAGACAGCTTGAGATCAAAAGGATCCTACTGAATTATGTCATAATAATAATAATATCAAAAAGGAGCACATCAATCTTCTGAAAAGGTATCAATCACAATATTAACTTATTCTATTAGAAGGAAAAAAAGAAAAAAATAAATGACTGTACAACAAGAAATCTTTTTTATTTTACAAAATTTACAAACATATTGCGACTAGAGGTAAAAAGATTGGCAGTGTTAGAAATGGTTTCTTAGTTATTTCTTAACATTTAAAAAGTTAACTTAAACTCTAGAACCTCTGGCCGGGTTCGGGCTTGGGGGGGTGAGTCCTGATGTACTCGAGGGCCCTCAGGATGTACTCGGGGATGGGTTCGGGGGCGGGGGGAGTGGGGAGATGAGCACCCTGAAAAAGAACATGATCGTGTTAGCACAATTTTATAGTCAGAATAATAAACAAAAATGACTTAGGACGTAGGAATATCGCAAGCCTCTATATATATCTAGTGTAGTATATCAAAATAGAATACTTAGTACGTAGTACTAATACACCCGCTAAAGACAATTCGATAGCTACGTTAACTGTGAATGAAGTTGTATATGATGATCAATTGGAAATTCGGAAATACTCTATTAGAACAGTCGTCGATCATAAAAACATATTGATAGTGATGTTAATCATGATAAATCTTTATGTCTTAAGAGTGTGAATGAGTTACGTTAACTTGTAGAATTTATTTGTCGAGCTAATAACTTGATTACATCTTCTACATTTTAATAATATCAGTTATTGTCCCGCTACTACAGGACCTCTTCTCAAAAAGTGAAGGAATTAACATGGACAATCACATTTGAAGTGCGTGGCTTTCAAACCAATTTGATCCAGTGATTGTATTTCGCTATTTGAAAAAATCGTCAAATTTTTTCAAATAGTTAATAAATAGTAGTTTTTAAATCTCAAATTGATTTATCCAAATGCAATATAAAATGAGCAAATAAATAATTGAAGTTCTCCGAAAATTACGAATTAAGTTTTTTTTTTAACTCTTAGATATGTTACCTGGGGCTGGTATCCGTTCTCGTCAGCGATGTAGCTGAGAGCAATCACTTCACCACTGGGAGCGGTGTACTGGTTAGAGCCCTGGACGGAAATAGCTGCGTTTTCCTGGATGAAAATGAAAGTATTTAGTATTCGAAAATATGAACAACCAACTAAAAAAAGAAATAAGAGTGGACGAGATCCAAAAAAATATAGATCAAAGATAAAGATTCTTTGAGGTGTATGTATTTTAAATAAAATCAAATCACGTTCCAATGAGCTGATGATAATAATTTAGTATGTTTCCACTATTGCATACAATTTTGACCTTAGACGAAATATCAAGGATCAAGACGAAGAAATATATTAACATATTTTGTACGCAAGATCATCCGCTGTGACTTAAATGTCGTTTGCCTGCCTTGATTCTTTGGGACAATTTATTGTTTTTGGAACTGGTTCTTTCATTTTTATTGTCGTTGATGGTCTGACGTAATAGCTTTTCATTATTTTAAACTTTGGCTATCGATCGATTTGAACTACTGTGCCAGTATGTCAAGTAAATGTTCCAGACGATTCATCCTCTTTAGATATAGATTTAGCTTAGGCTCTTAAAGTACTTTATTTACGTTAAAGAATATCTTTATATACCCACGCCAAAATCATGATCTAGGTAAGGTCAAAATTCTGACTCTGGAACAGAGAACTGTACTTACAGAGCCAGCGTTCTGGAGGACTCCGGATTCCTGGGCGGCGATGCCGTTGCTGGTCTCGTAAGAGTAGCTGAATTGGTCAGGCAAGACGTCAGCCTCCTGCTTGAGGATCTGGGCGTCAGCTTCATCGCGTCGCGCCAAGTGCGAGACATCGGCGGCGACTACGGCCACGACGGCGAGAAGTGCTACGAAGGATTTCTGGAAAACGAAGGAGGATAAGTATTATGTAACCTATTTTTGTTTATTTTTTTGTATTGATTCTTTTTCTTGGCGGCTTTATTTATAAGATTTAGATTAAAGATTAGATTAATTTTACTGAAGGGCAATCACAAAGTTGAAATATAAAGAATTCTTTTCACTTTTTCACATTCTCAAAATTTTATTTTTCTGCCCTTCTAATGTAGGTGGTATCTCGAATTTGTTATCATAATCACAACCACATTTAATGAACGATTGTTCTCAACCGCCAACTTAAGATGAACAAGAATACCACGTGATTGGCCACATGGGTGCCGTTTTCAAATACTAGCCAATGATGCAACTTTATCTTCACTCACCATCTTGTGTGTGTCAAAGTTAACAGACGATGTGTAACTGTGATTATAACATAAACGAGCTGCGGTTTTATACTCGATCCTCTTCCTTCGTATATGGTTCTAAGCAGCGGCATTTGCATTATTTTGCAACAAAGAAGCTCTGGTCTTTGATATATAATTTGTTACTTTACAAGGTGAACGCGATTCGGTGATTTTTCTGTGATCAGACCATATCCGTGTTTGATTTTTTTTCTTTTAGTTATTGATCTTCGGTTGGATTGGAACGTGGTGATCCCCGCTGATTTGATAGGCCTTAGGAAAAAAAAATCAGTAGATCTGCGTATTAACGTTAAAATAAATTAATTAAACATTAAAATAAATAGACTCACATCTTAGCAGAAGCTATTTTTTTTGTTTGATCTTTAAAAAAAATGTTTCTAATGTTCTCACAAATTAACTTTTTTGGAACTGCATATAACTACAAGTTCGATGTAGGTACGGGTAATATTAATTTATAAATACATTTTAATTTTTACTTGTTCATGAGCAAAGGCTCATCTTGCAGACGTGAATGATTTTATTATTATCTTTCAAATATTTTTTCTCAAAAATAACTTAAAAGTTTTTAGGGAAAATAATTACCTCTTTCTAATTAAAAAGTTTTTATTTTGACAACGTAGAATTGAACAAGTCTCTTGATGCGTATCATGCTTACGGTTAGGTAATTTAATATATTTTCATAGTAGTCATTCAAAGGAAATACCTACTTATGTACAGTCACCAAAATATATAAGTAACCAGGGTCGTCGGATATAGTTGAAGTTAAATAAGAAACTGATGGATGTTTTCGAATGAAATTTAATTTGATAAATGAACTGTTTGTTTTCTATTAATTAAATTCAATTTCAATTTTATTCGAAAACATCCATCGGTTTCTTACTAATAAAATAAAAATAAAATATTAAATCTTAATTTCAACTATATCTGACGGCCTGATTACTTGTCTCCTTTGGTGACCGTACATCTCTTTCAAATTATAATTATGTTATAATTACATTAAATTTAGAGCCAGTAAAATGTTCAGCTTATTAGTCAATTCGCATGAATTATTCGTCCGTGACGGACGAATCGTCACTTTTTGATAA
Source organism: Apamea epomidion (assembly GCA_947507525.1). Classification (NCBI taxonomy): domain Eukaryota; kingdom Metazoa; phylum Arthropoda; class Insecta; order Lepidoptera; family Noctuidae; genus Apamea; species Apamea epomidion. The sequence goes on from OX382237.1 coordinate 14,024,570, forward strand.
TACCTACATTTTTTTCCACGGCGACTCGCACAAAGTTAATTTACTTGTGGGGACGACAACTCCAGAATTTTTTATCGGTTATAAAAACAAAATAGCTCAGCTCTGCCATACATTTTGACCGCGTAGGTATTGCACTTTTCTATGAAACAGCTGAGTTTTTTTTAATCGGCGTAAAATTTCAACGCTGTTTCAGAATCATGTACTGAATTCATGGTTACAGTTTGCGCACTGGTTAATTTATCCCGTATTAAGTGTCAGTAAATAAATAAATAAACCTTATTCAAATAAAATAAGGTGATGCATAAGTAATTACTATGTGAAGACACATGTTCACTTTATATGTACTCCAACGATTTAGGTTAATGGCACATACACATACATAAGCCAGTTATTTTACAAGTATCAATAGCAAGGTTAATGCGAATACATTATAAATAGATGGTTACAATCACATACTGAGGGCTCTAACCGTACGGCCACCGTAGGCGCGGGCTTGCGGGCGGCGAGCTATGGGCAGCTCGCCGCCCGGTAAGGACCAGGCCCGGATCGACGGCGCGTTGTGTTCCACGCGCGCCTCAAAGAGCTGTCAGCACGAACTGACGGGGTCCGCTAGGGCCGATGCCGCCGGGGCTGCGGGTTGTTCGAAAGAGATACCGTGGCCCCTGGCACAGGCAACTGAAGGAACACGGGTGGGTTTTAGTCAGTAAAAGTCTGTCACTCCCTTCTGCTCCGCCCAGAGCGGGAGGAGTCATTTGATGATTTCCCACCCAGAAAAAAAAAAAAAAAAAAAAAGGGCTCTAACCCAGGCTTTACTTTGCGTTATTTATTTTCATCACCACTGTTCTCAAAACGGTAAAAGAAAACATCGTGAGGAAACCGGCGTGTCCTAGAACATGTGACATCTACCAACTCGCACTGGGCCTGCGTGGTGGATTACCGCCGACTCCCGCTCACATAGAAGAGGCCTGTGTCCCAGCAGTGGGAACGTTATAGGCTGATTATATTATATTACTTTTACTATGTATGTATCGGCAAGCGTAGTGTGGGACGCCCCCCAGCTAGATGGACGGACGACCTAAAGAAGGTAGCTGGGATGGACTGGATGCGGAAGGCGGAAGATAGGGTGTTGTGGCGCAGCCTAGGAGAGGCCTATGTCCAGCAGTGGACTGCAATAGCTGATTTGATTGATTATTTTTTGAAATGATTTTGTTTTCTATAAACTAGATGTTAATTTGTAAAAGTACAAAAATACCCTGAAATGTACATACAAGTACCTACCTAGGCTATGTTTACTTTCATTTTTTGATCGACCTGTTTCTAAAGAATGGTCCACACATGTCTACCTATCGCCAAGGACGGTTACAGATGGCTTGGCTTGGCGCAGAGGCAGGCAGAGCTTTTCGATTACGTCGAATCGTGATGGGTTCGATTCGCATTTTTTTTTTGCTTTTTTTCCGAATGCAATCAAGTAACTTACTTGATTACTTATTCTTAACCGATAAAAATGAAACAGGAGGCTTCTCAATTTTTTTTTTTTTAACATTCCAATTCGACACATAGCTAATATTTTTGAGAACTTTTGATCCAAATCACAGATTGGATACAAGAAAATGTACAGATTGTGGTAGCTTGATGTGCTCGATCCTATTTCTTATAAGGTTCAAAGAACTCTTTGGACCAACTGAGGTTTGAGTACTAGAAAAGTCAAGAATCGCAAAAAAACTTTACCCATACATTTCGTAGGAAATGAGCCTGCTACTTACTTTTTATGATGATCACTAATAAATAAATAAAATGAAGAAGTCTTTCTCTTCATTTGGCCACCCCTCGGCAAATCCCACAAGTGCTAACTCAATTTTAACAGAGCAAGACAGAGAGAACAGATGGCCGATGGGCCGAAAGGTTCTGGAGTGGCGACGGCGTACCGGAAGACGTAGCGTTGGAAGGCCTCCCACAAGGTAGACCGACAACCTTGTGAAGGTCGCAGGAACCCGTTGGATGCGAGAAGCACAGAACCGGTCGAAGTGGAGGTGCTTGGGGGAGGCCTCTGTCCACCAGTGGACATCTTTCGGCTGAAAAGGTGAGAGAGAGAGGCAGAGAGTATAGACCTCGAAATTACTTTACCACTCCTGATAACAATTTCCTTTCCTTTTACATAACATAGCGCCTGTATTCCACCGAATAATAGTACGCCAGTACCTGACCTGGGAATTGAACCCAGGACCTCATGCTCAGTAGCAGCGCTTGCGACCACTAGACCAACGAAGGCTATTTTTTTCCATATAAAAACTTCACTAAAGTTGAAAATATCTTGCTGTCACATAGGCAAATAGACCTTGTCGTATTATGACGAGCAGTACGAGTAACATTCAACCTTGGAATGTTAAAGCTATTACGAGGTCGACTATACAACGTCGATTAGAATAAGATATACATACATGTATTCACTAATCATAAAGCTAAAGAATTTGTTTGTTTGTTTGAACGCGCTAATCTGTGGAACTATCAGTCGGATTTAAGAATTTTATTTTGCATTTGATAGCCCGATTCTTAAGGAAGGCCATAGGCTATTTAACTTTACGCTATGACCCTTAGGAGCCGAGCAAAAGGAAAAAAAAAATCAGAAAGGACGCTCAGCGAAAACGAAGAAATAGTGCGGGAAGGTGATACGATGCGACGCAGTGGGTCGGGGGAACAAGAAATTTCACGCAGACGAAGTCGCGGGAAAAAGCTTGTTCTTTAATATAAATCAAAACATAGAGATTTCTTTATTACCTATAAGATTAATAACATTGTTGTATACACACAAACATTCTTTAATAAATTCTCTAAATGATGGTGAAAACCGCATCAGAATCCGTTGCGTCGTTTAGAAGAATAACGCAATCACACAGACAGACACGAACAGCGACTTCAATAAAATGTATGATATGTATAGAAGCTGTCTTTAGTGTCTATTAAGCATGCTTAGCAGGTGTACATAATCGATGATGGCAGCGGATGTTACAAGATTCCATTGCTGATAAGTTATGCAGTCGGCTCGTCTGCAAGATCAACGCGTTACATTGGTTTATTGTATAAAATGAAATAAATAACTCAAAACCTCAGACACTGCAACTCATTTTAGCCCTGATTTTTCAATCGACAGATAATTTTATTCAAGGAATAATTTTGAATTTTTGACAGTTCTTTCATACTAAATCTGCCAGACGTCAATTCCACGAATAAGAATTGTCTGTCGATTGAAAAATCAGCCCTTATTGTAATAAATTGACTATATCAACATCATTTGCCATGTTGAGGTCGGCCTCCAGTCTAACTGGATGCAGCTGAATACCAGTATTTTACATGGAGCGAATGCCTATCTGGTCTCCACAACCCACCAAGGTGTTACACGATACCCATTGGTATTTTTTTTATTTTCATAAATTATTTTAGAAGATATTTGTATTCATGTTGTATTCTAATCGATATGACTTTATTCTATCAAAAATAATTACTTATAGTTATGAATAAACTTTTTTTTTTATATACAAAACTAGTTAATTTGGACTATGAACAAAATTTTTACTAATGATAGTTTTCATGTAATGTGTCCAATTCTTCTATGTTCGACAGAGAAATACATTGCTCCTCAAAAAACAAGAAGCGGGAGGGCACTACCTACCTTTACTAGAAGCATTTCGTTGTATTTTCATACCCTTCACCATTTTTTCAGCTTTGGCCGGGCTAATGCAAGAAAGGTCAAATTCTCAGGATACTTACCTACGTAGTAATTACTGCTTAGTTCTTACGTAGTGAGCATAGTTATAAAACACTATCCCTTATTACAAAACAGGGTTTTTCTTTAGAACAATTTAAACACCCGAGCCATTTATTGAATTAAGAACCTAACTGCTATAGACATGCAGTTCTATATACAAAAATGACTCCTTAGTTCGGTGCTAAGTTTTCATTTTAGTATTAAGAACTTTGCCTAAGGGCTGATTTTTCAATCGACTAATAGTTCTTAATCGTGGAATAAAATTGACGTCTGACAGTTTTTGTATGGAAGAACTGTCAAAAATTCAAAATTATTCCTCCGATAAAATTATCTGGGGTTCGAAAAATTTGCTCGAAAGGCTGATTTTTCCAACGCCAGATAAATTTAAATTAAATTTTATTAAATTAAAAATTATCTGTCGATTGACAAAATTAGCCCTAAATTTAAATAAAGTTTGAAATACTGACTCCAAGTGTGCATGAGATGTTTTCGTTCAAAACGGTGAAGGAAAACATCGTGAGGAAACCGGCATGTCTTAGAACCGAAAACCCGAAGACATGTGACATCTACCAACCCGCACTGGGCCCGCGCGGTGGATTTCGGCCCACTCCCTCTCACAGAGAAGGAGGCCTGTGTCCCAACAGTGGGAACAGTATAGGCTGATTATGCATTGAGTGTGCAAGTCGCTCCCTGCCATTTTACCCCTTCATTGTATAAGCATTGGTCACACAGGAGCTGTAGTCCTACCATAGTTCTTGGTAACCAATCCACCATAGCCACCCAAACCCATAGCCCAGATGTTTTGTTTCCATGTTCTGCAATAGTCCTGAATCCACCGGGGGTTGTCCTTTGGGTGTACTTGCAGAGTGTATATAGGGATAATCGTCAATTGGGGTACCAATCTCATCTCATCATCTCATTAAAAGCCTTAGACGCTTTTCCTCTCAGGCCTCTGCGAATAGCTTCGGCCCCTCGGATTACTTCCAAAGGTCTGGGACCCCAGGGATCCGAGATATGTCAAAGACACTTTAAATAATAATAATAACAAGACTGCTGCTGCATCCCCGACTTTTTCAAATGATTAAAGAGTTTTTACCGTTTCAAAATGTTTATAATCTTTTAACATGTATTTTAACATTATGTGTTGTGTGTGAGGTGTGTGTGTGTTTATTTAGAGAGGAGAGGTACAAAATAAAAAAAACAGTATTGAAATATAAGAATGTATTATTGAATTATACATTTTACATTTTTGAAACGGTCATTTATAGATCATTTATCTGCAGTATCCAGCAACCCAACCAGGTTCCTTGTGACAGTAACCGGAACAACAGTTTCCTTGACGGCCATCGGGTTGACAACCGTCGCCATTGTTAATGCAGGCCAAAGCTTGATCTGGTATGAAGATAGCCGCAACGATGAAGATAGCGATTAAGATGAACAGATTGAATTCCATTTTGATTTTTGGAACTTTTCTGAGTCGTTATATACTAAGAAGGATCACTTGTAGTAAGGGAGGCTACTCTCGATATTGTTCTGTGAGTTGATTCCACGTTACGAGTGTATATATACTTTTAAGAAAGAAAAAGAAAAAGAAATGTATGGAACCCTTTTTGTTTTCACAGTCAATAATGATAATTATTCCAAGGTAACCTGTCGTACCCTTCACGCGGTCCGATAGGTTACCTTGGAATAATATTACCAGGACTACTTATTTTTTAGGGTCTCGTAAATGGTGCACTCGGTGCAGGGCTGTATCTTTTGAACCGTAATAGGTAGGCACTTGAAATTTTCACAGTGTGAAATACTATGCCCGCTAAAAAAAAAATTTATAAAAACAAAATAAAGTTAAAACTGAAACGTGGTGAAAGAAACATGTTTTTTTATACTAAAGTAATTGAAAACACATGTAGTATTAAATATTGTACGGTAGTACGGAACCCTTGGTGTGGCCGGTTTTTTGCTTTGCGATGGGGAAAATCGTAGTAAAATTGATATAAAAAATCAAAAATTTATATTTATGTAGGTACAATGTTTTTTGTTTATTCTAATCCAAAAATATCGGAACGAAAATGTCAAAACAGACGCCGGTACCTAATTTTTTTCATAAATTACTTAAATTTAATATTATTTATATTGAATAACTACAATAATAACTCTAATTCGCAAACGTCACAACAATATTGGAAACCTATAGGTAGATTCTTATTAAAAACCAAGAAGAGAAGACGAAGAGTAGGTACCTCCTCTGGCTCCCATGTATCACGGTGCTAAAGTGTACTGTCATACTGACGTGCAGATTGGCCGCGACGCTGTACGGTTCTTTCACAGCAATTTTACCTCTGATTTTGAGTCACTGTCAAAATCACAGTGATCTTTATTCTCATCATAATTAGGTTGCTGTTGGATTGCTGCTACTGACAAGTCTGTCAAAATCACATTGATCTCTATTTTTGTTCCCATATGGTGTCTGTTGGGTAACTGCTGTCAGAGGTAAAATTACTGTGAATGGACTGAACGTCTACTTGTCTCACGGCAACGGTTGCCAGGGCTGTGCCTGGCTGCGCCTAGTTCACCCAACTGTCAGCGTGACTGCACTACTGTTAACACTTGTCAATACTTCAGTCAAGCTTCATTGTAATATTCTTTAAAGTAATTTTTGACATGCTTATTTTATTTTACCTTTAACTTGTATGTTCATAAGATAAAACTGTAAGTAGTTAACCTACGTAATTTTTATGTACAACAATTATGACAGAAGTGACGTGGTGAAACTTGGCGCCAGTCAACCTGCCACATCGCTGGATGCCCTAGTGCGATGCCCGCAATGTCTCCAAGCACACTTTTTTAAGGGTGAACCGGAAACCAACTCTCTTGAAATTACAGCTCCACTATTATGTGCTGCCGTGTGCCCCTTCCAAAGTAGCTGCGCTGGCGGCCTCGACGGCCTGACACCTCAACATCTGAAAGAACTCAGTTGTTCAGGCGCTGGGGAGAATGGTGAGTTTTCAAGGAGCTGACGGCCCTCATTTATATTATGCTCTCCAGCAATGTGAACGAAGCCATCATTGATATTTTGTATGGGGCAAATCTATGTGCCCTGCGCAAGGATATCGGCATTCTTCCTATTGCCGTAGGGTCCACTTACCGTTTTATCGCAGCCAACCCTTACTCTGCTTTCTACAGCGAAACATTGGCAAGCAAATTCCAGCTCCTACAGCTAAGCTTCGGGTATAAAGGGGGCTGTAAGGTTGACATTAAGAATGCTTTAAATTTCAATTTTGTAAACAGGGACAACTAGTTGACAGAAGCGAAAAAGTTTTCTTACTTACTAAAGACAACCTTTAAAATCAGCCGTAGAATGTGAACAGGCTGACTCCTTGGATCAGTAATGTTTAGTTTGGCAATAATTTGAATTATTCAACAAAAAAATTCTAAATTCAATGTTCTTTTTTTAATTTAAATTGTTGATGACGAAAATTTGGTGGAGGATGTGGACACAGTCTTAAAAGTTTTAACTTTTTTTTAATTACAAATTTATGTCCATTGGCCTGGACCAATTTATTTTCTTAAGATAAATTACCATAGCAAAAAATAAAAAAGCACCAAATATAAATATTACGGATTTTCTTCACCTCTTGGGTCCCTAATTTTTGACGAATACTTTCCAACTTTCATTGAGGATAAAATACACCATTTTAAAGATGTCTCGGAAAAACTAAGTATTTAAAGTTTAAAATCATTCGGCCTTCACACTCATTCAATACTGTTGCTTTGGACCATTACATATTGCCTTCACTCTTCCTGTCTATGGAAGCATCCCATTTGGAAAAAATAGACCAAATTATTATGAACACACTAACTTCGACCCTAAATGTGGCCTTGGACGACGGAGCGTGGCAACAAACCACACTTCCCATTCATTACGACCGAATTTGGTCGCATAGTCCTGTCACTTCACACATTACACCTGTCAATCCGGGACTTTGCGACCGAATTTAGTCGTAAAGCGATCGCTATGAATGTCGAGACTGCAGCCCCTGAGCGTTTCGCATCCAGCGGATTCCTGCGGTCCAATAAACCCGCTTCCTCGCTACAATAAATTAATTTCGTACAGATGTCCTTTTTGTTAATGAGTAGGTACTTGATGTTTAAGTGTGTGGTTGGCAGCCCCTGGGTGGTCTCAGCATCCACAAAATTTTAAGCATAAGTTTACCGGCCTTCCTCTTCTAGGTCCACATCATTTCAGCCGAAAAGTCGAGCTTCGGTCCACAGAACCGATAAATTAACCATGAACATTTTATCTTCCTCACTAGTCAAATTTTAGGTAACGTGTTTGACCGATGCGTTAAACGCTTGGAAAATGGCTTGGCCCTACATGGATTTTCCCGACAACACATCCTCCCACCCCACCCTCTGCAGTATCATACATACATGCAGAATACCCTGGTAAACACGTCACCTAATTCTGTTAAGCGAGCCCGTCTGCTGGCTGTGGGAGAATGGGAGTCAGCTTGTGACTTCAGGCGCAGGGCAGGCAGGTCGAAGGCCCCTACCCTCCTTTTACTTCTCTCTTTTTTCAGAGCTATGAAGGACAAATCTTTGTAAAAGAGATCCAGCTTGCTTCTACTATCCAAAAAAAAAAATCGCTCTGATAATGCGTACCTACTGTTACGTGAGTATTTTATTCGGTAGCCACTGACGCCTTCTACAGCAGAAGAATGTGGATTCCCAAAAACAAAATTGGATGCACAGCGGTAGAAATCACGTTTTTTCAAAAGTTGTGGACAAATAATGTTGTCATCATAACCAGAATCAATGGACACGTGTAGGATTTGTTATGGATAATTTAATTTGTTTACTGACTTAATAGGTCCTGGCTTAATAGGTCACATAATTATAAAGTTGTTATTTATTTGTTAACTAGCTTTTGGCCGCAGATTCGCCCGCGTGGACGTCGAAAATTATGCCACGGCAACCGTAGGTACAGGCCAGCACAACAAGCTACTACAATCTGTCAAATTTCTTTAATAGATTTTCAACTTTATCGCTAAAGCATTAAGGTTCAAGGTTGATTGGGAAAACTTGACAGTTTCGGATAGTTTGACCTGCTGGCGTCTGTACTACCGGGATAAGAAGTCATCATCATAATCCGTCCAGCCTTTCCTAACTTTTTTTTTTCTTTTTCTTTTAAAAAAACATTTCCCTACACTAGGAATTTCTCCTGTATCGTGGGTGCGTTTACAAACATTTAAACTCACATACTCAAACAGCCAGACCCGGAACAACTACTTGTAGGTCATACAAATATTTGTTACGTGCGGGAATCGAACCCGCGACACGCAGCGCAGCAGGCAATCGCTTGACCACTGCGCCAACCGTGCCGCCTTTTCCTAACTATGTTGGGGTCGGCTTCAAGTCTAACCGGATGCAGTTGAATACCAGTAAAAAGAAGTATATACGTCTATGTCCTAAACCAGAAGGCCAAATCTCGTAATTTGAAACGTTCAAATTCTAGTCGCAGTCTCATTTCGGCGACAAACAAATGTCAAAAACTTGACAATAAGTAGGGAAATTAGAAGTATTTTGTGACAGATTGAGACTGAGATCAAACTGTGAACAGTCTTAAAACTACGAGAATTGCCCCTCTGATCATAGTCTACCTCTCTATGGACCAATTTCTTCGTAGTAGTAAAGGCGTGAAAAGGTGACAGACAAACATACAGAGCTATAATACTTTCGAATTTGTAATAATGGAAGTATAGATTGACGCTTGTGCCTAGATTCCTATAGATTATGTCAATATATATAATATTATTACATCACGAATGCGAATAACGAAACGATAATAATAATAAAAATATTTTTAGGTATTGTTAGATTTCTTCAGCTCAAACGAAATTGAGGTCTTTTGGCATCAATCGCTTCCGCATTTTAGAGAAGCTGAAAATTCTCTGTTTCTTGTTCTTTTAATATATTGAAATAATTGTAGATTTTATTAATCGTCCTCTTGGCCAAATTTCGGTCATGGCAGCCAATCTCAGCAGAGGCTAGCGATCGAGTATTATAGTGAACAAGTACACACAACTGCCGGTGAGTTCGATGGGACGGGAATCTAACACGACTGGAGAGAGATCAGGAGCGGGACCAACGGCTACACGTGCTTTCCGAGCCACGGTGGATTAACACCTGTAACTTCCAAACTCCAGGCTGCAACTGAAGAATTCCGAATGAAAAAATCCAATAACGCTTTTATCCAAACTGGAAATCGAACTCCTGGGTTCCTTCCCTACGGTCTCGTGGTCGCAAGCAGGACTGCTTTCTGCTAGCGCCCACGAGACCAACAGGGCAAGTGCAAGCCAATGTTATTAAATGTCAGCAATGCACTCAAAAACGAGGATTCTTCACGTGACCGACAGCTTCGCTAAATACGAACGTACTTGACATTAACAAAGAGCAGGTTTTAATCCTGACATTTCAAGATGTAAATAAAGTAAAACATAACATGGAACTTTTTGCTTTTTCATTCATAGTATTTTTAGCATGTAAAAATCATCGTACCTACTATGTTTGCATTCCTTTTGTTAAATAAATAAAATAAAAAATTGTTTAATTCAAGTAACAAGACTCGTATACAAACAGATACATAAAATGATACAGACAGGATAACAAGCACAGACAAAAACGAACACTCACAAGGTAGCAATATGTCTGCTGCAGCATTGCCAGATATAAGGGCAATTCAGTCTGTTGGCGATTATCGCCAGGAATCGAACCAGTTTTTTTGTTGCTATTTAGATGGTTGATGATGATGACAATTTGGCTAAGTAATAACAGCCGCACGGGTCGATCGATCAGGTTAAGCTACACTTACCGCGTTGGTCTGTAGATGGGTGACCATCTTTACATACCTAGACCCCTCCGTGCCTCGGAAAGCACGTTAAGCCGTTGATCCCGGCTGTTATTCGTGGATCGTGGATCGTGGTCGTTACGGGTCGTCAGATACCCGAAAGTGTGACAACCAGTCTTACCAAGGGGTATCGTATTACCCAGTAACTAGGTTGTGGAGGTCAGATAGGCAGTCGCTCTATGTAAAATACTCGTACTCAGCTGCATCCGGTTAGACTGGAAGCCGGCCAGGCTGTCCAAGGAAGCCATACCATCATTAGATGGCAAGCTAACCAAAAGATTACTACGACTGGACAGGAAAGGCCTGCGCCTGGTGACGGGGACCATCATGGGACACTGCTCACTGAACAAATACTTCCATACGATAGGCATAACGGACAGCCCCCTGTGCAGAGCTTGCATGGAGGCTGATGAAACCGTCGCGCATGTGCTCTTTGAGTGAACAGGCGTCACCCAGATTAGATCAGAAACCCTCGGCAGACCCAGATCCTACACAGATGTTCTCGACAGACCAGGAGACCTAATAAGCTTCTGGAGGGAGGTGGGCTGGTTGGAATAACCACCGACGGCCGCCATGGCCCACGCACAATGGTCCACCTGAAGGACTAAGTGCGGAAACCATACCCGTAACATAGAACATAGACTGGAAGCCGATCTTAACAAAGTAAGTTGGGAACAGGCTAGGCAGATGATGATTTAGGTGGTTGCTGGTAGCCCGCGAAATTCAAATTTAGCCTCAAATATAATGATTTCATGAAATAGTCATTTATTAAGGTAATATGAACTTAGAGACCGTACTGATGATTCTTAGGACTATAATTCTATTTAAAAAAAATGTTACGGCCGCGAATCATATTTAGATCGAAATACAACCAGGATAGTGACGTGCAAAATGAAAAAAAAAGGAACAAAAAAAAAAAAAAATTGCGGGCTACCCTGAAGCTTTCGCCTTAAAATCAGGAGACTTTCATTTCAGAATTAGGCTTCAGCCACACTATACAACACGTCCAGCTGTTTCTTTTATCAAAATCCTAAAAAAACAACAACAACAACACAATTGTTATTTAACCTTAGACATGAAGATGCTTCAACAATAATAGACAGATCATTAACACTTTTTGTAATGTTCAATGTATCGGAAGCTTGGCCCTGACTTATAGTTACGAGTATAACAAGTCATTATGTATTTCAAGTTCAAGCCGATTTTTTTATGTAAGTAATACTATTTATATTTTATGGGAGTTTTATACGAACGTTTTTATACACTATGGCTTCATAATCGCAGGATGGTAAACCTACTTTTTGAGATGATTGAACTCATTTTAAGAGTATTTTGTTTTCAACTGGTACGGAGCCCGGATGATGGGTACCTATTACATGGGACATAAACATAACTGGCGAAATGTGAGTGTAGTAGGTACACCTGTGCCTTACCCTTCAGGGTATACAGGCATGTTTTTATGTGTTGTTTTATTTATTCATTTAAACTTCTCGCACACAATAAGGTACAAGTGCGGACTCATATATAGCCTTAGGCATTCTCTACCAGTCAAGAAAGGGTGGTACAGAGATAAGATGGCAGGGAAGTAAATAATAATAAAAAAATATTGAATGTTGTTATCAACTAACTATTTAGTTGAAGGGCCCTATCAAAATCAAAATATTTTATTTCACATAAACCAACATGGGCACCTAAAAACGTCAGAAGCTAGGTGCACGGTTCCAATTGGTCGTTTCCTATGGAGAAGATCCTGCAAGAAACTCCACGGTTACTCTTTTAGAAATAATTGGCTTATATAATGTTTTCAAACTACAGTAGGTATGGGAGGACAGCGTAGGCCTGTCAACAAGTAACAGGGTATTTGATAAAATAAAAAATGGTCTACTACACCACCCAAAAAAAAAAAAAAAAAGGCTTACAAAATATAGAAGAATCTGTCAAAAGGATAGATAAAATTATAAAAACCTATTAAAATCAAGTGACATGATTGCCATTACAACCACTAATAAAGAGTTGAAATGCTAATTTCGACTTAATTGTTCAACAGCGTCTTCCTGTCCAATAATAGCAAGCCGAATTCTGGCCAGACTCGACTTAGATTGCCATCGACACAATTAGACGAATAGCTGGAGAAACGATCGCCAAACCTTTTGCCAAGTACTAAGCATGGATGGTGACGTAGGCAATCGTTCAGACACGACTGCTAAGCGTCTGGTCCTGGGTTCAATGCCCAGGGCGGGTATCGTTATTGGGCTTGGTCAAAAGAAGGTTCTCAGCAGCAGGCTGAAGTCTCGTTTTGAGTATGTCTAATGGCAATAGCATAAGCATAATCAGCCTATAGCATTCCCTCTGCTGGGGCACAGGTCTCCTTTCTGTGGGAAGGGAGCCGGCTGAAATCCACCAAGCGGGCCCAGTGCGGGTTGGTGGATGTCACATATCTTCGAACTTTTGGTTCTAGGACATTCCGCTTTCCTCATGATATTCTTTTACTGTTAAATGAAGGACAGAATAACAATAGCAATACGCTCGCTCCATATTTAGAACTCCAACAAAACTAGCAAAGTATTGTTCAGATACCTTTGCCCCTATATGGGTGGCTATATGGGTATAAAGGTGTTAAGATATGCCAAATAAACGTCAACTTTTGATAGCACATTTACGCGTTGAATCGTAGGCTTCCGCAGCAAACTGGCGCTAAAGTAGGCTGGGTATGCGGACTTCCGCACAGAATAGTATGCCCTAGTTCATATGAAGTATACAGGAGCGATACGTGTGAATTCTTCCGTAACAATGCGACTAGTTGCGGCACAATGTACAGACGCCACAGCACATCAAGCCAAGCCAAGACATTCAACTTTATCGCTAAAGCATTAGGTTCAAGGTTGATTGGGAAAATTTGACAGTTTCGGGTAGGTTGACCTCCTGGCGTCTGTACGTTACCTCAACGTTGCTATAGTTTATACCTAATTTAGTCTACTTATAGTAGGTACTAAAACAGTTTATGTATCTTCATGCTATGAAGTTATTTTCTTGTCTCTAGTGTTTATAAACAAAGAAATTCTTCTGATGAAATTAAAAATCCTGATTCGTTGGAATTTTTCGTCGATTACTAAAAAAATATTTGCTGTTCCATACATTTTAACTGCGTGTACTGCATGTACCGAATCCATGGTAACAGGTTGCGCGTCGATGAGCCACCCTGTATAACATAACATTGCGCACATATTCCTCGAAGGGATGGTTAGAAGAGATGTACCTATAATAAATCCTTTAGAATCATGTGCTGAATTTATGGTTACAGTTTGCGCGTCGATGTCCCTGCCCTTGTATTATCATAATCAGCATATAATGTTCCGACTGCTGGGACACAGGCCTCCTCTCGGTGAGAGGGAATGGGCCATAATCCACCACGCGGACCCAGTGCGGGTTGGTAGATGTCACATGTCTTCGAAGTTTTGGTTCTAGGACATGTCGGTTTACTCACTATGTTTTCCTTCACCTTTTTGGGAGCAGTGGTGATGAAATTAAATACACAAAGTGCCTGCCTGGGTTCGAACTCAAGACCTAGAACTCGTAAGGCTAGGCCGATACAACTTGGCCAACGCTGCTCTGCCCTTGTATTATACTAAACTGAAAATTGCAACGTGTCGTCTTGTAGTTGGCATTCATCTAACAGTAGATGTCTTCCTCCAAATTCCACAATCTTATTTTACCTAACATGATCAACATTCTGTACGACGCATTAACCTAAGTTCACTGAATTATTAAGCTAAGTGCTAAATGCTAGTATTACCAATCGTTAGATGAACTTTGCAAATATCGGGTCCAAATTACAAATACGTAGAGTTTATGTACAGACGCCAGAACATAAAGCTACTACAATCTGTCAAATTTCTTTAATAGATTTTCAACTTTATCTCTAAAGCATTAAGGTTCGAGGTTGATTGGGAAAACTTGACAGTTTCGGGTAGCTTAACCTGCTGGCGTCTGTAAATAGTTTTAATTTATATTACGGTCACGTAATTTATATGCATTCCTCGAGTGAGTGCAAATAAAATAATTATAAACTGATCTTACCTCATTAAACAAATACCTAATACCTTACCTGGTGCTGTTTGTAGAAACCAAATGTTCTGGTTAGTTACCTCATTCGATAGGTAGAATGCTAAATGTATATTATTCGTTTTATTTATTTTATGGCGATAAAAATGTATACACCGACTTGATAAACTTCTAATACTAAATGAACTAACTAATTATTAGAATAAAAATTTAATATCCTAACCTAACTAAAACTAGTAACAAAATAAAATATGGCGTCGAAAAATTCCTCCTCCTGGATGTATACCTTATTCTTTCGTGGAGCCACGCTTTTGTAGATGCACCTGCAGCTCCCTTCGTTGATGGCCAGCACTAGTTCATATCTTAGCTTTGTATAAATGATGTCATCACAACTGCTATCAAAACCGAGCAACCCGGCAAACCCCTAAAGAGGAAACCGGCATGTTCTAGGGCCAAACATTCGAAGACATTTGAGATCTAGCAACTAGCACTGGGCCCGCGTAGTGAATTATGGCCCGGTCTCTCTCACCGAAAGGAGGCCTGTGGCCCAGAAGTAGGAACATTATAGGCTGATTCTTTTTTGTTTTTATTTTACTACGAGTAGTTCATAATAATATAAACACACATGGCTGAAGAGTCAATCAGGTTGGACTTGTTCTTAACAAGCTTCAGTAATTTTTGTATTTGCTAATCATGTCTATAGACGCATGCGCGTCATTCACGTCTTTATTTAATTATATCGTTTATGTTTTAATAAGTTTAGAAACATTTACATAGAATTTGACCCGTAACCCATTCAAGGTAATTTGGTAACACGTGTATCATCATTGGATATACCATGTTTGTTATTCCAATGGATTTAGAAGAAGTCTCAGATGCTTTACCAACAGCATCGTCCTGTAGACTGGTAACTTGAGTTTGTATTAATTTGACATTCTTACTGTAATTCCTTTACTTTGTGTAAATTATTTCATCACCACTGCTCTCAAAACGGTGAAGGAAAACATCGTGAGGAAACCGGCATGTCCTAGAACCAAAAGGCCCGCGTGGTGGATTATGGCCCACTCCCTCACAGATAGGAGGCCTGCGTCCCAGCAGTGGGAACATTATAGGCTGATTATGTTGTACTGTAATGCAAACGATTTTATATT
Organism: Apamea epomidion; assembly: GCA_947507525.1. Classification (NCBI taxonomy): domain Eukaryota; kingdom Metazoa; phylum Arthropoda; class Insecta; order Lepidoptera; family Noctuidae; genus Apamea; species Apamea epomidion. Next base: position 14,040,453 of record OX382237.1, read on the forward strand.
AAAGAGGACAAAAATATATACATTGGATAAACTTCTTATACTAATTTAACTAACAAACTATTAAAATAAAAATATAATATTAATAGTTGTTCCGGGTCTGGCTGTTTGTGTATGTGAGTTTAAATGTTTGTAAACGCACCCACGATACAGGAGTAATTCCTAGTGTGGGGCAACGTTTTAAAAAAAATAAAAAAATAACCCAACCTCACTAAAACCATTAACTGACTAAAATATGCGTCGAAAAATTCCTCCGCAACGCAGTCGATTATTTGACATTTATTTGTATTTTGTATTATTATTTATAACACAAGATATTATAATTATTATGAATTAAAATTATAATATATTTTAAAGTGTACATTTAATATGATTTGCTTGCCCATATGATGGCAGAACATGGAGGAATATTATTAAAAAAACATCGTTGTACTAAGTAATGAGTACTTAGTTTAAAGATGTTTTTTTTAGCAAACTAATAGGCAAATGATTCGATTTAATTTAAAATTCTAAAAATAGCGTCCTTATCACTTTCACCAATGTGTTATGCGTGGTGGTTATTGTCAAGTTCATCAGTATAGTGATTTGTGAAAGTACCAAATTATGCTTTTTCAGGGCACATTATTTACTTATAATAAGCAATAAGCTAGATACTATACAGGATGGTAGGAATATCGACGCACGACCTGTTACCATGGATTAAGCACATGATTCAGATCCCTCTTGCATAGAAATTTTTCGTATTAATAACCGATGATTTATTATGTGGCAATATCACTTGATATAGTTTGCTCCTCTTGGTATCGATCCTCTACTCATAAGTAACGTGTCACAAACTCAAATCACAATGCGTAGCCGAAATATCAGCGCTAGTTTTTCAATGGTAGTTCTTGCACGGTGCGACCTACTAATAACTAGTTTGTGATTGATTGAATCGTGTACGATTCGCTATTTATTTACTTATTTTAAGATCTTTGGAAGACTTACAGCTATACAAAAAAAATAAAAATTTGTTACTGCTACAGCTGTAAGCCCATTATCTACAAGTTTTCACGTGGAACTACAATATTATTTAAATGTCTCATCATAATGATTGAAATGTTTGTATATTTTCGATTGTTCGCAGAACAGATGGCCGAAAGGTTCTAAAGTGGCGACACCGCGTACCGAAAGACGGGGAGGCGTCCCACAAGGTGGACCGATGACCTGGTGAAGGCAGGAATCCGTTGGATGCGGGAAGCACAGAACTGGTCGATGTGGCGATGCTTGGGGGAGGCCTATGTCCAGTAGTGGATGTTTTTCACAAATAAATTATTTTTTTATTCTTTTACTATAAAAACAACAGAAAATTCTAGTGGAATAAATCTAGTGTTTTGAAATAAGTGCTGTGATATTTTGGCTACTCATTTGAGTTTGTAGATTGTTACTTTTGAGTAGCAACGTGAACGATCGGCCTTAATATAAATTCTTCTGTCAACACCAAACATGTTTCCCAAAAGAAGATAAAAACGTTCTACCTATCAGATCGTTTCGTAAAACCCAAAGTGCAAAGTTGAGGTAGTTTCATGTCCACGAAAGCGAGTTTGTCATCATGAATAATCAACTTTGGGTTGTCAAGAATGTTTCATAACTATCCGTGTATCAATGCTTGTTGTTTCTTGTTTTTCAAGGAGATTTTTATTTGTGTTCAAAAATCTTTGTGTTTCGTGTTCAGTTTCACTTTTATTCCAATTTGGGCTGTTTCTAAGTTGAACATAAATTATTATTAGAATCCTTATCCTCGCATCGCGGACGTAAAAAGCATATGCTGTGCGAAACGACCTTAGCGACGATCTTCGTGAGGATATAATGGATGGATGAGGGAACTGAAGATTGACAAACGGCGACCTATGTTCAGCAGTAGACTGCTAAGGCGATGATACAAAAAAAATCAACACAAATACTCAAACAAAAATACTATATTGACTACAAAATGGCAGTAGAGGTTGTACTAGCTTCAAGCTTGGTCGGTCGGTTGGTTGACTTGTTCTTCTTAACCGTAGGCGGGTCTGGGTGGGCCAGCAGCAGCAGCTGCTGGGGGGTGAGCAGCGATGTAGGCCAGGCTGCGGGCGATCGCTTCTGGGATGGGGGGTCCCACGGGGAGATGGCTTCCCTGAAAAATGAAGAAGGAAATACTTAGAAGAGACAAATATATAATATAATAAAATAAAATAAATAGATGGATAGGGGTGATTGATAATAGTGTTGGCTTGTCAGGTTTAATAGCAGGCGACGAGAGAACTCTTCTATCCTAAGAGAGACACGCTCTTCTCAAATAAGTCACTTTTGTACATTTTGCATGAACCATCGTACACAACAGGTGGGCCGCACCGGGCTTTTTGCATTGGAATGCGATGCGGACCGATGCGGTTGCACTTTATGCCTTATAGAATCCTCTAACCTGTGACAGTAAAATAATTCTTCTTTCTTTCTTACCTGGGGCTGGAATCCGTTCTCGTCAGCGGAGTATGACACCTCGATGGCCTGACCGTCGGGAGCGGTGTACCTGTATCCACCATTGACTGCCAGGGATGGGTTATCCTAGAAAATGGAGAAAACATCGGTGAATAGAGTAAAATATAATTATTTGTCTAAAGGCACGTTCAGAGGTGCATGGCCACAGGCCTCATTTGTAAGGCCAAGAGTGGAATTAATAGAGGACAAGGAATCAAATATATCTTCTTTTTATAATAATTATGCATATAGAATCTTTTACCTGTGGACCTATTCGAGATTAAATTAATTCTATGTTCTTGAAGTTTCTAGTCGATCTATTGACATAATCTAATCAATTAAATATATTATGCGGAACCGAAATTAAAAAAATAATTTATCACACCCTTCCTTGTTAAATTGAGACTTTGTATAGAACAGAACAGACACTAGGTTAATATTGAATCCCACCATACTGTCATTTACGATCACACGTGGTTCGAACGTGTTACAAAACTAGTTTCCATCAATTTATTTGCGGCGACAAGGTCTCTTAAAGCTTTTATTTAACGATCAATATAATTTGAATATATTCTCAGTATTCCATGCATTAATTTAACATATAGTTAACATATATTTGGGCCTTGACATAACATCAAATGGTGATTTTGTCTAGACGGTCATCATTGGTTCAGTGGTGATGTTAGAAACCCTTCACCTGCAAGGTTGAGGCAATGAACTTCTGCAGTATTTATGAATTATTGTTTCTAATTCGCTTTGCCCCCGTCATTGGCATTAGTGTTAATGATTTTGTTACAATTTACGTCTTGATTTGTTCTGGCTGTAACGACTAGCGTGTTGTGACAGGTATTATTTGTTGCTTCGGATTTATATTGTTAAAATTTACAAGACTTTATAATAATCGAATTACTTTCGACGAAGTGACAATTAAGAACTTTTCAATATTTAAAAGGACACTAATGATAAATATCATGTAACTAAAAATATTTAAGCCAAACAAGGTCTTGGGAATCTTTTAAACTTTATTTACACTGAACGTGACGAGTTGATCAACGACCAATTAAAATGTAAGTATGGTCGAGCAAGTCACAGTTAATTTAATTTTTATTTATGTCTTTTCACACCCATTTTTAGTTATTAACTACATTCCGATTATTTGATACTATTAAACATTAAGTAAGATCTGTGGAGTATTCATAGTGTGTTTAACACCTATTAAAAACGTCAGTAAAGTGGCGCCTGCGCTCAAGATCTCACCAAACAGTCGAATTAATTATAGCTGCGCAAGCTTTTGCGATGAGACGTGAACTTTGAATTCCTGCACTTTAGACTGTTTTTGGGTAAGATCAGTAGTAGATTAACAACAAGACATTTCTTTTATTTTTTAGTTTTTTCTTTTTTTATAGATGAAAATTGGGAACTCACACTGGCACTGGCATCGTCCAATTTAGTTTGTTAACTTTGTAAAACACAATTTATGGCATGATTGATATTAGCACTGGCATCATTTTAGGAGTATGTTGCTCTAATTTTGTATCAATTTCATGGTTTTTTTTTTTGCATCCAGCACGAGTATCATTGCTGTTATCTATGTCTATACTTCCAGACATGGTTCTAATTTGTATTCTGCCAGAGCTTAACTATTTTTTATACCACCACTAACAACTGAACGATTTTTCTTTTGCATCTATATTGTTTTAGCCCTAAACTCGTAAAACCATTATGTTCGAAATGCATTTTGGAATAACAAAATTTTACATATTTTAGTAGTCACAATCCATTTAGCTTTACATAAATAATGCAGTGGTGTCAAATAGAAATAAATGCATCTCAATTTAGGTGTACAAGTTGTATTCTTACAGTCTAAACTATTAACCCATTTTACCAAATCAGAAGTTGAATGTCTCTTGAAAAACATCGAGTTTTTGGTTCACAAGTCACTACACAGACAACTCAACATGGCGGACGCTACACGTCAAGATGTGAAGTACTTATCATGATTCCGTATTCTTCTTTTTAAGTTTTTTCTCTTGTTTAAGTAAGATTGTTTTAAGATTAACAAAAATATCTTACCGAGTTCGGGTTATTCACGACACCCTGAGCTTGGGCGGAGATTCCATTGCCGGTCTCATACACGTACTGGAAGGCTCCTTCGGGGGTAAGGTCGTACTCGGACCTAACCACCGGCGCGCTGGCGTCATCGCCGGCGCTTGCGCACGCGACTGCCACAGCGAGAACTACTAGAAATTTCTGGAAAAGGGTTTATAATGTTTAGATGTTTGAAGGAGTTAAAGTGGAATTGACAAGAAGATCATATCTAATATGCGTCATAATGGAGTTCCTAAAGAGGTCAGTGGCTATCACTGAGTACATAGCATTTTCATTATTTTAGCAATTTATTTGCAATAGACAAAAAGCTGAACTAGATAAATTAACTTTACTTTTAATTTGTAGGACTTGGCAAATAAACAAAAGAAAATTGAATTAGAACTGCAACACGGATGTTACATGACAGAAATAAAAGATCACAAAGGTTAATTGTTAAAGAAAACAAAACAAAACTGATTAAAATTTAACAAAACAAACAAAGAAGTAACTTTTTAACACCTGCAATTTGTTGCCACCTAATAGTGAACAAAAAAACCAATGCTTACCATTTTGTTATTGGGATGTCAACTTCTTGTTTCAATCTGATTGAGCTATTCCAAAACGGTCTTTATATACCAAACGTCCAGAATTTAAATGAGGTTTTATCACTTTTTTTTGTACAGCCATTGGTCAAAGATAAAAATGTCATGCAGATTATGCGGAGATGCGACTTAAAAATGTATAATTATATTTTATTTGATCAAGGCTGCGCGGACGCTGAATATTGATTAACCGGTGATCTATTTTACGTTTTAAGAGCAAGTTTTAAATACGCCAAAACCTGTAAAAATGGAAAATGACAAAAAAACTGCGCTGGGTAATTAGAGAAGTTCATTGAGTCTCTGGAAAGATGGATGGATTGTGTGAGGAATAATATGAAAGAAAAGGGAGTGAATGATAGCGTGACGGTTTATGGGGGAGATTGAAAGAAGAAAACGTGTTGCGCCGACCTTAAGTAATATGAGACAAGAGAAAAAAGATGTGACAAAAGCATTTTGCATCGCCAAAAATGAATCGGTCACAAACAAATCATGGTAAACCAACCAACTCATATTCAGTGACTGCAACACGAATTAAAATTCAATTATTCAATTCAAATTATAATTGTACCTTAGCTTTAAGCCATTGTAACACCTCTACAACATTATGGAATGCAAATAAATATATGAATATGACTTAGGGCTAATTTTTCAATCGACAGATAATTTTTATTCTTGGAATAAAATAGACGTCTGACAGTTTTTGTATATACCGTAAAAATTCAATATTATTCCTTTGATAAAATTATATGGGGTTGGAAAAATCAGCCCTGAGTCACTGAATATGAGTTGCTTGGATTAGGTACCATAATTTGTTTGTGACCGATTCATTTTAGCGATGCAAAATGCTTTCGTCTGGCCCCTCATGCGTCTATACCATTCAATAGACAAAACCGGGATGGACTTATCCAAGTTGCTAAAAATTATAAAACGACTTCATCGTTCCATTATTTTCCTCAAAATGAATCTTTACAAAAGTATTTATTAGTTAACAACAAATCAATAGTAAAATTAATTAGAAAATTATGCATAAAACTGCTAGAATCGCATTAGCTTATGTAGGGAAAAAAGAATGAAAAACATAATTAATTATACTCATTTGGATGAAAATAAATCGTTATCTCGCCTCTGTATTGGAGTTGTTAGTAGGTAGAATAAAGACATAATACAATGGCGCCGAATCCCTTGTTCACAAACTAAACTAAGTTTAAGTTCTGTGCATATTTTTCTTTCTATTCATTAAGAAAAGGACAGAAGATAAATATTAGTTTAGTCCTGTCATATTAGTCAGCGCCTGCCGTATTTTGAGTAGCCATGTTTTTAATTACTCTAAACTATCTATGGAGTTTCTTAATTTGACAGGACGAAACCAATATTTTATCTTCTGTCCTTTTCTTAATGAAATAGAAAGAAAAAGATGCACTGAACTTAAATTTACTTTAGTTTGTGAACAAGGGAAACGGCGCCAATATCTTTCTAACTATTGAAATTTGAACAGGACAACGTCTGTCAGGTCAGCCAGTGGGAAATATCTAATAACTTACATAACATCGCACCTGTATTCCCGACGAGGTAGGCAGGGAGGTACACATTTGCGGTTTGCCTATAGTCTGTACCTACACCCACATTTCTTCAGTTTTCCATTTATATTTCCCAGCAACCCTGCAACGCTATTCTTTTTCTAATCCAAAATTAATTATATTCTGAATATAATGTGTTATTTTTTTACACTTGGCATACATCCATATACTCTTTTACTAGCAGCGCCCCGCGGTTTCAGCCGCATAAGTGTCGATACCGTGGGAATATCGGTATAAAAGTATCCATTGTGTTATTCTAATGTAAAAGCAATATTACTGTAAAGTTTCACCAAAATCCATTCAGTCGTTTTTGCGTGAAAGAGTAACAAACCTCCCTCCATCCATCCATCCTCACAAACTTTCGCATTTATAATATTAGTAGGGCTAGCAGCGCGCCGCGGTTTCACCCGCGTAAGTTTCAATCCCGTGGGACTATCGGGATAAAAAGAAGTTTTTAACTGGATGCAGCTGAATACTAGTATTTTCCATGGAGCGACTGTCTATCTAACCTCCACAACCCAGAAACCGGGTAATACGACATCCCTTGGTAAGACTGTTTGTCAGACTTTCGGGCTTCTGACGACCCGTAACGACTGTCAAAGATCCACGAATGACAAAGGACCAACGACTTAACGTGCTTTCCGAGGTACGGAGGGGCATGTAAAGATGGTTACCCATCCACGGATCAGGCGTAGCTTAATCGTTCCGTGCGGCTGTTATTCCTCCCATCACGCCCCCAGACGTAATAACAATAAAACGTCCATTGTGTCTCGTTCAGTATCCTTCATTCAATGGGTTAATAATATCAGTTATTACTGATAGCTCATATTATTAACGCTTGTGATATTTACTTAAATTTATGCTACACGAGTAGGAAAACATTGGTTGGTCTGCTTGTCATTCAAGGTTATACATACCCGTCATCTACATATCTAGCCGACGTTTGCACGGGCATAAAATTTACGCGGCGGGATTTTATCGTGCACTGGATCTTTAACTCTCGGTGTTGAGCTGAGCATTGAGAATCCAACAGAGCGCGTCCAAGCGCGTCAAAAAACTATACTGTTGGATTTTCAACTCTCGGCGCCTAGCAGTGTGTTGAAAATCCAGTGCATGAAAAAATCGCGACGCGATATTTTTGCGTCCGTGCGAACGTTGACTCAGTGTTATTTTTCTTCACACACAGTTCACACACACACACGTAGTTGCCAGGTGCAGTCTCTGAGATAGTAACATAACACCTATAAACTTAATATGTCATATCATTAGCACACATATTCAATACTAGCTGCGCCTCGCGGTTTCACCCGCATAAGCTTCTATCCCGTGGAAATATCGGAATAAAAAGTACCCTATATGTTAATTCTGGCTATAAACCATCTGTGTGCCAAATTTCATCCGCTCAGTAGTTTTTGCGTGAAAGAGTAACAAACATCCATCTATTCATCCATCCATCCATCCATACAAACTTTCGCATTTATAATATTAGTAGGATTCGAAGACAATCATAAAGTGATGACATAACATATGACATAGTGGATATCTATTTGTTTATAATTAACTAGCTTTTGCCTGCGACTTCGTCCGCGTGATATTTCTTGTGCCTCGACCCATCGCATCGTGTCGCATCGCCTCCCCGCGCTATCACTTTGTTTTCACTGCGTTCTTCCTGGCTTGTTTTCATTTTGCTCGACTACTAAAAGTCCTAGCATGATGTTAAATATATCTATCGGCCTATAGCCTTCCTCAAAAATTGAGCTATCAAATGCAAAAAGATTTTTTTTATCCGACTGGTAGTTCCAGAGATTAGCGTGTACAAACAAACTCTTCAGTTTTATTATTAGTACAGACAGCTAGCATAGCATGTTCTTTTCCTAGTTTATTTTTTATATGACGCATTGGAAACTCCTAGTTCAAATAAAACGCAACCAAATTATTTTATAAACCAGAACACTTCCATGCTGCTGCATAAAGCTGAACTTTATTATTGTATTAGTATAGATAAGATAGACGGTTTTGGCAGATTGAAAAATGGAAAAGCTGATCTAACTAGCCTGAATTGTGTGGAAAAGGGAAAGGGAGTTTGCTCTCCTCTCTCTTTTTCACACAATTCTGTCAACTTAGAATAATAATAAAAAAATATAAAGAAAGCCACATACACACCTAACTATGAAAATAATAACCTATTTTAAACATTTGCTTCCATTACTTTTAGATCAGCTACAACCTAAATCAGTTTGTTTTTAAAGGCTAGTTTCCCTTATTCATAAGTCATTTATTCATTTGTTGAACATAGGTAAAATAATAATGGTAGATATATAAAGATAATAAAGACAGTTGACAACCAGTCTTACCAAGGGGTATCGTATTACCCAGTAACTGGGTTGTGGAGGTCAGATAGGCAGTCGCTCCATGTAAAATACTGGTATTCAGCTGCATTCGGTTAGACTGGAAGCTGACCCCATAGTTGGGAAAAGGTAGGCATATGATAATATAAAGATAATAAAGAGTGTGCTATGTCATGCCAGAGGGCGTACAAATGTTTGTGATTTAGTAATCAAGCCAGCCAAGACTCGACATGTCCCTACTTGTCCCTATATTACTACTCGTTTTTCTTTCAACAACAGAGAAATTCAAAAGGAAACAGAAAGCAAGAAATTAATTAAACTCGCGAGTCAGATCAAAATCGAGCAAACAGAAGCTTTTGTTTCGTGTACTTGAAATTCCAATTGTTTTTTTTTACAGAAGTTTTTATAGAATAGTATATTTTAATTTTTATTTAAGTATTTGTCTTTGTAAACAAAGTAGGCAGTGTTTTGTTTATGGAATTCAACTTTCCTGTACCTATGTATATTAGTGCTCATTTACGGAGACGCGGGGCGTCGCGCGTCGCGTTGTATGAGTGCGTTTACGGAGAAGCGATTTTAGACGCGTTTGCTTGAAATGGAGCGTTTTTTGCGGCCGAGCCCGCGGCTGGCACCGCCGCGTCTCATGCGGCGTTTGTCGCGGCGGCGCACGCAGCGGCAATTCTCGATGAAGCGATGCCCGCGGCGGAGTCTTCTGCCAGTCATATTTGAAAATTGCAGAACGCAATGAATTAATAATTGATTAATTAATTATTAGTAATTACTAATTCATTTAATTTGCGCTCCCATCTTCCGCTAACCTAAAACTGGTCAGTTTGATTGAGTATCCCGCGTGCGCCACAGCGTTGCCCGCCGCGTGCTTTGCTACACGCTTGAGGATTCGCCGCGGGCGCAGCGGCGGGCACCGCCACGCTTCCCGCCCCGCGTCTCTATGAACGACGTCTTATATTGCCATACGTTTGTGTTTACGCGTGCGATGATAAGTGCCGCTTGACGCGCCGCCGCTCCGTAAACAGAAAATCGTACCACGCGCCGCGAGACGCCACGCTGCACGCGACGCGCGACGCCCCCCGTCTCCGTAAATGAGGCCTTAGACCCATACTACAATCGCCAACACTATAGTTTTTATTAGTTCCTTATATAGTACAGTTTTTTTTTACTATAGAAAACAAAACGTAAAACACTCATCATCACTCTCTTCCTAATACCAATTTATTTGGAGTAGTACTTCGTTAAAGAAGCTACTAATTTATCAATAAAAAATTACTAGCAAAAAATACCGTTATTTTGACTAGGTAGTCAGAAAGGCGTTTTGGGAACTGTCTTATGTAATTTTGACATTCGATTAGTGCTGATTCTCAGCCTAGTTTGAATAAATGCCTTTTGATTTTGAGGCGTGGTTACAGTCATTTAATTCAGGCTACATAATCAATTTTAGAAAAAAAAAGTTTCCTATTTCTTTGCCAATTTCATTTACCTAGCGGCTGAAAGTACCAGCGGCGTAATTGCGTGATACACTGGTACTCCAATGGCTTTCATTTTGACAGTTCAACAAAATTCATTACGATATTTACGGTGTTGAGCGGACAACTTTTTTGAACTTAATATTAAGCAATGGATTAGCCATATCCTTCAAAAGGATTCAGATTGTGATTGATAGTCTGTTACGCAATTTGGGTGCTGAACTGTATTCATACTAATATGGGAATATCACCTCTTCTTTTATTAGCATTATCCACTCGATAACGTCCAATGCTGGACTTGAGCCTTCTCATGCAAACACACCCTTTCTTCATAGATGTACATACTATAAAGCTACCATTAACTGGGTACGTCTTTCATTGACTTGAATGTGCCTTGGCGGCTGAGAGTATGTCATGCTCACTCTAATGTCTCGCTGATGGTGTTGGATCATTTAGCTCCCTTCAAAATGGTTGAGCTTAACGGTGCTAATCTATGCGTCATGTTCGTGAACGGGCGCCGTCAGTAGGGACTGGTCATGTCTGTGCTGCCATGGCTTATTTTAATTTAATATGTGAATTGTTTTTTTTTATCTTTTCATTACGGACGCTTTTAACGTTCTGTATCGTTCTCACATGCATAATTTTTAACATGAATGATGTAACCAATACTTTATAAACATATTATTTTGATTTAAAAGTGTCCATGGAGTGCCCGTTCTTCTCCCTATGGAGAAGAACGGGCACTCCATCTTTCTGACTGACCGACCGCTTGACAATTCAAAAGTGCCTGACCATGGCATGACAAGTTACGCAAATAGGGTCTAAAACTTTGTCAATCATTTACTCTTGATCTCTACAAACGTTCAAGGCCCCGTTATTGGTCGTTTTCCGTTCCACATCATCATTATGGACATTTTTAGATTATAGTTATATATGCAGATGAGGCAACTATAAGACAGCTTGCATTCTTTATCTCTAATCCCACGCAACTTAGCTTTTAATAGATACATTCGTGACCTTTTACTTTCATTGTTACGATATTTTATGGCCGTAATCAGCTGATCAACATCCCATCTGCTTAGCCTTCTCTCAACTATGTTGGGGTTGGCTTCCAGCTAGCTGGATGCAGCTGAATACCAGTATTTTACACAGAGTGACTGCCTATCTGGCTTCCATAACCCAGTTACTGGGTAATACGATACCCCTTGGTAAGACTGGTTGTCAGACTTTCGGGCTTCTGACGACCCGTAACGACTGTCAAAGATCTATTGACAGCCGGGACTAACGGCTTAATGTACATTCCGAGGGTTACGTATTAGAATATCTTATGTTATTCTAACTATTTTCGGGATAACTACGGTTGATTCACATATTTTCATAACACATATTGGTCGATTGAACTACTGTTTTACTTACTTAATTGTGATTAAACTAAAATTAATTGCACTAACGAACGATTAATCTAATGATTGTTTAAGATATTGGATATTTCAACTATGTATGAAATACCTAATGGACGACTCGCCTACAGTTTATTAATACTGCGCGCTCGTTTTATTTCTAAAGTGGTGGGTTGGTAGTTGTGGTCTAAGTTGGTTTACAAGCAATAATATTAAGACGTAGTCGACGGAGCCCCGCTTCGCGGTGCCTTTATTTCAGTAAAGGGAGGAAAGGGAAGGGCTTTAAGGAACCTAACCATACCGAACCTCGGGGTGCCTCTGACGTCGACCGTCTTTTTCTGGTCCAAAAGCACAAAAACAGAACAAATCAGGTCAGAAAAAACCAACAGTAGGTGAATCGTCTGTTAGTTCAATCAACCTTAGGTTTATTAATTGTAGCTGAATAAACCGTAGGTTAATTCTCCTTTAAGTATTTCGTTCATTAGTTATTACAAAAATCTGTGAAACGATCTTTAGGTATTTTAAACAGTAGCGGTCTTATTCATAAAAAGTTTAAATAGGTTTATTAGCTTGTTATAATGAGAATCCCGAAAAGCATTATTCATAAACGTTTAATAACGCTCAAAGCTAAGTAAGTATTCAATAGCTACTTCGTAACTTATAACAGGTGGACCCTACTATAAACCTTTAATAAAGATAAATATGGCCGACAAATGTGCAATAGCTTTTTTTTTTCGAATCGTCCGTTTTATGGTTAGTTGGTTGAAGCTGTTATTTGCAAGGAGCTGGGAAGTAGAGATACAATTTTACATTTTTTTTTTTTGTGAAATCCTGTTTTGCGTTAGTTATGCAAGCATTACATGATATTGAAAGAGCAGAACATGTTCCACGTCGTCGAAAGATTTACCAGGAGAGATGTGATCCATTTTCTTTGCCCGATGTAGAGTTCAAAGGTCGATACCGTTACCGTTTCAACAAAAATACTATGACCTTTATAATTGTTCGCGTCAGGTAAGACTTGCAACTGGACTCAAGAGGTTGTGGAACGTCACCAGAGTCGTGAAGTAAGCACGTTTACATGTATTTATATCCCGCATTTTAATGTACCTACCTAAGTATTATTTGTTAACGTTTTTAAATCTCTGTAACATTTTAGGTTCAAGATGATAGGGGAGATATCCATGGGTTGTCTCAACCAACTGTGAGTCGCATTTGTGCCAGAGTAGCCCGCGCGATTGCTCGCCACTCAGATACCTACATAAAAATGCCAGAGTCCCTGGCAGAACAGCAAAGAGTTATGAGGGAATTTTTAGAAATAAGAGATTTTATTTTTTTGTTTTCCATTTTTATTTCTATTCTATAGTGTAGTACTCCTCATAAGAATACAATGCAATCCAATTTTTCTTAAAAAAATATTCACGTGAATGAAACACAAGAAGCCAAGCTCTCCTAATGTCACAAGTGACGTTGTCAACCTTTTTTTTATGCGTTTTTTGGCCGTGGACACCAGATGTTTTTGCATTTAATCTATGGATTCATCAGAACGACAACTTAATCACGTTAAAACGTCTTGTAGCGACAACATAGCTATGACTGGTTTATTGAACGTTTATGAATAGAGAATTTTATAATAGGTTTATTAGTTCTAATGAGCATTTTAACTAATGAGTGTTTTAAACCTATTTTAGGGGATTTTTATAATTAAGGCCGTAGGTCTTTTGACCATACTTATCTCGAAAATAGTTAGAATAACTTTAGATATTATAATACGTAACCGTTTCCGAGACACAGAGGGTTCTTAGTATGTAAAGATGGTCACCCATCCACGGACCAACCGCGGCAAGCGTAGCTTTAATTGATTGATCGAACCGTGTGGCGGTTATTATTTAGCCATGAGCCCCTTGTTCAACATCATCATCATAATTTCAGCCGAAAGACCTCCACTGCAGGACATAGACGCCTCCCAAATATCGCTACTTCGACCGGCGGGGTAGTTGCGTAACACACAATCAGTAGCAATGGATTCCATTTTGACAGTTCAACAACATTCATTTACGTTGTTGAGTTGAGTAGACACATTTTTCGAGCATATGAAGCCATAGATTAGCAATATCCTTCAAAATGATTCAGACTGAGATTGATAATGTTTTACACAATTAGGGTGCGGTTCTGGGGCTGCAGTCTCGACATTCATAGCGATCGCTTTACGATCGAATTGGGTCGCAAAGTCCTGTCACTCCATACATTACACCTGTCAATCCGGGACTTTGCGACCGAATTCAGTCGTAAAGCGATCGCTATGAATGTCGAGACTGCAGCCCCTGAGTGTTTCGCATCCAGCGGATTCCTGCGGTCCAATAAACCCGCTTCCTCGCTACAATAAATTAATTTCGTAGAGATGTCCTTTTTGTTAATGAGTAGGTACTTGATGTTTAAGTGTGTGGTTGACATTTATTAATGTGTAAACAATATTAACATAGTGGTTTTCTGTCGTATTAAAGAAGATTTATGTTTCGCCTTGGGGCATCCTTCTTCCTTATAGCGTTACAGTACATAGATATTTTACGACGATCGACAGAAACCCGAAATTCACCTCTGGTTATCTAGAATTCTCCAATAATTGGGTTGTGGAGGTCAGATAGCAGCCGCTTTATGTATGTAAACTACGAATATACAGCACCAGGTTCTGCCTGCGACTTCGTTTGCATAAAATTTCTGGCATCGCCTGCCCCCACTATTACTTAATTTATTCTTAGCGTTCTTTCTGACTTTTTTCTTTTTGCTTAGCTCCGAAGGGCCACGGGCGTGAGTGATGTCAAATAGCCTTTCTCAAAAATTTGGCTATCAAATGCAAAAATAAATTTTCAAATCCGACTGGTAGTTCCAGAGATTAGCGCGTTAAAACAAGCAAACAAACTCTTCAGCTTTATTATTAGTATAGAATATAGATTATGAGTAGACGTAGATGGTACGACTCAATCTATCTACGGTCTGATTGCCCAAAATAGATGTAAATATTTTTGTGGTCTATCTGTTATACAAAAGTACCTATTCGCCTTAAGTAGGTTTTTGTTTTTTTTTGCTCTAAACCTTTCAACCACATTTTCAAAAAAAATTAAGTCATGGCCATAACGTTGGATAGCAGCATTTCATGTTTATTCATTAGTTTAATGTCAATCTGGTCTCCCAACAAGCTTTACGTGGAAACTAAAGCTGTAAAGTCAAGTTCACGGCTGTCTACGAAATGTTACCTTAGTTCGAGCCATCTTATTTTGAGGATGATATCATTCGTGTGAATACCAGATGTGCTGAACGCATGCGGAATACTTAAAGGATAATATACATTAATGAAGTGCTCTAGAGTACCCACTTCGTTTGAGGCTTTCCTTCTAATTCGTCATGGTGTATTTGTGGATGGATTATTTCCTTATGGCTTTGGTAAATAATTCTCACGGTGTTGGTACCTACCTACGGTTTCCAAGTAAAAGATTCTTTCATTATTAATGGTGTTACAATTTCAGGCAATCTTGGATGTTTGGGTGACACTAAATATTCATTGTATTCATGCCGTGCTGCAATAATATTGGGTAATGAAAGGTCGCTAGAATGGTCATCATGCGCTCTTTCTTGATGTCAATGACGTCATTACATTTATATAGCAAGAATGCAACGAATAGGGTTATAAGTTACCCAAGCTTATTGCAGACTATTGCTTGACTTAGATGAGTAGGCCTGGCTCTTCACCTTTCATATAATTAATAGTAAGTATAATAACGCCCTAAGATATTTTTTTTTAAATTCATAGTGAAAACTTAGGTGAAGTGAGCTGTCATTCCACCTGCCGATCGATTCTGTAAAAACCTCACCGTGAAAAGTTAGGTGAAGTGAGCTTAGAGTGAGCTGTCAATAGTGTCAATCCCTAGCATTAGTTGGAATGACAGCTCACTCCACGCTCACTTCACCTAAGTTTTCACGGTGAGATGGTTGCAAAATCGCACTGCTGATGCTAGGGATTGACACTAGGTATTGACATCTCACACCACCCACGTTTTCAGGGAGGGAATAGATTGGCAGTTTGTATTTTTTCTTTTTCCAAAATAAAACGGTATTTCCACCAGATCCCAAAACAACAAGTAATAAAGCAATTTGCAATCAATATGTGGTGCGTTTCGTCTCGACATGGCGATGGAGGCACGATACATAGCGTGCACACGACGAATGATGAATTTATAATGCCGACATAATGTCGTTAGTCACCCTAGGGTTGAACGACTGTCCGATTGAGGAATAAATAATATTTGTCTGCTTAAATGGAAGTGTTTTGTTTTATGAAAGAACTTGGTTGCGGTTTATTTGCGTCATATTAAAATGTACCTGGGAAAATAACATGGTATGGTATCTATACTAATAATAAAGCTGAAGGATTTGTTTGAACACGCTAATCTCTGGAACCAAGAATCGGATTTGAATACATATTTTTGCATTTGATAGCCTAATTCTTCAGGAAGGTTATAGGCTATTTAACATCACACTAGAACCCTTAGAAAAGAAAAAAAAAACAGAAAAAACGCTAAGCGAAAACGAAATTATAGGACAGGCGATGCGATGCAAACGGGTGGATCGGGGGTACAGAAATTTTACGCGGACAAAGTCGCGGGCCGAAGCTAACTATTTATTTATATATTTATCATTTATTTATTTATCCTCACACTGGAACGCCATACAGCAATTACACCAATGGAGCAAAAAATCACTTCATGTGCTGCTTTCCATCCATCCTGTGAGCGGTGGACATCGAACGAGTGGCGATGGATCACGCACGCTCACGCAGCGTGCAAGTGCAGCATTTCTCACTCCTTCCATATTGCGCACATTCATTGCGAATTTTTGAAAGTCAATGATTTTTCAAACATTATAATGAAAAATAAAACGGATTTTTTTAGGTGGAAATTATATGTATGTTCTATGCAACTATATTGAATCCGACTACAGAATTAACTTAGTTATACATTTAAATGATACACTCTAGATAACAGCTCGACTCACAGGGGAAATTAATACGATAACACACCGGTTTTAATCTGTACATCGTAGCTTATATGTCACACTACGTGACAAAAAGGTAACAACGTTACAGTCACGACAGATCAAACTTTTTTTGTCAATCTAATCTGAGCTTGCATGTTGTCCCCAAAGGAAATGTTGTCCATTTTGTAGTTTTGGTATATTCGGATTCCTATATAGGTAATACAGGGTTATTTTAAATTGGCTACCTAAACTCTGCAGACGCGATAGATATCGATAACTAAACGCGATGAAAACCTACTATAATATTATAAACGTGAAGTTTGGGTGGATGGATGTTTGTTACTCTTTCACGCAAAAACTACTGAACAGATTTGGATGAAATTTGGCACACAGATAGTTTATAACCAGAATTAACATATAGGATACTTTTTATCCCAATATTCACACGGCATCGAGACTTATGCGAGTGAAATCGCGGGGCGCAGCTAGTAATTGATAAAAAGATTTGATGTTTCTTTTTGGGAGGTGAACGACCGCTGTTAGTTTTGTTACTTGAAGTAAGAGACTATGAGTAGAGGAAAACAGTTTTCTTATATTTAACGTGGGTCGTGGTAACTGGGTTGTGGAGGTCAGATAGACAGTCGCTCCATGTAAAATTCAGCTGCATACGGTTAGACTGGAAGCCAACATAGTTAGGAAAAGGCAGATGATGAAATCGCGTCAGTGAAGTTTTCACAAAAAAAAAAACTGTGTGACAACCCTAAATACTGTAGGATTTGCACAATTATAAATTATAAAAGCTCATTCGAATGTTTCCTTGGCTCTAACATTATAATATTTCCGTCTGATTAAAAAATAAAAGGCAAAAGTATTTTTGATAATACCTAATGCAAAACATTTCATTATCTGCTAAGCTGTTAATCTTTTGATTGTTACAAAATATCAGATTGAATATTAAACTCCAAGATTATACTTAGAAAATAATGGCAACATTCAAATATGTTTATTTCATTTATTTACTAGCGAAGTAGTACTCAAGTTGTTTAAAGCTTTTATTTTTGTTTTTCTTTGCTCCTGTTTCATGTTTATTATTATATGTATATATGTATTTAGATTAGTATAATATACTTTATGTATGTACAGACGCCAGCATGTCCAGCTACCCGAAACTGTCAAATTTTCCCAATCAACCTTGAACTTGAATGCTTTAGCGATAAAGTTGAAAATCTATTAAAGAAATTTGACAGATTGTAGTAGCTTGATGTGCTGGCGTCTGTACTAGCTGCGCCCCGCGGTTTCACACACTTTCGTTTTCGATCCCGTGGGAATATCGGGATAAAAAGTATTCTATGTGTTAATCCTGGTTATAAACTACCTGTGCGCCAAATTTCATCCAAATCCGTTCAGAATTTTTTGCGTGTAAGATCCATTCATCCACACAAACTTCCGCGTTTATAATATTAGTAGGATAGGATTTATTGTATTATGTAAATGGTACACCACAGACTACCTACAGTATTTGTCTCTCCTTCCCCTTTTTAATCCATCCCAAGGTTGTCTTTAAAGGATCGCTCTTAGCGATAAGACCGCCCATTGTGTCACCCTTTGTAAAATTTATATATTTATGTTCTGTAATTTATATGGTGTTAATAATAAAGAGTATTCTATTCTATTTGATGTTGAAAGAAAAGAAAGATAGATTGAAAATACGTTTATTTGCGGCAAACATGACGAAGAGAAAAAACACAAAAAATAACATGTTGGGGAGAAATATGCATCACATTCATGTTGAGTTTCAGTTAGTAAACTATTAAGTTCTTGAAGGAGGTATGTAAGTACAGATGTCAACTCATCAAGCTACTACAATCCGTCAAATTTCTTTAATAGATTCTCAACTTTATCGCTAAAGCTTTAAGTTCAAGGTTGATTAGGAGAACTTGACAGTTTCGGGTAGCTAGATGTGCTGGCGTCTGTATTAATAAATAACATTATTTTGCAATTCAAATACTCTCAACCTTCTTGATCTATTTCCGGTCGAATTATTAAAGTCAGAGTACAGATTTATTTAAGTTTTGTTAATTTCTAGTGCTTTTTCCATGAATTCCTTGGTTCCGCGGATTTGCCCGCGTGGATGACATTAAATATCCCACGGGAACGTAGGCACTACCGGGATTACGGGTACCCTGAGTTAATCCAGGTTATAAACAATCTGTGTACCTTTCATCCAAATCTATTCAGCCGTTTTTGCGCCATCCCGGAACATCCAGACAAACAGACAAACGGACAAAAAATCTTATTTACTATTATTATAATGTACTCTATAGACTTTTTTTATTTATTGTTTCAGTAGGTTCTGCATTTTTATAGTAAATTACTTTAAGGGTGTATTTTGATTTTTTTTACCGATAAATCAACAGACAGATATAAATTTAATTTCTAATGGTCACAAAACATTGAAAAAGTACTATTAACGATGTATATTATGTTATGATATACCTACTAATGAAGTATGGTATACCTACTATGTTTGACATTAAATAAAATCTTGAAAAATGAACTTTAACAAAAATCAGATGGCATTAATATGCATGTCAATACGGAATCAATAAAATGCCTTTTATGGCAAAACTAGATTTAAAATATGATCAACATATTTAAATACTGCTATGAATACTTAATTGATTGATGGATATGTTAAAAAGTTGCATCAACATTAATTAAAACACATTGTATACCTATATAAATTATGTTTAGGTATCATACTGATTATGCAGATGTAATTAGTTAATTAAGTGAATCACCTTAATATTTTTATTTAGTCTAGGCAATGCTGAACACCTTGCTTTTAGGATGCGACTTTTTAACCAAAACTAAGAAAAGAGCTTGCCGTCATACCTCTACTTTTGAGATATTCTACTCGGAGCACCGATTTCAACAGCACTTGACCAAACCCCACCACCTGAGAACTTCCACTTACCGCACTGACCCAAAATTTTGATAAGTAATCGATATGTTATAGTTGGTAATGACCTGAACAATTAATACATACGTCCCATCACTACAAACTGTATGCGGGTGCCGTTCTGGATCTGAAAATAATATAAATATACTAATATAGAAAGGCATACTAAACATCCTTGAACACGAAAATACTAAAGCTAAGTATATACGATCACCAAAAGACAAATACCTAAGACGTTGGTTGTGGTTCTTGTCCATTACAATAATGGCCGTTGTAACAATCAGCCTAATGCAGTGACGTGCATGATTCGTATTGTCGTGTCCTATGGAAAAGAGCAGTCAAGAAACTCCACCGTTACTCTTTAAAAATAATTGGCTTTTACAATGTAATCAAATTACAGTATTAACAGTTATGGGAGGACCGTGTAGGCCTGTCAACAAGTACCAGGTACTTAATAAAATAGAAAACCGTCTATAAACCTACAGTTTACAAGGCCTACAACGCTCTCACATTCATAAAATCCATATAAATAATATATTTAAAAGATAAATAAAATTATAAAATAAATTAAACCTATTTAAAGCAATGACATTTTTGTCACCACAACAGTGACTAATCTGAAATAATATCCTGTCCACAAGAACCACTAATAGAGGTGAAATAAGAATTGTAATGTAAATAATGGTATAAAATATAAGGGCAACTAATGAGAAGATTATGTCAGAGTACGTGAAAAAATTTATAAAAACATTTTTCATTGTAATTTGGATGCATTTAATAGACATTTACAAAGTAATGCCGTTAAGGAGGTACCAGTGAAGCTACATGTGCAGAAGGAATTATTACGAAACTTCCTTATCTTCAACATAGTCCCATAATATGATTTGTTGATAAGAACACGTTTGGTGTGGGTTTTGAACTTTCCATCGCTAAGTTCTGTAACTGACTGTGGCAACTTGTTATATTTCAGCACGCTGACCCCAACATAGTTGGGAACAGGCTAGGCAGATGGTGTGTTTCTTAGTAAAGGATATTGCCTATTACTTATTACCGAATCCTATGCTGTAGCATTTCACCTTGTAAGGTAGCCACTAGAACACGAGATGTAAACTATTCAAGGAGAATGTTCTCAGTAGTCAGTAATTTGAGCTTTCTCGGAACAATAACATAGCCTGGGGCTGCAGTCTCGACATTCATAGCGATCGCTTAACGACCGAGTTCGGTCGCAAAGTCCCGGATTGACAGGTTTAATGTATGGAGTGACAGGACTTTGTGACCGAATTCGGTCGTAAAGCGATCTCTATGAATGTCGAGACTGCAGCCCCTGAGATAAACCTATGTTTGCGAACATAATCGAGATATGTCATAAATATGGTGTAAACCCCACTGTTCTATCTAGTACCATGAGTCGGGGGCCCAGGAGATACTTGTACATTCGCCGCACCCCCGACTGGTATCAGCCCGCCATGCATCGCGGGCTGATACATCTGCCCAACAATGTGACATCTACCAACCCGCACTGGGCCCGCGTGGTGGACTACAGTTCACTCCTCTCACAGAGGCCTGTGTCCTAGCAGTGGGAACATTATAGGTTGATTATTAAAGTGTATGGTTGGTTCTAGTAAATAAAATACAATGCAATTTATGCTCAATTTTATTAAAAACCCGCAGAGGATGGGGTCTTAGAATTAAACTTCTAGTTAACGTCTAAATGCCACTCTCAGAAACATTAAATCATACCTGTATTCCCCGAAGGGTGAGGCAGACATGCAACGTTAGTACAACCACATTTTGCCAGTTGTACACACAGCAGCAAAATTAGAGGAACACAAAAAAATACATTGCTTTTTGAGATTGAATGTCTATTATTTAAAGTGTGACCTTCCTCAATCATTGTTACAGTCCTGGCGACTTCAGTTGCAGGCAAATCATTCATTCTGTATGCAATACAATGTTAACTCTCCAAACAAAACAAACGTAATGAGCTAGGGCCACCATTGACTGCATAAACCAACTTTCTTATCAAAAAGACTTAGAAGCTTTTTTTTTTTTTTTTTGTGGATGGGAAATCATCAAATGACTCCTCCCGCTCTGGGCGGAGCAGAAGGGAGTGTCAGACTCTTACTGACTAAAACCCACCCGCGTTCCTTCCTTAGCCCTTTATGTACCAGGGCCGCGGTAACCCTTTCGGACGATCCCGCTACCCCGGCAGGCTTCGGCCCTGTCGCGCCCCGTCAACTACGCTGACATCTCTCTGAGGCGCACGTGGAACACATACGCGCCGTCCGGCACGGGCCTGGTCCTGATCGGACGGAGAGCTACCCATTGCTCTCCGCCCGCAGGCCCGCGCCTACGGTGGCCGGGAGTCGTCACGCGGCTCCCGACGCCCGGAGCGTCTCCCTCGGCGGCTGAGGCGTGAGGATCTCTCCCTCGCCCATCCCGCCACCTCCTTCGCTAGCATGACTGCTTCGCAGAAGGAGGTGACCGCCTCCCACTCCCTCTCGCCCCGGACCATGGCTTGCACCAGGGCCGGGCGCGAGAGGTCGCCGCCGCTGCCGATCGCCTCTACGAGGACACGGCGGTGCTCTGCCCAAGCGGGGCAGACCTAAGACTTAGAAGCTTAAAGTGTCAACCAACACTTAAGAGGGTACAATTTCTGTTAGAGGGTTGAAAAATAACAAAAATATAATGTTTATGAACAAAGGGTACTCATTCAAATAACGGAACCACTTGTCGAAATACCCAGAAGTTTTTTAAAAAAGACACTTTTTATTTGTGTTCCTCTAATTTTGCCGTGTGTGTATTTTAGTCCCATGTAATAGGGAGTGAGCCTATGGCCATCCACGGGGTGCAAATCCAGACTCCGAGCTGCTAATGAGAAATTGCACATTTAAAAACCCAATGATCCTTTGCCCGACCTGGGAATCGAACCAAGGACCTAATGCTCAGTAGGAGCGCCACTAGACCAACGGGGTAGTTACTCAGAGACGTCATATAAAAATAATCAATCCTTCACTTTAATTGACTTAAATGACGTCTCTAAATGAGGCAGATAGTACACTTATTAAATTGTTTTAATTCATTCTACAATGCCCATGTTACACCCACTCTCATAAAGATCGGAGACGCTACACTCGAAGTCATGGACAAGTATGTTTACCTAGGGCAAACTGTCCAGTTGGGTAGGTCCAACTTCGAGAAAGTGGTCAATCATCGAATCCGACTCGGCTGGACCGCGTTCGGGAAGCTACGCAATATCTTCTTGCCCCACATACCGCAGTGTCTCGAGACGAAAGTCTTTGTCCAGTGCATGTTGCCAGTGATGACCTATGGCACTGAAACGTGGTTGCTCACAATGGGCCTTATTAGAAGGCTTAAAGTCACCCAAAGGGCAATGGAGAGGGCTATGCTTGGAGTTTGCCTGCGTGATCTAATCAGAAATGAAGAGATCCGCAGGAGTACCAAGGTAACCGACATGGCCCGAAGAATTGCCAAACTTAAGTGGCAGTGAGCAGGGAACATTGCTCGCAGAACAGATGGCCGATGGGGCTGAAAGGTTCTGGAGTGACGACTGCGTACCAGAAGGCGTAGCGTCGGAAGGCCTCCCACAATGTGGACCGACGACCTTGTTAAAGCCGCAGGTACCCGTTGGATGCGAGAAGCACAGAACCGGTTGAAGTGGAGGTGCTTGGGGGAGGCTTATGTCCAGCAGTGGACGTCTTTCGGCTGAAATGATGATGATGATGAATTCATTCTAATATTAATTACCTAATATTAGAATATTAAATATATATTAAATATTAAATATATATATAATAAAAATAAACAATATTAAACCTGTAACAATTATAATTAAGTCGTCTATTACAAAATTCAGCAATTTTCACGCACGTCTTAGGATATTTTATTAAATAAATATATTTGCATAAAAATATAGGCTAAACTAGGATATCTAATAACGAGATGGCAATATATTATTAATTTCGTTGCATAGAATCCTTGGCATTTATGTGTCACTAATAAACTTAATTTAATTAATTACTTAATGATGCGCCTAGAGGCACTAACAAGCTGGTTGTTAACTATTGTCTGAGATTTAAGGCTTGGGCAGACTAGCGTCTATTGATCGCGCGTTTTATATAAAGTATGTCTATTTTGTTTGTAGCTCTATCTTGGTCAAATAGTCTCTTTCCAGGCAAGACAAAACAAAGACGCACCGAAAATGCCTGGAAGAGCTATTGGGCCATGAAAGACCTAATGAAGGGTGATCTTTCTCTGTCCCTTAAGGGAAGACTCGTTGACCTGTGCATACTTCCCTTCCTCACATATAGTGGACAGACATAGTCTTTGACAAATCAGCAATCCACCCTCGAGGTTTGCCAAAGGACTATGGAACGGTAGTATTATGGGTATCAAACTAACAGACCGGGTTAGGAATACGCCCATCCGGTCCATCACAAAGATAACTAAGGTTACTTGGAAAGCTGCCACGCTAAAATGGAATTGGGCTGGACACATTTGCCGCATGTCAGACGACCAATGGGCTAACTTTACGACCCAATGGGTCCCTCTTAATGGCAAGCGACATCGCGGCAGGCCCAGACGGAGAGGGCGGGATGAGCTGGAGTCCTTCAACAAGAACTGGTCCTCAGAAGCTTCAAACAGAGAGAAGTGGAAGGAGAGTAGAGAGTGGGACATCACAGGCTTTTAATAATAATAAATAAATGTCTATTCTTAAACGAAATATTTTAAGAGATAAACCTAAAAAAAAATTATTAATACTATATTATTTTAAAAAATCAATAATAAAAATTAATAATAGATATTTTCTCCTTAAGTAGCTTTAGTAATACGCGTGTAGTATTTACTGTCATTGAAGCGGAGTAACGGGTTTATGCAAAATGTCTCAAACAATTATAAAATTATAATAATTACGTAAAAAAAACACTTAGATATTTTTTTTTTTGTAAAGACTCTTAGATGTTTCTCTTAAATTATGTCGTGTATGAATAGATAGACCTTATATAGGAAAATAATTACAATCCGCAAGAGTTAAATTGAGACTTCGCTCGTATGTCGTAAGCGCGCGATACTGAGGCGTCGACGGCAAGAACGGTAACAGCGCGGGTCTCAAGTTCTTGTGGATTATATGTCATCATTATCATTTGCAGCTTTGTTCCATCCACTGCTGTCTTGTGTGACTCTTCCTTTTTGCGCCATGCTTCCCTGGTCTGTGCGAGTCTCATCCAGGTCTTCCCAATATTTATGTGATCCCACCCAATAAAAAAAGGTATAAAATGTAAAGTAGGGACACCTAAAGTCACATTACAAACTACAGACCAGTCTTCTTTCTTTCATACAAAAAATACGTGTTTTGCGAATTTAATCTTTAATAGCTACTTGAATGGTCGCACTGACAGGTGTCAGGAACGCATTCTCTCGACGGCCGGACTGTGGTTTAAAATACCTATCTTTTTTATTTGACCTATTAACTTTGCCATCAATAGTTAACACGTAGTCAATTCGATGCTTATTTTGATTAAGGTATAAGTTTTTTTAAAGTTAAATAATGAAGGTCCTGACGTAGCAACAATATGCAGATGCAAAAGTCTGATATTCAGCAGATATTGTCTCTGCTCATATTTAAAAACGCATAGACAAAACGCAGCAAAAACACGCTCAGTCTGTACGGAGCCTAATTTTTAGTTCAAACCACTCTGCAGTTTAAGTGGTTTGTCATAATAACAGGTTGTACCATCGGCATAGTCGAAGGTTTCCTAGCCAGTTTTTGTGCTTATAAATAACGTAGTATTAATATGAAAAATATTAAAAAACGACAACTAAACTCTCAGCACCTTTAAGACGTTTTTAAAGGTGTGCAGGATTATTAGTGGAACATTTTTAAATAGATATAATATTATTGTTTTTCTTTTTTTTTATCCATGTGACCTACTCATAAACAATTTTTTTCTTTATCATTATTTCTATACATATAAATATATAAAAGTGTCTGTTTGTAATGTCATTATAAGCCTTTTACTAAATGCATGTTAAGTATGAATATACGGTACTTGTAACAAAATAACAATTTTTCAAATTTTTGTCTGTGTTCCGGGTAATTTCCAAAACGGCTAAACCGATTTAAATGCAATTTGATTTGGGAATACTTTGAACATATACTTTTTATCGACAAACCACGCAGGCGAAGCTAGTTAAAATATATACATAGGTACATAATTTAAGAAAGAGTTGGCCGACCTGTTTGGGAATAGGTCGAGCTGCCACCAAGATGCATCAACCATCCAATGAGAGCTCCTGGGATATCAGTTCCTTAGTGGTCGGCTCTTGGCCCAGTCAGCTCAATGATTTCCAAATCTACATCCCTTATGTTGAGAACCTTGTATGTCAAGTGAGTTTTTTTAGCAGTTACCTACCGCTTTCAGATCTAAAGTACAAGGTATATACCGAGCCGGCCAATCGCATAGCACTATCACCGACATAAGCAGGAGCTTACATCTACACGCATATACGTAGGTATAGTCGACATCGTTAATACTTTACCACTTTTGACAACAATTCCCAGTTAAGGAAAATGAGATAAGGTTGTCCGTGAAAGTTTTCGCACTTTTTTTCACTTTGTATGTCAATGTCAAATCAAAAAAAAAAACAAATCAAACTCATTTATTTGCATAAATAATGAGTTCTTAACATAATTAACCGATCTAATAATGCCTTTAATGTCGGCGTGCAAATTTTGCATATTTAATTATTATTTTAATAAATTAACTTGAATAATGCATGCGATTAGTAAATGATATTAAAATAAATCAAATTTGGTAATAATTCATTCATAAATTATATTATAGGTACTACAATTCACAACTTATAATCTTAAGTACCCTATAAAAGCATTTATCAATAAGTATTTTTGTTAAATTACGCTTAATTTTTTTAAATGGAACGGTTATTATTTTACTTGGAATTTGACTATACAATTTTATGCACACAATATAACTGGTGTTGGATCTGAGTGTGAGATTCCTCTTGGGTAGATATAACTTGTTAGTATTATTAAATCGAGGGACATAACACGCCTTCTCGCTTGCTGGAAAACCTTATGTTTGAAAGGAAATAAACATGATTCCAAGATCCACTCCTTTATTCATAAACGTCACTTAAAGTTAAGTAGTGATTAGCGACTGTTTAACCATACATTTTTAACGTTTAACCGTCACCTTACATTTATAAATAAACCCCATAGATGCAAGGTAAAATAAGTACCTATCTTAAATATTATCAAAAGGCGAGACAAGTTGTATGATGATGAAAATATGATTCGCGACCGTAATAAAATTTGTTAATATGTTAATTAATGATTTTAATTATTATAATTATGTAAATACATATTTTTTACGGTCGTGAATCGTGTTTTTATTAACATATAACCTGATAATGGCCGATTTGCAAAAAACGTACGAAAATTTGTATTTCGCGAGATAACCTGGTGCTTTGTTTACCGCAAATAAACGTATTCTTTTTATTTCTTTCTTCTGTTTTCTTTCTTCCGCCTTAATTGAAACTTCAATAACATTGACACTATTTTACTGTCACAAGCACAATAAGACTTGGTCGTTTTTTGACGTGCAAGTGACATACAACCTAAGGGTGGTAAAAATTTTACGAGTTCGACTATACCAGCTATAGTCTGCATAAATCTGTAACATCAGGAGACGGACTCCACAACCACCTGTGAGCTAATGACGTCACTGGCGACTCCGCGGTAAACTATGTGACCGACTAGTGATGTGGTAATGGCAGAATGCCACGTGTTGTGGCCATTAATGTGGTAGGCCTACGTTCTGTAGTGTACATACTATGCCTCAGTGTGTTCTAACAGCGAATTTCACCAATCAAACTGAACGCCATCAGCTGATCTAAACCTTTCGTCAAAGACCTGGCCGTGTCAATATAACGCAGTTTAAGGTGCATCCAGACAGAGCGAGGCATGCGCCCCCAGTGATTTTTTTTATGTTAGATATCTCAGCACGTGGCAGCCGTTATATGTGTGTCCATTCGGCACACGCCTCGTAATGTCTAGACGCACCTTTAGAGGTGCTCATTGCGTTCAATTTTATCGGTGAAATTCACCCTATACCTAAGACTTTGGGTCTTAAAACTAATAAGTCACACAGACATAAAATAATTTGGGGAATGCCCACCTACCATAGACACTGCGGCCCTGGGTGCACGTGTAAAAGCATATAGAAATAATAATATGCAATTTAAATAATGAAATGGTAAAGGAATTGGTTTAAAAAAAAGTCCGGATTGTTAAGATATACAATGGTTTTTGTTTTCACAAATACAGTTTTTTAACAATCATTTTACTGTAATACATGATTAAGTTTTATTAAGATAAGATTTATTTTATAAGTTATTTTATGATCTTATACATAATTTCTATCATATACATATAATCAGTATATCATCCAAAAATTGAGCAGGAGGGAAAATATTAGTCTGATGCCGAGCCCAACCGAAATACCGACCAAATATAAATAAAATATTAATATTTATTTCATACTATAAGCACAAGTAAAAAAATACTGCACAAAGGAGGACTTAATGCCCTAAATTAATAATTATATGAATGAATAATTAAGGACTGAGGAACTAGTAGTCCAAAAACAATGAAAAACAACTGTCTCATTTATCGGTAGTTGATGAGTTATTAAATAAGCTATTATGTTTGTCATAGCTTGTGCAGAGGTGAAAAAATAAAATAACTTTTCGGGTTATTAAGCAAACAGACTAAAAATAATGTATCACTGTCAGATATCGGCACCCCACTTACATAAATTAAAACCTATTGAACGCTTACCTCACGTGGTGCAATCTGGTGGACAATCGCATTCCTTATGAGTTCCTCACGTGGAGAATCGGACTTCAGTATGTGTGATCTTATTCTCAAAAGTTACCTGCCACAGCTGATACACACATGTCCATGACCAACAATCGGTGCATTTTGATGTTCACTAGTTAGATGTCGTATTTGATTTCAGGCTGCAATCCAACACGAGTGGGAGAAATGCTTTTTAATTGAGTTGACTTAAAATAATATCAATATCTAATAAATATGACTTCTTTAATATGTAAAAAAATGATAGTTATTAAAAATGCAGTAGCGTTTTTGTTATGATCGAAAGAAAAAAAAAAGAATATTTTTAACGCAATTATATTTTTAACGGAATTCCTAATTGGCAACACTTTTAGTTTTATCCACAATCCAATGATCTACGGGAATACCTATAATTTAATTTTTATATTTTCAGTACTTTTTATTGATAAATGATAAATGATTTTATTTTTTAAGTATGTAGGTTTGTACAAACACTTTTACACGTCAATCATATTTTAAAACTAGATGAGGTCGGCGTTTCCTATCTGACTAGTCTGAGAAGAAAGGCCGAAACAAATTCAGATGTCACAGTCTCTTTTAAAGTCCAGACATAATCTTGGTCAGATCATATGAAGACCATGTAGATTGATGTCTGAGATGGTTTTTTGAAGAAAGAACCAAACAGTTTGAGAGGACCTGTCCAGTCCGTGCACGCATTTGTCAGAAGTCGTAGCTCAACACAACACTTAAAGAGCTCGACGATTCGACGAACAATACCAAAGAAAGGACATTTGGGTAGGCCACATTAATTACTCAAACTGCCAGACCATGACAAAACGAACAGAACAGAGAGAAAAATAAAAAATAAAATGACCCACATAGTCTTCACATTCACAATAATTAAAATAATAAAATACTTTACAAAGTAAGCAAATGTCATAGTATATATCAAATTCATTAATGTCAAAGTGTATATAAAAAAAAAATCAACAACAAAACAAAAAAAAAAAAACATTAAATATGTAAAAATTGGAAGCAGCTTAATCCCAAGCCTTTTTGTCCTCGATATAAGCCTTAACGTTATAAAAGGCTTTCTGGCACAACTTACGTTTAATGAATGATTTGAATTTATTAAGTCTTAGATCTTGAACGGGGCTTGGAACTTTATTGTAGAAGCGTATACATTGGCATCTGAACGAGCCACCTATTTTCTTGAACCTTGTTGTAGGTACAACAACTCTTATGCATAAATGTTGCAATCTTGTTTGGATAAATGAACACCGCGATTATTAAACATAAAACAAAATGTTTTCTTTTTAACAAAAGCAAATGGTTTGGTGTTTCATGGCCAAAAATGGGCATTTGCCTTTAAAATATCAATCTCTGACATAATTATGTATGTAGTTAAACCCAAAAATAATAAGCAGAAACTGGAGAAATCACTTCGATTAATTAAAAACCGAGTGCACCAGCAAATTATCAGCCGATTTATTCTCACCGTGAAATATTAGGTGAAGTGAGCTGTCAATATTGTCAATCCCGAGCATCAGCCGCTGTATTCTGTAAAAATCTCACCGTGCGTGCTTAGGTGAAGTGAGTTGTTACTCCATCCAGTGCGATTCAGCCTGTCGATTCTGTAAAAATCTCAACGAAGTGAGCCGTCATTCCAACTAATGCTAGGGATTGTCACTATTGACAGCTCACTTCACCTAACTTTTGACGGTGAGATTTTTACAGAATCGATCGGCTGTTTCCATCTCACCGAGAAAACTTAGGTGAAGTGAGCGTGGAGTGAGCTGTCATTCCAACTAATGCTAAGGATTGAGACTATTGATAGCTCACTCTAAGCTCACTTCACCTACAAGTTTCACGGTGAGATTTTTCCAGAATAGACCGGCTGATGGAGTGACTGGCTCATAATAATAATAATTATTATTATTTATTTATTTATTTGTATAGAATGCAGGTGTTACAATAATGGTGTTAGTTTCATAAATATGCCCAGTACATTCTGCCTGTTGGCATACAAAAATATAGTGGTTAAGTTACAGATAATTTAGAATCTAGGTACTTAATTCAAAATGACATCATGAATCAGCTTAGTCTAAAATTATTTACATAATAAATGAGGAAATATTACAATTCATCGTTTTTAAAATCGGTAACAGAGTAATAACATTTCTCTGTCAGCAACGACGATAGGATTTTGTTGAATTTTATTAAGGGCTAATCCTTAATATAATTTGGCAATTTGTTAAATATAATAGGTGCCATACCAATAATGTTTTTTTAAAGTAAAGCAGTGTTATATCTACCAGTACTCAATAGACTCTGATATTTTGATCTCATGGCAGGAGGATCTCAGGAGGATCAGGAGGATCTCATGGAGTTCGCATCCTCGTATCATTCAATGCAGGAAATAGATGCTTGTTAGTTTTAACGAATATTGCTACTTCGAGAATGTATACACTAGGAAAAGTTAGTATTTTGTGCTTCTTGAAAAAAGGAGTGCAACTATCTGTAACCTTGAGATTAAAAATGGATCTTATACACCGCCCCAGAATACTACACAAAACCTTAGAACAGAGACCACCAAACCGTGATATGCAACCATTAATGTATCAACGTTCTCATATCAAGCTGTTAATTTATTGACTATTACTAGTGTTAATTTATTGTTATGTTATCATACCTAATAATTAATTTTATGGTATTATCATAGGTGTGAAAATTCACACCTATTTTTTTTTTTTTTAATTTTATAAACTACTGCTTAACTGCGATCCCGCCTGATGGAAAGCAGAGATGCAATCGTTGATGATAAAGCGCACTAATTTATTATGTGCCTATTCACTCTAGCCTTGAAGGCACCAAGACCACTGCAGGCAAATTGTTCCAGTCCTTCGATGTACAGTTACGACCAAAATTATGTATACACTCGGCTTTTATCAAAAGTGATTTACTCCTTTGTTTTTTAATGAAATTTTATGTTGTTACGAATATAGCATTTTCGAACCCATAGGTTTATATAATTTGCCGTATTTCAACGTTGCATTCGTTATTTCACGAAAAAACCGCAATTGAAAGTTGCCAAGCGTTGACATATTGGTGCTCGTGACTGTACGCCGTATAAACGACGAGGCGAAACGCTTCGTCCGGACCGTAGTGGTGTCAAAAATGAAAGGGAGGAAACTCGCCGTAGGACGGGTTGTCTGATGATGGAATGGTGATGGCGGAATTAAATCATGTAATTTCCGCGCAAACTCTCCAGAATGCATCCTATAGAATACCGAAAGGCTGGCCACCCTACGCCTGTGCTCCAGGCTTCACCTTAATCAAAATATCAGAATAAATAAATAATAATAGTAAATATAATTACATTACATAAAAAACTAAAAATAGATATAATTTTATAAATTGATGAGAACTCATAAATCTTAAATGATAATTATTGTTAAGCAAATATTACATTATTTGAGATATTCTTAGTTTTAAAATATTTGTACCGTATCGTTGGCTAAATTCGGAATACATTTAAATAATCGATTTTGGTTGTTTATAATTTATTTTAACGAGCCTAATATCTGCATAATCGATTACAAATTGGCTTAATCAAATGGTAAAAATTGTTAATGTCCTTACAACATTATTGAGTTTTGGTGAAACTTTTATTTAAAAAAGTTATGATTATTGCATCCGACACAGGCCCTAAATCGGATGCAGACTGATTAAAATTAAAGCCATTTAAAAGGTAAAAAAGCCTTTTTTTTTAAACTGGTTTTTATAGTTAAAAGTTTTTCAGTATAGGTAGGTCATAGGTAATACGGGCTGGTGTCCGCAACTCCACGACAATGCGCATATTTTACGTTTTTTTAGTAATAGGTAATTAATTATTCGTGTCAATTAAAAAATACTTTACACAATTCATAATAGTCCTGTACCACTAGCGGGGTAATTACCTAACACACTAACAATAGGAATGGCTTTCATTTTGACAGTTCAACAACATTCATTGCGTTATTTACGTTGCTAAGCAGACAATTTTTTCGAACATATGAAGCAATGGTTTAGCAATATCATTAAAAATTATTCAGATTGTGATTGATAGTGTGTAACGCAATTATAATGCAATTCTTTTTCACCACGCGCTTGATTTTCATCAAAGAAAAGTGTGCAGAAACCTATGCAAAACTGCAACCCCAAAACTGCTTTCACTTCTGTGAGTGCAACATAACAATGAACAAGGCAGGAAAACAACACATTTGGTAAACGTTTTTACATTATTTATTGTCTAGAAAACAAAAAATTAACAAAATCATAAAGTTGTTAAAGCCGTTTTACGCTTTATTGCAGGTTCATCGAGTAACATCATACACTAGGTTGGTTTGGTTCAGATCTTAGTTTGTTACAATTTCTTAATTTAGTTCCTCTCCGTGTAGGGGTGGGCCGCGATGTATTCGATGGCCCTCGCGATGTAGTCTGGGATGGGCTGCGCGGGAGGGGGAGTGGGGAGATGGGCACCCTGTTGACAAAAAAAAATCGAAATGAGCAACAAAAAACATTAAACAGTTCCAGGAGGCAGGATAATAGGTATACAACGAAGCACATTTTTTAGCATTTTCTGGTTGAGGGCTCGTCGACTCAAAATCGTGTCTAATCACGAAGTCTTTAAATATATATTTTTTGCTAGGCAACCTTTTGACATAGGTCAATCTGGTATTGACCTATGTCAAATGTATTTGCTATCCAATCACAACATCTCACAAAAACATGTGATATTTAATGGTCTACAATAAAAGGCCAGCCTAAACCACTTAAATCAGGTTTATGAGACTATTTATAAGATCTAAAATATATCCGATACTTAACTGTTTCGCCTAGACTATGGAATTCTATTGAAAGCGACCATCTAACCAGTTATGGAGACAATTTATAATAAATAGGGCAAAAGTTGATTCCGCATCACTGATTTTGAAACAGAACTCATCAATTATCCTGATAACTTCATTTAAAAAAAAATCAATGACAACAGCTTATCACAAATCAACTTGTTTTCTTCGTTAATTATGATATTATTTTCGAACGCCAATGATTTAAAGCCTGTTTACCATACTAAATAATGCTTATATTTGCACCACCTTTCAAACAAGGTATATGTCGTTCCTGAGCACAGATATTTTATTTTATCCGACATCGCCATACAAAGTAGGCATTGTCCTTTGAATTAGGATTGGTGAATTTTTTAATAGGTGGATTCTGTGTTGTGTACTGACCTGGGGCTGGTATCCGTTCTCGTTGGCAACGTAAGTCAAGGAGATGACCTCTCCCTCAGGGGATTTGTAGCTGTTGGAGCCAGTGACCTCAAGAGCGGCCTCGTCCTGAAATAAAACAAACACCGTTTTAGAAAAGATAAATATGAGAGCTTTGTACTAAAGAACTAATTACTAAAGGAAAATACTGGATCGGCCGTTTCTCATTGTACGTCTAAACACGATCCACTAGATAATTTCAAAAATCAAATTATATGCAAGACAAGTCAAAGAGGGAGTAAAAAAGATCAGGCTATTTCATCTGTCAGCAAAATGATTTTAATAAAAGTCTTTCTTTACTAATTCACTTTGTCGCAGATGAATATGACCAGTATTTCTCTCTAAAAATATCTAGCTACGTAGGTAGGTTAGCTAAAGGCCTACTGTACCTATCAGTAGGCCTTTAGCTAACCTACCTACGTAGTTTCAATAGAATAAGAGGCCCGCTTATACTGGTTATTTTTGTGGGCCTACCGTACAAATAACTGGAATGGTTGTAACTCACCTTTCCGATGACCCTGACCGTGCCTGCAGCCTGTCCACTGATGCCGTTGTCGGTCTCATAGGCGTACTGGAAGCCACCGTCGGGGGCCTGCTCGTAGTCGCTGCGCAGGACCTGTGCGGCCTGTTCCAGGCTGGCGGCGTACGCGCACGCGAAGATGCAAACGGCTACGACGAAGGATTTCTGTAGGAGAAATTATTTTAATATTTTTTGGGCTGAAAATGGATCATAAAAAAATCATCGATCTACCTGAGATCAATTCATTTTTTTGACAGTTAAATGTGGTCGTTATTCAAAAAATATTTTTGTCTGTTCAAATTCTTCTACAAAAAGATAGAGTTCGTCTAGAATTCTTCATCATGTAATAATATATAATAGTCTTCGAAATGGTATGTTTCAAATTTTAATAGCATTTTAAAGTTTATTTAAAAATATCCGATAGGACAATTACCTTCCTTCATTTTATTCTAAGTCGGATGATGAAAGCCCACACATAATTCAATAAATTACACATAATAAAAGTTCAAAATATTTTCAGAAGAACGATTAGCAAGTTTTGATCAACCACAAGATAAGATCGTTAACTCTACAAATAAATATGTCAGAAACACAAAGTAAACAATATGTAGGTAATGAAGGAGTCAAGAAATGTCATAATATAATAAATGAGCAATCTGGCATTTCAGTATTGCGCCAATATTTAGTAAACCACTCACTAACACACGAACTATATCAGATTCACTTGTAAATTAAGTCTGTATCATTATTTATAAATCAGACACGCATCTTACAAATCATAATATTCTTCACAAATTTCATTTTGAAAAGCATTTATAGAGCCGAAATGATTACTTTTACGAAATCTTCACAAATTGATTTATGGGCAAAAACATTTTTAATTACAGCCGAACACTTTTTACCAGCCAGTTTGAAATCACTAATTCACTATTTTTATTTCTGCACACGAAACAAAATGTTTTATTTTATTGCTGTCTGCACTTACCATGATGTTGCTTATTCGAACTACAAGTTGAATCTAATGCTGGAGTAGAATCTAAGTTTCTTATATACACATTCCCAGGAATATCGAATATGAAATCATACCTACCAATAACTACACCGGTAGAAAAGGTCAACTTTTGTTTTTTTTTCGACGACTTATCTATTGCCTGTACGTTTGACATTTTCGATTTTGAACAAACAATAAACGTGTTTTGAACTAGGGAAAAAAGATATTACATAAAATCTGGCATCTTATTTTCGTCTGAATATATTAGAGAAAAGTGAATACCAAGTGGTGATCGTTGATTGATAGGTAGTTTTAGGATATCTTTCGTTTGATTAGCAACATAGTTTGTGGTAGTGATGGAAAATACGATAAGAACACGAAAAACTTGTCAATACAGAAGTGTTTTTTGATAAATCTATCCAGGTACCTGCATTACACAAAAAGTAAGTAAGTATCTGCGTTACTACGTATTTTTTTTCGTTCTGTGATTACAAGTGGACATAATTGTCTCGTTAATGGATTGTTTTTTTACCACTTATATATTGATTTCATGCAATGATGAAGAAATTCATAATTCCTTCATATACATCTTTTTACATTTCAAAACAGAATGGTGTTCAATGCCAATCATCGATAAACGGTTGAGACTTGTATTATCTAGATATCCACTTGAATCATCTCAAAATACATTCGGAAAGCTACATTCTTGAAGACTATTAGTAATACGACTGCCTCAGGTCATTTAATACAGACATAAATCATCATTTCTAATGTGGTAATCTCGCACATTTTGGTTGTTCTAATACCATAATTGGAACAGATTATATTAAAAGTTTTTATGCCCAGGAAAATCACTTTCCATTCCTTCCCACTTTCCATGTCCATTTATTCCCACTTGTCCATTCCAAGGTTGTCTGGAAGATAACGCAGAAAGCGATAGGGCCGCCTATTGTATATTTTGCAGTGTCTGGTGTATTTTTTATGTTATGTATTTTTTGGTGGACAATAAAGTATATATAAATACAAGGTCGTCTGAGAAAGTCACTTAAGTTGGAACAGCGGGGTAATAGCGTAACACACCACCAGTAGCAATGATTTTCATTTTGATAGTTCAACAACATTCATTACATTATTGAAGTTGTTGAGAAATATTTTACTAACATTATGAAGCAATGAATTAGCAATATCCTTCAAAAGGATTCAGATTGTGATTGATGGTGGGTTACGCAATTTGGGTGCTGAACTGTATTCATACTAATATGGGAATATCACCTCTTCTTTTATTAGCGTTATCCACTCGGTAACGTCCAATGCTGGACTTGATCCTGCCCATGCAAACACGACCTTTCCTCATGGCAAGTCCTGTGGGAAAAAAGGACGAGGGGCGTACTAGAGCAAGCTGCATTAACATTGCATTGGTAGGTACAGCATAATCAACCTATAATGTTCCCACTGCTGGGACACAGGTCACAAAGGTCTCCTCTCGATGAGGGAGTGGGCCGTAATCTACCACGCGGATCCTGCGGGTTGGTAGATGTCAGATGTCTTCCAATTTTTGGTTCGAGGCCATACCGGTTTCCTTACGATGTTTTCCTTCACAGTCTCGAGAGCAGTGGTGATGAAATAATTTACAGAAAGTAAAGCGCCTGTCAGGGTTCAAACCTGCGACCTGCAACTCGTAAGTCGTGGTGGCTGTTACATTGGTAGATACAGCTAGCGCAAAATGACATTCAAAAGTATGCTTCCCTTTTTTAGGGCTTTAGAAGTCCTTTCATCATCATTAAAGAAGATAAGGATGTCAGAAACAGCTGATGAGGGTCAAGGCCAACATGACGACACAAAGAATTAAAGTTCGCAAATGTGGGCTCAATAGAATGCTGAATATTAATTATATTTACATATCATTGCGCACTTAGATATTTGTTATTTGTAAATTTCAAACGCAAAGTCCTCTCAAACATTACAAAATATGTAACAGCCTATGCAGCCTATTAATAATGTCATAGTTGAACCAAGAGTTTCGTTAATAACCTAGTGTGGTAACCATTACCACAGAATAGATAGGTACAGAAGATCGGCTCTATTATAATGAGTGGAAACAGGCGCACGCACACATAGAATATGTACAGAGATCTCAAACTGTCTCAAGCGAATGCAAGCCGCAAGTGCGCTTGCACACAATGTCAAATCAAATCCGAATATAATAGTAATATACACTACATATTTGATTGAAATTTCTGTCAATCAAATATGTAGGTTTACAATGTATGATCTTAAAACTATAATGGCCCCTTTACATTCTACCATTATATATGGTGTGCACATATGGTGTGTGTGGTGTGTGTGTGGTGTGTGGTGTGTGGTGTTCGTATGATGTGTGTGGTGTGTGGTGTGTGTGGTGTGAAATATTAAATTTTAACCTGCACAACGTTATTATTTTTTAATTAGGTACATTAAAAAGCAAAAAAAAGTAGACAGCAACAAAAAATAAGATCTCATGCATAAGCATTTCTAGGAACATATTAATTCATTGATGTCAAAGTTATACCTATGCCATTTCAAGTGATAAACTTTAATAAAATGTCAGACAATGAATATATAAATAATTGTAACGCGACTGAAAGAAAGTCAGCTTATACTGGAAATGTACACCTTGATATATCGCCGTGCGTAAGTGAAGCATGTCTATTATGTATTTTGTGCGTGTGTTTTCGCTTGGTGCTACGCGAATAGATAGAATAAAAAAAACCAGCCAAGTACGAGTCGGACTCGTAAACGAAGTGTTCCGTACCACAAGGCAAAACACACAGAAAAAACACGTTTCTGCTATTGAGGCCCCTTTAATTCTTAACATTATTATATTTTTATTATTTGTTGTTATAGAAATACACACTGTGAAAATATCAACTGCCTACCTACAACGATTCATGAGATACAGCCCGCGGCCCGCGGACAGCGGGGGCTTAGTAATAGGGTCTTGTTGGCACCCTTTGGGTACGGAGCCCTAAAAATTAGTAACAATATCAGAGAAAGTCTGGATGTGGCACCGGTGACTGAAAAGTTGTGTAGAAATCGGTTGTCATGGTATAGATGGCTATAAGAGTAGGGGAAGAACAAATAAACAATGGATGGACAACAGAAAGATTATATGGCTGGACAGGGATTGACTAGTAATAGAGATGATAAGTAATAGAGATGTCTGAAAGAAGAAGACAGGCTGCGCTAATCTGTACATCTATACAAATAAATAAAATTGAAGTCTATGTTTGTGCCGCCAGGGCCGCGGGTTGTTCGAAAGAGATACCGTGGCCCCTGGCACAGGCAACTGAAGGAACACGGGTCCGCTCAGCCCAGAGCGGGAGAGGTCATTTGATGATTTCCCACCCAAAAAAAAAAAACGTTTGTTTGTTGTATCAAAATAACAGCTTTTTTAGTAAATGCAAGTAAAAGGATATAGGTACGGCACCTATAACAAAAAAAGTTTGCCTGTCTTGTCTGTTTGTTCAAGCTAATCTCCGAAACGGCTGGACTGGTAGATAGCTGATTATATAAGGAGTAACTTAGGCTACTTTTAGAAAAAGAATTAGGGTTCCGCGCAAAAAATGAAAACCCATGAAAACCAATATCATGCATATTGGATTGCATGGGTTCGAACGAAGTCGCAGGCATAGCTAGGACTAAATTGGGATATGAACAAGAGAATGTATTCTTTTTCACTCATTGTAATAAGGTGACCTTCTGTATTAATTTATTTAGTGCCATTACAGCGCAAACCCGATGCTTGTATCGTCATTTTAATGAAAGGAAGCTTCGTATGACCTGGATATTATCGTCATTGTTGACAGCGTTACTAAAGCGCTCTTGATTACTGCGTATTATGAAACAATGGATTACCGTGTCTCTTGTGTCTGATAAATATCTTAATGTAGTATGTTCAATGATGACCTTTGATCATTAAATGACCTTGTCTATAAACTTTGCCGAATGCATTTGGACACTGCTTTGATTAATTAGCACGTTATCAGTAAACATCCCCGAGTTGGCAAAATTTTATTGGTTTTTTCCATTTAGAATTTCTCAGTCACAACTCGGAGTTTGGAAGTTGGTGGCTTGAAACCCCCGTGCTTCGGAAAGCACGTGAAGCCGTTGGTCCTGCGCCTGATCTCTCTCCGGTCGTATCGGTTTGTCGTCTCATCGGACTATGAGAGTGAGGGAAAGGTGAGTGCACCATGTCTGCGCACACGCTTGTGCACCCAATGCGGGTTGGTAGATGTCCCATGTCTTTAATTTTATTTGGTTCTAGGACATGCCGGTTTCCACACGATGTTTTTCTTCGGCGTTTTGAGAGCTGTGATGAAATAATTTTCACTAAGTAAAGCGCCTGTCTGAGTCCGAACCCACGACCTACAACTCGTAAGCCATACAAGTATATACCTACTACGAATACTATATTTAGCTTTAAGACAAATATTTTTGGTGTTAAATATTCATAGAAATTTTTATTCTAAATTTAATTTATTTCAACCGTTTCAATTATTTTTATTAATGTATTATACGATTATGTACTGTCATTTTTTTTTTTTATAATCCTCATTCTTATTTGTTTAAAAAGGAACTATCCCAAATTTGTAATCTTATCCAAAAATTAATATATATTTTTTATTGTATTTATTTTAGTAATCAATTTTTTTTTTTAAATATCTGAGTAATGCTAATCTAGTGGCACTTTTTACCTTATTTTAATTTTGTTAACATGCGGATAGTGTAGCAATATTGTTAATACTACTTTTGAGTCTATATTATTGTTATTTGTAAACATTTTATATTGTAGATGTTTATTGTCCAATAATAAATAAAATAAAAAGTTTAAAAAATAAAAACTTTTTAGTACATTCACGCGGACTACAGCTGTAACGGTCTAGAAAGCTTTATTTTTAGAGAGCACCTGTTTTGCTAGTACCAGTATTAAAATTCGACGGCTTTTTATAAAAACATGACAGGTTATTTTTCAGATAAAATATATCTAAAATCGTTGCTACAGAATAAAATCTATTGACTATAACCTTTCAATAACATGTTTGATCCTATTTTAGTGAGCATTATACATTCATGTATATTAATTATTATACCTACCTGCAGCATCATTATTAGGCGAAACTATGTAACCTTTTACCTATTAAATTGAATGAAGAATTTGAGGTAATTGTAAAGTTATGAAACAACAAACTGAATGTCAGAATTAACAAAGGTCAAATTCCATTGCAACCAAAGACTTATTAGGACCTTTTTGTTACAAATAGTCACTCAAAAATCAACTTAGGGCTGATTTTTCTAACGACAGATAATTGTATCGGAGGAATAGTTATGAATTTTTGACAGTTCTTCCATACATAGACAACTGTCAGACGTCAATTTTATTCCACGAATAAAAATTATCTGTCGATTGAAAAATCAGCCCTTAGCCCCATTTCACTAAGGGCTGATTTTTACATCGCCAGATAACTTTTATTCGAGGAATAAAATTGACGTCTGACAGTTTTTGTATGAAGTAACTGGCAAAATTTCAAAACTATTCCTTGAATAAAGTTATCAGAAGGTCAATTCGCGTAATTTAAAACGTTCTAAATCTAGTCGCAGTCTCATCTCAGCGACAACCAAATGTCAAAAACTTGTCAAAATGTGGGGAAATTAGAAGTATTTTTTGACAGATTGAGACTGAGATCAAAATGTGAACATTCTTAAAATTACGAGAATTGCCCCTCTGATCCTGGGTTTATGTAACCTTGTAACCAAATTGTTGTAGCTCTTGGTTTACATTTCCATATTCTTCACATGTTTCCGTTTGTTGTGATTCTTTGAGAACTAATCTATAATCT
The DNA here is from genome assembly GCA_947507525.1 of Apamea epomidion. Taxonomy (NCBI): domain Eukaryota; kingdom Metazoa; phylum Arthropoda; class Insecta; order Lepidoptera; family Noctuidae; genus Apamea; species Apamea epomidion. Next base: position 14,082,024 of record OX382237.1, read on the forward strand.
TCCTATTTATATTGGTAATCTTTGTTTCGTGCCTGACAAACGGTTTGGGACATCTAGTGTTTGCTGACAGCGTTGATAAATCCCCATAACGTTAGACGAGATTTTTTAATATAGGGTAAGAGCAAGGGTATGGCACTACTTGAGTAAACTCACACGAAAATCAAAGGAACTTCTTTTAAAATGTCATAACATGAACTTTACGACGCTTCATTCCTAAAGGTACGGGTACTTTTTTGATAAATTAGGTTTCGAAGGATTTCTTCGTACATGACCTATCACAAAAGTGCCCGTTGAACGTCCAATTCGGAATAAATGTCTCGGTCGAGAGATAGGAAGTTTCCAAAAAAATACTTAAAAGTTCGATATCTCCAAAACAATCCATTTTGGACCCTAAGTTATTGAGGTCAAAAGTGTTACAAATTAGCCATTAATATCACCCCTTTTAAGAAATGCACCCAAATATCATACATAGACTCAAACCACTTATTACAAAATGCAGTTTTGGCTTAACTACAGTCCTGATTTGAGTCTAATTTATTGTTGTAGTTTGCCACAAATTAGCGTTTATTTCAAAACGAAGTTGAAAAACAGTGATGAAGTCTAGATCTTGCACGCAACATCCCATTATACATCTTAAAATACTTCAACGATCCTCGACTAATTTACTTGACCCGCGACCCGACATAGTCTGACGAAGAACACACTCGGTCACCTTGGATCCATACACTTTCATCCGAACCGCTATATGCTAGAGGAAAAAGCCAGACAAAATATATACATTTATTTATTTGATTTTAATTGAAAAATTGATTAAGCCTTCAGTTTTTTTGGGTTATTTAATAATGTCGGAAGAGGTTTGTGAAAAGGTTAGTTACGTTTGTCTATTTTTGGTGAGGTTAACTTCCGTTTTAGTCGTAAGTCATGGACATGTATTTTCCAGTTTTGGCTCACACTCCTACCTAAACAATCGAAACAAAAGAAAATTTGATTTACATCTTAGGCTTTCGAAAATCTTTCTGAGAACTAAGAATCCTTCCTTAATCCGTCCTTGTTGCTATGCCAAGAATCTCGATTTAAAACAGACAGATTTGACAGGAATCACGACTTTTCATTACTATTAAATAAAGCGTAAATTACTTGGCATCGGTCTTGGAAACGGGCTTTAGATTATTAATTATGTAAGAGGAATTAATAATCAAATTGTTCCGTAACTCATAACCACGCCCAACGGCTTAGCACGCTATAATATTTTTTATTCGCGCGGGAACATTAACACCATTTTTAAGATAATAAATAATATATTAATCCATTTATATTTGTCGCACTCCAGCATTTAGTGTTAACAACTTCCTTTTTCTCGTGTCTAGCAAAACATGTTCTAAAATAAAGACAAAAATAAACACTGATTCTATTTTTTCTTTATTCATTTCAATAGGATCAAGAAAATATCAATGAATCTCGTGTTATTTTACATGATGTTAAATTACCATAGTGACTTGTATATAAAAGCGTTGAATTGATGCTCTGTGATCATTTGAAAATATAGTCTGGATAAGCAACGACTCTCTGTTAGCTCCTACCGATATATTTTGTAAAAATCTCACCGTGAAAACTTAGACGAAGTAAGCTTGCAGTCTGCAGACAATCAATGGTGTCAAACCCTAGTGTCAAGTGGAATAACAGCCCACTTCAAGGTCACCTCACCTTAGTTTTTACGGTGAGATTTTTGAAAAGACCGGCAGTTAGCCTATAATGTGCCCACTGCTGGGACATTATAGGCTGATTTGACACAGGCCTCTCTGTGAGAGGGAGTGGGCCGTCCACCGCACAGACCCAGAGTGTTGGTAGATGTCATCTGTCTTCGAATTTTTGGTTCTAAGACATGCCGGTTACCTCAAGAAATTTTCCTTCACTGTTTTGAGAGCAGTGGTGAAGAAATAATTTACACAAAGTAAAGTGCTTGTCTAGGTTCCAACCTACGACTCCGTAAGTCACAGCCATTACGACTAGGCCTCCACTGCTCTGAGCTTTCGCGTGATAATACCAAATTATTATTTCACCCCCATACACAACAAAAGACACAAAAAATGGTGGGCCTTTCTTTACACTCACAGAAATAAAGTATGCCTTAAGAGAAAAAAAAACTTTTTGATTTAAAACGCCGTATTGTGCGAGGAAACGGCGATGAAATCCTTTAGAAAACAATGGGGTACCCTTGTATGCCAGTTTGGAACCATTGTACACCATGATTTATAAAGTTTCCGCTTTAAGCGCACCGTTGCTACTTTTCTTTCGTTATTGGCCATTTTATGGGTTCTTCAAGGGATCTGCAATTCGTGACCGAGGTTTATAATTTACATATTTTTAGGGGAGACTGAAAGGTATGAAAGTTTAATTTTATTTTGTATTTGTATGACTGGTTTGTTTAGGTTGCACCATAAAAAAAAAAAAATTTTATTCACTCATATAGTCATGCCAGCTTCCAATCAAACTGAATGCATACCTCGTTGCCAGTGAAAGTATACATACAATAAAAACTTTTTTACAAAAAAAACAACCGACTTCCATAAAAACACTACAAAGTGAAAAATAACTTTAATTTCGGAAGTCGGTGTCTTTGGTTTTTGTATTTCGTTTTTCAGCACCGACTTCCGAAATTAAAGTTATTTTTCACTTTGTAGTGTTTTTATGTAAGTCGGTTGTTTTTATTTTTCACTTTTGAGTTGTGAAAAGCAAACGACGTAATTTTATTTACTTGAATTTTTATCCGTAACTTTGGTTTAAACCAAAGCACTGAACCGATTTTGATAAAATTTCTATGGGACCAATCTGAAAGTATATAATTCACATTAAAAAAAAATTACAAATCGGCTTATAAATAACGGAGCTCTGAGGTAACAAACAAAAAAAAAATGCAATCGAATTGAGAACCTCTATTTTGAAGTCGGTTAAAAATGCAAACAAGGCCATCTCTCCTAAATGTCGTACTTTATGGATCTGAATGCTGGGCTGTGTAGAAGACGGCTGAAAAGAGATTGCATGCAGCGGAGATGAGAATGTTGAGATGGATGTGTGGAGTGACGAAAATGGATAAAGTAAGAAATGAGTATATAAGGGGAAGTTTGAAAGTGGCGCCAGTGACAGAAAAGTTGAAAGGAAATCGTTTGGCTTGGTATGGGCATGTGATGAGAAGGGACGAAACGCATGTGACTAAAAGAGTGATGAATATACATGTTTATGGATGGAGAGGGAGAGGAAGGCCGAAGAAAAGATGGATGGACTGTGTGAGGAATGATATGAAAGAGAAGGAAGTGAATGATGGTGTGACGGTTGACACGGGAGAATGGAAGAAGAAAACGTGTTGCGCCGACCCCAAGTAACATGGGATAAGGGCAGGGAGATGATGATATAAATACTCCAGAAACAAACAGGTTTATTAAAAAAATATTCCTAAGAAGCTCCACCGTGTAAAGTTATGTGCAATCATTGCAAAGGCGTCTTATATTAAAATAATATTTCATAAAGACACCGTGTAAGTGCCAGGTATTAAATATATCTATCATACTTTGTATTAAAATAATAAATATTTGCAAACTTGCATTTTGTAAGATAAAGCGAAGGAAACGTTTTGTCTCGAGAGACGCGAACCAATGTATCATGATAAAATTGAATAGAACTCTTTGAGAATTTAGTTTTAGAAATTCCGTAGTTTTAGTACAGAATAAGGAACAGCTTTGTAGCTACACAAAAATTCGTTTGTTGATATTTTTCCTGTGGAGACCCCATAGCGTAGAAATGTTTCGTCGGTTATCAAAAAAAAAACCTTCTGTTTCATAAAAGTGCAATACCTACGCGGTCAAAATGTATGGAACAGCAATATTTTTTTTTAATAACTGACGTAAAATTTCGGCGCTATGGGGTTTAAACTCATGTGCTGAAGCATGGTTACAGTTTGCGCGTCGATGTCCCTGCCACACTGTATAATATTCACGGGTAAATTCTTACACCTACACGGGAAGCTGAAGACATTGTTTGTTTGAACGCGCAAATCTCTGGAACAACCAGTTGGATTTGAAAAATTCTGCTTGCATTTGATAGGCCAATTTTTGAGGAAAGCTATAAGCTATTTAACATCACGCTAAAACTCTTTGGAGCCGAGCAAACAAAAAAAAAACAGTATGAAAAAATGCTTAGCAAAAAGGAAGTAATAGTGCGGACAGGCGATTCGATACGATGGGGTGTGACGAGGGATCAAGAAATTTCAGCAGAAGCATTTTCAGGGCAGAAGCTAGTATTCAATATTTATTAGTTCGTAACTTTTTTAATTTAGTATGATTGAAACCGTGCGAAGTAATTAAAAACTATTTTCTCATTGCATTACCAATAAAATGTAGCGTGAATTTACGATTGACATTAAAATTGTATTTAAACAGAAATTAATTTCGACCAGTCAGTTTTATAGATATGACGATGCAGCAAGTGGGGCCGCTTAGTTTTCTGTAACCATCAAAAAATTAATAAGAGGTCACTCTTATTCGACTTTTGCGATGCTCTGATGGAGTGACTGTCACCAGCCAGTGTCAGTCACTCCATCAGAGCATCGCATTGATGGTTACGTGGCGGCCACTGACCAATATTATACAAGTACTCTGGACAGCATACTGTCGATGAGAAAATGAAGACATTTGATTTTCCCCATTTTCCGTGGACCTAATATTGTTGATAGCGAGTTTTACAAGATGCGCATACTCTGACGATAAAAAGGTTCTAAATATCTCGTAGTAAACACAAAATACACAAAAAAGTCTTATCCAACCACACATTTTAAAACAAGAATGTATTTATTTGTAACTATCCCTTAAGTCCATTCAACCCATAGAAAGTCGTTTAAAAACCAAAAAATACCGAACACGGCTTCCACGTGACCTGAATATTGCTGCCGTCTCATCTTTGTTCCTAAATCAGGTTAAAAGGACCATATTTCTTTGTATCCAAAGCTCTGACAAGAAATAGTGCTGGATCCTCATCTACGCATTTTCTTTCAGCGTAATGTTACCTGTATTACGTTAAAAGAATACCAAATAAATGTATTGAGGTTGCTAAACTACTCTTTTCTTTAAAAGCTTTAAGTAAATTAAAGAATTCCACAAAGGAATCCTTTCGTTTGTAGTTGCAATTTTCTTTTTCTTTTCTAGTTTTTTGCCTCCATCATAAAGATTAAAAGGTCATGGCAGTCTTTGAAACTACATTACGGATCTGTTAGAAGTATGTTCTTTATTTACTGAGCGTTATTATTCTGACTTTAATATGGAGATTTTGCCTTGGATAATCGCTATAATGGAGCCAGTTTTCTCACTTCGGAACGTTTTACATAAGCATGATTTAGAAGAAAAAGTCCCATGAGGAAGAGGTTCTGAACACGGTTTTTCATCAGATGGTCGCACGGGGCTAGTGACTACAGAATATGGCAATCTAGCTGCCTGTGAGACACGTAAACGAACATGAACATGGTCCAGCACATCGTGTGGTTCGTATTTGGTCAATATGGGCGACAATGCATAGTTTAAGCATGATAATGCCCGGCCCCACACAGCTCATTTGGTAAACGAGTGCCTTCAAGACGTGGGAATCCACCAAAGTGGCCAGCGAGAAGCCCTGACCTAAACCCTATCGAAATATGTATGCCTGGGACAATCTCGGCAGATGTGTTTGATGTCGAAATCTACCTCCATTCTCCAATAAGTGCATCAAATGCACTTATTGAAGAATGGGAGAATATTCCTCAGCTTATGCTGAGGAATCTGGTTTTTCGGATGCCAAATCGTGTAGAATCCGTATTAAGAGCACGCTGAGGCAATACGAAATATTGAATTATTAAAACTTTAAGTTTCAATTTCGTGAGCCCACTTTAAGAGCTACCTAATTGTTTTTGTTCTTCTTTAACACATTTATTTATTTTGTTTCAATTTGGTGTTTTTTTTTAAATGTGTTATTAAATACATTTGAATGTTGCTTTTCACTTCAAGAAGCTATCTTGCGTCGTTTCGGGAATATTTCAAAATAAGAATCAGAATAATACTCTATTGCTAACTGTGGAGGCTTGTTATTAGCTTGGCGTCAATTAGCTCACTACTACTTCTGTATTTGATAGCTGTAAGCCACCCAAAGACAATAAATAAAATAAATGAATAAGTTAGTGGCTTTTTTATTTATATTTCTTGTCAGTGTAGGTATTTATGGGAGTGGTAGTTTAATGTTCATCCAAACTTCTTTCTTTACAAAATCTTTTTCCACTTCTTGATTACAACGGCACTTCGAAAGGCTTCTTTATCGCCTCAACAAAATTAAATTAATCCTGGTGTTCGAGTCAGGACCCCGGCAGCGTCGGAGAGGCAGATTAGTCGGAATCCTACAATTAACTCTTGCAAAGCTCTTATTTTGTAAATTCAGTCTGACACCGCCTACGTGACAGACTCCTGTTCAGATTAAGGTATTAGACACTGATTGTTGCTGTATGGATGATGTTTTGTGAATTAAATTAATCTGAAATTAGAGTGTTTTACTCAAGACCGGCGGCGCGAGAGTCGTTGCCCGGAGTGTTACTATTTTATAAATAATATGTTTATATACAAATTTTGAACTAGGTATTGTCTATTTAGCGAGCAGTGGTAGCCCAGTGGTAACAGCGCAACTTACGAGTTGTTGGTTGGAGGTTCGAACCCAGACAGGCGCTTTAGTTTGTGTAAATTATTTAATCACAACCGCTCTCAAAACGGTGAAGGAAAACATTGTGAGGAAACCGTCATGTCCTAGAACCTAAAATTCGAAGACCTGTGACATCTACAAACCCTCAATGGGCTCGCGTGGTGGATTACAGCCCACTCCCTCTCACCGAGAGAAAGCCTGCGTCCTAGCATTTATAGGCTGTTTATTTTGTTTTTTATTTCTTATTGTGCTATTTATATCTTATCGTAAACCGTACCGGTTGACTTCATCGCGTCAACGCCGGATCTCGCATAGGGTCGTAGCATTATGCTGAGTGATGGTAGTTTTACGTGGATGTGAAGCATATGTTCCCCCAACTTTTTCTTTATTGTATTTTTTCTCTGCGTCATGTCTGCCGCAAATAAACGTATTTTATTTCTTTCTTTCTTCTTTTTGAACTTTCTTTTTGAATCAATAATAAAATAAGTAAGTTTCTTTTTTTCTAATTTTCGGAAATCGGCATATGTGGGACACGCATATTAAAACGCGGTCTGTGTGAGACCGCACTGTAAGTGCCCTTTTACACACACATAAAAACGCGGTCACTTATATGATACCATAACGCGATTCTGTTCTTTGAAAGTGGTGTATTCTGAAATACTGTCAAACTTAAGTAACTAAAAAAACAAGTATGTATTCAATATTTACCAGGGATCGTAATTTTATTTGATTATTTATGTCTTTCATAACAGCCTCCTGAAATTTGACGAGGATGTAAAACAACAGCTTGTATACACATTGAAAAAACTGCCGCCCGAAATACACACTAGGTAAAAAAAAATAAAAACCCCGACGAAAAAATCACAATCAAAGTGTTCTACTTACCTCCAAACATGCCACAAATAATATAATGTAATGAAAATCTGTCTCGGCAAAGTAAGAGGAACCTACTCGGCACGTGACCAACATATGTTATAGCCAAAAGATTTCGCGAGGATCTAGTCAAATTACATCCGAAATCCACCTCGTCTCGCAGAGATAGGTTTCGTAATGTAAATAAGCTGTCAAGTATAGTTCCTTACTATGACATGAACTTAGATATTACGTGCTTAAAAGCTTCTTGGTTGCGTAAAGACGTTTAATCAAAGTGACATGTAGAACGTGTGAATTCTTGTTTATCTTGTTTGGTGTCTCAATGTGGCTATATTTTCATATCCATGGGGACATGTTTTTAAAGGATTCATCCAAAAACAATAAAGCCTGTCCACGATAGGCCTACAATAATAATAATAATAATAAATAAATAATAAACAGGTTCGCCGATCCCGCAAGGATATGTCGACATGCTGGATAGATTATAAAAAGGCCTACGACTCGGTGCCACATACATGGCTCATGAGGGTGCTGGAGTTGTACAAGATAGATGCAACTCTACGCACCTTCCTTGAGTCGTGTATAAGACAGTGGAAGACGGTCCTTCGCTATCCAGGGTGTCGACAGATCCAGGGGAATGATGACCCTGTATGGATTAAGCGGGGAATATTTCAGGGCGACAGTTTGAGTCCACTTTGGTTCTGCTTAGCCCTGAATCCTCTAAGCACACTGCTGGAGGACTCAGGTCTAGGCTATCGGTTGAAGAGAGGTGGTCAGGTCATATCTCACCTCCTCTACATGGATGATTTGATACTCTTTGCCCCTAACAAATTGCATCTGATGGAGCTACTGAAGGTAACTGAAACTTTCAGTAGTGCCATCAGGATGGAATTTGGTGTGGACAAATGTGCAGTCATGCATGTAAAGGGGGGGAAGATTATGGAATCCGAGGGAATTCCACTTTCGGATTCCATACACCTTAGATCCCTCTCCTCATCCGAAAGCTATAAGTATTTGGGTATGTCGGAAGCGTTAGGCATCAACGATGCTGACATGAAGCAATCGTTGAAGGAGCGCTTCTTTTGTCGCCTGAAGAAGGTATTAATTAGTCTTCTTTCGGGCGGAAATAAGGTACGCGCCTTCAATGGTTGGGTAATGCCGGTTTTGATGTACTCTTTTGGCATACTCAAATGGACTCAAACTGAACTCGACGCCCTAGATAGAAGGGTCCGTACACTGCTGACCGCAAACCGGATGCATCACCCACGATCATCGGTGATGAGACTGTATATCCCGCGGAAGTGTGGGGGTCGAGGATTTTTAAATGCGAAAACCCTCCACAACCGCGAGGTGTGCAGTCTCAGGGAATATTTTTTAAAAGCCGAAGTGGGTATGCACCGTGATGTGGTCGCAATGGACAAGGGGCTCACCCCGCTCTCCATGGCGAAAGAGAACTGGCGCAAACCTGTAGTACTTACTACCGATGACCGCAAGAAGGTATGGCAAAGCAAGGAGCTTCACGGGCGCTTCTATCGGGCTCTTCATGAGCCCGGTGTAGATTTCTTAGCGTCCGTATCCTGGCTGCGTTTCAGTGACCTCTTCGGGGAAACTGAAGGTTTTGTCTGTGCAATTATGGACGAAGTTATCTTGACGAATAACTACTGGAGACATATTATGAAGGACGGGACGGCTGACGTGTGTCGGGCATGCCACCGTCCGGGTGAGTCCATCAGACATATTATCTCTGGTTGTTCTCGTCTGGCTAACAGCGAGTACTTGCACAGGCATAACCAAGTAGCCAGGATTATTCACCAGCAACTTGCTTTGAAATATAAACTTGTTGACTCTGAGGTACCGTATTACAAGTAGGTGCCCGACCCAGTTCTCGAAAATGACCATGTCACGTTGTACTGGGATCGGTCTATCATCACTGACAGGACTGTTGTCGCCAACAAACCTGATATAGTGGTGATAGATCGATTAGTGCGCCGCGCAATGATTGTTGATGTTACCATTCCACATGACGGGAACCTCGTGAAAGCTGAGAAAGATAAACAAATCAAATATCTTGACTTAGCACGCGAGGTTGTTGACATGTGGAATGTGAGCTCAACTGTCATTGTGCCGATTGTCGTATCGGCCAATCGCCTGATGGCCGACAGCCTCGATCAACATCTATCGAGGCTCTCGTTAGGCGGTTGGATCAAGGGCCTGATTCAGAAGGCAGTACTCCTCGATACGGCTCGCATTGTGAGGAGGTTTCTATCTCTGGAGCCCTAACCACCGGTAGCTTGGACCCTGCTCCCGACACCGGTGGATCACTATTTTTTTATATTTTTAAATGTTTTTTTAATTTTTTTATTTAATCATACTAATATTTAAAAATGTAACAAAATAAGACGACTAAATAAATAAACGACATAATAATAATAATGTTTATTCTCATAAAAATGTACATTTTTTATCAAGTGGAGTGCTTAATCTAAACTTACAGTACATCTATGCTGATGCTATAATCCATTCTGCTCTAGATGTCAACATCTGTCCACCTGACTGGACATAGAAATTATTTATTGTCCGAATAATACATTAAACAGGTTGAGACGACTCGAGTAGCTTAAAATATTACCTGCTAGGGTAGACAGTTAGTCTGTATCTTGGGGCTACGAATTCCAGTGTGAAGACTAGAGAAGAGTTTTCAGGTATTATAGTATGGTATGTGTGTATGTGTACCTAATGTGGAAGATCTGCGATTTCTAAAAGGTGGTTTTTCCGAGAGTTGAACTCCTTAGAAGTATTATCATCAACTTTGGGCAGAAAAGCCATTTCAGAGATATGACTTTGTAATATAAAGCAAAAATTCTTGGCAGCACTAACACGATTACAATATCGGTATCATTTGTACTACGTAAGTAAAGTAGTCATTTATAAAACCTAAAAGGGACGATCCGATTTGTCTACGCCTGCCCTCATTCCCTTAAAAAACTTAAGGCTTCAACTCTTAGTTTCAATAAAGAACAAAACCTACAAATGTAGGTTTTTATTAAATTTTTAGATTATATAATGATATAATATCATTGCTAATGGACAAATAATTAACTAATAGTTAAAATACTAACCATTAGTTAAACTAACAATTGATCAAAAAACACATTTTGCAAAAATTTAACAATTAGTTACTATTTTTAAGAATTGGTTGAGTTTAAATAAGGATCAAAAAACCGGCCCTTAGTCCGCCCTGTACAAGTATTAAATTAATTAATTTAAAAGACAGCAGGATTCGTATAGGTAGCTACCTCCAACTAATTATAAAATTATTTATAGCTAGAGAGTAACACAAAATAGTAAGACGTCTAATTAAAATAAAAAAAATACTATCTTCAATTCCCAAACAAACACAGGAAAGCCGATTCAAAATCTTAATGGCCCAGAGAATCGCTACGGAATTCAATAACATTGGCAAAACGATTCGTAGAAAATTCAATAAGACTGAAATTGAGAGCCGGTGAAGTAATATCGTGAAAACCCAATTCCCCTCATTAGAAACGCGTTCAAATTCAAATGGGGTTGAAAAAACCCCGTCTCCGGCTTCCCGGCTGGCGATTGGCTATTCAAAACAATTTTCGAGTCCGATTAGCCAACCGAGATATCGATGAGTTTATATCGAAATTTTATTGGAATGAACTGATTGGATTAGGGAATGATAAGGTTTTGACAATATTGAGTTCCTTTGTTTTTATTTTGCTTAGGTCGCTGACCTGAGCAAGGCTACTTTTGTTTTTCAATTTGAGCTTTTTAAACTGATTACTTACTGGTCTAACTGTTTTTAGACATCAAAATCATAATATTTTCATACAACTGGAAGTTTGAGGACTTACCTATAATACCTATTCCTTAACTACGTATTTTGGTAGATGTCACATGTCATCGAATATTTGGTTCTAGGACGTGCCGGTTTCCTCACGATGTTTTCCTTCACAGTTTTGAGAGAAGTGGCGATGAAATAATTTTCACAAAGTAAAGCGCCTGTCTGGGATCGAACCTATGACCTACAACTCGTAAGTCGCAGTCGTTACCACGGGGCCACCACTGCTCCCCATAGCCATACCCATAGCCATACACATAGCCATGCCCATAGCAATGCCATACAAAGTGCCAATGATGACAACCTTTTGAGAACTTTTCCTATTGACAGCGATGCGGACGAATTTGTTGATGTCCTTTGATTATTTCCACTACATATTGAACAATCACCACTCATTACTGGCAGACTCAAACAATGCCAGCATAAATTAATTACCTACACATAATTATCAAACCTCTAAACCACCTACACACTCACTAAACAATAGCAACAATTGATTGATACGTCCTTCTGACACACAGCTTCCCGCTCCGTTAAATTACAAAGGAAACGCGAAAACCTCTAATTTGCTGCCTCCATACCAAAATCATAAAGTCGTAAATATACATTTTTGCGTTTTCAAAGAGCTGTATGTTGACTATGTTGTATGTCATGACAAAGGCTTTCAGCTTCATTAGGCAGAAGTACGAAAAGCTTTGAAAAAAACTCGCTTTCCACCTTTTGAAGGGGAACCAAAATTGCCTATTGAGAACGAACCATTAATGCGATAAATTCTGATACATTGGAGCTCGCTGATTGGCTCTTATTATGTGAACTGAACGGTCTAATTGGTAGCAAGATTGTATGCTCTGAGAGATGGACGTCTGGAGTATAAGGTTTTAAAGAAAATTGGTACTAATTTAGTGGTTACTAATTTATTGGTACTAAAGTGTCACTACTTTAGTCTATCGGTATTGAGAAGGATCATTTACTTCACTTTTTAACCCCCGACACAAAAACGGCGGGTTTTTAATAACTGTATAGTGGATATTTGTGTATTAAAATTTAATGGTATACAATGTGGTGACAACAATCCTACTAATATTATAAACGAGAAAGTTTGTGAGGATTGACAGATGGATGTTTGTTACTCTTTCACGCAAAAACTACTGAACGGATTTTGATGAAACTTTATAGTAATATGAATGAATGCGACCTTAAGTCTTGTCTCCCAGTGGGGTGACAACAATCTGGTCAGCTTCAACACCACCAAAACACAGGCTTGTCTGTTCAGCGCGAAAAGGAGCCCTTTTGATCTGGCTTCTACTTTCCGAGGTGCAGCTGTACCTGTGACGGACAGCCTCGAGCTACTTGGCAAGAAATTGACAGCAAATCTCAATTTCTTTCTGAAGCACAAACGGCGGCCAAAAAGCTGGGCATCCTGAACAAGGTTAAGCGGTACTTCACACCGGGACAGCATTTTACCCTTTACAAAACACAAGTCCGATCGTGTATGGAATACTGCAGTCACCTGTGGGATGGCTCAGCTAAATACCAACTCGTCACTTTAGACTCAGTGGAGCGCAGAACTAAGAGACTCATTGGCGATAAAAAGCTGGTGGAGGCAAAGCTTCACAGTTTGGCTCACCGGCGAAGTATTGCCTGTCTGTCCGTCTTCTACAGACTGTACTTCGGGGAGTGTGCGTCTGCATTCCCGAGTTCATACAACCCGAATCTCTTCAGGGCGAGAGTGAATAGGCTTCTTCTGGGCAAGCTCGTTCCACCGTAGATCTCATCCCTGCCTCTGGGCTGGATTGAGGTCAAGAGTGAGCCCATTGTCAATAATAAAAATAAAAAATAGCTTATACATCAGAATAACACATACTCGTAGGTTAGTTTTTATCCCGATATTCCCACGGGATCGAAACTAATGCGAGTGAAACCGCAGGGCGCAGCTAGTTCGACAATAAATGAAAACACTGACAATACTAATGCATAGGAGTATTTTAGAACTATTCAATAACTTGTAACATCAAAATTAAAAAAAGCGATTTTATCAAACCAACTAAATAGTAGGTAGTGATGGTGATGACTATGGGTTTTGCCAATCTTTGACTGGCTGTAGTGACTAAACTGTTGCATATATTTGATTGAGATTTTGTATGCAGACTGCGAACGTTATTACTTAGATATACGAAGTTAAATTTTTTGTCATATTGTCGTCTCCACCTTGTATAAGTATTTTAAATTAACTGTGTGTTAAAATACGTTAGCGAAAATGGGTGGGGAATGGGAAAATTGGTCTAGTAAATGGTTTTTACGTCGTCATTGGTATTGGACTGCATTTGATTTAATTGAGAACAGTAGCTTTTAGGCTTTTGGTCTGTTTCTGTCTTATTACAAAACAAATTCTAACTTTTAAACCTGCAAGACAGTCGGGATTTTAAACTTTATTCCGAAGAATGTAAAGTATTTTTTAAGACTCTGGTTTAACGTCAGTTTTTTGTAATAAGAACTTTAACTATGTCGGATTATAGTTCGAAATTAAAAAATGGCTCGATAGTTTTGACCTGGGTCTAAAGATTAACCTTGTTTCTTAATAAGACCGGTTCAGTTTAAACCTCTTTGGCACAAAAAGGTTAGGCTTATTTACAAATATTCTTGCACATATCCCTTAATATTCACAAGCTAGCCCAATAAATAACACTCCTTAAAAAGTCAGGTTTTGTAAGAATTCCACATACATACACCTACACTTGCACTTCATTCAAAATCGTCCACTACGTTTTATTGCTATAATAACCGCGACCTAAATGCGTACACGCATCAATTATGATGACTAAGTGAGTGTTGCTTCACTATCAGAGTTCATCTACTACCCACGGGCAGATTCCTGCATATGATACTCGTCTGGCATTCAAGTTGGTTAGAACAATCGTTCGATCAAGATGGAGCTTTCGTAATGCCATTAGGTGCTAAAATACAATAAGTGTCATATATCTTCTATCTGTATTATACAAACTTAAAAGATGATAGGCAAGATATGCCAAAATAGTCTTAAGTGTCGCCATTTCATTGCTAAATTCTTGTAAGTTTTTCATTTGTTTAATTTTTATTTCTTACTCGTTTGTAAGGCTCAATTTACATTACCGCGGAACGGAGTGGAAGCGAGTTTTCGTAGCGATATTACTTATAAATAGCAAAATGAACTTTATATCAATTGTCTAACGTACAAACTAGATACGAGCTTGTTACTATCGGAATTCCCGAGGATGCGCGATAATTCTCCAGGAGATGTGCGACCTGTGCGTATGTGTATATCCAATTTGTGCGTTATACTTTTGACATAAACTTCATTATGCTTTGTACAAAAAAACTCGCTTCCACTCCGTTCCGCGGCAATGTAAATTGAGCCTTACTCTACGGGTCACAGCAATGAGAAATAATACCCCACCGTAATACAGTATCAGTATCAACTAGTACAGGGGGTTTTGTGACTGTTACTGGTGGCCTTGCACATATACATAATATGCCGCCAGTAACAGTCACAATACCCCCCGTACAGAAGAATTTGAATATTGTAATGTCAAATTAAGGTTATAAATTGTCCACAGATAAAAAAATCTGTTAATAAAGTATTAAATAATATTACAAAAATGAAATGCTGTTTGTAAGTACGAGTATGCGCATCATTTGAGAACGGTGAGACGGATTTTGCTATTTTTTATTTGGAAATAATTGTAATAGTTCGAATTAGGTTTTTATGAAAAGAAAAAAGTCGGCGCGGTATAGTTTGACCGAAACTGCTGTACCGCGCCTTAGGAATGCGCGGCGAGGCTGGGGGCGTTACGCCGTGAGCGATGACGAATGAGCGGCCTGCACTGCGCCCCCGTCTCGCCGCGCACATAGCGAAGGCGCGGTACAGCGGTTTTGGTCAAACTATAACAAGATTTTTTTTAGGTACAATAGCGCATCGCAGCAACAAATAAGGTTCAAAACAGTGATGTGTTGGATGTTAGTTGAATCGAATGACCACCAAAATATGAGTCATTTTGCAGGTTCAATTAAATTAAAAAATAAATGCAGGGCTCGGTGTATTCCTTTAGTTGGTTGTATTCCTTTTATTATCATTACATAAAATATGATAGTTTACGCTCAAAATTTTGAGAATTAAACGACGAAATATTTTTTTTAACCTGTTTTACAATTGTTTTATCATGATACTATTTTATCATCATGAAATATTTCTGAAAAAGTATTTTCTTTTCAAAATCAAAAGTCATTTATTCAAATTAGGCTGAGAATCAGCACTTTTCGAACGTCAAAATTACAAAGGACAGTCCCCCAAAAACGCCCGCCCTTCACCACTTCGCACGCTATCGCTGGGAAGAAGAAGTGGCTCAACAAACTCCCCAACAGCACAGCTGTCTGTTCAGTTAGAAAATACTTGATACTTGATTGTGCTCGTATACAATACTAGGTGTTAAGTAATTAACATTACAAGGCACATAACATAAAATTAAATTATTTGCCATAATATCAGCTAGCCACGCCAATATACCAACAAATATAATAAAAACTATACGTACTCAAGCTAAAAAATAATTAAGTAAAATGTAAATAAAAACTTACTACCTAAATAAAAGCCTCCAGGCATAAAGGGCGTGACAGCTTACATAATTATGCATTGCTGGGTTCTGTTCACATAGCTGTCACTTCTTGAACATTACACAATACATACACAAAAAAAAATCTGGTTTGTAATATGTACCATTACGCCTAACTGTGCGACAGAAAGCTGAGCGTTTTACAGTGCCCTACGTTTAGATGATACATTATGTAATTTACTAAACAAACGTTTGCCCCAGAGCCTCCGTCAATCAATCTAACTAGCCTTCTCCCAACTCTGTTGAGGGCGGCTTCCAGTCTAAATGGATGCAACTGAATACCAGTATTTTACATGAAGCGACTGCTTATCTGACCGCCACAACCCAGTTACTGAGTAACACGAGCCCAGAGTCTCCGTGTCGGCATGTAATTGTATGTACCTTAATTAGCCATACAAAAACACGCTAATTAGTAAGCTACACCCTTCTTATCACTGACAACTATCAAGATACTGAGCTAATTATAAAGCGAAATGAATATTCCAAAAATAAGTTAACCGATGATTCGATTATAGTAGCTATTATTAAATAAAATGTTTCATTAATTAAAAAACTACCTTGTCTTGCATCTCCTTTCATCATCATCATCATTTCAGCCTGGAATCACCCACTGCTGGGCATAAGCTTTTCGTCTGCCATACTTCTCGGTTCTGTGCGTCTCTCATCTAGGTGTTTCCCGTGACTTTGACGATATCGCCAACCCAGCGCGCTTTTGGACGACCCTGGTTTCTTTGGCCAAACCTTGGCCATCATTCGGTCACAGCTTTACTCCATCAGCCATCTTTTTGTCTTGCTAGATGTCCTACCCATTTCTCCACTTTAGCTCCACATTGCATCTCCTTTACAAATGCCTAAATAGAGAAAAATAAGTTTGATAAAGGATTTTTAGCTAAATGGGTCATTCATGGTAATAAGAGCTTTTTTTTATATAGCCAAATGGGCCTGTGCTTGATCTCAATCTCGCCTAATAATAACGCTACTGAATGATAATTTTTATTTCAATTATTTAGGAAAATAAACGAATACACATTACAGGATTACACAGAGATACAGAGTAAATAAATAAATCCAAAATCCACAATTATATTTTCCACATACTATTAAAACAAGTTATTAAAATTAATGCGATGTGCGCTTACAATTTTGGTACAATAAAATTACATAAATAATTAATGCTGATGATCGGAATTAGTTCAATATTGATTGAAATAACACAAAGAGCTGAAGTAGTAGTAGTTCCGGGGAGTCAAAGTGACCTCTGCGCTACTAACGACAACGCCGTGAAAGTGGCAATTTTTTTGGAAAACAACATTTAAAATACAGTCGTGCCAGCGACACGTAGAAGTACCCTTAACAATTTGAAACTGTGGTGTGCCTTTCGAGTATGGGAGTAGGCAAAAACTACTAGTAGGCAAAAACGACAGGAAGAAGAAGAAGATTAGTCCACAAATAGGAGGTATCGTATGTGTGAGGTGGAAACCTCAGGAAGTTTTATCTGGCACTATCTTCTTTATAGCGAATCTTTTTCTTTATGGCAAAAAGTTCAAACATATTTGGCCCAAAATTTAGCTGCGCGAACTCCGCTCACTGACACAGTCATAAATAAGATCATCAAGTGCGATGAAGCTAGGTTTTGAGCATTGGTGTAATTGGTAAAATATTTTTCATGAAAATCTAGTCACACAAGCAGCGCCCCGCGAGGTCACCCGCTTAAGTGTCGATCCCGTGGGAATATCGGGATAAAAAGCAACCTATGTGTTATTCTGATGTATCCTACCATCATCATCATCTGCCTAGCCTTTTCCCAACTATGTTGGGGTCGGCTTCCAGTCTAACCGGATGCAGCTGAATACCAGTATTTTACATGAAGCGACTGCCTATCTGACCTCCACAACCCAGTTACTGGGTAATATGATGTATCCTACCAATCCCACTAATATTATAAACGTGAAAGTTTGTATGGATGGACGGATGGATGTTTGTTACTCTTTCACGCAAAAACTACTGAACGGATTTGAATAAAATTTGGCACACAGATGATTTATAACCTTAACATATAGGATATTTTTATCCCGATAATCCCACGGGATTGAAACTTACGGGCGTGAAACCGCGGGGCGCAGCTAGTATTATAAACGCGAAAGCTTGTGAGAATTGACTGATGGATGTTTGTAACTCTTACACGCAAAAACTACTGAACAGATTTGGATGAAAATTGGCACACAGATAGTTTATAACCAGAATTAACATATAGGATATTTTTATCCCGATTTTTCCAGTGGATAGAAACTTATGCGGGTGAAACCGCGGGGCGCTGCTAGTAAGCTATAATACTGTAAAGTTTCCTGA
Source organism: Apamea epomidion (assembly GCA_947507525.1). NCBI lineage: Eukaryota > Metazoa > Arthropoda > Insecta > Lepidoptera > Noctuidae > Apamea > Apamea epomidion. The sequence goes on from OX382237.1 coordinate 14,100,462, forward strand.
AAATCCTCAAAAAAAAAAAATTCAGGAAACTTTACAGAACGCAAAAGAACAGAACGCGAATGTTCGCACAAACTTTCGCATTTAAAATATTAATAGGACAGGATAGTAGGATTTTACAAACTGAGACAAAACTTACCAGGTAATCAAAATATTTCAATCTCAAATCATTCCCATAACATTCGTCCCCGTTTAATTTTCCCATCACCAGCTATTAGATTTGCTCACAATTTTCCTAATAAGTCGGCAGGAGGTAGGAGGTGTATAATAAAATGGCCGTGTAATTTCATGTATCGCAATACGTACATTAGTGTGGCAGGTGCGAACGTTGCCATTTCGGGAGGAGATTCTGGAAGGAGTTACGTAACTCCTTCGGATCTTAATTTTAGTCTGATAGAAAGTGTGAAGATTCAGATATGGTCTATAAAAGGGAAGGCTTATGGTCTATATAAGGAAGATCTGGTCTTGCAACAGTGGAAGGACTTGCAATAGCCGTAAGATACGAGAAATTTTATCATAGGCTGGTTGCAATGTTTTGCTTACCATTGGTTTATTTTTATTGTTATTACCTACCTTGAGCTCGTGGCTAAGTCATAACATCCACACGGGTCGATCAATCACGTTAAGCTACGCTTGCCGCGTTCGGCCCGTGGATGGATGACCATCTTTACATACCGGGACCCCTTCGTGGCTCGGAAAGCACGTTAAGCTGTTGGCAGAAGCCCGAAAGTCTGATAACCAGTCTTACCAAGGGGTATCGTATATTACCCAGTAACTGGGTTGTGGAGGTCAGATAGGCACTCGCTCCATGTAAAATACTGTATTCAGCTGCATCCGGTTAGACTGGAAGCCTAGGCAGATGATGATGTTATTATACGGGCCTTCTAAATGACTAAAACTCTGTGTAAACTTAGTCTATATGTCTGCAATGGGGAGCTTTTTTGGGACGATGGATCAACAAATGTTCCAACAGAATAAAATATGCATTATTCAATGTAGTGCATAATGTATTACAGAAAACATTTAGGTAATAAGTCATAATGAGTGCTAGTCTCTGGCTCACCGCCTGAACAGCTACCAATAAAACACCCATTCGCACAGCTGCAGCAACACTTGTTAACATTCCAAAATTTAATACCACGGTTTCGAAACATCCTGTATGAATGTACACTCAGAGATTTTTTTAAGCCTGCAGCCACCGACGCGTCGGTGGCAGTTACGTGTCACTTGTGTGTATGAGAACTAAATGCGACACACGTCGACGACAGAGGTAACTGCAGCCGTCGACAACGATCGACATGTCGACGACGGATGCAGTTACCTCTATCGTCGACGCGTGTCACTCGTGTATATGAGAACTAAATGCGACACGCGTCGACGACAGAGGTAACTGCAGCCGTCGACAACGATCGACACGTCGACGACGGATGCAGTTACCTCTATCGTCGACGCGTGTCACTCGTGTGTATGAGAACTAAATGAGACACGCGTTGACGACAGAGGCAACTGACTACGAGCGACACGTTGACGACTGATGCAGTTACCTCTGTCGTCGACGCGTGTCGCTCGTGTGTAAGAGAACTTAGTGTGACACGCTTCGACGACAGAGGTATTTATTTCATTGACATCATGAACTTCCCATTTTTTCCCATCATGATTATCGTCAAGGATGTCACAAACCTCGTATGTATTGACAAGCACACCCATCGGTCGTGAAAGGTCAGGCTCCTCGTTTAGTTAGCAATCATTCAATCAATCATCCACTTAGCTATCAACTGCTGGATCAGCACTTATCTGATCTCTGGGAACAATTTCAAACAGTTTGTGTCTGTGCAGGTTAAATACTAAAATTGTTCAGAGCATGGTGCGTCATAAGTATTGTTGCTTGTAAATGTACGCTGATCACAGCCTTCCACAATATTAGGAATAAGAAACTGGTTTCATAACCATATTAGTGATAGCAGCTTTTCTTTTTTAGTGTTCCAGACCGTATTTCGGCCACGGGGGCCAATCTCAACAGAGACTAGCCTTCGGCGCGGGAGATATTATAGTGCACAAGTGTGCGTGCAGACACAGGAGCACTCCTCACCTGTGTCGGCACATGGGACGGCAATCCGACACGACCGGAGAGAGATTAGGCGCAGGACCAACGGCTTAACGTGCTTTCCGAGGTACGGGGCTATCACACCGCCAACTTCCAAACTCCGGGCTGTTCCTTCCTAATGGAAAAACTTTGCCCGACCCGGGAATCGAACCCAGGACCCCATGCTCAGCACTCGCGCTTGCGACCACGAGACCAATGGGGCAGTTAATGCCCTTAGCATACATACAAACGAACGACACGCGTCACCGGCAGAGGCAACTTGGAGGCAACTTTGGCGACACGGTTGGCGCATCGTGTCGCGGGTTCGATTCCCGCACGGAACAAAAATATTTGTATTGCCTACAGGTAGTTATTCCGGGTCTGGCTGTTTGTGTATGTGAGCTTAAATGGTTGTAAACGCACCCACGATACAGGAATAATTCCTAGTGTGGGGCAACAATTTTTTTTTAAAGGAAAAAAAAGAAAACTGCAGCAGTCAACGAGTGTCGTACGTGGTCCACGCGTCGGCGGCTGCTGTTGACAACGTGCCACTCGTGTAAACTCAAACTCAAACTCTTTATTGCATTCATGTGTACGGTGTATTTGCGTACGGTGGTCAAATACACGCATGACAATCATGTTGTCGACGGCAGCAGTTGCCTCTGTCGTTTACGCGTGTCGTTTGTGTGTATGAGTGCACTTGCTCAGCCGTCTGAATGGATACCTTAGGAATACAGAAGATCACCATTATCTTCTGATTAAGTTATTTTCACGACGCTAGATGGACGGACGACCTAAAGACGGTGGCTGGGGTAGACTGGATGTGGAAGGCGGAGGACATGGTGTTGTGGTGCAGTCTGTGAGAGGCCTATGTCCAACAGTAGACTGGAATAGGCTGGAGAGTTGATTAACGTTATTTTTATAGATATCCAGGTTAGAAAGCAATTAAGTAGGTAACACCTGGATGAGGAACTCACAGAACCGGGAAGTATTATATAAAAGAAAGGAGGCCTATTCCCCGCAGTAGATGATAACAAGTTTGAATGTAAATATGTGTACAGTAACAAGGGATTGTTCAAAAAAGCGTATGAAGTAATCAGTCTGCCAACAAGGGATCCACACAGACTTGTATTAAAGGATAATCCTAAGTCAGCCAAGTATGCTAAAAGCTGCCTTGTCATGTGTGTACGTATATACAATAAAATACCAAACGAACTAAAATTACTAAATAATACAAACTCATTTAAAAGCAAATTATATAAATGGCTGAATGGACATAACTTTTATGACATTAAAGATTTCCTTAACATGTAAATATAAAATATGTTCTATAGGTATTATTATTATTATTAATTGAATTGAATTAATGCAAATGTGTGTAAATGACGAATTGATCGAAATCGAATGTTTATATATTATTATTAAATTGTGTAGCTATAAATTATTTTCCATGCAATTGATAGAATTTGTGTATAGCTAAACATGTGGACATAATATAAAAAAACCAGATTGTAACACCTTTTTATTTTAAGTCTGTAGCGGTATCTACGCGCGCGGTATCTGTTCCTCATACCTATATACTGGTGACCGGGGTCACCAGTATAGAGGTATGAGAAACAGGGTGTAAAGTTCACTCATACTCTATAGAAAAGGGAGGATCCTCCGACCAGACGGGTGTTGTGTCTGGTGGGCAATTGCCCAACGATTGATGTTGGGAAATTGTATCTATGCTAATTGCGCGGTAAACTCTGCTTGCGAGATGCAGGATTTGCGTGACGTCAGTATGACGCGTTGTTCGCATGTGGCGTTGTAGATACCGCTACATCACTCCCCTCCGGCGTCCGGAGGAGTCCTCCCTTTTCTATGGAGGATGAGTGAACTTTACACCCTGTTCCTCACACCTCTATACTGGTGACCCCGGACATGAACGTCAGCGCAGCCTTCGTGCAAACACTTCAGCGTGACGTCATCATCATCACTCCCGCAAGCTTTAGCGGCGAGTCACCCAGCCAGCCAGCACCCACGGCTTCAACGGGTATCCTGACCACCAGCATGCAGCGTCCGCGCATACCTAATCATCACCCTCAGCCTCATCAGCAACCTCGGCACAGCACACTGCACTTTCGGCCGGTCAACAAGCAGAGCAGCCTTTCCTGGTCGACGCAGCAGCCAGCCTCAACCCAGCGCTGTACATCCGATGCACTGGAATATAACGCAGCGCCACCCCGACTCACTGGGGACAACTCCGCAGACAGTTCCGACTCACCGTGAACTATGCGGCAACCAGTTCCGACTCACTGGAACCTCAGCTGGCCTGGCAAGCATAGCAAGATACAAGACTCAGTCCACTATCGACCTCCGGTCTCCGGAGGGGAGTGATGTAGCGGTATCTACAACGCCACATGCGAACAACGCGTCATACTGACGTCACGAAAATCCTGCATCTCGCCGGAGGATCCTCCCTTTTCTATAGAGTATGAGTGAACTTTACACCCTGTTCCTCATACCTCTATAAGTCTTTATTTGCTTTAAACATAGTATTTAAAGCAAATAAAGACTTTAAAAAAAAATTACGATGATGATGAGCTAAACACCAACCGGCTTGTCCTAACTGGTGAATATTGCTGTCACCAAGTGAGGAAATGAGACTGAATTGATTAATGATTCACTCCGTGACCTATGCTCCACGAATACTTGTAACATGTCATATATGGAAAGCTGTGGTGGCTCAGTAATAACGGCTGCGACTTACAAGTTGTATGTCGTAGGTTCGAACCCTGACAGGCGCTTTACTTTGTGTAAATTATTTCATCATCACTGCTCTCAAAACGCTGAAGGAAAACATCGTGAGGAAACCGGCATGTCCTAGAACTAAAAAAATCGAAGACATGTGACATCCACCAACTCGCTCGGGGCCCGTGTGGTGGATTACGGCGCACTCTCTCTCACCGAGAGGAAGCCTGTGTCCTAACAGTGGGAACATTACATGCTGATTTAAACTAACAAAGTTACATTAAACAACCAAAAGAAAAGAACTGTGCGCTGCCTAAAAGGCTCCTGTCTCAGCATAATGCTGCGATATTTAAAAAATAAAACACACTGCAGTGTTGTTTTGCATTTAGAATTTACGTATTAACAAAACAAATCCACATTTTGATTGTTTTAAACTGTTTGCAGCTGCAGCTCATTGGTATCATGTTGTCATGCCATTCATAGACCGTATTCATAACTGATAATGTAGAAAGTCTATCAGACAGACAACTACATTATCTCAAAACTGTTATCAAACATTTCCTGACACTACGTAACAATACAACGACACAATTGTTATTTATGACTCGAGCAATGACAAAGATTCAAATAATTTATTTCCGTGATTATTTTTGATAAATCTGTCCATTAGCCAGCTGCTTCGTCGCCAATTTTAGAGTGGTTGCTAATAGAAACAAAACACGTCCCCAATGTCAATGGCAGGTTGTTAGGGGAACCACTGGCAACTTGCCACTGTGTACATGCGGTGCTTTCGGACCTAACACGCTAATGTCAAGTGATGTTCACGCTTTTGGTATTAGGCACTGTTAGCCGATGATTAACATGAACATAAATCCATCAACATGAGTATAAATCCGATAGAATCCAAGCTTCATGTAGAAGACCCTTAATGTGCGATTGTGTGAAGCTGAATCTTTGTTCGATGTCTACTTATGTAGCACCTCTGTTCTTAGCGCGTCTATAGCAATCTAAATGGACTCAGCCCAGGATTCGGCTATTTGTTTGGCGCCATCACCAGTGTCCATCAGTTCCTGTAACATGGAGCCGACAGGACACACAGGACATGATATTAAGTGTCCCGTCGTTTGTGGAACAGCACCACATTTACACTCCAAGGCGTTGTCGTCTGTGAATCTCCACCTGGACAGGTTAGCATAATCAGCCTATAATTTTCCCACTGCTGGGACACGGGCCTCCTCTCAATGACAGGGAGTGGGCTGGAATCCACCACGCGGGCCCAGTGCGGATTGGTAGATGTCACATGTGTTCGAATTTTGTTGTTTCCTCTTGATGTTTTCCTTCACCGTTTTGAGAACAGTGGTGATGAAATAATTTACTAGAAGTAAAGCGCCTGTCTGGGTTCGAACCTGCAACTCGTAAGTCGCAACCAATTCCCACTAGGCCACCACTGCCCACTGGGCCACCAATGGAAATCTACTTATGCTACCGGTAAACTTGACTCTTACATAGTAGCTTAGCAATACGTGTATTTGTCGTTTATCTTGTGCCATGTCCGTAATGTAATGGTATGTCTTTAGGTAGGTATACGGCTATAAAACAAGATACCCCTTTAAAATCGAATTTAGGTGTATATCCAATAGAATTCAAGCTTTATAGAGCAGTAGCTTAATTTGCATATTGCAGTGTGATTGTGTGAAGCTTGATCTTTGTTCGATGTCTACTTATGTGTTACCAGTAAACTTGGCGCTTAGTGACTTGGCAACACGTGTAAATATTTGTCGTTTGTCTTGTGCCTGGATTGAACATGCCCCTTATGTATGGTTTGGCTTTAGGTATTGTCTATGGCTATCAAACAAGACACACTTTAGGAATCGAAATTAGGTGTATATACAATAGAATTCAAGCTTCATGGAGAAGTGACCCGTCTGAAGCTTGATCTTTGTTCGTTGTCTACTTATGTGCTACCGGTAAACTTAACGCTGAGTAGCTTGACAACACGTGTAGGTACGTGTCGTTTGTCTACCCGTGTTTACGGATTGATCTAGTCTCTTGTGCATGCTGTCACAGCTTAAGGCGTCGCCGCAACGAACATGGCTATGTAAATCACATAACACATAAGTTGTTTAATATCTACCTACCTACCTGCGATAACATGAACTGGCAGTTTGGCTAATAAAAAGACGCTTGAAGAGGGCTTGTGGCTAAGTAATAACAGCCGCACGGATCGCTTGGCGTGGTTTGTCCCTGGATGGGTGACCATCTTTACATACCAAGACCCCTCCGTGCCTTGGAAAGCATATTAAGCATTGGTCCTGGTTATCATTCGTGGATCTTTGACAGTCGTTACGGGTCGTCAGGAAGCTAAAAAGTCTGACAACCAGTCTTGCCAAGGAGTATCGTATTACCCGGAAACTATTGGTTGTGAGGGTCAGATAGGCAGTCACTCCATGTAAAATACTAGTATTCATTTGCATCCAGCGACGGTCGGTTTCCAGTCTAACCAGTTAGACTGGAAACCGACCCCAACATAGTTGAGGAAAGGCTAGGTAGATGATGAAGTGGCAAAATGGATAATCAAAGAAAAAACTGGTATAAGTACCAACATACATAATTTGACATCACGTTGATTGCTCGGACTAATAGCACTGTGTCATCCTTCATTTAGATCAAGGATGGACTTTGATATTTTTTTGGAGCTATAAAGCTCCAAACTTTATCGGTGAAGGAAAACATCGTGAGGAAACCAGCATGTCCTAGAACCAAAAATTCGAAGACATGTGACATCTACCAACCCGCACTGGGCCCGCGTGGTGGATTACAGCCCATTCCCTCTCGAAGAGAGGAGGCCTGTGTCCCAGCAGTGGGAACATTACAGGCTGATTATGTTATAAAGCTCCGATATCGTGGCCACGTACTTCACAGTGCCCGGAATAGGGCTCCCGTTGCATATTTTAATGCGCAGCCGAATGCGACGAAGCGCGAAATGGAAATCTTTCGGGATCGTAACTGCCTGCCTTAACTGCAGCGCAATATCGGAATACTGTTTTGGAAAAAATATGCTATCAAGGATATTGCCAAGCACTTTTACAATTTTCTGTATAAGGGATTTTTAAATTAATTTTAGAGTTCAGCTGTGAAGACGGTATGCTAAATTTTGTGGCTAAGTGTCGACAAGAGCAAATGGAAGTTGATTTTGAAAATAAAATGATTTTACTGTAGTTGACTGAGGAATTGGTCGCTGCTTTAAGCAAATTGTAGATAACGTGATAGTTTACCGCAACAATCGTTAAAGATTTGGAAAGTTTTTACAGCCGAAAGCCAGAAAGCACGACGAATACATTACCTAACAAGTAAGGTGTTGACTGGCCAACAAGTTGAAGCCCTAATCCCTAAAATCTATTGCGGTCGGGTCAAAGTAACTCTTGACCTTAATTCAGCTGTGAACTTAAACACAACAAGACAGCTTTTTTCCTAAATCAAAAAAAAGCTGTAATATTTCTTGTTGTTTTACAATGTCCTAAGTGAACAAGTAGTTAACTTACGAGTATTTAACACAACAGTTGTTTCAGGTTAGGGCTAGCTACTGCTTCAGGGGGAGTTATCTGCCAAGCCCGCCACTCATATGTTTTTGAACCCAAATTACAGGTACCTAAAAAAAGGTACCTACATGCCTATCTATCATTACTTACTTATATTCATTCATTCTTACTGTATTTATTGTATTGTGTAAATGGTACAGTCACGAGCACTAATATGTCAACACTTGGAAACTTTCAATAGCGATTTTTGCGTGAAATAACGAAAACAACAATGAAATACGACGCATTGCTAAAACCTATGGGTTCGAAAATACTATGTTCGTAGCAACATAAAATTTCATTCAAAAATAAAGGATTAACTCGCTTTTGAATAAAGCCAAGTGTATACATACTTTTGCTCGTGACTGTACATGAGCTGGACTACTTTCATAAAGATTGGCCCTTGGCAGCTCTGGACAGAGAGAGGTGGAAAGAGAGTGCTGGGACAGTGTGACAGTGGGACATTAACGGCTAATAAAAAATTGGTACAGCATAGACTACCTACAATATTGTCTCTCCTCCCCTTTTTAATCCATCCGAAGGTTGTCTTTAAAAGGTCGCTCTTAGCGATAAGACCGCTCATTGTGTCACCCTTTGTAAAATGTATACATTTATATCTGTAATTCCAATTCAACTTTAAAAAATACTATAATCAGCAAAACCCTCCCGCACCCTTATTGCATTACACACGATCAATATCAATCTGAATGATTTTGAAGGATATTGCTAATCCATTGCTTCATATGTTCGAAAAATTTGTCTGCTCGACAACTTAATAACGCAATGTATGTGGTTGAACTGTCAAAATGAAACTTATTGCTACTGATAGTGTATTACGCAATTACCCCGCTGATTGTACTAGGTATCAATTAATACCAACAGAGCGGATTTAATGGTTGTCCCTAATCAACAGTTCTATTTCAAGCACTATTCACTGCAATGCAACTAACACAGGAATCAATAAAATTATTCCTGGAATTATTGAACCGTTGCACGTAGGTACGATTAGCGCCCAGGGCACAGAGAACAATGGAACAACAACCAATCGCAGATGGCAAGATAAACCAATATGTGGTAATGAAAAATAAACAATAGGTACGATTTTTAATAGAATATTTAGTTTTTCTTAACGTGTTGGTTTCAGAAAATGGAAAGGAAAACAAAAACTATTCCAATGAATAATAAAAATAAAAAGCCTTATATTTCTCGTATTTTTTTACAGCGTTTATCAATAATTTTAAGAATTTTTAAGTGTTTTTTAATTGAGAAACCCTGAGTCTTTCGCTACGTCCATTCAACGTGATCAAGCTATACGCACGATCTCGTCCTCCCAGCGAGTGTGTGGTTCTCCTCGTTTACGTTTGCCAACCGGTCCCGTCCAAGAAGTCATCTTTTTGGCCCATCTATTGTCATGCACTCTTGCAGCATGGTCTGCCCATTTCCACTTAAGTTTGAGTGCGTGTGTACTAAGGGCATCAATGCAATAAAATAAAAAAAACAGCATACAATTCGTCACTCAAAAATGACATCAAATGTTAATAATGTGTTCTAAAATAAGTTCAAGGTAATTTTAATAATTTACTCCAATGGACAAACATTCAACCAAATATTGTTGAGCTATATGTTTGAGCCGTTTGGGGTCGAAACACTAGGGCCTTGGAGTCCGAGTGCTCATCGAATTTTTCGGTACATCGCTAAGCGGCTGGTTGACTCTTCACGTGACCAGAAAGCTGCCCTATTTTTAGCCCAAAGAATCAGCATTGCCATCCAACGTGGTAATGCTGCCAGCCTTTTGGGCACTTATCCCATTGACAGTGATGTGAACAAATTTTTTGATGCCCAATGAGCTCCTGCCTTTTTCTATATTTTTTCGTATTATATACTTGTATAAATGTTAGTGTTAGCTTGTAAAAATAGTAATATTGCTGTTACATAATTCGATTTTAACGAATGAAGGTACGTCAGTAATCCGCCTTCCCTACCTTATATCTTTTTTACAGTCACTGTTGGCCAATTCTGGGGTTTTATTGAGTACCTTCATTTAGGTTGGCATTCCATTAATTCAGTTTACAATCGACCTGAAATATAAACTGCCAACATGAACATATTTTTGGTCTGAATAATGCAAAATGAATTCAATTTGGAACAGATTAATACAAGCGGAAACACATAAAAAAATACACACTGCATAACTCATACCTATTCATCTATCCCAACTTTTATTTCAAACAAAAGTTTCGTCCATTTATTATCTTTTATCCATCAACGATGCATTACAAATAGTTTCGAGACCAAAGAGAAGTGCTTCTATAATTACACTTATCTATTTGGGACGTCATGATCTGAAAGATCGCATCAATCTTTCATTTCGTTGCTATAAAGCTTGTCAAAAATGGTGAGGAGATCAGCTGTGCTTGAGCTTCAACTACGTGTATAATACTAGCTTTTGCTAGCGGCTTCATCCACTCAGTAATTATCCCATGTAAACATCACCGGCCTTTTCCCAGCTATGTGGGGTCAGCTTCCAGTCTAACCGGATGCAGCTGAATACCAATATTTTACATGGAGCGACTGCCTGTCTAACCTCCACAAACCAGTAACTGTGTAATACGATACCTCTTGGTAAGACTGATTTTCAGACTCGGGCTTCTGACTACCCGTAACGACTGTCAAAGATCCACGAATGACAGCCGGGACCAACCGCTCCGAGGCACGGAGGGATACCATGTGAACATAGTACCGGAATTAAAATTATCCTATGTCCTAACTGAGGTTATGGTCTACTTGTGTGCCAAATTTCGCCGAAATCCGTTCAGCTGTTAAGGCGTTTAGTTGCAAACTTACTCACCGACCGACAGATATACAAAGTTACTATTCTGACCGACATACTGAGATACAGAATTACTTACTATTGCATTTATAATATTAGTATGAAAGCACCCTATGTCCAGAATAAGATAAAAGACAATGTATCTACCCAGCTTATTCACGGAATGAGTTCTGTACTTAGTTTGGCTGTAAAAACACACTTACGACTAACTGACAGGGAGACTCATTTCCGTCAGTAAGTACTGTATAGGGCTAGAAGAGCCCTCTGAGGTAACGGGTGGAATCAAACACAATTGATTCCTTTAAATTTATATTGGGAGAACGGCTTTTACATCTTTCTATATAAAAAGTCACTCCCGGTTCTAAAGCAAAAACCTAATTAATATATTCGACACAAGCTTGAGCGTTCGAATGTCATCCGCGCTAAATTATACCCGGCGCTTCCACCATTTGTAGAGGGCTAGAAGAGCCCTCTGAGGTAACGGGTGGAATTAAACACTATTAATTCCATTAACTTTATATTGGGAGAACGGCTTTTACATTTTTCTATATAAAAAGTCCCTCCCGGTTCTAAAGCAAAAACCTAATTAATATATTTGACACAAGCTTGAGCGTTCGAATGTCATCCGCGCTAAATTATATCCGGCCTGCAACATATGAGGTTGCCTTCGGCAGACAAGCCTCTACAGTACCTATATTCAAATTTTATTTATGTTTCAAATTGACGTTATTTCAATTTAAACAAATATCAACTTTATTTTAATCGTAATAAGTTGATTTCAGAGTGACTAGCACTATTGAAAAAGTTTTAAAAATGTTTGAAGTTGTAGCGTAAACTGAACTTTATTATGAAGGAATTAAAGATATTTTTCCATAAACTCATATTTGTTTACATTTTTGGCGAATATGTCGCGAATGGAGATTACCTAAATCTGGAGCCATAATTGCCGCAAGTGCTGTTTTCTGCAAACTTGAAAATATACAACACAAAATGGTTGACTTCCTGTCTGGTCCTGCCAGCTATTTTGTAAAGAAGATACAGTTACTGGAAACAACGTTTTTGTTATCAAAATGTACTAACACATACATATGGGCGCAGAACTAATAATTGTAATAATTTGATTATTTTCATATATTTCTAATGTTTGATTTAATTTGAAGTCCTAGAATTTATTTGAAATATCATTTCCGTTCAATTGGTATTTGTTTTGACAGCATAAGTTTTCACATCTTGTAACTATTTCATTTTTGTTCTTCCGGTCAATTTAAAATAATGTTGATATTAGGTACGTCACACCACTGTATTTCTTATACTATTTATTTTTAACTTCCGGTTGATTTAAAATATCGGTCCTGTTACGTCACTTCCACTGTATTAGTTTTTGATTTGAACTTCCGTTAGTGATTTAATTTAAAATGTAGTAAGTTTTTATTGTGAATTGCCGTTTGTGAATTAAATTAGTATGTTAGGATTTTATTTTGACTTCGACAGCATTTCTGATTAGTTTATTCTATTTTTATATTTGTTATCACTTCCGCTTTTGGTTTAGACGAATTTGATTGTGAACCGTTGTGAGAAATCAGTATAAATAGGCTGAAATGTGGCCAGTAAATAAACAAGATAAAGATAATTTTATTTGTAAAAACATGCGTATACATGCAAGTTGAAGTAAGTGCTTTTCTTTACTCCATTATTATCCTCTACTATCATATTTGTGTGAACTTTCGTAAAAATCATCTGTGAACGTAACAACAACAGCGATGATGCGCCGACATACACATTATGTATTTACAAGTTTTTTTTTCCGTTAGACTAGATACTGTCCAAATTCTGGGCAAAACAAAAAATCTGTTGATCCATAGATGTATGTTCACATAACTCGACATAAACTATGTATCAACGGATTTTTGTTTCACGATTTCAGGGTTGGTCCCGTAGTAAAATAAGTTGTTCATAAGTAATCAAAGAAATATTTATTTACCGTTACGTGTGATTTATCAGCTTGGTTTGATCGTCACTTCCTCTGTCTGAGAAAAGTTGGCCTAGATTAGGGCAAAAGCTTTTTCTATGAGCGAAGGAACTTTGGTGGTCACGCATGCTCACTGCGATTGCGATCAGTGTTTCCCTGATGGTGTGTTCCTCGACCGTGTTTCACGTACCACTACTACATACCTAAGCACTTTTGAGTTCCCCTCACCTAAAAACGAAATTCACAATTTGGAGGGACGAAGGGACCCTTATCCCTTAGTATCCGAAAGTGGATCCACGCGAGACACAATGGGTTTTTAATTGTTTCTGTAATTACGGCATTCAACCCGTTAAACCTTGTGACTACTAGGGTACAATAACAAAATAATAAAAAAATGAAAACGTGAATATCAAAAAACGTACAATAATATTAGTTTTACCTTGGTTCCTCCATTCATAGAAAAGCTTTTAGCTAGCTTTAAGCTAAAGCTTCGGAGACGATATTACGAGTATGTGGACTGGGGATCCTGTCGTTATGCCGAAAAGATTTTGCCAAAATTTCACTACCTTATCAAATTTTAGCAACCTTTTTTTATACCAATGCAATGTTTGGAATAATTTTAGTACGCACATTTTCATTTGGTCAAATTTTTACTTGGCAGAATATTAGCAAGGATAATGTCATTTAGGCATTTGGTCTTTAATCAAATGATTTATTACAGCAAACAATCTTTAGACAATATACGTTTGGTCAAATGATTTGCTATGGCAAAAAATATAAAGGCAAAAATAAGATTATTTGGGAATTACATAATTGAAAAATGCCATTTTATTTTAATATAATAATCATTTATTTAATACAAATAAGGAAAAAAAGAGATAATTGTTAGCAGGCAATCAAGAACCAAACTAGTTAGACGAGGAAATGGTTAGGTTAGGTTAAAACTGTGACCTCCTACGCACGAGCCGAGCGAGCGAAGCGAGCGGTGCCGCGGCATCGGCCGGCGAGTGACAGAAACGACCAGATTGTATAGAAAAAAAAAATATGGAAAAAAAGAAATTATTTTTAGCAGGCTGTCGAGAACCGAACTAGTTAGACGAGGTTAATTATTTTTAAAAAATGCTTAGGTTAGGTTAAAACATCGACCTCTTACCGCAGAAACGACTAGATTATATAGAAAAAAAACACGGAAAAATACAGGCTACCCGAGACTGAACTAGTTAGACTATAACAATTGACTGAATAGAAATGGTAAATTGAAAACTGACGATATTTGGCAAATTTTATTTTGCGTAAAATGAGTTATTCCAACTGCAATATTTGACTACATAAAAATTGGTAAAAGTACTAGTTGGTAAACAAGTAATTGTTTAAACGTTGACTTTCCAAACATTAGGTTTGCGTTACGATTATTTGTGAATAGATTTTTTGCTAAGTAATAATTTGGCAAATGAAATTATGCGGAAAAAATTTTGGGAAGTCACAATTTGGCAATTTCTTTGCGATGAAACAAGGGACACCCATATGGACTGAATTAGGTACCTGCTTAAATATATATGCGGTCCCAGGTACAAAGAAAGTATCTGTTTTTTTAATATTTATTCACAACGACAACACTACAAACAAAAAACCTTAATTACAATTTACAAGCAAAAACTAACATATATATGTATATATATTATATACAAGTATATATATAATAAAAAATAAAAGAAAAAGGGAGGAGCTCATTGGGCATCAAAGATATTTGTCCGCGTCGCTGTCAATGGGATAAGTGCCCAAAAGGCTGGCAGCATCAAGAATTAACATAAAAGAACAAGCCCACAATAATATATAATCTAAGGAAATAGATATATCAACTTCCCAGGATGCCATAAATACTACGTTCGTCGTGTGTGACATGGTTAATTCCACTTCCGTGCAGATATTAGTGGAGAAACACGGAAAATGGGAACGCGACCGTGCCTACGAGCTCGTTGAATTATTGAGACACTGCTCGCGTCCAAATTGAGCTCGTGAGCCTCCATATACTATTATATATGCTCAGTTATATCTATGTAGGTCCGAATACAATGAAAATATATTAGTCAATAATATATTTTTAGCTTCTGTCCGCTACTTCACCTGCGTGTTTCTTGCTCCACCAACCCACCCCGTTGCATCGCATTGCCTACCAGCACTATTAATTCGTTTTCGCTTAGTATTCATTCTGACTTTTTTTCTTTTGGCTCTGCTCCAGCTTCATGGTAAATAGCCCCAAGAATTGGGCTACCAAATGCAAAAAACATTTTTTCAAATCTGCCCGGTAGTTCTAGAGATTAGAGCGTTCAAACAAACAAACTCTTCAGCTTTATTATTAGTATAGATTGGAGGAAAACTAAAAAGTGCTCAAAAATTCCAATAGACACGCGTTGGCGCGTTTTCTCGTTCGTATTTTGTACTTATGCTAAGTTTTAGCACAGCGAAGATATTAAGTATCATAATTTAATCTGGTTCAAAATATAAATTGTGTGGGTATGATGCGTAACCATATTATTATTTTATTATACCATAAATAGACCTACGCATTCCTACTTCCTTTACAATAACTATTTACTGAGTCTTGGGATTTTATAGAACGAGTAAACAAAACATATTTTTGTGGTATTGTGTGAAATACATACATACAGACTGTACTGTACCGTTATACAGACACGAGCGAATCTGTTCTTGACAAACAATTTCTTAGGACAATTGGACAATGACGCGTAAGTGGGGTCGGGAGCTAAAGCCGTTGATAGAATCGACCTAAAAATATATAATCTAATGCAGCATGATACCGCAATATTAATCAAATGCAGAATCAACAAAGTAGTAAAAGATAAAAGTTATTGAATTTCATTTGTTATCTCTTGCAGGCACTCAGACCAAAAGTTTTTTGCATTAAGGTAAGGTAAAATCAATAAACAGAATATATAATGTAAACGAAAACACATCTAGTTCGAGATAGAAAAGAAACAGGACGTGTCGGCATTATAGATAATACAGTGACAGACGAAAGTTAGCGTGCATATGTAGTGGTGCCCTGTACCCACGCCGTACGGTAGCGAGTACACGCGCAGCGACCCTGGCGACCCGGCCGCCGCCCGCACATGCGCACTCCGCGCTACCCAACACAAATCACAAAATGACGCCGCTGGACACCGCGACGTAATAATACGCTAAAAAATATTCAAGACAAACCCACAAATGTGAAAATTGATAAACCATTTACTACAATCTTCGTACATTGTTTAACAATATCGTGCGGTACGCGAATAGACACACACGCACGCGCGGTTCCATATCAAAACAAACCAGTGCTTTTGCGATGTAAACATGAACGAACGTAAGATCCTGATTTTTATTCTTTCCGTGATCGTTTACAGTATCTACAATGTGCAATTGTGGTTTATGAAACAAAATGTTGAAGCAAATGTTGTGCTCCCAGAGAAAATTGCCGACACTGCGATTACGCCCGAAGAAAATCAAACAACCCCTGAAAATCCACCAGAAGCATTAAAACCTGTCATAAAACCAAAGGTCATTCCAGTGTTTATAAAAGACGCATGCAGCATTTTGGAAGTGTTTACTGTGAAACCGACTATAATGAAACGTAAACATAAACACCAAGGATGGAGTTCAAATAATAACCCAGTCACCGTCATAGGCATCACTGTGTTTCTCCTAGTACTGCTGCTCAACGCTATACTAGATGTTCTGAAAGTGAAAGAAGAAGAAAGAGCCAGGAGGAAGCTTAACCCAGATGGAGACAGAAGGCAATCGTTAGCAGAATTTGCTAATAAAAAACCATTACGACGAGAATCAAGCAAGTTTGGACTGCAGCTGTTTCAGATTACTGAATCTGTTGTGACACAAGAAGATGACAAGAAGAATAATTGTCGTCAAACAAGACCATATCTTTCGTCAAATAGGAGGGGAGATTCTACAAATTCGTACCTAAGTGAACCACATAGGAAATCTCAAGATGGATCGGCACCAGCTTCAATCGCTGAGACAGCAGGAGATCCGAGACTCGTCAAAAGGCAATCTGTAGCGAAGCTCTTTGGTATGAATCTATTTTTATTTCCATTTCTATTCTTGTACTAACGCTATGTTGATGAAATAATTTACGAGTTCATTGCAAGTCTGCTCTTTATTGATCGAAACTTTAATGTTGTTATAAGTGAATGTAAATGTTTGTGATTTTAATGGTTTCTAAAGTTCTATCTCTTCTTTCACTGTTTTATATTCTCTGTTTCATAACAAGGTCTGTCTGACGACTGAAAAAGACTTTCAGGTAATTAATGTTCTCACACGTCTTTTAGTTAGATTTTTACAATTAGCTTGATTTTTTAAATTCTCTTCAGTAGTTCGATTTTTGTAGCTACAGTTCTTTTTTATCTCTTTTACAATGATTGAACTTAAATTGTTTCATGCCTTGCCTGGACTACAAACATATCTTTCGATGGGATGCCCGAATCGTAAAGAGCCAAAGCACTTTACAGTTCAATAAATCCTTTATAGCGTTGCATGTAAGCACGTCGATAAATACCATCTACATTATATTCCTGAACATAATCAAATCTGTCAATACAACCATCTGTGTTGGCAAGTTTGTATGTAATCAATTGAACTCACAGTCCATTGAACACATGATTACGTTCCAAATGGTTAATCAAAGGTTTCATATACAATCTGTAGCAGTAAAATAATTTTCTGCCCTGGATCCGCAATCAATAGTATCACGGAGGTTTGTGGCGGATTTAGTTGGCGCCTAATTGGCTTTTAGCTGTAGCAAATCGGTTTACTAGTGAAACCCTTTCATCCAATTTATAATTACTTGTTAGCTGACAAATATGTCCCGTGTTCCCTGATGGTAATATTAATTGGTACATACTTTACATATAGCTAATCTGCTTGCCTCTGCATTTAATTAAATACACTAGTGTAATACCCTTGATCGATTATATCTAATTAAGTGAGTATCGTACAACAGTTTCAATTATAATTTACAGTTTCAATTTGCGAATTAACTATCTGAACATTTACAGAGGTAATCAAGGAATTTGTAAGTATTACAAGGTTTTAGCTAGAAACGTTAGGGGGTGTAATTCTGGAAATAAACCCATGTAATCCTCATCGTTCATTAGCGTTCAAGGATGTTCTGGTTATTTATTAACTGAGTTAAGCGCAGCTTTGGTACCCTTATCAAATCGGTGACGAAACCCCAGACAAGGATTGGGACATTTGGACTGGGAATTGTCACTTGTCAGATGAAGCCGGATGTTTTACAAATTGCCATTATAAGCACTGCAATGTCGAACTGTAACGAGTGTTATTTCTTGTATCAGTTTGCCCTGAAACCAATAACCACTAATGGCACACACTTTACCATTTTACATCCTAATGATGATTCCTGTGTATTCACCACATGCACTGTTAAAGTTTACATCAGTCAGAAGCTATTCACTGTGTGTATTCAGTCCAGTTAACTCCCAGAAAAATGCCTTAAAATAGTGTGGAACATCATCAAGATCTCCTTATTAGTGCACGACCAAGATTCTTCGTATTAGTGTAGTGTTGTCGTTTTAAACGAAATTATTTCTATTTAGGAGCTCGTCCAGTACCGATGGTTCGTCGCTCATCATTCCCTGTTCTACCTCTCAACCCTGAGGTTCAGGCCCTGATGTTAGGACACCGGCAGACGTCAATGGACAGCGATGATGAAGGGGACGCCAGGGGACGACGCGTCAGACTCATTCGTAGATTTTAAGTTGTTTGACTCCGTGAACAATAGATTATTATTATGATTATATAGTCTTCTGAATGTTCGATGTACCTACAGTTAGCCCTCTTATTCATAAACATCTTTTATCCAAATACACCTATCGCCCTCTTACTTCACTGATATGAACATGACAAGGACAGAAAGCATTTTTGTAAAGTGGCGGTTAACCATAATAACTTTAATTATGAATGAGAGTGTTAATTCATTGAAAAATATTTTGACGTGGATTCTAGTCTTTTTGCTACCTACTTGCCTAATTTATTAATTCTGTGACATTTACCTAGGCTATTTTTATGTACTTATTAATGTTATCAAAATTGTAATAGATTTATAAACAGTTTCTTGTTATTGTTGACAATATTAGGTGGAAATAGCAATATTTGTTGATTTTTAAGTAGACATGAGTAGTGCAGTAACGCCTTCGCCAAATTATTTAGAAGTATTTTCTGCAGGAATATTAATGGTATTTGAATTATGACTCACACATTCTATTTACATATTAAAATACATATTATTAGATGTAATTGTATTCTCTGTCTGCACCAAAATGTATATTGTTAATAATCAAACATTTTATATAAATTAAGGATTTTGGCAAAACAATGAAAATTGACTACCTACGAAATTTTAAACTATAAGAAAATCAAACTATTATTAGCAAAGCTGATGCTTTTTTTAACTAGTCAGAATTATCAAAAAATAAACTTTTAACAGTGCGAATGTGAATTCTTCTACTGTCCTAATTTTTAGATGTCTAAGAATATTATTTACTTATTCCATTGAAGAACAATCTACGCACCTACATAAGTTTAATAAACATTTCCATTTCTTTTCGTTAGCCTTCCTTGTGTCCCACCGCTGGGCAAAGGCCTCCCCTTTTTCCTTCCAAACCTCCCTGTCTTGTGCGATCTCTGGCCATGTTGGCACTTACTAACACCCACTTTTATAGTTAAGTTATTTAGATAATAAACGTGATATCTCTCACTGTAATCTTTTCCAAAAATCCTGTTATTTTTATGCATTAATAATATTATTCATCGAAATTAATCAAAACTACCTCTGAGTTGCGAAGGTCTAAATTTCTAGAATATTAAAATAATCAAATTAATTCTCACATCTATGACATGTATAATTTATTCATCTATCACCTGACATCTACTTGGAATGTAAAGCGCAAGCAAGAATGGGACTACGGCCTTTACGTATCCTAGAAAAGGAAAGGCTCAAATAATTAAAAGCCGGGAACATAGATGAGCTTAAAGCGTTAAAAGAAACGGTGAATGAAGAAAGAGTTAAGTGAATACAGGATGAAATTGAAAGCATGTGACCTTCTGTGAAGGCTGAGTTCTGGCCAAAGCAAATATAAATAAAAACTTGTAAAAGTAAATTATCTAGACGATGAAGATCAAGGCAAATTAAATTATAATTAGATCGAAAACAATAATATTGCAATTGCGGAAGATACTAGTGACGATGTTGTTTTACACAATTAAATCTTTTTCAATTTCAATTTCCCCCTGTATACAATGTTCTAAATATCCACCTGAACTGATGTGATTGATCAAAATTACTTCAAAGTCTGATCTACTTGTACTGTATGTGTGATACTTGTGTATGTAGCTATATAATTATATTAGTGGGCACTATGTGACCTGACATTTTGTATAGCACCTTTTGCGTATTCAAAAATATCAAATATACTTAGTATAAAATTATTGATGTAGTTTTTCCTGAAATACATACATATTATAACTTTTTATGACTCTTATTTTTCGTTAAGTATCAAAAATCCTGGATTTAACATGTTTTCGTCCTAGTTGTAATTAACTTTCGATTGATACAGGTAATCAATGATTCCTATAAATACTTTAATGGTGAAGACACAATATTGCAAATAATTAATGTCCTCATTAACTTTACGATTTAGACCGATTATATCAGTAACAGTCAAATTTGTAACATTTTATAGTATGCAAGCGTGGGTGGTCAGTTCCGACCATTCCATGGAATTACATAGAACCAAACGCATATGGAGCTCATCAACCTTTATGTTTTGTCTGACATTCCTAAAATCGAGGATAAGCAAATATCTAGATGTTTTTCTAGACGATATTTTAACAACATTAGCTAAAGTAAACTGTGTGGAGTAGAAAAGATATCTTTCAAAATGTTTTGAGTGAATGAATAAGTCTGGCCGATACACATTAACATACATTAAGTATAATGATCGAGGATCCCGTACCTACATTAATGTACAATTTGGAAAGGTCTATGATCAAAATGAAATTGATGATGATGATACAAGGGTTGCAGTTCTAAGCTATCAAAGCAGAACACAAGCTTCAGAATCTGTTGACAGTGCTGATATGTGCCAGCTTGAACAAAACGAAGTTTCCCTCAAAATTAATTGAATGTATTGAAATCCAAGCCACGTTCCCATCTTCTTGGAAAACTCATATATCTTCGACACACTTTTTAAGCTCAACACTGTTCTAAGAAAACGTTGTTTCCTTGTTAATATATCCCAATTAACAAGACTACAGTGGGTCGACTGATAAAAATAGCCGGTCTAATGAATGCAGCGTTAAAACTAGAACGAATATTTTGATGCATGCTCCGGTTTTAGCATACATGATATATATTATAATACATTTATTATTGACTTTAGCAGTCTTTTAATATGTCTAGTATGTTATTGTTCCTGTGTTTGGTTTGTACTTCCTATTATATTATTGTCGGAATCGTTCCCATTCTTGGTAACATTTTTTTCAGTGTCTAGTTACCGTTTCCCGTATTATATTTTAGGTTTCTCTTAAAATCATGTAGTTAAACGTAAGTTTTGCACAGTTTGATGTAGGTATCACAAAGCCAATTCTCTTAATTAAAAACGTTCAAAATCTTGTCGTAATCTCATCTCGGCGACCAACAAATGTCTGAAACTTGTCAAAAATGAAGTGAAATTAGCGGTACTTTTGACAGATTGAGACAGAGATCAGAAGGCCAATTCTCGTAATTTAAAACGTTAAAAGCTCCAACAGCTTGGTGGCTATAGTAGCCGACAGGATAGATAGTCCAATGATGTGGTAATGGATGACCACTCATCGTGCGTCATTCCAATATTTAAAATAAGTTGTTTTAGTGTATTTTTTGTGTAGGTATGCGTTTTCATGTATGTATGTATGTTTTGTGTATAAAATTGGAATGTGTGTAGTTTATGGACTTGGTCTGAAATAAATGTATTATTATATTAAAATATAGTCGCAGTCTCATCTCGGCGACAAACAAATGTCAAAAACTTGTCAAAATGTAGGAAAATTAGATTTATTTTTGTCAGATTGAGACTGAGATCAGGAGGCCAATTCTCGTAATTTAAAACGTTCAAAATCTGGTCGCAGTCTTATCTCAACGACAAACAAATGTCAAAAGCTTGTCAAAATGTAGGGAAATTAGAGTTATTTTTGACAGATTGAGACTGAGATCAGACTGTGAACGTTCTTAAAATTACGAGAATTGCCCCTCAGACTGTGAACGATCTTAAAATTACGAGAATTACCTACCCCTCTGACTGTCAGCACTGTTCTTAAAATTACGAGAATTGCCCCTCTGTTCAGTGTCATTAAATCATGTACGAATTTTCCGTCAATTGGATTTCAATTGGGAATCTTTAATCCATCTGGTTAGTAACGTACGTATTACACATCCGATGTTTCGTCAACGGTGTGGTCTCATTATTTGTTATTGGGTTACGGTCGAATGTCCTCGACCTAACACCGCGCGCGAGTTTGTATTGGATCAGCGCCAACCTCTCCGACCAATACCGAGCTTATCACTACACCTTGCATCGCTTTCGTAATGATAATACGGGAAGATATTATAATTATGATAATATTGTACTTATTATTCGGGGATTATAATAACGTCAGCCCTATTATTGTCCCACTGTAGGGCAAAGGCATTTTACATAGAAGGCACAAGCATTGATCCACGTTTGCTCAAGATGTGTCTTGCGATTTCAGACTGATATTAAAACTATAGTGGAGCCCGGAGGGTTCATGAGCAAGCATATGCAGGGCGAAAGGTTGATAACTGAGTAGGTGCGGCGGTATATAAGTCCAGGTTTCCCTACTAAGTTTTTCCTGCATCGATGTCGGTAATGTCCTAGATATTTCGGGGATATTTTTTGCATATTTCTTGTTTCGTTGGATTATCCATTGTTTTTGTCAATCCTCGTAACCATTAGTACGTTGTTATAATAATTATTGGCAGTATTGTATGATATTTATTTTACACTATTGACAGATTTACAATATTTATTTTAGAAAAATTGTACAACAATTTCTCTTATAAAATGAATAATTGACAACACAAGTGCTGTCTAAACAGAATGCTGCTAGCTATCCCCAGCATCTAAGACCTACGGCGAAAAATAATTTCAACAAAATTTTCTCTATCGCCAAAGACCTTGTTATAGTTTTAAAAATAATTCACGTACATCCAACCGACATGGGATGCAGTCTTCTTCAGACGGGAATCAGAGGAGCTCGCTCTGACTTTTACGTTCCAAACAGACGTATGAACAAAGCTTTTAACTGAACATACGTTATAACATAAACATATGAAGAACTGACTGCTTGAGTGCATTATTTTTAGCAGAAATTTAAAAGTGAAGTGAATAATGAACTAGGAAGAACAATAGATAGACGCTTGTGCAAAAAAATAAACATGAATTGCTATGATGAATTATCACCAACCACTGTTCTTCACTGGAATTACAGAGGATTTACGGAATTTCCTTTAAACCAACTGAAGGGCGAGGAAGGAGAAGTGACAGACATATATTTGAAGGAGAATCTCTTGACTCGTTTGCCAACTAACATCGGAGTTCTGGAGCATTTAGAGAGCCTGTACGTAAGCGGTAATGATATAATCGAGTTGCCGAGAGAGATATCTAAGTTGCGATGTCTCAAGTGCCTCGATGTTAGCGGGAATAGATTGAGGCGTATTCCTGAAGAGATAGGTGAAGCGAGGAGCCTAAAGTTCCTGATATTGGATGAGAATGAATTAACGGAGTTGCCGCTAAGGATTTCTGAACTAAGACGTCTACGGTACCTATCGGTTTGTGGTAATTAAATTTGTTACTTTAATTTTACGTGCCGTGTGGTCAATTCGATGTTGTGAGTTCTTTTTTTTTTTGTATGTTTGCATGATAATAACAAACTGGTGAAATATAGTGAATAGGATTATCAAAATTAATGCAATTATATTAATCACATGTCAGTGGTCAGTGGACACGTGCATGAATAATTTGAGGTGATTTAGTAAAAACTCGTGGTGATCATTGGCTAGACACGTGCAGTGTGTCATAACAGAGCTTTTCAAGGCTAACAATCTCACAGTACAACAGGTTTGATGAACCTATTTAAAGAATCTGCAACATGTGGCAGAGCTCGTCAAGGTCGCGGTCTTTCTAACTTTTTTTTTATATAACTTACTCACATCACTAGTTAACAGCGTCTCTTAAAATAATGTAGTTATCTGTTATAAGAACAATACTAAAACTTCACTAAGTAAGTAGTAATTCTGCTATCCTAGTGGGTATATGTGTGAAAATCCATTCGGACCCTAATAAACCATTATAAATCCTAACTGTAAAAATAAAGACCTGTCTGTCACGGAAACTTTTCTGAGTTAGTACACATACAAAAACTCAAGCCTTCTTCCCATGTAGGCAGAAACTAAAAATGCCACCTGCTACGATCTTTGCACACTCCTTTTGCCCCGTTTACGTTCTGAGTTAGTGTTAGGTTTATTATTAAAAGGACTGTAAAAAATATCTTATTTACTGAACCAAGACAACTCAGACATAGTTCAATAACAAAAAATTCGAGTTCATCATAAACTCTAAACTAACGCCACAACAATATCCGCATTGCCAAATGTTTTCCTAAGGCCCATTTGAGTTACATCACTGGAACCTATACTGGCCATCTCTAAACAGTGGCCAGTACTAATACGCTCTAGTTACGTTTTACTACCCTCGTAAAGTTAACGAAAACAGTAATTTTGGCGCCTCGGATAACAAACTATCCGCTATGAATCAAGTTTAGCGTTTCCTCATTGATTTGGTTGACCCATTTACGTGTGTATGTTGGGACTGACGGTGGAGACCATCTCGGAATGTTTGAAAGTGTTTTAGCGTTTGTTTTAAAATGTAGGTAGGTACTTGAAAACTGAACATCCTACTGGATGAGTAGTCGGTGTAATTGTTGAAGACAAGATGTTCATTGTTGTACCTAGTTGTTAAAAGCAAGGTAAATGTATTCTCAAACGTAGATTTTTATCCAATAAAGCCACTTAAAAGATATACCTAGATCAAATATTGCGGTTTGACAGTTTTTGTATAGACAATATGTCAAACTGTCATAATTATTCTTCAGATCAGTTATTTATCTATTGAAAAATTAGCCCTTAGTCAGGTTCATTATGTCAGGCTTAATAGCAGGCAGAAGTCGAACTGCACTGCATTTTTGTACTAAGTCATAGATCAAAAAAGTAGTGCAGTTCAACTTCTGCCCTGCTATAAGAGCTGGTGGTAAGCCCCCTGGTTACGTAAAAGACATACCAAGATCAAAACCTATGGTTTACTATGGTTGATTCCAAAAGATCTTTCGCAATAACTGTCGAATTGGGAACGGGTGTTGAAATTAAGATGGAAAACCGGCCTAGTGCGAGTCGGACTCGCGCACGAAGGGTTCCGTACCATTATCTATAAAAACCACGTCTGTTGCATGGTGGCCCCCCTTAAATATTTATTTTATTTTGTTTTTAGTATTTGTTGAACAAATAGCGGCAACAGAAATACATAATTTGTGAAAATTTCAACTGTCTAGCTATCGCGGTACTTGAGATACAGCCTGGTGACAGACAGACGGACGGACAGACAGCGAAGTCTTAGTAATAGGGTCCCGTTTTTACCCTTTGGGTACGGAACCCTAAAAAGAAGAAAGGTAGTCTTTATACTGTTTTACAAATGGCAGAGATTGTTATGTCCAGTGCTTGCTCTCAAATATAGGTCTAGTTTATCTTTATTAAAAATGTATTTTGAGAAATCTAACAATAGAAACAAACAATTGTCTGTAGAATTGGAAATAAAGTAGCGTGAACTTTGAAAACAAATTACGTACACCCGTGTCTTTGGTGTGGGTTGCTGTTAACGTTAGAGCTAAGCCTGCTAAAGACAGATTCATCTACTATCTAGATTCTTGTTTACTGTTTTGTTGCAAAAATCCAATACGAGAATACTTTGTTCACAACAGTTCTTCAAAGTAACTCATACAGTTTAAGGACATCATCATTAAAAGGAGTGAATAAAATATTCGTAGGAACTTGCATGAATCTGAATTAGGCCATGGAGGTACGGATACCACACTAACAGTAGCAATGGCTTTCAAATTGACAGTACAACAACATCATTGCGCTATTTACGTTGCTGGGCAGACCATTTTTTTAAACATATGAAGCAAAGTATTAAGCAATACCCTTCAAAATGATTCAGATTGTGATTGCATGTGTGTTAAGCTATTAGGGCGCTGGTGTAACTACTTCAATGCTATCATTTTTGTAGTATTTTAATATAAACTACAGGTTTTTTTTTTTTTAATCGGTGCACCACAGTAGGAATTACTCCTGTATCGTGGGTGCGTTTACAAACATTCAAACTCACATACACAAACAGCCAGACCCGGAACAACTACCTGTAGGCAATACAATGTAGACATTTTTGTTTTGTACCGCATTATCATCGTAAACTTCATCAGATTGTCTGTCTGTTTATAGATAATAAACTACAA
The DNA here is from genome assembly GCA_947507525.1 of Apamea epomidion. Classification (NCBI taxonomy): domain Eukaryota; kingdom Metazoa; phylum Arthropoda; class Insecta; order Lepidoptera; family Noctuidae; genus Apamea; species Apamea epomidion. The sequence continues at coordinate 14,127,311 of OX382237.1, forward strand.
TGGCTTCCCCAGCGACCTGTATACAACTACCACCACTGTGAGTTCAGATTCTGGAGAAATTCGAACTTGAGGACTTTGCCGTACTCGCTATGGTATCACATGTTCAGAGATCAACAAACTAGATGTCTCAATATTGGGTAAGTTTCGATGGTGCTTGTCTTTCCCAACTGTTTCCAATAAATCCTCGTAGGCACACGTAACTCTCACATATCATATTGGGAGAGGGAACATTGAACCGAGGGGTAATTCTCGTAATTTTAAGAACGTTCACAGTCTGATCGCAGTCTGAATCTGTTAAAAATACCTCTAATTTCCTTACATTTTTGACATTGATTGTCGCTGAGATGAGACTGCGACTTAATTTTGAACGTTTTTAATTACGGGAATTGGAATTGGTGTTTATGATCTTTTGGTGGTATAGCATGACCTTGCGTACCTACCTATGTTTTAATTCATCAACTTATTATTTTCAGGTGTTTAGAAGCTGCAAATTGCCAAACTACCGATAAAAGAAGACATCCGTGCAAATTAAAATTAAGGCAAGACTCCAAAGAATTAGAAGTTGCAGTTGAATGTCCACCTCAATACAATGTTATATTAGATTCCAAATACTACTCCCCGCCAAGTCTATACGAGATTTGTAGGAAACAATTCTATCAAATGATAAACACTGCAGTGAGAAAACTGAACCCTCAAACCTACAGTTTTTACTCTGAACACGTAGGAGAAAATCTGTATAATGAACATAATAATAATATAATAGACCTGCAAGAGAATTTTCATGGATTTAACATTGATGCTGAAGAGAAAAAATATTGTGATGAGAATGGTAACAGTTATCAATCAGTAGTTGTTAAAGAGGGAATTTACAAGAAAGCAACGAAACCGTACTACGTGCCAGCTGATATAATAAGAGAATATTTTAATTTCTTGCCTAACGTTTTGGTATCAGATCTGAGCAACGGGCCCGTTTCAACATGTGAGAACTTAAACTGCAAGAAGCCTGTATTCGATCATGTCTATTATGAATTTTGTGTCGGGTAAGTTTTTAGTTAACAAATTACTATTATTAAAAAAGCTTATTATAGGTACCTACTAAGTTTACCAACCCTGGCAACAGACCCGCGTGCTGGATGACCGACTTCATCCCACGGGCACAAGCGCGAATCTAGGTTTTCGCTCAAGGGGTGCAAATGTGTCTCTCTGAGGAAGGAAATCTCTCAAGTATTGTTTTTTTTTTTAAAAAACCTTTGGCACCTATTGTTCCTAAACTCGAGAACCTTTTCGAGGACTGACTATGACTTATCTATCTTAGTAATATACAGTAAACAAAAGTAAAAATACAGGTTATAAAACTATGTCTATATGTCTAATTTGGAGTTTTAGACCCCGTTTGGTCGAAGCCCCAAAAGGCATCTACACCCCCTGTATCCGCGCATGCACAGATATGCTAAGCTTATACGTTTACTAGTGTTTTCTTTTCCAGGGAAATCACACTTATCGATAAAATCGAAGACGTTCTGCTGAGTGCCGCTTTTTGTTCAAAATACTGTGCAGATTTCTGGAAAAGAAGTAAAAATACAATACCTTGGACATTGTCATAGAACAACTGATTAAAGTAAATTTGGGTATTGTTGTTATTTTTATAAAGGGACTGTTATTTATTTGCCCATTGAAATCGTCAGTCGTCTGCAAAATAAGACAACAAACTACCCATAGTCAAACGGGGTGAATAGGGTTGCGGGGGTGGATCGGAACGAAACTTGAAAAAGGGATTTCAACGTATAAATAAAATAGTTAGTTGCCAAAAAGGACTCTGTGTTTACTGTGTTATAATTAACTATTAAGTGCCCTTTTTGGCAGCATACTATGTAATTTCAACATTAAAATCCATTTTAATGTTTCGTCCCGATTAAACCCATGCATCCTTATTCACCCCGTTTGTAGATATCTATTATAATATTTCAGGGGCTTACCACCAGCTCTTATAGCAGGGCAGAAGTTGAACTGCACTGCTGGTGAGAAATGCTGATAAGCACCCAGGTTTATTTTAATTAACCAAGGAGGTCTATGGGATTTACTAATGGAATTAGTATGTACTATACAGATTTATCTTAATCTAGATATAATTCCGTGGTGGTACCAACTTTTCATTTCTGGAGTGCTACCTATATATTTTACTTTACTCTATGGTTGCTACTGTGACATTTCTTCCGTTTGACAGATATTCAAGATTTCAAAGGAAATGGTTATGGTGGTACAAAAAAACTTACAAAAAAAAGTAATTTTGTTTAATATCTTCATCCATTCAATGATTTTGTTTGCGATTAAGCTGCTTCAATTTCCATCATGAGTGAAAAGACTTCAGAGAAAAAAACTAAACCAGAAATTAAAAAAGTTATAAAACCAGATGTGCGTGTTGTAACATCCCATCGTTATTTCCATGGTCACGGATGCCAACTGCCAATCGAAAGAATATCAGCATATCAGATAACGAGTCGAGGAATACTGAGATGGATATTCAACTCTAAGGCCGTTCAGGCTGGTGATATAAGAGCTATCAATATGTACAGGTACACGTTATGTAATTTAACAAAAATAAGTTATTATTAGGAAACCAGTGTTGGCCAGGGTTAACGGCCGCGACTTACGAGATGTAGGTCGTAGGTTCGAACCCAGACAGGCGCTTTACTTTGTGTAAATTATTTCATCACCACTGCTCTCAAAACGGTGAAGAAAAACATCGTGAGGAAACCAGAATATCATAAAATCAAAAATTCGAAGACATGTGACATCTACTAACCCACACTGGGCCCGCGTGGTACAGTCCATTCCCTCACTGAGAGGGAGTCTGTGTTCCTGCAGTGGAAACATTATATAGGCTGATTATGCTTATGGTAAAAAAAAATCTAATGTGTATCTAGGGCAGTAGGGCCATCATGTAAACGGTCATTAGGACTACTGAGCCGACGTATTAGATACCGCACTGTGGTGTGCCTTTCGAGTATGGGAGTAGGAAGAAAGAACGTTCACAGTCTGGAGGCCAATTCTCGTAATTTAAAACGTTCAAAATCTAGTCGCAGTCTCATTTCGGTGACAAACAAATGTCAAAAACTTGTCAAAATGTAACAGATTGATACTGAGATCAGAGGGGCGATTCTCGTAATTTTAGGAACGTTCACGACAGTCTGATCTGTCTCAATCTGTCAAAAATATGTCTAATTTACCTACATTTTGACAAGATTTTGACATTTGTTTGTCGCCGAGATTAGGTACCCCTCTTATCATACACGTACATCAGATGCGAGTACTGCGCAACTGACGTTTCTGAAGAACATCACCATTAAGTTATTGCAGGGTACCTAGGTTCTCGTATACGTAGGTAGGTTCATCCACCTACCCGCACTGGGCCAGACTGGTGGTTTACGGCCCAATCCCAAATGAGACTGCGACTAGATTTTGAACGTTTTAACGTTCAAAATCTAGTCGCAGTCTCATTTCGGTGACAAACAAATGTCAAAAACTTGTCAAAATGTACGGAAATTAGAGGTATTTCTAACAGATTGATACTGAGATCAGAGGGGCGATTCTCGTAATTTTAGGAACGTTCACGACAGTCTGATCTGTCTCAATCTGTCAAAAATATGTCTAATTTACCTACATTTTGATAAGATTTTGACATTTGTTTGTCGCCGAGATTAGGTACCCCTCTTATCATACACGTACATCAGATGCGAGTACTGCGCAACTGACGTTTCTGAAGAACATCACCATTAAGTTATTGCAGGGTACCTAGGTTCTCGTATACGTAGGTAGGTTCATCCACCTACCCGCACTGGGCCAGACTGGTGGTTTACGGCCCAATCCCGGTTACAGAGAAGAGGGCTATGCCCCAGCAGGAATATTATAGGTTACCCCAGGTCTTATAATAATTAAGTACTATAATTTCAGTATCGTATTTCGCTTTTGCTGCAGATCTTATGCAGCCTTGTGCGCGGAGAAGTACCGACATCACCAGTATTATCGTCTCACCATCCACCCGTACAGCAAGCTAAGATTCTATTTAGAAATTTTGTTCGTCATTCTGATGTTTGCAGCGTCGCTAATTATCGCTTACCATTACTCTTCAAAGGATCCTAGATTTGTCTATGTTAATACCTTTATTTATTGAATCAAATCAGCCTATCACAGTCCATTACACTGCTGGATATAGGCCTTTGTCAGGCTGCGCCACAACACCCTGTCCTGCGCCTTCCGCGTCCAGTCTGTCCCAGCCGCCTTGTTGAATGTCGTTTTTACCTACATTCAGCTGAACTGGGAGTCAAAAAGTAAGTTAAACTTGGCAGTGACCACAGGCGCGGTCGCAGCCCTAGATTTTGAGGGAGGTCACCAAGTAGTAAGTTAGTCACTTAAGTTAGTAAGGCAAGTAAATCATACAGACTTTCGACAGCTTCAATGATTTTGAAGGGGATCATGACCCCCACGACCCCCAATCCCCCCCCCCTCCCTCGGACCGCGCCTGAGTGACCACCGGCAGGATATGAGCAACACTTACACTCTTCGCCTCGTTCCGAAGAACCGCGTTCTTCATGGTTCGTTCGAGATAAAAAATAATGGTATGGACTATGTAAATACGAACTTATGAGATATTTTAGAAATGCCTGCTGCCAGATGTTTGTAAGCAGCATTTACCATAAGGCGGACGCGCCAGGGTGCCCACAAAATTCAAATTTTCTTACTTTTGTTGCAATTGGCAAGTCAGTATTAGGTTTAATTCTGTAAATACATATTTGTTACGGTCGCGAATCATATTTCGATCCCCGTACAACCTGACCCTGACCTGAAAACTGCAAAAACGAAGAACATTTAAATTTCACGGGCTACCTTAGCGCGTCCTCCCTAAGCGAACTTTGTATTCTCCCCCACAGGACTACCACGGCGAAATTACATTGTTTTGCGATCTCATGATCGTGTTCAATATTATCGCTAACTTCTTCACTGGCTACATCGAGGGGTATTCCCGGAAGGTTGCTGTATTGTCCTTGCGGAAAATTGCATTGAATTATCTAAAAACCTGGCTGATTGTGGACTTGTTTGCATGTGGTGGTATACTGGCCAAATATGATGACCAGCACCTCACCCTTGGTTTGCTTTTGGAGTCTATAAAGATAATACGCATACCTATCATACTGGTTTACTTAAATAATATTCTCATTGTTTTAAGAGCCTCTGTGAGTACTATATCCTTTCTAATGTTTTAAAATAATGAATACTAGTTTGTTTTTGTTAATACTAATTTTGCATTTGACCAGTTTTACCAGAAGACATGTGTGGAGATCTTTTTCTTTTTAATACTCTACCTATGTTGGAACATGTACTTCCAATTTGCTGTGGATTACATAATTGAGGGTAGTTTTAGGCCGACAAATCCTAGAAACTGTTCATGGTTAACTGTTGGAAAATTGTGGAATCAGACTACAAAAGTCCGGCTACTTTACTCTTTTGACAGAGCTGGTAAGTTGGACTATCTACAATTAAGCTTCGGCCAAACCTTCGCAATCAAAGTGATTGCGATCTACTTTTCCCAACGATATTATGTGCAGGACAGGTTAGGGTGTGAGACAACCCCCAACTAGACGGACGGACGACCTAAAGAAGGTGGCTGGGACAGACTGGATGCGGGACGCGGAGGACAGAGTGTTGTGGCGCAGCCTGGGCTCTCCCAGGCTGCGCCACAACACTCTGTCCTCCGCCTATGTCCAGCCATACCCAGCCATAGCCAGCCTGGACATAGGCCTCTGCCTATGTCCAGCAGTGGACTGCGATAGGCTGAGTTGATATTGATAAGGTTAGGGTGACAATTGCACCTTACGGCAGCATTCTCCTGGCTGCCGAAAACAAACTGCGATTTCCAATTAATTTGCCAAAATGACCGCCACGAGAGTACCTATCTGCCAATTTCTCCTTTAACTATTCGGTATATGTATAGATCACGACGCCGTTTTGGGATCCTCCCAAAACGGCGTCGTGATGTTTATATACATAAATATACTAAATATATGTCTCCATCCGTAAATGTTACGTTTTCCTATGCTTATGTTGGTTATAACCTGTTTCAGTTGGTATGCTTACAACAAATACAAACATGAATCTTCTAGAACAAAAGGGGTGCTTAGAAAATTTCGTTGTTATATGTTGGCTTTTTTCCAAGGTATGCTTTTAGAAATTAAATGAAATTGTTTATTCCGTGAATATGATATCGGAATCACTCATCCTCTAAGAAGTAATGGTGAAACAAACTCAAGGGTCAGTCTCTTTTAAAGTCTAGATACAATCTTGGTCAGATCATGTGAGGACAGTTATGTAGATTAGTGCCTGTTACGGTATTTTGAGGTAAGAACCACAAAGATTTGAGTGGACCTGTAGAAAGTGTTAGTTACACCTACTGCAAAAAACTCCCATAACATTTTCGGGTACTTAATCAATTCAGGCCTTCCGATTTTCCAAACTATTATTATCACTAGTATCCCATACCCCTACACCCATATTTTGCAGATCTTCATATTTCATTACGCACTAAAATACATATTAGCGTTCTTTGGAAAAGAATCTGCAAGTGCCCAATACTATATGATGAAAAAACAGATAGAGACTTACATGGTGCAGAGAAACTTCCCTCCGAGACTCAAGAGCAAAATCCTGAAGTTCTACGCTATTCGTTTTCAGTCGAAATTCTTTGAGGTATGAATTGTTAGTTATCGCTTATGGCTACCCCAGTTTGAAGCCATGCCAAGGCAAGCCAAAGGGATTTCTAGGTAATGAACGGTGTAGGTGAATCATATAAGATTGTTATAACAAAGACAATGTTCGAGGCAACTCCTTATCTTGACAAGGTCGAAGGCAATAATAAAATTAAAATAATGTCCTCCTGACCGGACACAGCGGCCAATCTCAACGGAGACTAGCAGTAACTGTATCTACGCAGGTGACATTGTGCATAAGCGTACGCGAACAGTTGAGCTGTTCCATTACTCTGGGTAGTCACCATTAGCTGTATAGTCCGATGGGACAGCAATCCAGCACCATCGAAAGAGAAGAGAAATCAGCCGCTTGGCTGACGACCTCACGTCGTAGTGTCGTATGTTAATAAAATTCTATCCATGAACTGACAGAGCAAGAGCAGCTTCACCTCGCAGATCTATCGATCCTACTTAGCCACGAACGGCATATTAAAAGCAAAAGGTAATAAAAATGGCATTCCGTCAATATCTTTTGTTTCTGTAGGAATCCCGCATGCTGGGATGTGTGTCTGGTCAACTGCGTGAAGACATCCTCATGCACACTGGACGTCAATTGGTGAGGGAAATAGACTTCTTGAAACAGCTGCCTAGTTCCTTACTGGTGCAAATTGCTGTCAAACTACGCCTCGTCATTTTTATTGCTGGTGATATCATATTCAAGATCAATACCGTTGGTAAGCACCTGGTTTAAATTTTCTTTAAAAGAGGGACGATTTCTTGAAAAGAACCTCTCGAAGACCTAAGAGAGGGAACTTCCTCTTTTACGTCTGTTGTTTTAACAACTGTTCTTTATTACAGTTCGGCCGTCGAGTGAATGCGGTCTAGACACCTGTCATTGCGACAATACAAATAAAAATGTGAAAGTAAAAATTTTTTAGACTGGATTTTAGTTAATCAATCACATCTTAACCGCTGAACGTATTTAAATATATGGCACACGGGCCGACCATGACCTGGATAAGGACATAGGATACTTTTATATCCCTCTCACCAAGAGGATGCCCGTGTCCCAGGTGTGGGAACATTATAGGCTGACTATATGTTATGCTTTTATCATAGTAGGTAGTTGGTTCCAGTGGGATAATCTTCAACCTCCGCTCCGGCAAAGCCGCAGACTAAATCTAGTACCTACTTAATTAATACATAATTATGATTTTAACTTGTTCCACAGGTGACTGTCTCTACTTCATCGACAGAGGTACAGTAGCCATCTACTCTGATTCAGCCAAGGAGATCTGTCACTTAGAAGACGGGGATTACTTCGGCGAAGTAGAGTTAGTTCTGAAAAAACCCCTTAGGATAGCGTCTGTGGTAGCTGTCACTAACTGTGAGTTGTTCAGGCTAGACAGGGAACACTTTGAGACAACCATAGCGTATTATCCGACAGTATATAATAATATAAAAGAAGTCGCTATGAGAAGGTTTGAGAGGACTCGCCTGCTTGATGAACATCATAAGGCTGAACTGAGGACGGGTGAAGGACGAGTTGCAATTTGAGTGGAAGAGCATTGGGTGACCATTGTAACGCAGAACTAAGAAAGTTTTTGTCGCCGAAAGCATATTGTGACTTCAAAAAGAGGAGGTTCTCAATTCGGTTGTATTATGTTTTTGGACAAAAGAAGTGAATGTACAAGAATCTTTTGGCGCGTGGCCAAAGTCGGAACTAACGCCGACATCTTTTCTTCAATATATTTTACAAAACAATTTTGCACAAATGTTCACCAACAACGCCCCCATATCAACGTCAGTCGAGCGCCAAAACATCCAGTAGTATTTATTTATTTCCAGAATTCTTTTATTTTACAATATGAACGATGCCAGCTTAGTTGCAGGACGAATTTTATTTCATAAGTTAAGTAATACTGTCATTTTAAGGAGACAATATTATTGAAGCCTTCTTAAGTTACAATGATTTCTTAATCAACAAAGGACAATAAATAAAAAAGTTTAATTATTTAACTTTCATTTTTATTTAAAACCAGCCACCATGTAGGTACAAGCGGAATAACTTCGAAAATCGAATGTAAGGCTAAGAACACACTACGATTAATTTAATCGTCAACAATATGCCTTCACAATTTAAAATCCATTTAGTTTATAAATTATAACTATGGTGGAATTAATCGCAGTGTGCTCTAAAGCTGAACTGTTATTTTGTAAGTTGAAAAACCTTTTATATCTTCAGCTACACACGATGTTCACTAGCAGCCTTACACAAATTGTCTTTTTGACCTGACCGCGGCAAAAGCCAAAAGAGGTGTCATGTTTGTTTCAAAAGTCAATTTGTGAAAATCTTGCAAGTGCACACCATGCTTTAGGATAACATTTATTTTATGCAACATAATAATTATATCTGCATAACTGCATTTAATAACATAATGACTAATCTCTTATTTCACTCCTTTAAAACGAATAATAAACTTTTCAGTCAGTCGCTTTCATCGAACAACACATATAACCCGTAGGTAGGAGTAATATTACGGAATCAGTGTATAAGGGTATATTTAACATTTTATCTAGACTACCAACAGTATAGGCGGCCATACACGCTTCGGTCCACCCGAGAGGATGGCAGGAAATATTGGAATAGACCTGTGCAGGTGTGCCGCTGTTGCAACATATTGATGTGCACACACCGTTTCCATGTGAAACGTAACATGAAATATAACACGTTAAAATGTGCATGCCGGCCAAATATATGCAATGCAACATGAGGTGTAACACAACAACTAGGCGAAACATGTCACATAAATGTGTACGCACCGTAGTCATATGGTGGGTACATATTTATATACAACATGTCAATGTTGCGCTCGCACATCTTCAAAAGTAGATCTCTCCGGTGGATCGTAGCGCGGATGGCTTACATAACGCCAATAAAAAAAAAGAGACAAAATATACGAAATTGAAATTCCCGTAGCGTGCAATGGTTTTATTTCTTAAAACATTTGACTTGCTCGAGGGTAGTCTAGATACTAGGGCCGAGATTGATAAACTTTACTTAGCACGTACTTTGGCTATTCATTATCCCTGTCACTGTTGCACAACTGTCAAACTGCAAGTACAAGATAGAGACGGGAACATAGCTAAGCTAAAGCACGAACAAAGTAACGTTTATGAATCTCGGCCTCAATGTCCATTGCATGGCTCAGTGTACGTATAATTTAGTGGAAGAGACAGAATTCAGTATTTCTCTAATTTACTCGTAATATCACAACCAAAATAAATAAATTCTTACATCTATACAATTTTTAGTGAGTTAAATTACAATGGTGAACAAACGCAAAACAATGTTTTCTGTGTAAATTATAATAAGTGATTTAACACAAATAAACTTTGGGCAACGGATCGTGATTTATAATTAGTGAAGTCACTTTTAGACGATTATTAAAAAAAAGATATAACTCCCTTAGCAATAAAAACTGTTTAAAGTTATGACAAGATTATAAATAAAAAAATAACTTATCTTATAATGATAGTTTTCTTGACATAACTTTATTTAGTAATATTTTTTATGGGAGTTAGGACTAATTCGTGATGTAACCAATAATAGGGACCAATAAAATATGTGAGAAGCAGAAGGCCAAATCTCGTAATTTAAAACGTTCAAAATGTAGTCGCAGTCTCATCTCAGCGACAAACAAATGTCAACAACTTGACATTTTTGACAGATTGAGACTGAGATCAGGGGGCTTACCACCAGCTCATAAACCAGGGCAGAAAAGTTAAACTGCACTGTTTTTTTGTTCTATGACTAAGTACAAAAGTGCAGTTCAACTTCAGCCCTGCTATAAGAGCTGGTGGTAAGCCCCCAGACTGTGAACATTCTTAAAATTACGAGAATTGCCCGTCAGATGAAAAAAAAAGCAAAATGATTCAGGACATTCAGTCACATAACGTCATTCATTTACCTATCAATAACCTAGAACAATCATTGAGTCAATAGAAATCTCTTCTCCTTAGATATCGCTTACTAAACTTCACAGTCACATTTATAAAAATACACGCAACAGCCGCCCCCATCTCAAAACTCTGTAAAGAACATCAATTTATAGGAACGGAATATGCTTTGAGGTAGATAACACAGTTTTAGGCATTAAGGAATACATATTTCCGTATAATAAGCATTTAGGCACATATTATCGCATATTAATAATAACCGCGAGATGAAATACATAATACTATATAAAAATTTCTTCAAATTTTGAGATGGGGCAGCCGCCTTTTCATATGAGTAGAATCTGCATGAATATAAAATTCTTTATTTCGTAACTAATTAATTTTACAATATGTCGCACCCTCAGTTTAAAAAAGGCGTAAGGAGTCAGACTTGCGTAAAGCTTAATGATCTAGCCAAACTAAAAAGGCTCATAATTTAAATGAATAATAGACAAAATTGCAAATTGATTCAATGCCATTTCCCAATCATGTTGGATTTCAATCAGCTTGCATCAGCTTTTCGCAGGTAGCGAAGGCCATCTGTCATTTTTGTCCAAGTGCAAGAAAGTGATCTATACAGGATGAGTGGACCTATACAGGACGAATGGCACCATCCCTTTCTCGCATCGGAACTATGATAGCTTTGAACCTTCCCCTAAAATCTTATATAAATCCGTAGGATACATGCCAGTACCCATAGATTAGCTCACCACGAGTTTGTTCTTCCGACTTACAGTACCCGGGCGTTTATGACATATAGAGCTTCAGAAAGAGAAGAGACACAGGTATGACAGAGACAAAGTTCTACAAACTCGAACTTTTTCTAAAACTTAATTCGTCTCTTATTACAAAACAAATCTTCAGACTTAGGTTAAAACCATGAAATCATGGAATTTTGAACTTTATTTCGACTACAGTAAACTGTATTTCAATAACAGTTACGTTCCTATTACAACAACTGGCTCGTTATAAACCATGTCAAAGGAAAACGTTGGTTTTGTAATAAGATAAAATGTGTATTTTTTTTTTATTTTTTATTGCTTAATGGGCCTGCTCTTGACCTCGATCACACCTGATGGTGAGCGATGGATGAGTTCTATGATGGAACGAGCGTGCCCAGAAGATGCCTGTTCACTCTTGCTTTGGAGGCAGACGGGTTGTCTACGGCCAGATACTGTATCTACGCCTTTATTACCCTGAAGATGTAATTATTAGCTAAAATCGCACAATAATTTAATTTACACATACTATCATAATTTTATTTAATTTCAGTTCATACATTTGTTCACACAATTTTGTGCCGCCGAACGTTTTCTTGAGCTTATCGTAATGGAATCATTTTAATTTATTGAACGTAGTTGTAGTGCGTCTGCGCCGGTACTGGGTAGTACATGTCGCTCATTACGTATGGACCGATTATAGCACTGGAATTAGAAACAGATATAGGATGTATGAATAATGTTTTAGAACAAACTGTTTTTATGAAGAGATAGGTATTTAGACATTAAATTAACCAGTTGAATGTCGTAATTACAAAAACAATTAAAAAGCCATTGTGGATCACTTGGATCCACGATCCGAAATGAAATACGAAGGGTTAATGTGCATCGGAAATGTAGTATAATCCGTTTGGGAATAAATAAATAATAAATAATTTTAATATTCAGTGGTTTTCGAAGTGTTTTATTATATAACAAAATCTGCAAAACGCAAAATACCAATCGATAAAGTCAATTGCAGTAACAGAGTATTTGTTTGCACACCATGAGAAAGAACAAAAGACTTCAACATCCAACAAAGCCAAATTGAATAATATTCTTCACATCATTTTCACCTTACTCATCTAAAACATGTCAGCAGGCTCTGCAGAACATCTCAGAAATTGCCAGACGATATTCATCCCATTTAATACGACTTACCCATGGCTATAAGGTCCATACAAAAGCGTCGGCTATGACCTCGGCTCGTCCTCTACGGGTGCCAGGCGCGCGCTGCTCGACGTGTAGAACAGGACGCACGGCGTCTTCCACCACGCGCCGAACTGTACCACTTCGTCTGCGGTTACAGGGACGATACTGGAAAATAAATGGTTTTAATTATTCATTAGGAAGTTTCCTGCAGTAAGACAATTCCATTCGGAAAAATGGCGCAATGCAAGCATCGTCGGCACCACCGCAAAAGTTTTAGGTACATATTTCCCGACCCCCGAGATACAGGCAAATGCCAGTTTGGGGGTCATCGTCCAATCTGATTATCTAAACTAATAATTCACAAAGACAAAAGACTTGATTTTTTGTATGTTTGTGTTTTTTCGTTACGCTTTCACGCTAAAACGACTGAACAGATTTGGATGGAATTTGGCACATGGATAGACCATGACCTGGAAAATAACATAGGCTACTCATCCTAGATTGCAGACAAAGTCGCGGGCAACAGCTAGTTAATAAATAAATTTGAACTTTGACTTGTGCACAGACAAATCCGGCCACTTTCGACGCGGGCAACAGCTAGTTAATAAATAAATTTGAAATGTGTTACCGACTTGTGCCAGACAAATCCGGCGACTTTCGATGCATAAAGATTATTTTTTTTGTTATATTTCCGGGTAATAAATGTCAAGTTTAAAACTATGAATTTACTATTTGGACAACTGCCAACAAACAATCAGGAAGACAAGTATAAGCGTCCTCCGATAATTCGTCTGCCCTTCTGCCTTCGATGATGATTAGGGCAGTATGGTTGAGTCATTGGACAGCCTGTGTTCAGCAAATAAAGATGTTCACCAGCTGCTATGATCATTACGTATTCAAGCTGGAGAGTTTGTTTGTATTTTTTATTTATTTGTTTGAACGCGCTAATATCTGAATCTACCAGTCGGATTTGAAAAATTCTTCTATGATATTTAACATCACGCTAGCACCCTTAGGAGCCAACCAAAAAGAAAAAAGCTAGAAAGAACGCTAAGCGAAGCCACTGCGCTGGCGGGCGATGCGATACGACGCGATGGGTCGAGTGAACAAGAAATTTTACGAATCTAGTCAGACTATAATATTCCAGTATCGTCCTCCTGCCTTTATCCCAATTATTTGAAGTCGTATATTAGTCTTAATATTCAAATTTTATTTATGTTTCAAATTGACGTTATTTCAAGTTAAACAAATATCAACTTTATTTTAATGGTAATTAAGTTGATTTCAGAGTGACTAGCACTATTGAAAAAGTTATAAAAATGTTTGAAATTATAGCGTAAACTGAACTTTATTGTGTAGGAATTAAAGTTATTTTTCCATAAACTCATATTTGTTTACATTTTTGGCGAATATGTCGTGATTCAAATTTACATGTGGACATAAAATAGATATTTTCTCATGTTCACTGAGCGAGTTCGCAAAGGTAACGTTACACGTGATATGTTTTTAGGTGTAAATCTTATGTTGTAAATTATTCCATCAATCTTCTTCATTACATTTTATTTATTTTACAAGTTTTATTGTATTGTGTTTTGCTTCATTAATTTTGGTATTTCATTGTGTTGTTTTTTTTAATTTGCATTTTACCTAACCTACTTAGTATGTATTTGTGCCAGTTTGTAGTTTGTAAATTGCGTTGTACAACGCCTTGGGATTCAATTCTGTAATGTTGTGCATGAATCTTAAATAAATAAAATAAATTATTAAAGTAAAGCTTCTACTCACCTCAAATCATTGAACAGATACCAGACCGGCTCCACGTCTTTCGCGGCCGTCTGTATGTAAGCGACCAAGTTCTTAGGGTTGTCCTCGACGCACACGACGGCCGCTGACAACGTATATTCCTCCTCTGACTGCGTTGTTACGTTCTTTTTCTTTTGTTTCTCAGCTCTACTGTTCGGTGTGAGCGGCTCGGTTGGGGATTCGACCTAGAAAGTATAAGGGATTTTCTTGTATTTTTCTGTTTCGAAAAATTTCAATAAATCATAATTATTATTAAAGAATAAAGATAAAGGATGAAACCTAAAGAATGCCACGAATGCCACTTATGCTACAATCAACGTGGCGTACTGGGGTCAAACTATATTTAAAAAAAAAACAACGATGAAGAGTACCATCGACACGAAAAGAAGATCATTGTCCTTTATTTAAAAAAAAATTAAGAAGATTATTATGATTGTGTGCGGTATTACGTTTTAAACATAAAAACAATTCGTCAAAAAATATCAAAGATTTGTCTATTACTTATCTGTTTTGCTGACTGTATTTACGAGTTACATACAACTGCACTTCAATCTGATATTCGCAAATCCTATCGGAAAGTAATCACACTCACAATAAGAAAATAAGATAGCAAACGGTAAAATGTTATTTATAATTTTAATCTATTTATAACAGTCACTACAGTATCTGACAGGAAAACCCGTATTAATAGGTAAAGATTATAAAATTAGGCGACCCGTGTTTAGGGTAGCGTGGCCGAGCGGTCTAAGGCGCTGGTTTAAGGCACCAGTCTCTTCGGAGGCGTGGGTTCGAATCCCACCGCTGCCAGATATATTTTTGTTGAATATTCAAGAATGTTGCCGTAAAAACTGTATCGTACTCACAGGAACTCATAGGAATAAAAAATAAAAGAAAATCTATACAGGTTCAAATTAAATTAGCTAGCGAAACTCCGTAGACGTTGTGGGTAATCTAAATACGACAATTTAAAAAAAAAGGTTTATTTTTTTGTTGGGGTCAACGACCGCTTGTGGTGTTTTTACTAGAAGTATGAGTTGAGAAAATCTGTTTTCTTTTTGTTTTATCGTGTTTAGATATCGATAGAGCCACGTCTACACGCGACACACGACTACACTAGGTGATGATTAAAAAAACTCTTCCAATTATTTATTTTTTTGGATGATCATGTTTAGATAATTATACCCATCACGTCTGCGGAGTTTCGCCAGTTAAATCTATTTGACCCTGTATATTCCCGCAGCAACGGTATCTCCCGAAATACAGCTACATATTGGTGACCTTTCATGACTATAAGGTCGTGAACGACTCAAGCGAACGACCACAATTATTGTTGTTCTATCAAATTCTCCCTACTATTTTCTATTGTCAACTTTTGTATCATGCAGTTTTTATTTACCACACTAACTAACATACTATTATCGATGTGTTCCTTACCTTATCATTAATAACAACATCTCCATCTGATTGCAGTCTTATAAGTAGCTGTAGGGGCAGAACACAGTTCGACTCCTGCGTCGGACTCTTTGATGAACCCGCTTGTGGACTTGGTCTGAAAATATATTGTAAGAATATTAGACAAATAGACTAAACTACTTTTATTTTTGTTTTAACTGTCATATATATATTTTTTTTAAGAACATTACCCCACACTAGGAATTACTCCTGTATCGTGGGTGCGTTTTCAAACATTTAAACTCACATACACAAACAGCCAGACCCGGAACAACTACTTGTAGGCAATATAAATATTTGTTCCGTGCAGGAATCGAACCCGCGACACGCAGCGCAGCAGTCGATCGCTCAGCCACTGCGCCAACCGTGTCGTCATATTAATCGTAAGCATGTGAGATCAGAAGCAGTCGTGGCCCCAGTGGCAACAGCCGCGACTTATGAACTGTGTAGGTCGTGTCACTCCTTCTCGAAGGCCTGTCCCAGCGGAGGGAACATTATAGGCTAAAAATGTTATGCTATATGCACATATTTTATTTGTTTAACCCCCGACGCAAAAACCACGGCGTGTTATAAGTTTGGCGTGTCTCTCTATCTGTGTGTGTATGTGTGTGTGTGTGTGTGTGTGTATAACCGATTTTAATTTTGTATTTTTTTTGTTTGAAAGGTGAATTTGTCGGGAGTGTTCTTAGCCATGTTTGATGAAAATCGGTCCAAGATGGCCGCCGCCACAAAATGGCGGATTACATATTTTTCACAACTTCCTTAATGAAAGGGCTTGACTAATAGAATACTATACACTATGATAAATTTCAAATCCAAGATGGCCGCCACTACAAAATGGCGAATTACAAAAAACCTGATTAAACATCAAATACCGTACGCCCTACCCTACCCTACCCTTACTATTTTAAGCTTGAACAGAACGTTAGGCTAATAATTAGAGCGGTCCGCCGACGGGACAACATTTAATCAAAGAATTTCATACGTACTTACGTAGGGTCATAATTTCAAGGTTATTTTTTTCTTTTTATAGGGTTTCACATTAATACCTTTTTTGTTCTATTTGTGGCTATTTTTTCAATAGGAACTTTTTTAAATTGTTTTAGTTTTTTACATTCATACTATTTTTATCATTATTTTGTGTCGGGAATTTTTAAATTTTTAATTTTAAAGTAACAACTTCATTACGTCGTAATTACCTGTCAGGGTGTTTAAAGTGACAGCCAGGTCTTGCGCAGTGCAGACCATACCGGCACGGTTTGCCGCCGCCGCCTCGCTTTGTGTCCGGCTAAAACATAATCATTATTAAAGGATGGATGTGGAATACTTTCAGAAGGTAGAAGAAGAGGGGAGACATACACGGTGTAATTGAAATAACTAAAAACCGCTTAAGAGGTAATTGTACATACTCATAGTAAGCAAATCGCACGGGAAACGGAGCCAAATGACCCGCACGGAAAGGCGTTTTAATTGAATTTATATGTAGAAAGCACGCGCGGGTGCGTGTCCCGCGCACCGGTGCATGGTGCATAGTGGTGGTAGTGTGAGCTCCGCCTTATGAACAACGTTTTTTTCCGCAAGTACCATGTTTGTGCCCTTATAAAAATTGTTTGAGTACTCTTTAAGAGGTTTCCAGTTCAATTAGATCTTGTATAGAGAGAGGGGTTCCTCACCATTTCTTTCTGCGTCCCTTTCGCCCAGTAAGCTTTTTCTCGAACTGTCGCACCGCCACAATTTATAGCTAGTATCGGTGGTAATCTGCAATATAAAAACGTACTATGTTGAGAGAAAATTACATTTTGTCTTCCAGATTGTATGAAATCCCGTCATTTTGTCAGTTCTTCATAAGTCGGTTTATTACAGGCTTTAGGCCTTTATTACATGCCGAAGATGCCTCATTGCGATACCTCGCGGTCGCGGTTTACCTCGATGTCACGCACATGCCAAGCATCGAGGTAAACGCCCAAGCACCCCACGATGTATCACAGTATCCTAGTATCCTTCAGCATGTGCGTGCATGTCTATTAGTATACATTTGTTTTACATGGAGTGACATCGAGGTAGCAAGCTAAACCGCGACCGTGAGGTACCGCAGTGAGATATCTCAGCATGTAATTACCCTTTGGTTCACTCTTCTAGGACAAACAATTTCCAAGTGGAAGTCATACCCTAGTTATGCCATAAAACATATTATCCTATGGCATTGGGCAATACTTTAGCTTTCTATCAATGAAAGGATTTTTGTAATCGGATCAGGATAACTTCTTAGAAACCAATCATTTTACCGAAATACTTTATAAAAATATTAAATTCACTGACAGTTAACGCACAGCCTAATTCACTGGGTCTAGAAACATGATATTTTGCGAAAAAGTTTATTTTAAAACGAGGGTGAGCACTAAGGAAGAATATTCAAAAATTCAATCCCTTAAGGTTGGCTTTAAAAGATCGCTCTTAGCGATCAGACCGCCCATTGTGTCACCCTTGGTAAAATTGTATATATTTATGTTCTGTAATTTGTATGGTGTACAATAATGAGTATTCTATTCTATTCTATTCCTTAAGGGGTTAAATAGAGAATGGAAGTTCATCAGCATTTTCAACGATGAAAAATCCCATCGGGCATACAGCTTGTCTCTTTATAATATTTGTTTAGATTTACCTAACGATCCTCCCCCGCTGCACAGTGGGAGTGAACCTAGAGCAGTGTTCGCACCAGGCGGGCGTGCTTCGTCTGGCCGCTAGTGAAGCGCGCACCAGTTCTAGGAACCCACCGCGGGGTTCCGGTCCTTCGCGCACTGCGACCGGATACTGCAGGGCGCAGGCTAGGACTACGGATTCGCGGCCTTCCTGGTGATAGACAAGATAAGTCTGTTGTTCAAATATCATGGCTATCGATCCAAATTTATGAACAGACCATATAAAGTAAGAAAGAAAAAAAATATATGTATGCCACATGGACAAAAGTCACAATATTAGCAATTCGAACAGTTATGATACCTCCCTGTCCGCTTGCTGCGGGGTAATTCCGTAGCACACTATAATGAGCAATAGGTTTCATTTTGACAGCATTCATTGCGTTATTTACGTTATCGAGCTGACAATTCTTCGAATATATGAAGCAATGGATTAGCAATATCCTTTAAAATGATTCAGATTGAGATTGATAGTGTGTTACGCAATTAGGGTACAAGTTGTTCGGTAGCTCGTGGTTGTCTGCTAGAACTTACCTCTTTATTACACTTTAGACACCTGTTGAGCTGGTGCCTGCCGATGGCGAACGGTTGTGATATCTCCGACTCCTCCCTGTCTGCTTGCTGGTTGTTCGCTAGCTCGTGGTTGTCTGCTAGAACTTACCTCTTTATTACACTTTAGGCACCTGTTGAGCTGGTGCCTGCCGATGGCGAACAGTTGTGATATCTCCGACTCCTCCCTGTCTGCTTGCCGGTTGGTCGGTAGCTCGTGATTGTCTGCTAGAACTTACCTCTTTATTACACTTTAGACACCTGTTGAGCTGGTGCCTGCCGATGGCGAACAGTTGTGATATCTCCGACTCCTCCCTGTCTGCTTGCTGGTTGGTCGGTAGCTCGTGGTTGTCTGCTAAAACTTACCTCTTTATTACACTTTAGACACCTGTTGAGCTGGTGCCTGCCGATGGCGAACAGTTGTGATATCTCCGACTCCTCCCTGTCTGCTTGCTGGTTGTTCGGTAGCTCGTGGTTCTCTACTGGTACTGTGTCGGCATCGCCAGCACCTAGCAATTTAGGTACCAATTTATATAACCAACCCGCATTTGGCCCCGTTTTACATTCTGTATTCTGTTCCAAAAGCATCTGATGAAAATGGATCAGAAAAAGTACCTGTGGATGTCAATTTGTAGTGAGACTTACAAATGGACCGCTTTGATTTGATTATTTGAATACTTAAACCCTAAATTCTAATGAATTTATTATTTTATCGCGATTTATATTAAAAAGTTATATAGTTTGATGGTCTGTACACACCCTTAAATTTGGCCATTCCTTTCTGATACACGCTGTATAACATTGAAGGCCTGCGTTCCATCAGTGGATTCAACCTAGACCGAAAATCTGTGGATATTGTTGCGCCCCACAATTAAGACCGTTTACAACGTACGGCATTTCATACAAACTTTCAAGTCCTTGTTTTTCGAAATGCATGAACCGATTTTAATGAATCTTCCTACGCATAAGCAGGATATAGAGGTCTAAAAAGTTAATTGAGAACATTTTCGAAAAATTGTGTTACAGCTAAATTCGACCGATTTTAAATTTTCCATAGAAACAGAGATTTCCAATTATCTTTTTTTAAATAAGTCATTTCGAAAATATTCTTTACTAACGTTTTAGACCTATGTATCCTGCTTATGCCAATGAAGTTTCATTAAAATCGGTTCATGCATTTCGAAAAACAAGGACTTGAAAGTTTGTATGAAATGCCGTCCGTTGTAAACGCTCTTAATGCCTGGTACGTGGTGACATTAGTTACCACTAGCGCCATCTAGTATCGAGTAGCAGAACTAATTTACCACTAGCGCCGTCTAGTATCGAATGGCAGAACTAATAGATCCTTCTAGAATTTTCGATGCTAGAATTATCGACATCTGGTCAGTCGGGGCCGGTATGTACTCGAACCTTCTAGATGTTTCTACAATAGAAGGTTCTGGAACTATCTGCGGAACTATATAAGGCCGGGATTGGCCACGACCAGACAGACTTGGATCAGCGATACATGCGAATACATCGAAAGCGATCTTCAAGTGCGACTTAAGTGCAATTGTGTTTTATAATTAGTGTGTTTGAGTTGTTATTAGTGTTGTTCAATTAAAGTGTAATTTTTGGTAATTTATATCGGCAGTTTTTATTGTCACGAACCCGAAGCTCGTACCAATATTATAAACTTAATAGTTCTGTGATATATAAATTCCCACCTACCTCCATAATAATCTGGCGGTCCAATTAGGATCGCTACAGGGATTTAAGAAAGCCATTAGTGAAATTATTCATCAATAAAAACACAAACAAACACCAACTAAAACATAATAAATTTACTGATCAGATTCCTTCTAAGGCAATATTTATAACGTCATTTAGCACGCGTTTTGGCTTAGTTATGTTCCCGTCTCTATCTTGCATTTACATTAAGACAGTTGTGCGACAGTAACAGGAATAATGCTTAGCTACGAGCGTTTATTAATCTCGGGCCGTTTGCCTAATGCTCGGCTCAGCGCCAAAACTTAAAAATCCTACAGCGCCCTTATATTTAGGTTAGGTTAGTGGAATCGGGCATAAAACTCCACCAAAATATCTATTTACTAATAAAAAAGCTGAAAAATTTGTTTGTTTGAACGCGCTAATCTCTGGAACTACCAGCCGGATTTGAAAAATTCTAGCTTTCTATTATAACCCAATTCTTGAGGAAGGCAATATGCTATTTAACATAACGCTAGTACCCTTAGAAGCTGAGCAAAAAGAAAAAAAATGAAGAACGCTAAACGATGCGACGGTCTTAGTTTTTGTCATGATCTGGCAGTTTGAGTAATTAGTGTGGCCTACCCAAATGTCCTTTCTTTGGTATTGTTCGTCGAATCGTTGACTTCCTTAAGTTTTGAGTTGAGCTGCACGATTTCTGACAAATGCGTGCACTGACTGGACAGGTCCTCTCAATCTGTGTGGTTCTTTCCTCAAAAATACCATCTCAGACATCGACCTACATGGTCTTTACATGATCTGACTAAGATTATGTCTGGACTTTAAAAGAGACTGTGACCTCTTGAGTTTGTTTCAGCCTTTCTTCCCAGACTAGTCAGATAGGAAACGCCGACCTCATCTAGTTTTAAAATATGATTGACGTGTAAAAGTGTTTGTACTCGTACAAACCTACTTACAAAATAAAATCATTTATCATTTACGGGGTGGGTCGGGGGAACAAGATATTTGACGCGGACGAAGTCGCGGGCATAACCGTAACATTATATAAACTCACCATCTTCCCTCGCAGTCCACCCATCTTCCCTCAACTCCTCTTGGCACTCAAACTCAGTAGCCGGTCCAAGAAACTCCAACTCAGTATAATGATATTCCTCCGGATACTGTCCATTCATCACTTGTGGGGGGACCGGACGTACTTTAACGTTTAAACTTGGTATTCGAACAGCCTTAGGCGGACTGTTCACAAGTAGTGCCTTCTCTTTCTTACGCGTCTCGAGGATTTCGTAGTGAATCTGGTGTAGGATGAAACGGTTCCAACTCTGTGGGTGTAGGACTGAAATTCTTTAATTGATTTTTGACTTACTTATGCATTGGTTCTGGTACTAACGAGTTTTGCTTAGTGTATGCTTTCAATCAACCTTATGCCAATCTATTTACGCTGTATTCGCAATTTATTTGCAAAAAATGTAAACAAATATCAGTTTATGGAAAAATTACTTTAATTCCTAAACAATAAAGTTTAGTTTACGCTACAAATTCAAACATTTTTATAACTTTTTCAATAGTGCTAGTTACTCTGAAATCAACATAATTACCATTAAAATAAGTTGATATTTGTTTAACTTGAAATAACATCAATTTGAAACATTCGTTTGAATAGACTTTACGTATACCTAGTCGAACTGCTTTATCACACTAAGCCCACGTCCGCGCAGACGTAAAAATATCGCGACGGGATTTTATCACGCACTGGATTTTCAACTTTCCGGTGTTGAGTGGAGCACTGAGAACCCAACAGAGCGTATTCCAGCGCGTCAAAATAGCACACTGTTGGATTTTAAACTCTCGGCGCTAAGCAGAACGTTGAAAATCCCGTGGGCCAAAACATTGTGCGTATCTGGGCTTTTTTTTTTTTGAGGATGGGAAATCATCAAATGACCCCTCCCGCTCTGGGTGGAAGGGAGTGTCAGACTCTTACTGACTAAAACCCACCCGTGTTCCTTCCTTAGCCCTTTATGTACCAGGGCAGCGGTAACCCTTTCGGACGATCCCGCTACCCCGGCAGGCTTCGGCCCTGTCGGGCCCCGTCAACTACGCTGACATCTCTTTGAGGCGCGCGTGGAACACAAACACGCCGTCCGGCACGGGCCTGGTCCTGATCGGACGGAGAGCTACCCATTGCTCTCCGCCCGCAGGCCCGCGCCTACGGTGGCCGGGAGTCGTCACGCGGCTCCCGACGCCCGGAGCGTCTCCCTCGGCGGCTGAGGCGTGAGGTTCTCTCCCTCACCCATCCCGCCACCTCCTTCGCTAGCATGACTGCTTCGCAGAAGGAGGTGGCCGCCTCCTACTCCCTCTCGCCCCGGACCATGGCTTGCACCAGGGCCGAACGCGAGAGGTCGCCGCCGCTGCCGATCGCCTCTACGAGGACACGGCGGTGCTCTGCCCAAGTTGGGCAGACCTCCACCGTATGCTCCACCGTGTCCTCTGGGCGAGCGTATCTGGGCTAAGGTTGAATATCACTTCTTGTAAGTCATAAAACGACAAGGTCTATTTATCTATGTGACAGTTATAAATTGTTGTCCAAAAGTGATAAAGCAATTAGGAGGTCGATTATACCTAATTGGTTGGTCACACAACACACGGCAGATTTACTAAGGATCAGAATCTTAATAAGTATTTCATTAGATTGATTTTACAGTTGGATTGGTCTTACAGTTTCATGATAAATGAGACAGAAATTCACCAATTTTATGTGTCTGTCACCCAAACCAAGATTTCAAAGTAACTGCGAGAATCATACTTCTTTAGATTCAACTTATTTCGACAGCTACAACACAAGAAATACTTCAGACAAACATCCAAAACTGAACTCTATTTCAAATAACACAAGGTTTACCTGTATCAAAGCAACTAGATCGACTCTTGCGTCAGCGCCGCGATCGGGTATTATAAGTCCTAATGCAGCCGCCTCGGGCACTGTACGGAACGCTCGCAGGAAGTTGTTAGCCTGACACGGCACGCCCCCTGAAGTGTCTAACATTCTGAAAAGGAACCCTGAAATTTTGAAAGCATTGTTATTAAATTCTGTCTGTAGTAAAATAGGTGGTCGCAATCTGGTATGCCAACATTTTGGTGGAGTACGTTTGATCAATGTTTGGTCGAATCTCATTCGGCGAAATTTTTTTGTCCGAATTTATTGGCCGAATTTCTTTTATTTGTTTATAACAGCTTTAAACATTATGCACAAGTAAAACATATGTCCAAAGGCGGACATAATGTCAGAGGCATTTTCTTTTGGCTCACAAAGATGACATGATACACGACAGACATTAATTTAGACATATATTTCGTTGACGTTGATCTCGTTTAAAAAATTAACTACAGCGAAATGAAACTCCACCAGTCAATAAGCTATCCATACAAGCACACTTTAAATAAATTATAGTGATTCCAACCCACAGTCGATTTTTAAAACCTATGCAAATTATTTATCTTAGGCCCAGTTCCCACGCAACGATCGACGCATGTTAAGGGGGAAGCGCCAGGAGCCCGCGAAATTCAGGTTGCATGTTAATCAAACTAGAACTAAAAACTTAAATACCTTTTCAATGAAATATCAATCAATAGGATTAATATGAACTTAGAGTGTTGTATTAGTGATGGTAATGATTATAATTCTGTTAATACATACTTGTTACGGTCGCAAATCATATTTTGTTCAACATACAACCTGACACTGACCTGCAAATTGCAACAAAAACGCAAGAAAATTTGAATTTCGCACCTGGCACTTCCCCCTTAGGGGGATAATTATAATTTTCAAATAAGGCATGCACGTTCACGAAAGTTTTTTTTTTGACATGGGAACCAGGCCTTTATCTATATTATCCTAAGTACAAAAATATTATAAATAAAAAGTGAGCATACCCAATTCGCAACTGAGACAAAATTCTTTGGCACATGTATGCGCTAAGAGGGTCGCCTTTACCGGAAATGTGTAATATAAAACCTGAAAAAAGTTGTGTCTTATAATCTAGTGATTAGGTAGGTTCTTAAAAGCCTTGTAGCGAACACGTGATACTTTAAAAATCGGAGACAATAATGACAGACCCTTAACGAAAACGAGTCACTTGTTCTTGTTGTTATTATAATATTTTTTATTTTTTTTTGTACTGGGCCATCTCTGTGAAAGTTCCAGTTACGGAGATATTGAAGGTGAGTAAAACTTTTTTAATGTTTATTTACGAAAACCAGTTTTAAAAATATTCCCACGATCCCTATACCGTTGCCTTTAAGCACAATGTTTTGCGTGCGTCACATTGTGCATACACAACGCAACACTACGGTAAAAAGCGATTTTTTACATTAAAAATAGAATTCGTTTCCCAGTAATTATTATTGCACAAATTTAATTGACGGCTTCGTCATGGGTCTTTTCACACCTTGTATATACGCCAACGTTCGTTACAGCCGCGGTCATGAAACGCGAGAGCGAGACGGCACGAGACTTAGCACAGAAGATTAAAAATTCTCGTATTAACATTTAATACGAGAATTTTTAATCTCCCGTTATTTTTAATTTTTCATCTCACCGTCCTACTCTGACCACGACTGCTACGAGTCTTGGCGTTTAGTAACTATTACAAATCGATTGATCAAGAAGATAAACGGAGAAGGGTCCGATCTTAAGGAATGTCTGAATCTCCGTCATAGATGATTAAACTATCCCATGTAAGCCATTTTTTGCCACGCTATATAAAATATAATGTATAGGAATAAAAAATACACTTTTACCAATTACCTGTAACATAGAATTGCAATAAGAATTGGGTAACGTAGTTTCTATTCCCGGAAGCCCTGTTTTGTTACATTTCTCTAATTCCTCGTTCGGACCGTGTTTATTGTAACGTATATCTATCTGTAATATGAAATACATTATCATTTAAAACAAATACAAACTGGAAACAAAAGAGAAAGGTATGTAGTTGGCTAACTACATTTATGTAACCCTTATTTAATGCGCGTAAGGAGGATTCAAGTCTTTGAAATCGCTTTGTGCCTGATGCTTTAGAAGTTATAATGCACTTAATAACAATTTTAATATCGCCTGTGTGCCAGATCCATAATATAGTCTACCATTGGCCGTTGGACGATAACGATAACGACACGATATCGTCGGACTGGTAGTTTCATACATTTTTTTTATATTTTTTATAAAACGTTGCCCCACACTAGGAATTTCTCCTGTATCGTGGGTGCGTTTACAAACATTTAAACTCACACGCACAAACAGCCAGACCCGGAACAACTACTTGTAGGCCATAAAAATATTTGTTCCGTACGGGAATCGAACCCGCGACACGCAGCGCAGCAGTCGATCGCTTAACCACTGCGCCAACCGTGCCCGTAAAATTACTATTAAACGCTTTCATACTGTGTCATTGCGTAGTCAACGGTATCGTCGCCGACATTGATTATCGTGCCGATATCGGCGGACCACACAGTGCGGGGTGAAGCAGATGGCGGGGCGAGTGGCATGCGCAGGCGCCACCGGATGTGGATGCCACTTGCCCACTTTTGGAATCGCGCGGCGATGTAAGCTTTTGCTGGGGCAGAAAGACTATTCGAGCCTGCTGTGGTTTACCTCATAACAATAAGCTGTTGGTTACACCGTGTCACCGACATACCGATATCGTCCCGATATCGTTATCGTCCGAGCTGACGATACGATATAGACGTATCGGTGTCGTTATCGTCGCAGAGTTAAAACGGCCATTGCGAGAGGTTTCGCAAAGGCTATGTGTGACAGAACAACTTCTCGGCGTGTCGATAATATTCCAAATAATTTCAGCCTAGTACTTAGCCAACCTAAATCGGTCAGGTTTTAAGCCCTGACTTTTTATTCGACTGCACGACAGCAAAGACATGGTTGTTTTTAAATAGACAATCTTTTCAGAGCGATTTTTATTCCTCAATCCTGTGGACGTCCCTAAGAGGACAGAAAATATCAAACGCGTTGAACTACTTACTGAACAAAACACTTACTTAGGACGTAACGAAGACACTCTTCAACACTCAGTTGTCAAACTTAAATAATTGATATTGTACCTTTTGATAATGCTTGGGTATTGGCTGAGCAACGTATTTATTTTCGTTCTGTCTTGAAGCATGCAAATCATCGAAATTATCTTCTATATACGGCATCTGTAAATATTTCAGATGTATTATTTTATTGTTATAGTAGGCAAGGATTGAGGAAAACGGAAAGTATTAATGTCTTTATTCTTTATAGATGGCTTTATATAAGAGTATTAGAAGACCAAAGAAACGATGGATGAACTGTGTGAAAGATAATATGGTAAGAAAGGACTACAACGACCTACCTACTTATGCACTTAATTAAAAGATAATATATTTATTTAATTTACATTTAATATTGCAAAAATTGCTGTGCCCTTACAGGGTTCCTGTCAGGTGCTAATAATGTTTTTACCACATGAAAACAATAAATATTTGAATAAACAAGTTTGGAAGAAGACATGTTGCTCCACACCCAAATAAATTGAGATAAGGACCAGAGAAAGATAATTTCATTTTGTGCTTGCCTTTTGTAATCGAAGGTGCATTCGAAGAGTGAAAATATTAAAAATATTTCCTTCAATCAACAATAACACTGGATGAAGGATTAGGAATAAAAACACATCACTCAAGTGTATATGATATTGGACTTGATTATAAACATTAACTTTCTAACATAAAGCTTATTATCGTTTGCAATATACATATTTACTACGTTTATTGAAAAGTAAACGAACAAAAAAATACAAAAAGGAACAAAAATATTTATGGAAAAATAAAACATAATTTCTATGCAATAAGGTTGAAAAAAAGTTGCAAAATAAGATCACAACATTATTTGTATTTTTCCGGTCGTTTTAGATGCGCCCATCAAAAAACTAGTACTGTTGTTGATCGAAGAGTATTTCAAACACATTTCTTTACGTACACACATACCGCCCGCTGCGTATCTATTATATCCATTTGGAACTGTCATTTTCATTCAAAATGTTGGCAATGACTTAGTTAAAATAATAAGATGCATTAAAAATCTACCTAAACATGCTCAACATTTTAATTTCTTAACACTACATCTGAAGGCCAATTCCCATAATTAAAAACATTCAAAATCTAGTCGCAATCTCATTTCAGTGACAAGCAATGTCAAAAACTTGTGGAAAATGTAGGGATTTTAGAGGTTTTTGACAGATTGAGACTGAGATCAGACTGTGAACGTTCTTAAAATTACAAGAATTGCCCCTCAGAACACAACTTTTCTTTGACAATAACTTATCTTTGTAACATATTCCAACAAAAAAAGAAAATCTTTTTTTAGCATTTTTTGTTAGAGGTCTTTGATAAAAAAAAATAAAAAACAATTAATTATCATGAGTTTTTATTGGATACCTGATTTCTCTTAAACGTTCTAGGATTCGGTGCGTATCCAATAGGGCCTTGCATTTTCATTGATTTCAATACTTCGGGGTCGATCGGTTTTGGTTTCCTGCGTAATGAGATAATAATATGTTAAAGTTTCTATTGAAAAACACAAAAAGGCCTTCATCATCATTATTTCAGCCGAAAGACGTCCACTGCTGGACATAGGCCTCCCCCAAGCATCGCCACTTCGACCGGTTCTGTGCTTCCAGCATCCAGCGGATTCCTGCGGCCTTAACTTGGTCAATTTCGCAACAGCATTTTGTAAAATCCGCATAGCGCGCATATAAAAAGGAACAATACCTTTCATTGTAGTGAATCTCCACTCACTCCGCACGTCTTTTAAATCAGCGCGGCATTTTAGGGTAATAGCGTTGATAATATAATAGCGCCTAAAATGTCGTGCGTACGAATCGCCTAGTATCGCATCTAGTCGAAGCATTATTTTTTTTCGTTGCCAAGTGGCATATTAGCCAGGAAAGTTGACAGTTATTGTGCCCAGTAATTTATAACAAAACTAGCGATGCACCCCTGCTTCTAACGATTTTTACGACTTGACAAAACAATGAGATTTCATTATTGTATGAAAAATTTAATAGTGGTATATATGTACCATAACCATCCGGAATAAATTCTGTAAATGATAGTGAAAACCGAATCAAAATCCGTTGCGTAGTCTAGTAGATCAACGCGGTCACGCAGACATGACACTAAAAGAGACTTTAATTTATAATATGCAGATATATTTATTATACCTGTATATTATCTTAAAGAACTCTTCAGGAAGTTCGTTGAACCACTTGTTGCCTGACGACAGGGGCGGCAGCGGTACTGTGCCGTACTGGAACGTTGTGTCGCTGAACCCGACGTACGGCATACCCACTACTTGATCCGCGAACTCTGTTGCTCTGGGAACAAAGTTATTAAACATTTGAACAGCTCATAATCATAAGATACCTTGTCATATACAGGGTAGCAGGGACATCGACGCGCAAACTGCAACCATGGATTCAGCACATGATACTAGACTCCATAGCGTCGAAATTTTTCGCGGTCAAAGTGTATGGAACAGCTAATTGTTTTTTTTTTAATAACCGTCGAAAAATTTCAACGCACTGGGGTTCAGAATCCATGGTAAGGACCATAATAGCTGAATATTTCATTAATAACAAGAATTCTTTGTTCTGAGTATAAAGTGGGTATTTCAGTTAACTTCCCTTTTTTATATGCACGTGTTTCAGTGATAAAATATTTTCTATTCTATCTTTCGATTTTCAAAAAGGACCATACTATTGTTAGTTAACTTGTGTAAACAAGATACAACAACAAGCCAGGAGAATTACAAAGAGAGGGAGGAAGCGAATACTTCTAAACACGAGAATTCGTGTCTAGTAATAATTACAAAATGCAATCTCCATCAAGCATGGCGTTTGTAGTTCTTTTGACTCTTTATTATTTAAATTTTCGTCGTTTTCCCTGAATACTTTCCGTTGTGTTTTAAACTAAAAACCGAAAAAAGAAAATCCTCACCTTGAAAAGTTATTGAAGACCGGTTCATGGTTGTGCTGTGGTGAGAACAGGTGCAGATGTCCCGCTTGATCGCCGAACACTAACGCCTGGCTAGTGGATGACACGTCCATTACACTGCATAAAGAACTGTGAGTGTCCACCTGAAAATATTATAAAGATAGCTGTAAAAGGTGAAATATTATAGAAACCCACATGCAAAATTATTTTAGGTACGTTAGAAGACTAGAATTTTGTTAAATAAAACAAATAATTCAGGCTGTACATTAAACAGCATTGCTGTTTTCAATTGTTTTCTACAATAGGATTTTTCATATACAGCTCGATTCATAATTTATGGTCGGTCTGAAGTGCGCTACTCGCTGCGCAGTACCTCACCTCTCACCCCCGCTGACAGGTGAATTTGTTACTGCGCAGTGACTCGCCTCATGTTCCCACCCGCCAAAAAATTTGAATCGGGCTGTACCATGGTATATTAAAAACGTTTTACAAATTCCCAAATTCATTCCAATCTGTAGCTCTTCAAAATATTAATGTAGAAGATGCAACCAGAAGGCCAACTGTCGTAATTTAAAACGTTCCAACTCTATTCGCAGTCTCATCTCGGCGACAAACAAATGTCAAAAACTTGTCAAAAATGTAAGGAAATTAGAGGTATTTTTGACAGATTGAGACTGAGATCCGACTGTGAAAGTTCTTAAAATTACTGAGAATTGCCCCACTGTTTATGCGCAAATCTACTTATGAATATTTTTATATAAATTGCAAGAAAAGTATACATTCGAAACTGTAGTACAGGCAAAATCAAATTATCCCGTCTACATAAACCTCACCTGAAACATAGAATGCTCAGCCCCACTCGGCGCATTCACATGCAGTAACGCAACATGGCCGTCACCCGACAACGCCACCGCTCTTCCAGAGAAGGCAGGCAGGAAGTGCAACAACAATGGCGGTGATACTGTGGGGAGAGACCAGGCGCCCTCGCCCGGCGTACTGTTGGCGCGCAGGCAGCGCACGTCCCACACCAGCACGTAGGGCTCCGCTACCGCCATGCCGACACTGAGGAGGTGGTATACGTTCATGAGTATTTTACGAGCAGTAGCAAGAGGGTGCATGACAGATCATTGTGCATTACTTGATCTCTTCTACAAACATGATAAATACTGAAATAACTTGTGTCAGAATATGAAAGGTTTTCTTCATCGAATTATGTAGTATATGCCACCACCGTTATACAGGCCGATCTCCGGATTTTTTTAATCTAATTTCTCTCTGTGTGTGTGTTTAAAACAGTAGGTAAATCTGGTGTCAAAAAATACAATACATTTTTGTTTCGAAATCAGGTTTAGAAACAAAGTTCAGGAAGAAAGAAAATTGAAGAGTGAGGCTTTCAAATTACTATTGTTTTGTTCATCATTTTATATCCACGTAAATAAACAAAAACAAACGATAGTTGGGTTTTTAAGTGGACAATTCACAAAAATAGAAAATCAAAAACACTTTTATTTTATGAGTCTCAGAATTATTGATTACCTAGCCAGGCCAATCTACTGATAAGCAGTTGCTTTAGCCTATCCTGCAACTAAAATAATCACGTCCACCAAAAACTAAGAGGTAACAAAAGTATCATTGCATTGCACCAAACTCAAAAGGACGCATTCAACCACGTTTACGTAACAACAATATCAAAGAAAAGGTACATACGACTGCGTAAATCCACAAGTGATAAGCAGGTCCCCTTGCATGTCCAAATCGGAAAGACAAGCGGAATGTGCCCTGAAGGTATGGTTAGCTTTGCTGGGGGCTCGTAAGTCTCGTAACGCGACCATCCCGTTCGCACTGCCACATGCGACTAAGGATCCGCCGCCGCTGCGGAGGACGGCGCAGCCTTCTTCTTGTATAGGCTGGAAAAGAAAGATTTTTTTTATTTTCCATGTAGGGTATATGGAATAAAAGTATGGTTTACCAGAATATTGGTGAACAGAAAATACTAAGGGTAAGTATTTGGGAGAATCTATACATATAATAAAAAAGTAACGATTAATTTTTGTCCGTTTGTCTGTTTGTCTGGATGTATATTCCAGATTGGCGCAAAAACGGCCGGACGGATTTGGCTGAAAGGACAATGCCCATGGATGTATGGAATCCCGTACCATGCTGCATCAAAGTTAAACTTGGTTTTTATAGACTACACTTATCATATTAACTCCTACAAAAGTTATTTTTATAAACAAAACCCGGTTATCAGAGATTTTCAAAAAAATCGAAATAACCTAAACACTAGGCACTTTATTTTGTTTGACATGTCATAAGCGAACGGCCAATATTGCTGTAAAAAAATGATAACCGTTTAAGTAAAAATTCTATTCTATTATATTCTAGTTATTTTTAATTAATGTAGAATCGACAAGTATAACTTTTTTTAGATGTTTTTTGAAAGACGTGATCATGACACTTTTAAAATTCAAGGTTATATTAATCATATCATTTGAAACGGAACGTCATGTAAAGGGAATAATACAATATCAACACTTTTTTACTTTAAATTAAATTCCCTGTTCAAAAATCAAATCCCCGAAGCGTATATTTTCGTCGTCATATTTTTATACGACATTACGCTCCGGGGATTTGCCCGAAGCTTAATGTCGTAAAAAAATATGAAAATGATTACTATGCTATTTCGATCTTGATGCATGAGACTTTTTGGTACGACTTTTGGTCATTCTCCTTTTGCACACAGATAGTTTATAACCTGATTATTTTTAATCCCAGTAGTAAGTAATGCCAGTTACTGATATTTACAAATTTCATTTATTCTATGTATTTTCTGTTCACATTTAGCCAATCCAAAGTCCTTGTCCACTCCACTTTTACGTTAATGACGGAGTGTGCATTGGATATATATAGATATATCTACACACACACACACACCACACACTTAGAGGTTTTCCACCCTGCATAGGCAGATTTATATAGATGTCCAATCTTGCGGATTCAAAGCAACAACTTATTTATTTCAGTGTGCTAAAATACTCACAATAGCCATCTCAGCCATTTTGTTGAGGTCCAGATCAATCAGCTTTTTTTGGTGTCCTCCCATCATCAGCTTGTTAGCACTCACTTGGAAGATACACTGCATATCTGTCATATTGGCTGATCTAAAAAGAATAAGATTATTGAGCATGGTTTTGTGTTCTTTGGAATGAAAATCTCAAACTATTTTGCGACTGGCTCTAAAAACTATAATTACACTAGCTGCGCCCCGCGGTTTCACCCGCATAATTTTCGATCCCTTGGGAATATCGGGATAAAAAGTTTCCTATATGTTAATCCTGGTTAAAAACCATCTGTGTGCCAAATTTCATCCAAATCCGTTCAGCAGTTTTTGCGTGAAAGAGTAACAAACATCCATCCATACAAACTTTCACATTTATAATATTAGTAGGATACACATGGAATGTATCTAAAGGTCTGAAACAACTCTCAAGAAAAAACGAAGTAATAGCGTGAGCAGGCGTGCGATGCGACGGGGTGGAACGGGGAACAAGAAATTTTATGCGAACGAAGTCGCGGACAGAAGTTAGTTATCAATAAGGTCACTATATCGTCCCTCGGAAAGCACGTTAAGTCGTTGTTCCCGGCTGTCATTCGTGTATCTTTGACAGTCGTTACGGGTCTTCAGTAGCCCGAAAGTCTGACCACCAGTCTTACCAAGGGGTATCGTAATACCCAGTAACTGGGTTGTGGAGGTCAGACAGGCAGTCGCTCCATGCAAAATACTGGTATTCAGCTGCATGCGATTAGACTGGAAGCCGACCCCAACATAGTTGGGAAAAGTCTAAGCAGATGATGATGTCTTCCTAGGGCCTCTCTTGCCGGTATTTCCATTCAAATTTACCTTGTAAATATCTTATGTTAGTCGTCTTTCATTAATTCTCTTAACATCGCCAAACCATCTAAGCATAAGTAAGTAAGTACTCTTTGAAATTTTTGTGACTACATCTTCTTTGAAACTATAATTCTAATCTAATCTAACTAGCCTGTATTATCCCACTGGAGGGCAAAGGCTTCCCTCTTCCTTTTCCACACAATTCTGTCTTTTGCGAGTGCCCGGCCAAACTGTAATTATCTAATAAATATTGCAATCACGAATACATTTGGTTACAGATCAAAAATTGTACATTTAACAGGGTGATTGTGTTAGTTAGTTAACATGATTTTGAGAGACCAATTTACAGGGTAAAAAAAAATAAGATGGAGTGAAAAGTTCCAACCCATAACACAACGCAGGGGCTGCAGTGTCGACATTCATAGCGATCGCTTTACGACCGAATTCAGTCGCAAAGTCCTATCACTCCATACATTACACCTGTCAATCCGGCACTTTGCGACCGAATTCGGTCGTAAAGCGATCGCTATGAATGTCGACACTGCAGCCCCTGGTTGGGGATAGGGGCTAGCTTAGAATAAAGCAAAAAAACTTTTTACATCTTGCCTGCCACGAAGCCAGCACTATTCTTGTGGCATAGATTACATACATCCACTGGATGCGAGAAGCATAACCGGTCGAAGTGGCGTTGCTTGGGAGAGGCCATGTCCAGCAGCGGACGTCTTTCGGCTGAAATGGTAATGATGATGATACATAACTTACTTGAAAGTACGTTTCGGAATCCCTCGGCGTATTTGATGGCGCAGAGACGTTTTGGTCAGCGCAAAAATGCCTTGTTCAACAGTTAGAATATCCCTCACTTCTTCGGATTCATGCACTTGGAATGATGTGTACTTTTGCATTCCTGGACCATAGTAGGAGGTTACGTGGCCCTAGCAAATAAAGTGCGAAATTAAATACGACATAAAATAGATACTTATACCTAACTTTTTTTTAAACAAAATTGTTCCAATTTAGTGAACAACTTAAAAAAAAATTGTAATATTGAAATCTGAAAGAAGAACTTTAGTTTTGATACTTTTTTTTTGTTGGAAGTTTAATCCAAACTAATAAACATAAACCTCATCTTGCATGCAAAATGATTGCTTGGTTTTCACTCTTGGGAGTGAAGCTAGAAGAGATGGAGCTATACGCGAATAGCTCCATCTCTTTCACACACTGAAGTAAGATTAAAATTAAAACAATACTGCTGTAAGAGGTGGTCACCCCCCTGGTGGTAGATTCAGCTTTATTTTTATTGAACACACTAGCTGCAACCGCGACTTCCTTCGCGGGGCAGTCGGGTATCAATAATGTGTAGCTTAGTGAAGGTGTAGGTACTTACTAGACCACTACTATTGAAAAGGAAGAATCTCTCGTTCTCTTTTTAAGTTATATTTTTTTGCCCGGAACCCTAATTCGTTTTCTAAAATAAAATTAAAACCTATGTTACTCTTTATAATGGTTCACTAATGTTGCTCCAAAACACCATTGACAAATTTTTTGTTTAAGAAAGTCCTGTCAAAATTGGTCCAGCCGTCCAGAACAAACAGACAGACAAAAACTTTACAAACTATTTTTTTGTTATAAATACCGTATACATACTTTCATATTATTTTTAAAAGCTGTTATTTTGACATTAGGTACAAACAGACACTTCAAATCTATTTATTTATTTATTTGTATGTATGTATAGATCATTCATCATTAACCGCAACACCCAATTAAATTTATATTTTGACTCAGATACATCTATACTACTGATTGAATTTTTTTATAACTTATCCACTTACTCCTTGATTCCCCATCCATATCAGCTCCTCATACTTGTCAAACACTACCGCTGACACCCCAAACCTGTCGCCGCCGTCCACCAGCACACTGGTCCGCACCTCATACTCCGCCGATTGCTTCGGCACCAAGTATTGCGGAGCATATTCTGTGTTGTATGGACCTGAGATTTATGATCTGATTAATTTATATATAAACTTGGCCTCGTCAGGAACGAGTTCTCAGAGAGAAGAAGAAGAGTAAAGTTTGTATAATACATGATCAAGTTCATAGTAAGGTAAGTAGCATATTTTTATCATCTCCGGGCACGAGATGATAATCTTTGAGTATTTATTTAATTTTTTACATAATATCTGTTAACTAACTTTGATGAAGCTTATACTTTTGCAGCAATGATAAGGTAATCTATGCACTGACGACAGATTCACTCAATCTGTGTGGTTCTTTCCACAAAAGACCATTTCAGACACCAATCTACATGGTATTTACATGATTTGACCAAGATATGTCTAGACCAAGATTATGTCTAGAGTCTAACGAAAACCTTAAATAAAAAATCGAAATGGATTTCAATAGGTATCAAAATAAAAAGAAAACTACTATGGCAGTATAGGGCCCGTCCAACGAAAACAAACAAACATATTTTTAAGCAATATGCTGCTAAGTTTAAAAAAAATTATCAACCTAACACAGAAGTCACAAAATAACCATCACATTAATATTACACAAAACAAATCAAAAGCCACAAGGTCAATTATAAATAATTCTAAATTTAACTTTCCCAAAGAACCTATTACGGAAATATTAAGAGATGATATCAAAATTAGAGATCCTACAGCAATTGCGAATAGTCTGTTTTAATGACTATTTTATCGACCAACTATCACAATCAGTGAATACAACCAATTCAAAAAATAATAAAGCATCAAATCACAAAATTAACACTAACGTAAATTCAATTTTTCTTACCCCTACGACTCCAATGAAGATTGATAGAGAAATAAAGCAATTAAAAAATACCCAAAGCGTGGGTTGTGACGGTATTTGTACCAAAGTTATAAAGCATGTGTCAGAGTCTATTGCTACTCATTTAAGTTACATGATAAACATTGATCGGATAATCGGATGCATATTTACCTAAAGTTCATTTTTGGTTAGGAAATTATGGAGCTTCCATAATTTCCTAACCAAAAATGAACTTTAGGCTTCTTAAAACATATTTTTTTCAATATAAATCCCGGGATATTTTCGATACAAAAGTGCATTCCATAATATTATCCAACACCTTAAACTAAGTAAATATTCCTACACCCGGTTTGATTTTATAGTAAAAAAACTGTATTAGTCGATTCCGAATTTCCGGGATTTATTCGACACAAAAGTGCATTCCATAATAACCAACACCTACACTTTAGGTAAATATGCATCCGATTATCCGATCACTGATGATAAATCTATGCATTTCTATTGGAATTTACCTGGAGAAACTTAAAACATCTGTTGTTATTCCACTCCACAAAAAAGATGACTAAAAAAATATCGGAAATTATAGACCGATAGCTTTGATCACAATCTTATCAAAATTATTTGAAAAAATTATATGTATATAGTCGACTATACAACTTTTAACTTACTTAACTTATTAACATTGCTATATACGACCTAATCAAAACTCTTTTGACTGATATGGACAAAAAAAATCCAATATGTGCTATCTTCAAGGACATGAGCAAAGCATTTGACTGTGTTGACCACAAAGTATTGCTCCAAAAATTAAACATGCACGGCATAAGAGGTAAAGCACTCGACCTCATTTCTTCATATACATATTTCTAACAGAAAACAAGTGACAGAAATTACACGAATATGCCAGA
Source organism: Apamea epomidion (assembly GCA_947507525.1). Classification (NCBI taxonomy): domain Eukaryota; kingdom Metazoa; phylum Arthropoda; class Insecta; order Lepidoptera; family Noctuidae; genus Apamea; species Apamea epomidion. The sequence continues at coordinate 14,164,784 of OX382237.1, forward strand.
GAACACGAAATGAGATCAAATATAGATCCCACGCTAGAACTATAGAATTAGGGGTTCCACAAGGTACTGTTTTGGGTCCCTTATTCTTCCTAGCATACATTAATGATCTTCCTAGACACGTCAAGCAACCAATGGTAGAAGAACCAGACGATAGCACAGTAATAATAAGATGTGACCAACCAAATGACTTTGAAGATGAAATCAATCAAACGTTAAGTACAATAATTAAATGGTTAATAAACAATAATCTTAAAATAAATATGGATAAAACAAAAATAATACACTTTCGCCAAAGAACTCAACCTACAAATACCTACGAATGTTAACTACGATGGACAGAGATTACATTCTGTTACAAATACCAAATTTCTGGGAATTGATATAGATTACAATTAGTCATGGAAAACACATGTAGGAAATCTCTGTAAAAGTAAGTCTCTGTAATAAATCCTCGTTCACTCTCTACAAACTGTCCAAAATTGTCAACAAAGGGGCCATTTTAACGGCATATTACGGACTTGCACCTATATTAAGATATGGTGTAATATTCTGGGGCAACTCGGTAGACAAGGAATTTGTTTTCAAAACCCAAAACAAATGCATCAGAGCAATGTGTCATCTAGATAATACTACAAGCTGTCAACATTACTTTATAAATTAAAAAATTCTAACATTACCTTCCTTGTACATATACGAATTAAATCTCTTTGTAAAATCGAATCCAAGCTATTATAAGACTGCGTCTAAAAGCTATTAAAGACAATTACGTGACAAAACAGGTTACATGTAGAAATACTGTATGGGAAAACAGCATTACTAAACAAAAGTATTATTTGTATGGCATCACTGATTTATCATAAATTGCCCGATGACATTAAGAAGTTACCTACTCATCTATTTAAAAAGTAATTATACACATTCCTAATTAAAAAAAGGTATTATAATGTAAAAGACTACTTCAAAGATAAAGATATTGTATTTTAATTATAGCAAATACTTGTACATTAATATTTGCTATATTTAATAATATGATAATTTTAATTACAATTACTATGTCATTGTTAATTTGCTATAATTTGTTATAATTTAATAGTTCAAATTTAATCTAATGTGTAACAAAATTGGCTATCTATCTATATTCTCAATGACAATGTAACTTAATAAGAAAACTGAATAAGAATAATTGTGTCATAATGTTCCTAATATATTTGCACACCTCACATGGTTATAATACAGTGTGACTTATGAACCTTTTGTAACATCCTCTGAACGTGTGTTATGCAAATAAATGATTCGATGATGAGACTTTAAAAGAGACTGTGACCTCTGAGTTTGTATCGGCCTTTCTTCTCAGAGCAGTCAGATAGGAAATGCCAACCTCGAGCAAACCTACTTGTTGAAAGAAAATAATTTATAATCCAGATGGTTTGTTATGACTTGATTTTATGTCAAAAAACAATGAGAGTGAAAAATCTCATTAGTTTTGATACTTCCAATACAGTGGAGCCCCGGTAATCCGACAATAATTTTGCAGGGCAATGTCGGGCCATTGAATTTGTCGGATTATAGAGTACTGCATAAAACCCCCTATAGTCCGGATTTTTTTGAAAAAGAGTATCTTGTAAACCAACAAATTACAAATCAAAATAATAAGTAGGACCAGGGAAACATATGTGAAAAAAAATGAATGATTACATTTTTCCATTTCCACATTTTATTACTTTTTTTATACAAAACAAAGTGCGTCAAGCACAATACAGTGTAGTGGTGGCGCGTACAAGTTGCAACCTGTTTAATCATGCATTATCTTACATTGGTGAAGATTTGTCAAAATAATGTTTGTGTTCCTACATTCAATAGTGATAGGCATGTCGGATTACAGGGGGCGCTGGATTAGACAGGGGCCGGATTACGGGGGTCCACTGTACTTATTAAAATAATTGCTGCACATTACTACTTAAACTTTTACTGTTTTCTAAATTTTTACCAGTGGCCCCTGGAAGTCAATGATAATTATATAAAGTGAAAAACAATCAATTATCAGAAAACTAGAAGTTCATCAGCACTAACTGATGAACTTCATAACAGGAAACTGACAACTTGAGATAATTTATTTATTTGTTTGATACTTGGATTATAGAAAAACAATACAATTTATTTGTAATTTTGGTATAATTAAAATGGCCTAACCAATATTTTCAATTATGTAGTAATTATTCTTATTAATTTTCAAAAGTAAAGTTTTTACTTCTGTTCTATTTTTGGATTTAAAATAGCAACTCCAAATAGTTTAACTGTTTTTAAGATATTCTGGGAAGAGTTTTAGTTTACGTGGCTTAGTTCAGCAATAAGAAGTCTGGGAAAAAATTCTTGTTTCCTTATGTTGTCCCACTGATGCATACAATGTTACAATTAAGGAAATATATAGTAAAACTTCTATTAAATATTAAGCCCTTTACCTTTTTTAAATGAAAACTTTTGCCATGTTTACCTACTTCTTGGTAGGTAAACATGGCAAAAGTTTTCATTTAAAAAAGGTTCATTGGCAATAAATCTATTACAATGAGGGCTGCTAATAAATTGAAAGTTGGCTTATTGAGCTTAGTGTGTCACATCATTTTTTTTAATTAAAAATCTACCACTACATTAGACTACCTACATATCACTTTTGTTCTTGCAGTAACTTGCTGTAAAAACTTGTCCCAGAAACAACCTAACAGAATGTTGAAACAAATATCAGCCCAACTGATTAAAAAACAACACGAGGACAGTGCCGACAAAACAACGAATTTGTAAACAGTCATTTTAAATGTAACTTTCAGAAAATAACATTACTATCTGAAGGGAAAATACTGTTGTTTACTGATCCGAAAAGAAAATAAAACAGAGAAACTTTTATCCGATGTTCCACTCAAGGGATGCCTGAAGGCCAAAGTAACTAATTTAATCCTATAATACGACAAATACCTTTGTATTTTAATGAATACCATTGAAAAACGAATACGCACCAGTTAGCAGATGATCCGTCGGCATGCAAAGATCGGAATAATGATATTCCATACTAAAATGTTTCACTTATTTTGTTTCACAACATCTATAATCACTATTTTAACTCAAAAGTCACTATTTAAAAGATTTTAATTTAAAATAAAACGAAATGGATCAAGGGTTCGACGACGGCAATCAGGAATATTTTCAAGTTACTCAACATGAAAGTTGCATTTACACTCTGTGTTTGATAGCAGGAAATTGGTCTTTGCGCCTATTGAAATACGGCTCGCAGATAATACACAGTATGCTTGTTGAAAAACAAAATATACTCGCGTCTTGTCATCAAACTGTATTTGCGTTCCGTTCTATGTTTAGCGAATGCAAAGAAAAATAGAAAAGGTCAATTTTGTCGATTTAAAACATATAAGGATGTTTATGTAAAGGAATGCTTATTATTTCGGATATTATAGCAAACGAAATTTTATTCGGATACGGAAAATAAAATAAAAATAGAAATATTTTCTTTACAATAGCTCAGAAGTTTATTATTATCGACATTTTTTTATTTATTTATTTAAAACTCTTAAACTATCATTACAGGATTAGAAACCTAATGCGATAGCTAAGCCTACTTATAATATTAACCATTTTAAATAACACTATTACTAACAATTACAAATAACAACACAATACATTAACAACAAATTACTTATAACTAAAACAATACAACCTTATAATTATGACAATGTAATCTTCACAGAAAATTAACATACATACCTATGTTTTACATAAACATAACAATACAAGAAACAATAAACATAACATTACACTAATTGTTGCTCTCGTAACATATTATGTATAAACTTACTCTTGCAAGTTCACTAAAGTAACACGAAAAAATGTCCAACCTATTCTGAATTTCGTTAACAGTACGAATTGCTCGCGTGAGAGGTGCTTTGCCCAGCAGGTTGGTTCTGGCAGTTGGCACACATGACGTAAAGTGTACCATGCCAAGTGGCCAGTCTTATAAGTTCAAGATGCCTTGCTGGTCTACCAAACTCACGTCTACTATATATGCAACGACTGGAAAACTCAAATAATTACTTCACCTACGGTTTCTAAAAAAAACCTTACAATTTTAAAAAAATGCTGACACACATATAACGGTGAAGTATACCCTGTCCATTACGTTCGCCGTTTTTTGACAGCTGTCTTAGAACGAACTATTGCAGATTATGACTGTAAAAGATTACGAGATTACGTACTTTAAAATGCGTATTATAATAAATATTATAAACTGCCTTATCAAACCATTATTTAACCTGCCATTATTTAAATTCTATCAATCAATGTAATGTGTTCCTGCAATCCATGCAATCACTAGTTCCATCTGTCAAAAACGGTTAACTTAGTGGGCAGGGATTTTAAAGTGCTCTGTGGGGCAGGGTATAGCCTACATAAGCTTACGCTTTACGGAAGAGTATTATGTTGTATTTAAAAGTATCTGTTATCATCAAATAGCTTGGCATGTAACTCGTACAAATCATTCTTGTGTTTCATTTATATAGATTCAGCCGATAGGATAAAGCTATAATTTTGATCATCCATATACCTACCACTCCATTCGGAATAAGATTAGACATTTAAACAAATCTTTTTTACAGTCCGTTCAACCGATTTTAACTTCTATTCCGAAGGGATAAGGATGGCATTAAAAGCAAAAAAGTGGTTACAATACCAACTATTTACTGCAGCTGCCATTTGTCATGCCACCTACGCAGTAGAAGTCAAAATCGGTTGAAAGGACTTTAAAAAAGGTTTGTTTTAGTGTCTAATCTTATTTTGAATGGAGTATGCGTTAATCTGATGGTATTCTGGCGTTGGATTATCGTCGTTTCGTTTAGACTGCTTCCTATCATTGAATTCCTGGTTATTTAAATGGGCGCAGTGGCCCCGACTGACGAGTTCTAGGTAGTTGTAGGTCGTAAGTTCAAACCCAGGCAGATTTTACTTTGCGTATTTCATTTCATCACTACTACTCTTATAACGGTGAAGGAAAACATCGAGAGGAAACCGGCTTAGCCTAGAACCAAAAAAATCGTACACATGACTTCCACCAACCCGCACGGAGCCCACGTGGTGGGGTAGGGTCCATTACCTCTCACAGAGAGAAGCAGGTTCGTGTCCCAGCAGTGGGAATATTATAGGCTGATTATGCTATGCAAATAAAATAAATATCGTAAGGAAATTAAAAAAAAAAACTGATTGTTAGAATACAATAGGGATTCTAATTAGATAGCCTCCCAAGCTACAGAGTTGTATCAAAAGCTCGTTTTGTGGCAAGTTTAGTGTTTGGAAAATGTTTTTTCTATTTACAGACGCCAGCAGGCCAAGCTACTCGAAACTGTAAAATTTTCCCAATCAACCTTGAACCTTAATGATTTAGCAATGAAGCATTAGGCTCAAGATTGATTGTGAAATTTGATAGTTTCGAGTAGCTTGATGTGCTGGCATCTGTACCTAAAGTTGCCAAAAAATAAAAGGCCCGTTTTGACATTTAAGAATGCGTTCTTGACACCTGTCAGTTTCAAACAAACGAATACGTGTTTTGCAAATTTGATCTTTATTAACTACTAGAACTGTCAATGTCAAAACGGGCTTCTATTTTTTGACAACTTCAATAAATAAAGAAAAAGGTCACTTTTTCTGTCTGCTGATCTTCTAAATTGCATAATAGCTTTTGCCACCCGCCCGCACTGGTCTGCTAACTTTTCATCGTAACGCCCCGTGGTGCGTTTATATACATTGGCCCCGGCAGGATCATATTCAGGGGGGTGCATCTTCAGCTCCACGAAATGAGCTCTAAAATGTTAGCACCTCGCCTCGAATGTGAAAGGTTTACTTTTGTCTGCTGCCATATCTCCACCCACAGGCGCGGGTTGGCCGGAACTGATATATCTGGGCGGCCCGGGCCTCTTCGGCCTTAGGGAGCCTGCCACTGATAATGCATTAATATTTTATTCATTTTGACACGTCGGCACATTTCTTAATTGTACTCGTGCGAAGCAAGGGTTTCTAATAAATAAGACTACAAATAAGTCTTGCAAAATGCTTTTATTAAAGCCTGATAAATATATTCCTATGTTAGTTGATTTGCTGTTAAGTATATTATAATATTTAAACAATGCAGAAATAAAATAAATTAGTTGCTTTCTATAACATAATACAGTCGCCGGCACGTAACTTGGCAAGGTTTAGGCGTAGTCGGAGTGAGTTCGCGCAAATACACTTAAGTAAGGCTGATTTTTCCAACGCTAGATAATTTTATCCGAAGAATAATTTTGAATTTGTGACAGTTCTTCCATACAAAGCTATCAGACGTCAATTTTATTCCACGAATAAAAATTATCTGTCAATTGAAAAATCAGCCCTTAGTGCAACAAAAAAATGGTCACTTATATTGCATGTCATTATTCTATGATTAGTGCCATAATTTATTTATAAACATGTCTATTTAGATGAAAGTTAAAGAAAGGAGAAGAACGACTAACAACTCTTGTCAAATTACGTGCCGGCGACTACTTATCACAATAATTATTGTACAGTAGTTGGTAAGAAATGCTGATAATAACTCTTGGTAAATTCTGTCATGAGATCTGGCATTGCTTCAGGTAATGTGGTGATGAGTCGCGCTGGGCTGCCGGAGTATCTTGCAAATGAAGGTACAACTGTCTCTGCGGGAAGCACCGAATTGTCCTCTATCATGCAGCAGTCTTTTAGCACACATCTCCGTCCCTGGAAATTAAAACAAGAAATGAAAAATTTGTAATAACATTTGGATTAAAAGGGAGCGTTGTGCACCTACATGAAGAATGATAATGCCCTTCATTCATTTGTATCCTATTTTACTTAAGTTAATTAATTTTGTTTAAATTTTACTACTAGTTTATAAGCTGCTTCTGTCCAACACCTTTCTCTATAAATGTTATGTACACCAATCATTTATGTATACATTAGCAGTAATATCTTTCCTAAATACTATTAAAAAATAATGTTTAATATACAGGTTGGCAGAGACATCAATGTGTAACCAGTTTTCAATTCAGTACATGATTCTGAACCCCCATGTGTTGAAATTTTTCATTGGTTATAAAAAAATAAATTAGCTGTCCCATATATTTTGACTAAGTAGGTATTGAACTTTTCTATGAAACAGCAGAATTTAATTTTTTTCACCAACAAAAACTTTCTTTGCTTAGAGGGTTTCATGGTTTACCCGTCAATATCTCTACAACCCTTTATGCTGTAGATGGTTTTTATTAAATAAATAAATGATTTTATTACTGATATCAATCAAACGTTGATGTGACCATTCAGAGCTTCACAGTCCTACAAGCTCATTTGGCTCAATGATGGCATTGCAGTTCATGACACACCTTGTCAATTTTCATCTTAGGATTTCAGTTCCACTTTAAGCCACCGGGTCAGATAAGTTTGTGGCACTATACTATACACTGTTAAATTTTGATGACAAAATAATGAAAAAAAATCAGTTGATCCATACATTATGTCGAGTTATGTGAACATAAATCTATGGATCAATTGATTTTTTTTTCACAATTTCAGGGTTGGTCCTGTAGTAAAAGTTGTTCATAATGATGAGTACAATGACCCCTTTTGAGGATTAAAATGATCAAAATTTAACAGTATATGTTTTTGTTTCTTAAAAAAATAAAGTATCATAACTTACAATAACAACATTCTTCCCAATGTAGACATAAGAGCCCACAACAGCAGCGTTCACAACTGTGTTTTCACCAACAAACACATGGTCACCCATTTGCAATGGGAAGAAGGCAACACTGGAAAAAGATTGTGGTTAGTCTGAGTCTCTTTCATAGAGCATGTGGACTCTATTTTTTTTTTACGATTGGATGGATTTTGATGCAGTTTTCACCATCGTTTAGAGATTTTTTCCAGAAAGTTTATGAGTATTGTACATCTAAATGCAACTACATATAGTAAAAATAGTTCGTTGTTTTGTATCATATAAATTTAACTCTGTTGTAAACCAAGTAAATGTTACTGGAAAAAGGAAATAAACCGAGTCTTCTGATTACCAACACACTATTTACAACTTGTATTAAAGGCTTCACTTACCCTTTACTGAATTTCTTAAAAGGAGGCCGTATAACAGAGCCTTTGCTTATAATACAAAATCTTCCAGTCTTCACATTTGCCAAGTCTCCTCTGATTATAGCATCGCTTTGGACTATCACTTTTCCGTGTAGAACAATATTTTGAGATCCACATAGCACTGTTTGCCTGCTTACTTTATTACCTGATGCCTGTAACAATAATAAAACCAGTTGTAATTCACGTCATGTTTCACAACGATGTTTTTGTGTCTTAACGCCACATACAGTTTCTACGTATTCTGACTTATTATAATAAGTATCTTGAAGCTCCATTTTATTTCAGTAAATATTAAGTTATGTGCAAAAGCTACAGTGATTCATTCGAGTTTGAATATAGTTATTTACGAAAACTCGAAAATTGTGGAAAGAAATGTCAGAGTTTTAATGTCAAAATAAGGTATCGTCACAATGACACTTCAATGTTTACGAAGTTTGCTATCTTTATTGATAATAAATTGAAATAAAATAAAATTAAATTATTGCAGCAGCGTAATCATAAAAAAATGAGAAGGTTTTTTTTACACTGAATGATTTATGTGCACCAGTAGGTACTTAATTATAATAAAAAAACTTTTAACCACTATCTTCATTGGCACAAAATTTAAAAAAAAATATGTAAAAAACCCATAAATAATTGAAAAAGAAAACACCTTTTTTTCTGCTCTTTAGTGGCCATCGAGGTTTTTTTAGGAAAAGTGTCCAGTACAGGTATGGGTTCTTATAATTATTTATGAATAAATCCTAGTATTATTTGAATTTTGACAATAATAAAATAAAATCTTACATTTTAATAACAATTAAAAAAATGTTAGGATTTTAAAATAATAACTAACAACTAGGATAAGCAAAATGAGACAATGACCAACCAAAAAAAAAAAAAAGATCTTTGAAAAAATTGGCGCCAACAAACTTTTCAGTTTTTCCGAAAGTAAAAATAAAAATTTATTCATACATAATAAAAAAAATGGATAGATACGTTGTCAGAGAACCTAGGGTCGGGGCAGGTAAGGATTAAAGTTTGATCGTTTTTCCGTACCTCGTGTCACAAGTTTGTCCAAACAAATAAAACATATTTTTCAGACTATCCGCAGGGAAATCAAATGATGGCGTTCTCAATGAACGCAGGGAGAAATAATATGATGTAAGTAAAGCCATTTCGCAATCTAACTAGAAGTTATCTGCAGTTACTTTATTGGTTTTAATGTTATTTGAAATCGGTTAAAAGATGAAAGGTAGGTACCTACCTAAATTGTCATTTTAATGGGAAAATAAATAAGTAGGTAAATTAGAAGACTATTACGGGAAATATTTTTAAATTAAGTACCTACCTACCAAAATGAAGTTAAGTATTATTTTATCAGAAAAGTGTTTTCGTGGTCTTGAATAACAATAATTGCAGTAGGTACCTACTTACCTACACCATACCTAAACCTCTATCCGTTACCAACTAGTTTTTAGGCGAGATGCATGTTTTTCTATCGGGGATCTATTCTACCTATACCTATTATTATTTCTTGAGTTTCAGGCCCCCTGAGAGCGTTTACTATAGCAGCGGACCTTATACACAATTTTCAAACATGCAAAATGTTCCTAACTCAAGTTACATGGAAGTTGCTCAAATTAATACACCCGTGTTTGGTCAAAATGTAAGTAGGCTTTAGTGTTAGGTGCTATGATTTATTATTTGGCAGTTGAATGAGAGTGGCCGAATTAGCCCGGCACGGTTTCTTTACGGTAGGTACGGCGTATAAAAAACATGTCCGTCAACAAGCTTCCATAGTGATCCATACAACACTGACGACCGTGCCTACAGACGGCGAATAAACCGTAGTTTTTCACAGCAAGAAAAACGTTAGTGTACAAAGTAGGTGCCGTACCGAAATGGCGTGCGATTAATGAGGCCTGCAGTGCAATTCTGTAACCACCTCACCGTGAAAACTTAGGTGAAGTGAGCGTGGAGTGAGCTGTCAGTCCAACTAATGTTAGGGATTGACACAATTGACAGCTCACTCTAAGCTCACTTCACCTAACTTTTCACGGTGAGATTTTTACAGAATCGACCGGCTGCACCCTAATTGCGTAACACACTAAGTATCAATCACAACCTGAATAATTTTGAAGAATATTGCTAATTGGATTAGAATCATAAATATACTGAATTCGTGGTTACAGTTTCGCACTGGTTAATAAAAATCCTGTAGAAGATTTTGAGGCTGACTGTACCAACTAATGGTAGCGTTTGACTTTCAGATGTTACCGGGTCAAACTCAAATGATGACGGGAATCGATCCCAGGTATTTAGCCAACTACTCTGACAACAGCGCTCAGTTTATAGTGACTGGTGAGTTTTTTAATCCTAGCAATTTAGTCGCTGCTGATCCATTTGTAGTAGTAACCATGGTGTATAAGAGTCCTTCGTCTTTCGTGAGTTGACCATGGCTTGGCATGACATGTTTTGATATAATCAACTAAATCCAGAGCTAGACACGTTGGTTCCACTGCTATGACTGCTATAAGTCGTAGCAGTAAAACGACGGGTGTGCTATGTGTGCTAGTATTCGTAGCAGTGAAGCAGTGAACTCGGAAATGGCAGGTTCGACCAAACCTGCGCGTCAAGTACGCGGGACGCGGGATGAGAAGCGGGAGCGTCAACATTTAACAACACCAAAACTAAACGTGAACACCTGCGCGACTACAGGCAGCGGTCGCGTAGGTGTGCAAGGCGCCATAGATAAACACGAGCAGCGTTAGAGGTGTGACTAATATATTCGTAATAGGTACAGGTATCATAATACAAGCCATATATATCCATAATAGGATATGCGAATATAGAATAATAGGTTACCAGGTATTAGTCAAATAATAGGGACGCGTAATAGCGAGGCGACTGATCGCTGCGACTCACAAACTCACCAAAGTTCACAGCGACTCCATATTATTGCTGCACGCAGTGATTGATAACTAATAAAATATAGTAATAACTATTCATTATTTTGCTAGTGTTTAGTGATTGGGGTGATATTTTTATTTTTGTTGGAGGTTTTGGTCCAAGGAAAATTTAATCACCGTTTCACTTCTATAATAGGCATACGCGAATAATAAACGTGCAGAATCTCGTATTTCATATTAATTAATATGGAGACTATTACCGATATTACGCAGATATACATATTAGATTGAGTAGCTATAATGAATCGGTTCACTAATATTTGACTAATATCCAGTAATAGGTATGATATTATAATATGCGTTAACTAATGTATTCAATATTAGGATTACCTAAAAATGACCCTAATATAACATCTCTAAGCAGCGTCCGCCGCGCGACTGACGCTCCCGCTTCGCACTCGCTTTGGTCGCGCAGGTTTGGCCGAAGCTTTATGGTGGGTATAAAATGATAGGTAACTACGTAGGTACCTAATCAGGTAACTAAGTAGGTATTTAGAAAAAATATCAAACAGAGAGCGTGGTGATTAAGGCAAGATCAGGTATGGAATTTGGTATTTTCGTTCAGTTTGGACTAGGTATTTTAGTAGGTTTTATGTACAGTATTATGGATTGATATTTCATTGTTGAGCGCAAGATTCTCATGGGCTACCTTACATTACAACCATAGATATAGACGAAACTCATAATTCTATTGAAACTTATCTAGAACCATTGTGTTAAGATATTTTTCTGGTTTATGATGCATAATATTGAGTGCTGTTTGACACGCAACTTGTACATTACGTACTTAATAGGTACTTACTTTACCTACCTCAGATGATAAGCGTAATTAATATTTATCACAGACATCTATATGGAGTTTACGTAAAGAAGATTATTGGCCTTGTAGAAGTAAAAAAAACCCACGATATTCTTCTTTACCAAATCACAATAGTTTTTGAATTTTAAGTATCAACCAGCTAATGGGGTTCTGATGGTCAAGACCAGTCAGAATTCATCGTAACTCGACCCCTCAGGAGAGCCAACCGTTTTTTTTTTAAATTGTGGCTTGCTAAAGGATTTTCTACTCATTTCGTATTTACCTTGTACTTTTAATTTTTGAGACTGTCTTGTAATTGCAACCGAAATCAAAGCTACACAACACTTATAAGTAAGTAAGTAAGTAATCATTTATTTACTTAAAGACCTGGCTTAGGTAACATCAGTGTTGGTTCAATAAGGTATGGGTATTGCTAAAACCTCGCAAATGTGACTTCTTTTTTGTTTGTGTGAGTGTGATGTTAACGGGTCCGTTAGGGTTTGTGTGTGGATACTTAGAAAACATCTGTCAAGGAAATGAAAAGTTGACTGTTTTAATCGTTAATTCGCAGAATAAATGTGTTCCTCTATACCAAAATAATTTAAATTTTAGTGGAAATTTAACAACTTTATCTTACAACTGACGTTACTCAGTCTTCAAATATAACAGTCTAGTTATCTTCAATCGCAATGTTTTACACTTTCCAGGTCAACAGATGCAAAGGGAACCCAATACTGTACCAGCTTTAAACACTGGATTTGGAACTAATTACCAAAACTCCAACTTCGGAGGAGCTGATAGGAATAAAGCTAAAACTTTTACTCCTCAAGTCTTAACGAGTATTAATAGTGGTGAGTGAATGATTTCTTAGAAGAACTCCGGACTGGGCAGCACTGTCTTGGTTTCCGTTCAAGATTAATTGAATCAAGACTCATTCATTTATACTAGTAGTTGGCTGACCATTGGTCTAGTCTAGAGCTCTTAAAGCAAACTCGCAAGGATGGCTCTTAAATGATGGGCTTCAAAGGATTTATTGTTAAGTTCGGCAATTCCTAAACGATTAATTATGTATATTGCGTATTATCACGAATTGTGCTATGTTATTTTGTATTGAACATTGCGCAATGATTGAACAAATGTTTTAGCGCGTTTAATTTTTATTAAGTACACCATAATTTTAATTGCATCGTGTAGGATAAATATTGCGCAGGTGTTGCTCACACGAAAACATTGAAGCTTATGGGCCGTCAATGTTATTGCGTGAAAATAATGGGGCGTTTGAATGCAAGGGCTGATTAAATAATTCTGTGTTCATTTAGTATGATAAAATCATATATAAACATGTTTACACTTCTATTATGTGTTGTGTAAATCACATTATAACAGTTAAGTCTTTTGTTTTCTTAAGTTTGCTTGTACCTAATTAAGTTTTTACTGTATTATTATGTGGATAACGGTACTGGTTGCGTTATTACCTAAATGTTCTAAAAGCAACCTGTACAAGTATTAAGCATTATTACGCAATTATTTGTTGTCCTGAAGAAATAAAATAAATAAAAAATGTTTATTTCTTGTTTCATGAAAAGCACCACCCAAAGAAACGCCCAAAAATATTATGTCTTTCGAAGGAACTCCGAAACTCAGTTTCCAGCACAAGCAATATCCGCAAATTGAACCAGTTCAGCAGAACACAATGAATGGTAAGAACTATCTATATAATTATCATTGAACTAGCTGCACTCCGCGGTTTCACCCGCATAAGTTTTGATCCCGTGGGAATAACGGGATAAAAAGTATCGTATATGTTAACGCTGGTTATAAACTATCCGTGTGCCAAATTCTATCCAAATCCGTTCAGTAGTTTTTGCGTGAAAGAGCAACAAACATCCATCCATACAAACTTTCACGTTTATTATATTAGTAGGATTAGTGACTGACATTTTTACCTTCTTGGTCTAATTGAACAAAATAACTAACGACTAACTTTTTGGGGAAGCTTGCAATAGAAACCCAAATATAAATACAATTCATCTAATTTCTTCTCTCCAGGATATATACGTAAAAAATTCTAATTAGTCCGTCAGTTAGATTATTAAAAAATATTGTACCCGTATTTTTTTTTTTGTCAATTATATAGAAAATTATGAATATATCGCCCGTTAAAGTTCCGCGTGACGTCACTTGCCTGCGACATTTTTGCAAGCAAGTGACGTCACGACCCCCCACTCCCAAATTTTGACGCGCTTTATCTTTGTCATTTTTTGTTTGATTGACACAAGAAAAAATACGTATTCATTATTTTTCGATAATTTATCTGACGGACTAAATATAATTATTTTTTTTTACCCAGGCAACTACCATATTTTACATACACGTACATAAAGTCACGCTTTTTTCCAAAGGCGGTAGGTATGCAGCAACTAGAGAACGACAGGATAATCTTCAATCTTCTATTCAATACCTAATCTATTCCATTACGTGTTCTCAACTTCCCTTATGCATAGCTTAGCACCTTACGTATGTTGTTGAGTAGCTAGATGGGTTCCAAAGCCTGTAAAGGATGACGTATTGAACGAGTCCTCGAATCAACAACACTCAACTTCAAACAAAACATGCATATAAAGTAAGTACCCACAAATTGTGCGCTGTCAAACATAAAAGTATTCTTGGCCGACCTGTGCTAAAGCTTCGTAACTCGGTCTAACAAGCTCATTACTCTGTATTTTCGAGAGAAGTAAAGTTGTAAAGGGAAACTTCGCGATACTTGGCAGGATACGCGTTTCAAGTTGCGCCCCCAATGGGTTGCGAGTTCAAAAAGTGTCCCTATCACCGTAAGAACGTGATTTAATTAAAGACATGTACACACTTTGTTCGGGATATGTCCGGGTTTGGGTCGTTATGGCTGATTTTGTTTGTCAGTTTGTGATTTTAAGTGGAACAAAAGTGTCCAGAAGAACAATAAGTCCTAAAAACAGTTTGACATACTATAGGTATAAACGGCAGCACACCAAGCAACCCGAAACTGTAAAATTTTCCCAATCAACCTTGAACCTAATGATTTAGCGATAAAGTTGAAAATATATCAAAGAAATTTGACAGATTGTAGTAGCTTGATTGTTGACTGTACCTGCACACTTGAAAGAGCATTTCCATCAACTGGACAATAGGTCCCTATCAATTTGTTCCACATTAGATGGGTCTGCAGTTTCCGCATTCAGTCGAACCCGATATAATATAAGGAAAATTGTCCTGTCAATTTATACATGTAAACGAAAAGATTTTCTCCTGAAAAATAAGTAAATCACATTATCTATCTGTTCTAGTCTTGTGCGTTTTTGTAATATCTTATTATTATTTATTTATTTCATTAACACTTTCTACATTCTGTCGAAATGTATTACATTTAGATCTAAAATAACATGAAATACAATTTAAAGATAAGAAATAACAAATATTATGAATACATCCTACATCAGTGACAAATTTTAAAACAATCTTCGTAGTTAAACAATTCAAAATCTAAAAGCCACTGATATTTAGTTACATAAAAATATAATAAAATAAAATTCAATTCAATATAACGATACAAATGTCAAGAGAGAAAAAAAATATATTATGTCAATAAAATTAAAAAGGTTAATAGTTATTATAACAGTCTAGTGATACACATCACTGAGAAACTCGTCAAGTGTATAATAGCATTTTTCTATCAGGAAGGACTTGAGCTGGTTCTTAAACTGACTTAAATTATAAATGGTGGTTATAAATGGATGGTGGAATGATGAGATCAACACAAAAATCGTCAAAGCCCGCTGCAACGAACTGACTGGTATTCTGACGCATTTAATAAACATATCATTTTCACAAGGCACCTTTCCTAAAAATTAAAACTGTCTTTAATAAAGCCCTTATTCAAGAAGGGAGATAAATGTGACATCAACAATTACCGACCTATAACTCTTATACACATATTGTCTAAAATTTTTGAAAAATTTATGTTTAAAAGGTTAACTGACTTTTGCAATAAATTTTATATTATAAGTGACCAGCAGTTTGGATTCCAAAAGAACAAGTCTACATCGTTAGCTATTTTTTCCCTCATGCAAGCTATACTTTCAAATATTAATAATAATTATACTACAGGCCCCTTTTTTGATCTATCGAAAGCCTTCGATCTGGTGTCACATGACATAATATTGCTACAAAAATTGGAAGCTGTTGCTATTAGAGGACCGGCACTTCAGTGGCTGTCGTCCTATTTAAGCAATAGAAAACAATGTGTCATCATCAATAAAAAAAAAGAAAATAATGTAATAATATCCTATTCATCGAAATATAATTTTTGCCTAGACTGTCTAAATACAATAGTAACTGCTTGGCAATGTGTGTGTGCATTTATAATAAAATACCAAGGCATTTCAAAGCTTTAAATACAAAATTATTTAAAATTAAATTTCATAAGTGGTTACTCGAGTGTAGTTATTATAGTTTAAATAATTTATAGACAATAAATGTTGATGTTTCTTTAAAAAAAAAAAAAAAGGTTGTTGTTGGTAGACTTGTCTTTAAAGTTTAGCATGCTATGTTTTATCCTAGCTAAACATGCCTGTGCCTCAATTTGTATTTAACACCCTTATATACCATGTTTTACGCAAATAAATATTCTATTCTATGGACTTTAATTCTAAAGGTAGTTTATTAAACAATTTAATTGACTGATAGCTTGCAGCATGACTAACTACTTTTAAATGCGGTTGAATCGTATATTGTGGGTCCTTGCGCCATATAGTAGCGTCCCACTTATTTCTATCCTCAAGTGTTTCGAAATTTTGTAGTTTTTCTTCTCTCTTGTTCTCTTGTTGTATCTTAGTGATAAGTTCTAGGCTAAGGGCCCGTGTACACAGCGTTCATCAGTACGATATTTTACTGTATAATTTTAGGTCACATGGCAGTTTCATGTTGACGTGTGATCCCAACTTTCGTAGTGCCGTGTGAACGTAATTAATCATCATAACTAAATTAATCTGATTTCCAGTGACACCTAAAAAATCTACGGATATTGAAATTACGAAAAAAGGGCCACAGAACCAAGTCATGACGAGGATGGACAGGCTAAAGGTAAGTACGCATATCTACTCATCACCTACATGGTCATCATCTTCTGAGCATAGGCCTCTCTTTTCTGGTGCCAATCTCCACGCTCGCCTTATCCCGGTAGCTACAACATACGAGTACGTATAAATGCTAGAACCTCTCTTGTTTTAATAACTGATTACGAACTCCATATTTACTTTGCTACAACAAATGTTGCATCTCAAAGAAAGGGTAATAATCCTGCCTTCTAGTTTTCATAATTCTCACACGTCATATTTGAGTACAATATTATTATCGTCTCCTTTAAACTACCACTCTGTTATATTAGCGCTGCGTACCTTCTCGAGAGTATAATAGCTATTCTACCCAAACCTGTATTTAATCTCGCATTTATAATTCATATAGCAGTTGGATTACATAACTTTACTGTAGTTGAGGTAGCCGTAACCCAAATATCTCACCTCATTTCATCAAAAGTCAAATATCAATCTCGCAAACTTGAGTACCTTCATTTTGTTTGAGCTCCTATCACACCGTTGTGTAACCTTAATAACTACCGATCAATAAAACGGCGATTTAAAAAATATAGGACAATATTCGCTTTCCTCATTCAAGTCAATTTATCATCCGCACATGGTCCTGGTAAGGACATCAAATTGCAATGCGATATCCAATAAAGTATAAAAAATTGCTTACGGGGTCTCGCTCTACTTACGGCACAATAATAGACTGCTGATATAGGTATGGTGCAGTCGTTGTAAATCCGTTTAGATTCGTGCTTCACAAAATAATAATGAATGTTCACACTGGCTGTATAGGTATTTAATACTTACCTATAGTTCATTTTAAAATTACGTAAGCTGTTGTAATATTCAGACTAAGTTTTATATGAACGCTTCGTTACAGATTGCACAGTAAATAACCAGCATATTTCTACATAATAAGCAGCACATTCCTCAACTACTTATCACTAGAATTCTCCACACAATTAATTTAATTACACCTGCAACCGTCGGCGTCGTCAACGTAAACCTACATCAAAACACCGCCGCCGGTCTGACAGGCAGCCTCTATCAAAAACCATACAGAGTTGACTCATAAAATGAAAACTTAAAGAAATTGCTTGTGATAAAAGTAAGAGTGGGGCAATTTTCTCCTTTGTCGTCTCTGTGGCAGTGGCCTAGGGGTCGCGTAGTGGGGACAGTGCCCTTGCGATTTGACAGAATGTGGTAATGGGGAACTTTCAACAAGTTTTCAGCGAGATTGAGAGGCAAGTTACCTTTAGATGATGCTTGCTTGCTTGCTGGTGTAGATGCTTTTCAACCCCAAACTCGCTTATCAGTTTAGGTACCATTTATTAGATCATCATCATTATCGTAAAAGAAGATTTTCTAAATTCCTTGGATGAAATCGTACCTACTTATTTATTTTTTATGGATGTAACCACGGATATCTGTAACTAATGCCTTGTCACTATTTGATTGATCACATGTGCTAAACAATTTTTTTCTATCTTTCCGACAACACATCAATCTCTTAGGCCAATCACAAGTTCAGTTCTTGCCATTGATTTGTTCTAAGTCAACACAGTGAAGTTCATTGCGGGAAGTGTGCCGGTGCGCGCGGCCGATGCAATATCCGTGCCTTCGTCTTTGAAAAAAGTGATTTCTCGAACATCCCTTTAGGCCGTTCAATTTAGAGCGAAGAGATAAGTAGGGTCCGCTATTTCCTAAGCCCTGTCTTGGTTTTTTTACCAGATTATTGCGGCATCTCTGTCTTCGCTACATCTTGTTTCTTGCCAGCAGAATTTCCTAGACTGAAGATGGATGCACCTGAAATAACACTCATTTTAATTTCATAAATCCTTCATCATTTCCATTTATCACATTGTGAAAGTTTTCGATAAATGACACGGCTAATTGATCCCTAATGTTAATAATCCAATTACGATGAAAGCATAAATTTAGTTAATGCCTAATTAAATATGAGCATTTAGGAATTGTAACAGAATGATGGTGCACTAAATCAATTCACGCATTTTCAATAAAGCATTATTCAGAATTGGTAAATTGATTTAGGTAATACAACTTTGATACTTCTAATTTCAATATTTTTTCATTCACGATCCTTCCATCCGTAATTCTTCTATCTAGCATACATATATTTAAAACCAAAGTGCCTTCTTATATTTATACTTATAAACAATCTCCATACACACTATTTTATTATCGTATAAAATATATAAGATAACAGCACTATACCTAGAATCCCTCCCTCTCATAAATAGCTTATGATCGCTCATATCTGCAAAATGTGGCGATGTTATGATAATAAACGGTCGCATTCAGGCACTACACAAAAGCGGCCCGCGGGCGTTTTCCGGTCCAGTTGAGAAGGTGCTTAAATGGCACAAGGCTTTGCAGGACATCGGCGTTTTTGTATTTTACGAAATAGTCGGTGAGTTTGATTGATGTGATAATGTTATTTTTTTATTCTTTTGATAAGCTTTGTGCCTTGTTGGAGATGTAAAAGGAAGGATGGACGGAGACTGGGGACGTTCACGATTTAGATTATGGCTCTATTATCTGCTTAGCCTTTTCCCAACTATGTTGGGGTCGGCTCTATTATAGTTATTGATAATAATTGGATTTCACCTTCAAATAAGGTTTATGGTAAACATAACATCACGGCTGTATTGCCCGAGGGGTTAGGCAGAGTTGTTTATTACCCACCTTTACTAGGGGGCGAACCTATTGCCATCAACGGGGCACAAATCCAGACTGAGAAATTCCTTCTGGAAAAACCCAATAAAACTTTGCCGGACCTGAGAATCGAATCTAGGACCTCTCGCTCAGCAAAGGTCCCTTAGTTAAACCCTTCTTCTTCCATTTCTTGCCATGGTAAAAACTGTTGCTTTATAAGCATGTATGTAAGTAGAGTGTACGTAACATGTTATTTGAGCTCATCATTTCTTTCAGCCAAATGCGTTAGCGTAAGATCTGGAGAATCTTGCGCCAAGAACCTTGTAATTAGAGACGACAACGGCCCAGCCATGCAGGTCGTTTACTACGAAGTAGATTTCTTGCTACCAGAACTCAAAGTCCCGTCCACCGTGAGGTAAAACAACAAATTGTTTGTAAACACAAAACTAGATTGTTGCGATTCTTTCGCTTGTGTAAACTAGGGGTGGGTATAATTGAATTGTTACCGTCCTTTGTAGACCTTGCTGTAATCCGGGTCTTAATCCCGAATCGTGGCTTTTAGTGGAATGGTAAACAAATAAATGTAGCAAGATAGTTTGTTTTGTAGTTCCAGCATAATTTTAGCTTGGGTAGCATAAAATTGCAATCAAGAAAATATCTCAGCGAAAGTTTACCCTGTGATGCATTTTTCGGGTTTGACCAATTAAAATTGATAACGGCAGATGTCCCCAACACCTATGTATTTTCGCTTTAAAAAACTACGGCGTTGTTGATTCAGACGGTTAGGTTCTGTGGCCAGTATAGCATCATGACTTAATTGACTGGTCTTTTCTTCCTGTTTGACAGAGAATACCACTTGAGCTGGACATAGTGGATGTCCAGATGTGGATGGACATCCACTATGTCCAGCTCAAGTGGTATTAACTAGGGCGCTGCAGACACAACTTGTCGAAATGGAGGATTACTGACCCATCCCATACCCAGCGCGAGTGCGGTGCCTCTAATCAGACCATGCCCCAGTTGGTGAACGGCCTAAGTGCCCGTTCACCTGCACCTTGGATGAATTACCGAATGCCACTGATGCCGCAATCATCGTGGCCACCTACTGGGCTTAAACAATATGAAATATCAAAGAAAAGTACCATCGACACGAAAAGAAGAAGTGGTATTAAATAAAATATACTTCGCAGGGTGATAGGTAGAATGATGGCGGGAACCTGCAGGCTTCAGGCATTCAGTGTGCGACCAGCGACAGGGGATGACGTCGCGACGTTGCAACGCCGAGCTGCAGTAGCAGCACATCATGTTGCACGGCTGTGTAAAGAGTATGGAGTCAACCATTAGTTGTTTGTTTCTGTTTTCAATGTGATTTGATTAATTAATAAAATATTGTTTGTTCATGTCTTGCATAATTTTGTTTCTCATTTTTGATTGAGGGGATTTGGTAGTTGTAGGAAGTCTAATAATATACCTTCAGCAGCTTCAGCTACGGTTTTTTGGACGCAATACAAGAATAAAGTTGACGACACGGTTGGCGCAGTGGCTGAGCGATCGACTGCTGCGCTGCGTGTCGCGGGTTCGATTCCCGCACGGAACAAATATTTGTATTGCCTACAGGTAGTTGTTCCGGGCCTGGCTGTTTGTGTATGTGAGTTTAAATGTTTGTAAACGCACCCGCGATACAGGAGCAATTCCTAGTGTGGGGCAACGTTTAAAAAAAAAAAGATCTGTGACCAACCCCAACCTAGCGAGAGGAGTTCCGTAAAAGTATTTTAGTCGTTGCTAGCGCTTTGCCAGCTACTATCACGAGCCAAGCCAAGCTTGCTCCATCCCATGTAGAAGAATATTAAGAATGTGTGTACAGCCACGAGCACCAATATGTCAACACTTGGCAACTTTCAATTTCAACTTTTTCGTGAAATAACGAATGCAACGTTGAAATACGAGACATTACATAAACTTATGGGTTCGAAAATGCTATGTTCGTAACAACATAAAATTTCATTTCAAAATAAAGGAGTAAATCGCTTTAGAATAAAGCCGATTGTATACATACTTTTGCTCGTGACTGTACATGTGACAAAAACAGGCGTCCCACCAAATCTGTGTAACATTATTATCATGTAAAATATGTCTACAGAAGACGTAGAGGTTATAATACAAATCTTATTCTGGAGGAAGTTTGCACCTGCGGAGTTACGGTAACTTTACTACCATTCTGCGAATATGATCATAAAACAAAGATATCTATGAATTTGTCGTTAATCCCACTGCCCCTTTTTATGGTACCTATGTAAATCACGACAGAGTTGCTTTACAAGTCCCTGAGTGGCACCTAGGACTTACTTGGAACACAGGACTTACAGGAGATGTTTTACGTGAATTGAAAAAGTAGGTTCCATCATTGCTTTTGTTAAGATACAATGAAGACTATTTTGTGTGAAATATTTTATTTTATCGCAACATTGTTCTTTACAGTTTTTGTGATTCAATAATAAGTTTTAAGGCCTATGGCTCGTTTAAAATTTAAGCCTAAATAAAATAAAAATACACTAATTAAAGTTTTCCAAAGAAGGTGAACCAAAAGCAATCTATCAAAACCTAAAAAAAAAATATGTCCAAACTACAAAGTAAACTTTAAAAGTGGTCTAGAAACTCTTATTTGACAGCAGGCGAGTGATTAATTTGAATTATCTAGACAGCAAAAACATTTTAAACCAAGTTTTGAAAGTCTAGTCCAGTTCTTAATAGTTACAAACTTTTGGTTCATAAATCTCCTACAAAAGAATACTAAGCATCTATGGAGCACCAATTTTTTTTGTAAAATAATACGAAATTTAGGCATTTATGTTGAATTGGTAGAGGTAGATATTGTAAGAGATTTTCAAAAAGTGTATTTTTAAATTAAGTTATTTCTCTGTGCTTAAATACTAAACCAGCAAATCTCCATAATCTTGATAATATTATTCTCGTTATTATATCGAATTATTAAGTCATTTTGTAAGGCTAATGAATTGGCAGTAGTAATCTGGCAATCTTGTTTTAGTAAGGTACCCCTTACTAAAGCAAGATTGCGAGATTGGCACTGCTGACTTTGTTGCTTGCCGTTTATTTAAAGAGTAGGTACCTACCTTCACGATACTTTTTTCTCAGCAGCAGTTAAGTTATTTTCCTAAGTACTGAATCGTTAAACTCATCATATATACTCAATATATTTATTGCTTCCGCATGTGAACTTAGGTGGTAGGCTTTACAGAATATGATAATTTTTGACACTGTCGGGCATAGCAAAAGTAGGAGAGAGGAAGAGAGCTTTTATTTGACTACTTAAGTAGTTATTATTATGTATATGGTAGGCGGACATTGCCCTCACATCTATATTTCATAAATATTATGAAAAGAAAATCGCGTTTTCATTATGCATGTAAATTGAAAATCACCAAAAAGCAATAAGAGAACAGAAAATAAATTCTTTTCTTATAGGAGCATGCAATATTCATATTTTAAATCACCTAGGTACTCGATAGACCAGTGTATGGTAATGAGTTTTAGTTTTGGCGTTTGTCCAAGCTTTGGTAGCATTGTTTACGAAGCCTTCTTTAATAATAAAGCAGTTTAAATTTGCCAAAAAGCGTAGCAAAGCATTTCCGAGTGACATTAAGAAAAATACCCACCAGATTGTGGGGCAGATGTTGTTGAGAGTTTGCCAAGAAAGTAATACGCTTGTTTCGCTTCATCGTAGAATGGAAAACTTGGAATTTGAATGTAATAGTGAAACTGATTTTCTTCTCCAATTGCAACAAAATACGTCGTATCTGTAATATTAGATTCTCTTATTTATCAGTCAAATCTGTGTTGTAGGAGTATGGGATGTCTAGTTTTTTTTGCAAAATGTTGGTAGGTGAATGCCATTGCAATTGATTTTATACATCGTGTTTATATAAAAAAAAAAAAAAAAATCATACAAGAACCCAGGAACATAAAAAGTACACCTTTGCGAAATAATTTCAAAGCTGAAAGCGCAGTGTCTGAGATAGATGACAGAGAATTCCCTCGGATTAATTCAGTAGTCAAGAGCTCTGAGAAGTTAATCTAAGTTACTGACTTCACAGAAGTGATAATTTTGTAGCGGCTGCGTAATAAAAAATTCATTGGTCTTGTAAGATTTCTTGATAAGTCATAAGTAGGTATGCATATTGCATATACCTATTTAGAAAGATATAAATAATGGACAATAAATCCTTTCGGGTGTAAAGATAACATTTTAAACGATCTGAATTCTCAAAAAACATGACATAAAGACGAAAAAAAATCGTTACCTAGGTACCTACACGAAAATTTTAGGGAAGTTCATTGTAGCATTTCCCTTAAAATTTTCGACTACCTAACTAATTGCTTACCAGGCACAAAACTAAACGTAGATAATTACTCAACATTACAAAACTATTCAACTCGAACCTATTCATTAGGAACAATTTGTACGAGCAGAAAATTTAATTAACAACCCAAGAACTTCATCTTGACTAAAATTAAGATTTTCCTTTTAACAGTCGATTAACATGCAAATTGCATATTAATTTTAGCAAAATGGACGACCATTAAAAGTTAATATAAAGGCTCAAAAGATCGTTTCAAGGTGTATTACAGGTACTTGGAGAGTGATTAACTAAGGTTTTAAAATATATTGGATAGGTGCGGGGTTTACTAGGGTCGTCGACGCCGTAATCTTGAAAATTTAATTTAAGTTTTAGGTTTACTGATACCTAATTTTGCCTAGTGAGTCCTATGTATGAAAAAGTAAGGTTTATATTTTTAAATCTTGAGCAGCTTACCACAACTTTCATAAGCATAGTAGATAATCGTAACAATTAGTTGGCAAGTTCAGTAATCATCGTCAATACGACGTAATCTACTGGTCAAATATGGGCGGAGTAATAAAGTATTCGTAAATACAAACCGGAATTTCCGTTTGCAAAATATTTTGTTGACAAATTGCGTCTAAAAGCTTTTTATACCTGCATTTTATAGTTAAAAGAACTATGCTATTGCCGAGAAAATAGACTGACATTTTCGCTTCATAGTTTCATTGTAACAAGACAAGTTACTCGCCAGCTCCTGAAAAGTATAAAGCTTTTTTGAAATACCGGAACAATCCGACGCTAGCAAGCCAGTAGAAAGTTGGGACACAAGGAAATTGTGTGCTTTTCAGTGGCAGTGCAAACATACGGTAAGATCCTATTCACAATGCAATTTTTTTTTAAGCCTACTGTATTATTTCACTCCATATGAGGACTGAGATAGCTTCCTAGAAATACCCATCGAAAAGTTTTACTTTGAAAAATGCAACAGAATATCCGTCAGTTGTTAGCTTGCCACTGAAGCGAAAAAAGAAATCTTTTGCATAATTGGTACGTGAAAATATTTGAATAATACTGTCCAATCGGAACCGGCCTCTAAGGCCGGTCTTTAAGCTAAACTTTTTGGGTACTAAAACTTTTGTGACTTGTTGTGCTGAAGCTATGGTCAGCTTGAACGTTTATGAAATTTTGGTAGAACTATTATTCGCCTTTTGTCTACAGGGCACCTGTATGAGCGGGACATTGCATTTTCAATCCCATTGTCAACATATTTTACAGGAATTCTCGTCTATTTTCGGACTCGGTCGGAGCTGTGTACCTATTATTTCAGCATCACATAGCATTGTTACAGCATAATACCTAGATTTGTATTATAGTGGGTGTAGGCATTGGTTTAATGTTTTCTAGATGATAATAAGTTTATTTTTGTTATGGGCTGATAAATAATGAACTTTTTGAATGACTTTCATTTTTTTAATTGATGTTAATCAATTATATGGCTTGAAGACCAGGGTCTTCAACACGTGCGTCCGGCCCGTTATGACATACGGTGTCAAAACGTGGACACTGACACTCGGGCTGGTCCACAAATCTAAGGTCACTCAACACGCTATAGAGCTATGGTCGGAGTTTTTTGAAGGATAAGATTAGAAATGAAATTATCCGGAATAGAACCGGCGTTACCGACATAATTTGCAGAGTAAGCAGGAGCAAGCCGAAGTGGCAGTGGGCTGGCTATATTTGTCAAAGGACCGATGTCCAGTGGAGCAGATAAGTCCTGGAATGGAGACGTATTTGGCAAGCGTAGTTTGGGACGCCTTCCAGCTAGATAGACCGACGATCCTAAAAAAGTGCCTGGGACAAACTGAATGCGGAAAGCGGAGGACAAGGTGAAGTAATGCAGCTCGCCGTCCGGTAAGGACCATGCCCGGCTCGACGCCGCGTTGTGTTACGAGCGCGCATCAAAGAGATGTCAGCACAAAATGACGGGGTCCGCTAGGGCCGATGCCTGCCAGGGTCGCGGGTTGTTCGAAAGAGTTACCGTGGCCCCTGGCACAGACAACTGAAGGAACACGGGCGGGTTTTTACCAATAAAAGTCTAACACGCTCTCCCGCTCCGCCCAGAGCGGGAGAAGTTATTTGATGATTTCCCATCCAAAAAAAAAGTAAAGTAATGCAGTTTGAGAAAACCCTATGTCCAGAAGTGGACTGCGATAGGCTGAGTTGATTGAATTATATGTAGAACCATGATCAGAAGGTAGAGATCCTAGAATTTAATCTGAGCAAGGACGGTACACATAAATTCCTCAAACGAGAAACTGTGTAATCTTTCCTTCTATACCCTGAATCAGTTCCCCTTGAGTATTCACAGAGACTATTTAAACGTAGAGTAAAATAGTTATTTAAACAGGTGTTCATTACATTCTTTATATATTTGCGGCGGGATAGTGGGCTTATTTGCACCGTCCAGTCTGTGTCAACACAGTCTTAACGGAGGTTTACGATGTGGCCCCCGGCATAGTTCACAACTTAATTGTTTGTAGGTTAGGTAGGTACAGAAAATATATGAAAATTTAGTTGTGCAAATAACCTTTCTTACAGCCTATTTTAATTTAATCTGTGCTCGAAAATGAGTTTTGCCAACAAGGTTGCGTCTGCTATCAAAGCAGTATTGCTGTCAGAAATCTGGGGTTAGTTTTAACTTGTTACAGACTCAAACCTTTGCTTAGGGGTGGTATATATCAAACAGATTCCTTCCCTCAATCTAGAATAAATTAAAACAACTGTTGTAAAGAAACATTACTATTACCTACCTGCCTACCTACAGGTGCTTAAAACGAGGTACGGCTGGAATTTATTGTAATTAAGACCAAATGCCTGGTCTGCAATCATCATTAAACCTCATTTAAAACTACAAAGAGCACGGGCTAACAACAGTCGTAATGGGAATGGGCAAGGAGAAGCAATTAAACAAGTCCAGACAAGTTTTGACCCGTCCTTGCGGTGGGTCCCTTCGCGCCTCGGATATAATCAGTGTTGAACTATGTACCATAACCTGAACTCGGCTAGGAAACACTAATTAACGGTGAACTACAAATTGTAGAAATTCACTGGCTGCTTCAAATGTCCACTTGTGTTAAATTAGGTGATTGCAGTACAAAGTTATGTGGCTAACTTTTGTTGGAGTTGTCATTGTTTCGGTTAAATTGTTGAAGGGTCTTAGTGCTCCCTAGTATTGTTAATTTGTTGCTAAAATAATACTTGTTATGGTTAAAGATTATGAAATTGAAATACTCAAAACCGGATGAGCACTAGTTATCGGTTTTATGGCTGCTATTTGACGGCTATCATAGAACTAAATTAAGCCCATTTTGACGACACACGATTAACGACGACGATTTTTGACGTCTCAACATAAACCCTCGCCTCTCTTTTTTTTAAGCTACAGAATATAGGTAGTTTGTAAGTTCATTTAGTAGTGAGAAGTTTAAAAAATGTGTAACATGTACATATTATTATTTTAAGTCTGTTGGCTTACCTATATTATTCAAATAGTATCTTGATTAAATTCAAATGTAAAGAATCATCGAATACCTACAATTCTACTCCTTAGCCAATATGCTACGAGATTTTAACACTCATAGCCTACGACTACGGCGTAGATAATATAATTTTTTTTAGTTTAGAATAAAAACAACAACATATTATAGGTATCTTTGTTAAGCGAAATTAATTACCATTCATGTTAATATCAAAAGGTACCTACTAATAATTACAAATCCAATATATTCATACAAAGCTTCTGGCAAAATATGATTACCACTATTATAATCAGTTATGAGCAATGTATGATAGATAATTAAACACACAATTCAATGTTATATGATTGCCCGTGAGGATCGTCAGCGATACGAAATAATTTCCATTAATCCGAGCAAATAGTTTCCAATGTTTGTTAAATTATAACTGAAAATGGATTCCGTGACGTGCGATATTGAAGCTTTATATTGTATGTCTGTTTGTGCATTTTATTTACTTTAAAATACTATTCATGTGATGCGGAGTTTCGAGTTTTGTTGGAGATTAATTTCGCACACAGGTACACGTGTGTTTTCATGGGTGCAATTATCAAACATGTAAATATGTGATTTATTTCGTTAAATTAAAAATGATTTTATTTTTGTAAGTTGGTTTATATAAACACTTTTACACGTCAAACATATTTAAAAAATTAGATAAGGTCTGTGTTTTCTAAGTGAACACATAGTCACAGTCTCTTTTAAATTCCAGGCATAATTTTGGTTAAATCATGTGAAGACCATGTAGATTGGTGTCTGAAATGGACTTTTGAGGAACGAACCACATTATATTAAGTGGACATGTTCAGTCAGGGCACGCATTTGCAGCTCAAGCTCTTCTAAGGTAGTATTATGTTACGCCTGCTAGGACTCGTTATTTTCATGAGAGGGAGTGGGTCATGGCCATAATCCACCACATGAGCTCAATGCGGATTGGTGGATGTCACATGCCTTAGATATTTTTGTTTTAGCTATGCATAATACATATGTTTATCTGTTATTAAACGTTTTACATATATCTATGTCACAGAGCTTCAAAGAAAACCCCAAAAATACACACAAAGACAACTTCAAAGCCAAACGACTGAACCAATAAAATGGGACCAAAATGTAATAAATTCCGTATCTTTTGACTTACATACTGTTTATACAATAGATCGGTAACGCGGGTATTGGCAGGACGGACAACGGTCCGCACTGATTTATGATTGCATATATCGACGATCGTATGTTTATGTCCCTACTGGCTTATTCTAATGTAAGCGATGGAGCCAGAGGCTGGGATCGTAATGACATGTACAAAGAGAGGGATATTTTTTCACCACGGTAGTTTTTATTATAATAAATTATTATTAGTTTCCACCTAGATAGGTCTAGATGGATCATCACAATTGAAAATAATACTAACAATACTCGGTATCGCGAATCCTGAAATTCTAATCAAGCCTTTTTTTTTATATTTATAAGATCAAGATCATCATCACCTGCCTAGCCTTTTCCCAACTACGTTGGGGTCGGCTTCAAGTCTAACCGGATGCAGCTGAATACAAGTATTTTATATGGAGTGACTGCCTATCTGACCTCCACAAGCCAGTTACTGGGCAAAACGATACCTCTCGGTAAGACTGGTTGTCAGGCTTTCAGGCTTCTGACTACATGTAACGACTGTCAAAGATCCACGAATGACAACCGGGACCAATGGTTTAACGTGCTTTCCGAGCCACAGAGGGGTCTCGGTATGTAAAGATAGTCACACATCCACAGACCAACTGTGGCAAGCGTAGCTTAACCTGATCGATCGACCTGTGCGGCTGTTATTATAGCCACGGGCCCCTCCATAAGATCACGGTATAGTAGCGTCATATCACCATATGACATCATATGACTTTAGGTTGTTTGAATGATCATCCATGTCCATACGTTCATAAAATTGATAATCAGTTGCTTCGACTACACTAACTCTGCAGATACTTTTTCTTCTACTCATACTAACTATGAACCAAATTACTCACTTTACGAGCGTTGCTTCATTTGATAACATTGTTGGTTTAAATTAAAGTAGGGTTAACAGTACAGGACGACCGCACTTATTGCGGTCTGTGTTCATTATCGTTGTGGTCGATTCACCATCTGTTATTACTTTTATGTTGGCTGTACTACTTTATATCGCATGAATAGGTTTAATGCCAAGTGCTTTTGTTATTGTTTTTGATGGTTTAGGGTCTTGCGATTTAATTGGAACGATTATAACGAAATATGAGTAAAGTACCGTTTTATGGAACTGACTTAGTTTGATATGGAACTAAATATAGGTACATTCGGTAATGTTCATACATCTATTGAGATGTGTGAACATTAATTTATAGCATAAAATATAATTACTCTGCATAAACTTCTTGTACTTACTAAATTATCTAAAAAACTATTTAAATAACAATATAATATCCTTACCGTAAAAAAATTCCTTTCTCGATAGAAAGGAATTTTTGTTAATCTGTCAACTGGTAATGTACCTTAGAGACTGGCGGCATTTCCATGTTGTATGGCAATGTTTAGCCCCTGGCCAAGGTAAAAGCGTCCATGGGACACGGGAAGTGGCTAAATGATTTAGTATACTTACATACTTAATCGTTCAGTAATGTATAGGACGAATTAAGTATAAAGCATATAAGAATGGCTATCTACAAATGGAAAGACCATAGTCAGTTTAAAATCACTCTTAAACACGTCAGTGTTATACAAAGTGACCAAAGAAGCCACTACAAAGAAACCAATTAATTCGAATCATCTGGAAGCTAAAACTCTCTTCAATAGCTTCCTACTTAATCGTTATCAGAAAATCTGAGCGTGTAAATATCACAAAATCCTCCCGACTCGCAACTAATCAGCCGTGAGAGATCGCTCTATTTCCTCCAAGTGCATCAATTCACCGTCGTAATACGTTCACGCTCGTCCCGTATTACCCGTATGTCATAATGGAGTCTGAACTGATTGGGCGCATTTCTATAGAGAGCAAAAAATTACGATAAATCGCGATCAATTTATATCTATTGAGATGTGTGAACATTAATTTATAGCATAAAATATAATTACTCTGCATAAACTTCTTGTACTTACTAAATTATCTAAAAAACTATTTAAATAACAATATAATATCCTTACCGTAAAAAAATTCCTTTCTCGATAGAAAGGAATTTTTGTTAATCTGTCGACTGGTAATGTACCTTAGAGACTGGCGGCATTTCCATGTTGTATGGCAATGCTTAGCCCCTGGCCAAGGTAAAAGCGTCCATGGGACACGGGAAGTGGCTAAATGATTTAGTATACTTACATACTTAATCGTTCAGTAATGTATAGGACCAATTAAGTATAAAGCATATAAGAATGGCTATCTACAAATGGAAAGACCATAGTCAGTTTAAAATCACTCTTAAACACGTCAGTGTTATACAAAGTGACCAAAGAAGCCACTACAAAGAAACCAATTAATTCGAATCATCTGGAAGCTAAAACTCTCTTCAATAGCTTCCTACTTAATCGTTATCAGAAAATCTGAGCGTGTAAATATCACAAAATCCTCCCGACTCGCAACCAATCAGCCGTGAGAGATCGCTCTATTTCCTCCAAGTGCATCAATTCACCGTCGTAATACGTTCACGCTCGTCCCGTATTACCCGTATGTCATAATGGAGTCTGAACTGATTGGGCGCATTTCTATAGAGAGCAAAAAATTACGATAAATCGCGATCAATTTATTTTACGTCGATTCGGAGATTTACCCCTAAACGCTATTGTAGCATGAACAATGGTGGCTTTTGGAAGTGACGTAAATGGATAATGTGAAAATATTGATGTTGCGTTAAAAATATTGCTATTTATTACTTACTAACTTACAAGACTGCGAGAACGGGTGTAATTCGCAGAATTTTATATGGATGGTTCACGTGTGTTAAAATGATGGTGAAATAATGTATCCTTTCATCATGGTTAATTCCTTTGTAAGAACCAAAATTGACGGAAATACTATTCATCTGCATAAACAACCATCTACTCTTTCACCGTATCATATTCAGAATAATTTATATATCTGCCGGGATCAATACATTAGATCCAATAATCTGTGAGAGAGTGGGCTATTTCCCGCGCTTCCATTCAATAGGCAAATAGATTCATGCTCCTTTTATTACACTCGATGTGTACTCGTAAAACATAACCTATCTTTGGTATGAAATTTTCTATTATAAAATATTGTTGATTTGTTTTCACGTTTACGTTTTCATCTTGGCTTTATTCACGCGAACTCACAATTTAAATTCTTATCTGCATTTGATCCTCGATTATATAAACCTGTAGTTACATTGTTTACGTCATTCGTATTTAAGCAGTTGTGTCTATCTACAAAAATAAAGAGGTGCTGGTAATCTTACTTAAATAATACTTCCGCAGAAAAAATATTGAATTTATAATAATGGAATATTGGAAGAATAAAGTGGCTATTGTTACCGGTGCAGCACATGGAATAGGCGCAAAAATAGCCGAAGATCTTGCGAAGATCGGAATGATTGTTATTGGTTTCGAACCCACTCAAGAAAGACTCGATGAAATGCTGAATAAAATGAATGATTGGGGCAGGTTTGAAGGACAACTAATACCGTGCAAATGTGATGTTTCTAAAGATGAAGATCTCAAGAATGCTTTTGAAGGTATAGTAGCAGCATATGGAGGAGTTGATGTACTGATAAATAATGCGGCTATAGGCAAGGAAGGTTTAATATGCACCGGAGTTATTGAAGATCTGAAAGCTATCGTAGACACAAATATTTATGGGTTGATAACTTGTACACGATATGCTATTGAGTCCATGGTAAAGAAAAATGTTTCGGGGCAAATTATTAATATTAACAGTATTTGTGGACACTATATGCCTCCTTTCGCTGAGCCGAAGATTAATATGTATATTGCGTCGAAGAAAACTATGACAGTTTTAAATACTTTGCTGAAAAATGAGTTTAAATGTCTTAATCGCAAAATTAAGGTAACGAGCATATCTCCTGGGATCGTACGCACAGGAATATTTAAAACAGCTGGAATTCATTTCCTAAATGAAGACTTTTTCGAAAAGAATCCGCATTTGACAACAAAAGATGTTTCTAATGTTGTTCTTATGATTTTAGCAGCTCCTCGTGGTATTCAAGTTAATGAAGTTATTTTTCATGCGCTGCATGAAATCTATTAATTGAAGTATTGTACCTATATGCTTCAAATTATGATAATTTTATTTGTGTGGTTTGATTAAGTTTCCTAAAGTAATCGTTTTGCCAGTAGATATCATAGTAAAGAATAATTATTGTATACGTTGCATCTTTGATCAAACAATAAAGATTATTAAAAACAAAGGTTTTTGTTTTTCTTCATTTAACTGTCTAAACTACCAAATAGCATCGATTACATTTGTAACTTTCGGGCATTGAATGATTAAATATAAGAATATACACTGTAAGAATTATTTTAATGATTTCATTAGTAAGGCCAGTTTTGTAGAGTGGCAAAAGTAAATATCTTCTAACTGTGATTTTATAACAGAACATAATATAATAACATCACGCCTCTAACCCCGAAGTAGAAAAGATGTAGTTTGATAGTAGTAATGTTGAAACTTAATAAAACTGCTCGACCTGGGGAGCGAATTCAGGACCCAATCAATTGCCCTTGCAGCCATTCGACCAGTGAGGCACTCTTTGATGGTCTATTATAGTAATAGTTTTCGGCGCCAATATAAATAAAAATCCTTTCATATTATTTTCACTAGTAACATAATATTATACTTAAAAAAATCCAGAGAATAACATTTCAATGTTCTTTTCATCACACATTAAATTCTCGTTAGGTTATCAAAAGAACCAATCTGCATAATGCGCATATAATACCAGTGATAACATATTAAATGTCCCACTTACAGAGGAAACTTATGTTTTATAAAGGATGGTAAAAATGTTCGGAGAGGTATTTACAGTTTAGCCTTTGGTTAAAATACTAGAGAGATTTTTAAAGCCGAAATCATGAAGTGTTGGGTTAACAAAGTAGCGGTTATCACAGACTGTGGAGATGAAGTTGGTTTCGCTATTATGGAACAGTTAGCAAAAGTTGGAATGATTGTTATCGGTTTTAATAAAAATGAAGAAATGTTAGAAAAAGTGACTGAAAAGCTTAACCCAGTTGTAGCAAATAAAATTTCGGGAAAAATTGTGTTGTGCAAATGCGACATATCGGATACAAAGCAATTGGCAGCAGCTTTTGAAAAAATCGAGGACACGTATGAAGGAGTTGATGTACTGATTAACAATGCTCACTGTAAAATCGATTGTTTGGTTAACAATGGAGACCCAAAAGATTTTAAGGAAATTATTGACGTAAATATTAATGCTTTGATAGCTTGCACAAGGCTGGCAGCTGGATCAATGATAGAAAGGAAAACAAGAGGGCATATAATATGCATGAACGACTTATGTTCTTACCAGATACCAACAGAGTCAAAGGAAACTGTGTACATAGCTGCTAAAGCGGCTATAACCTCTGTAAATGAAATTTTGAGACATGAATTTCGTTTCGTGAAAGCTAATATAAAAGTGACGAATATAGCATGTGGTAAGATTGAAGGGTATACAGAATCAGTTACTGATGCTCCAAAACTTCGGGTTAGAGACATAGCCAAGCTAGTGAAACTGATATTGAACACACCTGAACAGCTTCAAGTGCACGAGGTTTTGTTAGATTCTGTGGTAGAATAAGTGAATGGTACAGTGAAATAGTACACTAGCCCATATAGCTAGGTGATCGAGTAAAACGTTGTATAGTGATTGTTGAATGTTGATACACAAGTGTCCTACTATAAAAATCTTCTGGAAGTCGAGAAAGATATAGAAATAATGTGTCGAAGCTGCAGACATACGGGGTTTGGTGTGTGATTATTGTGACAAAATATTTATAATAAATAGGTATAATTTTTTGCAATTTTGTATTTTTCTCTGTATAATCTAGTGAAAATTTGTTATTTAGGTATATTAGGTATTTGATATCCTTTCTTTTTCTCTCTGATAGTGATGTAGAGATAGAGGTTTTAAAGTGTTTTCATAAATACCCACACGATGGTATCAGACTGGACCTTTTTTTTTTTTATCTATCTCTAAGAACGTAAATAATAAACATCTAGTTGAGGAAGAACTCTGCCAGTCCTAGTTACAAACATTTTGTCACTAACAAAAGTGGTTGGTACCTAAGTAGTCGACTCGCTGGTTCACTATAAATTCAGGCACACCACATTCATGCTAACGGAGCGAATACAAAAAGATTCGTGGAGCGTATCCAACCAAAGGCAGCAGTAGCAAGCACGCATTATCTTAATTAAACGGATAAAGCATTACCACTCACTCATTTCAAATTATCACTGACTAGGCAACCTCATTTCATTCCGTGGTGCGCTTTGTTTTATCCGGCTTATGTGTGTTAATCAAATGTGTTAAATTAAACCCCGGTCTTTTAAACATACAGCTAAAGGACAGAAGTTACTGTTTGTAATTATAACAAGTTTTCTGACTTGTGCTTAAAAGTTGTAAAGCGGTAACAATATATTGTAGTAGTAGGTACCTGATTATCTTATGTGTCGGCACGATCTGTTTATAACTCAATAGTTTTTGGATAATTGTAATACATTTTAGATGGTTTATTTTCACAAACATAATTATCTGACTCTTGGCTTAAAGTGGAAATAACAGAACCGCTATGAAGTCTGTCATTTTTTGGTTACCAACAGCGCCGCCACTACCGGGATATATGGACTAGTGTCTCCAACTAGTATAATATAATTATCTGTGGGCCAGCATTAGCTAAGATTTTGGCATAGAATTTTTCTGTAGTGTACATAGTTTTTCAGGTACAGGTGGGCCCTCAATCCTCTATATGAGAACTGAGGGCTCAACTTTACAGTCAATAACTCGCTTATATGACTTTCACAAAATCTGATTCCAACTTTCACAATTGTTGGGGAATGTTCACTAAGTCCTAAGCACATTTTCAAAGAGTTTTAACAAAGTGGCCCTCACACCACACGCATATAGTTTTATTTGTTTGAACACGGTGTACATGGTGCGCATGCAGGATAATAGTGGGATACAGAAACGTTCTAACATGTTCAGCCGCATATCGTGGCGTACAAATTGGTAGGAAGAGATGGTGCATAAACCGTGATAACATTCATCAAAATTACATTTCATCATTATTCATTAATGATTAGGTATAATTACAATTCAATAAGCATATTTTTTAGATACAATTCAAATGTCAAAGTAATCATTAAATAAATAATTTATTTATATAAATTGGTCAATAAAAATATAAATCACTGTCATTAAAAATTTATTTATATAAATTGGTCAATAAAAATATAAATCACTGTCATTAAAAATTTATTTATATAAATTGGTCAATAAAAATATAAATCACTGTCATTAATAATTTATTTATATAAATTGGTCAATAAAAATATAAATTACTGTCATTAAAAATTTCAATTCCAAATTACAATTATTCCAAAAAAATACAATAGATTACAACAACATGTCATAAATACAACATTGTCTTTTAAAAAACGAAGAAAATTTTCTTCTTTCATAAACTCTGCTATACTGTAATATGCTCTTTCATTTAGTAAACTCTTCAATTTACTTTTATTATACACGGTGGCAGGGACATCGACGCGCAAACTATAACCATGGATTCAGCAAATGAGTTTAGACCCCATAGATTCGAAATTTTTCGTCGGTTATCAAAAAAAATAACCGACGAAAAATTTCGAAAATCTTCTGTTTCATAGAAAAGTGCAATACGCGGTCAAAATGTATGGAACAGCAATATTTTTTTTTAATAACCGACGTAAACTTTCGACGCTATGGGATCTAAACTCATGTGTTGAATCCATGGTTACAGTTTGCGCGTCGATGTCCGTGCCACCCTGTATTTAATGTTTTCCATGATTTGGGCAATTTATTAAAGGGTAAAAGTGGGATAGTTGCCCTAGGAGGATTGATGCCCCAAAATTCAAATTATGACTTGCAAACGTTCTATGATCGCAGTTAATACTTATAAGCAAAGAACACCCCCCACCCCGCTAGTGTGCGAGCGGCAACCGCTGTGATCGGACGTGTTGCGTGTTCATGAAGAAAGATCGACGGGCTCGCTCACAAAGATCGCGGATTACGAACGTTGATATTTTAGAAACGCGTGGAACTTTTCATTTCCAAAGGTAAGTTATATTATTTTATTATTATTTGCAAGTGTATAGTTTAAATATTACCGTCAGTGTAACATTTTGTCATTTTTTAAAAGGGATTTTTTTATTTTAATTAGGGCAACTATCCCTATTGAAAAGGATAGACGCCTCTATTTTGTGAGTATAGATGCCCTTAGGGGCATCTATCCCCTATGGATTAAGTTGATGTTTGCATATCATGTTCCCATTTTTTCTTTTCAGAAATGCCTCGCAAATATATTAGAAAGGTTGGAGTTCGTCCACGAGCTGAATGGACGCAAGAGGCATTAATAGCTGCCATAGACGAAATTTCGAGAGGCATTCTAGGAATTAACGAAATATCTCGTAGATATGGGATTCCCTCAAGAACATTGAGGCGAAGATTCGCTAACAAAAATACGGAAAAACTGACATTAGGTAATAAAGTTGTATGACCTAAGTTCTTGTTAAGTAAAAAAAAATCGTATTATTCCTAACATTGTTTTTTTTTTATAGGAAAACACCCACTTCTTCATTTTGTAAACGAAAAACGTTTGGTGAGTCATATACAGAAATTAGAAAAAGCTGGTTTCCCTCCAACCCGGGACATGATTCGAAGATTAGCTTTCGAGTTTGCTGAAAAACTGGGTAAAGAAACCAATTTTAATAAGGAGACTCGAAAGGCTGGGCCGCATTGGTTAAGATCATTTTTAGAACGTAATAAAGAGTTAAGTATTCGTCAGGCAGAAGGCTTATCAGTTGCAAGAGCACAGGGATTAAATCGAGATGAAGTTAACAAAATGTTTGAACTACTGCTTAAAGTAATGACAGAGCATGACTTACTGGATAAACCGGATAGGATTTACAATATAGATGAAACAGGTGTCCAGTTAAATAACTCTACTGGAAAAGTCATCGCTACAAGAGGCGCAAGAGTAGTCCATTCTATAACTTCTGCTGAAAAAGGTGAAACTTTATCGGTAATAGCATGCTGCAATGCTGTAGGGAACTTTCTTCCCCCAGTAGTCATCATCAAAGGAGTAAACAAGAAACCAGAATTTCAGGATGGGCTCCCACCTGGATCAGAAGTCTATATGAATAGAAAATCCGCGTACGTGAATGCTGAATTATTTCACAAGTGGCTGAAAGAACATCTTGTACCTAAAAAACCAATAGGAAAGATTATTTTGATTCTGGATGGCCATTCTTCTCACACGAATGCAATAGATATGCTTCAAACTGCCGAAGAAAATGATATAATTTTATTTTGCCTACCCAGCCACACCACTCAAGCGCTGCAACCACTGGATCGCAGTTTTTTTAAGCCTTTTAAAACATTATTTGCTGCTGAAACACGAAATTGGGTAGTGTCACACAAGGAACGAAAGATTAATCGATTAGTTGCAGGCAAACTTATTGGGAATGCGTGGACCCGAGCAGCCACAAGTTCTAATGCGATTTCGGGATTTAGGGCTTGTGGTATTTACCCTTTCAATCCCTCTGCAGTTCCAGAGAGCTTTTTTGCAATATCTGACATTTCTTTGAGTAATCAAAGGCCTACAGAAGACAATGCAGGTGAAAATGATGCACCAGAACCGGAACAAGTTTCATCCAATAGATCAAGTCCTGTAGTTGATCGAGTTCTTTCTAACGTTACTCCTAATTATATGGATATTTTTTATAGAAATGAAGAAGCTCTTGAGCAGGAACGAGGTCCATCCAATGTACAAACTCTGGGAGTCGGTCTAAATCTATCCAACGTTTCTCCTTGTAATACGGATCGACCAGATAGGAGATTTTCTAATTCAAGCCCATCAATTCTTTCACAGAATAATAATATTATAAACATTGAGGAACTAGAAACACCAAGCAAATATTTGCAAGAATCTTCGCCGGTGCCAATTATTCCGGTTCCATTTCATAAGAGAGGAAAACAATCAGCTGCAATTTTAAACACTAAAGAAAATATTGAAGCGAAGAAATCTAAAGTTAAAGGTAAAGCTACTCCAGGAATACGTTGTAAAAATAAATGTCGAACAGCTAAAGCTGATGTACAGAAGAAAGTGTTACGAACTGCAGTCAAGTTTCCAAAGAAGATTCCAGCCAAATGTATTAAGAAAAGAAAAGGCATTAGAGAATCTAGTGATGAAATGACCATCTCGGATATTTCTAATGAATCTGATTCAGATATCGACCAGGCGAGAGCAGGTGAAATTGATCTGCATAAAAAAAAACAGAGATCTCAAGCTAAGATTCAGAGTAAAGTTCCAGCAAAAAATAATAAGAAAAGACGAATAGAATACAAGGAGTCGAGTGATGAAATATCGATCTCAAATAATTCGGATGAATCTGAGTCAGAGGCATACAAGGATTGGGAATGCAAAGAATGCTTTGAAGAATATAAAAAGACCAAATCAACTGCAGATTGGATACAATGTGTAATGTGTAAAAAATGGCTACATGAGGATTGTACCATGTACGGCGACTATTGCAATGAATGCGGTAGGATTAAACGAATGAATACGAAAAAAACACCGTAGACTGAACTGTAGAAATACTTTTTTTTCTGAAGCTGATTAATATAAGAACTAATAATAATTATATACCAAAGTGAAGAAGTGAAATATACCTAAGTGAAGAAGTAGAATAAACCAAAGTGAAGAATATTTTTTTTTTCTGAAGCTGATTAGTGAAAGAATATGAAAATTAAAACCAAAGTGTAATGTGCCATAACTAAATATTAAAATAAAACTTGTTAATTATAAATATGCTTTGATTTATACCTAAGGGCAACTATCCTCATAGTGACAACAGCATCGGGGCATCTAACCCATATAAGAGGCATCTATACTCTGAACTAGTACTGTAACTTTTGTTTTTTTCTATATGTATAAGCAATAGCTGCATTGAATTTCTTTTTAAAATATAATAAATAATAGACCAATGTACGATTACATTGAAAAATTGGTTTAAATATAATTTATTTGTAGGAAGAAAATATCAATTTCAAAATGTGGGGCAACTATCCCACTTTTACCCAATATGGTTTTAGTAACGTCAATGAGTAACGTGAACACAGAGTTTGAAATTATCACGTCTATTCCCGAGGAAAGCAACAGACAAACGCTGAAATATATGAAAATAGCCGTTTAGTTAACCGCCTATCCTTTTAACTAAACGGCGGCCGTTCCACTAACGGCCTAAATGATATTCAATAAATTATAGTTTAGGTTGGAACAGTAACCAATCAATTGCGAACCGAATTGGTCGCAATAACTAAGTCAGGACACCCCGACCAAATGGGTTAGTATAGAACTGTGATCAACCGCGGGCGAGCCGAGAGAGCGAAGCGAGGCGAGCACTACTTCCAATGGCCAGGTGGTTGACTAAACGGCTAATTTAATCAGTTGGCTGCGACATATACATGATTAGTCCAAAAATCTGATTTTACACTGTGACCATTTGAAGTAGACCTTTCTTGGTTTAATCGAGACCTAAATATAGATAAAACATATTTATTAAATTTCGTTTTTAGTACTTACTTTGTAAATATTAAGGCGGTTATCACACGGCTCCGGACACCGCTCTAGTAAACGGTGCTGGGTTTTTTAACTTTGACTGTAGACCGCACAGTTAGGCGGTGTCAGTTGGTTTTTGTATAGAAATCAAGATTCTACAGTCAAAGTTAAAACCGCAGCAACCGCCTGTGAGGTACACTACGAGTCAACTGCCCCGTTGGTCTTGTGGTTGCAAGAGCGACTGCTGAGCGTGGCGTCCTGGGTTCGATGCCCGGGTCGGACAAAGTGTTATTGTATTTTCCATTAGGAATTTCTTAGTAACAGTCCGGAGTTTGTTAGTTGGCGGTTTCATACCCCCGAGACTCGGTAAGCACGCCCAGCCGTTGGTCCTGCGCCTGATCTCTCCCCAGTCGTGTCGGACTGCCGTCCCATCGGACTATGAGAGTAAAGGAACAGAGAGTGCAGTTTTTTGTTTTCTATGGCCAATAACTGTAAGATTTAGATGGCCAATTATTTTGATTATGGTGGCCAATAACCGATAATTCAATATTTGTATGTAGATTTTATTAAAAAAGTGTATGGAAAAAGAGTAGGTAAGCCATACCATTGAATAAATACGTTAATGTTATATATTTAAAAAATTCTTTCATTTACATCTACCCGTTTTATATTTTTGTGTATTATAAATAGTGTCTTGAGGTAGCTCGACCTCACCGACAAAGATAAAGGTTCTGCAGGATAAACCTGTTGCCGGGGTAGCGGGATCGTCCGAAAGGGTTACCGCTGCCCTGGTACATAAAGGGCTAAGGAAGGAACACGGGTGGGTTTTAGTCAGTAAGAGTCTGACACTCCCTTCTGCTCCACCCAGAGCGGGAGGAGTCATTTGATGATTTCCCATCCACAAAAAAAAAAAAAAAAAAAAGGATAAACCTGTTTAATAAACCATTGTCTGTGACAAATATAAACGAGGCGAATTTTGTAATCTGTGGATTCTGTTTTTAAGCATGTGTCATTTTAAGCGATTCGATCATTCTTCTCACATAAATGCATAAAATATAAATATATATTGCAAGAATGTCTTTACCGAAGACAAGTGAACTATATGAGGACCCGCTCAGAAGACCGTCACCAGGGTATAGCCTTCCTCATGTTAGAGGTGTCAGAATAACACACAGAAGAAGCATAAGTATTCCATTGGAAGAACCTCACATTGAATGGAGCAATCTAATTTTTCTGCCGTTCCATCCAGTCTTTAGGATGGCTGTTGTTGCCGTCGTTTTTATAAAGGCAATGAT
This sequence comes from Apamea epomidion, assembly GCA_947507525.1. Lineage (NCBI taxonomy): Eukaryota > Metazoa > Arthropoda > Insecta > Lepidoptera > Noctuidae > Apamea > Apamea epomidion. Next base: position 14,206,549 of record OX382237.1, read on the forward strand.
GGTAAGATTGCATTTTATTTGATTATTGCATTTATCTACCCTAACTTACTAGTACTAAGACCTGAAATGGAAATGTGAAAGAGTTGTTCCTAACCCACTAACAACCGACAAACGTGTCGCGTTTTATGATTATAGATATCATCACCATCATCATCATTTCAGCCCGGAATCACCTCTGTTAGGTATATAGGCCTCCCCTTTTTAACCCCCGACGCAAAAACGACGGGGTGTTATAAGTTTGACGTGTCTCTCTCTCTCTCTCTGTGTGTGTGTGGGGGGGTGGGGGGTGTGTTGTGTGTATGTCTGTGGCATCGTAGCTCCCGAACGGAAAAACCGATTTTAATTTTGTTTTTTTTGTTTGAAAGTTGAACTCCCTCTATATGGGTATCAAATGAAAGGGCTTGACTAGTAGAATACTTTACACTATGACAAATTTCAAATCCAAGATGGCCACTACCACAAAATGGTGAATTACAAAAAACCTGATTATATACCAAATTACCTGAATCTTAAAACGCAAGAAAATAAAAGAAATGAAATAACAAGGAGTCCCTACAAAAAGCATGAAATAAAAAAAATCTTTTTATAGGGTTTCAAACGTGAAACCCAATAAAAAGATTAATTTAATTTTAGATTATTGGGGGTTTTTTAAATTAAAAATTTAAAAAACCCCCGACAACGGTCGGGGGTTTTTTAAATTTTAAATTTAATTTTTTTTTCTGCTATACTTCCCGGTTCCGTGCGTCCCTCATTCAGGTGTTTCCCACGACTGACGATATCATCAGGTCGGCCCTGGTTTCTTTGGCTTAACTTTGGCCGCCAATCAGTCACTGTTTCACTCTATCGGCCATCTCCGTGTCTAACCGATTATAGATATAGACAGAACAAAAGAAGGTCTCTCCGCGTTCCGATACTATACTGTGATTATATCAGATTTACAGCTGCTCAGCGGTAGACATAAGTCATCGTACCCGTTGTTTATTTGCAGGGTCCCATACAGTCGGTATACCCAATTATGTATTGCAATAATCTTATTATGGACAACAACCCGGTTTTTATATTCATTAAGTACTTTTATTGGTATTGCTGTGATTCTATTTACGCCACTGATACCTTTCTCCATATGGTACACAGGTAACGTCTTATAAAAATTGTTATTCGTAATGCTTTGGTTTTCTCTGAAACCGTTTCTGACATATTATAATGGCCGTCATGAAAATCTGTAATTTTACCAGTATTTGACATTAAGTCAAACTCCGCTGCCCAAAAATTAATCGTTAGATTCAACCTTCCTGTACTTAGTCACAAGAAAAAGTGTCCATAGCGAGAAAAGTGTGCTCACACATTATTAAATCAACGTTTCCATGACAATCAAGTGAAATCACTGCGTCATTATGTGGCAGAGGTGTCAAAACGAAACAGAAATGTGACTGTCTTTTGATGCTGTTGTGCAAATCTTACAATTTAAATCTTTGCGGGTGCCATCATGTTCATGACAGTCGTATCTGCGGCCGTTAGAGGCGGCCACCGCTCTTATAGGAAACCTTTGCTTAATACTGCAGACTATAACGTTGGTGTAGTTGTAACTAGCGCGGCTACTGAGCGTTGTTCTTTTTCGTTTCCAGACAAGTCGTTGACAAGGCCAGAAGACGTGAACATTTACCAAAATCAGCAAAATGGTTGGTGTGCGATTTAGTATCTCTGATTCCGTTTTTTCGCTTAATGATGTCAGACCCATGTCCACCAGCTCGGATTTGGCCGAACATACTATTGTTTAATGATTTTCTCGTGTAAGTATTCATCATTGAACATTAGAAACTGAACTGTTAATCGACTTTTGTTGCTGACCGTACCGTTGTATTATTTGCTTTTTTTTTTGCTGTAGTTTAGAACATAGTAAAACCACCTTACTTAACCACCACGTAAAACCACACTTTATTATCGTGTTTACTTTTTATGACGCCAATCGTTGCAATTTCTTATAAGGTTAAAAAATTTCCTTACTGTGGTTTGAGTACTAGAAAAGCCACAAATCTCAAAAACTTTTTCATGCTTGATTATTCCGTTTTCCAACCTAAATCTAACGTAACTTGATGGGGAACGCCACAGATTCTCCTTCAAAACATGAATGGACACTTTATGGGTTCTTTATGGTTGTTTGCAGCGTTTACAGAGTGATCGAATACTTTTCAATTGGAACTTCTCACTCATACCCGATGCTCCTGTTAGGTCATACAATTGTGATGTGTTTGTGTATCAACTGCATTGCCTGTTTCTTTTTGCTAGTTACACATCAAGGTCTCTGTGAACGTTGCAATGATCCGAACGTTTATTTCGATTGGAGGTCTTTCATCTGGCTTAAGGTAATTTTAGTTAACATTGATCTGTATATTTCTACATCTGTCAATCTTGTTTTTGTCTCCTCATACGTAATACGGTGAACTATTAATCACTCTGTTTGTAATATTTATTGTGTATGTGAGTGGGTGTAATATGTTTTCAGTTTAACGAGACTGATGTCAATAAAGGATATGCAGCCTACGTTAGTGGAGCAGTATTTGTGTATTCCTTTGCAATAAATGAAAGTTTCGAAGAATTGATGCCTTCTGCAATATTAGAATTCATAATGGTGTGTATATTGATGGTGACCAGTTATGTAATGACAAATTTTATTTTTCTACCGAAAGCCATACATGAATCCATATTAAGATTTCGCAGAATATGTGATGTGTATTCAAAAGTAACAAAAGTCATTCAGGAGACTAAAAGAAGAAATCCCGACGATAACTCTGACGAAATAGTTGAAACTTATTATAAACTGTTGTGGAGAAAACGAAGTGGGATCGCTACCAAGCCTCCGTTTGTTGAAAGTCTACCTAGGTATTTGAGACTTTACCTCAAGCAAGATTTGTTTTGGCCCTTATTTCACCACAGCCCTACATTGAGAAAAACAAGTTATCCTTTTCGACGATGGTTAACCGAGTTAGCAGTTGTATCTTACAAATTGCCTGGTGAGAAATTCTTTTCAGGTCCCAATACTAAAGGTTCTTTATATTATTTAAAATCTGGCATAGTTCAGCTCATTTCTGTTGATGATGGAGTGACACCAATCCTCTCTGTTACAAGTGGAACAATATTTGGAGATATACATTTTTTTGTGCCTCCATTGAGAAGGAAGGTTATAGCTCGCTGTCTGACATATTGTGAATATTATTTCGTGAAACGACAGTCTATGATAAAGTCGTTACAGAAATATCCGTCAGATAGAAAAATTGTCATGGACGATGTCAATAACAGATTAAAACACGCAAAAATATTATTAGCTAACAAGCAACAGGCGAAAGGCTTCGATAGAAATGAAGACGAAGGAATATGTTGGCTTAAGAAGCGGTGGTGGGAATTATTTAACATAATTGAAAACTATACTAAAACAACCGGTGACCCGAAAGAAGCTTTAAAGGGTAGATTGCCACCTGACGAGGCGTCATACCATTGTTCAAAATATATAGGTCAACTTGTATTATGTAATAAAACAGAACTGCGAACAAAATCGATGTTTACCAACTTCAAATTTCCATGGATCATTAACCAGTATTCTATGTTCGGTCTCGTATGGTATCGAATTGTTGCTGTCGATGTGTTCCTTGTTATGGTTTTGTATCCACAATATTTGATAAAACGTCACATTCCCGTATGGTTCCAGTTTTTTACTTGTTGCACTGATACCATATATACTATTGATATTGGTGTATCTCTCGTAACTGCTGTGAAGAAAGAAGATAGTGTCACAAATACGTTTCCTACAGTTATGTTTGAACGCTTCAAGAGCATTACTTTTATTCTTGATTTACTGTCAACTATTTGGATTGAAGATATAGCTGAAATTTATGGGGCCTCACGATCTTATTACACTCTTCAATTTAACAGACTTATTAAAATTTACGTCCTGTTTTATGGGCAATATTTAAAATTTGATATTCGAAAGGATCCTATGGTGAATGTTTGTCGTGTAATTGCATTAATTCAATTCGCCTTTTTTATTGTAAGTAGCAACGTTGTATTCGAAATGCTTTATTATTTTCCTGGATTGACAATGGAATACTTTTTTGGAGAAAGATTGTGTTCTAAGAAAATTGCAGTAAACTGCACTTCCACGCCTATTTTCGGTGCTGCTGTTTCGTGGGCATTTGAGTGGACCTGTCATGCTCAAAACCTCCCCCAGACCTTGGAAGATTTATACGTAGCTTGTTCATTAGGCTTTGTATGCTTTATTATAACTATTTATTGTAAAAGCAGATTTATCTCTTATTTGTATTTGGTAAACAAGGATCAAATGAAGTATCAAAGTTTTGTGTTACACCTCAAAGCTTACTATCAACATTATAGAATTCATAATGATTTACTCAAAAGACTGGATAGATATCTTGTATGTCATTGGAAGTACTATAAAGGTACGGATGTACTGGAGCCAAATAAGATAGATAACGAAGCAAGAGAAATATTCTGGAAAGCCCAAGGCAATTTGGCTGAAACCATAATTGCTAAATCAAAGGCGTTCAGATATACTGATCCTAACCTTATAAGGGACTTGGCTAGATCAACATGCCTTTTAATACTGCCACGGAATAGCAATATACTGATGTTTGGAGTTCAGAGCAAACACGTTACTTGGGTTGTTCAGGTGAGAGATGACTAGGCTTTAATTGAAGACTATTCAATTCTAAACGACTGCCAGACCAGTATGCCATTATGCATAGTTCCATAATATTAAAAATATGAAAGTAACTCTGTATGTCTGTTTCTCTCGTCAGTTTGTCTGTCTGTTACCTTTTCACGTCTTAATGCGGATTTCGATGAAATGCACTTTAGGTAGACGAGGCAGACTTTTTATCCCTGTAATACGTTCCCGTGAATAATTTTCTAGTTCCACACGGGCGAAGCCACGAGAAAAAGCTAGTGATAAAATAATTATATCAAAAAAGTTATGAAGCGATACTTATTTTTATATTATGTTACACTGTTTAGATAAATAAATTTGGACAGACTAGGCAGTTTAATACCTGATTTGAACTTTGATCGATATATTTTAACGTTCAGTCGCAGACAAGAAAAAATCAGTTGATCCATAGATTTATGTTCGACATAAAAAAAAAAAAACAATTGATCCATAGATTTATGTTTGACATAAATCTATGGATCAACAGATTTGTTTTTCACGATTTCAGGGTTGGTCCCGTAGTAAAAGTTGTTCATAATGATGAGTACAATGACCCCTTTTAAGGATTAAAACGATCAAAATTTTACGGTGTATAAACTAGATTTTAAAATTATACATTATTTTTAGGGTAACGTAAAATGCGAGTATGTCAACGAGAAGGGTGAAATGTTTACAGATTACTTAGGAGCTGGTTCGATGCTGTCTATCTGTGAAGTATTCCTTGATAGGGTTTCACTGAAATCCTACACATCGATAACTGAATGCGAGGTTAGTCATATTTTCACTTTAATGGAAAGAACGAGATAACTCTACCTCTACCACAGAATAATAATAGTGCCTCTACCTTTAGGAACTAAATTTAATCGAGAAACAAAGCTTAGCAACATTATTTCAGCACGATGTTTTTATGTTGCGGGAAACATGTTGTTGACAACATACTGTTTCGTATACATCAGGGGTTCGCCATTCGACGGCAGGGGGTTCGCGACAAGATTTACGTAATGGTGGCGTGATGACTGGCAGGCACGTGCGGCACACATGGTGGCGCGCGCGCGACGCGACTGACGGATCACGGACTGATTTCGTCGTTCGTCGCTCGCTCTCGCACGCCGCTCTACCGTTCCTTTTACCCTTTGCTAAAACATACTTTATGTGAGAGTGGGTTTTCACACTTGGTCATGATAAAAACTAAATACAGAAATCGACTTGATGCCGAGTCAGAATTAAGGTTAAAATTGTCCAAAATTACTCCTAAAATTGACTCCATTTGTGACAAGAAACAAGCACATCCATCACATTAATATTAGAAAAAATATATTTCTTTTGGCACTTTATTTGTTACCTTTTATTGAAATAAAAACATTATTTTCTTCAACAGTCATTTCCTTGGGGGGTTAGGAGGGGGGGGGGGGGGGGGGGTTAATTAGTTAAGGGGTTCGCTGGGGGTTCGCTGTCACCTGGAAACTCTAACAGGGGTACGTGGAGCCGAAAGTTTGCGAAACCCTGGTATACATGGTAAACAAAAGTTGCGCAATATGGTTTCCAGCAACATAATGTTGCGCCAAAAATGCTGCGCAACCACGGAGTATAGACAGAAACTGTTTTCCAGCGTTGTTTTGAATGAATACGGGGCTTTAATCGACAGAATTTTTAAGCGGCTATTGACGAAACTTATTTCCATTGAAATACACACATCAACACCGTCTAGGGATATTTTGTATAAAGTTCTTTAACTCAAAAAATACTGGCCAGTTTTAAATTCCTTTGAAGAAAGCTTATTTTGTAAACCTTTTTGAACGATTCTAAATTTGAATTTGAAAAAATAAATTAAAAACAAAAGATTTACGCGGCATAATGGTAGCGAAGGCTTCATTTACCTACAGTAGTTTTTGGCTATTTTTTTGTGTCAAATTTAAGTTTTATAACAAGTTATCGGTTAATTTCGAATTAATGTTATTGTGTGCATCATGCAGCGGCGCCATTTAACGAGAGAGGAAATGTTAAGGGCAGTAGGCATGCTCCAAGCTGGGGCTACTCAACGGAGTATTGCTGAGGAGATTGGAACAAGACAAATTGTGATATCAAGGTTATGGTCACGTTATCGTGCTACTGGTGATGTGGCTGAAAGACACCCAGGCGGGAAGCGCATAAGACCGATTTTTGCAAGTTGCCGCGAGAAGATAACCAAATGTTAGGGCCATGCAGTTGGTTCAGAGGCTCCAGTCAGAGCACCAGTTGCTTGTGAGTGATCAAACTGTAAGGAGAAGATTGCCTGAAGCTAACCTTCATGCGCGCAGACCGCTTCGTACTTCAGCACTACGCCGAGGAAATCGTGAACGACGACTAGAGTGGGCTCGTGAACATTTGCTCTGGGAAGATAACCAGTGGTCTGTAGTGCTGTTTACCGATGAGTCCCGGTTCGGTTTCCATCCCGATACACGTAGAGTACGTGTTTGGCGAGTTCCTGGTCATAAGAGCCGTCTGCAACATCCTCAGGAAGTCAATTCATACCACGGCGGGACAATTATGGTTTGGGCGGGAATTCGTGTTGGTGGAAGAACCGACCTCGTTTGCATCAGAAACACCATGACGGCTGAAAAATACCGTAACGAGGTGCTAGTACTAATAATCTACCCCCATCGACTACAAATGGGCCAAGAATTCACGCTCATGCACGATAACGCCCGTCCGCACACAGCGAGAGTGGTGACGAGCTGGTTGCAGGAGCACGACGTGTTGGTCTTAGGCTGGCCCGCTCAATCGCCTGACCTAAAACCCGATAGAACACGCGTGGGACATACTCCAATGAAGGGCTTTGAGGAATTTCCCTGCAAACATTGCGACGGAAGTGCAACTTTTTTTGCATCTTAACCGGACCTGGGACAATATACCGCAGCAAGCCTTGGATAACTTAATCCAAAGCATGAAAAACCGTTGCAGGACCGTTATTAACGTCATGGGGTGTTTTACTGACTACTGATTTTTCACATAACTGTTAAAAACAGATTAATTTTTCCTTATTTTTCACTTTTTCTTGAGAAACACATTCATTGTTAGTTTTACCATTATTTCACGTTTTTTCTTTATTTGAATAAAAATTTGATTACGCAAAAAAAATAGTTTTCTTTTATTCTGAAGTATAGTCTGATAAATGGGCTTTATAAAAATATATGCATGCTGTATGTTATTTTTAATAAATTTTGAGTAAATTGAGTAAATCCAAAATATCCCTAGACAGTGTTGATGTGTGTAGTTTTTTGGAATTATAACTGTGATTCAGCTCTGATTTCATTCTTCATACGATATTTAGATTAAAACTTACTTTCTAATAACGAGGTGATTTGGCGAACTGATTAAAAAAAAACATCCTGCATATAAGTTATACAATTTATCTTCAAGAAATACGTCAACTTAAAAGTCATCTTGTACCTAAAGCAGTCCGTGCTGTCCTTAGCAAACAGACTTGATGCACTGCAAATCGCGGCAAACCCAAAAATATACTGTAACCATTATTGTGTGCGACCCGTAGGGCATTGGAAGATTTACACATATTATAACGGGCTTACAGGCTGCAAGCGTGAAATTTCTGGCAGCATGCTTTACAATGAGCGATGTTGACATCTTGTGTGCACCTAGCAAACCTGCTCGCCTCCCACTGCATTAATTAATTTTTGATCTTCATCATGTTTTTCAGCATTGTTCATTAAAACCGTATGATTTTTTTTACTATAAATTTTTAGATTATGTACATTAAGATTAATGATTTTTTTGACTTGTACAAGAAATATCCAATTGAATATGCGTTTGTGCAAACCTGTGTAGAAGACTATAGAGATATGTTCGACGAAATCTTCAAGAAAAACATTTTGAACCATAGAGATGTGAGTATCTTTCAAATGTTTATTTTTACTTTTTTTGTAGATATAAGAGTAGAGTAGTTCTTGTAATAGAACCTTACCTAGGTTCCATTACAAGAAACATTACTCCGTAACGTGACACTTTGCGAGGTTTGGTCTTATTACGTTTTCTGTTTGCATTGATGTCAGCCATCGATTTATTTAGGCAAGGCCATGCGTGCCCGCCATTTTGAAAAAAAAAAAACAAAATGGCGGACATGTAGGTATGCCACGGATCTTCAAAGCCCTTGCCACCCTGTATATAAAAAGAAAAAAAATTACATGTTAAAATGTAAATTACATATTTATTAATTATTTCATTGCTTTCAGTATCTAAGTAGACTAAAGGAAATGGCCGATGAGTTCATTCGAGGGAAAATACCGCTTAAATCTAAAATAACTGACGACATAGAAGCAAATCGTTCGTTGCCCGTTGAAGGCTTACTATGGGGGGATCCACTATCTGGGTAATCAATTATCCATTTTTCCCCGCAAAAAAAATCATAATTATAACCAATGCCAGAAGCTGGCTTAGGCTGGAACTAGGGTCACGACTCATAATTCAGTGTCAAGTTCCCGACGCCGAGATGGATAAACGTCACATAGGTCAAAAATCATAGACCGCAGTTTGACTAAGTATACGTTGGTATACCCATATGCCTTCGCATAAAATGCTTGTTCGCATTTACTTATACGAATATGAACATTAATGTTATAGGTACTAATAAAGTTCACATTCATGAGACGCTTACTTTAATTACCTAAGTAAAGTCAAAGTTCGGACTGTGAATCTTGCCCTTAGCATAATTTGGCTAAGCATTATTATTGTCACTGCCGCACAAGTGGTAAACTTCAAGTGCAAGAAAGAGACGGCAACATGTCCAAGCGAAAAGTTTGTCTTAAGGAACGTTTATAAATCTCAAAAACGTTAATGTTTCCAAAGACAGTTTCTCCGTAGTTAACTCTTATGGATTTGGACAACCCCCTACTGTCCAAGTAAAAAAAAAAAAAAAACTGTATTATTAACTTATTCAGTTAATAATTTTAAATGCAGGTACATAAGTAAACTACCTAGGAAATTAATTAATAACGTTAAATTACAGGTTCATGAAATACTGGATGCTATTCAGAGTTGTCATTGTGTGTGTATCTATTACATCTGCATCCATTTTAGGTAATGGTTCCACATTAGTTAGATTAGATTAGATTAGAACTACTAACTGACCGACTCTTTGACAATTCAAACGTGCTTGTAAATGGTTTAATTGAATAAATTTTTGGTTTTGAGTTTATGGAGTTTATTTATAAAGATGATTAAAGTTATGTGAAATTTAAACGTCAACAATGGATGGTAAACAGTCACTAATTACTACTTAACTTTGAGCAACGTTTATGATAATAGGGTTATAAGTTTTATATTGTTCTAAGGTGGCGTTGGGGCGTTATCGCGTTGGACATTTACGATGATCAGTGCATTCTGTGACTGCGTCGCTTTTGTAGACATCGTGATGAAGTTATATGTAAGCCTAAAAATAATACTTACACGAAACATACGGAAAGTCGTTCTATATAATTAGCCTATAATTTAATGATCCCACTGCTGGGACACAGGCTTCCTCTCAGTGAGAGGGAGTGGGCCGTAATCCACCACACAAGCCCAGTGCGGGTTGGTAGACGTGACATGTCTTCGAATTTTTGGTTCTAGGACATTCCGGTTTCCTCACGATGTTTTCCTTCACCGTTTTGAGAGCAGCGGTGATGAAATTATTAACTCAAAGTAAAGCGCCTCTCTGGGTTCGACCACTGTAAATTGTGAAAATTGTCGTATGAAATGAATGATATTGCTAAATAATCATTAATCATTTCAGCTACCTTATTATGACCACCGTGGAGTATATATTACTGACAAAGGAAAATGCTTGAAAAACTATTTAACGAAAGGATTTATCTTAGACATCATTGGCGCGGCTCCTTGGTGCAGCATTCTAAAAACTCTTTTGTACCGAAAAATATACGATGATGCTTGTTTTGTTATTAACACAGTGTTTAAATTTGCCCATTTGTACATTGTGTTTGCATATTTTGGTTATATAACGGACGTCCCGACGGTGAACATGGCTTATGTGATGGTTTGTGTAACTTGAATCTTGTATTGAAACAAAAAAAATATTTATTTGAAAAAAATATACCTAACTAGGTGTTACCAAAGGGGCAATTCTCTTAATTTTAAGAACGTTCACAGTCTGATATCAGTCTCAATCTGTCAAAAATACCTATAATTTCCGTACATTTTGACAAGTTTTTGTCATTTGTTTGTCGCCGACACCTTCATTACTATCACAAATTCTCTATTAAAGATACGCCTACCAACTCATAATACGGAAATTAAATGTTTAAATAAATATATAAACGTCCAATTAATAACTTACCTTAGGGATCATAAATATTAATTACGTAATAAATAAAAATAATAATAAAAAAATTACAATATTACTAAATAAATAATATATATATAATTAAATATAATTCTCTATTAATAAAACAGTATAACTTGCTACTACTCAAGTAATAAAAAAATTCACCACATTAAAAAAACCCAGCGTTCTTCCTCCTCTCTCCTACTTGATCTATGCTGTGCCCAACAGGGTCCATAATTGTGACTAATTTAATTATTTCGTACTAACTATGAATATATATTATGGCACGCAATAAAGAATTGAGAATTGAGACTGCGACTAGATTTTGAACGTTATAGATTAGGAGAATTGGCCTTCTGATGTAAAAGATGGTCGTGTAATGTACAGACGCCAGCACAGAAAGCTACTACAATCTGTCAAATTTCTTTAATAGATTTTCAACTTTATCGCTTAATCATTAAGGCTTAAGGTTGATTGGAAAAATTTGACAGTTTCGGGTAGCTTGACCTGCTGGCGTCTGTACATGTAATTAATACCTAATTGGTACTTATTTTAATAAAATAATGTAGAATGTACAAACAGCAGTATTCAAATATGATATAATTTAACTTTGGTCTATGAATGCGTATGTACTCGTATGTAATGTGTATAATATGAAATAAGTTTCTTTGCAGATACTAAAATGGCAGATCGTTAACATTTTAATATTTTTGGGAACTAGCCACTACCTGATGATAAACTGCGTGCATTTTGAATTCAATGAAATGAAAGACTTAGTCAGTATCAGCCTTAAGAATAGCTGTTGGATGCCAACGCTTTTTGATTTGCCGAAAACGTTGAATGTCGACCAGCTACATTTGGTATGTAATTGGACTAGAAACTTGAATTAGCTAATAAGGAATTTGCTAAATTAACACCTTTAATTTAAATCTTTCTACACCGGTAACGGTAGTATATGTGATGGTGTTTAATATTAAGACCTTAGGAGTTTATTTATAAACAATGAATAAAGTGATGTGACGTTTAAAAGTCAAAAGTCTATGGTTAAACAGTCGCTAATCACTACTGAACTTTAAGCAACGTTTATGAGTAGGGGCTTATGTATGTACTATATAATCAGAAATAAACGATATTCTATTCTATTTTATGTCAGCCACAAAATTCGCTGTTTTTAAATATTGATTGCATACTCAGCAGTGGTTGGAACAAGGCTGCCAATGTCAATATTAAGATGATAATTGTATAGAGGAACAGGGTGTAAAGTTCACTCATTCTTCATAGACAAGGGAGGAGATCCTCCGACCACACGGGTATCTGGTGGGCAACCGCCTGACGATTAATGTCGGGACGTTGTATATATGCTAGTTGCGCGGTAAACTCTGCTTGCGCGATGCAGGATTTTGCGTGCAGTGTGATGCGTAATTCACATGCGGCGATGTAAATGATGCCACAAATGTATGTACGAGTATAAGATTTGTAGAAATAAAAAAAAAAACTCCAGTAAACTTCAATAACACGATTATTAATTTCAGGTCTTCGCCGAAAGTCTAAATCTAGCTGAAAAGGGTATGATGAGGATGAGTGTTAGTAGATATTCTATTGATCGTTCATACATGGGGGTTGGTATGATTCTTTTCATACTCGGTTTAGTTTTTTGGTAAGTATCTACAGTAGCACTATAGTTTGACCAAAACCGCTGTACCGCGCCTTCGGTATGTGCGCAGCGAGACGAGGGGGCAGTGCAGGCCGCTCATTCGTCATCGCTCACGGCGTCCCGCCCCCCGCTTCGCCGCGCATTCATCCCGCCTCGCCGCGCATTCCTAAGGCGCGGTACAGCAGTTTCGGTCAAACTATATACATAACTTTAAAAAAAATCAACAATGCTATTGACTTACATATTCTATTTTATTAAAAAAATAATAGAGTGAGGACACATTACCGTTTGTTTCATAATTTTTGAGGTACAAGGCACATCGAGTTTAAAAAGCGTTCGGCTGCTAGAGCGTCGTTTCGTGGTGTCTGTCACTCATACCTGCATGACGGTCTTTTCATAAAGCTCGATACTGTGTCCTAATAATGCCTGCGCCCTGTATTGTTTTTGGTGTATAGACACAGGCATAAATATGGACAGCTCGGCAATAATAACTGATTTCATGATTCATCCAATATTTCTGTCCTCAAATTGACGGCAAATAGGTATAGGTATGTGATCATTGTGATCATTTATGTAAGGCATATACAAGTGGCAGCACAAATATGTGACATCGAAGCAACGGCAAAATTACCTGACGAGACAATCGACGCTGCATTGGTTTCAAAAGATGTGTCACCTCATAAAATGCAATAATATCGGGCATGTCTTGCGTTATAACTACTGGTTAAATTCAGAAGAATGTGACACCGTTGCAATAAAAAATAATTATTAACATTCTAGTGATATTTATTTTAGAAGTATGTACATATGTTTATTTGTATGTATATATTCTCATAATATTTGTTTAGTTTTATTAAGTGAATTGTTTATGATTTTATGTATTATTTTGTCTCTTTTACTCTTTCACATACTGTCTACATCTCTCTATCTATTGTCCTATCGCAAGTATGCTGGAAAAGATTTCTTGTGAAATAAGCACTACCTTTGTACCTATTTTTCTTTCTGTCTTTTTATTCTCGTCTGTTTATTCACCGTTAAATTTTGATAATTTTAATCCTTAAAAGGAAATCCTTAAAAAAAATTTAATCCTTAAAAACTTTTACTACGGGACCAACCCTGAAATCGTGAAAAAAAATCAGCTGACCCATAGATTTATGTTCGCATTACTCGACATAATGTATGGATCAACTGATTTTTTTTCACGATTTTATGGTGGGTCCGGTAGTAAAAGTTGTTCATAATGATGAGTACAAGACCCCTTTTAAGGATTAAAACGATCAAAATTTAACGGTGTATATGCGTGTACATAGGTAAATGTATAAATAAATAAAGAAATAAATTATCTTATATCACTTTGGCGGCATAAAAACCTGTCGATGAATGGATAAATCATGGAATCAGATATTATTGCCGAGCTGTTCATAATAATATATTTGTGCTCGTAGCTGTACTTATTCTATTTTTATATTCAGGTTCATATCCTGTTACACTTTAACTCTATTGGTACTAAAAGGTCGTGGAGATACAGTGTTCCAACACTCTGTTTACCAACTAGAGAGATTTCTCAAGTCAGAAAGAGTAGAGAATGACGTCATTAAGAAAGTCTTGGAACACTTTCGGTATTGTTGGATGAGGTAAGTACCTGCACATTGTTAGCTCCTAACTGCTAACTACTGTGAAATTATTAATCGTGTCAATTGCTACTCTTGTTTCATGGATGTTGTAAAAGGAAGCTAACAGTAACATTTTTTAATGCATAATGTTTTGATAGAATAATAAATTAGTACATAAGAGGAAGTCTGAAAGTGGCACCGGTGACTAAAAAGTTGTGCGGAAATCGGTTGTCATGGTATGGGCATGTGGTTAGGAGGAATGAGGAGAATATCATGAGGAAAGTTTTGGGTATGAATGTTGCTGGCTATAAGAGTAGGGGAAGACCAAAAAAATGATGGATGAACTGTGTGAAAGATTTTATGGCTAGAAAGGGGGTGAGACACTACGGTACTGAGATGACGACTAATAGAGAAGTATGAGACATGTTGTGCCGACTGGAAATAAATTGGGATAAGTGCAGGAGAATGGTGAATGTATAATGTTTTGCTGCTTGAATTCAAAATGTAAAAACCGACTTTAAGGTCTGATTTTTCCTGCCAGGGCTGCGGGTTGTTCGAAAGAGATACCGTGGCCCCTGCACCCCCCTGCACAGGCAACTAAAGTGTAAGTGAACACGGGTGGGTTTTAGTCAGTAAAAAAGTCTGACACGCCCTTCCGCTCAGCCCAGAGCGGGAGGGGTCATTTGATGATTTACCACACTAAAAAAAAAAAAAGTGTGATTTTTCCAACGCTAGATAATTTCATCGGAGGAATAGTGTGGAATTTATGACAATTCTTCCATACAAAAACTGTCAGACGTCAATATTATTCCACGAATAAAAAATAGCTGCTGATTGAGAAATCAGCCCTAAAACTAATGAAATAATTTGATGACGTGTCAAACCTGCGGGGTAATTGCGTAACACACTATCAGTAGAACATTCATTGCGTTATTTACTTTACTGAGCAGACAAAGTTTTCGAACATATAAAGCAATGGATTAGTAATATCCTTCTAAATAATTCAGCACCCTAATTCGTATCACACGATCAATTGGAATCGGTTTCATTGTGACAGTTCAACAACATTCATTGCGTTATTTACGTGTCGAGCAGACAAATTTTTTGAACTTATGAAGCAATGGATTAGCTATATCCTTCAAATTGATTCAGAGTGAGATTGATAGTGTGTTACACAATTGGGGTGCAGAATGTTAAATATTTTAGGAAGGAGGCGCCATTTTGATATAAAATAAAGCATGTTGCTTATTATTTATTTTAACTATCGGTTTCTTACAGAACCAAAGGTCTGAACATTGAACGACTATCTAACGCCCGCATCGGTGTGTTGTTTCGACAGGATTTAAGTTACTATTTCTATAAAAAGTACGTTGCTTATATGTATACAGAAATGATAGTCCCCATCGACGTACAATGTTTAACCTTGGATTCAGTACGTGATTCTGAATGATAACTGACTCTGAAAAAAAATATTACTCTGTCATACATTTTGACCGCGTAGATATTACACTTTTCTATGAAACAGCTGTTTTTTTTTTATTACCGACGAAACTAAGAATCTAGAGTCATGTACTAAATTCATGGTTTCAGTTTGCGTGTCGATTTCCCTGCCACCCTGTATACTACGAACACACCTAAGTATGAACATTAAAATCGCTTATTTTTACACACAGCGACACATCAAGCTATGAATTTCCAGTTTTAGCTGACCTCGCATTGGTTTTTCGTACAATTAGAAGTCAGCTTATACTGGTTATGTAAAGCTTGACGTGTAGCCGTGCGTACGTGTATAAATCTTAAACACATCTCGTCCTGTTTTTCGTTTAGAACGTTATCTATATTGGACTCAATAATCGGCGGTGGCGAGACGATGCAAAGAATAGTGGCTAGTGTCACCGATGTGGCCTATTTTCTACCAGGTCACGACATATTCAGGGAAATGGATATCGCTTCTAATGTATATATAGTGCATCGAGGAAGAGTTAATGTTTTTAGAGACGGGAAGCAAATTATAATTCTGACCAAGGTAAGAGGAGTAGAGTCATACCTAAAAGCTTTGAAAGTTGTGTGTGTACGTTTTTTGATGCCGAAGTTGTTTTTTTGCATAAGCTAGTGGATTCAATGATACGACATTGAATGATATATACGAGTATATATAAAGTGAGATAGATTAACAGGCCAACTGAAGTATAAAAAAATATAATTTTGTATCTTTAGCCAGAATTTTAGAACTACCTGTATTTTAAAGACGCCAGCACACCAAGCTACTACAATCTGTCAAATTTCTTTAATACAATTTCAACTTTATCGCTAATGCATTAGGTTCAAGGTTGTGGTTGTGCTGTACCATAAAAATAAGAAGATTAATGATAAACAAGGTGTCTTACAGGGTGATATATTCGGTCAACTTGAAGGCGTGAAATTGCGTCCTATTCGCGTGACAGCAACAGCAGATGGTTACGTAGACTTGCTGTATATTGATGTAGCAGCGTTCCAGAGCACCATCACTGATGAGGTACTTACTTAGATTTTATATACCTAGGTGATTGTTTATGAGCTCGAGTGCTTTATATTTTTTTTTATGAAACAGGATTAGTACCCTGTGTAGTTGAATTACACATAATACAATTTATGCTCTAACTGATAGGAATGGTTTGGGATCGAACGCGCGAACGACTCATACACCGCACGCGCAGACCTTCTACACTCTTCCTTTTTTTTTTTTTTGGGTGGGCAATCATCAAAAACCTCTCCCGCTCTGGGCTGAGCGGAAGGGCGTGTCAGGCTTTTACTGACTAAAACCCACCCGTGTTCCTTCAGTTGCCTGTGCCAGGGGTCACGGTATCTCTTTCGAACAACCCGCAGCCCCGGCGGCATCGGCCCTAGCGGACCCCGTCAGTTCGTGCTGACATCTCTTTGAGGTGCGCGTGGAACACAACGCGCCGTCGATCCGGGCCTGGTTCTTACCGGGCGGCGAGCTGCCCATTGCTCGCCGCCCGCAAGCCCGCGCCTACGGTGGCCGGGAGTCGGCTGTTGACTCCCGTCCAGGGCGTCTCCTGCGGTGGCTAGGCGCGTGAGGGTGCAAAGATTGCCTCTCCCTCACGCGCTCCGTCTCCTCCTTCGCGAGCATTACTGCTTCGCAGAAGGAGGTGACGGCCTCCCATTCACTCTCGCTCCGTACCATGGCCTGGACCAGGGCCGGACGCGAGAGATCGCCGCCGCCGATCTACACTCTTCCTGATAGTTTTTATAGAAGGCACACGTCTTCTGAACGCTGAAGCCCTCCGCTTGTCGCACGGAGTGTAATGATTGATACGGGGTTGCAATCATTAGTGCTCATACACACGAGTAACAAGCGACGAGCGAAGACGAGCGACGTGTCGCTCGTGTGTATGCGTCTCGCGATTGCCCGCTTTGCTCGCTCGCTGTCGCCTGGGCAATGGCTGACACGCAGCCGCCAATAGTTCTATAAAACCGCTAAATTCAAACAACTCAACTCTTATCGCTTCGTATAACGCTCCGCAGTAACGCTTGTGAACGTGCTGCTTGTGGTGTTGGTTACTTTTTCTGGTAAATGCAATGTCTCATGCTGCTCTTATGATCTGGGTGTAGACACGTTCAGTAATTTTCCGCCCCGCATCTTCATATACTATAATCGCATTACTACATTAATTTAATAAAAAAACCGAGTTGTTCCACCCAAAAGTGTAATCGCATCAATACCTTCATGAAAAAAATTGGAACTACTTTAGTATTATTGTTCAAAATTATACTTTTTCCAGATGAGGGCAACGATTAGTAGAAGCAGGCAAGCTCAAAACGACTTTATGGCAACTAGAAATATTTTCATAGAGAATCCATACGACACTGTTCAATATCTCTTGCGTGGATGTAAAACCATAAATTTACCAGTGAGTTTACATGGAAATCATTAACATTTTTCTCTGAGTTATATTTTCGAAAACGTCGTAGTAGTCATATTTTCCAGAGAATATAGAGAAAATAACAAATTAAAGATTTTGTTATATTATTATTATTTTATTTATTAAAATCTTGAATGGTGTTATTTTGACCAAATTTATTTTTACAACTAAGTTTTGTGGTTTTAAACCAGGTTGTTGATTTTTTTTTTTTTACTCAGTGGAGTCGGAAACCGGTGGAGGCTCGAAAAAACTCATGGTATATCCACTGGCTCTACTTGGCGTGGTTGATTGGCCCATTCGTTTCGTCCTGCTTGGTGCTCATATTCATATTCCTGCCTTTAAAATCAACTTTATGGCTCAGATTGTATTGCGCCATCTTCATAACAGACGCTATTGATATAGCCAATTTTATAGCAGAATTTTATACGGTAAGTATTATGTCGGATTTTGGTTGAATTTATGCCACAGCAAATAGCTTGTACTCTATTGGAATGCCACCCTGAATGCATGTTCAGATAAGACGTTGTAGCGCTTGGACAGGATAAGCATATGCATAATCAGCTAATAATGTTCTCACTGCTGGGACATAGGCCTCCTCTCTGTGTGAGGGAGTCGACCGTGGACCGTAATCCAACACGCGGACCCAGTGCGGGTTGGTAGATGTCACATGACTTCGAATTTTTGGTTCTAGGGCATGCGAGTTTCCTCACGATATTTTCTTTTACCGTTTTTAGAGCAGTGGTGATGAAAGAATTTACACAAAGTAAAGTGGCTGTCTGGGTTCGAACCTACGGCCTACAACTCGTAAATCGCAGCTGGGCCACCACTGCTCATCACCACGCTTGGGCAGAACCGCGTGTAACTGTGATATTTGGAGCAATTACAGATTGCCTCCAGTTCACATACACGCGTTTTAGAATGTTGGGGCGTCTTGTTTTGTCCAGCATTACACGTTTACTACGTTTTATCTGTACATGGACTAAAGCCTGTCGAGCAGGCGACTCACGTACCTATGGACCTTATAGCTAAGATACTAAGGGCGCATTCCACCAAACTGTTATACAAAGAATAAGTCTTATACTGAGAATAAATTTTGAATTTTTGACAGTTTTCCATACTAGAACTGTTAGATGTCAATTTTATTCCGCGGACAAAAGATATCTGATTTTGGTAAAATCAGCCCTAAGAGCCAAGATATTCCGTCCACATGGTCCTATGTACTTCCATTTATTATTTCTAATTTAATTTCTAATTTTTAGATTGAGCTTATTGTGGTGAACGATAAATGTACTCTGCGTCGCCTTGGAATGAAGAAATTCCAGGATTGGGGTTTCTACGTGGATGCGTTATCTTTACTAATCCCGCTGATTACCTTTATTACTGACGATTGGACGTTTCAAACTGCAAGATTGTTAAGACTAAAGTTCTTTATTGATTTTGAATACAATTTTTGCAGAAGCTTTAGAGTACGTATTAGAATTTACCGACGCCAGCACATCAAGCTATCCAAAACTGTCAAATTTTCCCAATCAACCTTGAACCTTATGCTTTAGCGATAAAGTTGAAAATCTATTAAAGAAATTTGACAGATTGTAGTACGTAGCTTGATGTGCTGGCATCTGTACTTACCATAATTTACTATACAATATTTTATTTTAACCGACTTCACAAATAGGAGGAGGTACTATTATAGAGGTATGAGGAACAGGGTGTAAAGTTCACTCATCCTCCATAGAAAAGGGAGGATCCTCCAACCAGACAGGTGTTTTGTCTGGCGGGCAATTGCCCAACGATTGATGTTGGGAAATTGTATCTATGCTAATTGTGCGGTAAACTCTGCTTGCGAGATGCAGGATTTGCGTGACGTCAGTATGACGCGTTGTTCACATGTGGCGTTGTAGATACCGCTACATCACTCCCCTCCGGAGACCGGAGGTCGATAGTGGACTGAGTCTTGTATCTTGCGATGCTTGCCAGGCCAGCTGAGGTTCCAGTGAGTCGGAACCGGTTGCCGCACAGTTCACGGTGAGTCGGAACTGTCTGCGGAGTTGTCCCCAGTGATTCGGGGTGGCGCTGCGTTATATTCCAGTACGTCGGATGTACAGCGCCGGGTTGAGGCTGGCTGCTGCGTCGACCAGGAGAGGGTGCTCTGCTTGTTGACCGGCCGAAAGTGCAGTGTGCTGTGCCGAGGTTGCTGATGAGGCTGAGGGTGATGACCAGGTATGCGCGGACGCTGCATGCTGGTGGTCAGGATACCCGTTGAAGCCGTAAATGCTGGCTGGCTAGGTGACTCGCCCCTAAAGCTTGCGGGAGTGATGATGATGACGTCACGCTGAAGTGTTTGCACGAAGGCTGCGCTGACGTTCATGTCCGGGGTCACTAGTATAGAAGTATGAGGAACAGGGTGTAAAGTTCACTCATACTCTATAGAAAAGGGAGGATCCTCCGACCAGACGGGTGTTGTGTCTGGCGGGCAATTGCCCTACGATTGATGTTGGGAAATTGTATCTATGCTAATTGCGCGGTAAACTCTGCTTGCGAGATGCAGGATTTGCGTGACGTCAGTATGACGCGTTGTTCACATGTGGCGTTGTAGATACCGCTACACTATGTTCGGATGATTGTATGTTTTTTTTTTTATATGTTTGTTCATCGAATACTCCGCCAATTATCAACGGATTTTCAAAATTATTTTTTTGTTCGAAAGTAGATAGTTTTGAAGTGGTCCCGCTGTCACCAAATTAGGATCTGATGATGGGATCTTAGAGAAATCGAGGGCAACCCTCAAATTTTATAGGCTCACTTATTGTTTTTCGCATATTTTATTAACTATCTTGTGTATTTGCGTATGGTTGTTACCATCTCAGGTAGCTGGGCTGATGATGGAAGGTACAACTCCTTAACAGTAAGAAGTTACTCGAACAGGCAAGGACTGTTTTAGTAAATTGTTTTGATGTTTGATATTTGCCACATTTGGGCTCATGATCATCAAGTCATGACCTGATGCTGCAGTCAGGATAGTCTGCAGAGTACCTAACTCCTCGACAACTAACAGCAGATATATAGTGTTTAGGCTCATTATTAGTCATTATTGTGCGACTGAGCAAAGGCCTTTATTATACAATATCAACCATAATTAATTATACAATATAGGAAGGAACTGCACATGCATTTACAAATGAAGAATTTTGAGATAACTAAATTTTAATACCTATTTATATCTATAGAAATGAACTTAAACTTTGTTAATACAAGTACATTTTCAGAGTCAAAAAGCTCCCTATATATTGAAAATTGCGATTATTTTGTTGTTGTTGCATCTTTTTACTTGTGGTTGGATCTTGTTTGCATGTCAAGGTTAGTTTCGGCTTTTATTTAAGTATTTGTTGTTTATTTACGTTACAAGATTGTGAAATTCTTTAGCATGCTTGAGTAGGTATAGCTACTGTAGGCTTCTTTTAGAATGGATCAAAACATTATTTTGTTTTTAGGTTATAAAATGGCGCCGATTCCCTTGTTCACAAACTAAACTAAATTTAAGTTCAATGCATCTTTTTCTTTCTATTTCAATTTATAAATATTAATTTAGTCCTGTCAAATTTAGATACTCCATAGCAAGTTTAGACGTGATTAAAACATGGCTACTAAAAATAGGACTAAACTAATATTTGTCTTCTGTCCTTTTCTTAACGAAATACAAAGAAAAAGATGCTCTGAACTTTAGTTTGTGAACAAGGGAATCAGCGCCATTGAGGCCTTTTTTTATTTTGTACTAGCTTACTGCCCGCGACTTATGGTCTCATCTTAAAAATCCACACTTAGCTTAGTTGCTCCGTAAAGGTGCTGATAATCATTTAAAAGGTTAAATCTGTAACTCTCTGTAATATTCTAACCTATTAGCTCGTTTATTTCAAGTTGCTGTAAACTATAGAAGAATACGAGAGAATTATGTTTTCGGCATTAGAATAATTCGTAGCAATTACTTTTTTCAAAAATATTTGATGTACAGTTTTGACTTCGCTAAGATTTTATTAGATGTCATTAAGCAAAATTATCACGTTATAAGCACGCTCAACAAGCTTACAAGTAGATAGATGTTTAATTTAATAATATTATTATTAATATTTTTATACCTTTGCTATAACTTTGCTTCATTACAGAGGAGACATTCCCGATCGATATCATAGATACGAGTCATTTGAACACGTCTATAGACTTCAGTCAATGGATGCAACCTAAAGATAGAAAGGGAGGTAAAAATTGAATCTAAAATCTTTAATAATTTCAGAACTTTGACTTTCAGGGTTATGATTACCCCTAACGAACAAAGATCTATATTAGAGCCAGGAATTTTAGATCATTTTCAAGTTATGGAACAAGATACTGAATGTCATACTTAACAAAGTTAGAATTCCATTGCAACCAAAATCTTATTAGGACCTTTTTGTTACAAATAGTCAATCAAAAATCAATTTAGAATACATTTCTCTCAAGTACATGGACAACTGATTAAGTGGCGATGGAATGTATCTGAGAATATGAACAACCAACAATAAAATAATGACCATACCGTATGAGTGACCATACGGTTTTATCATTGGTAGAAGGAACCTGTATATTTTATTGATTTTATACTTATTTATCGTCAGGTTGTGCGCGGTCCACGAAACCGCTCGTTGGTCCGAATGGTGTGAAGAACCCATCTTTTGTGGTCCCCACATTTTGGGGACACGATTATGTCGTAGCAATGACCTATATTTTACTTATCCATACCCATACCCCTAGTCTCGAGACTGTAAGTACGACTGTATTGATTTATATAAATATAAATACCGTAATAATGATTATAGTCATGAAAAAAACTGTCATTAGGGCGTTTTTAGTTATACATGCGGGGCCAGATTTTCCCGCATGCGTTAGCAAATCCGCGTTACAATAAGAAACTTTAATAGAAGAATTCTTGATAAGTCTTGAATGTAAAATAAGTATAACTTTATTCATAACCAGCCTATAATGTTCCCACTGCTGGGACACAGGCCTCCTCTCTTGTGAGAGGGAGTGGGCCGTAATCTACCACGCGGGCCCAGTGCGGATTGGAAGATGTCACAAGTCTTCGAATTTTTGGTTCTAGGACATGCCGGTTTCGTGACGATGTTTTCCTTCACCGTTTTGAGAGCAGTGGTGATGAAATTATTTACACAAAGTAAAGCGCCTGGCTGGGTTCGAACCTACGACCTACATCTCGTAAGTCGCGGCCGTTACCACTGGGCCACAACTGCTTTTAACTTTATAACTTAACTAATAATAAGTGCTTTTTTAGGTGATTGCTGTGTCCCTCAAACAGATTTATTACCAAGTGTTCATCACATACTTTATGTATCTACTGGACATGTGGATAGTGGCTGTAGCGATCAACCTTGCGATGAATAAATATCGCGTTTTTTACCAATACACTTATAACGTTCAAACTATGACGAATTATTGGAGTGACAACGGTTTAGGGAAATCTCTTATCGAAATAGTTAAAAGCTATACAGATCACGTGTGGAAGAGGCAAAAAGGTAATTGTTATTATTTACTTACATTATATACATCTATATCTTATGCATGAATCTTTAGAATAGTAGTAAAGATTCAGGTTATGATTTAGGTGTGGGAGTTTTTTAGGTGGGGCTCAGCTGCGCCCCGCGGTTTCATCCGCATAAGTCTCGACCCCGTGGAAATATCGCGTTATAAAGTATCCTATGTCTTAATCCAGGTCATGGTCTACTGATGTGCCAAATTTCTTCTAAATCCGTTCAGCCGTTTCAACTTGAAAGCGTAATAAACCATTATACAAAAAATCAAATCTGTTCTCTTCGTAATATTAGTTTAGATTTGTTTTAGAAATGTGTAAAAATAATTAAAATTACTTTCTGCAGGGGATTGGCTTCCCGAATTAGCGTACCGAGGACCACCTTGTTTACGTCAGGACCTATTTACTGCATTATACATACATCATTTGGACGCCGCGCCGACGTTCCGTCAACTGCCTGATTATTTCAAAAGGCAGTTGTGTGCAAGATTTTACAGAGTAGTCATATTCCCAGGTTGGTAAAATTATTCCATTTTAAAATGTTCGTTTATTCATTTAATATTAAATTTGTAGACCTATGTAATATTTGACATTATAGATTATTAAAATGGGCCACAGAGAGACAAACCTTCTAACAACCCTAACTCACTTTGACCAAGAGTACCTACTGCTTTTTGTATCTTTCGCAGATGGATTGTACAATCCGCTGTTTTACAAAACTGCGTGAAATTAAACGTCAGATTATAGATTTTAGTTCTAAATTTAGTCGCTCGTGGCTCTGTGCGTCGTAACAACAATAATGGCGTCCGAAACAGAAATCGAAAAAAATACCTTAACCCAAATGAAAACAGTGATATTAAGGACAATATTAATTAAAAGTTGTTATCACAGTTTTATGTAAGACGCTCATTGTGACTGCAAATAAGCCATTCTGCATTACTTCTAAACATCGGTAGCAGTTTTATAAAACGTAGCGCAATGACAATCCAGCTGAACGTAGTTCGGTTGTTTTATATAACGGAGCTGTTTTGTAAAATAACTAGTGGTTTTGTAAAACAGCGAATTCTACAATCCATCTGCGACATATCCAGGCCCTGATACAACTACCATTGTAGAGCCTCTTTTGTTGTTGGCTTTTATGCCATTATCCAAAACGACATCCTACATCCGATGATCCTGTTTCTGTGCTTACTTGGCTCTTTATAATAAAATACTCGATATTATGTACACCATATAAGTTACAGATATAAATGTAGAAATTTTACAAAGGGTGACACAGTCGGCGGTCTTATCGCTAAGGGTGATACCCAACTAGTCAGCGATAGTATCTTCAATGATGTCTCCGTGAAGATGGCGCACAAACGACTTCGATGTTTTTATCTTCGAAGTGCTCCATGCCGTTTAGTAGAAATACACAAATAACTTCTCGAGATATCAGTTTTGTTCAGCTCGAAGTATTTACGTTAACGGTTACAATTTCTAGGAAAGTGCATAGTGCGGGAAGGAGACATATTCACCACCACTTACTTTATTCATGAAGGTGAAGTCGAGAAGTGGTGTACTGATGCAAGGCAAGTGTTTTTTCATCATCATCCTGCCCTTATCCCAATTATTTTATTAATTTTTAAATAAAAAAATAAAAAAAATATTTGATTTTTTTAAAATTGTAAATTCCAAATTTCTGAGCAAAAAAATGAATATTATATTATTATTATATTATATTATTTTGGGTTCCATTGTCTCGGTAGTCACCCCTTTTCTAGTCGTATCATCTTTCACTCAGTCCATCTATCGTTTCTTTTCTCCTCTCCTGCTCTTATAGCCGTCCAAATTCATAATTCAAACTTTCCTCACATGCCCCTCCCGTAAGTCAGCTTAGCCTTTTCCCAACTATGTTGGGGTCGGCTTCCAGTCTAACCGGATGCAGCTGAATATTAGTATTTTACATGGTGCGACTGCCTATCTGACCTCCACTACCCAGTTACTAGGTAACACGATACCCCTTGGTAAGACTGGTTCTCAGACTTTCGGGCTTCCGACTAAAGTCAGACTAAAGACTAAACTCACTGTCAAAGATCCACAAATGACAGCCGGGACCGACGGCTTAACGTGCTTTCCGAGGCACGGAGGGGTCAGACAGTCACCCATCCACGGACCAACCGAGGCAAGTGTAGCTTAACCTAATCGATCGGCACGTGCGGCTGTTATTTCTTAGCTACAAGCCCCTTTTCGTGTATAATATAGCTCCAAATGAATGTTGCTTTTTAGAACTTAACTTGACGTTTTCTTTACAGCGGCGAAGGTCATTTAATGTCAGTGTTGTATACCAATGGCTATTTTGGATGTGTTTCTGGATTGTTTCCCAATACTAGTTTTCGATATTCTTACTACACACGGACGGTTAGTTTTCTGTCTATTAAAATTAAATTAAATTCAAAAGGCAGAAAATATATAGGTATCTTAAGAGAAGGGTGCGCTTCGAGAATCATCGTCTATCTTCGTAAAGGCTCCCGCAGACAGGCGCGGCGTGACTTTAGTAGAATAGTTTCTATGAAAACTTTATTGAAATTGTCCTACCAGAATTGCGTCACGCCTGTCTGCGGGAGCCTTAAATACGAACGTGCCATGAGGAGATCTAATATAGAGCTGTAACAACCATGTATACTGTCTTGTGTCTATTTTGTATTACCATGTTTACAAACTTATAGATTGACAACTCTATGCAATTCCAAAAAAACTTTTTAATACTTTTGAGTGACAGATGGCCATAGCCATCGGGCGAAACAGTACATGCAGCACAGTATGCACACAATATCAACATTCCAGAGTCTCATTTTGGCTGCCTTGAGATAAACTTATAAGAAAAACCTACAGCACTGCCCGTTGTAGGTTTTTCTTATAAATTTATCTCAGTACTGATCCGGAGACTAGATTTATGACCAGCTCTATTTTTTATTATTATTATTAGATATTAATGTCCACTGCTGGGCAAAGGCCTCGCTACTCTCCATCTATCTCTGTCCAGAGCTACCAAGGACCAATCATTTTTAAAGGAGTCCAGTTCATCCCGCTCTACTCGTATTACATGTGACTTAAAAATAACGGGCGAAATGAGTGCGTTACTATCCACCTCTCTCTATCCTTTGGATAGATACAAGCGTGATAATATGTGTTATGTATATTATTATTAAATGTGCAGGTTGTGGATCTAATGTACCTGAGTCTGGATGTATGGGAAGACTTGTTGGACAGTTACCCCGAAGTCAAGACCAAGTTGTATGACGTCACCGCCCAACTGATGAAGGAGGCTAACGTGTATGTACTCGTATACAAGGTGCCGCTACAATGGCGACATTAATTTAACACACGGGTAGGGCTAGTGGCCAGTAATCATAAAAAATATAACAACATAAAATAATTCGTAATTTGAAAACCACCGCCTGCGCCGCTCGCCGACATATTATGGCTCTCTCTTTCCTTAAATTCGTCTGCTCTTTGCACATTATTCGTTTTAATTTCATTGATGCGATTTAATGATCCGTGATCCGGCAAATAATCCCTGCGCTACAGTTCTTTAAGTCAGTTGCTCCAAGATGCTATTTTAGAAAATTATAAATAATAGCGTTTAATGAAATTAAAGTATTCCCATCAAACGAATACGCAAAACCGTATACGCGTATTAAATTAATGTCGCCATTAAAGCGCCGCCACGCTGTATACAGCATATATCAGGAAGGTGTGGCTATATTTAAGGATGTGGTACAAACTATTCAACAGAACAACTTTCTCCATAGGATCAACATTGTAACCGCGAAAAAGTAATCAGCGCTCCCATAAATTTGGGTCGAGTGGAAGTTTTGTATGGGACAGTTGATTTTTTTTTAACGCGATTGTAATATTGTGCAGGGTGGCTCGATTTAGGAGTCTGGGAGTGTATTTGGATACCTTTTTTTTTTTTTTTAGGATGGGAAATCATCAAATGACCCCTCCCGCTCTGGGTGGAGCAGAAGGGAGTGTCAGACTCTTACTGACTAAAACCCACCCGTGTTCCTTCCTTAGCCAGCCCTTTATGTACCAGGGCAGCGGTAACCTTTTCGGACGATCCCGCTACCCCGGCAGGCTTCGGCCCTGTCGGGCCCCGTCAACTATGCTGACATCTCTTTGAGGCGCGCGTGGAACACATACGCGCCGTCCGGCACGGGCCTGGTCCTGATCGGATGAAGAGCTACCCATTTAAAGCGCTATTTTCTGCAAATTACAACAAACAAATGAAGTTCTACTAGTTAATCCTATTATTGATAAGTAAGTACTAAGAGTAGTAGTAAGTAAGTACTTATCAATAATAGGATTCCGCAACAGCATACTTAATTAACTGTCAAAAACTTAATTTGTGATAATATTGAAATATTGAGTTTTAGGGCAGGATTGTGAATCCTGCACTGACTTTACTTTGCAAAGTAAAATAGGCGTCTCATACTTAACTTTAGTTATATGAAGTTAAGGTAAGGTTGAATATTACACGAATATCAAAATTATAAAATGAGCCATGTCCTATCCTGCTCTTACACAAGCATAGTTGCAAGAAATAAATATTCGTGCCAAATAAAAAAAAACAAATTTTTTTCGTATCTTGTTTTTGTTCTGCACTGTGGTGCGGGCTTTAGTAAACACGCTACAACCGATGAAATACAAACCACCCGCATCGCTTAAAATTCTCAATTCCTTCATGCGTTCTATATGCTTCTGATTTGTTTTCATTCATATAAGTAAAAGTGTCATCATAATGTTAGTTTTGATATTTGCTACGCTTGGCACAATATTATTTAAACCTATGTAGTTATCTTTCTCTATAAGTGAATTTGTAATTATTTTGAGAAATAAATATTTTTAACCGTAAATGTTTGTACCGTTGTTGTAGGGGTAAGCCGAGTGACCAGTACAGTATGGGGCCCACATTAAGCCAGGCTGGTGCTTCTCTTGGCGCTGCATGAGAAGCCTTAGCAAACTAGCGATGGTTTTACTCAAAAGTAAAACTATGGTTATTGCAATCAATGACCAAACTGACGATGCCGCGCCGCATGACTAATAAGTCACATGGCCGCGAAGTATAAAAACTGGACCGTTTTTAAGGTTATTTGTAAGGGCCGATTCACAAGGGAATGGCAGCGGCCGGCAGCGGCCGACAGCGACGCCAGAATGCACACTAATGATGTTGGTGCCGCCTCGAGCAGCCGCGGGCGGACGCTCGTGGCCGCGCGACCTTTCAAGCGCTACTGGTCTTTTAATTATGTAGATAAAGTTTAAAATTATATGACTCTGAAACTGCTCGCCGCTTCGCTGCCGGCCGCTGCCATCTCGGTGTGATTTGAGCCTAAGACAATCACTTAATAAATAGCTTAATTTGTTTTTATAGATGATTTTATTTGTCTTTACATTTGGTAGACTACATGAATAAATAAAACAGAAATATAAACTTTCATGAACTTTAATGTTCCAGCGATGTGGAACGACTCCGCTGAGCTATACATATAATTATTTTACTACAGGTCAGCAAAAGTCGGTAGGTACGCTACAGTAACCTGACTCATGCACTATACACCGTTTAATTTTGATCATTTTAATCCTTAAAAGGGGTCATTGTACTCATCATTATGAACAACGTGGAAAAAAATCTGTTGATCTATAGATTTATGTTCGCATAACTCGACATAATGTATGGATCAACTGATTTCTTTTCACGATTTCAGGGTTGGTCCCGTAGTAAAAGTTGTTCATAACGATGAGTACAATGACCCCTTTTAAGGATTAAAATGATCAAAATTTAACGGTGTATAGGCTGACAAGGTCATTGGTACGCATACTTTTACAACTCTCTCAGTCTCTTCTCCCGTCGCCCGCGGACTATGGGACTGTCAGTAACGATGTCGGTCCATTTTGAAAGTATTCCTTTATTCTAAACTAGCTGACCCGGCAAACGTTGTTTTGCCATGTAAATTATTTCTAGCTGCCCGGCGCAACTTCGTTCGCGTGGTGTCCTAACCCCTACACTACTCCTACCCTACTCCTACCCTACTCCTACACTACTCCTACCCTACTCCTACAGTACTCCTACCCTATTCCTACAGTACTCCTACCCTACTATTACCCTACTTCTACCCTACTCCTACCCTACTCCTAACCTACTCCTACACTACTCCTACCCTACTCCTATGAGTGAAACGCTGATTGATTGATAGAACCTAGCGGACCCGGCAGACGTCATCGCACCCGAAAAAGCAGCGCCACCTACCGGGTCCGATACAAACCTTGTCCCGACAATAACGAACACAAAAAAAAAATATATATCTCATTTGGTGCAGTCGTTCGAAAGTTATGGGTGTACTACATACATTTCGAAGATCCATTTTTATTTATATAGATTAATGTCACTGCATAAAGACTTTTAAATATGCACTTCAATTAGTTTCAGAGTAAACTAATTGTGATAGGCAGAGAGATACCGCAGAAAATTCATAGGTTTTTTTTTTAGGTAAACCCCATTTCCAGGAAAAATACAGTCACTAACGGCAATCGAATAATTTCACTGTATCGTTTTACCCATTTCTGAACGTCGTTCTGAGGGAGCTAAAAATTTGTGATAATTTGCCTTTGAATATCTTATCCAAATAACATTGTCCTATTATCACCTTTTTATTAACGTTAGGGCGAGAAGCACGCTTTTTTATGACGCCATTTACACCAACTCTTGGGTAGAAATAATATTTTTTGTTGTATGAAATTTACGCACGAACGAAATTGAGTTAAACATTTAATCCTACCAAAGCCATTTCTCGGCAATTCGCAAATGGTTTTTAATCTAGAACCAAACTGGTTGAAGCCTGATTGTTTGCTGAATTGCTGCTTATTGTGACCAGATACTTATTGCAAAGCTTTATTTCGGCATAAAAAGAGATACAACACCAGACTGGTGCTTTTATTAAGTAGGTGCTAAACTGTGGTGCTAAAGAACTTTTAGTCTGCCTGCCAGTGTAGCAGAGAAAAGTAAGGAGAGGAGTGGCGCTGTGCCAATATTAACCGATATAATGTTTTTCATCCCTTGCGGAGCGGAGCGGAGTTTGGATTATATTGATTAATATTGGCACAGGTCCGCTTCTCTCCTCTCTTTTCCGCTCCAGTAGACAGCCAGCAATAGAACTGCACACAGTCGAATACAGGAACCGATCATGGTGAAGTCATATCCCCAGGGCAGGAACATGATGCCAGTGTTGTGCTTCTCCCAGTGGGTCAGGTAGAAGTTGAAGAAGATGTTCCAGATCAGAAACAGGAATCGAAGCGTGCTCACATCATCTCTGCCAAATATGCTGTAGAGGAAGGTAGGTCGAAGAGCTCGCCCAGAGGACCGCTGGTGCCGTGCGCCGGGCTTGCTTATCGTCGATACCATCTAGTGTCTATGTCACAAACATATTCCCACCAGAATACATAATTAGTATCCGGTTACAGCGGAGAAAGTGAGCACCATTTTGGACGGAGTTGGATCAGCTGAAGAAAAAGCTAACGATTTTACATTTTGAATTTTTCATTTCATTTATATTTGTCTACCGAATAACGTAAATGTTTTTCTGGGTTTATTAATGACGAGTTTTAATGAGTTGAACCATAACTGCCTCAAAAATTTGCACTCATGCCGAAAGCATGCCGTTACCTACACAAATAAACAAAATATGTGTCATTTTACACAAATACAACGAACATTTTGTAACATTCTCTGTGTTACAGGCTGCCTGTCACACCATTGCATAACAGAAGAACGTTACTGAACATTATTTTGTCGTTTCTGAACTTTTCGCCACAGAATGAATGTAAATAATGCTCAGTTTTTACACTTGATATTTCTATGTTTCAACCTACTAGTGAAAGGACTAAGGAAAATAGGGATTGATGGCATTGGGTACTCGATAGCGAAATCGAATTTCATCAATTCAATTTATAGGAGGCTGATTAGTTTTTAAAATGGATTATTGTTTTTAGACCCTTTGTATATGGCACGATTTCTTTACCCTACGACGTATAAGCCGCAACGTTAAAAAAAGTGTCCGTTAATAAGCTTCCATATTCATCCATACAACACTAATGAGCGTGTGTACATATGGCGAATAAACCATAGATTTTCCCGACAAGAAAAACGTGTGCCTTACCCGCTATACCGTGTCCATTAGGAAACCGTTTTTTGACAGATGGATCTAGTGATTGCAGCAACACACTATAAATAAATTGATTGATACACGTACGGTATTATAATGTCTGTAAGAAGCCTTAAATAAGATGATGCAATAAGATAAGGCAGTTTATATATTTATTTTATTACGCATTTTAAAGTTAACTTCTATGTAATCTGGAATATGTACGTTCTAAGACAGTTGTCAAAAAACGTTTAACCTAATGGACAGGGTATAAATGTGTAAATATTGCCCCACATGCTACGGTATAACATAAGTTCCCTGTGTTTTGTCATACTCAGGTCTGTCGCAACATACACACTCCACTGAACAAATTGTATGTTGGTTCGCATTTATTTTACGTTTCCCACGAAAATGTTCTCATACCGCCTCTGTATTTGCGCAGATTTCAACTTCAACAAAACATAAGTCCCTACCTAATGTAAAACATGCAGCGACATTTTGTAACTTCGGGCTGAAAATTGGAATTACTTTTATTCAACTTGCTTAGAAACTGGTAGGATTATGATGGGATGAAGTCGTATAAAGGAAGATTGTAATATGGTACTTAATTTTATTGTATCCTACTTAATATTATAAATATGAAAATTTGTATGGATGTATGGATGTTTGTTCCTCTTTCACGCAAACACTACTAAACGGATTTGAATGAAATTTAGCACACAGATGGTTTATAACCAGGATTAACATATAGCATACTTTTTATCCCGACATTCCCACGGGATCGAAACTTATGTGGGTGAAACCGCGGGGCGGAGCTAGTTAATTTAATAATAATAATAACACAGGAGAGATATTTGTTACTCGTTTAATATCAGTACGTTTAATTATATCATCACATCATCATTATATCATCACATCATCATCATCAGCCTACAGCAGTCCACTGCTGGATATAGGCTCTCCAATTGCACGCCATTAGCTCGATTCTCGGCAACTCTCATCCAGCTGCTACCAGCAGAAAGCTGCGAAGATTTCGGGGCGTCCTCCCTTACATTTGCCGATTTGCGATCTCCACTCAAGAACACGTCTACCCCAACGGTCATCGGTTCTACGGCTAATATGATCGGCCCATTGCCACTTCAGCTTGTTTAATTGTGTCATAATTATTATAAAAACAAACCAAATACCACACCAATTATTGTAAAACTTTATCTATTACTAGCTGTGCCCCGCAGTTTCACCCGCATAAGTTTCGATCCCGTGAAAATATCGGGATAAAAAGTGTCCTATGTGTATCCTATGTAATCCTGGTTATAAACTATCTGTGTGCCACATTACATC
Source organism: Apamea epomidion (assembly GCA_947507525.1). Taxonomy (NCBI): domain Eukaryota; kingdom Metazoa; phylum Arthropoda; class Insecta; order Lepidoptera; family Noctuidae; genus Apamea; species Apamea epomidion. The sequence continues at coordinate 14,239,865 of OX382237.1, forward strand.
CAAATCCTTTCCCTAGTTTTGGCATGAAAGAGTAACAAACATCCATCCATCCATCCATACAAACTTTCGCGTTTACAGGAGAAGTAGGATACATATTTTCATAATGAACATGTCTTACAATTTATCAACACCTCCAATAGTGACATCTTGTTCACCACCTTACAAAATTAAACTTGAAACAAAAATTAACAGGAAGGATTTAAATGTTGTGCAATTTCTCAATTACAAATTCAAATTCCTTTAGCGTCTTGAAGTGTTTCACGTTTCATTATATCTCAAGGATCTGGTAGTAACAATATCTCAGTTGTCTGAAACGGAAGGGTGAAGACTTTCCTGAAAAGCAATTCCACTTTGTGAATTTTTCATCGCATTATGGTAGCTATAAAAGTCGTGGATATTTTATTAACCCCGCTTTATGGGCGGTAAGGTTAATAAAAGGAATTATTTCAATTACAACTTCATTTTTTCTTTGAATTTAATTTGAGTGCGTTGTGGGAGTCATACGTTTATTTTTATGGGGCTGAGTTATTGCGACTTTCGAATCCTCAATTTTTGTTCGAGCTTTTTTTGAACCAAGCTTCTTATTCTGTTATTTGGCAAGGCGTTTATCATCTTTTTTCTTAGGGGTTGTAGAAGATACTCGGGACAAAATTATGCCACATTACACTACACAAAGGCAATATCATGCTAAAAACCCAACAATTTCTCATTTTTCTTTAGTAGGAAAGCATCGTTTGTTTACTTTTACAACACAAGTTTAAGACATACTAAACAAGTTGGAAAACTTCTCGTTTCATCACAACCTTTTGAACTGGAGTACTAAAGCACTAAATCGTGAAATAACTATCTTTGAATCACGTGTAAGTTCCGCTAAGTAGTTGAGAGATTTTGCTGAAGCGGTAAACTTTGAGTGCTTTAACTTTGCCGTTAGTCATTCATTACAGATGTGTTAACCGTGGTTTTATTTCGAGTCGGTAATTTTAGGACTAGGTTCGATTTTTGTTCTTCTTGTGTCCCAGCAGTGGGAACATTATAGATTATACTGCTGTATGTTACAATCTTTTAAGGTTCCACTGTGAAGGGGTGTGTACGTAAATGGTTAAATAAATAAATAAGTATTAGTAGATTTTTTGAGCCCAGTAGGCCACCTACTGAGCTCAAAAGATATAAAATATCGAAGAAGAGTACCGTCGACACGAAGAGTAGTTTTTTTAACCAATTTTTCTGTTCTTTTCTCAACGGGTCAACAAGTGGTTGTGTTAATTGTTGTTTTTATAATTTTGAAAAAAATAATACGAGTTCTACCCGTGGTTAGATAACCCACGTGTAGGATGGTTGGTCAGGCAGTATCCTAGATGACATTATTTTTTATGCTTATTTTCAGTCGTAACTCCTATATGAAATTAATTTAAATTCGACTTCCATCTGCTCGGTACCGGGGCTAGCCTGAAGCGAGTCGTAAATTCCTTGAAAACGAAATGCTATTGACGCGTCTTATTTATTAATATCAGCTGCTGTATTGTGTCGAAATTCAAAACATTGCAATTTAGAATCTTGGCGAGCAATTTACGAAGCTATTCGATGAAACATCTGAAGAATTTAATAACTCTTTCGGCTAACATTCTGAAACAACTTTATGCGTAGCTTTTTTAATCATAGCTCATTACATTGGTATTTTGGTAAACTTCACAAGTTATTGGACGTTACGGAGCAAAATATTAAATATTTGTAATAAGGCTTCTTTTTTATATATAACATGTTAGATTTTAGGAAGTGTTTTCGAAATTGAGCTGGACGTAATTTGTGCGTAGAATCGAAATAAAACTGCGAAAATTTACTTTCATATATTAAAAAAAATATTTATAGGTATATCTTCTTTCTTCAGACAATAATTTTAACCTAAATATGTAGGACCACCACTGGGCCTGCGTGGTGGATTATGGCCCATTCCTTGTCACAGAGAGGAGGCCTGTGTCCCAGCTGTGGGAACATTATAGGCTGATTATACTATGTACGACCTACGCATAGAATGTAGGTGTTACATGATTCACACCTTTTACTCAAGTCGAGTGCTCTTTGCAAAATTAAACAAATCCAGAGGAGGATCAGACGAAGTCCTTGCACCGAGATTGAGTGCAATCTGCCACAAAGCATGTATGACGGGGACTGAAGTTATAACTACGTAAAGTACCTTAAGCTTAGGGTACGACGGTGGAAATATGCTCACTTTGTGAAAGTGCATGCTCGCTTGCTTTTTTTTTTTTTCAAAGAGTACATTTTGAATGTCCTGGAGAAAAGTAGAAGCAGATATTGATGTATTGTTGTTGCACATGAAGATACTATTTTACCTCAAAATGTTCACATTTTAAAGCAATTTGAAAGAACGTCTTAATTGACTCCCAGGAAGACTTTATTAAATAAATAAATATCATGATATTAAACGAACATGGATGAAATGCGTGCGAGGTCCCAAAAATGTGTTATGTCATGCACCGGTCCGCATAAAGAATGAAGAAAAGAGAGATTGGGTAGGTTTGAATGAGTAGGTCAGAATAATAATGAGGGTGAACACATTAATAAACGAGAAATAGGGGTGAGCACCACCTTAAGGTAACGTGTGTAGTTATAGAAATAACAGGTGGGTATGAACAAACATGATTTTAAATATGTATCTACTTAGATATTTTTTATCATAATGGTGCGAGTTATACAAAAAACGTATAGCCTGTCACTGGGGTTCTCTTACAGAAACTAAAAATATCCGTAATTATAGAAGAAAAATTGAACAACGCAATAGGAAAGAAAAATTGCGTGCAATTGAATACTTTATTGTTGATTCACAATCTACACCCTTAGATCATTTCTATATTAGCATTATTCATGAGGCCCAATCAAAAAAATAAAAAAGAGCGAAGCAATTTTCAGTGTGCTCCAAGCTTAAATTTTGCGTTAGTCTTGTAGATTCTAATCTCGTACGAAGAACTGATTACCTACCTATTTTATTTTCTACCCAAACGAGTACACGGTGAATAAACTTTCAGACTAAAATATCATGAAAAGTAACTTATAAATTAGATGTTGACTCAGAATATTCCAGAAGAAACTTTACCGCGTTGAGCTTTAAATTAAAAAGTTTGTTTTTTGTTATTTTAATTATTCAATAGTCTTGAATGTTGATTTGGATAAGTAGATACTTACCCGGGTATTAACCTTTTATTAATGTTGTTCCCTAATATTTTCAGCAAGTTGTACGAAATGTACAATGTTTCTGAGGAATTTGTAATTACTCTAATAAAATTGTTCAATGCTTTATTTTGTTATCATTTTAGAACCGTTTTCTCATCTCGTGCCTCAAAACCATTATTATTCGTGGAATAAATTTGCGAATTGTAACCCCAAAAACAAAAGAAGATCCCTCGTACCTGAAAGTTAACAAGCTCATCATTAGCAATGAGATTGTTGATCTGCGGCTGGCCAGCGTTTGTGGGAAACCTGAAGAACTCTTCCAGAACCTTCCTGGTCTTTGAGAACTCGTAAAGGTAGTCGAATACTGCCTACCCTAAGCATACAAAGCTATAGTCATCATCATTCAGTTTCACTAGGTACTTACAACCAAAAAATGTCATAAAAATGCAAAGGAAACCATTTCACTAAAAGTTATGCAACAGAAAAGGTCATTGGAAACATAAAAAAACACAAAACTCTACCGCCTCTTCCCTGCAATATTACTTCAGCGGGAAATTTTCAAATGGCCAAAGTTTTTAGGCGGGCTCCTAAACTAATTGTGTGCGAAACCACAAAAATGATTGCCGTGTCCTTAATGAGTATTTCACGTGGTTTGGGAAGCTTTCGAATTAAATTGTAATGAGCGATAATGTATGGCACGGAAATGTTTCAGTTTGCTATTATCATTATGTGGTAGGTGGGGTTTCAGTGTAAGCGAGTGTGTGATGGAAACATGTTAATTAATAGGAAATTGCAAGTGATTCATAGATTTATAAAAAAATAGATGACGCTATAATGTGTGTGTGTATCGAAGTAGAGCCTATATTTGTTAAAGCACACTACGCAGTGCACTTGTTCAACCCTTCATATGCCGTACGAACGTGGATCCACACGAGGCACAATGACTTTTTATTTGTTTCTGTAATTACGGCATTCAACCAGTTACATCTTGTCTCATGTCACATAGTCGTATAAGCTGTACTTAGTCTACGCAAAATCTTAAAGATTTGTGTGTTTTGCCGCCGTCATAGTAGGTACATAGGTAAATGATGGGTTAAATTAAAAATGTTACGTATATATTTAATATAACCCATCAACATATTAATCGCATTGAGCTACCCGCTAACAGTGTGTCTGCAAGTCAAGAAAATACTTTCAAAACTTTCTTGTATTCATAAAGACAGTTAACGAAAACGCAACTTTAACAACTCGGGTTAATTTAGACATTTTTATTTCAATTCAAACAAAGTTCACTATAGCTGCAATCCTTTTTTTACATATTTCAACACCCATACGACTAACATCGCAACACGAACATGTGCCATCTTGTTCCGTTGAATTTAATACGGAACAAGACGGCACGTGTCTAGGAATACAAATTACATGTGTTTGCAGACATATTTTGTGTCGCCTTGCGGACATGTCATGCGTAAATCAATTTTTGTATGAGATGTGATTTTATTATGGGTATGTTTTGTGGGTTTACGGTACAGGTGTGTTAACGTAGAATAAATTGTTTCCTCTCATAGAATAATTTGTTAAATCTCAAGTTGGACGTATTATAATAGTTTGATATAATACTTATGTTTTTTTTATCGAATCATGTTTCTCTGGGCGGAGAAAGTGTCCGATGCAAGTATTTCTTTCAATAAATGAAAGAAAAACTTGCATCAGAAATACATTATCTACATTGTACAGAGTATTTTCAGTGAAAAGGAACCAGCTACGTCAGCGCGTAGCCGGGCTACGTGAGCGTAGCACGCCTACGCAGCAGTCGTAGCTCCGACACGGACGTCAGCTGCATCTAGCTACATTCTAACTCAATACCAGCATCTTATTGGAAAATGTTGTATTTAAATATATCTTCCTATGGTAGTCGCACGTCGTCTAACTTTAAAAATGTCAGCCCTTGTACAATCGTGGCTGTCCTAGAAGGTGATCGTAAAGTATTGCTGAAAGATGGTGTCAATAAATAATAATTTCATCGAAGATTAGTAATCAGACAACCAAGCGAATTATTATTTATTTATAACCATTTATGTACACACACATAAACAGACAAGAAAAAACAGAACAGAAAAATAGGTACAGAGTTGATACTTATTTCATAAGAAATCTCTTCCAGCATACCTGCGATAGGAGAATAAATACAGAGATGTAGACAGCGTGAAAGAGTAAAGGAGACAAAAAAATACACAGAGACTGGTGTTTATTGTAGCGGTTGGTCGCAACCTCGCAGCCGCATTTTCTGCAGATGCTGATGAACTGATTTACCAGTACCTATACTCAATTACTCATATAATATTAATATTGCTCCAGTAGCCGCACCTCATCGTACCTACTATAAAAAGGTTACGACTTCTATTCACACATAGATGTTCTAAAGGCGGCTAAAGTATTGCAGGAAGATGATGGGAAATAAATAATAACTTATACGAAAATGACTACTAAGCGAATTGTTACAGAGAATGGTGTTCATTGTAGCGGGTGATCGCAGTCTCGCAGCCCCATGATCTGTAGACACTTATGAACTGATTTTCCAGAAGTATTTCTACTTAATTACTCGATACAGTATTTTAATTCTTTTTTGCAGTAAAGTTAATTACATAAGTTGCTCCGATACAAATTACTATTCCCATTCACACGTACAAAAAAACTAGTAACTACTCAAAACTCGATGCACGAGTTAATAAAACGCAGAGATACTCGTCCGATACTATTGATAAAGTCAGCGCTGCACACTTTTTGATCGCTCCACCATTCGAAAGGCCTGTAATTTGGCCGACTCGGTTTATTTTCCCTTAATATCGGATCTCAATCCCGTCTGATTGCAGCCTAGCAGTTTTTTAAACGTTTCAAAAGGCGAGTTGAATAATTTTCACTGGGAGATGAAGCAGTAATTCAGTCTTTTCGATATGAAATGTTCAATTTCTTTTATACAGGGTGGCGAAAACAGCAGTGGAGGGAAGCTGTCTGAAATATTGGCGATATCAATGTTTACGGTAAGGAAAGGTGAAAGGGGAGGTGTTTTAAATAGATTTTCATAACTTGTTTGCCGCAGACGGGAATCGAATCGACAAGAATGACAAAAACTGCATAGAGTACCTAGGTATTATAAGGGCAGCCACCCGTAATGTTCATAATAAGGAAACAATGAATATTAGAAAAAAAAAAAAACTAATATGCCTAGCCTTTTCCCAACTATGTTGGGGTCGGTTTCCAGGCTTACCGGATGCAACTGAATACCAGTATTTTACATGGAGCGACTGCTTACCTGACCTCCACAACCCAGTTACTGGGTAACACGATACCCCTTGGTATGACTGGTTGTCAGAGTTTCGGGCTTCTGATGAAGCAAACTGGCAAGATCCAAGATTGACAGCTGGGACCAACGGTTTAACGTGCTTTCCGAGGCACGGAGGGGTCTCGGTATGTAAAGATGGTCACCCATCCACAGTTTGACCGTGGCAAGCGTAGCTTAACCTGATCGATCGATCCGTACGGCTGTTATTACTTAGCCATGAGCTTCCTTAAAAAAAAACATGGCGTAATAATATTTAGGGTAGAATACTTACATACTTATCGTGTCTGACCGTCATTTTCCCACCCTGTATAGCCTTTTAAGTGAATGCGAAGATTCGTGGATATATTTTATGTTTTCAGCGTCGAATGTAAATTGCACGCTCATTTATTGTGATTATGGTCATCTTTTTTTATTAACTAGAATGTTAGGATGAACGTGATATGTATTTTTATTATTTCACATTTTATAAATGGAGATGTTTTGGTTTAATAAATAAAATAAAATCCATTTATTTCAGGTTCTCCCGTATTAAAATCACAAGTTACGAAACACGAGAACGAGATAAATACAAATCACAATATAAAAATAAATACAATGTCATCAAATCATAAAATACAATCTCAAATAAAAATAAGCAAATCAATGTAAAATAAAAATAAAAATTTAAAATAAATCGGAAATTAATAATATAAAATACAAATAAAATAAAAGTTTAGCTAATTTTGGATAAAAATAATAACATAAATGAATGTTGAATAATGAAATGAATGATGGCATGTGTCTGTGTTATCTATTTGAGTATTTTGTTAATGGTTATTACTAGCAATGTGAGTTCGACATCACTATTATTTCTGTTAATTGCCATAAATGATTTTATTATAGACTAGCTGCGCCCCGCGGTTTCACCCGCTTAAGTTTCGATCCCGTGGGAATATCGGGATAAAAAGTATCCTATATGTTAATCCTGGTTATAAACCATCTGTGTGCTAAATTTCATCCAAATCCGTTCAGTAGTTTTTGCGTGAAAGAGTAACATCCATCCATCCATACAAACGGCAACATTCGTTTAGAGTGTTTGTCTTTCTGATTTTTTTTTCTTTTTGCTCTGCTCCTAATAGTCGCAGCGTGATGTTAAATAGCCTATAACTTTCCTCAAGAATTAGTTCAAATAGGATTTTTCGAATCCGACTGGCAGTTCCAGAGATTAAGGCGTTCAAACAAACAAACTCTTTAGGTTTATTATTAGTGTATAGATTATGCTTGTAATCATGAAGTTGTTGTAATCATGATGTTGTCATGAAGACCGCCTTGTCGTACCGAATTATAGACTGGCTGCATGTTTTAGTAGACATAATAGTAAAAGAGGTGGATCTTGTATTCTGGTCCGGTCTGGTCATTTATGGAGGGAGGTACTAGAGGTTTCAGAACTTTCAATATCTAGTGTTGTAGAATGCTGTGCAATTGAACTCACACGTTATAAAGTAGCTATAGTATGCATTTATAGATTACCAAAGACAGGGAATTTAAATGTATTTTTTTAGCAAACTAGAGCAACTGTTAATACTACTAACAAGAAGGAATTATGGGAATATTATTATAGCAGGCGACATAAATATTGACGCATTGAAAAATAATAATATGACTTATAATAATATGACCGAACTAAAATATCTTTTAACAAGTTTTAACATGACATTACCAATAGAAAAACCAACCAGGATGCAAAGCCAGACCTGTATTGATAATTTTGCCCACAATTTCGAGAAAAAATGCAAAACTGAAGTGATAGGATTTGCCCTATCGGATCACACTATGCAACTGCTGAAATGTCCTCTGCGTTTGAACTGCGTACTGAAATATTGGTATAAATCACAATGGGATTTCAGCCCATAGATATTACATTTAGAACCTGCCTGGAAAAACTAACATTCTCTGAAATCTATGACAATGATGATCCAAATGATGCATTCAACTTGTTTATTGTACAATTTAAATTATTTTACGACCTGTGCTTCCCCCGTAGACTTATGAAAATACCAACAAGCCAAAAACCAAAATGGATATCGCGAGGACTTAAACTATGTAGCTTAAAAAAAGGAAATTATTATGGACGTCTAGACTTAAACCTACTCAAATAAATAAAACAAAATATTCAATATAAACAAAGATATTTTAAAAAAAATTAATCTGACTTAACGATCACAAAATAACCATAATATTAAAACTTGTGACAGTAAAAGCAAAATGACAAGGAAAATAATAAAGAACTGTAAATTAAATCAACCTAATGACTCAATAAATACTAAACAAATTGACAATAAAACGTTTAACAAACCTCAGTTAATTGCTGAACAATTCAACGACTATTTTATAGAAAAAATTAAGCCAGTACCCGGACCAGGCAAAAGATCGAGTGCGTATATAACAAATAAACAAAAATCAATGTTCATGCCTCCATGTCAACCAATACAAATATTTAACATTATAAAATGCATTAAAAACACTAGTAGCGTAGGGTATGACGAAATTTCCACTAAAATTATTAAACGTGTTGCCGACATAATCTAGGTTTAAATCATTTATTCTCATAAAAGACAAAAAACGCGACTCACATGAGAACATACAAGATACATTCAGTAAACTTATTTTAGGTAACCGTCACCAAAGTATATGTATAGTATTATAATTATATAATTATTCTATACTCATTCAGCAGTTCAACTCTCAACCATTTAAGAACATTGGAGGACTTGTAGTCAAGGCAGTTTTAAATTATGTGTTTGGATAGCCGAGATTTAAAACTGCTGAGAGAGCTAACATTTTTTATGTAAGTGGGTAGATTATTAACTAGTTGTGCTCCTTCATATGTAATATTCTTTCTAGCGTAACCTCTAAACATTTAAGTCATATTCTTAACCTATGTAACAGCCACGGTGTTTTTCCAGACCGTCTTAAGGTCTCCATAGTGAAACCTTTATTTAAAAACGGTAACAAGCAACAAATGCAAAACTATAGACCTATTGCCCTTTTGCCAGTTTTTTCCAAAATGTACGAGAAATATATTTATAATGAGCTTTACACATACTGAGAAATACAAAAGATTCTCTGCAACAAACAAAAAGGTTTTCGAAAGTACATGACAATAAACATGGCTAATTATGACTTTTTAAATAAAATTATGACCAATATTGATAATAAGACACCTGTCTGTGCTGTGTACTGTGATATGACGCAAGCTTTTGACTGCGTTGACCATACTATCTTAAGAAACAAACTTGACTCATATAGTATAAGAGGTAACGTTCTGGACTTATTAAGCAATTACCTTTCAAAAAGAAAACAATTTACCCCTATAACAAACTTAAACTTAACGACTAAAGAAGAAGTAACATACCTGTCTAAAGAACGCATAGTATACTTTGGTGTACCACAGGGCAGTGTATTGGGTCCTTTACTGTTCCTGATCTATATTAATGACCTGCCCAAAGCTATAGACTTTGCAATAACACTCTTTGCTGACGATATAATATATAATAATAGCACGGGATAAACCTGACTCATATGAAGCTGATGTTAATAACGCGGTAACTTCAATAATCTCTTGGCTTGATAATAATAATCCAAGAATTAATCTTGATAAAACACACATAATGCACTTTGGCCATAAACAACCTGGTTCGAAAATGGAGGTCCAATACCAGAAAAACAAAATTCACGATGTAGATAGTGCTAAATTTCTAGGTTTGATAATTGACAGGCAGCTCAATTGGAAGGCTCACATGTAAGCGCTATGTATGAAAATCAGTAGTTCATCCTATGCCTTGTATAAACTTGCCCCTATAGTTAACACAGATGTGCTACTTACAGCTTACCATGGTGTAGCATCTGTACTAAGATACGGAATTATATTCTGGGGTAACTCTACAAATAGACAAATCGCTTTTAAAGCGCAAAAGCGATCCATCAGACCCATTTTCAGTCTACAAATAACGGACAGTTGTGAACCATATTTAAAAAAACACAAAATTTTAACACTACCGTCTTTGTATGTTTATGAAACTGCATTATTTGTAAAGTTGAATTTATACCTGTTTCCTAACTTATCGGATACAGTTAAACGTAACAGACGGAATGATATGTTACGCGGACGTAGAGCCAAAACAGCATTAATGTGGAAGGCATATTCTGTATAGCTCCGCAAGTTTTTAACAAAATCCCAAAGCAAATCAAACAGGCAAATTTAAATGGGTCTAAAAAGGAACTTAAAGAGTTGCTATGTAAAAAGTGTTATTATAATTTAAACGACTTTTTGAATGATACTTCCTTTTGATTGACATCCTAATTTAATTGTAGTTAAATGACATCAAATCTCTTTTTGATAGTTTGAACCTAGATAATATTTTTAACTGACATGCCTCATTTTGTAACATTCATTCTTAATCATTTATTCAATTCAATATTAACCTAATATTTTTACTTTTGTACTGTAATAATTTTATTTGTATACCTGATATTTGCGCGCCCCACGTGGCAGAATGTGATGAGACCATTTATTAATTTAACCACTCTGCTCGACTAGACTTTGACATATATGACATATCAGCTGACTCGACGGGATGTTGCGAATTACGTCATGAAATTCAGGAAATTACATCAACATTCAGCATTCAAATTTATTAAGAAAAATATGTTTCCGCGCTTATTTTATACAATATATTTGTAGCAAATATCTTTAAGCTTTTTTTTAATCGCTCGTTTTATAATTCCCCTATCTTTAATTATATGTTGAGGTCGGTCAAACTTCGTTAATCTACTACGAAAGTTGTATAAAATAGGTATTACTAAACCTATCCAAAAAGTAGGAACCTTATACTCGCTGGAAATATGTACATATACAACCTATTCTCTTGTTGAAAATATGCAAAAGGAAAAATTTAAAGATATTTTCATTCTCTCCGCATTCTTACTTTTACCATTTTTCATACGTTAACTACTTATAAAACCCGAACAAATCTTGACAAAAATGACAAAAAATTGTGTTTCAACGTGACACTTCTTAGTGCTGACCACCCACCCAATTTTATTAATTCGATTAAAAAATAGCATAAAGCCTAATCGATAATCGGAATTTAAAAAAAATTCAATAAGGTGTAGAAACTGTATAAAAACTCTTTGGTATATTTTCATGATTTCATTTATTTTTGAAATGTATCATTTTAATAATTACATATACGTACGGTGTGGTCAGGTGTGTAACTTTTTATGGTTCCGTACGTCCAAATGAAAAAACGGAACCCTTACAGGATCACTCTTGTCTATCTGTGGGTGTTGTGGTCTTTTCTTATTTGCTTCGAATCTACGGGACCGATTAAATTGAAATTTGGTACACATATGAATTTCTGTGGCCCAAACACGGACGTGTAACGTAAATAAATACATTTTCAATATGAGGTCACTTTTGGGAGGCAAATTAGAAATGTGTCACATATCAAATGAAAGGGCTTGTTGTGGGGGTCTCAAATATATTTGCTTAATAACTAATAAAAAGTTATGTTTTGAAGAAAATAGATCTTTGAAGCAGCTAACCCATATTAAAAAAAAAAACGGGATTTAGTTGATTATAGATTCCAGGAAATCCTATCAGAAGTATTGTGTTCTTGTGAGTCTTATAATAACATGGTAAATGTCTCAATTTAGTTCGTACATAATTACATTTGCAGTTAGAATGTAAGGGAGAACAGTTTTTTTAACTAGAATGTTAAGTTTGTTCTTGGGATTAATTATTGGTACAACAAGGTGAATAACATATTCATCGTACGGAACCCACCCACGCGACCTCAACTGACACTGGTCCGGTTTTTTTATAGTATAAAAGTGGAATTATTTCGATATTTTTAACCCGCTTTTTAAAAGGAGGTTCATAATTCATGTTATACATACATGCATCACTGCCAAATATGCACCGAATTGATGTTTTTAGGGTCTCCGTAGTCGCAAAGGATTCCTTAAAGTTTCATCATAGTCTATGTGCCGGTCGGTCTGTTGCTCTGTCCGTCTTCTGTACAAACCTAAACTAACCGTAAAATCAAAATTGTAACCAATTTGCACAGGTCATCGTTTCTTACAGGGGGTTAACGCGGGCGTTTTCGCGGACGGGCGTTGTGGGACGAAGTAGGCACTGCTTATGTCCCAAGCTGCCGTTCTGTAGCTTGGGATTAAAAACTGTAATTTTCTGATTTCGAATGTAAATGATCTGAAAATACATTCCTTTTTAAACGACAGAGGTTAGTTTACAAATTGAAGATTGCGACTACCTACTTATAGTTTAACTTCTTCCACAGAATTTGAATTTTTTGTTGGAGGCTATTATAATTTAACCATCTTTCGCCATGGTTGTCATTTTCGTGGTTTTCGGGGGATAGTGCTGATACCGAATAAGATGAACATTCTGGATTTTAAGATGGCCGCTATCCCAAATAATATAAATAAAATATTGTAAATCGATTCTCATAGCCATTGGTTTCATGCCGATTGTAAACTCGATACCCAAAATCCGTAAAAAAAAACGGACCCCATAATTTCGTCATGTCAGTCTGTGCGTGCGTTCGGACGTCAGTGCCATTAGCCATTTTACTCGTAGACTATTAACACTATATTGAAGAAAATTTTAAATAAGGTGTATTCTTTGCAATGCAAAATGATGTGGTAAAATTACGATAAACATAATTAGGGGTGGCATTCCCCATGCATGTAACCGAGGGATGAAAAAAATCTATGCACATAAGCGTGTATTGTTGGATCTCATAATTAAAATTATAAAGATATTGAATTTGCTTTTAAAGTCAATCATTTGTGAGATATGGGATATTTTCGTTTACAATCGCAGAATTAACTTTGTTTTTTACAGTTTTTTTGAGAAATTTTATGAAATATTTACAAACTTATTTTTGCAGTCGATCAAATTAATGATGTGCATTGCACAGATGCCAACACATCAAGCTACTACAATCTGTCAAATTTCTTTAATAGATTTTCAACTTTATCGCTAAACCGTTAAGATTCAAGGTTAATTGGGAAAATTTTACAGTTTCGGGTAGCTTGGCCTGCTGGCCGTCTGGACATGCGTAAATATTCATCCCAAGTACGGGACCTTTCATTGTGCGTGGTCCGACATACACTTGGCCAGTTTTTTTTTTATTTCGTTGGGAAACTACCACAAAAAAAAAACAATTCCTATTACCCAAGTAAACGAATATATATAAAAACTACCAAGCTCCTACAACTAACAAAATTGAATTAAACGTAAAGTGTTTGCGGAATACCCAATTTATAGAATTAATTTATCGTCATTCCCAAACTTATGCTAAGCCTTAGTAAAAATTTATACTGGGCATTCTGTAGCAAACTTAACTATTAGAAAGTATCAATTAATAATTGTACAATAAATAAAAATAATTTTGAACAGCGAGCGCATTCCGAATAAAGATAAAGATGAAGATAAGATAAAGGTAAAGCTAGAAATAATAATCATTACCTTTGCAAAACAAAGTCCCCCCCGTCGCGGCTTTCTGTCTGTTTGAACGCGATAAACAAAAAAAACTACAAAACGGGGTTTCATACGATTTTCACCAATGGACGGAATGATTCATGAGGAAGGTTACGGTTGGGCACGCTACAATAGCGGCGATAAGTCCCCTCTTTGAGGAGTGGCTAGAGAGGCGCCACGGGCCCTCACCTTCCACCTGACACAGATCCTCACCGGACACGGTTGTTTCGGGAGGTTCCTGTTCAGGATAAGGCGGGAGGAAACGCCAGGGTGTCACCACTGTGTGGATCGCCCGGAGGACACGGTGGAGCATACGGCGGAGGTCTGCCCAGCTTGGACAGGGCACCGCCGTGTCCTCGTGGCGGCGATCGGCGGCGGCAATCTCTCGCGTCCGGCCCTGGTCCAGGCCATGGTACGGAGCGAGAGTGAATGGGAGGCCGTCACCTCCTTCTGCGAAGCAGTAATGCTCGCGAAGGAGGAGGCGGAGCGCGTGAGGTAGAAGCAATCTCTGCGCCCTCACGCCACTAGCCGCCGCAGGAGACGCCCTGGACGGGAGTCAACAGCCGACTCCCGGCCACCGTAGGCGCGGGCTTGCGGGTGGCGACCAATGGGCAACTCGCCGCCCGATAAGGACCAGGCCCGAGTCAACGGCGCGTTGTGTTCCACGCGCGCCTCAAAGAGATGTCAGCACGAACTGACGGGTTCCGCTGGGGCCGATGCCGCCAGGGCCGCGGGTTGTTCGAAAGAGATACCGTGGCCCCTGGCATAGGCAACTGAAGGAACACGGGTGGGTTTTAGTCAGTAAAAGTCTCGCCAACGACACGCCCTTCGGCTCAGCCCAGAGCGGGAGAGGTCATTTGATGATTTCCCACCCAAAAAAAAAAAGCGCATTCCGAATATAAATTCAAATATAGAAACAATTCGGCGCAAAATTGAATAAATGACTATGGTCATAGGTCCTCTGTTATTGACTCAGTTTCATTATAATGTCCAAAAAACGATTAAAATTACATTAGGAAAGCATAAATAATTATTATAAACAATGCTTGTTGTATTTAATGCTTAAAATAATTTTATTCCAATTTTTCAGAATCGATTTGTGACATTCGACATATTTATTACTGGGGTCAATCGAAATTTAAAAAAATCGTTTGGCATAATCGCTTTCGCACATCTAATGATGTGCGAAAGCGATTATGCCAAACGATTTTTTTCGTCACTTGCTTGCGACACTTTTGCAAGCAAGTGGCGTCACGACCCCCACTCCCAAATTTTGACGCGCTTTATCTTTATCATTTTTTGTTTGATTGACAAAAGAAAAAATACGTGTCCATTATTATTCGATAATCTAACTGACGGACTAAATATAATCATTATTTTTTACCGGCAACTACCCTATTGCGTAACACACTGTCAATCTCAATCTGAATCATTTTGAAGGATATCGCTAATCCATTGCTTCAATCAGTATGCTGAGCCTTTCCCCAACTATGTTGGGCTTGGCTTTCAGTCTCACCCGATGCAGCTGAATACCAGTATATTACATGGAGCGACTGCCTATCTTTTTCTTTTTTTTTTTTTTTTTTGGGTGGGAAATCATCAAATGACTCCTCCCGCTCTGGGTGGAGCAGAAGGGAGTGTCAGACTTTTACTGACTAAAACCCACCCATGTTCCTTCAGTTGCCTGTGCCAGGGGCCACGGTATCTCTTTCGAACAACCCGCAGCCCCGGCGGCATCGGCCCTAGCGGACCCCTTCAGCTCGTGCTGACAGCTCTTTGAGGCGCGCGTGGAACACAACGTGCCGTCGACACGGGCCTGGTCCTTACCGGGTGGCGAGCTGCCCATAGCTCACCGCCCGCAAGCCCGCGCCTACGGTGGCCGGGAGTCGGCTGTTGACTCCCGTCCAGGGCGTCTCCTGCGGCGGCTAGGCGCGCGAGGGTGCAGCGATTGCCTCTCCGTCACGCGCTCCGCCTCCTCCTTCGCGAGCATTACTGCTTCGCAGAAGGAGGTGACGGCCTCCCATTCACTCTCGCGAGAGGTCGCCGCCGCCGATCGCCGCCACGAGGACACGGCGGGGCCCCGCCCAAGCCGGGCAGACCTCCACCGTATGCTCCACCGTGTCCTCCGGGCGATCCCCACAGTGGTGAGCGACTGCCTATCTGACGTCCAATTCTCGTAATTTAAAACGTTTAAAATCTAGTCGCTGTCTCATCTTGGCGACAAACAAATGTCAAAAATGTAGGGAACGTAGAGGTATTTTTGATAGATTGAGACTGAGATCAGACTTTGAACGTTCTTAAAATTACGAGAATTGCTCCTGTGACCTCCACAACCTAGAAGGCCAATTCTCGTAATTTAAAACGTTAAAAATGTAATCGCAGTCTCATCTCGGCGACAAACAAATGTCAAAATCTTGTCAAAATGTAGGGAAATTAGGATGTTTTTGACAGATTGAGACTGAGATCAGACTGTGAACGTTCTTAACATTACGAGAATTGCCCCTCAGTTATTGGATAATACGATACCCATTGGTAAGACTGGTCCACTATACAATAAACAATAAAATTATACATTCTTAACATCACCATCGACGAAAACATCGCACACCTTAGCACGGTATTTGCTGCCTCTGGCATCGTGTCACCTTTGCTACTCCTGCATAAATTCGTCACCCCGACGTTAACAATGACAAATAACAACGGACGTGAGTGCTGTAGGTGCAAATAGCACTGTTATGGGGGAAAGTGAAATGTGACAAAATATTGTTTTTAGTGTTCCGTACTCAAAGGATGCTACTAAGACTACGCTTTCCGTCTGCCCGTTCGTCCTTCTGTTCGTCCGCCTGTCACAGGGCTATATCATTTTAACCGTAATAGCGCAACACTTGAAATTTCACAGAGTGTGTACTACTATTGCAGCTACAACAACAAATAATGAAATAAAGTTAAAAATGAATAAGTCCCAATATAAGCCTACAGCGCACAATTACTAAAGCGGCACAATTTTAAAAACTACAATTAATTTTAAAATTAATTTTCACATCATAACTCCATCCATTCACCTTACCTCTTCCAACACGATCCGTCCGCAGTGTAACTCATCATTTGCGGACTGTTAATGTACATCATCATTCTTCCCCTTTATTACACCAGCAATGGTTTATGAACACGATACGATGTGCTCCCCGATGTATATTACACGAATTGGGGTTATTTGTGCGAGTGCTAAAAAGGGGCTTTCAGGTAAATTTTTGAATTGATATTGATAATTGTAGTGTGTTCAAAATGAAGGGTAATTTCTTATAAATATTACGGTTGATTATCTTTAATTTGAATATTTTTGTGTAGACCGGGTAGTCGTAAGGCCCTAGAGGCGTAGGCCGTAGAGGCGATCGGCAGCGGCGGCGACCTCTCGCGTCCGGCCCTGGTGCAAGCCATGGTCCGGGGCGAGAGGGAGTGGGAGGCGGTCACCTCCTTCTGCGAAGCAGTCATGCTAGCGAAGGAGGTGGCGGGATGGGCGAGGGAGAGATCCTCACGCCTCAGCCGCCGAGGGAGACGCTCCGGGCGTCGGGAGCCCCGTGACGACTCCCGGCCACCGTAGGCGCGGGCCTGCGGGCGGAGAGCAATGGGTAGCTCTCCGTCCGATCAGGACCAGGCCCGTGCCGGACGGCGCGTATGTGTTCCACGTGCGCCTCAGAGAGATGTCAGCGTAGTTGACGGGGCCCGAGAGGGCCGAAGCCTGCCGGGGTAGCGGGATCGTCCGAAAGGGTTACCGCTGCCCAGGTACATAAAGGGCTAAGGAAGGAACACGGGTGGGTTTTAGTCAGTAAGAGTCTTCTGACTCTCCCTTCTGCTCCACCCAGAGCGGGAGGAGTCATTTGATTTTGATGATTTCCCATCTTCAAAAAAAAAAAAAAAAAAAAGGCCCTTTGTACACGTCACGGTTTCTTTACGGTTTGGCGTATAAAACGCGCTGTAGAAAAAACGTGTCCCTCAACAAATTTCCATGGAGATCCATACAAAGACCTACGTGTGACTTAAGTAGTTCATGAATACTACATAAGTCACCGTGACCTAAACGCGTACGCTTCTCTGTGTTAAACTGGACTCCTTAAGTCACAGAAAAGCGTGATTTAAGTGCGGGCTTAGGACGCACAGTGGTATAAATTATTTACTTCAATGTCTTTGGAGCTATACAACACTGACGACCGTGCCTACACACGGCGAATAAACTGTAGTTTTTCACAGCAAGAAAAACGTGTGTGGCCTAAGCATGACTCAAACTCAAACTATTTATTTCAAATAAACCAATTACAGGCACTTTTGAATTGTCAAGGTCGGTCAGTCAAAAAGATGAAGCTAGTTGCCCATTCCAAAGCGTAGTAGGTACCTATGGAGAAGAACGGGCAAGAAACTCCATGGACACTCTCACTAAGGGGTTATGCCTTTTTAATTAGTTTTACAATGGGCGACTAGTATTATTTTGGTGTTCTAGCATCAACCAAAGGTTGTCTGTCTGTTAGAGATCGCCTTGTCCCATTGTATACTAATTTTAAACATGTTTTTTCCTTTTTAGTTTTTGTGGTGTAAAATAAACCGTTTAGTAAATAAATAAACTAGCTAACCAGATGGACGTTGTCCTGTGTCAAACACACCCAAAAAAATCATCAAAATCAGTCTGTTTGAGAGGAGTTTAGTAACATACATACTTACAGAAGAAGTATATAATAAAGATAAGCACAGTAAGATTGATAGATTTTAGGCTTCTAGTTGGACGTCATTGTGATAAATATAGGTAGCTCTACCTATATACACATATATAGGTAGGTACTTGAAAGTGATCAGAGAGACCCATAGAGTTTAGTTTTCAAGTTAAACGAGTACCCACTCCTTTAACTTGTTTAGTAAAGGATAGCGAGTGGTATTTTTAGTTTAGTCTAGTGGATGTGCAACAAAATCAAGGGTAATATAAACTAGTTTTAAAGCACGGCGTCGGAGCGAGCGTCCATTAAACTCTATCAAGTTGACGCTTGCTCGCAAAGGGAGGCGGGACGATTTGTCTTCCAGTAAAGTGCTGTAATAGGTATGTATCTTTAAAGCCACGTGTATAAAGATGTTGTCCATAGTGAGCAACTATCTTTATATTCTAACAAACTAAAAGATAGTTATCATCATTGGCAGCCACTGCCGAGTATAGGCCTCCTCCCTTTTGTACCATGCTTCCCTGGTCTGTGCGAGGGTCCACTCAATCAGGTCTTACCCGCGATCTAAAGAATTATAAAATACTAGTTTACTGGACAGACGTCATTCTGTTTCCTAGAACTCGAATGCAACTCCACCAACCGGGTCATCCTCAAACATACACAAAAAATTTCATCAAAATCGCTCCAGCCGTTTAGGAGGATTTCAGTGACATACACACGTACAGAAGAAATATATATATGTATAATGGTTAACCCTTCATATAGAACTCTACGCCAGAACGTAGATCCACGCGAGACACAATGGCTTTTTAGTTGTGTCTGTAATTACGGCATTCAACGGGTTAAGCAAATATCTGCAGCCGATGCACATCTGCATTACCAGACCATCGCAGGTCCTAAGCCAGACGTTAAGATGCCTCATACCAGCTTTAAGTTTCATACTTTTTTAACTAGTGAATGCTGCAAATGTGGTGAATAGCTTGCAGAGTAAGCAAACTGAAGTGGCAATGGGCTGACAATGTTTGTCAAAGGACCGACGGCCGGTGGAGCCGACGAGACCTGGAGATGAGACCGCGTATCGGCAAGCGTAGTATGGGACGCCCCCGCAGCTAGTTAGACCGGCGACCTCAAACAAAGGTGGCTGGACAGAATGGATGCGGAACACGGAGGTCAGTCAGGGTGTTATGGCGCAGCCTGGGAGAGGCCTATGTGGAACAGTGGACTGTGATAGACTGAGTTGATTGTATGCTTCTACTATTATTAATAGCTAAAGGGCTTTAATAGGGCTTTTGATTGAAATAAAAAAAAAGATAAATTCTCTACATTCCTATAAAGAAAGAGACCCAAGGTCTCACTTATCTATAACCACCTTTTGCGGCTTTGCCCGCATCTATGTGGCATATTATATTACGGGGAAAAAAATAAGCTGTCTGTGTGCCAAATTTCGTATAAATCCGTTCAGCTGTTTGTGCGTGATTGAGTAACAAAGACAAATATCCAAACATACAAACTTTAACATTTATGATATTACTAGCTGCACCCCGCGGTTCCACCCGCATAGGTTTCAATCCCGTGGGAATATCGGGATAAAAAGTATTCTATGTGTTAATCCTGGTACCTGGTAGTACCATAACCTATCTGTGTACCAAATTTCATCAAAATCCGTTCAGTAGTTTTTGCGTGAAAGAATAACAAACATCCATCCATCCATCCACACAAACTTTCACGTTTATAATATTAGTAGGATTATATTATAATATATATGTAGCAATAACAGAATGTCATAGTTGTTTTGTTAAAAACATCCACTTTTATGAAAATAACAGGTAAACTCTGTCGCAATTCATACAGCTCCAGTCCAGATTACTAAGGAAGCGAAAAAATATTTTTAGAATAATCTCAACATTTTCAGAGGAGCACCTTAATGTCTTCATTCACTAACATTTTAGTTTCTTTCATACAATTTACTGCCCCGGTATCACGGTGAAGCGGAGCAGGCGGAAAACTAAATTTAATACTTCCCTTTCAAGAAAAATACTGCAAGTGTTGGTCGAGTTATAAAAATTCTGGAATATTTTTAACTGAAATGAAACGTCGTGCTGGTGACTAGGTGTAAGTTGGTTTCTTTTGAAAAAGATTAATTTTTGTAATATCTGCTTTTGGTATTTGTCCCTGTGTTATAACAAAACGGGTATCGCTGATGACTGTGTAAATTTAATAGGCCCGGCACCTATTGCAGCGCTACCTCTGCGGCCAAATCTCACCTCTTAGGTTAAAACCTTTTTTCCAAATAATGACTGGGCTTTAATTTTTTTTTCAAATTTTTTGCCGTTGTCAGCTGCGAAGCGAAGCTCGTCATCAACGTTTTCACCTAAGAGGTGGGGTTTTAACCGCAGAGGTAACGCTGCACTATGTTAAAATTAAAGGACTTATGAACTAAAAAAATAACTCGTTTACATTTATGTATTGTTTTTTTACGAGCACAATAACTCTCAACTGCACGTTCTTAAGACTTCACAGAAAAATCTAAAAAGAAACGTTTATCGAGACGAATTAATTTTTTGTTTCAACTCGCTATTTGCACTGTTCTAGTCATAGCCCGTAGAATTGCCAAACTTAAGTGGCAGTGGGCACATTGCTCGCAGAGCTCTTCTAGTAGGTAAAAGTATTTAAACCAATATAAAACTCAAATTGGTAATAGTCGACCAGACACAGCAAAATATTGTGTAGTTAGGTCACATTGTTCATAAATAAAATCTAATCAGCGAACAAATAAAAACAATACAAACTATTTACCCTAGTTCATTAGCCCCAACTTAAAGCACAAACTGTTATTTACAGTACTTGAAATTAACAGTTCACATAACGATACTATTTCGTAGGTAACCTAGTATTCAGTGTAAACTCTGCTCCAGCAAGTTTAAATTGAATCGAAGAACTTGTTACGAGCGATATATAGCCGATCCCAATTGATCCAGGCCCGAAAGTTTGCCGAATATTCGTTGAAATCTCGTGAAAGAACTTGTATATACGGCTAAACGAAATGTTACGTCAGCTGATTGAATGTTCCCTGCAGCCTGCTATTTTTGGGTAAATTGGTGTTCCGAATAGATAATAAACTGTTGAGATAGATAGCTATAAAATATTTATTTAATGCAATAACAACACAACACACCAAAACTAGCAACAGATAAGGCACAATTTTAAAAATACATTGCAATGTTTGATGAGATAAGCCAACATAAAAAAGAAACTAAAAGTAAAGAACAACTATTATATAAGCAAACAATTCTAATGAAGAACAACAAATGTAAAGATCAACAACGATATAAGCAAAAAATTCTAATGAAGAATAGCAATTTTGCGGTGCATGTAGAGCCCTGTGGGTCAAAGTCAAATCATTTATTTCAAATTGCCACATAAAATGCATTTTTGAACGTCAAAAATATACAAGAAGATATAATTCTTTCTCGTTTCCCCTTTTATAAAGTTTGGAGAATAATGGGGAAGAAACTCCACACTTACTTTCTTAAAATGTTTAATAATATTTGGTATGAGTACATTCATTATATAATTATATTCGAAGAAGATGTACTTGTACCTACAATAAAATTACTTTACCACAATAGGTAGAAATAATTAAAAATGAAGCAATGGCACATAAATTAATTATGTGATAAAAAACAAAGTAAATACATAATTATAATTTTAATTTAATGCAATCGCTGCTCAAATGTTTTGAATTACTAATCTACCAACAAGAAAATGCTATACAAGTTCAAAACCACCTTGTAAATGAAATATTTGGGCGCGGCAGCCGTTGCCTCGACGGGGGCCCGACGCTCCATGTAATCACGGATTTGGGGGGACGGCGCGGCGCTCCCAGAGAATGTCCGAGGCTTTACTACGAATCCGAGGGTGTCCTGTAATCTCTGCTGTACTAGGATGAGCACGAACTGAAGATCCGGAACGGATTATTGTAATTGATGTTCAGTGAGCATTTTTATCGATGCATGGAATGTATGTTTAATGTAGCTTAATTAACAAAAATCATAGTAGGTAAATGATTTTATTTCTGTGAGTAGTTTTGCACAAACACTTTTACACGTCAATCATATTTTAAAAACTAGATGAGGTCTGCGTTTCCTGTCTGACTACTCTGGAAAGAAAGGCCGAAACAAACTGATAGGTCACAGTCTCTTTTAAGTCCAGATATAATCTGGGTCTGATCAGCAATGGTCAACAGATAAGCAGATTCGCAGAACCTACATATATTCTTGTTGTGATTCACATTTTCTAAGAGATGGTTTCGTCACTTGAAACATTAATGAAAGAAACAGCCAGCCATAAAAGGTGTCAGAAAAAACGGTGGTAAAAAGACTTGCAATATTCACCACATATCAAACTCGTCTCTAAATTAAGTGGCAAAAATGGCAACACTTTATAAAAGGTGTCAGGAAAAACAGTGCAAAAAAGTCATGCAATATTAACAATACATCAAACTCATCTCCAAATGAAGTGGCGAAAATGGCAACGCTTCACAGAAAAGAAGATACATAATATATACCGGATAGGTAAAAATTTTCAGCACGTTTTTTCCTCAAGATGAATTTTAAAAACAGATCTACAAATACACTTCACATTTCACTTTAACATTAATAAATCATCGAGGTTTCCAAGTAGCGGAACATTAGACTCGTAACACAAAGAATTACTTACCGCGCCGTCTCGTGGGTACCAGCGAGATGAACTCGAAATTATACATTTATATTTCCAGAACAAAGAGAGAAATTACATTCATATTTTTGATACTCGCTAAGAGAGCTGGGATTTCTTTAGGAATACTCAGTGCAGTGGATTTTATTTCTAAATGAATTTAAACTTTTATAGTAGTTGCTATCTTCGAATATAAAATGTGAAAATAAAAAGCAATTTTTCTACCAACGTCTATTTAACAGGATCAATAAGGCCTAAAGACATTTGACACACGGTTTTATGAAATAACTAGCAGCGCCTCGCGGTTTCACCCGCGTAAGTTTCGATCCCGTGGGAATATCGGGAGAAAATCCTATGTGTTAATACTGGTTATAAACTATCTCTGTGCCAAATTTCATCCAAATCCGTTCAGTAGTTTTGGCGTGAAAGAGTAACAAACATCCATCCATCTATCCATCCCATCCATACAAACTTTCGCGTTTATAATATTAGTAGGATAGTAGGTGTTGGCAACACCAACAAAGGTTATTATTTTTTATATACTTGCAACATTGTATTTGTATATGTCGAGTTGTCAATCAAGATTTGTAAAAGTAACGCACGCGAGTTGTTTGTCCTACAATCTGAAATTATATTATTTTGAGAAATTGAGAGTTTGCTTTGCAGTCACCACACACCACACCATCGACGCCAACAAAAACCAGAAACAATATACAGTCCACTCAATAAGATCCTAACATTAGGAGAATGAGTGATTGATTAGTCCCTAAGGGTCCTTACCCTTAGGGACTAATCACACTCAATCAACGATTTTGTATAGAATGCGTACGCACCCGTTCAGCTTTTCGGCCGCGTACGCATTTCATACAAAATATTTGTTTTCTATGGCCAAAAGTTGAACAGAGCTGATAAGTGTGGTTAGTCCCATACTCGTAAGTCTTTGAAGTTGACCAATTTAGTACCAACACGGGAGCCAGGAGTCACGCGAAAAGCAAAGTCACGTGAGCAAAGCCACGGGAAAGGCTAGTTTACTAATTTGGACCGAAATGGCTAAGACTTTAAAGCAGTATCTATTAAAAAAAACTCTTTTTTCGCTACTGTAAGACTGAGTATGTAGATAGGTAGAGGTACCGTAAAACGGGGTGAATCGGGATGCATGGGTGAATCGGGCCGAAAATTTAAAATGGATTTCAACGTTGAAATAATATAGTTTGTTGCCAGAAAAGACTGTAATGTGTTTACTGTTTCTTAATTAAAGATTAAGTGTCCTTGTTTGCAGCAAACTATATTATTTTAAAGTACAAATCCATTTTAAAGTTTCGGCCCGATTTACCCCTGCATTCCTATTCACCCCGTTTTACCGTTACCTACTTTTCAGTCTGATCGTGTAGTAAACTAATTTCATTTAACATAAAAAATAACAACACATTTTTATTTCCCAAAGGCTTAGGCAGAGCTGTATCTATAAAAATAAAAAAATTGTTTTAATACTTGTTGATGAATAATTGTTTGCTGCACCGGACGACGTCATTACGTCGGCGCCGGCTGTCGCTGAAAACCAGCGCTGGCGCGCTGTCTTGCATAGGGTCGCAGCATAATGCTGAGCGATAGCCGTTTTGCGTGGATGTGACGCATGTCAACCATTTCTTATTGGTTTTTTCTTTATTTGTTTTTATGTACTGTGAGTGAATTCACACGGGCCGCATTTTGTAAAATTACTCTAGGTTAATATGTAATAATATATAATTGTAAGTCTAATTGTAAGCTATTATAACTATAACTACACTATTGTATTAGGTAAGCCTGTGATGATAGTGTATGGGTTTTAAAATAAATGAATAAATAAATTCAAAAATAAATAAATGTCCTTTTTTGCGTCATGTTTACCGCAAATAAACGTATTTTCTTTCTTTCTTTTTTTCTTTCTTTTATAATACACCCACATTTAGCCAGTTATGTTTAAGTCCCATGTAACAGGGGGCCAGCCTATTGCGATCAACTGGGCACAAATTCCGTCTCTGGATTGCTACTGAGAAATTCCAGATGGAAAACCTCTATAACAATGCCCGACCCTGGAATCGCGCCCACGACCTTATGCTCAGTAGAACTTGCGACGACTAGACCAACGAAGCAGTCTTTTAATTTAATTTGAATTGCCGAAAAACACAGTTTGCGCAAGGAATACCTGTCTTGCTCTTACAGTACAGTGTACAGTCACGAGCAAAAGTATGTATACACTCGACTTTATTCAAACGCGATTTACTCCTTTATTTTTTAATGAAATTTTATGTTGTTACGAACATAGCATTTTCGAACCCATAGGTTTATGTAATGTGTCGAATTTCAACGTTGCATTCGATATTTCACGAAAAAATCGCAATTGAAAGTTGCCAAGTGTTGACATATTGGTGCTCGTGACTGTACAGGGAATAAAAATTTAACAAGTTTGTTTTATTAATCTAGTTAATTAATTATCTCTTAGAAGTATTAATAAGGAAAATTAATCTATGTAAAAGTCCCTTGAACCTGTGTTATGAATTTCATCACGTGCAAGATATATATCGGATGTCTAGGTTTCATTTTTTTCGTTGAGAAGTTCACGTGGACTTGATTTGGGAGGTTACATTTTTTTTGCCACTGCTGGACATAGGCCTCTCCTGTTGCACGCCATTCAACTCGATTTTCGGCAACTCTCATCCAGCAGCTACCAGCTATCCTGTTTATAAATGGTTAAATAAATAAATAAACTAAATATATATATATCACCTACCGTAAAACTTAGGTGACAAATTATGGTTTGTATCGTTTTCATTTCGCTTCATTTATCTCTCACGAACGATACTAAACATAATTTGTGAAATTATTGTTGGAAAACACATGTTTAATATTCGCCATAATATCGTCAACAACGTTCCTATTCAATACACATAACAGAGCCACCGCAAATTAGTGCAGGCCTGCCCAATCGTGACAAATGAGCCGCCATCTCATATTCCTAACCGCGGCCATCGCATCTGATAATGTACGAGCTAAAAAGAGCTATTAGCTTAATAGGTTACTGGTACAAAAGGGATTTTAATACGTTGGAAATCGAGTAGGAGGTTTTTTGATTTTTTTTAAAAACGTTGCCCCACACTAGGAATTTCTCCTGTGTCGTGGGTGCGTTTACAAACATTTAAACTCACATACACAAACAGCTAGACCCGGAACAACTACTTGTAGACCATACAAATATTGGTTCCGTGCGGGAATTGAACCCGCGGCACAAAAAAGCATGTTAAACCGTTGGTCCCGGTTGTCATTCGTGGATCTTTGACAGTCGGTACAGGTCGACAAAAGCCCGAAAGTCACAACCATGTCACAACCAGTCTTACCAGTCTTAGAGGTTAGACAGTCAGTTGCTCTATGTAAAATACTGGTATTCAGCTGCATCCGGTTAGACTGTAAGCTGACCCCAACATAGTTGGGAAAAGGCTAGGCAGATGATGTGCTTTATGCCATCTTATAATACCTATCTTCGCCATGCAAGATTTCAGGATTTTTCAGTTAACTGTATACGCTATGCAACTACGCACAAATGCACAATACGTTGGAAATGCGACAAATGACGACACGGTTGGCGCAGTGGCTGAGCGATCGACTGCTACGCTGCGTGTCGCGGATTGGATTCCCGCACGAAACAAATATTTGTGTTGCCTAAAGATAGTTGTTCCGGGTCTGGCTGTTTGTGTGTGTGAGTTTAAATGTTTGTAACCGCACCCACCATACAGGAGTTCCTAGTGTAGGGCAACGTTTTAAAAAACAAACAAACAATTTATCTACAAACAATAGTTCATTGATTTGTATCCCCTCTGGATAAGTTCCAGAAAAAACCAGAAACTTAAAAAGGGCCCAATTATTTAAAAACTACCCGCTAGCGGTGAAACTTAAAAGAATTAAATTAAATATTAATTATTAGTAGGCCCAATTATTTAAAACTTAAAAACTTAAAATTATTAGTAGGCCCAATTATTTAAAAACTACCCGCTAGCGGTGAAACTTAAAAGAATTAAATTAAATATTAATAGTAGGCCCAATTATTTAAAACTTAAAAACTTAAAATTATTAGTAGGGCCAATTATTTAAAAACTACCCGCTAGCGGTGAAACTTAAAAGAATTAAATTAAATATTAATTATTAGTAGGCCCAATTATTTAAAACTTAAAACTTCCCGCGATTTCGTTCGCGTGGAAGTCGTAAAAACACCAGAATATACTAAAATAACAGCCAGTTTTTTTTAATATAAAACTTTCCTGTTAGTATGCGACGTTTTTAGTTTTAGTCTTAGCAGACAAAATATGAAGAGAGTCAGGACTGGTGACGCGGAAGCAAGCGAAGTACAGTTGTCCGTGTGAGAAGCAGCTCGTCCTGAGGTCGACACCCGCAGCCTTCAGTAGTAATTTCCCATTGCCTGCGAAGTTTTTTTTAATAAATTAATGAACGCCTACGTTTCTGCATACAGGGTGGCAAAGACATCGACGTGCAACCTGTTACCATGGATTCAGCACATGATTCTAAACACCCTCACGTCGATAGATTTCACCGGTTATTCAAAAAAAGTTAGCTGTTCCATAGGTACATTTTGACTGCGTAGGTTCATTTTCCTATGAAACAGCAGATTTTTTTTTGTTAACCGACAAAAAATTTCTACACTGGGGGATCTAAATTTATGTGCTTAATTCATGGTTACAGGTTGCGCGTCGATGTCCCTGCTACCTAATAGAACAACACTAATACACCATTAGAAGATTAACTAACTTTTTAGAGGATCCGTCAATATTTCTCAAAAAAAAAAAAAACCATTCACCCAATACTTAAGGGCGTCGTTCACAATATCTAGTCACTTATTCAGTGAAAATTTGCTACAACAGATTGGACAGCGTATTGGTTCGTTCAGGGAGGCTGCATTATCTCCGACGCCATCTTTGTCTTGTAAACCAAATACTTGAACACATTGCAGTTCTAATGGAATTTGTAACTGTTTCTACTGAAGTTTTAGTTAGTGTATTCTCTTTGGGTAGGTTTTGCTTAGATTTGTTGTGTAATAGCTATCTTGTAAGTAAGTGTTCAGCGGATTAATTGCGTATCACACTATCAGTAGCAATGGCTTTCATTTTGGGAGTTGAACAAAATTCATTGCGTCATTTCCGTTGCTGAGCAGATACATTTTTCGAACATATGAAGCAATGGATTAGCAATATCCTTCACAATGGTTCTGACTGTAATTGAAAGTGTGTTACACAATGAGGATCTTTCTAAGAGACATCGGCATCGGAAACAGTGGATTTCAGTTCAAGAATAGCAAAAATACTCTGCTAAAATATAAAAAATCTCTGTTTTGCTAAAATAACAGCCGCATCGGTCGATCGATCGGTTAAGCTACGCTGGCCACGGTTGACCGTCTTTACATACCGAGACACCTCCGTGCCTCGGAAAGCACGTTAAGCCGTTGGTCACGGCTGTCATTAATGGATCTTTGACAGTCGTTACGGGTCATCAGAAGCCCGAAAGTCTGACTACCAGTCTTACCAAGGTGTGTCGTATTACCCAGTAACTGGGTTGTGGAGGTCTGATAGGCAGTCGCTTCATGTAAAATACTGGTATTCAGTTGCATCCGGTAAGACTGACTCGAACAATTATCTCTGTGCAAATGTAAATAAAACCAAATAAGTAAATTTTCAAAATTACAATTCAAAACCAAAATCATTTAAAGTTAATTGTCAAGGACAACAAATTGACGAAGTTAGTGAGTAAAAATTTCTTGGACTTATCCTAGATCAACACTGTAACTGGAAATTACATACAGAGCACATCTGCAAGAAATTAAACCAGTTTGTATTTGTTCTTAAACATTTAAGACGTACCGCGAGTGAAGCAGTTGCACTTACTGCTTACCACGGGTATGTTTCCTCTTTCCTCAGGTATGAACTCCTACTCTGGGGGAACTCGACGAACGTAAATGAAGCTTTTCTAGTACAGAAAAAATGCCTAAGAGCAATCTGCGGTATCCTGCAGACCTCTATTTAAAATTAAAACTTTTACACTAACCGGTCTTCTCATAATGCAAGCTGGTGTATTTGTAAAACAGCATTTAAATTTTTTTCATGCGACTTGCATTCGAAATATACTCGTCGAGACCCAACACGGTTAAGAATTCCGTCACATCAAAGCACATTGTGCCATATAAATAGCTTTATCACAGCAATTAAAATATTAAACAATATTCCAAAAAAAAACAAGTTAACTCCCTCTTAAATAATTTAAATCCAAACTACATAAATGACTCATTGGTAATTGTTTTTATTGTATAAAAGAATTTATTGGTAAAAAAGTAACAGATAAATATGGTTACTAATTTTCATTATAATTATTACCTACTTTTTGTAAAGACCTATTATTGTTAAGAATTCACTAAAGTTATTAGACATGTTGGAATAATGTATCCTTTTAATTTTTTACATGTAACGTGTTTAAATATTTGTATGCCAGTCCTTGGCGAAACATGTAATATCATAATTCTATTTATAAGACCTTAATGTACAGACGCCAGCACACCTAGCTACTACAATCTGTCAAATTTCTTTAAGTAATAGATTTTCAACTTTATTGCTAAAGTATTAAGGTTCAAGGTTGATGGGGAAAATTTGACAGTTCCGGGTAGCTTGACCTGCAGTGCGATTCTGTAACCATCTCACCGTGAAAACTTATATGAAGTGAGCGTGGAGTGAGCAGTCATTCCAACTAATGCTACGGATTGACACTCACTCTAAGCTCACTTCACTTAACTTTTCACGGTGAGATTTTACAGAATCGACCGGCAGCTGGCGTCTGTACCATGTTTTAAAGCAAATAAATATATATTCTATTCTATTCTAACATAGTTGGGCTACGCAGATGATGATTCAGTTTGACAATTCTTGTTACCATGGAAAACACTCGCGCAAATTATTCATAAGGCTTATATTTCAACAAGGAAGGTATTAATTTTTTATTTAAGTATTCCGAGTCTACTTCCATTCGCGTTCTTCTGTTAATGTTGTGTTTTCATTTGGAATTAAAACATGTCTTTATATTTCTTTGACAGTTTGTGACGGGAAAATTTGTTTAGTGCCGGTGGTTTTGCTCAGCCAACGCACTGTAGTTTCATTAATTAATGAATTGCTTATAGTCGCGTAGTATACTTAGGTATAGGTTTTCCTATATTTCTGAGCCTCAATTGCGTAACATACTTTCTTTTATAATCCTAAGAATTTTGAAAGAAATTCCTAATCTATTGCTTCATATGTTTGAAGAATTCGTCTGCTCGGCGACGTAAATAACGCAATGAATGTTATCGAATTGTCAAAATTAACGACATTGCAATTGTTAGTGTGTTACGAAATCACCACGCTGGTTTGGATTTTGTTAACGCATTGAAGGAAACTTAACGAGACACTACAAGTTTTATTGTTATTACGTCTGGATCGTTCAGTGTCCCGAAAAGTTTTCATAATTGGATTCCAATACCTACTCTAAAAATCCTAGTACATAGGCCACTTTCAAACTACATACCTACAAAAGTTGCAATGGTTACGATACTTGTAACTAGATTTCGATACCACAGATTAAATAAGTTTCAGAGTCAGAAACGATAATGACTTCCTCATTTTACCAGTACGTTGGATAACAGTAACTTCAATAATCTCCAACTATGAACCAAGAAATAAATCCAATACTTCGGAACTTCCGAACTTCCGATCGTCCAGATGTAGATTTCCATTACAAAAGTTAGTTAATTAAAAACGGTATTGATGGCTGCGCGATGTCGGATGCGAGCGATGTTAATTGGTGCGCGCAGTGTTTGTCAGCAGTTCTCTACTGACCAACACGAATTGCTGCCAAGTTCCGAGTCTTGAGTGCGAAGATTTAAAGCAACTGGATGTATTATTTATTTACTTATTTTATTTATATAAACTTCATTGTACCCAGAAAATACTTAGCAAATAAATACGTTTATTAATACAAAACATACAATGGGCGGCCTTATCGCTTTCTGCAATCTCTTCCATTATTGTATTTGTGAACAAAAGTGTTAGCCACTGTAGGTGCTTGACGTCAGAAGTCCTAAGTCCGTTTACTTATAAAACCCCTTAATATCATAAGATCTTAAGGAGGAAGCGCCAGAGTAGCCCGTGAAAAGTTGCAGGTCGGTGTCAGGTTGTATGTTGAACAAAATATGATTCGCGACCTTAACAAGTACAGAATTATAATTACTAAAATACATCAATCCTATTGAATGACTCTTTCCATGGAATATCAATCAATAGGGTTATATGAACTAAGAGGGCTGTATAAAAGTTAATATTTTAACTAGCTAGTGTAGGTGCCTACCTGCTAAAGTTGCGTAGGTAGGTATCTACTTGAGTAGTCTCAGAACGATAAATCGTCGACTTGACACAAACTTGAGGTACTCAATAGGTATTAGGTAGGCTGTTACCATGCGCATTTTTTTGTAACTTATATTCTACTAGCTTTTGCCAGCGGCTTCGCCTGCATGTTGGAAATTATCCGACGGGAGCGTACTACGAGGATAAAATAGTATCCTTTGTGTTAATCCAGGTTATAAACTATGTATCTGTTTGCCAAAATTTTATCCGAGTTCGTTCAGCCATTATGCGTGATTGAGTAGGTAACAAACAATTAAATACACAAACTTGCACATTTATAATATTATATTAGTGGGAGATAAAGTCATTGAAATATTCTCAAATCACGTTCAATAGCCATAAAACGTGAATAGCTATAATATCTAGTCCAACTTTACTTCCTTGTGGGCAAACTGTTAAGTTTTGAATAATACTCGTTGGTCGGCATTTGCAGCATTCGCTGGACATCCTAGTTTCACGAATAGTAAGTACCGACGCAAGTGAATCTGTAAGAATTTACATTATAAATTCACGCCCATTCACTAATGAATACATTGTTTTTGATATTAATTGTTTAGTTTGAGGTAGAATAACCCTTGCACTTTGAAGGTATCTTCTTCTATCTTTGTAGTTAACAAAGATAACCGACAAAAAAATTCCACGCTAAGGGTCTAAAATCATGTGCTGAATTCATGATTACAGGTTGCGCGTCGATGTCCCCGCCACCCGGTATGTGCGGCAACTGGCAAGCCGGCCGATAACCGGGTTGGGAGCAAGCACTCCGCCATCGCCGTTACCGCCGCAGCCGCCACCACCACTGCCGCCGCCGCTGCCGCCTCCACCGCCGTCGCTGCCGCATCCACCGCGGCTGGGCCCTCACAGGGGGCTCGGGAGGGGGCTGATGCCAATAATGGCCACATTACGCCTCCTCCAGACGCGAATATCAACCACTGCGTTTCCGCTCAGGATCTGTTGCTCCAGAGCATGGCGCAGTGGTCGATTAACATCGCCGTGGTCGCTGAGCCGTACTTTTTCCCGCCCAGGGACGACTGGGTGGAAAACCTGAGCGGCTCAGTGACCCTTATTTCGTTGGCAGCCGCCGGTATCCCATCCCTCGAGGCTGTTAAGAGAGGACGGGGTTGCGTGGCAGCACGGTTGGGGGAGGTAGTCGTGGTAGGGGTATACTTCTCCCCGAACCGAACTCTCGCCGAGTTAACTCCCTTGCGGAGCTGAGAGTCGTCGTCGTCGGGTTCCGTTCCCTCCCCGTGCTCGTCTTTGGGGACTTCAATGCTAAGAATGTGGTTTGGGGTTCCCGGCATACGGACACATGGGGCAGGATGGTGGAGGACTGGGCTCTGGAGACTGGCCTGGTCGTCCTAAACCGGGGTTCGGTCCCAACATGCGTGCGGATGCAGGGTGAATCAGTGGTCGACATCTCGTTCGCCAGACCCGCTCTGGCGCCGCATACCCTTAACTGGTGCGTCATGGAGGAGTTTAAAAACCATATAGGTTTATTTAATGAAATTTTATCTGCTCCTTTATCTGATGGGGCCAAAAAGTTGTATTGCTTTGCAGGTCTTTTTGTTAAATATACAGGGTGATTTTTTAAAGACCAGCCAAATTTAAGGATGTGGTACAGACCATCAAACTGAACAACTTTCTCCATGGGACAAATAGCGTAATCGAATGACGATGAATTTGCCATGTATTTCTGTACAAAAGTTCCTAATTAAATAAAAAGAGAAAAAATGGAGGAGGTGGAGACCTATTCCGACCGAAAAAAAAAACCGAAAAAAAAGGGTGGCAGGGTTACGAAGCGCAACCGGTTACCATGGATTAAGTACATGATTCTGAACCCAGTGGGATTCAGAATCATCGTTGATATTTCAACTTCGGTTATAAAAAAAATTACTGTTCCATACATATCGACCGCGTAGGTATTGCGTTTTTCTATAAAACAGCTGTTTTGATAACCAACAAAATTTCGACTCTAGGGAGACTCTAAAAAAAAGGTCTAGAATTTTGTGCAGAATTTAAGGTTACAGTTTGTGCGTCGATGGCTCTACCATCCTCTATGGCTGTAGGTAGGTATATTTGGAAAATTCCAATCAATAGTACCTACTAAAGAAAACCTTCTATTACACCAAGTCTAAAAAGGCTCGTAAAAACAAAATCTTTAAAAACTGATTCAGCATTACAACCTTCGTAACAGACAGAACGTAACTAACATATTCACTACCTTTCACCTTAACGCTCAGCTCCTTTCCCTAAAACCCCGACTGCTAAAAGGCAAAGCAGGGAGCAATAAATCCAACTACAATGGAATACAAAAAACTCCCATAGATTCCCGGTGCCGAAAATGTTGGGAAAATGCAAAACACTGAGACATTTTTAACACTCGGGCTAATCTCGCAACAGGCATTCATCATTCCTAAAATACTCCCTCTTTGTGAGCACTTCGGCACAAGTTTGAGCAAAAAAGTTAAACATGGAGATGGTTATTTTGGTAGCATTCGATATTGGTGGTATGTCGTGTACGATAACTTACGATGGAATAGGAGACGAGGCAAATCGAGAGACCAGCGGCATAATTACGTAACACACAAACACTAGGTACCAATGGCTTTCATTTCGACAGTTCAACAAAATTCATTGCGTTATTTACATTCTTGAGCAGACAATTTTTAAAAAAATATCCTTCAAAATGATTCAAATTGAGATTAATAGTGTGTGACGCAATTAGGGTGCAGGGGCCTATTAATAAAACTGACAGGTGACAGCCGACAATCTGATAATTGGACTAGTTACTTTTGTACAATTTCTTGTTTATTAAACAAGAGCAGTGCGGTTCTGTAACCATCTCACCGTAAAAACTTAGGTGAAGTGAGAGTGGAGTGAGCTGTCATTCCAACTTATGCTAAGGGATTGACACTATTGACGGGTCACTCTAAGCTCACTTCATCTAACTTTTCACGGTGAGATTTTTACAGAATCGATCGGCTAGTGTCGTGAAAATGTGACAAATATTTGCATTGTCATTTATTCAATACAATAACGCGTTCCGGGTGCTGATGGAACTGCCGCGCTACTGCAGCGCCTCCGCGATGTTCTCGGCGGCTGACACAGACGGCTTTGCGGCCATCATGCGCAAACGTTGCGCATCTACCATGCGCCGCACGTGCGACAGTCCCAACACCATCCTGCGCGCGCTGGCGGACCGGTGGGACTCTCCGATGCTGGCTCGCTGGATACGGCTGCACGCAGTCGTTAAGTGATTTGCCAC
Organism: Apamea epomidion; assembly: GCA_947507525.1. Lineage (NCBI taxonomy): Eukaryota > Metazoa > Arthropoda > Insecta > Lepidoptera > Noctuidae > Apamea > Apamea epomidion. Next base: position 14,275,086 of record OX382237.1, read on the forward strand.
TATCATCGGGAAGTCCACCCGGACCTGCCTCTAGTGTTTGGTTATAAAACAATCAAATCGTTATTGTATGTCATTAAATTAAACTATTATAAAAATAAAAAAAACCTTATTTTATTACTAACATTAGTTTGTAAGCTCGCAATTTTACTAACAAATATTGATGTAATCTTAGGATGAATCTTAAATATATGATTTTTTATTATTATTTATATTAAATAAGACCCAGGCGTCTCATAATCAGTCTTTATTGTTCCCACTGCTGGGACACTGGTCTCCTCTCGGTGAGAGGGAGTGGGTCGGAATCCACCACGCGGGCCCAGTGCGGGTTGGTAGATGTCACATATCTTCGATTTTTTGTTTCTAGGGCATGCCGGTTGACCCGACGGCTTGCCGGGTAAAGCCTGGGTCCTGGCCTCGAGGGCTCTCGGGCCTCGACTGGAGGCGCTCTTAAGCGCATGCATGGAGAGAGGCTAGTTTCCACTCCGTTGGAAGACGGGGAAGCTGGTCCTCATTCAGAAGCCAGGGCGCCCTGCGGACTCTCCGTCCGCATACCGGCTAGTGCTGCTCGACGAGGTCGGCAAGCTCTTTGAGAGAGTGATTGCGGGCCGCCTCGTCGGGCACCTGGTGAGGACGGGGCCGGATCTTGCGGAGTGCCAGTTTGGCTTCCGCAAGGGGCGCTCGACGGTGGACGCCATCATGCGCGTGAGAGCCCTCGCGACGGGGGACGCGGTGTCCCGGGGTGGGGTGGTCGTGGCGGTGTCACTCGACATCGCCAACGCGTTCAACACCCTGCCCTGGAGCTGCATAGGGGAGGCACTCCGGTATCACCGGGTGCCGACTTACCTCCGTCGAATAGTCGGGGCGTATTTGACGGACAGAGCCGTCATCTACCCCGGTCGCGACGGGAATTGGAACTGGCGAGAGATGTCGTGCGGTGTCCCACAGGGATCGGTTCTGGGGCCGCTCCTGTGGGACATCGGTTACGACTGGGTGGCGTCAGCGTAGTTTGCTACGCTGACGACACGCTGGTCCTGGCGCAGGGGAGGTCGCATCAGGCGGCGGCCGACGCGATGACACGCGGGGTTGCGATAGTCGTGGAAAGAATCCGGCAGTTCCGGAAGCGGCTCCTGCCCAACCTGAGGGGGCGAAACGCCTCCTGCCGGAGGCTTTACGCGGGGGTCGTGCGGTCCATGGCCCTATATGGGGCCCCGGTATGGGCGCGTTCACTGCGGCTTCGAGCCGCACACTACCTGAACGCGCTCCAAAAGGTGGTAGCCGTAAGGCTGATCCGGGGGTACCGCACGATCTCGCGCGAGGCAGCAAGCCTCCTTGCCGGACTGCCACCATGGGATCTGGAGGCGATAGTCCTCGCGCGCCTGTATGACTGGCGCGCGGAGGCACTACGTCGGGGGGAAACTCTGCACCCGCGGCAAATCGCTGCGGAGCGGACGGACCTCCGGCGCGGTCTCATGGTGGAATGGAAGGCGCGACTATCGCAACCCAGCGCAGGGAACGCCACGATAGCAGCGGTAAGACCCCTCTTTGAGGAGTGGCTAGAGAGGCGTCACGGCGCTCTCACCTACCGCCTGACGCAGGTCCTCTCCGGACACGGATGTTTCGGGAGGTTCCTGCACATCATCAGGCGGGAGGAGACGCCCGGGTGTCACCACTGCGAGGATCGCCCAGAGGACACGGTGGAGCATACGGTGGAGGTCTGCCCCGCTTGGGCAGAGCACCGCCGTGTCCTCGTAGAGGCGATCGGCAGCGGCGGCGACCTCTCGCGTCCGGCCCTGGTGCAAGCCATGGTCCGGGGCGAGAGGGAGTGGGAGGCGGTCACCTCCTTCTGCGAAGCAGTCATGCTAGCGAAGGAGGTGGCGGGATGGGCGAGGGAGAGATCCTCACGCCTCAGCCGCCGAGGGAGACGCTCCGGGCGTCGGGAGCCGCGTGACGACTCCCGGCCACCGTAGGCGCGGGCCTGCGGGCGGAGAGCAATGGGTAGCTCTCCGTCCGATCAGGACCAGGCCCGTGCCGGACGGCGCGTATGTGTTCCACGTGCGCCTCAGAGAGATGTCAGCGTAGTTGACGGGGCCCGACAGGGCCGAAGCCTGCCGGGGTAGCGGGATCGTCCGAAAGGGTTACCGCTGCCCTGGTACATAAAGGGCTAAGGAAAGAACACGGGTGGGTTTTAGTCAGTAAGAGTCTGACACTCCCTTCTGCTCTACCCAGAGCGGGAGGGGTCATTTGATGATTTCCCATCCACAAAAAAAAAAAAAAAAAAAGGGCATGCCGGTTTCCTCACGATGTTTTCCTTCACCGTTTTGAGAGCAGTGGTGATGAAATAATTTACACAAAGTAAAGCGCCTGTCTGGGTTTGAACCTACGACTCGTGAGTCGCAGCCATTACCATTTGGCCACTACTGCTCTCATCCACCACGACCTATCTACTGTAAATTATTTCATAATAGAAGACCCTGAGGTATGAAACCCAGGACCAGCACCGCGTGAACCAGTTCTATGCGAAAACTAAAGTTAAACTAATGAGTCACAAACACTGATGTCATAATTATGCTTTTTTACGTACCTACTTTCTGTATTAACAAAGGACTTTTAATTCCACGAATATTATGTCTGTAAGTCTCCCCTTAAGAATTTCTCAGTATCTTGCAGGAACAAACCCAATAGCACGATATTCTAGGAATAATGTCGAACGGTTTCACGAATACGCTCGTTTTTTCCTCCGCAGTGTTACAGAATACGTCCACCGCAAAGCCTGCATACGCGGCAACTTTGTTTCGCATTTTCAGTTCAGTTTTTATTTCTACTATTTTCTTGTGTAATTCATATTGACGTGTACTGGATGCTCGTGATATGTATTTAAAGATATTCTGCTGTAAGTTTTTTACATGTGAGGTTTGAAGTTGCTTTTTAATCTTTGTTATGGATAAGTCCTTAATTCATAAAAAAGTTACTATGCCTGCTATTTATGTGGGAATAGAATCACTTTTGTGTTCACCACTCTGTTTTACATTTACGTTTTTCTCTTGGGTACATTACCAGTCGCCAGTGATGTGGATAAATGTTTCGACGCTATATTTTAGTTTTTGCATAGTTTTAGTTAAGTTATTAAGTCTTTTTGTTATTTTTTTTAATTCTGAATAAAGATAACTTCATAAAAACATCGATTTATAATCTTAGGGTCTTTGGCAATGTAATGATATTATTTATTTTCTGTAAGTAATGAAAAGAAGTATAATAGTCGTTGAAATGGTCCCGAAAGCTCATGTTCATAGAAAAGGGTGATAATCCAACTTAAACCCTACATATAATAAACAATAACATGTTATAATACAACATTTAATATGATTTTAATGTGTTGGGCGCCATCACAAATTCATCATTACATGCATGAAGATCCGGAATTCGAACAAAACGAGAATCAAATTAACAACGCCGTTGACAAAGCGTAAGAAATCAAAAATTAACACGCAATTCCCTTATTTGGTACACGAGCCCAAAGCAATTAGAGTTAAATTTAAAAAAAATCACACAAGGCGCCAGCCAGTCCAGCGTAATTTGGTTTGGTTTGTGAGACATCGTATTGGTGACAAAACAGGCACTCCAATTGCGTTACACGATATCAACCACAATCTGAACGATTTTAAAGGATATTGCTAATCCATTGCTTCATATGTTCAAACAATTTGTCTGCTCAATAACATAAATAACGCAATGAATGCTGTTGAACTGTCAAAATGAAAGTTTTTCCTACTGTTAGTGTGTGACAGTATTACCCCGCGGGATCTTCAGTAGCAATAATTTTAACGATCAGCGATAACGTAATTCTTCGGAAAATTGGACAAAACGCTAATCAAAATGAAGCATCTATATAAAACACAATAACTCGCCAAACACGTGTAGCATCAAAGTATCGAAAAAATGCGCGAAATTGTTATGAAAGAAAATAAAGAAAAATAGGTTTATTTGTCACAGAAACACGTGCATACGAAAGGTAATTAACTCTAATAATAAAGGAAGGCTTGTGGCTAAGTAACAATAGCCGCACGAGTCGATCGATTAGGTTAAGCTACGCCTGCCGCGGTTGGTCCATGGATGAACATCTTTACATACCAAGACCCCTCCGTGCCTCGGAAAGCACGTTAAGCTCTTGGTCCCGGCTGTCATTCGTGGATCTTTGACAGTCGTTACGGGTCGTCAGTAACCCGAAAGTCTGACAACCAATCTTACCAAGGGGTACCGTATTACCCAGTATCAGTGTTCAGATAGGCAGTCGCTCCATGTAATATACTGGTATTCTGCTGCATCCGGTTAGACTGCCATGGAAGCCGACCCCAACATAGTTGGGAAAAGGCTACGCAGATGATGAATAAAGAACAATAAAAACAAAATAGATCTTTGATTACGAGCACAAAATATAAACAGCTGTACCGTATCGAGAACGAACACAGTCAAAACTCCATGCAGCATTATGATTGATAGTCGCAAAATTTCCGATCGCCAATGCAATAAGTAGTGTGTCTACAGAGGCCTTTATTTCCTGGAAGGAAGTTGTTCGAAGAGTTTGCCTCTTTAATTTTCCATCCTATTGATTACACTTTTTACCAGCAAAAAGACGCTGGTACTCTTTGAAAAATATAAAAATAATGGCTTCTTCTTAATCCCCAAACACCACGTAGCCGCGACGTAGCGTCGCATCGGCTGCGTCATTTTCTGACTTCTGTTTTTGCTCAGCTCCTAAGCGTCATAGCGTGTGATGAGCGTGATGAACTTCCTCTAGAATTGAGCTATAAATTGCAAAAAGAGTTTTTCAAATCCAGACATTAGCGCCTTCAAACAAACAACCAAATAGACTCTTCAGTTTTATTATTAGTAGTATAGAATAAAAGTATTGGAATGAAGTTAGTTTTTATTTTGGTCCCCACTAATTAATTGGCCTTTTGATTGGTGTGCTTCAGTAATAGACAAGCGGAATGACTGGATATTTCGAAAAGCTATTCACGTTAGTTATATATTTGGACGTTCTTAGTTATTACTTAATGAGGAACAGTCACGAGCAGTGGATTTGTTTTATGCCATTTCTTAACGATATTGGGTTTTAGTATACTTATTAATGCTAAGAGGGATGTGTGGTGTTACACGACTGGATAGAATAAGAAATGAGTACGTAAGAGGAAGTCAGAAAGTAGCACCGGTAACTGGAAAGTTTTGTGGAAACTGGTTGTCATGATATGGGCATGTGATACGGAATATGGAAAATCTCGTGAAGTGGACGGAAGGTTTTGAGTTTGAATGTTGATAGCTATAAGAGTAGGGGAAGACCAAAGATACGATGGATGGACTGTCTGAATGATGATATGGTTAGAAAGGGAGTGACTACCGAGATGACGACTAATAGAGAAGTATGGAAGAAGAAGACATGGTGCGCCGACCACGAATAAATTGGGATAAGGGTGGGAGAATTATTATGATTAGTACACTCCTTTATTTAATTAAATACATATAAACTATATTTTTAAATATAAGAATATAAAAAATATAAAAACTTTAATAATATAAAAAAATAGTAGCCCACCGGTATCGGGAACAGGGTCCAAATTCAGTCAGGGCTCCAGAAAGAGGACTCTCCTGACAATGCGGAAGGTCCAGAAGTACCGCTTTCTGAATCAAGCCCTTGATCCAGCTGCCCAACGAGAGCCTCCTCTGGTGTTGCTATTAATCCATTGGCTGTCACGACTATCGGCACAATGATCGCTGAGTCCACATCCCACATGTCGACCACCTGGTGAACCAAAACAAGATACTTGATTTGTTTATCTTTCTCGGCTTTTACGAGGTTGTCATCATGCAGGACGGTTATGCCAACAATCATTGCGCACCGTTCTGATCGATCCACCACCACTATATCAGGCTTATTGGCAACAATAGTCCCGTCAGTGATGATGGATCGATAGATTAATAAGGCTTTAATAAGGATGGATTTTTTGTCTGTCATATAATTAATGTGTACTTAACAGTATTTTAAATTATACTTTAAGTTCTAAACACAATATTTTAATGTAAGAGTTCAACACTGAATAAATAATCCTCTTCAAATACTTCTAAACCCTTTCTAATGGGATGAACTAAGGATGAAAATCTCTCAACATTTTAACATCGTTTGTGTTATTAGTACTTATTTAATTAAGAAATAATTCTAACGGAGTGGAGGACGTTATTGATTGGTAAAGTTACTTTGAACCTTCGCTATTTGATTTTGTTATATACTTATTTATTATGCTTTTTGTATTGTTCGTTTAAGGAATTTATTTTCCAAGTTTATTTAGTCTTTAATTAAAGAGTTTTGTCATATCTATTTTCAGCGCTTTATTTATTCTGTAGTATTACCAGAGCTTTTTTAAGAATCAGCTTTTGAAATAAAATGAAATTATTTATTCTGTAAATAGGATATCGGAATCACTTTTACACGTGATATTATAAAAAAAATAAGCTAGATGAGGTCGTCGTTTCCTATCTGACTACTCTGTGAAGAAAAGCCGAAACAAACTCAGAGGTCACAGTCTCTTTTAAAGTCCAGACATAATCTTGGTCAGATCATGTGAAGATTAATTTAAGACGTAGGTATTTTATGACTCGTTATTTACTACACCTCAAGAAGGGTTACTACCCGTTCGCGCTAAGTTTGCCGCTGACCGTCAGCAAAATTAACAAATATCAAGAAAACTGAAGAATATTAAGGTGCCGTAATCATCACACCAGATGACGTTGCTTACGGTACTGAGAGGGCGACGAGCGGTGCGGTAGGCGGTTGGGGGGAGGGGTAGCGCATCCACGGACCTGCAAACTTAACGCGAATGGTATACAGGGTTTATTTTCAAACACTAGCCAAATTTAAGGGTGTGGAACAGGCCATCAAACTTAACAACTTTCTCCATGGGACCAATATCGTAATCGCGAAAAATTTATCAATAATATATAACATAGAAAACTTCAATACCTATTCGACCTAATCGTATGGGATGGCTGAATTTTTATTCGTGATTACGATGTTGGTCCCATGGAGAAAATTGTTCAGTCTGATGGTCTGTACCACACCCTTAAATTTGGCTGGTCTTTGAAAAGTAACCCTGTATACTACCTAACCGTACCGCTACTGGATATAGAAAATAAGAAGATAATCTATGAAATCATGTTAAAATCTCTTTATACTTAAAACAAGGTGATTTTCATTACAAACTCTGTTTAAATATTTATTACTTACACAATACCCGGTACGTCTGAGAGCGGTAGCTTTCATAAAATCGGACAACCTACAATGAAGGGTTCCGTAGTTGGAAAGAATTTGTCACAAAAACAAACTTCACATTGTATTTGAAAAACATGTTCTCTAAACACACGTCACGGTCAATTGTTCAACTGCAAATGTAAGTTTGTAATCGCAAAAAAGAATAATTTTGCGTGATAAAACTTCGAATTAACGATTTTTGGACTTTATCTCTACTTGGAACGGTGAAATTGTGCAAGAGGCAAGGTTTTACAGAACATGTGAAACCTTGCATCTTGCCAAATTTCATGGTTTTGATTTATAAGGGTTCCATATTTTCATTTTGAGGTATGGAACCCTAAAAACCCAACTTTCAACTCGCGCCGACCACTTATTATGACGGAAAGAAATTAATCGGCTTTGACTAAGACGTTCGCTAATTAAGATTAATTCCCTATTTCCTGCTATTGTTCATTCATCTAGTAATTAGATAAAATCGGGTAATTTACGGGACGTTTCCTCTTGAGTTTGTTGATGTTTTATCTAATTAGAGTGGTTACTTTATTGGCACGGTCGACATAAACTTGGTCTTTTGATCTTTGGTCCTGTTTGTATGTTCCTTCTATGAAACCACTAGCTTTTGCCTTCGACTTCGTCCGCGTGAATTTTTTTGTTTCCCCGACCGGTCGCATCGCATCGCCTGCTCGTGCTTTTACCTTCTTTTCGCTTAGCGTTCTTTGTAACATAATGTACATACTCACAGTTATCTTCATTCATTCCTCCAGGTCAGAACAAGCATTCTGTTACCGTTAGGCGCTGATCTGATTATTTATTACGACACGTTTCATCCACAATCAGTACACAGACACAGCTCCATCTTTAAGATGACACTACGATTATTTAGTGACATCCAAGGGTTGGTAATTACGCCCACATTGATGGATATCATTTTTCCTATAATCACTATACTTCTGATACAAAATAACTATAGATTTTATCGTATTTTATTAATAATATATTTTATTATGACAGCTTTGACAACGACGTTTAATACGTCGCCATGGCAACCTTTCTTTCAAATTCTTACCTGCCTGTATCTTTTTAGCTAATTGGACATGAATACTTATTATATTTCATTACTGGCCATCTTCGTAACTCAAATTCATATTTTCTACATGATGTTATTCTACGAGCTGACATTATAGATCCACGCAATCCAAGGATCAGTTCGGGTTTCGCCTCTAAAGCGAAAGCAACTAAAAACCTGATACTCCAGGGCTACCTATCCCGGGAATACCCAGCGTACCTCTCCACTCCGGTACCTGACGGACCCTGCCTACGCCTCCGTCCTCCGTCCTCCGTGAAGGCCTCCTGTTTCTATTGGGCCGCGCCTCATCCGAGGGCCGCCTCACCTGGCGGGCTGACAGCGTCCCCGCCGAGCCTCTCTCTCCTGCTGCCGTGCTGCGTCCTGTCCTGCTGCGTGGGCCCTCCTACGGGTGTCCTCCGTGCCGCACACGCACCAGCAGCTACCGTCACCTGCACCTGCACCTGTACCTGTACCTGCACCTGCACCTGCACCTGGATCTGCACCAGCAGCTACCCTCACCTGCACCTGCACCTGTACCTGTACCTGCACCTGCACCTGCACCTGGATCTGCATCTGTACCTGCACCAGTCGCCAGCACCTGCCTCGTGTCTACCTCCCTCATCTGGATCTCCACTACAGCCTCCTCATCCCACCTATCACGCATCGTCATCCATACACCCCACCTTCACATACTACACACCACTCTTCAGTCCATCTCCATCTTTTAATTGCTTGTAAATATACCTTTAATTGTTTTCTACCTCCCTTTCTTTAATTTCATTTTCCTTTATAAGTTTAGTTTCTTGTCGCTACACGACATCTTTCTGCCTTTTGCTTCGTCTAATCGATCTTAATCGTCTACTTTTGGAATGTTTGTGAATATGTGAGCACCATGTATCTATCACATAGTTAATTTATATGTCATGGTTTCATTTATCCATTTTAATTCTTTTACCTATTGTGGTATAGTAATTTTATTTTTAGGTGCATCGTCTTCACATATAATTATATAATTAATGTATGGAAAATATTGTAAAACATTTTAAAAGAGTAACGGTGGAGTTTCTTGCCCATTCTTCTTCATACGAAAACTACCTTTTGGAAGGGGCGACTAGAATCAATTTTATTTTAATTTTATTTTTGACGTTCAAAAGTGCCTTTTATGTGCCTATTTGAAATAAATGATTTGACTTTGACTTTGCTTAGCTCCTAAAGATCCTAGCGTGATGTTAAATTCGATGCGACTTCGTCCGCGTGAAATTATTTTATTTTAGGCCCCCGACCCACTGCGTCACATCGCATTTACCCGCGCTATTACTTCGTTTCGCTTAGCGTTCTTTTTTATTTTTGCTCCGCTCCTAACGGTTATAGTGTGATATTAAATAGCCTTCCTCAAAAATTGGGCTATCAAATGCAAAAATAATTTTCAAATCCAACTGATAGTTCCAGAGATTAGCGCGTTCAAAGAAACAAACAAACTCTTTAGCTTTATTATTAGTAGTACTAGAGTATATAGATTTGTAAGGATTTTTGATAATAGTTGTATTTTTGAGTTTTCGCTTAGAACATCGATAATAGGCTATTTTCCTAAAAAAATCTAATTAGTCCGTCAGTTAGATTATCAAAAAATATTGAACGCGTTTTTCTTTTGTCAATTAAATAAAAAATGATGTAGATATCGCCCGTTAAAGTTCCGCGTGACGTTACGTGCCTGCGACACTTTTGCAAGCAAGTGACGTTACAAGCCCCCACTCCCAAATTTTGACGCGCTTTACCTTTGTCATTTTTTGTTTGATTGACAAATGAAAAAATACGTGTCCATTATTTTTCGATAATCTAACTGACGGACTAAGTATAATTATTATTTCTTTACCCAGGCAACTACCCTATTGTGGTTGCTAAGCTTTTCTGATTTATGTTGGGGACATGGAGCTTTCGGTGGCATATCTGTAGCTGGTTTCCTAATAAATGACAATCAATGTCCTAACACAAATAAAGTATTAATTTTATTTTTGTCTCGTTTGACGCTTATTAGGTATTTTATAATTATGTTTTTTATTATGAATCATGTGGTATGCCATAAAGATTTTTATTTGTCTATACTTACTAATAATAAAGTTGAAGAGTTTGTTTGTTTTTGTTTGAACCAGCTAATCTCTGGCACTACCAGTCAGATTTGAAAAATATTTTTGCATTTTATAGCCCAATTCTTGAGAAAGGCTATTTGACATCACGCTACAACCCTTAGGAGCGGAGCAAAAATAAAAAAGAACGCTAAGCGAAACGAAGTAATAGCGCGGGTAAATGCAATGCGACGCGGTAGGTCGGGGGCTGGTTTCATTATACCTACTACAGAGAAATAAACTTATCTTGTTAAAATAATCTTTCGATAAACATTCTCCATCCATTAGTACTCCCCTGACACGAATCAAAATTTAATCCGTTAAAAGGGTTTAACTAACTAAAAACAATTATTTTTAAGCTTCACTGGCTGAAAACAAATGAAGATAATATAAAGATTATTTCATAGTTATTGAGTGCCTACCGAATAAAATAGATAGAACGTACGTACAAAAATGCTAAGTAATTTCACCAAAGTACCCACATACAGTGTGGCTGGAACATCGACGCGCAAGCCGTAACCATGAATTCAGCACATGATTCTAGAACCCCGTTTTTTTTTTTTGCGGATGGGAAATCATCAAATGACCCCTCCCGCTCTGGGTGGAGCGGAAGGGAGTGTCAGACTCTTACTGACTAAAACCCACCCGTGTTCCTTCCTTAGCCCTTTATGTTCCAGGGCAGCGGTAACCCTTTCGGACGATCCCGCTACCCCGGCAGCTTCGGCCCTATCACCTATACCTACAAAAAATAAACAGTATAAATGAAGCATTTTGATCGTCAAAAACAAACAGCAGTAGTAAGGTACGAGTAGGTAACTGAAAAGCTACAAATTAGGTAACACTGTGCGATCCTTGCTAATTGGGAAACCTGTCTGTAATAGATAATAACCTAACTAACAACATTGATAACCAGCCTCATTTCAAGCCCCTAAGGTTTAATTTGCATTGCAATTTACTCACGGTAGTAACATTTTTATTCAAACTTTTAATTAGTAGGATGAAACTGTTGTTTTATTTGCTATATTGTTTAAAGGTGACAAAGTAGGTTTGTAGAATTATCAATATTTTGATTGTAAATCATTTGTTAGTTAGCCCCCGGAATAACTAATAATAATTTATGAAATATCTACTGAAAATTTAAGCTAATTTTACCAACGTTTTCTAAACGATTTGAATGTAAATTAATGAGTTATCGTGAGGGTCTTAATCGGAGGGCAGGTCAAATAAATGCCCTGAAGTATGCAGGATCATTTATCAAACTGTTCAGGTCATTGAGCCTATTTCCGTGAAATAAAGTTCAAACGCTTGAGCTTGATTTCATTTGGAATTGGTATCTAATGTTTCATTCTGAATTGGAATGAATGTTGTTTTGTTCTCGCTTACTAGATTCTAATATTCATTTTGCTATAATGGTTATCTACTGGCATTATTTTATCTGTTAGATGCATCCGTAATGGAAAGTTTTAGGTTCTTGTCGACCTAGTAAACTGAGTTGAACGTTCTTGGTTTTTCAACTTTAATAGGTATCTATTCTTTTGATAAGCATCCATTGTGGATCTGTATCCGCTGTAAAAACAAAGTTTTGACACTGCTATTGACAATGCTCATGCTGATACAAAATAGATTTGTGAAATAAGTTATGGACTCCAAATCAAGATCAAAATGCTTTGACGAGACGGTATTAATGAAGTGCTATCATTTGAAAACTCTCGTCACCTATCCCGCAATGTTTGAAGACTAAGTGCTCATTTATGGAGACGCGGGGCGTCCCGCGTCGCGTTGTGCGGCGCGACCCGCACTAAATTCAAACATATGGTGTTGTATGAGTGCGTTTATGGAGAAGCGATTTTAGACGCGTTTGCTTGAAATGGAGCGTTTTTTGCGGCCGAGCCCGCGGCTGGCACCGCCACGTCTCAGGCGGCGTTTATCGCGGCGGCGCACGCAGCGGCAATTCTCGATGAAGCGATGCCCGCAGCGGAATCTTCTGCCAGTCATATTTGGAAATTACAGAACGCAGTCGTAGTCACCGTCACAATGGAGTACGATATTATCGATTTTTTATTGGAAGAAAATTCAACGTTAAAAAGTGAATTATTTATAAGGTAGGTTTGATTGAGTATCCCGCGTGCGCCGCACCGTTGCCTGCCGCGTGCTTTGCTACACGCTTGAGGATTCGCCGCGGGCGCAGCGGCGGCACCGCCACGCTTCCCGCCCCGCGTCTCTATGAACAACGTCTTATATTGCCATACGTTTGTGTTTACGCGTGCGAAGATAAGTGCCGCTTGACGCGCCGCCGCTCCGTAAACAGAAAATCGTACGACGCGCCGCGAGACGCCACGCCACCCGCGACGCGCGACGCCCCGCGTCTCCGTAAATGAGGCCTAGGTTCAACCCACGGTGCCAAAACGTAGACACTGACAGTCAGGCTAGTACACAAATTCAAGGTCGCTCAGCGCACTATGGAGCGAGCTATGCTCGGAGTTTCTTTGAAGGACAAAATCAGGAATGAAGTTATTCGGAAATGAACCGGAGTAACCGATGTATCTTCCAAAGTAGGCAAACTGACGTGCAAGTGGGCTGATCATATTTGTCGAATGACCGATGGCTGGTGGAGCAGATGAATCCTAGAGATCATGTATTAGCAAACGTAGTGTGGGACGCCCCCCAGCTAGATGGACTGACGACCTGCATCCAAGCTGCTGAAATTGGATGTGGAAGGTGGAGGACAGGGTCGTGTGGCGCAGTCTGGGAGTGCCTATGGCTAGCAGGGGACTGCGATAGGCTGAGTTGATTGATTTGAAATAAATGATAAATGATTTTATTTTGTAAGTAGGTTTGTACAAACACTTTTAGACCTCAATCATATTTTGAACTAGATGAGGTCGGCGTTTCCTATCTGACTAGTCTGAGAAGAAAGGCCGAAACAAACTCAGAGGTCACAGCCTCTTTTAAAGTCCAGACATCAGACAGACATCTAGTCAGACATCTTGGTCAGATCATATGAAGACCATGTAGATTGATGTCTGAGATGGTCTTTTGAAGAAAGAACCAAACAGTTTGAGAGGACCTGTCCAGTCAGTGCACGCTATGCAAAACTCTCTTGTATGTACCAACATAAAATGCAAATTAAGAAAACATTCGAGAGGTGTCGCATGTGTTGGTACACCCCCGGGGTAATTGCATAACACACTATTAGCAGAAATAGTTTTGATTTTGACAGTTCAACAACATTCATTGCATTATTTGTTGAGCAGACACATTTATCAAACATATGAAGCAATGGATTAGCAATATCCTTCAAAATGATTCAGATTATGATTGATAGTGTGTTCCTCAGGTTAGAACGAAGTTCCTTTCGCTTTTGCATACTTGGCGAACGCTACACCGAACAAAGATATTATTTTTACGTAACACGTCGAATAAGCCGTAATTTAGATCGGGCTCGAGCTGTTAGTAATCTAGGCTGTGAATTATAGTTATACCAGAAATTGTACCTTCTCGACATCCAATGTAAGAGAAGAACAAGCCTATAATGTTCCCACAGCTGGGACACGGGCCTCGTCTCTGCGAGAGGGAATGGGCTACCACGCGGGCCCAGTGCGGGTTGGTAGATGTCACGTCTTCGATTTTTTTGTTCTAGGACATGCCGGTTTCCTCACGATGTTTTCCTTCACCGTTTTGAGAGCAGTGGTGATGAATTATTTACACTATGTAAAGCGCCTGCTTGGGTTCGAAACCACGACCTATAACTCGTAAGTCAAATTTAAATTCATTTATTCACATTTAAATAGAGTAATTACAATCGATGGTTTCTCATGAAACATTATTCGGTCTTATATTCTATTTAGCCGCCTGTGGTATGGCATGTGAATTTTATTTTGTCTAATATGTACATATAGAGATAGAAAAGGAATGAGAATTTAATATTAATAATAATTTAGTCACAATGTCTCTGGAATTCGGCGTGCATGTTAATAATATAGTAAGTACCTGGTCAAATACAGTCCAATACAAATACAAAGTCAGATATTTTTGAAGTGAAAACTTCTTTAGCGGCGTTGTGCACTTTTTTGTGATGGGTAAAAAATGTTAAACTCGCGTCAGGACACGTGACCTGATCGAAAATTCGTAAGGCCTCATTTACGGAGACGCGGGGCGGCGCGTGTCGCGTGCGGGGTGGCGTCTCGCGGTGCGTCGTACGTTTTTCTGTTTACGGAGCGGCGGCGCGTCGAGCGGCACTTACCATCCCACGCGTAAACACAAACGTATGGGAATATAAGACGTTGTTTATAGAGACGTGGGGCGGGAAGCGTGGCGGTGTTCGCCGCTGCGCCCGCGGCGAATCCTCAAGCGTGTAGCAAAGCACGCGGCGGGCAACGCTGCGGCGCACGCGGGATACTCAATCAAACCGACCATATAAATAATTCACTCTGTAACATTGAATTTTCTTCCAATAAAAAATCGATCATATCGTACTCCGTTGTGACGGTGACTACGTCTGCGTTCTGTAATTTCCAAATTTCCCAATATGACTGGCAGAAGATTCCGCTGCGGGCATCGCTTCATCGAGAATTGCCGCTGCGTGCGCCGCCGCGATAAACGGCGCGTGAGACGCGGCGTGCCAGCCGCGGGCTCGGCCGCAAAAAAACGCTCCATTTCAAGCAAACGCGTCTAAAATCACTTCTCCGTAAACGCACTCATACAACGCCATATGTTTGAATTTAGTGCGGGCCGCGCCGCACAACGCGACGCGCGACGCCCCGCGTCTCCGTAAATGAGCACTAAGACGGAGTTCGCGTCAGGACACGTGACCTGATCGAAAATTCGTAACACAGAGGGAGAGTAGACCGCATTCCAAAATATAAAAATGCACAAAGTTAATATTCAAGTCTTCACTTCTGCCGGCACTCCCGGAGTGCAACCCGTTTTTTTTTAACGTTAGACAATGTCACACATTGGGACTATTACCACTGGGTCACCAGTGCTCTTCAATCCAATGCAAAATAGAGGATAAATATTGTCCCTAGCAACCGCAGGCTACATTCTATACGCCCCTGTCATTAACCATAAGAAAAGTCATTAAAATCCAAACTAGGCGAGAGCAATTTCTTCAAACAATGAGTAAAAATAGCACGGTAACAATTATAAATCAACAATAGGGGGGTACAATGGCGGCTGGGAGCGAGTCGTCAACTTTAATTATGTTTTAAAATGCATTGTTTGTGGACTAGCACTGTGTAGGTAGGGAGGCGTCATGCATATGAATGCGTTCGTAAGCGGTAATTATTGGTTTTTCCATGTACTTTGGTTCTTTCTTAAGTAAGTTATGCATAAATTTCCCCACAGGAAATAATGTGAGTTTTCATAATTTTTTATCGATTCAAAACTAGGCGTGTTATTTTTTCAGCTGCATTTTGAAACTATACAAATTTTATAGCACATAAAAAAAACTCACTTTTCAGAGAATGAATAATTCCAAGTTGTATACTTTTTCACAAAATTATAATCTACCTACCTTTCCGTGCACCCCCAAATACAGATAAAGTTTTGAAAAGAAGCCTATCCTTTTCCATATAAGACTTTTCTATGAAGCATCATAACCGGTTCCTTAGTTTTGGCTGAAAACTTACTAAGCAGACAGAAAATCTCACTAAGTAGCTATGCAGGGTAACCTAGATATTCTTTGCAAAGAATTCTCCATCTAATCGTGTCCTCTCTCGCTCCACTTTCTCGCACAATCTCGCCTGAATCTGGCAGCTCTTAAGACGTTGATTAAGCCTTAATAGCAGCCTTGAGAGGACAAAATATCGCACTGTACGCGAATACGACTTGTTTTAGAAACGGCTTTCATAAAAATGTGATTGGGACTTAAAGATTGTGCAGTTTTCAGAATTGGAAATAATTATGTAGGTGGTTTTAGTTCTAATAGTCGGTGTAATGTATTTAATTGGTAGGTTGGTATAAGCCCTACAGTGAACGCAAGCACTACGGCCTTGTAGCTGGACCCTCGAGACTAAGGTGGTGACCTTAGAGTCGAAGGTTGAGCCTACTAATAGCACTAGAATTTTCTATCTTACCTACGTTACCAACGCTAACTAAAAACGTTTACAACAGATTCAGCTCCCACACAAAATTGCCTGTAATTCCATTCCACAAAAGCGACCATTCTCCACCACTTATAAGTAACGTATCTTAACGTACACAGTAAAACACCATTTAAGTATACAGACATAAGATTAATATTTCATTAAATTAGACAATTACCTTCACTAACAAAGGCTCTGACTTTACCTTCCTTAAGGGCAGCAATTTTTGGACTAATGAGTTAATTTAGCTAAATTGCATTACCCGAGGTAACTCCTGTTTTATATGTGCTTAGGAGAGTTTATAGGGTCTTATGAGATTGCACTCATTCTCTTAAGGGGTTAATAAATTGTGTTTTTAATTTTATGGGGCTAATTAGTGGTTTGGTTAATTAATTTTTGAGTTATGATCGTGACGGTGTTTCTTAGGCTTTAGTACGGTAGTACAGGCATGGTTTCTAAGAACCCTTTAGCCAGATAACGTACACATAGTTTGAAAACGTTTGAAGAAAATAATTTGGTACGGAGTTTTTGTTTTAGGGTTTTGGACATTATGTAGTTAACTTGTGCAGTGTGTGTATAGTAGGTATATAGGGTGGCAGGGACATCGACGTGCAAACTGTAACCATGAGTTTAGCACATGATTTCGACCCCTAGCGTAGAAACTTTTTGTCGGATATAAAAAATGAATTAGCTGTTTCCTGGAAAAGTGTAATACCTACGCGGTCAAAATGTATGGAACAGGTTTTTTTTTTAATAACCGACGAATAATTTTAACTCAGTGGGGTTCAGAATCCAGGGTAACAGGTTGCGCCTCAATGTCCCTGCCACCCTATACACCTCTACCTACCCCATCAAATACGTGCGTGAATATATTTTGGCATGTTGTTAATTCTGAAATTCTTGTTTCTTGAACTGGAAAGTTTTGTCCATTTTCCGCTAAATGTACTGTAATTGAACTAAAACATGAACTTATTCTGAGGAAGGTTCCGTATGAATGCTTCTTGAAATCCTTTAATAAATAAACCACTCTAGATAATTTAATACTAAGTTCTAAAAGCTTAGTGAAATAGTTCAAAACCGAAATGAAACTTTCAATCAAAAGTATATAATTCGCCTAATATATCCTGTTGATCCCTCTACAGGCTGAGTTTTTTAACACTGATTCCTTTCATATTTTGTGGCTGTAAGAGCTTGCTTACGGTAAGCTATCTAAATTGAGGATACTTGGACTTTTGACTATAAAAATAGTGTTTTTGGAAATCCAAATGTTGTTGTTTTTTGTTGAATTTTTTTTTTTGCATACAGTACGCCAGGTGCTACGATCCTCATACATTTTTTCATAAATACGCATAATATATAGTCAGCCTTTTTTTTTTTTTTTGGGTGGGAAATCATCAAATGACTTCTCCCGCTCTGGGCTGAGCGGAAGGGCGTGTCAGACTTTTACTGACTAAAACCCACCCGTGTTCCTTCAGTTGCCTGTGCCAGGGGCCACGGTATCTCTTTCGAACAACCCACAGCCCCGGCGGCACCGCCCCTAGCGGACCCCGTCAGTTCGTGCTGACATCTCTTTAAGGCAATATATGCCTTCAATGTTTTCATTGCTCGGACGCAGGATTCCTCTCTTCAAGAGACAGCGGGTCGTAATCCACCTTGCGCGCCCAGTGTGGGTTGGTAGAAGACGTCACATGTCTTCGAATTTTTGGTTCTAGGAGATGCTGGTTTGTATATTTTGAGTTTTTAAAATATTTTTTTATATTGATTACTTATTATGAACAAAATCTGACAACCAGTCTTACCAAGGGGTATCGTATTACCCAGTCACTGGGTTGTGGAGGTCAGATAGGCAGTCGCTCCATGTAAAATACTGGTATTCAGCTGCATCCGGTTAGACTGGAAGCCGACCCCAACATAGTTGGGAAAAGGTTAGGCAGATTATGACTTATTATGAACAGCGAGATTTTTATTAATTTATTTGCATATTTTATTTATTTATTTACACACGAAACAGTTAATAGACAAAAATACATTATGAAACCTAATCAAGCTCTATTAATTTCTGATTTTGGTTATTAAAATTGAGTTAATTTAAAAAATTAAACATACTAATTTCATTAAAGCTTAAATTTGTTAAACCATAATATGTTTTTCTACCCCCAAATGTTTTCAACCCTATTTAAAAAAACTCTCCTCGCGTCATCCTAAAAATCTCTCAGTCATCTAATTTACTTAATTCAAGGAAACTTTTCTAGTTAATTTCTTGACCTTTGTGTACTTAGCAACAAGGAAAATCCTTTAGTTATTTCGTCAAAGTTTTTAAAGGCCTGATCGTTGCGCCCTTTTAATACCTTTTCTTAATGCTTTAAGTCTCAATGCGCGGAAGATTTTCGTCCCATTTAGGTTGAAACTGTTTATAGAACATCATTTATATAATGACTGAGCTGTTGCTGCTGTTGCGCTATTAAAATAAGGATATATAGGACATATATATATATTCGAAAGTAAGTTTGTTACGCTTTTACGCTAAAACAGCTGAAATTTGGCAAATGACTGGACCTTGGCCTGGCGAAGGACATTAGCTACTTTCCATCCTGGATTGCAGATGAAGTCGCGGGAAACAGATAGCATATTTTTTTCTAAAATTAAAACTTATACTCTTAACTAGCTAACTAGTTAATAATAACAGAATATCCAACGCCTCTAACAACCCAAGAAACGAATGAGTCAATTGACAAACTTGCTTTTTCTACTATACTATACTATACTATATACATATTAATAAATACATACATACTTAATAAATAAGCAACTGTTACGAGAAGATCACAACGACAAGTCATGTTCCTGTGCGAGTCTTTTAAACACACGTCACGTAACGACTGCGCACGTTTTAAGTTTTTAGTTTTAATTAAGGTTCCCTTAAATGAACTCTCTTGGGGTCCGAGTGCTCATGGTTAGTTCAATGAAATCTCCAAATGGCTGGCTGACGCTTTCCGTTAGCCTAGGACTGGGTTTTACCTTGGCCAGAGGCTAAGCATTGCCATATAACGTTGCAATGCCGCCAGTCTCTTCGGTACATTATCAGTCGACAGCGATGCGGAGGAATTTTTCGTCGCCATATTTTACTTAGTTAATAGTTTTAGTTAGGTTAGGTTATTATGTCTTTATTGTTTGTTAGTTACTTTAGTTTAAGAAGTTCATCGAGTGTACTTATATATTTGTATCCTCTTTAATAAATAATTACACTCTCCACCCTCTATTATAGCTATCTGTGGAGGCTTGTATATGGCTTGTCGTGAATTAAGTACCTCATTTGTATTCTTCATTCTATTGTATTGTTAGCTGTAAGCCACTCAAACACAATAAAATAATTACTCCTCGCCAAAACAAATAAATCTTCTAACACATTCATCATCATCTGCCTAGCCTATTCCCAACTATGTTGGGGTTGGCTTCCAGTCTAACCGGATGCAGCTGAAAATCTTCTAACACATACACATCATAAATAATTCTCCTACTAGCCTGTGCAAAAACTCCAGCTCGGTTGCACCGATATGCTTAATGCATGAACCCCTAACCCCGGCTTGACGTAACTTCAATAAACTCTGATTAAAATTTAATCAACCGTGTAACCTCGACGGCAAGCGTTTTTGCTAACAAGCGAACGATGCAATCTTTGACTTGTTCAAACATTGTTACTTGTAGCTACATAAATTATCCCCGAATATTTTTATGCGAGAATTCAAGTATTAAATGCAAATCGTTGGGTTAATCTTGCTTGAAAGGGTTTGGGATAATTCGTTTAAGGAATATAAGAAACAAAGCATACTTTGCGTATTTTTAGCCGCTTTAATTGGACTTACCTAAATTAATATTTCCATAAATCCAGACGCAGTCGAAATTGACGGCACGGTTGGAGCAGTGGTTAAGCGATTGACTGCTGCGCTGCGTGTCGCGGGTTCGATTCCCGCACGGAACAAATATTTGTATGGCCTACAAGTAGTTGTTCCGGGTCTGGCTGTTTGTGTATGTGAGTTTAAATGTTTGTAAATGCACCCACGATACAAGAGAAATTTCTAGTGTGGGGCAAAGATTTAAAAAAAAAAATTGTTTAAGATTATATTCGTAGTGATAACGGCCGCGAATTACGAGTCGTGTCGTGGGGTTGAACCCAAGCAAGCAGTTTACTTTGTGTACATTATTTCAGCACCACTGCTTTCAAAACGGTGAAGGAAAACATTGTGAGGAAAACTAGAATAAAATAAAATCGAGGACATGTGACATGTGAGGACGTGGTGGCCTTACAGAAAGAGGATTTTCGTTTGTAAATAAAAACCTTATTTTCATTGAAGATGTAGGAAAGAGCGCTTTTAATCCAAAACAAAGGTACGCGTGATTACTGAGTATGTATCGTGGCCAATCATAAAATTTATTTTATTTTTCTGGTTTTTTTTAAATATATTTCTCTGTATTTATAATTTGAAATTGTATGGATTGATTTTATCTGAAATAAATTGATTAATAACAATAAAAGCCCAAAAAATAATGCCTTACCTTTTTGCCACATTCCTCTACCCAAACGGTACCAATAAGATAACAGAGGACTCCAACATCCACGTTACGTCTTCCGTACCTCATAAATTAGCTCCAGGAAGGGTCTCGTCTCAGGTCACTACACATCCAAGGTAAAAATATATAATTTATATAGGCTGGTCCTTATATACAAAGTGGTCCTATAGGCGGTCCGAAAGAGCTTAATGATCCGTAAACGGTTCGACTGTGCGAGACGCATCGGAACGAATCGGGACGCATCGGGACGAATCGGGATAACTCGAGGGTGCTGTTATGACGGGTTGAAGATAACAGGCGTAAACTATGGAGTTCAGAAAATTTTCTTGTTAAAAGTAAACAATAAGAGTAGAGAACGTTGCAAGGGGATGCTCAAAGTATGAACATACATATTTACAAAGAAGAGTGGGCTATATGGGAATGGAATGCTTAGACGTGGAGATACGTGTCTGTTTGTGTGTGTGTTTTTTTGTTTAATGTTTGTTTTTATCTTATCCTATGCTGCACCAGTGGTCGTCATCACGTCAACGCTGGCTGTCACTGAAAACCAGCACTGGGGCTCTGTCTCGCATAGGGTCGTAGCATTATGCTGAGCGATGGCCGTTTTGCGTGGATGTGACGCATATTTTCCCCCAACTTGTTATTTTTGTGTTCTTTCTCTGTGTCATGTTTACCGCAAATACCCGTATTTTTATTTTCTTTAGTTACATAGAAGATTCTGGTGAGTATAAGAAATGTCCAATATCTCATGCTAATCATTTTGTTCGAGTTTCATATATTTTTAACTCAGTATTTTTCCTAGCCTAACTTAGCATGATCAGCCTATAATGTTCCCACTGCTGAGACACAGGCCTCCTCTTTGTGAGAATGAGTGGGCTGTAATCAACCACACGGGCCCAGTGCGGGTTGGTAGATGACACATGTCAAATTTTCGGTTCTAGGACATGCCTGTTTCCTCACGATATTTTCCTTCACCGTTTTGAGAGCAGTGGTCATTTTTTTTTTAATATATTTTTTTTTGTGAAATTATTTACTCAAAGTAAAGCGCCTGTCTGGGTTCGAACCCACGACATACAACTCGTAAGTCGGGGTCCTTACCACTGATCCATCATTGCTCAGCTGCTCAGCGTTCCTTAGATCTGGAAAAAAATTATAATCATGTTTTTATCCCATCTAAAGAGATTGTTAATATCGTCACTCAAACGATATAACAAGATCTCTAGTTAAAACCTTCGCAGATAACGTTTAGGCATTCTCAGTGTAGCCTCTTATAACATCTTTCACAAACTTGATGTTCTTTAAAACTTTTAATTAAGTTACCAGCTTAAGTAGTAGCCAGATTACATCGTCGTAAAGTCAAGTTTGGGTAATTCATGAGTTCAGACCTCCGCACTTCCTTTGAAGTAATAAAGTGTGTGTGAAATTGGTAAGGAGGTCCTGATACGACTTATGATTTTGCTCTTCTTCGTAAAGATTTCCTCTTACCGACGTTTTGTGTTAACTTTTGGATTTCTTACCTAAGTATAATCTTAATCATAGACTGGAAGAAAATACCTCAGGCATTAAGTCCGCCTTTGTAAAGTATTTTTTTACTTGTGCATAAAGTTTCAATAAATAAAATAAATATATTTCAAAATTCAGATTTTTTTATTATTCTCTGTCCACTAGGTTAACCGTTTTGACAGATCGAACTACTGAGCAATTATATATTTTTTTTGTCAAAACTGATACACGTACGGTATTATAATGTTTGTAAGAAGTCATAAATAAGATAATTCAATAAAAAGGGCAGTTTATATATTTATTTTATTACGCATTTTAAAGTTAACTTTTACGTAATCTGGAATATGTACGTTCTAAGACAGCTGTCAAAAAACTATGATTATTAAAATTATAATTATGAAAATATAATATATATAATAAATATGAATTATGAAAATATAATATAATATAATAAATATGAATTATGAAAATATAATATAATATAATAAATATGAATTATGAAAATATAATTATAAAATTATAATTATAAAATTACAATTATGATGATTATACCCTGTCCATTAGGTTAACCTAATGGTTAACCTAATGGACATGGACCTAACCTAATGAATATGATATAATAATCATAATTTGTACAAGAATAGATTGGACAGTGACCTCCAAACTAGGCATTTGCCTGTATCTTGGGGATCAGAATTGCAATTCAATTTTCATTAGTATGGAATGATCCGTTTGCGGTAACGCCGCTTATGCTGATCTGGAGTCAAATGATTTCAACGGCGACCTTTATTATTTTTGCATCGATGTCATTGTTTGTCATTATGACCTCACTTGTCTCCGCTCTGGACATAGTAATTGTTACGTAGGTATACTTTTAATGAGACGATTTAAATCCTGCAACCCGTTGATTTATGCGGTTATCAAACTGCTCCTGAAACTGCTGCGTTTTTTTAACTTTGACTGTAGACTGCACGGTGATGCAGTGTCAGTATTACCCTACGGTTTTTGTATACACATCAAGATTCTACCGAAGAGCTGATGAGCCCTTCAAGGTACCGGGAGGAATCAAACAACGATACGATTCCTTTACGTGTATATTGACTGAATGTCTTTACATATACCCGACTAAAGTAGTACAGTCTTTTCCTAAACAAAAAACCAAATAAAATATTTGACACCCCATTCTAAACCTGCTTGAATGTTCGAAAGGAACCCGCGCTAAATTATAGCCAGCCTGCACTACATAAGGTTGACTTTAGTGGAATACTTTTACAGTACCTATAATAGCAGAAACAACCAATAACAGTTAATCTTGGCTTTTTCTATTATTGTGCTTAGCTCTGCCAAAAATAACAAGGAAAACAGCAAAAGATTACACGAAAATAATCCTATTAATGTGCCCAAATCAACATTAATTGGCTAACAATTATAATGCTTGCTAACATTAATATGGCAGCGGAAACAATTTCCATGATAAGCATCTTTCCACTTGACCAACAAACCGAACTTAATACGTAGTGGTGAACACATAAAATATCGTAATATAAATAATACCGCTATGAGAAAACACGGAAGTTTACAGAAAACTAAGTGTAATTTAAGTTTAGCGTGCTCGACAAAGTTTGTGTACGGAAACGTAATTTTGAAAGTTAATTGTTGGTTTATGTTTAGGTGCATAGAGTTGGAAAAGAATCTGTTATAGTTTTTAAACTAGACTGTAATAAGGGGGCTATTCTAATCCATCAATTTACAAAATAAGTTTTAGGATAGTTGATCATTCAAGGAGAGGTCCTTGCCTAGACTAGAGATCAAATTACCATGAATCTGATTCATTTGTTATTTTGTCTTCTTAGATATTAATTTGATTTTTAACGTCTTATAGGATACTTACCATATATTAGAATATCTAGACTTTTATGGTACCTAAGCCAAATTATTTGGGTAGCGGGATCGTCCGAAAGGGTTACCGCTGCCCTGGAACATAAAGGGCTAAGGAAGGAACACGGGTGGGTTTTAGTCAGTAAGAGTCTGACACTCCCTTCCGCTCCACCCAGAGCGGGAGGGGTCATATGATGATTTCCCATTCGCAAAAAAAAAAAAAAAACATATTTTTGAAACTTTTTAGTAGCTTTTTATAAGAAGGATATTTTAAAACTTAACCGTCGTCTTTTCTATTTGTATCAATCTTAATATTTATTACTGACGGAGTCTTTGCGTAACATACCAACAGTAGCAATGGCTTTCATTTTGACAGATCAACAACATTCATTGCGTTATTTACAGAACAGACAAATTTTTCGAACATATGAAGTAATGGCAACATATCAATCTTCAAAATGATTGAGATTGATAGTTTGTTACGCAATTAGTGTGCTGGTCATGAAAACTTATATAACATTAAACTCAATACTATAATGCCGTCTGATAACAAACATATTAAGTACCTACATTGTAGGTATAACGTGGCAATGCCGCCAGTCTCTTCGGTACATTATCAGTCGACAGCGATGCGGAGGAATTATTCGTTGCCATATTTTTATTTAAAAAAATATATATATTAGTTACATGTAGTTAATTAATAGTTTTAGCTAGGTTAGGTTATTATATTTTAATTGTTTGTTAGTTAATTAAGTTTAAGAAGTTCATCGAGTGTACTTATATATTTTTATCCTCTTTAACAAATAATTACAATCTCCACCCTCTATTATTGCTATCTGTGGAGGCTTGTAAATGGCTTGTCGTGAATTAAGTACCTCATTTGTATTCTTCATTCTTTTGTATTGTTAGCTGTAAGCCACTCAAACACAATAAAATAATTAATCTTCGCCAATTTTGTAGGTACTTAAGTTGTACTTGTAAAGGTGAGCAATATACTTATATTGCAATACACCCATAAGGCCACGCGTCGCTGTCCGGTATCTAATTCAAACTTTATCAAACTCGTCGCTATGTTAATAAACAAAGTCGAGCAACTGTTGCAGTGGACTCAGGGTTGCCAGCTTCAACTTCTAGATGTGCTTCAGAAATAGCTCTTCCAGGAAACGAAACTGGTCCTGTTTTGGTCTGCAAGAGTTCGATGTGGAATCGTATTTCCTGGAAGGTGTGTTAACGTCTTAGTTATAATAATGGTGCTGCTTGAAAAAAGTTTAATAAGTAGAAACTTCTGGAAATTATATTTAAATTCGTAAAATTAAAATTCAACATTCAAATATTTTATTTCAGATAAAAAATCCATATAATGTTAGTAGTAGTATAACTTAGCCTAATGTTAGTATTAATTTAAATTAATAATAATAAATAACTAATGAACCACAGAACTGTTCGTTCAATGGCACACCAGTTTATTTGGATAAGTGTGTCTGGACTTTTACCCAGCTTCGTAAGAGGGGAGAGTCCCTGCACCGGTCTGAAAATATGTACATTCAGGATGCCATTGGAGGAGGAAACATGGTAAATCTTTTTTTTTTATTCCTTACAAAACCGTCTGGGTAGATAGCATGTTGTCACTTGTCAGTCAAAGGCTGTTACTCTCCTGGAACTGAACTAACATAAAAGAGACACGAAATGGCGTAAAACCCAAAAGGACCAAAAAATACGCCCAATGGTACTTGGGTATAGCATAAACAGCCTATAATGTTTCCACTACTGGGACACAGGCGTCCACACGGTGAGAGTGAGTGGCCCGTAATCCACCACGTGGGCCCAGTGCGGGTTGGCACATGTCACATGTCTTCGAATTTTTGGTCCTAGGACATGCCGGTTTCCTTACGGTATCCATAAGTATATGTAGTTATCCAAAACAAGAAATCTTTACAATTAACTTGACAAGATAATCCTTTGTTCTAAATATAAAACTTGATCAAGAAAAAATCTCTATCAAACTTAATTAACGAAACAAAACAAATCATTGTTTAAATATGCAGGGTGGTAGGTAGGTATGTTGACATTTCAGATAAAAATACGAAAATCAAATTTAGAAACCGTCTTATGCAAAGAATTTAATATACAATTGTTTATTTTACCGCCATCTCGTCGTTTCATCTGAAAACCCTGACCACAAACGCAGTAACAAACGAGGAGTCCAGTTCGTTATCTATACAACAAGTTGTCTCTCGTTTCCTATTTCAAGTTGGATAACACAACAGATTTCTGCTGCGGTTCGCTTTTAAATAAAGGCGCCGCTCCACAGCAGCCCACGGCTAAGATACGCGGACGCACTTACCTTTGCTTTGTATAAAAATGTAGGCAGAATCGTCTACTGCAACCCACAGTCACGCACGGATACGTGGCTAACAAACAAATAGAAAAGAAAAAAAGAGTTGTGTTGATGAATTTAATGGTTATAATTCCGTAAATACATATTTGTTACGGCCGCGAATTATATGTCAATCAACGTACAACTTAGTACTGACCAGCAAATTGCAAAAAACGTAAGAAAATTTGAATTTCGCGGGCTACCTTGGAGCATCCACCTTAAGTAACGCTTTTCTGTGTAAAAATGACCTGTAAAAGCCTGTAAAAGTGACTAAAGTGCGGGTCTAGGTCACACAGTGCTATAAATACTATAGCAGTGGACGGCCGACTTAACTATATAACATTGCTCATAGACTAGAAAGCAGTCAGAATAATGTGGCGTTAAAATTATTTACCTGTAACTAACAGTTCGTGAACTAGCAGAATTGTAACGGAATTGTTTTGGTACCCAATTAGAGAAATACAATGTTGTTGTTACATAGAGCCATGATACACTACATATTGTAGAAGTGTTTTAATCTAGATGTTACACATCCGTAGTTTTAAGTCTTCCATCTGGCTTAATTGAAAATTTTCAGCTTGTTTTTTTTTTTTATAATGTGTTAAAGGTATGTTCATGCTTGCAGATACACAATTTGCAGATACATACAGTGATTGCAACGATAATAACTTATAACAAAATAATGATATGTACATACACTGCATTTACAGAAATAATTATGACCCAGGAGAAGATGGCCGGACGAGCTTGACGATTCGTTGTTTTATAGCTAATAGTTTTATCGAATTTGGTTTCAAATACATTTTTTCTCATATTTTCGTTTCATAGAATAATCAATATGCAGAATACTTACTTTGAAGATTTTTAAATCATTGATTTTTGTTTCACATACAGTTTAATGTTAGAATAATCATATCATAGAATAACAAATCAAATATTCTTTATTTAATATAAAACTTATTATCAAGAATGACATTTTATCAAGTGAAAGTTTCTAAACGTTTCAATTCATACCGTTGATAAAATGATTATATATATTATATACTCTGGCTGAGGTAATTTCTATTGGGGGTCTCAGTTCTAACCAAACCTACTGCTTGCATGCTACAAGTGAGCATGCAGCATGCAAGTAAGCATGCAACATGCATCGTGCAAACAAGCATGCAGTAAGCAAGCAAGCATGCACCATGCAGCAGGCATGGTTTCTGTCACGGCTCCGACGTTGCGTGGCTCCGGCGATCCCACGCGAGCTTATCGTCGCAGATAGTATTCACGCTCACCACCGCAGCTTCGGATTGCTGGCCGGCACCTGCTCTTCAGCTCGCTGGCCGCCTCGCCCCTCCGCGCCTAATTACACTCTAAGGGAAGGGCAGACAAGAACACTCCATCCGCATACTCTCAGACAGCATAGCTGTTCTGCAAGCGCTGAACAGCTATACAGATGATTCTGGGCTAATATAGGTACGAGTGCCACCGGCGCCTCAACCAGGTGGGTAGCCTCAATAACTTAACCATTCAATGGATCAAAGGACACAGTGGTTCGCTATGTCACTATGCAGCCGATGAACCCCCTTCGGATACATATGTACTCTGGTAAGAAAACGCACCAACACGACAAACTTTGGACGGAGCTAGGCGAATGTAGGCAGGCCAAGGAAGCACTTCCCACAATTGATGGCCGCCTTACGAAACAGGTTCTCCGTCTAAATAAACTAAAGCTGCGTACAGTTACTGCAGCTTTAACTGGCCATGGGTCATTTAACAAACACCTCTATGTCATAGGAGTAACAGACAGTCCGCTGTGCAGGGCCTTTTTTTTTTTTTTTTTTGTGGATGGGCAATCATCAAATGATTCCTCCCGCTCTGGGTGTGGAGCAGAAGGGAGTGTCAGACTCTTACTGACTAAAACCCACCCGTGTTCCTTCCTTAGCCCTTTATGTACCAGGGCAGCGGTAACCCTTTCGGACGATCCCGCTACCCCGGCAGGCTTCGGCCCTTTCGGGCCCCGTCATCTATGCTGACATCTCTTTGAGTCGCACGTGGAACACTTACGCGCCGTCCGGCACGGGCCTGGTCCTGATCGGACGGAGAGCTACCCATTGCTCTCCGCCCGCAGGCCCGCGCCTACGGTGGCCGGGAGTCGTCACGGGGCTCCCGACGCCCGGAGCGACACCTCTATGTCATAGGAGTAACAGACAGTCCGCTGTGCAGGGCCTGGATGGAGGATGACAAGACAGCGGCGCATGTGCTGCTAAACTGCCCGGTGGTCGCCACGTACAGGGCAAAGAACTTCGGTAACCCAGGTACCCTACGTGAGACGGTCAGTAACATCAAGGCGCTGCTGGCCTTCCTTGAGGAGCTGGCGTGGATCGAATGATCGATTTTCCCACCCGTACGCAAAATACGCGCATTGTCGTGGAGTTGCGGACACCAGACCCGTTTTACCTATTACCTAAGGGCAGACAAGACTACGTGGAGTCAGTTTTGCAGCGATTCGTTTCTGTCACTAACTTTTGTAGTAGAACACATTGACTTTTTAAGACAATATTTTAATTAAAATTATGGATAGCATATCGTCTACTTTTATACATTTTCGTTGAAATAAAATAACATGGAAAAATACACCGAATAAACAATATTCCTTAAAAAAGAATTCTACTTTTTGATAAGTTTGTTAAACAAAAAAATGTGATCAAAAATTCATTGAATTGTGTTTCTGTGAAATATGTTTCATTCAAGTGAAACAATAATCTTCGAAATAAAAATACAAGGACCAAATATTATAAGATACATATTCTGGGAAACGAAATTCTATGAAATTTCCGTCTGCGAAACAAGGGGACACCGAGCTTGACGCCTACAGACAGGATTGGTCCACACTAGCTCAAGACAGAGAAGAGTGGAAAGGAGAAAGGGAGGTCTTTGTCCTGCAGTGGGAGGCTAATAACAAATAATTATAATAATAATCATTTTTTTTTCGGATATGAAATATCTGTATTTAAATTGAAATAATAGCCAAAGGTTACTATTGAATACATAGTAGTTATCAACTTATTCTGTCACTCAATCTTCTTATGTTATTTTAACTAGTTTCTGCCCGCGTTTCGCCCGCATGGATGTCGGAAATTTATTGTTCTTTTTTGCCTGGAACCCTAATTCTTTTTTTAAAATAAAAGTAAGGCCTCAGTTCCTTATAACACCAGCTATCTGCTAGTGAAAGTCTCGTCAAAAATGGTCCAACCCTTTCGGAGATTAGCCGGAACAAACAGACAGACCGCCAGACAATAATTTTAATAATTCTTTTTTTGGTAACCTTATATACTTTAATATGCATTTAGAGAAAAGCTGTTATTTTGACAGTACAAATAGATACTTCAATTTAATTTATTTGTATAGGTTTTTATCTATACTCAGCATCACCACGTGCAAAACAATTCAACCCTAAATTGAACAGAAATCCCGACACCGATATTGGAAACAAAATTGACCCGACCAGAACCGTCTGCGAAACACGTCGTCAGTATCACACCATCACACCGGCCACCTTTGTAATTGGCAGGTCGGAATGACCCGATTACAGTCGGTGACGAGAATCCCAGCTTGCCAGCGCCGATCGGAATTTCATTAGCCGGTGACGAATTTTAGTATACGTTTCGGTCAATTCTCGTCGGCACTGGGATTCGATGATTTCTGGTCATCGATTTCGGGGGATTAATAAAGTGTGGTTTGGGATTTAAGCGTTTATATTTACGGATATTTGAGGTGGTTTACTCTATCAGCTTACAACCTACTTTAAATGGATCTCAGATCCTAACTTAGCTTCCTAACTGGCCGTTTTGCGTGGATGTGACGCATATTTTCTCCCAACTTGTTCTTTTTTGTGTTTGTATTCTTTCTCTGCGTCTTTCTTTCGTTCTTCGGAATCGTCTCCCTGCCCTGTTCCTACTACCTATACTATATGTGGAGACGACGCAGTATGCCTTTTTCTTTCTATCTATAAATTAACTATGTCTTTCCTATTAGTCTACTTCTATATTAGCCGTCATTAAAAAAAAAAAACTTCGTTTCTTATCATTTCAGTTTCCAACTTTTCTTGATATTGCTTAATTTTTTCTTGTGTTAAAAACGAATGTATACTAATATTATAAAGAGTGGTGTGTTTGTATGGAGGGGGTAATCTCTGGAAGAACCAGTCGGATTTGAAAAAAATTGTTTGCAATTAATAGCCAAATTCTTGAGGAAGGCGCTAAGACCCTTCGGAGTCAAGCAAAAAGAAAAAAAAACTAAAGAAGTGATGCGCGCGCGAAAAAGTAATTCTGCTTTAAACAAAATTACATAAACTTTCTACTAGCTCATATGAGTTTCATGTTACACAAAAGCACTATATTCCTCATAACTTCAAGGAGCTGCAGGTTTTCAGGGCAGTCGCCTAAACAGAGTAAGTTTATAGCTTCATTTCGTGACATGGCGGCCATTTTAATTTTGTACAGCCAACGTAACAAAGTTGTTTTAGGTCTTCAACGTTTTACAACAAAAATACTAACGCTTGTATGTCATCAGATGTCCCTTTTGTTTGACTGTTAACGTTTTATATAGGTATTGTAATGTAATGTTAGGTTTATGTTATATCCTCAATACGGTTACAATTCAATTAAGTCTACATAAGTAGCTTTTATTATTTTTAGATCCTGAAATTGGGTAAAAGATAAGTGGGTACTGGTAGATAATAAAACAGTTTTGGGGAAAATAAATTGGTTTCAACATGTTTTGTTGAAGTGGCGTGAATTACGTGTACTATCCGAACTAATAAAATGTCGCACACTATTGTTGGGCGAACTAATAATGGTATACACTCGTATATTTATGGTAAAAACACTTAATTAATAATGAACACGATCAGTTATTCCAGGCAAAGGTAGGAAGGCTATTACTCAATGCAAACCGAACTCAGTCTTTATCAACCATAGGCATGACTCGGCATTATTTGACCTAGAATTGTCAACTCAAAATCTAGTACTGCACTGATTCAGACCGATCGAGGTTAAAGTTCGTAGCACTGAATGCTTCAGGCTCGATAGTGTCATGCAAATGGTCACACTCTCCAGATAACGGTGCTATTGTATCTACAATTTGTCGGTTTTATGTATGCAATATAGCTTTCTAGCCTAGTGTATCAAGGTTTGATTGATACACTAGCCAGAAATTACGTTATTTTAAAATTGGGAAGTAATCATTGTGAAGGACGAAAAAAAAGACTAGTGGCCCAGGAGAGCAGTGGTGGCCCAGGAGAGCAGTGGTGGGCCAGGACAGCAGTGGTGGGCCAGGACAGCAGTGGTGGGCCAGGACAGCAGTGGTGGGCCAGGACAGCAGTGGTGGGCCAGGACAGCAGTGGTGGGCCAGGACAGCAGTGGTGGGCCAGGACAGCAGTGGTGGGCCAAGACAGCAGTGGTGGGCCAGGACAGCAGTGGTGGGCCAGGACAGCAGTGGTGGGCCAGGACAGCAGTGGTGGGCCGGGACAGCAGTGGTGGGCCAGGACAGCAGTGGTGGGCCAGGACAGCAGTGGTGGGCCAGGAGAGCAGTGGTGGGCCAGGAGAGCAGTGGTGGACCAGGACAGTAGTGGTGGCAGCTTATGCTATGCAAAACGAAAACCATTTTTATGTTACGGCAAAGTAAAATAGAGACGAATGAACAACAAAACTGTCGTTCTCACTCAACTTCATAACAAAACATTAATTTTGTTCGGCAGTATCGTATTCCGAGCAGCTTAGCGCGAATGATACAATAATCCTTTAATCGTCAGTGGATGAAAGAAATACGACTTTAAGTAATACCCCATTATCTACTTCTTCCTTCCACTGTGCAGACAATAAGGAACAAAACAATTTTGGCTGTAATTGTATCGGGTCTGTTCGAAATCCTGTCGCGTTTGTCAAAGGTTTGATAAATATTTGTGATTGAGGAGCTGTACAATTTGTAACGGCCTTATAGTCTTTTTACCTTGAAAAACAAGTGGTATCCTTTTAATATATTAAATATGAATTCACACAAATATTATATGACCCATCTGCATTTTTATCAACCAGTATACACCAGTCAAATTCAAAGAAAAAAAAAAAAACTGTGCATTTTAGCAATTAGGTATTTGTGAGACGTTTATCAATAAAGTTATTAAAGGCTGATTTTTCCAACGCCAGATAGTTTTGTCCTAGGAATAATTTTGGATCGTTTACAGTTATTCCATTCAAAAACTGTCAGACCTCAATTTTATTCCACAGTAAAAAGTTATCTGATTATTGAAAAATCAGTTCTAAGCCTATGAAATATTTCTAATAACCAATAAGGTACGTCCGCAAAAGATAATAACAAAAGTTACCATCACTAATTTTGTTTCCCCAAATACGTAAAGCGGTTCATGTGTCACTAACACCGAAAAACCTCTTTGTTTTGCCACGCAAACAAAACTAGCAATATCAACATCCAGTTGATAAGACAATTGAGGTATCGGCGAGTTCCGACCGCCACATATTGCCACCATTTGTCGGCACTCCGACGAGTAACGCTCGATTGCCCTTTGATTGCCTGCTGTCTTCTTAGCGAACGTCTTTTGTTTGGTTCATTGTTTTTTCGGACTAATGTTTATCGAATGCGTAGAGTATCGTTTTCGGTTATGTGTAACGGGGATTATTTGTGGTGCTTCGATGTGGAAGATATGTCGGGTAGGTAAACTTGGGTTGTCTTTTGTTTAATATAGTTATATTGTGATATATATATTTTGTGTCTAGGAAATAGTTATAGCTGTAATGACAATTAAACTTAATTTTCAATTAAGCACTTATGTGTGTAATAAATTCGACCTTCTATACTAATAAGTTAGTACAATAAAATAGCTTTAAGACAATATTACCAACATTAATAAGTACTAATATAATAAAACTGAAGAGATGGTTGGTAGAAAAAAAAAACGCATACCTATTTGATAGCCCAATTCTTGAAAAAGGCTATTTAACATCACACTGCGTTCCTAAGTAGCCAAGCAAATACAAAAATATAGTTAAAAAGAACGCTAAGTGAAAACGAAGTGACAGCACGGGCGGGCGATGCGATGCGATGCAGTCGGTTATTTGGTTATTTTAGTATATATGTATTGTGTATTTTGCAACTTCCATGCGAACTAAGTCGGTAGTCCGTATAAAATCCAATGCAGTTCAGTTTAAACAAATTATCAATTTATACGGAGGTGGATTATCCTAACCACTTACAAAATGCAGTATTTAATTAACCATTTTACCTAAACAATACAATACCAAGTTAGTTCATTACCTTAGGTAACTCCACCACTCTTTTTCTTCTACTTTCTCCCCGCAATAATATGAGAAAACTTTCGAAGTGAGTCGCCGAAGTAAATTCATAACAAAATTCGGTGACAACAAGCCTCGTCATTGTTGGGCAAAAACTTTGGAAAACTTTCAAAGTTTCATCTTATATCCAGATGTAGTTCTAGCAGTTTTATTGAGGAGGGTTTTGATATTAAGTTTTTGTTATTTTTAGTGGTATTTGTACTGTTTGCGAAAACGTATTTTTCTTTAATTGATTTTAGGGCTTTGGCCGAAGATGGAGAGTAAAGGGGCTCGTGGCTAAATAATACCAGCCGCACGAGTCGATCAAAGGTTAAGCTAAGCTTGCCGCGCTGCGCTCCTGGAAGCGTGACGAATATATCTGAGACCCCTCCGTGGTTCGATAAGCAGTTGGCCCCGCTTTGATTGAAGTTTAGGGTAGTCAGCAGCCCAAAAGAATGACAGCCAGTCTTACCAAAGGGTATCGTGTTACCCAGTAACTGGGTTGTGCAGGTCAGATAGGCAGTCACTCCATGTGAAATAATAGTATTCACCTGCCTCCGGTTAGACAGGAAGTCGACCCCAACATAGTTGGGAAAAGGATATTCAGATTTATTGACTGAAGACGTTGAGTATATGTACGATCAGCCTTCTGATGACTGGATTCTCTGTGTGAGTTTAGATTGAGTTTTTTTTTCATAAACCTAGATCAGGCAGGTCTACATTACAGTTAGAATTTAACTTTCCTCGATTGTAATCAACGTAAATCATATTTTTACTTTACTTTATACTTGAATATTTATTATTTTTATTATTATAATATTAGGTGTGAGTTTTACGTGTCTTTAGAGTAGCATTATAACTGTGACTACAACTTTAAGATAAGCTGTCTTCCATATTAGTATCGTAGGTGTATACAGGGTGGGCGGCGAGCAATGGGCAGCTCGCCGCCCGGTAAGGACCAGGCCCGGGTCGACGGCGCGTTGTGTTCCACGCGCGCCTCAAAGAGATGTCAGCACGAACTGACGGGGTCCGCTAGGGCCGATGCCTGCCAGGGCTGCGGGTTGTTCGAAAGAGATACCGTGGCCCCTGACACAGGCAACTGAAGGAACACGGGTGGGTTTTAGTCAGTAAAAGTCTGACACGCCCTTCCGCTCAGCCCAGAGCGGGAGAGGTCATTTGATGATTTCCCACCCAAAAAATAAAAGGTGTATACAGGGTGGCAGGAACATCGTCGCGCAAACTGTAACCATGAATTGTATTTAGCGCATGCCCCCGGCATAGACATTATTAGCTGGTTTACGAAAAATCAGCTGTTTCATAGAAACGTGCAATACCTACGCGGTCAAAATGTATGGCAGAGCTTAATAACCGACGAAAAATATCAACCCCTGCGTTAACATTTTTCGTCGGTTCAGAATCATGTGCTGAATCCATGGTAACAAGTTGTGCGTAGATGTAGGGACATCTACGCACAACTTGTTACCATGGATTCAAAAATCTACAATACCAGGTTGGCCACTGCCAACCTGTATTGTAGATTTTTTCATGATTGATAAATACTGAGTGTTTTTTTACCTTAAAATACAAAGCTCGATAGTTTGGGAATTAAAAAAAAAACAACCGAAAGTTATGAATGAAAAGCCATAATTAGTTTAAACTGTAGGTAAATGAAATCATTTTCATTATGAACATAAAAAGGAAGGCGCTAATTAGAAAATTACAGTTCAAACAATTCTATTGAACATTGCTGTAGACCGAAGTAAATTGTAAAAAAATTAAAAATGATCACGTTTTTCCTGAACCGACTAAAACAGTTCTTTTCCAGTTCTAAATGAGCTGTTGAATGATTAAACAAGGAGGAACAATATTAGCCTTGTAATCCTGAAGAATGTTATGAATATCCAGCTGTTTGAGTATAAGTAAAGGTAAACCTATCAATTAGAAATAAATAGTAAAAACTTTTATAAAAAAAAAAACACTACAAAATTAAAAATAACTTTAATTTCGGAAGTCAGTGCCTTTGGTTCCGAATTTTCGTTTTTGACACAGATTTCCGAAATTAAAGTTATTTTTAATTTTGTAGTGTTTTTTGTTTTGGAAGTCAGTTATTTTTTTTTTTTTTTAAGTTTTTATTTTTCATTTTTTAGTTGTGCTTACCATACACAAGTTCATATATACTTGCAAGACTATAGATACCCCAATAACAACTTTGACAGAAATGAGGGTATACCGTGGTATACTGAACACATCTGCGTACCCTTTAGACGGTACAGGCGTGATTTTATGTTGTGTGATTGCATAAACAATGCATACATAAGCGATAGCAGCAATCGCGGTTGATTTGCTGGCATTTATTGAAGAGTTCCGTTGTCGGTCTCCGAAACTCATCATAAAAAAAAAATATAAATATACATATAAACATTCCAATTGAGAACCTCCTCCTTTTTTGGAAGTCGGTTAAAAATTGTTTAATGTTCACAAACAAAACGTACATTAAAAAAAGAAATTACATAAAATACACACATACAAACTGGCCAAAAGCCTCGTACTCAAGCAAACCACCACTACAGCAAATATTATCGGTCAATATAATTTACCGAGTTGAGGTAGACCTCGGCGAAGGTGGTGTGACGATCTAGCGAGGTATGCAGGGCCAACATGGCCAGAGATCGCTTGAGACAGGGAGGTTTGGAAGGTAAAAGGGAAGGCCTTTGTCCAGCAGTGGGAAATAATATAGGCTAAAGAAAAAAAAAAAAAAATTCCTTGCAGAACTAAATAGCGAACCTCAAAGACGAGAAGAAGCACAGCGATTTTGTCAAATGAGAAATGTCCGTGGAGAATTTATAAACCAATATTTTGACGCACGAAAAGATTTGACGTTCGCGCAAATACCAGTTAGGCCACCGGTTTGGTATCAGTATGTTTGATTGCGCATTTGTACAGACTATGTTGGTGCGAATTAGTAGTCAAATAATCCTATCCTCCTTCCTACTAATATTATAAACGTGAAAGTTGGTATGGATGGATAGATGGATGGATGGATGTTTGTTAGTCTTTCACGCAAAAAATATTGAACGGATTTGGATGAAATTTGGCACACAGATGGTTTATAACCAGGATTAACATATAGAATACTTTTTATCCCGATATTCCCACGGGATCGAAACTTATGCGGGTGAAACCGCGGGGCGCAGCTAGTCAATGATAATTAGGACACCAGCGGGGTAATTGCGTAACACTCATTAGCAATGGGTTTCATTATGACAGTTCAACAATATTCATTGCGTTATTGACATTCTTTTTTTCTTTTTTCAAACACATGAAGCAATGGATTAGCAATATCCTTCAAAATTATTCAGATTGAGATTGATGGTGTGTTACGCAACTAGGGTGCAGTTCGACTCTGGTACAGACGCCAGCACAACAAGCTACTACAATCAGTCAAATTTCTTTAATAAATTTTCAACTTAATCGCTAATGCATTAGGTTCAAGTTTGATTGTGATAATTTGACAGTTTCGAGTAGCTTGGTGTGCGGTGTTTGTACGTTCGATCGCTAGTTCGTCGCGTAGTCGCATTCTGTTAGGAAATAGAATGCAACTACGCGATAAAATTTAACCCTAGGTTTTAATTCATCAATTTAAAAACCTTAACCTAACATCTAAAAGACAACTAAGTTAGCCAGTCTCACCCATAATATCACAAAACTTATTTCACCCGGTTTCCCCCATCAATAACTAATCGTTCAGAACCGGGAATAAGATCCCACCTGCCCGTATTATCTTACCGGGCCATAAACGAAAGGATTTAAACAAAGCCACAGGCTATTGTTCGACGTTTAAGTTTGTCGGCCATCTTTGTTTTGGAATTCCAGTCGTTACGTACGCCTGATTAATTTGGGGGTGATTACGTTGAATGAATGTGAGAGATTTTAGTGTTGTTGAAGATTTTCTTGTTTTCTGACGCTGAAGAATGTATTTTCTATCAGTAGATCAAAGTTTACCCTATGCTATAATGTACGTATAATTATCTATACATCTATAGTAGCTCCATGTAAAATACTGGTATTTAGCTACATCCAGTTAGACTAGAAGCCGAGCCCAACATAGTTGGGAAAAGGCTTTGTAGATGATGATCTACCTATACAGGCTGATTTTTTAAAGACCAGCCAAATTTAAGGATGTGGTACAGACCATCAAACTGAACAACTTTCTCCATGGGACCAACATCGTAATCGCGAATAAAAATTCAGCCGTCCCATACATTTAGGTCGAGTAGGTATTGAAGTTTTCTATGGGACAGTTGATAAAATTTTCGCGATTACGCTATTTGTCCCATGGAGAAAGTTGTTCAGTTTGATGGTCTGTACCACATCCTTAAAATTGGCTGGTCTTTAAAAAATCAGCCTGTATATATAATATATCTTTAATTATATTCTATGCATATTATTAATTGGAGTCGCTTTTCGTGTGAGTCTATGTAACTGCGTTGTTCTTCTAAACTGAGCAACGGATTTTGATGTGGTTTTCACCATAATTTAGAGAATTTATTCCAGAAGATTTATGTGTATATAAATATTTAACTTACATATGATAAAGAAATCTCGATGTGTTTTCAAGTTGTAATAAAAAACCTGTGGGAAGCAGGGCAGTTACGTATACGTACATAAGAAGGATTTAACCCCGTTCCATGTAATAAATTGGATTCCTATCATTGATTCTGCATAATGCTCTGCGTAGATGCAACACAGAAGTCTCGCTACATAACATCGTCCCGATACGACAGAGACAACTTTTACACCTGTCTCGTATAGGGTCTTAGCATTATGCTGAGCGATGGCCGTTTTGCGTTGATGTGTCGCATATTTTGCCCCAAAATGTTTTTTTTTTTAATTGCTTTTTTATGCGCCATGTTTACCGCAAATGAACAAATTTTCTGTCTTTCTTTTGA
The DNA here is from genome assembly GCA_947507525.1 of Apamea epomidion. Lineage (NCBI taxonomy): Eukaryota > Metazoa > Arthropoda > Insecta > Lepidoptera > Noctuidae > Apamea > Apamea epomidion. The sequence continues at coordinate 14,314,274 of OX382237.1, forward strand.
AAAAATACTGTTGTAGCTTTTATAAGTTCTATGTTCATGGTTTGAAAGTCGACTTTTGTTACGCTTCGATTGAATACAAAACATTAATTTTGATCATTCAAAAGTTATAATAAACTTGAACAAAAACTTGATACAACGAATAATTTAGTATCTAAAGTTTGGCATTTTATGTTAATAAATTCAGTTCTCACAATAAAATTTTACTTATAGCTCTCAACAAGTGGACGTTAGATAACACTTTCAGTAATTTATTCATTAACTTTGTGGTTAAATGTTTAATATTATTTTGATTAAAATGGGAGCCTTCTTATTCTATAAATATGTATGTATCTAATTTAATGTATGCTTTTGTCTTCGATAACTCTAATTACCTCTATTACCAAGTAACACAGTATGTCCTATCTTCTGGCTGATTTAACAGATTAATGTTTGTAGAGCTTGATTATTCTTAATTTATATTGAAATGGGTGGAATAATTATCTATATTATATTGTTATTGCCCGCGACTTCGTCCGCGTGAATGTTGGTTATCGCGGGTGGATAAAAAGATTACTATGTCCCTCCTTGAGGTTCAAACTTAATCTGTACTAAATTTCGTCAAAATTGATTTAGTAGCTTAGCCTTGAAAGAGTTACAGACAGACAGTCAGCTTCGTTCCCCTTCGCCCGCCTTGCGCGTCATACGCGCGTGAATTGAACCGACCCGAACGTTATCATACCTATTTTGTTGCGGAGTTATTTTAAAATTATGATATCTCCTAAGATATTTATTGTAATCGAGTGATGTCAAGGGAAATTTTATTCACAATTAAATACTTGTAATGAATAACGTAATTATTTGGATAAGGATTAATATCACGTTGATAAAACACCATCGCAAATAATGCATTAATTTCGAACGAATTTGATTACCATATAAAAGGTTATAGTGAGTCAATCTTAAAAGACAGATATATGCTGTCACGGACTTTTTTTTAGAATTTTCAAAGAGAAACAATTCCATCATACATGATTTTTGCGTAACTTAAACCGTTTACGCAGCGCACGCAACGGAAGCTCTCAAAAAGGAATAATTTTTCCCGTTTTTGTAACATTTCCATTGATGCTCCGCTCCTATTGGTTGCAGCATGATGTTATGTAGCCTAAAGCCTTTATTGATAAATGGACTATCCAACACCAAAATATTTTTCCAATTCTAAACCAGTAGTTCCTGAGATTAGCGCGTTCAACCAAACAAACAAACACACTCTTCAGCTTTATAATATTAATTTAGATATATTAATCATAAAGGACAATGCTCATACGGATACATGGAATCCCGTACCATGTTGCATCAAAGTCAAACTGATCAGGGATCTATCTAGGAGACTTTTAATCCTTTGATTGAAGCCGGCCGATAAATTCCGCGCGTAGAGAAGGGTGCTTTTAAACTGAAATTTTATATTATTTGTCGTTTTGTAAGGTAATTTTTTTGTGAAAAAAAAAAAAGAATATGGGCCATAAGCATTCCCTTTACCTTTTATACACTGTTTTTGTCCAGACGGTAAAAAAGTCAGCCGGTATATTATGTAATATAATTAAGTTTGAGTGTGTTTGTGTTTTTGTTTGAACCCGCGAATCTCTGAAACTGCCTACCAGTTGGATTTGAAAAAGTCTTTTTTGTTTTTTTTGCATCACGCTGCTACCTTTAGTAGGCGAGCAAAAATAACAAACAGTTAGAAATAACGCGAAGTGAAAACGAAGTAATATTGCGGGCGGGCGATGCGACGCGATGCGATGCAGTCGGTCGGGGGCCGAAGGAGTTTTATAAAAATGTATCTCTGAGTACACTCTGTATGTATCTTACGAGTTTTTCACAGAAGCTAGTTGATAAATAAAGGGCCTTAATAGAGTTATTAGAAGCCTTACACACTGAGGCCGACGAAGATCTATTGTGATGAAAGCTATAACCCAATCATATTCACCATAGGCGTTGTGAGATTATCTTCTAATAATGTATTGTCAAATGTTCAAAGTCAAAGACTTATTCAAGATATTTCAAAACAATAAAATACTATCATGATAAAACAATCTTAAAACAGAGACTCAAGAAATATTTCTTGTCGCATCTTTCTCAACATTTTGAGCGTAAACTATCATATATTATGTTATAACAATAAAGGGAATTCACATGAAGAGAACCTCGTGAAAGCTGAGAAAGAGAAACAAATTAAATATCTCGACTTAGCACACGAGGTTGTTGACATGTGGAATGTGAGCTCGGCTGTCATTGTGCCGATTGTCGTATCGGCCAATGGCCTGATGACCAAAAGTCTCGATCAACATATCTCGAGGCTCTCGTTAGGCGGTTGGATCAAGGGCCTGATTCTGAAGGCTATACTCCTTGATACAGGTTCCTACCTCTCGAGCTCTAACCACCGGTAGCTTGGACCCTGCTCCCGATACCGGCGGACAACTATTTTTTAATATGTTTAAATGTTTTTTATAAAAATATTTAAAAAATTATAATAAGTAAGTAAATAAATAAACGAGAATAATAAAGGAATTCAATCAACTAAAGAAATATCAAAAAAATATTCCACAGAGCCGTGCATTTATTTTTTAATTTAATTAAAATTGCAAAATTTGGTTTACTTAACTACCTTACCTACTGTTTTGAACCTTGTTATTTGTTGCCGCGATGCGCTATCGTCAATTACTTACAAAACTGCTTCTTACCGCGCCTGAAATAAGCACTAGCAATTAAAAGCGTTTCCGTGTATACCTGTAAAACGAAATGTATATCATATTCATATAACATGCAGGGTGCCACTCGAGCGCAGTTACCTTGTGTAAACATTGCTATGATCACTCAAAACACTGGTTGGTACGTGCACTGATCCGCGTTACACAGTGGGGCCATGTAGCAAGCGGTATGATTTTTACATTTAGAAACTACATAATATAACATCACGCCTGTTTTGCCCGAAGGATTAAGCAGACGTGTACCTGTAGACATAGTACACCCACATTTCGCCAGTAATGTGTAAGTCATATGTAACAGGGGGCGAGCCGGGCACAAATTCAGACTCCGGACTGCTTCTCAGAAATTCCTCATAGAAAGTCCCAATAACACTTTACCTAACCTTGGAATCGAACTCAGGACTTCATGCGCAGCAGTAGCGCTTCCGACCACTAGACCAACGGGCAGTCATTTAGGAAATACATTTAAAAACCAACTGGCTGGTTTTTAATTTTGGAGTGGAGACCGCGTATCGGTAAGCGTAGTGTGGGACGCCCCCCAGTTAGATGGACGGACGACCTAAAGAAGGTTGCTGGGTCGGAGTGGATGCGGAAGGCGGAGGACAGGGTGTTGTGGTGCAGCCTGGGAGAGGCCTATGTCCAGCAGTGGACTGCGATAGGCTAAGTTGATTGATTTGATTGGCTGGTTTTTCGTCGGAGTCTTTGGATCTGTATTTGAATTTTTTGCCACCGACCTTCGATATTAAAGTTATTTTACACTTTGTAGTGTTTTTTTTTCGGAAATGACTTGTCTATTTTTGTAAAAAAGTTTTTTTAATATTTACTTTTTAGTTATGGTACCTACAACAGCGTAGTTATCAATTCGTATACCACTGCATGTAAACAACAGTGACGGTACGTATTATAACATCATAAAGATACACAAAGTGGATTAGATACGTATTATCGAAGCTGACTCAAAAACTAACCCAGCAAAGCAAATATAGAGCAACATTAAAAAAAATATATATACAGGCTGATTTTTTAAAGACCAGCCAAATTTAAGGATGTGGTACAGACCATCAAACTGAACAACTTTCTCCATGGGACAAATAGCGTAATCGCGAAAATTTTATCAACTGTCCCATAGAAAACTTCAATACCTACTCGACCTAAATGTATGGGACGGCTGAATTTTTATTCGCGATTACGATGTTGGTCCCATGGAGAAAGTTGTTCAGTTTGATGGTCTGTACCACATCCTTAAATTTGGCTGGTCTTTAAAAAATCAGCCTGTATAGTTAATAAAACCTATATGGGACCACCGCGCAAGCTTCCTTTTGTTTTTTTTTTTATTAGCCGTTAATAACCCACTGCTGGGCAAAAGACCTCCCTACTCTCCTTCCACCTCTCTCTGGCCAAGCAAAAATATAAATAAGTATAATAAATAAAATATTAAACAAAAAATTTTTTTTTTAAATCGGTCCGCATTGAAGAAAATATCTTTGAACATACATAAAGAAATACATACACACGAACATATAACCTCCTCCTTTTTTGAAGATGGTTGAAAAGTGTTGCTAAGTGGAGTCTATCTAACTATCGCCCACTTCGTAGCCTATAAAATAAGTAAGTTTTCTAGTACGCAACTACATTAAACTGAGCCGAGATGCACAGGAGCATGTTATCAAGATTATGTTCCTAAGCTAGTTTAGAACTTAGCAAGTTTTGCTAGCGCCTCGCACTGCAATAATGTGGAAATATGGTGTTCATTTAAGTTATTAAGTAGTTTAGTTTAAAATAGCAGCCTGTCTCCTAATGAGCTTACATTATTTTGACAGTTATAGGATTTCGAGCGTTGAGCATGAGGTCTAGTCGACAGCGATGCGGATGAATTTTTCGACGCTATATTTTAGTTTGTAAATAGTTTTAGTTAATTTAGTATATAATTTTGTTATTTTAGTGTTAGCTTGTAAATTGTTATTGGTACCCTGTTAACCTTGAAAAGTAAAAGTAGGCAGTCATGCTTCGCGCTTTGTGATTTAATATTATGTAATAATTAAGCTCATCTATTTTTATAATAATTACGTAATGCATATACAAAGTGTAATTGAATTAATGCTCATTGTGAAAGTAGTTTGTTTTTAATCGTTCATTGGATTTCTGTCATTTTTAATGTCGGTTATTTTTTATCCCAAAAATAATTGAAACTACGTAAATGACTGTCACACTTTCGCTGTACAGTCAAAACAAACCAAAACGGATGAAGTATCTACTACGTTAGACCCTTATAAGTATGCGACTGTGTGAGTGCGTAGATTTGTAATGTGACCACAATTTTCTCCCACAATCAGTATAACTAATTTAATAAAAAAAACAATGTTTTATACATAATAAAAATTCAGTGTAAGTACTATGATTTTATCATAATATTCTAATTGGGGTGTTTGGTGGTGTGCGTTAATTCCGGGACATGTTGTATATGAGTGCCTCCCTGGTCTAGTGGTCGCAAACGCTACCGCTGAGCATGAGGTCCTAGATTCGATTCTCGGGTCAGGCAAAGTGTTATTGGGTTTTTCATCTGGAATTTTGACAGTAGCAACCTAGAGTCTAGATTTGTGCTCGGTTGGTGGTAATAGGCTCGCTCCCATTGGACTTAATCATAACTGGCGAAATATTATGGGTGAACTATGTGTGTACCTCTGCTTAACCCTTCGGGGAATACAGGGGTGATTTTATGTTTTTGATTTAGCACAACGGAAATTTGCAATTTTAATTAATACAGGGTGGCATCGACATCGACGCGCAAACTGTAACCATGGATTCAGCACATGATACTAGACCCCATAGCGTCGAAATTTTGCGTCGGTTATCAAAAGAAAATCTTCTATTTTATAGAAAAGTGCAATACCTACGCGGTCAAAATGTATGGAACAGCAATATTTTTTTTTTAATAACCGACGTAATATTTGCGTAAAATGTGCTGAATCCATGGTTACAGTTTGGGCGTCGATGTCCCTGCCACCCTGTATATTTTGTACACATATTTGTGAACGGCATTGATTTAAAGTCGCGGGAGACACCTCGATGGGAGACACAGAACCGGGAAGTATGGCAGAAGAAAAGGGAGGACTATGGCCAGCTGTTGATGATTCTGGGCTGAAATGATGATGATGTGAATTGATTTAAAGCAGCAGTTGTTTGCTGTAGTTTTGGTAAATTGAAAATTACAAAATGCATGTTTATTAACAAGTTTATTTCAATTACAATGGGCATTTAGATACATATATTTGGAGATCACCTTTTAAGCAAGGGATTGCTTGTCTTAGGAGTCTCTGCACTTCCACGTATCATTTGTAATTCAATTGAAATGTAGACAATGTAAACATACAAGAATAAAAATAAAATAAGAGGGTATCTTAATATGAAACAAACTGCTCTGCAAAAGAATGAGCGTTATGCAGAAAAGTGCCAGATCGCGCGAGTGAGTGTGTTAGTGAGTACGAGTGTGAGTGTGAGTAGTGAGGTTATGTGGTGTCTGAGTTGTCATAAGTGATGCTTAATTCACTTATCCCAATTAATATCCTGTCCAGTACTAAATACGAGAGTGTTTGGCAGTAAAAACTGAGCAGTAAACTGAGTAAAATGGGTCATAACAAATATTTATTTGGGTAATAAAACAAATAATTAAGCAATAAAATAACTGAATGGGCAGTTAACAAATCAAAATTAGTCGGTTAGAAATCTAACTTGGAAGTAGCGCTCGCCGACCGCGTCACACTGATTTACCTTACATAACATGCATAACCAGCCTATAATGTTCCCACTGCTGGGACACAGACCTCCTCTCGGTGAGAGGGAGTGGGCCGTAATCCACCACGCGGGCCCAGTGTGGGTTGGCAGATGTCACATGTCTTAGAATTTTTGGTTCTAGGACATGCCGGTTTCCTCACGATGTTTTCCTTCACCGTTTTGAGAGCAGTGGTGATGAAATAATTTACACAAAGTGAAGTGTCTGTCTGGGTTCGAACCTACGACCTGCAACTCGTAAGTCGTTGCCGTTATCACTTGGCTACCACTGCTCTACCTTCTGATTAAATAAAAGTTGTAAACATTATTACCCTAACTTTAATTAAAGGGGATTGAAGATTTACATATGGAGTCTGGCATACCTAGTGTCGCGCCATTTTGTTTTGTTTTTCAAAATGGTGACTACGCACCTATATAAATCGATAGCTGACATCAATGCAAACGGAAAATATCCTTGGACCAAATCCCGTAAAGTGTCATGTTTTCGAGATATTAACGTTCAAATTTGATCACGTGACATCCATATTTTTTTAACTTTCTTTGCTTGTTGCTTGCTAGTTGCTCTGACATCTTGTTGCATAGGCATCTTGTTTCATAGGCAACCAGATGTCACTTGCAAGACTTTACGTGATCGCAGTTTTTTTAAATTAGAAAATGGCTACCATTTTCACACCATACCGTGGCCGTTGTAAAGGCCAGGACAACACTACGAAGTGAAAATTTACAGTTCATGGCCCACGCCCACGACAAGTAATAAAAATCCACCAAACTAATTCCAATACTACAATAGAGTTTTTACCAAATATCGTGTTATTCTTTTATCGTGTAGGCCGTCAAAAGGTTAAAAGAAACATAAACCTTCTAATAAAGGCCGAAATAAAAACGAAACTGTTTAACTTTGCTAGTTCATAATCTATCATTTTATGGCACCGGCTGTTGTCCCCGAACTATCAAAGTTTGTGACGAAACTTATAATATTTACACTATTTATAGTCTTAACGCTGGCTAAAAATACTATCCTCGTGTGGACGAGGACAGTATTTTTGAGAGGATGTTTTAGTCGAAATTAATTGGGATTGGATTTTTAGCTTATGAAGAGACTTTGCTTTGTAGGCACTGTGCCCGGCATCTGTTTCTTTTATTTTATTTTACAGTTTTTTCAAATGATCATCATCTGATGATCCATTGCCCAACTATATAGGGGTTGGCTTCCAGTCTAACCGGATGTAGGTGAATACCAGTATTTTACATGGAGCGACTGCCTATCTGATCTCCACAACCCAGTAACTAGGTAATACGATACCCCTTGGTAAGACTAGTTGTCAGACTCTCAGGCTTCTGATCTGACGACCCGTAACGACTGTCAAAAATTCACGAATGACAGCCGGGACCAGCGGCTTGACGTGCGCTTCGAAGCACGGAGAAAAAACGGTAACCGGTACCGGTATGTAAATATGGTCACCCATTCAAGAACCAACAGCGGCAAGAGTAGCTTAAACTTATCGATCGACTCGTGCAGCTGTTATTACTTAGCCACAAGACTGTACAGACTCAACTCTATATCTCTTTTTAAAATCTCCTATCGCAAGTAAATGGTGGAAAAGATTTTTAAAATATTGAAAATACCTACTTGATACTTTTTTCTTTTACATTTTGAAAACTTCACCAGCGCTACATTCACTACAACTGTTCAACAGGCAAAAGTTTGAATCTATTTGCAATCTCTTCTCGATCAGTTTTACACCATCTTTTGTTCAAAAGTTTTATGAAAAAAAACGGCCAAGTGCGAGTCGGACTGGCGCACGAAGGGTTCTGTATCATTATCTATATAAATCACGTCTGTTGTATGGGAGCCCCCTTAAATATTTATTTTATTTTTATTTTATTATTTATTATTAAAGTAAAAATACAACTGAGTATTTTGTGAATATTTCAAGTGCCTACCTGTTGCCATTATTGATATCGAGCAAAAAAGGGTAAAAAAATGGCGTTTGTTGTATGGGAGCCCCCCTTAAATATTTATTTTATTTGGTTTTTAGTGTTTGTTGTTATAGCGGCGACAGAAATACATAATTTGTGAAAATTTCAACTGTCTAGCTATCGCGGTTCTTGAGATACAGCCTGGTGACAGACAGGCGGACAGACAGCGAAGTCTTAGTAATAGGGTCCCGTTTTTACACTTTGGGTACGGAACCCTAAAAATTAAAGAAAACTGATACTACGATTTTGCCCGAAGGCACAGGTGTACCTACATAGTACACCAACATTACGAAGGCTATGTTTAAGTGCTATGTAATAGAGGTCGACCCTATTGCCATGAACCGTGCACAATTCCAGACTGCGGGCTACAACTGAGATGACTGAGTTTCAGATGAAAAAACCAAATAACTCTTGGCCCGACCCGGGAATCAAACCCAGAACCTCATGCTCAGCAGATAGCGCTGGTGACCACTAGACCAACGAGGTAGTCAAACACTTAAGTGGTATAAAATCCTAATTCCATTAACTATGAAATGAACCCGTGTGATCCCGCCATTAAACCAGTCGAACAACCTGAGGGAGATGGAATCTCATAAATTATTAATAAATAACTTTATTCAGGGAAACTTCACAGAACTTTGACAAAGAATACCTGATAAAATTATGAAGATAAACTTTTAACATGTTCGGTATTTACGTTGGTACGTGAAAAATTCAGGGATTTTCCTCAAAACATGAACGTACGAGAAGCGAGAAGCTCATACGGTTTTGTGTAATATCATAATTGATGAATCGTGTAAGGGAAACAGAAGACGAGGGGAGAATACTAAAGCATCACTACTCGTGTAAGTGAATTTTTATTCTGATGTTTTTTGAGGTAAATTGTACCCCTTTGCAATCCATCAAGGAAAAGTCGGGTTATGAAGGAAAGATTTTAGCGTTGATCTAGACCTTATGTAACACACGTTTGAATTGGTTTTTTTTTTTTTGATAATAAAATAGCTTTAGTTTTCTATGCGTAGAACGTGCGTGTTTAAGCATGAATTTCCATGCAACGCACGTTAACGTGTACATGTAAACGGTTCACGTATGGGTTATGGAACGATTTAAAGGCGCCTCCAAACTGGGCATATGTGAAAGCGGTTATTTAACTTCCTGGATCCTTGTAAATAAAATGTCAATGTCCCTTTACCGTCGCAAAAAAACTAGTAATTATGGTACAAACGCCTTCATAACGTACTGCCGATGCTGATGAAGCCAGGAACTGTAAACTATATAGAAAATTACCCAATTTTTTGTGAGATCGTGTACGATGAACCGAGACATTCATTTATGTTTTAACATGAAATTCCCTGACAAAAAATCCCTCTCGCGGAAAATTGAAACTACTTACCAACAATTCACTCCATTCACTATTCTGAAAATGCTCGACAATGGCACCGATTCCCTTGTTCACAAACGAAACTAAATTTAAGTTCAGTGCATCTTTTTCTTTCTATTTCATCAAGAAAAGGACAGAAGATAAATATTAGTTTAGGCCTGTCAAATTAAGATATTCCATAGATACTTTAGACGTGATTTAAAATATGGCTACTAAAAATACATCAATTTACGTCAGGCGCTGACTAATTTGACAGGACTAAACTAATATTTATATTCTGTCCTTTTCTTAATGAAATAAAAAGAAAAAGATGCACTGAACTAAATTTATGTAGTTTAGTTTGTGAACAAGCGAATCGGCGCCAATGTCTCATTGAAAATCGGTCACCGCTTCGCGTATCCGTCACGTATTCGTTCCGCGTCCGATCCGTACGTGTTCGGTAAGATATCGTAGCGTGTAAACGGGCTCGGTGGAATGGAGCGTGGAGGATGATGATAGTGCGGATTTTTCCACAATACGAGTATGTTTATTCTGTGATTCTTGTGGTGTACCCGGATATTGAGTTTTCGAAGATAAGCTGCTGATTTTCTCTATATACAATTTTCCTTTATCAAAAACTTTTTGAAGTGAAAACTTCTTTAGCGGCGTTGTGCACTTTTTTTGTGATGGGTAAAAAATGTTAAAGTCGCGTCAGGACACGTGACCTGATCGAAAATTCGTAAAACGGTGGGAGAGTAGATCGCATTCCACATTATCAAAAATGCACAACGTTAATATTCAAGTTTTCAATTCTGCCGGCACTCCCGGAGTGCAACCCGTTTTTTTTTAGCCGTTAGTGTCCTACTACTGGGTAATGGCCTATACTCTCTTTCCACCTCTCTCTGCCCAGAGCTGCCAAGAACTAATCTTTATTAAAGGAGTCCAGCTCATCCCGCCATATCCGTCTGGGCCTGCCGCGATGTTGTTTGCCACTAAGCGGGACCCACATTCAAAAACTTAATGCATTTTATTTATAATCACTTATTTCGCCTCTCACTGGATGCCTGACGGAAGACACCACCGTCGAGGTAGACCGCGGGGTGTGACGTTAGCAGGACCAACATAGCCAGAGATCGCACAAAATAGAGGAGCACGGATGGAAACAGGAAGGTCTTTGCCCAGTTGTGGAATAACACATAGGTGTTATCCCTCAACTGGGCAAAACTGGATATTTGCTTGGCCTATGCCAAAAAAAAAAACTTGTTTTTAACTACACGTCATTAGTAATATTACTACTATTATTACAACGTAGATTTAGAAATTTTTTGGTTATCTCATCTAGTATAGTCACCAAAGGAGATAAGTAACCAGGGTCGTTAGATATAGTTGAAGTTTTGTAAGAAACCGATGAATGTTTTCGAATGTTTAATTTGATAAATGAACTGTTTGTTTTCTATTAATTAAATAACATTTTCTAATATTTCCGATTGCCTGGTGTCGGCATGGGTTATTCAATATTAGCTTATACCAAAGGCTGGTAATAGGTACCTACACGAATTCTGTTTAGCGATAAGAATAATCCACGTGTAACACGATGGTCGGTGTAAACCATATATCTGCTTTTCCTAAGATTATATATATATTTTTTTTTTGTATAAAGTATAATAAATATGACGGCACTGCAAGTGGAACTAACTAGGACCCACCGAAGAGGTCAGATAAAATTGACACTGGCTGGTAACAGTCACTCTAGCAGAGCGTCGCATCGATGGATGCGTGGCGGCTATCTTCTGATGATGTGCGGGGAGCCGCTGTCGTACAGACGCAGCACATCAAGCTACTACAATCTATCAAATTGCTTTAATAGATTTCAACTTTATCGCTAAAGCATTAAAGTTCAAGGTTGATTGGGAAAATTTGACAGTTTCGGGTAGCTTAACCTGCTGGCGTCTATACCTTCTCCACGAAGAACTGCTACATTCTAGCACAATGATGTTGAAGCTGCTGAACTCCTAATACGATTACCACTTCTGGTAAAGACCGGGAGCCGTTAAATAAATAAATGAACATGCGAATAAAGTCCCTCACTTAAAAACAAAACCTCTTCAAGTTCGTAGAAGCAATACAGCGTTATTAGGCCATCGCCGTTTGAAAGCAATCTACGGTGTAAAGTAACTACCTTATTTTCTGTGTGAGAAACACTTTATGGGTACTTGTAAAAGAAACTCATTTACTGGAGAATCCCTTCGAATAGACTATTGAAAACGATACTGTATCTCCCAACGAGTTTACTACAACGTAGACTGACTGAAAACAAAGGGTTTAATTGAATTGAAAAATGCGACTTTGGCAATATGGATTTGGAGGAAGTAGGTACTTTTTTTGGCTTTGTTACGAAAGTACGTAACCGGTCTTTTGTTGATGACAGTTTTCGAACTGATAGAATCATAATAATGACTGTTCTTCAAGATATAGGATTTTCCCTAGTTTGAAGGATGGGGTCGTACTCATCTGTAATAGCCATATCCATCCCTTATTATAACAACACTGATGTTACCTAGGCTAAGTTTTTTTTAGTAAATAAACAATTAAATACCAATAATCAGTACCAATACAAAACCATGATTAAACAAGCCTTGTGCCCAGGGTTACCGCTGCCCTGGTACATAAAGAGCTAAGGAAGGAACACGGGTGGGTTTTAGTCAGTAAGCCAGAGCGGGAGGAGTCATTTAATGATTTCCCATCCACAAAAAAAAAAAAAAAAAGCCTTGTGCCCGATGGGATTTGCCGATGGGAAATCCCATCCAAAACGAAGTACGTAAAAGAATAATAGTAGCCTCCAGACCCATTTCGGCCACGGCGGCCAATCTCGACGGAGATTAGCCAGGTACGCTGGAGATATTACAGTGCACAAGTGTGTGCGTAAACGCAGGAACTCTCTGTTCCTTTACTCTCATAGTCCAATGGAACGGCAATCCGACACGAGCGAGACCAGGAGAGACCAGGCGCAGGACCAACGGCTTTTACGTGCTTTCCGAGGCTCGGGGGTATTAAACCGCCAACTTCCAAACTCCGGACTGTTACTAAGATATTCCTAATGGAAAGCCCAATAGCACTATGTTCGACCTGGGAATCGAACCCAGGTGCTCGCGCTCAGCGATCGGGCTGGCAACCACGAGACCAACGGGGCAGTTACGTTGAAGTAACCGAATTAAGTAACCTGTAGTTAACGGTAGGTTTAACTTGTATAACCTTTCAAATTTCCAAAACTTCTACCTTCGTGCTCACCTTCGTTACCATGCAAAACTTCTACCTTCGTGCTCACCTTCGTTACCATGCAAAACATGCTTCTAGACCCAGTGGTTTTGGCTTCCCGTGGTTATTTCTATTAAGTAGTTGTGCAGCGCTTTGCTTTAGTACATCGTGGTGGATTCATTAATAAATCCTACTAATATTATAAACGTGAAAGTTTATACGGATGGATGGACGGATGGATGGATAGATGTTTGTTACTCTTTCACGCAAAAACTACTGAAGGGATTTGGGTGAAATTTAGCACACAGATGGTTTATAACCAGGGTTAACATATAAGATACTTTTTATCCCGGTATTCCCACGGGATCGAAACTTATGCGTGTAAAACCGCGGGGTGCAGCTAGTAATAAAATAAATCGGCCTGTGTTGTCCCACTGCAGGACAAATGCCTCCCTTTCGTTTCTCAACTCAACACGATCCTGCGCCAACAAGGACCAATCCTGCCTGTAGAAATTGACGTCTCGCCTCGTCCTGTTAGAAGTAAATAGATTTATTTTATTTGTTGTTTAAATTCGAACTTTATATTCTCACCAAAATAGTTATTGTCTCCTCTTTTACTCATTTCAGTTACCATTTTCTCAAACATTCCTTAGGCAGATCACACAATACAACGCGCTACGCGACGCGCCCCCGTGCGTGATTTTTTACATACAAATTCAATAAAAACGTGATTCCGCGCGGAGAATTTGGCTCCGTTTCCCGCGCCACGTCGCTTGGCGTGTTGTAGAGTGGGATCCGCCTTACAAGCTATGCTAGTACAAAATCTAGTAGAAAGGTTCTAAGCAATACAGTTCTGTTCTATTCAGAGCTGCCTTTCCTGCATCGAGTGCAAAACCATGTATTTTATCTTTATGTTACAATATTCTGTCTCGTAAGGAGAGTTGTTTGCACATACCAGTGCATTCGTTGTAAAGTAACCTTACATGTAATGCACTTACTACAGGTAGTTATGTATAGTTGATATGATAGCTATTTGGTATTCAGGCAGCTAACTTGCAACTATTTATTATAGGTGTCATATTTGACGACATGGTTGGCGTACTGGCTGAGCGATCGACTGCTACTCTGCGTGTCGCGGGTTCGATTCCCGCAAAAAACAAATATTTGTATTGCCTACGGGTAGTTGTTCCAGGTCTGGCTTATTGTGTATGTGAGTTTAAATGTTTGTAAACGCACCCACAATACAGGAGTAATTCCAAGTGTGGGACAACGTTTAAAAAAATAAAGATAAAATAATAAATATATTTAATAAATTATATAACCATTTTTTTTACGAAATAAATTATCTTTAAGTCATTGACTGCCACCGCGGTTACACAGTATCCGGCAACAATAGATTTTCTATTGTGTCTATTGTCTGGCAGTCAAACGTGTTAATCATTGAGCATAATCAACTTATAATGTCCCCACTCCTGGCATATAGGCTGTCCGTTCCGTTCTTAGAGGGAGAGTGGGCCGTAATCCGTCACACGGGCCCCGAACAGCTTGGTTTCCTCACGATGATTTTCTTCACCGTTTTGAGAGCAGCTGTTATAAATAATTTACACAAAGTAAAGTGCCTGCCTGGGTTCGAACCTACGACTTACAAATCGTAAGTCCCCGCCGTTTCCACTGGGCGACCACTGCTCTGCCCATTAATACCTTAACTATTTTCACACAATGTTTGGACTCTGGATGTTCGCACTAAGTAGTCAATTAATTTACATTGCTCTCTGAAGTATGCCAGCTTCAGAAGTTATTACTGTTACTGTTAACTGCTTGGCAATTAAGGCTTCTCCCCATAACTTCCGAAGACGAGCTGGAAAAAACAAACGAACAGTGGTCCACATTAGCCCTGGATCGCAAGAACTTATTACGCTCACAATATAAATGAATAACAATTGGCGTAGTGGAAAGATTAATATTTTTTCTGTAAGGTATACCAAACATTAGCTTGTTTGACTGTACTTGTGAGTTGGAGAAGGTAAAGATCTGTGATATTGGATGTAAAAGGGTATGTTAATAAATAAACTAAGTGATATTATGTATGGAAGTATCGGTTACTAATGATTATAAAATAACAGTTTTCTAGGCTTGTTGTCGGATGACAGCGATGCGGACAAGTACTTGCTTAAGTGTCCTTTTGTTTTTGTATTTATTTGTTTAGTTAATTAGTTAGTCACTTTAGTACGTAGAGTCAATTTAGTAATAAATAGTTAGTTGTGTTAAACATTGTAAAAGATTAATGATTGATTTCGTTTTGGTATGATTTTGTGGTATTTTGGACCTGACTTTGAAGGTTCACTGAATTAGAAATTCCGGCGCAAATGTGTAACACTGAGACATGTTAAAATGGACTATGCAAACCAAACTAAAGTTAAATACTACACGAATGACTACTAAACTTATGACAATACGGGGCCCGTGGTTAAATAAGAACAGCGACACAGGTCGATCGATCAGGTGAAGCTATGCTTGTCGCGGTTGGTTTGTGGATGGGTGACCATATTTACAAATCGAGACCCCTCCGTGCCTCGAAAAGTACACGAATTGGACCAATCGCGCCTAAAGGGTTAAAGCGTTAGTCCCGACTGTCATTCGTGGATCTTTGACAGTCGTTACGGGTAGTCAGGAGCCCGAAAGTCTGACAACCAGTCTTACCAATGGGTTTTGTATTACCCAAAACTACGTTGTGGAGGTCAGATAGGCAGTCGCTCCATGTAAAATAAATATTCAGCTCCGTCCGGTAACACTGGAAGCCGACCCCAACATACACACTTAACCTACCTAATTACCTATTATAGAATTTCCTGTCTTAATTGTTACCACATCGTAACTTTCCCTAATAAGCAAACAGAACAACTAATGATGGTAAATAAGTAATGAACGTAACAGGCTCCGAATTCATGTTGAATGAAAATTAAGTAGGAGAATTAGGTTACTAGGACCATTGTTATTTTACTAATGATATCCTGAATATATCGACGTAATTGTGTGTTTTATAATTATGTTTTGTTTAGTTTTTTTTTGTGTTATTTTGTTTATTCAAACCGCGTATACAATGTGCTTGTATGATAAAATGTGTAGTTTCTTGCCCACTCTTTTCCATACGAAACTTCTTTTTGGAAGGGGCGACTAATGTTTAATGTTTTTGTTTTTTAATAATTTATTCTTTCTTTTTTGACATTGATTAATATTCTGTAATTACTTAAAGTCACACCCGGACTTATTACTCTTTATTTATTTATGAAAATCGTCTACATTTAGAATGTTTGTAAATATGTGAGCACCATGTATCTATCATATACTTAGTTAATTTATATGTCATGGTTTCATTAATCCATTTTTATTCTTTTACCTATTGTGGTATAGTAATTTTATTTTTAGGTGCATTGTCTTCACATATAATTATATAATTAATGCATGCAAAATATTCTAAAACATTTTAAAAGAGTAACGGTGGAGTTTCTTGCCCATTCTTCTCCATACGAAAACTACCTTTTGGAAGGGGCGACTAGAATCAATTTTATTTTAATTTTATCTTTGACGTTCAAAAGTACCTTTTATGTGCCTATTTGAAATAAATGATTTGACTTTGACTTTGAATGAAAGAGAACTTCAAGGATTGAAGTCGAAGTATTGGTCGTCTGGCGGCGAGATAGGCGGTTGATATTGTTTCCTAACCTGGATGAGGCTGGCACAGAATCGTGGAGATTGGCACAAGGAAAGAGATGCCTATGCCGAGCAGTGGGTGAAGTTGGGCTGTGGATGATGACGAAGGATCTCTGAGGAGGGCTTTGGTAGTTTTTGTCAACTCCCGTACTGTATGGAAGAAACACGGCTATTATTCTATACTCGTTCTCTATTTTGATATAGCTAATAATAATATAATAATAATCTCTTTATTTCAGAATACAATTCCATAATTACAAAAGGTACTAAGTTGTTAGTAACATAAAAACTTAAAAACTATGTTAGTAGACATTACCAATATTTACAGGAGCATGAAAGGACAATCCAGTTTGTTGGCAATGACACTCAAGAGGCTGTTGTTACTGGCACGCACCTTGTGCAACAAGGACGCTGCTCGCTTGCGCCTGATTGCTACGAAGCTGTAAATCCGGGCGTCCACGAACATCCCAGAGGCACTACAGAAACGTGGCAGCCCCAACAGCATCCTGAATGCATTATTGTGCTGGACTCGAAGAGCATTAACGGCCTTTAGAGTGAAGCTAGACCAAAGGCTACACGTGTAAAATACTTGACAGTAAGCTTTGAATAAAGTTATTTTAACTGAACCTGTGCAGCGTGAGAACCTTCGGATCAACATATTACACCTCACCGCCAATGCTCTTTTTTATGATTGATTTTTATTAAGAATTTTATATACTCTTCCAAGTCCATACCTTGTAAAGGTTTCTGTGAAGAAAATGGTGAAATCCAATATCCCATCTTCGTCCCATGTCTAGGTCGTCCATTAGGTTATCTTTAAGAAATATACATAATCTTTATACAATCCATTTCCCCATTCATATACTAAGGAAATATTTTTCAAAGTCCCTTTCTACACCCGAAGAACTTTCAAAACAGTTTTGCAAACATTTATTTGCCGCTGAAAGACAGCTAGTTTCATAACCTAAACCTTAACACTACGCAATAAGATTGCAGTTTGTCCAAGTGGAGTTTCAGGGGTGAAATAATGTTCTGTTTTTCCTAAAGGCACTGCCGTGTCTATTTAGTTCGCTGCATGAATGGGTGATTGATGTCTTAAGGTGTTAGCTGCGAGTCGGTATTTTGTCCATAATATAATTATCTATTGCGGGTTTGGAAGTACTTGGAAGGAGGTATTTGCACGTACCTGATGTTGCCTCTGTGCTATTGAGCAATTTTGATTCCGGGTCAAGGTTGTAAATCTTCCAATCGGGTCTGAGGACTGTAGGTATATTTATTTACCAGCATCTGCCCGCGACTTTGTCCGCGTGAAATTTCACCTCATCGCATCGCATCGCCTGCCCGCGCTATTGTTTTGTCTTCACTCAGCGTTCTTTCTAACTCTTGTTTTTGCTCGGTTCATAAGTGTCCTAGCGTCTTAAGTAGTCTGAAGCCTTCCTCAAGAATTGGACTATCAAATGCAAAAAGAATTTTTCAAATCCGACTGGCACTTCCAGAAATTAGCGCGTTCAAACAAACAAATTCTTCAGCTTTGTTATTAGTTGTATATTCAAATCTAAACGAAATTTTATCTGTAACACTGATTTATAGGAGAAAATAAAATTTGAAATGCTTTATCAGGTAACAATTTTTATTCAAAGCATTTGAAAGAATTAAGGGGTTTTGGATCAAAAACGAAAAAAAATGGTGAAGTAAATTATTATTGGTAGGCATGATATATTCTGAAATAATAATGCTAACTTTTTTGTATAAATTCTCATTTTTTTGCGGTTTTCTGAAGAATAGAAGAAAATAAATTATCGTAACTACATGTGGGAGGTTGAACTAAAGCGATATCTTAAAAAAAATTCATTCTTTCTTATTGGAGTGCCGCTTGTTATTCAGGTTTCTATTATTTCGAGTAGGGCCCGCTCTTACGTGTTCCATTATTATATTTAATTGCAGTTTTACATGAAAGCTGAAGAATGCTAGGGGAACCACGGAACGGGTTATGTTATTTTTATAACACCCTTATTTTACCTTTCCTGCTAGTAAAATTTATCAAAGTATAGCAAAGTTAACTTGTGAAAAATCATGCTTGTGAAGTGCTTTATGACATAACATCACGCATGTAAACCTGGAACGTTTAGGCAGAGGTGTACAGTCACGAGCACCAATATGTCAACACTTGGCAACTTTCAAATGCGTTTTTTTCGTGAAATAACGAATGCAACGTTGAAATACGATACATTACATAAACCTATGGGTTCGAAAATGCTATGTTCGTAACAACATAAAATTTCATAAAAAAATAAGGGAGTAAATCGGTTTTGAATAAAGCCGAGTGTATACTTTTGCTCGTGACTGCACCTATAGTAGGGTACACCTTCATTTTGTCAGTTATCTTTAAGTCCCATTTAATAGGGGGTGAGCCGATTACATGGGCTTATATAGCACGAATCCAGACACCAGGCTGCTGCTGAGAAATTCCTGAAGGAGAAACTCAATAACACTTTGCCCGGCCTGGGAATCGAACCTAGGACCTCATGCTCAGCAGTAGCGCTTGCGACCACTAGACCAAGGAGGCAGTCTTATACAGGGTGGCAGGGACATCGACGCGCAAACTGTAACCATGGATTCAGCACATGCGTTTAGACCCCATAACGCGGAAATTTTACGTCGGTTATTAAAAAAAAATATTGCTGTTCCATACATTTTGACCGCGTAGGTATTGCTCTTTTCTATGAAACAGATGATTTTTTTTTTTGATAACCGACAAAAAATATGACGCTATGGGTCTAAACTCGTGTGCTGAATCCATGGTTACAGTTTGCGCGTCGATGTTGCCAGCCTGTATATGTATTACATAATTATTATGAAAATAGATGAGCTAAAAAAGCATAAAATTAATTTACGAAGCGCGATGCATGACTGCCTACTTTTACTTTTCAATGTACCAGGTAACAGGGTACCAATTACAATTTACAAGGTAACACTAAAATAACAAAATTATATCCTAAATTGACTAAAACTATTGACAAACTAAAATATAGCGTCGAAAAATTCATCCACATCGCTGTCGACTGGTAACGTACCCAAGACACTGGCGGCATTGCCACGGTGTATGGCAATGCTTAGCCTCTGGCCAAGGTAAAAGCCAGCCCCTGGGTCATGGGAAGTGTCAACCAGTCGTTTCGAAATTTCCTTAAAAAAACCATGAGCACTCGGACCCGCTTGGCCCGAGGGTTTAACGAAAAAAATCGGTCAAGTCGGACTCGCGCACCAAGGGTTCCGTACGTATGTAACTACAAATTTACGGCTTTCGGATTTTTTATTTTACTTGTGTTTTATGACATTATTTCTCGCCAAATTTCATGATTCTAGGTCAACGGGAAGTACTCTATGCGTTTTGATTCCCATGCGAGTGTCAAAATATGCGGCAAAAATGGAACATAAACGGTCGTATCTTTTGATTGCGTTGACTTATAAGTTTGATTTTTTCACTGCTTCAAGGGATTGCAGCCCTGAGTATTTGATATTAATAATAACTCCACGCGTTCCAGAGAAAAAAGGTCTTGACGAGCGGCCAGACGGACAACGAAGTGATCTTATAAGGGTTCCGTTTTTCCTTTAGAGGTACTGACCCTAAAAACAAAATGAAATTGCGAAAAAGTCAATTGAATAATAAACATACTCATTATATTCTTCTCAAAACCGCTGACGGCAAATTCTCAACGATTAAGATTACAGAAATTAGAAATAATTCTCCCCAAACGCACCGGATGAGATTATAAAAAATATTAATAGCAGCAGTTTTGGAAAAGTAGCAAAGCCAATTATTTTGTATCCGCTTATATCTGTAAATCGTTCCTGCTATTTGGAATCCCTCGGGGTCTCTAACTAGGTACTTACCGAGGCCTTATTTATTGGTGAATACATAAAAAGGTTAATCATCAATCCCAATGGAACGGGAATTTTAGAGATAAAATGTTTTGCGGTCTATCTGGTTTGGTAGGCATTTTAGGTCAAACATTTTGAGCTGTTTTTTCGAGTTTATCGGGAACCTACGGTTTATACGGATTACTGTGATTAATTGCGTAACACAGCATCAGTAGCAATGGCTTTTTATTTTGACAGTTCAACGTCTTTTGCGTTATTTACGTTATTGAGTAGACAAATCTTTCGAACATATTTTTTATTTATTCACTCCAAATGTACAAATATCCTTACAGGCTAGACCGCAGGCTAGAATGCGATATTGAAGTACACTTAAAAATTAAATGGTTCCAATGCTTGTACCATAACAAATTCTATAGGGAGCTATTCATTCAAATTCACCCAAAGCGAAACAGAATATGTCTACCAGCAATGAGGTTTAGAGTGCGGAGCGCGCTCAAGATGAAGCAATGGATTAGCTTCACTATGATTCAGATTCAGATTTATACTGTGTTACGCAATTAGGATGCTGGTATGTTACATGATGATTTGTAGCTATTTATAAACTGGATTGAAATAGATACAGAAATTAATTGAATTATTGTGTCTGTATCAATGTTCGCATTGATACAGACAAAGTTACTAGCTAGCTACTTACGAGTAGGTAACATTTATCATTCATGTTTTTCTTAGTAAATACATCATATACTTCTTAGTGGCAGGGACATTGACGCGCAACCTGTAACCATCAATTTGCACGATTCTAGACAATTTTTCGTCGATTATGAAAAAAAATCTGCTGTTTTATAGAAAAGTGCAATACCAACGCGGTCAAAATGTATGGTTCTGAATCATATACTGAATCCATGGTAACAGGTTGTGTGTTGATATGTGTGTAAAATTTCAATGTTCAAAACATCGAAAATTTTAATATCGATCCGATCGATCGATCGATTGTATCGAAATATCGAAAATTGTTATACCTAAGCTTAAAATGTCTAAGATTGAAATGCCGAGTGATTAAAATATCGAATGATTAAAAATATTTGGTTTTACATTCAAAAATATGTTTCTGTACCCGCCTGCGTAACATGCATATATCTTTTATAAATCGAAACAGTTAGGTTAGGTTAGAATTGTGACCACAAAACGCACGAGCCGAGCGAGCGAAGCGAGCGGTGCCGCGGGAGCGGCCGGCGAGTGCCAGAAACATATTATTGAATGTAAAACCAAACATTTTTAATCATTCGATATTTTAATCACTCGGCATTTCAATCTTGGACTTTTTAAGCTTAAATAACAATTTTCGATATTTCGATACAATAAATATTTAAATTTACGATGTTTTGAACATTGACATTTTACCCGTAGATATTTTAATTTTCGACGTTCAAATATGTACCCGTCCCTGCCACCCTGTATTTAGTTACAATAAAGTCAAAGTCAAAGTCAAATCATTTATTTCAAATAGGCACATAAAAGGCACTTTTGAACGTCAAAAATAAAATAAAAATAAAATACAGAACGGAGTCTAATGTACGACGGATTAAGGGACATCTCGCCCACGCAAAAACTGGCCTGTGGGTCAGATGTCAACTTTTTAAAATGTGCATAGGTACTTTCGCCCGGCCCAGCTTAGAGACAACTACTTATGTGCAAATATTAAAACGTTGTGCAAAGAAGTAGACAAGTTATTAAAACCAATATTTATAAGACGGTACAAAATCCCGGTACAGCTGATAAATAAACCTACAATTTTGATCGGATCAACGTAACAGGGAAAGTCGTTTTCGTGGAGTTTCTGAAAGCATTATAATGTTTACGTCTTGTCAACCACCTTCTTAAGGTCGCTGGTCTTTCTAGCTGCGGGGCGTCCCACACTACGCTTGCCAATACGCGATCTCTCCTGTAGGACTCATCAGCTCCACCGGGCATCGGTCCTACGACAAACATGGCCAGCCCACTGCCACTTCAGTTTGTTGACTCTGCAAGCTTTCTTAGTCGCTTCTGCGTCTTTAGAGTAACCATCCAATAATTATATTATTAATATAATAGAAAACGAACATCATAGTTCGTTGAAAGAAAGAAAGAAAATACTTTTATTTGCGGTAAACATGACGCAAAAAAGAACATAAAAACAAATAAAGAAAAAAAAAACAATAAGAAATGGTTGACATGCTGCTGCTTAATTTAGTTGTTAGTCACAACTAAATTGAGCAATGAACTATGATAAGAGCCCAGTGGGGCTCTTGATGGCAAATATAGAAATCGATATTGTGACGTAGGTTTGAAAATACGAGTGTTTATGCTGAATGGAAATGGCTCAGACTTTATGTGTACATTAAATACTTCATCTGCTTAGCTTTTTCTCAACTATGTTGGGGTCGGCATGGATGAAGCTGACTTCCAGCATTTTACATGGAACGACTACCTATCTGACCTTTACTATACAGTTACTGGGTAATATGATTGGTACCTTGGTAAGACTGCCTTACAGACTTTCGGGCTGATGACTACTCTCAGCTAGATCTCGGCCCAATACCGAGACATTTTAGATCCCAACAAAAACTAAAGTTCACGTTATCATGATAACTCGAATCCTGTGAACTCCATCACTCGTACATTAAATCACAACAATACCGATACCGATACCGAAATAGAATAGCACAAAACTGGCGACCACAAACATTGTATGTTGTTAACGATATTTTGGAACTTTCAAGTTACCGACACAACCTTGTTTCCACACCTGACGACGTTGACAGATTGATGGCTCAAATGTTTTCTAACTGTGTTTCTCTTGGTTTATTATAAAGAGGAAATTGGATTTGTTATTATATTATTGTACAGTTTATTAGAAAGCCTGGTAGAAGGTTCAGTCAACTCAGGCTATTGCAGTCCACTGCTGGACATAGGCCTCTCCCAGGCACCCAAGGCTCTCCCTCTCCTCCGCCTTTCGCATCCAATCTGTCCCAGCCACCTTCTTAAGGTCGTCGGTCCGTCTCCGCTTGCCGAAACTAGGTTTCCACTCTGCTAGAAGGTTACTTAAGTTTTACTAAGATGTTTCGTGCGTCATTTGTCACCACGGTATGTGCTACCTACATTATTATTGACATCTAACTTGCGTATACTCGTGAGATTCGTTTTTCGTTATTTTCAGTTCGATACAGCCCAAAATCGCCTATTGTATAGGCATAAGATATTTTTGATCCTGTTATAGTTAATCGCATCCACGATAAATAAATAAAAAAAAAAACTACATTTTTTTTCAGTTACTAAAGCTACGCTTTCCTAGAAGAGCGATTCCGTCATATTATAACGGCAGTTATGAAAATCTGTTATTTTCATCAATATTTGACATTGACATATACTGTCTGTCTCATACATTGACATATAATGACATATACTCGACAGAGTATAATGTCAAATATTGATGAAAATTACACATTAGGCTAGGTAACCGTTTTTTGACAGATCGAATTAGTGAGCAATTATATATTTTTGGTCAAAACTGATACACGTACCTACGGTATTATAATGTCTGTAAGAAGTCATAAATAAGATAATTCATTAGGATTAGGCAGTTTATATAATATTTATTTTATTACGTATTTTAAAGTGAACTTTTACGTAATCTGGAATAGTTACGTTATAAGGCAGCTTTAAAAAAAAACGGTTAACCTAGTGGACAGAGTATAAGGTGTCAAAAAACGCTCTGTATTTGGAGAGTTGTTGTTGTCTGGCCGTTCACCGCTTTCTTAGGAAACCAAAGCTTTATAATATTTCCCTTTCATATACTGATTTAACCCCTTTTCTGTTTAGTAAACTAGACTGTGACAAAAGGGCAAAATACTAAGAAAAAAAAGATGAAAGTGAAAAAAAAAGAATTGAACAAAAAATGGTAACGGTAATGGTTCCAATTATACTAATAGTACTTACAAAGTATTTGGCATAAATGTTTGTAAGTCGCATAGAAATTTGGAGTGTGAGGGTCGTTGAACTTTCAGCGACGCGTTGGAGGAAATTATAAAAGTTTAACCTACGAGTTATTAAAAAAGAATTTTGTCATACGAGGCTAATTTTATTAAATACTTGTGTTAGTTGTGAATACTGGTATTATGCTGCAGCCGGTTAGACTGGAAGCCGACCCCAACATAGTTGGGAAAAGGCTAGGTAGATGACGGCTTGTGTTAGCTATGGTGTGGCCAAAACAGCTGAAAATATTAATAAAAGAGATGTTGAATTCAGAAATGAAACACCTGTCCAATTAAAATGGATGAAACAAAGAAACTCTTTTGTCGATATTTCAGTTTGTGACATAGTAAAACTTGTTCATTATCAAAAGTAACTTTTCAAAACAAAACTTCCAGAGAACTGTAATGATTTAAATTATTATACACCAAATGCTTTTCTAATTATTAAAACTACACTTCTAAAATGTCACTTATAACCTGTTTGTTTCTTCGCTATGCAATTACAGCTGTTCATAAAATTCAAAAAACATTCTATATAAAAGTTTTTTTTTTCAATCTGTATTGTCCCACAGCTGGGCAAAAGTCTCCCCTACATCACTCCATTCCACACTGGTGTTGCCTTCGGTATAAAAACGATTAAAAGATTAAAACTTCAGCAACAGCCACACTGGGATCTCAATATAATCCATAATGTCATGACACGACCCTCGTCACGACAAACGACTGATTAATTTATGAGTGTGTTCATAGATATCACGAGGTTACGGCTTTTAACAGTTTACGGTACAGTGCTGATTAAAAGCCTCCCTCGAATGGCCTTTGGCTGAGCTCAGGACGACGATGCACGCTTGTATGTATCTGGTGTAGTGTGTGTCTATTCGTCAGTGCAATTTTTTTTAGTAAATGTATTCTTTTTTTTTTTTTCTTTCTTGCTACGAAGACTCCCAAATTATGGTTAGCATATTAGTCTAAATGTGCCCACTGCTGATACATAGGCATCCTCTTGAGAGGGAGTATACGGCTTGTTGGATGTCACATGTCTTTGAATATAGTTATTTTTTCAAATTATGATTAAACCAATCTACCTAGCCTTTTCCCAACTATGTTGGGGTCAGCTTCCAGTCTAACTGGATGCAGCTGAATGAGTATTATACATAGGGTAACTGCCTATCTGACCTTGACAACCCAGTAAGACTGGTTTTCAGACTTTTGGTATTATGACTACCCGTAACGACTGCCAAAGATGTATAAGTACAGCCGGGACTAACAGCCTAACGTGCTTTCTGAGGCACAGAGGAGTCTCGACATGTTATGAATGGTCACCCCTCCACGAACCGACTGCGGCAAGCGTAACTTAACTTTCGATCGACCCGTTCGGTTGTTATTATTTAGTCAGAAGCTCCTCCTTCAAATTATGGCTATTGGAAAACAATTAATTTGCAAGAGCGGGTTGGTCAGAAAAAGCTTAATTACTTTCTAAAATATTCTATAATATTATCAAGAAAAAGAACTGTGCATTTTAGTGGTTAAGTTACTTCCTAATTGTCATGCCCATTGGAACTTCTAATGATGATTAAATCTAAAGAAAATTGAATTCTAAGTTAGTTAGTTAGTACGAATGGTAGATCGTAGGATTGAAAACAGGCAGGCGCTTTACTTTTAAAACGGTAAAGGAAAACCTCGTGACAAAACTGCATATTCTAGAATAAAAATTTCGATGACATGTAATCTATCAATCAATCAAATCAATCTATCATCTACCAACCCACACTGGGCCTGCAGTGGATTATGGCCCACACCCTCTCAATGAAAGAGGAGGCCTGTATCTCAGCAGTGGGAACATTATAGGCTGATTATTAAACTCGAAGGCCACTTCACTTTCAAATCTAAACATAATGTCAGAACTATTATGAAAGTTTCACAATATAGGGTAGCATCTGGAAAACCCTTTCAAGGAAAGAGCCATCACAGCTCTTAGATGATGTATCCCGACAGACGGTACTCATAAATCAGTTATCGCTTAGCTCAACCCTATTTAGGGAGCTCAACGACCCGACGCACGACGCTACCAATCAGTTGGATATTTGCGTAAGCCTTCGCTGGGCATAATCATTAAAATATTTGAGACATGATCATTGATCAATTAATTAAAATATAACTTAGCTTATACTACTTTACTTTACTTTCTATGAATTTTAATTATCTAATACTTATATCTGCGTAAGCAAGCGGAGTGATCAATGTTCGATCTTTGACTGTTTGAGAAAGATTATTACCTAAAATGTAGGACAACCGGTTAGTGGGTATTATTACGTAAGAGTTAACTTTTCATTTCCCACTGACCTCTTAACTAACCAGTTGGTATAACTACGGTAACAAAATAAAATATTAGAATTCACAAGAACTGCAATACATTAATACCCAACTTTACAAACCCAATCCGAACTAAAACAAAAACAAATGAGAATCGGTACCGTTACCTATTTCATTTGTTAAAACCCGGAGTTCATAAGAGATTTAAAGTTGTGCGGTATTTACTAGTTTCGTATAATTCCGTATCTTGACTGCACAAGGCCCGGCCATTACTGCCATTAGTATTAATAACGCGCGTTCGCTCTCATTAAAGTGTGCGCTAACCCTCTCAGCGCTGCGGTCTATTCAGTACCGAGTTTAAGTACAGTTATTGATATCGCTTTTTATAGACACTTTGAGCCGTTACGACTTTGACAGACGAGGTCTGAAAATGCTAGGTTAGTGTTCAAGGTAGATTTCTGTGTAACTTGGGTATAAAAGAAATGAAGTCAGTTAAAAACGAAGTCTTGAAATATAAATGAGGTAAAAGCCTAAAACCTTAAAAGTATAATCTAACCCACTCAAGCAAGCAACCTGATAAAATTGTACCTAAAAGAAATTTCTTTCTAAAGAAAACCGAAAAAGAGGAAATGAATACAATAGGTATTTTATACACCTTTTCTCACAGACGAAACATGTAACAAGTCTTTGGTAAGTCAAGCCACTTTCATCACAAGTACGCCAATTGAATTCGAAAGAGCCCGAAAAAAAAAATACTTCATTCGTGAAAACACGGACGCCTATTTACTTTGTCCCTTCATGGTTAATTCCGTACATGTGCGCCTCTATTACCATGGGGGAAGGTGCACGAAATCACAATTAACATATAGATGTGACACTCGACCCGAGCCGGCCCCTTTTAGCGAAATTACCAAAGACACGCTTTTAACAAGGTCTTGTAAAACTTTGGTCCCTACGAAATAACACAGATTAAAATATATTGCGCGGAAAATGAAGTCCGTACGCAGTGCGTCAATAAAAATGGTCGGGTGTGTTTTTTCTCTGGCACGCTGGCGGGTTAGGGTTGTCAAAATGGGAATAGAAAATGAGGCGGTGTTTGTGCTTTGACAATGGTATTCATTAGTGCGCTCTAGGGTGAGAGGATGACTGTGACTTCAGGCCGGTTTAATAAGTAGCTTTCCAGTTAACTGTGTACTCAGCCGATGTGGTACAAAATGGTGATACGCATATTAATTTTTAATTTTGTGGATTTTACTTGGCTTTATTGACAAAGGCTGCCCTTGTGTGCACGTTATGAATTTAATAATTTTTTGTTTAATTAAAAATTCATACAATTTCAAAGAGGAGCGATATAAATTACCATTATTTAAACTAGCAAGCTGAGCACTGGTGGCCCAGCGGTAACGGCTTTGACTTATGAGTCGTAGGTCGTGGGTTCGAACCCAGGCAAGAGCTTAACTTTATGCAATTTATTTCATCACCACTGTTCTCAAACGGTGAAGGAAAGCATCGTGAGGATCCGTCATGTACTAGAACCAAAAAACTCATCATGTGAGAACTACCAACCCGCACTGGCCCGCGTGGTGGATAACGGCCCACTCCTTCTCACAGAGAGGAGACCTGTGTCCCAGCAGCCAGCAGTGTATGATATGTAAACTAGCAAGTATAATTATAAAGAAAATTAGGTAAGTACTTACAAAAGCTCTTGAAACCGTTACTTTAAAACTTCTAAGTAATATAACGTTCCTTCACGCTGTTGTTAAAGTTAATTTATTTTATTGTTGTTGTAACCGCACTATACCGACACTAAAATTTTACTAAAACTTCATCTGAATATTATATATTTGGTTGAAATTTTACAAACAAAAAGGGTTTTGAAGGTCCGTGGCATACCTGTCCGCATTATGTTTTTTTTTTTCAAAATGGCGGGCACGCATGAAACTTGTTTAAATCGACAGCTGGCATCAATGCAAACAGAAATTACAATGAGACCAAATGCAGTAAAGTGTATATATAGTGGTTATAGAGGTTTCATGCGTGACCGACATTTTGAAAAAAAAAAAACAAAATGGCTGACTGGTAACCATGCCAGGCTCCATATAAAAATCGTCAATCCCCTGTGATTCAATTCTAATTATCATCAACATAATTAATACCAATATGGCAAACCTATTTGTATTTTTATTTACACAAGTATTTTCCTGCTAAAAGTTTTCTTTAACCCTAAAATGCACTCAGTAAACCAGTACAGGCCGTTGATACCACATGTCTGTGGGAACCTACTAATGGCAAACATGGGCGACGCGACGTCGACATCGAAATTGCGGGGCCCTTAACAGGTTTTAATGGTCGAACGAACTTTTTTTTTAACCAGAGTACGAGGCTATTGGAAAATTTGTGGTGCAGTGTTTTGTTACCTGTGCTGTTTATTTACTTGAAAACACCAACTGTTTCATATACATTAGTTGAAAAAAAAATGTATAAAAAATTGTTTTTTTTCGATAATTCGCGATTTTTTCTGAAATAGGTACATGTTATAAGTATTTGAAAATTACTTCCGATCATGTTGTTTCATCAAGTTGTTTAATTGCTATCGAAAAGTTCACCTTTTAAGTTTCTTGGAAGGATACAAACCATTCAAGTTGAAGACTGAGATCAATTAGGTCCTTACTTACATATTATTTATAAAAGTAACAGTTTCTGGGACTTACTTAATCTATTTTCTAAACATATTATAAATTAAAGTCGTTCTTCGCGTCTGTATGTATGGCCGCATTGTTCTTCTAAGCTCTGCAATGCATTTTGGTGCGGTTTTACCATCATTTGGAGAATTTATTCCAGAAGGTACTAATTAACTTACATACATTATAAAGAAATCTCGTTTATTTGTCAACTCGTAAAAACCGTCCAAAGCAGGGGTGGGTCGCTAGTTAGTTATAGTCCATATTGTACGTCCTGTGTAATTTAGGACTGCATTGCTACGACGT
Organism: Apamea epomidion; assembly: GCA_947507525.1. Lineage (NCBI taxonomy): Eukaryota > Metazoa > Arthropoda > Insecta > Lepidoptera > Noctuidae > Apamea > Apamea epomidion. The sequence goes on from OX382237.1 coordinate 14,344,299, forward strand.
AGCTGACGCTACGAAATCATTGCTACGAGCTACGTCCGCTACGCGGCAGTGGATCACCGAACCGATAATTATTCAGTAATATTATTCCTTGTTTATGCCTTATTTGAATGCTGCCATAAGATAAATAAGAGGTTAAATTTTGTAGATATTAAAATAAACCATCCAACCTTTTTGCAGATCACTTGATTTCTTCTGCAAAAGCTCCACAAACTTAATGAATTCTGTCGAGAAAACCTTTTATCGATAGTAATAAAATTCCCTTCGTATTTTCTGTCATAAGGTTAAACTACAGTGTCAGCAGCCATCATTAATATCAATTAAGTTCTAACTGCATGCTTGGAATGTTCGACAGTAATTAGTGCCAAATTACATAAGTGTATTGTCTGCAATTAATTGCTCATTAATAGTAACTAACAAGCTAATCTGGTACTAGGTACGTGAGTTATGTTCACATCAACATCATCCTCCTGCGCTTATTCCAATTTCTTTGTGGTCTGGACAGCATGTTTTCTTCCTCCATACATCTCTATCAGTCGTCATTTCAGTAGTCACTAGCTTTCCAGCCATATCATCTTTTACACAGTCCATCCATCATTTCCTTGATCTTCTCCTACTTCCTAATTATCCACATTCATACTCAAAACTTTCCTCACAATGTTTCCTCTGTAAATTAGTTTTAACAAACAGTTTTACTGGGAAAAAACTATTTTAAAAACTAGATGAGGTCGGTGTTTTAATCCGACTATTTAGATAAACAACACCGAAATAAACTCAGATACTCTATTAATTTTTTCTTTTAAAGTCTAGACATTATCTTGGTTAGATCATAAGCTTGATATTTTGAACAAAAAAATTCCATGGTCCTCACATGGAATTTTTTTGTTCAAAATATCAAGCTAGATGCAAAACGGTTCAAAATTAAAAGTCATTTATTCAAATTAAGCTGAGATTCAGCACTTTTCAAAATTACATAAGACATTCCCCCAAAACGGCCGCCATTCACCACTTCCTAGTGCTTTCTAGGAAGAAGAAGTGGCGCAACAAACTCCTCAGTAGTACAGCTGTTTGTTCAGTTAGAATACTTGATCCTTCGCAAAGTATAGTGTAAATTAATATTAACATTACGAGACACACTCTATTAAATTAAATTACAATAAAATTTGCCATATGACAGCTAGCGATGCCAAAATACCAACAAATACAATGAAAACTATACTTAAGCAAAAAATAATAACTACAAATTAAAAATATAAACAAAACTTAATTCCTAAATAAAACCCTCCAGGCATAAAGGGCGTGACAGCTTACATATATATGCAATGCTGGGTTAAGTTCACATAGCTGTCACTCGACGTCACAAATGATAAACTAAGACCATCAAAGTAAAATAAATAAAAAAATAAATTACTAATAACAATAACTAAAGTTCGATTCCAGCATGAGACGAAGAGTGATGAATGTGGATGACGGATGTGGTGAAAATATCTTACAAAATTTTTCAAACGAGGAAAGAGGGGTTACTATGTCTTGTATTTCCATGCCACTATCAGAAAGCATTAGTAATACACTCAAACGTATTAGGAGTTTCTCCCCAGAGGAATAAAGCTGACATATTTGAATCAATCCGGGGGATCCGATTAGTAAGGATATTGCGGACCATTGTGGGACCTTTTCGCATACAAATGGAATGCCTGTGGATACTTTTGTAATAGTAGAGAATTATTTATTATGTTTCTGTTGAAAACGTTTTTGGATCGTTTTTTATCTTCTTAATAATAAATATATAGTTCAGTATTGGTTTATAGTCCTTGAATCGTCTTTAAATTGTTCATGCTATATTACAATAAAGTAGGTACCTATTTTTTATCCTTTTGTAATATGTAGTTTCAGTTTCAGGACTAGGACATAAATATGGTATTAGAAACTTTATGCCTTATATCACTTACTACTTCACTACTACTCTAAATTATAAATCATCATCAGCATATAGCAGTCCACGTTATAAATGGTTAGCAACATTACTAAAGTAAAACATAATGCAATATTGCACTTATCTTTACAAGTTCGCGGTCTATTTGGACACTGCATCGAATATATTCGATAGTAACATAACATACTCGTAACATAACGCCTGTATTTCCCGAAGGATCTGGTTGAGGCTTAGGTACCATAAAGGTCCTAGTTCGAAAACCTAGGTAAAGTAGTTACTAATCCCTTCAGCTTGCAGCTTCTATTATCCCACTGCTGGGCAACGGCCACTGAAAACATAGATTACGGACGTTACTCAAAAATCCATAGTGTTGAAGTGGGATTGGGCTGGCCACGTTTGCCGCATGCCCAATGAGCTGTGGACTAAAATAGTCACGTGACAGACCCCGTAGAAGATCTCTCTCTCTGTAGTCGGTCCCTCATGTCTAAGGATCGTGGTTTGCTACGGAATTGCATCTGAAGCGGATGATCTGCCTCAATCGGTTTCTGTCCAGCTCATCCCTTACTACCGTGTAGAATTTAGAAGACGATGATTTCCTCACCTGATCGATCCATCGTGTTGGTGAACGACCGCGCGATCGTTTGACTTCGGTGTGCCCAACCACAATCAGAAGGTAACGGAACGAGAAACAAACGAACAAACGACCACTGGTTGGATTAGCCCTGGATTGCAAGCACTGGAAGTGGATTGGAATCACTCGTCGGCTTTCATCAAAATAAATGTTTAACTTTTATTCAACCTAAAATCAATAAAGATATTTTCTAACCCAATAACCCACTTCTACCTTTAACAAACAAAAAATATCCCAAATAAACTTTACAGTTCCAGCCATGCTTCCAGAACTCTCACTAATTTGACATCCGATCTCAAACCAAGATTGATGTTCGAAAAACATGTTCGAAAACGACAAACAATTAACAGGCCAAAACAGGTGTTTATAAAAACGGGAGCACATCGATCAAAGTTTTTGTAAGGGCGCGTCTACACGGAGTAAGATAAATGAAACTGTTGGGCTATATACTCTTTAAGCGAAGGTGCTTTTTTATTGTTTCACACTAGAAGAAAGGAGTGTTTGTGAGCACTGATTAGTTGTTAATATTAATGAAACGAAATGAAAATTTATTTATTTGCCAGAATACAGGTACCTACATAATCATCAACTGCCTAGCTTTTTCCCAACTATGTTGGGGACGGCTTCCAGTCTAACCGGATGCAGCTGAATACCAGTATTTTACATGGAGCGACTGCCTATCTGACCTCCACAACCCAGTGACTGCGTAATACGATACCCCTTAGTAAGACTGGTTGTCAGACTTTCGGGCTACTGAAGTACTTACATAATAATATGGTAAAATAATTTTAGTCTCACTATATTCGACTTCTTAAAGGATTGGCCCACAATGGCACTAGACCGGGAAAAGTGGAGAGAGGGAAGGAAGGCCTTTATCCTGCAGTGGGACAACCCAGGCTTATAAAAATAATAATAATAATATATTCTACTCATCAGCCGTACAAATATTTCCATGATGTGTCATTCAGGGTAGAATAGAATAAAGGAATAATCTGTTTAATTTTAACTAATTTAATTAACAATTTTCAATAGTCAGATAATGTTCATGGCTTAGGGAGTTACATAAATAAGTCGACTGTATACTTAAAAAATACTATAATGATAGGAATAAGCAACAGTACAGTGAGCATGTTCAGGGCTCAGGGAGTTAAATAAATCGTCAGACGCTGATAATTTGACAGAACTAAACTAATATTTATCTTCTGTAAACCCTTCTGTATCCTTTTCTTAATGAAATACAAACAAAAAGATGCACTGAACTTAAATTTAGTTTAGTTTGTGAACAAGGGAATCGGCGTCATTATCTCACTATTGAAAAATGAGGTCTTTGCCTAGCAGTTGGACAGAACAGGCCAAAAAAAAAAAGAATCATGGCTTATACACCATTAAATTTTGATCGTTTTAATCCTTAAAAGGGGTCATTGTACTCATCATTATGAACAACTTTTACTACGGGACCAACCCTGAAATTGTGAAAAAAAATCAGTTGATCCACAGATCTATGTTCGCATAACTCGACATAATGTATGGATCAATTGATTTTTTTTTCACGACTTATTGTACTTATAAGTAAAGACCACAATGTTCTAAATTAAACATTACAGTTACTTTATAGAACAATTTTCAATAGCAAAATTAAAAGGTCGCTAAGCCATTCCATCGGCAATTAGACTTGTGTTTATATCCTTGAGTTCGGAAGGTAATTTCCATAGCACTTGCCTCTAAAAGCCACCCCTGGGGGCATTGATCCGGTTATTTGATCTGGTTGTTAAAGGGAAACATTTATTGTGACATTTATCAGAATTAAGTACAATACTTGATAGTCGGGTTTGTTGTTTGGTTTGTTCTTATATTTATTTTATTTAACATTTCATCATCATCATAATTTCAGCCGAAAGACGTCCACTGCTGGACATAGGCCTCCCTCAAGCACCTCCACTTCAACCGGTTTTGTGCTTCTCACATTCAACGGGTTCCTGCGGCTTTCACAAGGCCGTCGGTCCACCTTGTGGGAGGCCTTCCAACGCTACGGCCTTTCGGCCCCATCGTCCACCATTTATCCACACACATATATAAACAGACAAAAAAAAAAGAACAGAAAATTGCTGTACAAAAATGATGCTTATTTCTAAAGAAATCTCTTCCAGCATACCTGCATAATTACGGAAATTAAAAAATTTAAAAAGAATCTCCATGATCTGTTAGTAATCAAATGCTACTCTATTAAAGACTTCCTATCAGACAAATCACTGCTCCAATACAGTCCCCCTCAGTCATGATGCGTTCAGTGGCCCACTGATGTACGTGTACCTACTCAAATTCGTTCCGTTTATTTTGATGTTTTTTATATTTTATGTGACATCTTAATAATTTGTAACAATAATGTAAATTTAATTTAATTTCTGTATAACTATTGTATGCCCCAAGGGCGGGACATAGCTGATCACAATGTTATTATTTAAGACCTGTATTATGTACCTACCTATGATACACAATAAAGATATTGATTGATTGCGATGGGAAAGTGGATAGAGAGATGTAGACAGCGTGTGTAAGAATTAAAGAGAAAAAAAAGGAAAATACATAAAATGGATGGATGGATAGATGGATGGATGCTACTGAGGAGCTATTAAACAAGCTTGAGCGCTGCATAACCTGTGCATTCGTTTTGTTTTCAGTCTTCGAAAGTATGACCATGTTTCACACCTTCGCAAGGAACTCAAGTGGCTCCCAATCCGCCTTCGCAGAAACACTCGGATTTTATGTCTACTCTTCAACATCTTACACAACCCGTCTTATCCTTTCTACCTGCATGAACGCTTCTCTTACGCTCGCTCTAGCGCCGCCGCACCGTGTACATCACACCTAAGATCCATCCTTAAATCTCATCCTCCTAAAACGAGCTACTATTCTTATTCCTTCTATGTCCATGCTGTAAGATTGTGGAACTCACTTCCGCCTAGCATTCGTGATTTAAAAACAATTTTTCTATTTAAATGTCGATTAAAAGAGCATTGCCTTTCCTTTATACCGTGAGTATTTGATATATATGACGGAGAAGGTAAGTCTGTCTCTCGTTTACATCAGTCATATTTTAATTACTGTGGGCGTACTATGGATAGTGCTGGTTATAGCGCAATAGTAAAACGGTTTGCAGTTCAAATCAGATTACAATTCACGAACAAGTCATTCACACTAGCGAATCACACACTGTAGGTAACTCAACGATACGGAACGCAGACAGTTTCTAAGCACATGTTGTTCGTAGGATGTCCAATGTTTCGATGATCCTGAAAGCTCTGCTCACACCGCTCTTGTAGCTGTAGCTCTCGTCCCCCCACGAACTCAGGATAGACTCTGCCGAGCGCCACGAGATGGCGCTGGCGTTCCGAATAAACTAATAACTCCGACATATATATATATGCTTATATATTTTAGGGCTGATTTTTCCATTGCCAGGCAACTTTTATACGAGCAATAAAATTGACGTTTGACAGTTTTTTTATGAAATATCTGTCAATATTTCAAAATTATTCCTCTATTAAAATTATCTGGCGTAGGAACAATCGGCCCTTAGTATTATACATATTTATTTAAGTTTTTTTTTGCATTATGTGTGTAGGTATATTTAATATTTTAGTTTTAGACTTCACACATTCATGTTTCTCTTCTTGTTCTCACACACTATTGTCTACATTTATTTTTTGCTTCTCCGTTCGCAGGTCTGCTGGAAGAAATTTCTTAAGAAATAAGCAGTATCTCAGTACTCAAATTATAACTATGTCATATTCCTATGTGTTTTACTGTGTGTACATAAATAATAAAATAAAATAAAAAATTGAGTAATTATATAGCTGCTTATATTAATTACTAGCTGCGCCCCGCGGTTTCACCCGCATAAGTTTCGATCCCGTGGGAACATCGTGATAAAAAGTATCTTATGTGTTAATCCCAGTTATAAACTATCTGTGTGCCAAATTTCATTCAAATCCGTTCAGTAGTTTTGGTGTGAAAGAGTAACAAACATCCATCCATCCATCCATCCATCCATCCGTCCATCCATCCATCCATACAAACTTTCACGTTTATAATATTAGTAGGAAGTAGGATAATTATGTTACATTTTCTTAAATATATTTTAAAAATCGTTTTGCTCCTCGCTGTAATAGTAAATAAAACGAAAACGTCTATAAATACATTTGAAGTTTTATTAAATAACAGTTGTTACGATTATTACTTCGAATACACCCATCTTCATCGTTTATATCCCAAAATCAATTACGTCTTGCTATTAATGTTCCCTAATCTCACCATAAGTCTACCAACCCATTACGTATTCAAATAATATCTATTTGGATATCATTTCGATCGCGATACTAACAATTTATTAGTTCATAGTTATAATAGGGAAGTAGTAACGATACTTCTTTTACGATACTTAGTAAAAGTAGGTACTCGATAGTTTTTAAGTCAAACACGAGTGCAATTGTTAGTATTTTTTCAATATTCATTATAAATGATATTCCTGTGACATCCTGGGAATCCTACCAACTCAATCAACCTATCGCAGTCCACTACTGGACATAGGCTTTTCCCACGCTGCGCCACAAACCCGTGTCCTCCGCCTTCCGCATCCAGTCTGTCCCAGCCACCTTTTTAAGGTCATCGGTCCAGCTGGAAGGCATCTCAAACTACGATTTTCGATACACGGTTCCATTCCAGGGCTTGTCTGCTGCACAGGCCATCGGTCCTTCGACAAACATGGCCAGCTCACTGCCACTTCAGCTTTCTTCCTCTGCAAGCTATGTCGTTAACTCCGGTTTAGCGAATCCTGCTAGTCGTACCGAAATCAAGCATTTGACGAGTTGATAAATAGTTTAAGCACATTTTGGATTTTTTTAATTGTACAGATACTTCGTAGCTATCTACTATGGAACATATAATATAAATATATATATTATAATAACATTTAGATATCAATGTGACTACTACAATATACTATATACTTTTCACTCCTCTTGCTCAAAAAGACCGACATTGTAGCGTACCAGAGCGAGGAAAAAATAGCATATTTTCCTCTAGGGGTAAAAGTTTTTTTTTTAGTTTTGGTCTCTTTATCAACGATTCTACAAAAACGAAAAAGTCTTTTAATTCGACTCCTAATTATAAACATCGCAATATTTTGGCGAATTTCCTTGATATAGTTAATTTTCCATTCTGGTCACGTCACAAAATTGTTCCAGTTTAGGCTACCTAAATAATTTATTGTGATAATGTTGTATTTCGACTCGTGGGAGCGATATCGTTATCAGTAGGTATGTAGGCCCGTTTATTTAAATTCAGCTCGCTTTTGTTTCTATTTAAGGTTTGTCAAGGGATTTCATTTGAATTTTGACATGGTTTTCAGTGAGCGTAGGTGAATATTATTCATCATTGTTATTTCTATGTATGGCCATCTGGGGATTTTTAGTCTTTTGAAGTGATATTAATAATAGTTTTGTGTGTTATTGATAGGTCATATAAACTGAAAATCGATTCCCCTCTTTTTTAATTTATAAATGAACTCAATAAAGAAAGAAAGAAAAAGTGGTTTAATTGTCACAGAAACACGTGCATTCAAAAATATAATCAATTTGAATAATAAAGAGAAATAGAAAAATAATAGATCTATAGTCACGAGCACAAAACAGATATCGTTAACAGCTGCTCGTCAAGGCCGTGACAAGCAGGCTTCCACTCGGCATGATGCTTTGTTATGGGGGTCCCACAGGACAGCGCAATATAGCAATTCGAGAACTAATATTTTCATCCATCAATTAGGCAGGTCTTTTTATTTCTTCGAGGGGCTTGTGGCAAAGTAATAACAGCCGCACGGGTCGATCTATCAGGTTAAGCTACGCTTGCCGTGGTTGTTCTGTGGATGGGTGACCATCTTTACATACCAAGACCTCTCCGTGCCTCGGAAAGCACGTTAAGCCGTTGGTCCCGGCTGCCATTCGTGGAGCATTGACAGTCCTTACGGCTCGTCAGAAGTCCGAAAATCTGACAACCAATCTTACCAAGTCGTATTACCCAGTAACTGGGTTGTGGAGGTCAGAGCTCAGGCAGTCGCTCTATATAAAATACTGGTATTCAGATGCATCCCGTTAGGCTGGAAGCCGACCCCAACATAGTTAGGAAAAGGCTTGGCAGATGATGAATTACATAGGTGGGTCTTTTTAAACTAGACTAAAATTGTCTTGTAATTAAATCGATCTTTCGCATAAAACAGACCTTAAAAACAAATTAATTACGAGCAAAATGTATTTATAAATCCAGAATAAAGAAGCCCAGGTGTAAGGAAAAATAATTAGGTTGAAAAGCTTACTCAGGCCAGACTTAAGCCGGCAGATCTTTTGTATAACCGTTGTCGCAACCCGCGAATCGATTAGCAAACCGTTAATTAATCTTCTTCACAAAACTACCTTTATTTTGTTAACCAGAGAATTCATTTACAGTCACACTGGAGGCTGGGATCAATAGGTCGGTAATTGGTTATTTGGTTAAGGGGTTTTATCTTGAATTCTCTTTGGAACAGTTCAAGTGTTTGTTTACCATCAAAAGATACACTATCTTTTGATGGTAAACAAACACTTGAACTACACTAACAAACACTTAAACGTTTTTTTTTTCCTCAGTAGCAGCTTTGAGTCTGTATTCGTGACCAGTTTCTGGCAATAGGCTCATCCTTATTCCATAGGACTTAAACATAACTGGCAAAATGTGGGTGTAGGTATATAGGTATACTCGTACCTCTGCCTAACCCTTTGGGGATCGCAGGCATGATGTTATGTTAGTGTAAACATTTGTTAAAAAAAATGTAACAAAACGAAAAGGTTCAGTTACCATCGATCAAAGGTTTTGTGTTTTCTTACCGTTTGTAGTTACAAACGGTAAAAAATACACCAATGCTTTTTTCCAGGCTATTTGTTGAAACTAGAGACTTATATATGTGAGCATAGGTTCTTATCGTAAGTATACGAAAAGCACCTACTTATGCTCAAGCTCAAGTATATGACCTGAGATTCGAATGCAGTGAAGGTAAAATTACGCGCAGTCCGGCAACTGCGACAAAGTCACACATAAGGCCCGTCTAACCAGCTCCTTCAACACGTAAATCCCAATTCAATTTAAACTAACTATCACATTGTTGGTTTATACATTTTTGCAATCTTTTCTCTTGGAAAGTTTCCACCAGCAAAGGTTGCAGTCAAAAGTTTTATTAAGTTGCCTAAAGGTGAGCACACAGCGGGAGAATTCGCGTGCAGTGTAATGAGCTCGAGTTTAAGCACTTCATCCGTCAATATGTCGAGGTGAGCGTTAAAGAACGCAGAATTGGAGTCTATATATATATCGAGGAGGATTCTCCCTTTTCTATAGAGTATGAGTGAACTTTACACCCTGTTCCTCATGCCTCTATAATATTATATATATATATAGTACTACATACTACGGCTACTATCTGAAGAATTTGTTTGTTTGTTTGAACGCGCCAATCTCGGAAACTACCGGTCCTATTTGAAAAAATATTGTTGTATTTGATAGCCCAATTATTGAGGATAGTTATTAAAGGAAAGGAAAATATTTAACATCGCGCCAGGGTACTCAGGAGCCGAGCAAAAAGAAAAAGAGTAAGAAAGAACGCTAAGTGACAACGAAGTAATAGTGCGGGCAGGCGATGCGATGCGATGCGTCGGGGTGGGTCGTAGGAATAAGAAATATCAGGCGGACGAATTCGCGAGCAGAACCTAGTGTTACTATATATACTGCGAATATTGGAGTACATAGTGCATATTGCAGCATTGGCGAATGCTACATTATAATTTTATCACGAACGACCTTCTTTTATAACAAATCCAACCTTATTTTTAATCAGAAAGGTTATTTTCTTCACATGGTTTTTTGAATTTTGAATCTAAAAGTGTCATTTCTTTTCTCATATGGAGATTTTTCATTGGATTTTTTTTTGGACACAGGACGGAAGTCCGTAATATATTTTTTTTCCGCTTGACCATGCAATAATTTGCGCCGATATTAAAGGTATCGATATAACGGTTTGAACGACCGAGTTCGTTCGTTGTTCGACAGAATCCAAGGGTATGTTTGCGTTCCTATTGATTAATGAAAAGTTCTTATCGTTTCTTAAATTTTATTCCATTCTTTTCTTTCTAATAGGCAGTGTTCTCGACGAACAGCATCAAAGATTTGTCTCGAGGCGAGTCAGGTTACATCATTCAGACTTGGTATGTAATTTAACTTGTCTTCAGCTCTTTTGTTATAAAAGATTCTGCCTGCGTCTCGGTTTATCATTTTTCGTTATTTTCTGTAGATTTGTTCGAAGACTGTAGGCGGATCTTGAATTCGCTCCCACCGCCAGTCTGGGACCAGACGACTGCTAGCTTCCTGTTGGGATTCGAACCCAACGTTGGTGGATTCTGGTACCAGCCAGCAAGGAGCCTTCCGAATGCCAGCCTGGAGTCGAGGACCGGATTTGCGTATATTTAGTATTTATTTTAATTTTTAGTAGTTCATAGTGTCTCATTTTATTTAAAACAGTCATTTAAATTATTGCCTCGCTACCTGATTGACTTGGTGCGAAGTGACCCATTTAGGATTACCAGATTATTAATTTATTGCGAAAGTTATAGGAACGTTTGCAAACGGATCGTGACCGACGCGTAATTGTGAAATTTATTATAGAGTTCTAACACCAAGGTCGTCGCGTCAGCGTTACAATTTTATTCTTTAATGTATTAAGAATCGTACTGTGTTCTTCATTAAGTTTTTGTTTAATTTTTTTGTTATTTTTCTAAATTAAACGTGTACAAGTGAAGACCCAGTTTTTATTTCGCTACAATATCACTTATGACCAACGTTACAAAATCGAATGAATCAATGGTACACATATGAATGCTCGCAGTTTGTTACCTCCGCAGATTGTTCAATCGTCAAGCAGGTACAAAAGCGAACGCCTCAGTCAGAACCTTCGTTGAGCTGGGGCACTATTGTAACGTCGAATGTTGCGTTGTTACATGATAGAGGTACGGCTCGATTTTTCCCATCAATTTTATACCGAATAAATTTAATTGTGGTAATTGTTTAAAATTCAGCTATCAGGAATGTGAGAGCCACTCGCCTCAACAAAGGGGAAATCGAAAATTACATGTCAAAGCTTAAACTTTGACATGTTCTAACTTTGGACTCCCCCACTAATGGAGAGCTTACGCTTGCATATCTTATGCACTAAAGAAAGAACGGAAAGAAAAGAAAGAATGAAAAAGTTTGTATTATGACTCGTACAAGAAGATCACAAACTAAACTAAACGCTGTCTTAAATAAAAAACAAAACAATATTTAAAAAAGAGACAAAAAGAAAAAAAAAACAGAAAGTGCTATACGAGGCCAAAAGGCTCCTATCTCAGCATGAAGCTGCGATATTTAAAAAATAAATGAATACTATTATTGGTATGATTTTCAGCCAGTATAAAATTACTTTTTTTAACTAACGCCACCGCCCGTTCTATAAGACATTACACGCGAATGTCCCCGGTAAGCACTCTGCTTTAGGTGCTGAGGAAACAGGTGGTACGGTGGTCGTAATATTTACGAATTTCCAACTAGTTTGTGTGAACTTCGCAACCATGGAGTAACGCCCCGGGTAGATCCTGTTTTATTCATTCGTCTGCATTTGAAATTTCTTTCGTTGGTAGAAGCTATTGTTTAGTATTGTAGTGTTCGATTGAAAGTTCTTGGGTTTTGAGGCGAATGTAAATAGGTACCTACTTACTCATTTTGTGCAGACTGAGGGATTAAATATTCCTTTTGTTTTTGAAGTGAAAACTTCTTTAGCGGCGTTGTGCATTTTTTTTGTGACGGGTAAAAAATGTTAAACTCGCGTCAGGACACGTGACTTGATCGACAATTCGTAAGACGGAGCTCGCGTCAGGACACGTGACCTGATCGAAAATTCGTAAGACGGAGGGAGAGTAGACCGCATTCCAAAATATCAAAAATGCACAACGTTAATATTCAAGTTTTCACTTCTGCCGGCACTCCCGGAGTGCAACCCGTTTTTTTTTTTAACTGAACAACATTTACTTTAGTAAATTTAATTATTCTTGATGTGACCAATCCCATAGCTGAAGATATACCTAATACTTTTTATGCATGTAAAACCCGGGCCCTAATCGCGTTAAAAATCAGGCCACAGTTCGGAAGCGTGCGATAGGTGTTTTTGAGCCAGTTATTATTTAATTTGTAATCTATATCTTAACAATAAAATTATATATAGATAGAATATTTTACTTTTAATTGCACACCAAAGGTAAAGAACAATGGGGTACTGCATACGGTGACAAATAGTAGAGTAATAGAATGATTATTTTCATACTTAGGGCCGGTTGTTTCAAACGGTTTGTTAACGTAACATACGTAAGTACGTCAAATAATAACAATTACGTACTCGTTATTATTTGACTTACGGCAAGGCCATAATTTTGTAATTGTAATTTGAAACAACCCATTTTTTGGTTAGCGCCATTTTTGACATATAGGCGTAAGTCAAGTGGACGTGAAACAATCCGTCCTTACTCAACATTCCAAATTACATCCATACGAGTACTATTTAACCATGTACCGTATGACGAAAACCACATTTATTCCTACACTAATTTGCACATTACTAATCAGTAGGACATTTTGAACACGTGTGCCACGGCTGTGTTCAACAGAATGTCACGTAGTTGTAATGTGAAGCAAAAACGCCAACACGCTGAGTGGCTAAATGGCTAAACGACTGTATGACCAGAGGCTAATTGTTATTGTTCTGATGGCTAAATGTGGCTTTGTTTTCTAGGCTATGATTGTGAATTTCGAAAGGTTTTATAGGTCGTCTGTACATGAGTTATCGGTTTATTTGGGATTTTATATTATTTATTTATTGAATACTTCAAGCACATAAATGCACAGAGGTGGACTTAATGCCGTAGGCATTTTCTACCAGCCAACCTTTGGGTGATGCAGAGAGAAAGAGTAGTAGGTGTAATTTTGAGAATTGAGGAATAAATATAAAGATGCGCAAAAATCTATTACAACTATATAAATATAATATTTTTTTGGTGAATAACAATGAATACCTAATTAATTAATAAAAATTATATCCTAACTTAACTAAAACTATTCGCAAACTAAAATATAGCGTCGAAAAATTCATCCGCATCGCTCTCGACTGGTAATGTACCCAAGAGACTGGCGGCATTACCTCGTTGTATGGTAATGCTTACCCTCTGGCCAAGGCAAAGGCAGCCTTTGGGTAAGGCTAGCCCTTGGGTCACGGAAAGTGTCAACCAGCCGTTTCGAAATTTTCTTGAATAGACCACTCTTCTTGAATAGACTCTTACCCCTCGGCCTGAGTGTTTCAACCCCAAACGGCTCGAAAATATAATTATCAATAAGGTTATATAAAAATATAACATACTGTTTTGCTTTAAAGTCTCCAGATGTACCTACCTAGAGAAATACAATTTGATGTTCAGTGTTGTCCCAGCATATATGGTTTTGTCGTGCATTTTCTATTCGTATTACGTTCTATCAGCACCCGATATATCTTTAGTACTTTTAGTGTCTGTCTTTAGTACCCAAGTTGTAGAACACTTTTTTATGACGACCATTTTAGTTAATGGCGTTTATCCTCTCAGCTTGCAACCGCCATTTTTGAATTTTTTAAAAGAAGTAAGTGGCTTTTTATTTTCCTACTAATAATATTATAATCGCGAAATTTTGTATGGATGGAGGGATGGATGGATGTTTGTTACTCTTTCACGCCAAAACTACTAAACGGATTTGGATGTTTGGCACACAGATAGTTTATAACCAGGATTAACACATAGGATACTTTTTATCCCAATATTCCCACGGGATCGAAACCTATGCGGGTGAAACCGCGGGGCGCAGCTAGTTATACATGTCGGAGTTGGTTGTCAAATTAAAATTGTGGGTAGTCAACAAAATTTGGTATGATTTGTGTTTACTATTAATTTAAGTGATTTTTGATATCAATTACTGTCTAATAAATCGAAACATAATTTATTGAGTACTCGGTGTACGCTCTAATTGATTTTTGGCAACTTATTTTGATAAATTGTACCCGTTGGTTTTATTCAAAACAACGGATGACACGTTACTTTGTTTTTAAAATGATTTACTTTGTGAAATCGCCATTGTTTATTTATGACAATAATTCTTGTATTATTTGATTACTTTGTAATGTAAGTCTTATTAGATTTACCGTATTTTAGTGTTTTGTATCAAGTAAACACTTGACATGCGTCATTGGACAGAGTTGTCGTGGAGGGATAGCAAGGTGGCATCATCCTATAAAAGAGCGAGCACTCGTTTTGCTAGTCATACCAGCCCGACCCTTCATTGATGAAGAGCCAGCTCGCGTCGCAGCTGAGCTATTAAATGTAAATTCACGACCGTAACCTCTGAGTTTGTTTCGGCCTTTCTTCTCAGAGATAGTCTTAGGAAACGCCGTGCTCATCAAAGCACTAAAAATATAATCTCGATCCAGCCTGTCCCTTTGCTGCCCTCTCCCAGCGACGCCCTATGCCGAGGTTCGTACCCCACAGGGGGTGCCCTTAGCGTGCAGTCGCCTAGTTTTAATTAGTTTTAGCCCTGGCTGGAGGCTTTAAGATTTCTTAAGGCAACCACAGGATAGTCCGGTTCAGTAGTCACGACCTCTCAAGGTCAACTACGAGATGCCATTAAAAAAAAAAAAAAAATTTGCTAGTCAGTCGGTCTTCGGATTCGACTCAATACAGAGCACCTGCTCCCGACAAAACTGTCGGTTTACCTGGTACAGCGCTGCTGTATATTTACATAGCTGTGTTGGCTTGCTAAATAGCGAGTAGATACACTTTGTGTTGGGTGGCTTGGCCGCTATACGAACTGTGACCCTAAAGGGTTTGTTCGATGAACTATTTCTAATATTTACCCATTATTGGGTCTTTTGGTATAGTGTATTTTTTGTGTACTGTAATTTTTATTACAGTTCCCTGTAACTGTGTATACCATCCTGTTTAGCCCAATAACATGGGAACTCCAAACCCCGACGATATATACCGCTCGGCACTCCTGATCCTACATACATATGTATAAACGCGAAAGTTTGTGACGATGGATGGATGTTTGTTACTCTTTCACGCAAAAACTATTGAACGGATTTTGATGAAACCTTACAGTAATATAGCTTATACATCAGAATAACACATAGGATACTTTTTATCCCGAATTTTCATGGGATCAACACTTATGTGGGTGAAACCGCGGGGCGCTGCTAGTACATACATAAACGCCTTCTTTCTATGGGGGTTAGTTTTTCTAACTGAGCAGACAGCTGTGCTGCTGGGGAGTTTGTTGCGCTACTTCGTCTTTCCAGCGAAAGCACTAGGAAGCGGTGAAGGGCGGGCGTTTTGGGAATGTCTTATGTAATTTTGACTTTCGAAAAGTGCTGATTCTCAGCCTACTTTGAATAAATGACTTGATTTTGGCAAGCAGAAAGTACAGAACGCCATCTGCTACGATCCTTACTTAATTATCTGATTTTTTTAAAGAATATTGGTCCTCAGTATCAAATTTTTTATTTTATTTTAGGATATAAAATGTTGAAATAAAACAGACATTTGCAAATTTTATTTATCTGAGCAGTAAACTGCATAAAACCAACAACAAAGGAATGCTAATGCCAGCAGGACATTTTTTATTCACCCAACTTTATAGCCCATATAAGGACGACACCGCCGTAATTCAAGGACACTCGTCCCGTATCGGACCGCACATAATCCCACTGGAGAGGATTTTACGCGGACCAGAATTGGGGAGTTTAGCCGTCCAGTTAACTGATGTAATGTGTTCAGAATTGTTTTCATCCCACGTGGTCGGCGTACAACGGTTCCTACTCTATGTTTGTGTGTTTCAATTAGGGTAATTGAATTTGTAATGTGATTTTCGAAAGTACCTAAATCGGCGGAAAATGTTCGATGTCAAAAGTTCGGAGTGCCAAAATGAACTGTCGACGTGTTGAGGAGTGCGAACTTATTGGAATTAAAATTAGGCAAAGGTTAGTTCAACACAATTTTATTGTTTCATTACAATTTCAGCCTTGCTTTTATAAATAGTTTTATACATTATTTACATCACAAACCTCTTTCTTTTCGAGTACAAATTCCGTAAAAAGTTTTTTCAAATTTTGTTCATTAATTAAAATTATCGTTACAATTTTGTGTAGATATGAGAAAATAATTTTCATTTATGATAATAATGATAACATGGGTTACAATAAATACAGATGTGGATCCAATGAGGAAATAAATGACGTGGATCCTAAATTAATTGCTTACAATAACGATCATAACATTCTTAAGTGATTGTCTGTTGAACTACAATCACTCTTCTCGTACTGTCATTGACGAGAAAGGCCTAAACTATTAGCTAATTGCGAACACCGAGCAACCACCTCATCCTGAAGAAGGCTAAATGACATAGCTATTAATATAAGTCCAAAAACCAGGTAAGCACAACACGCGATCATTTGAACGTACTCGCTCCTGGTGTGTTCTGTGCTTTGTTTTGTTGTGAGGAAGCTGGTGGGGACAAAGTCTCCGAATCCAATCGTGGCTAATGCTATGAAGCAGAAGTATGCGGCATCGAGGAAGCTCCAGTTTTCCCAGGCGGAGAAGATGGCGGCACCAACACAGATGTAGGCGAAGAGAAGGAACAAGACGATACCAACGGGGATATGGCAGTGCTCGATCCCGTGGTGGATATGATGCTGGACGCTGGTAGAGGCACTACTGCTGGCCACGGTACAACTTTTCATCTTATGATTCTCCTCGTTCCATATCAAAGGCACTCGTGACGGCGTGTCGTGTGGACATATTCTGTAAGCAAATTCAAACTTTGAAAATAAAATTCACTTTTTATAAAAAACTGAACTCGTTGCGGAACTAGTTAGAAATGTTTTTAATGAAAACAGTTGATCAACGTTTTATTTGCGAATGTGAAAAAATATGCGCTGAATTTATTCTAAGCTGAAATAACTGTGCGATTAAAAAAACAACCATTCGAGTTTTTATTTTTATTACATTTAGTAGATAGTTTCAACCTGGTTGACCTGTAAACCCGAACCCAAATGTTTTTTTTTATTTATTCACTTTTACTAAAAGCGGCTTTGATTGATTTCACATAATTATGCCATGGGACCATATATTTCGAAACTCAGGTATTCCAAATGCCTAATTAGTCTTGGCCTCACCAGAGCGGCCTTATAATGCTTAGTAATCGTTTCTTCGTCTATCGTCTTGGTGATTTTAATGTAAGCTTCGAGCAGAACTTGGATACCTCGACAGTGATAGCAATGGCTTCGCGTAGATCCTTGAGTAGGCAGTAGATATACGTTGGGGATAAATTATGTCAACATCACTGGCAGGAAACAGGTTAAAATATCACTCACGACTCATCAGGATCTTCCGAATCGTCCAGATCATCCTGGCTCCTGTTCATCTGCAGTTCCCCACACTCCTCAGCGATTAATTGCTCAATGACAGCGCCCCTGGGCCTCTGCAAGGTTGACCGGCCCCTGCCCCGACCGGGGCCGTGAACTGTGGCCAGGCACTTGGTACTGCCCATGGACTTCTTGCGGTCTAGGGTCTGGGTTTGGAGTGATGATGATGTGTGGGGTTCTGTACACAAAGATATTAGTTAGAAAATTCATATGTAGTTTTTGTCAGAATGTTGAGTTTAAAATCGTGCGAAATGAAAAAAGCGGTGTCGTTGTAGTACTGTTTTTTATATTATTTTATCGTTCACAACACGAATACAAACAGTTTTTTTCTAAACAACTGCTGTTAAGGTTTCACAAAAGCTGGAAAGGCGCTTTCTACCACATAAAAAACGAGTATTATCAGGAGAGTTCTTCCGAAAGAACCGACAATAAACCTCTTATAGAAGGATGTTAATAATTAATGTCTGTCGGTTCTAATATTCGCTTAAATTATGTGGTAGACAGCGTCTGCCCATAGTCTGCCATATTTCATTACTATCAAAATTTTATTCATTTATTTTTATTTACCATTATTGTACACACATATATAAACAGACAATGAAAAACAGAACAGAAAAAATAGGTACAGAGGTGATGCTTGTTTCATAAGAAATCTCTTCCAGCATACCTGAGATAGGACAATAGATACAGAGATGTAGACAGCGTGTGATAGAGCAAAGGAGACAAAAAATAATACATAGAATCAAAAAACAATTTACTTAAAAACTAAACAAAATTTACGAGAATATACTAACAGTACTAACAGTAATATTTATTTTAGAAGTATTTATGTATGTTTATTTGTACGTAACAAATAGACATACATAAATACTTCTAAAATAAATATTACTACAATGATAATAATTATATTATACTCAAAATAATAAATGCATACACAACTGTGATGAAGTGGACAGATAGTGTTCTTTCACTCTTCTTTTTAAAACTGCAACAGTTTGGCAGTCCCTAATGTCAGGCGGTAGTGAATTCCACAATCGCACCGCGTGCACTGTGAAGGAGTAGGAGAAGAAGTCGGTGGAGTGGGACCTGAGGAGGTTTTTAAGATGCGACGGAAGGTGCATCTGAAGGACGGGCGTAGGATAAACGCTCCCGCAGATAGGATGGTGTTTTAGGATTGTGAAGGAGATTATATAGCAGACACAATATCCGAGAGTTCCTGCGAAGTCGAATGGAGAGCCACTTGAGTATCTTGCGAAAGTTGGACACATGATCAAACTTTTTAAGGTTAAAACAAAACGAATACAGATATTTTGCAAACGCTCAAGTTTATTTAAAAGCTCCTCCGTGGTACCCAAGTAACAGGCATCGGCGTATTCAATAATGGGCTGAATGAGGGTTTGAGCAAGAGAGATTTTGGTGTTCAATGGCAAGAAGCCCTGGAGACATTTCAAGGAATGGAAAGTATAGTGCACTTTGCGACTGACTTGAGCAGTATGAGCAGTCCACGACAGGTAGGAGTCCATGGTCACCCCCAGGTTTTTAACCGTTTGTGCATATTTAATCTGAACTCCATTCAGACAGAGTGGAGACAGCGACGCTACATCGAGCCTATTCCGTATATACCTGCCGCCGATAATTAGGGCCTGGGATTTCCTAGGGTTGATTTGCAGTCCAAAAGACCGCGACCACTCGCTAATCAAATCCAGGTCACTGTTCATGACTGAAACAGCGGTTTCCGCATCTACCCTTAGGAAATTATTGTAAAGCTGCAGGTCGTCAGCATAGAGATGGAAGTAAGAAGAGATGACTCTGGTGATAGAGTTAATAAAAATAGAATAGAGAAGAGGAGAGAGAACGCCACCGCAAAATCTTCTAAATACCCACCATCAGCCAGAGCACTGCGCTTCACCCGACCCAGCGTGGCTGCCCTAGCAGGGCTAGCAGGGGCTCTCTCGAAGACCTGGGAGTACTGTCCTCTGTCTCCAGCTCTGGCCTTCACAGTACCAGGTGATCGGTGACTTCTTGGTGGAAACGACGTGTACTGGTTGTGTTCTGCTGGCTGTGGGAGAAGACGCTGCTGCTCGTGGAGTTGGAGGTAGTTCTCCGGCTATGGGGAAGAAAGAAAAAGGATAATTTATTTTTGTGGTACAGTGGCCGTTCTTGTCCAAGAATTGATAAATCAGGGAAAATTATTGCTTTGCAAATTGATTGTCAACTTAGATGGTCCTTAAATTCAATCAGAACTGTAATTTAATGTATATCAATCTGTTAAATAATAAATTTCCTTGAGTGCGCGTTCATAACTTTTAATGAAATGTTGAAAGAGACAAGTCATTTTCCTTAGAAGTCGAAAAGACAGTCCCAGCCGGAAAATCTAGGTTTATAAAGCAAGACGTAAAAAAGTTTGAAAGCTAGTATGACTTTCCTCAGATGCTTACTCTGAAGAATCTTATTATTTCAACTACAGCTCTTTTCATTCTTTAGACTTTAAAAATCTGGGACGCATTTTCAAGTCTTATCTAAATTAATCCGTTAACAGCTCTCTTTTCTATTGTCACGTTAAGTTTATATACAGTCTCATTGTCTAGTCTCTTAATTACTTATTTTAATTTAAGTCTGTGGTTGGCATACATTTGTGTGTTCGTTATCCACTCTGTAGCGTGTAATTACCGGCGACCGTTGCTGTTGTGATTAAACCAACTACTACACATTGTTCATCAGGAAGGTCTGCCAGGGACATCAAAAGTTTGCTACTTAGTTTTAAGGTTGACGCACATTTATCCGTGCTGAATACGCGGAATAATTACATACTGTTTTAAGTTGTATTTTTTCTCTCCTTTTTTGTTTTTTTTTTTTTGAATATTATGTGGTTTATTTAACCTGGGTCAAATAAACTTATTTTCTTACTTTCTGAACGAGTCGAATTTTACGAATCTACTTAATTAAACTGGGAGGGAGGGATAAGGAAGGATTTTTTCTAAATACGTCACGAAAGAGGTTATTTAGGGGATAAACTTTTGTAAACTAAAGTTCGTCATTTTTGCAGATGGGAAGTCCCATCGGTCACGTGGCTTGTTTTCATATGAAATCCTATGAAACCTCGCATAGCAATCCATTTGGCGTGGACAACGTGGACGAAGTGGTCAAAGCGGCAGATGTGCCCACATTGTATGGGCTACGTCTTTGGGCTAAGTACGTTTGAAAAGTTATAACCAAAACCGGACTTTTGCAAAAAAATACAGATATTTTACCTTTTCATCTTTCTTTACTCAGTACTCATTGAAATCTTTATATTTTGAAAAAAATCCTCTAAAGTAGAAAAGTCCGGATAAATGACAAGGCCCGACAAAGTCCAGACGCGGGGCCAAAAAGCTGGTCATGTCCGGACAAATCCCGACGGATGGTAACCCTAGTCACGTATCAACTAAATGAATTTATAGGCTCAGTCGGTTAGTTCGGCACGGATAGATGTGAAAGCCTTCAGAAACTTCCCTCTTTCGGCGCAGGTAAATATTTTTTTATTTTTTTTAACCTTTATTAAAAAGAACCAGGTTCTTAATAATTAATTATAATCTAGCCTTTAAGGCTAATAAACAATTTTAATCTAACTTAATTTTTTACGTGATAATTATTTTATAACTTAGAATAGTGTTGATTGTACGTTCCACTTTCTTAGAGTGTGATATGATGATGTAAACACCTTGTTCATGTGTTATTATGTGTGTCATTGGCACTATTATTTCTGCACTTTTTACACTACACTAACTCAAAAGCTTTTGTCCGTTTTAGTCTTTTCACTTCTCGCAGGCAAATGTGCGTCCACCTTAATAGGTTGCTACCTTGTTTTAAAGAGGTGTCTCGTTACACTAACGCCCCTCTTTTGTTTTAAAATTCTGTATGAGAATACGGCTAGTTGAAATTACAGCACATTTTTGGAGTAATATTTTTGCTGTCAGGAAAATATAATTTTTGTGTTACGTTAATTCATTGTCAGGTTATTTATTACAGCCTTGTGTGAGGATATTGTTGAGCATTCTATTTTCAGGTTTTTTCTCGGAATTTCGGTAGCTGTTATTAAAAATATTTTCAGCATTTCCATTCCTTTATTCCACGTGACACCACCTAATTGACACCACCGGTGTTGCCACGAGGAATTAACGACTTTTGTCGAGTGGATTTTACCCAATTTTCAACGAAAACTGGTTTAAAGTTTTACGAGCCTGTACGGTTTTCAAATCCATTGATGTTTTTTCTAATCTATAAAATCTTTCTATTTTTGACAAACGCACAAGAATTACAGATCTTCTTTTACGTAAGAGAACCATTCGGCTATGGCTAGTACCTAGTCCACAGTGAACCTATAGAAATAGAAGGTTGTAGTATCTCAGTAATTCTTATGTACTCACTTCTCCATCCTTTCTCCAGGTGTTAGGCACTTTCCTCTTGGTTGCCCTGAGCCAGGCCAACCGTGCCAGCCTTGCTAGAGATGCCCCCAGTCCTGCTAAACATGCCAGGGTGAGTGGCACCCCAGCTGCAGCGTATGCAACCGTTGCAGCTCGGCCAGCAGCAGTTCTTGGTGAGACGTTGCCATAACCTGAGGGTGTAGAGGTTATTTAAGATAACATGATATACTACTTCTATGTACAGGTTAAACGCAAGGTGAGATGACAGTATACAGTACCTATACTCTCATTTTACCCTGCGTTTTTTAAAGTATGTATGTAATGTATTGAGTACAGACGAGTGTCATACGATTGGTCAAGCTCGTGTTGACCTAGTGACCTGGCTAAGATTTTCACTACGTCACCCACACCATCATTAATCACACTTTATTACGTACTAGTGTCTTCAAATAACTTGGGCATAAGAAAATAATGACTGAAGCTTTCTATTCGTGGTTAACTGCCAAATAAAAAGTGAAATGCTCTTTGCTAATACATAATCAGAATGATCGCTAGAACACGTTTTCAGAAAATGGCTATTTAGGATTTTTTTACTATCTCGATCGTTTTACCATCAGTTGATCTATTCTGAAAAGTCTAACCGTGAAAACTTAGGTGAAGCTTGAAGTGAGCTGTAAAACCTTAGTAACCAACCTTAGTACCTTAGTAGCCAAACTATTCTGTAAAAATTATCATTCTCGTGCCTTTATCCCAATTTATTTGTGGTCGCCGCAAAATGTTTCTTTCTTCCATATTTCTCTATTAGTCGTCATCTCGGTAGTCAACCTCTTTCTAACCATATCATCATTCACACAGTCCATCCATCGTTTCTTTCTTTCTTTCAGTGAGCTGTCGATAGTGTCAATCCTTACCCATCCAATCCAGCCAATCCAGAGGGAATGCGAATGGCAGCACACTTCAAGCTCCCTTACCTAAGTTTGCACGGTGACATTTTTACAGAATAGGCCGGCTGTTGTCAGTATCTTACGAATTCCCGCGGCACTCACCTACTTATGTTTAGGGGTATTATTAACTTACCTATCGTAGTAATAAGCGTGATACAATAAATCAATGCTCCGGAGAAGGTCCACTTGGAGTCCATGGCCAGTTCTGGGGGTTGTGCCTCGGGGGACTGCCTAGCAGCCGCCACTATGGATGACTCGAACTTACGGAGCTGCTCGTGGACCAGCCGCGTCCAGTTGCGTTCGTACAGGACGTTCAGGCGTTCTGTAACAAGATAAAAGATGGTGTTAATTATAAGGTTCACTTGAGGTGTAACTTCTGGGAAGTACTTTTTTATGTAAGTATGTCTGTACAAAATAGTTCACACGTGAATCATTTTTTAAAATTCGATGTGGTCAGGGTTTCCTATTCGACTACCTGAAAAAAATACAGAAACAAACTCAGAGGTCCCAGCCACTTTTAACAAAATCGTTTACACGTCAATCATATTTAAAAAAAAAGTTTTTAACAAAAAAATTAAACCGTCGAAAAAACTGAAAACCAAAAAATAGTAAACCTTTTTTATTTAACCTTAATAACTAAGTTCTTAAATTAATGTAAGTATACCTACATAAGTAATTTTGAGTCGGCGCCAAATAATCAATATACAAAGATCACTAAATTGCCTTAAATTTAAACGGCGCCGACTCAAAATTACTTATACATGTATGTAGCACTGAGTAGAGTAATAATACTTAAAATTTGGATTTTTTTTCCAAATTTATATGGGACCAACTTTGGGGTATTGTAATAAAAAAAGAATTATCAAAATCGAACTACCTACTCTGTAAAAAGTAAAAAAATATATATATGCGTCGACTTGAAAAGAACCTTCTCCGTTTTTTTTCGTCGGTTAAAAACTTGATGAGGTCAGAGTTTCCTATTCGACTAATCTGAGAAGAAATACAGAAACAAACTCAGAGGTCACAGCCACTTTTAAAGTCTAGACATAATGTTGGTCAGATCATGTGAGGACCATATAGATTAGTATCTGAAATGGTTTTTGTAAGGAAATAACTAAACAGATTTGAATCAACCTATTCAGTCAGTGCACGCATTTGTCAGTAATCAATCAATGCACAATGTTTCCTAATATTATATGCTGCTTGTTTCTGTTGAAGTTCACACAACTTCAAATTTTTTGACTTGTTATTTTGGTAGATTTCTTACTTTGTCTTTTTCCATAGAGTTACAATTATGTTGCGTCGATAAAGAATCCGAAATTATGAAATTAAAATCATTAGGTTTTATAGAATCAAATAGATGAGACACACATGTTGTAGACTGCAAGCCTAATAAAATAATACCGTGAGTCTATAGCCTGTCACCTTCACCCTGGTCTCTGCTTAGCTAAGAGAACAAGAACCATCAAACGTCCAATTTATAACTCAGAAGAAACTCATCTCAAGCATTTACAATTATTACTAAGATTAACTGTTAACCCGACGCTGGGACAGGCCATCAAGCACCAAGTGTTGATGATAAGATCTTCATTGAATCGTCTATTAGGCCACGTCCGCACGGGCGCTTTTTAAATGCGACTTTTTTTTTACAGCGCACTTGATTTTTATCGCTCAACTAAGAGCCTAGAGTTTATAATGGTTGGATTCTCAACATTTTGCTCAAAGCCACCAGAGTTGAAAAATCACTGGATTTTTGGTTTTGTATCGCCAACAGACACGATAGGACTTTCTGTTTCATTTTTCTTTTTGTTACTTTTTTTTAGTTTAGTTTGTGATCTTCCTGTACGAGTCGCAATAAATACTTTTTCTTTCTTTCACGGTAGATATCTCGCGTTTAAAAAGCACCCGTGCGTACGTAGGGTTATAATGTCGATGGGAAAACTCAAATTAACGAGGCCCGCAATCAAGCTTTGTTTAGTTTAATCAAAAGTGAAAAGTACCATTTAACTTTTAAGGGGAATACTTTGTTGGTAACGTCAGATTCTGAATAGATACTTTTTGGGACTTTGATTATCAGATTTCGATTAATTTTGTTCTATTGTATGAAGTTCGTGGAGTCTTCAAGGTCCCCCTTGAAGAATGATTATAATTTTATAACCTGGAACAGATTTACGAGTTGTTTATAATTTTACAGTAATTTATTTCTTTAAGTTAAAATAATAAGTAAGTAAGCAAATAACAACTAATACCTAATTAATTATTAAAAATAACAATGAAATCCTAACACAAATAGCGTCGAAAAATTCATCCGGATCGCTGTCGACTGGTAATGTACCCAAGAGACTGGCGGCATTGCCACGTTGTTTGGCAATACTTATCCTCTGGCCACGATAAAAGCCAGCCCTTGGGTCACGGGAAGTGTGAACCAGTCGTTCTATAATAAATTCAATAAAATAATAGTATAACAACCTTATTCGTCGCTAAGGTTTGAGCCGTTTGGGGTTGAAACACTAGAGCCTTGGGGTCCGAGTGCTCATCGAATATTTCGGGACATCGCCAAGCAGGTGGTTGTCTCCTAACGTGACCAGAAGGCTGGTCTATTTTTAACCCAAAGAATCAGCATTGCCATCCAACGTGGCAATGCTGCCAGCCTTGTGGGCACTTATCCCATTGACAGCGATGCGGACGAATTTTTTGAAGCTCCTCCCTTTTTCTTTTATTATAATTATATATATTTTGGAGTTAGCTGGCATATTGTAATTAATACTTTTTGTTAGTAGTGTTGTAGTCGTCACGGGTCTTCAGTAGCCCGAAAGTATGACCACCAGTCTTACCAAGGGGTATCGTATTACCCAGTAACTGGGTTGTGGAGGTCAGATAGGCAGCCGCTCCATGTAAAATACTGGTATTCAGCTGCATCCGGTTAGACTGGAAGCCAACCCCAACATGGTTGGGATAAGGCTAGGCAGTTGATGATGAATTTAGTAGTGTTGTCGTTGTGAATAAATAATTAAATAAAAAGCTTGTATATCCAATTGTTATTCATTACATTTTCAAACGTATGTCTTCTAGGTATTGCTTCTATTGTTTTTATTCTCTGCAGCAACCATTTTATATCTCCCTGTAGTTTATCTTTTAATTGTTCCTTTTTAAAAATTCTGAGAAAGTGAAATAATTTACAACAGCCAGTCTATCTGAACAAACCTTTGATCTCAAAATTCTTACAATTTGGTGTTGCTACGAATATATAAATTTCCATTATTATTTCGGGTATAAGTTTGTTTAACTTACTATTCTAGTCACGACCTAGATAGAGGGCTAATGACTGTGCCTACAACGTCTACTTGCGATCGAAGACTATTTTCTGTTATTAAGAAGTTGTTTTTCATGCTAGAAAATTATAATCAAGGTAGATTTTTTTTAAGTCATAACTTATTTATGTTTAACATAGATACAATAATCTATAATAAATACAAATCATAAAGCTGAAGAGTGTGTTTGTTTGAACGCGCTAATATCTGGAACTACCAGACGGAATTGAAAAATTCCCAGTTCTTGAGGAAGGTTATAAGAAAGAAAGAAAGAAAAAAACATTTATTTAGCTCAGACTAAAAGACACACAATACACTAGATACATACATCAGATAACAACTAATAAAAAAAAACAAATAGAAAATATAAAGACCGATATAAGCTAAGATATAAGCTATTTAACATTACGCTACGACTCGTAGGAGCCCAGCGAAAAAAAAAGGTATTAAAGAACGCTAAGCGAAAATGAAGTAGTACCTACTTAGTACAAGAAATTTCACAAAGTCAAAGTCAAATCATTTATTTCAAATAGGCACATATAAGGCACTTTTGAACGTCAAAAATTCTAGTAAAATACTATTGATTATACGAGTAGTCGCCCCTTCTAAAAGGTAGTTTTCGTATGGAGAAGAATAAGCCAGAATCTCCATTGTCACTCTTTTAAAATGTTGTTTTAAAATATCACGCGGACAGAGGTTAGTAATGGTAATATTAAGATACTAGCTGCGCCCCGCGGTTTCACCCGCATAAGTTTCAGTCCCGTGGGAATATCGGGATAAAAAATATCTTATAAGTTAATCCTAGTTATAAAACACATGTGTGTCAAATTTCATCCAAATCCCTTCAGTAGTTTTTGTGTGAAAGAGTGACAAACATTCATGCATCCATCCATCCATCCATACAAACTTTTACGTTTATAATATTAGTAGGATATTAAAGAGTGCGCTTATGCCAGAGGGCGTACAAATGTTTGTAAATAAGTAAGTAGGTAATCAACCCAGCAAACTCTCAATAATTAAATAAATTAAGGGCATCAAAAAACAATTATAAATATTTACACATTTCATAATTCAATTACTTTTTTCAGTATATTTATCTAACATTAAAATGGAAAGCATGTGAAAGCAGACGAAACAAACAGACGCACCCTTTAAGTTTCATAACTTACAATCGATGTAAGCATTCAAAAATTCCTCTATTACATAACATACATAATTACATAATCAGCCTGTAATGTTCCCACTGCTGGGATTCACGCCTCCTCTCGGTGAGAAGGAGTGGGCCGTAATCCACCACACGAGTCCAGTGCGGGTTGGTACATGTCTTCGAATTTTTGGTTCTAGGACATGCCGGTTTCCTGACTATGTTTTCCTTCACCGCTTTGAAAGGAGTCGTGCACAAATAATTTACACAAAGTAAAGCGCCTGCCTGGGTTCGAACCTTCGACCTACAACTTGTAAATCGCGGCCGTGCCCACTGGGCGACCACTGCCCTTCTATAACTATAACTATTAGCCGTAGGCAAATAGTAAATATTGATACTACGGAAATATATGTAAGTATCTATGTATATAAATAGTCAACCTTGGTACACAATAAATTGGATCAGTACCTAAGTCCACAAGAAGAATAACAAACAATTTATCTCGAAAGTTCCAATTAACCGGACTGTCTCGAGTTGTTTCAATTAATGTAGGGAAATCTGATTTATCTCCAGTAGTAGAAATATTTCAGATTAAATAACAGATCCGGAGATCCGGACATTGACAAAGACGACAGACGCCTGCTTAAACTCTGTTTAACTTTTGATTAATAATAAATTGATAATAATAAATAAATAGTTCATTAATTTCCTTCAAAAGGTTTAATTTGTCTCGATTATCCTATTATTTGTTGTTATTTAATCACATTATAGATAATTAGGACTCGTCATTTTGAACGGCCCATTGCACTTTTGACGTAATTCACTTCTAGGACAAGCAATTTTATGTCCAGGCAAATCACTGTCCATTACATTGTTGCCTGGAAAAGATTGCAGAAAGCGAAAAGGCCGCCCATTGTGTATTTTTAGAGTTCGTTAATTTTTTTTTTTGTGGTGTACAATAAAGTATATATAAATAAAATAAGCAAAGGCTTAGGTGGTGCAGTTAACTGTTACAGAAATAATTATACTAGTCGTCCCAAAACATTATTTAAGTATTTATTGCTGGGGAGTTTGTTGCGCTACTTCTTCATAGCGCAAGTACTGGGAAGTGGTAAAGGGCAGACTGTCTACTGTAGTATTGACGTTAAAAAAGTGGAGTATTTCCTTGAATGAGTTTTGATTTGATACACTCCTGAAAAATCTACATCATGAAGCCAAAATCTGCTGGACGTGTAGTTGTGCAATAGATTTATATATATTATAGGTAGGTACCAACGTCTTCTTATCCTTAACAAGCATAATAATAGGGGTTAAAGTATGAAATTGCCGTTTTATTGTAAGAGGTACTTCGAATCGACATAGAACCTTCATGGTTTGAGATTTTTGAGTGAAACTTTTTTCACATGGTACCTATGAAGTTCTTCTTTTGAAAAATGTGCAACATTCGATTATCGACTTTCAGTTGTTTTTTTTATTCAGCTTAGACAAAAAAGATGGATATTTCGAAAATTCGAGTTATTTTTGAATACGAGTTCCGACGCGGAACGAACGCGGCAGAAACAGCTCGCAATATCAATGTTGCGTTTGGAGAGGGGACTGCTAATGAACGCACCGTGCGATTTTGGTTTAAACGCTTTCGTGATGGAAACTTTGATTTGAAGAACGAACCACGTGGAAGACCGCCCACACAGGTGAATAACAATGAATTGAAAGAGATGGCGGAAGCCGATCCAAGCCAAACTACCCAGGAATTAGCGGCATGGTTTAACGTTACGTAACAATATTGACTCATTTGCGTCAAATCAATAAAATAAAAAAATATGAGAAATGGGTGCCTCATGATTTGACTGATCTGCAGAAAGAAACGCGTGTTGAAACTTGTGTTGCCTTGTTGAATCGATACATGAAGGAATATTGGATCGAATTGTGACATGTGATGAAAAGTGGATTCTTTATGATACTCCAGGTCAAACGCCGCAACAGTGTCCTAAAGCAAAGCTTACCAATAAAAAGGTAATGATAACTGTTTGGTGGTCTCAGCATGGTGTTATTCACTATAGCTTTCGTGTCTTTTTATCCTTAACAAGTAATCCTTACAATTAACTTGAAAGGATAATCCTTTGTTCCATAAAACTTGATTAAGAAAAAATCCCTATCAAACTTAATTAACGTAACAAAACAAATCATTGTTTAAATATTCCTCAGAACACTTTTACGTTCGTGTCCAGTTACAAAAGTTAATTTCATTAAGCTTCCAAAATCTTCTCTACGTGATCAATCTTCTGAACGGCTAATTTGAATTCCTACTGATTAGTCTGTAAATAAAGTTATCTCGATTTTACTTCGTCTACTTTCAATTAATTGAATTCTTGGTTTTTATCTGTTTGAAATATATTGAAACGTCAAACATTGAAGAATTAATTGGCTTCAGTTCAGTTAGACGTTAGTGAAATCAGTCTTTGTGTGGGTGTGTGTCAGTCTTTGTGTGTCTTTTTCTGTGTGTGTGTATTTAGCTTATAGCATCGCCTTGGATTAGTCTGTGAAGGTGCTATAATTAGGAGTAAATAAATAGAATTTTTAAAATCGATCCATCAATTAATATTTTAGACATCACGATGGGTCAGACTATGCTAACTAGAAACATCATCTTCCTAGCCTTATCCCAACCATGTTGGGGTTGGCTTCCAGTCTAACCGGATGCAGCTGAATACCAGTATTTTACATGGAACGACTGCCTATCTGACCTCCACAACCCAGTTACTGGGTAATACGATACCCCTTGGTAGGACTGGTTGTCAGACTTTCAGGCTTTTGACGACCCGTAACGACTGTCAAAGATCCATAAAAGGCACGCAGGGGTCTTGGTATGTATAGCCATCCACGGACCAACCGCGCCAAGCGTAGCTTAACCTGATCGATGAGCCCGTGCAGCTGTTATTATTTAGTCATGTTAACTAGAAACAATATTAAAATTTCAAGGTTAGGCAGATGTGAGTGGTTGCCCTAGAAGAATATACAGGGTTATTTTTCAAAGACCAGCCAAATTTAAGGATGTGGTACAGACCATCAAACTGAACAACTTTCTCCATGGGAAAAATAGCGTCATCGCGAAAATTTTATCAACTGTCCCATAGAAAACTTCAATACCTACTCGACCTAAATGTATGGGACGGCTGAATTTTTATTCGCGATCACGATGTTGGTCTCACGGAGGAAATTGTTCAGTTTGATGGTCTGTACCACATCCTTAAATTTGGCTGGTCTTTGAAAAATAACCCTGTATAGTAAGAAAGAAAAGAAAGAAAATGCATTTATTTGCGGCAAACATGACGCATGAAAAAAGGACATAAACACACAAAAAAAGCAAGTTGGGGGTAAATATGCGTCACATTCACGCAAAACGGCCATCGCTCAGCATAATGCTAAGACCCTATACGAGACAGAGCCCAAGCGCTGGTTTTCAGCGGCAGCCGGCATAGTGACATTATTGGTAATGTTCTTCAGAAAGATCAGGTGCGTAGTACACGCAACCGACGTGCGTGTGCGACCAGATAGATATATGAACGTAAACGAAGCAAAAAGGAGTATTTAAGGATAGAAGCAGGTGGTTATATGAATAATTAATATGTAACAACGTCATTAATTATATAACAACGTCAACGATTCAAGTTAAAAAAGAAATCAATACACAGATACAAACTCCGTAATAAAATGGTGCATGCTACTTATTCATAGTAGGTATTAACTATCTCAAAAGTTACTGCAGGTATTTAGTTCCCAACTTTTCTCAGTCTAAGTAAGGTTCCTGTGCACCTGAGCGCCAATAAAGGCTTGCCTACCTTCTTTAAACAAGATTGTAAGATAACGTCTTTAAACATTGACTTTTGAAAGGTGAATATTTAGTTACACAGTTTAATTAGTGATATGATATTTAGTTTGTTATCCGCACTATAACTACTGATTACCTAATTGATGGTAAGTAATTGATAAAATGAGGCGTTTCTATAGATACTAGAAATGCCCCATCAGATGTACAAAACATCGTTTGATCAAAATGTTCGTGGAATTCCTTGGAAACCTTTTATACCGATCTTTTTATTAATGATGAAGTTTCTGTCTAGCTTAATAAACATAGGAAGGTGATTGATAATCAGCCTATAATGTTCCCACTGCTGGGACACAGGCCTCCTCTCTGCGTCGATCCCAGCGTCAATTCAAGACCAGTGCGGGTTGGAGGATGTCACATGTCTTCGAATTTTTGGTTGTAAGATATACCGGTTTTTTCACGATGTTTACCTCCATCGTTTTAAGAGCAGTGGCGATGGAAGAAATTGCAGAAAGTATATAATTATATAAGTACATTTCGTAAGTCGGGGCTTTTACCACTGGGCTACCAGGGCTCTCAAAGCAGATGTTTGTATGTAAAAATAAATTAATCCTATGGGAACCTATTTTTCTATAGCGGAACAATGTGATTTAGAAGTCGCAAATGTCAGTTATGATGGATGATAGGTCGCAAATCCATATATAATGAAAATAATGATCAATACGAGGTGGAATTGACGTCGTGTCGCTAGGAAAACGTGTCACAGAAAATCGTATGTGTTGAGTTGAAGTGTCTATTTGAATATCAAACAAGTGCCGCCTTCCCTGCCCTCCTTGCCTTCCTTGCCTTCCTCTATTGATATGACTACACAATTTGTTGGAAGATTACTTGATCATTCCACACCATTTATTCCTTATAAAATTCCGTGAGCCGTTGAGTGTTTCCTGACAAAGGTTTTTTGGCCACGCCTCGTCATGTAAGAAAGTTATAGGTTATTTTTAGTTTATGAGAAGAGGAACCACTACCTACAATGTCTTTATGTCATCAGAATCTTCTGCAATCCATTGAAAAAGCAGTGTTGACTTTAATATCTTTACCTACATAATCTTAGCCTATAATGTTCCCAGTGCTGGGACACAAGCTGGGATAAGAGGGAGTAGGCTGTAATCTACCACACGGGCCCAGTGCGGGTTGGTAGATGTCACATATATTAAAATTTTTAGTTCTAGGACATGTCGGTTTCCTAACGATGTTATCCTTCACCGTTCCGAGAGCAGTGGTGATCAAATAATGTACACAAAGTAAAGAGCCTGACTGGGTTCAAACCTACGATCTACTAGTCATATGTCACGGCCGTTACCACTGGCCTACCAGAAAGAAAGAAAGAAAGAAGAAAGAAAATGCATTTATTTGCGGCAAACATGACGCATGAAAAAAGGACATAAACACACAAAAAAAACAAGTTGGGGGTAAATATGCGTCACATTCACGCAAAACGGCCATCGCTCAGCATAATGCTAAGACCCTATACGAGACAGAGCCCAAGCGCTGCACCAATCTTTAATTATTTGTTCATTAGAAAGACCTGCGGTGCTATTCTGTAAAAATCTTCTCCTCATCGAGTGGAATGACAGCTCACTTTAAGATCACTTCACTTTAGTTAGTTTTCACGGTGAGGTTTTTACAGAATAGACCAGCTGTTGACAGGGTCATGAATTTAAATTGAAACACTCACCAAATATTTTGTTCATTTTACAATAAGCTGATAGCGATCTAAATAAGAAATGTTTTAGTGTTTTTTTAGTAGGTTTCCTAAAACAGTGTTTATTATTATTGCTTTTACCTAATCTCAGACCTTTTGAACGCAATCGAGTCGTCTAAAAATTCAATCAAGCACAGCTGTTGACTTTGCACGTCGATTTGTGTGGAAAAATTCCTGGCAGCGACGTGGATAAGTGTGCGGTGACAGTCCTATCTCGATCTGTTTACGGTTTCTTTCAGAATTGAGTTCGTGATCCCGCATCGAAGGGGTGTCACGTTAACGTGCGTAATTGATATTGAGGTTTTTGATAGGTAGTTTTTTTTTATGGCCTACTTTTTGAGAATGAATAAACTTTTAGGCGTATTATCTGAAGGCCAATTCTCGTGAAAAAGAACGTTCAAAATCTAGTCGCAGTCTCATCTCGGCAACAAACGAATGTCAAAAACTTGCCAGAAATGTAGGGAAATTAGAGATATTTTTGACATATTGAGACTGAGAACAGACTGTGAACGTTCCTAAAATTATGAGAATTGCGCCTCAGATCACAACATTTTTAAGTTACACACAAAGTTTAAAAAAAAAAAAGAGTATTTGGTGGTAAGCAGCTATAATGTTAATGTAATTTCTGATCCTCTGTAATCATTAAATACCTTTCATTTCGGCATAAAAAAGTGAAAAGCCAAAATTAATTCCTCCAAACATAACTTCTCCTATTAAAATTTAAAAACAATAAACTTTAATATTTCTCCATCTAAAAACTCGAATATAAAATTATTTGAAACACAAAGTACGCAGAGGTAACCTATATTTTGTTATTTTATGATATCCGAACATAAAATGGAGACGGGTATCATTTCGGTCGTGAATTCAAACGTAGGATCGTCTATAAACTTTGTACCTTGCGGCGATATTTGAAACTTTCGTCATAGAAGACGTAGAATAAACATTGGGAACATCTGGATGCTGGGTCTACACACCACTGCACGTGGTTTAAATGATAAAGGTCAGATTTTCTATGCCAACGTTAAAACAAGGGAGGTTGTGATTCAGTTGATGTTTTTAAAATCAAAGTAGTAAGATACAACTATACATCACTTAAACGCACAACCACCACCACCCACTTAACATAAGGCCATGACTTCTTCCCATGGGGCAGACAGTACAGAACACCACCTGCTAGGATCCTCACCAATTCTTTTTGCTACGTTTACGTTCGAAATAGCTATACTTTCCCGGAAATGCTTTCAGTCTATTAAGGGTATTAAGGTGGCTGCTCCAAGGTAGCCCACGATATTCAATATTTTTTTTTAAATTTATTTTGTATTTTGTGTTTCACGAACTGTGGCCAAATAATCTTTTTTCTTTCTTTCTTTCTTTCTTACGTTTTTTGCAATTTGCTGGTCAGTACTAAGTTGTACGTTGATTAAAATATGATTCGCGGCCGTAACAAATATGTATTTACAGAATTATAATCATTAGAATCAGTAATACAACTTGTTAAGTTAGCATAATTCTAAAATGTCAAGATTTCATGAAATAGTCATTCAGTAGGATTACTTGATCTTAGAGAGTTGTGTTGATGACTTTAATGATTTCGCCAAAATTTCTTCAATGGTTTCGCGGGCTACCTTGGAGCATCCACCTTAAACGAGCCACGAGTCACTACCCACCATGTTATCTCCCAAATCAGAGTATCTACATTCCATTTTCATAGTATTACTTTCCCAGCCAGTAGTATACGGCCATCTTTAACAAAATTATGATTATTCTCAATTCAAAAATTTCGTACGCCCTAAAAAAGGCCACGCGGAAAAAGTTTTATCAATTTGAATATTCCGAATTCCGATACGGTGCGGCCAGCGGATGGATATTCCGATATACATCGTTGCAACTTATACAGCCCTCGTTCGAGATTTATTCCCGTACGATTTTTATTTCCTATCCATTCGGGCGTGTTGCGGCCGATACGCGTCCGGGCATTTTGCGAAATGTCGCCAATCGTTGTGCTATTTGGGTAAAATTTAGTAACTATAAAAGCGCACCTACCTTAATGGTTTTATTTACTTCTACTTTGATGACAGTTCTTTGACATAACATATTTGTATACTCGTAACTTGACTATAAAAGCATGACGACTCTCACAGCACTGTGGACAATATCAATTTTATGCATTTTTCTTAGCAGGAACTTATTGACATCATTACTATTTATTATTTACATTATCGTATTTCATTAAAGATTGACATTGGCGCCAATTCCCTTGTTCACAAACTAAACTAAATTTAAGTTCAGTGCATCCTTTTCTTTCTATTTCATTAAGAAAAGGACAGAAGATAAATATTAGTTTAGTCCTGTCAAATTAGTCAGCGCCTGACGTAAATTGACGTATTTTTATTTTTATTTTTGTTTTTAATCACGTCTAATTGGTCTATGGAGTATCTTAATTTGACAGGACCTTACCTGATATTACCTAATGCATTTTATTAAAATTGATATTGACATTACTATAATTGAACTATTACCTTTTTATAATACTAGTACCTATATAACTAATTTATTTACTTGATTGGCAAAAGCCTCCTTTAAATGTATATTTGTACGCCAAATGGCAAAACATAGAGAAACTATAATATGTATAACGATGACTGTAACATCTTGCACTCTGTTGTAACCTATGTTTACAAGTAAAGACGATTGATTGATTATTTACTAGCTTATGCCTGCGACTTCGTCTGCGTATGCGTATATACCGTATGGTAGGTTATAAACTATCTGTGTGCCAAAGTTCATGCAAATCCGTTCAGTAGTTTTTGCGTGATTGAGTAACAAACATCCAACCATACAAACTTATACATTTATTATATTACTAGCTGCATGACACGGTTTCACCCGGATGGACACTTCTTCCGGCGTAATATCGTATTATCTTATACTCCTATTCCAGGTCCTAAAGTACCTACATGCGAAATTTCATCAAAATCCGTTCAGTAGTTTTTGCGTGATTGAGTAACAACTATCCATGCATCCATACATCCTCACAAACTTCCGCTTTTATAATATTACTAGCTGCGCCCCGCGGTTTCACCCGCATAAGTTTCGATCCCGTGCAAATATCAGGTTAAAAAGTATTCCATATGTTAATCCTGGTTACAGACTACCTGTGTGCCAAATTTCATCCAAATCCGTTTAGTAGTTTTGGCGTGAACGAGTAACAAACATCCATCCATCCATCCTTCCATACAAACTTTCACGTTTATAATGTTAGTAGGATTATAGTAGGAAAGTATAGGATAAGATATTAGGATACATCTTACTTTCTTACCAAAAATAGTAGAAATATTTAGTCTGGTTGGTGTTTTAGTCCCCCTAATAATGTTATTAGTTCTAGGAAAAGCCCTCGAGGCCGGAGCTAAATTGTTTTATTTATGTCACTTCATCAACAAACACATCTGTCCGGAACCTTAATTATTAGGTCCAGAACTAACAACTGAATATCACCGTACGTGATGGTGGTCGTTGTTTATAAAGGCCTAAAAAGACTTCCTAGACAACTGCAATAAAGTGTGTTAATACCTACTTAAGTACCGAAGTATCCTTACTATAGTATCTATATCTAAACTGAAGACTAAAGCTGAAGAGTTTGTTTGAACGCGCTAATCTCAGAAAGTACAGTATGGATTTGAAAAATTATTTTTGCATTTGATAGCACAATTCTTGAGGAAAGCTGTAGGCTATTAAACATAACGCTATGACCCTTAGGACCCGAGCAAATAGAAAAAGTCAGGAATAAAATCTAAGGAAAAACGAAGTAATAGCGCCCCGGCAGCCTATATACTCGTATGATGCGACAAGTTGGGTCGGAAGACCAAGAAATTTCACGCGGGCAGAAGATCCTACTAATATTATAAACGTGAAAGTTTGTATGAATGGATGAAAGTTTGTTACTCTTTCACGCAAAAACTACTGAACGGATTTGGATGAAATTTGGCACACAGATGGTTTATAACCAGGATTAACATATAGGATGCTATTTATCCCGATATACCCACGGAATCGAAACTTATGCGGGTGAAACCGCGAGGCGCAGCTAGTATATTATAAATTCGATAGTGCCCCTTTCCCGATGACTTAACATCTTAGCAATAATAATAGCATCATACGGTTATTCATAATCCTTCTCAAACTTTAGTAAGTTTCGATCAATTTCCCATTTTAAAACAATAAACTATCTTCAGCCATGTTTACTAGGTTCTCTCTCTCTTGTTCAAAACCTATCACGATATTTTCAGTTGAAAACTGAAAATTGTTCTCTAGTTTGGCCATTTTCTAACAATAGTTCCGTTTCACGGTCACGCGATATATCGCTCCGTCTTTGTCTGTGTTGTGGTGAAGTTTTCTTGTTTTTATTAATATGTATGTACGTCACAGCTGTTTGTGGAGTAGGTAGTGATGTTGTTTGAAAGGGCAAGAGAATTAAAATTAATCGGATTTTTTTTACAGGATGGTAACTAAGGCACGTTTGCATCACAACGCTAAACGTAATCCTACTTCCTACTATCTTACTTCCTATCCTACTAATATTATAAACGCGAAAGTTTGTATGGATGGATGGATGTTTGTTACTCTTTTACGCAAAAACTACTAAACGGATTTGGCTGAAATTTGGCACACAGATAGTTTATAACAAGGATTACCACTTAAGATACTTTTATCCCGATAGTTCCACGGGATCGAAACTTCTGCGGGTGAAACCGCGGCGCGCAGCTAGTATTATAAACGTGAAAGTTAGGAGGATGAATTGATGGATGTTTGTTACTCTTTCACGCAAAAACTACTAAACGGATTTGATTGAAAGGACATTGCTGTGCGCCCATACATTGTTCGCCCTGGATCCAAGAGCATCGGAAAATGATGTGTTGTATTGTCGATCATTAGTAAACTCCTATAAGATCTGATTTGTATAGTGGACTAACTGCAGAATAGAAATATTAAAAAAGAAGTATTCGATTTTGAGGTTATAATCGAACCATAACAACGAATATTAGCTATAGTTATTCATAGCTCCGAGTGATTTTTAAGAAACTAAAAAACAATAACATAAAACATTTAGCTATTTTTTGTACCTACCTAGATAATTACGTATCTATGCAGCTTTTTTCTGAAGCCTAAGTGTATGTAATTGCAACGTTTAAATGCATATAATCTAATTAACATAGGTACCTGTATTCTTAGCATTGGTTTTAGAATGAGATAAAATGTTTGTGTGTATTAATGTAAAAATAATGCTGTCTCCTTAGATGATAGTGGTGATGTAGCGCGGTAGATAGACGGCGTTAGTGTGCATTGATAAATGGCTGAGCTCTTTTGAGTGAATTTTGTAGTGATTCAGATTCGAAAACATATGACAATTCATTAAAAATTCGATCGATCGATTTCAATCGATTGGGCATGCCTAATCTTTTTAGATACGACTTGACGTTTGGGGAAGATGGCGGTGATTAATGTTATTAGTCGCATAAAATACTTTAAAATGTTCATTTTGGCATGCAGCTAGTCCGTGTTACAAAAGTATTTGCAACTAATATAATAAAATAGACAATTAATGATTGTGTATGTCCGATATTTCTTGTGCACAGGGCGTTTCTGGACAATGTCCTTTAGCACACAGATAGTATATAACCAGGATTAACGTATAGGATACTTTTTATCCCAATATTCCCACGGGATCGAAACTTATGCGGGTGAAAACGCGGGTCATTGCAAGTTAAAACACCATTCTGTCTCTGACAATTGATAGAAAAAGAACGATATTTTAAATTATTTTAGCCGTAAACGTATTTAGTGATTTTTAGTGCAAGCGAGGCTTAGTATAGGCTATCTAGGGTTATAGTACTTTATCACCAACCTAGACTATGGTAAGTTTTACTTAACACATAATTAGCCTATAATGTTCTGCTAGA
Organism: Apamea epomidion; assembly: GCA_947507525.1. NCBI lineage: Eukaryota > Metazoa > Arthropoda > Insecta > Lepidoptera > Noctuidae > Apamea > Apamea epomidion. Next base: position 14,383,811 of record OX382237.1, read on the forward strand.
TCACAGGCCTCCTCTCTGCGAGAGGGAGGGGACTGTAACCCACCACGCGGACCCAGTGCGGGCTGGTAGATGTCACATGTCTTCGAATTTTTGGTTTTAGATCATGCCGGTTCTCTCACGGTGTTATCCTACATCGTTTTAAGGGCAGATGGAAAGTATGTCATTGGTTGAATAAAATATATACCTATTCAAACTACGGAGGCCGCTCGGACACAATAAATACTTAATTTAACCGGGATTGTAGCTCGAGATGCATTATTTAAGTATTGTTTTGTTTAGACGAGTTTACTTTCAAAGCAATTATTGACATAAAATATTCCAGTTACAGATGAACTTCTGCTGGTTTATATTTCATTGTTCGCTGTAGTAAAGTTAATGTTCAGAGTGTTTTCATTTTAAATACATTTTATAATAAGGAGACAAAACAAAGTTATACGAATTGTTTACAAAATAACATTATTAGATAATCAGCCTATAAGCTTCCCACTATTGAGACACAGCCCAGGCCTCCACTCTGTGAGAGGGATTGGTCTGCCACGAGGGCCCAGTGCGGGTTCGTAGATGTTACATGTCTTTGAATTTTTCTAGCACATGCCGGTTTCCTCACGATGTTCCCCTTCACCGATTTGAGAGCAATGGTGATGAATAACTTACACAAAGTAAAGAGCTTGTCCGGTTCGAACTTACGACCAAAACTCGTAAATCGCGGCCGGTAACACTGGGCCACCACTGGTCAACCTTGTTAAATATGTTATTTTGTAAACAATATGATCAATGGTCACCACAAATCACTAAATACATTTAGCATTAAACGTGTATAAAAAAAACTGTCTCTGTCATCATCACACGATTAACAGATATAGAATGAAGTTTTAAACTCGTTTAGTTCTAAATGCATTAGTGATTTAATGTGCAAATCGGCCTAAATTTTCAAATTTTGACATACAAAAAATAAACAGACTTTAGCGAGTGGTTTTATAAACCTAAGTCTACTTAACTCTTCTTATTTATTTATTTATATATACTCTCTTCTCCCTTTCTTCCCTTCATCTTCTATTTTCTCTCCTTCTCTTCTTCTTTCTCTCTCTCTTCTTCGTTTTATTATGAGACTAGTTTCTGCTCGTGACCTCGTCCGTGTGAAATTTCTTGTTCCCCGGACCCTCCTCATCACACTGCACCGCCTGCTCGCGCTATAAGGCACTTCGTTTTCGCTTAGCATTATTTCTTACTTTTTTTTCTTCATGCTCGGCTCCTAAGAGTCCTATCCAAGAGATACAGAACTTGTAGAACATGGCTGAAGATAGTTTATTGTTTTAAAATGGGAAATTGATCGAAACTAACTACAGTTTGAGAAGGATTATGAATAACCGTATGATGCTATCATTATTGCTAAGATGTTAAGCTATCGAGAAAGGGGCACTATCGAATTTATAATATATCTTCTGCCTGCGTGAAATTTCTTGCGCCTCCCACCCAACTGGACGCATCGTACATATATCGGCTGCCGGCGCTATTACTTCGTTTTCGCTCAGCTTTATTTCTTACTTTTTTTCTGTTTGCTCGGCTTCTAAGAGTCCTAGCGTGATCTTTAATAGCCTATAAGCCTTCCTCAAGAATTTTGCTATCAACTTCAAAATGAATTATTTAAATCCGACTGGTAGTTCCAGAGCTTAGCGCGTTCAAAAAAACAAACAAACTATTCAGCTTTATTTTTTGTAATAATATAACATATAGATTTTACAAAATATTTTCTCGCTTTACTTTAAGAAATCAAGTAAACTTAAGTAGGTAAAGATTTAACACAGTCCCTAACACAGTAAATAGAAACCTAATTTGGGTAATTAAACCGTTATTTTGCTAAGAAGCGGGTAAAGGGCGGCTATTTGATTAAATAACAAACTTTAGCATTTTGGCTGAGTAAATACGCAGCCCTTATGTATGTAGGTATAAGTTTGGGTTTGGCATAGAATAAGAAACACTTAAAGTAGTGAATTCATGAACTTTCCACGAGTGTTCGAAATGATCACCTGGGTACACCTTGCTGACTCTCGTTCTCCATAGCCAGTACTTTTAATCACAATCTGAATCATTTTGAATGATTACTTCATTTTGTTTGAAACATTTGTCTGCTCAAAATCGTAAATAACGAAATGAATGTTGTTGAACAGTCAAAATGAAAGCCATTGTGACCGTCAGTGTGTTACGCAATTACCCCGCAGGGGCCTATTTAATAAAACCGACAAGTGACAAGTGACAAGTGACAGGCGACTTTCTGTCAATTAGAAAATTTTCAAAATGTCTTTCATACATTTTCTACTTTATTATACAGCATCTGTCTTGAATTGTGCCAGTTTTGTATTTTTTTGACAAATATGTCGCATTGTAAGTTAGTTAAATAGGGCCATGGTTTAAAATTTTGTGAAAGATCCGATCCGCAAGACCGATTTGGCCTAGATTCGTCTTGTTCGGATTGATTTCTCCATATATACGAGTAATAGGTAGTTCCTGAAACTGTAGGCATTTACAGTGTGGTTCTCCTTCTACACATGTGTTAGTCTGTGGCCTTGCTCTTACACGCGCCAAAGAAATATTACACGTGTTCACATAGAGTTCACGTATAATGTATTAATAACTGATTTATTATTTAAGATAGTTAGGTCAAAAACTAGATTTGCTGTAAATTCTGAAAACGTGTGTTTGGGTTGTTTTATTACATAATTATTTTTAAATTTTATTTTTTGCCGTTAATGTCCCACTGCTGGGAAAAGGCTTCCCCACTCTCCTTCTGTCAAGCTAAGCTGCCAAGGACAACATTATTGTTGATTTAAAAAAAAATCCTTATTATTTTATTGAAACAGCTGCCCCGTACCTACTCAAAAAGAAGACGAGTGCAGTCCGTCCGTTCAGAGAATGCGTTCTTGATACCTGACTGTGTGACAATTCCACATTTCATGGTTTTATCTTTTTTTGTTTAAACATAGCGCTGTCTGCCAGTCAGTCTGGTTTAAAGTCCTGTTTAATAATTAAATTCATTAGAGGCTGGTTTTTCAATCGACAGATAATTATTATTCATGGAAAAAAATTGACATCTGACAGATTTTGTATGGAAGAATTGTGAAAAATTCAAAATTATTCACATTATCTGGCGTTGTGAAAAATCAGCCCTAAATAAGATTAAGATTTTATATAAATTATTTTGAAATCCAACCGCTGTTTTACCCAAAGTTATTTATAGGGATAGGTATCGAATTCTCATTTAAGTACCAAAAGTATAAAGTTTCATTAGAACAATGTACCTGCCCCAAAATTTCTATTTTACTTGAAAAGTTATGTAGGCAAATCTTTCAGATCATTAGTCTTTTGTTTTTGAATTATATATTTAGTAAATGTTTGTTGGTTTCAGGCATTATTGTAACAATGGGGGCTCGCCAATTATTCTCAAATATGCCATGACATGAAAGTCGAAACAAGTCTTTTGATATACGTATCAAAAGACTTGTTTCAACTTTCATTTCGTCAAAAAACAGCAAAATTAAACGGATACAGTACGCTGTATCCATCAAATTTTGCTGTTTTTTATATAATTTTTAACTTTCGTTTTACCAATTACTGTTACTGTTATCCTGCATCATCCCACTGCTGGGCAAAGGCCTCTCCCCATGACTTCCAGCTCTTTCAATCCAGGGCTAAAGTGGACCACTGGTCGTTTGTTTTGTCCAGCTCGTCCCGCCATCTTCTACGGGGTTACCAATTATTTAGAAAAATTGCATTGGTTGTAATTTATGATATTCGTTCTAGTATATAGACTGAGCGGCGAAGACCACCCTCCAAGAGGCTGTCAAGCGGGCCAAGGATACGGCCCGCGAGGAGATGTTGGAGACTCTGAACCGAGATCCATGGGGGCGCCCTTACAGAATGGTGCGGAATAAACTCCGCACCTGGGCCCCCCCGCTGACGCAGAGTCTCCGACCCCAGCTGGTGGAGGAAGTGGTGAGCGCTCTGTTCCCTTCACGGGGGGAGCATACTCCCCCGCCTATGGCTCTGCCACTTGCGGTGCCCGAAGCGGACCACACGGACGACGACGACGACACCCCTGAAGTGACCGGGGTAGATCTGAGAGCGGCGGTAGGCAGGCTGAAGGCCAAAAATACCGCCCCGGGACCCGACGGCTTGCCGGGTAAAGCCTGGGTCCTGGCCTCGAGGGCTCTCGGGCCTCGACTGGAGGCGCTCTTAAGCGCATGCATGGAGAGAGGCCAGTTTCCACTCCGTTGGAAGACGGGGAAGCTGGTCCTCATTCAGAAGCCAGGGCGCCCTGCGGACTCTCCGTCCGCATACCGGCCCATAGTGCTGCTCGACGAGGTCGGCAAGCTCTTTGAGAGAGTGATTGCGGGCCGCCTCGTCGGGCACCTGGTAAGGACGGGGCCGGATCTTGCGGAGTGCCAGTTTGGCTTCCGCAAGGGGCGCTCGACGGTGGACGCCATCATGCGCGTGAGAGCCCTCACGACGGGGGACGCGGTGTCCCGGGGTGGGGTGGTCGTGGCGGTGTCACTCGACATCGCCAACGCGTTCAACACCCTGCCCTGGAGCTGCATAGGGGAGGCACTCCGGTATCACCGGGTGCCGACTTACCTCCGTCGAATAGTCGGGGCGTATTTGACGGACAGAGCCGTCATCTACCCCGGTCGCGACGGGAATTGGAACCGGCGAGAGATGTCGTGCGGTGTCCCACAGGGATCGGTTCTGGGGCCGCTCCTGTGGGACATCGGTTACGACTGGGTGCTGCGGGCCGACCTCCCTGATGGCGTCAGCGTAGTTTGCTACGCTGACGACACGCTGGTCCTGGCGCAGGGGAGGTCGCATCAGGCGGCGGCCGACGCGATGACACGCGGGGTTGCGATAGTCGTGGAAAGGATCCGGCAGTTGGGTCTCGAGGTGGCATTGCACAAGTCCGAGGCCATGTCTTTTCATGGGCCCCGGTACGGGCCACCTTCGGGATCCCAACTGATGGTAGGAGGGGTTCACATCGGCGTCGAGAAGACGATGAGATACCTGGGTCTCGTCCTCGACAGCCGGTGGAACTTCGTCGAGCATTTCCGACGTTTGGCCCCCAAACTGGAAAGGACCGGGGCCGCCTTAAAGCGGCTCCTGCCCAACCTGAGGGGGCCAAACGCCTCCTGCCGGAGGCTTTACGCGGGGGTCGTGCGGTCCATGGCCCTTTATGGGGCCCCGGTATGGGCGCGTTCACTGCGGCTTCGAGCCGCACACTACCTGAACGCGCCCCAAAAGGTGGTAGCCATAAGGCTTATCCGGGGATACCGCACGATCTCGGGCGAGGCAGCAAGCCTCCTTGCCGGACTGCCACCATGGGATCTGGAGGCGATAGTCCTCGCGCGCCTGTATGACTGGCGCGCGGAGGCACTACGTCGGGGGGAAACTCTGCACCCGCGGCAAATCGCTGCGGAGCGGACGGACCTCCGGCGCGGTCTCATGGTGGAATGGAAGGCGCGACTATCGCAACCCAGCGCAGGGCACGCCACGATAGCGGCGGTAAGACCCCTCTTTGAGGAGTGGCTAGAGAGGCGTCACGGCGCTCTCACCTACCGCCTGACGCAGGTCCTCTCCGGACACGGATGTTTCGGGAGGTTCCTGCACATCATCAGGCGGGAGGAGACGCCCGGGTGTCACCACTGCGAGGATCGCCCAGAGGACACGGTGGAGCATACGGTGGAGGTCTGCCCCGCTTGGGCAGAGCACCGCCGTGTCCTCGTAGAGGCGATCGGCAGCGGCGGCGACCTCTCGCGCCCGGCCCTGGTGCAAGCCATGGTTAGGGGCGAGAGGGAGTGGGAGGCGGTCACCTCCTTCTGCGAAGCAGTCATGCTAGCGAAGGAGGTGGCGGGATGGGCGAGGGAAAGATCCTCACGCCTCAGCCGCCGAGGGAGACGCTCCGGGCGTCGGGAGCCGCGTGACGACTCCCGGCCACCGTAGGCGCGGGCCTGCGGGCGGAGAGCAATGGGTAGCTCTCCGTCCGATCAGGACCAGGCCGTGCCGGACGGCGTGTATGTGTTCCACGCGCGCCTCAAAGAGATGTCAGCGTAGTTGACGGGGCCCGACAGGGCCGAAGCCTGCCGGGGTAGCGGGATTGTCCGAAAGGGTTACCGCTGCCCTGCTACGTAAAGGGCTAAGGAAGGAACACGGGTGGGTTTTAGTCAGTAAGAGTCTGACACTCCCTTCTGCTCCACCCGGAGCGGGAGGAGTCATTTGATGATTTCCCATCCACAAAAAAAAAAAAAAAAAAAAAAAGTATATAGACTGAGGTTTTCGACAACATCGAACTCAATTGATTTCATAAAAATTGTCATAATACGTAGATGGGATTTTCCATTGATACGGGGCTATCAACATGGTCTTTCAATAAAACCTTGCCGCTGGTACTAGGGCTATAATTTGTGGTGACATAGATTTTTAAATAAACAAAAAAAATTCTGCTGCATTTTTTCAAACGCCAATTTGTTAGATGTAAAAAAGCCACCTACCACAGTTTTGGGTGCCGGAACTCACTGCAAACGATAACTGAAAAATATTCACAGTTATAGTTTGTTTTATGGCAGTCGTTGCCCGTAAAACCAATAACTCACTATTTTCATGGAACTGACCGGGCACTAACTAACGAGCATCGGTAACAGACTGAAGAACTGCAAGAATGAAAATCAGGAACTGACAAAAAACTTATAAACATAATAGATAGATAGATAGATAGATCATTTATTTGTTCAAAACATAAGTATGCACACACATGGCATGCAAGATGTTACATAAAATTATAGCATAGTCATGTTTTGCCTTAACGGCGTACAAATATAAACAGGTAGGTTATTTTTATTAGTAGGTTTGTCATTATACAAAGCATAACATATCAAATTAAAACGGAATCAATCAAATTATAATAAATATACAATAGATTAGTGTCAAAAATTCGTCATTGAAATGTATAATAAGATAAAAATTTGCCAGTCAAAAATCACAGCAATTAGAAATAAAAATCTACATTATGTACGTCACACGAGTCAGAAAAAAAAAACTATATCAATACTTTGTCAATTAAAAACTCGGATATATTATAATGGCTTTCTGAATTAGAAAGTTCTTTATTTTTTTCTTAAATAAGTGAACATTCAATTCCTTAATGTGGGCCGAAACGTGATTAAATATCTTTGGCGCCATGCAGAACACACTTTTATGCATCAGTGCTGTATTGGACTTTCGTACACACAATGCAGTATAATCCCTTCGACTTCGGGTATTAGTATCTGAGGGGTAATTCTCGTAATTTTAAGAACGTTCACAGTCTGATCTCAGTCTCAATCTGTCAAAAAAACTTCTAATTTCCCTACATTTTGACAAGTTTTTGACATTTGTTTGTCGCCGAGATGAGACTGCGACTAGATTTTGAACGTTTTAAATTACGGGAATACGGGCCCTGATAGCTTCTTGAAAAGTTTAAAAAGTTTTTTTTTTTTTTTTTTTATTCTTTTTTTATTTAGGGACATTTATAATCGCTATGCGTATGTCAGCCCCATCGTATCCTAAACATATACATTCTACTCATATCAGGGCCATGAACCTAAACAGACTCTTCGCATCATCGCTATTCGGTCTAGATAAAATGTTGTGAAATGTTCCTACTTCAAGTCTGTTCAACTTCAAGACCCTAAACAGGTCATTTCTCTCAGGCTCATATCGAACACATTCCATCAATAAGTGGTGCAGGTCTTCAACAACTCCACACTGTACACAGTTGGGCGAATTCGTTTTCTTCATCATGAAAGCAAACTTATTACATGGAATGTGTCCAGATCTGAGTCTGTGAGCTATAACAACAAATTTTCTACTTACATGACTATCTACGAACCAGGGCACACGAAAAGGCTGACTCTGAATGGTTTTGTACCAGATCCCTTTGTCCAATGAGCGCTTGTCAAAATATTCCTTCCATTCGTCATAACATTTATTTTTATATTTAGGTAAAAGTTCCGAATAATCCAAAATTTAAAAGTTTAAGTTAAAAAAAATAATAGAATATCAATCTATCTGCCTATCCTTCCTTGCCTTCTAACTATGTTGGGGTCGGCTTTCTATCTAACCGGATGCAACTAAATACCAGTATTTTACATGGAGCGACTGCCTATTTGACGTCCACAACCCAGTTACTGGGAAACACGATGTCACTTGGTAAGACAAAACTGAAGTCAGAATTTTGGGCTTCGGACCACCTGTAACGGCTCTCAAAGATCTACGAAAGATAGTCCGGATCAACTGCTTAATGAGCTTTCCAAGGCACGGAGGGGTCCCGATATGTAATGGATCCCATCCGCGAACCGACCGAAGCAAGCGTAGCTTCGATCGACCTGTAAGTGTGTGGTCATTTAGGCACGAGCCCCTCCGTACCGTAAATTTTAAAATTAATACATGTTGAATCAAAATATGTTTAAACGAGCGTTAAAATATTATAATAAAATTGAACACACTAGTTGGGTATAATTAAGGTACGCGATTTTAAAATACAATAGAATCATAAAGTCATTTCAAATATTTCGTAGTTAAAATGAAAAAAACCACCCCATAAAAAAAAAAAACTTGAAAATCAAACGCACATTTTTAAGCGCGTACCATGCAAAAAAAAACATTTCTATTCCCATTCAGCGAGGCGCGCTACAAAAGGTGGAAAGCGAAAATGTGTGATTAAATTTTCAAAACACATCAAACGCACAGCTTGCCTCCTGCTACCAATTAAAAGTTTGACATAAAGCGAGTGACCACCATCAATGGTGGTAGTGGTTAGAAATGGGGTTTTTACAAGTGTTATTCGTAAAAGTAGAGTTTAATAACATTTATTTACAATAGAGGAAAATGAATGAATAAGGGCCTTGTGGCTAAGTAATAACAGCCGCACGAATCAATCAATCAGGTTAAGCTACCCTTGCTGCGGTTGGTCTATGGATGGGTGACCATCTTTACATACCGAGACCTCTCCATACCTCGGAAAGCACGTTAAACCCTTGGTCCCGGCAGTAATTCGTGTATCTATGATAGTCGTTACGGGTCGTCAGAAGCCCGAAAGTCTGACAACCAGTCTTACCAAGGGGTATCGTGTTACCCAGTGACTGGGTTGTGGAGGTCAGATAGGCAGTCGCTTCATATAAAATACTGGTATTCAGCTGAATCCGGTTAGACTGGAAGCCGACTCCAACATAGTTGTGAAAAGACTAAGCAGATGAGAGGTAAATGAATCAGGAATCCCCTGGATGCGAGAAGCACAGAACTGGTCGAAGTGGCGGTGTTTGGAAGAGGCCTATGTCCAGCAGTGGACGTTTTTCGGCTGAAATGGAAAGAGGTAAACTGCCTTGTTGCCTGGCCGCAAGCGCTACTGCTGAGCATGAGGTCCTGGGTTCAATTCCCAGGTCAAGCAAAGTGTTATCGAGTCTATCCATCTAGAATTTCTTTATAGCAGCCTGGAGCTTGGATGTGTGCCCGTTTATAGCAGTAGGCTCGTCACCACATTGATCTTAAACATAACTGGCGAAATGTGGGTGTACTATAAGTGCACCCCTGCCTAACCCTTCGAGGAATACAGTCGTGAAGTTTTGTAAACTGCTTAAAGTGGGAACTTAGTTTTTTTCACTTCTTAATACTTGGTTTGGTTTTGGTTGATACCTATCTTTCTCATTTCTAGTTTATCCTGTCACTCTCTAACTTGACCTTATATAATTTATTTAAAAAAAAAACCCTTTTCACCAAACATTTCAAACAAGCAATACTTTAAAATAGCGCTTTTATTAAACAAATGTAACATTCTATTTACCAATAGCGTCTAATAGCCATTCTGGACGTCACCACTTTGAATTTAACCCTATACCGATGTTGCTAAAGTCGGATTTCCTGTAACGGGTCATGTCAGAACTAGCGTGTTTCGTGTAAACACGTATACAGGGTGGTTTCGACATGCGGTAATCGCTAAACGTCCGGTTGGGGCATGGTTCGGGCGACGCCTGTTGCCCCGGTTATAAAACCTTTATTAGGGTTCGTGATGGGATGAAAAAAGGGCAAAACACTTTGATGTCTGGAACACATTTTTTGGAAAGACGAGACTTTTGTTAATCATGTGTGTTTTATTAGAAATGTTACTTGGTTTTTAACACAAGTTTAATCTTAGCTATGGTGCCAGTGGAGTAATCAGTGATTTATGCAAGTTTAATGTCATAGTATTAACTTATTGCCGCAATTTGTAAAATTGGAAATAAAGTTTATTTATTTATTTATTTATTTATTTTATTATTTATGTACACACAGTAAAATACAAATTGATATGACAGAATTATAACATGAGTACAAAGGTACAAGGTTATTATTTTTTATTTTATTATTTTATTTTAGGTAGATTCATTTTCAGCGTACGAAAATAAAACATATAATTTCATTATTATTTATGGATTTAGGGTTCCCGGAACTCGATAGCGTGAACTGAGATAAAATGAGAGTAGGTAGTAATTAATATACAATAATAATAATATATCATTTATTCTCTCTTCACAATAAGTGGTCTTAAAAATAATGCAAACTTAAAACTGTACCGTAAATTAATGGCCGGTATTGAAATAATTATAACGAATTGTTTATGAAAAATGATTTGAATTTCACTGCACCCTGGGTTTGATTCTCAGGTCGGACAAAGTGTTGTTGGATTTTTCCATCAGGAATTTCTCAGTAACAGCTGGAAGCCTAGATTTGTGCCCGGTGGATGGCAATAGGCTCGCCCCCTATTACACGGGACTTCAAAATATCTGACGAAATGTGGGTGTACCTAAAGAAAGAAAGAAAAAGTATTTATTGCAACTCGCACAGGAAGATCATAAAACTAAACTAAACACAATAAAAAAAAAATTATATCATCATTTTTTTATTATTTTTATTATTATTATTTATTATTATATTTTACCTAGTAGGTATACATAGGTGCATATCTGCTTAACCCTTCGGGGAATCCACGCGTGATGTTATGTTATGTATTCACCCTTTAAATACGTGTATTAGAACAATAATGATTATTATGAAGAAAATTCTGAATCCAGCAAATTCAAAAAATAAACACTTAATGTTTTTACATCCTAATGAGATTTACATTGCATTTACAGCATTAAACAATGTGCCAGTGTACACGTCGCATATAAAGGCAGCATGCACACTATTTGATTGCTCAGAATTGAATTAGAGTATTAACACTAAACGCAAACCGCTGTTCACGATGTGGAGAGAATAATAAATCTCACTAGAGTCCAGTGTAGCACTGAAATTATAGTTCTAACTCAAATTACTAGGACTGAAATACAACTGGCTGGTTTTAAAAAGTAAAGGTATAGATAATCGAAAAAAATAATTAAAACTGAACACCTCCTTCGTGTCGATGGTACAGCTTATTTTGACTTTAGTACAATTAAAAGTTTAGCATAGATAACAGGACGGGAGGTGAGATTACCGTTTAGGGGTCAATTCCATAACGCTACGATGTCGCACTATAAATATGACGAGGTAAACAGAACAGCCTCAATTAAGGCAAAAACAGTTCATATTATTAGCAGAAATAATAATGATAAACATTATTCCTTACCTGTCCAAAATGATAAGGGCTTGTGAAATGGATGAACGCAAACGTAAAGCCGTAAATAGATACAATCATACTGCGGGTTCCTGGTTTGTATAAATATGTCAAAGAGAATCCGCAATTGGACCCTAAAATGTCACTACAGAGAAGAAGGTTCGACGTTAAGGCTGGCCGCAGGTTGAGTACGATCACTTGTTAACAGTTGCTAAAACGACCAATCAGCGCACACTAGGCAACCATCCCGTTGCCCTAGTGACCAAACGGTTACTCAAACTACTGTTCTGTCATTCGTGAAATCCACTATTTTGCTTGATGTCAGTCGGAAAATTAGTTGCTTAAGAGGCAAGACTAATCGCCAACTATGTTAGCGTCGGCTTCCTTTCTAACCGGATGCAGCTGAATATCAGTGCATAACATGGAGTGACTGTCTATCTGACCTTAACACCTAGTTACTACGACACCTCTTGGTAAAACTGGTTGTCACACTCTTGGGATTTTGACTACCTGTAACGACTATCAAAGATCTACGAATGACAGCCACCAACGGCTTACCGTGCTTTCCGAGGTACAGAGGAACCGTGCGCCTAGCTTCTGATGTTACATCAGTGCCCATGTACGTATAAGTGAAATAAAAAATTATGAATTTTGATACGTAGGCTAGCGTAGGGTAGCTAGGACCGACGCCAAGCCACTTGTACGCCATCGTTTATCGCGTTGTGTGCGCTAAATGAAACCTAGATTTGAGGTCACCCTAAATGCTCTCATTAGAATATGTACGACCTTTAAGTCCTGAAATAGACGTTTGGTATTGATGCCAGTTAGCATAGCTTTTCAGCCAGCATTATATTGATGCCTTCAAATATTCAGAAGCTAATAAGTACATTCCGATGTTTGGAGAGAGGAGATCAGTTTTAAAGTGTTCGAGACAGTCAATGTGGTGACGAAATTTGGAGAGCTTTAGTACACACGGCGACACATCAAGCTCCAATTTTAACTGACCTCGCTTTTTATAGGATTTTCGTACAATCAGAAGTCTGCTTAACTGGTTATGTATACCGTTATGTATAGCCGTACCTGGTACCTACTTTGATTTTACCCGTAAAAATAATTATTGTTGTTGGTTCTGGAAAACCGGATATTTAAAAAATCAGTAGTAGAATATTTTTTTTTTATTTGTAGGTACCTAATGGACATGTTCGGGAAAAACAAAAATATCGCTGATAAAGAAAATGTCTCCTATGAAAAGACATAATTCACAAAACAAACAAATCATGTAATTTGTAAACAAACAAAAAAACCAGACCACAATCTAAAAACCTACTTAAAAGTTCCCTATACAATGAGAACCTCACGATTTTGTAACATTTTATTCAAATTAGTCTATGTTCACGACCTCGACTATTTATCAGATTAAACACCCACCTGTAAAGATAAGGTCGTGTTGATATTAAAAACAAAACACAGAAAAAAATACATTCACGATATTATTAAACTGAGCCAAAACAAAGGACCTTTGAAATGTTTTACGAAGTTTCTAGTAAACAAACAAATAAATACTACAACTCTTTATTAAAAATATTTGGAATTTGGTTGCCGTGTGACGTTAACGCAATTTCAGTTATTTTTTCCTTTAAGGTAGTTTGTTTTGACCTGGCATTTATTTCGTAGCGAGAGTTTCTCATGACAATCTACAATCATGAAGTATTGTTGCTTCGACCTTTAACAAAAGCATTGTATTTATAAAAATAAATGTTTTTTTGTGTGCTTTAAGTTTTGTTTACTTGCGAACACGTGCAAGCCCTTTTGATTGGTAGATACATAGCAATAGTTGAGAAGCCATTTGTAAAATGTTAGACTCAGTTTCAACTTGAGGCTTCAATAAAGTTCAACAAAACTTTGTGTAAAAACTGAAGAGGATCCACAAAACATTGCTTATTAATATGTTGGCAAAGGCCTTCCTAAGTTCTTCCAAGAACTCTTTTCCCGCGCGTCCTTGAACCCACTCACGGTAAGCGTTGAGGTCATCTCGCCAACTTTTTCTTCGCCATGGACAGGCGAAGAAAAAGTTGCTTCAGGTACCCTTTTTTTCGCTCTGGGTAGAGCGGGAAAGCATGTCAGACTTTTACTGACTAAAACCCACCCGTGTTCCTTCAGTTGCCGGTACTAGGTACTAAGGGCCACGGTAACTCTTTCGAACAACCTGCGACATCTTCAGGCACCCTCAATCCCCAAATAACTTAAAAAATACCACCACCCGTCCTTAAAAAACGCAAACCCTATTAATCCAATTGTATGAATCAGTAAAGCCAATCAATGCATACACAGATGTAACTTGTGGCACCTTGGCACACAAGCCGGCAGTTCTTGGCGCCTTGCCAACTAATTAGTCATGTAAATGGAAGCTACGCAACGTCGTGTTTGGCGACACTGGGGCACACGGAGCTAGGGAGCCGGAAGGTGCAGGATCCTGAGAGGTGCGCCAATATTGGACATTTGGCTTGTGATTTGGAATTTGTGGGGAAAGGTAAAGGAAAGGCGGCATGTTGGTTTTGAAAGGATTTTGATAACAATTAGTTTTCTTTTGGATATGAAGGAAAGAAAGAAGAAGAATTTGATTATGAGGGGTTGTTTTGTTGGTAGCTTTTTATGTTGGGTTGTTGTTGGTTGGTGGTCGATCGATCAGGGTAAGCTACGCTCGCCTGTATATGTGGATCATCTTTACATGTCGAGACCCCTCCGTGCCTCAGAAACCGGCTGTCATTCGTGGATCTTTGACAGTCGTTACGGGTAGTCATGAGCCAGAAAGTGTGACAAGCAGTCTTACCAAGAGGTATCGTATTACCCAGTAACTGGGTTGTGGAGGTCAGAGAGGCATGCGCTCCATGTAAAATACAGGTACTCAGCTGCATCCAGTTAGACTGGAAGCCGACCCCAACATAGTTGGGAATAGGCCAGGCAGATGCTGATGTTGGTTGGTTGTTGTTTTTTTTATTGAAGTTGATTAAAACCGCAAAGTAAAAACACTGCTTTTAAATTTATTAAACATTGCTTTAACCATGTAAATACATAGCAAAAAGAATATAAAAACTGTTTAAAATAACTGTGTTTAAAATCAAGTTATTTCCAATAATAATATTTTCCTAACCTGTCCTAATGTTGGACAAAGCTCCCAACATTGCACGTTTTGAACTAAAACAAAGTTTCACACATAATATAACATCATGGCTGTATTTCCCGAGCGGTAAGGCAGCGATGTACCTATAGAACCCCCACATTTCGCAAGTTATTATTTAAATCCCATAATATTACGGGGGGCGACCATATTGCCATCAACCAGGTACACACAAGACTCCGGGAAATCAATATTTCATTCCAGACAATTGTCTAGATTCTAAAACGTCCTACTAATATTATAAACGCGAAAGTTTGTATGGATGGATAGATGGATGGAAGGATGGATGGATGGATGTTTATTACTCTTTCACGCCAAAACTACTGAAAGTATTTAGATAAAAATTGGCACACAGATAGTTTATAACCAGGATTAACATATAGGATACTTTTTATATGCCGATATTCCTACGGGATCGACACTTATGTGGGTGAAACCGCGGGGCGCAGCTAGTCTATCATAAAAGACCATCCTTGCCACTTCCGCAAACTTTTACTCCGCGCTGTTCTGTAGCGCTTGCGGCGGTTTGCAATCACTGATTGATCCCAGCCCCAGCACCATGTCCTAGATATTTCTGGTTGACTAAGTACACATGTTAACTTAGTTGTATTAGTTTCTTAACTTCCTCTCAAGGAAACGTTCATTGTGAATTCCTGGAAATTCTTGAATGGGATTTGGAAAGAGGATTTTGTAAGCAAATTACATTGTGGTCGGGTAAAATTTCAGTTAGAGGTTGTGGTTTCTTGGTTTTTAGGGTAGAATACACATTACGAAAGGAATCTTTGAAAGTAAAATGAGTTTACTTAGTACTCCATAAAATTTCCATCGTAAAACTTGGTACCAAACTTACAAACATTAGTCAACATTTAGTCGATAAAATAATTTTATGTGGACGTTAAGAATAGTTTATCTGAAGATGTAATAAATTGTAAGGCGTATAAGTAAAAATGTAAGTATACAAGGTCAAATTAAACTAGGCAGCAAACTTCGCAGACTTCATTAAGTCTGCGTCGCGTTACCAATTGGTAACGAGATCAAAACATGATAAAACAAAAAAAAAATACACTTTTTTGTGGGGTAATTGATCGCTGTTAGTGTATTTACTTGAAATACTCGTATCAACTTAAGAAATATTTTTTTTGTGTCAACCGTACAAACCTGATTCGTCGATATCGACATATATCTAAACACGATAATAAATATTTTCTCAACTTCAAGTTACAATACTACCAGCGGCCCCTAAAAAATAAAAACCATTAAATCTTTTTAATGTTACCTTGTATATATTTCTACCTTTAAACAGTCCATTGAGTGTTCTTCTATAAAATACGAGAACCAACTCAAGGAGAACAGTCTAATATAATTTCGACAAAAGTATACACAAAACATTTTAATAATTCACCTCAACACACCCGATAGAAGTCTACAGTTCTCAAACTGATTAAATTATTTCGTCGCAAACTTTTATTTGAGAAAAATAAAATACATTTTTAACGAATCAAGCGGATAATGAATTTGTCATTTAGAAGCCCAACGGACACTTTAATTGGGCGGTATAAAACTTGGAGAAAGTTTTTATTGCGTCTCTCCTAATCAAAATTTTGCCACCCGAAGTTGAGTTTTATTAGCAAAGAATCTTCAGCTATCTTTTATTAAGACTCATGACTTTTTCTAACTCCGTGTTTTAATATTAAAAATTTCTCCTTTGATTTAAACTTTGAACAGTTTCATTAATAACGTTTTTTTTTAAGTTGAAGTTTTTAAGTTGAAGTCTGATTTGTCCTGTGTAATCCCGGGCAGGTGTCCAGACTCAGTCCTGGACTGAGCTGGTCTCATTTTATTTGATATATCTAGTACCATTCTAGATAGCGAGACTACTTTATAAACTTTTGTACAGGCGACGTCGCCATCTAGTTGTTTAAAAAAAATCGTAACAGTGAGAGCTCTTTATCTTTTCAGAATTGTGAAGTTTTGCCGAGAAAGGCTTTATGGGTTCAGTGACAGACTGAGAAATGACGTATTTTGGAATATTTTTTGTTTGGAATAGGTTTCATCATAATTTGAAATAGTATGCCGTCGAAATCCTGTACCCTGGTTCCACAACACACTATCAATATATTGCTAATCTATTGCTAGTTTGGGGCTCACTGGCAAATATTATAATATATATGGCAAATAACCTAGCGGTAGGTAATATTTTAATCTACTCATGTCGTCTCAACTCGCTGTTAAATTGTGAACTTGCTTAATGTATTACCTTGTCAATAAATATTTTCTATTTCTATAAGTATAAAAAAATAGAAAGAGAAAGAAAGAAAGAAAGAAAAAGTATTTATTGCGACTCGCACAGGAAGATCATAAACTAAACTAAACTAAACACAAACAAAAATAAAAAATAAAAAATTATATAAAAAAAAATAGGTACCAAAACCAAATTATATAAAAAGTAATAAAAACTAAAGTAACAAAAATAAAAATGAAACAGAAAGTCCTGTACGAGGCCAAAAGGCTCCTATCTCAGCATGATGCTACGACATTTAAACAACAAATGTCGCAGCGCTCGTATTCTGATAGGGCCCGCTGTGATGTCACGGGCAATCACAGTAATAAATAAATAAATAATCTATTTTATTATTTACATATATATAATTATTTAAAATATTATCAAATAAAATAAACAATTCATTCTTAATCCGCGCCAGACGTAACCTCAATACTTGTCTATGCCTTATATGTCAGAAGCACTCTGTGGCATTGCTGTGACAAGTTTAGGGACGCCTGCGCCGAAAATAAATAGGTACAGTATAAATTACGGCTTTCTAGTGGAACAGTATTACAGTGAATACTCTATAAAAGTGGAATGTGGTAGTAAATTAACTAAATAGAAGTGAACTAATGACGACAGTGTTATAAATTCTAGAGACAAATGACAGACAACGAACGAAACAAAACAATGTGTAGGCCAGCAATAACAATTCGTACATAGAAAAGGATCTGCTCAACAGCATAAATAACGCAATGAATGTTGTTGAACTGTCAAAATGAAAGCCATTGTTACTAATAGTGTGTTATGCAATTACCCCGCTATACTTATACCAACTTAGTTAATATCAATAACTTACCTTTGGTTGTAACTTACACACAAAGTAAAGTTGTGTTTTCACTGCTTTTCGTTTGAAAACTAAAAAAGTATTTTAATAAAAAAATGTATGGTCAAAAATCTACCCGGTACGTAAGTTGCAAAAAATGTTTTTTTCGTAACAAAAATATTGTGTTCTGCGTGGTGGTTGAATGGTTCGGAATAGAAAACCCAATTTTAGCCTTTGACAGCAAACATTTTGCAGTTAGGAACATTTTTGCGAGTTCGGCAATGCAGTTAGACGAATTGTAGTTTGTTGATAATTGTTACGATCTTTTTTTTTTTGGGTGGGAAATCATCAACGCGCCGTCGACCCGGGCCTGGTCCTTATCGGGCGGCGAGCTGCCCATTGCTCGCCGCCCACAAGCCCGCGCCTACGGTGGCCGGGAGTCGGTTGTTGACTCCCGTCCAGGGCGTCTCCTGCGGCGACTATGGGCGTGAGGGCGCACAGATTGCCTGTCCCTCACGCGCACCGCCTCCTCCTTTGCGAGCATTACTCCTTCGTAGAAGGATGTGACGGCCTCCCATGCACTCTCGCTCCGTACCATGGCCTGGACCAGGGCCGGACGCGAGAGATCGCCGCCGCCGATCGCCGCCACGAGGACGCGGCGGTGCTCCGCCCAAGCCGGGCAGACCTCCAACGTGTCCTCCGGGCGATCTACACAGTGGTGACACCCTGGCGTTTCCTCCCGCCGTATCCTGAACAGGCACCTCCAGAAACAACCGTGTCCGGTGAGGACCTGCGTCAGGCGGAAGGTGAGGGCGCCGTGGCGCCTCTCTAACCACTCCTCAAAGAGGGGACTTATCGCCGCAATTGTGGCGTGCCCATAATTGTTACGACCTGGATTTCTTTATTTCTTTATATTGACATCATCACCACTCTCCTGCCTTTATCCTGATTTATTTGGGGTCAGCCCAACATGTCTTTATCGATACTGATTTTTTTTCATGTTGAAATGACAACTGGTTTATTATTTTTAGAAAAAAAGAAAGAAAAAGTATTTATTGCGACTCGCACAGGAAGATCATAAAACTAAACTAAACACAAACAAAACTAAAAAACCCAATTTATATAAAAAAAGTAGGTAAAAAAACCAAATTATATAAAAAATAAAGTAACAAAAAGAAAAATGAAACAGAAAGTCCTGTACGAGGCCAAAAGGCTCCTATCTCAGCATGATGCTACGACATTTAAAAAATTAATGTCGCAACGCTGGTAAACCTCAACTACTAATGATTTGGAGCGTCCTTTTGAACAGATAAGCCGTGTTTGAAGATTCCGCTCTTCCATATTGGCAGTGTTTTTGAATTATCCATGCAGGTATAACATGGTAAACCCTCCATATTTGTGTCCACGATACACGCTTGCCTAGTTTAAGGCCAATGTAAAATCTCTGTAATCTTTTGAGCAATAAAGTTTTTACTACATAATGATAGGGGTTAAAGTATGAAATTGCCGTTTCATTGTAATAGGTACTTCGAATGGACATAGAACCTTCATCGTTTGATATTTTTGAGTGAAACTTTTTTCACATGGTACCTATGAAGTTCTTCTTTTAAAAAATGTGCAACATCCGATTATCGACTTTCAGTTGTTTTTTTTTTATTCAGCTTAGAGAAGAAAGATGGATACTTCGAAAATTCGAATTAATTTTGAATACGAGTTCCAACGCGGAACTAACGCGGCAGAAACAGCTCGCAATATCAATGTTACGTTTGGAGAGGGGACTGCTAATGAACGCACCGTGCGATTTTGGTTTAAAAGCTTTCGTGATGGAAAAGCAAAGCTTACCAATAAAAAGGTAATGGTAACTGTTTGGTGGTCTCAGCATAGTGTTATTCACTATAGCTTTCTCCGATCTGGTCAAGCAATAACGGCAGATGTCTACTGTGCCGAACTCCGAACAATGATAGCAAAACTAGCAGTGAAACAGCCCCGACTCATGAATCGATCTTCACCATTATTGTTCCATGATAACGCGAGACCTCATACAGCACGAGAAACCGTTTTAACTCTACAGGAACTGCAATTAGAAACCATTCGTCACCCTCCGTATTCGCCAGACCTTGCTCCAACGGACTACCATTTTTTTCGTGATTTGGACAATTTTCTACGTGATAAAAAGTTTTCTTCTCAGAAGGCAGTAGAAAATGCTTTCACACAGTTTGTCGAATCTAGATCACGAGAGTTCTATCGCTAAGGCATAAATGCCCTTCCTATTAGATGACAGCAATGTATAGATAATAATGGTAATTATTTTGATTAAATAAATATGTTTAATTTAAAAAAAACGAATTTGAATTTTTCAGTACAATTCGGCAATTTCATACTTTAACCCCTAGTACTTTAAAAAAAATCGTAACATTACTAAGTGTCTAACCGTGTTTCGTAAACTTATATAATTTTCGTATATTGATTTTCATTGACACACCCTTGAGACATAATTACATATATATTATATGAGTACCTATCTATTAGTGTAACTAGCTTTTTTATACACCGTTAAATTTTGATCGTTTTAGTCCTTAAAAGGGGTCATTGTACTCCTCATTATGAACAACTTTTACTACGGGACTAACCCTAAAATCGTTAAAAAATAAAATCTGTTGATCCATAGATTTATGTTCGCATATCTCGACATAATGTATGGATCAACAGATTTTTTTTTAAGGATTAAAACGATCAAAATTTAACGGTGAGCATAATCAGCTTATAATTTTCCCACCGCTGGGACACAGGCTTCCTCTCTTCGAGAGGGAGTGGGCTGTAATCTTCCACGCAGGGCCAGTGCGGGTTGGTGGATGTCACATATCTCCTAATTTTTGGTTCTACGACATGCCGGTTTCCTCACGATGTTTTTCTTCAACGTTATGAGATCAATGGTGATTAAATAATTTACACAAAGTAAAGCGCCTGCCTGTGTTTGAACCCACGACTCTTAAGTCGGGGCTGATTACCACCACGACAGCTGAGCCATCACTGCTCCGCCTTTTTATGATTTACTGTTATTAAAAGCACAATTTTTGAAAAAAAATAAATGTTGCTTTTAAATAAACATTGATTCAACTTTAAAAAACTACGTGAATTTATAACTTTAAACCTTGTTTAAAATCATCTGTCGTACTCTTATTAAGTTAGTTCAAGTACAGTTTAATTTAAGCATTAGCTATCTAGCAATAATCTACATGTGTAATGTCCTGTTTTACCACAAAAATAATACTTTGTGCACGGAGTTCCATTCACAAACCTCAAAGAACGAACATACACTGTGTGATCACTCGCGACCCAGATATTTGTACACCTGAACTACATATGCCGTTGGCGCTTGTATGCTTTTCGATCGGGATTTCCTGCGGAACACCGCTTGGCACGCGGGGACATCAAATCAAACTTTTGGGTCGATAGTGGTCAAACGTTTGGTTCTGTACAGGTGCTTAAAACACCTCGGTTATTGTTTCACGTTCTATCTGTGAAATTGGATAAGTATAAAATATACTGGGCATTTTCATTTAACGTAGGTACTGTAGAGATTATAGCCTATTCGGTGCTTACTTGCAACCTCCGCGAGTCTGTTAAAAGTTATTGGTAAGAAATACGAGGGAAACATTAACTTAGTTTAAGATTAGAAGACATCAGATTTGGCTGACAAGCGAAATGAAAAGGATGTAAAAATATTATTAATTTAAAGACAATAATAATTACGCTATTTAGTCTTTTATTCGTTTAACATCCCCGCGATGCTAACAGTACTGACTTGATTAGCTGTGTAGTGTTAAGTGTTAGCTGTTTCGCTCTCCATGGATGGTCCTGGTTGTTATAATGTATAACTAATTAGTCCGTTCCAAAAATATATATGTCGGAGAAGGTATCTATGTCTGTCTCTTGTTAACATCAGGCATATTTTAATTACTGTGGGCTTACTATGGGTAGTGTTGGTTATAACACGATAGAAAAACGGTTTACAGTTCAAATCAGATTATAATTTACGAACAAGTTAGTCACAATAGCGAATCACACACTCACATAACTCAACGATACGGAACGCAACAGTTTCTAAGCACATGTTATTGGTACGATGTCCAATGTTTCGATCATCCCGAGAGCTCTGCTCACACCGTTCTTGTAGCTGTAGCTCTCCGTCCACCCCTACGAACTCAGGCTAGACTTTGTCTAGCGCTACGAGATGGCGCTAGCGTTCCGAATAGTCAAACGAATGACTTCGACATATATTATACTGGGTACAGATTAGTTAAGCGTATCATGAAATGTAACGCACGTTTATTTATATTCTTTTTGTTATTTAAAACGGTTTAAAACCAATTACAGAAATTAAAGACACAGTTTGTAGGTAGTTTGTATACATATACACATAAAAGATAAAATAAATATACATCGAAACAAAGTCGCCTAGTCCTTCTGTTACATTTATGTATATGCATGTGTGCATTTCTATATTTGTGCAATTTGTTCTATGTAACAAATTGGCCAATTTATGTTACGTTTCATCAATCTGTACCCGGTATTAGAATTAGTAGCCCTTATCAGTCCATCTAAAAACGTTCACTCAATGTAAACAATTAAATACTATAATTTAACAGAATTGTGTCCAAAATATAGCTCCATCTATACCTATATTAATGATAAAACTGAAGCGTGTGTTTGTTTTTTTGTTTGAAGGCGCTAATCTCTGGAACTATCGTATTTGTCAAAATTCTTTTTCATCATTTGATAGGCCGAATTAGCCTTTCAGGAAGGCTATAGGCATTAGGCTATTTAACATCACGCTATGACCCTTTGTAGCCGAGCAAAAATAAATAAAGTCAGAAAGAACGCTAATTGAAAACAAAGTAATATAGCGTGCAAGTGATGACATGCGACGGGGTGGGTCAGAAACTTTAACCGGACGAAGTCGAACCGGGTAGAAGCTTTAAATAAAACCTGCACAATAATTGACTTTTCAGTACCAGAGCTAGACAAACACAAAAACATGCTTCAATACAAAAAAAACCCTTTTCATTAAAGGTAAAGGTAAAGCTAGAAATAATAATCATTACATTTTGCAAAACAAAGTCCCCCCTGTCGCGTCTTTCTGTCTGTTTGAACGCGATAAACAAAAAAAAAACTACAAAACGTGGTTTCATACTATTTTCACCAATGGACGGAATGATTCATGAGGAAGGTTACGGTGTATAATTCATTAATGTTTTGTGTGAATTGGCATAAATATGGCAAATATTGTTGAAGGTGTCGGAAAAACTCAATCTGGAAGCTTTACAGACTTGCATCGTGTAAACATTGAATGAAATTTGGCACAGAGATAGTTTATAACCTGGATTAACGTACAAGGTACAAATCCCGGAAGTACGTTCTCGTGGGATATTTTCAACATACACGCGAGTGAAGCCGCGGGCAAAGGTTACTATTCGATTATTCTATAAACATTCCAAACGAAGGCCATTTTAATCTACTTCAATTCAGTGGAAGTAGTTCAACAAACTATTGTAGTTAAACGCTACAATTATTTTGAATTACAAAAGCGTTTCAAATGATGAAGGCTAACAGTTTTTTTCACAATTCCAATTCAGATTTAAAGGAAATTAGATTGACTTAATAAATTACGTTTCCAAATCATTGGGTAGGTAACTCCATTATCGTAATGGAGTTATTAACTGGAATCGATACGTCGTAGGTAAAGTATGACCTGATAATATTATAGGTATCTATAGAAGCGTAGGTGGATAAAACTGGTTTAGCTTAATTTACTTTATTAGACGAAGTGGTCAGTCCCTTTAAAAGGCACTGGGTACGTAGGCACGTGCCAACGTGTGTTCGCTCACGTAATTTTTAGTTTTTTTAGGGCTGATTTTTTCGACGCCAGATAATATTATCCGAGAAATAGTTTTGAATTTTTGGCAGGTCTTCCATACAAACTCTGCCAGATGTCAATATTATTCCACGAATAAAAATTTATCTGTCGATTGAAAAATCAACACTTTGTAAAAGTTTACTAACATAGTTTTTAAGTCATTGTTACTAATAGTATATGGATTGTGAGTAGGTAATTTTAGTCCGAAGTAAAGAATTTCATCATCATAAGGTCCTAGCCTTTTCCCAACTCAGTTGGGGTCGGCTTCCAGTCTCACCGGATGCAGCTCAATACCAATATTTTACATGAACCGACTGCCTACCTGACCTCCACAACCCAGTTACTGTGTAATACGATACCCCTTGGTAAGAATGGTTGTCAGACTTTCGGGCTTGAGACGACCCGTAACGACTGCCAAAGATCCACGAATGGCAGCCGGGACCAACAGCTTAACGTAATTTCCTTGGAAAGCACGTTAAGCCGTTGGGCACAGAGGGGTCTTAATATGTAAAGTTGGTCACCCATTCACGGACCAACCGCGACAAGCGGAGCTTAACCGGATCGACCGACCTGTGTGGCTGTTAAATACTTAGCTAGAAGCTCCTCCGAAATAAATAATATATTATTATTGTTAATTATATAATGTATGAATTTTAAAGGCATAGGGCCTGTACTTTAATCATTCGCAAGGCAATTTAAGTGCAAGGTGACAGTATACAGCTATTGCACTGCAAAAGGTTGATAAATCGAAAAATCGGTTGATAGATATGTCACATTTTGTCAAATATTGCTTATTGCATGGTAAATGTTAACCCGTATGCTTTTATTTTCGAATTAATCCCTCGTAATTCAAAATCAAAAGCATATTTAAAATCCGTTCACAGTTGTTCACAGTTCAACCTAACAGCAGCCTTATTGTGACTAGAATAAAGATTCTCTGATTTGATCTTTTGCCTTGACCTTGGCTGTATAGTTCACTTGTTTTCCTTAACTTGGTTCACGATAAAATGTATATTCCTATAATTTTGGAAGGTAATAATATAAAGTATTTCCCCTCTATAATTTGTCAAGGAAGCTACGTATCTGTGTCAAATTCCAGCAAAAATTCTTTGGTAATTCGGCCGTAAAAACTTTTCTAACGGAAGAAAGACTAACTTTCGCATTTACCTACCACCAACATAAAAAAATCGAAGCAACAAGATTCATGAGTATATTACTTACTAATAAGAGTACATCAAAGTCCTTATGTGTTTAACCTAAAGCGAAGTCTTGAAATTTTAATACGTACAAGAACTTTTCAGATCAAGTTTTAAACTTCTTATCAAAAACAAACAAGATATATGGAACTAAATTATAAGGGTTTTTCACACATGTATAATCTGAAAACTTCGCCTTCGCCCAGGTGTTAACATAATCTTCACGCTTTTCATTCAGGGTCTTGAACTTTTGGTACAAACATTCTGTCATCAAGTTTAGTTGACTAGAAGTTCTAAAATAAACTGTGGCAACAATATTGTTTTGTTTTCTTTGTTTTTGTTTTGTTTTATAAAAACGTTGCCCCACACTAGGAATTACTCCTGTATCGTGGGTGCGTTTACAAACATTTAAACTCACATACACAAACCGCCAGACCCGGAACAACTACCTGTAGGCAATACAAATATTTGTTCCGTGCGGGAATCGAACCCGCGACACGCAGCGCAGCTGTCGATCGCTCAGCCACTACGCCAACCGTGTCGTCATAATAATATGAAAACTTACTACAATATTTAGATAGTTGATCACACAAGAATACTAAATTATACGTTGGTCTGACTGGTTAGTTGATCACAAGCGCCACTGCTGAGCAAGAGGTTCTTTTTTTTTTTTTTTTTTTCATAATGGGAAATTATCAAATGACCCCTCCCGCTCTGGGTGGAGCAGAAGGGAGTGTCAGACTCTTACTGACTAAAACCCACCCGTGTTCCTTCCTTAGCCCTTTATGTACCAGGGCAGCGGTAACCCTTTCGGACGATCCCGCTACCCAGCAAGAGGTCCTTGGTTCTATTCTCAGGTCGGACAAGGAGTTATTTGGTTTTTTGATCAGGAATTTCTTAGTAGCAGTCTGGATTTGTGCCTGGTTGGTGACTGCTGACAATAAGCATAGTCATTGTACTTTAACATAACTGGTGAAATGTGAAATGTGAATGGTGAGTTAATTAAGCTATCACCGACTGTACCTAGTCGGTGATAGCTTAATTAACTCACCCCTCTAAAAATTACTTGATTTTGCACCCTCTGGTCATAACATTAAAGGTTATTCATAATATGTATTAGTTTATCAGAATAACACTACTCGATGAACAGAAACAATAAATAATTTTGGTACGCAAACTTGAGCTTTAAGATGTTGGTGTCAGGTCATTTATTATGTATGGGTATTTGTTACGCAATTTTCATTTTTATGCAGCAAGACTTAAAGGTTAGGTTAATGTTTTGATAACTTGTGTCATTGTTACTAATACCTTATTTTATCTGTCTTACCCAACCACCACCACCTCTGACTAACCCTACGGTGATTTGCATGTTATGTTATGTTTTACTTTTAGAGGGGCTTGTGGCTTAAAAAACAGCCGCACGGGTCAATCGATCAGGTTCAGCTACGCTTGCCACGGTTGGTCCGTGGATGGGTGACCATCTTCACATAGCAAGACCCCTCCGTGCCTCGGACAGCACGTTTAGTCGTTGGTCCCGGCTGTCATTTGTGGATCTTTGACAGTCGTTACGGTTTGTCAGAAGCCCGAAAGTCTGACAATCAGTCTTACCAAGGGGTAACGTATTACCCAGTGACTGGGTTGTGGAGGTTAGATAGGCAGACGCTTTATGATGATGATAATGTTATGTTACTTTTACCAACATAAGTACTTTTTATTAATAAAGTGCCTTCCTATTACCTACTAATACTAAGTAGTGGTACTAAGTGGTGGTGGTGGCTTTTAGCACGTGCGGTTTCGATACAACTACATAATACGACTATAGTAAAAATGTGGACGTGATCGTAATTTTGGCCCTTGCCATACCGTGTATTCCAGTTCGTCCCACTGGTGGGACGATCGGGAATTTAATAAATAATATTAAATTTATTCCCGTTCGTCCCACTGACAATATCGGTGATAATGATAATGTGACATTGTATCAAATTAATACCCTGTTGCACCGCTTTATGGTAAAAAAGTAATAAAGTTCGAATCTACTATACTAATGACTAATATTACTAAATAGTAGTGGGACTAATACTATTATGAATGCGAAAGCAACTCTATCTGTCAGTCTGTCTGTTTGTCTGTTCCCTTGTCACACCTAAACGACTGAAGCGATCGTTATTAAATTTAACATATACTATTTTATCCTTTGTAGACGCAGTCGCGAGCAACAGCTAGTCAACAATAATAACAACAGTTCCAAATCTATGTCTTAACTAAAACAGTAATACCATAACAGTAACTAATACACAAGAACTACAATATCTGATACCGGGACATTGTACCAAATTAATATCCTGTTTCAGTCCTTCATGAGGGTATCTATATTAGTGACTTATGATACTAAATACAAATATTACTAAATACTAATATTACCAAATACTAGTGTCACTAATATTATTATATTTTCACACCTAAACCACTCAAGCGATCGTTATTAAATTTAACAGATACTAATTTATCCTTTGTAGACGAAGTCGCGGGCAACAGCTAGTCAACAATAATAACAACAGTTTCAAATCTATGTCTTAACTAAAACAGTAATACCATAACAGTAACTAATACACAAGACCTTCACTATCTGATAATGGGACATTGTACCAAATTAACATCCTATTTCACCCCTCTAGGAGGGTAAAAGCGATAAATCTACTATACTAATGACTAATATTACTAAATATTAATGTTACTAATATACTAATATTATTATAAATGCGATAAAAACTCTGTCTAACAGTCTGTCTGTCTGTCTGTCTGTCTCTCTGTTACCTTTTCATACCTAAAACACTGAAACGATCGTTATTAAATTTTAACAGATACTACTTTATCCTTTGTAGACGCAGTCACGCGCAACAGTTAGTCAACAATAATAACAACAGTTTATGTCTTAACTAAAACAGTAATACCATAACAGTAACTAATCCACAAGACCTCTATCTGATAATGGGACAGTTCTACCAAATTAATGTCCTATTTCACCCCTTTATGAGGTTAAAAGCCATATATTGGTTTATGGCAACATTATCGTTAGCATGGATTTCATTCCGGCCTTTGGCGTAATATTCGATACAGGAAGGGATTTGCTTTGTCAGTATTACAGTGTATTAATATGGCAAATTGGTGAGGCTGAAAATTTGTCGAAAGTGATGTTTTGTAGTTGTAATTGGCATACAATTTGTCTGTTTTATTTATAGTAGCGTCACCAAATTGTCCGAGGTGTAATATAATGGAAGACATTTACCAATATACTGATGGATTGCGTCCGGAACGAGGCCGAAAGAATCATATTGTAATCAAAGTCAGTGAATGTTGGAAGGTGTAAATAGCATTCTTGCGTCGCCATTGTCAAAGGATGCAAGACTTAAAATAATTTAGCGAAAATAGGATTTAGATCATAAGGAATAATTATTTGTACCGATGAGGGTGGCATAATCACTTGTGATTAAACTCTCTATAGATAAAATAGAATTAAAAAAAAAAATCTCTAGTTAGTTCTGCTAATAATTATTATATTAGCATAATTATACAGGGTGGCAGGGACATCGACGCGCAAACTGTTACCATGGATTCAGAACATGATTCTGAAACCCCCAGCGTTGAAATTTTTCGACGATTATTAAAAACAAAATTAGCTGTTCCATACATTTTGATCGCGTAGGTATTGCACTTTTGGACGAGCTGTGTTTTTTTCGTACTTTGAAAGTTATGCATACATTGTGTACAGTCGACCAACGTATTTAGTTTACATATGATATGTGTGGGTGAAGTCAGGATTATACAGACAAACACCAAATAAAACGAGCGAGCTCTGTGTTTAGTAGTGTGCGTATGGCACGATAGTAATCATTCATTGATGTTACTGAATGATATTTCGCATTATATTACTATAGCGACCTTGGCGCAATGGCTATCGTCTTTGGTCAGTGAACGAGAAGTCGTAAGTTCAAACCATGTGTGCAGCAAATGTCTTTTTCTTTTTGTATTAATTATTTTGTTTAAACATTACGTAAAAGTTGAATTTATAACGATTCGATCCCATTCATGGATGAGTAATGAAGTTCGCAACGTTTGAGACAGCCACGGACGGAACTCTCAGGCCATTTTATTTTGAATGTTTAGAAAATAACTACCGACAATTTAAAAAAATTGTTTTCAAGCACCCTATTTTATAAAAAATGAGCATTCTTTGTTGTCAGTCTACAAATATTTGCATTACTGAGTTTATTGAAGCTACTCGTATTCGTGTGCAGATTTATTTCTGTGGATCCAACATTTATCAATGTTATGTCTATGTTAAAGAAGGCCGAAATCGTTGTTCTGCATGAGCAAAACGTATCTATAATGTGAAATTGCAAGGCGCCTAATTATATCGGTGAGTAACAGTTTGATATTACGTTGATATTATCCCTACTTCAACTTAACTACCTCGTCTCACCTTTCAATGTTTACCTAGGAATAAATTAATGTAACTGAAGTGCAATACTTACCATAGTTATAATATAGGTAAATTATCATAAACGTATTATAGTTTTTTTTTGTATAAGATTTTTATTTTAATAATTTGTAGTTTATTTAGTATTAGAAGTTTCTAAATATTATATTTATTGTTAAAGTTAATAAATTTCAAAACACTGATGATTATGATAAAATTAAGTTGGTCTAGCCCATTTTTGTCCTATTACGGCACGGGCCTTTAGATAGATTAGAGAAAAGCCTTCGAATAACGTAAATAAAAATAGATAATAATTAAATAGATTATTATGTTTACTAATGTCAGTGTATATTTAAAACATATAAGTATTTTAACTTGTCTGCGCATGTATTGTATATAAGTAATATTAATTAGATATAGACTTAGATATAAGTATATTATTTATTTATATATACTTATAATATATATATACACAGTATATAAATATAGTAGGTATACATATTTATTTGTTATAATAAAGGCTATTATTATAGGTAATTTTAAATACTGTTTTGTTTTGTATCCACAGAGGAGAACCTCCGATATGCGGATTCAGGAGACGTAGACCATCTTCGACGTGAGCCAAAACTAAAGGCAAATTCATTGGTTCGGCACCACGACATCGTGCAAGGCACAAAGCTGATCCCTTCTTGTCCAACCGCGTAACAGCAACAGCACACAATGTGTGCTTACAAACTGTGAGAAATTACCTACATTCAGCTGGTTTACGTTGCAGCAAGCCAGCGCGGAAGATTTTGCTGTCCACTGCGCACCGACAATACCGACTACAGTTTGCTAGGTCATACATTAATTTTGATTGGGAGAAAAATATGGTGATAGAAAACGAAGGTTTACCGACTCATTATTAGTCGAATTTATTTTTATTAGTAGACGACTATGAACCTTATTTTTATGCAAATAATGTTCATATTAGTTAAACGAATGTGAACAAATACAAACCTCAGCATTATTTAGGTATACCGCCGTAATCCTCTTTAAATTTTTAAACAACAACTCGTATTATCGAAAGTCTGGTGAAGTGATGTTATTGTTATGCCGTTAGAAGTTGTCATAATTTCTTACTATCCAACATGTTGATGCAGTTCACCTCTAATTTTACTTTGTTTCAATTTATATACTTACCTACTTTGACAAACTATTTACGACCATCCTTAACCAACAAAAAACTTTGTCTTTGTCAAAAAAACTGATAAACAACAGTTTTTTACTCATTTGAACGTCTAGTAGGTATGGATAGCTAAAGAATATAATACGTTTAAAATCAGTTTGCATTAAATCATTGTATCGGCCATACAAGTTTTTTTTTGCTAACACACAGCCCACACTAAATTGAACCTTAAAACAACCATTGTAAAGAAGGCATATTGGAAGAAACGATACGGTTCATTTGCTAATGACCCAAGCGATAAGCTCGCTCATTCCAACCAATACCAATGTTTACCTAATAAAAAAATAAAATGATTTTATTAGTTTTATTTAATTAACTTTCTAGTTTTTTGCTTGAGTGATTTTTTTGACCACAAAATTAATTTAACAAAAAGTAAAAAGCAGCAAAACATATTCCTCAGTTGGGGTCGAACTCACGTCGTCTAGCTTACATCAGTAGCTATCGCAGGCGCTTACACCATTTAGCTATGGGAACCTTGTTATATCAGACTAAAATATGGGCTCATATTTCTTCATTAAGTACCCGTTTATTTTACCTTTAACCGCGTGTGTATATTACGTATACCCACACAATAATAATGACAGTCACCGATGTATGCGTATGTAAACTATTTAACTGGGCCCTGTGTACGAACAAGAAAAAAAAAAAAAAACAATTCCTATAGAACAGTAGAATTTTTTTTACGAAACAAATATGATTGTCACAACGAAAATTGTTTAGTATAACGGGTATAATCACCAAGCATGCAGGTGACATTTAGTCACCTGCATGCTTGGTGATTATACCGCCACCCTGTATAATATAAATATAAAAATCGTCCATAAAGCTTGTCTTACAAAAATATATGTAAGTAGGTACTTAATATGTGAAATACACTTACTTACCTACAGCTAAACACTGACGTAAACCGTAAAACAATCATGTAACAGGTGGCTCATCATTTTCAAGTATTATGAAACCTCCGAAGACTCCTCTCGATCAATCATCACACCCTTCTCCTTTGTCGGATCATTTGCTACCCTTCACATTGGTATGTCTTTTAATATTCTTTATTTTATTCTTGTTTCTCAGAAATTTTCTCTTTTAACTCATACCACCGTAAATAAACTCACGACTTCTTCCCATGGGGGTAGGCAGAAACTACAGAACGCCACCTGCTTCAATCCTTAGGTACAGACGCCAGCACTCAAGCTATCCGAAACTGTCAAATTTTCCCAATCGTCTTTGAACCTTATGCTTTAGCGATAAAGTTGAAGAAGATTGAAGAAATTTGACAGATTGTAGCATCTTGATGTGCACATCAAGCTGCTACAATCTGTCAAATTTCTTTAGTAGATTTTTTTGCTTCTTGTATCACCATCTCGTGTATCACTCATCAGAAGGCTAATTCTCGTAATTTAAAATGGTCAAAATCTAGTCGCAGTCTCATCTCGGCGACAAACAAATGTCAAAAACTTGTCAAAATGTAGGGAAATTAGAGAAATTTTTGACAGATTGAGACTGAGATCAGACTGTGAACGTTCTTAAAATTACGAGAATTGCCCCTCTGGTCATACACGCACGCTAGTTGGGAGTACTGCGCAAGTGCACCCTGACCTTTCTGAAAAGCATCACCACTACGGTCTCTATCTGTCCTCCTAGGACGTCTCCTTCCAGCGCTTCCACTCATATCTGTCTTGTACCTTTTGTTAGTCGCCTCTCATTCATCCTCTCAACATATGTATTTATTTATTATATTTTAAAGAAGGCTTACAGACTAACAAACCAATGACATAAAGAATGTACTATAAAAAAATTGCTAATAACAAGCCTCCACTCATAGTTAAGGAAAAAAGTCGATAAAAAGAAAGTTCACACAAGTAATACAATTAGTTCAGAGTAGATAAGTTAACTACCCAAGAAAAAAGACTGTGCCAAAAGCCGTCTTAAGGTCGATACACTGGTGCAAAACAAGTCGACATTAAGGCCCCAAGGAGCCTATTGAAACCAATTGCACTTCTAATTAAGAAAACATTCCGCCTATAATTAGTCATTGCGAAAGGTACATTTAATATTGGCCGTTGACGTAATCCTATCAAATTCGTGCATAATGAATGATTAGCTACGAGTTCAGGACAGTCAATGTTGCCATTTGCAATACCCAACAGTAAATTCATGTCTCCAATATAACGTCTCATTTCCAGAGGAAGGAAGTGGTACCGTCTGCAGCGGTGCTCGTAGTCAACTGAGTATTGCTGAGCCCTATAATTTAGGCAACGTAGAAACTTTCTTTGGACGCCTTCAATACGGGATTTATAAGTTTGATACTGCGGGTTCCAAACCTGAGACGCGTAGTCAAAATGGCTGCGCACGAAAGAACAATACAAGATTTTAACTGGTTTAATAGATCGGAAACAGGCCGTGGTGCGTAGTATAAATCCCAGAGCTTTGGATGCCTTTGTAACTATGCTATTTACATGATGATATATAACCAAACCATCTAAGCACACTCTTTTCAATCTTTGTCACTACATCTTCTTTTAAACCGGACCGTTGCCATAACATATCATTTCTCAACCTATCATTCATAGTCTCACATCCACACCACACATGCTTTGCAAGGAACGCATTTCCACAGCATTGATTCTATTTTCATGCTTCTTTTGCCACACCCAACATTCACTTCCGTACAGACGCCAGCACATCGAGTTACTACAATCTGTCAAATTTCTTTAATAAATTTTCAACTTTAACGCTAAAGTATTAAGGTTCAACGTTGATTGGGAAAATTTGACAGTTTCGGGTAGCTTGATCCTGCTGCTGGCGTCTGTACATAAGCGTTGTCACCACTAATTTTAAATCAATAATGAGGAATTTATGTTTTCCAACCACTGTTTCCAACCCCCATTTTGAGTATTAAAATGGGCTTCCGTCCAGTCGACAAAAAAAAAAAAAATACATGCACGTTAATAGGTGACCCAAAATATAAAACGAAGTTTTTTGTTCATTCCTTTATACACATGGGCTCTAAATTAATTGTTCCCAAATGAACCCGTTTTCCTTGCCTTAAAATTGGCTGACTAAAGTTCCCTTTTTGGGGCCGCGGAGAACCCACTTTTGTTAGTAAGGGGTCCCCAAAGCCTACTGAAGGTCAATCCATTGAATTACCCAAAAAGGTCTGGGCTAAAATTTGAATTGTTATACGTAAATTAAGGATGCATTTTCTGGTTTATTTTGGTTTGGCCTCAGACGGGCAATTCTCGTTATTTTAAGAACGTTCACAGTCTGATCTCAGTCTCAATCTGTCAACAATACTTCTAATTCCCTTCATTTTTGACAAGTTTTTGACATAGATTGGCGCTGAGATAGTGGAAATCTCACCTCAGCGACAATGTTGTCAAAAATGTAGGGAAATCAGAAGTATTTTTGACAGATTGAAACGGAGATCAGACAGTGAAAGTTCTAAAAAAAAAACGCTTTTAATTACGGGTTTACCTTCAAATGTGTTTTAATCACTATTATTTCATTTTTCTTGACCTTAAACTTTGTGCATCATTATTATTTTCATAGACCAATAATGCTTAAACGCATGAAACCACGAACCCACTCCAATTGGCAATTAATACTGTTTTTCACTAAAGTGTACATTTACAGTACGATCCATTTACTATGCAAAACCTCAAAGCCGCAAATATTTATTAGCTCTGCCGAAAACTTTTCATAATAAATGAACGATTTTGTTTATTTAATTTTAACCATATTTTAAAAGAGTGATTGCCTCCTTGGTCTAGTGTTCGTAAGCCCTACTGCTGAGTATGAGGTTCTGGGTTTGATTCCCGGCTCGGGCAAAGTGTTATTCTATCTATAATTTCTCAGCAGCAGCACGGAGTTTGGATTTATGCCCGGTTGATGGTAATGGGCTCGCCCTCTGTTTCATGGGACTTAAGTTATAATATACTAGCTGCGCCCGGCGGTTACACCCGCATAAGTTTCGATCCCGTATCAATATCGGGATGAAAGGTATCCTATGTGTTAATTCTCGTTATAAACTATCTGTGTTCCAAATTTCATCTAAATCCGTTCATTAGTTTTTGCGTGAAAGAGTAACAAACATCCATCCATCCATCCATACAAACTTTCACGTTTATAATATTAAATTAGTAAGATATGAGTTATTATAGTAATATGGATGTTCTATAGGTGCACCTCTACTTAACCCTTCAGGGAATCCTGGGAATCCTATATTCACCGAAAGGTTATGTAATTTTATTTTAAAAGAAAAGTCTTAATGACTGTACGTTATACAGTCTGTCAGGAAGGACTACATTACAGTACATTTAAAAATAATGATTGAAACCAACATATTTTGCAACAATAAAAAAAAAAACCATATGACTTCTTTCAGTTACATAGGTACAACAATAACAGTCGTGAACAGCAATTGCTACTGCAGCCGCGAACAAACGCATCAAAGTTGTGACGAGTTTTATTTTCAACGCATAAAAGTTATGCAATATTATAGCGTTGGCGGGTTGCGAGCACTTGTGTGTGCGACTGTGTTTATTTGTCATTGATGTCGTTTTGCTGGAAGTAAATATTTTCTTTCTGAACAGGGAACGAAACTTGGGGTGAAGGTTGGGTTCGGTGACGCTGAATCAGGTATACTTGGCGCTGAATCGTGTATACTCGGCTCTAGTCGTCATCTGATTTTAAAATAAAAAAATCTTATAAGTTTTCAGTTTTATCTTGTGGTCATAAGCCCACACCCGCCTTTTTTATAATTCTCTATTAAATGCTCACAGAATGAGCAAGCTGAAGTGGCAATGGGCCGGCCATATTAACCGTAGAACCGATGGCCGTTCTTGAGTGGAGACTGCGAATCGGCATACGTAACGGTAACGTGGAGCAACGATCTTCGCAGGATAGCTGGTAGCAGCTGGATGAGAGTTGCCGAAAATCGAGTTAAATGGCGTGCAACATAGGCCTATATCCAGCAGTGGACTGCTGTAGGCTGATGCTGATGATGATAAAATGGTAATTTCTGTGAGTGACCGTATCCAAAAAAAACTTGTGCCCAAATTTCTCCAAATATATTTAGTTCTTTACGGCTAAATTAAAAATTAATTTGGCTCCAGTTAAATTGGGGTTCTTTTGAGCTTTGACGTTCTCTAAGTATATAATTAGGTAGGTTCGTATAAAAGTCAAGTAGTCAGTTAATTAAATCATACAAAGTAGAGGGCAGACAGATTTCAACCTCAGTATTCATAAATTGTTAATTTCGATAAATAAGTGAAATAGGTATATCACTTTGCCTAGCCTTTTCCTAACTATGTTAAGGTCGGCTTCCAGTCTAACCGGATTCAGCTGAATACGAGTATTTTACATGGAGTGACTGCCTAAACTCCACAGCCCAGTTACTGGGTAATACGACAACCCTTGGTAAGACTGGTTGTCAGAGTTTTGGGCTTCTGACTACCCGAGTAACGACTGTTAAAGATCGACGATTGAAAGCCGGAACCAACGGCTTAGCGTGTTTTTCGAAACATAGAGGGTGTTGCTATTTAATGGATGGTCAACCATCCTCAAACCGACTGCGGTAACCGGAGCTCAATCAACCCTTTCATCTTTATCTACAGCTCCAGCTAATAATGTGTGACTCGCCAGAAAAGAACATGAATAATTTCAACGTTTAAACAAATAGTGTAGCTTTATACCTAGAAAAGGTAAACAAGAACCAACCCTAAAGCCATCGCTTCCAGTCGATTTCAAATCTGCGTGTATTCAGGTCAGAGCGCTCAGGTACAGTCGAGAACAAAACTAGAACGTGCTCAAATAGTTATTAAGAGGCGAGTGCCATTGTTTGTTCGTTAGTCGGTTTTAGAAAATGGTATCTCAATTACCTACAATTTTTCTAATTGCTATTGGGTGGTTCAGCATTTTCTAATTAACGAATGATTTAGAGGTAATACGTTGATGATTGATGATTAATACGATGATGACACATATTACTGACGATGCTCAAAAAGCCGCTAAGCTGAAGTGGGACTGGGCTAGCCTCGTCTGCCGTATCAATAAGCAGTGGGCCAAAATAACCACCACGTGGAGCCCTGACACACCTAGATGGCTTCGCGGCAGACCCCGTAAAAGATGGCGGGACGAGCTGTACAAAGTCCAGTGGTCTACTTTAGCCCTGGATCGAAAGAGCCGGAAATCATGGGGAGAGCCCTTTGCCCAGCAGTGGGTAGATGCAGGCTAACAGTAACAGTAAGTAACATTGATGATCTTTGTCAACGCTGTTTAAAAGGGTGTTCTCTAACATCTGTTTACATCGTCAGCTATGACAAACACTTGCCTTTGAGCTTTGCTTCGGGATTAACTGAGTTGTTTCGGACTCGAACAAGGCTCATAAATAAATATTTATTTAGAATAAAGCAACTCCGAAGTAAACAGAGCACACCGGTAAATAAAAACCATTTTGTAATTTAAATATTAGTTTAGATTTAATTAAGTCTTCTTTAGAAAGTTACAGTTATTAACTAGCTAATGACTAGCTGCGCCCGCGGTTTCACCCGCACAAGTTTCGATCTCATTCGTGGAACGTGGAATATCGGAATAAAAAGTATCCTATGTGTTAGGTTGGTTATAAACGATCTGTGTGCCAAATTTCATCCAAATGCATTCAGTAGTTCTGGCGTAAAATAGTAACAAACATCCATCCATACATACAAACTTTCACATTTATAATATTAGTAGGAAAAATTTCTTGCTTACAAAATACTAAAAACGGCAGCCAAACATATATTTAATCTACACCCACAAAATACAGCTGGAACAAGCTGCAAAACTATCATTTCCAGTCGATTTAAAATCTACGTGGATTCAGGTCACAGTGCTCAGGTACAGGCGAGTACAAAACGAGAGCAGCGTGCTCAAATATGATTACCATGAACGTTTTGTCGTGAATTATACCTCTTTTTTTTTCAACATTACATGCTGCGGAGTTCGAGTTTTAAAAACGATTTTTATGTTATTAAAGTCGCGTTTTGAAGCGTGACTTCTACACATAAAATGCTATTTATTGTGAATTTATTTGACAATGTTTGCAGTGTTTGAATTTTGTATAATAGCCACTGTTTGAATATTGCCGTTTTACACAAGTATTTTCTTTTTTTGTTGAAATCAATTGTTTTTTTTTTCTATTAGCGGTCTCTTGTAGGAGTGGTCGCCAGCGCTTCTCGTCAGCACGAGGTCCTGTTATGGTTCGATTTCCGGGTCGGGAAAAGTGATATTGAGTTTTTCCATCTGGAATTTCTCAGTAACAGCCTGTGACTCTGGATTTTCGTGCCCAGTTGATGGCAATAGGCTCGGCCCATGTTACATGAGACTTCAACATAACTGGTGAAATTTGGATGAAGATGAATGATACTTATGGTCGTTTTGCGTGGATTTGACGCATGTTTTACCCTCACTTGTTTTTTTTTTGTGTTTGTGTTCTTTTTATGCGTCATGTTTACCGCAAATAAACGTATTTTCTTTCTTTCAACTCTGCCTTACGCTTAGGGGAATAAAAAGGTGATGTTATATGATTTGTCATGTCAGCTATGAATAATTTTTCTTTTTTTAATAAGTTTTTACGTGAACAAAAATACTTAAATAAACCTGCTGGATATTGTGACGCAATTTTTTCCATTAACGGATCTTCTATTTGATCCATTGAGTCTGTTGGACTTTGGCATGTTAAACTCGTTACCAACTCGTCAATGTCCCTGGCCTTGAACGCGTTTTTATTATCACTAGAGTGGATTACATCATTGACGCAATTAGCGGTGCCATTTTCATCGTGTTAGTAATTTGATAAGATTATGATTACGGCTTTCATAGGTCGATTGTACACAGTTATTGTCGACTAGCTTCTTCCCGCGAATTCGTTCGCGTAAAATGGCTTGTTCCCCCGACCCACTCCGTCGCATCGCATCGCCTGCCCGCGCTTTGTAGCGGTATCCACAACGCTACATGCAAACAACGCGTCATACTGACGTCATGCAAATCCTGCATCTCGCAAGCAGAGTTTACCGCGGAATTAGCATATAAACAATTTCCCAACATCAATCTTTGGGGAATTGCCCGCCGGACACAACACCCGTCTGGTCAGAGGATCCTGCCTTTTCTATGGAGGAAGTGAACTTTACACCCTGTTCCTCGTACCTCTATAACTTCTTTCTTGATTTTTTCCTTTTGCTTGTCTCCTAAGAGTCCTAGCGTGATGATGTATTAGATAGATAGATAATAATAATAGGCTTTCTTAAGAATTGGGCTATGAAATGCAATTTTTTTTTTTCAAATCTGACTGGTAGTTCCAGAGAATATCGCGTTCAAACAAAAACAAACAAACTCTTCAGCTTTATTATTAGTATAAATGTACAATAAGTAAGTTTATCGGTCATATTATATAACTCATAGCAAATTTAATTATAGTGACGTCAACGATTATTGAGATTCAATACAAGATAAATCGTACCAAAAAATTAGATATATGCGATTCTTTGATAAATAAAACACACAATATCTTTGAAGTGTTTAATTAATTACATATCACTGAGTCAATCAATTAATTTGAAAATAAAACATACAATATCTTTGAAGTGTTTAATTAATTACGTATCACTGTGTCAATCAATTAATTTGAAGAGATCATGAGGTTTTATAAATGGGAACAAAACCATGTAATTGCAATTTAATATATGTAATTGTAAGTAAGTGTAAATTAAACGTGCAGTCAAAGTGACCATTCAGTAATCTGTGCCTTAGCGCTGCCACTGACAACGCCGTGGAAATGGCAAAGTTTTGGGAAAACAAGATTTGAAATACAGTCGTGCCAGCGTCACGACGAGGAAGAAGAATGTTTACAACAAACACACTGTATCATGATGACTTGGCAAAAAAATTACCTGTTTTAAATATAATTGTCATAAACAAACTTTTAGCATTTGCCTAATTATCTAATACCTACAACTGTTTATACCATGGGTTTGTTCACATACATGCCGGTCTCATAATTATAATCATTTATTTCTTTGCAAACATGGGTAAATAATTGGTACATAGATGTTGTCATAGAAGTTAGTTCTCCATGTTCTGCCGTCACATGGGCATGCAAATCATAATCAATTAATATAATTTTAAATGACAATTAGTATATAATTATAATTCCATTTTACAAAATAATGTCAAATAGTTTAAGGCACAACAAATTACAAAAAAAAAGTGTCGTAAAAATGTCACTGGCAATATTAAGTAAGTATGTCAATGGATACAATACAAGCATGTCAATTTAATTAAGTAAAAATAAGAAAAGAAATAATTTATTTTATAAAAAAATCCCAATTGCGTTTTAATTTGAATTATTATTGCAAAATGTATGTCAGGAATAATAAACTGAAAACAAGATGAGTACCAAGAAGTTAATCAGTCATTTAAAATTTGCAACACCATCAATACTTAGACCCCACTTATTTTTTCCGCTAGGAACTCCGAGATATTATAATACGATTTACTGATGAGAAAGTTTTTGAAATGTCTTTTAAACAAATTAACGTTTAAGATTTTGATCGATTCTGGTATATGATCATATATAAATAGGAAGGTCTCAAATAGGAAGTTTCCTTTTGAAAATATCTAGTCTATAGTCATGATTCTTTTCCTGCTCTTTAATATACATGTATGTATTATTCTATTATTTTGAGTCTTTTAGTTTATATATTATGTAAATACAAAACGATCCTTTTTAATAAATATATTTTCCATATAAATCTATAGTCAAATCAAAGATATTGCCTGTTCAAGTGACTCAAAGGCATATTAAAACAGGTAGAAAAAAACTCAAGTATCAATAAGTTGAATACTGCTGCAATTTATTAAGACATCTTAATTTTTCGGCCAGTCTAGAACTTTCAACAACATTCCATTATCACTCACAATAGACGAGCCAGTGATAGCTTTAGCTTTGTCGCTAGCTAGAAACAGAACAAGGTCAGCTATTTCTTCAGGAGCAGAAATTCTGTCCAGGGCTGTCATTCCCTGCATATGTTTGTAAATTGCTTCTTGCATGTCTTCGGTTGCACCCATATTTTGAACGATATCGGTCCGCACTGGTCCCGGATTGACAACGTTTACGCGCACTCCACTTGACGCTAGTTCTTGTGCAACAGCTCTTGAAAAATGATCTAGACCAGCTTTCGAAGTACTGTATGAAAAGGTATCCTTTGCTAGAGCTCGGATTGCAGCAACGCTTGATATATTGATGATGTTACCTTTGGCCTTGACAAGGTGAGGAGCAGCGAGATGTGTCAAATAAACTACGGAGCGCAGGTTAGTCGACATTACTTGATCAAATACTGCCATAGCATGATCGGCATGAATACTTACTGAGTGAGCTATGCCAGCATTGTTTACCAGAATATCCAATTTCCCGAATTTGCTCAAAGTTTCACTGACAATTCTTTTGACATCTGCATCTTTAGAAACGTCAGCCACTATCACTAAAGGGTTGCCACATTTCTGCGCCACGTTGTCCAGTTTCTGCTTGTTCCTTCCTACTATAGCGACTTTAGCACCTTCTTCAGCAAACTTGATGGCTGTAGCTGCTCCAATACCAGAGCTGCCACCAGTCACGATAACCACTTTGTCTTGGAAACTCATGTTTATGCACCACTACTAGTTTAGTACTGAATGTTTGTTGTAACTTAAGGTTATTTAATATAAGACAATCTAATCTAAAATATATTTAGCGATAAACAGAGAAGCACTCTTGATAACTATATTTAATTTTGAGATAAGTCGAATCGCCTAAACGAAGGCCAAACGATCACAACAACACTGGCGGAC
Source organism: Apamea epomidion (assembly GCA_947507525.1). Lineage (NCBI taxonomy): Eukaryota > Metazoa > Arthropoda > Insecta > Lepidoptera > Noctuidae > Apamea > Apamea epomidion. The sequence continues at coordinate 14,425,409 of OX382237.1, forward strand.
GGACTACGGACAAGGTTGATTATACACTGATTATATAGTCGTTCGGAGGCTTTTTGTATATCATAGGCCAAAACTAAAGTATATGCACAGAAGGTAAAGTCCGATAATCGCAAATATTCAACAGATAGATTATCGTATCTATGTATATCTATACAAATAAATATTAATTAATAAAAATTTAAGTGTACGTTTGGAATGTTACAATAACAGCTTTGTACTAAATGCATATGAAAGTATACATATACGGCCCTGATATCAAAAATACATTTTTTTTAATGTTTGTCTGTTTGTTCCGGCTAATCTCCAATCACAGAATCATCTTCTAGTTTTTCAATAGCTCTAAAAGTCAGTACGATGATCAGTGCTATAACCAAATCATAAACTCCATTGTGAAGTCGACTGCAAACTACGGAAAGGATAATAATTATCTTGAATTTATCTGTAGCCGCTACCGTTATCTCTGTCTATTCTATCTTCCTTGGTATTGAGATTGCCGAACTGTTTAAATAAATATAATCTTTGTCGTGTCATTTGTATCGTATAATATGACAAGTTTTTAAAAATACGATCAATGTTTTATGCGTTACCATAAAGTTTGGATTTACAATTATGTTGCGTCCAACACGATGAAATTGTGCAATATAAAAAGGAACCGGCCAAGTGCGTGTCGGATCACGCGTTATTAAGGGTTCCAGCACCTTAATTGCGTAACACACGATCAATCGGAATCGGTTTCATTTTGACAGTTCAACAACATTCTTTGCGTTATTTACGTGTTGAGCAGACAAATTTTTCGAACTTATATAGCAATAGATTAGCAATTTGCTTCAAAATTATTTAGATTCCGATTGATCGTGTGTTACGCAATTAGGGTGCTGGTCAGTGGGTCGTCTTAGGCCGTAGTTGGGATGAATTTAACACAAAAACAAACTTCACTTTGTAGTTGAAAAAAAAATCTCTCATACATAGATATACGTCACGATTAATTCTCCAAGTGCAAATGTATGCTTGTAATCGCAATATTATTTTATGAGTTAAAACTACAAACTAACAATTTTTTCCTTTACTTATACTGTGAGACCTTGCTTCTTGACAAATTGTATGATTCAAGGTCAATGGGAGAACCCAGAGTTATTTCATCAAATCCAATCAACTCAGCCCTTCGCAGTCCACTGCTGGACAAAGGCCACTCCCAGGCTGTGCCACAACACCCTTTCCTACGCCTTCCGCATCCAGTCTGCCCACCTTAAGGTCGTAGGTCTATCTAGCTGGGGTTGGGGTTGGGGTTGGGGCTGGGGTTGGGGGTTGGTGGGGTATTTCTTTTGAGGTATATAACTCAAAGGACAATGCCTGCGTATGTTTATTGTTTTACTAATATTACGAAAACCTAGTCTGTTGTTTCAAGTCTAGTGAGTCAAAAAATCAAAATCAAAAGTCATTTATTCAAACTAGCTGTGAATCAGCACTTTTCGAACTTCAAAATTACAAAAGACAGTCCCCTAAAACTCCCGCCCTTCACCACTTCCTAGTGCTTTCACTGGGAAAAAGAAGTGGCGCAACAAACTCCCCAGCAGCACAGCTGTCAGCCGGTCTATTCTGTAAAAGTCTCACCGTGAAATCTTTGGTGAAGTGAGCTTGAAATGAGATGCTTGAGCGGGTTTTATGAAATCACGATTTGATGATTTGACAAAAATGTTTTTTTTGTCAAATCATCAAATCGTGATTTGAACTCATAAATGAATAGGCAAAATAAAATTTTATTGTCATAATGACACAGCATATATGTAGTCGGGATAATAAATCTGAAGATTTATATTAACTTTTAATAACCAACGTCGAATAACATTTAACCCAGGTTATAAAAGCCACTTATAAATAATTTTGAACTCACTGTCGGCTTTAGCACCCAAATTTCAAAATTTTCGCAGCCGCCATCTTTAATTTTTATTGTTATCTCGATTTGTATACTTCCACAGCCACCACTTCGGATTTTTATTTTGACTTCGCTGTCAGCTTTAGTTTCCTCGAAAACCATAAAAATTATCTCAAAAGTCGCATGGGTATAACGCTTTTTCGTAAGGTGACGATTTCTACCAGTCAACTCCTACCGTAAGCAGCGTTAAAGAACTTCGTTCCAAAAAAACAAGGCAATGTTTGTTTTCATTAAGATATCTATTCAACTTTAATCTATTTAAACTGAATGATTGTTGTTATTTTATGTCACAAGCTGAAAATGGCACCTTTTTGTACGGAAATGAAAGATTCGACTTTTTTTGATGCAATATGAATAATATTTTTGGTAAGGTTACCTACCTAATCTAATTATTAGATAATTATCATAATATAGATAATCTTGCTATTTATGAACTAATGACGAATTGACGAAAAACATGTCGTATGATGAAAAGATGAAAATGAAAGAATTGGCAAAAAAGTGGTATCTATGAATTAATTTAAAAACCCCAAGATACGCAATTTTCTTTCAAAAGCTGGCAGTATTAAAAATTGGTAAAAAAGTCGTTTCGATTATTAAAACAGAAGCCAAAAATTTAAAACTTAAACTTTCAACCCATTCAAATAAAGCGGCTTTTTGAAAAATGTGCTGTTTGTGATGCGATGGTGCGACGGTGGAACTCGTATTAGAAAATAGCGCGCCATTTTCTTTATTCCATGGTTTCCCGAACAGCGGGAAAACAAAATAATGAACCACTGACTTTGAAAACCAAAATGTCATGCTATATTATAAATTAATTTTAATTTGGAATTCTAAATAGAATGAAAGGTATCGATCTTCACAATAACTAGTATTAAAAATCGTCAATTTCATAGGTAAGGACCTAATATATAATTCTTCTTTATGTGTGTATGTCACCGAACTCCTCCTAAGCGGCTGGACTGCTTTTTGATAAAAAAATTGTATATCTTTGATTAGGTTCCTGGTTTAGATTCACAATTGTACCCCTTAGGCGGCGCTGCGATTGAGTTCTAGGAAAAAGGACAACGTCTGTCTGTGCTAGTATTACGCGGCTACGGTACAAGCAAAACATTAATTAAATCACTTTTATAATGAATCAAAGAAATTGCAACATAATTCAAATAAGGGGTTCATAACAGGGTTAGTAAGAAATTACTTCTTTATATAAAATACTAACGCTATTTATTTGTCATAAGAACTAAAATCAATTTCGTCCGCCATTTTCAACATTACTCCATTATCACTCACAAAAGACGAACCAGTGATGCCTCTTGCTTTGTCGCTAGCTAGAAACAGAACAAGGTCAGCTATCTCTTCAGGAACAGAAATTCTGTTCAGAGGTGTCATTTTCTGCATATGTTTGTAAATAGCTTCTTCAATTTCTCCGGTTGCACCCATATTTTCAATGATATCAGTCCGCACTGGTCCTGGATTCACAATGTTTACACGGACTCCACTTGAAGCTAGTTCCCGTGCAACATATCTCGAGAAATGGTCCAGACCTGCCTTCGATGTGCTGTATGAGAAAGTGTCCGTTCCAATTACTCGGAGTCCAGCAATGCTTGATATATTAACGATGTTACCTTTGGTCTTCACAAGAAGTGGAGCAGCAAGATGTGTCAAGAAAACAACTGACCGCAGTTTTGTCACCATTACTTTGTCTTGTTTTCATAGCTTTATTCGGATAGAATACTGACTTGACCGCCCATGCTAGCATTGTTTATCAGAATATCCAACTTCCCGAATTTGCTCAAAGTTTCACTGACATTGTTTTGACATCTGCATCTTTAGACACGTCAGCCACTATCACTAAAGGATTGCCACATTTCTTCGCCACGTTGTCCAGTTTCTGCTTGTTCCTTCCTACTATAGCAACTTTGGCACCTTCTTCAGCAAACTTGATGGCTGTAGCTGCTCCAATACCAGAGCTGCCACCAGTCACGATAACCACTTTGTTTTGGAAACTCATTTTATGCACGAATGTCAAAGACGGTACTGAATCTTTGTTATAATAGCAGCTATTTATAAAACCGACATTGTTATATTTACATAGTATCTTTGATTACAGAGACTTACAATGCAAGTTTGTGCTGCATCTAAATAAACGTAGTTTAAGATAAGATAAGATATGATAAGATAACATTTATTTGTCAAAAAACACGTGTAGGTTTTACAAGTTTATTTATTTATTTTTATTGGTTCACTAACAATTTTGTTGTTTACACTGATATTATGCTAAAGGTACTCGTAATATCAAAGTGTGTATCATGAAACAGTGTAACAATCAGTACAGGACTTTTCGTGTTCCCACTGCTGGGATACAGACCTCCTCTCGGTGAGAAGGAGAGGGTGGTAATCCATCACACGGGCCCAGTGCGGGTTGGTAGTTTGGTTGTAGGACATACCGATTTCCACGATGTTTTCGTTACCGTTTTGAAAGTAGTGGTGATAAAATAATTTAACAAAGTAAAGCGCCTATTAGGGTTCGAACCTACAACTTGTAAGTTGCGGCTGTTACGAAGTGAGAACTAAGGAAGATTTTTTGAAAATTCATCTCCTAAATCCCTTTAGGGAATGATTTTTATTTAAAAATTTTAAACAGGAGATGAAAGTTTGGGTTATAGAAGTTTGTCATTTCTGCCGATGGGAAATACCACGGCTTGTTATTTAAGAATTCAGGGGAAAAAATACGGGTAGTGGCATCTTGACTTAATTTTATATAAACCGTGTAGATTTTTGTATAATGAAACTAAGCTCTGTCCACTTGAGAAGGTCGTTGTTACCTAACACCTCCATTAGATAAGGAATAAAAACGTAGAGCAATAGCTGCTAGACCTTACGCGTGTGAGATTTGGCATAATTAAAATCAAAGGCGAACGGGTAGTGGTTGGCATATATATAATTTGTTATAGAACTTTCAAACAAAACTATGTAGAATCTTGCTAGAAGAGTTTTGCTATTAAAATGCTACTACCTAACCCTTTGTCGGATTTTGTTTTGCGGCTAGAGAGCGGTTAGCATTTGCGTCTATTTATGTCCTTCAATTGTATGATCACGGTACAAAGGCATTGCCACAAAAATAAAATCACAATACATTTTGTTTCGTAGAAGAATAGTTCCGAAGTTAAAAGCGGCACGTGGCTACGCGTACCCAATACGCTTAAAATTCGTACTGGCGTACTTATAAGTAGGTGCATGCAAAACGCAAGCCTGGCTTACAATAAATGTTATTGATCAACCGCGTAGTCAGCGACGTGTGAAATGTTTGCTGGTTACAAGCGTAGTCAATTAACCCGTTAAATGCGAATTACATATTCTTATTAATGTGAATCGAATTTCGGCCGGTTTTCGGTAAGAATTAAATTATTTAAATATGATGAAGTGCCGAGAACAGAAACAACAACTAGCATGTCTATGAACACTAATAGATTGCATTTAATTATCTTAAGACAGTTTTTAGACTTTTACAATATTAATTTAAAAATCATAAAATATTATAGGTATCATAGAAATACCCATGTAAAACTTCAAGACTTGGATCAATACCAACAGAAAGAAAGCGATAAGGCCGCCCATTGTATATTTTGTAGTGTTCGATGTATATTTTTTGTTGTGTATTTTAGTGGCGTGGAAATAAATATACAGTTAGGAAACTTATTCCAAAAAAATTGCATCTACCTATAAATGCTTCTGTCCATATCCAAATTTAGAATACAATATATATGGGACAGCTTGATCCAGTTTGATGTTTGAAACTCGAGAAGTCCGTAACATTGATAGGTTAGAACTTACACGTCAGACAGTTGGATGGGAATATTGCATTGTACCTTGAATTCTGTCCATACCAAGTCATGTTTCCGAACTCCGACTCCACTTTAATTAAGATTGGGACTCGATACATCAATAAATTGGACGGCATGGATATAACCAGGTTGGGTATCGAAGCTGGATACATTAATTGGATTTCGAAAAACGGATATTTCTCGTCCAATTTACCGTCACTTTACGCTTGTTGCATATGTAGTGACGTTTTGAATTGGAACAATTATGACACTGTTACGTATTGTGAACGAAAAAGGGAATTGTTTATACTTTTGAACATTCAGTAAAACTATCACATAACTTACTTAAATCATTAAAGAAATATATATTACGTGAACACCTTCTTTATGCGTAAAAATCGTCTAATTTATAATTGCACGCCCATCACTGCTTGTTGCATACACATTTCAAATGTTTGTAAGTACAGAAAGGGGTTCGAACATTTTTCTATGGAAGCTGGCATATCCACCGCGGCCATTTTTTTTTTTTCAATATTTCCGCGCACTATGAAAGAGTATATAATATAATATATAATAGTTTGTTAAGGTTTTTTGTGTTACTAACAGTATGTGGACTTCCTCTGAAATAAATTTCTTATTATTATGTCATTTATTTATTTACTATCTTATTTTATTACACTTATATAAATAATTTTTTAAATATAAAACGTACCTAAGTAAAATAAAAAAAAAAACATTTTAAAATATAAAAAAAATAGTGATCCACCGATGTCGAGAGCAGGGTCCAAGCTACCGGTGGTTAGGGCTCCAGAGACAGGAACCTCCTCACAATGCAAGCCGTATCGAGGAGTACTGCCGTTTGGTTCAAGCCCTTAATCCAACCGCCTAACGAGAGCCTCGATAGATGTTGATCGAGGCTTTCGGCCATCAGGCCACTGGCTGATACAACAATCAATTATTATTATTATTATTTCTCTTTGTCTTTGACATGGGGTCCCGGAACTTGGAAAGGCGTACCAGGGGCCGAAGCCAACTCATTTTACTTTATATAATTTTAAATGATGAGGAGGCACCAACCGACGATTATCCCTGTATGCACCATGCAAGTGCACCCAAGGACAACCCCCGGTTGGTGCAGGACTATTGCAGTACATGGAAACAAAATATACTGGGATATGGGTGTGGGTGGCTTTAATATGTAGATCGGTTACCTTGAGCTATGGAAGATCTATGTCCCCTGCCTGACCAATGATAATATAATTCACGGCAATCAATTTGACAATCAATTCAATTTGACGGCACGGTTGGCGCAGTGGTTAAACGATTGACTGCTGCGCTGCGTGTCGCGGGTTCGATTCCCGCACGGAACAAATATTTGTATGGCCTACAAGTAGTTGTTCCGGGTCTGGCTGTTTGTACATGTGAGTTTAAATGTTTGTAAACGCACCCACGATACAGGAGAAATTCCTAGTAAGGGCGACGTTTTTTTTAAAAAAAAAATTAACAGATAAAATGGTAGGGGCTGACTTGCACACTCAATAATGGGCCCCCGAAAACGGTCGCTAGCACATAGTGTCGTAGCGACAAGGGGGCAACATGTCCTGAGGTGCGTATGAGGAGTGGAGAGGTATTCCACGGCTATCAGGACAATCCCGGAAGTACGGTCAAGATCCCTACCAGCATCTTACTGAAATATTTCCTTCCACGCACGTTTGCTATTGCAAAACTCCACTCAAGCCAGCCAATAAAGGCAAGGCCATCATCTATACACCTATTTAGTAGATCGTTGACGTTTTAAAAAGGTAGTTTTATTTTCTGAGCCCTTTTTAGCACTGAAGTACACAAGTGCCCTTGAAGTATTTAGCCGACTCTGGGGATTCCTCGAAAAAGATAGAGCTTTCTATTGTCAGAGTGAAATGATACCATGCAATCATTGTTCTGTTTCGGTTAAGGTCTGTTACAATAGGTGGGGTAAATGCGTACCATACTATCAGTAGCAATGGCTTTCATTTTGACAGTTCGACAACATTCATTGCGTTAATTATGTTGTTGAGCAGACACATTTTTCGAACTTAAAAAGCAATGGATTAGCAATATCCTTCAAAATGATTCGAATTGTGATTGATAGTGTGTTACGCCATTAGGGTGAGGGATAATTGACAATTAATTGACAAACCCCATTCAGAAACATTTTTAATAAAAAATACTGCAATACTGCTAAATAAAAATCGAGAAGAACAATAAAAATCAAACTAAATTCAGTAATTTTCATTCACTGACAGCCAATAAAATAAAATAAAATCTATTTAGGTCCTTTTACAAAGTAATACATTTACAACCTTATAAATACTTAGTAGTACCAAGTTCTTAACAGATTGGCATATATACTAATATAAATGCTAGTTTAATTTATACGTTTTTAATTATCTAATGCACAGTCCAAACGGGTGAGTAAACAGTAGTAGCATGAAACTAGACGCATAAAATTTTGCACAATAGTTCCTTATGTTGCGAAACTAGCCTCAGCCCGCGACTTCCTCCGCGTTAAATATTTTGTCCCCCAATCCAACCCATCGCATCGCATCACCCGCGCTATCACTTCGTTCTCGCGCAACGTTCTTTTGGCTTTTTATCTTTTTGCCTGTCTTCTAAAGGTCACGAGGTGATGTTAAATAGTCTATAGCATTCCAAGAATCGGGCTATCAAATGCCAAAAATAATCTTTCAAATCCAACTGGCAGTTCCAGAGATTACCCCCTACATACAAACAAACTAACAAAATTCACCTCTTCCTAATATTACATATTATAAGTAATAAGTATAGATTAGTACTAAGGACATTCTTTTGAAAAGTAATTCCTAAAAGGAATTAAATATGAATGAAAGTTTGTTTGGAAGTTCGACTTTTTCAGCGTTAGGAAATTCCCATCGCGCACACAGATAGTAAATAAAAAAAAATTGTTTATCCATCACGAACTCTTACACAAAAAACGCTAAACTTCGTAAACAATATTTCTCACGCACCTATATTTTAATCCGCTTACCTCACCTCAAAACTTTGCCCATATAAAAATGGGTACAAAAAATCCTGTCACACAGTATGGGCAGTAATTCCCGTTTTAGCCAAACCCCATAAGATTTCCTGCCCAGTGCCCAGCTTACAACCTACTTTTATACAAGGATTTACAAGTGCCGGCTTATAGCGGCCATTTTCTTGATGACAGCCATGGTCTTCCATTTTATTTAAGCATTGCGGCTTTTCGCATTCTGACATGCAATTTATTTAAGCTCATAAAGTTATTTATTACCGACATAGCTTGCACAGTAAGCAAACTGAAGTGGCAGTGGGCTAACCATGTTTGCCGAAGGACCGATGGCCAGTGGAGCAGACGAGTCCTGGAGTGGAAACCGCCTATCGGTAAGCGTAGTGCGGGACGCTCCCCAGCTAGATGGACGGACGACCTTAAGAAGGTGGCTGGGACTGACTGGATGCGGACGGTGGAGGACAGCGTGTTGTGGCACAGCCTTGGAGAGGCCTATGTCCAGCAGTGGACTGCGATAGGCTGAGTTGATTCAAGTTGTAGGTATTCATAAAATATGAATTCAGAGTCGGTTTTATTGTGTTTGCTATATTTTTTTCTTGTTATTACATATTGAAGGTGAGATAAGTTAAACTTATGAAGCAAACAAACATTTTTAGGGTTCCGTACCTAAAGTGTGCCAATAGAACCCTGTTACTAAGCCTCCACTGTCCGTTCGTCCGTCCATCCGTCTGACTGTTAGCGGGTTGTATCTAAGAAACCGTAGTAGGTAGACAAATGAAATTTTCACAGCATTTTCATTTTTACTACCGCTATGACAAAAGTTAATACAACTAAAAGGGATCTTTTCTGGCTTTACTATGATTAGGTACTTAATTTTGTGTTACATTTATTGTTATTCTTAATACCACTGTTCGTCACAAATGTGAATTTGTTGATGAATGAATAAATAAATAAATATCTCCATACAAGAATCGTGTTTTTTTTTCGGCGTTTTTTGTCTAGAGGTACGGATTCCTTCGTGTGCAAGTCCGACTCGCACTTAGACGGTATTTTAGGTAGATTATGACCGGTTCCTCTACACCTACCAAAGGTTTTTGTCAAGAGGATGGGCAGAAACGTGGACGTTTTCAACATGTTTTGCTAATCTTTCGCACTGCCAAAAGAATGGTAACTATAGTGATTATAGCCCCTAAGACTGTGAGAACTAGGATGAATACAAAGCAAACAGTATTTTTACAAACATAAATAAGTCCCTAAGATGCTCACAGCTCAGTGACATTATAAATTTATACTAAAACATACCTAAATACATAATAAACAAGGTTATTTATCCCATAAAGTTTTTGTTACAGCTCTCAATGGAGCGATGATGTAACAAAACGTTTGAAAAGTAAGTACTTCCCCGAAACCTTTGTCCCTGCTATTACAAGTCACGATCAAGTGAAGTCAAGTTTTGTGACGATTACAAAGGTACCTTTGTCGGTACATACCTACGAACCTGTTTGCCTACATAATGAATAAAGGTTATGCCTCTGTTATTAGATACGTCAACTTATTTTGACCGCTTAGTTTTTGCTCATCTACATAAGTAGATACAATTTTTTTTTAAAGAGGATATCTTTTCTTTGTGCTCTATATTACTTGAAAGTAATTCCCGTCAAACGATCGCCTACTAGAAGTCGTTTGCATGTAATGCAGTCCCACGGCCCGTTAATTAAAAGGCCGCGCGAGGCGTCGTTAAGCCTGTCGAGGCTTGCTACGGCCCGTACCGACCATTCCCACAGCGTGTACCGGCCTGGTGTGGCCTCAACTCAGCAGCATTATGCAGTCCACTGCTGGACATAGGCCTCTCCCAAGCTGCGCCACAACACCATGTTCTCCGCGTTCCGCATCCAGTCTGTCCCAGGTCGTCCGTCCATCTAGCTGGGGGGCGTCCTACACTACGCTTGTCGATAGGCGGTCTCCACTCCAGGACTCGTCTGCTCCACCGGCCATCGGTCCTTTGACAAACAGGGCAAGCCCACTGCCACCTCAGTTTGCTTACTCTGCAAGCTATGTCAGTAACTCCGGTTCTTTTCCGGATAATTTCATTCTTGATTTTATCCTTCATAGAGACTCCGAGCATAGCTCGCACGACGTGGCTACCCTGGCGCTTCCCTCCTAAAGAAACCCTTATGATAAAAAGATTATTATTGCAAAGATCGTTTAGCTAATTTTCATCATGATAAGGTACCTTATTCTTTGTTTCCTGAGTGAAAAAAGTGATATTATAAGATTAAGATATAACGGCTTCCTTATGACTGAACTCCAGCCTATCATCACGAAAATTTGCTTCAGCAGTTTCAGAAAACTTCTAAGACAAACTTCAGCCTTAAAATTCTCCAACGACTTGAACAAAATGCTGAAAACTTATTCATTGAGTAATATGTGGGAGTACTTCCAAACTTCTCATATCTACAGGATGTTGTTTGACGAGCGACGAACAAAGTTGATTTACGTTAGAAAATTAGCATTTATTGTTCTTGCTTACAAGTTTATGAGGGAACTTTTAGATGTTGTAAACGTAAACGTTTAGTTTATTTGCCTTGTTGGTAAGGAAATTGAGACAAACGGATTTGTGTTTTCAGTTGTGGAGAAATGGCTCTAATTCCCGCACGTTACAGGAATATCTAATTATTGTCTAAACACCGATGTTTTGTAAGTGAATCATGAATAAAATAAACTTATCATTCTGGCGCAGTAATAGAAATAATAGTAATATTTAATGAAACCGTTTACTAAAACTCTACATTTAGCTTAGCCAATATATATATATATAGTTGTAAAATTCCCATACTATTACATATTAATAGTGCCTAAAAAATTAATTAGGTCTAAAATGTTTTTATTACAAAAAATATGCGCATTGACGTGGAGTTGCGGACACCGTATTACCTTTTACTTATAGGTGCAAGTAATGATGGATCGGAATTAGAATGTTAGGTAGCGACCCGCCCAAACTAGGTTTATTCAAACCTGTGTTTTAGGCCATCACTTCCATTACGTTCCAATTCAATTGGGGCATTAAATCTTCTATCTATCTGTATATAAATAAAAATTAATCACCGAAATGTATGTACGCGCATAACTTCCGATCGACTGCACCAAATTAGTTAATTCTTTTTTTTTTGTTAGGACAAGGTTTGTATACAAGAAAAATAAAATAAAATAGATAGGGAACTTTTTATCCCGATATCCCCACGGGATCGAGACTTATGCGGGTGAAACCGCGGGGCGCAGCTAGTTTTTAATAAAACTGATATAAAAAATTATCTAGTAACAACAAGAGTATTCAGATAGGAATCGCCGACCTCATCTAGTTTTAAAAAATATGATTGATGTGTAAAAGTGTTTGTACAACCCTACTTACAGAAATAAAATCATTTATCAACTATGAGAAAAAGCATTTTTTTTTCGTAATTACGTTGCCCCACGCTAGAAATTACTCCTGTATCGTGGGTGCGTTTCAAAGTCAAAGTCAAAGTCAAATCATTTATTTCAAATAGGCACATAAAAGGCACTTTTGAACGTCAAAAATAAATATAAAATAAAATTGATTCTAGTCGCGCGTTTAAAAACATTTAAACTTACATACACAAACAACCAGACCCGGAACAACTATCTGTAGGCAATACAAATATTTGTTCCGTGTATTGGTACAATACAAATATTGGTACATTAATACCTAATACTAAGCCTATCTAGTTAAGGCTATCGAGATGATACCATATTGGCATTTGGCTATTCAAAATTCCGCACCCATTCAAAATACAGCGATGAATTTAAAAATACATTTCAAATCCAGTGAATTAGACTCCATAGCACTTCAACCAACACGGGCGGCTAGACTTCAAACCCTGATCACAGTGAAAACCAGATTTTTATTTGGAATACATATTTTAATACCACCCCTATTAAGGTTACAAACGATACCGAAATTGAATATATTCTGGGCCAAGTGTAAGCAGAATTGGAGTTCATTTTTAAGGGCTTTAAAGGTCAGACGATAGACCATCCTTTTCTGTCTGCTCATCAACAGATTTCTTCTTCTTTTCATGTCGATGGTACTCTACCTCGTGTTTTTTTATAAAGTATGAGCCCAGTAGGTAGCCACGTTGATTGCGGCATCAGTCTCATTGTTTAGATCATCTGAGGTGCAGGAGAACTGCAGTGCGATTCTGTAACCATCTCACCGTGAAAACTTACGTGAAGTGAGCGTGGAGTGAGCTGTCATTCCAATTATTTGGAATTATTAGGCTAAGGGATTGACACTATTGACAGTTCACTCTAAGCTCACTTCTCATTTCTTCAGCTCACTCACAGAATCGATCGGCTGAGGTAAGGGTACTTAGAACACTCCAGCAAGTGGGACATGATCTGATCAGAAGCACTCGCACTTTGACTTATCATAAAAAATAATCAAGTAATCCCTTAGTAGCTGTATCCTCAGCAATTAAGTCTGGCGGACTATATTTGTTTCAAAATGAACGTAATAGAAACGCGTTGTTAATAAAAACTTTACCCGCAACACAAACGAAAATAAGTTCTAAAAAACACACTCAGCAACCTAGTCAATCTACGTACAAATACCGATTTGCCACGATAGCCTAAAGATAGTTCAAAGCTGTATTGCCTAGCCTGGTTGCTCCAACAATTTATATTATTTCATCCTTCAGTTTGCCGTTCGGTTCAAAGTCACGAACCGCAAGTACAAGAGTAGATATTCGACAGAGTTCCAACTTCATACGATTACGCTGAAGCGCAGTTGGTATGTAACGGTACTACAAAATATGAAACCGATTCAAAGTGTAGGTATATGATTTTGTCAACGTCATGAACACAAACCCAAGGCATGATAGTAGTGGCACAGACTGGATAACCAAAATGTACTATAGGCAGTTGCACTGTGATAGGACTACTCTACATAGCACACACTTTGCCAAGATACTTATTTTATTTGATATCCATTCTTGGAGCTAACGTAAGAAGTGTGGAACTGCCAGCATCTGTGTTCCCTTCCTCCTTTAAAGCAAGAGTGAACGGCTGGGCATGCTCGTTCCATCGTAGACCTCATCCATCGCTTTCCATCAGGCGAGATCGAGGTCAAGAGCAGGTCAATTCCACAATAAAAAAAAACGTGTTGCATTTATAATATCACCGGAGCATGCAGTATCATGTTTTGAAGTTAAGAAACATCTACATGCATACGCTAAATTGTACTCGTGTACCGTTCACAGTGCGATTTTCATAAGTCTCTGTAACATATCTACTCTTTCCCCAGGTAGAACAAGGCCACCGCTATACGGCATTATAAAAAATATCGAGCATCCCCCGATGGCATTTTTATTACACCGCAAAATAATGACGGTCCCCTTTCGTGGACTACCGTTTTCAGACCGGAATATATTTTAGTATGAACGCTTATAAATGGTGAATTGTGAATAATGTTATATAGAGATTATGGTTAAGGGTTGAAATATGGTGTAATAGACTTGGTTTTCAACGGGTTTTGGTTGACTTGAATTAAATAAAGGAGTCGGTGTGGGTTTTTCGAGTGATTTGGGGGTGTAACAGCTGTTTGTTTGCCGTTTGGGATTATAATGTCAAAATGAGACTTTTAAACGTATTTTGCATTCTGTTGTTTTGAAAACGCAAAAGCTATGCGTGTTTCATCCAGTTTAAATACTCGGAAAAGCCGTACAGCCCGTCTGTGCTGTAGAAATCTCACCGTGAAGTAAGCTGTAATTCCACTCACTTCAAGCTCACTCACCTAAATTTTCACGCTGAGATTTCTACAGAATAGATCGGCTGGTGTCCTTTTCTATGAAATTGTCAAACACAAAAAAAAACTATATAATTTAAAGAGAATTTGTTAAATTTAAAGTAACTGCAGATTAAACAAATTCTCGTATAAACTTCAAAATTACTTTCCATCTTTCTGTCTTTGACTCTAGTCGACTACGTAACATTATATGAGAATTAGGTACTCTCCCTGAAGTGCTCTGAACTATTTCAAAACTGTCATAATTTTCAAGATAAGCAACATGAGAATAAGTTAGATATAAGCTCCAATAAACTCGGATTGAGAGATATTTCAAGCGTACTTACCTAAACTCCTGAATGCACCACAATCTGGTCTAGACATCATTTTACCTAGGTAAAAGCTGTATTATCCTGAAAGGACAACATTTTCAGCTTTCTCAAACAACGACATTTTGTACTTCAACAATGTTTGCCTTTACGTACCATTTTAAAGGATAACAATAACTATGGGAGACACTTTGACCAAAGTTTGTTCGAGAAAAATTCGCTGGAGTATTCGTGGAAGTTTGTAAACACAACTCGTCTTTTAGTTTGCGACGTTTACTGGATAGCTTTAAACGATCTCTGGGGGTCTAATGGGGAGAATCAGTTGAGCTCAAAAAACCTCTCAGGAAGTACTTGTATAATGTATGTACTGTATAAGTAAGTCATATGGTTAATTTCAGATATTGCATAAACTGAGAAAGTGACCACATTTTAAGAACTTTAGCCAGTATACTTTAAATGGGTGTTATTTACCTGAAAATAAATAAATTTATTTATTTTATTTTATTTAACAATTCTTAAACATAAATCACGAGTGGTGACCTAGTGGTAACGACTGCGTCTTACGAGTTTTAGGTCGTCGATACGAACCCAGACAAGCACTTAACTTTGCGTAAATTATTTAATCACCTCTGCTCTTAAAATGGTGAAGGAAAACATCATGTCCTAGAACCAAAAATTCGAAGACATGTGACACCTACCAACCCGCACTGGGCCCGCGTGGCGGCTCACTCCCTCCTCTCGCAGAGAGGAGGCCTGTGTCCCAGCAGTGGGAACATTATGAACTATTTTAAAACTGTAAACATGAATCATAATTTAAAACTCGATTTCAGTACAGTATGTTTAAATTAAGTTTAGAATTTTCGATTCGACATTTGAGAAACCGTAACATTTTTGTAATTTATTTGTGAACATGTTCTTGACAGCTGACTTATATCCAAACAAGCTTGACTTTTAATAATGTATTTGTTTATTATTCGATAATCTTTATTCCTTTTTTTTTAATAGTTACTATTTAATTCCAATACTTCAAAAATTCAATAAATCATTCAATAATCATCGTAAACAAGCGTAGGTACACTAGCGAACAAATAAAAAAAATTACAACGTTTTACTTTCCAAGACTATTAAAATCCCAACTATTCTGCACTCGTTAACCCTGTAATGTTTTATTCAGGGCATGTAACGTCAGCATGCCAGTGACAGGTTGAAGACGTCGGGCCACGCTACCATAGTAATATTTAATAGGAATAACGGACATGAGTACAATATGATTTTATGTTTTTGTTGCTGGCTGTATAGACGGCGCGTTGGTACTTTGAGTGCCAGAAGGTTTTTACGAATTCTTCGCATAGGAATGTCGTGAAATTGGTGTCCTATTTTTGTATTTAGGTCTAACTGTGTATTTTATTGGCTATTCGGGATAGGTACCCTACTTGAGCAGGTCCTTTCCCTTTTTTATTTCATTTATGCATTAGTAGCCACGGGAGATATTCATGAAATAACACAAATACCTTAGCAGTGTTCATAATATCAGATAATTTACATCCATCGCCACTTAATTTTCCAGTTAATTTTCGCCATTTATCTACTTTACAGAAATGTATTCTAGGTTGATTTTTGAGTGATCATTTGTTCCAAAAAGGTATAAGCTTTTGGTTGCAATGGAATTTTTTGTCCCATGACTTGAAAATTATTCAGTTTGTTGTCCAATAACTTGAAAATTACCTCAAATTCTAGGCAATGACCTCACGTCTCCTTTTCCAGCTTAACGGCGAAAATCGACTGTCTAAATCAATTTGGCTGGGCAGCAGGTGACTAAAATCGCAAGTTCCAAAGTAGAGAAGGTTTCGACTTTTCGATAGGTCGCATGCGGCTGGTGACTAAAATCGAACGTCAAATGCTCAGTCGCAAGCGATCGCCTGCCGCATGAAGGTTGAAATTTTGATGCAAAATGAACTAGTCAACTGCGATTTTTGTCGACCTGTCTAAATGGGGTGGCGATTCGGCTTGTCAGGCGATTTGGTAAGCGACCAGAAGCACAACGAAAATTGACCTAGTGTAAATCCCCCATTAGCGTGATAAATTATTTTTTTAAAGCAGTAGGTTGTACTGCCTTTAAACATTTTCATAGCCCGGTAAGTACACATCAATAAACCAATGTTACAGTTCTAGTATTTCACTTTTAACTCGCAGTAGAACTTGTAGCGACGACAATGTTATGGCAAGAAATCCCCTTACAATTTATAGCGAGCACTGCATCGCAACAGCGGTGCAAGTAATTATTGTGTTCTTGTTATGCCCTGTCGTCGTCTTACTGAAGCTAGTGGAAACTTACGACTTTATTATAAGTCTGTAACTTTAAATAGGCATAAGAATGTTTATCTACTTAATAAAAATCTTAAATTCATTCATTTACTGGCGTAAAACCGCCGATCGTAATTTTTGCCAATGAAAGTTCCATCGGGCACAATATATGTAGGTATAAAATGTCTATAAAAATGTACTACGATGTTTAAGAAACGAAAATTACTTTACAGTGGTATACAAAACAAAAGAAAAGTGAAAGAAACTTCAAAGTTGTAAAATATATTTGATAGTCGGTACGATTAGAACGTAGGTAAAGGGTATCTAAGCATTACAACTAACATTGTTAGCCAACAATTCAATTTACAGGTAGCCTACTTAGGTACCTGTCGTAAAAAGATTTTCCGTTCCATAGTTTTCCCAAAAATAAACAAGTAAAATATTCTATAAAATCTGATTCCCATAAGAACATCGATTACCTTTGTTCCCCGCAATTCTCATAATATTCCGTCCTCCATAGATTTGAACCCAATATCACTATTTTCTTTGTGAAAACGCCAGCTTTCAACGCCATCAAAAACCATTCGCGACCTTTCCTAATACCCCGTTTCTTTGATACGCTATTGGATTCAATAATATATTTCCTATTCCTTAAATCGAGTATAAACCTAAGAATCGATTACTAAAACGATTTCTGTTAAGATCTTCTGTTGAATGTTATGAAGTAAGCAATGGAGCGCCAGTTGAAAACTTTGGGGTAATTGCGTAACACACTAAATTGAATCAGTAGCAAATACATAATAGCAATGGCTTTCCACAATTTTTTTTCTACAATTTTTTCGAATATATAAAGCAATAGATTAGCAATATCTTTCTAAATTATTCAAATTGGGATAAAAAGAAAACTGCATCAAAATCCATTGTGTAGTTAAGTAGAACTTAACGGTCACACAGCCATACACGAAAAGCGACTTCAATTACAGGTCTAACGCAGCTGAACACCAGTATTTTACATGGAGCGACTGACTATATGACCTCTACAACCCAGTTACTGGTGTAACACGATACCCCTTGGTAAGGCTGGTTGTCAGACTTTTGGGCTTCTGACTACCCGTAACGACTGTCAAAGATCCACGAATGACAGCCGGGACCAACGGCTTAACGTGCTTTCCGAGACACGGTGTTTTATACAAAAGTGCAAGACAATAATATGTGTACTGTATGTGTTTTTATAATTGACGCTACATATCCGCCTGTCATTTATAACTCTACAATTAATATCTATAAAACCAACTACAGCATAACTGGGAAATGTTGACTGATCCAGACAACAATATCTTACCAATGTGATGTCCTGAAACAAAAACAATGTATTTGAAGGAAAACAAGGCGATACTGTTAGCGGAGCAGTATCAATTATTTAGCGATGGATAAATTGGGTCTGGCGCGTGACGTTTACGCCTACAACGAATTTGTTAGCCAGGGACGGATTCAAGCATAGTTTACTAAACCGTAAAGCGAAATTAACATTTAAATCCCTTGACATTTTGTGTGGTCAAAATCTGATTATTGTATAAAATTGCAAATATCAGTCGTTGCCTTAACCGTAATGACAAAAGGTAAGAAAATATTATCCAGCGCGGTTCCCTAATGGATTAAAAATCACCAAGCATAATTTTTCTTAGGCTTTCTTCTTGGGTGCACAGAAAATTCTATCCTGTCTTCTCAATATTAATCCATTTTGCTTGAAACAAAATCCCCAGGAAACAATAGGCGGCCGCACTTTTCGAAAACAAAACAAAATTAAAATTATATTACATTTTTAAAGAAGATAATAAGCACACACATCATAATATATTCAAAAGAAATTACTTATAAAATCTTATAACATACTTTTATCACAATGCGCAGTATTTTATAAGTAACTGTCCATCAGTCCACCAGATTTTGCGGGAAATTTTTGTAAAGCCGTTCGTTGGAGCCAGTATTTTTTTATATTTAAATTTGTATTTAATTTCCTTATAGAGGTTAAAATACTGCGCATTTTCATATAAGTATGTTATAAAATTTTCTAAGTACTTATTTTCTTTACAATATATGAATAACTAAAATATTCCTAGATTGTGTTAATGAGTGTCCAGACGCCAGCACATCAAGTTACTAAAATCTGTCAAATTTATTTAATAGGTTTTCAACTTTATCGCTAAAGCATTAGGTTCAAGATTGATTAGGAAAATTTGACAGTTTTGGGTAGCTTGACCTGTATACTATACATCATAGTTTCTTTTCAGTCTCCAAAAGGTCTAAGTTTTCAAACAATAACCCGTCAAAATATAATAAAAATGTTAGCCTGTTCTTAGTTTATCTATTAACATGAAAATATTTATTACTTCCGGAACAGCGAGGTTTATTTTTCCGTTCCTTCGTGGACATTTTTATGGCATACCTGTTTTAACGATTTATGGGGGCAACAGTATTATTGTACCACTACATTGTTTAGGTACTATGAACTAACGTACACAATAAAGATGGCAATCTGACTATAAACACCGCCGCGTTTGTATTTATATACCAAATTTTAGTTTTCCGTAAATACTCAACTTATTAGGAAGATAAAATAAACTCTATTAAATAACTAAAATGTCGCTTTAGGCTCTTAGAAAAAGATGAACAATTAAATCATTTGAATTAGACTATTATTGGTCGTCTTGTCTTTTAACCCCCATCAAACTACTATTCTAAATTACAATATATGGTTACTAAACAGTCAATTAAAAAATATTTGTTTAAACAGCACGTTAAAAAATAATACGTTACAAAATATAAAAATAATTTCTCATCCCTAAATACATCCCCGCATGTAGTCGCGTAGTTCGCTCCAGAAACAAACTGCTTGTAGCTCCCTACGCGGGTCCTTAATGGATTTTATAGCGAAAGTCTAATAAAACACGACAAAAAATATAACACAGCACCCAAGATACCTTGAAGAAAGGCTTGAGAAAGGAAAGAAGTTAATAATTGTGTTAAAATGTCATTGTTAAAAGAAAAATAAGCTTGAAATTTTATATTTTATGGCATTAAAAAATGTATAAGTTTGTTAATAACAGACCTACTAATGTACAGAGAGGCCCAAATCGTTCAAATCCCAGCAGATGTCAAAAGACGAAATTTTTTTTTTTTTTGTCGATTTGAAATCATCAAATGACCCCTCCCGCTCTGGGTGGAGCGGAAGGGAGTGTCAGACTCTTACTGACTAAAACCGACGACTTTGAATGTCAAGTTTACAGATTCGATAAGTACGATAAAAATCAAGACTACAACTAAAATTTATAACGGTAATACTTATGTCGTATTATCAATGCTTGAAAGTCAAAGATAGTTCAAGACAGTCATATCAATTGTTCGGTGTTGTTTTTAGGGACAGTAGTATCGGTCCCGACTGACGAGTCGTGAGTTCTAACTCGGGCAGGCACTTTACTTTATGTATTTAATTTCATTACGCTGCTCTCAAAACGGTGAAGGAAAACATCGTGAGAAAACCGGCATGTCCTAGAACCAAAAATTCAAAGACATGTGACATCCACCAACGAGCTCACACTCACTCACAGAGAGCAAGCAGGGGTCCCAGCAGTGGGAACATAATAGGCTGAATATATCAATTATTGTTCTCTATATTGTAAATATAGAGTCTGTGATTTAAAAATTAGGAATAGGATATTTGTAGGTAGATTGGACAAGCCAATTCAACAAACCAAGATGTTTTAAACAAACACTGAGCCTGAAGTGCTAAAATAATTTATAGCACATACATAAATAAAGCGTGCGTGTACGAAGCTAGCAAAGGAAATGAAAGGAGAGGTGTGGAGTGAGGTCATAGCCGCTGGCGATTTGTTATCTGTGGCTGCACGAAGAGCTAGAGGTGTTCCAAATGTGTAAACAATTTCCGTAGGATGTGTATTTTGAATTTACACAGATGATGTAATGTAGATTCGAATGAAATTCTTCAAATATAGAATGGTAAATCATTCCGGTAAACACAAATTCGATAAAGATAATGTACTAATAATAATAAAGCTGAAGAGTTTGATTGCTTGAACGCGCTAATCTACAGTACTAGACAAATTTGAAAAATTGAGGAAGGCTATAGGCTATTTAATATCACGCTATCATCTTTAGGAGCCGATGAAAAAGAAAAAGTCAGAACGAAAACAAAAACTAAATGTATTATGAATGTTGATGGATATCAACATAGCTGATGAACAAAACGAAAATAGTGCTGAAGATGTGATAAGATTTGGCAATTAATGGTGATGTTTAGAAGATATATTTAGGAATTGTTTACCGATTAGTGATACTGAAAGGTATAGAATTATAGATACCTTAAAAGATTAGGATTATAAGATCAGAGACAGCTATTTTAGTCCTGCTATTTTGATAACTAAAGTTAACATTACAATCTTCTTCTATTTAAATGGAGGGAAGGTATTGAGTTCGGGTGGGGCCACAGCCGCAGGCGATATAATATTTTCTCCGACCACGCAAAAAACAATGAGTTGTTTCAAATGTGCTTATAGGATGTTTGTTTTTTTTTCTTGAATTTACCTCGAAAATGCGAATAAAACAATGCTACGAATAATATATTTTTATGTGGCGATTGCGTACCGAAAGAGGTAGTGTTTTAAGGCGTCCAACAAGGTGGGCCGATGACCTTATGAAGGCCGCAGGAATCCGCTGGATGCAGAAAGCACAGAAGCTGTCGAAGTGGCGGTGCTTGAGGGAGGCCTATGTCCAGCAGTGGATGTCTTACGGCTGAAATGATGACAAAGATGATGACGATGTACCAAAAGACGTACTGTGCCCCAGAATTTATATATGGGCAGAAAAATAATGTTAATAAGGTATATGCCTACAGCAAGGAACGGAATCTTATGTACAGACTTTAAAAAACGGATATAGATCGATCGATGGTCAAAAAAGTCAATTAGATAATAATGTGCAATAAGACTTTGCTATCTGGCAATCAACACAGGTGGTTATCATACGGAACTACTGATGGAAATATTAAAATTAGATTTGGCAAGTATGATGATCTTCAAAATGATTCGAATCAAAACAAAACATTGTGAAATGAATGTGCAATATTAAAAATCATAATAGTAAAGGTTGAGAGGACCCTTCTGGGCCTTCTCCCGACACCAGTGGACCCCTATTATATTATTATTGGCCTGTAAAACCGTTTGTATAAACTCACTTATTACAGAAATAATTTATTTTATTTGTATACATTTATTAAAAATCGTAACGAAGTCAAAACTGTACTGATGCCGAAAAAATAGTTTTTAGATTTTTTTTCCGTTTGTCTGGATGTTCCGGATTGGCGCAAAAATGACTGACGGATTCGGATGAAATTTGGCACACCATTATTTTATAACCTGGATATACATATAGAGTTCTTTTAATCACGTCGGTATGCTCCGGAGGGATATTTTCCGACTTCCACACGGGCGAAGCCTCGGTCAAAAACTATTTAAGAAATATAAAGATTAAATTTGACAAAAATTTTATAAAATATTTAAAAGTAAAATTGCCATATTGTTAGAAACAAAACAGAAAAACATAAACGAATGAAATAAATAAAGTAAATACAGCTTAGCGATCCACAGTAGGATACTAAATTTAACATAAGCATCTTATTCTATTTCAAAAGAGTGAAGGTGTGGAGTGAGGTAATAGCCACTGGCGATATGTTATCTGTGGCCACACGAAGATCCACAAGGTGTTTCAAACGTGTAAACAATTTCCTTAATACTGTTTGTTTTGTTTACGGTTTACCATATTTTATGCGCGGCTTGAGAAACGCTTAATACTGTCTATATACTTATAAAAATAATCTTTATTTTGGATAAGCAACATCCATATGGTTTAGTAAACAAAAAAATAACTTATACCTATGTTAGTTGACATATCTGTTTAGATAAAAACCCCAAAACAAATAAAGAGAAAATAAAAGTCTATGTTAGTAAGCTTATTATCGTTTTGGAGACAAGGCTGCTGTTTGAAATACATCTTTGAACAACATCACTTAATAAAGGAGACCCGCTTTGGTCTTCACGATGGAGCCAACTCCATCTTGAAGACCAAAGCGGGTCTTCTTTGTGTTTTTTCCTTTACTCTGCAGAGCAAAGATTTATTTATTATATTTAATACTGTCTACAATCTTAAGGCTTTTGGCTAAGTAATAACAGCCGCACGTGTCGACCGATCAGGTTAAGCTACGTTTGCCGCAGTTGGTCTGTGGATGGGTGTCTTCTATGATGGGTGCTTATAGGACGGATGGGTAGATATTTACTGGTTTGTTACTACCGGAGGAGTCTCGGTATGTGACCGACCAGTACGTGTCGATACCCCTCGCACCTCGGAAAGCACGTTAAGCCGGTCCCGGTTGTCATTCGTGGATCTTTGACAGTTAAGGGTAGTCAGTATTGTAATCAACATTGACTGTAACATCTGTACTGTTGTAACCTATGTTTACAAATAAAGATTGATTGACTGATTGATCAGAATCCCGAAAGCCTGACAGTCTTATCAAGGGGTGTCGTATTGGACCTCTCCAAGGCATTTGATTGCGTTAATCACAAAACCTTACTCTTGAAACTTGAGCATTATGGACTAGGTAAACTTGCGCTCAGTTTAGTAAAATCTTATTTACATGATAGACAGCAAAAAGTTCAAATAAATGGTGTCAATTCACTTGGTTTACAAGTAAGAATGGGTGTTCCACAAGGCTCGATATTAGGTCTTTTCCTCTTTTTAGTATACATAAATGACCTGCCGCATTTATTAAAAAACCAACCACAAATGGTGTTATTTACTGACGATACTTCCATAATTTTTAAGATAAATAGACGTGCATCAAATCTTGACGACGTTAATAACGCCCTACTGCAAGTGCAAAATTGGTTCACTGCTAATAATTTAGTATTAAATGGGAAAAAAACTAAATGCATAAGATTTGCTTTACCGAATGTTAAAAGTAGTGATTGTGACATAGTATTGAATAAAGAGAAACTAGAATTCGTCGATAAAACTGTTTTCCAGGGGATAACGCTCGACTCAAGGATGCAATGGGGTCCTCATATAACATCTCTTGCAAGACGGCTAAGTTCAGCAGCATATGCTGTAAGAACAGTCCATCAATTTACTAATGTAGATACCGCGAGACTGGTCTATTTCAGTTATTTTCATAGTATCATGTCTTACGGTATTTTACTATGGGGACGGGCTGCAGATATTGAGTCCATTTTTATTCTGCAGAAAAGAGCCATCAGAGCAATATATGGCCTACGCAGGCGCGATTCTCTAAGGGAACTGTTTAAAAATATTAATATCATGACGGTACCTTGTCAATATATCTATGAAAACATCATGTACATAAGGAAAAATTTAAATCTTTTCAGTAAAAGAGGTGACAGACACGCCTATAGAACCAGAAATAGGGACCAATTAGTTCAACCAGGTTTCAGACTGGCTAAAGTAGACTCTTCCTTCATGGGGTACTGTTTAAAATGTTATAATAAAATACCTCCCCACATACTCCAACTCAATGAAACGAAATTCAAATCTTGCATAAACCGCACACTATGCAGCCAAGCATATTATAAGTTGGGGGATTACATCGCTGACAAAAATGCTTGGCTAAACGCTGGTCCTGCTCCACAGGACGCATAAATAAATTGATTGGCATTTGAAAATACTTCACACACGCCTACCCAACCTACATACTGTTGGAGCTGCTGAAGATTCTAAAATACTATGTTTGCATTATATAAATTCAATCTCCTAGTATTGTATAATTGCATAGAACGTATGTGAGTACTATGTTACATACTACAAAGCTACCATTTACTGGGTACGTCTTTCATTGACTTGAATATGCCTTGGCGGATGAGAGTATGTCATGCTCACTCTAATGTCTCGCTGATGGTGGCACATGTGTTGGATCATTTAGCTCCCTTCAAAATGGTTGAGCTGAATGGTGCTAATCTATGCGTCATGGACGTGAGCGGGCGCCGTCAGTAGGGACTAGTCAACTCTTTGCTGCCATGGCTTATTTTGATTTAAATTAATATTTGAATTGTTTTTTTTTTATCTTTTCATTACGGACGCTTTTAACGTTCTGCATCGTTCTCACATGCATAATTTTGAACATGAATGATGTAACCAATACTTTGTAACAATATTATTATGATTTAAAAGAGTGTCCATGGAGTTTCTTGCCCGTTCTTCTCCATAGGTACCTACTACGTTTTGGAATGGGCAACTAGCTTCATCTTTTTGACTGACCGACCTTGACAATTCAAAAGTGCCTGTAATTGGTTTATTTGAAATAAATAGTTTGAGTTTGAGTTTGGACAGTAACTGGGTTGTAAAGGTCAGGTAGGCAGTCGCTCCATGTAAAATACTGGTATTCAGCTGGTTCCGGTTAAACTGGAAGCCCAAAGACTGGACCCCAACAAAGTTAGGAAAAGGCGAGGCAGATGCTGATGTCTATGATTTTAGGGAAGATTTTGGCTTGAAACTGTTTTTTGTTCCTATAATTTTTTAATCCTGTCTACATATAAATGTTGTTTATTTTATTGTTGATGAAAAAGCTTTAAAACCTACTTAGGTACTTTTAACTGTGCTTAATTGGAAGTATCTGTTTTACAAAAGATCCCAACATACAAATCAAAAACCCATTAAAACTGAATTGTGTATATTTTGGTTCAAAATGCGAATTGCCAATACAATTTTTCAATCAACTCTCACTGTAATTTGAACCCCGCACTGGCATAGCCAGTTATTACCTCCCTCAATTTAGTTTAACAACCAAACACGTCAATTTTAGACTTCAACCCCTTGAACATACATATTTATCGGATTATCAATGAATTGCGGCAATTGCTGTGTGTCACAGAATAGATAGATGCAGAAGGTTAGCTCCATTCAACAAGCAAAAACGCACGCATACTGAAACACGTGGTTTTCTTATTCTACCTCGAATATTTGATGAGTTTATGGTTTATTTTAGAGATAAACACTAATTCACATTTTGGAATAGGAAAGATTCGAGAGTCGGTCCTGTTTACTGGCAAACAGAACAGTAATTTTAACCTAAGCTAGCTTTTGCTTCTCGGCTTCGCCCGCGTGGATGTCGGAAAATATCCCACGGGAACTTACTACCGGGATTTTTACCAATAACTCTATTGGTTTACGCGGCGCAAGCCAGTAAAGTCAACAATCATTGTCATATTTCAGCCAATTTACACAAAACTATAATGAATGTACCTATATGTATGTGTATATAACCTATTTTTGTATTTGTGTACCTAGTTTTTTTTTTTTTCATCCTTGTTCCTCTTAACCTAAGCACCTGCCATCTAATCTCTTCACCACCCTTGGTTGACTGGTATAGAATGCCTAAGGCATTAAATATGCCTTTGTGCCTTTTCGTGCGAAAAGTTTAAATAAATAAATTAAGTATACACTTTAACCTTCCTCATGAGTCACTCCGTCCATTGGATAAAACCGTATGAAAATACGTTCGGTAGTTTTTGAGTTTATCGCGATAAGACAGGCAGACAGGCGCGGGGGGGACTGTTTGTCTGTTTTATAATATGTTGTAGTGATATGTACCTAGTGACAATAAACGAATTGCAAATCTGTATGCGTTTAATTTTTGTAGCTAAAGAGCTGGTACCGTATAAGTGCTGAGTTCTTGCAGACCTTTTTTTTTCTGGTTGAATCCTTCAAAAGGCTGCCGGTCTTTGGGGATAAAACCAGGGATTGTGGGAATTTTTACCTCACTAAAACCACCCTGGTGGTTACCATCTGCACCTGGAAGGGCACCGTTCCCTCTCAAAAGACCAATCCGGAGCCCCCTCTGTGCAACGGCCAGGCCACATCTCTGGGGACACTATATAGGGGTCTCCCCGAAACCTAACAGTGCAAGGTAGCACATGAGTTCTTGCAGTACCTCATTATCATCATCATTTCAGCCGAAAGACGTCAACTGCTGGACATAGGCTTCCCTTAAGCACCTACACTTCGACCGGTTCCGTGCTTCTCGCATCCAACGGGTTCCAGCGGATTTAACAAGGTCGTCGGTCCATCGTGTGGGAGAGCTTCCAACGCCTCGCTTGCAGTACCTAGAGCGAGTACAAGCGCACTGCAGACGCGATTGGCATTTGTTTGACATTAGTTTGTGATCGCTTTACGAACGCGTTTATGTGAGCGTACGCCTGTTTCCTTTCTTTATGCGATTCGGCCTTCTGTACCTACCTATTTTATGAGTGTGTGCCGTACGAATTTTCCCGTTCAAACATTCAGGCGGCACGGCAAATATAACAAAATCTAGTTTGCATCGAACCCCGATACTTGCTCTACAATATTTGCATTTTCACCGGAACACCCGTTTCGTGGATTCATGGAAGTGTAATATTTGTTGAGTAAACGTTGCGTTGTTGTCACTCTGACATCAATGTTGTATTAGGAAGTTTTAGTTATTTGCTGTTGCTCAATTACTATATCTTACTGAGCGTTGATCGTTCAATCTAACTCGATCATCTTTGACACATGGTCGTAGTGACTTTAGGCTTTTGCTTTCGTTAGTAAAATCCGTACCCACCTAAGAATTTATTACATATATATATATTATTTACATTTTGACCAAGATGTAAGGTTTATAGAGTTAGGGGCTTAGCTCTACATTAGATCAGAAGCCAATTCTCGTAATTTAAAACATTCAAAATCTAGTCGCAGTCTCATCTCCGCGACAAACAAATATCAAAAACTTGTCAAAATGTAGGGAAATTAGAAGTATTTTTTGACAGATTGAGACTGAGATCAGACTGTGAACGGTCTTAAAATTACGAGAATTGCCCCTCTGATAACTTTTGAATAATGAAAGCGTCTTACAACGCTTTCACTATTCAAAAGTTAGTTCATGTTTTTGGCAACCTACATTATATGAAATGTTTTTGGTGGGTAGCATGTTCATCATATAGAACCCTCTCCATGCGAGTTCAACTTGCACTTGTCCGGTTTTTTTGGGACAAGAGAGGTTATTGCGTAACACACATGAAATGGTAATCAATCGCAATGCCCTTCATTTTGACATCCATTACTTCATAGGTTTGAAAAATTCGTCTGCTCAACAACGTAAATGACGCAATGAGCATGGCTAAACTGTCAAAATGAAAGGCATTTTGATTGATTGCCATTTTATGTGTTACACAATTATCCCGTCGTTCTTGTGTTGGCCAGCGTGTTTTTCTTTGTAAAAAGATAGCAAGTACCTATTAAATTTCACCGAATATTAGAATTACTACAAAAGCACCAGCTAATTTCATCCACTCGAAGTCTTTGACACCAAATAGGGTTTCATAGATAATGACAAATAGATGGTACTTTTGTATATACCTAACCCACTTCAATGTCAGACCCTTTACAAATTTTTGACCATAGTTTCTAGTTCAATGGTCGAGAGTAAGAACGTGCCTAAATAAGTGGTCTTGGCTAATAAAGGGAATAAATAACGACCGTCATTTTTTTTGTACTTTTTTTGAAATTCCAATTATCGCCATTTTTATTTTCTATTTATAGCATGCCTGTGTTTAGAGGATCAGAATGGAATGACAAGTTTATAGTGGATCAGAATTAAAACGTAATAACAACCAGCAGGATCCGACCGGAATAAATCGTTTTTGTCACTTGAACTGCCAAGTCCACCAGAAGAAATCGTAATTAAAAACATTCAAACTCTAGTCACAATCTCATCTCAGCGACGTTTTTGACACTGTTTGTGTCAAAAATGTGGGTAAATTATTAGAGGTAGTTTTGACGGATTGAGACTGAGATTAGAGTACGGCGTTTCATAAAAATGCGATATCTCGTATACGCCAGGAAGCTTGGTTGTCTTCAAACCACGAGGCTGCTTGTGGCGAGCATATGAAGTTATCGTGGATCGCATGCCTTTCAAGCGATCCACAAAGGCGTAATTAATACAAAAGTATTAAGTAATTATTATAATAGAAAGAGAAGAAAGGCTGAAATAAACTTCGAGGTATTGGGACCTCGGAGTTTGTTTCGACCTTTCTTCTCAGATTAGTCAGATAACGCCGACCTCATCTAGGTTATTTATTTATTTTTTATAATATGACGTGTAAAAGTGATTCCGATGTCATAGTTACAGAATAAACAATTTCTTTTCATTTCAAAAGTAAACTAAATAGTTGTACTGTTGTAGAATTATATTATTGTTATATTCCAGAATCTGTGGTGCGATGCCATTGTTTGCAAATCTAAAACACATTTATCACGCCCATAATGTTTGTTTTTGCTCCCAAGTTTTAAATTGCACGTTCTTGCGTATTAAAAGTTAAATAGAGCTTCGCTCTAGATCATAAAAACAATATTGCAATATCTATAGACACAGTAACATAGACTGTCCTACTATGGCCGCTATAACAACAAATAATAGAAATTAAAAGAAGTTAAAAATGAATGATTTCAAAAACACGTTTCTTGTATCGGGGACCCCTACAAGAATCGTGTTTTTAATTTTTTTACGAATATCACTAACAGATCTCTTTTTTTTTTAAAATAAAATATTTAAGAAAATATATATAGTATTAAATATTTTAGGGTGATACAACCACATTTATTTATTTATTTAGATTACTTGCACAACATTACAGAATTAAATCCCAAGACGTTTTACAGAGCAAATTACAAACTAAAAAGTGACACAAAAACATACTTAGGTAAGCTAGGCAAAATACAATTTAAAAAAGTATACACAAGAAAAACAAAATTAACAAACAAAACACAAGACACACATTGCGGGAACCCTTCGAGTCCGATTGGCACGATAGGCACGTATTTTAAATATTCACGTTTGTTTATTAAGTAATGGTGCAGTTAACAATAATTTGACGTAACACACACAGGGGGAATTTCACTTATGAAACTGAACGCGATCAGATCGTTAGATGAGACTGCGACTAGATTGTGAATGTTTAAAACATTCACAATCTAGTCGCAGTCTCATCTCGTTACGAGAATTGGCCTTCAGGTATGATGACACTGACAGCTGTTTAGGTGTGCTGATCGCGTTCAGTTTCATAAGTGAAATTCCCCCTGTGTGTGTTACGTCAAATTATTGTTAACTGCACCATTACTTAATAAACAAACGTGAATATTTAAAATACGTGCCTATCGTGCCAATCGGACTCGAAGGGTTCCCGCAATGTGTGTCTTGTGTTTTGTTTGTTAATTTTGTTTTTCTTGTGTATACTTTTTTAAATTGTATTTTGCCTAGCTTACCTAAGTATGTTTTTGTGTCACTTTTTAGTTTGTAATTTGCTCTGTAAAACGTCTTGGGATTTAATTCTGTAATGTTGTGCAAGTAATCTAAATAAATAAATAAATGTGGTTGTATCACCCTAAAATATTTAATACTATATATATTTTCTTAAATATTTTATTTTAAAAAAAAAAGAGATCTGTTAGTGATATTCGTAAAAAAATTAAAAACACGATTCTTGTAGGGGTCCCCGATACAAGAAACGTGTTTTTGAAATCATTCATTTTTAACTTCTTTTAATTTCTATTATTTGTTGTTATAGCGGCCATAGTAGGACAGTCTATGTTACTGTGTCTATAGATATTGCAATATTGTTTTTATGATCTAGAGCGAAGCTCTATTTAACTTTTAATACGCAAGAACGTGCAATTTAAAACTTGGGAGCAAAAACAAACATTATGGGCGTGATAAATGTGTTTTAGATTTGCAAACAATGGCATCGCACCACAGATTCTGGAATATAACAATAATATAATTCTACAACAGTACAACTATTTAGTTTACTTTTGAAATGAAAAGAAATTGTTTATTCTGTAACTATGACATCGGAATCACTTTTACACGTCATATTATAAAAAATAAATAAATAACCTAGATGAGGTCGGCGTTATCTGACTAATCTGAGAAGAAAGGTCGAAACAAACTCCGAGGTCCCAATACCTCGAAGTTTATTTCAGCCTTTCTTCTCTTTCTATTATAATAATTACTTAATACTTTTGTATTAATTACGCCTTTGTGGATCGCTTGAAAGGCATGCGATCCACGATAACTTCATATGCTCGCCACAAGCAGCCTCGTGGTTTGAAGACAACCAAGCTTCCTGGCGTATACGAGATATCGCATTTTTATGAAACGCCGTACTCTAATCTCAGTCTCAATCCGTCAAAACTACCTCTAATAATTTACCCACATTTTTGACACAAACAGTGTCAAAAACGTCGCTGAGATGAGATTGTGACTAGAGTTTGAATGTTTTTAATTACGATTTCTTCTGGTGGACTTGGCAGTTCAAGTGACAAAAACGATTTATTCCGGTCGGATCCTGCTGGTTGTTATTACGTTTTAATTCTGATCCACTATAAACTTGTCATTCCATTCTGATCCTCTAAACACAGGCATGCTATAAATAGAAAATAAAAATGGCGATAATTGGAATTTCAAAAAAAGTACAAAAAAAATGACGGTCGTTATTTATTCCCTTTATTAGCCAAGACCACTTATTTAGGCACGTTCTTACTCTCGACCATTGAACTAGAAACTATGGTCAAAAATTTGTAAAGGGTCTGACATTGAAGTGGGTTAGGTATATACAAAAGTACCATCTATTTGTCATTATCTATGAAACCCTATTTGGTGTCAAAGACTTCGAGTGGATGAAATTAGCTGGTGCTTTTGTAGTAATTCTAATATTCGGTGAAATTTAATAGGTACTTGCTATCTTTTTACAAAGAAAAACACGCTGGCCAACACAAGAACGACGGGATAATTGTGTAACACATAAAATGGCAATCAATCAAAATGCCTTTCATTTTGACAGTTTAGCCATGCTCATTGCGTCATTTACGTTGTTGAGCAGACGAATTTTTCAAACCTATGAAGTAATGGATGTCAAAATGAAGGGCATTGCGATTGATTACCATTTCATGTGTGTTACGCAATAACCTCTCTTGTCCCAAAAAAACCGGACAAGTGCAAGTTGAACTCGCATGGAGAGGGTTCTATATGATGAACATGCTACCCACCAAAAACATTTCATATAATGTAGGTTGCCAAAAACATGAACTAACTTTTGAATAGTGAAAGCGTTGTAAGACGCTTTCATTATTCAAAAGTTATCAGAGGGGCAATTCTCGTAATTTTAAGACCGTTCACAGTCTGATCTCAGTCTCAATCTGTCAAAAAATACTTCTAATTTCCCTACATTTTGACAAGTTTTTGATATTTGTTTGTCGCGGAGATGAGACTGCGACTAGATTTTGAATGTTTTAAATTACGAGAATTGGCTTCTGATCTAATGTAGAGCTAAGCCCCTAACTCTATAAACCTTACATCTTGGTCAAAATGTAAATAATATATATATATGTAATAAATTCTTAGGTGGGTACGGATTTTACTAACGAAAGCAAAAGCCTAAAGTCACTACGACCATGTGTCAAAGATGATCGAGTTAGATTGAACGATCAACGCTCAGTAAGATATAGTAATTGAGCAACAGCAAATAACTAAAACTTCCTAATACAACATTGATGTCAGAGTGACAACAACGCAACGTTTACTCAACAAATATTACACTTCCATGAATCCACGAAACGGGTGTTCCGGTGAAAATGCAAATATTGTAGAGCAAGTATCGGGGTTCGATGCAAACTAGATTTTGTTATATTTGCCGTGCCGCCTGAATGTTTGAACGGGAAAATTCGTACGGCACACACTCATAAAATAGGTAGGTACAGAAGGCCGAATCGCATAAAGAAAGGAAACAGGCGTACGCTCACATAAACGCGTTCGTAAAGCGATCACAAACTAATGTCAAACAAATGCCAATCGCGTCTGCAGTGCGCTTGTACTCGCTCTAGGTACTGCAAGCGAGGCGTTGGAAGCTCTCCCACACGATGGACCGACGACCTTGTTAAATCCGCTGGAACCCGTTGGATGCGAGAAGCACGGAACCGGTCGAAGTGTAGGTGCTTAAGGGAAGCCTATGTCCAGCAGTTGACGTCTTTCGGCTGAAATGATGATGATAATGAGGTACTGCAAGAACTCATGTGCTACCTTGCACTGTTAGGTTTCGGGGAGACCCCTATATAGTGTCCCCAGAGATGTGGCCTGGCCGTTGCACAGAGGGGGCTCCGGATTGGTCTTTTGAGAGGGAACGGTGCCCTTCCAGGTGCAGATGGTAACCACCAGGGTGGTTTTAGTGAGGTAAAAATTCCCACAATCCCTGGTTTTATCCCCAAAGACCGGCAGCCTTTTGAAGGATTCAACCAGAAAAAAAAAGGTCTGCAAGAACTCAGCACTTATACGGTACCAGCTCTTTAGCTACAAAAATTAAACGCATACAGATTTGCAATTCGTTTATTGTCACTAGGTACATATCACTACAACATATTATAAAACAGACAAACAGTCCCCCCCGCGCCTGTCTGCCTGTCTTATCGCGATAAACTCAAAAACTACCGAACGTATTTTCATACGGTTTTATCCAATGGACGGAGTGACTCATGAGGAAGGTTAAAGTGTATACTTAATTTATTTATTTAAACTTTTCGCACGAAAAGGCACAAAGGCATATTTAATGCCTTAGGCATTCTATACCAGTCAACCAAGGGTGGTGAAGAGATTAGATGGCAGGTGCTTAGGTTAAGAGGAACAAGGATGAAAAAAAAAAAAACTAGGTACACAAATACAAAAATAGGTTATATACACATACATATAGGTACATTCATTATAGTTTTGTGTAAATTGGCTGAAATATGACAATGATTGTTGACTTTACTGGCTTGCGCCGCGTAAACCAATAGAGTTATTGGTAAAAATCCCGGTAGTAAGTTCCCGTGGGATATTTTCCGACATCCACGCGGGCGAAGCCGAGAAGCAAAAGCTAGCTTAGGTTAAAATTACTGTTCTGTTTGCCAGTAAACAGGACCGACTCTCGAATCTTTCCTATTCCAAAATGTGAATTAGTGTTTATCTCTAAAATAAACCATAAACTCATCAAATATTCGAGGTAGAATAAGAAAACCACGTGTTTCAGTATGCGTGCGTTTTTGCTTGTTGAATGGAGCTAACCTTCTGCATCTATCTATTCTGTGACACACAGCAATTGCCGCAATTCATTGATAATCCGATAAATATGTATGTTCAAGGGGTTGAAGTCTAAAATTGACGTGTTTGGTTGTTAAACTAAATTGAGGGAGGTAATAACTGGCTATGCCAGTGCGGGGTTCAAATTACAGTGAGAGTTGATTGAAAAATTGTATTGGCAATTCGCATTTTGAACCAAAATATACACAATTCAGTTTTAATGGGTTTTTGATTTGTATGTTGGGATCTTTTGTAAAACAGATACTTCCAATTAAGCACAGTTAAAAGTACCTAAGTAGGTTTTAAAGCTTTTTCATCAACAATAAAATAAACAACATTTATATGTAGACAGGATTAAAAAATTATAGGAACAAAAAACAGTTTCAAGCCAAAATCTTCCCTAAAATCATAGACATCAGCATCTGCCTCGCCTTTTCCTAACTTTGTTGGGGTCCAGTCTTTGGGCTTCCAGTTTAACCGGAACCAGCTGAATACCAGTATTTTACATGGAGCGACTGCCTACCTGACCTTTACAACCCAGTTACTGTCCAAACTCAAACTCAAACTATTTATTTCAAATAAACCAATTACAGGCACTTTTGAATTGTCAAGGTCGGTCAGTCAAAAAGATGAAGCTAGTTGCCCATTCCAAAACGTAGTAGGTACCTATGGAGAAGAACGGGCAAGAAACTCCATGGACACTCTTTTAAATCATAATAATATTGTTACAAAGTATTGGTTACATCATTCATGTTCAAAATTATGCATGTGAGAACGATGCAGAACGTTAAAAGCGTCCGTAATGAAAAGATAAAAAAAAAACAATTCAAATATTAATTTAAATCAAAATAAGCCATGGCAGCAAAGAGTTGACTAGTCCCTACTGACGGCGCCCGCTCACGTCCATGACGCATAGATTAGCACCATTCAGCTCAACCATTTTGAAGGGAGCTAAATGATCCAACACATGTGCCACCATCAGCGAGACATTAGAGTGAGCATGACATACTCTCATCCGCCAAGGCATATTCAAGTCAATGAAAGACGTACCCAGTAAATGGTAGCTTTGTAGTATGTAACATAGTACTCACATACGTTCTATGCAATTATACAATACTAGGAGATTGAATTTATATAATGCAAACATAGTATTTTAGAATCTTCAGCAGCTCCAACAGTATGTAGGTTGGGTAGGCGTGTGTGAAGTATTTTCAAATGCCAATCAATTTATTTATGCGTCCTGTGGAGCAGGACCAGCGTTTAGCCAAGCATTTTTGTCAGCGATGTAATCCCCCAACTTATAATATGCTTGGCTGCATAGTGTGCGGTTTATGCAAGATTTGAATTTCGTTTCATTGAGTTGGAGTATGTGGGGAGGTATTTTATTATAACATTTTAAACAGTACCCCATGAAGGAAGAGTCTACTTTAGCCAGTCTGAAACCTGGTTGAACTAATTGGTCCCTATTTCTGGTTCTATAGGCGTGTCTGTCACCTCTTTTACTGAAAAGATTTAAATTTTTCCTTATGTACATGATGTTTTCATAGATATATTGACAAGGTACCGTCATGATATTAATATTTTTAAACAGTTCCCTTAGAGAATCGCGCCTGCGTAGGCCATATATTGCTCTGATGGCTCTTTTCTGCAGAATAAAAATGGACTCAATATCTGCAGCCCGTCCCCATAGTAAAATACCGTAAGACATGATACTATGAAAATAACTGAAATAGACCAGTCTCGCGGTATCTACATTAGTAAATTGATGGACTGTTCTTACAGCATATGCTGCTGAACTTAGCCGTAGGTAAGCTAGGCAAAATACAATTTAAAAAAGTATACACAAGAAAAACAAAATTAACAAACAAAACACAAGACACACATTGCGGGAACCCTTCGAGTCCGATTGGCACGATAGGCACGTATTTTAAATATTCACGTTTGTTTATTAAGTAATGGTGCAGTTAACAATAATTTGACGTAACACACACAGGGGGAATTTCACTTATGAAACTGAACGCGATCAGCACACCTAAACAGCTGTCAGTGTCATCATACCTGAAGGCCAATTCTCGTAACGAGATGAGACTGCGACTAGATTGTGAATGTTTTAAACATTCACAATCTAGTCGCAGTCTCATCTCGGCGACAAACAAATGTCAAAAACTTGTCAAAATGTAGGGAAATTAGAAGTATTTTTTGACAGATTGAGACTGAGATCAGACTGTGAACGTTCTTAAAATTACGATTATTGCCCCTCTGTTGTAGAATATATTAACACTGACAGCTCTTGAACGCGCTAAAAAAATTTTAATGTGCCGATCGCGTCCACTTTAATATTGGTGTCATTCCTTACGCGTGAAAAAAAAGGTAAATAAACGTCAAACTTGATAAAAGAAGAATGACGCCCACCCCTCAACATGCCGGCAATCCAATTAACCACACTATCATAACTCATCGCAAAATTAATCGATTCCCTTTAATGACTTTGTCCAGTATTAATATTTAAGTCCGCCATATTGGGGCCGGCGTAAACTTCAACTACGTAAACATAATAACAGTGATGTTGACGTAAAGAGTGTTATAACCGCCATTTTGACTTGTGAAGTCCACACCGTGACAAGTGTGTTGACAGTTGGGTAAATATTTACCCCACTGCACAGAAGGGCTGTGTTTAGAGTGGTGTAACGAGTTTTTTCAACGGTGTTAAAGGAGGGTTAGGTACAGTAGTGGTAATAAATTATGATGTTATGCTTGGAACTAGTACCTAACGAGTCACTATAAGGCCCTGCCGATCGATTCTGTAAAAATCTCACCGTGAAAAGTTAGGTGAAGTGAGCTTAGAGTGAGCTGTTAATAGTGTCAATCCCTAGCATTAGTTGGGAATGACAGCTCACTCCACTCTCACTTCACCTAAGTTTTCACGGTCACTATTTTATTTCTGTGAGTAGGTTTGCACTAAACACTTTTGACACGTCAAGGCCAAAAATACCGCCCCGGGACCCGACGGCTTGCCGGGTAAAGCCTGGGTCCTGGCCTCGAGGGCTCTCGGGCCTCGACTGGAGGCGCTCTTAAGCGCATGCATGGAGAGAGGCCAGTTTCCACTCCGTTGGAAGACGGGGAAGCTGGTCCTCATTCAGAAGCCAGGGCGCCCTGCGGACTCTCCGTCCGCATACCGGCCCATAGTGCTGCTCGACGAGGTCGGCAAGCTCTTTGAGAGAGTGATTGCGGGCCGCCTCGTCGGGCACCTGGTGAGGACGGGGCCGGATCTTGCGGAGTGCCAGTTTGGCTTCCGCAAGGGGCGCTCGACGGTGGACGCCATCATGCGCGTGAGAGCCCTCACGACGGGGGACGCGGTGTCCCGGGGTGGGGTGGTCGTGGCGGTGTCACTCGACATCGCCAACGCGTTCAACACCCTGCCCTGGAGCTGCATAGGGGAGGCACTCCGGTATCACCGGGTGCCGACTTACCTCCGTCGAATAGTCGGGGCGTATTTGACGGACAGAGCCGTCATCTACCCCGGTCGCGACGGGAACTGGAACCGGCGAGAGATGTCGTGCGGTGTCCCACAGGGATCGGTTCTGGGGCCGCTCCTGTGGGACATCGGTTACGACTGGGTGCTGCGGGCCGACCTCCCTGATGGCGTCAGCGTAGTTTGCTACGCTGACGACACGCTGGTCCTGGCGCAGGGGAGGTCGCATCAGGCGGCGGCCGACGCGATGACACGCGGGGTTGCGATAGTCGTGGAAAGGATCCGGCAGTTGGGTCTCGAGGTGGCATTGCACAAGTCCGAGGCCATGTCCTTTCATGGGCCCCGGTACGGGCCACCTTCGGGATCCCAACTGATGGTAGGAGGGGTTCACATCGGCGTCGAGACAACGATGAGATACCTGGGTCTCGTCCTCGACAGCCGGTGGAACTTCGTCGAGCATTTCCGACGTTTGGCCCCCAAACTGGAACGGGCCGGGGCCGCCTTAAAGCGGCTCCTGCCCAACCTTAGGGGGCCAAACGCCTCCTGCCGGAGGCTTTACGCGGGGGTCGTGCGGTCCATGGCCCTTTATGGGGCCCCGGTATGGGCGCGTTCACTGCGGCTTCGAGCCGCACACTACCTGAACGCGCCCCAAAAGGTGGTAGCCGTAAGGCTGATCCGGGGGTACCGCACGATCTCGCGCGAGGCAGCAAGCCTCCTTGCCGGACTGCCACCATGGGATCTGGAGGCGATAGTCCTCGCGCGCCTGTATGACTGGCGCGCGGAGGCACTACGTCGGGGGGAAACTCTGCACCCGCGGCAAATCGCTGCGGAGCGGACGGACCTCCGGCGCGGTCTCATGGTGGAATGGAAGGCGCGACTATCGCAACCCAGCGCAGGGCACGCCACGATAGCGGCGATAAGACCCCTCTTTGAGGAGTGGCTAGAGAGGCGTCACGGCGCTCTCACCTACCGCCTGACGCAGGTCCTCTCCGGACACGGATGTTTCGGGAGGTTCCTGCACATCATCAGGCGGGAGGAGACGCCCGGGTGTCACCACTGCGAGGATCGCCCAGAGGACACGGTGGAGCATACGGTGGAGGTCTGCCCCGCTTGGGCAGAGCACCGCCGTGTCCTCGTAGAGGCGATCGGCAGCGGCGGCGACCTCTCGCGTCCGGCCCTGGTGCAAGCCATGGTCCGGGGCGAGAGGGAGTGGGAGGCGGTCACCTCCTTCTGCGAAGCAGTCATGCTAGCGAAGGAGGTGGCGGGATGGGCGAGGGAGAGATCCTCACGCCTCAGCCGCCGAGGGAGACGCTCCGGGCGTCGGGAGCCGCGTGACGACTCCCGGCCACCGTAGGCGCGGGCCTGCGGGCGGAGAGCAATGGGTAGCTCTCCGTCCGATCAGGACCAGGCCCGTGCCGGACGGCGCGTAAGTGTTCCACGTGCGCCTCAAAGAGATGTCAGCATAGATGACGGGGCCCGACAGGGCCGAAGCCTGCCGGGGTAGCGGGATCGTCCGAAAGGGTTACCGCTGCCCTGGTACATAAAGGGCTAAGGAAGGAACACGGGTGGGTTTTAGTCAGTAAGAGTCTGACACTCCCTTCTGCTCCACCCAGAGCGGGAGGAGTCATTTGATGATTTCCCATCCTGAAAAAAAAAAAAAAAAAAAAAAGCATATTTTAAAAACTAGATGAGGTCGGTGTTTCCTATGTGACTACTCTGAGAAGAAAGGCCGAAACAAACTCAGAGGACAGAGTATCTTTTAAAGTCCAGACATAATGTTGGTCAGATCATGTGAAGACCATGTAGATTGATGTCTGAAATGGTGTTTTGAGGAAAGAATCACACAGATTGAGGGACAGAGGTAAGAGGTATAAACCGCGCCGTAGAAAAAACGTGTCCGACAACAAGCTTCTATAGCCAGCACATCAAGCTACCCGAAACTGTCAAATTTTCTCAATCAACCTTGAACCTAATGCTTTGGCAATAAAGTTTAAAATCTATTAAAAAAAATTGACCGATTGTAGTAACACGGCGAAATAAAGTAGTTTTTCACGACAGGAAAAACGGGCCTAAGTGAATACCTATTATAGGTCCTTTGTCAATCCGATTATGAAGACCCAATTTATTTATTTGGGAAATTATTTTCACATGAAAAAAGTAAGTTACGATTGTATTGTATTTAATTCAAATAGGCATATCTATAAATAATAACATGAGATTGAAATGTCTCTAATCTGAACCAAATTGAAAACGGGTTAAATTAGCCAGCGATACTCCGCAGACGTGACATCTAAACATTATAAAACAAGAAAGAAATTAATTTGATAACTTTTTTGTGGGGTCATCGACCGCAGTTAGTGTAATCACTTGAAACATCAGTTTTTTTTTGTATATGTATACTTTACAGAAGTATCTATATAAGTAACAACACTCCAGCGGTCGTTGACCTCCCCAAAAAGAAACATCAAATATTTTAAGTTTTTACGTTTGCAGAGTTTCGCTAGCTAATTTAATATTACTAGATAATAATATTATTTAAACCAGAAATGAAACTAATTATAATAAATTCCCTGATTCCCTTTTCCTGAAGATTTCAGATACACGTCGGTTTCGGATAATACCCGCGGGAGGAGACGGGATATTTCGGATCGTAGGTATCCGACAATCTAGAGATAGTACGTTCACACGTTCCGTTCGTTCGAATTTGCCGCTGCATTACCAATTTCTATATCCGAAATTCCTCCTGGGATCTTTTCATCAAGCCGTGCATTTCCTTAGTGTGTTCTAGTATTATCCAATATAGCAATTCATGAAGTTTTGTGCTTTTG
This sequence comes from Apamea epomidion, assembly GCA_947507525.1. Classification (NCBI taxonomy): domain Eukaryota; kingdom Metazoa; phylum Arthropoda; class Insecta; order Lepidoptera; family Noctuidae; genus Apamea; species Apamea epomidion. The sequence continues at coordinate 14,466,151 of OX382237.1, forward strand.
TGAGTAAAATTGTACCAGTTTTCAGTAATGGAGGAATTCCCTAAAACTGGTATAATATTTTTAAGTGCAGGAAGCATTTGACATATAAATAAAAAAGTAAATACATTTTACAAGTCAACGCCGGCTGTCGCTGTAAACCATCTCTGGGGCTATGTCTCGCATATGGTCGTGGCATTATAAGTACTGAAAGATGGCTATTTTCCGTGGGTGTGACGCATATTTTCCGCCCCAACTTGTTATTTTTTGTGTTTTTTCTTTGCGTAATATTTACCGCAAATAAATGTATAATAGGTATATTTTCTTACTTTTTTCTTCTTTCTTTCTAAAGTAAAATTTTTACAGGTTTTTAATAAAACACTTCATTGATCACTGCTAGAATAACGCCGGCAAATCCATTTCTCGAGCACTTGGCTTGTTCGACTGCGGCTTGTGAGTTAGTTTCTCTCAAAGAAATTATAGAGGTATGAGGAACAGGGTGTAAACATCACTCGTACTCTATATAAAAGGGATCCAGACGGGTGTTATGTCTGGTGGGAAAGTGCCCGACGGTTGATGTCGGGAAGTTGTATGTATGCTAGTTGCGCGGTAAACTCTGCTTGCGAGATGCAGGATTTGCGTGACGTCAGTATGACGCGTTGTTCGCTTGATTGTGGCGTTGTAGATACCGCTACAAAATAATTATGGTGTGTGGCAACGTTTAATAATATATCTAAAGATAAATTGTTTTCGAATCTTCTATCTACAATATAAAGTAAATAAAGTATATATGATGAACAAATATTAAACTGTAACAAAGTCTAATTCACAAACCTATTTACGCTTAGTCACAAAATATTTACCTACGAACAAAACTGCCAAAATAAAATAATTGTCTGTATCCCTGAGCTCCGCGAACGGCGTGCGTAATTTTAGCAAAATGACAACCCAAATCTCGGTTTATTGTTTCAAACGCTATTATTTAGAAGATTAGAGCGGCCTATGGGGCTCAGTCGCTTAGAGATTTCAATTTGCAGACTATAATACACCCCTGTGCGGGATGCGTCCCGTTTACGTTCCATTTACGTCCCGTTTACGTAAGATAATGTCGTATTGAACCCTTGTGTGGATGAGCTGCCGAGCTCATTGGCAAGGTGCGTTCTTGAATAAAGATTTGATCAGTTCACTGCGATAAGGTGCAGTTATTAATCTTGTGTTAATTTACATTTTACTTCTTTCTCTCTCAAAGGCCCGCTTGCACCACAAATCATTTAATAATTTTCACTAGATTAATTTAAGACATCGTTTTGTTTCTGTCAATCATTCAAAGAGGGGAGAGACAGAATGATAATCTTTTTGGCGCCAGTGGGTCTTAGTGTCAACAGGCTCATGAATAAATTAGGTTAGACTGGAAGCTGACCCCAAATTTGTTAGAAAAAGGCAGGCAGATGATGAAGCTGTCGATTATTAAAACTATCAACTCATGGCTTTTCACTGTTTGACTACAGAAAAAAACTTGGATGACCTAAAAAATGCAAATGAACGTGGCCATCTACTGGGCTCAAGCTATATAAAAAAAAACAAACAATGAGGAAGAGTAGCATGGACAGGAAAAGAAGAAGAGGAATGGAAACTAGCAATTCACTACTATTTAATCCAGCAGAAGATTTCTCTGAAAATCAAAATAGTACAGGGAAATACCTACATTTCTTTGAACGATAGGAAAAAAATTTTTTCGTAGAAATTCCATATATTTTTCGATGTGATGTTGAAACTAGAATTTATTTTTCAAGCTAGCTTTTGCCCGCGACTTCGTAAGAACCTTCTACAAAGTTTTAGAAAACTTTAAAAAAAAGATGGATGAAATCGGTAAAGTCGTTCTCAAGTTATGGCGTGACCAAGGGAAATAGGGATTCATTTTTATATATATAGATAAAACACAATAGCATCCCAGCCGCTATCAACATCAATATCAAAGGGTTTTATTATCATTTCCCCAATCCAATAATATTCGTAGAAACAATCGCAGAGCAGTCTTCGAATAACCTTTTGATTTCAAATAATTATTCGGAAAGTAGGCTGGGCAGAGAGATTTTTCCACAGGAAATTAACGCGGAGTAAAAATTGGAAGGCTTTGAAAAAAGTATGAGAATGTGTTCTGTCATGCTTGATCATGTTTATTAAGAGATTCATTGTACTTCAGGGGCTTTCTTAGACTGAAATTTTGAGGAAATAAGCCGTCTGTATTTTTTGTGGGTCTTACGGACGTAAAAATATAGAAATACGTATACGTTTATTTGCAGTAAACACGACGCAGAAAAATAACACAAAAAAAATAAGCTGGGGGACAACATGCGGCACATTGCTCGCAGAACAGATAGCCGATGGGGCCGGAAGGTTCTGGAGTGGCGACCGCGTACCGGAAGGCGTAGCGTTGGAAGGCCTCCCACAAGGTGGACCGACGACCTTGTGAAGGCCGCAGGAACCCGTAGGATGCGAGAAGCACAGAACAGGCCGAAGTGGAGGTGCTTGACGTCTTTCGGCTGAAATGATCAAGATGATGATGCGTCACATCGACGCAAAACGGCCATTGTTCATCATGCTGAGACATATGCGAGACAGAGCCCCAGCGCTGGTTCTCAGCAACAGCTTTTAACTCTCAGTGTTGAGCCGAGCATTGAGAATCCATCAGAACCATCCCAGCGCGTCAAAAAAGCTCACTGTTGGATTTTCAACTTTCGGCACTAAGCAGTGAGTTGAAAACCCTGCGGGCGAAATAAAATCGCCGCGGGAAAAACGCGCGTGCAGACTTGGGCTTATGGTTTTGTCTTACAATTTTCTATCGTTTTCTTAGAAGGAAAATATTGTTATGAAATCACTGAAGGAGACAGATTATATTTTTGAATAAATTCTTAATGTATAAAAATACTTCAATTGCACTTCAATTCACGTGACGGCACGGTTGGCGCAGTGGTTAAGCGATTGACTGCTGCGCTGCGTGTCGCGGGTTCGATTCCCGCATGGAACAAACATTTGTATGGCCTACAAGTAGTTGTTCTGGGTCTGGCTGTTTGTGTATGTGAGTTTAAATGTTTGTAAACGCACCCACGATACAGGAGAAATGCCTAGTGTGGGGCAACATTAAAAAAAAAAAACACATACTTAACGGTAATACAGCTTCTTTCTTTATAAAGAAAATACCATTATGCACTTACATAATTATCATCACCCGCTTAGCTTTTTCCCAACTATGGGTGGGCTTCCAGTCTAACCGGATGCAGCTGAATACCAGTATTTTACATGGAGCGACTGCCTATCTGACCTCCACAATCCAGTTAATGGGTAATACGATACCGTTATGTACATATAAACATTCAAAATGTTCCAATCAACACAACCAAACAACAACAACAATCAACCAAAATGGCATGATAAAAACCACCACGAAACTGCAAATCGTACAGAAATAGCATCCCATTAAATAAATTCTTTCATATTTAACATTCAAATGCTTACCTAATTGTTATGCACCGTCACGTCGCGCTTACATTTATGTGCTAAGAAGAATATTCGCGGGTCAACGAGATAACTCGATATTTTGCATTAACAGCTTATTGAATGGACGATAATTTTGTTATTTGAGACGAAAGCGACAGTGATAGTTTTTCTTAATTTGTAGGCCATAATCAGAGGGGCGATTCTCGTAATTTTAAGAACTTTCACAGTCTGATCACAGTCTCAAACTGTCAAAAATACCTCTAATTTCCCTACATATTTGACAAGTTTTTAACATTGATTAAATAAATTAATTTAAAAAAATATTACAATTTGCGACAGTCAATTTGTTGATGAGGATGCGACTAGATTATTGTAGCGGTATCTATAACGCCACATGCGAACAACGCGTCATACTGACGTCACGCAAATCCTGCATCTCGCAAGCAGAGTTTACCGCGCAATTAGCATACATACAAACTTCCCAACATCAATCGTTGGGCAATTGCCCGCCAGACACAACACCCGTCTGGTCGGAGGATCCTCCCTTTTCTATGGAGGTTGAGTGAACTTTACACCCTGTTCCTCGTACTTCCAAAATTATGAACGTTTTTAATTAAGGGAATTGGCCTTCTGGTCGTATGTTATATCATATCATAATTATATATGTGTATATATGATTCGCGACAGTAACTAATGAGCAGCGGTGACCCAGTGGTTACGACTGTGACTTACGGTTCGAACCCACACAGCTGCTTTACTTTGTGTAAATAATTTCATCACCACTGAACTCAAAACGGTGAAGGAAACTGGCATGTTCTAGAACTAAAATTAAGAACACATGTGAAATCAACTAATCCGCACTGGGATGGCGTGGTACAGATTACATCCCTCTCACAGAGAGGAGGCTTGTGTCCCAGCAGTGGGCACATTACAGGCTGGTTATGCGCATGCTAGACGCGAGGCGCTTCCGTGCTCTGTGACTGGGGCCAAGTAATTTAGTAAGTAACATCGATTTGAAAGAAAAAGAAGGCACAATTTAAGGAAGAAATTGAACAGTAAGCACATTTTGTGGAGGTACTTCCTTAGAGAGAAAACGATGAAGAAGGAAATACGGAAAGCAGATTCCCTCGAGACAGAATGAACGCTAGGTGACCTTAATGATGGTCCTCAGCTAGGTTTTCATTAAAGCAAGTCGATAATATGCTATCGCTGTTCATGTAAAAGAAAAAAAAGAAAGAAAGAAAGAATAAATGTTTTAAAAGAAAATGACAATGAAACAACGCAATTAAAAATTATCCTTCAATTGTATACGCATTAGTGGAATCTTGCCTTTATTAAAAATACATTTACCAAAAACTTTATAACCTCTTCCGACCTCAGTTTTAAACAAAATCTAAAATTATTTCGTACAATATTTTGTACACAAACAATAACAATGCGATAGTTATTTTACAAACTGAGAACTTGTAGACAAGCGTTGAAATTGAATGTCAGAACTTTATTACTATGGCTACGTTGAAAGCACGTTATTTATCGTAATCTTGGATCTCTGTCGACTTGTCAGGTGAAATAACGAAAACTATATTAAAAATCATGTTGCTATCTCAAACCGTATTCGCTATGAAAATGTAATGCGGCCACATACTGTATTTCCCTGAAGGGTTAGGCAGATGTGTATCTACAGTGGCCTACAAAAGTTAGTTGACATTTTTCCACTTCAGCTGTGACACAACACATTATGATTTAAAATTCTAGTGATCCAAATGTATGAACTGCTATAACGTTTTTATTGACTAATTCAACCTTTGACTTTTCATAATTTAATAATCAAGTAATCCTTAAGGAGTATCTGATTGTTTTTTTTTAAATTTTATATCATAATGTGGCATCACAGCTGCAGTGAAAAAAAAACATGGCAAGTAACTTTTAGAGGCCTCTGTATATCTAGTACACCCATATTTCGCCAATTATGTTCAAGTCCCACGCAATAAGGGGCGAACCCAATGTGATAATATTGATATCATCTATTTAAATAGTATAAAACAAAATCGCTATTCGTGTTTGCCTGTTTGACCACTTTAATCTTCCTGGGCAACGGATTTTGATGCGGTTTTCGTCATCATGTAGAGCATTTATTCCGGAATGTTTATGTATAATGTGTATAAAAGGTACATTAGTTTTAACTTTATACCCGTGCAAAGCAGGGACGCAGGGGCGGTTCGCAAGTTATACACTATACAGTTGTACAATTAAATAGAACTGATTCTAGTCGCCCCTTCCAAAGTGTAGTTCTACGCCGATTACTACTTCACTCCGTACAAACGAACTCCACGCTGCTCTCTATAAAGATATAATTGTAACGTGTCCGCGTTTTTTAAATCCTACTTCCTACTAATATTAAAAACATGAAAGTTTGTATGGATGGATGGATAGATATTTGTTACTCTTTCACGCAAAAAGTACTGAATGGATTTAGATGGAATTTGGCACACAGATGGTTTATAACTATGATTAATTTAAAGGATACTTTTTATCCCGATATTCCCACGGGATCGAAACTTATGAGGGTGAAACCGCGGGGCGCAGCTAGCGTATTTATAATAATGCATCCACTTAATTCTAAAATGCACGAGGTTTAGAAAGAAATTCCTCTAAATAAAAACTTTCAAAGTATTATTTTAACCCACTTTAGTTTAGAGAAGCAAAACTTTATGAAATTATTTTAGTTTCCACTCACTATTGTTCTTTTAACTTTTAATGAAAAGTGTTTCCAACATTAATTTAGAGTCGTTCCGTTGTTTCTTGAAATTCAGATAAGTTTATTTTAGGTCTGACTGCATTGTTTTAGTGGTCTCAAGCGCTATAGAAAAAAAAAAGCAAGAAAGAAAAAATATTTATTCGGCACAAACAAGACGCACAAGAAAAAATAGACAAAATACACACACTAATACAAATTTGCTAAAGGCCTCGTATTCAACACCTTAAAGTTTACCAATGTTGTCTTTGCTTGATTGCTTGCTATCTGATAGCAGAGCATGGAGTCCTTTGTTCGATTCCTAGGTCAGACCAAACGCTATTGGGTTTTTCTATTGGGAATTCTCAGTAAGATGCAGCTCAGAGTCTGAGCCTGTGCCCGGTTGCTGGTAATAAGCTCGCCCCCTATTACCTATATGGGACTTAAACATAACTGGCGAAACGTGGGTGTACTACAGGAACACTTCTGCCTAAGCCTTCCGGGGATACAGCTAGGCGTCATGTTATGTGATGTATGTTTATTTTAGGTTTACATAGATACATATAATACTCTTTATTATGTACTAGCTGCGCCCCGCGGTTTCACCCGCATAGGTTTCGATTCCGTGTGAATATCGGGATAAAAAGTATTCTATATGTTAATCCTGGTTATAAACTATCTGTGTGCCAAATTTCATCCAAATCCCTTCAGTAGTTTTTGCGTGAAAGAGTAACAAACATCCATCCATCCATACAAACTTTCACATTTATAATATTAGTAGGATATAGTAGGATGTCATCATCTGCCTAGCCTTTTCCCAACGAGGTTGGGGTCGGCTTCCAGTCTAACTGGATGCAGCTGAGTACCAGTATTTTACATCGAGCAACTGCCTATCTGACTTCTACAACCCAGTCACTGGTTAATACGAAACCCCTTGGTAAGACTGGTTGTCAGAATTTCGGGCTCTTTATTCGTTATATACACCATATAAATTACAGATATATTCGTAAAAGCACATTTAAAAGTCAAGTGGTTTACACATTTAAAAGTCATCTATCTATAAGGCCCCTCGCCCACGGCGACTTTTTGTAGCGATGCACTCGCGCGTTTATGAAACGCCCGACAGCATCGCTACTAACGCGCGTTAGTCGTAATTGCATCGCGCTACAGGAGCAATGTCAACGCGTTATAGCATCGCGACTGTATCGATGCAAACGCGCAACCGTGTCGGACGACATCGGGGAGAGGACGGAGGGAGGGTGGGGCGTGAGTGGAGTACCGAGCATCAGTGCAACTCGCATCATGACAGAAGCGCGACAGTATCGCGTTTGCATCACGACTGAGAATCGTGGTGTGGGCGAGGGTAACCAGCTAGCGACCGCATCGCGGCTGTATCGATGTGAACGCGCGACAGCATCGCTACAAAAAGTCGCCGTGGGAGAGGGGCCTAAATCCCAATTTCCACTGTCTTCTTAAATATAAAAGTTAACACAACTATTTCTTTAGTTTAACTAAAGTTTTCACAAAGAAAAGGTTTTCAAATAAATACTTCACATTATCATCGTTTTAAAATGCCCAGAATTTTAAAGAAAAGTGTTCTTAGTAATAGATATACAAATAGTTTTCGTTTCCTCTAGTTCCTTGCATAACATGACTTGTAGTGTGTCCTAAACAAAAAGTTACAGCGACTGTGACCAAGGTCTATAAACGTAAATGAACTGTAGGTCAAACCTCGAAAACGTTCAAATTCGTCGTAATCTCATCTCAGCGACAATCAATGTCACAAACCTGTCAAAAATGTAGGGAAATTAGACGTATTTCCCCAGAGGGGTATTGTATTGTGTTTGCTAAAATCGAACAACCGTGGTTTAAAGTTGTACCCTGCTTGTCAACAAAAATAGGCAGGTATGCTCCTTCTTCGAAGGAGTCGATAAGATTTTGGTAATATAGCTAGGCTAGCTACTCCTTCTCAGCTAGAGCAGGCCTGTGTCCCAGCAGTGGGAACGTTATAGACTGATTATGCTATGCTAATAAGCTAGGTAACTTTATGAAACTTATACTTAATGAATAATTTATAAATCGACCGACGTTAAAAGCCATCACTACATAAGTGCCATTTCAACCGTGTGGAAAATGTTCCTAAGATCCACAACCTATTTTGGAATCCCAAAGTTTATTTACAAGAGTAATTTCAAGTTAGTTTTAGTGAAATAAAACTGTATTTTAAATGCACTCTGCTTTTTGAGTTGCTTTAGCGTGAAATGATTAGCTAATGTAAAGTGGATTAGGAATGCTTTTAACAAGAGGTAAGCAAATATACACCTTCATATCTTTGGGTATAAGTACGCTATTAGCATTTTAAATCTCTTTTTGATCACGATGTTCGTATTTTCACTTGTGTTTGCCATTGTTCTTGCCTTCCTTATACAAAGGAATATGTTGGGTTTGTAGCACAATCATGGCATCCTGATGTTTCTGCATAACACCTATGTGGCATCTACACCGTCTGGTCGGACGATCCATCCTTTCCCATGAAGGATGAGTGAACCCTGTTTCTCATACCGCTATACATAAACAAAAAGCCGTAAGTTTATGTTATTCCGTATTTTACAAAGAAAGAAAGAAATAAAATCCATATTCAGTTTTCGAGGTTAAAAAAAAGAATAGCCAGATAAATAACTATCTGCACTCTCATCTCTTGCACCACCCCACAGCACCGTACCTTCAAACAATAGCGTGACAACGAACTCGGCCGCTTTACGTTGAATAACAATACGCCAGTATGACAGTACATCAGTAAGCCAGCCAGCACGCCCTTCAAAGTAAACTTTTACAATACGTGGCGCCAGAAGAGAATATATTGCCGAAACGACACGATCAGCCCTGAATACCTCCGAGTCAAGAATGTTTGAAAAAAGAAGCCTCTAAAATAGTCGCGTGACAAACGAGTTTTAATGCAATTTAAAAGTCTGGTTAGGTTATAAATCTAAAAGAAGGTCAGAGCTAGGAAAGAATTTGGACGTTTGGTACATAAATAAACAGCCTAGATACTTGCCAACTGCTGTTTGTTATTCGGGGATGCAATTCAGTGGAGTTTCGACCAAAACTACAACCGATGCAATCATTGTTAAAAAAAGATGGAGATACGTTACTGATACAAACATGTGACTGTCAGAATTCAGCAGCCATCTATAAGCCGACCGGTTAACTGAGACGTTGCATGAGGTAGCTGTGCGGTGCGGGAGGGGTGATAGTCGTCACACGTTAACGAATCACTGAGCTCTCCCATCACGTCACCACAGCCCTCCCACACCGCGCTGCTACCTCAGGCAACGTCACAGTTAAGCGGTTACCCTATAATCAGTTATTCTCCATCTCTTCTCTCAACTTACAAGCCTTGTACTCATAACCTGCCTGGTGTACTTCATAGAAAATCAAACACTGTTTAAAAACTTCTGCAACAGCCCGTTCCGCCTATTGTGTACCCCACGCTTCGCACTTCGCTTTGCATTAACAATGTCCTCACCATTATCGCTACAAACTTTTCCTACCCTCCCGAGCGAACATGAAGATATAACCGAACGTCGTCACCACAAATTCTCATTATCAACATGTCTGACTAACACGGAACTTCACACAAAACGGACCCGCTGTAATTGAGGTTCGGACCTAACCCTTTCAGAGGCAGATATCCAAAGTTATACCCTGAGAAATGTGTCAGCGGCAATCGAAACGTCTAGATTATAATGATGGGAACTATTGTTGGGCCAACTGTTTGTAATTGGGACGAGCTGGTGTGGATAGCTGGGCGGAAATTGTGTAAACTATTATAGGGGATAATTATTTTATCCCCTATACAAATAGTTTACAAAATTTTCGTTAAGTTTAAGTTTCGTTAGGCTTTTAGAGGCGCCAATTCCATGAATCATAACGTAATAATTATTCAATCGATGCTAACAGGAACCCATTGGACAATTCATATTGTAATAGTATAATCGGCATTATCTGCACTGAATTTCGGCCACTCAATGACCATAAGACAAGTACAGTGATGGTTATTTCATCAGTTCCGTTTCTTGTTAAAACAGACACAAGAATAGCCCTCAATATTTGGATTTCGACGTAATGTTGCCACCTCTCTATTTCCTCTATAACAAACACTACAGGGAAAGCTCTAAAAAAAAGATATAGAAACAACAACCTCCCAAAAAAAAATACATATATGCCACAGACTTCCCCGAAAATATTTTCAAAAAGCCTTCTCACAGACGTATGGGAAAATTCGCATTGTACCATGAATTGTACCTACAGTTTTATTCTAACGCAGACCCAAAAATGTTGGATAGGATAAAAGCACATTCAGTCGCACAATTCGGAAGGCCTCAAAAACTAAAAAAAGAAAAAATATGGTCATATTCTGCAATCCTAAAAATCTACGGTGGCTCTCGTTCGAAGTGAGTAATACTTTTTTGTTAGGTATTCGCGATATAAAACATTCTGTATTGAGATCTAAGAGTAGCTCACCTAGCTTTTATAATTTCACTTTTCCTAACAATTACGCGAAATCTTCACTTTTAAAGAATGTTTGAATCAACAGATAGGTAAATACGAAAATTAATGAATCTGTTGGCAAAGTCGGTATACTATAATTTTTTTTAAGCATGCCGCTTTGCACCAAAGACTCCGTACACTTAAACTCAAAACCTATGAACATGTAAAATACAACATCTTCCTGTTTACTCAAATCGCCAAAATCATTCGACTTTAAAGTTTATTAGGAGGATCACATTTCTATCGGTGTCCCATAGAAGGCCCTTAAATAGCTGATCAGCTGTTTCAGGGACCTTTTAAATCATATCATAAGTACCTACTGCCATGACGATTCTTGCTGTCAATTTGTTTAACAATTTCTATTACATTACTAACATTATTGCAACATAAGTATATAGAAAGTTTGGGCACGCCACAATTGCGGCGATAAGTCCCCTCTTTGAGGAGTGACTAGAGAGGCGCCACGGCGCCCTCACCTTCCGCCTGACGCAGGTCCTCACCGGACACGGTTGTTTCGGTATGTTCCTGTTCAGGATAAAGCGGGAGGAAACGCCAGGGTGTCACCACAGGGCACGCCACGATAGCGGCGATAAGACCCCTCTTTGAGGAGTGGCTAGAGAGGCGTCACGGCGCTCTCACCTACCGCCTGACGCAGGTCCTCTCCGGACACGGATGTTTTGGGAGGTTCCTGCACATCATCAGGCGGGAGGAGACGCCCGGGTGTCACCACTGCGAGGATCGCCCAGAGGACACGGTGGAGCATACGGTGGAGGTCTGCCCCGCTTGGGCGGAGCAGAAGGGAGTGTCAGACTTTTACTGACTAAAACCAACCCGTGTTCCTTCAGTTGCCTGTGCCAGGGGCCACGGTATCTCTTTCAAACAACCCGCAGCCCCAGCGGCATCGGCCCTAGCGGACCCCGTCAGTTCGTGCTGACAGCTCTTTGAGGCGCGCGTGGAACACAACGCGCCGTCGACCCGGGCCTGGTCCTTACCGGGCGGCGAGCTGCCCATAGCTCGCCGCCCGCAAGCTTGCGTCTACGGTGGCCGGGAGTCGGCTGTTGACTCCCGTCCAGGGCGTCTCCTGCATTGGCTAGGCGCGCGAGGGTGCAGCGATTGCCTCTCCCTCAGGCAGGGCAGGGAAATCATCAAATGACTCCTCATTTGATGATTTCCCACCCAAAAAAAAAAAAAAGTATATAGAAAGTTGTCTAAAAATAGTGTCCATTAGACTATCGTCTAAAGTCGTATCATAAAAAAACTTTTTGCTGGAACAACAATCAGTAGCCAGGGCTTGAAATAGTGGTATTTTTGGGTACCGGTATCATTGGCCTTGGTGTGATTTTTGTACCAGAGTAGTATCTGTACTATTGGTATTTCTAATCAGTATTGTACTGGTGCCAAATCCCGTACCAAACAAATATTTCCGTAAGTTAAGAGTGAGAAAACAGAAATAGTAAGTAAAAAGGACAATATTAGGCGTTAGAAAAATGACTTCAAGGTTGCCAAACATACGAGGTTCCTCGTACAAATATGAGATTTGTGGTACACGCCGGATATCAGAATTTGGTACCGGTAATTATTAGTTGGAGTACCGGTACCCGTCTAGAACCGGTGCCCGGTACCGAAATGGCAAGAACCGCTAAGTACCGCTACAGAACCTGTAGTTTGGTACCGGTTCTAAGCCCTGTCAGTAGCATGTCTAAAAAGGTAGCCCGCAGTAGGACAGCTCCTGTTTTTAACCCCCTTTCCCAGTCGCTCATGTATATGACATCAGTTTCATATCACTTGACATATAACTAAGGTAGGTAGGTTAGGTATACCTAACTCAATGACGTACGAGTACATAACACGTACAGTTAAACATTTTTAGAACCTGTAAAGGATAAACTGCTGTTGTGTGACCCATTTTCGTCGCTTGAAAGTTTCAAAGCGCCTGCAACCGCAAAAGTAGTGCTACTTCAGAGCACTTGAGTCAAATGTACCTCTATAACGTGAAATGTTAATAATTATGTAGGAAATCTCCAGGAATACAGTATTGTATCTGAAGCTCTACTGAAATTCCTTGAATAATAATGTTGCCCATAGTTAGTCTGATATTACAAAATTCCTAATATTCAATTCAATTCAATATACAGGGTCAAATAATATTAGCTGGCGAAACTCTGCAGACGTGATAGATATCGATATCTCAACATGAATCATCCCCCTTGCCTTTTACCAACTATATTGGGGTCGGCTTCCAGTGTAACCGGATGCCGCTGAATACCAGTATTTTACATGGAGCGACTGCCTATCTGACCTCCACAACTCAGTTACTAGGTAATACGATACTCCTTGGTAAGACTGGTTGTCAGACTTTCGGGCTTCTGACGACCCGTAACGACTCTCAAAGAACCATGAATGACAGCTGGGACCAACGGCGTAACGTGCTTTCTGAGGCACAGAAGGGTCTTGGTATATAAAGATGACGTGGAGAGTCCCATCCACGGACAAACCGCGGCAAGCGTAGCTTAACCTGATTGATCGACCAGTGCAGCTGTTATTACTAAGCCATAAGCCGACAGCGATATTTAAAAATGAATATTTGCACAAAATATCTGCTAAAGGTTTACAACCTTGCAAGATTAACTAGGAAAAAAAATCTTTCTAAACAGGGTGAAATTAGCTAATGAAACTCCGCAGATTTAATGAGTATCCATATATAAACATACATACATAATCAGCCAATAACGTTCCCACTGCTGGGACACAGGCCTCCTTTCAGTAAGAGGGAATCATATCCATATATAAACAAGATATTTTTTTTTTTGTGGGGCGTCGACCACAGTGTCATTTGAAATATCAGTTTAAAAAATCTTTGTTTTTGTAAACTTCACACACGGGATTGGTATCTTTAACTAAACACGATAAAACAAAAGAAAACGGATTTCTCAACTCATACTTCAAGTACCTAACAATATTAGAAGGGGCCGATTGACCTCCAAAAAAAAAAAAAAACATCTTTTATATTTTGCTAATTTAATTTGTATACATAGGTCTGTATTTCAACAGCATCAGAAAATGTATATCGATTTAGTTCAGTTTGATGCATTTCGGTAGATAGCATACTAACAACGTTACATAGGCTAATTGGTTTAAGACGCTCTGTCAGCCTTTAGATAACAATGTTGGTATAGCAATAGCATTCTATTGTTTATCAGATCGATTATGTATTCCAGATAACCTGTCTATCTATAGTTGCTTGTTATTTACGTGTATATACGGTTTGATTCTCGTTTGTTACCCTTTCCTTATGTTAGATCTCTCTCTGTAGTCGGTTCCTAATGTCTCAGGATCGTGGTCAGCTTCGGAGTTGCATCTGGAGCGGATGATCCGCCTCCACAGGTTTCTGTCCAGCGCACCCCTTACTACCGTGTAGAATTTAGGGGACGATAATTCCTTCACCTGATCGGTCCATCGTGTTGGTGAACGACCGCGGGATCGCTCGCCTTCGGTGTTCCCAACCACAATCAGTTTTTCTAAACTTTCATCGCCTCTGCGTACTATGTGGCCAAAATAGGAGAGAACGCGTTGTTGACATATGGTCGACAAGCGGGTTTTTATTTGATGCTGGGTTCAGATCGATGCATTGGTGCGTTTGGCAGTGTAGTGTTAGGTACTCGCAGCGATTTAAGTCGCCGGCGATTTGAAAATGTCATGTCCATACACAGATTTTGACCAAAAAAAAATGGTCACTGACCGTTTCAAAATATCTTTGGACGTGAGTTTTTGTCACATAACGGTATACCTAGCATTAGGAAAGGATACAAAAACAATGTTCTAACCAAACGGTGTACATACAACGTTACATTTTCTCCTTCGATTTATTTTCACGATTTCAGGTTGGTCTCATAGTAAAAGTTGTTCATAATGATGAGTACAATGACCCCTTTTAAGGATTAAAACGACCAAAATGTATAACGTATTAAGTAGTGTTTAGTGCAAAAAGTCCTGGAAAAAAATGGCCTAACACGTTGGTAGCGCGCTGATTATTACTTTAATTGCATACACAGGTCATACAAGTCTACTGATATGCCACACATTCTATAACAACCACCTATTCGGGTATCTAATAACGTTATCTATAATTGAAAGCTATCTCTACCTCGAGTGTCAATTGACAGATAGGTACAAATTCCGATCATTAGTTCAGTTTAATTAAAGAGCACTATAATTTGACATGTAATTGGCAGACATTGCCTTGCTTTTGCATTCCTGACTAAATAAACCTGAATTAGTAATAGAATGGAAGAGCAGAATTTAATTATACATAAATATTGTATTTATGTAGAATGGAATCAATCAAACTGCCTGGCCTTTTGCCGATTATATTAGGATCGGCTTCCAGTCTAACCGGATGCAGATGAATATATTTTTATATATATTTTACATGGAGCGACTGCCTATCTGACCACCACAACGCAGTTACTGGGAACACAATTTGACGACACGACGGGATCTATATTATGTACAACAGAATAGGTATAGAATTCAATTGTGCTGCAAAATATGGAAGCGTTTGTATGAAACTATGACTCGATTCTTACCACAAAGAATACTCGAGTGATCCTCGAGAGAACGGTTCACTCGAGTAAAGGTCCATTTTTGTTTTATTCCGCGTTCACATGTCTCCGACAAAATAACATAGGAATGAACGTTCATCTGCTGCTTCCATTTCATTTGTTGTTCATTTGGTAGGCTAGTGAAAGATGCCGAGTGCCAAATTAAAAAAGAAAATACGTTTATTTGCGGCAAACATAACGCATAAAAAGAACACAAAAAAAAATAAGTTAGGGGAAAAGATGCGTCACATCCACGCAAAACGGCCATCGCTCAGCATAATGCTAAGACCCTATACGAGACAGAGCCCCAGCGTGGTTTTCAGCAACATGATCATGCATCATGCTGAGATAGGAGCCTTTTCGCCTCGTATATAATAGGATTTTCTATTTCATTTTTCTTTTTGTCACGTTTTTTAAGGAAATTTGTTTTTTTTTATTTTTGTGTGTGTTTAGTTTAGTTTATGATCTTCCTGTACGAGTCGCAATAAATACTTTTTCTTTCTTTCTTTCTTTCAACCTCCGGCAAAAATCCAACATCATTGCAGAGGTTCACTTATGAATTAATTGTTCACCTTTAATTCAAACTTTGCCTCGATTCTTACAACAAAGAAAACTAAATTGTCTCAAGAAAATAAACACAGTCCCAAGAAATTATTAGAGTTTTCCCACAAATGTACTGTCTGTTAGGCCGACGAGGCTCATTTTGGGCACTAAAACCTAGATAACGACCATTTATAGAGTTATTTACGGTTATCTGAGTCTTGGAGATATGGAAGCTTCTTATTCTTACAAATTGTGTTACTATTTATAACTGTCATGGCCATGGTTGGATCCGTAAGGTCCTTTGTACATACACGTTTTTCTTGCCGGGAAAAACTACTGTTTATTCGCCGTGTGTAAGAACGGTCGTTAGTTTTGTATGGATCACTATGGAAGCTTGTTCACAGACACGTTTTTTTCTACGGCGCGGTTTATACGCCGTACGGTAAAGAAATTGTGCAGTGTGCAAAGGGTTTAAGGATTGAAGTAATTATTTATGCATACCTAGAGATAGTTTGTAATTTCTAGATCTTTGAAAGTCGTTACGGGTCGAAGCCCAACAACCAGTCTTACCAAGCGGAATTGTGTTACCCAGTTATTGGGTTGTGGAGGTCAGATAGGCAGTAGTTCCGTGTCAAATAGCTGCATTCGCTTAGACTGAAAGCCAACCTAACATGATTGGGAAAAGGCTAGGCAAAATTAAACCTAGACATAGTTTAAGGCCGGGAAAAATCTACCGCACCGGAGCGAAATTGGGGGCAAAAGCCGGGCTGATTTTTATTTTATTTTTTTACTTAAAAAACGTTGCCCCTAGGAATTTCTCCTGTATCGTGGGTGCGTTTACAAACATTTAAACTCACATACACAAACCGCCAGACCCGGAACAACTACTTGTAGGCCATACAAATATTTGTTCCGTGCGGGAATTGAACCCGCGACACGCAGCGCAGCAGTCAATCGCTTAACCACTGCGCCAACCGTGCCGTTTAATCTATAATATCACCACTTCCGAATCAAAATAATTTAAATTGCCACCCACAACATCCCACCCACTAATTACACACACACACACAGTTCTGTATCAAAGTTTTCTTTCTTGCAACAACTTCGTACCAATTTACACCCGAAGCGTTGAACCGTGCACACCAGATAATGCCGCTCTTACTTACCACGTACAGAACCGCAATTAACATCAACACAATTTGTATTCGTTGAAATTATTCTCTCAATGTGAACACACAGATTTTCATCTTCATTATTGTTGATGGGATGGGGCAAGAGTGGTGAGTAAAGATTCCTTGGTGGGTAAAAATACGAGTATTTTAGGATGCGAATACGTCATGTTTTAGAACGCGCTGAATAATTTGTTTGATTTTGTACTTTTTACGTTATATGAAATATTTTTAACCCCCGACGCAAAAACGACGGGGTGTTATAAGTTTGACGTGTCTGTGTGTGTGTGTGTGAAAGGGGGTGTGTGTGTGTATGTGTATGTCTGTCTGTGGCATCGTAGCTCCTGAACAGATGAACCGATTTTAACTTTGTTTTTTTTTTTATGACGTCAGTCGAAGGATTGCAACATAGCGGTGTAGCAAGTTAGGCTAAATTGAGGGCGCAAACTAAACAACTGTTCACATCGCTATCTGTATGGCAATGTCAAAAAAGGCTAGAGAATTCCCTATACCGCCCTATAACGCCACCTGCTACGATCCATAAATACTCCTTTTACTTCGTTTACGATGGTACATCTGAGGTGTTATTCTCGTAATTTAAAGAACGTTCACAGTCTGAAGGCCAATTCTCGTAATTTAAAACGTTCAAAATCTAGTCACAGTCTCATCTCGGCGACAAACAAATGTCAAAGACTTGTCAAAATGTAGGGAAATTAGAAGTATTCTTTGACAGATTGAGACTGAGATCAGACTGTGAACGTTCTTAAAATTTCGAGAATTGCCCCTCTGATCTCAGAGTCAATCTGTCAAAGTATTTTCTCTAATTTCCATACATTTTGACAAGTTTTTGACATCTGTTTGTCACCGAGATGAGACTGCGACTAGATTTTGAATTGGCCTTCAGATCATACATGCACACCGGTTGCGATTACTATGCACCTGACCAAGGCGTCGTCTTCGCCCATGTCTAGCATAACTTTTTTTTTTTTTGGATGGGAAGTCATGAAATGACCTCTCCCGCTCTGGGCTGAGCGGAAGGGCGTGTCAGACTTTTACTGACTAAAACCCACCCGTGTTCCTTCAGATGCCTGTGCCAGAGGCCACGGTATCTCTTTCGAACAACCCGCGGCCCTGGATGTCCAGCATACCTTCCTAACAACTCATCATAATCAGCCTATAATGATCCCACTGGTGGGATACAGGGCTCCTCTCCGTGAAAAGGATTAGTCCATAAACTACAACGCGAGCCCAGTGTGGGTTGGCGGATGCCACATGTCTTCGAATTTTTGGTTCTAGGACAAGCCAGTGTCCTCACGATGTTTTCCTTCATCGTTTTGAGAGCAATGGTGTTGAAAATTTACACAAAGTAAAGTGCGGCCTTTACCCCTGAGCCACCACTGCTCAATCCTCCCTACTAGAGATCCCAAAAAGTACTATCAAGTCGTGTTTACAACAGTCAATAGTCCACTCTAACTGTTCCACCGATCAAAAATCTGGCCACGACATCCGACTCCAGCCTACAGCCTATATCTCCCAAAATAGTCGGAAAAAATATCCAAAAATGTTCCATTGCCTAGATATTCGCATACCGAGGCATTATCATCGATATGAACCCAGTGGGGAGGCAATCTCTCGGATGGATGCCGCCGCGCATTGCACCTGACATCTGGATTACAGAATTTACGGAACAAATATTACATGGAAAACATTTTTTCTAACCCTTTTTGTACGATCGATTTGCATTGTGATTGGAGATTCGGAAATGGTTTTAATTAACTAGGCTAGATTCTGTGATGGCATGAAATACGGGTTTGAATAAACCTAGTTAAGGCGGGTTGCTACCTAACACTAATTCCGACCCATCATTACTAGCACCTGTAATAAAAATATTTTAGTTTTAGTTTATTTTTAAGCTATAACTGTATGGGAAATTTACTATTGTTGGCTAAATGTATACTTTAGTAAACTTTTTTTATTAAATAAATCATTATTACCGATAATTATGGGTGAGAGAGTATTCATTTTCAGTAGTGACACAGATCTGAGGTACAATCCCCGTATTTTAAGAACGGGTGCCTTTTAATTCCAGTCTCAATCTGTCAAAAAATCTCTGATATATTTACTTTTCAGCGAGTTTTTTACATTGATTGTCGCTGAGATGAGATTTCGACTTGAATTTGAACGTTTTTTTAAGTGCGAGAATTTGGCCTTAGGAATTCAACAAGGAATTTCAACGGAAGTTCGTATTCCTATACTTTACATAATCAGAGTTTTGATGCGTTTCCTAATAAGTAGGTACCCTGCCGCCTGCACTTATTACATAGTAAGTACAGCATTTTTATCTCACGAAGCGACGCGCGCCTTTCTTGTGGTAATCAAGTGTACAAACACGCTGTGAAGGTGTGCGTGAAGAAGAATAGCGTCAGCACGTAACAGATACGCGCACGAACACACACACACACATCGACATCGACATCGACATCGGACTTCGCCCGTGTCTTAGACGGTACCAGGAGCTCCTGCGCCTACACACACATTTACAGCGTGTTTGTACACTTGAAAACCACAAGTAAAGCGTGCGCTGGTTCATGAGATAACATACTACATTGTGTCTGTCATACTACAGTGGATCTATCTGTCATGGTACATGACAGATAGATCCACTTCTGTACCTGCTGTGTACAGATTACTCCAAATATAAATCAAGAACCCGAAGATTAAGTTAGAATAAAATACATATATTGTATTTTATTCTAACTTAATCTTCGGGTTTTGAATATAAACAAAATAGGATTACTTACTGTAATGCCATCTCTATTCTTATTTACTTTGTTATAATAAATCTGATTCTAGTGCTCCCGCGTTGTGTATTGTAACGCCAAGGTTCGTTACGTTAAAATAAAATGTCTGTCTGTATTTTCTTTCACAAATTCTTGAAACGGATTATAATAATTGAATGATAGGACTTCAGTACAAAAATCTGCCAGGAATCAAATTCGATTTTTACAAAATGGAGGTTAACTCCGGTGTTCAGGATAAAGCGGGAGAAAACGCCAGGGTGTCACCACTGTGTGGATCACCCGGAGGACACGGTGGAGCATACGGTGGAGGTCTGCCCGGCTTGGGCAGAGCACCACCGCGTCCTCGTGGCGGCAATTGGCGGCGATTGGCGGCGACGATCTCTCGCGTCCGGCCCTGGTCCAAGCCATGGTACAGAGCGAGAGTGCATGGGAGGCCGTCACCTCCTTCTGCAAAGCAGTAATGCTCGCGAAGGAGGAGGCAGAGCGCGTGAGGGAGAGGCAATCACTGCGCCCTGACGCCCCTAGTCGCCGCAGGAAACGCCCTGGACGGGAGTCAACAGCCGACTCCCGGCCACCGTAGGCGCGGGCTTGCGGGCGGCGAGCAACGGCTAGCTCGCCGCCCGGTAAGGACAAGGCCCGGGTCGACGGCGCGTTGTGTTCCACGCGCGCCTCAAAGAGATGTCAGCACGACTTGACGGGGTCCGCTAGGGCCGATGCCTGCCAGGGCCGTGGGTTGTTCGAAAGAGATACCGTGGCCCCTGGCACGGGCAACTGATGGAATACGGGTGGGTTTTAGTCAGTAAAAGTCTGACACGCCCTTCCGCTCAGCCCAGAGCGGGAGAGGTCATTTGATGATTTCCCACCCAAAAAAAAAGGTTTACTCCGGTCAACACTTTCCTTTATTTTACTCTAGCGCCCCGCGGTTTACCCGTATAAATCTCTATCTCATGGCCATATCGGGATAAATATGTCTCCATGTCCAAGTCATGGTCTTACCATGTGTCAAATTTCATTCAAATAAGTTTAGCAGTTTTAGCGTGAAAGCGCTACAAACAAACATACAAAATCAAACAATTGCACTTTATTGTTTTAGTTTTAATATTAGTTTCGAAGGTTTAAATTTTCTCCCTGAGGTCCCAATTCAGGACCCTGTATACTAGTTGTCCTAAGAAGTATGAACCTAAACTATATATCCGGTTAAAATTGAAATCTCCTCTACCATCAACATTGTTAAACCACCCAAGCAACGCTGATACAATCACAAATCCCATCGGTGCATTTCCGCAACCACGCAACTGCATTTTATTATTTCACGGCGGACGCTATTGAATTAGAACGCAACGAAGCGATTGGCGGCACTCGACAATTGTAAAGCGAACGAATCGAACACCACAATGTCCATTGTCGCACAGATAGACTCCAGGTTTATGTCGCGGTGAATAACCGTCGATGCATTGTGTAGTCAGAGATGGGAACGCGCGCGAGTCCTGCCATTGTTTCGTCAACGTCAACACTTCCCGCTGTAAATGAATGCAGAACTGGGACGTTTATTGTCGTTTAGATCGTCGACGGTTTTTACGAAATGCAAATGTTACAAAAAAATGCTGGAGCGTAACGGGTTTATAAGTGAGGTTTTACTCTTTAGGTTAATACGGAATTTAAGCAAATATGAAAGGTTGTGAAAAACAGTAGCAATTCGTGTTTGTAGTCGTAGCAAGCAATTTTGTTTTACAGTGTTCTCAGAAAATGCAAAATTGTGCATTGTGCAGTCGTATACCAAAATATTTCGAGTTAAGTAAGTTATTTGGAGTTGAAATTCGAGGAATTTTGTGTCAAAAGGTTAAACTCTGTAGTTTGCTACACCAACATTTTAATGGGAGTTTATTTCAATAGTGCGAGGAGCGTGATTTTCATGTATGCAGTTGAAAATGCTAACAAGTCCATTATTTTGATGTTATGTTTAAACTAACTAAGTGTAAGTACTTAATAAGTGTAAGTACTTACATTAGGATGCACTTTTTGCAAATTAAAATTGTCGCATAGTTGTTATTCTGAACAGATACAGGACTGCAAAAAGCGATAGCACTATACCCTGTTTACTGTTGCATTAAAATGTATTAAAACCCTATAGACTATAAATAAATAATATCCAATTCCCTGTGGCCTTTTCATCCGAGAAAACGTTACGAAAATATAGTTCAGCTGTGTCTACAAAATCCGTATCACATTTTTACGATGTTCAGTTACGTTAGCGTCCACCGTTGGCGTTGGCAAACATTTTGCGAATCCATCGTCGGTATAACAATTCCAGTTATCGAGTATAGAGCGAATAGTAAACGGAGATCACGAAACTGATTCTATAATCTTTGTTAGAATTTAAGATGTGTTTTTTTTTCTTTCGCCATTGTGTGTTATCATAAGAAAAAAAGGGGTTATTGTGGTTGTCTTTATTTAGTATAGTATTATATGTTTTATTTTTGGGGCTAAACAAATACTGATAGTATTTGGTTAAGTCGGACAACCAGTTTCACCAATGGGTATCGTATTACCCAGTAACTGGGTTGTGGAGGTCAGATAGGCAGTCGCTCCATGAGAAATACTCGTATTCAGCTGCATCCGGTTAGACTGGAAGCCGACCCCAATATAGTTGGGACAAAAAGCTAGGCAGATGACGATTTGGTTAAATCACATTGATTTCAGTCGCAGGATCGGTTATTCTTGCAATAATAATAGGTACAGTCAGCCTTAAAAACAGTCAGCCTTATGTATATGTCACCGTATTGTAAACATCGTTAGTTTATAATCTATTTCGCGATATTATAAACTGTCACAAAAATGTGAACCGCAACAAACCATTTACAATTTAATGCATTATTTTTCGACAGATTATAATCTGTCCATGGCAAACCGACAAATTGTGAACTGGTATCAAAGTTGCATGCGACGGATCGCACCTTGCGCGAATACTAAATAGACAAGTAAGTAGGTAGTTCTAACCTAACCTAGCCCTTTTGATCGCAGTAACTAAGTCAGGGCGGTTTACTTACTGCGACCAATTCGGCTACCGCCAAGACCGACAAATCAGGGACGGTTCACAATTCTACGGGTGATTAAATCGGACTAATTGGGAACCCTGTCGGCATGTCCAGGTTCGTTCACAAATTGACGGTTTGACATGGATAGATTATAAACTAACTGTGTTCACAATTATACGATGACATACTTATATGTACATCAACACGAATTCATTACCTTGTCTACAATCTTTGTTCAATAATACTTATTGTATCAATGAGTAACCTTTGTGGCTACACATTACACATTGAGTATTTAATTGTACACATTGATACAATATTATAGAACACATATTGTATACGATCAAGTGAATTCTTATACATCTTTTTGAGGCAAAATGTACACATGTAACATACCTACCTTTAAAAAGTATTAAATACACAATAGGGTAGTAAGTTGCCTGGGTAAAAAAATAATCATTATATTTAGTTCGTCAGTTAGATTATCGAAAAATAATGGACACGTATTTTTTCTTTTGTCAATCACACAAAAGGTCGCATCTTAAAAACCTTCTCAAGTCCCCTCCCCACTCCACCGACTTCTACTCCTACTCCTTCACAGTGCACGCGGTGCGATTGTGGAATTCACTACCGCCTGACATTAGGGACTGCCAAACTATTGCGGTTTTTAAAAGAAGAGTGAAAGAACACTATCTGTCCACTTCATCATAGTTGTGTATGTATTTATTATTTTGAGTAGGATTTAATTATTATCATTCTTGTAATATTTATTTTAGAAGTATTTATGTATGTTTATTTGTATGTATGTTAATATATTCTCGTAATTCTTGTTTAGTTTTTAAGTGAATTGTTTTTTTTTGATTCTATGTATTATTTTTTGTCTCCTTTGCTCTATCACACGCTGTCTACATCTCTGTATCTACTGTCCTATCTCAGGTATGCTGGAAGAGATTTCTTATGAAATAAGCATCACCTCTGTACCTATTTTTTCTGTTCTGTTTTTCATTGTCTGTTTATATATGTGTGTACATAAATGGTAAAATAAATAAATAAAAAATAAAATAAAAAATGACAAAGATAAAGCGCGTCAAAATTTGTGACTGGGGGGTCGTGACGTCACTTGCTTGCAAAAATGTCGCAAGATTCACGCGGAACTTTAACGGGCGATGTCTTCATAATTTTTTATATAATTGACAAAAGAAAAAATACGGGTTCAATATTTTTTAATAATCTAACTGACGGACTAATTAGATTTTTTTTGGAAAATAGCCTATTTTCTTTTCATGGTGGTATTTATACCTAGTTAACTTCGAAGCCAAAGTGTTTTCCGAGAGCATGATAACACAACAAGAAAGCGACAACATCCTTGTGCCACTAAGGCTGAAAAGCCGGAACAGTTTTTTACATAAAGTGTGTGGTCCCACCCACTGGGCAAAGATCACAAAAAAGACTGAAGCGAGATAGTGCTTCCTTACCCAAACCATTCGTTCCACCCGCTAAAGACCTGCCACCTGGACATGAGTTACCTTAGGTAACCTGGAATTCTTTAAACAGACTCCGGATCCAGGTTGGCCGAAGCAAGGAAAACCTGTTCAGGAGGAGTTTCATAAACGACTCCGCCTTGGAGTGTCAATGTGGTGCTGTTCCACAAACGATGAGATAGGACACTCAATATCATATCCTGCGTGTCCTGTCAGCTACACGTTACAAGAACTGATGGACGCTGGTGATGGCGCCAAATAAATAGCCGAATTCTGGGCCGAGACCATTTAGATTGCTATCGACACGCTAAGAAGGAGAAGAAGAAAGCGAATAAAGATAGCAACGATTGACAACCGTGTCTATACATAGATGTCATAAACTCATTAATATATTGTAACAGTGCGTAAAATTGTCTCTAACAACCACGTACTTGATGTGACGAAGTATTAAGTTCATTTCTCAAGTTACGGGCTTGTTAGCTATAAGTTACTGTTCAATTCATTGTTGTGTTCTTACTTGATTTCAATAAGATACTGGCTTCTGTAACATAACACTACACCTAGCGCAGGAGTCAGGGGCTCACTGCTTTATGTCAATAAAGAATTTATTAATTTTTATTAGTATTGTTGCGTAATTATTCGTTTATAAAGTATGGAAGGTTGATTGATGGAAAAATTGTGTTAAACTCATTTGTTAAGTCTGTTGCGTCCGCCAAAACGTTCCCACTGCTGGGACACAGGTCTCCTCTCTTCGAGAGGGAGTGGGCTATAATCTACCACGCGGGCTCAGTGCGGGTTGGTAGATGTCACATATCTTCGGATTTTTGGTTCTAGGACATGCCGGTTTCCTCACGATGTTTTCCTTCACTGGTTTGAGAGCAGTGGTGATGAAATAATTTACACAAAGTAAAGCGCCTGCCTGGATTCAATCCTACGACCTACAGTTCGTAAGCCGCGGTCGTTACCACTGGGCCACCATTGCTCTGCCAAAACGTTACTTAGCTTTAATATTAAGTAAATGTTTGCCTTGTTGTGCGAGCACAAGCTGAAGATAAATAAACAATAAAAATAATAATGTTTTAGCTTGATAAATCTCTGTTTAGATGAACTAGCCTTACAGGGTAGCCGGGGGCATCGACGCGCAAACGTTAACCATGAATTCAGCACATAATTATAAACCCTCTAGCGTAAAAAATTTTCGTCGGTTACTCAAAAAACATTTTGAACCTTTTTTTTCTTTTTTTTTTTTAAAAAACTTTGCCCCACACTAGGAATTACTCCTGTATCGTGGGTGCGTTTACAAACATTTAAATTCACATACACAAACAGCCAGACCCGGAACAACTACCTGTAGGCAATACAAATATTTGTTCCGTGCGGGAATCGAACCCGCGACACGCGGCGCAGCAGTCGATCGCTCAGCCACTGCGCCAACCGTGTCGTCTGAGTGCTAGAATCATGTGCTGAATAAATGGTTATAGCCTGCCACCCTGTATACAGGTACAGATTGGCGACACGTTACATGACAGGTAACACGTTGAAACAAATTCGCCTAGTTGTTGTGTTACTTACTTTCATGTTACATTGCATTAAGGACGGTCCATTTGTGTAACATTTCATGCTACGCTTCACCAATCTGTGTACCCAGCATAAAAGATTAATTCAACTTTAACGTTTAGCTTTAAATGTTTGCTGGTTGCAAACACATCTAGAACTAAAAGCACTGCCGGCCAGAACAACCACACCACCCCATATAAAATATTTACAAACGCCGGTACAAATTCACTTCCAAGTACATTAGACCGTCGTGGCTAAGCAACTGTAGATGTGGCACAAATCTGGTATTCATGGCTGTAGGTGCATAATAAATCGAATCTAGAATGGTAATAGTACACCTTCGTCTGTCGATCTCGATTCGTCTCGGGACGTTTGAGAGCCGCCTGAATGTGAAGAGCTGTCGCGAGTAATTCGGAAGTTTTTAGAACGAAGTTCTGAACGCGGCTTATGGTAGAAGTAAACTTGTAGAAATCGTCATGTAACGAAAAAGTGCTGTACGCCCTGCATGCGATTTTTGAGAAAATGCAAATCTGGTCTAAATGAAAATCCAAGATGGCGGCTGCGAAAACTTCAAAATTTTTCGTTATGGCTGTCGTTTTCATGGTTTTTGAGGGTGCTAAAGTCGATAGCGAGGTTAAAAAGATAACCCAAGATGACGACCACTTTATGAAAGCTACTAAAACTTATCTACTAGTTGACTCTGTATTAAAAACGTGTATTAAATTCACACTTATTCTCTCGTGCGAATAATACGTAAAGAACTTCGTTCCTGATGCACCCATCAGGAACGAAGTTCTTTCTTCTTTTTTTTTTCTTTTCGAAGTTGTTTAAAAAAACGTATGTCACCTCCCACATACGTTTTTTTCTTGTTTGATAGTTTTTTTTTAATATTAGGATTAAAATAATATTACAAATTGGTTTTCAAAGGAAGGTATTTCCATAATTGGCCGATATGCAATTGTTTTCCTTTAGCAAACCTCTTTACTCCGGGATGATGATGTAAAATCCGTTGGAAATTGAGCATAATTATATCACATTTACGAATGGTTCTAATGAGTACAGTGTGTTTGTAAGAATTTACAATTTAAAAATAATGATTTTTTTACTTCAATTACTTTGTGGAATTGTTGAAAAATTCACTGACGTACTTATTTTGCTAAAAGATTTTTTTTTCCTTGATTGTCAGGTAAAAATCGCCTTGAGGCGTAAGGCCGCCCATTGTATTAAAATTTCTTGTTTCTCTATTTGAAGAATAACATTATATTTAAGGCGCGGTAAGAAGCAAACTTTTAGGTAAACGGCAATAACTCATTGCGGCAATAGATATTAAGGTTCATAACACGCGTTTGATTATACTTGAATCGAATGACCACCAAATTAAAAGAAATTGTACAGTTTTAATTACATTAAAAATAAAGACATGGTTCAGTCAAATGACTTCTAAGTATTTCTTTAGTTGATTGAATTCCCTTTATTATCATTACTTAAAATTTGATAAGTATAATAAGTTTACGCTCAGAATTTTGAGAGTTAAGCGACGAAAAATATTTTTTTGAGCTCTGGTTTACGATTTTTTTATCATGATACTATTGTATTTTCTTAAATATTTTTGAATAAGTCTTTTATTTGAACATTTGATACTGCATTCATTTTTGTCTAGCTTGTAATATGTACCAATACGCCTAACTGTGCGACAAAAAACTGAGCGTTGTACGGTGTCCTATGTTTGGGCAGCGCCTTAGGAATGTGGCTGTTTTGTGTACACCAAAAAGGATTTGTTTTTTATGAGAGGATTTATTTTACCAAACCATGCCTTTTCCTTTTTCCACTTTTCCGACTGTTTAAGATCACCTTTGATTTGATCACCAAATAATAAAATAAATAAAGTATTAATATAAACTAGGTAACTTGTGAACCGGTCTAGCTCTACCTTAAATGTTAGATCAACCTAAGTTAGATCTAAGTTAATTCGGATATTAGATCGGATTTGATATATATTACGTTAGGAAATTATATTAGCTTCGTGAATCAGAGGGTATCGTTCCACTAAGATAGATACCTGTGTTTAGGATTAAAATGAATTTATGATACACTGAAATAAGTTTTAGTAGTGGTTAATCAATTTCAAAGCTACTTCACACTGTATGTGGTTTTTATTAATATCATATAATTGGGTTATATGGCTTATTTTGAACAATTGATATGTCAGCTGATTTCTCTTCTGTTATCATAAATAGGCATTATCAGACGTATGTAAAAAAAAAGAAAATGTAATATAATGCAACGTGGCGCTACAATGGTGACATTAATTTAACACACATATACGTTTTCACATTTTCGCTTCATTAAGAAATTATATTTCTATTAAAAGTTATTATTTACGGATTTATTTAAAATTTTAGAAAATAGCATCTTAGAGCACCCTGTACATAAAGAACTGTCGCGAAGCGGTCATTTGCTGGGGTCACGGAACACGGAATAAGCATACCGACATGTGATGAGATTATAGCATCGCATCAATGAAATTAAAACGAATAAGTAATACTATTAGGATGAAACAAATGCAAAGAGTAGGCGAATTGAAGAAAAAAAGAGATATCCTTTTGTCGGCGAGCGGCGCAGGCGACGCGCCCTCCCTTCCACCCGCACAGAGAATTCTTTTTTTTGCTTTTCTAGTGCTAGCCGAACCGGTGTCCTTGACACACTTCTTCATACTAATACATAATTACGTCGTCAAATATTTTTGTAAATGTTTCCGCGAAAAAGACGCTTACCTATTGTTTTATTTATTTATTTTTGTGTAATTAGGATAGTAATTAGATTATGGTACTGTGATAAAGACGTTTTGCTTTGTTTTCTAATCTAGTAGGTACGTTTACACCTCTTACGATACGGACACTTTTATTTGTGTTATTGGTGCTTGTGTAAACGTGTGATCGTGATGGCAAATACACATCCGAACTACACAACAGTTGAATATGCGGACAGCACACTCTGTAATAACAGCCAGGCAGTGGCTAAATGACACGTTTGGTGCACAATGGATAGGCAGATTTGGACCTCGTAGGTGGCCAGCAAGATCACCAGACCTCGCGCCACTCGATTTTTTTTTCTGGGAGTGCATCAAAGACGATGGAGAACGTGGATTCGGTGGAACAATTACGCCATCGAATAATAAATGCGTTTGAGAAATTGAGGCAAATGGCTATAAGTGACAATTTATTTTCAAATGTGCGGGAAAACATGAAACGCCGTTTAGCTCTTTGTATCCGCCAACACGGTGGTCTTATCGAACATAAGAAAATTTAAAATAAAGACTAATAAAAGCAGTGATTAGTGATGACAGTTATAACTAATAGTAACAAGAGAGGGTGATGTTATAAGTGTTTGACTAAGCACCTCCGCTGTAGGTACCACTTGCGCCGCTCGGTTTCTTTTATAACATGCCGTCAAAGAATCGGACCGATCACGAGGAGATACAAGACGCGTTGCGCGGTTGCCAGCGCGCAAAGCGACGTGTGGCCGATCCGAGATAACGTAAGCCAGCTAGCGCTAGGTAAGTAATTACATGAATGAATTTTTGCAAGGGTGATCCCAATTTTAGTTACTTTTTTATTATTTAGTTTGTTTGAAATTTTTTTTTTTCATTTACGAATTATTTTAACCTGTCAAAGTTTATATGATTAATGGGCACTAGCCCTACCCGTGTGTTAAATTAATGTCACCATTGCAGCGCCACGTTGTAAATTAGATTTTCTTTTTTATAAATGTTATACGATTGTCTTTAATTTTGAACTTCCACTTTTGTAGGTACAAAGGGGGAAGGTCTGGTGCGGTATCAAGATCACTACATGCGAGCTGAGTGTCATACTGACGGCACGCAAAATCCTGCATCTCGCAAGCCGAGTTTACCGCGCAACTACGATACAGGAGTAATTCCTAGTTCGAGGCAAAAATAAAAAAACTTGCATATATACAACGGCCCTACATGAATCATCGGGCAGTTGCCCGCCAGACACAACACCCGTCTAGTCGGAGGAACCTCCCTTTTCTATGGAGGATGAGTGAACTTTACACTCTGTTCCACAGACCTATAAAGGTCCAAATAAAAATAAAACTGACCTTATTAGAATTTAAGACCTACATACATATTATAATCATATTATGCTAAGTGAGAGGTAAAAAGTAACCTTTTAATAATGCCATTAGTAAGCAAAAAAAAATATTTTGAGGTCAAAGTTAGCGTAGATAATCAGGTTTTTCATTGCTACAAATTGGAATAACCATAAACCTAGGTCAGATTGGATCTAATTTGTTAAGTACAAGAAAATAAAGGAATGTTAACTATAAACGCCCTAGTTATTACACGTTTTTTCAGTGCTTTGATACTTATTCCAAAGGGTGCACTACAACTATGAAAAGTGTACCTACTGCAACGTATAATTGAAAGGCACACATCCTTGATACGACACTGCAAGATCAGCCTAAACAGCTCCCACTGCTGGGACACTGGCCTTCTCTCGGTGAGAGGGAGTGTGCTGTAAACCACCACGCGGGTCCAGTGCGGGTTAGTAGATCTCACATGTCTTCGAATTGTTGGTTCTAGGAGATGCTGGTTTCCTCACGATGTTTTCCTTCAAACTTTTGAGAGCAGTGGTGATGAGATAAATTACACACAGTGAAACGGCTGTCTAGGTTCGAACTTACGACCTACAACTCGTAAGCCTGGGCTGTTTCTACTAGGCCACCAATGCTGACAAGATACAGCGTTGCTCTGTAATACCACAAATGTGTGGGTTGTTACATTGCCTCTAATATAACATACTATTTGTCGTGTAATGGCTCAGTGGTTAAGACCTCGTCTTTCATGCACGAGGTTGTTGGTTTCAAATCCGGGCAAAAACATCGTAAGGAAGAAATCTGGACATTTGATTTTTTGTCTGTTCCTTTGTCACGCTTTCACGCTAAAGCGGCTGAACGAATTTGGATGAAATTTGGCAAGTGGATAGACCATGACGTGGATTAGGACATATGATACATTTTATCCTGATATTCTTCTCTAGACTTATGCGGGTGAAAACATGGGGCGCCGTTAGTAGTTAATATATGTAAGTCTGAAATCGCCAACCCATCTTGAGTAAGCGTGGTGGTCAATGCTCGTGCATTCTTTGTATGATAAGAGGCCTTTGCCCTGCAGTGGAACACTAATAGGCTGGTACACTCTATATTTAGATAAAGGGTAGTAACCTCAGGTGAAAATGAACTTCTTAATGTGACCGAGCTAAATAACCAAACCGCATTACTACTACAATAGAGTAAACATATGAAAATAATCTCCGCAATCATTTATACAAGTTTAAACACCGATATCACGGTAAAGCCCCATTAATAAAAGAGGGAATTACCGCTCTTATAAAGTGTATAATTCACGCAAATAACTTAATAGAAGCCAACTTAGAAATTTACATAATAACCACCTTTTCAACGTTTTGTGAGTTATTTTTCACTGAATTTGAAGTTAATTCTAGCTTAGGTTAGACTCTAGAGGATTAAACTTACAAGTTTTATATTTAGACTTCAACCGATTTATTCTGTAAAATCTCCATGATAACTTAGGAGTGAGCTGTCAATCATTCTAGGAAGTGGTGAAAGGCGGGCGTTTTTGCGGTACTGTCTTTTGGAATTTTGACGTTCGAAAAGTGCTGATTCTCAGCCTAATTTGAATCAATGACTTTTGATTTTGATTTTAAATAGTGTCAATCCCTAGCACTAGCCGATCGATTCTATAAAAACTCACCATGAAAAGTTGGGTGAAGTGAGCTTAGAGTGAGCTGTCAATAGTGTCAAACCTCAGTATCAGTTCGAATGCCAGCTCCCTACAAGCTCCCTTCACCTTAGTCGTCACGGTGAGATTTTTACAGAACATACCGGCAGGTGAAATGACAGCTCACTTCACCTAAGTTTTCACGGTGTGACGTTATAGCTCGCCCGTCATGGAAATGTCAAAGCGAACTGAAGGTCACAAGTTATTTGAAGAGTTTTAGTGTGGTGTATAGGTTCCGGCAGGTGGTGTAGCTGCGGACAGATGGTCTACCTAACTATCCTTAAAGGGATAGTGACCTTGTTAATAACATACCTACCTAAAAGGAACAATTTTATTTCTAACTAGGTACTTAACTATAATCTATTATATAAGTGGGCTGGTCGTAGTCGTCCCGAGGATCCAGGGAGCTTCTTGGTGGCCGGATGAGGAGCGGCGTTCTCACGCCACAAGCAGCCCCGAGTAGCTTGGATATAAGGCCGTGGATGGATATTTTAAAAGAAAGCGGCTGTACCTAAATGCACCCCGTATACATCTAGAGAGCACAAAAATGCTACTTCATTTAGTGCGAAAATGTTTTTCAGTTTAATTCGCCGAAATGACAATGTTATTGGGATTTTAGATGAAAAATTCTCAGTCGCAGTCGCCTCAGTAAAATATTTTTTGTTCCAATTCCCAGCATTCATCAGCATAATCACAGGTTTAATTTCCGTACAGAACTACATAGTGTAATGTGTGTGAGATTCGAGTATACAGGATATTAAAAAAAACAACTGTTTCATAGAAAAGTATAAACTCAAATATAATAATAGTGCCTATTTGAAATAAATGATTTGACTTTGACTTTTGAATACGAAACAAGAAAAATAATATAGGTAATAAACAGTCTTTCCACAGTTTTTAACCCCTCATTTTGCTTCACTGTCAAAATCACAGTGATCTTTATGCTCTATAAAATAAGGTTGCTGTTGGGTTGCTTCCACTGACAAGTCTGTCAAAATCACAGTGATCTTTATTTTCGTTACAGTAAGGCTGATGTTGGGTTGTACTGACTGTACTGTTACTTAGAGAAACTCATAAACTAATGACAATAAAAAAGATGACTGAGAAATATTAAAGCCTTCCTGGTTACAAAACAAAAAAGAAGTCTTATTTCATGCTCTATGGTTCAAGAAAAGAAAAACTTCATCAACTGATTTATCTTTCAGTGCAGTCTGTAGTGGAATAACTTCCTATTTCTTGAGGACTTGGTTTAAGAAAGTAAAACAACTTCTTTATGTTCATTAAAATAATATTGTGTCCAAGACATTTTTGCGACCCAGCAATAATGTTCTGGCTAAATGCTAGACTATATTTTTATAGCCCCAGTTTATTTCATTTTGCGGTCTGATGTTTTCAGTTTCTTTTTGTTTGTATGTTCATTTTCAATTTATTTGTCTTACTTGTTGTTTAAAATCCTTTTAATCTAGAACCATGCTCCATCAAATGTTAAATGATTATACTTCTGTAAGTAGGTTTGTACTAACACTTTTACACGTCAATAATTATTTTTAACCCCCGACGCAAAAACGACGGGGTGTTATAAGTTTGACGTATCTCTCTCTCTCTCTCTGTGTGTGTGTGGGTGTGTGTGTGTGTGTGTGTATGTCTGTCTGTGGCATCGTAGCTCCCGAACGGATGGACCGATTTTGATTTTGTTTTTTTTGTTCGAAAGATTTTTTAAGATGGATTGACAAGTCAGTGGTAACAAAACCAGCATCAGTTGGCCTCCCATTCTATTGAAACTCCGTAATACGGCCAGTTCCAGGTCAAATTGTTATCACTGTCGTACGTCCTATTGTACAAGTTCTCAAATAGGTGGGTTATGAACACACGACATTTATTTATTTGGATATGTTTATTTTTATTTCAAATAGCGGCCTAGTTGTCAATTGTTTTTCAAACAAAAACTAACCTAAATAAGTGACAATACATATTCAATGTGAAACATATATTTAAATTGTTAGAAAATCACGTTTCTGTTCAGTTTATAGTGATATTTCGCTCCCTCATACTGAAAATCGTATCTATCGTTCCATGCCGGATATGTGGGCTCATTCTTCTCAGCATGAACACTCTTTTGCTTGAACTAACTACGGTGAAGGAAAATCTTACGATTTAAATCATTGAAGCGAAAGTGAATTCACTTGTTTTAAAAGTAAATCTTCGTGGAGTCATCTCGACACCATTCCAATTTTGAACTGAAGTTTAGAGAATAACATGCAATCGTCAATTGTTTCAGAACTAAGGAAAATACAATTTCGGTGCCAAGAAAAGCATCAACACTATGAACATCCGTATTTTGGATGTTTATACAACAAACTGCCAAGTTGCATTAAGTTTTAGAAGTTAGTGTTGCATCCTACAAGTGGCGTGGTCCCGGGATCTCGGTTCTCAACTAATAATTGTACTATGCTGCAAACCTCTCAACTTCTAGCTAGGGCAATTATAAACTGTTAATGCTGTGCTAATTAATAGTTATGCAGAATCTTTGTGTATGGCGCTCATAGCATTCCAATAATCAGCCTACAACGTTCCCACTGCTGGGACAGGATCCAGCAGTGGGAATATTATAGGCTAATTATGCAAACATCATATTTTCCTAACTTTCCTAAAAGAATGTCTCTCGTTACCTAACTAATAAGGCT
This sequence comes from Apamea epomidion, assembly GCA_947507525.1. Lineage (NCBI taxonomy): Eukaryota > Metazoa > Arthropoda > Insecta > Lepidoptera > Noctuidae > Apamea > Apamea epomidion. The sequence continues at coordinate 14,500,605 of OX382237.1, forward strand.
AAGTTTACATCGACCCCATACAAATACATTAAATAGATGTCTTTCATGGAAACGTTCAGTAAATGCGGTATACCGTGTAACCAATTTTGTAAATGGAACCGCAAAGAGCATTGGGTGCATTCAGGTGTATCACCATAGGACTCGTGTATCAATGGCATTAAATAATATTAAATGCGGTTTATTTATTAACCCTACTACGCTCCTTTGTAAGCGGAAATGATCGGTTATATCTTTTTTAATAAAATTTTGCAATATTCTTGAACCGTAAATAATAGATTTGAATGACAGGTTGGTTGGCATCTGGCTTCCTATAACTATATTCATATACAAGCTCTTGTTTTGCATCCTCGTCAAATTTCAGGAGGCTGTTTTAAAAGACATAAATAATCAAATAAAATTACGATACCTGGTAACATACTTGTTTACACACTTACTACTACATACACACTTGACACACTACACACTTACTACACACACTACTAGCTATGTACTTGTACACTACTACATACTTGTTTTTTTTAGTTATTAGTTAGTATTTCAGAATACACCACTTTCAAAGAACAGAATCGCGTTATGGTATCGTATAAGCGGTCGCGTTTTTATGTGTGTGTAAAAGGGCAGTTACAGTGCGGTCTTACACAGGCCGCGTTTTAAAATGCGTGTCCCACACATCGACCGCCGAATTCCGAAAATTAGAAATTAAAAATACTAACTTAAAAATACTAAATACTACTTATTAAAAAATGCAAAACGACACCTTGTATACATACATACAAATAAATAAAATTGAAGTAAAAATCTGGTATTTTGACATTACAAAATTACACTTCAATTTTATTTATTATAAAAAATATATATTTGTATGTATGTCATGTAAAGATGAATAATATATGGATGGTACTTATAACAAAAACAATTTTTTTTATATTTTGTGTTTGTTCCGACTAATCTCCGAAATGGCAGGACCGATTTTGATGAAAGTTTCACTGGCATACAAGGATTAACTTAGACGTACTTTTATTTGAGAAAAAGAATCAAGGATTCGCTCAAAAAAACAATGAAATCCACGCGGGCAGAAACTATTTTTTTTAATATAAAAAGTGTGTCCATGCGCTTAAGCGCATGGACACACTTTAGGTAATGTAGGACTGTAGGTAATGTAATTTTTGTATTACATCATAGGGTGCTTGAATCAAAGATGGATAACTAAATAGGCTGTTTAAAATAAATCAGCATGTTCAACCATGTCGTCCTGTCTTCCCTTTTAATTTTAAACCATAACATAATAGGAATTAGGAATAAAATCATTCTTTAAAACAAGTCAAGTTCTTATTAAAAAAAATATGACGCAAATGAAGCTAGAACGCAATATTTTCACATAGCGGGCGTGAACTTTCTAGAATATTTGCAAAGGAATTCCATTAGAAAACCGTCCGACAATAATGGAAGTTAATTACTTTACTAGTCACTGAAATAATGTATTTTAATAAAAATATATTCCTTACCCAATGCACTTAATTCTATGAAAGTTATTTTAGAGTCGTGGTTTATTTATTTTTACCTAGAAGCAAAATACTCAAAGACATGAACCAACCCGCATGGGAACATTATAGGCTTTTTATGCTAATGGCTTATTTAAGAAGGTTCTATTTTCATAAGATTTCTGAAAGTAATCATTTTGGACCTGTCACTGACTTGCATATATTGCAAAAAACGTAAGAAAAATACAATTTCACGGGATACCCTGACGATTTGCCCTGAAATAAAGGGACAACAGGTAATGAGGTATAATCAAATACGTAGTCTATTCAATTTTGTTTCAAATTGATGTTAAATCTAGTTAAAAAAATATCAACTTTATTTTAATGTTAATTAAGTTGGAATAGAGTGACTAGCGTAATTTAAAAAATTACACTGAACTTTATTGTGTAAGAATTAAAAGTTAATTTTCCATAAACTCATATTTGTTTACATTTTTGGCGAATAATTCGCGAATGCAGTATAAGTTTTGTAGGTTCTTCTGAAATTGTACCTACTATTACAGGTGATCATAAAAGAGGCAATTTGGATTAAAAGCAAGTTAATAGAATTTTCTTAACGACCTGTAGGATTGATCCGTTTTTGCATATTACTGTTTTTTTGTAATACATGGAACCATCAGTAAAATGGTTTGGAAAACAATCAACCCGGATAGGGCCACAAATTGCTTGATAAACCCAATAAGAGCTCAATTTAAACTGGGGCTCAATAAATAAAATCTTTATTCAGTTTTGAAAGAACATGGTCATCATCATATGCCTAGCCTTTTCCCAACTATTTTTGGGGTCGGCTTCCAGTCTAACCGGATGCAGCTGAATACCAGTATTTTACATGGAGCGATTGCCTATCTGACCTCCATAGCCCAGTTACCGGGTAATACGATACCCCTTGGTAAAACTGGTTGGTTGGTGATGGTCTGAAAAAATATGGTGTAATATTAAAAAAAAACTAGTAGCAGATTACAAGGAGCTTTAGGTGCTAGATTTTTACAAATGCTCTGGACCGGACCCCACTCTAGTTTTCCCAGTGTCGTGGGGTCCACTTCAAATTAATAATTCGCTCTTGCAACTACGGGACCAGTGAGTGCCCGTTTCAGATAAATATACCTCATAACTAATTAACTGAAATCCCTGAGCAAAATCAGCTATTAAGAGGACAAACTCATTTTCGAACACTCATAAAATAAAATGAGAACAATAAATTCCCCTGAAAGTTCCTTGAGACCAGAAATAATTAATTGGTTTGTGCCTTTACAAAATAAAGCCTCCTTTAGGTTAATTAAACCCCAGTCGGGTATCAGACCCTCCGCTGCCTTTTTACTTAATTAATGGTATTTTTAGGATTTTTCTATAGCTCATGAGGTTAAGTTTACCTCATCATTAAACATATGAGGTGAGGAGCTGAAATACTAGCTCACGACCTAAGTAGTTCAATAAACCATTAATAAAAATAATTCCAACATTAGGAGGGACTTATGGCTAAGTCATAACAGCCGCACGGGTCGATCGATCAGGTTGGTCCGCAGATAGGTGACCATCTGTACATACCAACAACTCACCGTGCACCGGAAAGCACGTTAAGCCATTGATCCCGGCTGTCATCCCGGCTCCTTGATCCCGGCTGGCATTGTCGATCTTTGAAAGTTGTTACGTGTCGTCAGAAGCCAGAAAGTGTGACAATCAGCCTTACCAGTATTACCCAGTCACTGGGTAGTAGAGGTCAGATAGGCAGACTCTCCATGTAAAATACTGATATTCAGCTGTATCCTGTTAGACTGGAAGCTGACGCCAACATAGTTGGGAAAAGGCTAGGCATATGATGATGACCATGTTCTTTCAGAACTGAATAAAGTTTTTATTTATTGAGTCCCAGTTTAAATTGAGCTCTTATTGGGATTATCAAGCAATTTGTGGCCCTATCCGGGTTGATTGTTTTTCAAACCATTTTACTGATGGTTCCATGTATTGCAAAAGAACAGTAAAATGCAAAAAAGGATCAATCCTACAGGTTGGTAAGAAAATTCTGTTAACTTGCTTTTCATCCAAATTACCTCTTTTATGATCACCTGAAAACTTATACTGCATTCGTGAATTATTTGCCAAAAATGTAAACAAGAATAAGATGATAAGATGGTAAGGAGATGATGATGACCTAAGTAATTCAATAAGACCTAAGTGCTTTTGACATTAATTATAGACACAGAGTGGTTTCCACTCGTGATAATTAGGCACAATCTCGAAAATTAAATGGTGAGGTGGTTTGGTTATGTTGTGAGGATGAGTGAAAGGCGACTAGCAAATGGTATTTTCAAGGCATATGTGAGTGTAAACGCCAGGAGGGGACGTCTTAGAAGGACATAATATTATTATAGTGATCTTATTGGTGATGTTGTTCAGAAAGGTCACAATAGTATTCGCAACCGGCATGCTTGTATAGCCAAAAGCTAATTCTCGTACTTAAAAAAGGTTCAAATTATCATAAATTATAGGTTAATATTAAGATATCTAGCCAAGACTATGTACTTATTTACCTACTAAGTAAAGGCATCAACCCTACTTTTCACCATACATCTGTCATAACATAGGATGTAATAATGCAAGAGTGAGATATTGTTATATTATTAATAACTGATAAAAATTCATGTTGAATCTTGAAACGTAGGCAATGAAAACCTGTTATTTGTATTTTTACTTTAATTTATTTACCAAACGAGGCCGACCTGACAACAAGGAAGGAAGAAAAAATAATTAACAAAAGTATTAAAAAATCCGTAAAAAAATAATACAATCTAAAATCATAAGTCAATCAAGGAGCACGTTTAAAAACAGTCACTCTGAACATTTTTATACAGGTAAATTGGATACCTAACTATACAGGATGAAATTGAAAACTTGTGACAGATCGAAATAGGACGTGAGATAGGTGCAGTAACAGCAATGCGATTCTGTAACCATCTCACCGTGAAAACTAAGGTGAATTGAACGTGGAGTGAGCTGTCATTCCAACTAATGCTAGGGATTGACACTATTGACAGCACACTCTAAGCTCACTTCACCTAACTTTTCATGGTGAGATTTTTACAGAATCGATCGGCTGTTACATACCTACTCATTATAAATTGTCATTTCTCAAATCTAAATTCTTGAAAAGTATCGGGTATTTATCGTCTTAGATAATGAAAGCAAACTAATTTATTGTCTTCAAGTCGGCAGAAATTAACGTTGTTACAGTTTTTTTTTTTTCAAAATTATGAAAGCTAGTAAGAAATCAGTCTTAGCGCGCGCCCGATAAGCAATCTATTCATCGCTGAGTTCACAACATGAAGCAAGTTGGCAACGCGTTGAAGGACCGGTATTTACCTAATTTTGACCGTTCCTACGCAAAAAATGGCGCGTGACGACGTTGCCAGAACGCTCGCCTACGGGCACGTTGAGCATCCCCTTCCTTAATGACATACTCTAAACCCTACTAATATTATAAACGTGAAAGTTTGTATGGATGGATGGATGTTTGTTACTCTTTCACGCAAAAACTACTGAACGAATTTGGATGAAATTTGGCACACAGATGGTTTATAATCAGGATTAACATATAGGATACTTTTTATCTCAATATTTCCACGGGATCGAAACTTATGCGGAAGACAACCGCGGGGCGTAGCTAGTTGTAAAAAAATCAGAAAAAAGGTGGAGTTACAAACTATTTACCCTTTATCAACGTTCCCATCAGAAATTAAAGGAAGCTTTAATTTCATTAGCATTCCATCCTAAATCAAAATTTTTAAAAAATATTGCCTTTTGGACCGTACTCTAACAGTGAAGCAATTTTCAAGGAATGCACAGAAAATAGCATAACCTAACAAATTACTATCGTAATTAGCCTATAATGTTCCCACTGCTGGGACACAGGCCTACTCTCTGTGAGAGGGAGTGGGCCGTAATCCACCACGCGGGCCGGTGAGCGTTGGTAGATGTCACATGTCTTCGAATTTTTGGTTCTAGGACATGTCGGTTTCCTCACGATGTTTTCCTTCACCGTTTTGAGAGCAGTGGTGATGAAATAATTTAAATAAAGTAAAGCGCCTGTCTGGGTTCGAACCTACGACTTACAACTCGTAAGTCGCAGCCATTACCACTGGGCCACCACTGCTCTGCTCTGGACTAATTACTAGAAAAGAAAAAAAAAAAGAAGAAAATAGTTTATTTGTGGTAAACATGACGCAGAGAAAGAACACAAAAAAAGGACAAGTTGGGGAAATATATGCACCACATCCGTGCAAAACGGACATCACTCAGTATAATGCTGCGACCCTATCCGAGACAGAACCCCAGCGCTGATTTTCAGGGACAGCTGGTGTCGACGTGATAACGTCAATCGGTGCAGTATATACATACGAAGATATACATAAATGAGACAATAATAAGAAATGAAAAATTAAATAAATACACAATGCCTTGTTCTAAATGTTTATATGAACACTAACAGCGCCCCACGGTTTCACCCGCATAATTTTCGATTCCGTGCGAATATCGGAATAAAAAGTATTTTATATGCTAATCCTGGTTATAAACTATCTGTGTGCCAACTTTAATCTAAAATCGTGCAGTAGTTTTTGCGTGAAAGAGTAACAAACATCCATCTATTCATCCATCCATCCATCCTCACAAACTTCCGCGTTTATAATATTAGTAGGAGTAGGATATAGTAGGATAATATCTATAAAATGGTAAGATTTCGGGCACCGACACACGCGCCGCCGGCATATACATTAATTATTATAATAAACATCATAAACACACATAAGACAGTAACTACCATACAAAAGCGTCAGTTAAAATACCGAGCATAGTCAAGAACAATTCAGAATTTGCATAACGCGGACCTCTGAACTACGATGGCAGCTCGGGGCAGAAAGTTAAGTATATCTCGGTATAGCCCAGTATCGGTTATTGCATAAATAGCGGCGCATCGAGGCGGCCATGGCTCCTTTCTGCATGAAACATTCATGATTCAGTACATATTTTACTTTTACATCTCTCTTCACATGCAGTGATCGTAACTCTACTTTGAACATTGAAATGCTTTTTAAATTTAACAGGGTTTAGGGTTATGCTTGACTTGAATTTTGCAAGTTTTATTTGATTTAAGATCTCAAGTTGATATTTTTCGGTAAATTTATTACGTAGTTGGTACGTATCTACTTACTCGTCAGTCTTATGACAGGAGAAAAAGCTTTCATAAAGAAAAAATGGTCTGAGAAAAAATTATCGCTATTAATAGCTATCATGTTACTTGAAGTGATTAAAAAAAAATAACATTATTATGATTAACTTGGGTAGTTTTAAAAGCACTAAAGTAAGCCTAGCTGGCAGTCCTAATTTATCGAATTTATTAAAAAGTACCTAAGCACTTTACTAAAAAATAAATATTCCTGTCACAGACTACTTATTGAATAAACTCGCATTATCCCGTCCAAAGTTTTCGTAAGCGTTATAATGCTGTCACGTTACGAGTTCACTGTTGAAAGTCGAAAATTATCATCTATCGGGGCATCCCACAAATTGCCGTGTTGCATTTTTCATGAGTCCTACAGTATCCGATGGTATGAATTGTTGATTTAATTATTGAGATAGCCCCGTACTCCGAGTTTGAAGAATGGTTAGGAATCTTTTAGTTAATCATGAATAATATCAGATACGATAGAAATTGTTTAAGAAGGATGGCGGAGAAAAAAAACGAAGAAAAGTGTATGGAACTGGAGGATATTGCAAAATAGTCGTGTTTTAAGACTGTTGTTGGACTGTGAAACTCTTAAACATTTTCAAGACAGAATTACCAGATCGGTTAATTATTTAAACGTGATTTGATCGTGTGTAGACATACCTACCTAATTACGTCCCGATTTATTATATCAAAGACTCCGGACCCAGGTTGGCCGAAGCAAGGAAAACTTGTTCAGGTGGAGATTAATAGACGACTCCGCTTTGGAGTGTAAATGTGGTGCTGTCCCACAAACGATGGGACACTTAATATCGTGTCCTGCCTGTCCTGTCAGCTGCACGTTGCAGGAACTGATGGACACTGGTGAGTGCGCCAAACAAGTAGCCGAATTCTGGGCCATTCCATTTAGATTGCTATCGAAACGCTAAAAAGAAGATGCCACACAAGGGGACGTCTTTGCATCATTCGAGAGTGGTTGCTGAAGATTAGCGCTGTTGACGATAGGTCCGTCTGATGTCACAGCATTTTGCTGAGCAATGGCCTGTTCTTGTAAAAATGCGCCGCTGGGCCTAATTGTTCTTGTTATTGTTGTGTGTTTGTTACAAAAGTAGTTATTTTTTCACATTAGTTTCTTGTTTGTGTGTGGTTATTAACCAGTGTTGCAACACAGAGTAACATTAAGCAGTGTGTATTGTCTTTGGTCCCTGGCCCTAACATGAAGCAATGGACAAAATTGCTAAACTTTTATTGCTTGAATGGCATTGGCGAGTTTGTATGTGTGTATTTATGTATTTTTTTTATAATGTGCGTTTTGTTTGTGCAATATTTTATATCAATATTTTTTTATTTAATCTATTTCTTTAATCATATAAATTTATTCTTGTTTTTAGGTTTTTTTCCGTACCTTGAAAGGAAAAAACGGAACCCTTATAGGATCACTTTATTGTCCGTCCATCCGTCCGTCTGTCTGTCGGTCAAGATTCTTTTTCTCAGGAACGCGTGGAGGTATCAAGCTGGAATTTATATCAAGTACTCAGGTCGACTGACCCTTGGAGCTGTGAAAAAATCAAACTTCTAAGCCAACACGCAATCAAAAGATACAGCCGTTTATGCCGCAAATTTCCGCAAATTTTCGACTCGCTAGGGAATCAAAACCTACAGGGTACTTCCCGTGAACTCGGAATCTTGAAATTTGGTACGAAGCAACGTCTTATAGCACAGATAAAGGAAAAATTGCGAACACCGTAAATTTTTAGTTACATAAGTACCTACAAATTTGTTCGGAACCGTTGGTGCGCAAGTCCCACTCGCACTTGACCGGTTTTTTTATTTTTTTTTTTCTTTTAATTCAGTTAGTAACAATATTAAAAAATATAAAGTACTAATAGTAATAGATAAAATATAAAATAGTAATAGGTACTTTTCGGCCTGAGCCTACATAACATCACATACGCTGAAAACAACATAATTCTATTCACAAAGCTTTTATTCCCAAGCGACCGCTATTTTGTCGGCCATCTTGTACTAAAATATAAATATCAACGGAGAACAGTTAGAGTTCACCCCTACAAATATTTGTTGTTACAGACCGATGTTAAGTTAATTTTAAGTTAATAATTGGACGTAGTTAAGCAGAAAGGACTCAACCCACATTCTTCCCAATAACTCGAAAATTGCGTTAGTCTATGTAATACAACTTGACTCATAAAAATATAGGTATATTTGCCCATAAGTGACAATATTTCAAAATATTCCACATACAACATCATTGCAGCAATACACACCTAAACTTAAAACCTCGATAACTCAAAAATTACTTTTTATGGGTTGAGTCCTTTCTGCTTAACTACGTCCAATTGTAACATTGGTTCAATAAATTTATTATTAAATATGGCGACGAAACAATGAAATTTAAAGGAATGTACACTGGAATACATTACACAGTGGTTATTGAAGAAATTTTTATGTAAGTATTTATTTTAATTCTAGTTTTATTTTAGGTCTGTCTGGATAATTAAAAACTCGGCGATAAGCGTAAGTCCAGGGATGTGTGTGTGTGATGTGTGATTAAAAACTTAGAAAGTAATTGTTTTATCTAGTAAGTAGGAACCGAAGTTTCCGGGAAAATAAAATTGCCCGGGTAGATTTTCACTGTAGTATTATTAGTTTTGTAAGATTTAAATAGTCCATTGGTTATTTAGTACTATCTTTTAGATAGAAAAATATAACTCCATCCAAGTAATATTTTTCAAAAAAGTCAATTTTATGCCATCTTCATGAATGGTTAAGTTAATAGCAACTAGTAACTTTGGACAAAACAACGTAACGCAAACTGGCTAGACATTCAAAATTATCAACCATAAACATTAAAATGTTATAAGTAGTTCTGTACTAGTAGCCCCATCATTCCATAAACAATACTTGTATAAAGAACATAGTCAGTTTAAGACAAACATTTCTCCAGCCAACTAGAAAAAAATATTAAAATACTTCGAGATGCCTTCGAGCCACTTTATCACTGACCAGCTCCAGTGTCCTCAAAATAAATCATGGGTTATCGGCGATTCGCACTTGTTCGTTTTCTTAGCCTGAAGTATTGAAGTGAAAATGTTCTCCTTTTTCGTAGCCTGAACCGGAAGGTAGAGTTTTGATCGGTTCATATCTTTACCAGCGTATATTTTGTAATGAAAACTTCTTTAGGCGCATTATGCGTTCTTTGTGAACAGTGAACGAAACTGAACCGTCACACTCGGTTGCTGTGTCGCTGAATCGGGTATACTCGGTTTTAGTCGTAAGTTTTCACTTCTATTGTGTGGCTCTTTATTTTAAGATGTTACTTATTTGGACTGGGTCTTGCGGTCAATGTTCTTTGATTTATAAAAAAAACTAGTAGCTATTTTGCGTCTTATTTTACAAAGTTTATGAGTGGTCCCCCTTCTCAAATATTTAAACTGGGAATCGCAATAAGTTCCACTTTGTAAATATGTTCAAATCAAAATATTTTATTTTACATAATCCTACATGGGCGCTTACGAAACGTCAGAAGCTAGGTGCATGGTTCCATTTGGTCAATGTTTTCAAATTACAGTGATAATAACTAAGGGAGGACAATGTAGGCCTCTCATTCTCTCAAAAAGTACCAGAGGGGCAATTCTCGTAATTTTAAGAACGTTCACAGTCTGATCTCAGTCTTAATCTGTCAAAAATAACTCTAATTTCCATAAATTTTGACAAGTTTTTGACATTTATTTGTCGCCGAGATGAGACTGCGACTAGATTTTGAACGTTTTGAATTACGAAAATTGGCCTTCTGGTACTTAATAAAATAGAAAATGAAGTACAAGTCTAGGTATAAGGCCTACAACATTTATTAATAAAATACGAACCGACTAAGTTACATATTTGTATTTCTTAACAGATTTGGAAGATATCTCAGTACAGCTGACATTAATTAAATATCTCTGACAGTAATTGATAGGAAACTGCTTACTTTGTATAATTCATGCATCAACGGGTGTGTCAAGGTGGCGATGTAATTATAAGGGATTTAGTTTATTTAGGTGTTAAGCTTATTTAAATTTTGCTTAATTTCTTGTCTGCCGAAATGAGTGAAGGTTTTGTTTGTAATTTGTTGCTTCATGTAATATCGTTCTTCTTACTTAGTCTTAAACATAAATGTTAATATAAAAATTAAAAATATTTGAATAGGTATCTTAATATAAGTTTAGATGATTTTTTTATGAATAACACCTAATTGTTTAGAGGTAATGTTGATCATTAATTTATTAAAAGCTCAATAAGACTGTAAAATACCTAATTTCATTTATTTATTTATCCTTCTACTGTAACTGGAACGCCATACAGCAATGACACCAACGGAGCAAAAAATTACTTCATGTGCCGCTTTTGATCCATCCTGTGCGCGGTGAACATCGAACGGGCGCCGATGAAACACGACAGCGTCAACTTCATAGTTCCATTACTCCATCCAAATTGCGCACATTCTTTGCGATTTTATTGAGACGCAATGAATTTTTCAAAATAAATAAATATTCACACATCATTCATCACATTCTAGGGTTACAACCCTAGAATGGGCGCGCTGTTCCGTATATAGTCAGTGGACGCGGAGGAAGAATGTTTCCGCTCATATTCATTGTTAATTTTAAGAAGGTTTACTGCCAATTTATAAGAAAACAACACGTTTATCAAAATTTGTTAAAGGTAAAGTAATTTTTAACGGTAAAGGATAACATCGTGGGGAAACCGGCCATGAATTATTAATGTTGTAAATGCTATTACTTATTTTATTTAATTTTAATATTTTTACTTTTAATTATTTTATTCTTACTTATGTTGCTGTGCCCTTACAGGATCCATAACTGTATCTTAGCTTTAAGACTATTTTTAACAACTTAATTCACATTATGGTATGCAAATAAATAAATGAAAATGAAATGAAATGATTTAGAACCAAAAATTCACATGTGACGTCTGCTAACCTGCACTGGGCCCACGTGATAGATCCACTCCCTCTCGAAGAGAGGAGGCCTGTGTCCTAGCAGTGGGAACATAATACGCTGATTATGCTAAGTAATTTTTTAAGTACCAAAATAATAACGATTACTACATTTTAACAAAGTACTTGAATCGTAGATGACTGTAAAAGTTTAAGTTTCTCAAGTGACGCGCCATTTTAAACTTGTAATAACGTTTTACATGTCGTTAAACCGAATCCCTTTAGTTGGACAGTTAACAGCAATATACGAACCATAACGCTAATGAAGCTCTTTAAAACACGTGAAAACTTCCGATATAGAGTTTTAGTTAAACCTGTAATGTCATGGTTTAATGTAATAAATGTGGCAATCTGTAGTCTCTGCCTACCCTCATGGGAAGAAGCTGTGAGTTTATGTTTATTTAGTATACATGGAGAATTAATCTTAACTAATTTTATAAATGCGAAAGTGTTTGTTGTTTGTTTGTTTGTTACTCAATCACACAAAACGGATTGTAGGATTTGTATGTAATTTGGCACTCAGATATACCATGTCCTGGGTAAGGTCAAAGGCTATTTTTCATCCTGGATCGCAGACGAAGTTGCGGGAAACAGTAAGTTTCATCATTTAAAAAGCAGTGATTAAAATGTGGAGAAAATTGTGGAGAGCCTGTGCCCATAAGTGGGACCGATACTGAAAATCAATCAATTGTAGCAAAGTACTAAAACGAAAAACAGTTCACAGCAAAAATGTAAGTATTTTATATCAAGCCAGGTAATAGCTAAGTCAGAGGGCCTAAAGACAAGTGGCAGTCGCATACAAAGCATTTCGTATTGCTACAACTGCTTTCAACAGGATTGACATAAGCTTTTCGGTTGATAATTGCACTCCAATACACTATCATCGTTATTGCTGATATATTGGTACTTTGTCTAAGCCCCAGGTCTACACAATCAGCACGCGTAGTATAACCACCATAGAAATAGGTTTTGTCGACGGAGGAATAGACAAAATGACAGATTGTAGAACAATTTCTACCGTCCTAAGCACGGCGATGAAGAGAAAAAATGCTTCTATTCTTCAGTCGACAAAAGTCTACAGTGTCAAGTATGAACGACCAATTTTTATCTATGTTTGACACTTGGGGTAGAAACAAGTGTCAAATAGTTTACATCACATTGGACTAAGACAAGAATCTACAGAAATCTGAAAAAAAAAAATCAGTTGATCCATAGATAAATGTGTTTGTAGGTATAATTCGACATAATCTATGGATGAACTGATTTTTTTTTCACGATTTCAGAAAAAGTTGTTCATAATGATGAGTACAATGACCCCTTTTAAGGATTAAAGCGATCAAAATTAAACGGTGTATAGTGATTTTAAAATTTGCTCCCCGTTGCTATGGAAATAATAAATGTGCCCCGTGCTCGGGCAGAAGAAATGTCATGTCGGATAGAAAGAACTTTGTATATTCTTGGTGGAGTTGGTCATGATAATGCAAATCCCTCAAAAGTTAGAAATGACTACATCACCTAAGGAATCCATCAAAGTTACGCTCCACCATTTAATGGGTTGCTCATGCATTTTAGAACGCTAACACTATAAACGTACACAACTGGCCAACTTTATCTGGCAACTTAATCTAACCAACCAAAACCAGATTAAAACCGCACTTTAGTTTTAAGCTGTAACTTAAAGCATACATTCATTGTACACGTAATAACACCACACACTATCATTAATACTAGCTGATTGCTTATTGGATAGGTAGGGAGAAACGATCGTGCCATCCAATCAGTAAAAATCAGATAACTCTGATTGCTTACATACGTCATGATGAATTGATGACGATACACTAAAAAGTAAATGATGTGATTGAATTACATATTTTCAATTTGCAATTGAAGAGTCTTTGCTACTTTTCAAATAGAAAATCGACAAAATTTGGTCACAGACTCATAATCTACTTAGCCTTTTCCCAACTATGTTGAGGTTGGCTTCCAATCTAACCAGATGCAGCTGAATACCAGTATTTTACATAGAGCGACTGCCTATTTCACCTCCACAATCCAGCTACTGGGTAATACGATACCCCTTGGTTAGACTGGTTGTCAGACTTTCGGGCTACCGACGACCCGTAACGACTGTCAAAGATCTACGAATGACAGCTGGAACCAACTGCTTAACGTGCTTTCCGAGGCACGGAGGGGTCTTGGTATGTGAAGATGGTCACCCATCCACGGACCAACTGCGGCAAACATAGCTTAACCTGATAGATCGACCCGTGCGGTTGTTATTACTTAGCCACAAGCCCGTCTAAATGTTGGTCACAGAATGCCATATATTAATAGAGTTCAAAAATTCACATTGTTCCTTATAAGACATTGCCCCACGTCACTTTAAAAATTGGTTCAAAAACCTCTGAATTATGGCACGTAAATTTGAAGGTAAACGGACTAAAGATACACAGGCATTTATCATTCTATTAGAGACTTAACAACATAATAAAAGTAAGACGAAGGAAAAGCGTTCCCTGTAAGATATAAAAGATTCAGAAAAAAGTTGACAAAGGCGCGAATAATTAAAAGACACTAGTTTTGTTCAGACTAGACTATTAACTTGTACGCTTAGCTAGCAGGCTAATGGGACGTCCGTTTATCAAAAGATAACAACTAAATACAAATTATGGCGCTGACAGCAAGACATTAAGTTTACGACTTTGTTAGGCTGTACAGCGAGTTTCCTTTGCATTTCAATTATATGTTTTGCTTGCCCTAACTAACGTTGTTATTTTCACGTAAACGTCAAAGTTTACAGGATTGTAAACTGTCAAAATTGACACAGAACTAATTCTTATTATTAAATCGAGGATTTAAAAAAATAAAAATTATGTTTCAATCCTTCTAAAACGAGTGTCTCCGTCGATCCTTGTACACCAAACTGTATTTAATTTAAAATAAACAAAACAAATCCTGACCAAACAGATGCCTTTGGAACCCAATGTCATACAAAATTGGGAAGCACACAGAACCTTTTTTCGAGATTACAAAGAGCAAACTCTAGCATTGTAACAGAAAGAGTCTAGGAGGCAGTAGCTTGACAAAGTATTTCCGATTCGAATTCAATTTATTCAGAGTACTCTCCAAGTGTTTATTCGCACAACACAAGGGGGCTTTAGACGAGGAATTTTTCACCTTTTTCAGATGAACTCCCAGACAATGTTTCTTTTGTTGGTTTCTTTGTTAAAGATAAATAGACGCGGTGAGATGTCGCGGCGTTTTGTTGAAATTAATGATATTACTGTGTCCGTTTTATAAATTGCCGGACTTACCAACTGGTAGACTGGTGTTGTCTGTTGTTATTACCTGAAAAGAAAGAGATGTTTTCATTAGTATTTTTCAAACTATATTTTAATTTGATTTTATGTTCACAGCATACGAGTGGGTTATTAAATATTCATAATAGACTCGTATGCTGTGACGGCAAACAGCATGACGTTCTCTTAGACCCCCGGTCCGCCGTCATTTGTTTTTCACCATTTATTTCAATGTTTCACATTTGCCAGGCGTCCCTGACGACCAACATTTATTTTACATAAATTTCAAATAATTTAAGAAATTAATTATATTTTTGACGTTGTCAACAATCTTAATAATTGTGTTCCATCTGCACCGAAGTATTTAAAACCTAAGTCAACTCCGGCTAGCTCATTAATGTGTAAGGATCAAATAGTTTTTATATAACACCTTCGACTACATTATGATTTCAGTGGAAAGTGTTAATTGGGCAAGATATTTTTGTTAAGCCAAATCCATTTCGTTCAGCTAAAATGACCGAATTCTCAGCAAGCGATGCTCGACATTCGACACCGGTATTCTAATCTACATAAATAACTTCCCGGTGCTCTTTGGCCTTGATCGATTATCAAATTGGCATGCCGTTATGAACCTTATTTTAACAGAATATTGGGAGCATATGAGCAAAATCCTAGCTGCAATCAGCGAGGTACTTGCGTAATACACTATCAGTAGCAATGGGATTCATTCGGCAGTTCAACCACATTCATTGCGGTAGGTATTTCCGTTGTTGAGTACATTTTTTTTCGAACATAAATATTTGGCAATTGTGTCATATAATCAAACGATCTTGTGCAGTTTTATTGACATAATGACATAATTGCCAATTGTGTGGTTGTTCATCCAATAAATTTGAAATAATTTGTCATAACTTACATTTACGTCGTATAATCAAACGATCTTGTGCAGTTTTATTGACATAATTGCCAATTGCGTCGTTGTTCTACCAATAAAATTGAAATAGTTTGTCATAACTTACATTTACGTCTCTATGAGTCCTGACACGTTCGCGAAGTGATCGCGGGGCGCCCCGCACTACTGTCAATTAAGTCGATGTTTCCGTGTGACATTTTGAAAAATACGCCAATTCCCTAACGACAGTCACTCACTCTATCGAAAACCACCGTAACTACAATTCTGTCGTTTTTGTCATAGATAGAACTTTCGAAACGTGAACTTATGACATTCAAAACTCATTTTCGACATTTTCGTAATTACGTCGTTGTTCTATTGGATGAGCGATATGAAGCAATGGATTAGCAATATGCTTCAAAATAATTCAAATCGAGAGTAATAGTGTGTTACAAGGGTGCTGTAGTATATACTCTTGAATAAAATAGAATAGAATCAGTAGAATTATTAATCATAAGACATTTGAGGATGTCAAGTGTCAATGTATGATTTCATGAAATAGTCATTCAATATGAACTATACCCTGTCCATTAGGTTAACCGTCTTTTAACAGCTGTCTTAAAACGTACATATTCCATCTGTCAAAAAATGTTTTACCTAATGGACAGGGTATAAGGGAGTTGTAATGGTTTTATAATTCTTTAAATACATTTTGTTACGGTATCGAACCATATTTAGATGAACATACAATATAATACTGACCTGCAAATTGCAAGAAATGTAAGAAAAATTCTATTTCTAGCGCATAAAGCTTCGTACGTGTCTTGGGAGCTTCCGAAACAACTCTGGCTTCAGCTTTGTATGTCTGGCAAAGCTTTAGTAGGAAACTGTTGACGGGAGAGCTTTTTGGGAGATGAGAAAGAAAGTGTTACGAATCCTTACAAGTAGGCGACCTTGAGTTTTTATCGAATTTAAACTTAATCGTTCGGTCGGTTCGTGGATGTGTGACCATCCATTACATATCTTAAAGTTTCCGTATCGGAAAGCACGTTAGCCCATTGGTCCCGGCTGTCATTCGTAGATCTTTGACAGTCGTTACGGATAGTCAGAGGCCCGAAATTCGACAACCAGTCTTACCAAGGTTAGACTATAAGCTGACTCCAACATAGTTGGGAAAAGGCTAGGCAGATGATGACTTGATGATTTCAAAATACTCCTATTCACTAGTATTTCCAGTGTTTTCATTTAAAATCGTCCCCCATGGTATAAGCATATTTCCATTTTACCCTCCATACTTTACCAGTCACACAAAAAATCTCATACCGTTCTTCTATAATGTTCCCTTTAGAATGGAAGGAACATCCAAGTTGCTTGGAACATACAATTTACGTAATAATACGTCCACACGCGATCCCCGCTTTATGCTAAGTGGGTATACGTTTCTTTTGAGACGAGATAAAAGGGTAGTTCAATGTTCTTAGATCGTCGTGCCGTGTGGTAATAACATTAGCAGTTATGAGTGAGAAATTATGCATATGTGAGAACATTTTAATATATTTTATATGTAGGAAGAAGCGGTTGCTTTTTACATGTTCTATTTTATCCCTTTTATGTTTTACAACCCATTTTGGCACTTTCTTTGGCTTTAAAACTTATTCAATTCTTGTTCTATTTTTTTGATGATGTCTACTGTCCACTTTTACTTCTTCGTGTCGCTGGCAAGACTGTATTTCAGATCACGTAGGCCCAAAACTCTGCCACTTCAACGGCGTTGTCGGTGACAGTGCAGAGGTCACTTTGATTGTATGTTTTTGGACACAGAGGGCAGAATAGGAGGTGGAGTATAGTTTACGCCATAACTCCACATTCGCAACCTGTTACCGTTCACTGATAGTTGAACTAGTCTTTTTTTTTTTTTGCTCATAGAAAAAAATTTTTTAAGTGATTTACTTAGTTCCTCTATCATAATGAATCACAAAATTAACGCATGCCTCTAAACATTTTTTCTTACCATATAAATTAGACCAACAAAACCGCCTCGATCAAAGCTGGTATCACCAAAGCTACTACATACTTCGGACTAGTTCAGAGCTTCTACTCCGTGCTTAAGATGTCATAACAATATCTCGAACTTCAAGATCGGATATTCCAGCGACATCTAGACGTTAATACTTTAAACCTTTATCTCCAGGAAGTGCTGCGACCAGTTTATCTGACAACTGACCATTCCAGGCCATTGTTGAGCTATCATTTATAACGTTGAACTTTTATAGTGGAGCACTTTTCACGTCATTGTTGACATGTCTTTGTTGCTTGCATGGAGAGGTATAATGTTATATAGAATGATGGGTAAGGTTAAGGTTGTGCTATGACATTGGCCGACTTTCCTATAGATGAGGTTTATAAACGCCTTACCTTTGAACCGCCTGTCCGATCCCATGGAATCAAGAAATATAGTAAAAAAAAAAGGATTTCACGTAACACCAGTAGACCAATTCTCGTAATTAAAAACGTTCAAAATCTAGTCGCAATCTCATCTCGTCTACAATCAATGTCAATAACGTAGGGAAATTAGAGGTATTTTTGACAGATTGAGACCGAGATCAGACTGTGATCGTTCTTAAATTTACGAGAATTGCCCCTCTGGTATCATTTTTGACACTGTCCCAGGCCGCATTGCACATAAACTCTCCCAACAACCGTTTTATTTGTCGTCGATACGCTAGAAGATAACGAAATAAGATAAGTGTGGTACGCGGTATCATGGTTTCAATACTTAGGGTGAATTTCAGCACATCTAAACGCGTTCAAGAGCTGTCAGTGTTAATATACCATAACAATGATGACACTGACAGCTCTTGAACGTGGTTTAGACGTCCTAATCGCGTTCAGATTAATTGGTAAAAATCGCCCAAAGCTAATGATAATTACATGAACTGAACTTCAAAGTTCACTTCGTTGAATTGTAACTTACACAAGACAATCAACTCAGCCTATCGTAGTCCACGTCCAAGCGTATGTCGAGCAGGCTGCGCCACAGCACCCTCCGCCTTCCGCATCTAGTCTGTCCCAGCCACCTTCTTAAGGTCGTGAGTCCATCTAACTGGGAGGCGTCCTACACTACGCTTGCCAATACGCGGTCTCCACTCCAGTACTCGTCTGCTTCACCTGCCATCGGTCCTTCGACAAACATGGCCAGCTCACTGCCAATTCAGTTTGCTTACTGTGCAATCTACCTCGGTGACTCCGGTTCTTTTCCGGATAGTTTTATTCCTGATTATATCCACAAGACGTAACAGGTAGCTTTACTTTTCAGTTATCCAGTTCTCTATTATTAAGCACATGCCTTTATTGAGCTGTTATCTTTATGTTGATATTACTCCATAAAACGAAAACTCATAAACCATACATACTCGTAATATTTATCATCATGCTCCATTAACTTTATGTGCAAACAAATGTAAAAATATTATGATCGACAAGTGCAGCAAGACAGTCGATACGCAACAATATAACTTGAATATGAATGACTTCGCTTCAGCCCGCGACTTCGTCCGCAAGAAATATCGTGTTTTAACAAAAAATATATCCTTTGACAGTACCGAAGATTACCGCTTACACAAAAACTCGGAAATTGTACCTCTTTATAGAGTATACCATAACATAAGATGACGCCTGCTCCCCCCAAAGGGTTAGGCAGAGCTGTACTTATCACCAGTTCTTTGTCTTGTTTTGAATAATTACGACGTAGAAATGTCGCTCAAATCTTTTAATCATATCTTATTACCTACGTCAGAAAGGGCATGCATCCTGTTGCGTAGTATTTAATTCTCTAGTACTTAATATCTGTTGACAGCTTTATTTAACAGATATTGTCATTAGGCCCACAGAAAATACGTCACCGGGCAGCATTAGCAGTATTCTAATTTTCAGCATCCAATAAACGCTCACGTCTCGCGGACATGTCTCGCGAATGCACCCGGAGAGATTAGCAAAGATCGTCATTCACTAGACGCCTGAGGGAGGACATCGCCGTCGCGGTAGACCACGGCGAAGGTAGTGTGGCGATTTGGTAACGTTTGCGGGGCCAACATGGCCAGAGATCGTACAAGACAGGGAGGTTTGGAAGGAAAACGGGAAGTTCTTTGTCCAGCAATGGGACAGGATGTAGGCTAACAAAAAAAAACCCTTTAATTAATGCCTTCCAGACCGCCCAAGTGAAAATAAGAAAACTAACCAAATTCCTGTAATGCAGAAAAACAATCACTCTACTGCGCAAATTTTTTTTTTATGTATCTGCTAATAGTTCAATCTATGGGTTGAGCTACTAGCAGACGACAACCTCATAATGTTGTCGTCTGCTTAACCGGGCTGGCCTGTGGATGCCTCAATAAATTAAGGCCTCCAGCCAGGGCTTAAAAAACATAAAAACTAAGCAACCACACGCTAAGGGCACCCCCTATGGGGTACGGACCTCGGCTTAGAGTCGCTGGCTACTGAGCCAAACGTCTCACCAAACTTTTGAATCTAATTGAGTAGTGTAGAAACATTATTACATCATATTCCAATTCTAAACGCTACAATTGTCAACTGGCAACACCGTAACGATTTTAATTTAACCAAATAAAAT
The DNA here is from genome assembly GCA_947507525.1 of Apamea epomidion. NCBI lineage: Eukaryota > Metazoa > Arthropoda > Insecta > Lepidoptera > Noctuidae > Apamea > Apamea epomidion. Next base: position 14,521,205 of record OX382237.1, read on the forward strand.
GTACAATGACAGACTTTTACGATATATGTCGATACCTTTAATAATTGGGCCGTCATTTAAATTCAATATTGCCGCTACTGAGCAAAAATTAATTGTTTGATGTTTGTCCCTTTGTGTGGTTCACTGAATGAAACGGAACAACAGCTCGGAAACATGTAATTTACAAATTGGAAAACTCAATTTGTGTGAACCAATTGCTGTTATATTTTTGGATTATTACTTCAGAAAATTGTTATTAACTTTTTATTGGACTGATAAAAAGTAATTTTAATAACAACATCCGACTGGGCCCTGACCGTCGACATATTAAACCTTTATGCTACTAATTCATTTCTATCCACATAGTGAAAACGGCCGCGACTTGGGAGTTCTAGGTCGTAGGTTCGTACAGACAGGCGCTTTACTTTAAATTATTTCACCGCCGATGCTCTCACAAACACGGTGAAGGAAAACATCGTGAGGAATCCGGCATGTCCTAGAACCAAAAATTCGAAGACATGTGACATCTACCAACACGCATTGGGCCCGTGTGGTGCATTATGGCCTGTGGAGGCCAGTGTCCCAGCAGTGGAAACAATATAGGCTGTACATTTATTCTTTTTATTGCGTTTAATCGTTAAAAAACTATACTCAAGGCAATAACAAGACAACAACGTTAACAAGAAACATTCAAAATAATTCCTATTATTAGGTAAGAGTATAATATACTCAACTACATTGTTAAAATCTACCTACGTATAACCTTTGATCTTTGTACCCATTTTAGCTCAACATTTAACTCGATACAGCTCCAATATCATCACCAAACTTCTATTTGATAGGCACCCAAATCTATTGCTATTATCCAAATTACCGTGCTCCCCTTACAAATTAATTAATTCTCGATATATTAATTAGGAAACGCCACTGTGAAATATTGTTACACCGACTGGATACTAATTATGCCAAGTCGGTATTATTGATCGGCATTATCATTATGGAGCCCATGGGTGTTATAAATATGAGATAAGGGACAGTGAAGAATTTGCCTGCCCGAGGTTCAATCAGTTTATTGGAATAGTTTATCGTACCTGAGGGTGAGGAGTTACATGATACTAATTGAACTATCCGTCGACAGTTCAGTGTGGTTGACTCTTGGTAACCGTCGGCGTCTTGGGAAATTTGAGCATTTTTGAATGCGAACCCGGTATCGGGTGTGACGAAACCTGAAGCTGAACCTCTGAAGTGGGCTAGGATTTTATGAGTTCATTGAACTACTTCAGATGATGACTTTTTTAAGTACATACGCTTATAAATCCCAGTTTCGATGTATCAAAAATTTTATGGGGTTACCATTGTATGTGGGTACCTATTAAGTATGTTTTTTTGAGAGAGCAGTCTTGGCCCATTGGAAATGAGAAAGGAACCCAGAAGGGCGCTCTACTTTATGTTAATTATTTCATGTTCATGCATTACTTTTCTGCTCTCAAAACGATGAAGGAAAATATTGTGAGAAATCCGGCATGTCCTAGAACTAGAAATTCGAAGACATGTGACATCTACCAACCCGCATTAGCCCTCGTAGCCTGTCCTACAGTGGGCTAAGATGTTATGAGTTCATTCCACTACTTCAGATGAGGGATTTTTTTTAAGAACATTTGTATAATTATTAATCCCAGTTTCGATATAACAAAAAATGTATCGGGTTTCTGCCTGTTAAATATGTTTTCGACGTAGGATTTCGACTAGATTTCGAACGTTTTAGGGTTCCGTAGTTCACGTCTCGGAACCCTTATAGTTTCGTCATGTCCGTCCGTCCGTCCATTCGTCCGTCCTCGGCTCACCTTCCAAACGGTTAGTGCTAGAAAGATAAAAATTAGAACGGATATGTGTATTTACCACATCGACAAAGTGCTGAAATAAAATCACGAAAAAAAAATTTTTTGCAGTACCTCCCGTGCACGAAAAGTGGGGTTGATTTTTTTTCTCACGTCTACCCCATAGTATGAAGTATCATTAGATAGATCTTTCAAAAATATCGAGAGGTTAATAAGACGATATTTTTATTTAGGGATCCGTTTGCGAGATACTCAACTTTAAAGCGCATTTTTTTTTTGTTAAATAGGGCGTCCCCCTCCAAAAGCTAAACGGCTGGCTCGAAATACCTAAAAAAATTCATGATGGTAGTCCATGTAATGAACTTTGAAGGAAAACTATAACGGCAGATAACTTTGTTAGTTCAGGAGGCCTAACTTGTAAAGTGACATTATGGGTGACTACGGAACCGGCGTGGCCTGACACGCACTTGGCCGGTTTTTTTATTACGCAAATTAGCTATCAGATACCAAAGAAGCTTGGTGATTTTTTTTATAACTTTTCAGCAACAAATCTGTGCTGGAAACATAGACACGAATAAAACTCTGACCGAACACGGTTGTGGCCGCCACATATGGCCACAGTGACGGGCGTTGTCAAGAAACACTCTCTAGGTAACACCAACTTCCTTTCGTAAATATCGTTTTAGTGACGTCATTTGAGGGTAAATTCCGGACGCTATGTGGCGGCAGTCTAAGGAAACCCTAGCTTAAGTATGCAATGAGTGTACAGAGAAGATCTTCTACACATTGTCCTAATTAAATCATGCAATACTGGTCCAAAACAGTCCAGACCAGACTATAAAACCATTATACCAGTGTCAGCTGAGCGATCCGATACGAGCGAGCCATTCCCTACGTTTAATACACTCGGGCGTCGGCAGATAAGCAGCTGGCTTACGTACTATCTAAGAGTTGTTATATGTCGAGCTATGGCGGCCTAGCCTAGAAAATTCGGGGATTTCGGAAACTAAATGGAAAGGATAAAGGTTTTTTTTATTGTTTTTCTTTTGTTTTACGGTGTTATTTTGCTTATGGGTTTGCACGATAAAAATAAAAGCGTAGCGATCACAATTTGGTATAGTTACGTTCCTAATAGACCTAATCTGCATTCGCGATATATTTGCCAAAAATGTAAACATATATGAGTTTATGGAAAAATAACTTTAATCCTATATAATAAATTTTAGTTCACGCTACAACTTCAAACATTTTTATAACTTTTTCAATAGTGCTAGTCACTCTGAAAGCCACTTGATTGCCATTACAATAAAGTTGATATTTGTTTAACTTGGAATAACATCAATTTGAAATATTATTTTGAGTAGACTTTACCTTACTTTTAGATTAACAAGTCTTATTAAGAACATGAAATAAAGGTGTTTACAAAAACGACTTATATAAGTTGGTAGAATACAAAAAGACGTTTAAAAATACACTGAATCAAGTTGGTATATTTTATGTTAAAGATTCAAAATCATTTATTCAAAATACTAAATTGAGAATCAGCACGTTTTGAAGGTCAAAAATGACAAAAGACAACACCCAAAACGCCCCTTTCAACCACTGAAAACCAACTTCATTAGACCACAACAATGATTGGTAATAACGTGTTCACGCGGTCACTCATCTATGTCACGATAAACAACAGTGTATTCCCTCCATGCACACGATAAATGATTTGACAGCTTCCAACAGGCTATTCCAATAAGTTAACATGTCGAACCGCAGTCAGCGACTGGACGAAACACACACACACTCACAAACACACACCCTTACAAACACACCCCACATGCAGTGATTTAGGACGCGCAGCGTTTTACACGATTAATCTTGCATGATTGTCCGGGCTGGTAATAGCGCGCATTGTCCGGGATTTATACGAACTACCTAGTTCCGCAATGCTCTATCTTTGGGAATTTCGTGATTACGCCCTTAATGACTAGCTGGCTTTAGAATTTGGACTTTGCAATATGCAACCTGGGGATAACCGTTGTTTTGCAGTTTCAATACCGATCTATTCTAACGGGTTCTTAGATGTTTATGGGATATGATATTATGCTGATAGTCGCAGTGGTTATTTATGGCAATTGCCAACTGTATGCAGTCAAAAACTAGGGTAAAGTGATTGCTAAATTGGGTTGTCGGGGGCAGGTGAAAAGGGTGATCCTAACATGCAATATACTTACCTACTTGAATGCGGCCATTATATACATTAGCCTTCAAATTATATATTCATCTCATCATCTGCCTGGCCTTTTCCCTACTATATTAGGGTCGGCTTCCAGTCTAACCGGATGCAGCTGAATACCAGTATTTTACATAGACCGACTGCCTATCTGACCTCTACAACCCAGTTACTGGGTAATACGATACCCCTTGGTAAGACTGGTTGTCAGACTTTCGGGCTTCTGACGACCGGTAACGACTGTCAAATATCCACGAATGACAGCCGGGACCAACGGCTTTAAACGGCCTTCAAATTATAGATTATATTACTTAGGGATTTGTTTTTTCAATCGACAGATAATTTTTATTCGTGGATTAAAATTGACGTCTGACAGATTTCTATTTATGGAAGAACTGTCAAAAATTCCAAATTATTCCTCGGATTAAATTATCTGGCGTTGGAAAAATCAGCCCTTACTATAATTATTTACCTACCTAGAAAAATATATTAATGATCTAAGAAAAAAAAATATTCTTAATAATAACTACGGGGCTGTGTACAAATCGGAGAAACTATGGCAATTCTTTTAACGCACCCAATCCACGTTCACGAATTAAACCTTCATAAAAACAACCAACGAAAAAATTTTAACCATCATACTGGACAGAAATTAATTACGAAATTATTGTCCGAAGGCATATCGAGAAATATTCGAAAAATAATGACATCTGCATTCACAGTAACAGGTGTTGTTTCAATGATAAAACGGAGCCAATTAAGTACGGAAGAGAACCACGAAATGCGTGATTAATGAAAACGGCCCGGAAAATACGTGAACCAATTTATACGGACGCAGGGAACGGAATTCCGTTATGATTGGAGTTAATTGGTTTGAGTCAGAAGTTATTTTTTGAGTTACATAGTTTTGGTTCCGTGATAAATGTTGCACCTTCGTTTAAAAAATGATTTGGAATTTGGTTCGTTTGAGTTCCTCCCTGCGACGCACTTAAGTACGCACCTAGAATATTTGGAAATACCTGTTATAATTTAGAACTTATAATAAATAGTTTGAACTAGATAAGTAGGTATTTTATCTTTATTAGTCTTAAATTAAATGTTAATTTCTGTGTCCTTACAGGGCTCATTGTCAGGTTACGCACCCCTCGAAAGTAACACCTTCAAACCACATGATTGCAATAAAATTATAAGAGTTTATATTTTAGTTTATATTTGAGTTAGGAGAGAGAAGCGGAAAAAACTAGGTTAAAATCACCAAAGAGCACCAATTTTTATTTCGACAGTTCAATCCATTAAAATCAATACGGCATACAAAGTCAATCGGATTTTATCTTCATTTTGTTACACAATACTGTGTGTAGAGAAGCTGGGTGATTGCAAGTCATCATTGAGATTGAATGTCGTCAAAGGGATCCGCTAAAATACTCGGAAATGGCGGAGGATGAGACGGCCACTTTTTTTTTTTTTTTTCAGGATGGGAAATCATCAAATGACTCCTCCCGCTCTGGGTGGAGCAGAAGGGAGTGTCAGACTCTTGCTGACTAAAACCCACCCGTGTTCCTTCCTTAGCCTTTTATGTACCAGGGCAGCGGTAACCCTTTCGGACGATCCCGCTACCCCGGCAGGCTTCGGCCCTGTCGGGCCCCGTCAACTACGCTGACATCTCTTTGAGGCGCGCGTGGAACACATACACGCCGTCCGGCACGGGCCTGGTCCTGATCGGACGGAGAGCTACCCATTGCTCTCCGCCCGCAGGCCCGGAGACGGCCACTTGGGTTATTTTCGTGTTCCGTGATTTCCTACCTTCTACTCAATACCGATGAGGTATCACGTAGAATTATATTTATGATGTGATTGGGAAATTAAATACAGGCTAATATTTGAAATATTTATTGCTATCTATACTTACAAAAATTTGTGATTAAAGGCATGTGGCATTTGGCTTCCGCAAGGGGCGCTCGACGGTGGACGCCATCATGCGCGTGAGAGCCCTCACGACGGGGGACGCGGTGTCCCGGGGTGGGGTGGTCGTGGCGGTGTCACTCGACATCGCCAACGCGTTCAACACCCTGCCCTGGAGCTGCATAGGGGAGGCACTCCGGTATCACCGGGTGCCGACTTACCTCCGTCGAATAGTCGGGGCGTATTTGACGGACAGAGCCGTCATCTACCCCGGTCGCGACGGGAATTGGAACCGGCGAGAGATGTCGTGCGGTGTCCCGCAGGGATCGGTTCTGGGGCCGCTCCTGTGGGACATCGGTTACGACTGGGTGCTGCGGGCCGACCTCCCTGATGGCGTCAGCGTAGTTTGCTACGCTGACGACACGCTGGTCCTGGCGCAGGGGAGGTCGCATCAGGCGGCGGCCGACGCGATGACACGCGGGGTTGCGATAGTCGTGGAAAGGATCCGGCAGTTGGGTCTCGAGGTGGCATTGCACAAGTCCGAGGCCATGTCTTTTCATGGGCCCCGGTACGGGCCACCTTCGGGATCCCAACTGATGGTAGGAGGGGTTCACATCGGCGTCGAGAAGACGATGAGATACCTGGGTCTCGTCCTCGACAGCCGGTGGAACTTCGTCGAGCATTTCCGACGTTTGGCCCCCAAACTGGAACGGACCGGGGCCGCCTTAAAGCGGCTCCTGCCCAACCTGAGGGGGCCAAACGCCTCCTGCCGGAGGCTTTACGCGGGGGTCGTGCGGTCCATGGCACTATACGGGGCCCCGGTATGGGCGCGTTCACTGCGGCTTCGAGCCGCACACTACCTGAACGCGCCCCAAAAGGTGGTAGCCGTAAGGCTGATCCGGGGGTACCGCACGATCTCGCGCGAGGCAGCAAGCCTCCTTGCCGGACTGCCACCATGGGATCTGGAGGCGATAGTCCTCGCGCGCCTGTATGACTGGCGCGCGGAGGCACTACGTCGGGGGGAAACTCTGCACCCGCGGCAAATCGCTGCGGAGCGGACGGACCTCCGGCGCGGTCTCATGGTGGAATGGAAGGCGCGACTATCGCAACCCAGCGCAGGGCACGCCACGATAGCGGCGATAAGACCCCTCTTTGAGGAGTGGCTAGAGAGGCGTCACGGCGCTCTCACCTACCGCCTGACGCAGGTCCTCTCCGGACACGGATGTTTCGGGAGGTTCCTGCACATCATCAGGCGGGAGGAGACGCCCGGGTGTCACCACTGCGAGGATCGCCCAGAGGACACGGTGGAGCATACGGTGGAGGTCTGCCCCGCTTGGGCAGAGCACCGCCGTGTCCTCGTAGAGGCGATCGGCAGCGGCGGCGACCTCTCGCGTCCGGCCCTGGTGCAAGCCATGGTCCGGGGCGAGAGGGAGTGGGAGGCGGTCACCTCCTTCTGCGAAGCAGTCATGCTAGCGAAGGAGGTGGCGGGATGGGCGAGGGAGAGATCCTCACGCCTCAGCCGCCGAGGGAGACGCTCCGGGCGTCGGGAGCCGCGTGACGACTCCCGGCCACCGTAGGCGCGGGCCTGCGGGCGGAGAGCAATGGGTAGCTCTCCGTCCGATCAGGACCAGGCCCGTGCCGGACGGCGCGTAAGTGTTCCACGTGCGCCTCAAAGAGATGTCAGCATAGATGACGGGGCCCGACAGGGCCGAAGCCTGCCGGGGTAGCGGGATCGTCCGAAAGGGTTACCGCTGCCCTGGTACATAAAGGGCTAAGGAAGGAACACGGGTGGGTTTTAGTCAGTAAGAGTCTGACACTCCCTTCTGCTCCACCCAGAGCGGGAGGAGTCATTTGATGATTTCCCATCCTGAAAAAAAAAAAAAAAAAAAAAAAAGGCATGTGGCATCTTAAAAAAAACTGTAATCTATCTATCTATACTAATAATAAAGCTGAGGAGTTTGTTTGTTTGAACGCGCTAATCTCTGGAACCATCAGACGGATTTGAAAAAATCTTTTTCATTTGATAGTCCAATACTTGAGGAAGGTTATAGGCTATTACCCCTAGAAGCCGAGCAAACAGAAAAAACTCTAAGCTAAAACAAGGTAATAGCGCCTGCTGGCGTTGTGATGCGATGGGGTGATCGGGGGTACAAGAAATTTTATGCGGATTTAGTCACGGGCCGAAGCTAGTTAATATTATAAAGAGATAAAATTGTTTGTTAAAATTCTTTAACTTTTAGAAAGCTTCACTGCTGTCAAGTGCTATATATGATAGGATACCTATGTGGACCGGACGAAGCTGCTGGCAGAACATAATCAATTAATATGTGCATAGCCCTGCTATGCTAAATCCAGACGTAGTTGTAAAGTCACGTAACGAAATAATTTACATTTATGTAATGCTTGAAAAAATGTAAAAGAAAACAACATTATTTTATCGATCAATCAATTCAAATACAAACCATAAACCTTGAAGTAGCTGTACTTGTATTTTTATACCATCTAAAAGAATCGTTCTTGTAGCAATATACAACAATACAAACGTTTATGAATTCACTTTATTGATACAGGCTCGTAAAATTGCGTGTCAAATGACTCACGAGAAGCCGGGTGAATTTTTTCTTACATTCAAGGGAGAAGATCTACCCTAAATAATACTTTTGTGATTTGTTTAACATCGTCGTTTGTAGGCAGAATTGTGTATTTGTGTCTATGTCCTCCCTCAATATTTTCGGGGGTTAAAAAATACAAATGTAGTCGGAAACAACCTCTTAGATATTCTGCGAAAGTGTGGGCTGGCTGTTTTGTCATTCCTTTACATTTAGTCAAGTAAGTATCGGCAAGCGTAGCGTTGCTCGCCCCCTATTTAGATGAACCGACGACCTTAAGAAGGTGGCTGGGACAGACTGGATGCGGAAGGCGGAGGACAGAGTGTTGTGGCACAGCCTGGGAGAGGCCTATGTCCAGCAGTGGACTGCGATCGGCTGAGTTGATTGAACATTTAATTCGCCATATTTTGTGTTATGTGCCAGAGCTAGATTCCATTTAGCGGGCAATAATTCTAACCCTGTGCTACTACCGAAAAAAATATCTGACATAAAAATAAAGATGGCGGCATAACGTTTTTCTGACGCTTTCTACCTCTATAAAGCACTTCTCGATAACGTTTTGTTAGTTAGCTTATCGCAACAAAATGGCTAATATGACGTAACACGTGTCAGTGGTTTATTGGCACCGTAGCAGAAAAAATCCTGTTAGCTAAGAATTAGATGACTATCTCTCAAGTCCATTAATTACCGGGCTACATCTATCAGATACAGCAGCGTTTCTTGTAGCGTTTGAACTTTTTGCTTGAGGATAAATAAACAAAACCATAAGTAATTTGTGCCTTGTTTTTTTAAGTGAAAACTTCTTTCGGCGCACTTTTCACTCTTTCTGAACAGTGAACGAAACTGAACGGTCAGGCTCGGATCGGTGACACTGAATCGGGTAAACTCGGTGCTGAATCGTGTATAGGTACGGGGCTCCACTCATGATCAGATTTCACTTCCATCGTGTACCCTCTTCGTGTCTTTTTTATAAATATAATAAACCCACAAAACAGTGGTAGTAATAAATACTTTTTTTTTGTGTATACGCTGGGTATTTTACGATATTATTATTTCACACATCTACAATCGTTAAAAATTTAATCAACAGTGAAAGAGATCAGAGCAAACAATGTGAGTTTTATCATCTCATACAGCTGTTGGCATAAAACAAGTCCAAACGTCCTGTACAAAAAGATATCAAACTCATTTAATTTTCCGCCGAAACAGAGTAATGACCAGAGGGGTCTCTTTAATAAGACTGACGAGATTTTCTTGTGATTTTATTGCCCACTCCTCCGAGTAAATCGCCCGTTTAGATGTAACGGCCAACGATTTACAGATCTCTTCATGGCGTGTCCTAATTTTCTTTGAGTTTTTATGCGCTGAACATTTCATTTGAAATAGTAAATGTTTAGGGTTTTAAAACGACGATTACTATCTGTTGAATCTGTTAAACGCAGTCATTTGAATGTGAATTTGAAATAATTATTTCGATTTTTGTATAACTAGCTATAGCTACGACTTCGTTAGCGTGCATGTCGGGAAACAAAAATGGATTTCATAGGTTTTTTTTTTTTCGCGGAACCTTAATTCTTTTTCTAAGTAGTTACCCTTACCTTATAAAGTCAGCTACCTGCCAGTGAAAGTCTCGTCAAAATCGGTCCCGCAGTTTCGGAAATTAGCCGGAACAAACAGACAGAAAGGCAAAAAACATAAGATTTGTTTTTTTGCTATAAGTACCGGATATACTTTCATAATAATATGCATTTAGTAAAAAAGCTGTTATTTTGAAATTACAAACAGCCACTTCAATTATATTTATTTGTATAGTTATTATAATGTTGATGGATAATAAGTCGTGAAAATTTATTTGTAAATAGCATTTATTGCAAATTAATTTTCAATAAACAGCTAATATTACCACTGAATAATTTATAGGTTTCATTGCTCACTTAAAAATGCCAAACTGAAACTAGTTTATTGAATTATTCAGTCATGAATAAAATTGTAGACCACTGTTTTTTATTCACAAATAGTTGGCAGGTATTTATATATTACCACATTTAATTAGCAGTGATTTAAATAAAAACATTCCATACAAATAATTACAAAAGTCACATTATACAACGTTTATTAATACAAAATATTGATTTCGTTTGCACTTTAGTAATCAATTCACCCCGCAGTGCGATAACAGTTACATTACGACTTTTAATATACGAAATTGGACCATGCGGGCGGGCGGTTATCAACAAAAGCCGTGTTTTGAAAGCACTCGACGCCCGGCAGCCGGAGGGTTAAACAAAAAAGGCTTGGTTTGCGACAAAAACCACAACTATCTTCTGCTGAATCTTTTGTTTGTTAAAACTCCATTGTTGGAATTAAACTGTGGTTTAGATATCATAATGGACTTATGTAGTATTCTGTAACTTGACCTTAATCTTTTTTAAGGATATTTTCCATAGCGGCTGTGAATATGTTTTCCGGTAATATCGATAGTGGAAATATGAAATAAGGTAAGGAACATTTTGCCAAAAATGAGTTTTATATATACCGTTCGTCTCAAATTTCCTGCTCTATCGAGATACATAATAGGTATATTATGCTGTTAAGTTTCGTCCTGGGTAGTATTAATATTAACACGTCACCTAGTAGCGTTGATTTTCAAATAATTAAATTAATAAATTTTTTCGGCGGTTTAATTTTTTTGTTAAAAAGTTTTTATTTTATAATTTTTTGTGGCTATAATCTACTAATTGTTTGCCAAAGGGCAGGCATATGTGGCACTGAGTAGAGTAATAATACACAACTCGGCATTCAAATCTGTGAGTGAATAATAAATCACCCCTATTTTCCCACCCTTAGGCTTGGATTTTTTTTCCTAAATTTATATGGGACCAATTTTGGGGTATACCGTTTCCAATAAAAAAAGAATGATCAAAATCGGATTACTTTGTAAAAAGTTATGCGTGGTCATACATTAAAAAAATATATAGGCACGCGTCGACTTAAAAACCTCCTCCGTTTTTTTTTTTCGTCGGTTAATAAAAAGAACCAAACAGACTGTCCCCTATTAGGTACTTAGCATACATTAATAATTAATATTTACGGCACAAGGGATGTAGGTAAGATGTGTACACACCCTTGTTTGCTTTTCGAATGACCAGAAAACCAACATTTAATTATGATGACGCTGTACAATTTCCCTACGTAAACAACGAAAAGTACGCCAAGAAATTTTGGATATCAAAATACTCTATAAAAACACGTCAAGTTATTTACGGACCCTCAAATTAAAAATGTTGCTTCCGGGTTTCTGCGTCTAATCTGACGTTAGCATACAGCAAATTGCTTTTTAAATATCGTATAGACGCGACCTCGTTACGGCTATATTAAACACAGTTGAATAAATTTTATTACAGCACCAAATAAAACTGGAGATGTTGTATTAAATTATAAATGAAAATATAATTCGCACGTGTTGAAGATATCAAGTGAATAGCATTGCCTAAAATGTTCCCACTACTGGGACACAGGCCTCCTCCCGGTGAGAGGAAGCGGGCCGTAATCCACCGCATGGGCCCAGTACGGGTGTAAATAGTATAATCAGCCTATTTTGCCGTCCTTTAACTATAGTTTGACCAAAACCGCTGTACCGCGCCTTCGGTATGTGCGCGGCGAGACGGGGGGCAGTGCAGGCAGCTCATTCGTCATCGCTCACGGCGTCCCGCCCCCCGCCTCGCGCGCACTCCTCCCGCCTCGCCGCGCATTCCTAAGGCGCGGTACAGCAGTTTCGGTCAAACTATAATAGGCCGTTAAGGCCAAAAAGTAGTTTCGGAAAAAATGCCAAAAAACGCGGGAATCGTTGTTTCTTAAACTATCACACTTAGGTTAATGATTGTTGGACACGTCAATTAATATTTCTTTCTGTTTTTCCTAAATAACCCTTTATGTCCAGAAACTATTATTAATTACTATTAAAATTAATTGTTCTTATTTAGTTAAACACGTAACGTGTTTATTGCATCTTATTACTATTCTAAAAGGCCGTTAACCATACATTAGCGGTTATTTAGTGAAGTAATTTATTTAAAATTTTAACCTTCATAATGTTTCTTATATTTATTTAGAATTCCTTGACTAAAAAGTTGTTAAGTGACCATAACTGCTTTCTAGCCATGACATTCGCTTCGATTTCAATTTCAATAACTTTCGTAATGAGCGGTTACGGGGCTTAAGATGCTTTTTAGATAATTGTTGCCAATTTTATATGAAACTTTTGTAAACTCTTAACTACTTTCCTTAACTAAAAAGGTGGCTTAAAATAATTCGCTTGTGGTTAACTTCTTGATAGTAAAGCATTCATGTGGAAACATGTGAGTAATTGAATATATTTTCTTTTAAAAATCAATAATATAATTCAACATTTAAAAGAAATATAATTTTGATAATCAAGTAATTGCTAATTAAGATTTAACAGAATAAATAATCATGATATCACTATTTGGCATGGACAATATGTATACTAAATTATGTTTGTCAGCCTCAACAGCTGGTCGGATATAATTGAAATTTGGAACACTGGTTGACCATGACCTGAAATAAGACATTGAACACTTTTTATCCCATTAGTTCATTCCCGTGAGTTAATTATTCGAAATGATATCGTTTTCCAACCTCCACGCGGCAGATCCACAAAAGCTTGTAGTTTTAAGTATTTAGCAACATAACAGTATCTAAATTAATCACAATCATCAATCAACTCAGCCTATCGCAGTCCACTGCTGGACATAGGCGTCTCCCAGGCTACGCCACAACACCCTGCCCTCCGCCTGCCGCATCCAGTCTGTCCCAGCCACCTTCTTTAGGTCGTCCGACCATCTAGCTGGGGGGCGCCCCACATGACACTTGCCGATACGCGGTCTCCACTTCAGGACTTGTCTGCTCCACCGACCATCGGACCTTAGACAAACATGGCCAGCTCATTGCCACTTCAATTTACTTACTTTGCAAGCTATGTCGGTAGCTCCGGTTCTTTTCCGAATAATTTCATTCCTGATTTTATTCTTCAAAGAGACTCCGAGCATAGCTCGCTCCATAGTGCGCTGAGTGACCTTGAATTTGTGGACCATCAAACCGACCGTCAGTGTCCTCGTTTCGGCACCGCATATCATGACGGACAGAATGCACTGAAGACTAAGGTCTTCAATCACTGCGGGATAGGCGACGAGGCGACTTGACGAAGTTTTCCAAATTCTACCCCACCCAAAGGGATCCTTCTGTCGACTTTTTTCTCTAAGTTGTGTCTACCGAGCTGGATGAGTTGCCCTAGGTAGACATAACCCTTCAAAACTTCTAGAAGCGGCCTTTCGATGTGGATTGGACTCGTTTTGACATGCGATCTTACATGACTTTTGTCTTGTCTACATTTATGCTGAAGCAAACCCGCCGAGAGGCTCCATTTAGTCTGGAGAGACGGTGATATAGTTAGCTGTTCCAACGCCTCTGCCATTATGATGAGATGTACTCGCCGTCCACGTTGATAACCCGCCCAATTCAGTCCAGCGTCTTGAAGACGTCCTCTAACAGAAAACAGAACAGAAAAACCTCACCTCTGCTCCACGCCTCGGGCTTTGTACCCTCTTGGGTGACAGAATTAAAGAGACTCGCTAGCTCTTTGATTGAGATTTTGTAGTATTTCTTTATCTTTATCTGCATTGACACTTCTTCGATCGTTTTCAATGGGTTCGTAGTTCTTATCTTTGACAGAGTCAGCGTCACAGCGTCACGGCAGACGGCGCTCCGAGTGGAAAGATTAAGTCCGACGGGACCGCAGACGACTTGAGCGGGGTACGCGCACCCCGCTCCCCCCGGGGTGAACGCAGTGCAAGAGTCGATAAACTGCTTTTTAGCTAAGTAATGAGGCTTAGCGGCTTTGTGGCTAAGCAAAATTATATTTTTTTAATGAAATGCTTAACTAAAATAGTGTTAAGGGCGAGTAACTGCAAATAAGTTTTTCACTTAAACTATTGTTTAAATGCTTAACTATAAAGTAGTTATAATCTCTATAGTCAAGAATAATCAGATAACGTACTTGTAGTTAAGGACAGGGCTAGAAAATAAGCATCACATCGGGCAGTTAAGGTATTTTAAAGTACTTTAAGCGAAGAAGTGTGGGTTAGACACTTTCAAGTGATGGAATCACCATAAATTGTGTTACTTGACGGCCTAAACCGGAACTATTTATGTTTTAGAAATGTTTCTTAGACAGAAAGATAGAGGATTTTGAACTCTATCACTTTCTATTGAAAAGTAAAAATTGACCATTTGAGGGTTAACGGCTTTCTAGTTAAAGGATGGCAGTATTAATGTTCCCACTACTGGGACACATGCGTCCTCTCTGTGAGAGGGAGTAGGCCATACTTCACCACGCGGGCCCAGTGCGGGTTGGCAGATCTCATGTCTTCGAATTTTTGGATCTAGGACATACCCGGTTTCCTCACAATATTTTCTTTCACCGTTTTGAGAGCAGTGGTGATGAAATTAGGCCTCTTCTCTGTGAGAGGGAGCAGGTGAGATTATAATCATTTAATTATTATTGCTTTTAATAAAAAAGTCCTCCATCCAATTTTTAAGGACCACTCTAAATTTGGCCTTCTGTGTCGACTGTAGTTAAATTCTTGGTCCTTACTTCCTCCCAATATATCTTGCGTGTCCCTCTGGTGTGTCCGACTGGTTCTAATTTAGCCCTCATTTCCGACCAACATCCTGGGTAGACACAAAACGGTATATTATGTTGACACCCTTTGTCAAAGTAATGGACAGATTACGAACTTCACAGAAACGTTTAATTAAACTAAAACCTTAAACTTCACACCTCTTTATTGAACTTTAATCGGTTTTCAAAAGAAATAAAAATGGATTAAAAAGTCGTAGGATAACTTTTACTTCGCCCTAAAAAGTTTGCTAAGAAACGTGCTTTAACTTGGTTGAATCTTCGGCGAAACTATAAAATACCTCTGCACGGGCCATTAATACTGAAGCTATTGGTAGGTACTGTTTTAAATTCTTATCACATTTTACTCTGAGTGCTCAAATTTTGCGTGAATTTTGGGTAAAACTTACAGGAAAGTACCGGTACCGGTTCGGACTGGTTTATATATAGTTTCTATAGACATATCTGGAGTGTACTAATAGAAGGTGGGGCAAAATTTATGTCATAAAGTGAATATGCCCTATTTTTGGCTAATGGCGTTATAATGGCATTGTGATTTGATACATATGTTGTAAACAGATAGAGCATTAGTTGTCAATGCAATGGAGCGATACACCTAGTCACAGCTCATGCAACGATGGGGATTTTAAAACACCAATTTCGGGGCAGTGTGATCTCCTGTTTTAGCAATTTGAACTGATCGGCCAGATCGCCAGTTATAACGGCGACGCCAGGCCTCTTTCTTTGGGGCTTTTTGAAATCTCGCGTTTACCACACCAAACCTTGCAAGTCTTGAAAGCCAAAATTGAAGAAAAAATCACCAATTTGGAGGATGTTTTGCGAGTAACAATTCAAAATGCCGTAAAACGAGCAAATGTGCAAAGTTAAAGTTAAAAAAAGTTATCAAAGCTATCTGACGTTGGAACAATCAGCCCTTAGGGCTGATTTCTCCATCGCCAGATAACTTTATTCGAGGAATAATATTGAACTGTTGACAGTTATTTTATACAAAAACTGTCAAACGTCAATTTTATTCCTCGAATAAAAGTTATCTCGTGATGGAGAAATCAGCCCTGAATGTCATAAATTTTAAACCTTTAAATAAACTTTCCGTGAAAACAGAGCCTTATTTTTTTTATTTCTTAACAAATGGCAGCCAATTTGAATTATGACATTACTTTTGTGGCACCTTGTATAACTATCCAGTGAATTTACAGCTGATGAACAAGCCTTGGTTTTGAACCGTGACTAATTTGAGTATCTTCACAAAGTATTACAAATTACAGTACCCCGCTGCTTTGTCACAAAAACTTACCTACGACCCCTTACAGCTTCAGACTTCAGTAAAACAACAAAGAAAATAAATAATTCCTCAACTGTTTCCTTTGTGACGAAACACTTAGTTTGAGTAAAAACCTGAACTAAACAGCAGTAACTCCATCACAAAGAACATGTTCCCTCAGCAAAAAGCAGAGATTACATCTTTCAATTTAAAAAAGTCCTACTAGTTCCGAAGGTTTAGAAAAGAGCAACAATATATATTCCTTTGAGGCGAATGCTGCCTAACACGGGAAAGCAATTCCGTTTTCGCAGTCTGACGGCTTATTATTCAAGTTGTGATTGCTACCAAACCATTGCAAATATAAAATCTTGGGGAAATCTGATACGAAACAGATTTAGGAATTGAATTGTAGTAAGCAATGGTTTGGAAGGTGAGGCATGTAGGAAAATGAGTTTAACAATGTAGAAATCTGTGTGTGAACATTTTCATACATTTTTTTCAGTGAATCTGTTCATACACTCATTTCCAAGCCTATATAATAATAATAATAAGGAGATTACAAGTAAGTGAATAACTCAAACAGCGAAATCAATTTTTAACTACTTCTCGAACAAAGTTGGAGGCAAAAGGATCGTAGCAGTGGGCGTTCTGTAGTTTCTGCATTGCCCGTGGGCAGAAAGTGTGAGTCTATGTATGTGCTTACGAACAATATTTTTCGACGACAAAAATATATGAAATAGGCGAACTTACTTCCAAATAAATAAGCAAGACTCACGACCCGAACCACGAATGTTTATTGCCCACAATCATTCCGTGACGCATTTTCAGACGTTTCTGCTTTTATTAAAGGGTTTACTAGACACAACAAATTCTAAACATTTGTCAGCAACCTGCTGTGGGCAGGCAGAATCATTAATTTACGACACTCATTTATCTTGCGAATCCGAAGTAAACAATGAAATGGTGTGATCAATAAAAAGACCTTTCACAGATCGTCTATTGTCAGTGTGAAAGGTTTTTAATAAATACTTGGATCTATTTTTCATGGCTGTCTGTGAGATGGGCAATTGTGAATAAAATTGGGTTCTTTCATTAGTTGGTAATCGGTAGGGCCGGATTAAACAATGTTTAAGGTGCTGTGCTGATTAAACGTGTGTGTTCTTAACAATGTTTAGGATGCAGTGCTGATTAAACGTGTGTTCTTGACAATGTTTAGGTTGCTGTGCTGATTAATCGTGTGTTTTTAACAATGTTTAGGTTGCAGTGCTGAATAATCGTGTGTTCTTAACAATGTTTAGGGTGCTGTGCTGATTAAATGTGTGTTCTTAACAATTTTAGGGTGCAGTGCTGATTAAATGTGTGTTCTTAACAATGTTAAGGTTGCTGTGCTGATTAAACGTATGTTCTTAACAATGTTTAGGTTGCTGTGCTGATTAAATTTGTGTGTTCTTAACAATGTTTAGGGTAGTGTGCTGATTAAATGTGTGTGTTCTTAAAAATTTTAGGGTGCAGTGCTGATTAAACGTGTGTTCTTAACAATGTTAAGGTTGCTGTGCTGATTAAACGTGTGTTCTTAACAATGTTTAGGTTGCTGTGCTGATTAAATTTGTGTATTCTTAACAATGTTTAGGGTAGTGTGCTGATTAAATGTGTGTTCTTAACAATTTTAGGGTGCAGTGCTGATTAAATGTGTGTTCTTAACAATGTTAAGGTTGCGGTGCTGATTAAACGTATGTTCTTAACAATGTTTAGGTTGCTGTGCTGATTAAATTTGTGTGTTCTTAACAATGTTTAGGGTAGTGTGCTGATTAAATGTGTGTGTTCTTAACAATTTTAGGGTGCAGTGCTGATTAAACGTGTGTTCTTAACAATGTTAAGGTTGCTGTGCTGATTAAACGTGTGTTCTTAACAATGTTTTGGTTGCTGTGCTGATAAAAATTGTGTGTTCTTAACAATGTTTAGGGTAGTGTGCTGATTAAATGTGTGTGTTCTTAAACATGTTTAGGGTGCTGTGCTGATTAAATGCGTGTGTTCTTAACAATGTTTAGCTGTGCAATGTTAAGGTTGCTGTGCTGATTAATCGTGTGTGTTGTTCGATATGCAATCCTGATATAAATACTAATCAACCTACTAATTAACAGAGTTCATTATTGTTTACATTTTCATGCTATCAATTTTCATTTCGTTACTTGTTTCTTGACTATTTTTCGGATATAAACAGAAAACCTATTGAGCTCGTCACGCAGCAAAGTTGTGTCCAAATGCTAATTTCTAATAAAAGTTCACATTATTATATTAAATATTTTCAAGCCGAATGCGTCTTTCGTACTTTTGTACCTAGCACATTTTATGCAAATAAACGATTTTGATTTAAAATAGCTAAACATAAACACAGCGATATTTGAGTGCGGTATTTTTAGTATTCAAGTATTGGAAGTGCCTATCAAACATACGAGTACATAGCGTCAGATGCAGAACGTTCCACGAAACTCGTAAAATATTTCTACGAATGGTTGCTTTGATATTTTATTAAAGGATAGTACCTACCTATCTATCTGTTACTACATACAGCAATTATATTTTCTTTATCTGTGACTAACTACAAGTTTGAAACCTGTAAGTCGTGATTTACGGGATAAAAATGCTAAAAGTGCAATTTAAAAGTAAAATTACGGTACGGTCATTATCACGACAGTTACGACCTACCTGCGCGGTAAACGAACAAGTAGACGACTGGACTGACTGAAATGTTCAACAACATTCATTGCGTTATTTACATTGTTGAGTTGAGACCAATTTTTGGAACATATAAAGCAATGGATTAGCAATATCCTTCAAAATGATTCAGATTGAGATTGATCATGTGTTACGCAATTAGGTGCCAGGACTGACTCAAGTTATGTTCTGGAAATTAAAGGAAATTATTAGTTACACTTAATTTTATTCGGCTACGTAAGTGATGCCAACATTCTGAATAAAAATTACGGGCAAAATGATGACATGCGCGCGCTACCATCGTCTGCCTAGCCTTTTCTCAACTATGTTGGGGTTGGCTTCCAGTCTACCCGGATACAGCTGGATCGAGCGAGTGCCTATCTTATCTCCACAACCCAGTTACTGGGTAATACGATACTCCTTAGTAAGACAGGTTGTCAGACTTTCGGGTTACTGACGACATGCCCCCGCTATGTGTCAAGAAAAATTGCTTAATATCTTCGCTCCTTGACCTTTGCCATCCACTAGCAAAAATATTTATCATAATATCCTAACTTATAGACACAACAAACTCAAACTCAAACTATTTATTTCAACTAAACCAATTACAGACACTTTTAAATTGTCAAGAGTCTTTCAGTCAAAAAGATGAAGCACGGGCAAGAAACTCCATGGACACTCTTTTAAATCACATTAATATGTGTACAAAGTATTGGGTACATCACTCATGTAAAAAATTATGCACGTGAGAACGATGCAGAACGTTAAAAGCGTCCGCAAAGAAAGATTAAAAAAAAAACAATTCAAATATTAAAAAGCCATGGCAGCAGAGAGTGTTCCAGTTCTTACTGACGACGCCCGTTCACGAACATAACGCATAGATTAGCACCATTCAAGTCAAACATTTTGAAGGGAGCTAAATGATCCAACACATGCGCCACCATCAGCGAGACATTAGAGTGAGCATGACATACTCTCAGCCGCCAAGGCACATTCAAGTCAATAAAAGACGTACCTACCGAGTAAATGGCAGCTTTATAGTATGTACATAGAACTCACATATGAGCTATGCAATTATACACAACATACATATACAACATCTCTTCAACCAATGGCAATATAACATGTATTAATCTGTAATGAAGTTACATAAATAAAAAATAAAAATAAAATTTATTAATGTACATAAAAAAAAAGAGATGCGCTCACGTAGATTTAAGCTAGTAAATTAAGATTAAAATAACGTGTCCTATTTAGGAGCACTGTTAACATGTAAAAACAATACTAAAAACCAATAAAAAATACCAAAATTATGTAAACAAGAGCGCGGACGTCCATGGCGGCGGTAATAGAACTACCTAAAAAAAAAACATGTATTGCATTCCTATCATACTATACGGTTGAATCTATCAACAAAGTACCTTCATTGTGAGAGTTGAGTGGATTTGTCAAAGCATTCAGAGAGAATATTCTTATTATTGGTATCCTATATCAAAAGGGTCATTATTTCTGTCGGTCACATAAGCAATTGAAAATGTTCAATAAATATTTGCGAGTGTTTTCGCAAATATTTATCGAACTTTTCCAATCACTTGCTGCCTTTTCTATTTATTTTCTTATTGCTTCCGGTAAGAAATTGTTTTGTTTATTTTTATACTTAGATTATTGACTGCTTACTGATACTGCTGGGCATGAGGTCCTGGGTTCGATTTCCGGGGCAGGAAAAGTGGTATTGGGAGAGTTGAGGAGTCTGAATTTGTGGGACATGGGACATAAAATTAAGTGGCGAATTGTGAATTTACCTCTGCCTAACAATTCGGAGATATCAGGCAAGATGTTATGTTGTTTTATGTGTTATGTTATTTTCGTCAGAGGAATGAGCGAGATTTTTGGAACACTGTAGTGGAAAGGAACACCTTAAATATACTAAACGTTAAATTCCTGTCAATAGGGTAGTTGCCTGGGTAAAAAAATAATAATTATATTTAGTCCGGCAGTTAGATTATCCAAAAATAATGGACACGTATTTTTTCTTTTGACTATCAAAAAAAAAAATGACAAAGATAAATTGCGTCAAAATTTGGGAGTGGGGGGGTCGTGACGGCACTTGCTTGCAAAAATGTCGCAAGCAAGTGACGTCACGCGGAACTTTAACGGGCGATATCTTCATCATTTTTTATATAATTGACAAAAGAAAAAATACGGGTTCAATACTTTTTGATAATCTAACTGACGAACTAATTAGATTTTTTTAGGAAAATTGCCTATTATTATTATTTCTTTATTATCGGACAACAATGATCCAGCGTGTCAGTAAACAATAAAATAACTTATTACTAGTGTTAGTACTTAACCTACAACAGAACAACACAGACAGACTAAAAAATTATTGTGAAAAGGACATCCCCAAATTAATGATTAGTGATTGTCCTTCTCACAAACCTTTTAATAATCGGAGAGTCGATACTCTCCGCTATAGTTTTTAGAATGCTGTTACCACTCGCCCGCAATCTTGACAACAGGGACGCGGTTTTCTTGCGAATGACGGAGTGGAAGCCGTCAGTTCGGTTTTGCGCTAACATAGCAGAAACGCTGCACCATCGTGGCAGTCCCAACAGCATTCCAAAAATATTACTTTACTGAATGCATAGGTCATCCAGCGTTCTTTTGGTATAGTTGACCCAAAAGATTCCCCGTGTAGAAGCTCTGGCAACATATTATGCCTGAGTGGGTTCGACATGATAATTTACATAAAATTGACTGGTTAATCATAACCAGTTGGTAAAACGCGGTAATTCTTTGCTGGTAACACAGCAGTAGGTATACTTTATGAACAACATAAATTCCTGTGAAAAATGATTCAATAACGTAAGCAACCTTTTGAACAAAATAAAAACTTTTTTCACAAAACATACTTACTCAACAAAATAGTTTTCCCTTCGAAAAAGTTCACCAACTTAGGAGACCCTAATTTCGTTGACGTGGACCTCATATAATAAATGACGAAAATTTTATCTTGTACGAAATTATTTATATTATTTCTTTGTGGCGGCCATTTTTCATTTGGCCTTTCAAAGAACGTTCCCAAATCTGTCAAAGTTTAGTCGTTTATGTGCGAAGACGTGTGTCTAAATTAATGACGTCACGACCCACTGATATGATTCACTGTGACGTCACGGAAGGCCGGATTTATGGACCTGATATATCCTCGTTAAGGAAGAATAAGACAGGTTAAGCTGTTGTGAATTAAGGTATTTGTTTCTATTTGTGAGCTGTAGTAGTGTTGGTATTTAATTATTTGGAGAGGGACGCATTTGATATTTAGACTAGCATGAGGTTGCATGAGCAGAATTATACCTAAAGCTTCAGCCAGATCTAGAGAGGCGTCACGGCGCTCTCACCTACCGCCTGACGCAGGTCCTCTCCGGACACGGATGTTTCGGGAGGTTCCTGCACATCATCAGGCGGGAGGAGACGCCCGGGTGTCACCACTGCGAGGGTCGCCCAGAGGACACGGTGGAGCATACGGTGGAGGTCTGCCCCGCTTGGGCAGAGCACCGCCGTGTCCTCGTAGAGGCGATCGGCAGCGGCGGCGACCTCTCGCGTCCGGCCCTGGTGCAAGCCATGGTCCGGGGCGAGAGGGAGTGGGAGGCGGTCACCTCCTTCTGCGAAGCAGTCATGCTAGCGAAGGAGGTGGCGGGATGGGCGAGGGAGAGATCCTCACGCCTCAGCCGCCGAGGGAGACGCTCCGGGCGTCGGGAGCCGCGTGACGACTCCCGGCCACCGTAGGCGCGGGCCTGCGGGCGGAGAGCAATGGGTAGCTCTCCGTCCGATCAGGACCAGGCCCGTGCCGGACGGCGCGTAAGTGTTCCACGTGCGCCTCAAAGAGATGTCAGCATAGATGACGGGGCCCGACAGGGCCGAAGCCTGCCGGGGTAGCGGGATCGTCCGAAAGGGTTACCGCTGCCCTGGTACATAAAGGGCTAAGGAAGGAACACGGGTGGGTTTTAGTCAGTAAGAGTCTGACACTCCCTTCTGCTCCACCCAGAGCGGGAGGAGTCATTTGATGATTTCCCATCCTGAAAAAAAAAAAAAAAAAAAAAAAAAAAAAGCTGTTGTGAATTAGGCATTTATTTGTAAGGAATATGTAAGAAAATTTGCAAACAGAAATTACTTACATTAACTTGGGAAGTACTTGTACAATTACTTTTTCACATTTAGATAAATATAGACATGTTTTGCGATTGTACTTTGCGAGTCAAAAAATATATCTGCATCTGGAATACATTCAAGAAACTCATTGATAAGCGTAATTGCTCTAGCAGTGGGGCTGTTGCCAGCTTGGGGAGAGCGCCACATAGTCGGGTAGCACAGGAGCCTATGCTGTCGTCTTCAAACGCCACGGATATATTGGTCGGGAACATAGAAATGGATTGATTAATGTATAACAGGGCCATCCACCTTACCGGCCAGTATTAGATAATAATTAATTATAAGTGTGGATTCCCGCCAGACTTGGAGTGTATCTAAACGCACCATTCCTGACACAAACACAGAAGGATAGAGAAAGGGGTAGTATCCATATTGACGTTTGTATAGGTATCTATAAATATAAGTTATACTTACTACTTAGAAATAACAAAGGAGTGTTCTTATAGCGAATGTGAGTACCAATACAAACCATTTTTGGTTTAATGGTACAAAACAAGCAAAAACCAGTATTAAGACGGTATGCAAAAAAAAAAATATATATATGTAAGGTTCCGTATCAAAAGAACAATATTGACAGTACTATACTTTATTATGAGCTTTTACCGTCGACAAGTACATCAATTAATACTTAAGTAACACCATCCGTTACCCCAAAAAAGGCCAATTAAATGCCAAATAGAAACAGATACTTACAGACCAGAGCCAAAGAGCAGTGGTGGCCAAGTGGTAGCGGCCGTGGCTAACGAGTTGTAGGTCGTGGGTTCGAACCCAGCCAGGCGCTTTACTTTTTATAAATTATTTCATCACCACTGCTCTCAAAACATGTCCTAGAACCAAAACGTTTTATGACATCTACCAACCCGCACTGGGTCCGTGTAGTGGATTACGGCATTTACGGCCCACTCCCTCTGACTTCTCAGTCAGATGGAGACACAGGTCAGGTCAGGTCAGGTCAGGTGGATGGATGGGATGTGACACAGACCTCCTCTCGGCAGCAGTGGGAACCTTATAAGCTGATTATGCTATCTGTTACATCTAAAAAAGCTCAATTAAATGCCAAATGGAAACAAATACTTACAGACAACAATAATGCTATCTTTTACTCTTTAAACAGACAAAAGATACAAAATACACACACACATTACAAAGAAGACAGGCCTTTTATCTTTCTTAACTTAAGATACCGTTTTCAAACTAAAGACATCTTGACATGTTGTAAGGATTAATTGCGTCGCTAACTACACTAAGTACATCAAACGTCCAAGGATAAACGCTTTTACCATCTTTTACGTGATAAAACGTCGTATCTTTTCCATAAAAAATCTCTTTATCCGTAGTTTGTGACAAGTAAATTTTTCGTAAATGAACTCAGCTGCGTCAGCCAGGTTAATGGATTTAAGCTTCCAATCTTTCGGGACCGTTTGATGAAGCGTAGGTATATGACTATGTCATTACTTTTGGGTGTGTTTGTAAAAAGCTGGGTACAGAATGGACCAACGGAGTAACAAGACTTATCTATGTGAGGGTAGATTATTTTATATTAGTAATTTTAGTAGCGTAGAGTGGGACGCCCCCCAGCTAGATGGACGGACGACCTAAATAATGTGGCTGGGACAGACTGGATGCGGAAGACGGAGGACAGGGTGTTGTGGCGCAGCCTGGGAGAGGCCTATGTCCAGCAATGGACTGCGATAGGCTGAGTTCAGTGAGTAATATTATAAAAAGCAGACCATGGATACGTTTGTTAAAGTCGATTTATTTTAAATCGTTTAAAAGTCACTGTCAGCTATAAAATCATTTTGACATTGAAGTGAATTATCAATTAAACAAGTTGCCGACATAACTCAGTCTTGAACGAGGGACCGGAGAGACAAGTTTTAAGGTTAGTAAATAATGTAAAATGTACTGAACTATGATGAATAATTTATAACAAATATTGCTATTGCGTTGATTTATTTGTTTACAATAGAGTTCGCTGTATTCACTTATTTAGTTTTGTATTTCCATTTTTGAGGCGATAACATTTACATTAAGTTTAGAACTGCGCAGAAAGCCGTTAGCGATTGCTTCTGATACAAGTAGAGTGGGTAGGAAAACTAAAACATAAAAAATTATGTTTTTTTTTGTCTGATCGAATACTGATTCGATTAAGGTAAGACGGGCATTTTAGATCATACGTTACTTCTGGGTCAATTTTCTATTAGATCAAATAATTTAAAAGACAGATTATAACAATTTTTATCGAAAGAATATCAATCAATCTCCTTACCCTTATCCCAACTATGATGGGGTCGGCGTCCAGTCTAACCAGTTGCAGCTGAATACCAGTGTTTTACATAGAGTGACTGCCTATCTGACCTTCACAACCCAATTATTGGGTAACACGATACCCCTTGGCAAGACTGTTGTCGACTGACTGTTGACGGGCTTCTGAGTAACCGTAACGACTGTCAATTGTAGATCATTCAAGCCGTTGTTTAACGTAATTTTCAAGGCACGGAGGAGTCTCGATATGTAATGGATGGTCATTCATCCACGGACTGGCCATGTCAAGCGTTGCTTGATGATCGACCCGTGTGGTTGTTATTATTTAGCCACGAGCCCCTAGATTTTATCGAAAGAAAATATTAGCATGAATAATGTGGATCTTCAAACCTTTACCCTTAAATTAATTAACTTTTCTCTTTTACGACTCCCAGCAATAAAACTGTAGGTACAGACCATTCACAGTTAATTTACCTTTGATTTTGCAACACTGTCCAAATCACAGGGATCTTTATTTTAATTCTAATAAGGTTGCTGTTGGGTTGCTGCCACTGACAAGTCTGTCAAAATTATTGTGATCTTTATTCTCATTAATATAAGGTTCCTGTTAAGTTGCTGCTGTCAGAGGTAAAATACGAGTATCGTTTGGATACTCATGGCTTTTTAACTACCTCTTAGTTCAACATCATTAGAAGCGCTTCACAAGTATGGTGTGAAAAGGAATACGGCCTAATGCATCTCCCGATCACATCCCGGGCTGTTTGATCCAATGAACCATGGAGGTCCATTAAGTACCTGAAAGTGACGCAGGATTTTTTGGTTTAATGTACTTTCTTTTGATTACTTTGAATTTGAGATAAGATTCAAAAATTGACTTCGAAAGAGTCTCTAAATTACTTGTAATAAATTTTTTGTGAAATTAGTATTGCATATATCAATGAGGCCTGATTTTTCAATCATCTGTTAACTTTATTCGAAGAATAATTTTAAAAAATTTGGCAGTTATGTCATACAAAAACTATCAAACATCAATTTTATTCCTCGATTTTAAGTTATCTGGCGATGAACAATCAGCCCTATGTAATATTGCTTCAGAAATAAAGCACTCATTCCACAGATGCAATAATACAGTTATAAAAACTGCAGAAAAATAAAAGTTTATCCAATCGAGCGGACTCTGATGGTTTTGTGCAATGAGCCAAATATGATGTCTTTTCGATAACTGCAGGCGGCTATTAGAATTTATTACTGGTTTTAGTTTGTGAATTCAATTGGGCTATGCTTATTTGTAATATTTTATTTCTTTAATAATAATGTCTACTATGAAATTTATTTGAGTACAGTACACAGTAGAGAACTTTAGTATATGTGATGGGTGTAATATTGTGTCGGGGCGTTAAAATTATACAACATTATACTTTTGCAGATAAGCTTTACAGTACTTAGGTACACACCTAAGAACTAGTCTCTCTCATCTACCACATTTACCTTTTCAGAGTCATCATAGTTGGGAAAAGGCAGTAGGCGACTGCCAGGTTAACCCGATGCAGCTGAATATACAACTGCTTTTACACATACATAAACTACTAGTAAATAAATATACTGCTTTTACATATAGCGACTGCCTATATCTGACCTCCACAACTCAGTTAATGGGTGCCTAAAGACTAGTGTCTGATTAAATTATTTAAATTTACGTGATGTTATAAAAAGGATGGGTTCTTTAGTTAAAAAATATTTATTAGAACACTTAAACCTTTAGACAAAAAGATTATTGTCCATGTTTTCACACATAAATAAAGTTTTCGACTAACAGTTTTTCCAGTACCATTCAATTGAGAGGTTCAATGGATTTATAGAACCTCTTAAACTTCATACATTGTTAACTAGATCTCTTTTTAACTACTAAGTTAAAGTAAACGAGTATTTATTTTCTCGAAGCAGGTTCAAGCGAATGCCCTCTTAAGCAACGTCAATTCGGGCAGGTCGTAAAGAATTGTATAAAAAAGTGAGATTAGATCTTTTCATTTGAGGAAAGGTCCGAATATTGGTCCTGCGAGGCAGTTACTGAGAAACGGCGGATTGAGTTCGAGAAAGTCAACATTTAAATTGAAGAGAAAAACATTTACTGAATGGATTTGAGTCGGCCCCTAGGGTACTAGACTGCTGGTATTTGGATGTATTTGGCAACGGTTCTTTTGATATCTTGTTAGTTTGGACCTTATTTCTTGGTAGGATTTGATTGAGAGGAAATATCATAGCCTTCTTGGAGAAAAATGTCTAGTTCATAAATTCAACCCAAGAATATTTATCTTTCCACTACCAGTGTAACTGAGTTTTTCGTATAAATCAGTAAGCTGTCCCCAGGCAGTAGGCTTTTTTTATTTTTATGGTGGGAATTCTTCAAATGACCTCTCCCGCTCTGGGCTAAGCGGAAGGGTGTGTCAGACTTTTACTGACTAAAACCCACCCGTGTTCCTTCAGTTGCCTGTGCACGGTATATCTTTCGAACAACCCGCTGCCCCGGTGGCATCGGCCCTAGCGGACCCCGTCAGTTCGTGCTGACATCTCTTTGAGGCGCGCGTGGAACACAACGCGCCGTCGACCCGGGCCTGGTCCTTACCGGGCGGCGAGCTGCCCATTGCTCGCCGCCCGCAAGCCCGCGCCTACGGTGGCCGGGAGTCGGTTGTTGACTCCCGTCCAGGGCGTCTCCTGCGGCGGCTAGGTGCGTGAGGGTGCAGAGATTGCCTCTCCCTCACGCGCTCCGCCTCCTCCTTCGCGAACATTACTGCTTCTCAGAAGGAGGTGACGGCCTCCCATTCACTCTGGCTCCGTACCATGGCCTGGACCAAGGCCGGACGCGAGAGATCGCCGCCGCCGATCGCCGCCACGAGGACACGGCGGGGCCCCGCCCAAGCCGCCGTATGCTCCACCGTGTCCTCCGGGCGATCCACACAGTGGTGACACCCTGGCGTTTCCTCCCGCTTTATCCTGAACAGGAACCTCCCGAAACAACCGTGTCCGGTGAGGACCTGCGTCAGGCGGAAGGTGAGGGCGCCGTGGCGATGTTTCGGGAGGTTGCTGCAGATAATCAGGCGGGAGGAGACGCCCGGGTGTCATCACTGCAAGGATCGCCCTGAGGACACGGTGGAGCATACGGTGGAGGTCTGCCCCGCTTGGGCAGAGCGCCGCCGTGTCCTCGTAGAGGCGATCGGCAGCGGCGGCGACCTCTCGCGTCCGGCCCTGGTTCAAGCCATGGTCCGGGGCGAGAGAGAGTGGGAGGCGGTCACCTCCTTCTGCGAAGCAGTCATGCTAGCGAAGGAGGTGGCGGGATGGGCGAGGGAGAGATCCTACGCCTCAGCCCCCGAGGGAGACGCTCCGGACGTCGGGAGCCGCGTGACGACTCCCGGCCACCGTAGGCACGGGCCTGCGGGCGGAGAGCAATGGGTAGCTCTCCGTCCGATCAGGACCAGGCCCGTGCCGGACTGCGCGTATGTGTTCCACGCGCGCCTCAAAGAGATGTCAGCGTAGTTGACGGGGCCCGACAGGGCCGAAGCCTGCCGGGGTAGCGGGATCGTCCGAAAGGGTTACCGCTGCCCTGGTACATAAAGGGCTAAGGAAGGAACACGGGTGGGTTTTAGTCAGTAAGAGTCTGACACTCCCTTCTGCTCCACCCAGAGCGGGACGGGTCATTTGATGATTTCCCATCCTCAAAAAAAAAAAAAAAAAGAGGGCTCCGTGGCGCCTCTCTAGCCACTCCTCAAAGAGGGGACTTCTCGCCGCAATTGTGGCGTGCCCAGCGCTGGGTTGCGACAATCGCACTCTCCATGTCGCCATGAGATCCTTGCCTCCTCTCGCCACTCCCATATGTGGGCGAGGACTTTGGCCTCCAGATCCCATGGCGGCAATCCGGCAAGGAGGCTCACTGCCTCAGCGGAGACCGTGCGGTATCCTCGGACCAGCCGGACAGCCATGACCCTTTGGGACGCGTTCAACCGGCGGGCTGGTCGCCGCCTCAGGGAACGCGCCCATACCGGAGCCCCGTAAAGGGCCCAGGCAGTAGCCTGACCTCCATAATTCAACTACTACATAACTACAGGTTAAGAGATCAGCGAACTTCGGCACTACACCTTTTAAGGTTCTGCACCTAATCTAATTCAGCAATTCCTGAATTTAATAAAAAGAAAATACGTTTATTCGCGGCTAACAAACAAAAAAAAAA
Organism: Apamea epomidion; assembly: GCA_947507525.1. NCBI lineage: Eukaryota > Metazoa > Arthropoda > Insecta > Lepidoptera > Noctuidae > Apamea > Apamea epomidion. The sequence continues at coordinate 14,551,150 of OX382237.1, forward strand.
ATAACAATTTGGTGCAAACATGCGTCACATCCACACAAAACGGCCATCGCTCAGCATAATGCTAAAACCCTATACGAGACAGAGCCCCAGCGCTAGTTTCCAGCGACAGCTGGCGTTGACGTGATGGCGTGTAATATTTGTATTACATGCCGTCACGTCAACGCCAAAAACATTTAATTTCAATAAAATTTTGCATAGCCATGCCCTACAGAAGATCGAGGGGAAGACCTGGATGAGACTCGCAGAGACCAGGAGAGCATGGCACAAAAGGGAGCAGCAGCCCTATACCAGCTTAACAGCAGTCGGTGGAACAAGGTTGCCAATGACGATGACAATATTATACACTCTAGAGCAATAAATTCGGTTCAACAACAACACCAACCAACATTTTGATATCTCGGAAACTAAGAATTGGTTATAATTGGAAATAAAGTTTCTGTTGGTGACCCGAATTCAGTTCTCTCCGGTGTATTTAATTCAAACTGAAATATCTATATAAATAAAAATGAATCGTTAAAATGTATGTACGCGCATAACTTCCGATCGACTGCACCAAATTGGATATTCTTTTTTTTGTGTTTGTTATTGCCAGGACAAGGTTTGTATACATAATTGGTTCCGGTAGGTGGCGCTGCTTTTTCGGGCAGGACGACGTCTGCCGGGTCCGCTAGTATGGAATAAATAAGCTCGACCTCACTTTTTTTTGGTTTTATTACTAGAAAGAAAGAAAGAAAAAAAGTTTATTTGGACACAGCTCGTGAAACACAAAATACAAAATTAATAAAATTAAAACAATGTTTCAGACAACAATAGTGTGCGCCTCACGGCTGCGCCAAAAAGGTTCATTTCAGCATTAATGCCAGACAGATGCTGACTGACGCTGGTTTTCTAATAAACCTTTAGGGAAAAGTGACTGAGTACACACAGTTTCAACATACCTAATACATACTTATAAATAAATAAATAACTAGTAATCACGTACATATCATTACAGAACTGCCGCAATCGATACACGCGTGGCTAGCAAATTGCGAAAGAAATGTACGAATGAAACCCTAACAGTAATACTAAAATTCTGGACGTGCAGGTACGACGTTTGTAAGACCTTTCGTGCGTGGAATACTTATACGGTTTATAAATAGTATACGATAATAATAGATATGCTTTTTTTGGCTTACACTATCGCATTGTGGGCGTTTGAGAGGGTGTAACCGAAACTCTGTCATCATTAAAAAAGTACTGCACTTTAGTAAAGTTTCTTAAATAGGATTTATACTGTTACTTTATTTTACATATTCCACAAAACTGATCGAAACTGTATTTAAATAAGAAACATTCGAGAAAAACAACAACTTATTTTTCTTACTATTAAAATTAAGAAACAACTTCAAGATAAAAATTACAAATATAAATTCAGTATAACACAGTGAAGAAAAAATGTAATTTAATGTTATGTCAATATCAATTTGCAGAAGATGTCTTGAGAAATGTATCGTAACGTTTCGTTGTAATATTTCAACAACTATGATATTTTCTGGATGTTTTTGAGGTCCAAGTGATACACTTTTAGCTCTTGAAACTATTAACCCCGCAGAATAACTATCAAGGTTTACCATCTGTAAACAATATTCCAATAACAGCTTATCAATCTCTTAGACCGTGTCGATACAATATGAATAATTAATGCACATATGTACACTAAACAAATATTAATTAGCTTTTTAACACACTTCTAATTTACACACTTTTTTGTTATGTATTTTTGTGGTGTACAGTAAAGTATACTTATAAATAAAGTGCAAGACAAACAGAACCTATTATAGCAATTCTTCTATAGGCCAACCGCTTAACTGAGACGTTGGCTGAGGTAGCAGCTTGGTACGGGAGGGGTGTGTGGTGACGTGATGCGAGAGCTCGGGGATTCGTCAACTTGTGACAACTATCACCCCTCCCGTACCGCATAGCTACATCAGGCAACGTCTCAGTTAAGCGGTCGGCTTAGAACTACGAATCCTTCCGAGTCAGACACGCCACTTTTGCCTTTCTTTCAACAAACTCAAATAGCTTCACGATTATTCATAACAGCAATTAATATCTTTACATCCCCGAAACACAACCGCTTTTAACGAACCTCTTAACAATATGCTCATTACTTCCACCTACCCGCAAGCCTCAAGTTTCATCTACAGCGAGTTTGATAAATGAGCCACAGGCTGCTCATTTTCACGCTAGTCTTGATTGATTAGTTCCAATATTGAAATTCGTAACATCCTGTATCGCGATCAAGGAAACGGTAACCACGCGCCCTTCGCTTCGGCTAATGAAATCAATTTCGAAGTCTTTCGGGTTGCTAAAATCTATGGGAAACCTGATATTGCCTGTAATGAGAATCCTGTGTTGCTTCCAAAATGACTTTTGATGAACAAGCAGGCTCTTTGGAGATACAGAATAATGTTATGGTATTACGACGATCAGTGCAAAAATGAGGTTAAAAAGGGTCAAATGAGACCGTTTCTGTTTTGTTTCTGAACTGAATATAAAGTGGTTCATGAGCAAGGAAGGGTTTTACCTCTTTTTGACCTTCGCAAACTTTTGGTGGACCAAATTCTGAAAATCCGTAGATCTCATTGCAGGTTGATGAGTATTTTTAAAACCCCCTTTTTTATTATTTATTTAAACTTCTCGCACACAATAAAGTTAAAAAGGTGGACTTAATGCTTTTGGCCTTCTCTACCAGTCAACCAAGGGTGATGAAGAGTTTAGATGGCAGGTGCTTTGGGTGAGAGGAACAATGACAAAAAAAAACGACTAAAACTAGGCAACTACTATTAATACTATTCTATGTTTTCCCTTTTTTTCCTCAATTCTTTTGGAACGTTTCCATAATTTGAACTAACGCTGCCATCTTGTTAATTCAATAAAATTTCTTAAAACAATATCACAAATGTGTATCAACAACTTACTGCCCCTTCTCAATGTCATTCAATCGCCAAAAGATGTATAATAGAAGTAGCATTATAGTAGCGTGTTCAGTGTCAAAACACACTACGACGAGTTAGTTTATAATAAATTAGCAGCGCCCCCGGTTTCACCCGCATAAGTTTCCCGCGGAAATATTGGGATAAAAATACCCTATGTCTTAATCCTGGTTAAAAACTATCTGTGAGCCAAACATCCAAATCCGTTCGGTAGTTCTTGCGTGAAAGAGTAACAAACAGCCATCCATCCATCCCCACAAGCTTTCGCGTTTACAAAATTTGTAGGAAGTAGGATTTTAACATCACTCATTCAATTGCCTTGTCGGGTTCACTCCTACCACATAGTTCAGAAATACGCCGCTCGTACTCGTAGCGCTTCTGAGTTGTCAACTTTCTGTCATGGCTGTGACATACGTCTGGTTATTTTATTCAGTAATTTCAATTAATATTATTACTGTGGATTTGTCATCTCGTCCTATCTATTGTGTTTCTTCTGTCGTACTCCTCTCTGTCTGTATTTATATATACAGCGTGTTTCTTTTTATATCCCATAACTCTAGGGGGTCATTGTACTCATCATTATGAACAAATTTTACTATGGCACCATAACTGAAAGCGCGAAAAAAAATCAGCTTTTCCCTACATTTATGTTCGTATAACTCGTCAAAATGTAGGGAACACCAGAATTTTTGTTTCGCGATTTCGGGTTTGGTCCCATAGTAAAAGTTGTTCATAATGATAAGTACAATAACCCCCTAGAGTTATGGGATATAAAAAAAAACACGTTGTATACAATGTGTAACTGAATTAATGCACATTATGAAAGTAGTTTGTTCAGAATCGTTTACTGTGTAGTGACACACATACAAAATATAAAACCGACTTAAAAATAAAGGTACTACAAAATGTTGAATACCTTTATTTTTAAGTCGGTTAACAATACTTAACACATATGTAATGTAATGCCTTGTTTATCGTCAGCACAGTACGCTGACTCGCACATTATTGTATTCAGTCAATTCTGCATATCGGACATACAGGTTGTTGTTTAATGTAACGTTTGTACGTAATATAATGTTGTTTAATGTAAATTTATTTTGGCAAAATTTGGGGGGAATACTGTAGTGACACACATACCTTTTGTAATCAGAGACGACGCCTACGCTTTGTAGCGAGTTCCCCCGCTACCTTAGTCGTCTCCAAGCTTTTGTGTAGGACAGTTGTTTTGTTTAATCAGTGTAAATTGTGCAGTTATTACCGACAATATAGACACCAAGTTTTACCTAACCTTCTGGACTTTCATCTATATTACTCCCGGCCGAACTAGTAATTTGTAGACCATATACCTACAAAAACTGAATCAATTTTGGTCATTTTTAATATGGCAATTTTTTTTTCCCAAAAATAATTCAGTCTATGTAAATTACAGTCACACTCCCGCTGAAGAATAAAAACAAACCAAAATGGACGAAGTACCTACCACGCTAGACCCTTATACGTATGCGACTACGTGAGTGCGTAGATTTTTAATGTACCCACAAGTTTCTCCCACAATCAGTATAACTAATTTAATTAATAAACAATGTTTTTTACATAATAGTAAAAATTCAGTGCATGTACTATGATTAAAACATAATATTCTAATTGGGGTGTTTGGTGGTGTGCGTTAATGCCAGGATATGTTGTATATCGTGCTGTGTACCTACGGATATTATATTTTCTTAACTTCTACATTTTATTTTAATTTCTTGTTAGCCTGTTCATTTTCTACACGACCTAAAGCCTCATTAGTATCTTGCCTTTATCCTAATTTATTCGAGATCGGCGCCGCATGTCTTCTTCTTCCATACTTCTCTATCAGTCGTCATATCAGTAGCCTGACCATATCATCTTTCACACAGTCCATCGTTTCATAGGTCTTCCCCTACTCTTATAGCCATTCACTTTCATACAGAAAACTTTCCTTACATATTTTTTTAATTAGGTAACCTAATTATCAAATACTCAACCTAAAAAGGCCAATCTAATTAACATCAACAAGATGCAAATGAAAACCAAAACGCAACGCAAAATAAGTTGTCCTCTACAAGTTCGCGAAACCCACTATCTCCCAGCTGAACGAGACTTTAAAAGTCCGAGTTTCACCCCACTGATGTCAACCCAATTTACTGTCATAACTTTATGAACTAATTAATTATTGGCTGCAACGTTGGTCTAGTAATTGAAACCGCGACTGCTGGGAATGGGTTCCTGGGTTCCATCTTCAGGCCAGGCAGTCTTATTGGTTTGTTCTATGTGATTTTTTTTCCTAGGAGACCAGTGTAGGCTGTAATAACGCCCCCGACTTACGAGTCGCCGGATCGAGCCCAAGCAGGCGCTTTACTTTGTGTAAATTATTTCACCACTTTCAAACCGGTGAAGGGAAACATCGTGAGGAAACCGGTATGTTATAGAGCCACTACCAACTCGCACTGGGCCCGCGTGGTAGATTACTGCCGACTCCCTCTTGAAGAGAGGAGGCCTACGTCCCAGCAGTGGGAACATTGTAGGTTGATTATGCTATGTGGATTTTTTTGCATGGAGCGTGTATACTAATTAATTACTGGCAATAGCTTTCATTTTTTTTTTTAATATTCTTTATTGTGTTCCCTGTAACATGGGACTATAACACTGGCCAAATGTATAGCCAGAAAAAATAATAAGCGGACATCAATTTGCCGTATATAAGCCATTTTAGACTGTCGAAAAATTACAGCTGTGATTAGAACTAACGGATAATTTTAAGCTGTTAATCACTTTGGTCAACAATAATGTTCCCTAACTTTACTATAGGTTCTGCCTACCCGGAAAATACAGTCGTGACAATATGTTTCATAACTTTATGACCTAATTAATGATTGGTTCAAGTTTAAGTAGAGACGCAGATGGGTAGTGACGTCACTGATTGATTCGAACTGCGTCGACCCGACATTAATCATGTTCGGGCGATCCGTGTTACAATAGTATTGTTGATAGGGGGCGTGGTTCCCTATTTGTGGGGTAGACCACGCTATTACTTACGTTTTTGGGAGTGGGTTTTGAGTGGTATATGGGATTGTGTTTTTATGTCGTTTATTATGGACTATTAACACCAGAAGGCCAATTCCCGTAATTAAAAATGTTCAAAATCTAGTCGCAATCTCATCTCAGCGACAATCAATGTCAAAAATTTGTCAAAAATGAGGGAAATTAGAGGTATTTTTGACAGATTGAGACTGAGATCAGACTGTGAACGTTCTTAAAATTACGAGAATTACCCCTCTGTTTTTTGCGACAATGCGAGATATTACATTAACGTAGACAACTGACTAAAAAAGTAAAAAAACTAACTTAATTTACGACTTCAATTAAAAAAATTTTGGAAGTCGGTTTAAAAATGTCGTCCTTTATCGTGAATAACACACATTAGTATGAATTTACGAAAGAAAAGTAGGTGATGTTCCGGCTCCTTTTCAAGTTATGATTTCCAAAATTATGAATAAGCAGCATTCAATTTACAAGAGGCATCGCCTGCTCTTTCTAGAATACCGACCCAATTGGAACATGTTGGCTAACGGCTGACTTGATAAAATAAAAGCTGCCACCATATTTTCTTTTAACGTCAGATCCCGATACAACGATACGTTAAATCTTCAAAATTCTCCGAAATCAAAACTATTATATCGACTTAAGTGGCCTTATCTAACAATCTGTTCCAAAAGCCAATTCCTGCGTTATAAACAGATTATAAACCGTGATACTTTAACTTTTAAGAGTGATCTTGGGACCCGGGTAAGAATATCTGAATTAAAATTTGGGTCAAGGCGAGTCATTTCCTGAGGTGATTTTGCTTAAACTCACCAAGAGGTCAACGAGGTTAAAGGATTCTTAATAAATTTTTAGAAACATAATCAGGAGATTCGTCACTTAAAATCTTTTTCGTCGACTCTGCGGCGACTTGTTACTGAGAATGGTCCTTGCAATGAGGAGCTACGTTTCCTTGTAAATTGAAGACATTTGCAAACTATATAATCCAGTCGAATAGCGTAGCGTAGAATTGTTATTGTTAGTCACTAGATCTTACCACAGTCACTGACCTATATTATACAAGTACGCTGAACATCATACTATCGATGATTAAACAAAGACATTTGATTTTCGCCATTTTGACGCGGACAACAAAGTGAGCAACCGTGGAACTAATATTTTTGACAGTGAGTTTTACAAAAGCCGCATACTCTCATGATCAAGATGTTCTAAATATCTCGTAGTAAAATCAAAATACACGAAAAAGTCTTATTCCACGATTTAGACCTAAATGATCAGAGACGTACCAAAACAACACGACGACCACTAGTGACTAGTGACGAGCACTAGTGTGTCAATTTTAGTTCCTGAGGCGCTCGAGCGGAGCGCTTTGAATCGGCACAAAAAACGACTGTCATTTCGTATTGTATATTAGTCCAGCGTACTTGTTTATTAGCGATCATTGCCCCTAGTTCATTCAAAACTTACATATCTAAACGAATATTTATCATTTGTTGGCTAAGCGTACCTTATTCCTCATCATGAGGCTACGTTAAGGCCTAGTTAACCCACTTCTCTTCAAAGGTTATTTTCCAACATTCTAGCCATTTTCGAACAGCTATGTTATGTTGGGCTCGGCTTCCATTTTGGACTGGAAGCCGGATGCAGCAAAAGGTCAAACATATTATTTTATAGCCATCTATGGGTAAGGTTTCGCGTATCGAAAATCCCATATACCGGTACATATGTACACCATGACCCTCCAAAGGTTCGGCTTTCGATCAAGTTGCACGAAAAACATTTTTCAAATTAATTGGACTCACTTAGGCCGAGCTTGTTTACCAATGTTCGTCGAAGTTCTGACGGGTTGACGTGTGGATGTTGTCGTAAGATTTAGCGGTCGATATTTTAGGGTTGGGCGAAGATTTTCGAAAGTAGAATAAGATGGCGGTTACACCATTAAGGGCTGATCTTTCAATCGTCTAATAACTTTATCAAGGAAAATTTTTGAATTTTTGTTTGTTTTTCCATATTGGAACTGTCAGTCGTCAATTTTATTCCACGGATAAAAAATAATAATTTATCTGACTTTGGTAAAATCGGCTCTAAGACGACTATTTTAAGATTAAAGGAAATAAATCATTAAAACATATTTTAAAAATCACGAAACTAATGGTGTGACCTTAGCATATTATAATGAAGTTTCAATTAAGACGCAGTTACAGTTAAATATTTGAGGAAGGTACTAGATAACAATGTACTTGTGTTATCAATGATAAACTAAATAACTGCATAATAGTATATGCAAGTCTTCTCCATACGAAACTACTTTTTGGAAGGGGCAACCAAATTTTTCTTTTTTTGAAATTTTGATGTTCCAAATTCCCTTTTATGCGCCTATTAGAAATAAACAATATATTATTCGTTCAAGACTTAAACCTATTAACATACTATTTTGTACCTTAAATTAGACTGTAACTTAGTGGCAAGATACTAGACATGTGCAACTAGGTATAAACTAGGAGGACTCCTGTGCTATTATCACCAGTTACTTCCGTCACCACCGTGATCGAGCTGCCATTACAAATGTGGTGGGAAGCAAATGTAAGTACTACAATATTAATATATATATTAAGTATGTAATTAATTAATTTATTATTTACTATCGTGCGTGAGTGTGCGTGACTGTATGAACATGTGTGTGTTTGTCTGTGTGTGAGTGTGGTGTGTTTGTGTAAAATAAATGATTTGACTTTGACCTAACGGCTTTGTACCGGGATCTCAAACTCAAATAAAAATCATATCATGCCTAGTCCTAACACACAGACATGGGCAACAATAACAAAAAAAAGCCAATATGACTGGAAAAAGTGCCTGATACAGAGATAATCTGCAGTCTGTAAGCCGGCTTACCCGACCATTGGAACACGCAAAAGTGACATTTATGTGTCAGTGAACGTTCCACGCCATGTTCGTAATAAACGGCCGGGCTGAAAATATACCAAAATAATATTAGAACCTAGTCCACGAACAATTTCGGGATTTCTTTTCACTTTATTTGGTTAGAGCGAAGTTATGGAACGGAAAATTGTGTGTAAATATTCTGTAGTAATAGCAGTGTGTTCAGTATGATAATTTTTTTTTTGCAATATTCTTTTGATTCTGTTTGCAGGTAGTCGCAGTTTCTTGCCAGTTTTTTGGCAAAAGGTAACGCTTTATTCCTATGGGAGTAGGCAAAGACTACAAATCGCCACCTGATGCGATCCTTACATACCTACTCCTGTTGCTTCGTTTACGTTCATACATCTGTTCATACGCACACGCTTCACGTACGCTTTACGCACGCTTCACCCACGCTTCACGTTCACTGTTCGCCGGCTTGTTTATTAAAGTTATGAAAAATGAGTGCTCGTCTAATTGAATCGCAGGCGACAGGTGTGTCTTATCGGAAACTAATCGAAAAACGGCTACCATCATTAATGATACTTAACAGACCCCATCAAATGAATAAATGGTTTCTTTCAAATTACAGTCAAAAATTACTTACTCAATATTAAATGAAGCAAGGTAAAGTAACTTTATTGGCTCCTAAAATTACCAAACTCACGACAGCCAAATGAAATGTTTCTGATTGATTTGATTTGATTATTTTATTAAAATCAAAATGTTAGGATTCATTTACATTTCGACGAACTTTCATTTCATTAGAAATCTCAATTAATTTCTTTGATAAGTTACAAAGAAGGTTTGTATTTTCGTTAATTGTTTCTGAAATAAACAAATTGGTAGATTTTGCGTTTTGTGTTAGGTTTTTAGAACATTTATTTTAGCCTAGTTAGCTGTTAATGTGTACTGGAACACGAAGTGGTAATTAGACGATATTAATTAAAGCTTACATATATTTGGGGTATTTGTCGGAGTGTTCATATTTGTATTGGAATTAATAATGGTGTTTACAAACTGAGCTACGCGCAACGGTACTGAAATATATTTGGCACCATAATAAATATGATATAGGAGAATATTTTCCTAGCTTAAATAAAATAGTATAAAATATTTTGGCAAATAAGAAATGTAGCAAAATCTTTAGATATTTATTTTATCTTTTGTGGGATTACTCTTGTCATCTTTTTATTCGAAAACACCAAGTAACAAGATACTCAGTTATGATTAAAATACAACCAACAGTAAAAATACCAAAACAAACGTTTTCTACCAGATTTTTAAAACCATAATCCAAAACATTATCACAATCTTAACAAAGAGCTTGAATATTTTTTTAATACCGCGACAGTGGCTCCCCCTTCCCCCTACAAAGTCAATCGTCAAAGTGGTAGAAACGGGGTCAGCAGACGGCCGCGGAAATAGAGCACTCGTGGCGATGACGACGTGCTACTGTAATGATGATGTCTGTTAGGGAATATGGGCAATGGCCATGATTTTTTTTTGGGACTAGAAAAATTTTTTAGTCCAGTTTTCGTGTAATATTCGTTTGAAGGTAATTAAATTCATAAGCATGGACGATGCACTTTCAGTGTAAAGAAAGAAAAAACATATTTTATGGGGGGCATGCATAGGAAATACAAACAGTGAAAAGGAGCATTTAAAAGTAACAAAATTATATTTAAAACAATTAAGAAAAAAAGACAGAGGCGAGGTTGTTGTTACCAGTTTTTTTTTGGATTAAATTGAAAACTGAAATAATTTTATATATTTTTTTAATAAACATTTTATTAAGAAAAAGTAATGTACCGAGGTATGGTAATAGCATAAATCCCTGTGTATTTCATTGCAGATTAGTTTTTACAAAATAAATCACTAAATTTATAATAATTTATTCCATTTCCAGTTACAGCAGCTTTGTTCTATTGTAAACACAACGGGTGGTCGAATTTTACGCAAGAAAAAACACAGAATGTATTTTTAAACCAGCCAAATCCTGTTCAGGGTCGTAATTTTCGAACAAAACGCCACACTATTATACAACTGCATAATACAGGATGAACCTCATAGTGTTGTTGCAGGAATATTTTAACGAATGAGGAAGCAAATCTTTAGGTTGTATTTATTTTTGTAGTAGAGGAAAATGAGATTTATATGAACATTTCTGTACAATTTTGAACTTTACTTTAGTTATTGTTCGGTTTGTATATATAAACTGAGCAATATTATATTATGCAAGTTATAAAGGTTAAATCTACATAAAGTTATCCATATGAAAAATTCTTTAAAAAAAAAAGAATGATTAAAAAAAAAAAATGTTGACGATTGACTGCTACGGAGTAAACGCAGTCGTAGCAGACAGACCATAGCCACAGATTACTAAATAGTACTACGTAACCGATACTATGCTCAGTAGAAAATTTCCAATACCTACTGCTATAATAGCCTAGTCCGTCGCGTCAGCAACCGCTGCATATTAAAATGTGCCTAAATGCTCAAGCGTACAGTTGTGATTGCTTCGCACCGCGCGATCCCACAGTAATCGCAGGGCTGCCTCTTCGATAAAATTAAATTAACATAACTTTTTGTGTCTATATTATTGAGAACTGTAAATATGTTCTGACTCTAAGTGGTAGTTTAAAATTGTATCGTTTATAAAATATTTTTTTTATAAATTAGTGCTGACTGTGCAATACATCTAGATAAAACATAATTATAGAGGTCAGTGTGTAGGTATAATAAAAAAAATCTGTAAAAGTTACATGTGATTTTTTTTCATGTGTTTTCTTTTTGGGCGGTTTCGCTTGCAAAAACCGCACTGAATTTGGTCCGCAAACGGCCCGAGACCGCTCGGCCAGGCGGTAGGTAATTATAGTGCGCAAGTACATGGAGTGACGGAGGCTTGCCTACGCGACGTAGCAGTGAATGGTGTTAATGCAGTTGTCACAGAGACCTACGTGACGTAGCAGCGAATGGTGTTAACGCAGTCATCGCAGTGAGCTGCGCGACGTAGCGTTGGATGGTGTTTACGCAGTCGTAACAGAGAGCTACGCAACGTAGCATTGAATGGTATCAACGCAGTCGTAGCATAGAGCTACACGACGTAGCATGAATGGTATCAACGCAGTCAAGAGCTACGCGACGTAGCATTGAATGGTGTTAACGCAGTCGTAGCAGAGACCTACACGACGTAGTAGTAAGTAGTGTCTACGCAGTCGTAGCAATGAGCTACCCGACGTAGCAGTGAATGCTACGCAATCATGCATTGTGAAACATAAACTTTTTCTTTCTCTTTTTGTTAAAATGAATATCACAAATAAAACAAACTGTAGGTTCTTATAAAAATAGAGTTTCTTTAAACCTTATATTCATATTCATTTATTTATTTTATTATTTATGTACACACAGTAAAATACATATGACATAATTATAATATGAGTACAAAGGTACTGCTTATTTCTCAAGAAATTTCTTCCAGCAGACCTGCGAAAGGAGAAGTAAAAAAATAAATGTAGACAATAGTGTGTGAGAACAAGAAGAGAAAAATATGAATGTGTGACGTCTAAAATAAAAATATCAAATACACACATATAACGCAAAATAATAATAATAATAAATAAGTATACTTAAATAAATACATAATACAAAAATATATAAACATACATATATACAAATACTCACGGTATAGAGGAAAGGTAATGCTCTTTTAATCGACGTTTCAATAGAGAAATAGTTTTTAAATCACGAATGCTAGGCGGAAGTGAGTTCCACAATCTTACAGCATGGACAGAGAAGGAATAAGAATAGTAGCTTGTTTTATGAGGATGAGATTTAAGGATGGATCTTAGGTGTGATCTACACGGTGCGGCGCTAGAGCGAGCGTAAGAAAAACGCTCACGCAGGTAGGAAGGATAACACGGGTTGTGTAAGATGTTGAAGAGTAGACATAAAATCCGAGTGTTCCTGCGAAGGCGGATTGGGAGCCACTTGAGTTCCTTGCGAAGGTGTGAAACATGGTCATACTTTCGAAGACCGAAAACAAAGCGAATGCACAGGTTTTGCAAGCGCTCAAGCTTGTTTAATAGCTCCTCAGTAGCATCCAGGTAGCAGGCGTCGGCATAATCTATAATTATTCATATATTTATTTGCATTCCATAATATTGTAGAGGTGTTGGTGTTGGTGTTGGTGTGGTTGTGTGGTGTGGGGTGGTGTAATATTGTTTGATTTTCGTTCTTAAAATAAAAATAAATTACAATAAACATTTCATTGTTTTTTCTTAAAAAAAACGTTGCCCCACAATAGGAGTTACTCCTGTATCGTGGGTGCATTTAAACTCACATGCACAAACAGCCAGACCCGGAATAACTACCTGTAGGCAATACAAATATTTGTTCCGTCCGGGAATCGAACCCGCGACACGCAGCGCAGCAGTCGATCGCTCAGCCACTGCGCTAACCGTGTCGTCAAACTAGGTTAATTTCACTTCTATATATTAAAGGCTTATCATCCATCTCGATTTCCACTCAGGAATGTATAACTTTAAATAATACTTTAAATAATATTATGTATTATAATTATTGAAAATTTCATTTGTATGTAATATCGATTTTAAATTCTTATATAGTTAAATAGTGTATGCCTTAATGGGTAGTTTTTTGAGTTACCATAACCTAACTTTAAGACCTAATGTATCACCAAAAATCACACTAATAAATACTTTGAATACTTTGAATACTTTGAATGATAACCAAGCACGATTATTAGACTAATGTCAATTTGATTGAGCTCTAATTGAATACTTCGAGTACTAACTTCTCAATAAAGCATAATAATATTTACTATTGAAACTGAAACTGATGAGTGTATTTGTAGAACATTATTGCCATTATAATTTAAATTTCAGTGTAATCGGAAATTAATTTTGTGGCTTAATATTAATTACATACAATTTAATTTATGAAAATAATGGTTATATCTTTTCTGCAATTTGTAGTGAAATTATTTTTGCGAATTATTACTTTCGTGTTAATTACCGCAGAAATTGCTGATTCCTAGGTAGGTACTTAAGTCCCATTTACACGACGAAAGTTTCTGGCCTGTAAATACATTATAATTAGATCAACAAATGACAAGAAAGAAACATATTTTATTTGGGACTCCCACGCACAGTAAAAAAGGAGCATTTGTAACTAACAAAATTGCATTAAAAACAAAAAAAATAAACAAGAAAGTAAAAGACCTGTGCGAGTCCAAAAAGGCTCCTATCTCAGCATAATGACACGATAATTTAAAAAAAATACCGCAGCACTGGTATACTTTTTTTTTGGGTGGGAAATCTTCAAATGACCTCTCCTGCTCTGGGCTGAGCGGAAGGGTGTGTCAGTCTTTTACTGACTAAAACCCACCCGTGTTCCTTCAGTTGCCTGTGCCAGGGGCCACGGTATCTCTTTTGAACAACCCGCGGCCCTGGCAGGGATCGGCCCTAGCGGACCCCGTCAATTTGTGCTGACATCTCTTTGAGGCGCGCGTGGAACACAACGCGCCGTCGACCCGGGCCTGGTCCTTACCGGGCAGCGAGCTGCCCATTGTTCGCCGCCCGCGAGCCCGCGCCTACGGTGGCCAGGAGTCGCCGGTTCACTCCCGTCCAGGGCGTGGTATACTGCAACCTATATTGTTGCTTCAACCATCCGAATTACCACCGAATTGACGTCATTTTTTCTCATAAAACCTAGGCCCATAATTAAATCATTTAGACTAGACTAAAGTAAATCAAGATACTCAAAATTAAAATATCTGAAGCAGAACAAATTCCACCGTAGGAGATAACAGCCGCGTTTATAATCGAAACAATTTGAATAATTACGTTAATTTCCATTTCTGTAGCCTACGTGAAATTAATAGAAGGTAGGCTGAGGACACGAGACAACAACGAGGAGTGTACAGACGCCAGCACATAAAGCTACCCGTAACTGTAAAAAAATTCCAATCAACTTTGAACCTAATGCTTAAGCGATAAAGTTGAAAATCTATTAAATAAATTTGACAGATGGTAGTAGCTTGATGTCTGCGTCTGTACCGGCGGGGTTGGAAGATGAGCGAGAAATGAACGGCGCTGGCTGTTCAAACAATTTTTAGATTGCAATGTTTAGAAGCCCGATATACTGATGACGATAATTTCATCACCACTGCTCTCAAAACGGTGAAAGAAAACATCGTGAGGAAACCGGCATGTCTTAGAACCAAATATTCGAAGACAAGTGACATCTACCAACCCGTACTGGGCCCGCGTGGTAGATTATATATAGCCCACTCCCTCTCGAAGAGAGGAAGCCTGTGTCCCAGTAGTGGGACAGTATAGGCTGATTATGTATCCTGATGACGCGGTATCGTAAAGTGTGGCGTGGTTAGAGATGAAACTGAAATGAAAGAAGATGAAAAATAAGATAAGAGGAAACTGAGCGGTATCTACAGCGCCACATGCAACCAACGCGTCATACTGACGTCAAGCAAAATCCTGCATCTCGCAAGCAGAGTTTACCGCGCAACTAGCATATGTATACAAACGCCCCGACATGACATCCCCATACCTCTATAAAACTTTATTTACGTACTGCTGTTAGTTAAAATATAATTAAATTTCGTCATAAATGCCTCAAATCAATACAGTGATACAAATATTTAAAACAGTAGGGTTTAAAAATAAATATTTTGTAATTAAATTAATAAATAAACGAATGTAATTGTGGTTCACATTCCCTGCGAGAGCGAACATTATGGATTCCAACATACATTGGATTTATTTGGTATGATATTTCAATAATTATTTTGTGACTAAATTTCCGGTTTGCAATTATCGAGCTTGAAAGTCCCTCCCCAATTAAACTTTTTTTTTATTTTTTATATAAAACGTTGCCCCACACTAGGAATTTCTCCTGTATCATGGGTGCGTTTACAAACATTTAAACTCACATACACAAACAGCCATGCCCGACGTAACATATGTAGTAAGTAGTCACTGTACTACCTCAGATTAAGAAAATTGTCTTAGCATTCATGGCTGTAGTTTCCACAGTACTGCAGTAGTCATTCTGTAATTAATATACAGTAAAGATGGAAACCACTGCTAAGTGTTGCGAATTCATGATTCCATAAAATGTTCTCGATAGAGATCTCAAGTTTCCCGTAAAATAAATGGAAATTATTCAATGAAAATTTTTAAATTAGGTCATGAAACTTTGCAGGCTAATCGAACTATGCATAAAGCAGGTATATGTAGGTAACCTTGGTAAATTACTTAAATTATTAATCAGTACATTATTAATTAACTAGCTAAATATTTTATTTTATACAGAAGACGTCGACGAATACTTCGTATAATAATGTTATAGTCATAATTTAGTCATTTATTTTTTTTTTTTATTTTTTATTGACAATGGGCTCACTTGACCTCAATCCAGCCCAGAGGCAGGGATGAGATCTACGGTGGAACGAGCTTGCCCAGAAGAAGCCTATTCACTCTCGCCCTGAAGAGATTCGGGTTGTATGAACTCGGGAATGCAGACGCAGGCAGACAATTCCACTCCTTAGCTGTGCGCATCAGAAAAGATGATGAGAAGCGCTTAGTGCGTATATATGGTATATTAACCAAATAGGGGTGGTATCCCGCAGTGCGTCTGGACTCTCGATGGTAAAAACGTGAAGGCGGGATAAGCTCATGTAGCTCTTGAGCACACTCCCCGAAGTAAAGTCTGTAGAAGACGGACAGACAGGCAACACTTCGCCGGTGAGCCAAACTGTGAAGCTTTGCCTCCACCAGCTTTTTATCGCCAATAAGTCTCTTAGCTCTGCGCTCCACTGAGTCTAAAGTGGCGAGTTGGTATTCAGCTGAGCCATCCCACAAGTGACTGCAGTACTCCATACACGATCGGACTTGTGCTTTGTAAAAGGTTAAAAGCTGTCCCGGTGTGAAGTACCGCTTAACCTTGTTCAGGATGCCCAGCTTTTTGGTCGCCGTTTGTGCTTTAGACTCAATTAACTTATTACCAAGCCTACGTCCATCAACAGTTAGTTCACCCTTACTGAATCAGTTTGATAGTGCGAGCGGGATAGAGCGATACATGGCGTGGGGAAGTCCCCACATGACAATGACTAAAACTTTTATCCTAAGTATACATTAGAAACCGGTGATTTTTTGGGTGCTGCTGTGGAAAACTGAATGTACTTTTCAAAAGTAGGTACTAAAAAGAAATGACTTTATAACACACCTTAATAAAAAGAAAATTATCATAACATCATAAGTAGTCTGACTGAGAATCAAAAGTCTTAGCATGCCACCGCTACTTGCCAAATATACACATATTAATATTGCCCATCCAGCTTTAAGAAACAACAATGAAATAACACTCCACATGGTAATGAAGATAAACAAATCTAATTCTAGTAAGTCCAAGTGTTCCTTTCAACTATTCCAAAAAGCAGCTAAGCGAGTATGTCTTAGAACTCGCGATAAAACTTTGTATGTACGTCTTCACATATCGCGATCCGCGACAACAGCCTTATGTGGCGAATTTGTCAGTTATGGCCGGCCGGCTAGCGAGTTTAATTTGAAATGAGTAGTAGAATGACGACAGTCTTATGTTTATGTTGCTTTTGAATTGTTGCAATTGTTTTTCCTTCTAACATTAAATGGATGCAAAGTAAACATTTCAAAGGATTTGTCACGAAAAGGCTGATATATGAATTCTCTAAATACAAATTGATGACCACTCACTCTAAAATATAATTTTTGTAAATATCAGTGGACTCACGATAAAACTTTGGCTCTACGTCTTCACATGTCGCGATCTGGAACAACGGCCTTATGTCGCGAATTTGTGAGTTATAGCCGGCGGGCGGGCTACAGAGTTTAATTTCAAATGAGTCACGACAGTGTTATGATTATAAGCAAATTGGTTTTCGTTGTAACATTAGTAAGTAAGTAAACATTTTTAAATGTTTTGTGGCTAACAGGCTGTTGTTTAAAATCTCTTAATCGAAATTGGTGACCACGAACTCCAAATGTCAACTTTAAAATGTCTTAGTAGAACTGGCGATAAAACTTTGTCACGAAGTTTTCACATATCGCGCTCCGCGACAACGGCATTATGTCGCGAACTTGTGTGAGTTATCGCCAGCTGGCTAGCGAGTTTAATTTAAAATTAGTAATAGAATGACGACAGCCAAGTTAAAATGTAAAGAATTGTAGTATTTTTTCTTCGGTTCTTACATTAGAAGGATGGAAAATAAACCTTTTGAAAGGATTTGTGGATAAAAGGTTAATGTTTAAAACCTCTTAATCAAAATTGATGAATTTAAAATGAGTAATAGAATCACGACAGTGTTATGGTTACAGGCAAATTGATTTTTCGTTCTTAGATGGATGGAAAGTGAACCTTTTTAAAGGATTTGTGGCTAAACAGGTGTTTCTTAAATGTCTAAAACACAATTGTTTCAAAACTTGTAAATGTCCTAGCAGAATTTGCGATAAAACTTTGTCTGTATCTACGTCTTCTCATAGGTACCGGGTTCCGCGACAACGGCCTTATGTCGCGAACTTGTGAGTTATGGCCGCCGGACTACGGAATTTAATTGAAATGAGTGATAGAATGACGGCAGCCAAGTTAAAATATTGTATTGAAATGTTGCATTTGTTGTTTTGTTAAATTTCGATGGATGGATAATAAACATTTGTAAAGGATTTGTGCCTAAAAGGCTGCTGTTTAAAATCTTTTAATCGAAATTGATGACCACTAACTTTAAATGTCAACTTTAAAATGTCTTAGTAGAACTCGCGATAAAACTAAGTCTGTACGTCTTCACATATCGCGATCCGCGGCAACAGCCTTATGTCGCGAACTTGTGAGTTATGGCCGGCGGGCTACGGAGTTTAACTTCAAATGAGTAATAGAATGCCGACAGTTATCGTTACAGGGAAGTAAATGTTTGTTTTGAATTGTTGCAATTGTTTAGTCTTGCATTACATTAGGAGAGTAGGTATTCATTTAATTATATACAGGAAACCCAACAGCTATTACAGACAGTATAACGATTGGATTAGTCACACTGAGCCAATTACAGCTTCGGTCTGATTTTTTTAATATAATCAGTGCAAAGAGCAGCTGTGGTGGCCCAGTGGTAATGTTCGTGACTTATGAGTGGTCGTAGGTTTGAACCCAGACAGGCACTTTCCTTTGTGTAAATTATTTCATCACCACTGCTCTCAAAACGGTGAAGGAAAACATCGTGAGGAAACCGGCCTGTCCTAGAACCAAAAATTCGAAGACATGTGATATCTACCAACCCGCACTGGGCCCGCGTGGTAGATTATAGCCCACTCCCTCTCACTGAGAGGAGGCTTGTGTCCCAGCAGTAGGAACAGAATAGGCTGATTATTATTATGATGATGATGAATCAGTGCATACTACATACATAGTAGGCACATTAGGCCATATAAAACATGCCCAACATTCTGGTTATCTTTGTATCGTTCACGTTAATTTAACTCTGACACAGAATAAACATTTGCCAAGAATGACATAAATGAATTTTGCCTGTAAGTCCCGTCTCCTCTGTCTCGTCTCTCTGGGCACGCCATAATTGCGGCAATAAGTCCCATCTTTGAGGAGTGGCTGGAGAGGCGCCACGGCGCCCTCACCTTCCGCCTGACGCAGGTCCTCACCGGACACGGTTGTTTTGGGAGGTTCCTGTTCAGGATAAGGCGGGATGAAACGCCAGGGTGTCAGCACTGTGTGAATCGCCCGGAGAACATGGTGGACACACGCTGGAGGTCTGCCTGGCTTGGGCGGAGCACCGCCGCGTCCTCGTGGCGGCGATTAGCGGCGGCGATCTCTCGCGTCCAGCCCTGGTCCAGGCTATGGTACGGAGCGAGAGTGCATGGGAAGCCGGCACCTCCTTCTTCGAAGCAGTAATGCTCGCAAAGGAGATGGAGCGCGTAACGGAGAAGCAATCTCTGCGCCCTCACGCCCCTAGTCGTCGCAGGAGACGCCTTGGACGTCGGGAATCAGCAACCGACTCCCGGCCACCGTAGCCACGGGCTTGCGGGCGGCGAGCAATGGGCAGCTCGCCGCCCGGTAAGGACCAGGCCTGGGTCGACGGCGCGTTGGGTTCCACGCGCGCCTCAAAGAGATGTCAGCACGAACTGACGGGGTCCGCTAGTGCCGATGCCTGCCAGGGCCGCGGGTTGTTCGAAAGAGATACCGTGTCCCCTGGCATAGGCAACTGAAGGAACACGGATGGGTTTTTCAGTAAAAGTCTGACACGCCCTCCCGCTCCGCCCAGAGCGGGAGACGTTATTTGATGATTTCACACCCAAAAAAAAAACGCCCGTCTCCTCGCTTTAATTAGTAAATACCCTTTTGTTGGTGAAATCTTAATGGGTACCCTGCTATCCCCAGTATATTACACTATGAACGTCTTTTGCTAAGCAGGTGTCCGGGATCTTTGATGGAACGCACTGGTGGGACCTTCGTTACTATGCAATGCTTTTGGGACATCCCAAGGGACAAAGCCGTCTCCTTTTCAACCTTCCTGCCATATACGTAACCGTATTTGGAACTTCAAGTGCCTTGACTAATTTATTGGAGTGGCCAACAGGAATTACGTTCTTATAAAGTTACGTAGGTATAGTCTATTCCAAAAGTAACTGATAAAAATGTAACCAAATGAAACTTAAGACGTATCTGTAGATGTCGATTTATAGTGCTACTTACATATATAATACTTTGATTTGGTTATTTGAATATATAAACCCAAAAACCAATTTTTTTAATCACCTTAAAGATGATTTTCATTTGACAATAGTGGTTAATTTTCTCACCTAAATTTTCGTCGACGATTTTTCAATTACAATTTAATAATGTTATTCAAACAATACTTGTTGGAAAATGTTGTGAGATATAAAGTTGAAAGCTTCTAAATACAGAAGAATGTGTTACTAATTCGCTTTATTGAGTGACTAGCAGCGCCCCGCGGTTTCACCCGTATAAGTGCCGATGCCGTAGGAATATCGGGATAAAAAGTATCCTATGTGTTATTCTGATGTATAAGCTATAATATTACTGTAAAGTTTCATCAAAATCCGGTCAGTAGTTTTTTCGTGAAAGTATAACAAACATGCATCGATCCATCCATCCATCCCCACAAACTTTCGCGTTTATAATATTAGTAGCATAGTAGAATTTAACTTGAACAGGGTTTGTTTACACATTCCGCAGATATTTTAGAACAGACTATATATTCTTGTTAATACCGCTGACATTGTGTCCCTTAAAAGCCCCTTAAATCCACAACCGTTAATCTCAAATAAGGAAAATTGGGAAAACGAATCACACATGAAACGTCGTAATATTTATTTACGCAGCATTCCAAAGGTAATCCAATATAGGAAGGTAGCGGTCAAGGCGACAGTCGCCCTCCGGCCACATTTGTCGAAATCAAATTTATTACCGCTGTGTACCGAACCGAACGGTGTCAAAACGTAATCCCAACGAAGTTTCGGGTCATGCACGTACCGATGAAAATTGGGTAACATTATTCGATACTAACTGAAATGTAAAACAACAATTGGATTTTTTTTTTTTTTTTGTAAAGTTCGAGTTATTTTGATTAAAAAAATATTTAGTACGATAAACTTCTTATACTAAGGCCTGATTTCTCAGTCGACGAATAATTTTTATTCCTGGAATAAAATTAACGTCTGACAGATTCTACATAGCAGAACTGTCAAAAATTCAAAATTATTCTTCCGATAAATTTATCTGGCGTTGAAAAAATCAGCCCTCAGGGCTTATTTTTGCAATCACCTGATTTCTCAGTCGACGAATAATTTTTATTCGTGTAATAAAATTGACGTCTGCAAGCTTTTTTTATGGAAGAACTGTCAAAAATTCAAAATTATTCCTCGGGTAAAGTTATCTGACGTTGGAAAAATTGGCCTAAATTAATTAACAAACTATTAAAATAAAAAGGCGTAGGTTAATTTATTTTCAAACAAGATAATATTTACATAATATAAGCTAACAGATTAAAAAAAATAAGTAGAAGAATCATAGGGCATCAAAAAATTCGTCCGCATTGACAACAGGAAAAGTACCCAAAAGGCTGGCAGGATTGCCACGTTGTATGGCGATGCTAAAAAATAGGTCAGCCCTCTGGTCACGTGAAGAGTCCACCAACCGCTTGGCGATATCTCAAAAAACCAAGTGGATACTCGGACAAAATAATATCGAAAAAATTCCTCCGCATCGCTGTCGACTGGCAATACTTAGCCTCTGGCCAAGGTGAAAGTTTGGAGATTTCGTTGAACAAACCATGAGAACTCGGACCCCACGGCCTAAGGGTTTCAATCCCAAAAGGCTCGAAAATATAATTACCGATAGGGTTATTATACTTCGCCACTTGAGGTTTTCCGCACCCACGGAATAAATTTGGGATTGTTTTAGTTTTTAGATTCAAGAGTTGTTTAAATCGATCATATCCTTTAATTAATCAATATATAACAATATTGGAGTTCACCGAAATGTTTTTATCCGTACCAAGTTTCGGTTCATGCATGTACCGATGAAAATTGGATAAAATTGTTTGATACTAACTGAAATTTATATCGAAAATTGGATCTACTTTAGGCTAGTGTTATTTTTTATATAATATGATACAAATAGCTTCATCTTTTTGACTGACTGACCGACAGTTCAAAAGTGCCTGTAATTGGTTTATTTGAAATAAATGCTTTGAAAGTTTCAGTTTGAAGTTTTAAAATTCAAAAGTTTTTGGATTAAATGACAAATAGTCGATTTCACTGTTGTATTTAAACTTGTTTCATAGGTTGGTAATAATAATTATGGTACCTAGTTTGGCAGTGGGACAATATAGCCGAAAGGAAAAAAAAAAGGTTCGGTATTCAGTTCGTTCATGAATGCTACAAAATGAACATTATTCTTAAACTTTACTGTTCGCAGTTTATTACATTATAACTTTAATTCAAAGTAAATAATACCTACTTAGAATTCATTTTCTAAGTCCACAAAATATTTTAATATTAATGTGAAAACTTTATAAAACCTGAATTATAATATTTTGTATGGACTGCGATTCATGCTAGATACTACGACGGCGGGCCTTTTAAAATACCCAAAAACGCAAGTACGACATAAATACATACGACCCCTATACTACGATGGGCCTTTTAAAAGGCCACCGTTTCCTGGAAAAAGTAGTTTCGGTAACATCTGGGTTAAGTTTTAACAGATAAGAAATAGGAACTAAAATAAATTAATAGCAGGGACATTTATAGACAATAATGTGAATTGATGACATATTATAATATGTGTAATGATGATGTTATTTAATTACTTACTAATGGAAACAGGGGAGGCCTTTGCCCAGCAGTGGGACACAATATAGGCTATTAGAAAAAAATGGAAACAATCCTATAAATGTTCTGGCCCAAATTAGTTTTATTTTTATCGATGAAATTAGTTTTATTAAAATATAGGCACGGAAGTTACACAATGATAAAAAATGTAGCCTTTATTCTTTGGTATCAGTAGGTATGCAAAAAGGTGCTAAATTCTACTGTAGTACAACAGTAGAATTAAGGTTGGTTGGGATTGGTTTTTAGGGTTCCGTACGTCCGAATGAAAAAACGGAACCCTTATAAAAACATTCGTGTGTGCATGTCTGTCTATATGTCTGTCACAGCTAATTTACTCCAAACTACAAACTTACATTTGCAGTTAGAATGTATTGGAGAACATGTTTTTTAACTACATTGTTAGGTTTGTTCTTGGGATAAATTCAACCTGACTACGGAACCCTCCATTGTGCTTGGTCCGACACGCACTTGGCCGGTTTTTTTCAAGTTACCTTTATCGTGATACAGTCCTGATAATAACACAATACACTAAAAAGTTCATCAACCAGTTTCTATAAATAAAAGAAGGTCTGACCACACCCCCGAAACGTAGTTCCCCAAAACCATACCGGGGGACTTACTATTGAAATGCAAACTCATTTAACTAGAACATGATATCTTCAAACCGAATGCCGTCCGACATTCATATGAAGCTAATCTCTTGTCCAAACTAATCCTTCAAGTAAGGCTGCGTGCCCATTGAGAGGAGAGGAAGGAACCGGTGCAAAACTTGGAAAATAAAATTTCCTTTATTTATGAAGGTCAGCACCGGACTTTTGATTTAACGCGATCCAGCCTGTCCTTTTCCCCTAGCGACGCCATAAGCCAAGGTCCATACCACGCTTCGTAACCCAAACCCCCTAGCCACCTATCTAGCCTGCTTGGTAATCTGGTAGTCTTTAAACAGTCTCCGGAGCCAGGTTGGCCGAAGCATGGAAAACCTATTCAGGTGGAAATTCAATGTAGAGCTGTTCCACAAACGATGGGAAACTTCATATCACGTCCTGCGTGTCCTATCAGCTGCATGTTACATGAACTGATGGAAGCTAGTGATGGCGGCGATGGCGATCAACCGTGAAATGTATAAAATTTGTCCCTATACTTTCTCCACCTTGTCTTCTTGCAGCATGCCTTCACATCCGCTCCATTTTAGTGCAGGACACTCACCTAAACCGGTCTCGCTCTTCGCCGATCGCTCGCCCCGCTCCATTGAAAACTCAGCCTTATCCAAGTATAAATATAACTCCCCACATCGGTTCGGACCACATGGCTCCTAAATGAAAAGATTAAGGAGTCCAACATGCTAGTTTGAATTCTAAAATGATTAAAACACGTTTTGCTTCGAGATTAATTTGAAGGAAGGATTAGGCAAGGCTTGTGTAATAGGATATGGGCAGTGTGAACAGATATTTCCTGTACGTAGATAGTAGGTAAGTATACAGTTTTAATGGGATTCATAGAGATGGTATGGATATGGAAAGAGATAGATAATTGATTCAGAATAAAATAGAATATTATTTATAGTTGCTACACCACACAGAGCGCCTGGGAATAGGAAACAATTTAAAATTCGAGTTAACGAAAACTCTGCCTCACCTTTTCCCCACTATGTATGTTGGGGTCGGCTTCCAGTCTAACCGGATGCAGCTGAGTACCAGTATTTTACATGGAGCGACTGCCTATCTAACCTCCCCAACCCAGTTACTTGGTAATACGAAACCCCTTGGTAAGACTGGTTGTCAGACTTTCGGGTTTCTGACGACCCATAACGACTGTCAAAAATCCACGAATGACAGCCGGAAGCAACTGAAAACTATCATGCCTAATTTGTAGAGATAGTGCCAACTGAGTACTCGCTAACATTTTATCTCATAAAAGATCTAATTTCGAGCTCAAAGTTTTTGTATTATCCAACAAGCAACAGGTACAATGATTTGACTTTAATTCCTGATTGTGGTAAGCCAAATTCCCAACGATTTAGTAAAATGAACGTTATGAAATATTGTCTCCATAGTTTCTTGCGTACGAATCAAACTGTAAACCTAAAATTATAAAATTCAAAAGAAATTAGGAACTTGATTAGGATCATCATCACCATAATCAGCATGTCCCCACTGCTGGTACACAGGCCTCTTCTCGGTGAGAGGGAATGGGCCATAATCCACCACGCGGGCCCAGTGCTGGTTGGTAGATACATGTCTACGAATTTTTGGTTCTAGGACATGTCGGTTTCCTTACTATGTTTTCCTTCACTGTTTTGAGAGCAGTGGTGATGAAATTAAATACACAAAGTGCCTGCCTGGGTACAAACTCACGACCTACAACTCAAAAGTCGCGGCTTATACCGCTGGGCCACAACTGCTCAATTTAATAAGGATCAATCTCTTCTAATCTAACAAATAATTAAACCTAACTTACTACGTAAAACGAACTGTATCTACAGAAAATAAATTGCAGCCTCTTAAGAAATCAATAAAAAGATAAAGCCCACTTAATACAAGGTTTGGCTAGATTGCCTTTTTAGATGCTCCAGCCATTTGTTCCCAAGAAAATGAGAATCGGAGGAGCAAGCTACAGTAACACAGTGATTGTCGAATAAATTGTGCCTTAGGGACTACCCAGACGCCAATTATCTGAGATTAAACGTAAGCCTTCAGAAAGGCCCTGAAATGAAAAAGTGTGGAAATATTTTAATCAAACACATTGTACTCGTACCATAATTGGGCAAATTGTTCTGCAATTCTGAAAATTTATGTAAAAAAAATTAAGCATGAAAATAAAATTGTCACATGAAAAAATATTGTGTGGAAAACGTTGTCAAACGCAATCAGAGGCTTGTAAAACATATGTGGGTATTTTATCATAGGTACAAACGTGGGTATTACAAATAGCAATGCCCGTTTTCACTGACGTCACCTTTAGTAACGGCTAATTAGGTAATGTCTTACGTAAGCTGATCCCTGAGCAAACACTCCTTTTTCACCATTCGATTCTGGGTAGAGAGCTTCTAAGATTCGGAATCTACATTACTGACACTTATCAGAGGGGCAATTTTCGTAATTTTTAAAACGTTCACAGTATGATTTCAGTCTCAATCTGTCAAAAACACCGCTAATTTCCCTTCATTTTTGACAAGTTTTTGACATTTGTTTGTTGCCGAGATGAGATTGCGACTAGATTTTGAATGTTTTAAATTACGAGAATTGGCCTTCTGTGGTTTTTAAACTATTAAAAAGCTGTTGCTAGGCAACCCATAAGAATTGTTTAGAAGCATTACGCATCGGCGAATGAAATGTTTTGTTTACAAGCTTTTATTTAGTTTCACCTGTCCCGATGTTTGTCTGTAATCAAATTTTGCAAGTTAAATTTGATCCACGTCCCGGTAACCGATTGAGTTGAAATTTTGCATGCATGTGTAAATCGGATGACAATGTAAAATTATTGTGACATGGAGCTGATCGGATGATGGAACCGGAAGGTGGCCATAGGAACTCGGTAGTTAAACGACACAACCCCATCGAGTCTGGACTCGTTTGATCCGTCTTTACGAGTACTTTGGTGCTAGATGGTAACCAGGGTCTGATGATGGAGCTGGAAGATGGCCATGGGAACTCGGTAATTAAACGACACAACCCAATCGAGTTTGGGCTCGTATGATTCGTCTTGACGAGTACTTTGGTGCTAGATTGTAAAGAGGGTCTGATGATGAAGCTGGAAGATGGCCATAGAAACTCAGTAATTAAACGACATAACCCCATCGAGTTTGGGCTCGTTTGATTCGTCTTGACGAGTACTTTGGTGCTAGGTGATAACTAGGGTCTGATGATGGAGCTGGAAGGTGGCCATAAGAACTCAGTAATTAAACGACACAACCGCGTCGAGTTCGATTTGTCTTGATGGGTGGACCGCTTTTGATGGGTGGTGAAAAGTGGTGGTTTGGTGGACGTGAATATGCGACCCCATCTTTGGGAAAATAAGTTGGTTCAAGAAAAACACTGCTACGCGCTACAAACTACGCCGTAGTCAATCTCGCATCAAAAATACTAGAAAGTTAAAATTAAAACTAAAAGAAAAAAAAAATTAAAAACAAGCTTTTATTACTTGTTAATAAAAAGAACTAAAAAGTTAAAAATAATTTAAACCTGATAAGAAAAATACCGTTATTTAGGTACCTACTAAATAAAAGCGTGTTACATTGTGATTGCAAAAGAAAAATAATGAAGGTGGTGGTGGTCATATCAATATGTAATAATATATATATATATATAATAATATAATATAACTGTGTATACATAAATCATAAAATAAATAAATAAGGTGTAATATGCTAAATGTTCTTTTACACAAACAATGTTCTTTTTCACGCTTTTATTTAGGAGGTAGAGATCATCTAATTTAAAATTGCACGCCCGTCCACTGCTTGTTGCATACACATTTAAAATTGCACGCCCGTCCACTGCTTGTTGCATACACATTTAAAATTGCACGCCCGTCCACTGTTTGTTGCATACACATTTAAAATTGCACGCCCGTCCACTGCTTGTTGCATACACATTTAAAATTGCACGCCCGTCCACTGCTTGTTGCATACACATTTAAAATTGCACGCCCGTCCACTGCTTGTTGCATACACATTTAAAATTGCACGCCCGTCCATTGCTTGTTGCATACACATTTAAAATTGCACGCCCGTCCACTGCTTGTTGCATACACATTTAAAATTGCACGCCCGTCCACTGCTTGTTGCATACAAATTTAAAATTGCACGCCCGTCCACTGCTTGTTGCATACACATTTAAAATGTTTGTATAGAAATTATAGTGGAGGGGCGTGCAATTTCAAATAAGACGATCTCTACCTATATAATGGTATTTTTCTTGTCAGGTTTAAATTATTTTTAACTTTTTATTAACAAGTAATAAAAGCTTTTTATATACATTTTTTTTTGCTCTAGTTTACTGGTAAATATCTACGTAATAACTAAGTAATACATAATTAACGATACTATTCATCTTCATAGCCTGAGGCTAACAACCTGTGACATAGCTGCTTTTACACAAACAAATCACAGAATTATGCAGTAATTCCATGTTGGCACAAAGTACATATCTGTAGGCTATACAAATATTAACTTCAGTGTAGGATTAATCTAACCAGTGATATTAGCGGAATAAGAGGTGAATCGTTAATGACGAATATCAGGTTATCTTTAGAAGCTGTACGAATTTAATTGGAGTTAGCCGAGCATTGTCTTCCTTTTCCAGGGGCTGCAGTCTCGACATTCATAGCGATCGCTTTACGAACGAATTCGGTCGCAAAGTCCTGTCACTCCATACATTACACCTGTCAATTCGGGACTTTGCGACCAAATTCGGTCGTAAAGCGATCGCTATGAATGTCGAGACTGCAGCCCCAGTAATTTTTATAAGCCACCGTCTTAGTATTCACATACTTTTAACTATTTATTATCACCTTAGATTTATCGTTTATCATCCCTAATCTCATGGGCCCGTACCTTGGCAACATTTAATCACTTGTACCCGCTCATCTAATATAAACAGCCTATAATGTTCCTACTGCTGGGACACAGACCTCTTCTCGGTGAGAGCGAGTGGGGTGTTTCCTTGTTTTCCTTCACCGTTTTGAGAGCAGCGGTGATGAAATAACTTACACAAATTAAAGCGCCTGTCTCGGTTCGTAACTACGACCTACAAGTCGCGGTCGTTACCACACGGTTGGCGCAGTGGCTGAGCGATCGACTGCTGCGCTGCGTGTCGCGGGCTCGATTCCCGCATGGAACAAATATTTGTATTGCATACAGGTAGTTGTTCCGGGTCTGGCTGTTTGTGTATGTGAGTTTAAATGTTTGTAAACGCACCCACGATACAGGAGTAATTCCTAGTATGGGGCAACGTCTTTAAAAAAAATAACTGTTCCCACTGTATCCACTCATGTACTTCTGTAAAATTGCTGATTTCTTTGTCAACCTAGATTTTTTAGGTAGGAGGAGCGCTTGTAGTCAGAACATCAACATAGCAACAGATTTGGTAAGCATTTCATTCTTTGGCCCAATTCTTTTGTAAGCAAAATCAGAGGGGCAATTCTCGTAATTTTAAGAACGTTCATAGACTGATCTCAGTCTCAATCTGTCAAAAATACCTCAAATTTTCCTACATTTTGACAAGTTTTTGACATTTGTTTGTCGCCGAGATGACACTGTGACTAGATTTTGAACGTTTTAAATTACGAGAATTGGCCTTCTGTTCTCCATTTAGTCAAGGTTGTGGATACTTTTAAGGCTTCTTAAAATCACAGAACAAACGCCTTTCACCGAAAACCCACACACAAAGAAAAGCATTATTACATTGAAATGATAGGTAAATACCAGAAGTATTTAGAATAGCACAGTGAAAATGTTCAATTTATGCCCTTAGCTTCGAGTGGCGTACCAGGAGTACAGAAACACAAGACAGTATGACGTTCAATGTTCTGTAGTATTAATACGTTGGGTGTTACTGAAATATACACATTAATAGTTTATACCTGCGACTGACGTGTTTGATGAAGTAATGTATCCAGAAATTAATGTGCTTTTGTGTATATCGTAATATATTTGTATTGTATCGAGTAACGTTTAAACAGGTGGGAATTATGTATACAGTTGGCAACAAGGAGTTATCATGTTTTTCTTGCCCTGAAAAACGATAATTTGTTCGGCACGGTCGTCAGTGTTGTATAGATATTTGTTGACAGACACGTTTTTTTTTACGGCGCGGTTTATACGCCGTACCGTAAAGAAACCGTGCCGTGTACAAAGCAAAGGGCCTTGTGCTAAAGCCATTTGTCTGATAAGGTTAATCTAGAAACAGTACCGTTAGAAAAAAAAAAAATTATTAAATCGACCGGCAGGTCAATCAACGATCGGTTCTGGATTGGTTGCATCTAATATCTGTTTTTGCAATATATTTTATTTATTTATTTATAATATATTATACTCTATTGTACACCAGAAAAAAAAAATAACAAAAAATAAATACGATTCCTACAAAACATACAATGGGCGGCCTTATCGTTTTCTGCGATCTCATATTGTAAGTCAAAATGCCAAATCCAAGCCAAGTCAAATTAAAACTGTAATATTACATTTGCCCCTAAAAAAACTAGGTAGTGTAGTGAGGTACCTACGTACACATCTACATCCTTACAAAAAATAGACACCCGAGTACCTCTGTATCTGAGTTAGCACTGAAATGAAGTAATTCTACACACAAGTAAAATATTATTGTGACCCAAATCTGGCTGTTGGATACGAAGACTAGTGATGACAGATGTCGCGATATCGTGGGAGTTGTCATCGATTTCGGAGTTCTCGTATGTTGAAAGCACTTACCTAAAACCTTAGTCTGATTTGTTTAATTTAGAGGAAACTTTTTGTAGGTTTTTGGAAAGCGTCTGAAAATCTATTAGAAATAATTGTTATGTAAGTATGATTCTAGTGGAAAGAGAGGAGGGAGCCCTATGCCCCCCAGCAGTGCGACATTAATGGCTAGTAAAAAATAAAAATAAATTCTAGGAGCGATGCGTCCTGTGACAATATTGCAACGACTAATTAATTTGGGTTTCTATGCCTTACTGACTTGACTTGACTTTGACTTTGACTTTGACTTACGCCTACTTCCTGTAACAGACGTCAGATTCAGCTGGAGATGAATTTAAAAGCCAATTTTTCATTACCAACGCAGCACAAAACCACCCAGCCTCTTTTTCCCACTAGTCCAAAAATTAGCGATATTGTAACTGACAGCACTATTAAGCACATAACGTTATGCCCTAGCCGATCTTGGCCGAACGCCAACGAACGCTCGCAGGCTTTTTCAAACATAGAATGTGTTCTAAATTCGAAATTGACTATCGTAGGAATTCGATATCTAAACTCGTAAAAACAAAAAAAAAATGTAAACCGTTTAGTATCGGCAGCCATATTGGAAAAATTGGCTTACCTCCGCAATAAAAGTTATTCCGTGGATTACTGCGGGTTCTCGTTAAACTGGAAGTAAGTGTAATAAGCCATAAAATGAGCTTTTTATTTCGCGTATTATTACGGGTACATATTTAGTAAGTATGTTATCGGTACACGGAGATTCAATGATGTTACGATATCAAGCTTTAATGAAGAGTTTTTCTTCGAGGTATTCTCTTAATATTCTGTTCCCCAGACCCTAATATAATATAATAAAACTGCTGTATTTTCTTTACTGTTTCCCAGTATTTTAAAAACGATTCAATAAACTGATTAATTTAACAAGCAAGCCTAAAGCGTTATTTCATAACATTATTGGATTCACTGTACTTCTAAATTGCTTAAAAAGCCTTCAAAGGAAAATATCAAGACGCTTAATGTAGGGTAATATTTTTTTTCTTTCTGCCCTTTTTCCCTGATTCCGTATACTGTGCGAGATAAACTTTATATTACTCCTCGAAGTTTACCATAACTTTGTCTAGTTCTCATTGTCTTGCGGACGCCGGAGAAGCCTTTGGAATGGTTTTTTAATTATGTTTATGAAAGTTCGTCGGAAATACGAAAAATTATTCTCATTCCTAAAGTCACTATTAATTTTACAATACCAGTTTCCTGGAATAGGTAAATAAGGATTCTCCTTTGGAATTTTTCTGGGTGGGAAATACAATTGGAGTTATTAATTAAAGGTAGGGGAAAGGTCTTTTATTAAAAATAATCTGTGAAAATTGTGAAGGGTGGCCCAGTGGTATTGGCCACGACTGACGAGTTGTAGGTTCACTTTGTGAATTTTTTTTTCATCACGACTGCTCTCTAACGGTAAAGGAATACATGGTAAGGAAACTGGCATGTCCTAGAAAAAAAAAATCGAAGACATGTGACTTCCACCAACCCGGCTTGTGTCCCAGCTGTAACATTAACTGCTGATTATGCTAAGCTTATGCTAATCTGTAAAAATTAGATATGATATTTTGAGAATGCGATAAGAGTCATGAAGTAATCGGTCACTAGGCACGAGTTTTGATGCGTAATTTGGCTTATTATTGGATTTTTTCTGTCGGAAAAATCACTGTGACTGACATGTCTACTGAACTGAACCCGGAAAACTGTAAGGATTCACTTAGATAACATGTGACTGAATAAATTAATACCGTCACCAAAACAACATTAAATGAATGTGATAACATACATAACCTCTAGCAGTGTTAACCAACATAATTTCAATATTATTAAATAAATTATTTAAATGTATTTACATACCATACAAATAATAAAAGGGACAAATATATTATTAACCTAAATATCAATAGAACCAAACCGACTCAATCAAATTAATGAAACCTTTTCAATTTTGCACTCACTGAATCTTCAATCAAAACTAATTTGTGTTTCAAATAAACAAGTCCTATTTCAAACTGAAGTTAATGACTTTCCAAGTCACGGAGCCTTAAGTTGGAATAATTATAAGTTATAATGTCAATAGGTAGCTATTTACATTTCAATCAGGTAATAGCCCTAGACAAAAAGAAGTAGGTTAGAAACGGCATAATGTTGCAATTATTTAAAAGGAAGGCTAATCAAAGGTAATTTGACTCAATACCTCATGTATACGGCAATCCATGTTAATGTTAAAGGAACATAATCAGCCTGTAATGTTTCCACGGTTGGGACACGGGTTAAAATTAAGACTCATGTATATATCTTTACCAATAATGAAGCAAAGATCTCATAGCTTTGCATTGTAGACCCTCCCATATGGTACCACCATATGGGAGGGTCTACAATGCAAAGCTATTAGCTTACGAATCAATTTTTATTAACTTATATGCCCAGTTTGGCAATAACGCAATAAGTTTGGAACTCCTTTTTTGCACTTCTTCCACTACCACATCACCAACATCTCTCTCCATTCACTAACCATCCATTATTACTCTCCTTTTCCGCAATACTATTACAATAGCTAGCTCTTCTTCTAAATTAGTCCAAGTGGTACAACACGCCTAATTCGCGACATGTCCCGGCCACACTGAGTGCTCTCCACCCGGCCTGACTTGGCCCAGCTTGACCTTGGCACGATGCATATAGCACAACGACAATGGAACCTTGACATGACCTTGTCTTTGTTTTATTTGAATAAATAGAAACTGGATGTTTTGTTCTGTTGATGAATTTGCTTTTTTGTCTGTCGACTTTAGATTGAGTTTTCTGCGTCTATAAACACTAAGTATCGTAATGCAATCGTTTCGATGTTTCCTCCCTAAACAGTTACATAGCGCAAGGAAAAAATCGCACTAGGTACATACATGATCAATTTTCCACTGAACGTAATGACTGTTTAGTTATTTAGTAAAACGACTACTAAATAAATACCCTAACAATGTTCAATGTAGAAATAAAAAGCGCAAAGTAACTACATACGAAGTAATAACAATTTTACAACCAATAAACAGGAACTTACTCCACTAAACCCATCATAAACTTTGACGTACATAATTGAACCAGCAATATAATCGTTTGAACGCAACTTTGATTGACCTAAAGACATATCCATTGCTACATGAATATTTATCAGAACGATCAGATCAATAACGGAACTACTTCGTCGCTTCGATGTTTTGGATATGAGGTCGCATGTCAAGCAGAGATCGTATTCAATTTACCAAATTGACTAATTTAAGGAAGTATTGGATATCATTATTTAAAGCTTGGAATGAAAAAGGTAAAGTGACTATTTTAATTAATGGAAATGACGATTTTATAAAACAATTTTTAGACAAAGAAGTTTATAGAGGGTCTAAAAAGCTATTCAAAAGCTATATTTATTCATGTGGGTAGGAAGAAACTACAGAACGCCATCTGCTACGATCATTACATACTCTTTTTGCTTCCATTACGTTCGTACATCTTATGGGCAATTCTCGTAATTTTAAGAACGTTCACAGTCTGATCTCAGTCTCAATCTGTCAAAAAATACTTCTAATTTCCCTACATTTTGACAAGTTTTTGACATTTGTTTGTCGCCGAGATGAGACTGCAACTAGATTTTGAACGTTTAAAATTACGAGAATTGGCCTTCTGATCTCAGTCTCAATCTGTCAAAAATACCTCTAATTTCCCTACATTTTAACACTGATTGTCGCTGAAATGAGATTGCGACTAGATATTGAAAGTTTTTAATTATGAGAATAGGCTTTCTGGTCTGCTTTGGTTATTGCTTAAAAACTAAAACCCCGGGGCGTACCAACGAGGGATCGCTCGATTGCTAATATCGCAAAATCCCGGCGTACCGCCGGTGGTACGGCCGATTCACGCGGCTGTGATCCAGCGGTGCCACAAAAACAAAAAAGGTACAACGGAAAAATGAATAGTAAATACGATATTGTAAATACAATATTCTATTGAAACACAATATGTCGAAACAAAAGGCACATTTACAATACTGTTAAGCTTAAAATAAAAGAGAGTGACAGAGCAGAGTATCGACCTTTACTCCGAACCACGGTTCAAGTTCATTATATTCAACAACAAGAGCATAATAAAACCTGTTTGTGATAGAACAAGCCATGATCGATGTACAAAGTTCAGTTCCCGTTTGCGGACACGTTGACAGCTCCATCAATCACCCTGTCGGTGCCTACATAATTGAATGTCGGCAATTTTTCGCCAGTATTTGTTAAAGAATTATGGATGATACCAAATAAGATCGGGAATCTTCAGAAACAATTTTTCTACGGGCAATTTGGGCAGGTCCATTTGTGCCCAAAAAATGAGGAAACATTAAAAAACATTTGATACTGCCGAGATTGATTTCGTTTCGCAGAAAGGGTCTACACAAGAACGTACGAACGAAAATTGGGGTCAATTTTGGAGGAATTTAAGAACGGATAACATAATTAACGGTAAAAGACGAGACGGTGGGACCAAATCAGATTTTTTACTTTTCGCAAAAGTCTCGCGTTTGATTTTGGCAAGCATTCCATCAACTAGAAATGAGGGGCTGAAAGCCAAAAGCTTAATGAACTTTTGACCTAATAATCAGGGCTTTATCACTTTGATCAAAAGATATATGTAAACAACTACAGAGTTTGGGAAATTAGGGCCCTCGGTATAATTAGGACACTAAGTCCTTAATATCGTAGCTGTAACTTCATTAATGAGCTTTTAGTACTCTTAAATTAATAGGCTGTTAGAGTGTTTGATAACTAAAATCCGAAAAGTCCCTAAAATCTTCTCTTAATCCCAACGGAAAATGTATAATAGTCTGAAAATCTATAGTAAATGTGACTATAAAATAATAAAAATTTAAATCCAAAAGGCGATTAGAAGAGGCAAAAAAATCACTTAAAAGCTCACGACAAAAAGTTTAAAGCCGGATGCTTTTGCCGCAGTTGGGTTATTGGCACGGGTCCAAAAACTATGATTTTAGATGTGCCGAAGATAGCCGCTAATGATACGAGGGGCTTATTATCTTTGAGCTATTAATACAGGCCAGAAATCCGATTTCTTCATTATCGATATTAACATTCGTTGGAGAAATTAATGCTTTTTTTGGTACTCTCTGCTTGGCTAGACACAAACTATTGGGCAAATGCTCATGCCGTAATAATAAAATTCGCAAGTCATCAAATAGTAGGGTCTTGGATAGGTTGTCCATTATTAGGTTTTCAATTTATTACATTGATTATAATAAAAATAAAAAAACAATAAGAGAATAATTATATAGAGGCAAAAGGAGTACGAATATGTAAGGAAACAGGCTTGATCTTCATGTTATGTGCTATGTTGAATGGTATCATTGCTGAAATACGCCAAAACTCGCCAAAAATCTGGCAACCGAAAATTAACGGTATGTATACTGTCGCATGCAATGATGAAATACTTGCAACAATGCGCATAATTTCACACAGCATAATTCACAAGGCATATACTTCCTGAATACGAGCATATTCAATAGCGAACATTTAACATCTGATACCATCACAAAGGATCATAGAGAACGCTATGAGACCCCTTTAATCCACGTCGCAACTCATAATCCTTATAATGATCAGGTAAACTAATTACTAGGCGTTAATGTACGCCTTTAGGAGGGAAAAGCACCCGGAGCATTACAGTAATTGTTATGATGTAGACACTGTAGACAGGTTACATCAGCGCAGGGTCTGCATACGGAGTCCCGGGTAAAGGTAAAGTAGGACAGATCCTACTTTTGAACACAATGAACATAGATGGGCTATCTTTTTTGGAGTTCTGTGATTTTGGGTGGGGTTGTTTTTAGTTGATCTGAGTAAAGCGTTTGATACGGTAAGCCATGTTTTTTAACGAGGGCCTTGCATAATATGACGAAATGATTTCATGAAGGATAAGACCACAACAGCGTAGACATGCGAAATGTAAGGGTTGGGGTTTTGTCTTGCAGTAGAAAAACAGCATAGGTAAATGAATATAATATAAAAAAGAAAATTAAAGACCTAGAGGTGATATTTTTTTAAGTAGAAAATCATTACTATTTGTATAAATGATATTAATCTCAATGATATAATAATATCATTGAGATTAATAGATTCAAATATGTAATAGAATGCAAATCTTGTGGTTATGCCTGTTTATCTGAAATT
Organism: Apamea epomidion; assembly: GCA_947507525.1. Classification (NCBI taxonomy): domain Eukaryota; kingdom Metazoa; phylum Arthropoda; class Insecta; order Lepidoptera; family Noctuidae; genus Apamea; species Apamea epomidion. Next base: position 14,588,222 of record OX382237.1, read on the forward strand.
GAAATTCTAATTAATATACCCGAAGTATTTGTTTAGCATTATCAATTCAATTCAATTGGATTACTTCAAACCATGGGGTCTCAAGCACTGTACAATAAATTCCACGTAAACAATGCCAAGGATACATTCGGGGTTTAACTCAAAGATCCAGGGTTCCCTTGCTCATTATCCGGTATAATCAGCCCCATAGATGCGGAATCTACACCGAGTCCCGGGAGAATTAATAATGTTTGTTTTCAATTACACTTGCTTCACAACACTGGTGTTAAAGTTTGTGAACAACAAAAACATATAAAGACACAGATTCTTCGTAATAAAAGGTACAAAATGTACAGGCTGCTAATGAAGACGATATGCTTACAGAAGAATTCAATTAGTATAAAACTAATTGAATTCTTCTGTAAGCATATCGTCTGGAGAATGTTTCTTGTATAGATCTAGATGTTGTACAAAAGAAAATTATTAAAACATCAGACGTTCTTGAGTTTTATGTTTTGATTAGTACCTAAGTCTATCTGCGGAAGTTCTTAGCTTTCAGTTGCAATTATCTGTAAACGAGATCACCTGTTCTAGTTTTTTTTTGCTGCATATCAATAATAATAAGCTATTTTCCTAAAAAAATCGAATTAGTCCGTCAGTTAGATTATCAAAAAATATTGAACCCGTATTTTTTCTTTTGTCAATTATATAAAAAATTATGAAGATATCGGCGGTTAAAGTTCCGCGTGACGTCACTTGCTTGCGACAATTTTGCAAACAAGTGACGTCACGACCCCCCATTCCCGAATTTTGACGCGCTTTATCTTTGTCATTTTTTGTTTGATTGACAAAAGAAAAATACATGTCCATTATTTTTCGATAATCTAACTGACGGACTAAATATAATTATTATTTTTTTACCCAGGCAACTACCCTGTTACATGTTTATTTAGAACACATAGAACGCATTATTTTTTACTAAGGCATCAAAGTCGAGAATATACACAACTGAACACATTTGGGTTCAGAGATATATGGGGTGGATTTTTGAAATGGGGCAGTAAGGGCCTTAACCGTTGCAGCTACAGGAAAACGGTCTTAGGAAGTGTCCTAAAACTAAGGACAGTGGTCCTTATAACCAAATCATTGCATCTTTTAGGTTACCCGTACAGACGTCAGCATATGAATCATTTCCTACATATCTATGGATCATTTCACCCAGATTTTGCTTCCCCAATAAAACAAAAACTGCATAGCAATATGAATACGAACCTCTGCATACACGAGGTTTGTTTCATTGAATGTTGATCTGCGAACGAAAGAGGGATACTGAAGCGAATCGGCAACATGTCTACCCATACAAATCGTGGAATTTGACTCAGCGAAATGGGCTGCTCTATTGCTTTGGGCAACGTTCTAGCGAGTAGTGATCTGTTAGCACTCGCAACACTTCTTTTTTCAATACCAGATTTAAAAGGTCTTTTCGTATTCGGAATCTAAGCTTTGAATGCAGAATGTGAATTACGAGAATTCTAGAACAAGCTGAATGAAAGATTTGGAATATTCTAAAATAGGTACATTTTAGAATCATTTTCATTGTGATAAATCGTAACTATATATGTGTTGTGTAATAAATAAAATTTATATATAAATAAATTAAGGATGATTAACCATGAAACCCTAGAAGGACATGGGCAATGGCTCAATCAAAGCACACAAAAGTTTATTAAAATATTAATTATACCTATATCTGTCTCTTCGCCTGCTACTGTTCACACTTCACCTAAGCAATCATGCTGAGATTTTTACAGAATAGCACTACAGTTCTCCGACATTATCTTCTCCGATATTAACTTCTCCGATGAACGGTTCGCCGACAGAATAAAAACTATTCAATCTATCTCCTATCTATTTGTAACTAACTCAACCAAAAAACGCCACAATTCTACCAAGAAATCTTTACAAACAATTACTTGATCTATACCTCTACTCGACCAATGAGTTCTCGAGCCGGCTGACTGATGAGGCGTGATTTCTGCAAGAGTGACGCGATCGTTAGTTGAACTCATTACTAGGTACTGCTTAGCCAACAATTCGTTCACTTGTGATAATAGTACTGTCACTTGTGGATGACTTTGGTTTTTCCTTGCTTTGAACGTTGTTCTTTTGTCTTTGCTGGGGTATTTTGGGGAGTGTCGTTGTCAGTTGATGTTATTTATGAAGGAGTGAAGTGGAGTGAGTTTTTACTTACATACGTCGACATTAAAACCACCTGTAGTCATTGCAAGTGGCATTTAGGAATTGGTGCGGTTATATTGTATGTTTTATTAATCACTTTAGAATCTTATAGTCTTAAGATTATATTTAAAACTAGCTGTTGCCCGCGACTTCTTCTGCGATCCAGGATGAAGAATATCTTATATCCTTCTCCAGGTCATGGTCTACTCATGTGCCAAATTTCATCCAAATCCGTTGAACCGTTTTAGCGTGAAAGTGTACCAAACAAACACACAAAAAATAAAATCTTTTCTCTTAGTTTACATAAGAGTTTGGCCATATCGAGAGCCGGAAAGACTTCACTTAGACATTATTATTAATTGTCTTCTATTACAATGCATGCACACTGATTAGTATCCGACCACCTCTTCAACATCCCACCAACAAGTCTGTTCACACAAATAAAACCAAGATCAACTAAAATACCAACACGTTTCTCCCATTAATCTTCGATTCTATCAATTCTAGAGCAGCTACGTACCACATACAGTCACTTCCAGTTACGCCTAAGGCTGACGTGTCATACATAACAAACATGGGTACACAAGCCCTTCATGTTGAGCATAGAAACAGTCGTCGCCCTCACACATTACCGCGGAAACTTAAGTGGTGTGGTGTACGTAATCCGTCGTCATCCGTGATGAATGGTGGATGCCGCCTAAACCCGCACAGGATTAGTCAATTGCGGCCTCAAATCCACCAAGTCATAGTCGCTTGTGATGGTGCAAGTGATGAAGTTGTAGCGGTATGTGAGTTTCTGGTCCGTATGGCAGAACAATGTTCAAGTTAGAATCTATTCAAAACAGTCGACATTCGGCAGTTTATAAATGGTAACTAATTGCGCTGGTGCTCTGTCTTGTATATAGGGTCTTAGCATTATGCTAAGCGATGGCAGTTTTGCGTGGATGTGACGCATGTTTTCTCCCAACTTGTTATTTTTTTTTGCGTTTGTGTTTTTTTTATGCGTCATGTTTGCCGCAAATAACCGCATCTTCTTTTTTAATTTCTAATTTGACTGAAGTTCTTATATGTAAATCGTTATGTACTAAAACTGCGGCAGATTAGTTAATATTCTCACAGTGGAGCTGCTTACTTGAATTCTTAAAAAGCTCTATTGTCGTATCTACTCGAAGTAACTGCTACTATGAACATTTGCAATATCAAATTGCATACAAAAATAAATAAGAAGTACTTCAAATTTATGTTATTGCTATTGTTTTTTCCTTACACAGTATTTACACTTTTCCACATTTTTTTTTTTTTTTATAAAATACTTTTCCCCACACTAGGAATTACTCCTGTATCGTGAATGCGTTTACAAACATTTAAACTCACATACACAAACAGCCAGACCCGGAACAACTACCCGTAGGCCATACAAATATTTTTTCCGTGCGGGAATTGCACCCGCGACACGCAGCGCAGCAGACGATCGCTCAGCCACTGCGCCAACCGTGTCGTCAATTACTTATGTTACTTTATTTATTGTTGAAGTTATATCACCTCCATGTACTAACCTAACACTGGCTAGATGAAAAACTATCCTCTACTAAGAGTTGACATATAGTTTTGTCATGGTACTCCATTTTTACACATTGCTCGTAGATAACCTCTTAAACCTTCGTAATAAATGCTTTACAGTATTTCCTGTGTTTTCGCTCTGCAAACCTCCCCAACACTTATTACTTATTACATAACATTACTACATACGCATTTGGGTACGAGAGCAGAATCGGAAATAAATGTAACTAACGTGTGCTTCTGAAGGGGTGACGAGCTGTGGGGTAATTGCGCAACATAGTACCAGTACCAATGCATTTCATTTTGACCTTTAAACTACATTCGTTGCGTTATTTAGGTTGTTGAGCAGACAAGTTTTTCGAACATATGAAGCAATGAATAAGCAATATCGTTCAAAATCATCCATGTTGTGTCTGATGATGTGTTACGCAATTAGGGTGTTGGGGTCCTGATTTACAGGCCTTAAACCTAGCTTAGGTACCAGTCTTCCACAGTATGATTAAAACTATTATATTGTTCTTGATCACTTAAAAATGTACTTATATTATTGTGAGGAGAAATAAATAAATCTTTATCTTTATCTTTTCCACCTGCAATTCCAATAAAAACTTTGTGATTTAAACAAAGACGTAGTAAAATATAATGATTGTTTAAACACGCTTAAGTTTACACTTTAACATCTAAACGCGTGACGGAAATTGTCTGGTTAGGTTGGATAAACAACTGTCTGCTCCCACCGTTTTAGATTTACAGTCACGAGCAAAAGTATGTATATACTCGGCTTTATTCAAAAGCGATTTACTCCTTTATTTTTTTATGAAATTTTATGTTGTTTCGAACATAGCATTTCCGAACCCATAGGTTTATGTAATGTGTCGTATTTCAACATTGCATTCGTTATTTCACGAAAAAATCGCAATTGAAAGTTGCCGAGTGTTGACATATTGGTGCTCGTGACTGTACCCACTCGTTATTAGGTGGAGTAATTATAACTGAATCATAGTACCCAGCTTTATTGATTGATGAATTATTTAAAACCTTATACAGGATCGAATTGAAAACTTGCGACAAATCCAAATAGGAGATGCAATAACTGTTACATAATCATAATAAATTGTCATTTCCCAAATCTAAATTCTTGAAAAAAATCGTATGATTATTGTCTTAGATAGTGCAAACTATGTAAGTTATTGCATTCAAGTAGACACGAATTATCGTCGTATCGGTAATTTTTTATCTTTTGGGGCAACTCAACTGACCGGGAACTTATATTCAAAACTCAAAAACGTTGCATTAGATCGATGTTCAAACTTGTAACCACTCAGAGTTGCAAACCTTATTTTAAAAAATACAAAATCTTGACATTAACTTCACTTTATATAATAGAAAATGCAATATTCTTAAGATCCAACCCTCACCTCTTTTCTCGCATGGCAGATCGATTTCCTCGTAATAGACGTGACAACAGTCAAATTTGCCTCCATCAATATACAACGGCACTTATGCGGAAAAGTGTTTTTTGCAAGGCTCCAAAAATATATAATAAACTACCTAAAATCTGGAAGCAGTTAACTGACGTAGCGTTCAAAAAGACAGTTAGAAATTTCCTGGCAGATAAAGCCTATTATAATTTAAATGAATTTTTCATTGACAGATTTTACCATGTTTACTAATTGAATTATCTATAATATTTTCAATGTTCTCATATTAACATGACATTTATTTTAAGTGACATTATACTTAAATTTTATTAATATTTGCATGCCAATTTTTAAGGCAAACGTGATGATCAGTGTTACCCCGACTTTTAACATCTCTTGCATGCTGACAATTTGTGTTGTATGTATTGTACTCATGTTTGAGAAAATAAATGATTATCTTATCTAATGTTATTTTCTTATCTTTTTTTCAAAATGATTATTCAAATAAGAAAATTAAAGTATCGAATTTAGCGCGCGCCCGATATGCCATCTATTCACCGCCGAGCTCAAACCATGTGGCAAAAGTGTTAATCAAAGTTATACATTATCAGTGTGCCAAATTTCATCCAAATCCATTCAGCCATTTTTGCGTGATTGAGTAACAAACATCCAAACATACAAACTTTCACATTTATAATATTATTACTAGCAGCTCCCCCCGGTTTCAACCGCATAAGTCTCGATCCCGTATAGGAATATAGAGATAAAAAGTATCCTACGTATTAATTCTGATTATAAACTATCTACGTGCCAAATTTTATTGAAATCCGTTCAGTAGTTTCTGCGTGAAAGGGTAACAAACATCCATCCACCCTCACAATGTTTGGCGTTTATAATATTATAGTAGGAATAGGATTAATAATATTACGAGTAGAAACTGTATCATATCACACATGTCAAGCGTAAAATTTAATATCATGTGTAATATCAATTTATTACAATAACAACCCCACACATTAAGCCCAGTCGCAGCTGCCAAATTCCGATATTAATACAGCCATCCAATACAAATCTTGCCCCAGGACATTCAAGTCGAAATATCAATAATTTAGTGCTCCAACGTGACATTTAGCTGATGCAGCGTACGTGAATGGCTTGAATGGTAATGACCATATCTGACGTCATGAGATGGCTTAGTTGGCTGCTCTTAGGATAGTATGTGTGATGTATGTGAGGCCTGTGATCAGTAATTATGTGGCATTAATGTAGACAATATGCCTGTAATTAGAAATTATACGAAATATATTGGAACAAAACGACTTTATACGTTAGCATAACGTGGAGTTATTATTATCATGGCAGTATAACCAGTGTTACCGTTTGTATGTCTTTTTGATAAACAAAACATGACACGCGATCACGCCTGTGATGTCATTTTCCTTGAAGAATTAGGCAGAGGTGCACCTACAGGACACCCACCATTACACACACATACACACATTATCATTCTCTTTGATAAAGTACTTACTAATCTATTCAAATTTGCTTGCTTGCTCTTGGAATCCCTTAGGTTTTCACACTTGGAAAGCGCAGTCCCTCTCGCCCCTCTCGCCCAAGAATGCTGAGGCGGGCAAAAGCCGTAACGCGGCTAGATAAAGTCCATAACGGATACGGTTCAAAGTGGCCCCAACTTAAGACAAACACAAAGAAAGAAAGAAAGAAAAAGCGTTTATTTGCGATAAACATGACGCAAAGAAAGAACACAAAAAAGAACAAGTTGGTATGAGAGCAGACTTCGTTGGTATGGACATTTAATGCGCCGAGATGATAACTACTCCGCGAAGACTGTTCTTAACATTGACATACAGCCAAGAGGTAGAAGCCGACCACCAACAGACCAGCAGACCAGTCAACTGTTGCACAGGACCTACAATCTGAAAATTTATAACCTTTAACAACCAGGGACCGACGTTCCTGATACACAAGGAAGACCGACCCCAGATAAACTGGGGAAAGGGCAGGAGGAAGAATAAAGGTCTCTGCACACAGCAGGTGGGGCGGGGCGGGACGGGACGGCGACGCGGCGCTGGCGCAGCGGTAGTGTTCACACTGCGGGCGCGATCACGTCCTGTCCCGCCGCGCCTTTCTTACATCAAAAAAGATGTTGAGCGATTCAGACATGGAAACGCTATTGCTCATAGTTGCGCTAGCTAAGAAAAAACAACGTAAATGGAAATGGGTGCATGAAATAAATCAAAAACGCGCTCGCGTCCCGCCACGCCCCGCCCCGCCGCTTCTGAGTTGTATTTCCGCTCGGCGCGGCGGCGGCGGGGCACGACGGTTACCGTCGCGTCGAGCGGGGCGGCTCTGTGTAGCGTCGTCCGTAATATCTAGTACATTACAACTGCTCAGCGTCGCGTCGCCGTCCCGTCCCACCGCGCCCCGCCCACTGTGTGAGAGACCTTTAGGAGAGTCCTTCTCGCCCCTAGAGATATAATTTCGTACACAAAAACAAAATCGAAGATTCGGTTAGCGGTATTCCCATTATGTCTACTAACCAGTATATCATAAAACCTGCGTGATCCTTCGAAAAGGCTCCAAAACCAATTTCACCTGTAAACACTTCAGAAGGATGAAAGGTCTTGTTTCAAATAAAAGCTTCAATACTTACGAAGATATAAGATTGTTAGTTTAACCAATAACGGCCGACGAGAAAAAAAATTGGGCGATAATCTTTTGTTATTCTTTTGAGCCAAACTTTCAGCGAATATATTATTCTACTGTAGGTATTCTGACGGCACATAGTAACGCTCTTTAAAGCGTATTGTCAATCTTTTTACTCGAGTAGCCTGTGGGTAAGCTATACGCGACGATCCTATGACACCCTGCGGGTTCAATATAACAATGCTTTCAGAATGTTGTTAAGGCTACCGTGGCGCTGCAGTGCCTCCGGAATGTTTGCAGAAGCCCACACGGACGGCTTCAAGGCCATAATTCGCAAGAAATCGGATTCAAAGAATCTTCTTTGCTGCAGCGTCTGCGGGGTGCTAAAAATAGCATTCTGAAAGTCATTGCTGCTCGATTTGACTGCCCCATTCAAAAACACTGGGTGAGGGTAGTGAATGGTTTTGTATAGATAAGTACTAACAATACTAACATAATTGTAAGCTAACATTGTTGCTAATATATACTAACAAGATATGGATTTTAATTATCTGAAATAAATTATTCTATTCTATTCTATTCTATTCTATAGTCATACTTTTCAAACTATTGTAACTAGTATATTTCAATGGAGTATATAATACGCATAAAACTTTTGTTTAGGCAGAAACTACAAAACGCCACCTGCTTCAATCCTTACATACTTCTTTTGCTTCGTTTACAGTTCATCTCAGGGGCAATTCTCGTAATTTTAAGAACGTTAACAGTCTGATCTCTGTGTGAATTTTTCAAAAATAACTCTAATTTCCTTACATTTTTGACATTGATTGTCGCTAAGATGAGATTGCGATTAATTACGGAAATTGGCCTTCAGCACCCTAATTGCGCAACACACAATCAATCTCAATCTGAATCATTTTGAAGGATATTGCTAATCCATTGCTTCATAAGCTCGAAAAAGGTTACCTTCATAAAGTCTGCTCAACACGTAAATAACGCAATGAATGTTGTTGAACTGTCAAAATGAAACCGATTCTGATTGATTGTGTGTTACGCAATTAGGGTGCTGATCATACACCCACGCCGCGCCGGTTGCGTCTCCGGTGCATTTTTTTATTTTCTAACTGATGTTCTTGGTCTGGTCTTCTTTCTTGACGATGATGGGTCATTGATTGTCTTTGACTTACGATTATCGGTCATATTCTACGCTGAGATTGACATTTGTTTGCTATTTTTTGTAGTCTAGAACTAATTAATAGACTAAAACCGACAGACGTCAAACCATAAAGAAATGTCACGAAGCAGTGGGCACAACAGTACAGTCCTTTTAAAGTGATCTTTATTCTTTATACTAAGGTTACTGTTGAGTTGTTGCCACTGATTCGTCTGCCAAAATAACATTCAACTTCATTTTCGGTACAATAAGGTTGCAGTTGGGTTGCTGCTGTCTGAGGTAAAATGACTGTGAAAGGACTGTACATTGGTCATCATCATCTCCCTGCCCTTATCCCATGTTACTTGTGGTCAGCGCAACACGTTTTCTTCTTCCATTCTCCCCTGTCAACCGTCACGCTATCATTCACTCCCTTCTCTTTCATATCATTCCTCACACAATCCATCCATCTTTTCTTCGGCCTTCCTCTCCCTCTCCATCCATCAACATGTATATTCATCACTCTTTTAGTCACATGCGTTTCGTCCCTTATAATCACATGCCCATACCAAGCCAAACGATTTCCTTAGGACTGTACATAGGTACTTTATTTATAAGAAAACCTATAATTTCGTATTTTTACTACAACAAAAATGAACCTTAAGACTTTAATTTAAAGATCCTCACGCCTCAGCCGCCGAGGGAGACGCTCCGGGCGTCGGGAGCCGCGTGACGACTCCCGGCCACCGTAGGCGCGGGCCTGCGGGCGGAGAGCAATGGGTAGCTCTCCGTCCGATCAGGACCAGGCCCGTGCCGGACGGCGTGTATGTGTTCCACGCGCGCCTCAAAGAGATGTCAGCGTAGTTGACGGGGCCCGACAGGGCCGAAGCCTGCCGGGGTAGCGGGATTGTCCGAAAGGGTTACCGCTGCCCTGGTACGTAAAGGGCTAAGGAAGGAACACGGGTGGGTTTTAGTCAGTAAGAGTCTGACACTCCCTTCTGCTCCACCCAGAGCGGGAGGAGTCATTTGATGACTTCCCATCCACAAAAAAAAAAAAAAAAAAAAAATGACTTTAATTTACGTGCATTAACTTAGCATTTTAATACTTTCCACACACTTGTAATAAGTAAAGTAAGTGATGGTGAAATAAATCTTTCTTAGCAAACTTAATACGCAAACACGTCGAAAGCTACACGAAGTTACATAATGGCTGGCGCTCACCTGGCGGCACGGCGCGGCATGGCATGGTAAGCAAAAATGATTTAGATTCTTATTGTCTTTCGCACTCACAATTTGTTAGTATCGTTATAATAAAGTCCTCCAGACCGTATTCCGGCCACAGCGACCAATTACAACGGAGACTAACCTTCGGCGCGGGAGATATTATAGTGCACAAATGAACGCGCAGATACAGGTGCGGAGTGCACCTCTTCCCTCACTCTCATAGTCCGAAGGGACGGCAATCCAACATGACCGGAGAGAGATCAGGCGCAGGACCAACGGCTTAACGTGCTTGCCGAGGCACGGGGGTGCCACACCGTCAACTTCCAAACTAGGAAATTCGTAATGGAAAAAATCAATAACACTGCTCGACTCGGGAATCGAACCCAGGACCCCACACTCAGTAGTCGCACTTGCGACCACGAGACTAACGGGGCAGTTACAAGAGGCGGGGTAGTATCGTTACAAGGGAACTAAAGCATATCGCAGAACCTGCGGTATGCTGTGCAAAACTTCGGCATGGCGGGTCATACAAATGTTATTTCTCTACCATGCCGAGTTGTGCCGCCTAGTGAACGCCTTTAAGCGCGTACAAAGACATTTAATTATTTACTTAACAAGGCGTAGGCCACACAATAGAGACGTGAGACGAGGACGAGACGCAGACGCGGCGTCCCTTTCGCGTATCTTCATTATTCTTCATACAACAAACAAAACACAGGCGTGTCGCTTTTCCCACTGCTCTCTCTCGTATGGCAATAGTATGCAGGTGCATAATATTGCCGCGAAAGCAGTGATAGCCCATTGGTAAGGGCCGCGACGTATGAGTTATTGGTCGATAGGACTGCCCATTATGTCACCTCTTGTAAAACTTCTACCCATAACTGTATTATTCATGGTGTACATAATAAAAAATATCCTATTCTATTCTCTAGGTCGTAGGTTTGAACTCCGACAGGCGCTTCGCTGTGTGTAAATTATTTCATCACCTCTGATCTAAAAACGGCGAAGGAAAACATCGTGAGGCATGTCTTAGAATAAAAAATTCGAAGACATGTTACATCTTGGAAGATGTAACATGTCTTGGAATTTTTGATTCTATTTAGATTTATTTTTATAAATATACGGTGTTTGTTGTTTCCTTATCTATCGATACCAAACCACCTGTCCTTTGGGCTTATGTTAGCTTGACGTAAGAGGCCACAAATTTGAATTTGTAACAGTGGTTTGTATACGCGGGCCCAGTGCGTGCAATCCATTACGGCCCACTTCCTCTCACAGAGAGGAGGCCTGTGTCCCAGCAGTTACATGATAGGCTGATTATGCTATATACTATTGCCGCGTCTGCATCCCGTGTTAGTCTCAAGTCCCTTCTGCATGACCCGTGACTTAGAACGCAAACACGCAGAAAATCAACACGGACTTACTTAATACTTATCACATGCAAGCGCACTGTCAGTTAATGTAAACGGCATACTTGGTTGCCCTTTTGAAATACGACGTGAATAGTGTGACTAGTTAATGCTTTGCATTTCAAAGTCTAGTTTTAACTAGTTAATGTAAATAACGGTACATGTTCGTAAAGTTTATTGTAAACACAAAGTTCTACAATAGCTTTACCTACGCAGGTATGCACTCTCCGGGTAATGTTTTGTAGATGTTTATATTATAATCAGTTTATAATGTTCCTAATGCTAGGACATAAGTTTCTTCTCTACGAGAGGGAGTGGGCGGTGATCTACCACGTGGGCCCAATGCGGGTTGGTCACATTTCTTCGAATTTTTGGCTAAGTCTCATGTAAAAAAATGCGAGCCTATATACATCAACCTGGCACAAATTCTCCGGGCTAATCGCTTTTTGTGTCTGTCTGCATGACCGCATTGTTCTTCTAATCTTTGATAGATTTTGATACGGTTTTCACCATCATGTAGAGAATTTATTCCGGAAGATTTATGTGCATAATACCTACATTAATATTAAACAGGCATGTTATTAAGAAAGCTCAATGTTGCAAAACCATGCGAAGTATAGGTGGGTTGGTAGTAAATAATGAAAAATAACAGCCTACAAAAACTTTACTAACTTCGACCACACCAAGTTTTTGTACCCAGAAAAGATATGATGTATTGCATTTTTAATCGAAATGCCATAATAAATCTGTATCTCCTAAGTGCACAAGAAGGAACTTTTATCTCCTTCATAATTTACGCTGAAGCGCCTCTTAGAAAGTTGTCAACTTGCGCGCGCGATTACATTAAATTTGATTTGAGTGATTTAAGACTTTGAGATGCTCGTGTTTGCTTAACCCAAGTGTTGACTTAAAGTTTAATGTTAGGAGAGGTTGAATATAATTTGTGGGTTTGTAAGTAGAAGAAATTTTGTTGTAAATTGGAGAGAAAAAAAATAATTTTACTCGAGCTTGGTTTGGTAAGAAATAATTTAACGAATTATAAATTTTCGGGGGTTCGATTCCCACACGGAACAAATATTTGTATGATCTACAAGAAGTTGTTCCGGGTCTGGCTGTTTGTGTTTGTGAGTTTAATTAAATGTTTGTAAACGCAGTCACGATACAGGAGAAGTTCCTAGTGTGGGGCAACGTTAAAAAAAAAACGGGTTGCACTCCGGGAGTGCCGGCAGAAGTGAAAACTTGAATAATAACGGTGTGCATTTTTTATATTTTGGAATGCGGTCTACTCTCCCTCCGTCTTGCGAATTTTCGATCAGGTCATGTGTCTTGACGCGAGCTCCGTCTTACGCATTTACGATCAGGTCACGTGTCCTGACGCGAGTTAAGCTTTTGTACCCATCACAAAAAAAGTGCACAACGCCGCTAAAGAAGTTTTCACTTCAAAAAAAAAAAACTCAAATCTTGGTTCGACGAAATGTTAATTAAAATTGTGTCATAACACTTACTTTGGACTATAGCGTAATAATAATTGTTATAACTACTACAAAAACGTATTTACGTAAATGTGACAGCTGATTTAATTAATACACATTCATATTCAATACTAGCTTTCCCCCGCGGCTTCGCCCGCGTGGTATGTTGAAAAGAAACTTCTTCCCCAGAGTTCAAGCTATCCGTTTACAAAGTTTCATCAGAATCGGTCCAGCCGTCTCGCAGATTAGCCAGAACAAACAGACAGGCAGACACACAAAAAAATTTAAAATAGTTTTTTTCTTATTAATAAATATAGGTATGCATTTAGTAAAAGCACAAAAATAACAGCTACGAGTATTTTAACATTACAAACAGACATTTCAATTTTATTCATTTGTATCCATAGGTGTAAAGATAAATCTTAATCTTCTTCATTTTTATTTTTAACTGTGTTTAGTTTAGTTTATGATCCTGTTCGAGTCACAATAAATACTTTTTCTTTCTTTCTTTCACAATAGTGTTATATTTCAGTGGCTATAATTTATTTTGTACGCCAATGGTGGCAAAACATGTTGAAACTCACAGATTTTCACTTTTACATCCACATTTGCATGTATATGTATAATGTTACGCATGTTTACAAATAAATATATCTTTATCTTTAAAAGACAACACGAAATTCCAAGCTTCTATTCAGTTCTTCATTTTCAGTTTTGACGACAAACTTACAAATATAATTTTGGGGCTTGCTTTCGACTACGGTTTTGAAATCAAATTTTGTTATTTAAAATAGTAGAAAACATTAATACTATCATTTCGAAAACCCACAAAGTCAGTATGAAACCTTTTTTATCGTGGATCTGCTAGATTGATGTCCCTGATCTGTTGCTGTTCACGGCAATTAGCGACGTGACGACGGTAGTCGGAGGGGAGCAGTGAAATATTAAACTCGATAGTTTACTAGTTTACGCGTTGCGGGTAGATGGGGTAAGGAGGTAGGCCCTTGAGAGTGACTGGTAACTGGTTGCTTTGAGATAGATTTGGGAAATGTATCCAAAGTTTTGGTAAAGATTGTAAAGTGTACTGAATTAAATTACAGAAACAATAAAAAAGGCATTGTGTCTAGCGTGGATCCACGTTCCGCCGATACGAAGGATTGAAGATTGGTTTCAAGAAATCATTTAAAATTAAAGGTTAATTTTGGAAATGGAATCAAAGCACAAGTATATTTGTTTATTTATTATATACTTTATTGTACACTAGAAAATACATAACAAATATACATTCAACACTACAATGGGCGGCCTTATCGCTTTATGATCTAGATATGTATAATCTACGTCAGCTTTGGGACAATTACTATTATTATCACCCTATGATGTCCCACAAAGACAGCCCAAAGCAAAGACGGCCCAGTGGTAACGTCCCCGACTTACGACTTACTTACTTGTAGGTCGTAGGTTCGAACCAGGAATGTTGCGAATATTCGCATCCGCATATGCGGAACATCCGCATCGATTTAGACATCCGCATCTGCATCCGCATCCGCGACAAGAAAGAAAGGGGCGGGCCCGGCGAGTGGTGCGTGTCGACCACACGTGCTGATTGCCAATAACCGTTTATTTTGTTTTTTATTTATTTATCTGCTCGTCGTCATGGATGAAGACTTCTGGCCGCAGGATGTGGTGTTCCGTCGCTTCCGCGGACAAGTACCACTGAGCAGCACCAGAACTAGCTAGTGAAGTAGGTACTATTTTATAGTATAAATATGTATGTTTAGGTTAAGGTATTTATATATAATAAATTTAATAAATAAATAATAAATAAGAAAGCAATAATTTTCTTTTGGACTTCGGTGAATCAGTGACGGTGACGCGCCTCGCTATTGTTTGTGTTGTGACAAGATCTGACGCGCACGTTTGTTGTTTTGTCGTAAATAGTCAATCACAAGTTTACCCACTACCTTTTTACTGTGCTTTTTGTTAAAAAGTGTCATCGCATACATGTAACTGTAGGTTATATTTACATGCGTAAGTACTACGTATTACGTTGAGTAAAGTGAGTACTGCTTTTTTAATTGGAATTGACTGTGGTTTGTAGCGGTATCTACAACGCCACATGCGAACAACGCGTCATACTGACGTCACGCAAATCCTGCATCTCGCAAGCAGAGTTTACCGCGCAATTAGCATAGATACAATTTCCCAACATCAATCGTTGGGCAATTGCCCGCCAGACAAAACACCCGTCTGGTCGGAGGATCCTCCCTTTTCGATGGAGGATGAGTGAACTTTACACCCTGTTCCTCATACCTCTATAGTTAACCATTAAATAAAGAAAGGATAAATATTACTGTCTTTTTTTTTACCCAACCCACACTTAAGTTTTTTGTACAGATCCGCATCTGAATCCGCATCAGCGGATGTGAGCCTCTTAAAATCCGCAACCGCGGATGTGAAAAAATCTGCATCCACAACATCCCTGGTTCGAACCCAGACAGGTGCTTTATTTGTGTAAATTACTTCATCACCACTGCTCTCAAAACGGTGTAGGAAAACATCGTGAGGAAACCGGCTTGTCCTAGAACCAAAAATTCGAAGACATGTGACATTTACCAATCCGCACTGAGCCCGCGAGGTGGATTACGGCCCACTCCCTCTCACCGAGAGGAGGCCTGTGTCCCAGCAGTGGGAACATTATAGGCTGATTATTATGTCCCACTGCAGGGCAAAGGCCTTCCTTCTCTCTTTCCACTTTCCACTTCTCTCTGTTCAAGGCCACTAAGGACCAGCACCCTAATTGCGTATCACACTATTGCTATTAATTTGAATCATTTTGAAGCATATTGCTAATCCATTGCTACATATGTTCGAAAAATGTGTCTACTCCAAAACGTAAATAACGCAATGAATGTGGTTAGACTGTCAAAATGAAACCCATTGCTACTGATAATGTGATATGCAATTACCCTGCAGTTCTTGTTGAAGGAGAAGACAATGGAAAATAATAATTATAATATTTTAATAATTATAATGTTTTATTTAGGTATGTACACAAAAAAAAACAAAGACTACACGATACACCTAAAAGCCATTTTATAAATTAATAACAAATATTTCATAAAAATTAATTATAGGGCATCGTATCGTATAAAATGTTTTTATGACTGACATTTTACAAAACAGCCGCCGATCCGATGAAAATACAAGTAATTATGGTAATGGGCGTCTCTGGGTAAGCTCAAAAAATAACGTTGCAGAACCGAGTCACAACAGGATAAAAAGAGAATACGCTTTCAGGAAAACGGGATCCAGAGCATAGTCAATTTTGTATAACTCTAGAGTGACTATTTCCACGTAAATCCATACTATCCGGTTTTCTACCTGTCCCGTGGAAAATCTTTATTCTTTTGGGCATATCAAGTATTGTTAACGTTAGTAATTCAATTAATATTCCAAGTTTCCGCAAACAATCATCACCAGCTTAACCTTATCCCACCTATGTCGGAGTCAGCTTCCAGTATAACCGGATGCAGCTGAGTACCAGGATTACATGGAGCGACTGCCTATCTGACCTTCACAAGTTCCACAATCCAGTACTGGGTAATACTTTTTTATTATCCAGTACTGGATTGTATCAATCGTAATCGTAATCATAACAACTGTCAAAGATCCACGAATGACAGCCGGGACCGTCGGTAAAGATGGTCACCCATTCACGGACCAACCGCGGCAAGCGTATCTTATCTTAAAAAAATTCGAACTTGAGTCCGAAATCACCTGTGGGGCAATTCTCGTAATTTTAAGATCGTTCAGTCTCATTTCAGTCTCAATCTGTCAAAAATACCTCAAATTTCCCTACATTTTTGACAAGTTTTTGACATTTGTTTGTCGCCGAGATGAGACTGCGACTAGATTTTGAACGTTTTAAATTACGAGAATTGGCCTTCTGTTTTTCCCGAAGCTTAGACAGAGAAAAAACATTTGAATAAAACGGAGCTCAAAAAATATCGTTCGAAGCAAAATTCTCAAAATTTTAAGCGTACTATCATATTTTATGCAATGACTAGTTGCGCCCCGCGGTTTCACCCGCATAAGTTTCGATCCCGTGAGAATATCGAGATAAAAAGTATCCTATATGTTAATCCTGTTAATAAACTATCTGTGTGCCAAATTTCATCCAAATCCCTGCAGTAGTTTTTGCATGAAAGAGTAACAAACATCCATCCATCCATCCATCCATCCATCCATACAAACTTTCACGTTTATAATATTAGCAGGATAATAAAGAGAATTCAATCAACTAATGAAATACCTAAAAATTATTCCACTGAGCCGTGCATTTATTTTTTAATATGATTAAATTAGGGCTAAAAGGACCAGAGATCGCTCAAGACAGAGGTTTGGAAGGAAAAAGGGGAGTCTTTGCCCAGCAGTGGGACACAATACAGGCTAACTAAAAAAAAAATAATTTCATCTGCAAAATTACTTTTAGTTTTTCAATTGTCAATTACCAAAAAAATTGCTTATTACCGTGCCTTTTTTTTTTTTTTTTGAGGATGGGAAATCATCAAATGACTCCTCCCGCTCTGGGTGGAGCAGAAGGGAGTGTCAGACTCTTACTGACTAAAACCCACCCGTGTTCCATCCTAAGCCCTTTATGTACCAGGGCAGCGGTAACCCTTTCGGACGATCCCGCTACCCCGGCAGGCTTCGACCCTGTCGGGCCCCGTCAACTACGCTGACATCTCTCTGAGGCGCACGTGGAACACATACGCGCCGTCCGGCACGGGCCTGGTCCTGATCGGACGGAGAGCTACCCATTGCTCTCCGCCCGCAGGCCCGCGCCTACGGTGGCCGGGAGTCGTCACGCGGCTCCCGACGCCCGGAGCGTCTCCCTCGGCGGCTGAAGCGTGAGGATCTCTCCCTCGCCCATCCCGCCACCTCCTTCGCTAGCATGACTGCTTCGCAGAAGGAGGTGACCGCCTCCCACTCCCTCTCGCCCCGGACCATGGCTTGCATCAGGGCCGGACGCGAGAGGTCGCCGCTGCTGCCGATCGCCTCTACGAGGACACGGCGGTGCTCTGCCCAAGCGGGGCAGACCTCCACCGTATGCTCCACCGTGTCCTCGGGGCGATCCTCGCAGTGATGACACCCGGGCGTCTCCTCCCGCCTGATTATGTGCAGGAACCTCCCGAAACATCCGTGTCCGGAGAGGACCTGCGTCAGGCGGTAGATGAGAGCGCCGTGACGCCTCCCTAGCCACTCCTCAAAGAGGGGTCTTACCGCCGCTATCGTGGCGTGCCCTGCGCTGGGTTGCGATGGTCGCGCCTTCCATTCCACCATGAGACCGCGCCGGAGGTCCGTCCGCTCCGCAGCGATTTGCCGCGGGTGCAGAGTTTCCCCCCGACGTAGTGCCTCCGCGCGCCAGTCATACAGGCGCGCGAGGACTATCGCCTCCAGATCCCATGGTGGCAGTCCGGCAAGGAGGCTTGCTGCCTCGCCCGAGATCGTGCGGTACCCCCGGATTAGCCTTACGGCAACCACCTTTTGGGGCGCGTTCAGGTAGTGTGCGGCTCGAAGCCGCAGTGAACGCGCCCATACCGGGGCCCCATAAAGGGCCATGGACCGCACGACCCCCGCGTAATGCCTCCGGCAGGAGGCGTTTGGCCCCCTAAGGTTGGGCAGGAGCCGCTTTAAGGCGGCCCCGGCCCGTTCCAGTTTGGGGGCCAAACGTCGGAAATGCTCGTTATTACCGTGCCTTAAGCCTGACAAAAACAAACACGTATAATTTATTCAATATCTTATTAGATTCCGTCGATATTCACTGCATACCATTTCTAACTATTTCTGAGTATCATCTTCCTTTTCCAAACTGTGCTGAGGTCAGCTTCCAGTCTAACCGGATGCAGCTGAATACGAGTATTTCTGAGTATGACATGTGAAAAACAAAACCAACACCCTTCTAACAAAAACAAACAAAGCAAAAAAAAACTGGAAACAATTCCCGCACAGCGATACGGAAAAGGGCCTTGGCCGGCTTGCGGAAATAACTTCAAGTGCCACTCTTGCGCCGTCGGCCCATCCGCTGGTTGAAGGCTGATTTTATACTTATGATGCTTATGATCTAACTCTAAAATAGATTCAACTGTTTACCTTTTGATTAGGTAGAACTTAATTCAATGAAAAAGATTTTTTCTTTTTTTTCTTTTAAAACGTTGCCCCACACTAGGAATTGCTCCTGTATGGTGGGTGCGTTTACAAACATTTAAACTCACATAGACCAACAACCAGACCTGGAACAGCTACCTGTAGGCAATACAAATATTTGTTCCGTGCGGGAATCGAACCCGCGACACGCAGTGCAGCAGTCGATCGCTCAGCCACTACGCCAACCGTGTCGTCGAAAGCCTTTTACTTGACTTTTAGCGAAATCTTTTGCATGAAATGAATTGTGTACGAACACATTTTTATTGTACCCAACTCTCGAAAGCTCAAGCCCATTTTGCTGAAAATTTCACTTATGTATTTACATTTATTAATAGACAGATTTCTGTTTTGTTAGCCTATATTCTGACCCACTGCTGAGCAAAGTCCTCGCCTTTTTCCTACCAAATCTCCCCGTCTTGTGTTGATTTATTAATTTACTAGCTGCGCCCGTTTGATCCCGTGGGGATATCGAGATAAAAAGTATTCTATATGTTAATCCTGGTTATAAACCATCTGTGTGCTAAATTTCATCCAAATCCGTTTAGTAGTTTTTGCGTGAAAGAGTAACAAACATCCATCCAACCATCCATCCATACAAACTTTCACGTTTATAATATTAGCAGGATAGGATTTATTTCAATAATAAAAAACAAAAACAGCATTCAAAATTGGCTTACAATAACAGTATTTAGGAAAGGTATTACTGCCAATGTATGTACAAATTACAGTTGTACATATCATTCAAAGAGAAAAGACATTGGATAGAAGCTGCATAAATATAAGCTAGAAGTGATGAGATTGAGATTCATTATTATTCATTTAAATATGGCTACTTATATGTATTTAGTAAGCTGACGCGGTGAACTTCCTACCACCTCAGAATCAATAATAACGAACGTATAAGAAAATTAATTATTTTCTTCTTTTTTCCTGAATTTTTCCGGGGGCCGAAGACAAATCCAACAAATCAAAGATCATAAAAATCGGTCCAGCCGTTGATGGTGTAACTAAGTCGACATTATTTAATTTATATAGAAGATAGCTGTACTGATTTTATTATTTTACGCTATTCCTCTATTAGTAAAACAAATTAAAATATACGCCAAATTTTCAATCAGCAATCCTTCCGTGGTAATAAATCTACTAAAACTCTTAATAAATTCACCAATTCCAATCCGAGGGGGACTAATGACCTCGAATTGAAACATATCTGCCTCCAAATCGTTCTCATTGTTCCAGTCTCCTTAACGAATACCCTCCTTAAAATAAAGCTAATCAAATTCTGAAAAACACGAGGTCGTTTAGACCTTAAATGAATCTCCTTTCTTCCCATCCAGAATTGATGTCAAGTGCAGGCGCGGCTGCGGAAACAAAAATCTCTTGACAACGGTATCATGTTGGGCCCAAGTGTTTTTACCGCATCTTCCGTTGAGTACGACTCCGGACGAGATTTAGGCCTTAAGCGACGAAAGATTATTATGTTTTTGAAGTTATTGGGGTGTAAACGTCTTCAGCTTAATGTTGAAAGATTTAAATTTCAAAGGCAGATTTTTGTTGGCATTTAGATTTGATGGCTGTTATTTCTTTTATTACCTACGAAACCTACTTTTGACTTCTTTGTTATGAAAGTAATATCTAACCAATTAGGCGTTTTTCCGACGCAAAGTCCTTGAATGTTGTATCGAAATTCAATTACGAAATGTTGCCAGTGTAATAAATATACCAGTTTTATTGTACGTTTTAATATTAATAGGACTTACATAATATCTCATGATGAAAATTCAGAATGAATGACAAAACAAATTCACGAATTATATTCCTGGAACGAATCTAAAGGACTGGAGCAGGTACAATGGAATTAATGCGGTTGTGTTTGAAGCACACCACATCCACAATTAAGTTGGAAATATGAGAGAGCTTTTGTATTCGACGTTTTCTTTTTCATTATTTTTTAAATGTCGGCCAATGACCTTTACTTCTGACACGTGCTGTGTTAATGGCTATTCCGACTAATCAGCCAAAATGCCTACCTAGATAAACATCATTATTTGTTTTGTTGATAATAATACAGGGTGGCAGGGACATCGACGCGCAACCTGTAACCATGAATTAAGCACATAATTTTAGACCCCTAGTGTAGAAATTTTCTGTCGGTTAACAAAAAAAAAACTGCTGTTTCATAGGAAAATGGAATACCTACGCGGTCAAAATGTATAGAACAGCTACCTTTTTTATTAATAACCGATGAAATCTATCGACGTGAGGGTGTTTAGAATCATGTGCTGAATTCATGGTAACAGGTTGCCCGTCGATGTCCAGCTGCCACCCTATATAGTTGTTTTGTCATTCAAAATCAACTTTTTAGCTTTTCCGGATGGCAAACAAACATAACATCACTCCTGTATCCCTCGAAGGGTTAGGCAAAGGTACACCTATTAGGCAAAGGTACACCTATAAGGCAAAGGTGCACGTACAGTCAAGAGCAAAAGTATGTATACACTCGGCTTTATTCAAAAGCGAATTACTCCTTTATTTTTTAAAGAAATTTTATGTTGTTACGAACATAGCATTTACGAACCCATAGGTTTATGTAATGTGTCGTATTCCAACGTTGTATTCGTTATTTCTCGAAAAAATCGCAATTGAAAGTGGCCAAGTGTTGACATATTGGTTCTCGTGACTGTGCGCCTACATTTTGCTAGTTATATCTAAGTCACATGTATTAGGAGGCGAGCCTTTTGGGCAATCAGCCAGACACAAATCCGGAATGCTACTGAGAAATTGGATTCCAGATGGAAAAAAACATTAACACTTCACCCGACACGGGAACAGAACCCACGACTGGACACAGCATTTGCGTCCACTAGACCAACGATGGCTTTTTGGATTGGGGTGCTTTCAATAAATCTCCTTCAGTGTCGATACTTAAGTATATCCAGCGTCCCCCGGACAATCAGCCCCACTGTAAACCCTGCTGACTGGATAATCTCTTTACCACGAAATGGGTTTTTTTGTACAGTTCGTGCAACACGAGAAAAGGCATCTTAAAATAATTGTATCATTTTGTCTAATACAAATTGAAATGGACAGTTTCTCTCTAGGAAGTAATACGAGTACCTATTTTACATAGATAACTGTATATTATATATTATACAGGCGAGTGACTTCAAATTGATGCCATCTTTATTCTTTCCTTCTGATAATGAAGTTACTTTTTCAACTTTTACGCTTTTGATTGTGGTTGAAATTTTCCTTACTTGAAAATACAATTATTTCCTTAAAATTTATACTATGTGGTTTCTTGAAATGAATTTGAAGAGTGCCCGAAATTCGTTGGAGAGCAAAATTCACATTGGCGTCTCGAAATGCATTCCGCTTCAAAGTTCAACGCATACAGTGATACCTTCTAAGTCTGTTTAATTAAGGTTGATAAGTATTTAAAATTTTATTAAAATGTTATATAAAAAAAATCATTTACTTTTAACTCGATCGTGTAGTGTTGTGTACATTTAGAAGGACTTATGACCTTACCACACATAACATAACATCACGCCTGTAAACCCCAAAGGGTTGGCCAGAGATGTACTATCGCCAAAACCTATATCTGACCATTTTGAAAACAAAATCCCGTGCATATGATGACCACAGCTGCGTCCGTAAGTAAAACAAAAGAGGATCCTTTTTAAGTCGACTAATAATATGCGCTGCAAGCAGGAATAGTCCTTACGGTGGTCAGATATAGATTTGTTTAAGTCCAGTTATGTATAAGTCCCATGTAATGGGGGGGCGAGCCAATTACCATCAATCAGGTACAAACCCAGACCATATACAAGGGTTTTTGCCTGATTGATGATGTAATTCAAAGGATAATACATGATTATTTTCAATGACTTGCCCCCTTTTTATTATCAGCCGTCCGTTATAACAGCGGAAAATATTAGTAAAGCCGTAATAAAACATAACATGGTAAAAGGTCATCAAAGAATATCCAAGACTTCACCTCTGCCTGCCGGGGTAGCGGGATTGTCCGAAAGGGTTACCGCTGCCCTGGTACGTAAAGGGCTAAGGAAGGAACACGGGTGGGTTTTAGTCAGTAAGAGTCTGACACTCCCTTCTGCTCCACCCAGAGCGGGAGGAGTCATTTGATGATTTCCCATCCACAAAAAAAAAAAAAAAAAAAAAAGACTTCACCTCTACGGATTCAAAGCAATTTAAAATCTTGTAAACTTTGATCAAAACTGCACATACCAACCTAAAGGAGCACATTCACGTAAAGCTAAGTAAGTTATTACTTTGCATACCTACTACTGTATAATCTTTGACAGTCATTACGGGTAGTCAGAAGCCCGAAAGTCTGACAACCAGTCTTACCAAGGGGTAAAACTGATTGGACTGGAAGGGGGGGGATTCAGCTGCATTCGGTTAGACTGGAAGCTGACCCCAACATTGTTGGGAAAAGGCTATGCAGATGATGATGACCTACTATTGTATACCTACAAGTTTTCTAACTGACCAGACAGCAGTACTTTTTCCCAGCTAAAGCACTAGAGAGTGGTGAAAGGTGTTTTGGAGACTTTCTTCTGAAAAAAATGCTGATTCTCAGCCTAATTTAAATACATTTGATTTTGATTGCAATGAAACTCTTAATTCATTGTTATAAAGTGCTCATTACAATGATAGCCAAGAATTGTACAAAACTCAAGGCATCATTCTAATTTATACTGTACTGCAATGAGGTAAAACTTAAATTGCAATGACAACAATGGCTTTAGGTAAAAAACAAAATATCGTGAATGTGCTCCTTTAGGACAACTTTCCGCTTCCCCTCGTCCCATCTCTGATAGAACATAAAACTTTTATCCTATACTGAACGTGGCACCGTTCCTACTTCAAAGATTTTCGCCAAACAATTTAATATGGCAACCAATAAAATTGACGCCCACAAAAGCTGGTGACATAAAATCTCTTTTTAAATTTTCCGTTCTTTCTACTCGAGTACCTTAGTTCCAAGTAAAGTATCAGAATAGCTACTCAAATACCGGTTTACGACTTTTCAGCTGTAATGATAAGAATCTAAAAATGAAAATACAAAATGTTTGAAATGAAGAATTTATTTTAAATGTTTTTTGACGACTTTCCGTCCCAATTGACCTGATTTTATGGCGTAGTGACCCAGAAATGTATTGGGTTTAAAGAAAGAAACTTTATTCTCAATAAAGACAAATGTCACTCACTTGAAAACAATACTAAAACATACATATGAATTACACAAAGTTCGCCGTCATCAGTTACAAACTAGAATGGTTGTACCCATTCAATGCCTTCATTTCTCCAGAAGTGCTCGATCCGCCATTATACAGGGTGATTTTTTAAAGACCAGCCAAATTTAAGGATGTGGTACAGACCATCAAACTGAACAACTTTCTCCATGGGACCAACATCGTAATCGCGAATAAAAATTCAGCCGTCCCATACATTTAGGTCGAGTAGGTATTGAAGTTTTCTATGGGACAGTTGATAAAATTTTCGCGATTACGCTATTTGTCCCATGGAGAAAGTTGTTCAGTTTGATGGTCTGTACCACATCCTTAAATTTGGCTGGTCTTTAAAAAATAACCCTGTATACTGACTAAGTTTAGTTTTGAATGCATTGAAAGAGTGCAGATTTCTTATACTAGAGGGTATTCTATTAAAAAGCTGTGCTCCTTCAAAAATTAGCATTTTTTTGCCATAGTTAGTTGTAGTTTTGGGTAAAACTACCAAGCTAGCTCGCCGTGTGCTACGTTGACTGACTTGCTTATATTGGGTGAGTGTTATGTTCGTGTGAGTTCGAGTTTTGAGAATAAGAATTTTTTTAAAGCTGTTCTTTTTTTCTTCTTTTTTAAAAACGTTGCCCCACTCTAGGAATTTCTCCTGTATCGTGGGTGCGCTTACAAACATTTAAACTCACATACACAAACAGCCAGACCCGGAACAACTACTTTTAGGCCATACAAATATCTGTTTCGTGCGGGAATCGAACCCGCGACACGCAGCGCAGCAGTCAATCGCTTAACCACTGCTCCAACCGTGTCGTCAAATGATAATACAGTATTACTTCTGATAAACTCACATGTTGTTTTCAGTAGTAGATTTTCAAGGAAGGAGAAAATTCTACGCTAGATATGAATTTCCTATATTAAATTCGGGGATTACGTCTGTAATCCCCGAAGGGTTAGGCACTCGCCACTTATGTTTAAGTCCCATGTAATAGGGAGTCAGCCTATTGCCATCAATCGGGCACAAATCTAAACTCTAGGCTAAGAAATTACTGTTGGAAAGCCCTAATAACTCTTTGCCCGACCTGGGAATCAAACCCAAAACCTCATGCTCAGCAGTAGCGCTTGCAACCACTGGACCAACGAAGATTCAAATTATACAAATTAAATTATAACCATGAGAGACAGAAGTAGGCAATTTTAATAAGAAAACTGGAACAAGTCAAAACTTTTAGAAACATCTGCCAACTCGAACGGATAACGGATTAAAGTGATTTTGTTGAAACCTAATTAGGAAATTCAAGTTAGACTTCTGAGTTATTACGTTGAAAGCTAAATTATTTATTATACAGGAGCTTCCATTACTTCAATACCAAGTTATAGCCTTAGATTACTCTGCTTCAATAAACGAAAACTTTATTTGAGTATGTATTACTGCCTCGTAGATTAGTGGTCGCAAAGATGACTGCTGACATGGGGTTTTAGATTCGAATCCGTTTTTAACCGACGAAAAAAAACGGCAAGTCGACGCGTATATATATATATATATATTTTTTTATTAATATTTCTCAATAGCAGTTTGGAGTCTTGATTTCTTCCCGTAACGACTGTCAAAGATCCACGAATGACAGCCGGGATCAACAGCTTAACGTGCTTTCGGAGGCACGGAGGGGTCTTAGTATGTGAAGATGGTCACTCATCCACAGACCAACCGCGGCAAGCGTAGCTTAACCTGATCGATCGATCTGTGCGGCTGTTATTACATTGCCACAAGCCCCCAAATAGCCTTGTATTTTTAATAATTATGATGTCGGTCCTACACATTTCTAACTTGCTGTATCACAATAATTATAGGCCATAAAAGTAGAGTACCTAATTTCCTACAAACTTATTAAAGCCAGGCGTCTGCATATAATAAAAGGAACAAGGTAATAAACAGTTAAAATTGAGTCATTAACTTAAAAACAATCAAGGATTTTATCAAATTATATCTAAACTGCTTTTCCCTTGAAATAACATTTTAATTTCATTACGTATTTTTAAGCAGTGGTGGCCTAGTGGTTATGGCTGCGTCTGAGCAGTGGTCTCCTATTGGTAATCGCCGCGACTTATGAGTTGTAGGTCGTGGGTTCAAGCCCAGGCTCTTTACCGTTATCCTGCATCATCCTACTGCTAGGCACAGACCTCTCCTCATGACTTCCAGCTCTTTCGATACAGGACTACAGTGGAATACTCGTCGTTTGTTTTGTCCAGCTCGTCCCGCCGCTACGGGGTCTGCCGCGACGCCTTCTAGCTGTGTCAGGTCTCCACGCGGTGGTTATTTTGGCCCACAGCTCATTGGGCATACGGCAGACGTGGCCAGCCTAGTCCTACTTTAGCTTAGCGGCTTTTTGAACAACCTCAGTAATCTGTGCTTTGGAGCGCAGTGTGGTGTTGCGAAAATGGTCTGTCAGTTTGACGCCTAGAATACTGCGCTCCATTGCACGTTGGCAAACCTCTTTACTCTGTGTAAATTATTTCATCACCACTGCTCTCAAAACGGTGAAGCAAAACATTGTGAGGAAACCGAAATATCCTAGAACCAAAAAATTCGAAGATATGTGACTTCCATCAACTCCCAAAGGGACCGCGCGCGTGTTGTTTTATGACCCACTCTCTCTCACAGAGAGGAGGCCTGTGTCCCAGCTGTGGGAACATTATAGGCATAAGAGTACCTAATAATATGTATATGGTGTTTTAATTTTATAAATTAATAATTTTCCTTTGCCCAAATAATATGCCTTTGATGCAAAGGGAACATTTGTACATTAAACAACAACAACAATACACGGAACAAGCAAGGAACATTGCAAGAGATCAATTTTTTTTTTACGTTTTTCTAAAAACAAACAAAGAACAAAGGCAAAGAAGATATTTTTAAAGCATTGAGATAAACTCATATTTGAGGTCATTACAGGGAAAATTATTTTCATATTCTCTTCTTAGCGTACCTACTGATGGCAAAAAAAACACATGAAATATACTTATTCTTTAAATTAATTTGCCCCAAAATTCAGCAACGCTAATACCGTTTTCTGGTGCAACCACGGTCCTCATGTGTGCAGGTGACAGGGCATGCGTCGCAAGATGGAAGCTTGGTCATTGTCTGTGGAGAGACGCCACATACGCACTGTTCATACACCCCCACTTTTGCTACGAATTCTATTTAAGGTTTGTCAAGTCGGCCACAGTAACTTTTGCCCAGATGCGACGCTCTCTGATAGTTCAATAAAGGAATTAGGAGGCCAATGGTCAGATCTTGCTATGGAGGTATTGCCATCGGCTGGACTCACGCACCCAAGAAAACTTTTGCGGTGTTTAAGCCTTATCTTAAATACACACTTAACAAACATAAAACACGGAAAGAAAATCATCTCATTAAACTTGCTTACCTTCTAAAAACGGAAAACTCAATATTACAAAACATTATAATTAAGAAATCTAATTACAACATTACGTACTTCCTTCACAATGGCGTAATTTCAAGCAAAAATGGCACCGTAGTAACAGTACTTTATCGCCTTATTAAAATCTCTAAAAGATCCGATTACCACCGCTAATAGTCCCGCTATAATTCTATGTAATAACAAGAGGTAATCACGGCGTCAGCCTCAAGTTACGTGACAAACAGGCATGTTCGAACACGCTGTCACCCTCAGTACGAGTGGTCACGTTAGGAGGGATTGCAAGTGTGTAAATATTTGTATGGGTTATAAGAAGGGTTTCGCGGATCACAGGGATTGTTTGTTGTAACGTAGGGTCTAATAATAGTAGAAAACTTTCAGACCATCGACCATCTGTCAAAAACATAATAAAATTATAATAATGATATTTTTTGCAAACAAAACCGCGACGCTTTTATAATTATGTATAATGTCGTACTTGAATACCTTACATGTTATTATTAAAGTTTCATTATAAAAGCTGCTAATATCAATCCTGGTATAATTATATGTAACGAGAAGAGGTAGTCACGGCGTCAGCCCTAAGTTATGTCACAAACAGGCATGTTCGAACACCCGGTTCGGTCACCCTCAGTACGAGTTGTCACGCTACAGATTTACAAGGGACTAAATGTTTGTATGCAAGTGTGTAAATATTTGTATGGGATGTTAAGAAGATTATGCGATCACAGGGAGGTTTTGCTGTAGCGTATCTAGTGCCATAAATGGCAGAACATTTTCAGATGGTAAAATATTTGTCAAAAACAAAAAACAAAGAAAATACATATTATTATAAACCGTGTCATTATTAAATACACATTTGTATAATCATGTATTTCATATTTGAACACCTCATTAAAACCTCACTGCCTAAAGGTTAAGGGTGTTAGTTCTAAGTTATTTGACAAACAGGCATGTTCGATCACGCTGTCAGCGATACAATCGCTCTCAGTACGAGTGGTCACGCTACTGATTTACAAGGCATTGCAAGTGTATAATTATTTATATTTGTTGTAAGGAAGATTATAATATTGATTACAGGGACTGTTTAATGTTGTAGTGTAGTGTCTAAAAATAGTAAAAAACTAACAGACAGTAAAACATCTGTTAAAATTTTAATAAAAAATCGAAAAATGTATATTACTATCGAAAAATGTGTATTACTTATATCCGACAGTCTGATAATTTTGCTATGTTGTACTAATCTATTGTACTTTAAGTTGTTACTAATGTATCTACTCCAATATATATCTATACAATGTTTATTCTGTTTACCTCTGGATTTCTCAATTTTTGGTGCTTATGGACTGAACAATTCACTTGTAATAATTAAAATTTTAATAATGCTCATTGTCTTACTTTTTTTTAATAGTGCTCTCTTAGTACCCAATGGATAATAATCAATCTCTGACCATTTATTATCAGAACTGTAGGGGAATCCGCACCAAACTGCATATGTTATATGTAAATATATTAGCTAATTGTTATGACGTTATTGTGCTTACCGACACTTGGCTTACCCCGGAGATATTGGATGCCGAATTCATCGATAATCGATATATTATATACAGGTGCGACCGACACCGTAAAGCTACAGGTAAGAAAGATGGAGGTGGAACCCTGGTAGCGATTCTTAAGTCAATTCATTCAGTTAGGATAAACCCTCTCACGAGTTTTCATGCTGACATTGAACAAGTTGTGGTGCAAATACCCAGCGTGAACAGGGGTAAATTTCATTTAATCTGTGCAGCGTATGTTCCACCAAAAACTCCTGACTGCGTTTACATTTCTTATTTTGAAATTTTGGATACCTATCTGGAAAATACCAACGTGGAGCGTTTTTATATTGTCGGTGATTATAATTTACCCTAAATAGGATGGAATGCGGATAGCACAAACCGCTCTAACTTTGGCCAAGTTTGTGGAAGTAACATTTCCCCCATTAGTACAATTTTAAGCAATTTTCTGTCTACATATAACGCTACACAGTATAATACACTTAAAAACACCCGTGATAACATACTTGATCTCATCATCAGTAATAGTGTTTGTACGGTTTGCGAAACTAATGACTTTTTATTACCTCCGGACCAATATCATCCACCATTTTATATTTTAACCCCTTACCAGACTAGGAACAACAATATGACGCGCAAACTAGTTAAAAGATACAACTATTACAAAGCTAACTATGACAATATTAATCAAGAGTTATCTAAAATAGACTGGAACGCTACTTTACATGGCTGTTCCGTGGATGAGTCATTAAACGTTTTCTACAATTTAGTTTTTCGTATAATAAAAACACGTGCCTCTAACAACCATAAAAACGTCCAAGTTTCCAATCTGGTTCTCACCAGCACTCATACATATATATAATAATAAATGTAAAGCTTGGACTAAATGGAAAAAATATAAGAATCTGTCAGATTATGAGCAATTCTCGATATTTAGGGCCCGATTCCAAGTAGAGTGCAAAATATGCTATACAAGGTACATGACCAGTGTTGAGGATAGTATAAAGGTCAATGTCAACTATTTCTGGAAATTTATCTCTAATCGTCAATCATCTAAAGGCATTCCCTCTACAGTGCACTATAAAAATATTTTTTCCACTAATCCTATTGAAATCTGCAGTCTTTTCTCTGATTTTTTTAAATCCGTTTATGAACCTGGCACTATATCCAATGATTTGTGCACTAACTTACCTTATTCTGAAAATTGTGTGGTTGTGGATAATATTCAATTGACAGTTGAGCAGGTATCAAAGAACCTCGACTCCCTAGATATTTCTAAAGGCCCAGGCCCTGATAAACTTCCCGTAACATTTCTCAAAAATACTGCTAAAACATATGTCTTCCTCTACAAATTATTTTCAATAGATCTTTGTCAGAAGGGATCTTCCGAGAAGCCTGGAAGCAAGCCAACATTACTCCAGTTCATAAGTCTGGCTCAAAAGATGACGTTGAAAACTACCGTCCAATTTCAATACTATCGGCCCTGTCAAAACTGTTTGAACGACTTGTACATAATGAACTTTATCCTCTACTTCATACTGCTATTGTCCCACAACAACACGGTTTTGTTAAAAAAAGATCCACTACAACTAACCTAGTTACATACTCGGACTATTTTTATAACTAAATGGATGTGGGTACTCAAGTAGACTCAATCTACACTGATTTCCAGAAGGCATTTGACAAGGTCGACCACGAGCTGCTACTCAGTAAAATCGCGTTTAACGGCATTCGCGGGAACCTGCTGCGATGGTTTTCATCATATGTTTCTAAAAGAACGCAGCGTGTAGTGATCAATGGCTACCATTCAGCTAGCATTGTCGTAACATCAGGTGTTCCTCAGGGATCAATTTTGGGACCCCTTTTATTTATATTATTTATTAACGACGTAGGTCGTACGACTGCTTTAAAAATTCCAAATTACTGCTATATGCAGATGATTTAAAAATATTTAGACCGATTAAGAACATCAATGATTGTCTTGTTCTACAATCTGACTTAGATAGATATACTTAATATTGCATGTGTAACAAACTTAAACTTAGCGTCTCTAAATGTTTATTTATTTATTTATTTATTTATTATTATGGCACTCCAACGATTAATTCACATAAACATTAACAGAGAGCTTAGTCTTATTATATAAAGTACTACAGTGAACTTATCAATTAGGCAAACTATGTAAGTGCTGTGCACACCTGTGCACAGCACTTACATAGTTTGCCTAATTGATTTACTATTTAATTATAGTGATAAAAATAACAATATGACAATATGATCAAGTAAGTTAATAATAATAAAATCGAATAATTTATTAGTTATAAAGTCAAATAAGTTGCAATAATAAAATCAATTAAGTTACAATAATGAATTAAATAAGTTAAAATAATAAAATCAAATAAATCAATAATAATACAATAGAAATCAAATGTATAACATAAAATAATTACATTGATTAAAAAAGTTAAAACTGTTGTTGTATAAGTATAACAAAGAACAAAAATATTAATCAATATAATTACTGCTTAAACGGTACACCTCTAAATA
Organism: Apamea epomidion; assembly: GCA_947507525.1. Taxonomy (NCBI): domain Eukaryota; kingdom Metazoa; phylum Arthropoda; class Insecta; order Lepidoptera; family Noctuidae; genus Apamea; species Apamea epomidion. The sequence continues at coordinate 14,620,356 of OX382237.1, forward strand.
GAGTTAGCATGGTACGTGATCTTGGCGTAGTCATTGATGCTAAGCTTCATCTTGACATACATATAGACGCAATTGTCAACAAAACCTGGCGTATGTATGGTTTTGTTTTGCGAACAGCTACTAATTTTGTACGCCCACAGACCTACTTACATCTATACAAAGCTCTAATTCGATCACAGTTAGAATATGCAGTTGCGGTGTGGAATCCCCTCTATACTAAATATTCTGATAGCATAGAGAAGGTACAAAAGAAATTCTTGAGATGCATGAATTACAAGTGTTTTCGTTCCTCTGCATCGTACGTTGATTTATTAAGGAAATACAATCTTATAAGCCTCACTAGCCGGCGGCGTACATGCCTTGAGGCCACTTTTCTTTACGATCTCTGTAAAAATGTCTATGACTGTCCGGATATTTGTAACAAGATATGTTATTTCGTCCCAAGAGCTGCACATATACGCGCAGCACGTAAGCAACCACTGTTTGCAGTACGAGCATGTCGAACAAATTCGGGAGTACGAGCACCATTACGACGGCTTGCCGACAATTATAATAAATATTTTCAAGACATTGATTTGTTCTGTGAATCCCGCGGAAAATTTCGAAACTCCGTCCTCAAGGCGATCATGAAATCAGACACTGTACTCTTATCCTCTTCAGTATAATAAGCTTATAGTTGAACTGCTGTATCCTTAGTTAGGCGTTTCTATGTTTGTAAAAATGTAAACGCTTCTACGATCATCACAAAGCTTTTATTATTGTATCGTTTTCTTTCCTAACGCGTATTTATTATTACTTATGCTGTGGACAACGCTGTTGATTGCATAATTGTTAAGTAGCTCTTAAGTTTGTTTATTTGTATTCTAGATGATGTAATTGTTTGTTGTTCCAAATAAAAATAAAAAAAATATTAAAATAAAACCTAGTCAATCACGTAGGTACCTACAGTTCTGTACTTGAACAACTTATTGAAATCTCATTGCCACTGCTAATAGTGCTGATAGAGTTAATCATGGCGTCAGCTCTAAATTACGTGACAAACAGGCCTGAAGGCCAATTCTCGTAATTTAAAACGTTCAAAATCTAATCACAGTCTCATCTCAGCGACAAACAAATGTCAGTAACTTCTCAAAATGTAGGGAAATTAGAAGTATTTTTGACAGATTGAGACTGAGATCAGACTGTGAACGTTCTTAAAATTACGAGAATTGCCCCTCTGATCGATCACGCTGTCAGGTATGCAACCACCCTCAGTGCGAGTGGTCACGTGACAGATTTACAAGGACTGCAAGTGTGTAAATATTAGGGGTTAAAGTATGAAATTACCGATTTGTACTGAAAAATTGAAATTCGTTTTTTTTTTAATTTATTTAATCAAAATAATTACCATTATTATCTATACGTTGCTGCCATCTAATAGGAAGGTCATTTATGCCTTTGCGATAGAACTCTCGTGATCTAGATTCGACAAACTGTGTGAAAGCATTTTGTACTGCCTCCTGAGAAGAAAACTTTTTATCACGTAGAAAATTGTCCAAATCACGAAAAAAATGGTAGTCCGTTGGAGCAAGGTCTGGCGAATACGGAGGGTGACGAATGGTTTCTAATTGCAGTTCCTGTAGAGTTAAAACGGTTTCTCGTGCTGTATGAGGTCTCGCGTTATCATGGAGCAATAATGGTGAAGATCGATTCATGAGTCGGGGCTGTTTCACTGCTAGTTTTGCCATCATTGTTCGGAGTTTGGCACAGTAGACATCTGCCGTTATTGCTTGACCAGATCGGAGAAAGCTATAGTGAATAACACCATGCTGAGACCAACACCAAACAGTTACCATTACCTTTTTATTGGTAAGCTTTGCTTTTCCATCACGAAAGCGTTTAAACCAAAATCGCACGGTGCGTTCATTAGCAGTCCCCTCTCCAAACGCAACATTGATATTGCGAGCTGTTTCTGCCGCGTTAGTTCCGCGTCGGAACTCGTATTCAAAATTAACTCGAATTTTCGAAGATCCATCTTTCTTGTCTAAGCTGAATAAAAAATAAAAAAATGAAAGTCGATAATCGGATGCTGCACATTTTTTAAAAGAAAAACTTCATAGGTACCATGTGAAAAAAGTTTCACTCAAAAATATCAAACCAAGAAGGTTCTATGTCCATTTGAAGTACCTATTACAATGAGACGGCAATTTCATACTTTAACCCCTATTATTTATATGGGGTCATGGGAAAGCCGATGAAACCTATCAAGGATAATACGTACGTACAGAGAATTGCGTACTTATATGTCTGTCCCAAGCCTAAAATAACAATATATTTTGACAAAACTGACATAATTATTTATAATTTCGTACTTGAATACCTTATTATAATATCATTGCTGCTCATAATAGTGCCACTCTATTTCCGTATAATTGATAGCTATCTATCCTGTTAATTGACAGGTTTAAAAACTTATCAAGGTCAAAACTTAGCTTTTTTAAGACACATTTTACAGGAATGTACCTAAATTAGGTAATATTTACCAAAATCTATGTACTGTTACTATTATTACTATTATTGTGTGTGTGTTACTATTATTACAAAGGAGATAGTAACCAGGGTCGTCGGATATAGTTGAAGAAAAAGTTTAAGAAACCGATATACACATATGTTTTAGAATAAAATAAAATTAGACTAATAGAAAATAAACAGTTCATTTATCAAATTAAATTTCACTCGAAAACATCCATCGATTTCTTACTAAACTCAACTATATCCGACGACCCTGGTTAATTATCTGTTTTGAATTGGTTATACTTAAATCTTAATTAGGTACTATTCATACAGTTACAGTAAAATTAATTGGAAACAAATAATGTTGTGTAAATTCCTTCAAGCCAGCTTCTACTTTAGTCAGACTATTAGATAAGTAAATATATTTAGCTCTTAATCCAACAGATCTACTAATAATGTTGGCCTAATAAATTTAACTTGCAGCTTATCTAAGCCTACCCGATAGCGAAGTTTGGATGAGGAAACATCTGGTCTGACACGATAATTTATCAGATTGATCTTATGACGTAAGCCAACTAATCCTATGTTATTTATTTGTTACCAATGACGTGTTTTCTGTTGATATGTGCCTACAGTGTTCTCCAAAAGTTAGTTGACATATTTCCACTTCAGCTGTGACACACTTTATTCGCCATCTGCCAAGCCTTTTGACTATGTTGGGACGGCTTCCAGTTTAACCGGATGCAGCTGAATAGCAGTATTTTACATGGAGCGACTGCCTACCTGACCTCCACAACCCATTTACTGAGTAATACCTGTGTGTAATACGATAGCCCTTGGTAAAACTGGTTGTCAGACTTTCGGGCTTCTGACTACCCGTAACGACTGTCAAAGATCCACGAATGACAGCCGCGACCAACGGCTTAACGTGCTTTCCGCGGCACGGAGGGGTCTTGGTATGTGAAGATGGTCACCCATCCACAGACAAACCGCGGCAAGCGTAGCTTCACCTGATCGATCGACCTGTGCGGCTGTTATTACTTAGCCACAAACCCCTCAGAAATTGTGAAAATGTCTGTATGTGTTTACTTTTATGTATGTACAGTGGCGTCCAAAAGTTAGTTGACATTTTTCCACTTCAACTGTGACAATGATTATGATAAAAAATTCTAGTGATCCAAAAGTTTGAACTGCTATAACGTTTTTATTGGCTAATTCAGCTATCTTTGACTTGTCATAAAAATAATCAAGTAATCCCTTAGACAGAGAAAAGAGAGAATGGAAAGAGAGTTGGGAGGCCTTTGCCCTGCAGCGGTACATCACAGGCTTTTAATAATAATTATGAACGCGAAAATTTGTATGGATGTATAGATGGATGTATGGATGTTTGTTACTATTTCACGCAAAAACCACGGAACGGATTTGGATGAAATTTGGCACACAGATGGTTTATAACCAGGATTAACATATATAATACTTTTTAACCCTATATTCTCACGGGATCAAAACTTATGCGGGTGAAACCGCGGGGCGCTGCTAGTTAATAATAATAATCCCTTAGGAGTACCTGATATTTTTTTATCGTAATATGGCACCAAACCTGAAGTGGAAAAATGACAATATTAACTTTTGGAGGCCACTGTATATTCCTATCAAAAAGTTTCCTGGAGCAGTTTATTTCGTACAGGAGTCCTTTTCAGTGTGATTTTTATGGATATTGATTGCTTTGTGAAATTTTTTGTTCCGCCAATCCATCCCGTCGCATGGCATCGCCTGCGTGGGCTATTACATCTTTTTCACTCAGCGTTCTTTCTCTTTTTTTTCTAATGCTTCTAAGGGTCCTAGCGTGATGTATCACGCTTGGACCCTTAGAATCATTAAGGACGATGTAAAGCAGTAAGTAAAGTAGCCTATAGCCTCTCAAGAATTGGGCTATCAAATGCAGAAATATTTTTTCAAATCCGACTGGTAGCTCCAGAGATTACCGCGTTCAAAAAAACAAACTCTTCAGCTTTAATATTAGTATAGATTTATATAGACACTCAACAAACTTTCACTTCCTCAATGAAGGCACAAGAAGACAATTATCCTGTGTTCCTGTTTCTTTTACATCTTTCTCCTAGTAAAAAGTATGATAATAATATTTTCTCCGAAATTGCTCACACTTTGTGCAGAAAAAGAGTTCATAAAACTATATTCCCTTTTAGAAATAAGTTACACAGAAATAATGCGACACATGCCCCGTTGTAGCACAATATAGCAAATTATTTCCCGTCCTATTCTGCCCTAGATTCCTAATTGCTCGCTCTGAGAGCACCTTAATGACTTCCCCCCAATTTTCGACAGGATTTTGTTTTAAAATGACTGTTCCAGGCACTGTCGTTCAGCTATTGTGCCAAGTTACCATTGTGTTGAAAATATAATTTTAATAAAATCTTTGTTTGTTGACTAAAGATTTTTTTATTTCAGTTTTATTTTTAATGAGTTTATAAATGAAAAGCGTCTTTGTCAAGCAGTGGGACAGAGCATTTTCTAGGAAAAAATAAATTGGATTGTGCTTTGGCAAATATTTAAGAAAACAAAGGTTTTTCACGTGGCTTATGCTGAAACATCTATGGTCGAAAACATCTGGCAAGGAAAATTTGACGGGTTACTTTTGGATATCCAAACGAGCAAAACAATGTGATATGATGCTACTAAATGTAATGAGCCTGTCACATTTACTGAATAATCATCTGGTCATGGAATCGATTTCCGCATCGTTCTAAATGTCTATAGGAACCTAAACCACAACGACGCAGTTCATAAAACGCAATCAGCCTATACCCACTGCTGGGAGACAGGCCTCTGTGAGAAGGAGTGGGCTGTATTCTACCACGCGGACCCAGTGCGGGTTGGTAGATGTTACATTTCCAGGACATGCCGCTTTCCTCACGATGTTTTTCTTCACCGTTTTGAGAGCAGTGCTGATGAAATAATTTACACAAACTAAAGCGCATTTCTGGGTTCGAACCTACGACCTACAACTCGTAAGCCGCAGCCATTACCACTGGGCCAACACGGCTCATAACACGAATTAATTAAATATACGCATTTTATTTTTATTACAAGTCGATTTACCGTTACCACCTGCCACCTTATTCCATTGCATTTAAAGCTGGCGAATTATGTCTCCTTCTTCAGCTGTCAACTCAGTTTTCACCCCTTTCTACCATCTCATCTTTCGCTCAACCAACCGTTTCTTTGAACTTCCCTAAATCAAAATCAAAAGTCAATCAAATCAGCACTTTTCGAACGTCAAAATTACAAAAGACAGTCCCGCAAAAACGCCCTTTACCACTTCCTAGTGCTATCGCTGGGAAGAAGAAGTGGCGCGACAAACTCCCCAGCAGCACAGCTGTCTGTTTAGCTAGAAAATATTTGATACCTTGATTGTATACAATACTAGGTGTCCCCTATCCTTACAGCCATCCAAATACTCGAAACTTTTATCACGGCATTTTTCTCGTTCTCTCACATAAGTCAACCAGCACTCTACTTACGTAGCACACTTTTAATCACAACCCGAGAGTTTTGAAGGATATTTCTAATCCATTGCTTCATGAGTTTGGAAAATTCGTCTGCCCAAAAACGTAAATAACGCAATGAACTTAGATGAACTGTCAAAATGAAACCCATTGCGACCAATTTGTCATTTTATGTGGCCATTACCCAGCAGTACAGTCTATCCATCGTAATTCGTTATCTAACAAGGACAGTGCCTAATATCGGTGTACTCGTAGATATGACAAGACTTAGCGGAACTAACTCGATCATAACATGCAGGCATTAACCATAGGATTAGGTAAAGGGATGTAAACTTTAAGGAAACACGCACACTTGACGTTATTCGGGTGTTCGTGCGACTTCTATTGAACTGACTCGAATAAAAAAACACAATGCATGTGAATGTTTATTTTTGGATTTAATTTAACTGTTTTAAATATGGCATTTAACTTAATTATATTTACATTATTTAAACAGACTTAAAATTATATCTAATAATATGTAGTAAACGGCTCCAACATATAAGTTCCAAAGAGGTTGGGGGTTTGAGGTTTTCCGCACCTGCAGCAGCCGCCTCAGCACAGCTCACCGTGCGTGGAATATGGCATTAAACTAAATCAAGTTATGGTTTATTAGGGAAGGTATACCTATTACTTACAGTGGAATATATACCTATTATGTAGCTACAATATACAAGCTAACACAAAAATATGACTAAGGCAAGTGTGTTTATTGTTTTGGAAAAAATATCATATACACAGTATACTTACGTGCACCGCGATATTACAAAAATATTAATGGTGACCTTTCTTTTTCTCCCGTCTGAATACAATTCAACATAAACTTGGCCATAGTTTGGTAAATACAAAATGTTTGTTAATAAAAATTCATAAATTACAGAGAATAATAAACTACTTCGAAATATTTGTGATGGATAACCTTTTTTCCGAAGCTTTTTGGCATCGTACGGTGGGGTAATTGCTTAATACGCTACCAGTAGGAATGGCTTTCCTTTTGACAGTTCAACAACATTCATTGCGTTATTAACGTTGTTGAGCGGACAAATAATTCAAACATATGAAGCAATGGATTAGCCATATCTTTCAAAATAATTCAGATTGAGATTCAGTGTGTTACGCAATTAGGGTGCAGATCTTTTTTTCTTGTTAATACATTTTATCGTTGTTTTTAATGTTAATTTTGTTAGTTTTAAATGCTCCTTTTTTTTCTTTATTACTGTTTGTATTTCCTGTGCGTGTTCAAATTAAAATATTTTTCTTTCTTTTTTATAAACGAAATTAACCGCATCTCGGGGCGCAAAGACGCGTATTGTCATTTCCCATACAAGCTAGCCCTAAGTTCATAATGCATCTGCTAGAACATCATCCGTATCAGTTAGACTGATAGTGATCCATTAACTGAAAGGCTTGGCTTACACAAGCATGTATTAGGTCAATATTTATATATCAATCATCCTTTACGGAACAGGGATCGGCCGAGATTGAAGTGACGCGGGTTCATAAGGATGTGTGATTTTTCATATTCGCCGTTTTCCAGGAAAATCCGGACCCTTCCTGGAGTGGAAAATTATCTGGCTGTAGGTAGGTACCACTGAGAAGCTTATAAACTAAGAAGGTTCTATTATTTTTGGCGATTTTTTATCTTTATTCTAGGATTCAACTTTAGGTTTTAACTTCAAATCCACCAGTAGGTAAATAAATTAAAACCTTTTATATAATCACTTCAACCTTATTTTCTTTCTTTCTTTTCCTTTTATTCATATAAAACGTTGCCCCGCGCTAGGAATTTCTCCTGTGTTGTTACAAACATTTAAACTCACATACACAAACAGCCAGACCCGGAACAACTACTATACAAATATTTGTTCCGTGCGGGAATCGAACCCGCGACACGCAGCGCAGCAGTCAATCGCTTAACCACTGCACCAACCGTGCCGTCATTTTATTTTTGTTTAACTCATAAAACCGATGGCTAGTCATATTTAATTTTATTACGTAGCGTTTTGTTGCCTTGTAAATTCCCTCCAGTCATGCAATGAGGTTGCATATAATGGCTTTATTATCATAATTTCACACAAAATAAATGGACCCTATCCGTGATTTCCCAACACTAATATTGTTGATTCGTCGGCTTAGTGATGCGAACACACCACTCTATTCTGCTCGGCAAGACGATTCGATATTCGTTTGTGTTCGAATCGGATTGTCGAACATTCGGATAACGGGTTGAGCTCAATAGCGTCTCAATATGAAGTCCGATCCAGTTCTGGAATATTTTAAAATGAAAGCTTTTAAGTTTAGCGAGAGCCAATTTTGGACGATCCTTTGAAATCTAAGTTGAGACGAGTATTCATCGCGTTATTTTGTAAGCTTGAGTAATATTTAATTTATTTCATTGAAAAAGATCCAATTAGGTATAGCTGATGTGATAACGTGACGGCGTTAAGTCCATACGTTTTCTTTTAGATACCTTAGGGCCGATATACACGGACTGCTCGAGCAGTTAGCGATTGATCAACATAGACGGACCGCTCTTGCAGTCATGGTCAACAGCTTGAAGCTGCCATTGATAACTGCTGAAGCAGTTGATACCAACTGCTCGTCATTCAAATCGCGAGAGCAGTCGACAGCTGCTGGAGCAGTCAGTGGTTGCCTGGCGACTGCTTGACCGCTTGACCGCCCGAAGCAGTTACAACTGCTCGTGTATGTGTGCACGTAGAAGACTGTCGTTCACTATACAGTCGCAGCTTGAAGCAGTCCATCCTGACTGCTTCAAGCAGTCCGTGTATGTCGGCCCTTAGTGTTCATATACACACGAGCGACACGCGTCAACGGCAGAGGCAACTGCTGCTGTCGACAAATGCAGACGCGTCGGCGGCTGCCGTCGACCACATGTCGCTCGTGTATTTGAGCACCATACTCGAGCGGCACGTTGTCGGCAGCCACCGACGCGGCCACCGTAGGCGCGGGCCTGCGGGCGGAGAGCAATGGGTAGCTCTCCGTCCGATCAGGACCAGGCCCGTGCCGGACGGCGTGTATGTGTTCCACGCGCGCCTCAAAGAGATGTCAGCGTAGTTGACGGGGCCCGATAGGGCCGAAGCCTGCCGGGGTAGCGGGATCGTCCGAAAGGGTTACCGCTGCCCTGGTACATAAAGGGCTAAGGAAGGAACACGGGTGGGTTTTAGTCAGTAAGAGTCTGACACTCCCTTCTGCTCCACCCAGAGCGGAAGCGGTCATTTGATGATTTCCCATCCTCAAAAAAAAAAAAAAAAAAACCATCGACACAGCCGTTGTCGCGTGTCGGTCTTGTGTATGCATACTTATTAAGGGGAATTCTCAATTTAATAAGCTATCCATTATTTATAAACGTTTGTTTATAAGCTTTAATTTGTTTTTGTGTTTTATGTTCTTTTTTGCCTCATGTTAACCGCAAATAAACGTATTTTCTTTCTTTTTCTCCTTTCTTTCATAAGCATGTTTTGAGTGTGACTTTCTTGCACCAACTTAACACAACACCATATACGAAAATAATTTAAAAAAAATGCCAAAAGTTAATCGAATATCGAAAAGCGGTTAAACAGGGAAAAGCTCATTATATTCCCATCCCTATCCCATACGGTAACCACAAGCAGATTTATTGTTTGTTTACCGAACGATACTCAACTTATGAAAATACATATCGGTATATTATGTTCATTTTACCTTGAATGGTGTCTGAAATTATGTTCCTTGCGCATACCTGTAACAAAAATAAAAAAGGTTAAAACAATTTTGCATATTTTATCTGTGATATAATATTATTATATAATATATTCAGTCCAATATTATAACATTTATAATATTATAACATTTTAATCACACGAAGCGACGCGCGCTTTACTTGTGGTTACCAAATGTTCCAACACGTTCACAGCGTGTTTGAAAACTTGTGTGTGTAAGCGTAGGAGCTCTTGGTACGGTCCGCGACAATGGTGAAGTCGGAAGTCTGTGTGTGTTATGTGCTGATGCTACTCGTCTTCACGCACACATTCACAGCGTGTTTGTACACTTGGATACCACAAGTAAAGGGCGCGTCGCTTGGTGACATAAAATACTGTAGCAATGTACTCGTACATACTTAAGTTAATGGCAACGTGAGGTCATAGTATTTTCGTAAGAAATTAATGCTTATTAAACCCAAAATAATAAAATCTTTTGTTAATTAGCAATATTTGCTCTACGGAAACCACCCTTACTGCTACGACGTAATGCTAGCAATTTATGCTAGATTTGGTTGAACTAAACTTGTACATATAAAGTAGATGCCACTGACCATTTACTAAACTGCTTGACTTATTATTTATCATTCATGGACTACATACATATCGATTTTGGAACGAATTCAAGGTCTCCGAGGAATTTGAGGTTTTCGAGGTCACACGAATTTTGGCCCGGCACATTACAATCGAGGAATAACAGCACAAACTATTATCGCAAAAACAGAAATCGCTAGAATACTGTGCCAGTAACTTGCACATAGACTGGTAGAAATCGTCACGTAACGAAAAACCGTTATGTCCCCTCCTTGCGACTTTTTATAAAATATAAAGTCGCAAGGCTAGCTGCGCCCCGCAGTTTCACCCGCATAAGTTTCGATCCTGTGGGAATATCGGGATAAAAAGTATCCTATGTGTTCATCCTGGTTATAAACTATCTGTGTACCAAATTTCATCCAAATCCGTTCAGTAGTTTTTCTGTGAAAGAGTAACAAACATCCATCCATCCATCCATACAAACTTTCGCATTTATAATATTAGTAGGATAATAGAGACAGAGAGAGACAGAGATATAGTCGTAATGGTTTTCGAGGGCGCTGAAGCCAACAGTGAGGTCAAAATGAAAATCCAAGATGACGGCTGCGAAAATTTTCAAATATTTCATCATGGGTGTCGTTTTCATGGTTTTCAAGGGTGCTGAAGCCAATAGTGAGGTCAAAATTAAAATTTATGATGGCGGCTGCAAAAATATTTTAAAATTTTCGCAGCAGCCATCTTGAATATTCTTTTTGAAAATCGTTACTGCCGGGGTAACCACACTTTTTTATGGAATAATGGTAAATACGCTACTTGTTGCATACTTTTGTGTAAGTTTTGTATTCCTGGCTTAATGAACTTTACTTGACTACGATATTCTTCCTCTTAATGATGCGATGAGAATCTAAATTATGGCAGCTCAGAAGAGAACAACGTACCTTCCTTGCCCGGTAGAGGGACATTAGAGGCAAGATGAATAGATAAATTACAGGTCCAACGTGGTGCCGTTTGTACAGCCCTATTAAAAAAACGATTTACCGCCAACGCAATACATGTAGGTACCCACAGTCTGGGAAAAAAATGGTTAAGCAAATTGACACCCTGCGTCAATTTGCCGCATTATAGCCAGTTCGTACAACTGTCACAGAATGACAACAAAGTTGTGATTTGAATAGACGCACAATTTAAGAAATATTTTTCCTGAGTTTACTGACTTCTCCTTTAATATTTCCTTTGATACTTCTTCCTTTAATGTGATATAATGTAATAATATCTATATGCATATACAGGCTGATTTTTTAAAGACCAGCCAAATTTAAGGATGTGGTACAGACCATCAAACTGAACAACTTTCTCCATGGGACCAACATCGTAATCGCGAATAAAAATTCAACCGTCCTATACATTTGGGTCGATTAGGTATTGAAGTTTTCTATGGGTCAGTTGATAAAATTTTCGCGATTACGCTATTTGTCCCATGGAGAAAGTTGTTCAGTTTGATGGTCTGTACCACATCCTTAAATTTGGCTGGTCTTTACAAAATCAGCCTGTATATAATATAATGATGTAATGAATAACAGCCGCACAGGGCGATCGATCAGGTTAACCTACGCTTGCCGCGGTTGGTCTGTGGATGGCCATCTTTACATACCGAGACCGCTTCGTGATTCAGAAAGCACGTTAAGCCGTCAGTCTCGACTGTCATTCGTGGATCTTTGACAGTCGTTACGGGTAACCAGAAGCCCGAAAGTCAGACACCCAGTCTTATCAAAGGGTGCCAGGGTTCAAAGTATTACCCAGTAACTAGGTTGTGGAGGTCAGATAGGCAGTCGCTCCATCTAAAATACTGGTACTTAGCTGCATCCGGTTAGACTGGAAGCCGACCCCAAAGGAAGGGCAAGGCAAATGATAACTTCTTCCTATAATATTTCCTAAAATAGTAACTTTCATCACGTAGTTGCATTCACTAGGCACTTGTACGAACGCTTGGTTAAACAAGTAGAAGCTAAGTTATTCTCTAAGCGCAACAGACGAAGTTATCCTCACTTGGGACTTGAAACTTTTGCGGGTTGAGGAGTTACTAAAATGTATAGAATATAAAAGAAAGTCGTGTTAGTTACATTATTTATAACTCAAGAACGGCTGAACCGATTTGGCTGAAAATTGGTGGGGAGGTAACTTAGAACCAGGAGACGGACAGGATACTTTTTTTAAATATTTTTATTTACTTATAGGAGTAGGGAAGGAGTAGTGTAGGAGTAGGTTAGGAGTAGGATAGGAGTAGGATAGGAGTAGTGTAGGAGTAGGGTAGGAGTAGGGTAGGAGTAGTGTAGGAGTAGGGTAGGGGTAGGGTAGGAGTAGGGTAGGAGTAGGTTAGGATTAGGGTAGGAGTAGGGTAGGAGTAGTGTAGGAGTAGGGTAGGAGTAGGGTAGGGGGTAGGACACCACGCGAACGAATTAGCGCCGGGCAGCTAGAAATAATTTATATGGCAAAACAACGTTTGCCTGGTCAGCTAGTATAATAATAAATTCATATTTTTGTTCTTTATTATATTAGGGGTTAAAGTATGAAATTGCCGATTTGTACTGAAATATTGAAATAGTTTTTTTTTTTTTAATTTAACATATTTATTTAATCAAAATAATTACCATTATTATCTATACATTGCTGACTTCTAATAGGAAGGTCATTTATGCCTTTGCGATAGAACTCTCGTGATCTAGGTTCGACAAACTGTGTGAAAGCATTTTGTACTGCCTCCTGAGAAGAAAACTTTTTATCACGTAGAAAATTGTCCAAATCACGAAAAAAATGGTAGTCCGTTGGAGCAAGGTCTGGCGAATACGGAGGGTGACAAATGGTTTCTAATTGCAGTTCCTGTAGATTTAAAACGGTTTCTCGTACTGTATGAGGTCTCGCGTTATCATGGAGCAATAATGGTGAAGATCGATTCATGAGTCGGGGCTGTTTCACTGCTAGTTTTGCTATCATTCTTCGGAGTTTGGCATAGTAGACATCTGCCGTTATTGTTTGACTAGATCGGAGAAAGCTATAGTGAATAACACCATGCTGAGACCACCAAACAGTTACCATTACCTTTTTATTGGTAAGGTTTGCTTTAGGACAATGTTGCGGCGTTTGACCTGGGGTCAACCATTGCATTTTTCGCTTACGGCTATCGTAAAGAATCCACTTTTCATCACACGTCACAATTCGATCCAATATTCCTTCATTTCTGTATCGATTCAACAAGGCAACACAAGTTTCAACACGCGTTCCGTTCTGCAGATCAGTCAAATCATGAGGCACCCATTTCTCATATTTTTTTATTTTATTGATTTGACGCGAATGAGTCAATATTGTTGGTAAGGTAATGTTAAACCATGCCGCTAATTCCTGGGTAGTTTGGCTCGGATCGGCTTCCACCATCTCTTTCAATTCATTGTTATTCACCTGTGTGGGCGGTCTTCCACGTGGTTCGTTCTTCAAATCAAAGTTTCCATCACCAAAGCGTTTAAACCAAAATCGCACGGTGCGTTCATTAGCAGTCCCCTCTCTAAACGCAACATTGATATTGCGAGCTGTTTCTGCCGCGTTAGTTCCGCGTCGGAACTCGTATTCAAAAATAACTCGAATTTTCGAAGTATCCATCTTTCTTGTCTAAGCTGAATAAAAAAAACAAATGAAAGTCGATAATGAATTTTGCACATTTTTTAAAAAGAAGAACTTTATAAGTACCACGTGAAAAAAGTTTCACTCAAACATCTCAAACCATGAAGGTTCTATGTCAATTCGAAGTACCTATTACAATAAAACGGCAATTTCATACTTTAACCCCTATTATTATACATATATAGAGAAATATTTAGATGCAGCACTCTAATTCCGTAACACTCTATCAATCACAATCTGAACCGTTTTGAAGGATGTTGCTAATCCACTGACAATTAAAAAAAAAAATGAAATACTGCTACAATACGAATGAAAGCTTGATGTATTATTCAATTAATGAACAAAAATAAAAGTTTTGTTTGTTCACTTTCTCAGTTATAAGTTGCTTTTAAATACAATTCTCGTTTGAAGTCACAGGTTTTAATTGAAGTGACAGGCAGAGGTGTACAGGTGTAGTACAGACGCCAGCACATGAAGCTGCTACAATCTGTCAAATTTCTTTAATAGATTTTCAACTTTATCTCTAAAGCATTAAGGTTCAAGGTTGATTGGGAAAATTTGACAGATTCGAGTAACTTGACCTGCTGACGTCTATACAACATTTCGCTGGTTGGTTTACACTCACATTTCGCTGGTTGCTTTCAAACAATTTTCCAACAAGAGTGGGCGAGCCTATCGAAATCAACCGGGTACACATCCCAACTCCGGGCTGCTTCTGAGAATTTCTTAATGGAAAACCCCGATTACTCTTTAGCCTACAGCCTACATACAGAACCACTTATAACATTCTGACATTTGTTGACGGACGGTTCGTGATGATTCTTGAACTTCCTGCGTGATCGAATCAGAAATGAATAGAATAGAATACTCTTTATTGTACACCATAAAAATTACAGAACATAAATACACATAGGTATATACAATTTTACAAAGGGTGACACAATGGGCGGTCTTATCGCTAAGAGCGTTCTTTTAAAGACAACCTTTGGGTGGATTAAAATTAAGGAGAGACAAATATAGTAGATAGTCTGTGGTGTACCATTTACATTACACAATTAATATATACATAAAGTATATTTTACTCGTCTAAATAAATATAGACATATAATAATAAACATGAAACAAGAGCAAAGAAAAAAATAATAAATAATAATATAATAATGATGATGTTTAAGAAGAGAGGAAGTGCTTGTGTATCATAATTTTGAAAGCGGACAAAGATTGAGCACGCCTTACCGACACGGGCAAGTCATTCCATAACCGTACTGCTTGAACAGTAAAAGATTTGTCAAAGAAACGGGTGGAATGCATCGGCATCTCTAGTCTCAGGTTTTGAAGATATCCACAGGAGAACCAAGGTAAGCGACATAGCCCGAAGAATTTCAAAATTTAAGTGGACTGCCACTTAAGTTTTGAGGGTGAAGGTAGAGGAGAATTAGTAACATCACGCCAGTTTTTGTTAGTGGCACTGGGCAGGGCACATTGCTCGCAGAACAGATGGCCGATGGGGCCGAAAGGTTCTGGAGTGGCGACCGCGTACCGGAAGGCGTAGCGTTGGAAGGCCTCCCACAAGGTGAACCGACGAATTTGTAAAGGCCACAGGAATCCGTTGGATGCGAGAAGCACAGAACCGGTCGAAGTGGAGGTGCTTCGGGGAGGCCTATGTCCAGCAGTGGACGTGTGACGGCTGAAATGATGATGATGATGATTTGTTGAGGAAATTACGATACATATGTTGACATAATATTTTATCGCAACAAAATCAGAGCGCACATTAGTTTTAGAGGCCTCTTCTTTGATTTAAAATGAAAAGTCTCACAGACGAGGAAATTGACTAACCTATTCCCAACTTTCAGTGTGTTCATTTAGGCTATGATTTTCATTGATGGTCTAGTTTGACATCTATAAAAGCTATATTTCGATAATGCAACAGAACATGACACGTCTATTTCTATAGCTGCAAAGGCAGGAATTTCGAATTGCTAAACACAGTTATCATCTTTTTTCTTTTCCTTATTAATATTCTGGTATATGTTCGTGCAAACGATCGTACCATTCAAAACAAAAATACACACGACAATAAAAGCAAAACCAACGCGTAAATTAGTACTGAAAGAAGCGTCAGTATTACAAAATCTACAAAACAATTTCAACTTTTAAACGCTAACTTTAGGGTTTAATTTCGTGTGTGTGTTTGTCTTTTGTTTGAAACAGGTCGTTATGTAGTGACTTCACGCGTTCTCATTACTGTCTGTTTTGAGAGCGTTACGCTGTACTTCTTACTATTCCGACGCTCCTGGTACCACGGAAGTGTGATCGACATACTTTCATTGTATTTTCTTCTATTTTCACTCATGTATGGTGGAAATGTCACACCTTATCTGTCTTTAGAAGATTGAATTGGATGTCAGATTACGTGTCGCAATCAGGGATGAGTGCTGTTCATTTTGTATCCTGTTTCTTTTATGTCATCCTGGTACTTATACGAGTATTATTATTTCGGCAGTGAAAACGGTTTCAATACATATGCTATATATAAGTTATATACATATGCATGCATGGACCATGGACCAAACAAAACCAAATCTCATTGAAACTTCAACCGTAAATCTCACCTCCCGTGTATTTCATTAATTTAAAACATTAAACTCAATGCATAATATCAGTTCGCAGACGGTTTTAAATTTAAAATAATTATTCAAATCACATCTGAACTTTTGCAATAAATATAAAAGGTTTTTTGAACTTACCCTACCTTCCGTACTTTGTCAGTTTTAATTTATACTCCTCAAATAGGGATTAAGTTGACGTTCGCAGTTGGCAACTTGAAGATTTTGGGACAAGATTAATCGTCTCGTTTATTTACGCGGATGTAATGGAAACATTGCTATTCTGTCAGAAGTTTCTAGAAACATTATTATTTAAGTTATATATATATTTATTTTTTAAATGTCGTAGCATCATGCTGAGATAGGAGCCTTTTGGCCTCGTACAGGACTTTCTGTTTCATTTTTCTTTTTGTAACTTTATTTTTTATTATTTTTTATATAATTTGGATCTTTTATTTTTGATTGTGTTTAGTTTAGTTTTATGATCTTCCTGTGCGAGTCGCAATAAATAATTTTTCTTTCTTCTTTTCTTTCTTTCTAAGTTTATTTGCGAATTTGCAAGTTGACCAAATAATCTTTGGGGACCGTTATAAGTTGATTCTAAAATGTCCGTAAAATTAAAATGTCTACTTAAATTATCAATCATCAAAGTGAGGCCTCCAAAGAAATAAAGCTGTATTAATTAGAATAATAAACAATTATTATACATTCCATCGTTTAAGTTATAGACACAAGTTTTAACTTTAACTTTATTCATTCAGCAATGTAGCTATAGGTAAACAACACACGATTTACAAAAGTGCAGAACTACAGCAAAATATCGTATATATCTATCTATATACCAAAATATCATAACAAAATATCATACTAAGCACTGTAAATAATCGCCCACAGATCCTTGCGTCTTAAAAAACTACCCCCAATGAAAAACGTAGGTTCACCCCACAATAGAGCTTCAAATCCGGATAACACCGCGCAAAGTCTAAAAAAATAATGCGGCACGGACTTTTCGACTCCGTGAATTATGTAAAATCCCCGCTTATTTTTAGGAGCGGAAATAATTTTCGCGGTCTGCCCTTAGTCACTTTCCTTTTGTTTTCATGCAAATTGACTACGAAATAATAATCAGAACGTATTAATGGTGCGTTTACAGCGTTTTATTTGTGTTTTGTAACACGATTATTGTCGAGCTGTATAATTTCTTCGGTGTGTAATCGCCCTTAATCATTGTGTTGAAAGAAATATTCAATTTAAATTATATTCGCGCAGTAATGTCGTACCTATCTTACGTGAAGAATTTGTATGAAACTCGATCTACTTATTGGATTATCTATAGTAATAATAATAGTCTTTCAGAGTGTATTTCGGACATGACAATCTCAACGGAGACTAGCCTTCGGCCCAGGAGATATTATAGTGCACAAGACGTGTGTGCGCAGACACAGGCAAAGACTGGCACAAGTGTGCACTCTTTCTTGCCTCACTCACATACTTAGTCCGATGGAACGGCACGCATATATAACCTAAGAGTAACCTGGATTATTTAAAAAAAAATTTTGCTGTTCCATACATTTTGATATATATTGCACTTTTCTATGAAACTGAAGATTTATTTTTGATAAACGACGAAAAATTTCGACGCTATGGGATCTAGCATCATGTGCTGAATCCTTGGTTACAGTTTGCGCGTCGATGTCCCTGCCACCCTATATGTAGATAGGATAAAACAAAGTCGCTTTTCATGTCAGTCCTTGTGGCCGCTTACATTTTCTAAGCCACACGATGGATTATGATGTGGTTTTCACCATAATTTAGAGCATTTATTTCGGAAGGTTGCTATATGGGTATAAAGCCTCTGTTTTGACATGTTGTCATTGCACCCGTGTAAAGCACGGCCTGGTCGCTATTTATTTAATATTCGCTTTTCAGTTATTTCGAAAAAAACATTCTTCTTCTTAAACTCAAACTCAAACTTAAACTATTTATTTCAAATAAACCAATTACAGGCACTTTTGAATTGTCAAGGCCGGTCAGTCAAAAAGATGAAGCTAGTTGCCCATTCCAAAGCGTGGTAGGTACCTATGGAGAAGAACGGGCAAGAAACTCCATGGACACTCTTTTAAATCATAATAATATTGTTACAAAGTATTGGTTACATCATTCATGTTCAAAATTATGCATGTGAGAACGATGCAGAACGTTAAAAGCGTCCGTAATGAAAAGATAAAAAAAAAACAATTCAAATATTAATTTAAATCAAAATAAGCCATGGCAGCAAAGAGTTGACCAGTCCCTACTGACGGCGCCCGTTCACGAACATGACGCATAGATTAGCACCATTCAGCTCAACCATTTTGAAGGGAGCTAAATGATCCAACACATGTGCCACCATCAGCGAGACATTAGAGTGAGCATGACATACTCTCATCCGCCAAGGCACATTCAAGTCAATGAAAGACGTACCCAGTAAATGGTAGCTTTATAGTATGTAACATAGTACTCACATACGTTCTATGCAATTATACAATACTAGGAGATTGAATTTATATAATGCAAACATAGTATTTTAGAATCTTCAGCAGCTCCAACAGTATGTAGGTTGGGTAGGCGTGTGTGAAGTATTTTCAAATGCCAATCAATTTATTTATGCGTCCTGTGGAGCAGGACCAGCGTTTAGCCAAGCATTTTTGTCAGCGATGTAATCCCCCAACTTATAATATGCTTGGCTGCATAGTGTGCGTTTTATGCAAGATTTGAATTTCGTTTCATTGAGTTGGAGTATGTGGGGAGGTATTTTATTATAACATTTTAAACAGTACCCCACGAAGGAAGAGTCTACTTTAGCCAGTCTGAAACCTGGTTGAACTAATTGATCCCTATTTCTGGTTCTATAGGCGTGTCTGTCACCTCTTTTACTGAAAAGATTTAAATTTTTCCTTACGTACATGATGTTTTCATAGATATATTGACAAGGTACCGTCATGATATTAATATTTTTAAACAGTTCCCTTAGAGAATCGCGCCTGCGTAGGCCATATATTAGAGCGTCGATGGCAAAAATAACACGAAAAAAATATATAGTTTATTTTTATTTATCTGGCCTAAAATTCTGCGATGCGAATACTGCTCGCTGACGCAGCCATTAGATCTTCACGTGTGTAGGTGACAGGACATGCGGTGCAAGATGGGAAGTGAGCCATTGTCTGTGGAGAGACGCCTGATACATACCTTTTTTTACGTCCAGCGCACCCTGGGCAAGCGACTCGGCTAATCACCACGATGGCAAATATAAGAAAAAAACAATTTCGCAATTAAATATATAAATTGTGAGATAAATGTTGATTCTTTTCGTACTGTGTAATTGAAATCAATAATTATTTTATTGCATCGCAAATGGAATTGGATACTAAGTAATTATATAAATAACTCGATCCTTAGATTCAACAAACATTTACGCGAAACTCAGTAAAGTATTTAACGTTCAATAAAAAATAGTGGAATCTAGTTCGCCTATAAAACTAAGTACTTTAACGTTTATGTTTTCATAAAAATACTTTTTAATCAAATGATCTGATGCCGCAACGATGGGGAATTTCTCCTACAAAGAAGTTAAATTGTTCTAGAATACTTCCTATGTAAGAAGAAATTATTTCCATTGTCTTTGTGATACGGTATCGCAAACAATAGACTTTTAAAATCTCTATAGTAATAATAGTCCTCCTAGCATTAAAATCATAATAGTCCTCCAGGTTATATTTCGGCCATGGCGGCCAATCTCAACGGGGACTAGCCTCCTGCTCGGGAGATATTATAGAGCACAAGTGTGGGTTCCCTCTTATAGTCCGATGGGACGGCACGCAATCTGACACGACCGGAGAGAGATCAGGTACAGGAGTAACGGCTTAAGATGGTTTGCGAGGCACGGGATATCACACCGCCAACTTCCAAACTACGGGCTGTTATTAATGGAAAAGCCCACTAAAACTTTACTCGACCTGGGAATTAAAATGAACCTAGGACCCACGCCCAGCAATCGCGCTTGCGACCACAAGACAAACGGAGCAATTTCTCAAAAAAAAAACTCCTTAATAACTTTATACAGTAATCTAGGTAAACGTAATTGTAATAAAGTCTAACTTCGAATGGTCAATGACGGTGTACGTGGTTTCATCCCCATGTAAATTCACTGTGGCCTTCCCAATTCTCTA
Organism: Apamea epomidion; assembly: GCA_947507525.1. Lineage (NCBI taxonomy): Eukaryota > Metazoa > Arthropoda > Insecta > Lepidoptera > Noctuidae > Apamea > Apamea epomidion. Next base: position 14,641,196 of record OX382237.1, read on the forward strand.
AAAGGGAAGCGTATTTCCCACGACTCCAATTTTTCATCCTGATTAAATTTGTAGCGGATTCCAACATGTCTTGACTTTCCATGGGACAATCAATGAATTCGAACTCACGGATAACTCGTTTTCTAAGAGATCGGCCAGAAATTGGACGACCGTGTCTTTTACACGTATTTCTTGACCAGACCTCCCGAGAATTCTCTCAATTGAATTCGATTTAAAAGGTCGTCTTATTTTTTAAATTGTATTTCTTAATTGTACCTTTTGGCGCTGAAAAGATGTCTAGCTCGTTTCGTTTTGAAATAATGTAACAATATCCTGTTTCAGGAAATTAAGCGGAGGCGTATTTCCGGCCGCTTACTTACTGTTATTAATTCTATCTCGTTTTTTCAGATTAATTTTCAGGGGCTTCAATTCAGTAAGAATATTTAGTTTATCTTGCAAAATTTACTATAGTGTCACTTTAATCCAGAAAACGGCCAAGTGCGAGTCGGACTCCCAAACGAAAGGATCCGAAAGGTACAGACTGAGCACATCAACCTACTATAATCTGTCAAAGTTCTATAATAGATTTGAAACTTTATCTCTGAAACATTAAGGTTCAAGGTTGATTGGGAAAATGTTACAGTTTTGGGTAGCTTGGCCTGCTGTCGTCTGTACTTTAGTAAAAAAACGTGAAACTTTTTTTTTCACTTTTTTTTTCACTTTTTTTTTTTTAATCTGTTGTTATAGTGGCCATAGTAGTACACACTCTGAGAAAATTTCAAGTGACTACCTATTACGGTTCAAAAGATACAGACCTGTGACAGACGGACGGCTGGACGGACAGCGGCTGTCCGCTGTCCATCCGTCCGTCAAAGGGTTCCAACGGGATCCTATTACTAAGTTGTCTTAGTAATAGGGTCCCGTTGGAACCGTTTGGGCGGGTTCCGTACCTAAAGGTTGCCAACAGGAGCCAAAACTGGAGTAAAGTTTCATATGGAGGAGATCGTGGAGTACATGCGTGTGAAGACCAACTGGACTTTGAGGGTCGAGAAGTTGGAGTCGCGTCACAATACGAACTTCAAGTGGTAGTGGTTCGTGGTGCGTGTTCCGACACATCATCTCGAGAAGTTCTTCAAGGAAGAGTTTTGGCCGAAGGGTGTGTACCGCCGTTTTCGTGGCCGGCTACATGACACCAGTCAGTGAAACATGACGCAGACATTTTGTGTGCGTTAGTTAGTAATTATAATGTTGTATGTATTTATATGGGATCACACGTCTCACGTAATATTAGTAAACACACCTTCCAATATATAAATTTAAAAGGATAATAAACGTATTATATAAATCCTTTCCTTTGGTGTTCCTCCATTAGCCCTAACAGGTAGTATTTTTTTTATTTATATTAATATTGTATTGTATGTGTTTATATTCAGCTGCATCCGGTTAGACTGGAAGCCGACCCCGACATAGTTGGGAAAAGTGTAGGCAGATGATAATGTGTTTACAATGGGCCTTCATGACTGAAATAAATCCTACTAATAAAATAAATGTGAAAGTTTGTATGGATGGATGGATGGATGGACGTTTGTTACTCTTTCACGCAAAAACTACTGAACGAATTTGTATGAAATTTGGCAAACAGATAGTTTGTAACCAGGATTAACACATAGGATACTTTTTATCCCGATATTCCCACGGGATCGAAACTTATGCGGGTGAAACTGCGGGGCGCAGCTACTAGATAAAAAAAAAATAAAGTTCCTATTTATTGGAAGCCTTTTTACTCGTCACAAAGAAACCTGTAGTGTCACATCTCAGTATTATCCACTCCTTTGTAAGTAAGGGAAGAGAGCACTTTCCTTGAAAAAAATCACTTGAAACAAGTCGCATTACAGCGAACGTCTTCCAGCTAAAGTCCCTTTGTAAATCGGGAAAGAATTATCCTGCTTACTATCTAAAGGATAATAAGCCCTATTGTTCAGGTTTAAGTTTCAATTTCGTTTGATAGGGCAATCGTTTGGAATGTCCCGTTAACAAGTTTTGAACAACTGTTACCCGTTTTACTGTAACGGATTTTTGGTGACGGGTATGAAATATGTAGTTTACCTAATAATATTAGGACGAAAATAAATGGATTGGAAGGATATAGGTTAAGGAATTACCCTTTTTGCGACATGTGTACGAAAAAGCACTTTATTTTTTAATGCTTGAGTTCGCTTTCTTTCAATCTTTGAAAAATAAGGATTTACACCAGATCGATTTTCGACGTGCTGGTCGCTGGCCAAATGGCTTCACAAGCCGAATCGCCACCCCATTTACACATCTTGATAAATAGTATATATAATAGTAGCTCATTTTGCATCAAAATGGCGACCTTCATGCGGCGGGCGATCGCCTGCGACTTAGCATTTTCACGGTCGGTTTTAGTGGCCTGCCGCTTGCGACCCGTCGCCGCAGGGCAAATGTAACCTACTCTAAAACCTACTCTACGTTGGAACTTACGATTTTAGTCACCAGCGACCTAGCCGAATTGGCATTCAGACGCCATGCAGCGAAAATCGCGAAAAATGTGGCTATAGTGTGTGTGTCTGTGTGATATTTCAAAACAGTCGACCTCAAACCAACCGATAGTTAAACAAAGACATTAGTTATATTCGAAAAACAAACGCAAAAGTTAAAGACATGAAGTGATTACATACATACAAAAATCCATAGCCAATGAAGGGAACCTACTACATTACCTAACAACATTATTCGTTCACCAAACGACTACCAGTTCTACCTTCACAATATTTATTCTATCAAGCATTATGAAAATAAGTACAAGACATGCGTAACCGTGTTGTGTCTCAGAGACATCAAATAACATGTTTCTGTCCAATTTGCTTTGGCACAAAAGGGAAGCCACCATTTTTCATAATTATAATATTTTTCTGGTACAGAAAGAGTAACATCATTACAAGGCTTAGCTTGCCAGAATATACTAGTGAAGTTGACTTTCTATCAATAACCAAAAAGAGGATGCTTACTGAAGGAACACGGGTGGTGACTACACGATAGAAGTGAAAACTTTCGACCTGAGCCGAGTATTCACGATTCAGTGTCACCGACCGACTAGACCCGAGTATACCCGATTCATCGTCACCGACCCGAGCGTAACAGTTCAGTTTCGTTCACTGCTCAGAAAGAGAGTAAATGGCGCCTTCACTTCAAAAATCAAATGGTTTCGTGGGATTCTTTGGCAAACGACGCGATAGGATCGATTTTCTGTTTCAATTTATTGAATGCTACAGGCATGAAACTTAGCATAATCATAATCAGGCTATAATTTTCCCACTGCTGGGACACAGGCTTCCTCTCTCTGGGAGGCAGTGGGCCGTAAAACACCACCCAGGCCCAGTGCGGGTTGGTAGATGATACATGTCTTCGAATTTTTGGTTTTTCTTCACCGCAATTAACTTGCGTCGTGTAATTTGCTTTGGATTCCTTGCAGCACCAAAAAGTTAATAGAAGCATCAATCTCAATTCGAATCTGACAGGTTTCGTACATTCGATGCTTGATGATTCTGAGTTCTGACTGATGACTTATGAGTCTATAATTTCACTGTCACCCTTTCAAGACAGAGGGGCAGAGGGGTTCATAGTCTGATCTCAGTCTCAATCTGTCAGAAGTATCTTTAATTTTCCTATATTTTTAACAAGTTTTTGAAATTTGTTTCTCGCCGATATGAGACTACGACTAGATTTTGAACGTTTTTAATTACGAGAATTGGTCTTCAGAACTTAACAATGCATGCAGCAGAAACAGATAATATGACATTATACCGTTCTCGGACGAGCTTCACAAAAAGCTACCAAACCTAACAAAGTTCCATCAATAACAATTCAAAATGATTCCCCTACAATAGCAAAAATTAATTAATATACGAGTACATTACTCGAACTACACCGTACACATCGAAGCACAGCCACAGTGTACTACAAAGTCGTGCAACTTTGAATGTCCTTCTCGTAGAACATTGAGTGGTTGTGGCCTGTGTACTAGAGGTTACACATTGTGCCGGGAATTTTGGCTGCATTCTGATGGGAACTGAAAGTGTCACCGGTCGTTGAAAGGCTTTTACCAATATCTGCAAAGACTCAGTTTTAGAGGTTGAATATGAAAAAAAAAAAGGAATATTCTTGTACTGAGATTTTTCAGATATCACTGGCCTTCATTTGTTTTGTAGGCTACACCCTAATTGTGTAACATACTATTAGTCTCAGTTTGAATCATTTTGAAGCATATTACTAATCCATTGCTCCATATGTTCAAGAAATGTGTCTGCTCGACAACGTAAATAACGCAATGAATGTTGTTGAACTGTCAAAATGGAAGCCATTGCTACTGTTAGTGTGTTACGCTAATTATCCTGCTGTACTTTCTTTACGCAATTTATTTTTGTTGTTTAACCAAACTACAATGGCTGTAAAAAAAAAAAGTAGACTATGATCCCTTTTTTTTTTTTGGGTGGGAAATCATCAATTGACCCCTCCCGCTCTGGGCGGAGCAGAAGGGAGTGTCAGACTTTTACTGACTAAAACCCACCCGTGTTCCTTCAGATTTCTGTGCCAGGGGGCACGGTATCTCTTTCGAACAACCCGCAGCCCCGGCGGTAGACTATGACCCCTTAGTAAATAATCGACAATCTATATTGTCGAATCAAATATGAACAGAATATTAACAACAATAGATTAATTCCAAGAAGCCTTAATAAATTTACTGACTTAACTAATTTTCGAATACCTCTTCCCAGTAGAAGTAGGTAATAAACATGATGATATAAACTACTAATTAAATTAACACAGAATTCTCCTCACATTATTTCAACAACATAAACATAAATTGTACTGAAAAATATGTTTTCAAAAATCATATAGGGTGTTAGATAACATTCATATGCGCACGAACTCGCGTAAAACAACTACATAGTATAACTAACTCCAACAATACAGGTAGGTACGGTTATACACTTCGTTAACTAAAATTAACAATTAGTAAGGGGGATTAGGAGTCTGAAAACGGTAAAAGGCAAATTCTCAGAACGCCTTTCTACCGTTTTCAACGATTTTATTTAGTCAACTTTGATAATTTTCGCAGAATAAATTCAATGAAAACTGTAGTTTGCTGAAAGAACGTATTTATTTAATTTACAAGGCGTAAATACGTATTATGTAATAAACGCTAATTAGATTTGTTTTGATGTATTTGTTTCATCTAAATAGGTAGTAGCAGGTGCTACTACCTATTTAGATGAAACAACTCAGTCAGACGTATTTATTTCATCTAAATAGGTACCTGTTATGATCAGGTATTATCGCATGCTTAATGGAATACTGACATAACTCAAAAAAGACGATTTGTGGGAAATCGCAAAAGGAGATCTTGCTATGAGGACTTAACCCACTTGTTGATGCATAAAAATAAAACTGATTTATATTAATCATGAATGCTTGTAATTTGAACGTCTATGATTAACTATTGATGAGATCTGAGTAAAAAAAAACGGAAATCACATCTGACCTATCTACTAATGGGTCAGTGTTCCATTAAGCATGCGTTATGTAATAAAACCGTTCTGAAAGTACGTAGGTATATCTATGTACTGGCCTGAATTAAGATGGAACTGAATGTAAAACTTGTGACACTTAAACTACACTTTCGGGATAATATTAGGATGATAGCAGCGTCGTGGTTACTAAATAAAATAATATACCAGCCTGTTATATGCTGTCCACTATGTGAACTGTTTCTTGACAAGACAGCTGTCAAACAACGGTTAACTTAATGGACAGGGTCGTAACACAGAACGTAACTATTTCAAATTAGATAAGGACATAAGATAAGGCAATTTATTTATTTATTTTATTACGCATTTTAAAGTTAACTTTTACGTAATCTGGAATATGTACGTTCTAAGATAGCTGTCAAAAAACGGTTAACCTAATGGACAAGGTATAGTAATTACCTACCTAATTCTTATGGTCATTTCCGCCAACCCGCTGCTGTGCCGATAGATATAGAGGTTAATTTAAATAAATAAGCACCTATCAATCAATGATTTAAGACTAGTATTCTCGCCAATGTTCATCCAAGATTGCCATCTTAATGCGTATCGAAAAAAATAATAAACTCAAATAAACAGGCATGTGTTAGGTTGAGCAACCAGTAAACATCACAATAAAAATGTACGGAATTTGTAGGATCGCGTTTTAAAATTTCAAAGGTTTTTAATACACGAACAGGCGACGACGCGTGTGTAAACGAAAGGTCTGGCCCATTTACATTTTGACTACGCATGTTGTATTTGTGTTATTTGCATTTTTTAACGGGTGTTACCCCTTTTTTTGCTTTTTTGCTCGGTTAGCTGAAATAACACCTAACCTGTAGGTATCTAACAAACACGCATTTCACATTTTTTCCTACAATCAGTATAACTAATTTAATAAATAAACAATGTTTTATGTATAATAGTAAAAATTTTAGTTCATCCGGAGACGAATGCGGATAAACTTGGGCAAAACCCAGGTTATGTTCAACGAACACGTTCCCTCGGGTCCGATTGCTGTCAATGGCCGTGCTCTCAAGGCAAATATCGATGACCGTTGGGGTAGACGTGTTCTTGAGTGGAGATCGCGAATCGGTAAACGTAAGGTGGGACGCCCTCAGGCTAGGTGGAGTGACGATCTTCGCAGGATGGCTGGTAGCAGCTGGATGACAGTTGCCGGAATGTGAGTATAATGGCGTCTAATAAGAGAAGCCTATGTCTAGCAGTGGACTGCTATAGGTTAATGATTATGATGATGAGGAGAATGCCTAAGGCATTAAAACTGCCTTTGTACTTTTATGTGCGAAAAGTTTAAATAAATCAATAAGTAAAAATTCAGTGTAGGTATTATTATATGTCGGAAAAGGTATGTCTGTCTCTCGTTATCTTCAGGCACATTTTAATTACTGTGGGCGTAAAATGGGTAGTGTTGGTTATAGCGCAATAGAAAAACGAATTCCACACACTGCGAATCTCTCTATCTAATCTAGCGAATCACACACCGTAGATACACAACTCAACGATACGGAATGCGAGACAGTTTCTAAGCACATGTTGTTCGTAAGATGTCCAATTTTTCGATGTTCCCGAGAGCTCTGCTCACACTGTTCTTGTAGCTGTTGCTCTCGTCCCCCCACGAACTCAGGCTAGACTCTGGCGAGCGCCACGAGATGGCGCTGGCGTTCCGAATAGTCAAACGAATGACTCCGACATATATAACATATTCTAATTGGGGTGTTTGGTAGTGTGCAGGGACTCCGGGACATGTTGTTTAGTAGCAGTCTACAAAGCGTACTAGTTCTAGGCTTATACTACTAGGCTACATCTAAGCTGCACCATCTTTGACTTATCCCCACTTCAATTTGATTTATTGGTACAGAAATAAAACAACTCGTTTTATAAATAACCCCGGAATAAAGCAATATCCCTGGACGACGAAGACGTCACGTTTAAAATAAAAGTTGTATCGGTTTACGTTATAACAAGGGCGCACTTATTCTCCGAATCCTTTTGTTGGTTTAGAGTTTATGGCATTGATTGTCACAAGGAAGCGAAGGATGACGTAAATGGCATCAAAAACGAAATTGAAAATATTTTATGTATAACTATACTAATAATAAAGCGGAAGAGTTTGTTTGTTTGAACGTGCTAATCGCTAGTCTTAAAATTTACAAAATTTTCTCATTGTGTATCTGTAGAGAACGTGGTTGATTTAACATTTGTATAATTTGTGCATCCTATCTTTTTGTAATTCTTAATGTGTAGTTGAATAAATAAAATAAAATAATCTCTGAAATTACCAGTAGGATTTTCATTTGATAGCTCAATTCTTGAGAAAAAACGGCTAGAACCGAATAAAAATAATGAAAGTTAGAAAACAAAGTAATATCGCGGGCGGTAGGATGTGGCACAGTGGGTCAGGGGCCGAAATTCCACGTGGACAAACGCGGGCAGGAACTAGTTTCACATACAAATTCACCTTTCAAACAAAAAAAAAACAAAATTAAAATCGGTTCATCCGTTCGGGAGCTACGATGCCACAGACAGACATACACACACACAGAGAGAGAGAGACACGTCAAACTTATCGTCGGGGTGTTATCAGTCGTCGTTAAAAATACAAACGGTGAAGAAAAACATCGTGAGAAAACCGGCATGTTCTAGACCAAAATATTCGAAGACATGTGACATCTACCAACCCGCACTGGGCCCGCGTAGTAGATTACAGCCCTCTCCCTCTCACAGAGAGCAGGCCTGTGTTCCAGCAGTGGGCTGATTATGCTTGATATGCTTATGCTACACCTACATGAGCACTTACTTATAAAATGACAGTAAATACATAGGTGCACAGTTCCAATTGGCCGTTTCCTCTGCTATATTTGGCTGATTCCCTGCCAGTCGTAAATGCTGTAGATTAATAAAAGGGGTGTTCGTGCACTCAACTACCAAACAGCCGATTGTGCGTTCAAAACTTTGTTTCTGAGCTTTTTATATTGCTACACACCACCAGACACCCAATTAGAATATTATGTTATAATCATAATACAAACACTGAATTTTTATTATTATGTAAAAAACTTTAATTTTTTTAAACAAATTAGTTATACTGATTGTTGGAGAAAATTATGGTCACATTACAAATCTGCGCATGCACACAGTCGCACTCGTATAAGGGTCTAGCTTAGCTTAGCTTATTTCATCCATTTTGGTTTGTTTTAACTGTACAGCAGAAGTGTGACACTAATTTACGTAGTTTTAATTATTTTTGGGATAAAATATTACCTGTATTAAAAATTACAGAAATCGATTCAGTAAACGATTCTGAACAAACTACTTTCATAATGTGCATTAATTCGGTTACACATTGTATATTCGACATAGTGAACACTCAGTTACTTCGCTAAATCACAAATCAATAATCATCATCAGGCTACAGCAGTCCACTTCTGCACATAGACCTCTCCAATTGCACGCCATTCTACTCGATTGTCGGTGACTCTCATTCAGCTGCTGCCAGCCACCCGGCGAAGATCGTCACTCGTCCCATCTAACGTTTGTCGATTCACGGTCTCCACTCAAAATCACCCCAATGGTCATCGGTTCTACGGCTAATATGGCCATTGCCACTTCAGCTTGCTTATTCCAAATACCTATTGAGAAATTATCAGAGGATCTCAAAAACCAGGTATTAGGAAGAAGGAAATAAGTTTAGCACCCTAATTGCGTATAACACTATCAATCACAATCTGTATCATTATGAAAGGTGTAGCTAATCCATTGCTTCATATGTTCGAAAAATGTGTCTGCTCAACAACCTAAATAACGCAATGAACGTTGTTGAACTGTCACTATTGCTACTGTTAGTGTTACGCAACTACCCCGCAGTTCGTAAATATTCTGGCAAGTTGTAAACAAAGTTAATTTTAACAATGACATCACAAAATTATACAAACATTCACCCGCGTAAATAACTCTACTTCAAATTGATAAATGTATAAGCTCAACGCCATTTTCCCATTGTGTATTGCGAATAAAAACTTTTTGCACCTACAGGCGCCATTTGTCTTCCCAGTCTGCGTATGGAATTATAAATAGCCGGTCTTTTTGTCACGCGATTTTAATATGAGTGTTAAATACTGATATAAACGTACTTTCAGCGTTGGTGGAAGTATTTCGTTTAAAAAGCATTTCGTAAATAAGTAGGTTGCAGTTATGAAATAATTCGGCATTTTTTGGATAGTCAATAAGACGGACGACAAAGAGCCAGGGGGCTTACTCCGAAGTAGTATCGGCCGAATGTTCGGCCGTTTCCTGCTACGAAGTTACTATTTGGTTCGGTCGGTTCCGATCCTACACTCCTACACTCTTTTGAATATTGACTATGGTCCCGACCCAACTGAGCCGATCCAAACTTTTTTCGCATTTTTCAATAATATTCGGTTCGGCCATGTGTCGGTCCGATCCGAACATTCGCACTTTGCACTTCGGAGTAGGCCCCCTGGATTCATCAAAATTTCAAAGAGTTATTTGATTAAAAGCCTTTTTCATGTGATAATCTTCAGGAATGCCTTCTCTTTATGCAGAACGAACTGTTACCACAAGAAGAAGACCCGCTCTTACGAATCATGGTAGTAAGAGGAACACCTCTTGCTACCATGATTCGTAAGAGCGGGTCTTATTTATTAGAGTCATCATTTATTTCTTTCAATTGCACATGAAAGTGGCGCCAGTGACAGAAAAGTTGAAAGGAAATCGTTTGGCTTGGTATGGGCATGTGATGAGAAAGGACGAAACGCATGTGACTAAAAGAGTGATGAATATACATGTTGATGGATGGAGAGGGAGAGGAAGGCAGAAGAAAAGATGGATGGATTGTGTGAGGAATGATATGAAAGAGAAGGGAGTGAATGATAGCGTGACGGTTGACAGGGGAGAATGGAAGAAGAAAACGTGTTGCGCCGACCCCAAGTAATATGAGATAAGGGCAGGAAGATGACGCACATAATCCGTGATGCCCCTTTTTTTTTGGGTGTGAAATCATCAAATGACCGCGGAAGGGCGTGTCAGACGTTTACTGACCAAAACCCACCCATGTTCCTTCAGTTGCCTGTGTCAGGGGCCACGGTATCTCTTTCGAACAACCCGCGGCTCTGGCAGGCATCGACCCTAGCGGACCCCGTCAGTTCGTGCTGACATCTCTTTGAGGCGCATTTTGCTCTTGATGATGGTGCCCGTTCATCAAGAGCAAAATTAAATACAACGGTGATTGACTAAGTGATAAAATTATCACAATAACAATAGCATCGTAATTGCACAATCCATAGTTAAAAAAAAATTCGTCTGTTTAACAACGTCAATAACGCAATGAATGTTGTTGAACTGTCAAAATGAAAGCCATTCCTACTGTTAGTGTGTTATGAAATTACCCTGGTGCTCACAAAAAGACCTAGTCAGCTTCACGACACAATAATAATTATCATTGTACGTAAGACATGACTTTACCAACGATGGAGATTGTTAAATTTTGAAGTTTCGATTAGGATCGATAACTATAATAATAACGTTCTGTAGTTAAATACTTGATTGATTGAAAACAATTTCAAATACGACAACAGCTTTGTTAGAGCTATGAACACGATACTCGGAATTGAATGTTTTGAACTACTATGTAGTTACCTAGAGCCCATCGCAGACGTAGCTATAATATACAGAGTGTCAGGGTCATCGACGCGCAACCTTGTACCATGGATTCAATACATGATTATGAAACCAACTACAAAAGTTGAAAATTTCGGCGGTTGTTAAAAAATAAATTGCTGTGCAGTAGCATTTTGACCGCGTAGGTATTTCACTTTTCTATGAAACAGGAGATTTATATTTTTATAACAGACGGCAGATTTCAACGTTAGGGGTCTGAAATTTGCCAGGGTCGTGGGTTGTTCGGACGAGTTACCGTGGCACAGCCAGCTGAAGAAACACTTAGTCAGTAAAAATCTGTCCTGCCCTCCGCCCAGAGCAGAAGCAGTTATTTGATTATTTCCAACCTAAAAAAGGGGTTCTGAAATCATGTGCTGAATTCATGGTAACAGTTTGCACGTCAGTGTCCCTGAGACCCTGTATATATCATAGCTAAGCCTATTACGATATATTTTCAATACTATCTTTGCGTGACTGCGCGACAAAGCTATAATAATTATGTATATATTTTTATGACGTCACCAACCTACACTGTAACTTACCTATATTGAAATATTATGGTATGACCGTCCAACAATGAAATGAAGGAAAAATATATCATATATCCTGGTTTCCGTGTGTATGAGGTTGCGCACAGGATATTAATAAATATTATAGCTACGTCTGTGTTGGGTTTTAATGTAAGAAACATGCGGTATCGAATCGGTTCAGAGGTCGAAAGATCAAACTCCACCCGTTTTCCAATTGATGCGAACCCTCTCGTATTACAAACATCGTAGCTGCAGGGGTTAGCAGGAAAAACTAATAAGGGGTCCTATTCTGTCGAATAAACCAACCTAAACAAGATTAATCAACAAGCCAAGTTAACAGCTGTACTGATGCCGGAAGTATGGGAGAATTCACAAACAATTTTTGTGTTTTTTTTTTTATTGATTGATTTATGAATTCCTTTGACTATAAGGACCGTTTATATTATCTTATAGTTATTTTTAAGTGGAGTTGGGCAGGATATCTTAGCTAGAAGAAGAGATAGCCGATAGTAAAGCTGTAACCGAGTGGTGGCCAAGGTTAGGACAAAGAAACCAGGTCCAAAAGCGCGCTGGGTTGACTATATCGTCAAAGTCACGAGAAATACCTGGATGAGAGACGCACAGAACCGGGAAGTATGGCAGAAGAAATGGGAGGACTGTACCCAACACTGGACGATTCCGGGTTGAAATGATGATGACAGTTATTTTGTCTATAATTATCAAACATGGCATTTGACATGATGGACGAATACGGGTGGATCGGAAGAACCTACTCTAAATTAAAACCAATAATTTCTCCTTATTATTATCCTTATTCACTGTTAAATTCCGATTTTAAAAAAATTTAGAAAAAAAAATAATTCGAAAAAAAAAATGAGTTTATCTATCTATGGGTCAACTTATTTTTTTTTTCACGATTTCAGTGTTGGTCACGTAGTAAAAGTGAACCATGACCACAAACAACGAATGATGAGTACAATGACCCCTTTTAAGGATTAAAACGGTCAAAATTTAACGGTGTTTAAGATTAATTATTTCACCTTAAACCGGGTTTTGTGGAGGAACTTGGGACAATCGAATATCTTACAAGGAGACGTCTGCGAAAGACGACTTGATTGATTGATGTTGGTCAAGGTTCAGGATCATATATTTTGGAAGCTGCCCTCAATATATTTGAAAATAATAACGATCAGGTCAGGTCAGATCGATTGGGAGGGAACGTGAATATTGAGCAGGTTTCTTTTTTTTTCTGAATTAGATCACCAGGTTTGGCAAAGTGTTACTGGGTGAAGACTGGATTTGAGGCAGGCTAATGGCAATAAGCTGGCCCCTATTACATAATAATAATAATAAGCTTTATTTCATTAAAACAGTACTTAGATTTCAGTACAGTTTACGTGCTGTGATAAAACAAAAGTACACAAAAGTTTTAGCATCTGGAGCTGAACTAGGAGGAACCTGTATCTCGGCTAACAGCGCCAATCCCCTCGAGTTACATTAAATTAGAGTTCTTAAATGCTAGCATTTTACAAAACAAAGGAAAAAATAAATTTATGGTCTAAAGTTGTATTTATGGGCTCTTTGTGTTGTGTGATATGGTGAATGACATGGAACTTAAAAGTATTGTGATCTCTTAGCTGCCACGGCTTATTTTAATTTCTGCAGTTTTTATATATGTTTTTATAACGGACGCTTTTAACGTGCACGTCTTTCTACATCGTTTTCACATGTATAATTTCAACATGTATGATGTAATCAAGATTTTGTAACAATTTTATGATTTAAAAGAGTGTCCGTAAAGTTTCTTGCCCGTTCTTCTCCATATGTATCTACTACGCTTTGGAATGGGCTACTAGCTTCATCTTTCTGACTGACCGACCCCTTGACAATTCAAAATTTGTTTATTTGAAATAAATAAATTTAAAACGTGTGCACTCACTCAAAGTATTTTTATTTTATTTATTTATTTCAAATAAACAAATTTAAAACGTGTGCACTCAAACTCAAAGTATTTTTTTCTTATTTCAAATAAACAAATTTTGAATTGTCAAGGGGTCGGTCAGTCAGAAAGATGAAGCTAGTAGCCCATTCCAAAGCGTAGTAGATACCTATGGAGAAGAACGGGCAAGAAACTTTACGGACACTCTTTTAAATCATAAAATTGTTACAAAATCTTGACATTACATAACATCACGCCCTTTGGGGAATATTCCCCAAAGGGCGTGATGTTATGGAAAAAGCTATATTGTAAATGAGATTTTTATTACTCCATTTTCTAACTAGAACAAAACCAACAAGTATGAGACCCGACCACTAATCTAGTAGTCAAAAAATTAACACGCCAATTATCGTGTTAGTCCCTTCCTTTTTATTAACTACCCAACTTTTACGATTCGCCATATCATTTGGATATCATAATTTAGTACAACTAGCATACGCGAAAAATTCACAGTATATTAACAAAAATAAAATAGCACGACATTGAGAATATAATACTTAAAATTCTTTATAAAATCCTACTAATATTATAAACGTGAAAGTTTGTCTGGATGGATGGATGTTTGTTACTCTTTCACGCAAAAACTACGAACGGATTTAGATTAAATTTGGCACACAGTTGGTTTATAAGCAGGATTAACATATAGGATACTTTTTATCCCGATATTTCTACGGGATCGAGACTTATGCGGGTGAAACCGTGGGGCTCAGCTAGTTCTTTATAAATGTAATGAAGTTGTTAGTATAGTATATTTTTCAAATGTCGAGTGGCACGATACGGTCGCGCTTAGTAATTACATTAAAATATTATGTTAACTTTACTAATGTATGCTTGACATTGCTGCTTATGTTTGTAAGCTTTTGTGACGTAATGAGATTGATGCAGCAATGTATTATGCTGGTATGTTGAGCTTGAGTAATTGGTGGAAATGTTATAGGTAATTATGTTTGTTTCTGTACATAAGGACACGGTTTTACTAACGATCATGCATCAAGACTTGCATAATTTATGTACCAATTCATTACCACTTCTTAACCACATAAGTATATTGTTGATCATTGTTACAAATAAGAAGGCTAGAATTTAAGAGGGGCTCGTGGCTAAGTAATAACAGCCGCACGGGTCGATCTATTAGGCTAAGCTACGCTTGTCGCGGTTAGTCCGTAGATGGGTCACCATTTTTACATATAAAGACCCCTCCGTTCCTCGGAAAGCACGTTAAGCCGTTGGTCCCGGCGTCATTCGTGGATCTTTGGCAATCGTTACGGGTAGGTAGAAGCCCGAAAGTCTGACAACCAGTCTTACCAAGGGGTATTACCCAGCAACAGGGTTGTGGAGGTCAGATAAGCTGTCGCTTCATACAAAATACTGGTACTCAGCTGCAACCAGATAGACTGGAAGCTGACCCCAACATATGAGCCCTTCAGATGATGAAGAAGACTCGAATGTTCTTTGATCGGGACTGAGCATTGTCATTTATTATTTAGCAGCGATAAACGATTTAAAAAAAACTCCTGACCGATTTCGGTCACGGTGGCGAATCTCAACGAAGATTAGCCAGGTTTGCATGAGACATTATAGTGCACAAGTGTGTGCGCAAACACGGGTGCATCCTCTGTTCCTTTAGAAAGAAAGAAAAGAAAGAAAATACGTGTATTTCCGGTAAACATTACGCAAAAAAGAACATAAAAACAAATAAAGAAAAAAACAATAAGAAATAGTTGACATGCGTCACATCCACGCAAAATGGCTATCGCTCAGCATTATGCTGCGACCCTATGCAAGACAGAGCGCCAGCGCTGGTTTTCAGCGACAGCCGGCGCCGACGTAATGACGTCGTCCGCAAACAATTATTCATCAACAAGTATTAAAACAATTATTTTTATTTTTAAAGCAAACAGTTTTTACGACGCTTTACTCTCATAGTCCGATGGGACGGCAATCTGACACTCGCGGGGAGAGATCAGGCGCAGGACCAACGGCTTTACGTGCTTTCCGAGGCACGGGGTTATCACACCACCAACTTGCAAACTCCAGACTGCTACTGAAAAATTCCTAATGGAAAAAGCCAATTACAATTTGCCCGACCTGGGAATCAAACCCACGACCCCATGCAGAGCAGTCGCGCTTGCGACCACGAGACCAACGGGGCAGTCAACGAAAAAAGGAGTATTATTTTTCATAATTCTAACAACACATCTCCGAAATAACACAATGGATAGATCGGCGTGTACCAACAGTGCTTTTTAAAATACATTTCACGTATGACACATCAGGCCGAAATTACGTCGCGTAGTTTTCATAGAAGCACGCACGCGGAATTTCCGCCTCATAATTCTCGGCAGACTGTCGCTACGCTAAGTTACACTTTTCGCGTTGCTCAGTTTTACCTTCCACACGAATAGGTGCTAGATGTTCCTTGTCTCAAACGGTTCAAGTTTCAAACTATATTAGATCTAAAGATCTCTACAAGAACTTCAATCGGAACAAACAACTCCTCACAACTTGTGTGGATTCCTTCTGTAACTTTAAATAAAAAGATTCTCTGAGAGTGCTGTCATTCTTACTCTATCTTCTAAATTTACTTTAAAAAAGTACTGGCTTTGTGAAAAACGTTGTACCTTGTTGGAAATTTTTAAATAGTAGCTTTTTTCTTTAGTCGGTGTTTTAAAATGAAGACGTGTTTTATCACAGTATTACAACATTCAATCACAACGTCAACCTGTCAGTGAGTGCACTTATAACTCGAAAAGACATTACTCTTTGCGTAGTAATCTCCTCTGGACATGTCTCAAAATGGATTTTATTACGTTAGGTGACATCCTAACTAAATATGAATGCATAGATGAGTTTGTGTAGATATTGCTCGCAACTATCCAGTCGTCAACGATCCAGGATGAAAAATTATTGTTACCCTATGTTACTCTTTCACGCTAAAACGGCTAAACAGATTTGGATGAAATTTGGCACACAAATGAAACATAACCTGGTTATAACATAGGTCACTTTTCAACCTTGATCGTAGACGACTGGATAGTTACGGGCATAACTAGTGGTATAAAAAAGGTTTATCAACAAATTATAACAAATAAACCAACAAAAAGTAACTTAAAAACCAAAATCAAAACTAATGAATACAACCAGGTTAAAGCTTATGACAGACTCACTGCGACACTACTAGTTTAGCGCTCAAACCACAGACGAGTAACTACTCCCCCGGCGATTGTGTGACCAGCCAATTAAACAGACTCTGGCGCTGGCTTAATGGTAATCTACTTCAGTTCTGACCTCAAATCTACTTATTTATAGCACGGCAATTCGAGCTTCAACTGTGACACAACTGGCAAAACTAGAAAAGGAATTGTTATGTTCTTGCAAAGGGGAATTTAGTGTCCTTTCATGGACCTCGGTACGGGCCACCTTGGAGATCCCAACTGATGGTAGGAGGGGTTCACATCGGCGTCGAGACAACGATGAGATACCTGGGTCTCGTCCTCGACAGCCGGTGGAACTTCGTCGAGCATTTTCGACGTTTGGCCCCCATACTGGAACGGGCCGGGGCCGCCTTAAAGCGGCTCCTGCCCAACCTTAGGGGGCCAAACGCCTCCTGCCGGAGGCTTTACGCGGGGGTCGTGCGGTCCATGGGCCTTTATGGGGCCCCGGTATGGGCGCGTTCACTGCGGCTGCGAGCCGCACACTACCTGAACGCGCCCCAAAAGGTAGTAGCCGTAAGGCTAATCCGGGGGTACCGCACGATCTCGGGCGAGGCAGCAAGCCTCCTTGCCGGACTGCCACCATGGGATCTGGAGGCGATAGTCCTCGCGCGCCTGTATGACTGGCGCGCGGAGGCACTACGTCGGGGGGAAACTCTGCACCTGCGGCAAATCGCTGCGGAGCGGACGGACCTCCGGCGCGGTCTCATGGTGGAATGGAAGGCGCGACTATCGCAACCCAGCGCAGGGCACGCCATGATAGCGGCGGTAAGACCCCTCTTTAAGGAGTGGCTAGAGAGGCGTCACGGCGCTCTCACCTACCGCCTGACGCAGGTCCTCTCCGCACACGGATGTTTCGGGAGGTTCCTGCACATAATCAGGCGGGAGGAGACGCCCGGGTGTCATCACTGCGAGGATCGCCCCGAGGACACGGTGGAGCATACGGTGGAGGTCTGCCCCGCTTGGGCAGAGCACCGCCGTGTCCTCGTAGAGGCGATCGGCAGCGGCGGCGACCTCTCGCGCCCGGCCCTGGTGCAAGCCATGGTCCGGGGCGAGAGGGAGTGGGAGGCGGTCACCTCCTTCTGCGAAGCAGTCATGCTAGCGAAGGAGGTGGCGGGATGGGCGAGGGAGAGATCCTCACGCCTCAGCCGCCGAGGGAGACGCTCCGGGCGTCGGGAGCCGCGTGACGACTCCCGGCCACCGTAGGCGCGGGCCTGCGGGCGGAGAGCAATGGGTAGCTCTCCGTCCGATCAGGACCAGGCCCGTGCCGGACGGCGTCTATGTGTTCCACGCGCGCCTCAAAGAGATGTCAGCGTAGTTGACGGGGCCCGACCGGGCCGAAGCCTGCCGGGGTAGCGGGATCGTCCGAAAGGGTTACCGCTGCCCTGGTACATAAAGGGCTAAGGAAGGAACACGGGTGGGTTTTAGTCAGTAAGAGTCTGACACTCCCTTCTGCTCCACCCAGAGCGGGAGGGGTCATTTGATGATTTCCCATCCTCAAAAAAAAAAAAAAAAGGGGAATTTAGTGTGCGAGACACGCATTTCCCCCATTGAATCTAAAATGCATTTGTCTCTTTAGAGGGGTTTTGCGCTGTTTGTCGAGATACAGGACTCGTTCTAGTTTGGCTACAGATGCTTCCATGTTATATACTGCCAAGTACTAGACTATTCAACTGGACCTAAGCTGCCCGCATCTTCCTTAGGTCATCAATTCACCTGGTGGTTAAAGTCTATTCAATCTGCGTCATCGCTTACACACAAAAGCCACCTCAGAACTACAGGTGGAAAAATTACAGGTGTGAAAAAATAAATCTCAATCTCAACTTTTGAATACCCAGAAACACAGTTTTTGCTCAAAACGTACAAGTAGGTCGTAGGTTCGAACCCAGGCAAGCCCGTTACTTTGTGTAAATTATTATAATACGACTGCTCTCAAAACGGTGCAGGTAAATAACTAGGACACACGACATGTCCTAGAACCAAAAAATCGAAGACATGTGACATCCACCAAACCGCACTGGCCCGCGTGGTGGATTACGGCCCACTCCCTCTCACAGAGAGGAGCCCAGTGTCCCAGCAGTAGGAACATTACAGGCTGATTATGCTACAGTTTTACAGTTTGCTCAAAACACTAAACCAATCATTTATGCCTGCTTCTACATACTCTACCGCATACTCAACCAGTAATAATTCACGCGAATGACAGTAAAATGGACATATTTTCAATTATAAACTCTCTTTGTACCTTATCGTTATCCAGCTACCAAAATGATAAATTGCGCTTTATATGAAGCGTGATAATAGTCTTCATGTCGATAACAATGAGAGAGAAAAAATAGCGAAAAAAGCGGAATATGTTAGCATCATGGGCTAAATGTACCATCATTCATTTGATGCTATATGTGTTTTTGTGTTGTATTTTTGGGTGAATATATTGAGTAACTCGTTTAGGCGATGAAGTGCCTTTGAAGAGTTTAAATCGAGTTTATTTTTAGACAGCCTTTTCCTATATCCGTTGGTTGGCCAGCCAGCATTGACTTAACCAATTGATTATTATAACCAAGGTAGATTTTTCGCCGATTTGAAAACAAGACCGTGATGCAACTTTGATTGTGTTCACTGTTCAACGTAAACTCCAACCTCCAACTGAAAATTACAATCAATGCTTTAGTTTTATTTCAATAAAAAACAACGCATTGTTACTCGTAGCACAAATCTCGTAACGCTACGCCCCTTGCTACGGCGTAGCACGTACTACGCTATGCATAACTCTTACGCATTCCTAACGTATTTTTTTTCTATTGTGACAAATTCAAGCATAACTTATTTATGCCTCACTTCTGTAGTGCATCAGGGATGTTTGCGGAATTACGTTTTGATTATTTTATGCATTAATGCGTAGAAGATGGGCATCCTTGGTGCGCAGGGTGCGAGCCAGTTCCGACAGCATCCTGGGAGTTATTGCGGACAGCCTGGATTGCTGTGTTCTAAGTCGTTGCACCAGTATCTCAGCTGGAACGCGGAAGCAGTGATTGTTTTTTTGTGTGTTTTTGTGTAATTGTTGTTGTAATTGTATCACTAACATAGTTGGAAGTTTATTTTATTGTTACTAACACTCATGAGTCTCATGATTACTCTGAATAAAGAATTTATTATTAATATAACAAATTATTTTAATTACAATTTAATTAACTACTAAGTGAATCCAAACTACATCAATCAAATTGCTCCATACAGATGTCAAAAATATATTTACACAGACCACATACTAATGAAAATAATTACAATTGAATAATTAATACCGAAAGGGGTGGTGAGCGTTAATCGGGCAAATCGTGTTGTATTTAAATTGCATTAAATTCAGTATGAATAGTTAATCTAGTGGATTATCACTGATGGAATTGAGCAGCGCGGCGTTCAATCCGGTGCTTGTGAAATGGTTTAGGCATAATGTTAGTGTTGTTAGTGAGAACCTAACACGTCGAAAGGGTAAAACCTATACATTCGTTATTTAGAATAGTGATTCTGGTCGCCGGCAACGGCCAAATCATGAATAAGAAACATTTAGAGAATAAGAATCATTTATTTGCAGAAAATCTAGGTTTTTCCTGTTGTAAAAGTTGGTGGTTTAAATGTACAGTCCATCTTGCCTGTGCAATTCGGACAACAATGATTACAAACTTTCAAAAATATTGCACTTACATTTTACCATGAAACATCGAATGAAGGTATGTATTTTAAGGCGAATGACACACTACTGTCTTTCCCTTTTGACACCCTTTTGAACACGCACCCTTTTTTTTGGTCCATTAGTGTATCCGTATATTAAGTAGTTTGGTATCCTTATATTAATATAGGGATACCAAAGAGACCAGAGGTAATTTTAATTAAGTAGTACCTACTTAAGTACTACTTAATTAAAGTTACCTCTGATAAAGGCTCTCGCATTAAGTACTTATAGGACCATAATTACTTTATGCAAGAGCCTGTCCATCACTCGACTTATCCATTAGATGTGAAACTAAACATAGAACTTTCACACAACATAAAAATACATTAGATACATAACAAAAAGTGTTTCCACTTTTTGTTGTTACTGTCCTCACAGGAGTTTTCAAGTGACATATTTTGGCATCCGTTGTCCCATGAATATTTGACAAAACTGTGTATTCTACACTAACTTTTGTTCGCGTTTCCTCTTATATAAGTTTTCTCTCGTCTCTGGAGAGAGCCGTACTTACTTGAGCTTGCCTCAGTCTTCGAGAATCAATATGGAATATTCAAGAATTCGTGAGATCCCAAGAAATTGAAGATCCCGAGCTTTGTCGTGAGGAAAAGTGGGTACTTATGAAAAAATACTTTTAGTAGTCGGTTACGAGATTTGTACTACTATGAAAAATAGTATTTTGTATTCTTCGCTGGCAGCCGCTTTACTTTGAGTAAATAATTTTATGGCCACTGCTTTCAAATTGGTGTAGGAAAACATCGTGAGCAACTAGAACTAAAAATTCGAAGACATGTGACATCTACCAACCCGCACGGAGCCCGCGTGGTGGATTACAGCCCACTCCCTCTCACCGAAAAGAGGCCTGTGTCCCCGCAGTGGGAACATTACAGGCTGATTATGCTGCTATTATTTATTTAAACGCTTCGGACAAAAAGGTACAAAGGCGGACTTAACGCCTTAGGCATTCTCTACCAGTCAACCAAGGGTGGTGAAGAGATTAGATGGCAGGTGCTTTGGTGGCTATTCTTCTAGATTTCAAAATATTATCGTAGTGCTCATGTTTAAAGGGATATGATATCTAACCTTATTACGTTTTCTTTAATTGTATACATTGGCCATTAAAATATCGTCATCTAGCTGTGCCCCGCGGTTTGACCCGCGTAAGTTTCGATCCCGTGGTAATATCGTAATAAAAAGTATCCTATATGTTCATCCTGGTTTAATAACCATCTGTGTGCCAAATTTCATCCAAATCCGTTGAGCAATTTTTGCGTAAAAGAGTAACAAACATCCATCCATCCATCCATACAAACTTTCACGTTTATAATATTAGTAAGATATTTCAGCCAAAAGGATACAAACACTGCTGCCTGCTGTACATTACTATTTACACGTGCGTAATAAAACTCATCATCGTCTGCCGAGCCTTTTCCCAACTATGTTGGGGTCCGCTTCCAGTCTAACCAGATGCAGCTGATACCAGTACTTTACATGGAGCGTCTGCCTATCTGACCTCCACAACCCAGTTACTGGGTAATACGATACCCCTTGGTAAGACTGGTTGTCAGACTTTCGGTCTTCTGACGACCCGTAACGACTGTCAAAGATCCGCGAATGACAGCCGGGACCAATGGCTTAACGTGCTTTCCAAGGCACGAAGGGGTCTTAGTATGTAAAGATAGTCACCCATCCACGGACCAACCGCGGCAAGTGTAGCTTAACCTGATCGATCGACCTGTGCCGCTGTCATTATTTAGCCACGAGCCCCTCTACTCAAAAAAAAGCAGTGATAACATGCCAAATATAGTTGCATATTTTATAAGTCCTTTTTCGTGACCCATTCCAAAAAGCACCAGCATGCAAAGAGCCACGCCTATGCAACCTTTTATTATACCTTTTAACAAAGTATAACAAATTCTGCACCACAATGGATATGAAAAATTGCACGTCAAGCGTTGTAATTTATTACATGGGCCTAGGTTATTGCTGCATACATTATATTTCGAATGGCTGGCAAAACCTACATGACCTGGCACAAATTGGTTAAGTATATTTACATCTATATACTATATATACCAAACATATTGTAAACAACAAAACAAATGATTCAATTTCTGTAAGTAGGTTTGTATAAACAAGATGAAACTCAGAGGTCACAGTCTCTTTTAAAGTCCAGACATAATCTTGGTCAGGTCATGCGAAGAATATGTGAATATTGGTTTATGAAGGTTGTCTTTAAAAGATCGCTCTTAGCGATAAGACTGCTCATTGTGTCACCCTTTGTAAAATATATATACTTATGTTCTGTAATTTTTATGGTGTACATAATAAAGCGTATTCTATTCTATTGGTGTCTGAAATGGTCTTTTGAGAAAAGAACCACACAGATTGAGTGGACCTGTCCAATCAGAGCACGCATTAGCTTAGTTTTTTTAAAAAAAACGTTGTCCCACACTAGGAATTTCCCCTGTGTCGTGGGTGCGTTTACAAACATTTTAACTCACATACACAAACAGCCAGACCAGGAACAACTACTTGTAGGCCATACAAATATTTGTTCCGTGCGGCAATCGAAACCACGACACGTAGCGCAGCAGTCAATTGCTTAACCACTGCGCCAGCTGTGACGTCTGCAGCGTGCCGAAGGCAGCATTTGTCAGTAATCATGCAGCTCGAATCAGAACTTAAGAAGCTCAAGTCATTAAAGCCGGTTTTCGTATCTGTCTGTGTGACGGGCGGTACCGAGAGCTCCTGTGCTTACACACACATTCACAGCGTGTTTGTACACTTGGTAACCACAAGTAAAGCGCGCGTCGCTTCGTGAGATAAAAATACTAGATTATATAAACTTTACCTTACATGCTAAAAAAGGTAGAAAATGTTATCTAAAATGATAATAATTTTGTAAAACGGTTTGTGAAGGTCGGGTTGGGTTTAGTCAAATCACTGGGGACGTGTTTAGGTAAATTATATTTAGTTGCTTGGGTAGGAGAATCATTTGCTCGAACGTTTAATAATTTTTATAGCAGACAGCGAGATTTTTTTTTCGTTTTCTACCATTTTGACCATGTGCATGGTGTGTATGTGATTTAAAAGGATTCATGATTCTCCTCTTCTTAGTGTGTCGATTGTAATCTAAATGGACTCGGCTACTCGTTTGGCGCACTCACCAGCGTCCATCAGTTCCTGTAATGTGCAGCTGACGGGACACGCAGGCCACGATATTAAGTGTCCCCTCGTTTGTAGAACATCACCACATTTACAATCCAAGGCGGTGTCGTCTATGAATCTCCACCTGAAAAGATTTTCCTTGCTTCGGCCAACCTGGGTCCGGAGTCTGTTTAAAGACTTCCAGGTTCACAAGGTAACTCATGTCCAGGTGGGAGGTCTTCAGCGGGTGGAACGAATGGTTTGGGTAAGGAAGGAAAGAAAGGAAGTATCTATGATAAACTTATACGTGTTCCGCAAACTAGGTAAATTCACATAATCATTACCATCACAAAATCGAAAAATTTATCACTGAAACATTTGGAACGTTACCCAATCATTAAAACTCCGTTCCAAAATCGGATCTCTAATTAAAAGTTCCCAAACCAATTTTATTGAATTTTGTAATATCTAAATTGGGCAATTAACAAAAATCGAAACTCGAAGCCTCGCACGCGGCCGATAAATCATGGATAAAAGAGTCATTCGACCTTAAAGCTGCGTTTACACGAGCAGTTTCAGCAATTAGTAGCCTAATGCCGACAGCAATAGGTAAAATAATTGCCGGAGGTAGTAGAGCGATTATTACTAGACATACCTCCATCATAGCGAGCGGTATCTATCTATATTCTATACTAATAATAAACTTGATGGGTTTGATTGTTTTTTTGTTTATTTGAACACGCTGATCTCTGAAAGTAGCAGTCGGATTTGAAAAATTATTTTTTCATTTGATAGACCAATTCTTGAGGAAGGTTATAGGTTATTTAACATCATGCTAGAACCCTTGGGGGCCAAGCAAAAATAAAAAAGACAGAAAACGAAGTAGCAGAAGCTATTAGAGTAATATGGAGCAAAACGGTGCAACTTAAAAAACTTTTCTTAGGATATTTAGCACTAGATTTTGGTGACTTTCACTAGTAACATCACGCTACAACCCTTAGGAGCCGAGCAAAGAGAAAAAAAGTTGGAAAGAACGCTAAGTAAAAACGAAATAACACATTTTAGTATATTGTGGTATCTTACGAGTTTCACGCGAACGAAGTCTCGGGCGGAAGCTAGTACAAAATATATGGCAAAACAATTTAAGCCAATCCTGGCAATTTAAAGATTACTCCACTTGTTTCACCACTGCCTCGAGCTCGATTGTGTGAGCGCAGCTTTAGGGTCGAACAAAATACATCATCCGCCATCCTCCGTCGATATTTCAAGGTATGTTTTAATAAGATCCAAGAATCCTTGGAGGGTGGACGGTTAATTATTTATTCTGTACATTATATTTTATCGCTTCAGTAAATAGTTACATTGTAAGTTGGACATTGTATGACGGGTGATGCTTTTCATTGTGGGCTGATTATGTATGTGTGTGATGCTTTTCATGGCCAATTTTGTGGAAGATTTTTCATGTTTTTACCTTGGATTGGCAATTTGACAAACGACTCTACTTAAAGACTTAAGGAGTAGCCTGAAATGTGCTTCTAAAATAATATCTACACTGAATTTTCAAAATTGGTTAGATCAAAGAAGAAAATACATTTATTTAGCCCGACGTCGACGCGCATATAAATGTAAAATGCGAAAATTCAACGCAGTGGATTTCAGAATCATGTACTGAATCCATGGTTACAGTTTGTGTGTCCTGCCTGCCACCATGTATAGGTACTGTAAATAAACAAAGTCAAATAAAAAGTGTAAAGTGCGATATAAGGAATAAGCAAGAATGTGTACCTCACGGCCACGCCAAATAAGCCCAGTTCAGCAAAGTGCTACACCAACCCGCACTGGGCCCACGTGGTGGATTACGGCCCACTCCCTCTCACCGAGAGGAGGCCTGTGTCCCAGCAGTGGAAACATTATAAGCTGATTATGCTGCTATGCTACCTATATGCAGCAAAATGCTAGACAACTAGTGCCTGACACTGGTTTTCAACAGAACCTGAAGTGTTCTGTGTTCGGTTCAACCAACCTGACCTAACCTTAATCTCATGAAAACAATTGAAGCAATACGAATTGAAATATACGCTACATAACCATGGGAATAACAACATCTGTGCCTCTGTCCCAAATCACAACAATTTATTTTAAAAGCAAAAACGATACAACCAATCAAATCGAGTTAAAAATTGAAAAATTCCAATGCATACCTACAACGGAGTATTTTATTATTAAAATAACGTGACTTCGAGGGTGGGTCGCGGAGTTTAAAAGCAATTTTCAGGCTTTAATAGGGATTTTTAATATTAACGTCGCACGTATGAGGTTAAACGATAATAGTATGGGATAGTAGATAGGTTTGTAAATACAGGGTGTAAAAAGACCCAACACCTAGCTGTTTACATAAAGTTCTGTACATCACACTAAGTAACATTGTACAAAAATAAATGCTGGGACACGACTTTCATTTGTGGTGTGATTTGTTCTTTGGCGGGGTGCGCAGTGTAACAAACTCAAAACATTGTGCTTACGGGTGCATGCAACGAAACAGGGGTCGTGGGAGTATTTAAAGTTGTGTTATAACATAAAAAACTTGTTTTCGTAAAAAATCCTTAGTAAAAGTTAGAACTTTGACCATTAATATCTCCGTAACCAGAAGTTCCCAGGTATGGTCCAGTACAAAAAAATTATTACAATGACGAGGAGTACAAGGGACTCTCGCCTTCGTTGAGTGTCTTTTTACACCCGTTGTTGGTAGATTGATAACCAATCTAATTGTATGGTATTCTTATGCCTCATGTCCAGGGTTTGGTTTTAAAACTTGGGTAGGTAGCCTAAGAAATATATACTGCCTTGTATTGATTGCAAAAAAACGGCAGTCGTGAAAACGACAGTGAGTGTTAGACATTAAGGTGTCCAAAGACGCTCTTTGTATGGAACGACATTTTGCGGCGTAATATGATGGCACCGCTTTCTTAGGGAACCCAAGCATAAATAACAATTAAAGTAAAAGCATTTATTTCAAATAGGCGCATAAAAAGCAAAAGGACGTCAAAATTTACAATAAAATAGAATTGATTCTAGTCGCCCCTTCCAAAAGGTAGTTTTCGTGTGGAGAAGAATGGGCAGGAAACTCTACCGTTATCTTTACCGAAACCTCAACAATTCAAAAATCTCTTATCACCCTTTGGAACGCTAACCTACTTGCTGATTTGTTTCGACATTAATAATATATTATTTTTGTAGATGAAGCGCAAACTCACCGACATGTGTATCCTGCCCATCCTAACCTACGGTGCTCAGACCTGGTCGCTCACCGAGTCACAAAAGTTCCGCCTTGGAGTTTGGCAAAGAGCGATGGAACGCAGCATTCTGAATGTTAAAAGACAGGACAGAATTCAGAACTCCACGCTGCGTCCCAAAACGTGCATAATGGATGTAGGAAAGAAGGCCGCCAGGCTCAAATAGGATTGGGCGGGTCACATCAGCCGTATGCAGGATTAACGTTGGGCAATAGCCTCCACATAATGGGTGCCTGAAGATGGACGGCGCCGCCGAGGCCAGCCCAGAAGATGGCGAGACGATCTGAACGCGTACTGCGAGGGCTGGCTCGATGTGGCGCGGGAAAAGAGTTCTGGAAGGACTTGGGGGAGGCCTTTGCCCAGTAGTGGGACAGTATAGGCTAATAAAATAAATATTTGTAGATGTAGTTTAGAATAGTTTAAGTTATTATGAGGCTGACATGCCACTGTGGATAAAACCCTGTAATAAAATTTAAGAATAAAAAAAAGATTAAAAAATAAACCTTTGGAACAGATAACACAGCACCTGCCAATAGATCCATGCTAACTTATGAACTGCATAATTTACAACAGAACACAATAGGGGGACGTACAAAACTGTCCCTTTGTTTTCTAAGAGCCTTCGCACAAAGAAACTCGGGCGCCATACTTCGTCTGAAAGGGAACATTTTTCTCTTTACACGGGAGTGCTTATAATTTGGCGGAATTCGCGTACAGAGGCTCTGTACGCGAATTGAAGCTTGTTAAACATATTATATATTTGTAGATGCTTTGCTCGTTTTAAAATACCTTTAAAAGCAGAGTCGAAGAATTTCGAAAGGTTGAGTTTGAGTCAAAGAATTTTCGTCCTTCTAATCTTATAGGTTATTTGATTTTGAGTGCCACTTGGAAAGGCTTTTTGGCAGTATTTGAGTGGCTTGAGCATTGAGTAATAGATTAGTCAGCAGGATGGCCAGTACTAACGTCTAGTTATGAATTAATAATGTTACTACTTTCATTAATATTTCCATTAAATTGGAGGCTTTTACTTGGGTAGTAAGTTTTTATTAACATTTTAATTTTAATTAATTATTTTTTAGCTTGAGTACGTATAGTTTTTATTATATTTGTTGGTATATTGGCGTGGCTAGCTGACATATGGCAAATAATTAAATTTTATGTTCTGGTTAATTAAGAACATACATAGGTTCCTTGTATTGTATGCAATCAAGTATTTTCTAACTGAACAGACAGCTGTGCTGCTGGGGAGTTTATTGCGCCACTTCTTCTTCCCAGCGATAGCAGTAGGAAGTGGTGAAGGGCGGGCGTTTTTGGGGGACTGTCTTTTGTAATTTTGACGTTGGAAAAGTGCTGATTCTCAGCCTAATTGAATAAATGGTTTTTGATTTTGATTGAATCCGCTGGCTCGGATTATTTGCAGATAGCGATGTTATTGAAAATGGCAAACGTTGATTACAGCGTATAACATCATGGTTGTATTCGAGATGGAAGGGGTAGGCAGAAGTGCATAATTTAAACACATTTTTCCAGTTTTTAAAGTCTAAATGTAAATGGGGCGAGCCTATTGCCGGGCACAAGCCCAGACTCCGGGGTCCTGGTTTCTCAGTAGCAACTGAGAACCTGATTAACATTGACAGATTTGAGGCGATTATTATTTATTTAAATTACAATTAAGAAGGAGGACATCGCCGTCGAGGTAGACCACGGCGAAGGTGATGTGACGATATAACGAAGTTAGCAGGGCCAACATGGCCAGAGATCGCTCAAGACAGAGAGGTTTGGAAGGGAAAAGGGGAGGCCTTTGCCCAAGCGTGGGACACAAGGACACAATATAGGATAAGGAAAAAAAACCCATTATAAATTGGATAAAAGTTATCATATTTTCGAAATGTAAGTATTAAAATAATGAAAACACAATCCATACAACAACAAAAGCCGTGATGAGCGACATCTGTTGATCATGAATTAAAAACTTGACGATGCCAATTACTCCCGTTTAAATGTGAAATACAAATTAATTAAAATTTTAAACGGTCGAGCTCACCTGTCATGGCAGTTGTCGAATGGCGATGATACGGTTCGCATGGTTACTGAATTATTTAAATGCCTGCTAGAAATAATCATGGCGCAAACTTTGTATGACAGAACAATTAGTTATTCATATTTTTAATTTCACTGTTCTCTCTTTTCCTTTTTTCAGGATATTAATAAAGGTGATGCGCTAAGATAGCCCGTGAAATTCAAATTTACTTACATTTTGGTTTCAATTTGCAATCATACTTAGATTAATATACAACCTGATAATGACCTGAAAATTGCAGAAAACGTAAATTTAAATTTCACGGGCGGCCCTGACGCTTGCACTTTAAGTGCGACGATGTGAGAGCTACACTATTGATCAGCTTTGATGAATAGTATCATGATCATATTTCCAGGAACCGAGTAAAAAGATATAAAAAAAAACCTTTAAAATTCTATTAGACGGGTAATCCATAAAACTTCACTCTCAAAAGCAGCCTTCACAATGGAATGGGACACGTTAAGCGAGAACCTCTTAACATCTTTAGAATATCATGGAAGCATCCGCCGGCATTGATCGGGCGCTTAGCAATAATGGCACTTATAAGCAAAGATCGCTTGTACCTAATGGTGAATGCAGGAAGCGGGGCTCGGTAATGAACGTAAGAGGGTTAAATGCGCCATGTAGGTATTATATTATAACGGAAGATTGTTATAATGAAGGAGAAAAGCGTTGCAATTTAGACGACGAGTAATAATGGAATCTGCTGTTCGAACTTCTATTTCTGAATCGACACAATTCGGACTTAAATATACAGGGTTACGCAGGACTATATTAGTAACAACATAAAACAACAACTTTTGCTCTATGACTGACAACATTGTTCTATCTAATCCTCGCTCCCCTTTTTTTTTTTGCGGATGGGAAATCAGCAAATGACCCCTCCCGCTCTGGGTGGAGCGGAAGGGAGTGTCAGACTCTTACTGACTAAAATCCACCCGTGTTCCTTCCTTAGCCCTTTATGTTCCAGGGCATCGGTAACCCTTTCGGACGATCCCGCTACCCCGGCAGGCTTCGGCCCTCTCGGGCCCCGTCACTTATGCTGACATCTCTTTGAGGTGCGCGTGGAACACATACGCGCCGTCCGGCACGGGCCTGGTCCTGATCAGACGGTGAGCTACCCATTGCTCTCCGCCCGACCCTCGCTCCCCTCCGCTAAATTTTATACTAGACACGGCAGATTTTTTACCTAACTACCGCTTTCTTTTGCTTAGCGTAGAGTTCGTAACAGAAAATCGAATATTTCAATTGGTTGAATTGAAATATTTTTATTTTGGTATGAAATAAAATCTGATGAATTAAAATCTGATTCATTAATAAAAGTCATAGAACAAAAGTTGCTGTTTATGATATAAGTAATATAGTCCTGTAAGGTTGTTAATGTTTTACCAATCATCTGTATACTGATTTACTTGTTTTATTTTTTTATCTGCACCGGTTGCCGTCATCACGTCAAAAGACATTTTGTCATATAAAGGGAATGGAAGATGTTTATACGGAGCCTGACATACCTAACTGTCCGCCATTTTGATATTTTTTTCAAAAGATGATTGAAATAGCCACTCGGAATATTTAAAATAATCAAACATCTATTCAACAAGATAAACGCAAGTTTAAGAAAATATGGTTTTCACGGGATCAACTTTGAACGTTAATATCTCGGAAACGTGACGCTTTTCGGAGTTTGCTCCTATCCCATCTATATCACAAAATGTCTATTGATTGGTATTGAAAAGTACAAAATCAGTGGCATAACATTTACTTCAACGATACACTATCCCATAGAACTAAACTGACCCGAATACCCCAGAAATAATATCCAATAATACGATGGCATTCTATTCAATGACGTATTTTCTTTGCAGTATCAGCGTCACACAGGGGAAATCACATGTGAAGGGCTTAGTAGATATCACCTGTAGGTCAGATTGTCAAAGGAAGGCGCTTTTATTTGCTCCGATAGTTTTCGAATTGAATCGCTCGATTGAGCTGAAATCTCTGTTGGTTGGTGAACATGGTGATCTTTCTTCTTTCTATTTTGTTACGATATTTTTAACCCCCGACAACAACAGAGGGGTGTTATGTAAAGAATTATTACTTAATAAGAAAGAAAGTTACATAGTTATTATAGGTTCATAGTGTGTGGGATTATTGAATTTACTGTTACCTGCATCATCCCACTGCTGGGCAAAGGCCTCTCCCCAAGACTTCCAGCTCTTTCGATCCAGGGCTAAAGTGGACCACTGTTCGTATAGTTTTTTTTTTTTTGCTAGCCTAAGCTGTCCCACAACGAATACCTAATTAAAACAACATTATATCCTAACTCAACTAAAACTATACACTAACTCAAATATAGCATCGAAAATTCATCCACATCGCTGTCGACTGGTAATGTACAGACGCCAGCAGGTTAAGCTACCCGAAACTGTCAAATTTTTCCAATCAACCTTGAACCTTAATGCTTTAGCAATAAAGTTGAAAATCTTTTAAAGAAATTTGACAGATCGTAGTAGCTTGATGTGCTGGTGTCTTGACCCAAGATACTGGCGACAATGCCACGTTGTATGGCAATGCTTAGCCTCTGGCCAAGGTAAAAGCCTGTCCTTGGGTCACGGGAAGTATCAACCAGCCGTTTCGAGAGACCATTCCAGTTAATTTAAGTTCGTAGTTAAAATAAATTATGACATCATTTTACTTGTACACGGCTTACCTACTGAGAAATTGAATTTTTGACACTTTCTCACGAAATATCTACCTAGCTAATTGCTCTGCTCACAAAGGCACAGAATAACTAATAGTAGGTACTAATGACAAAGATAAGTAGAGTGAATTAAATATCGTGGCTTTCGAAATATCGCCGAGAATTTATTACCACTCTGAATGGAAGTGTTGCATACTTAATTTAGGCATAATGTAGGTAACTACGTAATGTAGGTAATGTACGTAATGCACCCACGATACAGGAGTAATTCCTAGTGTGGGGCAACGTTTTTTTAAACAAAACAAAAAACTGAAATTCTCACCTGTAATAGCCCAGAGTTCTTTCAAGCACTCCTCCCTCGATCTCTGTATGGCAGACCGTTTCTGCACCTCTGGCCCTGACTCCAGATACTCAAACAGCATTGCACCAAATAGTACATAAATCACCACTAAGATCACCAGGCCGATTTGCGAGAATGCTGCCCTTGCGCATCCAGAGGCCACACGACGCACCAATCCTGGCCTCTCGCGACCCTCTAATGACACTTCCGACGACATAATTATTCGATTTTCTAAAATTCGAAACTCAAAAATTTGACATTTCACTTTTCTTTTTTATTCTCATTGCTTTTGTTTCGTTCATCTTTTTTTTAAATATTGTTAATGATATTTTAACGCGATTCTTTTTTTTAATTTATTTACTCACAAACCTACATGCTATGAACTTCCATCCATTATAATCTGAAACAAAAAAGAGATACGTTATAAAAATACCCTGTGATCCCCAAAAGTGTGTGATCCGTAAAATTCCATATTTATTTTCTGAACCAAAATTATTTTATTATTAAATAACGAGTATCATGAGTTACACGTGAAAGTATAATAGGAGCGTATAAAGTTTCCCCTAGTTAATAAAACTTTGCTATTTATGGTATTTGATTCTCTTCAGTTATTTAAGTACCTATGGATAAAATCGTTCAACTTTTAATAAGATGAGAATTTAACTTCGGCAAATAGGTAGGTGGTATAATATACAGGATGAATTTTTCATGTGGGCGTGGATGGCCAAATTCGAAATTATGAGTAATAGCGTAAAGTATTCAAAGGAGTCACGGGCTCGATTTTGATGAAAACTAAAACTGACTGATGACTTGAAACGATCTTTGGAAAATATTCTAAATGGAATCAATAATATTGTAATTCTGAATGCAGCACAATCCTTGACACTTCGAATCCAGCTATGTATTGAAAACAATGGTCATCATTTTGAACAATTAATCAGTTAAGGTTTAATTGGTAGGTAACATAAGAAAAACAAAAAAAAGTATTTTGTTAAAAATGGACACTTTTCTTTAGTTTGCCGTGTCATTACTTCCCAGAATTCGATCTATATTAGCGACACTATCAAATGGTGTAATAATACAGTGTGTGTGTTTTTTTTTCTTAATCAACGGGTTCGATTATACGGCTAGAAATATTGATTTTTCAAAAATCCAATAATGCAGTTTTAGTTTTCATTAAAATCAAGCCCGTGACTCCTTTGAGTAATTTTCGCTATTCCTCATAGTTTCAGATTTGGCCATCCACGCCCACTTGAAAAATTCACGCTGTATACTGAAAATATAATGTTTTAAGGAAAATAAATAGAGGACCCGGGATTGCGTTACATGGAAAGGTACCTACCTAATCCCGATGGAGGTTTCTTTAGTAGGTAAGCACTAAGCTGTCAAAAAGATAGGTAGGTATCTAGATATAATTTAAGTAAATAGGGTTTTTACCTGAAAATTTGCGAAGAATGCGTCATTTATAGTATGTGATGGAATTGCTTAGATATTTGAAGTTAGGCCTTCAAAGGGGACTAGGGGAAAGCGTCAACAATGGAATAGCAATGAAGGCAATTCGGTCTGAGAGTTTAGAGTAAAAGTAATATTTAATGCTCTCAAAACCGTGAAGGAAAACATCGTGAGGAAACCGGCATGTCCTAGAACCAAAAATTCGAAGACATGTGACCGCACTGGACCCGCGTGGTGGATTACGACCCACTCTCTCTCATCGAGAGGAGGCCTGTGTCCCAGCAGTGGGAACAATAAAGGCTGATTATGTATGTTATGTAATATTTAGTGAGGAGTTCTGGGAAAATTTCAAAAATACCTGAAATTTTGGGTTTGGGCTGGGTTCGAATTCTATGAATTTTAGCCCAGGCTTTATGGATTTAATTGTGGCAATGGGTCACACTATCCCGTCCTGGAAGGAATACGTCAAATTTCAAGTCAAACTTGTCGCACACCCTTTATACGTAAGTTTAAGGGTAATCCATAATGAACCTGTT
Source organism: Apamea epomidion (assembly GCA_947507525.1). Classification (NCBI taxonomy): domain Eukaryota; kingdom Metazoa; phylum Arthropoda; class Insecta; order Lepidoptera; family Noctuidae; genus Apamea; species Apamea epomidion. Next base: position 14,675,480 of record OX382237.1, read on the forward strand.
TTGTTTTGACGTAAAATGTAGCAAGAAGATACTTGTATGTTGGAAGGATGGTTATGAGCTGAAGAGGAAAGTAATGTGCTACTAAAATTATTGGATGCTTACCGCGCCCCGCGGTTTCACCAACATAAGTCTCGATCCCGTCGGAATATCAGCATAAAAATATCCTATGCCCTTGTGCCAAATCCGTTCAGGCGTTTTAACGTGTAAGCGTAACAAACAATATAAAGTATACAAAAATCACATATTTTCTCTTTATAATATTAGTTTATACAGGGTTATTTTTCAAAGACCAGCCAAATTTAAGGATGTAGTACAGACCATCAAACTGAACAACTTGCTCCATGGGACAAATAGCGTAATCGCGAAAATTTTATCAACTGTCCCATAGAAAACTTCAATACCTACTCGACCTAAATGTATGGGACGGCTGAATTTTTATTCGCGATTACGATAGTGGTCCCATGGAGAAAGTTATTCAGTTTGATGGTCTGTACCACATCCTTAAATTTGGCTGGTCTTTGGAAAATAACCCTGTATATATATACTAATATTACTCGTATAAAGAGATAAAATCTATTTGTTTGTTTGTATGTGGGGGGATAATCTTCGGAACTACCAGAGAAAAATGTTTTGGCATTTGATAGCTCGCGTGGTGGATTACGGCTCCCTCTCAAAGACATTAGGCCTGTGTCCCAGCAGTGGGAACATTATAAGCATGTATGTTACTTTGGGGTCTTATAATGCTCTGTCAACTCTTAAAGCTTTTATCTTGCTCATTATTTTTACGTTACTAACCTAAGTACAAGACATCAATCTTGATTACCAGGAAAACATAGCCAATAGGCGTCTACCGAAAAACTCTAATCCCTTTCACGGTCCAATATCATGTCAAAACAAAAATAGCTGTAGCCCAAAGGGAAATCCCTCAGCTCCGTAGCTACAAAACCCATATATCAAAGAGGCATTTGGACCAAAACTATTTGTGACATTCGAGTCACGTTGAAGTATCAAATTTAATGATTTCTCCCTCACTTGTTGGTACGGTCGGAGACATAAGTCGGTGAACAATTCTGCAACGTTTGAGAAGAGATTTTGGTTGAAAACTGTCTAATTATTATTATTACTACGTCTGTGTAATATTTTTTTGAAGAGTAGAGAATACTTCAAAGACTAGTATTCATTTTTTTTTCATATTCCTACTACACAAATATAAGTATTCATTTTTTTTTCATATTCCTACTACACAAATATAATAAACGTGAAAGTTTGTATGGATGGATGGATTGACGAATGTTTGTTACTCTTTCACGCAAAAACTACTGAACAGATTTGGATGAAACTTGGCACACAGATGGTTTATAACCAGGATTAACATATAGAATACTTTTTATCACGGTATTCCCACGGTATCGAAACTTATGAGGGTGAAATCGCGGGGCGCTGCTTGTAATCAATACATACGAAAGTTACTCTGTCTGTGTGTATTACGAGATGGATAGGTAAACAGAAGCATCTACCTAGGCTACTTTTCATACTGGTTATTTTTATTAAAATGATGAAACACAAAATAACCGCTATCAAAGTCGCTGGCAACCGCTAATTACATATTATTTTTATTCAGCTTACACTGTCCCTGCTGAGCAAAGGCAAATCCCAGATCCTTCCAGGCATCCTTTTATCTATGGTAATCTCTGGAACTACCTGTCAGATTTGAAAAATATTTTTGCATTAGATAGCCCAATTCATGAGGAAGGCTATAGGCTATTTAACATCACGCTATGACCCTTAAGAACTGTGCAACAAGAAAAAAGTCAGAAAGAACGCTAAGCTAAAACGATGTGATAGCGCGGGAATGTTATGCGACGGGATGGGACGTGGGACCAAAACATTTCACGCGGACGAAGTCACGGGCAGGAACTACTTAAAAAATACATGTTTAAAACTCCAAATATTTTCATTATGTTTTTTTTTAAGGATATAAACTAGTGCTTGACTGCGCAGTGATGCAATCGTTGATGGTAAAGCGCACTAATTGATTTATTTCTTATTATTTAAAATAATAATTCGGTTCTACATTACTGTACCTACCTAATAATATAAAAAAAAAAACAAAATGATCATCGAATTATGTAGCCGTCTGTACCTATAAGAATAGCAGGTATATTGTAGGTGTGTAGGTATCTAATTGAATGATGTCGCCTCCGGGAATTAGTTTGGAATGTGCTTGAGATTATGATATTATGTTTATGTTTGAGTTTCAGCTCTTATGTACCTACAAGGAGATATTACGTACTTAGGGAAATGTTTGGTGCTACTTGATAACTATTCGATAACTAGCAACTAGGCAATTGGGCAACTAGCTTCATCTTTCTGACTGACCGACCCCTTTGACAATTCAAAAGGTAATACTATACCCCTTGGTAAGACTGGTTGTCAGACTTTCGAGCTACTGACGACCCGTAACGACTGTCAAAGTTCTACGAATGACAGCCGGGACCAACGGCTTAACGTGCTTTCCGAGGCACGGAGAGGTCTTGGCATAGAAATGTAAAAAACAGGACAAGTGGCAAGGAGTCGTGTCTGTGTCGTCGCGGCATGCCCGAAATGATCATGCACTGGGCTAATGGCCATCTCCGCGAACTAGTGCACTTTTGACCGTGATCGTGAAAAAATATAAGAATGCCGTGTTGTTCAGTGGTTTCTTGTAAAAACCTAAGCCAAAACCGAAACTTTGTGAATCATGGAATCACTTACTATATGGTAAATATAAATATTTTACTATATTTGTCTTTAAAATCATGAAAAACAACAAATTGTAAAATATTTCTTGCTTTTACTACGTTAATTTTGTTTTCAAATATCGCAACGACTGTACTATTTTCGCAGTAAATACATTGCTCCTTAACCACTGCGTAACTATGTCACTAAGTGACTAGACAAGCAATGTAAAAATCACAAAAACGATACTTTATTCATGCGGTGCATCGCATGGTACGGCCGCTGCTGGTTGTGGCCAGCTAGTGATGTGGCTGTGCAGATCCACTAACGTAGGCTATCGATAATAATGTCGATTACCCAACGAATATATAGTTAATTTTACAATTTGTCAAACGTTTTAACCCAGTTGGAAGACCTAAAAAGATGACGTTTAAATCCGGTTGGAAGACCCTTGAGAAGAAATAATATCTAGGTAATGTTAAAAAAAAAAAAAAAATTTTTTTTGCTTTTTTTTATTGATTTATAATATATTATAATATTTTCTGGACATTTCGTTTTTTACTTATTTTATTTTCAGATTTTTAGTACAATAATAAATGGGAGAATAGATAACTTTCCGATTTAGTCAATCGATTAAAAACGATACCGACAGATGTTTTTGTGTGAGTAAGTTGTGCGGTGCATGGTAAATGCACGCTACGTTTGATGAGTTAAGGTTTATAACTGATTGTGTAGTACGTTCCGATTTATGAATTGCAAGTGTGTGCGCGACTTTGTATCTATTGCTTTTACTGAACTATACAGTAGTAGTGGCGCGGTAGTGGGATCTTCTTAACGATATGGAGTTTTGATACTCAGTGCATATCTCCTTCTATCCTATATCTATGGGTCTTGGTATGTGAAGATGGTTACCAACTGCGGCTAGCGTAGCTTAACCTGATCGATCGATCCGTGCGGCTGTTATTTCTTAGCCACAAGCCCCTCTATATTTTTATGATGTCATAGGTTGAATTAGTCAATGAAAACGTTATGGAACACGACACACGCATACACACACACATTACACATTTGGAACTAGAATTTTAAATCATAATGTGGAGTCTCACAGCTGAAGTTAAAAAATGTCAATTTACTTTTGGAGGCCACTGTATCTAATTTAACGTTCAGTCAACGACGTACTTTAGATAGGTTTTAGCTAGGTACGATACCTATAGGTAATCAGTGACAAAGCAAATGTACCTGGTATTTTAGCCTGAAAATGTAGAGGCCTAACACAAAGCGTGTTAACAGCTACGGAACTAATTGGGTATTTAATTATCTATACGAACTAGTTCCGAAGACTATTAAGCCCAGGTGCGCCCGGCGCTTTTTTCCCAAGGCGATTTTTTTTCGAGCGCTGGCTTTTCAACGCACTGTTAAAAATCGCTTTGGGAAATAACGTATTTTTTGACGCGCCGGGGTGCGCTCTGTTGACGTCCACGTCCACATCACATTACTTCTTCTGTGTTATCGTGATGCCCTGACGTGGACGTGGTCGTCCACGATAATATCGTCACGTCAGAAATTATAAAAGCGCTCATTTTACAGACATCGACCAATTTTTTTTTTAGTTTATAATGTGCCACTGCGGGGCAAAGGCCTCCCGCAAATCCTTCCAGGAACTCTTTCCCCGCGCCACATGACATTTATCATTGTAAAAATTAGGTCCAAACATACTAATTCCCACAATAACTTAGTACTGGGTAGGACGTATTAACTGTCTAACAAGTTTGATACGAACTTGCCACCAGAAGTGCGAAGATTAATGGTCTTACGGGCTTATAAGTTGTCTGTACCCAATACCTATGGAATCTAACGGTCAAGGCCGAGATATCTCCGACTTAGATATACAGTGGCCTCCAAAAGTTAGTTGACATGTTTCCAGTTCAGCTGTGACACAACACATATTCTAATTCTAGATGTTTAAACTGTATTCCCTCCCACATTTAACCGTCTGCTGTCAAAGCAAGAGTGAACAGGCATCTTCGGGACATGCTCGATCCGTCATAGACCTCATCCATCGCTTTCCTCGTCTCGTATACGACTTTCTGTTTCATTTTTCTTTTTGTTACTTTTTTTTATATAATTTAATTTTTCTTATTTTTAACTGTGTTTAGAGTTTATGATCTTCCTGTACGAGTCGAAATAAATACTTTTTCTCTCTTTCTTTCTTTCTATCAGGCGTGATCGAGAGCAAGAGCAGACCCATTTAGCAATAAAAAATATATAACGTTTTTATTGACTAATTCAGCCTATGAAGTACCATAAAAATTTATCAAGTAATCCCTTAGGAGTATACCTGTTTTTTTTTTTTAATCTTAATGTGGCACCACAGCTGAACAGGAAAAATTTACAAGTATCTTTTGGAGGATTGGAAGCCACTGCAGGTACTACATATAGGGTTGTGCACAGATTCTGATTTATCTGAAGCTAAAGAACGTTTGAAGTCGATGTTGATTTCCCTACCAATCGCGCATCGTATTAAGTAGGATATTTATTCTGATTTGCATTGGACATTTCAAATCACTGCAAACTCGTGATTCTACATTTTCATTTTTATATGAAACGAACGTTCCTTTCTCTCAATTTTGCCTTCTACATAATACATACATAATCAGCCTATAACGTTCCCACTGCTGGGACACAGGCCTCCTCTCTGTGAGAGGGAGTGGACCGTGATCCAGCACGCGGGCCCAGTGTGGGTTGGTAGATGTCACATGTCTTCGAATTTTTGGTTCTAGGACATGTCGGTTTCCTCACGACGGTTTCCTTCACCATTTTGAGAGCAGTTGTGATGAAATCATTTACACAAAGTAAAGCGCCTGTCCGGGTTCCAACCTACGACCTTCAACTCGTAAGTTGCTTCCGTTACCACTGGGCCACCACTGCATTTTGCCTTCTACGTTTAACCAAAGGATATCGTCTCCGTACGTACCTATTGTAAAGTTCCTAAAAATCCACAGCTATTATTAATTTATGTATACACCGTCAAATTTTGATCGTTTTAATCCTTAAAAGGGGTTATTGTACTCGTCATTATGAACAACTTTTACTACGGGACCAAACCTGAACTCGTGAAAAAAAAATCAGTTGATCCATACATTATGTCGACTTATGCGAACATAAATCTATGGATCAACTGATTTTTTTTCACGATTTTGGGTTGGCCCCGTAGTAAAAGTTGTTCATAATGATGAGTACAATGACCCCTTTTAAGGATTAAAACGATCAAAATTTAACAGTGTACATATATACTTTATTGTAAACCAGAAAATACATAACAAAAAAATACATACAATGGGCGCCTTATCGCTTTCTGCGATCTCTTCCAGGCAACCTTGTAATGGACAGTGATTGCGTAGACATAAAAATGGGGTTGTTTGGTGAAAAATAATTAGTATATACATAAATACAATATATATACTGCTATAGTAGATACATCTGCCTAGCCTTTTCCCAACTATTTTGGGGTCGGCTTCCAGTCTAACCGGATGCAGTTGTATACCAGTATTTTACATGAAGCGACTGACTAACTGACCTCCACAACCCAGTTACTGGGTAATAAGATAAACCTTGGTAAGACTGATTAACTTAACGTGCTTTCCGAGACGCGGAGGGGTCTTGGAACGTAAAGATGGTCACCCATACACGGACCAACCGCGGCAAGCTATAGTAGATATATAGTAATGTAATATTTATTTTTTGTACCGCTGTTTTCTATTACCGTGGTTATTCCTTTCGATGTTTAGCTAGTCGTAGTACCTATCCTTTCTGCCCAGCGATAAGTAAACACCCCAAGCTTAATAGATTGGACTTTTAAAACCTACAGGTACCTGCAGTTTCCGTTTCAGTTTCAGCTATCCAGTGATTCCGATATTTCTAATCTATGAAAGGTACCTACCACAAGTAGAAAGAGGGATGTGAGCTCCTATATACCTGGTATCAAATCGATTTGATGAAGTTTGCCAGATAGATATTTCGTAGCCTCGTACCTGAAAATAGACTACGTTTCATCCTGAACCATTTAAACTTGAACAAAAACTTAACAAGCGAAGTGAAGCAAAGTTTTTATTAAACGCAGCTCTTCCTCTCGTTCTGACCAACAGACTCTTGATTTAAAAACTTGAATAGCCTTAATAGGTACCTACTCCATTTCCGGATATTCAACCTCCTTGCCTGGTTAAACGCACCACAATAAATCATCGAACTACGTCATAAGACAGACAGAGATACCACAATACCGTGACATAGTCGAAATGGCGCTTAAATCCGTGACTCGTTACACTGATGTTCTTTGAACGACAAACGTTTTCTGAACACCAAATCGTCAGAAATCCATAGGTAGTTAATAGTTACCTATTTATATCACAGAGGTACAGTTACTTAGTTAACTAAACTTAAGAAAAGTCATAGTAAGTATGTCTTTCTTTCATTTAGGTCGGTTTTCACCGTCGTCACAAGTTATCTATATCCGGACATACGACATTCTTGCCTCGTTAAACATGCCACAATAAATCATCAAATATGCCTACGTCATAAGACAAATAGAGTCACTAGAACACCGTGATATGGTCCATAAATCCGTGACATAAACGACGAAGTTTTCTGAAGATTAAATCGGCAGAAAGACACAGGGAGGTACCTATTTTTATCCAGAAAATTTAATAAACTATTTAAGACAATCAATAATATTATAATAAAAATTATTTATTTTCCACATCATAAAATCCAATTTGAGGAATTGATTGATTAATTCGACGTACTTTTTATTTAGGGTCTTCATCATAAGCATCATATTTCCGGACATGCAACGTTCTTTCGACACAATAAATCATTAAACATGCCTACGTCACCATAAGACAGATAGAGAACACCACAATACCGTGACATAGTCGAAATGGCGCTGAAATCCGTGAGTCGTTACATTGATGGTCTTTGAACGACAGCGGTTTGCTGAAGACTAAATCGGGAGAAGGACATAAGTAGTCACCTATTTATATCACAGAAAATTAAAAACTTTATACGTTCAAATCTCAAATCGTTTATTGCAATCCATAATGTACAATTACAGGTGGTAAGAAAACGAAAAATAATAGAAACAATTATGGACCCTGTCGGGCACAGCTAATTTTTAAATAAGTAGAGACAGGTCTTCCTCTCTCTACTTATTTAAAAATTTGCTGTGTCGCTTTATTCATTTTCCTTGTTTTATTACCTATGTATTTATTTTTCCGTTCATTCGCATATTCTATCAATATTTTATATACACGTTAAACATAGACAATTACTTAGAAAAGTATGACTTTTATTTAGGGTCTTCACAAGTTATTTATTTCTGAATATTCAAACTCCTTGCCTCGTTAAACACGCCACAATAAATCATCAAACATGCCTACGTCATCATAAGAAAGGAAGAGACACGACAATACCGTGAAATAGCCGACACGTTCATGGTCCTTTTAAATCCGTGACTGGTAACATTGATTTTCATTGAACGACCGCCGTTTTCTGACGACCAAATCTGTAGAAAGACGTAGGTACCTATCTATTTTTATTCAGAAAACTAAAAAATCATACGTTATGCAATTAGTAATATTATTACTTATTAAAAATATTTATTTTTCGGATCATAAAATTCAATTTGACGAATTCATTGATTAAGGGTCTTCATTATAAGTTATCTATTTTCTTCCAGATATGCGACGTTCTTGCCTCGTTAAACACGCCACAGTAAATCATCAAACATGCCTACATCATCCTAAGACAGAGACAGACCCCACAATACCGTGACATAGTCGACATGGACCTTAAATCCGTGACTCGTTACATTAACGTGCTATGAATTACAGCTGTAAAATGGAGACGAATGTTATCATCTGCCTACTATGTTGGGGTCGGCTTCCAGTCTAACCGGATGCAGCTGAATACCTGTATTTTATATGGAGATATTGCCTATCTGACATCCACAACCCAGTTACTGGGTAATACGAAACCCTTTGCTAAGACTGTTTGTGAGACTTCCGGGCTTCTGACGACCCGTAACAACTGTCAAAGATCCACGAATGACAGCCGGGACTAACGGCTTAACGTGCTTTCCGAGGCACCGAGGGGTTTTGGTATGTAAAGATTGTCACTCATCCACTAGCCAACCGCGGCAAGCGTAGCTTAAACTGGTTGATCTACCCGTGCGGCTGGTGTTACTTAGCCACAAGCAACATGAAGACGAATGTCTGACTCATTATTCAGAAGAAGGACCCACTTTTCATCAAATAAAATTAGAAACCTCAAACTCGTTTATTAAGGAGCTCTAATTAGAAGTTAAAGTAAAAAATATTTATTTTTCGGATCATAAAATTCAATTTGACGAATTCATTGATTAAGGGTCTTCATCATAAGTTATCTATTTCCTTCCGGACAAGCGACATTCTTGCTTCCTTAAACGTGCTACAATATAAAACATGCCTACATCATAAGACAGACAGAGACACCACAAAAACATAGCCACTAACTACAATACGGTGACTTAGTCGACATGGTCCTTAAATCCGTGACTCGTAACATTGATGTTCTTTGAATTACAGCCGTAACATGAAGACGAATGGCTGACTCATTGTAAAGACCAAATCTGAAGAAGGACCTACTCCTTGTCAAATAAAAGTTACTGTTACTGTTAGCCTGCATCATCCTACTGCTGGGCAAAAGCCTCTCCCCATCAGTTCCAGCTCTTTTGATCCAGGGCTAAAGTGGACTACTGGTCGTTTGTTTTGTCCAGCTCGTCCCGCCATCTTCTACGGGGTCTGCCGCGACGCCTTCTAGCTGTATTAGGGCTCCATGTGGTGGTTATTTTGGCCCACAGCTCATTGGGTATGCGGCAGAAAAACCTCAAACGCGTTAATTCGATTCATTTAAGAGGTCTCATAAGTTATCTATTTCCAGACATTAACTTGCCTCGTTAAACACGCTATCATAAATTACCGAATAGGCCTCGTCCATGCTTAGTATGTCAAAGAATTATGCAGAGCCACCAAAATACCGTGACACAGTCGACTTGATCCTTTAAATCCGCGACTCATAACATTGATGTTCTTTGAATTACAGCCGTAACATGAAGACGAACGTCTCGCACGTTATAAGGGCTAAATCTGAAGAAGGACCTAAATGGCGGTCCTAAATCATCATCATCATCAGCCTTAAATGTTCCCACTGCTGGGACACAGGCCTCCTCTCTTGGAGAAGGAGTGGGATAATCTACCACGCGGGCCCAGTGCGGGTTGGTAGATATCACATGACACGTCACATGATGATGTGTGGTCCTTAATGATGGTCTTAAATTCGTGACTCGTGAACCCAATTTTCTTTGAATTACCTACAGCCAAAATTTAAACACGAATGCCTAACGTATTTATGTACTTATGTGTATGGAACGAATAAGAAAATGGACCTACTTTTCATTTAAAAAAAAGTATAAACTTCAAACGCGTTTTCGTAATTCGATGCAATTAGGAACCTTCATAAGTATATATTCCCGGACATGCGACATTCTTGCTTCGTTAAACACGCCACAAATAATCATCAACAATTCCTACATCATCATAAGACTGAGAGAAACACCACAATACCGTGACATGGTCGACATGACCCTTTAAATCCGCGACTCGTAACATTGATGTTCTTTTATTTACAGCCGTAACATGAAGACGAATGTTAGCTGGCGAATTATAAATAAAAAATCAGAAAATGTCCTATTAAAAGTCAAAGTCAAATCATTTATTTCAAATAGGCACTTATAAGGCACTTTTGAACGTCAAAAATAAAATTACAATAAAATTGATTCTAGTCGCCCCTTCCAAAAGGTAGTTTTCGTATGGAGAAGAATGGGCAAGAAACTCCACCGTTATATTTTTCATCAAAAGCTTCAAACTAGAGGTAAATTAAAAATGTCAAACGTGTATATCCAATTCATTTACAGGAGCTTTCATAATGTATTTATTTCCGGACATGCAACGTTCTAGTTTCGTTAAACATGCTATAATAAATTACCAAATATGCCTTCGTTCATGCTAAGTATATTATAGGATTACACAGAGCCACCACAATACCGTGTCTTGGGCCTTAAATCCGGGACCCTTAACATTACCCGTTTTTCTTTGAATTACAGCCGTAGCATAAACTCGAATGTCTGATGCATTATAATGAACCAGAAGACTTTCCATCAAATAAAAGTACCTACCCTCATACGTACATGAACTTAAACGACGTAAAAGACAAGGCGTGAGTGTATACAGGGTGATTTTTTAAAGACCAGCCAAATTTAAGGATGTGGTACAGACCATCAAACTGAACAACTTTCTCCATGGGACAAATAGCGTAATCGCGAATATAAATTCAGCCGTCCCATACATTTAGGTGTGTATATCGGCTCAAGCTTTTCATTTAGGAACTTTAATAAGTCTTCTTTCTTCGTGGCAATGATTTAATAAGTTATCCTGGGGTGATGAAGTTATCCTTATGTAGATATTTCCGGACATTCAACCTCTTTGCTTCGCTACCTAAACACGCTACGACCATGGCAAACTACCACAATATAAACGACTTGATTACACAACCCAACAACCAATTTTTCTTTCTTTCTTTCTCTTAATAAATCCATGACTGAAGACACTAATGTTCTTTGAACGACAGCTATGTATAAAATGTAGCTGAATGTCGAATTTATTTCAGAGTGGTTAACCATTCGTTTCGAATTAAGGTCTTAGTAATCTTTGTAGAACTCCTATCGAAAGAATTTTATTGGCCGTGAAAACGTTCAAAAACACCCTCATTTCAATAGCAGATTTATCTCTGCTTTTTACATATTTAGGTACCTAAACGGCTAATCAATGTACCCTCTTAAACATTCATTTTCCACATAAGGTAATTTGTAACTAACAAAAATAATAAATCCTCCCAGCTTTTTAGTTCCATGTCTGACTGTGAAAATGATTCGACATTAATAAAAGATGATTTGAGTAGAGTTTTGGTTAGTCACCTATAATGCTTGTCAAGGGGGACTAAACTTATAGTAGGATTGAGGATGCCCCTCTTCATCCGGAAGGTAGGCTACTCGAGAACATCTGGGTAATAAAATACCACATCACACTGGATAGGATAAATAAACCACTTATACGCTACGTAAGCAAGGTTTTATATCAGATTAGCCTTTAGTAGAATGATCCTGCCTACCACCTTTAGGTTGCTAAATATCGTCATTTTCAACAATGGAAAAAGATGATCAAGGAAGACGAAGAAAATATGAAACAACCTCATCAAAGTGAGGAAATTGACAATGAAAAAGTTTATCGGAAAGTTAGTTATAATGATAACTTATTGATTCCTAATAGGCAAGTTAAAGTACCTATGTAGGTAAAAGTGGGTAGTTAAGAGTCAACTACTTAAGTAATTACCAATTTGAGCAGCAAGTCAAAGTAGGCAGGAAGTAGATATTGTAAAAGAAATGGGAAAAGTTTTTAAGAAATAAGTACTTACCAAAAAGTTAATTAGACATTATTACACTAGTTTATAATCCTTGAAATAATTTAATAAGTGTCTATTACATTTACATCACACGAAATCCCGGAAAAATCTAACATTTATTTATTTACAAGCTATATTATTTACACAAAACTTTTACGAAATATGCGAGAATGCCTAAACACCACATCGAAAATTTTAAGCGTCACAAATACTACTCGAAAACATTTTTCCAACAGGATTACTTTCGTAACTTAAGTCAGTTAGCCAGGGAAGCAAAGAGCCGACTCCTTCTCCCGGCGCCTAAGGTGGTACTGAAGCATGTGTGTTTCCAACATACCCAGCAAACAGTTTCCACTGTTCCTTTCCTTCGTATTGCGATGCGCAAACCTGCGGGAAAAGCTTTTCCACGTGATAACGTTTGTTTATTTTAGCTTAATTTAGCGCCATCTCCTGGCTGGCGCAAAAAGTAACAACTTTGAATGATGACATCCTCTCAAATTAACAATTATGTAACCCATAGATGTCGTTAGTATCGACTTTGCTAACTTAGTTATTAAAATCATGTGAAAATATTGTAAAAGTATGTTCATCTGATTTATTTTTAGTTTTGATACATTTTCTTTAATTTTTGTAATTAATTTTATTTTTATATTTTTAGTTTTATGAGTAACCTACTGGTAATTTTATCGCGCTCAAAATGTCATGGCAAAGTTGGAGACAAACTGTCAGTTTCGTGTTCTGGAAAATTGTACACGAATAGAGATTGACACGCTTTCTTCTATTTTTATATTAACTGTAGAAACAATTAGCTTACTTTATAACTTATTTGTTGTTCCCGGTGTTATTAGTAAGCTAGAAAAAGAAAAACCGCGAAAATGAGTACAATATTGGAGAAAATTGCGGGTATAGAGTCCGAGGTTTGTAGAAGAGGTTATATTAAAAATTCTATGATTTTTTAACAACATATTGTCAAAATCTTTCACTAGAACATTCATTCGTATAAAACGTCCACAAAATTCAGCTATGGACTGCATTTTTCATATTTATTCTTCTATTATAACAATTTATTCACAACATTACAGATGGCTCGGACGCAAAAAAATAAGGCGACTGCGCTCCATTTAGGTATACTAAAGGCGCGATTAGCTAAATTGAGGCGTGAACTGATCACACCTAAAGGTGGCGGCGGGGCAACCGGCGAAGGTAAATAAAGAATCATATTTTATAACCTATGATTGCTAAGAACTATTTACATGATAGATTATATATAAACCATCTGTGTGCCAAATTTCATCCTAATCCGTTCAGTAGCTTTTGCGTGAAAGAGTAACAACTATCCATCCATCCATCCATCCATCCATACAAACTTTCGCATTTATAATACTAGTAGGATTTAATGCTAATGCAGTTACAAGTGTATTTTATGATGCAGTGTGATCTGGACTATTGCCAATTGCAATTTTATTTGTATTAAGACCATTAAGTAATTCTTCACTTTATCATTTTCAGGTTTCGATGTTGCCAAAACTGGTGATGCCCGAATCGGTTTTGTAGGGTTTCCATCAGTGGGGAAATCTACGTTGCTGTCTAATTTAGCAGGAGTGTATTCTGAAGTGGCTGCGTATGAGTTCACGACACTGACAACAGTACCGGGATGTATCAAATACAAGGGTGCTAAGATTCAGGTTATAAAAATAATTATTCTTATTATAATTACTAATGATATCAATGAATTAACAATGAATGGCCTAGTTACAATGAACTTAAATGCCATCAACAGAGGTTTGTTTCTAATATATCAACTACAGTAGCATCTGCTTATAATGACATCTAAGGGAAGTTACAAACACGTCATACTAACAGGACCTCATACAAAGCATAGTCTTAGAAAATAAACAACTTCCTAGTATGCAGCAGTGCGTATTATTTATTTATTAAAATCTCCAATTAGTATCATTACAGGTTATACCTAATGCGATATTGTGGTCTTAAAATTAACATACAATTAAAACCATAAAAAACGTAAAAAACTAGTACTTAGTACTTATAATACATCTAGAAATAATAACTAATTTACTAAATTCCCTATATGAAATAAAATAAAATAAAAACACAAAATATAGTCTACTCTAATCTACACTATAACATAAAAAGAACATCAGTATTTTTTGCGAATTCACTGAAATGTCATGTAAATATGTACATCGATCTTCACGTGAAGATCGTTAATATACCGAATTGCGCGGGTCAATGGTGTTTTGGCGAGAAGGTTGGTCCTGGCAACAGGCACGACCAGCAGTGGCGGGCGGCGCCGCCTCCACACATAGCGGTCTGGTACACATAGACTCAGGCGCTGCAGTGCTCCTGGGTTATGCTCAATGCCACGAAGTAACCTAACCAGATACGCGATAAACATGAATTTCCAAAACCCAAAATTAGTTGTATCCGGCACAAACATAATGGGGTACATCAACAGGTAAAATGGATATACCCCATATGGTTTCATGTACAAGTGGGGCATGAACTTGTATGTAATTTGCACGCATTAACATTCTGGGAAGTCTTCGGGAAGGCCTTTGCCTAGCAATGGGACATTGTTGGTTGAAAAAATTGCAATATACATATAATTTTGTCATTAGCTAAATATTTACATTAGTACTGTATATTTTTTGTTAGGCAAATTATTTATAAAAGTTATAAGTAAGTAATTAGAACACCTTTTTTTTTACTGAATCTTTGTCATATCTTTCCAGCTTCTCGATCTGCCTGGTATTATCGAAGGTGCGAAGGACGGCAAGGGTCGAGGTCGTCAAGTCATCGCCGTCGCCAGAACATGCAGTCTCATATTCATAGTCCTGGATGTGTTGAAACCGTTGCAGCATAAGAAACTGATCGAGCATGAGTTGGAAGGCTTTGGGCTGCGGTTAAACAAGCAACCACCAAACATACATTTTAGGAAAAAAGATAAGGGTGGAATCAATTTGAATACTACTGTGAGTTTTTTTAAGTTATCTTATCGTTTTTTTAGTTATCAGGGGAGTCCCGTTAGGGGTCTACTCCCTAAGCACGAAGACCGAAGACCGACCGATTCGACCGAAGTTACGGGCGCATCCTCCGTATCACCTACGGACACAAGATTAGTTTGGGCCCTGAACTTAGAATGAATAACAAGACGATTTAACAGCTAAATAATGATAATAACAGATAATAAATCACGATGAATGCACTTGTTTACCGATTTTATGATGCTACATTCGTGATTTCTATTTAAACATTTCAAACAGTCACGCTTTTCTGTGACTTAAGTAGTCCATTTATACACAGAAAAGCATGACTACAGTTCAGGCTTACGTCACACGAGCTACAAAATAGTATACGATACGTGTGACTTATTTATGAATCCCGACATATTCGCCAAAAATGTAAACAAAGTTATTTTTCCATAAACTCATTATGGAAACATAACTTTAATTCCTACACAATAAAGTATAGTTTATGCTACAACTTCACACATTATTATAACTTTTTCAATAGTACTAGTCACTCTGAAATCAACTTACTTACCATTAAAATAAAGTTGATATTTGTTTAACTTGAAATAACGTCAATTTGAAACATACTTAAATAAATTTTTAATATAAGTAGTCTGTTCGCACAGCGTTTAGCAACCTAAATGGACTACTTCAGTCGTGTACGTGTCGTAATGTACTATTTCTCCTATCATCATTTTGTATTTGTAACTAAAATCTAATATCGTAATTCCAGTGCCCGCAAACCGAGTTGGACATAGAAACAGTGAAGACAATTCTATCGGAGTACAAAATCCACAACGCTGACATTACTCTGCGGTACGATGCTAATAGTGACGACCTGATCGACGTCATTGAAGGAAACAGGGTGTACATGCCTTGTATTTATTTGCTTAATAAGATTGGTACGTAACTAATATCACTAAAAGTTATTCTGCCCTTGTGTTGGCAAGTTAGCACAAACAGAAGAAGTCCAGTGCTGGAGATAGGCGTCTCCGAGGCTGCGCCACAACACCCTGTCCTCCGCCTTCCGCACCCAGTCTGCCACCTTCTTAAGGTCGCTGGGAGGCGTCCCACACTAAGCTTGCTGATAGGCAGTCTCTACTCTAGGACTCGTCTGCTCCACCAGCCATTGGTCTTTCACAAACCTGGCCAGCGCACTGCCACTTCAGTTTGCTTACTCTGCAGACTATGTCGGTTAGTCCGGTTCTTTTTCGGATAAGTTCGTTCCTGATTTATCCTTCAAAGAAACTCAGAGTGTAGCCCGCTCCATAGCGCGCGGACCAGCGCCACTGTCAGTGTCCACGTTTCGGCACCGTATGATGGCATACGGTGCCGAAACATGGACTCTGCCGAAACGTGCAGGCGTCCTGGCACAGGCTATGCAAACAATATTAATTTCTTTATATTTTTCATGACATATTAACATTGTGTCACCATCGTAAATATGTACTTGTGGCAAAGTTTGTATCCAAAATACTTACAGTTCGGCCGTCGAGAGAATGCGTTCAGACCTGTCAATGCAACAATTTTAGTAGCTATTAAAAATCAAATTCGCAAAACACGTATTTTTTGTATGAAACTGACAGGTGTCAGGAACGCATTCTCTCCGTGGCCAGACTGTAGTCTGAAAACTGTGTTGTGACATGTATTATTCATAGAGTACTATTATTGTTTCTACAGATCAAATCAGCATAGAAGAATTGGACGTCATTTACAAGATACCCCACTGTGTGCCCATCTCGGCCCACCACAAATGGAACTTTGACGACTTATTGGAGAAAATGTGGGAATACTTGAAGCTAATCCGGATATACACGAAGCCTAAGGGACAGCTGCCTGATTATAATGCGCCTGTAGTACTGCACGCCGACCGGACGAGCGTTGAGGACTTCTGTAATAAGCTGCATAGATCCATCATCAAGGAATTTAAAATGTGAGTAATAATTATACTTAATAACAGCCTACAGTTCGATCGATCAGGTTAGGCTACGCTACGCTTGCTGCGGTTGATCCGTGGATGGATGACCATCGTTACATACCAAGACCCCTCCGTGCCACGGAAAGCACGATATGCCGTTGGTTAGGGCTGTCATTCGTGGATCTTTGACAGTCATTACACATCGTCAGAAGCCCAAAAGTCTTCAGTGTTACCAAGGGGTATTGTATTACCCAGCAACTGGGTTATGGAGGTCAGATAGTTGGGAAAAGGCTAGGCAGATGATCATCATTCAATATAAAAGAAATAAAATACACTCCTGGATTCCCAAACTGACCCACCATGCATTCTTATGTTTAAAGTCTTATAAGGCAACATTAAAAGTATGATAAGTCTGAAGAAAAGTTTTTATGCTGTTTTTCAGCTGATTTATTGGCCATCACTATTATTCCAAATTTGAATTCACAAATTTGAAAAAAAAAAAAAATAAGTGTTTGGTTGCTCTTAAAGAAGCAAGGAGCTTTGATTAGAGCATCTATTTATTTAAGTACGAAAACATTTTCAATAACATCAAAGCAGGCGGCGTTTTGACAATCCGAACAGTAACTAGTACCTAGTTAACTACTATAGTAATGTATTTAAGGCTTCCTGTACATGACGCAGGAGCCGGACCGCATGTTTGTGTATACGAATGAATATCGAGCATGCGCTGCGCCGCCGCGCCGCCGCAATGCATAGGAAGAAAAAAAATACGTTTAATTGCAGCAAACATGACGCATACAAAGGACATAAACAAAAAAAAAACAAGTTGCGGGTAAAACATGCGTCGCATCCACGCAAAACGGCTATCGCTCAGCACAATGCTAAGACCCTATACAAGGTAGAGTTTCAGCGACAGCCGGCGTTGCCGTGATGCGTGATGCACAAACATGCGGTCCAGCGCTGGTGCGGCTCCGGTATCATGTACAGGAAGCCTTATATACATTACTATAGTAGTTAACTAGGTACTGATATTGTAGTTACTGTTTTCAGTAAAAGAAAATTAAATTTAAAATTTAAAAAACCCCCGACTACGTGAAACCCTATAAAAAGAAAAAAATTACCTTGAAATTATGACCCTACGTAAGTACGTATGAAATTTTTTGATTTTGCACCCGCGGCAAATCGCGGCGGAGCGGACGGACCTCCGGCGCGATCTCATGGTGGCATGGAAGGCGCGACTATCGCAACACAGCGAAGGGCACGCCACGATAGCGGCGGTAAGACCCCTCTTTGAGGAGTGGCTAGAGAGGCGTCACGGCGTTCTCACCTACCGCCTGAAGCAGGTCCTCTCCGGACACGGATGTTTCGGGAGGTTCCTGCACATCATCAGGCGGGAGGAGACGCCCGGGTGTCACCACTGCGAGGATCGCCCAGAGGACACGGTGGAGCATACGGTGGAGGTCTGCCCCGCTTGGGCAGAGCATCGCCGTGTCCTCGTAGAGGCGATCAGCAGCGGCGGCGACCTCTCGCGTCCGGCCCTTTTTTTTTGGTCTCGGGGGAAAATCCTCATGGACATCCGCCGCCCTGGGGAAGGCAGAGGGGCATGCCGGACTCTTACCGGCTAAAAACCACCCCGGTGTTCCATCTCACACCTACGCCGGGGGTCGCGGGAACGTGCGATCCTTCCGCAAGCCCAGACTGGTGCCGGCCCGCCACCGCGGGCCTCCTCGGGTCAGGGGGGGGAGTGAGGTGTTAGACTCCCCCCGTGACTTCTAAGAGGGGCGCGCGTGGAACACTCTGCGCCGCCACCTCGGGTCCTGATGTGTGGGGGGCAACGGACGTCCCCGAGTCCGTTGCCCCTGGACCCATTTAGGGGGGCTGGAAGAGGGCGTTGTCCGCCCTCCGCCGACGCCCGGTGCGCCTGCTGCGGGCCGGGTGAGTGGACGAGATCTCCCTCTCCCTTTCCGCAGACTCCTGCGAGACGACTGTTTCGCAGAAGGAAACCACCGCGTCCCAGGACTCTTCGCTGCCGACCATCGACTCGACCACGGCCGGCAGCGACAGGTCACTGCCTACTTCTGAGATGAGGGCACGGCGTGGCTCCTCCCACTCTGCCAGCGTATGCCGCGCCGTGTCCTCCCGGCAGTCGACGCAGTGGTGACGAGGCCAGCGGTAGGGCGTGTAAGCCTGTCCCGCCATTCCGCCACCAGGACCTCGCGAAGCTGAGACCGACGCAGCTCCATGTGTCGCTGCATCGGTCGCTCACCCCGCGCCCGCGCTTCCTCGCGCCACCAATACAATGACGCGAGTACTTTCGCCTCGAGGTCCCAGGGCGGGGATCCAGCCAGTACACAGGCCGCCTCGTAGGAGATCGTGCGATATCCCTTGATGACCCTGACGGCCATCGCTCTCTGCGGTTTCCGCAATAGTGCGATCAGGCTCTATGTGGGGATCGCACGATCCCCACATAGAGCCGCCTACAGGCGGCGCGCGGGCCCCCCAGATTGGGAAGCAGCGTTGATAGCGCCCCAGCCGCGCCCAACAACTTGGGCGCCAGCCGCCGGAAGTGGGGTCCGAAGGCCCACCGGCTGTCGAGCACCAATCCCAGGTACTTCATGGTAGACTCGACAGCGATCCGAGCCCCTCCGACCACGATGTGTGAGCCGGGCGGCGGCGCCCGCCGGGGGCCATGAAAGACCATGGCCTCCGACTTGCTGAGGGCCACCTCCAGGCCTAGGCGACGTATGCGGCCCACCACCTGTGAGACCGCAGCCGTCGCCAGCAACGCTGCCTCCCTGTGCGAGCTCCCCCGGGCAGTGACCAGCGTGTCATCCGCATAACACGTCAGGTCTATCCCCGGTCTGAGCTTGCCCCTCAGCACCCAGTCGTACCCGACGTTCCACAGGAGCGGGCCTAGGACCGAGCCCTGCGGAACGCCGCACGACATGTGGCGCTGGTTTCTGCCATCACGTCCCATGTAGGTGACACACCTCTCCGACAGATAAGCCAACGATGTGGCGGAGGTAGGGAGGCACTCGATGATACCGCAGTGCCTCCCGAATACAACTCCAGGGCAGGGTGTTAAAGGCTTGGAGATGTCCAAGGACACCGCCAACATCACCCCGCCCCGGGACACCGCTTCCTCCGCCAGGACTCTCACTCGCGACACTGCGTGTATGGTGGAGCCCCCATGCCGAAACCCGAACTGACTGTCGTCCAGATCCGGCCCCTCTCTGCACAAGTGGCCGACGAGGCGGGCTGCGATTACTCGCTCAAACAGCTTACCCACCTCGTCTAGCAGCACTATGGGCCGGTATGCGGACGACGAGTCCGCAGGGCGCCCCGCCTTCCTGAGCAGGACCAGACGACCAGATTTCCACAAAGAGGGAAACTGGCCCTGCTCAAAGCACGCTGTGTAGAGTCCTCTCAGTTGGGGCTCAAGCTCCTTCAGAGCGAGGGCTAACGCACAGCCGTGGATCCCGTCGGGCCCCGGAGCTACGTTCTTGGCCCGGAGCCGCATCACGGCTGCCCCCATCTCTGCCTGTGTCACCTCTGGGACGCTGATGGCGTTCTCCTCTGTGGACTCTGTGGCTGTGGACAAAGCCATCGGCGGCGGCATATGCTCCGCTCTTGCCGGGAAGAGGGCTGCGACCACTTCCTCCAGCAGCTCGGGTTGGAGACTCCGTAAGTGGGGGCGCCGCGGCTCGAAGTCTCCCTCGGACCGCGCGATAAGGGCGCCCCCACGGATCCCCGTTTAGAGTCTTCAACATCTCTTCCCTGGCTCGCGTCTTTGCCTCGCTGATGGCCAGGCACAGAGTCCCCTTCGCCGCGCGGTACACCTCATACAGCGCGGTCTCGCGTCCGGCCCTGGTTCAAGCCATGGTCCGGGGCGAGAGGGAGTGGGAGGCGGTCACCTCCTTCTGCGAAGCAGTCATGCTAGCGAAGGAGGTGGCGGGATGGGCGAGGGAGAGATCCTCACGCCTCAGCCGCCGAGGGAGACGCTCCGGGCGTCGGGAGCCGCGTGACGACTCCCGGCCACCGTAGGCGTGGGCCAGCGGGCGGAGAGCAATGGGTAGCTCTCCGTCCGATCAGGACCAGGCCCGTGCCGGACGGCGCGTATGTGTTCCACGCGCGCCTCAAAGAGATGTCAACGTAGTTGACGGGGCCCGACAGGGCCGAAGCCTGCCGGGGTAGCGGGATCGTCCGAAACGGTTACCGCTGCCCTGGTACTCATAAAGGGCTAAGGAAGGAACACGGGTGGGTTTTAGTCTGTAAGAGTCTGACAATCCCTTCCGCTCCACCCAGAGCGCGAGGGGTCATTTGATGATTTCCCATCAGCCCTTTCATTTGATACCCATATTGAGGGAGTTGTGAAAAAAAAAACGTAATTCGCCATTTTGTGGTGGTGGCCATCTTGGATTTGAAATTTGTCATAGTGTATAGTATTCTACTAGTCAAGCCCTTTTATTTGATACCCATATTGAGGGAGTTGTGAAAAAAAAAACGTAATTCGCCATTTTGTGGTGGCGGCCATCTTGGATTTGAAATTTGTCATAGTGTATAGTATTCTACTAGTCAAGCCCTTTCATTTGATACCCATATTGAGGGACTTATGAAAAAAAAAATGTAATTCGGCATTTTGTGGTGGCGGCCATCTTGGATTTGAAATTTATCATAGTGTATAGTATTCTACTAGTCAAGTCCTTTCATTTGATATCCATATTGAGGGAGTCAAAATTATAACACCCCGTCGATTTTGCGTTGGGGGTTAAAAAAAGAAACTGATAAAATTAACAATTACATTTATTATGGAAATGCATTCGTCTCTCTGCCACAAATAGCACAATGCGTTGTGTAGCCATAGATAGCAATTACTTGTTTTCCGTCAATATATTGTAACTAGTTTCTGCCGTCGACCTCGTCCGCTTTAAATAGATTACACGCCTAATTATTAGCCGGTCACATCGCATTGCCTGCACGCGCTGCTTCAACGTTTTTACTTTGCCTTCTTTCTGACTCTTTGTCTTTTGGCTCGGCTCCTAGTATGGTGTTGAATAGCCTATAGCCTTCTTCAAGAATTGGGCTATCAAAAGCAAAAAAAATAATTTTAAAATCCGACTGATACTTCCAGAGATTAGCGCTTTCAAACAAACAAACTCATCTTTATTATTAGTACAGACAGTTATATTTTGACTAACTTATCTGTACTCATAAAGTAAAAACCGAAGAACTGTAATTATTCTTGAGTTTTATTTTATTTTTTATTATGGTTGAAATCACCACGTGTGAAGGTTATGTATTTGAGTTTTGACTAAGACAACATGAAAAGGAAAATTAAAGTTAAATTAATTAAAACTAAAACAATGAAAGTAATCAAACTGACACAATAAAATCGCTAAAATTTCTACACCAACTTTCTTCAAATTTTCGGCACGAATAAAGACATAATTATTTCACATACCAAAGCTATCAAAAAGAAAATTAATTGTACAAATATCTTACACCTGCGGCACCTCACCACAGACAATGGCCCACCTTCCATCCTGCGCTGCATGCCCGGGCTATCACCTGTGCACTTGATCATCCTTTAACTGCGTCAGTGAGCGGAGTTCGTGCAGCTGAATTTTGGACCAAAAATATTTAAACTTTTCGCCATCGATACGCTAAGAAGAAGAGCATAATATAAAATTACTAGTACTAATATTAAAATACTAGTACTTATATTAATTTTATACTAGTTTAACACATCAATGACTTGTGGATACAAAATATTATGAGCATCCCTCGCATACAAGAAGTCCAAGTGACTAAATAGTTCGTATTCCAACACGTAATAACCTCCTACATTCGAAAGCTCTTTTCGTAACCTTTCAGCAGCCTCTAATCCCAAAATTTTATCATTTTTGCCCATAAAAAGAGTAACATTACACGTCACTTTCGCTAAATCATAGTTCGGTGCGGTTTCCGTACCATATATGTCTTCGTTGTAAGACCCGTAGTCATATTTTGCAAATCGGTCACTATTTCCCACTTGAGCAAAATGTACCAAGTTCTTTCGACTAGTTCCGGCTGGGGCATGACCTAGAACTATAATGAGAAACTCTGGCTCCAAATTATAAGGATCGTACCCAGATATGGCCGCTATAACTACCTTAACGCACAAGTCATAGCCCACTATGCCTTGTGAACATACAAATTGAATTAGTTGTCTTTCAAGAGATTCATATCCTAGCAATTCTTGAATTCCGAAAGCCAGAAGTATTTCGTTCAAAAGTGGTCCCAAGCGTATTAATGTTGTAAGTGCTAAACCACTGTCTGATAAATAAACGACGGGCGATAATGCTACAAATACCTTGATTTTTTCATTGTATTCCGGCTTCGTCGATGTTAAAACAAAAACGGTTGAAGTCCCTTCTGAGTGTCCAACCACACTTAATTGTTCCTTCTTAGTTCTGTTCAATGCAAAATCTATTACGGCCGATAAATCATATACTCCTAACTCCTGCATACTGTAGTTCCAAAACTCAGCATCAGTATCAGGATTTAGAGTTATGTGACTTCGTGAATATCGATTGCCCCTATAGTTCATCACCCAGACGTCGTAGCCTTTTTGTGCAAGCATGTACACCAAAGAGGTTTTTCCTCGTAAAATAAAGTCGTCCGACGAACTTAAAACTCCGTGGGATAATAGAACTACATCGCCAGAGTTATTGCTCGGTATACGGAAAACCTTCAGAATGTATCCGTCTTTTGTGGTCACGTTATATGCGTTCACAGCCCCTGTGTACTTCTTTGCAAGTCCAGTAAAGTCTAGGAGTCCATCTTCTGTGTTACGTACACTGATTGTGCTTATAAACTCGGTGTGCTTACCAAAAGTCGTGAACTTCTTAATTAAACTTGTAAAATCACGTACTCCGTCTGATATCCTCACATTTGCCAAACTCAGAAGACATGAGAAATTCACGTTTTTTAGATTAAAGTTTTGGAAATACCTTTTCAGATCTAGTAGTCCATCTTCCGAAATAGTCGCATTTAGCGAACGTAAAATAGTCATTATCTTTGCTTTATCCGTCAACTTCCATACCTGAAGTAGACCAGTCACATTGAGAACTCCATGTTTTGTTATATTTAACGAATTTAGATAATCACTTGCTTTCAAATGACTTGTTGCGTTTACTATGGATGAAATACTTGATGAAACCTTTTCAGATACTGAACAGATATGTAAAGCTTTCGACAGTATGCTGGCAGTACTGCCTTGAAATATTAAAACAATAACTAATCCTTTTACAGGTAAACTCATGTTTTTTAATAATGATCTCTTTAGGTGTCGAATTTTCGCTATATGAGCCGTAATCGATCAATTTGCAAGCCTTTATACTAATTTGAAAATGTTATCTAAAATTGAACCATGTTCTTGCTGTTATATTTTTTGGAATTTCGCAATATACAGGGTGAAATTGAAATCAATCCCTACATTTATACGAACATAAATGTAGGAAACAGCTGCATTTTTTTTTCGCGATTTCGGGTTTGGTCCCATAGTAAAAGTTGTTCATAATGATGAGTACAATGATCCCCTAATAGGATGCCCATGAATTTAATTCCACCCTGTATAAAAGTAATTTCGTTAGTTCTCATGAATTGATAACACAACCTGTTTGCTTATGTTTTATTGTTAAAATACAGACGACGTTGAGACAAATTAGGGTCAAATTCTGGTGGAATAAGTGTTAATTCGCAATTTTTCCGTTTGACGATAGATGTGACAAATTATAATATTAACAGACTTTTTACTTTTTCCGGTTTAATGTGAGTTTCGCCAGATTTACAGCAGCAGTATACCTGGCCTTCCTGAAGCACATCACCAATAAAGTTAGTATGTGTCCTCCCAGGGCGTCCCCTCGCGGCGATTCCACTCGCATCTGCCTTATAAATACCTTTTGTGTCGTCTTTCTCGTCGTCTCTCAACATTACTAAAACATCTTTGAACCACAAATAAAGATGACATTTTTTTTTTTTTTTTTTTTTGGTGTCCTACTGCTGGGCAAAGGCCTCCCCTTTTTCCTTCCAAACTTCCCTGTCTTGTGCGATCTCTGGCCATGTTGGCTCTGCAAGCGTTATCATAACATTAATATTTTTTCTTTATTTTCCAGTGCTCTCGTGTGGGGTTCTTCAGTGAAGCATCAGCCGCAGAAAGTAGGCGTGGAGCACGTGTTATCGGACGAAGACGTCGTCCAAATCGTAAAGAAAGTTTAACGTACCAATTCATACTGAAGAATATATACAAATATATATATTTTTGCGAAACGAGAGTGAAATAAACGTTAAGTATTTCGAGTATCTGAGGAATTTTAAAAGTAATATTTATTCAGCTTGTAAATAATTATAACCTTGGGATTTAGGGTCGAAACACAAACAAACGATACGACTTCGCATCGCGGCACGTTGCGATATCGCGGCACGTTGCGATATCGTGTCACGATGCGATGTCGTGTCGTGAAAATTCACGACGTGTATCGTTTTATTTTTTTATGTGTTTTGGCCCTAAGGCGTTGAGTTCTAAAAGTTAATATTATGTATTTTATCTTTTCAATGTAGGTAAATATTTGATGCCTTGTTTTCCGTAAGTACCGCAGAATGTAAAAACGGAACTTTTATGTACTTAAGTACACATTTGTTTCGCACATTTCCAGGGTCCTGATTCGCTAAGATATACACAGGCCAAGTAACGCTGAAACGTTATTGTCTGATTAACAGGGGCAAGGTGAAACATTGATTTTAAAATCAGTTTGTGGATGATCAACCATCCATTACATATCTCGACCCCTCCGTGTCTCGGAAAGCACGTTAAGCTATTGGTCCCGGCTGTCATTCGTAGATATTTCACAGTCGTTACGGGTCGTCAGAAGCCCGAAAGTCTGACAACCAGTCTTACCAAGGGGTATCGTGTTATAGTTTGACCAAAACCGCTGTACCGCACCTTCGGTATGTGCGCGGCGAGACGGGGGGGGCACTGCAGGCCGCTCATTCGTCATCGCTCACGGCGTCCCGCCCCCCGCCTCGCCGCGCATTCCTAAGGCGCGGTACAGCAGTTTCGGTCAAACTTTACCCAATAACTGGGTTGTGGAGGTCAGGTAGGCAATTGCTTTATGTAAAATTCTGGTATTCAGCTGCATCCGGTTAGACTGGAAGACCCCAACATAGTTGGGTAAAGGCTAGGTAGTGATTTTATTTTCAAGCAGTGCCACTATGAAACGCAAAAGTCCTTCACGAAACAAAGTCCTAACAAAAAAAATTGTGTACATCTTACCCATTTTCAAAACGACTTAGTTCATACATTTAGTAACATGCACACAACCAAGAGTCTTCAAACACGATTATACTTGAATACCACAATCTTAGATTATTTACATCTATTGCCACTTAATCTACTATCTACTTTAGCATTATGTACTCTAAAGTCTATTTTTGATTAACTGTTATAAAAAAAGGTCAAGCAGCAATGGTATTTGAACTTTATCATGTACGACATAAAGTTTATGTTCCCCTAACTTGATAATTACCTGAGATTCTGAATTCAGGTTAGTATAGCATGGACTCTTTCCCAGTCAGTTGAAGAATAGCTCTATGTAAAAATGTAATCACGAGCTGCTTTTCTCATGGAACTAGTGATTGCAGCAACGTTATAACACATATTTCGATAATTTTACTTTAATTTGTATGTGGTATCAATTAAAGTTGTCAAAAAATAAAAGGCCCGTTTTGACATTTGAGAATGCGTTCTTGACACCTGTCAGTTTCATACAAACTAATACGTGTTTTGCGAATTTGATATTTATTAACTAATAGAAGTGTCGATTTCAAAACGGGCCTTTTATTTTTTGACATCTTTATCGATTTTTTGCTGTCGAATTTAAAAGGATAAGCAGCTGTCAAAAAACGGTTAACCTAGTGGACAGAGTTTAAGCAAGAAGTTAGTGGAAATCAATTATAATAATAGTTACTAGTTTGAAAGGGTGGTTTTCAAGGTCTAATGTATACCAGGTTTACGGAATAGGTACATGATATTAATTTATACACGGTGGAAGTGGCATCTTTACGAAAAAAATTAACGTGGGTTGAGCACATGAATCTAAACAAGAGTTAAATTTTTCGGTGGTTTAAAAAAAGTCTGCTATGTGTAAAAGTGTAATATCTACACGATCAAAATGTATAGAGCAAGTAGTTTTTTTTTCAACCATTTACGTAACCCATCTTAAAAGTTTTTGTTACGATTCCATGCCATGACGTTTAATTTTAATTTTTTTTTTTATGCCTACTTGTCTATTCTTCAGATACTCAAAATAAATTTGTTATTGTTGGAAAAGAAAATTCTATGTAAGGAATATGTTTGTATTGAGTTTTATAACTTTTTTTTTCTCAATTCGCATTTACGTATCATAGCGTAGCCAACAGTTACGCACGCCTGAACTTGATGTAACATTCATAATAAATCAGAATTGAATAATTTATAAAGTAAAATATATTTTTTCTTTTATACGTGTGGTTGGGACATCGACACGCAACCTGAAGCCCAATTCTCGTAATTTTTAATGTACAAAATCTGGTCGCACTATGATCTCGGCGACAAACGTCAAAAACGTTGTCAAAATGTAGGGATATTAGAGGTATTTTTGACAGATTGAGACTGATATCAGACTGAACGTTCTTAAAATTACGAGAATTGTCCCTCTGTTACCATGGATTCAGTAAGTACATGATTCTGAACCCTAGACGTAGAAATTTTTCATTAGTTATCAAAAAACAAGTCGGCCATTTCAAAAAACTGCGACACCCTACGAGGTCAAAATGTATGGAACAGCTAATTTTTTTTTTTTAATAATTGACTAGAATTTCTACCCTACTTATAGTTCGTTTTTTAATCCCAGAGACTAATTTGACATTTAAGTCTTTTGTGTTTGCGTTTTTTTAGCATAGAAGGTTGACATTACACCTGTCAGATTAGTATCTGGGCTTAAAAAACGAACTATATGTGCTGAATTCTGGTATCAGCTTGCGCGTCGATGTCCCTGCCACCCTGTATTTGAAGTAAAAGGTGTCCCACATTACCTAAGTCAAAGATTGGGAATTGGCTGAGTCAATCAGATCGTTTACACGGGGACAGGGAACTTAATTCAACTAAGTTTTAACTTTTAAGCTATTTGAACGTGTGTAATCAGTGCTGTAAGAGTTAAGTTTAGGAGCAAGTTGGCAAACAAATTGTTACATGCAATGAAATAGTTTAGAAGAGAATTGGCAAGCTGAACAAAATGTGCTGTAAAATTAGTTCGCGCATACTTTGAAGAAAACATAGTCACAGTTGTTCCTAAATAATAATATGGCAAATCCGACCAGTCTAGATTTATGGTATTTATTTCAATAACATGGCATGTTAGACTTGTGTTGTACAGAATGCTCATTATAAATATATGAAAATCAGAATGTTGTTTTATTGCTGTATCAACTTAGTAGATATACCCATAGGCTCCATCATCTGGGTTATGATAATATGGGGCTATGATAGCTCGATATTATTATCCCTCTTTTAAAATAGAACCCTAACGCACTTCCGCAGTTTTCGTATGATCTAGCGTAGCTTCATGGCATAGCATGGCAAGGGACCTGTCGCACCGCCGCCGCCGGCAATAACGAGAAGATAGTAGAAGTAGCAACTAAAAGAGTTGGCGAGCAACGAATAACAGGTGCGCGGCTTCATTACTCGCTGGTATGCGTATGTACCAATGGAGGGTCACACAGCAAGTGACTCTCGACAAGCGACCGCTCATGAAGTGAGCTGCGACAAACGAGTACCTACTCGCCGGCTGCGGCAGCGATGTCACTAGTCAGCGATTAACTATTTATATGTATCTCTTTTATTTATTTACATGGAACCTACAATCCTTTGTCGTCGCTAGTCGCTTCCTCGTTGGCGTTGGTGTCAAGTGCACATTAGCAACACACGACGACTTGGACTTTTCGCTGTTCGTTTTGAAACCAAAACTAGCTAATGTTTACCACCCAATCATATCATAGAAACAATTCGGTCCACAGCAGGGAGGATAAATTGCAATCTATATACTCGAAAATGAGGGACCCATTCACGTATTTATATTATCGCATTCTAATCTCCAGTGAACTCGCCTCATAGAATTACAGTCGGTCGACAAGATAATACGTTCACAACGTCCGTTTCATACAAACAAATTGGCGTTTTGCGAATTTGATCTATATTTGCTACTGGAATTGTCGCACTGACAGATGTCAGGACCGCATTCTCTGGACTGTAGTATGTACTAACTTGATTCATCTACATTTTTGACAAGGTTTCAAGCTTAGATTGCGTCTAGATTTTCAACGGTTTAAGGGGGATGAAAACTGTCATTTGCTCACTTTTGAAGGCCAATTCCCATAATTAACGACGTTCAAAATCCAGTCGTAATCTCATCTCAGCGACAATCAATGTCAAAAATGTAGGGAAACAATACATATGTATTTTTGACAGATTGAGACAGAACAAATAAACGTTCCTACCAATACGTGAATTGCCCCTCAGGTTTCGCTACTATCACTAAAATTTTCCATTCCGTACAGGCAGAAGTTGTGGTGTAGGTAATATTAAGGAGTGTGTGTATGTGTTTTCATTATCATATTAGATAGATTAGTGCTAGGATACCTCTAAAGCTTTGCAGTCAGGAAGATCATCCTCGAGTTGGTTTAATACTTCAATCAGATTATCCCTGTCGTACACCTCCAGTCTTCAATAAAAAGAACTTCAAGTCAACAAATACAAATTAAGCTATGAAATAAGAACGTTCATAATTTATTGAATTTACCACTAGAGCTACTTTTTTACAACTGGTATACACGCTTCCCTTTACCTTAGCTCGTCTTATAACTATGCTACTCTACACTCAAAGTCGCATACATTCTAGTTTTCGTTTAATTTGCGAAACACGGTATGTCTTTAATGTCGTGTACATAAAAATGGTGGTTTCTGAACGGACAGCACTGACCCATGACGAGATTTTAGTTTTTAAACCCCAATTTTGTCCGAATGCAATGTAAGCCGAACAAAATAAAACTGGCAGAATAAAGCATCACACTTTTGCTTATATTGTTTAATCTATGGCATATCCATAAACGTTGCCTGGCCTTGACAGTTTTGACTACTTGACACTGACAGACAGATGACAGTTTATACAAATTATAAACAAGTCGGTATTAAATACCAAAGAAGTTAAGTTTTTGTTATTTTGTAACTGTAAATAGTAAGTTGTACAGAAAAGGTATCATTTTAGAAGTATATTTAATGTAAAATACATCCTTTAAACTAGTTCTAAATTGTTACTAATCAATTCTAGAGAATAGTGTTAAAAATACAAACCAAAACGATTTTTTTTTGTTTTGATTAGGTATAATGACATCTTTTGAAAATCTTTCTTCAACCCAAGTAAGTTTAATTTCATAATCATTCAAATGAGTATAGTATTGATAAATTCTTGTTTACCAAAATTAAATTAATCAAAACAATTAAATATCTTAATTACGGATTAACGCCATCTATGCATGAAATAACGAACTCTCGTGATAGCGAAAGCTGCATCACTCATTTTGTAAATAGTTTCGAAATATATCATAGATGGCGCTTTACCGAATTCATTTTTTTTTTAAAGAAAACTCGAGCTGCCCTGCACCGGGATGTTCGAACTATTGGCACGGAAACTTGCCATTTCCTTGGCCTGGAGATAACAAAGCCTGCTATGGAAATTGTATCAGAGGTCGTTTATAAGAAACTGTCGGTTTACGGAACCGATTTGGAAGCATTTGCAAAGTTTGTATTGTTTTTTCTCCTGTTTCATCATCGTGTCGCTGACACAACATTAAATCTTGTATTCTTGTTGGCCCAAAACTGCGCCACTTTCACGGGGTCGTTGATGGCAGTGCAGAGGTCACCTTGACTGCATGTTTTGGGACACAGAGGATAGGAGGTGTTTTCTCCTAATGATTTAATGATAGTAGAACAATTTCTTCATTCATTTTCCACATTTTTATAATTTCTATTTTCTTTTCAGACATGCGAAACGATCAACAATCAATGCAGACGATGTCAGACTCCTAGTGAGACGTTGCCCTTCTCTGGTAAACTATCTCATAACCAAAACTCGCTTCGCATGTAGATACCATTCTAGAGGCGGGAATAGGCAGGGACCTACGCTCCTGGTTGTAGGAGTTTTTTAATAGGTTCTTATCTCTTCGGATTGCTTATATCTTCACCGTTTTACCCCTGAGTTACTCTTACCTTAAAAATACTTTACATAATATCATAACATAACATCATGCCTGTTTTCCCTGAAGGGTTTGGCAGAGGTGTACCTACATCGTTTAGCTCCCAGACTGGAGCGGGCCGGGGCTGCCTTGAGGCGGCTCCTGCCCAATCTAGGGGGACCAAACGCCTCCTGCCGGAGGCTCTATGCGGGGGTTGTGCGGTCCATGGCCCTTTACGGGGCACCGGTATGGGCGCGTTCCCTGAGGCGGCGACCAGCCCGCCGGTTGAACGCGTCCCAAAGGGTCATGGCTGTCCGGCTGATCCGAGGATACCGCACGGTCTCTGCTGAGGCGGCGAGCCATGGCGGCAATCCGGCAAGGATTGCACGCCGGCGCGTAACTCCGCTGCCGCGAGAAATCACGGCACAGCGGACAGAGCTCCGGCGGGATCTCATAGCGGCATGGAGAGTGCGATTGTCGCAACCCAGTGCTGGGCACGCCACAATAGCGGCGATAAGCCCCTCTTTGAGGAGTAGCTAGAGAGGCGCTACGGCGCCCTCACCTTCCGCCTGACGCAGGTCCTCACCGGACACGGTTGTTTCGGGAGGTTCGTGTTCAGGATAAGGCGGGAGGAAACGTCAGGGTGTCACCACTGTGTGGATCGCCCGAAGGACACGGTGGAGCATACGGTGGAGGTCTGCCCGGCTTGGGCGGAGCACCGCCGTGTCCACGTGGCGGCGATGGGCGGCGGCGATCTCTCGCGTCCGGCCCTGGTCCAGGCCATGGTACGGAGCCAGAGTGAATGGGAGGCCGTTACCTCCTTCTGCGAAGCAGTAATGCTCGCAAAGGAGGAGGCGGAGCGCGTGAGGGAGAGGCAATCTCTGCGCCCTCACGCCCCTAGTCGCCGCAGGAGACGCCCTGGACGGTAGTCAACAGCCGACTCCCGGCCACCGTAGGCGCGGGCTTGCGGGCGGCGAGCAATGGGCAGGTCGCCGCCCGGTAAGGACCAGGCCTGGGTCGACGGCGCGTTGTGTTCCACGCGCGCCTCAAAGAGATGTCAGCACGGACTGACGGGGTCCGTTAGGGCCGATGCCTGCCAGGGCTGCGGGTGGTTCGAAAGAGATACCGTGGCCCCTGGCACAGGCACCTGAAAGAACACGGGTGGGTTTTAGTCAGTAAAAGTCTGACATGCCCTTCCGCTCAGCCCAGAGCGGAAGAGGTCATTTGATGTTTTCCCACCCAAAAAAAAAAAAAGAGGATAGGAGAGATGTACCTACATAGATAGGTTTTTTTTAACGGGCCATTAATGTCCCACCGCTGGGCAAAGGCCTCCCTACTCTCCTTCCACCTTCCAAAGCTGCCAAAGACCAATTTTTATTAAAGGAGTCCAGCTCATTCCGCCAACTCCGTCTGGGCCTAGGTAGGTATACCTACCCACATTTAAATAGGTACTTACATTGTTGCACGTTGGAAACGCAAGCTCATTCCAGGCTAGTTATTGTAGAATCGCGACATATTCGCCAAAAATGTAAACAAATTTGAGTTTATGGAAAAATAACTTTAATTCCTACACAATAAAGTTCAGTTTACGCTACAACTTCAAACATTTTTATAACTTTTTCAATAGTGCTAGTCACTCTGAAATCAACTTAATCGTCATTAAAATTAAGTTGATATTTGTTTAACTTGAAATAACGTTAATTTGAAACAAATAAAATTTGAATATTATAGACATATTTTAAAACAAAAGCAATACAAGAATTGTATGAAATCTGTCATGAACTCATGATACATTACAATTTCTTTTTCATCGCGTGTTGCTTTTCGTGTCGTATACATAGATAGATATAATATTCTTTATTAAGTAGGTACACCACATAACTTCTTTTTCAAATGCTTAAATCTCTGCTAAATCTTATTTTTTGGTTGCTAACTCGGCATGGATAGCCAAAATTGTAACTAAAAGTCTTAAGCTTTAAGGTGTTAGAGGACAAGAACCAAAAGTCGTATCAAAAAGTCTCATGCATCAAGATCAAAATATTATAGTAATTATTTTCATATGTTTTTACGACATTCCGCGTCGGGTATTTGATTCAAAAATCAAATTCAAATTCAAAACAGGGAATTTTATTTAAAGTAAAAAAGTGTTGATGTTGTTTTATTCCCTTTACATGACGTTCCGTTTCAAACGATATGATTAATATAACCTTGAATTTTGAAAGTGTCATGATCACGTCTTTCAAAAAACATGAAAAAAAATTATACTTTGCCGATTCTACATTAATTAAAAATAATTAGATTAAAATATAATAGAATTTTTATTTAAACGATTATAATTTTTTTAGATCAATAATGGCCGTTCGTGTATGACATGTCAAAAAAAAAAAAAGTATGTACCTAGCTTTTAGGTAATCTCGATTTTTTGAAAATCTCCGAAACCCGGGCTTTGTTTACAAAAAGAACTTTTGTAGGAGTTAATATCATAAGTGAAGTCTATAAAAAACAAAATTTGACTTTGATGCAGCATGGTACGGGATTCCATACATCCATGAGCATTGTTCTTTCGGTCTATGAAGTCCAAGATTTGCGATATCGTCATATGGGCTGTTGACATCCAAAAGCCAGACCATTGCAACCACTCACATAAATTTATTGCATGCATACAAATGAAGCCAAAATGCAAACGTACACAAGTAAATTATAATCGAAAACCGTCACCTCATTATTTAAAACTCCCACCATATAAATCACTTTTAAAAAGTCACCAGTCGATGCGAACTCAAAACCCATGAATCGGATCCGAGTTATATTAACAACGATTTTAAATTTAAATCCGATGCTGAATCTTTAAATAGCTGTGTGATGGAGCTGTTTATTTATGCAATTGCTGTTTTCGCGTTGAAATGATATGCCTAATTGACTTATTACAACATGCTGTTTGATGAACTAATCGGTCCGGCGTCACGATTTGTTGACTTGCACGCAGCTTTGTCCAACATACTTAGCTTAGCACGTTTAGTAGCCATTGGTCGTTTTGTTCTGAAATAACTGGTGTTACAAGTGCATAAAGTACCTAATCCAGTAATCATAATATATCCAAAATAACATTATTTAAAAGGACAGTGCTAGGCCGCCTAATCCTGCCAACACCTACTGCGTTGGTTCACTACATAGCTTTTATTTTAGTAAACCCTTCTATGTGTATCTCTGACACACTCTAGAAATGCCTGGCTGTGCTGGCGAATAGCTCCAATATAATCCATAAATCTAATAACACTTATGTAAACCGTCTCAAAAACTATTGAAAACTTTCTTATATTATTTCAGAAAAATCACTTAAACATAGTTGCACCAAGTCCTAAAGAAAAACGCAGAAAGACTGCAACCAAAGCTCCAGAAACTCCGGCTTCAAAGCAAAAGGAACCAGAGGTTTCAACTTCAAAACAGAAAGAACCAGAGGCTTCGACTTCGAAAGATACTCCGACTTCGAAGGAACCAGAGACTCCGACTTCGAAACAGAAAGAGACAGAGGATGCTAATCAGACAGAGAAAGACAAACAGGATGGCAAAGCAGAGATGAGTATGGATATCGATGATATGATTGATTTAACATTTGATTAAAATAAATGTTGTACTTTATATTTGTGTATTTCATTCGCACCTAAGTAAGAAAGTAAATGGACTACCAATAGATGACGGCCCATAGTTGTCGAAAGTTTCAGTTGGGAAAGGTGGCTTACATATAGTATTTAGAAAAGAAGGAATCACTAGAAAAAGTTGTTGGATATCAACAGCTTTTTAGACTAACGAAAATATAAATTAATTGTGTGAAAATGATATTGTTGAGGAGGCACACTGAGATGGAGAGAATGATAGAGATGAATGCCAGAAAAAGACGTACTGTGCTCGCTGACCTCGGAACATTTTAAGTGCATTATTAAACTCCTGCCAACCTTAACCAACAAGCTAATTATTGTGATTGTTTTCTACAATTTCTTCCATGTATTACTACTTTCTGCTGAAGTACAGCTACAACTTATCAGATTAGCACCCTAATCGCGTTACACAGTTATCAATCACAATATCTCTTCATTTTGTAGGATATTGCTAATTCATTGCTTCATATATTCGAAAAAATGGTCTGCACAACAACGTAAGTAACGCAATGAATGTTGCTGAACTGTCAAAATGAAAGTCACTCCTACTGTTAGTGTGTTACGCAATTACCCCGCAGGTACATTCACAGTCATATCCGTACCAACACCGATCTTATGGGGAGTGAAATGAGCAAAGCAAAACACAGGTTCGCCGCGGGTCGAGTCACCGCGCTCGCCAAAAAACTCGTTATAACGAAACACAATTACCATGGCACAGGGAAATGCTTGGAGTAGATAGATAAACGGTTATAATTAATGATGGTCATTCTCTTAGCGTGTCGATGGCAAAAAAAAATATATATATTTTTTCCCAAAATTCAGATCTCCGCGACATGTAACAGTCCAGGAATGTGAGGCCTGCTTTGGGTAAAATCCCGGTGGGTTCTCTTGAACACATAAGATAGGTATCACAATGCGTCTTGCAAGATAATTTAGAATTAATTTCTGCTTTATCCTGAGAGAACCCTTCGATGTTGATCGAGATTACACACAAGGCTGGTTATTATCTGCCAGGGCTGCGGGTTGTTCGAAAGAGATACCGTGGCCCCTGGCAAAGGCAACTGAAGGAACACGGGTGGGGTTTAGTCAGTAAAAGTCTGACACGCCCTTCCGCTCAGCCCAGAGCGGGAGAGGTCATTTGATGATTTCCCGACCAAAAAAAAAAGGCTGCTTATTATTAGTCTTCGTGAACCGCTGCATCCGGTTGGACTGGACGCCGACACAAACATAGTTTGGAAAAAGCTATGATGATTTGTGTTGGTGATAGTAATATATATCTTCTTCTCTTTGTTTCTTGTTAAACGCTGCGCCAGCGTCTTTTATCTTCTTTATAATATTTCCAAGGGAAATCTTTCGAAAGGTGGAACTAGCAGTCTGCTCGCATAACTCCAGAACTATTACCTACCTACAGAACCTTCCCCATAATTATGTATATCGAAAGTTACACGACATAATCATAGGTATATTATAACAAACACTGCAGATAGATAAACACGTCCCTTTGTTAGCTCCTTTCAGCTTACAGGCTGTTACACTTTATTTTTAGATTTCCGGAGTGTTATCACAACTATTTAAAAAAATATTTTGTTGATGAGATTTACTGATAAATATGTCGTAGATTACTAGGTATGTAACTTCGAGTCCATTATTTATCAAACTAACAAACCAACTTGAAGAAATATAACACAACACAACTCCACCGCGCCACCTGTCCACGGTAGTTAATTACTCCTATAACGACAGTTAGAGCATAATGAGATTTTTGCAATTCAACAGTAGCACATTACAGGGTGCTGTTTGTCAACTCCCCCCCTCCCACTCACCCCCCACTGACCACCCCCTGGCCGTAGGGGGAAGTTATTAGGCGGCTTTGTTAATGAATTTCATGTAGGGTAAACACATATATCAGGTATGTACCTAGAGGTATAAATGAGTTATGTTGCCGAGGTCACATGTCTGATTGTTGGGAGCCGCGAGCTTTTATTTTTTCTAAAATGCTGCGTGTGTCTGTGGATAGCTACATACTAAGTATTGCTGTTCATTGGGATTCGCGAGTGAAATCGACGAATGAAACTGTGTATCTATCATCTTTTCAGGGTAGTGATCGGTAACATTGAGAAAGAACATGAAGAAGATCTTTGATAACCCTAAGCAGAAAGAAATAAAATGTTGTTTTTGATATTTTTTTTCAGTGCGTCTCCTAAAGTTAGAGCTTCGCAAAATCTTTCAAATTTTGGACTTCTGTTTACTTTCAGACCACTAAAAACAGTCCCTAACTACGATAACTACGCAATCAACCCCTCTGACTCACCTACCAAAAAAAAAAGAAGATTCCATAGATTTTACCATCAATTAGGCTTCTCTAATTATCGGCGGTGTCCCCCAGACGGCCGATGAATATGCACGAGACATCAGACAGTCCCCCCAAAGCACACTTAGGCTAATGTTAACAGCTACTTTCTGAATATATTTGATATCGGTTCAAATGTTGCTTGGTTCTCTTTAGAGTCAATGGTTTTGGTACTTCAGCGTGTTTAAAATAAGGTGGTAAAGTTAGAAAAGAAAAGAAAAAGAATACGTTTATTTGCGGTAAACATGACGCAGAGAAAGAACACAAACACCAAAAAGAATTAGTTGGGGGAAAATATGCGTCACATCTACGCAAAACGGCCATCGCTCAGCATAATGCTACGACCCTATGCGAGACAGAGCTCCAGCGCTGGTTTTTAGTGACATTCAACAGCAACTTTTTGTTGTATTCTACAAAATGTTTGAGAACATTCATGTCGTCGTCCTCGATCTGTTCATTCACAAGAGGAAAAGCGGGAAAGCAGAAAGCATCATTGCACCTATAGGGATCATGATGGATTAGGATGTACTATCGCCAAAATCTATATCCGACCACCGTAAGGACTATTCCTGCTTGCAGCGCATATAGTCGACCTAAAAAGGATCCTCTTTTGCTTTACTTACGGACGCAGCTGTGGTCAGCATGTGCACGGGATTTTGTTTTCAAAATGGTCAGATATAGGTTTGGCCGATAGATGACATGATCAGATACTATGTGAAAAACATGCGACATAACAAGTTTCCTTGTCGAATCCTGTAATAGGCCTCCCAGTTCGCTCTTTACGTATCACGAAGAACTAATCTTTCACCCCCAAAAACTTCTTAACTTAATCCGTCATAATAACTCCAAACACCACGATCCCACACCATCATCGTTAACCAATCACCAGCCTCACATTACAACAAAAAAACAAGTCTAATTAAATGCCAATAATCTCAAACGCTCGCATTGAACAAGCAAAAAGCAAATCGGCCACATCCATCACACAAAGCGGGTGAGAGTACTGAGCAGGCTACCTGGCTACCTGTGGCCGCCTACCTAGAGCTAGGAGATAGGCCTCCGGTGCTCATTAAAATATGTAAATGCCTGCCGAGACATTACGCAGATAGGTGCTTCTGACTTATTGACTGGACCGCATTATGTGGGCTTTGTGGGTGACGAAGTAGTTCGATTCGGATTTGGGGTTTTGTTTTGTCTGATCTGGTAGTGATGCGGATTTTTGGCTTGTGAGTTGACTAACTTGATTATTTATTCATCAGCCAGCAAATGTTGGTTAAAGTTAACTTTCATTTAGTTGGGAAATGTAGTGGATAAACTAGTACCTATAATGCAGGAAATCGGTCAAAGAGGTTCCTGTATGAGTCTCAATAAATACTTTTTATTTCTTTCTTACTTTCTTTAAAGATTTAACAAGTAAGGACATAATATGATGTAGCTAAGTAGATTTCCGGGTTAAACACGCCAGACTAGACCGGAATCCATCAATTGTTTTAAAATTGGACAAGCAATCCATCATCAGCTTTTAGAATAAAACGGCTCCATCGATCTTTTGGTACGATATGATTAGCTAAATGATGTCGTTCGGGACAGTAATTGCTGTATTTATCTTATCAGTGCTGTTGAGCTAAGTTTAAGGACGTATCGTTTTTTATAAGTAGGTACAGCAAGGTACCGTTGATCAGTCACAAATATACAAAAAGAGATATCCTCAAAAACTGTTAGCAGTCCATAACTTCGACTCGACATCATTTTGACTCGCGGCTTTCGTGTCCGAACCTAGGCGGATGCTTCCAAACTCAACACGGACAAAACCGAAATCAATGACATCTCATTATTATCTTGCCCTTGTTCCAATTTATTTAAAGTGGGCGGAACATGATATCTTTTTTTTCCATACTTAAATCTTCATCTCGGTAGTCACCCCTTTTCTATCTATAATATAATCGTAAACAATGATACCTCATCATTCTCATTTATTCCAATTTGTAGTGGACGCAATATGATGTCTTTTACTTCCATACATCTCTATTAGTCTTCATCTCGGTAGACACCCCCTATCCAGCCATAATATCATCGAATACAGTGACACCAGTGGTCCAAAAAAACTGACATCTCCAAAATCTTCCCTAATATAATCAGCGTCATCCCCTCTTGCATATATCCATCCTCTTCGAGTAGAGAACGTATTACTCGCTTGCAGGGCACCTACCGCGCGCAACTATTTAGTATCATTACAAATGTCCCTCGCCGCGTCCGTGTGTCCGTCCGTCTGTCTGTGTGCGCTTGAGAGCTACCGTTCCTTATTAATAAGGAGTATTGGATGGTTTGGATGTATGGAGGAGGCTTCAGGATGGTGATATCGAAGATGGAACTTGATTTGAAGACGTGTTTGGTAAAGGTGGAGTTGGACAGGAATTATTTTTGCCAGCTGTAGTGTTGAGATTGCAAGGAAAGCAGTGGATAAGAAGAACAATTGCCTCCTGCGAGATCGTCTTGATTTAGGAGAATTTCGGGAGTGTGATAGTTTCAGATCCTTATCTGCATTAGCAAATTTTTGTATATGTCCCTAAAAAAATTAAAGCCATACCATATCATTTCAGAAGACAACGCTGGTTAAATCTAGTACTGTTCTGGGCTAGTCTGAGTGACTGAGCTGCACTTTGCTTTTACTTAAATACTGTATAAATCTCCAAAAAATTGTGAAAATCATGACGTCACGATTAGTGCAAATAAATTTTCCTATTTTCTTTTCTGTTTAATTAAGGGAATGAGTTTTATAATTTTAGCTCTGGAAGCTCAGTTAGTATATTATGGAACGACTTATATCTTCCTACTGTTACAGTTCTCCGAAAGGTAAAAGCGTTCTCCTTACAACGGGTTATCCGTTCGTTACCGAGTCGCTGAGGTAAGCAAGAGTGTTGTTTTGTTCCGTCCTCCGTCCCCGTCATTACGTACCTTTCAGCTCATTACGAGAACAGATCACTCGCTTAATTTGTGCATTTCCGATCTACAGATATTCAAATTTCAACCCTAATGACGCACGGGAAATGTTAATAAAATGTTAATGCCACGAAAGCGGTTGTCTCTCTCGCAATAAGTGACAGATTTGCTTGACAGCCCCAGGCTCGTTTGTTGCTATGTATGAATAAGTCACGATTTTGCTTTTTTGTTGGAACTAGATAGGTATATTTTAAATGATTGCTTTTAGAACCGGAGTTGTGGCATTTGGAGTATTTTAATGAGTTATTATATCGGGAGCTGATATTGATTTTGTTTTATGAATATTTTAGCCCTTATTGTTGATTTCGTTTCGTACGTTGTGCTATGTTTGAACATTTGAATTTCTTAATTATGAACTTTACTAACCTACAATGGAAATCTTATGCTCCTTTCAACAACAAAATCAAATACATATTTCAAAAATAATGTTTTTTCTTAAAAGCGTTATGGCAGACCCACAATATTTTCACAACATTAGGACTGGTCAGCTTACGTATACACCATTCTGAACTATAATTACGTAACACACTGCCAATCACAATCTGAACCATTTTGAAGGATAATGCTAATCCATTGCTTTATATGTTTGAAAAATTTGTCTACTCAACAATGTGTAAAAACAACAACACCAACAGGAACGGGACGTAGTCAAATAAT
This sequence comes from Apamea epomidion, assembly GCA_947507525.1. NCBI lineage: Eukaryota > Metazoa > Arthropoda > Insecta > Lepidoptera > Noctuidae > Apamea > Apamea epomidion. Next base: position 14,716,670 of record OX382237.1, read on the forward strand.
GATACAACGATTATTATACGTAACTGACTTATATTTCAGTTGAACTGCACATACAAAAATCAATACTTAACACTAGGTACTTATTATTTCACTTTTTGCGTATCGGTATCGTGTCGAGTCTCCAATCCCCAAACCCTGCGACCACGAAGCGTTCCTTCGTTACGCGTTTTTTCATTTTGCGCGGGAAGAAGCGAATTCTCCGATTGGTTCCCGCGATTTGCGGCAACCAATCACAGAGCGACCATGAATATAGTAAAAGGGTAAAGTGGCCAGTGTAAAATATTAAGACGAATATCAAATAAAATAATTGATTATCAAAATCAAAATTCACAAACCCTAACAAATGTAAGCGCAATGAATGTTGTTGAACTGTCAAAATGAAAGCCATTCCTACTGTTAGTGTGTTACGCAATTACCCCGCAGGCCCAAATAGCCAAGAGTTTACCAGCATTGGCTGAGGATAGTTCCTGAAATCCACTCAAGGATAATGACATAGTCCAGAAAATCCTCCTGATTATTTAACACTGGTTGGTAATACTGTTTACTCAAACACATTAAGCCGTTGGTCCCACTCATTCGTGTATCTTTGACAGTTGTTACGGGTAGTCAGAAGTCCGAAAGTCTGACAACTAGACTTACCAAGGGGTATCGTATTACCCAGTAACTAGGTTGAGGAGGTCAGATAGGCAGTCACTCCATGTAAAGTACTTGTATTCACCTGCATCTGGATAGTCTGTAAGCCGACCCCAACATAACTATCTTGGGGTCGGTTGTATCTGTTAGCCTTTTTTTTCCTAACTGGGAAAAAGTTAACAAATGATGACGGTAATACTGTTTACTCTACCATAGATGTACGGTCACCAAAGGAGATAGGTAACCAGGGTCGTCGGATATAGTTGAAGTTCAGTAAGAAACCGATGGATATTTTCGAATAAAACTTAATGTAATGAATAGAAAACAAACAGTTCATCTATCAAATTAATATTGGTCGTGCCATCTCCAACAGTATGATGCCTGCCTGCACCATACCACACTGGAACGCCTTTAATTATTCCAGACAGTGCGTCTGCAAAATTGATATCCGTATATTACAGACAGACAAGGCTATGACAGTTACAGCCTAACAACTCTATTACGATAACGGCCAGAAATTCCTAGAATTGATTATATTTATGACACATGAGTAGGTATCATACAGAGAACAAACTTCATACAATTGCGTCGCGATGGAAACACTCCCACATAGTTCCGGTTTGAAAGGTGTGAGTACCGATGTAATTACATACATGTTAGTAATTTCTGTTTTTTCTCTGGGATGACAACGCATATGCGATGCCTCAGGTGTTACAAAATATACGCCCGTCTATTCTGTAAAATCCTCACCGTGATATCTTAGGTGAAGTGACCTTGAAGTGAGTGATCATTCCACCTGATGCAAGGGATTGACACTATTGACAGGTCACATCACTTTAGTTATCACGGTGAGATTTTTTGAGAATAGATCGGTAGAGTGTTTATAAGTAAGTGTCATTGCAAAGTCAAAGTCAAATCATTTATTTCAAATAGGCACATAAAAGGCACTTTTGAACGTCAAAAATAAAATTGGAATAAAATTGATTCTAGTCGCCCCTTCCAAAAGGTAGTTTTCGTATGGAGAAGAATGGGCAAGAAACTCCACCGTTACTCTTTTAAAATGTTTTACAATATATTGCATACATTATTTATATAATTATATGTGAAGACGATGCACCCAAAAATAAACTTACTATACCACAATAGGTAAAAGAATTAAAATGGATAAATGTAACCATGACATATAGATCAACTATGTGATAGATACATGGTGCTCACATATTCACAAACATTCCAAACGTAGACGATTTTCATAAATAAATAAGGAGTAATAAGTCCGGGTGTGACCCCAAGTAATTACAGAATGTAAATCAATGTCAAAAAAAAAAAAAAAAAGACTAAATTATACAATTACATTAGCAACCAGTTTGATTTTGTCTAGACTCTAGAGATTGTCCTATGGAGCAAGACCAGCATGTTTCCAAGCATTCTTATCTTGGATATAATCCTCTAATTTGTAATATCCTTGCTTACAAAGTGTAATTTTAATATAAGTTTTAAATTTTCTTTCATTTAATTGCAATATTTCACAAGGTATTTTGTTGTAACATTTAACACAGTACCCCATAAAAGATGTATGAACTTTAGATAATCTGAAAAAAGGTTGATCTAATTTATCTTTATTTCTAGTATTAAAATTATGTCTATCACTTATTTTATTAAAAAGATGTTGATTTTTTCTTACATACATAATATTTTCATAAATGAATTGGCAAGGTACCGTCATAATATTAATCCTTTTAAATAGTTCCCTAAGAGATTCGCGGCGACGTAGATTGTAAATGGCTCTGACAGCTCTCTTTTGCAAAATAAAAATGGATTCAATGTCAGCAGCCCGACCCCACAGTAAAATGCCATATGACATAATACTGTGGAAGTAACTAAAATAGACCAAGCGCGCGGTTTCTTCGTCTGTTAATTGTCTTATCTTTCTAACAGCATATGCGGCCGAGCTTAGCCGCCCCGCAATAGATGTTATATGAGGTCCCCATTGTAATTTCTCGTCTAGCGTGATTCCTAGGAAAACTGCCTGATTAACAAATTCTAATTTTTGGCCATTCAATACGATGTCACATTCGCTACTTCTAACATTAGGTAATTTAAATCTAATGCATTTTATTTTTTTTTCATTTTTGCTATCCATTCATGTAAGAAAACACGGTTTTGTGTGTCCGAAACACTCACACACAAAGCCCTGTGTTGTGCGATGGTATGAATCATGGTCTCTGTTTCATTATCTACTCCTGTGCACTGTACTTATATACAGGGCGTCTTGCGCAAGTTATAAGGCGGCTTGGAGAAATGGTCTTAAAAGGTGATTGTCTACTGCGTCATTGCAATCTGTAAATTCAACACTATAATATTACTGTACATTGGACAGCTTTAAAACTTTTATTGTGTTTTCTCTTTAGTTTTAATACGTTTAGCTCTGACGGACATGATAAACTTGAGCTTAGAGTAAGATTTTATGCTTAGCCTAGCTTCCGCTCCGCCCGAAGCTTCGCTTGCGTGGTATGTCGATAAAAAGTAGCCTATGTGCTTCCCCAGGGTGCCAGGGCAGAAAACCTCCACGTGTGCCTGGGGACTGGAGTTCCCTTCTGGATACGTCCGGGGGGAAGACCAGTTTTCGGGCCGGTGCATCCTGGGGTGCGGGCAGCTATTTCTCAGTGGGATTTTTTTTCCCAATGAGATCTCGCTGCCCGCATGCTAATGTTCTGCCAAGAGGAACGCTCCACACAAGCCGCTATGAGGAGCAGAGCGGCTACTGTGTGGAGTAAGAGCGGGCCTGGTGTGCACTTACCCTGCCGCCGGGCAGGCAGGAGGGGATAACCCCCCCCTCCTGCCACCGTTAATATATAGCCCCGAAGATTGTCAAGGTCATGTCTCTGACTTTTGACGGGGGTCGAGGGTCTTGGCTTAACCGCCCGGACCGCGAGGAAGATTAACCTCTATAAAAAAATTCCCCAAACCTCCAAGCGGCGGCGCACCGTGAGGGAGGTAGTATGCTTGGCTAATGGGTAGCTTGATTTAGTCACTAGTGCGAACCACGTATTTTTGAGCCAGTAAACAAAGTACATTACTCGTGGGAACAATCATGGAAACTTTTATTAAAAACCAAAACCCAACAGACGAAAGGAGGAGTGATGCGGTGTCGGAGTCCGATGCTGCATCAGGAGGAGCGAGCACGGGAGGCTCAGTGAGCCCTCGCCGTGACCAGAAGACGGCCGCTGCCAAAAGAAAGGCTCGAAGCAAGCGGCCAAGGTCAGTGGACGGCCAGGGGTCGTCCTCTGACGGGGAGCTGGCTTCGGCCAGAAAAATCCCCACCAGCAGGCGGGGAGGAGCCCGAGAGCGAGGCATAGGGAGGGGGCTCACTGCTCGGGAGGCCGCTGAAAAAGCGGAGGAGCCCGCAAAGCAGGGGGGGTCTGGTCGCGCGGTCGCATCAGAGACCTCAAGCGACGAGGCGGCTGAGGTAGGCGGCCCTGATGCGGACCGCAAAAACAGGTTTGCGGCGGTCGTGGAGGCCGCGATCCGGGACGTGGCCCTGAAGAAGTTACAGATTTCAAAAAACAGGGCCATAGTCTCGGCAAAGGCCTCCATCATGGCGGCAGCGGAGGCCATCCACTTCGGGCCTCCGCCGGACGGAATGTCCGAGATGCGGGCGGAGGTGGCCCGCCTGACGGCTGCCATGGAGCTTCTCCGAAAGGAGAACGAGGAGCTCCGAGCGAACCTGGCCGGGCTGCGAGCGGCCGGCACAGCGCAGAACAAAACACCACCAAGCCAGCCCGTGCCGGTGGAGAACCAGGTCCTGAACCTGGTTCGGCAGGAGCTGGCGACCTTCCAGGCGCGGTTCGCCGTCCTGGAGGGTATTGTTCTGCGCCCCCCCTTGGCGGGTAGGATAGCCCCAGGGCCTAAGGCGGCCTCATACGCGGCCGCTGCCGCCCCTAAACCCGGGCCGTCTGGCCGGACCCAGGCGCCGGCCAAAGCGGCATCGGCTAGAGGAGCCCCGGCGCCGGCGAAACCGACGTCGGCTGGTGGAGCCTCGGCGCCGGCAAAATCGGCGCCTGCCGCCAAACCCGCGGCGCCGGCCCACAAAAAGGGCAGAACGGCTGGGGAGGGGAAGGCCCCAGAGCCTACGCCTCCCCAAAACAAATCTCCCACGACCAACGCCGAGTGGCAGGTGGTCGGGGAGAAAAAGAAGGCGGCCAAGGCGGCCAGAAAAAAGGCACAGAGGAGGCGCCGCAAGGAGCGAGCCGTTGCGGCTAGGCTTCGCTCCCCCAAGACCGCGGCTGTAGTCATTACACTACAGCCGGACGCGGTCAAGAGGGGGGTGACCTACGGCGACATGCTCACCAAAGCGAGAGCGACGGTGGATCTCCAGGAGCTGGGGATCACCGGAGGCCTCCGGCATAGGGTGACCGCCACTGGTGCCCGCACGCTGGAGATCCCCGGTGCGACGAGTGGCCCCACCGCTGACGCCCTGGCTGAAAAGCTAAGGGCGTCCCTCAATGCGGACGAGGCTCGAGTCTCCAGGCCCGTCAAGTGCGCGGATATGCGCATTGTGGGCCTGGATGACTCGGTGACGGGGGCAGAGGTGGTAGCCGCCGTCGTCAGGACGGGCGGGTGTCTGGCCGACCAGGTGAAGGCGGGCACCCTACGTCCTGACTTCACGGGTATGCGAACCATAAGGGTTAGCTGTCCCGTGACGGCGGCGAGGAAGATAGTGGAGGGCGGAAGGCTCCTGGTGGGCTGGGTGTCAGCGCAGGTCAAGCTGCTGGAGCCCACACCTCTAAGGTGCTATCGATGCCTCGTGGGGCACCACGTGAGCGTCCAGTGCACCTTAGAGGACCGCAGCACTCTGTGCTTCCGCTGCGGCAAGCCCGGACATACGGCCGGCTCGTGCAACGCCGCGCCGCACTGCGTCGCATGTGCGGCTGCTGGCAAGCCGGCCGATCACCGGGCGGGGAGCAAGTCCTGCGCTCCACCCGCCGAAGCCAGGAGAAAAGGCAGGCCCTCCGCCGTCGTCGCCACCACCACCGTCGCCGCCACTGTCGCTGCCACCGCCACCGCCGCCGCCGCCGCCGCCACCACCGCCGCCGCCGCCGCCGCCACCACTGCCGAGGGGGCCCGGGAGGGGGCTGAAATGGAGGAGTAATAACTCCTCCACTACGCCTTCTCCAGGCGAACATCAACCACTGCGCCTGCGCTCAGGACCTGTTGCTCCAGAGCATGGCGCAGTGGTCGATTAACATCGCCGTGGTCGCTGAGCCGTACTTTGTCCCGCCCAGGGATGACTGGGTGGAGGACCTGAACGGCTCAGTGGCCATAATTTCGTCGGCTGCCGCCGGTACCCCGTCCCTCGAAGGTGTCACGAGGGGACAGGGGTGCGTAGCAGCACGGTTCGGAGAGATTGTAGTAGTGGGAGTATACTTCTCTCCGAACCGAACTCTCGCCGAGTTCCAGAACTCTTTAACAGAGTTGAGTGTCGTCGTCGCCAGAAACCACGCCTTCTCCGTGCTAGTGCTCGGGGACTTCAACGCCAAGAATTTGGCCTGGGGTTCCCGTTGCACGGATGTGCGGGGCAGGATGGTGGAGGACTGGGCTCTGGAAACAGGCCTGGTCGTCCTAAATCGGGGTTCTGTTCCTACGTGTGTGCGGATGCGGGGCGAGTCGGTAGTGGACATCTCGTTCGCCAGCCCCGCTCTGTCACAACGTGTCATTGACTGGCGCGTCATGGAGGAGGTGGAGACATACTCCGATCATCGGTATATCCGGTTTGATGTCTCCACCCAGACCTCTAGCGCGCTGGTCCAACAGGCCCCGAGTGGTCCACGGTGGGCGCTGAAGCAGCTGGACCGGGAGCTTCTCCTGGAAGCCTCGATCGTGCAGGCCTGGGTGTTTTCACCGGACAGGCCTGCTGACATTGACGATGAGGCGGAGTGGTTCCGGGAGGCCATGTCCGAGATCTGTGACGTGGCAATGCCCCGAGTCCGGCCAGGACGCGCCCGACGTCAGGTGTACTGGTGGTCGCAGGAGGTTGGGGCGCTACGCAAGGCGTGCGTCGACGCGCGACATCGGTACGCCAGGCACCGCAGGCTCCGCATCCGCCCTCCGGATGCGGAAGCCACGGAGGTGGAGCTGTACGAGGGGTACAGAGCGGCGAAGACCACCCTCCAAGAGGCTGTCAAGCGGGCCAAGGATACGGCCTGCGAGGAGATGTTGGAGACTCTGAACCGAGATCCATGGGGGCGCCCTTACAGAATGGTGCGGAATAAACTCCGCACCTGGGCCCCCCCGCTGACGCAGAGTCTCCGACCCCGGCTGGTGGAGGAAGTGGTGAGCGCTCTGTTCCCTTCACGGGGGGAGCATACTCCCCCGCCTATGGCTCCGCCACTTGCGGTGCCCGAAGCGGACCACACGGACGACGACGACGACACCCCTGAAGTGACTGGGGTAGATCTGAGAGCGGCGGTAGGCAGGCTGAAGGCCAAAAATACCGCCCCGGGACCCGACGGCTTGCCGGGTAAAGCCTGGGTCCTGGCCTCGAGGGCTCTCGGGCCTCGACTGGAGGCGCTCTTAAGCGCATGCATGGAGAGAGGCCAGTTTCCACTCCGTTGGAAGACGGGGAAGCTGGTCCTCATTCAGAAGCCAGGGCGCCCTGCGGACTCTCCGTCCGCATACCGGCCCATAGTGCTGCTCGACGAGGTCGGCAAGCTCTTTGAGAGAGTGATTGCGGGCCGCCTCGTCGGGCACCTGGTGAGGACGGGGCCGGATCTTGCGGAGTGCCAGTTTGGCTGCCGCAAGGGGCGCTCGACGGTGGACGCCATCATGCGCGTGAGAGCCCTCACGACGGGGGACGCGGTGTCCCGGGGTGGGGTGGTCGTGGCGGTGTCACTCGACATCGCCAACGCGTTCAACACCCTGCCCTGGAGCTGCATAGGGGAGGCACTCCGGTATCACCGGGTGCCGACTTACCTCCGTCGAATAGTCGGGGCGTATTTGACGGACAGAGCCGTCATCTACCCCGGTCGCGACGGGAATTGGAACCGGCGAGAGATGTCGTGCGGTGTCCCACAGGGATCGGTTCTAGGGCCGCTCCTGTGGGACATCGGTTACGACTGGGTGCTGCGGGCCGACCTCCCTGATGGCGTCAGCGTAGTTTGCTACGCTGACGACACGCTGGTCCTGGCGCAGGGGAGGTCGCATCAGGCGGCGGCCGACGCGATGACACGCGGGGTTGCGATAGTCGTGGAAAGGATCCGGCAGTTGGGTCTCGAGGTGGCATTGCACAAGTCCGAGGCCATGTCTTTTCATGGGCCCCGGTACGGGCCACCTTCGGGATCCCAACTAATGGTAGGAGGGGTTCACATCGGCGTCGAGAAGACGATATACCTGGGTCTCGTCCTCGACAGCCGGTGGAACTTCGTCGAGCATTTCCGACGTTTGGCCCCCAAACTGGAACGGACCGGGGCCGCCTTAAAGCGGCTCCTGTGTGCGGTCCATGGCCCTATACGGGGCCCCGATATGGGCGCGTTCACTGCGGCTTCGAGCCGCACACTACCTGAACGCGCCCCAAAAGGTGGTAGCCGTAAGGCTAATCCGGGGGTACCGCACGATCTCGGGCGAGGCAGCAAGCCTCCTTGCCGGACTGCCACCATGGGATCTGGAGGCGATAGTCCTCGCGCGCCTGTATGACTGGCGCGCGGAGGCACTACGTCGGGGGGAAACTCTGCACCCGCGGCAAATCGCTGTGGAGCGGACGGACCTCCGGCGCGGTCTCATGGTGGAATGGAAGGCGCGACTATCGCAACCCAGCGCAGGGCACGCCACGATAGCGGCGATAAGACCCCTCTTTGAGGAGTGGCTAGAGAGGCGTCACGGCGCTCTCACCTACCGCCTGACGCAGGTCCTCTCCGGACACGGATGTTTCGGGAGGTTCCTGCACATCATCAGGCGGGAGGAGACGCCCGGGTGTCACCACTGCGAGGATCGCCCAGAGGACACGGTGGAGCATACGGTGGAGGTCTGCCCCGCTTGGGCAGAGCACCGCCGTGTCCTCGTAGAGGCAATCGGCAGCGGCGGCGACCTCTCGCGCCCGGCCCTGGTGCAAGCCATGGTCCGGGGCGAGAGGGAGTGGGAGGCGGTCACCTCCTTCTGCGAAGCAGTCATGCTAGCGAAGGAGGTGGCGGGATGGGCGAGGGAAAGATCCTCACGCCTCAGCCGCCGAGGGAGACGCTCCGGGCGTCGGGAGCCGCGTGACGACTCCCGGCCACCGTAGGCGCAGGCCTGCGGGCGGAGAGCAATGGGTAGCTCTCCGTCCGATCAGGACCAGGCCCATGCCGGACGGCGTGTATGTGTTCCACGCGCGCCTCAAAGAGATGTCAGCGTAGTTGACGGGGCCCGACAGGGCCGAAGCCTGCCGGGGTAGCGGGATTGTCCGAAAGGGTTACCGCTGCCCTGGTACGTAAAGGGCTAAGAAAGGAACACGGGTGGGTTTTAGTCAGTAAGAGTCTGACACTCCCTTCTGCTCCACCCAGAGCGGGAGGAGTCACAAAAAAAAAAAAAAAAAAAAAAGGGTACAGAATATTTCCATACCAAATTTCATCTAAAGCGGTCCTGCCGTTTCGGAGATTAGCCGCAACAGACAGACAAATATTTTTTTAATTTATGTTTTTTGTTATAAGTACTTACCGTATATATTTTCATACCTATATGCATTTAGTAAAAAGTTTTTATTTTGACATTATGAACAGATACTTAAATTTTATTTATTGGTATGTATGATATAAATTTATAGGTGGGAGCTAGGACCAAACAAAGTTCCAAAAAGTAGGTAAAATACGGGTTCTAATCTCTAGATATCTCGGCTAGTGATGTCATCAAACTAATAAGACATCGTTTCTTCTTTTCTAAAGGTTCATTAGAAAACCAGCGTCAGACAGCATCTGTCTGGCATTAATGCTGAAATTAACCTTTTTGGTGCAGCCGTGAGGCGCACACTATTGTTGTCTGAAAGATTATTTTTATTTTATTAATTTTGTATTTTGTGTTTCACGAATTGTGTCCAAATAAACTTTTTTCTATCTTTCTTTCTTTGCGTCAAATCTTGGAAAGGAGGTTCATAGCTTTTTACAAAGGTCGCATAGAACCCGTGCTGTGTCCTCCATAAACACTAACTGTATAATAATCTCCGCGTGCTTCGCCTCAGGACAAATGGCGAATGAGACATAATAATTATAATATGAAATATTAAGACACGCTCCTGTTTTGTAATTTATTAATATTAAGTAACTACTAGCGAGAGTACCCTATCACGATTGGACTACTATAAGAAAGCCGGTGATGAAGAACGTTCTTCTTGTTATGGAGGTAGAGAATTACGTGGGAAAACTGTGTTTGAAAAGTCTGCCTCACATAACAAAAGTAACTTAACATCACGCCTGAATTTCCCGAAGGGATGGCAGGGGTGTATCTTGCTATAGTACACGTCCCATGTAATAAGGGGCGAGCCTATTGCCATAAATTGGACAAAAATCGAGACTCCGGGCTTCTACTGAGAAATTCCAAAACCCAATAACACTTTGCCCGACCCGGGAACCGAACCCAGGACCTCATACACAGCAGTAGCGCTTGCGATCACTAGACTACCTCACTATCGTAATCTGGATGAAAGGCATCTAAGTCAGAAGTTACATCAAAAAACTCGCAATCATAAACACACAGAATACTGTCCCAGATAGAAGTGTCGTCAGATGGGATTTACATAGGAGTTAGACTGAGCTGTAAGTTTCTCAACACCTTTCTTTACCTAAAACGGAACGCAGCATTGCTAAAAGAACAGCGCCCTAGTTGCGTAACTATCACTTTGGTAGTGATAGTTACGCAACTGGGGTAGGTAACTCTTGAAGGATATTGCTAACCCATTGCTTCCTCCAAAGCAGTGGTGACCCAGTGGTAACAACCGCGACAGCAAAATAAATAACGCAATGAATGTTGTTGAACTGTCAAAATGAAAGCCATTGCTACTGTAGTCTGTTACGCAATTAGGGTGCTGCTCTTTCACAAGAAGTTTACACAAGCTTGCCACTAAAATAGCAAGAAGATTCCAGAATCGCAAAACAACCAAAAACCGTCGAAATTCCTCTATATTTCTGTTACGAATTAATTAGCTGATAGTTAGCTTAATGGATTCAAAAGTAAAGATAACTTTAATAAGCCTGGATTTGAATAAAGCGTCCCACGCGTAAGTTATACTGCCCGGCTGCTAACAGATATTCGCTGCTTGAATAATTCATTATAATCAATGCACTTATACCAAGTCCCGTTTTATACTGAATTACTTGTAATTGTGTCGGTTTGTGTACTGTTTCGTGTGGGGAAAACTTTAGAAATCGTGAATTGGTTTTACCTACTGGGGTATACGATAATCAACTGCAAACCATGTTTGAGGCTTATAAAGATGATCAAGGGGTCTAGGGGGCAAATCACTACATGACCCTGGCAGAATAGTCGACATCGGCTCAGTTAAGTTAGTCAGCCAAAAAGGAAAAAATACTTCAAACAATGTTTATGAATAAAGGAGTTTCAGTTTAAAGCCCAATTGCACTACCTATACGATATTTAGGGACTAATATTTAGGTGATGTGTTTTTTTAATAGGGGCTGTTCCTCCCTTTCTCTTATTACATTATCCCAGTAAAGGATCCCATCCATGATTTAAGTAAAGCATGCCTGAGTAGCGCGTAATGTAATAATAAGGGGGCCTACTCCGAAGTGGTATCGGCCGAATGTTCGGCCGTTTCCTGCTACGAAGTTACTATTTGGTTCGGTCGGTTCCGATCCTACACTCCTACACTCTTTCGAATATTGACTATGGTCCCGACCCAACTGAGCCGACCCGAACTTTTTTCGCATTTTTCAATAATATTCGGTTCGGCCATGTGTCGGTCCGAACCGAAAATTCGCACTTTGCACTTCGGAGTAGGCCCCCAGGCTTTAAACACATTAGAAAATACTCTCTCAAAGAAAGGAGGCCTATGTCCCAGCATTGGGAACGTTAAAGATTGATTATGATGACATAATGGAAGGCCTAGGGCTCAAATAGAGGGCGGGACAAAATTTGGCTTAAAAGAAAGAAACCTATAGGAAAAAAACAACCGACTTCCAAAAAAATAACACTGCAAAGAGAAAAATAACTTTAATATCGGAAGTCGGTGTCGCTGGTTCCGCATTTTCATTTTTTGACACCGACTTCCGAAATCAAAGTTATTTTTCTCTTTGCAGTGTTTTCTTTTGGAAGTCAGTTGTTTTTTTTTTGTAAAAAAGTTTTTATTTTTCAGTTTTTAGATGTACCTACCCCACACAAATTCGTGTATACTTACAAGATTAGAGGTACCTCAATAACAACTTTGACAGAAATGAGGGTGTACCGTGGTATACTGAACACATCTGCGTACCCCTTTAGAGGGTACAGGCGTGACGTTATGTTGTGTGATGGCGTAAACAATACATACATAAGCGACAGCAGCAATAGTCGTTGATTTGCTGGCATTTATTGAAGAGTTCCGTTGTCTGTCTCCGAAACTCATCATCAGATCTTGTCGGAATTTCAATGGGATCATTTGGAAAGTATACCCTTTCCAACAAAAAAAGAATTTTCCAAATCCGTTGGCAACGACAGAGTTAAGCGCGAACAAACATAAAAAAAAAGAAAAAAAAATACAAACATCCGAATTGAGAACCTCCTACTTTCTTAGAAGTCGGTTAAAAGAAAAAATCGCATGGAAAAGACTAAGTACAGAAGCATGTAGCCTTTCCTCAATAAATAGGCCCTTTTTCGAACAACCCGCGGCCCTGGCAGGCAACGGCCCTAGCGGACCCCGTCAGTTCGTGCTGACATCTCTTTGAGGCGCGCGTGGAACACAATGCGCCGTCGACCCGGGCGTGGTCTTTACCGGGCGGGTCCCAATAGGTCCTCAATTTGTTTAAATAAGTTAACACTGTATATGGTTTTGAATTCTATAGGCAAGTTGTTGTATAAAACTACAGACCATGATACCTCGGGCTATGTTTGACAATAGTGTTGGGCAAATCTTTTCTACGTGTGCTAGCTCTAGTTTGTTTCTGCTCATCAGTCTCAATAGAGTAGTTGCCTGGGTAAAAAATAATAATTATATTTAGTTCGTCAGTTAGATTATCGAAAAATAAAGGACACGTATTTTTTCTTTTGTCAATCAAACAAAAAATGACAAAGATAAAGCGCGTCAAAATTTGGGAGTCGTGACGTCACTTGCTTGCAAAAGTGTCGCAAGCAAGTGACTTGACGCGGAACTTTAACGGACGATATTCATAATTTTTTATATAATTGACAAAAGAAAAAATACGTGTTCAATATTTTTTGATACTCTGATGGACTAATTAGATTTTTTTAGGAAAATCGCCCATTTTGTGCAATTTTTTAACTAAGCTGGTTAGCAACATTAAAATCTAAAGGCGTGGGTGGCACTGTCAAAATGTTTAGTCTAATAAAATTGTCTTTACATGATTCGGTCTGTTTCATGCGGAGCATAGTCCTTAAAGCTCTTTTCTGAATCACAAATGCCATTTGTATGTTGTACTTGTATCTATACACCTAATCATCATTATCACTAAGTAGCCTATGCACCCTAACGTTATACAGGTTGTATCAGAAAGGTGTGATCAAAATTAAGGGGGTAGTACAGACCATTAGTCTGAACAACTTTCTCCATGGGACGAACATCGTAATCGCAAAAATATAATGGGGTAGTTGCCTGGGCAAAAAAATAATAATTTTATTTAGTCCGTCAGTTAGATTATCGAAAAATAATGGACACGTATTTTTTCTTTTGTCAATCAAACAAAAAATGACACACATAAAGCGCGTCAAAATTTGGGAGTGGGGGGTCGTGACGTCACTTGCTTGCATAAGTTTCGCAAGCAAGTGCCGTCACGCGGTACTTTAACGGGCGATATCTTCATCATTTTTTATATAATTGACAAAAGAAAAAATACGGGTTTGATATTTTTTGATAATCTAACTGACGGACTAAATATAATTATTATTTTTTACCCAGGCAACTACTCTATTGAGACTGATGAGCAGAAACAAACTAGAGCTAGCACACGTAGGAAAGATTTGCCCAACACTATTGTCAAACATAGCCCGAGGTATCAGACTCTGTAGTTTTATACAACAACTTGCCTATAGGATTCAAAACCATATACAGTGTTAACTTATTTAAACAAATTGAGGACCTATTTGGACCCGCCCGGTAAGGACCACGCCCGGGTCGACGGCGCGTTGTGTTCCACGCGCGCCTCAAAGAGATGTCAGCACGAACTGACGGGGTCCGCTAGGGCCGCTGCCTGCCAGGGCTGCGGGTTGTTCGAAAGAGGGCCTATTTATTGGGGAAAGGCTACATGCTTCTGTACTTAGTCTTTTCCATGAGATTTTTTCTTTTTAACCGACTTCTAAGAAAGTAGGAGGTTCTCAATTCGGATGCTTGTATTTTTTTTTTCTTTTTTTTTTTATGTTTGTTCGCGCATAACTCTGTCGCTTGCCAACCGATTTGAAAAATTCTTTTTTTGTTGGAAAGGGTATACTTTCCAAATGGTCCCATTAAAATTTCGAGAAGATCTGATGATGAGTTTCGGAGACAAATAATCTAACTGAGGGACTAATTAGATTTTTTTAGGAAAATAGCCTATTGGCCGACCCGTCATCATCATCATTATCATCAGCCTACAGCAGTTCACTGATGGACATCCCTCCCATTGCACGCCATTTGGCTCGATTCTCGGCAGCTCTCATCCAGCTGCTACCAAAAACCCTGAGAAGTTCGTCCCATACACAATATAAATTCAATACCTTCTCGATCCAAATGTTTATTATTATAGTGGTTATATTTTATACGCGATTACGATCGTATCGTCCATCGTCCAAACTATCTCCCCACCACTACCTACCTATAATCTAGTTCCCACATGATACAAGCCGAGCCTAACGTCCTTTATCGAGGACAATCCAACTCCCAAGCCAATCAAACTCGCGGAAGTCAAAGGATTTTTGTTTTATCTGTTTCTTTTTACAAATTTTCAGCGGCTAACCACCATATTGCTTTCCGTTCATGGCGGGTGAAATTATTATGGGTGGATGAACAGTGTTTTGGCTACCTGTAGAAATTACAGCAATATAATAAGTAAGTTACTATGAAGAGAGGGGCTTGTGGCTAAGTAATAACAGCCGCACGGGTCGATCGATCAGGTTAAGCTATGCTTGCCACGGTTGGTTCGTGGATGGGTGACCATCTATACATACCAAGACCCCTCCGTGTCTCAGAAAGCACGTTAAGCTGTTGGTCCCGCCTGTCATTCATGGATCTTTGACAGTCGTTACGGGTCGTCAGAAGCCTGAAAGTCTGACAACCAGTCTTACCAAGGGTATCGTATTACCCAGTAACTGGGTTGTGGAGGTCAGATAGGCAGTCGCTCCATATAAAATACTGGTATTCAGCTGCATCCGGTTAGACTGGAAGCCGACCCCAACATAGTTGGAAAAAGGCTAATTGCGTAACACACTATTAGCAGCAATGGCTTTCATTTTGACAGTTCAACAACATTCATTGCGTTATTTACGTTGTTAAACAGCCAAATTTTTCAAACATATGAAGCAATGGATTAGCACTATCCTTCAAAATGATGAATATTGAGATTGATAGCACCCTTAGGATGCAGTTTTATTAAGCCCTACATCCAAAATCTTTTCAACCCTAAACTGTCATCACTCCCCAAATATACGTAAAGGCATATCACACAGATTCCTCCCCTTAAAAGAGGTGTAATCATTATGGTGCAGACTTCCATCGTTAATATAAATACGTATATGTAATCAATCTGATCCCACTCAGCGCTGGTCGCCAACTGGCATTGACATTTTTTGGTTTAAGCTTAATTATTTACAAAATAGTGAAAAAGTATGAGCGGGTGATGGTGTAGTGGATGACGGGGTGGAAAGTGTGGGTTTGATTTCTAGGTGGAGACTGCTTTGGTGGTTGTGGAAAACTAAAAGATACTTTAAAGATGATGGTGATGATGATGCGTGTAAAGATGCATGTGAATATGTTTTTGTGTTGTGTTTTGTTTTCACGCCAAAACTACTGAACGGATTTGGATGAAATTTGGCACACAGATAGTTTATAACCAAGATTTACACATAGGACTAATACTTTTTATCCCGATATACCCACGGGACTGAAACTTATGCGGGTGAAACCGCGGGGCGCAGCTAGTGTTCTATAATGTTGGGCATTTATAAAGTTAAATAAATGAATGAATATCTGTCTTTAGGTAGGTACATTCATTTCATTATTCATTATAGTTAGTTTTTTTTTAATCCCAGCGACTAATGTGACAGGTGTAAATGTCAACCTTCTATACTAAAATAACTAAAAAAAACGCAAACACAAAAGACTTAAATGTCAGATTAGTCTCTGGGATTATAAAACGAACTGTAGGCTGAAGAATGCTGGTTGGGTGGGTCTGTTTAAACATTGAAAATATAATAAAATACGAACGAACTTCTAATTTAAAAAAAAACTTAGAAACGTGATTTGTAAACAAAATATTAAAAAGTCTTTTTGTAGAAA
Organism: Apamea epomidion; assembly: GCA_947507525.1. Classification (NCBI taxonomy): domain Eukaryota; kingdom Metazoa; phylum Arthropoda; class Insecta; order Lepidoptera; family Noctuidae; genus Apamea; species Apamea epomidion. Next base: position 14,732,964 of record OX382237.1, read on the forward strand.
AAATCGTAGTTCCTGTTTAAGAATATTTTAAGTAGTTCTATTAGTAAGCATTTAGACAACTTAACTACAAAGCCATCTTATACACCCTGCAAGAAGCTACAACGAACGAGAACTCCCTTCATAAACTACAAACAATAACTCACTCCATAAACGCAATACAATACAACTACCCTCATTCAATCACGCATAATATTTTCCAGCTACCCGCACTATTTAAAAAATCCAAGTGAAGCTACCTCTGTAAACATGATCTGTACACAAATGAATAATAGTTATTTTATTTTTCGATTGTCCACTGCGGTTCGTCGAAGCCGGCTGTCCAAGAATTAATAACGAACGGTACTGGGTTCGAAACCACGACAATCTGCTACTCTTTTTGAGTGTGCACAATTTTTTTGTGCACATTTTTTTCACGTTTTTTTTCTATTCAGTGCCCGATAGTTTTTTGCGGTCGATGACCGTCCCCGCTTTTATGAATGCAATGGAGTTTTTTTAATGGACGCCTATGAGTTTTGGTTAACGATAATCATGTAGTTTAAATTGGATTTGTGTTTTCGTTTGTTTTTTAAATGTGTACAAGGGTTTTATGTGATAGTGTAGTGTTTTATGGATAGCTTTTGCAATAGTAAGGCCATTTTCTTTACGGTATTATTATTATTTTATTATAAGTTCACAGCATGTTAAATGAAAGAAAGAAAGAAAGAAAATGCGCGCGTGCACGTTTTTTTTTTAAATTGTTTTATGCATTTTTTTTTAATAACTTATAAACTAAGCCCCACAAACCGTAGTAATGGTTTGACAGTGGGGTCTGGCGAGTCTATATACACTTCATACTTACGACGTATCCTATCCTACTATCTACTATTCTACTATAATATTATAAACGCGAAAGTTTGTATGGATGGATGGATGTTTGTTACTCTTTCACGCAAAAACTACTGAACGGATTTGGATGAAATTTGGCACACATATGGTTTATAACTAGGATTAACAAATAGAATACTTTTTATCCCGATATTCGCACGGGATCGAAACTTATGCGGGTGAAACCGCGGGGTGGTGTTAGTTATATTATACATCACACCGTAGTAAAAACGTGTGTGTCAACAGGATTCCATACTCCATAGTAATCCATTTCACACTTACGAAAAAACCGTTGTTTCACGACAAAAAAAGAAAGACAAACGTTTGTGAACTAAGAGCCTAATAATCGTAGTAAAAGTATAATTCAAAGTGCCTGTGTCAGATTTAAAACCAATTAAAGTTCGTCTTTTAATCCCAGATACTAATCTGACATTTAAGACCTTTGTGTTTGCGTTTTTTTAGTATAGAAATTTGACATTACACCTGTCAAATTAGTATCTGGGTTTAAAAAACGAACTTTAATTGGTTTAGTCTTAAGCCAATTAAAGTTTGATTGACAAAAACTACCAGAGAACTTGCCAATCCCATTGAAAGTCGTAGAAAAACAAAACGCGTTGAAAAGCGATTGTCACTTAAGTAGCTTAAATACTTTACTTAGGGCCGATTTTTCAATCATCTGATAACTTTATTCGAGGAACGTTTGAAATTTTGACAGTTATTTCATACAAAAACTGCCAAACGTCAATTTTATTCCTCGAATAAAAGTTATCTGGCGATTGAAAAATTAGCCCATAAACGACAAATATTACGTTATGTTAGAGCTGATAGGATTTCTTTTATTCATGTTTCGGTTTCAGCCTGACAGAAATAAGGAAATGGTTGCATAAGTGTCCCAAGGGTAAATAAAAATCTGCCAAAATACCGCACTTAATCTTAATAAGTATTGTCAAGCGTGGTCTGTATTTTCAGTGAAATCACTGCTATTTATTGCACAAGGAATGAAAATGAAAATTTTCAGTCTTCATTCACGAGTTTTCTCAGACGTTTTTAAAATATTCAAAGTACTCCAACACACTACTCCTGTGTTGTATCTGACGTCATCCCTCGATTGAGTATTTTAATAGATTAGTTTTCAAGCAGTATTGATCGACAACTTGTCGACGGGTGCAGCCTCTGTCGTTGTCGCGTGTCGGCCGCATGTATGCACACATTGTTTGTAAACATAGGTACAATGTGCTTTTTAGGGTTCCGTACCCAAAGGGTAAAAACCGGACCCTATTACTAAGAATTCGCTGTCTGTCCGTCCGTCTGTCTGTCACCAGGCTGTATCTCAACAACCGCGATAGCTAGACAGTTGAAATTTTCACAAATTATGTATTTCTGTTGCGTCTATAACAACAAATACTAAAAACAAAACAAAATAAATATTTAAGGGGGACTCTCTTACAACAAACGCGACTTTTTTGCTCTTTTTTGCTCGATATCAATAATGGCAACAGGTAGCCACGTGAAATATTCACAAAATACTCAGTTGTATTTTTACTTTAATAATAAATAATAAAATAAAAATAAAATAAATATTTAAGGGGGTTCCCATACAACAAACGTGATTTTTATAGATAATGGCACGGAACCCTTCGTGCGCGAGTCCGACTCGCACTTGTCCGGTTTTTTAATATTCCTAGCTAAACTAACTGCCTCGTTGGTTGCAAGCGCTATTGCTGAGCATGACGTCCTGAATTCGATTCCCAGGTCCGACACAGTGTTATTAGGTTTTATTTTTTCAACAGGAATTTCTCAGAAGCAGCCCTGAGTCTGACCTCGTGCCTGGTTGATGGCAATAGGCTCGCTCTCATTACATGGGACTTAATCATAACTGACGCAATGTGTACTACATGTACACCTCTGCCTTACCCTTCAAGGATTACAGGCGTCATGTTATGTTAGAGTGGAGCTGTGGTGTGCCAGAGGTAACTGCTGCGACTTAAGAGTTGTAGGTCGTAGGTTCGAACCCAGACAGGCGCTTTACTTCGTGTAAATTATTTCATTACCACTGCTCTCAAAACGGCGAAGGAAAGCATCGTAAGGAAACCGGCACTGGGCCCGCGTGGTGGATTACGCTCCACTCCCTTTCACCGAGAGGAGACCTGTGTCCCAGCAGTGGAACATTTTAGGCTGATTATGATATGTTATGTTGCATACCTGACTATTTTCAGCTGAAGTTTACTCATCTATTATGAATATATCTTTTCAGGTCCGCCATGTCGCCTGAACAATGTTTGTCATATCGTAGCAGCTAGTGATAATGAATTTATACGATACCGCGACGCGTTTACAAGCGCCGCGCTACTAACATGACGCTGCTGAGGCGGAGAATGTGGTAACTGACTGTTACTTTATTAATAATATTATCTGCCTACACTTTAATCAGACTGCTGGGACACAAGCCTCCTTTCTGTGAGAAGGAGTGGGCCGTAATCTACCACGGGGGCCTAGTGCGGATTGGTAGATGTCACATTTCTTAGAATTTTTGGTTCTAGGACATGCTGGTTTCCTTACGATGTTTTCCTTCACCGTTTTGAGAGCAGTGCTGATGAAATAATTTACACAAAGTAAAGCGCCTGTCTGGGTTCGAACCTACGACCTACATCTGCCTAGCCTTTTCACACCTATTTTCGGGGTCGGCTTCCAGTCTAACCAGAAGCAGCTGAATCACCTGCATCCGGAAACTGAATTCAGCAGCAATGTCAGCTGAATTTTGCAACTGTGTTTTCTAAATGCATATAGACATTCGTTCAATAGGAAATATTTTAGTGTAGTTAAAAAAAAACGGATACTGGACGGTCACCCATCCAGGAACCGAACGCGGTAAGCATAGCTCAAACTTCAATCGACCCGTGCGGCTGCTATCATTTAGCCACGAGCCCCTCGACATAAAAATACAGAGTCTGTAAAATGCAAATGCAACATACCGAGCTCTACGCCAACACAGCCGCCCTTTCCGATGTTCAATTTATTTTTGGCCCGCACTGATCGTTGCTTTGAGGTGCATTAATACGTCCCAGCTAATTTTTAATGGATACCGAATAGTTTCATAACAGCTTTTCCTCCGAACAATTTGTGGTGACAGAATCGAAGGGAAATAAGTGAGCTTACACTTTCGAACTGTCAATTAGTCCAGCTCGATATCAATATTAAATTATGAAATGGTAGAATAAAAATGTGAGGATGAGTGTGTGTTGCAGCGATTGTTGTTTGTTTTTTTAGGGTTCCGTTACCGAACGGTGCCGACGGGACCCTATTACTAAGGTTCCGCCGTCCGTCCATCTGTCATAGCTTGTATGTTTTGAACTGTAATAGGTAGGTAGACACTCGAAATTCAAAGATTGTGTAGGTACTACTATGTAATGGCTGCTATAACAACAATTAATCATGCATGTAAAAATTAAAGAGAGTCCCTATAATAGCGGTATTAATATTGAATTATGAAATGGTAAAATAAAAATCTTAGGATGAGTGTGTGTTGTACTCAGTTATACAAGAAACGTGTTTTTTTCGGCATTTTTATTTAAATATATTTTTGAGATACCTAGATATGAAATATTTTCGATAACAACCTTTGTTTTTTGTAGTTTTATCAAGACATACAAATTTATTTTTGTGGTAGATAAAATCAGTACTATGCATGCGTAAATATTCATCCCCACTTCGGAACCCTTAATCCGCGTGGTCCGACACACACTTGGCCGGTTTTGTTTTACCGTGTGAGATATTGAGTGGTTACACTGTTAGGTAGCAGTGGGATAAATGCTTGTTATATTTTTCCTTGCTGTTGGCGTGGAGGAATTTTTTAAAAATGAAAACCTAAAAATAATATATGTATGGAAATTGTAACAGTCGTGTCAAGAATAAACAGTCTAAAGGAATCGCGATATTGGTATTTGCTCAGGAAAATTATCCCTCTTTATTTTTGACTAACCCCTTTGCTGAGCGACCATCTTCTCAAACTCAAATCATTTATTCCAAACTAGCAGAGCCCCACGGTTGTACCCGCATAAATGTCGATCCCGTGGGAATATCGGGATAAAAAGTATCATTATGTTATTCTGAAGAATAAGCTATATTACTGTAATGTTTCATCCACATCCGTTTAGTAGTTTTTCGTGAAAAGTAACAAACATCCATTCATCCATTCATCCTTCCTTACAAACTTTCGCGTTTATAATATTAAGTAGGATTAGTACCTAGGATATACCAATTACTGGCACTTTTGAATTTTTAAAGGGTCAGTCAGTCAGAAAGATGAAGCTAGTCGCCCATTCCAAAGCGTAGTAGGTTCCTATGGAGAACAGGAAAGAAACTAAACTAGACAACGGATTCCGATGCGGTTTTCTTCATTTAGAGAATTTGATGATTGAAGGCTTATGTGTCATATACATTAATATGAATCATGCTCATGCTGCAGACATGTAGGTACAGTCACCAAAGGAGATAAGTAACTAGGGTCGTCGGATATTGTTGAAGTTTAGTAAGAAACCGATGGATGTTTAGGAATGAAATTTAATTTGATTAATGAACTGTTTGTTTAATCAAATTAAATTTTATTCGAAAACATCCATCGGTTTGACCCTGGTTACTTATCTCCTTTGGTGATGTACATGCATGCATGTATGTGCATGCTGTATCATGCCGAGATAGGAGCCTTTTGGCCTCGTATAGGACTTTCTGTTTATGTTTTCTTTTTGACTATGTTTAGTTTAGTTTGTGATCTTCCTGTACGCGTCGCAAAAAATACTTTTTCATTCTTTCTGATCATATTAAACTTAAATATAATAACGAAATCTAATATTATAATACTCAAAGATTGTATTGTATAAACTCTTTCTCATAATTCAGCTCTCTTTTCTGTAGATTCTGACACGTTTGACCGTTGAGTTTATTTATACCTACTGACTTCTTAGCAAAATATTTTCCTCGAAAAAGAAATCCTTAGAAAAGATCTGACCTTCCGCCAGTCTGAGGCAGCGCGTGGACAAATTTACAATGTGATGAAACATTTAAATGGCGAAAATTCGGTGAAAAATACTTTCGATTTGTGACGACTGTTCATTTATCTCTATTCTTTCTGCACTCTAATTGAGCAACACACTATCAATCACAATCTGAATCATTTTGTAGGATTTTGCTAATCGATTGCTTCGAAAAAATTGTCTGCTCAACAACGTAAATAACGCAATTAATGTTAAGGTGGATGCTCCAAGGTAACCCGCGAAATTCCAATTTTCTTACGTTTTTTGCAATTTGCTGGTCAGTACTAAGTTGTACGTTGATTAAAATATGATTCGCGGCCGTAACAAATAGGTATTTACAGAATTATAATCATTAGAATTGGTAATACAACTTGTTAAGTTAGCATAATCCTAAAATGTTGATGAATGAGAGTTGTGTTGATGACTTTAATGATTATAATTCTTGCTACCTTGGAGCATCCACCTTAAGTAGGAGTAACAAACCGATATCTTCTGTCTATACAGGGTGGCCGGGACATCGACGCGCAAACTGAAACCATGAATTCAGCACACGATCCTAGCCCCCCTTTTGTTTTTTTTTTTTTTTTTTGGGTGGGAAATCATCAAATGACCTCTCCCGCTCTGGGCTGAGCGGAAGGGCGTGTCAGACTTTTACTGACTAAAACCCACCCGTGTTCCTTCAGTTGCCTGTGCCAGGGGCCACGGTATCTCTTTCGAACAACCCGCAGCTCGGCGGACACGATTCTAGCCCCCTTAGCGTAGAAAGAGTTGTCTTTGGCTCTTCATCATTCTCACTCTCCAGCCCCTATTCCTATTGATTTGTGGTCGGCGCAACATGTCTTTTTCTTACTAGTCTATTAGTCGTCATCTCGGTAGTCAACCCCTTTCTAACCATATCATCATTCTCACAGTCCATCCATCTTTTCTTTGGTCTTCCCCTGTTACTGCCATCGACATTCATCCTCAAAACTGTCCTCAAGACATTTTACTCATTCCTCCGTATCACATGTCCATACCATGACAAGAAAGAAAGAAGAAAGAAGAAGAAAGAAAATGCATTTATTTGCGGCAAAGATGACGCATGAAAAAAGGACATAAACACCCAAAAAAAAAAAGAAAAGACAAGTTGGGGGTAAACATGCGTCACATTCACGCAAAACGGCCATCGCTCAGCATAATGCTAAGATCCTATACGAGACGGAGCCCAAGCGCTGGTTTTCAGCGGCAGCCGGGCGACAAACGATTTCCACAAAAAAAAAAACATCAGCTGTTTCATAGAAAAGTGCAATACCTACGCGGTCAAAATGTACGGCAGAGCTTATTTTTTCTTAAATAACCGACGTAGCATTCAACGCGTTCGGGGGTTCGGAATCATGTACTGGATCCATGGTAACCGTCTGCACATTAACGTCCCTGCTACCCTGTATAGGTAAAACTGTAACGTATTACGCGCCTGACGAACCCATAGTTTCAAACAACAGAAGGTAGACACGAGGGTAAAAGACTCTGCAGGGGTTGTAAAAGTGCACTAAAAAGGATTTTTTGTAGCTCAACTCCCGAGTTTTATATATCATTGTATGCTGCACCGGTTGACGTCATGACGTCAACATCGGCTGCCTCTGGAGAACCAACGCTGAGGCTCTGTCTCGCATAGAGTCGTAACTCGTAGCATTATGCTGAGCGGATAGCGTGGATGTGACACAGGTTTTCCTCCAACTTGTTCTTTTGTCTGGTTTTCGTTCGCGTCATGTTTGCCGCAAATAAACATATTTTATTTTTCTTTTCTTTCTAAGCTTGTTCAACGAATCTTGATGTTGAAAACCGTTAGCTGAATTTAAATATAGAAAGGATTTAACGACAGCATAAGCTTAGTAGGCTTATTCCTAGTTAAGTAGTTATACTAAAAGACCACACACCAAGGCCGAGCATGAACACGCATTTAAATAATAAAATTAAATATTTAAATTACACATAAACAAAAGGCAAAGTATGTAGGTTCTTTGAATTATACATAATGACTGGAATAATAAATTAGGTTTGTAATTAACGAGTTTACAGTGGACGTAGATAATAAAACTGCGCTTAAGTACTAGACTAATAATAATATAATTATAATGGTGCTATTTCAGCCTTATCGAGTTATGTAATAGATTTAATTAGTTTGTACTGTGAGGTGCCGCGAGGTTGCTTCTGTGGTTACATAAAGCAAATTATTTATTTCCGTTTTAGTGTGCGGTACGCGTCAACGGCGGAGGAAAATGCAGCGGCCGTTGACGATTGTCCACGGCTGCACTGCCGCCGAAGCGTAGCGCTCGTGTGTATGGAGACTTACCCTCGTAAGCAACAGCGAGGTCAAGGCTATTGTTGATTTATTCCCCGTTTGGCTCACTGAGTTTTGACCTACATAAAAAAATTCCTCTCTTGTTACAGTTTGTTGTTACCCGTTTCAACTTAAATACTGATCTTATAAAGAGCAACTGGCAAGAAACTCTGGTCATGTAACATATAAAAATCATTTAGAGCTGATTTTTCAATCGACAGATAATGTTTATTCGTAGAATAAAATTGACGTCTCACAGGTTTTGTATGGAACAACTGTCAAACATTCAAAACTATTCCTAGGATAAATTATCTGGCGTTGGAAAAATCAGCCCTTCATTTTTAAAAAGACATCTTAAAAGCTATTGATTTTCCACAACGTCTGGTCTAATTTCGTCTATTCTTATTAAAGCCTATTCTTTACATTTCAAAGGAAAAAAATGTGCGAACCTCGAGGACCTTGGAGGTTATTGCGTTGGCTGCTGCCATTGCATTACAATCCACACCTGCTGTACAAAGATTTGGTAGTGGTACCGAGTTGCGCCACTTCGCGCATACAAGCCATGGTGTCTCCGTAGAAGAGTGCGCACCGACGCCTCCGATGTTTAAGTCTACGAAGTATGCACCCCCTTGCCGTTTTGTGGAATTAAACTGCTATAAATAGATTATATATATATAAATAAATAGTTATATATAAAAAAAAAACATAAATACTCGTAATTACATTTAAAAAAAAAATATTAATATAAATATTTATTAATATATTATATTTTTCTTGTCGTCTTTCTTTTGATATTAGTTTTTTATCTAACACAAATTTATTTTATTTATATATTTAAGTATGCATACACACGTCACGTTGCAGTATAAAACTGATTTACAGCCGTCACCTCACACATCAGGTCCAGTTGAAAACCAGCGTCAGCCACTAGTTGTCTGGCATTTTTGCTGAACTGGGCCTTTTTGGCGCAGCCGTGAGGCACACTTTCCTGATAATTTTCTTGGATCGGACTTCACATTTTTTATTTAATCTTTTATTTATTTTTTAATCTTATTGTTTGTTTTGTCTGATGTATATATCTGGTGTATCGTGTGTCTTTTAGTTTGTGCCAAATAAATGTATTTTCTTTCTTTCTTTCCCTTTCACTTGTCGTAAATGTGGGTCTCATTTTACAGTTTTATTAGTTATCCTGTAATCAAAATTTAATTATATTTACATTTAATACGCTACGATTTGACATGGTAGTAATATTATAAATACATATTTTATTACAACAATGTAGGTTAATGTGTGAAAAGTATACCACATTTTGATAAGCATAGCATTTCCATAGTAGGGGTCTGCCTACCTTAGACGTAAGTAAAAACGGTGAGCGTTCCGCTTAAAAACTACGAAAAAGTGACCAAAATCTTGTAAGCTGATTTTCCGAATTTGTAGCTATTAACCGGTTGAGTGGCGTAATTACAGAAATAATTAAAAATCCATTGTGTCTCGCGTGGATCCACGTTCGTTTGTGGATATGAAGGGTTAATAATGTTAAGCTATTTTCAGTAAAACATGAACCTTAGCGAATAGTACAGGCAATAAATTGCTAGAATTCATGTAAGAATTCATGAATAAAGCGTTATCCGTAATTTGATAACTAAAGAAGAAAGAAAAAATGTTTATTCTGCACATTACAAACATTAGAAGACAGTAATAATAGGCCTATAATGTCCCCACTGCTGGGACACACGCTTCGTCTAAGTGAGAGGGAGTGGGTCGTAATCCACCATGCGGGCCCTGTGCGGATTGGAGGATGTCACATGTCCTCGAATTTTTGGTTTCCTCACAATGTTTTCATCGTTTTGAGAGCAGTGCTGATGAAATAATTTACACAAAGGAAATCGCCTGTCTGGATTCGAACCTACGACCTACATCTCGTAAGTCGCGGCCAGTACACAGTAATACTAAAACTTGGGCCAAAAGCCCAATAATAAAAGATATTTAGTTATTGGTTCACATTACGGTCACTCAACCAAGTTAAAGTTCATCATCATCGCAACGTTTTAGAAATCAGCGACGATAAAGTTGCCAGCAAACGCGTCCTACACAGAGTTTCACATACAAACTACATAAACTTTTAATTTAATTATAATATATTGGTAATATCCAGTAATGCAAACAAGGACTTGCTCGGTGAGCTACCAGATTGGGTGTCCATGTATTGAGAAATACGGAGGACGAATATTTTTAAAATTCAGAGAACTTTACTTTATTACCATTTTTACGAACATCTAGATTTTAAATATTAAAATAACGAATTATTCTATCCTTTATCCCCTTTAAATTACTTGTACCAAGTTTCCTTTAATGTCATCGTGAAGTGAGCTTGAAGTGAGCTGACAATAGTTTTAATCACAGTCGCGTCAGCTGAAATGACAACTCGGCTGTAACCACTATCTGAAAAAAAACCAAGTACTTAAACCCTTACTTTTCGACATCCGTTTGGCAGTGAAACACACAACCTTCTACCGCCCCTCCCCTTCACCCCTCCCCTTCTTCTTCCCTTCACCTGTGATTTCTTATGAAATAAGCATCACCTCTGTACCTAAATTTCTGTTCTGTTTTTATTGTCTGTTTATATATGTGTGTACATAAATGGTAAAATAAATAACCTTACGTCTAAACATTATCGCCATTCAAAATATCGCCCCATCTTATAATTACGACCTCTTTGTGCCTTCATGATCCCAGTGCGATCGAAAGACGGAGTTATACATGTCCGATAGCACCATCCCTTTTTCGGACCGGAATCATGATGGCACTCATGAAGGCTTCATAAATCGCTTAAATCGCAGATCGGTGGGATTCCCCGATGTTGCGGAGGTGGATGTAGCTCCACGCGGAATTTTAATTGTACGAGTATATCTGTGTCTGTAACTAACTAACTACCTAACTAATTAACTAACTTTACTTAACTTCTACTAACACTAGAAGTTAATTAAAGTTGTTACTAACCCCATGGACTTCTGTCTGAAATAAAAGTTTTCTATTCTATTCTATTCTATAAAACAGCCCCTGGACTTATCCTCAAACATCTCAAACCCATAGCCACCACCGACCGCGTCTACAGTATCTTAGTACAAGTGCATCGAATTAAATTCACGATTAGCATACGTAATTACTACGCTTATCGGCGGCTTAATTGCGCCGTAATGAATCAACTGACGGTTCTTATAGCGTACGTACTTGCTTACTTTCAGATACCTTTATATTCACTCGTTAGAAGTGTATTTTCCTGGTGTACATATTACCGATTGCGGAAGGGGCTCGTGGCTAAATTATAAACGATCGACGGTTAAGCAACTCTTGTCGAGGTCAGTCCGTGGATGGGTGACCATAAGGAGATTCCATGCTTCGCAAAGCCGTTGGTCCCGGCTGTCATTTTTCGATCTTTGAGAGTCGTTACGGGGAGGCGTGAAAGTCTGACAACCAGTCTTACCAAGGAATACTTATCTTGTTACCCATTAACTGGGTTGTGGAGGTCAGATAGGCAGTAACTCCATGTAAAATACTGGTATTCAGCACCACGTTGTGTTGGCAGTTTATGTAAGTCGATAGGGCCATAGGATGCGTTTTGGCAAGGTCTGCAGTTTTGAGGACTTTGGTGAGACTACAGGCTTGTTAGTAAATGTCGTAGTGATACACGAAGAGACTTCGAAAAGGTCATGGTTGAAGTTTCGCATAACTTGTAAACAGTTTTGTTTTCTGTTTATCCATGTTAGAATATTTGGGTTTTTTATTTTTGATTGTGTTTAGTTTAGTTTTATGATCTTCCTGTACGAGTCGCAATAAATACTTTTTCTTTCTTTCTTTCTTATTTTTATTAATTTTCTTACCGTTCTAATATACCCTAGAGAGGTATATTGTTGAGATACTTTTTTATAATTTTGACCAAATATAAATAAACAACTAGGAATATTCTAAAACCAACCCGTTATCTATGATCAATGGCGTATGTGTGTAATAAAACCGACACTAATCCTGCACCATAAGTGCAAACCCTATCAATCACAACCTCAATAATTTAGAAGATTATAGCTAATCCATTGCTTCATATGTTCGAAAAATTGATCAGCTCAACAACGTAAATAACGTAATGAATGTTGTTGAACTATCAAAAATAAAAGCCATTGCTACTGATAGTGTATTACGCAATTACCCGCCGTAAAAAAAACAAAGCAAGTGGCATATTATTGAAACAGCTCATGACTGATCACATAATTATTTCCTTTATTTAAAAGTAAACATATCAATTATATTTTAAATATAAAAAGTATAAAAGCATTTAAAAATATAAAAAATAGTAGCCCACCGGTATCGGGAACAGGGTCCAAGCTACCGGTAGTCAGGGCTCCAGAGAGAGGAACCTCCTGACAATGCGAGCCGTGTCCAGAAGTACCGCTTTCTGATTCAAGCCCTTGATCCAGCTGCCCAACGAGAGCCTCCTCAGGTGTTGGTCGAGGCTCTTGGCTATTAAGCCATATCACATAATTATTATTATGATAAATGGTCGTACTTTCACACCAGTTCAATCATAATAACATTGCAAGTTATTGAGTTATTTCCTGCTCAAATTACGCACCTAATAGTAATTTAACAAAATATCACGTTTAATTACGAAATCATAATATTGCAGCCTCGCAATGGAGACACGCCTTACACGAAACCGAGTGCAATAACTTTGTTGCGTGGTGCATTTAATTATTGTTTTATTTTTTCATTGTGGGTTCATTCAGTCTCTTGTTCATTCATAGAGTTGTCTTGAAGTATTTATTGGCATGTTTTAGTAAGGAATACCTTAGACTTTACACATTTTGTTTTTTTTTGTATTTTTGTATGCACGTGATTATTTTTGATTGCGTTCTTAACATTCCATTGCGGTTACATTAGAAATGAAATGACTTGAAAGTATTAATCAAGCCAAGTGATAATTAAGACAATAATTCAAAAAACATATCACAATTAATTACGCAGTCATAACTCTCTTTCGGTCAAATCGCGCGACGCTGCACGCCACAAGGCCGAACGCAGTAACTTTGTCTCGTCGTCTATTGGTTAATTTATTTAATTTGCAGCTCTGTATATGCGGTGTTCTAATTGCTCGGGTGCCGTTCGCCCACTTATCATAATGTCTCGCAAATCACGACTCTGCGGGAATAAATCTAGCGTCGATAGGACTTGGCCACTGGTCTGCTAGGGTTGAGCTGTGCTGAATAGTTGGGATGCTAAGATTAAACTGACTGAAACTGACTTTTAATTGGTAGAAAATGCCTCAGGCATTAAGTCCCCCTTTGAACATTATTTTTTACTTGTGCATTAAGTTCTACGGTTTACGCGAGACATACTTATTGGTTTTTTAATTGTTTCTATAATTACGGTATTGAACCGGTTAATAAATAAATATTGTTTTGAACATCAAGATTATTTGCCCTTACAACTACAAAAGCTATATGTGTATATAAAGAGCGTATAGCAGGTGGCATTCTGTAGTTTTTGCCTCATGGGAAAAAGGTATGAGTTTATGTATGAGTATGTGAGTACAATTATTATAATAGGTAAGCCTGGCGTTGGTTAAGTAAGATCTATGCGGAAAACGATGTTGTAAGATAGGTTGCTTTTCTACGCTCAAGACGATAGGTACCTACTATGAGACATAATTTATGTAACATAATTAATCAATTATTTACTTCTTATTGCTCTTGCTTCGTTAACGATACACTTCTGGCTAATTTTGTAGAAGGATAATAATATAGATAAGTACATAAGAAGCGAAAACGTCTGTATTTTAAGGTCTTTCTTAAAAAAATACTTCAACAAATAATTATTTAGTTTTCACGAATTTCTCTATTTAAACTTGGTAGCCCTACAAAATCCAGTTACGCACAAAAATGGAGCTGGGCGCACGCGAATTTCTAACATAAATCGCAAACGACTCCCCATCGGCGCGCACGCAGCGTACAGCGGCCACCGCAGTACTTTATTATGTATCAACACGAAATTATTATACAATCAACGGTAATCAATTTGCATCTCATCTTAAAAACTAATCTTTATTATCTTTTATTAAAAATATTGAGGTTTTTTGGTATAATTAAGTTTCGGTTTTTTAAGTTAAGAGTGGGCATTATGCAAGCCATTTTAATTAAATCAGCATTTAACGTTGTTATTAGTATTTTATTTGGAAGTTCAGTTGCTATTATCCCGGATGCATTCGTTAGATAAAAGTGAAGGTGATGGCTGTTTGCGAATAAATTTAATTTAATGAATAAAAAACAAACAGGTCATTTATCAAATTAAATTTCCTTCGAAAAAATCTATCGGTTTCTTACTAAACATCAACTATATTCGACGACCCTGGTTACTTATCTCCTTTGGCGAGTGTACATTCAAAGTTCAGCAAATCTTTCAGTACCTACAAGAATAACAGGCTTCAGAGAAGTTATTAAATTTCGAGTTTGCTTCCGAAACCGATGTTCATCTACCAACCTTCCAACGCCTTACATAGTGTATCGATCTACTCCGGCTACATGCTATAAATGATCAAATATACACTGAATATCCTTCCTCTGTATTTACGTAGTACATAGCCTACACAAAACACCCACCTTGTACGTTGAGACTAGAAATCTATGCCTACAGAGGGGCTAGGCCGAAAATTATTGGGGGGTGGGAGGTTGGACGGCAGAGGGGTTGGGGCCAGCCGTCGCCGGCCTGATATGTGACCGGAGAGTCTTGTTCAACAAACGATGACGATGATTTAAGCTCAGGCGTTTTAAGTGTATTACTGGGAGAAATCCGGCTTTTGGGCTCAGGCTTAGATTTGAGTGAGCCTGCTATTATGGGGGGAGGCTTCTTGATTTATGTGTGCCTGTCCATTTGACGGTGGGGCCGCTGGAGTCGGGAGTTGCGACGTCATTTAGTTACTGGCCGCTTGTACGAAAAAGGTTTTATTTTGTTCAAGATAGTTTTTTTTTCGGTAGCACCCAATAGGTATTTAAAATGTTTCAAACTATTTTTTTTTTCTGGAATATTGTTGGAAAGATTAAAAAAATGAAATGAAAACAAACATCATTTCAAAGTCATCGATTACAAAAAGTAAGTTCCGTTTTTTTTAAGCGCACAATTTAAAAGCAAAAATAAAAGCGTATCTTAAAGCATTGTTCAGTGGCGCAGAAACTTAATTACTTAAATTAAAATACTCTTTAAATAACTCAATGAACCACAATTGCATTAAAAATATTCCTTCCTACGTAATCACGTGTTAATGTGAAAGATTAATACGTTTCAAGTGCATTCAAATGGTTAATTACACTAATTAAAATCACGCTGTTCTTTATTAATTACTACGGCTGTACAGCAGAATGATTCAAAGAAGGTAAAACACAGCATCAATAGTCACAAAAAAAATAATTATAACCATTTTTTTCACTCTTCACATTAAGCTGTACTTATCCTTATTAAAAGTTCACAGAAAAAAAATATTCCAATGACGTTATTTACTAAATTAAATCATGCATCAAGATGACCTTTAACCCTCACGTGCTTGCTACATAGTTACATACATCACTACTTGTGCCTATAGCACTGATCGCAGCTAATGTGTTTGCGTGGAAACCGGGAGGTGATCTGCTTTCCTGGAAAGGAAAATTGGGCTTTGGATACGTATTTCGAGAACCTTCTATCATGATCCGTTTTAGTTAATAATGATGATACGTTGTGTCGACAGGTATTATGGTATGAGCATGTGATGTGGAGGCAACTCGTAAAAGGAAAAGTTTCTTAAGTTTCTGCATGACGTCATTGTTGTCTATGGGTAATCTAGTGCCTTTATACCTAACAAGTTCTTTTTTTTCCGTCATCGGCTTTGCTTGAAATATCAAGAACAAGTCTTTCTCTAACAAAGACACTAGAAAAAGTAATCAACTATTTCTTAGTACAATCAACCAATAAGGCCACTGCTGGACATAGGTCTCGCCCAGGCTGCGCCACAACACCCAGTCCTCCGCCTTCCGCCTTGCGCATCTAATCTGCCCTAGCCACCTTTTTAAGGTGGTGGTTGGTGGTGGTGGTGGTGGTGGCAAGTATTCCTTAGTTGCTTTCTCACTCACTTTGAATCTTAACGTTCCTGCCATTGTCTCATAAGTTGTCCAAAACTACGTGTTTTTAGTGAACATACACACTTAACACAGTCAGGTATAAAAAATAGCATACCTACGCACTGCCAACAAATAAGCATCTATTCTATTTAAAATTTCAACTTACAAAAGCACACCATAGACAAACTCAATCCTTTTACCGAATAATCCCGGACCCGTAAATTCGATATTGAATTTTTCTCGAGTTAATCTTGTATTCAAATTTTAATTATATCATTCTGGCGTTTGAATAAAAACGAATTCATTTCGTTTCGTCGGTGAATAATAATGTACGGCGAGTCGACGCTTGAATTACAGAGTGTGCGTGTCACACCGAAGTGTAATGATTAGCGTACGTGTTGTTAAGTTTTAGTAGTTTTGTTACGATTCAGGTTTCATGTTTATCGATGTTGAGGGCTTTGAAAACTTGTGTTGGAGTCGTTGCGGAGGAATGAGCGAGGAAAGTTTTGAGTATGAATGGAATGGCTATAAGAGTAGGGGAAGATCAAAGAAATAATGGATGGACTGTGTGAAAGATGATATGTCTAGAAAGGGGGTGACTGTCGAGATTAAGACAAGAGAAGTATGGAAGAAAAAGACATGTTGCGCTGATCCTCAATAAATCGAGGACTGGAGAAAGATGGTGATGAGGGCTTTGCTAATGCCGATATTTTAGGTATGCCTTAACTAGTTTTAGATTCAAAGGAAGCTCTATTTGATAATCTTCTTAGTCTATTGACTCACACAGCGATGTCTTACGATTAATTAGTCGGACATAGTTACCCCAAAAATAATTGAAAAGCAAATCTTACTAAGGCTACTTCGCTGTCTGCATAGCCTTTTCCCAACTATTTTTGGGATCACGGTCGGTTTCCAATCTAACCAGGTGCAGCTGAATACCAGTATTTTAAGTGGTACGACTGCTTATCTGACCTCCACAACCCAGTTACTGGGTCAGGCAGGCTCGTGTCTAAGTAATAAAGTAGTACGCTTGCCGCAGTCAGTCCGTAGATGGGTGACCATTTTTACACACCGAGACCCCCCCGTGCCTCGGAAAGCACTGCCATGTGCCATGTTCAACATGGCAGCTTGTGCAAGTGACCGGGCCCAACTTGTCATGGTGGTCCTGGCTGTCACAGTCGTTATCTGTCGTCAGAAGCCCGATAGTCTGACTACCAGTATTACCAAGGGGTATCGTTTCTCAGTAACTGCTTTGTGGAGATCAGAAAGGCAGTCGCTCCACATAAAACACTGGTATTCAACTGCATCCGGTTAGACTGGAAGCCGACCCCAAAAATAGTTGGGAAAAGTTTAGGCAGATGATAGACCTTCTGGACGAAATAAACATCACACGGCTCAATGTTACACCATCGTGTAACACAAACTTATGGAGATCAACAATTAATTCCTATGTCTGTATCCGGAAAAGCACTTTTCATGACCTCATATGCATATTGAAATGATGCCGTATTATTACGTTTAGAATATTATTATATCCTGGATATGCTATCAGGTCTAGTCTGACAGCTAAGTCCTGACTATGATTGTCATACTACTAACGAGGGCTATTTTCATTTGGGTTTAGATTGAATTAATGAATACAGGCAGTACCGAATTCATTGGGAGGGCTACATTAGCTGCTATTTTGGTAAGTAAATGAATATGATTGTTTAATTAAATTTAGTTGAGATTTGTTCACAACTTTGGTGATATTGGACATAGGTACCTACAGAGTTCTTAAATACAGGGTGGCAGGGGTATCTACGCGCAACCCGATACCATAGATTCAGCACATGATTCTGTGTTGATATCTTAAGTCAAAATTGTTGTTCCATAAATTTTGACCGCGCAGGTTTCATGAAACAGCTGTTTTTTTTATAACCGACGGGAATCTATGGATCCAGAATCATGTGCTGAATTTATGGTAACAGTTAGCTAGTCAATGTCCCTGCCACCCTGTATAATTAGGTTCCTACTCAGGTTAGGTAGGAGACAGATTTCCGTGATCTATTTTGGCTGATATGTCCCTATTCATGTTAGAATCTCCAGATCTTGCACAAAAACTGATTGAGATCTAACAATAGAACATCGTACAGATAATTATGACTTTAATTGCCATAGGGAGCACAAACTCGTCATAATCTACGCGGAAGAAGTCTCAAGGGGCTGTCACTACCGCGCCTCGTAATAAGAACACATTTAAAAGGAAATCACCATAACGAATTCAAACATTAATTCAAAAGCATAACTGTCTCTACAGCACAAGTAGGTACGTTACTAACACAATCTGTACAAAGGGCACCGAGCACTCCATTTATATAATACTCGTCAATAATAATTTCATTAAAATGTAGATCTAGTTAAAAGCATTTTTTCTGATTAATTTTCAGTCGCGGGCCCCGCTCTTCTTTTTTTAATTGAATATCAGGCCACTTTGATGGCGCGACGAGAAAGGGTTGAAAAAAAAGTTCGCCCTCATTTGAATAAAATAACAGCACTCACACTTTGCATTTACGGAGATATTTCAAATTATATCTGGACTCTTTTTTGTTTTAATTTTTTTTTTGTTCCTCGTATTTATTTTATTTTTCCATCACCGCTCCCATCTAATTGAGTTAGGCCTCCAAATCGAAAATGTCGATCGAGTTGTAATTCAATTTATTTTTGTTTCTAATGGAGTTCGGAGCTTTTTATTCCCTTTTTTTAACTGTAATTTTGAATCATTTGCCTATTGAAGGGTTGGTTCTGTTTACTGATGCGAGGACTTTGCTATGGAATGTTTTTTTATTCTTGGTTCTGTTTGCGTGCTCTGTTTTTAGTGTCTAGTACTTACCTACCTACTGTAAGGGTTATCCGCCAAAGTCAACCTTATATAGTGCAGGCTAATAATGGGGTGTCAAATATTTTATTAGGATTTTCGTTGAGGTAAAGTCCGTGCTAGTATAGTCGGAAATATGTAAAGACGTACTGTCAATATAAACTTAAAGGAATCCTATCGTTGTTTGATTCCTCCCGGTACCGAAGGGCTTGTGTAGCCCTTCACACTACCCACCTACTTACAACTACTACTCCTACTTACTTTAAATATTTTGATTGTTAACTAACAATCGTAAAAATAACGGGAACTGGGTTTGAAAACTTCGAGAGTACCTACTACAAGAGATCATGAAGCAGACCACTGAAAAAAAGATTAGCATCAACTGCCTAGCCTTTTCCCAACTATGTTGGGGTCGGCTTCCTGACTAACTGGATGCAGCTGAATACCAGTATTTTACATGGAGCGACTGCCTATCTGACCTCCACAGCCCAGTTACTGAGTAATACGATACCCCTTGGTAAGACTGGCTGTCAGACTTTCGGGCTTCTGACGACCCGTGACGACTGTCATAGATCCACGAATGACAGCTGGGACCAACGGGTTAACGTGCTTTCCGAGATACGGAGTGGTCTTGTCAAAGTCAAAGTCAAATCATTTATTTCAAATAGGCACATAAAAGGCACGTACGTGTAGTACTTGGTATGTGAAGATGGTAACCCATCCACAGACCAACCGCGACAAGAGTAGCTTAACCTAATCGTTCGACCCGTGCGGCTGTTATTACTTAGCCACAAGCCCCTTACTATAAGAAACAATTTTCTTTTCAGCTGTTTTACTCAGAAACTTCGGCTTTTTATTTTATCCCGCTTCCCGCGAGATTGTATCAACTCCGAGTAAAAAGGTAACTGGATAAGAGACGGTTTAGTAACACTACCACTGATTTCTACTCTATTTCTTATTTCTTCGTTTATTTTTCTCTTTTCACGGAATAATTTCCAAGTTGTTCCACCCTAGATCGGTTTTTCTATGGAAAGTGTGAGGTACGGAACTCAAATGTCTTGCCGTTGTGGTCGTGCATTGTGTTACGTCGCCTTTTTTTTTTTGGGTGTAATCATCAAATGACCTATCCCGGTCTGGGCTGAGCGGAAGGGCGTGTCTGACTTTTACTGACTAAAACCCACCCGTGTTCCTTCAGTTGCCTGTGCCAGGGGCCACGGTATCTCTTTCGAACAACCCGCGGCCCTGGCAGGCATCGGCCCTAGCGGACCCCGTCAGTTCGTGCTGACATCTCTTAGAGGCGCGCGTGGAACACAGCGCGCCGTCGACCCGAGCCTGGTCCTTGCCGGGCGGCGAGCTGCCCATTGCTCGCCGCCCGCAAGCCCGCGCCTACGGTGGCCGGGAGTCGGCTGTTGACTCCCGTCCAGGGCGTCTCCTGCGGCGACTAGGGTCGTGATGGCGCAGAGATTGCCTCTCCATCACGCGCTCCGCCGCCTCCTTTGCGAGCATTACTGCTTCGCAGAAGGAGGTAACGGCCTCCCATGCACTCTCGCTCCGTACCATGGCCTGGACCAGGTCCAGACGCGAGAGATCGCCGCCGCCGATCGCCGCCACAAGAACACGGCGGTGCTCCGCCCAAGCCGGGCAGACCTCCACCGTATGCTCCACCGTGTCCTCCAGGCGATCCACACAGTGGTGACACCCTGGCGATTCCTCCCGCCTTATCTTGAACAGGAACCTCCCGAAACAACCGTGGCCGGTGAGGACCTGCGTCAGGCGGAAGGTGAGGGCGCCGTGACGCCTCTCTAGCCACTCCTCAAAGAGGGGACTTATTGCCGCAATTGTGGCGTGCCCAGACGCCGACCCCCCTGAGTTACATATAAGTATTGAAGTTATGTATTTTAATGAGCCCATGTTTAAATGTACGTGCCTAATAAAAAATAGAAAAAAAGAAAAGGGTAACTGTGAGGGTGGTGAAGATGTTATGTAACTCAAATGTCTAGCCGTTTTGGTCGCACCTTGTGTTGGGTCGTTCTACTTAATAATATGTTTGAGTAGAGAAGGACAGTGACTTCGTCGAGCCGTCCCGTCGCGTATTCCACAAAAGCGTAATATTCTCAACTCTTAGACTGAATCTTTATATATGTTTTTTTTTCATGCCTATTTTGTTTAGTTTTTTTTTACATTATGTAACATTATTGTTACTATCAAATTGTCAGCACACATCGAGAATCGAGCGGCGTGTAATTGAAGAGGCATATGCCCAGCAGTGGACGATGCTCTAAGTACCTACGTACCTACCTATATTTTTTTCATATAAGTAAATTAATTTAGCATACCTAATCACCACGACAGCAGTGGCGGCCTAGTGCTAACGGCCGCGACTAACCGTTCGAACCCAGACAGGCCCTTTACTTTATGTAAATAATTTCACCTCCACTGCTCTCTCATCGTGAGGAAGCCGGCGTGTCCTAGAACCAAAAATTCGAAGACATTTGACATCTACCAACCCGCATTGGACTCGCGTGGTAAATTAATTATTATAAGGAGTTCTGTGTCCCAGTAGCGGAAACATTATAGGCTAATAATGCTACTCATCACGTTTGGCAAGCGAAATTAGCATGCTCGAAGACGCTGCTGCCTCCCCTTCACTTATCCTGTAGTCACCTCTTCCACCACCTACAGATGAAAAAGAGAAAATACTATAATGACCTGTTAATCTCCCACCGCCATGCAAGATAAAGGCCCCGTAGATAAAAAGAACCACCATTGATTAGCATTCAAAAGAGGTCTATTACTGAAGCAACAATCACTCGACCTGAAACCTAAAGTAGCCATAAAAATAAGGTCAAATTCCCACCTTAGCCACACAGAACATAATGAAGATTATACATGTATAAGCATTATTATATTAGCTGTATACAAGCTGCAACAATGTCGCACGGACGGCGCCTACTCAAAAGACACTTGTCGCTTCTACGCTGATGGAGAGTGGTTGATACTTTTCATTAAAATTAATTACATAATTTAATTTTGTTTTCAAAACCTGCGGTGAAGTATTATTTTGGGCTTAAATGATTGTAACTGTTGTAGATATCGCCATCTATGATAAATCAAATGACATAGATGGCGATATCTGATGAACTTAGGTGTTTATTTTAGACTGATGTCAATATAATAATAATAAGAGAAACATATAGTGCCTCTTAACACTAACATATCTGTAATATTTTTTTTGTATGTTATGTTATTTTCTGTTATTGTATGGTGTACATAATAAATACTATTCTATCTATCTTGACATTTTGCTAAAAAAACCCATACGCAGACCCTTCTGCGCAATTTAATCAAAGCAAAAGCGTTACAATGAAAAATGGTTTCGTTAAACTTTTCCCACAATAATTGTCGTAAACATAAACATATTTGTAGCATTATTACATTGATTTTCAGGCTTATTGTTATAACTTAATCATTACTACAGTTACATACTTAGGTAGTAATTTAGATGGAAATTATATGAAACCAACTCAAAGCACGCTTTTCTGACTTTTTTCGAGTATTAACCAAAATTATTATAAACATATCTACCATTTGTGTACTCGTAGCAATGTTGAATTTCGGTTTTCAGGCTCAAAACTATGACTATTGTTACAACTAAACCTTCACTACACTTACCTATTTCACATTAGATGTAAATTAAATTAAACCAAGTCAAAGCTCGATTTCCCGATTTTCCCACAACTATTATAAACATACCATTTATATAGTAATGTTATATTGGTTTTCAGGCTCAAATTCATTACTATTGTTACAACAAAACCATTAATCACTACATTTACCCCACATACTTCACAAATTTATATGGAAATTGAAATAAATCAAGTCAAAGCACGATTTTTCCAAGTATCAACCTCGCTAACTCGCACTACATTCACGGAGAGCGTTTAAGAGAGTGAGAAAAGCTCGCCGCCCCGGCCTATTCGTTTCATGAGGGCGGCCCTACTTTTGTCTTGGCTGTCGGCTGTCGGCGACCCAAACCGAGTAAGTCGGGATTTTACAACATTTTCGCTGACTTTTACGAGTTTTTCTTTTAGGTTTGGTTTAAGAGTGGTGACGTAAGATGAGTTGGGATAAACGAATGTTTAATTGTTTTTAATCTTTGAGTAATATTAAATTACGCTTCAATGTAAGTTACGGTATGACTAATGTTGAAAAAATTCACGTTTATCTAATTATGTTTAACATAGGTAAGTCTCAAATGTTGGCTACGAAGATTTTTGGAGAAAATGATTTTCTATGCAAGCTCTCATTGATTTTTTTAATAAGAAGATAAGGGTAGGTTTATGTTTAAGTTGTAGAAAAAAAAGTAAAGAACTTTTTATGATGACTACAACTCGTGATTTCGGAGAGGCGTAGGTCAGGGTATTTTTTTATATTTAATATTACCCTGTACTTATGGATATCAACTGTAACTCAAAATCTCTAGATGGCTATCTGGTATACATGCTTACCGCTTCCTACCAAGCCCGAAACATCTACTCTACTTGATAAAAATCCTAAATTCATCAATTCCGACAGACAACGCTCAGCCTAAACCGCTGTCTAGAAGCGAGGTCCAGCTCCTTACATAAGTAAGGAGCTATTTTGTGACTTTGTTTTTTTTTTAATTAAAAAAAATCCTTTCTTGTTGCCTACCTTCGTTATAAGGTGGGCAACAACGAAGGATTTTTGAAAATTCGTCGCCTATATAGTAATTTTTTCCGATGGGAAATCCTACACGGCTTGCAAAACAGAAGAACAGAATGTTGGCAGAGGCTTGCACAGATGGTTTCCATGCCATTATGCGAAAGAAAGCTGCCCGCCCTCCTTACTACAGCGCCTGCATGGTAGTAACAACAGCATTTTAAAAATGATCGCTGCCAGAGTGGACTGTCCCTTCCAGGGACACTGGGTGGGGACAGTTCTAGTTCTGAATGAATAATTAGGATTTGAAAACTAACAATACTAATAAGCATAACTAAAATAATAATAAAATGAAAAACAAATGTTACTAACACCAAAATACTAACAAAATTATGGACCTCGTCTGAAATAAAGTTTTATTTAATTTAATTTATTTAAAACACACTTTCTAGAAAAAAACGAAACACAACCTCCAGACTTACCCCACTTCATTGTCTCGTCGCCAATCTGAGAAGAATCTTGGGGCGAGGCTGAAGTGACTCACGGGTTGGGGTCGCCGGCACCCCACCGGACTTGACACTCATTTAAGTAGTATATAATTCAGTTTATTTAGCCGAATTCAATCTTCAAGAAGTGGAGAAGGGTTGACTAAGAAAAAATAATAGTTTTGAGTGAAAAATGTTGGTTTTGTGAATGAAAAGTCTTCGTGGTTTAAAAAAATATGTAATATTTCTTTACTGTCATTTAGATAGATCGTTTTTTTTTATACTCTTGTACCAGGTAGGTATATGTAAATGTAATCGAATCCTTGTTTATTCAGTTGAGTTTATGAACTGACCTAAATCTATCTAAAAATGTTTAGAAGTATTATATATAAAAATTGCGATTCCAATGTCACATATGTCTAGTTCATACGCTAGTACTGACATAAGCTAAAAACTATCATACGGTAAATATCACGATAAAATAAAAATCCTGAATCCTGTAAAAAAAATTATCGTCAATAAAACTCAAGGAGGAACCTACTGAGCGGCTAGCGAAAGGACGATTTCATCAACTCGTTGACAAGATAAGTGGATCTAGGCTTCATTTGCAATGACGATCAAATCGTTTTGATACTCGTAGAAAAAGTAGGATTATTCGCTCAACAAGAGCACGAAAACGATGTGTAGCTAATGAGTAGATTTTAAATGATTTTGTATCTTTTAAATACAATAACATAAAGTACACAACTAATTTAATAATTATCAATATTATAGGCAGATGATAATTATGTTTGACATATTCTCGTTGCTAGTGGCGCCGCCATGACAGGCCCGGTTATGTCACTGGCTAAACAAGACTTGAAACATTCCAGGCCCGGGTCGACGGCGCGTTGTGTTCCACGCGCGCCTCAAAGAGACGTCAGCACGAACTGACGGGGTCCGCTAGGGCCGATGCCTGTCAGGGCTGCGGGTTGTTCGAAAGAGATACCGTGGCCCCTGGCACAGGCAACTGAAGGTACACGGGTGGGTTTTAGTCAGTAAAAGTCTGACACGCCCTTCCGCTCAGCCCAGAGCGGGAGAGGTCATTTGATGATTTCCCACCCAAAAAAAAAAAGGCTTGACATATTGATAACTCAATAGCTGGAAATAAATCAATTTATTTTAACACAAGCAGACCGACCGGTGGGATTTTCCATCGCAAAAATTGCGAACTTCCATACAAACGTTTATCCCCCTATTTAACCTCATCAGGGGATGAATTGACAAAAAAAAACCCTTAGTTCTCAGTTTTGTTATTTAGGGAACTCTTGTGCAAAATTTCATGCTTCTAGACCCAACAGTTTAGGATGTCAGTGAATCAAATATTTGTATTAAATAGATGGCCGGTATTCAGCTAACATAAATTAAAAAAAAAATCTTTGCAAGGAGGTTTTAATATCAAGCCAAGTCGTCACCAACTTTTTATAAGAATGTAGTTCTGTCATCTCTTCAGCCCTAAAAGAAAAGGGGTGATTTGGAAGGGTTGTCAAACCTTTTTCTTTAAATAAATTAGCGGAATTGTATTCTTTCTCGTGCTAATGAATGTCTTGTGGACTCGAAGTCAGAGCTGAATTAATTCCGTCTTTAATTAATTGATTTTAGTGTGAATTCGACGAATTTATCACCTTATACCTATACTAATTATGTAAAGTGAATTTTATTCAGTCTGGTTTGTTTTGGTACGTATACTTACTTGGAATTTAAATAAGTAGATTAGGAACTAACATACGTAATTGAAAATAAATTAACTGATATAGTTAATTTAGTTGAGTAAACCTGCATTTTTCAATGACATATAATTAAATATATCCACGTAAGTGACAACAAGGTTATTTTTATAAAAACCAACTCTAAAATCCGACACCATAATTGCGTTATACACT
Organism: Apamea epomidion; assembly: GCA_947507525.1. Taxonomy (NCBI): domain Eukaryota; kingdom Metazoa; phylum Arthropoda; class Insecta; order Lepidoptera; family Noctuidae; genus Apamea; species Apamea epomidion. Next base: position 14,759,263 of record OX382237.1, read on the forward strand.
ATTAATCACAATCTGAATCATATTGAAGGATATTTTTAATCCATTGCTTCATATGTTCGAAAAATTGGTCTGTTCAATTACGTAAATAACGCAATGAATGTTGGTGAACTGTCAAAATGAAAGTCATTGCTACTGTTGGTGTGTTACGCAATTACCCTTCGGTTCTTTAGATGAGAAAGAGCTTCAATTACATGAAAATTCGTGTTAAAAATACTAAACTAAAAAATAAACGAATATACGAATATAATACACCTATTGTGCGCATTATAAGTATTAGAAGCGTGTGTTTTATCACTGCGACAATCAAAACGTACGTTCCCGACCGCAAGTTTAATTATGCAAACATCAAGCCGTCGCCAGATTTCTCATTAGAGCCAAGATAATGACGGTACACACTGTCGCAAAATTAGATAGCAAGCACGCACCCAAACAGATATACGCGCCACATTAACATAAACCGAATTTGCATGTAAATTACATTTTACAGCATCTTAATTAAAACATTTTGGCATTATAAATGATCAAGCGGGGGAGGGTGGTGTACCCCTGACCTTAGCGCCTCCTCCCTCCAGTTAATTCGATAGTTTGAAATTTGGAACATTTGAATATGACATTCGATTTTATGAATTTGTTTTTTTTTGCGTTTAGCGGGAAACCATCGTCATTTCTTTTTTATAAAACAACATTGCGTTTGGCAGTTATTAACAAAGCCAGTATTATTTTTGGGAATGTCGTTGGATAGATTTCAAACTGTAGCGGTTCCAAAAAGGTTTAGACATGACAGAAAATCTGCCTGGCCTCTTTCTACCACTTTATAGAAATCTACTTCTATTTTACTGTATTATTAGTCTTGTACAAAAATCACTACAGATTTGGATACTTATTTCCTAAAAACGTAGCAAAACGAGCAGACAGATACACACACACACGCCTGTATCATAATGCAGCTATTGTTTACCGACATTTTCCCAGCATTACATTTAACCCTCGCACTGCAGAGTTACCGCGATGCATCGCCATGACGTATGGTTGACCCTCGACGTATCTACGTTGCACAGTCAAGTGCAATGCAAGGGTTGTAAGCACTCTACTTACATAGATACACGTGTTTAGAACTAATTATGAGATGGAACGTTTTACACTGTGTTACTTTTCTTTTTAAAAAAAAGAGATATTTTTTTAAGACACCTAATTAAGTTGGTTGTTAGGTTAAGTGGGTATTATCAGAGAGGTAATTGCGTAACACGCATAAAATGACAATTGATCGCAATGGTTTTCATTTTGACAGTTCAACAATATTCATTGCGTTATTTACGTTATTGAGCAGACGAATGTTTCGGACATATAAAGCAATGGATTAGGAATTTCCTTCAAAATCCTTGGGATTTTGACTGAAAATGTGTCACGTGATTGGGGTGCAGCACCCTGATTCCGTAACACACTCTCAGTTTTGAAAGATATTGCTACTCCTTTGCTTCGTAAGTTCGGAAAAAAAATTGTCTGCTCAATAACGTAAATAACGCAATGAATGTTGTTGAACTGTCAAAATGAAAGTCATTGCCACTGATAGTGTGTTACGCAATTACCCCACTGTGTGACTCAATTTTTCGTGCGACGAAAACAAGGTATTTTCTTCATAAATATTACATTTCCAAAAATCATGCTGTCTTGTTATATATAGTCTTCCGATTTCAACGTGGTTTCGTAAATATGGGTGCGGTACCCCTGGTATGTATTGCTAGATACATGAAAATAATTATCAAAAATGCGACGTGCAAAAGAAACTTCGAGATTTCAAAAATCTGTATTTAAATCTAAGTTAATTAAAATTTTTATTGCTTGACCAGCCCCATCGGATTTCTTAACAACATTTACATGAGATTAAAGGCAAAAATGTTTTTTTTAGAACAACCCCTCCTTTGAGGGTATTAACTGAAAGTTCTTTAAATAAGTTAGCAATTAGGGGTAACATAAAATTAGCATAATTGTATAAGTTCGTGCTGTTTATGTTTCGACAATAACGATTTTGTCTGTTGCAGTCTCCGTGGGCATGTATAATGAAGGTGGATGGAATTCAACAACTTCGAAATAGATAGCAGTATATACCACATGCACCTTGGTATATACTGGAATCAGGAATCAGCTGGATGCGGGAAGCACATAACCGATCGAAGTAGAGGTGCTTGGGGGAGGCCTATGTCCAGCAGTGGACGTCTTTCGGTTGAGATGATGATGATATACCAAGTATCAAGAATCGGCCCCGACTTACGAGTACAAGTAGGTCGTGAGTTCGAACCCAGACAGACACTTTACTTTGTGTATTTAATTTCATCACCACTGCTCTCAAAACGATGAAGGAAAACAGCGTGAGGAAACCGGCATGTCCTTGAACCAAAAATTCAAAGACGTGATATCCACCAACCCGCACTGGGCCCGTGTGGTTGATGACAGACCACTCCCTCTCGAAGACAGGAGGCCTGTGTCCCAGCAGTGGGAACATTAATGGCTGATTATGTTCCAAGTAGTAAATTACAGCGGGAATCCAGTGGATGCAGTGAGCACAGGACCAGGTGTTGAGGCGATGCTTGAGTAAGGCTTCAACTGCTAGATCTACCATATCCAGCAATTGACGTCTTTCGGCTGATGATGATAAGCTTACACGAGTGACAATCTATACATAAGCATAATAGCATAATTAGCCTATAACGTCCAAATTGCTGGGACACAGGCCTCCTCTCTGTGACAGGGAATGGGCCATAATCCACCACGAGGGCCCAGTGCGGGTTAGTGGATGTTACATGTCTTCGAATTTTTATTTCTAGGACATGCCGGTTTCCTCACGATGTTTTCCTTCACCGTTTTGAGAGCAGGGGGTAATGCAATTATTTACACAAATTAAAGCGCCTGTTTGGGTTCGAACTCACGACCTACAACCCGTGAGTCAGGGCCGATAGCACTAAGCCACCAGGGCCTGCATAGCACAATGGATGAAATATTAGATCGTCACAAAAAAAAAAAAAACTGAATTTTGGAGATACATTTATTTATTGTGTCAAAGCAAAGGGTAAAGGCAAATCCCGAACGCAAAAACAAAAGCAACTCAATCATAACATCCTAACAGCTAAAAGACTTGAAACTTGACACAAATGTTTTGTCATACTAGTGACGGACCTTTGTCCCGGAACAGGAATAAATAATGAACACTGACGACTGCTACTTCCGTTGCTAAAGAAACTAAAAAGTAATGGCTATAGCCGTCGGCGATCGCTCCGTGAGCTTTGTTGCGCTATACTAATTTCAGCAGAATAGAGATGCGAATGTGATGTTTACGCGGACTGATGGAGGTCCGTCAAAAAGCAATGTTCTTTTTTTATTTATTCTTTGTTTTTTTTTTCGTGTAATCGTTAATGGCTCGCGGTTGAATATTGAACTTTGTGGATTATTTCATTTGTAGGGAACGGTGGGTTGGTAGGATATTGATCGTTCTTTAATATTGATCTGCACTTCGACGTAGTAGAAGGGCCATAGACATGCATTTAGAGTTATGAAATAATAATAATAAATTTAAGAAATGAGAGAGTTACCCATTGCTTTGACCTAAACCCCTTTATTCATAAACGTTCATTAAAGTTAAATATTAATTAGCTGGGTACTCTTTAACCATAAATTTTTGACGTTTAAACGTCACTTCATTTTAATCGTCACATCGTTTATAAAGAAAGCCCATGATGACAGGCGTTACGTATGGCCTTTTGAACACTCGAAAACAAAAAATCAAGATAGCGGTCACTGTTTCGAAAATCTGACATTTTGCCCTTTCGGGTACGGTTCTTTCCTGACAATGATGGGGAATAGGCATAAAACTCAGAATACATACATACATGTAGTACAAAATTAATTAGTAAAGCAGTTACATTATTATGAGACACTGATCATGGAGTTCAAAAGCTGTTTATTACGTTTAATTTAATTAAGGGCTGATTTTGCAATCGACAGATATTTTTTATTCCTCTAATAAAATTGACATCTGGCAGTTTTTGTATGGAGGAACTGTCCAAAATTCAAAATGATTCCTCGGATGAAATTATCTGGCGTTGGAAAAATCAGACCAAAATCTTTTTAAAATAAATTGTTTTAGGGGGAAGCATTAACGTAGCCTGTGAAATTAAAATTTACTGATGTTTTTTGCCATTCTGAGTCCAGTGTCAAGTTGTATGTTGATTCAAATATGATTCGCGATCGTAAGATAGGTATATGTAGAATTATAATCATTAGAATCATAAATAAAACTCCTTTAGTTAGAATTGGCCCCAAATGTCATGATTTCATGAAATAATCATTCAATAAAGTAATTTGAACTTAGAGAGTTGTAGATATTGATAATTTTACTACTTCCTACGCTGGCGCTTTCGCTTTAAAGGAAGCATTTAATACTGTAATGCCACAGTGTAACGCGAATCCTCCTAATAAAGTACAGACGCCAGCCTGCACATCAAGCTACTACAATCTGTCAAATTTCTTTAATAGATTTTCAACTTTATCATTAAAACATTAAGGTTCAAGGTTGATTGGCAAAATTTGACAGTTTCGGCTAGCTTGATGTGCTGACGTCTGTACACACTGAATTTGAACCACTTTTTCAACCCCAATAAGAAAGGATGCCACATACACCTGCCTCTATTAATTTCAATTACAACAAAACTATTTAACAGACCATAAATATATCAAGTGAGAGTATCTTGATGTTGTTTAAGCATTGCGTGTGGTGACGTGATCAATTATTATCTGTGGACTCGTTCGAAGTGTGAAGCCATCTCATTTGCGATTATGTTAGGCTGTGGTCCGATTGTAATAAAGTTATGCCCCTTTCGTCTTGTAATTACAAAAGTTGTTATAGTGCCCTCATATTTTTTTTTTTATATGACTTGGCTAGGTAGAATTTTGTAAGAGTTTTTATGTGTCAAGTTTTTATATTCAATATGGGGTTTATTTATAAGCGTTGCTTAAAATTGAGACGATCAAACGTCCAAAAGTATGACAGTCGTTTTAGCAACGTTTATAAATAAAAGGGTCTGAGTTTGGAGTAAATATAGTACTTCTACTTATCTTCTTAAAAATGTGGATACTTATAACGTTGATCACTTAATTAAATCGATTAGAAACGGTGCTTACAAATTTTTGTTGGAAGTTTCATCATAGCTTATTGCAATTGTAAAAATTATCATCATTAGGTAATAAACTTACCCTACAGAAGTAGCACGTACAGTATAGTTGCTTCAATCCGATAAACTATATATTTTAAATAAAAACTATTAAATACCTACACACGCCAACTAAAGCAAATATTTATAAAACAAATACCGCGTCGTTGAAGTACAAAAAATAATAACTCCACCAACAATACGTTCAACAACTCTTAGCACAAAAAGAAAAAGCAGGAAAATAATGATACAAAGCTCTTTATTTCACACAATTACAGCGATATGTGGAGGAGACGAGCCGTTGAACATACACAATTAGTCGCTTTTTCACACAACAAGCCACAGCATAGCAAACTTGTGGAGCGAAAAAGTTTGCTCAACCAGTAAGTCAATAAGTTGAGACTACATTTTGTTAGCATGTAGAGATTTCAAAAATAGGTTGTTAAAGTGTAGACGCTCAGCGACTGCAGCGCCGTGAAAAGTAATGAAAAACAGGCGCCTAGTGTCAAGTGTAAATCGCCTTGTTAATTTCACTAGCCCTGCGGCGAATTTCGCCGAGGACGCATTGTGTGTGCCGGCTTTATGTCGCGTCTTCCCGTTGTCTGTACACGGCTTTAATTGCGCGCGTCATTGGCGCGCTTTTTGAAAAAAGAATGACGTGTAATTAACGCGCGAATATGGAACGTGACAACGCGCGTTCTGAGGGAGCGATTTTTTTTTAATTTTTTTAATTAGGCATACGAAGGGTTGAGTTCGGTGTTTTGTTTTTGTACGTTTTTTATTATTTTGTTGTTATGAGTCCAGTTATAGCAAGCGAATTTAAATTATAATGAATAAATTAAAATGCTTTTAGTAAATCATTCGTATTGATTATAATTATTATAACTTGCTGTATTTGACACCTTGCATTCGTTTTTGATATAGCTTCAGGCGATCGCTTTTATTTCATTTATAGTAATACCTTATTTCCTTTTATTTATGATAAAGAAAAGTAAAGGAGTAAGAAAAGTACGGAAATTAGGAACAAAAAAACAATCTGAACATTTGTTTTTCGCAAAACAGCCACAAACTACTCATCATTGACCTAAAACAATTCCATAAACATAATTTACTGAGTAATTAATTTGATGTATACTTTCGCCGTTCCCCGTGTCTGTGGATTGTAAATAAATAAAAAATAAATATAATTTTTTTTTGAGGACAATGACTGTCCGAAAAAAGCGATGATACATGATCCTCGTTTGGCTGGCTCACGTACATTTTTTTTATTAAAAAAAAATCATATTAACGGCCTTCATTGGGGCGGCGATAAATAATGCCCTCCTTATTCAAATTTTTGTTTTGTTCATCCCCCACACGTTATAAATGAGACTTATTTGGAAACGAATGATAGGGAGCGATAAAATTCTCGATTATGTTAGAATGTGTGAGTGCAGGACGAGTTGGTAATCGGGCCATTTATTATAAATTTAAATTTTATTTTTACGCATTACCTGTGCCTGTATTTGGTTTCGTATTTTTTAAATTAATCAAGCCAGCAAAACGATTTTACAAGTGAATGTAGGTAGATATACCTTTATTATGAACTGTTGCGAAGCGTAACGCATAATGGTCTTTTAAACCCTTCATTTTATAATTTACCTTTTCACTAATTTACTACTCCAGATACTCCTATTTATAAAAAAAGTCTCATCAACTTTTACTTTTACTTTTTTCATATCTGTAGGTATGCTCCTTTGTAAAATAGTTGATTCTCTAAACTGAAGCCGAAAATACCCTCCCGGACTCCTTATTCGAGCCTTCGTGCATATTTACATGTAGGTATAAGGTTCTAGATTTCTAAAACATCAAAATCGAAATAACTATAGTTCAAAAAAAGTTTTTATTCAGTTTTGAGGCCGACATAATTATGTACTTGCCATGATTTTGGTCGTATCGAATTCACGATCATCTAAAAAGTTACAGACCTTTATTTTTAAAAAAGTATTTTCAAATAAATACTTCTTAATCCTCCGAGTTATATGATAATAGAACATCTTTTCAAACATACTGGCTGAATTCTCCACGAGTTTCAAACTCTAAAAGAAGAATCCTACCAAGTACCTACAGTACATGCATACCATTAATGCAACGATCCTTAAGGACCCTCGACGCTCCTCAATCACGACGGATGGGTAAGGTCGCTGCGATTTTCCTACTGACCTTCAACCGTTGCCAACTGATGCAGCTAAGTGGGATGCTTTGTCTCTTTCTAGTTGAAGATAGGCTAGATCTTGGTCTGTTCCTGGTTTGGGAATTAGGATTTGGCGATAGGGATTTGTTTTTTGAAAGAAAAGATGCTCTATTAACTTCTCATTAGATCAAGTACCTACCGAAAAAATATTAAGGAAATTTAAGTCCGAAATATGATGAAGTCTTCGCAGTGTTGGTATCTAAGGCATTTTAAACAGCCACTTTTCTGTACTGAAGAATATGCGTGTCCAAGTAAATGTGGTCCTTTACGGCACACACTCGCCTTCCTACCACATACTGTCAGATTATAACCAATCGTCAACTCAGCCTAACCTAGTCCACTGCTGGACATAGGTCTCTCCCAGGCTGCCTATACAATCCCAAACCTATCTACCTGGTTGTCAGATATACCTAGCCAGTATTAGTACTAGAATCAAAACCCAAACAGAACCACACCGCCCGTTCCTCATACATAATGTATGAACTTAAAGAAATGCAATGAAATGATAAAATGATCGCTCCATTGTAGATAAACGGGCCAGTTCTACTGGCACAATTGAATGATGACCAGCCATTGTGACTATGTTTAGAGATCCTGCATATAATGCCTGGATAGGTGCTCCAGCGTCTATTTCATCCACTTATTGCGACGTATTACGTCTTATTGGGTCAGTATGAGCATGTTCAGCTGGTAATTGGTGACAGAGATTTGGCGTGGAAGATTTTTGCACGTTGCGTCTTGGGAAGATTAGATAACTAGGTAAGTATTGCTTTTGTGTGATCGTTGGGAGGATAGACGAGCGGACATGGGTCATTGGTATTGAGGAAAACACAAGGAGGTCGGTGAGATTAGTATACCTACTTATATGGTCGCGAAACAGGACAAAAACTGTGTCGTATCCTGCATTGGTAGATTTAGGATGCGTTTGGTTAAACCCATAGAATCTTTGATGAAGGAAATGAAGGTATCTTCCTTAACAGAGACGTCGCTTTTAACAATAATTATCTAACCTAGCGTTAGGAATAGAAATCTTATTTAGAGCTAAAAACAGAGGTGCAATTCTCGTAATTTTAAGAACGTTCAGTCTTAATCTGTCAAAAATATCTCCAACATCCCTAAATTTTTGACATTGATTGTCGCTGAGATTGCGACTAGATATTGAACGTTTTCACCAGTATCCAGGTTGGTAGCGGAAAGGGGACGATCATACTCATGTAAAATATCATCACATCATCACTTACAAAAATACCAACACATCATTCTCCTTCCTCGAATGCTCAGAGGCATGCATAGGTACGCATAATATCAACATTAACTGACCAAATATCAACTGCCTAGCGTTGCAAAGTGACTGTATTCTATAAATTATAATATGGAGTGAATGTCTGTATTGTTGACAACCTTTTTGCGTTATGATAAGTAGATGAACTTTTGTTTTTGGATTTTGTTTGAATGCGGAATGTTTGTTTGTTCTTTTGTTGTTGTAGACTAGTAGGTATCTATTGTCAATGATGGCAACGATGATGGTTCTAATGTAAATGGCTATTTTAATAAAATTATATTAGAAATTTAATGATAAAAAACAATATCTAAGTAATAAAATACCGATTTTGTATTTCAATTCTTAGTTATTAATTTCTACGTAGATTAAAAACGGAACACAAAAAAAAAAATAACGAAAAAAACCCGTTTTGAACATTCATCTCGAAAATATTTAAAATACTAATACACGTCAAATTACACAATTTTTCGAAACTGGATGTTGTAGAAAGCTTTTTATTTCGCATAGTACGTAAAGGATCAAACGTGATATAAACAAACAAAGGCTTAGTAATAACACGGTTTCCTGAAAGTAGAAATTGGAAATGGATTTTTAGGCACAGGCAGTGCTACCATGGTTACCGTGCCGACATTGTCAGGTAAAAATTTAAACCGTTTCTGTGAAAAGAACTCAGTAAAACTAGCTACAGAGTTCCACACGTATTTAGGTACTCTACCAATTGCGAATGAAGTGAGACAAAGGGGAGAGAATAGTACTTATGCTTGCAGATACAGTTTTTAGGAAAAACTTGCATACAAAGGTAAATGAAACGCTAATGAAAGAATTGATGATGAAGTAGACGAACGATGAACTTGGTATTAAAGAACTACTAGCTGCGCCCCGCGGTTTCACCCGCATAAGTTTCGATCCCGTAGGAATATCGGGATAAAAAGTATCCTATATGTTAATCCTGCTTATAAACCATCTGTATGCCAAAATTCATCCAAATCCGTTTAGTAGTTTTTGTGTGAAAGAGTAACAAACATCCATCCATCCATCCATCCATACAAACTTTCACATTTATAATATTAGTAGGATAAGAAAAGTCGAGAGAGTACTGCGGAGTAATTGCGCACACTCACAGTAGCAATGGCTTCCATTTTGACAGTTCAACAACATTCATTGCGTTATTAACGTTGTTGGGCAGACAAATTTTTCGAAAACATGAAGCAATGGATTAGCAATATCTTTTAAAATCATTCATAATGTGATTAAAAGTGTGTTACGCAATCAGGATGCTGGTCAATACAGACAATTCATTTACGGAAAGCCAGCGCACCTTTTTTTGACGGCTAGGGTGTATAATAATAAACATAAACACATGAAGGGACATAAAATAAACGACTCACACCACGCTCTTTAAGCCACCCATCAAAATCAAAAGCCAATTAAAAAAAAACAGCAGCTTATAAAAACTGCAATGATTATGAGAACGTATACGAAATATTTTTCAAAATTTCCTACCCGAGGTTATCGACAACTGGTAGGACGCTTAAATTACGGGGCAGGCACATTTTTATCTGCTTTTTTTGCCCGAGCCTAGGGGTGGTGCGGATTTTTTTGAACTTATTTTTTATCGAGCGCTTCGAATGGACCACTTCAATGTAGGGGTTAAACTGTCTGTGCAACGAAAACTACGCTTTGTTACATATGCGTACGTAGGCATATCTTTTATGGTGTTATTTCGTTATTAAAACGGTTAATTGCTAATCTGAATGTGTGATTGGCTGGATGAATTCTGAATGATGTTGTTTGTGAAAATTTTGTTTTTGATGAGCAATCGTTTTTGGCATATTGCTAATCTAAATAGTTAATTTAATTAGGTGAACGTAAGTAATTGAATCTCTCTCTTCGTACTTACAAAAATCGTATGACAAATGAAACATCGAATGATAGGTAATGATTTTTTATTAGGTGTATTAAGATGAGTGACTCGTTATTGTAAAAGTGCAATTCAATTTCTTATATTACTCAGTGTTTCCCTTATATGTTGCTTACTAGAGAGATTCTATATCTCTCTAATTTTCCATTTTTTAATCTACAAATGGGCCTCCGAAGAACTATATTGAATTTTTCTCAGATCACAATCATTGGGATTAATTGTGCCATAATCACAACACTAACAAGTTAATAATATTAAACCCGACCGAGGAACCAAATTTTGTTTGAAGCAGACATGTAGAGGATTCCATCAGTGGCCTAATGGTAACGGCCAAGACAAGACAAGACAAGAGAGTTGTAGGTCGTAAGTTCGAACCTAGACAGGCGTTATACTGTGTGTAATTTATTTCATCACCACTGCCCTCAAAACGCTGAAAAAAAACTTCATGAGGAAAGCGGCATGTCCTAGAACCAAAAATTCTAATTCATGTGACAGCTACGAACCCGCACTGGGCCGCGTGGTGGATTACAGCCAACCCTCTATCACAGAGAGGAGGCCTGTGTCCCAGCAGTGGGAACGTTATAGATTGATTATGATGAAGAAAAGGATCCCTATCCCACATCCTTTGACTTCTATAATTATCGATGCAAGCATATCTTTGAGTTTTTTTGTATATGTCTTTTCTTACAAATTATAAGACTTTTAAGGCTGATTTAATTTTCCCTAAAATTTTTAAACTACCACCTCAATTTCCAGAACCATAATGTAACTTATCCACCGCTGCAAAAACACGTCAATATCACGCCAGGCCGCAATCAAAACACGCATTGGACGACATTTTGTTTGCGGCTCAAAACAGCGTGTAATCTGAGTAGCACAATCTAACCCAACGGCTTTGTGCTTACTTTCATATTCGCTGCATTGACAGCTAAAGGACGGGGTAGGGTTGGCGAGAGCATTACATTAATATTTTTGAGCATTTTGACATTATTATGTACATTTTTTTATTTTTATCAAGTGGAGTGCTTAATCTAAACTTACAGTACACAAAAGTATTAGCATTTGAGGCCGAACTAGGCATAGCCCGTATTTCAGCCTTCAACGCCGATCTCCCTGAGTTACAAATTAAGTACATATCTTATTATGACAGTGCAATTCATCATATTCAGTAGCAGTATTTTTTTTTTGATCGAAACGGTGATACGGGGGAAAAAACTTTAATGCAATATATTTCCTTCCATAGAAGGAAAGATATTACATTGAAGTTTTTTTCTGCTGCTGAAAATGGAAAGTTAAGTACCTAATATATTATTTTAGCAATTATATTATGAAGTATTTTGCCATAATTTATAAATTCTAGAGTCTTTAGTTTTATTATAATAATATTAGCTACGCCCGCGGTTTCACCCGCATAAGTTTCGATCCCGTGGGAATATCGAGATAAAAAGTATTCTATGTGTTAATCCTGGTTACAAACTATTTGTGTGCCAAATTTCATTCAAATCCCTTGAGTAGTTTTTGCGTGAAAGAGTAACAAACAAACATCCATCCATCCATACAACCTTTCGCATTTATAATATTAGTAGGAAGTAGGATAGCAGGATGTGTTATCACCTATCCGCATCCGGTTAGACTGGAAGCTGACCCCAATATCTTTGGGGAAAGGCTAGGCAATTGGCGACTGTGTAAGTCCGAGGCTATAGTTACCTATAGTACTTAAGTTATATACAGAAGCTGTTAGTGTACAGACGCCAGCCCACAAAGTTACCCGAAACTGTCAAATGTTCCCAATCAACTTTGAACCTAATGCTTTAGTGATAGAGTTGAAAATCTATTTAAAAAAAATTGACAGGTTGTAGTAGATTTATGTTCTGGCGTCTGTACCTTAATATTTTTTGTGTATTCTTTTTTTTTTCTACTTCTCGTATCGATGACTCTTATTTTGTCCGACCAGCACCCCCATAGCGTAACATACTATCAATCACAATCTGAATAATTCAGAAGGAAGCTAATCCATTGCTTGACTGGACATCTCTGTCGTTTGTCTCATTAAATTCCTGGAGGGTGCAGGTAATTGTGAACGACGGACAGGACAGAAGAAGATGAAGAAGAATATCTTTATCAGCGAGTCCTCTAATTGTTCCAACATAATCATCAGAAGTAGCAGCCCACAACACTATGTAGATAGAATAAGGTACAACATTCAATACTTGTCCTAGGTAAAATTGGGTGGCTGCATGGCTTTTCAGTTCTAGGTATCTAAGGGCTGATTTTTCAATAGTCAGATAACTTATATCTGAAGAATAAACATAACAGTTTGACATAATTTCTATACAAAAGCTCTCAAACCGCAATATTTATTCCTCAGATATAAATTATCTGACTATTGAAAAATAAGGCCTAAAACTATATATACATGGTGAATAAAGACAGGTGAAGGCACCGTCGGAAAATGAAACGATGCTACTGGAATTAAAAAAAAACAAATATCTTTGCATGATTAAATACTTGCTGCATACTTAAAATAAGACAGGTGGCACAAATGTTCTACTGTCCACATTATAAGTTGGGCTATATCGTTAAACAGAACAGATAGCTAATCAGAAGATAAAAACAACCAACCGATCCAGTCCTTAAGGAAGAAATTTATCACAATCTCAATCAAACCTCCTCCCAACCCTAAGGCAACCAACACATGCACAGTAGTCGTACCGACCGCCTTATTAATAAACATACGCTAACAATAAATAATTGTTTATAATGAACTTTATAATATATTAGTGCAGATAGTTCATTATCTTTAGCACGCACACAGCGACGTCGGTCCACGCGAGACGCATCGGGTTAACGTAGTGTTGGGAGCAATCGATATCGATGATTTTCAAATCGATTTATGAGTGTGAGTCATTGGGCGGTTGCGTGGTTTTGAATCATTTTGTGTTTGGAATTTGTATCGTTGTTGCACAATGTGTTTTAGATATTATTTTGATAGGCATGCTCGGTCTGTGAAGAAAGGATGTGGTAACTAAAGTCAACTAGCTGTATGAATGATCTTTGGGTTGAATAAATCCGCATAGATGGTGCCCAAAAAAAAAAGGACCAAATATAAGCAAACCCAAATATAGCTGGTAAAAAAAGCAAAGTCAAAGCAAAAGTAATTAAATAAAACTAACAAGATACTATTAAATGTAATCAACTAAACTCTGATTTTTAATTTGCTAGACGAAAATGACAGCTAATATACTCGTATACCAAATAATGTCACGTTGACAAAAAAGTCGATCGTAGCTGTCATTTTAGTCTAGAAAGTAAAGGAGTCTTGAAATAAAAAATCAGAGTTTAGTCAACTGGATCAAATATAGTTACTAGAAAGACACAGATCTAATTCCTCACATAACTATTATTGACGATTACTTATATTGTAACGCCAAATACACAATCAGTGTCAACGCAATACAAGTTAATCAACAGCAAATTGACAACTAAAATCCCAAAACTATCGATAACAAAAAAAATCGACAGCATCGCCAACCTACATTGCGCAGGAGCATCGCCGCTCGCATTTTCTTTTATCAACGCATTGATTAATGCTGGTTGATTTGAATAATAATTTTCTGATACAAACGTTATTGTATGATAAATTTAGTGCAAATTGTAATGTGAGACCGAACCTGAGTTATGGCTAGATGTTGCTATCTGTACTCTTTGATTTAATAGCGAAGCCAGGAAGTGAGCTTTTATTATTTTATTGTTGTACAGGGACGTAATTTGCTTTGAGTTGGATTATTGTTTGGTAGGATTATTAGGCATGGTTTACTGTGTCATTTGTCTTTTGATAAACGTAGCTACATAAAGAAGAAGTCAAAAAGAACAGCCGGTCTATTCTGTATAAATTTCACTTAGGTGAAAACTTAGGTGAAGTAAGCTGTCATTCCAGCTTGATGCTAGCGATTGACACTATTGAAAGCTCACTTCACCTTTACAGAATAGCACCGCTGCTCAAGTTGACTGAAAATAATCAACTTTTTTGATACGGCATCAAGTGTCACATACCTACTTCTAAAGTTCCAACTTGTACCTTAGTTACAAACAAAATAAATGACGACTTATTAGTTTTTGTGTATTTGTGTAAAACAGCAAATCAATTAAACAATTTGTGTAATCTACAGTCCGGCCGTCGAGAGGATCCGTTCCTGACAGCTGTCAGTGTGACAATTCTAGTAGCTAATAAAGATCAAATTCGAAAAATACGTATTCGTTTGTATGAAACTGACAGGTGTCAAGAACGCATTATTTCGTCGACGCACTGTAATCATTTTATTTTATTCTATTCGGAAATCTAACAGTTTATTTATACCGTGTTGTACAACAATATGACATTGAAGGCCATTTACAAGTTTCCACAGATAAACACTAAAGTTAAAAACGAAAAAAAAAGGTCGGTACAAAATACCTATAAGTAACATAATAGTACACGATCGACTAAAACTAACTAAAAATCATTTAGACACAAACAATTACTTTTTCGCAAAGAAGCTTTGAGAAATACAGTGTATTAAAACTCATTCCATAAGAAATAGAAACACAAAACCTCAAAAGTAAATCAAACATACAAACCCACTCGACACAACCTCCCATTCACTCATTCACTATACAAGTAACGAAAATCCCATTCACAGCTCCCAAAGGTTAACAAATCGTTCATAAAACAAGGAGAACGACATAAGAACGAGCAAAACATACGTCGCGAGGTGAAGGTCGCCCACAAAGACGGAGCGTGTATGCAACATACACGAACATCCATACACGACATACATACATGCACATACTCAGATGGACAGTACAACGCTACTCACTTACACGGACCAAATAAAAACGTGTTTGGGAGAAATTGAGAATTGTATAGAGCGGTTAATTTTGCTAATAATTTTTTTTATCCGCATAATTACTCGTAAAAGTTACGTGTTTCTTATACAGATAAAAATATTTTTGATAATTATTCGCGAGGTAATTAAAATTATTTGTCAAGACAGATATTTACTGGTATTGTGCTAGTTAGTAGAATAATAATAACAGTTGTTACAACACACAACAACAACTATTCTTAGTTGTCAGTAAGAGGTTTTCGTTTGTAAATAATAAGCGATTCACAATAAAATAAAACATCTGAGAAGCTTCGTGGTGGTAACCTGTCAAACTGTCTGGTGGTCTTTTCGCCCGTATTTTACATAGGTACAAAATAAAATTACGAAAAACATCAAGACGGTGGACTCAGGAATGATTAATAACACCATGTAACCGATTGACGAAAACTGAAGCCAATAGGTAACAGTGACATTATTAACTTTTTAATGTCATATGTCCAAATAAGTATAAAATCTAGGACTGCGATCCTTCTTTGCATAAATATGATACTGCATATATGCACACCTAAAATAACAAGTTATTTGCATTAAAATGTTAAAATGTCATACATTCATGGAATTTCAGTCCCTAAAAAACTAACTTTGCTTGAAAAAAACTGTCATACCTAAAAAAAAACACAGTTCAACAGCTCTATAGAGTTCCTCCCACTAGGGCGGGCGGCGTAAGTCCGGTGGTCCCACATATCAGGCGCCACCTCCAGTCTTTTATAGTTAACACGACGATGATGGCTTAGTAGTCATACTCCTTGTTGCTTTACTCCTGTTTATATTGCCGCTTTAGCTTTCGTATTAAAATATTCAATTTGTAGCAGTTTGAACATATTCTTTTATATGGATATCTAGTATTAGAAGTAACATTTCTAGCTTGTTTTACCTCTGTTAAAATTGGCGCTATTTAGTATCTATAAAATCTAAATGTTGTAGGAGTTTTTAGGCATATTTAAGTATTTTTGTAAGTTTTAATAGCTTAGCTATTGCTAAGCTATTAAAACATATTATATATATATTATTCATACTCCTTGTTGCTTTACTCCTGTTTATATCCGCTTTAGTTTTCGTACTAAAATATTCAATTTTTAGGAGTTTTAAAGTGTTTAATTTTTTTTTCAGGCTTTGTACAGTATTTTAGTAGTCGTTTGTACTTCTTGTTACTTTACTTATATTTATATTAAATAATAATAATAATAAATTTCTTTATTTAAGTAACAAGGACTCATGTGTTAGTAAACTTAAGAACTATGTTAGTTTATTGTATTTAATTTTTTTTCATCCCATGGGAGATGACACTGCAGTGATTGTTGTATATGCAATCGAGCCTGCTAGCAAACATTTTAAGGACATTGCTATTTGATAATGGATATTGCTTCTAGTTACTATGAGTATCTACAGAAGCCTCCAAAAGTTAGTTGACATTTTTCCACTTCAACTGTGATGCCCCATTATTATTTAACTTATTTTACTTTATTTACATTATTAGTAACTTAAAAAAAAAATAGGTACTTCTACGGGATTGATTGGCTATTTTTTATGATAAGTTAAAGGTAGCAGAATTAATCAATAAAAACGTTATAGCAATTCAAACATTTGGATCACTAGAATTTTAAATTATAATGTGGTGTGTAAAGCCTGAAGTGGAAAAATGTAAACTAACTTTTGGAGGCCACTGTATGTAGCTTTAGTATTTAATATTAATTTAAGTGTTTATTATGGTTTATTATGTGTTTTTAGGTTTCGGTAGCCATATGCTGCCAACGGGACCATTATTAAGCTTCCGCTGTCTGTCCCCGTCCGTCCGTCCATCCGACCGTCCGTCTGTCTGTCAGCGGGCTTTATCTCATGAACCGTAAAAGATAAACAATTGAAATTTTCACAGAGATATACAGAGAGAATAAAAATAAATTGATTTGGTATTTCAATATTAGGTAATTTTATAAGAGATTTTTAAAGATTAAACGATAGTCACAATGCTTGGTCCCTGTTTATATAGCCGCTTATCCTGCAATGAACTATACAAGTTTCTTTAGTTATTTAAATATTAATTTAGTAGACTTTTCAAAATAAGGTAGCTTAGTAGTCATTGTTGCTTTACTCCTGTTTATATTACAGCTTTAGCTTTAGTATGAAAATATACATTTTGAAGGAGTTAAAAGATATTGTTTTACAAGGTTATCTAGTATTAGAGGGGCTTGTGGCTAAGTAAAAAAGCCGCACGTATCGATCGAGCAGGTTAAGCTACGCTTGCCGCGGTTGGTCCGTGGATGGGTGACAATCTTCAAATACCAAGACACTTCCGTGCCTCGGAAAGCACGTTAAGCCGTTGGTTCCGGCTGTCATTCGTGGACTTCATTCTATGACAGTCGTTTCCGGTCGTCAGAAGCCCGAAAGTCTGACAACCAGTCTTACCAAGGGCTATCGTGTTACTCAGTAACTGGGTTTGGAGGTCAGATAGGCAGTCGCTCCACGTAAAGTACTGGTGAAGCTGCATCCGGTTAGACTGGAAGCCGACCCCAACATAGTTGGGAAAAGGCTAGGCAGATACTGATCTAGTACTAGAAGTCACATTTCTAGATAGCAGTTCCAACAACTTTTGATAAACCTGGATGAAGAAAAAGTTTGCTTTAAATGGTGAAAAGATAGAATTCCACATTAATATTATATTATATTATTTCTGGCTCCTGGAATGCAGGTACTTTAGCTCTGGAGCCAGGGACTCACATTTTTCTGTAACCTGTTTTTACGGCAATAAAGAAATTTATTTATTATTTATTCAAAGTCAAATCATTTATTTCAAATAGGCACATAAGAGGCACTTTTGAATGTCAAAAATTACAGTAAAATAGAATTGATTCTAGTCGCTCCTTCCAAAAAGGAGTTTTCGTATGGAGAAGAATGGGCAAGAAACTCCACCGGGACTCTTTTAAAATGGTTTAATGAAACCATGATATATAAATTACATATAATAATAATAATGCTTATTGACAGAAAAAAAAAATTGTACATTATTTCATAAATTAAGTGTTTAGTCTACAGTTACAGTACACAAAAGTATTAGCATTTGGGGCCAAACTAGGCATAGCCTGTATTTCAGCCCTCAACGCCGACCCCCTCTGAGTTACATATAAGTATTGAAGTTATGTATTTTAATGAGCCCATGTTTAAATGTACGTGGCTAATAAAAAATATAAAAAAAGAAATGAATTAAGAAATAAACTTACAAATTAGGTAACATACCATGGCAAAAGACGCGCATTGACGTGGAGTTGCGGACACTAGCCCGTATTACCTATTACCTATTACCATACCATGGCAAGAGTGAGACCAGTCCTCTCTTTGTGTGAGATGGGGGCGCGCATGAGTGAGTGCGAGAGGGTGTGTGAGATTGCGGAACATTGCGACTCGTGTTGTTTTTTTTGTTTTTAGATAATAGATAGATAATTTTATAAATAAGCAATTTTTCTGTTTCTTCGTACGTGAGCTTTTGAAGGTAATCACTTACTTTAATTTTGCAGGATTTCGGAGTCAACGGGTACCTATATGTTGAGAATTTTATTTAACTTAACGGACCAAATCGGGTGCTGAATTTGGTTTTGAAAGCGATCAATTGTGGGCAAACAAAGTATTTTGTGCATCTATTTAATACGAGTGGGTCGTAGTTTAGTATAGTTGACATATAATTATTTAATATTATTCCACCCTGTACTGGAAAGGAAGAAGTGTGCTTTTAGGCAGAGTCAAATAAAAACTGACCTTGTGCACGTGGTTGAGGCCACAAGAGACGAAAATGGCAGACCTTCATTTTTTTCGTTCATTCGTACTTGGCAATTGGAAACTTCTACAAACGGAATAAGTACTATTTATACGGCGTCACGTGTCAGCACAAGTTATTACAATAAAACAAGGGGCTCATTAAATGCGTACGTAATAAAGCGCCACATTACTCCGTACAGACACAATGTAGCTCCAGCTGTAAATTACTTACTGTCGCCAAATAGCGCATCAGTGAATAGTTCGTGATTGTCCATTGGGTACGACAATGAAGGTTTCTGTGTTAAGGAAAATCACCTTTTTCGGCTTCATGTTTTTTAAGAATTCACGTTATGACGCAGGGAAATTGTTGTATTCAACAGTATCTCTTTCAGTTAAGCAAATACAAACAATTATTTAAAAAAAAAAAATTGATGCCTTGTTAGTCTGCCAAGGCTGCGGGTTGTTCGAAAGACATACCGTGGCCCCTGGCACAGGCAACTGAAGGAACACGGGTGGGTTTTAGTCTTTTAGTCAGTAAAACTAAAACACTGACACGCCCTTCCGCTCAGCCCAGAGCGGGAGAGGTCATTTGATGATTTCCCACCCAAAAGAAAATAAAAATGCCTTGTTAGTAAGTAGTTGAAGAAGGAATTAGCCCATACACAGCTTGAAATAAAAAAAAATCACACTGATTTTTGCATCGACATATTTCGACAACGTCGACTTAGCGAGACAAATTGTACCACATATTTCTAAAACACGCTGTAGATTCTGTTAATTTTTATGCGTGCCATCATGTTGTAAAATATATGTTACTGTTGATTTTGTAATAGGTATGTTAAACATTATCAATTACGCTTACTGCCTACACGGCGCGCGGCGGGAATTTGTGTCGGACCCAGTGGAAACGACGTAGACAGGGCGCGAACTTGTGTCCCATCCTATTGTGTGGACTTGAAACAATAATCTGGAACCGTAGTAATGAGTCGACGGGCCAAGGGTTCTTGTATAATGGTCGCAGGTTTTCATTGTAATTATAAAGCTTTTAGTTCAGCTTTTACTAAAGAATATCTCAAAATTAGCTAATGTATGTGAAATTGCTTTATCTTTGAATTCTAACGACCAGACATCGTCATCTGCCTAGCCTTTTCCCAACTACGTTGGGGTCAGCTTCCAGTCTAACCGGATGCAGCTGAACACCAGTATTTTACATGGAGCGACTGCCTATCTGACCTCTACAACACAGGTAATACAACACCGCTTGGTAAGACTGGTTGACTTTCGGGCTTCTGATGACCGACGGCGAAAGACCCACGAATGCCAGCCGGGAATAATAGCTTAACGTGCTTTCCTAGACACGGAGAGTTCTTAAACCCACCCATCCAGGAAGATCATCATCTGCCTAGTCTTTTCCCAACTACGTTGGGGTCGGCTTCCAGTCTAACCAGATGCAGCTTCACCAGTACTTTAAGTGGAGCGACTGCCTATCTGACCTCCACAACCAAGTTACTGAGTAACACGATAGCCCTTGGTAAGACTGGTTGTCAGACTTTCGAGCTTCTGACGGCCAGAAACGACTGCCATAGGATGAAGTCCACGAATAACAGCCGGAACCAACGGCTTAACGTGCTTTCCGAGGCACAGAGGGTCTTGGTATGTGAAGATGATCACCCATCCACGGACCGACCGCGGCAAGCATAGCTTAACCTGATCAATCGACCCGTACGGCTGTAAGTACTTAGCAACAAGCCCTTCAGTAACATAGTGTGTTGCATCCGCATACATAGCATCATATTCCGCTGCATTCAGTTAGAATGGAAGCCGAGCCCAACAAAGTTGGAAAAAGTCTATGCAGATGATAATAATGAATCAATATACGTTACAAATGTAATTTTACAAACGGATCTACAGTCAGAATCTTGGTCTGCCTCCGAATAAAAATTGTAAGAGAATTATGTTGTCTAAACAAATCTGCACCCATTGTAGAGAACGGACCGCAAGCCGTCCGCCTTAAGGCTGGCTTCTTATGCAGATTTTACGAGAGGTTATAGCTTTAAGCAGCGCTCGAATCGCTTAATTGTTCGAATCAGACGTCTTGCGAACAAAAACTTAACAACATTCGATGTTTTTGGCAACAAAGCGATACGACACGCTAACTCCGCTTCATTTGTTAGTTATTCGTCTAGCCGCTTTAAGGACCCTTGTGGTTTGTCTGGAATGTCTGAATGAATAAATTCTATGGCTGTAAAGTGAGGAATTTACTATTAAAGAACTTATTTTCAGGTATTTCCACAATTATCATGTCTTTGTAAACCTACCATCTAAGTTCACATTGTGAAATACAATAAATGTATGACAATGACAATGTTTATGGCAATGGCGATCAAGAGATTAAGGAACAGCTCTGTTTTCTAACTAACCCCTAGGTAGTAGACATATAAATAAACCCGAATCTTTGCTAACTTGACCAGCAAAAAGCTCTCCTGCTATCAATTCCCGAGGCCAAATCACCTCACATTACTAGTTCATCACACACACACACACAAATCACCCCCTTACATCACAAATCGTAGCTTTTTATAATTCTTTATCTGTCGATTGAAAAGCCATTCTTTTACAAAAGCTTCCAGGGTGCTTTAAAAGGGGTCTCCCCGGAATTAGCGCTGATACGAGAGTTCAAACTAGTAACCAACATCCGTCCGTAAGTTATAGGAAACGGGCACTAGTTAGCCTCCTTAAATTAGTCTATCAAAGTTACGTTTCTATTTCAGGAATCGTGCTCTATATATCTAGTTGTCTATATTTCTTAAGGCTCTCGGCACCGGTAATTTATTTAGTCAGTATCCTGAAGGCTAAGTCTTCTTGGTTTTATTTTATTCTCCTCGTTGCAACTTGTCGATTTTAAATATAAAAATTGTGAAGAAAGTTCAGCTATTATAATTTGCTGACGTTTGAAACTTATCAGGACAGGTTAGCATTCGAGATGGGATTAGACAGGAAAACTTATCCGTAAACAACTTATAAAAAATACCCACTTCCCAACACGGGGTTAAAGCCTTGATGAAATAGTGACGAAAAAATTATGGTATTGTAAAAGCAATGATGAAAAATTCCATCATTATTTGCTTATAGCTTTAAAACATTGAATAGACGATTTCGCCAAAATCACCACAGTTTACCGTAGGGTTGGTGAACACAGTTCGTTTTTAAACTAGAAGGCTGCTGCTGTTTCAAAACTGACTCAACTCATTCTGATCTCCAACTATGTAGTTAGTACTAGTAATATACTCAACTACAAGGTCCTCTAAACATCACTGAAACAAAGATACTCATGAGTCACCTAACACCTCTGAATCAGACCACTTACTCCTATCATCAGGCCTTAAACAGATCAGCTACAACACAGCCTGTACTCTGTAGTCACAGCCACATTTAGGCGCCACCATAAAAGTATTAATTGCTTGCGCCATTGTTGTTCTAATACAGTATATTGATGGATCTAGAAGTGTCAAAGACGATTAAAAAAATGTAGAAAATACAATTTTTGAAAATAATTAGGTTTGAGAAAATCGGTAATAGTGACATCTGTGGGTTAGAACGTGAACGAGGTGGTATTTATTTTGGGGGTTAAACCTGCATCACGCAAGTGAAATTCGTTTAGAACAATCGGCTTTAGTTTTGCTACGATTATATTATTTATTTTTGTTTTTCATATCTATTTTGATGATTTAAGGTTTAAGTGTTTCCAGAAGTCATATTTTATTATTTTAATGGTTTCTTGAATTTATAAATTATTTCAAAACAAGACATTTCTACCGTTCAACTGACTGTAATAGTATTTTAATGATGTGCAATTGAATCGGTTTACTAAAACATTCTTTAATAAAAAGACACCGTAAGAAAAACACATCTTCGTTTCCATATTCTACGTCTATCTATTGTCTTAGCCGGTTCACAAATAAGTCGTAACAATTAATTGGCATAAGTACCAGGCTTGGCCCGATAATTGTACTGTGAACCAGTGGGTGACTCATTTCATACGTCTCACTGGTATAACACTATCATATTAATTAATGATGTCATAGCAATTATTATAAGTGCGATTATATTTAGTCAGATTCTAGATTAGGTTTGTTGAATGAGTTTCAGGTTACAATGGAATAAACTTTATGAGGATAGACGGATCGTCTGTCTGTATGTAGACAGTTTTCATTAGTTTGAACTACTTACCTGCAGTATAAGCATATGCAGCCTATAATGTTCCCACTGCTGGGACAAAGGCCTTCTCTCGGTGAGAGGGCCTCGGTCGTAATCCACTATGCAGGTCCAGTGCGGGTTGGTAGATGACACAAATGTCTTCGAATTTTTGGTCCTACGACATAACGGTTTATTCACGTGGTTTTCCTTCACCGTTTAGAGAGCAGTGGTGATTAAATGATTTGCACAAAGTAAAGCGCTTGTCTGGGTTCGAATCTACGACCTACAACTCGTAATTCGCAGCTGTTACCACTGGGCCACCCCTGCTGTATTGCCATACAACGTGGTAATGCCGCCAGTCTCTTGGGTACATTACCAGTCGACAGCGATGCGGAGGAATATTTTGATGCCATATTTTAGTTTGTTTATAGTTGTTTTTGTTAATTGTTAGGTTAGGATTAGGGTATAATATTTTTATTATAGTTTGTTAGTTTATTTAGTATTAGAAGTCCGTCCACTTACTATTCTGAAATTTATAAAGTTCGTCTAGCTTGCTCACTGGTAGTCGATATTTCTATATTAATCTTCGCCAAACCGACAGTTACATGATCAATGATTGCTTGCATACATTACCTACTACACGCTTTTTACAATTCTGAGGTACTAATGATAGACACCGCTTAAATCTCCGTAAACACCTGTACATGCCACTTACCCACGTGTGTTTATTGTCCAAAGTTTTCTCGATTCCCACGGATTTAGACGGATTGAGGTATTAGACGATTCGCCACGATGCCGCTATGACATCGACCTTTTACACGCAGCCATTTCTTTTTATGTACCAACAAATCGATTAGGCAAACGATTAATAGATTTCAGACTAAGAGTCGAGCAGACTGAGTGTTCAGAATAGAGGTGCGATGGGTGATGGTGCAATGGACTTAACGAATGGTTAATGAAGATGGTAATTTGTTGTATTGCAGAATGCAGAGCTTTTTGAAATAATTCTACTGCCTGCTGTGCCAAGTTTGTTAGACAAAATCAATATATAAAATATATGCAATTGTGAGTTAAGCTATCATAAGCTATCGTAGCGGGATCGTCCGAAAGGGTTACCGCTGCCCTGGAACATAAAGGGCTAAGGAAGGAACACTGGTGGGTTTTAGTCAGTAAGAGTCTGACACTCCCTTCCGCTCCACCCAGAACGCCCTCCCATCATTTGATGATTTCCCATCTGCAAAAAAAAAAGAAAAAGAAAAGCTATCATAACACTTTTCGTTGCAAATCTTATACCTATTAGATCTCATCATAATCAGTTTATAATGTTCCCACTGCTGGGATACAAGGCTCCTTTCTGTGCGAGGGAATGGACCGTAATCTACCACGCGGGCCCAGTGCGGGTTGGTAGATGTTACATGTCTTCGAATTTATGGTTCTAGCACATGCCCGTTTCCTCACGATGCTTTTCTTCACCATTTATGAGAGCAAGTGATAATGGTTATGACTTATGAGTTGTAGGTCGTGGGTTCGAACCCAGACAGGCGCTTTACTTTGTTTAATTTATTCATCACCACTGGTCTATTAGATCTACCCCTGCTTCGCAGGGTTTTTACGATTTGACAAATCATCGAGATTTCTTTATTAAATGCACTGTATTATACACATAACTTTCGGAATAAATTCTAAATGATGGTACAAAACGCATCAAAATCCGTTGCGCAGTCACATCTATATAAATAACTAACATTGAATTATCTGTTTGTACTGTAACAACTTTTTACTAAATGTATATGAAACATATGTATATAATGCGGAGAAGGAAACATAATAAATAATATTGGTAATGGTGGTAATTGGAATTGTAATGATTTGAATTAATATGACCTTATAATAATTGAATAATGTTGACATTTTTTAAAAATTTAAAATTATAGTATTGTGCATGTTAATTATTTGCACACCATGTGTAATTTTTAATAAGATCACCATGTAAACCTACATTCTCGCAAATAAATAGATTTGATTTGATTTGATTTGATATAGGGAACTTATTACAACAAAAAAAAATGTCTGTTTGTTCCGGTTAATCTCTGAAACAGCCGGACCGATTTTAATAAAATTTGGTATGGGGATACTTTGAACTCTGGGGAAGGACATACTTTTTATCCACATACCGTGGAGCGAAGCCGCGGGCGGAAGTTAGTTTATAATAATTATGTTGATGTAGTTGCATCTATCAGAAGGCCAATTCTCGTAATTAAAAACTTTCAAAATCTAGTCGCAGTCTCATCTCAGCGACAAACACATGTCAAAAACTTGTCAAAATGTAGGGAAATTAGAGGTATTTTTGACAAATTGAGACTGAGATCAGACTGTGAACGTTCTTAAAATTACGAGAATTGCCCCTCTGATTTATAACACCTTTATATCTTCCACGAACAAAGTTAAAGAAACTGTTCTTCACACACAATTGGGAACGTCTTTAGAATTAATTAATGTACCATAGTATCAATTACAAACTTATAATTACATTATATTTTACCAGGAGACAGAAGTTGATAAAATTCACTAAGCTTTAAGTTACCCCAAGCACGCGGTCAAGCAAATCACTTGTTCCACAATTTGTCCTATTTAGAAACAGGGTGTAAACTGATATCTGAACGAACAGTAGGTGGCCCGTCAAAACAAAAGCGTGGTTGGTTTAATATACCTTTGTAATAATGCTTTACTCGTAATATTAATATAACTAGAAACGAAGTTTATATAGCAGCAAATTAAAACAAAAAAGGATGTTCCAATTTTTTTTTTGACTACCAGTTTTACGAAGGAGTATCGTATTACCCAGTAATTGGGTTGTGGAGGTCAGATAGACAGTCGTTCCATGTAAAAATACTACAGCTGCATCCGGTTAGACTGGAAGCCGACCCCAACATAGTTGGGAAAAGGCTAGGCAGATGAAGTTGACGTAATTTTCTTAGAACTAGATTTGATAAAAGGGTTTTCAAGAGTTAATCTTTAGACGATATTTACGAGAAATGATTATCAGCCAGGTTCTGTGCGGTGGCCTCTAGGTTGTACGACTTACACTTAATAATAATAATTAAAAGCTGTCAAAATATACAGACTTAAAAATAGAAATAAGTCGAATGTGGCGATTAGGTAGCGTTGCCATTATTCCTGTAGTACTTTCAACCACGGGGGTAATTCCCAAACAACTGCATCAGTCTTTAAAAACGCCGGACGTAGCTCCCTCCACCTACCAAACCCCATAGAAAGCTGCAATCCTGAACACCTGCAGAATTGTTCGGAAATTCCTGCAGAATGACAATGATGCACACCCACAAACATCATTCACCACCGCAACACAAAGTGAACACATTACATCACCACGTCATATATCATCATCAATTATCAATTAGGTTAGTACTCTCAGGGGTAGCACTTGGCTTTGGCCCGTGTTATCCTAAAAAACCGGCAGATCAGTGCCGAGATACAAAAATGTATACCAACAAAATATAATAATAATTTATTTAATCAAATAACAATGTTAACTATAAACAGTAGTAATCTGTCGGTACACTTGACTTATGCTAGTTAACAAATCAGGTAGATGTTGCAACCAGCACCCTTACTAAGTTATAAAATAACTTGTATTAATGACTTCCGACTGACGCCCGGTACGGTCCTAGAGTGTAGTGTGTTCCTAGAGTGTACCGGGCGTATGATAAAAATCACCCCTGGTGTAGGTTCATTTTCAAAAAAGGTTCACTAACGGGTCTAGTGGTCGTAAGCACTACAGCTGCACATGAAGTCCTGGGTTTGATTCCCAGGCCGGGCAGAATGTTACTGGGATCTTCTATTAGGAATCTCAGTAGTAGCTCGGAGTCTACATTTGTGCCCTGTGGTGGCATGGCACATAACTGGCGAAACGTGTGTGTACTATCACTTCTGCCTAACCCTTCGGGGACTACAAGCGTGATATTAAGTTATGTTGTCAACTAAGTAATACGTCTACCGTCAACATTATTCCAAATGATGAGTCGCTCCTACAAAATCTCCAACTCCCACCCTAATTATTCCAACAGTTGTTACATCAAAAACAAACTAGCCCGTACTTCAGTATATGCTAATTAATAATATAACAAAACAATCTGCAATAAGCTTAAAGCGTAAGCGGTTGCAGTTAAGCGAAACGTACATAGCCGACTATCGCAGACTGACCCACCCTTATAAATAATAGTGGCAAGGCGCCCATCCGTGCCTCCTTCCCCCTTAAAGGGTACCCTCCGGATCTCATTTCCAAATTGCAAATCGAAACCGAATCTCGACCTTACAACTGGGTACAACAGATCAAAAACCCACCTTATCTTTGACCGACTAAAGTCTTTTTTCCATCGGTGTTGAAGGTTGAATTGAGTGTTTAGTCGTCAGGTCATAACCCAAGGAGGCAACATCTCCGTGCGCAAGCACTAACTTGTATAATGAGATATGATAATAAACGCTTCAGTTGAATATTGATGTCGACGAGTTAGGAATGCACTCGCCATGTTTACGGCTGCTCGGAACTTCTAATTAATTATAAATAATTTCACTGGATTGTTTTGAGCTGACGTACCTACCTACCCATCTTCGTGTTTGATGGGAAGGTTCAGACGAACTAATTAAATGAGATTTCAGTAGTGAGACTGAATTATTGAAGATGTGAGTTTTAAATGCTAATGTTGCCATCAAATTAATCAACTCCTAAAGAGAGAGTAGAATTTTCCGTGTCTATTATTTACGAGTATATCTGCCTAGCCTTTTGCCTTACTATTTTGGGGTCAGCTTCCAGTCTAACCGGGTGCAGCTGAATACTAGTATCTTACATGGAGCGACTGCCTATCTGTCTTCTACAACCCAGTTACTGGGTAATACGATACTCCTTGCTAACACGGGTTGTCAGACTTTCTGGTTTCTGACAGCCGGGACCAATCTTTCCGAAGCACGGAGTGGTCTCGGTGTTTTAAAGATGGTGGTGCGGCAAGCGCAGCTTAACTTGATAAATCGAACCGTGTGGCTGTTATTACTTAGCCACGAGCCCCTCCGTATCTATTATTTAAATATGTTTTTTTTTTCCATTAGAAAATGTTCACATGTTGCCTCGCAATTCATACCATTTTCTCGAACGATTGAGGCAGTGACTGAGGTGTCGGGTGGCTACACTGGGGGTCGGGGTTTCGATTCCCGCTAAACAAATATTTGCGTTATATGTCCTACAGACAGGTAGTCTGGCTATAGTTTATGTGCATGTGTAGTTTGATAAGGGAGATGGGTAACTATGACCAGACAAGGATAATGATTTCTAGGAAACGTTATTACATTAGTACGTTTAATTACCTACTGGTAATTATAATGCTTCTTGTTAGATGACTCGGTCTTAGAGGTGCTGTGTAGGTAGGTACTTATGGGTATACGTATCTATTACTTTTTTGTTGTATGGCTATGTGCTTAAATCATGGGTCTACTTCTCCCCCTCCTTCTCCTTGGGAATGTTAAAAATTACAACATTACTGAGACTTTATTTAACTCCAATTTATTATCAGCTACAATTTTTTTTTTGCAATAATACTTATTCACCCTCTATGATTGTTAGTGATAGGGTTGCAAAAAGAACTTAAAAAAAATATTTATTGTAAACTCAAAAAATTTTACACCATTTTATATAATTTTCTATTACCATTCTGTAAAAATTACCACTTTACAAATGCTGAATGAATGAACGAAACTGACCAATAAATATGTCGACCGCGGTCCGGTTCTCACCCCGTACAAATAGTGTGATAATAGAGGGAAGTTCCTTATTGTGATGCGGATCTGAACGACTGTTTAGCTATTGTGATCTTTAGGTCATTCTCAACTTGGTCTAGGAAATCCAGGAGCATTATTTTGGATTGTAAAATGTTTTAATACGTTGTGTTTTATTCGTAATTACCGATTTACATAAAAAAGTACTACGCTGTATCATTGCACAGCGCTATACCTAATGTCGTTGAAAATAACTATAAACCACTGCAATGAATAAGTATTTTATGTAAACTCCATTTTGCAAAACGACATTCATGTCACCACTGACATTATTATCCTCTCAGAAATATCTACACCGAATGAATGAATGAACGAAACTGACCGAGAAGTGTGTCGACCACGGCCCGTTTGTCACCCCCTACAAATTGTGAGATAATAGAGGGAAGTTGCTTATTGTGATGCGGATCTGAACGACTGTTTAGCTATTGTGATCTTTAGGTCATTCTCCTCGCGGTCTAAGAGATCTAGGATTGAGTTGGAGTTTAGCATTTTGTGATGTTGTAAAATGTTAGAATTGTGTTCTTTGTTAGAAGACACTACCCACTACTACCGACTACGTTATTGCTTCTTTTTTAATTTTCTGTACTTGCAGGCAGAACACGGAGGTACCTACAATGAAATTCTTATAATAGCTACCTTGCAGCTGTGTACACAAGTAATAGTATTACGTCAACAACATTAATTGCGTTTTTTACATTGTAGAGCGACTATTTTATAGAACATATGAAGAAATGGATTAGCAATATCCTTCAAAATGATTTAGATTTTGAATGAATGAAGAATTAAGTTTTGAATGAGTGATGAATTAAGCAATGAGGAGCGATGAGGATGGGTGGAGCTGTCAGGAGTAGGTCCTTTTCCTAATCATTGAAGACAGTTCCAGTGTATGATGATTCAGGGCACTAAATCGTGAGTGTGACGTTTTGCATGTCATGTTGGTACCTTATCGCTACTGTGGACTACTTGAACTACATTTAAGCTAACTATCCTTTTATAGCTATGACTAGGTATGTTCTGTCTAAGGTGTAGTCCGCGAAATTTTAATTTTTGTCATGTTTTTGCAATTTGCAGGTCTGTATCAGGTTGTATCTTGATCTTAATATAATTCACGGCCGTAAAAAATATTTATTTATTTATAGAATTATAATCATAAATATCTTTAATACAACTCTCTTAGTTCATATTTCCCTGTTGAATGATTACCTATTTCATGAAATAATGACATTTGAGGCCAATTCCAACTCAAGGAGTTGTATTGCTGAATGTACCTATTATTATAATTCTTTAAAGCCATACTTGTGACGATCGCAAATCATATTTTAATCGACATACAGCCTGATACTGACGTGCAAATTACATAAAACTTAAGTAAATTAGAATTTCACGGGCTGCCTTAACGCTTCCTTCTTGGTGCAGTATACCTATGTATAGAAAAAAAAACCACGGACAAAAAGCAATAATTCAATATTATTATTTTTTTTATTATTTTTCGGCTCAACCGAAGCACCTGCTATCTAATCTCTTCACCACCCTTGGTTGACTGGTAGAGAATGCCTAAGGCATTAAGTCCGCCTTTGTACCTTTTTGTGCGAAAAGTTTAAATAAATAAATAAACCTTCGGCACTTTGAAACCAAAACCATAATAATGTTCACCGACATTTTCCAACGGTAGCCCTACTAAACACCTAATAATTAATTAGCATTTAAATAGCAATTAACTATGTAGTACAACCACACAAAAGTTAATGTTCCATCTTTTACCAAACAACGTATGTCTGTGTTCGAGTCGTTTCATGAATATTATCTATGTTTTTCGTCCAGACAAGCATATTAGCAGCCATCAAATTAAAACAAGTACACGATTATGCGTAATTTATGATAATTATTCTAACATTGCCTGTTAAGTAGATTTACTGTGAACGTTGAATTTTTTTGGGAATGTTTTCATTGTCTGACGGTTTTCCCCAAACAAAATTCTGTAGCCTCTATGAGATCAAACATAAGACATACATAATCAGCCTAAAATATTCCCACTGCTGGGACACAGGCCTCCTCTCTGTGAGAGGGAGTGGGCCGTAAGCCACCACGCGGGGCCGGTGCGAGTTGGTAGATATCACATGTCTTCGAATTTTAAGCGACAAAGAATGCTGCAAAACTTTTCCTGTACAACGTTTAATGATACTTTTCTATTACAAACTGGTTGACACTTCATGTAACCAGAGGGCTGGGTCGTTCTTTGGCCAAAAAATTAGCATTGCCATTCGACGTGGCAATGCTGCCAGTCTTTCAGACACGTTTCCGGATGATAGCGATGCGGGCGAGTACTTCGACGCCTAAGTGGCCTTTCGTTTTTGTATTTACCTATATGAATAGTAAGTTAGTTAGTCATTACACACCGCTACATATTGAACTATACATTTCCAGGACAAGCTGACCTCTTATTGTACGGCAAGCCGAACCAATGCGAAGCTAGCTTATACTGGAAATGTATACACCTAGTTAGTCATCTTAAATGTCGTAAAAATACGAACTAAGTACGTAATAGTCTTTCTATCATGTATCAGTCAGCAACAACAAAAGTAATGTCAGATAACACGATATTAGACAAGAGGAAGCGTTTTTGTAACTTTGAAAGTTAGAAAGATTTATTTATTTATTAAACTTTGAGCACTATAAAGTTAAGCGCAGTTTACAGCCACAAGGGGCCGCAGCGCAATGTATTTTCGTCTGATCGTTAATACAAAATGTACAAAGTTATGTACCTAGGTGTGTGTAGTACAAAGGCATTCTGTTTTCAACCAAGGGTGGTGGAGAGATAACATGGCATGGCATGACTTCTATGAAAGAAATAGATACTGCAGAGAGGATGACGTATCCTCTCAATTCCATAGAGCCCCAGCTCACAAAAAAAAAAAACAGACAAAAAAGGTTCAACTACCAAATCACTTCCAAAGATGTTCTCCATTTTTACACGGGAATGACTTTACAGAAATAATATCGTATGGGTCGGATAAATCGGCGTCAACACGATAGCGCCTTGCCTGCTGATTGATTGGTGCTCCAAATGATTTACACTGCCGGGATGGCGACAAATTGTCGGCTGAAACGGGTGATGCGATGACTATGCTCAAACTTTGTGTTAGAGCTAGCGCACTAACACGACTTAGCAGTCGGGATAGGTTTGATGATGGTTGGGTTTTTTGGCGATGTCACTAAAAAACCCGCCCAACCATCATCAAAACATTTGTAAATAAATACCATTATCTAAATTAATTTTCTTCCTAAATTCGATCCTACATACGACTCTCAAGATTTTGGTAAATGTTGGCTCGTAGAAGTCAGAAAAAGATATTTTCCATATTTGGAAATCGATTTCACGTTAACCATATAAGACTTTGTACAAAAACAATGAACACTTACCAAATAATTATGAAACTTTAATGAAACGTTCTAATTTTCCGTAAAGCTGAAAAAAGGTCA
Organism: Apamea epomidion; assembly: GCA_947507525.1. Lineage (NCBI taxonomy): Eukaryota > Metazoa > Arthropoda > Insecta > Lepidoptera > Noctuidae > Apamea > Apamea epomidion. Next base: position 14,792,093 of record OX382237.1, read on the forward strand.
AATCAAAGCAAAACTATCATTACCTAATGATACTTCCGCTTTGATCGGTATCGTCGTTGAGGGGTATCGTATTACCCAGTAACTGGGTTATCAAGGTCAGATAGGATAGGATAGGATAGGATAGCAGTTGCTCCATAAAAAATCATGGTATTCAGCTGCATCTTGTTAGACTGGAAGCCGACCCTAACATAGTTGGGAAAAGGCTCGGCAGGTGAGGACCTCCTCTTTGATCGTTTCTGACCACGAAAAGTGCCAGAAGATTTTCACAGTCACACTTCAAATGTAAACACAGTTAGCTATCATCTACTATGCTGTTAGAGCCATTCCATAGCGAGTTCCGAGTTCGTTCCTTTCACCAACAAAATGAAGACGTAACGCAATGGAAACCATTCATAATGAGACATTAACTTCCGTAATTAGATAGCCGTGAAATTATTATGCTACAACATGTGAACTCGTAAAACTGGCTTCATAATAATTTTTCTAGCAACATAAATTGTTCATGTATTGAGTCTTGAGTCGGCATCGTCAAAGGCAAGTGCCTACATCATATGGATATTGTTAATAGAATTTTTATAGCCCACATTATAAAATTATGAGGAATTAACACGGTGTAATATTTATATGATAATTGGGTAGATAACGCACGTGACGTCATTAGAATACCGTAACGATTAACAAGTGTTGATGAACTAGAGATTGGTGTTTCCTATTCAGTTTTTCAAGGTTAATTTCGAAATAGGTAATGAATGTGAAGCCGATGCATTTATAGTGTAGCGAATTTTGATGGAAGTTTTCTTATAGCTCTACGTAATACAATTTTAAAGAATAACCTAGATGTATCGACCTTTAATATTGTGTTAGTAAAATAATAAATAAAAACTTTGGCTATAAGAGTAGGGAAAGACCAAAGAAACGATGGATGGACTATGTGAATGATGATATGATTAGAAAGGGGGTGACTATAGCGAGATGACGACTAATAATAATAATAATAAGTGATGACGACTGTATATCCCGTGGAAGTGTGGGGGTCGAGGATTTTTAAATGCGAAGACCCTGCACAACCGCGAGGTGTGCAGTCTCAGAAAATATTTTTTAAAAGCCGAAGTGGGTATGCACCGTGATGTGGTCGCAATGGACAAGGGGCTCACCCCGCTCTGCATGGCGAAAGAGAACTGGCGCAAACTTGTAGTACTTACTACCGATGACCGCAAGAAGGTATGGCAAAGCAAGGAGCTTCACGGGCGCTTCTATCAGCCTCTTCATGAGCCCGGTGTAGATTTCTTAGCGTCCGTATCCTGGCTGCGTTTCAGTGACCTCTTCGGGGAAACTGAAGGTTTTGTCTGTGCAATTATGGACGAAGTTATCTTGACGAATAACTACCGGAGACATATTATGAAGGACGGGACGGCAGACGTGTGTCGGGCATGCCACCGTCCGGGTGAGCCCATCAAACATGTTATCTCTGGTTGTTCTCGTCTGGCTAACAGCGAGTACTTGCACAGGAATAACCAAGTAGCCAGGATTATTCACCAGCAACTTGCTTTGAAATATAAACTTGTCGATTCTGAGGTACCATATTACAAGTATGTGCCCAACCCAGTTCTCGAAAATGACCATATCACGTTATACTGGGATCGGTCTATCATCACTAACAGGACTGTTGTCGCCAACAAACCTGATATAGTGGTGATAGATCGATTAGTGCGCCGCGCAATGATTGTCGATGTTACCATTCCACATGACGGGAACCTCATGAAAGCTGAGAAAGGTAAACAAATCAAATATCTTGACTTAGCACACTAGGTTGTTGACATGTGGAATGTGAGCTCGACAGTCATTGTGCCGATTGTCGTATCGGCCAATGGCCTGATGGCCGAAAGCCTCGATCAACATCTATCGAGGCTCTCGTTAGGCGGTTGGATCAAGGGCCTGATTCAAAAGGTCCGACTCCTCGATACGACTCGCGTTGTGAGGAGGATTCTGTCTCTGGAGCCCTAACCACCGGTAGATCACAATTTTTTTATATTTTTAAATGTTTTTTTTATACTAATATTTAAAAATGTAATAAAATAAGACAACTAAATAAATAAACGACATAATAATAAAAATATATATATAAACAAACAAAAAAACAATAAACAAACAAACAACAAAAAAAACATTAATAAACATTTAATTCAGACTAAGTCCATAATGGGTTAGTAACAATGTACTTAAAATATTAATGTTTAAAGACAAAAAAAAATAAAATAAAATTATGACATGAAACCGCATCCACCTTTGCAGTTTGGGGGACTCCCACCGATCGGTAAAAACACCCAGTATACTGTTGGTACTGCCACGAACACGAGCGAGTAGGGAGGCGCATCTTGTCCTAACGATAGCGGCAAAGCCATCCACCCACGCCTCAGCAAACATCCCTGACGCACTGCAACGCCATGGCAGCCCCAACAGTACACTGAGTGCATTATTATATTGGACACGCAGGTCGCTGTATGCCCGATGCGAATAACTGACCCACAGGCTGCAGGTGTAAAAAGATTGGCAATATGCTAATAGAGAAGTATGGATGAAGAAGATACGTTGCGCCAACCACAAATAAATTGGGATAAGGGTGGGAGGTGGTGGTGGGTGGGATGAATCAATTAAAAAATTATTCAGTTCAGAAAAACATGGTCTCACAATATAAACTACACAATATGAACTAAAAGCGGATTACAAGGAACCTTAGGTGCTAGGTTTTTTAAATGCCCAGAACCCCACTCGGGGATTCCCTGTGTAGTGGGGTCCAGTCCCCTCCCAAGTAAGGAAGGTTTAGTTTTAAAAATCTTTTAAATTTTAAAAGAAACCGATCTTATACTCAACTTTACTAAGTCAAGGAGCAAGCTACCAAACTGCAAACTAAAATTTTTACAAGCTCAAAACTTAAAAGTTGGCATTAGGGGTAGGGGTAGGGTCGATAGTTAATTCTGTCGGTACTTCGAAAGGGGGTTAATTAATAATAACGGCGTATGGGTGATTAATGAAACTGTACCCTACCTAATTTATAGTTGGACTTAAGCACCCCGCCCCGCGCGCCCCGCCGGCCCAAAGCAAACTAAATATCCAATACCTCGATGTTGACTGCCGAGTTAAAGGTTTTGATACTTGCATTACTTTAAAGTTACTAAAGCATTTTTAAATTAATGAAAATTTTGGTATTTTAGAATTGATAGCATCAGAAGGCCAATAATCGTACCTAAAAAAACGTTCAAATTCAAGTCGCAATCTCATCTCAGCGAAAATCAATGTCAAAAACTTATCAAAATGTATGTAAATTGATTGTATTTTCGACAGATTGAGACTATGATTAGCATGCGAACGTACATAACGTTTTAAAAATACGAGAATTGCCCCTCAGGTAACATTGTGTGCTTAAAATGCATTTAGTGAGAAAACTTCTGAGATCCAGTTCAAGTTTTGACAACGTAAAAAGACGGTTTCAACAGACATGTAGGTACACTTATGTAAAAAAGTTTTAGCTTACTTTCTTACGGCTTTTGTATATAAAAAAAAATCGTGGATAGTCTAGTCATAATCATTGTAGTCAGTCAGTCAGGTTGTGAAAGAAGAAGGCCTGTTCTCCCATATTATTTTGTAACTTAGCGTTGACTGACGGGTTGGCTATCGCTTAGAAGATGGTGCATCTTGTCTCACATTATTTTGTAACTAAAGGTCAACAGGCGTTGAAGGGAAACATTATCAACACAACTTGAACTTATAATAGTTTAAAATGTCCACCATGTAGTGAGACCGCCAAAAGGTATCAAATCTTTCATTATTATTCTCTTGATCGTATCCAAATTTATTCAGCTTCGGTGCAACATGTCTTTTCCTCCTTCCATCCCATACTTATCTATTAGTCATCATCTCGTTAGTCACCCCATTTTTAGCCATATCACCTTTTACACAGTCCACCCATAGTTTTTTTTTTTGCTTCCCCTAATCATAATTAAACTCTTTAATAATTTGTCAACGTAAGTTTTTATTTATATACTAATAATGGAGTTATTTGTATTGTTTATTAGGATAATATTTGTTTACATTATATAAGCTAACATTTAAAATAATGATACGTACATGTGAAAAAATTTGCAAAATAATCATAGGGCATCAAAAATTCGTCCGCATCGCTGTCAACAGGAACAGTGCCCAAAAGGCTGGCAGTAATCATTTAAATGAAAATAATAATAAAGTATCAACTCCTGTCAATCCGCTCACATTATTATGAAGACAAGTACGAGCAGTGTATTCGGACTTTGAAAATCTAATTACGTAGCCGGTACCCTTACCTCGATCGCTCCTTCGCGCCGCCCAGCCCGCCGCCCACGGCGCGCGGTCCACTGCTGCCGACACAGACGCTACGTGATCGACACGTCGACAGCGACAGACTGATGATAGTGTAGTTTACTAAGGCATTATTTTGAGTTTTAAAGGAATAGCTAAAGTTGCTGAAAAATCTGCGTTGAATTGATTCATATAAGTGACTTCATTATGATATCTTTCAAAATGTTTGTATAATTTCTTTATAAAAATGATTCTGAAAAACCATGTACCTACCTACCTAAAAACGATTGCTGAGGTTCCACTATGGCTATACCGGAGTTAGTAGCTACTAATTGCAATAATGTTATTATAAAAAAAAAACATCATTATCATCACCATCAATCTACAGCAGTCAACTGCTGGACATAAGCCTCTCCAATTGCACGCCATTCAGCTCGATTCTCAGCAACTCTCATCCAGCTGTTACCAGCCACCCTGCGAGAAAGCATCACAAACTGCAATCGGGCGTAAAAAAGCTGATAGCGCAGTGTCACAATGACGTCTGTCGAACAAAAAAACAAAAAACGGAAAATCTTGAAAAAATTGTGTCGACCCAAATGGAAAACTCTTAAGTTTGTCCAGGGCGCACGAATTATACATGGTGTATTAATACGCTGTTCAACTCAACTATTGCTAGTGAAGTTTTAATTCGATAACCCACCGGCTGGCCGCGGCCTAACCCCCTTTGCCCCGTCTGCTTCGTCTGCCCCACGATAATGTATTTATGGACGATACCACGGGCCTAATGAGCGAGCCTATGCCTCTTTACGCGACCCTTGTACTTAGATTTGGTTAGGATACGTTAGATAATGTACCGTTTGCGTTGTAGGGTTAAGGGGTGGCTCTGTTGTGATGGTTAGATAGTTTTGGGTGTGTAAGCTAGAGCTTGGGTTTTCTTACAAAAATTGTCTTTAATATGTGAGTCGATATACTGTTTCAGCAGTTGTGGCTCAGTGAAAATGACCGCAACTGACGAGTTTTAGGTCGTTGGTTCGAATCCTTACAGGCGCTTTAATTTGTGTAAATTATTTAAACACCACTGCTCTTAAAACGGTGAAGGAATACATCGAGAAGAAACCGGCATGTCCTAGAACCATAAATTTGAAAACATGTGACATGTACCAACCCGCACCGGGCTCGCGTGGTGGATTACGGCCCGCTCCCTCTTACTGAGAGGAGGCCTGTGTTGCTATAGTGGGAACATTAGAGGCTGATTATGCATGTGAGTCGATATAAGCTGGTTCATTACATTTACAGTGTTTGGCCGCACGATGAAGTTGTCCATCGAAAGTCTGGTATTGAATCTTATGCCAGGACCAATAATACAACTTCCCTTGAGATTTGAACAGATATACCTTTAAGCTTTTAGGTTCATAAACCTTTTTAACTTTATAGGCTAAGTCAGCTACAACAAAATGACAAAACGTAGTCAATGTTGTTTTACAGTAAAAAGTTTTGTTAAACTCGTTTCCAAAATGAGTGTAGGATTCGTCCTACACTTATTTTGGAAACAATATGTTGTTTGGACCTAAAATTGCTGTTACAGAACCTACTCTACTCGTGTACTACAGCAGAATAGAAGATAAACTGCAATTAACAAACATTATTGAGCTCATAAAGAATATACTAGTACGTAATGAGTAGCTACCGCTCGTGCGCAGTGGACCTGCGAACTGTATCTGGTTTTGCTGTTACGATTTCTAATTGAAATGCGTTACCCTTGATAGGGTTATCGCTGTGTGGACTAACGAGATTTCTCTAATATGTACGAGTATTAGCTGTGTGATCTAAGAGTAGGGAGAGAGAGAGAGATTAGTGTAGGTGTTATCGGCAATCTGTATTATTATTCTATAGAATGCCTATTACGTTCAGGCAAAGTATGAAATATAATGTACTTCGTACTTTGCCCTAGGCATTCTATACCATACCGAATGTTTAACCGGCAATGTGTGGCATAGATCGGCTGTTATGATCGGAGCTGTGGTGACCTATGTACATGATTTATCTATATACTAATAATATAGCTGAAGAGTTTCTTTGTTTGAACGCGCTAATCTCTGGAAGTTATTTGCATTTGATAGCCCAATTCTTGAGGAAGACTATAGGCTATTTACACCACGCTAAAACTGTTAGAAGCCGAGTAAAAAGAAACAAGCCAGAAAGAACGTTACTCGAAGTAAAAGCTCGAGCAGGTGATGCGATGATACGAGATAGCTCGGGGGAACTAGAAACATGAGAACGAAGTCGCAGGCAGGAGCTAGTTACTCTACAAAATAGGGCCAAGGTGGCCTAATTGTGTGCCAGAAACCAAAAAAAATCCTTTATTTTCCATTGAGTACACCTATCTTCAGTAAGCTACTTAAATCTCATGCACCTACTTTACCACCCTCAAAAACTTCCACAAACAAAAACAATTGGACATCGCCGAACCACACTCGAACTACAACAAAGAAGAACGTCTATGAAGAACAATAGATACTTCCATCCAAATTTTAATTATAAGTAATAATGATTAGAGCCATCAGCGCGACAACGGGTTGACCTACCGTCTCACACCCTCTGTGCTCGCGGAGGTACGGAGGGAACTGTGAAGGTTGATGCGGCATTTTGTATTGTGAATGTAGATGCTCATATTTATCAAGCTGATTTTTGAGATTGTGTTTAATTTATGGACAATTGGATATTGTCTTGTCTATCAACTAGTTCAAATACATGTTAATTAAAGATGGACTCGTGCAATTTACCTAATTGAAGAAGTTAACTCAGTATATTTATATTGTACTAGCAGCGCCCGGCGTTTTCACCCGCATAAGTTTCAATCCTGTGGGAATATCTGGATAAAAAGTATCCTATGTGTTGATCCTGGTTGTAAACTATCTGTGTGGCAAATTTCATCCAAATCCGTTCAGTAGTTTTGGCGTGAAAGAGTAACAAACATGCATCCATACAAACTCTCGTGTTTATAATATTAGTAGGATTTACTGCTGAGTTCACTTGTTATAAGTATTACTATTCCTGGAATCATGTTATCTGGTTTTCCACGCAAGGAAAGCTTATTTCATGAAATTAAAAGACAAAATATTAGTCAACCTTTTTTTTATCATGGCTATGTTTACGACCTATGGAAATTAAAGAGTTATTTCAAACGATATTGCTAACGCTATTGATATTGCTTTTCTATGTATTTTGACAGTATACCCTGTCCATTAGGTAAACCGTTTTTGAAAGATGGAACAAAATAAAACTAAACACACACACGGTAAAAACTAGAGTAACAGAGTGGTTACTAGGGAGGAACTAAGCCTACACGGAGTCTCTACTAACATTCATCCACTGTTCATTAATTGTTGTACAGTAATAGTGGATAAGAATTTTTGTGGCCGAACACTGTTTCTCAAAATACAGGTTATACCTAGTTTGAGAGGCAGGGTTTTAAAGATTTTGTTACAGATTTTACAACAAAACCTAACATAGTAAATGTATAACCATCTACCCAATGATTCTGTAACTATCTGTATTTTTTTTTTATGAATAAACATATATTATTATTATTAACTAGTGATTGCAGCAACACACAATACATTGATTGACACACGTACGGTATTATAATGTCTGTAAGAAGCCTTAAATAAGATAATTCAGTAAGATAAGGTAGTTTATATATTTATTTTATTACGCATTTTAAAGTTAACTTTTACGTAATCTGGAATATGTACGTTCTAAGACAGCTGTCAAAAAACGGACAGGGTATAGTTGAAGCACTATCTTTTGACAGATTAGTATCCAAAACTAATTTCTAAACGGAATTAATACCTTATCCAACCCCAGTCGCAACGTACTCCCTTCACCACCCACCAACCCCTCAGTAGGTAAGTACGTCTTGAACCAACTTTCCATAATTAATTATACTCATTATCATTATTGTTTGGAAGGCAGTTTTGCTTCGATAATGAATTGTTCGCTTCCATCATTAATTAGTTTATTATAATAAGAACGTAAACTTTCTTGGTAGATTAATCAAGTTTATCTGATGCCCGTTGCGTCTAAAAGTAGGTATTATTTTGCTTAACTGAAGATCCGCCAATTTATTTATTTTGATGGATGGCTCAAGTTTTTGGTGATCGTTTGCTGTTTTTTGTTTAGAGTATTGCTGTTGTTTTCTACAACGCATTAAAAGTTGGTTTGACATAACATAACATTACTTGACGCCTGTAGGAAAAGGGTAGGCAGAAATGTTATAAACACAGAAACAAAGACCCAACGTATTTTATGTAGCATTGTTATAAGGTCACGCAGCGTCTGAGTAGCGCCTTAATTTCTACGACACGATTGCTACGCAGGGTCTACTACGCCACTGCTGCGCAGCGTCTACTACGCTACTGCTACACAGCGTCTACTACGCTACTGCTACACAGCGTCTACTACGCTACTGCTACACAGCGTCTACTACGCTACTGCTACACAGCGTCTACTACGCCATTGCTACACAGCGTCTACTACGCCACTACTACAAAGCGTCTACTACGCCACTGCTACGTAACGTCTACTAGGCCACTGCTACGCAGCGTCCAATATACCACTGCTACACCTACGTAGCAGTGGAGCAGACCCTAGTCTACGACACGACAGCTACGCAACGTCTACCCCCTGTGCGGAGTAACTTCTAGTACCTAAATAACAGTGCGAGCTCATCATCATCATCATGGTAACAGTCTGTCTGGATTTAGTATGTCTCTGAACCCACCTGCGTTGTCGGCTTAAATAAAAAATGTCAGTTTAGAAAACATTGATTTTCCATACATTTTGACCGCGTAGGTATCGCACTTTTGTATGAAATAGCAGATTTTTTTTTATAACCAACAAATCATTTCCATTCTAGGGGGTGTAATTCATGTTCTGAATTCATAGTTACAGTTTGCGCGTCGATGCCCCTGCCACCCAAAATCCTGTATATTATTGCGTAGTATGCAGGTATGAACCACAGTCACTACGTCAACCCTTCGGGAGTTAAACGGAGATGTTTAACCGAATGTCTGTCCATGATCGCTTGCATGTTTACACATTAACATGACTTCGAGTTTAAGAGGACCGACAGTAGGTACTCTACTGGAACTACCAATGCGTTTTCAAAGAGTTGTGATAGGTTTTCTTTGCTTGTTAATGACATCATGTTAAGGAGTGGTCGTTTACGAGGAGAGACGATGAGGTTGCTGTAGAGTGTAGATAGGTACTGCACAAAAAGCAAGAATTTCCTCCTAAGCATGCTTTTACATGCAGGCGGGCTTCAATAGTTGTCACATTAATAAAGATGTTTTAATTACCTATCAGCCGCGTGGTTTCTATTAGCCGAGCCCTTCAAATGTTTTCTTTCTAAGAACGTACTACTTTGTATTTTGATGCACCTTCACACCCACAAATAACATCACTGGTTGCCTCTACAACTGAAATGGTTCATAAAACTTTTTCATTTAATAAAACTTCATTTAGTTTGGCTATCTGCGCTCGTATTTCAAAACTTTTAACTGGCCAGCGAGTTGCAATGGAAAAGCCTAGTTCGATTTGTCTTTCCCGATTTGTCCAAATCCGTTTAGCTGCTTAGACTATAGGTGGAGGTGTATGGGACGAAACATTGCCTTTTTGATTAGCTTTCACTGTATATAAATGAATCATTTTGTTTAGGTTTTGTGTGAGTTTCTCCTAGTTTGGTTTTTAGATGTTATTATTGCATTGAGTACATCTTTGTATCTTATTGTGTACGAGGAGTTTAAATAAATAAATAGTTCTTGTACACATTTTAGTTTTCTGTACATCCATGTAGGAATTTTAATAAAGTAGCCTGCATGCAGCTTTATCTATTGATACTAGCTGTATTGTCTGTAGATAACTTTAAAAAAATATATATAACAGGAGTGAGTTCTAGATTTGAAATGACATAGAGAAAAAAAAGATGAAGCAAGATGAAGTAACGAGCTAAGAAGTGTATTTTTTATTTATATTTTATTAAAAGAAGTTAAACGTATTTTCAAGTATCATTCCGATCTGCCTCCATGTTAGAATATTAATTTTATTTATTTTTTCTTCTTATTGTAGGTACACCATACAAGTGCGTTGTATAGATACTTTTTTTAAATGTTGGCCAGCTTTTGTTGACTACCTGCAGCAATAATTAATAATATTCTACTCTATTCTAGATTATTTGTGTGAAATGCGCAAGTCCTAACCCAAGGCTCAACATAAATCTAGTTTTTTTACCAATAGGTAATACGGGCTGGCGGGTGTCCGCAACTCCATGTCAAAGCGCGTATTTGCGTTCGTCTATTTTTCCAAGAAAAATGGTGAATAGGTCGAAACTAGGATGGGTTTTAACTAAAACAAGGACACGTTAGGTACTGAGCTCATGTGAAAAAATAACATCCATCATATACCAATTGTATCTATTAAAATATTGAAAAAAAATCGCATACTCTGAAGAACAACTGAACAAAAAAAAAACTCCTTTCTCCATTTATGCAAATCCATGGACGATTTTTATTAAGTTACAAATTTTAAAATAATAATTACGCATTGTAAACACTAGGATCGAATAAAAAAGTTTTTGTTCAGAAGTTGTTTAAAAGATTTTTCTCTTTGGACCGTCTCTCATAATTTATTCATGTCTCGTTACCCCATTCTACAAGTTTTTGGGTTCGCGGTCGCCATTTTTTTTCGTGTTCCCGCGTTTTTCTTTGTGGTTTGGTTATGCTTAACGTTGACTTAAATTTCTTTAAAATTTAAATTGAATATTTCTTTTAGTAGTCGTAGGATTTATTTAAATGGGCTGAGCTGAAAATCCTATTGCAAATGCAGTAAGCAGTTAGCCAGTTGCTTTGTTCATACATACATAATCAACCTCTAATGTCCCCACTCTCTTCGAGAGGCAGTGGGCTGTAATTTCCCACGCGGGCCCAGAGTGCGATGGTAGATGTCATATGTCTTCGAATTTAGTTCTAGGATATGCCGGTTTCCTCACGATGTTTTCCTTCACCGTTTTGAGAGCAGTGGTGGTGAAATTATTTACACAAAGTAAAATGTGGTGGATTGCGGCCCACTCCCTCTCACAGAGAGGAGGCCTGTGCTCCAACAGTGGGAACATTATATACAGGCTGATTATTCTTAAGCTATGCTATGGAATTAAAAAGTCCAAGACAACATCAGTTTTCTCAAGACTGATGCAGTTGGTGGCATCAAATTAGACATTGAACTAAAAGAACTAAAAAAAAAAAAAGTGAAAAATTATTTTCATGTTAACTTACCATCATCAGCCTAGCCTTTTCCCAACTAAGTTGGGGTCAGCTTCGAGTCTAACCTAATACAGCTGAATACCAGTATTTTACATGGAGCACTTGCCTATCTGACCACCATAATCCGGTTACTGGGTAATATGGTACCCCTTGGTAAGAGTGGTTGGCAGACTTTCGGGCTTCTGACGACCCGTAATGACAGTCAAAGATTCACGAATGACAGTCGTCAGGACCAACGGCTTAACGTTCTTTCCGAGGTACGGAGCGGTCTTGGCATCAAAGTAGACATTGAATTAAAATAACGGAACAATTATTTTCATGTAAACTAACTATGTACCTATATTTAAAAAAGGTCAAACTTACTACAGATATAGTGTAGTAAATCGTTTACGCGTACCTAGAGGGTCACCCAGCTGATTGCCATTGTCTGCAAATCGTAGAGGTCAGGTCAGAAAATAGGTCATTGTCGCACGCTGACAATTGACTGACTATCAACACTTAAGTATGCACAATTTCAATCGCGATCACTGCTGTACATACTTTGTGTTGTATGTCAACGGCATATGAGTCATTGTCTCTTGCCTGGTGTATCACCATCGGTGGAGTGGTATTAGTACAAGCCCTAAAGACATTACTACAACACATTTTATTATACTTACCTTAGCTCGGTAAGACATCGACCAACGTTTCCTAACAGTTACAAGTTTTTTTTTTCAGTTTTATCATCATCATTTAAAATCAAAAGTCATTTATTGAAACTAGGCTGAGAATCAGCACTTTTCGAACGTCAAAATTACAAAAAGACAGTCCTCCAGAAATGCCCGCCTTTCACCACTTTCTAGTGCTATCGCTGGGAAAAAGAAGTGGCGCAACAAACTGTCGGCACGGTTGGCGCAATATTTGTATGACCTACAAGTGTGAGTTTAAAGGTTCGTCAACGAAAAAAAAAAAAAACTGCCCAGCAGCCACAGCTGTCTGCTCAGTTTGTTTTGTCCTTATCCAAATTTACGAGTATTTGCGTTTGGCGCAACATGGCTTCGTCTTTCATACTTGTATATTAGTCGGTCATCGTCGTCTTTCTAGCTTTATCATCATTCACACAGTCCTTCCATAGTTTCTTTGGTCTTCCCCTACTCTTATAGCTATCCACATTCATACCCAAAACTTTCCTCATGAGATTTTCCTTCACATCTTCAAGGAAAAATCAGGAGCAGGCTTAAACATTTTCCAAAGTCAAAACAAAATTATGAACAGTTTAGTTTCTTAAATAAAAATCTTATCGTTTTACTTACCAATGGTAATTTTAATTTAAATCGATCCTTATAAAGTTGCTGGTGGTAATTACATTTGCAAATCGAGTCTAAGTAGAAAATCAACCCATGAAAATTTCGCTTCAATATTGACAAGAATAGGACATTACTAGTAGTTTTAGTAGTAGCAGTTCCTGCAGGGTAGAGTGGAGGGCACTGGACCACGCGGACGCTCACCCATGAGATGGACTGACCAAATCAAATCCGCAGTGGGCGATCCCTTTTATGAGTGCACAAAAAATACCAGAAATTGGACTAGGTGGCGAGAAATTGTGAGGCGAATCACATTAGCCCCTAGACAGGAAACTACATGAGGACCACGTCCGCGCTGACAAGAGTGTTACGAAGAAAAAGTAGTTTTATTTAACAAAATAACGATCGATATGTCCTTAATAATATTCAATCAATCAATCTTTACTCGTGAACACAGATATTACAATAAAGGTCGATTTTAGTCCAGCTCTATGTCTTACTAATGAAATAACTCATAGTCATTCTCTTATCCATATCCCAATTTATTTGAGGTCGGGGCAACATTTATTTTTCTTCCATACTTCTCTATTAGTCGTCATCTCGGTAGTCACCCCGTTTCTAGCCATATCATCTTTCACACAGTCCATCCATACCAACCATCATTTCAAAAACGACCTCAAATCATTAACTTAACTGGGGGCCTAAAAATGCCACTTTGACAGAATCTTATTAGGATAACCATATGAATCATATTAAAAATCGTAAAATGGAAAAATTTACCGATGAAATTACGGTTTTTATTTTTTTCATGCGGCAATGTTTACACCAAATATGAAATGAAATTTTACGAAATTAGAGGAATTGCTAATAATAATAATAATAAGTTGCCAATAAGCCTGATATAGTGGTGGTGGATCGATCAGAGCGACGCGCAATGATTGTTGACATAACCGTCCCGCATGATGAGAACCTCGTGAAAGCCGAGAAAGATAAACAAATCAAGTATCTTGACTTGGCTCGCGAGGTTGTCGACATGTGGGATGTGGACTCAGCGATCATTGTGCGAGTCGTGACAGCCAATGGCTTAATAGCCAAGAGCCTCGACCAACACCTGAGGAGGCTCTCGTTGGGCAGCTGGATCAAGGGCTTGATTCAGAAAGCGGTACTTCTGGACACGGCTCGCATTGTCAGGAGGTTCCTCTCTCTGGAGCCCTGACCACCGGTAGCTTGGACCCTGTTCCCGATACCGGTGGGCTACTATTTTTTATATTTTTTAATGTTTTTTTAATCTTTTTGTAAAAATATTTAAAAATGTAATTTGTAAGTTTTAAAATGAAATAAAGGAAATAATAATAATAATTGCTATCTGCTGGGAATTCAAGAAATTAATAGCTTTTAGAGGTATTGCTTAAAGTGGCCTTTTTAGGCCCCCTGTCTTTTAGTAGAACAAACAAGAATCGACGTCACAGTTACTTACTTGGTACCAGGTTAGTTAATTTTTAGCTCGACCCTGAAGCCAGAATACAATACTCGGGGATCTAACACTTAGACCAACTACGTGTTGATAAAGACTATTGCTATTAGAAGGCAGTGTACGATTTGGCTGGTATCGTGTTACCCTGTAAGACTGGAAGCTGACCCCAAGATGTAAGATTTAGCTGCCTGTAAATTCTTTTGACGAGATCAGACTTACGAGATGTAGGTCGGACATGTGACATATACCAACCCGCACTGGGCCTGCGTGGTGGATTACGGCCCACTCTCTTTCGCAGGGAGGAGGCCTATGTCCCAGCTGTGGGAACATTATAGGCTGATTATGTAAATTCTTTTGGTATATCAATCCTTTGTATATCCGAGTTACATCACCTGACAAAATTCGTCACTCTGAACGTTGAAATCTTAGATTGTTTTTCCATACGACTGTTTGATGTGAAATTCAGATGAAGTTTACATTTGACAGTTGTTTTGAGATTCGATGGGCCGTCATGTTGCGATTTTTTTAATAAATCGGACAGTTACTGTTTTCAACATTATCTTTACAAAAAATGCAGGGTGGCTCGATTTAGGAGTCCAGAAACGTAGCTACGTAGATCTGTGTTATTGATTAATTTCAGCAAATCAAAACACATTCAATTTTGCTGAAAATATTCACCTCATTCACCGTCAAACCCTTTCTCAACACGATCCATAGTTTACACGCAGGTACACAGCCGAGGCATTTACATGTTATACTCCTACATACATAGGTACCGTCCAGTATACAAAGCTCTGCAGTGAAGGGTTGATTTTAAACTTGCACGTGCATATAACCTGTTGAATTAAAGATTACGCGTGCACAGTGACGCTGATGTCCCGGATTGTGTAGCGGTAGAGTTTGTACTTTATGAAAGTGTGGGTTTGATTCTCGTATTTAACGTGTTCTAAAGTATCATCTACTAGCTGCTCTGTGCCTGTTACTTCGTTTGCGTGCATGTCAAAAAACAAATTGGATTTCATGGGTTTTAATTTTTTGCGCGATATCCTATTTCTTTTTCTAAAAATAAATATAAGTAAAAATAAGCTTAAGCTACTCCTTATAACATCATGTACTTATCTGCCAGTGATAATCGGTCTAGCCATTTTGGAGATTAGCCGGAATAAACAGACCGACAAAAAAAAAATCAAAATAGTTTTTTTTTTGTTATACATAAGTACCGTATACACCGTTAAATTTTGATCGTTTTAATCCTTAAAAGAAGTAATTGTACTCATCATTATGAACAACTTTTACTACGTGACCAACCCTGAAATCGTGAAAATAAAATCAGTTGATCCGTAGATTTACGTTCACATAACTCGACATAATGTATGGAGCAATTGATTTTTTTTTCACGATTTTAGGGTTGGACTATGTAGCTATCATTCTAATATTCGTCAAAAAATGCAATCAATTGACATACATTTTAGAACAGGTTTTGGACATTGATAGTCGTTGAGATGAGTTGCGAAAAAATATCTTATAATCATAACTGAATATTAAAAACAACATTTGCCTCATTCACAACTATGCAAACAAACTAAAAATCTAACATCTGATAGCAATTCCTCAATCGATTAAAACAGCACACGTAACATTCAGTCGGTATCAATAAATAATTGAATCGGCAACTTTCGTCCGCTGCAAGTTGGTCGGATTTGAAGGCGTGACGTCATTCTGCTATTTGAAGGCGTGACGTCATTCTGCTATTTGAAGGCGTGACGTCATTCTGCTATTTATACGTGTAAGTGACGTGTTACTTGAGACTGAGCCGATCTCTCAATTCTTTAGCGAATTGTTCCGATTTATTTTTGATTTGATTGAATTTTGTACTGTTTTGGTCTGATTGAAATTTTTTTTTAGGTAAGGTTCAAGGGATTAGTTGTTATTCATCTTTGATTATTTGACTGAACGGTACTACATAACATTCTCAATTACCCTTTCCGAGATTTCCCTGCGAAAATGATTTCCTATACTGTTAGGGTAATTAACTGCCGGATATGCCTCACTGCGATACCTCGCGATCGCAGTTTAATTCCCTACCTCGATGTCACCTCCATGTAAAACAAATGCATGATATACACGGGCGCACATGCCAGGCATCGAGATAAACCCCCCAAACAGCCCGCGATGTATTGCAGTGAGATATCCTTCTACAGGTGCGTGCGTGTCTATTAGCATGCATTTATTTTACATGGAGGTGATATCGAGGTAGCGAGCTAAACCGCGCTCACGATGTATCGCAGTGAGGCTTCTTCGGCACCCTTAGACAGTAGTTTCCAATATTGACTTAAAAAGAAGGAGAGAAGAATATAAAGTTATCAAATTAAGGCTTGAGTAAAGAAAACCAGCTTGATTCTTTGCAGGTTCCTACATCAAACCCCCGAAGCCTTACAGGAGTAACCATGACAATTGTTCGGTATAACACCTCAGATAGCAATATCGGTGCGACGGGTTGACGTAGTTTTATTGCTTATTGTTTTATATTAAATATTATATTCAGTGCACTTTTATCTATCGCGTTATCCGGGTGTATTCAAACATTCCTTCGATCAACATTGAATTAACATTTCACTAACATTTGAACACTAAGAACAGTTTGAGAGTGAGTCAATAAATAGTGTAAACATTTGTTTCTCCTCAAAAACACACCTCACCACACACACCTCACAACACACAACACCACCATCCACCATCGACACCTCGCTACGTACCGCGTTAACAATTCTTGAAAAAGTAGGTACGTACCTACAATTGATCTTTCTTCGACCTGTTGTAGAAGTTATTATAAAACCCTTATTAGTCTAAATTATGTTGCTCCTATATTGAAAGGACACGTTGAGGAGCTAACTATCAAGTTGATATGATTAGGAAGCGCAAGCGATGTTCGCTGGTCGATGGTGATTCTGTTACCTCGATAATGTGTGTAGAATGTACTAACCAGTGTAAGGGGGTGGACAGATGGGGTGGTTTTGGATAGGTGACGATAAAGACTACATTTAATAGTAATTGTTTTTACGAATTAAAATTGGTTTTTGGTTGGCGCAGACTGGGAAAAAGATACTTAGATATATATCGGATGATTTAAATGAATATTTTGGGGTTCATTTATATAAACGTTGCTTTAAGTTAAGTAATGATTAGTGACTATTTAACCATACATTTATTTATTTTATTATTTGTACACACAGTATAATAAACAGGAACATGACATACTCATATTTATATTTTTTTACTTTTAAAAGTCTCTTAACCTTAAGCAATATTTATAAATAAGCCCCATGATATCTACAAGATTAAATGTGATAGGTAGATATGTTAATTGGAGGTGGAATTATTGTAAAGATTGAACTGTTTGGAATAAATTGATTGATTGCTGCAAACTTTTTAAATTCTCTCTTAATTTTTAGAAAGGAGATGTTTTTAATCGAAATTATAGATTCAATTCTTTCATCAGGATAAATATACGCAACCTTACTTTAAAAAAAGACGCAAATAAGAATTTAAGAATTTAAAAGTTACATGACAAATGGCTATTGCTACATAATTATGGTACCAACTTAATATGGAAACCAATCATAACCAAAAAGACGTAAAAAGAAACGCAGTATCCACAAAACCTCCATGAAATGACGAAGCACCACTTGCCTATAGCCCCATAATATTAAGTCCACTCAAATGCCATAACAAAAGCTAAGTCAATATTACTGATACTCAATACCGATACCAATGCTTGTGTTCACAGCTACAGGTATCAGTTCTGTGACGCGGAAGGTGTCACCATCACAATTATGCTTGAGCGGTGACAGTTGCCGGTTGAGTAACCCACAAATTGTGTCCCACAAATGTCACTGATGAGAGTATCGAAGATGGTAATAAAATATGTGGTTATTTCAGGGTTAAGTACGAATGAAGTGGAAAATTCCGCGATTATATTATACTAGCTGCGCCCCGCCGTTTCACCCGTATAAGTTTCGATCCCGTAGGAATATATGGATAAAAAGTATCCTATGTGTTAATCCTGTAATAACTACCTGTAATAATGAACTATCTGTGTGCCAAATTTCATCCAAATCCGTTCAGTAGTAACAAACATCCATCCATCCATCCATCCATACAAACTTTCGCGTTTATAATATTAGTAGGATTTACACATACTTACTTGTATAATGAATGTAGGTATACAAAATATTGTAAAACATTTAAACTATGGAGTTTCTTGCCGTTTCTTCGCCATACGAAACTACCTTTTGAAAGAGGCTATTTTCTTGTAAATTTAGACGTTCAAAAGTGCTTTTTATGTGCCTAATTGAAACAGGCGCTTTAATTTAGTAGCACGAGATTTATGTTCGCTACGACATATATTCTTATAAAATTTGTGCCGATACGAGGGACTAACTCCTTCAGTCAATAAACTGTTGTTTAACTATTATAATTTATGAACGCTTACAAAATAAGGCAAACTCAATAGAAAAGAAAAGTTCACAGGTATTGCATGATGCTATGCTTTTATTGAAGTTAAACCACTTTTAAACTAAGCAAAATCCTCCAAAGGTGAACATCAAAAAACCACTGGAGCTCGGTAAGTCCTTGGAAATCCATTAAACTGTACTCAAACCCGTAACTGAATTAACCACGCGGACTTAAGACACATGGCTACAAAATATGACCGATGCTTATATATTGGTTCAGAATTCCAGGCTTTGAGGAAAAATGCACGTTTTGTTAAAAGTGAAGAAGCAAGAAATATAAGACTTTATTGGTGATGTTCTTCAGAAAAGTCAGGTGCAAAGTACTCGCAACCGGCGGGCGTGTATGACCAGGGCCCGTATCCCCTAATTTAAAATGTTCAAAATCTAGTCGCAGTCTCATCTCGGCGACAAACAAATGTCAAAAACTTGTCAAAATGTAGGGAAATTAGACGTATTTTTGAGAGTTTGAGACTGAGATCAGACTGTGAACGTTCTTAAAATTACGAGAATTACTTCTCAGATGTATAAACGTACGTAACGTAACGAAGCAACAGGAGTATGTAAGGACCGTAGCAGGTGGGGTTCTGTAGTTTCTACCTCCCATCGGAACAAGGCGTAAGTTTACGTATGTATGTCGTTAAAAGTGAGAATGTTTAAAAACTACATACGAGCCAAGAAATATCGTGATTCGCGAAGTTTATCTCAACCAACCTTGACTTTTTCCATGCATGAAAGCTGTGTGGAAGTCGTTTCTACATGAATGAAACGAACAGGACATTGATGTTCTTCTTCGCTCGTGTCAACTGATTGAAGCTTTTAAAATTAAACACACTTGTGAACTCATTTAAGTAGGTTTCGAATTGTAGTTTCATAATTTTCCTTCCCTTATCCCAATTTCTTCTCTTCTTCTCTTCTCTTCTTTCTTAACTACTTCTCTGTTAGTCTTCATTTCAGTAGTCACTCCCTTTCTAACTATATCGTCGAACTATAGTTTGCGATATTATTTGTGTTCTTTAGATCATTTAGCAACAGTATATTAAAAGTAAACCAAAGTGGTTCAGTCTTATACAGATCCATAGTGGACATGACTATACAGTTTGTGTTTGTTTGTTTGTTTGAGACCTTAAATTATGAATCTCGACACTAACCTAACAAAACTGTAAACTGTGTGTGGTCAAAAATCACAAAATGCGCTAAACATATTAAAAAAAATATTCTGTTTCTGTCATCTTCAAACGATTGACAAAAAACAAAACAATGTTTTCAATGCGATTAGCGTTAAATGCATTCAGTGATTTATGGTGAGAGCGGGCCGAAGAGAGGGTAGTACTAAACCAAGTAACATTTTCTAAAATATAAAGTACCAAATACGATATCCTCTATCGTCCATCTAAACGCAACCCTAGCATCTAGTTGATATATCGGCAAACATCGCCTAATACAATTACTTAGAGCTTTTACAGTTGAAACCTCTTTGATATGAGAGGTCAAGCAGATTATTGATTAACTAGCGATCGCCCGCGGCCGGGCCCGTTTACGGTAAACCAACGTACGGAATATAACGTCTCGACATTTAGTTTGAATTTATTGAGACGGAATTTTAGGGTTAATAACGGAGCGGACAAAGTCAATTTAAGTTTTCGCTGTGGAGACGTGTGTAGAAATACAGAGCGCTTTAAAAGCGATTGTCACTTGTCTAAGTCCTCAGATGCATCTTCTTCTATATTTTTTTTGTTTTCATCTCCACCTATAATAAAGTCTCCAAGTTTATGCTCTTCATTGAGTCACTTCAGGTATTCTCTCAATATAGGGCATCATTCACAGTTCAGACCGGTTCCCAAAAAAAAAAAAAAAAATTTTTTTTACTTGGATTCTTGATGTATTCTGACCGATAACGATATTTTTCTACATATCCACAAATAAACATAAAACACGGTAAGAAATCATGAATTCATCCATTAAAGTTAAAATCCATCTTTCGGTACACTGCCTACAAGGCTACCTCTTCTTCGGCGATTTCTGCAAAGGTGTAAACTTTCAAAAACCCTACGACCCTCATCTACTTTACTTTATGGATAAGCAACAAGTCACTATTCCTGACTTTTTCGAAAGTTGAAAAAAAAACCGAAATCTTGCAAAGCCAAACGCAGCAAGCACATAACACATGTAGCAAATTTTCTCCTTCGGACACATGTCTAACTAATGTCATTGCGAAATCACTGGGAGGTGGTGGATAAGACTAACTCAGAATCGAAACACACGTGTCGTAATGAAGAGGACAATGTCTAGACGTCTACACAGGTAGACTTATATGCACATCGAATAAGGCAAGCGATAGAGATGAAACTATCTAAATTAACGATCTAGCGATATATGTATACGCATCAAAAGTGTCTAGGGATCAAGGTATTAAAAAAAATACTGCCCCATTGAAATGAAATAAAAAATTATATTTAGATTGATTAAAAAACATGTTTTCGTATGTGTACATCCTCGAAGTACTCTCTGCTTTTGCATTAATAAAGACTTTCGCGATTTTTGTTTATGCTTTAGTTAATCCTGACATCATAATGTAAAACTAAAAGTTTTTGGAGGCTTTCATTGCGTAAAATAAACAATTAGTAGGTAGTCTGTATTTCCGTCGTCAACGCATACAACACAATCAAGATCTCGAAAGATGAGACTTGTTAAAATTTTGGCGACATGTCTGCCATATTTTTTGTTACTGTAATATTTTCTATCCAATATCCTTCTTTCTATACAGCAATCGCTGAAAAGATTACATTTAAGACATAAAAAGCGTCAATTTTTTTAGTACTTAGACTTCTTTAGGTTTAAACCTTCACATACATTCAGAAAAAGGGGCTTAAGTTATACTAGTCATCTGATCGGAAGTTAATGTGAGAAGGCTGTGCAATCTAGCGCATGCAAGCGCTAGATTGCACAGCCTTCCAAAATCTGAACTTCTAGTAAACTCCAGGCAAATATATTTTCGATAAATTTGAATGAAATCGAAAATTTTGAATTTGAAATAGGGAGAAATGTTCTATGGATGTTCTGTAAGAAAAATAAAGAATAAAGTCGGAATCTTCCATTTAGAGACGATGAGACTATAGAAGTTTATGATCGCACCGATCAAAACTTTTTCAATGATGAAGGGTGATCACGCAAACTAGATGACGCAAGGATTGAAGAATTTGATAAAAATATACATTTTATTTCTAAATAATGGACTCAATAAGTTAGAAAAAGTTCTGATAATAGATATCAGACCATCCAGATACTGAATTGATACGTGAAATTCGACTTTATAAGTACGTTGCACCTGTGATTTTTCTAATCCTATTCATCTTCCTTTTTTTAAAGATCAAGAAATCAATCCAATGATACACTCAAATCATTTTATGGCATATTTATTGATTGTAACTCATTTGAGGTACTTAAAATTGATATCCGTGAAATTTTTAATTGTGTTTAATGCTTTTTGTTACTTTTTTACTACAATGTACGTAATGTGTATCCAGATTCATTTTCGGAATCTATTCGAAATGCGGTAAAGCCATTATATCACCGGCCTGGCTACATCCCATTCAAATCCAGTTGTTTTCGAGTTCAAACGGGCCACTAAGGTGATGCGTCCGATTCGCCGGCACTGCTCGATAATGCATTGTCCAGTTACGCGAACACCCCCGAAAATACAGCATGCGAAAAAAGCCATCCTCGCCACCTCCCGCCAGCATTAATGTCCCCCCACCTCGCACTAAGCTTCTTTTTTTAATACATAACTTTTTTTCAAGATGCATTTTTACATGTTTCGGCCTAAAACTTTACACACCCAGAAGCGAGAGCCGATGGAAACGGGAACGCCTATCGGCGCTCGGACGTCTCGCTCGCGCGCGCGGCCCGAGCCCGCCGGACGATAGTGGCGCGAGCGAAACGGACACATCCGTGCCCACAGCTGCGTCTTAAACTAAGATTAAGGCTCTATTCCGCTTTTCCGAACGCAGATTCTTAGTTTAAACGCATGTAACGTCAACGTTTTAACACCAAGACCTGATTCTCGGTGCACTACTCCACAATACATTAACCGAAACAATTAAGTTGTATTTAATGAAACGCAGCCACTGAAATAAGGCGAAAGCTATACGTCTCACTCTAGCGTCCAGTGCGAAGGCATTCGCGCCACGACAATTGAGTTGAGTTGAATTGAATTGAGTCGGTTAAACCGTAAAAATGGTCGGGCGGGTATAGCCGCGCGAGAGAGAGACGAACGAAAGGCGTGTTGGCCGAGACCGCTGCCTTCTTCTCCTCGACTTACGCCGAGTCGCGACTAGTGAACGTCAGCGTACTGACGTGGTCGGCCGTATCTGCGTTTGTTCGTGTCCCGTTTGACAGTTGAAAAAAAAAACGTTTCGCGCGTCTTTCTGTCATTTTGATTTGAAACTTTCGAGTGCGTTCGGATATTGGACTGAGTGTTGTTATAGGGTTAAGAAGGATTTTATTTGAAGGAAACTGGTTACGTGTTTGGAGTGTAATAATTAACTATCGGCTTGAACTAGCCGCTGAGACGCTATAAAGTGATGAATCAGCGAGCGCCGGCTAATTAACAACGTCACTGCTACGAAAACAAATCTAAAGCTCTAACTACTATAATTTAGCTACTGGGATATTGTAAGTGTTAAGTTTTGTATTGTTATTCAATGTATTTTCTTCTTTTCGTCTTTTCTTGTACAAATAAGTTTTGTTTTGATAGTTTTACCTACTTATAAGATTTTTTTTCATAAAATTGGTACTTTTTAGAATAGTTTTTTTTTCATTATTTAAACTATTTAACGAAGCCGTTTCTAATGAACGATAGATTTTTTTAAATTAATTGGAGATAGCATAAAATAATATTTAGTAAGCCGCGTGTAGTAGATTTTAAGTCCATCATGAAGTTTAAGAAAGAAATAGTATGAATGTGGGACAGAGAGCGAGATAAAAAAAGAAATTGAATACCTTGATAAAAAGTTTATCACACGTATCGGGAAAATGATGGCATGGTTATATTTTTGACGTGCCAAAGAGGAAAAGTTACGCGGGGCGGGGCGAACGAAGCCAACAAACAGCTGATTGGTTCGAATACATGTGTCGCTTTTTCTGTAGGTATTTTTTTTAACTTTTTTTCTTTTCTTTGGGCAACTTTTTTTGTAGGCTGTATTGATTTTCCGTTTACAGTGCACCATCATGCGTGTATCTGGACGAGTACTGAATATATTTTTATAGACAAAGTAAAAGTTTGTCCAATAAATTATTTTGGACATCAAATTTGTTGAATATTGACAGCATTTTGACAGCTCAACATCTAATTTGAGAAGTAATTTGATTGTAACGATAATTATATCCGAACATACATTAAAAAAAATATATAAGTATATAAAAAAACATCCGAATTGAGAACCTCCTCCTTTTTTTGAAGTCGGTTATAAACAGGTGCATTATCATTAGATCATAAATTTATTGCTACATCATTAATTTTCTCATTATTATGACATTAAGTGGACCATAATTCGTTACATCATTTTGTTATCATCCACTTAATTTTTGATAAAATCACTATTATACTCAAACTGTAACACCTAATTTGTGTTTTAGAATATTTAAAATTAATTAACGTTCTAAACATAACATGTTCTTGCCCATTAGAAAAAAATATTATTCAGTAAAACTGTTAATTAAATGCAAATGAAATTGATAATTTTCCCTCATGACTGAAGCACACACACAACACCAATTTTGTTAAAATAATTACACCCTTTGAACCAAATTACTATCTGACCTATCTAATAAAGTTTAATTGAAACTTCAACATTCCATATTAAAATTCTTAAATTATATTGTCAATAAGAAAAATATTGATTTAAATACGTATCCAAGTATATCAATACCATTAACTATAAATAAAACATTTTGTACCAAATTACTATCTCACCCATCTAATACAGTTTACCCACTTGAAACTTCAATACTTTATATAAAAATTATTAAATTACCTTTTCAATCAGAAAAATATTTATTCTAAATACATATCCAAGTATCATTGACGATAAATAAAACAGCTCGCGCCAAGTTCGAAATAGTTAAGGCTGTTTAAATTAAAAAAAAATCACACAAGAAACATAATAAGTTACTGATATTGGGGGTAGAAAAATAAATTACACATGATTAAAATTAATCAAACTGATTATTAATAAAGATCGTATTACCACCGTCGTAGATAACGATAATAAAAAAACGAGAGAAAATACACAAATAATAGACTAAGGCAATACATGATACAATAAAAATATGATTATAAAGATTGATTGCACGATAACTTTTTCTAGACAACGGTCAAACATGCGCTTGCGCAGACACAATGTTAGTTTTTTCTGTTCCAATTTTTTTCCTCCTTTTTTCCATAAAAATTAAGTGTGTGCTAACTCTTTGAAATTATCATTATTTCCATTAACTATGTATAATAAACGTTAAGTACTTATCGATATGTATTCTGAATAAAAAATATTGAAGTAACCATTTATTTACCGTGTCCTGTTTTTTTTAAATTAAATTTTCTGATTTCATTCCTTTTTCTTAACCCTGGTTTCCATGTCAATATCTTTATGACATTGATTGCTATATATCATTGTCAAAATAATATAACAACCTGAAATATAAGAAAGAACCTTTATACTGAAAAAGTCAGAAATATTCCAACTTTATCCTGAGCAAATCTGAAATTTATTTAATGAAAGGAAAAATAACAATTTAAATAAAGAAACGTACAAAATACACAACTGTTAAGGAAAAATGTTGTTTCTCGGAAATAATCAGAATCTAGATTTTGAAAATTTGTAAATCAACATTGATTTACTTTTCGTTGAAGAAAATTAATCTTAAATGTAGACATATTAAGAAGATCAAACGTAGATAGAAAAAAAATATTCCTATTAGAAAAACTTTTCCAAAGAATATTTTTTATTTCCCTTCATAACATTTAATAATACAGAAACAAAAAATAAAGAAAGAAAAAAAGGACATCAAGAAAGAAAACTGGTCACAAAAACACGTGTATGGAGATATTTAATATTTTGGATTACCCATACAAATAAAAGTTAAAACCAGTATAAAAAATCTAATGAAAATGTAAAGAAAAGATAGTGAGTGGATGGTCTGTCACAAATCATTGACATTTCGGCGCTTAACCACACAAGAGTCAACCATGAGCCCCTCAGCGATGTCACAAACTAATCTATTCGTCAGTTGTATTTAGACGTGATCGCATCATTTTATTCCATTGAATTCTTAGTCCATTGTACCTAATTAGAGTATATCACGTGACTCATTTGTATCCCAACTTCGTTGCTATGAATCAGTCATTTTAATTGTACACGCGGTCATTAAAATTCTGTGGCTTTGATTAATATTTAGATTGTTCAATTGTGTCAGCTACTATAATCATCCACAATTTGTATATAGGTATCTAGGGCTACGTAAATATATTTTTTAACATTAAAACGTTGGAAATGGAAACATCTCACCGTTTTACGACAAACAGAACACCGTCTCTGACATCAACTTTTATAACCGTTCAAACAATTACATCTGATCGCGGTGTCCCCTCGCAAGCCGGCCGGCACGCTGAGAGAGACAGAGACAACCATAAACTACTCAGCTACGCCCATCAATGTCTAATTGCTTTTATTATTTTAAGGCATCGTAATCATTATGGCCGCAATAAAAATTGTAATTACTTCTCATTAGTTCAATTAAGAATTTTCTAGATACGGTTTAGTTGATATGTTGATTGCAAAATGGTTTAGTCTAGTGATGCATTGTGTTGAGAAAGCGGCTCTTTTATTACTATTACGTTATTATTAATTCCCTTGTCTGTGGGTGAAATCTGATGTCGATAATCAATAAATTTTATGAGTGTTAGACACGGCTCGTATCAATCAATATTAATGATCATTCCGAAATTTGGAACTAATCGACGTATTTTAATTTTTAATATCCATAAGTTCTAATCTTTCCGAATAGGTACTTTAACGGCTACAATTCGAATTCGAAAACGGTTTTGTTTTAACCGACAAAACGATTTCGAACAAATTCAAAAATGACGCGCGTTTAATTCCTCGAATTACCCGTCAATAAAAGATATCGTCTACAAAAATAATAGACTCCATAAAACAGAGTTGATCCTACATAAAGAGAACGCGCGCTAAGAAATAAAACCGCGAAGTGAAGGCGAAGTTGAGCTTTCAACAAAAAAAGGACCGCGTAACGCATGCACGCGAGGAAAAACTTCGCCAAAAAGTTTTCATGCACGTGGCTAACACGTGGTCTTGGGTGAAAAATCGCGCAACCCCGCGCGTTCCTTGCACCCCCCACCCCCCCGCCGGCTCGGGGAGACCCGCCTGAGGAGTCCTTTCTAAACGATCTAGGCGGGAAGATGCGGCTGACGGGATATACCCAAGTTTACTACACCGACTTGACTTTTTCCGTTCTTTTCTTTAGTTTATTTAACATGCTATTTCTATAGAGTTTCTTATTGTACAGTTGCGGCGGCAGTCCCCAGGACGGCGGCAAGCTGTTTTACCCCTACTTGAAGACGTCTTCCCTACAAAGGGACTTCCTATTTGCCAGTGGCTCCGGTACGTAGCTTGTAGTTAGGCACAGTTTATTTGTAGATCACGATAGACTTGATGAACACTAAGTGGACTTTGTCGAAGCCATTAAGATTGAACTACTCTTTGGAGTAACAAACATTTAGAAGTTACTTTAAGGAGGATTTTCTTTAAGTTCTAAATCGTGATCAGTTGATTTCACGAATTAGGAACTATGTAGATACCGGCCAGTCAGTATTGGATTTATTTAAAGCTTCGATCAAACAACTTATTTTGTTATTCGAAAATTTCGAACGTATAAAAAAAGAACGCCAGCACTGGCCAGTAAAACAACATTTCACTGACTCCGAACAAAACGAAAACTTATTTTAAACATAATAATTATGGTGAAAGTTAAATTCATTCGGCTTAATTATAAAAACCAACTTGCATACGGTTGAAGTAATTAAAATTGTCAATGCATAAATTATGTGAAGCGCGTAATAATAGCTTTTGTACGCATCTGTAAACTATTTTATCTTAAGTACGATCTCCGAAACGACGTGTGTAGCATTAAGGGCCAGTAAAAACTATTAACAATCCACTACAAATGTTTGTTTATGTAAAGTTAATTCTTTTGAAGTATTATCCATCTTATTTATCGATACATAAGTCGATCGCGGGGATCAACTGAATTAGTTTGTACGCAGAGTGATGGCCCCGTTTGACATATGGAATCGATTAAATTTTATCGATTTAACGATGCGAGCTGTTTGTCAAAATCAATTATGGGATTAGTGGGGACCACACAGCATTTTAATGGGCGCTTAAAAAAGGAAAATCTCAATTAGTTAGTGAACTTAAATAATAAAAAAAGCACACAAAATCAATCTCTCACAAATTAGCCAAAAAGGGCTTTTTCGTCACAGTAACGTTGATGTAACTTCTACGACAATCTCATAACATCACTTTATTTATTTTCAGGGAATATAGATACCCCACTCTTGATTAAACCTATCAAGGATAGAAAACCCATAACACTTATTTATACCAAAACATTTCGTAACCTAACACTATCTTCCATTGATAACTCAAGCTTTACTCTCAAATACATCGTAAGTTACTCAAAAACCGCCATAAATATTCTTAACCGAAACTAGAGCAATACAATAACACATTCACATCAAAATTGAGTTATCATTACTCCGGTTTTGCCTCGGCTGAGCTCACCAACACACTCATCGACATAGTTTTATAGCAACTGAGGCGCCCGAATTACATCGCAAACAAGCTCGATTAGATCGACTTCGAGAGCTGCCCATAAATTCAACCCTAAAACAACCGCTCTGTTTAGTTTGGAAGCACCCATCCTAGTAATTATACAATAATTCATACTTTAATAAATACTAATAAATCGTGCCCTCACTCCGCCGGCTCGCAGTATTATCGACCATTATTATCCGATGTAATTACAACCAATAAATTACCAAATAATACATCAATCAGATGTGTTATAATTTTCTTATTATTCCTTTATTTTTTTACTTTTTTATTGGACAACGGGCAATTTTATTAAAATTATAATGCAGCGGCCGGCTCCAAATTGGGGTAGCTGGAGGCTAACATTCGGTTTAATTATATATGTAATGTTTAATGATATATTCTTATAATAAGCTACCTGAAGCTTGGTGGGCATAAATCAAATATTTCATTAAAATTCGGAGAGCTTACAACCCTTCATTTGGTAGTTATTAGTCTGGGGATACGATTGTTCGCGAAATCCTCTAAGTGTAGGTGAGTGCCTAATTTTGTGTGGAAATAGCATTTTTGTAGTGACGTTGATGAATGGGATCCGTTTAATCCAATCGTTAATGTATATTAGGTTGGAGTATCGAGTTAATGCTAGTGTCGAAGTCATCGGTATCGTATCGACTTTAGAGCTTTGATTTTTAAGCATGAAAGCGTCGTTTAGAATTAACTAGGTAGATTTTTAGTGTTATTAGTCATGATAACTGAAGTGGTGACTGTGTAAGTGTAGCTTTATTTAAGGCTGCTTTTTTTAGAAATATGTGGAATAGATACACATATTTTAGAAATTAATTTACTCGTAGAAAAATATTGTCATTCGACTACGAAGTACGGAAACCGTTTTATAAAGTAATATGAATAGTCGACTAGTATAGTTTCCTGTGAACATTTACAGTTATATGCTTCCTTATAAATAGACGAGTTCCTGTTGAAAAAATACATGAATTGTATCAGCTGCTTGTAATCGTGTAAATTAACAGGAAAATAAGTAACAATTATAATTGTTTACATTGTTCGACAAAAATCCAATACGTTGGATGCCTTCCTACAGGAAAATGAGCGTATGGGGGCGATCAAGGGATTCCGTCAAGGGGAATGGCGGGAACCATTATATCGTAAAGTCCGCGAATCAAAGAAACGTGGTTACTATTGTAAAAACAGGCTTTGTTAAAATCAATTTTACAGTAAATAAGTATTATTTGCATGAGAGGGGCTTGAGGCTAAGAAATAACAGCCCCACAGTTTGATCGATCAGGTTAAGCTACGCTTGCCGCGGTTGGTCCGTGGATGGGTGACCATCTTTACATACCAAGACCCCTCCGTGCCTCGGAAATAACGCTCAACTGTTGGTCCCGGCTGTCATTCGTGGATCTTTGACAGTCGTTACGGGTCTTCAGAAGCCCGATAGTCTGACAACCACTCTTACCAAGGGATATCGTATTACCCAATAAGTGGGTTGTGGAGGTCAGATAGGCAGTCGCTCCATGTAAAATACTGGTATTCAGCTGCATCCGGTTGGACTGGAAGGCGACCCCAACATAGTTGGGAAAAAGCTAGGTAGATGAGAAGTATGTATGTTCATATTAATCAAGATACTAGCATTTATAAAACCGTCAAAAATTAGTTTCCCTCAAGTTAGACTAATTAGTCTCGTCAAGACTAAAATTTGGAACTGTTTTCTAATCTTAACGCACCCACATATGTAAAGGATTCATTCTAGCCAGTCTATTCTATAAATAATAATAATAATACATTTATTTCAAACCAGGTCCATAAACAACACACATTACAATTGTATACACAAAACATACATACATAAAAACAAATACTTACACAAAAAATACACCAAAACAACTTATTACAAATATTGGGATGACGCACGATGAGTGGTCATCTATTGCCACATCATTGGACTAGCTATCCTGTCGGCTATAGCCACCAAGCTGTTGGAGACCCGATCGAGAGAGGATAAAAAGGTCACCGTGAATACTTAGGTGAAGTGAGCTGTCATTCCATCTATTGCAAGGATTGACAGTATTGACAGGTCAGTTTATGTTCACTTTACTTAAGTTTTCACAATAAAATTTTATTTAATTAATAGAAAAAAAAACAGTTAATTTATCAAACTAAATTTCATTCGAAAACATCCATCCGTTTCTTACTAAACTTCAACTTTATCCAACGACCCTGCATACTTATCTCTTTTCTTGACTGTACTTCCGTCCCTGGTTCCGTTATTTGGGATCGGGTCTCCTCACTTTTCTGCGCCAAGTTATTCTGTCTTGGGTCGTCGGTTCAGGCAATTAGGCTTTCTCGAGATCTCTTTTTATATTTGACCACCAGGTCCAGGGCGGCCACTACCTTTCTTTGGTTCTGGCAGACTTAGTGCAATTTGTACCATATATTCTTCATTGAGTCTTTTAATGTGTCCATACTATCTTAAGCGATTTTTGGTAATTTTATCACTGATGAAAGCCAGTACTAAGTTACATAAATTTCTACAAATATAACCAATTAGTCATCAATCTTTTCAGTTTCATCAATCCGTTTGTAACTGAACTTCAACTATATTCGAAGACCCTGCATACTTATCTCTTTTGTTCGCTGTACAAAAAATCATCATAATCAGCCTAATTGTTCCCACTGCTGGGACACAGGCCTCCTCTCTTCGAGAGGGAGAAGAAATACTGGCTTTTTATTACTAGATCTATTACTAGATCATCAGTTTTTCTTGCTGGTATATAATTTTACAACATCCTGAAATACCCTGAGAGATAAAAGAGACTCAATTCTCTTCACACTAAGAAAAATAACACTCCACCCACTTACACACATTGAGACAAGTCTATACCAATTTCGCGTTAAAACGAAACTGGACTAATTAGTTCTATTTATAGAAATTTATATCACTTAGTACTTGCCAGTTAAACAATAGTGGATGTACAATTAAATACTGGATGATTCATGTCATTGTTCTAAAATTAGAACCGAAGTAATTGTCACTTGTTTTGGAGTTCCGAAATCCGTTGATTACTTAGTTGAGTGCGACCATATGGCTGGTGAAATAGACTTATTGTGCGATCGTGAATGAGCGCTGTTAGATTTGAAGTTACTGCAATATATACTTCAATGAAGGACTACGAAATCCGGATATCGTAATTTTTTTTTTTTGTTGGAATATGTCCATAATATTGGAGTGGACTTTAAACTGACTGCCTTATTACTAAACAAGGTTTATTTTTTAGACCATGGAGCCATTTTTTAATTTCGTACTTTATTCCGACAATGCCAGAGCCAAAGAGCCTGTCCCAGAATCAACAATTCGAAGACACACATGTGATATCTACCAACCCGCACTGGGCCCTCGTGTTAGATTACGGCCCACTCCCTCTCACAAAGAGGAGGCCTGTGTCCCAGCAGTGGGAACACTATAGGCTGATGATGCATGCTTTATGCTACACCAAAGAAATGCAGTAAAAGAAATAGATTCCGACTAATTTCATTTCTCCAAAGAAGATACAGTGTTAACGATATTAACACTAAACAATCCCTTTATGGATTTCTAATGCACTGAAACATAACATTATTCTAAACCTATTAAAAAAAAAAACCCTTAATATTATCAGTCAAGGTGTTAACCCTAACGCATAAGACTACTGTATTATCAATATCATGATTATTAAAACTATAGCAATAAATAAAAGGGCGATAATGAAAACTCGGGCATTTATCACCTGCAACACATCTGGACAAATAATTGTAAAAGATGCGTGTGCGTACTGTTAATAAGCGTAGAACTAAAGGGTTGGTTTCGATAATGACCCAAATTCTTATCTGACTTTTTTGTTCGTGTTAAAATTATAATTATTTTTTAGTTTTTTTTTCCGGCTAATGATAGATTCCTATATTTTTTTCCTATGTCAAATAATTATTAGTTTATGCACAGTTGAATGTGTCAACAAATAATTTGACAGCTTTGATAAAAGCTTTTTAATTTTTTGAAAGTTTTTACAGATAAACTTTTCTAGACTTAACCGGTTCTTTGAAATCAGTTAAACATGCAAGCAAGTTGGCCAATTGTATGACACTAGAGAATCCCTGATAAAATCACAGTTCCAAGGTTAGAAAGCAGAAGTACTATGTTCCTTAATAAATCCATGTCATTTTTTCATCATAGACTAAAAACCATGAATTTCGAAAAAAAGTCTTTGAATAGAAATCATTGGATATACCCAGTTCGAATGCGGTGCTCCTGACCAAACCATGTCCCAAATGGTGAGTGTCCAAAATTCCGTACTGCACCTGCACTTCGCAGGACAAAACACTGCTACCGGCCACCTACTGGGCCCAACTCATCTTACATAATAATGTACAAACATTTACCATCGACACTAGCTTATTTACCCATGTAAATACCCGGTGCATTTTCAATAGCATGAAGATTAAGACTACAAATGTACTAGCTACAGTAGCTAGGTATATTCTAAATGCCAGTTCTGCAGTAAACTGACACGAAACAGTTTGCAATGTAATTGACACAACTGTCTTTAGAAGACAGTCCAGAAATAGAATCAGTCTTGTGTTTTACTCGATAACTTCAAAGTTCTGCAATGTCAACGTCTAATTATCCAGCAGCGCGATTCTGTAACCATCTCACCGTGAAAAATAAAGAATGATTCTTAGATGAAGTGAGCGTGGAGTGAGCTTTCATTCCAAATAATGCTAGGGATTGACACTACTGACAACTCACATCAAGCTCACTTCACTTGAGTTTTCACGGTGAGATTTTTACAGAATCGACTGGCAGTAACCTTCTGTTAAATTAAACCCTTGAATCATTGTCATCATCTGCCCAGCCTTTTCTCAACTATGTTGGGGTCGGCTTCCAGTCTAACCGGATGCAGCTGAATATCAGTATTTTACATGGAGCGACTGCCTATCTGACCTCCACAACCCAGTTACTAGGTAATAAAATTAAAATTACACACTTGAATATGAGAGTCTATTTCACTACTGTATTTGTTACTGCTGTTGTTTTGTTAGTTGTTTTGAGAAAATAAATTTGGGTCGTTTCTTTAGTGATAAAGTCAAAGTCAAAGTCAAAGTCAAATCATTTATTTCAAATAGGCACATAAAAGGCACTTTTGAACGTCAAAAATAAAATTAAAATAAAATTGATTCTAGTCGCCCCTTCCAAAAGGTAGTTTTCGTATGGAGAAGAATGGGCAAGAAACTCCACCGTTACTCTTTTAAATGTTTTACAATATATTGCATACATTATTTATATAATTATATGTGAAGACGATGCACCCAAAAATAAAATTACTATACCACAATAGGTAAAAGAATTAAAATGGATAAATGTAACCATGACATATAGATCAACTATGTGATAGATACATGGTGCTCACATATTCACAAACATTCCAAACGTAGACGATTTTCATAAATAAATACGGAGTCATAAGTCCGGGTGTGACCCCAAGTAATTACAGAATGTAAATCAATGTCAAAGAAAAAAAATAAAAGAATAAATTATACAATTACATTAGCAACCAGTTTGATTTGTCTATACTCTAGAGATTGTCCTATGGAGCAAGACCAGCATGTTTCCAAGCATTCTTATCTTGGATATAATCCTCTAATTTGTAATATCCTTGCTTACAAAGTGTAATTTTAATATAAGTTTTAAATTTTCTTTCATTTAATTGCAATATTTCACAAGGTATTTTGTTGTAACATTTAACACAGTACCCCATAAAAGATGTATGTACTTTAGATAATCTGAAAAAAGGTTGATCTAATTTATCTTTATTTCTAGTATTAAAATTATGTCTATCACTTATTTTATTAAAAAGATGTTGATTTTTTCTTACATACATAATATTTTCATAAATGAATTGGCAAGGTACCGTCATAATATTAACCCTTTTAAATAGTTCCCTAAGAGATTCGCGGCGTAGATTGTAAATGGCTCTGACAGCTCTCTTTTGCAAAATAAAAATGGATTCAATGTCAGCAGCCCGACCCCACAGTAAAATGCCATATGACATAATACTGTGGAAGTAACTAAAATAGACCAAGCGCGCGGTTTCTTCGTCTGTTAATTGTCTTATCTTTCTAACAGCATATGCGGCCGAGCTTATCAGCCCCGCAATAAATGCATTATCTAGTTACCTACAAGGTGTCGTTTTGCATCCTTGTCAAATTCAAAGAGGTAGCTATGCTACTGATTCTCGACAAGAATCAATAATAACAAAAGTAGGTTTTTTTTTTAATTTTCGGAAATCGGCATGTGTGGGACACACATTTTAAAGCGCGGCCTGTGTGAGTGTAAATGCCCTTTTACACACACAAAAACGCGGCCGCTTATACGATACCATAGCGCGATTCTGTTCTTTGAAAGTGGTGTATTCTGAAATACTGTCAAACTTAAATAACTAAAAAAAAAAGTATGTATTCAATATTTACCAGGGATCGTAATTTTATTTGATTATTTATGTCTTTCATAACAGCCTCCTGAAATTTGACGAGGATGCAAGACAACAGCTTGTATAAAGCACTATGACTATATATGTATAATGCTATATAAATACCTAGATATTTCAATTGAGCTCTTATAGTACAAAGATATATGTTAAAAGCAACAGCACCAAAAAGTCTATGGTAAAAAATTATGTTCATTTCTATCATTTTTTCTTCAAACCAATATTTAGCGCATCGGACTATTCAACAAACTAGCTTCCCGTTTCATCAAGTCAGTACCACATCCAAAGATTGGCTCCATTTCCAGGAATAACGCATCATTTGTTTGCTTCGAACCTCCGAGACCGTTCCTCCTCCATCCTTTTTCGCTTTGTCCTCATTCACTCTTCCCTCCGGTATTCTTTCAACACGTCCCAACCATTGAGATTTGCTCTTTCTTATTTTCACAAACATTTTCATGGCTTTTAAATTTTTCGTCGGTCCTGGAATCTGGATGAAACTTTGTTTTGGTAGTGTCTATTTACTTTTTGAAATCGATCGATTTTGTTCCTTAATTAGCGTAATTTACTATTTAAAATGTTCATTGTAGTCACCAACGATGGCTTTGGTAACGTTCATTGTCCTGATTCAATTAAGTTTTAGCAGAATTGGTGTTAATAACCTTATTATTATTTTATTTACCTAAATAGAATATTACTCATTACCTAACCATATTTAAGTATTCGACAGGAAGAATCAATTGATGGAAATGGAATGGATATCTAACTACAAGTGCCTACAAACTCAAGTAAAAAAATAAATTCACAAACCTAAATCAGTAATTAAATTAGTTCGTTACTTCCTAACCGCGTCGTCCTTGATAAGCCCATATAGCCAATTGAAAACATTTTCGAGTGTATGTTAGATTCGCGGCATACATAGAGGGATGTCGCTACTTATAATGATTGTTTAAACCGTCTCCCGTCGAATCGTTAGTATAATAACCTTGTTTAAATCAAGTGTCTTCTTCCGAGGAGGGGAATAGAAGCGGAAATATTTTGCATGGAAACTAAGAGGGATATTTGCTTTGCAATTGTTTTGTGACCTATTTAGGACTTAGCTGCAAGGATGCACAGAGTTTTGGAAACTATTCCCTTATTCTTCTTTGTTGTCTTACCGGGTCTATGGCAATCTAAATGGACTCAGCCTAGAATTCGGCTCCGTGTTTGGCGCCATCATAGCGTCGATTTTAAGTGTCCCATCGTTTGTGGAACAGCGCCACATTTGCACTCCAAGATAATCCCCTCTCAGTCTCTAAATCTCCTATTATTAAATCTTTACCTACTTGGAGACTCTTACGTTCAGTTTCATAGACTATCTATGAAATCATCCAGCGTCCTTTAAAGTCCAACAGACGAGGTCTTAAATAATTTATACACTCGCGAGCGGTCGTAGTCAAGTATTTATTGTTTAACCTTCTACCTCCAACGGCAAAAAGCCTAAATGCGATAATTGTTATAAAACTATTACAAAAAAATCACCTGGACTTGAGTAACAAATGTGGCAAAATAGTTCACGCAAATCAACTGTGCACAGGCTTATATTTTAAACAGCTGTCAGCCTTGCAGAATGTAGAAAACCTGGAGTGGACATGCGAAGAATGTCACAAGGAATCTCCGCATCGCAAGTCCATCATGATTCCGGAAGATGATGAAAATACCTTCAATTCATTGACTCTTCTATAATTAACATTGACATTATTATTTTAACAGAGGTAGGTATTTCTAAAACTAGTAATCTCATTAAATTTTTTAATATTAATGGTTATGAAATGTATCATACGCAGCGGGAGCAGCGTAGGGGTGTTGGCATTGTGATGTGTGTTAAACGTACCAACAACTTTCAAATCGTATATAATGTGTCACTAAAATACTGCGAATACATAATTGAACGTTTGACGACATCAATCTGCACAGTGTTTACCTCCGAAAGATAATAAGCACTGGTTTATCAAGGAATTGAAAGAGCTATTATGTAAGGACACCTTCAAACACTCCGATTTGTACTTGTTAGGGGATATAAATATTGATTTAAAAACAAATGACAACATTCGGAATCACTACATAAGTTGTTTGGCTTTACGAGCGCAATTTTAGGTTATATAAGAATCGAAAAACGAAATGATATTATTACTCGAAGTTGTCATCATTTGCGTAGTCTTTTCTCAACTATGTTGGGGTCAGCTTCCAGTCTAACCAGATGCAGCTGAATATCAGTATTTTATATGGAGCTACTGCCTATCTGACGTCCACAACCCGAATGGTTATTAGAGTTTCGGGCTTCTGACGACCCGTAACGACTGTCATAGATCCATGAATGACAGCAGGGACCAACGGCTTAACATGCTTTCCGAGGCACGGAGGGGTCTTGGTATGTAAAGATGGTCACCCATCCACTGACCAACCACGGCAAGCGTAGCTTAACCTGATCGATCGAACCGTGCGGCTGTTATTACTTTACTCGAAGTTGTATTTATCATATATTTTTGTAAGATATCGCGCTTGTGGTAGCGCGCACCTTTACTTAGCGGCGCTCGGTGCGGTTTTGGCAGGCCATCGCATGATCGTGTTGTCTTGTATTGGAGGCGGAACGAAATACCCTGTACAGGATGTTGCAATAGTAAAGGAATAGATTGATCACAATAAATTAAAACCAAAGTTGAACACTATAGATTGGAATTTAGTTGATAGTATGCAATGCCCTTTAGAGATATATAACTAACTATATTAAAAACAGCTTTGAGTGTTGTTGTGAGCAATAAATACTTCAGTTCTGCTTTCTAAATTCACAAAAGTAATAAACCAACACACCAAAACGCTAACATGTTTTTTTATCATCAATGATAAAAAAACATGTTATCCTGTTATTTATTGATTTTAGCAAAGCGTTTGATACTCTCAAACATAATACACTTATAAACAAGCTTGACAATACTGGGGTTCGAGGCCCAAAATTAAACTGGTGCAAAGATTATTAAAAAAAAAACAGAAAATGTCGCGTAGAGATCAGCAATGAACTCAGTGACGAAGCTGTAGTAGCTTCGGGAACAGCACAAGATTCAGTTATAGGACTATTTAGCCTACTAAATTCAACCAAAACATAGCAACAAGAATAGCAGCCCAATCAAAACTGGTAGTACCGAGACGAACGCTTATTTAATATCTACTCTAATGAATGATGTTCCAACAAAAATTCAATCGAAAATAACAAACAGTCATTATAAAAATATTATTAAAAGCCGCAGAAGCAGAGGCCTCACTACCCTCCTTTCACTTCTCTCTGTTTAATGCTTCTGAGGATCAGTTCTTGTTGAAAGAGTCCACCTCATCCCGCCATCTCCGTCTGGGCCTGCCGCGATGTCGGAGGGAACCCAAATACAAAAAAATCTTTGATACTCTTTGAAAATGCATCACCCTGTTTACATTTTATTTAATAAGTAAAATTAGCATCGCGGTATCGTTTTTGTACATTTTAGCTGTTATTTAACTATCTACCTCACAATGTTTTATAAATTATGTGTTATGTGTTTAATGATTATTAGATCTCTTAAAAGTGTGCTAACATCCGGACAGACCTATTGAGGTTTTTGTGATGTTTCTGTTTATATTCCTCTTGTTCTGTCTGTCTGTCTTGTTCCTTAATTAATAAACATATTTAAAAAAAAATGGTTTAAAACCCAAACTACTCAACCGATTTGATGAAATTTCTATGGGACCAATCTGAAAGTATATCCATTGAAATAAAAATTTTGCAAATCGGCTTACAAATAACGGAGTTCTGAGTTAACAAACATAAAAACGTAACCCCTCTTTTTTAATCGCCTATTTGAAGTTCACGTACAAACAATACAATGTTCTAAACCCGTCAAGTAGAGGGTATGGCGTCGTCCTTAAAAATTCCATCAAGCATTATTGTAGTACATCTTCAGCCAGATGTCTTAAATAACACTTCTGGTACAATCTTCTAGTTTAAAGTTTGCTTACATCCAATAGTATGTTCTAAACCCGCTAAGTTGTCATCGAGAGCCAAATAGTCTGCGTGGTTTTTCAGTATGTTCGTGCAACATTGTCTACATCGAAATGTTGTTGTTTTTTTCTTAAAGATCTTTCTAGACAATGTATGTATTATATGGATATCGAACGGAATTAATTAATTTGGAATTCTATAATTGACCAAGTTGTTTTTTTTTTTGACTTGTAAGTCATCATAATTATGCAAACCATTTCCCTTTGTGGTGCGGTATAGAGAAAAAAAAAATACATTCTGCATACGTACCGGGAACCCAAGTAAAATGTCCCACACACCAAATGCAGCGAAAACATTCAAAAACCTTCACTACAATTCACCGAACCAGTTTTTCAGTATCTCCATTTGTTTTCCAAGAACAATAATATTGTTCAAGTCTAATTAAGTATTAATGAGGGCTCATTAGCAGTACAAGGAAACAGCTAATCAATCGCTTATCTATCCTAATGTACGACCGCAGAGTTACACAATGTTTTATAACGCTGTTTTCCCAGTGCGTAACTTAATTACGAAAATATTACGCCTCATTAATGAACGGTGCCTTTTGAGGACAGAAGAGGCGTGCAGTCGACTTGTTTGTAGATTTTTTGAAACTTTTTATTTTATTTATTTAATCTTTTCGCACACAAAAAGGTACAAAGGCGGACTTAATGCCTTAGGCATTCTCTACCAGTCAACCAAGGGTGGTGAAATGATTAGGTAGATGGCAGGTGCTTAGGTTGAACCGAACAATGATAAAAAAAAATATTAAAATGATTGAACGTTAGTCTTAAATATTACAAGTCTTGTGTTCTTGTGTATTCATTATTCAGCTGTTATAATACAATCTTTACATTGTTCTCAACACCTCATAAAGTAATTTGATTAGCATCTGTTGTTCTGTTCTTGCTTTAAATACAGTTATAAAAACTTCAATACTTACTTACTGTTGTTGTTCTAAAATAAAATGCCTAGTAACTCATAATTCTTATTGAATGACAACTTCCACGATTCACACTTTCATTTTTTTGGCATGGAAATTGAAATAACTATTTAACCTATATTTTTGAAACCCTCTCCATGGAATCCTGTTTCTTTTAAGCGGAAAAAACACGTTCAAGTCCACAGACTTCAACGCAGAACAGGCACCAGATACTCATTACTCATACATAAGTATGTATGAAGTTCTCAGAAATATTTGACAAATAGTCAATAGTGCAGAACAGACAATCGACAGCTTCGTTATAAATTCCGACACTGAAAAGGTCACAGTATAAAAAAATCTTCAACAAACAGACTAATTAGTATGGCGCGTTGTAATTACTTGTCGATCTTTGATGTACCTTTTAATTAGCAGTTGTTTACACCACGATAACACAGGCCTAGCAACACTGTCCGAATAATAATTAATACCTCATTTTGTGACGTCACAGCACATTATAAAATAATAACAGACGGCCATCTTGTGCGGTATATTTGAAGTGATAATTTTAAAATCATTAACATAATTACTAAGTTCGTTTTGCTTTTTGTTAGAATATGAGTTTTATGTCTTTGCCAAAATAAGAAAGAATGTTTTAATGGGTTCAATGGTAGCGTTAAAATCTGTTTTAATTTATGGGCGTGTCGCGTCTGAGTTTACGAATTAATCTATGATTAGATAAAGTTGGATATGCGGAGGCGTTTGCGCATTAAAAAGAATAATTAGAGCTAAGTCTGAGCTCATTTTGAATTAATATTTTTCAAGAGTTACGTCTCAATTCAGCCTAGATCTATATCTGTTAATTTTATTGTGGTGAGATTTTAATCATCTGAGTTATGATTTTACGCAATGAAGAAATTATTTTAGGGGAAATAATACGTGATGTCGAGCATCAAGTTTTATTGTTCGAGTTGCTGTTCACAAACAGGTTGCATTGTGAAATGTAAACTTAGTAGCAAAGTAAACCAAGTAACTTAGCAATATCACCATCATTTCACCCGAAAGCCCGCAACTTCGACTGGTTCTGTGCTTCTTGCATCCAGCTTCTTGCGGCGGATTCACCAGGTCATCGGTTCACCTTGTTGGAAGCCTTCCATCGCTACTTCTTTCAGTACGCGGTCGCTGCTCGAGAACCTTTCGCCCCATCGGCCAACTGTTCTACGAGCAATGTGCCTTGCCCACTGCTACTTAAAAGTTTGATAATTCATCGGGCTATGTCGGTTACCTTGATTCTCCTACGGATCTCTTCATCCCTCACCATTGGCTTTTGGGTGACTCTCAGATTTTTAATGAGGCCCATTGTGAACGATCACTTGTAGTAATATTCATAATCAATTTCAGTACCAACGAAACCACTCAAAATTCACCAAGCGGCAGCCTGGTGCAATTACGATAGAATTTAATCTATAGGCATCATTATCTATTACCTGAAAATTGGTAATAACTAGTGCTGTGTAAACATTCGCAACAAGTCGACCCCATCGCTACAAACTGCATGCAGGTGCCGTTCGTGGACTGAAAATAATGTTAATAAACTTCCATCGAACGGTACTTATGAAAATTTTATTTCAGTGCGGTTAGTAGAACACCTTAGGTGCCGTTCGAGCAAATGCCGTTGAAATCAGTACTCTGAGTGGATTGACTCGACTTTCTGCGAGCTCCACTAACAAAAGCTTTTAGACTGTAAAAACTTGTCACACCAGCATATGATGCTAACCACATATTATGATAATGAAAAAAATACCTACTAAGTACTCAATATTAAATGTTACCTGTATGTGTCCCAGCACCATGTGTTCCCTCTGTGTGCCCAGAACTGCCCAGCAGGAACGGACAAGTGAAGCGCATTGACAGAATAATTATAGCTGTTTTAACAAAGCTGTGTATACAGTCGCTCCATGTAAAATACTGGTATTCAGCTGCATCCGGTTAGACTGGAAGCCGATTCCAACATAGTTGGGAAAAGGCAAGGCAGATGATGATGTGTTCCACCAGGGACGAGGAAGCGACTGGACATCGACTATTTTCTCGCTCAAGAAACAGGTACAACAGATAAAGGTCCTGTGTTAGTAAAAGAGAATATATGAATAGTTTATCGCTGACTGTCCACATCACACTGCTGGCGAGAACTCACTCTCCTCTAATTTGTCGCAGCGACAAGATCTTTTAGACAAAATACTCGCTGAGCGACGCTTGCGTAATACCAGCAAGAGACTGGGTAGTCATTCATCGCACTCGCGTGCTAAAACTATCCGAACTACACATTCGCGCTCGTTATTCGCCAACTCGTTTCTAGTTGCTAGCTTTACTCCCTTCTCGCTTAACGTCGGCAGTAGGACTAGTGCCTCATTCTCTAATTAAAAACAACAGAAAGGGTTCATCTCGCGAGCCGTACCCTTGACCGAAAGTTATGATGCTTTGTTACTTCTCGTCGGGTAAAATCGACAAGCTTGCGTGGGGGAGCGAGATAGGGTGGCGCGACTCGGTTACAATGAGACTGATACAACCGATAGCCGTACAGTTTAGATGTTACCGGCGTTTATAATAAGTACTACTTAGTCTTTTTTTTAAATAGTTAATGATAAGTTTAGGAAAGCGCGGATTGTTATAGAAACATAATAATTTAGTGCTGATTTTTCGAACGCCAGATAACTTTATCGGAGGAGTAATTTTGAATTTTTGACAGTTCTTCCATACAATAACTGTCAGACGTCAATTTTATTCCACGAATAAAAAATATCGGTCGATTTAAAGATCAGCCCTTAATATAGGGCTGATTTTAATTATGACTTTTATCTGAGGAATAAATATTGCGGCTTCACAGTTTTTAATATAGAAAATATGTCAAACTGTCAAAATTGTT
This sequence comes from Apamea epomidion, assembly GCA_947507525.1. Lineage (NCBI taxonomy): Eukaryota > Metazoa > Arthropoda > Insecta > Lepidoptera > Noctuidae > Apamea > Apamea epomidion. The sequence continues at coordinate 14,835,322 of OX382237.1, forward strand.
CTTCAGATAAAAGTTCTGACTATTGAAAAATCAGCCCTAAATCAATCAATTAAAGCTGAGTTACACGGTGCGATTAAATTGCCAAAAGTTGGAATCCAAGAAACTAGCATGGTGTACATGGAGGCTTTAGGAAAGTATTCCTAATTGATTAATTTAAATACTTGATTTGTTACTTGGCAAAACATTTATTTTTCTTCTTGGCAATTGAGCCGGTTTCCACTATTCTGCCAACGTTACGTTGAGACGAAAATTATTTTTTTTAACATCAAAATAATACGAGTATATGATCAAAGTGATTGACACGTGATTGACAGTAATTCTTGATACCTAGTTATTAAAGTACATTATTTTAACAGAAAATTGTACGACATTAATTTTTTCATTCTGTGTAATAAAATACATGCACTCAACAACTGCTACAGCCAAGTATATCGTACTGTGGCTAAACAAACAAATACAAACTACAATGGCGATATTACGATTGCTCGTAAATGTTGAAAATCGCGATGCCAATCGTAAAATGGTAGGTAGTCCAACTTATAATTTCAACGGAAAGAAAAAAAAATAGACGATTCAGAATTAAAATCGCTAATGACTAAGACCATTAAGTTAATCATTTTAATTAGACGTTGGTGTACGCTTGCGTTTCTATATTTTTTCGTGTAAAGGGGAGAGCGGGGTGATATTGTAGCGTCGGCAACTGCGAACGTTTCGCTCGACGCTTATACAATACCACTTCACTTCATTATTCCATAGTAAAGATTCTGTTTAAAGCGGCAATGTATTACAGATAAATTGGAGCTTAATTTAATTAGTTCAGTGTACGGTAGCCATGCTTAAATCTATCAAATGTCATAAATAAAGATACAAACGAGTCTGAAGCGGGTTTGTCATTTATTGGGGCGATAAAATTAGATGTTTTTTTGTAACCAATTGAACGGGCTACTTAATTGAATTTATTAACTTTATTATACCTTGTAAAGTGAAGTTCATAAACAAAAAACATTTAAGAGAAAAATAGCAATTAAACGTATTTTATCTAAAAGAGGCTACAGATCTACTCACCTTAAAATAAATAAAAAAATCGCAACTCAATACACTGATTAACGAAAGGCTTCTAGATTTGTAAGTATTACAATTTCACTGAATTAAAAACCCCTTCATTTAGTCCCTGTCTTCGTCAGTCGTGATTTCGTGAAGGATGTGTTCAGGAGCTACGAACGAATATTTCGATGTTCCGATCGTGGCAACGTTTTTTTTTCAAACTCGGTACAATTTGATGCTACGTACTGATGGCCAATTTCACCGAGGAAACTAAACATGATGCCGTATCACGAAGTAAGTACTAATGCAATCATGATTCCAGTGCGAAAAAGAGATGGTGCTATCGGTCATGTATAGCGCCGTCTCTCTCTCATGATTGCACCAGCACATCTAAACTGCGTTAAAGAGCTGTCAGTGTCATCATTGTTGTGGAATATTGACACTGACAGTTCTTGGTCGCGTTCAGTTGTATTGGTGATATTGTTTGTCTCTAAATGCACAATGGAACGATTTGTTGAAGACATAATAAAACTTAACATTACGTTAGTAAGCCATGATGTACCGAAAAAAAGCCAGTCTTAAAAAACAGATTTCTTTTTTTTATTATATTTTTAGGTGCAGAGTATCAAATGCGTCATTTACCAACACAGAAACAGTTAGAAACTACAATTTTTGGCTATACTATTTGGCTTAGTTTGGGTTTTAGTTTCAGTACCTTAATTTTTATTATATTGTATCTATGTACCAAATTCTTCTTGAAATCAAATGCTTCTTGTGTCAAATAAACTTTTTATTTTACTCAAACAAACTCATCCTAAAGACAAAAAATTCGCTCAATCTTTAAAAAAAAGCTCGGTTAGATATGCCACCTCCAACGCTTCCCAGCTGAACACGTCAAAAAGATCCAGACGGACATCTGAATAGCGTCTCATTATCTTTAATTATATACTGATTCTTCGGCAGAAGGGTGCCCGTTTTACTTATTGCTGCGTTCCCAATTATAAACTGCTATATATTTAGTTTTATACTTAAATGTATTAAGGATTCGTAATCAAGACCTTTAATTTTCTGTTTTGACTGCATCTTTCTTTATAGCCAATGTTCTGTGATCTTTAAGTTATTAAATGAGGTTCGCAATATCGTCATCAGTGTCTGGTTTAAGTGCGAAAAGATATTAGTTAAGTCGGTATATTTTATTAAGATGTGTACTGTTAAAAAGGGGCTTATGGCTAAGTAATAACAGCCGCACGGGTCGATCGATTAGGTTGAGCTACGCTTGCCGGAGTTGCTCCGTGGATGGGTAACCATCTTTATATACCAAGACCCTGCCGTACTTGAGAAAGCACAAGCTGTCCTGGCTGTCATTCGTGGTTTGACAGTCGTTACGGGTCGTCAGAAGCCCGAAAGTCTGAAAACCAGTGTAACTACTGGGTTGTGGAGGTCAGATAGGCATTTGCTCGTACGGTTGGATTGAAAGACGACTCCAAAATAGTTAAGCAGATGATAATATGTAATGTAAAAAAGACACGCATAGTTTAACAAAAGTTTCGAAGTGTTCATTTGATTTTGGATATGTGTATAGCTTTTGAAAATCTTTAACAGACATAGATGCTATCATATTAAGACATGGACTCATATCTCAGTACTATCAATCCCAATCAGAATCATTTTGAAAGATATTGCTAATCCATTGCATCATTGTTCGAAAAATGTGTCTGCTGAACAACGTAAATAGCGCAATGAATGCTGTTGAACTGTCAAAATGAAAGCCATTGCTACTGTAAGTGTGTTACACAATTACCCCGCTGTCATCAACCACCAACTAATGACGAGGCATTTTTTATGAACCCTTTTATCTGTTTGCTTTAAGGGATTATTTTCTTACGAGTCAAAGTACGTAATTTAATTCTTTATTTTGCTTCGAGTTTTCAGAGTTTCACTTTTCAAGTTTATAATCAGCCTATAATGATCCCACTGCTGGGACACAGGCCTTCTCTCAGTGAGAGGGAGTGGGCCATAATCCATCACGCGGGCCCAGTGCGGGTTGGTAGATGTCACATGTCTTCGAATTTTTGGTTCTAGGACATGCCGGTTTGCTCACGATGTTTTCCTTCACCGTTATGAGCGTAGTGGTGATATAATACTTTACAGAAAGTAAAGCGCCTTCGTTGGGTTGACGATATCGTCAAAGTCGCAGGGAATTGGGGATTTTTTATTTGTATTGCCTACAGGTAGTTGTTCCGGGTCTGGCTGTTTGTGTATGTGAGTTTAAATGTTTGTAAGCGCACCCACGATGCAGGAGTAATTCCTAGTGTGGGACAACGTTTTTTTTAAAAAAACAAACGAACAAATACCTGGATTAAAGACGCACAGAAAAGTATAGTAGAATAAAGGGGAGGTCTACCCAGCAGTTGGTGATTCCGGGCTGAAATGGTGATGATGAAAGCGCCTTCGTTACCACTAGGCCACCACTGCTCTCTTATCAAGTGTCACCATTAAAATATTAACAAAATACTTAAAACTGTCACCATAAACATGAACCTGCGCATCAACTATCATTTTCATTAAAAAAAGCCTCGATATAAATAGAGAATCTTTTTAACGGCACTTATTAGAGGGTGAAAAGGGGATACCAAGGTAAAAAGTGTAATTATGTTGATTATTTAGGCCTTAATGCGCCGACTATCCCGCACCTCCCCGAGCCGTCATTAATCGCCCCCCTCCCCCCTTTCCTTACAGCCTTTATTATTTCGTTTCAATTATTTTTGTGATTATCTTTTTATGGCGGGCGCGCATTAAAACTCGAAAAAATAACAGTGGACATTAAATGTAATTAGAATCGAAATTACGAGATGTCACCCAGTGGTGTTTGTGTTTTTAATATTATTAGGGTTCTGTGCGTTTTAAGCTGCGTTTGTCGTTTTACGGCGTGTTTTAGCTGTCGTCTTGCGTTTTGTTATTTGTCGGGAGTGAGGCGATCTTGCGAATTGACTTTTGTGTCGCTTCCAGTAGTGAGAGCATTTAGTGGTTTTCAATTTTACACCTTGGTTGTTTTTTTTTTCGGGGATAAGAGGGTTTTTTATTATAACCCATAAAGGATACTGTAGCGAATTGCTTTTAAACTGAAATTATTTCTCAATCATGTTCATGGCGGTATTGAAATCTGTAGTTACAGGTTTTCAGTATGTAGAGTGTTATCTGCGTGACTTTTAGAAATGATAACCGTCGATGAAGGTACGTACTACTTGTAAACCTACTTTAAACAGGTAATGTAGGAATCTATTTGGGTTTCAAAAAGTCAGGGGTGTAAAGATCATACCGTCAGTATGGAATAGCTTTGTTGTAGGGATGAAAATATTAAACAAAACATTTTAGGCTAGACTTCTAGTAATGTAATTGGTTGAAAGGAGATCTGAAATAATCTAAAATATTAAAAGAATACATGCCAAAATAAAATAAAAACTTGATTCAAATCATCAAGCATTTTATCTATTCCAATAAAGTTAACACGTGGGGCGCAGCTAGTAGTTCAATATTGAGTAATATTGAACTACTAGCTGCGCCCCACGGTTTCACCCGCGTAAGTCTCGACCCTGTAAGAATATCGGAATAAAAAGTATCAGGTCATGGTCTACCAATGTGCCAAATTTCATCCAAATCTATTCAGCCGTTTTAGCATAAAGGTTAACAAATAAACATACAAAAAATCAAATATTTTCTCTTTATAATATTTGTTTAGATAACCGTTATCCAAACAGCAACAAAAATTACAATAAGCTCAACTTTAAACACTTTTTTCTACCATCGACAACATAAAAAAAAATCCACATTATAAACATCGAACATCTATACAAATGTACCTAAAGCATTAATTTCTATGGTAACGGAAATATAAAAACACATATACTTAATACGTACTAAGTTAGACGCGTGACTATTAACAATAGAACTTGGATTTGCCAACCCTTTGATTCGAGTCACTAATGAATAGAAGAGACGAACAATGTAGAAACGAGTTTAACACTCGAAACATAGAGTTCAGAATAAATTGAACATAGAAGTTAATGCATATTATTATTAAGAACATTTTATGGATGGGCAATTTTTATGATTGTACTTCTATTGTGCAGTAGGTGCGTATTGCACAGATGTCAGACTTATTGTTTAGTTAATCGTTAAAATCTTTGGTCGCTACTAACGGCACGACTCTTAGTTCATAGTTATAATTATGGTTATTTCATTTAAATGATAAACGGTGGCACTGAAAACTTGCTATGCCGACGCCATTTATATGTTATAAATGGAAGTTGGTTTTTTTGTCTGTGACTGCGTTGTTCTTCTTAACTTCATAATAGGTTTTGATGCGGTTTTCATCATCATTTAGAGAATTTATTACCGGAAGATGTTTAGGAATTAATATTAAACTTAAGTATGATAAAGAAATGATATTTTGACAAGTTGTAAAAACCGTGCGAAGTATGGGCGGGTCGCTAGTCTAAACTAATGTTATAAAGAGAAAAGATTTGTTTTTTTGTGTTTGTTTGTTACGCTTTCATGCTAAAACGGCTGAACGGATTTGGATGAAATTTGACACATGGGTAGATCATGACCTGGATTAGGACATATAATACTTTTTGTCCCGATATTCTCATGGAATCGAGACTTATGCGGGTAAAAACGCGGGGTGAAGCTCGTGTGTTAAATAGAAGAGATTTCTGACTTGCAATAAGATTTGTACCATCTCGTTTTTTCCTTGTTCCTGTTAGGGGTTTTACTTCTTAGTGGAGAGTCTTAAATTAAAATTCAGAAAGATAGGCAGTAGCATCTTTATGTGAACTAATACTCGGAGCCACACACTCCGCTAATAGAATTTGCCTTTTATGAGGTGATGATTATGCATGGACTGTACGACATACAGTGAGATGTGTTCTAAGCCGAAGAGTTTCATGTTTAGCATCGAAAGACGGGATAATTTTCTAAAGTTAATACATCTACTGGGACTTACATACATATATAATCAGCCTATAACGTTCCCACTGCTGGGACACAGGCCTGTGTCCTAGCAGTGGCCATATTTCACCACGCGGGCCCAGTGGTCTTACTGATATACTGGGACTTACTAATGCCATAATTTTCAGTAGTGTTTTTACTTTTACTGTCCCACTTTGTAAGTCCTTAAAACTGTTCTCTACTTAACCTTTAATTAACTGCACCACGCATCATTATCTGTCAATCCAACAGCAAGCGAAAAACAAACCATTTAAAATTGACATTTAATATAAAACTGAAATAATTATCCACATTTTACAAACGTGTGGTCAGCGGCGATCACGCGGGATTGGCAGGGAACACCGCCGATAGGGTGACCATGCCCGCGGTCGATAACTTCGGGACATGGCTGTTGATTTATTTTGTGGAAACAATTGAATATCGCGAGCGTCTGTATGCTATATGGATATGAGCGATGAAATGTTCTGAGTGAAGATAGTTTTAATTCTATTTAAAGGAGAATGAAGCGTTTTAGCTTTTAACAATGAGTACAAAAACAACTTATATTACCGTAGATGGAATTAGACTTCTAACTTTGACATTTTCATATTTTATTAAAAAAATTAGGATTATTTTAACTACACATAATACAGATCTAATATCCAAAAATGCGAAAAGAAATCATGTTTGCTCACTTGCTTAAAACTTTTAAAGAAGCTATATTCAAATGACGATATTTACTTGTAACTAAATAGTCACAAACCAGCTAAAACCACCCAAGAACCACAAACAAACATCAAAAAACATGGAAAATAAACACAAATTTGCAATTTTCAGTAAGCCAAAATCATGGCTGCCACGCACAGCGAAATTGAAAGTGCTCGGCCCGAAAACGCAGTGGACATTCATTGATGTATCTCTTCATCTATTATTATATTTACGAATGCGTTTATGCCTGGCCTCAGTGAAAGCGAAACCGTTTTCAATTGTTATCCCTCTCACCGCTTAATTGACCGATATTTGTAAAAGCCAGCGGTTAATTTGCGTTTTCAGCGATACGCGATGAGCTTGCGCGTCGCAATGTTTTTGCGCGTGTGATAGTTTGGGGTATCCTGGATTATATGCGTTCATATACAATATAGCTCCTACCAAACCTTAGTGTTCTAATCACGGTTCTTCATGGAATGTTTTTGCGCGGTGGGATAGTTTTGGGATGTCTTGGATTCTATGCTTTAATATACAATGTAGCTTCTACCAATCCTTAGTGTTCTAATCACGGTTCTTCATGGAATGTTTTTGCGCGGTGGGATAGTTTTGGGATGTCTTGGATTCTATGCTTTAATATACAATGTAGCTCCTACCAATCCTTAGTGTTCTAACCACGGTCCTTCATGGAATGTTTTTGCGCGGTGGGATAGTTTTGGGAGGTCTTGGATCCATGCTTTGATATACAATGTAGCTCCTACCAATCCTTAGTTTTCTAACCACGGTACTTCATGGAATGTTTTTGCTCGGTGGGATAGTTTTGGGATGTCTTGGATCCATGCTTTGATATACAATGTAGCTCCTACCAATCCTTAGTTTTCTAACCACGGTACTTCATGGAATGTTTTTGCTCGGTGGGATAGTTTTGGGATGTCTTGGATTCTATGCGTTCATATAAAATGTAGCTCCTACCAGGTCTTAGTGTTCTAACCACGGTACCTTATGAAATGTTTTTGCGCAGTGGGATAGTTTTGGGATATCCTGGATTCTATGCTTTGATATACAATGTAGCTCCTACCAATCCTTAGTGTTCTAATCACGGTTCTTCATGGAATGTTTTTGCGCGGTGGGATAGTTTTGGGATGTCTTGGATTCTATGCTTTAATATACAATGTAGCTTCTACCAATCCTTAGTGTTCTAATCACGGTTCTTCATGGAATGTTTTTGCGCGGTGGGATAGTTTTGGGATGTCTTGGATCCATGCTTTGATATACAATGTAGCTCCTACCAATCCTTAGTTTTCTAACCACGGTACTTCATGGAATGTTTTTGCTCGGTGGGATAGTTTTGGGATGTCTTGGATCCATGCTTTGATATACAATGTAGCTCCTACCAATCCTTAGTTTTCTAACCACGGTACTTCATGGAATGTTTTTGCTCGGTGGGATAGTTTTGGGATGTCTTGGATTCTATGCGTTCATATAAAATGTAGCTCCTACCAGGTCTTAGTGTTCTAACCACGGTACCTTATGAAATGTTTTTGCGCAGTGGGATAGTTTTGGGATATCCTGGATTCTATGCTTTGATATACAATGTAGCTCCTACCAATCCTTAGTGTTCTAACCACGGTCCTTCATGGAATGTTTTTGCGCGGTGGGATAGTTTTGGGAGGTCTTGGATCCATGCTTTGATATACAATGTAGCTCCTACCAATCCTTAGTTTTCTAACCACGGTACTTCATGGAATGTTTTTGTTCGGTGGGATAGTTTTGGGATGTCTTGGATTCTATGCGTTCATATAAAATGTAGCTCCTACCAGGTCTTAGTGTTCTAACCACGGTACCTTATGAAATGTTTTTGCGCAGTGGGATAGTTTTGGGATATCCTGGATTCTATGCTTTGATATACAGTGAAGCTTCTGTAAGTGTAGAAGGTTCTAAACACGTTCTTTTATGGAATACTTTTGCGCGGCACACTTTGAACTAGATGGATGTTATAAAAGCGAATACAGGGTCCTAGCTATGTTACTCTCAGTTATTTTTCATGGCAGTACCTATAGCTAATGGAGTAGATTACTTAAATTCTAAGTTAGCTAATAATTTGCATTTTCATCAATTAAAGCTGAAAGCTGTGACCGAATGGTGGCCAAGATTAGGCCAAAGAAACCAGGGCCGTCCAAAAGCGCGTTGGGTTGACGGTATCGTCAAGGTCGCGGGGAACAGCTGTGTGAGGGACGCACGGAACCGGGAAGTATGGCTGAAGAAAGGGGAGTCCTATACCCAGCAGTGTAATATTGCTACAGTGGAAACAAAATAGGGCACCTAACTAATAATTACGGCACCCTCAGTGCAACCTCAACTCAATATCACTGTACAGCAACCGTTTGATCTTGGCTCTATTAGAGAAAAAAGGGACGTCAAAGTTGTATGTATTTAATCAATGAAAGTAGTGACTAAAAATCTATTTTGCATAAACATTTTTAATGTTAAATTCGCCGACAATTTTCATATAGTCCCTTTTTTTAAATGATAGAAAGCCAATCGAGCTATCTCAGAAAAGTTTCGTAAAATGAAACAAGGGTAAAATAAAAAAACTTTATTTTTCCCTTGTACTTTTTGTTATAACAAATCTCAATTCCACTAGAGATAATAACTACTAGAAACACATGGGTTGTACAGTAGCATCCTCTATAAGCAATTGAACAGCCACGTCAACCTACAAAACAAGCGAATCAATTAAACCAACCCACATCTCAACCATTAAACAACTAAAACCCGTCTACAAAACAGCTAACATCATTGTCACCGCAGCTCAAACTTTTTACAGCTCATCCCTAATCTCGTTTGCATTCTAAACAGGAAGCTTTATTATAGCAAAACATATAATCTCACAGAGTGTAATAAACAGAACATTTCAGCGGAGTATAGAAGATTATTCCATTGTGCTTTGTGCTCAAATACTTTGATTGTCCATGACGAGAGTGCATAAACACCTCTTTTTCTTAGAACTTTGGTCAATCAAGTTGTTGGTTATGTGGTGGTGTGGGCTGGGAAAAGACCACCCATGGTTGAAGTATAGACAAATTTTATGACGTATTTGACAAGGGATTGAATTGGCTTGACGAAAATCTACGGAATAGGTATCAAAATCAAAATATTTTATTTTTCATAAACCAACATGGGCACTTATGAAACGTCAGAAGCTTGGTGCACGGTTCCAATTGGTCGTTTCCTATGGTGTAGCAGTTAGAAACTGTTAAAAAATAACTTTAAAACATTGTGGAGAGAAGAAGCAAGGCTGATATTAGAAGTATCCTAGATAAAAAGTACTGACGGTCTGACGAATGCAGCAGTAAACACTTATAGTCTAAAAAATAGTGATCAATGCCTACTTGGATCTTTCTTTGATGGTGCCAGAACGCTAACAGCTACCACTGATGCATTTTAGCTTATTATCACACTTGGTAATCACAGGGCACCTAAAAAAAGGCAACCGTTATCTACTCCTAAAAAACTATAGGATAGTCTACCGTAAATACATTTATTTAGCTCAGACTAAAAGGCACACAATCCTACTAATCCTACTTTCTACTAATATTACAAACGTGAAAGTTTGTATGGATGGATGGATGTTTGTTACTCTTTCGTGTAAAAACTACTGAACGAATTTGGATGAAATTTGGCACACACATAGTTTATAACCAGGATTAACATATAGGATACTTTTTATCCCGATATTCCCACATGATCGAAACTTATGTGGATGACTCCGCGGAGCGCAGCTAATATAATATACATCAGATAAAAATCAAATAAAAAAGCGAAAGAAGTCCTGACTATCGAAATCTGGCAGAAACTCACGAATCATAATTTCCAAATACCAACAACTAACTTCAAACAAAAAGGCTAGTTAAAGTACAACTTTAACACTCCTCAGCGACTGCCACCGTGCTTAATAACAATACCATCATGAATTTACGCGCTTTGCCGTCTCTAAATAACACATTAGAGGGAATTTTACGCGTTCACTGCATTTCCTTGACCATTACGATTGTTCTTGTGATGTGTTCGCAATAAAACCCCTGTTTCTATGCTGCTATTAATATTTAGTTCAAAGGAGTTGTCGACGCTTCATTTTATACTATTATTGCTATGACTTAGCGATTAAGTTATGATTTTTTGTCTGTTTTTCTTTAGGTCGTTGAGCTGTCTTGTGTTTGGGAGATTCTGTGTCTCGGCTCTCGAACTGAAGCTTTTTAATTGTCTTCGTTAGATATACTTTTATCATAAATATTGTCAAGTCTAGTCCATACATTATCTATCCTATCTCAAAAATCATAAATATTTATCGTCTATTGTATTGCTAATCGCAATTATTTCATTTCGAAATTTTAATTTCATTTTGGTCTCTGGCTAAGGATCCGATCCATCATTGTTCATAACTGTAGATAAAACGGTACCTGTCAACAAAGCTTACGTTGTAAGTATTCAACCTTATTTGTGATATACATACACCAAAAGAACACTTTGAAATTCTCGCAACTGGCAAGAAAAAAAAAAGGTATGAATGTGGACGAAGCAAAAGGAGTATGCAAAGATCTTTGTTTTGTATTTTCTTCCCATTCCCTGGGAAAAATATTATGTGTACCTATACTGTATATTTAGTATTTTTATTATTTTCCTAGTAAACTGGGCTAAAAGGAAGCTGCTACATTCCATGTTTTTGTTTCATTCCCAGATCGACATGGATATAACGGGGTCTTAGAGTCGAAATATAACATGTACAATTGTGCATATCCTTCAAAAGATACCTGGATGCTTACAGCTCTGTTTACCCACTTCAATCAAAACCGTGAGTATACTTCTATAGTTCCATGCATATGTCCATGTTGATCGGAAACCTGAATGAATTAGGTAGTTGTACACTTTTCTCGGGTAGATATATAAGTTTTTCTAATTTAAAAAAAAGTTATAGGAATATATATTGACTCATCTTATGCAACCTTAAAAATATCGTCGTTACATTAATGATAATTATTTTTCGTTTAGGTTTATTTAGTATGTTAATATGTTAAGGTTGGTTTTATTTCATAATTTAATGCTTTTAAACCCTCAAAATCACAAAATTCAATCTCTGAAAGTCGCCCGTAAGTAAAAACATAAATGAAAATATTCAGCGACCCATCTTCCCGCGCAAAATGTAAAATGCAACTGTGGCAATCACTCCCCCACAAGGCATGAACGTCGAAATGATCGGTATGTCGGTGTGAAAAGTTAAATAACCCGACAAATAAACGATTAAACTGATTCCATTTCAATGAAAGAGGTTCGTCATAAAGAGGATTTCGTGTTGACATTTCATGTAGGATTGACAGTTGTCAGTTGGTGGTGTATGAAAGTTGAATGGCCAGTTACCTGGTTTAAAGTACTGGATTCCTACTCTGACGAGCATACTTAGCACAATCAGCCTATAACGTTTCCACTGCTGGGACACAGGCCTCCTCTCTGTGAGAGGGAATGGGCCGTAATCCACCACGCGGGCCCAGTGCGGGTTGGTAGATGTCACATGTCTTCCAATTTTTGGTCCTACTTGGTTATATTTACATAATTATAATCAATGTGAATCGATCAAATTATGACATTTGACAGAAATAAATAAAAACTCAACCCTCAGTTTACAGTCGGAGTATTAAAAAAAAAAATAGGTTTGCATTATTGTAAAGTTTCGAATCGACAAATCCAGTTATTTGTAACCTTCTCTCGTAACTCAATAGTTTAAATGATGCTTAACCCTTTTAGTTTTAAGCGTAGCAATCATTGATATTCTAATTTTAAAAAAATCCTAAAATTTAATAATACAGACTTAAAACAAGTGCAATCCAAAATCTTTATACAATTTTCTCGCGCTTTATAAATTTCCCAATTTTGAACTAACCCCAATTTTACTGTCAATTCCTTACTTCAAAAATCTCCACTCGTGTATAATAAGATGCAATACAAAATTACACAAAACCTCCCATACCCGGAGGTGTGTACTCACGAAGGGCCCTCGTCCCTCTCAACGCGACAATGGCACTCCAGCATCATTCCTCCCGCGTGAGCACCGATCACTTATTATTTCCTTATTATTATTGTGTTGGCTTCACGCTATTGTTTGACATTTTACATTTTGTCTTGTTCGAATTTGTTGTGTATTTGGGGTTTTGTAAGACTCGGATAAAATTGTATGTCGTTTCCCAAAAGTATTCTATGTCATACTATCTGCCTGTAAAGTTCTACTCCTGTAAAATCTCTATGAACATTCCAGAAACCAGCTTAGAAGCATTGAAATATGTCCTTATCATTATCCGTTATGTTGGTACACCGTTTTGCAATTAAATCGCCAAAAACCACATAAAAGTAAAGAAAAAGTTCCGCCAAACTGTTCTTGTAGCTTTTTACCTTCAATTGACAAGAGACGTCGTTGAATATCCCAAAAACAGACTTCTTTTATACAAAAGGAACCCTTTACCAATAGTTTTCAATACTTATTCATCACCACTACTCTCAAAACGGTGAAGCAAGACATCGTGAAGACACTATGTTCTAGAACCAAAAATTCTAAGACTTGGGACTTCTACCAAACCGCATTGGGACCGCGTATTGGATTACGGCCCACTCCCACTCACCGAGGCATGTGTCCCAGCAATGGAAACATTAGAGGCTCATTCTGATACTTATTCATTAACTAATATTAGTATTCTATCCAACAATGTAATGATACACAATAGTATTCTATCAAACTCTCCAAATTAGGTACTAATCACAATGTCAGGATCAATTGGCTACTAACAGCAGATGGAGAATAATATTTGCAGTAGTATTTCGTTTATTGAAGCTGGCAGGTGTGATCAACTGATTGAACTCCTAACAGATCTAAACGTTAATGACTTTAGACCCACGGTTGGATTTTGTTAACAAGTTTTGACTTAGATAATAATGGTTATGTAAACTGATAAAAACTGGAGTACGAGTATACAGGGTTATTTTTCAAAGACCAGCCAAATTTAAGGATGTGGTACAGACCATCAGACTGAACAACTTTCTCCATGGGACCAACATCGTAATCGCGAATAAAAAATTCAGCCGTCCCATACATTTAGGTCGAGTAGGTATTGAAGTTTTCTATGGGACAGTTGATAAAATTTTCGCGATTACGCTATTTGTCCCATGGAGAAAGTTGTTCAGTTTGATGGTCTGTACCACATCCTTAAATTTGGCTGCTCTTTGAAAAATAACCCTGTATGTTGCATAAAAGGATATTTTCGTAAATATTTTGAGGTTTGGTAATTGGGACCTGTCGCAGAAACCTCAAATTCTCTTGTTGAATATAGCCCATAGAGTTGTCTGCTTTACGCAGTAGCAATTGATTGATAGAATTGATTCTAAATGCATTTCAATCTTGTTTCAATTTGACATTAGATAATGCTAATGCACGTTAAACTTGGCGACTATGTAAGTCCGAGGTTTGTATACAGAAGCTGTTGGTGTACCTTTATAAATAAAGAGTACACAGAAATAGGTTTCCTTTATATATGTTTTGTGTGCAGTTCTATTGGTCCGATTCTCGGTAACTTGTCATCCCAGGCGATTCTAGATTCGGTTGTTCCGATGGGATGGAATTTTCGATTTTGTTAGCCGTATTTTTTCTCAGAAGCGTTTTTATTTCTTCAAAAATAGCGGATTCAGGCAATGCATCTCTATTATTTTGGTTTGAATGAGAAAATTCTTTGAAATTTTTATTGGACGGACTCGTAGTGATTGTAGTTTTTTTTTAAGTTTTTCTACATTTGAGTAGTTGGACCAGTAGCTTTCGTCTCGTTCCTATAAAACCTATATCCAGGTACTAATTTACCGAATACATATACATTTCTATTTTGAAATTGAGAAAGTTCAATACCATTGGTACGTATATTCGCTACGGGCAAACCTTCCGATCCTACTTTGTTATTCCGATTGTTTTGTGTTAGTCCATCTTCGAAGAGGATCATAGTTATTTATTGAACAGAAGTTTATAATATTACGTTCGTATATGAACTTACTATTTGGGTCACTTTAGTCTTGCTTGAATGTTTAACTCTCTACTTGTCCGGGCTATGACTTATTGGGAAATGGTGCCGAGAGACGACCTTTCAAATATACGATGAAATACGTCGACAAAAAGTAGAATTCATAATTTCTACCTCACCTTAGTACAGGTATATCAAGTTACCAGTTCCTATGTTTGAATATTTCAGAATGGCTAAAACAAAATCCAATTTCGCATATTCATACCGAAACAAAAAATCATAAGTGACTTTCCGAATAAACCCTCGTTAGAATTAGAAATCAACCGTCACTGGCCGAAAAAAAAAACAATAATTATAAAGCGCGCGTAATTCTAATTCCGAATTCAAATTAAAGCCGCTTAATGCGCGGGAGCGACCCCGTTAAAAAAAAGAGTTGACGAGTGCTCGGAGGGTGGTAATTTTTCATTAATTTAAGTTCACCATTCCCTGTTTTGTTTGCTTTTAATCGCATTTCTAATTAATCCCGTCGAGAATAACGTGACAACTGTCGACTATGGCCGCCATTTTTTCGAGCCGAGTATAGCAGATGTCGGCCGATTTCCATTTGTTTCTGAGATTAATGATTCGGTACGATTGTGAATTTTTCCGGTCGGCTTTTGTTGTTTTAGAAGCAATTTGTCCGCTTACTTTTGTAGAGAGGCAGTCGTTAAAGCCTCCACAAATGATATTGGAACGGAATAAAAAAAGTCGCGACAAAAAGGGTTTCATGTATTCGATTTCAGTTTTATGTCAACGGAATTCTGGTTGATGAAAACGAATTATTATTTCCAGGGTTCTAAAACTAATCAAATCCTATTGCATTGGAAAATATCTAAAACTAACACGAATCCAAAATGATTTCAGAGCTCAATAAGACTTACCTTGGTAGATACCATAAGCATAGCATAATCAGCCTATAATGTTCCCACTGCTGGGACACAGGCCTCCTTTCTGTGAGTGGGAGTGGGCTGTAATCCACCACGCGGGCCCAATGCAGATTGGTATATGTCACATGTCTTCACATATTTGGTTCGAGGATATGCCAGTTTCCTTACGATGTTTCCCTTCACCGTTTTGAGAGATGAAATACTTTACACTAAGTGTCGCTACACTTAGTGTAAAGTATTTCATCTCTATAAGCGATAAGCGCTCTTATCAGGGTTCGAACCTACGATCTACAACTCATAAGTCGTGGCGGTTTACACTGGGCCAACTCTGCTCTCCGACGTTCCGAGGCACTCACATAAACAAGAACGCAACAAAGCTATAAATTATAAAAATGGTAAGCCAATGCAAGTAAATCAAATAAATTTATTTTTAAAGATTAGCAAAGCAAATAGCACATTAATAGATCGCAAGGTAATGCATCGGAAACGTAGTCAAGTGTCTGTTCGGAATAGCTTGCAGTAGAGCACGGTAACTTTATGTCGCTCAGATGATTATTAAACACGCTAATATTACGATTGGATATGTTTTAAATTGTGGCGATGGACACGAAAGTTACGATATTTTTCGAAGAATGGACATGGATTTGATTCTAATGTTACAAACATGATTTTGAAGACAAGACCATGACACTCGAGTTTGTTTCATGCGTTTCTTCTCAGGTATCAGTCAGCTATAAAATGCCGGCGCCATCTAGTTTTCAAATATTGACGCGTAAAAGTGTCTTTAAAGATCTACTTACATAAATAGACATTTCATTTCGAAATGTATTGTCTAAAACATAATGTGCAGGATACGATTAATTTGAAGACCATGGCGCCACTAAAGATATCGTTTTCATATCTCTATTACTTTGCCTGTGTTTATTATCATCTTTTCCTACAAGTCTTTAATAATATAGGTAAACGCCTAACATTAGATTTTCCAACATGCTAATATTTTTATGGATTACACCTGTTTTTAATTCATATCTTAGATATTCCTCGTAAAAACCACAAAGCCTAACACAAACCCAAAAGCGTAGTAAGAAGTATTTATACAATCTCATAGTTATCCTAACATTACATTTTCCAACATGGAAATCTTTTTATAAATTACACCTGTTTTCAATTAACATCTTAGATCTTACCTCATATAAACCACACAGCCTAACACAAACCACAAAGCGTAGTAAGTAGGAAGCATTTAAACAATCACAAGTTATATTTATCCCAAACGATCCCAACTCACATTTATTCCAGTTGACTTCCACCCTAACCACAGACGACACCCGCCGCCATCAAAATAAAAACGACACAATATCGAACAATATCCTTCATAATATTGCAAAAATAGTTTCATTTCCACGAGTCATTTTGTCCCTACGGAACAAGCCATACTCAATAATGCAAGAACTCGCACGCAGCTTATAACACGTATAAATGACACCTCGATTTAAAAATCTACCATCCGTGACCAACCGTAACTAGTGGTGGGTTGTGTAAAGTCATCTCCACTTAAATGTGTTGCAAAGAGTTACTTACCTACTCGTCGGACTTGAAGTATTAACGTGTATGTGTGAGTTTATGTTAAGTTATGCATGTGTTTATAGATAGGTACTTTTGTGACTGGTTATGTATATCGAGGTGTATTAATCTTCTGTTCTTGTGTTTTGATTCTTCATCATTCATCATCATTCTCTTGCCAATTTATTAGGGGTCGGAACAACATGTCTTTTCTCTATTAGTCGCCATCTCGATAGTGACCCTCTTTCTACCCATATCATCATTCACATGTCTGTTGATTCTTGTCATTTGAAGTTTTGTAAGTCGTGGTCGAACTTTTTGGTCGCCTATTTTGGACATAGTTTTCAAGTTTCAGGGTTTACTCTCATGGGACAAAGTTCTCAGACCTCTTTAGTATATTTACATAAATCGCCCTAATATCAGCTTAGTTGATAAAACTGGCCTTTACATTGTAAGTGTCTGATGCCTGTACATCAATCAAGAAGGTTAGAAACAATTAACGACAAAGATAAATCTTAAGTATAGGAAAAATAAGCTAAGCATGAAGCTGTATAGCCTATGCAGAAAAACCAACTCTCAGAGTACCATCGACACGAAAAGAAGACGAAGAAAAACGAAGCCATTTGGAAACGATACGAAACCAGTTAATCTGCGACACTTGCTTTTTGACCAAAAGCATGCTATGCTAGCAAAGCCTAAATAAACGAAGAACAAACACGGAGGTCACAAATCGCCTTAATATCGCACAGTTACTAAAGCTAGCCTTTATAGGGTAGTGCTATAAGTGTCTGCTGCCTGTAAATTTTCGCAGAGGCGATCTGTGGCCGGTCTTTGTGCTATTAATTTGTAATGTCCCCCTCTGCCTGCCTAGATGCATAGCTCGGGTATACGTGAGAGCGTATGGGGGGATAAGTCGACAGCTTCGGGTTAAGGTTTTGAGTGCGTATGGTTGCATGTTGCAAAGTTAAGTTTCGGTGTAAATGGTGGAGTTTTGTCGGGATTTGTGATTTTTGTGTAGGTGCTTGATCTTGGTTTACGGTGTGTGTTGTGTGATGATTTACGTTTAAAGAGGGTTACGTATGGAAAATGTTAGTTTAAGTAACTTCTGGGGCCAAAGTAATCCTCGTATCCTTGAAAAAAGTTACATTTGTGTTCACAAAAAATCCTAGAAGAGATTTTCTGATAATTGTTGTCGGTTTTCAAGATGACGCAGATTACCAAAGGTAGTTGTAAAATATTTTCAAATACCCAACTTCAAAATTGCCAAACAGCATAGACCAAACTCATATCAAAGATCGACACATCGTTCCCCAAAGGCCTACCGATGACACGCAACATATTCGAAATCTTCAGACATGTCGTCGTTTTAGTACCTAGTGTTGAGCCTTTGCCGATCTTCAATGGGGGCCCGCGTTTCCGATAGGATTAAGCCAGACTTACTGCTCGGTCAGGAACACGGCGCGACGCAGTAACCCACCCCTCCCCGCACACCCGCGCCACACACCCTACAGCCTAACCTCACCCCTCCCTCACCCGCCGCATTAGGAGCAATCATATTCGACGGCTGCTAGGTTTTGGCATCGGTCTGTGTTGCTTAGCCTCGGCCAGCTATTTGTAGAACAATGATTGGTCTTGTCTTAGTTTGTAACGTCATTTAAGCCCATTTTCATGTGCATCAAGTTAATTATTATTAATTTGATTGTCAAAATAAATTCATCAAACAACAGTGGATGTTTAATTACTAAGTACGGGGAAATTATAATAGAATCTCGCTCCAAATTCATCAAAGCGGTCACCTATCGGAAAATCCTAGAATTCTTGGATCTCGTTAAATCACTTCTTAATCTAGCAGTGGACTCTGTGGTACCCTAAGCCTAAGCGTGACTTGTCAACCTTAGACCAGTGCCCAAAGCCTAGCTTTGTGCGTAAGTTTATTACTTACGTTCAAAGGTTTCTTGTGTGCCATGCGGCCGTACGTAAAGACCACCCTTTCACTTCCCGCGTAAGAGGCGACTGAGGGAATAGCTACGGCAAAAGGATGGGGTACTGCATCGTGATTATGTGGACGTCACCTAGACGTCGCTCGTTGTAAAGCCTCTTCGGCTTGAATATATTCTCCAGTCCAAATACTGCAGCTTTGAAATTTCAAAATTGAGTCTTCTTCTTCACTTTATTAATTCTTCTATAGAACACGAAGAGCCAGTTACTTCCATTTTTATGGTTCAAGATATTACAACAGCTGTAACTGCTACAACACCCTAATTTACAACAATAAATGTAAGCAATTATACACCGTTATATTTTGATTGTTTTAATCCTTAAAAGGGGTCATTGTACTCATCAATATGAACAACTTTTACTACGCGACCAATCCTGAAATCGTAAAAAAAAAATCAGTTGATCCATAGATTTATGTTCGCATAACTCGACATAATGTATGGATCAACAGATTTTTTTTCACAATGACCCCTTTTAAGGATTAAAACGATCAAAATTTAACGGTGTATTTTAAGTATTGGAAGTCGATGATTTGACTACTATATCCGAAATTGTTGGTCTAAACTAAGTAATGATAAAAATTTAAGATCAAAACACTATGTACCTAAAACTTTTACACTTTAATCCACTTTTTAAGTCCAAATAAATCACAGAACGAACCCTCCTCGTACGTACATCAAATCCCACAGACAGACACGATTGTATAAGTGTTTCGATATAGTTACACCTGCACCAGTGACCGACAAGCTAACTAAATATTAGCCGTGCGTTCGACAGGCGAGGGATGTCAACATTTTTGTATCCACATATATTCTATTCCTGGTTTTCGAATGGATGAAGGGGTTCTGGATTGATGTGATACAACACCGTGAATACATTCTGATAGTGGGTTAGATAATATATGCTTGGTTGAATGAAATTTTTAGGTCTGTCACCTTTACTCAGAATACATTTCAAAAGCTTTCAGCTCGTTTTCCTACTTTTGTATTTTTTTCTGTTGATTTAGTACTTCATGACTTCGTGCATCATCATTTCATTTCAAGACATCCACTGCTGGACATAAGCCTCCCCCAAAACTGTTGACTTTGTGCAAGTGTATTCTTGCACGATATTTTTCATTCTGATTTAAGTTCTAACTTTCTAAGTGATGCTTATATCCGCTCGAACGCTTTAAGCACATAATAGAAAAGATTTAGTCATATTAGTAGCAAAACTCGAGAAGATATTGATAAAACAAGAAATTGATTACGAAATCATCCCATACTTTGTTAACTAGACTTGTTTGCCCATCTCTAGTTGAATGATAATCAAAGATAAAATACATATGAAGAGAGTAGTGACATAGATCCAAACTATTCACCCCAGCTTAATCAGTATTACACATTCCATTTCTATTATTCGTTACTCAGAATCTATAGTTTACTGCTGCAATGATATTTGCTCATCGTTCTCTAATGCATTTCCAAGTATTGGAGCTTCTGCTGGCTAATACGGCGCATGTATGATCTTCCATAAACATTTACTGGGATCATTCCAGGTATTATTGCCGCTTCTGGTAATTTATTCATTTAAGCACTCTTCTTAATTTTGTCTGATGCGAACTTTCCTAACTATATAAATACAAAAACAAAAGGATATTTAGGCGTCATTATTTATATTGGTTTTCGGAATCAACTTGTAAAGATCGGAAACTAATTAGTCTAAGCATACAATAGAAAAGGAAACTGTTAGCTATAGCAGTGAAAATATATTAAGGAAATTAACACCCTATGTAAATTTGCCGAATTATAGCCCTTTTAAACAACTGTGAAACAATTACAGTTGTGATTTGAATATACGGACAATTTAAGTCGGTAGTCAATTTACTGAACAACAAGTAAGGTTTTGATAAATAATTAGTCGATTATTGCTTAAACTTGAAAATAAAGTTTAATCTCATTTTGTTCGGGCTTAAGATCCGCGACTTATTACATTACTTTAAATAGTCACATTTAAGAAAATTCGCACGACTAAAGAATGTCCGTTAATGAACATGCCAAGAATAATTATTAAAGTACCTATTTACAATTCTAATTTACTTACCAGACCCAATAAAAAGGATTTATCAACCGGTATCGGTACATTATTAGTTACCTACCTCTAAAGCCGCTTGTACATAATCGGTTCTATGTTACTGCACACGGTATTATACCCATAAGGTACAGGATCAACATATCTTGTGTTAGGAATTTAGTCCTGTTTAGATTTACTAGCAGTAAATAAACAGAAAATGTTAAGTAAACACAGTTAAAGATAATTAAAGTTCTTGAAGTAATTTAACACAGTTAGAACAAGACTTTATGATCAAATAACATCACGCTGAGCTGTCAAAGCTTGACAGTTCGAAACCTCACTAATTCAAAAGTAGAACAGGATCAGAGAACTTTTTGAAACTGGCACAAAACAAAAGTATAAATTTGAATCGAGAACCATAGTCTAGCATCGTTCTAGAATTCTGTCCTAAAAATCAACATTATAACTCCTAAAAACCAGCAAACAGTTTAAAAAAAGAACGCGCTAACCCTAAAGCAACAAACAAACCGTTCTTCCCAACGCCATAATAATCCGTCCTTCAATTGACTCGCGATTCCAAACAGCTGATACACTTTTTCTTCTTCCTACCTAGCAACACATTCTAAACACCACCTTGTTGCCTGTCTGGTAAAGCCGATATTCGTGTAAGCACATGGAATCCGAGCGAAAGAGGGAACAAAGGAGACGGCACCACGTGTCTTGACCTATTTGTGTCGTGCGATTGGTGTAGGTCGTGTTTACTATGTCTGGAGAGAGTTTTTAGAAGGTTAGCAGCTTTTTAGGGTTAGAAAAGTCGATGGTATTTTGTTTTTTTTTTGTGATTTGTAAGTAGCGAAGTAGTATTGTTAAATGGAATAACGTTTTGGGTTTGCCATGATTAGAGAAAAAGTTGGTCGAAATTTTCATTAAAAATGTGTGATTATAAAGATGGTTCATGTTGAGTTTCCGTTGATTAAGAACTTGGATGATAAAGTTTTAGATTGGTAATAGAATAAAAAGGTTTCTAAGTAGATATTGGTAACATGCAATGTAGGGATGCAAACTTAATTAACTTATACAGGGCGCTACGAAAAAAGACGTATTTTTTTAATTTCTATTTCTGTCTATGTTGTAGACACAAAATAAAGGATTAACTTTGTATGATTTGAATCATATTCATAGCCATGGCTCCCAATATTATTTCTGTTTTTTTTTTTAATTCTTTTTATGTGAACAAAA
This sequence comes from Apamea epomidion, assembly GCA_947507525.1. NCBI lineage: Eukaryota > Metazoa > Arthropoda > Insecta > Lepidoptera > Noctuidae > Apamea > Apamea epomidion. The sequence goes on from OX382237.1 coordinate 14,857,886, forward strand.
ATCATGATTTTTCCCCATATTTTGCCCACAGACGAGTCGGGATGCGAGGCTGATATGCTGGAGGGCGCGGAGGTGGGACGGCACTCGCCGCCCCGGCCGCAGCAAGAGCCCATCAACCTCAAGAATGAGGTGAGTCCTCTTTACAGCACGTGCTTTATGTGGGACATAAGATTATGAAAAAGTAGAGGGAGCTCTCTAAAGCAACTTAATAATGAAAGATGTTTTGGATTAAAACTTGAAAAATGTACGTCGTAAAATTGGGCTTTTCACTTACAACGTACTTTGAGTCAGGGGAAAAAGGTTAGGACGCAATAAGAACCCATCATCCTTAAGAATAAGGTGAGTCCTCTTTATAACACGTGCTTTACGTAGAACATAAGATAAGGATAAAGTGGACAAGATAGGATAGGCTTTATTTAGGAGGATATAATATAATAGAGCTACTAGCTAGACCACTGAAGTGACATTAATTTATATGAGCTCGTCAACCCCAAGAATGATATGAGTTCTCCTTACAGCACGTGTTTTATGTAGAACATAAGATTAAGTCATAGTTGAGAGAGTTCTCTAAAGATGAGTTAACAGAAGAAGATGTTTTGTACATACAACAGTAGGTATTAAAACATTGAGGTTTTTTTGTTTGCTAAATAGGAAGAATATTAGCCTAGGTTAATGTAGTGTCATATTGATATAGGGGCCTACTATAGTGACGTATTGTTGAGATAAGTCCTCTTCGTAACATGTGCTTTATGTAGGACATTCGATTATGACAAATTGGAGGTTTTTCTTGCCGTACTTTTGCGTTTAGGAGTACCATGAAATGAGTTACTAGGTTACAGCATTGATGACTATTCTAATTACTAGGTACTGTGTGTAGTAGGTCGATATTGGTTACTGAAATGACGTTAATTAACATGAACCCAACAACATTAAGAATGGAGTGAGTTCTCAAACATTTTCCTCGCATCGTTTGCGTTTTATTTAGGACATCATTTTGACGAGTCTATACTTCATAGTGGATAGTAATTTAGACTAAGATCACTTCTACAATAAAGTAGGTGCACGAAATGCACTTTACTTCGAAATAAACTAAAAATATATTTTGCAAAAATAAAAATGCACTTAGCAGCAGCCCTACCACTGGGTTAGTAGTGGCTAGGTGGGGGCGAATTGGTAACGCGATACAAATATTTTGCCTCTTTTCGAGTGATGTGAATAGGAATTTGTTTGGTAGTTATATGTCTTGTGGCGTTTTCTATCCAGTTAATGTTTACAAGCAAACTGTTGAAGCAACTGTTGCTTCAGCCCAAATTAAAGGAAAATCCATGTCCAAATCCAAAATGTCCCGCTAATTTATTTTCATTCCGACAGCTCCAAGTTCCACTCTGGACTCCAAAAAACAAAGTTGTCAAGCTCACCACTGCTACTTAACTAACACGTGGCCTTTAAATTGAAAACGCGGACAAAGTTGAGTGCGAATAAACGCGCTCGATCCTCAAGTGGCCGCTCGGCTCACCAAAAAGACGACGACATCCCCTGGCTCAAAAGGTCCTCGCAAAGACTAAACATTCGGTGCTTCGTTAGTGCTCCGCGAAAAAATCGCCATGCGATTCGACGCCGGCCAATCTGCTCCGCACTGCCGCAACCAACTTGCCTCAGAATCTATAGTATCGATTAGTGAGCACTTTTTTACCCACACGCACTCACACACCGCCGCGGCGGGGCCAGCCTTTTTAACAATCTTTTTTTCGTCCACCCCTCTCTCCCCCAAAACCGCCATGTCCATTGCGCGGATGCAAAGACCACCCCTCTCGCCCCACCCCTCATATAGCAGCATTGAAAATGGAATTTCCATGAGTGATGGAGTGTCAAACGGGAAGTGAAAAAACGGAGAAAAAGTACATTATGTTAATTATTGAACGCGTGCTCCGTCCGAGTTTAAATTGAATGTCATGTCGTACGCGTCCGTCGCGTCTCGTGTCGTGGAAACGCACGCTTTCATTCTCCTATTCCATTTCGCTTGTACGGTATAATTTTTAATTTTTACTCTCTGTTCGTGCTAAATTAATAATCGCACATGTCGAAATTTGAACAAGCCGTATATTTTGTATGTAGCGAATTTTGAAACAAAACTCGATTGGTAACTTTTGTTTGGCCCGTACACGTGGACTTAGCGGAACCACATTATTGGCTTTTGATCAAAATTGTGCTCTATTAACATGATTGTAAAGCTGTTAATGCTAGTTCGGCAGTCGGGCTAAACGCCGGTAGCTAGAATGACTTTTATTTTCATTCACTAAGTACGGGAAGACAGTGTGTACGCTAGTAATCTTTTCTACTAACTTTGTCGATTCTTTGGTTCTTGTTTACTTCGCATGGATTCTCCGAACTTTGGGAAGAGGAATATGTAGTAGTACTACGTCTTAAGAGTTTCGTTAATTTCTTGGATCTTATTACATTCTAAATAGTTGGCGTTTAGCTAAACATAGATTAATGACGCCAGATTCAACGTTACTTAGTACAATTTTGTGAGTTTCAGTTTATTTACTGTCCTAGTCTCGTCACAATGAGCTCGAACTGCATTAAAACTAATGTGTGTTATGAAACAATAACACTCAGACCGCTTGCTCTGTTTAACTTTTAATGAAATCTACTATCTAAGCCAGCATTGCACAAAAAGACCGGACAGCGCACTTATTCACCGGACAACACGAACTATCCGGACAGTCGCATTGCTAATGGAAAATCCCGAAAAAATATTGGCGGTGAAAAAAATAGTTTAAAAAAATCGTCGAGCACATTTGAATGAAAATTGGGTGGTGAAGGGGTGGCGCGCGCGGCCGCCGATCGCCTATTATTATTATTATTACTTGCATTATATCTGCATTTTTTTCACGCACACAGACGCGGCCGCGCACGCCATTTTTATTTTCTTCTTCCTTTTTTCTTTTTTCGGGAAATTGACGGGGGCGCGGCGCCCCCACACATGGGCCGAGCTCGGAGCCCGTGCTCACCAGAATCGAACTATGCGATGTCTACAAGTGGACGAACATTTAAATTGGCTCTCATCAAATATTGACTGCGTGTAGTTTTTTCATTAACCATTCGGCTTTTTGTGAGGTACGCTCGCGGCCACGTCGGTTGCCGTTCAATTTGTATCTACTTCCTTTGAGCAGGTACCCGAGTGCACCATAAGTTGTTTTTTAGCTTCATTAAAAATTTTCTAGTGCATCAATCCGCCACAATCAGTTTATTGAAATCGTCTATATTTATGAAGCTTGCATGATTTGCTTACGCATGATGTTGTTTTATACCGCTTTAAATATTCATACCTAGAATTATGACGACAGAATCTCCTCAAACATTCTAAAGTAAACACTTACAAAATATCCCAAATGTCCCGTCCCAATAGAAAAAAAGAACGATTGCATATTTAACACTACTAACATTGGGTCGACGTAATTAATCATTCGTATGATTTGATGGCACACACGAATATTCCATGACGCTTTTATCAAAATGTTTTAATAAAATCGCAACAGGTTGGGGAGTCCTTGTTAAGAAAACATCAAGTGTTTGGAATTGGTCTTTAGGTCCTTTTACTCGACCTGTTTAGTTATTTACACTCTCAACTTGAGTTGGCGAACCCACTTTATTTTAGAACTCGTCCAATTTCAAGATCTCTTTCATGTCTTCATTAAAGACTGACCTATTTTATTCAACATGTGGAGTACAAGAAAGTATCATGAATTCATTGACTTCAACAATTTTCTTAACAATATCTTTAAACTTTCTAACCTCTATATCAACTACTAAAGTTCTATCTTCATCTTCGCCATTCTTAAGTTTACTCGGCTCATTGCCAAGGTCCGCGTTACACAAAAAACGGTCTTTCGTTCCGTGGGGCGTTTGGTCGTTCCTTTTTGAACCATTTTACGTTGACCTCTCGCCGCCGCCGTCTGACCTCACTATTTGAGCCGGAAACTTGTCTACACGATTGAGTATAAACATGATATTACTTTGATTTATCTACTTTTGGACTACTCATGTTTAGTATTTATAAAGTTTTCAACCTTATGACTAAGACTTTAGCAAAAAGCTGGTGTCTTTCTACATCTTAGTGCAAACTAAGTCTAAATCAAATACTAATCGTCTTAAGTAAGGTACTTAAAGACCAAACTTGAGATGGCTCATCAATACTTAATAAAAATTATAATAAGACACAAAATAATGCATGTTCCACGTAGAACAACGGACGGCACTGCAGTCAAGCAAATTTATTATCATTAAAAAATGCAAAAAATCATAATTAAAGGGGTGGCTGTGGGGTGCATCCCATTTTTTATTTTAATTGGCTTGTAAATTACAAAAGTTATAGTGAAAACGTTGAGACCGTTTTTTCGGTATCATTATGCGGTTTTAAATTTTGTCGCTTACCCAAGGTAAAATGTATTACTATGGAAATAAGTTGCGCCTGATTAAATAAGTTATGAGAGTGTTCCGAGTTCGGGAAGTCATCTCGTTTGTGTTACGGTTTCTTATTTGTTTGGGCTACTTTATTAGTTTTATTGGCTCTTGTGGTACTTACCTGCTGATTTATGTGTCAAATCGTTGTTGGCAATATTATGAAATTGTAAAATGCATTGGAAAACGACGTAAGGCTACTAGAATCAGGCATTATTTAATCGACTATCATTAGGTATGTTGCAGTCATACTTACCGATAAACATAAATCAAATCGACCGATCACAGCTGCAGACCTCTGGACATAGACTTCAATATCCAAGTTTTTCGAATCCATTCTACTTCAGGTGGCCAGTATTTCTGATTAGAATTACCACCTACGGGAACATTCCCGAAACGCATCAAAGAACGCAGGGAAAGGCATTTTTCATTGCGTTCTTCTATGCGTTTCTCCATAATCTCGCATTCGTGACTTGTTTTATACCAACATTGCGGTCGACAAGGGTAGGTGAAAACAAAAGGAAAAAAAAAATGACAGAACGAAAATTCAAATGATTTCAGTCGTCTCCTATGAAAAGGATTGAGGTGCTAGCCATAATATAGAGAAAAAATACACTCATGATAAATCTAAGAAAAACGAAGAAATAAATAAATTTCATTAAAATAAAAATCGATTTGAATTAGAGAAAAAGAAGAATCGCTTTAATGACAAAATCGGCTATGAGACGATCATAATATCGAAAGCTTTCAAAGCTCCTATATCATTGCTTCATTCGTTTTAGATTTAGCCAATCTAATCAAGTCTATATTAGCACATAACATTATTATTTTTCTTTTATTTCAATATTAATACATTAGCTGTGCCTCGCGGTTTCACCCGCATAAGTTTCGATCCCGTGGAAATATCGGGATAAAAAGTATCCTAAATGTTAATCCTGGTTATAAACCATCTGTGTGCCAAATTTCATCCAAATCCGTTCAGTAATAGTTTTAGCATGAAAGGGTAACAAACTTCCATCCATCCATACAAACTTGTACGTTTATAATATTAGTAGGAAGTAGGATATAAATTATATTTTTAAATATTAGAATATAAAAAGTATAAAAACATATAAAAAATAGTAGCCCATCGGTATCGGGACGGTCCAAGCTACCGGTGGTCAGGGCTCCAGAGAGAGGAATCTCCTGACAATGCGAGCCGTGCCAAGAAGTGCCGCTTTCTTATTATTCTATGAGTACTAAAGTGTGTACTCAACTTTCCAAAATTCTGAGTAGGCCTTTCAAATCCTTACTGATTAAGATATCGTGTATGCAAGTGAAATGCTTCTTCTTCGGACCATAAGCTCAACAAACAACATTAGATTATGCAGCACTTCTCACGTCATAAAATAATATCCTACGCATAAACCCATCGGATTCACACCAAATGGTTATCCAGAAACTTTGAAAAAGATCCCGCCATTCAGCAGAAATGAAACAAAGCGTTAAAACAAAAGGTATAAAGTTCAAAATTGCATCAAAATTAATATTGACAGCGGTAAACACGGTGTAGCGCCTCCGAAGCTAGGGTTGCTACAAATATAAATCTCGGCGTCGCAGCCGCGGCCAGGGCTACCACGGACGACGGACGTGATTGATCAAAGTCGTTTGTCAGGCTCGCGTCGCGACCGTTGGTAGCCCTGTGCAATTAGCACATGATTCTGGGCGTCTAATGCACGAATTTGGTTTTAATTATGGAATGCTGTTGCTATGGCATCTGTTCGTTCTATTACTTGAACTTTAAATGCTATTCGATTGTGGTTTTAACGTAAATTCATCGGATGACCGGACTTGAATTTATGATATTTCTGGATTTTAAGAAGCTATTTTGATAAAAGAGATTTCTCCTTACGGTTGACCCCATTGATTGATGCAATATGAATAAATTATGTATTTTTTCGTATTTGTGTTGGTTCAATTAGGGCTGAGCCAAGTAACTTTACATTTTTTAATTACTTTTCTACTAAATAAATATGATCTTTTATTAAATAAAAGATAGAAAATATAATAAGTATAAATATCCATAGTAGTACCAGTAGATATATGCTCGCCCATCATCCTGGTCCTTGTAAAATTACTCTCAATTTTGTTAAAAAATACTTTTAAAATTGTACCGAGATTTTCGTTTACTGCTTCAAAATAATTTATCGTTAATTATTAATTTGTATGCCTATTGAAGCGAGTACCAATAAAATGTTTAATAAGGTGTATAAATACGTTATTACGTACATAAAGCAGTTAAAACGTGGTCTTTTAAAATGCAATCGATTTATTTTTTATGACTATTTATTCTGTGCTTACACATATTGATAAATCAATCAATATTTTTCAATCATTGGCGCCGATTCCCTTGTTCTAAAACTAAACTAAATTTAAGTTCAGTGCATCTTTTTTTTTTTATTTCATTAAGAAAAGGACAGAAGATAAATATTTGTTTCGTCCTGTCAAATTAGTCAGCGCCTGACGTAAATTGACGTATTTTTAGTAGCCAATTTTTTAATCACGTCTAAGCTTGTCTATGGAGTATCTTAATTGACAGGACTAAACTAATATTTATCTTCTGTCCTTTTCATAAGACATATCGACTTAAATTTAGTTTAGTTTGTGAACAAAGGAATCGGCGCCATTGTTTCCTTCATCCAACTATTCTGGCATGTCTTCTGAACTCACCATATAGGACTAAATATTCGTTTTTCTTACCTAAACGATGTGTTGTTGTAGTGTTTCCCAACTTAATATGTACCAGGACAAATTTTTTTGGAAACTTCCTATGGATTTAAAAAAGTTAAAATAATGATGTTTCCATTGGTACCCAATTACTCAGTTCTTTTCTGTCCGTAAACTTAAAGAATTTCTACACTAAGTAGTGAGGAAAGTCTTTTAAAAAGCCAAATGGTATGACAGATTAAATACATAATGAACCATAAACCAAAATCCTAAAAGGTCTCATTCTCTCCTTGACTGAAAGAGGTTTCCCAGTTTCGATTTTCCTTGCTAAAAAAGTTTGAATAACTTTTACACAGTGTGGCATGTAACCTGAACAGAAGCATCAGTTTCGAGTGATCTCCAATCCCCGACGAATAGAGATGTTTCCATTATTTATATTATAATAACTTTTCTACTGGTTCCTGCAGTGTGGGCTGTCATTTAACCTTACCAGAAGCATCGATTTCCCGTGATCTCCAACCACCAGGAGATGTACCATATAAGTATGACAGTTTGCCACCTACCAAAGAAACTCCCCGCGAAAAGCACAGCTTGACTTGGCATACCAATTAGTCCACGCAGCCATAGCCAAACAACTGCACTGTAAGACCTGGGTGCTAAAACACGATACACACATTATATAAACATTACAAAAATACGAGTACCAACGAGCAAAGATAATTCACACAACTTTTACGATCTTAATAACAGAAATCCAATTAACTAAGTATGAATATTCAAAACAGTTTACGACAGCCGCGAATCGATCAAATAATAGCACAATAGTATTAAGTTTATGTTATTTCTTGCGCCTATGAGATCTGATGCAAAGTGCGCGTAGATATGCACGCGGACGTGCGCCCTCGCGCTTAATAATGCGCGAAGAAAAAATATACGCAATAAACATTTAAAAAGGGAGATGTCCCAACATTACTGACGAATTAAAATGCGAAATCACGTACATTACAACCAGTTTCGATACTTTTTTTTTCAATACACTTATAAATTCGAACAGCGGAACGAGTGGAGTGTCGCGATTGTATTTTTTTTTTTTTTTTTTTTTGTAATTGTTTTTTGATCATGTTTGCTGGAGTAACTGTTCAGGATATCGCATTCTGTATCATCGGTTTTTTAATTAAATTTGCTATAACGGCGAGTTAGTGTGTTGAATTAAATTATGAATTCGTTTATTTGAAATCGCGTGCGATCATTTTTATTATTGAACATGTTTAATGTTTAGGAGTCTCTATTCCCTTTTGTCCCGTAATGTCGGCGGTCCGCATTAAAATTAATGGAAACACTGCTTAATGGTCGGTTCTAATCCTGTATTTATTTACAATTTTCATTTTTATTGAATGTTTCTGATAAAAGAGATAGCGTAGCTTTTAATTCGTCCGATTCATTTTTATTTTAATGAACATATTTTTAAAGTTCCCAGATATTAAACTTACTAACGAAGTAAGACGTGAAGGTTTCGAGTCATTCACAGCACAAGGAAACGAGGAAGAATATGGTTAACAGAAAACAAAGTAACAACGTATTAACAAATAATTTGCATTGAGAACAATCTAAAACCTCACAGTTAGCTCGTTAAAAATCAAACGATATCTGTCAAAACAACTCCGAACACCGCAACCATTCTATTACGTACACAAAAGAGCTACATTACAAAGTCTATTAAACAAAAATAAAAGTGTTGCAATCATCAATTTATTTAGCTATACGACATCTCCCATCGCAACTCAGAGACTGGTCAAAAACAATACACTTCACCTATCGCACCCAACAAAGAACCTATTAACAATATGAGTAATGCACAACTTAGATCGAGTGGCTATCTGATATATGAAACCGAGGGAGCAGACGGGCGGTTAGCAACGACGACACAAACGCTCGAAATAAATCCAAAGAAAATTCATGCAACCTAAATTAGACTTTATTTAGGGGTCAGAGGGTCGGAAGTGGGGTGAATAAAGGATTTAGAATTGCACACTCATAAAAAAAAATTAAAGCAAAATAAAACTAATCTCCGATTTACTTAATTGAAACCGTGAATCATAAACGTTCGTTAACAAAAATTTCTGACAGCCGATTACTAATTAATAATTGTGTTTGAGTATTTAATTCGATTATTATTTAAATAAAACGACTGTGAAATTGTTTTAGAACCAGAAATTGTGTGAAATATTTTAATTTTATATCGGTTTTTTTTTATTAATAAAAAGTTAACCTCGGATTCCACGCTATGGTGAAAAATTTTAAATACGTGTAATAAGATCGTTAGAAAAAACATAAAACTTAATCACTTCCTCGCTCAATTAACAATTCCAGTATACCACCACTTATGATTATGATGCCTTGACTATCTTGATTAGACTAGATATTTTTTTAATTATCAGCGTTTAACAAGCAGCGTTTCGCCCGCTCGTCTACTACCACCTGCTCTCCACCCATCCACTGAAAATGGAGCGACCGATAAAAAAGGTAACGAATTATAAAAAAGCGGAGGCGCACAATCGCGAGCGCGGACGTGTGGGCGGTGGGCGAAATGAAATGAAATAATGAAAAAAATGGGCAAAAAGCAGTACAAACATGCATTGTCCTCGCCACCACCCCCCCTTAATGAGTGGGTGCGGGAAAGCGGCCTCCCCTGTACGCGCAACGTGTGTCTGAAGTGGCTGATTATCACCTGATTCCATCTGCGTCAATTGTTGGACCGCTAAATAGGTCGCGGCGGTTCTGGTACCTAGAGATTACAGACAAGGACTTGTGTACCAACATCTCGATCAGACCTATGTGCGGGTCAGGTTTGTTAAGTCAACGGAGTTTTTGTGAAGTTCTTGGACAAACAGAAGTTTGTTCACGAAAAGTTGCGACCCCAACTTCTGTTTGTAGCAATACTGTCTTTCTTTTGAAATTATTTGGGCACCGTTTCTGTGGCGGTTTTCAGTGGAAATCTTATCCTTCATCCTTTCTCCTAACATATGCTGTTAGTAGTAAGTAAATTTAAGTACGGACTTTAAAAACTTTGTAAAGTTCCAAATATTGACCTCAATACTTTTTTTTCTTCTTTTTAATGTAAAATTTTCAGTTTCTGTTTCTGAGAAAGATTTTTATCGTCCTTAGAACAAAAGACAAGCGCAGTGTAATCACGACACGGTTGTCTGTAACTTAATAATGCCCCACGTTTTCTTTTCACCCGATTGGTCTCACACGAAAAAAACCCAATTTTCGAACATATTAACCATCAAAAACAGCGTCCGAAATTAATTTGTTTATGCGAAACAAAGGTGGGTGCCGGGCGCATGCACCCGCGTCACCCACTCCCCGAAAAAAAAGGAAAAAATAGGAAAAAAGGGGGGGAAACGGGGTTCCCACACCCCTCCCGCGGCGCGATCGGCATCAGACTTCTTTTTTTAATCGCGTCGCATTCAGCATGGTCGTTTTTGGTAAGCACACACTGCGCATTGCCTATTTTCCAATTTAGATTGCTTTGTATTACCGGTTGAGCGATGCGCAATAGTTTTTGAGGCTCGTGACAAGTGAGTGCAGGAAATTAAATTTCTGTGTAAAATAAAAACAAAGGGTTTGAGGGTACGTGAGCTTTAACTCGCTAGCGACGAATGGTCTTGGTAAGAAAAACGTTTGCTTTTTCTTCAATCCATTTTCGCCTTTACCTTCGTTGGCCTATTTTAACGTAAATTTCACAACTCCCGAACTCCATTTGTTCTCGTCCTTACTTTAATCTTCTTTTACTTAGCATAAGCACAATCAGCCTATAATGTTCTCACTGCTGGGACACATGCCTTCTCTCGGTGAGAGGGAGTGGGCCGTAATCCCCCACGTGGGCCCAGTGATCGGTAGATATCATATATCTTCGATTTTTTGGTTCTAGGACTTGCCGGTTTCGTCACGATTCTTTTACTTACTTCCACAAAAAATAATTATGTCTAAAGAGTCTCTAAGCACGACCCTGTCCTAATGTCTATAAGAATACCAAGTATTGAATGAATCTTACTTCCTGCGCTTGTTACTTGTGCGTTTTAGCTTTCATTATAAATTATGTATGTCACATTTTTTGTCTTCAATTTGAAATTGTTTAGAAAAAAACCAAAATTATGATTAAAGTTTGCATGTATTCTTTCACGATATTTAAGAAAACCGACTTGACTGACTTGATTTATATAATGATGATAATCTAGAGTCTTTAGATATTTATTTCATAATAATTTCTTGATCCAAAGATGAGATTTGGCTTGAGCAAGGATGTAACTAAAGAGTTTGAAGGTTTTTTGAATACCACCTTTCTAAGAATGTACCATTTCACAATATATTAACCATGTTTTCAACAAGATACCTTTAGACCAAATCTAACAAGTTGAAAGTAAAAAATAACAGTAACTTGTTACTTCAAAATAACAAGTTTCCCTACTAATTAAACAAACAACTACTAGCACCACTTATTGCAAAAAGCCTTTAATAGCTCGACTCTTACCCTGTTCCAGTTAAACTTCGCCATAAGATTTCAAAACTATCATTCACGGATCAATTATAACAGTATTAAAATTAAATATAATTAACGACTTACCAGCCTGTAGACCGATAACTCAGTATCAAAATTCCTTGATAATTAGCGCACCAAAGCAATAAATATTGCCAAGACGATTATTAAGCGTCGGGTACTAATCACAAGAAGTTTATAGTGACACCCTGTAGACTAGAGACGATGCTCAAATTATAGAGGGGTTTTAATTGTAGTATAAAAATGCGTTATGGGCTGAAGATGGCGACGGTGGCATGCAAATGTTGTCGTAGTGAAGAAGAAACTAAATTAGTAGGTAGCATTTTAAAGTGTCATGTCAACCAGTCTTACCAAGGGGTATCGTTTTACACAGTAACTGTGTTGTGAAGGTGAGATAGGCAGTCGTTCCATGTAAAATACTGGTACTAGGTGGTTGGACTGGAAGCCGACCCCAACATAGTTATGAAAAGGCTAAGCAGACGATGATTTTAAAGTGTCTTTTCATTTCTTTGATGGTAATCCTGCTGTTCTCAATGACAGCAGAAGTTTTCCAACTGCCCAGAATCTTAGCTTCGTGGAAAAAGACAAAACAAATCAAAACAAAATTCGTAACTTTTTAAATTCAGGCTTATTCTTATTGTTATTTAATATTGCAATAGTTTTTCAATAGAATAAACTGTGGCAGCGATTTCAACAAACTGCTAACTTCCACATAAGTTAGCAGTTTGTTGAAATCGCTGCCACGCCAAACGCCATATAGATCAGACCGAAGTCCTACTCAAATTCTTTTATGAAGTCAACCCAGGGATAAATGAGACATAATAATATATTTTTCTAAAGAAAAAGATCAGTGATAATAAAGCATCAAATTATTCTTAGATGCTTAAAAAATTCCAACCAAATAACGATAAAAACTATGAATCTACGACAAAAACTCCTTAAAATGTTCTAAGTCCCAAGCTATCCCAGTGGCACTTACTACGCCTCAAGCAACGCCAGTTTTCTGCACCCTTCCATATAATTAAAATACACTACTTTGTGTAATTAGAGAGCACAAAGAAATCGTTTCTGTAGATAATATCACTAAAAATAAAGTAGCATGAAGTTATTAATGATATGAAAGTGCCCTATAAGTATGGGCTATTGAAATTATTAGGACGTGTAAGATTGGAGATACGACAGTTTGGAATTGAGATATTTGGACTTAATTACGTAAAACCCTATATGAAGAGAACATGTAAACAATATGGAAAGTAAAATATAAACAAATGATGGTTGTTTCTAATCTACCGTTAGTGTTATAAATATTTTCTTTCGCTGCAACGAAAAAAGTACTGTTTAATATTTTTTACAACCTTTAACACAAATAACTATTTACACTAAATTAAATGACTAACTAACTTACAAAAAAAGTTGGAATTGGTTTTTAAAACAATTTGGAAAATCATTTTAAAAACCGCTTGTGCTTCATCTGCTACGGATACATTCAATCACAAAACTATTGGTTAAAAGTCATTACTTGTCTTTGTCTTAAAATGTTGTCTTAAAATAACCTTCAGTTCACACAACTAAGATACTCTTATCAACTAATCCCCTGCTGATAGTCTAACTCCAAAGCGTTCCACACTTCTCTTTGTGTCCCAAGCTACGGGCAAACCTTTTGAAATGCGTCTCTAAATCGTCCCACCAATGTGACCTAGGCCTGCTTAGGTGACATGCAGGGAGAATAACGAAACACTCTGTAAATGTACGCTACTAAACATGGACAAACAGTGCGCTGAAATGGGAAGAGTGACGAAATCTTTAGAATGAGCGTTACTTTTATCGTTCTTGCATTTTTCGCATCTTTATTTCGTGTAAATACCCAAAAGGGGTAAATTGTTTATTCTGTAAATAGGATATCGCTATCACTTTTACACGTAAATCATATTAAAAAAATAGTAAAAGATAAGCTAGATGAAGTCGACATAAGAAATGGCGAAACTCACTCAGGGGTAAGTTTGTTTTGCCATTTGTGATGCACTAGATCCCTAAACTATTGGTCAAAAGTCAACACTTGTCTTGCATATTTGGGTGTCTCCGACTACATATGTTTTTGTAAGCCTGCTACATACTATGTCTTTTTCTGAGAGAAGAAATGGTGAAACAAAGTCATGGGCCAAAGGGTGTGTGGTTACTAATATATTTAAAAAAAGTCACACAAAGAAGGAAATATTTTTGAGCAGACCCATAATTTTCTTCCTTTTTCGTCACCCATGTCGTGAATATCGGATGCAGGATGCTATGTTTTAAAGTTCCTGAAAAACATATGCAACGAAGACGGAATAAAAATAAATCTGCGTGGAAATGCTTTACTCAACAAAATCAGCCTATAATGTTCCCACTGCTAAGACAGGACAGGCCTCCTCTCAGTTAGAATGAGTGGGCCGTAAGTCAACACGCGGGCCCAGTGGGGATTAGTAGATGTCACATGCCTTCGAATTTTTGATTCTAAGACATGCCGGTTACCTCACAATGTTTTCCTTCACCGTTTTGAGAGCAGTGGTGATGAAATAATTTACATAAAGTAAAGCGCCTGACTGGGTTTAAAACTGGCCAACACTGCTCTACTCATGTCATGAATAAACAATGCTTTACTTATGTCATTCTAAATGTTGACAGAAGTGCTAGATATAAGTGTAACCATGGTTGCAACGATTTTAAAAATCTCTTCGCGAATTCCCTATTGGCCTGCATGAAACATTCTTAAAGCGCCGGATGGGTAAGTGTACGTTTACGAGGGATATAAATGTGTATCATTAATCAACGTAATTAGATCATTGCCGGGATCGTGTTGCCTCCGACCGTCCCCGACCAGCCCCGAAGCCGCCCGTGAAACTATCTTACGGAGTTCTTTTTTCAAATTAATCGAGTTCGGGTGCTTATCTTTTGATTATGAGGATAATGTAGTTGAATTTTGAATGTCGAATGAGTTATTAATGTGTTATTTAGGGCTGATTTTTCAATCTACAGATAATTTTTATTCGTAGAATAAAATTGACGTCTGGCAGTGTTTGTATGGAAGAACTGTCAAAAATTCAAAATTATTCCTCCGATAAACTTATCTGGCGTTGGAAAATCAGCCTTTAGTTTAGAGGCGACTTCTTATTTTAAAGTGGGCAGGTTATACCTAGTCTTGATTTAGTGCGCGGGTTACACCAGAAAGGTAATTCTTGTAATTTTAAGAACGCTCACAGTCCGATCTCAGTCTCAATCTGTCAATAAATCCTTTTTAACAAAAAAATTAAACCGCCGAAAAAACTGAAAAGCAAAAAATAATAGTCCTTTTTTATTTAACCTTAATAAATAACTAAGTTCATAAACTAATAAGTATACCTAAGTAATTTTGAGTCGGCGCCAAACAATCAATAAACAAAGATCACTAAATTGCCTTAAATTTAAACGGCGTCGACTCAAAATTATTTAGGTATACTTACATTAGTTTAAAAACTTAGTTATTAAGGTTAAATAAAAAAGGTTTATTACTTTTCGCTTTTCAGTTTTTTTGGCGGTTTAATTTTTTTGTTAAAAAGTTTTTATTTTATAATTTTTTGTGGCTATAATCTACTAATTGTTTGCCAAAGGGCGCCTCATATGTGGCACTGAGTAGAGTAATAATACAGTAACTCAGCATTCAAATTTGTGAGTGAACAATAAATCACCCCTTTTTTCCCACTCTTGGGGTTAGTTTTTTTTCCAAATTTATATGAGACCAATTTTGGGGTATACCCTTTCCAATAAAAAAAGAATTATCAAAATCAGACTATTCTGTAAAAAGTTATGCGCGGTCATAGTTAAAAATAGCTCAAATTTCCGTAAATTTTTGAAAAAAATTTGACATTGATTGTCGCTGCTATGAGATTGCGACTAGATTTTGAACGTTTTTAATTACGGGAATTGGCCTTCAGGTTGAACTGAACAACACCCATGAACCGTTTTGCACATAGCTACTATGACGCCTTAACGTTATTTTCTAAACTAGTTTCTGTTCGCGACTCCGTCCACGTGAAATTTCTTGTTCCCCAACCTACCCCACATCACATCGCATCGCCCGCGCCATTACTTCGTTTTCACTTAGCGTACTTTCTGATTTTTTTTCGTTTTGCTCAGTTCCTAAGGGTCCTATTGTGATGTTAAATAGCCTATAGCCTTCCTCAAAATGTGGGCTATCAAACACGAAAAGATTTGTTCAAATCTGGCGAGCAGTTCCAGAGAATAGCTCGTTCAAACAAACTTTTGAGCTTTATTATTAGTATATAGATATGGGTACGTAACAATGGCACCGATTCCCTTGTTCACAAACTAAGCTAAATTTAAGTTCAGTGCATCTTTTTCTTTCTATTTCATTAAAAAAAGGACAGAAGATAAATATTAGTTTCGTCCTGTCAAATTAGTCAGCGCCTGACGTAAATTGACGTATTTTTAGTAGCCAATTTTTTAATCACGTCTAAACTTATCTATGGAGCATCTTAATTTGACAGGACTAAACTAATATTTATCTTCTGTCGTTTTCTTAATGAAATAGAAAGAAAAAGAAGCACCGAACTTAAATTTAGTTTAGTTTGTGAACAAGGGAATCGGCGCCAGTATGTGCGTTATTTCATTCAATCACTATAGCGTCACTATTTAAAAGAAAAATCTGAAGCATTGAATAAAACCCGAACAAAAAAAAAACTACTATCTACATTCTACAATCATTTAATAATTTTCTTGCCAGTGTTTAATGAAGCAATTATAAGACAAGAGCTATAGAAAAACCCTGTGTACGTTTTTACGACTAAGAACAAGACGTACTGTGTGAAAATGATACTGTATTGTTTATTCAATCAGTTACAGCCATTACTATGAATAAAAGAAATAACCCAGCCTTAACCACTAAGCAGAATTAGTACCGCTTTTGCATTTTTCCGAAGAGTTGTGTGCTCACGAGCGACACGCATCGACGACAGAGGCAACTGCAACCGTCGGCAACACCATTTATACACTACACGAGCGACACGTTGTCGACGGTTGCAATTCAAAAGTATCGTCAAGATGTGTCTTGAACCAGTACTCAGCGGTGAATGTTCTTCTAACTGAACAGACAGTTGTGCTGCTGGGGAGTTCGTTGCACCACTTTTTGTTCCCAGCTAAAGCACTAGGAAGCGATGGAGGGCAGGTGTTTAGAGGGTCTGTTTTATGTAATTTTGACGTTCAAAAAGCATTGATTCTCAGCCTAGTGAAATAGTGTATAAATGACTTTTGACTAAAAAAGCCTCCAAGTGGGGCTGGTCTAAGACAGATTTTCATTATGACATGGTTTTCAATGTATCTGTTCCATACCGTAGCTTATTCAAGCTTTCTCAATAACAATATCAATAAATGAATTATTATTCTACTCGAGTGAATGCAAGTAAAGTAAAAGCTAGATAGATACCTAATTACATTCAGAACAGCATTGGAACTGCTTTACTTTCCGCATCTTACGTAATTATGTCTGTTCTTAATACAACTATTTCACACTACATTTATATTACTTTAGTTCAATAACTTATTAAATACAGTCTTAACAGCCTTTAATAACAACTTCGACATGAAAGAACAGCGATAAATAAAGTTATAATTTTTCCATTATCGACATTTTCGGAAGTATTTATCGACTAAATCACGCCACTAAAGCACTAATCTATCTGTATAAGTAAATTTTCAATCGAGTAATTAACTGAAAAGGTTTTTCCGCGTTCCAAAGTAATTTTATCCGATCTAAAACCACCACATAGTTGGAACACCTATGATTTATTATCAGTTAATTTTATGATAATCAGACTATGAATAATCTGCGCGGGAGCCGTATTCTGTTACCGTTTTAGTCGGCCGTTAATCGAGTTACGTTTATCGATGATTACATGTTGCTTGTCATTCGTGTTTTTTAATGAAGATCAGTCAATTGTTTGTCGATAAGAAATGTCGCTCGGCACTAATCTTCTTGTCATGACAATATTATTATGAGTTTGATATCGTCTAAACATATGACAGTGTTTACAGGATAGAATGTTTAATGTTATTTACTTCAATCTTTACATGTTCTATTCTATTATTTATCTTCTATATCTATACTTAAATTAATAAAAAAAGTAACGAATTTTTTTTCTCCATTTATCTGGATGTATGTGCCGGATTGACGCAAAAATGACTGAACGGATTTGAATGAAATTTTGCACACAGATAGTTTATAACCTGGATTAACACATAGGGTAATTATAATCCCTGTAGTACATTCCTATGGGATATTTTCCGACATCCACACGAGTGATGCCGCGGGTAAAACTTAATATTTAAAAAATATGACTCACTAATTTTACGTTAAGTATACACCGTTAAATTTTGATCGTTTTAATCCTTAAAAGGGGTCATTGTACTCATCATTATGAACAACTTTTACTACGGGACCAACCTTGAAATCATGAAAACAAAAATCAGTTGATCCATACATTATGTCGAGTTATGCGACCATAAATCTATGGATCAACTGATTTTTTTTTCACGATTTCAGGGTTGGTCCCGATAAAAGTGTTTTCCACAATAGCTAATGCTGCCAATGAATGCACAAAAGCACCTAAAGGTTAGGAGAAATCCAAGGTTTTAACAACTTGTATCTAACAATCGAAGGGAAAGTGTCATAAATATCATTATAAACTCGTAACTATCATTATGTACCATCATGCATAAAAGCAGTGAACAAGAAGATAATCACAAAAGGCTGCATTATTATTTTATTTATTACTGTCACGTCAAAATATCGATTGTCAATTGTCCCATCACTTTTTGTGTTGTAAAATGCTTAATAGCATCATTTTATTAATATCTTAGGTGGCTTCATTGTCTCGGCTGCCTCCTGGGTTTTATTCCTAGGTTGGGCAGTGATATTGGGTTTTGCTATCAGGAATTTCTCAGTAGCAACCCGGGGTTTAAATTTGTGTCCGGTTAATGGCAATAGACTCGCTCTTATTAGATGAGACTTAAACCCAACTAGCTTGTTGCCAGCCTGGTGCCTAGCGGTGTTTATTTTATTTATTTATTTATTTTACTTTAACATAAAAACGGCCCTTGGCCAATTACATTAGTTGAAGATATAAAAATTTACAATAAAAATATACTATAATAAAGAACAGACGTATAACATAAATTACTAACAATAAATTAAATACTATTATTTTCACAAAAATGCAGGCACAGTACCATTAAGTCAACAAACTTGTCTGCGAATAAATCGCAGTCCAGGTTGGCTTCCACAAGCTTATTTAACGCGGTCAATACGCGGGGTACGGGAGACGCAGCACGGGCTGCAGTCCGGCGCGACGGTAAGCTTAGCAGCTGATGCTTTCTGCTACGGAGATAATTATCCGGTGTGTGGAGTCGAATCAGCTCATTATGGATGTCAGGAGCATCCGTTATCCCTCTGCAAATTTTAAGCATTACGCCTACCTGGTCGCATGCCCTTCTGGTCTCGAGCATATGATATCCCAGACATTCTAGGAGGAACTTCGTAGGATATAGAAAGGGATAATAACCGCGAGTTCTCCTGTAGAGAAACCGCAGGAATGCTTTTTGCACTTACTCAAGAAGAAGCGCATACTTTGCTTCATGCGGATTCCATACAGAAGAACTAGCTTCTAACTTGGTTCGGACAAGTGTGCTGTACAAAAGCCTTATTACTTGCTCGTTGCGAAAGTCACGAGCATTGCGGAGAACAAATCCTAGTCTTTTAAATGATTCTTTGGCGACAGCAGAGACGTGGTCATGAAAAGTAAGCTTCTGGTCAAATGTGACACCCAGGTCCTTCATGTGGGTTGATCTAGTTATTTTAGTACATTTACGGTGTTGACCATTGCTGGGGCTCTGTCTCGCCTAAGGCCGTAGCATTATGCTGAGCGATGGCCGTTTTGCGTGTATGTGACGCATATTTTCCCCCTAATAGTCATTTTTTTGTGTTTGTGTTCTTTCTCTGCGTCATGTTTACCGCAAATAAACTTTCTTCTTTCCTTCTTTCTAAACATAACTGTCGAAATGTGGAGTTGAACGACATTGGGCAAGTCTGATATTCGTCAAATCGGCAATTCGTCAAATTTGATAGTGGTCAAAGCTGTAGTTCGTCAAATCGTCTGTTTGTCCAATTATGAAATTTGCCAAATATGCTATTGGTCAAGTAATTTAAGTACAATCAACTGTAAAGGTACACCTCTGGCTAACTCTTCAGGGATTACAGACATAATGTTATGATGATATTAATATTAGACATTAGAAATATTAATAAACATCACGCAGAAACTAGCGATGTTCTACCACATCCGGGAATAGTAATGCAAACCGGATTTAGAGTCTCTTTACCTAATTATTATCTGCCGTATCTGGTCCATTGCTCCTATTAATATTTGAATAATCTCATCACTATTAAGAGCGAATTGAACTAACTAACTGACTGAGCACCCAAATAGGCAATTTTGATTAGTAACTTCACTTTTATTCTTCAGTTAAATAAGGCAAATTGGCTGGATCTGAAATAATCGGGACTAGGTACTCTTAGTTGGTGGTCTGGGTATGTTTTAAGGTTTACAACTGGAATAAAGTAGAAGAAAAGTAGAATATTCTGCAGCAATCTTTCTGTTCCTAGATTAGTTCCTTCATACAAAAATACCACGGTCCACGGTTAAAGCCAATCAATATGACAAGAGGGGTTTTAATTTCGTATCACACTAACAGTCGCAATGGCTTTCATTTTTCCTGTTCAACAACATTCATTTCGTTATTTACGTTGTTAAGGGCCGACATACACGGACTGCTCAAGCAGTTAGCGATTGATCAACATAGACGGACCGCTCTTGCAGTCATAGTCAACAGCTTGAAGCTGCCATTGATAACTGCTGGAGCAGTTGATATCAACTGCTCGTCATTCAAATCAGGTAACTGCGCGAGAGCAGTCGACAGCTCGAGCAGTCAGTGTATGCCTGGCGACTGCTTGACCGCACGACCGCCCGAAGCAGTTGCAACTGCTCGAGCGGTTTCGTGTATGTGTGTACGTAGAAGACTGTAGTTCACTATGCAGTCGCAGCTTGAAGCAGTCCATCCTGACTGCTTCAAGCAGTCCGTGTATGTCGGCCTTAAGACACATTTTTCGAACATATGAAGAAATAGATCAGCATTTCAATTTCGACTAGACTTCAGAATGATTCAGATTGTGATTGACAATGTTTTACGCAATTAGGGTGCAGGGTAACTTGAAAATTGGAGTCCTGTGACCAAGTAAGTACCGTTCGGGGGACTCAATTTGATGATGCAACATTTTTCAGCCTTCTCCTTTAAATACTGCTCAGATAATATTTCATACAATGTAATTACAATTCCAAATAAATTAATTCAAGCAATAAAATATAATTGTTATCAAAATACTATCTACAGTAATATTGCTTAGGATACGATCTGAGAGTCGCGGAGCGGAAGTTATAACTTACTGAACTCACAAAGCAGCTCACACGGTGTTTATCTTAATTACATACTGATCATAGTTTTATATATCGCATGCAGTGACATCATAATTAGAGAGCTCCGATGTGACTAGGCTATTTATTATAAATTATTTATTTTTGTTAATACTTTAATTTTTTAGGTTAGGCCGGATTTAAATTAAAGGACGTTGGCCGTGTCACGGTTCTTTGGCAGCTAACAAATCTCTTGTGGTTTTGTTAACGATGATTAGTTTTGATTTTCATATTTATCATGATCATAGAAAACAGCAATTTGAAAGTACTATGACGAACTTCCGATATCTAGATTTTCACGAAACTTTATTATAATAATACTTTACAAGAATGCATCGGACTGCGTCTCTTTAGCGGTGCGGCAAATATAAATATATTTGCCGTATGAAAGCTAAGGGAAATAACTTGCTTTTCCAGAACCCAATTTTTATTTTGTCGCTTACCAACGAACGAGAAAACTTTGTTTTTAATCTCTAATTCTCGTCGAACACATACTAAAATGCCAGCTGGTAACACGTCAGTACATAATACTATCTCGGGGCAGCGTGTATCGGGAGCGGATTGTAATAAGTCGCCATAATATATCGAATGCACTAAGACTCAACCGTCATTTGTTTAAAAGAATAACGCTGCTTCTTTTTAGGTACGACTAGAGTCGTTGAGTTTAAAATTGGAAAAAGATTTTTAAAAGAAATCATTGACATGTTTTCGTCGACTTTTTCCTCTCCTGCTCAACTGTCATTTGTTTGTAAGAAGAAAACTGCTTCTTTCCGGATAGGATTAGAGTCTACAAGCTTAAAATTGGAACAATTTTTTTTTTGTATCATCGAATTGTCTTTGGCGATATCTTTCCCTCATTACCTTTTTAAAATGACAGCTTCTGTTCTTATATAGAGTATGACATGACCTTTAAGATGTCGCTTGCTGTTTGATTGAAAAGTCCTCGTTTTCTTCACTATTTCCTAACTAAAAGCTGGTTTTTAATCTCTAATTCAAGTCGAATACTAAAATATCAGCTGGTAACACGTCAGTACATAATACTACCTTGGGGCAGCGTGTATCGGGAGCGGATTGTAATAAGTCGCCATAATTTATGTTACATGCAATTAAAGTAAGATTGTTGCCTGGTCCGGCGGCGGTAGCCCGGGAGTCGGGCTTTTGTTTTTGATTGCTATTATTTAGTTTAATGTAGTATCGATGTTTTAATGATAGATTGAAGTGAATGCTCAGTTTTTTTACTGAAACTTAAAATTTATCGCCATTATAAAATACACTTTTGCATTGAAAAGTAATTTTGAAAGGTCTACTTAAAAAAAAAATTACTTTGACTTTAGCGCTGTGATGATTTTAATGTCAACATGCATATGACAGAAAGTGACTTATTTTAGTAAGCAAAATTTCGTCATTATCAATACATTTAATTTCATATATATAAAAATGTCTAAATGTATAAACAAACTTAACATATTTTGTACTTTTAGTTTTAGACTTTCAATGTCTAATTCAATTAGTTTAACGCAAATTATAAAACGCCATGATCACACTAAACAAATCCTCCACAACATCTAACAAGCTAAAGGAAAACCATTTAAAAAACCTACTCACCTCATAAAAAAATACAACATCAACGTTAACTGTCTTTGTAAACCCGCTATAAATCCACTGTTCCACGCTCCACGCTCCCGGCCTATAATTGCGGTTCTGTTACTAGGTTTCCTGTCACTAAATGAGATTAAATGCACCACAGAATGTTTCTCAATAGCATAAGAACATTTAATGAAGCCAGCTCGTTTTACGACCGCATTAAGGACTAAATACATTTGTACTGGATAGCCCGCAATGCACCGGAATAGATGACTTGGAGTTTATTGCTGAACAAATCTTTACGCACCTGTTTATCTCTGTGGAATAACGTAGAGGAAGAAAGGAAGAAGGTTTATTAAACCGTTTGTGAGTAAAAAAAAAGTGAAAAGTCTCAAATGCTGAGCTGATGACGCTCCGCAGTTTGTAGTCTACGCAGTCATGTTCTCTTCGAGTGACATCAGCATAATCAGCTTGTAACGTTTCCACTGCTAGGACTCAGGCCACCTTTTTGTTAGAGGGAGTGGGTAATCGAATATTTGGCTCTAGGACACGCTGGTTTCCTGACTATGTTTTCCTTGAGTAGGTAGCGGAACTATGGGCATTATGTTTCTTTGAAATAGGACTGCGTTTTGCATACATGTCGGTTCTGTAATGGATAGCAAGGCAACGGAAGCTTACAGCAAATGCAGGCGGAAGCACTACCAAGTTTGTCGACCACAGCTCGATAAATGCTTCTCAGTTTCTGACTCTTTGTCATCAAAAACACTCCCTTGTCTTAGTTAGACTTGAGAACAATTTTACAAGTTACGAAATAGCACATATTATAACATAACATCACGCCTGTATCCACCGAAGGATTGAGCAGAGGTGTATGTACCTACAGTGCACCCACATTTCCCCAGTTATGTTTAAGTCCCATGTAACGGTGGAGTTTCTTTCCCATTCTTCTCCATACGAAACTCTCCTTTTGGAAGGGGCAACTAGAATCAATTTTATTTTTGACGTTCAAAAGTGCCTTTTATGTGCCTATTTGAAATAAATTATTTGACTTTGACTTTGACTTTGACCATATTGCCGTTAACCAGGCACAAATCCAGACTCCGTGCTGCTACTAAGAAATTCCAGTATTATAATCAATATTATAACACCCATCATCATCTGCCTAGCCTTTTCCCAACTATGTTGGGGTCGGCTTCCAGTCTAACCGGATGCAGCTGAGTACCAGCTGGTCGATTCTGTAAAAATCTCACCGTGAAAAGTTAGGTGAAGTGAGCTGTCAATTGTGTCAATCCCAAACATTAGTTGGAATGACAGCTCACTCCGCGCTCACTTAACCTACGTTTTCACGGTGAGATGGTTATAGAATTGCACTGCTGTATTTTACATGGAGCGACTGCCTATCTGACCTCCATAACCCAGTTACTGGGTAATACGAAACCCCTTGGTAAGACTGGTGGTCAATATTATAACACTACGCAGAAAAAAAAACAAAAAAAATATCTTCTTTCAAAACGGCCGTTTCGTGCAAATCTATACACTCCTTAAACCATATCAATATGATTATTATATGTAATGATTTTATTTATCGTACCAATTACTTCCTTGTTATGCAAATGTACATAAATGTCGGTGGGTAGTTACATAAAATAATAAAGGTAGTAAGTACAAATATGGTTTAATGACTAGTATGGTATGTTAACTTATCTTCATCGGTTTGTTAGGTAATGGATACAGGATTGTTAAGTATATTAATTACTAAATTAGTTATGCAATAACCTATCTGAGCTATGAGGGAAAATTTCCTGAAGAAAAAGTGTATGACGGTACAGCCAAATTAATATGAATAGAATAGAATAGAATAATTTATTTCAGATAACTAAAATCCATATCTTGTTAGTATATATTAGCAACAATGTTAGCTTACAATTATGTTAGTATTGTTAGTACTTATCTATAAGTAGACTACTATACAAAACCATTCACTACCCTTTTTTTTTTTTTTTTTTTTGTGGATGGGAAATCACCCAGTGTTTTTGAATGGGGCAGTCAAATCGAGCAGCAATGACTGACCCGCAGACGCTGCAGCAAAGAAGCCGTTTTTTTGCGAATTAAGGCCTGAAAAAAATTGTATGAATACTGTCCTTCAAGATACAGGTTTTTCCTAGTTTGGGGGGCAGGAACCTTATCGTCTGTTATAGCCATACCCATTCCTTATTGAAATAACACTGATGTTACCTAGGCTAAGTCTTTTAGTAAAATAAATAATTACTTAGCTACTTAATTACTTACTTAATATTATGATTATAATCATCATCGTCATTGGCAACCTTAATCCACCTACTGCTGAGTGTAGACCTTCTCCCTTTTGTGCTTACCTGGAGAAGTATTCTGTAAAAATCTCATTCCACCTGATGCTAGGGATTGACACTATTGACAGCTCACTTCCCCCTAAGTTTTCACGGTGAGATTTTTACAGAATAGGCCGGTTCGTCTGTGCGTCTCATCCAGGCCTTCCCCGCGATCTTCTCAAATCTTGCATCATGCTGAGATAGGAGCCCTTTGGCCTCGTATAGGACTTTCTGTTTCATTT
Organism: Apamea epomidion; assembly: GCA_947507525.1. Lineage (NCBI taxonomy): Eukaryota > Metazoa > Arthropoda > Insecta > Lepidoptera > Noctuidae > Apamea > Apamea epomidion. Next base: position 14,883,345 of record OX382237.1, read on the forward strand.
TTCTGTTTGTTACTTTAAAAAAGTTATAAATTGTTTTTTTTTATTTTTAACTGTGTTTAGTTTGTGATCTTCCTGTACGAGTCGCAATAAATACTTTTTCTTAAAAATATTAATTCCTAATCCTAACTTAAGATTATTATCAAAATCGTACAGTAATAAAATTAATGTATTACTTAACTTTCTACTGTGTATTTAACTGAATAAATTGAGTACGGAGTACGTCAATGTATCTAAGTAAATAAGATAAATGGACGCTAAAACAGAACCAATACAGTATCCCTAATTACATGCAAATATATCCAAATAAAATGATCACACAACGCTATTGCATGATATTAGCAATTTAATCTAATTATGCCAAAACTAGAATGTAATCTCATGAAACAACAATCAGGTTTTGTTCCGTCCTGCTCACTCTTAAACGTTGTTAATGAGTGCGACAGAGAAGGGAGACGTGTTCTTGGATGTGTGCTTGCGCAGAAAACTGTGTACCTTACATAAATTGTTTAAGGCGTAAAACACAGCTACTGTATCGCGCGACACGCGATATGACGCGCGATTTTTCACGTGTCTTTATTTGCACACATTGTAGTAGTATAACTACAAATGCATGTGATTTTCTGCCTAATTATGTCCATAACTTTAACAGCTCCTACACGCAAGTTTCAAGTTTGCATTCCAATAAATTACTTAAATAAGTTTTGAAAATTTTCTAAAAAGCTACAGTTTTTAGTATTACGAAAAAGAAAAAAAAAAGGTTCAGTTTTTCCTATTTAATTCCAGCACTGATGTTACATTCAGGGTTATCTACCGACAAAAGCACACTAACAAATTAAAAATAACGACAAAGAGAAACCTACAATAGTTGTGCTTTCAAATCAATGTTCATAATGCAAAGTCTTGGTGTGCAATAATTTCACCACACGACTTAGCTACGTCACGCACACCGTCGTCAAACCTCACGAAAGACATCCGATACAACTTTCAACAGCGATCCTCCACACTTTCATAGTAATAAGTAATCGGTACAAGATTAGCGTCTTGTCGCGCGTATATCGCGGGCCGCGACAACCGGTAGCGCGGGCTGTGCCTACGCAGCCGCGCGCCTCCACCGCGCCGCGCCGCGCTCGCGTCGATCGCCGATTCTAATCAATATGCTAAGTGGCGATACGGCATCGCGTGCGACCGCGAAATACTCGCTCTTTGTTTAATTAACTACCCGATTAATGTTACATTACGCGGATATCTCATTGCTACAGTTATAAACTAGTCCCTTTTTCTGTAAGGATATCGTAAAAATGTAGATCGAGATTATTTATAAGATCTCTAGGGAGCTGTGAACTTGTTTGTTGACTTTTGAAATTGATTTACTTGATATGGATATCGATTTTGTTGTGATGAGTTAAGATAGTGTCGGATCCGTGACTGCACATGCAAATTAAAATGAATAAATACGCAGTACTTTTTGCGTCATTCTTTTGAGTTATTTAGATGTTTCTGTACCAATTCAGTAACCATGAATTGGTTACTGAGCGAGATAAATAAGCCTTTTCCAGAATCGCTACTACATAAACATGCTCGCATAAATTTAAACAATCACACAAGAAGGCACAAACACCATTCTTAAACCCAAACAACAAATATAAATCACAATTAAAAGTAAAAACAGATGAATATTTTACTTCATTAGCCACTCAAGATTAATGCTTAAAGAAAATAAAATGGCTCTCCAATCAAGGATCCAAAATTTCAGTTTATTCTTTTTGACTGGCCCATATCAGAGAAGAACACTTATGGATGCAATTTTATTAATTAATTTCGAGATGCATTTATCTTCTTCGCATGGTGCAAGCTTTTAATAAGGCCGAGCCACCATTATGGGGATTGCGTTTGAGGGAAGTTGGGGTGATTCGGACAACGGGCTGAGTGGGCGATAATTCATCGCGCGGGAAATTAGGAGCGCTCTGTTTTTTTTTTGCAACACCTTTTCGTTGGCGCTGTGTTTGTCCGCGCGAGGTTTTAATTTTAGATTTTATGCGAATTAGATTATGTTTGTGTTCGTGATATTAGATTTATTGGTTTATATCGAATTGTTTTTGCGTAGATAGATAAATGGTGCATACCTATTACATTTTGAGGTATAACTTATAAAAAACACCTACTAGTTTATTACAATAACAACCACTCAACACAAAACTTTGAAATGGGATGACATTAATATCCATTCTATATCGTAAAAATGCATCAGTTTTTTTCGCATAAAGATAGTATATACCTATTTCGTTGAGTAATAATAATCTTACCTCGTAATTAAGTTAAAAAAACGCAGATATTATTAGAAAATTGACGAAAACACTCAAACATCCCTGAAGAAACTAATTAACACAAACGGATGGAGTTCTAAATATGATATTGCCATAACAATAAACAGGCTCATCGATTTACACAATATTAGTATTTTAAAGCTGGTCTACACGGCCCGAGCCTCCCCTAATTTGAATAATAATCTCGCCATCAATCTGTTTGGTTTGCCTTGCTCCTTGATTATTAAAACAAGACCTCATTTAGATTATGCGTTCAACATTAAGTTAATTTTGTATCTTGTTTATTTCTAGTACTGAATACAAATACTTCGAAATATGATAAAGACCTACGTAATATTTCGCAAATAAAACTAGACAACTGTCAAACGGCCTTTGGTGTTTTTCGGCGATGTTTTTTCTACTCAAAACATTAAGGCGCTGCCCAGACGTAGGACACCATAAAACGCTCAGGTTAGAAAAAAAATAGTGTATTGTCAAATTTTCAAAAACAAACTTATTCAAAAATATTTTATAGAAATTAAATGGTATCATGATAAAACAATCGTAAAACAGAGCTAAAAAAAATTTCGACGTATAATTCTCAAAATTTTGAGCTTAAACTATCATATTTTATGTAATGATAATAAAGGCAATTCAATCTTTGATGATAATAAAGGGAACTAAAGAAATACCTAAAAAATATTCCACGGAGCCGTGCATTTATTTTTTAATTTAATTAAATCTGTACAATTACTTTTATTTTGGTGGTCATTCGATTCAACTAACACCAAGCGCATCGCTTTGAACCTCATTTGTTGCCACGATGCGCTATTGTCAATTACCTAAAAGTTTGCTTCTTTGCGCGCCATAACATCATTGTCCTTCAAGGAATTCATATTTTTTCAGGACTTACCTACAAAAGTGTGGTTTAGTTTTCTTGGATTTGTATACTTAATGTCTGTAAGGATATAAACCGTTTGGCAATTATTATTTGTAGTAATTACAGCTAGTTGAAGAATGAACGATATTTTATTGCTGCCAGGTGCAGACAGTTAATTACCAGTATTTTAGGAGTGCTAGACTAGTATATGTTTACAACTTTATACTAACATAGTGGCTTAAATTAGGTTGGATACCAATATACGAAAAAAACTTATTAGTAAGTACACTACAGTGACTGAAGGGTGACTGAGGGGGGTGGGTGAGGGTGAAGGGTGAAGGGTGAAGGGTAGATACAAGTTGGGCTTACATCAAAACAACCAGTACAAAAATAGATCTATCAAATATATCATCATTTCAGCCGAAAAACGTCTACTACTGTACCCTAGGCCTCCCCCAAGCACCTCCACTTCGACCGGTTCTATGCTTCCCGCATCCAGCGGATTCCTTATGCCTTCATCAGATCATCCGAATTGGCTCTATCAAATTAGCAAGCGCTAACATTGCTTCAAAAACTAAAAAACACATATGCTAAAAATGACGCATTATTTTGAACTCTATCTCTTTATTGCTTTGCCGAAAGATAGAAATGAATATTGCTCAGTTTACCAAAACAATACTGAAACTTCCATACAGTCCATACAGTAGCTTCCTTTTCACCACGTTCATGTCTCGTAACTGAACATTGTCAGTGCAAATGTATCGAAAATCACATAATTTTGAATGTTAATAAATGTACGCCAAAGAGGGTCCCTACTAACACCATTTACTCAATTGACGGTACCCCTGGAAGAGGTGTCTTGGATTCCCGACTGATTCCAAAAGACACGTCAAATCAATTCTGATTTGGGTATTCACCCACAGACAGACCTTTAAAACCGATCTAATCACCTTCTTCAAAGCAAAAAGGCTTGTAAAAGTAGTATAATTATGCAGTCTGTCGCCCTCATACCACAGTAAGTAACTCCAGGTAGCAGTTTACGATACGAGCGGGAGATAAACTGCCGATAGGTGGTGTTACTCTTATGTTCACACGCCGAAATGTTTTGATGGGGTTCTTATAACTTCTGTATGGGGGGCTGTGACTTTTTTATTGGTAACTGTGGGTAGTGGGTTCTGTATCTGAAAAAGATATGCTACCTATTGGTGAAAATCTATGTAGGTGGGTATATTCGTTTAGTTTCCTTTATTTAAAAAGCGGCCAAATGCAAGTTGGGACTCGCACACGAAGGGTTCTATAACACCGTATGAAACACCGTTCTTGTATAGGTGAGCCCCTTAAATTTTTACTTTATTTTATTTTTTGTATTAGCAGCAATATTAGTACAAATTCTGGGAAAATTTCAAGTGTCTACCTATTACGGTTCAAGACGCGAGACGGGTGGATGGATGGGCGAACGGATGGACAGCGGAGCCCTAGTCATAATAAAAATAGTTGTTAGTAATTTCTCGTGTCGCCTTGCCCCGTGGTTTTTAGATTTTTGAGTAATTTAAAATGATTCGTCTCTAACGGATTTAAATAATTTCCATGTCTAAAATAAGAAGGAATGAAAAACTTTATTTTTAAATTAACAAATCTTCTCCCAATTTTCAATTCATGCATCATTCAATGTTTCACAGAAACAGAGGAAAAAAAGTCAATTCCTTTGAAATAAAAAGTAATTTTCCATTTTCATTATAAACTCAATTTGTTAAAATAAACGCCTAGGTACTAACTAACCCGAAAGTTGTCCAAAGTATATAAAAACGTTAAAAAGGGTTGAAAGATAAAGTTAGCTAGAACTGAAACAATACAGGCAATCACAAAAGATTAAAACCGTTTCACAGAAGAAAACTTCGTAATTTTGTATTGCAGATTAGAATTTTTGAACACTGTGCAATTATCGTAATTTAACATTTAAAACTACTTTTACAAAGGATATTTTAAGATCGATTCAATCGAATTAAAATTAAATTGTTTATATTTAAATGCACTCGGAAAATGAAAAACTTAAAAGTAAGCATATGAAAACTACTGAATGGCTGAAAGTAATCAACCGTTTTTTACGTACAAATAAGTTTCGATCTTTTTACAGGACTGGTAATATTTTTAGTTGCTTCAGAATTAAAACAATTAATATTTCAGCGAAAACTTTATTTGTATTTTTCTGTTTATAATGCTTTATTCCCTTTACTTACGTAGGATCAGAAAATATTTATTGCATCAAGATGACTTTTATGCAATCACTACATCAATCTTCTACTAGGTACTACATAGTCAGTTGCAGAAACAGAAGTTAGAGTCGCTTTTAATTGAATTTGCTGTCCCTATCACCTCTTCAAGATGAATATATAATGTATTCAATATCTATACCACATAAGAAATGTTGATAGTTTACAAGAGGATCTACATATCCAACTATCCTACGAATATTATAAACTTGAAAGTTTGTATGGATGGATGGATAGATGTTTGTTACTTTTTTACGCAAAAACTACTGAACGGATTTGGATGAAATTTGGCACACTGATGGTTTATAAGCAGGATTAACAAATAGGATAACCTTTTAGCCCAATATTCCCACGGGATCGAAACTTATGCTGGTGAAACCGCGGGGCGCAGCTAGTCTGTAAATATTATAAATTAAAGTCGCTTTTCGTGTCTGGCTGTGTGACCGCGATGTTCTTCTAAGCAACGCGATTTTGATGCGGTTTCACCATCATTTAGAGAACTTATTCCGGAACGTTTATGTGTATAATACATTAATATTAACAACATAATATAATAAAGAAATGTCGATGTTTTATCAAGTTGTAAAAACCGTGCGAAGCAAAGACGCTAGATAGTGATAAATATGAATTCGGTCTCATTACTGAAAAATCTGAAGTTTTTGTTTTACATAGAGTTGTCGACCAGCAACAATTCTGTATTTAAATGTGATAGTTTATTATGCGACTAAATACTAAGTGCAAACGAATTCGTGCCTATGGTTACTGGTAAAGGATAAAGTAGCCATTTCATAAAGGCATGTATTTAATCGCACATCTAATAATTCTGAGTTTGCTTGCCTAAAAATATTATTGAATACTTTCATATCATTTCTCAAGCTGCAAACATCATCTCAATGTTTATCCTCGATTAAACCAAGTTCACACTCGCGAACCGTACACCATCGGGTATAATATCGAGTATATAAATACTGCTTTCTTCATTCCCGAAGGTATTAACATACTTATTAATTGCTGCCTCCGGGGTACACTGGTAGCTTTATAATATTTCTCCAATGCTTTACGAGTCCGCGACTCCGCCCTATGCGTTGGACTTGCAGACATTAATGCGTTGCCATCGTCGTCAGACAAATGAGTATGCTGATTAAACTCGTGTGCACTATTCTTTATTTTCTTTTACTTTTTTGCTCGTGTATCTGCTACTTATTTTAGTTTCAAGATGGTTGGTGTAATGTTTATGGGATGTGCTGATATATCGCGCTTCAATTGTTTTTTTTTAGGTTTGATTAAGCGCACAATGGCATTTGAAGTTCAAATTATCTTTGACGTGTACGTTTTTGTTCAAAATGCAATGATAGCGAAGAGTTTTCTGGGTTGCAGATGCGTAATTATTACAAGCTAAAATTATATTATTGGATGCTGAAATACCTCAATTTGGTATCCAAACATTTTCAGCTTCAACAAAACAGCAATTCTAATTTATTCCTCTTTTGTTTCCAGGTAAAGTCGCATTCCACATCACCAGTAAGTTAACACAATCAAACATTTTCGTACATTATCATAACACAAACAAACTATTTCACGAACGTTAGCACGCACACAGACGCGTCTTCAATCAGGGCAAGTCGCATTTCGAAAGCAAATTATCAACCTAGAAGGGGGCAAGGGGGGGAGGTATAATTAAAATCCGTTGATTAATATGTAAATGTAATAAGATTACCCTCCCCTGAATAATTTAAATGGAAGCCCGGGAGATGAGTTATATACGGCGGACTCTCATTATACCGTAGTTGTATCAGCCACTATAATGTATGTTCCGTCCCGTTTGATAAATGCTGTCTGTAGATGCGAGTAGGTGCGGGTTTCGCTCGTGTGTCCGCAGCTTAGCTTCTGAGTGCATTGTTTTGAGGCCCATGCGGTTGGCAAATGAAGAAAAGTGGAAGGGTTGCTTTTGGTAGACTGGTATCTACAAATGTAGGGTAGAGGTGATACGCATACTGTGATATCATGAACTCTATTTTTTTTTTCAAACGTCGCCCCAGACTAGGAATTTCTCCTGTATCGTGGGTGCGTTTACAAACATTTAAACTCACATACACAAACAGCCAGACCCAGAACAACTACTCGTAGGCCATACAAATATTTGTTCCGTGCGGGAATCGAACCCGCGACACGCAGCGCAGCAGTCAATCGCTTAACCACTGCGCCAACCGTGCCGCCTAGTAGACCTACCTACTACCTATTACCTAGTAGATAGGAATTCAGTGGCATGTCGTTTTTTGACAAACATGACTTGAAATATTTAGTTAGAGAAAATTTTTAAGTCAAATAAATCACCAAACGAAGCGTAGTCTTCATAGTATGAACATTTGCAGTCAAAATTGTTGATGATGATTACTTCAACACATACTAAGGTACTTTTCTTGTAGTTATAGGTAGGTTGGTATAGCAAACCAATACATTCCCCAATACCAATAATCTAATACAACCTGCAGTACATAATCAGTTTAGCACCGACCTCGCACCGCCAAAACGGCCATGTTTCCGCCATCTTTATTAAGAACGCATGGCCACCCGCCTCCTGGCGTTGGTCAACAGCCAGCAAGGCGTTAAAGGCATCAGCTACACCACCCACCAGTTGTGATAGACCTCCCCACCCCCGCTGGATCCCAACTGTTACTAGTCGCAGCGGGGCGGTGAGATGGCGTAGACCGGTCAGCGTATACTGGTCTTAGGTGCTTGGCTCACTTGTCTAATGGCTTTGATTAAACTGCCAGTTTATTTGACGGTACGATGCGTGCGTGCGACCACGTATGAATTTATGTTTAGACGAGGACCGAATATGGAATTATGATCGAAGATTTAGGATCGTGAGGAAGTATTGTGGGTATTCGTGGGCGATGCTCTGAATTTTGCGATGATTTCTTTGACAATGTCTTTGAAAACCAGTCCGATAACCATTCTAAGTATAATGCAATGAAAATATCTGAGTCCCTTACAGAAATTATCGCAATCAAAGCGCTTTTAAAAAGAGAGGAGGAAAGTTGGATCCTCAAAAAAGATACCTTCCTCAGTAACTTTGTTGTAACCCTTTAACATTTTCCTACGTCGGACTTATGTAGGTACTAGAACTGTGAGTTGTGTTTAATTTTTCTTCGGTAGACATTAGTCATTGATAAGTGTGTGCATTTTCTATACCTACTAAAATATTTAGGGTAAAGTAACTTATTATATTAAATATATTTTTCGAATTATAATATTTTTCTTCAAATTAGATTTCATTTCTTTAAAACTAAACGGTACCTTGAATAAAAAAAAAACGGGTTGCACTCCGGGAGTGCCGGCAGAAGTGAAAACTTGAATATTAACGTTGTACATTTTTGATATTTTGGAATGCGGTCTACTCTCCCTCCGTCTTACGAATTTTCGATCAGGTCTCGTGTCCTGACGCGAGTTTAACATTTTTTACCCATCACAAAAAACTCTCCCTCCGTCTTACGAATTTTCGACCAGGTCACGTGACCTGGCGCGAATTTAACATTTTTTACCCATCACAATAAAAGTGCACAACGCCGCTAAAGAAGTTTTCACTTCAAAATTATTTGGCCTGTTCATATCGCCATATTGTGTTTGGAAAAGCTAAATCTCTTTAACATCTACTGTTAGCAGGCCTAATTCTGACATCTAAATAGTCTCAGTGTTAACTTGGAGCAGTGTTTGAATAGGAAAAACATTTTTGAAGAAAAACCGGATGTTATTCTTAATAATATCTAGACTACTCCGATTGTAGAAAGAACATCTAGCGAATTGGCTTACTTTGCCAATTTACCAAAGTCTAAGAAATCTAGAATTAGTTGTAAGATTGGATAGTATGTTTATACTATCCAATCTTACAACTAATTCTAGATTTCTATCTTAAAATTCTATTATTTTTCTATCTTGTATTTTCTCACTGTTGCTGTCAAAAGTCTCTCACATGTGAACTCTAATTCTCGTACTTAAAAAACAATCTCATCTCAGCGACAATCAATGCCAAAAACTTGTTAAAAATGTAGGAAAATTGATTGTATTTTTGACAGGTTGAGACTGAGTTTAGACTGTGAACTTTCTTAAAAGTACGATTGCCCCTCAGGTATCCTTTCAAAGTTTTTGTCGTGTTGCACAAACCAATGGCCAACATTTTTCATCCAGCAAATTGTAATTCCGTCTCATATTGAAATGTAAACGCATTTCTAGCCCAACCTTATCTACCTGCAACTTTTACTTACCTAAGCTATGATTGTAGTCAATTCAGTTCAGGTTCATAGACCTTCAGTAGAACAACAAATTTTATCAATAATCCGGTATATGGCCGGCTAAACGTAGTGGCTTAGGCATTTAGGTTACAAACCTGAGCACTCAGTTCAAAGGTCTGCATGATATTGACTGCAGATAATTAAAAGTTTCGGGGGAAATTAGGCTTTAGTCGAATTTTTCATCAGTTTCATCAACTATGCAGTTTAGGAGGTACAGTTTTAGAAAAAAACTACATTTATGGTATAGATGAAACCGCATTTTTGTAAAAATGATACTTACTATAAGTCTGCGCTCAGAGCTCGATATTTTCATGTGTTTCTAAAAGTTTTCAGTACTGAAATCTTTCGACAGCTAGCTTTCTTAGCAAAAAAAGTGATAATTATTTGTCTTTGCGAGTATAAATCATGCAGCATCTACTCCAATTTACACAAAAATCAATCGCAATATCCATTCGCATCAACTCTTTGTCCAAAACCAACACAAAAACCTCACAATCTTTCAAGAAACATCGCACAACAAAATACAAAGCAATTATTATTGGTAGCCGACGCACGTCAACAATAGTGTTCAACCGAGCCTTGCCTGGCCTCTCAATAATTAGGATAGTGCATCTCCGTTTACTGAATGAGAATAAAGCCTACCCTTTGTGCTTGTGTGAAGACCCCGTGTGTCTCTGTGTGCATGCATCTTGATTCTCCGTATTTATGTGTGCTGGCTGTGGGGGCATGGCGGCCTCCGCATGCCACTCTACGATAGTAATGTCGTATATTTCGGTCGTGCGTACACTGGTCGTCTTATTATGTTTTAGCTGGACGAAGTGACTTGAACAGGAATTAGTCTTGTCAGTTTGGAACATAATGGGCTGTTTAGACTTTCAACGATGTTCTTACACTTCTGAGTTACACCGAAAAAATTTGAGCGAACGTTCTCGTCGGCCAATCAGAGAAGTACAACGAAATGCCAATAATATTATAAACCGAGTTCTAAATTCGTTTTAATTTTTGCCGGTCGAACATTTTGTAATCAGAAATCCTTTAGAGACTTCATTTTTTATTGAAATTGGCGTCTCGTTAATTAAAACCAAATCGAATTAATTACAGAGTGAAAATTATTCCACCCCTTTCCAGCGACCTTAAAAACGTAAGACACAGACCAGTAGGGTGAATGTACACAAAATCGGTACATACATATTGTTGGAAACACCGCATGCCATAAACTAATATTCGCTCGGACACTACTTGGAGTTATTGGACAATGTAAATGAACGCTATCTCCTATAATGCCTGCCTTATTTCCCCCTCAGCCAGGCCAGTGCCCGCAGCGACCCCTCCCGGGGGTGGCCCCCACCCCGACCGATGTCTCATCAGTAAGGATTGAACCCTTTAATGTATTCACCGTAACTTCGGGATGAGTCTTGTATTAGTGTTATAATGAGACGTGGCCCTAAGGAATTATGGCTATACTTGTGGATCTCTGGGGTCGGGATTAACCCCAACCTAGTTTCAATTTCTATATATGAGAGGTTTCGTAGGAAGGGGTCGATAATATCATATCTCAATGTTTTAAATCTGATAGCCGCATTGTTTTGATTTTAGTACAGACCTTTGTGGTTAACTATCTTGTTTTTATGTTTACTGAACTGATCTTAGCACTTGAAAGTAAGAAAAATGCAAGTCCTATACATTGCCTTGTTACCATGGGCACTAAGATTACTTCTCTAACAGTTCAAATTATATTAAGAAACAAATCTTGAAGCACTTTAAAGAGTGCTCTCTGTTAAAAACTTCTTTGATTAGACTCCATTAAAGGAGTTAGAGTTCAAAATTGTGCTTTAATCATTCGCCAATAACCGAAACGGTTTCGTTAAAAATGTTATTTACTGAAGCTCCTTGAGTCGCCAACAGATCGATAATGCTGCCAATTAGCCGGTACCAATTTTCCAATAAAACTTCAAACTGTTTTCCATTCCATTATCTCTCACCACCCTTTATTGCTGGCGAAGTTAAGCTACGACTCCTCTTTCCACTCCGCTCCGAAATTATTACAATAATAATATTATTATATTAATAATTGTATTGATAAGGAGACTCTCGTAATAAGGGTAAACCGTCCCCTTTCTGCCAGCCATCCTCAATAGGAGAATTTATGTAACTAATGAAATAAGCGAAGTGGCGCGCCCCGCACCCCGCGACCCGCCCCAACCCGCTCCCATCCACCCTTCATTATCGGAAAGTTTGAAATATAATTTGAAATTATGCTCAATGTTATATTGAAGATAAGAGAAACACAAATTCCTTTAATTGGACTTGTTAAAGTGAGTCAAATTAAGTTAACACCGAGTTGATGGTATTACTTTTGAAGTTGGAAATTATGACGGACTGTCCGTAGGTTTCTGCGGAATTCATGGGGTGATTAGCGGTGGAAAGAACAGTTATCGGTTCCTCGACCCGCGTGTTTTATTTAACGGCCCGTCGTTTATGGGAACTTATTGCATTGTATTATTAACTTCTAACCACGTTAAGTAGAGCGGAGAGGTACCGAGTCGTGTGTACTGAATCAGTACAATAGATTTGGGTGCAATCAATTTTAATTAATGAATTGCAATTATCGTTGATTATTCTACAAGTTTTTTTAATTAATCTAACGATTTCTTCTTGAAATCACAAGCTTGCCTTCGAAGCAAGTTAAAATTTTCTTGAAATCCTAACAATGCCCAAAACAAAATTAATTATTAATCATATTTGTATATAGTTCATCTTTGAGGGCCGCACGTTAGGTCAACTATTGATTTTGGTGTACGCCTCGCACAGACTCGCAACTTGAGACCATCACAATTAGTCCCCGGTCTCAATCTAATTATATTTCTGATTGGGCTGGTGGCGACGCATTGCTTCACGTGGTGATTTACACCATGTGCCTCTGTAACTACCTCGGACTTAGACGTAACAAGACACCGTTGCCTTGGAGATTATTGTTGTAATTAGTGATTTAGATTTATGCTGTCCGAATTACAGTATTTGTCGTGGTTTTGATTGGATGATTTAGTAATGACATAAAAATTAGAATTGAATTACAAGATTTGTTCTGGCGAAATCATGCTCTATAATTGTGTTCTCCAGAACATCTTGAACTATACTTGTTACAAAGTTTTTTTTTTCAATATTTTGTCATGTTATTTCTGTTTTTATTATGACTATACTGTCCTAAACCAAAGAAAAAAACAAGATTAACGAACTAATTTTCCAAATTGATACCATAGATTCCTACATAATCAACCAAACTATACGATATAAGGACTTACAGTCATACCAATTAGATGCAGATCGAGATCTAATTATTCGGATTCGGCTCGAGCTGGCACAGCACTATTCTGATTGTCGACAAGCGATTTCGGAAATTACTAAGGCGTCGACGCCGCCCCGCTCATTCCGACCGCCCTGTTCCTTGCGTTTCGGTTAGACGGTCAGTCACTGGTACCGTCACCCTATAAATTTTCATGGAGTTCGCAATAATGTTTTATGGTGTATGTATCATTGTTACAATGATATGTTTTGACGTATTGTAATGTGGATTTATATAGATAGAGTGTTTTCATATTCATTGTTTTAAAATATTCGAAAAATATTTTTTTTTCCAGTCAGCAGCGCGATTCTGTAACCATCTCACGGTGAAAACTTAGGTGAAGTGAGCGTGGAGTGAGCTGTCATTCCAGCTAATGCTAGGGATTGACACTATTGACAGCTCACTTTAAGCTCACTTCACCTAACTTTTCATAGTGAGATTTTTATAGAATCGATCGGCAGATTTTCTCGACAGATTTACTTTTTTGTTGTCAGTTTTTATTGGTATAATAATTTTATAATAACTGTGTGGTAAGTTCAAATAAAATCTATAGATCCAACAGTTTCATTATAAAAAATACACAAATCCATCTCCCACAGACATCTGCAATTCACCAAATAAGGTAACTAACGTAATAGTCGGCAACGACTCCACGATGCTGACGTTTCTAGAACATAGTAATATCGACCAAAAATCCCCGCTTGGCATTAGCATAACAATTAAATTAATCAACCCACTCCACATTAAGATACGGAGCTAGTATTGTACTCGACTGAGTGTATACTTGTACTCATACTATCTTCATGTAAGTAAATTCGGTATAAGTAAAGGTACCTATGAATTTGTTTTTAAGCTGTACCCGTGGATCTGCTGATACACGAAAAGTTCGGAGATTTCCCGGTTGAAAATTAGTCTAAATGTCAATACAGAATGTTTTCTGTATCTGTATTTTTTTTTATCCAATTCTGTTCAGCCGTTACCTCTGCAGCGGCTTAACAGAATTGGGTAAAAGTACATGTGTGTGTGTGTTTTGTAATTGAGTAACAAACATACAAAATATGGATTGAGTGTGGCAGTGCCCCTGATTAGGATTTGTTGCATGACTTTAAAGAATTACAACTAACTAGCTTCTACCCACGACTTGGTATACGTGTAATTTCTTGTTTTAACATAAAATGTATCCTATGACACTCAGCAATACTGTAGCTTTCCATTAATTAAAGAATTTTCGGAATCGGATCAGCAGTTCCGAAGATTACCCGCTACATACAAACTCACAAACTTTACCTCTTTATAATATTAGTCTATATTGGTCTTTTTCAGGTTTTTTTTTAAAGCTTTTCTCAGCAATTTTGTCTTCAGTGGACTTCGGAATATTTTTTTGAGGTTACAACCTCAAACCGAGATAGTCGTAGTCGTTGTATTCTTATTATCGTAGTATCATATTCTATCCTGTGAATCTTATACAAGATTCAATAAAGCATGTTTGTAATCTAAGATTATGCATGAATACATTAAATTAATGTTTGTAGATCAAGGATGTGTGCTTATGTGTGCTAGATTTATTTCATGGGCAAATGATATTGTATGATAAATACTGCCATAGTCTGGCTCAATTGATTTAGTTACTCCAAGGGCTGATTTTTCCAACGCCAGATAATTTTACCGGAGGAATAATTTTGAATTTTTCACAGTTCTTCCATACAAAATCTGTCAGACGTCAATTTTATTCCACGAATAAAAAATATCCTTCGATTGAAAAATCAGCCCTAAAACTAAAATTAAGGTTTCTAGGTAATCAATTTGGTGTTTTGTTTTTACTGCGTAGGTTTTATGTTATTTCTCTTCTCGAAATTATTATTTGTAGACCAATATTTTTTTTTACATATTTTTTTGATTAAGCTGCACTGCTTTATTTGTCTTCTCTTTAATATTCTAAAGGTACCAGTACATACATGAAGTTAAGTAAGGGGAAAATATAAACATTGCTCCCGTCTTAAACCGTTCTCATCAATAGCCTCGTTCACAAAATTAATTCATTCGCATTGCATTAACACATTCAGTACAAAGTATAGACGGCCAATAAACGCGGCGTGCCACCCGCCGCCCGGCGCGTTTCCTCGCGTCTTGCACGGCTCCCCGAAGACCGGCCCACCCCCACCCTGGCTGTACATCATCTCATTTGAATTTCTAACTAGGAAACCTCCATGCAATTATTGGATTAATGTAAATTACGCAGTCTACAGCTCTACGGTGCACTATCAGGGACAGGGTTTAATTAGAATCCGGTTAAGTCTAATAATTCTATAGTGTTTCGCAAAGTCGCTCTTATGTTCACTAAAGAATGGTTGAATTTAGAAAAGTTTGTCCACGACGGCAATTAGAATAATTATTTTCGCAAGTAGACATTTGGGTCTGTCACCCTACATTATAGGGAAACTAGTCAATTTCAATGTGGAAATAATGTTAATTTATTTCTGTTTACTTGTTGTGGTTGGAAGGATTTGGAACACCGGAAACTTTATGGCAATGACAGCTTATGACTATTCATTCAGTACCTATTGCTCTACTAAAGAGGTGGCCTTACTTTATTTTATCGATGCGATGCGATGCGACTGACAAAGCAATAAAATTGACATCCATTTTTAATATCAACCCCTTTATTACCCCTTTGACTCGCGTTAACTGGGCGATTTTTCTTATAAACCGCAAACTGTTGCTCACAACATAACTCTACACATTTTTCTCCCAAAACACCCAAACATTCAAAGACGGGTTCACCCAATTCCTAAACCCTCCGCGAACACTCGAATACATAACCTCAAAACATTCCCGCCGTGACCTCGAAAATGCACGTAGGTGAAAGCCCTCGGGAGCTTCACGTAGGGGAACAAAAAAACCCCTAACCCCCGCGTAAGGAGCGAGGGGGGCGACCCGCCCGTGAATGAACGAAGGAGGATAGCGTCCTTGGAGCAAAAAAGTCACGTGACCCCGTTCAACAGGTGGCGCCGTAAGTGTGTCCTTGCGCGCGGATTAGAAAAAAAAAAGTTGCGTTCGAATTCTTTGACGTTTCTTTTTTTTAAGAAGCCGGGCTTTTTGGCCTGTGGTTTTGAAGTGTCTGTTTTGATTGTGAATGAGGCTGAATGGTTTTGAGACCTTGCTAAGGCATAAGTGGCCGATCAATATCGATTGATGAATTTGAGTGAAGAATAAATCGAAAATTAGATACATTCTTACCCAAATAGTATTTGTTTAGAGACAACAATAAGCCTTATAAAAAGAAACTGTCTCTTGTACATGAATCGTTGACTTGAGGCCATCCCTCTTGGTTTGTTTGGTCACTACTCTTGGTTACTTCATCACGACGAATATTAGTTTGCCCTATAGATATTTGTTCTCAGACTGGCTCTCCTACTATCATTTACATCATGTAATGACACCTACAAAGAACATAGGCATAGATGAATCATAATTATTACCCTTAGAAAAGCTTACTTTTGTTTTAAATAGTTATAGTACTGAGGTACTACGACCATAATGCAATAATTATTTCCACCAAAAAGCAAATCTTTACTCTCAGTGATTCTCAAAGACCAAAAATATAATATATATTATATATATATATATACAATGTAAAGCTCTATGGTTAAAAGAAACCCAGAGATTGACTAAATATTATCCAGGCTAAATGAAACGTTTACAAAGCTAACGCTCAAAAAATACATCTAAAATATCCTCATAGCCATTCCAACGTGTCTGATCAAACAACATTCCCATCCACTCGGCTATTTACCTTCAAAAACAACGCGTAAAATAACTGAACAATAAGTATAGACTATCCGTGAACACTTTCAGAACAGACCAGAAACAAAGCAAAGTTCGTGCAGCCAAAAAGCGTACATCCAAAAAGTTTACTTCGAAACAAGTAGTAGGTGGCTTGGCTCCTTTATGAATGGCGGGCTCCCTCGGCCCCGCTTAACACAAATGTCACGGCGCCCCGACGAGCCGGAAAACTCTCTTTTCTTCCTGAATTACCGCACAAACGATACACGCTAAAACACTCCTTACAACCCAAAGAATAGAACGCAAATCCCTTCACAAGTCGCGGGAAAATTTAAGGAATTTTCTACTTAACACAGTCGTTTGATTTTGAGACGTGTTTCAGTTAAACAAGGCTGGTTTTTCAATGGTGTAGTCGGGGTTGAAGGCATGAAATCTTGCGTCTCCCGCGGCAAATTGTTTCCTCGCTCCGCGTGTTTGTATTTTATTATACATTTTTATTTCTCGATAACATTAGCTTAACCGACTTTTCATTGCCTCGCCTAGGGCTGCCTCGCGTTTTGTGTTGATGTCTTTTTATGGTTGCCACTGAATACTTCAACTCAACTTTTTCTTGTTGCGTGTTTGGCTTACAGCTTACATTTTAAATTAGCTGTTGTAAGTAAATTAAAGTGGCTTTGAACATGATATTCCTTGATAATGTTGTGTTTTTGTGATATTTACATTATTTACTAGTCATTGCTGGTATACAGCTGCTTTTGTTTTTTTGAGTTTTTTTTTCCATTGTATTCTACATTGAACCTACTTAATTATAAGAACCTACGTTTAACTAGTTTGATGCTAGTTGAAAAATGCAAAGTTTATCATTGAGTAGAAACTCAATAATAACCTTAGAGATTTATTTTTGTGAGATTTATTTCTCACTATAAATCTTTGTCATATCTTAATTTTAAGCTTATCTCTCAAGTGACGGTAGAGGACACAACTTACCTCCGCATCTTACCTATTAGATTTTAAAGGTTTGTTGCGGCATATTAAAATATTTCGAGGTAAAGATGGCAGTCGCTCCATGTAACACACTGCTATTCAGCTGCATTCGGTGAGACTGGAAGCCGACTCCAATGTAGTTGAAAAAAGGCTAGGCAGACGATATTCTTATATAAAAACTGTGAAAAAACATCTGAAAATTTACTTTTCGCAATCATTCGCAGTCAGCTTTAAACAAAATCAAATCAACACGAAATCAAGATTCAACCAAATCCTTTTCATCCTTTTCACCGACCCTAATCAAGTGCAAAGAGCGCGTCACAGCCCTAAGAAAAGTTGAGGCGAGGTAGGAATGTCAAAAACGTCGGGGCGCGAACAAATATGTGCTTTGCCGACGGGCCGGCTGCCTGCACCGCGGCTTAAACGGAGCTTAACCGACGTTTACAAAGCCTCGCAGATTTTGTGTTAGTTTTACTTTTTGTATAACATTTTTATGCGTTATATGAGCGTTTTAGATGAATGGTTGGATCTGAATCTTGGTTTTCGGTCTTGTTTTTGACAGTTATGGGCTAAGTTCAATTGTTTTGACTGGTTTATGTGAAAAGTTTCTTGTTCCATGATTACAAGATCAAGTGCTTATAACCTGTTCATACAAAGTTGAATTTTTGTTGCATTTGGAAGTACAAGAACAAGTATCTCCCTTTATTAGCTTGGTCCAAACATTTCACCATTAAGAGCATCATCCATAATATTTTTTCAAAAACACCCTAATCATATACAGATCCTTCGTTACCCCGATATATGAACGCTAAGCCCGACTGCCCGAGTGACCATGGTTAATCGATCATGCCACCGGGCCGCTTGGCGAGACCCCTCAGCGGCATCCTTTGCATTTCCCTCCGCACTTTACAGGATTTTTTCCGTTTTATTTACTTGGGCGCGAACGTTAGACGCCTCGGGCGCCACTTACTACACTTGCCTTTATCCGGACGTCGGCGTTGGTTGTGGCTCGATGTTTCGGATGCTACGAAGTTTTGGACAAATTATGTGATTTGTAGCAGGACTGTGGGACTGAAACTTTGTGGATTCTTTGCTCATGTGTGCAAGGTTTTTGTTTCATTAATTCGACTTCGGATGTTTTGGTTGCGCGAGAAGACTATTGTAGTCTTCTTAAGGTATTCGTTTGTATCTGGATGTTGACTTTGATTGGAGAACAATGTTTAGAAAACTCTGGACATGTGGTCAATCAAATTCTGTCATTTGGAGTACATAAAGTTTCTGGTGTTGTGGATCCTTGTCAAGCTTGCAATGTTTTATGCTTAGCTAGAGAATATTACATTTGAGTGATTTATAGAATTCAATGAAGTTTTAGATTTGTATGATAGAAATTTATAAAAGTTATGCGTACAGTGTTGCTTTTGAAGATTAGCTTACGTGTTGCTTCCTTGTTTATCTAGACTATACGCTGGTTGTGGAATATTATTCAAAAGCTCAACATAAAATCACCTGATATCGTCTTTTTTCACGTCTGATAAGTTTCATGTGTCTGATTTGCTCTTATAAACAGTTTCCTTTCAATATTGTCGAGGCTCTTAATGCTTTTCTTTGTCTTCATTCATGATTGTTGTACCATTGTCCTGAATTGCGACAAGATTTGAACAGATTATGCGAATCAAATGCTCTAAAGTCTTTATTTGCAAATATTTGCAATCACAATAACAATTGATGTTATTGATATTGAGCATTCTTTGAATGAATACTTGGATTACGAAATTCAAAGTTGCAATTTGCAATCACCAATTCAGTTATATGTACAAATTAAAATACATTTGCTGAATTCTAGTATGTAACCAAACTGGTGTTTCTTCTTTTACTTGTCTTTTATTACTCTGAATTATCCTACTAATCCTAATAATATTATAAATGCGAAAGTTTGTATGGGTGGATGGATGGATGTTTGTTACTCTTTCACGCCAAAACTACGGAACGGATTTTGATGAAACTCTACAGTAATATAGCTTATATATCAGAGTAACAACATAGGATACTTTTTATCCCGATATTCCTACGGGATCGACACTTATGCGGGTGAAACGCGAGGCACTGCTAGTCTACTAAATATAGCTTGTCTTACACAACTACATATTGCACTGTAATATTTTTGGTTTTTAAGTTATTTGGGACTTCAGATACTACCTTATCATTTGTTTGTATGTTTTCTACTTTGACATCAGTAACGGGGTTTCTTTGATAATTAAACCATTTAATTTTAAAGTATTTGAAGTATCATTTAATTTACTCATGAAAGTTTAATTTTACTTTAATTAAATTGGTTACATTGGTTATATTAAATTACTCAACAGTTAATTTACAATTAGGGCGATAGTAATACAGTATAGTAATATATTACTACACTCTGCAAGTGCCTATGGAGTTAATAATACATTATTAACTCCATAGGCACTTGCAGTATTAATATCGTAATGGTACATATTATTATATTAATCCTACGGGTGATCAATATGATTATTCTTCACGAAGTTTGCAGTCACTTACGCACCTCTGGGCATGATAATGATGTTTTAGTAATTAACCGCATTCTTAATGCATTATCTATAGGACTAGAGGGGTTGGTACTTTTGTGATATTTTGATGAGTATACAGGTTGGCAGGGACATCGAAGCGCAACCTGTTTCCATGAATTCAGTACACAATTCTAGCGTAGAAATTTTTCGACGAAAAATTGCAACGCAAAATCATGTACTGAATTCATGGTAATAGGTGGCACGTCGATGCCCCTGCTACCCTGTAAAGGAACTTCATAACGTATCTAAATAGCGGCAAATAAGTGAAAAACATCTTCTTTCAATATACGAGTATACTTGGAATAGCTCGACTAAAACTATACTGCAACAATATCAAAGATTTGATTAAAAACTGTTGTTAATTTCATTACTCCTAAAGTCATCCCTCCACATCTACAAAAACCTTACAAAAACTAAAAAAAAAAAACAACAAAACACAAGAGAAATCACAAATAAAACAATAGTTCAATCACAAGAGGCTGCAACGTAGGTTATCGGCCATTGTTATTAAGCCTTGCATGTCTCTAGCCTCTAGTCCAGTTTCTCATCCAAAATCGATAGCTACCCCCCAGGGGTGCACCCCCGGTTGTTATATCTAGAGACGGCCGCTCCTAATTCGTACTCCGTACGTACGTCGATCTTTCTCGTGTGTACTGTGGCAGGTTAAGTTTTGTTCCTACGTCCTATGCTTGCCTAGTACCTTGCGGTTTTGACGAGCAGTTTGATATGTATGTTTTGTTAAAAAAAAATACTTGTTAACAACTAATTTATTGTATAGTTAAAAATTTGTTTTTAAATAATCTATATCTTCCTGCTTACGTAGTATTTAATAGTAAAAATTACAACGTCTGTCTGTCTGTCTGTCCGTTTATCCGATTGCTCGTTTTTTTTATTTATAGATATGGTCTTTTCTGGCTACATTAGGCAACTATTTAGTACATATTTTAGGAGTTTCTTGCCCGTTCTTCTCCATAGGTACCTACTACGCTTTGGAATGGGCAACTAGCTTCATCTTCCTGACTGACCGACCCCTTGACAGTTCAAAAGTGCCTGTAATTGGTTTATTTAAAATATATGCTTTGAGTTTGAGTTTAATAAAACGTCTATGTTTCTCATTCACTTGAAGTTTGATTGTATTGTAATTTAGTTCTATACTGCTATAATGGCCAACCAACGGTTTTTAGTTAATTTTGTAGATTGTAAATAATTAGTTAGTCGTCTAGACATACAAACATGTTTTCTCTTCATTAGCAACTACCTCTTTGACGTTAATGACTCGATCCTTGGCTGAATGCACCACGTGGTGTCTACGGATTACGGACATATCTAAAATATCGTAATTTTTTAATAAAGACACTGTTTGCGATAGAGTTTTTATCCACATCCAGTAAAAATATGTGGTTGTCTTAAATCTGCAAGTGGCCAAGGGGAGGTAAATAGTAATAATGTCAATCAAAATCAGCTGTTTAACAGAACTGTACCAAACTCCTAGTTTGGGGTGAGTACTTTCGTTGAGTTAACCCTTGTTATCATTAAGACACAAAGCATTTTTATCAACTTTTAACATGTAAACGGTTTCAAGGAAAGAAAAGAGCGGGAATTTTTATTTTTTTGAACGTTGTGTTTTTTAAAAGCAATATTGTTATTAAACTTTTATAAAAGGATTTTGTTAAATTACAATCTACTTAAGTACTTTTAAGTTTATAGAATTGTTAAACTCCTGCGATAAATACTTACGTTATTAATTTAGCTCTTACTAACATTAATTTTGGGTTAGACACTTTTTTTATGACGTCAATGCATCATTATAATTATTACAAAGGCATATTCTCCACAGCTTTATTATACTAAGCCGATTATTATAAGTTTTATAATTAACGATTATTAATCAATCAAAATTAATTATACTGTCGTAACAAACTGCCTATAATGATATAAAGCGGAACTGCGTCAAAAAAATCGATAATCCGTTGAAATTTAAAATCTCTTGTCCCGTAGCAACGGTTTGGCGAACGGCCACCGTCATTATCTAGCCGGGTAGCATTCTGAACTACATCGACCTCAAAAACTTATTACAATCCGCCCTACCCAGCTCATTATCTCTGGCCCATAGTCTCAATCGATACTACCTAACTACAAACACATACAAACTATTAACACACACAAACACAAAGTAAATGAAAGTCTACGCGTACCCGTAACCGGCGCGTCAACTTAAAACTTAATTATAATTAATTAATTCCAATTGGACGTTATCTCTTTCTAACACACTATATCTTGAATACATCCATCTCTGTCTGTCGAAAGGCGAGGGTAGACGCGGTATTGTGTTTTCGAAGACCTTTTATCACGAGGCATTTCACGAAGTAGAGTAGTCGTTAGTTCGATTCCAATAGGATTTTATTAGTCCTCAATTTTTAATTGGCATCCTATTTTAATTATTTTTTTAAGTCTGCTACTTATTGGCGGTTGATTTTCATTAATATTTCGATGGGTTGATTGAGAGCGGCCACTTTACAAAAGAGTGAATGAGTTAGTGGAAATGCTCTCATTAAAATTATGAAGTGATATAATTGCAGACGCGGGTAGCGTATGAAAGAAGTGTTTATGAAAAGTTGTTACAAAAGAGGGCTGGTTTTTGTGGCATGGGTTAGGTTGTTAACGCGATGGTTTGCGTAACTGTTCAGCGAAATAAAAAGCTTACCAGAAAAAATACAACGTAGCTTGTTCTCTTTTAAAAAGAGCTCCTCTAATTTGCATTATTGTTGCAATGGACAAAGCGGGGACTTACACATTGATAAAATATCTGACTTTACTATCATATATTGCATAGAATTTCGTTCTTGGAAATAAACCCCGATCCTTACATGAATTAATCAGTTTTAAGAATCAATTTTATGAGTGTAACATCAAAGATTTTCTATTAATTTTCCTTGACATTAGATATAGGTCAAAAAACTACTTGGAAACGAAGCAAAACAACAAAATAGATCTCACAAAATGGGGTATAAAAGCATTAAATCAAAACAAAATGGCCGAAGCGCCCTGAATGGCGTATAATTTAATTGTAATCATCACTACATCGGCCTGTGACGAGTATCAACGAGATGCGACTAGAAGGGACCACCCTCAACCCCTTCACGACGACTTCATCCCCCCCCCCAAGAACGGGTTTTAACACCCCCCTCATTACCATATTTCATTTACTCAACGAAATTATGCTAATTACTTATATTGCTTTGTGTAAAAAGGAAATTTATAAGGATTAAACTTACACCCCCCTCCGCTTCGAACCGGTTGGATCCAGACATAACTAGTTTGGGCGAGTTCGGCGGATGAATTATTTAGAAGATGATTCTTCGAATTTAAAAATCGGGCGGTCCGAAGGGCTCCCGAATTCGCGTTCGTTTGATTATAATCGTACGCAATTAAAATTCAAATTGGAGAATTTTTAATTTTGTTATTGATGACCCTCTTTCGCGGATGGACTGAATTGTGCGTTGTTGAAAACTTTTTTGAGCGAAGTTGAAAGCTATGCTTATCGAGAGAAAATTGCTTGTTTATTTTATTTTCGTATTTAATACATGCAGGGTGAACGAGGTTTTTATAAAAATTATCAGTAGATTCGCTAATAGTGATTAAATAAACTTGGATATTATTTTGATCATGAAGTTTATCAGATACCTAGCCTTGCATTCCTTCATGAAAGATTCAGAATAATAATTGTGACTATATCATATCACACAATACCAATTTACCACCCATTGTAGTCGTTGTAGTGGCTGTGTGGTCGTTGTAAGATGTCATTTACCTGTTGCGATGTCTTTACATGTGTTCGCCTAAGACCCTCAGCATCTTAAAATCCTAAGAAAAAATCCAGCTTCAAAATACAGGATGACAAAAAACTGACTTTAAATTCACTCATTCATCAATACACAGGTACCGTCAGCACATCAAACACGCAAATGTGCAACTTACGAATTAAATTATAGTAATGAAATAGTCCGTTGCTTTGGGCTAGCGGGCGCCTCTGGCCGGTAGTTTCACAACTTATCCCGGCTAAGGCGAGTCCTTATTTAAATGTAAATTAGGTTCATTTCACGAAATTAATGTCGTGAACACCCCACCCCCGGCGAGCGGTGACCATCCTTCGCACACTTCTCAGTACAAGTCCTGTTAAACTTATTAAGTTTTATCATTGTGTCATGTTTAATGACTGTTTATGATCGCCGTTTTAATTTCTTCGTGTTTCTGTTCGTGATACTTTGTATTTAATATTTTTCATGGTGATTTGTACGTCGAAGTTTGATTAAGGTGCTCTCGAAAGGGCTTTTAATTTATTTTAATGTGTCTTGTGAAGTGAATTGGATCGATTAATATTCGCGTATAACAGTAACTAAGTATTAGTTGCTTGCAGTTTTAAAAAGGTGAAGCGCTACTGAATATTTCTTCTAGTTTTTTACTGAAACTTGTCTTGACAGCTTTTGCCACAAAGTTTTCTCTTTTGCTCTATCTATTCTGAAATGTACCAAAATACACTCATGACTACTTCCACTTCCACACAATAGGCATAACGGTCAGTCCCTTGTGCAGGGCTTGCATGGAGGCGGAAACCGTTGCGCATGTGCTCTTTGAGTACACAGGCGTCACCCAGATTAGGTCAGAAACCCTCGGGACAACGAGATCTTACACAGATGTTCTCAACAGGCCAGGGGACTCAATAAACTTCTGGAGGGAGGTACGCTGGTTGGAATAACCACCGACGGCCGCCATGGCCCACACACAATGGGTATAACATGGACATACACACTCATGACTTCTTGTAACTACATTACTACCCACGAAAAGAGTCACTAAAGCCGGCAATTAAACAAAAGCTCGTGAACGACTAGGTCCGCTAAAGTACTAAGGTACTATTTATCTAGAAAGGTAAACTATTCACTTCAATCTGCGCTTTTCCCGTACCTGTAAGTCGCTTCTACTTTAATACAGTTTCCTGCCCGTTCTTTCGCATAAAGATCTACATTTTCAAATGGGCAACTAGCTTCAACTTTCTGACTAACTGACCGACTCTTTAACAATTCAAAAGTGCCTGTAAATGGTTTAATTTAAAGAAATGCTTTGAATTTGAGTTTGACACAGTATTTTAGTTTTTTACTGTATTGTTTTCAGATGTCTCTTTTCATTTAATATCTTTCATCATCATCTGCCTAGCTATTTTCCAACTTTGTTAGGGTTGGCTTGCAGTCTAACCGGATGCAGCTGAATACCAGAAATTTACATGGAGCGACTCCTCATCTAACCTCCATAACCCAGTTACCAGGTAATACGATACCCCTTGGTAAGACTGGTTGTCAGACTTTCGGGCTTCTGACTACCCGTAACGACTGTCAAAGATCCACGAATGACAGCCGGAAGTCCGGAACCAACGGCTTATCGTGCTTTCCGAGGCACGGAGGGGTCTTGGTATATGAAGATGGTCACCCATGCACGGACCAACCGTGGTAAACGTAGCTTGACCTGCTCGATCGACTAGTGCGGCTGTTATTACTAAGCCACTAACCATTCATTTAATACCCTTCAATCACACACTAAATCTCACCCATTTTCCCGCCACGTCTAATTTCAAATCCATTCAAAAACTATGATCATAGTCACACTACTCCGAGGGAGTAATGGCTGCTCTATGATTATATGGACAGACGAGTCATTACTCCTGTGTAAGTGTTGTTGCGAATTGCTAATGTTGTGCCTTCACAGTTTTACACACACAAATTAATCGTTACTTTAACTTCAATTACTGTTTTGGGGCGCTCACCTAATGGCTACATTATGTACGTATGTGTTGCGAAGTTTAGGGAATTATATTGAATCTTTTTGTGTGATTATGTGATAGGGAAGAGTTATTGAAGTTCCTGAACTGAGATGAAAACTGAAAGAGATAGATTTATTTAAGAAGAAGACATGCTGTGTCAACCCGGGATAAGACCGCAAGGAATCTAAGGATATTGATCATTGAACTTTAAAGAATATAGTCGGAGGTGTAGGGACTTGTGGCTAAAGAACAACAGCCACACGAGTCGATTGCAGGTCAAGCTACGGTTGCAAAGGCCGGTCCCGTGGATGGGTGACCATCCATTAGATATCGAGACCCCTGCATGCCTCGGAAAGTACGTTAAACCATTGGTCCCGGCTGTCATTTGTATATCTTTGACAGTCGTTACGGGTAGTGAGAAGCCAGAAAGTCTGAAAACCACCTTACCAGGGGGTATCGTATTACCCAGTAACTGGGTTGCGGAGGTCAGATTCTCCGTCGCTCCATGTAAAATACTGGTATTCAGCTGCATCCGGTCAGACTGGAAGCTGACCCCAACATAGTTGGGAAAAGGCTAGGCAGATGATGAATCAGAGATATAAATCAGATACGGTTGTCTTTTCCCTAAGGGAAATACTTCTCGGTAGAAGCTGCTGAAGTACCTACGTGACCTCCCAAAAACTATTGAACTAAATAAGAGACTAACAAAGGACTTGCTATACGTGTTCAGTCATACATGTAACAATCAGCTACGAGTAGTTAAGAATACGAGCTGAAGTAAACTTCGAGCCAAGTCTATACTTGGCTCGACGTTTACGACGTCACAGTACTAGGTATTTACCAGCTCTTCAATCCGATGATTGAAGACCTGGTCAATACTCAGTACATTATCATAATACTAGCTCCACCGACCCACCCCATCACATCGCATCGCTTGCCCGCGCTATTAATTCTGATTTTGACGACACGGTTGGCGCAGTGGCTGAGCGATCGACTGCTGCGCTGCATGTCGTGGGTTCGATTCCTGCACGGAACAAATATTTGTATTGCCTACAGGTAGTTGTTCCGGGTCTGGCTGTTTGTGTATGTGAGTTTAAATGTTTGTAAATGCACCCACGATACAGGAGTAATTCCTAGTGTGGGGCAAAGTTTTAAAAAAAAAATAGTTTTCGCTAAACGTTCTTCCTTTATTTTATTATGTTTACTCGGCTCATAAGAGTCTTAGCGTCATATTAATTACCTAAAGCCTTCCTCAAGAATTAGGCTAACATAAACATAAAGAATTTTTCAAATCCAACTGGTAGTTCCAGAGATTAGCGCGTTCAAACAAGCAAAATCTTCAGTCTTCTTATTAGTAAAGATATAGTTACTGTTTAACCTGAAACCCACTCAAACATAATACTAAATCCTCTAAAGCAGAGCTCCAGCAGATTTATTTAGCGTCTCATTTAACTTTTTGCGTATAGAACAGAGGTGTTTACGTTGAGAAGCCGCGACCCTCAGTGGAAGCCAACACAAATAGAAGAGGTATAACTTTTTGCATTGCCGACATTCCGTACAAAGTCGGTGCCACTGAGTAGATGGGTACAGAAGGTCAGCTTCATAACCGCGAGGGAGAACGGAGGCACACCGTAACATGGCTCACATAGATCAGTAAGCACCGGTAGCCCAGTGGTATCGCCCGTGACTTGCGAGTTGCTGGTTGTGAGTTCGAACCCAGACAGGCAATCTACTTTGTGTATTGAATTTCATCACCACTGCTCTCAAAACGGTGAAGGCAAACATCGTGAGGAAACCGGCATATCTTAGAACCAATAATTCGAAGACATGTGACATCCACCAACCCGCACTGGGCCCGCGTGGTGGATTACAGCCCACTCCTTCTCGATGAGAGGAGGCTTGTGTCCCACATTATAGGTTGAGTAGGCTACAGTCAAAGTCAAATCATTTATTTCAAATAGGCACTAAGAGGTACTTTTGAACGTCAAAAATAAAATAAAAATAAAATTGATTCTAGTCGCCCCTTCCAAAAGGTAGTTTTCGTATGGAGAAGAATGGGCAAGAAACTCCAACGTTACCGATAAAGCGAGTGCGAACGCACTTGCGATAGGTATTCGTTTGAGTATATTTATCTATTCAGTAACTAATTCAGTAGCCTTTTTCTTTCTAATTAGGTAATTTTTAGATGGCTAACTTGCTAAATGCAATTTTACTCTTCTAACTGAGCCATTTAGGACTGACTTTTCAATAGCAAGATAATTTTATCTGAAGAATACCTTTCATTTGGATTCTTCTTCGTAGGAAACGACCAATTGGAACCGTGCGTTATGCATAGAAAATATGTCAAAACTGTCATAAAATAAGAAATATTCAGATAGCTTTTATTATTTAGATATAAGTTATTTGACTATTGATAAAATCTGCCCTTAAAACTCCCCAAGTGGAATAGTCCATCCCCTACAGTTTGAGATCGTCGTTTTTACGCATTTACGTGTTTATGCGCCTGTTTTCGCCCGTTGTATTGACCCCACCTTCTGTATTGTCTACTTAATCTGTGTCGGTATTTTGACCACTTTTGCACTCACTGCACTGTGCTCCGTAGTTCGTAGTCACAAGGGGATGGAGTGTTGAGTTTACTGTCACATTTGAACGCTCATTTTCATTATTGAGGAGTAAGTAGGTTTAGAAGTGAATTGATTTTGTTTTATTGGATTTTCTTTGTGTTCCATTGCGTATTTTTGTCTGAAATTCACATACACATGCCTTCTTCCCATGGGGGTAAGCAGAGACTACAGAAATATAAATTGACAAAATAGGAAGACCATAATTTTGATAGATAGGGAACTCATATCTGAATGCATCTTTGTATAAAGCATAAGCAGCCTATAATGTTCCCACTGCTGGGACACAGGCCTCCTCTCTGTGAGAGGGAGGAGTGGGCTATGATCCATCACGCGGGCCCGGTGCGCGTTGGTGGATGTCACATGTCTTCGAAATTTTGGTTTTAGGACATGCTTTGATATAGTGTGTTTTCCTACACCGTTCTAAGAGCAGTGGTCATGAAATTAAATACACAAAGTAATGTGCCTGCCTAGGTTTAAACTGACGATCTATAACTCGTAAGTCGGGGCTAATGCCACTGAGCCACCACTGCCCTCATTCAAAAAGTCACTTCAACGATATTCACATAAAACTTAAAATACAACAGCAAAGAATACAGAAGACAATCTACAATCACAATCCAACATTACTAGGTAAAATAAAATAAAACAAAACACAAACTAACACATTAATCGTGATATTACGATCGCGATCAGTTCGCGACGCGATATGAAAGGGTTAGCCTACCCCTACGGCACATAATTACACCCACACACACTTACACCCACAACACTACGATAAAACAACGCAACTACTTAGCATTTTCAAATTAAATACACTAATCACTTGTATAAACGCAGTGTGTACGGATAGGCTGGAAGGATCGATACTTTGTGTGTGTGAGTTAGTGATTATAATGAAGGGTAGAAGGGTGATATTAAGTGGCTCTATTCGTGTACCCCTCGCCGCTACTTGCTGTGTAGTCATGCTTTCGCCACTTCATACTTTGGTGGTGATAATTTTGAATTTTTAATGCTGAGTCTAGCATTGAGTAGAGCTTGGCTTTGGGTTTTTGAGTGGTTATTTATTTTGTCCAATATTGTAATTTAATGACAAAAAACAATGTGTAAGACATATTCCGAGAATATAAGTTGAAATCCCTTCCCGTCTCGTCAGTGTCGACATCATCAGTACTTAGACAACAAATATTTATTCATCTTACCATATTTGATATTGGAGCACCCAGAGCTCAATGTTGTTAATAATGAAACAATGATTTGTAAAAGCTCTTTCAAATGTAGGTATTTTGAAAATGTAAAATAATTTTTCCTAAAATTTTAACCAACATTTCGCAAGCAACACTCCAAAAACCACCCGTAGCACACTCGTATGTGTTCAACATAATCAACATCGATAATTTCGTACCGTCGAGCCCACTCGAAATTCAGAAAAAAAGTCCTTCTACCCACCGATCGATTAATTAGCGTTATTACATGTACAACCATCCATCTGTCGTAATTAGCCGATCCCTTTCCCAGCGCAAAAATAATGACGCACCCCTAAAACACTTTCTTTTTTTTCATCATTTTTTAATCCAATTTGCTGAGGATTATGTACGTAATTATATTTTTCCAATTGCCCCGTTCGCTGGTGGAAATTCGTTCGCTTGATTGCGAAACGAAAAATCCGATGTTGATTAGGCTTTTTAAGCTGTGATTGTGTGGGTGTTAATGTGTGTGTTTGTGTATGTGTCGTATGTGGAGTTACGTCACTATTTTATTCGTAAGCAGTAGAGGTAAATCCTTTGGGCTGAGGTACTTCCCGACTCATTATTAAGAAATGAGATCATAATAAGGAAATAGAGTTTGTTTAATTTGAAGAATACCTAACTAACTGTCATTCAAATTCAACTGCAAACAGTTGGTTAGTCATTGACCTATTGCCCAAGTTCTGTATAAAAGCTAAAAATATCTGAAGGATGTCAATTTAACTAAGTCTTCTGAGTTATATTTAGAGTCTAAATATAACTCAGAAGACTTAGTTAAATTGACATCCTTGCATTCGACCCTCCTCCACAGCACAGAGATTAAAAGTGAAGGTCTTCATAGGATGACTCCGCCAACCTCCTTTGTTTACATCTTGGAGGAAAAGAGTCTGCAAAGCTTACGTCACAACAAAACAATTTCACCCCACGTGAGATGAAAATAGGCAATTATCCAACAATTCTAAGAAATTGTGACGAATGTCGTCATCTAAGCTACACCAGTCCTCATGTAACCGCAAGATTTTATTTTTATACCTTATTAATTGTCTATAGAATAGAATATTAACAGTTATAGTACTGACAATGTAAGAATAAGTGCGAATATTATTAGTAATTACCTAAAATACATAAAATATAAAATTTAATGGCTAATTAACCTGCTTACTGCAACTCATCCGTTAAAAAAGTTACACGTGTTTTGTGTGAGCTTGTGAGTGTTTGAAAATATAATAATTTTAAACAGCATGTTTTATTTAAATATCTGATAGTGTCTGGTAGATCAAATAAAGTGACAAGATCATAAATAAGTATTGTTATAAAGGAACTACTGAAAGAACTGAGCGTTATATTATGCCTACAATAAAGAATGCAAACACTCACACGTCCCCTTCTAAACATTTAACCTGAGTACAGCAAAAAATAAGGACTGTTTTCCACGAGCTCACACCCACCCTCTCACCGCAGCTCGGTCTAGTCTAAGCTTTACCCCATAGACGCCAATTTGCGGTAACTTTATTTGCACAATAACAAACCGCTCTATTTTCTTCGCACCAGTATAAACAGAAAACAGTTATTTCAAAGAATTTAATCGGTTTACCCTAAGGGTAAACATTTATGCACCAGTTTAATAATTACTTAAACATTCATATGCAACTTAGTAGGTTGCCGATACAGATTCTTAATAAGCGAACATTCTTGGGTATGTAATACCTGGCAAAATTAAGCCTTATTGATTAGTCCAGTAGTTGTACGGAGGCAGGGGCATCTTAAACAGGTCGGGTTGGCCAGTTAATAGCAAGTTATTGTCATTAACGCCCGGGCAAGGAGCAATGGCTGGCACCTCCGAATTAATGGTAGTTTCCACTGTCCGAGGCACAGAAAAAATAATTAAGTTGCCAGCCGATTGTGGAGATACTGTATTAATTTGTTGATCGTTTTTTTAATTGATAACGGTTAAGGCAAATATAATTCCAATTCAAACTCCAAATGATACCTTTTATCTGTGTGGCTGTGTGTGTGTGGATTAGAAACCTTCACTCGTGTGAAGCTAAAGTCAAAATTATCGTCATTGGAAATAACGTTGATCCTGGAAGACTGTTTAGGCTTACATGCGCTTTAAACATCGATGTTCTTTTCATTCGTTTTAATTACATATTCTTAAACAACTATGGCAACAAGGTAACTGATAGAAGATAAAAAAAAACCACCAAGATCTTGTAACTTCGTCACCCCTTTATCACTCCTTTCCGTCACGTCATTCCCGTGCGACATTGGAACCGCACTATTATAGGACCCGCTCTGTCGTGGCGATCTCGCCCGCATACTTAGGACCATTAAGCATCCGACTAATGAGAGCCACTGCCCGTCTACACTCACACTTAATAAAGTGTGTCTGTATTGTTTGATGTCCCGATAGTCGTGTTAACTAAATAGTTTTGCGAAAGTGTGAAATTTTACTTAAGTGAGGGTGCGGTGTTTCGTTTATCGAAAGTTTATCGATAGTGTAAACAGTCGATTGTTTTGCCAAATCAGCCTATTACAGTATTTATCTACCCCAATAAGTCAAGTTTCAATCTTACTTAACCCCTCTTAACCCTGACTTTAGAGTAATGCCCTCATTGGAAATCTTCAGAGTACTTTATCTCACCAAGAAGATATCGATATTGCTTTAGCTTTAATGTTTGCAAGATAAATCATAGTTAGGTATCCTTTGCAATTAGGAAAGACGCACTAAATGACAATAGAAGTGTAATCTTTAACATTTGCCATTTAAAGTTCGCGTGACCCATCACACGTCGGCCGTCTGACGCCAATTACTCATACCCATTGCGCTATCACTAATACTTTGACAGTTCTCTTTAATACAATTGCAGCGATGGTAATGTTACAATTTAGTTTATCGCGTTTGCGTGTATGCGAAAAGAACGTAAGAATAACATTAGTGATGTCACCTACCTGATAATCGTTTGCTGTCTCGATTACCTCATGGTAAAAATTCTCCACGCCACATGTCTTCTTCTTCCATACTTCTCTATTCATATATATCCATATCATCTTTTTTCTACGGAGATGAAGTAAGCATCACTCTTGGTCACTGCGTATCCAGTATAGGTAATCTGAGATCATGAATGTCAATTTTCCTCACAATATTTTCCATCACTGCGACAGTGGTTTCTGTCGTAATCGACTTGGTTACCAAGACATAGTTTGAGCAAGTTGGATTACGAAGAGCTTTTTTTTAAAATCTAACTAATAAACCCTATTAAAACGCAATTAACGATCACAATCGCCCACAGAACGTACAGACGAAAAAATATCACAAAAATAATACATTGCATTTTTACACACACATTCACACACACAAACAGTCTCCTTGAAATACTGCGTTAGTGTGGCACCCTAATTGCTTTTGTCATTAATAGTCGCGAATACTTCTTACTTGTGTATCATACAATTAGTTATAATGATGTATAATTAGCTGGTTGTGTCGGTCTTTGTGGGTGTATAAGTGTGTATGGGAGTGAGGGTGTGTGTGTTTAAATGCTCGCGCGGGAATGTTGCCTACTTACGTTTGCGGGTTCGTCTGTAAGCTTTAATATAGTCAGGTAATGTGGTGTAATATGCGGAATTAAGGTATTTGTTTCTATTTGTGAGCTGTAGTAGTGTTGGTATTTAATTATTTGGAGAGGGACGCATTTGATATTTAGACTAGCATGAGGTTGCATGAGCAGAATTATACCTAAAGCTTCAGCCAGATCTAGAGAGGCGTCACGGCGCTCTCACCTACCGCCTGACGCAGGTCCTCTCCGGACACGGATGTTTCGGGAGGTTCCTGCACATCATCAGGCGGGAGGAGACGCCCGGGTGTCACCACTGCGAGGGTCGCCCAGAGGACACGGTGGAGCATACGGTGGAGGTCTGCCCCGCTTGGGCAGAGCACCGCCGTGTCCTCGTAGAGGCGATCGGCAGCGGCGGCGACCTCTCGCGTCCGGCCCTGGTGCAAGCCATGGTCCGGGGCGAGAGGGAGTGGGAGGCGGTCACCTCCTTCTGCGAAGCAGTCATGCTAGCGAAGGAGGTGGCGGGATGGGCGAGGGAGAGATCCTCACGCCTCAGCCGCCGAGGGAGACGCTCCGGGCGTCGGGAGCCGCGTGACGACTCCCGGCCACCGTAGGCGCGGGCCTGCGGGCGGAGAGCAATGGGTAGCTCTCCGTCCGATCAGGACCAGGCCCGTGCCGGACGGCGCGTAAGTGTTCCACGTGCGCCTCAAAGAGATGTCAGCATAGATGACGGGGCCCGACAGGGCCGAAGCCTGCCGGGGTAGCGGGATCGTCCGAAAGGGTTACCGCTGCCCTGGTACATAAAGGGCTAAGGAAGGAACACGGGTGGGTTTTAGTCAGTAAGAGTCTGACACTCCCTTCTGCTCCACCCAGAGCGGGAGGAGTCATTTGATGATTTCCCATCCTGAAAAAAAAAAAAAAAAGCTTCAGCCAGATAACTTTTGTTCCAAAAACTGTGTGTTAAGCTCCTTAAAAACACCTTTGTCACTTTAGTTATCCTGATTTTTCAGGAACTACGATACAATCTGTCTTTTCTCAACTATGTTTGGGTCAGTTTCCACTCTAACCGGATGCAGCTGAATACCAGTATCTTATATGAAGCGATTGCCTATCTAACCTCTACAGTCCAGTTACTAGGTAACACCCCTGTGTAACGGCTGTCAAAGATCTACAAATGACAACCGGGACCTTATCATTCCTTACCTCGGAAAGGCACAGAAGGGTCTCGATGGTCACCTATCCACAAACCGACTGCGGCAAGCGTAGCTGAACCTTTCGATCGACCCGTGCGGATGTTTGCCGCGAGCCCCTCGAAACAACAATGTATTGGAAAAGCCAGCTACATACCATTAATGCCTAAAGGCGCAAAGGCCATTGCACACTGAACGCGTCGCGAACAATGCCGCGATAAAATATGCAGCACCTCGGTGCGATCATAATCGAAACGTAATTAGCTGATAATGCATGCGTCGCGATCGAACTCAAAACTTAGATATAGTGTCCTATAGCTTACAATGGAAGGTCGTGGCAATATTTATTGGGTAGGCTCTGCTACTATGCTGGACTAGATTAAGCTATGGCGAGGCAAATGCATCTTATATATGTTATACACACATTTGCATAAGAAATAAAAGAAGAAAGAAAGAAATATATCTATTTGCGGCAAACATGACGCATAAAAGAGAACACAAACACAAAAAAAATTACAAGTTGGGGGTAAACATGCGTCACATCCACGCAAAACGGCCATAAGCATAATAATCAGGGTAGCGGGATCGTCCGAAAGGGTTACCGCTGCCCTGGTACATAAAGGGCTAAGGAAGGAACACGGGTGGGTTTTAGTCAGTAAGAGTCTGACACTCCCTTCTGCTCCACCCAGAGCGGGAGGAGTCATTTGATGATTTCCCATCCACAAAAAAAAAAAATTAAAAAAAAAAAAAAAAAAAAAACATTATAATCAGCCTATAATGTTTCCACTGCACACAGACACACGGGACACAGGCCTCCTAAGGTAAAAGGGAGTGGGCCATGTTATAAATCACCACGCGGGCCCAGTGCGGGTTGGCGGATGTGACATGTCTTTGAATTTTTGGTTCTAGGACATTACGTAGACAATGTCCTAAAACCAATTTGCATTGATAATACAGTATTTAAGTGTAGCACTAATAAATCTTTCCTACCACTATTTTCCCAATAGGTTCAGATACATTAGTTTCCCCACGATATTTCCTAAAAGCTAATTACCTGGTTATTGCAGCCAATATTAGTTTCGAATAGCTAAGTGTGTCTCGGACTTAGTGTAGGAGACGTAGTAATTATGAGTCAATTTACATTTCATACTTTCTTAATACAGAAACATTGATCTTTTTTTTCAATTTTGTTCTTATTTATCCATGATTTTCGCATTTCTTATTTGTCGTAATACTGCTCCTGATCCGTTATTGTGTAATCTTTTATTTTACTACTCGTAAAATCTTTTTTCTATTTCCTACAACTCATTTTTTCCGGACTAATTTTTACCCAGTTTTATTTATTTTTTAAATCTATGTCCCACAGATCGTAAACCTTTTTTAAAACATCCTGTATAATGTCACCTTTGTAATATCTCGTACTTCAAAACGGATGTACGTAATCGTCACCTCGTTAATCCCCATAAAACATTTGCATATTGCTATAAGTCACTCTCTTGAGACAGACACGCATTTCATTACTATTATTGATGGATTTCTTAGTAAATCATTATAATACACGTACATATTTACTGGAAATATATATAACCTTGACACTTTAATCACATCTTAACCGCATAAATGTTAGGACAAGTTTATTTTGTTGGGAAAATGATTGTGATAGTGAATTTTACATCGTGTGGTTTTTTGTTGTAAGGTAGTTTGTTGTAATTAGCAGTATTCAGATCCATTAAACGAGAAATCAAAATCGTTTTACAATACACGCTGTATGATTTATAAAAAGAACTGCGAACTGAACTGCTGAACTGCGGCTGTCTCTGAAACCCAGGGCTCTGTCTCGCAAAGGGTCTTAGCATTACGCTAAGCGATGGCCGTTTTGCGTGGATGTGACGCATGTTGCCCCCCAACTTGTTTTTTTTGTGTTTGTGTTCTTTTTATGCGTCATGTTTACCGCAAATAAACGTTTTTTGCGTTCTTCTTTCCAAGAATAAAACACCCTGTACACGAATAACCGGTTCTACTTTCATTCACTTCCCAATTATTCTTAAACGATTGGTTGAAAGAGAAATAAATTATAACTACTCGTCTACTTGACAGAACGTGTCAAACATAATACAAGGATGCCAACACATTGTTAGGTAACATGTCTTGTTTCAACTCCTGCGCACATTATTTTTTTTAAATAGAAAATGAACGCCTCGATAATTATTATTGTAGAACTGAACCGTTTCATTATTTTTAATTGAGTTAAGATCTTTACTTTGGATTAAGTCATACTTGTAGAGAAACAAATATAATATTATGTACACTTTTTACTACCATATCTACTTACCGCAAGTCATAAATGTCAACACTTGAAAAGGGTTGAAGGCTCTATTTAGTGCCGATGTTGATACACTATTAATACGTTATCGCCTTAGGAGTTGAGGAGAATTCTTTAACGAAATACCATATAATATTTACATATTCTACTAATGTTATAAACGCGAATGTTTGTGAAGATGGATGGATGTTTGTTACTCTTTCACGCAAAAACTACTGAACGGATTTTGATGAAACTGTACAGTAGTTTAGCTTATACATCAGAATGAGACATAGGATACTTTTTATCCCAATATCCCCACGGGATCGATACGTATGCGGGTGAAACCGCGGGGCAATGTTAGTTATATAATAAAATAGTAGCGAAACCAAAACTGATCATTAAAAATTAAATAAAAATTAATTGCGACGAGGTGTGGGAACGAGTCTGATGCCGAAAATATAGCTTTAAGGTTAATCATTAGAATTTTTAGTATAAGGACTAAAACAAATTAAAAATATATGATAGTCCCACTACTAGCATATTTGTGTTGTCGTAGCTCTTTAAAAGTCGTTACAATAGTCAGAAGCCCGAAAGTTTGACAACCAGCCTTTCGTGTCCAAGGCGTTGCCCAGTAACTGGGTTGTAGAGATCAGATAGGCAGTCGCTCCGTGTAAATTACTGGTATTCAGTTGCATCCTGTTAGACTGGAAGCCGACCCCAACATAGTTGGGAAAAGGTTTAGCAGACGATGTGTCTTACAAATTCCGAACTTCCTTACCTATTGCTGAATTTCATGTGTCTGAGTTAAACACCACAACATGAACGTTCCCCAAACCTGGCTACCAAAAACAAACTATCAGGACACCACACTGCGTAAGACATTAAACAGTTTTTTTTTTTTTTTTTTTATTATTTTTTTTTTTTTATTTTTTTTTTTTTTTTTATATAAAAACGTTCCCCACACTAGGAATTTCTCCTGTATCGTGGGTGCGTTTACAAACATTTAAACTCACATACACAAACAGCCAGACCCGGAACAACTACTTATAGGCCATACAAATATTTGTTCCGTGCGGGAATCGAACCCGCGACACGCAGCGCAGCAGTCAATCGCTTAACCACTGCGCCAACCGAGCCGTCAAACAAATTGAAACCTTTAAACAAATTATACACGTAACAAGTATAAGTTACCGTGTATAAACGCATTATACAATCAGGTACACATTCAAGCGATTATCATAACTTAACCCAGATTAGTATTCAAATACCTACCGCACGTTCGCAAGGAAAACATAATTATCAATAATTATTGAAATTATACAACGTTGTAATCTATATTTAATTATATAATATAATTCCGCCTATACAAAGTATGTGGAGTTGAAGTCCTTGCCGTATTTTTCCCGATAGGGTAGAATATAGTAGTCTTATTGATTTTCAACACAATGTTTTTGTTACGAAAATACGCTTCAAATCAGGAGTGAATAGGTTAGTCCTTGGCTAAGTCGCACCATTGTCGTATACGAGTATGTATCATTACTTAACATCAGGTTAACTATTGGCTAAGCGCGACTAGAGTCCATTCATATATTTAAAAAAACTTAAGTTAAGTTGTCTACTGACTGACAATACGTAGTCTAGGTAAACTACCGACGGCAGATACATTTTTTTTTTTCTTAAAATATCTTACTAATCGTACTAATATTATAAACGCGACAGTTTGTGAGGATATATTGATTTTTGTTACTCTTTCACGCAAAACTATTGAACGGGTTTGGATGAAATTTGACACACACATATTTTATAACCAGAATTAACACATGGGATATTTTTATCCCGATATTCCCACGGGATAGTAACTTATGCAGGTGAAACCGCGGAGCGCTGTTAGTCTTTCATATTGGGAGTAGAGAAAGGATTGTTGAAACTCAACCCTTGCGTCAAACGGGGTTGAAGACATTGAAGTTTGTTCGCAAACGAAGTCGTTAGCAAGAACTAGTAATCAATAATTATTGAAATTAAACAACATTGTAATGTATAATAAATTATAATCAGCATTCTGTTATTCGAAATCAATATGTAATTTATTTAATACCCGAGCTTGGGTCGACTATTAATTATATTTAACAATTCACGATTATGGCATTCAAATTGCAAATTATGTGTTTTTTTTTAAACGTTCTGCAATTATACGTCTAATTATGGAAGTGTGCTAATTAGATATATAATTAGTATGTGGGAAGTTGTTTGTAATTAAACTTTTTGAGTCTCGACACATAGATGTTTATGTAATGCAATTATCGTTGATGATTGGTAAAAAAGTACAAATAATTTCTGTCTTCATTTGGTAATGAAATTATTCGCACTTGGAATCCTTTGAGAAGGTTTTGGGCGAAACGGTCCATAAAGTCGTGACGTCATGAAGCTAAGAAAAGTATTTACAACTTAATCTACCGTTTGGTTTTGTTTAAACGAGGCTTTTTACAACGGTCTATGATGGTGCCACTTGCCATACAATTTTTCGTCCTTTAAATACGATAATTCTAATAATTTTGTGTATTAAACTATCGATGTATCAAAACATTCCACAACTTATTTATTACATCTAACATCCATCAACTCGTCTTTTATTGTGACATTTTAAATAGATTAAAGTAATCAAATATTTCAACTTGAAAAATTAATTTAATAAGCGCCAATGATTTGATTAATCCGATTCTGTATAATGATAATAATGTTAATACTTTTTATTACAAATTAGAAAAAGTTAAGTATTTAATTTATAATTATGTATATTAAAACTTTTGAACTATGTGAATACCTAACGAAAATGATGAATGCTCTGCGTTATAAGTAGGTAGTCACCAAAAGATATAAGTAACCAGGGTCGTCGGATATAGTTAAAGTTTATTGAGAGACCGATCTATGTTTTGAATGAAATTTAATTTGATAACTGAACTGTTTGTTTTCTATTAATATAACTAAATTATTTTTTTAATGAAAACATCTATTCGTTTCTCACTAAACTTCAACTATATCCGACAACTCTGGTTACTTATCTCCTTTGGTGACCGTACTTAGAATTGTTTTTTGTAAATGATTAATTCAATTATAATTAGCTGCTTCAGGGTGATAGGTACTTATTGCCTAGTCCCCCAAAAAACTACAAACTATAATAAATGGGCAACATCTTCTCATATAAGACGTGAATCACATGACATAAGAGTATCAATATCTCAAACCTACTTACCAACAATTATACCATATCCAGCCGCCATTTAAACTCCGCGATCACATTCTATAACACCAGCGTGTTTGTGCGTATAATGTTTAACACGCATTTTAATTATGCTTATTAACAATTAAAGGCAATACACGAATCTAGGTCAAGTCG
Source organism: Apamea epomidion (assembly GCA_947507525.1). NCBI lineage: Eukaryota > Metazoa > Arthropoda > Insecta > Lepidoptera > Noctuidae > Apamea > Apamea epomidion. The sequence continues at coordinate 14,923,911 of OX382237.1, forward strand.
GTTAAAAGGAATAAATCAAGCACCCGGCATGATCTCATGAATCACCATGGAGATTTTATGTGGATCTTAATGCCAAGATAATAAGGTTGGTTTTGTTTTATTCATGGGTCAAGTTAGGTTAGCGAATGTATAAAGGCCACTAGTATCATTACATTTTATATTTGAGATCATTAAATCAGTACATTGTGAGAATACGTGATTGATATAAGTAGGTGTTATTGATATCCTTATGGGGATTTGCCTAGTTAATAGACTATTAGAGCGATGGACGTTGGTAAGTGGAGATGTGAGTTAGATTTTAATGAGGGCTTGGCTGCTTATTTGTCTACAAGCTTTACTGAGAAATGGATCAAAATGGGACGCAGAGATTATGCTGTAACACTATCTTTGCAAATACGAGGACCTCGAACGGAGGACCTCGGCAGTTCGTCGAACTGTATGTGAAACATGAAGTTGTACAGTCACGAGCACCAATATGTCAACACTTGGCCACTTTCAATTGCGATTTTTTCGAGAAATAACGAATGCAACGTTGAAATACGACACATTACATAAACCTATGGGTTCGTAAATGCTATGTTCGTAACAACATAAAATTTCTTTAAAAAATAAAGGAGTAAATCGCTTTTGAATAAAGCCGAGTGTATACATACTTTTGCTCGTGACTGTACAGCGTTTTTTTCAGATCATATAATATGACATTATACAGGCTGTTTCAGACCCAATGTGACATTATACAGGCTGTACTAAAATAAATATGACACTATCCTGTGTAGTGTCATATTTATTCTGTGTGCCTATCAAAAAGATTAAATCATATTTTAATTTGGTATATATCTTTACTCATAAACGTGAACAACTTCCAGTACTTAACAAGGCAACAAAAAATTAGTAAGCTACAGAACAGATAACTACTAAGGATAGTTTCGGCTCTGTTGGTGATTAGTTTAAACTCTGACGCGAAAAATGCTTTTTGGGCGCGAAACTTTGCTTGCGATGCAAGTCAGTAATAGTGTTTTATAGTTTTGTTACGATGTGAGTAGGTAAGTACTCGTAGCTTCGGCAACGAATAAGTAGGTTAGTTAGTTTTTAGTGTAATTATAATGTTGTATGTATTTATAGTATTTTTAAGTTATATTAATATTGTATTGTATGTGTTTATATGGGCCTTGATGCCTGAAATAAATGGATAAAAAATAATAATATCATCAGTTGTTCGAATTAAAATCTATCATATTAGGTACTAAAGTATTAATACTTAGAACATAAAAATACGTAATTAAACATTTGATATAAATAACTTAAAATTAATACTTGGAATGGGTCTAGTGGTCGCAAGCACTGCTGCTGAGCATGAGGTCCTGGGTTTGATTTCTAGGTTAGACAAAGTCTTATTGGGTATTGGTATATCTGTAATTTCTCAGTAGCAGCTGGAAGTCATGGATTTGTGCCTGGTTTATGGTAAATTACATGTTGTATGTACAACGCCAGCGCGCGCGCCGCGCGGCCCATGTGTGTGATGTGCCAGTAGGCAGTAATAAACTAGTGTTCAAGCAAGTTGGTCGTTTCTTTTCTCTTCCGCTCAACATATATGTCAACATGGCACTTAAACATAACTGGCGAAACACATCTCTGCTTAACCCTTCGGGGAAACAAGGCGTCATGTTATAATATGTCGGAATTAACTTATTGCAGCAAATAATGCAAGGAAATGATTTATAATAGGTTTCATTTTCATTAGCTTAGTATAATTTATGGAAATATTTTACACCTGGTAAAAACCCTTGACGTGTTAACAATTAAATTGAATGGAAACGTGAATAATTATAAAAATGTAATGTTCTTTCGGAACAAAAGGTATAAGTGGGTTCAATTAGGTTCACTTCAAATAAAACCGATTTATGATAGGGTTAGTGGCAACGTTTTGGTAATATTGCAACTGGCTTTTGAGGATATATCAGTTGCCTCAAAGAGCTGTCAGCACGAACTGACGGGGTCCGCTAGGGCCGATGCTGCCGGGGCTGCGGGCTGTTCGAAAGAGATACCGTGGCCCCTGGCACAGGCAACTGAAGGAACACGGGTGGGTTTTAGTCAGTAAAAGTCTGACACTCCCTTCTGCTCCGCCCAGAGCGGGAGGAGTCATTTGATGATTTCCCACCCAGAAAAAAAAAAAAAAAAAAAAAAAGGATATGTCAGTTGATAAACAATGATGAAGACTTTTAAAAAAGGCAAAGTCTTATTGGGTTTTTCCGTTAGGAATTATCAGAAGCAGCCCGGAGTCTGGATATGCGCTCGGTTGGTTACAATAGTATAATAGGGTAGTTGCCTGGGTAAAAAAAAAATATATATATATTTAGTCCGTCAGTTAGATTATCGAAAAATAATGGACACGTATTTTTTCTTTTGTCAATCAAACAAAAAATGACAAAGATAAAGCGCGCCAAAATTTGGGAGTGGGGGTTTTTTTTTTTTTTTTTTTTTTTTTCTGGGTGGGAAATCATCAAATGACTCCTCCCGCTCTGGGCGGAGCAGAAGGGAGTGTCAGACTTTTACTGACTAAAACCCACCCGTGTTCCTTCAGTTGCCTGTGCCAGGGGCCACGGTATCTCTTTCGAACAACCCGCAGCCCCGGCGGCATCGGCCCTAGCGGACCCCGTCAGTTCGTGCTGACAGCTCTTTGAGGCGCGCGTGGAACACAACGCGCCGTCGACCCGGGCCTGGTCCTTACCGGGCGGCGAGCTGCCCATAGCTCGCCGCCCGCAAGCCCGCGCCTACGGTGGCCGGGAGTCGGCTGTTGACTCCCGTCCAGGGCGTCTCCTGCGGCGGCTAGGAGCGCGAGGGTGCAGCGATTGCCTCTCCCTCGCACGCTCCGCCTCCTCCTTCGCGAGCATAACTGCTTCGCAGAAGGAGGTGACGGCCTCCCATTCACTCTCGCTCCGGACCATGGTCTGTATGAGGGCCGGACGCGAGAGGTCGCCGCCGCCGATCGCCGCCAAGAGGACACGGCGGGGTCCCGCCCAAGCCGGGCAGACCTCCACCGTATGCTCCACCGTGTCCTCCGGGCGATCACCACAGTGGTGACACCCTGGCGTTTCCTCCCGCTTTATCCTGAACAGGAACCTCCCGAAACAACCGTGTCCGGTGAGGACCTGCGTCAGGCGGAAGGTGAGGGCGCCGTGGCGCCTCTCTAGCCACTCCTCAAAGAGGGGACTTATCGCCGCAATTGTGGCGTGCCCAGCGCTGGGTTGCGACAATCGCACTCTCCATGCCGCTATGAGATCCCGCCGGAGCTCTGTCCGCTGTGCCGTGATTTCTCGCGGCAGCGGAGCAACGCCCCGGCGTTTTGCCTCCTCTCGCCACTCCCATATGTGGGCGAGGACTTTGGCCTCCAGATCCCATGGCGGCAATCCGGCAAGGAGGCTCGCCGCCTCAGCGGAGACCGTGCGGTATCCTCGAATGAGCCGGACAGCCATGACCCTTTGGGACGCGATCAACCGGCGGGCTGGTCACCGCCTCAAAGATCGCGCCCATATCGGTGCCCCGTAAAGGGCCATGGCCCGCACGACCCCCGCATAGAGCCTCCGGCAGGAGGCGTTTGGTCCCCCTAGATTGGGAAGGAGCCGCCTCAAGGCAGCCCCGGCCCGCTCCAGTCTGGGAGCCAAACGTCGGAAGTGCTCCACGAAATTCCACCGGCTGTCGAGGACGAGTCCCAGGTACTTCATCGTCAGCTCGACGCCGATGTGAACCCCTCCCGCCGTTATTTGTGAACCCGACGGTGGCGCGTCCCGAGGACCATGAAAACACATGGCCTCAGATTTGTGCAATGCCACCTCGAGTCCCAATTGCCGGATCCTCTCGACAATTGTCGCAACCCCGCGTGTCGCTGCTTCGGCCGCCGCCTGGTGCGACCTCCCCTGCGCCAGGACCAGCGTGTCGTCAGCGTAGCAAACTACGCTGACGCCATCAGGGAGGTCGGCGCGCAGCACCCAGTCGTACCCGATATCCCACAGATGCGGCCCTAGGACCGATCCCTGTGGGACACCGCACGACATCTCTCGCCGGTTCCACTCTCCCCGGTGACCGGGGTAGATGACGGCCCTGTCCGTCAAATAGGCCTCGACAATGCGACGGAGGTAGGTCGGCATCCGGTGATACCCGAGTGCCTCCCTGATGCAACTCCAGGGCAGGGTATTGAAGGCATTGGCGATGTCTAGAGACACCGCCAAGACGACCCCACCCCGGGCCACAGCATCCCCCGTCGTGAGGGCTCGCACGCGCATGATGGCATCCACCGTAGAGCGCCCCCTGCGGAAACCAAACTGGCTCTCCGCCAAATCCGGCCCCACCCGCACCAGCTGCCCGGCAAGGCGGTCTGCAATTACTCTTTCAAAGAGCTTGCCCACCTCGTCGAGCAGCACGATGGGCCGGTAAGCGGACGGAGAGTCCGCAGGGCGCCCCGGCTTCTTGATGAGGACCAGTTTCCCCGTCTTCCAACGAAGTGGGAACCGGCCCCTCTCCAAGCATGCGCTTAGTAGCCCCCTTAGTCGAGGCCCGAGAGCCTCCAAGGCCAGGACCCAGGCTTTTCCAGGTAAGCCGTCGGGTCCTGGGGCGGTGTTTCTGGCATTCAGCCTACGTACCGCCACTCTCAACTCTACCTCGGTCACCTCCGGAGCATCGTCGTCGTCGTCGGTGTGGTCCGCATCTGGCATCGCAGGAGGCGGAGCCATGGACGGGGGAGTATGTTCCCCACGCGAAGGGAACAGAGCGCTCACCACGTCCTCCACGAGCTGGGGCCGGAGACTCTGCGTCAGCGGGGGAGCCCATGGGCGGAGTTTATCCCGCACCATCTTGTAGGGGCGTCCCCACGGGTCTCTGTTCAGAGTCCCCAGCGACTCCTCGCGGGCCAGCCCCCTGGCCCGCAAGATCTCCGCTCGGAGGGCGGTCTTCGCCGCTCTGTACCCCTCGTACAGCTCCGCCTGCACGGCTTCCGTATCCGGAGGGCGGATACGGAGCCTGCGGTGCCTGGTGTACCGGCGTCGCGCAGCCACGCACGCCTCTCGCAGAGACGTCAACTCCGGCGACCACCAGTACACCTGGCGCCGGGCGCGTCCGGGCCGGACCCGGGGCATTGCCACGTCACATATTTCGGACATGGCCTCCCGGAACCACTCTGCCTCGTCGTTGATGTCAGCAGGCCTGTCCGGTGGTGACACCCAGGCCTGCACGATCGAGGCTTCCAGGAGGAGCTCCCGGTCCAGCTGCTTCAGCGCCCACCGCGGACCACCCAGGGTCGGTCGGACCGGCGCGCTCGAGGTCTGGGCGGAGACGTCGAACCGGATATACCGGTGGTCGGAATAGGTCTCCACCTCCTCCAAGACACGCCAGTTGACGACATGCGGCGACAAGGCGGGGCTGGCGAACGAGATGTCCACCACTGATTCACCCCGCATCCGCACGCATGTTGGGACCGAACCCCGGTTTAGGACGACCAGGCCTGTCTCCAGAGCCCAGTCCTCCACCATTCTGCCCCGTGTGTCCGTATGCCGGGAACCCCAAGCCACATTCTTGGCATTGAAGTCCCCGAGGACAAGCACGGGGAGGGAACGGAATCCGACGACGACGACTCTCAACTCCGCGAGGGAGTTGTGGAACTCGGCGAGAGTTCGGCTCGGGGAGAAGTATACCCCAACCACGACTATCTCCCCGAACCGTGCTGCCACGCAACCCTGTCCTCTCTTGACAGCCTCGAGGGACGGGGTACCGGCGGCGGCCGACGAAATTAGGGTCACTGAGCCGCTCAGGTCCTCCACCCAGTCGTCTCTGGGCGGGACAAAGTACGGCTCAGCGACCACGGCGATGTTAATCGACCACTGCGCCATGCTCTGGAGCAACAGATCCTGAGCGGAGGCGCAGTGGTTGATGTTCGCCTGGAGGAGGCGATATGGTGCTATATTAGCACTCCATATCAGCCTCCCGATCCCCCTGTAAGGGCCCAGCCACGGCAGATGCGGCGGCGGTCACGGTGGAGGCGGCAGCGGCGACGGCGGTGGTGGCGGCGGCTGCGGCGGCGATGGCGGTGGTGGAGGGCTTGCCCCTGCCCCTGGCTTTGGCGGGTGGAGCGCACGCCTTGCTCCCAGCCCGGTGATCGGCCGGCTTGCCGGCTGCCGCACATGCATAGCAGTGCGGCATGGCGTTGCACGAGCCGGCCTTGTGTCCGGGCTGACCACAGCGGAAACATAGATTACTGCGGTCCACCTCCGAGGTGCATTTAGCCCCCACGTGGCTGCCCACATGGCAGCGGAAGCACCTCAGAGGTCTGGGCTCCAGCAGTTTCACCTGCGCGGAAACCCAGCCCACCAGGAGCCTTCGGCCCTCCCCGGCTAGCTTTTGGGCCACCGACACGGGGCAGCTCACCGTGATGGCTTGCATCCCCGTGGAGTCAGGACGGAGAGTGCCCGCCCTCACCTGCTCGGCAGAGCATCCCCCAGTCCTAACGATGGCGGCCACCACCTCTTCCACCGTCGCAGAGTCATCCAGACACAGAATGCGCACGTCAGCGCTCTTGGTGGGTCTGGACACTCGGGCCTCGTCCGCATTTAAGGACGCTCTAAGCCTTTCGGCCAGAGCGTCAGCAGTCGGGCCGCTAGCCGCACCAGGGACCTCCAGCATCCGGGCCCCAGTCGCAGTGACCCTTAGCCGGATGCCCTCAGCAACGCCGAGCTCCTGCAGGTTCACCGCCGCCCTAGCCTTGACAAGCACGTCGCGGTAGGACATGCCCTTCTTCTCCGCTTCCGGCTGTAGTGTGATCACTACAGCTGCGGTCTTTGGGGCACGAAGCCTAGCCGCGACGCCTCGCTCCTTGCGCCGTTGCCGCCTCTCTCTTCTTTTGGCCGCCCTTGCAGCCTTGCTCGCCTTCCTTTTCTGCCCGGCCACTGCGTCGGCCGGAGGCGATGCAGGAGGCGGTTGGGGCGGCCGTTTCGCCACCGGGGCAGGGGCAGGGGCTGGGGCTGGGGCTGGGGTTGGGGCTGTGGCCTTAGCGGGTTTCGGGGCGGTCCGTTTTGCTGCTTGCCCCGTGGCCGTGGCTGTGACAGCCGCGGCGGCAGCATACGACACCGCCTTCCGCTGGCCCGAGGCCGGCCGGTCCGCCGCCAGCGGGGGGCGCAGGACGATGGCCTCCAGGGCGGAGAACCGGCTCTGAAAGGCAGCCAGCTCCTGCCGCACCAGGTTCAGGACCCGGTCCTCAGCAGGTACTGGCCGCCCCTGTTGCGGCCCCTCCTGCGGCACTTCCCGGGGGCCGGCTGCTCGCAGCCCGGCCAGGTCCGCTCGGAGCTCCTCGTTCTCCTTTCGGAGGAGCTCCATGGCAGCCGTCAAGCGGGCCACCTCCGCCCGCATTTCGGACATGCCGTCCGGCGGAGGCCCGAAGTGGATGGCCTCCGCTGCCGCCAAGATGGAGGCCTTTGCCGAGACTATGGCCCTGTTTTTCGAAGTTTGCAACTTCTTAAGGGCCACGTCCCGGATCGCGGCCTCCACGACCGCCGCAAACCTCTTTATGCGGTCCGCTTCAGGGCCACCGCTTACCTCAGCCGCCTCGTCGCTTGAGGGCCCTGATTCGACCACGCGACCGGTCCCCCCCTCCTTTTTTGCGGGCTCCTTCGCTTTTTCAGCCGCCTCCCGAGCAGTGAGCCCCCTCCCTAAGCCTCGCTCTCGGGCTCATCCGCGCCTGCTGGTGGGGATCTTCCTGGCCGAAGCCAGCTCCCAGTCAGAGGACGACCCCTGGCCGTCCACTGACCTTGGCCGCTTGCTCTGTGCCTTTCTCTTGGCAGCGGCCGTCTCCTGGGCACGGCAAGGGCTCACTGAGCCTCCCGTGCTCCCTCCTCCGGATGCGGCGTCGGACTCCGACCCCGCATCACTCCTCTCTTCGTCGATTGTGGTTTTGGGTTTTAAAAATTTTTCCATATTGTTCCCACGAGTTTTAAACTTTGTTTACCTGCTCAAATTTCGGTGGTTCGCACTAGCGACTAAATCAAGCTACCCATTAGCCAAGCTTACTACCTCCCTCACGGTGCGCCGCCGCTTGGAGGTTTGGGGAATTTTTTATAGAGGTTAATCTTCCTCGCGGTCCGGGCGGTTAAGCCAAGACCCTCGACCCCCGTCAAAAGTCAGAGACATGACCTTGACAATCTTCGGGGCTACGATATTAACGGTGGCAGGAGGGGGGGTTATCCCCTCCTGCCTGCCCGGCGGCAGGGTAAGTGCACACCAGGCCCGCTCTTACTCCACACAGTAGCCGCTCTGCTCCTCATAGCGGCTTGTGTGGAGCGTTCCTCTTGGCAGAACATTAGCATGCGGGCAGCGAGATCTCATTGGGAAAAAATCCCACTGAGAAATAGCTGCCCGCACCCCAGGATGCACCGGCCCGAAAACGGAGTGGGGGGTCGTGACGTCACTTGCTTGCAAAAGTGTCGCAAGCAAGTCACGTCACGCGGAACTTTAACTGGCGATATCTTCATTTTTTATATAATTGACACAATAAAAAATACGGGTTCAATATTTTTTGATAATCTAACTGACGGACTAATTCGATTTTTTTAGGAAAATAGTCTCTATGTACATACTATAAAGCTACCATTTACTGGGTACTTCTTTCATTGGCTTGAATGTGCCTTGGCGGCTGAGAGTATGTCATGCTCACTCTAAGGTCTCGCTGATGGTGGCGCATGTGTTGGATCATTTAGCTACCTTTAAAATCTAAAACCTCTTTCGCAAAAGGCAAACACGTAGTACAAGCGCTAAACTATACAACGATTTAAATAAGAAACTTAACATCGCTTCATTATGTAGACGCAAACTTAAAGTGAAAATTACTGAATGGCTTCAACAACTTGATTATCAAACAACCGAAGACCTTAGCTATCTAATATAAATCCCACTAATTCAATTTATCCACTCGTACACACAAACACATACACTCCCTCACACACACACAGAGACACAAACACACACCACGACACACTATCAACCACAGAGTCACATATACTAACACAAATTTAAAATTAATAACGTAATTAACTTAATAATCAGCAACCTTATGTATTCACAGTATTGTGTACCTTTGCTGCGACTGAACACTGTCTCCCAAGATACAGGCTCCTGGCCTAGTTTGGGAATCAGCATTAGTACATATATATTGTAACAAACATCCTAAGACTGTCCATACTTAAGTACCAATGTTGAAATTTTTGTGTCAATAAACAATTTTTATTTTATTTTATTTTTTAATGGTTGAGCTGAATGCTCAATGAATCTATGCGTCATGTTCGTGAACGGGCGCCGCGCCGTCAGTAGGGACTGGTCAACTTTTTGCTGCCATGGCTTATTTTGATTTAATTTAATATTTGAATTGTTTATTTATTTATCTTTTCATTTCCGTAATGAACCGCTTTTAACGTTCTGCATCGTTCTCACATGCATATTTTTTAACATGAATGATGTAACCAATACTTCGTAACCATAATATTATTGTGATTTAAAAGTGTCCATGAAGTTTCTTGCCCGTTCTTCTCCATAGGTACCTACTACGCTTTGGAATGGGCAACTAGCTTCATTTTTTTGACTGACCGACCCTTGATAATTCAAAAGTGCCTGTAATTGGTTTAGTTGAAATAAATAGTTTGAGTTTGAGTTGATGGCAAATGATACAATGGCGAAATGTGGGTGTACCTACTTCTGCCTTCGGGCCTACCTGCCCTTCGGGGATTACAGGCGCGATGTTACGTTGTTGTGTGTTAAGACTTCAAAATAAACTAACACTAAAATTATTACCTGTTAATGTTGTCAAAAAATAAAAGGCCCGTTTTGACATTGACAGTTCTAGTAGTTAATAAAGATCAAATTCGCAAAACACGTATTCGTTTGTATGAAACTGACAGGTGTCAAAAACGCATTCTCAAATGTCAAAACGGGCCTTTTATTTTTTGACAACTTTATTATTGACGATATCGTCAAAGTCGCGGGAAACACCTGGATTAGAGACGCATGGAACCGGGAAGTATGGCAGAAGAAAGGGGAGGCCGGCAGTGGGTGATTCTGGGCTGAAATTATTATAGTGATGATGATGTAATTGTTACCATCGCACAGAACACATCACAGACTAAAAACTATCACAAATTTCGGAAGAAACTTAGAAAGTTCCTAATAAACTACACTGTGGCATACCGGCTTGCTAAATGAAATAAAATCTTAAATTATTAATAGTTCCAGTCAATAAATTTTCCATAATAAATCCATAACCGGGGCCCGGACATGTGCAATTTATGCTATGTTAATGCTAGAATACCGCTTACTAGTCTGAATTATTTATTAAGTACGTACGGCCGAAGGACCGCGCTGTCGGTTTTGCGACGAAATTATTGATAGCCTCCCATATTCTCTTCAAACTTCGTATAATTGTTGGATGTCATAATAATACCTCCGCATATATACATATATTGAGAGCAGTCGTGGCCCTTCGGTATTGGCTGGTATTTACGTAGGTCGTATGTTTGAATCCAGACAGGCGCTTTACTTTGTGTAAATTATTTCATCACCACTGCTCTCAAAACGGTGAAGGAAAACATCGTGAGGAAACCGGTATGTCCTAGAAATTCGAAGACATGTGACGTCTACCAACCTGCACTGGGCCCGCGTGGCGAATTACGGCCCACTCTCTCTCAAATAACGAAGGCCTTTGCCCAGCAGTGGGGCATTAATGGCTAATAAAAAATATACGTCACATAGACTTAAAAATCAGCCTTATTTTAAAAACACGATAATATTATGAAACTGTCTGTCTTGCTAGACAGATTGCAGAATTTTAAAACAGGTATTGTGTTAGGAAATAATACTTGTGACATGTTTTATTGTTCAATCCGCAGTGATTAATGTAACTCTGTCAAAAATTAAATATATTAACTGGATTATCTGCGCTTATAGCTTTTGGCGAAAACATGACTACAAAAATGGAGAAACAAGTAATTAGCCCGTTTTATACTCCAGCTATGTTTAATCACAATCACTTTGCTAAAGGTCAAAATATGCAAATAGCACTTAATTTCTTAAGTTGTTAATTTAATGGCACTTAAGCGTGTATTTTGTATATTTTCTAAACAATTAATTCGTCTACATCGACCCTAATTAGAGTGATAGTCAATAAAAATAGAAACGGTTCCATAAATAATTATAGCATGTACAAACTACGTGACGAAAAAATGTAAACAAACAAAGTAATATGACACCCACACGAAATATTATGCGGTGATTATATGGCGCTAAACTACAATCATCGTTTCAATAGAAAAAATACAAAATATGTACCTAACTACTGCCTAACTAACCTACTTTTCATAACAATTCGTAATTATAAAGCACACGATAAGTTTTTAATAAACGTTTTGAAAAAAAAATCTTTAATTGGTGAAATCGACTAAAATAACATGTTAACAATCAATTTTAACTAACTATTATGTTGAAAACTAATCGGACGGCTATAAAGAACTCGATAAAATTACAAAAGAAATCTATAAAATAATTAAAATTTCTAATCGTGCCAATTAGGTGAATTTATGGTTTCACTTATAACAAGCGCGTTTCACGGGTTACAAGTTTATAAAAGTAGTCTCAGAGTGCGTGAGGAAATACTCTTTTTATACTTATTTTTACAATGTAACGCCATTGAGCTATTATTCATTATGAAGAAGCTGCCTCGCTGACAAGACGCGGCCCGATAAGTGCTCAATGAACGTTTAAAAACAATAACGATTGAATCTAAGAGCGCGTTAATTTCCACGTGAGAGGTTCTATTTCTGTTATTTTCTCATGAGTGTTGCCGCAGTTTGCACTGTTATTAGTGCAAAAACTGAAACAGGATTAAAAATGGTGTCTATTTCATTTCAATCCTTTAATTTGGGCTGAGAAGCTTTACATTCGATACGCCTACGTCTTAATTATTTTTGTGAAATATTTTTAGAACCACAGTTAAGAAGATTCTAATAAAACAGGGCCCTAATCAGGGCGGATTATTTTCTAATAATAATTAATTGTAACAAAAGCCATCCAAGATGGCGGTTAGGAAAAATAAATTCGAGTTTGGACTGGTAATTCTATGCGATTCGAATTTAGAATTAAGCGCGCGCGACGCGACGGCGCGCACATAAGTGCCCCTACACACGTACCCACACAAAGCACCGCACACACCCCAATGCTCATAATTTGCTGACAAGAAAACAAAAAAGGAAAAAACTCGGCACCCGTTCTAATTAGGTCGTCGAGTGAGAACAGGGCGTTCGTCAGCACAATAATAATTAACACTGGCTGTAATGAAGCGTACCATAAAAACTAATTGGAGACCCTACGATCGTTGTGTCGCGGGGGTGAGACAGAAGTTCTCTACGATTTCGATAGGTTCGACTTTTGTTGGTTCCGCTCTATTCATTCGTGGCACGAAAATTAAATCATAATCAAGCCAGTGTTACTTTATTATCTACATCATACCTATAAAGTACTTTTAATCAACTTGAATCAAATCAATTAATCAACGTGGTTGGCGATGCAGTAATTTTAATTAGAATCTTCTTAATGTATTTATTATGCATAAATTATTCCCCGCTAATGGTTACATGCGCTCAATTATTTAAAAATGCAGTGAGTACCAATAAAAGTGTAGATGTCAACAAAGAATGATGGAAACACAATAATTACCGGCAATAACAATTCCAATTTTTAAAAGCACACGGTATTCAAAAACACTACATTAGCTTAGTCACGATCAAAAAAAAAACTAAACATCAAAATGTAATCGATCAAAGCTAGCTAATGCAGTAAACATTCAGCCAGCGAGTATTTTAAATCGAAAAGCTGACGCGAACTGCCGTCTATCAGCTAGTTGAAAAGGGAAATCAGTCAATAATGCACTAATTTCCCCTCCTTAATAGCGCAGTCCGGCCCTCTACTCAGACACTATTACGACACAGCAAGTTAGTGTTTAATGTTTATAACGTCGTACACACTAGGAACATTTTCATGTAAAGACTTTAAACTTTTACGAGTTTCAAGGCTCGTTACGGATTCTTATTTGATGGTACTTTCGTAATTATTTTAAGTGATAATTGCTGTAAAATTGGCACTTGGGTTTTAGTTTTTTAATGAGAAAAATAGGAGCTTGTTTCATTGCAACTTATAATTTGTTAGCGTTGTTATGTAAAATAATAATTAATATTTATAAGTAAATAACACCTTATCTTGGATAGTCTCGTCTTTTATTAGGAATGAATTAACCATAATTACCGTAGTTAAACCATCATTTATATATGTAGGTATATGGCTACACATTAATTTGTCTATAAGCCTTAGGTACTTTTATGTTTATCTTTATCTTAATAATCATAATTTTTATTTGTGAATTACACATCAGTTTTATCACAACATCAAAAACACGAACCTCTTATTTACTTACAAACTTTGCTTAAACTTAATGAATGTTTAACGTCTGCTATACCGACTTAACACATTCTTTTTTCAATTTAAACGTCTTTAAACTATTGCTTAAAGTTAAAAAACGTTTAAATGTCAAAAAAAATATAAATAAAGGCGTTTAAAGTAAAAATTTTAATAAAATATATACATAGCCCAGTAGCTTCGTCTGACCATTTAACAGTACATCACTAATTGAACTTAAAACATTAGAGTTCCTTAAAGTGATGCCTAACAATTAAGTCGTAGCCAAAGACAATTAAATGACCAACAATTGTTAGCAGACTTTAAGTACTTATGTGCAATAGTTACCTCGACTGCAAGTCAAACACACATGCCATTTTCATTTGACATGACTGTACAAATAGCACATTATTGAACGAGCTGTCAAAACGTCTTACGTTATGCGATAGGTTATAATTATAGGTTTACGATAAAGACTTAGTTAATAGCAGGAATAAGGTAGAAAGCTGAATAGGAAAATTGCTAAATGGTACTGCTGTTTTGAATCGAGAGTCGTGCTTGTCTTTTGCATAAGTAATTTGTATTAATTGAGGTTTTATGCGATAGAATCGTAATATGAGAGATTTATCTTGATATTCCTGCTGGAAATTAATAAAAATTGATTGTGTTTTCAAATCCGGGCAAGTACCTATGTAACTTTTCAATTCATAATTATGTACTTACTGAGTTTATTACTGACATCAGAGAAGGAAAAATATCGTGAGGAAACACCCCCTAGCCCCCTAAAAAAAATCTTCTGTTTCATAGAAAAGTGCCACCATACCTACGCGGTCAAAACGTATGGAACAGCAATTTTTTTTTTTAATAACCGACGTAAAATGTTGACGCTATGGGGTCTAAACTCATGTGCTGAATCCATGGTTACAGTTTGCGCGTCGATGTCCCTGCCACTCTGTATAAGTCTGAAATCGCCAACCTGTCTTGAGTAAGCGTGGTGATCACAGCTCATGCCTTCTCTGTATGAGAAAAGGCCTTTGCCCTGCAGTGGGTTAATCATTATCATCTGCCTAGACTCTTGCCAATTATGATTGGGTTGGCTTCCAGACTAACCGGATGCAGCTAAGTACCAGTATTTTACATGGAGCGACTGCCTATCTGACCTCCACAACCCAGCTACTGGGTAATACGAAACCCTTGGTAAGACTGGTTGGTGGTGGGATGGTAATAGGCTTATTAAAAACAAAACATTAACATTTTTCATCAACACGTTTTATTTTGTGGATTCGTGGAAAGTCATCTTTATTTTTATTTTTTGTCGACAGTTTCCGTTATCTTTGGAAATGATATTAAAATTTAACTTTTTTTTAACAGTAGGTAACATCGGACATGACAAGTATGCCTTACTTTTTTTTATCACATAGTAATCGCAGCGTATTAGGCGCCTTACACACCGCCGACTAATATCCACGTAAGTGGAAGGCCCAATTATTTCCCCATTAGAACTTTTACTGGTAAGAAATTGCCTATTTGGATTATTAAAAAGTATGGTTTGGTAACGATATTTGAGTTTTGTAGCAGTTTCATTAGTTCCTATTTTTAGTCTTATTTCCAATAAAAAACATATATTCATACCTACATTGTGCTATGAGGGCACACAAAGGTGCATAATCGTACGTTAAAACGTTTCCATCGTACAGACTTTTGCAATGATTGACAAGGTACTCGCTGGTCGCAAGCGCTTCTGTTGAGCATGAGGTTCGATTCCCAAGTCGCGCAAAGTGTTATTGGGTTTTTGCACCATGAATTTCTCAGTAACAGCCCGGAGCCAGGTATTGTGCCCGATTGACGGCAATAGGCTCGCCCCTATTACATGGGACTTAAACATAACTGGAGGAATGTGGTTGTACCGCCTAACCCTGCGCTGTCATGTTAGAATAGAATAGAATATTCTTTATTGTGTGCCTACACCATCAAGGGGTGAAACAATGGTCTATATTATGTATGTATGTATCCCCAAAAAGAAATTCCTCCAAGGTTCCCAGTTCAATTCCCAACATATCACGTCACAAACAAAACGAAAAACGTATAGCAAGAAATATAAGCATCAATTAAAGCCACAGTTCACAATTAAAATAATGGTTGTCGCACCTATAAGACAATTAGTTCGTAGGAAATAAAATTCTATGTTTCGGTCGCAGTCCACTGTGCTTAATTAGAGCTAATCAAAAAAACTTAATATACCATAATGGCACGTAATAGCTGTTTTAACGCGGTCTCCTGATACGTTGATAATTATAATGTATGCTAATTATACGAGGTTTGTTGTGTCATGCTAGTTTCTTTTGCGGACATTGTTATACGAAATTTTAAGTAATTACACACCATTTTATTTTTCATTTACCTTTTGACAATTACTAAAACAATTTTTTTTTAATGAAAATTTCTGGGGACCATTTTATTGAAAATGTCACGTTAAATGACAATTTCGTTTTCTAAACTAATATTGTAAGGAAAAAAGGTTTTTTTTTTGTATGTTTGTTTGTTACGCTTTCACTCTGAAATGGTTGTGCGGATGTGGATGAAATTTGCTACATGAGTAAAACATAACCTGGATTAGGACATAAGATACTTTTTATCTCTATATTTCCATGGGATCAAGACTTATGCGGGTAAAACCGCGGGGCGCAAATAGTATTTGATACAATAATTTATAGAACTCTTTGTGCCAATCGATTTCAGGCATAGATAATCAAGCCTTTGGACTGTCGGTATCCTGGGTGAGAAAAAAAAGGAAGTTATTTTTTTTTTTAATGGACATACTAAGGAGTTTGTCTGTGTCCATGTACGGATAATGACGATCTAAGGGAAAAGTGGGCGTACTAGGTAAAATCCTATAACAGCCAGTTTTCGCTTAGATTGACCTTATTGAACATTGTGTGAAGTTTTTTAATTAGGCGTTTATAGACAAAAAACTATACCGAAGTACATACCTTCTAATTTTCTCTCATGTTTACGTTCTCAACGAAAAATAAATAAGAAAACAACTGTATAATTTACCGCACATTGTTAAAAATTTTAAATAACTACGCGATAATGGCCGTGTGACGTAGTTCGTGTATACAGCGGTAGTTACGACGTTTTGCCACGAGCGACGTGGAGTGAAGTAAAAGAATCGCTGTTGTTGCCAAGTTTCCTCGTGTTTAAGTAGGGATTCTATTCTCGACACCTTTGCTTCGGAACTTTATTTTTCCTGTTCCAATTTTGAGGGATTTTACTTTTTTTCAACTTTTTCTCTCGGAATTCATAGGCTTTAGTTTATATTAGAAACTTGGTAGTAACTTAGTTGGTCACTTTTTTAGGGTTCCGTAGTTCATGTCTCGGACCCCTTATAGTTTCGTCATATCCGTCCGTCCGTCCTCGGCTCACCTTCCAAACGGTTAGTTCTAGCAATATGAAAACTTGCATGGATATGTGTATTTAATTACCATGTCGCCCAAGTGCTAAAATAAAATAACGAAAAATATTTTTTGATGTGCCAACTCAGAAAAAACACAATTCGAGTTAATTCGAGTTGATTTTCACTAAACTCGAGTTAAGTTAACCTAAACGTAAAGTGGGGATGATTTTTTTGTCGCATCTACCCTATGGTGTGGGGGTATCGTTAGATAGGTCTTTTAAATTGAGAGGTTGCTAAGACGGTTTCTTGATCTAGATATCCGTTTGCGAGATATTCAACTTTAAACCGCATTTTTTTATCAAAATAGGCCCCCCACACCCCTCTAAAAGATAAACGGCTGGCTCAAAAATTTTGAAAAAATTCATGATGGTAGTCCATGTGATGAACTTTGAAGGAAAACTATAACAGCTTAGATAACTTTGTTAGTTCAAGTTCAAGTTATAGAGGCCAACTTGTAAAATGCGCTTACTTGCGAGTTGGAAAACTTCGTACAAAAATAACGAAATAATAAGTAAACATGTAAAATATTAAAAATAAAATCATAACAATTATCTATTGGACACGATTTTATTTCAATTTGAATCCTCTACAGAGAATAAATAAAATTAGGGGCTTAAAAAAGTTTACAACGACACTCGATAGATGGCGTTGTGCATTTATTCCAAATTTCTGAATCGCGGTATGGTTTCGTTACAACACAGGCTATATAAGTAAAGTAGAATTTTTTCAAACCTAGACTACGGAACCCTCCGTATTCTATGCGTGGCCTGACACGCACCTGACCGGTTTTTTTTTTACATAAATAAAACTATTGCTTGGAACTGCCTTGTTGGTCCAGTAGTCGCAACTCGCAAGCGCTCCTGCTGAGGTTTTGCTGGTCGATTGCCAGCTCGGGCAAAGTGTTAGTTAGTAGTAGTTATTGGGTTATTCTATCAGAAATTTCTCAGTAGCATCCCGGAGCCTGGATTTGTACCTGGTTGATAGCATTAGGCTCGCCCCCTATCAGATGGGACTTAAACATGACTTGCGAAATGTAGGTGTACTATAGCCAGACCTCTGCCTAATTCCCCCTTCGGATATTACAGGCCTAATGTTATGTTATAAAACTCTTGTTTTTTCTAACGACGTGCTAAATATGGACTCAAAAACTAATTTGTGCTAGTGTTCTTGATAATTATGTTTAACACTAGCACAAATTAATTTACGCTGCAATTGACGCGATCGGCGAACAACAATCGATTTAAGTCGACTAAAAAGAGATGCACTTAATTATATCGCTGTCCCTCTCTTCCACTGAACATCAAAGTTCATTGCACACCCTCTGAACTCAAAAAAGAGTTTAATTTGCTTACCAACGACTTGCTATATCGTATAACTAGACTGGCAATTACGGCTAATGATAATAGCCTTTATTACTTATGTAGTTATGTCCATTATGTTAGCTTGGCGTATTGTGAACATTACCGACTACTTGCGTTTATAGGTATACACTTTGTGTTGGTAAGTTTTGCCGGTTTTCCTTTGATTGAATGAAGGCCAATTCCCGTACTTAAAAACGTTCAAAATCTAGTCGCAATCACATCTCAGCGACAACGTCAAAAATGTAGGGAAATTAGAGGTATTTTTGTCAGTTTGAGACTGAGATCAGACTGTTCAGAGATCAGACAGTCTTATCGTACGTTATACTCTGCAGACTTGGCCGAAAATTGGTCAAAATTTTACATTTTTTTTTTGGTCTTGCGCTCATTCGGCCGAGTCTTAGTGTGTAAACAGTAAAAGCGAAAGGAACTTTGTTCTAACCGGGTGTCCCACGACATCTCTCGAGTGTTTTCTTGTGTCGTAAGCGTTTGCAAAAAAGTTGTATATGGACAAGGCAATGACGTAGGTCGTAAGTTTTCTAATTAGGATTTTTTGAATTGCTTTATTTTACACAAATTATTTATAATGGAGACAAAAACACTTATTTACCAATACCATTTATTTACCATTCGCAGGTCAATATTAATTTGTTATTGTAACAAATAGAGATTTTAAATATTCATAGAGCTGAATATAAACTAATAATAATGATAAACCATGCAACTATGTGCTATCTGAAAATATTGGTTCAGTACATAGTGGAGAGACTAGACTGGAAAGTAACCGTAAGTAATAGAGCATTAAGACAGATGCACTTACGCCCTTTGTGAAACGTGTAGACTCGCTCGCAGTATGAGACATTAAAGTCAATACGCGGACATACCCAGAGTAACAAATTAGCGCGGGTGGCAAAGGGGGTTCAACATTCGACGCTATTTACCATACGTGGGCCTACTATTTTCATGGTTTTTTTCGTCGAGTTTTTACGCCATTTTCCGTGGCCCCACCGGGCGACCGGCCCACGAGCGAGCCTTCTTTTTTTAAATCAGTAAATTGCATATTTGAAAAACTACTGCACAGTGCACAGTCGGCGGGTTGTCGATTGAACAGGTGTACTTAGTGAGTTTCGGCTGTTGACTCTTTACTTCGATGTGGATGTCGATTCGGTTTAATCGGTACGCGCGTATCGATAATCGAATCGTATTTACTTGACTTTTCAATAATGTACGATTTTCGAAAAAAAGTTGAAATAATCAAGTTACGACTAAATTAATACAAAAAATCGTAAGTTTGTGTACATTACCCATACAAGTAGTACAAATATGATGTGTAAGTTCCTATATAATTATTGAAAGCATTCAGTGATTTCTAAAACGCACTATAATTTCTTTTGTCTTAACATTACAAAAGCATAACAATTATGAACGCACTAATTGCGTCGTCGATCAAAATTTTATATAGAACATAACAATGGTAGATTGAAAAATTTAAATTTAGACGATTATGTCTGAACAATCGAGTGTGAGTTGAATCGAGTCGAGTGCCCACGCGCCGCGCAGTGGGGGTTGGGTTGATTCAATATCGGTGTCCCTGTGACGTCATTTAAGTGTCGTAAACCTGAGGGTTACCGAGTATTGTGTGAAAAAAATAAACAGTGGGCATTCTCGTTTAATAATTCGTATTACATAATCATAAAACAGGCATCAAAGGATGTTTCTTTCTGGCAATTTCAACTGTCTGAAAAGAAAATACTATTTCGGTTAGGTTACCTACCTAATGAGTTGTGTAATTACAATTCTTTCAAACAGAAAATCCTACTGTAATATTATAAACGTGAAAGTTTGTATGAATAGATGTTTGTTACTCTTTAACGCAAAAACTACAGAACGGATTTAGATGAAATTTGGCACACAGATGGTTAATAACCAGGATTAATATATAGGATACTTTTTATCCCGATAGTCCCACAGGATCGAAACTTATGCGGGTGAAACCGCGGGGCACAGCTAGTAACTTATATATTCCTTTTGAAAAATCATAGGTTGTGTAAATTAATATCGCTCTCACTACACTACGCAGCCATTACTCCAAAAATATGGAAATGCCAGCGTACAAATTCCACCCAAAAATAAAAAATAATAATTGAATCCATCAAATAAACTTCATTACACACACAATTATACCGGATACGGTGATAGCTACAAATATATCAATGTAGATAAAATCGGCTAAACTAATCGTCTTTGTTATTAACAACGCTTAACTCCATAAAGCTCCTAAGTACAAAATGGAACCATTGAAAATCATTACTACTGAAAATCAGCGCTGTGCTGTGGGTCCCCCATAGCACAGCATCATGCTGAGTGGAAGCCTTCTTGTCACAATGACGACGTTCTGCACCCTAATTACATAACACACTATTAATTTCAATGAATCACTTGGATGGATATTTGTAATCCATTGCTTCAGATGTTCGAAAAATTTGTCTTCTCAACGACGTAAATGACGCAATGAATGTTGTTGAACTGTCAAAATGAAAGCCATTGCTACTGACAGTGTGTTACAGAATTACCCCGCTGTTCTGTGCTCGTAGATCTGTGTTGTTTTTTTTTTTCTTTATCATTCGTCTTAACTAATCTTTTCGTATGCACTTGTTTCTTTGACAAACACACCACATATTTTTCTTCTTTCTAAAACTAAACGAAAATTCAAAAAAAGCTTAAGTACTGTCGTAAATGCAAAAAGAGCCTAAGTACTGTCGAAAATGCAAAAAGTAGCTATGTCAGACAGAAACATTTCGATCGTTGATCACATCTGTAATCCTGTTACAGAGCGATAAATGAAACGTAATTGAAAGGAAATTACGCAATAAATGGGAGGTTATTATTGAATTTAATGTTAAATTAATCGTGAGCCCCCCTTCTAACCATCTGTCGTGTGTACCCCCCACTGAACAACCGTTTCATATTTTCGAGATGTACTCTCGATGTTACAATGAATTTGATTATTTTGTTATTGAGGGCTTTTATGTATTAATTGTGCTGTTTTAAGTGTTCCACAAGATTTTGAAGGTTTAAGCAGCTTTCCTGGACCGTCTATGGGGTTAGCCCCGATTGTTGTTAAATACATTATGATCTAAAAAGGTTGTAAACTGATCAAAAGTGTAGCAGAGAAAAATATTAATCTCCAGGTAAAGGCATAATGAGGAAATTAGTTTTAAGGTAAAAAGTATGAATTTTAAGGCTAACTAAGATTTGAAACCTAAGTGGTAGACTTTTTCGAAGTAAAATAAGTAGTCCAAACAAGAATGAATGTAGACTAAGATGTACAATAATATCTAAAAAGTTAAAAACCTAATTTATACAAACGTCTAGAAAGCAACCGATCCTAGATCTCGCATAGCATTTGACGGAACAATCACAGAAACAATGTCGGGCGTCGAGTCGAGCGCACTGTTCGACACCGGTCAGCGTGTATTGGGCAGTCCGCGACACCCGAGAACGTGTCTGCATAATACATCGCTGTACGCTGTTGCTGTACGTTGGACTTTAATTATATATCTGCTACAATTTCGCCTTTTTTTCGAGTATTTTTCACATTTCGCCTCCCCATACACCCCTGTTCACCCACTGCCGAACGGCCGCGGAAAAAACGCCTCGCGCATGTGTGTGTGTGTGTGTGTGTGACAGTGTATTGTTGCACTACAAACGACGCCCCGCGCCGCACGACCCAAGAAATACAGAGCCGACTCAATAAACAAGACAATTAACATCTCCCAAGTAATGAATAGAAAAATTGTCGTAATAAAAATACACTTTTAATGCAATTAAGCTTGTAGAACACGGGCAGGAGAGGCCGATAAGCCGCGCTCAACTTTTCCTGTAACAGGCTGTTATTTCACGATTTAAAATCGGTTCTCAACCCGTTAATGACGCGAGGTACAAGTGCAGATCGGCGGCTCCGTTCGGCCGCGGACCAATCTATTTAATAACCCCCGTCGGTGACACCCCACCCGGCGGCCATCGCCAATTTTCGCCCCCCTCGGCCCCCTCTGGCCCCCTAGCACCCGCCCTGAAAAAAATCCGGAGCGTTTTAAAATTAATGAGTAAAAATCTACACACACACCCGAGCGGACAATGCGACGCGTGTGTGCGCAAACGCCCGATAATGACCCGCGCTTTGCCGCCCAAATGAGGACGCCATACAATCACACGTTTCTTCCGTCGATCAGAGGGTCGCGGATCACATTTCCACGTTTGCGCACATGCACTACCCTAGAGGCGACTAGAAAACGGTTAGCGCGACCGGTGCCCGTTTCAGACGGAATCCGTGATCACCTAGCCTTTTCCATTAGGACCAACTATCCGAGAAAAAAATGGAGTACAAATTGAAATTTCGCCGGTTCGGGCGCTAATTCAGAGCGAAACGGCGCCGCGACGCGAAACGAACGCAGTTAGATAACATTTGTAGAGGCGAGGGGGGACGGGTGTCACCCCTACGCAACGTCGTTTTTATTTTGGCCGGCCCTTGCCCCCTTACCCCCTTCGTTCGTCCAACTTCATCTGAATAATTACTGATTTTTTCCGTGTACTGCTGATTATTCCGAATGTTACTTGTTGATGATAATTTTTTTTCAACTTTTTTCATTAGTCAGCGCCCGGTGGAGTTTTGATTGTGCTTTTAAGCTTTTTGTATTCAATTTGTACCCAATGTTTATGTGTTCCAATATAGAATGTATGAAATAAATTGTATTTGTTTATTCTGTTACAATTTAAAATAACTGCTGTTTAGACTTTTAGAGCTTTCAGCTGAAAGGCCCAATATTACATTGGTTTTCTTCACGTAGACATAAATGTTAACTTTACAATAACTATTCATAGAACAGACATCTATTCTAAAAGCAAGTCTACCTCCGCTTCGATTAAAAATAAACAACAACAACTGTATCAAACTACACATACCTACCCACCTACTCTCGACAAAGCCCCTATGGTATACGCGACTGCACGCGTAGTAAACGAAACAAAAAACCTTATCCACCAACATTTAACTAACAAAATAGAAATTCCCAAAGCCCATCAGTAATCAATACAAAAACGAATTAAAGATGTCTAAGGAATTCCTTTGACTTAACTTATGAAAATATATAAGTAGACAGCTAATTAAATATCAACTTGAAAAAATCAATAAGTCCAAATGTCCAATAATCAAATGAAAATGTCTCAAGATGAAAAGTTAGATCACAACTCAAACGCTAACGAATTAAATAAATTCAAATCGAGTTAACTGAAAGCGAATTTGGACGAGACACGTGCTGAAGCTCTAAAGAAACACGAATAAAAAAACTAATCGAAAACTTTAATTATCATGCTTATTCGACAAGTGACAAGTCGGACGATGCCGATCGCTTTGGCAAGGATTTCGGTGGGACCACCCAACGCCCCGCGGGGCCGCATTTTTTCCACCCACCACCGAAGGGGTTGATTTTTTAAACTGATGACGCGCTTTCATTCCGCGCTGTGCAACTTGGCCGCGCGGCTGTATGTGTTACCGGCCGTTGATAAATAAATTTAAAAAAAGAAAAACGTGAATGCTTTGTCGATAGTGCGCGGCGTTTCTTTTTCGCGGGCGTTATCTATGCTCTATTTTCCGTTCTAAATACAACTTTTATATAGTGAAGAAAAAGTTTTTCGCGCGTTCGGATAAACGTATGTGGATGGAACCTTTTTTAAATAGACCGGTCGTCACATATTTAGATTGGGCGTTTGAAGTTTATCAAAGTTTTCCTAAAGTTTTCGTAAAGTTCGCCTTTCTGCTGTTTCTGAGAATATTTGGTGAATTTTCATTTAGTTTTTGATCAAGGAATGTTACTTTTGTAGGGACAGTGATTGTGAAATTATCAGGCCTGGAGAGAATGACATTGTCCTTCGTGAGTAATAGAAAATAGTAATATTTATTTGATTTTATAGAAAGTAATTTATTTTCATATTCGTAAAAATGTGTTGTAAATTTTTATTCTGAAAAAAATAATCAATTTATAAATAAAACATCGCTTTAAATTATGAACGATGTAAGCCATAATCTAAACCATGATTTAATTGCCTTTACCAGTTTTTACAACGGCTTTTTAATAAAACCATGTTGCAATTTTTAAACATTTCACTTAGTTAACATTAAAGCGGTCGAAGGACCCTATAATTATCTTCCTAACATATTTTTTAGCTCGAAACCTGTGAATATTTATAATACCGTCGCAGTAACCGTAACACTACCGACCGACCATAATTATTACAAATTAAAGAATTATTATTAATCATTATTCAAGGCGTTTCCTTACAGTTATATTTTAATAGTAGTTAATAATTAAAAGTCAAGTAGCCTGACCTTATTCTGTACTTATAATAATTGCAATATAAATAGTTTATGACTTTACAAGCTGCACAATGGTTTATATGAGAATCGAATAAAAGATGGCTTCCTTAATTAAAATATTAATAGCAGTGCATGAACGTATTTATTTTGATGCAATAAAATTTTATTAATGTACTGGTTTTTTTTTACGTTATTTTGTAGTCCTTTTTCGTTGTTAAATTACCTGTACTTACTTTATACTCATTCGGTTGTGATATTTTAAAACTTAAAATAAATCATTAAATGCTGATTTTTATAAGAAAACCACCATGAGACGAGAGATCTCTCAATCACACCGCAGAAAAAGCTCTTCTTCAAATAATTGTTTTATGAAAATTTACTTAAAAGTATTAATTATTCGTAAAATAATAATTTAATCGCTACTTTTATAACACCGATACAAGAAATTGCTTTTCTTGAATGCGTTGGAAAACGGGTCTAAAAACTATCTATTATTATTTAAAAAAATTGCAACTTTCAAAGTTTCAACACCTTCTTTTGTAGCTTTAATACACTATTTTATCTGCGGGCTTTCCGATAAACATTAGTTCACCTACCTAAGTTCATAAAAACGTTCATCGAAAAGTTCACCTAATTACTGAAATAATAAGCGATATTATCCCGTAACCACTCGGTAATTACAAAGAAACATAGAGTACTAAAAACAAACTTCAATTTAAAATGCTAAAATAAGAAACCATTAACTTACAATACGATGAAAGAAAAATCTGACGAAACAGGGACTAAGCGACTTTCAGTGTCTAAACGTGGTGATCAATGACTGTTTCCTCTCCATAAACACTTCTCAAGAACCTTAATGACAGCTGTGGAAAAGCAGGCTTGTTTTACAATAAATTTAAAGATTAAACTTATATAGCGCAACACAAAAATATCAACATAAACCCAAAATGTCTTACTAAAGACGCCAATAATTGGAAATAAGCTTGATGAACCATAAATGGCGATACGCTCACCCTTAATTACGTTCAGACCTAACCCCGGCATAGACAAACGGAGGGAGAATAATAACCCTCCGTCCTAGGCAGTGCCCTGACTACGGTGCATTGCGATATGGCACGGGTGCACTAAACAAAAACGCGGGATAAGTACGCGTCAACAACTCGTGCACACTTTGGTTGTTTAGTTTAGAGTAAAATTGTTACTACGAAACATCATCAAACATTTTAATACGGTCTTTTATATTTTAATCAAAACTAAATGATGAAAGAGGAAACTTCATAAACAAAGCTTACAAAAACACAGTTTTCGTTTTTCGACATATTATAAACTACTTCTAAAGTCGAAACTGACAGGAATGGAACCCAATCTGTACCTTATAGGGCTTAAGTAGATATTTTGGCAGCATTTACCAGATTCGGGCCGACTTAGTGCGTGAAAACTTGTAACTTTTTATTTGCCGGCGATATTATAACACTGGCATACCCCAAGGCCTTACCATACGACTACGTAACCATCATCATCTATTGCTTTCAATTCCCATACATACTCTCAAGTTTTCTTAGCCTTGCTCCAGATAAGCGATTCTAAATAGGAAAATAAGACATTGAGATTATATACGATGCCAAGGCGATGATGATATGGCGATACAATATGCCTTTTAGACTCTTAACAAAAAGTTTGTGTTTCTTCAAAAGCGTCAACATCTAAACTTCCACTTCTTTCCCAGGCGGAGTCAGACCGGGAAAGCGGCGCGAGCTCGCCGGAGGGGGGGGCGACGCGGGCGCAGCTAGCCGAGCCGCGCACCCCCTCACCCCGTGCGCGCACCCCGCACCAGCAGCCACATCTGAATGGCTCCAGTGAGTTCGTACTACATTCTTTTGATACCTTCTTATTGAAATTTAGTTGTGGTGGTTTCTGTTGGCGCATTTTCGGAGGATATTGGAGATTTTAGCAGTAGGACCTAGTTAGTGCAGTCGTCATCTGTTTATTTTTTATAAGCTTCAACTGAGCTTTATTCTCTTCAATCTGAAAATGTGCTTACACGACCCATTATGCTTAATAAAACAGTCTACCTGCATAAAAGGAAACTATTAGGACCAAGGGCGTTACATTTTCCAGGATGTTTTTAAGGAGACAATCTGTTTACAGATCTTGGTGTTTGCATTCTGTGATGCTTTACCAGTCAGAACTTAGGAAAGGCAATAGAAGACCAGAACATTAAAGGTTATCAATCAGAGCTTTCGAAGTTGAAAAAAAAACATAATGAAAAATGTAGTTCTACATTCCTAAAAACTGCATAACCACCCAAAAGATTTTAAACCAAACTCAACCTAATCTAAATCGTTGAATTCAATATCAAAACTATCATGACCATTCTTTTTAACTTCATAATGTCTATCTTAATATAATTTTATATAATTATTGTGACCACACGTTGTTCAATGAATCTCAAAGTGGAAGAGTCTAAACTCTAAACTCGATAAAATTTTAAACAGCTATTAGCGTCTTTACGAAATTCATTGAGATAACATGGAGCAATACAAAATAATAACGTCATAATATTTTATGTTTTAGCTTTATTGTTATGTACATGATGTATTTGTTCTGTGATATAAGATTTTGTTTCTTTGGGAAAGAAACGATTGAGACTTTTATGTAAACGACGTTATACATGGATCGATTTTTATTTAAATGTAATCTCAAAAGTGTGATGATATAGCAAATAGGTATATCATCACACTTTTAATAACAAAGGAAGCAGTAATGAAAATTGTAAACTTCGTTCTTCAGAGACGCTTTTCAACGAAATAATAACTTACAAACTCACAAGAATTAAGACCAGTCTTGGAAAAAACTGTATACAATGATCCCGAAGTGTTCTCCTCTCCTTAGCAAGTTGCAAGTGATGGAATCACCAAAAACCTTATTCTAAATTCGAATTGAAACATGGATGTATGTATGGCCAGTAATGAAGATTACCAGCAATAACTAATGAAGGAGGATTCACTTCGACATAACTGAGGGGCAATTCTGGTAATTTTAAGAACATTTAACAGTCTGATCTCAGTCTCAATCTGTCAAAAATACCTCTAATTTCCCTACATTTTTGACTTTTTGACATTGTCTCTGAGATGAGCTTGCGACTAGATTTTGAAGGTTTTTATTTACGGGAATTGGCCTTCTGTAGACCCACCTCAATGCCTTATCTTCATATAATCATTGTACCTTTTTTGTCCACAGTGGCGTCAATGTTCCAAAACCTGCAGAACCTGGCGAACATGCAGCAGAACATGCCGCCGATGTCACAACAGCTACAGCAACAGATGTCTCAACAAATGTCGCAACTTGCCGCTAATCTTCAAGGCTTGTCCTCTATGCCCTCCAATCCTGTCATCAATTCGCCTTTGAATTTGAGCGTTAGTGCACCTGGTAAGAAAAAGATAATTTATTTTATTATTTTACTCATTTTTAACTTACTTCAAAGAAGTAGAAAGCCTTAATTTTTATATTTCATGCACACAATTAAACTCATGTCATTTTCCGTTTGGGAATGACAAAATAAGAACAGAAACGTTAGGTTTAGACAAAACTTTTGCCAACTATAAAGTAATGCTGTAGTTTTAGATAGCACTTCAAACTATAAAATCAGTAGGAGGTATGTAGATAACACTGAAATATAAAGTGATTCAAAATTACATATAAATTGATTTAGTATAGGCCCCATTATACTTCCTTTGGGGAACACCGCGAAAAATTCATGACTAAAGTGATTTTTATTGTTAGTCACCATTTCACTTTGGATAAATGTGGCTATAAAAAGGCTCTCTTAATTCCTCAAACACATCAACAAAATTATTTGTTTTGTTAAATCTTTACTTTAGGCGATTTGTGCATACAAATGTATCTCTATCAACAAAATGCCCTGAGGTGACAGGTTACTTGTAGCAGTGGTCTATCGCCTAAAGGCATTGTAATAACCGGCTTCCGTTCCTTTTACTTGCATCATTATTAAAGTAAAGAGTTGAACAAGAATGACATTAAAAATCTTAGTTGTTGATATTATAGGAAGGTACTTTTAAAATAAGTCCAATAATTGTTGAGTTATGGTGGACGTGACCTACGGCTTTAGAGTCTACATGTATTGCCCTTGTGTTATGCATAGTTGTCCATCTCTCCATTTCGTCACTTATCTATTTCACCAAAAATCTTCAAATCCATGAAAGTTTTCACGAAAGTGCTTTGTTTGTACAAGGTTCACTTTTTGCTATTTTATGCAATTCAGATTTGATCTATTTTCACATGTATTGCACTTGTAATATACTTTTGTTACCACCTTACATGAGGTTGTCCATCTGTCCGTTCCGTTACTTACCTACTCCAACCAAAAACTATATCCATGAAAGTTTAAATTAAACTGTTTCACTTGGCCACCTTTTACCACTTCATGCAAAACAGATTTGGCCTCACGATCTTCATGTATTGTTTAACATCAGGTTGACCAGAAGTTCATGTTGGTTACGGAACGGACAAATGTTTATTCCGTAACTTACCTACTCCAACCAACAAAAAACGTACACCTATGTGATTTCAAAGTGCTTTAGTTCGTCACTTTTTGCCACTTTATTCAAAATAGACTTTGATTAGCATCATCATCGCACCAAGACAAAACAAATATTCAAAACGCGACTAAACTCCGCTGACAGCGCAATAGCCAGCGTTAATGCAGGCAGAAATACAGAAAATATTTTTCTATTTAAGCTAATATTATGCAATTAAAAGCGTCACCTCCGCGACCCGATTAACATTTTTCTGAACATTAGCATTTCAAAACGTCTGTTATTCTTCAACTGAGGGTATGCCACTAATTAGACTGAATTAGACAGATTGGGATAATCAGAAATACACGGTTCGCGCATTAAAACTCTTAACTTCGAAATCACGTGAGCCGTAATTAGGTGATTACCGAATCCAATCGATTTAATGAATTCAAGATAGCGGCTTCACTCGCCCGCCCATTAAAGCTATGCCGTAATGGACAAAAAAACCTATTTAAATAATGAGTATAATTACATATTTTTTTCACGAACGCACGGATATTACGACTGTTGCGGTATCATTAAGAGTTTTATTGTCTTAATAGAGCTAATTATACTTTTTTTTCGGTTCTTAATTGATGCGCCATAGGAAAGAACATTTATTACAAAATGTGAAATGTCATGGTTTAAATGAATACGTTATGTTAATGTCGAGCTTAACGGGCTTGTAAGGCATGCAGATAATATTTTAGATTTTCTTTAGAGCCGTTTTGTTCGCAGTGAATTAGTTTTGGTCGGTTGCGTATGGGTTTTGTGTAATTTTCTATCGTTGCTTTATGTTCGGTAAGGTGCAGTGGGGGGCGGTCGTGGCCGGTTATAATTACGATTTAATTTTATTGTTTAATGTCTTAAGTACAAGTAGAAAGTCGCCGGTCGATCCGCGCGTTGGACGATCGTTTCATCACTGACTGGCACCATGACTGATGTGTTAACGTAACATTTAGTCATCAATAATCACATGTTTTATTTACCAAGTCTAATTTTTATTATAAGTTGATAAAAACATATTTTTACGAGTTTTACATGTTTATCGATTTAGTATGAATTGGCGTAGGTATATTAAGGTGCTTATAAAAACATCGTGTCAAATTATCGACGCGCATTAACTTGGTCTTTTTTCTAGGATTATGTAGTAAAAATATGCATTAATATTAATATTCCACGATCAAAATACGTGACTAAAGCTTGCAAAATGATACGGACATCATTTCGTTAAATACGTGTAGGTAACCACATTTATACAGAAAAAACCCAATACGTTTGCAATATAATGGCTTTGTCTAATTTTACCGAAATTCAATCAAATATGGCTGCACAACATGATAATCATGGCAACAAAACGTGGTTAAAAAATATGTTTTTCGCATTTCTACATTTACTCATTAATGCCCCAGGTTAGAATGATTATTTCATGAAATATCAATCAATAGGGTTATATGAACTTAGATGGTTGTATTGATGATTTTAATGATTATAATTCTGTAAAGTACGGTCGCGAATCATATTTTGTTCAACATACAACCTGGCACTGACTTGCAAATTGCAAAAAACGTAAGAAAATTTGAATTTCCCGGGCCACTTTAGCGCATCCCGCTTAAAAGCGCCAAACGGTGATCAAAACGAAGACATCAATAACGACGATCAAAGTACTCAAAGGAGTACCTACTCCAACTTATAATATTGTACCACAAGCTATCATTTTAACAACTAGGTATGCTAATAAGAAAACATTTGTATGCACAAACTACGCCAGACGCAACTCCACTCATCTGAGGAAATGAAAATATATTTGACTCAAACACTTAAGTACCTACCTCATTATTTCAACCCCTCCCTGACTATTCTCCAAATCATGTCCAACTGTAAGGGTTCCTATACATGGTGCTCGAGCCGCATAAACAAAACAGAACAAAACACAAAGAAAAACACTGATAAACAACATAGCAAACCTTACCTTACATTTACGTGTGAGATCTACTCTCTAAGTCCGTCAACGAAGCTACAGGTCCGTCCGAAAGTAGCTATCAGTCCGTCAAAACATGTGTCAAATTCAATTTTTCTGACGGACAAAAATATATCGTGTGTAGGGACAGGCATCGCCTAAAGCTTTAATCAACCTATTAAAGGACCAATCCTTTAAACAACCATACTTTAAAAACGCCTTCTAATGTAATTTTTTATCCCCCAAAGGTATGGGATCACCCAACCCGGTGGCCAACAACAATATGCTGCCACCAGCGATGCCGTCCCCTATGCCACAACTCATACTTGCCTCTGGTCAGCTGGTGCAAGGCATACAGGGAGCCCAACTGCTCATCCCGACTTCACAGGGTAAGGAACATTGCCACTATAAACTACTATAAAGCTGCTTGTACTACAAATCACTAAATGCGTTTAGCGCTAAACGTACTTATATCATCGTTTTTGAAAGAGACAGAATGATGTTTAAACATGTTTAGCGTTAAACGCATTAGGTAAGTGATTTGTGGTGCAAGCGGGCCATAAGGTGTTGATAATATTATGAGGTGACAAATTTTGAGACAAATGATAAATTTAGAGATGACATATTTTGACACAAATGTAAAGTGTCATATATTAAGACAAATGACATTATAAGGTGACATGTTTTGAGACGATGTTTTCGTCTGGTTGACGTCGATTGACCTCAGTCTAGTTGCACCTTAAAATATTGTATCAGTAAAGTGTGAAAGTGATAAAATCACCACAGTTTCAAACTTAAAGGAAACACTAGTTCAAACTGTATCTAATCCATCAACTGCAAAAAATGATTTGCCATACCTTCCATTTAAACCATGTCTAATGACATGTTTAAATTTAAGGCATATTCAGACATATTTTGTAAGTAAGTACAAATATAGACAGCCAATTATGGCTCCGTTTAGATTTTGTACGGCTTCGTCATTTTTTCCAAACATTAGGTTGCATTGCAAAAACTTAACAGCTACAAGATGTTACAACTATGTGTTTTCTCTACTCAGGCATCGCAACACAGACTATCCTCACAATCCCAGTCAACCACGTGAACTCCAACGACCAGATGGTGAACCTAGCCCTAAACAACGGCCAAGTCGTGTCCACGTCTCTCGCCAACCTCCAAGCCATGGCCCAACCGCACCAGCTGCTAAGCTCCAACCAACAACAGACGGCCAACATTCGGCCAAACATGCTGAATCCAACATTGTCAAACGCGCTCCTAAACCCAGGGCTGCCAAACTTTTTGTCGAACGGCGCGGCCAATGCCCAAGAGTTGCTCCAAGCGTTGCAGCAGCAGCCTCAAGCGAATCACAACCTTCTGCAGACGGTGCAGCAGAACAATATGAACAATATGCCTCAGCAGATGCAAGGCAGGCGGTCCTCATCTCCTCGCCCTGATAGGCATTATAAGGAGAGAGAAAACTTCGCTGAAAGATTTGGGGGTGGATCTAGAGAAAGAACTGAAAGGGAAAATTCTGGGGCTTCAGCCATGAATAGCATCAACAGGTGAGTTTTGTTCTAGTTACCTATTTAGTTTTTAGCTGTATGGGACGCGAAAATGCGTTCGTTTCCGAGTGTGTAATTAGGACGCGAACACGTGTATGTTTCAGTGGTGCTTGACTAGTTTTAAATACCAGCAGTGTACTTATTAATGAGTGTGCTTTACTATATTTGAAGTGCAGATCATTTTCAAGTTATGGAACAACAAACTGAATGGCATACTTAACAAAGTTCAAATTACATTGCAACCAAAAATGAATTAGAACCTTTTTGTTACAAGTGGTCAATCAAAAATCAACTTATTATACATTTCACTATAGTAGGTAACTAATTAAGTGGCGATGGAATAACCTCATTTATGATATAAAAGTTTCTAGATCCAGATTCAATTTTTATCGATTAACATGGGGTAAATTACAGAAAATTATACCAAACTCATGTCGACCGTTTTAACGAGCAATTCAACGAATTATCGACAATTATAACAATAATTGATTTTTTTAATCAATTACATCATAATTGTCCAAGTCTAACGTTGTTTGATGTGGATCGCTAAGTTAAGCTTACAGTTGCGTTGTTGGATAGCCACCCCTGTGTCGTGAGGATTAAAGTTGATATAGAGTGCAGATAAAGTGTTTTAGCGTGGGTGCACCGACAAGTGTTGTCGTAATTATGTGACAATGAATGTAATTACGTGTGACGCGAGTATAGCGGTATCTTGTGCGTGTGAGTGAATTACTAATCAACGTTTTGTTGTGTTAGTAGGGGAGTTTTTTTTGGCCCTAATCAGTGACGAGTTTTCATTATTTTGATGGATTTGCCAACATAATTGGTTGTAAAGTTTGGAATTTGAGGTTAGGGCCAGAAAGCACCAGGTGTTGCTTTTCCAAAATTCGGAATTAGGAATGATCCAAATGACAATTTATTCTCTGCTTATATTCACGCTTTCTTCCCATTGGGGTGGTAGACAGAAACTGCAGAACGCCACCTGATACTATGGAAAAGGAGTGTGTAAGCATACTCCTTTTGCCTCGCTAACGTTCATCAGACCAGAGGGGCAATTCCCGTAATTTTAAGACCGTTCACAGTCTGATCTCAGTCTCAATCTGTCAAAAAATACTTCTAATTTCCCTATATTTTGACAAGTTTTTGACATTTGTTTGTCGCTGAGATGAGACTGCGACTAGATTTTGAACGTTTTAAATTACGAGAATTGGCCTTCAGGTGTTGCTTTTTCAAAATTCGAAATTAGGAATGATCCAAATGACAATTTATTCTCTGCTTATATTCACGCTTTCTTCCCATGGGGGTAGACAGAAACTACAGAACGCCACCTGATACTATGAAAAAGTAGTATGTAAGCATACTCCTTTTGCCTCGTTAACGTTCATCACATCTGGTCAAACACGCTCGCCGGTTGCGAATACTACGCACCTGACCTTTCTCAAGAACATCACCAAAAAGGTCACCACTTATATATCCTCTTTGCTTGACTTCTTCAAAAATAATTAAAGTTTCTTTTAATTTCATCATTATCATCATCGTCGGCCTACAGCAGTCCACTGCTGGACATAGACCTCTCCTATTGCACGCCATGCAACTCGATTTTCGGCAACTCTCATCCGGCTGCTACCAGCCACCCTGCAAAAATCGTCGCTCCACCTAGCCTGAGGGCATCCTCCCTAGCTCGCCGCCCGGTAAGGACCAGGCCCGAGTCGACGGCGCGTTGTGTTCTACGGGCGCCTCAAAGAGATGTCAGCACGAATTGACGGGGTCCGCTAGGGCCGATGCCTGCCAGGGCCGCGGGTTGTTCGAAAGAGATACCGTGGCCCCTGCCACAGGCAACTGGAGGAACACGGATGGGTTTTAGTTAGTAAAAGTCTGACACGCCCTTCCGCTCAGCCCAGAGTGGGAAAGGTCATTTGATGATTTCCCACCTAAAAAAAAAGGGCATCCTCCCTTACGTTTGCCGATTCGTTAATATAGCCGGCCCATTGTCAGTTTAGCTTGCTTATTCTGTGAGCTATGTCGACAACTTTGGTTCTCTGAGTTGGTCTTTCTTCTAATCTGTCAATCCTACTATATAAATATCCTACTAATATTATTAACGCGAAAGTTTGTATAGATGAATGGATGGATGTTTGTCACTCTTTCACGCAAAAGCTTCTGAACACATTTGGATGAAATTTGGCACACAGTTTATAGCCAGGATTAACACATAGAATACTTTTTAACCCGATATTTTCACGGGGTCGAAACTTATGCGGGTGGGTGGAACCGCGGGGTGCAGTTAGTATCTTATATTTTTTTAAATTGTATTTCCGTATCAATAAGGTAATCTAAGATCTACATATTATTTACCTATCATAAGTTTTTCCTCACATAAGGGATTCCCCGTGTCCAACATACAAACTTTCCTTAAGCGTTTGCCAAGCGGTGACGAATCGAAGCTAAAATTAAACCAATTAATTAGAAATAATATATATGGCGCTAATTAAAATTATTTACCTGGTATATAATAAAACACTAATAAGCGTAAACTACGCAGAATTTAAATTAATCAAACGTAGTCTATAGCGCCATGCTGAATTTACACTGTATAAGGGAGAGACATTTCAATCTTACAAACTTCAGCACAATCAGCCTATAATGTTCCCACTGCTGGTACACAGGCCTCCTCTCTGTAAAAGGGAGTTGGCCAAAATCAACCACGCGGGCCCAGTGCGGGAGATGATGTGACATCTCCCGCACTGGGCCCTCGTCTTCGATTTTTTGGTTCTAGGACATGCCGGTTTCCTCGCGCTGTTTTCTTTCAACGTTTTGAGAGCAGTGAATAAGAAATAATTTACACTAAGTGAAGCGCCTGCTTGGGTTAAAACCTTGGGTTCCACTGGGCCACCCAGTGCTCTACAAACTTTACCTCTTTATATTATGTCGGGATGAGCTGGACTCCTTTGATAAAGATTGGTCCTTGGTTGCAGCTCTGGACAGAGAGAGGTGGAAGGAGAGTAGGAAGGCCTTTGCCCAGCAGTGGGATAGTAATGGCTAATAAAAAAATAGTGTAGATGATCTAAGTGGGGGTTAATTATGTGATGAGCTTTAAAAACCTAAGCTCTCGATCGTGAGGACATCCTAAAAAAACAACATTTATTTACAAACGACATACGAGTACATTGGAGTAGCTAACAACCTTAGTAGCGGATTAACTTGATATTAATCTAGATACCCGGTCTATTAAGGTCGCATACTTATTGCAATGCTTAGCTCTAACTTGGAGATAATAAGGTATAATAGGAATGTATAACTTGCTGTATTAAAGTTATAAGTCAAAATCAAATCAAAATCAAAAAGGTTTTATTTCTTTATTACACGTTATAAATTATACAGTTGGTGGCGTCTCCTTTTAAGCATATAGATGCCTGTGCCCGGAGGCGCCGCTCTTTTATATCATATACAATTGGTGCAACATGTTAATAAAGAAAATATTATCATTAGTCTGTTGGTGTGTGTGTGTGGGGGTGTGAGTGTGTGTGTGGGTGTGTGTGTGTGTGTGTGTGTGTGGGTGTGTGTGGGGTATGTTTAAGTAGATATGTATAATGTATATTCTATTCGAAAACAGGCAGGCGCTTTACTTTGTGTAATTAATTTCATCACCGTTGCTCTCAAAACTGTGAAGGAAAACATCGTGAGGAAACCGGCATGTCCTAGAACTAAAACTTCGAAGACGTTGACATCTACCACCCCGCGCTGGGCACGTGTGGTAGATTACAGCCCACTCCCTCTCACAGAGAGGAGGCCTGTGTCCCAGCAGTGGGAACATTTTAGGCTGATTATGGTGTATATTTTGTTCAGTCGATTGATTCAATAGTTTAGCATACAATACTTACGACAGCCTTAAGTTTTTAGAATTTATTTAATATTAAGATACCTAGAAAAACTTATGAACTGCATTTAAATACTGTATTTAAGATTACTCATGCATGAATGTCACTTTAAAAAAATAACGAGAATATGCAGTTTCTATTTGATTCATATAAATTCGACGAATAGTGTCGTAACTAAGTATTCTAACAAAACAAAACACTAAAACGCAGACTTTTCTGGGAACATCATTATTTTAATTCCACTGTCATTTGAACTCGATTCACATTTAATTAGTTAGTGTATTAATTAATTTGATGACTAATGCCCACGTGAATGCATCACGCGAATATTATCGTTTTTAATGCAAAAAGCTGTAAAAACAGATGCTATCAACCAGAGGTAATGCCCTTTATTACACGTAATTATGCACCAAGTGCACAATTGATGATATGCTTGGGGAAATACATTTGATAACAGACAATAGTGTATTAAAAGTTTTATTGAATGAATCCAAGAAATAATTTTGTAACAGCCAGTTTTAATCATCGGAAGCAATTGTCCAACGGTTGAGGCGTTGATGGAGAAATTGTAGGCTGTGGTATAATTGTGGTGACGTTTGATGGTTCCGAACACCACTCATATAAGACTGTAATCTATATACAATATACATCTATACATACAAATAAATAAAAAATTTAAGTGTCAGTTTGTAATGTCAAAATAACTGCTTTTTACTAAATGCATATAAAAGTACCTATATATACGGTACTTATAACAATTACTTTTTTTAATTATTACCCCTTCTTGCCTCGGAAAGCACGTTAAGCCGTTTTGGTCCCTGCTGTCTTTCGTGGATCTTCGACATTCGTTACGGTTCGTCAGAAGCCCGATAATCTGACAACCAGTCTTACCAAGAGTTATCGTATTACCCAGTAACTAGGTTGTGGAGGTCAGATAGGCAGTCCCTGCATGTGAAATACTGGTATTCAGCTGCATCTGGTTTGACTGGAAGCCGGCCCCAACAGTTAGAAAAAGGCTACGTTGATGATGACTAACTAACTACATTTACTCTTAATTCTTTAGTTACAAAAGAACTCGAACAATTTTGTACGCTCTAACTTCTAAATTAGAGCGTACAAAATTTATTTAGCATAGCAACGATGCTTCACAAAGCTAAATATCATTTATGAGAAAGGAACACTTTATTATAATTATTGAAGTAACCTCGGTAACTGTCCGATATCCTGTCACAATTTAATTAACTAAATATAAACTGCTATCAATAGTTCGATACTTACATTCTAGAGCTAATTAATGTGGGTTACATTGGTATTTAACTAAGTAAAATTATAATAATATGCATTTTTTTTTTTTTTTTGAAGATGGGAAATCATCAAATGACCCCTCCCGCTCTGGGTGGAGCAGAAGGGAGTGTCAGACTCTTGCTGACTAAAACCCACCCGTGTTCCTTCCTTAGCCTTTTATGTACCAGGGCAGCGGTAACCCTTTCGGACGATCCCGCTACAATATGCATTAATTGATTCTTGTTCTAAGAACTGAACTGTGCACACTCCTGACTTTGGGTTGAGCTTCTCAAACATCTAGGGGTTTATCTACTAACGTTGCAAAAAATTAGGAGACTTTTAAATGTCAAAAATTTATGGTTAAACAGTAGCTAATCATTACTTAACTTTATGCAACGTTTATGAATAAGCCTTTTAAATAATCGTTTAGGCTGTGTCTCTAAGGCCCGCTTGCATCACAAATAACTAAATGCGGTTAGCGCGTTAAACATATTTAAACCATCATTTCGAAGTTTTAAATACGTTTGGTTTTATTATTTACTAGCTTTTGCTAGTGTTTTGGCCCGCGTGAATGTCGGAATATACTCCACGGGAACGTACTCCCGGGATTAAAAGTACCCTAATGTTAATCGAGGTTATAAAGTATCTGTGTGCCAAATTTCATCCAAATCCATTCGGCCGTCGTCCAGACAAACATACAAACGAACAAGTTACTATTTTGTCATAAGTGTAAATTATAATTAAATACGTTAGCGTTAAATGCATTCGTGATTTGAGGTTCAAGTAAGCCTAAATATTGGAACGAGATAGAGTTCACTCTTTCGACTTTAAAAGAGACCATGACCTCTGAGTTTGTTTCGGCGTTTCTTCTCAGGGATCAGTCAGCTAGGAAATGCCAGCGCCATCTAGTTTTAAAATATTGACCAACAAAATAGTGGGTGTACAAGTGTCTTTGAAAGGATATACCTGCATAAACAAACATTTAATTTAATTTCGAACTATTTTCGCCATAATTTCCTTAGTCTCATTGTAACAGTTTAAGTTATCTATTATTACATAAATACAATAATCAGCCTTTAATGTTCCCACTCGGGACTATGGACTCGGGCCTCCGCTCTTTGAGCCCTCTCATTTGGCTGTAATCTACCACGCAGGCTCAGTTCGGGTTGGTAGATTTCACATGTCTTTGATTTTTTGGCTATAAGACATGCTAGTTTCCTCGCGATGTTTTCCTTCACCGTTTTGAGACCAGTGGTGATGAAATTATTTACACAAAGTTAAGCGCGCCTGCCTGGGTTCGAACCGACGACCTACAACTTAAAGTTGAGGCCGTTATCTGGCCCACCACTGCTCTCAATCGAGCCCTGATCGCAGACTAAGAAAACGTTTTTTTTAGAAAATGCGTATCAACCGAGACCGACGGCTTAACGTGCTTTCCGAGACATGGAGGGGTCTTGGTATGTGAAGATAGTCACCTATCCACGGACCAACCGCGGCAAGCGTAGCTTAACCTGATCGATCGACCCGTGCGACTGCCTGTCTGGGTTCGAACTAACGCCCTACAACTCGTAGGTCGGGGTCGTTATCGCTAGGCCACCACTGCTATACTTGTTAGTTCTTTACATAGAATACATTTAAAAAAATACAAAACTAGGAAGATAACAGCTCGACCGTAGGATTTAGTCCTATTTTAATACATAATTTGAACAAATAATTCAAAAAAATAAAGCAGATGAGAATGTTGAGATGGATGGGTGGAGTGACGAGAATGGATAAAGTAAGAAATGAGTATATAAGAGGAAGTTTGAAAGTGGCGCCAGTGACAGAAAAGTTGAAAGGAAATCGTTTGGCTTGGTATGGGCATGTGATGAGAAGGGACGAAACGCATGTAACTAAAAGAGTGATGATTATACGTGTTGATGGATGGAGAAGGAGAGGAAGGCCGAAGAAAATATGGATAGATAGTGTGAGGAATGATATGAAAGAGAAGGGAGTGAATGATAGCGTGACTGTTGACAGGGGAGAATGGAAGAAGAAAACGTGTTGCGCCGATCCCAAGTAACATGGGATACGGGCAGGAAGATGATGAATTTGAATAAATAATTCCTGAGCATTAGGTACCACTGTTTCTGTTATTACCTAGGTAAGTACCCACAAAGGCGTAATAAGGAAAACGTAGGAACATCGGACTATTATCTACTTTAATAAGGTATTTAATGTTAATTATATACAGGATGTAATGTAACTCGTTGTTACCGATATAATTACATAAATAATGGCATGTTCACGCACTTTATAAACAATTTTCTGGTGTTGGTAGTGCGGAAAAAAAATAAAAAATTGTTGGTGCATGCGCAAGCGCGACATTGCCCTGCTTAGATTTAATTGTAAATTAGTACTTCAGACTGTGAGTGTAGTTGAATTTACATGTCAGGATGAGCGTTAATTAGTTTACTATGTAACTTTGTAGATACATTCTTAAGGCTTGAAGAATAGTTTCAGGATGTGGATAGCTCTTTAGATTTTGATGATCCTAGTACAAAAAAAACATAAATATTGGATAAGTAGGTACTGATGCAAAAAAAAAGCATTTGTATAATCAGCCTATGATGTTCCCACTGCTGGGACACAAGCCTCCTCCCCTGTGGGGGTGGTATCCACCACGCGGGCCTAATGCAGGTGCAAAAAAAATGCTTAAAACAAATATTTTGGTGCCAATTTCTGGTCTTATAGTTTTAAATAACCAAAAATAATCGTTGAGATAAGTCTAAGGCCAAAAACTTAAACATAATACCAAAAAACTTTACAACGGCTGCGCTGTCGCATAATTCGATAAGATTTATTACAAAAGAAACGGGAAAATCAACAGTTAATAAATGTCTTGATTAAAAACAAGTAGAGCATTCTGGTCTGGCCGGGTCGCACACAAGCTCACAAACACACACACACACAGATAATGTACAGTAGTTAATATGTAATTGCTTTTGCATTGCCGCGCGACGGAACAACCGCTTTGGGTATTTGTCGGTTAATGTTAGATTTTCTTGCGGTTCTTACAATGTATCCTTTGGGTTACATTTGGTTGATTTATGTATTACTTTTTTAAGTTTAGAGGGTAAGTGTGTTGACATTATAGACTAGAAGATAGTAAGTTTAAAAAAGCTTGATAAATTCAATGTTAAAGGATTAACAAGCTATTTTCGATGTCTCCTACGTTTTATCTAAACTAATATTATAAGGAGAAGATTTTTTTTTTTTATGTTTGCTTGTTTGGCCCTCACGGTAAAATGGCTGAACGGGTTTCGATGAAATTTTGCACATGGGTAAACCATGACCTGGATTAGGACATAAGATCCTTTTTATCCTAGATTTATGCGAATAAAACCGCAAGGCGCAGCTAGTTCTAAACAAAAGCGAAAAAACAAGAAAAATCTGTTTAAAATATCCTGTTATCAGACAAAAGCGTACAAATACCGAAACCAGCCTATTCCACACTAAAAATAATTTAACACACCACACAGAACTCCGATACACCGATACTTACAACTATTTACAGCAGACATTTCGAAAGTCAGCTTCAGGCAAGCGGAGACATTCAGCTAACACGATATATAATTAGGTGGCGCATTAAGTATTCCGCCTATAATTACCGTAGCGCCCGTGACGCGTCTAATCCGGCAAGTAATGGTGATAAATAGATCTATACGGGGATATCGCGCTTAATATATTAGTGTTGTTGTCGACATAGCTCACAGAATAAGTAAGCTGAAGTTGGCATGCTTGTCGTAGAACCGATGACCGTTCGGGTAGATGAGTTCTTGAGTGGAGACCGCGAATCGGTAAACGTGAGGTAGTACGCTCTCAGGCTAGTAGCGACAATTTTCGCAGGGTGGCACCAGTAGCAGCTGCTGCACCCTAATTGCGTAGCACACTATCAATCACAATCTGAATCGTTTTGAAGGATATTGCTAATCCATTGCGTTATATGTTCCAGAAATTCGTCTGCTCAACAACGTAAATAACGCAATAAATCTTGTTGAACTGTCAAAATGAAAGCCATTGCTACTGTT
This sequence comes from Apamea epomidion, assembly GCA_947507525.1. NCBI lineage: Eukaryota > Metazoa > Arthropoda > Insecta > Lepidoptera > Noctuidae > Apamea > Apamea epomidion. The sequence continues at coordinate 14,965,897 of OX382237.1, forward strand.
AGTGTTACGCAATTACCCCGTTGGATCAGAGTTTTCGAGAATTGAGCTGAATGGCGTGCAATTAGAGAGGCATATGTCCAGCAGTGGACTGGCTGTAGGCTGTTGATGATGATGATCATATTAGCCTACTGTATTCACTACACTGTGGTCTGTGACTACGTAAACAATCGTACCTTGGGTTTGAACTTTTATGGATGTTGGTGTAAAGTGTTGTTTGTTGATTTTAGTTTTTTTGTTTTTAATTTAACTGGAATGTAACTGGCTGGTTTAAATGTATTATTGTCCAGAAGTTGGTAGATATTTTTCATTGATTTGAAGGTGATATTTCTGACAATATTTGAGGTGTTGGTAAAAAGAACGGTTCCTGTACCCGCGGGGTAATTACGTACTTACAGTAGCAATGGCTTTCATTTTGATAGTTCAAGAATACGACTATGATTGCGATATTATGTTACCCAATTAGGGTGCTGTAATTTTTATATTCAAAGAATTACTTACATAACTCGGACCACTGAAGTCTTTAGACTGTGTACAGAACTAAAGCTGCCTACTTCGTATCATTAGACAAGAGTTCTAGCAAAAATATCTTTGGTCGATACTTATTTCGATTAGCATTTAAACTTAAATGGCATTTATAAACGTCTGTGTTATTAAAATGCCAGAAGTAATGTATTCTTAATTGACCAACTAACAGTGTTACAGCTTACCAATAGTGTAGGGAGATTTAATAAGTAAATAGGCACCTTCATATTCATAAACTAAAACTCAAAGCATTTATTTCAAGTAAACTTTTCACAGGCACTTTTGAATTATCAAGGAGCAGGTCAGAAAGTTGGAGCTATATCCTGTCCATTAGGTAAACCGTTTTCTGGCAGATGGAACTAATGATTGCAGCAACACACAATACATTGATTGATACACGTACGGTATTATAATGTCTGTAAGAAGCCATAATTAAGATAATTCAATTAGATAAGGCAGCTTATACATTTATTTTATTACGCATTTTAAAGTTAACTTTTACGTAATCTGGAATAGTACGTCCTAAGACAGCTGTCAAAAAACGGTTAACCTAATGGACAAGGTATAGTTGCCATTCCAAAACGTGGAAAAGAACGGGATAACTCCAAGGTCACGCTTTTAAATATTATTTTGTTTATGAAATAAATAACATAACCCGTTTTACACTACAGGACCACGTTAATATAACCCAGTTCACTACAACAGCTTACTATTAATGCATTCTATTATTACAATGTACGTTAATAAAAGTATCATTTTAGTATGTCGCATTATGTTAGCCCGTAAAACGCAGCGATTCGACATCACTACAATAATTATATTATTATTACCGTATCTACGTCTATTATTCGTGTATAAGTACGTACTGGGTTATGTGTGCCTGTGTGTGCGTAGTCAAAGACATTAAGTTAATGCCACCTCATAATTACTGGTTGGAAGCATTAATTCTCGCATCCATAATTAAGTTTAATACCTCATTTCTGTTGGCCTACAATCTAGATAAATATTGTCTGTCGTTTGACGTCTATTAAAGTTACATTAAAATTGTAAATCATTGTCAGTATAGATAGTAGATTTTATATGGAGTTTTATAATGTATCTAGTTCTCAAGGCTGTACCATTTTACATTCATATTAAGTAGGTACTTAGACTTACGTTATTAGCGTATTTATCCTTTTAGATAAATGCTTTACGACTAAGAGGTAGGTTTTCAAGTTATACGTGCACGCTAAATGGCCGTCAGTAACTTTGAGCGCGTGTAATGAATATGCCAAAACGTTCCGCGAAAACTGTTTAAGTGGGCGTGAAAACTGGCTGAAAATCCGCTCGGCAGTGATGATAAACTCGAATATAAGGACGGAAGTGCTTGGATATATTGTTTTATATTTTGTAGGACTGAAACAAAAGCAGACTTTTATTAAAGTAAACCTCGTGCTCAGCTCTAGGAACTTGGATTAAATAAAATTGTAGTTACAAAACATTGAATACAAAGAGTTTTTCGTATGTTTTCCATTTTGAGTTAAAAGAATATTTTTAAAGCAATTATTCAGGTCAGTCAAATTTCTTTTCACAATAAAAAAATGTGAAGCAAGTAGGTATTTGCTCGATAATTACAATTATTGATCTATTAATACCAGTGCCTCCAAATGTCAAGTAATAATTCATCTTCATTTGCGTCTTAATAAATAATAATTGTGAACGCAATAGTGTCGTAGTATGAAGGGTTAATCATGTAGTTCGTGAAATGTGACGATAAATAATTATTAGTATCAGCTGAAAATAATATTGTTGGTTAATTAATAATATTTGCAACTAAATAAAGCATTCTCAGGTCTACTAAACGAAGTGGTTACCCGTCTTAACTTGATATACTACGCGCCGGTGAAGACAGAAGATGTGGAGTCGTTACTATTCCTAAATAGATTTTATGGGACTTCTTAATGCCTATTTTGACATTGTGTAGAACAATTGTTATTCAATATATTCTTTCATTTAAAAATAAATGAAGTAAAAATTCTTACAGTCAACCTTCATTTACACGTTTTTTCTTCTTTCGTATGGTCAGTAGTAGACTAGTACGTAGTAAATTCATTAAAAACACAACCTGCATAGAAATAAATAAAAGCAAAAAAAAAAATCGTTCCATTGATAGCTTCATTGATAAACTCTTATATAATAGTGCTGCGAGTCAGATCAATCGTAGAGGGCGTTATGAATGAAGAATATACCTAACATTTGTGAAATCGGTTACCAATTTGTTCCTCAGATACGTTTACCGCTAACATAAAAAGTTTTGTCGTATATTATGATTATAGAACTAACGTTTATACTTAATATCTATACTTAAACGGCACTCATGTTTTGACATTTGACATTTATTTCTGACAATGAAAAAGGAAAATGTCAACGTAAATGTTAAGTGAAAGTTTCGTACTTACTAATAATTGAGTTATTATAATGTTACGCATTTATATAATATTGAGAAAGGTCAGGTATGGACTGCAATCTGTCAATATTTTTTTAGTAAAAATATAAAACGTCAAGTTAGAAAAAATTATGTCGTCTTCGACTCCACTAACTCCTGTGCCCTTTTTTCTTTTAGAATTGAGTGCAAACTTTTTAACTGCGTTTTTCTCTTTAAGTTAACACTACCGATTCACAGCATTATATATTAATTCTTTTAGGGCTGATTTTTCCATGGCCAGATAACATTTATTCGAGGATTAAATTTTACGTTTGACAGTTTTTGTATGAAATAACTGTCAAAATTTCAAAATTATTCCTCGAATCAAGTTATCAGATGATTGAAAAATCAGCCCTTAGTGGACTTGACACACCTGTATCAGATAGTTAACTAAGTATGCTTTCTTTATTTTGAAGATGCTGATTTACTTACTGGATGACTGTCTTAAATCATTAATCTTCAATGATGAATTCCTGCATATGCAATGTAGAAATAGTCTTAAAGTTACAATATTAGCATAGCATAATCAGCCTATAATGATCGCACTGCTGGGACACAGGCCATAATCCACCACGCGGGCCCAGTGCGGGTTGGTGTAAAGTTACAATATTATGATGAACCATTTTTTTTTAAATCTTACTAATAGGCCAGAAATGTTGACCGGTTACATAAGGCCGCATACACACCAAACGTATAGCCAGCCGCCAACTGACAGTCTGTTGTTTTTTTTTTTTCATACATACATTCTCACAGGCTGCGGCCGACTAAACCTTTCGTGTGAACGCGGCTTTAATCTTTGACAAAGACTGTCTGACGAACACTAACGAAATGTCATTGACGTCACGATAGACTGACAGTTTATCACGCACTCGAGAGTTCCAGCAATGGATGTCAATATCTTACCAACGACGACTACGACTTTTGCTCTGAAAAATGATGATAGATGATGATGTTTGTTTTGAAAAAGGACATATTTATCGATTAATCCTTAAAAGAAGTATCATTAAAACATTTAAGCCGAAGTATTATTTATTACCGTACCTAAAACGGACTCAACTCCAACGCAAATGAGTTAAAACTCAACCGATGACGTAACTATCATAATTCCTTGTAACCGCATATATTTATACAATAATTATCACCATAAACGTGATCGAATCTCGCCAACTACGCAATATAATTATGTCTGACAATACATACAGACAAGAGTGTTCCATTTTTTTCCTTAAAGACGATTCAAGTGTATTAAAAAGCAATTATTGACCTTAATAAAACATTTCGCATGTTTATAATCGTACCTTTAGGCGGTCGTTATATTACTGGCCATATTCGTTTTTTAAAACAATTCCATTTTTAAACAATTAAAGGGTGGTTTCATTATAGGTAAGTAGGAAGAAGACTCTCACTCACCTCACTTTGAATTTCTCCTGTATCGTAGGTACGTTTACAAACATTTATACTCACATACACAAACAGCCAGACCCGAAACAACTACTTGTAGGCCATACAAATATTTGTTCCGTGCGGGAATCGAACCCGCGACACGCAGCGCAGCAGTCAATCGCTTAACCACTGCGCCAACCGTGCCGTCTGAAAGTGCATTTTTAATTTTGATTAATGAAAGTTACTAAGCAAGCAAAGGACAGAGGTAGTGGTAGATACGTTTTTCTTGGATTTAATTAAAAATATATAGTGAGATGTTGCCCCTACCATCAGCCATGTTCTATGGTAACGGAAACTAATGTGCACTTTTATTATTTGTAACATGACGATATTATTGAGAACGGATATTTAAAAGCTTCATCATATATTTCCATACATTTTACTTCTCTGTGTCATAGTGATGCAGTGACGTAGACGTGGACGTCCAGTATAATATCGTCACGTTACTGTTACTGTTAGCCTGCATCATACCACTGCTGGGCAAAGGCCTCTCCCCATGACTTCTAGCTCTTTCGATCCAGGGCTAAAGTGGACCACCTGTCGTTTGTTTTGTCCAGCTCGTCCCACCATCTTCTAAATTATAAAAGCGCACATTACGTATCTATTTGGAAAAACGAAATAAGAAAAGTTCTACGGGGACTTTTTATTATTAACGTTTTAGCAGTGCGATTCTGTAACCATCTCACCGTGAAAACTTAAGTGAAGTGAGCGTGGAGTGAGCTGTCATTCCAACGAATGCTAAGGGATTGCCACTATTGACAGCTCACCCTAAGCTCACTTCACCTAACTTTTCACGGTGAGATCGGCTGCTCTTCATTGACTATCTCGTTAACTGACAAAATACCAATGTAATGAATATTTCAGCACAGTGCCAGTACAATAAAGGTACCAATAAAAATCTATTAAAACAGAATCATTTGCACCATTTATTAAAACCGACCCTTTAATACGCACGATAAAGGTCACATGCGAATGACAAGAAAATACGTTTGTAATTAAATTTGCAACCAGACGATTATTATTTTTTTAAATAATTATCTCGCAAAGGCGTAGTTTCGTTGTCGGGTACCTCTGATAAATTTGAAGGAACAATTAATGACTTACAAGTTTGTGTGCGTCGGTTACTCATTCACACACATTGTGTGTGTGCGAATGAGCTCATGTTCACATCCTTGTGTGCGTTATTATCGCTCCACGACATATACGTGCAGTATTTATTTACCGTCGCATAAAGGGTGCTAGTTTAATTTACATATTAATTGATAACTAAGAAAATACAAATAAATTAACGCAAGCGCAACGCTATGATTAAACGTCGCCAAAAAAAGGAATATCAGAACCACGGTCCTGTTTTATTTATAATTGGTTCACTTCATTACTTTGTAGGTAAACTTTTATGACCATAGCAACAAATTGGATTCAATAAAAATATTCCTTAGCTAATAAGTTAGCCCTGGTTATTACTAAGCTCGATGACTTGACGACAGATAAATTAAACCGAGTCAGCGTAACATCGCATCAAATGCACGTTCACAATGATAAAAGTACATGATTGTGTGTGTGTGTGTTCATTGCAACGGATGAGGCCCTAATTAGCCAGCAATTACCGCTAATGCAGGCGCACTTAATGAAGCGCGCACCTCATTTGTAGCCGCCGCACTCGGGTGAGACACTCAAACATCATTGTTACACGATACACGGTAGTTTTACAGAAAAAAAAATATAAGGAAAACTTGGGTTTTTAATGCTAGTTTAGCGGGCTGTTTTGTTTAACTGGGGCTTATTGAAATATGGAAGGAAAGGGTGTAGGTACGCGAATGTAGGTAGGTAAGTATGTATCTTATAGAGATGCATGCACTAACCTTTTAGATATAGAATATAGAAGTACATATTATGTTTGTTTTGAATACTAGATTATCTTAGACATTTTTATGGAATAAGTAAATAGAGTTTTAAATGATTTAGAAAAAAAATGGTTGTGTTTTTCTTAGTTTTAACTATCGTGTTCATCCTAAACATACCTAATACTATGTCTGACCCGCGCCTGCGTCGTTTTTAAATAAATAAATAAATAAAATTAATTTATTTCATATAACTAATTGATCCATAATTCCATTCAGTCCGACTTAAAATAAAATAAATAAATATAAGATTACAAATGAAAGATTAAAAATTAAAAATAAAAGAGATTAAAAATTAAACAATTTTTTTTGTTGTTGTTGTTTTTGTACATATTGTTTTAGTTGTTATATTTACTAGTTACCTCACAATATTTTATAAACTATGTGTTAAGTATATAATGATTATTATGTTAGTACCTACTAAAATTTCTTAAAATTGTGTCAACATCCGGACAGACCTATTGAGGTTTTTGTGATGTTTCTGTTTATAATTTGTTTTGTTCCATAATGTAAAAATTGTTTTTTCAAGAAACTTAGGTACACCGACTAGGTACATAACATACCAACAGTCTTTGTTATAGAACACTTGTGGCAAAAGGTCAATTTAACACAATTTCTTTATCCAAAAGGCAATTAAGAAAAACTAAAGGTTTTTGTACATATTTCCAACCAGCTTCCCCTTATGCGAAATTTCACTCTTTACCTCAATTAAACAAAAACTTTTTCAAGGCAAAGGAAAATAAGGAAAATTGGTTGTATATTTCCCCTGTTTTTAGTCATATAATTTCTAAATCTCCATTCATATTTTTTTAAACAATACCACAGTTTTAACAGGTAACTTCTTAGTTACCCGTTTTAGGTAATAGTAGACACCCAATTTTGAATTAAATTCAATAGATTAAACGCTTATTATTTACATGTTTTGTCCATCTAAATATCCGTGCCTCGGAAAGCACGTTAAGCTGTTGGTCCCAGATCTCATTCGTGGATCTTTGACAGCCAATACGGGTAGTCAGAAACCCGAAAGTCTAACAACTAGTCTTACCAAGGGGTATCGTATTACACAGTAACTGGATTGTGGAGGTCAGATAGGCAGTCGCTCCATGGAAAAAACTGGTATTCAGCTGCATCCGAATAGACTGGAAGCCGACCCCAACATAGTTGGGACAAGGCTTGGCAGATGATGATGTCTATTTAAATATGCCTGTTGAAAACGTCATAACTGGCGCAGCTAGTCTTACATAAACATGCAAGTAGATCTGAATTATATTCACAGGAAACAAGACCACGAACTCTAACTAAATTGTATTGTCGTTCAAACTAATTCAATTACATAATACTTCTTAGAATATGACTCATAAAAGGAAAACGACAAACGTAAAGCGTTTAGATGTCTTATCTGGGCGCTGATTGAGAAAAATTGGCCTCCATTGTGTAGCGACAATGAACAAGTGCCGTGTCACTATTTAGTGATAGTCCCTATCTTCCCCTTAAAGTTACGGGTGGGTTCGTTTGGTATACTGGTACTTTTAACGTAATTCTAACACTTAGTGAAGTTTTAGGTGATCAGAGGTCGAACTTAAATTCGTAGGAATTTTCGTAGATGAAATTTTCAATGATTAAAAAAAACGTTAAATCAACTGAGTCCACTGCTACATATAAGTTGGCTATATTAATTGATTGCAAGTCGTTTTGCTTTAAGTAATTGTGCTATGGTCTACATATTTTACAAAAAAAAAAAAATCGAACTTATCAACATTTCCACGAGAGGAGAGTTTACAAATATTACAATGAGAGTATTAGAATTAAATCTACAATATAAAATTTTGTTTCCAGTTAATTTAGTTTGATCAGAATGAGTAACGTATCAAACATACAATAGTCGTGCGAATTGACGTTCTACAATAAAAATTAATTATGAACTGTTTCCTAAGAGTTTGTTCATGACTGTGATTGTAGTAGGTACTTGAATGGGTCAGAAGATCTGTTACTAAGTTCTGAAAATAATAGTCTTCTTCTTCACAACTATACTATATTATGTACTAGCTGCGCCCCGCGGTTTCACCCGCATAAGTCTCCATCCCGTAGGAATATCGGAATAAAAAGTATCTTATATCCTAATCCAGGTCATGGTCTACCCATGTGCCATATTTCATCCAAATCCGTCCAGCCGTTTTAGCGTGAAAACGTAACAAACAAACAAACATACAAAAAATATAATCTTTTCTCTTTATAATATTAGTTATAAACAGAAATGATTAACTTTATAACTTACTTTTGTAATTATTGGCTCTTTGGCGTTAGAAATTAGAACAATCTGAAAAATGTTTTAAGTAGGTCTTAGGTATTATGTTCAACGCAATGAGTCTTATTCGAAACATTACTCACTAAGCACAAGCAAAAATAAACTACAACAGATATCTCTTCACAGTTTGAACACGACAAGATTTCTTTTACATTAAAATGTATCTGAATAAAAATACCAACATCTAATTGACTTTATCCGACATTTGTCTGAGATTACCTTATAACTTACGGTAAAGTGCGGCTTTATTACATTGAATGTTAAAATCACGATGATCGCATCACGGCGAACGCTTGTGGCCGGTTCATTGTGATTTTATTCGGAAACACTATAAAATATTCAATAGATAGCGTGGATATTTTGTCAATGAATTAAACTTTCTCTTTTAACCTGTTGTAGCACACAAACTGATCCTATTTTTAACTTGATTGAAACTACAATCACGACAAAACATAGCAAATATTCTACTTGTGAAAAAGTGGTAGTATTCTTGAAACATATACTCTCATGCATCAGTAGCTGGTTTCGATCGATTTTACTTATAGCCATACTTTTTACACAAATTGTAAACGCATACTTGATTACATTATTCCCATGTCAGAGGATAATTTGATGCATCGAATACTTTAATCACCCAATTAACACGCATTAAAGAAATAATGACGTGATGATACCAATGTTACGCAGGTTGGCAGCGTCGAATGGCGAGATAACGATCACTACGTCACACAACGCTAACGCCGGACCGGCCAGCAGCGCCGGTAGCGCCGGATCCGGGCCGATTCCGTCACCGCATGCGCCTGTGAAGATGTCGCCGGGATCTGTGAAGTCACCATCGCATGACGATAGCGATCTGCTTGCTGATTCGCCAAGTAAGTGTTAATTAATTTATGATAAGCATTATTTTTTCAGTGATCTATGAAAAACGTTACAACCAGTTCAGTATCTATCAAAATTATTACAAAACTATGACGCTCACCCAATTTGGGGCCTAAAATAATAACAGAAAAGGTAGTTAAAAATACAAACTAATTGTAAGTACTGCGACGAACCAAAAGTAATATAAACGGCAACTAATTACACAGCACACGATCCATTATAAAACCAACTTACCATTGTAACTCGACTAAAACATTTTGATAAACTCTCATTCGCCATTTCAACACAACAAAAGCAGAACTGAGAGCAACTTAAACGCTATTTTCGACACAACTACTAACTCAATTCTACTTATCCATAAAAGTTGTACGTTCTAAGCATAGAGGAGCGATCCATTAGCTTGGCGAAGTCTAACAGTGTCCTAGGAGTTATTTTACCTAATACTATAAAGAGTTGTTGTAGACTGTCCGTGCACTGTTTAGAAGTTCCGAGTTCCCGAGTGCGTTCGGTGACAGTCGAGTTAACTTGATTAGCTCAAAGTAGCCGCGTCCATTCGACGTAGGCGAGCCGGCACTCCGCGATCTTATCACGACATTGTAAAGTTAATTTGGTTGCGTTTCTAAAAAAGGTTTGTTTAATTTGATTTTTTACTCGAACAAATCTAATTATATGTTCAAGGGAGCGTTTAAACATGTTCTCAATAGTGTTTGTTCGGTTTGATGTAAATTATGTAAAGTTTTACGAAAAAGTATTGAGTTTCTTAGCAAAAAAAACTATTAGTATCTCAACTTAAAGCCTTTTAGTTGTACAAGATAATATCGCTTATACATTTTATTCGTACAGCGTATTATCTCTTAAAGATATGTTAAGTAATAATGTATCGGAATTAAGTGCATTACAAGTGGCAGTTTGTCGGGCCTACTTAGTACTTACTTAGTCCAAACGGAATATCTTTGGGTTACTTACCACTTTTATTGAAATAATTTAAAAACCAACCGATATGGAGAGACTGGGTGGCCTATTTGAGTACCAGATGGTTAATTAATTAATTGGTATCGATACCAATTACATGCAGATTGCCGCTAAAAAGCAATACGCTTGTAAATACTTGTAATTTAACTCAAAACTGAAGAGCAAAGAGCGTGAAGCAAGAGTGAACCCTTCAATCTTTTGGGCACGCGCGTTCTATCGTAGACCTCATCCATCGCTTTTCATCAGGCGAGATCGTGGTCAAGAGCAGGCCCATCGCGTAATTAAAACAAAAACTCGCCCACGAAATATGTAACTTTTTTTTTGTCATAGCGGCTATGGAAATACACACCTATTATGGTTCATGACATACAGCCCGCTGACAGACAAACGGACGAACAGCGGAAGCGTAATAGGGTTCCTTTGGCACCCTTGGGTACGAAACAAAAAAACTACTTGAGGATGGTACAATACCATGTATCATCCCAATAACCCTTTTTCCTTCCAAACCACCCTGTCTTGAGCGATCTCTGGCCATGTTGGCCCTGCAAACCTCGATAGATCGTCACACCACCTTCGCCGTGGTCCACCTCGACGGCAATGTGTTTTTTTTTATAAATATCAAACTAAAAAGTTCCCTAAACAACAGATCAAATTGAAACTTGTACGAAACAATAGACATATTTAATCCAATAGTATTCCATCCTAACTCACAGTATACACAACAACCTAATTGGGACTAATTCTACTATTCGCCCAGCAGACGATACCAATTTATTTAAGACGAAGCTATTTTTACTGGCCCATTTCATTCAGTTTTAGAACGAAATGGCGCGATTTTTATTTGCACCAAGTCTCGAGACCGGTAGGGACCTATATTTGACCAAGATAGATCTAAGCTAGACCGGAGTTATTTTGAGCGGCATTTGGCTCTACTTAGTTAAATTCGTGACCTCTTTTGGGCTAATGTTTTGAAGTTAGTCTGTTAAGTGTAAACTTGTTGTTAGTTTTGGCTTAAGGGAAATGGTGATAGGACAAAAAGAGAAATACGATAGGTAATAGATTGCTATTTTAGTTCACAATGTTGTTTTCTCTTATTGATAATGTTTTAATTGTAGTGTACTTATTTTATGGATGATCAAGGATATGTCAGGATACTTAGTTGCGGCTTTAATTTTGACAGTTCAAAAACATTCATTGCGTTATTTATGTTGCTGGGCAGAACATGTTTCGAACATATGAAGCAATGGATTAGCAATATCCTTCAAAATAATTAAAATAGAGATTGATAGTGTGTAACGCAATAAGGGTGCTGGTCTTCTTCATTAATAGTTGGGTATAAGTATTTACCAGTTCGATAAACATAGGTATCAGTCCAAGAAAAAACAAGCTAAGCATGTACGCAGCATACTAAGGAAACTTCTAATAATTATCGTAAGGGTAAAAAATAGCTGAAGGAATTGACAGTCAAACCACACTAACCAAATGGACTATACAAGTCTGGGTCTGATATAAAAGTTTTTTTTTAAATTGAAACCTTTGACTTTAAATCGTAAATTTACCCAAAAAATTAATACCTCCTAGCCTTCCTAAATATCCTACTAATATTATAAACGTGAAAGTTTGCATGGATAGATGGATGGATGGATGTTTGTTACTCCTTCACGCAAAAACTACTGAACGGATAAAAGACTTAAATAAAAGTGATTTGATTTGATTTGATTTGGATTTGGACGAAACGCACACAGATGGTTTATAACTAGGATTAAAATATACATAGGATACTTTTTATCCCGATATTCCCACGGGATCAAAACTTATGCGGGTGAAACCGTGAAGCGCAGCTAGTTATAAATAATTATCTCTGAAGGACCCATTTCATATACCTATTACGCACGTAATTCCTGAATCTACCAAAAAAAACTATAATTTTCCAACTTCAATTTTACCCAATAAAAAAGTATTCTATTTAGATATCGATGCAACAGATAGCCAGTGTTTTACTCACCAGAATAAAGCTAATTCTCTACAGCGGACATCCGGTTTAGGCCGTCATTGTCCGCAGGGAACTTTAACTGCAAACGAAAATGTTAAAACTTTGTTTTATGCAATGAAACTAAGCTTTTTCACTTCCAATATTGTTGAATGATTACGGTTTTTTGAAGCAAGCTTAAGTAACATTTGAGGATCAAAAGTTATTTTTTAATTTCATGATTAATTGTCATTAAATCGTCACCTCAACCATCATACTTTTTACATAGGTACCTACTAGTTTCCGAATTAAAATTCTATTAAAATATAATGCTGATACATCCTGCGAATACCAGATAAATTACATAGTACAAGTTTCTGAATTATAATGTAACAACGTAACAACAGAAAACCACAAACAGCGAAAGTATTCCAACCTGATTGGGATTTATATGTTCGAGCCGTTTGGGGTTGAAACACTAGGGCCATGGGGTCTGAGTGCCCACTTGGTCTTTCGAGATATCGCCAAGCGGTTAGTCGACTCTTCACGTGACCAGAGGGCTGGCCTGTTTCTTGGCCAAAGAATTAGCATCGCCATACAACGTGGCAATGCTGCCAGCATTTTGGGCACTGTTCCTGTTGACAGCGATGCGAATTTTTTTAATGCCCTATGATTCTTTTGCTTATTTTTTCACATGTACATATTATTCTTTTAAATGTTAGCTTATATAATTTAAATCTTATGTTATGAATAAATAACATAAATATCCTGATACTTCTGCTCATACCTACAAGATAAATTAAAAGGCCTAATTTTTAGAAAGAAAATAGAAAATGATGGAAACATTAGACTAGAAATCTAGAAATTTCTTCATGACAGTTGAATTAGGTGTTAGTTCAAAACAATAGTTAAAATATATAAAAAAAACATTGGTATTATTAAGACAAATTACCAACTATTAATAAAAAATAATTACAGCAAACATCATCTGATGCCCACGTACCGCGACCTACTCAGTTAATTGTTTCATAATGAGTCCATCGATTCCTTGCTATTTCTGAACGAAGCGAACCATTGCTAACTGCTAATCTGTTAGTACTCGATAACTGAAAGTGATATCCGCAAAAAGGATATATTCCGAGGTAAAATGAAACACCTGGCTGGCAAGACTGTTTTATTTTTATTTTGTCGCTTAAAAAAGAATGATTGCGCATTACGTCAAAAGCAAACAATCTTGATCTCGCGTTTTTTTTCTTTGTAATTGTTGATATAAGTTAACCGTGACGGTTCAAACCTGTAATTGGGACTTGTTTGTGAGAAAACTTGCTAGTTTTGTAGGCTTGGTTTACGACTGGCTAATAAATGACGAGGTAGACCTATGTTGCTGGAATCACTGTCATTGTCGCCCTGAACGTTCGACAGAATGGTTCTGTCTATCGCTTTGGGGATTTCCTTTTGGGTGACACAGTTGGCCGTGCGTGTTCTTACGTAGCTACACAAGAAAACTGAAAGAGACCGTTTTTCCGAAATGGATTTATATTATGATTGTTTTAATTACTCAACTTCCGAAGACAAAAACATGTGCTATTAAAAAAAAATTGTTTAAGCATATTTATTATTTCATTACTCAATTTCATTCAAATCCACTTAGTGTCTTTTATTAGGTAACTTTAATATAAACGTTTCTTAGAAAGCTGATCAAGATGGATTACTTATACAGGGTGGAAATGTCAGAAGTCTACGGACATATTAAACGAAACCACTTTATATCCTATTGTTATACAGCATGTAGGTATGTGGTCATATTTAAGGGTGTACACACAGACACTCAATCTGAACAACTTCCAACATCGTAATTGCAAAAAAATAATCAGCCCATACATTTGGGTCGAGTAAATATCGAAGTTTTGTATAGGACGACTGACGTCCCATAGAGAAAGTTGTTCAGTTGGATGGTCTGTACCACACCCTCAAATATGATCCTGATAGGTATTCACTGTATATCCTATATGTAGTAAAGAGTATCTGAGTCAGTCTTACCGCATTATTGCGTAAGTCTCAAGGTATGACAATACATTTACAGAGGCCACCATAAACCTAAACACGCGAAATTAGGCTCCAAACTTTAAGCGTAAGTACCCATTTAAAACAATAGCCTCGCAAATCCATCTATCGCTTTTAGTCTGTCAGATTTCATAGTTGTCTTTAAGCCACTGTTTGTTTACATGAATACATACATAAACTCACGCATTCTTCCAATGGGGGTAGGCAGAAACTAGAGAACGCCACCTGGTACGATCCTTACATACTCCTTTTGTTTCGTTTACTTTCATTCATCCGGTCCTACACGCGCACTGGTGGCGAAATCTCTGCATTTCAAAATAATTATTTACCACGAATTAATCTAACATAGTTTTTAAGCTGCAAAGAAATGTAAATAAATGAGATAAAAATCAAAATCTAAATTAAAACTAGGCTGAGAATTAGCACTTTTTGAACGTCAGAATTACCTAAGACAGTCCCCAAAACGCAGCACAACTATCTGTTCAATAAGAAGAACTTGGCTCTATACAATAATATGCAAAGAGAAGCTTGACAGTGACATGCACACGCACCGTAACACTTGTTATTTGCCAAGCATCAATATACTTACCTAATAAATCGATTCCAAATCGTGTCGTCCCCGCACCGTACTCACTAACCGCACCAGGAGGTTCGTGCCCGGGCCCCAGTTCTATTGATTACTATTTAATTCGTTGTTAGTGGATACAATTACTAAATTACTCAGTTCCTCTCTACTGTGTTGTACGCCAAATAGTCTATAGATATAAACCTATTTGTTAATGTTAACACGCGTACTGTAATCGTCTGTACGTTGATTTAGTATTACAATGTGGTCAATGATATGTTCTACTTTTTGACTAATTTGGTTTCTAGACGAACGCTATTTTTTATATATTTTTCTAGCCTACTGGTATATTGTGCTTCTCTTCTGGGCAAGGACCTCCCCATTTTCTTTCTATACCTCTCTATTTTGTGTGATCTCTGGCCATGTTGGCTCCGCGAAAATGATTAGATCGTCACACCTCCTTCGCTGCGGTCTACCGAAGGCTCGGACTAAGAAGGCGCGTAGGCTTAGGTTAAGCGTTAGCTGGGCCCAAGCTTTTTGACATTGAAACTTTAACCTACTACATCTTCTGGAATAAAAACGAGCCTTAAATATGTCCCAATAGAACTGAATTCTTCTACATGATTGTACGAGTATTACAATCTGACATCAAAACTTTCCTATAATTCAATCAACATCGTTAGGTTCCGACCGGGGATGCATCGATGCCTGAATGTGATGACCGCGGGCAGGGGTGACGTCACCGACTCCCCTACTTTCAATTATCCCATAATTTATACACTAATAGCATTAGACTATTAATCTTTTAAGTAATAATATAGGTACTGTTTCACATAAACGGATTCTGATGTTATTATATAAATAAAACGTGGTCTTCTATCTATCTTATATACACCGTTACATTTTGATCGTTTTAATCCTTAAAAGGGGTCATTGTACTCATCATTATGAACAACTTTTACTACGGGACCAACCCTGAAATCGTGAAAAAAAAAACAGTCGATCCATAGATTTATGTGCGCATAACTCGACATAATGTATGGATCAACTGATTTTTTTCCACGATTACAGGGTTGGTCCCGTAGTAAAAGTTGTTCATAATGATGAGTACAATGACCGC
Source organism: Apamea epomidion (assembly GCA_947507525.1). NCBI lineage: Eukaryota > Metazoa > Arthropoda > Insecta > Lepidoptera > Noctuidae > Apamea > Apamea epomidion. Next base: position 14,982,101 of record OX382237.1, read on the forward strand.
TTTTAAGGATTAAAACGATCAAAATTTAACGGTTTATACACAATTGCCGTGCGTGAGTCTCGCAATAACTCGAAAATGGCTCGACCGATTGTGATGAAACTTTGATAAATAAAAAAATATGAAAAAGCGCAATGCATGCCAAGCATTAGGTAGTATTTATATAAAAATGATGCTGTTCGTTAGTAAGGGCATCACCTGAGAGCAGCTAGACCGATTTGGCAATTTTTTGTTTGAAAATGTTCGCAATAGACCGAATTAGGTTCATGTAAAAATAAAAATTGGAAAAGTTTCCTGGAAAATGAACAAATTCGGGGAAAATTTAACGTACTTTTTTCTATGGGATTTTTGAAAGAATTATTGAAAATTGGACAGCTCTGTCGGGTCAGTTAGTTTAACATAATTTTGCTTTTGAATCAACTTAAGTGTTAATTTAGAGTAAGTTGACTGGAGAAGTGCCTCTCCTTAATATATTGGGACAGCTGAGCAGTACGGGACTCAAACTCTAAACTCAACTCACACTCAAACTATTTATTTCAACTATACCAATTACAGGCACTTTTGAATTGTCAAGAACAAGGACTTACGTTATATGACAACAAGGACTTATGTTATAGACCCGGAAGCAAGCTGTACAGTGTGTAAGATAAGCCAAAGTATGCCTAGGCGAACTATAAGCTAACACATCTTTGACTAACCTCTAGATTAGAGTTCTGTATAACTAACTATTGTAAAAAATTAAGGGTAAAACCCAGCACCCTGATTGCGTAACACACCTTCAATAACAATCTGAATATGTTTGAAGGAGATTGCTAATCCATTGCTTCATATGTTCGAAAAATGTGTCTGCTCAACAACGTAAATAACGCAATGAATGCTGTTGAGCTGTCAAAATGAAAGCCATTACTACTGATAGTGTGTTACGCAATTACCCCACAGGCCTACGCAGAAAACTGTTCCTGATAACCTACTGACTTATCAGACGAAAATACGACGAAACTTCCTGCCCCAGGCTTACCAGTAAATCAAGTCCCAGAAGGCACACCGCACTTAAAATAATAAAGGAACCATTCCTAAAACTACAACGGGTTATTAATTCATAATTAAACATAATTCCTCGTAAATATACTACGTACTAATGACACTAAAATGTACAATACAAAGAGCCTCGACCAAAATAAAGGAAGTTCATGTTGGCTTCAAAGAAACCGACTAACGACCGTGCCAGCCGGCGTACCGAACTAAATTAATTAATTAACTAATTAAAATCCATTACAAATAATTAACGTCGTCGATAAAATTGAACGCAATCGATAACGTAAGCGAAAACAAAGAGTTGGCCCGACTCGGATAGACTCGGTAAATAAGTGAACTTTAAATTAATTGGCATTAGTGGAAAATGTGAGAAAGGGGCTTTATTACTGACGATTGTAGCAACAGTGCGATTTTGGGAGCAGTGGTGGCCAAACAAAACAGCTGCGATTATGAGTTCTAGGTCGTAGGTTCGAACCCAGGCAGCCATTAAAAGCCTGGGTTCGAACAGTAGTGATGTAAGGTTTTCACAAAGTTTAATTTGTGTAATTATTTTTTTTACTTCACCATTACCCTCGAAACGCTGTAGGGAAACATCGTGAGGATGCGGCATGTCCTAGAACCATAAATTTCACCATGTAACATCAACCCACACTGGGCCCGCGTGGTTCACTCTCTCACACAGAGAGGAGGCCTGTGTCCCAGCAGTAGGAACATTATCAGGTCTCTTTTCGGTGAGAGTGTGGGGGCCGTAATCCATCACGAGGGCCCAGTGCCTGTTGGTAGATGTCACATGTCTTCGAATTTTTGGTTATAGGACATGTCAGTTTCCTTTAAATTCAATGTTGGGCTTATAATATCTATAATATAATAATAATAATAAGGTTTATTCACAAAAAATACAGAAACACATTTACAATGCACATTACAATTCATTGCAAGTTGCAAAATCTGTACAAAATGTATATAACCCTGTCCCCTAGACTAGGACACCCTGTATTCTAGGAGACAGTGTTCAGCCAAATAATTATTTAAGCAAGATTTAGTACAACAAATGAACGGTGTAGATGTTATTAAGCTTCTGTAATTTTGTTGTGTGTGTAGTATAAATGAAATGAAATGTCGTGATACCTATACGTTTGAGTTTATGATAAGTGCCTAATTATGTATGAATTATGTATGTGTTAATATCTCAGATTTAATTTTACATTAACGCCATAGTTGCCCTATTTATCTGTAGACCGGAAGCGAGCTTTACTAAGGGCTGATTTATCCATCGCCAGATAACTTTTATTCGAGGAATAAAATTGACGTTTGACAGTTTTTGTATGAAATATCTGTCAAAATTTCAAAATTATTCCTCGAATAAAGTTATCAGATGATTGAAAAATCAGCCCTTAGCCAAGTTTATAGTCAGCTGCTATTAGATTGAACTAAAAAAAAAAAGGAACGGTCGTATCTGATTTTATTTTTCTATATTCACGCCACTCGGGGGTTTTACCTGTTGATTCAAATAGAGACGTGGCGTCATTACGTGATCTGCATGAAAGGACACTGGGGACCGAATATGTTGAAACTAACATAAATAATCGTGTTTTAATAACCTTCGTTTGAGGTCAATAGAATACATTGTCACGTAGCATCACTCATTAAATTGGGCTTTGATTATAGTTATCGATCTATTTAGATACATTGTGAGGGTAGTTTATGAATAGTAGTAGTAACTTTCAATTGTTATGTACAGCTAATTTACTCAATTGTTTGTTACTCAATTGTATGTTTAACTATTTTTTTTAAATTGGTATTCATTATTTTTGTGCCATTACTTTTCCCAATAATTCCACAAACCCTTCGTGACGTAACACATCGGGGAGCTATTTTAAAACCATTCGTTACTCATTGGCGCCGATTCCCTTGTTCACAAACTAAACTAAATTAAAGTTCAGTGCATCTTTTTCTTTCTATTTCATTAAGAAAAGGACAGAAGATAAATATTAGTTTAGTCCTGTCAAATTAAGATACTCCATAGACATTTTAGACGTGATTAAACACACGGCGACTAAAGATACGTCAATTTACGTCAGGCGCTGACTAATTTGACAGGACTAAACTAAGACTTATCTTCTGTCCTTTTCTTAATGAAAAAGAAAGAAAAAGATGCACTGAACTTAAATTTAGTTTATTTGTGAACAAGGGAATCGGCGCCATTAACGATCAATGCTAAAACACTCGACATTCACTTAGTATTGTAATTAATAATTGTTTTTACACATTATCTTATAAAAGGTAACGCCCAGGCCTTGTTACGAATTACGATAAAAATATGTAAGTAATAAATAAAATAATAAGTAAGTAATAAAACCAGTTATTAATAAGGAAACCTTAAACATGACAACGTCATTTAATATAATTAAGGCTTTTATTTTGCTTACGTTTAAAAGAATGCCTTTGTAAACACGACTGAAAGGAAGGTAATGACTTCCTATTACAAAGTAGGGCCAAAACTAAAAATATATATGTACCTACATACTAAATTACGATTCCCCAATATCTATTTACTTAATTATCAACCTACACTTAATATCGGATCATTTACAAAATGGGTTTTTAATAATAGGACAACCCAATGAAAAGCACTCGATAATATTGAAGAAAAGCTTAAACTTTTACCGAACAACGCTTAAATTCTTCAAGAAACTTGTTCAAAAGTGCTTACAACCGTTACTTTAATAATACGCGTTAATTGTAATTGATAACGTATTCGATTCTACATCGTAATCGTAACATGATTCGAGACGATTCGGCGCCCGTAATTTCACCCATTACATGAGCTCACAAATTTATAATTTGCGTGTCCCGATATGGTATTTATACGATTCTATTTCTTATGTCATTGACACAAAGAGTGGTTATTGGAAATTTTATGAATATAATGACTGTGTGTATCAATACATGATACACCTAATCACTCGAAATCTTTAATTTAGAATAATGTAGCGTTGAATGTGAAATGTTCGTAGTAGAGGTCCGATTCGATCATTAGCTGTTACGAATTTTTCATTGTGGTGGCATAATGGGTATTAAGCTCGCTGATTTTTAGAGCTATAGCTTAGCTATCTTTTATAAACATTAGATAATATAACAGAGCAGAAGCAGAGCAACCAATTTCTCATCAAAGCTATTAATGAGCTTTCATAATCAATTCATAGAATCGACCTTTTGTCTTATACATTTAGTACTATTATTCAACGCTTCAATATAATCAGCTTCAATATAATATTCCCTCTGCTGGGACACAGGCCTTCTCTCTGCGAGATATTCACCACGCGAGCCAGTGTGGGTTGGTGGATGTCACATGTTTTCAAATTGTTGGTTCTAGGACATGCCGGTTCCCTCGCGATATTTTTTTTCACCGTTATAGAGAGCAGTGGTGATGGAATTAAATACAAAGTAAAATGCCTGCCCGGGTTCGAACTCACGACCTACAACTCGGGGCCGATATCATTGGGCCACCATAGCTTCAACGCTCATTGCCTGTTTTTTAATCTTGAATAATAAAATCTCTTATGGCCATTTACTACGTTACATTAAAATAGCATGAATTAGCTAATTTATCATAATTCATAGCGTACTTAGCTAAGTACACTATTATTTATTCAGTAATCCAAGCCATATAACCTCCCTAATATTTAGTGTTCTTTTCAATTTACATATAGTTGGCATGAGAGTTCTACATTAACAGTCTAAGCAAACGCAAATCTGATATTAAAGGATCATTTTCTGTAGGAAACGATTACCCCAAGGTACTTTGATAAGCGAAATTCGGTAAGCAATGAAATAAATAGCTGTTGAATAAATCAAGACGTGAATAAGTTTGAACAAAATTAGGTTGTGTTTTGGTCTTAATCTTTGTCGAATCTAGCTTTAAATTGAGGCTGAATTAATTTAAATGGCGCACGATATAAATCTGAATGTACGACAGAAATATTGCTATTATATGCTTTATTGTTTTTTTTTTTTTGTTTGGGGCAATTTACAAAGACAAGAGCTACAATTAAACGAAGGTTTATTGAAAAACTGGGTCTATGGTCCAAACCATCATTTAATTTAGAAACATGGTGGAATACACAGGTCCAAAACTTACCTACTAGATAAAGCACATACCTAATACAAAACTAGCTATGCGACTTCGTTCGCGTGCATATTGAATTTCATGGGTTTTAATTTTTTTGCGCGGTACCCCAATTATTTTCTATGATAAAAGTACCGAAGTTACCCATTATAACATCAGCTATCTGCCAGTGAAAGTACCGTCAAAATCGGTCCAGCCGTTTCGGAGATTAGCCGGGATAAACAGACAGACAGACAAAAAATAAAATATTTTTTTTTGGCTATAATTACCGTATATACTTTCATAAGCATTTAGTAAAAAGCTGTTATTTTGACATTACAAACAGATACTTCAATCTTATTTATTTGTATACATATTCTTTTCTACCTACAAGAAAAGAACACTATTTCATAGTGGCGTGAAAAATCTACTCTCTTAAAGTTCAAACTGTGTTGTAGCACCAATGTATTTCTGTAGTTGTCAGTCTTACTTAGCTCTCTCTCGCTCACCGTTCCCTGGCTAACTATATACAGCTTGTCCGGGATGTCAATCGACCTTCCAGACAAACTGAACATAACAGCGATTCATTAGGACACTCCCAGTGCATGCTGAATTTGGCTATTTTTAGGGTAGTCTTATATTTATACATAAAAGCATTAAAGGTGTATTTACACCGTGCCCCTTCAAAGGCATAGAAAACTTTTAGGAGTTATATATGTCACGTAGCTTTTGTTTAGTAAAATCTCTCCGTAGGTACAAACTCATGATCAGTCATCATAACTCATACTTAACTGTGAGGACAATGAAATGAAATGAAACTGTTTATTCTGTAAGTAGGATATCGGAACAAATTTTACACGTCATATAAAAAAAAAAATTTATGGGTCAATCGATTTTAAAGTTCAGACATAATCTTGGTCAGATCATATGAGGTGAGTTTTAAAAGCAAAACTACTCGTAAATACACCGGGTACTTACTTACGTACTTATGTAGTACTACAATAGTTTTCCCAGCAACTGGTACTACGGTCCATAGAAAAATTGGTTATCCGAAAATAATGCCAATATTTCCAACACCACCCGACCGTCCCAATACGTTTCCACGTCAATATTTTGTTAAAGAACTGTTCAATTAAAATTAATTGCTACGATATGAGAGTAGCATCTGAAAATGCTCTCATTGTTTCTTGCGGAAGAGTGATTCATCTTACCTTTAATTGATTACTGTACCTCCTACAATCAGCCTATAATGTTCCCACTGCTGGGATACACGCCTCCTCTCGGTGAGAGGGAGCAGGCCGTAATCCAACAAGCGGGTCCAGTGCGGTGTGGTAGATGTCACATGTCTTCGAATTTTTGGTTCTAGGACATGCCGGTTTCTTCACAATGTTTTTTCTGCACCGGTTTGAGAACAGTGGTGATGAAATAATTTACAAACCTTACCACTTTATAATTATACATACACTAATATTTAGTGTAGATGACCTAAGTGAGTGTTAAAGTTTCACGTCTGAGACTGAGAGTACTGTACCTAAATAAGAATAATAAATTACGAAATGTTAAACCCCAAAGTTCCGTTAATTTTTCAAGGGCTAACACGCGCAAAACACGTTAGTACGTAACTACTGGGTCGCCAGATAATAAGTTAATAACACAGCAAATTACCGTGTAGTGTGACGAAGAATAAAGCATATTACATTTAGGAAAAGGCCATTGTCAACCATAAAACCAATAGTGATAACGACCCTACATTAAAGGCCTATTATTAAGAAAGTAGCGACTAAAACACTTAAAAGGCATAACAAATTTCGTTAAAAGAAAAAGTAGAAACAAATACACGTAACTCAGGTCATACAGACGTACGTAGAGACACGCAAACTTTAATTGCTTCTAATTAATTTATTACATGTATTAAACAATTAAGCGTGCGGTATCTTGATGTATTGTTATCGAATTCAGGACGCCATAGTTACGAATGACTCTTTGCCCAATTGACTTATCTTTGTAAGCTAATTAATGGGTGCCGCTCATCACGCGATGTGCTCTAATTGGACGTCGAAAACCGACGTCATTTCGTTATTACTTTTCCATTTTATAAAAAAAGATATACGTGTGATGGCTGATAGGGTACGTCGATTGGCGAGATCAATATGATAATTTGGACAATCCACAATTGGTGGAGTAACTGAAATAAAAACATGTCGTCTAAATATGTCCGTTTCAATTTGCTTATCGACTTTACGTGGGAGCTTTTAAAAGTACATCAATGTGTTGATACGCGTGAGTTAATTAGAGACTGCATTTCATTACGAAAGCCCTAGTCTTCAATATAATTTTAACACAAATAAATTTTCCTTGCATTTGCATTCGGTCAAAGGCTGTCGCCAATTCTTTGAGGGTATCATGAAAGTAACTGCATTAACATTTGCCAGTTTCGTATTTACAATCAAGATATAATACTTTTAGAATGTGGACAGCAAACAAATCTGTAATAACAACGTTTGTTGATTTGTTAGGCATAAGCTTTTTCCTTGATATATCAACTTCGTTGGGCATAGAGAGGCACAAAGGAAAACAATCACAACATCGGATATGAATTATATTACATTAACTAGCTCCCCTAAAAATCACCCCATAAACTCATTACATGCGGTAATAAGATTGCCGGAACAACACTATGTTCACGTACATAACAAAACGAAATTAGAAATCGTCTGAGTTACGAACACCGGTAAATGGTGAAACGATTGCCAATTTACCAACCCTACCCTGTCTTAATTGACGCAGACTACTCCTTAAACTAACGGGGGTAGATAGCGAAAGTAATTTGTCATCGGTTAGCTAAGCATGGTGGGGGGGGGGGGGCACTCGCGGGGCAACCTCCGCGGAGGTAGCACGTCTCCACACTAATGACATCCCGCATAATTAGGAACCGCCACCATCTACTAATTACATAAATTGCCCACTAAACTTGGCTATAATTTTGCTTCGCGTTTAAACGGGGTAACTGCTTGAGAGTTGGTACGGACTGGTTTAAATTATTACAATGTGATATACAGATTTGTAAACATATGTATGTGCAATCCAGTTTTGTTCGATATCGGACTGGTTGCAAGCAAGTGCTCTGAATGTAGTAAATTCTAAAGTGTATTATGTGGTAGCGACAATGGATAACGCTACCTGTACCTAACACTGGAAGTACACTACAGGCGCAACTTAGATACCCTATTCCCGACTTGCGAGAATTCGCCGCAATGATTACACCCGATTGACTCTGATTCCCTAGCGGGGTTGTGGGGTAGACTCTTATTAAGTAGACAGTGCTTTTCGACAAAGGAACACAAACGTTACGAAGCATATCCGACAGTTTTCAGCGCTCAGCTTAATATTTTTTTACAATGCCACTTATAATAAGGAAATTAATATTAATAAGGACTTTTATCGTGAAAGACATGACGACGTAGTCAGAATACTAAATATTTTCATCTATGTAGAAAGTAAAGATTTGAGCCCATAGTATCTCCTATCAGTATTAAGAAAATTTGACGAATCCATGTATCAAAGTCAACAAATTAAACTTAAAACTACAATAGTTCTGAAAAAAGAAGGAAATATTCTTTCAATAAATGACTAAGTTCAAGTCTAACAGTGATATGGCAAGCCAACCATAATCACTGTTACATCATTCATTACAAAACCTTTTTGCACAACAGATCAACCGACAATCAGCCAGTCATCTAGCAACGTGGTCGACGGCATCAATTTGGAAGATATCAAGGAGTTCGCCAAGGCTTTTAAGCTACGGCGGCTTGGCCTAGGCCTCACTCAGACCCAGGTTGGTCAGGCCTTGTCTGTCACCGAAGGCCCCGCTTACAGTCAAAGCGCGATTTGCAGGTAAGGTCTAGTATAATTTCTATATTTGTTGTTTTCTGTATGATACAATCTATAGGTTTGCCTTTACTATACATATTTTTTGCTGGACACGACGTGGTGCACCCAAGAGACCGTAAATAGCTTGTCACTACAAGCAGCAGTTAAAAGTCCCGTAACATTTCCAACGTGTAATTAATAAACTGCCAGTAACGGTATCTTGTAAAATGTATGCGTGTTCCATTTTGCAGTCTTCCTTGAATTTGAACATAGAACTGAAATCACCTTTACATATAAGAAAACGACACCAACAAACCATCACCAGAAACGTACATAAAGAAAAAAAAACCATCATCCTTTTTTATAATTGAATTCATTATTTTTAATATCCAGAACGTACATATTTAAAATTCAAATGAAACCGTTATGGCATATGAAAAATGATATAGAACACACGACCACAGCTTAAAAATTAATGTTGCCACTTAATTGTTGTTGTTAATACAGTATCTAATTTGTCAAAGCAGAAGAAAAAAAATTTAAAAAATGATCTGATAATATCTTACTTGTAACCGAAGGAGATAGAGTCGCACGCTTGTCAAAATAATGTGACCGTAGCTGGCAACATCGTGGGGCTGACAAAAAAAGGTTCAAGAATCGTTTTTATAAATGTCGTCACGCAGGCCGGCGCTCGGTTATCATTCCAACTTTTTAATATCGTTAATTGAAGTGATTTGTAAAACAGCATGACTCCTTTCATTGCTTACAATTCGTTTAATTAATTACCATTCGGGTGGCTTCCGTTCCGCTCACTGTGTCGTGGCTTACACCATTTTTTACTCAGCTAGGCGCGGGCGCGTGTTTCCTAATTATTTTTTTCTACTATTAATATAATACGAATTGATTCGTGTCTAACCTTCCATATATTTTAACAGTTACGTTCAAATCTTAGGCTATTGGAACTTAAAAACTGTTTGCCGTTCATTATAACTCATTCATGCAAATTCTTATATGCGTCTCTCCAGCTTTAAAAAAAAAGTACACGAAGCACCAGACTGAATTTCACACTCCATTATTTTGTTTTTACCATCAATATTTAGAAAAACATTATCGCAGATGTGAGCATTCACACGACAAACTAAACCCGAAATGTAGGATTTCTAACTTTTTAATTGTGTTTCCTGTCTTGCAATTACATCATATCGCAAATTGTAAGAATTTTATTCAAAATTGCTACAACTATGTATAATTATTATACAGGTTTGACGGTCGATCGAAGTTGGAAATCATTATTTTTTTCTTACGTTACCTTATACTACGTAAATCGACAAATTAATCACGCTTCAGCACAGCTTTACGCTCATAATGTTTAATTGAATCAAATCACTCGAAACAACGTTGCCCGTGAACAAATCGAATTTCGATGCAAAACGGAATGCGACGGCACAAGCCGAAGGAAATTTCAATTCCAAGCCACCCCCCGACGACCTCCTTCGTATAATAAAATCATTAATCGTTACTTCTGTTCCAGTTAATTAATTATCTTGCCGTAATTACTTTTTTCGTGTAATTAAAAAGAGTAGAATTCCCCTGTCTTTGTTCTGTCGTGATTTCATTTCCCATTAATTTTTCTTTCGTCTCCCTCCAATTTGGTGTCGTGACGTCGCTACATGGTAGTTACCCCTTTCATTATACTGGACTTAATTAATTTGCATTTTAATTAAAACATATTATTGTTTTTGAGAAAAGAATTTCATTTAGTGTTCCCCGTTCCTTCTCACTGAAGGTTTTTGTTAGAGTTCACAATGAACAAAAGTCAACAAAATTCTTTTTAATCATTTTCACAAACTCAAGGCGTTTAGCTACCCAAATCTAATTTAACCAAAGAATCCTAAGAAAACATTCCAGAAATGTAAAAACAATACTTTTTAACTCTCCACCGAAGGAGTTAAAATTGAGATTCACGTTAAAGAACTTTTATTGAAGCGATAAAATTTTAAAATGGTTCGAAATGTCTACCTTATTGATCGGTTTTGAAAACAATCAGGCGCATGGTCATTGCCACTTGGAACGATGTCAATAACAAAATATTGAATTAACCATTAACCCCGGTCCGAGTGCATTACAATTTCATATGAAGCACAATGCGTCAGGGCATCTCGCACCAGCATAACATTAAACTTAAATAACCAACACAGCACGTTCACGTCCTAAACTGGATAAAACCCGAATAATTTCGTTATGAAAATTGAATTTCCTTTTCAAATGATATTGATCAACAGAGTGTGTTGAAGCATTTACCTCATTGTATAGCAGAAGATCATGTAATCTTTGTTTAGTGACAACATAGCGTGCGACTTTGTTCCTAATCTTTCTAGATTTGTTGAGATGTAGTGATGTTGCTCCCGTTCACTTCGCCGGAGTACCGTCACCGTCACTGGCTACGACATAATCTAACATAATATTTGTTACCGTCCCCAGTGCCCTGGCTTCGCAGATGCTAGCAGCTCAGCTGTCTTCACAACAACAAAACATGTATGTGTTTTGTTTTTATCCCTACACACAATATCTCCAAATTTATCTTCATCAGTCCTGCATCCATCTGCATGCAACTTGCATTTACATTATAGAAACATTTGAAAATGGAGCTAAGATAATGGAGATAAATTCGTAGATACTTAACATACATTAAGTACACGCTTTGGCTCACTTATATCGGCCGAGTCCACACGCAGAATGTCTTTAAATCAAAATGTTTCAACGCTGTTTAATGTAATCTTATCTTGATCGGCGATCCATGCATACCTTTTGAATGTATGCCGTATATAATTATTTGTAATTACCAGTTTTGACGTTCTTTCTTTTCCTTTTCACACGTGTACGGTATTTGCATTCGGGTAATTACAGCGAAGGCGCCATACATCATACGGCCGACTTACATTTTGATGTTAAGACAAACGCGCTACACTAATGTGCCGGGCTACCAAACCATGTCGATTCGACACTATGAGTAATCGCTGTGAGAACTTTATCACTTTTATTATTTGTAACATCTCGATGAGTAATATCTAACTTTCCATCTAATATAGCATGATGTATTATTTTCATTACTCTTATTTTTATTAATATTCATTTTGCGCAATTCAAAGCCAGGGCATTGGCATACGTTACCTTTCGTTTCTAACTGAATTCGTTGTTTTATTGTTACCTTGTTCGGTATTAATCAAACTGATTACCTCGGCAGACTAAATTGCCTATTGTTTTTTTTTCTCTCTTTAAATTCGTTAACGCAATGTCAATGTCCTGTGTTTATGCCTCTGTTAATTTGGATCGGGTAAAGATTTACATCGCGTTCTAAAGGTGCTTCGCGTTAGATTTTCATTTGACCGGTGCTCGCATAGCAAAGTCTAACATTACATTTATGTTCGATACAGATTTGAGAAATTGGATATAACACCAAAAAGTGCGCAGAAAATCAAACCGGTGCTCGAACGTTGGATGAAGGAAGCTGAAGAGAGGTAAATATTTGTTTGAGTGAGTTATGTTCGTGGTTATGTGCTACACCGTGTTCGTGAAACATTTGGCCTATAATGCTTAGCAACGTTGTGAAAGACATTTCTCAAATCTGGACTAACTAATGCTTTTACGGGCTAGGCTTTATGTTTAGTTGGATCCGCTGTACGACTAACATCTTACACTCACCGTTACCCAAAGTTAGGAATAACTAATTTCTTCTCGGCTATTCCTGAAATCAGTTGTTCCTAATTTAGGTGCTCGTCGAAGGGTTTAACACACCGGGCTATATCATGCATGTTTTAGTTTTTATGGTGCGGTTGTTTAGTTTGAGCGTGTTTTATTATTTTCTTTTGACGTTTCCTTATTTGATATTAGGAAATCATCATCGTTATTATGGTTTTCGTTTTAGGCGTATCTCATGAGTGATCACAGCTCCAAACACATTGTTCTTAATTTCGTTTCGACTTTCTAAAGCACGTTTCTAAATCATCAGCATTAGTATAACTCACCTAGATGTTCTTACCAAATCGGTATTGTTGATTATGGTAACCCATGAATCACTTCTTTACCACGAAAAATTTGTAAGTTCTCTCAAAACTTCCAGATGAATATATGAAGAAAATTAGACCTATGGTCTTGCGACTTAAAAAAAGTAATAATAAAAATCTGCGAAATTAACAAATTAATGACCCGAATGTTAATACGTTCTTTATTTGGTTTATCTAAATTTAGAATTGAAATAAAACTCCAAACATTAACTATAGGTACTGATCAGGCCGTTTGAAACACCTGAAGTTTAAAAATAATCTTACAACTCCTAAGCATCGAACGTTTGAAGATGATCTAAAAATATGAGTAGGTAACTCGACAACAAATTTTCTAACAAACGTTTTCGATTAAATTACGGGCTCTATAGTTTGTTAGCACAGGAGATCGAAGTGATGAGATTCTTACAAGAGACGTTTATAATAATGACAGTGAAAATGATACTTCACATAAAGCAAATATCTCTAAACAAAACAAACATCATAATAAAAATCAAGACAACACTTAACCAATCAACGAACCCCTTCTTTCCATAGCATTTAAAACTAAACCAGGTGTCACTTAAATCTTTTACAAAGACATAATGTCGTAAGATGTCTACACAGTATCCATCGATCGACATTTTGCATCATTAAAATGCATTATCTGAATGCAACGCTTCGGTTTAACATTGCAAATGGGTGCATTGAATTTGCAATCGGTCCCTCTTGGTGGTAATTTTTAACGACCGCCTCTGTTGGCAATAGTGCTTGAATTAATTCCGTTGTAACTTCGGGAATCTCGTTAATTTATTATTAAGAACTTGGTACATCTATTATGGTGTTCCTAGCTACTCAGTTGATATAAATAGAGCTGGTACAAATTAAAGTCGGAAGCAAACTACTAAGCTGTCGAACGGACGAGATAGACAGCCTTCGTCTATTTTTGTAAAGAGGGCAGTAGTTAAAAAGGTAAAGGAAGATTTAAAGAACGGAACAGTTAAAGAAAGCTTAATGGAAAGTATATGTTACTTTACTAATAAGAGACAAAATAATTTAGTAGCTTCTAGTATTCAGACTAGAAAATAAGCTTCGGCTAAAGACTAGATTAATAATAATAATTTAGATACTAATGACGAAAAAACTGCTAATAGACAACATACACCAAATGCATTAAACGTAACTAAGTCTAACACATCAGAAACCTGGGAAATAAAAGATAAAATAAGAAAATTCATTTATGTAAGATAATTCAAATGAGATTGTCATTATGAAACCAGAGCAAGGCTTGTTATTACCACCAGCCGTTTAATATTAAAGTTAATATGAACGTGAATAAGTTGACTTCGTTCAGTCATGTTTCCATATCTATATCGGGTTCGGGATTTCTTTTATCGGAACATAGAGAAGCTTCCTCGGAAACCTACCAACTTCATTTATTAACCACCCGCAGCTACAAAAATAAATATTCTATTCTAGGCTTCTTTTGTTTAGGATCTTCCATAGGATTTACATTCGTGACCCTGCCTGAACGCATGTGAATGCAAGTATTCTTCAATTCTTTCTTAGTAGTCTTTTTGTCTTCGTAGACGTCAACATTTTGCACTCATTATTGCAGTCTATAACGCTTAAGGTTTAAACAGATTCAGTTGAATCCGACGCCGGAATCCCCTCAGTCTGTTTGGCTCTTTACTCTTACTGTATAGTATTTATCCGGGCTGCTTTTACCACGAAAAATACGTCCGTCGAATTTATCGCACTAAGAATTCGATTGGCGTAGTTTTCGGAAGTTACGTGCGAAAACTAGCTTCAAGGGCTTTACTGTCTTAAGATTACGTTGTTAAAATGCACCTGCTGTCTAATTTACTTGGACATATTTTGCGTTTCAGTAACGTAATCTCAGGAAATCACAAAAATAACATTACTAGCGCTTGCTTCATCACCTTTCCCAGGCACTTAGCCTATAAACAGGGACACTACACAAAGGACCGGTCGAATTATAAGTTCTTACAGCAGTTCACTCAAAACTCGATCTTAAATCAATGTAATTAACGTTTAAAATTCCAATCATTACAGGTACGCTTCAGGCCAGAACCATCTGACAGATTTTATAGGGATGGAGCCAAGCAAGAAGCGAAAACGACGCACTTCATTCACACCACAAGCTCTGGAACTACTCAATGCGCATTTCGAAAGGAACACCCATCCCTCTGGTAAGTTTGACGATATTTAGTAATAACTTAAGTCCGTAGTACTTTACGTTTGTGCGATTTAATTGGGTCTTAATTATTGGAGAAATTGGAAGCTCTTGAGGCTATGAATAGGCAGCTTTAGTGAAGCTTTGACACGAAAGAGCATGGACCAGGATTTGTTTGATTTTGGGCTATCAAACAAAATCGAGTAGGTAAATATGTAAGCAAGAGACGAGCGACGCAAGCAAATCTAAGGAACTGACGAATCTTACATAATCAGCCTAAAATATTCTCACTGCTAGGAGACAGGCCTCCTCTCTGTAAGGGGGAGTGGGCCGTAATCCACCACGTTTGTATATGTCACATGTCTTTGAATTTTTGGTTCTAGGACATGCCGGTTTCCTCACGATGTTTTCCTTTACGGTTTTGAGAGCAATAGTGAAAAAAATATTTATAAAAGTAAAGCGCCTGTCTGGGTTCGATCCCACGACCTACAGATCGTAAGTCGGGGCCGTTACCCCTGGGTCACCAGCCCACCACTGCTCCTGAGAAATCTTATTGATCGTCAAAATATAGAAAATCCATAGGCACTTGTAGGCACTAAGCGTGTTCTTAAAGATAGGCATATGCATAAACCAAAACACCTTTGTACATAACAATATGCCCACCACCTGCAGCACTTGCCATCTAATCTCTTCACCACCCTTGGTTGACTGGTAGAGAATGCCTAAGGCATTAAGTCCGCCTTTGTACTTTTTTGTGCGAAAAGTTTAAATAAATAAATATGTACCCTAATTGCGTAACACAATTCCAATCACAATCTGAATGATTCTGAAGGATATTCCTAATCCATTGCTTCATATGTCAGAAAAAGTTGTCTGCTCAACTAGGTACATACGTAAATAACGCAATGAATGTTGTCGAACTGTCAAAATGAAAGCCATTGCTACTGTAAGTGTGTTAGGCAATTACCCCGCAGATTAGTGTTGTTGGACATCCAGCCAGCACTATGAAGAAGGGCGTTAAAATATATTTTTTTTACTTAGAGGGAGGACGATATACCATAGAATACAAAGGCATACCAAAGAGCAGAAGCTATCTATACAGGGTTACTGATAATTCGACGTATATCCGTCAGGGGCTGACAAGGGGGCCAAAATGCAACAAATTGAACCCCCATATGTATGGCCGAAATTCAATAGTTTTCGAGATATTTGAATTTTAAGGGTTTTAATACCGATAATTACCCAAAATTTGACATTTAATTCCAAATAA
The DNA here is from genome assembly GCA_947507525.1 of Apamea epomidion. Lineage (NCBI taxonomy): Eukaryota > Metazoa > Arthropoda > Insecta > Lepidoptera > Noctuidae > Apamea > Apamea epomidion. The sequence continues at coordinate 14,998,618 of OX382237.1, forward strand.
AATAAAAACTACATATTTGAATGGGTACCATTAAAAATGATGTTGTAGCTGGAACTTCAATTAAGCTATGGACATAATTAAAACTACTTAATTTAACGACATAATTAAAATAATGAGCGATATAAGAATAATATCTTACCAATATTTTTATTTTACGCTTCAAAAATGTTGTCTCGTCTCGTCGTTTGGACATCTCTCGTCTAGCCACTGTCGGACAGTAATCCGGTAATGTGCTGGGCAACCATCATGTAAATAACGAAAAACTCTTAAAATTCAAATATCTCGAAAACTATTGAATTTCGGCCATACATATGGGGGGTTCAATTTGTTGCATTTTGGTCCCCTTGTCAGCCCCTGACGGATATACGTCGAATTACCAGTAACACCTGTATAGAAGGCTCAAAAAATTGTCTACAAACGGCCGAAGTGATTGGGGTCGCGAATTCGATTCCCCACGAAGCAAATAGTTGTTTTGCGTGGGCTGCGTGCCTACCTACTTGTTTTTGTTCGAATGTTTGTACATGTGAGTGATAACTGCGTGAGTAAATGCATACCAATAAAAAATCCTAGTGTTTTCCTAACAGTTGAAAAATCAAATAATTCGTCTACCGAACGCCAAATCTAGAATTTCTCCGAATGACGTTTAAAAACCACAAGGAAATGATTCAGTGCCTACATCACCGTAATCAGAGGGGTAATTCTCGTAATTTTAAGAACGTTCACAGTCTGATCTCAGTCTCAATCTGTCAAAAATACCTCTAATTTCCCTACATTTTTGACAAGTTTTGTCGCCGAGATGAGACTGCGACTAGATTTTCAACGTTTTTAATTACGAGAATTGGCCTAATTATGATATAGGTTGCATGGTTTAAGGAGAAATTAAGTAGGGCTTGTGGCTAAGTAAAACAAAAGAGCTAAGTATGCAGGGTCGTCGGATATAGTTGAAGTTTAGTAAGAAACGGATTGATGTTTTAGGATAAAATTTTATTTAATTAATAGAAAACCAACAGTTTTATTTATCAAACTAAATTTCATTCAAAAATATCCATCGGTTTCTTACTAAACTTTCAACTATATCCGACGACCCTGCATACTTATCTCTTTTGTTGACTACCTAATACCGAACAGCCGCACGGGTCGATCGATCAGGTTAAGCTACGCTTGCCGCGGTTGGTCCGTAGATAGGTGACTATCTTCACATACCAAGACCCCTCCATGCCTCGGAAATCACGTTAAGCCGTTGGTCCCGGCTGAAACGCATTTTCTAAAAAAAAACGTTTTCTTAGTCTGTGATCAGGGCTAGATTGAGAGCAGTGGTGGGCCAGGTAACGGCCTCAACTTCAAGTTGTAGTTCGTCGGTTCGAATCCAGGCAGGCGCGCTTTACTTTGTGTAAATAATTTCATCACCACTGCTCTCAAAACGGTGAAGGAAAACATCGTGAGGAAACCGGCTTGTCCTAGAACCAAAAATTCGAAGACATGTGACGTCTAGGTACGTACCCGCACTGGTCCCACGTGGTAAAGTATAGTATGGCCCGTTCCCTCTCACAGAGAGGAAGGCTGTGTCTCAACAGTAGGAAAATTATAGGCTAATTATAGCCAATTATGCTGAAATATGCTGTGCAAGGCTCGATTTGCTTTAGGGAATACCTTACCCACCTTTTATGGGCGGATGAAAGTGTGCCTATATTATCAATTCTTTAAGGGGAACTACCTCACGATTCTACTCATAAGTTTTTATAAAATAAAGTATTTTCCGCAAACATAATGACGTATCATTCTCATTAGCCACATGTAACCTTGTAACAAAGGAATAACTATACCTATATCATTATAATTATCTAATGTGACACTCAGAACTAAGTACGTACCTTGAAACATAAAAAAACTGATGGTATTGTTCTAATTTTTTCAGGCACTGAAATCACTGGACTGGCACACCAGCTCGGCTACGAACGCGAGGTCATCAGAATATGGTTCTGCAACAAACGACAGGCACTCAAGAACACTGTCAGAATGATGTCTAAAGGAATGGTCTAAATACATGAAAAACACAACATCCCGTACACAACTGCGAATATTGGACACATTTCCAAGTCCATAAGTCCATTAAAAAGGTCCATCATATTAGTTTGTAATCCATCAATGGACGCTGAATTTTATCCAATCTTTTCCATTTGTGTACAGGGTCTCGTACGAAAAAAGACGACAAAAAGCTAGAGTTTAGTGGTGGGATGCGACGGTGTGACAATGTTATCGATATCGATGGTTTCGCTTTAAGATCTGCACGTAGATTCGTGATCTCGTTTCGATATTCAAATTAATTATAATTTGCATCGATAGTGTCTTATTTATGAAGGCGAGTGTTTCTTTTTGTTTTTTATTGATGAAAAGTCTGGCCTTAACCGCAAATCTTTATGCGATTCCAGCCAATATGAAACATGGAAAGTAGATTAATAGTATTAAGTGTAACGTAAATGTATTATAAAACAAATTTCGACTGAAATATTCGTCTCGATGTAGTTTACAATGATATGAATGGAATGTCGTAGCGATTGATGTAGGTGTTTACTAGTACAAAGTAATAAAATTGAATTGTCGAAATCACTTTACCATTTCAATGTTTCCATTCCCATTATTTGTATATTTAAAATAAACTGATTATAAAAGAAAAATTACAAACAATGTTAATGAAATAGGAACTTTTACTCTTTTCATAAAGGCATCGGTCTAGCGAAACTCACAAAGATGGCAACTTAAATGTTTCATACATGAAAAAATAGTGTAGCTCCCAGGTTTTCTTTTGTATAAAGATTGCATTTTGTAAATAGGTACAATATGTTTAATTTTCGTCAATAACAATGTAATGTAGCTGATACATTAATTTATTAAAATACTCTGAGTTGTTTCGTTCTCATTAGCGAATGTTGCACTTTTTAAATTTAAGATTAATATCGATATTATGAAAGTAGTTAAAATGTGTCGTCAATCTTAGTATAACCTACTAAGATTTTTTATTAATCTATAGTAGGTTTTTGTTGATAGATAGGTATAAAACGATATGTATAGATTAATTAAATATAATTATTCTAATATTGCCGTAAATTGTAAATATTGTTTTCGTAATTTGATTTTAATGAAATGTATTATTAGTTTTATGTATTAAGTATAATTTCATAGCTTTTTAAAAAAGTTTTATTGTAATTAGGCAGTATTCAAGTTGGATTTTTTGGCGATATTAACGATATGATTTCCATTTTCATCCAGCAGTTTGTTTTTAATTGGAATAATTAATATTCACATTTTCATAGAAATACATGTAACAGGGGGTCTTGAAATTAAAGTTAGATGATTTTAATGCGCATATTTCTCGCACGGCGACTGTTAAACTAATAAAATTGCCTCGCATTTGGAAATGTAGATTTTGAAGAGTATACTTATGATATGTAGATTTTCCAAAAATACTAAAATTTGACGTTATATATAATTATGTTTTAAGAAATAAACTTGTGCGAGAAATATGCCTAAATAAAATTTATATAATATAACTCTCGATGAAACTCACATTTTAGAATACTCGGTGTTACTATTCGGTGCACGCACAGTGATATTAAAAAATATTTGAGATCATCGACAAACAAAATTCTATAATTTTGCAATTGTGTCATTGCATTATATCACCACGTCTATGGAGACAGGTGCCTTATCGATATTTCGGAATACAAAATTAAAAACCGTGATATTTGCTGATTTCTTTTAAATTTTGATGGTTGACTAGGTATATATTTAAATCCTTTTGAAAGGTATACTTTGTATAACATTATTATACTTCCAAAATCATACCTCTCGCAAAATATCACATACCTATGTAAATAATTTAGTTAGATAGTTTTCAAATAAAGACCTGCTGTTAACTGTATTACCAATAGTAATAAGGCTGTAATTGTAATATTGTATGTTAATGACCAATGAAAACCAACTTGTGATCATTAATATTTGTACTGTTACCTACTACTTAACAAGAGTCGTTAAAAAAATAATATTATAAAAATTGAACATATTTTTCGGCTGTTGAAAAATTGTAAATACAATATTAAGGATAATAAAACTATTTGGATTAATATTTAGGAACAAAGGGAAAAAATATTATCAAAATTTATATTTTCAAAAATATTACAAATGCAAAAAAGCGTATTTAAAAAAAGGGATGTTTGGCCATAAACTAAAAAATCATATTCACGGAAAGGGTTTTTTATCGACTTAAACACACCACAACACTACATAAACCACGAGCAGTATGGTAAACAGTGACTTAAAAATAAAAAATTGTGCGATGCGATGTTGCACGTAATCTCTGTACTTATAATAAAGGAATCAGATTTCTCATTTATAAATCAAAATAGATTACCCTTGTTATTGCAAGTCATTCCTTTAAATAAACCTTCTTTACACTTTTCTAGAAGAAAAACGCCAGTACATGTCGTTTCACGTTTTCAAATGTATAGTATTAAATCTCCGTACAATTTATAGCGTATGAAAAATCTGATTCCCATCAAACATTAGCGTAATAGAAAGAGCATAGAATGCTAAGTACAAATGATATAATTTAACGATAAAACTGCTAGTCCCGTTAAAGGTATAATTAAAATAAAAAAAATATTACCATGCAAAATCGCGTTGCACCCTGGTTTTCATGATCCACATGTATCTATAATAATAATAGTAATACAATTATAAAATCTACACATAACTTCAGCTGTAACACATATTCAAACCAAACTGTAACAGTATGTCATAGAGTATTAATTTTTTCTTCCTATAATGGTACCGAGCGAATGATTATGGCTGCTGGTTTATGAAGAGAAGCAGAATAAAGGCAGATAACTGTTTGATTGCTTGTTTTATTCATTTTGTCGTATCTTAGTACCTTTAGTCTTGAAGTGGAGATCGCGTATCGGCAAGCGTAGTGTGGGACGCCCCCCGGTTAGATATACGGACGACGTAAAGGTGGCTGGGGTAGACTGGAGGCGGAAGGCGGAGGACAGGATGTTATGGCGCAGTCTGGGAAAGGTCTATATCCAGCAGTGGACTGCGATAGGCTGAGTTGATGAGTACCTATAGTTATCCTGAAAGTCGGACAACCAGTCTTACCAAGGGTCGTAGTGTGCTTACATAAAGACACGGGTTCCCGGTAAAGACAAGTCGGTACCGATCGGTGCGGGTAAAATATCCCCGTATTAACTTATGCGCTCACACATAAAGAAACAGGTAAAACATTGTTACCGTTTCTTTCCCTAGATCAACCTGTAGCGATCTGTACCGGAAAACCCGCTGTTTTATGCAAGCACCCTTACCCAGTAATTTAATTATGGAGGTCAGATCGGCGGTCGCTCCATGTAAAATACTGGTATTCAGCTGCATCTGGTTAGACTGGAAGCCGACCCCAACAAAGTTAGGAAAAGATATCCCTCTGATATCCCTCCGTTGGAACCGAAACAGATAACTACCTATATAATTATGGTTATTCGCCGCGTATCGGCAAGCCTAGTGTGGGGCGCCCCTCAACTAGATGGACGGACGACCTTAAGACGGTTGCTGGGAATGACTGGATGCGGAAGGCGGAGGACAGGGTGTTGTGCCGCAACCTGGCTGGGGCCTATGTCCAGCAGTGTACTGCGATAGGCTGAGTTGATTGGTATGGTATTTCGCTATTGGAACATCTTGAAAATCACGATAGACTTTGATTCAGGACGTTAACGGACTTTAGAAATAAAAAATACTAGAAAATCTAGGTGAGTCAAAGATCATTTGTGAACAAGGAATCGGCGCCATTGTCATGCTAAAGCGTTATAACTACACTACCTACTCATTTCTTATCCGTAGTGAAAAGTACGTGTGCACTTCGAAACCCTGAATATGTGTGGCCTGAATATATGGCGTACCCCCAAAAAGGCGGATATAATTTTGACAACTGCAACAAGTGCATTTGTTGGCACGAACACCTTTGTTTATACTACCCAACGTTTTATCCAGTCTATGGAGTTCTGATCAGAGGATCCTGAACTGATTATGTCCATCTAGATGACGCAGGACTACGGCCGGAATTAAAAATAATGTAGGTACCTAAGTAAATGAGTAAGATGCCTCTGGTGTAGAATCATCTTCGAATAGACTGGTAGGTACTGTGCAGCTTCAGACAACTGCAGCCATTACTTTACTGTATTTGAACTAAGAATTTGAGATAATTTAGTTAAGGAACAACAAACTGAATGTCATAGTCTAGGTAGTTAACAAAGTTCAAATTCCATTGCAACCAAAAACTTATTAGAAAGTGGCGTGTAGCGACAAGTAAAACTGAACTTATAAAAACCAAAGGTAAAATGAAATTAAAGAAAGGGAGGTAGAAAACAAATAAAGGTATATTTATAACAAATTTAGGATGGAGATGAACTGAAGAGTGGTGTGTAGTATGTGGAGGTGGGGTGTATGGATGACGATGCGTGATAGGTGGGCTGAGGAGGCTGAGGTGGAGATCCAGATGGAGGGAGGTAGATGCGAGGCAGGTGCCGGCGACAGATGCAGGTACAGATGAGGGCAGGTCGCTGGTGCGTGTGCGGCACGGAGGACACCCGTAGGAGGGCCCACGCAGCAGGGCAGGCTGCAGCACGGCAGCAGGAGCCGGCGCAGGTACAGGTATAGATGCAGTGCAGTCGGAGGACACCCGTAGGAGGGTCCACGCAGCAAGGCAGAACGCAGCTCGGCAGCAAGAGAGAGAGGCACGACAGAGACGCTGTCAGCCCGCCAGGTGAGGCGGCCCTCGGATGAGGCGCGGCCCAATAGTCACAGGAGTCCTTCACGGAGGACGGAGGACGGAGGCGTAGGCAGGGTCCGACAGGTACCGGAGCGGAGAGGTATGCTGGGTATTCCCGCGATAGGTAGCCCTGGAGTATCAGGCTCTTTATTGTATCCGCTTTAGAGGCGAAACCCGAACTGATCCTTGGATTGCGTGGATCTATAATGTCAGCTCGTAGAATAACATGTAGAAAATATGAATTTGAGTTATGAAAATGGCCAGTACTTAAATATAATAAGTATGCTTAACTAATTAGCTAAAAAGATACAGGCAGGTAAGAATTTGAAGGAAAGGTTGCCATGGCGACGTATTAAACGTCGTTGTCAAAGCTGTCATAATAAAATATATTATTAATAAAATACGATAAAATCTATAGTTATTTTGTATTAGAAGTATAGTGTTTATAGGAAAAATGATATCCATCAATGTGGGCGAAATTACCAACCCTTGGATGTCACTAAATCATCGTAGTGTCATCTTAAAGATGGAGCTGTGTCTGTGTACTGATTGTGGATAAAACGTGTCATAAGAAATAATCAGATCAGCGCCTAACGGTAACAGAATGCTTGTTCTGACCTGGAGGAATGAATGAAGATAACTGTGAGTATGTACATTATGTTACAAACCTTTTTGTTACAAATGGTCACTCAAAAATCAACTTAGGATACATTTCACTAAAGTAGATAACTGATTAAGTGGCGCTGGAATGTAAATTATCTGTGATTATGAACACTGCTTTATAGGAGGTTCGTTACGTTACCTTGCATTACCTACGTACGCTAAAATATGAAGAACCTAACTAATAAAATGGATTTTAAAATGAGCTACTCATATTTTTAATAACTCATACAATCCACCTTCTTATTCTTCTTAGCGTGTTGATAGTAATCTAAATGGACTCTGCCCAGAATTCGGCCACTTGTTTGGCGCCATCCCCAGCGTCCATCGGTTCCTGTAACGTGCAGCTGACAGGACACGCAGGACACGATATTAAGTGTCCCATCGTTTGCGGAACAGCACCACATCTACAGCCCAAGGCGGAGTCGTCTATGAATTTCCACCTGAACAGGTTTTTTCTTGCTTCGGCCAACCTAAGCAAGAATTATTAAAAATAAATGTCAAATACGTCTTCCGTTGTATTCTTTTATGTATCCTTAAACTATATCTAGAATCTCTCTGAATGACGTTTTAAAGCCGACAAGGCAAATGTTTAATTATGTATGTCAACATCGTAATATACATAAAGATACGCCTTCTTCCCATGGTGGTAGGCAAAAATTACAGAACGCTACCTGTTACGATCCTTAGACCGTCCGAAGATCCTTATCTTTTTTCTTCGTTCACATTCATATATCATTTAACTGGTCTCCCTTTCAATAATTCAGTTAAGTATCGCTTTATTATCATTGAATTAATTAATCAGTATCGAGCGAAAAACCAAGCAAGAAAACTGAAAAAAAAACTTTTCCGATCAACGTCAGTATGTCAATGTCACGATGCGTTTAAAAAGCCCGCCATTAGTGTTGCCGCCATTACAATGGCGCTAACTGCTGCGTTTCGTTGCTACTATTACTACGCTAATACATTATGAAATAGTATTGAAAAAAAATTATGGCATTGAATAAAGATTTTTTTTATTTGACGATATTATAAATTATCTTATAAAATAATAATTAACTTAGTAAATTCTAGTAAAATAACTAAACGCAAAACATTGGCCAGTAGTGATGTGACATGATCGTAAAAGTCATATAATTTAACCAACTTGAAGTAACAAGTTCTCGAATAAATTAACACAATATACTTAATTTTACTACACAATTCATCTTGTGATCAATGCTAGGCAAAAGTGGTGTTTTATCTTAGTTGATTTTGTAAATGTTGTGTTGTTGTTGTTGTTTTTGTTTTGTTGATGTTGATTTTGTTGTTGTTTGTGTTTTTTGTTTTGTTGGTTTTGTAATCTTGTTTACACCTATTTTTCTAAAACGACAAGTCTAATAACATTAAATATTCTTGAAATGTTAGTTTAAAACAACAATAATATTTATCTTAACAATTTGGAGCATATGAAGCCCTTATCATTCTCTCGAAAAAGTTTAAATATTTTTCGAATAGGGTATGTATATTTCAAATAAAATTTTTGATTATCCTAAATGTCAATGCTTCCTTTATTCGTTTTGCCCCTCACTATTATTTCTGATGTGATACCAATATGGCGGAATTTCTTATCAGCGACTCAGTGAATTTTTAAAATATCTGACGAAAATAGTAGACTTATAAATAGAAATTAAAACATGGACAAACTATATTAAGAATAAAGGACCTATTTAGCACAAAGTTGTGTCTTCAGCGGTATACATTGGTTATAAAAATAACCGCGCACCGAAATACAGGGTCGAACATCTGACAATAATAATAAACATGAGTTTAATGTTTGCAAAGCTTTCGGGACGAAAAATTGCGTAGAATATTACGTCACGGCAGCCTCATGTGTTGGGAATACCGTTTGTGCATTGTGAAGATACATGTCGTCGCGAAGGTCCAGAATGATTCACGAGGTTAATTGAAGTTTTGCTTCGATAATACGTAATTGGCTGGTCGTAAGTGTTGTTACGCGATAAGTGTAGTTTTCGCCTTCGTCGGGCGTTGACTCGTCTCGCTGGAATCCGGTAGAAAAGTGGCCCGCGGGTGACTAATCGATGAGATGATCGAGAGTGTATCACGGCGAGCTTTTAGCAGTTCTAGCGGGACGTATAACGTGCGTGCTTCGGAACTGGCGCGCGAACGTAAGCTCAACATCTTCAATGTCACTGTGCAGTTCTTGGATGAGACCCAGCACTCCTTTCAAATCGAGGTAAGTACTTGTTTATCTTTTTATTTGAATTCATGAATGCTTGTTGTCATAGATGTAGGTAAAGGCAAAATTCCTGGGCCCCCTTGTCTTTGACGTGGGTATCTGATGGTTTCAGAATTCCAATAGTTCTATGTTCTATCAACAACCTCCGCTTACACCAATATCTGTAAAATTAAGCATAACAAAATACACAGACAATGTTTCCACTTATTTACTATTATAATGTAGCTTGACTTACATCTGAAATCTGGACATTTCTAATAGTTATATGATCAAAATACTTTATGAACTAAGAACAGCTTGAAATTAGAATATCATTAGACACATTCAATGTTCCCAATTGCTATTCAATTATTCATTTTATTGAGTAACTTCAATAAATATTAATTTGCAATTTTTGTGAGTATTTTGTCACCGGAAATGTACCTGTATCAGTAAGTTAAGAAAGTGATAAATACTGCAAGCATTCATAATGATAAACTTTGAAATGATTATTATTGCAATTTAATTCAACTGAAAGAATGAAAATCAAATATAGTATACAGAAAGACAGGGACATTGAGACCACAAATCCAGCACATTTTTTCATCAATTTTTCACTGGATATAAAAAAAAAATCTGCTGTTTCATAGAAAAGTGCAATACCTATGCAGTGAAAATGTATGGAACAGCAATATTTTTTTTTAATAACTGACAAAATTTTTCGTCACTGTGGGGTCTAAACTTATGTGCTGAATCCATGGTTACAGTTTGCGCGTCAATGTCCCTGGCACTGTGTATTAATCATTTATTTTTATTTAGGATGTGGCTAACTAATCCAGTGGTATTTAAACCCTCCAAGGATTTAAATTATCAGTTAATTCCTTTGCAGTATGACAACCATATTACTGTCAAAATAATTATGATAAATATTACTTTGTATCAATATTTCATATCTTCCATATTGCCTTGAAAATAATCTCTTCCTTATAATATTGTATTAATCCTAAAACAATACTTATTATAACAAAGCGAGTGTGCATGTTGACAAGGCATAGAATTATTTTTTTATTGAGCAAACAATATTTAATAGACTTTTAAGAAGTAGTATTGTACATCTGACACAAAAGTCCTGTCATGAAATCTGTGTTCTTTTCAGAAAAAAGCTAAGGGAAATGTGCTGCTAGAACAAGTGTATCAACATTTAGAATTAGTCGAGAAGGACTATTTCGGGCTACAGTTTACGGAGAATGGAGCACCACCCAGCGCAACAAACACAGAAATAACGGTATGTTTTTTTGTTGATTTATACTATATTATAAACAAATTTTGTTGAATATTTAAGACTAAGGGCTGATTTTTCAATCGTCTTTATTAACCACAATTTTTATTCCTCAGGTTCAGCTATTGTTTAGAAAATATGTCAAACTGACATTTATTTTTCAGATAAAAGTTACCTAACTATTAAAAATCAGTCCTTAGTCCAATAATAATTTTAATAAGGGCTTATTTTTCCAACACCAGATAATTTTATCCCAGAAATAATTTTAAATTTTTGATAGTTCTTCCATACAAGATCTGTCAGACGTCAATTTTATTCCACAATTAAAAAATATTTGTTGATTGAAAAATCAGCCCGTAAACCATTAAATGCTCTGTCATTCATCATCATGATGGAATATTAAAAAATAATTGCAAATTGCATACAAATATGGTTAGAATCAATATAATATATTGATTAAAACAATTCAAATTCAATTGTTTTAATTTGTTTGGCAAAATATCCACTAATAGAGTATACTGACAAAACATTGACATATAAAAATGCATACATTTAGGCCTGCTTTCCCAGTATGGTAATACCTTGGATATAATAAGGTAAAACACGTACAAATCATGACTAAGTCCCACAATACCATCAGGGTAATTTTGTGGTGAATCCAGTATGTTCACAATTATTTTACCTCTAAGAGCAGCAACCCAATATCAAACTTATTGTAATGGGAATAAAGTTCACTGTGATATTGACAGACTTGTCAATGGCAGCAACCCAACAACAACCTTATTGTAATGAGAATAAGGATAAATGAAGAAAAGAAAGACAACAATATGTAGGATCACTGTGAATTTGACAGTAATGCATAATCAGAGGTAAAATAACTGATCAGACTGTACCCGAGCCCCTTAGTTGTAATTTCCCTAACATCTATTTCATAATCTGGGGTAGGTATAATACTAGTAGGTAACCAATTTATCCTCATTTGTGTTTGTTGTTGATTCTTCTGCATTAGATTGTCAGGTTGTATAAATAGGGTGGGTATCCCTCAAGTAACTTTGAACTTAGAAAAATTCAAGGTTTTGTCAAACAAAGAAGACAAAAATGGTTCCGCTACTTGTGACGAATCAAGGCTTAAGAAACCAATAAAGGTCTTTAAAAAGCAAATTGCTAATAATTATTGTACAAGTTACTATAACAATGTAAAGAATGATGTTTTAAAAAAATATTTATAGATGCTTGAAAATTTTCCGAGCAGGAAACCAGAAAGTTCTGTGATTGCATAATTGGTTGAGATTTATAGGTTTACTTTACTCGCAAAGTAGGTTAATTGTTGATACATCTTGTTTACTATTGAAGGATGACATAAATAGTTTACATTTAGGTTTGTAGTGACTAGGGCGCCGATTCCCTTGTTCACAAACTAAACTAAATTTAAGTTCAGTGCATCTTTTTCTTTCTATTTCATTAAGAAAAATACAGAAGATAAATATTAGTTTAGTCCTGTCAAATTAGTCAGCGGCTGACGTAAATTGACGTATTTTTAATAGCCATGTTTGAAATATTTTTATATCTGAAATATTTTTATTACAAAGAGCATTCAAGAAATTAAAATATTCTGTGTTTATTTATATGAAGGACTGCACAATTGTATTCACAAATTTATTATTATTTTGCACTATACAGGTAATCCTTGGGTCTTCTTTGAGACGTATTACTATTTATAACATAAAAATTATTAACTGTCAATAATAATTTTCATAAAATTAATTATTTTCCTGTTTACTGTCAGGTACTTCTCCAAGTTTAAGTTACATGTACTGAATGTACCTACCTAGTAATACATACATCCATAAACTCACGCATTCTTCTCATACGCAAAGGCAGAAACTACAGAACGCCATCAGCTACGATCCTTTTTTTTTTTTTTTTTTTTCTGGATGGGAAATCATCAAATGACTCCTCCCGCTCTGGGCGGAGCAGAAGGGAGTGTCAGACTTTTACTGACTAAAACCCACCCGTGTACCTTCAGTTGCCTGTGCCAGGGGCCACGGTATCTCTTTCGAACAACCCGCAGCCCCGGCGGCATCAGCTACGATCCTTACATACTCCTTTTGCTGCATTTACGTTCATACATCTGAGGGGCAATTCTCGTAATTTTAAGAACGTTCACAGTCTGATCTCAGTCTCAATCTGTCAAAAATACCTATAATTTCCCTACATTTTGACAAGTTTTTGACATTTGTTTGTCGTCGAGATGAGACTGCGACTAGATTTTTAACGTTTTAAATTACTAGAATTGGCCTTCTGGTCATGTACGCACGCAGGTTGCGAATACTACGCACTGTTTACTTAGTAACTCATGTAACATATTTTTTTTAATAATCAAACAACGTTGTTTTTTTACACTGCTTAATTTATAAACGAAATTAACAGTTTTATTATAAAACTACTACCTGCGCCCCTTGGTTTTACCCGCATACGTCTCGATCCCGTCGGGATATCGTAAAAAAAAGTATCCTATGTCCTAATCCAGGTCATGGTCTACCCATGTGCCTAATTTCATCCAAATCCGTTCAGCCATTTTAGCGTGAAAGCGTAACAAATAAACATACAAAAAATAAAATATTTCCTGTACTAATAATAAAACCGAAGATTTTCTTTGTTTGTTTGAACGCGCTAATCTCTGGAGCTACCAGTGGGATTTGAAAAAATATTATTGCAATAGCCGAATTCTTGAGGAAAGCTATAGGCTATTTAGCATCACGCTCAGTCACTAAGGAGCCGAGCGAAAACAAAAAAAAGTCAGGAAGAACACAGTAATAGCGCGGGCAGGCGATGCAATACGACGCGACGGGTGGGTCGGGAAACAATAAATTTCACGTGGACGAAAGCGGCAGAAGCTAGTCTCTTTATAATATTACTAGCTGCGCCCCGCGGTTTTACCCGCATAAGTTTCGATCCCGTGGGAATATCGAGATAAAAGTATCCTATAAGTTAATCTTGGTTATAAATCATCTATGTGCCAAACTTCTTCGAAATCCGTTCAGTAGTTTTTGCGTGAAAGAGTAACAAACATCCATCCATACAAACTTTCACGTTAATAATTTTAGTAGGACTAGCTGCGCCCCGCGGTTTCACCCGCATAAGTTTCGATCCTTTGGGAATATCGCGATAAAAAGTATCCTATGTGTTAATCCAGGCTATAAACTATCCGTGTGCCAAATTTCATTCAAATCCGTTCAGTCGTTTTTGCGTTTTTTTGTAACAAACATACAAACACACACACTTACAAACTTTCGCCTTTATAATATTAGTGTGATTAATAGGAAGTAGGAGTAGTTTAGACAACGGATATTTATGTTTTTTTTTTAACAATAAATGGCCTATATGACCTATACCAATTTTCTACTATTATGGCCATTGCATTTCCTTACGTAATGGCTTAGTTGCGTAAGGAAATGCAATAAATTGTTGATTGTACTCTTACGTCAATTAACAATAGCTATTATTCATACCTACACGAGATTTCGTTTTGATAAATAAACCATTGTTCTTGATAACTACACCGTATTATGCATTTCTTGGGCTTAAATATTTAGTACTGTTCCTTATTGAACTAGACGAGATACTAAATCGTACTAGGAAATGTTTCTAGTAAACAAACGCTGAGACTAGCTTGCTGATAATGGATGGACTAAATAGTACCGAAATAGACTGATAACTGGATGATTTGCATCTAAATAGAAACTGCAAATTGTGATGAGGCGAACTTGAGGATTTGAAAATTAGCCAGTCACCCACCTCTTCCTATCACAGTCCAGTGCTGGACTTAGGCCTCCCCCAGGCCGAAAAGCTCAGTTTGAAAATTTGTGCCCATATTTAATTCTGTTGGAGGAGGGGCTTGTGGCTAAGTAATAACAGCCGCACGGGGCGATCGATCAGGTTGAGCTACGATTGCCGTTGTTGGTCCGTGGATGGGTGACCATCTTTACATACCTCGACCCCTCCGTGGCTCGGAAAGTACGTTAAGCTGTTGGTCCCGACTGGAAGCTGACCCTAAAATAGTTGGGAAACGGCTAGGCAGGTTGTTATTACCTATATATATACCTATATATATGTATATACCTTGTTATGGCTTTGTTAAAGATTTGATTCTACTAATTGTTGAAATATTAAAAAACCGCGCTGTTTTTCATCATTTATTGATATCCGCGGGAAACAGTTGAACTGCTGCAAAGTTTCCCACCAAACTATTACTATGACTACCGGGTGCCCCGTTGCGACAACTTCAGTGTCAGCTGTGCTCTGATACGCACGTATAGAAAAATAGTGAAACTTAAGTGTAAAACATCAACAACCGTCTAAAATTCCAGATCTACTATACTAATATTATTAAGAGGTCAAAGTCGGATTTGAATTTTTTTTTTTTTGCAAGTGATAGCCCAATTCTTAAGGAAGGCTATAGGCTATTTAACATCACGCTATGACCCTTAGGAGCTGGGCAAAAAGAAAAAAATCAGAAGGAACGCTAAGCGAAATGCTACGGGATGGGTCGGGGGAAGAAGAAATTTCATGCAGACGAAGCTAGTATGCTAAAGCTGTCAAAAAATAAAAGGCCCGTTTTGACATTGACAGTTCTAGTAGTTAATAAAGAAATTCGCAAAACACGTATTCGTTTGTATGAAACTGACAGGTGTCAAGAACGCATTCTCAAATGTCAAAACGGGCCTTTTATTTTGTGACAACTTTACCACTAGATAAAAAAAATACTGTGACATATTTTTTCTTGCAGCTCAGCTCATTCATCACTCTTTTAAATTAATTGTCGTAATTAAAAATTAACACTAATTAGAACTGCTTAATTCAATTAGATCTAAAACCATTATACTAACGTGCAAGTCTGTGGGAAAGAATGACTCACTATAAAATATCAGTGCAAATCACACTAAATCCTTGGAAGTTCCTACTCAAAGAATTGTTTTTTTTTTTAAATTGTGTTGTCATACTCTGAGTCATAATATATGTCTGGTGTTCCTAGTATTTTATGATGTCTTTAACAGCTGTACTTAAGGGCCAGAATTTTAGAGGACACTTTGCTTGGTTACGGAAGCGTTTCATACAAATATGTACCTTATTTTTGAAGCCATAATGTTCATTCTCGTTTATGGAAATGTCAGCAAGTGTCGCACATGAATGTGAATGTTAACTTTTTATAAATAATGTTCATATTTGTCTGCGACGCTTACTTCACTTATTACTTTTACCTTGTATTGCCTTGTATGGTGTTATGCACTCTGCTGTGGGCCAAAGGATATCCTTATTTACATACGCACATGCGTGTTTCGTCACCAATCGTTTTTGTTTTTATTGGTCGAAGATTTTAATTTGATTTTTGCACGTCCTTGTAACTTCAACACTAACTTTGGTACCTACATCTTGCTTGCTTGCGCAAATTAGAATTCGTGTGTCTAACTTTGTGTATTTCATAATCATAACTCTTGATTATATAATTATGTACGCGTTATAAATAAAGACTTAGCATTGGATCATGCGAAATCTCAAAGACCTTAGTTTCTCGTCTTGCAGTTTCTGATTAATACGTCTGTGACAGACAGACAGACGAATTATGAGTACTCAACAGTGATCTTAATAGTTCCGTTTACCTTTCGAGGTAAGGAACCCTAAAAATGCATGCAATATCATGTCAAAACTTCAATATAATTATGGCAGGAACAATGGCTTGTAATATTGGATGAAGTAATACTAATTGGAAAGTCTTGATAATCTTGAGCGGTCTTCCCGTGTATCTACCGTTTTTATTTAAGTATTACATCGATTCAAGGTGCGCGAAACGGATGTTAGCCGTGTTAAAAGTAGTTGCACTCGCGCTTGGTTCGAGGCACCTAAGAAAAAACATTAGAGTATTATTGATTAGCGATTGCGTGAAGCCATAAGTAGTAGCACATCGTTACAAGCATAGCTAGCTGGTTATTTGTTTTATGTACTGGCAGTAACTGAAGTTAACAGTTAGTTTCTAATTGTATGGTATCAAAAGTATGTCCCTGTTGGTGACTGTACTTGGAGAGGGACCTCTCCAAGTACAGTCCAAGTACGTCCCTACTGACGGCGCCCGTTCACGAACATGACGCATAGATTAGCACCACTCAGCTCAACCATTTTGAAGGGAGCTAAATGATCCAACTATATCCGAGGACCCTGGTTACTTATCTCCTTTGGTGACTGTACTTGGAGAAGGACACAGTGTCAAGTTTTATCAAAATCTTCTTTGTAGATTAACAGTGAAAATGTAGCAAACATACATACAGTCAAAATCTAAGCCCAGGTACGCACGGGCGATTTTTTATCGCGCACTACATTTTCAAGTCCTGATGTTGAGGCGTGCATTGAGAATCCAACAAAGAGCAACTTAGCGTGTCAAAAAAATTACACTGTTGGATTCTCAACTCTCGGCGCTTAGCAGTGCATTGAAAATCCAGTGCGCGATAAAAAATCTCCCGCGGACACGAGGGCTCTGATTTCCACAATCAGTATTTTATTGTACATTGATGTAAGTAGTCCTTCTTATTTTTTTTATTTTTTTTTCAACTTCGCCTACCCTCTCCCACTGCTGAGCAAGCAAAGGCCTCCCCAAATCAAAAGTCATTTATTCAAATTAGGCTGAGAATCAGCACTTTTCGAACGTCAAAATTACAAAAGACAGTCCCTCAAAACGCCCGCCCTTCACCACTTTCTAGTGCTTTCGCTGTCCTTCCAGGCATCCTTTTCTAGAGCCACCTGGATCCAACCCTTGCTGTACGTGTCTAGTTCGTCTCGACACCTTGAATACAAGATTACTTAATGAACAAAATAATAAGCGTCATGTTTGCCGCAAATAAATGTATTTTCTTTCTTCTTTCTTTTGTTTCTTCTTTCTTTCTTATGTTACATAATTAATATGCAGAAATAACTTCGTTATCATCAGTTCGTTGATAAAGATGAGCTTATTCATTTTTGCGATATTTTAAGATACATTTTATTTTGAATTTTTGGAGATTAATTCTCAAATTTTTCAGATTATTTTAAATTAAATTATATTATGGCTAGAAATTGTTCGTAAGTCATTGGAATTCTTTGATTAGACACTCCTTTATTAATTATTTCTAGTCTTATCTCCAATTTCGATCGAATTAAATATACAAAACATAGTTACATACATACATACATCGCACGTTAAATAAAAGCTTGTAAAGGTTGCATTATTTTTTGTAATCATTCGTTTTCACGGTGACATTTTACGAATGGGACATTCTGCGTCAGATCGCATTTGAGTGGGATTTCGTTTGATGTTTTAAAAGGTTTCTTGTATCAGGCAATGGTACAGTTCAATTATTACATGAAGGTAGAATATGTGTAAATAAACCACTATTTTAATAGGTAACTATTTGTTCGTTTCGGTAAGTAAAAGAGAGTTCGTTTCCTTGCGGAACTACAGTTTCGCTTGGTTTATGTAACTGATAACATTTTCGCTCGTTTTCCGTCATGCTTAGAAATTTCAACTATAGCGGAAAATATAGAAAAGCTAATTAGGGTAGAAATCCCGAAGTGCGATACAGAGTGACCGGTTACCCGTATTGGATCAAACAATATTACACCCAAACTCAAACAAAATAAGGCGCAATTTCCTAAATCATTCTTCAATTTCTTCCACATCGCTGGCTGGACAGTACAATCAAAACCTACTTGTATAATAGTAATTAAGCCTAGAAATCCGATAATCCGAATCCGATTCAGCCTCAATAGTTACCTAGGTATAGTAGACCTCGTAATAGCTTTATCACCCAAGGTTGAATGTCACTTGCACGTCATAAAACGATATGGTCTATTTGCCTATGTGACAATTTGATATTTTCAACTTTACTGAAGTTTCAGTTTATCGGGAATTGTTGTCAAGCGTGGTAAAGCAATAACGAGTTCCACTATACAATTTGGAAGCGTTGATTATTTACAAAGCTACATACTTAACATTTTTAATATTCATGATCACTTTCTCAAAAACGATATCTTTCTTTGTTACGGCTGATTTTACCAAATTCATCTGACTTTGGTAAAATCAGGTTTGGTAAAACTAAAAATTTATCAAAAAACACATTTTGCAAAAATTTAACCATTATTTTTAACAATTGGTTGAGTTTAACTACAGATAAAAAAACCGGCCCTAAGTATTCTGGGTATAAGTTTCTTGAAATTCGCCCTTATTGAAATCCAGTTTCATTAGCAAATTTATTCCGTGTACTGTTGCTAAGGTCATCAGCTGTCAGCAAAAACGTGCCAGTAAACATCTGTCACCTGACATTTTGTTCTAATGTTTTTGCATTTTTTCCTGCTCCTAAATGATCTTGGCACTCACTGTGAAGACCATCAATGTCACCCATTATCATAAGCTGTGTGACGCGTTAGATCTGTTTTAGTTCATTGAGGTATTTTACGACCCAGTATAGACACGTTCGGTGAAGAATGACGAGGAAAGCCGACTCCAAATAATGGCATAAAGATAGGCAAAGTCAAAGTCAAATCATTTATTTCAAATAGGCACATAAAAGGCACTTTTAAACGTTAAAAATTAAATTAAAATAAAATTGATTCTAGTCGCCCCATCCAAAAGGTAGTTTTCGTATGGAGAAGAATGAAAGAAACTCCACCGTTACTCTTTTAAAATGTTTTCCAATATTTTGCATTCATTAAATATATAATTAATTATACGTGAAGACGATGCACCTAAAATAAAATTACTATACCACAATAGGTAAAAGAATTAAAATGGATTAATTAAACCATGACATATAAATTTACTATATGATAGATACATGGTGCTCACATATTTACAAACATTCTAAAAGTAGACTATTTTCATAAAAAAATAAAGAGTAATAAGTCCGGGTGTGACTTTAAGTAAACAAAGTGTAAATCAATGAAAAAAAAAGGAATAAATTATTACAATTACATTAGCAAACCAGTTTGATTTTGTCTTGCAGAGCAAAAATGAGGGATTTTACAAACGCGTGTGAAGGAAGGAATTTTCTTTATGGTTTCCGTTCTTACTTGTCCCTGCTTCCCTAGCGTAATCATAGGCAGGAGGGACTATGTGTGTGGTTGTGGCCTACATAATTTATCATCTTCCTAGCCTTTTCCCAAACTATGTTGGGGTCGGCTTCTAGTCTAACCGAATTATATTCCATCACAAATTAAATAAATTCTGCTCTTATGCCTAACGGAGCTTGCATATTATCAACACACAGATACGTCCATCTTCTTGACATATTTCTGATTAACGACATGCAGGTGTCGATACAGAGTGACCTATTTCCCGTACTGAATCTAAACAATATTACACCTTAACTTTAACAAAATAAAGCTCAATTTCCTAAATCTTTATTACTTTTGTTCCACAGCGCTGGCTAGACAGTACAAAATCAGTGAAGAAGCAAGTCGGCGCAAACGCACAGTTTTGGTTGGCTGTCCGATTCTACCCGCCCGAACCGTCACGATTGGCTGAAGAGTATACGAGATACCTGCTGTGCCTTCAACTCAGGAAGTTACTGCTTGATGGGAGAATGAATGCGCCGAAGAATACCGCCTTGTTGCTGGCTTCGTTTACTGTGCAAGGTAGGTTGACAAATCCATACTAATATTATAAACTAGCTGCGCCCCGCGGTTTCACCCGCATAAGTTTCGATCCCGTGGGAATGTCGGGATAAAAGTATCCTATGTGTTAAACCTAGTTATAAACTACCTGTGTGCCAAATTTCATCCAAATCCGTTCAGTAGTTTTTGCGTGAAAGAGTAACAAACATGCACTGCTAAACGAGCGGTCTTGGTCCATCAATCCATCCATCCATCCATCAGATTAAAAAAAAAATCGTTTAGGATTAATTTTCTAAACTTCTTCTTCAACATCATAACATCATGCCTACATTCCCCGAACGCTTAGGCAGAAGTGTACTTTAGTACATTCACATTTCGTGTTATCTTGTTAATTTAATAAAATGGTTTTTTTTTTATTTACCAAATCTTGAAAATAGTCATTAAGTGGTTATTTATTTATTTATTATTTTGTTTTGTTTTTTTATTGTGTTTTGTTTTTATTATTTTGTTTTGTTTTATTTTGTTTTTGCCCACTGCCGGGCAAAGGTCTCCCCCATATTTTTGAAGATGCCTTAATTATAATTTATTATTATTCGTCGCTATTATGAGGCCATGTCTTGGGGACGACGACATTATTATGGTTGTTATATGTATTATCTATCTACATATTAAATTCATTACATATTATGGTAGAATGAGCTGCCCATAAAGATAATTTTAACATTATCCTCAAAATTTTCCTTTAGGGATAAATAAATCGGTCAAACATATTAAGTATCTACTTAATTCAGAACGAATAAATGGTTTCGAATTGTTTGAGTCGTATCCGAGTACTTACTTGCTCAAACGATACATAATTATGTGTGTGTAAGGGTGCGTCCACATCTGGCGAATGTGCCGCGAATGTGCAGCTCGCGAGCCGTTTGTGAGCTGCGCGTGTGCATTTTTGTTCGTGCGCCGCTCCTGCGCCGCCCGCGCGCAGTTCGCGCGCGACCTAAGCGTCGTACGCGATCAGCGCGCGGGCGGCGCGCTAGCGGCTCGCGTCTTCCGTCTTAAACGGAACTGTAAGTGCGAGAATTGAGTGCGCGCAGATCGCGCGCCGCGCGCCTTTATATGAGCCTTGCGTGAGTTGCGCTAAAGAGGCGCGCAAACCATTGCCGAGACTGCACGCGCACAGCTCGCGGGCAGCTCGCAAACGGCTCGCGAGCTGCACATTCGCCAGATGTGGACGCACCCTAAGTGTTAATTCTGTAATATCGAGCCTCTAGGCAAGTCAAATCAATTCTCATTTGTTCAAGATTGGCTGTGGCAAGTACAGTGGTGGCTCAGTGGTAATGGCCCCGACTCACGAGTTGTACGTTGAAGGTTCGAACCCAAGCAGGCGCTTTACTCTGTGTAATTGATTTCATCACCACTGCTCACAAAATCGGTGAAGAAAAACATCGTGAGGAAACCGGCATGTCATAGGAACAAAAATTCGAAGACACGTGACATGCCTTCTCTCTGTGAAAGAGAGTGGGTTGTAATCCACCACGCGAACCTGGTTGTGCGTTGTTGGTGGATGTCATGTCTTCGAATTCTTGGTTTTAGGACATGCAGGTTTTCTCACGATGTTTTCCTTTACCATTTTGAGCGCAGTACACGGCTGGCTTACCATAAAATACGAGTAGTAGTTCAAAATCCTATTAATATTATAAACGTGAAAGTTTGTATGGATGGATGGATGAAGGTTTGTTACTCTTTCACGCAAAAACTACTGAACGGATTTGGATGAAATTTGGCACACAGATGGTTTATAACCCGGATTAACATATAGGATACTTTTGATCCCGATATTCCTACGGGATAGAAACTCATGCGGGTAAAACCGCGTGTCGCAGCTAGTTATATCTAAATCCGGAATGGCCATAATCAATGTAAATACACATCCTACTTAATTTGAACATACATCAACCTGTGCTAATCAAAAATATACATTTTGGTCTCTCATAGATATTTGAAGTAAAAACGACATCGTAAAATATATTATAATAATCAGCCCAAATAATAATTAAGATTTGACTGATATGGGATCCTGCCGTTTTGCCGAAAAGATTTTGCCAAAATTTCACTACCCAAACAAATTTTAGCAACCTTTTTTTATACCAATGCAATGATTGGAATAATTTTAGTAAGTACGCACATTTTTGTTTGGTCTAATTTTTACTTGGCAGAATATTATCAAGGATAATGTCATTTAGGCATTTGGTCTTTAATCAAATGATTTATTACAGCAAACAATCTTTAGACAATAAACGTTTGGTCAAATGGTTTGTTAGGCCAAAAAATATAAAGGCAAAAATATTTATTTTTTGGGAATTATATAATTAAAAAATGCAATTTTATTTTAATATAATCATTTATTTAATATATAATAAATAAGGAAAAAAGAGATTATTGTTAGCAGGCTATCAAAACCAAACTAGTTAGACGAGGTTAATTTTAAAAAAATGGTTAGGTTAGGTTAAAACCGCGACTTCCTATGCACGAGCCCAGCGAGCGAAGCGAGCGGTGCCGCGGCAGCGGCCGGCGTGTGCCAGAAACGACTAGATTGTATAGAAAAAAAATATGGAATAAAAGAGATTATTTTTAGCAGGCTGACGAGAACCGAACTAGTTAGACGAGGTTAATTATTTTTAAAAAATGCTTAGGTTAGGTTAGGTTAAAACTTTGACCGCCTACGCCAGAAACGACTAGATTATATAGAAAAAAAAATATGGGAAAAAACAGGCTACCTGAGACTGAACTACTTAGACTGTAACAATTGACTGAATAAAAATGGTAAATTGAAAACTGACGATACTAAATATTTGGCAAATTTTATTTAGCGTAAAATGAGTTATTCCAACTGAAATATTTGACTACATAAAAATTGGTAAAAGTACTAGTTGGTAAACAAGTCATTGTTTAAACGTTGAGTTGCCAAACATTAGGTTTGCATTACGATTATTTGTGAATTTTTTGCATAGTAATAATTCGGCAAATGAAATTATGCGGAAAAATTTTTGGGAAGTGATAATTTGGCAATTTCCTTTCGATGAAACAAGGGAGACCCGACGTATATTCTGGTTTTCATCCAAGTCTAGTACCTCGCATTGGTTGAAACGTGATCAATATGTACCTACTTAGATATCATTATGTAGTAAGGTTGTAATAAAATACGTGCCATCTGGCCGTGAGTTTGATTAAAGCCACAGTGAAATAGTAATAGGAATTGCTTCAGAGTGTAGTAAATAGCGATCATTTTTCTTTGAATCGCCCCACACCAATGTGTGTCTTCTTTCGAAACTCCTTCAAACACCGTGTTTTCAAAACATTCTGTCTCTGTCATCTTCATGCGATTGACAGAAATAGAACGATGTTTTAGTGATTAGTGGTGCAAACGGGCCTAAGCAAAGATTTTTTGGGCTTCTTGTTTTGAAGCTTATAAAAATAGAAGAACGAGACGGACTATGAGATAGATATAACCTAGTTTACGACACTAGAAACAACCTTTAAAGGCCAACTTAACCAGGCTGTTCTTTCCTAAACAACCTGCATGGTAGAACAGACTTTCTCTCTATCTTTGACTGACTAATCAGATCTTTGACAATCCAAAAATACTCATTCATCTTTACGATAATTCCAACTATCAGATTTAGCACGTGATGATCTCTCCTTTTTGTTTTACTTTTCTGTACAGATTTTCCTTCCACAGTGTCCTTCATCGGTCATGAGTTGGTAGTGTAGATTAAACGCTAAACATTTACATAGACCCAAAAATTCTCAATTTCCAGCGGAACTGGGCGACTACAACGTATCAGAACACCCTCCGAACTACCTATCAGACCTCTGTCTGTTGCCCAAACAGAACGCAGAAGACGAGCGTCGAATCAGAGAACTCCACAAATTACACAAAGGACAGTTACCCGCTGATGCTGAAGCGAACTTTCTAGAACACGCGAAGAGATTAGACTGCTACGGTGTGGAGTCGCATCCTGCTAAGGTAAAAAATTCTTCTTTATTCAAAATAACTGAAAACCCGAAGCAAAAGGAGTCTGTATGTAAGTGCAGGCAGACACGATACTTAAAACTGTAAATAGTTTCATCACCACTGCTCTCAAAACGTTGAAGGAAAACGGCATATCCCAGAACCAAAAAATTTTGAAGACATGTGACATCTACCAACCCGCACTGACCCGCGTGATGGAAAACGGTCCACTCAGGAGGGAAAAAAATCAGTTGATCCATACATTATGTCGAGTTATGCGAACATAAATCTATGGATCGACTGTATTTTTTGTTTTCACGATTTCAGTGTTGGTCCCGTAGTAAAAGTTGTTCATAATGATGAGTACAATGACCCCTTTTAAGGATTAAAACGATCAAAATTTAACGGTGTATGTTGGGGTCGGCTTCCAGTCTAACCGGATGCAGCTGAATACCAGTATAAACATATTAATGAATGTGGGAATTGAATCTGCACAGTTACTTTCCAATAAATAAAGTCCTTATGTGGGTTTTTTTAAGTTACAGGTATTGCTATTCGTAATATACCAAACCCATTTGCTTATATCACAGCGGCTTGTGGTTTTCCTTAGAATCATAAATTCATAACTATTCCGTAGGTGCATGACGACTCATTTTCGAACTACCTTATACAAATAATATTGTAGTGAAAAGTTGATGTAAACGGCGAATTCTCATCATTAATGCATTTGCTACTGTTTATCATTTTGATGCTTTTTTATCATGAGTCAATATCAAAATAAAGGCGTATACAATAGATAAATTACTCGAAAGAAATTAACCTAGTATCATTATTTCTTTTGATACGTATTGCATGCACAGTAATTGGCCAAGTTTTGCGCCAACATTGGTGTGATGTGATAACGCAGTAAATTATTCCTCTGACCCAAATATAATGCAATGTATATTATTGTAATATCTTAGATGTATTACATCAACATCGTGTATTACATTCATCACGTGGTCTTGTGGATTGAATTGAAAATGCAGATGATTTTATAATGCTAGGAACGTTTTTTAATCCTTACGTTTTCCTTAACTGTTTTGGGACCGATTTCCAGAAGACTCATATTGAATACTCAATATGAGTCTTCTGGAAATTCGACAGTCGAGCCTTCTAATATAGAAAAATTAAACAAACGAGCCTTTCGATGATGAAAGATACAAAAGTGCACAATCTTGTCCATATTTTCAAAAATCCAGAAGCTTCTATAGACATTTGAGATACCTATAAAAACCACTTGTGAAAGAAGACTGTATGACAAGAGTTTCGATAGCGAAATAAACAAAAGTACCTACACAATCTTACTTGTCCATATCTTCACAAATCCAAAAGCTTGTAGACATTTGAGAGACCTGTAAAAACAACTTGTGAAAGATGTCAGTATGACAACACTTTCGATAACAAAAGCTACAAAAGTGCACAATTTTGACCATATCTTCACAAATCCAAAAGCTTCTAGACATTCGAGAAACCTGTAAAAACCACTTTTGAAAGACGACAGTGTAACAAGACTTTCGATAGTGAAAGATACAAAAGTGAACAATCTTACTTATCCATACCTTCACAAATCCAGAAACTTCTAGACATTCGAGAGACGTGTAAAAACCACCTGTAAAAGACAGTATGACTATCGAAGTCAACGCATATTACTATCATCCCAGTTTCATGCGTTAATACAAACTTTTTTACAAAAAAAAAAACAATCGACTTCCAAAAAAGATTACAAAGTGAAAAATAACTTTAATTTCGGAAGTTGATGTCGATGGGTTCGCATTTTCGTTGTGTACCAACGACTTTTTTTTTACCAGTAATTTTGGTTTAAAAACCAAACAACTAAATCGTTTTTGATGACATTTCTATGGGACCAATCTGAAAGTACATCCTTTCAAATAAAAAAAGAATTTTGCAAATCGGCTTATAAATAACGGAGTTCTGAGGTAACAATCATAAAAAGCCTTCTCCTTTTTTTGAAGTCGGTTAAAAACGATCATAGATATTAGATTTGCGCAGTCGCCCTTTGTTTATCCCATAGTTGGATGCAATTTTTTTTACATTTGTATATGTTCTTGGTTAAGAATATTGTACAAAAACAAATTAACACTAATATATACTATATACAAGTATAGCATACAAAAAAATATAGAAAAATGCAGGAGCTCATTGGGCATCAATAAATTCGTCCGCATCACTGTCAATGGGATAAGTGCCCAAAAGGCTGGCAGCATTACCACGTTGGATGGCAATGCTGATTCTTTGCGCTAAGAATAGGCCAGCCTTCTGGTCACGTGAAGAGTCAACCAAGCGCTTGGCGATGTCCCGAAAAATAATAAAACTTGGTTATAATTCTATTTCTTCTGGTTACAGGATTACAACGGCAAAGACATATTTATTGGCGTGACGTCAATAGGTATCGTCGTGTTTCAGAACAACATCAGAGTGAACACCTTCTCTTGGAGTAAAATCGTCAAGATTTCCTTCAAGAAGAAACAGTTCTTTATACAGCTGAAGAGGGAACCTGTAAGTTTGCAGTTTCCAGCCTTTTATACCCTGTCTAGTAGGTTAACCGTTTTTTGACAGCTGCTTTAGAACGAAACTATTTTAGATTATGTAAAAGTTAACTTTAAAAGGCTGACACTGAAAGTTCTTAGAAAATCAAAAACTGAACAAACTAGCAAGTTATTAGTTTTATTATATTGTCTTTTCAAAATAGTGTCCATTTACATCAATACATCGCTGCATCCGATGGAACCACTGAGAAAAGCACTTTGCCCACTCATCCTTAGGGGTCTCTTCGACGGCATTTTGAAACGCAGCCACTGCTTGCTCGGCGTCCATAAAACGTATTCCTCGAAGTTTTTCTTTTATTTTCGGAAATAAATAAAAATCGCAAGGTGCGAGGTCGGGGCTATACAGTATGCTTTTCGGCATACCTACTGTACACGCAATAAGCTTCAACTTAGTGTATCCAAGTGTTATGTCATTAGTTTTACCAAAAATAAAAGCATTTTTTTATATCCCTACACCTTAAAAAACGAAAATCTAAAAAGAGAAACCCTGGTCCGTGATCTTGGAGTTCTGTTGGACGACAAACTCCATTTCAACAAAATTGTTAATAATGCTTTCCGTATGTTCGGTTTTATCATGAGAACGGCTACAGTATTTACCCGGTCCTCTACATATTTGTATTTGTATCGGTCGTTAGTTCGCTCTCAGCTAGAATATGCTGTTTCGGTATGGAATCCCCACTATGGTAAATATTCCGATATGATCGAAAAAGTACAGAGAAATTTTTTAAAGACCATGCATTTTCGTTGCCATCGTGTGATCTATTGCAGAAGTATAACCTGCAAAGTTCTAGACGAATTATATTGGAAACAATGTTCTTGTTTGATCTGTGCAATACTTATGACTATATTGATACTCGTAACAAAATCAGCTACGTAGTACCCAGAGCAACGGTATGCCGTGGGGTGCGCGCAAGACCTATATTTGCAGTAAGTTCCTGTCGCACAAACGCGGGCTTGCGAGCACCCCTACGTCGCCTTACCAACCAGTACAATAAGATCTTTGAAGAAATCGATTTCTTCTTCGACTCTGCAAAAATTTAGAAATCTTACCAAGAAAATAATTTTAGAATATAACAGTTAGTTTAGTTAGTTAATTTAATATTTGGTCATTCTGTCTCTCTTTCTCTGTTGTAGCAGAATAACTATTAAAACACGGGAAAATTTCACGAAAAATAACGATCGAAAAGTAATTTAATTTTCACGATCAATTCATTTTCTCATACATTCGTTTTTATTGATTCTGAGGCGGTACGCAGTTCGCCGGGTCAGCTAGTCCAACTAATATTATAAACGTGAAAGTTTGTATAGATGTTTGTTACTCTTTCACGCAAAAACTGCTGAACGGATTTTGATGAAATTTGGCACACGGATGGTTTGTAACCAGGATTAACATATAGGATACTTTTTATTCCGTTTTATTCCCACGGGATCGAAACTTATGCGGGTGAAACCGCGGGGCGCAGCTAGTAAGTCATAAATTAATACATAGACAATAGTTTTTATTATATTACTAGCTTCTCACCAATGGCATTCACATCATGCGATTCTAACCAATCCGCGACCTACATAAACCATTATTATTTCTAACTAAATGACCCTTCTTTCCACAGTCAGAATCCTACGACACAGTCCTCGGTTTCAACATGCGCTCCGGTCGAGCAGCGAAAGCGTTATGGCGCTGTAGTGTAGAACGTCACGGCTTCTTCAGACTACGGGCCCCGAGGAGAAGGGCCTTGTTAGCCGCCCTGGGAGCCTTGGCTGGCCTGGCCGCCCCTACTGTGCCCAGGACTGAAACTATGGCGCTTGAAGATGCCAGAAGATCTAGGTCGAGCAATAGAAGTTTTGTTCGGTAAGAATTTGGTGTTATAGCCTTTTTCCAACAATGTTGAGATCATGTGAGCAGCGAAAGCGTTATGGCGCTTTAGTGATGAACGTCATAGCTTCTTCAGACTACGGGCCCCTAGGAGAAGGGCCTTGTTAGCTCGATTAAAATTCCTAACCTATACTTGTTGTGTGCTGTCTAGATGTGTGACCAACCAGTTCATACTGCACGTTCAGACGCCGCTCCTGGCTCTCATTGGTAGATCTTTGACGCCCGAAATCTGACAAGCAGTCCTACCAAGGGGTGTCGTGTTATCCAGTCACTGGATTGTGGAGGGAAGGCAGCCACTCCATATAAAATACCAGCTTCTGTCCGCGACTTGGTCCGCGTGAAATCCCTTGTTCCCCTGATCCACCTCGTCATACATCGCATCGCCTGCCTTACTTCATTTCCGCTGTTGATGTTAATTTAGAAACAAACTCGAGCTTAGGGGCCGTGCAAGTATTACGTAAGCAATTTTTTTCAACTATTAACCCACCCCTCCACCTTGTCAGCAAAAGTAAGCAAAGCTCTTACCCCTCTCCCCCATGCTTACTTATTGATTCATGAGCAACAGTTATAAGTCTAGAAATAAAGAATAGGTTTGGAATAGAGGACTATAACGCACATAATATTCATTTAAATAAACTTTACTGACACGGAATTCAACATAGAGTAAGTTACAAATATTATAATCTTAAGTAATATTACGAACAAAACAAACTTCTTTAAAATTTTTGGTATACATATTCTAAAATAAATAAACTAACGGAAAAAATTTAGGCAAGTGAATAAAATAAATAAAATAAAAAAGCTTTATTGACACAAAAATATTTTACAAGTTGATTTTGGTAAACAGTAGGTACAATTCTGCAATTGAACACAATTCGAATGACCACTAACACCTAAACTAGGCCGAGCCTGTACCTTAGGCGTTAGATCTTTCCCGGGTAACTATCTACAGACGTGTACATTAGGTTCCAATTGTATATTGTAAACAACTTTTGCACATTAAACCAATACAATAAATAATACCAACCAACATAATAAAATACAGATTAAACTGCGGGTACTCTAACTGCGGGTATAATGTAATAGAAATACTATAGCTAATTTGTTGTCATATTCATTGTACAATTTTTCCAAATACCGTCAACTTAAAAAAACAAATAGTTTGACCCCTGAATGTATGAACTTGCGACTTTTTACTTTTTTTTGTTTTTGTTTTCTGATTATATTATTTTACTTAAATTGATTTCATTGTTTTAGGGACATTACTGTTTTAATTATTATTTCTATATTGTTTCCTTTATTTCATTTAAATACTTACAAATTATATTTTTATAAACAAAAGGATAAAAAAAAACATTTAAAAATATAAAATATAGTAGCCCACCGGTATCGGGAACAGGGACCAAGCTACCCGCGGTCAGGGCTCCAGAGAGGAACTTCTTGACAATGCGAGCCGTGTCCAGAAGTACCGCTTTCTGAATCAAGCCCTTGATCCAGCTGTCCAACGAGAGCCTCCTCAGGTGTTGGTCGAGGCTCTTGGCTATTAAGCCATTGGCTGTCACGACTATCGGCACAATGATTGCTGAGTCCACATGCCACATGTCGACAACCTCGCGAGCCAAGTCAAGATACTTGATTTGTTTATCTTTCTCGGCTTTCACGAGGTTCTCATCATGCGGGACGGTTATGTCAACAATCATTGCGCGCCGCTCTGATCGATCCACCACCACTATATCAGGCTTATTGGCAACAATAGTCCTGTCAGTGATGATGGATCGATCCCAGTACAATGTGATATTTCCATTTTCGAGAACTGGGTTGGGCACATACCTGTAGTACGGCACCTCAGATTCCACAAGGCTGTATTTCAGAGCAAGTTGCTGATGGATTATCCTGGCTACCAGGTTGTGTCTATGCAAGTACTCTCCGTTAACTAGACGAGAACACCCGGAGATAACTATATATATTATATTGTTTATTATTATTATTTCATTTATTTATTCAAAGGCTCCTATTGTAGGTTAATAAGTAAATTTTCAATTTCTAGATATGTTTTCGATTTTGGCCAGGTTATTAAAAGTTTTTTGCAAGAGTGTTTATTTAACTGGTAGAATTTGATAATTTTATTCAATTTGTTGTATAGCATTGGCCCCAAATAACATTGGAATTTGTTAATAAAGGATGTGTTATACGGAATTGTAGAACATACTCTCCCTAAACGTCTATCGCCTATATGGCGCGGTAATTCCCCTACTCAGTTCTAAGCGAGTACCTAAACGTATTCATTATTTGTAGGAATCCCCGAAAATGCATTTCGTTTTCAAGCATAGACAATGTGTGGGTTGCCATATCTGTAAAAAAGTAATTAATTACTGCTGACGTAATCACCGTCTATATCCCCCTACCCCCATCTCATCAAAAATAAGAAATGCAAAGACCCCCCGCCTCCCTATAGTGCTTACGTAATACTTGAACGGTCCCTTAATGCTGTGTGCCAAAGAGCTAATTTCTTTTGGAAATATTGACACTGAATAAAGAGTGTAGTCTACAATTTTACGTCGTGATTTTCGTTAACTATGCTACCTTTTTTCAGAGTCAAGTTATGTAAGTCCGTTTCCCCGCACAGACGCAGCAGCTCCCGCACGCGCGAGCGCTCGGCGGGCGGCGCGTCCCCGGGCGGCCCGCGCGGCGCGCGCGTCACGGCGCACGCGGGCCCGCCGCCGCGCGCCGCCTGGGCCGACACCGGCCGCCCGCCCTCCGACATACTGTGAGTGCCTGACCGAGATTCTATGCAGCCGCTTTATGAAAAAGGCTAAGCTTAACACCTACGAGGGCTACACTGAAAGTTTTTAGAACTGGCCACTTGTAAACGATATAATAAAAAAAATAAGTTCAAGTTTTGGAAATGGAACTCTGCCAATATTATTGTGTATGTATTTTATTCATTTGTAATTTGTTTACGATTTGGTAGCAAATTGAAAATTGTTGGCGTCACGTCAGCATGAATTTAACGCGAGAAAATTTTCGTACAATGATTTTTTATGACTTTCAATGTCATTTAAGTCAACAAAAAAGTTATGATAGACTTCGATTGGCCTTTCACGATGAAGCCCCATCTCGTGCCACTGTTTACAACTGGTTTAATGAGTTTAAACGTGGTCGCACTAATCTCACCGATGATCTGCGTGAGTGACGGCCTTCTACGGCAACGACTGAAGATAACATCAGTGTTGTGCGGCGTATGATAGAAACTAACAAAAGTGTGACTTATCAGCAGATTAGGACAAGCTTAGGCATCGGTATGAGTCAAGTGCACAAAATACTCCATTAACATTTGGCGGTCAGAAAACTTTGTGCCCGGTGGATACCTCATAATTTGACAGAGGCCCAAAAGCTCCGTCGTGTTGATTGGTGTCGAGAAATGCTTCAAAGATTTAACGGAGGTGACTCAAATGCTGTGTTCGACATACTTACGGGTGACGAAAGCTGGATTTATTGTTATGATCCTGAAACTAAGGGACAGTCTGATGTCTAGGTGATTCCTTCCGAGGAGTTGCCAACTAAAGTGAAGAAAGGTCGAAGCGTGGGAAAAAAGATGGTGGCCTCGTTCTTCGGAAGGACAGGTCATTACGCAACAATTGTTTTAGAGGCTCGAAAAACAGTTACTGCAGAGTGGTACACTAACAATTGCTTGCCACTTGTCTTGGAAAAAGTTCGGGAGAAACGACATCGCAGTAGGATCCTCCTTCACCACGACAACGCCTCGTCGCACTCCGCCAAGCAAACTATCGACTACTTGGCGACGTCAGACGTGGAATTACTGGGTCACCCGCCCTATAGCCCCGACCTCGCACCTTGCGATTTTTATTTATTTCCGAAAATAAAAGAAAAACTTTGAGGAAAACGTTTTATCGACGCCGAGGAAGCAGTGGCTGCGTTTCAAAATGCCGTCGAAGAGACCCCAACCTATATAAGGCGGTTGAATAAACACATTAAATTGCACGATGCGCAGTTTGGCTTTAGAGCCGGTTTGTCCACTGAAAGTGCAATCCTGTGTCTCAAGCAGACTGTGCAGTACTACCCCGACAGGAGAACACCAGTGTATGGATGTTTCCTTGACCTGTCAAAAGCTTTTGACTTAGTAGATTATGATGTTTTGTGGCAAAAACTGTCGGATGATACTGAACTACCTACTGAATTCATAGATTTATTTAAATATTGGTATAAGCATCAGAATAATTATGTTAGGTGGGCGGATGCTCAATCTGAGTCATATGGATTAGATTGTGGGGTAAGGCAGGGGGGATTGACTTCACCGAGTCTTTTTAATGTGTATATGGATCGGCTGATTGGTGAGCTGAGCGGCACCAAGATCGGATGCTCTGTTGATGGAACTATGATCAACAACATAAGTTACGCTGATGATATGGTGCTTCTCAGTCCATCAATCTGTGGTCTGAGGAAATTGTTGGCCATCTGTGAGAGGTACGCGGAGGCTCATGGCTTGAGGTATAATGCCTCCAAGAGCAAGGTAATTGTTTTTAGAGTGCGCAACAATACACCTGTTAATATTCCATCTATTAACTTACGAGGAACTCCGTTGGAGTTCGTTACGCAGTTTAAATACCTAGGTCATGTTGTCACGGACTTTCTCATGGATGACCAAGATTTAGATAGGGAGCGCAGAGCGTTGGCAGCCAGATGCAATATGCTGGCTCGCAGGTTTGCACGTTGTACTAAGGAGGTGAAACTGACTCTTTTTCGAGCGTTTTGTCAATCGTTTTACACGTGCAGCCTGTGGGTAAGGTATACGCAGAAGGCTTACAACGCTCTGCGCGTTCAGTATAACAATGCGTTGAGGATATTGTTGGGGCTACCTCGGTTTTGTAGCGCGTCTGGCATGTTCGCTGAAGCGAGATTAGATGATTTTTATGCCGTTATGCGCAAGCGAGTGCGAGTGCGAGTATGCTGAAGCGATTCAGGGGTGGCCCCAACAACATACTGGCTACACTGGCGGACAAAATTGATGGGCCTTTCATTAGGCACTGGGCAGCTGCATGTGCGTACTGGCGTACATGTCGCCAATTAATTTAAGCTTTGTATGTACTAACAATAGGTTAAGATTTTACTAACACTATATGGATCAATGGTCTGAATTAAATAAATTATTATTATTATTATTATTATAAGGACGAGTGGGCAAAGTGCTTTTCTCAGTGGTTCCATCGGATGCAGCGATGTATTGGTGTAAATGGACACTATTTTGAAAAGACATAATAAAACTAAGAACTTGCTAGTCTGTTCAGTTTTTTATTTCTAAGAACTTTCAGTGTCACCCTCGTATAAGGGCGAATTCTACCAAACTATGAGTTATACCTATACTTAACTGGCGAAATCTGGGTGTACTACGGGTACAACTCTACCGGACTCTTTGGGAAATATAGGAGTAACGTTATGTTTACGTATAAGAACTTCTCCTGCGAATAAACTTTGGATATTTAGTTTTTTTTTTTTTCATACAAAAACTGCCAAGACAAATTTTATTCCACGCTCAAAAGATATTCAACTTTGTTAAAATCAGCTAGGCAATTTACTACACTTTTCTTTATTATTTTTCAACTTTTTGAATGAAATGTGACGAAACAGTGATATTTGTCCAGAAAATTGCTTTACCCTTTCGTTCCTCGACCATACGCATGATTCAGGTGGAACCAGTCTCTACCATTGACTACTTAAATTGTATTTTCCTTGTTGACTGATGACAGGCATCGAAACAATAAACTTCATAATCCGCACCCTAATTGCATAACACACTATCAATCACAATCTGAATCATTTTGTAAAATATTGCTAATCCATTGCTTCGTGTCTTCGAAAAATTTGTCTGCTCAACAACGTAAATAACGCAATTAATGTTGTTGAACTGTCAAAATTAAAGCCATTTCCACTGTCAGTGTGTTACGCAATTACCACGCTGATTCCTTGTGTCGTTTTGACAACCGCGATAAACTAGTTACAGAATGAGACAAAATTTGAAACATTATTTTTTAAATTACAGCGAAGGCGACTTTTTAGAACGCGTCCTCCGTATCCCGTTAACCTACGTCGACGAATCAGAATCGGGCTCAGAAGGGAACGATACAAACGAATGTAACGGAGGAGTTAAGATTCGTCTCGAGCCGGGGGCGGATGGACTGTTTGGGTTCAATGTGCGGGGAGGAGGCGGGGCGGCAGTGTTGGTGTCCAGAGTGGCTAGTAGGACGAGGCTACACTTACAGGAGGGAGATCAGGTGCGTTACATCATTTTCACACCACCTGCTCTATAATGTCAAATTATATGTCATGCGAACTTTTTTTTTTATCTTGGAGAAATGCTCATGCATTCTGCACTACCACGGGGAGATAGTGCAGTTATGTGGGACTCTAACCCACTAAAACTCCACGGTGTCCTTCTCTGCCGCTTACGGCGGGAACACGCCGCAGCTGTCCGTCACTGGACCCTCTTCATGCGAACCTAACCTAAAGCAAGTCATTAAAGCACTAGGTTCTATCCGCGGGCAATAAAGTTGTACTGAATTTCATTATAACCCGCTGGTCAATGATGTGTTTTGAACACGTCCGATTTAGGTGAAAGTACGGTCACTAAACGAGACCAGTAACCAAGGTCGTCGGATATATGTAGTTGGAGTTTAGTAAGAAACGGATTGATAATAATAATAATAAATATTCCACAACTATCACACAACGCCATCTAGTCCCAAGCTAAGCACAGCTTGTGTTATGGGTACTAGACAACTGATAAACATACTTATATATTTCTAAATACATAAATATTATAGATAAATTACACCCAGACACAGAACAAATGATCGTGCTCATTACACAAACATTTGTCCTGGGTGGGAATCGAACCCACGACCTCCGGCATAGCAGTCAGGGTCACTAACCACTAGACCAACAGGCCTGTCTAAATAATAATATAAAATAATTGATGTTTTCGGGTATTTTTTTATTTAATTAATAGAAAACAAACAGTTCATTTATTACACTAAATTTCATTCGTAAACATCCATTGGTTTCTTACTAAACTTCAACTATATCCGACGACCGTGGTTACTTATCTCCTTTGGTGACTGTACGTTAAGCGATAATGATTTTGAAATAGTAACAGAGTTAACCATTTTTGAAAAGATATTTGAGATGAATATGATCTTCAAATTAAAAGAATTTATAAATAAATGCCTCGTTGACCATAATAATATAAGCAAATTAAGTTGCTATGAACTTACATATTTATAGATTTAGTTAAAATAAAACAGCAGAGAGTTGTTGAACGCTTAAATGAATTGGACTGGAAACATCTGCCGCATGTCAGACTATAAGTGGGCCAAGCTTACGACCCAGTGGTTCCCGCTTAATGGCAAACGACATCGCGGCAGGCATAGACAGAGATCGCGGGATGAGCTGGACTCCTTTCATAAAGATTGGTCCTTTACAGCTCTGGAAAGAGAGTAGGGAGGCCTTTGCCCAGCAGTGGGACATTAACGGCTGAAAAAAAAGTTATTTACTCACCGAAATAAAACCTCATTTAAAAGTAACCTCAATAAGGTTTCGTATTTCATTACTCCTCACCAGTGTTAAAAATTTGTTCAGCAAAATGCAGTAAAATCTTGTACAATGTACTGTTACTGTTAGCCTACATCATCCCCCTGCTGGGCAAAGGCCTCCCCCCATGACTTCCGACACTTTCGATCCAGGGCTAAAGTAGACCACTGGTCGTTTGTTTTATCCAGCTCGTCCCGCCATCTTTTACGGGGTCTGCCGCGACGCCTTATAGCTGTCAGGGCTCCACGTGGTGGTTATTTTGGACCACAGCTTATTGGGCATACGGCAGACGTGGCCAGCCCAGCCCCACTTCAGCTTAGCGGCTTTTTGAGCAACGTCAGTAATCTGTGTTTTTGAGCGCAGTGTGGTGTAATATTATGGTCAATGTACTACATACTTTTAATTTAATTATAAATTGTAACTTAATCCAGTCATTTAAGAACTTAAATTTAAAGGAGTTTGTTTTATAAAAAGGCTGTATGGAACGGACAGGTATAGAAACTTTATTTATAATTTTTTTAATTTATTTATTTACAGATATTTTAATACAGTGGTGGTTACATAATTCTAAACTCGCCAAACTTTTACGTTTGATGGCGAGAAGCGCTCATATACATAAAATACCTAGTACTTATATATTATAAAAGAAAATAACAAAAAGGAAATATAAATAAAAGAGACATACTCATTATATATATCGGAGAAGGTATGTCTCTCTCGTTAGCATCAGGCATATTTTAATTACTGTGGGCGTACTATGGGTAGTGTTGGTTATATTGCAATAGAATAACGAAAAAGCGAACAAGTTACTCACACTAGCGAATCACACACTATAGGTACACAACGATACGGAACGCAGACAGCTTCTGAGCACATGTTGTTCGTACGATGTCCAATGTTTCGATCCTCTCGAGAGCTCTGCTCACACCGCTTTTGTAGCTGTTGCTCTCGTCCCACCATGAACTCATGCTAGACTCTGTCTAGCGCCACGAGATGGCGCTAACGTTCCGAATAGTCAAACGAATGACTGCGACATATATAACTCTCTAGTGTACAATATGTTTAGTTCTGTTTCCTATCCTGTATAATGTTTTTTAATTTTGTCTTAAGTGATCCATTACTAATTTTGACATTTTCTCTTAATAAATCTATTTTGTTAAAAACTTTAGGTACCAAATACTTAGATGTTCTCTTACCATAATGATTTGTTTTTTTTTATAGAACCATATCTATGGTTTTCGCTAGATAGATAACCTTTATCGATGATTGTGAGATGACATTCAAGGGCAGATATGACTATACTGGCTATCATCAGTAGCGATCTGTCTTTCACTGAAAATAGATTCTTGCGTTCGGCAGTTAGTGAATAATCTACTATTATTACAAACAAATTGCGTTCAGTTTCCGCTGCGACTTGAATATTCCCAGGATGTTTTAAATAGAATACTATATGGACCTTGAATTCAAAATCTTGAAAGTTTTAGAAATAGACCTAACCGTCTACATGGTAAAGTTTCATTTCTATTGCAGTGATAGTGTTGTTTTTAAATGACATTAAAAAATCAAACAAGACTACATAACGCTAAAGTAAATAGTTGAGTAAGTGAGATTGACTGTTAATTTGCAGTAGTGTATCGGCCCCGACTTATGAGTTTGAGGGAGGTCGTGAGTTCGAACTCAGGCAGGCACTTTACTTCATCACCACTACTCTCAAAACACCGAAGAAAAACATCGTGAGGAAACCAGACATGCCGACATAAACAACAAAAAAAAAACGAAGACATGTGAAATGCTCCAACTCACACTGAGCCCGCGTGGTGGATTATGGCTCACTCCTGCCCCTCCCCACTGGTTGTCCTAGGAAACATAGGCTGATTGTGCTTATGCTAAACGAACCAGTTTAAATAGTCTCTAACATAATGACTATTTAAAATTTCAGGTAATATCAATAAACGGCCAGGACGTGGACGAAATGACTCATGACCAAGTAGTACAACTGATAAGGAACACGAGAGGACCCCTTACGTTAGTCGTCAAGCCCAATGGTAAGTAAGATAGATATAGTAAGGTGATGGTCTACCCACGTGCCAAATTTCATCCAAATCCGTTCAGCCGTTTAAGCGTGAAAGTGGAACAAACAAACAAAAAATCCAGTCTATTTGTTTTCAATTTTTTTTTATATTACTTACTTCAGAAAATGAAATACAGATAAATTAATTAAAAGATGCAACTCATAGCCTTT
The DNA here is from genome assembly GCA_947507525.1 of Apamea epomidion. Classification (NCBI taxonomy): domain Eukaryota; kingdom Metazoa; phylum Arthropoda; class Insecta; order Lepidoptera; family Noctuidae; genus Apamea; species Apamea epomidion. The sequence goes on from OX382237.1 coordinate 15,037,563, forward strand.
ACGCCAGATGATGCGTATGTGCATGGTAAAATTAACTTATGCAACAAAAATGCTTACAATACAGTTAGATTCATCAAATAATATCGTAATACTCTTTCCAGCCGTCTACGCGCCCGAAGATCCAGGCTCAGAGGAACCAGAAGTCTGTTTCGTCCCCCTATTTTCCGAAGAATCCCGACACGAAGGCGATGCTCTAGAACAATCGATACTGTTGCTGGGCGACGGGCTAGCTAGCGGGAATGCGCTCAACCAGTACGAGACGCTGCTAAGGAGATTGCCTGATGAACCCACAAATGTTTCGAAGCTGCCTTGTAACTTGAATAAGAATCGATATAGGGATATTGCGCCTTGTAAGTTGTTAAAAGATTTATTTATATTTTTTTTTATTGTGGCTTGTAAATGCTAGGGGCTTGTGGCAACAGCGGCATGTGGTTAAGCTACCCTTGCCGCAGTTGGTCCGTGGATGGGTGACCATCTTTACATACCAAGATTTCTCCGTGCCTCGGAAAGCACGTTAACCCGTTGGCCCCGGCTGTCATTCGTGGATCTTTAACAGTCGTTACGGATCGTCAGAAGCTCGAGTCTGACAACCAGTCCTACCAAGGGTTCTCGTATTACCCAGTAACTGGGATGTGGAGGTCAAAATACGCTGCATCCGGTTAGACTGGAAGCCGACCCCAACGTAGTTAGGAAAAAGCTAGATAGATGATGATGATCAGTGATAGGAATAGGTAGTGCCTATTTGCCTAAACTTCGAAGAACAGAGACAAGAAACGGAGAATTCCTTATGACTAAATTTTTCCGGGACATCTGTCCCGAAATTCGGGACAACACTTTTAAATACATTAAAAAAATATTTATGTTATTTGAAATAAGTAATTCGTCTATATTTACCTAAAGTTTGCGACTAGACATAACATTTATAATTTATAACTCCATAATAATAACTTATCCTCTATGGGCTCTTAAGGAAAAATAAAACACATAGAATATTGTTGTAACAAATATATGTATTTTATATTATTTTTTAAATATGACGTATTTGGAAAGCATGAAACAAAATGTACGTACGGAAAAAATAAACGTAAAAAATTTAATCCTAAGGAAGTCTCCGTTTCTTGTCACTGTTTTTCGAAGTTTAGGCAAATAGGCACTACCTATTCCTATCACTGATGATGATGCTTGTAAATGCTGCAAAAGTAGTAAATATTTAATTTACTACTTGTGCATTACCATTTCATTTAAACTTCGCATGCAAAAAAGGTACAGACGCCAGGACATCAAGCTACTACAATCTGTCAAATTTCTTTAATCGATTTTCAACTTTATCGCTAAAGCATTAAGGTTCAAGGTTGATTAGGAAATTTTTAACAGATTCGGGTAGCTTGACCTGCTGGCGTATGTAAAAAGGCGGACTTAATGCCTTAGGCATACAAATATCAGTTTGAAAGGTCTATAATTATTTTTAACAATGATCAATACTATCGATCATGTGGATGTAATAAGAAAGAAAGAAAAAAAGTTTATTTGGACACAGTTCGTGAAACACAAAATACAAAATTAATAAAATTAAAACAATGTTTCAGACAACAAAAAGACATCATAAAGTGGTTTGTAGATGTGATATGTGTGTATCAATCAAGCTGCGAATTTATTTCTAAGGACTAAAACAATAAATCAAGCAGCTCGAAAAAAAACAACAGATTTTCTATCTGTGTTTTTTGTATCTGGTCAAATGGAATAACTACTACAATAGCTTTTTTTAATTGCAGATGATTCAACGCGAGTGGTATTGAAGAACGGACCTACAGGCGATTACATCAACGCATCTTATATTAACATGGAGATACCGAACTCTGATCTAGTGCTTACTTACATCGCAACACAAGGTTTGTGGTACAGTCATAACTATGTGATAGCACTTTTTAATTACCTATACAACGTGTCACGGAAAGGGTATATTCATCCGAAAGGGACGGCTTCTTTGGATGATATCAAACGATATTGGAAGGGTTACAACTCAAAATAAAATACTCAAAAAATTGATACCAAATTTTCGGTTTCTTAGGTTTCGTAAATTCAAATCATAACAAACGTGTCACCGCACTACGTAGGTCAATGTCTTCAACTTTAGTTGCCAATATTATGATAAATCTCTTCCGTAATTCTGCGCGCCTAGTATCGAAGTAGCCTACTGCAGGCGGTGTTCTTTGTCGGCGCGAACTACATGCAGTCGCCCGTGCCGACAAAGGGACGCAATCCCTTTGGCGGCTTTTTCGGCGGCGGCGGCGCGCGCTCAATATTATACCATACCTACTTTACCGTGATGTAAAAATTAATGCGTAATTATTGATTTACAGTTTACTCATTAATATCAAGCCAGAAATTGCACGTAAAAACTGAGATTCAAAATTTACGTAAATAATCGAAACAAAGTTTAGGTTGGTTAACTAGTTTCATCCCTTATTATTACTTATTACCGAGTGAACAGTAAAATCTTAAAGCTTTGCTTAATTTAGTAAATTGGCTTACATTTTTAAAGATGGGGTTCGATGTGGTGACCTTGGTATTGTATGCACAAGGCCGCTCGCTTGTTGATGGACACCTGAACATTGCGTAGCATGTCTGGTGTTATTGTCCGGAAAGCGGCCTCAATCCGCACTTTCATTTGGTCCACTGTATCACACTGCACTGCGTACACTACATTTTTAATGTACCCCCACAAAAAAAAAGTCTAACGGGGTTAGGTCTGGGGATCGCGGAGGCCAAGCCACGCTTCTACTACCACGTCCAATCCACCGAGGAAAGCGCGCATCTAAATAATGGCGCACATCTGCCGGTATCAGCTCCTGGGTGCGACAGAAGTGGTATGGGTGCTGACCGTCATTGTAGTCGTACTGAACTGATGCGCGTATCACAGGGATAAAAACGAGTGCACTAGACACGGAACAGAAGTCGACTGACGAGCAAAACAATAACAATAACAATAATGCTAAATAAAACTCCTATTCCCTGCTATCCTGGTACAGGGTAGCTGTAACTATTAGTGTCCACTACATAGATATAGGTTTTTTACATTTCTATGGTCCACTACTATTAAAAAATATTGTTCAATAATTCAAGATTATTTTACATCCTCATAATAATTTGAACTAAACTCAGTAAATCTAAGACACTAGAGCAAACTAATTACGTAATTCAAATTCAAAATTGAAAATCATTCTTTTTTTTTTTTGGGATGGGAAAATCATCAATGACTCACTCAGCTCCCGCCCTGGGTGGGGCGGAAGGAAGTGTTAGACTCTTACTGACTAAAAACCATCCTGTTCCTTCAGTTACCCTTGCATTCCGGGGCCGCGTTATTTCGTTAGAACATTCCCGCAACCCCGGAAATTCCCGCAACTCCGGAAAATCATTCATTTCAATCCATTAAAGATCATTTATTACGGGGCCGCGTTATCTCGTTAGAAGTCTGTATTAGAAGTTGTATTAACAGGGTCCAAGATTTGTTAATTGAAACTACACGGACTGCAATTGGTTCACGTACCCTAAGACCCTACACACACATTATGATGCTTCATTGTGTGTATAAAACGACGTAATCAGGGTTCTGTGAGCAAACGATTTTCAATTCGGCAATAACAATTCCTGTTACTCATGCGGTCCTAGTACTTTATTAATTTCTTTCCACAGTTAGATGCAGTTTTGCGACATTTTTTATTGATTTCATTTGAATTATAATAAAGACTAAACATGCTCAAACCAATAAAACCCATGTACGACTCAAACAGCACCGACAAACCGTGAACTTCCGATAATTCTTTCGGTTAGTCCTACAGAACTAGCGACGAAAACTATTAACTTGTTAATAGTTTTCGTCGCTATTTATTAATAAAAAAAATAACCTTATTTTAAAAATTATGAACGGAACCCATTGTGATTTTATTTTTACTAGGAGAAGAATAAGTTGCGAAGAGGTGAATTGAAATGATGTTTTGGGTTCAGTTGGACATAAATTGTTACTAAATCCTTTTTCTATTCTAAGTTTATTTAAGCAATTGATTCCTGAATGCACGTAAGGATTCGATTTTTATGATCAATTCAATAGTACGAGCTAACGATTTTTCGAAACAACTCCTGGATCGTATGTGTTAAAATTATTTAATAAGGGCTCACAATAGTTGAAATTCATATTTGCCCAAAGTATTGTGCTGACAAGTGACAATCAGAAACAGCGAATCGGTAGGTTTATCTATTTCAAACAAGATCAACTACATACATATGCAAGCAGGTATCTAAATATTATCTCGTTAAATTTTGATACCAAGACCAATTAATTGTATTGTAGCTAGTTCACAAACATAATCAAAGTTTCGGAAAAGTCAGTAATAATATTTTTTAAACAAAAATAAACATACGGAACCTTTTATTCAGAATTACCAGGAGTAAGAGGTTTATTTTTACTTACAAATAGTTCACTGACACCGATCAGCTGATTTAGTGCTAGTGATGTGCTTATTTCAATTTGAAAAGTTCGGTTTCTGGTATCAATGTATTAAAAAATCTCATAACTTCCAAACATGTAGAGATAGGATTAAAAAACTCTTCCATTATCGTTTGATATCATCCAAAGAAGCCGTTCCTTCCGGATGAATATACCCTTTCCGTGACACATTGAATATTTGTTTCTTTTATTTTTTTTTAAAAACGTTGCCCCACACTAGGAATTACTCCTGTATCGTGGGTGCGTTTACAAACATTTAAACACTCATACACAAACAGCCAGACCCGGAACAACTACCTATAGACAATACAAATATTGGTTCTGTGCGGGAATCGAACCCGCGACACGCAGCGCAGCAGTCGATCGCTCAACCACTGCGCCAACCGTGTCGTCAATATGTTGTATCATCATCATCATCATTTCAGCCGAAAGACGTCCACTGCTGGACATAGGCCTCCCCCAAGTACCTCCACTTCGACCGGTTCTGTGCGTCTCGCATCCAACGGGTTCCTGCGGCCTTCGCAAGTTCGTAGGTCCACCTTGGGGGAGGCCTTCCAACCCAAGTTCCTATAGATCTACAAGAGAGTTATACTAGAAAATTATTACTAAAATATAACTTAAACATAGGCTAAGTAATCTCGGAAGAATGGCTTTCTTCCGAGATTGCTTTATGATGATTGATCATTCTAGTTATCAGAATTATAGTGCATGTAAGATTTATGTATAAACGCACCTAAAAGACAGGAGAAAGTCTAAGGGTACGACATAACGGTAACGGTAGCGGGATCGTCCGAAGGGTAGCGGGATCGTCCGAAAGGGTTACCGCTGCCCTGGTACATAAAGGGCTAAGGAAGGAACACGGGTGGGTTTTAGTCAGTAAGAGTCTGACACTCCCTTCTGCTCCACCCAGAGCGGGAGGAGTCATTTGATGATTTCTCATCCACAAAAAAAAAAAAAAAGGGTACGACATAAAAAAAAAAATACTAATCCAGTTTTTTTACCTTGAATGGAGTCCGCGTAATAAAATAAACTGACCAGTAATACGCGGACTCCTTGAATGTTCTGTAATGGACAGTATTTTTTCACGTTTTTTTTAAAGGTTTACTGTATATGGATTTTTTAGGCTATAAAGGCCAATATTCTATTTTAATCAATGAGAAATATAGCTACAATCTATTATCTTCTTTTTCTTTCAGGTCCTCTTTCAACAACAGTAGGCGACTTCTGGCAAATGGTGTGGGAGTCAGAAAGCAATCTCATAGTAATGCTAACAGTGCTCACAGAACGGGGCCGTGCCAAATGCCACCAATATTGGCCGAAGGTTGGCAACACACCACTCAAAGCAACCAATAGTCTGACGATATTGACGACGAGTGAACAGAACCATGGACATTATGTTAGGAGAGAGATGACTATGAATGTAAGTTGTTATTTTATTTTTGTTCTAGTAGATGAGTAAACGAGATGAGTAGTAGAGCAGTGGTGGCGCAGTGGTAACGATCCCGACTTACGAGTTGTAGGTCGTGGGTTCGAACCCAGGCAGGCGCTTTACTTTGTGTCATTTATTTGATCACCACTGCTATCAAAACGGAGAAGAAAACATCGTGAGGAAACCATCTACCAGCCCGCACTGGGCCAGCGTGGTTGATTATGGCCCACTCTCTCTCGAAGATAGGCATGTGTCCCAGCAGTAGGACTTATTAATAACCGACGAAAAATTTCAACGCAGAGGTTCACAATTATTTACTGAATCCATGCGCGTTGATATCCCTGCGACCCTGAATATATTTACAAATTAAAAAAATAGAAAAGGTTATTCTTTATTATATACAATATATGAATTACTTACAGATATAATTATTCGAGAAAAATTCTTATAATTCTTGATATTTTGTACAAATTTTATTTCCTAGGAGAATACAGGAGCCTGTCGCAACGTAACCCAACTCCAGTACACAGCATGGCCAGACCACGGTGTTCCCGAGGACGCCTCAGCCTTCATCAGCTTCACGCAGTTGTGCAGCCAGCTGAGGAAACATGCACCCTGTGAGTGTAAATATCTATACAAATAAATATAATTGAAGTATCTGTTTGTAATGTCAAATAATAGTGTTTTACTAAATGCGTATGAAAGTATTTTTGCGCGCCACAATTAATGCCTGGTACATGGTGACATTAGTTACCATTAGCGCGTCATCGAGTCGAGTAGCAGAACTAATAGAGTCAATATCCTTCTGGAAATTTCGATGCTAGAACTTTCTAGAACTATCGACATCTGGTCAGTCGGGGCTGGTATGTACTCGAACCTTCTAGATGTTTCTACAATAGAAGGTTCTAGAACTATCTGCGGCACTATATAAGGCCGGGATGAGCCACGACAGAGTCAGAGCTGGATAAGCGATACAAGTGAATACATCGAAAGCGATTTTCAAGTGCGACTTAAGTGCAATTGTGTTTTATAATTAGTGTGTTTGAGTTGTTGTTAGTAGTGTTGTTCAATTAAAGTTTTTTTTTATTTTTACTTCCTTACATAATATTTATTATATTACACACACAAGGAAATGTCAACAAAAATACAATAATATAAGGACAAGAACAACACGTCAGCCTAGTCAAATAACCCGCCCCTAACTGTTCCCGGCACAAAGGTACCCAAAACGCTTGCTGCATTGCCACGTTGGATGGCAATGGCTAACCTTTGCACCAAGAACGAGCCGGAGCGGGAGTCACCCGTTTTGTCACGGAGCTTGTGCTCTATCTCACTAATGAGCCTCCTGGCCTCATTGCCCCAAGCACCCATAGTCTCCATGGCAATGGGCACAAAATGATAGCGGTCCACCAACGGTGCATATTTCACCCTCTTCCTCTCAGCGGCGTCTTCCGCTGCTGCTGACGGTGAGTGGACGGTGCGACCAAGGTGGCTGGCAGCAACAGTGCTGACGCAAGTTGCGTCCCAAATTAGGCATTTGCCGTTCCTCCAAGGCACCAGGGTCAGCCCGTCCGGCCTCTTGCCGTCAGTCCTGCACAGACCCGGAGGCTCCAACAGGCAGGGGACATCAGCCGACACAAAAGCCCTCCGAACAATATCATTGAGCGCATGGTGACGCGGGAACCTCCCCGAGCAACGACGACAACTCAAAGCGTGATGGCCATCGGCCTCCACCTCCATGGTGGAGGCCGATGGCCATCACGCAGGTGCGTCTGTGGGGTTCACACACCTTGCAGCCCAGGCGGAGGGCCACCGCCACACGCAAAGAGTCGTCATCAAGCAACGTGCCCAGGTGAGGCGAAGGAAGCGCGTGCAACCATGCCCCCGATTCCGGTTGCGATACAGCCCTGAGTCTGGCTAAATCAGCCCCCGAGGAACCCACTAACATCTGTTCTTGGATCAGCTTGGACGTGACGTCGTCCCAAGCGCGCTGAACATATGTTGCGTCAGGGCTTGCTGCCCCCATGTTGAGGACAGACCAAGCTAACCCGGCATCCAACATAAATGGTATGTTTGCCCCGTCACCATTGGAACCTAGAATTACAGTGACAAGGTCAGCCACCCCATGTGTCGACGCGAGAAAAGCCGGCAAACCCACATCATGCACGCACCGCACCCCAAGACCTCCGTACCGGATAGGAAGAGCCGCCTGCCTCCACTGCGAATCATTAAAAGACACATTCAGGATTGACTCAACCATTGATTTTAAACTACTTTTCAATTAAAGTGTAATTTTTGGTAATTTATATCGCCAGTTTTTATTGTCACGAACCTCGAAGCTCGTAACAGTATATAAGTACGGTACATAAAACAAAAAAACTATTTTTTTAAGTTTTGTCTGTTACGGCTAATCTCCGAAACGGCTGGACCGATTTTGATGAAATTTGGTATGGGAATACTTTGAACCCTGAGGAAAGGCATAGGCTTTTTATCGGCATACCACGCGAGCGGAAGCTAGTACGGAATAAGAACAACACAATTCGGGAATAAAATTCATATTAAAACTGAATTGGGCGTATCAAACTCGCGAAGCTGCCTAACATGACATTACGCCTGCAATCCTCGAATGGTTGGGCAACTGTGTGCCTTTAGTTAATACCCCACCCCATTTCGCCAGTTATGTTTATGTTATATGGGTTATCTTAACAGAAGGCCAATCCTCGTAATTTAAAACGTGCAAAATCTAGTCGCAGTGTCATCTCGGCGACAAACAAATGTCAAAATGTAGGGAATTTTGAGGTATTTTTGACAGATGGAGACCGAGATCAGACTGAACTTTCTTAAAATTACGAGAATTGTCCCTCTGACTATGGCAATATAACTTTAGATGCAAGAACATTCATGAATCGGCTCTCTGGAAATACACTTGTCTATCGCTAGTTTTAAAAACGCTCTCAAGTCTAAGTAGATTTTACCTTACAAAATAATAACAGATTATTTTTGCGCTCACAGTGATACCGACAGTCTTGGAGCCCGACGAGGCAGACGAAGAGCGCTCGCTAGACCCGCCCATGGTGGTGCACTGCTCGGCCGGCGTGGGCCGCACGGGCGCGCTGCTGCTGTGCGAGGTGGCGCTGGCGCAGGCGGCGCGGCGCCAGCCGCTGTACCCGCTGGACCTGGTGCGGGCCATGCGCGCGCAGCGGCCCATGTGCATACAGAACGCGGTGAGTGGCGCTTTACTAGCAAGCAGGAAACAATGCAGTTCGTAATGGTTCCACGGCAAAACAAAACAGACAGAAAAGTATATGACAAAAAAGCTACGGCCCAAAATGGACACTAAAATGTTGCGATGCCGATATAAATAATTCTATTATGCATTTGACGAAATGGACAAGCTCTATTTACAGCTCGATAACTATTTCACGTGCCCTAATAAACCGAAACCTAAAACAATGTAAGCCTTTAATGTTTCATAAAAAACGCGTTAAAAAAAAAATTATGTGATGAAATTTTGCCATCATCACAATTTATAAGGTATAACCACAGCAAAATTAATAGATAGATAGAAGAAGATAGAATACTCTTTATTGTACACCATACAAATTACAGAAACATAAATATATAACATTTTACAAAGGGTGACACAATGGGCAGTCTTATCGCTAAGAGCGATCTTTTAAAGACAACCTTTGGATGGATTAAAAATGAAGGAGAGACAAATATAGGTGGTAGTCTGTGGTGTACCATTTACATTATACAATTAATATATATACACATAGTATATTTTACTAGTCTAAATAAATATATACATATACTAATAAACATGAAACAAGAGCAAAGAAAAAAAAAAAAATAATAATAATAAAATAATGATGATGTTTAAGGAGAGAGGAAGTGCTTGTGTATCATAATTTTGAAAGCGGACAAAGATTGAGCACGCCTTACCGACACGGGCAAGTCATTCCATAACCGTACTGCTTGAACAGTAAAAGATTTGTCAAAGAAACGGGTGGAATGCATCGGCATCTCTAGTCTCAGGTTTTCCGATGACCTCAGATATTTATTATGTGTGTCATGAAGGAACTTGAAACGTTCTTCATCATTAAAATGGACGACCACAACAAAAATAATCATTAAAACCACATAAGAGCAATCTCCTGTAGATCCTTTTGAAGTTATCCCAAGTTCACCTCATAAGACTCGCAAAAAATAACCTTTCTCTCTTCCACAGAGCCAGTACAAGTTTGTATGTGAAAGCATACATACAGCCTACACCCAGGGGCTAACGCAGCCGTGTTCCGAGAGCGGCTCCAACTGATAGTGAGCCAACTCCCTTGCCAATTACATTGTACAGTCGTTGTAAGACCTGACTGATCGTATTAGGTATGTTTGTTTATTGTATACGCTGAATTTGGAACTTACTGAAGGACTTGTTCAATTCTCATGCGAAAATTAGCAGAGGGACAACCTAAACTCGACTTAAGTAGCTTTAGTATACGACTGAAATTGTGAAAATGAAATACATAGTCATCGAATTAATCGCGTCTGAGGGTTTCCATATTAAACTGGTTTATTTCGTGACTGCACAAAATGAATAATAATATGTACAAGATTACGGTGAGGCGCAAGAGAAAATAAATAAACTCGCATAATTATCTGCTTTTGGATGACCATGTTCTCTGCAATGGACTTTGAAATATGGAATTGTCTGGGATTCATAATGACACCTATATTTGTCACCAATATACTGTCTAAAACCCTTTATAAGCGCAAGTTCTTAGTCCTAAATGTACCTATTCGGTGTATACTATTGATATTGAACGAAATAACAGTGTGTTCATGGTTTCAAGTAGTAAAACAACTTTTTACATGATATAGAAAGCTGTATAGTCAGAATAATAATAAGTTTTAATTATCAGTTAATAGATACAAGATGGAAAACGCAAAATGGCCTGAGAATTGAGAATTCTACTCAAAAAGTTGGCCTCAGCCTTTATTAACATATTATACTTCGTTCAAAAGGGCTTTGAAGGTCATACCTACTTGTCCGCCTTTTTTTTTTTTTTTTTTCAAAATTGTGACCTCGCATGAAACTTATATAAATCGATATCTGACATCAATGCAAACAGAAAACATATTAAAAAAAAACCCGTAGTGTCACGTTTCCGAATAACGTTAAAAGTTGATCACGTGACATCCATATTATTTTTGCTTGCGTACATGCACCTTGTTACTTAGATGTTTGAAATAATCACTCTGAAAGTTAAAAGTAATCAAACATAGTCTCATGCGTGCCCGCCATTTTGAAAAAAAAAAAAACAAAATGGCGCGATAGTAGGTTCCATTGTAAAAATCTTCAATCCCCTTTTACTTGTATCTTTTAACAACTCAGTCATGAGATAATTTTCTATGAACTTTATTCACTTTATATTTATTTCTAGTGTAACCAGTGGTTTGTATATTATTAATTTATAAAGTTTTATAAAACGTTTGTTTCACGATGTTATTTGATTATCGATTCACAACTCGAATAATAAATAATCGATCCCACATATCACTGTTTAACATAAGATAACTTTATTTTACTGTTTATTATTTATTGTTAGTTTTAATTTTTCTAACGCTTGCTGTGATTTTTCACTACATATTAATAATATATGAATCTTAGTAATCTGTAGTCTTGCCTTTCCAACGAATTTAGTTATTTGATACAAGTTGTATAATTTTAAAACGTATTATGTTTGGTGACAGGCTGGGCGTATTATCAACTTATGTCGATGTAATTATAAATATAAATTAAACTATCTTTGGTTGTATATACTGCAATAACCGTTTTCGGGGAACAACGAGAGTTTCGAACCAAAATAATGGGTTCGTCGAACGTTACTACCTTAAATCATCGACAATGTAGCCTGTCACCAAAAAAACATAAATTTTATCCCTTCTTTTCCTGTGCCATTTGTAAGTATATTCATAAGAAAATTTGTACATTATACTTTAATATATTTCTCAGAAAAAACTAATGTATTTTACGTTATTTTGTATTAGAAACCCAGAATACAGTAATTTGGAAACTGTCATAGTGTTCGATCGATATAAGTTATAGGGACCCAAAATTACGATAATATTGTATTGTGTACGATTATTATTATATTGTAAGTAATATCTAAGTGTAACGAAGTCGATAATACGTAATTTTACTGAAAATATATGGTATTTTTGCACCTCTAAAATATATCATCGTGTTTGAATGTGTCGTAGAATCCTATTTGATTGATATTATTATTAACTCGTAAACCGAAGCCCGAAAACACTTGAGATCAAAATAATATAAAATATTGGTGTTAATTTACAAATTTTTTTTTGTTTTGACGTTTAAATCAAAATAACATAGAAAGGTTTAATTTTCGAAGAATTTATTTGACGTAATAAATCTGAATGTGCATGTCTTTTTTAAAAGCTTGCAAAAGTTATTATTTACCAACTATTGAAATTTCTGCGTCCGGTGAAGTCGTAAGATGAGCGTATACGCAGTGACGTCGTTGCAACGTATGGGTTTGACAACGCAAGATTTTTTTAAATTACTGATTCCTTTTGCTACCTTTAGAACAATCTACTTTTCTCCAGTTGACATGTTTATATAGAACCTTTTTAAATCAACCTTCATACCATATTCGTCGATTTACCCAAACATATCAAGTACCTATAGATATTAAATACTTTTTACTCAGTTACACGGTTACGGTTACGTTTTACACGGTTTTACGAACGATTGTAAATAAGTCGTTTATATATAACTTCTACGTCACACATTTAGACGGAAACTCGTTTAGACATTACTATTTTATGGGCAAATCTAGCTTATACATTACCGTTTTATTAGCACGTAAATGTCTTTTTTTAACTATTGTTCTGAACACTAATGATGAATGAAAATTAACAGAATCATGCATGATAGTTGATGAAAAGAAAGATACATAGGTATATTCAAGTTTTATTTATGTTTCTAACTTTATTTGAATGGGAATTAAGTTGATTTCAGAGTGACTAGCACTATTGAAAAAGTTATAAAAATGTTTGAAGTTGTAGCGTAAAATGGACTTTATTGTGTAGGAATTAAAGTTATTATTCCATAAACTCATATTTGTTTACATTTTTGGCGATTATGTCGCGAATGCAGATTAGGTACTACATAAACTCACTTCTTTTTCCTCTACGAACACCACACTTAGCTTTACTTTAAAAGTTGGTACAATTCTTCAGCGAAAGACCACAATTTTTGTATTGGTATAGCATAATCAGCCTACAATGTTCCCACTGCTGGGACACAGGCCTCCTCTCTGTAAGAGGGAGTTGGCCGTAATCCACCCCACGGGCCCAGTGCGGGTTGGCATTTTAATAATACTTACTGAAAAAGTAATGAAAACTGGTCATATGAAAACGAAACCATTAAGCTTTATTAATAGTGAATTAGAGTAAGTATCAAAATCTGAAATTTCTTTTCATAATGTACATTGGCTATAAGAGTAGGGGAAGACCAAAGAAACGATGGATGGAATGTGTGAATGATGATATGGTTAGAAAGGGAGTGACTACCGAGATGACTAATAGAGAAGTGTGGAAGAAGAAGACATGGTGCGCCGACGCCAAATAAATTGGATTATTGGCAGGAGAATGATGATGAATGTACTTTCTGACTTTATCTTGGGCATTACTGACATCGGTGAAGGAAAAAAATCGTGAGGAAACCTGGACTTATAGTTAATATACGTCTGAAATCGCCAACCCGTCTTGAGCAAGCGTGGTGATCAATGCTCGTGCCTTCTCTTCGTCAGAAGAGGCCTTTGCCATGCATTGAGACAGTATTAGGCTGAAATTCATTAGTCTATGAAGATTATGTGTTCCTTAATCTAATATCAACTTTATTTCTTTACAATGAAAGCTGTTTCTTCTAAATGTGTGACCTAATCTATACTGTGCCTATAATATCAAGTGATGATTGCCATAATATATACATAATTAGTAGCGTGGTTGGATATCTGACGGTAGATTCTATAGTATTAAGGATTTTTGTCATAATATTGTATTAATTACCTAAGCATGAAATCCCATACAACACTTTTGCAATAACAGAAATATAATTATAATTCATTAACAATGTTGTATAAATAAGTAAACGTCTTTTACTTTTTTCTGTAAATAAAACTGAAGAATAAAGTTCTGGCCACACTGTGGCGAATCAGAGATTCACCGCGTCGATTGTTTTAATGATTAAGGGCCAGCGCCCACTGTTAGCACGCCACAGCAGGGGGATCCTTAGGCATCACTACATGCAAGCGCAAAGAGACGCATTAGGCATGCCGCGACGTCCGGCCGTAGCATTATCATTGAAATTTCAATTTTATTGTCATACTATAAAGTTATATTTCTATTCTTCGCACAAAAATCCCTCGCCGTGCCGTGCCGCTAGTAAGAAGGCGCGCCAGTTTGAACACCTCCATACAAGTTAAATGACGCAAACAGCGCGGTGCGAGCGAATTTCTTCCCGCATCCCGCGCGGGCTTTGCCTGCGTTTGGCCAAAGCTTAAAAAGTATCTTTTTCGTCTAGAATAGCTAACACAAATTTGCATTTTTATTTAACTGTTTAACACAATAACACATAAATAGTTTTTGTATAGAACAAAATGTCAAACTGTCATAATTATTCTTCAATTAAAAGTTATTTGACTATTGAAAAATCAGCCCTAAGTAATATACAATTTGATACACGCACTATTTCTTATACTTCTGCATTCTATTTTTGTCTATGAATTTGAATACTAACTGTTTATTTAAGTAACTCACGCATATTTCCTTTAATTAAATAATAAGTTTAACATTTAATTAATGAAATATATTTTTAATTTATTGCAATGTCTATAGGCTTTATTTACTAACAAGTAGTAAATACAACAAAGTATATTTCGTTAAAATGTTTTGTGTATTCATTTAATCACTATGATTTTCATGGCTCGTCTCATCTTCACCCCATGTTGTGTGCCGGACTTAATTTAACAATAAAATGTAAAAAAATAACATTGTTTTGAAAGTCGATTTATTCTACCATAAACCTGCACCCTAATTGCGTAATCAATCACAATCTGAATTATTTTTAAGGATATTGGTAATCCATTGCTTCATTTGTTCGAAAAAATTGTCTCCTCAACAACGTAAATAACGCAATGAATGTCGTTGAACTGTCAAAATGTAAGCCATTGCTGCGGATAGTTACGCAATTAACTAGCGGGTACAGACTTTACGTAAAGGACGAGACACGGCCGTGGCACACAAGGCATGCACTGAAGCTCCGTCGCCGGCCCGGACACGGACTTGTATGAACAAATTCATATAAAATGGACACACCGAAAAAGAAAATTGAGCCCCAGACGGAGCACGGTCCGTCCACGTCCAGCACTTTAATTGCGTAACACACTATTAAACTGAATAATTTTTAAGGGTATTGTTAATCCATTTCTTCATAATTATGTTCGAAAAATATCTCTGTTCAACTACGTCAACTAAGAAAGAATGTTGTTTAACTGTCAAAATGAAACCCATTGCTACTGATGATAGTGTGTTCCGCAATTACCCCGCAGGGCACGTACGGCCCTGCGGGGTTATTGCGTAGACCTTTAGTCGGTTTATAAATCTAGAATTTTGTTATGTCTGTACACACCATTTTCATTTTCAACTTTTCAATTCTGAACCAATTGTTCATTACGGCTATGATATTACAAAAAAACTGAAATTTATTTTCCAAGAAAAATTTCAATAAATTAAGTTTTTATTAAATTAAATGTAGTGTTAGTTTGCGTGAATGACTGATGTAGCTGTAAGTGTTTTAAATGTTCAATTATTTTGTAGGGAGAGTACGGATCTAATATTGTACCCCATTGTAATGTTTTCTATCTTGTGATGTATATGAAGTGCTGTGTGTTTTATTTTGTGTAAAATAAAAGTTTATTGATTTATTTATCGTGTTTTATCAGTTATCAGGCTGTAATCATTGCATAAAAAAACTACAGGTACTTTGGGCGTCCTACGAACTGAAATAACACCTACCTGCAAGGGTGACTAATACTTAAATACTGATACTACTGCTTAAATACTGGTATTCTACTGGTAAGTACTGGTATATCTTCTTCTTCGTAACACTTGTCAGAGCGGTCGTGGTCCTCAGTAGTTTCATGTCTAGTGGCTAATGTGATTCGCCTCACGATTCCTCGTCACCTACTCCGATTTCTGCTATTTTTTGGTGTCACTGACTCTGGCAGGGCCACCATCAGGGATTTTAATTTTGATAAAACAAAAAAATTGTCGCAAATTAGTCGAAATTTGTCGCCAAATATCTAAATTTGCCAGTCACGGGTTCAAAAAATATAAGGGTTTATAGGTGGCCGATCTGGAGAGAGTCTCCCCAGCAGGGACACATTTATATCTCAAAAACTAGGGCACCTAGCGAAGATGTGTTTTCTCCCATATTTTGTCGCTAATTAGTCGCAAATTGTCACCGAGTCACAGATTTAATCGGGTCTTAATTTAGGAGATATAATGAGTTCAATTAGTAAGGCATAGTCCAAGAGCTAGTTCGAACCATCTTGTACCACTGTATGGGGAAATTGAATTCTTTAATATCTTTTTAATTACACACCGACTAAAGTCCTGTCACTCCAAACATTACACCTGTCAATCCGGGACTTTGCGACCGAATTCGGTGGTAAAGCGATCGCTATGAATGTCGAGACTGCAGCCCCTGCACAGATAGACGTAAAGTGCGGGTTGACAGAATGATGTCACATATCTGCGAAATTGTGATTCTAGGACATGCCGGTTTCCTCACGATGTTTTCCTTCACAGTTTTGAGAGCAGTGGTGATGAAATAATTTTCACAAAGTGCCTGCCTGAGTTCGAACTCACGACCTACAACTCGAACCACCACTGCTCTTTACTTGGCGCCAAGTCTGTTACAATTCAAACGTAATTCCTAATTACAAATTTAGCCAACCTCCTTCCGTTCTAATTGCTTGAAGATAGGTTATAAATTTATAATTATCAAGCCCTACACCACAGAACACTAATACCCTAGGCGGGCTCTACACCCTACGTTACCATGACAACGCGGAATTTATTATTACCGGGCGACCTCCAGTTTTGTTTCTAAAAATATTATTTGACTCTGAGGGAATAAAAATACTTAAATAAGCATCTCTAACAACCGATATTAATTATTAATACCGGTTCCTCTTGTTTTTTTAGATTACCTAATAAAATCATTTCTCATAGGAAGTCAAGGAAAAAATGCGACTTGTGGCGATGTAATAACAGCTGTAGGTACGGGTCGATCGATCTGGTTAAGCTACGCTTGCCGCGGTTGGTCCGTGGATGGGTGACCATCTTTACATACCAAGACCCCTTGCCTCGGATACGTTGGTCGCGGCTGTCATTCGTGGATCTTTGACAGTCGTTACGTATCGTCAAAAGCCTGAAAATCGGACAACCAGCCTTACCAAGGGGGATCGTATTTCCCAGTTTTGCAATATCCTTCAAAATGATTCTAATATTATGATTGATAGCGTGTTACGCAATTAGGGTGCTGGTCTAGTAAAGGGGATTCAACTCGATGACCAGACTTATTTGCAAATTCTCGTTGAATGTGGGTACATTTACAAAGAACTACCCTCAATATACAAAGTTCATTTGCGTAACCGTTTAGATAGATAAACTATTTATTTGGCGCACACAAAAGACAGCACAACACACAAAAGTACATGAACATAATATAAAAAAACAAGGTGCCGATATAAAAACAAAAGAAAAACATACTTATCGAAGTAAAAGTGACACAGTGCGATGTGCGTCTCAAGGTTGCACCAAATGGGAGTCCAGCTCAGCATGTGTCAGGCAAATATACCTGACGCTAATATTCTGCTGGATCCCTGCAGTGACACACGGACGTTGAGCAGACGTGATAATTTGGTGTTGTGAGTGTTATGTGCAGAGTGAAGTTTTGTAAGTATACTCGTACCCGGCAATTTAACTATGATATAAATACCTAAATAAATAAATAATAAATATTCAGTATTAAATTGGTAAAATATTTACATACAGTCTTAGAAATAACTAACAAAGGTATAATAATGTTAGATACCTGTACTAGGATAAACCTGTATCCCCATGTATCCTATCCTATATCCTGTAAATAATATTATAAACGTGAAAGTTTGTATGGATGGATGGATGGATGGTTGTTACTCTTTCACGCAAAAACTACTGAACGGATTTGGATGAAATTTGGCACACAGATCTTTATAACCAGGATTAACTTATAGGATACTTTTTATCCCGATATTCCCACGGGATCGAAACTTATGCGGGTGAAACCGCGGGGCGCGGCTAGTAATATTATAAACGTGAACGTTTGTATTAATGGATGGATGTTAGTTACTCTTTTACGCAAAAAACACGGAACGGATTTGGATGTAATTTGGCACACAGATGGTTTATAACCAGGATTAACATATAAGATACTTTTTATCCCGATATTCCCCCGGGATCGAAACTTATGCGGGTGAAACCGCGGGACGCAGCTAGTTCTACAGTAAAGTGTTGCATAGGGAAACATTCTTATTTTCAATCTCATTTCAATCTTCTTGGGTCTGATCACACCACACCTTAGTAATCTCATTAAATTTTAAGTGACTCTCTCGTTGGTCTGGTGGTCGCAAGAGCTACTGCTGAGCATGAGGTCCTGGCTTTCGGTTCCCGTGCAAAATGTTATTGGGTTTTCAATTTGGAATTTAACAGGAGCAGCCTGGAGCCTGGATTTGTGCCCGGTTTAATGGCAATAGGCTCGCCCCCTATCACATGGGACTTGTGCACGACACCATGAGGTAAACTCGCTCTAGGGTACAAGTATTGACAGAGTATCTTTGTGTACCACGTACAACGAACAATTAACTTCCGTGCTATATTCAGTGATTATATACGTAAATAACCGTGTTTCGTACATAACATGTAAACTATAGTGAGTACCCAACTTCTCTGTTAGCGAGGAAACACTTATTACGAATTAGATTAAGTTTAGGCTAAGAAAATCTAAGTTACGTTGATTTTACTGAGTATTATTTAGTAATTATTAATAATTTTAAGTAAAAAGATTATCACAGTTTCCAAATTAATATTACCATGTGAATCCTACTTACATAAAAGTAGGATTCACATGGTAATATTAATTTGGAAAATAAAGTGGGCGGTTCTCAGGTTTTTCATTGCCCCCGCTTCATGGCGCTACTTATACCCAAGAGACAAAAGCTCAAGTATAAGGAAACTTTACCTTAACGAAAGCCGTTTCAGTTTTTTATTGATTTTAGGGTTTAAATTAAGAAATATTGTTTAGATATTTTGTATATGGTTAAAATAAGTCAATACCTATATTATAAGACCAAACTTTATGTCATGGGAGATGTCTAAACACTAAAAATCTCCAGACAAAGATTCCCATACAAAAATGCGCTTTGGTGCCGTGTGCAAACTTCGAGAGTTGTGATTGGTCGAGATGAAAAAGATTAGTGCCGTGTGCAAATTTCAAAGACTGTGGTTGATTGGTCACAGAAAACTATAAAAGAAGGGCCATTTTTAGTATGACGAGTTAAGTGCAAAATGCGCTTATACACAGCGTGCATCCGTCCAATAATGACATACGCTTGTGTAGTCTTCGCACACGCAAAGACCCGTCATATCCATAGGACGCAGACACTCCAAAACCACTTCCTCCGCAAGGCCACTAACTCCCCTTGGTTCGTTCGAAATGAGATCCTCCATGTAGACCTCAAAATTCCCACTATCCAGCAGTTCATGAAACGCCTTTCAAAGCGTTTCTTTAATACAGCCGCCAAACACCGCAACTCTCTGGTTGTAGCGGCCGCTAATTACACCCCATCCAAAATTAGCAAACTTCGCCGACCAAGGCACGTCCTCACCGACCCCGACGACCCCATAACCCTCCTCCAAGTGACCAATAGGGCAACCAGTACAGTTTACAAAATAAAAAAACCGACAATCCGGCCCTGCCGCCGAGGTCCATCACGACGTCCCCAAGTAAATTCACCAGCCCGATCCTTCATTGATGAAGAGCCAGCTCGTGTCGTAGCTGACCTTATAAATGTAAATTCCTGACTGTGACCTCTGAGTTTGTTTCGGCCTTTCATCTCAGAGATAGTCCTAGGATACGAAGTGCTCATCAAAGCACTCATAATAAAAATTCGATCCAGTCTGTCCCATCTTGCTGCCCTCTCTCAGTGACGCCCTAAGCCGAGGTTCGTACCCCACAGGGGGTGCCCTTAGCGTGCAGTCGCTTAATTTTTAACTAGTTTTAAGCCCTGGCTGGAGGCTTTAAGTTTTCTTAAGGCAACCACAGGATAGTCCGGTTAAGTAGTCACGACATCTCTAGGTCAAATACGAGATGCCATATAAAAAAGTACCTATTACGAGAAGTAAGAAAATAAATAGGAAGAAAGAAAAAGTACTCCAAGTGTTTTAGTCTCACTCCGTTCCAGACCACCACAAAAACAACAAGAAACAAATATATCAGCTCCAGAAATCACTTCCTCGCCGCCGTTTGCCTTCGAAAAATAACTAAAGGTACTACGTGTTTTAATTAAGGCTCCTGGGCGATCCCGAACAGGACTTAAACATAAATGGCGAAATGTAAATGTACTATATACCCTTCGGGAAAACAAGACGTGATGATCCTAAGTACACACTGTGGAATGCAATAAATGATTGAGTAGGTATTGACTAAATTTACAATTGCTTGATATGGAGCAAGCAGTGGATGATAAGAGTAAGGGACTAACCACAATTAAATTCAATTCAATTCATTTATTGCATCAGATAGGGTAGGTACATGAAGTTCTAGAATAAGGGACTAACCACACTTACTCAGCTCTGTTCAGCTTTTGTCCATATAAATCGGTGATTTTGTATGGAATGCGTACGCATCCGTAAAGCGAATGGATGCGAACGCATTCCATACAAAATCGTTGTTTTCTATGGACAAAACCTGAACAGAACTGAATTAGTGTGGTTAGTCCCTTATTCTGAATTATTTTATGTGAATTCTTGTACCTACATTAGGTATCTCTGAATGTCTCGATGTCACTAACCGATCCGAGAGAGCAATATTATAATTTATAATTTTGTTAAATATTCCCGTCTTGAGAACACTGAAACAACATTGTTACGAAGGTACTTTGAACCTCTGACTATACCGTCGTTTCTTAGAAGCAGTCTTTTTGTATTAGCCATGTATGAGGGTATTAGGTTGTGTAGCGAGATAAAAACTGAAAATTCACCACTTTAACACGGATAAGGAATACACCCGGCTCGAACGCCAAATCCCCGCCGTCACAACAGTGAGACACCCGTTTCGCGCGGCTTCAACCTCTATTATTACTGCTAAATAAGGTCTAATATCCTGTGCGATAGTTTTACTCTATGGTCCGGTATATAAACTATAGAGGTATGAGGAACAGGGTGTAAAGTTCACTCATCCTCCATCGAAAAGGGAGGATCCTCCGACCAGACGGGTGTGGTGTCTGGCGGGCAACTGCCCAACGATTGATGTTGGGAAATTGTATCTATGCTAATTGCGCGGTAAACTCTGCTTGCGAGATGCAGGATTTGACGCGTTGTTCGCATGTGGCGTTGTAGATACCGCTACAAAACTAATCGACTAAGGGCTGATTTTTTCATCGCCAGATAACTTTTATTCGAGGATTAAAATTTACTTTTGACAGTTTTTGTATGAAATAATTGCCAAAATTTCAAATACGAGTATATTCCTCCGATAAAGTTATCTGGCGTTGGAAAAATGAGCCCTGAATGCGCAAATAGACTTACTTATTAGTACAAGGCGTATAAAAGTATAAGAATAAGTGTAAAGCTACTTGGAATGCTATTTCCTCAATTAAATCTAGTAATAGTCTCTATAAAAATTACATTGACGAAATAACTCTTAATAATGTGACATGCGATAATCCCGTAGACATTTGTAATATATTGAATGACTTCTTTATTAATTTGACATCTAACCAGCCTATCAATTCCAATATTATTATACTTAATCAAAATAATAAAAATCTAAATAAAACTTTCCTAAATCCTGTAGATGCATTAGAAGTCTATAAAATCATAATGTCTCTAAATAATAGCAAAACTAGTGGACAAGATGACATCACCACACAAACTTTGAAAGCTTGTGCTATATAATTATTTGGATATGTTATCCACTGGCGTGTGTTATAAATTTATCATTTCTGGAAGGTGTATTTCCTGAACAGCTTAAAATGTCTACCGTAAAACCACTTTTCAAGAAGGGATATAAGTCAGACCCTAACACCTATCAGCCCATCACTATAGTACCTATATTGTCAAAAAATTTGGAAAAGGTAATGCTTTTTTTTTTTTCAGGATGGGAAATCATCAAATGACCCCTCCCGCTCTGGGTGGAGCAGAAGGGAGTGTCAGACTCTTACTGACTAAAACCCACCCGTGTTCCTTCCTTAGCCCTTTATGTACCAGGGCAGCGGTAACCCTTTCGGACGATCCCGCTACCCCGGCAGGCTTCGGCCCTGTCGGGCCCCGTCAACTACGCTGACATCATCCGGCACGGGCCTGGTCCTGATTGGACGGAGAGCTACCCATTGCTCTCCGCCCGCAGGCCCGCGCCTATGGTGGCCGGGAGTCGTCACGCGGCTCCCGACGCCCGGAGCGTCTCCCTCGGCGGCTGAGGCGTGAGGATCTCTCCCTCGCCCATCCCGCCACCTCCTTCGCTAGCATGACTGCTTCGCAGAAGGAGGTGACCGCCTCCCACTCCCTATCGTCCCGGACCAAGGCTTGCACCAGGGCCGGGCGCGAGAGGTCGCCGCCGCTGCCGATCGCCTCTACGAGGACACGGCGGTGCTCTGCCCAAGCGGGGCAGACCTCCACCGTATGCTCCACCGTGTCCTCTGGGCGGTCCTCGCAGTGGTGACACCCGGGCGTCTCCTCCCGCCTGATGATGTGCAGGAACCTCCCGAAACATCCGTGTCCGGAGAGGACCTGCGTCAGGCGGTAGGTGAGAACGCCGTGACGCCTCTCTAGCCACTCCTCAAAGAGGGGTCTTACCGCCGCTATCGTGGCGTGTCCTAAAGGCAATGCTTAGTAGCTTAAACAACTTTCTCTCTACACATGAGATATTATGCAAATAGCAATTTGGTTTCCGCAAGGGAAGTTCAACTGCCCTTGCAATCTTTCGCTTGGTACAAATTGTAACAGAAAGCATAAATAATGGCAACCCAGTAGTGTCCCTATTTCTAGACATGAGTAAGACTTTTGATTTTGTAAATCACTCTAAACTTTTACACAAATTAGACTTGTATGGCATAAGGGGAAAAGCATATGAATGGATATCTAGCTATCTTCGGATCAGAAAACAATGTACAGAGGTATGCAAAGTTGTAAAAAAGGCATCAAAATATATATCAAAGAAAAATTTAAATCAATGGCAATAGTAAATAAAGTTGGTGTGCCTCAGGGTAGCATTGTCGGCCTTTACTTTTCTTGCTTTACATAAACGATCTTCCGGAGGCCACTTTACAGAAATGTGTTATTTTTGCAGATATAACTACAATTATTATAAAATTTCAGGATAAAAACGCTTATAAATCAGCTACCGAAAAGGCCCTATCAGATATAGTAAGTTAGATGGAAAATAATAATTTAAACATAAACATTAGTAAAACAAAATTAATCGAGTTTAAATCCTACAATGCAACACAATTAACTTTAGATATTATTTATAAAGACAAAAAAGTAGAACAAGTAGATGATTTGAAATTTCTAGGACTTAATGTAGATAAAAATCTGAATTGGAAAAGCTCTAAAGAGACAATTTGTCAGAAAATTGACAGATTTGATTTGACTCACGCCATGAACAATTGTTCATGGCGTGAGTGCGTGCTGCAATAAAAGTGTCTACAAAGTAAGTGTTTGTGTGAAAAATCGAAGGTAAGTGGATGAATATTCATTTATAATCTATTTACGTCCTTGTAGATAATATTTGCACGAAATAACATCACATTAAAATCCTTTTTTTGGTCTGACTATTGACTGACTATTGACTATTTGTGTGTGTAATCGCCGATACCTGGATGATTATTCATTTATAAGTACTTATTACATAGTTTTACATAACATTTGTACGAAATTATATAATAATAATACTTTTTTTGGGCAAAGAAATGATAGGTGAAAAAACCGTTACTTCGTTCTTTTGTTTTCGAGAATTGTTTTGTGTAATGGTTAATTTTTAAATCATCTGAAGGCCAATTTGACGGCACGGTTGGCGCAGTGGTTAAGCGATTGACTGCTGCGCTGCGTCGCGGGTTCGATTCCCGCAAGGAACAAATATTTGTATGGCCTACAAGGAGTTGTTCCGGGTCTGGCTGTTTATGTATGTGAGTTTAAATGTTTGTAAACGCACCCATGATACAGGAGAAATTCCTAGTGTGGGACGTTTGTGAAAAAAAATCGTAATTTAAAACGTTCAAAATCTAGTCGCAGTCTCCTCTCAGCGACAAACAAATGTCAAAAACTTGTAAAAAATGTAGGAAAATTAGAGCTATTTTCGACAGATTGAGACTGAGATCAGACTGTGAACGTTCTTAAAATAACGGGAATTGCCCCTTTGATGATTAAATGCGATGAAAAGTTACAATTTATTGTGAGTTAATTCCCAATTTATAAGAAAAACATCGGCATAGTGCGTGTCGTACCAAGCCTAGGTAATAAAGGGTTCCTTAGTTAGTATCAATATTTGCGCATGCACAGCATTGATTTTATTGACCGCAAAAATAAGTACAAACAAACTTATATTACAGTTTATGTGTGTCATCCGTACGGGCAAACAGACGGACATGATGAAATTATAAGAGTTTTAGAATAAAAAGCTAATCAAAACTTAAATCGAGTTCCAAGTGAGTTACGTACCAATAGTAGTCATATCAAGGTCGTTGGAACAACGCTCCGTCAGTGTAACCCCGACTACCGGTAGGGCGGCCCGCCCAAACGTATCCGCCCAGACGTTTCACCAACTAACGACTCGTGTGAATGTTAAAATGTGAAAAACCAAAAGTGTTGTTGCAATGTTTTCGTGAAAATTTTAAATCGTTAAAATGTATGTTGTGTTTCGTTGTTTAATTATTTCGTCAAAATTAAGACTGGATTTTATCCTTCATTTTCGCGCTTGGTTTCTAAAGCTGTACTTAAAACATGCTTAGTTATTGAAAAGCTTTCTCATTAAACATAATTTTGGCGTTTGAACCGCTGAAAGTTATTTAATATTCAAAAATAATATTTAATTCAATATAATATTCAATGTTTTTGTAATAAATATAAATAAATAACTATTTTTTGAACGGTGTTCAAAAATAGTTTGTGAAAATATTTTTTGAACACCGTTTTTACTGTTGAGCTGTCTTTTTACAGTTCAAATTATGTTGGAAATCGTTTGTAAGGGATAAGTCGACTTCTAAATTATTAACAGAAATGCCGACTTCAATTTTTTATCGATGTGGATGCCAACATGAGATACCTACATGAGTCTTAATATGTAGGTGCCTAAGAAGACTTCTAAATTATTAACCTAGGTACAGAAATACCGGCTTGAATTTTTTCGGCTTGGTAAAGACGCCAGCACATCAAGCTACTACAATCTGTCAAATGTCTTTAATAGATTTTCAACTTTATCGCTAAAGCATTAGGTTCAAGGTTGGTTGAGAAAATTTGACAGTTTCGGGTAGCTTGTGTGCTTGGCGTCTGTATTATACATCTGCCCAGATTTTTTTCTTCAACCATGCTTGCGTCGGCTTCTAGTCAATTCAGAAGTCCTGTTGAAGAATTTCAAGTGTTTGTTGTAGTAGGGTACTACAACAAACACTTGAAATTCTTCACCTGCGGTCGATGACCCAATTTTTTTTAATTTTTTTTTTTTTGTTTTTTTATTTCAAGATATTGATACCCAGCACGTCTGCAGAGTTTCGCTAGCTAATTTAATTTGACCCTGTAGACTTGTAGAGTATAGGCACACCTCTGCCTATTCATTCGAGAAGCAAAATTGCTATTCTGTAAAAACTCACGGTGAAAACTTAGGTGAAATAAGCTGTCATTCCACGTGATATAAGGGATTGCTACTATTAACAGCTCACTTCACCTAAGTTTTGACGGTGAGATATTTACATAATACATAGATCGGCAGGTGTGAAGTTATGTTTTGTTGTTAGGTACCCAAGGTTTTGAAGTGAAAGGATGGTCAGCCGTCCATAGATCGTCCCCGTCAAATTTGCAAAGCCTATCATTCTGGAGGGATTAGACAAGGAAAACAATTTAAAAAACCAGAAGCACATACAGGGTGCTACTGACATCGACGTGAAAACCGAAAATTCAGCATTTTTTTTAATAACCGACTAAATATTTCACTGAAAAGAAAAACTACCGCCCTCGGTTCAGAATCATGTATTGAATCCATGGTAACAGGTTGCGCGTCAATGTCCCTGCCACCCTGTATATCTCTAAGCCCACCTACTTCTTACTACTCGTAGTAGATTATATGTCGTGTATATAAGCTAGGATAAGCTTATATAATAATATGCCTATCATAAGTGTGAAAGTATGTCTATCTGTCTGTTACCTTAGGCCCCTCGCCCACGGCGACTTTGTGTAGCGATGCTGTCGCGCGTTTCGTAAAAGCGATGCCAACGCGCTACTAACGCTGCGTGGCAACTCTGGTTTTACAATGAAGCAATTCACAAAACGTCGAATATGACATTCTATAACGACTTCAGAATTTATGCTCATAGTTTTTCAGTATTTTAAACGTTGTTACATAATGTCCACCAAGTAATCTCTCTTTATTAAATGGGTGCATCCAATATTGACGCTGCTTTCGTTGCCCACTCTTCAGCTGTCCAGGTTTCGGCTGCATACATAAAAGCAGCACCAAAGACAACATGACTAATGTTGCCTCAACGGAGTCCATCTTGCAACTGCATTTTGTGCCGTTACTGAATCGCGTTTGCATCGCGACTGAGAATCGTGGTGTGGGCGAGGGGCCATATCACACGCATTAACGACTGAACGGAACTTTGGCACACGAATAGTCCATGACCTAGGTTAAAACATATGATTATTGTTATCCCGGTAGTACAGACGCCAGCACATTAAGCTACCCGAAACTGTCAAATTTTCCCAATCAACCTTGAACTTGCTTTAGCGATAAAGTTGAAATTCTATTAAAGAAATTTGACAGATTGATTTGCTGGCGTCTGTACTTTCTCGTTCTCGTTTGTACAATGGAGAAAATAGCCTATTTGGTGCTTACATGCAACCTCCTATTGGTATGAAATACGAGACAAACATTGCGATTAGAGTCTGCGCAAACTTAGTCTGCGCGCTGTCAAAATCGGAAATAATCGTTTGCCGCCATCTAGACGCTTATATCAAGTGTCAAGAGAGTGTGCTGAGTTCCGTGTAAAATATTCGCCATCATTGCATAATGATGGCGAATATTTAGTGCTGGCAGAGATAAAGTCTTGAAGTTCAAACACGCGCGCAGACTTAGCTTGCGCGCAATCCAGTTTAAGATTAGATGGCGTCAGATTTGGCTGACAAGCCAAATGAAAAAGATGTACGTATACGTAGAATGATTTCTAAGAATAATTATTGAACACACGTGGTAAACCGTAGTTTAATGATTCTTTCCGGTACCCTGAAGAGCTTATCAGCTGTTCACAGCACGCGGCGACACATCAAGCTATATCCTCGTATTTCCCGTTTTAGCTGACCTTGCATTGTACTGGTTTTTCGTACAATCCGAAGTCAGCTTATACTTGTTATGTATAGCTTGATGTGTAGCCGTGCGTACTTGCTGTGCGTGTCGCAAATAAATATTTTTCTTTTCTTGTGCGATAATTGCCGACCTACACGCGGGCCGAGCTGCATGAAAAACGTAGTGTACGTATAATAATGTACCTATTTAACAAGCTCGGAGCACCTAATTACGAAAGAAATAAGTATCGACAAGATTGACACAGGGCCAACTTAAGGAACACTCGGAAGTGGGAG
Organism: Apamea epomidion; assembly: GCA_947507525.1. Taxonomy (NCBI): domain Eukaryota; kingdom Metazoa; phylum Arthropoda; class Insecta; order Lepidoptera; family Noctuidae; genus Apamea; species Apamea epomidion. The sequence goes on from OX382237.1 coordinate 15,065,696, forward strand.
CTTTCCTACAAATTAGCAGAACAAGACTGGGTCGTAATTGTATGTAATTAATTTTTAATGACTATTTGTACGTAGTTTCGTCTGTTTGTGTTCGTAACGAGTCGATATTCATGTTTGTTCTCCTAGAGTAGGCTGAAGTCTTGGTTGACTGTAGGTAGGTATGTATATTGATTTAGTACATTCTACGGCTTTGTATATATATTTTTTTTTTAATAAAACTTTGCCCCACACTAGGAATTACTCCTGCATTGTGGGTGCGCTTACAAACATTCAATTCAATCAAGAAAAAATTCAATCAATTAAATTTCACAGTTTGATTCGCAGGCTAATACTAGCTTAGCAGGAAAATACTAACCTCTGCCCGAGACACCGCGTCGCATCGCCCGCCTGCGCTGTTACTTCGCTTAGCGCTCTTTCTGACTTTATGTAGCGTGACGTTAAATATTCTAAAACCTTCCTATAACATTGGGCTATCAATTACTGCAAAAAGAATTCAAATCCGACTAGTAGATCCAGAGATTAGCGCGTTCAAACGAACAAACTCTTACCCACCATACATATTCGATTAACCTTTTTTAAGTTATCTGAATACAATTTAAGTATCAAAATGTTGTTCGGTAGGGTAGGTGACTTTTCTCTATTTAATAATCAAAAGTAGCCAATTTAGTTTTAGGGGCCATCACAAATCACTAAAAATAGGTAAGTATAGTCGACCTTGTAACTTTACCACCCTAAGTTTGAATGGCACTTGCACATCATAAAATGGCAAGGTCTATTTGTCTATGCGACAGTTACATAATTTCAATCTTATTAAGAATTGTTGTCAAAAGTGGTAAAACAATTATGAGGTTGGGTATACCTTTATTTTTTATTTTTCCGGAAAAATCTCATGGATGTCCCCCGCCCTGGGGCGGGCGGCGGTGTCTGTCAGACTCCTGACTAAAAACCACCCCGGTGTTCCATCTCCCACCTACGCCGGGGGTCGCGGGAACGTGCGATCCTTCCGCAAGCCCTGACTGGTGCCGGCCCGCCACCGCGAGCCTTTTCGGGTCAGGGGGGGGGAGTGAGGTGTTTAACTCCCCCCGCGACGACTAAGAGGGGCGCCCGTGGAACACTACGCGCCGCCACCTCGGGTCCTGGTGTGTGGGGGGCGACGGACGTCCCCGTGTCCGTTGCCCCTGGACCCATTTAGGGGGGCTGGAAGAGGGCGGTTGTCCGCCCTCCGCCGACGCCCGGTGCGCCTGCTGCGGGCCGGGTGAGTGGACGAGATCTCCCTTTCCCTTTCCGCAGCATCCTTCTGCGAGACGACTGTTTCGCAGAAGGAAACCACCGCGTCCCAGGACTCTTCGCTGCCGACCATCGACTCGACCACGGCCGGCAGCGATAGGTCACTGATCATAGCACAGCAACAGGTCCCTGCCTACTTCTGAGATGAGGGCACGGTGCGGCTCCTCCCAGGCGGCACACTCTGCCAGCGTATGCCGCGCCGTGTCCTCCCGGCAGTCGACGCAGTGGTGACACCGGGCGTCCGGCTTCCTGTTTTTGCGACACAGGTACTTCCCGAAGCAACCATGCCCCGAGACCACCTGCGTCACCCGAAACGACAGGGAGCCGTGCCTCCTCCCGAGCCAGCGCTCGAGCACCGGCCGGACCGCCTCGATGGTGACGAAGCCAGCGGTAGGGCGTGTAAACCTGTGCCGCCATTCCGCCTCCACGACCTCGCGAAGCTGAGACCGACGCAGCTCCATGTGTCACGCAGCTCTATGTGTCAGGTTGGGTATACCTAAGCTGACAAAAAAAAAACGCTAAAGGTTACTGTTACTATATATTTAGCCTGCATCATACCACTGCTGGGCAAAAGCCCCATGACTTCCTATTAGGTATAACAATGGTGAAGTCGGAAGTGTGTGTGTGTGGGTTATGTACTGACGCTATTCATCTTTTGATGTTCTTACTAGTTTTTACATGGGTCAAAACTAGTGACATGGGTAAAGGCCTTGTCAAAAAAAGGCCGCGGGAGCAAAGGCTTTGATCCCGCCTTTCATGACTATAATGAGCCTTTTCTTGACTAGACTGTCTATCTGACCTTCACAACCCAGTTATTGGGTAGCAGGCCCTTTGGCAAGACTGGTTGTCTGATTATTACCCGCGTAGCCACGCGAGCCATGTAATCGTTCGTATATCGTTCGCGTGAAAGTTGCGAGATACAGACGGCTACATTTCCCGTCCGCGCTATTACTTGATTTTCCCTTAGCGTGCTTTCCGACTTTGTGGCTATTTGCTCGGCTCCTAAGGGTTGTAGCGTGATCTTTAATAGCCTATTACCATCCTCAAGAATTGGGCTATCAATTGCAAAAATATTTTTCAAATCAGACTGGTAGTTCCAAAGATTAGCGCGTTCAAACAAACTCTTCAGCTGTATTAATAGTAGAGATAGATCGATCGAATTCCAAAAATAAATAATAGATACTACTTATATTTCTCTTTAGAATTCAAGCATGTTCTCTTACTAGTCAGATCAAAGCGCTTACAAAGGCCCCATCTCATCCTACTGGCAGCCACTTACTTAAATAGTGACATTTCTGGATGATTTTCCTTGTCAACTTAAATATAAATTATTTACGAGTCCCCTAAAGAAGTCCCGTAGACGCGGCGTACAGGATGAAATTGATAATTTGGGCCAACTTGAAATAGGAGGTTCAGTAACTGTTACGAGTACAAAATCATTATAAACTGTCATTTCCCAAAATTAAAATATTGAAAAAAAATCGTGTAATTATCGTCTTAGATAGTACAGACTAAGTTATTGCCTTCAAGTAGACACGAATCATAGGCATTCAAGTAAAAAAATATAATAAAGTTAGTTTCAATTTTAGCTCTTTATGCAATCCATTCATCACAGAGTTCACAAAATGAAGCAAGTTGCCAACGCGTTGAGCTGGCGGTCAAGGTATGAAAAATTCGTCTGTTCAACAACGTAAATAACGCAATGAATGTTGCCGAACTGTCAAAACTGAAAGGCACAGCGATCGGTTACCATTTTTTGAGAAAGAGGTCAATCGTCGAATCCGACTCGGCTGGGTAGCGTTCGGGAAGCTACGCAATATCTTACTCCGCAGTGTCTCAAGACGAAGTCTTTGACCAGTGCCTGTTGCCATTGATGACCTATGGCACTAAAACGTGGTCGCTCACAATAGGCCTTATTAGAAGGGGTGACTTTTAGCACCCAAAGGGCAAGGTCTCTACCTTGCCTATGTTCTGTCTATGGTTGGAGTTTCCCTACGTGACCGAATCAGAAATGAAGAGATCCGCATGAGAACCAAGGTAACCAACATAGCCCGAAGAATTGCCACACATTGGCACATTGCTTGCAGAACAGATGGCCGATGGGGCCGAAAGGTTCTGGAGTGACGACCGTATACCAGAAGACGTAGCGTTGGAAGGCCTCCCACAAGTTGGACCGATGACCTTCTGAAGGCCGAAGAAACCTGCTGGATGCGGGAAGCACAAAACCGGTCGAAGTGGCGGTGCTTAGGGGTGGCCTATGTCCTGCAGTAAACGTCTTTCGGCTGAATGATTGAATTAATTTATGAAACATTATACAGGGTGACAGGGAAACTCGACGTGTTCCATCCAGGGCGTGATAGTATGCTATGTCGCTATGTTGTCGTCAAAGATTAAGGCAATGCTTTTTCTTTATCTTTCTCTAAACGACCAAATATGATGTGAAGAGTCTACCACATTGCAGGTTAATGACATGATAAATAAAAGATTATTTGTCAAAAGCTTAAAAAACCGAAGTATGTTTAAAATTTAAGAGTTTATACGTGCGCAGTAGTTTAAAAATCAGGGTAAAAATACGCGAACTAAGCGACAAGTGATCGGTGATTAGCTCATCGACTGCGAATAATACTTACCTTACCTGGTGGTAAGTCCACTTGAAAGTGTGGTCTTAATTTGCGGAGCGGAGGTAAAGGGATAACATAAACCAGTTAATTAATTTGATTATCACATAATTTTAAAATATTTCAACAATTTGCAAATTCGACCTTTGCCAACATAAGTGATAAGTCATATTTAGTGACGATTTCTGGGAAATTTTCAAAAAAACATGAAAATCGATATTTCTCCGATTCCATGAATTTTCCCCTAGGCTTTATCGGGTGCTTAATTGTTGCAAATGGGCCAGACTATCACGCCCTAGAAGGAACACGTCGAGTTTTCCTGTCACCCTGTATGTGTGTATAATTACCTCGCGATATTGAGGTTAAAGTTCGGGCTCTTCAATACCCAGTTACGGTTTGGTATGCCTCATCCGTATTCAAGTAAGCCCGAATATTGGTTTTGTCGTAATATCACGTACCTAACTTATGAGTATCTGAATAGGTATACACGAGACGCTGACACACGGATTGAATAATAATAATAATAATAATAATAAAAAGCTAGCAACACCAACGTCAACGTCAACGTCTCTTTTGTCATCTGTTCACAATTTCCTAATATATAATTTTTAGAAGCAGTTTTTATATTTATATATCCGTAAAACCATATCAGAAAATCCAATATTATCAAAACATAAACATAATTTTATATAAATACAATGAACAGAAACAAAAACTTGCATCGAAAACTGCCGATCCGGAGGTGACATGACAGATGTCACCTCCGGATCGAAACGTGAAAATGAAATGTTGAAAATGTTGACGAGATCAGCAGCTCGCCGTGCACGCCTACCACCTCCGGAGTCGTCGCTCAGCCCCACCCTGCCGCCGCCGGAAACCAGCCCCATCGAGAGTGCTGTGACACCGGCCGTAGCAGTTGCGTCGAGCTCGAGCGACGAATATTTTTCCCCGCCGACGTCGCCAACACCTGTACGTCGGCAGGGGAGAGGCCGGCCACCGAGGAGCTTGGGACTTAGGGGCCATCCGGCCCCGAGCCGGGTCCCCGCTGCCGGTGGTTGTGTGCAGCGCATGAGATGGACTCAGTCTATGAACGAGAACGTCATGCGCGCATACTACGGGTCTACAGAGGGGGAACTAACCTCACTGCGTACCGTGATAGGTTGCTGTCTCTGTTCCAGGAACAAATATATAAAATATATATAAATATATACAACTATACCAACCATCAACGTCTCGGCCCAACGACTGTCGGATCAGGTGCGGGTCATCCAACGCAATCACAGGTTGGACGACATCGCACTTGATAGGCTGCGCTCAGAGGTACTGAACAATCAAATCGTCTCGACTCTGGCACAAACCGCGGCACAAGCGTCAACTATTGATGCCATCCCGCCGCGGTCCAATCGTGTTGAAGAAGATGATGATAGGGTTGACACAGTAAGTAGCCAGTGCAACGTCCGACTGAGGAGCGCACTGGAAGATGCGTTTCGCGAGTATAGGTCCACTCCAACCGAACTTAGACCCCGAATACCACGGCTACCTATGCACAAAAAAAATAGGGCGCTAGTGTGTGCCTTGGACTCGCAGCTCAAGAATTTCTCCGAGAGCAGCGAGGATTTCGTTGATACACACTCGATCTTGTATTGCGCGGCTGTGGCGGCATGTCGTTTAGCTAACGTCAAGTTTCCAAATTGTGACACAGCTACTCGACCAAAACCAGCCGTACCAGCCTGGCGATACAGGATCGAGCGTCGTATCGATGGGGCCAGGGTACTCATCGGTAAACTATACTGTTTCAGGGAGGGCAATACACGACCACGAGTGATGCGCTTTGTAAGACAGGCATTTTCGGGGACTGGAATCAGCCCTCGGGAATACATGTCCAATATCACAGAGCGCATCGACTTCCTGAAGCAGAAAGTTTGTGCATGGGCGAGCCGTATTCGGCGGTATAAGCGGCGGGTTGATCGGTACACGCAGAATCGCATGTTCCAGAGCGATGAGAGGTGGGTATATAGAACTTGGGAGCGACCTGAACAAAACATGACGGACGTGTGCCACCCGGATGATGCCACCACGAGTGCATTCTGGCGCAGCATCTGGTCGGTGCCCGTCTGTCACGCTGAGGGTGGCTGGATGCGCGATATCGAGCGAGTGTGTGGAACTATACCAGAGATGGAACCAGTCATAATTACGCCATTAGACGTAGCCAAAGCAGTCCGTCCGTTACCGAATTGGAAATCACCGGGACCGGACGGACTACATAATTTTTGGTTAAAATGGCTCATTAGTTCACACACTTGCCTGGCATCTCAGTTCCAGTCATCCTTAGAGTCTGGGTCACTACCACAGTTTCTAACAACAGGCCTTACCCACCTGCTCCATAAGTCAGGTAGTCCCACGGAACCCAAGAATTATAGACCGATCACGTGTTTGTCGACGGTTTATAAACTTCTTACATCCATTTTGAGAGCGAAAATTAACACACACATTGACAGTTACTCGATTATGTCTGCCTCTCAAAATGGATGTAGGAATGGGTCCCGCGGTACTAAGGAGCTACTCCTCATAGACATGGCCATTAGCCAACAGGTTCGCCGATCCCGCAAGGATATGTCGACATGCTGGATAGATTATAAGAAGGCCTACGACTCGGTGCCACATACATGGCTCATGAGGGTGCTGGAGTTGTACAAGATAGATGCAACTCTACGCACCTTCCTTGAGTTGTGTATGAGGCAATGGAAGACGGTCCTTCGCTACCCAGGGTGTCGACAGATCCAGGGGAATGATGAGCCTGTATGGATTAAGCGGGGAATATTTCAGGGCGACAGTTTGAGTCCACTTTGGTTCTGTTTAGCCCTGAATCCTCTAAGCACACTGCTGGAGGACTCAGGTCTAGGCTACCGGTTGAAGAGAGGTGGTCAGGTCATATCTCACCTCCTCTACATGGATGATTTGAAACTCTTTGCCCCTAACAAATTGCATCTGATGGAGCTACTAAAGGTAACTGAAACTTTCAGTAGTGCCATCTGGATGGAATTTGGTGTGGACAAATGTGCAGTCATGCATGTAAAGGGGGGGAAGATTATGGAATCCGAGGGAATTCCACTTTCGGATTCCATACACCTTAGATCCCTCTCCTCATCCGAAAGCTATAAGTATTTGGGTATGTCGGAAGCGATCAACGATGCTGACATGAAGCAATCGTTGAAGGAGCGCTTCTTTTGTCGCCTGAAGAAGGTATTAATTAGTCTTCTTTCAGGCGGAAATAAGGTGCGCGCCTTCAATGGTTGGGTCATGCCGGTTTTGATGTACTCTTTCGGCATACTCAAATGGACTCAGACTGAACTCGACGCCCTAGATAGAAGGGTCCGTACACTGCTGACCGCAAACCGGATGCATCACCCACGATCATCGGTGATGAGACTGTATATCCCGCGGAAGTGTGGGGGTCGAGGATTTTTAAATGCGAAAACCCTCCACAACCGCGAGGTGTGCAGTCTCAGGGAATATTTTTTAAAAGCCGAAGTGGGTATGCACCGTGATGTGGTCGCAATGGACAAGGGGCTCACCCCGCTCTCCATGGCGAAAGAGAACTGGCGCAAACCTGTAGTACTTACTACCGATGACCGCAAGAAGGTATGGCAAAGCAAGGAGCTTCACGGGCGCTTCTATCGGGCTCTTCATGAGCCCGGTGTAGATTTCTTAGCGTCCGTATCCTGGCTGCGTTTCAGTGACCTCTTTGGGGAAACTGAAGGTTTTGTCTGTGCAATTATGGACGAAGTTATCTTGACGAATAACTACCGGAGACATATTATGAAGGACGGGACGGCTGACGTGTGTCGGGCATGCCACCGTCCGGGTGAGTCCATCAGACATATTATCTCTGGTTGTTCTCGTCTGGCTAACTGCGAGTACTTGCACAGGCATAACCAAGTAGCCAGGATTATTCACCAGCAACTTGCTTTGAAATATAAACTTGTCGACTCTGAGGTACCGTATTACAAGTATGTGCCCGACCCAGTTCTCGAAAATGACCATGTCACGTTGTACTGGGATCGGTCTATCATCACTGACAGGACTGTTGTCGCCAACAAACCTGATATAGTGGTGATAGATCGATTAGTGCGCCGCGCAATGATTGTTGATATTACCATTCCACATGACGGGAACCTCGTGAAAGCTGAGAAAGATAAACAAATCAAATATCTTGACTTAGCACGCGAGGTTGTTGACATGTGGAATGTGAGCTCGACTGTCATTGTGCCGATTGTCGTATCGGCCAATGGGCTGATGGCCGAAAGCCTCGATCAACATCTATCGAGGCTCTCGTTAGGCGGTTGGATCAAGGGCCTGATTCAGAAGGCAGTACTCCTCGATACGGCTCGCATTGTGAGGAGGTTTCTATCTCTGGAGCCCTAACCACCGGTAGCTTGGACCCTGCTCCCGACACCGGTGGATCACTATTTTTTTATATTTTTAAATGTTTTTTTTTTTATTTATTCATACTAATATTTAAAAATGTAATAAAATAAGACTACTAAATAAATAAACGACATAATAATAATATTATAATAATATTTTAACTTTTGGTTAAAATGGCTAATTAGTTCACACACTTGCCTGGCATCTCAGTTCCAGTCATCCTTAGAGTCTGGGTCACTACCACAGTTTCTAACAACAGGCGTTACCCACCTGCTCCATAAGTCAGGTAGTCCCGTGGAACCCAAGAATTATAGACCGATCACGTGTTTGTCGACGGTTTATAAACTTCTTACATCCATTTTGAGAGCGAAAATTAACACACATATTGACAGTTACTCGATTATGTCTGCCTCTCAAAATGGATGTAGGAATGGGTCCCGCGGTACTAAGGAGCTACTCCTCATAGACATGGCCATTAGCCAACAGGTTCGCCGATCCCGCAAGGATATGTCGACATGCTGGATAGATTATAAGAAGGCCTACGACTCGGTGCCACATACATGGCTCATGAGGGTGCTGGAGTTGTACAAGATAGATGCAACTCTACGCACCTTCCTTGAGTCGTGTATAAGACAGTGGAAGACGGTCCTTCGCTATCCAGGGTGTCGACAGATCCAGGGGAATGATGAGCCTGTATGGATTAAGCGGGGAATATTTCAGGGCGACAGTTTGAGTCCACTTTGGTTCTGCTTAGCCCTGAATCCTCTAAGCACACTGCTGGAGGACTCAGGTCTAGGCTACCGGTTGAAGAGAGGTGGTCAGGTCATATCTCACCTCCTCTACATGGATGATTTGAAACTCTTTGCCCCTAACAAATTGCATCTGATGGAGCTACTGAAGGTAACTGAAACTTTCAGTAGTGCCATCTGGATGGAATTTGGTGTGGACAAATGTGCAGTCAAGCATGTAAAGGGGGGGGAGATTATGGAATCCGAGGGAATTCCACTTTCGGATTCCATACACCTTAGATCCCTCTCCTCACTCGAAAGCTATAAGTATTTGGGTATGTCGGAAGCGTTAGGCATCAACGATGCTGACATGAAGCAATCGTTGAAGGAGCGCTTCTTTTGTCGCCTGAAGAAGGTATTAATTAGTCTTCTTTCGGGCGGAAATAAGGTGCGCGCCTTCAATGGCTGGGTCATGCCGGTTTTGATGTACTCTTTCGGCATACTCAAATGGACTCAGACTGAACTCGATGCCCTAGATAGAAGAGTCCGTACACTGCTGACCGCAAACCGGATGCATCACCCACGATCATCGGTGATGAGACTGTATATCCCGCGGAAGTGTGGGGGTCGAGGATTTTTAAATGCGAAGACCCTGCACAACCGCGAGGTGTGCAGTCTCAGGGAATATTTTTTAAAAGCCGAAGTGGGTATGCACCGTGATGTGGTCGCAATGGACAAGGGGCTCACCCCGCTCTCCATGGCGAAAGAGAACTGGCGCAAACCTGTAGTACTTACTACCGATGACCGCAAGAAGGTATGGCAAAGCAAGGAGCTTCACGGGCGCTTCTATCGGGCTCTTCATGAGCCCGGTGTAGATTTCTTAGCGTCCGTATCCTGGCTGCGTTTCAGTGACCTCTTCGGGGAAACTGAAGGTTTTGTCTGTGCAATTATGGACGAAGTTATCTTGACGAATAACTACCGGAGACATATTATGAGGGACGGGACGGCTGACGTGTGTCGGGCATGCCACCGTCCGGGTGAGTCCATCAGACATATTATCTCTGGTTGTTCTCGTCTGGCTAACAGCGAGTACTTGCACAGGCATAACCAAGTAGCCAGGATTATTCACCAGCAACTTGCTTTGAAATATAAACTTGTCGACTCTGAGGTACCATATTACAAGTATGTGCCCGACCCAGTTCTCGAAAATGACCATGTCACGTTGTACTGGGATCGGTCTATCATCACTGACAGGACTGTTGTCGCCAACAAACCTGATATAGTGGTGATAGATCGATTAGTGCGCCGCGCAATGATTGTTGATGTTACCATTCCACATGATGGGAACCTCGTGAAAGCTGAGAAAGATAAACAAATCAAATATCTTGACTTAGCACGCGAGGTTTTTGACATGTGGAATGTGAGCTCGACTGTCATTGTGCCGATTGTCGTATCGGCCAATGGGCTGATGGCCGAAAGCCTCGATCAACATCTATCGAGGCTCTCGTTAGGCGGTTGGATCAAGGGCCTGATTCAGAAGGCAGTACTCCTCGATACGGCTCGCATTGTGAGGAGGTTTCTATCTCTGGAGCCCTAACCACCGGTAGCTTGGACCCTGCTCCCGACACCGGTGGATCACTATTTTTTTATATTTTTAAATGTTTTATTTTTTATTTATTCATACTAATATTTAAAAATGTAATAAACGACTATAAGACTACTAAATAAATAAACGACATAATAATAAGAATAAATATTTTATTTGTATTTGTTTATGCTTTTATTATTTATTTATTTCTGTACCTGCCCGTAACATCACTGCGGGCCCTATCAGAATACCAACGCTGTGACGCGAATTTTTAAATGTCGCAGGTTCATGCTCTTATAGGAGCCTCTTGGCTTCGCACAGGACTTTGTTTTAATTTTCATTAAAAAAAAAGTTTTTTATATTTTTAAGATTATGTTTAGTTTTTTTTTTATTTTCTCTCGTTTAATGTCTCACACAGTGGAAAACCCGTAACTGAAACACTTCCATTTTCACTGTAACTGATTAGAATTATGAAAAACACATAAAATAATGCAATCATTTTAAACACATTTTGCATAATGCTAGTTTCAGTTTCAAAACATGTTTAAATGGAATGCGCAAACTCGTAAAAATCCATGTTTTATGTTGCCAATATATACGAAGGAGGCAAGTAAATACGGGTGTAAGAACATGTATTTATTCTTCTGCCAATACTATTTGCTGAGTGCAAAGTAGGTTTTATATTTTGTAGCTATAATAAATTCAGAGCACGAAATGCAAATGTGATGCAAAGCGAATTCTTCCTTACTTTCATATATTTACAACGTTATAGTAAAGAAGAGATCAAACTTTTTTATAACAATCAAAACTACGCTAATAAAATAAAATGAATACTACGCTAAAAATATTCTGACAAAAGCCAGTGATGATAGATTTGAGTACTTATTCTGTAACTTATTCATTTATATATTTTTTTTAAATAATTATGCATGCCCATATAACCCAGTAAAACGGAAAAAAATATATATACAAGGTGTAAAAAGAGCCGTTACATAGCCGTCTACTGTGCATTCTATACATCAAACTAAGGGCTGATTTTTCAATCATCTGATAACATTATTTGAGGAATAATTTTGAAATTTTGACAGTTATTTCATACAAAAAGTGTCAAACGTCAATTTTATTCCTCGAATAAAAGTTATCTGGCGATTGTCAACCAGCCCTAAGTAACATTGCACAAAAACAATTGCTGGGAAACGACTTTTATTTTTGGTGTGATTTGTTGCTGGACACAGGCCTCTCCAATTGCACGCCATTTAGTTCGATTTTCAGCAGCTCCCATCCAGCTGCTACCAGCCATCCTGCATCTTAGATACGTTTTGCCGATTCGCGGTCTCCACTTAAGAACACGTCTACCCCAACGGTCATCGGTTTTACGGCTACCTAAAATACTTATGCTGCTGTCAGACGTAAAGTAACTGAATGGACTGTACCCAATCAATCGGCCAATCAATTACGATACAACTTCATAAGTCATACATTTTTCTTTCGTCACTGAAATGATGACGTCTTACCTACGTTCTGTTATTTTTCAAACTCGAGTAGAAACCCCACATGCTTATAATTATTGATCCGTATTATTTTCGGATGTTTGTTATTGTAAACATGGATGTATGTAATTGAACTTTTGCCAGTAACGACCACGAGAGTAAAGCCCGATTTACACGGTGCGATTTGATTGCCTGTGACATACCATAAATTAAAGCAACTATAAAAGTTGCTCCGTCTAAACGATAGGTTCTCAGCGTGGGCGATAACGCTCCATCGTGGGCGTTTGAGACTTTCAGGGGGGCAGTAGAAGACCCAGAGAAAATTATACATCCTATCTGACGATTATATAATATTACACGTTTAAATATAATCATGCAATAGCCGTTTCAGATTCGAGACAGATTTAAAAAAAAAAATTGTTTTACCATTAGTGTACACACATATATAAACAGACAATGAAAAACAGAACAGAAAAAATAAGTACAGAGGTGATGCTTATTTCATAAGAAATCTCATACCTGAGATAGGACAATAGATACAGAGATGTAGACAGCGTGTGATAGAGCAAAGGAGACAAAAAGTAATACATAGAATAAAAAAAAAAACAATTCACTTAAAAACTAAACAAAAATTACGAGAATATATTAACATACATACAAATAAACATACATAAATACTTCTAAAATAAATATTACTAGAGTGATAATAATTATATCCTACTCAAAATAATAAATGCATACATAACTATGATGAAGTGGACAGATAGTGTTCTTTCACTCTTCTTTTAAAAACTGCAACAGTTTGGCAGTCCCTAATGTCAGGCGGTAGTGAATTGCACAATCGCTCCGCGTGCACTGTGAAGGAGTAGGAATAGAAGTCGGTGGAGTGGGGAGGGGACTTGAGAAGGTTTTTAAGGTGCGACCTGGAAGGTGCATCTGAAGGACGGGCGTAGGAAAAACGCTCCCGCAGATAGGATGGTGCTTTAGGATTGTGATAGCAGATACAATATCCGAGAGTTCCTGCGAAGTCGAATGGGGAGCCACTTGAGTATCTTGCGAAAGTTGGAGACATGATCATACACAGATTTTGATGTTAAGTAAAAACAAATTGGGGGCTTTAGAAAAAAAAATATTCTCAAAGTGAGTGGTGGGCAAAATAAGTTTGAGAACCTATAGTTTTAACAGTGTTTAGATGCAAGTCACTTGTTGCTTCAATTTTATACATGTATCCTACAGGCAAGAAACTTCGTAAAGTCAAACCAGAGGGTAAACAAGTGATAATCGCTTTAACAACGACTTTCAACGAGATTGAAATACTCGTAAGTTTTTCCGTAGATTATAAGTCCCATATATTTTTGACTTTTCTATCATCGTTATTGCTGATAGAATGACACTTTAGGCCCTCTGTCAAGAAACAATCTTCTAACTATACAAAAAAACTACACTATACAGGCTGATTTTTTAAAGACCAGCCAAATTTAAGGATGTGGTACAGACCATCAAACTGAACAACTTTCTCCATGGGACAAATAGCGTAATCGCGAAAATTTCATCAACTGTCCCATAGAAAACTTCAATACCTACTCGACCTAAATGTATGGGACGGCTGAATTTTTATTCGCGATTACGATGTTGGTCCCATGGAGAAAGTTGTTCAGTTTGATGGTCTGTACCACATCCTTAAATTTGGCTGGTCTTTAAAAAATCAGCCTGTATATAAAATAAAATGGTTCTACATATTATGTTGGAGTGAAGACAGATAACGCACACGTTCAAACCACAAAAGATAAATAAGTACCAATATTGAATTCCTTCGATGAAATTAGTTTTAGTTTCCATAGAGGGGTCTAAATCTAGAGGTTCCAAGAGAATCAAAATTATTACGGTACTAGTTGCGCCACGCGGTTTCACTCGCATAAGTTTCGATCCCGTGAGAATATCAGGGTAAAAATTCTAATATCTTATGTGTTAATTCTGGTTATAAACTATCTGTGTGCCAAATTTCATCCAAATCCGTTCAGTAATGTTGGCGTGAAAGAGTAACAAACATCCATCCATCCATCCTCACAAACTTTCGCGTTTATATTAGTAGGTTTATTTCCGTTGACGGTCCAGCAAAAGAGCCATAAACATTGGAGATAAATTAATAATGCGAGATACCCTACAATGTTAAACAGTTAATGGAATCCAGCCGTGCTCGTAAAAAAATAAATAAATGAATAACTGGGAGAAATAATAATAACTCATTCGTTTTCCGTTATTCGTTTGCCATTTGTTTCCTTCATTTTCCGAATTTCTGCGAAATACGTCGTATTTTCAGGAGAATAGGTATTCCAGCTAATGTCACGTTACACACAGGAGTAAAATGACGTATGTCACTCATGATAAGATACTGTGCGAAAGAGACATAAGGTGAAAGGTTACACGTCGTATGTCCGGACGCAAGGTTTCTTTTAGGCCGAAAATATTTTAGGTGTTGTATTAAAAGGGGCTTGAAAAGAGAGTACTCTCAGTAGGTCACTGTAGACAAATTGGATACAAAATATTCAAGCATACAAACTAGTAGGCCTGGATATACAACCTAAAGGGTTGAGGTATTTTATTATTCTTAATACTAAATAATACATAAGTATTCGACCCCTATTTGCCAGCTAGCATTGTGAAGGGATTCAATCATACCTTTTTTTTTTTGGGTGGGAAATCGTCAAATGACCTCTCCCGCTCTGGGCTGAGCGGAAGGGCGTGTCAGACTTTTACTGACTGAAACCCACCCGTGTTTCTTCAGTTGCCTATGCCAGGGACCACGGTATCTCTTTCGAACAACCCGCGGCCCTGGCAGGCATCCGCCCTAGCGGACCCCGTCAGTTCGTGCTGCCATGTCTTTCAATCATACCTTGAAGTTAAAAAGCAGTTTCTGAAAGTAGAACTAGGTCGTCTCCAATTTAAATGGTTTAAAGATATGCCTTGTATAATTAATAAGCCTTGCTTTTAGGGCTCTCCACCCGAAGGGCGCCAATGAAACCCTATTACTAAGCTTCTGCGGAACGTCCGTCCGCCCAGGCCGAACCGTAATAGGCAGATAGTTGAAATTGTCACAGAATGTGTATTTGGATTGCCGTTATAACAAATAATAATAATAAAATAACTTTTAAAAATTAAAGGGAGCTTACATTTGAACATAAACTATTTTTAGTGAGAAATTCAGATTTAGTTAGATAAATGAAAAATGAAAATTAAAGGATAGAGATTTGACAGTGGGACTGGGCCGGACATGTCTGCCACATGTCAGACTATAAATGGGCTATGAGAACCGCCGATTGGGTCCCACTTATCGCACGATGCCATCGTGGCAGGCCGAGGTGAATATGGCGGGACGAACTTGACTCCCACCAAAAGAACTAACAAAAGACAGAATTGTGTGGAAAAGAGAGAGGACTGGGAGAGGCCTTTGCCCTGCCATAGGACAATACGGGCTAGTTAGATAAATAGTTTTAACAACCCAATCAAAACCTCAATTTGTTTCAGCCTTAATTACCCAAACCAGCCGCATCTGTGCCTCCCTAGCCAAAAGTACCAATTTTAAAATGTTCCTCACACCAAGTGTTATTGTATTAGTTCTACCAGTGTTAAATAGTGAGTGTTAAAACTCGATGTGGACTAAAGAATGTGATCACGATGAGGAAGTGGCATGCGGCAGTGTGCTCTATCCTCATTTGGATAATGCCAACGTCGACAGTGAACTTTCGGACTCAAGAAATGGGTTTGATAACCCCAAAGTTCGAGCCGTCACCGAAAACAGTAACTCCGAAAGTTGGTGTCCCGAAAGTGATACCGAATTCGATCTCGGGGTTCTTCGGACAGTCGAAGGAGAAGGCGGGTCCTGGAACCACTACAGTGTCTGTAACGACTGTAGATGATGTCCAGTTCTTGAAGAACAGCACCAGCGTAAGGACTCTCAGCATGCCTTATGTGAGTAGTTTTATTCTTAATGTTGCGAATGAATGAATGTTTTTCCATTAGGAATTTCTCAGAATCTGTGCTTGGTTGATGGCAATTGGCTCGCATTATAACATGGAAGCTAAACATAACCGGCCAAAATGTGGGTGTAGGTAATAATAACACCTCACCTCTGGCTACAGGTGTGTTGTTCTTCGGGGAATACAGGTATGTTGTTTTGTTGCGACTGAAAATTTTCTGTAGGTGTTGCCATAAGTTGTTTGCCCTGTGACGTAACCACACCACACACGGTTTTTCTCGTGGAGTCTATGTAACGAGAGTGTGACCTTCACGCAGTAGGATGCTGAAACAGCTTTATTGAGATTGACGGTACACACTACGTATACTAACTTTCTTCGCGCAATAATATATATTATATTATTTATATATATTATATATTCAATGGTGGTGCCAAAAGATACTTAAATGTTCCATGCATCTCATTAGCAGGTACACCCTTGAAGCAAGTCTCAAAATTTAAATATCTTGGCCACTGGGTCACTGAGGACCTGTGCGATGATTTAGATATTGAGAGAGAGCGTAGGGCGCTGTCTGTTCGAAGTAATATGCTGGCCCGTAGGTTTGCACGGTGTTCTTACGACATTAAAATGACGTTTTTTCGAGCCTACTGTCAGACTTTTTACACATGCAGCCTTTGGGTCAAGTATACGCAGAAGGCATACAGCGCCCTGCGTGTACAGTATAACAATGCTTTCAGGATGCTTGTGGGGCTGCCGCGGTATTGTAGCGCTTCGGGTATGTTTGCCGATGCGAGAGTGGATGATTTTTATGCCATTATTCGAAAACGATGCGCTTCTCTCCGGCACAGAACAGATATCAGCACCCACGGCATGTTGAGAGCATTGAGTGACCGGTGGGACTGCCCGATGCTTGGTCGATGGGTGAAACTGCACACACAGATCGGCTCTAGATAGCTATATCTACATTTTATTTTATTCCTATTATGTTATTATTATGTCGTTTATTTATTTAGTAGTCTTATTTTATTACATTTTTAAATATTAGTATGAATAAATAAAAATAAAAAAAAACATTTAAAAATATAAAAAAATAGTGATCCACCGGTGTCGGGAGCAGGGTCCAAGCTACCGGTGGTTAGGGCTCCAGAGATAGAAACCTCCTCACAATGCGAGCCGTATCGAGGAGTACTGCCTTCTGAATCAGGCCCTTGATCCAACCGCCTAACGAGAGCCTCGATAGATGTTGATCGAGGCTTTCGGCCATCAGCCCATTGGCCGATACGACAATCGGCACAATGACAGTCGAGCTCACATTCCACATGTCAACAACCTCGCGTGCTAAGTCAAGATATTTGATTTGTTTATCTTTCTCAGCTTTCAAGAGGTTCCCATCATGTGGAATGGTAACATCAACAATCATTGCGCGGCGCACTAATCGATCTATCACCACTATATCAGGTTTGTTGGCGACAACAGTCCTGTCAGTGATGATAGACCGATCCCAGTACAACGTGACATGGTCATTTTCGAGAACTGGGTCGGGCACATACTTGTAATATGGTACCTCAGAGTCGACAAGTTTATATTTCAAAGCAAGTTGCTGGTGAATAATCCTGGCTACTTGGTTATGCCTGTGCAAGTACTCGCTGTTAGCCAGACGAGAACAACCAGAGATAATATGTCTGATGGACTCACCCGGACGGTGGCATGCCCGACACACGTCAGCCGTCCCGTCCCTCATAATATGTCTCCGGTAGTTATTCGTCAAGATAACTTCGTCCATAATTGCACAGACAAAACCTTCAGTTTCCCCGAAGAGGTCACTGAAACGCAGCCAGGATACGGACGCTAAGAAATCTACACCGGGCTCATGAAGAGCCCGATAGAAGCGCCCGTGAAGCTCCTTGCTTTGCCATACCTTCTTGCGGTCATCGGTAGTAAGTACTACAGGTTTGCGCCAGTTCTCTTTCGCCATGGAGAGCGGGGTGAGCCCCTTGTCCATTGCGACCACATCACGGTGCATAACCACTTCGCCTTTTAAAAAATATTCCCTGAGACTGCACACCTCGCGGTTGTGCAGGGTCTTCGCATTTAAAAATCCTCGACCCCCACACTTCCGCGGGATATACAGTCTCATCACCGATGATCGTGGGTGATGCATCCGGTTTGCGGTCAGCAGTGTACGGACTCTTCTATCTAGGGCATCGAGTTCAGTCTGAGTCCATTTGAGTATGCCGAAAGAGTACATCAAAACCGGCATGACCCAGCCATTGAAGGCACGCACCTTATTTCCGCCTGAAAGAAGACTAATTAATACCTTCTTCAGGCGACAAAAGAAGCGCTCCTTCAACGATTGCTTCATGTCAGCATCGTTGATGCCTAACGGTTCCGACATACCCAAATACTTATAGCTTTCGAGTGAGGAGAGGGATCTAAGGTCTATGGAATCCGAAAGTGGAATTCCCTCGGATTCCATAATCTCCCCCCCCCCCTTTACATGCATGACTGCACATTTGTCCACACCAAATTCCATCCAGATGGCACTACTGAAAGTTTCAGTTACCTTCAGTAGCTCCATCAGATGCAATTTGTTAGGGGCAAAGAGTTTCAAATCATCCATGTAGAGGAGGTGAGATATGACCTGACCACCTCTCTTCAACCGGTAGCCTAGACCTGAGTCCTCCAGCCGTGTGCTTAGAGGACTCAGGGCTAAGCAGAACCAAAGTGGACTCAAACTGTCGCCCTGAAATATTCCCCGCTTAATCCATACAGGCTCATCATTCCCCTGGATCTGTCGACACCCTGGATAGCGAAGGACCGTCTTCCACTGTCTTATACACGACTCAAGGAAGGTGCGTAGAGTTGCATCTATCTTGTACAACTCCAGCACCCTCATGAGCCATGTATGTGGCACCGAGTCGTAGGCCTTCTTATAATCTATCCAGCATGTCGACATATCCTTGCGGGATCGGCGAACCTGTTGGCTAATGGCCATGTCTATGAGGAGTAGCTCCTTAGTACCGCGGGACCCATTCCTACATCCATTTTGAGAGGCAGACATAATCGAGTAACTGTCAATGTGTGTGTTAATTTTCGCTCTCAAAATGGATGTAAGAAGTTTATAAACCGTCGACAAACACGTGATCGGTCTATAATTCTTGGGTTCCGCGGGACTACCTGACTTATGAAGCAGGTGGGTAACGCCTGTTGTTAGAAACTGTGGTAGTGACCCAGACTCTAAGGATGACTGGAACTGAGATGCCAGGCAAGTATGTGAACTAATTAGCCATTTTAACCAAAAGTTATGCAGTCCGTCCGGTCCCGGTGATTTCCAATTCGGTAACGGACGGACTGCTTTGGCTACGTCTAATGGCGTAATTATGACTGGTTCCATTTCTGGTATAGTTCCACACACTCGCTCGATATCGCGCATCCAGCCACCCTCAGCGTGACAGACGGGCACCGACCAGATGCTGCGCCAGAATGCACTAGTGGTGGCATCATCCGGGCGGCACACGTCCGTCACGTTTTGTTCAGGTCGCTCCCAAGTTCTATATACCCACCTCTCATCGCTCTGGAACATGCGATTCTGCGTGTACCGATCAACCCGCCGCTTATACCGCCGAATACGACTCGCCCATGCACAAACTTTCTGCTTCAGGAAGTCGATGCGCTCTGTGACATTGGACATGTATTCCCGAGGGCTGATTCCAGTCCCCGAAAATGCCTGTCTTACAAAGCGCATCACTCGTGGTCGTGTGTTGCCCTCCCTGAAGCAGTATAGTTTACCGATGAGTACCCTGGCCCCATCGATACGACGCTCGATCCTGTATCGCCAGGCTGGTACGGCTGGTTTTGGTCGAGTAGCTGCGTCACAATTTGGAAACTTGACGTTAGCTAAACGACATGCCGCCACAGCCGCGCAATACAAGATCGAGTGTGTATCAACGAGATCCTCGCTGCTCTCGAAGAAATTCTTGAGCTGCGAGTCCAAGGCACACACTAGCGCCCTATTTTTTTTGTGCATAGGTAGCCGTGGTATTCGGGGTCTAAGTTCGGTTGGAGTGGACCTATACTCGCGAAACGCATCTTCCAGTGCGCTCCTCAGTCGGACGTTGTACTGGCTACTTACGGTGTCAACCCTATCATCATCTTCTTCAACACGATTGGACCGCGGCGGGATGGCATCAATAGTTGACGCTTGTGCCGCGGTTTGTGCCAGAGTCGAGACGATTTGGTTGTTCAGTACCTCTGAGCGCAGCCTATCAAGTGCTATGTCGTCCAACCTGTGATTGCGTTGGATGACCCGCACCTGATCCGACAGTCGTTGGGCCGAGACGTTGACGGTTGGTTCCAGTTCCTGGAACAGAGACAGCAACCTATCACGGTACTCAGTGAGGTTAGTTCCCCCCTCTGTAGACCCGTAGTATGCGCGCATGACGTTCTCGTTCATAGACTGAGTCCATCTCATGCGCTGCACACAACCACCGGCAGCGGGGACCCGGCTCGGGGCCAGATGGCCCCTAAGTCCCAAGCTCCTCGGTGGCCGGCCTCTCCCCTGCCGACGTACAGGTGTTGGCGACGTCGGCGGGGAAAAACATTCGTCGCTCGAGCTCGACGCAACTGCTACGGCCGGTGTCACAGCACTCTCGATGGGGCTGGATTCCGGCGGCGGCAGGGCGGGGCTGAGCGACGACTCCGGAGGTGGTAGGCGTGCACGGCGAGCTGCTGATCTCGTCAACATTTTCAACATTTCATTTTCACGTTTTTATCGGAGGTGACATGACAGATGTCACCTCCGGATCGGCAGTTTTCGATGCAAGTTTTTGTTTCTGTTCATTGTATTTATTTATAATTATGTTTATGTATTGATAATATTGGATTTTCTGATATGGTTTTACGGATATATAAATATAAAAACTGCTTCTAAAAATTATATATTAGGAAATTGTGAACAGATGACAAAAGAGACGTTGACGTTGACGTTGGTGTTGCTAGCTTATTATTATTATTATTATTATGCCTAATTGTGATTTTTATGAGTGTGTATTCTGTTATTTTTATGTTATTTGTGATTCGTTTCTATTATGACATTATTACGTAATTTGTGATGTATTTCGATTATGTTATTTTTGTTATGATGCTTATTTTTAATTTGTGAATATGTTTTGATGTCAATTTTTTTTCTTATCTAATTCTATGGACTTCAACGTCTGCAAATAAATAAATTATTATTATTATTATTATTATATTCTTACGCTCGCTCTAGCGCCGCACCGTGTAGATCACACCTAAGATCCATCCTTAAATCTCATCCTCATAAAACGAGCTAATATTCTTATTCCTTCTCTGTCCATGCTGTAAGATTGTGGAACTCACTTCCGCCTAGCATTCATGATTTAAGAACTATTTCTCTATTTAAACGTCGATTAAAAGAGCATTACCTTTCCTCTATACTGTGAGAATTTGTATATATATATATGTTATACTGTGTGTACATAAATAAGAAAATAAATAAATAAAAAAATATATATCCAGGCACACATAACGTCTTGACTTTATGCCTTCTACTACTTACACTAAAAGCCAGCACACGTCTATCACGAACGCGTGACGTACAGTCGCCAGCACATCAATCTACTACAATCTGTCTTTCTTTAGTAGATTTTCAACTTTGTCGCTAAAGCATTAGGTTCAAGGTTGATTGGGATAACTTGGCAGTTTCGGGTAGCTTGATGTGCTGGCATTGGCGTCTGTACTTAAACCTCACGGAACTTCGAATAATTTTTTAATAGAATATGCAGTCTATCCTGTAGCATTTTGGTTAAAATTATGCGATAAGCACACAACATAACACAATCAGCCTATAACGTTCCCACTGCTGGGACACAGGCCTCCTGTCTATGAGAGGGAATCAATGGGCCGTAATCCAGCACACGGGCCCCGTGCGGATTGGTGGATGTCACATGTCTCCGATTTTTTAACAAAAGGTAAACGAAACAAAAAAACATTGGAGACATGTGTATCATATTTACGTCACTTGGTAAAAAATAATGAATGAAGTCTTGAGGTATGAATTAAGTCTTAAAACTAAGTAAATATTATGTGGGAAACAGGTATTTTCAAATTTACGATAACTTTAATTCCTACACAATAAAGTTCAGTTTACAACTTTATACATTTTTATAACTTTTTCAATAGTGCTAGTCACTCTGAAATCAACTTAATTACCATAAAAATAAAGTATAAGCTAACATTTGAAATAATGATATGTAAATGTGAAAAAATAAGCAAAATAATCATAGGGCATCAAAAAATTCGTCCGCATCGCTGTCGTCAGGAACAGTGCCCAATAGGCTGGCAACATTGCCACCTTGTATGGCGATGATAATTCTTTAATATTATAATATTAATTTAATATATTCTAATATTTTACAATCATTCGAATTTACGACACGTGTACCCCGCGCAGTCAGGCCAATAAGTCAACAAAATCTTACATCGATCTAAAATAAATCCTTCTTGGCCAACGAAGGCTCCTTGGAACGAAGCTATGTGTGGTTTACAAAATACCGACAGCTGTCAACCTCTATATAACAGCCTCAAAATAATAACCTTGCCTTCTCTGTATATTTATGAGGTAAATATATTCGTTAAAACAAACATGAACCTATATGAAATAGCTTTCAAAAGGCAATATAGGCAACTACGTGATAGAAATAAGTTAGAGCTAAAAGTACCACATACAAGTACGGCCTTAATGAGGAAAAGCTTTTGTTGTATGGCCTAAAGAATATTTAATAAGTTACCTTGCTCAGTAAAAAATCTAAATTTAATCAATTTCAAGCGTAAATTATATACTATATGAACACAAAAATGTTACTATTCTCTCAGCGACTACTTTGATGATAGTTCTTTGACATAACATATGTGGACAATATCAATTTTAAGCATTTTTCTTAGCAGTAAGTTATTGATATCATAACTATTTATTATTGACATTATCGTATTTAATTAAAGAGTGTCATTACCTGATATTACCTAATGCATTTTATTAAAATTTATATTGACATTACTAATTAAAGTTTTACATTTTTATAATACTAGTACCTATATAACAAATGTATACACTTGATTGGCAAAAGTCTCCTTTAATTATGTATATTTGTACAGTCACGAGCAAAAGTATGTATACACTGAGCTTTTTTCAAAAGCGATTTACTCCTTTATTTTTTAATGAAATTTTATGTTGTTACGAATATAGCATTTTCGAACCCATAGGTTTATGTATATAATGTGTCGTATTTCAACGTTGCACTCGTTATTTCACGAAAAAATCGCAATTGAAAGTGGCCAAGTGTTGACATATTGGTGCTCGTGACTGTACGCCAAATGGCAAAACATAGAGAAACTATATTATGTACCTATAACAATGACTGTAACATCTTGCACACTGTTGTAAACTATGTTTACAAATAAAGACGATTGATTGATTGAAGATTCCAATAACATGAGATATTATTTTAACTTTTAAATATAAAATAAAATAAACATAAATATAACTTTTATTTAGATAGGTATTGGTTCGAAGCTTCTCTCACTTAGATGTTTATTTATTAAGAACCAGTCCAAGCACATTAAGACAAACTATAAATTAGGAATAATTTGGTAAATACCACAACATATTGAATTTTGATTTTTTCTTTGTTGTATTGCAGTTGTAAGTAAATTTTGTCTTAAACACAATGAGTCCTTGTTACTTAAATAAAGAAATTTATTATTATTGTTATTTTTTATATTTTAACATATCTCGGGACCATGGGGTCCCGGTCCTTTGGAAGGTGTACGAGAGGCCGAAGCCAACTCGCAGAGGCCCCTTAGGAAATTTTATGGAAATGTGGCACCACCCGACGATTATCCCTGTATGCACTATGCAAGTGCACCCAAGGATAACCCCCGGTTAGTGTAGGAGTATTGCAGGACATGGAAAAATACAAATTTGGACTATGGGTGGCTAAAGTGGACTGGTTACCAATAACTGTGGAAGAACTATGGCCCCTGCCTGATCAATGTTTTATATAGTATACATGGATAAAGTGGCAGGGGGTGACTTGAGAATAATTTCTTTCGTTTTATTTGTTTAAGGCTGATTTTTCAATCGAGAGATAATTTTGAACGAACAAAAACTATCTGTCAATTGAAAAATCAACCCTAAGAAGATTATATTTTATATATTTATTTTTGTGTGTATTTTTATATCTTAAACTACTCGTATATACCTACTTTAGGAACATATTTCTAAATTAATAAATAAAACTTCAGAACCTCCATAAAGTGAATGTTCAGATATACCTAAATAAACGCTTCACTTCTTTAGATTGGCATCGATTGCGAAAATTCAAGAGAATTATGGATGCAACAAGCGATCCATTACATTTGGAGCACGGATTTTCTGAATTCGGATTTCTATTTAGACTAAACATAACAAATATTGTTCGATGGGACTATTTCGAGATAGAATCATTTGAAAAGCTTTATCCTACTAATATTATAAACGCGAAAGTTTGTAAGAATGGATGGATGTTTGTTACTCTTTCGCGCAAGAACTACTGAACGGATTTAGATGAAAATTTACAGTAATACAGTGTGTAACGGTATCTACAAGGCCACATGCACGGGCACAGGCTCTAAAAGTGCAACCTTAATATAACGTAGGTACCTCAATATAACTAATTCCTCGATTTAACGAATTCTTCGTAGGTAATCCCGTTGAATTGTCCATAAGAGTCAATGTAAAATATACCTTTACATTGCGAAGATTTTTTGCGAACAACCTCTTTCTAACGAATTTTTAACTATCAAAAAAAAAGTGTAAACCTCTAATTAACGAATTTTGTCAACCCAAAACCTTTATATAACGTTCCCAATAGTATATAACTCAGTCGCGACATGTTTCGACACGTTTTTACCTCTTTATAACAAATTTTAGACCAACCTAACCTCAATATAACAAACCTCAGTTTAACGAATTACTTGATATAACAAATATTTACTTGTTTCCTTCCGATTTGTTATATCGAGGTGGCACTGTACTAGCTTATACATCAGAATAACATATGTAAGATCCTTTTTATCCCGATATTCCCACGGGATCGACACTTATGCGGGTGAAACCGCGGGGCTCAGCTAGTAACTTATAAATGTCGTGGTCATAGTCATAGCAAATCTCAGTCTTACCTATTTGTAAGTAGGTTGGCGATAAAAAAGAAGATTTTTTTTCAATCTGACCTAACAATATTATGCAATGTCCAGAAAAATCTTTTGAGAAAAGGGCCTAAAAGGTTGGTTTTCAGAGTTCAGCACCCCAATCGTGTAACACACTGTCAATCACAATCCGAAGAATTCCTAACCCATTGCTACATATGTTTGAAAACTCGTCTGCGACGTGAACGTAAACAACGCAATGAATGTTGTTGAACTGTCAAAATTAATGCCATTGCCATTGTAAGTGTATGACGCAATTACCCCGCAGCAGATTTTAAAGCGTTAGATATGAGTTCGGGGCTAGCTATAACTAAACATCTTACTTGTTATACAGGTTGCTTGGTAGAAGAACCGACACAAGTTTTTAGTGATAGGAAGTGTTTACACCCATAAGACCTGTCTTATTCATATTAATTTATTCATTGTAAAACAGGTTCATTATAAGTTCTGATTTGTTAATACGTTGAGGG
Source organism: Apamea epomidion (assembly GCA_947507525.1). Classification (NCBI taxonomy): domain Eukaryota; kingdom Metazoa; phylum Arthropoda; class Insecta; order Lepidoptera; family Noctuidae; genus Apamea; species Apamea epomidion. Next base: position 15,091,546 of record OX382237.1, read on the forward strand.
CGCTATGCTTTGCCTCTAGGGCGTACAAAAGTATTAAAGCAGTAACATGCAATATAATTAAAATAATAAATTAATATAGATATTATATGAGTCACAAATAAGCAAGTAAATAAATTAGATCATCTCACTGAACAATGTCGATTAGTTAACTTGATAAATTATGTGTAGTGAGAAAGAATAAATAATGTCCGCAGTTATTGTAATAAAATGAAAATTGTCAGTGCTTACTTATTTAAAGAATGTTAAAGAAATTGAATGATATCATAAATTAAAATTAAATGTCATTATGGAAGATCAATAATTGTTACTTAGGAAATGTCGGAAATTTTATAACAGCATGTCATTCAAATATTCGGTGATTGAATAATAGCATTTTTCTATTAAAACAATCTTTAATTTTCCCTTAAAGTGGTCCAAATTTTCATTTTTTATGCTATCAGGAATTTTATTGTATATAACCGGACCCATGCCTAAAATACTTCTCCTTGCTAGTGCTGTTTTGTATTTACCTGTACACAACATGGTTCTGTATTGGGGTCTAAGTTGAGTGGTTCGTTTTTTAGTATCTACTATCGCAGGAAACAAGTTACAGTAACATTTGTGAACATGAAGATGAATGATTTGCAGACAGGCTCACAGCTATCAGTAGTTTTTAGGCCAACCATACATCGTATACATCTTTTTTGAGTTTTAAATATCTCTTAATATCTCTTTCAGCACAGTTGCCCCAAAATATTATGCCAAATACTGAGGAAACAATGCCATGGTATGCTATACTATATAGTATGGTACTGTTTGTAAATTAACTTTCTTTGCCAAGATGAAAAGAGCACTTACGTGTCACGGTAGGTAATTGAGATAATAATATTATCATCTGCCTTGCTTTTTCCCAACTATGTTGGGGTCGGCTTCCAGTCTAACCGGATGCAGCTGAATACCAGTATTTTACATGGACCGACTGCCTATCTGACCTCCACAACCCAGTTACTGGGTAATACGATACCCCTTGGTAAGAGTGGTTGTCAGAACTTAGAGCTACAGACCTCCCGTAACGACTGTCAAAGATCCACGAATGACAACTAATAACTATGAATAATTGAGGTACTTAATAATATGTTTCTTTTTAATCACCCGAAATATCGTCACAATTTTTTGGTGTGTGGTTGTAATATGTAGAGCGCAGTAATTTTTGGTGTTATCTGCAATGTATACATTCATATACTAATTGCTTCTAGAAAATGACTTCGGTGCTTCCAAAGTCGCAAAATTGTGTTAAGAAACGAATAATTTCAATTTAAAAAATTCTTAATAAAAATTAAAAATACATCAATTTTGTGCCAGCAAATGACATCCCTAATTCATCAAATAATTGTGCCGGTCGTTCTACCAAACAGCCTGTATAAATACCCTTGTTCTAAAATAACTAATTTAATTCCGAACATTTTCCCCAAATGAGGGTCGTTGCCCCAATATCACAAACTATAAATAACTGTCTATTATAAGTAACTATATTTACGATATTTCTGGTATAAGGAAAATAACCACACCGAGATATTTTATTATTCATTTACATTTCAACATTTTTGTTTGTCAACATCAAATTCAGTATTGTACACCATACAATCTCCTGCAGTGTGATTCTGTAACCATCTCACCGTGAAAACTTAGGTGAAGTGAGCGTGGAGTGAGCTGTCATTCCAACTAATGTTAGGGATTGATACTATTGACAGCTCACTCTAAGCTCAATTCACCTAACTTCTTTTCACGGTGAGATTTTTACAGAATCGATCGGCTGTTCTCCACTTATTATCACTGTTTATTGAGTAGGTATCCTAAATTCCTAATATTTACATTAAGTAATAGTATACCTTAATTTGCTGTAGATCTCCAACAAGAGTCTGAGTATATTCGGCGTAAATAGGTAGTTCGTCGTCCTCATCATTGTGTCCGACACTTTTTTTTGGGTGGGAAATCATCAAATGACCTCTCCCTCTCTGGGCTGAGCGGAAGGGCATGTCAGACTTTTACTGACTAAAACCCACCCGTGGTCCTTCAGTTGCCTATGCCAGGGGCCACGGTATCTCTTTCGAACAACCCGCGGCCCTGGCAGGCATCGGCCCTAGCGGACCCCGTCAGTTCGTGCTGACATCTCTTTGAGGCGCGCGTGGAACACAACGCGCCGTCGACCCGGGCTTGGTCCTTACCGGGCGGCGAGCTGCCCATTGCTCGCCACCCGCAAGCCCGCGCCTACGGTGGCCGGGAGTCGGCTGTCGACTCCCGTCCAGGGCGTCTCCTGCGGTGATTAGGGGCGTGATGGTGCAGAGATTGCCTCTCCCTCACGCGCTCCGCCTCCTCCTTCGCGAGCATTATTGCTTCGCAGAAGGAGGTGACGGCCTGCCATGCACTCTCGCTCCGTACTATGGCCTGGCCCAGGGCCGGACGCGAGAGATCGCCGCCGCCGATCGCCGCCACGAGGACACGGCGGTGCTCCACCCAAGCCTGGCAGACCTCCAATTGTGTCCGACCCTTCAGTTACCATGGCATTATTACAATAATAGTAATATTTACACTGTATCAGATTTACCTTAATACTATGAATGGGTTACTTTTTGAAGCACATAACTTCATTGCGTAAATTAGATTTATCGATAGTCTATCATAATACGAGTAGGTATGGCCTTGGAACTGCCAGCCCGATATGATCTGTTTACTATTACTATCGATAATGTATCTATGATCTGTTTATTTTGGAGTAGGCGAAAATTGTCCATTTTTGTTATCGTATGTCGATTATTCGAATTTGTTTATTAAACTTTCGTTTCATAATGGTTTGCTTGCCGTGTAAACAGCATGCGTAAGCGTTTAAAAGTTCGTTTTTGAGTCGTTGTCAAAATATATCGTGTTTTTGTAGGATTATCAATGAAAGGCCTATTTAATACTTACTAATAATTATGAATTATTTCTTTAAATGATGCTACTTCTTTTACATCATAACGCGCTCAGTCAGTTTTACAAGCTGATCCTCCAAATGAAATGAAATTACTTATTCTGTAATTATGCTAACGGAATAACTTTTACACGTCATATTAAGAAATAAGCTAGAGGGACTCGACATTTCTCATCTGACTACCCCTATGAAGAAATAGTGAAACAAACTCAGGGATCAAAGTCTTCCTGTCAGGGTCGCGGGCTGTTCGAAAGAGATACAGTGGGCCCTGGCACAGGCAACTGAAGGAACACTGGTGGGTTTTAGTCAGTAAAAGTCTGACTCGCCATGCGCTCCGCCCAGAGCGGGAGACTTCATTTGATAATTTCCCACCCAAAAAAAGGGGTCAAAGTCTCTTTTAAAGTCCAGTAATAATCTTGGTCCAGATCATGTAAAATCCATGTAGATCCGTGTCTGAAATGGTCTTTTGAGTAAAGAACCATTTGTCCGACCATGTAACACACGGTCAGTGCAACCGTTTGTCAGTAATGGTGTAACTCAACTCAGGTCTTGGGGGGTGATTTATTTTCTATCCTTCTAATTAAGAAATAAAAATATCTCATTAGACTTGGAAACTTGTAAAATATGCGCAAAGGTCGGTTATCAAAGCCAACCGGACAAAACCTCTACAGTGCTTTATTTTTGTCGCAGGACCAACTTTTTTTATGAAACGACTGACATCCATCCATTAAATTAAATGTCAAGTGTGAGCCCATTTCCATTTCTATTTACCTATTGTCCCGTGTTACACCTGAAACATCCTATAACAAGTCACTCAAACAGGATATACACACACACACACACCCTCACATAACACACACACCCTCACATAACACACACACATGATATGACATATCCTAAAATGACAAAGCAACAAGCTATTCCACGCGCATGCGATCGTAATTCAAATACACCATTACATATCTTATCCGTTCTTATCTGTGTGCGCGTCAGCCATACTTGAGTTTTGATATTATCGGATTGGACCGAAATTTATATCAATAACCCATCTTAATCATGAAACAATTCGCCTATTTGTGTAACATGCGCACGGACATATTTTTGAAGACATTTTCGATTCTTGTTTAATATTTAAAAAAATAAATAAAGTATTGTGTGTGACTTTGTGTGTGTGCATTCATTTATGTGCAGTGTGAGAGTGTTTTAGTGTCATAATGTGTGTGCGAAGTGTGTTTGTGTTAGTGTTTATGTGTTCTGTGAATTCTCGGGCTCAATGGGACCCAAATAACTCCCCTGAATATATACAAGAACATCCGGGTATGCTTCCGAATGGAATGCCTCCTCAGTCTGACACAATTCCAGGATTTTCTAACATCCCCGAAAATCCTGTTATATATCCACAAATAATGACTCCGCAGAACGGATATACGGACGACTCCAATTATCCGAAATCCCAAGGGATGCTTCCTCAACATAACCCGTCCTCCGGACTGTCCGACGGTCCTAAACATCCAGATATATATCCGCAAGAAATATCTCCCCAATATGATCCGTCCTTCAGATTTCCGGGCTCTCCAAATAATCCACGTATGCATCATCACCATAGGCAAAGAAGGCATCCTCCATATGGTCCATCCCCCGGAATTTCTGACGAACCTGAAAATACGGATATGCATCCGCAAGGAATGCCTCCTCAATATGATCCGTCCTCCAGATTTCCGGACTCACCCAATCATCCATATATACACCCGCAAGGAAGGCCTCCTCATTATGATCCGTTACCCGAATATTCGGACAACTCCGATAATCCGAATTTGCAGCCACAAGGAACGCCTCCTCCAAATGATCCACCCTCCAGATTTTCGGACACCCCTAGATATCCATATATTATTTTGCAACCGCAAGGAAGGCCTCCTCCGTATGGTTCGTCCCCCGAAACTTCAAACGTACCTGAAAATCCGCACATAAATCCGCAAGAAATGCCTCCACACAGTCCACACTATCATCCATCTCCCGGAATTCCGGACATCCGGGAACATCTGCACAAAATGCCGCCTCCGTTTGGACCGAGCCCGGACTATGTAAGTTTCGCTTTCGAATATAAATATTTATCTTTGTACCGTAAACAAAAATCTTGTTATTTTTCGTAAATAGCAAACATAGGAAACGTATTGTTTTTCTTGCCAATCATAACCTTTATATAAAAGCGTAAATACATCATGTGTGTCATGTATTTTATAAATTTAATTTTTATTGTCTTTGGGTGGATTACAGCTATCAAATACAGAAGTAGTAGTGAGCTAATTGACGACAAGCTATTTACAAGCCTCCACAGTTAGCGAATTGAGCGAATTGTTGGAAAGACTAGAAATATTACAATATTTAACTTATTTATTTTAATCGACTTGTCATTTTTACAAAAATAATGAAAGCAGTGGTGGCCCAGTGGTAAAGGCCGCGACTTACTAGTTGTAGGTCGTAGGTTCGAACCCAGACAGGCGCTTTACTTTGTGTAAATTATTTCATCACCACTGCTCTCAAAAACGGTGAAGAAAAACATCGTGAGGAAACCAACATGTCCTAGAACCAAAAATTCGAAGTCATGTGACATCTACCAACCCGCACTGGGCCCGCGTGGTAGATTATAGCCCACTCGCTCTCGAAGAGAGGAGGCCTATGTCCCAGCAGTGGGAACAATAAAGGCTGATTATGATGATGATGAGGTAAATTGCATTCCACTACTTTCCTCGATAAATCCTTTACTGCCCAGGCCGCTCGTTTGTGGAATGCATTGCCAGCTGAAATAAAACGCGCGCAGTCGTTACAGGTGTTCAAGAGACTTGTAAAAGAGCACTACTTGTCGTTGTGATCTTGTTGTCCTAACTGCAATCATCTGCAGTCTTCTTTTATTTTTCGTTGCTTGTATATGTATATAGTATGTATGTATTTATGTATCTATAATTTTGGATATGTATATATTAGTGTATTTATTTTAGTGTATTGTATAATTAATATTTGTGCCAACGACAGTCCCATTTTATGTCAAGAAAAATCACTGTCCATTCTAAGGTTGCCTGGAAGAGATCGCAGTAATGCGATAAGGCCACCCATTGTATATTTTGTAGTGTGTTTTGTTTTTTTTTGTGCTATGTATTTTGGTGGTGTACAATAAAGTATATATAAATAAATAAATTACACTCACACTACCGCTGTACAGTCAATACAAACCAAAATGGACTAAGTACCTAATACGACCTAATAAGACCCTCATACGTGTGGGACTGTGCGGTGCGTAGGTTTGTAATGTGACCTCAATTTTCTCCCAAAATCAGTATCTAACTAATTTAATCATGCTCAATTTATATTATTACTCTTGATTAATCCCACAGACCAAGTAGTATATGAAATCGTTTGAAACACAAACAGGCCTAAAGAAACAGCTGTTCAACAGTTTAACTGCACGAGTGGTTTGAGCTTGTGAGTTCAACTTTATGTTATGATCAAGAATTGTGAATAATTCAACGCTTTTTGTTGGTAAAGGATCCGGGATTTATTTAGTTTATGTTGGGTTAGCAAACTTTTGTTGTTATAGTATAATAATTACATAATTGAAAAGCTAACAGTCTTAAAATAATAAAATACTGTACAAGTATATAAAAAAGGGAGGGGAAAGAGTCAGGGCATCAAATTTGTCCGCATCGCTGTCAACAGGAAAAGTGCCCAAAGGGCTGGCAGCATTGCCACGTTGTATGGCGACGCTGATTCTTTGGCCAAAGCTTTAGTAAAAACCTAATTTAATCATTTATATACACTCATACATAAACAGAACCGGAAAAAAGGAACAGAAAAATAGGTACAAAGGTGATGGATTTTTGTAAAGAAAACTCTTACAGTATACCTGCGATAGGAAAGTAGATAGAGAAATGTAGACAGCCAGTGTAGTGATGTAGCCTTACTTATTTTACTTGGATAATTTAAAAGCAACTATTACAACCGACAGGTAAAAGTAAGGTACAGCTAGAGAAACTAGTTGTTAAGTTAATTAAACTCTTACGTCAATTTGGCATGTGGTAGCTATTACATACAACTGTCAAAGAATGACAGTTCAGCTTTTAATGTACGGACAATAAAAGTAACTGTTTTACAAATCATTTCCCTGACTTTGTCGACAGTTAATTTAATCGGGCTGCTCATTTCCACTTTACATTCCATGGGTGTTTTTATTGTGAACAACGTAATTTGCATCGAATGACAGCAACAGGTGGCCGTTCGTTGAAAAGCGACAGGTTGCACCCATTCGTTCTCACCCTTAAGTTATACACTAGCATCGAATTTAAAATTATAAACAGTGTAAGGGCGAATAAGTGCCTCGTTGGTCTGGTGGTGATAAACACTACTGCTGAGCATGAGGTCCTGGGTTTGATTCCCGGATCGGACAAAATGATGTCGGGCTTTTTCATTTGGAATTTCTCAGTAGCAGCCTAGCAGCCAGCAGTAGAGTTGTGCCCCGTTGGTGGCAAAATGAAAGGCATCGCCATCGATTTTTATTATAGGCGTGTTATGCAGTTACCCCGCACGCCTTACTGATATTTTACCAAGCAAGCCGCTGGAAAATAAAAATAGAATTTTGTTTCCAATGTCCCTCCTCACCTTTTCATTTTCATATTTTTGGCAATACGAAAAATTTAAAAGATTGACGTCTGATTAACTTATGTTTTTATTTTGAATTCCATTGAATTTTTCCTTATGAATTGCGTCAGACCTTTGTGAAGGTATATCTCGATGGATACCAAAATTATCTTTGTGATTTTTCACCAACCAGCGGTCATGACCTCATTCTATCAAATTCAGTGCCTTTTGAAAATTACCCTCAATTACTCCGTTTTAAATTTTCTGTTGATTGAAGCCGAGTTTTCCTTATAATTTCATTGTCTATATTACCTTCGTCAAAGGAGTTCGGTCTAAGTAACTTAGTTTTGTCGACAATATTTTGAGAAAGCCGACATCAGAGGGATCCTAGGAAGAAGGATTTATGTATTAGAGCTGGCGATGGTCAGAGTTTTCCTCGATTAATGAAACGGTCTTACTCAGTAGTAATGGTAGTCTTTTACTTCTTCGTATCGGTGGTATTTCAAATCTTGTTGGTCCAAAAATTCGCCACTACCACGGCGTCGTTGGTGGCAGCGCAGAGGTCACTTTGACTGCTTGTTTTGGAACAGAAAGTAGTATAGAAAGTGCAACATGGTTTGCGACACAGCTCCGCATCCACACCTTGTTGCTGATCCGTCGAGGTAGTACAGTCACGAGCACCAATATGTCAACACTTGGCAACTTTCAATTGCGATTTTTTCGTGAAATAATAAATGCAACGTCAAAATACGACACATTACATAAACCTATGGGTTCGAAAATGCTATGTTCGTAACAACATAAAATTTCATTGAAAAATAAAGGAGTAAGTCGCTTTTAAACAAAGCCGAGTGTATACATACTTTTGCTCGTGACTGTACATCTCATGCACAAATCACATCGTCAAGGTTACATCTGACTGGAGTCCTAGGCATGTTCCCAAGTGCTGATCAATAATCATAATTTAATTATCAGTTAACTCTCGTACTCAGAAGCGAGCAGACGTGTGCGCGCCGCGCTGTGATTTTTATGTTGTGTGTAACTTTTTGCGCTCCGATTTGCTGTCGCTCTTATTTGCGATTCCTTGTCGCTCTTGAGGTGCTGTTACGTGCTGTCAACGCCCAGTGGGCGGAGTTGAAGTGGGATAGAAGATTTTGGTGAGCTCACACTTTGAGTGACAAGTTTAAATTTTTTTTCGAAAACATACAAAAAAATTTGCATTTGGCTGGACGCAAACCCGCACCTTTTCGACGCCCAGTGTTTGGTTCGATGCTTGTGCGCTCCGAACCAACTCGTCATACAGGTATTTGTGCAAATTAGCTGACCTCTATGAAGTCCCCAGCAGTTTGAGTCTACGGGTAGTTTTTACGTTTCTACGGATTTTGAACAGCTTAGCTAGCCATGCCTCGCATGATCCGCTCACCCCCACAGGGCTCCCCAAATGCCCCTGGTCTTTTGGAGACGCGATCGGAACCCGATCTTTCTCCTGGTATGTTGGCCCCGGAAAGTAGCACCTATAATTCGGTAAATATTACCACAAGGCCGAGCAATAAGCGTTTTCGAGCTGACGATAGCTGTACGGAGCCGGATGGTTTCGAAGAATTAAAGAGCATGCTGCAGTCTTGGAAGGCCGACCAGGATAAAATACTTAATAAATTAGTGACCGATGTCTCAGAAGTAAGGCAGCAGAATCTCTCTATTCAAAAATCCTTTGAAGAGATTGAAAAGTCTGTTAAATGTAGAATACGAGGTCATGAAGACCCGCTTAGATACCGTAGAAGCAGAGCATAGAGAATATGTGAAGCGCTTCCATGAATTGACCAGCAATAATTGGGAACATAAGGTGGCCATACTTGAAGCAAAAATTGACTCCATGGAACAGCAGGCACGCCAGTGCAATATTGAGATTTGCAATGTGCTTGAAAAACGGAATGAAAACCTTATAACAATTATGGAGTCTATAGGTAAAGCCATTCATTCGCCGGTGCCGCAAAGTGATATCGTGTCAATACATCGATTCCCACACGCACAGCAACAGGATAACAAACCTAAGAACTTGATTGTAAAGCTCAGATCGCGGATTGTTCGTGACAATATACTAAGCGCCTACCGTAATGCGAAGAGTCTCAAGTCAGATCAGATAGGAATTCCAGGCGCTACTACAGTATCTGTCTACTTGAATGAGCATCTAACCCTGAAAAATAAGGCGTTATTTCGTGAGGCCAAAGTACTCGCCAAGAAACATGGATTTAAATATGTTTGGTCCAGGAACTCGACGGTACTTGTGCGTGAGCGGGATGGAGACAAGTCATTTGCGATTCGATCCGCTGAAGATCTCAAAAAGATCACTGCTAGCGAGAAGACCGGTATTGAGAACTCAATTTAACGACTCGATGTGCGCTACTATTTTATTATTTAGATTCTTGTTTTCCTTTTGCTTGTCGCTTTTATATATGGTATGTGCCCTAATCAACGCTTTTTCAGAGCTATGTATGTACTGCTGTCTTTTTTCAACTAGTCATATTTGCTTGTTTTCATGCTATGTGCTGTTAATCACAGTTTCAATGTTATATTTCCTCCAGTTTATTAAGTGTGTGTTGTTACAATTTTATATATTAATGCCTAAGTGCCTGCATAAAGTTTTACCGGATCTCAAATTTAGAATTGCTTTTCCAGTATCATGTATCGAAAATAAGTATGTTAATATTATTATTGTTGTAAAATTCTAATTATCAATGGCTACTAATAACATTGTGATTTATTATCAGAACTGTAGAGGGGTCCGCACGAAGTTACACACATTGTACATGAACGTTATGGCGTGTTCCTATGACGTCATTATACTGACGGAAACCTGGCTGATTCCCAGCATCCAGGATAACGAATTTATTGACGATCGTTATGTCGTCTTCAGATGCGATCGTGATCGTTCTGTGACAAATAAAGGGGACGGAGGGGGAGTTCTAATAGCTGTTCTCCGTGAACTGCGTCCTACCAAGTTACCGACACCATTCCTCCGGGCAGAAGTTGAGCAAGTCATTGTCCAACTGCCTGCTTCACAGCACAATAAACGCCATATCATCAGTGCTACGTACATGCCACCGAGAACGCATGAAGTGATATATACACATTACTTAGACGTGCTGCAAGACTTAGCTAATGATCCCACTACCGACTCTTACTTTGTTGTCGGTGATTTTAACCTACCTGACATTGACTGGTTGGACCGTGGGAATCATGCAATTGCACCAGTTTCGAGCACAATCGGACGAATTTTACTGAATTTCATTAATTTAATTGGTGGCTCACAATTCAATATTATGAAAAACAAATTAGGCCGAATACTAGACTTGTTTATCTCAAATGTTGACTGCCAGTCCATATCATGCAATGCTCTGCTTGACCCCGATGGTCATCATCCAGTTTCTTCAGTATTAACTTGTCTGAATACGCTTTATACTCCTCTAAAATTCCGCTCGGTCCATAGACATAACTTTCATAAAGCTAATTACGATAATATAAATTTTGACCTGAGTAAAATTAACTGGAACTTGGTACTATCTCACCATGACTCTGATCAAGCTGTTAACGTCTTTTATGAGACATTATACGGTATTATCAAGTATCATGTTCCGCTTACCAGAATAAGAAACTCAAGTTATCCTGTCTGGTTTACACCCTCTCTCATAAGAATCTTTAAAACAAAAGAACGGTCTTGGATAAGATGGAAGAAGTACAATAATCAATCTGACTACTTTAAATTTTCTAACTATCGCAAGCTTTTCCACGGAGAGTTAATTAAGTGTTATCGGAAGTACATTAATTCGGTCGAAGACAGCATTCCTAAGAATATAAAGCATTTCTGGTCCTACATCTCATCTAGAAAAGGAAAAGCTAACTATCCGGCTAGTAAGTATTTCAGAAATATTTCTTCAGATGACCCCATAGACATTTGCAATCTATTTTCATCTTTCTTTTCTTCTGTCTACGAACCCTCTACATTGGACCCTGTTAAATGGCAACCATCTGATCACTATGCAAATAACTCGTCTTGCATAGCCGAAATCATTCTGTCCACGGAAGTTGTACGCACGGTTTTAAAATCTTTAGATCCCTCTAAAGGGGCCGGACCGGACGGCTTACCACCTAGCTTTTTCATAAGAACACGTGATAGCTTGTGTACTGCATTACATATAATTTTTAATAAATGTTTACGTGAGGGTGTTTTTCCTGCAATTTGGAAATGTGCGTTTATAACCCCTGTTTATAAGACTGGTGACAAGAACAATGTAGTGAATTATCGCCCCATCTCTATCCTCTCTACTTTGTCTAAGGTTTTTGAGAGTCTTGTGCATGGCGCCGTGTACCCCCACATTCATCAGCTTATTTTACCCGAGCAACATGGTTTCGTCAAACGTCGTTCAACCGCAACTAATCTGTTAGTATTTACTAACTACTTATTTGAAAAAATGGATCAAAACATTCAAGTGGACGCTGTGTACACGGACTTTCAGAAGGCTTTTGACAAGGTGGATCATACACTGCTTTTGGAAAAAATAGCTTTCAACGGAATACGTGGTAATTTGCTTAGATGGTTCGTTTCATATATTCACAACAGGGCCCAAAAAATTGTTGTCAAGGGTTACGAGTCAGACCCTATAGTTGTTACATCTGGTGTACCACAGGGATCCATTTTAGGCCCTCTTCTCTTCATTATATTTATTAATGACATAAAACAATGTTTTATCAACTCAAAGTTTGTAATGTATGCGGATGATATAAAAATTTACAGATCTTGCAAGAATATACAAGATTGTCTACTTCTTCAAATGGACCTGGATAGATTATATACCTACTGTAACAGCAATGGGCTCTTTCTCAGTCTACCGAAATGCCATGCCGTCTCATTTACTAAAAAGGGAATTAAAATAAATTTTAATTATTCAATTAATAACGCCTTCTTAAATGTAGTTAGTTTTGTTCGAGATTTAGGTGTCACACTGGATGCCAGTTTGCACTTCGACAAACACGTTGACAATATAGTAAACAAGGCGTATCAGATGTATGGTTTCGTCATGAGATCGTCACGTGACTTTGTGCGGCCCTCTACGTTCTTACTGCTTTATAAGACTTTGGTACGATCCCAGTTGGAATACGCCGTCCCGATCTGGAACCCTTTCTACGATAAATACAGCACTAGAATTGAAAGGGTGCAGAAGAAGTTCTTACGGTCTATGAACTATAAGTGCTTCCAATCAAAGGTTCTTTACGTGCAGCTATTGAAACGGTATGGAGTACTGGATTTGGGATCTAGGCGGTTGTTACTTGATGTCATGATACTGCACGGCATATGCAACAGCAAGTTTGATTGTATTGATCTAACAAACAAATTGTGTTACAAGGTACCCAGAAGTGTTTTTCGAAGGGGGGTGCGCGTCCCTCAACTATTCCATACAGACATATGCAGGACTAACGCTGGGGAACGTGCACCTCTTCGTCGCCTTGTTGATTCTTATAACACGCATTTTATTGAACTAGATATATTTTGTCTATATAAGCAATCATTTAAGAGAATTGCTCTGGATATTTTGGTTAGCGAGTATTTTAAGTTAAATTCAGCTAAGCTAAGTAACACAGCATAGTTGTGGCAGCGACTGGTGTTTTATATTTCTTTTTCTTTTTTATCACTTGTCTTTAGCACTTCTTTTAACCTTTAGTTAAAACGTGGACAATGGTGTGGGTTACGTGTTTGTTAAATCTTAGTTTAAGTATTTCTCTGTATTTTGTAGCATGTAACTGTTTTTTGTCCCTAATAAATAAATAAATAAATAAATTAATTAATTAATTAATTATATTTCATATACAGACACGATTTTTTTTTTATATTTTGTTCTTTGGTATCCCTCATGGTAGACAAGCAGTAGGTATCATCTGTTCCAAATGATTTTTTAAATAACTTTTGTAACGGTTGGTTGGCTGCACTTCCCGTAACCCAAGGGCTGGCTTTTATCTTGGCTACAGAAATCAGAAGGTCAATTGTAGTAATTTAAAACGTTCAAAATCTAGTCGCAGTCTCATCTCGGCGACAAACAAATGTCAAAATGTCCCTACATTTTGACAAGTTTTTGACATTAGTAACGTAACAAAATACGTCTAATCTCCCTAAAATAGACGTATTTTTGACAGATTGAGACTGAGATCAGACTGTGTACGTTCTTAAAATTACGAGAATTGCCCCTTTTTTTTTTTTTTTTTTTTTGTGGATGGGAAATCATCAAATGACTCCTCCCGCTCTGGGTGGAGTAGAAGGGAGTGTCAGACTCTTACTGACTAAAACCCACCCGTGTTCCTTCCTTAGCCCTTTACGTACCAGGGCAGCGGTAACCCTTTCGGACAATCCCGCTACCCCGGCAGGCTGAGAATTGCCCCTCAGGTTAGGTTTAGTGTTATAATATTTTATTTAATACTAGCTTCTGCCCTGACTTCGTCCGCTTGAAATTCCGACTCCCGATCCACCACGTCGCATCGCATCGTCCTGACGCGCTATTACTTCGTCTTCACTTAACGTTTTTCTTTTTGCTCGGCTCCTAAGGGTCGTAGCGCAATGTTAAATAACCTATAACCTTCCTCAAGGATTGGGCTATCAAATGCAAAAAGATTTTTTTCAAATTTGACTGGTAGTTCCAGAGATTAGCGCGTTCAAACAAACAAACTCTTCAGTTGTATTATTAGTAAGTAAATTGAGCATAATTATGGCGTTATTTAACATATAAATTATGCATTATGTTTATTTAGTTTATCTATATAATTTAATTTAATATTAATAAAGTCGCAAGTCTCTTGGGTACATTACCAGTCGACAGCGATGCGTATGCATCTTTCGACGCTATACTTAAGTATTTTAGTTTGTAAATAGTTTTAGTTAAGTTACTCGTATATAATTTTGTTATATTTATTAATTAATAAGGTTCTACATTGTTGAAAGATAAATAATTAATCTTTTTAAAACTTCATAAACTAACACCTATTGTTATGGCTAGTATCGTGCGATAAGTGGAAATAACCGGAACAACCGGGATTACCGTCAAATTAATCATCTGCTGGTACTTGGCTATTCATTATCAGCGGTGACAGATAACAGAGCATTATTAGTTTGATACACGTGCGTCTGTACAGGAGCTTGTGGCTAAGTTATAACAGCCGCACGGGTCGATCGATCAGGGTAAGCTACGCTTGCCGCGGTTGGCCCGTGGATGGGTGACCATCTTCACATACCAAGACCCCTCCGTGCCTCGGAAAGCACGTTAAGCCGATGGTCCCGGCTGTCAATAGTGGATCTTTGACAGTCGTTACGGATCGTCAGTAGCCCGAAAGTCTAACAACCAGTCTCACCTAGGGGTATCGTACCTATTATACAGTAACTGGGATTTGGAGGTCAGATAGGCAGTCGCTCCATGTAAAATACTGGTATTCAGCTGCATCTGGTTAGACTGGAAGCCGACCCCAACATAGTTGGGGAAAGGCTATGCAGATGATGATGATGGTGGTGATCTCAGTTGAAATTGAAGACCTATCTATTTATATATGCTAATAATTTGTCTATACTAATACTAATAAGAGCAGTTGTGGCGCAGTGGTAACGGCTCCGACTTACGAGTTGTAGGTCGTAGGTTCGAACCCAGGCAGGTGCTTTACTTTTTGTTAATAGATTCATCACCACTTTTTTGGGTGGGAAATCATCAAATGACCTCTCCCGCTCTGGACTGAGCGGAAGGGCTTGTCAGACTTTTACTGACTAAAACCCACCCGAGTTCCTTCAGTTGCCTGTGCCAGGGGCCACGGTATCTCTTTCGAACAACCCGCAGCTCTGCCAGGCATCAGCCCTAGCAGACCCCGTCAGTTCGTGCTGACATCTCTTTGAGGCGCGCGTGAAACACAACGCGCCGTCGACCCGGGCTTGGTCCTTACCGGGCGGCGAGCTACTCATTGCTCGCCGCCCGCGAGCCCGCGCCTACGGCTGCTGCGGCGGCTGGTGACTCCCGTCCAGGGCGTCTCCTGCGGCGGCTAGGGGCGTGAGGGCGCAGAGATTGCCTCTCCCTCACGCGCTCCGCCTCCTCCTTTACCAGCATTACTGCTTCGCAGAAGGAGGTGACGGCCTGCCATGCACTCTCGCTCCGTACCTCCGTCGCCTGGACCAGGGCTGGACGCGAGAGATCGCCGCCGCCGATCGCCGCCACGAGGACACGTCGGTGCTCCGCCCAAGCTGGGCAGACCTCCACGATATGCTCCACCGTGTCTTCCGGGCGATCCACGCAGTGGTAACACCCTGGCGTTTCCTCCCGCTTTATCCTGAAGACCCGCATTAGGCCTGCGTAGCGGATTACAGCCCACTCTCTCTCGAAGAGAGGAGGCCTGTGTCCTAGCATTGGGAATATTAAAGGCTGATGATTATAAATTCTAATAGGTAATCAAGCAGAAGAGTTTGTTTGTTTGAACGCGAAAATCTTTTTTTTTTAAACGTTGCCCCACACTAGGAATTACTCCTGTATCGTGGGTGCGTTTACTAACATTTAAACTCACATACACAAACAGTCAGACCCGGAACAACTACCAGCAGTGTGATTCTGTAACCACCTCACCGTGAAAACTTAGGTGAAGTGAGCGTGGAGTGAGCTGTCATTCCAACTAATGCTATGGATTGACTCTATTGACAGCTCACTCTAAGCTCACTTCACTTAACTTTTCTCGGTGAGATTTTTACGGAATCGATCGGCTGTAGGCAATACAAATATTTGTTCCGTGCGGGAATCGAACCTGCGACACGCAACGCAGCAGTCGATCGCTCAGCCACTGCGCCAACCATGTCGTCGCTCTCTCGACCTTACCAGTCGAATTTTTTTTTTGCAATTGATATTCCACAGTTCTTGAGGTAAGCTATAGGCCACTTAACATCATGCCAGGACCCTTAGGAATCGAAAAAAAGAAGAAAAAAAGTCTGAAAGAACGGTAAGCAAAAACGAAGCGCTAGCGCGGGCGGGCGATGCGATGTGACGCGGTAGGTCGGGACGGGCAAAAGCTAGGCCATTATAAAAACTGTAACTTTTGAAAGGAATACGTAATTAGCTGTGATAAACGTTTTCGCAGGGTCGCAGGTGATTATTGGGTCCATAAGTCGTAATGGCCCCGTGGTTGCAGCCCCCTCTCATGCACGAGGTTGTGGGCTTAAGTCCGGGCAAGTACAAGTGACTTGTCCCGGACGGTACAGAGAACTCCCTCACTTACACACTCATTCACGGCGTGTTTGTACACTTGGTAACCACAAAAAAAAGTGGGCGTCGCTTCGTGAAATAAATATACCGTACTGACCTAGTATCTACGTTGTATCATGTTCATAACTTTTACGTCATACATTTTTATAGTAGAGCTAATCCTGGCTCAAAATAAATCAAATACACTTGCTCCTCCATCGCAATCATTCACTAAATAGCTATTATTAAAAGCATGCAGCAACAATATTTAGATAGGCCAAATATTTTGGCGCCGTTTAGCATGCGTGTTATTTTTATCTCGGCTATCAATCTCGACAAATGATTGTAAACTACATTTTGTAGCACATAAAGTTATCTATGGGTACATATGTATTGTACAATAAAATCGTAGCGAAGTCATAACTGTACGTTGTTTTTTTTTCAAAACTGTACACTGTACAATAACGGTAAGAAGTGGGGTAGCATTCTCACAAAGCAATAGATTGTCATTTTTGTTTAATAAATTACAAGCACTTATTCACCTTCTAAGGAATTAAGTACAGACGCCAGCACATCATGCTACCCGATACTGTCAAATTTTTCCAATTAACCTTGAACCTTAATGCTTTAGCGGTAAAGTTGAAAATCTATTAAAGAAATTTGACAGATTGTAGTAGCTTGATGTGCGTATGTACCTATTAGTATTTGGTATAATTCTTTCTTTTATCTACTTTGGTTTAGGCTGAGCGCTTGTGTGAGTACTATGTGCCTTAATATAAAGTTAAATATACAAAGCATGTATGTATAAAGCTACCATTTACGGGGTACGTTTTTCATTGACTTCAGTTTGAATGTTCCCTGGTTGCGGAGAGTATGTCATACTCGCTCAAATTCCTCGCCGATGGTGGCGTGTGTATTGGATCACTATGTTCCTTTAAAAATTGTTGAGCTTAATTGTGCTACTCCATCCTTTATGTTCGTGATCGGGCGCCGTCAGTAGGGACTGGTCATCTCTCAGCTGCCACGGCTTATTTCAATTGTTTTTTCTTTTAATCTTTTTGATACGGACACTTTTCTGCATCGTTCTCACGTGTATAATTTCAATATGAATGATGTACTTAACCAACATTTTGTAACAATATTTTGATTTCAAAGAGTATCCATGGAGTTTCTTCTTGGTAGGAACCTATTACGCTTTGAAATGGGCAACTTCAACAAAGCTTCATCTTTCTGACTGGCCGACTCCTTGACAACTCAAAAGTGCTCGTAGTTGGTTAATTTGAAACAAAGGCTTTGAGTTTGAGTTTGAATTGTTGTCAGATAACCAGTAACTCAGTCATTCAATCACTTAGCTTTTAAACAGAAAGCTGTACCCAGAGCCTAGGCTCTAGGCTTATTCACAGCTTTTCTGAAATACAAAGCTCTATGCCGACATCTTTGTTTTATATCTTCTATGAGGCCTTGTAGACTTTAGATCTCTAGACCATTTTTTATTTTATTAAGTACCTGCTACTTGTTGACAAGCCTACGCTGTCTAAAACATTGTATGTATAAGGCAATTATTTTTAACTGTGGAGTTTCTTGTCGGCTCTTCTCCATAGGAAACGACCAATTGGAACCGAAAATGTAGGTTTATGTGAAATAAAATATTTTGATTTCATAATGTTGATTAGCTAAGTACATGGGCATGCTAAGATAGGTACCTACAGTTTATTTTTTATTTTTTTAAACGTTGCCCCACACTAGGAATTGCTCCTGTATCGTGGGTGCGTTTACAAACATTTAAACTCACATACGCAAACTGCCAGACTCAGAACAACTACCTGTAGGCAATACAAATATTTGTTCCGTGCGGGAATCGAACCCGCGACACGCAGCGCAGCAGTCGATCGCTCAGCCACTGCGCCAACCGTATCGTCATTTATCTTCTGTCCTTTTCTTAATGAAATAGAAAGAAAAAGACGCACTATACTTTAATTTAGCCTTCTATTCCCAACTATGTTGGGGTCGGCTTCCAGTCTAACCGGGTGCAGCAGAATACCAGTATTTTACATGGAGCGACTACTTTTTTGACCTCCACAGCTCAGATTCTGGGTAACACGATACCCCTTGGTAAGACTGGTTTGGACAGAATTTCGACTGACGACCCGTAACGACTGTCAAAGATCCAAGCATTACAGCCGGGACCAACGGCTGAACGTGCTTTCCGGTGCACGGAAGGGTCTTGGTATGTAAAGATGGTCACCCATCCACGGACCAACCGCGGCAAGCTTAGCTTAACGTCATCGATTGACCCGTGCGGCTATTATTACTTAGCCACGAGCCCCTCAAACAAATAGGTATTATTAATAAAAACATATTCTACGTAGTTTAAAGTTTAGACTGACCTTGTTGTTTTGAATCGTCGAGAGAATGAGAAAAACGTTGATAGATGAAACGTTTATTTGTACAAGATGAGTTGAACTGTTCAATATGATGTGATAATATACATATTTTTTACCAGCGCAAATTGCAAAAAACGTAAGAATATTTGTATTTCGCGGGCTACCTTAGCGCACCCCCATTACGACGCCTTTTTTAAATAATGACAGTTAGGTACCTATAACGTCTTAAAAAAAAAAACTGCACATTGGGGATGAGTTAGCTTTTCTATGACACATGAAGGAAACAGTTTTCCTGTAATATCATAATGTATTATTCTACCAATAAAGTGACAATGGGTCTAATCATGATTTAATCTATTAGTGATTTCCGTTTCCTTTGCAATGGCATCCACTTAAATTATGATAGTCGTCATTAAACAAAGAAGTAGGTACAGTCACCAAAGGAGATAAGTAACCAGGGTCTTCGGATATAGTTGAAGTTTAGTAAGAACCCGATGGATGTTTTCGACTGAAATTTTATTTGATAAATGAATTTTTATCCGAAAACATCAATCCGTTTCTTACTAAACTTCAACTATATTCGACGACCCTGGTTACTTATCTCCTTTGGTGACCGTACCTACTTACACTAAACTTATAGGTAGCTGACAATTACCATTATTACAGGGTGGCAGGGCATCGATGCGCAACCTGTTACCACGGTTACGGTCGGTTTATATGGTACATATATGTACATAATTATACAGGTTGGCAGGGACATCGAGGCGCAAACTGTAACCATGGATTCAGCACATGAGTTTAGACCCCATAGCGTAGAAATTTTTCGTCGGTTATCAAAAAAAAGATCTTCTGTTTCATAGAAAAGTGCAATACCTACGCGGTCAAAATGTATGGAACAGCAATATTTTATTTCGATGTCGATGTCCCTGCCACCCTGTATATGGTACAGTCAACAGCAAAAGTAGATGATCAAAATCAGAAATTCTATACTAATGAACGGAGTTCGCGTCAGAACTATGTGGCTGTACTAGTAGCAAATGTTTGGTATAATATACAATCACATACTTTTCAATCACTTCGACGCCACACAGTTCTGAGGCGAACTCCGTTCATTAGTATTGAATTTCTGAATTTGATCATCTACTTTTGCTGTTGACTGTACATACTTATTAATGACTATTATATTCTATTCTACCACGGATCCAGTACATGATTCTGGACCTCCATGCGTTGAAATTTTCGTCGGTTATCATTTTAAGAAAAGCATTTTTTTTACAGTTTATTCGTCGATGTCCCTGCCACCCGGCACCCTGTATTTATAAAATATGTGGGACTAACAGACTAAAATGCTTTCTTGGTTGTAGTCTATTGCATTTTGTCTCCAGACTCTTAACATATTCCGGACTGTAGTCATTCATGTCAATCAACTCAGCCTATCACAGCTAGATATATGTAGGCCCCTCCCAGGCTGCGCCACAATACCCACCCTATCTTCCGCCTTCCGCATCCAGTCTGTCTCAGCCACATTTTTAAGGCCGTCTGTCCATCTAGCTGGGGGGCGTCCCACACTGAGCTTGCCGATACGCGGTCTCCACTCCAGCACCCTTATTGCGAGACACGCTATCAAGAACAATCTGAATATTTTTGGACAATAAGTATTGCCAATCCATTCCTTCATATATGTTCAAAAATTGGTCTGCTCAACAACGTAAGTACATAACGTTATTAATGTTGTTGAACTGTCAAAATAAAAGCCATTCTTACTGTAAGTGTGTTTCGCAATTACCCCGCAAGGCTCGTTCCACCGGCCAGCGGTCGGTGAGTACCACGGAGTGAGAACTACGGTGAAATTAGATATTTTAATTTAATAAATCAAACATTTCAATGTATAAATAGTGAAATAGTCTTAAACTGCCATTTATGAAATCGTAGAACTGAATAGGACCACTTTTAGTTCAGCACTAACAAATAAAACGCCATTTTTCTTGCATGTAAATCGGCGCGGGAGCCGGTTCGTGTGCAACTCTCCTATAAATTGCTAGGAAGGTCAAGTCAAACGTGTTTTGTCTGGTTTTCAAATGAAAAGCACCTGGATGCTTTTTCGTGTTATGTTAAATCATTCCGTAGTTCTGATTCAACACTGAAAGAAATAAAATAAAATAAATAATATTTAGGTATCTGACCCAGATTAAAAGGCACACTAGACGCAGATTAGAACAGCGCCAGGTTCAGCGTAGGTTCGAAGGTAGGAGCTTTACTTTGTGTGAATTATTTCATCACCACTACTCTCAAAACGGTGAAGGAAAATCGTGAGGAAACTGGCATGTCCTAGAACCATAAATTCGAAGACATGTGACATCTACCAATCCGCACTGGCCCCGCGTGGTGGATTACGGCCCAGTTCTATCACAAAGAGGAGGCCTGTGTGTCCCACCAGTGGGAACATTATAGGCTGATTATGGGGTTATGGGTAAAAGACACAAAATATAAGATTTAAAAAAAAATTCACGTGCAGCATCGTACACGTGATAGAAGTTAAAATTCTTAAAAATAAAGAACAAGAGAGATTTAGTGTGAGAGACACAGAAAGAGATAGTACTATATCTTTCTTCCATCTGCAAATTAAGAACAACCGATACATGTAAGCCACACTTTAGGGATTTAAATATTCTGACAGTACCTTCGCTGTATATCTATGAGGTTCTGATGTTTGTAGTAACCAATATACACTAGTTTAGTCATGTACAAAGTCAACGTCGCTCAGATAAGTTGAAAACAATAATCACCAGAACTGCTTTTGCTTATAAAAGTATCTATGCAATGGCACCAAAATTGTATAACAAACTACCTTGTCATATTAGAAATTGTAAGAATAATAATGAATTTAAAAGCGAGCTCTTTAAGCTACTAAATAACAAGGTATAATAGGGGTTAAAGTATGAAATTTCCGTTTTATTGTAATAGGTACTTCGAATTGACATAGAACCTTCATGGTTTGAGATTTTTGAGTGAAACTTTTTTGACATGGTACCTATGAAGTTCTTCTTTTAAAAAATGTGCAACATTCGATTATCGACTTTCAGTTGTTTTTTTTATTCAGCTTAGACAAGAAAGATGGATACTTCGAAAATTCGAGTTATTTTTGAATACGAGTTCCGACGCGGAACTAACGCGGCAGAAACAGCTCGCAATATCAATTTTGCGTTTGGAGAGGGGACTGCTAATGAACGCACCGTGCGATTTTGATTTAAACGCTTTGGTGATGGAAACTTTGATTTGAAGAACAAACCACGTGGAAGACCGCAAACACAGGTGAATAACAATGAATTGAAAGAGATTGTGGAAGCCGATCTGAGCCAAACTACACAGGAATTAGCGGCATGGTTTAACGTTACCATACCAATAATATTGACTCATTTGCGTCAAATCAATCAAATAAAAAAATATGATAAATGGGTGCCTCATGATTTGACTGATCTGCAGAAAGAAACGCGTGTTGAAACTTGTGTTGCCTTGTTGAATCGATACAGAAATGAAGGAATATTGGATCGAATTGTGACATGTGATGAAAAGTGGATTCTTTACGATAGCCGTAAGCAAAAAATGCAATGGCTGACCCCAGGTCAAA
Organism: Apamea epomidion; assembly: GCA_947507525.1. NCBI lineage: Eukaryota > Metazoa > Arthropoda > Insecta > Lepidoptera > Noctuidae > Apamea > Apamea epomidion. The sequence continues at coordinate 15,114,382 of OX382237.1, forward strand.
CGCCGCAACAGTGTCCTAAAGCAAAGCTTACCAATAAAAGGTAATGGTAACTGTTTGGTGGTCTCAGCATGGTGTTATTCACTATAACTTTCTCCGATCTGGTCAAGCAATAACGGCAGATGTCTACTGTGCCGAACTCCGAACAATGATAGCAAAACTAGCAGTGAAACAGCCCCGACTCATGAATCGATCTTCACCATTATTGCTCCATGATAACGCGAGACCTCATACAGCACGAGAAACCGTTTTAACTCTACAGGAACTGCAATTAGAAACCATTCGTCACCCTCCGTATTAGCCAGATCTTGCTCCAACGGACTACCATTTTTTTCGTGATTTGGACAATTTTCTACATGATAAAAAGTTTTCTTCTCAGGAGGCAGTACAAAATGTTATCACACAGTTTGTCGAATCTAGATCACGAGAGTTCTATCGCAAAGGCATAAATGACCTTCCTATTAGATGGCAGCAATGTATAGATAATAATGGTAATTATTTTGATTAAATAAATATGTTAAATTAAAAAAAAAACGAATTTCAATTTTTCAGTACAAATCGGCAATTTCATACTTTAACCTCTAATATTATTCAGTCAAGGAGTATATGGATGACAAATATGAAGAATTTTTTATAATTTATATATGTATATCTGTGTTTTTGAAATCTATTGACATTGTGTATTTTTCATGACATTTTCCTTATATTATTATGACAATTTTATAACTTGACATGCCTAATAATATTTTTTTTCCAAGCAGTGCTTATGGCAATGCCCCTTCAACTGCATATTGAGAGGTTTAGTGAATGATGAAAATGTTGCTTTCATAAGATAATGATATTAATTTATTGACATTTTTATTGCATTTATTATTATACGAAATTGTGACTAAATTGATTTAATTGTGACCTATTTTGTTTATGTGCCGTCTTAATTTATTGACATATTATTACTATTGCAAGCAATTGTGACATCTACTTATCTATTGAATTTATTTTTCGCTTACCTAAGATATTTTGTATGCCTTTTGGCGGGACATAGCATGGATCAACATTTTTTGTACTTATAACATCGTTGTTGTTCTATGTTCACAAAATGAATAAATTAATTTGAAATTTGAATTTGAATTTCATCTCACTCATGTAACGAAATGGGCCTAAACGTGACGCGTCCTTGAAATTTCACTCTCAATTCTCGTCCAATTATCGAATCGCCGCCTCACTTCAAAAACATAGTTAAGTATAAGGTTTCTTCGGCGAATTTCATATGCTTCCGACATTCACAGTTTTCTTCCGCGAATTGCGTAGGTCTGACCTACTACACGCGTTTTACATAACAAAACAATAACAAGGATGACCTTGAACCTACCAACCTGATTACATACAGTGTAATTTCGTAGAAAAGAGGACCTGTGTTATGTAGGTATTCAGCTTCATCTTATTCATGGTTTAACTATTTTTATGATTGTATCTGTTTTTGTTCCAAAATAAACGACTTTATATATTTTATTTATTAAATTTCAAAAGTTCCTAATACCAGGCTCGTACTTAGAGACCCAGGGCCCCTAGGCCCTTGACAAGTCACTCTTTTCTGTGACTTATATAAGTTGTCCATTTTTACACAGCCAAATGTGACTTAAGTGCGGGCTTAGGTCACACAACCTATAAAATAGTATACGATACGTGTGACTTAAGTAGTTAACACCGACTACTTAAATCACACACATATCGAAATGTACTATTTTAACCGACTTTAATGACTATAAATATACATCAGTAGACACACAACACTCAAGTGACTTACTTTCCTCGAACAAAACTAATTTAAATAATACACATACCTAAACATAAAACCATAGGGGTAAGTAGACACTACAGAACGCCTCCTTCTACGATCTAAGCAACTAGCTACCAGGATTGACCAGGGGTAGCTGGGTGGGCGGGGCCCGTACGCTGGCTGGGCCCTAGGCCGGGGTCTTGTAGGCCTAGGTGGAAATCAGGGGCGGCCTAATCATTGGATTAAGCAGGCCCTGATTTAAAAAAAAATATTGGTTTTCTTCTCACTTGGCCTAATTTGTTTATATGACTATAAAAAAAAAAATTAGGCCAAGTCTGAAGAAAACCAATTTTTTTTTAATCGAGAGATTCAGGGGTAAAAAGTAATAATAATTATAACTCTCAAAGAAGTAGAGACGTGTTTCATTAGATGCCTCGAATGTAAGAGCATAATAAATTAGGTAAATGCTTTTTATTTATTTATTCATATACATAGTACCTATGTACATACACAAAGATATAACTCTTCATGACTTATTACCAACTTAAGTCTTATTTTGATCGTGGAACATTAACCCCCTTATTACAAAACAAGGTTTTGTTTTTCTTTAGAGTAGGTTTAAACCACCGAGCCAGTTAATGAGTTAAGAACCTAACTGTTATAGAAATGCAGGTCTATAATAAAAAAATACAGCTTAGTTCCGTACTAAGTTTTCATTTTAGTATAAAGAAGTTTGCCTAAATCGAAATACAGTGCAACCTCGATATAACAAATCGGAAGGGAACAAGTAAATATTCGTTATATCAAGTAATTCGTTAAACTGAGGTTTGTTCTATTGAGGTTAGGTTGGTCTAAAATTTGTTATAAAGAGGTAAAAACGTGTTGAAACCTGTCGCGACTGAATCACATACTGGGAACGTTATATAAAGGTTTTAGGTTGACAAAATCCGTTAATTAGAGGTTTACACTTTTTTTTGATAGTTGAAAATTCGTTATAAAGAAGTTGTTCGCAAAAAATCTTCCCAATGTAAAGGTATATTTTGCATTGACTCTTATGGACAATTCAAAGGGATTACGAAGAATTCGTTAAATCGAGGAATTTGTTACATTGAGGTACGTTATATTAAGGTTGCACTATACAAGTTACATTAAAAAAAATATATACATATATACTAGCCGACCCGGCAAACGTCGTCCTGCCCGACCGGGTCCAATTATGTTTTCGGACCATCCAGGAGCCGTTTTTTATTTCTTTTGTTATTTGGACCACAATAACTCCTGATTAATAATTTTATACAATAATAACTGGGGGCTCTCAAAACGGTGAAGAAAAACATCGTGAGGAAACCGACATGTCCTAGAACCAACAATACGAAGACGTGTGACATCTACTAACCTGCACTGGGCTCGCGTGGTGGATCACGGCCCACTCACTCTCATAGAGAGTAGGCCTGTGTCCCAGCAGTGGGAACGTTCTAGGCTGATGATGCTGTATATTTTTTTAAGTCGATAGATTCAATAGTTTAGCATACAATACTTACGACAGCCTTAAGTTTTTAGAGTTTATTTAATATTACGATACCTAGAAAAACTTATGAACAACATTTACATAAACACTGCATGCAATAATAATTTTATTATCTGGACCACAATAACAACTGGTAAATATTCTTTTACAATAGTAACTGGGGTTTTCTTTCAACCATCGCCTTTTTTCAACCATCGCCTTTTTTCAACCATCGCCTTTTTTCAACCATCGCCTTTTTTCAACCATCGCCTTTTTTTCAACCATCGCCTTTTTTCAACCATCGCCTTTTTTCAACCATCGCGTTTTTTCAACCATCGCCTTTTTTCAACCATCGCCTTTTTTCAACCATCGCCTTTTTTCAACCATCGCCTTTTTTCTTTGGTGAACCTAATACCCTGTATTAAAAAAATAATTAAAGGTAACTGATACCCAACATCAGTCCCCTTTTCAATTAATTTTACAGGGGTTTTTCGATGTCCAACGAATATAAACGGATATGTATAAGAACCAAAAGCAATCAATTTCTTACTTTCTGACTGCTCTACATATTGGTATTTTTCTCACTTTTTAGGACTCAGTTGCCATATTCAACCAATCAACTTAGCCTATCGTAGTCCGCTGCTGGACATAGGCCTCTCCTATGCTGCGCCACAACACCCTGTCCTCCGCCTTCCGTATCCAGTCTGCCCCTGTCGTCGGTCCATCTAGCCATATTAACCAAAAAGCATAAGCCATATTAAATTGATTTAAAAGTGGAGTGGAATTTCTTGCCCGTTCTCCTCGATAAGAACCTACTATGCTTTGAAATCAACAATTAGCTTAATGTTTCAGACTGACCGATTAATTCTAATAAGTGCTTTGAATATAGGGGTTATTAAGAACCGTCTCAGTCTCCCTCCAAAAATACAACACTTAAGTAAACTTGTGTCCCTTTCTAACATGATCTCATTTGTTGCAGGCAGATGACCCAGACCCTCCAGACTCACCCCACCAATCAGCACCGGTACAGCATGCAGGACTACCACGGAAGTTGGAGGTCTTCCCTTTACCGTTGGAGAACTCGGACCATGAGCTGAAGTTTAACGTGTCATGGGTACCTTCTATGGGTGAGGCTTTTAATTTTATATAGAATACATTCTGACTAAAACCACTTGAGCTCGATACTCCAAAACAGAAAATATCTTTCTGTTCTCGGGTTCCGGACCTATTCAAAGGGTGCTATCGGGACCGCATTACTTACGGCCTACGCATTCTATCTGTGTGTCACACACAAAGGCTGTACATATTATATATTTTCGTGTCGTAGAAAGTCGGAGAGCAGTGATATCCCAGGGGTAATGGCCGAGAATTACGAGTTATAGGTCTTAGGTTCGAACCCAGAAAGGCATTTTACTTTGTGTAAATTATTTTATCACCATTGTTCACAAAACGGTGAAGGAAAACATCGTGAGGAAACCGATCCAAAAATTCGAAGAGATCTGACATCTACCGATCTGCACTGGGCCCGCGTGGTGGCTTACGGCCCAGTCACTCTCACAGAGAAGCCAGGTGCCTGTGCCCTGCCCCAATTGGGAGCATTATAGGCTGGCTATGCTTATAAATGCTAATAGATAGTCTGTTTAATGTTTATACTTACACGGTACTAATAGCCTCAGCCATCGAATATAAAAGTAAAGTACAATTAGTGCACGAGTCCGACTCGCACTTGGCCGATTTTTCTCTCTGCATTGCACCGCAATTTCCTTTAGAGGTTTTATTTTTATTTTTGTCCCATTTTAAGTTATCGTTGAAAATCTTGAAATCTTCTCTGTTTAAATTGGACACGACATCATATCGAGCGACGATAGCAGACACCAATTTCCTTTTCAAAAATCGTTCAGCAGATTGTCATTTCCTTTTACAACAAGTTGATCAAATGCTAGACGGTCAGACCGTCAGACCACTAGGGGTATGGTTCATGTCCATTGCGCCACCAAATGTCATAATATTATGGTCCAATCGACCGTTGGCAACTATTTATATATACTGCCATAGAAGCTCCGCAGATGGTGCGAAAAACATTTGACGTACGAATGTTATTGATTTACAAAAGTATTACGGTATTATTAGAATTAGCATTGCCATTCAACGTGGCAATGCTGCCAGTCTTCTGGGCACGTTTCCGGATGACAGCGATGCGGACGAGTACTTCGACGCCAAAAGATTCATTATTTGTCCAAAACATGAGTATATATATATATGTACACATGGCATGCCAGATGTTACAATAAAAATTATCACAGTCATGTTTTGCCTTAGCGGCGTACAAATATAAATACTTAGGTAGGTTATTACATAAACATCAAATAATTATAATCCATTATTAAAATAATTAACAATCCAAATTATAATTTTAAAGATTAAAATATCTTACTAAGCAGTGTCATCAACTCATCATAGATAATTAAATTGGTCCATTAAATGTCAAAGTAACTATAATAGGAATGCACAAAATGACCTTTATTTTTGTATTTATTTGTCTATTAAGTTAGGTAGTTATCATTACGTATTGTAAACACGAATATGTCAACACTTGGCAACTTTCAATTGCGATTTTTTCGTGAAATAAAGAATGCTACGTTGAAATGCGACACATTACATAAACCTATGGGTTCGAAAATGCTATGTTCGTAACAACATAATATTTCATTCATAAGTAAAGGAGTAAATCGCTTTTGACTAAAGCCGAGTGTATACATACTTTTGCTCGTGACTATACGTAACCGGGATGTTCTCGGACCGACTGGTTGCTTATCAACGTTTACGCGTCGTTAACCAAACATTATTGACCTCCCACGCGAAGTGTGAAAGGAACATATTACCCTGCCTGTTTACAAGGCAGGGTAATATGTCCCTTTCACACTTCGCGAGTTCGTGAGACCAACATTTGGTGCAATCTTGAAACATCGCGTGTTGGTCAATACCTATTGACAAAGTAAAATTCAAGGTTGAAAATCAATAGGTAGGTACCTACCTACCTATTGATTTTCAACCTTGAATTTTACTTTGTCCTGAGTATCAATTCAGCCTATCACAGTCCACTGCTGGACATAAGTCCTCCGCTTTCCGCATCCAGTCTCGTCCAGTCCGTCTTCTTTTAAAGTCGTCGGTCCGTAGATCTGGGAGGCGTCCCACGTTACGCTTGCCGATACGCCTATGGCTTCAGTAATGATGATAATTTGTTTGTTAAAGAAAAAAAAAAGCCCAACCTACATTCATTCCACCAACATTTATTATTATTATTTATTTATTTCGAACACAAATGATTCATATTGTTGTTAGTAACACTTATAAAACTACGTTAGTAACATTCTGAGTAAAATAAAACTAAAATAAAATATAAAAACACTAATTCATAAACCTTTTGACTTTTGACTATTATAACTATGACTATTACAACGTCAATTCTGCTTAGCCTTTACCCAAATATGTTGGGATCGGCTTCCAGTCTAACCGGATGCAGCTGAATACCAGTATTTTATATGGAGCGACTGCCTATCTAACCCCTACAACCCAGCTACTGAGTAATACCCCTTGGTAAGACTGGTTGTCAGATTTTCGGGTTTCTGACTACCCGTAACGACTGTCAAAGATCCACGATTGACAGCCGGGACCAACAGCTTAACGTGCTTTCCGAGGCACGGAGGGGTCTTGGTATGTAAAGATGGTCACCTATCCACGGACCAACCGCGGCAAGCATAGCTTAAGCTAATTGATAGACCCGAGTGGCTGTTATTACTTAGCCACAAGCCCCTCGATCACCCAACAATCGGGTGCACAGCACGTGAATGAAAGGCCAAGGAACACAAACGGTTCGTAGCGGAAGTTCCAGCTAGTATTGACGAATGCTGAAAGCACGGTAATATTATTACGGTGCTGAAAGAGATGGCTTATTAATCGTTTGCAAATTTTAACTGATCACGTCTCGTTAATGCATTGTGTGGATGTGAATGAAAATGATGGCATTCGGATTTGAATGACGCATTTGCTTGCAATAGGGAATTTGCGTGCCATTGAGAATCTTATTTATATGAAGTATCGTATACACCGTTAAATTTTCATAGTTTCCTTAAAAGGGGTCATTGTACTCATCATTATGAACAACTTTTACTACGGGACCAACACTGAAATAGTGAAAGAAGAGTCGAGTTTTGCGAACATAAATGTATGGATCAACTGATTTTTTTTAATGTTTGTTACCTCTTAGCTCCGTTATTTATAAGCCGATTTGCAAAATTCTTTTTTTATTATTGGTAAGGATATACTTTCATATTGGTCCCACAGAAATTTCATCGGAAACGGTTTAGTATGTTCGTTTTCAAACCAAAATTACTGGTAAAAATTACAACTTAAAAGTGACAAATAAAAACGAATTCCGAAAAACACACTACAAAGTGAAAAATAACTTTAATTTCGAAAGTCGGTGGTTCGAAAGTTTTTTGGAAGTCTGTTGTTTTTTTTTTTTTTTTTTTTGCAAAATAGTTTTTTTCTTTTTCTGAAACATAAAACAGTTACAAGTTAAAGGAAGTAGCGATGAAGTCTGGTTTCAAAAGTACATAAAAATTGGGTTTTCTCGAATGCCTTGAATTTTCAATTATGTAATAATGTTCATACTTACATACAGTTTTAGTCGCATGCTCGTGCAAAATATGACAATGCAGTGGTAGATGCGTAGGTACTGACAGATTAATCGATTACGATGAAATATACCTGTTATCTTTGTTTTGTAATTACAATATGTGTATAAAGAAGGTTTATCTTTTCCAATTTGACATAATTTCGGTAGACAATCGAGTACCTACTCCTGCGTAATCTAAATTTATGAGTTTAGCTTCCAGCGATTGGGCGTAAGCCTTTCCAATGTCACTGCTACACTCGATAGTAGGGTTTCCCCGCCAAAACAAAACTCCTTTGACAAGTCTGATAAAAAAAATTGGCTGTAAATTGTTCAACAATTGTCCAACAATTGTTCAACAAGTGTTCAACAATTTTTTAATTTTTTTTTAAATTTAATAATAATAGTAATTTATTTCTCTCAAAAAGGTACAGTTTTGATTGATAGGATCGAGTTACATTTTAAAGATTATCCTTTGTGAGAGCTGGAGTCTATACTGGGTTCGGGACCTGTATGACAGATCTCCAGGCTCACACCCTTAAAATTACAATATTTAATGGCACTTACGTACTACAACATTATAAAAGCTCTAAGTACTGAGAGGAAGAGAATTAATAGACAGAAAAAAAAAGGAGATGTGTTATGTCTATGTGTGTCTTTGGAGAGTGTTGTGTGTTCGTAAGTGCAATATAAGTCCTTACGCCCAGCGCCCGCGAAGTGCACTGGGCGTGAACACCCAACTTGCCCAAAAGTGTGTGTGTGTGTCTGTATGTGTGTGTCTGCATGTGGTTAACAAGGTGAACCGCGATCTAAGATAAATTTGAGTAGGTGAATATTTCCGATAGACGAAATTATTTTAGAATATTTAATATACTTTCAGTCTCCACATACATAATCTAATTAAAGTAGCCATTTCGTAACAGTTCTTTTACATCTTGATCTGCAATTGTTCAACCATTGTTCAACAATTGTTTGTTATTCAATTGTTGTCATCATCCTCCTTATCCTTTACCCCAAATTACTTTGTGACCGGCGCAGAATGATTTTTAATCCAAAAATTAAGAAAGAGATGGCAGATAATAAGATATGTCCAGCCAATGAGTTAAACTACGTTGTAGCGTAATAATTTTACTCCATTCATCCGCAAACACATCACATTCAAGGTTGGCAATCAAAAGGGCATTTAGCATCTTTAGAGTGCGACAGACTGGGGATTCGGCTCTGGCTACAGTTTTGGATGGCAGTTGCACAAACATATACTCTGATGATGTCCGATATGTTTGTAAAAATAAAGATTTTGATCGGTTCGCTTGATGAGATTTGCTGCTGTATTTTGTCTTTGAACTGAACTTGCAGAACTAGAAACGTGTTTTATATAGGAAGTTATTTTTATATTTATAAGTCCCAATGACGTATACCTAGGTAGGTATATGTTATTTGTTCGTATGTGTATTATAACACATCATTGGGACTTGCAGATCGTAGGTTCAAAACCAGTCAGGTTCTTTACTTTGTGTAACTTATTTCATCACCACTGCTTTCAAAACGGTGAAGGAAAACATCGTGAGGAAACCATCACGTCCTAGATCCAAAAAATCGAGGACATGTGGCTTCTACCAACCCGCACTTGGCCCACGTGGTGGATTACGGCCCACTCCATCTCACTGAGAGTAGGCCTGTGCCCCAGCTGTGGGAACATAATAGTATGATTATGCAGCCGCCTGCTGACTGCTGATTATCACCAGAAGGCTTAGACGCGACGACTTTCAAACCGTTATGTATTTATGTCTACGACTTTCAACATAATTGACAGAAAGTTTTCAGTAGCTTATGTAGGTTACACATACATTTTTCACTTTTCCAGTTTCCATCATCTTTATCTTTTAAAGAATGTCACTTGGTCTAGGCTTCGGTTGTGAATAATTTTTTTCGTTGTTACAGGAGGCATTGCGAATGGATATTCCTTAGAAGTGTGGAGTTTGACTGAAACTGTCGACTGTCAGCCACTAAACTCACCAACAAACTCACCAATGTGCTATGAATACATCGCTGGGGTGAGTCACTTGCATACCTACCGTTTGATTTTGGTTTTGATACATTGAAGAAAGAGAGTAGAAGGTTACAATGGATAATTTCGTTGGAAGGTCTCAGGTCCAGTTGAAAACCAGCATCAGGCACTAGTTGTCTGGCATTTTTGCTGATCCAGGCCTTTTTTGCGCAGCCGTGAGGCACACTTTCCTGCAAATCTTTTTCACTTATTATTTGATTTTATATGTTTTTATCAGAGGGGCAACTCTCGTAATTTTAAGAACATTCACATTCTGATCTCAGTCTCAATCTGTCAAAAATACCTCAAATTTTCAATTTTTAATGTTCGACAAGGATATGACATTTGTTTGTCGCCGAGATGAGACTGCGACTAGATTTTGAGCGTTTTAAATTAGAGAAAGATCAGTTTATTAAAGGCAACGACTAAAAATTACCCATTAAAACTCTGACCTAACTGAAATAAATCCTGCGCGGCGCGTCCACTAGCGTGTCATGCCAAAATATCCTTGTACAGACATATGCCCATTTATTCATAAACGTTGTTTAACCATACATTTTTGACGTTTAAAAATTTTAACCATCGTTTATAAATAAACCCCAATATTAAACTCCAATATTTCGTTTCTAACCGACAGAATGTTACGTGGTCTTTGATCCCTGCACTCTCGAGCACCGTAGCTGAGACATGCGCGATTCGCCCTGGATGCGCGTACAACGTCAAACTGATGTCACATCCCTGGGATAGACACACCACCGCCAATTTACTTATAGAACTTGATGGTGAGTTGGCATAAAAACCTCAGATTCCGTAAGCTTGCTGGGTTAACCTGCTGAAAAATATAGACAAATAATAAATATATTATTATAATACTTTTTGTTATGTACACTATATAAATTACAGATATAAATATAGAAATTTAGAGGATCCGTGGTTAAGTAATAACAGCCGCAGGGGTCGATCGATCAGGTTATGCTACGCTTAACGCGATTGGTCCGTGGATGAGTGACCATATGTACAGTCACGAGCAAATGTACGTATACTCTCGGCTTTATTTAAAAGCGATTTACTCCTTTATTTTTTAATAAATTTTATATTGTTACGAACATAGCATTTTCGAACCCATAGGTTTATGTAATGTGTCGTATTTCAACGATGCATTCGTTATTTCACGAAAAAATCGCAATTGAAAGTTGCCAAGTGTTGACATATTGGTGCTCGTGACTGTACATACCAAGACCGTCCGTGCTTCGGAAAGCACTTTTAGCTATTGGTCCCGGCTGTTATTCGTGGATCTTTGACAGTCGTTACGGGTCGTCAGAAGCCCGAAAGTTTTACCAAGGTGAATCGTATTACCCAGTAACTAACTGGGTTCTGGAGGTCAGATAGGTAGTCGCTCCATGTAAAATATTGGTATTCAGCTGCATCCGGTTAGACTGGAAGCCGACCCCAACATAGTTGGGAAAATTCTAGGCAGATAATGACACTTTATTACAGTCGCCAGCAGGTCAAGCTACCCGAAACTGTCAAATTTTTCCAATCAACCTTGAACGTTAATTCTTCATCTATAAAGTTGAAAATCTATTAAAGAAATTTGACAGATTGTAGTAGTTTGATGTGCTGGTGTCTGTATAATTGTACACCATATATATTACTGATATAAATATAGAAATTTTACAAAGGGTGACACAATGGGCGGTCTTATCGACAGGAGCGATCTTTTAAAGACAACCTTTCGATGGATTTAAAAGGGGGAGTAGAGACAATATCACAATACTCTAGGTAATACTTAGTCTAAAATTGATTGAATAAAACAATAAAATCATTGGCTAGGTACATTATGAGCAGTCAGCCTCAAAAAAATGTATAAATGACAAGAATTTATCTAATTGTTTACTTAATCTTTCTTCCATAATTATGGTATCAATGTGTAGCCACAAAAATAACTTCGCTTATTTATTTACTTCTTACTTATTAAATATATTTTTAAATATATTATAAAAAGCATTTAAAAATATAAAATATAGCAGTCCGCAGGTATCGGGAGCAGGGTCCAAGCTACCGGTGGTTAGGGCTCCAGAGACAGGAACCTCCTCACAATGCGAGCCGTATCAAGGAGTACTGCCTTATGAATCAGGCCCTTGATCCAACCGCCTAACGAGAGCCTCGAGAGATGTTGATCGAGGCTTTTGGCCATCAGGCCATTGGCCATTTATTATGGGTACTTAATTGTAGCTAAAGAATTACAGGGACACACAGACACCAAACGTATCACAGGCTAAATAAAAACGGTCTACCAGCAGTCTACAAGCATATTTTGTTCCAGAATGTGTCGTAGGAGTATGCTCATGCGCTCACTGGCCCCGCCTTCCCACACCGGTGGTGTCTGCGCAGTCAGTAACAATTAAGAGCAAGATGTATTCCAACATTAGCTGGACTCTGCCTACGCCGAGCTACCCACAAAGACTGCCCTCTGCAAGGCTGGGCAAGCAAAATTATATTGTTAGGTTAGTATTATTATAAGTATATATGTTTATTGTAAGTACCTATATTATTAGATAGGTATATTATGTAAAGTCAGGGAAATTTTTGGTTTAGCAAATTGACTACTAATTTAAATTGTCCGTATATTCAAACCACGAAGACGCGAACAATCATTTTTTGGCAGTTGAATGAAATGGCTATACCACGGCGAATTGACGTAGTGTTAATTTGCTTAACAGTAAATTTCCCTGGCTGTATTTAAACAGGCTTCAAAATTCGCGACACGTATCTTAGGGACCGTCTCCTCGAGCGAGAAAATCGCGGCGATATTATCGTCGTGCCATCCAATTCTCGCCGCGATGATATCGACGTGTGGAGACACGTTCTAAGAGAGTGTATAGAAGAAATACGTGGTACGGCGATAATATCGCCGCGATTCTCTCGCTCGTGGAGACGGCCCCTAAGTCATCTAGCGCGCCCCTGGCCAGGCGGTCGCAACAACGACATGCTGGCTAATACATATGGCGCATAGCATGTGCCAATAATACGAGGGAAGAAAAAAAAGCACATTTACTCAATTGAATTATTCATCTACAACGTGGCGCTACAATGGTGACATTAATTTAACACACATATACGTTTTCACATTTTCGTTTCATTAAGAAATTATATTTCCATTCAACGTTATTTACGGATTTATTTAAAATTTTAGGAAATAGCATCTCAGAGCTACCTTTACATAAAGAACTGTTACGCAGCGGTCATTTGTCGGGGTCACGGATCATAACATCGAATCAATGAAATTAAAACGAATCAGCAATACTATTACAAAGAGACATCCCTTTGTCGGCGAGCAGCACAGGCGACGCGCGCCCTCCCTTCCACCCGCACACCCACCCGAACAGAGAATTATTTTTTTTGCTTTTCTAGTACTAGCTAAACCGGTGTCCTTGACACACTTCTTCATACTAGTGTGCATAATTACGTCGCCAAATATTTTTGTGAATGCTTCCGCGAAAAAGACGCTTACCTATTGTTTTATTTATTTATTTTTGTGTAATTAGGATAGTTATGGTACTGTGATAAACACGCTTTGCTTTGTTTTCTAATCTAGTAGGTACGTTTACATCTCTTACGATACGGACGATTTTATTTGTGTTATTAGTGCTTGTGTAAACTTGTGATCGTGATGGCAAATACACATCCGAACTACACAGCAGCTGAATATGCGGACAGCACACTCTGTAACAACAGCCAGGCAGTGGCTAAATGACACGTTTGGTGCACAATGGATAGGCAGATTTGGACCTCGTAGGTGACCAGCAAGATCGCCAGACCTCACGCCACTCGATTTTTTTTTTTCTGGGGGTGCATCAAAGACGATGTGTAGGTGAATGTGGATTCGGTGAAACAATTACGCCATCGAATAATATTATAATAATTTGAGAAATGGAGGCAAATGGCTATAAGTGACAATTTATTTTCAAATGTGCGCGAAAACATGAAACGCCGCACGATGGTCTTATTTATTTATTTTACCATTTATGTACACACATATATAAACAGATAATGAAAAACAGAACAGAAAAAATTGGTACAGAGGTGATGCTTATTTCATAAGAAATCTCTTCCAGCATACCTAAGATAGGACAATAGATACAGAGATTTAGACAGCGTGTGATAGAGCAAAGGAGACAAAAAATAATACATATAATCAAAAAACAATTCACTTAAAAACTAAACAAAAATTATGAGAATATACTAACATACATACAAATAAACATACACAAATACTAATAACTAATAATACTTTATTTAAAAATAAGAAAATTTAAAATAAAGACAAATAAAAGCAGTGATTACTGATTGGTGATGACCAGTGATCGGAATAGGTAGAGCTAATTTACCTAAACTTCGAGGAACAGAGTCACAAAGTGGAGACTTCCTTAAGACTATTTTTTTTTCCCGGGACAATTTCCCGGGACTTCAATGTATGTTTATTAAAAATTCACAATATTATGAGTTTAATTGAATTCCGGATTTTGTTTCCCAGAATTGACAAAGATTCATTGGGCATGTTTTTTAACGTAGAAACATATAAACGTAAAATAAAAGTTGTTACCTTAGATTGAACTCTATTCTTTTTTCACATTTGACAATGTACGAAAGTTCGGTAGCTAATACCAGCAATAATAAGGAACAAGGCAAAGGTAAAAAAAAAACAAGTTGATCAATTTGACATGATTTATTCATTTAGCACAATTAATATAAGTGCCAAAAACAAAACGTAAACTGAATAATTAACAAACTCACCACTATAAGTTTTGCCTTTGTTGTTGAAAGGTGCCCCTTAATCTGAATCGTTACATTCAGTATCAGGAACGGAGTGATCAGTTTCATCACTTGATTTATTTTCCTCCGAAGAATTAAAATAAATTACTAAGAGTTTTTCAATATTTTCAATGTTCAAACGATTTCGTTTGATACTTAAAATCCATTTGTACGTGGAAAAAGATCTTTCAACATCAACTGAAGTTAAAGGCACATATGTGTAGTATAATAATGATCGATTTTCAATACCTAATCCGTTTTGTATATCGTCACAAATGTCTCTTAACACATCAAGATCGGGGTTTCTAGCCATAACGTTTTCTAATTTTAGTTTTATACGCTCAGACGAACACCAGCTTAGAACAGTTCTCGCTTAGTCAAATATATGAAAAGATTCAGTTAAGGATAAATCAGATTTTTGCAAAGCCTTTAATGAAATTTGAATAATTTTGTAGTATTCTTCAATATAATCTAAATGAGTTTTTAAGTTGTCTTTTTTCAATACCGATTTAGCATGCCTGATAGATAACGCATCAGCGCTTCTCATTAGTCCGACAACTGTTTTAATCTGTTCATAGTATTTGGCATAATAAGAAGCTGCTTCTAGCCATGTACCCCATCTAGTGATAACAGGTTCTGGTGGTAATGGAATGTTGGGAAAGTTTTCCTTCAATAATTTTACTCTGTTAGGAGCTTTTAAAAATACTAGCACTAGAAAGTACCTTCCCGTAGTCGCATGCTACCCTAGCTTATAAGTATGTTAGTACAGCGGCATGCGACCACGGGAAGGTACTTTCTTGTTTCATCCTTTTCAGTAATCGGGTTTTAGTTTTTAAACTTATTTTTTATTATCTCTATCAATAACATTCCTTTTTAATGTATTCAAAGCGATGTCCCTAAAACCGGGAAAAAAATATAATCCTAAGGAAGTCTCCACTTTGTGACTCTGTTCCTCGAAGTTTAGGTAAATTAGCTCTACCTATTCCGATCACTGGTGATGAAAAAAAGTAAGTAGTTTATTTCAATTACAATGGGCATTTAGATACATATTTTTTGGAGATCTCCTTTTAAGCAAGGAATTGCTTGTATTAGGAGTCTCCGCACTTCCACTTATCATTAATTACTATGCAATTGAAATGTACACAAGCAAGACTAAAGATAAAGAAAAATAAAATTAAAATAAAAGAGATAAATTAACATTATACAAAGGCACTAATCAATAGTCGCGCGAGTACCTGTGGTGCGTGTGTTACGAGTGAGTATGTTAGTGTGTAAGTGAGCGAGTGTGGGTGTGGGTGTAAGTGTGAGTAGTGAGGTTGTATATTGTGTGAGTTATAATAAGCGATGTTTAGTTTAATTATCCTGAATGAATATCCTGACTAGTAGGTGTAAGCGTACGCTAAGTAAAATTGAAGGTTGTTGGCTGTTGGCTAGCCCTACGACGATGTCTTGGGATCGAAAGAACCGAAATAAGTCTTCCTTCACTAACCATGCAGAAAAAACGACCCGAGTGTAGCAACTTTGGTTATTGTAAAGTGGATACAATAGACTCAATATAGTCATAGGATTTAGTTTTAAGCCACTCGGTTACAACTTTTTTACAATCCCGGTACTTCATGGAATACATACGTATTTCTTTATTTAGCAAATTGTATAGGTGAGATGATTGCCTTGGGTATTGTCTCTTAGCGAAAGCAGATCTAACCTTGACAGTTGGAGCGACTAAGTAGTTCCTTCTGCTTTTAGGCTTAGAGGGATCATACGGAAGGGTGGTGTGCTTTCTTAGTATAATTTGAAGCAAATAAAGCTTTCTTACCGACAGAAGATCTGATAACTGGTAAAGGCTTTGGGTAGGGTATCTGTAGGGCTTAAAGAACATGACTTTAAGTAAGGTTCTTTGTGCCCTCTCGAGTTCCAAAAACTTTATTTTCGTTGTCCCTCCCCAGCAAGGCAGACAATACATGAGGATAGATTGGGCCAGCGATATGTATACTTGCTTCAGAAGTTTTTGCGTGGCCACATGTCGCAGAGTTTTGAAGATCCATGTCAACTTCCTTACTCTTTTCATTATAAGTTCGGTGTGAGTGTGCCAGGATAGGCGCTGGTCAATCATAACACCTAGATATTTTATATGTTGTACCCTATCAATTTTTAAGCATAGGCAGTCGGGTGTGGGGGGGTTGGGACAGTTATGGATTTTTATTTGGAAATCCCGGGATGGTTGCGTGTTATTATACTTAGTAAAGCAGATGTAGTTGGATTTGGAAGTATTTAGCGTGAGGAGACTATGGTTTAGCCAGGCTGCTATCCTGGAAAGGCCACGTTCGGCCAACCTTGTAACATCATCCCAAGTCTTAGCAGTAAAGACAATGGCAGTATCGTCGGCATACGAAAAAATGAGCCCGCCATCAATCTTCATGTTGCAGAGACTATTAATGTAGACAAGGAACAATGTTGGCCCGAGGACACTGCCCTGGTCGACTCCGAAAGTGACGGTTGACTCAGAGCTGGTGTACTTCGCAATTTTTCAATTTTTTTTTTTTTTTTTTTTTTTTTTTTTTTTTTTTTTTTTTTTTTTTTTTTTTTTTCTTGCTAAGGTAGGATTTAAAAAGCGCAAGAGCGGGTCCCCTTATTCCGATGCGTTCTAGCCTGTGTAAAAGTAAGGACACAGACACTGTGTCAAAGGCCTTTTTGAGGTCAAGAAAAACAGCTAGACACTTGGATCCACTATCCACACCATCCACCAGAGCAGAAGTTAGTGACAGAACAGCATCCTCCGTAGACTTACCCTTTCTAAACCCAAACTGAGAAGGCAACAGTATGTTGTATTTAGAGAGGAACTTAATTAGACGTGAGTTTATAAGTTTCTCAACGATTTTAGAGATGGACGGTAGGATCGAAATTGGTCTATAGTTAGACGGGTCACACTTGTCCCCTGACTTATACACAGGCGTTATGAGCGCAACTTTTAGAGGGTCGGGGAAAAGTCCTTGCGCGAAACATAGGTTAATTAAGTGGGTTAAGATTGGCACAATTAGTTCGTGTGCAGATTTAAGAAAGTTGACTTGTATTTTGTCCCAACCGGGAGCACTATCTGATTTTAAGCTCATTAGAGTGGTTCTAACTTCGTCGGCTTCTGTGTCGAGAAGGACAAGAGATGAGGCCAAAGGATTATCTGTCGAGAATGAATTAGGGTTGATATTATTGACTGCTGAGGACTGGGAAGTAGTGATGCTTTCAGCAAGAAGTTTACCTATGCAACAGAAGTAGTCATTGACCTTGTCGATAGAGCTTTTTGGGGTTGTGAGTATCCCTAGCAGCTCCGCATTATTTGTTTTTTTAGGTTTGCGTTGTGTGATGTTATTAATAATATTCCAGGTTTTTTTGGAATTTCTGTATGCTTTAGAAAGTTGATCTCTGTCATGTTTGCGTTTTTGTTTCCTAATAATGGTACAACAGTAGTTACGATACCTTTTGTATATTATTTTTAGCACTACGTTGTATGGGTCAAGTCTAAGTCTCTTTTGCATAAGATTTCTATTCATTATACAGCGCAACAGGCCAACTGTCATCCATGGTTTTAGGATTCTGTATTTCAAAGGTATATTCAGCGTAATTGTACTGAGTGTGACACATTTTTGGAGTATCTCAATTAGGTTATTAGTAAGCAAGTTAGGGTTATCTAGTTTTAACAGGTCCGACAGGTTACTGGCTTTGAGGAGCTCAAGTCCCTTTTCCACATTAAAAACAGCTTTTGTTTTTGAGCATCTTATTAAGTTAGTATGATTTGAGATTTTTAATAAAGTCATGGAATGATCAGTAATGGTCGTGCGAATAATTGCAATGGTTGCGTTTTGGTTGCCAGGATTGAGTTTCATTATGAAATGGTCAAGACAGGTTTTGCCCCTCGTGGGAAGCGTGTGACCAGGGAGCAGACCATGCATTGCTAACATATTGAGGTAGCTAAGTCTGTTTGTACGCTCGTGTGATTGCTCATTTTGATGGTCTATAAGATTAATATTTATGTCTCCAGTAATTATTAAGTTTTTAGTTGATGCAAGGGTACTTAGGTGGGTATTTAAGGTGCGAATAAATTGGTCTACGTTCACAGTTGAAGGGGACCGATAAATCGCTAAAACTATTATGTCAGGCGGAATATGAATCTCTAAGCAGGACGCGTGAGTTAGCTTTACCTCTCTTGTTTTGTCCTTGTGTGTGTTTTTAATATAGGCGACCACTCCGTCAGCCTTATTTATGTGATTTGTAGTTTGGTACGAGTTATAGTTAGATATTAGAGGTATTGGTTTGTTTGAGTTCAACCTACATTCGGTTAGGATTATCAAATCAACAACTGTTCCAAGATTGATTAAATTTAGTTGAAGATCATCCAAATTGGAATATACAGATCTAATATTCTGCGACACAATGGTAAAATCGGAGGGGATAGGTGCTATGAGCCTCTTAAAGTCAGCGATATCGCAATCAAAAACTTGTGCTATTTCAGAGTTGTCTATGTCATTCAAAATGATTTGCGTGTCATCCATTAAGATAAGATTTAAAAATGTAGGATAACGTAACTATTTTCGCATTTTTATTTCGTGGGTGGGTGAGGGTGGATGCATGTGTATGCGAGTGTGTAGAGGTATGTGTGGTTTGTAAGTTTGTGATTTTGGTATCCGGATTGTCTGCAGGTGTGTGTGATGAAGAATGAATGATTTGGTGTGATTGGTAAGCGAGACATAACTTATTACTTATTTTAATGTATAACTTAACTGTAATTAATTTTGAAAGTTTAACAAACCAATGAAAGTTTAACAAATAGGTAAAATATTGTAGGAAAAAACGGCTACAACGATAGGTCGCTTGCAAGATGAAGACTAGTCATTTAAGCTGTAGGAGATTATGTACCTGCGACTCACTATTTATAACAATAGTAGGGGAATCGTCATCCTTCTTAATATGAACTTTCCCGTAGGCCGTCCAGCAGTATTTATAATCTTTAGATTTTGCTAAGTCACGCGCCAGAAAGTATAGTCGAGCCCCTCTTGCTGTTAACTGTTCCGAAACGTATATTGGTGTATTCTCATCTGTCTTAAACCCGAGGTGTTTCGCACATAATTTACCGTTTTGATTTCTATTATAGGCTTTAGTCGACTTTAAGAGGTCTGATTTAAGTATAGTCGACTTTAGCTCAACTATAATAGGGCTATTTTTCGTGTTAGACCGTTTGTTTATAACTCGATAAATATCACTGATATCCGGTTTTGTGATATTACAGCCTACTTCTTTTGACAGGCATACTGTCATTTTTATAAGGTCTTCTTTGGATTCTTTACCCGTTTTTGGGACATTTTTTATCTCGAAATTTGACTTCCTGCCACCTCTCTGCAGGTCTTCTATTTTGTCTTCTAAAATTGCCATGCAGCTTCTGTCTTTTTTCGATTGATCTTCGAGTCGTTCAATTTTTGTCTTTAATTCTTCGTTTTGTGCGGTCAGAAAAGCCATGGAGGATTCTATGTTACTGTTTGTGGTTTTTATTTCCATTAGAGTCAGACAGATCTTCTTAATCTCTTCTTGATTCGGTGACATTAGGGACGATATTAGTTCTTTGACTTCCTCCTTGAAGGCGCGGAAGTCCGAGTCGTAGTCATAAAGATCCTCTACCGATCTCTTGTAACGACGAGAAACAAAGTTAGGAGGTGTGTTTTGTTCAGGTTGATCGGAAATGTTCGACTCAGAAAGGGACTTGCCACTCATTTCCTCCATTCCGAGTACCAGGAGACACTAATTCAAAGAAGATATGCTATAGCAAGTTAGCTGTTGTACCTATGTTGTCTTCCCGGTTGTCGCAGTTATTGTTTCATAACAAACTACGCAACCTCGGCTACGTATAATCTGCCTATGTACAAGGAGAAGATGAAATGCAAGGAGTTCCGGCGCGGGCTAATGTCCGTAGAGATAAGGTATTGTAGCAGTGTGATGTGTAGATTTGTTTACGCACACAGCGGTGGGCCACTCCACACGGTCCAATGTCGCACAGATAGACGGGGCTTTGCTCTAATTAGGGGCGTTGCCGTGCGCGTGGGCAGGTAAATGAATAGCTCGTACCTGTAGATTGGCCGCTTAACTTCGATGTACTAGGGTAGCAGGAGTAGTGAAGAGGTCGGTAAGTGTTCCAACTCGTAGGTCGGACTGTGGTTCTTCCGGTTTACGCACTCCTATTTTTATGCACGATTTAACTGAGTTAGATTTTAAGTTTAATAATTAAATAAATAAAGAAATACGGGTTGTGTACACGTCTACACCAGTTGGCGGTCCAAGGGGAAGGGGATGACAGTTATAACTAATAGTAACAAGAGAGGGTGATATGATAACTGTTTGACTAAGCACCTCTGCTGTAGATACCACTTGCGCCGCTCGATTTTTTTGATAACATGCCGTCAAAGAATCGTACCGATCACGAGTAGGTACAAGACGCGTTGCGCGGTTGCCAGCGGGCGAAGCGACGCGTTGCCGCTCCGAGATAACGTAATAAACGGTGATCCCAATTTCAGTTACTTTTTTTATTATTTAGTTGGATTGAATTTTTTTTTTTTTTCAATTTACGAATTATTTTAACCTATCAAAGTTTATATGATTAATGGGCACTAGCCCTATCCGTGCGTCGAATTAATGTCACCATTGTAGCGCCACGTTGTATATACGTCTGGCAATAATAGGACGCGGATATTTTATCTTGACAAATAAAACCTTTTTTGTTTTCGCATGTTTTTCCTTATAAAATATGTAGTACAAAGATGTTTCCTGCGTGACATCTGCTTGTTTTCCCACGTCCCAACGATCCATCTAATCGAGCAAAATGGATTGGTATTCCTAAGATATTTCACTTTTGTCTCTGAGGTCACAAAAAAAATGTCTCGGAGTTACAGCTCCGACACATTCTTCATTCATTCGTTCTTTTTGTCACTCCTATTCCAAGTGACCAGAAGGCCTAGGCCTACATGCTATCAGCGGTAACGATGATGGACAAGTCAAAAATGAATTGGATTGTCATAAACCTACCGAACTTATGAGCTGTAGGTCGTAGGTTCGAACCCCGACAGGCGCTTTACTTTGTATAAATTATTTCATCACTACTGCTCTCAAAACGGTGAAGGAAAATAGCGAAAGGAAACTGAGATGTCCTAGAATAAAAAATTCGAAGACATGTGAATGTGAAATCTACGAGTATGTACCCACGCGCACTGCGCCCGCGTAGTGGATTACGGCCTACTCTCTCTCACCGAGAGAAGGCCTGTGTCCAAGCAGTGGGAACATTATAGGCTAATTATATAAAGCTATCGAAAAGTTTCTGTCAATCTTGTTGTACATAGAAATACGAAAGGATTTGAAAGCGATTGCTACTTGTCTAGCTAGACCCCAGGTTATCACTTTCCGTTATTCTATTGTCGTACATATCATCCTCATCATCACCATTTTAGCCGAAAGACGTCCACTGCTGGTCATAGGCCTCCCCCAAGCACCTCCACTTCGACCGGTTCTGTGCTTCTCGCATCCAACGGGTTCCTGCGGCCTTCACTAGGTCGTCGCCGGTCCACCTTATGGGACCTATTACATATATAAAAATACTACTCTATCCAGCGTCATAAGATCAACTTCTCTTATACTCGTACCAGGGTGGATTTAGAGACGGGGCAGTTAAGGCAGGTACCTTAACCATTGTAGCTACAGGAAAAAGGTCTTAGGGCACAGTACTTTACTGTTTGAGACTTTTGGTCAGCATTCACAGATTTAGAAAAAAAATATACAATCTGCAAGAAATTGGGCAGTTTTGACAAAAACCTATTTTGATCCTAATCGATCCTGTTTCTTAAAAGGATCAATAAACTTTTTTCGACTAACTCAGGTTTGAGTACTAGAAAAATCAGAAATCACTAAAGTTCTTACTGTTCGGCGACGACCACCATCTCCGACTGGCTCCCATTTCTTTAGTCATCTTAAAAAACTACCGTATTTTCTTCCACAGTCTCGGCAAGCAAATGGTGTCAGAAGCTATTTCGTCCCCGTGGTTTGCCAACGTCATGACTGCAAACGTCGATGCTGATGGGTTTGTCTCCGAAGGCGACACTGTCCATTCGATACTCTTTCCAATATCACAACAAATGGAGCTCAAAGTGAAGCTTCTAGCGAGAGTCAAATTGGTAGATGGAAGGGGGTGCGTTGGACCTGCAGGAAATGCTACGGTTTTTGGTTAGTATTCAATATTTTTCATATCACTGACGTAGCTATCTAGCTAGACGAAGAGATGGCCGATGGAGTAAAGCTGTGACCGAATGGTGGCCAAGGTTAGGTAAAAGAAACCAGGGCCGTCCAAAAGCGCGTTGGGTTGACGATATCGTCAAAATCACAGGAAATACCTGCATGAGAGACGCACAGAACAGGGAAGTATGGCAGAAGAAAGGGGAGGCCTTATAACCAGCAGTGGGTGATTCCGGGCTGAAATAATGATGATGATGATATCGCTGACATCTGCCGATCTATTCTGTAAAATTTTCACCCTGAACTAAGTGTCATTCCACCTGATGCTAAGTATCCCTAGGGATTGACAGCTCACTTCACCTAAATGTTCACGATGAGATTTTTACAGAATAGATCGGATCGGTAAGCCAAACACACTACTGTTCACCGGACAGGTAGAACTCTCGGCAGTTTGACCACATGTCGTATGTTCCAACAGGTCTATTTCAATACACGCTCCGGTATACCTGTGCAAGCTAAACACGCTACTATCTACCGGAGAACTGTACCCCAGATCCAAGCTAGACCTCTCCGCTAGATCGTAGCGTGTATGGCCACCATTAGAGACTATCTGACTTCCAGATTTGCAGTTATCAGCGATGTGTTGTGTTCATGACTAAATGTTTCAAAATAAATGCCATACGTTAATCTACTTTACTCATTACTTAGTTTTACTTTCTTGCAGATCCTGAGGAAGTTTCTAAGAGTAAATTCTCGTTCGGAGTTTACGTAAGTAAATACTCATTTAATTTTACATAAAAAGCCAAAAATAAGAAAAGCTAATAAGTATTCGTTTCTGTTATATCACACAGTGAATCTTGTTTGTTTTTTGCTTCTTTTAGTTTCATACCTTTTGGAGGCAGAAACAAAATATATAACGTAATGGCTGTCAACTCACGCACACTAATTCAATCGAATAAGAAAATTGGAATGATGGGAAATGGAATTCTATGCGAACAAATGGACAAGAGGTCTTAATGTGAGGCCCTATAGTTCTGAACAAAGAACTTACAGGGAGAATGCGAAATTTATTTTCCTCATGAGTGTCCTACAAAACGACTGAAGGGTTAATGTCAAGATAAAGGTCAGGAAGGTCCTCTTGTAGACCTGAGGCTTAAGGAGGTATTAATACCTCAGGCACCGCCTCAGAGAAACAAACAAATAAACGTTGCAAAAGTTTAAAAGTGGGTGAAGGGACTGAAGAATACTTCTGCCCCTTCCCCTTTGCCCATTTTTAACTGTTTGTTCCTCAAGTGTCGTGAAATAAAATAATAAGCCGAGATCCTAGTGTCAGTGTGATCTGTCACTGCAAAGATCCAGCAGAAAATCAGCGTCAGGTACATTTGTCTGACACATGCTGAGCTGTACTCCCATTTGGTGCAAACTTGAGACGTACGCAGCAACTCTATTAATATTTGGCCCAACCCTATCTGAATTTCCATTTTTAATCAGTGCTAGTGATAGGACCCTCTCAATTTGCGTCACAACACCAGTTTCCGCATTCAGTCTGCCCCAGTCTTCTTTCTAAGATCCTCTAACTTCCATTCACCACCTCTCTCTCCTCATCTCACCAGGCGATACTTGGAGCTCTAATCGGCGCCTGGGCAATGGGTGCGGTGTTCGTGCTAAGCGCACGAGTTGTCAAGCGCGTGCTAAAGTCATTCCGCCCCGCTCCCGTATCCGCTCCGCTTGAGCCACTAAGGCGTCGCCCTGCGTGGTTCCCGCTGCAGCTGCGTACGTGAGTAGTAGAATAATAGAATTATTTTTACGAAGAATTTATGAAAAATTACGTGTATTGTTGTTCTCAAGGGTTATTATTGTGTGTATGGTGCCGATGTTTTTATGTGAACTTGTTTCACAGTATTTTAATAGGCAACCAATTACTCTGTAAATGACTCGTGTATTAATTATTTTAATTATATTCCTATATTTCGGCGTTAAACGTGTGTTTATAACAGTGTTGTTTTTTCCGCGATGTTTCGTTTATGAAGTTTTTAATACCGAACCTGTCTTGTTTTCTGCGGCAATTTCCGTTTGTACATTGTGTGTAATCAGTATGGTAATGTAATAAGATATTATGGATAAAATAATATATATGGGTACTTCGTTAACCCCGAGCGTATTCGCTAAAATCACATTGAGCTTTATGGAGCAATTTATTTCTACATTTCCTCTCGGTGTTATGACTTTCTACAAGCAATTAATTGCTCTGAAAATTACTCGCGTGGGAAGATGAATTTGTATACGAGTATCTCACGTCCAGATGAGATCCCGTCTCCAGAGAGAGTTATTTGACGATGTAAACTCTTTTTCGTGAAAGCTCACGATGTAACATAAAAGCCTTTTCGTGATTTATTTTTTAGGTAACTTAGTACCTTATAATAATAATATGATGGATGATAGGTAACACGAATTATATTATTAGGTGGGTAGGTAACATGATTTATACGCCCCAATATACAAGCGCTGTCTAGTTTGGGACCGCTGTTCAATTAACTATGTTACATATTCCAGTTTAAGCATATGTACAATATTATTATTATTGAAATTTATTTTGTAAAAATAATCCAATAAATCCTACTAATATTATACACGTGAAAGTTTCGATCCCGTGGGAATACCGGGATAAAAAGTATCTTACTTATGTGTTAATCCTGGTTATAAAATAACTGTGTGCCAAAATTTCATCTAAATCCGTTCAGTACTTTATGCGTGAAAGAGTAACAAACATCCATCCATCCATGCAAACTTTCACGTTTATAATATTAGTAGGATTTTCATATTTTTTTACGACATTACGCGTCGGGTATTTGATTTTTGAACAGGGAATTTAATTTAAAGTAAAAAAGTGTTGATGTTGTTTTATTCCCTTTACATGATATTCCGTTTCAAACGATATGATTAGTATAACCTTGAATTTTGAAAGAGTCATGATCACGTCTTTCAAAAAACATGAAAAATAATTATACTTTGCCGATTCTACATTAATTAAATATAACTAGAATGAAATAGAATAGAATTTTTAACCTGCATGGGCACTTGTGGATCGTTAGAAGCTAAGTCAACGTTTCCATTGGTCGTTTCCTATGGAGAAGAGCCAGCAAGAAACTCCACGGTTATAAATCCTACAGGTAGTTGTTCCGGGTCTGGCTGTTTGTGTATGTGAGTTTAAATGTTTGTAAACGCACCCACGATACAGGAGTAATTCCTCGTGTGGGGCAACGTTTTTTAAAATAAAATAAATAAATCCCCTAAATATTTTAATTTTCTAAGCCTCTGTGTGGCTTGCCTTTCGGTACACTTAAATGTCATCTAAACTTCAGTCTCCAAGGCACTGAACTAATAAACTATTAAACAACCTTATTACCTAGAGCAACTATGGAACAAGTGCCTGATAAAATATTAATAGCAACTCGCATCGTTACCCGAATGTTTCGACAAAGCCTGCAGGCGTTTGGTTGGAACGCTTTCTATAATTTCTATAATATTATAACAAGTTAAAGGGTAACTCGATTTGAAAACATAAAGGCTCAATTTTGGAGGCCTTACCCATTATATATAAGTTTTACAAAGGGTATATTAATTAATAATTAACTGTTGAAAGTTTTTACTTATGAAATCATTGTATTCGGCAAACCCTTGAATTTTAGGGCACGCCACGATAGCGGCGGTAAGACCCCTCTTTGAGGAGTGGCTAGAGAGGCGTCACGGCGCTCTCACCTACCGCCTGACGCAGGTCCTCTCCGGACACGGATGTTTCGGGAGGTTCCTGCACATAATCAGGCGGGAGGAGACGCCCGGGTGTCACCACTGCGAGGATCGCCCAAAGGACACGGTGGAGCATACGGTGGAGGTCTGCCCCGCTTGGGCAGAGCACCGCCGTGTCCTCGTAGAGGCGATCGGCAGCGGCGGCGACCTCTCGCGTCCGGCCCTGGTTCAAGCCATGGTCCGGGGCGAGAGGGAGTGGGAGGCGGTCACCTCCTTCTGCGAAGCAGTCATGCTAGCGAAGGAGGTGGCGGGATGGGCGAGGGAGAGATCCTCACGCTTCAGCCGCCGAGGGAGACGCTCCGGGCGTCGGGAGCCGCGTGACGACTCCCGGCCACCGTAGGCGCGGGCCTGCGGGCGGAGAGCAATGGGTAGCTCTCCGTCCGATCAGGACCAGGCCCGTGCCGGACGGCGCGTATGTGTTCCACGCGCGCCTCAAAGAGATGTCAGCGTAGTTGACGGGGCCCGACAGGGCCGAAGCCTGCCGGGGTACCGGGATCGTCCGAAAGGGTTACCGCTGCCCTGGTACATAAAGGGCTAAGGAAGGAACACGGGTGGGTTTTAGTCAGTAAGAGTCTGACACTCCCTTCTGCTCCACCCAGAGCGGGAGGGGTCATTTGATGATTTCCCATCCTCAAAAAAAAAAAAAAAAACCCTTGAATTTTTAATTTTACGTGCATATCTGATTTTACTTATATGGAGGCTCATTATTACTAATAATCCTACTATAATATTATAAATGTGAAAGTTTATAAGTATGTTAGGATGTGTGTTACCCAATCACGCAAAAACCCGATCTTGGATGAAATTGGCACACAGATAGTTTATAACCTGGCAATAGAATACTTTGAATCCCGGCAACACGATCCGGTGGGATATTTTCCAAAATCTACGCAGGCGAAGACGCAGGACAAGGCTAGTATTTAAAGATTTTAAAATGAGTGCCATTTTGTTGTGTTAAATAAAATGACAGACGATTAAAATCCTAATTAAAATACACTAAAAAACACCAGTAAGTACATAATACATATTGAATTTCATTCAGTATATATTAGGAGTATCTAATAGGTATGACAAGCGGGATTATGTTTATGGTAGTAAAACGTCGTAGATTCCTCAGGGCTTGACTAAGCTTCAGGAGATGAATCTTTCTTTCTTAGGCCCCTCGCCCACGGCGACTTTTTGTAGCGATGCTGTATCATCAGATCAGACAGCATCGCTACTAACGCGCGTTGCTCGCATTTGCAACGCGCTACAGAAGCGATGCCAACGCGCTACAGCATCGCGACTGTATCGATGCAAACGCGCGACCGTGTCGGACGACATCGGGGAGAGAACGGAGGGAGGGTGGCGCGTGAATGGAGAACCGAGCATCAGTTCAACTCGCATCGCGACAGAAGCGAGACAGTATCGCGTTTGCATCACGACTGAGAATCGTGGTGTGGGCGAGGGTAAACAGCTAGTGACCGCATCGCGACTGTGTCGATGCGAACGCGCGACAGCATCGCTACTGCATCGCTACAAAAAGTCGCCATGGGCGAGGGGCCTTAGTAAGCCACTAAGTTTGTAATGCCAGCCAAGATCTGTTTGATAGGACTTTTGGAGCAGTCTATCCACTTATATACTAATAATAAAGCTAAGGAGTATGTTTGTTTGAACGCGCTTATTTCTGGGACTGCCAGTCGGGTTTGAAAAAATATTTTTGCATTTGATAGCCAAATTCTTGAGGGAGCTAGGCGCTCAGGAAACGAGCAAAAATAAAAAAAAAGTCAGAAAGACCACTGATCGAAAGCTATTTAATAGCGCGGGCGGGCCAAGTGTTGCGACGGGGTGGGTTGGGTGAACTAATAATTTCACATGAACGAAGTCGTGGACAGAAACTAGTATTTTAATACATTGTGTTTTAGAACACTCTTTATTGAACCTTTTTTAATGATGGCATTCGGATTTGAATGACGCATTTGACTTTGACTTTGACTTTGACTTTGCATTTGCTTGCAATAGGTAATGGAATTTGCGTGCCATTGAGAATCTTATTTATATGAAGTACTTATCGTATACACCTTTAAATTTTGATCGTTTTAATCCTTAAAAGGGGTCATTGTACTCATCATTATAAACAACTTTTACTACGGGACCAATCCTGAAATCGTGAAAAAGAAATCAGTTGATCCATAGATTTATGTTCGCATAACTCGACATAATGTATGGATCAACTGATTTTTTTTTCACGATTTCAGGGTGGTTCCCGTAGTAAAAGTTGTTCATAATGATGAGTACAATGACCCCTTTTAAGGATTAAAATTTAACGGTGTATGTCTATGGTAATATTGTGAAGTAAAAAGCTTTTGAAAATTTATCTAAACGTACCGCAGAAACCGGGCAAATCGTTTCGTCCACGAAGGGTTTGCCGTATAACAGTTAACCTGGTGTTTCAGGACATCCCATAAAGAAGTTATACGAGTATCAGCCGGTCTATTCTGTAAATATCTCACCATGAAAACTTTGGTGAAGTGATCTTGAACTTTGTTGAACTGTCATACCACTTGATGCTGAGGGTTGACACTATTGTCAGTTAACTAAAAGCTCCCTGTTACACTTCAATGTCAGTGTTATTGCATTTTTCCATTGGAAGTTTGGAAGTCGGCGGTGTACCCCCGTGCCTCGGAAAGCACGTTAAGCCGTTGGTCCTACGCCTGATCTCTCTCTGGTCGTGTCGGGATGCCGTCCCATCGGCGATGGTTAGTCTCCGTTAAGATTGGCCACCATGGCCGAAATTCGGTCTGGAGGACTTTATTTAAAAGCTCAATTTACCTACGTTTTCACGGTGAGATATTTACAGAATATATCAGCTGATCTCTATCCATAGTATCTATAAACATTATTTATACGTACCTGAGGTTAAATTAAACATTTATTTACCTAGAAATAGGTAATTCATTTGAACAGACAGAACTAATTTGGAAGTAAAATTTACCCTAACAAGCAGCTGTCAAAACTGGGAAACAGATTTAATGGGGTTTGCCGAACAAAATAATAGATGGCGATAAGTCTCTGTACAGTCACGAGCACCAATATGTCAACTTGGCAACTTTCAATTGCGATTTTTTTGTTCTTTTTTTCGATTTTTGTTGAAATACAATACATTACATAAACCTATGGGTTCGAAAATGCTATGTTCGTAACAACATAAAATTTAATTAAAAAATAAAGGAGTGAATCGCTTTTGCATGAAGTCGAGCGTATACATACTTTTGCTCGTGACTGTACATCGCCCACTTTGTTACCTTTTAGTTCCGAACTTGGTTTTAACGTAAATTTGTTATAAATATTGATCGAACATTACCGGTAACTTTTAATGTAGAAGTTTTGGTGTTTCAAAGTTTTAATAAGTTATTTTTATATCATACTAGCAGCGCACTGCGTTTTCACCCGCATATGTTTCGATGCTGTGGGAATATTGGGTTTATCCCAAGTATCCTATGTGTTAATGCTGGTATGATAACCAGTACTTTTTCACGAAGAAACAACTGAACGAATTTGGATGAGATTTAGCACACAGATATTATAAACTCTATGTGTGCTAAATCTCATCCAAATTTGTTCAGTAGTTTCTTAGTGAAAAAAAAAAAAGAGTAACACAAACTTTCGCGGTTATAATATTATTATTATACTAGCTGCGCCCCGCGGTTTCACCTACATAAGTTTCGATCCCGTGGGAATATCAGGATGAAAAGTCCTATACAGGCTGATTTTTTAAAGACCAGCCAAATTTAAGGATGTGGTACAGACCATCAAACTGAACAACTTTCTCCATGGGACAAATAGCGTAATCGCGAAAATTTTATCAACTGTCCCATAGAAAACTTCAATACCTACTCGACCTAAATGTATGGGACGGCTGAATTTTTATTCGCGATTACGATGTTGGTCCCATGGAGAAAGTTGTTCAGTTTGATGGTCTGTACCACATCCTTAAATTTGGCTGGTCTTTAAAAAATCAGCATGTATAAATCCTATGTGTTAATCCAGGGTGTCAGCTACGTCCATACCAAATTTCATCAAAAATGGTCCAGCCGTTTGAGCGTGAAGAAGTAACAAACATACAAACACACACACACACTCACAAACTTTCGCCTTTATAATATTAGTGTGATTATTAAGTAGGATTAGTAGATAAGATCGTCGTCTCGTATAGGGTCTTAGCATTATTCTGAGCGATGGCCGTTTTGCGTGAATGTGACGCATGTCTACCCCCAACTTGTTATTTTTTATTTTTTGTGTTTATGTTCTTTTTTATGCGTCATGTTTGCCGC
This sequence comes from Apamea epomidion, assembly GCA_947507525.1. Classification (NCBI taxonomy): domain Eukaryota; kingdom Metazoa; phylum Arthropoda; class Insecta; order Lepidoptera; family Noctuidae; genus Apamea; species Apamea epomidion. The sequence goes on from OX382237.1 coordinate 15,145,579, forward strand.
AAATAAATGGATTTTGTTTATTTTTCTTTTCTTTCTATTTATTTTATTTATAAAACATGAGTAGATATACTACAATAGATTTGCATGGTCTTAAAATAACATTCGGGAACAAGATCTACATATTTTGCCTTTTAAAGCGTACAAAAATAATATTTTGTTGGTCAAGTTAACCATTTGAATTTACACATAACATAACAAAATAAAACTATAATTTAACCCACTTACCGTCGCGCAGTCTGTTAAGAACATCATTTACAAGAAGAAACTTTGAAACTAATAAAAAAGTGTTAAATTTTTGAGATCAAAGAAATGTCATAATAATAGGAACTAACAATATAATCGCGACATATTCGTCAAAAATGTAAACAAATATGAGTTTATGGAAAAATAACTTTAATACATACGCAATAAAGTTCAGTTTACGCTACTTCAAATATTTTTATAACGTTTTCAATAGTGCTAGTCACTCTGAAATCAACTTAATTATCATTAAAATAAAGTTGATATTTGTTTAACTTGACATAACGTCAATTTGAAACAAATAAAATTTGAACAGTACGATCATTTAAAAACTCTGTAAGGCTATAATAACATTTGGCTATCAGGTATTTTTTTAGATGCAGTTTAAAAAGGGTTGTGGGCATTTGTCTAATGAGTTTAGGGAGTCTATTGTAAATAACTGGTGCTAAAGAGAAAATACTTTTAAGCATCAGTAATTTATTGTTATCCCGTCTATTGCGGATTGAGACCTCTGATAATTTTTTAAATAGTAGGATTTTTACATAATTTATGAGGTCTCAATATTTATTGCGGATAACATCAACGATTACTAAAGAAATTAAAATTGAAACTTTCAGGAAACCCACGACTAAAAGAAAGTAAGTTTTTTTTATTATTATAACACCTATCTAAGAACCATCGCCGATGAATCACAAACCTTTTTACAGAAAGCCGTATATAAATCGGTCAAACCGGTTTGGGGATAAATGGGAACATTCATTTTGTGCATATACACTCTCAACATTGTGGCATCTACAACGTCACATGCGAAATACGCATCACACTGACGTCACGAAAAATCCTGCATCGCGCAACTGAAGTTTACGGCGCGACTAGCATGTTATATACAACATCCCAACATCAATCGTGGGGGGTAGTTGTCCACCAGACACGATACCCGTCTTCTCGGGGGATCCTCCCTTTGCTATGGACGATTAGTGAACTTTACATCCTGTTACTCGTACCTCTATACCCGAAACGTATACACCTTCTCCGTTCCATCGTGGGTACAAGTTAAATTTTTCATGGTCTTTTTCAGAACATGAACAGTAAGCGTAAAAGAATGGTACTATAGGTACCGGTGTAATGGTCATTTTTAAGGTCCTCAATATTGGCGCCGATTTCCTTGTTCACAAACTAAAGTGCATCTTTTTCTTCCTATTTCATTAAGAAAAGGACAGAAGATAAATATTAGTTTAGTCCTGTCAAATTAGTTAGCGCAGGACGTAAAAAGACGTATTTTTAGTAGCCATGTTTTTAATCACGTCTAAACTGTCTATGCAGTATCTTAATTTGAAAGGACTAAACTATTTTTTTTTTAACATTTCCCCACACTAGGAATTACTCCCGCATCGTGGGTGCGTTTACAAACATTTAAACTCACATACACACACAGCAAGACCCGGAACAACTATCTGTAGGCAATACAAATATTTGTTCCGTGCGGGAATCGAACCCGCGACACGCAGCGCAGCAGTCGATCGCTCAGCCACTGTGCCAACCGTGTCGTCATTAATCTTCTGTCCTTTTCTTAATGAAATAGAAAGAAAAAGACACACTATACTTTAATTTAGTTTAGTTGTGGACAAGGGAATCGGCGCCAATAACTTCTCAGCTTTTGTGTGCTATTTCAGTACTTAGACTGTGCATTGTTTTTCACGGAACTATTTCCAACGAACTGTTGATAAGTAGGTAAATAATATCTATGTTCCTATAACGTCCTTCTCGTCTTGTCCTCAATACGAAGCAAGGAGGCTTGTCTCGACAAACGTCAGAGAAATACACACATTCTTAGCAAAGCACAAATGTTTACCTACATCCAACTGTCTTGTTGACAAACCAATTTCATTAGTCTTTCTTCCGACTTCCTCAAGTTCCTTTACATACTGAAGGGTTTAAGCTTGAGATCTATTGAGGATCATATGGAAGGTATTGTTTTGAATCCTCTTGTTGGAAACAGGTAAGCTTTTCCACACAGCACAGCACGAGGAGATAATGTGCTACGCAATAGGGTAGTTTCCTGGGTAAAAAAATAACTATTATATTTAGTCCGTCAGTTAGATTATCGAAAAATAATGGACATGTATTTTTTCTTTTGTCAATCAAACAAAAAATTACAAAGATAAAGCGCGTCAAAATTTGGGAGTGGGTCGTCGTGACGCCACGCCATGCTAAAAAGTGTAGCAAGGCGTGACGTCACGCGGAACTTTAACGGGCGATATCTTCATAATTTATTATATGATTGACAAAAGAAAAAATACGGGTCCAATATTTTTTGATAATCTAACTAACGGACTAATTAGATTTTTTTTGGAAACTAGCTTATTAGGGAATTGCGTAACAAACTATCTATCACAACCTAAATCCATAACTTCATAATATGTTCGTAAATAACTTTATATGTTCGTAAAATTTGTCTGCTCAACAACGTACAATTTTTTTTTTTTTTTCGGGATGGGAAATTAAATAACGCAATTAATGTTTTTGAACTGTCAAAATTAAAGCCATGCCTACTGCGAGTTACCCAATTACCCCACTGGTCTTCGTTTCTCGTCCAACTCTCGCAGCTCTGCTGTCTTCAACTGCGCGTTAAAGGCCTGCTGAAAGAAATTGCTAATGAAACAAGCAGTACCCTTGAGCTCTTTCATCTTTATGTAAATTAATTATTAAGTATTTTGTGTGTATCTACATGAATAAATAAATTAATTAAGCTATGTGAAAACTTAGGTAAAGTAAACTTAAGTTGGGGGTGCGGCGAATGTATAAGTATCTCTCAGGCCTCCAACTCATGGTACCAGAAGGAACAGTGGGGTTTTAGTCGGTAGGACATAATCTTTCCTTCTTCCCAGACGGAGGTTAGGTATCCCTGAGGATTTCCTCACAAGAAAAAATGTAAAGTAAACTTAAAGTACACTGTAATTCCACTTGATTCCTAAAAAGAAAGAAAATACGTTTATTTGCGGCAAAATGACGCATAAAAAGAACAAAAACACAAAGAAAACATATGACAAGTTGGAGGAAAATATGCGTCACATCACGCAAAACGGCCATCGCTCAGCATAATAGTTAAGACCCTATATGAGACAGAGCCCCAGCGCTGGTTTTCAGCGACAGCCGGCGTTGACATGATGACGTCCACCAGGAGATATAGAGTAAACAAGGACACTATTGTCAGCTTACTTAAAGCTCACTTCACCTAAATTTTTACGGTGAGATTTTTACAGAATAGATCGACTAATGACTTTACTGCCACATAATACATTGATTGCAACCACGACATAAATATACCAGAGGTCGACACACTTTAACCAATGAAGGTGTGAACTACAAATTACATAATTATTATTAAATTACATAACTTCGTCGTGGCAATTAAGTTCATATTAAAATTTGATAGTCGTAAAGCTATCAAAAGTATTAACTGTTTTACTCATCTACACTATAAATCATCTTGATTAATATATCTTTGTTAATTTATTGATTTTATAATTATTTTTTTTCTAATCAGGTTTGCTAAATGTCTTGTAACACAACGCCTTGTGAATTGTATTTGCATTTTTAACTGACTTCAAATATACAAGAGGAGGTTCTGAATTCGTCGGTTTTTTGCAGTGAAAACTTCTTTAGCGGCGTTGTGCACTTTTTTTGTGATGGGTAAAAAATGTTAAGCTCGCGTCAGGACACGTGACCTGATCGAAAATTCGTAAGACGGAGCTCGCGTCAGGACACGTGACCTGATCGAAAATTCATAAGACGGAGCTCGCGTCAGGACACGTGACCTGATCGAAAATTCGTAAGACGGAGCTCGCGTCAAGACACGTGAACTGATCGAAAATTCGTAAGACGGAGTGAGAGTAGACCGCATTCCAAAATATAAAAAATGCACAACGTTAATATTCAAGTTTTCACTTCTGCCGGCACTCCGGAGTGCAACCCGTTTTTTTTTTAAGCAGAATTGACCCAGTAGTCTCGGCTTACGAATTGTAACCTCTCGAAAAGAGGAAGCCTGTGTCCCAGCAGTAGGAACATTAATAGGCTAATTATTCTGTAGCTACCTATAATTAAAACAACATTTTGTGTATTAATACATAATTATTTAATAATAATACCACAGCTTTTATACCAAATCTGATTTATGAAATAATCTGCCATATTTCATGTAAGATTTATAATTAGTGCCTAATTTAGTAATTAAATAAAATTACACCATCCAATCATAATCACGACATTTGATAACACATTCAATCGATTGAATAAGCTTACAGAAACTAGAGGATGTTTTAATATGATAGGTACCTAATGAAGGCCGTGGGGTGTTTGAACTTGACCACTAAGCCCACGTTGGGCCACAAATAGACTAAAACAAAAATAAACGGCTGTGAGATATAATCACATCAATCAATCAATCTACTCAGCCTATCGAGGTCCACTGTTGGACATAGGCCTTTCCCAGGCTGCGCCACAACACCGTCCTCCGCCTTCCGCTTCCAGTCTGTCTCAGCCACCTTTTCAAGGTCGTCCGTCCATCTAGCTATAATCACATCATCTATTCTAACCATTACACGCCCCTTTGTGACACCTACCCCGGATTAGATGATAGAGGGTAACCTAATCTTAGCTTAGATCCGTTTTAGCTCTAAATTAGGACGATAACACTAATAATTAATCTTCAATTTAGAGGACCTTATTAGGCACTAAGGCCCTTTGTACAAACGCCAGCACAACAAGCTACTACAATCTGTCAAATTTCTGTAATAGATTTTCAACTTTATCGCTAAAGCATTAGGTTGATTGGGATTTGACAGTTTCGGGTAGCTTGATGAGCTGGCACCTGTACTCGGCACGGTTTCTTTACGGTACGGAGTTAAAACCGCGCCGTAGAAAAATCGAAAACAATTATGTTTTACTTAAGGCCAAACTATTATAGAATAGGTAACTGAGAGATAGAGTACGACACATAAAAATTCGAAAAATAACCAAGGTAAAGGATGCTCTACACTTCTGTCAAGGCCTCAAATGGAGATGGGCTGGACATGTTGGAAGATACGGCGACAATACTGGGGCCATTAACATCACAAAAAGGAAAGGACCGCATGGCGTGAAATGGAGAGGTCGCCCAAGCGCCGCGGTGGCAGGACGAAATTGTTTCCGTTGCAGGAAGAGACTGAATGAACACTGCGAAAGATAGGGATAAATGGAATTCTTTGGGGGAGGCTTTTACCCTGAGGGGGTCCACATTAGAAGGAGATGAAATTGCATGAGTATTAATATAATTATTAAATATCAAAATTAAATTAACTTAACTAATCTAATGTAATTATTGTGGAATCAAATAAAGGTTTATTATTATTATCTCGGGACCCTGGGGTCCCGTACCTTTGAAAGGCGAGCCAGGGGCCGAAGCCAACTCGCAGCGGCCCTTTAGATAATTTTTAAATGATGAGGAGACACCAACCGACCATTATTATTATTATTATAGAATAGGTAAAGATCGTCTTATTTAGAATGGCACGCTTCTCCACTGCTTAGGGCATACCTATTTATTTCATATTGGCATACCAAATTTCACCAAAATCAGTCCAGCCGTTTCGGAGATTAGCGGGACAAACAAAATTTAAAAAAAAATGTTTTTTGTTATAAGTACCGTATATACTTCCATAATATATGCATTCAGTAAATAGCTATTATTTTGATATTATAAACCGACATTTAAATTTTATTTATTTGTCTAAAAGATATAGATAGTGATATTTGTAAATAAATTAAGTATAGCGGAGCGTTTTATTTATAATTGCACTCCCTGCCCGGGCGTGCAATTCTGAATAAGTCGGTTTCAACTTTAGTTTTATCCTGCTAATAAAGTTTGATTTTTTGCCAGTTTTTCCATAGGTACCTACAAAAACTGACAGACGTCAATTTCATATCACGGAAGCACATAATAAAAGATTCATCAACATAACCAGCCTAAAATGTTCCCACTGCTGGGACACAGGCCTCCTCTCGGTGAGAGGGGAGTCTGCCGTAATTCACCACGCGGGCCCAATGCGGGTCGGTAGATGTCACATGTGTCTAAAAAAAGATGAAATGAGATGAATCAAAGATTAGTCTTTTTTTTTTTAAATACCCTATTTTTAAGTGTACATATTTTACAGCATGCACTATTACCTTTATAGTAGCAATCAGAAAGCGATTAGAAACTTTCAGGTCTGCCTAAATTAAAAACAAAATAAAAGAATATTGCACTCTAATGATACGTTGTCGCTAATCAATATAAGTAATGAATTGATGTTTCTTAGAAGTTAGAAGTGAATATTTTTGTATGCATTTGCATAATTATTTTCTGACAGAGATTGTTGGGTGGGCTGTAAATATTCTGAGATTAGAAATCGTTGACTCATAAGCCGCTATTCTAATATTTAGAAGGATCTAATACTTATTAAAAAATTTGAAAAGCCCCGTGTCTTTTTAAATGTTTATGCTTTCTTGAGCTTTATCCTAACTAATATTATAAATGCGAAAGTAAGTTTGTTTGTTTGTTACGCTTTCACGCTAAAACGGCTGAAAGGATTTGAATGAAATTTGGCACATAGATAGACCGTGACCTGGGCTACTTTTCGTCCTGGATCGCAGACGAAGTCGTCGGCAACAGCTAGTACTTAATAAGATCAAAACTTTCAACAAAACATAGCTTATTATGGTTAACAGACAGTACCTGGATATACAGCGTGACAGAGACATCGACGCATAATCGGTTCAGTACATGATTCTGAACCCCCCTACGTTGATTTTTTTTGTCGACCATTAAAAAAATTTGATATGCGGCTATGAAAGAAAATCAGTTGATCCATACATTATGTCGAGTTATGCGAACATAAATCTATGGATCAACTGATTTTTTTTTTCACGATTTCAGGGTTGGTCCCGTAGTAAAAGTTGTTTATAATGATGAGCACAATACGACAAAAACAAGTACGATCACAAAGAAAGAAAGAAAGAAAGAAAATGCATTTATTTGCGGCAAACATGACGCATGAAAAAAGGTACAAAGGTACAATTTAACGGTGTATACAAAAATCAAATCTTTCCTCTCTATAATTTTAGAAAATATTGGTGCACAAAAGCGACAATCCGACATGGTCATTAGGAATGCCGAAGTCCAATGTCGCAGTTCACTCACGAATTTATTTTTTATTAATTTTGTGTTAAACGTTTCACTTTAAAGGTGAGATGCTGAATGAAAGACTAAATGAACAAAAAGCGATGCGTCTGATAATCAGCTTTTAGATAATAGATAACGTCATCGTCGTCACCTACCTACCACCACTCTTCATGGTCTTCACATGATCTAACCAAGCTTATATCTGGACTTTAAAAGAGACTGTGACCTCTGAGTTTGTTTCGGCCTTTCTTCTCAGAGCAGTCAGATAGGAAACGCCGACCTCCTCCTCGACCGCCTTATCATATTTTAATTACTAGATCAGGTTATCTAGTAATTAAAATATAATTGACGAGTAAAAGCGTTTGTATAAACCTACTTACAGAAGTAAAATAATATATCATTTACTCAATACCACTCAATGCACAGTCTTTGACCCCAACCTAATTTGTATTTCGAAAACTGCAATCGAGATAAATACAGCGAACTACTGGTCTTACGAGGCACTTATTAGTCAAACGCATATTCAAAAGCCGCTTAACAAAAAGCCTAACTCCTCTGCAACACCGTCCTAAACGCAGCATGCATTATTATTTCATCCTAGCTACTGGCGCGAGTACTTTCCTTCCTTATTCTGGCTATTATTATTCTGAACGGGGCACAGTGAGTCATTCTTACATAAGGCGGTGTTTTTCTAGAAATCTTGACTATTTGATGCTTTTTGAATACAAATTACGAACTATGGTGATTGTCGGCTAGATGATGGTTTGAGTAATATTGACGGAGGTAGGTACTGGTACGCCTTCCTTACATATAAAATACCAGTTTTTGTTGCTAGTGACTTATTTCGCATACAAACTTATACCTTAGCCTAGGATGTGCAATATGCAAAGATACTGGCATAGCAGGAAAAAAAAATCTTCAGCCATAAAGTACTATACCCTGTCCATTAGGTTTTTGACAGCTGTCTTAGAACGTACATATTCCAGATTACGTAAAAGTTAACTTTAAAATGCGTAATCAAATAAATATATCAACTGCCTTCTCTCATTGAATTATCTTATTTATGGCTTCTTACAGACATTATAATACCGTACGTGTATCAATTAATGTATCGTGTGTTGCTGCAATCACAAGTTCCATCTGTCAAAAAACGGTTTACCTAATGGCCAGGGTATAGCGAAACAAATTCGAGATTTCTTCATTATATGTAAGTTTAATATTAATCTAAACTAATATTATAAAAAGAGAAAAGATTTGATTTTTTGTGTATGTTTGTTATCAGCGGTTTTACACCTTAACGCTAAAACGGCCGACCTAGATTAGGACATAGGATAGTTTTTATCACAGTATTCTCACGGGATCGAGACTTATACAGGTGAAACCGGGTGGCGCAGCTAGTGTATTACACATATAATCCTTCCGGAATCAGTTCTCTGAATGATGGTGTAAACGGTTTACACCATCATTCAGAGAACTTGCGCAACAGATTTTAATGAGGTTTACGGTAAACTGCATCAAAATCCGTTGCGCAGTTTAGAAGAACAAAGCGGTCACACATACAGACACGAAAAGATATGTAAGTACCTATATCTTTTCGAGTCTGTCACGTCAGTCGTGTTCGTGTGTGTAAAAATACAAAATAGTACCTATCCTACTGGTATCAGAAGCAAGATTGAAGCTGCGCAGTAAGGGCTAGTTAACACCGTGTAGTACCAGATCTGCGTTTACGATTTATTTACCAAACATGTAAACAAATATGAGTTATTGGAAAAATAACTTTGATACCTACACAATAAAGTTCAGTTTACGCTACAACTTCAAACATTTTTATAACTTTTTCAATATTTCAATAAGTACTAGTCACTCTGAAATCAACTAAATTTTCACTCTTCTAAAGTTGATATTTGTTTAACTGCTGCTGCTGCTGCTACTGTTTGTTTACTGCTGTTTATTTGTTTTGTTTAACTTGAAATTACATCAATTAGAAACATGAATTTGAATAGACCTTAGCTACCCAGACAAGTAGCTATCGCATTCAAAGCATTTCGTATTTCTACGACTGACTTGAGCTTTAATAATTACAAATTAGGGAGCTATGTCTATCAATAAACTGCTTTGCAGTTTGGCAGAGTTAATTATGTAGTCAAACAATTACTCATCAGCTGCCTAGCCTTTTCCCAACTATGTTGGAGTCGGCTTTCAGTCTAACCGGAAGCAGCTGAATACTAGTATTTTATATGAAGCGGCTGCCTATCTGACCTCCACAACCTAGTTACTGGGAAATACGATACCCTTTGGTAAGACTGGTTGTCAGACTTTCGGGATTCTGACGACCCGTAACGACTGCTAAAGATCCACGATTGACAGCCGGGACCAACGGCATAACGTGCTTTCCGAGGCACGGAGGGTCTTGATATGTAAAGATGGTTACACATCCACGGATCAACCGCGACAAGCCCCTCAAACAATATATACTACGTCCGTGAAAAAATGCTTATACGTCAATCCGATACATTGTTTACTTTTCCATCAGCGTTATCGCTGATAGATGTCCCTTTGTCTAGGTAATCTGTGCCGTTATGCTATGGTGTTTATACTTTAACTTACCCTTAACATCTCTAGAATTACCCTTATTTTAAAACACAGGGTGGCAGTGTCATCGACGTACAAACTGTAACCATGAATTCAGCACATGATCCTAAAAATATTCGTAGAAATTTTTCGTTGGTTATCAAAAAAACCTACTGTTTCTTTACATTTTATATTCTATAAGTGCAATAACTACGCGTTCAAAATTAATTACTAATTAACTAACAAATTTTGTGTTATACCGACGAAAAATTTCATCGCAGGGAGTTTCCGGATTATGTACTGAATCCATGGTAACAGGTTGCGCGTCGAAGTCCCTGCCACCCTTTGTAGTGTTTTTAGCCTCCTAAATACATTATATTTTAGGTTGTTTTCCCTTTGTACCGTTCATCACACATACATAATCAAATTGGTCTCGAACCGTACCCTCGAAACTATCACAATTTGATCTCGGTTAGGCTTGTTTAGCCTATTTCTCATGTAATATAATTATAACCTGCTTATTTAGGCAAATGTCAAAAGGCTTTTGCGCTGAGATAGTGTCTGTTACTACTACTAACTAAATTTACCTCGGTACGTACAGTCACGAGCACCAATATGTCAACACTTGGCAACTTTCAATTTCGATTTATTCGTGAAATAACGAATGCAACGTCGAAATACGACACATTACATAAACCTATGGGTTCGATAATGCTATGTTCGTAACAACATAAAATTTCATACAAAAATAAAGAAGTAAATCGCTTTTGAATCAAGCTGAGTGTATACATACTGTTGCTCGTGACTGTACACACGAGGATATATCAAACTATAGAATCCAGTTTTAGCTGACCTCGCATTGTATAGGCTTGTCGTACAATGAGAGGTCAGCTTATACTGGAAATGTATATGTAATTGTAATGTCTTCGTGTACGCACGTTTATTATTAACTTATCACGTTATCTTCACTTCTTTTTATGTCTTCTTCTCTTCTTTAATAATAAAAATAATCGTTTTATACTTGCTGATGAATAATTGTTTGCTGCACCGGACGACGTCATTACGTCGGCGCCGGCTGTCGCTGAAAACCAGCGCTGGGGCTCTGTCTTGCATAGGGTCGCAGCATTATGCTGAGCGATAGCCGTTTTGCGTGGATGTGACGCATGTGAACCATCTTTATTTGTTTTTTTTTCTTTATTTTGTTTTTATGTTCTTTTATGCGTCATGTTTACCGCAAATAAACGTTTTTTCTTTCTTCTTTCTTTTATCTAACTGTGTTTTTTCAAGGAGTATATTTTCAAGGTAAAGTATAGCTGCATCTAACTTTACATATTTCTCTTTGTGAAATGATTAATGATTGACGTCAATCATATTTTAAAAACTCGATCAGGTCGGTGTTTCCTATCTGGCTACTATGCTGGTGTTCCCTATCTGGTGTTTCCTATCTGAGAAGAAATGGTGAAAAAAACTCAGAGGTGACAGTTTCTTTTAAAGTTCAGACATAATCTTGGTTAGATCATGTGAAGACCATGTATTCGTGGTGACAGCCTAAATTATACAAACAAATATTACGTCTGCCAAATTGCAGAGCAGTTGATGTTGGTTGTTGTTGTTGCAGATTGATGTCAGTGCGTTCGATTACGATGTCAGATTTTGTTATTGATTTTACAAAACATTTTGTGGTTTTTTTTTTTTCTTGTGTCCTGTAAATACGGTAGACGAAGACTCCCTGAAATCCATTCAGACTAATTTATCAGTCGCTACGCTGATCGTTAAGTTATTATTGGAATAAAACTGAGAATTAGGAGAAAAAACAGTCTTTAATCCCTCGACCTCTCATGACTTCTTAATATATTCCAGTACTTTATCTGGAAAAAAAAGTAACGTAACAAACTCTCAAGACAAAACTATTACTTACAATAAGTACACAGCTTTGCTAATAACATTGCCTAACAAGATCTTCAAAAGTTTAACATCTGGCGTTCTGTCACATTACAAGACACGGATAAATGAAACGTCAACCAATATCGTAATATGATTGACGTTCGATTGATGTCGAGGCTTTAACACAACACATACGTAAACAGGGCTCCCTACCTTGTATTATTCAAAATGTCTGTCAATCAGGCGACATCTTGTTAAGGCACCTGTTACATAAATATTTTTTTTTTTAAAACATTATTGAATACTTATTCGTAATTTTTAAATGGAATTTTATGTAGTAAAGTTTTGGGAGTTAATTTATTCCTATACACCGTATAATTATATTCATGATTTGATCATCATTAATTAAGAAATTAAAATGAACTCTACATAAATAACACGTTATACCTAATAATATAATTAATTACAATAAAATCTGCTGAGCTCCTGCCTTTTTCTATATTTTTTCGTATTATATACTTGTATATAATTGTATATAGTATATTAATATATACTATATACAATTATATTAAAATTTTATATTAAAATTTTATTGAACATACACAGAATAATTACTATTTTTACAAGCTAACACATTAGTGTAATATCCTAACTTAATTAAAACTATTGACAAACTAAAATATGTCGCCGAACAATTCCTCTCTATCGCTGTCGATACCTATAATATACATATGTCCTAGAACCAATAATTCGAAGACATGTGACATCTACCAACCCGCTCTAGGCCCGCGTGGTAGATTACAGCCCACTTCCTATCACAGAGAGGAGGCCTATGTCCCAGCAGTAGGAACAATGTAGACTTATTATGCTGTCGATACATATACATGTATATATTAAGAATAAAGTAGGGCCAAGGACACATCCTTGTCGAACTACACTGTCAATGGAAATTTGGGAAAGTCATCCATCATAGACCCAATCCGTTGGATACGCAAAAATTGACTGCCTGCTTCTTCCTCCAAGTTTGCAGTAAAAAGACTCAGACTATATCAGCACGCATGACTTCTATTTCTACTCTAGACAAAGTGACACGTGAATCTTCATTTTTAGGGTTCCGTACCCAAAGGGTAAAAACGGGACCCTATTACTAAGACTCCACTGTCCGTCTGTCTCTGTCCAGGCTGTATCTCATGAACCGTGATAGCTAGACAGTTGAAATTTTCACAGATGATGTATTTCTGTTGCCGCTATAACAACAAATACTAAAAATAAAATAAATATTTAAGGGGGGCTCCCATACAACAGACTTGATTTTTATAGATCAAGAGTCCAACTCGCACTTGGTCATTCTGCCTGCAGTTTCTTCCGTTTCTACGGTTATCATGCTATGCGTGCTGGTAGATGTGTTTGAACGTGCATCTTAAATAGGCCTTCATAAAGTATTCCAAACAAATCACATTTATTTCATCGTTAACTCTATTCAAAAACCCACGTTCAAAAACAGATTAAGAGCTTTTAGGGTCAAATAAATACATTCATTTCTATCCCAAATCTACCCAACTATAAAGAAAATAGTGAATATAAAACTACCCACATGTAGGAAATACAAACAAACTGTAGATTAGATTACGCCCCGTAAGGAGGCAAGGTCGAATTACGATCACATCAATCACAATTTAACTTGCCAAGCCAAAATAACTTTTAAAACAAAGAGCAGTAAGGTTATACGTACCTATGTCGGAAGTTTGGTGTAAGGGTTAGAAACCTCGCACATCAAAGGAAGGTGGGAGGGATGGGGAAGTACACAGATAATAAAAATAACCACTTAGCTTTTCCTGATAAGGAAAATTGACTAGTTAATCTCTTTCTATATATAGCTCTTTCCCCGTGACCTGAGGGGCAATCCTCGTAATTTTAAGAACGTTCACAGTCTGAAGGCCAATTCTCGTAATTTAAAACTTTCAAAGTCTAGTCTCAGTCTCATCTCGGCGACAAACAAATGTCAAAAACTTGTCACAATGTAGGGAAATTAGAAGTATTTTTTGACAGATTGAGACAGATCAGACTGTAAACGTTCTTAAAATTACGAGAATTGCCCCTCTGATCTCAGTCTCAATCTGTCAAAAAATACTTCTAATTTCCCTACATTGTGACAAGTTTTTGACATTTGTTTGTTGCCGAGATGAGACTGCGACTAGATTTTGATCGTTTTAAATTACGAGAATTGGCCTGATGGTCGTAGGAATCCGCAAGATGCGAATAGCGAGCAGGATCGGTCGGTGTGGCGACGCTTGGAGTAGGTCTATGTCCAGCAGTGGACGTTTTCCGGTTGAAATAATAATGATGATGATATAACGGGTGTATAACAGACACTTAAAGAAGCCGAGAGTCACTTGTACTTCCCGTCATTGTAATCATTTTTTTTGTACTGGACCATACCTGGGAGCTTTCTGGTTACGGGTATATTGAAGGTCAAAGTTCCAACTTTTACTGCCGTTTTTTTTTTTACGAAAACCAGTTTTTAGTGTTATAACACAGCTTTAAATACCCCCTGTAACGTTGCATGCACCATATAAGCACAATGTTTAGCGTGTGTTACAATGCGCATTACCGCAAACAGCAAAATTTCACACCAAAAATAAAAGTCGTTTCCCAGCAACTATTTTTGTTCCTGTTGTGTCTTTTTATTATAGCTCTTATTTCATGAAAGCTTATGCCATTGTACCCATATGCTTATTTGTGCCGCCTGGCAACACAGCTGCTGTCGTTAAGCCAGCCATACCTAAAGGGTTGGGTTGCCAGTTATATTACCGACACTTACATTTCTAAGGCTTATACAAGCTGTTGTTTTGTATTCTCGTCAAATTTCAGGAGGCTGTTATGAAAGACATAAATAATCAAATAAAATTACGATCCCTGGTTAATAATGAATACATATTTTATTTATTTATTTATTTTACCATTTAGGTACAGACGCCAGCAGGTCAAGCTACCCGAAACTGTCAAATTTTCCCAATCAAACTTAAACCTTAATACTTTAGCGATAAAGTTGAAAATCTATTAAAGAAATTTGACAGTTTTAGTAGCTTAATGTGCTGGCGTCTGTACACACATACATACAGGCTGATTTTTTAAAGACCAGCCAAATTTAAGGATTGGTACAGACCATCAAACTGAACAACTTTCTCCATGGGACCAACATCGTAATCGCGAATAAAAATTCAGCCGTCCCATACATTTAGGTCGAGTAGGTATTGAAGTTTTCTATGGGACAGTTGATAAAATGTTCGCGATTACGCTATTTGTCCCATGGAGAAAGTGGTTCAGTTTGATGGTCTGTACCACATCCTTAAATTTGGCTGGTCTTTAAAAAATCAGCCTGTATATAAACAGACATTGAAAAACAGAACAGAAAAAATAGGTACAGACGAAAAATAGGCACGGACATACTTGTTATTTTAGTTATTTAAGTTTGACAGTATTTCAGAATACACCACTTTCAAAGAACAGAATCGCGTTATGGTATCGTATAAGCGGTCGCGTTTTTATGTGTGTGTAAAAGGGCAGTTAAAATGCGTGTCCCACACATGCCGATTTCAGAAAATAAGAAAAAAAAAACCTACTTATTTTATTATAGATTCGTGTCGAGAATCAGTAGCATAGTTACCTCCTTGAATTTGACGAGGATGCAAAATGACACCTTGTATAATAAATGCCAACAAAGCTTCTTTCTGCCTCGAGTCAGACCTAGAAAATCAATTCCTTTAAATTGAAAAAAAAAGCACATAATCAAACCCTACAAAACTCAATCAATATTTTGCTCTTCTCGTTTCTACGACAAAAAGCCAAAATATAATTTATTTCTGTCAAAAGAAAACCTTGGTATTTAATAACTTTTATGTTCATAGTAATACAATTTTGTTGAACACCTCAACTCTCAGCCGCTTTCAGATACGAGTAATCCGGGAGAGAGAAACCTCGACGAATGTTTTTGACAGATTTAACCTTAGATGTAAATCTACGTTGAACTTCATTAGTTTTTTTAATTTTAGTTTTTTTACCGCACACGTAGATCCATCAGGTTAAGCTACGCTTGCCGCGGTTGGTCTGTGGATGGGTGACCATCTTTGCATACCGAGATCCATCCGTGCCTCGGAAAGCACGTTAAACCGTTGGTCCCAACTATCATTCGTGGTTCTTTGACAGTCGTTTCGGGTAGTCAGAAGCCCGAAAGTCTGACAACCAGTCTTACCAAGGGGTATCGTATTACCCAGTAACTGGGTTGTGGAGGTCAGATAGGCAGTCGCTCCATGTAAAATACTGGTATTTAGCTGCATCCGGTTAGACTGGAATCCGATTCCAACATACTTGAGAATAAAGACCGTAACAAACTCACCCAGCAGTGTTTTAGGACCAAACCTTTTGCCCTTCTTATCATGAATAATGTTAGATCAAGTATTGATCTAACATATACATATAACACTCAGTAAGGAAAACAGAGTGTGTAAAACAAATATCGCCTTCAAATACGTTGTGTTAATATCAACCGTTGTTTATACGATGTTTGCTTATCGATAGGTCCATAAGGAAAGTCTTAGTAGCATGGAAAATGGATTTGTGGGACCGAACCCTTATTGTTTATTTATTGAATGTCCATATGCAACAAAAAATATTGAATACTACATATTTTTATTATCTTTAGGGTTCCGTACCTCGAAAGGAAAAAACGGAACCCTTATAGGATCACTTTGTTGTCCGTCTGTATGTCTGTCAAGACCCTTTTTCTCAGGAACGCGTGGAGGTATCAAGCTGGAATTTATATCAAACACTCAGGTCTACTGATCCTGGCGCTGTGAAAAATTCAAAATTCTAAGCCAACGCAATCAAAAGATATATGCCGCAAATTTCCGCAAATTTTCGACACTCGCAAGGGAATCAAAACCTACAGGGTACGTCCCGTGCACTCAGAATCTTGAAATTTGGTACAAAGCAACGTCTTATAGCACAGATAAAGGAAAAATTGCGAAAACCGTAAATTTTTAGTTACATACCTAAAAATTTGTACGGAACCCTCGGTGCGCGAGTCCGACTCGCACTTGACCGGTTTTTGTTATAGCGGGCATAGTAGTGCACACTCTGTGAAAATTTCAAGTGTCTTACTATTACGCTTCGAAAGACACGGCCCTTTTACAGTCAGACGGCCGCTAGGACGGACGGAGAGCGGAGCCTTAGTCACCTTAGGGTGCCAACAGGACCCTTTTTGTAGGAAGCCCAAAAAAAGCACATCATGCCTTAAGTATTCTCTACCAGTTAACCAAGGGTATAGCGGAGAGAGAATATGGCAGGTGCAGTACGTTTTATACCGAATGCAAAAATAGATGAAAGAAAGAAGAAAAAAAAAGAAAGAAAATGCATTTATTTGCGGCAAACATGACGCTTAAAAAAGGACATAAACACACAAAATAAAAAATACCAAGTAGGGGTAGACATGCGTCACATTCACGCAAAACGGCCATCGCTCAGCATAATGCTAAGACCCTATACGAGACAGAGCGCCAGCGCTGGTTTTCAGCGGCAGCCGGCGTTGACGTGATGACGTTAACCAGTGCAGCATGCACTTATACATAAATAAATAAAAACAACAATCAAAACATGAAATAAAATAAACCATTGCAACATATGATTCGAGACAAACAAAAGAAAAAAAAAAACAACAATCAAACATGAAATAAAATAAAATAAATAATACATAAAAAAAAAGACGGTGAAACATGAAATATAATTATGATGTGCTAACATTCCGGGCAACGAATCTCGCGCCGCCGGGTATAAGATAAGCCGGAGATAAGATTGAATGTGACACTTGGTGATATGTGGGTATATTTCACACTTCTGCCTGCCTACCCCCTTTGGGAGAACCAGGCGGGATGTTGTTTAGTTTTACTGGCTTGCGGAGTGGAACCTTCATCATCATTCTCCTGCCGTTATTAGCATACAAGCGATAGCTTAGTTTGGGAACCAGTATCACCAACTCCTGCGATTAATGTACCTTTTATTTAAAAATAATAATATTGCGAATGTCTTTTTCTGGTAGCAATAAACCACTTTTTTTTATTTTTTTTTTATTCCAATCTACATATTTGCGGTCGGCGCAAGCTGTCTTTGTCTTCCATACTTCTCTATTAGTCGTCATCTCAGGAGTCATCCCCTTCCCAGCTATATAATCTTTCACACAGTCCATCCATCGTTTCATTGGTCTTCCCGTACTCTTATAGCCATCTACATTCAAAACTTTCCTCACAACATTTCCCCCATTCCTCCGCATCACATGTCCAAACCTTGCCACATCAAATATCTCGCATGGCTGACAAGGCAAAGGCCAATTTATTTCGGGTCGGAGTAACGTTTATCTTTTACTTCCACACTTCTTATTAGTCGTCATT
Organism: Apamea epomidion; assembly: GCA_947507525.1. Taxonomy (NCBI): domain Eukaryota; kingdom Metazoa; phylum Arthropoda; class Insecta; order Lepidoptera; family Noctuidae; genus Apamea; species Apamea epomidion. The sequence goes on from OX382237.1 coordinate 15,163,915, forward strand.
TGGGTAGTCACCCCCTTTCTAGCCATATCATCTTTCACACAGTCCATCTATAGTTTATTTGGTCTTCCCGTACTCTTATTCAATATTCATACTCAAAACTTTCCTCACATTTTCCCCATTCCTCCGCATCACATGCCCAAACCTTGCCACATCAAATATCTCGCGTGGCTGACAAGACAAGGGCCATCCAATAACATTAATTCTATTTATACGTTTGCTCTCTTGTTTTCTTCTGTAACGCCTTACATAAAAGATAAAGATCGCATTGGCTCAGCGGAAACTATCGGCCCATTGTTCGATGTAACAGGTTCGCTTCCCCGGTCGATTTTATCGTCTCTTCTGTGTCAGGCTCATTTAAATTCACTTTCTACGAAAATATTCTCAGACGATTAGATTATTATATTTTTTGTAGCATGTTTTTCTGCACTATTCTTGCTTGTTAGTGACTAAGTAGCATTTTGTTTTGTCATTGTCACGTTAGTTTTCTCATATACCACTTTTCAAGTGACAACTTTCTTCAGAATCTTCCCAACTATGTAGGGGTCGGCTTTCATCTAATCTGATGTAGCTGAATGTTAGTATTTTACATGGACCTCCACAATCTTGGACTTCTAAGGTTGTTGAGGTCAGCTAGGCAGTCGTTTCATCAACTACACAGGTAACACGATTCACCTTGATAAGACTGGTTGTTCGACTACTGGCTTCTGACTACCCACACCGACTGACAAACTTTCTTGTACCTACAAGTAAATTTTTAATCTGCTGAATACTATACTAAATCATAAGTTCAGAGAGCAATCTCCATAAGGAACAACAATCCGTCAAGTCCCGGAACGACGTCACATATAAATTTAATAATTGAATAATTAATGTAAGTAATATGTACTTTCTTAATTAAAGGAAGCCACGATTGCCACGAACCTACATATTATATCTAACTAATTATAATTACTTGAGCTAATTATAGCGTCGAGTCGTCGCTTGGATATTTACGTAACCCTGCTAACTTCATGCTTGTATCCGCGGGGGTGGGCAGAGGTAACACTTGTGCCTCATCACCATTCTCCCGCCCTTATCCCAATTTATTTGGGGTCGGCACAACATGTCTTTTTCTTCCATACTTCTATATGGCACTTGTGCCTACCCTACGGTAAGTAGATGGTGGGCTTAATGGTCGGATTGGCAGCGGTCATGGGCTCGGGGTAAACTCAACGTAAATGCGAACGATTTTAAATTTAATATATTTGTTTCTTCCACCCTAAGGGCAATGTAGAGGGCTATGCTATGCTATCTCTTCATTTCTGATTTGATCACGCAGGGAAACTCCAGGTTTCCCTGCGTGATCAAATCAGAAATGAAGAGATCCGTAGGAGAACCAAGGTAACTGACATAGCCCGAAGAATTGCCATACTTAAGCGGCAGTGGGTGGGTACATTGCTCGCAGAACAGATGGCCTATGGGGCCGAAAGGTTCTGGAGTGGCAACCGCGTACCCGAAGACATAGCGTTGGAAGGCCTCCTACAATGTGGACCGATGACCTGGCGAAGGCCCCAGGAGTCCGCTGGATGCACAGAATCGGTCGAAGTGACGGTGCTTGGGGAAGGCCTATGTCCAGCAGTGGATGTCTTTCGGCTGACATGATGATACTCATTTCGCACATAATATTTACTTACTTTTAAGAATGTATTCGTTACTTTCGTTTCTAGAATTTCTTCGGGTGTAAACATTTGTGCTTGTCGCAAAAATTTCAACCAAATCTATAGGAAAGTTGTATTTTCGATTTAAAAATCGTTCGTATTTACGTTTGATTTCGTCGTAGGATGGCGTAACAAGTTTTTTTCGTAAGTATTCACAAATTCTCGGTAATATTACCGTAACTCAGTCTATTTCCAATCATTACCTACTAAGCTAGTCACTACCCTAATTGTATCCTAGATTCTCGCATTCATCATCCACAGCCTGACTTCATCCACTACTGGACATCGGCCTCTCTTTTCAGGTGCCACGCCCCTGTGCCAGCCTCACCTGCGATGGTATCAGTGTCGTCCGCCGATCACGCCGCCGGACGACCAAATTCGCCGGAGACCAGACGACACGGTTGGCGCAGTGACTGAGCGATCGACTGCTGCGCTGCGTGTCGCGGGTTCGATTCCCGCACGGAACACATATTTGTATTGCCTACAGGTAGTTGCTCCGGGTCTGGCTGTTTGTGTGTGTGAGTTTAAATGTTTGTAAACGCACCCACGATACAGGAGAAATTCCTAGCGTGGGGCAACATTAAAAAAAAAAATCGGCCTGGCCGCCACTCGGTCACTGCCTTACCCACCTGTCATCAGTGGTGTCCTGCCCAACTCCATTTGAGTTCCATAACTCGTTTTCCGCTATCGAAAACCTTTGTACGTATGCGGATCTCGATGTTTGGGACTCGGTCTATAAGCCTTATGCCAAGCATGGAGCGTTCCATGGCACACTGTGCCAATCTCACCCTGTTCACAGCCTCCTGCGTGAGCGTCCACGTCTCAGCGTCGTACGTCATGGTGGGCAGAACACACAGGTTACAGAAGCGAGACTTCAGAGATTGTGACTTCCTCAATACAAAAGTTTAATATTTTGCCTTTTATAAAGTTATTAGGTAAAGTGTTATATGAGAAATGAGAATGGGCTGCGAGTCCATAGAGCTCTGCCCCGCAATCATATGATGTAATGCACCAGCATCGGTAATTAGGGCTTTAAAGCAAGCGGGGCGGGCGATAGGCGGAGCGATTTGTAAGAATAACTTGGAATATACAGAAAATAGTACCTAATAAATAGTTAGGTAAACGATTAGGAAAAGGTTTTGGTGAAATTGTGTGGAATCATGGTTGTGGTTAATATAATAATCTTTCAAAAATCTTTTGAAATTGGTCAGATTTAAAAAGCGTAGATATTTTTATTATACGAGTAATACTGACGTTAAATATTGATTAGTTAAGGACTTTAATAGGACTCCAAAATCATTACCTCCTAATATAAAGACAATTATGATAATTATTATTATTCTTTGACAGTCGTTAAGGGAGGGAGTAGGGAGGCCTTTGCCCAGCAGTGGGACATTAACGACTAATAAAAAAAGTCGTTAAGGGTCGTCAAAAGCACAAAAGTCTGACAACCACTCCTACCAAGGGGTATCGTACCCAGTAACTAAGTTGTAGAGGTCAGATGGGCAGTCGCTCCATGTAAAATACTGGTATTTCAGCTGCATCCGGTTAGACTTGAAGCCAACCCCAACATAGTTGGGAAAAGGCTAGGCAGATGATGATAAAGATAATTATTAACCTACCTGGGTTACCTACATTGCTAGTTTTGTGTTATCATGCCCACACGTAGTATCTTGCACACTACCTAATAATGAACTGTTTTATGACACACTTTGGAGCATAGCGACACAAAATTGCTTGGAAAATTGTTTTTTTTTGCCATATTTTAAAGCTTCTGTGTATGTATTTGTACTCTAAATAATTGCGTTCTCAAATCGCGAGTTTCGTGGCCACACACAATCACGCGAGCAATTTTCTCGCTAAACTTACTGCCAGACAGATTATAATGTCTGTAATAGTCTTTATAGCTGCCTTTTTCATAACACGATTAACACTAATCGATGTCTTCATAACACTGAGCTCAGAATGAAATATACTACGTTTTTGTAGAGAAATGTGACCTGTCTTTAAATTGATTGGACTACTTTTTTCTTCATACGTGGGTAGTATGCGCTTTTTGCTCAAGATACTAAATCTATCATTATCAACCAGTGTAACCCTTTCCTGAATTCGACTTTTTAATCTAACTATAAAGTCCGCCAGACCGAATTTCGGCCATGGCGACTAATCTCAGCGGAGACCAGCCTTCGGTGCGGGAGATACAAGTGCACGAGTATGTGCGCAGACAGGTGCACTCTCTGCTCCCTCACTCTCATTGTCCGATGGGATGGCAATCCGGCACGATCGGAGAGAGATCAGGCGCTGGGTTTCTGAGGTATGGGGGCTCACACCGCTAACTTCCAAACTCCGGGCTGTTACCTACGAATGGAAAAACTCAATAACACTATTGTGCCCGAGGCTCAGCAGTCACGAGTACCACAAGAACAACGAGGCAGTCAGTCTATAAAAAATATTGAACCCGTATTTTTTCTTTTGTCAATTATATAAAAAATGATGAAGATATCGCCCGTTAAAGTTCCGCGTGACGTCACTTGCTTGCGACACTTTTGCAAGCAAGTGACGTCACAACCGGGGACTCCCAAATTTTTACACTCTTTATCTTTGGTCATTTCCCATACTAAAAAAAAAAGGCATTGATATACTAACGCTTAACTACCACAAAGTACATAGTTCGACGGCTCCTCTCGCTGCACTGCTGTCCCAGCACAGCGTCACAGCATCGTTGCTGCACAGTCGACATCGGCTCACGATATCGACTATTCTGCCAGCATCATGTGGTGCTAAAGAGGAAAAAAAAAGGCTAAGTTAATCTGCAAAGAACAGTCATTTATGCATAATCAGCCTACAGTGTTCCCACTGCTGGTACACAGGCCTCCTCTCTTTGAGATAATCTACCACGCAGGCCCAGTACGGGTTACACGGTGGAGCATACGGTGGAGGTCTGCCCCGCTTGGGCAGAGCACCGCCGTGTCCTCGTAGAGGCGATCGGCAGTGGCGGCGACCTCTCGCGTCCGGCCCTGGTGCAAGCCATGGTCCGGGGCGAGAGGGAGTGGGAGGCGGTCACCTCCTTCTGCGAAGCAGTCATGCTAGCGAAGGAGGTGGCGGGATGGGCGAGGGAGAGATCCTCACGCCTCAGCCGCCGAGGGAGACGCTCCGGGCGTCGGGAGCCGCGTGACGACTCCCGGCCACCGTAGGCGCGGGCCTGCGGGCGGAGAGCAATGGGTAGCTCTTCGTCCGATCAGGACCAGGCCCGTGCCGGACGGCGCGTATGTGTTCCACGTGCGCCTCAAAGAGATGTCAGCGTAGTTGACGGGGCCCGACAGGGCCGAAGCCTGCCGGGGTAGCGGGATCGTCCGAAAGGGTTACCGCTGCCCTGGTACATAAAGGGCTAAGGAAGGAACACGGGTGGGTTTTAGTCAGTAAGAGTCTGACACTCCCTTCTGCTCCACCCAGAGCGGGAGGGGTCATTTGATGATTTCCCATCCTCAAAAAAAAAAAAAAAGGCCCAGTACGGGTTGGTAGATGTCACATGTCTTCGAAATTTTTGGTTCTAGGACATGCCGGTTTCCTCACGATGTTTTCCTTCACCGTTTTGAGAGCAGTGGTGATGAAATTATTTACACAAAGAAAGCGTCTGCCTGGGTTGGAACCCACGACCTCCAACTCGTAAGTCGGAGCCATTACCATTGAGCCACCACTGCTCAGTCACTTATGCGTAGCGAGATAAGTATTAATTAACAAAAAATCTGTCAACTATAAATTGTCGAACGAGAAACTTAAGAAAACCCATAAATTTTGACAGTTTCGACCTGTCCAAGAGATAAGGGTGCGGCATACTGATGACCATCATTAATCCATTACAAAACACCATGAAATGATATGTCCAGCAATGAAATGGTGAAACATCATATCAGTTTCAAATGACGTCAGCTCTGAGTTTCAAATGCCAAACGAAACGGATTCCTATTAATTTAAAGTAACGCGATTAGATCTGATGTTTGTAATAGCCGTGAACAGTTGTAATAATGTTTCAGTATTGTCTGGTCTAAGATCTTTGATTTTGAAATTATGAACAGGAATGCTCATTGCCAGTTTATTTAATTCGATTATTTATTAAGTACTAGCTATTACACGAAGCAAAAGGAGTAAGTATGTAAGGATCGTAGTAGATAAAGTTATGTCACAATCAGCCTTTGAGCCAACGAATAAATGTCTTTGTCTTTAATTTTCCTACTGCTGGGACACACGTCTTCTCTCTTCGAGAGGGAATGGGCTGTAAACTACTACGTAGGCTCAGTTCAGGTTGGTATGGCACATATCTTCGAATTTTTGGTTCTAGGACATGCCGGTTTCCTCACGATGTTTTCCTTTTTCGTTCTGTAATTAGCTCCATGGGAAAAAGGCGTCAGTTTATAATCTTTGTTTAGTACGAAGAATCAATCTAATATATTGTGTATGTAAAAAGTGAAACGTAGATTATTCGTTAAGTGAATATTAATGACTTTTAACTTAAACTGTATGCTCGTTAATTAAGTTAGCGTGCTTAACAATGTCACTTATGTCAAATGCTAGACTACTTAATGAGAATATAAGTAACACGGGCAATGTTATGCTATCTTTTTACCCCCATGGGAAAAAGACGTGATTTTTTGTATGTATGTACTAGTTTTTACCTGCTGCTTCACTCCCGTGGCCTATCCCACAGCAACAGTATATTTTTCAGGATGTAATCCCAAAAAATACACTGTTCCTGTTAATTTGAAAGCCGGCTAGCTATGTAACTCTATCTCTATGGGAAAAATCACTACGACTCCTTGCTCCGTGAAAAGGGAAACAAACCAACAAAGACACTGGCATATATAACAATGGTTACCAAGTAGGAATTAGTAGGATATCATAACATAATTCATACTGAAAACCCGTAGACGAGCGAAGAAATACATAATCGTGTTACATGGGTTCTAGTAAAATTAATATATATAATAAATCATACATGGTATACAATGTTCTTAAATATAAATATAATAGCACAAATATGTTTAGCTAAGATAAAACATAGCATCTGACTATTTGTTATGTAATATTGACTTATGTTATAACACATCCACACTTTTTAATCGACTTCAAAAAATGGAGGAGGTTCTCAAATCGTTTGTTTTTTGTGTTTGTTACCTCAGAACGCCTTTATTTATAAGCTATAATAGGATAAGGTACCTCCCTCAGGGGTGGTCCTATATAAATTTTATTAACTTTGCTTGAGTAGTTTTTAAAAGCTTCAATAATTCGATTTTTTCTATTTATAAATTCTTTTGAACTATAGAAGCTACACCCATTTGACTTAACTGAACTTAACACTTTATATAATCTTATATAATTTACTTTTTTGACATGGCGTGGTATCTTGTTATAAATACGCACGCACTACACTAGGCAGTTTGTATTGTGTTTCGGAAGTCTTGGCAAATCTCATGATTTCTTAGTTTATAAGGATCTCGTATTTTCCAAGGATTTACATCATTGACTGTCTCTTAAACATTTCTTTATTTTTAACTACGAACACACATATTTCATAAATAAATAGGAGATATCAAATATCGCTAACAAACAAAGTTTTTTAAACGATGGTGGCCATGAGTCATCAGCGGAGTAACTTTACGCAGTTACTACACACTAACAGTAACAATGGCTTTCATTTTGTTCATTTTGACATTTCAACAATATTCATTGCGATTTTTACTTTGTCGAGCAGATAAAATTTTCGAACATATCAAGAAATGGATTAGCAATATATATTGGCAATCCATTGGTAAAAAAGTGCATAAGAGTAATTATACTTATTATCTACTCTTATGCACTTTTTTTGAGCAACAAATACTTTTAGATCGGTACTATTACCCAACATTACAAGACCATAGCGAAGTAATGATTCTACATACGCGTGGTATGATATAATAGCAGTTTTTACATTCGTTACATTTTTAACTTGTTCCGTGCGTACACGAATAGAATAGAATACTATGTTAAATAATTTATATTCTGTAAGTAAGTAGGTTGGTAAAAATACTTTTACACGTCAATCATTTTTTTTTAGGACTGAGTTCGGCGTTTCCTATCGCGCTACTCTGAGAAGAAAGGCCGATCACAATCTCTTTTAAGGTCCAGACATAATCTTGGTCAGATCATGTGAAGACCATGCAGACTGGTGTCTGAAATGGTCTTGGAATACTCTTTATTGTGTATACCATATTACAGATATAAATATAATATACAAATAGTGACACAATGGGCGGTTTTGGACGAATTTATTAATAAAATTAAAGGCACATTTCAATTTTGTCTCCCAGGTTGAAATTTTTAGCTACGCTTCGAGTGTTTGACTAACCACTTGGAATTGTGGTTGTACGAGGTGGAAAATGCCATTGTTCTTCTTCCCAACGTTTTACATTATAATACATACTTTTGCTGATCCTTTGTATTCTACATACTTCTGTATTGGTTATATTTTTTGTAGTAGGATTCCGGGTTTCCGACGGTCAGTGGTTACTCAAAGTGAGATTACGTAGGAAAATAGTGAGACTGCGAAAAAAGTTAGATTGATCATAAACCTCGTATTATTATATTACTAGTTTTTGCCTGTGTCTTCGCCCATGTGGAGGTTGGAAATTATTCCACGGGAACGTATTATTACGTTTACTGCTACTGTTTTATCCCACTACTGGGCAAATGCCCATGACTTCCAGCTCTTTCGATCCAGGGCTAAAGTGGACACTGCTCGTTTGTTTTGTCCAGCTCGTCCCGCCATCTTCTGCGAGGACTGCCGCGACGCCTTCTAGCTGTGTTAGGGCTCAACATTGTGGTTATTTTGGCCCACAGCTCATTGGGCATACGGCAGACGTGGCCAGCCCAGTCCCACTTCAGCTTAGCGGCTTTTTGAGCAACGTCAGTAATCTGTGTTTTGGAGCGCAGTGTGGTGTTGCGAATATGGTTTGTCAATTTGGTTTTGGTACAATTTCTACGTTTAATAGATCTTTTTATGAGGAATAATTCCGGAATAAGTACATTATTTTTATACTATAACTCTATTGGTTTACGCGGCGCATGCCAGTAAAGCTTCCAGTCGACTTGATTTTGTCCGACATATTCAACAATCATCGTCATATTTCAGCCAATTTACAAAACCTTAATCAATTATACACCTAAACCAACCTCAGGAATCACTCCATTCGTGAAAACTGTATGAAAATCCGTTCATTCGAGTTTATCGCTTTCATACAGACATACGTTGCTTGGTGTTAGCTTTCGTCCGCGACTTCCTCTGAGTGAAATATGTTTGTGTGTGTGTTGGGGTGTGTTTGTGGGTATTTGTGTTTGTTTGTGTGTTGTTTGTTCCCCCGACCCACCCCATCGCATCGCATCCCATGCCCGTGCTATTACTTCGTTTCACTTAGCGTTTTTTCTGACTCTTTTTTCCATTTTGCTCGGCTCCTAAGGATCCTAGTATGATGTTAAGTAAGCAAGAAAGAAAAGACATTTATTTGGCACAAACTAAAAGACACACAATACACCAGATACCTACATCAGATAAAACAAACAATGAAATAAAAATAAAAAAAGATTAAATAAAAAGTGTGAAGTCCGATGTAAGTAATTAGCGGGAAAGTGTGCCTCACGGCTGCACCATAAAGGCCCAGTTCAGCAAAAATGCCAGACAACTAGTGCCTGACGCTGGTTTTTAACTGGACCTGATGTGTGAGGTGACGGATGTAAATCAGTTTTATACTGCAACGTGACGACACAAATTTATTTTATTTATATATTTAAGTATGCATAGGTACACATGCATACTTAAATATATAAATAAAATAAATTTGTGTTAGATAAAAAACAGTAACGAATATGTAAATACGAGTAAGTCCTAATCCTAATAGTGTGATATTGGCTTTGATTCCCTTGTTCACAAACTAAACTAAATTTAAGTTCTGTGCATCTTTTTCTTTCTATTTCATTAAGAAAAGGACAGAAGATAAAATATTAGTTTAGTCCTGTCAAATTAAGATACTCCATAGACAGATTAGACGTGATTAAAAACATGGATACTAAAAGTACGTCAATTTACGCCAGGCGCTGACTAATTTGACAGGACTAAACTAATATTTATCTTCTGTCCTTTTCTAAATTAAATAGAAAGAAAAAGATGCATTGAACTTAAATTTAGTTTAGTTTGTGAACAAGGGAATCGGCGCCATTGAGTAACAAAATAAACAACAAAAATACTGATAAATAAATAAGTGAGACCCCCGCATGATAGACCTTCGCAACAATGTAACAAGTAGCCTTTCTCAAGAATTCGGCTATCAAATGCAAAAAGAACTTCTCAAATATCTGACTGGTAGTTCTCGAGATTAGCGCGTTCAAACAAACAAACACTTCAGCTTTATTATTAGTACAGATATAGATAGTGATAACTAGTATAACAGAAGCTTATATATCTGTCAAATTTAGGCGAGTGTGCAATAACCAATAAATTATTACCAACATTATACCGGATATGGCTTCATAATAATTATGTTGAAATAGGTACATTGAATGAGTTTCATTATGTTGAAGAGAAACGTTTTAGTTAACTGTTTCGAAACGCTATTGGCAATTACATATCTAGATACTTAATGCTTTTGAGTTTCAAGGATTGTGTCAAAGTTCAGTTTGAACTTTCAATGTGGTAATTATAATTAGCGCTTTTGATGTTGATTTAAGGGTGTCTTTGTAGTTAGCAATATATTATCATTATAATAAACATAATTATAAATTAAGTGCTTGGTTGGCAGGCACATCGACCCACATCCTGTGACCATGGATTCAGTACATGATTCTGAACCCATCTGCGTTGATATTTTTCATAAAGGTAATTTAAAAAAACAATGAGCTCTACCATACGTTTTGATCGTGCAGGTATCGGAACTTTCTATGAAACAGCCTATTTTTTTTGTTGATATTCGACGAAAATGTCTAAACTAGGAATCTAGAATCATGTGCTGATTTCATGAATACAGTTGGCGCGTCGATGTCCCTGCCACCCTTTATTTTTACGAAACTAAATCTTTAGCAGACCCTGTGAAACAAATATTTGGAATAAATAAATTGTGTTTTTTTTTCAACCAAAACTTCGTTTTTTGTCGTCCTTAGCGTATACGTAGGACCTCGGAGATCCCCTGTGAAAGTACCGGTTCCCATTTTGGGTGGCGCTGAAGGTATATAAAGAAGAGGCTTTCTGCAGCGGGTTCGTACAAACTCAGGTGAGTTACCCCCGTGGTTTTAGTCGATAACAGCCCGAAATACTTTACCTAAAATTATGTGTATTCCTTCATACACATAATTTTAGGTACTTACCGAACCAGGGGTTGAAAGTGGACGAGGTATGCCTGTTCTTTGTATGAAAATCCAATCTCGACCCCCAAAGGTCGAGAATAAACTACAGTTAGGGGTCCAGTGGAAACATTATTGATTGGGGGTCGAGGGGCCGAGATTGGACTAAACGCATAATCAGCCTATAATGTTCCCACTGCTGGGCACCGCACGATCTCGGGCGAGGCGGCAAGCCTCCTTGCCGGACTGCCGCCATGGGATCTGGAGGCGATAGTCCTCGCGCGCCTGTATGACTGGCGCGCGGAGGCACTACGTCGGACGGAGCGGACGGACCTCCGGCGCGATCTCATGGTGGCATGGAAGGCGCGACTATCGCAACCCAGCGCAGGGCACGCCACGATAGCGGCGATAAGACCCCTCTTTGAGGAGTGGCTAGAGAGGCGTCACGGCGTTCTCACCTACCACCTGACGCAAGTCCTCTCCGGACACGGATGTTTCGGGAGGTTCCTGCACATCATCAGGCGGGAGGAGACGCCCGGGTGTCATCACTGTGAGAATCGCCCAGAGGACACGGTGGAGCATACGGTGGAGGTCTGCCCCGCTTGGGCAGAGCACCGCCGTGTCCTCGTAGAGACGATCGGCAGTGGCGGCGACCTCTCGCGTCCGGCCCTGGTTCAAGCCATGGTCCGGGGCGAGAGGGAGTGGGAGGCGGTCACCTCCTTCTGCGAAGCAGTCATGCTAGCGAAGGAGGTGGCGGGATGGGCGAGGGAGAGATCCTCACGCCTCAGCCGCTGAGGGAGACGCTCCGGGCGTCGGGAGCCGCGTGACGACTCCCGGCCACCGTAGGCGCGGGCCTGCGGGCGGAGAGCAATGGGTTGCTCTCCGTCCGATCAGGACCAGGCCCGTGCCGGACGGCGCGTATGTGTTCCACGTGCGCCTCAAAGAGATGTCAGCATAGTTGACGGGGCCCGACAGGGCCGAAGCCTGCCGGGGTAGCGGGATCGTCCGAAAGGGTTACCGCTGCCCTGGTACATAAAGGGCTAAGGAAGGAACACGGTGGGTTTTAGTCAGTAAGAGTCGGACACTCCCTTCTGCTTCACCCAGAGCGGGATGGGTCATTTGATGATTTCCCATCCTGAAAAAAAAAGAGATTGGACTAAACGCATAATCAGCCTATAATGTTCCCACTGCTGGGACACAGACCTCCTCTCTGTGAGAGGGTATGGGCCGCAAATCCACCGCGCGGGTCCAGTACGGGTTGGTAAATGCCACATGTCTTTGAATTTATGGTTCTAGGACATGCCGGTTGCCTCACGATGTTTTCCTTCACCGTTTTGAGAGCAGTGGTGATGAAATAATTTACACCAAGTAAAGTGCCTGTCTGGGTTCGAACCCACGACCTACAACTCGTAAGTCGTAGCCGTTACCACTGAGCCACCAGTGCTCAATATTCCTTCACTTTTCCCAAATAAAACCTTGAGTATTTCTTCTACAATAAATTTTATGTATCGACTATCGGCGCTAACAAGACGACAAATACTTTTAACGTTTAATATTTTAAAACTTTGGCAACACTTCAGCGCTAACGAACCGTCAGTGCTGTTCAATAGGCATACGAAATATTATCGAGGTTGCCTTGCGGTCAATTAGTAGAAATTTCTAAAAGTGTTCTGAATAAGTACACATGATAGAATATTCTTTTGGTTTCCGTAAGGTCAGGTGCGCCTATCTCGAGTTAGTCGTAAGTAAGAGGTATACTTCATCACCACTGCTCTCAAAACGATGAAGGAAAATATCGTAAGGAAACCGGCATGTCCTAGAACCAAAAATTGAAGATATGTGACATGTATGAACCCGCACTGCGCCCGCATGGTGGATTACGGCCCACTCCCTCTCACAAAGAGGAGGCTTGTGTCCGAGCAGTGGGAACATTTTACGCTGATTATGCTTATGCGTAAGAGGTAAAAGAAAGAAAGAAAGAAAGAAAATGCATTTATTTGCGGCAAACATGACGCATGAAAAAAGGACATAAACACACAAAAAAAAACAAGTTGGGGTTAAAGATGCGTCGCATTCACGCAAAACGGCCATCGCTCAGCATAATGCTAAGACCCTATACGAGTCAGAGCCCCAGCGCTGGTTACTTACCTTTACCCTTACTTTGGCTTTGCTGGGTAGGTACTTTCTTAAGACAAATTCTGATATAATCTTGAAATACTGACCTAAAAAATACAAAACCTAACTCATAATTTCCTTGCATTTTCCCTACTATGTTGGGGTCGGCTTCCAGTCTAACCGGATGCAGCCGATATGTCGAGTTGATATATGCAAATAAACCTATGCCACAGAAGTAATATAATTGAGTAGATTAACGTTTTTTAATGATCATGTATAATCATGCCGCTCATCAGGTCAACAAAATAAATTGTATTTTTTTTTCAAAGTTGGACACGACGTAACTAGATGGCGTTGGCGTCGTATTAGATCTCGCTAAGAACAGAATAGGTACCAGAAGCCTCAATGTTACGCCAAGTTAATGATGTGTAATCTTTACTCAAAGACAGTTATTATAATTTGCTCTTTGACTTCAGCAAAATAGGTGTTAAATCTCTCTCCCGTCATTAGGTTATTGTGAGTGAAAGGAAACATTACGGTTTTCACAATTCTTGGCATGTGCAGGTCGCTCCGTTTGAACTTAGATGATATAATTGTATATTATGTAATGATGAGGTGTCCCCGTGTGTGAGTTAGGTAATTAATGTGTTTTATTACAAACGATTTCTGTGAATTTATATTACGTTCCACATTTGTTAATGAGTTTGCCGAAGTCAAGAGGATATTTTTTTTCATGATATTTACAGTTTTTCCTGAATATATTTAACTTGACACACAGGATTTAAAGTTATTTTTCCATAAACTCATATTTATTTACATTTTTGGCGAATATGTCGCGATTCAAATTTAAGTATATAACTTAGGGCTGATTTTTCCAACGCCAGATAACTTTATCAGAGGAATAATTTTGAATTTTTGACAGTTATTCCGTGCAAAAACTGTCAGATAAAAATTAACGGTCGATTGAAAACTCAGCCCTTAGACATTTAAACTAATATTCCCAAGTCCAAAGAATCCATTTTCCAACCTTCAATCAAAACAGAAAAACAGCCTAAAACTAAACCGACCTTTTCTTCAATTCCCTAAAGAATGAAACACAAATAATGGAACTGCCTATCTACTTATAGATAAAAACTACCTACCCACGTTCCAATTTTTTGGCGATCACCTTCTCTTTGTGACCCCTGACCAAAATTGCTTGAAGACATCGCCCACTTGACATTTATCAGATAAACAGCGCTGCTCAACCTTTTTGGGTCGGCTTACACTAATTCTGATTACGTCACGCGGGTTTATAAGATCATACTATTTTGAGGTAAGTGTCCAATATCAGCTAATCTGTAAGACTGATTGTCAGACTTTTAAGCTTCTGACTACCCGTAACGAAGATCTTCGAATGACAGCCAGGACCAACGGCTTCACGTGCTTTCCAAGGGGTCCCCCCCTTGGGGTCTCAGTATGTCATGTAATGGATGGCTACCCATCCACGAACCGACCGCGAAGCATAGCTTAACTTTAGATCGACCCGTGCGGCTGTTATTATTTAGCCATGAGCGCCTACCCACGAGGTCTTCTTCTTTAAGTGTAGTGTGATTTTAATCTATATTGAGTCGGGCTAGAAGTGTTCATCAACCTGCGTACTCCATCATCACTCTTTTCCTTGTTCTATTGATTATAATGTTGTTCTGTGCTCGTTTTTTTGAACAGCAGGGTAATTACGAAACACAGTATTAGTAGCAATGGGTTTCATTTTGACATTTCAACAACATTCATTGCGTTATTTACGTAGTTGAGCAGACACATTTTTCGAACATATGAAGCAATGGATTAGCAATATCCTTTAAAATGATTCAGATTGAGATTGATAAAATTGTTATACGCAATTAGGGGGCTGGAGGTGTTTAACGAAGCCTATTTATAAATATTGGCATCGATTTTAACCAAGCAATTTAGGAAATATGTAGGTTTGATAAGTTCGCGAAAAGTGGCGCGTAAAAATCTCACCGTGAAAACTTCGGTGAAGTGAGCTGTCATTCCACCTGATGCTGATGATTGATACTACTGACAGCTTAATTCAAGCTCACTTCACCAGCAGAAAGATCAAATTGCATGCATTTTTTTTTTTTTTTTTGAAGAATGAGCTTTGGAAGAAGTTTGAAGATAGCGACGTTAGCGATTAGCGACGTGTGTAATGTAGAGAGCAGTGGTGG
Source organism: Apamea epomidion (assembly GCA_947507525.1). NCBI lineage: Eukaryota > Metazoa > Arthropoda > Insecta > Lepidoptera > Noctuidae > Apamea > Apamea epomidion. The sequence goes on from OX382237.1 coordinate 15,179,300, forward strand.
CCCAGTGGTAACAGCCGCGACTTACGAGTGGTCGTGGGTTCGAACCCAGGCAGGCGCTTTACTTTGTGTAAATTTTTCATCACCACTGCTCTCAAAACGGTGAAGGAAAACATCGTGAGGAAACCGGTACGTCCTAGAACCAAAAATTCGAAGACATGTGACATCTACCAACCCGCACTGGGCCCGCGTGGTAGAATACGGCCCACTCCCTCGCACAGAGAGAAGGCTTGTACAGTGGTAACATTATAAGCTGATTGTGATGGCACTGCATATATTGCAACAATAAATAAATATCAAGACCCACAAGGAAATCGTGTTTGTCGAATGATTTAAGCCTGTCGTTAAAGATACATCACAAGCTAGGTAGTAAATTATGCTATTGAATGACAGTTCAATAGCATAATTATAGTACTGTGTAGCGTATAAATAAACTGAAGTTTTCGGGTCTTAACTCACCGACAACATCCTGAACGCCATGCTGGCCCTGCAAACCTTATCAGATCGACCACCTTCACCGTGGTCTACGTCGTCGGCGATGTCCTCCCTCAGGCGTCCAGTGAGTGACGATCCTCGCCCATTTCTCCGGGTGCATTCGCACGACGTGTCCAGCCCAGTCCTACTTCAGCCTGACTGTTTTTTCTCCAACATCAACTTGAGTTAACACGGCAAATTGACGCAGGATGTCAATTTGTTTATCAATTAATTTCCCCAACTGTACATACTTATCAACCTACCTACCGATTATCATAATAGAATTACGCCACTAATATAATTTCTGCCCGCCCTCAGAACAGGCAATTAAAATAAGTAGGTACAAAAGGTACAATAATTACAATAGGTACTCAAATAATAAACGTAATTGGTACCATTCAACTAAGGGTCAATATGCCTTATTCTCGAAAAACTGACCTTTTGATATTTTATAAAGCAAAGTCGAAGAGTGTTGTTCGATATTGGCTAATGATGCATAGAATTAGGAACGCTTTAATTTTATAATTGACTTTGAAGCCACACTTGAAATACGTTTGCAAAAGTTGTAGAAGTTATTTTAATTGCAAATAACCTATCAGCTTATAGACTTCAGCAAAAATATAATATATATAACAAACGTTTATTGTTTCCAGTCTAATTAGAGGGGCTTGTGGCTTAGTAATAACAGCCGCACGGGTCGATCGATCAGGTTAAGCTACGCTTGCCGCGGTTGGTCCGTGGATGGGTGACCATCTTCACATACCAAGATCCCTCCGTGCCTCGGAAAGCACATTTACCCGTTGGTCCCGGCTGTCATTCGTGGATCTTTGACAGTCGTTACGGGTCGTCAGTAGCCCGAAAATCTGACAACCAGTCTTACCAAGGGGTATCGTATTACTCATTAACTGGGTTGTGGAGGTCAGAAGATCGCCGGCCAGTTAGACTGGAAGCCGACTTCAACATAGTTGGGAAAAGGCTAAGCAGAAGATGATGTCTCCAGTTTTATTCTTCTTCGTGTCGTTGGCACGACTGTATTTCCGATCTTGTTGACCCAAAACTTCGCCACTCCAACGGCGTCGTCGGTGGCAGCGCCGGTAGAAATCGCTACCCGACCCCCCAAAGGCCCGGCGCGCCCTGAACATCTAGCACTCGGTAAAGCAGAGTCTAGGGGACTAATCCTTTCACCATGATGGCACGAATCGGTCTTTCTGAAGACCCAGCCCAAACGGCTGTTTTAAGAGTCAATCCCTTTGTGTTATTTGAATCCCTTTGTCTCCAGTATTACAGATAGTAGCAGTAGTTACACAGGGTCAAATTTAATTAGCTAGCGAAACTCTGCAGCCGTGATAGGAATCGATATTTAAACACGATACAATATAAACAAAAATTGATTTTTGGGGTCATCGAGCGCTGCTGGTTTTGTTACTTGAAGTATGAGCTGAGATAATCTGATTTATTTTATTTTATCGTGTTTAGATATCAATACCAATCACGTCTGTGAACATTACGCAATAAAAAGCTGGTATTTCAAGTGACTACACTAACTGCTATCGGGATCCCCACAAACAAAATCGTCAAATTAATTTCTTATTTTATATTCATCACGTCTGCAGAGTTTCGCTAGCTAATTAAGTTTGACCCTGTAATAGGTACACAAAACTATAATGCCGGAAGCAAAAGGCTTAAACTTAGGTTTTGGCTTAGGTCCCCTGGCGGGTTGCTAAGCGCTGGTTTTCAGCTTAAACCTTTGACTCCTGTTTCCAAAAACAAAGATTATACATTTAAGCAACAAAGGGTTAATATTTATTGGGCACGCCACAATTGCGGCGATAAGTCCCCTCTTTGAGGAGTGGCTAGAGAGGCGCCACGGCGCCCTCACCTTCCGCCTGACGCAGGTCCTCACCGGACACGGTTGTTTCGGGAGGTTCCTGTTCAGAATAAAGCGGGAGGAAACGCCAGGGTGTCACCACTGTGGGGATCGCCCGGAGGACACGGTGGAGCATACGGTGGAGGTCTGCCCGGCTTGGGCGGGGCCCCGCCGTGTCCTCGTGGCGGCGATCGGCGGCGGCGACCTCTCGCGTCCGGCCCTCATACAGGCCATGGTACGGAGCGAGAGTGAATGGGAGGCCGTCACCTCCTTCTGCGAAGCAGTAATGCTCGCGAAGGAGGAGGCGGAGCGCGTGAGGGAGAGGCAATCGCTGCACCCTCGCGCGCCTAGCCGCCGCAGGAGACGCCCTGGACGGGAGTCAACAGCCGACTCCCGGCCACCGTAGGCGCGGGCCTGCGGGCGGCGAGCTATGGGCAGCTCGCCGCCCGGTAAGGACCAGGCCCGGGTCGACGGCGCGTTGTGTTCCACGCGCGCCTCAAAGAGCTGTCAGCACGAACTGACGGGGTCCGCCAGGACCGATGCCGCCGGGGCTGCGGGTTGTTCGAAAGAGATACCGTGGCCCCTGGCACAGGCAACTGAAGGAACACGGGTGGGTTTTAGTCAGTAAAAGTCTGACACTCCCTTCTGCTCCGCCCAGAGCGGGACGAGTCATTTGATGATTTCCCACCCAGAAAAAAAAAAAAAAAGGTTTAATATTTATACTGTAACGCCGCTCGTTGTATGTTTTATAGTGTTAAATGTATTTTTCTGGTGTAGGTACAGTAAAATAAAAATATACACATAAATAAATAATATGATCCTCATACAGATTGAATTAAGTTTTTTTTTTTTATTGAAGGTGAGTGGATTTCTAGGAGTTTTCAAATGGATTTTGCATTTCTTTGGAGTTTTTGCATACCAAATTCACAAATTAGCTTAATGCTTTACCTATATCTCTACTTCCTATAAGTATTTTACATTTTATTTTAAGCCCTCATTGACTAACCTCAGACCTTAGCCGTTGGTCCCGGCTGTCAATCGAAGATCAGTAGAGTAGTCAGAAGCTCAAAAGTAAGTACCATTATATAGGTACCATCATTATTACCAGTATTAACATACCATATGTAGGTACCATTTTGTTGAAACTCAGATGTTCTTGACATCCGTGTGTCACTAACGGGATGCAGCAGAATACCAGCGTCAGGTATTGTACCTGGCATATGCTGAGCTGGACTCCCATTTGGTGCAACCATGAGACACACACCGCCCAGTAGTGATCGACCGTTATAGACTAACGTTATTTACTTGTACGAGGTGTCTATGGGTGAATTTAGCTTTTTAATCTTTGTTTTTCTTTTTTATGTTTCACCTTTTTTTGATGTTTTTTTTTATTACTTGTTTTGTGTCTTTTTTTGCACTGAATAAAAGTTTTATCTATCTATCTATCAAAAGTCTGACAACCACTCTTACCAAGGGGTATCGTGTTACCCAGTAACTGGGTTGCGGAGGGCAGATAGGCAGTCGCTCCATGTAAAATAATGGTATTCATCTATATCCGGTTAGACTAGAAGCCGACCCCAATATAGTTGGAATAGGCTTGGCAGATTGATTGATGGACAAAACTCAGTGCAAAAACTTTGTTTAAAATATATATATATATATATATTGCTGAATGGGCTCTTGACCTTGATCACCCGATTTCCGATTCTCGATTTTTTCCCGATTTTCTGAGGGTCAATCCATGTCCAATCTCTTACGATCCAACGTAAACTTAATCCTTTCATAGTTGTTTGATAAAGCTTATTCACTTTCAGCTTATCAACATGAAAGCTTCAGTCATGACTAGGGTTACCAACTGTTTTATGTCAAACTAGCTTCAGCCCGCGACTTCGTCCGCGTGAAATTTCCGCTCATCGCATCGCGTCCTATCGCTCGCTCGTGCTACTTCGTTATAGCTTAGTGTTTTCTCTGACTTTTTTTACATTTTGCTCAGCTCCTAAGGGTCGTAGCATGATGTTAGATAGACCTTCCTCAAGATTTGGGCTATCAAATGCAATAAGATTTTTTTTTTTATCTGCCTGGTAGTTCCGGAGATTACGTAGCGGACATACATACAAACAAACAACCAAACTTTACTTCTTTACTCGTATAATATTAGTATAGAATTATATAGAAGAAAGAAAGAAAGCCATTGCCTGTAAAAATATAGTAGACGGCAGGACATTGCTAATCCATTGCTTCATATGTTCGAAAAATTTGTCGCCCCCACAACGTTAATAACGCAATGAATGTTGTTGAACTGTCAAAATGAAAGCCATTCCTACAGATAATGTGTTACGCAATTACCCCGCATATTATATAGCAGGGTTAGCAACCCTAGTCATGGCTAATGTTTTCATATCAAATGCCAATTCAAAATAATCAAAAGTATCCTTGGGCTGTAATAGAATCCCTCGGGCAATAACAAGCAGGTACTTATTTCTCTCAAAGGAAAGTTAGGTCAAGAGCTTTTCAAGGATATTTTTATTGCTTGTCAATGGAGACAAACATGCTAAAATAATTTATTTAAGGCCGGAATCGTGAGTCCAATACGTCATCATTTAGAAGTAGATACATTATCATTTCATCACTTGGGGACTGCGAATAAGTACATCTAATAATAACTTTCTATTTCTGTATTAAAAAGGAATTTATTGGTAATTTTCTAATTCAGTGATCAAGGGTACAAGTCTGTTAAATTGAATTGCGCTGAATTTTATGAGTTCTACCGGTGAAAACATTTCAAAGCGGCTTCTTTTTTCGTGGTCTATAATAGAATTATATTATATAAAAAAACCTAATTTTAATAAATTGAAAATATTTAGAAGAACTTGGGGAGTCATTTGTTTAAGAGGGCAGGTTTACAAAGAAAAAAAGTTTTCCAACCCCTAATAATATAACAACATCTAGATTTTCAGAGAGTGATTTACATGTTGTAGGTGGGTTCGAACCGAGACAGGTACTTTACTCTGTGTAAATTATTTCATCACCACTGCTCTCAAAACGGTGAAAGAAAACATTGTGAAGAAACCCGCATGTACTAGAACCAAAAATTCGAAGACATGTGACATCTACCAATCCGCACTGGGTCCAGTCCCTCTCGATCGAAGAGAGAAGGCCTGTGTCCCAGCAATGGGAACATTACAGGCTGATTATGCTATGCTTATGCTAGATTTTCACAAAAAACACAACACTTCCACCTTTACCAGTCATAAAGAATCATTTTGAGTCACTCCTAGTCCTTGAGATAACAATCTCATCTCTGCTCCAGTTAAGACCTACAAAGCGGTATGACTCATCATAAGTCATATAACTCGTTACACTACCAGATTGACATCAGATTTTCGACACATTTTCGCTAACAGTAGATACCATCATCCATGCAATCTTGAGATAGTCGATCAAAATGGCGATGACACAGAAATTCTAGGTTATCTGCGTCAGATCTCACGAATTTGAGACGAACTCTTGTCTAATCTAGATGTTACAGCTTGTTGTCTATTTTGTAATAGGTAAGTTTATTCTAGTTTTATGGATGACTTAAGGAAGGTAGGTTTTACTTCCAATCTTTTTGAATAAGTGGTCTGAATAATTTATTAACTTATTTTATTTTTACAAGTTTAGAAAATATTCTTGGCCCCGTAAAACCGTTTTCACGGTTTGTCTTTAGTAGGTGGGAAAGGAACAAACAGTATTACAAATAAGGACACTTAATTTTCCCTTATTTACTCATAAAGTAACTAACAATAATATCTTATCTTATATGAAATTTCAATTCGAGAAGATAGTTTTGTAGGGACTTACCCACCTCCTGTGCTAGCAACTAGGCCTATATTAGCTCAGCAAAACGATAATATGTTTTAGAATGAGTTGTATATTAATATTGTAAATGATTGTTACCTTCGTCTGTGCTCAATAAAGGTTTTTGTTTTACTTGCTTAGTTTTATTTAACTATGTAGTTGCAAGATGATCGATTTTCTATTCAATACATTTTTCTTCTAATTTTCAGCAGGTATCTCCTTCGCATATACATTTCATTATTCGGTATTTATTTACCAGTCTTGCCAAGGGGTATCGTATTATGGAGTAACTGGGTTGTGGAGGTCGGATAGGCAGTCACTCCATGTAAAATACTGGTATTCAGCTGCATCCAGTTAGACTGGAAGCCGACCCCAACATAGTTGGGAAAATGCTAGGCAGATGATTCAATTATTCCGTATTTAGACAATAACCAAAACCTGTACTTGCTGACGTCACAAGGGTCCATAAACCGGAACATTAACACACCCAAAGACAAGTTTAACGCCTTATTTGTCGTCATGCTCACTCCACGGTCACACCTTGGTCTTGACCATCAGAACTTGTTCCAGTGAACAAACTCAAAGATAATTGCGCAATTGCAAGGTCACTGCACACCCTCCGTGCCGTAACGGTCTCATGTTAACTTTGTAATGGGTGTTACGTACATAATCCATAACATAACATTACATCAGGCTTTAGCGGTTTACTTCTGGGCTCAGGTCTCTCCAACCGAACTCCATATAATGCTCGACTACCTTACTATTAATAACACCAGCTTTTTGTTATTGTCCCACTGTAGGGCAAACAAGCGAAAGAGCAGTCGAACCCAGACAGGCGCTGTACTTGGTGTAAATTATTTCCTCACCACTGCTCTTAAAACGGTGAAAGAAAACATTGTGAAGAAACCCGCATGTCCTATAACCAAAAATTCGAAGACATCTGACGTCTACCTACCCGCACTGGGCCCGCTTGTTGGATTACGGCCCACTCCCTCTCACCGAGAGGAGGCTTGTGTCCCAGCAGTGGGAACATTATAGGATGATTATGCTATTCAACGCGCCTGCTGAGCGTGGATTCTTGGATTCGATGGTCGTCTCGGGCAAAGTGTTATTGCTATGAGGAAATTCGCAGCATTTCTAGATTAATTTAAACCCGGTAATGGCAGGGTGAGAGTTAATGCAAGTCTGAAATCGCCAACCCGTTTTGAGCAAGCGTGGTGATCAATACTCAGTCCTCCTCTGTATTCAAGGACGCTATCACTATGTAGGAGATTAATAACCCCAGGCCCTAGGCCCCTAAATACTAGGTATAATTACTATCATATTCCAGATGACTAAATACGCAAATTTTCTGTAGCTAAATAAGCCTATAATCATAGACATATTTTAATTTGTAATTACCTCTGAATTGGTAAATTATGTTCTAATGAAACTTAATTATTAGGTCGAAATAAGATGAAATAGATATTATTTTCAGTACTTACCAAATTATTTGAGGTCGACGAAACTATATAATTTTAACGTGACGTCAAAGCCCTCTCTATATACCTATATTCAAAATTTATTTGTTTCAAACTGACGTTATTTCAAGTTAAACCAACATCAACTTTATTTTTATAGTAATTAAGTTAATTTCAGAGTGACTAGCAGCACTATTGAAAAAGTTATAAAAATGTTTGTCTTGTCCGTATCAGCATTTAGTTGGCTGATATCATCATTAGCCTACAGCAATCCACCGCTGGACATAGGCCTCTCATATTTTATTACATTCAACTTAATTTTTGGAACTCGCATCCAGCTGCTACCATAGCCACCCTGCGAAGATCATCACTCCACCTAGCCTGAGGGCGTCCTACATTACGTTGGTCGATTCAAGGCTCTCCACTCAAGAACACGTCTACCCCAACGGTCATCGGTTCTACGGCTAATATGGCCGACCCATTGCCACTTCAGCTTGCATCGTTGGCTGATATAATGATTAACCAATTATTCTTCAGTGAAATCTCCAAATGGCTGGTTGACGCTTCCCGTGACCCAAGGGCTGGTTTTTACCTTGACCAGAGGCTAAGCATTGCCATACAACGTAGTAATGCCGCCAGTCTCTTGGATACATTACCAGTCGATAGCGAGGCGGAGGATTTTTTTGACGCCGTACTTTAGTCTGTTTATAAGTTTAGTTGGGTTCTTTTTTTTAACTCTCGTTCGCTGTCCCACTCCTGGGAAAAGCCTCCCTCCATTCCTTCCATCTTTCGCGAGGCCGCGCGACCTCCTTCCACGGTCCCAAGGACCCTGAAGGAGGACGCGCGGCCTCCTTTAGTTAGTTAACTAACTAACTAAGGAAAATACATAAATACATTAATCAGTTTATAAAAAGTTCTTTAGTGTTATCTTAATTGAAAAGTAGGTAGTGATGTATTTTCCCCGAAAATGTTTCTCACGATATCGATAGAAAAGTCTGCCACGCAACTGTCCAAGTTCTCCAACAGTCTTAACTTGTCTCTGTCAAAGACATATAGTTAACTACATTAATGTTATATGGAAATAAATTTTCTTCAAAAGTTCTTGGTGTGAGGAGTTTCTTCCTTTGATCTTTATTTATATGTCTTCACACACATGGAAGAAAATGTACTACAGAGTTTGTTGAAGATATACAGTGTGTAACAGAAAGGTTATAAGCCAGGTCAGGACCGTCTAAAAGCGCGCTGGGTTGACGATATCGTCAAAGTCGTAGGAAATACCTCATTGAGGGACACACTGAACCGGGAAGTATGGCAGAAGAAAGGGGGGGTCTATACCCAGCAGTAGTTGATTTCGGGCTGAAATGATGATGATGTTGATCAGAAAGATGTGGTCAAATTTAAGGCTGTGGTACAGACCCTCGAAGTGAACAAATTTGATGGTAACCCTATAATAGCAAATTAGCTATTAGCAGCTACCGAGTCAGGTTGTCTTGCGATATTGGCCTCCTCTATTTCTCTCCACTTATTCCTGTCCCGAGCTGTTCTTCGGCATCCTTTTGGCAGATCAAACAATATAGGTCTTCTTCTTCAGGCTTTCGCCACCGAATGCTGAGTGAAGGCATCCTGCAATGCACGCTACTCTTCTCTGTCTCTAGCCTTCCTAAGCCAGAGTACACATACACAATACAGGTACTTTATTATAATCAACCAAAGTTCCGTTGATTCGAAAATAATAAAACCACCGATCCAACACCGTATTAAGTAACTCAAACCTACATACATTCCAAAAAGTCAACAAAAATTCTAGTCTAGTCACGCAAGAAATATCCACACAAGTCAATATGCATTAGTACTTCCTGAACAGATCTGTCTGGCCTAGATACCAAGCTAGATAATAGCAAACGAACCGAAAAAGAAAGTCATTATTTATATACGACCACAAAACAGCTGCTTAGGATCGAAGCAGGTTTAGATTTTGACAGACACACTATAATATCTGCTTTCACTGTCGTTCGTGAGAAATTTAATTTGAAAATATGTTTTTGGAAGGTAATTGTTGAGTTGGACTGTCTCGTTAATCTAGCAGTCGTACGCGCAACTGCTTCAGCCGAAGGACTTGGTTTTGATTTAAGAATCGGGCAGTGCGTTGGGTTTTCCAGTTAGTTAAGTACCTATCAGTTGCAGACTGGATTTGTGCACGGTCATTGAAAATTTGTTAGGAATATTCGCTCCTAATAAAATATAAGGTGTTGTTTTGCATCCTCGTCAAATTCAAGGAGGTAACTATGCTACTGATTCTCGACACGAATCTATGGTAAAATAAGTAGGTTTTATTTTTCCAATTTTCGGAAATCGGCATGTGTGGGACACGCCTTTTAAAACGCGGCCTGTGTGAAACCGCACTGTAACTGTCCTTTTACACACACATAAAAACGCGGCCGCTTATACGATACCATAACGCGATTCTGTTCTTTGAAAGAGGTGTATTCTGAAATACTGTCAAACTTAAATAACTAAAAAAACAAGTATGTATTCATTATTTACCAGGGATCGTAATTTCATTTGATTATTTATGTCTTTCATAATAGCCTCCTGAAATTAGACGAGTATGCAAAACAACAGCTTGTATGTATGTGTCTTTATTTCCTTTCTTTTTTTTATTATTTTCTTCTTTCTTTTTTTATTCTTTATTTCTATTATGTGGGGCGTATACTGTAACTGGCCTTTTTGCGTGTACTGTAAGTCTGAATAAGGCGTGAAATATTTTCAAAATAATTCCAATTTAATAAGCGTTAATAGCCTAACTTAAGTTTATACAAAACTCAAACACACTGAATTAACTCAATCAGTGTCACTCGAGAGACTTGTAACTCTTTAGATACATCTATTTAACCAATCAACATTCTAATCGCAAATAACCATAATATACGTACCGATGACGTCACCCCCCCTTAAAAGGCTTTATGCAACTGTCCCACTAAACAGGTGATTGTTTACTAAAGTCATGCTTTACTTACTAGCGCCGCCATTTTGAAATCTTGATGAAATCAAGACATATTGCGCGCGAAAAGTCTGACATTCACGCGTGAGTGATGGGCAGGTGTCGATCTTATTATCTCGATCTTTATCGATAAGGATGCCAATCAAAAGAACAAAGTGTGAGAAATGAGTGTGAAATAAATGTTTTTTTATGGTCTAAGCAATAAATTTTATGAAAGCGTCATTGCGATGAACATTCGGAAAAGATAAGTTAAGTTAAAGAAACCTAAGATAAGCCACATTATATCGTAGAAATATTTACGATGTGATTGTATAATTATAATAGCAATTCTGCTTGCAGTTACTAGCTAACAGACAAACAAACTAAAAATCGTCAAGCGATCAACTTTGTTATCATGAAAATCAGCTCCATAATTGCGTAACACATTATCAATCACAATCTGAACCATTTTGAAAGATATTGCTAATCCATTTCTTCATAAGATCGATAAATTTGATATAGATAACGTTAACAACGCAATGAATGTTGTTGAACTGGCAAAATGAAAGCCATTGCTACTGTTAAGTGTGTTAGGCAATTACCCCGGTAAATATATTGTAAATATTTCTACTGGGCAACGTGCACTAAGCACCATAAAAGCTACATCCCTAGTAGGCGATAATCGTAGAATCCATAACGTCAATGACGAAAGTAACAAAAAACCGCAAGTTTTATAAATACTGAAATTAATTTTAATCACCTTGAGATTGGGTAACATCTTCTAAGTTCTAAGAGTATAATTTACGCCCAAGGTTTTAAACGCGTTAATTATAACTTAGGATTATGTATCACTGGAAGTTTAAGTAAAAAAAGCGGCCAAGTGTGAATCGGTCACAAAGGGTTCAGTACCACGGTACAACGCTCAACAAAAAAAGTCCAAAATACAAAAAAAAATATAATATTTGTTGTTATAGCATCAATAGAAATATACACCCTGTAAAAAAACCAACTGCCTTACTATTACGGTTCATGAGATACAGCCTGACAGACAGACGGACGGATGGACGGACAGGCTTAGTAAAAGGGGCCCGTTGACCTCCTTTAGGTACGGAACCCTAAAAATAAGAAATTATTTATGGTAGAATTTACATAAAATATTCTAGCCAGGCTCCTGAAAACATTCAGCGTTGTATTACAACAACAATTTCAGTAGGAAATTGCTTTGAAAATAGAATAAAATATCGCACCTGGTTTTGACAGGGGTAACATGATCAAAAGCCAACCTTTGTGGATACATATCACCATATAATAAATATTTTCGTATTTCTTGAAGTTGTGGGTGGATTTACCATAACATTATGTCACCTATGCGATCAAAAAATGCCTGAACATGATGGTCAGCCATTTAGATTGCCTTTCCTCGTTTGAACAAGCAGCGTTACTTTTTTTTAACCGACTTCAAAAAATAATCCAAACTCAAAAATAATCAAAAAAAAATATGAACATCCAAATTGAGAACGTCCTCCTTGGACGTTCTCAATTTGGATGTTTATATTTTTTTAATGTATGTTCTGGCATAACTCCGTCATATATAGACGGATTTGCAAAATTCTTTTTTTAATGGATATGGTATACCTTAGTGGTGGTCCCATATAAATTTTATTACCTTTGCTTGGGTAGTTTTTGAATTAACTTCAATAATACGATTTTTTTCCACTTACTTTATATTGATGATGTTTTAATAACTTCCTGTCACTGATATTTACATTGCAAGTAGTGTTATATGAATTTGTGTGGCGTAGGTACATACAACTAAAACGTTGGTTCCGCATTTTCGTTTTTTGACACCGGCTTCCGAAATTAAAGTTAATTTTCACTTTATGGATTTCTTTTTGGAAATAGGTTGTTTTCTTTTTTTTTTTTTTGTTAAAGAGTTTTTGATTATTTGGTTAGCTTTGATACAATAACTATCCTATCCCAGGGTGGTGATGATGGTCCCATGGTGGCAAAATGCGAAATGTGGGTGTACTATTCATGCACCTCTGCCTATCGCTTCGGGAAAAACAGGCGTGATGTGTTTTTTGAGTTGTAATGATACATCTACCAATATTGCAGCAATGGACACTGGTCCATTGCTGCCACCAGTTAACATTCAAGCCGAACATTACCTCGAACCCCCGAACAAGTACCACTTGAGCCGAACATTGGAACGCACACAACTTGTGACAAGATACTTGTACATCACTTAACAGTCAAAGTTGATCAGTTACAAAAACAACTAATGTTTTCCCAATCAGTAAATTGACCTCGCTTCTATCATTAATAATACAGCTACTGAAAGCTTATCTATAAATCTTTCTGGTCTCCTGTCATTCATTTGTTTAGCCACTGTCGGTGCGATTAACCAATCGCAGTTATCGTGATTTGACCAGCCGATCGATTCTGTAAAAATATCACCGTGAATAGTTAGGTGAAGTGAGCTTAGAGAGTGCTGTCAATAGTGACAATCCCTAGCATTAGTTGGAATGACAGCTCACTCCACGCTCACTTCACCTAAGTTTTCACGGTGAGATGGTTACAGAATCGCGTACTCTTTTAGAAACCGTGAGACTATTTAATTTCTTCATCATCATCATCATTTCAGCCGAAAGACGTCCATTGCTGGACATAGGCCTCCCCCAAGCACACCAAGCAATATTTTCTTAAATTGTATTTACTGCTGGGCAAATGTACTACTAGGTACTGCACGCAAAAAAAAGTGTGTAAGTATGATACCTATTTGCGTTTGGAAATGACTTCGTGTGTTGTCCTGTCTGATCAATGTATTATTTCGTTGCAGATATTTGTCTGTTCTCTCGAAATGAATTACTTAATTTACAGATTAGGGATAACCCGTGAAACTATCAACTCAGCCTATCCACTGCTGGACATAGGCTCTCCCAGGCTACGCCAGAACACCCTGCCCTCCGCCTTCCGCATCCAGTCTGTCCCCGCCATCTTTAGGTCGTCCGTCCATTTGGCAGGGGGGCGTCCCACACTACGCTTGCGTAAAACTAAAAGAGTAATTTTTTACTCTTTTTTATTCACAGAATTGAATCTGGCGTCCTAGCTAGAAATGAAATGAAATGTATTTGTAAGAATTGTACATTTACAGGTGGTCGGGATTTTTAACAGTTATCTAGGTGACATAGTAACTTGTACTAAGGCTCACTAGCCCAGGCGCAAAAATTTAAATAAAGACTGATTTACTGATAGAGATATTAATTATTAATATTACACTAATCACTAACAGTATTGCATTATATGGTAAGTATTATTTAATTTCATTATGAAAACAAATTAATGCATTTATTTCAAGTTTAGATTCAAGATTTTTAATTAAAACAAACAATATTTGCATGTTGATGCAATAAGCAATGTTTTTGATTAGTGGCTATTAACATAACATAGCGCTTCCAACCCCCGAAGGGTTAGGCAGACGTGTACCCTATTGCGGTCAACCGGGCACAATTCCAGACTCCGGGCTAATATTGCGAAATTCTCGGTGAAGAAACCTTATAACACTTTGCCCAACCTGGGAACCGAACCCAGGAACTCAGGCTTAACAGTAGCGCTTACGAACATTAAACCAAAGAGGCAGCGTCTTTTAATCAAAGAGAAACAAATGATTCATACGTTTTTAAGAGTTATTGTTATTGTATCGAGGCATATTTACAAGTTGATGCAATACTTTTAATCGGCATACCCCATTACCTCTTGTAGCGGTATCTACAACGCCACATGCGAACAACGCGTCATACTGACGTCACGCAAATCCTGCATCTCGCAAACAGAGTTTACCGCGCAATTAGCAGCCATACAAACTTCCCAACATCAATCGTGGGGCAGTTGCCCGCCAGACACAACACCCGTCTGGTCGGAGGATCCTCCCTTTTCTATGGAGGGATGAGTGAACTTTACACCCTCCCTGTTCCTTATACTTCTATACTTTGTTTTTCGAGGGGTTAGGCAGAGGTTCCCAACATCAATCGTTGGGCAATTGCCCGCCAGACACAACACCCGTCCGGTCCGGCCGGTGTAGCTTATTTGACTAACAAAGCCACAAATGACCTCCTAAACCTTGCACGCAGACAGACAACCCGCTCTCTTATTACCGTGCTTCGTGAACAGTAGAAATTCACATCGATTGTAAATCCAAATTGCATCTGTGTTCATCTTAAACTCGCTTTCTTTACCGGAAAGGATTTGTATTCACTCTCCATTCGAACTGAGATCAAATCTTGTATTCACCTTTCACTATAAGTACACTTAGATGCTCGGTTTATGTTGTTAGACACTTATCCTGAGACATCCAATATGTCTGAGGTCACAAATTTTAAGCCGTACCTACTAGCCTTACCTACATAATACAGTATGTCGATTAGGTTATCACATTAAATAGAAAATTATATGAGAACATAGGTATTTTATATTTATATTTGTTATATCTAATTAAAATAAGTACCTATTAGGTATTCATGTAACATTAATTTGCATGCCCTCAACAGGCAAAATATGGACTGTATACAAACCTCCAATTTTTACAACTGGTAACACCAATACTTTCTGAAAATAAATGATTCTTATTCTTATAGTACCTACTTACCATTTTGATGAAATCGTAACGAAGCACGTAGTTTGTATGTTCGACTTTCACGCGAATACTGCACTGAATTTAACAAAATACACTCCGGGGAAGCACATACAATACTTTTTATATACACATATACAATAATTTTACGGTATACAGGGTGGCAGGGACATCGACGCGCAAACTGTAACCATGGATTCCGCACATGAGTTTACACCCCATAGCGTAGATATTTCGTCGGTTATAAAAAAAAAATAATCTTCTGTTTCCTATAAAAGTACCTACGCGGTCAAAATGTATGGAACAGCAATATATTTTTTTTAATAACCGACGAAAAATTTCGACGCTATGGGGTCTAAAATCATGTCCTAAATCCATGGTTACATTTTGCGCGTCGATGTCCCTGCCACCCTGTATAGAGCAGTTCTCTTAGGATGCAAGTGAGCAGCTGCTCCTTGCGGCTTCTCTCGCATTCCAGTACCGTGATTGCGTAACACAATATCAATCTTAATCTGAATCATTTTGAAGGATATTGCTAATCCATTGCTTCATATGTTCGAAAAATTTGTCTCCTCAACAACATAAATAACGCAATGAATTTGGTTGAACTGTCAAAATGAAAGCCATTGCTACTGACAGTGTGTTACGGAATTACCCCGCAGGTCCATTCAATTACCAACTAGTAAATTATGACATTTCCCTAAATTAATAGATGAATGGTTTAGGTTATGACCTTGTGTATTGTATCGTTAACATACTCCGACGTATTGTATGGAATTGAATAAAAACCTTAAAGAATTGTTCTTCAAAGGTCGTGTCATGGTTAAATGATAAATGTATTTGTGACTGGCAAAGTAAATGGGTTTTTCTTTGGAAGAGGATGAAAGTAAAGTAACTTTCTTCAAAAATTTAATATCAGATGTTAACCAACAGTGTTCATCTCTACAATTATACATATAATCAGCATATAACGTTCCCACTGCTGACACACAGGCCGCCTCTCTGTGAGAGGGAGCGGGCCGTAATCCACCACGCGGGCCCAGCGCGAGTTGGTAGATGTCACATGTCTTCGAATTTTTGGTCAAGACACGTTTCTTCACGATGTTTTCCTTCACCGTTTAAGAGATCAATGGTGGTCTACAACTCATAACATTAAATTGTATTAATCTTTAATTTTCAAATGGGTTTGAGGGTCAAAGAAGAAGCTTCTAAAAGAACACGATATTAGGTAAATTAATGATAACGAACTGATTCAAAATAACTGAAATTCCCTCTCAAGTTTAAAGCAAAAGTATAATAATAATTGAATTAAAAAAATACAACGTGACGATGTTGCCAGCCTTTTGGCACGTTTCCTATTGACAGCGACGCGGACGAATTTTTTGATGCCCTTTGATTATTTCCCCTCCTTTTACCTTGTACATATTATTATTTTAAGACTGTTTGATTTTTAAATTATGTAAATAAATGAAAACAAACAAAATAATATATTAAAACATGACTGGATTTAACGCCTTAGTAAACGATTATTCAATTAATGTAATTTAACAGCCAATTTTTTTTACTAGCCCTTTATGTCCCACTGCTGGGCAAAGGCCTACCTACTCTCCTTCCACCTTTCTCTGTCCAGAGCTGCCAAGGACCAATCTTTATTAAAGGACTCCAGCTATACAATATAATTACTTAATCAAACTTTTAATTTAATCTATTGAAATATTGTTAATCTTCAACTTTTTAGCGTACTGATGTCAAAAAGTTCAAACATCATAGCATAATCAGCCTATAATGTTCCCACTGCTGGGACACAGGCCTCCTCTCTGAGAGAGGGAGTGGTCCCAGTGCGGGTTGGTAGATGTCACATGTCTTCGAACTTTTGGTTCTAGGACATGCCGGTTTCCTCACGATGTTTTCCTTCACCGTTTTGAGAGCAGTGGTGATGAAATTATTTACGCAAAGTAAAGTGCCTGGCTGGGTTCGAACCCACGACCTACAACTCGTAAGACTGGGCCACCATTGCTCGCAAAAAGTTCAAACATCTTTGGCCCAAAATTAGGCTGCGCAAACTCCGCTCACAGACACAGTCATAAGATAATTAAGTGCACAGGGCCCCAAGTCTGCTATTTTTATTAATTCGTCATTCCAACACGATCCCATTCCCATCCCATTATCATTTTGCTTAAAGTTCGTAATCTGCTAAATTCTTAATGGCGATCATTGGTCCGTCAATGGTCTCGTAATAGAATTTTGTCATAATGACATTGTCGTATTGCCTTTATTATAAAACCCATTAGTAGAAATGACTTTCGAAAAACTACCACTACTTTATTTATGCCAGATTTCATTTATAGATATTTTTACATATTATTTATTAGTGTTTTATACAAGTTAAGTGTTTTATGAAAGTCAGTCATTCATTCAATCAAGCAATTTCTTTCAATGGAGTGTCAGTGGTTGACCACTGGAAAGTCATAATGACGCCATTATATTAGTAGCTTACCAAACTTGTCAAAATCAACAATTATGAAATCAATGATAGACCATTCTGACACTATTGTAATAGCGGACTTGAGGCCCAGGGGACAGAGTTTGCGGCGCAGAATGGAAGGTGGGACATTGTCTGTGGGTAGGTGCCACATACGCACTTGAGATCTGAGCCATCAGTGAGTCGTGAGATTCAATGATGATAGCTCTTGTAAAATAGGAACTCCTAGTACTTCTGAAGTGAAAATAAATAAATAATTTAATTAAATGAATGACCTTAGACTTAGGCCTTGCTTTGAAGATAGACACTTCACATGACATTGACACTTAAAAGTATCGAATTGACACCAATGACGCCTCGTTGCTTCACACACCTCTTTTAAAGCGTAACGAATGTATTTATCGGGCGAGGTGGCACCTACCACTTCTCGCACATGACATTTGTGGTACTTGCCACTTGGTAACTTTTTGATAGATATTGCGTTATTATGTTGTTGCTTCTGTGTCCATGATTAGTACGATTGCGATATTAAATCCATGAGAATTACGTATGAACAACCTTACTTAGTATAATATATTGGTTTTCTGAGTACCTCAACATACCAACGACATCATAGCTGCAGGAGATAAGGAGACGGTTAAAAATATTGATAATAATTCAGGGGGCATAGTCCTTCCATAGTTCAAGGTAACCGTTCCACTATTATAGCTACACAAACCCTTAGCCCAATGTATTTTGTTTCCATGTCCTGCTATAGTTCTGCACCAACCGGGGGTTGTCCTTGGGTGCACTTACGTAGTCCATACAGGCATAATCGTCGGTTGGTGCATCCTCATTATTTGAAATTGTCTAAAGGGCCTCTGCGAGGTAGCTTCGGCTCCTGGTACGCGTTCTAAAGGCCCGGGCCCCCAGGGTACCGAGATGTCAATTTCAAAGACAACAAATAATTATACAGGGTGGCAGCATCGACGCGCAAACTGTAACCATGGATTCCAAAGCGTCGAAATTTTTCGTCGGTTATTAAAAAAAAAAATTGCTGTTCCATACGTTTTAACCGCGTAGGTCGTTTTCTATGAAAAAGATTTTTTCATTCATTTTTATTTTGATAACCGACGAAAAATTTCTACGGTATGGAGTCTAAACTCATGTGCTGAATTCATGGTTACAGTTTGCGCGACGATGTCCCTGCCACCCTGTATTTTCGTATAATATATTAATAGTTTAATTTTAATATGATTGATTCTTAACCTTTTATGAAAATCTCAAAAAAAATCTTATCTATTCAGCAGTTTGCCTTTTTTTGTATATTCGCTTCGCCTCGGTTTTGTAATATACATTATATACTTACTTGGGGCTGATTTTACTAAAGTCAGATATCTTTTATCCGTGGTATACAATTGACGTCTGACAGTTCTAGTATGGAAAACTGTCAAAAATTCAAAATTTATTCTCGGGATAAGACTTATTCTATCCAAGTTTGGTGAAATTCGCCCTTAGTGTTTATCACTGTGTTGCGTTTTTCCTACTGTTATGGACCAAAAAAAAAACGATTTATCAATCTATCTATTTTTAGGTAGGTAGGTATCTACTTCTAAACTAGGGCTGAAAACTTCGAGCACTCATCGCTATAATTTGAACAAAACCGTAGCCAAACCCCCGCTGTGCCGTACAGTCTGACCTTACAATCACTATACTGTTCGATACTATCACCGAAGCATCTAGGTCTCCTTTGCACCTTCACTCGCCTAATGAGAATGACCACAGAGTAAATAACAAAAACCAAAAGTATAAACTACGTATATTTCCCAAAAATCACATCCTCCAAAAAACGCTAACAAGTTAATAGAATTGCGTTTAGATGCGTTTCCAACACTTCGCATGAGAGTCTGATATTTCACACATTCTATCAAGTTGGTTAAAATTACAATGTAAGAATAAAAGAAGGATCACTCTCTTAACCGCTTGTAAAAGAAACAACAAAGTCTTGCATCACTATTGTTGTAAACTTGCCTGAGCAAATAAAAATGTTTAGAAGGGCCATGTCAATGCTTAAAGTCTTTTCAAACTAATGTTTCAAATTGATGTTATTTCAAGTTAAACAAATATCAACTTTATTTTAATAGAAATTAAGTTGATTTCAGAGTGACTAGCACTATTGAAAAAGCTATAAAAATATTTGAAGTTGTAGCGTAAACTGAACTTTATTGTATAAGAATTAAAGTTATTTTTCCATAAACTCATATTTGTTTACATTTTTGGCAAATAAATCGCGAATGCAGAGTAGATCCATAGTATATCGCTAAAGTTTTTGAGTTATTTCCTCATAAATAATAAGCATCACCTCTACCTATTTTTTCTGTTCTGTTTTTTCTTTTCTGTTTATACAGGGTTATTTTTCAAAGACCAGCCAAATTTAAGGATGTGGTACAGACCATCAAACTGAACAACTTTCTCCATGGGATCAATATCTTAATCGCGAATAAAAATTCAGCCGTCCCATACATTTAGGTCGAGTAGGTATTGAAGTTCTCTATGGGACAGTTGATAAAATTTTCGCGATTACGCTATTTGTCGCATGGAGAAAGTTGTTCAGTTTGATGGTCTGTACCACATCCTTAAATTTGGCTGGTTTTTGAAAAATAACCCTGTATATGTGTGTACATAAATGGTAAAATAAATAAATAATAAATTAATTAATTTGTATTCCGTAACGCTATGGCCCTAGGCCATGGCACAAGTTTAAAAGTAAACTCGGTATATAGGATTAGGTTCGTTGAATTACCCATATCACCCCCCTGCATATACCAGCCCTTAGTTTCCCCAAACGTCTTTCTCAATACATACACATCGTTACAATGTATATTATTCCCAGCGATATCACACTATTTTAGTGTTGCATGTATCATAATAACAATAAAACCAGCCTCTTAATGTCTCACTGCAGAGCAAGGGCCTTCTCTTACAGAGAACGCACGAGCATTGATCACCAAGCCTGTTCCTGCCCCAGCAGTCTCGACATTCATAGCGATCGCTTTACGACCGAATTCGGTCGCAATGTCCCGAATTGACAGGTGAAATGTATGAAGTGACAGGACTTTGCGACTGAATTCGGTCGTAAAGGGATCGCTATGAATGTCGAGACTGCTGGGGCAGGTCCACTTGACGCACGCGTATACGTCAAAAATGGCGCTTTCTATCGTCAAACCAAAAAGAGCGTTGTTTCAAATTACAATGACAAAATTATGGCCTTGCCTTATTTGAAACAACCGGCCCTTACATTAACTACAATTCCAGGTTTCTTCACGACGTTTTTCCTTCACCGATGTCAGTAATGTCCAAGATAAACTCAGAAAGAACGTATAAATTGAAAAAAGTCACATCGATTTGAAGCTTTTTTAAATCTTCATACGGAGTAAAACTACTGTCTCTATCTCCTATGTCCAGTCTAGTACGCAATCCTGCAATTGCAGTGGAGAGCGCCCCACGATTATCTACTCGTATAAGTTGGCACACTGGCCGGTGAGAAAAAAATAACTTGATGACGTAACACTCGGTGTTTGGGTCGTTATGATCGATGGCTGTCTTATTGTGTAGTCTTCGGTTCTGTATAGCAATGTTACAATGTGATGTAGGTGTTAGATTAATCAATAATGCGTTTGGTATTTGGAGTTGTTGTGAAAAAACGTGTACGTTGCAGGATCGTTACGACGCTTTTTATGGTCTGTTTGAAAGTTTCAGAATGAATAAGTTTATGTTTTGAATTTAAAACAAGTTACAAAATGCGTTATGAGGCTGTTATTTGCTAGATTTGTCTCTCCTAAACACATATTACTTAGTGATCTAGGAGAGCAGCGATTCACCTAACCATTCGATGTACCTACACTATGTAAATATTAATGCATACTTTGTAAGTCCCTCATGGACCACAAAATCTTTATGTACCTAAATAAATTATTATTATTACTTTTACGTCTCTTGCCATTTGTGGAGATCCTGGGGTCCTGGACCTTTAGAAGGTGCACGGGGGCCGAAACCAACTCACAGAGGCCCGTTAGACGCTTTAAATGAAATGAGCCACGAACCGACGATTATCCCTGTGCAGTTGTACACACTATGCAAGTGCACCCAAGGACAACCCCGGGTGGTGTAGGACTATTGCAAGATATGGAAACAAAGATATTATGAAAGTGTTTGGATGGCTAAAGTGGACTGGTTACCTCGAACTATGAAAGGACTATTGTCCCTGCCTGATCAATGTTTTATTTTAAACGGAAAAAATGGCATGGGTTAACTTGCACACTCAATAATGGGCCCTCGGTAACTGTCGCTAGCACTTAGTGAGGTAGCGACAAGGCATCTCAGGATGTGTTGCCCTATACTGAGGTGCTCCTTATTATTTGGCTGGTGAGCTACCACAGCTGCCACTCCTATTGTTGTTAGAATAAGCAAACAATTTTAAACTGGAACACATATGTTTTTTTCGACTAGAAAAGAACTTGTTTTTGTTAAAAACAATTTGTTATTAGATTTAACGATTATTATTATGTTTAACAGTTATCGTTATTCCATTTGTCTAGTGTTTCTGTGTTACAATTTCGATACAATCGATAATGTTGCACCAACTAACATCAATTAAAACCGATCAATTTTAATCGAATAATTATTTAGTCATCGATTAAAATTTATCAATTTTATTTGATAATGTAATAGTGGGTAGGACAACCTGTACATCACGGGAAGACTCGCACAGACCTGGGGGCCTAAAAAGACCACTTTAAGCAATACCTCTAAAAGATATTCATTTCCTGAATTCCCAGCAGATCATTAGCAATTCCTCTAATTTTCGTAAAATTTCATTTTTTCATATTTGGTTTAAATATTGCCGCATGAAAAAAATTAAAACCGTAATTTTGTCGGTAAATTTTTCATTAGAGTTTTTATTAATCAAATTGGTTTTTAATTTCTACAGTTTAAATTTTATTTCATTGTGATATGAATTGCACACAGATCATATTATGAATTGTCAGTTTGTGACCATTTTACGATTTTTAATATGATTCATATTGTTATCCTATTATGATTCTGCCAAAGTGACGTTTTTAGGCCCCCAGGAAGTAGGGTACAAAAGGGAGGAGGCCTATAGTCAACAGTTGGTGGAACAAAGCAATGGTGATGATGATGAGGAATTGATCGAAACATTTGGTAAAAAAAATGTCTTCTAGTTTTTTTTTTTTTTTAACACCTTTTGATACACATTTTGACCTCAATCATGACTTCATTTTTTTTACTTTCTCAATTTCAAGCCTTTCTTTTCACAGTCAGTTCACAGTTATTTTACCTCTAACAGCAGCAACCTTATTGCGACGAGAATAAAGTTCACTGTGATTTGAACAGTGATGCAAAATCAGAGGCAAAAATAACTTTGAACGGACTAAATACCAAGTGAAGTTTCACTAAATGTCAACGTCAAGCGCAGGAGTGACAGATGTTGATCACTTAAGTGCACAAGTAGCATAGGTGATCAGTTTGTGGTTCAGAAGTTATCTCTGAAGTTGTGTGGTGAATAATCTTGGCCTTAAGTAGGTACATCCGTTATAAGAGATTTGTGAATGAGTAAAAGGTGAAATGGATGTCGAGATTTTTTTTGGTTAGTTGCCAAAAGTGGTAGAAATTCCAACTGCAATAAGAAATGTGAAAAAAAACATATCACAGATTCCGCGCATGCTTAGAAATAAAATAAGTTTCTTTTTTCTAGGGGATTGTTATTTTTATAAGCTTCTGGCCGCGCTGAAGCTACTGGGCTAAAGTGAAACTGGGCTGACCATATCTGTCGCATGTCGGAACAGCAATATGCAAAAGCCATCACTCAGTGGATCCCAAATGGCAGGAAACGACCGCGCGGCATGCCCAGAAAGAGATGGCGGGATGAGCTGGACTCCTTCTGAAAGGATTGGCCCACAACAGCAGTAGCCCAGGAAAAGCGGAAGGAGAGAAGGGAGGTATTTGCCCTGCAGTGGAACAACATAGGCTCATAATAATAATAAAATATTATAGTAGTGAAAGAATTCTCGGGATCGGAAACGTAAATAGTTCCGAAGATTACCCCATACACAAATGTTACCCCCTTTTATAATATTAGTATTGACTAAAACACCCCTTAAAATAATTTATTAAGTACTATTTTAGGACGACCTTATTCTGTCACAGTTTTGTCAAAACACTACCTATTTTTAAAAGCAACCGCGATTGGCGACCCTGATTTTAAAAATACAAAAACTAACCTTGTTCACGCGCAAATATTTAAAAAGCTTGCAAACGCGTGTTCACTCTGAACCCTCGAGGTCCAGCTGAAACCTTGGCCCTGGCCGAATCCACGTAACAGTGACAACACAGTAGCTGAATTCGATACATGACTTTATGTCATTGAAGTAAGGTTTAAATTGCAATGACTGGGGCGCGCTCGTGAAAAGTACGACTATCCGAATATGTCAGAAATTAGCAAGTTTTATTTTGGAAACTTAGTAAAAGGACAGAAACTATGTAAGTATGTCGGAACTCGCAAGGATGTTGTCGATATTTATGATTTTGCAATAAAAATACAGTGCAACCTCGATATAAAAAATCGGAAGGGAACAAGTAAATATTCGTTATATCAAGTAATTCGTCACACTGTTATATGGAGGTTAGGTTGGTCTAAAATCTGTTATAATGAGCTAAAAACGTGTCGAAACGTGTCGCGACTGAATCACATACAATTAGAAACGTTATATAAAAATTTTGGGTTCACAAAATTCGTTAATTAGAGGTTTACCTACACTTATGTTTGATAGTTGAAAATTCGTTATTAAGTTCGTTCGCAAAAAATCTTCGCAATGTAAAGGTATATTTTACATTGACTCTTATGGACAATTCAAGCATGGGCATTACAAAGAATTCGTTAAATCGAGGAATTCGTTATATTGAAGTACGTTATATTAAGGTTACACTGTATGTGGCTTTTAATTTATGGGATAACTAAATCACTTAATTTGATAATGCCAAATAACGTGATCTGGAGGAATGAGAAACATCGTGTGAGGAAAGTTTTGTATATGCATGTGGATGGGTATAAGAGAAGGGAAAGACTAAAGAAACGATGAACGAAATTGTGTGAAAGATGATACGGCTAGAGAGGTGGTGATTACTGGAATGAAGACTAAGTATACTATGACATTTGCTTAATTTGTAAAGTATTCTATTATTTTAATTATTGTGAATGTGAAGACTATGTGGGTCATTTTATTTATATTATTTTTCTCTCTGTTCTCTTAGTTTTTGTCATGGTCTGGCAGTTTGAGTAATTAATGTGGCCTACCCAAATGTCCTTTCTTTGGTATTGTTCGTCGAATTGTTGAGCTCCTTAAGTTTTGAGTTGAGCTGCACGATTTCTGACAAATGCGTGCACTGACTGGACAAGTCCTCTCAATCTGTGTGGTTCTTTCCTTAAAAGACCATCTTAGACATCGACCTACATGGTCTTCATATGATCTGACGAAGATTATGTCTGGACTTTAAAAGAGACTGTGACCTCTGAGTTTGTTTCGGCCTTTCTTCTCAGACTAGTCAGATAGGAAACGCCGACCTCATCTAGTTTTAAAATATGATTGACGTGTAAAAGTGTTTGTACAAACCTACTTACAAAAATAAAATAATTTATCAATCATTTATCATAACTGGCGGCACGGCACGGCAAAGGATTTTTATGCGACGAAAAGAAAATATAATTTAAAAGTATGACATTAAAATTGAAATTTTAACGGCAACGATCCTTAGGTATGCCGCGACGTCCTTTGGCATTATCATTGAAATTTCAATTTATTGTCATACATATCTATGTAAGTTATATTTCTATTCGTCACATAAAAATCCCTTGCCGTGCTGCGCCGCCAGTGGGTGCCAGCCCTAATAGAGATACAATAGTACCGACCCACAAAAATAAGGACTAAGGACGAAGTTCAGTAGAATGATAATGAAAATGATGATGATAAAAAAACCACATGGTTTCAATGTTTAGATGAAGATTAAGCCATCCAGCGAATTACCAATAGAAAGAAATTCGTTCACAAAAAAATGAAAGTACAGTACCAAACCGAAAGTAGCAACAAACTTGAGAAACAAGTGACATTTCAACATACCTAGCCGTTATTTTGAGCGCTCCGTCGCAAAATCATTACTCAGAAATTATTTTTACAGTTTTGAACTTTGGCACCTACAAAAACTACGAAAGTTTGACTTTGAAAGCTAGGAGGTATTTTAACTAAAGGTTTTTGCTTATTACTTCAAGATGAACTGGTCATGTAATGGTTCTGAGTAGCATAGTTAGTGAGATACAGCTGAATCTGGACATCATTTAATAAGAACTCACCATCTGCCTAGCCTTGTCCCAACTATGTTAAGGTCGGCTTCCAGTCTAACCGGATGCAGCTGTATACCAGAGCGACTGCCTATCTGACCTCCAAAACACAGTTCCTGGGTAATGCGATACCCCTTGGTAAGTTTGGTTGTCAGACTTTCGGACTTCTGACAACCCGTAACGACTGTCTAAGATCCACGAATGACAGCCGCGACTTTTCGAGGCACGGAGGGGTCTTGGTATGTGAAGATAGTTACCCATCTACGGACCAACCGCGGCAAGCATAGCTTAACCTGATTGATCGATCCGTGCGGATGTTATTACTTAGCCACAAGCCCCTCATTAGTAATGTAATTTACTAGGAAGTCTTAATATTACAACAATTTTAAATCCTATAATTGGCATTACCTACTATAATGTGGAAGCACCTTGCAGCCTATAAGGTTCCCACTGGTGGGACACAGGCCTACTCTCTAGGTGAGCAGGAGTGGGCCATAAACAACCACGCGGACACAGTGCGGGTTGGTGGATACCACCACCGCGACCACCTTGCTGATTGGCAAGATAATACCTGTAGAGAAATAACTTAAACTATAATCTATAGTACACAGGATACATTTTTAACCAGTGCTCAAACTGTAACCATGAATTCAGCACATGATTCTAGACCCTCTTTTTTTCGGGGGGAATCCTTCTAAAGGCGCCAGGTTTTTGGGGATAAAACCAGGGAGTGTAGGATTTCTATCCCACTAAAACCACCCCGATGGTCACCATCTGCACATGGAAGGGGCACCGTTACCTCTCTAAAGACCGATCCGGATCCCCCTCTGCAACGCCTGTTAGGGCACATCTCTAAGGAGACTGTAGACGGTCTCCCCGAAACCTAGCTGTGCAAGAGTTCAAGGCAACACGAAACCGTTGTGCGCCATCTTCCCCGAGGAAATTTTTCGTCGGTTATAAAAAAAAAAGCAGTTTTTTTATAGCAAAGTGTAATACCTACGCGGTCAAAATGTACGTTCGAGAAAATTATGTACTGAATTCATGATTACAATATATGTATGACTGATCCCTCACAAATAATAATAAAAAACGTTATGTCGACACAGCTGAGATGTCCATCTTTGCCTGAAGATCAAATCAAATTAGATAGACACGCATAATTATATGAGAATCTACGGTTTTACTGTGCAATAGTGAATGTAATACATTTGATGTCACAACCTAATGGAAACGGATTTAAAGATTTAAAATCGTTTGGCAAATTGGATGTTTGTTTATGTTTAAAATTGTTTATAAATGTGCGTTGATCACTGTTTGACAATGACGAATTTATATTGACGGTGGAGTTTGATTTTAGCCTAGTATGTAAAGATGGTTCGAGCTGTTTGATAAGAATTTGTTTAGTGCAATTTATTTTTCTGACTACAAAATTGACTTTTTATTAAAAACCGAAATAGCCAGTCTTCCACTAACGCCACAAATAGCTTGTCTATACAATTATAAACGAAAGGTTTAGGTGGAGTTTGATTTTAGCCTAGTATTTAGCTGTAAAGATGGTTCGAGCTGTTTGATAAGAATTTGTTTAGTGCAATTTATTTTTCTGACTACAAAATTGACTTTTTATTAAAAACCGAAATAGCCAGTCTTCCACTAACGCCACAAATAGCTTGTCTATACAATTATAAACGAAAGGTACAGCCCAGTTAATCCAGATATTTCGTAAGTATTTTATCGGTAGGTACATATTTAATTCATGCTTGATAAAATTTGTATTCCTTGAAATAAAACTCACACAAACGCAAAAGTATCTACACCTTTACCGACCTCAATGAAAAATTCAATAGCGAAGCAAAGCAGTACTTAGCCTAAATAAAATTAGAATAAACCGGAATAAACCAATCAATAGGCTCGGTGCGGGAGATCTCGGGTTGCTAGGCAACGGCCGGGCCAAATGTTTGTCCAAACTTTTGCAAATTAACTTGGCAAATGTTTGGCAAGTTTTATCCAATAGGTCCTGCGCACTTCTGTAAGTTGAGTATTTGATGTCAATATCCATTTGTAAGTTAGCGAGTTGAAACTAGCAAAATATGGGTTTCATCAAGATCTCGTAGGTGTATGTATTCGTGTAGATATATACAAGGTATCCTTTTGGATCCTCGTCAAATTCAAGGAGGTAACTATGCTGCTGATTATCGACACGACTCAAAAATAAAATAAGGAGGTTTTTTTTTCTAATTTTCGGAAATCGGCATGTGTGGGACACGCATTTTAAAACGAGGCCTGTGTGAGACCATACTGTAACGGCCCTTTTACACACACATAAAAACCCGGCCGCTTATACGATACCAGAACGCGTCTTTGAAAGTGGTGAAATACTGTAAAACTTAAATAACTAAAAAAACAAGTATGTATTCATTATTTACGAGTAAAATAAATTATGAATTACTTCCAAAAGAAGTGAATGAAGAGAAACAACCTATATTATACAAACTAAGAAAACTAATTCAAAAGTAGCCAAAAATAGAATTAATCCCCTATTCTTTACGTAAGTATATAAAATAATATAAAACTGATACCATCATTTAAGATAGCCGTTGATTTATTTTTAGGATTTCATACCTCAAAAGGAAAAACGGAACCCTTATAAGATCACTTCGTTGTCCGTCTGTCTGCCAAGAAGAAGAGTTGAAATTAATATCAAATACTCAGGGTTGCAACCCTTTGAAGCAGTGAAAAAATCCAACTTCTAAGTCAACGCAATCAAAAGATACGGGCGTTTATGTTGCGTTTATGCCGCATATTTTGACACCCGCAAGGGAATCAAAACCTATAGGGTGCTTCCCGTTGAGCTAGAATCATAAAATTTGGCAAGAAGCAATGACATGTAGCACAAGTAAAGTAAAAAATCTGAAAACATGGGAACAATATTCGAGACACGATTCCCGTAATAAACTATTTTCATACCTACAAATACGCGAAGTCGAAGAAATAGTACGCGAGTCTGACTCGCACTTGACCCGTTTTTTTCCACTTCATGGCAAAAGGGTCGGCCCCTATTACATGGGACTTAAACATAACTGGCCAAATGTACTAATGGCACACCTCTGCCTAACCCCTCGAAAAACAAAGTATAGAAGTATAAGGAACAGGGAGGGTGTAAAGTTCACTCATCCCTCCATAGAAAAGGGAGGATCCTCCGACCAGACGGGTGTTGTGTCTGGCGGGCAACTGCCCCACGATTGATGTTGGGAAGTTTGTATGGCTGCTAATTGCGCGGTAAACTCTGCTTGCGAGATGCAGGATTTGTGTGACGTCAGTATGACGCGTTGTTCGCATGTGGCGTAGTAGATACCGCTACAAAAGTCATGATAATATGTTATACGAATATGTTTTGTTCTCTTTCCTATTTGCGTACACATTGGTGAGGTATTGAGCTTTATATTTTCCAACTCATTGATTCCAAATATGATGTTGTCAGGTCGGATTTTGTAATGCTTACATAGACTAAATATTAATAGGTAACATTAGATAGATCATATACATCCCTCTCGTTGGCAGGAGTTAGTAGGATAGACCCGAATTATCCCGCAGGAACTGTCAAAATGAAAACCATTGCTACTGATAGTTCAGTAGCAATGGTTTCCATTTTGACAGTTCAACAATATTCATTGCGTCATTTCAGTTGTTGAGCAGACAAATTTTACGAACATATGAAGCAATGGATTAGCAATATCCATCAAAATGATTCAGTTTGTGATTGTAAATGTGTGTGAATTAGGGTGTTGTTTGGAGGCGTGACTTGACTTGCGAGACTTTGAAGACCTGGGAAGAGAGATCTCGACAGCAGGCGAGATCACCTGGAGAGTAAACCACC
The DNA here is from genome assembly GCA_947507525.1 of Apamea epomidion. Classification (NCBI taxonomy): domain Eukaryota; kingdom Metazoa; phylum Arthropoda; class Insecta; order Lepidoptera; family Noctuidae; genus Apamea; species Apamea epomidion. Next base: position 15,209,296 of record OX382237.1, read on the forward strand.
CTTCAACATACAATATCATTACCACAATGGCATCCCGCGGAACAGTGGTGGCGCAGTGGTAACGGCTCCGACTTACCAATTGTAGGTCGTGGGTTCGAACCCAGCCAGGTGCTTAACTTTGTGTACATTATTTCATCACCACTACTCTCCAAACGGTGGAGGAAATCATCGTGAGGAAGCCGGCATATTCTAGAACCAAAAATTCGAATACATCATCATTTAACATGTGACATTTACCAACCCACAATGGGCCCGCGTGGTGGATTACGGCCCACCCCCTCTCACGGAGAGGAGGCCAGGATTGCAGCAGTAGGAACATTATTGGCTGATTATGATAGCATTTTAAGTTAGGCTATATTGTAATGTGAATAAAGTATCACCCACTGTCGTTTCCGCACGATGTTTTCCTTCAGCTTTTTGAGAGCAGTGGTGTAAATAATTTCATCACCACGGCTCAAAATAGTGAGGGAAAACATCGTGATCGTCTTACTTATTCTCTTTATGGTCAGGGAAAGACTCTTCATTCACGTGTTCTTTAAAATAGTCAGCACTTGCACTACAGTTTAAGTTCACTAATACCACCTATTATTGATAATAAAGAAAGATGATTCGTGGGAACTAGAGCGATAAAATAATCTCTCGTAAAAGCGACAGTTAAATAATATCTCTAGCTAGAATAAATATGCATCACTAAGAATTAAAAAAAACGAATGTGGTTGAACCGCTCTTAAAATTGGCAAAACGACGAAATTCACCATTCAAGTTAAACAATTAGTTACATCATACTTACAAACTCTAATCCCACATTGTTCCAAACTGCGATCAATCCTAACGATTAACAATTAAAGTTACATAAACATCATAAAACATTCCTTAATTGTTAACTTAACAGCATGACTACGCAGCCGTCTACACCACGCACGATTAACATTAACGAGTAACCTGCGTTTAACTTAACCTGTGTTTAACTGATACGATCGAAATGCTCGGTTTACAAGCGGCCGCTTATTATATATCGTTGGTTGTCTCCGACAATCGAATGATTGATGGGTAGGCTTTAACTTTCACTTTACTTTGACAAGTTGTTAAGTTAGGATTAGCTACATCTTTCTTTGTGTTCGTTTGTTGAATACTACTTCTGATACATCACCGTCTTGGCTGTATTCATTGATGGTTCAGCAGAGTTGTTATTCATATGTATTACATATATTATTCAATAATGTACACCCATTTATCCGCTAGAATCATGTGCTGAATTCATGCTTTCAGTTTGCACGTCATAGTCTATGCTGCCACCCTGTATATACCCGGCTGTCATTCATAGATCTTTGACAGTCGTTACGGGTAGTTTGAAGCCCTAAAGTCTGGCAACCAGTCTTACCAATAGCAATCGTGTTACCCAGTAACTGGGTCGTGGCGGTCAGATAGGCAGCCACTCCATGTAAAATACACGTATTCAGTTATGCTGGAAGCCATAGATTACTATTTCTATGCTGGAAGCCAACCCCAGGGGGCCTACTCCGAAGTGCAAAGTGTGAATGTTATTGAACCGAATATTATTGAAAAATGCAAAAAAAGTTCGAATCGGCTCAGTTGGGTCGGGACCATAGGCAATATTCGAAAGAGTGTAGGAGTGTAGGATCGGAACCAACCGAACGAAATAGTAACTTCGTAGCAGGAAACGGCCGAACATTCGACCGGTACTACTTCGGAGTAGATCCCCGGCATAGTTGGGAAAACGCTAGGCAGACTAAATAAATAACTGAAAACTTTTAAAAGGGTCATTGAACTCATAATAACCTCAAATAATATTTAGGTTTGGAAGCAATCGATGTTTATACAGATGATTTTATCTGCATGCAAACTTATTTTCACCCGACCACGGCGAAGCCAATAGGAAGGGTTATATTTTAAGCAGTCTATGTATGTATGTTCTTAAAATCAAAATATTTTATTTCACATAAACCAACATGGGCACTTATGAAACGTCAGAAGCTAGGTGCACGGTTCCAATTGGTCGTTTCCTATAAAGAAGGGCCGGCAAGAAACGCCACAGTTACTCTTTTAAAAATAATTGGCTTTTACAATGTTTTCAAATTACAGTAGGTATGGGAGGACAGCGTAGGCCTGTCAACAAGTAACAGGTACTTGATAAAATAAAAAATGGTCTACAGATCTAAAGTCTACAAGGCCTAAAAAGTCGTCACATTTACAAAATTAAAAGATAAATAAAATATGAAAACCAAGAGATATGATTGCCTCTTCTTTCCACCAGACTCTTGATCCGCAAACTGCACTTACAAACCTAAACTAACAGAACTGTATGGATAACAGCATTACATTAAATTAAAATGTCACAACACTATTACATGTTGAATACAACATTTAATGCGTTCACCTTTATTTATATCTCGTAATAGTTCACATGAAACAAATTGCGTTTACAAAGACTAGATAATATTATTAGTCTTTTATTACCGGATTGCACGACAGCAAAGACGGGGTTATGTTTTACCGTAAGATTATGGGAAAATATAACAATATTAAATGCTAAATGCGTGTGCGCATGATATAATCGTTTGGTTTCACACTATACAAGATGTCATCATCATGATCTGCCTAGCTTTTACCCAACTATGTTAGGGTCAGCTTCCTGTCTAACCGGATGCAGCTGAATAGCAGTATTTTATCTGACCTCCACAACCCAGTTACTGGGTAATACGATACCCCTTGGTAAGACTGGTTGTCAGACTTTCGGGTTTCTGACTACCCGTAACCACTGTCAAAGCCAGCGACAGCCGGGACCAACGGTTTAACGTACTTTCCGAGGCACGGAGGGGTCTCGGTATGTAAAGATGGTCACCCATCCACAGACCCACCGTGGCAAGCGTAGCTTAACCTGATCGATAGACCTGTGCGGCTGTTATTATTTAGCCACGGACCCCTTCACTATACAAGATGTAGGTACTTAATTGAAATAATTAAATACCTACCTGAAAAGGGGTCGTAGTTCGCAAAGGCACATCTGCTGTTACCTACATTAAGTAGAGTTTTTCGAACATTAAAATGTATTGAGTAGGTAGCCAATTTGATTTGGCAATTTCTGGTTTTAAGTATGAATGTGGATGGCTATAAGAGTAGGGGAAGATCAAAGAAAGAATGGATGGACTGTGTGAAAAATGACATTGCTAGAAAGGGGGTGTCTTCCGAGATTACGACTATAGTTTAACCGAAACTGCTGTACCGCGCCTCAGGAATGCGCGGCGAGGCGTGGGGCGGGACGCCGTGAGCGATGACGAATGAGCGGCCTGCACTGCCTGCCCGTCTCACCACGCACATACCGAAGGCGCAGTACAGCGGTTTTGGTCAAACTATAATACAGAAGTATGGAAGAAAAGTCATTTTGCGAAAATACCAAATAAATTGGAATGAGGACAGGAGAACGATAAAAATGATAAACTAGCTGTTACCTGGGGTTTCACTCTATAACTGCTGGTCGTTTATATCTAGATAAATATGGTAAACCTATTACACAATAATTAAATAGTAATTAATTTTTGGAATCAATAATAATTAATTATGCTAAAAAGAGAAACCGCCACGTGCCATTCTAACATAATATTTGCCATCCGTATTACTTTCTAACGTTAAGATAGTAATCAAGATACCTACCAGATACATTAATGCTGGCTTTAGCAATATTTAGTTACATAAACAGTGTGATTCTTGAAGGTAGACTTATCAATCTGCCTAGCTCTTTAGGTAAGACTGATTGTCAGACTTCTGATTACCCGTAACGACTGTCTAAGATTTACGAATGACAACCGGGACCAACGTGCTTTCGGCACGGAGTGATCTCGATATTTCATTTTCATTACATTTATTCAATATCAATACATATTGTATCTGAATGTTTACAAATAAAAAGTTAAAAATAAAATTCAACCAAAATGATCTTAACACAATAGGTAATAAAAAAAAATTAACAACGAATTCATAAAAACAACCTAAATAAGAAATCAAAAAATGTCAACACAATAGGTACATATATCATAATAATAACAAATTTACCAATAATAATATCTGTAGTCCAATAATATGAATAAAATGGAATAATAATTAGATACAAATAATGGCCAATAACATGTAAAAAAAAATATATGCAATGGATGTTCACCCATCCACGAACCGACCGCTCGAACCGTACGGCTGTTATATATTTTAAGGTAAGCTTTTATATGATGTTTAAATGACCATAACACCAATTCCCGTAATTAAAAACTTTCAAAATCTAGTCGCAATCTCATCTCAGCGAAAATTAATGTCAAATATTTAGGGAAATCAAAAGTATTTTTGACAGATTGAGACTGAGATCAGACTGAACGTTCTTAAAATTACGAGAATGGCTGCTCAGGTTTGAACCCCACAGTAAATATTTCAAAATAAAACCTCAACCTGTATAGTCGAACAAAGTAAACACCACCTTGAGGTATTCACAGTATGCTAATAAAAGTTGCAACAATGACAAATACGGTGAAACATCGAAATAAAGTAGCTTTTATTTAAATAATAGATTTAAACGATTAGAACATAGGTATGCAACTCTTTAATTATCTGTTCAAATATTTTTTTGTTATAAAGTTTTTTATTCAGCGTGGGTGGTGGAAGAATATTAATAATATCTTAATCAGTATTGCATTTTTATGCAAAGCTAACAAGTTGCTGGAAACTGCTTATGTAAATTAATTAAAAAAAGTGGCTAAGTGCGAGTCAGACTCGTACACGAAAGACTCCGTACCACCGTACAATATTTATCACTTTTATTTAAAAAAAACACGTCTTTTGCATGGGTACCCCCTTTTTAACTTTTTTTATTTTTTGTTATAGCGGCGACAGTAGTGCATACTCTGTAAAAGTTTCAACTGTCTACCTATTACGGTTCAAAAGAAACAGCCCAGTTAGACGGACGGACCGACTGTGGAGCTTTCATTATTTATTTTATTATTTATGTACATACAGTAAAATGGAAACAGCTGCGACGTATTGAGTACAAAGTTACTGCATCAGTTATAAAACTTCTTCTGGTTTATTATATGAGTTTTACAAAATAAGTAACAAAATATAGTTAGCATAAAGTTAAACTAGACCGTACACACACCTGCTTACCTCTTGGAAATCCACCCTTGCACTGTGGGTTTATAATTTTTATTTATTTATTAATCACAATATCTACAAGAATAGATGAGACGGTGACCCCCAAATTATGCTGTTATGATCTATACTTACCTAATAAATTTACCTATGACACAAACAGCTTCAAAACCACGTCGGGGCTCTGTCTCGTATAGGGTCTTAGCATTATGCTGAGCGATGGCCGTTTTGCGTGGATGTGACGCATATTTACCCCAACTTGTTATTTTTTTTTTTTGTGTTTGTGTTCTTTTTTATGCGTCATGTTTGCCGCAAATAAATGTATTTTCTTTCTTTCTTCTTTTGTGGCAAAATTAGAAATCATCTCATTTTGGTTAACATATTACGTAGACTTTGTTTGCCGATCACGCACGACACCAACTTGATGAGAAAGGACACGTTTCTTTCGGTCATTGGACTTACTCTATACAGGGTTATTTTTTAAAGACCAGCCAAATTTAAGGATGTGGTACAGACCATCAAACTGAACAACTTTCTCCATGGGACAAATAGCGTAATCGCGAAAATTTTATCAACTGTCCCATAGAAAACTTCAATACCTACTCGACCTAAATGTATGGGACGGCTGAATTTTTATTCGCGATTACGATGTTGGTCCCATGGAGAAAGTTGTTCAGTTTGATGGTCTGCACCACATCCTTAAATTTGGCTGGTCTTTAAAAAATCACCCTGTATTATCTGAATTTTGGGCATATCATCTGTCTTTGAGGAAAAAGATACCTCGACGTACATTATTAGGGAGAAAGGAAGATCGAGGTCACAGAGGTCAAACAGTTCCGTATACGATACTTGACATGCTTCATACAATTGTTTGAAAAAAAGTGCAGTCAGGTTAGGGGCTCGTGGCTAAGTATAACAGCCGCACGAGTCGATCGATCAGGTTATGCTACGCTTGCCGCGGTTGCCGTTGATGGGTGACAATCTTTACATACGGAGATCACCCCGTGCCTCGGAAAGTACGTTAACCATTATAGCACTCTGTACTGAGTAGGTAGGCTACTGAGTTAAAACTGAGGTTTCAAATGATAGGAACCGTGGATCTCCCATCTTCTTTCATACATGTCTAATGTATGAAAGAAGATGGGAGATCCACGGTATAAGTTTTCCTTGACGGAATGTCTACTATTAAGAATAACAATAGGTTATTTAATTCGGTTCCGGACATAATATTACTTGCATCTGGATGGAGGACACTTGTGGAGCTGTAGACATTGGGTAGTATTTAAGTTTATAAATTCACAAGCGTCATGCTTGTGAATTTATGAACTTATATACTACATCATAATATCAATAATAGGTAGTATTAGTGAACTTAATCTGTAGTGCAAGTGTTGACAATTTTAATGAACACGTGAATCAAGAGTCTTTTCCTGAACATAAAGAGAAAAAGTAAGACAATATTGGACAATTTCTTATTTTTTTCTGCCGGTATCCTCACGATGTTTTCCTTTTCTTTCACCATTTTGAGCAGTGGTGAAATTATTTAAGTACAGTTACGAGCAAAAATATGTATACATTCAAAAGCGATTTACTCCTTTATTTTTGGATGAAATTTTATGTTGTTATGAACATAACATTGTCTAGCCCATAGGTTTATGTAATGTGTCGTATTTCAACGTTGCGTTCGTTATTTCACGAAAAAATCGCAATTGAAAGTTGCCAAGTGTTGACATATTGGTGCTCGTGACTGTACACCACTGCTCTCAAAACGGTGAAAGAAAACATCGCGCGGAAACCACAGTGGGCGATACTTTATTCACATTACAATCTAGCCTATTAACTAAAACGTAATTTAAATATAACTTAAAATGCTATCATAATCAGCCAATAATGTTCCTACTGCTGGGACACAAGCCTCCTCTCTATGAGAGGGAGTGGGCCGTAATCCACCACCCGGATCCAATGCGGGTTGGTAGACGTCACATCTCTTCGATTTTTTGGTTCTAGGACATGCCGGTTTCCTAACGATCTTTTCCTTCACTATTTTGAAAACAGTGGTGATGAAATAATTTACACAAAGTAAAGCGCCTCTCTGGGTTCGAACCCACGACCTACAACTCTTAAGTTACAGTCGGTGACCACTGGGCCACCACTGCTATCAGAAAGCCAATTCCCGTAATTAAACACGTTCAAAATCTAGTCGCAATCTCATTTCAGCGACTATCAATGTTAAAAACTTGTCAAAAAATGTAGGGAAATTAGAGGTATTTTTGAGAGATTAAGTCCGAGATCACACTGTGAACGTTCTTAAAATTACGAGAATTGCCCCTTAGGTATCTCATAAGCTAACGTTCCAAAAAGTGAACAAAAATTCTAGTTTTCCCACAAAGGAAATATCCACAAGGCATCGTTTCCTACTAATATTATAAACGCGAAAGTTAGTATGGATGGATGGATGTTTTTTACTCTTTCACGCCAAAACTACTGAACGGATTTGAATGAAATTTATAACCAGGAATAACACATAGGATACTTTTTATTCCGATATTCCTACGGGATCGAAATTTATGCGGGTAAAATCCCCACGCCCCACGGGGCGCAGCTAGTATACAGGGTTATTGGAAAAACACTAACAACCTTGCAGGACTGGATTACTAACATCATAAACAGCAACTTTTGTTCTATGAGTTTTTACAAAACATAATACATTTACCAAAAACAAACCTTTAAGATTTAGTTGTTCTATCTACACCCCGCTCCTCTCCGCTGAATTTTGTACTAGACACGCTAGTTTGTTTACCTAAATAGCTCTTTTGCTTTGCGTAGAGTTCGTAACAGAAAATCAATTAATTTCAATTCGTTGAATTGAAATATTTTTATTTTTGTATGAAAATCTGATGAATTAATAAGTCATACCTAGAACAGAAGTTGTTATTTATGATGTTAGTAATATAGTCCTGAAAGGTTGTTAATGTTTTACCAATAACCATGTATAATAAATCAGACTGTAACAACCACACACAGATAAAATAATCAACGGTTTTAACATTCCAAATTCGTTCTAAAAACGGATATTACAAGAATTTAACAAAACCGAGACAGTGCAGGTTATAAAACTAAATATTAATATGTATTCATGACAAGAATCGAATGTTACAATAACAAAAAATAAGTGAAAGGATTTACTATATTTATTACAAAATTTGAATAATCCTAATTTGCATCAAGTTTTTTGTGCAGTTGTATTAAATGATACTTTATTAATAGAATTTCGAAAGTGACGCATTGTTTATGGAAATTAGTTGATTAAGGGGCACAATCGGTTGCATTTCAATGTGTTAATATTTATTCGGGTTTTTGCTTTATAATTTGTAGCCATTTGTAGAGATAGAGCGAAAAACTCGTGTCTCGCGACTCGTGGCTAAGTAAAAACAGCCGCACGGGTCGATCGATCAGGTTAAGCTATGCTTGCCGCGGTTGGTCCGTGGATGGGTGACCATCTTCACATACCAAGACCCCTCCGTGCCTCGGAAAGCATGTTAAAACGTTGGTCATTCTTAGATCTTTGACAGTCGTTACGGGTCGTCAGAAGCCCGAAACTCTGACAATCAGACTTACCAAGGGGTATGGTAACACCTAGTAACAGGGTTGTGGAGGTCAGTTAGGTAGTCGCTTTATGTAAAATACTGGTATTCAGCTGCCTCCGGTTTGACTGGAAGCCAACCCCAACATAGGTGGGAAAAGGCTAGGCTAGATAATGATTAGCTATTGATAAAAAAATACAATAAGAACCAAAATAACCACCACGTGGAGCCCTGACAGAGCTAGAAGGCGTCGCAACAGACCCTGTAGAAGATAGCAGGACGAGCTGGACAAAACAAACGACCAGTGGTCCACTTTAGCCCTGGATCGAAAGAACTGGAAATCATGGGGAAAGGCCTTTGCCCAGCAGTGGGATGATGAAGGCTAACAACAGTAACAATAAAAAACATGTCGGTTAATAGCCTATCGCCATATACGCTTAAAGCAATCATTATACCATACAAGACTAAGAAACTATCAACAAGTTACGCAAATAAAAAATAAAAAACAAAACAGCCAGACATTTTTTGCGCATACATCTAATCGAATGATTAGAATCGATTACAAATTGATGTGCACGTCAATCGATACATGTATCGATTTTTTATTACGCCAATTTCTGACAGCGTTATGATTCAGGGCTGTTGAACCTTTGGCAAATAAAGTCCTCCAGGCCGAATTTCGACTATGGCGACCACGGATATCTATGATGGCGACCAATCCCAACGGAGACTAGCCATCGGAGCGGAAGATATTATAGTACACAAGTGTGTGCGCAGACATAAAAGCACTCTCGCTTCCCTCACTCTGATAGTCTGATTGGACGGCAATCCGCCACGACCGGAGAGAAATAAGGCTCTGGACCAACGGCTTAACGTACTATCCGAGCCACGGACCACCGACCGGCCACCGACTTCCAAATTCCGGGTTGTTAAGAGGAAATTCCCAATGGAAAACCCTAATACTACTTTGTCCGACCCGGAAATCGAACCCAGGACCCCACGCTCAGTAGTCGCGCTTGCGACCACGAGACCAACGGGGCACTCATTATTATGAGTGAAATACCTTAATAGTAAGGGGCGGTAACGATTGAATGGATGAATGAATACAGAAATGGTTCACGAAGAAAAATGTTTACAAGGTACTGATTATGTTATTCCATCCGAACTATTCTATAGAAATCTCACCGTGAAAACTTAGGTGAAGTGAGCGGTCAATCCCAAGCATCAGCCGGTCTATTCTTCAAAAATCTCACCGTGAAAACTTAGGTGAAGTGAGCTGTCGTGCCGTGAGGCACACACTATTGTTGTCTGAAACATTGTTTTAATTTTATTAATTTTGTATTTTGTGTTTCACGAACTGTGTCCAAATAAACTTTTTTTCTTTCTTTCTTTCTTTCTGTCAATCCACCTGATGCTTGGGATTGGCACTGTAGACAGCTACAGCTAAGTTCACCCTCACTTCACTTAAGTTTTCACGGTGAGATTTTGACTGAATAGCGCTACAGGTATTTGAGTAGAAAACTCATGTTCACTCAGTTATTTATTCAACGACCAGTGATAACTTAAACATACTAGAGAAATGTGTCCCACGGACAACATTTCTATTTTTTTTTTCCTCGTGAAATTCTTTGACCTATAGAGGTTAGAATGTTCACCATCTCTGCTTCAAAAGCACTAGAAATGCCTTCAATGTTTTTGTGATTTTAGAAAGTAGATAGAGCTGTCGAGCTCGAGGCATAGGGAAGAAAGGAAAGAAGGTGTAGTCATAACAAAACATGGTAAAAAGATACCTTAGAAAATTTCCGTGATGTTCAGCAGCACTCATTGAATCTTTACGACTGGGAAGCAAGAACGGTCAAAGATCTTTCAATTCTCAATGAGTCTCCACTTTGATTGTCGTTGTTGCTTGATACACGTCTGGTCGGTTAGACTGAATAATCAGCCTATAATGTTCCCACTGCTGGGACACAGGACTCCTCCCGGTGAGAGGGAGTGGGCCGTAATACACCACGCGGGCCCAATGCGGGTTGGTAAATGTCACATGTCTTCGAATTTTTGGTTCTAGGTCATGCCGGTTTCCTCACGATGTTTTCCTTCACCGTTTTGAGAGCCAACTAATGATCCTTAAGAGACTATGCACCAGAAGTGTCATGCCCACACATCCCCACGGCCATCCCTATCTATCATACCCTGCGCTCACGCCCACTACTATCCCATTTATTGATCAACGAAAGAAGTTAATATCCAGACCGTCTTATCCGTTCAAGTTCCGCAATGCATGCAATGACGTCACACCTCACCTTCTGTATCTATCTTGTTCTGCCAGTGAGCGGCGCGGGCGCTTCCTTGATATACTACTCTCGATCACCGGCCAATCGCTGAAATTATTCGCTTCGGGACGGATTTAGAAATACAAATGCATTGTCCGAGGCTACTTGATTTCTTAATGGAGTTAATTTGTTGTACAATCTGTGTATGTAATCTGTTATTTAGATGTACAGATGAAAGGTAGAATGTAATTGTGATTTACATATGGAGCGATGTGCAATTGCACAGCGTAGATGTTTATCTGAATGTGTGCAGTTCTTTATCAGAGTAGAATGATAAATAAAATTTCGTGATGTATGGAAATTTTGTCTAACAATTTACCGAGATCAGACCATCCATTGTGTCACATATGTACATAATCAGCCTAAAATGTTCCCACTGCTGGGACACAGGCCTTCTCTCTTTTGAGAGAGTTGGCTGTAATCTTCCACGCGGGCCCAGTGCTGGCTGGTAGATGCCACATGTCTTTGAATTTTTGGTTCTAGGACATGCCGGTTTTCTCACGATGTAAAATTCACCTCTTGTAAAATTTCTACATTTATATCAGCAATTTGTATGGGGTATAAGAGTATTCTATATTCTATCTGACTATCTGACGTAGACTGATGACTTGGTGAAGGTTGCAAGGCCTATGAAATGATAATGATGATGACGAATTTGACGCATCTTTTCCTCCAACTTGTTCTTCTTTGTGCTTTTTTTTCTGCGTACCGTTTGCTGTAAATAAACGTATTTTCATTATTTTTCTTACTTTACTGAGCCTCTACACAAGATGCTCGTATTGTAGACCGTTCTTCAGGTCATACAAAACATTTACTCAGTCTGGTAGTTCACACGCATTCTTTATGCCTTTACCACTATTATTATGTCTATCGGTCATCTTCTAAAATTTTCTAAACATATAGCATTTACCTACTTTCAAAATAACAATGACCCATGAAACAATTTAGCGTCTGTCTCAAATCGTAATGTATTGTCTGAATCTGTTATATCATAAAATAGCAGATTTTCCTTATACGCAAGACACTCTTTTCATATGTACAGACGCCAGCACATCATGCTACTACAATCTGTCAAATCTCTTTAATAGATTTTCAACTTTATCGCTATAGCATTAAGGTTCAAGGTTGATTGAGAAAATTTGACAGTTTCGGGCAGCTTGACCTGTTGGCGTCTGTACGTAGGATATAATATTTACTAACGTGATACTACATAATCTTTACCGGAGTCGCACGATTCACGTACAGCAATAACTTCTGTATAACTCTTCCCTAGTCGTAATAATTCTAACGGTATCTAAATAAATAAAGGTGAGTAATAAAAGACCTTTTTAACTTGCCGGATGCAAAATTACTTTTTGGAGTGATTAATTTTTTTTTAAAGGTAGCATGGGGAAGCAGGGTGAAAAGGATTTACAGTAAAATGAATTTTGCCAAATTAAAGAGTGCCTTGCCAAATCTGTATTTTCTCCAGCGAAGACGGCTCCGCCGAGATTGGCTAACATCGCCGAAATTCGGTCTGGAGGACTATTTTTTTATTATTATTTTGGGAATATATGAGTAAACGACTTGACTAGACAGGTGACACTCTGCAAGAAAGGATCGTTATTTGTTTTTTTTTTTTATATTCGACGTTGAATTAACTAATTTAACTAACAGTCAAACGTCGAATGCTTGCCACACCTTTTCCAAGACTGCGATGGCCGCCACATAGCGTCCGCAATTTACCGTTTACCGTCGAATGACGTCATATCAACCGTCACCGTTCTTGGACAGTGGAACTAAGCTAATGTTTCACTAGGCCGCGTTCATACCAAACTTATAGTCACTGTCAGGGGCCGACAGCGTGCATAAAGCTCAAAATGTATGAAAAAAAAAATCAAACATCAATCGCCGACTCTCAGCTGATTGTGACGGCTCACTGAGCGAGCGTTACGTTTAGTGTGAGCTCGGCCTTATGCCTCGTGCAGCCTGCAAGAGCCGTACCTAATAAATAGGTTGCAGACACACAGTCGGGTAGTAAGTAACAGGAATGTATTGATCATTGACCCAAGAGGTTAATCATATTTGTGTCTTCTTCCTAATAAATAAAATTACTGTGATTTCTCACCGTGTAAATATGAAGAGATACGCTTGCCGCGGTTGGCCTGTGGATAGGTGACCATCTTTACTTACCGAGACCCCTCCGTGCCTCGGAAAGGACGTTAAGCGGTTGGTACCGGCTGTCATTCGTGGATCTTTGGCAGTCGTTACGGGCAGTCAGAAGCCCGAAAGTCTGACAACCAGTCTTACCAAGGGGTATCGTATTACCCAGTAACTGGGTTGTGGAGGTCAGATAGGCAGTCGCTCCATGTAAAATACTGGTATTCAGCTGCATCCGGTTAGACTGGAAGCCGACCCCAACATAGTTGGGAAACGGCTAGGCAGACGATGGTTACCCAGCAATGATATAAATTACTATTTACATACTAATATGTAAGATCTAGTACCTACCACGGTTATTACCTAATTAAAATGGCAAAGTTTTTTTATTTTTATTTAGAAGGAAGAAAAGAATTTAGTAAAAGAATTTAAGTTAAGTAATTCAATTTAGAAGGTTCTAAAAATACATTGGGTGTGTAATAAGTTAACTAACTTTAGTAGAAGAAACATGTGTGGGCTGATTATATTATTACGAAATATTCATTTAGAGCGAGCGAAGCGAAAATGAATCCTAAAATAAGTTGGCATTTAACACAAATACATTGCTACTGTGGGTAAAGATGGCACTTATAATATGAGTAGCTTAAATTAGTACTATTATCAGAAACTATGCAAAACCCTCATTTATAATCAAAATATAGCGTCGTCGTCGTCTACGTTAAATGTAACGATTAAAAAATAAAAACTGACAGATGACACCTGCTTTATGCATAGTTCGATTAGCCTGCAAAATTTCATGACCTAATTTGAAAATTTTCATTCATTGTTCTTCTTACCGCTAACTTTGAGGTTTGTTTGTATCGAGAAAATTGTATGCAATCGTGTTTTCGAAACAGATGACACCTCGCAATAGTCCTCGTCTTTATTGTATATTAATTACAAAGTGAATACTGCAGTGTTGTTGAAACTACAGCCATTAATGCTAAGACAATTTTCGTAATCTGAAGTAGTAGGTACAGGTCGTGAAGACGAAAGCGCCAGGGTAGCACGCGAAATTATAATTTTTTTTATAATTTGTGATTTACAGGCCAGTGTCAGGTTGTATGTTAATCAAAATATGATTCGCGGCCGTAAAATATATGTAGCTATTCATGGAATTATAATCATTAAAATCATTCATACAACTCTATAAGTTCAAATTACGCTATAGAATAACTATTTCGTAAAATCATGATATTTGAGGTAAATTCTAAATTGGGGATTTGTATTGATATAATTGATTTTAATGATTATTGTGCTAGACGTTCACGTTTTTTATCGTCGCATTAAAACATTAGAAAAATATTGCGTACCCAAGTAGGACGCTGAAGACACAACTTGTCGAAATGGGGGATTACTGACCCATCCAATGCCCAGTGCGAGTGCGGTGCCTCTAATCAGACCATGCCCCACTTGCTGGAGTGCCCTAAGTGCCCGTTCATCTGCACCTTGGATGACTTAATGAATGCCACTGATGCCGCAATTAACGTCGCCACCTACTGGGCTCAAACAATATAAAATATCGGAGAAGAGTACTATCGACGCGAAAAGAAGTAGAATATTAGGAAAAAATAATTTCGCAAAACTTATCTGATGATTAAAAAATCGACTCAAACTCAAAGTATTTATTTCAATTAAACCAATTACAGGCACTTTTGAATTGTCAAGGGGTCGGTCAGTCAGAAAAATGAAGCTAGTTGCCCATTCCAAAGCGTAGGTACCTATGGAGAAGAACGGGCAAGAAACTCCATGGACACTCTTTTAAATCAATATAATATGGTTACAAAGCATTGGTTACATCATTCATGTTAGAAACCATGCATGTGAGAACGATGCAGAACGTTAAAAGCGTCCGTAAAGAATAATGAAAAAAATAAAAAAATAAAAATAAGAACAATTCAAATATAAAATTCAATTAAAATAAGCCATGGCAGCAAAGAGATGATCCTTCCCTACTGACGGCGCCCGTTCACGAACATGACGGATGGATTAGCACCATTCAACTCAACCATTTTGAAGGGAGCCAAATGATCCAACACACGCGCCACCATCAGCGAGACATTTGAGTGAGCATAACATACTCTCTGCTGCCAGGGCACATTCAAGACAATGAAAGACGTACCCAGTAAATGGTAGCTTTATAGCATGTACATAGTACTCACACATGTGCTATACAATTATACAATACTAGGAGATTGAATTTATATAATGCAAAAAAAAAAGTATTTTAAAATCTTCAGCAGCTCCAACAGTATTTTCAAATGCTAATCAATTTATTGATGCGTCCTTATGGAGCAGGACCAGCGTTTAGCCAGGCATTATTATCAGCGATTTAATCCCCAATTTATAATATGCCTGGCTGCATAGTGTGCGTTTTATACAAGATTTAAATTTCGTTTCATTCTGTTCTATTATGTGGGGAGGTATTTTATTGTAACATTTTAAACGCTACCCCATGAAAGATGAGTCTACTTTAGCCAGTCTGAAACCTGGTTGAACTAATTGCTCCCTATTTCTAGTGATATAATTGTGTCTTTCACCTCTTTTACTAAAAAGATTTAGATTTTTCCTTACGTACATAATGTTTTCTTAGATATATTGACAAAGTACCGTCATGATGTTAATATCTTTAAACAATTCCCTTAGAGAGTCTCGCCTGTGGAGGCTATATATGGCTCTGATAGCTATTTTCTGCAGAATAAAAATAGACTCGAGGTCTGCAGTCCGTCCCCATAGTAAAATATCGTACGACATAATACTATGTAAACAACTAAAATAGACTAGTCTCGCGGTATCAACATCAGTAAATTGACGGATTTTTTTTCACAGCATACGCTGCTGAACTTAGTCGTCCTGCAAGGGATGTTAAATAAGGACCCCATTGAAGCCTTGAGTCGAGAGTGATCCCCAGTAAAACAGTTTTATCGACGAATTCTAGTTTCCCTTGATTCAATTCTATCTCACAGACTTTAAGTCCAACTAATTTATTTGCTCCAATTATCATTCTCCATAACAAAGGTAACGTAGTTTACGTGTTCCCAAAACTAACAGTAACTTTTCACACTACAAAACAGTGATACTAAACCCGGTCACGCCTACCTACGGAGCGGATTCGTTACAACATATTTAATTTACGGCTCCCGGGCGTGGGACCGCGTGCTCACGCGGACACGAGAACGGACCAACCATGAACTTACGCAAGATTATATTCGTTTCCACTGTAACCGTCGTTTGTTGGCGATTTTATTTGAAAGTATACGGTCAAAAGGAATTTGAGTCTGCTCCAAAAGCTAAGTGATTCACAATTCACACCCGTTTTCAATTCATTGCATTAGGTACTTAAGGTGAAAGCCCGCGAAATTCAAAATTTATTTGCAAAAACGCAAGAATTTTTGTATTTTACGGGCAACATTGAAGGAATTGCTATAAGTTTGACAAATTGTCTACTTCAAATTCTCAAATCAGAAACCGGGTGTTTGTATTTCAAAATTGTGTTTTTTTTTTGGCCAAGATTGTCTCATTTAAGGCGTATGTCACATCCGGATAGCATAGCTCCGGTCGACTTCTCTACCTGGTATTTATTTTACAGAAATTCGTGTTCCAATTATTTAATCCGGTTTATGGTATGTATAATAGACCCTAGCGGATCACAGCATGTAACGATTTACAGTAATTGTTCTTGGATGTATGTAAAATTAATAATTGAATCAAAAGTTCACGATATAAATGCACGATAAACTCCACAGCAAAAGTAAATTAATGACTCTATAATTAACAGGTCAGTAATAGATTACAGCATGTAACAATTTACAGTTATTGTTCAGTCACTAGCACCAATATGTCTTCACTTGGCAACTTTCAATTGTGATTTTTTCGTGAAATAACGAATGCAACGTTGAAATACGACACATACCATAAACCTGTGGGTTCGAAAATGCTATGTTCGTAACAACATAAAATATCATTAAAAAATAAAGGAGTAAATCGCTTTTGAATAAAGCCGAGTGTACTCATACCTACTTTTGTCGTGACTGTTCATACTGTAAAATTAATAGTTGTCTCAAAAGTCAAAAGTCACGATATAAATGCACGATAAACTCCACAGCAAAAGTAAATTAATGACTCTATAATTACAAAATTTATAGTCTAGGAAACTAAGAACAATGAATAATAGATACGATAAAAAATCTAGATAAGAGTGACAAATGTTAGGAGACGCAGAACATTCTGCTTTCTATTTAGTTTGGAAGTGTTTCGTAATATTTGGTAGCATTTGCTTACGCTGTTATTGAGAATTCTTGAGAACGTGCTATAAATATTATGGACGGCGTCATATGTGCGTAGCGTAATGGTTTATACATATAAAGCGGGCTACAATCTCATCGGTTCTAGCAAGCCGTTAGCTACCTACCCTGCCCTTACATAGTCAGCCTGTAACTTCCCACTGCTGGGACACAGGCCTCCTCTCTGTGAGCGGAAATGGGCCGCAATCCACCACGCGGGCCCAGTGCGGGTTGGTAGATGTCATATGTCTTCGAGTTTTTGGTCCTAGGACATGCCGCCGGTTTCCTCACGATGTTTTTCTTCATCGTTTTTTAAAGTAATGGTGATGAAATAAATTTAAAAAAGTAAAGCGCCTGTCGGGATTCGAACCCATGACCTACAAGTCGGGGTCGACCACTGCCTACCCTGCCCTTGCCCGTACCTTTTACTGATGCTTTTACCCTTGAGTTCATGTCAATTTTGGTGGAAGCCAACTTAAGGGCCAGGGTATTATATGCCTTATTACGAAACAAGATTAATATTTAGACCCAGGTTCGTAATGTCGAGCCATTTTTAAATATTGAATTTTATTTCGGCGTTTTTAAAGTACTAAATACAAAAAGTTATTTTAAGCTCGAGTCTAAGTTGTCAATTTTATATTTAAAACTTTAAATCTGATATATAATAAGTAATATAATAAGGTTCGAAATACAAAAACTGACTGTTAGACTCATTTTGTAATGAAATGTTTTATATTTTGTTACAATATTTATAAACAGACCCATAGTTATCCTCAAACAGAAGCATACTTATATGCCAGATCCATGCAGTAGTAGCAGTAGTAGTATAGTCTTAGGAACTTTTTGAATGAACCATTTTATCAAAACCGTATCGTACCAAACCGTTTGATCTGAAGTGTTGTTCGAAAGAGTTCGCAGTCTCATCTCGGCGACAAACAAATATCAAAATCTTGTCAAAATATAAGGAAATTTGACGTATTTTTGACAGATTGAGACTGAGATCATACTATGAACATTCTTAAAATTACGAGAATTGCCCCTCATTTCAGTGGGCACGGCAGTCTTTACGTCACTACACGAAATACAGTCTAAAGAAAAGGGCAATTCAGACTTTCAACCGGCATATCTGTAGCCAGCCTAAAGGTCGCTCAGACACTCGACGCGGTACGCTAATTGGCTCCCAGTCACTGGCCGACGACACTTGAAATAAAAAATTTCACGTCCCGAAGAAAGTTGACTATTTAATTATTTCCCATTGACCATACACAGTTGACACTTTCTACGCACTTTTTTCAATACATACGAAATTCGTTTTATTTCTGTACCTTATTTTTTTTTTTGAGAACGGCCCCGTTGGTCTCGTAGTCGTAAGCGCGACTGCTGAGCGTGGGTTCCCGGGTTCGATTCCCGGTTAAAGTGTTATTGGGTCATTGGGAATTTCTTAGTAGCTTAATACCCCCGTGCCTTGGAAAGCACGTAAAGCTGTTGGTCGCGCCTGATCTCTCCTCGGTCGTGTCGGATTGCCGTCCCATCGGACTATGAGTGTAAAGGAACAGAGCGTGCACCTGTGGTTGCGGTTACACTATATCTCCTGCGTACCTGGCTAATCTCCGTTGAGATTTTCCACCTTGACCGAAATCGGTTGGAAGGTTATTGTTTTTTTGAGAATTTTTTCGTGTCACTCATGTCGATTGACAGTCAATATCCGCATTTTCCTGGAGCCTTGTTAATATTTTTATGCTGTCTGTTTACCTGGATACGTGAGATCAACGAATTTAAGTATAAATATAATCGGCCTATAACATTCCCACTGCTGGGACACAGGCCTCCTCTCTTTGATAACGAGTGGGCTGAGCCTGTAATCCACCATGCTTGTCCAGTGCGGATTGGCAGATGTTACATGTCTTCGAATTTTTTGGTTCTGAGCATGCCGGATTCCTCACGATGTTTTCCTTCGCCGTTTTGAGAGCAGTGGTGATGAAATAATTTACACAATTTAGTAAAGCGTCTGTCTGGGTTCGAACTCACGATATACAACTCGTAGGTTACCACTGGGCCACCACTGTTCTATTTATGAATAAATAGAACAGTGAAAAATAACCCTGACAAAATACATAGGAAACCTGGTGTGGAAACTTGGATATGGCAGTCTGAAATAGGTATCACACGGGTACCATATTGAACTATGCTTGAATCTGTAAATAGAAAGCACAGACCTTTTAGCAGAATTACCGGATTTCCGTTAGAACGGATTTTTGCAATAAAATAAAATATTATGCAATAAATAGGTTTGCTCTCTTTGCTTGAAGAAACAAAACGAAAGATTAATATTAATTACCCGCTTAATGGCAAACGACATCGCGGCAGGCCCAGACAGAGATGGCGAGACGAGCTAGAATCCTTTCATAAAAAAAAATTAAAAAAATAAAGATAATAAAGATTGGTCCTTGGCAGCTCTGGACAGAGAGAGGTGGAAGGACCACTCTCTACTCCTTACTCTCTTAGCTAGTAAAGAAAAACCAGCTTTTGCACGCGACTTCGTCCACGTGCATATCCTACGGCACTCGGCAGTAGTACAGCTTTCTATCAGTGAAATAACTTTTGTAATCGGATCAGAACTTCCTGAGATTACCTCTTACAAACGTAAACAAACAAAATTTACCTCGTTATAATATAAGTTTAGATTCCTTATTCGTCCTAAGTGCAATGGAAACCCACATCTCTCTAGTCCGCAGTAACCACCTTCTACCTTCTAAGTTCACATCTCACAAGTTACCGTATTCGTTACATATCATTGGCTTGAAATTGAATATATTACGCCATAATCTTATTACATAGGTGTTTGTATACCATATATTATGTGTATTACATTACATTTGTGTTGTAAACCTTAGGCTGTCATAATGCATGTAGTCTTTTCAAATCCGCGCTTCCAAATTGATGTTATTTCCACTCAAACGATTAGTAACCTTATTCGAGTGTAAATTAAATTAAATTTATTCGAGTGTACTTTAACATAAAACGTCAATCTGCCAATTATATAAGCTAAGAATTTTAATTCAAAATATTCATACACACATTTCAAGGAACTCCAGACATACTGGCATAATCGTCTTCCATTCGTCCGCGAATACATAAAGTCAGCTGATTTTATAATGATGATTTAAATATTGCAAAAGTCATAAAAATATTTGAATTTGAGCGCAAACTAAACTTAATGTGTGGGTAAAATACATTTTTAAATATTTTAATTAAAAACATAAGAAAAATATACAGAAAAGTAGTCCGCAGGTATCGGGAGCAGGGGCCAAGCTACCGGTGGTTAGGGCTCCAGAGACAGGAACCTCCTCACGATGCGAGCCGTATCAAAGAGTACTGCCTTATGAATCAGGCCCTTGATCCAACCGCCTTGAGAGATGTTGATCGAGGCTTTTGGCCAACAGGCCATTGGCAGATACGTCTATCGGCACAGTGACAGCCGAGCTCACATTCCACATGTATTTAATTTGTTTCTCTTTCTCAACTTTCACGAGGTTCTCTTCATGTGGAACGGTAACATGCACAATCATTTTGCGGCGCCCTAATCGATCTATCACCACTATATCAGGCCAAATTGGGTATTATTATTATTAAATATATTTTCCTCAAACATATACCTACTTGTGTACATGTCTGATAAATTAATCACGAACACAGTATAGCCTGACCTATTGGGGCATGCTGCTTGCGTTTGAGTTTATATGTTCATCAATCTTCGTGAAGTTCTGAGATCATTTGCTATCTTGGGAATCGATTTTCACGATAATGTGGGGTACTTAGATTTTGTTACTAGATAGAGAGGTTTGAATCAATCATTCAGCCTATTACATTTCACATTCAGCTTATTGCTATTTGGTATACAGATTCAAGAAACTGAAGTTTCCCAAATTGACCCAATACTCACGCTTCTTTAACTGCTAATACTGGTTTAGTACTTAATACTATAAATGCGAAAGTAACTCTGTCTGTCTGTCAGTTATCTTTTCGAATTTCGTCGAAAGGCACCATGATTTCTGGGTTATGAAATAGGATACTTTCTATGGCGGTAATAAGTTCCTGTGGGATACCGACCTCCACTAAAACTAGGTACTAAAAACTATGTTCCAGATAAGGCTTATTTTAGCCGAGAAGCTATTATACGAGTCTTGCCATCATCATACTTTAAAACAACGACTTCATTGGCTACACACAGATGTAAATTAAAAACTTCAAAGACCCTTGTCACACCACCATCGATGAATTACGTCATTTCTTTAAAAAAAAAACGGTTTGCTATCCGGGAGTGCCAGCAGAAGTGAAAACTTGAATATTAACGTTGTGCATTTTTGATGTTTTGGAATGGTTAGGGAATAATTTTGCACGAATTGCTTTAATTATCAGTATAAAAGTACTATCATTTATGTGGTAAAATACAATATTCATTTCTACTCTCCCTCCGTCTTACGAATTTTCGATCAGGGCACGTGTCCTGACGCGAGCTCCATCTTACGAATTTTCGATCAGGTCACGTGGCCTGACGCGAGTTTAACATTTTTTACCCTTCACAGCAAAAGTGCACAACGCCGCTAAAGATGTTTTCACTTCAAAAAACTTCCAAAGACAAATCTATTCAACATTTCGAGGGAATCTAAAATTACATAATTTCACGCCTCTCCCCTCACGTGATAAGCAGACATCGTAAGAAAATTAAGCGCGTGTAATTATTATGGCATGCCTTGCAATACTATGTTAGGTTTCGAAGCGGCTATAATCGAATGTTTAGTAGGTAGACATGCAATGCTGAGATGTTGCGAATTTATCGAGTCGTCTGCCTTTCGTTTTACATGTTTCTAGAAAGGGAAACAACAAAATAAAGGTGTTGGAGATGTTGTAGTGGTTGATGAACGGTTTAAGAATTGATGGCTAAAATCACAATTGCTGCTAAACCATGTTTGTCGAAGGACCGATGGCCGGTGGAGCAGACGAGTCCTGGAGTGGAGACCGCGTTTCGGCAAGCGTAGCGTGGGACGCCCCCCAGCTAGACCGACGGACGACCTAAAGAAGGTAGCTGGGACGTACTGGATGCGGATGGCGAAGGACAGGGTGTTGTGGCGCAGCCTGGGAGAGGTCTAAGTCCAGCAGTGGACTGCGATAGGCTGAGATAAAGATAATTTTAGTTGATGATTGACTGAGTTGATTGATTGACGGAGATTTTAAATCTGCAGGTTTTTTACCATGCAGCACTTGCTGGAGTGTCATATGTGCCCGTTCACCTGCAGCTCGGATGTCCTAAAGAATGCCACTGGTGCTGCAGTAAACGTGGCCACCTACTGAGCTCAAACCTGATACCATCGACACGAAAAGAAAAAGAATCTTAAGTTTCAATCCAGGAGCGAAGATAATTATTATGGGAGTAGGTAACTGAGTTCCCAGGACCTTGAAGGGTCAGTCCAGCTACCAATCTTCCTGGCTGCCAAATCTTTATCTTCTACTTAGCGTGTCGATGGGAAAAATGTAGTTTTTTTTTTTTAATTTGTTTTCCCCAAAATTCAGCAACGCGGATAGCTTTCGCCGACGCAGCCATTAGGTCCTCACGTGTGCAGGTGACAGGGCATGCGGTGCAAGATGGAATGTGAGCCATTGTCTGTGGAGAGACACCGCATACACACCGGAGGTCAAGATCAGGATCAGGAGGTCTGGATGAAAGGAGCCTCCCCGAGTGACGTACCATCCGACCTTTAGTTACGTCCGGCGCACCCGGGGCTATCGACTTCCGTCGATTGGCTAATCCTTTCACCACGATGGCAAACATAAGTGCCAAATCTTTATAACACGGCACGACATAGAGACAGCCACCAATTAATAAGTAAAATGTCTACAGTGTATAGCCCCCAGAGAAGCTACCTGCATATTATTTACTAATCGTTATAGCTACAAGCACAATCTCTTCTTCACTATCACTTATTACCTATTAACCGGTTTCTATTTGTATGCCTCTGATTTGTTGCCCACATGCATGATCTTTGTTACAATGCAGAGCCCTTTCTTGTGAGGGTAAGACACGGGGTCTTAGACTATAATAGTAATAGTCTTTCTAAAACTTCAGTGTACGTTACAACAATGAGGTCTCAACTCCTGAACTAGGACCTCCTGAACTAGGACATCCTGTATGACATGGGTGGAGGTTTCTCCAGTTACATGGATCAGCATGAGAAGGGCAATAGGTCAAAAGGGTCCTTCATGGACTTATTAGGGACCCTAAATAGAATAGAAAGTATCCTATGTCTGTTCTTGAGTAGAATTTCCAATTCTGTTCAGCTATTTTGGCTTGATTGACTTACAATCGTCCAAACTATCTCATTTCTGACTCATCATCTGCCTAGCCTTTTCAAAATTATTTTTGGGGTTGGCTTCCAGTCTATCCGGAAGCAGCTGGATGGCAGTATTTTACGTGGAGCGACTGTCTATCTCATTTATGTCTATCATAAGTTAAACCAAACCATAGATAGCAACCTAATTTCCTCTAGATCTATGATTGCTATACCGTCTAAAGAAATGTTCAATTCGCACCTTCATCACAGTAAATCACAAATATAAAATTAAATAATGATCAATGGAACACCTTTCACCTTTCTTTTTGACCTTTTGGAAATCATGACACTGCAATTTGATCCGAAACTTTTTTCTACTCATTTGGTTCAAGCCGAACTTAAGTGCCGACTACAGAATACTAAATTACTATATCACGGTTTTTTTATTCATAACATTTTTTCGAGTTCGTTCTCAACGAGGTGAAATGGTAGTCAGATAGTTGGTGTTAAAAATTAGCAATGCACCATAAATCCCTTTGGTTTTGTAAGAGTCCTGCAGAAGCTGAAACGTAATCGCAATCCTTAGAAGGAGTCCTCACTAACGCCACATACAAATTACTCAAAGGACAACACGCGAACGCTGCGACTCCAAAGCTTTCAAGGACATGGAACAGTTTGTGTGGGGATTCGGGCCCAAAAAATCTAAGTTGTAACTGAATAAAACCTTAATCAATTTCAAGTACAGCATTAAATTACATGTTGGGTGTATCTACCACAGTATTACGTAGCAACACAATTCAGCTAAGCGTTTATTTTTAGTACGCGTATATGTGTAATCACTTTTAAAAAGCACGCAACGTTTTGTCTACATATATGTGTTAGCATTGTCTACTGATGTGAGGTTACTGATTCCCACGCAGATAACATGCGGGTCAGTAAGGCGACAGCTGTCAAGCGTTTAAGACTTTTAATTTTCTTCTATTTTAACCCAGATGTTTAGACAGATTATTAAAGGGTTTTAAGATACCGTTGTTGTTCTTGTAGATATTAGGGATTTAGGAGATTTCTGGGTTATGATTGCGGATGCGGTTCTCTCGTTACGGGTAATCAAAAAGTCGAAAGTTTGACAGCCAGTCCTGCTAATTGGTTTCATATTACCCAGTTACTGGGTTGTGGAGATCAGGAACCTAAAAAGGCCACTTTGGCAGAATCATAATAGGATAACAATATGAATCATATTAAAAATCGTAAAATGGTCACAAACTGACAATTCATAATATGATCTGTGTGCAATTCATATCACTATGAAATAATATTTAATCTATAGAAATAAAAAAACCAATTTGATTAATAAAAACTGTAATGAAAAATTTACCGATAAAATTACGGTTTTTATTTTTTTCATGCGGCAATGTTAACATAAAATATGAAACGAAATTTTACGAAAATTAGAGGAATTGCCAATGATCTGCTGGGAATTCAGGAAATGAATAGCTTTTAGAGGTATTGCTTAAAGTGGCCTTTTTAGGCCCCCTGATAGGCAGTCACTTCATGTAAAATTTATGGTACTCAGTTGTATCCGGTTAGACAGGAAGCCAACCGCAATATAGTTGAGAAAAGGCTACACAGATTGATTGCTGCTCTCGTATTATACAAATATTCTTATGGAAACGGTCTAAACAGCTGTTTTATATGTTAGGAACGGGAGAAATCAAAAAACGACTACCTACGAAGAACTTTTCAACTCAGTGGGAGTTGAAAAGTTCTTCGTAGGAATTGAATTGGATCAATGAACCAACAAAAACTTATCTACTGATTCTTAAATGTACTTATATATTATGTATAAAGTTTTTCTTTTCTCTCTCAAGCTTCCCAACATTTATTTTAAAGATTTAATACAGAATTGGCGATTCCTGTCGCCCACATTCGTTTCATGTAAAAAAAAGTTTATCTACATGTATAGCTAAGCCATAATTGACATAGCATATCATAATCAGCCAAAAATGTTCCCGCGACTGGGCCACAGGCTTCCTATCTTTCTGCAAGACGAAATGGGCTGTAATCTACCACACAGGCCCTATACAGGTTGGTAGATGTCACATGTCTTCAAATTGTTGGTTTTACGACATGCCGGTTTCCTTCCCCGTTTTAAGAGCAGTAGTAATGCAATTATTTACGGCTGCCTCTCGTAAGTTCCGTTACCCCTGGGTCACCGCTGCTGCCCTTCCCTGCCTGTATTCTTATACCCATTCATGCCATTTCTCAATAGCCTTACCCTGATACCTACGTTACGCATAGGAGTGATCCTCTTATTTTAATTGCTACACCATCAAAGCAATTAACAATTTGCTCCAATCCATACAAAATCATCCATCGTTGTAGACGTCAAACAAACATAGGAGTATGAAGCAACGATGAATTAGACGGCAATTATAATGGGTACCATTGCGTTGCTCACTCGCAATCGAATGGTTAGCAGCCCAACAGTTGCGCAACGTTCGGTCGTTGCCCATTTTTGGGAGAGTTCAATTTCCTACGTTTAGAAAGAACTAGTTTTTCTAGTTTGTCGGTTGGAAATGTTCCGGTGTGATGACAGGCATGCAAATTTTGTGCAGAAATAAATCAAGTTTCTATGTCTTAAATAACTAACGCGCGGATCGATTGGTAAGGTTAAGCTGCATTTGTTAAGGTCATACAGTGGATGGGTGACCGTTCTTTACACATTGATCTCTGGTGCCTCAGGAAGCTCTTAAAGCTAGAAAACACAGCATATACATATTAGATTTTGAGTCTATATTTTATTACCATTTACTTAAATAATAATTTCCAAATAAGGTATCAAAAGGTAAGGTAAGGTGTAATTGCGACGATCATTATCAGTAGCTTCATTTGAAGTCCCTTTGGTTCCCCCCCTTTCCCTTCTCTCCCCTTTATCATCACATACCTTTTACATCACTGTAAACCACATTTATAGCTGTTGACATTGAGCTCCCTCATAAAATACCGCTAAGTAATAATTACTTGAAACCACCACTTGACGATCGGATTGATTGAGTAGTTATCTAACACTTGATTACATTGTTTGATCAAATTCTAATCAAAGATTCTGGAATTCGTTGGGGTTATATTGAGCACTCTTTAATCACTTCTGAAGTTTGTACTACTACAGATATTACTTGAAACAGATCATTTTACTTACTCCTTGGGAAACAAAAAATGAGTTTTTTTTACACACTAGGAATTACTCCTGTATCGCGGGTGCGTTTACATACATTTAAACTCACACACACAAACAGCCAGACCCGGAACAAGTACTCCTGTAGGCAATTCAATTATTTGTTCCATGCGGGAATCGAACCTTTGACACGCAGCGCAGCGGTCGATCGCTCAGCCTCTGCGCCAACGGTGTCGTCAAATCTTTACTTCTTCTTCTGGTTCGTGTCGCTTGCCACTCAGCAAGGTGATAGCGACGCTACCTCTCCGGGGTGTGCCAATCGTAGATTAAAAGTATTGCCAATGGTGGAGGCTATTAAATGCAGAGATCAATCAACTCAACCTATCGCAGTCCATTGCTAGACATAGACCTCTTCCAGGCTGCGCCAGAACACCCTGTACTCCACTTTCTGCATCCAGTCTGTCCCAGCCACCTTCCTAAGGTCGTCGGTCCATCCCACACTACGCTCGCCGATAGTCTCCACTCCAGGACTCGTCTCCTTCACCGGCCATCGGTCCTTCGAGAAACATGGCCAGCCCACTGCCAAATCAGCTTGCTTACTCTGCAAGCTATGTCGATAACTCCGGTAAATGGATAGATAAATAATCAATATCGACAGAAATGGACTCTTATAATGTATTTAACAGTTTTATATGGCAACCCCAAAAGGCACTCAATACCTTATAATGTTCTGGAAAGTTTTATTAGTTTAGTTTTCTCGACCGGAATTTCTCCAGAGATTTGACCCGATGTTATTTCAAAGTTTGCCTAAGTTATTATACGAAATGTTATAACAACTGGGCTAGGCAATTTTGCGCAAACACAAGTCGACGTTATCGTAATAGTCAATATTTTTATAACATAAGAATCGATTTGCATGATATTATATTTCGTTTATTCATTTAGGTATCTTATTTTATTAAGTTATTATATATTTATTAAATTATTATACTGTTATTATATATTATATTTCTTAAAATATAAAAAATAAGAATAAAAACCATTTAAAAATATTTTAAAAATTGTTATCCGCCGGTGTCGGGAGCGGGTCCAAGATACCGCTGGTTAGGGCTCCAGAGACAGGAACCTCCTCACAATGCGAGCCGTATCGAGGAGTACTGCTTTATGAATCAGGCCCTTGATCCAACCGCCTAACGAGAGCCTCGATAGATGTATTTATTTGATTGGTATTCGGGGTGGCGCTGGAAAAGAGTTCCTGGAAGATTTTTGGAAGCCTTTGCCCAGCAGTGGGATAGTACAGGCTAAACAAAAAAAGTATAGTTTTTGTGAATTATTTTGAAGTTGGCATTTGACAAAGAAGTTGAATAACCTAAATGAATAAATCAATATTCAAATATCTCAAGTTCTGATTAAGTTTATTTGAACAAAAATAATAGATTTTCAATTATCACTCACACTGCAAGATGTCTATTACACCCTGAAAATTATCATTATCATCCCTGAAAATTATCACCCTGAAAATAGCAAAACAGACAAACTACAGAGAAGACAAACAGCAAACTTTTCAGATTTTCACAAGGGTAATATTTCGGTCAAATATTTACCTTCTTACTTTTTTGGAAACAACACGGAATCATTTTACGATACTCTTTTTGGTTATTTAACAGAAGGTTGTGCCGTCATTGCTTTAAAAATATTTTAATAAACAAAAAAAACATTAAAAAGCGAAAAACATTGACACTTGAAAGCAACCTTGCTCTAATTATTTCAACACCCTTGTTTATCTTGAATAAACAATTCAAGCCCACATAAGAGGTCCAATTCAACAACCACAAACTCCTTACAGAGTTCCGATAACTAGTGACGTAACGTCAAATTTATATGCTGGCAACACCCAACGCTAATTTGATCTCCGTAGGCCTACCGCGAATCGTACGCACTTTGAATGAACTATCACGTATAACGGGGTGCGCTTACGCATAGAAATCTGATAGAAATAGAAGATTAACTCATAGTATGTAGTAGCTATTTCTACGATTACTCACTTTTGAAGTTTCTCTAAGGCATCGCGTAATGTAACGTAATAAGTTTTTGTGTGCTGGCAACACGGATGGGAACGATTGTGAACATGCAAATGCATGTTAATACAATGAATTTTATTGTTTATGTGATAGGAATATGTCTATGGTAAGGGTGTCTTGACTCGAGATTGGTTCACACTGTGCTTAGTTACGAGATTTATGTAAGTCTTATAGATTTACTACTCGATTATAAATAGACTAGGTTCTGTCCGCCTAATGGTCGTACATTCACCTGACTCATAAGCAACCTATAATGTTCCCACTGCTGGGAAACAGGCCTCCTCTCGGTGAGAGGGAGTGGGCCGTAGTCCACAACGAGGGCCCAATGAGGGTTGGTAGATGTCACGTCATGTCTTAAAATTTTTGGTTCTAGGACATGGCGGTTTCATTAAAAATATTTTCCTTAAAAAAAAACCTATAAACTTCTAGCGTAGTAGATACTTCGTCCATTTTGGTTGGTTTTGACTGTACAGCGGAAGTGTTACGTTAGTTTTGATTCTTTTCGGGATAACAAAAATACCTAATTATATTAAAAATGACATAAATTGATTCAGTAAACGATTCTGAACAAACTACTTTTATAATGTGCATTAATTCAATTACACATTGTATATCTTCTTAATATATATAATTCTTCTGTACGAGTGTTTGTCACCTAACTCCTCCTAAACGGCTGGACCGATTTGGATGAAAGTTTGTGTGTATATTTCAATGGGTTCCTGGATGGTTTGAAAACACAATTGCACCCGGTAGGTGGCGCTGCTTTTCCGGGCAGGACGACGTCTGCCGAGTCCGCTAGTTGTAATATAAAAATATTACCCAACTTGTTTCCAATTGAATCATATCACATTACCCACTCACAAAATCTATATCGTTCAACCATTCGATTATTTTCAGTCAAATAGTTTAGTCGAATGATTCAATGTTATGATTACCATAATCGGTTCTACACGTGGATGTGTCTGTGTGCCTTTATGGTGAAATATATAAACAGGACGTAAATACATGTGTCTTCGATGAGGCAGTGATAATACTCCCACGATTTACCTTTAAAGTGCTCGTCTTACGAGATACAGATTCGTATATATTTCACTGTGTCACTGACTCTGGCAGGGCCACCATCAGGGATTTTAATTTTGATAACACAAAAAATTAGTCGCTGTCACCAAGTTTCAGATTCAGTCGGTGAGTAATTAAAAAGATATTAAAGAATTCAATTTCCCCATACAGTGGTACAAGACAGTTCGATCTAGCTCTTGGACTATACCTTACTAATTGAACTCATTATATCTGCTAAACTAAGACCCGATTAAATCTGTCTCTTGGTGACTAATTAGCGACAAAATATGGTAGAAAACAGATCTTCGCTAGGTGCCCTAGTTTTTGAGACATAAATGTGGGCCTGCTGGGGAGACTCTCTCCAGATCGGCCACCTATAAACCTTTATATCTTTTGAACCAGTGACCGACAAATTCTGATATTTAGCGACAAATTTCGACTAATTAGCGACTAAATATTTGTTTTATCAAAATTAAAATCCCTGATGGTGGCCCTGCCAGAGTCAATGACACTATTTCACTCAGTGTGGTTTTATAAGAGCAGCCGCTTGTCGTGTGTCTAAAGCTTTAGCCCATAGCTTTCTAGTAAGTTTAGGTCATCAATTTAAGACAGGCTGATACATATCCAGCAGGAGAGCAGTGGTGGCCCAGTGGTTACGGCTCAAATTTGCGAGTTGTAAGTCGTCGGTTCGAACCCAGCCTTACTTTGTGTAAACAATTCATCACCTCTGCTCTCAAACCGGTGAAGGAAAACATCGTCAGGAAACCGGCATATCCTAGAACCAAACCTTCATCGAAGACATGTGACATCATCTAGACTAGATCACCAAAAATAATCTTTGTCGAACTTTGGTTTGGGCCACCTACACCACACCTAAAATTCTAAACTTGCAAAAGTAAACAATTATTACACAAACAAACCAAAAATATACTACAGTTACAAATGTATCAAAGCCCATAATCATATTTGTAACCACTCCAAATCCATAATGTCGACTAACTTCACATTTTCATCATTCCGAATCGCATCTTGGATTACTCATAAATATTTGATCGCGTTATAAATGAATTCATTTCTTCTAAGGCTCGTGGGATGACTCGAGTACAGCTGAACCTAATTAATACTTATAAGGTAAGACGGTCTTGCAGATTGCACGCACTTTGCCTTACATGATGACATCCGATTCTGTTATATAAATGAATGATTCATTCTTGCCCCATCACTAGGTTGTTACAAATCGACCACCTAGTAAGATTTTCATTTAGGCCTCACTTTCGTATCTGAGTAGCGGTGGCCCCAACTTACAAATTGTACGTCGCAGGTTCGAACCCGCAGGCACTTTACTTTGTGTAATTAATTTCATCATAACTGCTCTCGAAACGGTGAAGAAAAATATAGTTAAGAAACCAGCATATCTTAGAACCAAAAATTCGAAGACGTGTGACTTCTACCAACCCGCACTGGGCCCGCGTTGAGGATTACGGTGCGACGTCTCACAGGGAGGAGGCGTGTGTCCCAGCAGTGGGAAAGTAATTTAAATAGTCTGATAATGATAATGCTTCGTGTCAGGGCATTGGTTAGGAGCGTCTCTCCTTGAGATAAATAGGATATTCTATAGGCATGACATCTAGATATTTTTCTTCTTAATACTAAGTCGGTCTATTGTAGCGAGACATATAATTAGCCATTTTGAAATCTAATTCGAGCCACCGTTTTGCAGCTGGCTTAAGAGATTTTCCCTTTAGGATTTCCTAAACAGATTTCTGACTCAATTCGTTCTAGAGATAATAAAACGATACCAAGTATAGCGAAGGAAAAATGTGATCATAATTTGCTCACCTTTTTCCTTACTATACTTAATTATTCCAATTACAATAATTTACAATCAGAACAATACATGTAACACTCAACGCTGTTGTTAAGCTAAGTGATCCAACAAGACAGATAGAAAGAAATATACTAAACGACACACAATCTCATTCAGCACACATAGCCACTATTGACATGATCTATACATTAGGTAATAAGTCTTATATACGTAACATACAACCGTCCAGCATTCTGATTGTTCAGATTATGATCATCTCAATACTATAGTTGGCACGTTTTAGCATGATACTAGCGGTCACTACCCATCCCCCAATATCTCTCCGTAGGAACTTAAACAATATACTATGAATGGTTTTTCGATATTGGACCATGTTGAAGCTCACGATACATATGGATTGGGGACGTTAACGGACTTTTTGAAATAAAAAATGCTAGAATATGTAGGTGGCTGGGTGTGTGATGGATATTCAGGTGCAAAGAAGTAAGGTAGACCCCTTTCCACTTAGATGTCTGTACTTAACAACGACCTGAAGCAAACCCAAGTGAATAACTCGACGACCCAGAACCGAAATATCTGACGAAAAATGACGAAGAGATACGACCCCAAATGAAATGGGATAAGGCTAGGCAAAGAGAGAGAGAATATGTAGGTGGGTCAATGAGGGTCAATGACCGCTAGTGCAATGCTAAAACGCGACGACTATAGAGCGAAATAGATAGTCAGGTTTAAAAGGAGGAAATAAATTGTAGATGACTGTAATTGTATACGACTGTCTAGGAAATATTTATAGAAATGAGAAGGCGTTTGACCTTATAAGGTAGCCATAATGATGGCGTTATGGACTATTTCGTACTGTTTTACTGCTTTATAATCTTAGAATATTACAGATAAATCTATTTTAACAGAATTGCTAGTGGGAACATTAAACGCGATTGATGAACTTGGAGTTCTGAGTTCGATCCAATTTTTTATCGGGAAATTCTCAGTAGCCTGTAGTCTGGATCACTCTAGATTTATGATCGGAACTGCTTCGTTGGTCTAGTGTTCGTAAGCGCGACTGCTAAGCATGAGGTCCCGGGTTCGATACTCAGGTCTGATAAAGTGTTATTGAGTTTCCCACGAAGAAATTGTCAATCCGGAGTCTGGATTTGTGACCGATTGATGACAACAGTCACGCCCCTCTATATTACATGGGACGTAAATAAACACGTCTACCACCCCTTCGGAAAATACAGGCATATAATGTTCCCACCGCTTGGGCACATGCCTCCTTTAGGTGTGAGGGATCCTCTCTCCTATTAAAAATTAACTTTGCTGTGCCCGACAGGGTCCATAATTGATTCGATGTTATAAAATACCAACTATCATATATACACATTATGGAATGCAATAAAGTATTGAGTATTGAGTATTGGGAGTGGGCCGTAATCCACCACGCGGGCCCAGTGCGGGTTTATAGATGTCAAATGTCTAAGAATTTTTGACTCTAGGACATGCCGGTTTCCTCACGATGTTTTCCTTCACTGTTTTGAGGGTAGTGGTGATGAAATAATTTACACAAACTAAATCGCCTGTCTGGCCGAACCTACGACCTTCAACTCGTGAGTAGCAACCGTTACCACTGCGCCACCAGTGCTCTCTCTACGATCTCTGCTATGTGTACGTTGTAGACCAGACATTTGAATTAAATAATGATTATCTGTCCGCCATTACGGTGGATATGACAGCGAATGAGCGATCGGTCTCGGCCTCTCGGGCGGCTTGCTTGGATGTAAGAGCATTGCTGGAGATCAATTAAAAGTGCGTGTTTGTGATGGATTTATGGATTTAAAGATTATAGCAATTAAATTATCAGTTTACATATCTGGCAATTATATTGGAGATCCCCACACTAAGTGTGCAAGCCCCGTACATAATGTAAAGAAACCGAGCCGCGCAGAGTTATTTTCACGTTGTTAATATTAAATTAAAATTCAGCTGCATCCGGTTAGACTGGAAGCCGACCCCAACATAGTTGGGAAACGGCTAGGCAGGTTAATTTTAATACTATATTAGTATGGATGGACCAGGGAAAACCAAACCATGTCATCACAATACCCATCTCTTCTTTCGACCAATCACAGACGCGAAGACTCGAATATTATGACAGCACATCATCTCGTATCGTTCGATGCAACACCAGTATTAAGGTCAAGTGTCCGAGTTCAAAGATCATAACGATTTTACAATTTTTTGAAATAAAATAACTTCACATACATATGTATAAGATATTACATGCTTAATTTGGGTGAATTCGACCAAGGTTTTATACCTACCTAGTACATACGTATGATAATCAGCCTACATAATGTTCTCACTGCTGGGACACAGGCCTCCTCTCTATGAGAGGGAGTGGGCCGTAATCCACCACGCAGGCTCAGTGGGGTTTGGGAGATGTCACATGTCTTCGAATTTTTTGTTCTAAGACATGCCGGCTTCCTGACGATGTTTTCCTTCGCCGTTTTGAGACCAGTGGTGATGAAATAATTTACACAAAGTAAAACGCCTGTCTGGGTTCGAACCTACGACCTACAACTCGTAAGTAGCAGACGTTACCACTGGGCCACCATAGCTCTATAAATAAGTATTATCGTTTTTGTATGAAAAGAACTGTCAAAAATTCAAAATTGATTTACTGGATAAGACTATACTAGGTATAAAAGTTTGTTGGAATTCGACCTTAAATAGTTGAATATTTAGTTCGTGTGTAAGTCCTTCGAGTTTTACCTTTCACGGAGCTAATTGAGTTTAAAAATCGATGGTTAATTAAAAGTTTGTGTGTAACGGTATGAAAACTTTTGTGTCGCTTTTTTTTAATTGGTTTCATTATAAGTATTTCGCTTCCAGTTATTTATTTTATAATTCTCTAATGAGTATAGTATGTAATTAAGGAAAGGTCACGTTCAACAGCGGATGTTTACTTTACGACCTCATTTTGTTAATATGTATTAGTTATAAATTATGTTAAATAAATTTGGGATTCATGGCTCCGCAGACTGACGCGACGCGACGTGGCGACGCGATTCTGGTAAAACAATTTCGTAAAGTTTTCATAGAAATTGTTCTACTAGAGCAGCGTCGCGCTGTCGCGTTGCGCCTTTCAGCGGGAGCCTTAATGCTTTTACTTTGATGATTGGCTTGTGGCTAAGTAATAACAGCCGCACGGGTCGATCGATCAGGTTGGTACGTGGATGGGTGACCATCTTTACATACCCAGACCCCTCCGTGCCTCGGAAAGCACGTTAAGCCGTTGGTCCCGGATGTCATTCTTGAATCTTTGACAGTCGTTATGGGTCGTCAGAAGCTCGAAAATCTGACAACCAGTGTTACCAAGGGGTATCGTATTACACAGTAACTGGGTTGTGGAGGTCAAATAGGCAGTCGCTGCATGTAAAATACTGGTATTCAGCTGCATCCGGTTAGACTGGAAGCCGACCCCAACATAGTTGAGAAAAGGCTAGGTAGATCATGATGATGATTGGCTTGTGAACGTCAAAAGATGCAAGTTTTAGCACATAATATAGTCGACTTCTTAATTCCAATACCACCCTAAAGTTAAACTGCCAAACCTTCGAGGTTCTGTCTACCCATAACGACTGTCAAAGATATGAATGACAGGTGAAACCAACGGCTTAACGTGCTTTTCGAGACACAGAGGGGTCTCGATATGTACTGGATGGTCACCCATCTTCTACCTACACCATCTTACGACTTGTTATCATTTAGCCACAAACCCCTCTTTCAAACCCAATAAATCACGCTTAATTTTTACCGTGCACCAGTGTAGTTCAACAAAAGGGGTGGGGGTGGGTAGGGGTGGGCGGGGGTGTTAGTTAAAAAATGATGAAGATATGGCACGTTAAAGTTCCGCGTGACGTCACTTGCTTGCGACACTTTTGCAAGCAAGTGACATCACGACCCCCCACTCCCAAATTTTGACGCGCTTTATCTTTGTCATTTTTTGTTTGATGAACAAAAGAAAAAATACGTGTCCATTATTTTTCGATAATCTAACTGACGGACTAAATATAATTATTATTTTTTTACCCAGGCACCCTATTGGAGCCAAATGAAAGAGCGTGAAACAAAAGCAGCAACAGGTTGGTTCGATAACAATCAGTATGCCACAGGTCCATCATCTCCGTAGCCTTCTCCCAACTATGCTAGTGTTGGCTTCCAGTCTTATCAGATGCAGCTGAGTAGCAGTATTTTACATGGAGTGACTGCCTATCTGACCTACACAACCCAGTTGCTGGGTAACATGATACCCCTTGGTAAGACTGGTTGTCAGACTTTCGGGCTTTTGACTAACCGTTACGGCTGTTAAAAATCTTAACGTGCTTTCCAAGGCACGGAGGGGTCTCGTAATGGATGGTCACCCATCTCCGGTCCCACCTAGGCAAGCGTAGCTTAACTTTCAATGGACCCGTGCAGCTGTTATTATTTACCCACGAACACCTCCTAGTATGCAACAAGTTGTAGAAACCCAAAGTACCCACTACATAGATAGTTTCACTATTATTTCGTCCTCGTTTCGACTGTAATCGGAATATATGAAATAGTATAAGGAACACGACAAAATATTTGATCGAGATCTTAGGTACTAAGTAAGTTATTCTTTAAGATACTTTAGAATTGATCGATATGCATTTCTACATCTATAGTCTGTTCTAAAACTTTGTCATGATAGTGTAAACAAACCCTGTTCAGGTTAAATTCTTACGCAATTACTCACTAAACGGAATTACTAACACATTCCATCTGTATTAAGAAACTTTCATACTTAAATCTCACCACATTTTCTAACAACTATTTTTTGAATAACATTATTAAATTATAATTGAAAAATCTTCGACAAAGATTGGGGTTATAAAATTAACCTCAATTTAATAAATGACAAAAATCAAGTTCATCAACTTATACATATGTACAGAGAGATCGACGTGCAACCTATTACCACGGATTCAGTATACTCGTAAAGTTGAAAATTTTTTACGGTTATAAAAAAAAAGGAGCTGTTCCATACATTTTGACCGCGTAGGCATGACTTGTCTATGAAACAGCAGATTTTTAAACAGCGAAATATTTCTGCGCTAAGGGTCTAGAATGATGTGCTGAATTCATGGTTACAGTTTGCGCGTCAATATCCCTGCCACCCTATATAAATAAGGATGTAGATATGAATCAGTACTTCAAAAATAACCTCATACAAATTACTATCAAAATAAACTGTGAAACGTTTAGTAAGCAAACGTAAAAATAGAAAATAACATTAAATCCGGTAGCAGTTACACGTTACGCACTTGTTTAACTAAAAGGTTAGTTTGAACGGAAGTTGTTTAAGCTGTAAAGTACACTAGTAAGCCATTGGACATGTCGCTTAAACCAATGTGACAAAGTAACGGTTACATAATGAGTAAATAATATAAAAGACTATGTGTCGGCAAACACAATATTGGACGCCCCAGTCAGAGTGACGGTCGATTAATAAACAAGGAAATTGGAAACATGAGGTCCTGGGTTCGATTCCCAGGTCGGGCGAAATATTATTGGGTTTGCAATCAGGGATTTCTTAATACCAACGAGATGTTGACTTGAAAGAGCATGGCAGTTGAGAATATGTCATGCTCATTTAAATGTCTCACTGGTGGTGGCGCGTGTGTTGGATCATTCGGTTCCCTACGAAATGGTTGAGCTGGGTGGTGCTGATCCACGCGTCATGTTCGTGAACGGGCGCCGTCGGTTGAGACTGGTTATCTTTTAACTGCCAGGGCTTATTTTATATTTTAAATTGTTTCTTTTATACATTGTTCTCACAAATAGAAGCAATAACAATAATGTACCCAGGATTTTGTAATAATATCTTGATTTAAAAGAGTGTCCTTGGAGTTTCTTGCCCGTTCTTCTCCATAGAGATCTACGTTTTGAAATGGGCAACTAGCTTCAACTTTCTCACTAACTGACCGACTATTTAATTTCGACAATTCAAAAATGCCTGTAAATGGTTTAATCGAAATAAATTATTTGAGTTTGAGTTTGCAACCTGCAGTCTGGATTTGTGCCCGGTTGGTGTCATATCATCAATCATAGAAATGCTTTCCTATTATCTATGGTGTCAATAGTTAGTGAGAGAGAAGAGTTGTGTGGTAGTGTTGGTTTTGGATGACATGTTTATTTATTTTAATTTTATTTATTTGAATGACATTTGTATGTATTTTATATTTTATTTGTTTTAAATGTTCAATATTTTAGTATTTATGTGTGATTATTATATTAATTGTATGTTTTAATTTAATGTAATGTGTAATGTAATGGACTTTGTCTAAAAAATAAATGAATTATTATTATTAATAGGCTTGCCTCCTAATAAATGGGATTTAATGGGACTTAATTATAAGTACCCCTCTACCTGGCCCCTGGAGGGTTACAGGTGTGATGATTTATTTATTTGTATATACTTTATTGTACACCACAAAAATACAATTTCAATAATTTTTGTA
Organism: Apamea epomidion; assembly: GCA_947507525.1. Classification (NCBI taxonomy): domain Eukaryota; kingdom Metazoa; phylum Arthropoda; class Insecta; order Lepidoptera; family Noctuidae; genus Apamea; species Apamea epomidion. Next base: position 15,247,836 of record OX382237.1, read on the forward strand.
ATCGAAATCATTGTAATTCTAATAATTGTAATTTAAATGATTGTAATAATTGTAATTCAAATTTTCAAAAATTGTAATAATTCAAATAGTTCTAATAATTGTAATTTTAAAAATGATTTTTGTAAATTAACTATAATTTTTCATGCCCGTAATGAGGGTGAAATATGTCCTGTGCTATAATTTAATTTAACATCTTGTGTACCCACCATATTTCAGGCAAATAAATGATTTATGATTATATAACATAAAAAATACATTAAACACTACAAAATATATACAATGGGTGGCCTTATCACTTTCTGCGATCTCTTCCAGGCAACCTTAGAATGGAGAGTGATTTTCTTGGACATAAAATGAGACTGTCGTCGATGATGTTACGAAGTTGGATTCTGGAAGAAAATCGAGCACCTATAGTACTGTGACAATCTTTGGCTGGTATTATGGCCTTCTAGGTCAGCTTATTGACCCAGCCTTAAAACCTTTCGACTGAAATGAAAGCGTTTCTATAATTATTTGCAAAGTAATGGTCATGCTAGAGAGTAATTTATCAGAAAATTTTAGGAACCAACACAACATCACGCCTGCTTACCCCGAAAGGCTAGGCAGTGTTGTACCTACAGTAATCCCATATTTCGCCAGTTATGTTTAAGTCCCATGTAATATTGCCATCTACAGAGCACAAATCCAGACTCCGGATGAAACTGAGAAATTCAAGATGGAAAACCTTTTACCCGACCTAGTAATCGAATCCAGGAGCTGATACTCAGCAGTAGCCCTTGCAATCACAAGACCAACGACGCACGAAGTCAAAAAAACCACAACAGACTCGCGCACCGAGGGTTCCTTACAAATTTGTAGGTATGTAACTACAAATTTACGGTTTTCGCAATTTTGCCTTTATCTGTGCTATAAGACGTTGCTTCGTACCAAATCTCAAGATTCTGAGTTTTCGGGAAGTACCTTGTAGGTTTTGATTCCCTTGCGAGTGTCGAAAATTTGCGGAAATTTGCGGCATAAACGGCTGTATCTTTTGATTGCGTTGGCTTAGAAGTTTGATTTTTTCACAGCTCTAATGGTCAGTAGACCTGAGTATTTGATATAAATTCCAGCTTGATACCTCCACGCGTTCCTGAGAAAATGGGACTTGACAGACAGACAGATGGACGGACGGACGGACAACAAAGTGATCCTATAAGGGTTCCTTTTTATCCTTTCGAGGTACGGAACCCTAAAAAAAGCTGAGAAATAATAAAACACTATTTTTGGTAAAAGTAGACCTAAGGAGGACCTGTTTATTATTTAAATACGTTAGCAACAAAATAAAACAAGTTCTTGCCTTCTTTCACCTACACATTCATTAATCATTCCGCTCATATAATGCGGTTTTTGCTATTTCTACGTGCATTATTGATATCAGGACTGTCTCTTTTCTACTAGCCTTAAGGCTATCTATTATAGACATACATTATTAATTTGATGATTGCATGAATATGTAATTTATTATCTCAAATTATTTTAATGATATGTTTTTTGCATTCGATTTCTTTTTTCCTTTCTGCCAAAAACTTTTGCCAAAACCTCTTTTCTTGATTTAAAAGGCTCATGAGCAGTTTACTAACTTCTTAATTCACCAGATTCTTAACCCCCCAGATTATCAATTAACCGGTTTCTCAACTCACCATATTCTCAATTCTTTAAAAATACAATGAGAAACGAAATTCTAAAATGTAACACAAATCTATATTTTAGGATAATATCTCCATAGCTGTGGTCAATAACGAAGGTGGACGGACAAACGGTGTGGTATGTGGGGTGTGTGCTCCGTGTAAATACTGGTATTCAGCTGCATCCGGTTAGACTGGAAGCCGACCCCAACATAGTTGGGTAAAAGCTAGGCAGATGTTGATGAGCTGTGTAATATAAATCTTAAGAATCTATATACAAAGTAGACGAACAGCTTCCGCTTGATATTAAAATATACCACGAAAATAATTTAAAACTCTGAAATAATTAACTTATTTACTTGTTGCCAAGTTTGCGATGGCTAAATTTAGGTCAGTCCATTAACAACAGTCCTCAGGAACGATTACAGGAAAACGCATGGCCCACGTGAACCCCCAGAGTACCTGCAAACCCAGCAAGGGTCTTTGCAACACGTAAAGTTATTCTCATGAAGTTTTGCAGTTTTATATGTTGCGCACACTGGGCCAAAATCGTTTGGTCCGTCACAGACCAAATATTTTTGTCTGGAGTCAAATTACAAAACGGGTTTTTGAGAAGATTTGGTCAGTTTTAACGTTAGACTATTTTAAATGCATTGTTTTCTTAAAGCGATACTTGAGTGGGGCTTACCACCAGCTCTTATAGCAGGGCAAAAGTTGAACTGCACTGCTTTTTTGTACTTAGTCATAGAACAAAAAAGTAGTGCAGTTCAATTTCTGCCCTGCTATAAGAGCTGGTGATCCCTTTCACAGAGAGGAGGCCTGTGTCCCAGCAGTGGGCACAGTAGAACAGTAGAGGCTGACTATGCTCATGCCATTAAGTAATGTTACTCAATACATCTTGAAACTCACGAAGTATCTCGTGCAACGGTTTGTTTTCAGTAGTTGCGTACCATTGTTTACGTTTCTAAGTATTTAGCAGCTCTCGAGGCTGAGTACTGTGAATGCAAGAGTGCTTGCTTGCAGACCTACGCTTAGGTACTCCTAAGCCTCCTTTATAACTAGTTCTAATAACATTATGAACCTGCATCTAGACTTAAGGCACACAGTCAGACTGCCTAGCCTCTTCCCAACTATGTTGGGGTCTGCTTCCAGTCTAAGCGGATGCAGCTAACCAGGATTTTACATAGAGCAACTGCCTCCACAACCTACTGGGTAACACGATACCTCTTGGTAAGACTGGTTGTCAGACTTTCAGACCTCTGACAACCCGTGACGACCGTTAAAGATCTACAAATGACAGCCGGGGACCAACGGCTTTACATGCTTTCTGAGGTACGGAGGGGTCTCGGTATGTAACGGATCCACGGACCAATCTCGACCAAGCCCTTCAACGAACTGTCAGAGGAGCGGTGAAATGACCCTAACCATGGTGATAGCGATAAGACTTCGCGACTGTACGTTCTACCATAAGAATACTTTCATATTCTATGGCAGTACTTCTTTGACGCCCTAGGCATGGCCTAATTTTTGCCAGTATAAGGCCGGATTTACATTACTGTGTTGTGTTGTGTCGTGTCGCCTTCTGACGCAGGTTTAGCCAGTCAAAACTCGTTGTAATTTGACGTAGTCCTGAACAGATACGTGTGATTGGTGTAGTCCGCGACACGACACAACACAACACAGTAATGTGCCGGTGGCTTAATGGTATATTCTCTAAGGTGCCCCGATATGATATCGGTCCGTAGCACATTTGGAGGAGTTCCAGGATCACCGCTGGAATGCAACGGTGCCCTTCAACCCTTCCTGTGGCTTTGGCATGTCCCTAAAGTAATTCTACGCAGACCACTGTCTGCGTAGGTGGGAAGCAATACCTTTTTTTTTCATTTGATTTGTTTGTACATTATGGCCACTCTCACTAGAGTGCCCATAATGTATTAAAACATGCCGAGATCCGACTACCAACACAGCCCACATCCGACTGAGCTTCGCCGATATGTTTCTTTTTATTTTATTCACACAGTATTCTTCAAATTGTACCGTTTCGCAATGTTATAGTGCAAATCTTTGCGGTTTTATCAAATCATAATCGCATTCTCTTTTAATTTTACATCGCGAGGTCGACGTTCGTTACATCACTGTGAAATCCTCTCACATGGGCGATTTATGACAATTTGACTTGGAGTCGTATTGTAATTGAATTCTTTTGCCTTTTTCCTGTCATTCAGGTCGTTTATGAGCAATTTCGATACTTTATGTATAGCGAAAGTGATGGATCAATTAGATGTAAGCCAATAGCAGTGTGGTATTTATATTAACTGTTAATTTCACCTCTATTATGTAGATTGTAGTGGTTTTATTGGAAATTACTTATTTAAAAACCTATGATATTACATAGGACTGTTGCAATAAACCAGTAATAAGACCATGTGTTTGCTGCATTCAAAAAGCCTCCACAAATGAAGATGATTTGATACGTCTGACGAGCGGCGCTTCCCGGTCAGTTATCCTAACCAGATTGTCATTGGCCAATCTGAAACAAACCTGAGATAAAAACAGTTGCAACCCTTAAAGAATCAGGGTGTTTTAGTATGAGGTGCATCATCATCACCATTACTCTCTTGGCAGTATGACGTACCAGTGTAGGTACAAAACCTTTTACTACGCGTGTTGACCCACACGAAAGGTCAGTAATCCATCGTCATTCGACACAGCCCTGAGGGCACATATCAAACACATCGACAACATCAACCCATACTTATCACATCCAACAAGATACCAGGTAGATAAGCAAGAGAAAGTAATCAGAAGATTGCCACACCGCATCGGTAACAATGTAGATTGACAATGGGATTATTAATGGCGACCATAGACAATGCATTTATGACCAGCGCTAATTATAGTCTGTTGCTAACGCAATATAGTATTGTTGTGAGAATGAACTGGGTATGGGACTGGTTTATGTGGAACCATAATACTATAATAGACTTTATTAGTCGTAAGTAGTAAGTAGTAAACCTCTTTGTAAAAGAGGTTTTCCGGGGTAGTATATGAGTCCTGTCCTGTATGAGATGATCTTTAGCTCACAGTAGGATTACTAAACATAACATATCATCACCTTATTACCTACACTTCTGCCTGACCCTTGTAGCAATACAGTCGATTGCTCGAAGGGTCAGGCAGAAGTGTAGGTACCTATAGTACACCCACATTTAACCAGTTGTGTTTAAGTTCCATGTAGTAGAGGGTGACTCTATTGCCATCAATCGGGAACAATTAAGACTTTAGGCTGTTACTGAGAAATTCCAGTCGGAAAAACCCAAATAACAGTTACCCGACCCGAGAATCGAACTCAGGACCTCAAACTCAACAGTAGCGCTTGTGACCAACGAGGCAGTCAGTATAATTTACAGGGCGATACACTACCATCCATCTACTGATGTACTATAATTCCTGTTTTTGTCGTGAAGCAACATAGCTGGCTCTAGTTTGAAGGTCTTAAATACCGATGCCAATTATTTAGGATCCTTGACTCGTTAGATTAACGCTTTCAAAAGCGGTTTTACGAAAATAGAAAATAATATAGTTGAAATAACAACCATGGATTGGCAAGCGAATTTACGATTAAAAGACTACAGGAAGAATCATTTTACCTATCCTCTTGAAAAAAGCCTTGAATCTACTTTAAAATTTTTTCACGGACAGAATCTTCCAAAATCAGTCTATTATCTCTATATAAAGCGTCATCTTGCCCCTGAGTCTGAGCTCAAACAAAAAACATCTACTTACCTTCATGGGTGGCACCATCTTTACCACAACCGCGCCACACATAGATAACCATATCCCACCTTCGCAGTCCGAACAAAAAACGGTAGTCGCCTCATATGCAAAGCTATGCATAAAGTATACCTGTATACTGCCTGTTACATGACCGGAACACATAAGAGATGAGAAAGTCAATAACTTGGAAAGGCAGGTCGGGTCATTATATCTTCATGACTTTACATAAAGGAGACGGGTAGGTGTAATAGTTTACAACGGTCATGATAGCGCAGTTTTTATGAGTGACAAGTTTGAGTCTGTGCTATTCTTTAGAAAAACTTTAGAATTCTATTTCACCTTCCAATATATAAATATAAAAGGATAATAAACGTATTATATATAAATCCTTTTAACAGCCTTTCCTTTGGTGCTCCTCCATTAACCTGTAGATTTAAATATAGACTGAAGAGATGGGTTTTTCTATCAGGATTAGTTCCTGGTTAATGGCAATAGGTTTGCGCCCTATTACAAGGAACTGAAACATAACTGGCAAAATCTGGGTGTAGGTACTATAGGCACACATCTGTCTAACCCTTCTAGAAAAACTGGCGTGATGTTATACACATGGCATAATAAAAAAAAATTAAAGATAAAAATAGTAACGATAAGATATCCACAAAAGACAAAGACCCTGTTTTCAAGAGCAATTTAATAATAGCCTAGTTGAAAGCAATGAAAACGGGTGCTATATGTGTTACAATGCCTTAATTCACCAACTTTGGCCTTATCAAGGTGTTATGGTGCAATCTCATTTAAAAATACGTCAATATTATTTCTTCTGTATTTTGGGATACAGATACAAACCTCACAAGGCCAAACAATCAACAACTATTTGTAGGTCAAACATATGACATATTTGTAGGCGCCATATCGTAGTGGCTAAACGTTTAGTTTCATACCTTCAGGTTCAATTCTCGTGACCATACAGTAGCTAAAATCCCGGATCTAGTTGTTTATGCAATTGTCTGTAAACCGACTTTACATAATATAAAACAAAGTCGCTTTTTGTGTGTGTCTGTGTGACCGCTTACTTCTTCTAAACTGCACAATGTTTTTTTTCACCGTCATTTAGAGAATTTATTCTTGGAGGTGTACATTATAATACCTACATAACATGGCATAGCATATTCAGCCTATAACGTTCCCACTGCTGGGATGATATAGCCCAGAATTCTCCATGTTTTGTCATGATGCGATTGCACCTTTGCAGGGGTGGGCCGCTAGAAAATGAACAAACCATCCATACACTCCATAATTATCGAGATGTAGTCAAATTGGGTGCTGGACACATCTGCCGCATGTCAAACGACCAATGGGCCAAACTTACGACCCAATGGGTCCCTTTTAAGGGCAAGCGATATCGCGGCAGGCCCAGACGGAGATGGCGGGATGAGCTGGACTCCTTTAACCAGAACTGGTCCTTAGCAGCTTTAAACAGAGAGAAGTAGAAATAAAGTAGGCCTTTGCCCTGTAGTGGAACATCACAGGCTTTTAATTATAATAGTATTTAATAACATAGTCAAATTGTATAGTCTAAAACTGTAGTCGTAAAACTAAAACATAAACATATTTGTAACAGCAAGTTATGTTACTGTTCCATAGAGATAGTTGTTTTTTTTATTGTTATTGCGATGTCTGCGTTATGTCATATCGCAATAACTTGACCTCTGACATTCACTGATGGTATCGTTTGGGAAAAGTTTCACTGGAATTGATCCAGCGGTTTTTGAGATGGAGTTTTTCAGGCGTTTGTTTGGTCCTCAAAGAGTCCTGATGTAGCATAATATTGCGTAATTCGATACCCACTATATATTTAATAAATCTTTTTTTTTTCTCTTACTAAGATTCACATAGATAGCGTTTTAACAAAAATGCAAAAAATAGGATCCTTTGTGAGAAACTTGCGACACTGGGATACCCTGTGTGTGACAGATCACCACTCACCAGGCTCTCATCTCGAATTCAATTTAATTAACATTACAATCGCCAATTTTCAAACTCTAGACAAATTCTTTATTGATGAAGGGAATGAATTAATAATTACGTAATCGGAATTTGTTTGACCTAATTGCAAACGAACGGACGTTACGAATCTCCGCGAAGTTTCCACTAGGGAAATTATAACAGTAACTGTATGCTATCGTGACCTTAGACTGAAACCCTGATTTAGATTAAATTGAACGTTATTATAATAGCTAGGGGTGATCAAAATACCTACTAGTTTTCAATAAAAAAAAATATTCTGAAAATTATAAGCAAATCGACATATTTTACAAACCGTCAAGACATGATTAGAGAATATAACACTATTTTTAGGCTCTGATATAAAGTGGAAAGCGAATTACAACAGTGGTTTTTTACGAAGTGGAATAATTAAGCAACGTAAGTATTTTTACGTGAATTTTTCATGTCGTTTTGTACAAGATATTTTCGTGTCAAGATTATTTTAATGATAAAAATGTTACTTCGGCACCGAAAACATCCATTAGAAATACTACTGATCACAATTTGTAAAGAACGTAATGGCCGTAATGTATGCAGATCAAAGCCACAAGAAGCTCAGTAATCTCAGTGACACAAAAACTTCTAAAACAAGGAAACTATCTAGTTCCGTAATCAAAGAACAAATCCAAACATTTTACTTAAAGAAAAAGTTGAATGAAAGAAATCACCTCTAACATGAGACAAGTGCTTAGTAAAATATTCCATGGAACATTTTACACCTCACAGATAAGCCTGAACAATAGGAGACATCAATAACAATAGCAAATTAATATGTCACATCCAATTCTCTGTTGACATATCAATTATTACCATAGTCAAGCCTGTGAAAGTGTCCAATAGCCGTACAAGATCCACATTGTTTTCACTAAAGAAGAATTGGACGGGTGTCATTAAAATCATAATTCTCGTATGGCCCGAAGGCCGAATGTTAGGAAGAGCCCGGGAGAGAGGCGTCGCCGATCCACCAGTATATAAACCAACGGTCGCTGGTACAGAGCATCACACAACCACGACACCTCCGTGAGTCAACATGAAAGCGTTCTTGGTAGGTACTCGTGCAGTGAAAGTGACTTGTGACCTGTGTATTGACCCCCGCTCCTGTGACCGCGCACTGTGCTTCCTCATTGGATTGTTTAGTGCTCCGATCGCTCGGCTCTATTCATCGAGTGCATCTCTCGATGATCATCATCGATCAATACAGCCGAGCAATCGATAAAAAATGTTTGTAAAAGTGTTGTTTAAAAGTGAATTTTCTGCTGCAGGTATTAGCTGCCGTTGCGGCACTCGGCTCGGCTAGGCCCGAGGCGGGCTATAGTTACAGCGCCCCTGGAGGAGGCGGTGGCGGTGGACATGGCGGCCTCGGTGGTCTCGGAGGCGGCATTGGTGGCGGCCACGGTGGAGGATTCTCCTCTGGTGGTCTGAGCTCCAGCAGCTTCGGAGGCCTCGGCGGTGGCGGCGGCGGCGGCGGCGGCTTCTCCTCAGGAGGATTCTCCTCTGGAGGCTTCTCCGGTGGATTCTCATCTGGCGGCGGCGGCGGCGGCGGCGGCGGCTTCGGCGGCGGCTCCGGCTTCGGCGGAGGCTCCGGTTTCGGAGGAGGCGCCGGTTTCGGCGGCGGCGGCGGCGGCGGCGGCTTCGGCGGCGGCGCTATAGTGCAGAAGCACATCTACGTCCATGTCCCACCCCCAGAACCTGAAGAACAGCGTCCCCAGATCGTCAGCGGCGGCGGTGTAGCCCAGAAACACTACAAGATCATCTTCATCAAGGCCCCCGCTCCTCCCGCACCCGTCGCACCCATCATCCCCGCTCAAGCCCAGAACGAAGAGAAGACCCTCGTCTACGTGTTGGTCAAGAAACCCGACGAACAGCCCGACATCACCATCCCCACTGCGGCTCCCACTCAGCCCTCAAAGCCCGAAGTTTACTTCATCAAGTACAAGACCCAGAAGGACGGTGGTGGCTCTATCGGAGGCGGCTCTGGTATCGGCGGTGGTCTCGGCGGTGGTCTCGGCGGCGGTCTGGGCGGCGGTCTGGGCGGCGGTCTCGGCGGCGGTCTCGGCGGCGGTAGCATTGGCGGCGGTCTTGGCGGTGGTTCTATCGGCGGTGGAATTAGCGGCATCGGCGGCGGTCACGGTGGCTCCATCGGTGGTGGTCACGGAGGCTCCATCGGTGGCGGTCATGGCGGCTCAGGCGGCGGTGTCAGCTCATCGTACGGCCCCCCCGGCCAGTCCGGCCCTTACTAAACGGCGCAACGGGCGCGCGCAATTGTGATACCTGCTCTGCCGGCGACAAACCTAGTTATAAGTAGAGAAAAAATTACGGTGCCTAAATGTATTTATGTAAATAGTAATTTTAATGTACTATAATTTTAGTTGTATTATAAATTCTTATTTTTGCATAAAAAGTTTTAAAAAAATTTACCACTTTCATTCTCATCCATCTTCATCTATCCCTTTACAACAACACCATACACTCAAGACACACTGCAAGGTTAAACCAACAAACACAGCTCCATCCGAGCTTAAAATTTAAATTTCAAAATGCCGTTCACCCACAAAGCACAAATTTTAACATGTCAATATCATTAACACGCTACATAAACAGGTGTATGGTAGAAAGTGGTGTTTTCTCCGAAGTGGGCGATGTTGCGCAACAGCGGGACAGCGTGACCTCAGTTGCATCATGCACTCAGAAAGAAGTTGTTGGCCACATCTATATAGAAAATAAGAGAGTTTCGCTAAATATTTCATTGCGTAACACACACCTATTGCAGTTCTTCACAATGCTGTTGCGTAAACCTTGACATTTGGGTGTATTCTCATATTTTCCCTTTTAGCCTCAACTACTAGCTAACACAACCTCTGACGTCACCATTGTTAATGGTAGCATCTTCTGACATAACAACAACAATATTCGGGATAGCAATAACGAGCTCTCATGCGCAAAAATGCGATTTACGCGAGGATATTTAAACTATTATACAAGAATGATGACACGGAACGAAAACATGTTTTAGCTGAATATTTATAACATATGGTAGCTTTCGCAACTTCCGTGTACGTCCGCGCCGTGTTTGGGCAAGTCATTATAGTGGCTGCATCATATTGTGTGGAAAGTGAACGTGCCGATATTAAGAGGTGACTGGTCAGATGTCCAACTTACATGTGTGTAAATATTTGAACGAAATTGATGATGAAGATTATTTTCGGGACGGTTCGGTTCGAAAGTTCGGTTTCGAAAATTTCTTGAATAAGCCTGATTAATTTATCGTCATTTTGGTCATTTGCATTTTAAAATATTTCTTTATCAGTGCCATTGGAAATGTTCTCAATAATGATTGATCTGATTAACACATTACCATCTTAAACGTTTTCTTAACAAACGTATTTTTGTACACCATAAAGCCTATTTTCCCCTCTTTCTTCAAGATGTTACCAAGCATTTATTTCGGTATTTTCTCACGGAAAGACATAATCTGTATCTTACTTCCCATGATATTACCAAATGCCATGAGATCAACAATCTGTTACTTCTCATGCAGCGATTCACAAAAAAACTCTTTATTTTAATACTCTGCAATGACTTTGATTATATGCTCATTTGTTTTTTACTGGTTCAGTTAGGACTGTATAGACTTTTATGGGACTTGTATGACTTGACCGAGACCTGAGACTTATGTATGAGCTGGCCTATCGAAATAGGGTCGCGAGATGTAAACGATGACATACCTAATCTAAATGCATGTTTCTAAAATTGATGTCAGTGTCAGATTTTTTAAAATCTTTTTGTGATTTATTGATATGTATACTCACAGATTGAGAGTAAAGCCTGAATTACACGGTGTGATTTAATTGCCCGTGGCATACTATAAGTTGAGGCAACAATGACAGTTGCAAGTTTGTTGCTTTAATTTTATTTTATGACAGGCAAGACACTCGCATCATCTAATTGGGGCTAAACGATGATATAATCCCACTATAGTCAGGATGCTTATTAAATTGATGCCAGTGTCAGATTATTTTACATTTTGTTGTGAATTTTATTATTGACATGTGGAATTTGCAGCCCCTTAATATCGATTAAAATCGCACAGATTAAGTGTAAGCTTCGGATGACATGCTTAGTCCAAATGCATATTAATTTGTAGGTAATTGGGCGTCATTGTCACTTTTTGTTAATTTATTTAAATGCAATTTGCAGCACCTTAATACCTATTGGTTGAGTTCTCGCAGATTAAATTTAAACGATGATACACCAGAATTCACCAGATTAATTTGTGGTGTCAGTTTTTTTAGTTTTTTTAAATATTTCTTGAGATTTTATATGAGATTTATATGATTTTATGAGAATGATAGAAATTTCTCAGACTACGGTCACACCTCGCAGGTGTAGAATATAAAATATTATTTATTGTAACCGAAGACATAGTCTAAAATCTATTTTATTTTTAAATTGATGTCACTGTCATTTTAATTTTCACTCTCGGGTTTTTAGAACGCACAAGGTGTTAAAAATTGGCACTTCTTCTTCACTTAAACATGCTTGTTTTAAGATTCCGTTAGCCAAATTGCAAACACTTAAATATTCACCCCAACTACGAAACCCTTCACTGGTCGCCAAAGCCCTCTGACCATTTTGAAAACAAAATCCCGTACACATGATGACCACAGCTGCGTCCGTAAGTAAAACAAAAGAGGATCATTTTTAGATCGACTAATAATATGCGCTGCAAGCAGGAATACTCCTTACGGTGGTCAGATATAGATTTTGGCGATAGTACGTGCTCCAACACGCACTTTGTCGGTTTTCTTTTTGAGTCCAGTTAGCTTAGAGCCATTTCACCAGTCACATTTTATGGATTAATTGGTCTATTGCCAACTCCTGGTTGCATGATATCACGAAATAGGCCGTGAAATAAAGTGTATACTGTGATTTTGTTAATGGTCTGACTTTATAGGCTATAAAATGGTAGGTAGTGCGTTGCAACTTGATTAGAAGTGGTCTCTAATACTATATTTACATCTAGAACTTTTACTTCAGCGATGCGGACGAATTTTTTTATGCCCTGTAATTCTTTACCCTTGTTTTATTGTACATATGATTAATTTTTCAATCGACCGATACTTTATAATCGTGAAATAAAATTGACGCCTGACAGATTTTGTATGGAAGAACTGTCAAAAATTCAAAATGATTCCTCCGATAAAGTTATCTGGCGTTGGATAAATCAAGCTTATATATATTAAGTAAATATTATCTTGTTTAAAAATAAAAACGTAGTAAGCGTTTATTTGAACTTTTTGGTTGAAAGTAAACTTTTAAATGAAACAAACTGGCAGGTGAGAACATAATGTATTTATGTTTTTTTGTATGTAGATCAATTTTTTTAAGTCAATTCTACTAACACTCGATGTGAAAAAGTTACATACAGCATAGGATTCTGAAACATAAAAGAAAGGCATTAAGTCCGCCTTTGTACCTTTTTGTGCGAAAGTTTAAATAAATAAATAAAACAAAATATTAGTATAATAGAGTTCGGTGCCTACTCATTTATTATATTCATCGAATCTTTTCTAGTATCATCATTTTATAACAATGTGCTCCTGAATCATTTAAAATCCTATTTTTTTTTCTGAAATTCGACCTACATCTGCCTAACTTTTTCCGAACTATGGTGAGGTCGCCTTCCACTCTAACCGGATGCAGCTGCGATACCAGTATTTTACACTGCCTTTCTGACTTCTACAACCCAGTAACTGTGTAATACGATACCCCTTGGTGAGACTGGTTGGAAAAAGTTCAGGCACGAATGACAGCCGGGACCAACAGATTAACGTGCTTTCCGAGGCACGAAAATCTGACCTGAACCTAAACTATCGATATTTTTTCTTACAGTATGATTGATCAGAATCTAATTTTAAACCTCTTGAATCACGGAAACAGTAAATTAAGGACACAGTATATTCAAATAAGTGTACTAACAAAAGACAACCGATCATAATTGCAGTTATTGCATAATTTACAACGTGCAATAACTATGCTACTGGTTGCCGTATGTAATGCGAGCGGCAGCAGTCGCAACCGACGGATGCTGCCCATTAATCACCATGACTGTTCCAAGCGGTCACAGTATACTTAGATGCAGTAGGACAAGTTCATGTTAACTTTTTTATAGGAAAATTACAAGTGATTGTGGGAATCCAATTTCTGATAGGTAGATATGCGTATAAGATTAATCATGGTGTATTGATAAATGTTTTGCAAGGCTTATTTATGGCCCACTTTGGTTCTGAAACGATAGAAAGTCATACCTGTAATGCGTATTATTGTCTAATGAAATTGATCCTAATGTTTTCTTATGACTAGTATGGTCACCAAAGGAGATAAGTAATCAGGGTCGTTGGATATAGTTGAAGTTTAGTAAGAAACCGATAGTTGTTTTCGAATAAAATTTAATTTAATTAATAGAAAACCAACAGTTTATCAAATTAAATTTCATTCGGAAAAATGTATTGATTTCTTACTAAACTTCCGACGACACTGGTTACTTATCTCTTTTGGTGACTGTACAATTAATACTTGTTACAAGTCTAGACTATTAGATCCACCCTAACGCTTCTTGTCAATCTGCTTTATAGTCCTCCAGACCGTATTTCGGCCATGGCAGCCAATCTCAACGGAGACTAGCCTTGGGCACGCTTGTGAAATATAATAATTAGCGTTTTATTCAGATCTAGTTAAAAAAACGTTTTTTTTCCTTATACAATACACTTGCTTAATCTTACATTTGCCGCTTATCCACTTTTTGTAAATCTGTTTGCCAATCGGCATAGGCCTCCTCCAACCTTTTCCATTCTACTCTTTCCTGTGCCACTCTGTTCCACATCACTCCTGCCACTTCCCTGGTGTCATCGTCCCACCTTTTCTATGGGCTGCCTCTCTTCCTATTACCTTCTCTAGGGTACCATCTTATTTTCTTACTGCATTTATCATGGCCGCTTATCATGTGCCCTGCCCATCTCCATTTGAGTCTTCTGATTTTCAGCGTTATATCTATGGTTTTTGTTTTGTTCCTAATGAAATAGTTTCTCAGTTTATCTGATTTTTTAATATTCAGCATGTTCCTTTCCATAGCATATTGGCAGGTTGCGAGCTTGCTTATCATTTTCTGGGTTAGTGCCCATGATTGGCAGCCATACATAAGGACGGGTAGTACTCAGGTGTTGAACAATTTACTTTTGATGTTTACGTGAAGTTGTTTGTCTTTCATAGCCTCTTTCAAGCTCCAGTATGTTTTCCAGCCATTCGTGATTCTCTTCTCTGCTTCCTTGATCATAGGTTCTTTTTGAGTTATAAGCTGTCCCGGGTGTATGTATTCATGTGTATAATTGATTTCAGTGTTTTTTAACTGTATTGTGGTTTTGGTTCCATTTGTCATCACTCTTGTCTTTTCTGGGTTCAGTTTTAAGCCTACTTTCTCACTTTCAGTCGCAAGGTCTTCTATCATTTTATTTATGTCTTCTGGTGTTTTAGCGAATAGCACTATGTCATCCGCGAATCTTAGGTTCGTCAACGATGTACCGTCTACATTGAAAGTGAAATATAATATCTCACATATTATAGTGCAGAAGAATGTGGGCAGACACAGGTGAACTCCCACAGTTCACCTGTGTCTGCCCACATTCTTGTGTGTCTATCTTCCTTTCCTCTCATAGTCCGATGGGAGGGCAATCCGACAAGACCGGAGAGAGATCAGGCGCAGGACCAACGGCTTAACGAGCTTTCCGAGGCACACCGCCCCGCCTACCCCCAAACTCCGGGCGCAACTAAGACATTCCTGATGGAAAAACACAAAAACAATAATCTGCTTTACAAAGAAGTTTAGAAGTTTAAAAAAACAATACAACAACAAAACACAATTCAACTACATAATTATATCTCCTACTCTGTGGCAACCGGTCAAGACAGCTCTACATTAAGCATTATATCACAGTCCTATTAGGCACAGCTCTCGGCTCTTGTCGTATACTTACTACACTCAGTCACGCCTGCGTCGATAGATCGATCGATCATGAGGCAACTGATGATCGACGATAAACGACTTGGACATTTCGTTTCTCAGCGATCACGAAGATTGGAATTTTTCGATGTTTGTTGGAAGAGAGCTTTGTATTTGCATTTCATTCCTTGTGACTTAACTCTTGATGATCGACGATAAACGACTTGGACATTTCGTTTCTCAGCGATCACGAAGTTTGGAATTCTTCGATATTTGTTGAAAGAGAGCTTTGTATTTGCATTTAATTCTATAAGACTCTTTGGAATCTTCAAATTCTACTAATACTTACGTAATAAAAACGCGAAAGTTTGTATGGTATGGGTGGATGGATGAATGTTTGTTACTCTTTCACGCAAAAACTACTGAACGGATTTGGATTAAATATGGCACACATCTAGTGTATAACCAGGATTAACAGATAGAATACTGTTATCCCGATATTCCTACGGGATCGAAATTTATGCGTTAGTAAAGAAATATATTTGCTATTTGAAATTACAGACCTTTCAGATTAGTAATTTTTAAAGTTTTAATTTAGTTACTTCTAGTTTTCTTTGGGATATAAATTTTCGGATATGTAGCTCCATCTCTTTCCCACGCTCAAGTAAGATTATAATAATACTGATGTTTGTGATGATTTTTGAGTTTTCATTTAGATTATTTGACGGCACGGTTGGCGCAGTGGTTAAGCGATTGACTGTTGCGCTGCGTGTCGCGGGTTCGATTCCCGCACAGAACAAATATTTGTATGGCCTACAAGTAGTTGTTCCGGGTCTGGCTGTTTGTGTATGTGAGTTTAAATGTTTGTAAACGCACCCACGATACAGGAGAAATTCCTAGTGTGGGGCAACGTTTAATAACAAAAAAAAAAAAAAATTTGGGTTTCTGTTTTTGGGCTACTGCCTAAAATTATCAGTACCATCATTATGCTGCCCCTATCTCTCTTTTGTATCTATTTATTTCAGGCAACATGTCTTTCTCTTCCATACTTCTCTATTAGTCGTCATCTCGGTACTAACCCCCAACATCTTTCACGCAGTCATCCATCGTTTCTTTGGTCTTTCCCTACCTTTATGGCCATCCACATTCATACTCAAAACTTTCCTCACACAGACCTTTATATTTGTTTTAATATTTTTAAGTATAATTTGGTTAGGTACCTAGCTCAGGTTTTGTGAGCTTTGGACTACTGCTTAAAATGATATCCTGTAAAAGAAAACTATTTTTGAAATACTGTCTGGACAAAACAAGCCAGCAGTTCTGAACAAAACTGCATCATTAACATAGATCTAGCTATTTGTCAACCAGTAAGTTGCGGTAGACTACAGCTGGGTGTAATAAATCAGTTTACTGAGGTAACAATTTACCACGTGCTGGAAATTTACTGCTGATTGACATGTTGGAAATTAGATTAAAATTGGACAAAGTTGATATAACTAAATAAGACCACCTTATAATAAGTGCTTTGGGGATATTTTTAATAGAAACCTTGGGATTCTTTCCAAAAAAGAAACATGTAATTGTTCTAATTTGCAGACACGGGATGAATTAGCATAATCAGCCTGTAATGTTCCCACTGCTGGGACACAAGCCTCCTCTCTTCAAGAGTCTTCGTGGTCTGTAATCTACCACGCGAGCTCAATGCGGGTTGGTAGACGTCACATATCTTCGAATTTTTGGTTCTAGGACATGCTGGTTTCCTCACGATGTTTTCCTTCACCGTTTGAGAGCAGTGGTGATGAAATTATTTATTCAAAGTAAAGCGGCCTGCCTGGGTTCGAACCTGCGACCTACAATTCGTAAGTCTTGGCCGTTACCACTGGGCCACCAATGCCTCGAGATGAATTATTGCCTTATAAAGTGTTCAAACGATTTTGAAAAATCCACAATTATTTGTAAGTAATGATGGTTCTAAGTGAAGTTACAACATAAGATTCGCGTAAATATAAAACATATTTCATCACTAAATAGGTCAAGATTTCATAAATCCAGTTTAATAAAAAAAAAAGCCACTACACTTAAATGAGTCATAGTGTTATGATGTCTACGACCTCGCGCTTAAACACTTGCACTTTTAATATAACCAGTACAAAAAATCATACAAACAATATCTCGAATCGCCATTTAAGATTTTAAATTTCCCTTTATCTTAAAACACAGTGAATCACGATCATTAAACTTTTTATTTATCCATCGATACTTGGGCGGTCTCCATTTCTTTTTATTACTTTCTCTTGGTTCTTTTTTCTTAAAAAGTTATGCGTGGTCATACATTATACGCGACGATTTGAGAACCTCCTCCGTTTTTTTTCGTCGGTTAAAAAAACAACTTCGAGTACAATTTCGACTAAAACATTCAATGAATGTAACCGCGGACAAGACTTATTCGAGAGATCACCAAGAATATAAATCTATCTAGCTATTTATGATAATTTAATTATTTTTATCATAGCTGCATTTGAATTTAAACTCTATGCTTATAAGTTAAGGATGAAAGTTGTATGTGATGAAGATTCGACGATCTCAAAATTGTGTGTTTACTAGTCTGCGGCCCGTCTTGATAGTGAGAGTGAAGTGAACTCGCGCCAGTACTTTCGCTAGTTCCATACAATACCCATAGTACTACATCATACATGTTCATTTGTGGTTTATGAGGTCGTTAGCGTTCCGTACGTAGCAACGAACCTTTGTGGCAATGATAATGTTGGCTTTGATTCTGATGAGTTTTATCTTGTAGCGGTAGAAACATGAAATTGAGTTCAAAGTCAAAGAAATTCTTGCGGAAATTGTTGATGACGGTATCCGTGGTGTTTTTCAATATCTATAGATTCTAAATGCGTTGTGTGGGACGCTCCCCAGCTAGATGGACGGACGACCTAAAGAAGGTGGCTGGGGTAGACTGGATGCGGAAGGCGGGGACAGGGTGTTGTGGCAAAGTCTGGGAGAAGCCTATGTCCAGCAGTGGACCGTGATAAGCTGAGTTGATTGATTATTTGTACAAGCCAGAATTTCTTTTCTATTTGCTTTTTTTTGTTTAAAACAAAAGCAAAAGTTTTTTTTTTCTTTAAAATAGCGTAACATTTTCAGGTTATAAACTAATTTTCAGGTCATATTGTTTTTGAGTCATTGCAGGAAAGTGTCGATCGAAAGCAACCAATTGCATCTGAAAAACAGATCCTGAAACACACAGCCTATCTGTTTTATAGAGCTTATAAAATGTGTGAAACCACATTGTAGGAACTACGTAAGTAATTCCGCCAGACAATTCTTGCAGAGACAGTTTGTGCACGCTATCATGCTGCAGACATCGTCTAATTACCTGATTTTTTGCACTGACTCATGCAAAATATATACGTAACCGTTTGTTCAGCATAATTCCATTAAAACAAAGAAACCGTTAAAATTAAACGCAATCTTACAGGCATTATGTCATCGCTGAGAATTATTTCATATATCTTGTTTCCATCTTTGCGGAATTCACTTATAATTGACTTTTATTAATGTCAGTGAACTTCAGTTTCTATTTTTAATTTGTTGGAGTTAGTCATTTTACTGGGTCATCATTAAGCTTGCATCCTAGTTTAAAAATATGTCATACGTACTGTATACATAACATTACATCTGTATTTCCCGAAGGCCTAGGCAGAAGTGCACCTACAGTACAACTACATTTCGCCAATAGGGTAGTTTCCTGGGTAAAAAAATAATTATTATATTTAGTCCGTCAGCTAGATTATCGAAAAATAATGGACACGTATTTTTTTTTTTATCAATCAAACAAAAAATGACAAAGATAAAGCGCGTCAAAATTTGGGAGTGGGGTCGTGACGTCACGCCATGCTAAAAAGTGTAGCAAGGCGTGACGTCACGCGGAACTTTTACGAGCGATATCTTCATCATTTTCTGTATAATTGACAAAAGAAAAAATACGGGTCCAATATTTTTTGATAACCTAACTGACGGACTAATTATATTTTTTTAGGAAACTAGCCTGTTATGTTTAAGTCCCATGTAACAGGTTGCAGCGAGCCTATTGCCTTCACCTGGGCACAAAATCTTAAATCTACACAAAATGCCAACCCGGAAGCAACGACTTGAGGCAGACTGTTCGAGACCACTAACTCACGAGCATATTGAACATGTCATCATTGACAGTAGTCTCTTAGCCATCATCTTTAATCCTCTCGTCAATTACCAACTCCTACTAATCTGTGTTTGTAAAACTAAGGCTGTATCATTATTTATCCTATAACTTGATTTGTAGTCCTGTCAAATTAGTCAGCGCCTGACGTAAATTGAAGTATTTATAATAGCCAATTTTTTAATCAGTCTAAACTTGTCTATGGAGTATCTTAATTTGACAGAACTAAACTAATATTTGTCTTCTGTCCTTTTCCGTTCGGAACGTAGATTCACGCGAGACACAATGGCTTTTTAATCCTGTCTCTAATTACGGCATTCAACGGGTTAATGAAATTGAAAGAAAAAGATGATTTAGTTTAGTTTGTGAACAAGAGAATCAGCGCCAATGTCCCCTTTTTACTTTCCCCGATTCTATTGGCGTCTCTTATTAATTCAGAATGCAGTATTTGAGTCAAAACATATTATTATCAGATTGATAGTTTACGTTACTAAACAAGCAAACAGTGAGCTAGAATCAAGTGGATTGTGTTCACGTATTAAGTAATTATGTTAATAGCTGTGGGACAATGCTATCTAATGTGCGGAAAATGCGTCGTATGTTGACATATACGTCTGTCACCTGCATGTATAATTGTATACATATACGTCTGTCACCTGCATGTATAATGGTATACATATACGTCTGTCACCTGCATGTATAATTGTATACATATACGTCTGTCACCTGCATGTATAATTGTATACATATACGTCTGTCACCTGCATGTATAATTGTATACATATACGTCTGTCACCTGCATGTATAATTGTATACATATACGTCTGTCACCTGCATGCATAATTGTATACATATACGTCTGTCACCTGCATGTATAATTGTATACATACATATGTCAGTGAGTAGTGGTGGCCCAGTGGTAACTATCCCGACTTACGAGTCATAAGGTCGTAGTTTCGAACCCAGACAGGCTTTCTGTGGGATCACAGGGGATTTCTGTGTAAATAATTTCATCACCACTGCTCTCAAAACGGTGAAGGAAAACATCGTGAGGAAACCGACATGTCCTAAAACCAAAAATTCGAAGACATATGACGTCTACCAACCCGCACTGGGCCAACGTGGTAGATTACAGCCCACCCCCTCCCGAAGAGAGGAGGCCTGTGTCCCAGCAGTGGGAACATTACAGGTTGATTACTATATGTATGTCACATAGGTAATAACAGTTTTACGACCGATGCCGACGATTCACCGGTTGTATATTGGTTAACATGCATAGCAGGCTTTAGATTGTAGAATCTCTCATAGGTACATCAAAAGCGGATAGGATTAGCCTAGTTTTCCGATAAAAATGTTGCAATTAGAATGCAAAAGGAGAATTTCTTTAATATACTTAGAAACCTGGCATTAATCTTTAAAAAACATCACAGCTTTATTTCAGATCCATTCGACTACTATCATTAGCTTCGGCCTCTGGCATCGCAATACTGGACTTAATATAATTAAATATAACTTAGCGTTTGCACACTTCGCTTTCGTTAAGAATATCAGCCTGTCAGAATACCAGCGCTACGAAATTTATTTTTTTAAATGTTGTAGCATCATGCTGAGATAGGAGCCTTTTGGCCTCGTACAGGACTTTCTGTTTCATTTTTCTTTTTGTTACTTTTTTTTATATAGGTAATTTGGTTTTTTTATTGTTGATTGTGTTTAGTTTAGTTTTACGATCTTCCTGTACGAGTCGCAATAAATACTTTTTCTTTCTTTCCTTAAATTTCATTTTCCCCGACCCACCCCGTCGCATCGCATTACCCGCCTAATACTTTGTTTTTGCTTAACATTCTTTCTGCCCTTTTTTATTCTAGCTCCGCTCGTAAGGGTTTTAGCATGATGTCAAGTAACCTAAAGC
The DNA here is from genome assembly GCA_947507525.1 of Apamea epomidion. Lineage (NCBI taxonomy): Eukaryota > Metazoa > Arthropoda > Insecta > Lepidoptera > Noctuidae > Apamea > Apamea epomidion. Next base: position 15,269,429 of record OX382237.1, read on the forward strand.
CTTCCTCAAAAATTGGGCTATCAAATGCAACAAGAATTTTTCAAATCCGACTGGTAGTTCCAGAGATTAGCGCGTTCAAACAAACATATCCTTCAGCATTATTATTAGTACATAATATATTTTGGTACATAAAGGTTTAGTAGGACAGGTACATGAGGAACTTACAAAGTATGCAATTGTATGCTATGTATTACGTTGTAACTACATTTGTGCCACATAGGAGCAAAACAAAACGAATACAAAAACTCTAAAAGCCCAGCTAATTGATCGTTTGTGAAGCCTATTTCGACATTTGCAAGTAATTAGAAATACTTAGTTTTACATACTAGTATTTTTACAAATGAAAAGTTTCACAATTACGAGTGACCGATGCCTCTGTGAAATGTTCAGTAACTCAATAACCTGTTGTAATTCAAAACAATAGCTACACTACGCCTTTTGTTTAATAATGACTGCCGTACATAACTCACTCACTTTTAGTCCGTCCCCTTTAGGGGTCCGTAGAAAAGAAACTAAAAGTAAACATATAAAATAGTTTCGGTCTTCATTTGTCTGTTGGTCACGGGCGACTTTCTCAAAAACAATTCTTCTATAAAAAAAAGGCGTAGAAAATAACCCTGCAAAATTGATGCTTCAACCCTTATCAAGAAAAGGATCATTCAGTTTGAATAATGACAGAGGTCCTGAATGAGCCAAAATAATGAAAGCCGAAAACTATCAACCAAATTATCTATTAATAATAATCTGAATAATTTTGAAGAATATTTCTAATCTATTTCTTCTTATGTTTGAAAAACATGTCTGCTCAAAAAGGTACTCGTAAATATCGCAATGAATGTTGTTGAACTGTCAAAATGAAAGACATTCCTACTACGACATGTGTTACACAACTACCCCGCAGGACTTAAAAAATCTGTCGTCATCGTGTTCTGTTCTGAATTTATTATGAACAATTTTATTTCAGCTTTGCATTAAGTACCTTCTTTGTACTTACTAGACGTCCTGACCAAATAAATAACCAAATACGGTACTGAACACTATTACTAAGGTACGATTTACACTTCACTATTTTTTTCGTATTGTTTGCAAATTAATGATCAGTCAAACATGTCAAAATAATGATTGAGCTTATCGAGTATGCCCTCGGCAGTCTTCGTTCTACTTCGTTTAACCTTATTGCATAATGCCATCCTTTTGTTCCGCTTTTGGAGTTCACTGGACAATAGTTGCAGTTTCATTAATTTTTGTTCTTTTAATGGACGATGTTATGTAATATGCGATAATGAATCTCGGGAATTCCCACGGACACCTGTTTTGTATTTTAGTGATCTTGTTTTTTTTATGAGGCTCGTTTCTTTTTTTTTCGTAACTTTCGAAAGAGATTTTATGTTAATGAATACGTTTTCGATTTTACACGCATTTATTTTATGGTCGGAGTTTCTTTGAAGGATAAAATCAGAAACGAAGTTATCCGGAAAAGAACCGGAGTTACCGACATAAAGTCCGGAGTTTCAAAATTCGCCAAAGATGTAAACAACAATGGCCGCTCGAAATTGTCTATAATTTAGTGATGTGGTGGTATCAATTTTAAGTTTTGGTGCTATCGATGTTACGATTTTTTTTAGTAGTGTTTCATCAGTATTTTTTATATTGAGATATCTTCATAGGTTAAGTTAAGTTTGATTTGATTTGAAAATCGTGATAACGAACAAGATATTAATACAATGATATTTTGCACTGGTTGCAAAACGCGTAGTTACAAACTGTAATCGAAATAAATTGATAAATATTACCTAAGATAACTCAGATGTCAAACATACCGTCCTGCACAATATATTGCCGGTTATTCGTCATAGCTTCGTCCTTAGGCACATAGTATAACGATACACTAGAACTCTAGTTAGCTCTGGCGTTTTAAGATCGCTTGAAGCGGCTATGATTGAGAGTTTCAATTCCCAGAAACAGTTTTTCCACATTCGAACCCGAAAGGCGACATTGGGCAATACGTTGGTTCGAATCCACGTCAAGCCGTTCTCTTTTTTAAAGTATTCGTTATGAGTCGTAGCAAATTCAAAGTTATAGCAGTATAATATTTTAAAACTTGAGGAATCCCCATATTACCAATAGACCTACGACGTTATTTAATGAGGAAAAAAGACTGCATCTTTATTAAGTAGAACGCGGGTTAGCTCCAACAGCATCTTGAAAATCCTAGCCGAAAAACACGATTATTGTCAGTATAACAAATAAAAATTAAATTGATTTTTTTCAACAAAGGAGTATTAAATACTCCTTGTACAAATAGTCGATATTTTTTATGTCAATCACTAGCATCTCAATGACAAGATAAATTTAGACGAGACAAAAAAGGATCTCAGCCGTAAGACGTTTGTAAAAATTCAAAATCCGTCCCAGTTTTCGCTTTTATTGATAAATATAATAGTATATTTAAAAGTTTAGAAACACGCACAGGGTGTGAAAGTGAGTGTGATAATAAGTGTATCCTATTAAGTGCGTATTTAATCAGTGAGGCGTAGATATCGCGTTGAATTCCCAGGCAAATTCAATGTTATTGCCTTTGGCGAAAGGCCGCCACTTCCAGTATAGCTTGCAGAGTAAACAAGCTGAAGTGGCAGTGGGCTAGCTATGTTTGTCGAAGGACCGATGGCCAGACTGGATGACCTCAAAAAGGTGGCTAGGAGAGATTCGATGCGGACGGCGGAGGACAGGGTGTTGTGACGCTGCATGGGAGAGGCAGTGGACGCGATAGGCTGAGTTGATTGATTGATTTATTTCTGAATCATCTGACAAGATTCAGACTCAAACGGAGGTGTTTTTAGGACCTCATCTTAATCTATACAAATATTATAAAGAGGTAAAATTTGTGAATATGTATGTCCGGTGGGTAATCTCCGGAACTACTAATATGCTGGTCCTATTCCGTAAATTCTTTTACTAATGGAAAGCTACGGTAAATTATAATATTTTATATTTAAACAAGAAATTTCACGAGGACGAAACCGCGGGCAGAAGTTATTAATATTTTTAAAAAAACATTATTGCTACCTAGGTGTTCAATTATTTCTACTTCTAAATAAAAATGTAATCTCCGGCCAGTTTTTCATTCATTTCTTGTAATTACATCGTCTAGTTACTAGGCCGTTCTTGATCGAGGTTGGTGGCATATCTTAAACACAAATTAATTACAGGCCAATTGCTTTTAATTAATCCACGATAACTAGCTATAAAAATATATTGAGACTTGAAAAATACTTACTTAAATTCTTGTCATACTACTGTAGAGACTATGGCCTATTTGGTGCTTACATGCAACCTCCGCGAGTCAGTTAAAAGTTATTGGCATGAAATACGAGACCAACATGAAGTTAGTTTAAGATTAGAAGAGATTAGGCATCAGATTTGGCTGACAAGTCAAATGGAACAGATGCAAAAACACGTGGAATGATTCCTAGGAATAATTGTTGAACATACGTTTTAAACCGTGGTTTAATTTATTCCTCTCTACTCCCGGTACCCTAAAGAGCTCATCAGCTCTTCACAGTGCTGATGAGCTCTTCAGGGTACCGGGAGTAGAGAGGAATAAACAGCTCTTCACAGTAGGGCACGCCACGATAGCGGCGGTAAGACCCCTCTTTGAGGAGTGGCTAGAGAGGCGTCACGGCGCTCTCACCTACCGCCTGACGCAGGTCCTCTCCGGACACGGATGTTTTGGGAGGTTCCTGCACATCATCAGGCGGGAGGAGACCCCCGGGTGTCACCACTGCGAGGATCGCCCAGAGGACACGGTGGAGCATACGGTGGAAGTCTGCCCGCCTGGGCAGAGCACCGCCGTGTCCTCGTAGAGGCGATCAGCAGCGGCGGCGACCTCTCGCGTCCGGCCCTGGTGCAAGCCATGGTCCGGGGCGAGAGGGAGTGGGAGGCGGTCACTTCCTTCTGCGAAGCAGTCATGCTAGCGAAGTTAGCGAATTTAATTTTATCTCAGGGAGGGTATTTGCGTATGGTGACACAGTATAAGATTTTTGGGAGTACCCACGAACCCAAATAAATTATAATCATTATGGATAATATAGTTTAATACGTCTAGTTAATTGTAAGTCCGAGTGTCGAAGGACAATGATTAGTTTAATATAACCCTAAATCTGTTCTCATGTAAGTGAAATGTAAATTTCTTTATGAGAAATAAATGTCTTTAACCAGAAAATTTACGGTTTTCGCAATTTTTCCTTTATCTGTGCTATAAGGCGTTGCTTCGTACCAAATTTCAAGATTCTGAGTTCACGGGAAGTACCCTGTAGGTTTTGATTCCCTTGCGAGTGTCGAAAGTTTGCGGCATAAACGGCTGTATCTTTTGATTGCGTTGGCTTAGAAGTTTGATTTTTTCACAGCTCCAAGGGTCAGTAGATCTGAGTATTTGATATGAATTCCAGCTTGATACCTCCACGTGTTCCTGAGAAGAAGGGTCTTGACAGAGAGACAGACGGACGGACGGACAGACAACAAAGTGATCCTATAAGGGTTCCGTTTTTTCCTTTCGAGGTACGGAACCCTAACAAAGAAAGATAATATTAATGTACACGCCTTTGTTTATCCAATACCAGACACGGCGTTGAATAAGTTACGCTCATACGTAATCAACCGTAACAAATCTATTTGTTTCGAACAACAAAGTAGAAACAGTTAAAAATAATTACATTCATTTCACACGAACCACAATCTCCCGTTCCCCATAAATTAGCAACAGTCAGGCTTTGAACCCGGAACCCTTCGTTACGTCGACCATTAATCGCACAGCCGATGGTACCTACCGGGAAGAGTTATAACCTTTCACATTATGTCATCCGAGGGTCTGGGGCCAGCGCAAAAACTTGTAGTAAGCGCAGATTATACTAAGTAGCCGTGTTGGGTAATATGTTTACGCGGATTTTCCGAGGTGAGGTCAGCAGGACTCTCAAGTCTCTTATGTAAAGAAAAAACGTCCATGGAATTTCTTGCCCGTTCTCCTTCATAGGTACTTTACTACGAGTACCAGGTACCTATAGTTCACCCACATTTCGTCAGTATGTTCAAGTCTTAATAGAGGGCGAGACTATTATATCATCAAGGCACTATTCCGAGATGCTACAAAAAAAATCTTGACGGAAATTAGAAAATCTACACTAATAATAAAGCTGAAGAGTTTGTTTGTTTGTTTGAAAGCGCTAACGTCTAGAACCCAGGCAGGCACTTTACTTTGTGTAAATTATTTCATCAACACCGCTCTCAAAACCGTGAAGGAAAACATCGTGAGGAAACCGACATGTCCTAGAACCAAAAAAATATAAGACATCTGACATCCACCAACACGCACTAGGCCTTCACACGGAGGCCTGTGTCCCAGCAGTGAGGATATTATTAGCTGATTATGCTATTTATTTATTTATTGACACACCAACGACTTATTCACTATTACATTAGAATTTTGGTTTGTACGGAAATAGTTTGCGGTGAACTCGTCACTTAGGTGTGCACAGCACTTACATAGATAAGAATAAAAAATTTATAAATTACATGATTTATAAATCAATTTAAGTTACATTGAAATTAATTAAAAATCTACATTAAATCAATGAGTAACAGAAAATTTAAATAAAGTAAATAGAACATTGAACTTAATTAACAATAAATAGAAAAATTAAATTAAAAATATTAACAAATGAATTACAGATAACAAATAGATTACAGATATCAATATGCTATGTATGCTACACAGGGATTCCACATGTCAAAGAACTCTTATAACGCAACACAACAAACGATGGTCTACTTGAACGACTAACAAACGAGGGTCAGCTTCTATTTAAAAATCTAACACAAGAATCTGATTTAAATAAACGCCCTCCCAAGGTTATATTTTGTAACTATTTGTAAATTATGTTGCCTACAAGTCAAGGTCACTCTGTTTATTATTCCAACCAATCCAAGGTCAATCTTACCTAATATTGGATTTTTTTTTTATACAAAAGTTTTATCGGCTTAGGGAAGGCGCTCACGAGCAACTTTTGTCTCCGCAATTAACTTGTCTCTCACATCAACTCTACGGGTTTGTAATAAAGTGCGCGCATGTAGTGACACGACAGCTAGGAGACATTTTGTCGCGGGTTTATAGTCTTCGGTTTCATAGAACAAGCGCACAGACCACAACCGTCTCTTCGGAATCCATGTCGATGAATGCGGCAAAAATATACTAAAAAGTAGCGTTTCTGTAGCTCCTGTGAGCGCATCATCCAAATCTCGGCGAGGAGCCAGCGACAGAGACATAAAAGTTGCTGGGCAACTAAGTTGCTCGTAGGCGCCCTCCCTTAGCTACTAATAATTACGTTACGATGGGTTCAAGTACGTAGGTTGAACCTTTTGTTATTCAGTTCTTCATTTATTAATTACTGGCCAGTAGGAATTTTGGTTGTTTCAAATGTCGTTCATTTTTTGGCAGGTCATTAAACAAATGACGATCTCCGATGGCAAAGGAGTGAAAAACGTCAATTTAATGGTTCGCAAACCTGTCAAAAGGTGAAACGGAAAAGGATTTCTTCGGTTTCAGAAGAGGGAATGAAATGTCCTTCACATTCAAACAGGTTTTATCGGTTTTTGAATCGTTATTCTTGCTTTTGAAGTAAAAGACATGCTGTTAAGGCTTAAAATCATAAGTTGGGACTGTAACAGTTACTATCGAAGATAAACTTTCTGGTGTAGGTAAAAATGGATCGCTAAATAATAAATATCTATAAAGAGCCTGAATCTGCCTAGCCTTCTCCCAACTATGGCCCACCTGGGCCCAACTATAGCCACAGTCTAAGCGGATGCAGCTGAATACCAGTATTTTATATGGAACGACTGCTATCTCACCACAAGACCCCAGTTACTGGGTTACATGATACCCATTGGTAACATGGACTTTTGTGCTTCTGACTACCCGTAACGACTGTCAAAGATCTACGAATGAGAGACCCACGCAGGGTTCTCAATAGGTAATGGATGCTCACCCATCCACGAACCGACCGTGGCAAGCGTAGCTTAACCTTCGTGCAGCTGTTATTATTTAGCCACAAGTCAGTGTCTGTAAAGAGTCATGGGCTTGAATAAAACACAGTTGTAAACAAACCGATATATATTATGTATTTAGTTTACTGTTAATGTAAAAACCTACAAAAATATAGGGCCACATTCTCATAGCTTTAGGACTGATTTTTCAATCGACAAATAATTTTTATTCGGGAAATAAAATTGACGTCTGACAGATTTTGTACGGAAAAACTGTCAAAAATTCAAAATTATTCCTCGGATAAAATTATGTGGCCTTGAAAAAGTCAGGCCTTAATATATAGCTTCCATATTAGTAGACGATTTAGTAAATGGGTTATCAACCCGCCTGTTCTAAGTCAATTGCAGCCCTCAGGTGATACTGGAAGTTTGTAGTTTGTACCTCGTTAATTACAACCACAGAGTCCATGAAATGAATAGAGGACACAAGCCTGGATTTGTACCCGGTTTTTATTTTTTATTACTAAATGGGCCCGCTCTTAACCTCGATCGCGTCTGATGGAAAGCAATGGATGAGGTCTATGATGGAACGAGCTTGCCCAGAAGATGCATGTCTTGTTTTGAAGGCAGACGGGTTAAATGTTGGGAGCAAATACCGCAAAGAGCTCCACACTTTGGCTGTGCGCATAATAAACGTAGAGGAGAAGCACTGAGCACGACTCGTTGGAATATCAACCAAGTGTGGATGGTACGCTGCGGTTGATAGCAATAGGCTCACCCCTGTTATATGGTACGTGAACCATAAACTAGCGAAATGTGGTTGTTGCTGATAGGTACATTTCTGCCTCACACTTCGGGAAAAACAGGCGTGCTGTGTGTTTTATGTTATTTAGGTCACAAAGAATAAGGAGCTACCTTATTTTTTAAGTGGTTTGTGCCAATAGGTTTTAGAAGCAAGGCAACACATTCTGAAAATGATTATAAAATCAAAATTACCGTTCTTGAGGTGATGGTGAGGATGCATGCTGCGGAATTTTTATTTCAAGAAAATACTTTTAATTAAGAATAGGTCTGGTTTTGCAGTCTAACAACCAGTCTTACCAAGGGGTTTCGTATTACCCAGTAACTGGGTTGTGAAGGTCAGATAGGCAGTCGTTCCATGTAAAATACTGGTACTCAGATACATCCGGTTAGACTGATGACTTTTAATTAGGAATAGGTACTTCAGCATTCACTAATTTACTCGCCTTGATAAAAGAAACTTTCTAGCTCTTCTCACTGAGAGACAATCTATTTATTGTTGAACACTGAAATAAAATCCGTTCAGTAGTTTTCGAGATACGTGGTTTCAAACTGACGCCACCAACTAACTTTATATTATACTAGCTGCGCCCCGCAGTTTCACCCGCATAAGTTTCGATCCCGTAGGAATATCGAGATAAAAAGTATTCTATATGTTAATCCTGGTTATAAACTATCTGTGTGCCAAATTTCATCCAAATCCGTTCAGTAGTTTTGGCGTGAAAAAGTAACAAACATCCATCCATCCATACTAACTTTCGCGTTTATACTCGTAATATTAGTAGGACAGATGTATAGTGACATGTTGAACAGAATGCCTCTCTATCTATTTAACCGTTCTATGCCATAGACTAATAGCCTGTCAATACGGCCATAATCGCCTTTAGCCTCGGCTTTATTAATAGCCTTAGTACCAGATAAAGTCTTAATAGTTACAGATAAAGTAGGTACTAGACATTTACTTCTATTGAACCCTGCTGAGTGGTTACGTAACTTTTGGGTGGATGACGCGGTCAATCCATCAATAGTTTATTTGATAGTAAACATACTTCCTAGAGTACATATTCCATGTTGTTCGTGGCTTGGTAATAACTTGGAGGTTTATTGAGTCGGTTCTTAGATCCAAATAATCTACCATGTGGGCCCAGTGCGGGTTGGTAGAAAAGGGTAGGGTGGGGAAATGTAGAATGATTTTTTATGTATTATCTTGGTAAAAGAATATCATGAATACAACGAGATTTTATAAGCCTGTAAGGAACATTATAGGCTGATTATTCTACCCTTTTTTTTTTTGGTGGTAAATCTTCATATAACTTCTCCCGCTCTGGGCGGAGCGGGAGGGAGTGTTAGACTTTTACTGACTAAAACCCACCCGTGTTCCTTCAGTTGCCTGTGCCAGGGGCCACGGTATCTCTTTCGAACAACCCGCGACCCTGGCAGGCATCGGCCCTAGCGGACCCCGTCACTTTGTGCTGACGGCTCTTTGAGGCGCGCGTGAAACACAACGCGCCGTCGACCCGGACCTGGGGGTCTACTCCGAAGTAGTATCGACCGTATGTTCGGCCGTTTCCTGCTACGAAGTTACTATTTGATTTGGTCGGTTCCGATCCTATACTCCTACACTCTTTCGAATATTGACTATCGTCCCGACCCAACTGAGCCGATCCGAACTTTTTTCGCATTTTTCAATAATATTCGGTTAAGCCATGTGTCAAACATTCGCAATTTGCACTTCGGAGTAGGCCCCCTGGTCCTTGCCGAACGTCGTGCTACCCATTGGTCGCCGTCCGCAAGCCCGAGTCTACGGTGGCCGAGAATCGGCCCTCGATTCTCGACGCCCAGGGCGTCTCCTGCGCCCTCCTCCTCCTCCTGATAATACTATATCTGACTTCCATTTACCAATATTGATTTTGAATTAAAAATCGATACATTCAGGCATAACCACCATTCAAGCACCCGAAGTCTAAAAATAACACTGAAAATTTGACCTTGTTTCCAAAATGTCAACACACTGAAGATTTTTCTAGGTCATTTGAACTAAAAGATCAACACGTATTGTGAAATTGCACATCAAAATGTAATGATAGCAAAACGCGCACAAAAATTACTGCATTTGACCTTAGAGTTTGACAAAGCGTATTATTTGAGATGCGTAAAATAAAATTGGACATTGCTTCATAAAAACTGAACGCATCATTAAAGTTTGAAAAGGTTTTTGATAGACACTCATTAATAAAGTGGTAATCTTAATCAATTCAGAAATTACGGGTAAGGGAAATGAGATGATTAAAGCAGAAGTGGCCCAGTGGTCGGTCCTTACAAGTTCTACAACTTGTAAGTCGCGATGTCGTAAGTTTAAACCCAGACAGGCGTTTTACTTTGTGTAAATTATGTCATCATCACACCACTGCGCTCAAAATGGTTAAGGAAAACATCCTGAGGAAACCGCCATGTCCTAGAACCAAAAATTCGTAGATATAAGACATCTACCAACCCACACTGGGCGCTCGTGGTGGATCTCACACCCTCTCGAAGAGACTACTCTCTTGAGAATTCGGGAGTAAAGCACCTCTTCTTCACGGTGCTGAATGTCAAGTGTGATAAGGCATTATAGGTACATAATGTTATGTATGGGTAAGGGAAATTATTAAATAATGTTGGTGGGTAGTTGGATAATAACCTCAAGCATTAATGATTACTGAGAAGGAAAATCGCTGTTCTCTAAACTTTGTCGTGTTATGTGAGCATCGGTCCATCTAGCTAGGCATCATCGTGAGGAAACCGGCATATCCTAGAACCAGAAAGTCGAAGACATGTGACATATCTGATATGTCACATGACTTCGATGTCTGACTTAAAAAAAAAAAAAAATCTACCAACCCGCACTGGGCCCGCGTGGTAGATTATAGCCCACTCCCTTTAGAAGAGAGGAGGCCCAGCAGTCCCAGGTGTCCCAGCAGTGGGAACAATATAAGCTGATTATGATGATGATGGTCCATCTAGCTACATGGTTGATGCGAACATAAATGTATGGAGCAGCAGATTTTTTTCCGCGAAATCTCGCTTCCTACACAACTCTCCAGACATACTAACAAAATCTTCCATTCTGATAAACACAAAAATACCAAAAGGGCGGAAAATAAATACAAAATTGCTCACATTTTCACTTATATAAAGATCTTAATCACAGGTAACAACACCTAATAATTTACTGCGCAAGCGCAATAATTTCACAGCTTATAGAATTAACAACAGTTTAGTTCTAAATGTCAGTAAACGAACCTTTTCTAATTCAATTTGCACTATCTAACTGCACTATCATCTCGTGTTGGCACGAGCTTTAAGAGTCGTATAGGTACCTACTTATAAAAATTGCCAGACAGCAAGGTTGATATTCGTCAAATTTATCTGTCACATATTTATCTTATTTAAATATGCATACACACGTCACGTTGCAGTGTAAAACTGATTTACATCCGTCACCTCACACATCTGGGGGGCAATTCTCGTAATTTCAAGAACGTTCACAGTCTGTTCTCAGTCTCAATCTGTCAAAAATACCTCTAATTTCCCTAGATTTTGACATTTGTTTGTCGCCGAGATGAGACTGCGACTGGATTTTGAAAGTTTTAAATTACGAGAATTGGCCTTCAGGTTCAGTTGAAAACCAGCGTCAGGCACTATTATCTGGCATTTTTGCTGAACTGGGCCTTTTTGCGGTGCAGCCGTGAGGCACACTTACCTGCTAATTTCTTACATCGGTCTTTATACTTTCTATTTGTTTTTTTTTAGTTGTTATCTGACGTATGTCTCTTTTGGTCTGTGTTAAATAAATGTATTTTCTTTTTTTTTTGGGGTTCCGTGCCGAAAAGGTAAAAACGGGACCCTAATACTAAGACTTCGCTTTCTGTCCGTCCGTCTGTTCGTCCGTCTGTCTGTCACCAGGCTGTATCTCAAAAATCGCGATAGCTAGACAGTTGAAATTTTCACAAATTATGTATTTCTGTTGCCGCTATAACAACAAATACTAAAAACAAAATAAAATAAATATTTAAGGGGGGCTCCCATACAAGAAACGCGATTTTGTTGCCCTTTTTTGCTCGATATCAACAATGGCAACAGGTAGGCACTTGAAATATTCACAAAATACTCAGTTGTATTTTTACTTTAATAATAAATAATAAAATTAAAATAAAACAAATATTTAAGGGGGGCTCCAATACAACAGACGTGATTTTTATAGATAATGGTACGGAACCCTTCGTGCGCGAGTCCGACTCGCACTTGGCCGGATTTTTTCTTTATTATTTACTAGTTTCTGAAGGATATATAAAATCTAGAGAATTTACACACACATAACATAATAACACGCCCTATTCTAATATGTACAATCAACTCAGCCCATCACAGTCCACTGCTGGACATAGGCCTCTCCCAGGACACAACACCCTGTCCTCCGCCTTTCCTCATACCTCGCCCTCCGCATCCTGTTTATCGCAGTCACTTTCTTAAGGTCGTCGGTCCAAACCTGGGGGGCGTCCCTCACTACGCTTGCCGATAATAAAATGCCGCTTGTAATATGTACGAAATGACAAAAATATTGTAACTGTAACCACCTAAATCTTAAGAAAGGAAAAGCTGACTGCACCTAGGATCAGAGATCATCATGCTAATTGCTGAACACATTTTCAATCACAATCTGAATGATTGTACAGGATTGTTTTACTTTTTGATGGCTAATCCATTGCTTCATAAGTTCGAAAAATGTGTCTGCTCAACAACGTAAATAACGCAATGAATGTTGTTGAACTGTCAAAATCGAAGCCATTGCTGCTGTTAGTGTGTTACGCAATTACCCCACAGTTTCCTGCATACAGAGGCTGCATTCGTACAAGAATCTTAATTAATAGAAAATCAACTCAGTCATTTACTAATGAAGTGAATTATCGCTGGTGATTTCTTCGGAACTAATCTTAGATCTAAGTATAAGAGTTAGAAAGATAGTCTGTGCTATCGTACTTGAATAAAAATATAGGCCATCTTTAATTATAAAATAAATCAATGATGATAATGATTTTTGCCGATATGGCTGGGTATTGGGTAAACCTAACCGTGGCGGGTTGGCTTCCAGTCTAACAGGATGCAACTGAACACGAGTACTTTACATTTAGAAACTGGAATGAGGTGATCTAGCATAGAACCAAAGTGGCCGGCACAGCTCACAGAATAAGCAAGCTAAAGTGTCAATGGGCCGGCCATGTTAGTCTTACTAGAACGGATTAATATAGACGTGTTCTTGAGTGAAGACCGTGAATTGGTAAACGTAAGGTAGGACGCCCTCAGGCTCGGAGGGACGATCTTCGCAGTGTGGCTGGTAGCAGCCCGATGAGAGTTGCCGAGAATCGAGCTGAATGGCATTATAGCGACCTTAGCGACGCGATTGCTGAATCTCATTTTTGATATAGTAAAGGAACTCGAGCGCTGTGCTCACCAGTCGCTTACATACCATCGCCCTGCCACGTCCACACATACTATAATAAGCAATCAGGGTTGTATTTAACCTTTATTAAATATATTAACAATTTCAGTATAAAACTGTTTTCGCGTGTCATTTATCTGGACCTTATTAATAACACGCACAACAGGATGCAACTGGAGAGGCCTATGTCCAGTAGTGGACTAATCTAGGCTGATGATGACATGAAGCGACTGCCTATCTGGCCTCCACAACCCAGTTACTGGGTAACACGATACCCCTTGGTAAAATAAACTTCATTTAGACAGGGCAATAATTGGATAGTTGGTTAGTCACAGCAAATAGCGTTATAAAATAATTGAGAAAACTCAAAGCATTCACTTCAATTAAACCATTCAGGTATACTTAGGCACATTTAAACTGTGGCGGAGTCGGTCAGTCAAAATGTTAAAGGAAATATATTGAAGTAATTGAGTCTTAATTGAATGATTTTATTGTAGTAAAGCTTAACAAAGATTAAAACGAATTAATTACTATATCATGAAACATCAATCAATAGGGTTATATGAACTTAGAGGGTTGTATTGATGGTTTTAATTAATATAATTCTGTAAATACATACTTGTTACGGTTGCGAATCGTATTTTGTTCAACATACAACCTGACCCTGACCTGCAAATTGCAAAAAACGTAAGAAAAATAAAATATACATTTCGCGGGTTACCCTGGCGCTTCACCTTTAATAATATGTACTGTACATGTATATAAAAGAGGAGAGGAAAGAATCATAGGGCATAAAAAGTTCGTCCACATCGCTGTCAACAGGAAAGGTGCCTAAAAGGCTGGCAGCAATGCCACGTTGTATGGCAATGCTGATTCTTTGATCACAAAATATATATGTACGAGTACATATTTTCATTATTATTTTAAGAGTGTAAGCTTATAATATATTATGTAAATATTATCTCACTCGGTACTCGAATAGGTACAGTCACGAGCACTAATATGTCAACACTTGGAAACTTTCAATAGCGATTTTTGCGTGAAATAACGAAAACAACAATACGTTACTTATGACACATTGCCAACACCTAAGGGTTTGAAAATACTATGTTCGTAGCGACATAAAATTTCAAAAATAAAGGAGTAAATCACTTTTGAATAAAGCCAAGTGTATACATACTTATGCTCGTGACTGTACCTGAAAGGTTTTTAATTACTTAGCCTTAATTAAAGCCAAGTCAAAGTCAAAAGAGCCTTCGCTACCCCATTTTGTTTTCAGAAAATTTAAAAAATGGTTCCCGTTTTATAACTTTATTGTAATCCTCCATAGTCATCCTACTAATAGTGTAATGTGAAAGTTTGTATGTTTGTTTGTTTGTTACTCAATCACGCAAAACCTTCTGGGCCCCAATTCTGTATCTTTCCCCGCGAAATCTAACCACATGCAAACCACGTCAAATCGTGTCTAGTTTACGGCAAGGAATCGAATTGTCAACCGTACGGAAAACATGTATTTTGACAGTTCAAACCACGCCATTGTGTCATAGAGAATACGTTCGACATCTGCGTATTCTCTATAATAACTAACTAAGGGATTGACGTGGTTTCAAAGTAAGGAATCGTTAAGTAGCCGTAGTGAATTAGGGCCCTGTACGGATTTGGACAGATACATTTGGCACATAGATAGTTTATAACCATAAAATAAGCTAACAGCCTAAAATAGTTGGATTAGAAACAGGGTTTCAAAAACCATTAAAACCTGGATTATATTTATATATACTTACTTACTTTTGGATTAATACATAGGATACTTTTTATCCCGGTACGTTCCCGTGGAATAATTGCCGAAATACCACGCGAAGCCGCTGGCAAAAGCTAGTTTATCAATAATTTCAAGTTCCAGAAAACAGTTATATTTTTAAATTAGGAACAAAACAGATTTTTTTTTTCTGCGGTTTATTCCATTCTAAACCATCTGATCCAGTCTTCCTAGAAATTATTTCAATTTAAAGAAAATTCAATTTCGCCGAATACAACCATTTGTAAAGGCCTTCCTAAGTGCTAATCGCTTTTACAATCAACGTTCAAGAGTGAAATACCTAAATCGTTAACTTAAGGCATTCCACGAAGAGAAACTTACGCGCTAAGTTTGTACACGACAATGAGATTGTTCCGGAAAACTATGTGGCTTCTTAATTTCTTTACCACTTCTGATAACTATTTCCTTCTTCCACTTTATATCCCTGTATCCCCAATTTATTCTAAAAAGGGGGCTTGTGGCTAAGTAATAACAGCCGCTCGGGTCGATCGATCAGGTCAAGCTACGCTCGCTGCGGTTGGTCCGTAGATGCGTGACCATCTATAAATACCGAGATCTCGGAAAGCACGTTAAGCAGTTGGTCCTCGCTGTCATTCGCACACGTATAGTCAGAAGCCCGAAAGTCTGACGACCAGTCTTACCAAGGGGTATCGTATTACCCAGTAACTGGGTTGTGGAGGTCAGATAGGCAGTCGCTCCATGTAAAATACTAGTATATTCAACTAGACTGCATCCGATTAGACTGGAAGTCGACCCCAACATAGTTAAGAAAAGGCTAGGCAGGTGATGATCCAATTAATGTTAAAACAAGTCCACGCAGACGTAGTCGCAGGCAGAGGCTAATTTTTCAATAAAAAGGCTCCATAAAATTAGAAATCCAATAATTTTGTGGTAAGAATACGTTATTAATCTTCAACGTAAACACCTATTTGTTGTGGTAAACCTAACAATACAGCTTTGAATAGGAATATAATTTACAACATCATAAATACACCACAAGACTGTTATATAAAAGATATTACTACTATGGTAGGTAGTTTAGTACTTACGACCATACTAGTAATATCCTATTGATAATTATCCATATACTAGTATACTCGTATAATTATGGTAGTATGAGGAACAGGGTGTAAAGTTCACTCATCCTTCATAGAAAAGGGAGGATCTTCCGACCAAACAGGTGTTTTGTCTGGTGGGCTACTGCCCGATGATTGATGTCGGGACGTTGTATATATGCTAAAGTAGTCAAAAATTAAAAGGCCCGTTTTGACATTGACAGTTCTAGTAGTTAATAAAGATCAAATTCGCAAAACACGTATTCGTTTGTATGAAACTGATAGGTGTCAAGAACGCATTCTCAAATGTCAAAACGGGCCTTTTATTGTTTGACAATTTTAGTTGCGCCGTAATCTCTGCTTGCGTGATGCAGGATTTTGCGTGACGTCAGTGTGCATGTGACGATTTTGCCCATGCTTCGCACGGGTGTAATATACCGATGTGGCGATTTGTCAAAACATGTCAATTTCTATGGTATATCTAAATAAAATATTAATGCATTATAGACATAAACCTTCCGGAATAAATTCTCTACATGGTGGTGAAAACCGCATCAAAATCCATTGCGTAGTTTAGAAGAACAGCGCGGTCAGACAGACACGAAAAGAGACTTTCACTTATAATATGTACTAGCGACTCGCCCCTGCTTCGCACGGTATTTACAACTTGACAACAGCCACCTATCGGATCCAAACGATCCTATATTTTAAGCTGGAACCAGACATTCACAAAATTTCATTGAAATCGGTTGGCTGGTTTCGGAGATTAGCGTGTACGAACATAGGCCAGCCCCAGCAGTCTCGACATTCATTGAGATCGCTTTACGACCTTCTATTTCTATACAGGGTGGCAGGGACATCGACAAGCAAACTGTAACCATAAAGTCTCTCATGGACTTCGTTCACCACACGGATTGTTCGGGTGAGTGGTGCTTTCGCCAGTAAATTGGTTCTGGCCACGGGCACGTTTAGCAGTTGCGGGCATCGCCACCTCCAAACGTACCGGTCCGGCACTCTACATGATTCTAGAAAAAGTTTCGTCGGTTATCAAAAAAAACATTGCTGCTTAAAAAAAATTGCGCGATCAAAATGTGCGAACGGCAATTTTTTTTAAATCCCACGTAAAATTTCAACACAGGTTTAGAGTCATGTACCGAATCCATGGCAACAGGTTGCGCGTCAATGTTCTTGACACCCTTTTTTTTTTGGGTGGGAAGTCATCAGAAGGGCAATTCTCGTAATTTTAAGACCGTTCACAGTCTGATCTCAGTCTCAATCTGTCAAAAAATACTTCTAATTGCCCTACATTTTGACAAGTTTTTGACATTTGTTTGTCGCTGAGATGAGACTGCGACTAGATTTTGAACGTTTTAAATTACGAGAATTTTATTGGCCTTCAGATAACTTCTCCCGCTCTGGGCGAAGCGGGAGGGCATATCAGACTTTTACTGACTAAAACCCACCGGTGTTCCTTCAGTTCCCTGTGCCAGGGGCCACGGTAACTCTTTCGAACAACCCGGGACCCTGCCAACCTGTATAATTATTAAGACTGCCACCGCGGACACCGGTCACCGCCAAAAATAGATTTTCTATTGTGTCGGTTGTCTGGCAGTCAACTACGATATATATTATATACGATCAGTCTATACATAACGTGTCATCGTTTGACATAAGCACTTAGTTTCCATCGCACGGAGAAAGAGAAAAGAGATTTATAAAGTTGATAATCAAGTGTTTTATTACGTTAGAAGATTGATAAACAGACGGGTAGAAAGTGGACAAGTAATTTGTAGACTATACTTAGCATTCCTAGCGGTAATTAACAAAGAGCGGCATGGACAAGGGAAAAGATAAGTGTTCATGTTTTTGTTTTACCTTTCTTCAAGATTAAAAGGATTTCTTTTGTTTCTGTTTCTCTTTTATAACGTTGCCCCACACTAGGAATTATTCCCCACTCCTGTATCGTGAGTGCGTTCACAATCATTTAAACTCACATACACAAACAGCCGAATTTTTTACGTAGGTTCATATAAAAACCATGAAACCAGGGGGTCTACTCCGAAGTAGTATCGGCCGAATGTTCGGCCGTTTCCTGCTACGAAGTTACTATTTGGTTCGGTCGGTTCCGATCCTACACTCTTTCGAATATTGACTATGGTCCCGACCTAACTGAGCCGATCCGAACTTTTTTCGCTTTTTTCAATAATATTCGGTTCGGCCATGTGTCGGTCCGATCCGAACATTCGCACTTTGCACTTCGGAGTAGGCCCCCAGGAATGATGGCAGAAAAAGGGAGAAGCCTATAACCAGCAGTGGGATTTCGGAATTAAATGATGATTATGATGATAATAATAAACAACCTTAATAAAAAAAAATTAGCTAGTTATTTGATGTACAAACGCCGCCAGCACATCAAGCTACTACAATCTGTCACATTTCTTTAATAGCTTTTCAACTTTATCGCTAAAGCATTAGGTTCAAAGTTGATTGGGAAAACTTGACAGTTTCGGGTAGCTGGATGTGCTGGCGTCTGTACCACCCACCCGCACTGGGCCCGCCACAACCCACTCCCTCTCAAAAAAAGGAGGCCTGTGTCCCAGTAGTGACAACATTATGGGCTGATTATGTAGGAAAAATAATAGAATTACAGGTTTTTTTTATTGAAATCTACACAAAAACACAAACTACTGTCAGTCTACGAATGACAGCCGGGACTACGGCTTAACGTACTTTCCGAGACACGGTTTCGTATTTATTACATGAAATCCTAATTTAAAAAGGAAACTACTTTTCTATATTCTAGGTTATTTTATAATTGACGGTTATAGAACGTTCGGAACCCTAAAAGTACAATAAATTAAAAGTGGTTTTGTATTGGTATGTAAATTCATTACGCCATACGGACCTACACACACTGCCATACTTTACAAATCTAAAATTTTGCAAGCAGGAAATTCTTAGTTTGCGTCTACTTTCGTCGTTGCGTAAGCAGATCTCTGCAGTTGCATCTGACCTGCTTTTGACCCATCATTATGATGCTTTCATACCTAGCAACATATAGACTGTAGACAGAATGACATTCCCTCAACATAACATTACATAACTGTAACCCCCGAAGGGTTGGGCAGGGTTACCATGTTATATACAACATGATTGTAACATAATTATTAACGCAAGACCTCATACACCCCGATTAGATTATTGAATTAAAAGCAATGAACGAAACATATTTTTTTAAAGCTAACTATTATTATTAATAAGAAAATAGTGTTGACCCTAACACTGCGTATTTAAAATTGAATCTTATTGCCTTGAAATATGATTTAATTTCCTTTGGCTCGTTCGGTTAAATACTGACCATATAGCAAAATACATAATTTTAGAAAAAAAAGTTACTGAAATGAATCGATTTCATTTCAGTTTTTTTTTTTTTTTTGTACTCAATTATGAACAAACTATTTTCAGGACGTGCCTTTATTCTGTTACATCTTGTATAGTAAACCCACATTTCGACAGTTATTTTTAAGTCCCATGTAATGGACGACGAGTCTATTGTCATCAACCAGGCAAATGCGTTTGGCTGTTATCGAATTGTTTTTGTTATGCATAGTAAATATTTGTGGTCACAATTCCATTTCAATCTCTTAAGTATCTAATTTCAGATTTAGAAATTAAACGAATAATTTTGTATTGAATACGCTGTTATTAATGGAAATTTAATGCACATGATTTAGACATCATTAACATACACTCACTGAGTTTTAAACTTTATTGTCTAATGTAATTAATTATATAAATTTGTGTTAAACAGATGCAGACAGGTCCATTCTGTTATAGGTTGTGTTTTGAAATTTTTAAATAAAAGATTCGAGATATTATCCGATACCTAAATATTATTATTGGTGTCGAATTTTCAAAACATTATAATATACCTTCAGACATCTTCCAACCCGCACTAGGCCTGTGTGTTACATTACAGGATAGCCCACTGAGCCCACTCCATCTCGAAGAGAGGAGCCTGTGTCCCAGTAGTGACAACATTATAGGTTGATTATGTATGTGTGTATGTAGACTTTCAGAAAGATTTTCAAAATTCAAATTCAAAATCATTTATTTGCTAATATGGGTAATTACATAAAGTTGTTAAAATAGAAAAGAGTTCAGCCATATTACGCCTTGAAGCATGCAAATCTCAAGCTTTGACTGTATCACAACATTGTTATTTATTATAGAAATTCATTGCAACAATAATTTATAATTAATGACATAATTTTGGTAATTTCACTGTGGTAAATAATAATTAAATTAAAAATTAGCAAATCACAATGTCTCTAGAATAATTAAAATAATGAGAATGTCAAGATATAATTGTAAATAAATGTTAAAATAATAATAATAGATAAATAATTAGTCAGTGTATTAATCACATGTCACATCATCAACATTATTTCTGAGTACAATATGTCCTTACATCCTCTATTAAATAATCCTGAATACAATAATAATATTTGAATAGCAAGAATCTTTTTAAATTATTTTTAAATTCATCGATGGTAGGAGCTTCTAGTATAGTCTTTGGTAAGTGATTGTATATACGCGGTGCCATACTGAAAATACTTTTGGTATATAAGGCTGTCTTGCGTCTTTCTTTCATTAATTGCCCTTCGAAAACCTGCTGAAACTTTTTTCAGCAGGGTTTTCGGACAATTAGTTTACCTTGACAAACTAATTATTATCCTTGCCTAATAAGCCTTGTATTAGCTTTGAATCTTAGATAAGACAAAAGTAACATCACCATTTTTTTTTTTTGGGTGTGAAATCATCAAATGACTTCTCCCGCTCTGGGTGGAGCGGGA
This sequence comes from Apamea epomidion, assembly GCA_947507525.1. Classification (NCBI taxonomy): domain Eukaryota; kingdom Metazoa; phylum Arthropoda; class Insecta; order Lepidoptera; family Noctuidae; genus Apamea; species Apamea epomidion. Next base: position 15,290,477 of record OX382237.1, read on the forward strand.
GGGCGTGTCAGACTTTTACTGACTAAAACTCACCCGTGTTCCTTCAGTTGCTTGTGCCAGGGGCCACGGTATCTCTTTCGAACAAGCCGCGGACCCCGTCAATTCGTGCTGACATCTCTTTGAGGCGCGCGTGGAACACAACGCGCCGTCGACCCGGGTCGGTCCTTACCGGGCGGTGAGCTGCCCATTGCTCGCCGCCCGCAAGCCCGCGCCTACGGTTGGGTCGGGACTATAGTCAATATTCGAAAGAGTGTAGGAGTGTAGCATCGGAACTGACCGAACCAAACAGTAACTTCGTAGCAGGAACGGCCGAACATTCGGCCGATACTACTTCGGAGTAGACCCCCTGATCTCTCTTCGTTCGTGTCGGATTGCCGTCCCATCGAACTATGAGCGGGAAGAGAGAGTGCACCTGTGTCTGCGTACACACTTGCATTATAATATCTCCCGCGCCGAAGGCTAGTCTCCGTTGAGATTGGCCGCCATGGCCGAAATACGATCTGGACTATTACACAATTACCTTTTGTTACTATAATTAGTTAATTACTACCGAAAGTAATTACAAGTCTTTTTTCATCTTTGTTTATTAACGAGGGTTTTTTCACATTGTGAAAATTACAAGACTTCCTCTTTAGTAATTTTAGTAGTAACTAATTATAAACCAACCATAATAGTCTGCCTGATAGATGACTACGTTTTGAATGCTAAACAGCTTTTTATATCTTTTAGCCCGAACGTATGGCAACCAGTCTTCCCAAGGGGTATCGTATTACCCAGTAACTGGTCGGGGTCAGATAGGCAGTCGCTCCATGTAAAATAACGGTACTTAGCTGCATCCGGTTAGACTGGAAGCCGACCCCAACATAGACAAAAAGCTAGATGATGATGAGGTATACGTAACAATTGAAAGTAATAAAAAAAACTATGCAAATTATTTGTAAGCAACACTAGAGCAAAAATTCTATTAGTAAGAAACTAATTTCAATAAAAATTTAAACAAGGCGATAAGCAAATGGTTTCTTTCACCATTTCTGTTCGTTTCTAAACGAGAATTTAATTTAAATAATATTGCTTAATCTAAACAAACGAGGTAAAATGATAACACTGACCTCTTGGTCAAATTAATATGAGGATTTGCGTTTAATTATGAAACTCGAAGTTTTATAACAAATAATAAATAGGCATAGAAGAGATTCTTTTGAAAGCACGTTTGGTGTGGAAGTACTACTGCTAAGCTCCTACGAACCTTGGTACCGGAATGGATACGGCGTTTCCGTTAATTAAAAAGCAGTACTTCCCAAAACTTTGCCATTTTCACGGCGTTGCCTGTGGCAGCGCAGAGGAATCTTATACTCTACTAGGCACTGGCATTATATCCTGAATTACCGTCAAACGGGGTGAATCGGCCCATTCAATTTACTATCATGTATAGCTGCAGAAGCAGTGTTTTTATTACTGTACTAGCTGCGCCCCGCGGTTCACCCGCATAAGTTTTGATCCCGTGAGAATATCGGGATAAAAATTATGTGTTATTGTGTATGTGTATCCTATGTGTTATTCCTGATTATAAACTATCTGTGTGCCTTTCATCCAAATCCGTTCAGTACTTTTTGCGTGAAAGAGTAACAAACATCCATCCATCCATCCATCCATTCATCCTTACAAACTTTCGCGTTTATAATATTTGTAGGATAGGATATCTTATAATGATGTAGGTATGTCCAACCTGGTAAAGTGGGGCTACCTTGATAGAACGACAGTAAGGTGTGATTGTGGCGCTATGTTACAAACCATGCTCCACCTCCTATCCTGCCCTCTGTGTCCCAAAACATGCAGTCAAAGCAGTACTGAATTTGCTTTGACTGCATCAAAGCAGTACTTACTGAATTAGAAGTATTTATTTCAAAGCGATTTCTTTGCACACTGCATTTTCAACGCACAGCTAAGCGCCGAGAGTTGAAAATCGAGCGAACGTGGGATCGCGCCTACAATAACGGCTTCTTTGATAATTTTAATAATATTCTAATTATACTAATGTTTACCACCAGCAGCACTGCTGTTCGTAATCGGATTGTTTGGGTCCTATGACTCTTAAACTTTGTCTCCAAAGTCTATCATTCCTATGTCCTGGTGTTACAAATATCCATGTCATGTTCATGTCCGTGATTTCATAAGATGTAGGTTTCCTAGTTCTAGCTCCTATGAAGTCTAGTCGCGAAATAAATTGCAGTTAAAATGACAGCGGAATTTTTAATAAAGAATCAACAATAAAATTGTTGCTTAGCCATTATTGACTCAGTCTTACAAACAAGGCTGCATCATCACCATCATCATTGACCTATAGCAACAATTTCATTACTAGCCATAGACCGTATCTCCAATCGCACGCCATCAATAAGACTTATCATATCATTATTCTAAATCTACACAACCAAAAACATGTTCTACATTCAACTCTCCCTTTGCTTGCACCCAACACCACACACTCACACACATCACACAGAAACACACACACACACCATTCTACACCACATTCCTTTCTCTGTGTGCGTATATATTTATCAAGATGAATGTCCCGCAGTTCATGTGACAAGATCAACAATGCTTCGCGTGTGCTGGCACCGGATTTCCACGTAACAAGCGAACCTTCCGGATTGGCTCGATAAAGGGGCTGTGCCACTGGGCTGAATTTAGTAGCCTAATTGAATCAGTTATTGAATTCAAACAAGTGTTAGCACATTCAGCAAGTATGCCTCCTTAAAAGTAACCTAATTAGAATTATTCTCGTTTCTGTCTCAGTTTGTTTAGACATTTACTTGTCAGAGATCAGTCAGCTAGGAAATGCTGGCGCCGTCTATTTTTTAAATGTTGACCAAATAATTGACGTATAAAAAGTCTCTTAAAAAGTCTCCTAACAGAATTAAAATCATCGCCATCATTATCTGCAGATGGATACAGTAAGTAATTCAGTTTAATGTCTACGGAAGCTTTTGAAATATCCCCTTTTTTATTAGCTATTAATGTCGCACTGCTGGGCAAAGGCCTCTCTTTCCACCTTCTCTCTGTGTCTAGAGATACTACTCTAGACAGAGAGAGAAAAAAAATCCCCTCCCCTTCTTCTTAAAAAGACGACTATTTCAGATGACTTAATGCAGCCTAGTGGAATTGCCCCTTTACCAGCGAACCTTCCGGATTGGCTGACTTTCTTAATTGCAGGAACTTTGCTTGTACTGTATTATTAAGTTGACTTTTATAAAGATACGGCACGCGACGATTATTTAATAATGTCTGTCTTATATTACTGTGTATTTTATTAATAGTATTTTCGTTTTCGTGATATTGATACTGCTGATGTTGGCTTAACTATTTCATTTACAATCCTACTAATATTATAAACGCGAAAGTTTGTGAGGATGGATGGATAGATGAATGTTTGTTACTCTTTCACGCAAAAATTACCGAACGGATTTAGATGAAATTTGGCACATAGATAGTTTATAACAAGGATTAACACATAGGATACTTTTTATCCCGATATTTCTACGGGATTTAAATTTATTAAGTAATAAAAACACTGCTGCTGCAGCTATACATGATAGTAAATTAAATGGGCCGATTCACCCCGTTTGACGGTAATTCAGGATATAATGCCAAGTGATTCATACAGCCGACATTCAAACAAGATTACACAACAACAGATTCACAGGCCCTAGAACACTAGGTTCAATCGCAACAAGTTTCCAGTATACACTCCACATCCTTATTGATCTCGTTCTTTCAATAACCCGGGATGACGTAACGACTTAGTCACGATGAAAGTCCGGTGTCTGTCTGAGTGGTATCACGTAGCAGGCGCACACGCAACTAAATTGACTGTTTATGTAAGGGCTATGACTGTTGCAGGACTTTAGAAGGATATTGAGAGTAGAAAAAGTATTGCACCAATATTACGTCGTGTTTAGTTAGATTATTGAGAGGGCAGTTTTTATAGTGCAGGCTGTTTTTATTGTATTACTGCAATACCTTTTATGCAATAAAGTTTTTTTTTTTAATTTATTTATTATTGAGAGGGGCTTGTGGCTAAGCAATAACAGCCGCACGGGTCGATCGATCAGGTTAAGCTGCTCTTGCCAAGGTTGGTCCGTGGATGGGTGACCATCTTCATATACCAAGACCCCTCGGAAAGCACGCTCGGCTGTCATTTGTGGATCTTTGACAGTCGTTACGGGTCGTCAGTAGCCCGAAAGTCTTACCAAGGGGTATCGTATTACCCAGCGGGTTGTGGAGGTCAGATACGCAGTCGCTTGATGTAAAATACTGATATCCAGCTGCATCCGGTTAGACTGGAAGCTGACCTCAACATAAATGATTTATTTTTGTAAGTAGGTTTGTATGTACCAAACACTTTTACATGTCAATCATATTTTTTTTAAACTAGATGAGTTAGTTGTGAAACGCCAAGGCAGATGAGGATAGTAACATTATTAAGACTAACTTCCTGATTGGTTGACTGCGTCGTTAATCTAGTGGTCGCAAGCTCTACTGCCGAAGTGCTGACTATGAGGTCCTGGGTTGGACACCCAGGTTGGGCAAAACATTATTGGGTTTTTTAATTTTTTTTAATAAAACGTTGCCCCACAGTAGGAATTACTCCTGTATCGTGGTTGCGTTTACAAACATTTAAACTCACATACACAAACAGCCAGACCCGAAACAACTACCTGTAGGCAATACAAATATTTGTTCCGTGCGGGAATCGAACCCGCGACACGCAGCGCAGCAGTCGATCGCTCAGCCACTGCGCCAACCGTGCCGTCAAAATGCCGGATTTGTGCCCGTTATAGGCTCGCCTCCTATTAAGTGTGAGGTGAACAAAACTGGTGAAATGTGGGCGTAGTACACTGGTTCACCACTACCTATCCCTTCGTGGATTAAAGGCGTGGTATAATGTTATGTGTAATATGTTATTGAGACTATTGCTGTCACAGGAACCAATGGACGATATTGGTAATGCTAAACTCGAAGCTGTAGCAATTTAATTGATTGCAATTAAATTGCTACAGCTTCGAGTTTCAAGGTGAAGGAGAGGAGGGGGTGGAGGTGAGGTGAGGTGGAGTTTCGAGGTTCATTGCAATTAAAATGGGTCAATTGTGACACATTTTAATTGCAATGAATACTCTGAAGAGAATAAGACTGGGTGCTAGTTAGCAAGCGCGACTGCTGGCTTGAGTTCCTGGGTTTGATCCTCGGGTCTGGTTGTCTGCTTTTTCTAATAAAGAATTCTAAATTACAGGCTTATAGTCTGATTATTCCAATAATAAATTCTCAGTTCCAGTCCGGAGTCTCGAGTTTTGGTCTATAAGTTGTAATCGGCTCGCCTAACCATAAATTACTTGAATGAGGGTAGAATTTACTTTTATTGATATATCTGAAGAAAGTAAAGCAATATATCTACACCGTCCCAAAATTCCAAATAAGTCACAAACCGCACGTTTTTCTGTTATTTCAATCCTGAAAAAGGCGAGACATGAGACATCATGTGCTACTGTCCTGCCAAAGGTTGCTTAATGTACGCCCCAAACCTCATTCCTTACAAATGCATTGTATTTAACAATACGCACCATATTTCAGACACACCCAAAATCTCTCGACACCTTTTATCGACATCCATTTATCGACAACAAGTGATAATATGAAACCCAAAAAGTCCTCACACTTAGGGCCCATTCACACGAACCACAATGTTCCCGCTGCTTGGACACGCAACCACAACGCACTGCAAGAAGTTCCAGTGACACTATTATTATATACATAACTACTGTATACCCACATTTTGTCTCTGAATATGGTGTCGTGTGGGAGCAGAAATGGCCCTGTGATAACGATGGCGCCTCACGAGTTGTAGGTCGTGGGTGCGAACCCCGACAGACGCTTTATTTTGTGTAAATTATTTCACGACCGGTGAAGGAAATCATCGTGAGGAAATCCACTTGTCCTAGAACCAAAAATTCGAAGACATGTGACATCAACCAACCCGCACGGGGTCCGCGTGGTGGATTAGAGCCCACTCCCTATCACCGAGAGGAGGCCTGTGTCCCAGCAGTGGCGACGTTATAGGTTGATTATGGTAGCGCCCGTCCACGTATAGTCGCTGTGGTAGGTTGTGTAGTTGTGGTACGTGTATTCGGGCCCTTATAAAAACGAATCTTAAATACCCCAGAAAGTTTATTACCCAGGTCACCGCAATCGTAAATACAATACTATAAATGTCCAGATTTAGGGTGTGTCCACATCGACGGACGAACGCGGCGTTTCGAATATCGATTTCCATACAATTTGACAGGAACCTGTTGATAAGTTCAACAGGGTGTCGAGCATTTACATTGGAAGTAATGACGACAAATAATACGCTCGGTAAATATCGATGCTGTGAGTAGGGTGACCACACTCTAGTACTTGGATAAATGAGAGTAATAATAATAATAATAGTTGTGTTTTTGTAATAATATAACTAGTCCGGTGGTGGTGGGCGTGCACGTCTTGCGGCTAGTTTTAATATAAAAAATATTTAAAAATGTAATTTGTAAGTATTTAAATGAAATAAAGGAGATAATAATAAAAATGTTCATTTCCATGTTCTGTAATATTCCTGCAGTAACCGGGGGTTGTCCTTGGGTGCACTTGCATGATGCATACAGGGATAATCGTCGGTTGGTGCCTCCTCATCATTTAAAAATTATCTAAAGGGCCTCTGCAAGTTGGCTTCGGCCCCTGGCATGCCTTTCAAAGGTCCGGGACCCCAGGGTCCCGAGATAATAATAATGAATAATATCACTATTTTTTTATATTTTTTTATGCTTTTTTTTTACTTAATTTTATATTTCAAAAAATGTTTAAAAATCTAATAAAATAAGATAATTAAATAAATAAACGACATAGTAATAATACCCTTTCTTTAGGTACTCTTTAGGTAAAAATGTGTCTTTTATTGGTCTGATTGAAAGTAAATGGTTTGACTTTGATAGGACTTGTCCCGTATTTTTATTATTAAATATGTCTGCTGGCCTACCTATATCTTAAAATGAACAAGACCTGTGAAGGCATTTGAACAATGGTTTACCTTGATTAAAATATTTCACTTTGACTTTAATCTGAAGGCCTCGTAATTTAAAAGGTCAAAATCTAGTCGCAGTCTCATCTCAGCGACAAACAAATGTCAAAAACTTGTCAAAACTGCAGGGAAATTAGAGACATTTTTGACAGATTGAGACTAAGATCGTTACTCTGAACGTTCTTAAAATTACGAGAATAGAATTATAGAATAGCCCCTCTGATTTCTGTCGTATTTAATTTATAAATATGGCTGCTAGTTACCTACCTGTAGCTTAAAATGAACAAGACCAGCCGATCGATTCGGTAAAAATCTCACCGTGAAAAGTCAGGTGAAGTGAGCTTAGAGTAAGCTGTCAATAGTGTCAACCCCTAGCATTAGTTGGAATGACCGCTCACTCCACGCTCACTTCACCTAAGTTTTCACGGTGAGATGGTTACAAAATCGCACTGCTGTGTAGGTATTCGAGCAAATGGTTTACCATCAAACACCTACATAATATCGAGAACATCTACTTCGTGTAGGATTTTTCTCCGTTTCGTTACAGGTACGATAGTATCAACAACACTGTCCCATATTCACCAAAGTTTTAGCGACTACAATAATACCTTTTACGTCTTACATGAGTTGCTACTTTATTTAATCCTACAGGATTTGTCAGAGCTCGACCTGAAACAGGTCCACCATTGCATGTTGTTCTTTCATTCCCCTTGTAATAGTATAGATTTGTTTTTTTAAACGCTTTCACTCTGACTTAAAATTAAGTGCTTACGTATCACAAAAAAGGGTTAGTCTAGTATTAATCTATGAAAGAAAACCTTTATTGTAACTACGCTCTATTGACAGTTTTATTGATGTATGTACGATAAGGAAAGGCGTATGTAAGGAACGATCCTTACATACTCCTTTCCTATCGTACATACATCAATAAAACTGTCAAGCAGGTGGCGTTCTGTAGCTTCTGCCTACCTTCATGGGAAAAAGTGTGAGTTTATGTATATATTCAGTATTTACTATCAACCAACCTCTGCCCCGGCGAATACCATATTTGTGTAATTTAAATAAACGTAACAAACGTAAAATAACTTAAATCCTTATACATTCTAAATATAACTAAACTACAGAATACTACCAGTGTTCTGTATTTTCTGAGTATAACTTAATAATTGAATTCGAAAAAAAAAATTTATATTAATCTGTCCATCCGTTAACATGGTGACCCTACAATTGAGGGAAACCCGCCGGAGTGTTACGTCAAACCACGAAAGGCTTTCATATGACGGATTCGGCATTATCATACAATTTCTCATTGCCTGACAATTTCACATTTTTTGGGTTCTGTACCCAGAGGGTGCCAACGGGACCCTATTACTATGGCTGTCCGTCCGTCTGTCACAAGGCTGTATCTTTTGAATAGTAATAGAGAGACACTTGAAATTTTTCACAGAGTGTGTACTACCATGGCCACTATAACAATTTTTTTTTTTTTGTCACCTGGGCAAAGGCCTCCCCTTTTTCCTTCCAAACCTCCCTGTCTTGAGCAATCTCTGGCCATGTTGACCCTGCAATCCTCGTTAGATGGTCACACCACCTTCGCCGTGAAAATAAAAAATGTAAACCTAACAACAAATATTAAAAATAAATTAAATTGAATACTTAAGGGTAAACACGACACGTGTAGCCTTTTTATTTCTAAAGTATTAAAAAAAAATGTAGCGCTAAATATTGTACGATGGTACGGAACTCTTCGTGTGCAAGTCCGACCCGCACTTGGCCACTTTTTATTAACATATCCACATGTATATTTCCCTATAGAAAGCTTTGACGTAACCTTCGATATCTCACGTAATAACACGATTTCGTTCACACTTTATTAATGGAGGAATTCCATGAATGTTTAATGTGTTATGTTAGGTATTTATAATTTGTATGATAGTGTTGAAGGATTCTCGGATTTCTTTAGCCCATTGACTTGTTGTTAATGATTGTGAATAAGTCAACTTAGTAAATGATGACATGTTTTTTATTAAATTATAACATTCTGCAATAAAACTGCTAATTTTTATCGATATGATTTATTATACACCCAATCCCTAGAAGCTACCGCACCGTAGCTCGTAGGGGCGAAATGGGAAATAAAGTCAAATATTTTTTGTTCCCGTTTGACCACGTTTAAATATTGATTTGTGCTCAATGCATAGGTGCCCAAAAAATAGGTGCTCAATCGGAAATACTTCGAAATTTAAATTACGAGTTGTTTTTATTATTTTCAAAATTAAACATAACAACTTCATGGAAATTGCTCTAGCAGAATCTGCAACACGATTCTGGTAGAGCAATTTCCATGAAGTTTTCGTAGATAAAATAAATAAATTAAAATCTTTGGAAAACATATACAACTTTAAATTAATTAAAATTAATATCAATTAAAATCAAGAAATTTATTAAGACCATAAAACAAACAAATAAATGATAACTACTGCTTAAAATGTTTATTTATCTTGTAAACCTGTCATTAAGTTGTTCATAATGTTACTTGTTCTTATGCGATGAAATCTGTCTCTCAGTATAGACAGCAGTATCGATGATAATATCAAACTGTTGCAAAAGACATGTTTTCTATAGGTTACGAAGGTGATATGGTAGCGCTTTCAATATAACCAGAAACACGACATATCACGAACGATGGAACAGGTCGAACGATTGCTATCAAGCGCAGGTTGCTTTCAATCAATTATTATTATACATAGCATAAAAAAATACATGAAAGACATCAATCTGCCTAGCCTTTTCCCAACTATGTTGAGGTAAGCTACCAGTCTAACCGGATGCAGCTGAATACCAGTATTGTTCATGGAGCAACTGCCAGATAGGCAGTTGCCACCTCCACAACCCAGTTACTGGGTAATACGATACCCCTTGGTAAGACTGGTTCAGACTTTCGGTCCTCCGACGACCCATAACAACTGTTCTGTCAAATATTCAAGAATGACAGCCGGGATAGACTTTCCTGCTATTTAATCTCTTCCGTTTCATAATTTTCGTAACACTTGGCTTCATAAAAACGTAATGCCATCTCCTTAACCGAGATGCATCGTGCCTTTCAACTTAGGAAAACGACTAATATTCGTGATCTCCGCATTAACGACATGTCAATACAAACAACATAAAACCGAATGCATTATAAGTGTTAATGATGTACCTAATTTCGAATTGTATAGTCGTCATAATAAGTACCCAGTCGTAATCTCTTAATGGAATTATTTAACACTACTGGATTTGAAAAGTCAATAAGGAAAACTGCATACGAATGTTTCGACTGAATTTGAAAGTTAAAAGTAAATAATAATAATAAAATAATAAAAATCTTTATTGATACAAAAACCTTTGACATTGCTTAAGACTAGGACACATAGCTTGGTTAACTAAAGGTCATACGGATAAGGTAAAACCTGACTCCTAAACTAGGTGATCCTGTGACTCAGGAGTCAGTGTTCTGCTGTCACTGTGATACCAAAAACCTTTTATGTTGTGTTATAACATTACAAAATAGTCATTGACATTGCCGGTTACAAAGTATGTATATTAAATTAAAGTTAACAATTAAGAGATATAAGGAATTTAGAAACGACTTCTGAGGTGTATATGTGTGTGTATGTTAGAGTGCGGGTGTATATGTTAGAATGAGGGTATGTATGTGAGGGTGTGTATGTTGAAGTGTGTGTAGTAGTATTTAGTTTTTGTTTAAGTTTGTGTTGAAGTGTTTAAAATTGTGTCGTGGATGTGCTGCTGATATGCTCAACAAAAAGTGAAAGAGGAAAAATGCACACAACAGAAAATCAGGTTTATATATATACGAGTATATACGCTTACTGCTGGTGGTGTAGTAGTTCTTCTGTTCGAGCATAGTCTTGATCATGTAGCCAACTTTGTACTTTGATCCTAACTTCATGGTGATTAAGTCCAGGTATCTGAATGACTTTACATATATTTTTATAAATTAATATACTCAGAACATAAAACTGGCGCCTAGCGAATGCAGTTTTGTGGCTTACTGTCGGGCATACATTTTTTGCTTTGCGCTTGGTAGGATCTGATGGGGGAATTAGTTTATGTGTTCTAAGAGTGGCTCTAAGAACAAAGAGCTGCCTCACAGTAAGTAATTTGCAGTCGGCATATAACTCAGTAGTGGGGAATCTGTATGGTCTGCGAAGCATCACCCTAAGGACAGCTCTCTGTGCTCGCTCCACTACAATAAACTTGGTTTTAGCAGCCCCTCCCCATACCGGGATGCAGTAGGTGATCACGGACTGACAGAGTGCTAGATAAACCATTTTTAAAATGTTACTGTCTGCGCAATGTCTGAGAGATTTGAAAATATAGATAAGTCTTCTGACTTTTGAAGCATTGTTATCTATTTGGTTATACCATTTCAGTCCGTCATCAATCACTACACCCAGGTACTTCGAGTGACTAACACGGGTAAGCGTCGCACATGAACAAGAACTGAGATCAGAGCACGAATGTGCCGTGATTATAAATTCTGGTGGAGCTTTGTTCCTATAATTCATAAAGAAGGGAATGAAGTTTGTTTTGGCCACGTTTAGGGTAAGTAGGTTTAGTAGCAGCCAGTTCATAACAGTTTTTAAAGACTGCTCCGCAATATTCTTTACCTCGCTCCAAGTATTACCATAGACCACAATCGCGGTGTCATCAGCATAAGTGAAGATTTGTGATTTATGCAAAGGCAGCGTGCATAGGTCATTTATGTAGATTTGGAAACGTGTAGGTCCCAGCACGCTGCCTTGCGGGACTCCGTATGTGACAGTTTCTTCGTCACTTAGGCATGACTTGATTTTAACAGCCAATTTTCTGTTTTGAAGGTAGTCCTTGAAAAGTTCAAGAGGTTTACCCCGAATGCCTATACACTCCAGTTTGTAGAGAAGTGTGGGTACAGAGACTGTGTCGAACGCCTTTTTTAGATCCAGGAAAACACTGGCGCATTTTTGTTGCTCGTCTAGTTTTTTTGATACAAACTGAGTTAGATCGATAACTGCGTCTTCGGTAGAAATTCCTTTTTTAAATCCATACTGGTTGGGTGCTATAATTTTGTATCTACTAAGATAATTTACTAGTCTACCGTTAATTAACTTTTCCATAACTTTAGAGAGAGCCGAGAGTACTGATATGGGTCTATAATTGTTGACACAGTCTCTGGCCCCGCTCTTATGTATCGGGTGAACTAGGGCCCTCTTGAAAGGTTCTGGGAACACTCCTTTTGCAATAGAAATGTTAATAATATGTGTTATTAGAGGGACAAGGGTGTTCCGACAAACTTTCAATAGGGTAGACGGTATTCCATCCCAGCCAGTAGCACTATCCTGCCTAAGGTTCATGATGGTGGACTCCACCTCTGATTCGTTCATTTCAAGGATTACAAAGGAGTTATTAGAGGTTTTTAGTCTGATGGGCTGTTGCGAAGTTGGTATTTTAGAGGCTAGATCAGCTCCAATTGTGGCAAAGAAATGACATATAGTGTTAATTGCCACCTTTGGATCAGATTTGGTATTCAGCAGTTCTGAAGGTGGTGCACATATCTTTCTTGTGTTTGTGATGTCTTTTATTTTATTCCAAAGTGCTTTGGGATTATGTTTTGCTTTATTTAGTTCATGTTTGTCATGTAATGTTTTAAGTTTTCTGAGAAGGCCATTGCAATAGTTACTGTATCTTTTATAAGTAATTTGTAGGATTATATTATCAGGTTCTTTCCGTGCTTTTCTGTGGAGTCTATCGCGGTGGCGAATACACCTCAATAGACCGGGGGTGATCCACGGTTTTAGGTTTCTGTTAATTTTGGGAACTTGGATTATGTTTGTGTGCAACTTAGTAATATTTTGAATAGTGCTTATTAGAGCATTGGAAGCAACGTTAGGGTCATCTGTACTAAATTAATTGTCTAAGTAATTCTGTAATAAATTAATATTTATTTTTTATTTACATTAGTCTCTGCCTGCGTCTTCGCCCGCGTGGATGTCGGAAATGATCCCACGAGAACGTGCTACCTGTACAAAATTAGCCTATGTCCTTCACAAGGATGTTATCTATCTCCTTGCCAAATTTTATCGAAATCCGTTCAGAGGTTTAGGTGCAAAAAGGTTACGTATAGACAGAGTTACTTTCGAAATTTCTATTTAATATTACTAGCCTCGCCCCGCGGTTTCACCCGCATAGGTTTAGATCTCGTGGGAATATCGGGCTAAAAGTATCCTATATGTTAATCCTGGTTATAAACCATCTGTGTGCCAAATTCCATCCAAATCGGTTTAGTAGTTTTTGCGTGAAAGAGTAACAAACATCCATCCATCCATCCATACAAACTTTCACGTTTAAAATATTAGTAGGGAGTAAGAAACCAGTCTATTATTTTCCCACTGCAGGGCAAAGGCTTCTTCTCACACAGAGAAGGCACGAGCATTAATTACCACGCTTGCTCAAGACGGGTTGAAGATTTCAGACTCATATTAACTATAAGTCCAGATTTCCTCACGATGTTTTTCCTTCACCGATATCAGTAATGTCCAAAAGAAACTCAGAAAGCATATATGAATGGAAAAAGTTCTACTGGTATCTACCTACTTGCCCGGATTTGAACCAACAACCTTATGAATGAGAGACGAGGCCACTGTGATCTCTTGTAAATAATAGCACCTAGGTGTCAGGGTAATAAATTTAGTTTTTCCGAGGAATGCAGAAATCGTAGCACAAAAGTGTGTCCCATTAAAAATACTTAGATATTCTTATTAAAAATGTACTTATAGGAGGATTTAAAGACGAAACCAATATAATAATGATTTAATTTTTTCAACCAAAATTTGAAGCCACATCAGTCAATTGTTACACAACTAAGGGCTGATTTTTCCAACGCCAGATAACTTTATCCGAGGAATAATGTTGAATTTTTGACGGTTCGTCCATATCGAAACTGTCAGACGTCAATGTTATTCCATGAATAAAAACTATCGGTCGATTGAAAAATCTGCCCTAAAACATTTATTAGGGAGATAGACTTTTCTAAGCCCTGTAAACTCTTTTTCTCACTTCTAACTACTCAGTACAGCTATAGCATCCTGAAACAACCTAAACAATAATATAATATTTGAATAATTTGCCAATTCAATAAAAATACAGGGTCCAGAAAGCCAATTCTCGTAATTTAAAATGTTCAAAATCTAGTCGCAGTCTCATCTCGGCAACAAACAAATGTCAAGAACTTGTCAAAATGTAGGGAAATTAGAGGTATTTTTGACAGATTGACAATGAGATCAGACTGTGAACGTTCCTGAAATTACAAGAATTGCCCCTTTGTTAGGGTTAAAGGAGGAACACCAAAGGAAAGGCCATTCTAAGGATTTCAATAATACGTTTATCATCCTTTTATTTATATATTGGAAGGTGTGTTTACTAATATTACGTGAGAGGTGTGATCCACACAAGGCTAAAATATTAGTACAATCACTATACAAAAGTAAGTAAAAACATTTAAATATGCGTCAGAGGCACAATAATAAATTAATAATCATCAAAACGAATCGTATTAACAAATCACTTATACGAACTCACAACAAATCCTCTCAAATCTGTTCTTAATGAAGAAATCATAGCCTTTCACAAACAAAGCTAGCTATTACGAAACGATTGCCCTTAACGTAAGCGTTCACCTAAAATGGTCAAGAAGCTGCGCATCTGATTCTCGCGTTCACGACTCCGCATGCGTAATCTTTAAGCTGTCACTTGTTTGTGGGTGGTACAATTTGTAAGCTGATTTCGTTTAAGTGTATCAATTTAATTAGAGATTTGGCAGCAGTGGTGATGGTGAAAACTAGGATATATAATGACGTATGAACGTAAATGAGACCAAAGAAGTATGTAAGTATCATAACTGGTGGTGTTCTGTAGTTTCTTCCTAACCCCATAGAAAGAAGACGAAAGTTTATATATGTACGTATAATATCACGACAGTATTCCTCTTAGGGGGTAGATTCGGTTAGGTAAGACCCTACCTACGCGAATAGGCGTGTATGTAATACACAGTACAAGATATGTAGTTCATTTCAACAGTTAATTTTAAGTATCAACAAATTGAGGAAGTCTAAATTTTTGTCCGATTGAAGGCAATCGCAAGCAAGCATAAATCCTTACTCAGGACTGCTACAGAAAAATAGATTATCTAAAAACCCAATAAACTTTGGCCGACCCCAGGACCCCATTCAGTCAACATTTTACCGACTAGGCCATAAATGTCGTTTGGTCTAGTTAGCTTTTTTCATTCATGTAAGGAAAAACGACACTTCGTTGAAGTCTTTTGAACTGCGCCCGCGCCGTGCGAAGTTAACTGGAACAATTGTCTCTTTGGTAGATTTTTTCTAGCTTACTGACACAGACTAACATCCTTATGAAGTTTTTATAGAGTCATTGCCTCTGTAAGACAGCCAGATAAGCGTTTAATGTCCTCATAAATATTTATGTACAGTCAAGGAAAGGAATTGTTTAGCAGATTGCCACATTGCGTCAATTTGCCGTGGTAACCATTTCATTGTTGTGGTTTCTTACGGACACATTACTGTGACTATTTATCCTGGTCTTGTTCACCCTGATGGTCTAAAACAAAACAGATGGCCGATGGGGTCGAAAGGTTCTGGAGTGGCAACCGCGTACCGTAAGACGTAGCTTTAGAAGGCCTCCCACAAGGTGGACCGACGACCTTGTAAAGGCCGCAGGAATCCGCTGGATGCGAGAAGCACAGAACTGGTCTAAGTGGCGTTGCTTGTGGG
Source organism: Apamea epomidion (assembly GCA_947507525.1). NCBI lineage: Eukaryota > Metazoa > Arthropoda > Insecta > Lepidoptera > Noctuidae > Apamea > Apamea epomidion. The sequence goes on from OX382237.1 coordinate 15,306,419, forward strand.
AGGCCTTTGTCTAGCAGTGGACGTCTTTCGCCTGAAATGATGATTATGATGATGATCGTCTTAAAGAGTTGAAGTTAATAGTAAATTTACTAACCAGATATTTTTTCCACTTAATTTTTTTCTGTATTTCTGTGAAAAAATCAAACGTCATTTATTCAAACTAGGCTGAGAATCAGCACTTTTCGAACGTCAAAATTACAAAAGACAGTCCCCCAAAACACCCGCCCGTCACCACTTCCTAATGCTTTCGCTGGGGAGAAGAAGTGGCGCAACAAACTCCCCAGCAGCACAGCTGTCTATTGAGTTAGAAAATACTAAAAACACTTTTTTTTTTAGTAACTACACATTAAAAATTTAATGGACAAACGCTATCCCCTTATCCCTTAAACGTTCTATTTAAACCACGATGCGTTAAGTCAAAGGGCAAGTGACTGGCGACGAGCTGTCGATACTGCTCTAGATAGTTCTACCGACCGGTCGCGTAAATGGAAATGGAATACAAGGATTCACAGACTGGTCTGGTATACGAGCGGTTATGCAATCAGTTAAGTTGTTATTTCTTTTAATCTATGGGTGGTACGAACGGTAATGGGTAATGGTGGTGCAACGTAATCTATGCTCGGTTCAGACGAATGATTAGAAATGTTCATGGTGCTTGCATACAAATCAATCGTTGGTTGTCTAGTACTGTGTGTTTCTGAAATCAAGCAGGAAATTAGAAATAGTACTGCATAAGCATAATCAGCCTACAAAGTTTCTACACCTGGGACACAGGCATCCTCTATTTGGGAGGGAGTGGGCTATCCACCACGCGGGCCCAGTGAGAATTGGTAGATGTCGCATCCTTTGGAATTTTTGGTTCTAGGATATGCCGGTTTCCTCACGATGTTTTCCTTCACTGTTTTGAGAGTAGTGGTTATGAAATTCTTTACACAAAGTAAAGTGCCTGCCTGGGTCTGAACCCAAGCAGATCTATGGTACTCTTATCCTCATTATTAAGATATTTTGAATGCAACAGTGAGTCATTCTGCATCCTTGTTGCTAACCGATTATGATGAAATTTGATAGAAAGAGAACTCGGTTCCTGACTAAGGATTAAGAGCTCGTGTGTAAATAGTCGTAGGCGTGGCGCGTTTATAGCCCCAGTTGCATACAATTTCTTCACTAGTTTTGCTTTCTTCTAGGAAACTTACATCGTGAACGACGTTGCATACAAATCAGCAGATGACGGCAGATCTAAGGCGTAGGACGAATATTCAAATGACGATGTCTCCTCTTATGTTGTTTATCGTTGTCATGTTGTCACGCCAAGAATACATTTACCCATTCTAATTATCAACTAAGGGGTTCTAATCCCATTCCTCCATGGACCATGGGGGGTCCCATTCTAATTATCGTCCGAAGTAGCGGGATCGTCCGAAAGGGTTACCGCTGCCCTGGAACATAAAGGGCTAAGGAAGGAACACGGGTGGGTTTTAGTCAGTAAGAGTCTGACACTCCCTTCCGCTCCACCCAGAGCGGGAGGGGTCATTTGAAGACTTCCCATCCCCAAAAAAAAAAAAAAAATTCGTAAAAATACCACTGTGAAACCATAGGTGAAGTGAGCTATCAATAGTATCAATCATCAGATGGAATTATAGCTACACTTCACCTAACTTTACAGTATGAGATTTTTACAAAATGGATCAGCAGTTTGATCGTTATGTCTTCCTGCCTGCTCCGCAGCGAACTGTGATCACCAAACGGTCCTCTTTGCCGATATTCCTTTATGACGATATTGTCCTTAATCATCGCACGTGAGCCAGTTCACATAATATGGAGAAAAGATAAGGCACTCTTTTAATGAACCTACTAATTCATGATAATTGGTACAATGCTAAATTTATGTGGCTAAATATTGAGTAGTAAGTATGTACCTTCAGTTTTATACTTAAAATCCTACTTAATATATTATTATTATATTATAAACGTGAAAGTTTGTATGGATGGATGTTTGTTACTCTTTCACGCAAAAACTACTGAACGGATTTGAATGAAATTGGACACACAGGTAGTTTATAACCAGGATTAATACGCGCAGTACTTTTTATCATGTGCATTTGGATTGAGTGATCTTTTTTTATTTCGTGACAAAATGTGATTGTACATTTAGTCAAAAATAGTCAAAACTCATAGCCAAAGTAAAAAATTTGTCACTCTCAAGGGTCTTCAGTTATTGCCGAAAATGTGGATCACTCAATTCAGACATTTTGCAAAAACGGCTATGAGCTATATCTCAACAAAAACTTACTCTACTGACTAAATTGATATCTTAAAAATTTGTAAAGAATTTGTCACAACATTTTTTAAGCCCATCAAGGCATTTAAAGCTTCTTCCAGGTATCTTTGGATGATACTGTCATTGGATCACTCAGTACAGACACCATTTTGTCTGAGAGATCGTTATAATAAGGTTTCGGATGACTTTTTCTATAGATCTATTGTTTATCCTAAAATGTACATGTTCCGAATATATTTGTACAATAAATATCATAACACAATTACCTTTTGTTAAAAATGTATGAGTAACTCAATGTTTTTAAATTTGCTGAACTGAGTGATCCATAAGAATACTTATAGGTAACTTACCTGTTTCGTATTGATTTACACAAACTACGATTAATTTTTGTACAACTTTATGACTAAAGTTTTACATAAAAATAATTTACTTATACAGCTTAATTTACGAGATATTACATTTTTAATTTTATTGTTAGAGAAAAGTGCAGTAGGGTGACCATATAATATGAGATCATCGGAAATATAACTGATACAGTAAGTACCCACCTATATAATGGTCAGTTGTAATATCAATTAATGTAACCAGGACTTAAACTTGACTTTACAGGAGAGGCAAAAAAACTAAAATATATTCACAAAAAGAGTGGTAACTTTTTGTGTTTTCATCCTATGGCAATGCTGTTTAGAGCATTTTTCTCTTAAAATGCATCATACATATTGTAATCAATCATACATATTGTATATATTCGGAACATGTACATTTTAGGATAAACAATAGATCTATAGAAAAAGTTATCCGAAACCTTATTATAACGATCTCTCAGACAAAATGGTGTCTGTACTGAGTGATCCAATGATACTGTCCAAAGATACCTGGAAGAAGCTTTAAATGCCTTGATGGGCTTAAAAAATGTTGTGACAAATTCTTTACAAATTTTTAAGATATAAATTTAGTCAGTAGAGTAAGTTTTTGTTGAGATTTAGCTCATAGCCGTTTTTGCAAAATGTCTGAATTGAGTGATCCACATTTTCGGCAATAACCGAAGACCCTTGAGAGTGACAAATTTTTTACTTTGGGCTATGAGTTTTGACTATTTTTGACTAAATGTACAATCATATTTTGTCACGAAATAAAAAAAGATCACTCAATCCAAATGCACATCTTTTTATCCTGATATTCTCACGGGATCAAAACTTATGCGGGTGAAACTGCGGGGCGCAGCTAGTAAAACATCAATATCAATATTATAAAAGCCAAAGTAACTCTGTTTCTTGTTCTGTCTGTTACCCTTTCACGCATATACCACTGGACTGATCATTGTGAAAGACAGTTAGGTAGGGCAGCTCCTGGAGCAACAGATAGGCTACTTTTTATCTTAGATCGCAGACGAAGTCCCGGGCAACAGCCAGTTTGTCCAAAAGTACCCTCATAAGGAAATGTTTACGTGTAAACATTTTTTTTTCATAACCGAAGCCTTGTATTAATTTTGTTACACAATAAAAACTCGTGATCACGCCGAAATTGAAATATTTTTATAGGATCTCTTGAATATTTTCTTATTTTTCAGAGGAAATAAGTTTTGGTGTTTTATTATTTTTATATTTGAATAGGACCTGTACCTACGAATTTATTATTGTTGGACGCCACGTGTATCTATTTACACGTGTCTATTTAGTTGAAAGTTGGTTTTTTATTTATTTTGGTGAAACAAAACAACCAACCTTTTATAGAAACTTGTCTAGTCTTTTCTCAACAATATTGTAGACAGTGTTTTATCCAAACTGATACGACTGAATATCAATTATTCTTAAGGGGGATGCGCTAGCAATGGGCAGCTCGCCGCACGATAAGGACCAGGCCCGGGTCGACGGCGCGTTGAGATCCACGCGCGCCTCAAAGAGATGTCAGCACGAACTGACGGGGTCCGCTAGGGCCGATGCCGCCAGGGCTGCGGGTTGCTCGAAAGAGATACCGTGGCCCCTGGCACAGGCAACTGAAGGAACACGGGTGGGTTTTAGTCAGTAAAAGTCTGACACGCCCTTCCGCTCAGCCCAGAGAGGGAGAAGTCATTTGATGATTTCCCACCCAAAAAAAAAAAGGGGGATGCGCTAAGGCAGCCTGCGAAACTCAAATTTATTTACAATCTGCAGGTCAATGTCAGGTTGTATATTCATTAAAATATGATTCACGCCCGTAATAAACAAAATCACCAATCACCCTCTAAGTTCATATAATCCTATTATAATCCTATTTCATGAAATAGTCTTAACACCACTAGACCATCGCGGCAAACTACTGTAAAAACTATAATTTACTTAACAGATTCAGCTTCTATTACTATCAAATTCAAGGTTTTGGTAACGATATAAATTCGTTTGATTATTTGTTACTTCAAGTTCAAACAACTTTGATTGACTGCTACCAGGAGTAGGGCAGGGTATGGCCTCAAAACGGCAATCGCTCAGCATAATTGAAATTGTTTATTGAAATAATTGATTTACATAAATATTTACAAAATAGGGTTTATTATTTGTAAAATTCCTACAGTAATATTACTAGTAAATAATTTATCTACTTGAATTATGGTTATATTCAAATTGAGCAAAATAGTATGCTACTTCCATCATCGTAAGACATTTGTGCATGCACATTCTATTATGATTTTTGTAATGTTATACATTTTTAATAAGGTTGCGTTTATTTTGTCACACAGAAAATTTGCCGTGTCAACAAAATGTTAAGATTGCATGTCTACTTATAATATAAATTGTAAAAACTACCAAAAACTAAAATTAATTTTACGGATTATAACTAGTAAAAGACAAAATAAGAATAATTATGTAACTAGTAGATAAACTAAGGCGGTCTTACGCGACGCCATTTAATCTATAGAATTGATGTATCTGGTCTCAGCAATTTTCTTTGCAGGGCATTCTTGATCGCCAGTTTTGTGGTTGCTCGGTTTTTTAAATCGCAAGCATGATGCACAATGTGACGGTTCTGCATGTTTAGTGCACTCATTCGCCTGATGAACCTGTTCCCCACAATGTCCACACGTATAGGTAGCATCCCGACAAATCTCTGCAGCATGTCCATAATGTTGACATTTAAAGCCTACCTGGTCACAAGTGTGAAGTCCCTCGCTGGCCAGGAAGTCCAATTAATGAACACTCGAGTTTGGTTTATAAGCGCCTTTCTTATGCCAGCAGTAACTTCAAGAATGAAGTTGCACGTAGGTCCCTCTTTTTTACCTGACTTGTGACTTAAATTTATAGAGGCCAAAAAAGAGTCACGGGACAAACTAGGCAGCTTCTCTGCTAAATTCTGCTCATAGATGCAATCATAAACTTCTTGATCACTTAAAACTGTCCGTACTCATATAACCACAATTCTTGGTCTTCTCTTATGGGGCTCTTCCTCTATTCCACTATCAGGCCAGAACTACTTAGCTGGGATGATTTCTTAAGTTTTTCTATGTCGTCTTTGGTCTCCGTGCTGGTTCTCCATTTTTGGTTTTGCGCAGTCCTCTAGACTGCGCAATACCGGACCTTCAAGACTAGGAATTAAGTACTTGCTTTGATTCGACTTATGAAGAAAAGCTCAAGAATCAACAGAATATAGATCGCAAGGGCGAGCGAAGCGAGCCTGAAAATTTTAGAACCCCACCTTGAATAGCCTCTGTTTTCTTTTAACGATCATACAGAATGAGAACTGCTTAAACTCATGTTACAGCAGTTTAGGTTTTAGAATCTGGCCTTAACCTAAGCCTTTCAAACCTTGCGTACTCTTACGAGCGGGGTGCCCAAGTTTGCTTCGCTCGCTCTTGTATCTTAGATTCTATATTTTATAGCAGGCTTTTTAAAGTAAAAATATGTCTTCCTATGTTCTTAATATTTTTGTATATGGCATCGGGGTATTCGTGGCTCTAGTTAGTAATGCAAGTAAATCATTCAGACTCTCGACAGCTTGAATGATTTTGGGGGATGTCACGACCCTCACGACGACCGCGCCTGTACCTGACCTTCGCCTAATATTACCATCCATTTTTAATTCGATAGACCTTACTCAGTAACCGTTATTTAATATTCTAAACGGGTTCCCTTTTAGGTATTAGGGTTGAATCTGGTTTAATTATATATAATTTATTTTAATGCTTGTAAAGTATGTTGGTGGGATTGGTCCTTTATATTTAAAAGGGAAATAATAGGTGACGTGTCTGAATTTTGTGGTAGAACTCGGGAGGCATTCATGATAGATGGGTCTATTTGTTGCTAAGTAGTAACAGCCGCATAGGTCGATCGATCAGGTTAGGCTACGCTTGCCGCGGTTGATCCGTGGATGGGTGGGATCTTCACATACCAAGATCCCCCGTGCCTTGGAAAACACGTTAATCCGTTGGCCCCAGCTGTCATTCGTGGATCTTTGACAGTCTTTAAGGGTCTTCAGTAGCCCGAAAGTCTGATAACCAGTCTTACCAAGGGGTATCGTATTACCCAGTAACTGGATGGTGGAGGTCAGATAGGCAGTCGCTGGAAGCTGACCCTAACATAGTTGGGAAAAGGCTAGGCAGATGATAGGTCTATTTCTGAAAGTAAGTTTGGATTAACACTTACACGTCAATAATACACCCCTTTTTTTTTGGGTGGGAAATCATTAAATGACTTCTCCCGCTCTGGGCTGAGCAGAAGGGCGTGTCAGACTTTTACTGACTAAAACCCACCCGTGTTCCTTCAGTTGCCTGTGCCAGGGGCCACGGTATCTCTTTCGAACAACCCGCAGCCCGGCGGAATAATACACCCCTGGACCCCTAAATCGAGTCACAATTCATTTTTTTAAAGGATCTATTTCGTTTTACTTAACAACTACTTATCCGCCAGTGAAAGTCCCGTCAAAATCGGTCCAGCCGTTTCGGTGATTAGCCGGAACAAACAGACAGACAAAATATTTTTTAAATAGTTTTTTTTCTCATAAGTACCGTATATACTCGTATATACTTTCATATACAATGCATTTAGTGAAAATCTGGCATTTTGACATTACAAACAGACACTTCAGTTTTATTCATTTTGTATAGATGTAGGTCCTTGGCAGCTCTAGACAGAGATAGAGGTGGAATGAGAGTAGGAGGCCTTTGCCCAGCAGTGGGACATTAACGGCTAATAAAAAAGTAGGTATATATTCTGAGTCCAAACCGATAGTTTACATTTAACTTAAAAACGTTTGACAAATAAGTACGTTAGGTCGTGGGCTACTTTTGGACTGTCGTAATGACCATACCATACCTACCTCTACCTTCTACGTATATTTTAAACAATAAACCGGTAGAAAACACAATATTAATGACAAACCATCAGAGTTTTAATAAAATTCTTATTTAGCTATTTATTTTACCTCAATAAAACTGACAAATTGATAAACTTACTATAAAACATTAATTTCGTCTGTCTTGTAAAAACATTGGTCTATACAACATGGTAACTGCCTTTTTATGCCTTAGCTTCAATGAAATATGGTTCAAATTTCAAAAACACTTTAAAATCAATAGCCAATTCCCTTTTAACACCTGACAAACTTACATTTGCTGCTGAAAATAGATTTCTCCGAAGTATTTTCCTAGCAATTTTCTTTTTTTTGGTTCCTTATATAAGTTTGTAGATAATACGCATCCGGACATAGAGTACGTTACAATTTACGTAAATATTACGTCAGTGCGAGTATCCATACACGCGCAAGAGTCGACCTACGACATATGACCCACTAGTGATGTAAAGGTAATTTTCTTTTATCGATATTTCTGGTTGACGGCACGCAATTTTACGTAACTTTTATTGTGCCTAATTGATGTCATTATTGGTTGTAATTATAGCTTGATTAATAATGATGTGTGTAAGGCAATAAAAACTGGATAGATAATACTGTCGAAATGTTTTTATTGACTTATCAAGAACAAGTTAAAATTAAGTAATTCTTCTTAGCGGTGTCGATGGCAAAAATATAGTTCTTAAATTTGGTTGGCCCAAAATACAGCAACGCGGTTAGCGTTCGCCGACATTAAATAATGAAAACTGAATAGACAGGCTACCTATTTTCTTAGCGTACAAAGCTTCCGTGAATCTTTAAATCTACTTATGAAACGTAATGTAATTGTAGTGAAGTAATTCTATGGTCATCGTTACTTTAGTAAAGTTATTGTTATACTTACTTAGTGAAGCAACAGCGATATCCTAAGTATTAACTTCAAACTAATATTATTATTCATCCGAAAATTTCTATAGTTTACTCCGAAACCAAAACACATGACAATCCCAAACACTAAACTACGTATGAAGTCATCGACAAATAAAATTAACGCAAATCCCAACACTATCATGCATTATTGCGTGAAGAGATAGATTCGGTACCGCTTGCCCCATAGTGACGCAAGAACAACGCTAGCCCGAGGAGATTTTTATAACGAAACAAACAGACACTACCAATCAGCTCCCTAATTGCGTAACACACTATCAAACACAATCTGAATCAATTTGAAGGATACTGCTAATCCATTGCTTCATATGTTCGAAAAATTTGTCTGCTCACCACGTAAATAACGCAATGAATGTTGTTGAACTGTCAAAATTAAAGTCATTGCTACTGTTCGTATGTTACGTAATTACCCCGCTATTTTACGTAGATACTTGAAACTGTTACTCCATAGAATACTCTTAACAATAAGATTTGGTGTATTCAAATTAGAGCGATGCCACACGGGCTTTGCCATGCGTGTCGTTGCGTCGTCGCAACGCAGTGATTTCGACGCAATGAGTGCCACACGAGCGCTGCGATAACGTAACGCATCGCAGCTAATCTCGACGTCGACGACGTCGACGTCCATCTTCGATATTCTCATATATACTGCGCAACGCTCCATCGTCTCACCGTAGCACCCCTCCCTGTTTCGTCTCCCAGGCCCCTTGTCCACTGCGCACGTGTTCCATCGCCGTACGTGCGTCGGTTTAACCGCAACGTGTTTTTTTTTTAATGGCTTCTCGCAGTTCAACCTAGGGGATTATCAGCTGTTTAACCGGACTTGCCTGTGGATGCCTCAATAAATTAAGGCTTCCAGCAAAGGCTTAAAAAACTTAAAAACTAAGCGACTACACGCTGAGGGCCCCCCACCGGACGGACCTTGGCTTAGGGCGTCGCTGGGCAGCAAGGGACAGTCTGGATTGGGATAATCAACGCACCGTGTGGGATGGTCCTCTTCATATTATGTAGAATTACGGAACGTTACCGTTCAGGCGTCGCAGAGTCGACGCAACACATTGGCAATGTTCGTGTGGGATCGCCAAGTAGTGAAGGCGAATTTATAATTAATTTTGTTTGTAAGCACATTCTATTGTTTGAGGTACGGCGATTATGTTTTATTTAGGGATTTCTCAATTAATTAAGAGTATGTAGTTCCGGTACAGATGATTAATTTAGATAAAATGAGCTCGCGGATGTTGTGCAGCCTTAAACCTTTCTCATTTCTGAGACTTAGCCCACATTCGCACGGATGTAAAAATATTGAGCACTGGATTTTCAACTCTCGGTGTTGAGCCTAGCATTGAGAATACAACAGAGCGCATCCCAGCGCGTCAAAATAACACGCTGTTGGATTTTCAACTCTCGGCGCTAAGCAGAGAGCTGAAAATCGCGAAAAAAAATCGCCGCTGGAAAAACGCGCCCGACTGGCTTGCATTCTACCTTCTTAAGTATATTTCTTTATGTTTTCCTGCCCTAAGGAATCTTATCCATTGCCACCCGTACTTATCTGAGAATACTGCAAATATTTCATAGGAAAAAAAGCCTCCATTTCTTTTTTTTTTTTTGTTATTGATTGTCCCGCGTTTCATCCCATTTCGTCCGGACCAATCTTTTACGGTGTCACCAAGCTCGTCCTTTAATTTTTTTAAACCCATCAGTATTATTGCTCTAGTCCTTTTCCTTTACTACCAGCATAAACTCTGCGTCTTGTCTCTGCGATTATACACAAAGCTGTCGTTTGCATCTGCGATTAATCATAACGACCCACACTGTGCAGGAAGCGATCATTTTTTCAAGTATTTGAGAGTGTCGGTCGTGTTGACCGGTCGCATGTGTCTGTCGTCGGCTGTGCACGAGCACCATGCGTCTAGTCGACGCCAAGTATATGACCAACTATATGAAAATTGTCGGCCCCAGTATGTCGTTGCGTCTAGTCGCCAAGCTGTCATGACATGTCGCATAGTGTGCGCCATGTCTTACTGTTGGTGACAATTATTTTTTAACTTGAGAACAACCCTACGCGTCCGTTAAAAAAGAAACATTTATAAAACCAGCGAAAAGAACCAAAATATTAAATTAAACCTTTTTTGTCTGCAGAAATAATGAAATTCCGGCGCGAGGCCAGGTGGAAGAGAGCCCGTTGTACACACAAAAGGAATTTGAGGTAAAATTAAGTATATTTAATATGATACAGAACCCTAATGGTATGATGGAATGGTATAATTTGGAAAAATATGGCCCAATTGGATACACCGCATGTGTCAAGTCAGAGATAATGATTTATCAAATTCATTACCACACATTACAGTTGTGATATGTGCGTGTGGTGTGAGGGCCACTTTGTTAAAACTCTTTGAAAATGTGCTTAGGATTTAGTAAAGTTGGAATCAGATTTTGTGAAAGTCATATAAGCGAGTTATTGACTGTAAAGTTGGGCCCTCAGTTCTCACATACAGGATTCAGGGCCCACCTGTACCTGAAAAACTATGTACACTATAGAAAAAGTCTTTATGCCAAAATCTTAGCTAATGCCAAACAAATTTTGTGAAAACAAGATAAGTATTATCGCAAAACACTGTCATACTTTGTAAATCTTCGTTCAAAATGGGTCCTTAATTCTCATACACGTAAAAGTTTATCACGTTTTTTTAAATATTATTTAAAAGTGACGATTCGCCCGTTTTGGGCGAGTATATTCGTGTAGATCGACTAATAAGCCATAGTTCATTGTAAGAACAGTGCTACAAGGATATATTGGCCCCTGAATAACATTGACAGAGCTGTTGCAGCGATGTTGGTAAACATTTGTGAAATTGTATCACAGAAACTGTATTGAGAAAACCAAGATGGCGTCGTTAGTCCCAATTTTGGCCACGGGCCAAAATAATCTTGTAGCATTGTACTTTAAGACAAGAATTATAATTGAACAGCAGTAGGTCGGGGGCTCGAACCCAAGCAGGCATTTTACTTTGTGTAAATTATTTCATCACCACTGCTCCCAAACGGTGAAAGAAAACATCGTGAGGATCACAGGCATGTCCTAGAACCCAAATATCGAAGACATGTGACATCTACTGACCCGCACTGGACCCGCGTGTTGGATTACGGCCCACTCCCTCTCACCGAGGCCTGTGTTCCAGGAGTTGGACCATTATAGGTTAATTATGCTATGGCTGATTATTGTACTTTAACCATTTCTTACTGACACATTATTGCTACAGATTGATGAAGACGGTGGTGATGAATGGGAGGTGAGCAGATCGCGGGTGCACCTTGGGTCCCTCATAGGCAGTGGAGCATTCGGCAGGGTGCATGCTGCTCAACTCGATAAGCCAGGAGGAGAGACTATTACAGTTGCCGCTAAGATGCTTACAGGTAATAAGGCCAATAGCTACTAAGTATTTTTATGTGAGATGTGTGTGTGTGTGTGTGGGGGTGTGTGTGGGGGTGTGTGTGGGGGTGTGTGTGGGGGTGTGTGTGGGGTGTGTGTGGGGTGTGTGTGTGGGGGTGTGTGTGGGGGGCTGTGTGTGTGGGGGTGTGTGTGTGTGTGTGAGGTACGAGCACTAATAGTGAAGGGCGGGCGTTTTTGGGGGACTGTCTTTTGTAATTTTGACGTTCGAAAAGTGCTGATTCTCAGCCTAATTTGAATAAATGACTTTTGATTTTGATTTTGAATAATGTATAGCACTTTTTACAGCCTTTCATAGCTTTTCCGGGAGTAAGGTACTGTGTACTTTTCCTGGGAAGTACTATGAATCAATCTGCCTAGATTTTTCCCAAATATTTTGGGGTCGGCTTCCAGTCTAACCGGATGCAGCAGCAGCAGTGTTTCACATAGAGCGACTGTCAGACTATTTGTCAGACTTTTGGGCTTCTGACTACCCGTAACGACTATCAAAGATCTACGAATTACAGCCGGGACCAACGGCTTAACGTGCTTTCCTAGGCATGAAGGGGTCTAGTGTAACCTTCGACCAACCCGTGCAGCAGTTATTATTTAGCCACGAGCCTTTCCGGGGAAGTACTATCATAATACTTAATTTGTGCCCCAAAGGAATGTTGCTGTAAAAAAAGGCTTGATGGTTTATTACGAGCATATGATGTGAGCTTTTTCTTTGAACTGACACTGAAGATGTTTAACAAGTTACTATTGGTATTTGTTAAACAACACGTAACTGGTCAAAAGGCCCGGGCGCTATTAGTAATTTCCCTGTTTCTACAGACATAATGAAAGACGACGTGATTCGTGTGCTGAGTTGGTGCTTACCGTAAATATTTGAGGAAAATAATGGGCAAACAACATTGCACCCGTATTGTTTACACATTAAATACTCGTATGTATAAATCGCCGTACTGCCGTCGTTGGTCTTCTGGTCGCATGCGCTACAGCTAAGCAAACGGTCTTGGGTTCGATACCCAGGGGGCCTAAAAAGGCCACTTTGGCAGAATCATAATAGAATAACAATATGAATGATATTAAAAATCGTAATATGGTCACAAACTGACAATTCATAATATAATCTGTGTGCAATTAATATCACAATGAAATAACATTTAAACTGTAGAAATAAAAAACCAATTTAATTAATAAAACTGTAATGAAAAATTTACCGATAAAATTACGGTTTTTATTTTTTTCATGCGGCAATGTTTACACCAAATATGAAGTGAAATTTTACGAAAATTAGAGGAATTGCTAATGATCTGCTGGGAATTCAGGAAACGAATAGCTTTTAGAGGTATTGCTTAAAGTGGCCTTTTTAGGTCCCCAGGTCGGACAAAGTTATATTAGGGTTTTCCATTACGAATTTCTAAGTAACAGCCGGGAGTTTGAAAATTGGCGGTACGATACCCACGTGTCCTGCGCCTGATCTCTCTCCGGTCGTGTCGGATTGCGTGCCGTCCCATCCGACTAGGAGAGTGCGGCAAGAGGGCGTGCACCTGTATCTGCGCACAAATTGTGCACTATAGTATCTCCCGCGCCGAAAGCTAGCGATAAGATTGGCCGAAATATGGTCTGAAGGACTATAAGTCCATACAATCTTAGATTACTAAAACACATAAAAGGAAGAGCCAACTCGAGTGACGTCGCATTTCGTGTCTGTTTTCTGTTTTTCGTGCCTACGCAACGGATTTTAATAAATTTTACACCATCATTTATGAGAATTTAAATAATTTTAATAGTTTTTTTTTTCTTTGTTCGGCTCAACCAAAGCACCTGGCATCTAATCTCTTCACCACCCTTGGTTGACTGGTTGAGAATGACTAAGGCATTAAGTCTGCCTTTGTACCGTTTTGTGTGCGAAAAGATTAAATAAATAAATTTTATCCAGAAGGTTTATTTGTACTTGTATTTAACTTACAATTGATAAAGAAATCTCGATGTTTTGTAAAGTCGTAAAAACCGTGCGAACAGGGGCGGGTCGCTAGTTAATAATAAATCGTAAAACCGTGTAAAGTGAATACCGACCACAGTAGTAAATGGCGCCATCTGTCGTATGAAGTGTGTACTACTGGCACTACTTGTAAACATGGCGAGGTGTGCCAAGCGCTCTCTATAAAACTTCAGTGTGTTTACTTAGTAAATACTATGTAGTTTATTATCGATTGAAATTGTGAAATACTTCCACAATAGAAGTTAGTATGGGTAGGTAACCAAACATCAGTAGGTACAAATACATTTCAACTACATGCGCTGTCAAAGTCAAATTGTTACATTGACATGACCCTACCGATTACCTATGTGGTAGACGGTATAAAATTACATAATAAATAGGAATAAACGTGCAATATCGCTTACTTACGAAGTGTTGCCTGTCTGTCCGCCTTCTACAGACTGTACTTCGGGGAGTGTGCTCAAGACCTACATGACCTCATCCCGCTTTCACCTTTTTACCATCGAGAGTCCAGACGCACTGCGGGATACCACCCCTATTTGGTTAATATACCATGTATACGCACTAAGCGCTTCTCATCGTCTTTTCTGATGCGCACAGCTAAGGAGTGGAATTGTCTGCCTGCGTCTGCATTCCCGAGTTCATACAACCCGAATCTCTTCAAGGCGAGAGTGAATAGGCTTCTTCTGGGCAAGCTCGTTCCACCGTAGATCTAATCCCTGCCTCTGGGCTGGATTGAGGTCAAGATTAATCCCATTGTCTCCAGCGTTGAAATTTTTCATCGGTTATCATAAAAATAACAGCTGTGTCATACGAACGCTGGTACAGTATGGGGGTCGATGTCCGTGCCACCATATTGTGTTTATAATTTTGGTTTTTTGCCGCTGTCATTTTTATTTTCTCGCATTTTAGATTTTTACTTCATTGTTTAACACAAAATTAACTATGCAAAATACCAAAAAATCTATAAGTAGTGTCTACATAATCACTCTTAACAATGGTCGACTGGAAAATAAAAAAAGCACAACACTATTTGTCGGCAAAGACAAGCAAAATGTTTAGTTAATTTCGCATGCTCAATTATAATGATTACATAAACACGTCTAGGAAATGAAAGTCGGCAATTCGTAATATTCATGGATGCACTCTTGAACTGCTTGGTACAAGTTATTTCTTAGATAATATTATAGAAACGTGTAATTTTACTCAAATTGCTTGCAAGGGAACATCTGTTCTCTCAAAATTCCTGTGTTTGCGGAAACCAGAATTATGAAACTCGAGGGCTCGTGGCTAAATAATAACAGCCACACGGGTCGATCAAAGTTGAAGCTACGCTTGCCGAGGTCGGACCCTGGATGGGTGACCATCTATTACATGTCGAAACCTCTCCGTGCCTTTTTTTTTTTTTTCTGGGTGGGAAATCATCAAATGACTCCTCCCGCTCTGGGCGGAGCAGAAGGGAGTGTCAGACTTTTACTGACTAAAACCCACCCGTGTTCCTTCAGTTGCCTGTGCCAGAGGCCACGGTATCTCTTTCGAACAACCCGCAGCCCCGGCGGCATCGGCCCTAGCGGACCCTAGCGGTTCGTGCTGACAGCTCTTTGAGGCGCGCGTGGAACACAACGCGCCGTCGACCCGGGCCTGGTCCTTACCGGGCGGCGAGCTGCCCATAGCTCGCCGCCCGCAGGCCCGCGCCTACGGTGGCCGGGAGTCGGCTGTTGACTCCCGTCCAGGGCGTCTCCTGCGGAACCTCTCCGTGCCTTGGAATGCATGTTAAGCCGTTAGTCCTGGCTGTCATTTGTAGATCTTTAACAGTCGTTACTAATAGCCAAAGCCCAAAAGTCTGACAACCAGTCTTACCAAGGGGTATCGTTTTACTCAGTAACTGTGTTGTGGTGGAGTTCATATAGTAGGTAGTCGCTCCAAGTAAAATAATGCTAATCAGCTGCATTCGGTTAGACTGGATGCGGACCCCAACGTGGTTGGGAAAAAGCTAGGCAGATGACTATAATCACTAAATCAAAAGTCATTTATTCAAATTAGGCTGAGAATCAGCACTTTTCGAACGTCAAAATTACAAAAAACAGTCCCCCAAAAACGCCCGCCCTTGACCAATTCCTACTGCTATCGCTGGGAAGAAGTGGCGCAACAAATTCCCCAGCAGCACAGCTGTCTGTTCAGTTAGAAAATACTTAATACTTGATTGTATAAAATACTAGGTGTTAAGTAATTAGCATTACAAGACACAGAATATAAAATTAAATTATTTGCTATATGTCAGCTAGCCACGCCAATATACCAACAAAAATAATAAAAACTATAGGTACTCAAGCTAAAAAATAATTAATTAAAATTAAAATGTAAATAAAAACTTACTACCTAAATAAAAGCCTCCAGGCATAAAGGGCGTGACAGCTTACATATTTATGCATTGCTGGGTTCTGTTCACATAGCTGTCACTTGAAATCACAAATTATAAACTACGGTCATCGAAGTAAAATAAATAAATAAGTTAATACTAATAACAATAACCTGTCAGTAAGCTAATTCTGGAGAAAGTACATGAGCATTGTCTTGAGTTAATTAGGGCGACCAACTATTCTTATCGTGTAAGTAAGCGTTGATGGAATAGTATGCCTTTGAGCAAAGGTTGGATTTTACTTGAGCTTTAAACGCATTAAAAGGCAAGTCTAGCAAAGAAGAGGTTATCTTGTTATAAAAGGTTATACCAAGCCCAACAAATGAGTTATGAACCTTATGAAGCCGGTGAAAGGGTACACGTAGTTTGTCCTTAGTTCTAGTGTTAACACTGTGAATATCACTGTTTTTAGTTTACAAGTGTAAATTTTGCCTAATATATAAATGTTGGCGAAGATGAATTGTGATGCAACCGTGAGAATATCATCATTATCTACCTAGCCTTTTCCCAACTATGTTGGGGTCGGCTTCCAGTCAAACCGAATGCAGCTGAATACCAGTATCTAACCGTGAGAATACCAATATCTTTAAAAAAAAACTCTTAGAGAAACTCTGGCACCTAGCTGGTAAATTGCTCGAACAGCTCGTTTTTGAAGGACAAATATATTTTGTATAACAGCGGCTTAGCCCCACAGAAGAATACCATAGGACATAACGCTGTGAAAATAACTAAAATAGACTAAATGAGATGTATCAACGTCAGTGTATTGTCTTACTTTCCTGACGGCGTAGGCAGCCGAACTGAGCCTTCCTGCTAGACCCGATATATGAGGTCTCCACTGAAGTTTGGCATCTACTGTTAGTCGTAGAAAAATTGCCGAGCCTACACTTTCAAGCACCTCTTTATCTAAGACGATATTGGGTCCTAGATTTCTAACATTCGGTAAGGCGAACTTTACACATTTCGTTTTCTTGACATTGAGAACTAGGTGATGAGATTATAATATACATAATTACACATAACTGTTAATTTTCGTTCCAGAAACTGGGCATAAATGTCACACAAGTCGACTAATGACTGAAATGATCAATTTTTGTTAATTAATTTGGATATTTAATTCCATTTTTGTGATCTATTCTATAAAAATCTCACCATGATAACTTAGGTAAAGTTAGCAAAAATCTAGGTGAAGTGTGTGATTTTTACAGAATAGATCGGCTGGTCACCTCAACGTGATCAAACGCGAGCCTAGCTTCAAAGATAAAAATAAACCAACCAACTGTTTTTAAACGCCTATGTAATTAAAGGTTAGGTATGTCTTAATGCGGCGTTTAGAATTAGGCGCACATACTCAGTTCCGCGTACTTAAGTTAATTATAAACATGTGGCCTTCTCCGTTTTTCCGTCGTTTACCACGTTGATCTGTCAATTGTGATAAAATTAATTAGTTATGTTAGACTCTAGATATTACAGAACACTCACGCAATGAAAACAAAATAAATGTTCACTCGAATTAATTTGTTAAAACAAAATTAAACTAGTTTACTTTAGCCAGTAATCTGAATCTACCAAAAAAAAAAGGTTGATCCATGAATCTACCAAACCAACCAACCACCACCAACCACTGCATCTACCCAAAAAAAGGTATCCGGGCGACCACTACAGGAGCAGTAGTGCGACGTACGAGTTGTAGATCGCAGGTTCGAATCCAGACAGGCGCTTTACTTTGTGTAAATTATATCATCACCGGAATGTCCTAGAACCAAAAATCCGGAGACACGTGACATCTACCAACCCACACTGGGTCCACGTAGTGGATTATGGCCTATTCCCTTTCACCGAGAGGAGGCCTCTGTCCCAGCAGTGGGAAAATTATAGGCTTATTATGCATAAGGTATTCTACCATCTTAGATAAGTATTTATTTATTAATTTATTTATTTAAAACTCTTAAACTATCATTACAGGTTTAGAAACCTAATGCGATAGCTAACCCTCATCTCTTCTCTTTCACAGAAGACGTATCAGAAGAAGAAGTTCAAGACTTTCTCCGCGAGATTGTGATGCTCAAACACGTCGGCTCACACAAACACGTGATACGATTGGTAGCGTGTTGTACAAGACGGGCACCGCTTATCGCCCTGTTGGAACATGCACCAAGAGGGGATCTGCTGTCACTCCTGCGGGCAGCAAGGGGGAGGCGGAAAGACAGTCAGGTCTCCAATGTTACTAGGAGTATTGACAGCTCGCAGGGAAGGCCGTCTGAGGCAGTCTGTAAGTTTTTAATCATTACCATTCCTTTATGCCTATGAGTCCAGGAGGCGAATACAACCTCAAACTCGCGAGATCCCGCGCCTTTTTTCAAAATTCGTTTCACGTTTTTTTTTACAAGATATAACACAATTACTTGAAGTTGGTATAGTTTTAATTTTCATTGTGTTTAAAAAAAATATTTAAAAAAAACGCATTCTGTCAAAAAGTAGGCGATTGAGGGGCGAGATCCTGATTGGCCAATCTCTTAGTTTCATTTTCATTCGTCTTTCAGTTTTACATTAATTGACAATAAAAACACTTTATTTATTCACCAGCAACAGCAACAATAAAAAAATATGGTTTTCTATTCTATCCAAAACGCCTGTTCATTTTCTGTGAGCAAAATTTTTTCATGAAGCCTTTTAATCGAAATATTTTGTCAGGAGCTTATATCCAAACAGAATTTACTGATAATGTGGGTGTATACCAAATCATTCAAATAAAATTTATTTAGCATACACTCGTTTATTCCTATTTCAACGTGTATTTAACGATGTCAAGGTCCTTCAATAATAAATTGTTAGTAATATTGAGTATCTCGTTGGTGTCTTCAAGTCATCTAGACTACTAACTGTGGGGTCATTCATGGGTTCGATCCCCAGTAAACAATGTGTTACTGGGTTTTTCGGTTTTCATAGGGAATATTTTCATATTGGGAACTTCTTAGGAGCATCATGGAGTCTAGATCTGTGACCAGCTGATGGCATTTTGCTCCCTCCTATTACATGGTACTTAAACATAACTGGTGGTGGTGGTTTCTTTCTTTCGTTCTTTCTTTCTTTCTTATAGGTGTACTAAATACGTGTGCATCTCAGCTCACCCAAGTTAACAATACAGTGTAGTGTGCAATACGTCATTTCGATATTTTTTTCTTTTACAGCCGAGTACACGAACCTCAGTGATTCGGACCCTGCTCTATCGGATGGTGATTGCAAATTGTATATAGATTGTGATAAGAAAAAGGACCACTATGTAGCTGAACCTGCCCTGCAGCTAGACGGCGGGACTATGCGGGAATATGCACTGCAAGTCGCGCTTGGAATGAGGCATTTGGAGGAGAGAGGAATAACACACAGGTGAGCTTCCGTCATGCATTATTTTTTTAATGGATGGCAAACGCCTCCGGCCTACGAGATGTTTAGAGGTCACCACTGGGTATGGACATAAAATCGTCACCATCGTCTTCACTTCAGCCGAAAGACGTCCACAGCTGGACCTGTGTCCAGCAGTGTCCACTGCTAGACATAGATCCAGAAAGAAAAATAAATCCAAATAAATAAACAAATCTTAACATTTTTACAAACACCAAATTAGGTTAGTGGGTAACTTAATAGGGATCCTGCCGTTTTGCCGAAAAGATTTTGCCAAAATTTCACTACCCAAACAAATTTTAGCAACCTTTTTTTATACCAATGCAATGTTTGGAATAATTTTAGTACGCACATTTTCATTTGGTCAAATCTTTCCTTGGCAGAATATTATCAACGTTAATGTCATTTAGGCATTAATTGGTCATTAATCAAATGATTTATTACAGCAAACAATCTTTAGACGATAAACGTTTAGTCAAATGATTTGTTATGGTAAAAAATATAAAGGCAAAAATAAGATTTTTTGGGAATTATATAATTAAAAAATGCAATTTTATTTTAATTTTATAATCATTTATTTAATACAAATAAGGAAAAACAGAGATTATTGTTAGCAGGCTGTCGGGAACTGAACTAGTTAGACGAGGATAATTATTTAAAAAAAAATGCTTAGGTCAGGTTCGGTTAAAACTTTGACCTCCTACGCACGAGCTGAGCGAGCGAAGTGAGCGGTGCCGTGGCAGCGGCCGGCGAGTGCCAGAAACGACCAGATATAAGAAGAAGAAAAAATGGAAAAAACAGGCTACCCGAGACTGTACTAGTTAGACTATAACAAACACATAATAACAATATAAGTTTACGTTTCCTCACGTTAGACAGGTGAAAACTAATGTGTTGATAAAGGGCGAAGAATTGAATCCTGAAGACAGCACAGTATTCTTGGGCATAACTTTGGATGCTAAGCTTCAGTGGGGTCCACATATAGACATATTGTTAAAAAAGCTAAGTTCCGCAGCATACGCTGTTAGAAAAATTCGTAATTGAACTGATATAGAGACAGCCCGTTTAGTGTACTTTAGCTATTTTCATAGTGTAATGTCGTATGGTATTCTATTGTGGGGAAATGCCGCTGATATTCAGACTATCTTTGTTTTGCAGAAGCGAGCTGTTCGATCAATTTATAACTTGAGTCCGAGACACTCGCTCAGAGACAAATTTAAATAAATTAATGTTATGACTGTGCCTTCTCAGTATATTTATGAAAATCTTTTATATGCCCATAAAAATATAAAATTGTTTAAAAAATACAGTGATATCCATGATATAAATACTAGGAACAAACACAAATTTGTTGTACCTACAACAAGGCTCAAGAAAATAGGTGACTCGTTCAGATGCCAATGTATACGCTTCTACAATAAAGTTCCAAGCCCCGTTCAAGATCTAAGCCTTAATAAATTCAAATCATTCATTAAACGTAAGTTGTGCCAGAAAGCCTTTTATACCGTTAAGGCTTATATCGAGGACAAAAAGGCTTGGGATTAAGCCGCTTCCAATTTTTACATATTGAATGTTTTAATTTTTTTGTTTTGTTGTTGTTTTTTTTTATATACACTTTGACATTAATGACTTTGATATATACTATGACATTTGCTTACTTTGTAAAGTATTCTATTAATTTAATTATTGTGAATGTGAAGACTATGTGGGTCATTTTATTTTTTATTTTTCTCTTTGTTCTGTTAGTTTTTGTCATGGTCTAGCAGTTTGAGTAATTAATGTGGCCTACCCAAATGTCCTTTCTTTAGTATTGTTCGTCGAATCGTCGAGCTCTTTAAGTGTTGTGTTGAGCTGCACGATTTCTGACAAATGCGTGCACTGGCTGGACAGGTCCTCTCAAACTGTTTGGTTCTTTCTTCAAAAAAACCATCTCAGACATCAATCTACATGGTCTTCATATGATCTGACCAAGATTATGTCTGGACTTTAAAAGAGGCTGTGATCTCTGAGTTTGTTTCGGCCTTTCTTCTCAGACTAGTCAGATAGGAAACGCCGAGCTCATCTAGTTTTAAAATATGATTGACGTGTAAAAGTGTTTGTACAAACCTACTTACAAAAATAAAATCATTTATCATTTAACAATTGACTGAATAGAAATGGTAAATTGAAAACTGACGATACTAAATAATTGGAAAATTTTATTTTGCGTAAAATGAGTTATTCCAACTGAAATATTTGACTACTTACATAAAAATTGGTAAAAGTACTAGTTGGTAAACAAGTCATTGTTTAAACATTGAGTTGCCAAACATTATGTTTGCGTTACGATTATATGTGAATAGGTTTTTTGCTAAGTAATAATTTGGCAAATGAAATTATGCGGAAATTTATTTGGGAAGCTTTAATTTAGCAATTTCTTTTCGATGAAACAAGGGAGGCCCAACTTAATAAGCTATCGGTACACTTTTGAAAATAAAATAAGTAATTGGATCATTTTACACACAAACCGTAGGTTTTAATAACGTAGATTTATCTACCTATATATTTAATAATAATATAATAATAATTCATTTATTTTCAGATAACAAAGATCCATTGGGTTATAGTCCGCGCGGAACTAGTTGGCCGCGCATTAGGTATGTGAGCGGTGGGACGGAGGGGCGGGGCGCACTACGTACGTGCGTTGCAACCCGCCGTTCACCCCTGCTGTCCCCACCTAAGAGGCCAACTAGTTTCGCGCGGACTATAGTAACAGTAGTCTTAACCTATGTTAGTACTTAACTAATAACACCGACAATACTCCATTTGGTTAGTATACACACAACTTAGAGACTAGTGTTAGTACTTACATCTACCAGAAAAACAAAACAAACTATTAATTAATATGCCACAGTGGCATGTATGCGTATCCAATGTCCCAGTATGTATAATCAGATAGTTATGAATTTTATTAAAATAGGTAACAAAAGGACATCATTCATTTCGTACCCCAAAAATTACGGATGACCTAAAGAAGGTGGCTGGGACAGACTGTATGCGTGGTAGAAATCTAAATATATAAATAATATTATGTTAATATTCCACAGAACACTAAGTAAACTGATTCGCATAATATAATTAAGTTAAAGTAATTCAGTACAAACACTATTAAAATGTGCCCAAGTTTTAAACTTACTTCGTAATAAATAACAGTAGCTTGGTACAGTATCCTATATCTGAGTTACAGAAAAGTTGCGGGAATAGTTACGGATTTCATATTAGACATTACTGAATTAATGTAAGTAGGTACCCGCTGCTGATTTCATTTAGAAAATTCTTTCACATATCCTGTGTCTTTATATAAGTACTTAAACTCAACTGAAAACAAGATGTACCTAATTGAAAACGAATATCCTTTCCCAAAACTATAAACATAATTATGTTTTATATTATAGTTAAATTAAATCATTTCCGTATACTTACCAATTTACATAACAAAATGAAAACTTTTTTACAAAAAAAAACAACCGACTTCCTAACAAACACTAGAAGGTGAAAAATAACTTAAATTTCGGAAGTCGGTGGCAAAAAACGAAAATACAAAAACTTTTTTGGACAAAAGTATGTAGTGTCTTTTTTGGAAGTCAGTTGTTTTTTTTTTTTTTTTGCAAAAAAGATTTTATTAAGTAAGTGTCTTTCACTTTTTAATTGTGAAAATTTAAGACTTAAGTATTATATTTTCTCATGAATGCCATTGTCAGAACTGGACCAAATTGAAATGAGACCACACGCACACGGGAAGCACCAGCTTTCAAATAAAAAAAGAATCATCAAAATCGGTTCACCCAGACAAAAGTTCTGAGGTAACAAACATTTTAAAAAAATACAGTCGAATTGAGAACCTCCTCCTTTTTTGAACTCGGTTAAAAAGGCCACATATTGCCATTAAATTAATGGAAAGCTCCAATCCATAAGGCGTGCCCTAGGAATTCAAAACATCCAACGCGCAGGTCGGTTACGGTACGGGGAAAATACCGACCTTTTCCGCGAACTCTGCCCGTCAACAGCCATTTTCCCGGGGCGCTCGAGCCCCAGATATATTTTATTTAAAACGTAAATCGCCACAGTTTGGCACTCAGATTACAAACCTGTTTGATGTTATTCCATCTCACATTATTACCTTTAGTTATTTGTATTGTTAAATTAAATTCAACAGTGAAATATGTATCTAAACGTTGAATGAAAATATCAATTAATTGGATAGCTGCCGATGAATTCCATTCAACCATTTATGTAATTGGAAATTATCGCAAAATCTATTGTTGAAATGATGAATAAATATATTGGAGTATTCTTATATTTTCTATTAATGTTTATTTTCGATCATAGAGAGTAATACGAAATAATTCCGTATTTATCGTGAAGAAAATTGGGCACTACTCCTGACAATAATGTTATAGCAATATCTTTTAGCCTGATATGTGGTTACTTTTTTCGCGTAGGCGTTTCCAATTTGTTATTTATTCCGAAAAAAAACTTATCAATTGCGATTACTTTTGCTGTTTATTTGTAATTATTTATCAATTTCGTTTACTTTTGTTGTTTGCCGAAAGACTGAATACGATGTTCTCTTACCTAAGTAATTTCGTGTAGAATGATAATGCTTCAGTTATTTGACTGATCCCTTTGACAAATTATGTCGGATATGTAAACTTTATCGTATGACAAGTTAAATAAAAGCTTGTAAAAATGTTGGCAAACTTCGATTGTAGATGATTCGACTGAACAACCAGCTTTTGGTGTTGCTTAGCAACCGTTGCGAAGAGCCGACAAACCTCAAGGCTGACAAATCATCCGACTTGCCAAAAATTTCAATTCTATCACAACGGTAAAACGGCCAACGGCCGCCCATTGTATATTTTGTAGTGTTTAATGTATTTTTTTTATGCTATCTATTTTTGTGGTGTACAATAAAGTATATATAAATAAATAATAATAGCGGTACCAGAGTTTACTTCACTTATTGGCTAAATATGTTTGGGAGTGTATTTTATTTAGTCAAACTCTGAATACTACATTATGGGCTGATTTTTCAATCATCTGATAACTTTATTCGAGGAATAATTTTAAAATTTTGACAGTTATTTCATACAAAAACTGTCAAACGTCAATTTTATTCCTCAAATAAAAGTTATCTGGCGATGGAAAACTCAGCCCTAGCTCAGATAATATTACAATCAGAATAACTTTGGGACTATTGACGACATATGGTTGGCTGAGCGATCGACTGCTGCGCTGCGTGTCGCGGGTTCGATTCCCGCACGGAACAAATATTTGTATTGCCTACAGGTAGTTGTTCCGGGTCTGGCTGTTAGTGTATGTGAGTTTAAATGTTTGTAAACGCACCCACCATACAGGAGTAATTCCTAGTGTGGGGCAACGTTTTATTAAAAACACAAACACAAGCACTATATTAATACTGAATAATAATACTTAATACTTCAATATTAAATACCTCTTCCTGATTGGTAGTATTTTTTTTCTCTGGTCTCTTAAATAAATTGCAAATTCTAGTTTTGTATAATTTAGAAGCATTTTTTAAATTTTGTAAATGTAAGAACCATAAATCCGTTTTTTATGATATTTTGATGTGGACTTGAAAGAGCATAACTAACTTCCCTGAAGCATATGAAATAGATACGTCTGGCGCATCCTGCAGGGTAATCGCGTAACACATTTACAATGGCAATACTTGTCATTATGGCAATTCAACAACATTCATCGCGTTTTTTACGTTGTTGAACAGCCAAGTTTACAAACATATGAAGCAACGGATTAGCAATTTCGTTCAAAATTCTTCGGATTGTGATTGAAAGTGTGTTACTTGGGGAGCAAGACAATCAGCACTACTATTACCTTGCCATCTGGCTAATCTTTCTCTACCACCACTATATTTTTGACCCGTTGGAATGCACTGTTGGATTTTCAATGCTCGGCTCAACGCCGCAGAGTTGAAAATCAAGTACGCGATATATAAATCGTTCCGTTAAAAATCGCCCTTGTGTACCTACACCCTAATTGCGTAAGTCGTAACATAATTTGGAAGGATATTGGTAATCCATTGCTTCATATGTTCGAAAAATGTGTCTGCTCAACAACGTAAATAACGCAATGAATGTTGTTGAACTGTCAAAATGAAAGCCATTGCTACTGATAGAGTAATACGTAATCACCCCGCTGGGCTTCATTGAAAATCTAATTCTAACTGCAACCCTTTAACAATTTGCAGAGACCTGGCAGCCCGAAACATCCTGGTAGACGGCGCTGGTCTTCTTAAAGTGGCCGATTTCGGTCTCTCCAGGTCCGGTGTATACGTTCACACGAGATCTAGGCCGGTGCCACTACGGTGGCTCGCTCCTGAAGCCATCTTACATTCCCAGTACTGCGGAGCCAGCGATGTATGGGCATTCGCGGTGCTACTGTGGGAGATTGCTACTTTAGGTAAGATCATCAGCATCGTAATCACTATCTTACCCTTATCGCATTTATTTGGGGTTGGCGTAACTTGTCGTTTTCTTCCATACTTCTCTATTAGTCGTCATCTCGATAGCTAGTAGCCACCCTCTTTCTAGCCCTATCCTCTTTCACACAGTCCATCCATCGTTACCTTGGTCTTCCCCTATTCTTATAGCCATCAGATTGTTACTCAAAACTTTTCTCAGGACATTTTCCTCATTCCTCCGCATCACATGCCCATATGACAACCGATTTCCACACAACTTCTCATTCACCAGTGTCACTTTCAGACTTCCTCTTAAATACATATACTCATTTCTTAATCTATCTATTCGCGTAACTCAGGTAAGATCCTGTATACAAGAAAGGCAGATAAATGAAGGACATACTTTAAGAAAGTGAATATAAGCACCTTTTTTTTTTTTTTTTTTTTTGTGGATGGGAAGTCATCAAATGACTCCTCCCGCTCTGGGTGGAGCAGAAGGGAGTGTCAGACTCTTACTGACTAAAACCCACCCGTGTTCCTTCCTTAGCCCTTTACGTACCAGGGCAGCGGTAACCCTTTCGGACAATCCCGCTACCCCGGCAGGCTTCGGCCCTGTCGGGCCCCGTCAACTACGCTGACATCTCTTTGAGGCGCGCGTGGAACACATACACGCCGTCCGGCACGGGCCTGGTCCTGATCGGACGGAGAGCTACCCATTGCTCTCCGCCCGCAGGCCCGCGCCTACGGTGGCCGGGAGTCGTCACGCGGCTCCCGACGCCCGGAGCGTCTCCCTCGGCGGCTGAGGCGTGAGGATCTTTCCCTCGCCCATCCCGCCACCTCCTTCGCTAGCATGACTGCTTCGCAGAAGGAGGTGACCGCCTCCCACTCCCTCTCGCCCCTGACCATGGCTTGCACCAGGGCCGGGCGCGAGAGGTCGCCGCCGCTGCCGATCGCCTCTACGAGGACACGGCGGTGCTCTGCCCAAGCGGGGCAGACCTCCACCGTATGCTCCACCGTGTCCTCTGGGCGATCCTCGCAGTGGTGACACCCGGGCGTCTCCTCCCGCCTGATGATGTGCAGGAACCTCCCGAAACATCCGTGTCCGGAGAGGACCTGCGTCAGGCGGTAG
Source organism: Apamea epomidion (assembly GCA_947507525.1). Taxonomy (NCBI): domain Eukaryota; kingdom Metazoa; phylum Arthropoda; class Insecta; order Lepidoptera; family Noctuidae; genus Apamea; species Apamea epomidion. The sequence goes on from OX382237.1 coordinate 15,333,815, forward strand.
GTGAGAGCGCCGTGACGCCTCTCTAGCCACTCCTCAAAGAGGGAATATAAGCACCTTCGTTTCTATTTCCATCGATAAAGTGCAAATAGTCTCCGAGTATGTGTTACGCAATTACCCCGCAGGTCTATCCCGAGATAGACCTGCGGGGTAATTGCGTAACACACTAAAAGCGATGGCTTTCATTTTGACAGTTCAACAACATTCATTGCGTTATTTACATTGTTGAACATACAAGTTTACGAACATAATATAATCTAAGAAGCATTCGATTAACAATATCCTTCAAAATGATTCAGATTGTAATTGATAGTGACGGAATTAGAAGTCTGTTTTTTTTATATTTCTAAATAAATAATTAAGATCGAAATAATAAATAAATAAATTACGAAAATTACCTTTTAAAGAAGAGTTGAAAATAAGGAAAAATACATGATCGACGCGAAAGATTTCGCGAGCGGTGCTGTGCCTTGAATAATGCTAATTTCACTTTAACATATATTTCAGGAGGCTTCCCATACGCCGAGCTCAGTAACCACCATGTACCTCCATTTCTGACCGGAGGTGGCCGTCTCCCGAAGCCAGCCCGAGCCTCGCCCAGGCTGTACCAGCTGATGGTGGAATGCTGGTCCGAAAATCCCACAGACAGGCCAACTTTCTCCGAAATCGTGGACAAATTGACAGTTCAAAAGCAGTTATATGTTGACTTGGATTGTGTTTTCCCGCCGTCCGAAGACGAGCTAGAAGGCATAAGAGATATTGACTTCAATATGGCGGACGCCAACGGTCGTCTTTGCCGGTGACCCTTGTAAAGACTGAATATTTTTATTGTTATTATTGATTGTCACCCTATGTGTACAGTAAACGTGTATAATAATTATGAAATTTGTTTTATTTTGAAAGAAACTTCAGTGTAGAATGTACAAACGCCAGCACGGGTACACTACATAAATACGAAAAACTTTATTCCGTCAGTCACAAATACGAATTTCAAAATACCGATTTTCATAATTCCGAATGGTTCAAAATTCCGAATATAACAACTCCGATTTATCATTACACCTATTTTTATAATTCCTAAATTTCAATATTCCTAATGTTTATAATTACTATTCTCAAAATACCGAGTTTCAATAGATCGAATAACAAAAAGTCCGACTTAATGATAATTCGAAACATCAAAAATACGAATTCCGATTATTATTAAACCGATTAATATAATTCCGAAATAAAAACGCCTTGTGCCACCAACAATAGAGGGAATCTGGCACTCGGCGGCCGCTGCCACGGCACGCTCGCTTAGCTTGCTCGCCTTCGCGCTTTAATACTCACAGCTCTAACCAAACCTAACCGAAGTGATTCATCAATAATACAGGGGATTTGCAGCATGCAAGCAAGCATGCAACATGCAAGCAAGCATGCAACATGCAAGCAAGCATGCAACATGCAAGCAGATATGCAACATGCAAGCAGGCATGCAGCATGAGAGCAATATACAAGCAGGCATGCAGCATGCAAGCAAGCATGCAACATGCAAGCAAGCATGCAACATGCAAGCAGATATGCAACATGCAAGCAGGCATGCAGCATGAGAGCAACATACAAGCAGGCATGCAGCATGCAAGCAGGCATGCAGCATGCAAGCAAGCATGCAGCATGCAAGCAGGCATGCAACATGCAGAAACATTGTCTCTGTCACGGCTCTGGCGCTGCGGGGTTTGGGCAACCCCACGCGAGCTTATGGTCGCAGATGGTTTTAACGCTCACCACCGCAGCTTCGGCTTGCTGCCCGGCTTCGCCAGCCAGCCACAGCCGCGGCGGTGGGCCTTCAAACCACCTGCTCCTCAGCTCGCGGGCCGCCCCACCCCTCCGCGCCTACGCGGGCTTAAATTACACTCTAGGGTAGGGCAGATAAGACTGCGTGAAGTCGGTTTTGCAGCGATTCGTTTCTGTCACTAAATTTTGTAGCCCAACATGTTGACTTTTTATGACAGTATTTTAATTTAATATTGAAAATGCTACCAAGTAACCGGCTATATATTTGTAACCAAATAACATTCCATAAAATATTGTTTCAGTGTGGTGAAATTATAGCAAATAAATCATTTGGCTAATGAAAAAAATTCAGAAGAGCACGGGTTGATCGACCAGGTTAAGCTACGCTTGCCGCGGTTGGTCCGTGGATGGGTGACTATCTTTATATACCAAGACCCCTTCGTGCTTCGGGAAACACGTTAATCGTTCGTTGAACCTGGCTGTCGTTCGTGAATTTTTGACAGCCGTTACGGGTCGTCTGAAGCCCGAAAGTCTGACAACCAGTCTTACCAAGGGTATACCAAATAGCTGGGTTGTGGAGATCACACCATGTAAAATACTGGTATTGAGCTGCATCCGGTTAGACTGGAAGCCGACCCCAACATAGTTGGGAAAAGGCTAGGCAGATGAAGACGCGACTTCCTTGAATACGTTGTTACTGGTACACTCGAAACTGCTTGAAAAATACAGTAATATTAATAATAATTCACATGGTCACGTCCAATTAACTTTTCGTTTTAAAACTTCTGATAGGAAAAACTATAAAGCAAAACTATGATTGAACAATGTCAAAACGAAAAAATTCAAGAGAAAATTTTAACTTTTTAAATGATCATGATCATTTAGAAGAAAGTAAGTCATTCTTGTTTTTGATTTTGTTAACTTGCTCCGTATGAGAAGAATATTGTGTTGATGAGACAGGACGGGTGGTGTGCTGTGTACAGTCAGCAAAGGAGATAAGTACCAGTAGTAGTAAGGAAATAAGTAGTGACCAGGGTCGTCAGATATAGTTGAACTTTAGTAAGAAACGGATTGATGTTTTCGGATAAAATTTTATTTAATTAATAGAAAACAAACAGTTAATTTATCAAACTAAATTTCATTCGAAAACATCCATCGGTTTCTTACTAAACTTCAACTATATCCGATGTCCCTGGTTTCTTATCTCCTTTGGTGACTGACATACAACAAAGAGATAGAATACTATCTTACCTAGGTCTCCATATTGGCCCACAGGAAATATGTAGCAAAGGTCCTCCTTAGCCACCGGTTCTGTGTTTCTCGCATCCAGCGGAAGCCTACGGCCTATGGTACTGAGACGTGGTCGCTCACAATCGCTCATTAGAAGACTGAAAGTCACCTAAAGTTAGGTTAGAGTTAGGGTGGGGGTATGATTCGAGTTTCCCTACGTGATCGAATGAACAGAGAACAGAAATGCAGAGATATGTACGTAGGAGAACCAAGGCAACCAGCATAATCTGAAGAAATACCAAACTTTAGTGGCAGTGGGCAGGTGCTCGCAGAACAGATGGCCGATTGGGCCGAGAGGTTCTGAAGTGGCGCCCGCGTACCGAAAAGCCTAGCGTTGGAAGGCCTACTCCAACTTGTGTTGAACTGATGACCTGCTGAAAGATATTCTATACATATAACAAAATAGTAACGTAGTCAAAATTGTATAATGAACATTTTTGAAAAAATAGTAAATTTGCTACGAGATCCGAGAATATAGTTTTTAGAATTTCATCCGTTTGTCTGGATGTATGTTCGCGATTGGCGCAAAAACGGCTGAACGGATTTAACGGATGAAATTTGGCACCCAGATAGTTTATTACCTGGTTTAACACAAAGGGTACTACTATAATGTAAAATTCGCAATAGAAAACTTCATGTGCTGCTTTTTTTCAGTGACTCTGGTGATCTCCACAGCATTAACATTATGCTCGGTGGCGGTCACCGTAGGCGGGCGCTGGCCGAATCCTGATAAAGACCCATTGGTTTACATCGCAAATCCAATAGAAGCCGAAATGCCCGGCCACTGGGTCCCAATCAGCATCGTCAAAATTATCCTAGAAAATGGCCCACCTACCTCTCAATCGCCTGTAATAAAGAAATTTCGCAAACGCACCACAAAGCCTATCATAGCTTGTATGCCTTTTATGATAGGATTTTATCGTGGTTGTAATGAGGAAGACGGCTTTGATAGAAGTTTGTATTGGACGGGGACGTTCCCCCCGGATTTCTACCCAGAATACCCACCGGGGTATTTAACTAGCCCAGAACCAAATATTAACATCGATGCTGATGGTGAGCATGTAATGCCTTTTCCTAAAGAGCAAAATGATTCAGGAGGTGGTAACAAGAACGCAAGTGGAAGTGACCCTCCTTATAAGGAACCCAGTTTTGATGGGGATGAAGACGATGAGGAACATGAAGACGATGAGGAACATGAAGACGATGAGGAACATGAAGACGATGAGGAACATGAAGACGATGAGGAACATGAAGACGATGAGGATCATGAAGACGATGAGGAACATGAAGACGATGAGGAACATGAAGACGATGAGGAACATGAAGACGATAAGGAACATGAAGAGAATGAAGATAATGAAGAAATTGAAGATGATGGCGGCAGCAATAACGACCCGATCGATGGTATCTCAGAGGATATAGAACCAGAAACGACTTCAAAACCAAAAGGTAGGCCCAAGCCGAGGCCTGCGGACGCTCATGACAATTCTCCTGGGTAATTCTTTGAAAACGAGGGTGTACGACTAATTTGTTGGCTTAAATTTATTTGTACAATATTACAAATAAGCAGCAGCAGTTGCTAATAAGATCTCGAATAACATTTTTGTTCATTAAAATTATTTTTGATTTGGTTTTGATTAAAATAGAATGTTAGTGTAACTTGGTTTTAGATGAAAATTTGTAATAATAATATCCCAACCGACGTATCTCTACGTTGACGTCGTGGCAGGGCTTACGCGCTCCTATAAATAAAATAAATAAATGAACATTTATATCAGAATCAGTTCCATATTTGTTAGTAACAATGTAAACGTATAAACTAGTGTTAATAACATTTATTCTAAGCTTCGTGAGGCACGCCGATCCTGGGGAATATCTACTTGACTGCCTTGATGTCTAGGTCTGTGTAGAGTTAACTTTGCTGAAACTGGTCTAGGGTGTGGAGCCAGACGAAGAGAGATACAATCCAAACCATGGTCGCACCTGCCTAGGGCTGCATGGCTAGGGAAAGCTTCAGTCGTTAGTGTGCCAACTCTGGATATTATCCAACCGGGGACCTCCAGTTTCCTTCACCCTTGCCACAGTGAACGTAGGGCTTTGCTGTGGTTGCCTTTTAAAATCCCTAGCTGCTCGTGGGAACAACATGAACACTAGATCTAAAACAAAGAAAAACTAGTTCAGGCTAATTTGCTTCAAATAGATGACGAAACGTCACAATTCTCTTCGTTATCTCCTTCATCTCTTTTTCCATCGTTTCCATCATCATCACAATCTTTTCGCGACTCTATCACCATCATCTATCAGTGTACAATCAGCGGATGTTCAGAAGACAAATGTTGTCGACCATACTGTACCCACCGCAAGAACTGCAACAACTCGTACGACTACGTATGTCTTCATCTTACACATATATGGAAGCCGACAAAAATCACAAAGTTTTTGAAAAGTACTCAACGATACTTCGCTTTTTAATTGTATTCAGTAACTTGACAGTTAAAAGAAAAATAATGTTACCATACTAAAACTAATAGTGTTGGGGTAGTAACGATTTTGCGTAAAGAACGAATGATAAAAATGGTTTAATTTAAATAAAACTTTAAAAATCGTAATATTTTCGTAATTTGTCGAATATTTGAAAATTTTTAACAATTCCCAAGATATCCTGGGAGAAAAGAGACATTCAAGAATGGCTGAATAATAATTATATTCAATAAATAACAAATATATATACCCCTAAAGATTAGAAGAAATTAAAAACCGGGTAGCTACAGAATTAAGAAATAACAACACAACCACACAAAACATAGAACACTTAAATAATGATTCTTTATACACACAAACACAGAACGACTTAGACTAACCTGATGAAAATATACACTCACTAAGTACAAAGGGCTCATTGAGACGTACAAGATACTTACAGAACACTACGAAGTGCCTAAGCCTTCAAAACCTGAACACACTGAGTAGTGCGAACATACATTTGCGTGAGCATTCCCTAAAACTATGGGAAAATTCACGAAAAATCCCTTGACGAAATTCTTGTCTAACCGAATTGTAACAGCATGGAATAGGCTCCCGGAAAATGTTTTGAGCGCTCCCACACTGGACTGCTTCAAGAATCGACTGAACAGATTAAATATTTCCAAGCTATTTGATAGACACGCATCACCTAATTAGCTGCTAGTGTGTCCAACCAAATAATAAGTACTCAACATACTAATATTCACATCTCTGACAGACTACAAACACGCCCACAACAAATAATATATTGCTAAATAGTAGCTCCGATACCGACATAGTTTTTCGAACTCTTATAAATACAGACGAAGAAAATTTCCTGAAATAGATATTGGGCAGGTTGAACCTACGCTACCCATAAAAAAACAAGAAGGTATTGGAATCGAACAATAATTACGGACAAAACTAAACATTACATGCACCACCTTAATTGCGTAACACCCTATACTATCAATCACAATCTGAATCAATTTGAATTAGATTGCATTAGATTTTCGAAAAAAATGTCTACTCAACAACGTAAATAACGCAATGAATGTTGTTGAACTGTCAAAAGGAAAGCCATTGCTACTGATAGTGTTTTACGCAGATACCCCGCAGAGCCCTATACCTCAACACTTTACAATAACGATTGACAAATTTTTAGATTTTACAAGTACGCATACCACAAAGCTCTTAGCCAAAAAATTGTAACGGAAAATCCTTACAAATATGTAAATTGTAGTAATAGTTCTTCGGAAAGCACGATAAACCGTTGGTACCGGCTGTCATCCGTGGGTCCTTGATAGTCATTACCGGTAGTCAGAAACCCGAAAGTCTGACAACCAGTTTTACTAAGGATTATCGTATAAGGGTGCTTACATAAAGCAGCAGGCTTTCGAGCCCGACTCCCGGTACAGATCTGTGCAGGTTGATATTCGTAAGGAAACGGTTACATATTTTACCTGTTTCTTTATGTGTGAGCGCATAAGTTAATGTGAGACTATTTCACCCGCACCTATCGGTACCGACTTGTCTTTACCGGGAACCCGCTTCTTTATGTAAGCATCCTTACCCAGTAACTAGGTTCAGGAGGTCAGATAGGCAGTCGCTCCATGTAAAATACTGGTATTCAGCTGCATCCAGTTAGACTGGAAACCGATAGGCAGATGAAGTCTACAATATTGTAACTCAAATAGATTTGTAATTTCTGTGTTATGATTTTTTTTTCTACAATTGAACAGTTTTGTAGAATTGTAGACATACTTACAAAGTTTTGTGGTATAGGGCCTGATATCACCTTTCACAACAAAATGAATAAAATAGCTGTATCTAACTCGCACCACATTCTTTACATTATTTGTTATAGTTTGACCAAAACTGCTGTACCGCGTCTTAGGAATGCGCGGCGAGGCGGGAGGAATGCGCGGCGAAGCGGGAGGAATGCTCAGCGAGGCGGGGGGCGGGACGCCGTGAGCGATGACCAATGAGCGGCCTGCACTGCCCCCCCCCCCCCCCCCCCCGTCTCGTCGCGCACATTGCGAAGGCGCGGTACAGCGGTTTTGGTTAAACTATAGCCTTATCAAGTCGCGTATTTTAATTATCTTGTTCGTCGACGGCAACTAAAACTACGAAGTGAGAACTCTTTCGCCGAGCTTACACACTATAAAGCTCAATTTGAATAATTTTGAAGGTGAAGGATATTTCTAATCCATTGCTTCATATGTTCGAAAAATTTGTCTGCTCAACAACGTAAATAACGCAATGAATGTTGTTGAACTGTCAAAATGGAAGCCATTGCTACTGTTAGTGTGTTACGCAATTACCCTGCTGGATACAGCTGAGTACCAGTATTTGTATCCTGACTGCCTATCTGACCTCCCAGTTACTGGGTTAGGGAATAAAATTAAATACCTACCGATAATAAAATCAGTCAAAGGTCTCGCAAAGAATAAGCTATTTACGCTAGATCATTTTGTAACTAATAAAGTAACTAAGTTACCACATCATGAACTTTACCAAGAAATGCCAAGCAACGGACAATATTTTAAAGTTAATTTAACTCAAGCAAACCGGAATTATGATGACGGATCGCCCGGAGCGCGTGTTTGGAAGTCATCCTCCTGGTCGTCTTTTTGTTCAAAACCACCATGTTTGTTTTAGGGCTTCCTTTTTTTTTGTTTATCTTCGATTCGGAATGAGGCAGGGTTACTCAAACTTTAGTAGTTATAGTAAAACCAGCAGAGTAATTGCGTAGGGGTATTTAGGGTAATTACATGTCGAAGATGTCTCACTGCGATACCTCGCGGTGGCGGTTTAGCTCGCTACTTCGATGTCACCTCCATGTAAAACAAATGCATGCTAATAGACACGCACGCACATGCCAGGCATCGAGGTAAACCCCCAAGCAGCCCGCGATGTATCGCAGTGAGGTATCCTTCGGCATGGGCGTGTGTGTGAATTGGCATACATTCGTTTTTCATGGAGGTGACATCGACTTCGACTTCGATGTCACCTCCATGTACCATAGGTGGTTTAGCTGGCTACCTAGTGAGCTAAACCGCGACCGCGAGGTATCGCAGTGAGGCATTTTCGGCATGTAATTATGAAATGAAACGTCAGATTGTAGATTTTATTTCTAAATTGTGACGCTCGTGGCTCTGTGTGTCATAACAACAATAATGCCGTCCAAAACAGAAATAAATAAAACAAGTAATATAAGTGAGAACGACAATTACTCAATTAAAAACAGTGATTTTAAAGACAATTTTTATAATATAAAGTTATCAGAGTTTTATTAAAGGCAGGGCAAGGCTAAAAATGAAAATGACTGGATGCGGAAGGCGAAGGACAGAGTGCTGTGGTGCAGCCTGGGAGAGGCTTATGTCCAGCAGTGGACAATGACAGATGTGTAGATTGAGTCCTAAAAATGCTAAATAGCCAAGTAACAGCGATCAACAATTGGAAAGCCAGCGAGCGCTATTTCCGAAATGAAAAAACGGCGTTTCCACCGAGATAAAGAAAATACCGAAGATGTCCTTCGGCAATCATCGTCTATCTTCGGAAATACGAACGTGCAATGGTAAAATTTACTAAGAGCTTTTATGACCATGGAAGTACTGCCTATTTTGTACAACAAGAACTCTTCAAAACTTTCCAGTGACAGATGACGAGCTACCGGAGTACAGTCCTTTCACAGTTACTTGGGCCCTAATTCATTATGACCACTTAACGATTCCTTACCCTTAACCACGTCAATTCCCGAGCTAATCCCGCCAATCTCGCGTTCATGTCGCGCGCTTTCGTTCATTGGCGCCGATTCCCTTGTTCACAAACTAAACTAAATATAAGTTCAGTGCATCTTATTCTCTCTATGTCACTAAGAAAAGGACAGAAGATAAATATTAGTTTAGTCCTGTCAAATTAAGATACTCCATAGACAGTTTAGACGTGATTAAAAAATAGGCAACTTAAAATACATCAATTTTACGTCAGGCGCCTACTAATTTGACAGGACTAAACTAATATTTATCTTCTGTCCTTTTCGTAATGAAATAGAAAGAAAAAGATGCACTGAACTTAAATTTAGTTTAGTTTGTGAACAAGGGAATCGGCGCCATTGTGTCATACAGAAAAAGGCCCCTGATTTTGCATCACTGTCCAAATCACAGTGATCTTTATTTTAATTTACCCTAATAAGGTGCTGTTGGGTTGCTACCTAGCATAAGGTTTAGAACCACTGTCCTCTCTTAATACAAGACTGAAGGCTGGCTCGATCCAGCGATCAATCAAATTATCGTACCTAAGTACCTTTTTGTTGCGCCTGCGCAGCGCCTGTCGGCGGCAAAAGGCAAAAAGGATTACAGGCGATTGACTCATTGCAGATTATGATATACCTACACGATGCCGTTCCATCTCCATGATAATTATTAATGTAAAAAACTGTTGTTTCATTATAGTTGAAACTTTTTATGTTATACCTGTGTCTAAGTAATAACAGCCGAAAGGGTCGATCGATCAGGTTAAGCTACGCTTGCCGCGGTTTGTCCGTGGATGGATGACCATCTTTACTTACCAAGATCTGCTGTTGGTCCCGGCTGTCATTCGTGGATCTTTGACAGTCGTTACGGGTCGTCAGAAGCCCGAAAGTCTGACAACCAGTCTAAAGCTGCCATCAGACGGACTGCATCGCAGCAACCACGCGCAGTCGATATATTCAACTGCATGCAGTTGTACGTTCGACTTCGTTCAGTCATGATATCAACTTCACGCGGTCGGCTACAGTCGTGTAGTGTCGAGACACGCTGTCCATCGCTAACCGCATACTTACAGTAAGAGAAGTACAAGTCTGTGCTTCCATTTCGACGTCAAATCTTACACTGAGCTCCTAGGCAAGATGCGTGGCGTTAACAGCGGAAAGTCAGATCCGACTGCAGATAACTGCATGCAGTTGAATATATCGACTGCGCGCGGTTGCTGCGATGCAGTCCGTCTGATGGCAGCCTTGCCAAGGGGTTTCGTGTTAGGTACCCAGTAACTGGGTTGTGGAGGTCAGATAGGCAGTCGCTCCAGGAAGCCGACCCCAACATAGTTGGGAAAAGGTTAGGACATAGAAATGTAAAAAGGCTAATAGAAGCAGATGATGATAATGGATGACCAAAATTAAAGCTAGTATAATAAACTTCTAAGAAAGCGTTCATTGCATAGATGGTTCATTGTTATCGGCTATTGTACGTAAGTAACTAAAAATAAACTGTAACGTAATTTTGTTCAGAGGCCGAACAGAATAAATCAAGTTTCGACTTGTCAAGACAAGTCCGTGCTCACTCGATAAGAGTACTTAGAGTTAGAACAATCGGCTACCATGTCTCAACAAAACCCAGAACGCACGACGAACTAGCAAGCTATACATTTCCAGTATAAGCTGACTTCTCATTGTACGAAAAGACTATACAATGCGAGGTCAGCTAAAACTGGAATTTTGATGCTTGATATTATTATGTCGTCGTGTGTATCTAGGAGAGAAAAAAAAACAAAAATAATTTATTTAGATTAGTATAATATACATTATGTATATTATATTTATTGTATTACCTACTAGCTGCGCCCCGCGGTTTCACCCACATAAGTTTCGATCCCGTGGGAATATCGGGATAAAAAGTATCCTATATGTTAATCCTGGTTATAAACCATCTGTGTGCCAAATTTCATCCAAATTCGTTGTGCAGTTTTTGCGTGAAAGAGTAACAAACATCCATCCCTCCATCCATACAAACTGTCACGTTTATAATACATAATTATAGTAAGTAGGTACGTGTATTTTGACAGTTCGACAACATACATTGCGTTATTTACGCATAGGCACGCATTTATACTTGAGTCTCATCGCCATCGCGCTTGTCTGCGGGAGCCATAAAGCTACAATCTACTTCTGTCACCTGCCACAGATAATAACACAACTTACGGAACCAACTTAAAACAAATAGTAGGTCTGTCTGTCAGTTTATTGCACCTCCCAAGCATTAGAACTTGGTATTGTTTGTTCAGCGGCAACTTTTTTTATGTTATCTTGATTCGATAAGGGATTGGGCTCGGCGCCATCTGTTGTGGCTATGAAAAGAGCGGTAATAGAAGCAGAGCAGCCGGTCTATCTCACCGTGATAACAGTGAAGTGAGCTGAGCTAGAGGGGTTAACACTATTGACAGCTCACATCAAGCTCACTTCACCTAACTTTTCGCGGTGAAATTTAAATACAGAATAGATCAGCAGGAGCGGAAGCACCGAGGTGCTTTTTAAGAAGTCAATGATGGAGCTTTATAGAACGGTAATAAACACTTCCTGCAACCAAACTTCAACGAGCGCTTTCTATCGAAATTCCAAACCTACGGTTCAATGTATAGAGGTCTTATTCTGATACTGCACCTCAATTGCGTAATTCACTTTGTCCTCCCTCACAATCACAATCCCCTTTGTCCTCCCAACCCAATCATAATCGATTGCCATAATTTTTTTTTTTTTTAATCTTCTCGATTGTTTCGACAACGTCAATGACGCAATGAATGTCGTTGAATAATCAAAATGAAGAGGATTGGGAACGTGGTACGCAATACGCAATTTATAATTCTGTAAATACTTGTTACGGTCGCGAATCATATTGTGTTCAACGTACAATCTGACACTGACCTGCAAATTGCAAAAAACGTAAGAAAATTTGAATTTCGCAGGCAACCCTGGCGTTTCCCCCTTAAATGAAACATTGAGTGAATGACTGAGCAGTTTATCCAAATCGCTCACTCACTGGCCCTAATAAAAAAGGTGGCCTTCCGAGAATTTCTATCAGGTAATTAACGTTTACAACGAGAAGCTCGAAAAATGCTTTTGTCTTTAAAATATTGTGTCTAAGTGGCGATAACCGTTACCGCGACTACGACGTTAACAAAAGGGATTTGTTTCGCATTTTGAATCATTTAAAGGAGACTGTAATTAACAATGCCGATCTTTTTCAACGACATTTTTAAAAAGTGCGGTGTCTTGAGTGGCTTTAAGGAAGGCGCCATGTTTTTTTTCTGCTTGACTCTCTGCGTCATAGACAGGAAATAATAACATCGCTCTAACTAATAATGGCGCCGATTCCCTTGTTCACAAACTAAGCTAAATTTAAGTTCAGTGCATCTTTTTCTTTCTATTTCATTAAGAAGAGGACAAAAGATAAATATTAGTTTAGTCCTGTCAAATAAGTCAGCGCCTGACATAAATTGACATATTTTTAGTAGCCATGTTTTTAATCACGTCTAAACTTGCTATGGAATATCTAAATTTGACAGGACTAAACTAATATTTATCTTCTGTCCTTTTCTTAATGAAATAGAAAGAAAAAGATACACTGAACCTAAATTTAGTTTAGTTTGTGAACAAGGGAATCGGCGCCATTATGCATCAATAATTATATATTACATAAAACCCAATTGTCGCAAAAATGGCGCAACCGATTTGTTTTTTTTTTTTAATTGTTGTTCGTCCTCAATACTGGCGTGGTTTAGGACAAAAGAATTACTCAACAACGTAAAAAACGCAATGAATGTTGTTGAACTGTCAAAATGAAAGCCATTGCTACTTATAGTGTGTACGCAATTACCCAGGAGTTATAAATATAGAATTAATTCAGAAAATTTTCTTTTACTTATCTTTAACAAAAAAGCAGGTGAAAAATAAGTCTAATTTAAAGTCTGTCTGTCACTTGAAGCTCTGTTTTCTGCCCTAAACGTAGACAGCTTGAAGATAAAGTAATTATTGTGAGTTAAACCCTTGCAGTATATCGGTATGTTATAAATTCAAAACATTTATGTATTTTAAACATGTAGCGAGCAGGAGAAAGAGTCATTAGGAGTTTATTAATATGCATGGACCCTAAGTAGGGTTGACAGGCGTAAGTAATCTAAGTATACCTTCTTCTATGGGCTGATTTTGCAATCTACGGCTAAGTTTTATTCGCGGAATAAAATTAACGTCTGACAGTTTTTGTATGGAAGAACTGTTAAAAATTCAAAATTATTCCTCCGAAAAGTTATCTGGCGTTGGAAAAATCAGCCATAAGTATACAAATAAATAAAATTGAAGTGTCTGTTTGTTGTCAAAATAACAGGTTTTTACTAAATTCATATGAAAGTATGTATATACGGTATTTATAACAAAAAAAAAATTGTCTCTCTGTCTGTTTGTCTCGGTTAATCTCCGAAACGGCTGGACCGATTTTGACTGGACTTTCACTGGAAGATAGCTCATGTTATACGGAGTAACTTAGGCACATTCACAGTGTGTTTGTATTGTTTACCACAAGTAAAGAGCGCGTCATCTACTTACTCGAGTTAAATTATCTTTTTATTTTTTGGCTGGTAGCAGCTGGATGAGAGATGCCAAAAATCGAGTTGAATGGCGTGCAATAGGAGAGGCCTATGTTCAGCAGTGGACTGCTATATGCTGATGATGAAGTGGGTGACTTCATTATTTAGGTTATCCCAAAAGTGGTTGATTATCCACAATACCTACTTTAATGCCGGCTGTCATCCCTAAAGCCAGGCTTACAACGGGGCCCATTGCTGCACATTCCGCCCTCAAACAAAGGCATCGTTGCATGAGATTCGTTGTTTTTTCCACCTTGTGTGTGCGCGGCTTTAGATCGCGTTCCTTTTTTTAATGCGTGCACGGGTTTATTTATTGTGTGTCTCTGCCTTTATTCGGTCTTTCTATGATGACAGGGAAATAAGGAACTTATGATTTACAGTAGTACTGATTAGGGTCATTCCTATAAGATTTTAAATATTAAGATTATTAAGAGTCGCATCTATCTCGACGTCCTGCCTCTTAGCCGTCGAAGAAGACCTAGGCCAAAGTGGTGTGACGATCTAATATCATTTGCAGGGCCAACATGGCCAGAGATCGCACAAGACAGGCTAGTTTAAAAGAAAATTGCCCAGCAGTGGGACACAAGACACAATATAGGCTAAAAAAAAAGTGTACTTATCATACATATTTCATGCAAAGTAACAAAATAAATAAGTAATTGAAATTTAGTAAGAAATCTGCGGGGTAATTGCGTAACACACTATCAGTAGCAATGGCTTTCATTTTGACAGTTCAACAACATTCATTGCGCTTTTTGCATCGTTGAGCAGACAAGTTTTTTGAACATAAGAAGCAATGGATTAGCAATATCCTTCAAAATGATTCAGATTTAGATTGATAGTGATAAATTTAATTTAATATTTATTGAACTGTTTTTTTTTTCTATTTATTTAATTTTATTCGAAAACATCCATCGGTTTCTTACTAAACTTCAACTATATCCGACGACCCTGGTTAGTTATCTCTTTTGGTAACCGTACCTACTGATTAAGTAGGTAGGTAGGTACCTTTTTTGAGGTAGTTAATGATATTTACCTACTTAAGTAATAAGAAGTTCCTAATAATAATACTTGGATACCGAACTATTTACTGCTAAATAGACAGGTAGACTTCCGTCAACCTACTTAGTTGACTTTTAACCAGCCATTCCTAACGTTTTCAGAAACAAAACCAAGTTAAAAAACATTAAACTAACAATTATTATTTACTTGGAACTATAATTTTATTGTCGTAGAAAGTTGCAGTACTTTTTCTTTTAATAAGTATCTTTTTTTCTTCTGTAAATACAAAGAATGCGCGCCACGCGGCCGGCTACTCTAGCGCCGCCCGACCGCAAAAAGTGGCGCCTGTGAACTGCAATTATTTTCAGCTTTATTTACCTATTTCTGTATACGAATATGCATCTTAATACAAAGGATGATGGTTCAAAATGTTTCGAATTCAACTGACAGTACTAATGCACGCTTTCTTCTGCATGGGACAAGAAGTGTTGGAATAAAAATTATTTTATCGACTATCGATGTGTCTTAATATTACTTATTTCTACATGAAAGTCATTTTGCACAGGGAAAGTACGAAAGTATGGTCTGAGAATGAAGTTAAAAACGGAAAATTATGTTTTATTTTTTAAATCTGGTTGCATATGAACGAAACGAATTTTCGTCTGCCTAGCCTTTTCCCAATTATGTTGGGGTCGGCTTCCAGTGTAACCGGACGCAGCTGAATACCAGTATTTTACATGGAACGACAGCCTATATGAACGAAACGAATATTATATTTAAAATAAAAACGCCGTCACAGATCTTTCTTTCCTTTCTTTTTCAAATAAAGTGATAGTTAATCAACCAATACAATAATAATACAATTTTATGACCGCAAAAACTGCAGCAAAATAAATTGTAATGAAATTATTCAAGTCGATACTCTAATCACTTTGTTCACATCCCTACTCACCGGCGAACTGATCCGCTTGCTCGCTCATCGCATCGTTCCTTTCATTCATTCGAACATTCAGTCGAGCTTTGGTCGCCATTGTGAGTGGGCTGCGCTCGTGCTTTATTGACATTCGTGAACGCGTGTTCAATATTTTTATAAAATTCACGTGCGTTATAAAATAATAAAGTATAGTGCCACAAACAAACGTTAAAGTGATGACATCCATGTGTAAATAACAGTAACTGTGATAAATATAACGTATTATTAGTAATCTTAGTGATATTTTTAGTAGTACTCCAGATATTTTGGTGATGACTTGAAATTAGTGCCCTAAGAATGGTTTAGCCTGTTTATAATAGTCGTTATGGTGACTGTATAGTGTTTAATAGTAACAATAAGAAGTAATTGAGACGGCCATGGCGGTGGTCAATGTTTGCGTGTGTTTTCTGTTGGTTTTGTACCAGTTGTCAGCAGCATCTAGTGAGGCCTCTTCGGAATCCACAGACCTCGGATTGTCAGGTAAATTATCTTCAAACGAAGTTGATTTCTATGCTTAAAAACATTGCCTACGTGATAAGGTACTCCCGCTATTGTCTTGTAAATAAAGCGACGAGCATGTTATATTTGGGGCTTCATCAATAATATTCTTCTAATAACGTTGAAACGCGTTCATTTATTAAATACCTACGATACTAACTATAAAAATCCCTTCACTACTAAAACGGTAGGTATGTAAAAAAAAGAACTAAGATTCTTAAGATAGAAGACACTCTTTTGCTGGTTCAAGCGATAACTTACGACTTCAATATTATGTGTTACATCAACAGTTTTAATGCTAAATTACTTGTATTATTTATTGATCGATATTAAATAGATTTATTATGTTATTAAACTAATGAGCGGACTTCGGTACTTACTTGTAAGTTATCGTTAATCTAAGTAAATACTCACCTACTAGGTAAGTAATTCTCTTCGTTGTTTTAATTTGTCTACGTTAGCGATCGCTCAATATTAGTTACCTACCAACTTTAAATGAGTGCCTAATTCGCATTCACTTAGCTAATTATCTACTTCAGTTAATATGCAAAAAGTACCTAGTTATCTTACCAAGCTAGTCAGTTATGTATCCATGCAGTGTCTAGAAACAGACTACCTACGAGTACTTACCTAACTTTCATAAGACCAGGAGCAAAATATTAGAAACTATTTATGTTCAAAACCATATGTATATAACATATTTTATGCAATTCTAAAAACGAATCCTTCGCACAGTTCGTTCCTTTCATTCCTCACCAGTCCATAGAGTTACTTGACAGCTTTTTAATTGTATCTGCCTTACCTGAGAAAGGATCGTTTACTTCATAAAAGAACCGTAGACACTAACGACATTTCGAGTGGCTTCTAAATTCAAAACAATGGCTAAACAATACGCATTGTTTCATTCGTTCATTGGTCCCGGTAAAGACGTGTTGTTTAGTGGAGACGGTAATTTAGCTTTTCTATGCTTCCTAGGTAATGGGTATGCTATTGGATACATGTTTTAGTGGGAAGGAATACAGTTTTGTCCCTCAGTAAATCCATTTAAACCTGTACGGTGTTAATGGGAAAGCTCCATGGTAGCCCGCGAAATCCAAATTTTCTTACGTTTTAATGCAATTTATGTAGCGCAAACTATGACCACCCCTGCCCTCCGTGCCCCAAAAAATGCAGCCATTGTGATCTCTGCGCTGACACCGACGCGGACGTTCTGGCGTAGTTTTGGGCCAATACAATTTACACACACACGATTAGAAGTAGAGCTCGCTCTTTGTGACGAGTTTTTTTTTTGTAGAAGTAGATAAATGCAGTTTCAGTCTTAAAATAATTATAATTAACCATTTAACTTAAATCACTCGAAACTTTACCCTTTTCTCCTATCAAAGTCATTTTTTCTGTATTTTCTCAGTTACTGAGCTTTTAGTTGGGCATGTTCTCTGAAGATATTAATTGAATGTATTGCTTTCCCGGCACAATTTTTTCTTTGCCAATGCCGAATTTAATTTAAAAAAAAACGACCGAATCATTAGTACTATTAGTTATTCTGTGCCGAAACTAAAATTGCCGTGAATAGATATTTCGACGGAAAACCGAAAACAAAATTCGGTTGAAATGTACTAGTAGTCTATTATGCGACCTAAAAACGTAAAAAACAAATAAGTTGGGGTCTTCCCGTGAAAACGGATGCGCTAGATTATCGCATTCTCAACTACGATATTGCATGATATCGTCGTCGTACTTACGATTACGTATCACCAATGTTCAGGCGATTGACAGTTGATGACGTCATTAAATCGATAAGGTATCGATAGATCAGATAAGGGGCAGACTTGGCGCCATCCGAATCGGTTGAATGCACCACATAATGTAATAATTAGATATTTTGTGACATTATCAAGAATTATTGTTGATGTGGTTTAGTTAACACCCACCCAAGTCGTGCACTTTCTCTAGACAAAAAATAATCTTTAATCAATAAATACACTTTACAATCAAGGAATTTAGATTGTTTCACTATTGTAATCTCTATGCACTTTCTCGTGTTTATTTAAACTACATACTTACCTAATACTTATTACAATGTTGGTTGGTAGATTGAGTAAAAGTACCCAACATTCTGGTCTACAGAGCTAAAGAATTGGAAACCATGATAAGTAATTTAATTCAGAACTATTCGCTTTCTTGATCAGCATCTGTCTAGCCTTTTCCCAACTATGTTGGGATCGGCATCCAGTCCAACCGGATGCAGCTGAATACCAATATTTAACATGGAGCGACTGCCTATCCGACCTCCACGACTCAGTTACTGGGTAACACGATACTCCTGTTACCCTATACCCTGGTTGTCAGACTTTCGGGCTTCTGACGACCCGTAACGACTGTCAAAGATCTTCGAATGACAGCCGGGACCAAGACCAACGGCTTTACTAAACGTGCTTCCTGAGGCACGGATCCGCTTTCGTGATACAATGTTATATTTGTAGCAGAAGCTCACACAATAGCAACAATACAGTAATTTAGTTTCAATGTATGAAAGGATTCGTGCGACTGATGTCAACGTATGCAATCATTGCATTAAACAGGCATAACTTGCAACTTTGTGACGTAACTGCTGATTACACGCTTCCATTGTTATAGAAGTCGTTGATTACAGTGAAAGCGATGCGCCTACCGTAAAATCGTCATGAAATAGATCGTTTAGCAGTTCGTTTATAAGCAGTTTTTATATGTAAAATTGCGTTTCGTATGGGACTACAAGCAAACAAAAGCACAACACTAGTGATAGAGAAAACCAATATGGCGCTGAACGAATACTGAGTTTCAAACATTCATTCATCTTCATTCAAAATTCGAATTTGGTAATCGATTCTTCCGTTTGAATTTTGAATACGCCGTAAACTAAACCCCATATTTCAGATTTCCAGAATTTTCGATGCTTAATTATTATTAGTCTACAAAGAATCCTCGCGACATTAATAAGGAATCCAGTTCAACGATTGGCTGATGAAAAAAACGTTGTATGCGTGTACCGTTTAATGAAAGTAGAAAGGAAGTTTCTGCGTTTTACGTTCCATTGTGGGCTAACAATAAGCGTTGCGAGGTTAATAGCTTTTAACGCTGTTTTAAAATGGCTCTAAACGTCAACCATTAAAAAGAAAAAAAAAAAAAAGTTATAAAGATTTCTTAATTAAGTACTTACGCACTGCAACATCATCATACGACTCATATATTTCTTCCATTATTTACATATTTTTTCTTCATTAATGTCGGGAAAGAATTAGTTATTTAAGTTATGGCCAAGAATCTCACATCAGCCAATTGCCACTATTCAAAGGTTAAAAATAACTTGATTGCCATCTCCGAATTTTAGTACAAAACTGCAAAAAAATATATGGGGAAACCTATCGTAAAATGAGTGGTTTATGTTCCATTTTAATAAAGGGAACGGGGACGAATATTCACTTCCGTGCTTAATTAATAAATACATTACACGTTCAAGCGTTAAAAAAAAGACTCTATCGGCTAGAAAGGCAATGTCCTGTTGGTAATTAAGGGGAATAGACACAACAAAATGTCGCAGGACAACGCATGGTTTACACGAAGCAAGAGAATGCCGAAGACCCATTCTGAAATCCTGAGATTTCCATATGCAGCGTGTACCAGAAACGAGTGATCAAAATTAAGGGTACAGGCCATCTAACTTTTTTGACGACACGGTTGGTGCAGTGGCTGAGCGATCGACTGCTGCGCTGCGTGTCGCGGGTTCGATTCCCGCACGGAACAGATATTTGTATTGCCCACAGGTAGTTATTCCGGGTCTGGCTGTTTGTGTATGTGAGTTTAAATGTTTGTAAACGCATCCACGATACAGGAGTAATTCCTAGTGTAAGGCAACTTTTATAACAAAAAAAAATAAAAAATACTGAATAACTTTTCTCCAAACTTCAACACCTACTCGACCCAAATGTATGGGACGACTGATTATTTCGACCACACCTTTCTGACGTATCCAACAACTTCACACACGCCTTTTCCTAAAATGTTTTGGCTTTTTTATCCTGAAGACTGACTTTCCCGTAGTTTACCTTGCTGGACAAAAAACACGAAAGTAAAGGAAGAAAAATCAGAAGCATTTAGTTACAAGTAGAGCCTCGATTCGGTCATCCAGCCATAAGTATCTATGGTTTTATTCTTATAGTCTTAAAATATCACGAAAACCTGGAGTACCTAACCAACCACCACCACGGTAACTTGGTATCTGGATTTGGAGGACTGGAACTCTCTCGAACTCTGAATGCATTAGGATCCTTAATTTCGTCTTGTATCCTGTGAATTCCTATGTGTCCGTGGGTTTCTTACCTCGCCACCTTTATGTGACTAAAATATGTTTATGTCAACTGTTCTGTCACTGTCAAATTATGGCGGGCTGTCACAACAGCAGAATTATCATCGATGTCTTGCGTTACTAGTTACACGCTTGTTTCATTTAAATACCTCACTTCACTTGGTAAGGAACTTCTGCGCCCTATCTATTCCTCGGCCCCCAGGGCGACTCATTAGTAATTCACGGGTGGATTCCCATGACGTCAGCGGCGCCCGTCTCCCGGCGCGTCGCCACATGCTCGACTTTTTGTAAAGCACGGATTTGGGAGTCAAGTGGTTTGCTTCGGGTAAACTATCGATGTGACGAAAACCAGAGATGTTTGGACGAGTATGTTGGGATTTGGGGTGGTAGTAAATGGCTTCATTTCGTACTACTTAACAACTTAAATAAAAGACAAAAAATATTGTAATATTCAATCCGCAGTTGGACGATGACTCCGTCGCATTTTTTGGGAGACTAAAAACATATACCAACCAAAAGTAAATTTGAGAGACCGCGCCTTGAACTAACAATTATTAAAGTATAACTAACTGCGAATAAGTACTAAACATACAGCACAGTTCCTTCATAAGAGTGCCTTGATAATGCCTACATGTCTATAAGCACGTAGACGGTATAATGAGTACATACAGGGAACACTATTGCCGGTTCCATTAGCGGATCCTTCCTTTTAGGACTGCCGTTACAAAAAACGTTCCCATCATTCGCATTTACTGTTCCCCGCTATTACTTTTAAATAGGATTAAGTGTAAGTAAGGAGAATCCATTTCAAAATCTCAAAAACTTGTTTTGTTTGTTTTCAGGTAAGCAACTTTCAAATGCATCATAGGTGAGATGACGTCATGACTCACGACCCCCGAAAATCCGGTCGCATGTTTAAGTACAATAAACTAGCTATTGCTCATAGCAGACGAAGGGTAGTTGAGACCGGTTAACCGTTGTCTGGCGCCAAAATACTAGACGCGGTGATCACTTGATAAACGAACCACATCCGATTCTGAACCTTACTCGGTACAGCTAAGGTTGGTTTCAGTTTCGAAGGGGGTACAGAGGGCCTATTGAGCCCTCGGTATGTCATAAGTAAAGCTTTTTATTGCTGCCTATATGTAACATTCGTCAAAAGGGAGCGTAGACAGATGGCATTAAATGCACCTGCGTATTTAAATTGTGCAGGGTATTTTTTTATGTTTATTTGCTTTTGATAACTTGGGAGTAAAGATGTTCGGTTGCTAAGGGACATAAACGTTCATATTTCAGTGGTAAAGAATGAGTCACTCATAGAGTTGTACCAGAATTACGTGGCATAGACGATGATCCGGAACGATAAGGCAAGTAACATGGAAATGAAATTGGAAGACCTAGAAATGATGACCTACGAATTGAATCTGAAAAAGTCAAAGATGTCTGTAGCGTTTTAAAAACTCATAGACATTCTATGCAAGACGAAGAATCTAAAACAATTGTTGAAAGTATACTGGTATTCAACTGCATCCGCTTAGACTGGAAGCCGACCCCAAAGTGGTTGGGAAAAGGCTAGGCAGTTGATGATGTTGAAAAGCAAAAGGAATGTATGTATGTTGATAAGACATTCATGAAAGGCAGCTCTTGAGCGAGGCCATTGCCCAGCAACAGCCTCCAAAGACTAGACAAGATTACATACCTCATTCTCACCGTAATCAAAAATCAATACAAAATCGAGGCGAAAGAAATCAGAAATTCTCCACTCAGTCATGGCTTGTTCTCTTCGCTCTGAGCCTATGAATGGACAAAAAACTTTAGCGTAACTAAATGAAACAATCCAAGTCCAATCGGCAGACATTTGCAACGCTCGTTAATTGTGTAATCGAGCTGTTGTATTTGGATTTCTTATGGTTAAATAGCGAACTATGAATTTATGAGGTCAAAACTGGTGTCTACGGGATTAAACACTAGTTGAGTTGAACTAAGTTATATTGCCGCATTGGGACCGCGTGATGGATCGCCCTCAGGAGGCTTTTCCTCTGCGCTTTCAAAAAGGTGTAAATAATGACCAATTTGCTCTTCGAAAGTTAACTGGTTCTTCTCGAAAATTAATGGAATATTAATCTAGGCTTCCCAAAAAACCTTTTTTGATCTGAAAGATAAATACTCTACGCAGTCTACGCCTTTGTACGGTATAAATCTCAGACAGGCTTATACTGTATGTCGCTTAATCCCAATTCTGCCAACAGAATAATCCTTTTGGCCTTTGGGTTCGCCTTAGTCAAGTAAATATGTACATAATTTATTACTGTTAAATGCACACAAAAGCTAATTCTGTTTATTAGGTCTTTAACACTCGTTCAAACAATGGCGCTAGCGAGTTGTGTTAGCTATACGAAATAGATGCGTGTGTTTGACTGTATGCGTCATGCGACAAGCCAACAAAGAATTGTTACTCCAAATTTAATGGGGCCAAGAGTCTTCCGCGAATTACTGCATCAGAATACTTAAAGATTTTTCTCATGAAATCATCTTGAACAAGTGAATCTTTGCTCTATATTTAG
Source organism: Apamea epomidion (assembly GCA_947507525.1). Lineage (NCBI taxonomy): Eukaryota > Metazoa > Arthropoda > Insecta > Lepidoptera > Noctuidae > Apamea > Apamea epomidion. The sequence goes on from OX382237.1 coordinate 15,357,162, forward strand.
TTTTGGCTGAGGACATGGAGGCGGAACAAAACGTCACTTCATTATTATGGTCATTCCATCAGCCCCTTGGTGTTCATTTTGAAATAGGCCGCCTACTGTAATTTTGCTTTAAAATGCGATGTAAATTTATTGATGACTGAACAATAGCAGTCACACAGGTGTAAGCAAGTTTTGTTAGCCAATATTGTGACCAGTAGCCGACAAATTAAACAGGTAAACTGATACGGGTTTAAATACAACAGGGCTAGTAGTGCATAACGAACGACAGTTGCAGCTGACTTCCGCTACATGCCGGAAGTGTGGCGCCAGCGGCGCCTGCGCCGACAATCCGCGGTTTTCAGCCATTCACACTCCAACCGCGACGTGACCCGAACGTCATGCGTCGCTGCCCTTACAATTAATTAACTCCATAATTAAAATGACTTGATCTCTGTTTTCATTGTTCGTAATTAGATGCGGGTTTTTCTGAGTATTACCTCACACTCCTCATAAAAGTAAATTGACATTCGAGTATAGGCGTTATGGAAACATTAAGTCGACGGCTGTCAGGGCCGTGCAAATAGAGCATTAATCCAGCATGTCACGGTGTTGTTGCAATGCAATTGCTAAGCAGGCCATATGTATGCGTGTAGCAACTTTGCCACTCGCCGACGAAGGTGACTTTATAACACACTTCGACGCAAAGCCTTAGCTATAAAACTATTTACTCGTAAACACAAGACTATTAAAAGAAGAAGTATTGCATGACGCACCTTTCAGACATTCGTTTCGACGTTCAGCGGAGTATATTGCTTTCTCTGACGTCAAATTTCACATCGCAGCTGCAACTTTATGTTCTACTCAATTCAAGTTTATAAGCAAACATTTTGGCGTTATTTGCTTTTGTTGTTTACTAACATTAAAGAATGTTATGTGTAGTTACTTTGTCGAAACACCATGGAACAGCAGCCATGCTTAGGCTTTGCTCGAAATAATGTTTCTAGAATTTTTCCTTTGTGCATATAATTATTCCGTACGCGGTTTCGGGTATTGCTTCTTGCACAAATCCAATCTGCTGTAGGTACCCGTCAAGCATCACAAGTGTGATTGAATGTATGGTTATGTAAATACATAGGATACAAATACGTTGTCCATCAAAAGTCTACCACATATGGGCGTCTAGACGCTGACTGCTGTCTAGACATTTGAGTAGCTAGTTTTAAAACTGACAGACGCTCTAGTATGCTTCGATTTTATCTATCAAGCCATATAATTACAAGAATGATTCGGCGTTCCGAGATGGTTCAATTTTCAATTTGTTAAACTTTATGAACATCGAGAAATTCATAATGGCATCTGTATTTTTGACACTGGCAGTTTGCTAAATCTGGTACTTTGTTATCACTTTATCAGACATCTCAAATATTTTATGCCGTTGTCTGTTCTGTGTTCAGCTAAGCTTGATCGATGCGCCGTCCACTAGCAATGCAAAGTAGTTAGCAAGTCAGCAAGCAACATGACCTTCCTTGACGGGTGATTTATTGCGGCGGCGCAACTTGGTGGTCCCTCATTATTGAATATCAATTAGGTATTAAAAATAAACCTTGTCTAACGGATAGGAATGATTAGAAACCGGTATTAGGTATGTACATGGAGTTGAGTTGTTGTTGCGACTTGCGTGTTGAGTTTTGAATTGGTTGAAAGATTTTTTGTTAGTGTTTTGTTGTTAAGATATTTTAACAGAACAAAGGCCATAGTACAAACATTTGCGAGAGTGTTACAAGCTGTTATGATCTTGGGATTATAAGTTCTTAAAAGGCATATTGTTCTAAGCCTCCCTTGAAATAAACGACGAATCTTATCCCAACTTAATCATAATGTTCATAATTTTTTTTAAATAATTTTAGAATATAACAGTTAGTTTAGTTAGTTACTTTAATATTTGCTCATTATCTCTCATTATTTTATAGCTCATTGTCTATGTTTAAGTTCACTTTTTACTACTTTTTTGTTTTAAAATCTTAGAATAGCGCACTGTTATATATAACTTTTAATATGTTGTGGAAAATGTCGTAGGTTATACATTTATAAACCTTGTACATTTATATCTTAGTGTAATATTTTAATGTATAACTGTTTATTTTCCCGAATAAATAAAATAAAAATAAAAAATAAAGGATAATATAATGTATTTTTGGCCGCTGACTTTTGTTTCATTAAAGTAGTTTTCTAGGCTTATTAGTCAATTCGCACGAATTTACTTGCCCGAAACGTGAGAATCGTCACTTTTAAATAATATTATTTTTTCTATTATAGGCGAGTTAATTTACTAAGGTACTCGTTGTGGTCGTCTCGCCTACAAACAAATTAACTTCGTGCAAGTCGCCTATAGAAAAAATAATGTTATTTACAAATTACGATTCGCACTTTTCGGGCGAGTAAATTCGTGCTAATCGATTAAGAAGCTGTTTCTTTTTGACCTCATACCGAACTCTTTTGGACCGTTTCAAACTGGAATCCCAACGTTACTCAATGGAACATCAGTCTCAATTTCGGATGGTATGCGAATATTTTCGTCATCACTACATGTACCCAGCCTGTATGCGCTTGGCTCGTTCGCACGGAAATATCACATTCTTCGAAATACTCCGTTATAAATATTTATTGCTCCCGTGGGTGGTCAGCCATTATTCAATGAAAGTGTATAGAGGTGTGGGGGAACTGGAGCAAATACCGCAAACTGTATGTTTACATATCGCTTGTTTGGAAGATTCATGGCTGTTTAACGTGGCTTTTGGGTTGCCAGGAGTCAAATTCGGGCAGGTTTTTCGATAGCGAATTTTTAGGAAAGGAAAGGACATAAAACTGGATTAGGTTTTCATAGATCCTCTCTAGTCGTTATTCAAAATTCAAGATTTATCTGGTCTGGTTTTCTGACTAGACCTAATAAATTTTGAATTTTGGCTACTGAACCAAAATTCAAGATTTGGTTTCGATCTCAATCTCCCCTGGATATAGGCAGGTTTTTTGATAACAATATCGTGGGCAACGAAAAGACCTGCGGAAAATTGATACCCATAGATCCTCCCTAGTACTGTGAATGTCACCAGGCATCTCCATGCCTGCTGACTGTTTAATCTAGAATTTTGGCTACTGACTGGCGAGTCAGTTGTCAAAATTCTAGATTTGGTTCCGATCTCAATAGGTACACCTAATCTCCTAGTTCTCATACCTATGCGCTACGCGGATGCTGTCAAATCTTTACCTGTTGAACTACTTTTGTTTATCTTGAAAGCGTACGTGCAAAGCGTTGTCTTATCGTTGTCAGATTCCGTTCGGATTCCGCGTAAAAATAGTAACACTTTGCGCACAAGGCAATGAATTTCCGTGAAAAAAGTTATCTGAACTACCTTGCCAAGATTTTCCGGGAAATTCAGTGCGGTATATGATATTTTCAGATCTGATCTCAGCTTGTAGATTGACGAACATCTTACCACCATTAAGATTATTGTAGTAGGTACAAAAAAGCAGCAAAGGCTTGCCTGCCATAGACATTCAGTCATTCATTCCGAACGCACGTAACTTGCACAAACGTATGCAAGTAGCTTGCATGCCGTGTGCCATAACAACTTTTGATTGGTGAATACCATAATGGCATGCAAGCTTGCAAGCTACTTGCATACTTTGTGCAAGTTACAGGCATGTGTATTCCGGGCTTACCTTCAATTAAGCGAGAACGTAAGCAGATGTCTATCTTAGCACCAAAACATCATTAAATTTCCAAATTCTCATATTTACGATGTTTCCATAAAAATTTTATTCATTAAACCTTGAAAACCGTCAACGTGTGTGGGTGGCCAATCAAATTCTGGTTTGTAGTGGTAGAATTAACACGTTGCTGCCCCGTCAAATCCACACCTACATCAATTATGTGTAAAAATACCAATAAAATATGTGTCAAATACAATGAACCAACCGTTAATTGATAATAAGGTGCATTAATTAGCTTGACGTGATTTTGAAATTATGATTCGTTTTATCGAACATGCGTCGCCGACAATTTACACAGATGCCTTGCCTTATAGAGGACTTGTAGATCATGTGGCCAGTTTTAAAAGGCCCCTTTAATACACATAAGATCAGGATTTCAGGGGTCTTCGTTATTAAGCTGGTTGTCGGCAAACGGACTTATTTGGTAACTTGCAAATTGGACGAGTCGTTCTGAACAAATATTTGTCAGTATGTCTGGATCAAAAAAGCTGTTGATATAACTTTTCCTGTCTGACTGGCTTTATGATCTTGTTTTTGTAAAAGTACATACATATAAGTAAGTGTCTTAGATCTACGAGATTCGCTGCTCAATGCTGAAATTCCGTAATACAGGGTTTCTTTACCGTGGTAGCCCAGTGGTAACAGCTCCGACTTGTGTAGCTGGGTTCGAACTCAGGCAGGCGCTTTACTTTGTGTAAATAATTTCATCACCACTGCTCCCAAGACGGTGAATGATAACATCGTGAGGAAACCGGCATGGCCTAGAACCAAAAATTCGAAGACGTGATGATGTGACATCTATCAACCCGCATTGGGCCCGCGTGGCAGATTACAGCCCACTCCCTCTCGAAGATAGGACGCCTGAGTCCCAGCAGTGGGAACATTCAGTGGGTTTTATTGTAAAGCTAACTTTTGCAGCATAACTTTGTAGTTGGATCGTTTTATTCTATCTGAGACATAATAGGAAAAACAAGTCATTGTTATTTTGGTCGTAAAAATATACGATTTGTCGATGTTACGTATCGCTTTAGATGTCGAATTTAATTTTACCTACCTACAATATATTTTATTGCATTCCGACAATTTACATCTCCGTGTGTGGCAATTACTCGAATGAAAGAATTGAATACCTGTTTATTATATTATTTTGGTAGACTACTAAGATCGCGTATTTATTAAAAAAACCGGCCAATTGCGATTCGGACTCGTACACGAAAGGTTCCGTACCACAAGGCAAGAACGCCGAAAAAACACGTTTCTTGTATGGAGACCCCTTTTAATTTTTAACTTTATTGTTATTATTTGTTGTTATAGCCGCAATAGAAATACACACTCTGTGAAAATTTCAACTGTCTACCTATTACGGTTCATGAGATACAGACCGCTGACAGACAGCCAGACGGACGGAGCCTTGGTAATAGGGTCCCGTTGGCATTGGGTACGGAACCCTAAAAACTAGTCTGGTGTAATCTTGTTTGTCCAATGAGACTAGTTGAAACAGCCCATTGTGCGGACGATTTTCCCTTTTACAATTACGACAACACCTACGCCTGTATGTATGTGTCTGTAAATGCAGTAGCCAAGAGTATGTAGGCGAGGCGCCGGACAATATTTGCATTAATTATCTCGCGATTTGTAAAATTGTCCATATGTTTACCTCTTAATCGTACAGCAGTACATATTAGGAAACACCGCAATATATGCAATTTTGTTAATAGCTTAAAAATATTTGTGGCAAAGGAAATGCGTATTTTCAACTGTGCTAATCGGAAACGTTGAGTTGGTGTGTTTTAAACCCATAAAATTTTCCTCCGTGTTTAATCGAACGTAAAATGATAACGAGCTAAGCATAATACAGCAGTTAATCTAAATATTGCGTTAATAAAACGTGTTCAAACATTAAGCTAATTCCAAATAAGATTCACAATGGCGCTACCTAATTTCAAATCAAACAAGTCGCGTATTTGCAAACATTAGCTAAAGCAAACTTCATGTACTATGTCCTTATGTAAATATATGCGGCAGATGCCACTTGAACAAATAGACAACATTCCGTATTCGTCTGAGAGCCACCTTGTATACCGCGACTACTATGGTATAGAGTACATAACGTACTTTTACGGCGTGAATAGTTATAACTCTGTGGCGCCGGCGCACGTCAATGACGCCCGGTATGCAAATACTACCAGTTTATTGATGTCAAAATTGCATTTAGTACAATTTCATACAAGTAACGGGACTTTCTCTCAAGATAATATTTAAGTAAACAACTTCAGAATTCTTTAGCGTTGGTTTCTTTGACGGCAACCTTAAAAACCGCCATTATAGATACATTAAGTTCTAAATGCGGTATTATAGATGCAAAACATAATAATATCCTGCTGAGAAAATAGCAGTGATGAGATTGTTAAAATATTCAAGTTTTTTTTTTTTTAATGAATAGTATAATAAGTATTCAAATTAGTGCCAATAACTATTTAAACATAATGATATTGATGTTTAAATAGTTATTGTTTCATTCCATTTAATTTCATCAAAATTTGTGCACTTTTATTATCAGTTTTAACTTAATTTTATGATTGTATGACATGTGTAATTACTAATGTTGTCTAATAACTTGTATGTGTGTTGCAAACGGTTAATATAAGTGGGTTATTATTAAAAAAATATATTATCAAAATATGCGGCTAACGGCATGATGTTATTAAAAGAATGATGTAATTATGATTTAAGGAATTTCAATCAACATTTTAAGAGATAATCATGGCCCGATTAGACCACAGATGTTCTAAACGTCATCCCCAAAAAAACTACCAGAGACAAGAACTGAAATAGAAATCGATGCAGTTTCAATTATAATAACAACAGCCTTATTTGATCCGATAGGAAAACAATAAAAGGGCCGAGTGGGAAGGCCCTTATAAATATTTTAATGCGCCGGCGCTGACGAGGCAGAAACTTCTTGTAAACTATTGTTTCATAGTGTATTGAACAAATAAATATGGAGCCAGTTTTTGAGTGTTCATGTTTGGTTTTTGTGTGCTCAAAGACTTTAGTGTCGTCACTTGAAGAAGTTTTTTTAACGTCACTTGGTCGAAGTCCTGTTTAAAATGTGACATCGAGTTCTTGCACCGTAGTTATTTTAGTATGTTTGCAAGCAAACGTACTTACTTACTGGCGGGATAAAGAAAGCAGTAATTACGTAGCACAGAAAATATTATTCTCACATTAATTTCCATCTAAGGAACATTTTAACTGCCGGGGTAGCGGGATTGTCCGAAAGGGTTACCGCTGCCCTGGTACGTAAAGGGCTAAGGAAGGAACACGGGTGGGTTTTAGTCAGTAAGAGTCTGACACTCCCTTCTGCTCCACCCAGAGCGGGAGGAGTCATTTGATGATTTCCCATCCACAAAAAAAAAAAAAAAAAAAAAAAAGGAACATTTCTATGTGTGCAACCATAGTTGCCGGACCATAATTACGAATCTATTGATACCTCATTCATCAAAATTGGTTTAGTAGTTTAGGCGCTACGGTGGAACACACGTAATTACAAACATTTACATAAACTGCTACTGCTAAAATCATAAACCTTACTTTTGACGTTGCCGTAGTCGGGGCGGAACGTCTTGTAAAAAAAAAAAGTTTCCTCCACAAAGATATTTCCTATAAGTATCGAAAAACGAGCATTAATCACAAATACCTCTCGCAATCATACTACATTTGTATAATTCCGTATATTATCCATTAAGTATTTGTATACATATAATCGCTGTCTTGGCATATTATAATAGTACAACAGCTGCCTATAATTTTGAAAACGGTCGCGTGACTGTGATACTTACATTATGAAGGTATCATAAGCTATTATTAATAAATAATAACACCGAACGCTCCGCCATAGCCCTGCACTAGGATTTCCTGTGTTTGGCGCCATTAGGTACCTACATAATTATAATTTACTTAGACAAGAAACGTCAAGAATCTCGAACAAACAGACAAACATAAAGATAAATCTTAAGTTTCTCTAAAGAAGACAAAGTTATGATAAATGTAGGCAATGAATACAAACCTCTAGAAAGCGCAAATCAATCACCCTTTTCAACCTAAGAGGACACAATCATAAAGCATGTATAATTAATAATTTAATCATGCACAACTTACCTCATTTCATATGAGAAAACCGATTTCAAAATCTAATAGAAAATAAATTAATATCTATATGAACGCAATAGTCGCGGGTCAAATGCCAGTGACTACGCAGATTGCATCTTCAATACCCGGCAACAATATCGCCGCAAGAAGGTTTATTGCCTTCTATAATTACTGTAAGTATTACCGGTTACATTCCCTCCACAACTCTAATATAAACCCTTCTATCTCACGAACATTTAACGACCACATTCATTAAAACTACAAACCAAAAACCCCCAATGTTTCGTTGATTTAAACAATTGTATAATCGAAGTACACTATTCGAATTAAAAATACTGATGCTCTTGAATGTGAGCCAAGAACATCAAATGATTTCAGTTCCAAAACGAGATCAAGATTCAAGCCGTGACTACAGAGCGGTGGCATCTGGAAAATCAAAATCAAAAAGAATAACGGAAACGTGGAACACCACGACATACTAAGCATAAAGGGGACGAAAGCACTTGCACTCGTGAGTCACAGCGTTATCTCTGTTTTACGGCTGTTACACGCTGCTGTTGTTCAGAAGTCAATGCTAAAACACAATTTGTTGTTTCGTTTTATCAATTACGCAGCGGATGCGCAGCTATCGACAGAAATATCAATTGCATGCGAATGCTGTTCACGATACACCTTACAGCTTTGTCGACACAAATACGAGTATTCTCAGGAAACCAACAACACTATTCAGAGAAAATGTACAATTCTCAGATCACGATATGTTAATGCGTGTAGTATATGATTTTATTGCGTTATTTATTACTTCTCATGTCTCCGCCACGAAAGCAATAAACAGCAATAAAATCGTACTTTAATTCATAATGTTATCAACTCAAGAATAATTCGGCAATAATAAAAACGCTTGTTTCCAGACGCGAGATTATGCGCACTTAATTGTACCGATAAACTTAGTGGCCCATGTCAAGCCCTTAATGGGACTCGGTGATAAAGAATCACTGGACACAGAAACTCAATTAAGAAAAGGTGCTGTTATCAGAAACGGCAAAGGTGGGCGCGAGCAAAAAGGGCAAAAAGGACTCTCAGATGCTCTTGTCTTAACGTCTTATCGTATTCAGTCATTTGTCGGCGACATTCCGGGAATGGCGGCGACGGATGGCCTAATTGACTTAGTCGCCCACACTGTATCATACTGCCATTAACTCTGACGCCTCTAGGAGCCCCTTTTGTTCTCGACCAGTCCCGACAGGTACACTCTACCTGCGCATATTTGCCAAACAAGGGTGGCGATTTTTTCTTAAGTAATTTCTAAACATAAAATCTACCTGGAGCTTTTTGCCTTTCTCAAGTGGCCTTACGTCCATTTGAAATATTGTTTCTGGATCTGCTTCGTGTGGTCGGGAAGTTAATTACAGTGTACTCGCCATTAGCGTGTCGGTGTAAGTGATTAATAGTCCACCAAGTCTCGAAAGCTTAGTACTAGATCTAGTAAATTATCTCCATTTACTGTAGCCGCCAATTTCTATGCTTTACTCGACTTGTTAATTGCTTACCTGCCTACACAAGCTCACCGTTGTCGCTGCAAATAATGTTGCGTATATCTTTAGAACCGCTATAATAAGACTAATAGCTGGTGTTTCACCACATTAATGTTTTAAAGTTTCTTACGGTATTTCGTCCACATTGTTTCGTTCCCTTTGTTGGCTCTTTGTGCTATGTTTGTCGCTGACTCATCGTGTACCTGTCAGCGGCGCTCCTCACGCCACTCCATCATATAGTGTCACTTGACATTCCTTGGACACTCATTACCCCTAATGGAACTTCAAGAGCTCGGCCTCGCTATCTTCAATCAAGTTAAGAGCAACCAATTGGAACGGTTCTCATAAAATTCTAAATTAGTGTTCCCTACTTTTTTGGTCTCTAATTGCATCCTGAACTATTTATACAAAAGATATGACTAAGAGGTGCAGCTTTTATCATCCAATAATAATTGTTCCTGTTCATCCTGGCTAAAAGGGAGCATTTAAAGGATCCTTTTGAACTCTCATCCTATACTCTCGACGTTTACGCCCTCCACTTCAATTATCTCGAAGTGGCTCTCGATTGCAATGTCGCTCGGCTTTTACCGTCTAAAATTACTTATTGAGAGCACTCACAGGTTTCCGTTACCTAATGTAGACTTCCGCCGACCTGTAAATCGAACCAGACGGTTATAAATCTCGGCGGGGTTGGGACCGCTCCGATACGGTTAAAAGCTTCGTCGAACGAGTAAAAATAGGGACCGCCTTAAGTCGAGGTTCTTGTACGTTGATAAGGTTTTGTAGTTTTTGTGGAATAAGGACAACATCCAAAGATAGCGGTGCCTCAAGACCCGAGATAATAAAACTCGGCCGCAGGATGGCACTTAAGAGGTTTGGGCACCTTCGAGATTATGAGCGTGGGCTCTATTTGATAACACTGGTACGGTCGCTTATTTGTCTTACGATTTGATTGTGAGTTAGAGATTTCTTTCTTGTCTACTAAAAATTACATCATTTGTTTTGTTAGCTGACTCCTCGGATTATTTGAGGTTACATAAAGCGTTATGCTCCAAATAATGAACGTTTACATCAAGTTTGGTCGACGGCTGGCCAACATCTGTTATCGAATCGGAATTTATGTTTTTCGTCTTTCAACCGCACCTGCTGCGGATTTAAATATGTATATAAACTCAAACAAAGTTACATTTACATTGCAACAGCTTGTAACTGAAGATTTTCCCAGGACATCTTCTAAAGTGTTTGTTTAGTTTTGGGTAAGTATACTTTTAAGTATCTTTTGTTCATCCGCAGTGGAGTTTTCAAGTGGTTTGTCCACAAGATTTGGGTGCTCGACTGTCGGTTCTCACACGCTTACTTTATGTTCGTATCTAAAGCCGTCTCGGCTTCCGCGTTGTCGCTGGGAGTTGCATTAAATTAAATTTACGTACTAGCCAGGGCATCTGTCCGAACTAAGATATTTATCACTTCGCTTGCTTCATGTAACGTGTCAAAACGAACGGGAACGCTGCGCTCGCGGATATATTTTTTGCTCCTTCCATCTCACTTCCTTCTATGCTCGAAGACAAGGATAGAACACATTTCCGAGTACGTAATCGATTGCGATAGAGACTTTATATCACAGGATTAGAGTGTAGTTTGGTTTGTTTTTATAGAGTAACACTTTCAAAGTATCGTAATGACTCGCTACGGTCGCATGAGCGCATTCAGAATCCGTTGTTTGTCTTGCAATGTCGTATTTCCAACCGTTACTTGTTTTAATTAGAGCTTTATGTTTGTGCATTAAGGTATATTCTTGTCTGTTTACTCTGGCTATTTGCGGATGAGGTGTGCGCGTGCAAGGCTTATCCTTGCGCCGCCGCTGGCGCCGGCGCCGCACTTAGAGCGCTATTTTTTCCCGCGGCGCACCACGTTGTACTCATAATTTATTCATTAAAGCCGTAATTTATTCGTATTTTATATATACGGCCGCGTAATTCTCTAGTTTGCGACTATTGTTGTCGTTTATATTTCTTATTTGCGATTGGCAGAAGCTTGCGGAGCCGTGGGCGCAGCGTGGCGTCGTGTTGCCGCGTTTCGTTAAATTAAATATCGCGTGACTATATTTTACTGTGGGAAACTCGGGTGAAATTCTCTCAATTATAATCTCATTAAATTATGATGGGGAATAGCGAAGATTGTTGTAAAATGTGTTCACACGCGTTTGCAAAGTTAACCGCAGCTCGCGACTGTTGGCCTCGACCTGGCGCCCATATTTTGCTAAGCCAACCTTGTGACCTAAATTAGTTTACATATACTTGTACTTGTTTTGTTTCAAACATTGTTTGTTTTGATCTATGGCTTTGGAAAACGGACAGTGTTATGTAAACTGGTTTCCTTTGGGAGCTAGAAGTTATTGCCTGTCATTATGTTTGTAGCGTTAATTTCAACGCGTTGTTTTGATTAATTGAATTTCTAATATCAGAGAATAATAATTTTAAACCTTAGACCTTTTACGATTTAAACTTACGCCTAATGCCAAGTGACTCATACAGTTGCAAATGGAGGAAACAACAAATTGACATCGAAAGAGAGATAACATGAGTTTCTTGAACGACTAATCTTTGGTAGTCGAAAACTATCATACTAAATACGTTTTTAAGAATAAATAGCCATATATTTTTAGACTCGGTGGGATATCGCCTTCAAATAGAACATTCTAGAGACGGGAGGCGGCGTTACTCCAAAACTGGGGTCTTGAATCGCCAGTGTAAGTTGACCTTTCAAGTTTGGTACCGTTGCTCTTTAATTGTCTTCATTTATCTTGGTTAAGGGGGGGGGAGGGATCGTCGGTGATTGGTGATGTTACATGCGTAAGCGGTGCGTGGCGACAGATGTGGATGTAAACTGAAAAAGTTTTGTAGTGTACCGACAGCAGGTTAAAATTATTTTTTATGGCAGAATTTTGTTTTTGGTTATCACCATTGAGATTAAAACAACATAAGTACATTCCTATAATTGAAAAGAATGGGTAGGGAAAATGTACGACGAATATTAAAATAAACCTCATAGTTTTCCTTATTTTGTAAGGTCAAATGTAAGTAGGTAAAGATAATGGTTTTTATTTATTTTTTACAATAACTGGTCGGTTTTACATAATAACCTTGAAGAATAAATTCCAATAAAACTACTTTGATATGTTGATATGCATACCTGAATTTTACCGGTAATAAACTGCATAAAATTTACATTTCGTACACAAAAAAAAAGGTATTTGTTTTTTTCCAAAATAATAATTAAGTAAGTATATGAATTCATTCAATAGTTTTGTTTGCTGACGCTACCATCCATATGTTTATTTATAACGGACAGTGGCTTGTAAATCGGATCGTTGTTTATAAGTTTTATATTATGCCGGCTGCAACAATAAACATAACTGCTACTTGCGCGTACGCATCACTTTTGTATACAGTATGCTCCTACACCACACCGCATTTGTTTTTACCAGGAGATTGGTAGACGGTGTTAAGTTTTGTATTACATGTTTCTGTTACCAGATTTTATTCAAAGATTTCTATGTAATATTTTTATATACTTGCTAGGCTAATTAAAAAATGACACAATAACAGAGAAAATGAATTCTGTTAATAAAAATCTCCTTTTCTAACCAATTGTAAGGATTAATAGCGTCACGGGTCTATCGATCAGGTTAAGCTACGCTTGCCGCGGTTGGTCCGTAGATGGGTGACCATTTTTACATATCAAGACTATTTCATACCACGTTAAGCCTTTGGACCAGGCTGTCTTTCGTGGATCTTTGGCAGTCGTTACGGGTCGTCAGTAGCCCGAAAGTCTGACAACCAGTCTTACCAAGGGGTACGTATTACCCAGTAACTGGGTTGTAGAGGTCAAATAGGCAGTCGCTTCATGTAAAATACTGGTATTCAGCTGCATCCTGTGAGACTGGAAGCCGACCCCAACATAGTTGGGAAAAGGCTAGGCATATTGGTCAAGGATTGATCTTATATGGATTCTATGACGTAAATCATTATGTCACAAAAGTTCTGTCGCCAACACTTCAAAACGGTGAAAGATAGAATGGAAGAGATACTTCGGAAAACACGCAATGACGCATCAATCTACACATTTTGTATTGAACAGTACAAGTGGTGCCAAAGCACTGCTTGGTATTTGGCAATAGTACAGATGGTCAAAAGTTAGTATTTGAACTATGTACGTTGCTCGCGAATATGACTCAGGCAATTCTCGTACTGCAAAGTGTTCTATAGTCTAATGATCTAATCTTTACCGGCACCCTAATTGCGTAACGCGCTGTAAATCACAACCTGAATAATTTTGAAAGATATTGCTTCATATGTTCGAAAAATTTGCCTGCTCAATAACGTAAATAACGCAATGAATGTTGTTGAACTGTCAAAATGAAAGCCATTGCTACTGTTTGTGTGTTACGCAATTACCCCGCTGGTTCTGAATTGAGAATTTGAAGTTGAGAACTTATTCAAACAAACAAACTCAAACTCAAATAACCAAACAAACCACCAAACCAAACCAAACCAAACTCTACTTTAGCATAAGCTTAATCAACCTATAATGTTCCCACTGCTGGAACACAGGCCTCCTCTCTTCGAGAGAAGGTGGGCTGTAATCATCCACGCGGGCCCAGTGCGGGTTGGTAGATATCACATGTCCTCGATTTTTTGGTTCTAGAATATGCTTTTTCCTCACGATGTTTTCCGTCACCGTTGATTAAATTATTTTCACAAAGTAAAGCGTTCGAACCCACGACCTACGAATCGTAAGTCGGGATTATTACCACCGGACCACCATTTAAGGCAAAATTTCTAACATTGCCTTTAAAGAAAGGTTTAATTTCTCTCAATACGAAAACTGAGTGATAGTTTCGTGCATCAAAAAACTAAACTGAAACCAAAAAAAAGAACTCGATTGAATAGATCTTGCTTTTCTCATATTCCTTCAAAATTTACGGGTTCAAGGGTAAGGGCTGATCGCATTTCTATTTGCCCCTTCATTGAGCACCCCAAGTAGACCACTGGCGCCATCTAAACTATTACTGACATCCCTAATAGACTGGTGATCAGATAATAATAGTGTGCATATGTGTGACGATGTTACACACCACCCCAATTGCGTCCCTACACACTTTCTTTCAATATTAGAAGGATGTTGAAGAAAATTCCGAATCCATTGCTTCCCATGTTTGAAAAAGTCGTCTGCTGGACGACGTTAATAGTTCAATGAATGTTGTCGATTTGTCAAAATGAAAGGCATTACAATTATTAGTGTGTTACGCGTTTGTCCGCTAGATAAACCCAGGTGTATAAACGTACTAGCTGCGCCCCACGGTTTCACCCGCATAAGTTTCGATCCCGTGGGAATATCGGAATAAAAAATATCCTATGTGTTAATCCTGGTTATAAACTATCTGTGTGCCAAATTTCATCCAAATCCGTTCAGTAGTTTTGGCGTGAAAGAGTAACAAACATCCATCCATTCATCCATACAAACTTTCGCGTTTATCGGTTTCACCCGCATAAGTTTCGATCCCGTGGGAATATCGGGATAAAAAGTATCCCATATGTTAATCCTGGTTATAAACCATCTGTGTGCCCAATTTCATCCAAATCCGTTCAGTAATTTCTGCGTGAAAGAGTAACAAACATCCTTCCACCCATCCATCCATACAAACTTTCACGTTTATTATATTAGTCGGATTGAGATATGGAAATAAAACATTATGAAGATACAGATATCATTATTGATTATCAACTTATAAACGTGACGCACATAATAAGTAAAAGTTTCAAAATTAACAATTTTTACCGCAATCGTAAAATATTCTTGAAAACATAATTAGGTACAGTAAAACGGGGTGAATAGGAATGCAGGGGTAAATCGGGCCGAAACTTTAAAATGGATTTGTACTTTAAAATAATATAGTTTGCTGCAAACAAGGACACTTAATCTTTAATTAAGAAACAGTAAACACATTACAGTCTTTTCTGGCAACAAACTATATTATTTCAACGTTGAAATCCATTTTAAATTTTCGGCCCGATTCACCCATGCATCCCGATTCACCCCGTTTTACGGTACCGTTATTGATTTTGTTGAGATCGATCATTCTAAGTTTATCTTGGACATAAGTTTATCTTGCACGTCATTGACATCGGTGAACAAAAACATCGTGAGGTAGGCGTAGGACTTAGTTGGTTTAAGTCTGAAATATCGCCAACCCGTCTTGAGCAAGCGTGGTGATCAATGCTTGTGCCTTCTCTATATGAGAAAAGACCTGTGCCCTGCAGTGGGGCAGCAACAATCTAGTATTATTATGTCGTTTATTTATTTACTTATTTTATTACATTTTTTTTTTAATATTTTTAAATATAAAAATTAATTAAAAAAAAAAAACAAAAAAAATATAAAAAATAGTGATCCACCGATGTCGGGAGCAACGTCCAAGCTACCGGTGTGGTCAGGGCTCCAGAGACAGGAACCTCCTCACAATTCGAGCCTTATCGAGGAGTACTGCCTTAATATTATTATTATTATATGTAGATTAGACCCAAAATGACTGTTATATTGTTTATAACTCAAATAGTCCTTTATCAGCTATCGAATCATACAAACAGATAAGAACTAAAACTATTCAAGGCTCCCACAAACGCGATTCTGGTAGAAAAAAATCCATGAAGATTTTATATGTATAACTTGTCCTATTAGAGTCGCGTCGCGCCTGTCTACTCGAGCCTTTACCCGTAAACTCAATTTCTTACTTCCTATCACCCTACTAATATTATAAACTCGAAAGTTTGTATGGATGGATGGATGGATGTTTGTTACTCTTACACGCCAAAACTACTGAACGGATTTGGATGAAATTTGGCACACAGATAGTAAATAACCAGGATTAACACATAGGATACTTTTTATCCCGATATTCCCACGAGATCGAAACTTATGCAGGTGAAACCGATAAACGCGAAAGTTTGTATGGATGAATGGATGGATGTTTGTTACTCTTTCACGCCAAAACTACTGAACGGATTTGGATGAAATTTGGCACACAGATAGTTTATAACCAGGATTAACACATAGGATATTTTTTATCCCGATATTCCCACGGGATCGAAACTTATGCGGGTGAAACCGCGGGCGGCAGCTAATAAGTACATAAAGATATTGAATGAACCTATGTGCGATAGACATTACGTAAAACTGTAAATATGTTTTATATTCCTGTTGACATTTGGAATTATTACATGAATATAACTCTTATCTTTACGAGCCACAAGTTAACTTACTCATCGTTAATAACTATAATTTTCGTATAATTATACAGTGAATTTACCTATAGCAATTTACGGGATATTAAATCCTATCTTATAGAGGCTTAATTATTATAAAACGGATACTTAAATGTTATAAAAAAAAACTAAAAACTTGTTCTACGCGTAAACTTTTTATGAAGCTGGTCGTTTCAACTATTTATTGACACAACTGCTACGTAACAAGTCGAGAAAAAATACTGCAGCTGGTCGGTTCTGTAATCTTACCGTGGAAGCTTACGCGAAGTGAGCTGTCAATAGTGTCAATATCTAGCATCAGGGGGCCTAAAAAGGCCACTTTGGCAGAATCATAATATGATCTGTGTGCAATTCATATCACAATGCAATAACATTTAAACTGTAGAAATAAAAAAATAAAGAACCAATTTGATTAATAAAAACTGTAATGAAAAATTGACCGATTAAATTACGATTTTTATTTTTTTCATGCGCCAATGTTTACACCAAATATGAAATGAAATTTTACGAAAATTAAAGGAATTGCTAATGATCTGCTGGGAATTCAGGAAATGAATAGCTTTTAGAGGTATTGCTTAAAGTGGCCTTTTTAGGCCCCCTGGTGGAATGACAGCTCACATCTAGCTCACCTCACCTACCTCTCCTCGGTATGCGTCATGTTTACCGCAAATAAAGGTTTTTTTCTTTTCTGGGTTCTCTTGTTACCTTCTGAATGAGACGAGGTTATCATTATGTTGCCTATTTACGGCGCAACGTATCTTTTTCATCCATACTTCTCTATATAGTCGTCATCTCGGTAGTCACTCCCTTAGACATATCGTCTTTCACACAGTCCATCCATGGTTTGTTCAGACTTTCTCTACTCTTAATGAGTCTTATAAAGCTGAATTTTTGCTGGAGAAACCTCAGCAAAAAAAAAACTTAAATCACAATTTCAAGTACCTACTTAACTACCTATTACTTCTATTAAGTTATATTTTTATTTATTTTTAAATACTGCTAATAAAATAGCAGTGATATAGAAAAGCTCTTCTGGTACTCAGCTGCATCCGGTTAGACTGGAAGCCGATAACAAGATAGTTGGGAAGAGTCTAGCCAAATAATGACGATAGAAAAGTTCTTAACCTCAATTAAGTCTACCTTCATTAAAGGATCCTATAATATCATGTACTTATTACCGATAGCTAACATGCCTGTAAATCTTATCATAATTATGACGTCTACGCTCCGCTGCGCTAGCAATATTTCACGTTAATGATATCATTGTGGGTATAGTGCTAAGTTATTGAAGTTTGAGACTAGTTTCAGGAAATAATCTAGTTTTCGATATATTCTTGCCGATAGCTGTTTATTCAGGCCACAAAACATAGACTGGTCGCCAAAAACATGATGACAATGCTTTCTCTTTATTTTTTATCATTTTCTAATAAAAACTTTCTTTTTATTTCAGGTAAGTGTCATGGCCGTCTTATCTCAAGTATGTCTGACTGGATGGGTAAAGTACAATGACCTGATAATTGATTTTTATCGCTATCTCATCTGATTTGATGCTATCTTTCCGATTCCGGCTCCTTAATCCTTTGTCGGCATAGGTGTTCGTCATAATATTTTTTTCTTGATATTATGCTAAAGTAAATACTTAGGCACTACCTTACAACAACTTTTGAGCCGGTTAGTGGCAATAAGCTCGCCCCCTATTACACATAACTAGCGAAATGTGGTCGTACTATAGATACACCTCTGCGGAATCCTTCGGGAATTACAGGCGTGATGTTTAATCGAGTAAATACTTAGGTTCACAAATTACAAAAAACAGTCAGGTTTTAAAACTTATTT
Organism: Apamea epomidion; assembly: GCA_947507525.1. Taxonomy (NCBI): domain Eukaryota; kingdom Metazoa; phylum Arthropoda; class Insecta; order Lepidoptera; family Noctuidae; genus Apamea; species Apamea epomidion. Next base: position 15,375,760 of record OX382237.1, read on the forward strand.
GCACAAACACGACATACAATAGGCTCTTTGTCATTTTCCATTGTTGTTTTGCACAAGCTTATAAATCACAATGAACTGAGCTTATAATTTACCGCGTTCTGTTGCATCTCACAATGAGTTTTTGTGCACATGCAAAAATGTACGATTACCATCATTTATTAGCATAACAATTAACAATCGGCTTTTTTCCAAAGCGACAGTGGAAAGGACAAGATGCATTGTTTGCGAAACTCCGGCGCCACCGCACGAGGCGCCGCGCATCCGCTAGTGACGTTACATATTGTGTCGATAAACCCGCCAGTCATAATAATCGGAACGATTTCGACTGCACACAATACCTTGTTGCTAGTTTCGGTGACAATATTATTGACATATCGAGTAGCATGTTCTGTTTATGTTATGTTCTCGAAGTTAAATGGCAGCTGGCGGTCGTTTTGTTTTCAAAGTAGGTCATGAGATTCATAGTTGAATAGAAACATTAAATAGAAGGAGAAATAATGCGACATGTATTTGGCGCTATAAAGGCATTAAACATTGATAGTTATTTGTAGGGATTGTGCATTTATCGATACATAATGCAGTCGGTTGGTCGCGCTTGGCTTGTCGCCGGCCGACCTCATTCCAGGGCTGCGGCACGGCGCCTGTCTCGATCAACGATTAGCAACACTGCACGCCCATCACTATTGTCTTTTTCACTAACCGACGTGATAATTGTTCTTTTTATATAAAACTGCAGATTTTGTATCTTACGCGTTCACAATTTTTCTACAAGCAATTTGTTATGATGATAAACAGGAACATTTAATGTTTCGCAATTTAAATTGTAATTACTAACTATTTTCCGTCATACGTACTTTATGACGGTCATTAGTACAGTGGTCTAGCATTAATCATCACAGTTTTATTTTGCAGCTCATATTACGCAGCTCCTATATCTGTAATTGTCCGCAACGTTGGCGCCACTGTTCTTTGGCCGTCTGCCACTGCAATAGGTTTTAGTTCACGTGAATAATTTTAAAAACTAAACATCGACAATATGAATGCAATAAAACCATCTTTATAATGTTTCAATGCATCAAAGTTGTCACACAAATGCGGAGGTGAAAAGTTATTAGCTGAAACGCTAATACACTGTGGCAAAATTGGTTTTGGAACCGAGCCATTATCCCCACAAGCATTTGAGTTACATTCTATTGAAATATCCGTGAGATGTTTACAATAACTTCACTTACATTAGTTACATTTCATTAAACAAAATCCAAGGTGTGTTTGTATTGTAACTTCTAGTTTTAATTTATGTTCGCTTTTATAATTAGGTATGGTTATCAAAGTATCGATAAAAACTTCAGTCATTGGCGTCGGAGCGGCGGGCCGTGACTCGTTTTATATGCACTTGCTGGCTCGACGCCACCGGTGACCTCATTGCGTGACCGTTTTTGGCGCCACTGTCGCTTATAATGATCGCTATCGCATCGATGACATGCCAAAACGCGATCTCTAAGATTTTTATCGATGTTTATTTGCAAAATTGAATGCACAGCACAGCACTAGCGTCGAATTTAGCGATAGAAATCGTGATTTCTATTTGCCAAGTAAATTAATATTTGCTTATGATTTATGTAATCTATTGGAGTTTAAATGAATTTAGTTTATTGATAGTGGTTAATTTGTACTAAATTCGTTGGCGCCTCCGCGTTTAGAAATATAGATGAAAATTAATGATTTAGGCGACAAATATTTAATACTAGGTGTAAATATTGTTAATAGTTTGGTTTTATTGGCGATATTATATTTTAGTGGCCATTATTGCAAGCTGTATACTTTACAAATGGCAGTGCGTAGGTATTAGTAACAAATCGTGGCAAGTCTTTACAATTACTTTTAATTTATTACCCGGGGTTACTGACCACTTTTTAGTTATATGAAATTTGCTTAACGATGAGTAACTTGGCATGATAGAAAGTTCAAAGATGGCGTAACACACGATCACTCATAACCTGCCGATCAATTCTGTAAAAATCTCACCGTGAAAACTTAGGTGAAGTGAGCTGTCATTCCGACTAATGCTAGGGATTGACACTATTGACAGCTCACTTTAAGCTCACTTCATCTAACTTGTCACGGTGAGATTTTTACAGAATCGCTCGGCTGGATGGTTTTGAATGAAATTGCTAATCTATTGCTTCATGTCTCGCAACAGCGTAAATAACGCAATGAATGTTGTTGAACTGTCAAAACGAAAGCCATTGCTACTGATAGTGTTAGTGTGTACGCAATAATTGGAATTACACATAATTGTTTGTGTGTGCGTTAAAGATTCACAATAATATGATGAGCAATTACAACACCTCGTAATGTCTACAACAATTCTTATTAAGTCAAATCTATTTAGCGCAGATCAAAGGTCATTGAATACTGTTGTTGTTGTTACTAACAAGAGTATTGAATGACCTTTGATCAACGATTTATGCTACCAATTCGTTAACATAATAATAATAACAATTGCTTAAATTAATTGTCTTAGATATCAACACATTTACTCATTGTCGAAATCGGCATCCGTTTGAAGCAAATCTACTGAGGATCGCAAGTAATAAATAGTATATTAATATTCAATAATGCTGTTTGAACTTGGTCGGTTTTCGGTACTTATAGTGTTATATCACGGCGCTATAATCGAATGACTCACACAGCTCTGAGTATGCGCGTTATGCGCATATTGATTCTAATTTCCATTGTTTACGCATTTTATTTACGCGTTCCACGAATGAAGCGCGGCACGCTTAAGCGGCTAATAATTTTATATGGGTATTTTAAAATGTATTGTGTATTTGAAATGCTAAAATTATGCAGTAAATATTCATTTAATTTTTAACTGCTAAAAAATTTACGAGCTCGGTACTATTTATGTGTTATTTCGAAATAGAGGTGACCAATTAGTCGAGACCAGATACCAAGTGTCGGTTTCGGCTTTAAGATAAATGTGATTTGAAATGCGGCAATGTAATGCCCCACATGCTTGTGCAATAAATTAATAATAATTATCCGTAATTTCTAAAATAATGTTTACTATATCCACTTTTCCAGTCGATAAAATACCTTATAAGGTTCGCCCGTCAAAACTGGTATGTCTGAAATATGATTATTAAAGCTGCTAGCTTGCCTAAGTACTGAACATAATTTATTACCTCGTTCTGTTATCTTGGCTGGGCGACTCAAAAACCGAACTAACAGTTTTAATCTCAGGTCAATAGGACGCTCGTAAATCCATCTGTTTGTCTGTCACTTCGCAGTGAATAACGCATTCAGTAGCGCTTGCGACAGACACTTAGCGCTTTAGTACACTTTACTGAACATATGCTTGTGAAAATTGCGTTTTACGATGACTTGACTTATGATAGTAAGTCCTCAGTTTAACATTATCTCATCGTTAAAGTTTCGGTTTGACGATGAACGGTTTCGGCCTAATAAAAATATTTTCGTGAAGTAATTCTCCTGGTTGAAACGTTTTTATGGGAATTTTTGGAATGGTTCGTGGTGCATTCTTGAATTATGTAGTTGAATTAATTTTGATAGCGATTAAGTTTTATTTACTTTTCGTAATCCATGCAGGAATTAGAAAGTTTTAAGTCAGTCCTCGTGAAAAAGATTAAAGTTGTTTTATTTTAATTAAACGTCTCCACAATCAACTTTATTATAGACTGTTGATATTAAAACACAACCAAACATGTCGTTACAAAATTTATTATTTTATAACAAGTCGTGTACGGAAATCAAGCTCATTTAACGTTTCCGATCATAAAGAGTTCGTTTAAACTCCAAATTGTGGTCGATTTTAAAACTTAAACGTTCACTTTTTATTATAGTCGAGTGGTCTATCAACATGTGTTCATTAGTACAAACAGTCAGACGGGACAATTAGAGGCCTCTGAATTGTTTTTATGATCCTTTCTTTACGAACGGACTTCGCCCTTAATTGATTTGTTAAAGACAGCTCAGTGGTTGGACGGTCCGGTTCGATATTTGTTGCATTCAAATCACGAATTTACCATTCGTCAGATTGTAAAACAAATATATTATTATCTTTTATTATATCTTTGCGAATCTATCACATCTTTCAGGAGCTAAATGGGACTGAAAAGTTAAATTCCACCATTTGATGTATTATCTACTTCAGTAATACATACTAACCATCTATTTCTACTAGCTAATTACTATATTTAACGGTACCCAAACCAATAATATATGACGCTAGAGATGAGCAACAGATTAAATTCTAGTAACAAATTGATACCGATTATCAAATCTTGCTTCAATTCACATTATAATAAAATGCAAATTTCTATAACAATACATCATGAGGAGACAGCTCTAATTAATATAAGATTTTTTTTTTCTCATGGTGTCTAATGTGCTCCATAAATCCATCTGTCTCGTTTAAATAAATAAGCTAATAAATGAAGATAATGTTTGCTCAGCTTGCTTAAGGACAGGTTATCTGAGAGAAACTAAGTTATTTTTTTCTACGTACTATTAAATCGATTAACTATAAGATTTTGAAGACTGCTATAATTACATAGTATCTATATAATGTTGACATAATTTTAATAATAGAAAAAGAAAACTATTTTTAGTTCACGTCAACCCGGTTTTCTTTATCCATTTTTTTTACATTCTCAGCATTTTCGGAAAGGTTTCTTGAAATACAAAGGCTATCTTTGACATACCTTAATCCTTAAGCAAATAAATGATATAAATCGTCAAAGCCAAATCGATCATCGACACCGTCAAATCAAATCGTTCACAGTGTGAATTTGCTCAAGGCAACACATTCATACTTTCTTACTGAACCTTAACTAACTGCTATCACCAAAGATCATCAATTACACGATTATATTAATAGTTTTATATGAAATTAATAGGCTAATCATCTAATGTGTAGCTAGCGGCCATTAAAACAAAGTTGGGCCATTTTTTGCCACCCACGCGAACAGCGGGCTTTAATTCAATCATAGTAAGCTTTAAGCTTGTAAGCTATAAGCTTGTAAGTTATATTATAATTATATTTGAAAAATCATTAGACAACGATTAAATTTATGTTAAAATTTAAATCTCATATAAGTGAACTGTATCTTGTTCTTATGAGAAATAAAGATTCTTTAAACCTAGAACGTTCGTGTGCTAACACTTTATTATTTCTAGCTATTTTAAGAAGGCACGCATATAAAATAATTCGTATTGCTTTGTTGTAATGAATAAATATTTCTAAAATATACTGGGATTCCCTTTGTCGTGGTCGTATGTGCCATTACATGCATTAATCATTTGTACAAACATACAGATTGGGATCAAATGTATGTATTTATGTAGGCTGGACAAATAATTATCAGGATGTGAGAAAATATTACCCTGAATCCTGATCGCAAAATTATACTCTCTTCTAATCAAAAAAGATTGAACAAGTATGTACCTACAAAGACAAACGCTTAGAAGTACCAACCTTAAGATAGATGAGAAAAAGCCCATGTCTTCGTGTAAATGGTTGACAAGTACATAAATGTCGAAAGATAGAAATTAATTACTATGTTTCAAGAAGCGTTATCAAATTGAGTTATATCTCGCTGCCATTTATACTTCCCTAAAACATGTTGCTGATGAAACGTGATACCCATTCAGATACCAATTCTCTTGGTAATAATTTTCACATTGGTGTTAAGTAGTTTGCACTTAGTTAATTAAAATTTACAGCTTCAAACGTTCAGTTAATTAACGTCCATGTTTTCGCATACGCAATATGTGTTTTACATTTTCAAAATATTCATTCTTAGAAAGGAAATTATAATTAAATGAATTTACATGATATTATTGAAGGTAGTTTACATTTACTCATCCATAAGCACTTAATACAGGAATTACGAATATAAATTCAACTTCACAGTCATTGCCTGTCCTGTATAATTAAGCCACATGCTTAACGCATAATAAAAAGTAAAGTACTAGTTCTGCATCTGTCATTCATTATAGAACCGCATAAAGATATCAGAGACCGTATTTTCCGCCTTCACATTAAAATAATAATCGTACCGGCCATATGTCTTCAAATTATTCTTCGACTAGAAATTATAGCCGACCTGCATCCGTCGATTAAAACCCAATTTGAGATCGAGACCAAAAATTGGTATCAAACACGCGGCCCTCTATAAAGGTTGGGTGATGCCAAATTGGCCGAAAATTATAGGGAAGTTTGGAAGAATAGAAAAGTTACAAAAACTAAAATTTCGAATGGCATGCGTTTTAGTTCCTTGTTATTTTATAGTAATAACTATGAAACAATGAATATTTTCATGTAGATACTCCTGAAGGTCTAATCTCACGTGTGTGTTACCAGAAGCCAAGCAATCTCGACGCTATAACTAATGATTTAATACAGTGTTAAAAAAAGACTACCTTTTAGTTTAATTCTCAGTTACGTGACGATACCAACTCAAGAACACGAATGACAAACGACTAGCATTTAATGTCAATTAGCGAAGCGTTCCGGGGGAATTGGCCGTTTACCTATAAATAATGTCTTGTTACCTTCACACCCTGTAACATCAACCTTATTTCCACGGCAATAAAATCTGAAATTCTTACACAACCAGCAAATTATAAAAGGAAGCAAAGATGTTTTAGAATGCATAATAGAAAGCGCTGCAACAGCAATTTCCATTTATTTTCTCCATTTTATTTCATTCAGGAACGTTTCTAATGTAACGGTTAAAATAAGATTTTCTGAAGCTAATTAGCTAAATGGCAAATAAAATACCGAATTTATTCCTGATTACTACCTAGAGTCCAGTTCCACGAACACTAGCTAGACAAAGAATAATGAAATACATAAAACGAACACGCAACAATGCGGCACGCAATCATCGAATATTAGAAGCCCTTACAATTATAGAGCTAAGCGAAATCGTGTCCGCCTATAATTCAAAAGTTAAACGTCACTGTTCAGATGAACGCGCTAACAACCTTATTCTGGTCCTCGACGATTTATAAAAGGGTATAAAGTCCCGACTGTGTATTATTGTTTTAAGACATTTCGTTGTTCGTCGCGGTCGGATTCCCGCGGCCGGCAGTGGGCGGTTACCCTGTAATCAACCCCCCTCCCGCGCATTGGGAGCGGTCCACGGTGATTATAGGAAGAATTTTACGGCTCCTTCGTTAGTCCGTCAAATCATAGGTCTGTTGCCTAATGGTTTGGAAGACGAGCCTGTGAACGATTTTATGTCATTTCCTAAAAATAAGTAGGGTTGCATTTTTAGAGGTAATTGTCTGTGAACTGGCATCCGTTGGAAATGAGCTGTCGCAAGCTTGTCGTATGTGGGCCTTGGACCGGTGCGTAATACACGTTCAGCTGTCTACATGGCGCCAGTCTCGATGGTAAATATCACCTGTACCGGTACCAAGTTAATTTATCGTGAAATGATGCGTAATTGATTCGATGCCGCAGCTGCTTCGCTCGCATATAATTAGTAGGTATAAATAAAAATCCATGATTATATCTAGCACTTGCTTCAGAAAATGCCGACGTAAATTGGCAATACTTAATTCTTAGCTGCAGCGTTAATGGGGTATATTAATATAATGTTATATATTTTCTAATATTACTTTCATATATAATCTAGACACATAAAGCATTTGCTTCAGTTCTTTTAAAATATTGCGATCATTAAATGCATTTATAACGAAATCCTGCTATAACACACTGAGCTGCAAAATAACTGCAGTCCGTTAAATTCGCCTGTTCTTTTATAAAATAGCGGTCTTCAATCACCGTTTTTTTGGCAGAACATTTTTCCTTTGTCCTACCCGGATGCCGAAACACCGAGTGAATTTCGGCTTCTAATTCAGTTTTGGCCGAAACCGGAACTACTGGAAAATTCCTCATCTATGTATGCCTTTAAAGTTACTCTATCAATAGTCAATATTCAAAGTTTAAAATATAACTTTAATAATTATTTTTTATTCAACATCCTTTATTTATCCTTCAAATGACATATGGAACCTAGTAGCAGTCTTAGGCATTAAATGAGTCATTGTTATAAATAAAAACAAAACAAAGTTGATAGTGTAACCGCAAAAAATATCCATTTTGTTATTAAAAATATCCTATAAGCACTGTAATGAGTAATGATAATGTGTTGAAATTGCTCTATAATGGCGCTGTATAAAAATAAGCTATTTTGTGCAGAATATTGCCGACTTCATTATAGCTTAGCATAAGTTCCTTGCTATTTTATGTCAGGTTTATAATAAAATTGTAGTTGCAATTTGCACCTGTACTTCTTGCATCGGAAACCTAAATTATGTGGTTGAGTATTTCCTTCATGTACTGCTTGCTATTCGTAATACTTTCTCCTCGGTTGAAGAAATATCATATTCAATTAGATGCGAAGCTTTTCAATTAACTTGTCTGGGTTTACCGTCTTCACGTACTGTGTAATTAAGCGATTTAATTTCTAAAAGGCTTCGAAGATCATTAAATCAATCACCATTCCAAGAAAAGTGCATTACATTAAACGGAGACTGCACGTACATTGTAACAAATGATTGAAAACTATAACTCAACGAGAGAACGCAACAATTTCCAAGAAATGGACTAACTAGTCTCACGATAGTCATTGTTTAGAGCACAGCTTTTGCAGTAAAATTACTCGAGATCTGCCGACAGAACCGGTAATTGCAGTCAGTTAACCAGTTCAGTCATTTCAGTCGTTAGCAGTTAGTCGTTTTCTCAAAGCTCAACAAGACGAATCAGTTTGAAATAGACTAAAAATGGCTCTCTGTCGTACATGGCGCCTATACGAGGACTAATGTCTGTAGTTAGCTTGTTATAATCACATATTTCATCAATATTATTGGTAATTGATTCGTCTGGGTGTCTCTCGCTTGCGTGTGTCATTTGTTTTCTCATATCAACATTTAGTTTTTATGATGGGGCGTTAATTGAGTTTGTAATTACGCTAATAACTTAAATGTGTTGTCTGACTTGTGTTTTTGCTTGTGTCCGACCGAAACATGATTTTCAGCCGAAACTGTAACCGAACTTTCGGCTCGTCTACTAGTTTCGGCCGAAACCGAACCTTTGGTCGGACACTAGTTTTCGCTTTGTCATTACGAATGGTTTAACTTTACTTATGTTTATTTATTAAATTGAAGATGCGAAACTGTGTTCTATTTACATGGCTTGGTTCGTCTTTCTCTTAAGTAAGTATTCAGTCAGCTATGCATGTTTGTTTGTTTGTATATTCATCGTCTAAAATCTCTCCTTCAGATGCTAAGCTAGAATTAAACGTCGCTGTCTGCTTTGCATCCTTATCCTATCTATTCTGCGGTCCACTTTCATCCTCACTCAAAGTCCGACCACACGTTATTAAAGTAATCATTCATTTGTTAAATAAAACAAATCTTCAAAAGCTCTGGCCTGGGGCGGTTCTGTCGGCACGACAACGGTCGTGTTCGGCGTCCCTTCGGCAAATAATCGTTTCGTCCGATAATTGCCGATTTCACCCGAACGCGGTCGGAGCACAAAGCTCCCCCAATGATTGCGCAAGATTGCACTACAATTTTCTTCGAGCAAACAGATGCTTATGTATGGAGACTGATTTCTTTTTAGTTCAACAATTTGTGGTTTATGGTGTATTACAAGGCGTGGAACTTATTGTGAGATTTTTTGCGGTTAGTAAGTAGACATTTTAGTTAGTTAACTGGATTAAAAATTTCTGAATCGTCTTATGAAAATGTTGTGTCGTGTTTGACATAATATTATGATGCGGTTTACGAAAAATACATTTTAGCATTGAGAGGGATTAAATATTTTCATTCGGGCTTGCATTTTTAAACATGACAGGCTCCGATAAAATCTCGACACGAAATTAAAAAAAAAAAACAAACCACGTCTTCAACTCCTCAATACTTTATAATCGAAGGTTTTTAATTTGAAATGCGTTCCTCGCTGTTGGGCAATAAAAGTTATTAGTTAATAAAAACAATATTCGGTACTGGTGCCCCGCCGTGTCCGGTACCGGGACCACACATCGCCGTCATCGGCGCCTCTCTATGCCGTGTACACTGCACACTGTGTTTCACTTGGGGTGGTGTGGAAGTCATGCGCGTATAGCGATTTTAATATCACTACATAAAAATAACAGTAGAAACTAAAATGCATTCGTTCTTGAAAGCTTCAGAATTCACGGCATAGGGTCATCAAGCTTTCGCTATCCATATCTTTGTGTCTTTGTTCTTCTTTCTTGATGAAAATGTGAAAACGTAATTAGTTAATATTAATATTGTCATTGTATACCTACCAGCCGTTTTAACACGTTGAATGCCAGACAACAGACACAATATCTATTGTTAACGGACACCGTGTGACCGCGGTGGCAGTCAATGACTTAACAGAAAGTTCTATTACCGTAACCTAAACCTCCTTCAAAATATACAGTTCAGGCCAATTCAGTCGAAAAACCAATCTACAACTTCACAAGCTCACCCTAACAAGTTAAATCCCCGCTTCCGCTACTGCCTTTACCTCGGACCAACCGATGCACTATCGTCTGTTTAAATATTAGTAGTTATAACCCAAGATGTTGTTTGTTTCTACCGAGTGCCAGTAGTTAAGTCCCTCGTTTGTAAGTACATACGTATGCTTGTGTATGTTTGAGCTAGTTAGTGGCACAGACGCTCTTTTTATGGCCACCGCTGATTGTGTTAATTTCCATCGGCGCTGAGAACCACTTTTGAGTAGTTTTAGTTTTCTAAGTTTAGGCGATGACGTCGTGTTGTCTAGATTTAGACTAGGGCTTGTTTGTGGATTTGTGGAGGAGGTCGTTGACAGATATTTAATGGGTTGCCTTCTGAGCTAAAGATCCTGATTTATAACACCCACTTGTTTAAAACAAAATTAAAAGCCTTTTTGTTAGAAAAATGTCTGTACAACATATCGGAACTAATGTCACACAATTTATCACTTGACATTAAATAATCTGGAATATTTTGATATTAAATTGAAAACTGTTTGACATTACATCTTAAACCTGGTTGACTTTATATTTAAAAGTGTTTGACATTAGATTTTATAACGGTTTGACATTATTTTTATCACTGTTTGACATTATTTTTAAAACTATTTGGCACTGTTTTTGAATTTCACTTGGAATGTGGTTGTTGTGTAATTGTTTGTAAATTGCATGTGTATATTATATTCAACACAATGTAAATTGTTTTTATGAATAAATGAAATGAAATGAATGATGTTGTGTGGGGCATTTGGTAGTGTGGAAATTTTCGACAGGATTTTTTTTTTGTACGAGTTCCTTGGTTTGTTTCCCGGGTCGGGCTGTGTTATTGAGTTATTTCACCTGGTATTTCTGAGTATCAGCCCGGAGTCTGGATTTTTGTCCGGTAGACGGCAATAGGCTCGCCCCCTTGGCGAAATGTGGGTGCACTGTAGTTGCACATCTGCCCAATCCTTCGGGGAATATGAGCGTGATATTATACTATGAATATTTTTGATAATCTTTTGGGAGATGTAAGCATTGGACATTGCAATAATAGTGAAGGGTTTTACATGAATTTGAAGTTTTTCTTCAATGAGGTCTTCTAAATGTTTATATTATTATTAACTTTCATTCTTGCTTTATTTAAGTTACTTTTTGTGTAACTGGTTGTTTTGTGGTCTTTTTTGACTTTTAATTACTTAGATAAATATAATAATAATAATAATTCATTTATTTTTCAGACAAAGTCCATTACATTACACATTACATTAAATTAAAACATAAAATTACACACACACACACACATAGATACTAAAATACTGAACATTTAAATCAAATAAAATATAAAATACATACACAAGTCAATATGTCATTCAAAACAAAACAATTATAAAATACATACAAATGTCATTCAAATAAATAAAATTAAAATAAATAAACATGTCATCCAAAACTAATAAATTAAAACTATGTGTTTACAGAGGTAAATATTCAACAATTCGAGGGCAGGCCCTACTATTGGCGCAAATATACCTTTGTCATTGTTGACAATTTTCTCACTAAAAACTATTTACTTATAAGGAAGTCGACAAAAATAATTAAAATAACGCCGTGGATCAGAAAAGTTACTCCCGACAATTAATTTACACAGAATTTCTTTCAAAATTCAAAATAATAACCCAAACAGATACTAGAAGTTTTCTAAGAAACAGTCCGTCTTGCTAATCAATTGAATTAATCAGTTGGTATGGTAATGTAATTACATCGAGATAAAATTCTAAAGGAAAGTAGTAATAAAAAGACTGGTTTACGCTACGAAACATGCTTCTAAAAATGTTTTTCTAAATAAAATGGCCGCGATTTTACTGTTGCCATGCTGGTATTGATGACGTCATGTGTCATGTATCAGAATGCTGCCAGGCTTTTGACCTGGCCCGACCGAGGACGACTAGCGACCTTGTGACGTCACTAGAAAGTTTAGAATATAAAATTGGAATAGGTAGAGAACATTTCTTTTTAAAATTTATGTCTTTTTTATGCGAAACTATAATTTTGAATATTGAATATATTAATGAGACCTCGTCTCATTAATATATTACTTATTCTATCTAAATCTATACTAATAATAAAGCTGAAGAGTTTGTTTGTTTGAACGCGCTAATCTCTGGAACTACCGGTCGGATTTGAAAAAATCTTATTGCATATGATAGCCCAATCCTTGAGGAAGGCTAATCTCACCCTAGGACCTTTAACAGCCGACCAAAAACAAAAAAGTCAAAAAGAAAACTACGCGAAACTGAAGTAATAGCATCGCTATTACTTCAGTTTCGCGTAGCTTTAGCTTTGATGGTAGGCGATGCGATGCGACGGGATAGGTCAGGAGAACAATAAACTTCACGCGAACGGAGTCGCGGATGGAAGCTAGTTTATTATAAATGTCATCATCATCATCATCTGGCTAGCCGTTTCCCAACTATGTCCGGGTCGGCTTCCTGGCTAACCGGATGCAGCTGAATACCAGTATTTTACATGGAGCGACTGCCTATCTGCCCTCCACAACCCTGGTTACTGGGTAATACAATATCCCTTGGTAAGACTGGTTGTCAGACTTTCTGGCTTCTGACTACCCGTAACTACTGTTCAGAGGTCGACGAATGACAGCCGGGACCAACAGCTTAACGTGCTTTCCGTGGCACGGAGGGGTCAGTTCTGTTTATTATAAATGTCTTGCCTCTAAATTTAATTATCAAAACCAATAATTTACCTAACTCATCTTCTTTCCACATCAAATAACTCAAAACCTAAGTAGTTTTGGCCAATTTGTCAATGTTTCATTAACTTTAGAATTAAAATTAGTTACGACGTAACGCCTGAGGCATTATCATAATCAAATTAGTAATCGATTGTCACGTTCTTAACAAAACTCATAAGTAAACAGTTTAAAGATAAATCACTTGTTTCAAAATATATCTGCATAACATGTAGCCACCGACCTCTCACCTGGAAAAAATTACACGTTACAAAACTGAACATACACCTTATCCAGATAGCCATAAACTTCAAAATTCAACAATTTTTCCTAAATCAACGGTAGATTAACTTTGTAATTTTCTAGTCCGCTATAAATAAAGTTGAATTCCACAAAATATTGTTTTAAGCTTCATTAATCGATTCGAAGTCTTAATAAATGAATCGTGAATACCGTTGGATCAAACAAAATGGTGATATCGATTTAAAGTGAACGATTAATGATATCGATTTTTGCGATGATCGATTGCTTTGATATGATCACGATTTCTTGCTACAAATTGATTCAAGTATTGACATAATTAATTAGTTATGTCTAGCAAAAAATGTTGGTTTTATGAAATAATCGTAGGTAAGTTTAAATTTCTCCTATGAAAGATACAGGGTTGAGCTAAAACCGACAGAAAATATCACGTATCAGAAGCAACAACCACCATCATGGCTCTATAAAAGGATGTCTGTAGATTTGGGGTAGGCCTTTGCTCAGCAGTGGAAAAACTAGGCTAAATTAAAAAAAAAAAATATCCACCTGTATACCCATCACTTTTTTTTACCTACTGTAAAAAAACACTGCTCGTGAAATGCGCATTTTCACAGACGCTCGTGCGCACGATCTGGTATGGCACGGTTTGATTACGTTTTAAATAAATCAAAAGCTTTAGAAACGCATCATTCACACTCCTTCAACACAAAGTTGTTCTAAGAAACTATCATAAAGTTTCCGTGACATTTTCATAGTAGACAACGCACGACACCTTGTAGTTGCGTTAAAATAAGTCAAAATGCCACTTGAACTCCCTTGGGACATTCACTATATTAACACGAAACACATAACATTACGGCTGTAATTCCCGAAGGGTAGATAGATAAATAGATAAAAGATAGATAAAACTTTTATTCAGTGCAAAAAAAGACACAAAACAAGTAATAAAAAAAAACATCAAAAAAAGGTGAAACATAAAAAAGAAAAACAAAGATTAAAAAGCTAAATTCACCCATAGACACCTCGTACAAGTAAATAACGGTAGTCTATAACGGTCGATCACTACTGGGCGGTGTGTCTCATGGTTGCACCAAATGGGAGTCCAGCTCAGCATATGCCAGGTACAATACCTGACGCTGGTATTCTGCTGCATCCCGTTAGTGACACACGGATGTCGAGAAGACACATCTGAGTTTCAACAAAATGGTACCTACATAGTGCGGCGCATATATTATAAGGTGGTAAGTACCCACATCTTAATTGACTTGCTTTTAAAACCGACAGAAAGAAAGATTTTGAAATTTTAAACGTATTAAATACTTGTGTAGTGTTTACTGGATTACTTGATTATCACAGTTATTATATGTTATGTAATGAATGACTAGTTTGTTTTTAAGCGAGTATGTGTACGAGTTTACATATTGGTGTAAGGTAGAGGCGTACCTAGTACACCCGCATTACGCCAGTTATGTTAAAGTACCATGTAATAGGGAGCTTATTGCCATGAACCAGGCACGAATCTAGACTCTGGGCTGCTCCTCAGAAATTCCTCATGGAAGGAACCTATAACACTCTGCCTGACCTGGGAATCGAACCCAGGACCTCATGTTTAGCAGCGCTTGAGCGCTGGCGACCACTACTCCAACGAGGTAGCACGAAGCAGTTTAACAATATGAGGTTTCTTAATCAACCTGTCTAGCTTTCTCCCAACTATGTTGGGGTCAGCTTCCAGTCCAACCGCATGCAGCTGAATACCAGCATTTTACATGGAGCGACTGCGTCTCTTTGCGACTCTGACCTCAACAACCCAGTTACTGGGTAAAACGATACCCCTTGGTAAAACTGGTTATCAGGTTTTTGGACGTCGAATGACAGCCGTGACCAACGGTTTAACGTCCTTTCCGAGCCACGAAGGAGTCTCGATATGTAATGAGTGGTCACCCATCCACGGACCGACCTCGGCAACCGTAGTTCAACCTTCGGCTGCGGCTGTTATTATTTAGCCACGAGCCCCTCATATAACTCTTCTCATATTACATATTCATACATTAAAGTTCATCAGCGTTTAAATAATGATCTCTTGCATTTGCACACATAAAGAGTATGCTCATTGCTCGATCGCCATGCATTCCTTTGAACGCACCGCTAACTGAACGCACTAGGCGTGTATAAACCATGTATAAATAGCTTTAGTAGTTTATGTAGTGTTTCTATTTAGCAGTTAAATATGTTGTAAATGTTGCCGAGAAACTCTTTCGGTCATTGATCAGGACGATTGAATTGTCCATTCTGTTAGGATTGTGTTTCTCAACTTGGGCGATAGCGCCCCCTCGTGAGCGTTTGAGGCTTTCAGGGGGCAATAGAAGACCCAGAAAAAATTATATATCCTATCTTACGACTATATAATATTACACATTTAAATATAATTGTGGCAATAGCTGTTTCAGATTCGCGACAGATGGTAAGCCAAGAAATTGGGGGGGTTTATAAAAATATATTTTCTCAAAGTGCGGTGGTCAAAATTAGGTTGAGATCATATGACGTAGAATTTAGAGAAATGAACTGTGATAAATATAGTGGTAGCAGAATGGTGTATTCAATTCAGTTGAGTGCAGCAGACTTGCAATGAGAACGCGGCATTAGATTGGATTAGAAAGTTTCTGATATGGTTGGCACATTCCAAAAATTTGTACTAGATTATATACCTACATAGTGGCCAGTTTGGCTAGGTATATCATTTTACAGGAGTTAGTGTCGCCACTTCTTCTTCCCAGCTAAGCCGGCAAGCGTTTTGAGGGACTGTCTTATGTAATTGTGACGTTCGAAAAGTGCTGATTCTCAGCCTAATTTGAACAAATGGCTTTTGATTTGGTTTGCAGTCTTAATAAGTCGCTTACTCACTGGAATTCTGAATAACAATATGACGATTACTAGGTAAACTTTTGGTCATTCCAATCAAGTTAATGCCCGACATACAAAATCCAGTCTAAATGTCTTCTCAAGCACTCCCGGTGGGCTCCTCATTCACTGATCTCTATCATAACCGATTTACCACGCTCAAAGGTATAATTTTCACAAAAATCTTTGTTAAAGATAATATTAAAGCCGAATGTAACGTGATATGTCGTGTAAGTCATGTGTAACTGTTTAGTTGCTAGTCTTGCGTCGCGGCACTCGCGGCAAGGCGGCTGAGACAAATGAAAATACCGCAACGACTACTACTGGTTTATAATCTAGTTAATTACGAGTTGTAGACGTGATATTTGAGGAAAAAACAGAGTTAAAAACGGTGGATAAGACCCATGAAGTTTATTAGGGAAATTGCAGAGAGCCAACCCCGAACGTAGTCGAAGAATAGGTTTGTCACACAAAATGGGAACTAATTTACCACGATACATTGCCAATACATCGATAAAAAAAAGTGATGGATTTTGATCGTGCATTTGTCCTGCTAAACTAGCTGGAACTAAGAAACGCAATTAATCTAAAGTTAACACTGGATATAGTCGTTTAGCACAAAAACCCTTTGGTAGATCAAACTGTATGATGTAATGATGAGAAAAACCTAAAGCCAGTTGTTACTTCATAAATATTCCAAGAATATGTATATCCTGGACAAAACCAACTGTCCAACAGATTTGCATCCACTACACAAGGAGTTTAATCCTTGCCGTACCGCATAAATATCACTGTATATTCAGATGCCGCCGCTGCCAGCATAAAATATACGGGCTGGTGCAAAAAGCACGTCAAATCATGAAGTTGACATGTGTGGAATAACAAGCAGGACTATGAATCACTATGAACTAGTTGCTATGCCCCCGTATGGTAATAAATCAGCTAATAGTAGGTACTGAATTTTATATGCGCGGCGTTCAAATTGTTCGAAATAAAGTTGACGAGTTTTGGTTAGAAATAACATTAGAATGTCATTTGTTTTGTTGCTATGCGAGTATTTGGAAAGATGACATGACTAACAGAGTTAATGAATCACTTGAAATTGAAATAGAATGCGAAACTTTCACCGATCCTAATCAGTCCATGTCTGAAGACCTCCCGCAATTTGTGATATACCATTCAGTCTTCAAACATCCGCATCTATTCTACATTCATTTTGTGATCTAAATGCACAATGGTAATCAATGATATTCTTCGTTTCTCTGAAAATTTTTCAGGACTTCATTTGAAAGCACCGGTACAAATCGTCAATCCTATGTCCTAAACACTGGCTAGAAACTCCGGAGCTACTCGACCGAACAGATCTCCGACACACCAAATTCTAATCTCGAATCAACCCCATTCGCAACTAGCACAAGTGATCAACGAGTACAAGTGGTAACGGTGTGAATTCCGCGTCCCAACACAGAACGCACGACCGCATTCCGGCCCCTACTTCTTTCACCGTGCCACCGGCGATCCGGAGAAATTCTCAAAGCGCATTCCATTTCAGATATGATATAATAACCCGTTACAGAACCCATGTGTTTTGCTAGACCTAGTGCTTCCGCTATATGACGTCCATCAATTCGGCTTATCGCAGCCTGTTCTCTGTCTTCCGCATCCAGTCTTTCCCAGATGCCTTTTCTGATTGAGAAAACCTTATCAAACCATCACCATGTATCTGGAAATGGCTAAGTGATTTTCAGGAAGCCTCTAAAACCGTCCTAGAAACCTAGAAACCCTAATAATAAAAATAAAAAACCAAATCAATAAACGACACCAATGATTGATCCCTGCGAACTCCATTCAGATTATAAGCGAATTCGCAACGCCGCTGTTCTTCTACGAGTTCTATTTCTTCCAACATCTGATAAATGATACCTGAAAGCAGGTACATGCTTTTCAAATAGACTTTTGAATTACTTTCTCCATCTTGCGACTCGTGCATAATAATGATGTTATACTTAGTCACGCTCTCAGTGCTGTTGAAAGCCAAACTAAAATCCATCAAGTAATCTCTGAGATTAGGCTAAACACGCAGCTGGAAACTTTGATTTTATGATGTGTGGTAATTTTGCGAAATTCTCGGCTCTTGAGTTACGAATGTCTATGATTACCTCATAAGTTCTGCGAACACAAATAGCCCTTTGATGTTTGTAAATGTTAAGGTAACAGCAGCTTACGAGGTGGCGTGAAGTAAGGAAATGTGACTGAAAGCGCCGCCGATATGCATAAATACATATTTAATGCGCATAATTTATAACGTCGTGTGCACAAGATTAGTGGCTGCAATAATTTCCCATACACGCGAGCTCAAAACAAGAAATGTCTTGTTACAAGGCGAGATAACATCTCATATAGCTTTTTTCACGATCTAATTAAATCGAAAGCCAAGCGCTGCTCGGATAAGTGCGGAATGCGGCCGCTGTTGAAATATTGATTAAGCTTTTTGTGTTACGTTTCAATCTCGTCTTGCATTATATGTAGCAAGTCAACGAACCGATCGCTCTCTACAGCGAAGGTGGTAACATTTTCACACGTTTTAAAACAGCACCGCTGTTGCAACATGTAAAAACTTCACTTGTCACCTTACCACCTATGTCGCTAAACACCTGTCCCGAATTGTTGACACTGCGACAAACATCCACCGATGTTTACACAATAAATTGAAACGGTAAATCTCTAATGAAAACTTTTACACTACCGTATGGGAATGCACACAAAGAGTTGAAATGTTTACGGTAAGTCGGCACGCGTCCACGTAATGGGCTACCAGATGATTGAGAGCTGTTATGATTTAAGACGACAATCGTCCCGAGGCGAGGGCTCTAAACGATGAGCATTGTCGCTGTGACATTTACGTAGCCTACACAATCGAATCAGGGCACCGCGGCTATCGAAGCCCATTCGAAACGGATAAAGGTCTTGCTCGTGAGGATTGGATAAAGAGAGAAAAAAGATCAGGTAGTCGGCCTTCTGTGGGCCATTGTGACTTAACGAGGCGATGAATACTCGTATTCATCGGCGAACAGGTGGCACATTACGCCCGTGTCGGCGCTAGCTTCGTTTTGCACTTTTAGGAGTTCGACGAACGCATTTCATTATTCAAATGTTATTCGAGTGGCGTGAAAGCGCCTCGATAACCTCGACGGCGGCGGGACGTGTACGGAATGACTGATAAACGTCGTTCCTATACTTAGATCCAGCACAACTACCGACCGATTGACATCTCTACACCATTGTAATAGAGATTAGAAACGAAACACGACGGTCCGAAATCCGAGACCGATCGTCGAGTTCATTTCCATTATATCTATGCGAAAGCGACGCGGACCCCAAGAGTTATTCTAAACTAATGTTAATCGAATGACTCTATCGAATTACATCACCATGTAAACTCAACAAGGAACTAAACTATAATAAATGGCTGTCAGGTGAATTGTATTTAGTAGTAAACACGAGAACAAGCCGGTGCGTCGGCTAACGTGCCAATGAGCAATTTTCCGAGGAAGTGATCCCGCTCGGGCTGCAACAGATAGGTCTTTGGCGCCGCGGACCGCTCTCTATAATAACGTTTGCATTTATTTATCGCTAGTTCGTCGACACTATTCGACGTGGTGTATCAAGGTACCGCTATCTTTGATAAAACGCTCTCTAAACCGCCTTCAGAAGAGCGCGCTCCACGGAAAGCTCGTGAATCTCTCGATTTGGAACGCGAGATTATCGGTGCGATTTGTCAAGGTGCAGCAGCATTAAGCGGCTTTAGAGGTTCGATCTCGGCACGAGATAGCTGCAGAAACGCTACTCGACCCACAGTCAGGCCTCCCTCGACTCGCATTCCGATGGAAATTGCCCGCGGCCCGGCCAGATTACTGGCGCCGCATTGGATAATTACGCACCGACGAGGACATCCATTACGGAAGATAATTCAGCGAGTGCAATTAGAGGATGAGTCGTGATTCGATCGCGACCGCTGATGCAAAATAATAAACCGGAATCTTCTTCTAATATAAATTAACTATGTCCATAGTTATTACACTTTGCCTCGAGCGCCTGTTTAGCATTCCAAGCCGCTGCACCACCTGTACTTAAGACGCTGACGGTGTCTCACCATATTAATAGTTGTTGAATAGAGAATATGTAGTTGTTGCGATGGCCGCGGCCCGTGCGGTCACGTCAGTAGTCACAAATCAAACGGTCCAAATTGACAGCCAATAAATAGTTTCAAATAGCGGACATCGGAATGCGACAACAAGGCCGCAAAGCAGCCTTGCTTTTTCCGCGTCATCCAATCAGCATAAAGCCTGTTATGTTAGCTCCAATCTGAATAGCAGAGAAACCGGCTGCGGCTCGCGCCACAATCATTATTAACGTAATAAAGTACTAGATAAAACGGAGTCGGACAGCGTGTGAACGCCAGGAGAAAGCCGTTGTCGCAACATTAGTTAGGCGCTATTACCATCAGATGCCCATTCCGGCGTTTTTAACAGAAACTGTATGTTTAATTACGTCTCCCCAGAGCATCTCAGGCATAAACGTCTATGCTTACTAATGATTACAATCTAACAACGAAGAGCTAATAAAAACTTGAATAGTTTTGATTCCCATCGAATTCTGGTGCTGTGAAAGTTATCGGCCATCATTTAATTCCAGTAAAAACAACATCGATAAAACTGTAAAACCACTTCCTTCGGACCTTTGCAGATAAACCGACTGAAATAGCGGACTATTTCTGTTGAGAGTTAAGTTTAGCACTATCTAAGCGGCAGATCCAAATTGAATCTCTCATCTGAACTGAGCGAAATGTACTGAAGAAATGGGCTTGGAACTTGATACTCCGAATAGACGTCTCGTTGCGACCATCTGTAATGAAATTGAAGGGACGTACGTGGCAAACGAAGCGGCGTTAAAGTTATCTTATTATAAAGATCTGTTCCACCGCAACGGCTCGCGACGAGAACATTTCAATCGCGATTTACCCAAACCGGCTCCCGTGTCGCGATGCGATCGCTCCAATGTTAAATATTTACTCTTTTAAATAAGTCTTTATCGCAAATGCATTCAGCAATACTTTTGATCCAAAAGAACCGATTCCGAAAGCTTTTCCCGTTTGTTAGATCGGCTTCCATAAAAAGCTTCTTCGTTAAGTGCATTCCACTTATTTCAAGCATCCGAAAAATCCCTTTTACCGTTCTTAATTAGTGCGACAAAAAAAGAGGAAAGTAGGAAATTAACACCTCGTTTACTGTGCCACGTGACAGAGGGTGACGGATTGCGCCAGACCCTCCGTAAATGCTCGGATGTCCAAACAAAATCTTCCAAGCGTGAAGCACCGCTTTCTGACTCAATACACCATGAAGAATTGGCGCCTATGCACTTAACAATTCCTATAAAACTGCTTTTATACATTAAAGAAAAGAAACCAAACTTGGGAAAAGATAAGAAGCACTTTCTTTTATCTTGAATGCATCCTGCCTTCATGATCATTAGTAAAGCTATCTCGTTCTGGCCCCGCTCCATCCTTCTCTCCCACATCTCCGGAGGGCCATTTATCAATACCAAATAACATGCCGGGACCCTTTTCTCTTTTGTTTATTTGTTTTTTATTTACCTTATCCTTCGGTGTTCTATTTGTGCCTTCATTTTTGACTCGAAATTGATTGTAAAGGCGGTCTAATGGCATCCGTCGAACATAATGTTCGATGCATTGATGGCTGCTAATGAGAGGTGATGAGTTGTTTTAAGTACAAATGCATAAAGGTTCATCAAGAACGAAATACCATCCTACAATTGAACTATAAAATGGCCTGTATCGTGGAACTATAAGACAAACAACATTAAATTAACGACCGTAATAGAATCTCGATTTCATAATAAATGCATTGCGAGCTGCAAAGTGCAATTAATGGATGCAATTCTGCGTGCAAAAGCTATTAAAGTTCGCTATTAAAAGTTTCCAATTTCCCCTGCTGCTGCTCCAAAGGTTTAGCTATTAACGGCGCGCAAACCGTTTTGCTTTTTTACGTTGGTATTTTATTATTTAATTGTTTTATTTATTGCGGTTTCGCATTCGCTCGCGACTTCATCTGCCGGTTTGAGCACGGACGGAATTCTGCAATTTCTTTGTGAATTCGGAGACGACCGACTCATTACCTTTTAACTGATTTTTTTCGAATCATTGGACGGCGACGTTTAGGGAATAATAAATCCGACCGTTTATTTCAATAAATTTTTAATGACCCCTTTAAAACATGATTAGCTGGACGTTAGCATCGTTTTTATCGAGATTCTTAATCGATGTCCCGTCGATGCGCCTGAGCATCGGACAACTCACTAATCATTCAAATATTAGGGTTAAAAATACACGATTCTGTGAACGAAAAAGATATCCTAAAGATGCCGGACATCAAGGGGGGTCTTCCTTGAGTTTCCCTCCGTTGTCGAGAGCAAATAAAGCGGCGTCCCTCTGAAATTAATTTTGTTTTGTTTCATCGTCTGGAGCCGAAGCATTTACATTGAATGCGGTCGGAGGCTGGCCGTTTGTGAGGATATTTATGTAGGGGCCCGTGGAGTATGACATGCGCATTATTCATACACGATACGCGCCACGTACCAGCTGTATGTTATTTTTACCGGTTCATCGGCTTGTCGTCGATTTAAGATGAAAGGGAAGTTTTTTCTAGTCAAAAACATTTGTATGATTCACCGCGACGCTTTCAGGAATACAGTAGTCGGATACAAGAATTTTGTTTAAGAATTCCTTTGTGATTCTAATGTTTAGGTTCCTGTAAAGTAAGAAATGACGGATGAATGCGTCCATGACGGTAAAATCCTAGAATTTATAGGTAAGGACGTAGGCACGGCAAATCGAACGCCATCAAAGTTTATGACACCACAAGGCGCCACGGTGTCGATATTTGCGATTGGATACACTGCTTTTAATGCATTTCCTTTTGCATTCGCAATAACCGTTTCCTGTTTCAATTTATCGGTTTACACTTTATTTTCAATTTTATGAATAGAATTCTGCTTTAAAATACACGTGAATATTTTCTTTCACTTTCCGTTGTTTACTTTCGTGTTTACCTTTCCGTAATGACTGTTGATATTATATGCTATAGAATCAAATTGAAAATGTTCTAATGCATCACATTTCAATTGTTCTATGCTGCAAAATGGTATTATTTCAGCGATTGTTATTTTAAAACAATATGCGCATTGAAAAATCTATTTGCTCTACAGCGTTCACGTCCAACTTTTAATACATATTTGCAAAATGAAAACAATGGCATCACTGGCAGCTTTCGTTTGGTTTAGAGCCAACCTAAATCTTTGCTAACTTTTTTTTCTTCCTTCCAGATTCAAACGACGGTGACGCAGGAGTGAGATGTTACTGCAACACGGCACAATGCGTGGGTACGGGGTACATGTGCCGGTCTGCGCGCAGCGGGGGATGCTACAGTGAACTGCCCGCGCCACGACGCACGCACCACGCCAGACACGGATGCCTGCATCATTTGGCTGATACGTATGTATTTTATTTATGTTTAATTATTGTTGATAATAAATTACGCATACGTAGGATTTTACTATCAGTTGGCAGACAATAGACCGGGCTGACTGATTGGGAGAAGAAGAATCAAAACGATATATAGCACAAATGATCCACAAATATATTGCAAATTAGATCTTATTCTATTAATTAGCTCTTTCGATCGTAGGATTGTTAAGAAAGCTTCGCTGCTACCCGTTCTAGTCAGAAAAATCTTCGATCAAAATTGACACAGCTTTATAGTTCAACTTTACAGCTGTGTATATTGTGGGCGCTACGAACACCTGTTTCGTTTGTTGATTCATTTACTTTTGTTTTGTCTTCGGATATGTTGCTTTGTTTATCAATATTTGCTTTCTTCATTTCACAATATTTTGCAATTTAATGTCGCATTGGCATATGTGCCTGTTTCACTATCTATCTTTCATCTATCGGTATCATCTACATAACATTGTATTAGTGTAATGTAGTTACCTACTGAAACAAACCAATGATTTGTTTTCCATATTATACGCAGAATATTAACCGGGTGATATTATATTTATTTTAGAGTATTACGGAAAATTCTAGATTTTGAACCATAATTAATAATCTATGTACGCAATACTGAGTAGCCTTGTCAATAAAGATAAACATGTTTTTAAACAGTAGGGTCATCATCTTCGGTCAGGTTTATCAAAAACTAATTTTTAGTCATAACGTTTATGATCTAATCATAAAGTAGGTATATGTTCAATTTCACGATAATTTAGCAAGCACGAAACAAATTGATATGTAATTAGAATGCCGCATTGGATATAAACTTAATTTTAACTAATGTTGTAAATTAAATCCAAGATTCGTCCGTCGATTTCGACATTTAACAAGATGTAGTCGATAAAAAGCTAAAGAACGTTCCAACAACATTCCTAAAGAGGGACAGGAGATTTTATCATTTCTAATTGCGATTCTAATTAGTATTCTGCCCATCGCTTAAATGTCAACCCTTTACAAAAAGGTACATGATTTAACAAATTAGTCGTTGGCTTGCTCCGGCGCAATGCATTAACTGAAATTTATTTGATAACTAAAGCCGGTGTAAAATTACATTAAGTCGTTAGCAAAGATCTAGGTAGTATTAATTTACCTGCTACTGTAATTTGCATACAGGTCTCACTTAAACCATTGTCACTTTGCTTTATATATTTTGTATCTACTTGAGAATTGTTTGGTATTTCTAACTAATGTCCTTTTCAGGTGTGGGTGGTCTCTTCTATTAGTTTCAACTGGGTCCTTTCTTTCTGTTCCTGCCTTTGGATTGAAAATACTTACATTACTAGGCAAAAAACTTTATACAGCTATCGATTCTACTTCCTATTCTACATTTATTTGGCCTAAATCTACAATGTATTATTGACTCTCATCCACGAATAATTTATCACAATCTTAATCCTATCTATTGACATTTTCTCATCTATTTAGAAAGTAATTACGATACATTTCCTAAGATACGGCGGCAGTACCTTTTTGAATTTCATCGAGGAATTAATTATTCTTTTGTTAGTCATCATGTGAGGTGCATTGTCATCCATCAAAACTGCTTATCATGCTAGTGTATGGGCTCTATCGTTGCGTACGAGTCTCTTCAATCAATTTATCTATGGTTTCGAATGACTGCCGCTTTCATCATGATCATAGATGTAAC
Source organism: Apamea epomidion (assembly GCA_947507525.1). NCBI lineage: Eukaryota > Metazoa > Arthropoda > Insecta > Lepidoptera > Noctuidae > Apamea > Apamea epomidion. Next base: position 15,401,490 of record OX382237.1, read on the forward strand.
GTAACGACACAGTTATAGATTTGATTGAGGACATTGGGACTTGAGTATTTACGGAATCAGTGTTCGTATGAATACATGATATTGTACCGTTGGTATTTACTCATAATTGGAAAGCTGTGTTAGCCCTTTCTACTAAGATCAAAGCGTCTCCTTATGTTTCTTCCACTTATTCATAGAAAAGGAAAACGTGAACATCATTTCCATCAATAAAACTGTCTGTTTATTTAACAACAGTACAACATTAAGTAATCGTCGTATCTTTTTTATATGGCGCACGGTATGTTCACCTCAGTTTATTAATTATACCGGCGAAGGCATGCCGGACTCCACTATGTTTTTATACACTGAAATTACCCGCTCAGTTGATTATCTTATTCGGATCGGCCCGGGCCGCGTTCACCGAACCGGTTTCTGTCTGCCGCATGCCCACTTTTATTTACTTTAAATAATTTTTGCTCCTTTTTGGCAATCTCTGCCATTATCTTCGCTAACGATCGCCGTGTCCGCTTCGTTAAGATTTCCATAGAATTCAAATTGATATTCGCTTATTTTATCGGTAATTAATTCTCGTTTGACTTGTTTATTGTGTATATAAAGTGCGGTTGAGTGATGTCGGTTTGATGTTCTCGTTTGTTAAGATAAGGGTGACTCTGCTGGGGTTGAGGCGCGGGTCAGGCTAGATAGTGCTGCGCGGACGCCGACCCGGACTATGCTGTACTTCCTACAAAATCACAGCCTATCATTGACCAATAAAGTTCAAATTTGATTGGAGAGATGAATGAATAGAATGTCTCCTCTAGGCTTTGTTCTTAGAATCAACATTTTATCGTCATCAACTGCAATCATTGATATCGGTATGGAATTATCTAGATGGGTCAGTTGCATGTCAACAATCCAGGTTCTTTGTATGTCATCTCAACTTGTTCTTTGTTTCTGCTACTTACAGTATTACAACAGATTATATTGTGTTATCTGCTTCTAAATACGTAACTTATACTCGTTTGTTTATTTATTGTTTAAACTCTCGATTGTTAAACGCTTTGATGTCAATGTGACTTTACAATAACTGGTACAGATAAGGTTTCTTCGTGAACAGTGGATGATTTGAGTTGATTCAGAATTATTTATTCAAACTTTAACCTTCTTTATTATGCCTTCATTGGTTTTGAGTATAAGAAACCAATTATTTACCTTAACAAAGCTAGTCTTTAGTTCTTTAAATTTGTTCTCACCATCTTTTCTTTTGGCGGCATCGTAGCCGTAATCTTAATAAGTCAGCTCTAAAATCATCAACAACTATCTTCGTACATCTTCAGCTAATATTGAACTAATTAAAAAGAAAATCTGATCCAAAAACAAGTCCACGATGCGCTGAGAGATTAAATCTTAATTGGCTTTCAACTGATTGTATTTATTTATAGTTTCACTCATTATATATTTGCCCGGTGCCTTATCTCCTTGTTATGTTTTAGTTGCCATCTGAATTCTGCTGACTGCTAATTAGTTTACATCATTAGTTCATTACTATCGTCTATTAACTAAGATGAATTGTGTTAATCATTTCCACATTTTACACTTCAATTAGTTTTTTTTCTTATCAACGTCGTTAGAAGAGCGTGTAATGTATGTATGTAGATGATATTCGTGTTGTGAAGAAAGTGTTTAATTTATTCTTTGAATTAAAACGTTAGTTTATGATCCTGCCAACGAGTAGCCGTAAACTAGTGCTGCTGTTTTATCGTGTTTTTATTGCGTAGAATTATTTTATGAGAGGGTACATAGAAGCTGCTGGGAAGGCGTGAAAGACAAAATAAACTAGAGTGCCTTGGTGTAATGAAATGCTTAGAATTTTAGTTATAAGAAATTTAAAAGAGCTTGGGGTGCTAGATTTAAAATTTATGGGTCTTGGTATTTTATCCTAACAACTGAATGTTTAGTAAGCTAAGAAATAAAACTGCATAGAATTATTTCTTTAAAATGTAGTTTTAGTCCAGTTTACGCATGGTAGTTAGGTACAAAATATCCCTTTAAGACCCATCTCGTGTTGAAATTATCACGTGGTGTTTTGAGGGGGGATTAGATTAAAATCACCATACCATACATATCAGCTAAGCGAATTAAGTTTAATCGCTTGGTAGTGAACGGTGAAACATTTATGATTTTGACAAATTCTAAATTGTTACCAATGTGTGCCTTTGTCCACAGCACTTCTCCCAGTTGTTTGGTTTTCTTCTTTCTTGTAGGTATAATCTCTGTCAGCAGTCATCTCAGTATCCACCCCCTTTGTAGCCATATCATCTTTCCTCTATCCGTCATTTCTTTGAGGGAGGCTCATCATATTATATCCACATTCATCCTTGAAACTTTCCTCACGACATGTCCCTCTTTTCTCCGCATCACATGCCCATGACAATCGATTTCCATTTCGGCTGGTTCAGACAGACCAAAAATATTTTTGACATTATACAACCATACAGTAACGCCCGATTGTCTGAGTCAAAGTCAAAGTAGAATCATTTATTTCAAATAGGCACATAAAAGGCACTTTTGAACGTCAAAAACAAAATTAAAATAAAATTGATTCTAGTCGCCGCATTCAGTCGCATTCAGTCTGATTGACCTAGACGCATATTTGCATAAGTTAAGGTATCTACACACATCCTAAATCCTTATTTGCGTAATTAGGAACGTGGCAGCAATGCTTAGTGATTGCTTGACGGGAACAATGTACGGGTTTTCCGTATGAATACATATGCATAGTTGTGAAGAAGAAGAAGCCGTGGCTTTGAATTTGCAATCGTGTGTTAATTGTCGCTTGTAGTTTGTTTTTCTAATAGCCATTGCTCATTAATTTATTTTTCCTGGAGGCTGTGAATGGCCAGATATAGACATCGCATATTTACGAAGACAGATTAGTAAGGGACACTCAATTTAGTTATACATATAGATCCTAATCCAAAACCATAAACATGCTTGAATAATGATGGAAGGTAACCGAATGTTTCGGCCTCAAGTCTGTAGGCAAACTCTCCCGATCCAGTAATATAAGACACCATATATTTTAACTAAAACCGCTTCTAATATTACTATTAGAAACGGTTTTAGTTAAAAAATGCAGCAAAGCGCTTTACGTGAAAATTTTGCAGCACTTCCGCGGTTTATATTACAATGGGTGCAGCAAAACATTGCAACACAAGCAATGTTATAACCATCGTTACGCCATCAAGTTATGCTATCAATAACAGTACCTAAAGAAGCTCCGATAAAAAATCATCACGCATACACCTGGCAGCCTTACATAACAGTTTAATCAACAAAAACTTTAACAACTCTGCCAGTTTTACAAAATTTTAATTGGACCTACGACTCCTACGACCAACTAATCGTTTCTGCAAATAGGTTTCCAATCGGCAAAACAAAGATCGCTGGCTAAATCTTTTAAATTATTCAAATTGACGAAATTCTTCTAATAAAATTCTACTTCGTTCCCGTGAGAAACGGAACATCTTCCTAATTAAAATAGTCGAAGATTATAGTCATCGGAGAGAAGATTGAGCGAAATTTGATAGTGACGAAGTGACAGTTATGCTGAGTTGTAAAGATGCTCATTAAGATGAGGCTGTTAATGTTAATTTTTTATTGAACGCTGCTAGCGACTGCGTGTTACTTGTCTAAACTTGTTTTCTCAAGGGCTTGTTCATAGAAATGTAAAAAACAGGGCTTGTTCGACATTGAGGTTTATTAGAAACGTATATCTATGATTGGCTTCTTTAATTCAGTTAAGTAGTATAGATAATGTCTCTACTTCTCGTGGGTGTCGTAAAGGGCGACTAAGTGACTTACTAGAGAATGGGCTGGAGCGTTCTCTTTGCATTTTAACCATACTGCGATCGCCAACCCGCCTGCCAAGCGTGGCAATTGTAGTAAACTTCCCCACCCCAACTGACAAGCACAAATGTGCTTGGGGGAGGCCTATATCCATCACTGGACGTCTTTCGTCTAAAATGATGATGATGATGAGTCTAGATATGTTCTGCTTAAATGTTTAAGGTATACTTAGTAATTTGTTTGATTAAAATGCAAGCAGCAATTTCAGTGTTATTGGCAAATACAACAATCATTTCAATTCAACATTTGTATCGGCTATTATTTCAATATACATTGTTCCCACTTTACGTATCTAGTTTCTATGTAAACGCAACTATTACAAGAACACAAACCTTATCCACTCAAGCGTCAATTCTCAACGATTTTCCCGCCTTTATCAAAGTACTCAATACCCTTGCCCTATAAACTCTCACACGATAATAAACATGAAGTAAAATCGTACAAGATTAGAAAATTCCAAGAGCTTGTAAATTGAAAAAGGCCAGAGTTCAAACACGCGAGATTTATTCAAACAAGAAGCCGTTTTGTATGTTAAATGCTCACCCTAATACATCAAATGTTTCTTCAATATTCAAAAGAAATGTACTTAAGTACTGGTAAATTTTAATTTTATGTAAATTTTGATGACTCCGTGAGAACATAGGCCGTGATTTGTTTGCGACACAGGTTGAATTCTGTGATAAAGTTTTAACTACGTAGACATCAGCTACCGAACCCACACATACACAGCCATCGTTTACACGAACAGTAAGTGGTCATCGTAAGCTAGTCCCCCCTACTTCCTTCCGAACCCCGCGTAAGTGTTTGTATGTGTGCGTGCGTTGACAAACAAAAGCATGATGTCAAGTAAAGTTCACCAGTAAACTAATGATTTGTATTCCATCGACGCAATGTTATTATCTGGCCGCGCTGTCCACGCCGAGATGCTAAAGTACATAAATCTTAATGTCTTTATTATAAAAAGCCTTTGAAAAATGTTGACTAAAAGGGGAATTTGTGTGCGTTCTGCATATTACGTGAGAATGTGATGGTATATGATGATAAGGTGCTTTGGACAGTGGTCAACCGTACTCATGAATATTTAGGAACATTTTAATATTATTTTGCGTCATTGCGTAAGGCACCTAGGCCTAGGTTTGCACAGACGCGTTTTTCGCGCGGTGATTTTTTTTGCGCATTGCATTTTCAACGCACTGCATAGCGCTGAGAGTTGAAAATCCAACAGTGTGTTTTGACGCGCTGGGATGCGCTTTGTTGGATTCTCAACGCTCGGCTCAACACCAAGAGTTGAAAATCCAATGCGCAATAAAATCCACCGCGATATTTTCACGTCCGCGCGTCAGCCACGCGCGTGCGTCGGCGTAGTTTAATCCTGTCAAATTAAGACACTCCATAGCAAGTTTAGACGTGATTAAAAACATGGCTACTAAAAATACGTCAATTTACGTCAGGCGGTGACTAATTTGACAGGACTAAACTAATATATAGTTTCTGTCCTTTTCTTAATGAAATAGAAAGAAAAAGATGCACTGAACTTAAATTTAGTTTTGTTTGTGAACAAGGGAATCGACGCCATTTTTTTTTTTTTTTTTTAATGCATCCTTTTATCTACTGCTATCCCTGAACTCTCAACTTCCTTGTTTCTTGGACATCTAAAAAACACTTGACGACTGTTAATATTCGTTTCGATAAAAAATCCTTTAACATCATTAAATAATCAACATTTAGTCTTAAAAGTCATTAGAAGTTGAATCATTAACACTTTTTTTGACTTTATCTAAATAGCAACAAATCTAATCGTTTACTATTCATCACGATTATCGACTTAATATGTTATTTTTTTAGCAGTGCTTTGTTAATGAAAAGCTACATTAATCTCATGTGATGAATATATTCATTTATTTTCTTGGATTTTTACAATGTATTCTTTTGTGATTTGGCATAAGTTAACTAACTCTATGCATGTACCCATTGTTGCTATAGGGTAGTTGCCTGGGTAAAAAATAATAATTATATTTAGTCCGTCAGTTAGATTATCAAAAAATCATGGACACGTATTTTTTCTTTTGTCAATCAAACAAAAAACGACAAAGATAAAGCGCGTCAAAATTTGGGAGTGGGGGTCGTGACGTCACTTGCTTGCAAAAGTGTCGCAAGTGACATCACGCGGAACTTTAACGGGCGATATCTTCTTCATTTTTTATATAGTTGACAACAGAAAAAATACGGGTTCAATATTTTTTGATAATCTAACTGACGGACTAATTAGATTTTTTAAGGAAAACAGCCTATTGACGACATTGTTGCCATCGCAGGCATAGCCTGGATGAGGCTTGCACAGGAGCGGGGATGGCACAAGAATAGAAAGGCCTATGCTATGCCCAGCAGTGAGTGAAGACGGGCTGTGGATAATGATTATGTTGCATATAACCCAAGTCCGAACATGTCATCCCGTCGCTTCCTCTGTCGTTTTTAATTCAGCCCCACAAGCTGATACAGATAACAAAACAAAAATCCAAGTAATTGGTACCATCAATTCGTTGAAGCTCTAAATCAAAGACAAAACAAAATGATCGTATCGATCAGTTGGCATACCCAGTTGGCACTTTAAACTGTTGCGCAAGTCAACAATCTGAGAGGTGCGTAATGTCATGACTTACTGTGTCTTGATGTGGATCACACTGAGAGAGAATGCGAGGATATTTTGTCACGTGATTCAAAATTGCCTGCAGTGCTTTTATTCGTCGCGAATTCATCAACGTCGTATCTTGTCCTTTTAAATTCAAACTATTATCCTAGTATGTATGCAGGTTGATACCCAAAGATAATTCTAATGATATTTAAGTTTACTTAGTTACTTCTTCTCAACCACTGTTGGTCCTTCGAGCCGGATCGAAGTGGGAGAAAATGACGGATAAATAGTGAAAATGAATAAACAACTTTAATTACAAAATAAAAGAAAAATTAGTACATTGGGTTTTCAACCACAATGACAGAGTGAAAACAAGTGCACATCAATTTAACGGCTAAAAAAGGAAAAGTATTTGACATAGGTATTATAAAAAAAGTCTGCTCTTACCCTAGTTGCGTCGCTTACAATACTCAATAAACAACTATGAGCTCACATTACAGCATTTTAAGAGCAAATTCTTCCCTTCTCTACAAAAACCCAAAATAACACACACAATATATCGAACACCACATATTATGTGAGCCTAGGAGCTCACATATGTGGTCTTCGATATATTATTATGTGGCCTTCATTCAATTAAAACCTTAATTCATTGAGAACTAGAATGTCAATCAATTACTCGGCCCAACATAATAAGGACACAAATTGCAGCTTTTTTTCCTTCTCAACGCAATAAAGTAGCAAATACAGGCCGAGGCTAACCACAGAATTTTTTTGCCTCAATACCATTGAATCAAGTGAACTCGAAATGAATTCGCATTCAGCAAAAAATTCACCATTTAATGTTCAAGTTCTGAATTCAATAACGATAAGCTTTATTATTTTCTTTGTTCATAACTCGTTTGTTGAGACCACCTCTTTTTGTGGGGACGGGTGAAAGACGGGAGCAAGGAACTGGTTTGATCTATGGAAGGATGCTCAATGTTCATATCAGCTGATTTATTGGCAGTTTTTAAATGTACTGGAACAGTTGTTAGTTCTTCCTTAAAACTATCGTGAATTTCTGTTCATTTGCAATTATGATTATTATGGGCTATAAGGAAGGCCTTTACTCAGATTACTTAGCAGTGGGTGGAACCAGGCTGTCAATGATAATGATGCACTAAAAGGATTTGTTGCTATATTTATATTAAATCATTTCCCCATGAATATTAACAACTTCTATTCTAACTGGATTCGACTGAACAGACCAATTCATTTCTCCGATGTTACCAAAAATTTCATGTTATTTTCTACTGTTTCCAGGGAAGAAGAAGCGTTATCCCGATGCCAGAACTCGCCAGGGTCTGGAGGTCCACCACCTTCATCAGAGCACTCCTTACTACTGTGTTGCTTCAGGGACCTCTGCAACCATGAAGATAGTCCCCTTGCTAGAGCAAGGCTCAACCTTACTAGTAATGAATTTGGTAAGTCATCATTTATATTGGATTCAGTTTTATAACCAGCAATAGTTGCGTATCAGCTCTTGATTTCTTAGAAATCGCTTTCCAATCATCATCTTGCAATCTCTAAGATGCTCTTAGAAAAACATAGTGAATTGCTATGGTAGATAAATGGTCTTTCAGCAATGTGTCCAAACGAGTTATTTACTCAGACAGAAAATTTCCACGATTTTCAATAAACCTATAGATAAACTCAAGACCTTAAAAACAGTAATGCACATATAGCCACTAGGCGCCAATGAAGCGATAAAATGTATAATCCTAAGGCTACACTGTAATGTTATGATCCACAACACGTACACAAAGACGGAATTCATAGATTATAAACATTACTATTGAATAGACACAGTTTTCTCTATGTCCCTATTCATAACTCAGCAGAATCGATTACGCTTATCTCAATGATATTCGAGACTGTAACAAACCTGCATTTAGAAGATTGCATACGTAATAACAAGACAGGAATCGTTTAAGATCCAGTGCAACCAAATCCTTTTGCAATAGTATACATTGATTGTAGGCAGTCGAAACCTAGCACACGTTCACCTGCAGCAGATCTACCAGAACAGTATATGGCACATAGTTAATTCTTACACAACTGCAAAACGTTGAAATTGAGCCAGTAGGATAATGAATAGGCTATGTCGTTTTTAATTCTGAAGGCAGGTGAATTCGAAACTGGTTGAAGATAATAAAGAACAATTAGAAGATATAAACGGCAGCCTTTATATCCTGCCGTAATGTAATTGAAATGAATGGATCGTAAAGTGTTCGTGCAGTTTTTTTAGGAATACATTAATCAGAAGTTTAATTATGGGGGATAGTAGCCTTTAAAGGGTTGGTTAATAGGTTAGTGGAGTAAGTGTTTTAATTGAAGAAAAGTCTGACGTATATTCTTTAACATTTTACGATAATTAGATTGCATATACGAAAATTATCAACTAATATTATAAAGAGAAAAGATTTGATTTTTGTATGTTTTTTTGGTTAAAACGGCTGAACGGATTTTGATGCAATTTGGCACATAGGTAGACCATGGCAATGATCATGACGAGGATCGATACTTATGCTAGTGAAAGAGTGAGACGCAAATGAAAAAGGTATAGCAGTAACACAACATACATCTGACAATAACAAACAAAACATCAATGAGAAAGGCCGTAAACCTAACAAAACTAACAGTAAAACTGTACGTTTAATTCGTACCAATATAAGTAACAATACAACGTTCAAACAATAAATGGATACGAAAACCTATCAGAACAATAAACATTAATAGCATCTAAACACTGCCGGCAATCCAATTATATTGATACAATATTATTGCTGTCGTAAATTGTATCGAATAACGTATTCAAGCAAACATGATGAATAAATAAATATATCAGCCTGTATAACAAGACAAACAAGCTGTTTAGAAATTAAAATCTCCATAGGCTCAAGGAAAAGGTAGTATCGTGAAAATGTGTGAATTATTGAGCAGGTTAGGTATTAGAATAGTGTTTGATTATATTAACAAATATAGATTTGCATATCTTAGCTAGGCTAGAAATAGAATATTGTATATAAAAAAAAAACAAAATTAAAATCGGTTCATCCGTTCGGGAGCTACGATGCCACAGACAGACATACACAGAGAGAGAGAGAGACACGTCAAACTTATAACACCCCGTCGTTGTTGCGTCGGGGGTTAAAAAGGGAAACTCGGAAAATGTTTCAAAAATAAAGAAAGATGAAGTAATAAAGATAAACTACCAAGTGGACAAAGCATATGAATCGGATGAAATACATTTTCCTTCGCCAAAGAAACTAGAAAATCTCATAATCCCTCTTTCTCAAGAATATTTCATGCTTCGGAACTTTGAATATAAAATTGATTAACTCAAAGACTCGCGACTTCTCAGGAAGATTATATCTAAAACAGTTGCAGTAATTCCGTGTCAAACAGAACCGAAGAAGTCCTAAAGGTGAGCACAGATTCAACGCAGACAATTTAGCGTCGCGTGCGCATGACTCATCGTGTAATTATTCTTTGTATAAAACATTGCAAACATGATTTAATAAATAAATATAAATAAATAAAACATTGCGGTACTCCTTTTGTTGCACGTCTTTGCAAATTATTGTGGTCATAAAAACGCAGCAGATTAATTATTGCACAGAAGAAATACTGTAGAAGTTGTATTAGATTTTGAGAATGGTAAAACTCTGGCTGAAGAAGCTGCATAAGACCACAGCGACACCAGTAGTGAAGTTTTTATTTTTTTATCTAGGGAAGCGACGCCAACATAGTTGGGAAAAGGCTAGGCAGATGATGATGCCTCTAATGAAGCGATAAAGCTTAGGAAAGACAGTAGAGAAACAAAAAAACAAAAACAAAAAGAATTAGATCGAAATCCGATGTAGTCCAGCGGGGTAATTGCGTAACACATTATCAATAGCAATGGGTTTCATTTTGACAGTTCAACAACATTCATTGCGTTATTTATGTTGTTGAGCAGACACATTTTTCGAACATATGAAGCAATGGATTAGCAATATCCTTCAAAAACATTCAGATTGAGATTGATAGTGTGTTATACGATAAGGGTGCAGTCCAGAGTCAACCGCTGCAAATGACTAAACTGTTGAACCAAACCTGCAGTGCTTACCATACTGAATGTGTATAATACCTCAGGGCCGTAATAAGTAATTCAATTCTTTGAATTGACAAGCTATTAAAAGTAATAATGCTGGTTCTATGTATATTTCAATTGAAGCCTGTATTAAATCACAGGTAGTTTGTTGAGCAACGATTTCTCCTACCGTTTGTCATTCATTATTTATAATGTATTAAACGACTTGTTTACGATACTATAAAGTTGTATATAGCGGCTTATTTAAATTTTGTTTAAGGTTACGACATAGTAAAGTAGTGTTTATGGGATAATTAAAAGTTCTCGCGACTTAAGAATCAGAAAACTTGGCTATCAACAAGTCACTGACTGTCTGAATCCATTATTTGACAGTCTTCTTCTCTAGTCATAAAGAGAGTGTGATCTTAAGATTCTCCAACCGTTACAAGATTACCTACATACCACAACTTGATCATTATCCAGACAAAGTTTCTCGAAACTTCCATACAATGCTTTTCCTTCATAATCCTACACAATTTTCCATGACGTTTTCCCCTCATCTTCGCATATTATATTGTAAACATTCTCAGTTCTCACCGCGTTTACTCAAACATGTTGTAATTTCAATGAAATTCATCACGCAACAGTTTCCTCGAACAAAGATATTATTCTAGCGGAGTCCGTATCTAAAGTAAACAGCGCATGAGTCAGGTCTTGGACTATACTTGCAGAATTACGTCAGAGGTTTACTGATTTTCAAGTGCAGCAGATATTGCTTGTTTCAGAATGTTGAGTAATTAATCGTTGTTTGGTGCAATCTTATGACTGGTATCGCAATGAGTTGAAAATAGTTGAGACGGTTCAATGTCTCCTTTATACTTTGACGGCTTTTTTGCGCTGTGCTCCGTGACATCTAGATTCAGCACTCTAAAAATAGAAATCAATTATACAGAGTACACTTATAGCAGAACCTATTTCATTTCTAACACAATGATGTGTCACTGTTAGATCATCAATTTCGAAATCAAGTAAGTTATCTACATGCTTATGTTCTACAGAGGCTGAGGAATCTTTTGTTTTACAAAGTGTATTCTCTTCAACATTAATTACACCAAGAATGTCCCGGAATTCCTCAACTGATTGAACCAATTCCGTATCATCGATTGCAATTTCAGATTAAAACTATTCATCATATCAAACTACAGGATCCTCTTAATCTTCATTAACTCTGTTTCCACGACATTTTGGATCGGTACGATTTAAATCCTCGCCTCCAGCGTTGGCCTAATCAAGTGCAATTCACGCAACATCGTTTGATTATTCAACAAATTGTAATGCGGTATAAATTTTCCCTCCTAACGCCTCGGGGTTTGTATTAATAGTGTAACTATAATGGATACTAAGATCTGCACGCGATTTCGCCCACACCAGGTTTAGTTACTGCATTTTTGTCGGCTATTTGTATGTTAGGAATTTTAGGAGTTAGATTGAGTTTTTAAAGAGTTACTATATTTATCGGAATCTCAATAAATAAAATCAACATAATTTCAAATATAGTTGAATGACGTCCTACAAGTGAAAATAATTGAATCAGCAGACAAATATGTTGAATGTTTTAATAATAATGTGTAGAAGATTACCATTACAGATCTGGGCTAGTTTCCTTGCCATAATGGATTTCGCCCGCGGCCATGATTGCGATGCACAATTGTTTCAGCTTATGTTCCTTTGTTGGAATTAACTTTTGTTGTGACAAGCTGAACTAAATCTTAAAGCATTAGTGTTAAAGTTTACTTCTGTTCGTGCCGTAATAAACTGTTAATCGCCTGTTATAAATAGCCAGGGACCTGTTTCGGTGACCGCATCTTAGGCGTGATTTTTGCTCCTATACAAAGGATAGCTTTCTTTGGTGTTCGACTAATGAACTTTGGTAGCTATGTCAAGCAGATGAGCATCTTTTTGTACGATAACTATAATCCGTTGTCCAATTGCGGCGCTAAACAGAATATGTTTTTTAAGTTTCTTAAGAGCCTCTAGTTCTGCAGTATCAACGGGTTGATATGAAATTATGAATAACTATTTATGAACGGTACGAATGAGATCACTTGTGTAATTCAATATTGTGCTAGGTCATCTCATCTACAAGCATATCATCGTCATCACATTCTGGAGCGGTGTTCATTGATACGAATTATTTAGGGCTTTGTCTTACGTCGATGTTTATGGTATGGTATTGTTATTGTTCATGATTAATCATAACTGTACCTAGCATGATCAAACGCCTGTGCTTATGAATTGGCAAGAATAATTTCTTCTAGCATTGTTTGCTACTTTATGTTATTGTTTTTAAGAATGGAGATTCATTTTGTAGAGATGGTGAGCGAAGCGCATGAGTTTAAAATTGATTTTCAGCACCATTGTTTTAAAGTGAAGTTATGACCCTAATTTTGATTCTTGTTATACCTTCCATGTTACGTTTATATGACATAGAAAAACAACAATGATCACTTCTAATCTTTGCCATTAAGTAACAATAGGCTATTTTCTTAATAATTTCTAATTAGTTCGTCAGTTAGATTATCAAAAAATATAAAACCCATATTTTTTCATTTGTCAATTATATAAAAAATGATGAAGATATCGCCCGTTAAAGTTCCGCGTGACGTCACTTGCTTGCGACATTTTTGATACGTGTCCATTATTTTTCGATAATCTAACTGACGGACTAAATATAATAACATTTTTTTTACCCTTTTGGTACCAAACTCTGAAGTGAAAAATCGAGTTCCGCTCATGTTTATTTATTTACTTTAGTCGCTCATAGTGTCTACGTATTTAGCAATTCGTCACGGGCATATAAATCGCCAATCGCATCGACAGGCGAAAGTGTGAAAATTCTCGCTATTATCAGATGATTGAGCGTTTGTTATAACAATTGAATAGGTATCAATTTTGATGAAATTATAAGTTTAGGTGTTCGTGAGTCGTTGATAGGTTTGGCTTGTAGAATGCTGTTGTGTTTGGTTTTATTTCGTTCCCATGGTCTCTGATTTTAGGAATGTAGTCTTCAGATAAATAACGGTGTTTTTTTACGTTTTATTTGTTATATAATTTATTAGTATTTCGGTTAGTATCAATTCTCACGATACCGATCGCTCTAGATTTTTATGTCCTGTTCGATTTTGTTTGTTTATCGTTTCCTATTGAATTACGCATGCAAATACCTACTTTAATTCAGCCAACATTTTGAACAATAAATCCAGCATTTGTAAGCTATAACGTAGTATTCAATATTTTTTATTGTTTTATTTGATGTTTATAATTTTTTAATATAAGTAGTTTTTTTTTGTTATATAATGTTCTAGTACGCTCATTGATAGAGCCGTGCTTTCCTACAATTTAGATAGATGCGAGATCTTTATTATGACAAAGACAAGTTGGGTAATGCTGTATATGTGTTTAGTTAGTAAGTCTTTATATTTACAGAGTCAAAGCATTTATTTCAAATAGGCACATAAAGGCACTTTTAAATTACCATTAAATAGAATTGATTCTAGTCGCCCCTTCCAAAAGCTAGTTTTCGTATGGAGAAGAATGGGCAAGAAACTGAATAATAAATAAATAATAAAATGTTGTGTCTATAGCTTTCTAGAAAGTCACCTGGACGTTTCAAATTTGCACTTACCACCTTCCAGGTATTTAAAATTTAATGCCAATTCTATAGGTCATGCAATATGAGATAAAAACTGTCTACAATACATTTAGAACAATAGCAGCCATATCAATTGTCGAAAAGAATGCCATTATGACACTATACTCAATCCATTGGATCTGATAAATTGACTGCATTGTGTTCCTGGTAGGCTACCATACGAACCTGCGTGTGATCATGCAGACATAACAGTCGTTTTACTGGTTGTGTTGCGCTTGCGCTGCGTTTTCGGAATGCGTCAACTGTGATCCTTTAGTTAATGCTATGATTTGGACAAACTTTAACAGCGGTGTTAATGTTTCTTTTAATCGATTAGTTCATTCTTATTAAAACTAAAAATGAAAAGTAGCTGCGCCCCGCGGTTTCACTCGCATACGTTTCGATCCCGTGGGAAGATCGGGATAAAAATTATCCTATATGTTAATCCAGGGTGTCAGCTACGTCCGTACCAAATTTCATCGAAATTGGTCCAGCCGTATGAGCGTGAAAAAGTGACAAACATACATACCTACACACACACTCACTCACAAACTTTCGCCTTTGTAATATTTGTGTGATTACAACAAATGCTTAAAAGAACGTATCCTATTTAATAAATGTCTCGAAAAGCTATATCTTCCTCGATAAGTTAAAACAGTGAGTTGAGTTAATGAGATTAAGTTCCTAAATAACTTTATAGTAACTAGAATCAATATCCCGATATTCCCACGGGATCGAAACTTATGGGGGTGAAACCGCGGGGCGCAGCTAGTATCTCTATAATTGCTGATTGCTTCACATAAAGCCTCCAAATGGACCATCATGTTCTTCAGAATAAATTCTGACTTGGAGTCTACATAATCATTTTCTGACTCACTGTCATCAAGTTTGCCCGCAAGCTCCTTGGTTTTTTATCACTGCATGATAGCGCAAATTAGTATCTATTGTTTACGTTCAAAAATGTCGTGTGTGGGCTAGTAAAATTGAAGCCATAACGGTGTAATACGGCGCAATCTTCACAATTTTAACTGTAAATCTGATAATGGTCAATGAACATAACAACATAATTTTTAGGTTTATTAGTCGATTCGCACGAATTTACTCGCCCGAAACGGGCGAATCGATACTTTATAATATTTTTTTTTTGTATAGGTGACTCGCACGAATTTAAATTATGATTTTGTGTCAGCTCAGCCTATTGCAGTCCACTGCTGGTCATAGCACACAAATATAATACATACACCCTGTGTGTGTATTTGTGTGCGAGTCGACCACTCTAGAAATATGTATTAGGCAATTGACATATTTTGAATTTTTCCAGAAGTTGTCGATTCGCCCACTAATAAATTAAATTCGTGCGAGTCGCCTATAGAAAAAAGAATATTATTTAAATAAAAGTGTGGATTTGCCCGTTTCTGGCGAGTAAATTCGTGCGAATCGACTAATAAGCCCATCTTTAGCTAAGGTGGGTCATTTGTACTGAGAAATATGCACCTACACATCATTATAAAGGCATAGTGAAAAAACTGTCTGAGATTGAAGAAAGGATAACTTTAGCCAAGCGACACGTTGTCGCTTGTCTCGCGCGGCTCGCTTGGAAGTCAATATATTAAAGCAGACTGCTAGGTCATCAACCTCGTATAAAACGATGATTGACACAACAGATAACAAGCTAAGTTATTCTAAGTTTAGACTCTGCAGAAACAAGAGGCGCTACGATAGGCCAACTTGATTGATTGATTACGGAACCAATCCAAAAATAACTACACAATGAAGTTATCTAAACTGCAATAAATCGTTCAAAATAAAACTTCTGTCACTCCAACACAGTCCACGCATTTTCGCAGAAGCCGATTGCAACATAATTAATGTTACAATTCGCAGTTTCGTAGTACAGTTGAACAAATAGTTTGGTATACAGGCAAAAATAAAATGTATCATTCCACAACTCTGCCAATAAGTGTTAATTTTAATTGTGTGTGTAATTACTTTTTACGCACTCATAATAACGATGTAAAAGGATTAAGCAGTTTAGCACAGTCTCATGATCCTCTTTTTGTCCTTGTCCCATGTTACTTGGGGTCGGCGTACCGCGTATTATCTTTTCATTCTCCCTGGTCCGCCGTAACGATATTTTAACTACTATTTCTTTCATATCATCCCTTACCATCCCCATCTTTTCTTTGGTCTTGCTCTCCCTCTTCATCTGTCAACATTTACAGTCCTTTCACCGTTATTTTACCTCTGACTTTGCATCACTGTCAAATTCACAGTCATCTTTATGATCTCGTTCTAATAGAATTGCTAGTGGACTGCTGCTTAGGCTGCAGTCAGAGGTAAAACAACTGAAAGGACTGTATATTCATCACTCCTTAGTCAAATGCGTGCATTCCTCCTGCTTCATCACAATCATTACACTCACAACATTGTTCAAAAGTACTTGCAAGTTAGCAGCTTGTATGTACTAATCTCTTTGCTCGCCTGTACCTTGTAATGATAACGTTCCAGTTATAGCTGCTGAAGATAACATCACTGGAGGGTGGGTGTTGATAAATGTGCTAAGTTTGTGCTCTGACGGTGGACATCGGTTTGTCATTCCGGGTACAAGATATGTTACTTGCTGTTCAGTACTTTGAGGCAATTGTAATGATTTGTAATACAGATTACGGCATTGAATTGATTTGTTAATGGTTTTAAATTGTATAAGTTTAGCCATTGACACCAAGCAACATATTGAATGTAATTCCATGGTCTGGAGATTTTTGAAACCATTTTTTAATATCTTATGATTTTTGAAGTACTATTAAATGAATCAAGAAAAATAATTAAATCGCATCAGGAATAGGACTCGATTTAGTCTGTATATTTGGTCTGTATAAACAACAAGAAGAAAAAAATCGCCACGTTTTTGAGAAAAAGAACATTTCCGTTTCATCATGCGATTTGCAATTCCCAGGATCAGATGACAGGGGTTACATGAAATAGGCACTAGGTTCAGACTAGCAGGACCTAAAGGGAATTATGAAAATTGATGGAATTACTCAAGTTCAATTCAATTTTTTCTTCATCTTTTTACAGTTTAATGATTCAAATGTTTTTATTACACATGTCTAACTCTCAACTTCTCCTTTCTTCCAGAAGGTCAGACAGTGGCCAGTGAACGTGGCGCCAACTACAATGGCGAGGTGTGGTTTAAAGCGGCCACCATCGCCGTTCCAGTCTGCGGGGCGCTGATCCTGTTCCTTTTGGTAGCTGTGGCAGTACGGCTGCTGAAGGCAGACGCTTTGTTACATGCTGATAGGAAACTTAGGTAGGTTTCGATGATGTTTTGTAAATGGTATCAGCTGATGGGGCTGTTCTTCGAAGCGGGAGTGAGGCTTGCTGGAAATGAAAGAAAGTATTTAATGCTTCTACTGTTTCGTTTGTCTTATGGTAGCAAGCGCGGCTGTTGAACATGGGCCCGGGTTCGATCCCCAGGTCGGGACAAATATTATTTCATTTTCCCGCATGGAATTTGACTGTAGCAACCTGGAGTCTGGATTTGTGTCTGGTTGATGGCAATTGGCTGGTCCTTTAGTTAATAGTACCTACCTCATCGGTACTGGCGAAATGTGAGACTATCTATCGCCCTAACCCATATTGCAATACAAACGTGATGTTAAGTAACTGGTGCTCAAAGAGATATACTGCTTCTTAGAGCTTTCATTCTAGTCGGGCCGTTTGGCAGAGGCGGTACCGTAATTCAGATCGTATCGGATAACGACCAATAGCATAGACCTATCTATCTAGAACATTACAGACAGCTTTTTTTTTTTAAAACTTTGCAACACTAGGAATTTCTCCTGTATCGTGGGTGCGTTTACAAACATTTAAACTCACATACACAAACAGCCAGACCCGTAACAACTACTTGTAGGTCATACAAATATTTGTTCCGTGCGGGAATCGAACCCGCGACACGCAGCGCAGTAGTCAATCGCTTAACCACTGTGCCAACCGTACCGTCACTGCGCCAACCGTGCCGATTCTAGTCGACTGTTTAGCAGAGGCGGTACTATCTATCTAGAACATTACAGACAGCTTTAATCACAATAGTAGATTTGTCACTAGCTGTAAGATAAACCAAGACCACTTCACTAAACCATGAGACTAATTAGTTAATTTCCACTTTTTCAGAGGCGGTTACATGTCACCACTAGCTCAACATACAACAGAAGACGTCAAAAAGGTGTGGGTAGGGACGCCCTCAGCTCCTCTCCTGGTCGCACCCGGTGGCTGCCTGGTCGCGGTCGAAAGGGCCCAACTGGTCGACAATCAGCAACTCTGTGATATCCAACGGTAGATAGGACGAGGAAGAATCTCTAAGGCGGGTTGTGCCGTGAAATGGAAGGACTTGAGTGTTGTGAAAGGAAAAACAAAAGTGGATTTTTTTGTGCAATATGTGTTTTTAAAAGCTGGCAATTTTTTGTATTTTTGGATATAATTGCTTGGCAAAAAGTAGTTTTCTGAAGTTATTATTGTGGTTAATTAGCTGTGCAAAGAATGAAGCTTTTAAAAATGTGTTTTTATTTAAATTACGAATTTTGAACGGGACTGTACTGGATTTTTTATCTGGTCACAAGGATTTTTGCATATACATGTATGACCTTTCGGCGGTAATGAAAATTCGATTTTCTTCATACAACATTGGCCCCTATAGCTTAGATTTTTATGGCCAGTTTAAATGTATTTACCGTATTTTCATTGCCGTCCTTGAGGTCTAAGACTGGAATTGTAAATTTTACACAAAAATGTCAAAACATACCGTCGGAAAATATGTAAGAATGATAGAAAAAATATATCACTAAAAAGGTTGTGCATAATTCCTGAATACGAAATAGATTGAAGTAACATTTGAGTGAGTGTAAATTGGTTTGTATGTATGTTTAGGTTTTAAAAACGACTGATCGCCTCCCGTCACTATTATTAGAAGCTTCGTACGACTACAAATGCTGCGTTTTGCTGCCAAAGTCAATAATCCTAAGCGCTAGCTCGAATTAGCATCGAGCATTACTTTCTGTTAGCGCATTATTTGTAATCTGATATTTTATTACGAGGATTTTATCGGTTGATTTCAAGGCTTACCGTAGTTCCGTAGATGGGACAATAGTTGAATAGATCGTTATGGCTTTCCAATGCCTTAATGATAGTCTTGTTCAATTGACTGTGTTTATTCAGGAATATATTAATAAGCGGATAAATCTGGAGAGCCGACTCCATAAAGGTGGGTTTAGCCCAAACGAACATGGAACAACAGCATTCTTTACTTGATATTCTTGACATTTTAGTATGGATAGACCAATGAAAGAATGCTGAATATCCCTGTTTGTACAAACAGGAGTGAGTTAATTGGCTCGTTTGGTGTCAACCGACCTTTATAGTAAGAAGATTTGGCTAAACAAAACGCAGTATACGTAAAACCATCGTACAAAAAAATTGGCGAAACGGGCATAATTTTTATGAATCTAATTTCGTAAAATTGATCTCAGATTTATACAATTAAATCCCCCACTACACGGAACGACCCGCGGGTATACCAAATTTACCACATTGTATATTTAATTTTATATTTCTTTTAAGAGCTTTGTGTTCCTCTATATCTTTGTAAATGTATCTTTTTAGTTGTAAGCCGGTAACTTTTGTAACGAATGTTAGTTACCAAGAGAGTGAAATGAATTACCAAAATTACCATTCAAGCCATGTGTTGAAAGAATTACCATCTTGTAAAAGTATGTCAATTATTGTAAAAGCACTTTGTGAACATGAATTTTTCGGGGCATTTTTGAGTCTGTGTTCAAAATTACATTATAACCAACTGCCTATTTTTCGTGTTTCATGCACTTTTGTAAAGTCAAATTAGATTTGGAAAAACGTAAAATCATGTAGAGATAAATCAATTTATTACTTAAAAAATAATGTAAACCGCAATATTATTCACAAAAAATATAGACAATTTTTGTTTAGTTATTTATATTATCAATTATCACATTATAATTTCTGCATGCATTTCCTTCTATGTATAATGTAAATGATTTGTATTTTTGTAAATATAATATTAAGTTTGTTACCTGTTAAAATGTTGTTAAGGACAGTTTCTGAATGTGAAATCCATTTGGAGTATTTCCTAGTCTTTTTTTATCTGATTTTTAGCATATACTATTACTGTGTACATTTTTATGTAAACTCTAAATAGATTTCACTAATGGTCGATTACTGTAAGGTAATGTTATATTTTGGAAAATTATGTTTTTATGTGTAAATATTTCGCTTATGATTTGGGCATATACATTTTGATTTTAGGTTTTATCTAACGCACATACAGTCATAATAAATACCGCTTATGTAACTAATATAGCTCTCTCCAAACTGCCTTTACTTAAGATGTACCCATATCTATTTAAAAAAAAATCATGTTTTAGACTACTTAAATATTTATTTAAATAACTGCCTATTGCAAACATATCCTTTACAATGTTTTTTCATATATATTAATATCTTTATATCTCTTTTCAATCATTAGAAGCTTTTACATACAGGGTAGTAGGAACATTGACGCACAACTTGTTACCATGGATTTCTTACACGATTTTGAACCCACCTGCGATGAAATTTTTCGTCGGTTTTTAAGCTCTGTCGTACATTTTGACCGCCTAGGTACTACTAGTCACTTTTCTATGAAACAGCTGTTTTCTTTATAACCAACGAAAAAATTCTACGTTGGGGGTTTAGAATCATGTTTTTTCATGGTTTCAGTTTGCTTGTCGCCCTGAATCAACATTGCCACCTTAAATCAATTTGTCTTTAGTCTTCTCAAGAATCGTTAGTAGACATACAAACCGTTTTTATAATAGAAAATGAACCAATGCAATAAGCATAATATACTTACATACATTAAATAGCGTGTATCAGTAAGGTGTGGTCATATATAAGGGTATGGTACACACCATCAAACCGAAGAACTTTCTCCATGGGACCAACATCGTAATCCCAAAAAAATACTTAGCCGTTGACTAGGTATTGAAGTTTTCTAAGAGACGGTTAATAATTTCAAAATTATCAGCCATTACATTTAAGTCGACTAGATAATGAAGTTTTCTATGGGACAGTTAATAATTTTAAAATTATCAGTTGTCCCATACATTTATGTCGACTAGTTATTGAAGTTTTCTATGGGACAGTTAATCATTTTAAAATAATCAGCCGTCCTATACTTTTGGGTCGACTAGGTATTGAAGTTTTCTTTGGGACACTTAATAATTTTAAAATTATCAGCCGTCTCATTCATTTGGGTCGAGTAGGTATTGAAGTTCTCTATAGGACAGTTAATAATTTTAAAATTATCAGCCGTCTCATACATTTAGATCGAGTAGGTATTAAAGTTATCTATGGGACAGTTAATAATTTTAAAATTATCACCCATCCCATACATTTAAGTCAACTAGTTACTGAAGTTTTCTATGGGACAGTTAATCATTTTAAAATTATCAGCCGTCCCATACATTTAGATCGAGTAGGTATTGAAGTTTTTAATGGGACAGTTGATAATTTTCACACCTTTCTGATACACTGTATACCCCCGTGCGTTAGATACCCATGTTAGCTACATTATACATAAATATTTCTTTCTCGACCATATAACAGAGATTGTCAAATAAATGAAGCTTCCCTAAGGTGCCTTACCTACTCTTATAGAATATACATAGGTGCAAATAAACAAAATACTCCATAATGTAATGAATATATCTGCAGTCTATGTAAATATAATGTATGTGTATAAATAAATGAAATAAAATGAAATTATTTTATTACTGGATGCTGTTGTTTTTGTTGAATTCCTAATATAACATTATGCCTGTTGGCCTGTATACCCTACAGGGGTAACCTGGCTTGAGCACTCAATTACCCCGACCCAGGTATCGAACCCAGGAAGGAGCAACTCAGCAGTCGCGACTGCCCGACCCGGCAATCGAATCCAGGACCTCATGCTAAACAGTCACGTGATTGCCCGACCCGGGAGTCGAACCCAGGACCTGACGCTAAACAGTAACGTGACTGTCCGACCCGGGAATTGAACCCAGCTAGGACCTACACTAGGCAGTCACGAGTGCCCGCCCCGGGAATCGAACCCATCAAAGAGCTAAAACTAGCAATAAATCAACCTACTCGAACGGAAAGTCCGACATGACTGTATCGATAATTTTGCGCATAATTATAACAAACGATGTGAATCAGAAGTCATAGTTTGCCGTTCAAACCAAACAGCCCAGCTTTTAAAATATCCGCTAAATAAAATATGCACGATTCACAAATACGGTACTGTTTGACGTAATTACAACAAGGCAAATTTAGCTAAATTTAAATATTGTATGAGCAAAATTTATTTTTCCGAAATATAAGAAACAGAATAGAATACTCTTTATTGTACACCATACAAATGACAGAACATAAATATATAAAATACAACAGAACAGAACAGATGACTCTAACATTGCCTACAACAAATTTCATGCAATATTTTCGTTATTCTACAACCTCTGTTTTCTTAATAACCATTTTATTAATAAAATACAACCCATCTAGTCCAGTTATAAAAATACAATGCCCATCTTAAATAATAAAAGCTCGGTGCTTATGGCACCCTGTACACCACAATAGGCACAGAAAATTATTATGGCTTTGAAAAACACAAATAGCGTGGGGTACGATGGCATCTCAACCAAAATAATAAAAGCTGCATCTGAAATTTGCCACCATTTGTCTCATATTTTAAATCTGTGTATTGTAGCGGGCATATTTCCTGACGCACTGAAGATAGCGATCGGTAAGCCATCATTTAAAAAAGAAGATAGAGAGCTTATGGAATATTACAGGCCCATTTCTCTGATCCCTATCTTCGAATGAATGAATGAATTGCACCGATCCCAGCGTGGTTTGACCAGACTCGATTAATCGAATGAACCCCAAGATTGGCACTAGCTCCTATAGCCTCATGTTCATGGTGCTACAGCCACCATTGCATATCAAGAAGTAGATCGGGGGGCGCGGTTTTTGTAGGAAAGACGTGCCCGTAGGAAAGGATGGGTTTTAAGAGCCTACCGGATATGCATCCTAGAGTAAGCATTGGACTAGTGGAGAGATGGGTAATATTTGTCAATGGATAGGCATCTTTTAACGACGTCGCGGCCAGGTGCTTCAGGTCCAGCTTCACCTGTGAATCTTTTGACGGGATTTCAACTGCTTTCTCGGCTCTTTTCTATGTCCTTGCTCTGCTCTGTTATATGTTGCTGTTTTCAATGTCTTCGTCGTAGGCCTTGCTACTGTCAGCGTTTTACTGCCAGTGTTTTTTTAAATCTCACTAGCAGGTTTCTTGATCGTATTCCGCCGTATCCCTACAAAAATTGATTCCCTTGTCGAAGTATTTCATGTCCTATTTTAAGTTGTCGTTCTATGTGTAAGTAGGTCGGTAGTGTACGCAGCAGGTGTAGTTCGCGGCGCCTATATGAACACGTGCGAGTTGGCACATCCTGTGTGTCTTGATGCGTTTGGTTACTGTTTTTACCCATTTCTCTGATCCCTATCTTCTCTAAAATATTTGAGAAATTCATACAAAGGGAATTAAACGGCTACATAGAAAATAAATAATATATTATGTAATGAGCAAAAGGTATTTCGCGAAAATAAGACTAAAAATATGGCAATTTACGACTTTTTATACTCTGTGTTGACATAAGTGGACAAAAAACACCCGTATAGCACATACGTAAACCATGGCATTTTAATAAAAAAAACCTGACGCTTATGGTATAAGAGGTAATGTTCTTAATTTAATTTAATCTTATTTAAACAATAGAAAACAAAAGAAAAAAGAAATCACTGGAATGAATACACACACTAAAAAAGAAGAGATGTACTTATCGGATGAACGTCGCACTACTTTTGGTGTTCCACAACGTAGTGTATTGGAACCTCCACTTTTTACACTATGCATTAATGACTTGCCCAAATCAATTTCACACCCTATGACTTTATTTCAAATTAAATTAAAATTCATTCAAATTAGGCTGAGAATCAGCACTTTTCAAACGTCAAAATGCCAAAAGACAGTCCCCCATAAACGCCCACCATACACCACTTCCTAGTGCTATCGCTGGGAAGAAGAAGTGGCAACAAACTCCCCAGCAGTACAGCTGTCTGTTCAGTTAGAAAATACTTGATTATTTACAATAATAGGTATGTTAAATAATTAACATTACAAGATACAGAACATTAAATTAAATTATTTGTCATATGTCAGCTAGCCACGCCAATATACCAACAAATATAATAAAAACTATACGTACTCAAGCTAAAAAATAATTAATTAAAATTAAAATGTAAATAAAACCTCACTATCTAAATAAAAGCCTCCAGGCATAAAGGGCGTGACAGCTTACATATTTATGCATTGCTGAGTTCTGTTCACTTAGCTGTCACTTGAAGTCACAAATGATAAACTAGGACCATCGAAGTAAAATAAATATATAAATTAATACTAATAACAACAATAAAACCATGGTCAGCAAGACGACCAGTCACCACAAGCAGCACCCGTTCACGAGCATAACGCATAGATCAGCCATTACCCCCTTCGCCATATTTGAGGGAAGGAAGCAACCCGGCCCCCGACGCTACCGCAAGCAGTGACATCTCAGGGAGCATGACGAACTTGCTGCCGGTTATTCAGGCAAGAATAATATTGTTGCGCGCCACAATAATGCCTGATGCATGGGGACATTAGTTACCACTAGCGCCATCTAGTTTCTAGTATCAAGAACTAATAGAGTCACTAGCGCCATCTATTATCGATTGGCTGAACTTACTAGAACTATCGACATCTGGTCAGTCGGGGCCGGTATGTATTCGAACATTCTAGATGTGTCTACAATAGAAGGTTCTGGAATTATCTGCGGCACTATTTATGGCCGGGACTAGCCGCGACCGAGCAGACTTGGTTCTGCGATAGAAGCGAATACATCGAAAGCGATCTTCAAGTGCGACTTAAGAGCGATTGTGTTTTATAATTAGTGTGTTTGAGTTGTTATTGGTGTTGATTAAATAAAGTGTAACTTTTGGTAATTTTTATCGGCAGTTTTTATTGTCACGAACCTGAAGCTCGTAACAATTGGTGTCAGAAGCAAGG
Organism: Apamea epomidion; assembly: GCA_947507525.1. Taxonomy (NCBI): domain Eukaryota; kingdom Metazoa; phylum Arthropoda; class Insecta; order Lepidoptera; family Noctuidae; genus Apamea; species Apamea epomidion. Next base: position 15,427,036 of record OX382237.1, read on the forward strand.
ATTAAAATCATGCCGATATTACCCAAAGACGACACGGAGGGTATCCGTACCCGGAGTCAACGCCAACAGGAGACGGACCAGAGACGTTTTGGTGGAGCTATGCCGCAGAGGTCGGAGGGCCAGCTACCAACCACCGAGGCCGACCCGTCCGCAGCAGCTCCAACATCAGCAGCACCAGACTTTGGTGCCTTGATGATGATGCTGCAGGAGCAGTCCCGCCGACAGGAGGAACAGGCTCGTCGGTTGGAAGAACAGCTCCAGCGGGACAAGGAGGAACAGGCCCGTCGGTTTGAAGAACAGCTGCTGCGTGACAGGGAGGAACCGGCCCGCCGACAGGAGGAACAGGCTCGCCGACAGGAGGAACAGGCTCGCCGACAGGAGGAACAGGCTCGTCGGTTGGAAGCACAGCTCCAACGTGATAAGGAGGAGCAAGCGCGCCGCCAGGAAGAGCAGATGCTCCTTATGAAGGACCTTCACGCTACCTTAGGGAAAGACATGAAGGAGGTGAAGGATAAGGTTGCTCAACATGACAACCGCCTGTCGGAAGCTGAAATCCGGATCGACCAAGTGTGTAGTCGGGTTGACAACGCGGTGGCTGACGTGAAGAAAACCGTGATGGCTGACGTAAAGAAAACGCTGGATTACCTTAAACTTGGGGATGGAATTGCAGCTCCCGTAGCTACAACACCTTCGCTACGTGGATTCAAAGTGCCACCGTTCGACGGAACTTCTTCCTGGTCAGCCTACAAAATCCAGTTTGAGGCTGTCATGAAGGCCTACGGTTGGAATAAAAGTCAGGCCATGACTGCCCTCACCCTAGGCCTGCGAGACCAGGCCTTAACTGTTCTGGAAGCTCTCGGTAAGGAAGTGGCTTACGAGCAGCTCCTTGAGGCATTGGAGGCTCGGTATGGCGACGCTCACCTGGAACAGGTGTTTCGTGCGCAGCTCAAGGATCGCGTGCAACGCAGTAATGAAAACCTGCAGCAGTGGGCCCTTGAAGTGGAGAAGCTGGTGCGTAAAGCTTACCAATCCGTACCTGCGCTTATTGATGGGAACCTGGTGCAGGCATTCATCGACGGCATCCGCGACCTTGAAGTTAGAGCTGCTGTGAGGCTCGGGCACCACGGGACGCTTAAGGACGCCTTGGCCCATGCACTGGAGGTGGAAGCCGTGCGACAGGATCATCGTTCCCATCGCGTCAGGGAGGTTGCAGCGGCTACAGTTCGCGACCGCAATAAAGGGTACAGCCCTAGGTGCTACGGCTGTGGGGAAAGGGGCCACCTTCGATCCAATTGCCCCAAGCGAACTGCAGAAAGAGAAGATGGCCGTTTTCCTGAGGGCAGTGCAGCTAACAGCACCGCCCAGCACCAGCAGCAGGGAAACGAGTAATAGCCAGGACTGCGGGGCGGGTGCTGGCTGATGTTCAAAGAGCCCCAAGGGTTTCGATCACACAAACCCAAGACGGGAACAGCCTAATCATCAAGGGCGAGGTCAACGGATCGCCGTGTAAGCTGACCATAGACACTGGAGCCACTCGCACGGTTGTCAATTCCCAACTCATAAGACGGTCCCTTGGGGACTCCGCATACAACCGAGAACACATTAATTTGATAACAGCCACCGGTCAGCGCATACCCGTCCATGGAGAGAAGAAGATGGGGTTGAAGCTAGGCAACAGAATCTACCTGCATAACGTCATCGTGGCTGATATAATGGACGATTGCATCCTGGGCCTTGACTTTATGAGGAAGAATTGTTGCGAAATTGACGTCAAGCAAGGTGTTTTGAAATGTGGACAAGAGGAACTTTTCGTGGAAGGGGCGTTACCAGGGAACGTGTACAGCCTTAAGAAGATTGTTCTTCCGCCGAGATCGGAAACGATTGTGCCGGTTAGTCTTCCTCAGAATCCTGGGCAAATTCATCGTTGTGTACTCGTGGAAAGGGTAGACAATGACCTTCCATGGAAAGTGGCACGAACTTTGGTCAGAACCACCGACATCTCAGGGGTACGTGTGCTGAACCTTTGTGATCAGGAACAGGTTATAGAAAAAGGCACACTAGTTGGTACTTGCGGGGAAGTGGATTGGTTGCGTCGATGCCAATATCTATCGACTGGGGCCCTCAGCAAAGATGCACCAACGAGAGTGACCACACTTTTAGAAGACTGCCGCAGCGCTCTGTCCCAAAATGAAATGGTCAAGGCAAAGAAAATGTTACTTAAGTATGCCGATGTTTTCTCGTCAAACGATGCTGACATCGGGAGGACTGGCTTAGTTCAACACAAAATAAACACAGGAGAAGAATTGCCTATCCGTCAGCGGCCAAGGAGATTGCCGGTAGCACGCGAAAAAGAAGTGGAAACCATGATTGAGGGAATGGTGAAGGATGGTGTTATTGAACCTTCATCTAGTCCATGGTGTTCACCTGTAGTGCTGGTAAGAAAGAAGGACGGCAGCATGAGGTTTTGTGTTGACTATCGTCGTCTGAACGACGTTACGAAGAAGGACAGCTATCCTTTGCCAAGAATTGATGACACGCTGGACATGCTTACTGGAGTAAAGTGGTTTAGCACGCTGGACCTGAAAAGTGGCTACTGGCAAGTTGAAATTGATCCTAAGGACAAGGAGAAAACTGCATTCTCGACAGGAAAGGGTCTGTGGCAATTTAAAGTTATGCCGTTTGGATTATGCAATGCTCCGGCAACGTTTGAAAGGTTGATGGAACTTGTACTTACCGGGCTTATTGGCGATGCTTGCCTGGTCTACTTGGATGACATCATCATCGTAGGCCGTACGTTTGAAGAGCATCTTCAAAACCTGGAACGCGTGCTCATGAAGATCCAGAGTGCCAACCTCAAGTTAAGTCCGAAGAAGTGTTCACTATTCAAACGACAAGTTAGCTTTTTGGGATATGTAGTGTCTGAAGAAGGTATCCGCACGGATCCAGAGAAAATCGCCGCTGTCAAGGATTGACCAATTCCAAAAGACAAGACGCAGGTCAGAGCATTTCTGGGTTTGTGCTCCTATTATCGGCGATTTGTCAAGAACTTTGCAGATATAGCCAAACCCCTGCATAAGCTAACCGAGGAGAAGCGACATTTCTGCTGGGATGAAAATTGCGACATCGCATTCCAGCAGCTAAGGACCGTCTGTGCAAAACACCTATTTTGGGGTACCCTGATGCGGGCAAGGAATTTATAGTTGACACAGACGCAAGCGACATAGGACTTGGCGGTGTGTTGTCTCAGCGGAATGGCGATCAAGAGTTTGTGATAGCGTACTTCAGCAAGTCACTGTCGAAACCTGAAAGGAACTATTGTGTTACAAGACGGGAACTGCTTGCTGTGGTAAAGTCATTGCAGCACTTTAGCAAATATCTTCTGGGGCGGAAATTCCACTTACGAACTGACCATGCTGCACTGAAATGGCTATTGCAGTTCAAAAATCCAGAAGGTCAAGTTGCGAGATGGATTGAACTACTGCAGGAATACGACTTTGTGGTCGAACATCGCAGCGGAAAATCTCATGGCAACGCAGATGCATTGTCAAGAAGGCCTTGTCCTGAAGACTGCAAGCATTGTACTAGGCAAGAAAGTAAAGAAGTCGTACCTGTGAGGATGCTCAAGACAGACCTCAGCAACGAGTGGAAGGAAAGCCTACAACGTGCACAGCAGGAAGATTCGGACATCAAGCCGATTCTGGAGTGGATGAAGGCCAGAGCTCCTAAGCCCAGGTGGAGCGACGTCTCAGCAATGAGTTCGATCACGAAAAGCTATTGGGCCCAATGGGACAGCTTGGTGATTCAGGATGGAGTTCTGTGCCGTAAATGGGAAAATGCTCGGGGAGACAGCTGTCATTTGCAAATGGTTGTCTCTAAAGCTCAACTACCGGATGTTCTACAGCTGTACCATAATGGTTGTTCAGGAGGTCATCTGGAAGTAAAATGGACTCTACTGAAGATACGAGAACGGTTTTACTGGGTCCACTGTCGGGATGATGTCGAGGACTGGTGTCGCAAATGTACAAGTTGTGCAGCTGTAAAGGGACCTCAGACTCGTAGTAGAGGTGCATTGAAATTGTACAATGTTGGCGCACCATGGAAGAGGATAGCCCTTGACGTTGCGGGGCCGTTTCCGGAAAGTGAAAGTGGTAACAAGTATTTCATGGTTGTGATGGATTACTTCACTAAGTGGCCGGAAGTCTTCGCCATTCCAAATCAAGAAGCTTCGACAGTTGCAGATAAATTAGTTTATGAAGTTTTCTGTCGGTTTGGAGTACCTTTAGAGATTCACAGTGATCAAGGAAGGAATTTTGAGTCCCAAATATTCCAGGAAACTTGTCGAGTTATGGGTACTCATAAAACAAGAACAACTTCTTACCACCCACAAGCGGATGGAATGGTGGAACGATTTAATCAGACATTGGAGAGGTACCTAGCAAAAGTAGTGGAAACTCGGCAACGAGATTGGGACAAGCACATACAACCGTTTTTGTTGTCATATCGAAGCGCTGTTCACGAAAGTACATCGGTGACACCAGCTTTCGCAAACTTTGGAAGAGAATTACGGCTGCCTGCAGACCTGATCACCGGAATACCACCTGATGCCCCACGCAGTATAACCGATTATGCGAATAACTTGCGGAACAAAATGAATGACATTTATGAGCACGTCAGACAATCGGGCCAGCAAATGTCTGAAAAGATGAAAACCCGTTATGACCGCAAAATGAACAGAAAAGGGTTCGACGAAGGTTCACTAGTGTGGTAGCACAATCCAGTCCGCAGCAAGGGGAAATCTCCTAAGCTTCAAGCTAAGTGGGATGGACCGTACCGGATTAAAGGACGCTAAGACCCATCTGGATCTGTTCGCAGACGACACAGCCATTTATTACACTGGTCGCAGCCACACCCAAATACGGCTTCGTCTCCAAACCGCAGTCAACAAGCTGGCTGCTTGGTTCAGGAAATGGCGTATCGAAGTCAACCCCGATAAGAGTCAGGCGGTTCTCTATTTGAAACCCAGACTCCAACCCACCCCCCCTCCGCCCATCACCATGTTCGGCAAGCCAATCCCGTGGGAAAAGCGAGCCAAATACCTCGGTGTTATCCTCGATCAACACCTCACCTTCTCAGAGCACATAAAGACGGTCCGTTCGCGCGCCGCTTTCGCTCTCGGCTGTCTCCACTCCGTCCTCAATGAAGGCAGCAAACTGTCACTCAAGTACAAAATGCGCTTGTATACAGCCTGCATCCGTCCCATAATGACATACGCTTGCGTAGTCTTTGCTCATACCAAGCCCCGCCACATCCATAGGATGCAAACACTACAGAACCGATTCCTCCGCAAGGCCACAAACTCCCCTTGGTTCGTTCGCAACGAGATCCTCCATATCGATCTCAAGATCCCCACCATCCAGCAGTTCATGAAACGCCTCTCCAAACGTTTCTTTGACACAGCCGCCAAACATCGCAACCCTCTGGTTGTCGCGGCCGCCAAATACACCCCCTCCAATATCAGTAAGCTTCGCCGTCCAAGGCATGTTCTCGGTGACCCCGATGACCCCATAACCCTCCTCCAGGAGAGCGATAGGGCAACCAGCACAAAATCCATCGCGACGTCCCCAAGTAAACTCACCAGCCCGACCCTTCATTGATGAAGAGCCAGCTCGCGTCGCAGCTGAGCTATTAAATGTAAATTCACGACCGTAACCTCTGAGTTTGTTTCGGCCTTTCTTCTCAGAGATAGTCTTAGGAAACGCCGTGCTCATCAAAGCACTAAAAATATAATTTCGATCCAGCCTGTCCCTTTGCTGCCCTCTCCCAGCGACGCCCTAAGCCGAGGTTCGTACCCCACAGGGGGTGCCCTTAGCGTGCAGTCGCCTAGTTTTAATTAGTTTTAGCCCTGGCTGGAGGCTTTAAGATTTCTTAAGGCAACCACAGGATAGTCCGGTTAAGTAATCACGACCTCTCAAGGTCAACTACGAGATGCCATATATAAAAAAAAAAAAAAAAAAAAAAAAAAGCGACCGAGCAGACTTCGTTCTGCGATAGAAGCGAATACATCGAAAGCGATCTTCAAGTGCGACTTAAGAGCGATTGTGTTTTATAATTAGTGTGTTTGAGTTGTTATTGGTGTTGATTAAATAAAGGTAAAAACTTTTGGTAATTTTTATCGGCAGTTTTTATTGTCACGAACCTGAAGCTCGTAACAATATGATCGTTCGTCGAGGTCACTAGCTAACCACATATTGCAATCAACTCATTAAAAACATTAAAATGAGTAGATTATGTCAATAATACATTAAAATAAAATTAAACTGAATTGACCTAGACAGTCAAATAAAATAAAGAACTATATGAATTCATATAACCTGTCAGTAAGCGAATTGCAGATGATAGCACGGTGACAATTTCTAGTAATAATAATGACATGATCCAATATAAACTTGAGATTCACAATACCTTGACATCAATAATAAAAGTGGTTATAAAATTATTGAAATCGTAAATACTACTAAATTCCTTGGATTAGTAATTGACAAAAGACTTGACTGGAAATCACAAATAGGGGGGGGGGGGGGGGGGTCCTTTGCAAAAAAATGGTAGTTTATCAAGAGTGCAATGCTAATGCATTGCACTCTCTAGCTGCAGTTGTGAATGATTACGGCCTACCCTGGCTTAGCTGCGTCTCACCTAAGATACGGCATCATATTAAAACTCTACCGACGCGACGCTAACACGGCATTCAAGGCCCAAAAGAGATGCATTAGATCTATGTTTGGGCTAAAAACGGTTGATTCATGTAAACCATATTTTAAAAGGTACAATATATTAACTCTTCCTAGTTTGTATACACTCGAAACCGCAATGTTTGTTAAAACAAACCCCAAACTGTTTTCACGTGTACATGACGATGTACCGCGTAACAGACGGGACTATTCTTCGACTATGCTACACTAAGCTTACTATAGTGTCTCCGAATTTCTAGCCAAAAAAGTTTTTAATTATTAATAATTTTTCTGTCACTAAAATTTATAAGAATTTGGTTTATAATATAAATCCTGTAATTTTGATATAATTCTTGTAATTTTAACATTAATCTTATAATTCTGACATCAATCTTGTAAAGACATATCTTTTAATTTTGACATAAGTATATACGAGTATGTATACCAAACCAGCAAAAGTTAGTTGTATAAAAGACCATAGAACGTTTTGTAAAACCTAATCGGTGGTCAAATAAAAGGCCAAAACGGGGCGCCTACAAAGAAAGTGACGCAATTATATCTCCATTCAGTTTTATAGTACATCTGTAGCGGTATCAGGCATGACAATTTTGGCCTAATACAGTTGATGTAACAGTAACGCAATCTCTATTTGATGACATACAAGCCACCGCTACGCTACTAAAGTACCTTTTTTGTCATTCATTCATTTTACATTCGTTCACGCCGCTGCAATGTTTCGGTGTTTTTGAAGAGAAAAAGATAATAAAAAGAGAATACGAAGATCTATCGTTGAGTTAGATATTATTTTGTAATTAAATTATTCGTCTCTTACGGAGAAAATGACGTGCGACTGTAATTTTACTGTTAAACTATGTACGGGTTTACGACAATATTTGAATGCCCCCTCGAATTATTGAGATTTTACTAAAACAATTACGAATTTTAAGTCATAAACATACTTCTCGCTTCCTGAACTCTACTATAGCACTCGTTATGACAGATTACAACCACCATTACATGGAATTAAGGTTTTAAAAGAGAAAGGATTTCCGTTATATATTGTGTAATAGAGGGACTATAACAGTTATAAAAAAACAATCCTGTTCTAAAAAAGTGTATTTGTGATAAGTTTACCACTACGACTATAACGAGCATTAAAAAACCTTTATATGACAATTTAAGCTACATAAATGTAATTTGAAACTCAGCTATATCACCAAATCACTCTGTTGTAGACTTATTGTGGCAACTATAGTACTATGTACTGTAACGACGATCTTTAAACCCACAATATCACAATATCGCCCTATTCTTGAGTTTTTATCTCTACTATAACGAAAGACCCATTAGAGTTCGTTCATAACCTTTATTGCGTAAATCAGGCATATTAGGGCGACAGTAAACACTGTTATAAAGTTCTATGGTTGTATACTCGTCACATTGGAGGTTGCTATGACGCCTGACTATAACAGATATACAAAGTCGCGAAGTAAACCTTTACATCAATTCCTAATAGGTCGTTTTTGCTGTATAAACTTATAGAGCCAAACTGTATTGTCAAACGCTTTTACACAACAATCAATCACCACCAAAACCTTTATACATCGTTCACCCAGCTTTTTTGAGATATAAGGTTTGGTTATAGGGCAAAATTGCTGGTTGGGTATGTATTTTGTAGCTTTGACAGTATTCTTGTATTTGTTTGACATCAATCTTGTAAAGACATATCTTTTAATTTTACATTTATTTTGTATCTTTGCCATTATTCTTGTATTTATTTGACATTATAGTTTTGAGCTACTTATTTTAAAATATTATAAAATAATAATATTTTTTGGTTACTAAAGTTTCATAATTATAAATTGTGTAAGTGCTTATTCTAGGTATTTTTTGTTTTCTTATTTTTAATTATTTTCAATGTTATGGAATTATTTGTACGCCGATACTTACGGCTGAACATGACTGGACTTAAACGACGTAATATCTTACATGCTTTTGTATTTATACAATGTTTAAGCAAATATAGAATTCTAATCTACATAATCTAATCTAACCTACGCTTAGCAGTCGACTACCCGACCCGGCAATCGAACCCAGGACTCGCTACGCATACGCATGTTAAATTATATGACAGTTTAAGTTTATATACAAAAGCTGTCAAACCGGCAAATTATTTATTCCATAGATTTTAGAAAAGTCATCTGGCTATTGATAAATTAAAATTTATTTTTAGTGTGGGCAAAGAAGATTCTAGGGTTGCCATTGTCCACCCTTGTGGACAGGGTAGGTATGCCACGGATCTCAACACCCTTATTTGTTGTACGTATCACAGGAAAGTTCAATACGATACCGAAGGACCTAAGGTACCTTCAGTTTAGTGTTTACCTAAACTGCATAAATATAAGTTGGTAAAAATATGAAAAAAATGTATTTTTAGCAATATCACATACCTAACTAATAAAATAAAATTTCTGAGCTCAATGAGTTCTTTGACCCCCTGATACACCTGTATCAGGGCGCCAATACCTATTGGCGCCGATTCCTTTGTTCATAAACTAAACTAAATTTAAGTTCAGTGCATCTTTTTCTTTCTATTTCATTAAGAAAAGGCTAGAAAATAAATATTAGTTTAGTCCTGTCAAATTAGTCAGCGCCTGACGTAAACTGACGTATTTTTAGTCGCCAATTTTTTAATCACGTCTATACTGTCTATGGAGTATCTTAATTTGACAGGACTAAATTAATATTTATCTTATGTCCTTTTCTTAATTAAATAGAAAGAAAAAGATGCACTGAACTTTGCGTAGGTAACACACCATCAATCGGAATCGGTTTCATTTTGACAGTTCAACAACATTCATTGCGTTATTTACGTGTTGAGCAGACAAATTTTTCGAACTTATGAAGCAATGGAATAGCAATTTACTTCAAAAATTCAGATTCCGATTGATCGTGTGTTACGCAATTAGGGTGCTGGTCATTAGTCTAAAGTACAGTTTATAAGTAATATTTAAATACTGTAAGTATATAATAATAATAATATTAAAACTGACCGCTTTTTTTTTTTTTCAGGATAGGAAATCATCAAATGACCCCTCCCGCTCTGGGTGGAGCAGAAGGGAGTGTCAGACTCTTACTGACTAAAACCCACCCGTGTTCCTTCCTTAGCCCTTTATGTACCAGGGCAGCGGTAACCCTTTCGGACGATCCCGCTACCCCGGCAGGCTCCGGCCCTGTCGGGCCCCGTCAACTATGCTGACATCTCTTTGAGGCGCGCGTGGAACACATACGCGCCGTCCGGCACGGGGTTAACTGACCCCTGACTACCTGTTTTCAATATCTAAAGAAGAAAACATTCGGGATTATTTTAGGTGTCAACGCTGGTCGAAAATAATATTACGAAGTATCTCATTCACACCTGTATTCCCAAAAAGTCGATGGTCTGACCAGCGGTCTGCACCCAGCATAGCTTATTTGTCAAGACGGTAGCTTCTTTGATAGATCTTTTTACGTACGCATCTGTACGTAAAAAGATCTATCAAAGAAGCTACCGTCTCAAGATCAGGTCAAGCTACCCAAAACTGTCAAATTTTCCCAATCAACTTTGAACCTTAATGCTTTGGCGAAAAACTTGAAAATCTATTAAAGAAATTTTACAGATTGTAGTAACTTGATGTCTGTCGTCTGTACAATAATGTAATCAAGAACCTTCTTGCCAGTGCTTGGATCTAGGGTGCATCCGTGAGGTCTTATATTTTCCTGGTAGATGGAAGAACAAACACAGCACACAACGCAACACAGGTCAAACTCTGCACACAGAGTGAGAAGCTCGAAGCTATTAACTGGCCATTGGCCATGCTTCGTAGACAGTACCGACGTGTGCCATAAAGTCACCCAACAGCCGATCGATTCTGTAAAAAACTCACCGTGAAAAGTTAGGTGAAGTGAACTTAGAGTGAGCTGTGAATAGTGTCAATCCCTAGCATTAGTTGCAATGACAGCTCACTCCATACTCACTTCACCTAAGTTTTCACGGTGATATGGTTACAGAATCGCACTGTAGGACAATTTTGTCTTGTGGTGGAATTCCCGTAAGAACGCTGGATAGGTACCAATAGAATTTTGCTTTATCATCATCACTAGCTGTAACGCGCCCTCCTGGTGCGTAAGATTACTGATGATATAAGGTGGACATACACAATACCATTAATGGGCAAGGGTCAGCGTTGTTCTATTAATACGTCCATTTTGATTTGATCTTGCCCATTTTGAGAGTACTTTAGCTGGTTTTTGATCGTAAACAGGCAGATAAATTTATGATTATGTATGATTATTAATATATAATATATGCGCAAACTGTAGCCATGAATTCAGCACACGATTCTAGCGTAGAAATTTTTCGTCGTTTATCAAAAAATCTGCTGTTTCATATAAAAGCGAGTCAAAATTGATCGAACAACTATTTTTCATAATAACCTACGAAAAATTCCAACGCGGGTTCAGAACCACATCTGAATTAATGACCCTGTTCAGTTCAAAAACCCGGAGAAATACCTACTACATGTCTATGTCACAAAACTTGGTACCAAACTTGTCACAGGGAAATATTACCTATTGCCTTCGAAATAGCAATTATTTAGCGGAAACATTTCGACATTTAAAACTATAACGACTGCTTTGAGAAAAATATCGGATCTTATCTATGAAGAATCTTACTCTAAATATAGATACACCTAATCATAGGATTTTCGACTTTATTCCTATTATACTAAATGCTTTAAAAAATCATGTCTTTACAAAGGAAACATATAAACAAGTCATAATTTATTTGTAATATTATTTTTATTTGTGGTTATTAATATTAAAAATTATTAGGCAATTAGTGCAGAAGAAATCTTATAAATTAACGGAGTCTTTTAAAAAAATCCAGTTGTGTGTAAGTTTTTGGCCAAGGTGCATATTAATCGAACAGGTGAGTGTTTATCAATTTTTACTGTCCCACAACTAGGCAAAGATAGCCTACTGTACGGCCGACGAGAGAATGCGTTTTTGAAACCATGTCAGTTTCATACGTGTTTTGTGAATTTGATCTTTATTAGCTACTAGAATTGTCGCACTGGCAGGTGTCAGGAATGCATTCTCTTGACGGCCGGACTGTAGACAAAGTGGCGATGACGGAAAAGTAAACAATGTATTGGATTGACATAAGCTACCGAAAAGCTTATGTCAATCCTGTTGATAGTCGTTGTAGAAATGACTTGAAACGCTTTGAAACGGATTAGCACTTGTCTAGGCCTCTATTATTTTACTCTGATGGCAAAGACATGCAAACATGCAAAGCTACGCGCGATAAACACAACCTGTGTTTATCGCGCGTAGCTTTGCATGTAATTTTTTTTTTTTTTTATGGACAACAAACAGCAGTATATTAAATACTACACATGATAGGAGTACTAAACTAATAGAATTAACAAATACACTACTCACGACGTTATCCACAGATTACCATATAAAATAATTAGCATAGGTACTGTTAATAATAACAATAAGGGCAAACTTAAAGATACTCATTACAAGGTTAAAATTATTACTCGGTTTGTTAATATCGGTTCGTTATATTATTGTTCGGTTTATTAGCGGCAAAATCTATATCTGACCACCGTAAGTACTATTCCTGTTTGCCTGCCTCTTTTGTTTTACTTATGGACGCAGCTGTGGTCATCATGTGCACGGGATTTTATTTAAAAAATGGGCAGATGGTTTGGTTGGTTTGGGTTGGTTTTGGCGATAGTACATAGGTACCTACTTATAGATCATAGTTTAATGTTATTATTATTTGATTAGACAGACTAGCAGCTAATTAAATTAAGTTGATGCGTGTGTATCGTTAGCTTGGAGATATTTAATCTGTCCAGTCGATTCATGAAGCAGTTTAGTATGGGAGCCGTGACAAAATTTTCCGGGAGCTAATTCAATGTTATTACCTACAACTCGATTAGACAAGAATTGCTTCAAGGGCTTTTTTTTAATACATTTTCCCATAGCTTTAGGGAATGTTATATAATACTTTATTTCTTCGTAGCGTTCCCTCGTAGCGGTTGGGTGTATTTTAATTATTAACATGTTACCCCCTTTTTTTTTTGGGTGGGAAATCATCAAATGACCTCTCTCGCTCTGGGCTGCAGTGGAAGGGCGTGTCAGACTTTTACTGACTAAAACCCACCCGTGTTCCTTCAGTTGCCTGTGCAACATTATTACCCCCTGTCGGTGGTTTTTCGAAAACTTAAATAAATATGGTGATCGTTAGATGACATTTAGTCAATGTAATAAAAATATTTTTTTTTAGGCTCTATTCTCAACTTCTACCCAGCGCGGTAGGTCCGATCAACTAATTTACTCCCGTCTTTTCCTTCCGGCATTTTTACTAGCCATAATTTATCACTTTTTTCCCTTGGTCCGAATGTTTTCTTCTTTCCGAAATGTAATATATTAATTTAATTTATAATAAGCTAGGTACTGTAAATAAAATAATCAATACAATAACACTTATATTACCTACTGTTCAATTGATTATAATTTGTCAAGGTATACAACAGGTTAATACTTCCATACTACAAAGTATGCCTATAGAACCATATTAATTATACGCTGCGCATTATTACTTCTAATTGCCCTTGGGTCAATTTATTTATTCATCTCACGTATCATGTGTAGCTACGTATTGCTACCGGCGTTTCTTGGCTTAAACTAATAAATTCTGGAACCAATAAGTTACTTCCTTCGACATTTTTATTTATACCTACTCTTTTTACGTCTAGATAGACATTGGTGGAAATAAATAATAAATGTCACAAAATGTTTAAGTAATTTCTACTTAGATATTCACTTAGCCATTTTATGACATTTTGATTCCAAAACACATGATTACATCGGGATTTATATTTTGAAAATTTTACCTGAAAATGAAAATTCTGAAAAAAACTCGCTTTTTTACACGGAAGACTTCAATAACCTAAGTCAGAAAATCGAAAGCTTTTTTCTTAACTTGCCACTAAGGATAAGAAATTCACAAAGAATCAAGTTTTCGCGATTACCTGGGAGCCAATGCAAGTCTCGAATGAAAAGGCTACTGCTAGGCAAGTGTTCACCTTATCCTCGCTTACCATCAACAGGGATAAATATAGAATCAAAGCCTAAAGCCGAATAAATACTACATTAGAATGCAGACACAGACACACAGAGACTGACACAAGTTTCTATAAACGTATAATCAATGGTCTCAAAGGTAATTCAACCTAGAATTGTATTCTATAATTAATTTAGGTACTTCAAGCAATTCCTGGTATATAAAGAATTCAATGCTGCAAAATCGGTACGCATAACGGTTGTCATTCTTCAAAAAGCCTGCAATACAGTCTTAATTAATAAAGGAGTAGGTAACGAAAAAGTTAAAATATAAAAGTGACGCCTGCATTTGTTTCAGACCAAAATGACTCAAGGGGAAAATAATCATAATCGGGCAGAGGGCCATGTTTTGAACTTTGATCACCTCGTGTTTTGGGTGGCGAATGCTAAAACTGTGAGTACAAACAAACATTTTTTTTTAATATGTATACTGTTGCGCGCCACAATGAATGCCTGGTACATGGTGACATTAGTTACCACTAGCGCCATCTAGTATCGTAGCAGAACTAATAGAGTCAAGATCCTACTAGAAATTTCGATGCCAGAACTTTCTCGAACTATCAACATCTGGTCAATCGGGGCCGGTATGTATTCGAAACCTTCTAGAGGTTTCTACAATAGAAGGTTCTAGAACTATCTGCGGCACTATCTAGAAGGCCGGGATGAGCCACGACCGAGACAGAGCTGGATAAACGATACAAGCGAATACATCGAAAGCAATCTTCAAGTGCGACTTAAGTGCAATTGTGTTTTATAATGAGTGTGTTTGAGTTGTTATTAGTGTTGTTTAATTAAAGTGTAATTTTTGGTAATTTATATCGGCAGTTTTAATTAATGTCACGAACCCCGAAGTTCGTAACAATACCAGCTAACTTTATCTTCGTAGGCATCCTTTCAGGGGCTAAAGGACAGAAGGAATCATGCATATGGAGCCTGTTTTAAAAATTTTGATAATTATTTTATATATTTGACATTTCTGTTACCTAGTAAGAATCAAATTTAATCCGTGCTTTCATCCCCCGGCAGCTAGGGATTGAACGCACTTATGAAAGATGATTGGCACCCTACTAGCAAGGAGTTTAGCTAGATGGATGCCAATTGCACACTGCGTGCAGTGCACTGACTGGACAGGTCCACTCAATCTGTGTGGTTCTTTCCTCAAAAGACCATTCAGACATCGA
The DNA here is from genome assembly GCA_947507525.1 of Apamea epomidion. Taxonomy (NCBI): domain Eukaryota; kingdom Metazoa; phylum Arthropoda; class Insecta; order Lepidoptera; family Noctuidae; genus Apamea; species Apamea epomidion. The sequence goes on from OX382237.1 coordinate 15,442,130, forward strand.
TAGAGACTGTGTGCTTTGTTTTTTTTTTTTTTTAGGTTCTTTCGTCCTTTCTTCTCAGAGTAGTCTATCTACTTACAGAAATAAAGTCATTACATCTTCATCTGCCTAGTATTTTTCTAACTATGTTGGGGTCGGTTTCCAGTCTAACCGGATGCAGACAAAAAAAAAACAAAAAGCTAGAAATAAAATCATTAATTGATGAATTTTAAAGCCCGCCGTTGTATGGAATATTGTTCTTTAATAATGCTGATCATCTAATGACTCGATGGAGAAGAAAAATAATAATAAAAGTAACTGATAAGATATTTTATCTTTCTAGGCTTCAAATTATTTCGTAGCACGCCTTGGCTTTAAGCCTTTGGCAGTACGTGAAGCGACGGAAACAAGACCGGTACAGTCCTATGCTGTGAAATTAAACCAGGTATGAGTTTATTACTATTGTATTGTGTGTTTATATTTAGGACTGCTTAAATATACCATTTCTGTGCGTATTTGGAATATCTAGGATTTTTAACCACCTTTCTCCTGCTTGTTACTCATCGTGGTTCTGAAAATATGTAATAAAAGTCAGTCTTGATTGGTAGCAATGCCGACTGCCCAAGGTGTAGATGACATATGTATGTACACTCACCTGCATAACTTTTGCAGCCCACTGTACATGATGCCTACTTAAGTATTGTCACTCAAGTGAAAGTCATTTTAATCTTTACGCACTACAAACTTACTCTAGTTACCCCCGGTTTCTGGAACGAAAACTATCGACGACGTGTCAAAATTAAACGCAAGTTAAGTGATCCGATTGGCTGTTGATAATTCAGTCAACCACAGTTTACGAACGCTTGACAATTTGTTAGAAAATTTTTGAGTTGATTTTCATTCTAAAAACCAGGCGATAATATGCTCAATTTTTTAAATAATTTGTACCTATGTTGATTCATATTACGTAACATTAATGACATCATGATTCCAGTGCGAAAAAGGGATGGTGCTATCGGTCATGTATAGCTCGGTCCCTCTATTACACTGTAATCATGATGGGATTTATACCGCCATAATACCTTATGTTCTTTCCCAACCCCTTTCAAACAGATCAAAATAATATTCGAGTCACCCACTGCCCCCGAAGGCGAGTTAACCAAGGACATAATAGCCCACGGTGACTTCGTGAAGGATGTGGCTTTTGAAGTACAGGACCTGGACGAGCTCGTCCGAAGGGCTAAGGAGGGTGGAGCAGAGATCGTCAAGGATGTAACTGAGGAAGCAGACAAACTTGGGGTTGTGAGATACGCCGTGTTGAGGACGGTAAGAGTTGAAAATCACTTCATATTATAAAACAAAGTCCGCCAGCCGCGTCTGCCTGTCTTTCCTAAACGCGTTAAACTCAAAAACTACTGGATTATGATACGGTTTTCACCAATGGACGAAAGGATTCCTTAGGAAGGTTAGGTCTATAATTCATTAAGGTTTTGTGTAAATTGGCTGAAATATGATGATGATTGTTGAAGTTGTCGGAATAAATTGCCATCATATTTCAACCAGTGATTTTAATTAAATCGAAACAGAATTAACATTCGTCCGGAGTTACCCTCATCTAAATATTTAAATCATTCGGAAGATTAAAAAATATATAGGTAAGATAAAACAAGATAAGATAGAGATTAGAGATTAGTTAGGTAAGATTTAAAAAAAAAATTGTTAATCAATTTTTGTCGCTAACCGTGTGTGTATAACTCCAGCTTCCTCATACGTGACAGAATAGTTCTACCTATGCCAATATTTAAGGCTTAATAGCTGCAATCAAAGTTCCCAGTCTTAATTTAGCTGCCACAAAAACTTCGTTAATATGAGTCGTTTAGTGTGTGCACAGAACATATATACCCTAGTGTGTGTTAGCTGGAGTGACGTCACCCCAGCTTCCTCATTCAATACAGACAAACCAGTGAGGTTAGGGTTTTGGACTATAGTCAGAAAAATAAGGCATAATAGCTGCACAAGGAAGGAAAAAACTGAACCATAATAAGTACTTAAAAAGTGTTGAAATTACGATCAAAATCAATCGTTGTACCTACGTAATGACAAAACAAACAGTCCAATACTTTCATTGGACGGTTTATTTGTGATGATTATAATTCTTAAATGTTTTTTTACGCAATAGTAAAGAATTAGGTTCTACAGGAAATATAGTTTTTCCTATTAGGTTTATTACATTTTTGTGGCCTTTGTTCTAGTCAATTTTACGTTCAGTTTAATTCAATAAAGGGTTGTGTTTCAGTATGGAGACAACACGCACACGCTCATTGACCGAAGCAAGTATAAAGGAATATTGTTGCCGGGGTATGACCTTTTGGAAGATGATATCTTAAACAAGTCATTGTAAGTATCTACAGTGTGGTGGTTGCGTAATATACTAACCTAGTAGCAGTAACTTTCATGTTGACAGTTCAACAACATTCATTGCGTTATTAACGTTGTTAAGCAGGCACATTTTTCGAACATATGGAGCAATGGATTAGCATTATCCTTCAAAATTATTGAGATTGATAGTCTGTCACGTTAATTACGTGACAGACTATCAATCTCAATAATTTTGATGCAGATAATCGCTTAACATATTATTATTATTTTAATATTAATATTTTTGCTGTTTTGTAATTCATTTTGCATTGCAATAAACAAAGGAATGCAAGTAGGTAGCTTTAAAACTTTGTTATTAATTTATTTTTTCAATTTAAAAGTATATTTTTGTCATTAACAATTCAAACATCAATACAATTATAATATTGTGCCTACTTACTTAATAAACATTAGTTTTTTCATCAACAATTTCTACTACAATTTTTACTTTTGTTAACTTTTTTAAGTCACACTATTTGTCGAAAGAGATTGGATCCTGCGACACAGGGTATCGTAGTGCGGGATCCAGTGTCAAACATATATGTAACACTTGTTTTTTTTAATCAATAAACTTATTATTATAACTATAAAGTAGAGAGATACTTATTGTATCACAGACTTTAAAATATAAGTAGGTAAGTACGCAACATGTCGTAAGAATTGTACTCGTAACTAATGAAATAACAATGAGCGTAAAACACAATTGGATACTTTTGTTATTTTTAAACATCCTATACTACTGCCCTGCATTCTCAACGTGAAGAACATGCCGAATATATGGGATCGTTTGAATTAGGGCACTATGGTTACATTCATTCATACACCGTTTCTAAAAGTCAAAACTAGATGGCGCTGTTCTAAATAACGCAAAGCTACTGATACGGACTGGATTTTTTTCCATAAATCGCTAAAAGTATGAAATTGACTATTTGCTAATGATTATATAGTATGGATATGGGTTCTACTGTTTTGTTATTTCCAGACCCGCCACTAATCTGATGTTCATAGACCATGTAGAAGGCAACATGTCTGATGGAACACTTGAGGATTCCTGGACGTGGTATGAAAAAAATCTGAATATGCACAGGTGAGAATAGAGAAAACCTAACATGCTATGAAATAGGTATGTGATTACAGTTAGTATAAATAAGATCACGAAACCTATTGCATTACTGCCCGGTTTGTCTTTTAAATTGTTTTTTTTTCTTTACCAGATTTTGGTGTGTTGACTACAAACATGATATTACTAAGTATTCCTGCATCAAGTCCGCATCGGTAATCAACAGGGATGAAAACGTTCTCGTGAGTGTTGTTTAATTGAATGTGAAGGGAGATACCTACGATAGTAGTACCACATGTGACCGATAGATGGCGTTGCACTGATGACGCGCTTTTCTGAATCGCGGTGTCAAGATTCTCCGCGATTGAATGACCCTCCCCGATTTTCGGTTTTACGGTATCGCTTCTCGGCCTTTTGGCTAAGATCAAAGTGTAGTATCTGTTCTTTTCAGCTTAATATCTGAAAGTTCCCTCACTGAGGGACCAGTATATTAAACTGATTTTTGAAAGCTGACGGGATGTACGGGGCTCGCTCCACTCCCGTCGCGGGTCGGCCCGGCATTGCAGTGCCGCCGGGATCGGCCCACATATATAACCTAATAAAGTGCTCTAAATGAGTACGTGTGTACGTACACCCTGCGATCTTTCAGAAGAGAGTACCATTCTGATAAGGATCACTGAACTCGAAACTATTTTGATCAGTAATTGATTGTTTTAAGTAGATAGATTTGAAATCCCAAGACTTGGTTCCCCACATCTGCATCAATAATTAGAATGTTAGTAATTCTGTATGACGTGTTTTTCAGCTGTCCATGAATGAACCAGCAAAAGGGTTGAGGACAAGCAAAGCCACTGATTTCGTGAAGAATCTCGGAGCCTCAGGAGTTGAGCATATTGCTCTATACACCGATGATATTGTTGCTACAGTGAGTTCACTTTTCTATTTGGTCACCTAACATAACCAAAACGCCAATTATTCTTAAAGAGTGAAGCACCGATATTTAGCACAACTACATTTTACCAGCTATGATCGTCTGTGTTTGTAAACGTAATGGGGGCGAGTTTATTGTGGTAATAATAACCGAAATACCCAATAACGGTTTGGCGGAGATAGAAACCAGCTAATCTATTCTATAAAATCTCACCGTGAAAACTTAGGTGAAGTGAGCTGTCAATAGTGTCAATCCTACTTTACCTAAGCTTTTAAGGTGAGATTTTTACAGAATATACCGGCGGGATGCAACCTAGGTATTGGCTACGTAATGATGATTGATTTTCACTGTGTTACACACACCTTACACAAGCAATGACGATGACTACGATTAAGGGGGGTGCGCTAAGGTAGACGGCGACCTCTCGCGTCCGGCCCTGGTCCAGGCCATGGAACGGAGGGAGAGTGAATGGGAGGCCGTAACCTCCTTCTGCGAAGCAGTAATGCTCGCGAAGGAAGAGGCGGAGCGTGTGAGGGAGAGGCAATCTGCACCCTCGCGCGCCTAGCCGCCGCAGGAGACGCCCTGGACGGGAGTCAACAGCCGACTCCCGGCCACCGTAGGCGCGGGCTTGCGGGCGGTGAGCTATGGGCAGCTCGCCGCCCGGTAAGGACCAGGCCCGGGTCGACGGCGCGTAGTGTTCCACGCGCGCCTCAAAGAGATGTCAGCACGAACTGGCGGGGTCCGCTAGGGCCGATGCCGCCGGGGCTGCAGGTTGTTCGAAAGAGATACCGTGGCCCCTGGCACAGGCAACTGAAGGAACACGGGTGGGTTTTAGTCAGTAAGAGTCTGACACTCCCTTCTGCTCCGCTTCCGCCCAGAGCGGGAGGGGTCATTTGATGATTTCCCACCCAAAAAAAAAACAAAAGGTAGACTGCGAAATTGAAATACTATTGATTGATATTTTATGAAATATTAATACGATTATATGAACTTAGAGGGTTGTAATGATGATTTTAATGATTAGAAGTCTGTAATTACATACTTGTTACGATCGCGAATTATATTTTGTTCAACATACAGCCAGACACTGGCCTGCAAATTGCAATGTAAGAAAATTGTAATTTCGTAGGCTACCCTTGCCTAACAATATTTATTTTAACCCTACAGATGCGAAACTTAAAAGCCCGTGGCGCCGACATACTGGGAGTGCCCCCGACGTACTACGACTTGATCAGAGAGAAACTGAAGCACAGCCCAGTCAAAGTGGCCGAGAGCATCGAAGCGTTGCAGGAGGGTTCCATTCTGATCGACTTCGACGAACGAGGCTATATGCTGCAGGGTTTCACTAAGCACCTGCAGGCGCGGCCGACGCTGTTCATTGAAATTATTCAGAGAAGGAATCATAGGGTTTGTAACTTTGTAGTTACAGAACTTACAGTAAACAAATTAACTAAGTAGTAGCCTAGGCGCACAATGCAGGCGGTAAACAACGTTTTTTGCCCTGAACATCCGTTTTCAAGAGTTGTCTATTGTGCACAGCATGGATCACAAAAACTGGCTCAAAGGGCTGTCTTACCTACTTACATGTAAATAATTTTGGTGTCTGATGTACTTTTGCTTACAAGTTACAACATTACCTAGATACCTACATAATTATCGTTATCATAATGTGTGTTTTCAGGCAATGTTTTGGTTTACCCAATTTCAACTGCACTTAAGATAAAACAGCTTCTACAACATTAGCAACAGCTACACTAGAACCTTCAACAAAATTATTACTATTAATCCTGCACCGCAATTGCGTAAGACACTATCAATCTCAATCTGAATAATTTTGAAAGATATTGCTAATCCATTGCTTCATATGTTCGAAAAATGCATCTGCTCAACAACGTAAAAACGCAATGAATGTTGTTGAACTGTCAAAATGAAAGCCATTGCTATTGTTAGTGTGATACGTAATTACCCCGCTGGCATTGAGTTGTCGGATATCTAAGCGAGTGTAATTTCAGTAGTTTCTAATAAAAATAATTTGGTGCATTCTCAGGGTTTCGGTGCCATGAACTACAAGTGGGTGTTCGAAGCAATTGAACTGCTGGAGAGCAAGGCAATTAAGAACGACGACTCTGAAGAAGCGAAGAAGAATGATGCAGCTTGATATTTGAAATTTCGTTTTGATTTTTCTAGAAATAAGTACAATATATGTAGCATTCATTTTTTAATTTTTGGAAGCTTGTAGCAACATTAAGCGCCATTTGTACATTATTTACCTAGATATTAGACTGTAAGCTTTCTGAAGAATACATAAATAAATTAAATAATGCGTCGATAAGCAGGAAACCAAAATGAAACAATTTAATTAATTTGCTTGTTAACCTTTTTGCATTAAAATATAACCATTCTATTCTTATTTTTTTTCTACAAATTAAATATAGGTTTTCTAGATAAATAAACTTATTTGTTCAGAAGAGACAATAATTCTATTAAGGGGTTATTTTTCCAACGCCAGATAATTTTATCGGAGGAATAATTAGTTCTTCCATACAAAAACTGTCAAACGTCAATTTTTTTCAATGAATATAAAATATCTGTCGATTGAAAATTCAGCTCCAGCGAAGCCGTCGAGACTGATACATATTTATTCGAGACCAACATCGATGAAGCTTCTTTCCACTGAAAGGGAAGGAAGCTAAGGGGGAAGCTGGGTTTTGGCCTAAATTAATGGGAAACTATGTGCAGCTGTGAGATACTATTAAATAGATCTGAGTGGTTATTGCTTTTCATTTTGACATTTCAGATAAGTCAATTGCGTTATTTTCGTTATTGACCAAATTAATTTTTCAAACCTATGAAGCAATGGATTGTGATTTGAAAGTAGTTACCTACGGAATTGGTCTACACAGATTTTTTTTATTCTCCATAATTGACTCTATTTTGTGATAGTCTTAACAGAAATTAGGCATCTTTCTAATTGCAAATTTTTCAGACAACCTATTATGCACCCCCGCAAATGACGCACATAGCAACAAACCTTCTCAACAAATCTTCGCCACAATTTATTTTTATATTTTTCACCTTTAAAAATGTCATGGAAAATTTTAGAATCATAAAATAAAATCGATTGCACAACATTTTGTAATATAGAATGAGTGGTTAATATGTAAAATGGCCGACCGACCCGTACCGGACTCCGGCTGCTACTAACGTGGGGTAGAGACTGCTGCCGTAGAAAATATATTCTACAGATATATTAAGTCGCTATTCGCGCTATATGTTTTGTTGAGTAACTGTTTATAGGAAAGATAATAAAGTATTTCTGTTAGGTAATGCTGGCCAATACACTCTTTCTTTTTTGGTCTCTTTTTTTTATAAATCACAAACTGGTTGTGCCCTTAACTTTTGTAACAAATATAAATTGTTCCCAGGTTCCTTGAGTAACTGTTCATTAGTATCGTACAAAGCCAGATGTTTACTTAAAAAAATACATGTGCCCTTTTTGGGGTTGATGTTTTTAACTGCAAGTTTTTGATTTCACAAGTAGAGCCACTTTCGCGTAAAGTTATTTGAAGCGCCTTTATTCAAGTTTTCCACACAATAACTTAATAACTTTTTAATTATTACTTTAGTAACTAACTTGCTGTATTTTATAAATTTCATGTTATTCTTGAAATTAAAGGGTTTTACTAGGTACTTATTTCAGATTTTCATTGAATTTCCACCTAGCCTGGGAATAATCTATCTCCTAAACCAAAATCCTTCCTTATACCAAAATAGTGCATTTTCCAAAGAAAACCCTCATTTTTTTATCAATGAACCTACGGTAAGCTCTGTCTCAGTAGGTGACTAGGCTACTCATGAATTGATGACGCTTCACCCCGCCTCTGTGCTTAACTTGCTTCGAAATCCAGTTTTCTATATCCAATCACATTTGCATTTTGTTTATCGCGTGATTTGCGCAGTGGGCTTAACTTGTGGACAAAATAGTAAGTAAATGTATAACTATACAATGTTTTGTTGTGAGGTATGGTATGTCGTAAGTAAGGGAATGGTAAACAAGGTCCCTGTTTGTTGTTTTGTAAACAAATGACGTCATAACTAGGTATTTTGTTTGTTACGCAGTAGCCTTTAATAAATGCATACTCCGTCACTTTTAACGTAGGTACTATCGCCACTGACTATTTTGAAAACAAAATCCCGTGCACATGATGACCACAGCTGTGTCCGTAAGTAAAACAAAAGAGGATCCTTTTTAGACTCGACTATGCTATATATGCTATATGCGCTGCAAGCAGGAATAGTCCTTACGGTGGTCAGATATAGATTTTGGCGATAGTAGGTACCTACATATAGTAGTCCTTGGTGGTGGGTAAGGAAAGGACATACTGCATAGGTGTAGTAGCTACTCATTAAAATGAACAACTTTTTCTAAGGAATCAACTCTGAAATATGAAAAAAAAAAATCTGCTGTTCTAACACTTTTATCTTTTCATTTCCCTGTTAGTATTGCACTTTCGTATAGAAAAGTTGATTCTTTTTTTCATATTATAGATTCGGAAGCGTCCCTTATAGTATGTCCCATCTTTTACTTACCTACCATACTGTATAAACTGTTGTGTGACGTTAGGCAATATTTCAAATTCTTAAAATCATTACAGAAAAAGTTATAAACATTTTATGTGATTTCATCCCACCTTTTACTAAATCTACTTTTTGTACCATAAATAGGTACATACCCTTTATATCCTCAATTCCTGACACAATCTGATAAATATAAAATGCAAATAAAATATTTATCTAGTAAATAATAAAAAATCTTTTATTTATAAAAAGGGGATACATTTACAATGAATACCTTAACAATTAAAATAGCGCACAGTTGCTAATTTGCCTGAACTAGTCAGGAGAAAGTGAATAAATACTTAATGGAATAAATTAACAATGAGTATAACGTAAAAAACTAAATTAAAACTTAGGTAAATAAAAGTAAAATAGCATGGTAACGGTTCTATTTGCAGACAATAAGTAGGTTTTCTGTCTGTGCATAGTCGATGGTTAGTAAATATTTAAGTTATGTAAGTATTGGAAATCCGGGAAAATAGGATTCTTTTAAAGGAGGCTGGGTATCTTTAGATCATCGAATTTTGTCTACAATAACATTTCGGTAACACTGTGCGACGGAGGCTCGCCCGCGTCAAGTTGAAGACTGCGACAACGTAGTCGGTAACGTAAGGTTGGCTCTCGTTCACACTGAGGACATTAGCTTCAATGTGCTCAATCTTGGGAAAGCATAGGAGTTTATTGGAGAATCCAATCTTCTCTTCTTCTTCTTTAGGTAGGTATTTGGCTCTGTGATCAAAGGAGATCACCAGGGGTTCAGGGGTGTAGACCACCTAACAAACCACCTATAAAAACTACAAAGACACAGAAATCGGTGTCCTGTTATCTAGCATGTAGGTGTAAAATCACCAGCGTTTTAATAAGCTACGCACTCTCAGCCTAAAATTCAGAGGATTCGTCAATTCATTAATTTATGCTTATAGTATAAGGAACTTCCTAAATACTGCACAACAACTAGGCAAATATGTTTCAACGTGTGTTACGTTTCATGTAATTCACCAATTCACCAATCTACCCATAACCGGCATTAAATAACTCGATCACTTTTTTTCAGAATCACACTATCTTGTCAGTCTCCTCGAATAGATGTTATTGAAAATATGCCTCCTCGAATAGATTTATTTTTGACGTTCAAAAGTGCCTTTTATGCGCCTATTTAAAATAAATGATTTGACTTTGACTTTATGTTACCTCTTGTAAACGCAGCCTAACTTTTTTCTTGTTTTCTTGTAAAACTACATTATGGAGTCAATATTTTCTCGCTTCAATAAAAGCACCGGTTAGTTCCGCTACGTTTTAGTCTAAAAACAGTGCTTGATACAACTACACTCGCATTCTAGTGTTATTAACTTTTCTACTTTGTTATATTGTTTTGAGGAGCTACAATGGTAAGTAGACAATTATGTCCAGTTTACATAACTTTATAATTAAACTGTTTATCGAATTTGGACAATAAACTTACAAATAAGTTAAATTTATCAATGAACTAACCCAGTCCCGGTTTATTACTGACTGGGCCTAAGATTTTTGTCGTAGAACGATATAGAAATTTTTTGAATTTTGCAGTGCCTTTCAAAATTTCTCGAATTCACTCCAACTTTTCAGCTAAGTAGAAGCAAACAACTCCAATGCAATAGTAGGCACCACACCTCTAATTAATATAGGTATAATTATGTATTATGGCATCCAGTTAGACTACAAGCCGACCCTAACATAGTTGGGAAAAGGCTAGGCAGATGGTTATGAACGTAAACGAGGCAAAAGGAGTACCTATGTAAGGATCGTAGCAGGTGGTGTTCTGTAGATTCTGCCTACCCCCAGCCATGGGAAGAAGGCATAAATTTATGTATCTAATTAGAGATATGGTGCCCATGCGGAATTGTTTTTTTTTGTACTTCACAATTATTATCAAAATATTTATTTTTCAGACTTCCTACACAGACAAGGGTAGAAAACCTGAGGCTGGGCGGTTCCTAGCTTTCGATCATCTCACATTCTGGGTGTCCAACGCTAAACAGGTGAGTTTTCTACTTTATAATTTTTAATGGTTCTTTATCCAAAGGGTGCTAATGAGACCACAGTAATCAATTATTTCTTAAGCACAATTTTATTTAAGTGTGGTCATCAATGCTCGTGCCTTCTTTGTATGAGAAGCCTTTACCCTGCAGTGGGACAGTAATAGGCTAGTATTGATTTTTCAATCATCTGATAACTTTATTCGAGGAGTTAAATTGACTTTCGACAGTTTTTGTATGAAATAACTGTCAAAACAAAACTATTCTTTAAAATTAGCCCTTAGGTGAATAGTTCTGCCGATCGTTGGTGTATCGTTCGATGAAATTCAATGTTCAGCAGTTTATTTGTGTTGCTTTGTTTTTTAATTAATATTTTTTTTGCTTATATCATAGGCTGCCAGCTACTATGTAACTCGATTTGGCTTCGAACCTCTGGCCTACAGCGGATTGGAGACTGGTTCGAGAAAAACAGCTTCTTACGCCGTCAGAATGAATAAGGTAAACAGGTATTATGATTAGACGAGCCTCTATCGGAATTTATTAGTACGATATACTGGTTAGGTATAGGCATTATAACGATAATAACTTAGGTGTTCTCAATATTATTTGCGTCGTTTGAAGTCTAGAGCTTTTAGCGGGTAGATAGATCGGCACCCTAATTGCGAAACACACAATCAATCTCAATCTGAATCATTTTGAAGGATATTGCTAATCCATTGCTTCATAAGTTCGGAAAAGGCTACCTTCATAAAGTCTGCTCAACACGTAAATAACGATAAGTGATAAATGATTTTATTTTTGTAAGTAGGTTTGTACAAACACTTTTACACGTCAATCATATTTTAAAACTAGATGAGGTCTGCGTTTCCTATCTGACTAGTCTGAGAAGAAAGGCCGAAACAAACTCAGAGGTCACAGTCTCTTTTAAAGTCCACACATAATCTTGGTCAGATCATATGAAGACCATGTAGGTCGATGTCTGAGATGGTCTTTTGAGGAAAGAACCACACAGATTGAAAGGACCTGTCCAGTCAGTGCACGCATTTGTCAGAAATCGTGCAGCTCAACTTAAACTTAAGGAGCTCAACGATTCGACGAATAATACCAATGAAAGGACATTTAGGTAGGCCACATTAATTACTCAAACTGCCAGACCATGACAAAAACTAGGAGAACAGAGAGAAAAATAATATATATAAAATGACCCACATAGTCTTCACATTCACAATAATTAAAATAATAAAATACTTTACAAAGTAAGCAAATGTCATAGTATATATCAAATTCATTAATGTCAAAGTGTATATAAAAATAAATCAACAACAAAACAAAAAAAAACTAAAAACATTAAATATGTAAAAATTGGAAGCAGCTTAATCCCAAGCCTTTTTGTCCTCGATATAACCCTTAACGGTATAAAAGGCTTTCTGGCACAACTTACGTTTAATGAATGATTTTAATTTATTAAGGCTTAGATCTTGAACGGGGCTTGGAACTTTATTGTAGAAGCGTATACATTGGCATCTGAACGAGCCACCTATTTTCTTGAGCCTTGTTGTAGGTACAACAAATTTGTGTTTGTTCCTAGTATTTATATCATGGATATCACTGTATTTTTTAAACAATTTTATATTTTTATTGGCATAATTATAAAAGATTTTCATAAATATACTGAGACAGTAACAACATTAATTTCTTTAAATTTGTCTCTGAGCGAGTGTCTCGGACTTAATTTATAAATTGATCGAACAGCTCGCTTCTGCAAAACAAAGATAGTCTGAATATCAGCGGCATTTCCCCACAATAGAATACCGTACGACATTACACTATGAAAATAGCTAAAGTACACTAAACGGGCTGTCTCTATATCAGTTAAATTACGAATTTTTCTAACAGCGTATGCTGCGGAACTTAGCTTTTTTGACAATTTATCTATATGTGGACCCCACTGAAGCTTAGCATCCAAAGTTATGCCCAAGAATACTGTGCTGTCTTCAGGATTCAATTCTTCGCCCTTTATCAACACATTAGTTTTCACCTGTCTAACGTGAGGTAACGTAAACTTAATGCATTTGGTTTTTTTCTGGTTTAGAAGTAAATTATTAACATTGAACCAGTGGACTACTTTAGAGATCGCGCTATTTACATCGTCAGTAACCTGCTGCTGACATTTAAGTTTAAACAAAAGTGAAGTGTCATCTGCAAACAACACTATCTCATGATTATCCTTTATTAGGTACGGCAAGTCATTAATATAAATAAGAAACAAGAAAGGACCAAGAATTGACCCCTGTGGGACTCCCATTGTTACTATAGATCCGGGAGATCTTTTTCCATTAACATCAACGCTCTGAATCCTGTTACTCAAGTATGAAGTAAGAAGATCCAGAGCAGCGTTCCGGATCCCGTAGTGGCGGAGTTTCCTGATAAATGTTTCGTGAAGAACGCAATCGAATGCCTTGGACAAATCACAAAAGATGCCCAAGGCATCGCATTTGTCTTCCCATGCATTATAAATATGTCCTATAAGTTCAACAATCAGTAGTTGAACGACCCCGTAAAACCGAACTGTTTGATATGTAATAATTTGTGTTTATTAAAGAAAAAATGAATGTTGTTGAACTGTCAAAATGAAACCGATTCTGATTGATTGTGTGTTACGCAATTAGGGTGCAGGTGTAGGCAATCGCTTGTAAAAAGAATCTATTCGGTTCTATTTTAATTTTTGATGTTGAGAATTCTGCCAATGTCAGATGGCGATATGGAGAAATGTGAGGAAAAAAAAACCGGCACCCTAATTGTGTAACAGACTATCAATCTCAATCAGAATCATTTTGAAGGATATTACTAATCCATTGCTTCATATGTTCGATTTTTTGTCTGCTCAACAACGTAAATAACGCAATGAATGTTGTTGAACTGTCAAAATGAAAGCCATTGTTACTGATAGTGTGTTACGAAATTACCCTGCGGGACATAAAAAAAAAAGAAAAAAAAATGCACGTAGTGTGAAACTTGTCTATTGGTATTAAAAAAGTGAATCAAACCACTTTATAGACAGGGTTATGTTAGACACTCTCTTTGGGACTGGGATGAGTCTGCACTTGTGGAGTAAAGTGGAGGTCACAATTATATATTTTTTCCAATCGACGAGATTAATTTTATAGAACATTGAGATTCGGATCTATTTTTGGGTAGAGAATAAAGAAGTGCAAATGTTTTAAAAAAAATGACCCTAGAAGTTGATAGTAGTTTGTATTTGAATTTCGTGTAATTTTGACGGCACGGTTGGCGCAGTGGTTAAGCGATTGACTGCTGCGCTGCGTGTCGCGGGTTCGATTCCCGCACGGAACAAATATTTGTATGGCCTACAAGTAGTTGTTCGGGGTCTGGCTGTTTGTGCATGTGAGTTTAAATGTTTGTAAACGCACCCACGATACAGGAGAAATTCCTAGTGAGGCAACGTTTTCTTAAGACAAAAAAAAAATGAGAATGGGTAGGTATGTACCTACTTTAACGGATTTGGAGTAATATAAAAATAAAAGTCTTATTAGGACTGATTTTTCCAACGGCAGATAATTTTATCCGAGGAATAGTTTTGAATTTTTGACAGTTCTTCCAAACAGAATCTGTCAGACGTCAATTTTATTCCAAGAATAAAAATTATCTGTCGATTGAAATATCAGAGGGGCAATTCTCGTAATTTTAAGACCGTTCACAGTCTGATCTCAGTCTCAATCTGTTAAAGAATACTTCTAATTTCCCTACATTTTGACAAGTTTTTGACATTTGTTTGTCGCTGAGATGAGACTGCAACTAGATTTTGAACGTTTTAAATTACGAGAATTGGCCTTCAGGCCTTAGTCATTAGTTTTTTTTTTAATTGCCACCGACTTCGGCCAAGGAGGTTTTTTTGAAGTATTTTGTTTTTTTTTTGTAATAAGTTTTTATATTTTTGGAGTGGCACCGATAGCTGAAAAGTTGTGTGGAAATCGGTTGTCATGGTATGGGCATGTGTTACGGAGAAATGAGGAAAATGTTTGAGTTTTGAGTACGAATGAATTTAGTATGAATGTTGATGGCTATAAGAGTAGGGGAAGACCAAAGAAACGATGGATGGAATGTGTGAATGGTTAGAAAGTGGGTGACTACCCATTGTGTACATCGCCTGGAGGACACGGTGGAGCATACGGTGGAGGTTTGCCCGGCTTGGGCGGAGCACCGCCGCGTCCTCGTGGCTGTGACCGGCAGCGGGGATCTCTCGCGTCCGGCCCTGGTCCAGGCCATGGTACGGAGCGAGAGTGCATGGGAGGCCGTCACCTCCTTCTGCGAAGCAGTAATGCTCGCAAAGGAGGAGACGGAGCGCGTGAGGGAGAGGCAATCTCTGCGCCCTCACGCCCCTAGTCGCCGCAGGAGACGCCCTGGACGGGAGTCAACAGCCGACTCCCGGCCACCGTAGGCGCGGGCTTGCGGGTGGTTCGAAAGAGATACCGTGGCCCCTGGCACAGGCAACTGAAGGAACACGGGTGGGTTTTAGTTAGTAAAAGAAGGGGTGACTACCGAGATGACGACTAAGAGAAGTATGGAAGAAAAAAACATATTGCGCCGACCCCAAATTAATTGGGATATGGGCACGAGAATGATGAATGACGTTTTATATATTTTTAACCACTACTTACTATTTGAATATTATAATATTTATCCTTTCTACCTACAGATCATATTCGTCTTCGAAGCTCAATACCAGCCCGAAGAAACCGACTTCGCCAACGAAGTCGCTTACCACGGCGACTTCGTAAAGGACGTCGCGTTCCAAGTGGAGAACCTCGACTTCATTCTGGAGTACGCCAGGAAACAGGGTGCTGTGATCATCAAGGACTTGTGGCAAGAGGAAGATCAGTATGGCGTTGTTAGGCTGGCTACTATTAAGACGGTAAACAGCTTCTTCTTTTTTCCAACATACCTAATAATAGAACAGTACAAATGATGCGTTTTTAGAACCTGAAAAAGGATGTTTAATTAAACACAAAACTTTTTCTTATCTTATTAGTAATAATTGAATTCAAATCTTTATCGCTCATTGCTACTTAAACAAAAGAAAGTAGGTACCTATATGTAATTGTATATGGTGGTATAATTATTCACACTACAAGGTTATAATTGGCACCCAGAATAGGTTTTAATTAAGTATTTGAAACCTGAAACAAGATGTTTAAGTATATAGGTACTAATTTTGTAATTACTTCCTCGATAGTTTTGTGGTCGCACTGCTGAGCGAGACCAGTGGTGGCCTAGTGGAAACGGCCGTGACTACGTGTTATAGGTCGTAGGTTCGAACCCAGACAGGCCCTTTACTTTGTGTAAATTATTTCATCACCACTGCTCTCAAAACGGTGAAGAAAAACATCGTGAGGAAACCGGCATGTCCTAAAACCAAAAATTCAAAGACATGTGATATCTACCAACCCGCACCGGGCCCGCGTGGTGGATTACGGTTCACTCCCTCTCTCAGAGGAGGCCTGTGTCCCAGCAGTGGGAACATTTTAGGCTGATTATGATGCTAAGCGTTGGATTCGTGGTTCGATTCCAAAGTTAGGCAGTGTTATCTGTTTTTCCAATCAAGAATTTACCAGTTGCTGAGAGGAGGCTGGATTTGTGCCCACTGCCGCTCTTGGAATCTAGATAATCTACCGACTGCCTTCTTGAGGTTTTTTAATGGAACTTGGTTTATTTTGTTTCGTCCACAGTACGGAGACAATACTCACACATTAGTGGACAGATCCAAATATCGGGGACCTTTCTTGCCTGGATATCAGCTGTTGTCTAGTGATCCCATCAACAAATTCCTGTAAGTAAACATAAAAAGATTGGTGGAGTCAACACTGAAGTCTCCTTCTCGTTGGACGCATTTAAAATGTTTTAATTTTTTTTTTTATAACAGGCCGAAAGTGGAGATCAACTTCATAGACCACGTGGTGGGCAACCAACCTGATGGTGGTATGGAGGAAGCTGCCTCTTGGTATGAAAGATGTCTACAGTTCCACAGGTAAGAAACCTTTCATCTATATTTATGCACCAAATAGTATATGGAATGGGAAATCTAAGTATTCTCGTTAAATTTGAACTTAACTGCCATAGTTTGAGAAGAATGAAGTAGGTATACTAAAAAGACTTAGCTAAAGTTAGACGTGGATCTCATAAATGATATCTGTCGGTTTATTATGGGATTATCCCAAGAGATTAGTTCATACAGAAGTAGCTACTTCATGCGAAAACCTTCATGTTGGAAGCTATACTTGATTACGTTTTAATCGCAACGAAGTACCTTTTTGATTTACAAGAAGTAGGCACCGACTAACTCTTCTTCTATTTTTTCCTAGGTTCTGGTCAGTAGACGACAAGCAAGTCTGCACGGAGTACTCAGCCCTCCGCTCCATAGTGATGGCCAACTACGAGGAGACAGTTAAGATGCCAATCAATGAGCCAGCAGCCGGCAAAAGAAAGAGCCAGATCCAGGAGTATGTGGAGTACCACGGAGGAGCCGGCGTGCAGCACATCGCTCTTAATACTGAAGATATTATTACTGCTGTAAGTAGATGCTCTTTTGTTTTTGAAGTCGAGATCTCCAGTAGGACACCATGGTTTTTTTACCGACAAGTTTATATTTTATAGAAAAACTAACTTTTACCCGAAGCTTCACTCGCGTGGAGGTCGGATATTATTCCACGGTAACTTAATAACGCGATAAAAAAAAGTGCCAAATTTCATCCAAATCCGTTCAGCCTTTGAGGCATGAAAAAATATAAAGACAAGAGTAACTTTCACTTTATGATATTAGTATGGCTGTATGTGTTGTTTCTTCCCAGTAAGTAGAAGTACCGTTCCTGAGATTTGAAGTAGCCTTAGTACAAAATGTTTAACTACTGGAAATGTTGCCAGTCCGAGTAAAATAGGCGATGGAAGAAATTCACTGGCCCATTCCTTATCCGTCGCGTAGGATTCCCTCAGGCTAGGTCGAGCGACGGTCGTCGCAACGATCTCAGTTTTTCCCAACTGTCATAGTGTGTGGCAGTAGTGGATAGTGTGTTGATCTTTAATTTAAAGTTTTTAAAAACAAAAAAAAAAAATAAGTTGTATTTAATTTTAAGGTACGATGTGCTTCATTTATAAAAAATTTCAAGAGAACTTTTTTGTCACAGATCGAGAAACTCAGAGCCCGCGGCGTAGAATTCCTCTCCATACCTTCAAAGTACTACAAACTTATTCGTGAGCAGCTCCAACAGAGCAAGGTCAAAGTAGCCGAAAGCATAGACATATTGGAGCGACTCAACATTCTCATAGACTATGATGATGACGGGTATCTGCTGCAAATCTTCACCAAGAATACTCAAGATAGGCCTACGCTGTTCTTAGAGGTTATACAGAGGAGGAATCATAATGTGAGTAATTTTGAGCAATCAAAACCTTTTGAAAAATCAATCGACTGTAGGATTTCTGTCGGTATATTTTGTAAAAATCTCACCGTGAAAACTTAGGTGAAGTGAGCTGTCATTCTTCCTGATACTAGGGATTACCACTATGACAGTATATATAGACACTATGACATATAATTCTGTAAATACATATTTGTTACGGCCGCGAATCAAATTTTAATCATCGTACAACTTATTACTGACCAGACAATTGCAAAAAACGTAAGAAAATTTGAATTTCGCGGGCTACCTTGGAGCATCCACCTTAAATGAATGTTTTTTCCAGGGTTTCGGTGCCGGGAACTTCAAGACATTATTCGAATCTATAGAGCTGGAACAAGAGAAACGTGGCAACCTATAAACTGACCGTTTTTTCTTTGACATTTTAAGTTACTTAATTACTTTTAATGTTCATGTTTTTAATAATCGTTTTAAACACTGTTAACAGGTATGAGATCGCCACCTGTATATGTGAATATTAATATAATGTAACTACATTGAGATTAGTCAATCCAGTGTGGTGTTTATATCTCCCGAACCTACGCGCGCTTTACTTGTGATTATCAAGTTTACAAATACGCTGTGTATGAATGTGTGTAATCGCAGTAACTCTCGATACCGTCCGAGACACACATCCGCAGCGTGTTTGTAGACTTGGCTACTACAAGTAAAGCGCGTGTTGCTCCGTGAGATAAACATACTGTGTCTTGTTTGTTAATTACTTCTATGACATTTCAATTCCATAAAATGTAGAATAATTGATTATTTTAACTGTAATGTGTTATCTTTAAGATCAATAATGTAGGTACATACATAATATAAGCTATTTTATGTAAATAAATAAATAAAACCCATATAAAAAGAGTATCATTTTATTGAAATACCGTTGATTAACATGATACACTTCGTCATTTACATCATTAAATCTTCTTACGAGTGCCAGCTTATTTACAAAAAAACACAAAATTGTATTTGTGGAAAAAATGCACAAAAATCGAAAATGTCGCGTATTTACTTCGCGAAATAAATATTAATTATTCACTTTGTAGACAGCACCAAAATATTAAGGAGCCGGATAGACCGGTTTGATACACGAAAATAATTCATACAATAAGATGTTAATTTAAAAATAATTTATGATCAGGTGATATGACTGGAAGAGCGTTTACTGTTCTATAACCGCTTGTGCGCATGCGCATCTACGCTTTAGTACTTAAAGCGTAGATATGACATAGGTACCAAAAGAAAAAGACTCACACAGGTACAATCAGCCACCTCAAGTAATGTTATCTTACAAATGTCTCAGACATTTTGGTTACGGAACAAAGGTTTTAATACAATAAAATTACTCCTTATTCATGTATACATCTTTTTGAGGCTTACTGTATGAGAGCACGAAGCGACGGTATAGAAAGACTTGGTCTAAAGCTCGATATTTATATTCATGGCCGGGTGATGTCTCATCACTCAAGTCAATTTTGTTGTTTGAATTTTATGTCATTAGTTGATGTGTACTATGGAAAAATAATTGTGAACACGGAAGACGTAGTAGAAATATGATGATTATGTAATGTTGATAAGAATCGGAATGTATTGTAATGATGCACCAAGAATTATGAATTAAGGAAAAAGATTTGCATGAATGTTAAAAATTTACTTTTCAATCGAAAATAGTTTTAAAGCAACAATAATAAAGATCATTTTCGTATATCAATCCGTCATAATCGGTCCGAATTACAAAACCCGACGGACATAACAAACATCAATAAAATGTATGCAAAAATAAAACATAATTGCACAAATTACGGCGTAGTTTCCTCCTGTATTACGGAGCCGAAGATTACCGAGGTTTGCCGAAGATGAGAATACATCGTACTCGGGGGTTTCCGTCTTACTTCGACGATCTTGCGCCAGAGTTGGAAACGTAAGTCTAGAGCCAAATCTGAGTGGAAAAACGTGGCTCCTTGAATGTTTGTAAGAAAGAAAAACCGTGCAACGATCCGCAGAATTCGACTGCGTTTTTTCCATTCATATTCGTCTCGAAGGCAAACCCTTCGGCAATCTTCGTTTAGTAATCGGGAGAAAGCAAAATAATTCGTCTAAAATCAATTTATTATTACGTAACAAAGTTCCCTTCAAATTGTCAATCCTCTATTCACAGTTCTTATTCGTTCTCAGTACATTTACATCGAGAGAGCGAAATAAGAATGTTATATAATAATATTATGTAAATCGAGTTTTAAATGTAAGTATAAACTGATTTTGTTACCTAGCAAAACAAACTAAAATTATAATTTTGAGCTTGCGTTGATATTATAAGCTGTAATTATTATTATTACTATTACATCATAATTTATTATTAATAAATATTATTATTAAATCGAACCTCTTTGCTGTAGTTAACAAAATCAGTTGACAACAGCGTCATTTTTTATTTTGTTTCACCTCAGATCTTTGAATAGAATATTTGGTATTACCGTTTTTCTGGTATTCAAATTGGACTAAGTTAGTGAAACATTAGTTAGTTTTTTTACCACTAATCAAATGCGTTAGGTGCTACACTCTTGTTCGTGTTTCATTCAACATTCGATTCGGCGGTATTCGATGATCCATGCCGACCCGAAGCCATTACTAAATAAATTCAGCTTTCATTCGGCTCGTGACGATCGGCAAACTCCGTTCGACATCTACCTTCACTAGCATGTTGCAATTGATTTTTATCGCTCGGCTGTGCCGATTAAAGGCGTCCCGAACAAGTGTGTACCACGCATTATTCGCTTGTTTTAGCACACATCTTAAAACATTGGATAAATGACAATACCCATAAGGAAATACTCGGAATTTAAACCTATTATAACCTAACTGTCTACAGTCTCAGATATTTAGAGTTTCGTGTGGGTACTCTGTATGGATTCCATTTTATAAGGCCCTTTTAGGGTAGCATAGAGTATTAAATAGAATTTATTGTTTTTATAATATTAGATGGATAAAATGTAGGTGCCAGAGTTTACTTTTAGATATAAATACTACTACTATTAAAAAAAAAGATATCTAGAGATATTTTTTTTCGGACTGTTTAATTTTTTTTTTTTTTTTACTTTTTGGTTGTCTAAACCAGCCAGGGACACTTTTTATGAGTATAACCTTGGTATTTTTAACTATAAATCGACGGTAAGTAATACTAATAAAAGACCACGAATCGGCAAACGTAAGGTAGGACCCACTCAGGTTAGGTGGAGCGACGATCTCCGCAGGATGTCTGGCAGCAGCTGCATAGGATAGGCCTATGTCCAGCCACTGCTGTAGCAGTCCACTGACTGCTACAGCTGTTGAAGTAATAGGAAGCCAACATATGAGGGAGCAGAGAGCATTTTGAGTATCAGTAAATAAGTCTGTAGAAAGACAACAATATCATATCATATTCTACATACACTTATATAAAAATGAAATGCTGTTCGTTAGTAAGCGCATCACTTCAGGACGGCTGGACCGATTTGGTTACTTTTTGTTTAAAAATGTTCGTAATAGTCCAAATTAGCTTTTTATGGAAAGAAAAATGGAAGAGATTCCAATGTCGAGAAAAACTGAACGTCCTTTTGTTCTATGACATTTTTGAATGAATTATTTAAGTTACGACAGGTTAACGTCTTTCTTTACATACAAATATATGGTAAAGAATAAGAACAAAAATATATTTACAAAAGTTATATTTACCTAATAAATGCAAATAAAACGAGTCACATAGAAGTATACACTCTGGCACGAGATTAATTAACTTCGAGACTGAAATATACCCAACAAGGGATGGTGTGAAAAAAAATATATGAACGGATATAGTATACGCCAAATAGATGAACTACAAAAACTTAATTGGAAGATCCTATGTTCATATTAGTATATATTGTCTTCATAATATACTACATAATCATGTAAATACTACGTCATATCATATTATTGTATGAGAGTATGGAAGACACAATTTAAATATTGCATACATTAAATACATAGTACACATTTAAATCATTTTACGTAGATACTTGCAAATTTACAATTCGCATAAAGATAAGTGTGTGTTGCTAAAATGACGAATGAAATAACCTCCTTTTTGAAGACGGTTAAAGAAATACATCCCTTTTTAACCTAACTACTGCGCAGGCACACACCTTGTCTTCAAAATGGCTTATCATTTTATGAATAAAAAAGAAAAGGTATTTTTTACTTTACAAAAACTCAAACCGTCTTATTACAAAAATCCAGCCAATTTTGTATATCGAACCTTACGACTGAGGTAATAAAGTTCTAAATACAGAATTGACAACTGGCAAGTTAGTTTCTGTAAGAACTTTAACACAGTCGGAATAAGGTTCAAAATATAAAAACTGCTCCATGGTGGCAACTTGGGTCTGAAGATGAATCTTGTTTTGTAATAAGGCCGGAAGAGATCAACCTCTTTATTGATTCCTTAACATTTTCCAGTCCCTGAAGACAACATTTCGAATATCTCAAATTTTGCGCACTCTTGCGTATCTTTTCCCCCATTCATCCACACAAACGCACCCACACTGAACTCTGTATTCCCCTCTCCCTCTTACGCGTTATCCTCTTTGTCTGGCTCCACGTCAGCCGGCTCTACGATCTCAAAATCTCGGTCCGTTGACGAACGCTGGCTGTTCTCCGATTCGGATTCGGATTGCTTGTCGGCTGGTGGCGTTGATGTGTCTTGTTCGGACCTGAAAAAAGAGGTTTTTATGTGAGTTTAGAAGGTTCTGAATGAATCATCACCATCGTCAGCATTCTTCTGCCCTAATACCAATTTATTTAGGGTTGGCACTGTATGTTTTTTCTTCAATACTTCTCTATTAGTCGTCATCTCGGTAGTCACCCCCTCTCTAGCCATATTAAAACAACAAGTGAGTATACACCGTTAAATTTTGATCGTTTTAATCCTTAAAAGGGTTCATTGTACTCATCATTATGAACAACTTTTACTACGGGACCAACCCTGAAATCGTCAAAAAAAACTAGTTGCACTCCGGGAGTGCCGGCAGAAAACTTGAATATTAACGTTGTGCATTTTTGATATTTTGGAATGCGGTCTACTCTCGGGAATTTTCGATCAGGTCACGTGCCCTGACGCGAGTTTAACATTTTTTGCCCATCACAACAAAAGTGCATAACGCCGCTAAAGAAGTTTTCACTTCAAAAAATTAGTTGATTTATACATTATGTCGAGTTATAAGAAGGCATACTGTTTGGGCTGTTATCCAAAACTACTACAAAATACTTAAATGCCAATTAGAGAATTTTCGCGGTTTTGGTGTACCTACCTAGTACCCAATCGGGAAAAAAAATCAGTTGATCCATAGATTTATGTTCGCATCACTCGACATAATGTACGAGTATATACTGTGGTATGGATCAACTGATTTTTTTTTCACGATTTCAGGGTTGGTCCCGTAGTAAAAATTGTTCATAATGATGAGTACAATGACTCCTTTTGAGGATTAAAACGCTCAAAATTTAACGGTGTATCACATATGAGTTTGTTGTTTGTCTTTCTTTAACGCAGCTACTGAGCAACGGCTCAGCGTGATTTTATGCATAGAGGTAGTTTATGAGCCGGAGAATAACATTAGGCTATTACGAAAAAATGCACGGTTCTTGTAGGATAGACCACGGAGATGAAGCTGCGGGCGAATGCTGGTGGTGGTGATGGTGGCTACTGCTGAACATGAAGTTCTGGGTTGGATACCCGGGCCGGGCAAAGTGTTGTTGAGTTTTTCCGTCTGGAATTACTCAGTAGCAGCCTGGAGAATGGATTTCTGCCCGGTTGAAGCAAATAGTCTCTATTACGTGGGACTGAAACATAACTGACGCAATGTAGCTGGAATATAGAGTTGCGCGCCACAATTAATGCCTGGTACATGGTGACATTAGTTACCACTAGCGCCATCTAGTATCAAGTAGCAGAACTAATTGATACTTCTAGAAATTTCGATGCTAGAACTTTCTAGAACTATCCGCATCTGGTCAGTCGAGGCCGGTATGTACTCGAACATTCTAGATGTTTCTAGAAAATAGAAAGAAAGAAAATGCATTTATTTGCGGCAAACATGACGCATGAAAAAAGGACTTAGCACACAAAAAAACAAGTTGGGGGTAAACATGCGTCACATTCACGCAAAACGGCCATCGCTCAGCATAATGCTAAGACCCTATACGAGACAGAGCCCAAGCGCTGGTTTTCAGCGGCAGCCGGCGTTGACGTGATGACGTTAACCAGTGCAGCATGCAATTATACATAAATAAATAAAAACAACAATCAAAACAAGAAAATAAAATAAACTATTCAACATATAATTCGACACAAAACAAAAAAACAAAAATCAAAACATGACCTATAATAAAAATAAACATACATAAAAGAAAAGATGGTGAAACATGAAACATATATGGTAACATTCCGGGCAACGAATCTCGCGCCGCGCCGGATATAGGTTATCTGTGCGCGTTCGCAGCTGTCACAATGCTACACCTATATTTGACGTTTCAAAATCTTGAACGCAAGTAATTAACAATAACATGGCTCAATAATAATCAATGTTATGCTAGAAATCTATTGATGTATTGGGTGAATGTGTACCTGTGGTTTTTGCAAAACAGTGTTTGTAAAATTGTGCTAGAAGGTGCCAATGACAAACTTAGTTACTCAAAGGAGAACCAAAATCCTCAGTTCAGGATGAAAATGGAAAGTGCAACATGATTATGATGAATCAAATAATAAATTAAATTAAACTGGATTAGTTAAATAAAATTGGACACATTTTTTTTTTTCTACTTATTAAGCCACTAAACCTGACAAGACAGTTGACGGAGACAGCTGATTAATTAAGTTGCAAAGTGAAAAGCAAAGAGGCATATCTAAGTACAAAGGAAGAATTCTACAGCGAAACACAGACGTTAATACAGCCCTACCGACAGAAGATAAAATTCCAAACAGCCCACGCCCTAGAAGATCCCAAACCAGAGCCTGCAAGCCATGACCCCTGAGGTACAGTGAACAAGTACTGAAGTACATTTCAAGGTTGAAGTGAAATTTGTTCATGTAACAGTAACTTTTTGTGTTGGTATTTAAAGCATTGTAATGTTTTCAGGCATCGCATTGGTGGCGGAAGATCATTCCAACAGCGCGTGGCTGCAAACTTAAAACATCCTCTGAATGCTGAAGTTCTATGCATTGGCACCGACAGTGGGCTTACCATGGAACGAAGACCATACTTTAGATAGTTTTGTTTCCAATTTAACTTTTCATAAAGAAGTTTCTACAATAGAAGGTTCTAGAACTATCTGCGGCACTAGGCCGGGATTAGCCGCGACCAACACAGTGTTGGATAGCGATACATGCGAATACATCGAAAGCGATCTTCAAGTGCGACTTAAGAGCAATTGTGTTTTATAATTAGTGTGTTTGAGTTGTTATTAGTGTTGTTTAATTAAAGAGTAATTTTTGGTAATTTGTATCGGCAGTTTTAATTGTCACGAACCCCGAAGCTCGTAACAATAGGTACACCTCTGCCAGTCTCTTCGGGGTATACAGGTGTGGTGTTAAGTTATGTAACTCACTTGGCCTCCACAGCGGTATCCTCGCTAGTCTCGACTTGTTCTACGCGAGGCTCCTCCTCTTCTTGTTTCTCCTCGAGCAGCGGCGTCTTCTCCCCTTCATCATCAGACAATTTGTCTTTCTTGCGCTTTTTCTTGTTCTTCGATGCCTTGTCGGCGTCGGAACCGGGGCGGTATTCGTACTGAGAAGTGAGAGTGAGTTAGAAATTGGATATTATCAATTCACTGTCGTATTGTTCATAATATTAACCAGCCTATAATGTTCCCACTGCTAGGACACAGGCCTCCTCTCTGTGAGAAGGATTCGGTCGTAATCCACCACGCGGGCCCAGTGCGGGTTGGTAGATGTCACATGTCTTCGAAATAATAATGTGTGTGCAGTTCACAAAATACACGACCTACTTGCGAATAATAATTGGTTGGAAATTCTAGATTTTATGAGGAGAATTAGTGAACTGTTTGTTTTCTATTAATTAAATTTAATTTCATTCGAAAACATCCAACAGTTTCTTCCTAAACTTCAACTACATCCGACGAGCCTGGTTACTTATCTCCTTTGGTGACTGTACTTAGGAAAAATTTGTAACTCACTTTGTACAGCGGCCAGAATGATGCGAAGAAGCCGACATCCTCTGTAAGGTTAGGCAGCAGCCACAGATGATGTCGCGATAGAGTCAGCATCCACACGAGACAGAACACCACCACTCGCAGTATTGTCAGGCCGATAATTGTGACCAGGAATGCGGCGGCTGCGATACTTAGGTAGTAAACGCCCTTTCTGGAATGCGAAAAGAAGAAATATTAGCACTAGTTTGAAAAAAAAATGTACTCCCTCTCAAGTCAAATTTAAAACACAATCGAATTAAATGCTAGAGCACGTCTGTTTTCTGGGAGATTATGTTACACACCGTTAAATTTTGATCGTTTTAATCCCTAAAAGGGGTCATTGTACTCATCATTATGAACAACTTTTACTACAGGACCAACGCTGAAATCGTGAAAAAAAAAATCAGTTGATCCATAGTTTTGCATAACTCGACTTAATGTATGGATCAGAAGATTTTTTTTTTTTTTCACGATTTCAGCGTTGGTCCCGTAGTAATAGTTGTTCATAATGATGAGTACAATGACCCCTTTTAAGGATTAAAACGATCAAAATTTAACGGTGTATACTTTGCGCATTATACTAATACTCGACAAATACTATCGCGATAGGGCGATAATATGAGATATATAAATAAGCGCAGGCAAAGGCTAAAGTCGGAAATGTATGTGTGTGTTATGCGCTGGGGCAACTCGTCTTCACGCACACATTCACAGCGTAGTTGTACACTTGGTTAACACAAGTAAAGCACGCGTCGCTTCGTGAGATAAAAATACTGTAACTGTAGATTGTAAAGTTAAAGTCAAATCATTTATTTCAAATAGGCACATAAAAGGCACTTTTGAACGTCAAATATAAAATTAAAATAAAATTGATTCTAGTCGCCCGTGCGTCTAGTTGATTCTAGTCGTGTAGCTGCGACTAGAATTTTACCTCAATTCCAGCAAGCCCTCTTGTCTTGATCCCAATGTCTATCTCTTCGTGTAAAAAAGCAAGGTTACATACCTGACAGTAGCCGGCCACAGCGGGAACATGCACACGGTGATGGTGCCCACGACCACCAGTATGCCGCACAGCCAGTAGTACCACGGCTTGGGGTCGTATATCCACACGTAGGCGTCTAGTGTGTCTAGGAACACCTGGTCCATGTGCATCTCGAGACGTATCTTGCGTTTCTTCTTCTCTTTTTCTTTAACGTCTTTTGTGTCCTGGAAAATTTGTTTAAATGATTATTATGAATAACGTTAATAAAGCAAAATAAGTATGTGAGGATGAGAGGGGCTTGTGGCTAAGTAATCTAAGTAATAACAGCCGCACGGGTCGATCTATCAAGTTAAGCTACGCTTGCCGCGTTTGGTCCGTGGATGGGGTGACATCTTCACATACCAGGACCCCTCCGTGTCTCGGAAAGCACGTTAAGCCGTTACGGGTCGTAAGAAGCCCGAATGTCTGACTGAAATGATTTTTCTTACGATTTCTGGGTTGATCCCGTAGTAAAAGTTGTTCATAATGATGAGTAGGTACAATGACCCCTTTTAAGGATTAAAACGATTCAAATTTAACGGTGTATATGCTAATTGCGCGGTAAACTCTGCTTTCGCGGGGCAGGATTTTTCGTGACGTCAGTATGACTCGTAGTTCGCTTGTGGCGTTGTAGATACCGCTACAAATTCTATAATGACACGAGCATTAGTATTGTTTCTTTACCTTTCCTTCGCAGGCACTAGCCTGGCTCTTTTCTCCATCTTTCTCATCTCCACTTTTACTTGATTTCTCCAATTCCTTCTTCTTAGATTTCCCTTTCAATTCTTGTTCGGTCACAGGCACCTAAAAAATGGAACAAACAACGCGATATATATATTAAGTTTTTATGATCACACACACATAATCACAGAAATAATGTTTTTTTTTGTATGTCTAGGTTTTGGGGATGGCCTTTGCCCAGCAGTGGGACAGTAAAGCCTAACAAAAAAAATATGTCTAAACTAATATTCTAAAAAGAAAAGATTTGATTTTTTGTATGTATTTTTGTTACGCTTTCACGTTAAAAAGGCTGAACGGGTTTGGATGGAATTTGGCACATGGGTAGACCACGACATGGAGAAGGACATAGCTACTATCCTGGATCGCAGAAGTTACGGGCAACGGGCGGCTCGTCTTCAATATCGCGAATCCGAAGCACTGCCATAAGAAATATTGCACACTTGCTACTGGAATTCATTGATAGATCTTAGGGGCAATTCTTGTAATTTTAAGAACGTTCACAATCTGATCTCAGTTTCAATCTGTCAAAAATTTCTCTAATTTCCCTACATTTTGGGACATTTGTTTGTCGCCGAGATGAGACTGCGACTGGATTTTGAACATTTTAAACATTTTTTTTGCGGCATAACGAAAAATAAAACGTGCATTCTAGTGACTTACTTAACAGGTCTTTTTTTTTTGAAAAAGAACCCCAAGAATAAAAAAATAAACTTTGCTATTGATACATTTATGTCACTGACATTTCTGACGTAACATTATCATTCATTCAAGAATGAACGATTTGAAACGGCCTTAACCCCAGATAAGTAAAACGAACACGTGGTAAAATATTATCACTGAATTGTACAACCCAAATTAATGCATGAACACATGTTTTGCATCATTATCTACCTTATCAGTAATGGAGTCAAACCTGTTACGAAGGCCAGACATTCAACTTTGTAGATTGCGTAGTTTAAGACGCAATGTTCATAATGATTGATTTTATGGAATTAGCATGAATGATCGAACGGCATTCTTTTTCTTATAAGTTTTTCGATACAGTATTTTCATCTCTCAAAGCGGCACGCGCTTTTTTTTTTTTTTGGTAACTAAGTGCACCAATACTCTGTGAATGTGTGCGTGAAGACGAGTAGCCTCAGCACATAACACATATTTCAGACTTCGCCATTGTCTTGGACCGAGAGCTCCTGCGCTTTCACACAACTCCACAGCGTGTTTGTAAGGTCACCAAAAGAGATAAGTAACCAGGGTCGTCGGATATAGTTGAAGTTTAGTAAGAAACCGATGGATGTTTTCGAATAAAAGGAGACCATTCATATTGGGCCCAAAATCGAAAGAAAAAAAAAAGTATTTAATCTGTTTGGGACAACATTTTAAGCACTTGGTACTATGGCACCAACACTTCGTGAACCATTATTGTAGCGGCTATAAAACTAAAAATCAAACTCGTACATTTGACCGAAACATTAATGTAAATATATCATTGGAGTACACACGTGGTTAAGTCTATTCTCGACATATGGAGTCATTCTAGACATTCTTTACTACAGGTTAGTTATCTAAGCCTGCTGGGAGCCAGGAGAATATGTTATCGTTTTTCGAGGAAGAATTAAACCCCCGGCACGTCACTGCGAAAAGCTATTAAGTTTATGTGTCTTTTGACAGGATATTGGAGGGTCCAAATGCAGTCAGCCACTACTATTGCACATGCAATATTGGAAAGAGGACAATAGGATGTTGTTCACACCTAATGTGCATAGTGTGGTTTTTAACCTACGCACAGTATAAACCAAATGCGAGACGCCCTCCAGCTATAGAATTGGAAGGTGTTCTAGTTCGACCTTCGAAATAGTATTAAGAAGTTGCTGAAGTGCGCGGTGCTGAAGAGTCTGTACAAAAACGCCACTATGTCAGTCCGACTCCAGGATCAGACCTCGACACTTATCCTTTTGCAGCAAGGTGTGAAACAGGGAGACGTTATCTCTCCGAAACTGGTCACCGCTGCACTGGAGGATGTCTTCAAGGTACCTACTGGACTGGAAAGGGGCTGGCATTAACATCAATGGCGAGTACATAACTCACCTTCGGTTTGCCGACGATATCATAGTCATGGCTGAGACTATGGAGGGCCTCAGTAAAATGCTCGATGACCTCAGTAGAGCCTCCGAAAGAGTGGGTCTTAAAATGAACATGGACAAAACGAAGGTCATGTCCAATGCAACACTGTAACACCCACTATCATGAAGATCGGCGACGCTACACTCGAAGTCGTGGACGAGTATGTTTACCTAGGACAAACTGTCCAGTTGGGTAGGTCCATCTTCGAGAAAGAGGTCAATCGTCGAAACCGACTCGGCTGGGCAGCGTTCGGGAAGCTACGCAATATCTTCTCGTCCCACATACCGCAGTGTCTCAAGACGAAAGTCTTTGACCAGTGCGTGTTGTCAGTGAAACGACATAAGGCACTGAAACGTGGTCGCTCACAATAAGCCTTATTAGAAGACCTAAAGTCACCCAAAGGACAATGGAGAGGGCTATGCTTGGAGTTTCCCTGCGTGATAGAATCAGAAATGAAAAGATCCGCAGGGGAACCAAGGTAACCGACATAGCCCGAAGAATTGCCAAACTTAGGTCGCACTAGGCAGAGCACATTGCTCGCAGAACAGACGGTCGATGGGGCCGAAACGTTCTGGAGTGGCTACCGCGTACCGAAAGACGTAGCGTTGGATTGCCTCCCACAAGGTGGACCGATGACCTTGTGAAGGCCGCAGGAACCCGTTGGATGCGAGAAGCACATAACTGGTCGAAGTGAAGGTGCTTGGGGGAGGCCTATGTCCAGCAGTGGAAATCTTTCGGCTGAAATGACGATGATTAGTATAAAAAAAATGTTTGCCATTGGTAACCTTGCACAAAATATAGAACACAAATAAGTATACTTAAACTCATAAAACATAATCTAAGCGGAAAATCGAACTTAAGTTTTTTTTTTTTTAAATATTACAGCCACACTTACAGAATTACAGTCGTGGTAAAAAAGTTTATAATGAGCCACTAAATAAGTCCACGTACATACGAGGTGCATTCAATAAGTACCTAGCCTCATCGCCAGAGGGCGCTGTAGTTTCAAAAGAGTTTTACCACAGTGTAGCACATTCTTTTTTAATTCTTTTTTCAAATTTTCATTCCAATCCCTTCATTTGTTTTAATTTGCCAACTTATGGAAGCGAACGTACCGATCGGTTTTACAAAAATGGAAAAAAGCAATATCGTTCGGTGATTCGATTCCTATTTTTGGAAGGGAAAACGCGCATCGAAATCAAAGAGCGCTTGGATGCTGTGTACGGTGACTCTTCTCCATCGATGGCCACCGTCAAGAATTGGTTCAACGAGTTTGCACGTGGCCGTACGTCGGTTTTTGATGAACCACGTCCAGGTGCACCGAAAACAGCTGCTACGGAGGAAAACATTTAAAAAATCCATGATCTCGTATTGGCAGATCGCCGATTGAAGGTTCGGGAGCTAGCTGAGACTGTAGGCATTTCAGAAGGAACAGTGCATCGTATTTTTCACGAGGAACTCGGCATGAGAAAGCTGTCGGCGCGATGGGTGCCGCGTTTACTCACACCGGGAAACAAGTGCAACCGTGAGACCACATCGGAGACATGTTTGGCGCTGTTTAAGCGGAATCCAGCGGAGTTTTTGCGTCGTTTTGTGACCGTCGATGAAACCTGGATCCACTAGTACACACCAGAGACCAAGGAGCAATCAAAACAATGGATCCAGACCGGGGAACGTGCTCCAAAGAAGGCGAAAACTGTAAAATCGGCCGGAAAAGTTATGGCCACCGTTTTCTGGGATTCACAAGGTGTGATCTACATCGATTACCTCGAGAAGGGTAAAACAATTACAGGGCTTTACTATGCCGATTTATTGGGCCGATTCAACGCCGAATTAAAGAAAAAACGACCCCATCTGGCGAAGAAAAAAGTGCTGTTTCACCACGACAACGCACCGGTTCACACGTCTGCCGTTGCCATGGCCAAATTGGTCGAATTACGCTACGAATTGCTGCCCCATCCACCGTATTCTCCAGATTTGGCCCCTTGTGACTTCTTTCTGTTACCTAATCTGAAAAAATCTCTCGCCGGGAATAGATATGGATCAAATGAGGAGGTCATCGCCGCCACGGAGGCCTATTTTGCAGAGTTTGACAAAAACTATTTTTCGGACGGGTTAAAAAAGTTGGAGCATCGCTGGGCTAAGTGTATCGAACTAAAAGGAGACTATGTTGAAAAATAAATTGCCACTTTTCCAAAATTTTCGTTTACTTTTTGTAGGCTAAGTATTTATTGAATGACCCTCGTACTTAGATGATATATTTACATTTATTTCGAACTTATGTAGCTGCTTATATGATGGTTCTACCGCTTTGGTGTCATAGTACCAAATGCTTAGGATGATGTTCCAAACGGATTAAAAACATCTTTTTCCGTTTTGGGCCGAACTTTGTATGAAACCTGAATGATCTCCTTTAATTTAATTAAAAGAAAACAAACAGTTAATTTTTCAAATTAAATTTCATTCGAATACATCCATCGGTTTCTTCCTTCAACCGTATCCGATGACCCTGGTTACTTACCTCTTTGCTGACTGTACACTGTCATTCGTGGATTTTGACAATCGTGACGGGTCGTCAGAAGCCCGAAAGTCTGACAGCCAATCCAGCCAAGTTGTATCGTATTACCCAGTAACTGGGTTGTGGGGGTCAGATAGGCAGTAGCTCCATGTAAAATACTGGTATTCAGCTGCATCGTCATTGTTGGGAAAAGGCTAGGCAGTTGATGACTATGATGACTATAATCAATAGGCTATTTTCCTAAAAAAAAGTCCGTCAGTTAGATTATCAAAAAATATCGAACCCGTATTTTTTCTTTTGTCTATTATATAAAAAATTATGAAGATATCGCCCGTTAAAGTTCCGCGTGACGTCACTTGCTTGCGACACTTTTGCAAGCAAGTGACGTCACGACCCCCCACTCCCAAATTTTGACGCGCTTTATCTTTGTCATTTTTTGTTTGATTGACAAAAGAAAAAAAACGTGTCCATTATTTTTCGATAATCTAACTGACGGACTAAATATAATAATTATTTTTTTACCCAGGCAAAAACCCTATTGTTTCAAAAAGTTTTACACATACCTTCTTAGCTCTGTGAAACAATTTGTGTAGCAACATTGTGTGCAGGTAGTCTGTGACTTCGTGTCTGGTCGTGAACACTGGATTCTTGCCCGTCGCCCATTTTGATGTCAGCAGTGCGTCCACTGCTTTTGTGCCTATAAATAATGAATGAGGAATATAATATACAAATATCTCTTCACCACCCTTGGTTGCCTGGTAGAGAATGCTTCAGGCATTAAGTCCGCCTGTGTACCTTTTTTGTATGCGAAAAGTTTAAATAAATAATAATAAAAAGCATAAATGTACTAATATTGGTTTGTAATAAAATTGCTAAATCGACTTCAGATTGAATTTCCACTATCGACTTAAATCGATCTTTCTAGCCTAGGCATTCTGATACGTCAGGGGTCATTGACCCGACAGTAGGTAGGAACCTGTTACTATAGAGGTAATAACATGGCTACGACAATCGTACTGACCTACATTCCTGAACCTACTTATATACGTAATTTATACTTATAAACAAACAATAATAAGCTTTTTAATAATGATACTACATAAAGAATTATATTTAGTATACAGGCTGGCAGGGACATCGACGTGAATCCTGTTAACATGGATTCAGAAAT
This sequence comes from Apamea epomidion, assembly GCA_947507525.1. NCBI lineage: Eukaryota > Metazoa > Arthropoda > Insecta > Lepidoptera > Noctuidae > Apamea > Apamea epomidion. The sequence goes on from OX382237.1 coordinate 15,476,417, forward strand.
TGATTCAAAAAGAAAAATCTCCTGTTTCATAGAAAAGTGCAATACCTACGCGGTCAAAACATATGGAACAGCATTACATATTCACAAAGAGCCCTACATATACTCAAAGTTAAAAATAAGTTAACTGTTCATTTAATCGATGTCTTGTGCCCTTTGTAGCAGCCATGATCGCAACTCGTGAGTGAACTGACCATGACCGTGGACGCAGTAAAGGTCGGACGTCCAAATGTTCAATTGATCGCGAATTATTACATAAATATAGATTTGTTTTGATGAAGGAAGGGATTTTTTGATACATAACCGTTCTTTTTAAAAATTGTTACTTATCAACGATTTTACCGAAGGCTTTTGGTGTTCGCGTAAGAATAACACCGACCTATCGAACTATAATGTACCCACTGCTGGGACTCAAGCCTCTTTTTTATCACGCGGACCAGTGCGGGTTGGTCCTAGGACATGCCGGTTTTCTCACGATATTTCGTTCTCCAACATCGTTTTGAGAGTAGGGGTGCTAAACTTGGTTTTCCATGAACTTTACGTAGTGGAATTCTGCATAACGTTAAGTGCATGCCGCCTACCTGGGTTCGAGCCTACCAACTTGTGAACTGGTCCGTTAGTACTGGCCACCACTGCTTTAGTGAAATATTCAGTCACAAGCAAACAGAAGGACTTCACTACCCATCCACTGGATATAAACTTATGCTCGCCTTTTACGACACCCACAATCCCACAAAGATCGGATAATCCTACTCCTTTTTAAGAACAACACATCGTCAAAAATAAACTCGTAAAAATTCAAAATAGAAACCCGTCGGAATTCGTCCGATATTTAAAAGGTTCGTATTATTACAGCGGAAGTTCGGCTCTTCGGAGAGAAAACACACGCCAAAACATGAAGGAAATGCAGCGACGTAGCTTGGCAACACGCCACCGACATGTTGGAAATTTTATAAATATTTCCATTTTAAATATAGTTTTATTTTTTGGTAGGCACGTTTTGGTAATTTGTGGATAGACCTATCTCTACGGCGAGAATTTAGATTGCATTCTGGTATTTGCAATACAGGAGTTGGAGTGCAATAAACGCATTTACAGTTTTTGAATTCTGAAGAAAGCCAGCAAAATGTCTCTTTCATAGCCTTAATACAACGGCCCACGGATATGCTACAGTTGTTGCGTTTCCTAGACAATCGAGGGTACAGTATATAACAGGTGAGCAGAGACCACGAGCACTTCCATTGCAGTAGGATAAATGGTTTAACAAATAATGAGCCTATAATGTTTCCACATCGAGCGCAGGGTGGCTAGTAGCAGCTGGATGAGAGATTCGAGATGCGTGCAATTCGAGAGGTCTATGTCCAGCAGCGGATTGCTGAAGTCTGATGATGAATGTTTTCACCGCAGACTCTGGTCTTCTCTTTGCGACAGGGAGTCCCCAGTGCGGGCTGGTAGATGAAACATGTCTTCGAATGTTTAGTTTAAGGACTTACCAGTAAAATACTCCACGTGATGGTTCAAGAACTTGGTCTTCTTTGTGGGCACGTTGGCCTTTAGCCACTTGGCAACGGAGTACTCTTCGCTCGTCGCCTTCTCCGATTCAGGCACGTCTCCAAACTCCTGGAAATATGATAAAGTTTATGTTACTATCTGGTTTTGAAAGCATCGGTTTGACTGTCATTTACTGCCTCAAAACCACCGTAAAAGTGGAATAATTAAAGATCACTTTCAGTTAGGAGACCGCTCTTTGTGCCAGCCATATTTGTAATTTATATGGTGTACAAAATAAAGATTATTCTATCTATAAAGAACGCAAATTCATTGAATCAAAGAAGAATCGTAAAAAGAGGTTTGGGAGGAGGTGAGACCTATATACAGTGGGATAAAGGGCTACAGACAATTTAAAAAATCTTTGAAAAATATACCGTCGCCTATAACGGGAGTCAACAACACAAACTCAAGTTTAATGGCAGTGGAGGCAATATGGCAATCCCCAATGGATCGAAACGTTCATAAAATATTTAGAAATGACACACACATGACTGTTCGATAGCTTACGCACGATCTCGCACGGTGGTCGGTTGCTTTACCGGACTTTCTTGTGGGTGCCTCAATAAATTAAGACCTCCAGCCAAGGTATAAAATTGATAAACTAAGCGACTACACGCTAAGGGCATCCCCTGTGGGGTACGGACCACGGCTTAGGGCGTCGCTGGGGAATCAAGGGACAGGACAGGCTGGATCAGATTAAACTACAATCCAGGCAGAAGTAGATATGATGGTAGAATTTTTTCGGACAAACTCTAGCACATAGGTTCTTAACTTGGGCGATAACGCCCCGTCGTGGCCTTTGAGACTTTCAGGGAGGCAGTAGAAGACTCGAGAGAAAATTATATATCCTATCTTACGAATATATAATAGTACAGATTTAAATATAATCGTGGCAATAGCTGTTTCACATTCACGACAGAGGGTAAGTAAAAAAATCAGGGCTCTAGAAAAAGAAAAAAACTGAAAGTGTCGATTGGCAAAATAAGGATAGAAGCCTATGCTCTAGCACAAGGCAGACAAACATGTCTCTATCCCTAAGTGATCGGCGATTTTCTAATCTTCCTTTATATTTTCGACATTCATCAGCCACAGACAATAAAGAAGTTCTATTATTATTGACAACAACAAACTATGAAGGTATAATGTATTATTGTAACGATGGGTAAGGTCTGACGTCATAGTAATAAACGTGGTTCGTTAAAAGAGTCCTACGTTGCGAGGCCAACTGTTAAATAGATTTATTTAGAACATGAATTATATTACAGTGGTATGTTTTTATCATTCGGTTATTAAAATAGCCTCCACGAGAGACGATATTTCAATGTATACGTATGTGAGGAGCACCCTGGGCAGTCGGACCACTAACTTGAAAACTAATAAACTAAATATCGGGGTAAAAAGTATTTTATGTGCTAATTCTGGTTATAAACTACCTGTGTGCCAAATTTCATCCAAATCCCTTCAGTCGTTTTTCCGTGAAAGAGTAACAAACATACATCCATCCATACAAACTTTCGCGTGTACAATATTAGTAGGATTAGTTTGTGTACAATTAATTCTCAGAAAGCATTTATAAAGAACTCCACCAAGATTTATGCTTAGAATAAGTACGGTAATCACGACCTCACCCAACTCAACCTTAAGGCAAAACTTTCCCTTTTAGATCGTTTCGCGTCCTTTGTTCTCTAACTGTAATTGTACCGTTCTGCGCGTCCAGTCACGAGCAAAAGTATGTATGCACTAGGTTTTATTCAAAAGCGACTTACTCCTTTATTTTTGAATGAAATTGTATGTTGTTACGAACATAGCATTTTAGAACCCATAGGTTTATGTAATGTGTCGTATTTCAACGTTGCATTCGTTATTTCCGAAAAAATCGCAATTGAAAGTTGCCAAGTGTTGATATATTTGTGCTCGTGACTGTACGCAACTTAATAATAGCTGTTTCTTGTTCCAATCACTTACAACTTACCGATATTAAATTAAATACGGTAAAAAATAAAAAAAACAGTAGTCCTTGACGTCTGCTGTGAACTTGGAAATTATAAAAAGAATCAGCTATTTCAGCTATTAAAATTAAAGTCCCACGAATACCATTTTGATTTTAAATATACTAATTTACCATCAGAAATAATCTGCAATTTAGCTTTCTCCTTAACAAATGTAAGAGATAGACACGACACGATTTATACTCTTTAATGGGGCACCTTTGAACCTAACACGTAAGTGCTGCGCGTGTAGAAATCATAACAAATCATTAATACCTTGCATAACTATAAAATTTAAGGCGTAAAACAGAAGCCAATTGGAAAATACCAGCGAAATCCTCAGACGAGGAATTATTAGCATCCCGTTTAAGCTAATGTTATGGCAATCCATTCTTTCGAAGGCTATCTAGCAGTTAGGAAGACTAACAAATGCGTAAACTGAATGTATGACGCAATTCGGAAGAGACCCTAACTCAGCAGTAGATTGCATTAAAAAAGACCCAAAAAAAAAACTGGGATAAAGGAAACATGATCATGATGGATTGAATCAAATTGATAAAATATTTATTTGATGAAAAATGAGGGACGAAATTCCACACTGATTGATTCCTTCCCGAGTCTCATTTATCATACAAATAGATCAATCGTTAGTTTTCTGATAAAATATGATTATTTATAAGTTATTTTTAAGTATCACTTAAAAAAAACAGGTGCAGAAATCTAACCAGACACGTATGGCGCGAAAAACAACGCTACCGACGTCACTGCCTCGTCATACACCAACACTTTATAAAAGCATGTGGTGAAATTAGGAACTAACAAGAAATGTACTGGATTTGACAGCTTTTTGACAGCTCCCTTGGCTAGCAGCGCCGCCATTGCATTTACAACTATGTTTGTTGGACTATAGCCGTCGGCTCTAGCCGTGGCCGTGACATTGGCCTTGCTAATGACCTAGTGAATGGTGTCTATCTAGATTACACCTACGAGTAATGTGTTACAGGAAGATAGTGAATGAATGATGGGCGATAGTAATGGATGTTTGGGTATGTGGTCCAGTTAATGTCATGTTTGAAGAATGGTGGAGCTTTATGATGGGTTAGAGTTTTTGATAGGTAATCCGCAGGATGAAAAATGACGAAATAGTTGTAACACGTTGCAATATTCCGGTTTGACACAAAAAGCACAGGTTTTAATTCATTTTTGAAACGATTCAACTTTCAACTATTTCCAATACTTAGGTCCTGGTTGATGAGCTATTTTGAAACTGTTCAATTTCACAAAATCACACTAAAACCACATGTTACCAAAAGCGGCATGTATTCACAATCACTTAACACAAATTGGCAATTGAAATGGAACGCCTTTTACAGTTCCCTCATATTCCTATTTCACAAGATCCAATCTTTTTAAACTTACAGAAAATTTGCACAAAATATCCCTAATATTAGAAAAAAATACTCACAAATTCTTTCATAGCTACACAACACAACCGCACAACGCACAGTTTAACGCATAGTGACAGTATAGTAAGGCTATAGCAGAACCAGTGAAAGTGGGCCACTCGTCTATGGAACAAATTAAATGGAAAACATAGCTGGCCGACTGCAAAAATAAAATAAGACATTGGAAATATGTGGAGTGGTCTAGAAAACTGGTGTGCTTGCAAATTTTAAAAAGGTCAATACAAGATGTAATTGAAATAACTGAAAACCTATGAAGGGGACAACTTTTACTATGGGACTAAATATGAAATCGTGATAAAAATCAGCTGCTCCATATATGTTGACATAACGCGACAAAATCTTGGGAACAGATTTTTTTCTGTAATATTGTATACATGGCGTTTGCATGTTAACTTGGACAAATATGCACGTGTCTCGATTACAGACTGGAAGAAATTCTATGGTAGTAGTTTTTCTAGACTGCTTTAATAATAGGTTTAATCAATTGATGTAATGGACCCTTGGACTTAGCCCAGTGCAATTTTATATTTGCACGGGGCTAAGTTGCATGTGGAAGGTGTAATTAAAGAAAAGATCGTGTCTGATGAAATAGAAATGGAAAAGTCGTAAGTAGTTCTAGCATTGAACGACGGAGATGAATGATGAAATACCTGATATTCGCAATAGATATTTTCTTCCAGAAAATAGCTCAGTAAGGATCAGATGATAATGAATCGCACAATAGAGAGAAGACTTACACAGTAATCCGATATGGGATAAAGATGACAATAGGAAATAGGACCCAGTAACACAACAAAGGGATCCGGAATCACTTTATTGGCTTCACTTCCAATTTATCTCATAAAAAACACGTGAATCAAGTGTCTTCCCTTTAACTTAGTGAATTAGAAAGACGTTATTGGACGACTTCTTAATTTTATAGTTACTTAGTTTAAGTTATATTTAAATTACATATTAGCTAATAGGCTAGATTGAAATGTGAATAAAGTACACATTAACAATTGTGATAATTTATAAAGGAAAAAAAAAAACCAATTTAGCACCCAATCGAAAAGCAAAGTTTGAAATTGAGCAGAACCGATCGGACGGACAATCATCTGGATATTATATGACATCACAGTCAATTGTGCGTGGTCAGGCGTATTGTAAAGTCATTTTAACTTCAACAATTGCCATTCTATCAAATTGCATTACGCTTAAGGGCAATTTGTCATACGTATGAAACTACCCAATTTATTTAACATGAAACGGCCAAGACCGATTACATTAGCTAAAGTTAAACACAATAACAAAAAGTATACTACTGCCCGACAGTCATAGGCGCATCTCACAATATTTCAGACATACTGGCAAGATCTTCTTCCATTCATCCGCGAACATATCACAGTCAGGCCACAGGAGAGCATTGAGCGCAGAGTGTGCGAGGTGTGCGAGTGGAGACTGGGCTCGAACTACGGTTCGACTCCTAGGTACGGCGAATAATCAGTGCCTCCTATCAGGTCCTTTGTACACGGCACGGTTTCTTTACATGAAAAAACGTGTCCGTCAGCAAGCTTCCATAGTGATCCATACAACACTGACGAAACGTGCCTAGTAAAACTGCGGCGTATAAACCGCGCCGAAAAAAACGTGTCTGTCAACAAGCTTCCAACACTGACGAGCCTGCGACACGTCGAATAAACAGCAGTTTTTCATGGCAAGAAAAAAGTGTCACAAAGGGCGTTACGGAGTTACGGCTATAGTTTACCAATTGATGGGACCACCCCACTGCTTGTCACATTTCGAAAAACAAACAAAAGAAAATCAAGCAATAGTTCCTAGACTCACACAAAAAGAAAAAGGGTTTACTGAGATGGCAGGTTATAGTATGGAAGGAAAAGACATGCTTCGCCGACTCCAAACAAATTGGGTTAAGGACAAGAGAATGATGCTGTGGCACACAAATCACAAGGAAATTCTAAAGATAGTTTTCTGCTTACGTCGACAATTCACACCCGTCTACAAACGTGAACGACCATAATGATTTGTTGACATAATCAGCCACACTTGACAAACAGATTAGAAGCGCATTACCTACGTATTTAGAGCATATTCGGTTTTTCTCGTTTACCGAGGTGTTAACAGAACTTTATCGAATTGAACAGTGGTAGTGGACTTTGTACTTTGTGGTAAATTCCCGTGCCTATTTTAATTATGTGTCATTCACGTATTTTATGGAATTTCGGATGACGTACGACGTGCGGTAAATGGATTGCGTTTGATATGTGGCCTAAAGGATTCTGCTATTCATCGCATTCGGAGTATTTTGGTGGTTTTCAAAAATCTATTGAGCCAGAATTAAAAAATTAAACCTTCGGCTAAGCCTGCGCGATCAAAGCGACTGCGAAACGAGAGCGTCAGTCGCGCGGCGGACGCTTCTCGTGTTTATGTATGGCGCCTTGCACACCTACGCGACCACTGTAGTCGCACAGGTGTTCACGTTTAGTTTCGCGTTGTTAACGCTCCCGCTTCGCAGTCGCTTTGGTCACGCAAGTTTGGTCGAAGCTTTAGGAAAGAATACCCTCTGGTCAAGATCTTACAAATCCTGTGACCGATTTAGATAAAAGACAACAGGCTTGCGCTCCACCTGATGGAAAGTAGTCAATACATAGACACTTGCAACTTGTCGTGGGAATTGCCGTTGCGTTGCCAAACTTAGGGGTCAAGTTCACAATTAAGTATGTGTGATGTGCCTATAATTTCGAAGGCAGCCATGTCATTAATAGTGCCACCAAGAAGAACATTTGTAAGTATTTAAATGCCACGCTTTTATAGAGGTACGAGGAACAGGGTGTGGAATTGTCGTTGATGGGTGTCGTGCCTGGTGGGCAACTGCCCGACATATCGGGACGTTGTATAAAGGCTAGTTGCGCGGTAAACTCTGCTTGCGCGATGTAGGATTTTGCGTGACATCAGTGTGATACGCAGTTCGCATGTGGCGATGTACGAGTAAATGCCGCCACACTTTAAATATGGAAATAATTCAAAAGCAATATTTCAATATATCGTTGAATTCAATACAATCTACACTAATCATTCGTTCCTAGATCTGCGCGGAACAAATCTCTCCACATTGATAAGACGCGGCACATATTTAGAACACTAGCAGCGTAGTGTTGAATAAAAACATAATGAAAGTTTACATAATATTTCATTGTTCGCATCCTAAATTATTATTGCTGTGATAAGGGTACCAGAATGGAATGAATGGAAGAATTTCTTAGGACTCTGGGGCGATAGGCATTCTCGGTCGACAGGACTATTCTTTAACTTTTGAGTGACGTAAATGTCATGATTAAAACGATTAAACTATTGGCGAGAGGGTGTTTATTTGGAATCCTACTAATATTATAAACGTGAAAGTTTGTATGGATGGATGGATGGATGGATGGATGTTTGTTACTCTTTCACGCAAAAACTACTGAACGGATTTGAATTAAATTTGGTACACAGGTGGTTTGTAACCAGGATTAACATATAGGATACTTTTTATCCCGATATTCCCACGGGATCGAAACTTATGCGGGTGACACCGCGGAGCGCAGCTAGTATTATACATATATTTTGATGGCCCGCACTGTCCCATTGCTGGATAAAGGCCTCCCACAAATACTTTCAAGAACTCTTTTCCCACACTACCTAAACCAGCCCTCGCAGGATCAAAGTTCAAAAATTTCGTTTATACAGTCAATGTTGGTATTTAAGAATAATAATAGTCCACAAATGTTGTAAGTGTGCACTAAGTTTGCACTGTAGTTCTTTTTTTTTTCATCTAAAATTATAATTAATGTAACTTCTACCTAAAGTCATACATATCTCATGGCAATTCTATAATCTTTTCAAGTTGTTAGCTGAGATAAGATATCTTTATTGTTAAATGCAATTAAAAATAAGATTAATAGTTTTTTTCCACAATCAGAAGTAACGTTTTACATCCTTTATTTCGTTGATCTGACACATATTATTTATTGAAATAATTTATTCAATTAGGTAATAGGTAGGTAATACAGGCTGGTGTCCGTAACTTTTTCCCTACCCAGCTCCTCAAGGAAGGCCAGCTAAGCATTGATGCTACTGACCGTCTTACGGAGGGTACTATGTATTAATACATAATCAATTAATAATGTTGTTTTGTTTTAAATTTTATTGTTCTGAAATATTGTCAAGTGAGGGGACAGCACCCAGAATCAAGATTGTTTTTAATCACTGTGTGCTCTATGAAATCACAGTGACAGTGCAGATACAACTTGAATTTTAATCAGTTTTAGATTAATCAAATTGACAATCGACTAGTGTTGTTTTGACTGAAAATAAAACTGTTTTATCTACAAAAGACAAACCTGCTTTGGCTACAAAAGACAAACCTGTTTTGGCTACAAAAGACAAACCTGTTTTGGCTACAAAAGACAAACCTGTTTTGGCTACAAAAGACAAACCTGTTTTGGCTACAAAAGACAAACCTGTTTTGGCAACAAAAGACAAACCTGTTTTGGCAACAAAAGACAAACCTGTTTTGGCTACAAAAGACAAACCTGTTTTGGCTACAAAAGACAAAATTGTTTTGACTTGTTTGTCTTAATACCAGTGGAAGGTTAAAGAAAATTAATACTGGGAAAGCTGGCATTGCTGCAATAAGCTTCATTGAGATCAATTATAGTTTAAAATAATGAAATTAACAGGATAATCTTCTAACCTCTGATTACTCTTCCTCAATGTGAAGAGTAATCAGAAGTTATAAGATTATCCCAATACAATTATATTACCCAGTAACTGTGTTGTGGAGGTCAGATAGGCAGTTGCTCCATGTTACTAGTATTCAGCTGCATCTGGTTAAACTAGAAGCTGACTCCAACATAGTTTGAAAGGAGCTAGGCATGTGATCCCAATACTACCCAACTGAACCCACCTAGTTCAGAGCATGTTCAAGAACAGAGTTTTTTTTTTCAAAGTAGTTTTAAAAAGAAGGCCTTATCCAAGAAGTATGTTAACTTTAAGCATAACTTAACTAAAAGTTAAATGTAATAATACTTGCTGCACCCTAAAGTACTGATCATAGGTCATGTACTGTTAAAATTTTTCACTTGACTTTATTCAAAAGCAATTTACTCCTTTATTTTTTAATGAAATTTTATGTTGCTACGAACATAGTATTTTTGAACCCAAAGGTTTTTGCAATGTGTCGTATTTCATTGTTGTTTTCGTACTATTTTACGTATTTCGTTTAATGAATTAGACACTAATAACTGTGAAGTTCTAAGTCTAACTATCATGTATGTGTGACTTCCTCAATGCAAAATTAGCAGAGAGAAAACTATAATTAATATAACATAGTCAGAAATATACATTTGAAATAAAAGTATGAATAGATAAATTACATTTAAAAAAAAATTGGATCCATGAAATAATGAAAACCAAAAAGTATTCTTAATTCTCAAACTGATGTTGAAGGCTAAGAGAAAAATTATAATAACAATTATTTCACACCTGTGCAAATGTGTTGTGCGGCTTAATAAACACAAAAACAATTATTACTCGACAGTGACTAGTAGTTTTTGCCAGAAAGAACTTAAATATGGTTAAAACCTTTAAATAATGTTCAAATTGGTGTAATCAACTGTGCAAGTGTGAAAAATAAAATGTATCAAACCTTTTTTCGCTGTAAACAAAAACACATTTTAATAGGCGAATGCATGCAACAATATATGTAAATGATTGTCTGATGAACATTATGGTTAACTTTTAAATTATTGGGGACTTTTACAAAATACTAAGCACAGGTGAATTAAATGAAATATTACTTTGTACTTTTTTTTAAATGTCAACATGATAAGTTATCGTCTTTGACATGACATGATGGTAACATCTGGTTATTTATTAAATAGTCGCGGTAAACAAAGGATTCCCAAAAATAGCTGACACTGCGCTCATACAATGACGCTGATCTTGAAGAACTACGCACAAAACCCGCTGGTTTTCAGCCAGGCAATGAACTAAACATAAAATCGAAATGGATGCGTCATTCGGTAAATACCACGAGAAACGGTAAAATTTTGACGTAAAATAGCCATTTTATATCGCTGAAGTTCAGTTTCCCACATGAGGATAACAAAGATCCAGAAAAGTAAGAGAAAAATCTTTTGCAAACGGGGAAAATCCACACGCCGCATCCGCAATATGGAAACTTCGAATAAAAACAACAACGATGAAGTCTTAGTGTAATTGAGTAATCTAAAGCGAGTGGTATTTATGAACAGTACATTTATCTTACCTCTTTACGTTTTTTGGTTTTCCTTTTGTCTGCCATTATAAATAATTTTTGCCAACGTAGTCTTGATTGTCTGGAAATCTATTCGCTTTTCTTGTTTCTGACGCTGACACTTTTTTGTTGATTGACAGGTCACCATAATGAATGAAGAATAGAATGAATGTTTATTCAATCAGATGTCTCTGAAGCATGGAATTAGTATTTACTATATAGTACAACAACTTGGGGTTGTACTTTTAAGAACGTTTACAGTCTGAGGGACAATTCTCGTAATTTTAAGAACGTTCTCTGTCTGATCTCAGTCTCGATCTGTCAAAAAATACTTCTAATTTCCCTACATTTTGACAAGTTTTTAACATTTATTTGTACCGAGATGAGACTGCGACTAGATTTTGAACGTTTTAAATTACGAGAATTGGCCTTCAGATCTCAGTCTCAATTTGCCAAAAAGTCCTTTAATTTCCCTACATTTTGACAGGTTTTTGACATTTGTTTGTCGCCGAGATGAGACTGCGAATAGATTTTGAACGTTTTAAAATACGAGAACTGGCCTTCTGGAATACTTACGAACACCGAAAACTCGGTCTTGAAAGAGAAGACTGGTTTCACCATTTATAAACCGTTTCAATGAGGTCGGGCCATAGAGCAACACGGGCCACCGGCGGACCGGAGTCACCGGTGGCTCATGTTTCTCTATGAGTCGGGAGGCCCGCCGCGCAATAAAAAAATATTCAGGGACAGGTAAGCGGGGACCGCGCGGGGGTAGGGACGGACAAGTTTTTAAATAAAAAGTTCATAAACTCATGAACCCCTGAAAGTTTGTTGACATTCTTTATCTGCGGGGTAATTGCGTACACATTAACAGTAGCAATGGCTTTCATTTGGACAGTTCAACAAAATTCATTGCGTTATTTAGTTTGTTGAGCAGACAAATTTTTTAAACATATGAAGCAAGGGATTAGCAATATGTTTCAAACTTATCCAAATTGTGATTGATTGTGTCTTATGCAATTAGGGTGGACTCATTTGCCTAGCTGTTGATATCTTAAAACCTAAAAAGCCAACCAACCATACATCAAATTGACGTTTGATTGGGTAGTCCAACAAAATGTACTGTTATTCAGTATTTTATGGTGGTCGCAAACGACGGAAACGCTACTGCTAAGCATGAGGTCCTGGTCCTGGTCCTGGTCCTTATATAAATTTATTTTGGTTTTGTTACTTTTAAAAAAATATAATGTGGTTTTTTATTTTTGATTGTGTTTAGTTTAGTTTTGTGATCTACCTGTGCGAGTCGCCTTTTTTTTCTTTTCTTTCTTTCTGGGGTAAATTCCAGAATCGGTCAAAGTGTAATTCGGTTTTTACATCTGGAATTTCTCGGTAGCCGCCCGGAGTCTAGATTTGTACTCGGCTGATGGCAACAGGCTCGTACCCTATTACATGAGACTTAAACTTATCTAGCAAAATGTGGGTGTACTAGTCTATAGGTACACCTTTGCCTCGCCTTTCGTAGAATACAGTCGTGATCATATGTTATACATCTTAAGTTATATTATATGTATATAAATTTAGTTTTCGTCCTTAACTTCAATATTGTTTTGACATAAATTCATTATAATAGAAGAGTGTCCCACAAGCAGGAGAAAGGCCTTTTTCTCACAGAGAAGGTAATCGTAAAGGTAACCGTGGTGATCAATGCTCGTGGCATTGATCACCACGGTTACACAAGACAGGTCGATGAATTGAGACAAAAATGTATACTGACTGGTTTCTTCACGATATTTTTCTTAACCAATGTTACTTATGTTCAAGACTCGGAAAGTATCAAAGAATTGAAAAAGTCACATTAGTACATACGTGTCTTGAGGTCATCACGACATATTGGTAATGCTAGAGAAACTTTATGCCAACTGACTAAAGTAGTAAGTGAGTGGACTAAAGTAGTGAGTGAAGTAGTATGAGATTAAAGCTGTAAAGACATAAATCTTGAGTGCTTTCTAAAAGCTCTGAAGACTGTTACACGAAACAAAAAGTATCAAAACATTTTAAATGGCAACATGGTCTCAAGAGCGTAGTACTCGACTAATTTAAAAAAAAAGTTTAACTGCCACTGTCAATGTCAAACTGACATGACATTTGATTTTTTCATTCGTAGTTGCCGACTTCCAGTTTCATCATTTTGAAGGGAAATATTCGTTTAATCGATATTTCTTATTTCGTTTCATAAGACTGCGGCAGTCGGTGTGTGTAGTGTATATGTATAGTTCAGTATCCTAACCTTAGGTGAACTCACGTTTACGGTCACCTTCCCTAGTCGGAAAGTTTATTTGAATCTATTTCTAGTATTATTAAATTCCGTACTTAGTAATAGATAGCATATCTGTTTTATTGTCCGCATAACTAGGAACTGAAATTAGCCAGTGAGGAGAATCTATTGTTATCGTGCTAGAAAAAGTGATACTAAAGATATTGTTTTTGAATATAAAAACTGCAGGATGTCAGAAACAAGGGTGAATGGACATCAAATAAATGACGGTAATAACTTGATTAATTATGCAATCACTCTTTTCCCATTTTCCTATTGAAAGGCAAGTTTAAAAAATCACATATATAGTTTAAGCAAAATATATTTAAGAAAAAACCCTTTGGTGTCCTACTACAGGGCAAAGGCCTCCCTACTCTCTCTGTAATAAATGTGCCAACTTAAAAAAACATAAAAAAAATTACTTAAGTTATTGAAGTATAGTGTTAGCAACAGTTTAACCATACATTTTTGATGTTTTAGCATCAGTTAACTTTAATAATCGTTTATAAATAAACCCCAATATGTTTCTAATCTAACTAGCCTGTATTGTCCCACTGCAGGCCAAAAGCCGCCCTCTCCCTTCAATATGTTAATCAGGTCCAAATGGTTTATGCAATAAAGCAAACATTAGTCAATGCCAATGTAGAATCTTGATCCTTCTAGATTTAAACCTACTTGTATTTACATAATAAGTATTGTCCTTGAAAGTATTTTTTTGCTTGCCTTGAAATATATTCTTTGGTTTGCTTTTATTGTTTAGAGATGAGTGATTAGAATAATTAGAAGATTACTAACTAACTGGTGTAAAAGATTATCATAATATTTTAATTTAGCCTATTGGTTGATAATGAGATCAATATAGGTAATAGGGCTGGTGTCCGCAAGTCCACTTGTGTTGTGATCGTGATTGGTTATGTTATTCATCTGACTGTGAGTTTGTTTTGGCGCTTCTTCTCAGAGTAGTCAGATAGGAAATGCCAACCTCAGCTAGTTAAAAAAAAAAGGGTTACACTCTGGGAGTGCAACAATTGCCGGCAGAAGTGAAAACTTGAATATTTTTCATTTTGTATATCTTGGAATGCGGTGTACTCTCCCTCCGTCTTACGAATTTTTGATCAGGTCACGTGTCCTGACGCGAGCACCGTCTTACGAATTTTCGATCAGGTCACCTGTCCTGACGCGCGTTTAACATTTTTTACCCATCACAAAAAAAGTGCACAACACCACTGAAGAAGTTTTCACTTCAAAAATATTATTGACGAGTGAAAATGTTTGTCCAAAACCTACTTACAGAAATAAAACAATTATCATTGAAGCTACCTGGTTGATGTGCTAGTGGCATTCATATATTATGGGAGCATTTGGGAGGACTTTTTAAATGTCAAAATTACATAAGACAGTCGTCTTATGTAATTTTGACATTTAAAAAGTGCTGATTCTCAGCCTAGTTTCAATAAATGACTTGATTTTGACTTATTCATTCTTTCTTCAAACGTTGTTAGTCTTTTTTCATTTATTATAACAAAAAACATGTCCGTATGATTCCTAGTAGTAATTACAAAGTTCAGGAAAAAAAAATTGTTGGTACTTTCATATACCTAATAAATTTATATAAAAGCAAAATAATACAATTTAATTAAAATGGTTTAAAAACAATTACAGAAATTAAAGACACAGTAAATTAATTCATCACAATGAAGCAGATATAACATTAACAAACAGTCATGCTTTTGTTACTCTATTGATTATTATCTTATCCTACTAAAATTATAAACACAAAAGTGTGGATGGATGGATGGATGTATTGAACAGATTTGGATGAAATTGTGTGCCAAATTTCATCTAAATCCGTTCAGTAGTTTTTGCGTGAAAGAGTAACAAACATCCATCCATCAATCCATCCATCGATCTATCCATCCATACAAACTTTCGCGTTTATAATATTAGCAGGATTAGTAAGATATTAGTAGGATGGTTTTCATTTGACAATTTATTTACCCCATTTTTTATCGATAAATAATTTTATTCCTGTAAGTAGGTTTGTACAAGCAATTTTACATGTCAATCATATTTTAAAACTACGTCGGCGTTTCCTATCTGACTGCTCTGAGAAGAAAGGCTGAAACAAACTCAGAGATCACAGTCTCTTTTAAAGTCCAGACATAATCTTGATCAGATCATGTGAAGACCATGTAGATTATTGTCTAAAATGGTCTTTTGAGGAAAGAATCACACAGATTATTTTTCAAGTGGTGAGATACAAATGATACCACTTTTTGTTAAAATTCATTACAAACCTTCTAAATACAAATGAATGTGTTACTGACTCCTTTTATTGAGTGTTTGAGTAAGAATTTAACCTGAACGTGGTTTGTTTACACTTTATCAGATACGATTCGAACCGACTTTGTCTGATGTCAGTGAGGTTCCTAAGAATTAGTTGACGCCATTGAATTGGAAAATCGAACTACTTACGCATATTGTATTGCATAGTACTGTACATGATTAAAAATTCGAATGTATAATATTTAAATCATCGAACAGTTAGGTACTAGAATGTTTTATAAACAAATAAGTAAAATCACTTTTGTTTTTTTTTTTACATAATTATTCTGAAACTATTTTCACGTAAATCATAGCTGACCCAGTCCAGCACAATAATTCATAGGACTCAAAAGACAAAGAACTTGTAACTTGTGAGATTATTAGTCTAAATCTTAAAAAAAATACTTGAGTCTCGAAATGAAGAATCAAGTGTTTGCAACACTAAATGCACAGCCATCAACAATGTTAGTTAACTATTATGTAATTCATAGATTTTCCTTATGACTCTTGTAATTGCAATGGACAAGTACAAAGTCCACTTCTATTGAATATTGTAGTGTTTGCCAAGATTCTCACATCTATGAATTTCATTTCCTATTTCCAATATTAATAGTTGGTCTAACTATAGGTTTTAAACAGGTACCTAGCTCAAATACTCCAACATTTAAAGCAAATTTCGTGTGAATAAAGAGTACCTAATCGTTGGTCCCGGCTGTCATTCGTGGATCTTTGACGGTCGTTACGGGTCTTCAGAAGCCCGAAAGTCTGACAACCAGTGTTACCAAGGAGTATCGTATTACCTACCCAGTAACTGCCTAACTGGGTGGAGGTCAGATTGGCAGTCGCCCCATGTAAATACTGGTATTCAGCTGCAACCGGTTAGACTGGAAGCCAACCCCAACATAGTTGGGAAAAGGCTAGGTAGATGAGGATGATGAAAGAGTACCTAAACATTCATCTTCTGCTAATCTAGAAAGTTAATGCACAAAGCAGTTATTTCTAAAATAAGTACCGTTTTTTTTTGCGTTCATAGCCGTAAAATACAAAAAATAAACTAATTTGGTACGGACGCCAGCGGGTCGAACTATCCGAAACTGTCAAATTTTCCCTATCAACCTTGAACATTAATGCTTAGCGATAAAGTTGAAAATCTGCTAAAGAAATTTGACAGATTGTAGTTGCTTTATGTGCTGGCGTCTATACTTTGTCTGTAATCATTAGGTGAATGATCTCTTTTGTAGGTAACCTAACTGGCCGTAAATATAGCGTATCAAGTTTTTTAAAAGGTTAGTGTAGGAATAAATAATAATACCAGCTTGCAATACCAGCTGCAGGGCAAAGGCCTTTTCTCATACAGGAAAGGCGCGAGCATTCGTCACCGCGCTTGCTCCAGACGGGTTGGTCTTTTTCCAGACCTATATCCTTCCTGACCTACTTCCTACTAATATTAGAAACGCGAAAGTTTGTATGGGTGGATGGATGGCTGTTTGTTACTCTTTCACACAAAAACTACTGAACGGATTTGTATGAAATTTGGCACACAGATAGTTTATAACCAGGATTAACACATTGGATGCTTTATAACCCGATATTCCCACGGGATCGAAATTTATGCGGGTGAAACCGCGGGGCACTGCTCGTTAACTATAAACCTAGCACGCTAGTTGTGTAACACACTATCAATCTCAATCTGAATCATTTTGAAGGATATGGCTAATCCATTGCTTCATATGCTCGAAAAATTTGTCTGCCCAACAACGTAAACAACGCAATGAATGTTGTTGAACTGTCAAAATGAAAACCATTGCTACTGATAGCTTGTTACGCAATTACCCCGCAGGTTTCCTTACGATGTTTTCCTTCACCGATGTCAGTAATATCCAAGATAAATTCAGAACGGAAAAAAACATACATGTATGAATTGGAAAAATCACATTCAGGTCCTCTTAATCTGTGTGGTTCTTTCCTCAAAAGACCATCTCAGACATCGATCTACATGGTCTTGATATGATCTGACCAAGGTTATGTCTGGACTTTAAAAGAGACTGACCTCTGAGTTTGTTTCGGCCTTTCTTCTCAGACTAGTCAGATAGGAAACGCCGACCTCATCTAGTTTTAAAATATGATTGACGTGTAAAAATGTACAAACCTACTAATAAAATAAAATTATTTATAATTTATCATTGGTACTTGCGATTTCAACCCACAACCTCGTGCGTGAGAGGCGAGGCCTCAACCACTGGGCGATCACGACACGACATTAGCATATTAATTAGCTTGTACTGTCTACTAATTCAGTTAACTTAGGTTATCGACTCGGACTATTTAATTGCCCAAATCGAAAAAAAAATCGCACTGATTACATACAGTCACACATTATGGAGGGAACAGTAAACTCGTGCGCCCCGCGTGGCTCTGGCATGCATCGCCAGTGCCAATATTAACATTTATTATTCATTACTCTATTTATGCAAGGTCATAACCGTTGATTCCCGTTTTCGTTGTTATGGGTAGACAGAGTGCCGAGGGGTAATTGCGTAACACACTTAAATGGCAATCGATCGCAATGCCTGAATTTTGACAGTTCACCAATGTTCATGGCGTTACTTACGCTGTTGTGTTAAATTTGTGACGCAGAACTTCCGATTATCACAGTCATGTTAAAAAAAAATTGTCTCGTCCGCAAAATGTCCGATTCGTTTTTAGGGTTCCGTACCCAAAGGGTAAAAACGGGACCCTATTACTAAGACTCCACTGTCCGTTTGTCTGTCTGCCACCAGGCTGAATCTCATGAACCGTGATGATGATTTGGGTACGGAACCCTAAAAAAGGTTATAATATAGAGTCTAATGTTGTATAGATAATGGTACGGAACCCTGTGTGCGCTAGTCCGACTCGCAGTTGGTCGGTTTATTTCATTACTTACATGATATTTTGGGAATCAGACGTTCTGCGTTATGATTATGACGGTCCATTCATGGCTTAGATCTCCAAGAACTTCGCCCGCGACTTCATTCGTGTGAAGTTTCTCGTTTTGATATAAAACACATCCTGTGACACTCAGAGATAATTTAGATACCCATTAGTGAAAGAATTTTCGGAATTGGGTCAGTAGTTCTAAAGACAACCCCCTACCCCTACCACAGCCCCTACTTACAAACTCACAAATTTTATCTCGTTATAAAATTATTATCTACATATACACTTTTAAATTTTGATCGTTTTCATTCTTAAAAGGGGTCATTGTACTCATCATTATGAACAACTTTTACTACGGGACGGTGTATACAAGAATAGGATTCAATTTACCTATGGTTGTAGCAAAGTAAAAATAGAACTAATTTAAACAAATTAGGTAGGTGCGTCATCGCAACATCTAGGCTTACCTTGGCCTCCTCTTTGTCACAATGTTCAATGCTAATAATGCCACTGCATCTTTTTTTTTTTTTTGGCGTGTCAGTTTTTACTGACTAAAACCCACCCTTGTTCCTTCAGTTGCCTGTGCATACGGACCCCGTCAGTTCGTACTGACATCTCTTTGAGGCAGCTCGCCGCCCATTGCTCGCCGCGCCGCCCGTAAGCCCGCGCCAACGGTGGCCGAGAGTCGTCTGTTGACTCCCGTCCAGGGCGTCTCATGCGGCGACTAGGGGCGTGAGGGCGCAGAGATTGCCTCTCCCTCACGCGCTCCGCCTCCTCCTTTGCGAGCATTACTGCTTCGCAGAAGGAGGTGACGGCCTCCCATGCACTCTCGCTCCGTACCATGGCCTGGACCAGGGCCGGACGCGAGAGGTCGCCGCCGCCGATCGCCGCCACGAGGACGCGGCGGTGCTCCGCTTAAGCCGGGCAGACCTCCACCGTATGCGCCACCGTGTGCTCCGGGCGATCTACACATCGGTGACACCCTGGCGTTTCGACCCGCCTAATCCTGAATAGATGCCACTGTATCTAGTCTAACTGGTCCGTTGGTCACGTGGTCGCAAGAAACGGTGGGTTCGATTCCTGAGTCGGGCAAAGTGTTATTAGGTCTTTCCATTGGGAATTTCTAAGTAACAGCCCAAAATTTGGAAGTGTGATACCCCCTTGCCTCGGAAAGCACGTTAAGCCGTTGGCCCTGCGCCTGATCTCTCGCCGGTCGTGTCGGAGTGCACCTGTCTGCGTACTCACTTGAGCAATATAATATCTCCCGCGCCGAAGGTCGGCCTTCGTTGAGATTGGTCGCCAATTCGCCATGGCCAAAATTTGGTCTGGAGGACTTTTATTAATTTATCTACAGTCCCCTCCAAAGATAGTTGACATTTTCTACTTCAACTGTTATGCCACATTATGATTTAAAAGTCTAGTTTCAAATGTTTGGACTGTATGCTATACTTTTTTTTTTTTATGGGTGGGAAATCATCAAGTGTCAGACTTTTACTGACTAAAACCCACCCGTGTTCCTTCAGTTGCCTGTGCCAGGGGCCACGGTATCTCTTTTGAACAACCCGCAGCCCCGGCGGCGTCGGCCCTAGCGGACCCCGTCAGTTCGTGCTGACAGCTCTTTGAGGCGCGCGTGGAACACAACGCGCCGTCGACCCGGGCCTGGTTCTTACGCGGGCTTGCGGGCGGCGAGCTATGGGCAGCTCGCCGCCCGCAAGCCCGCGCCTACGGTGGCCGGGAGTCGGCTGTTGACTCCCGTCCAGGGCGTCTCCTGCGGCGGCTAGGCGCGCGAGGGTGCAGCAATTGCCTCTCCCTCACGCGCTTCGCCTCCTCCTTCGCGAGCATTACTGCTTCGCAGAAGGAGGTGACGGCCTCCCATTCACTCTCGCTCCGTACCATGCCGGTATGAGATCCCGCCGGAGCTCTGTCCGCTGTGCCGTGACTTCTCGCGGCAACGGGGTAACGCCCCGGCGTTTTGCCTCCTCTCGCCACTCCCATATGTGGACGAGGGCTTTGGCCTCCAGATCCCATGGCGGCAATCCGGCAAGGAGGCTCGCCGCCTCAGCGGAGACCGTGCGGTATCCTCGGATGATCTGGACCGCCATGACCCTTTGGGACGCGATCAACCGGCGGGCTGGTCGCTATACTTAACGTTTTTATTGACCAATACAACTACCTCAATCAACTCGCAATCCACTGGTGGACATAGGGCTCCCCCATGCTGCGCCACAACACCATGGCCTCCGCCTTCCGCATCCAGTCTATCCCAGCCACCTTTTTGTGTTGTCGTCCATCTAGCTGGGGGGCGTCAACGCTATCAACTACCTATGACGTACTTATCATAAAAATAAACAAGTAAGCATACCTGAGAGCAGTGGTGGCCCAGTGGTAATGCCCGCGACTTACGAGTTGTAGGTCGTAGATTCGAACCCAGACAGGCGTTTTCCTTTGTGTAAATAACTTCGTCACCACTGCTCTCAAAACGGTGAAGGAAAACATCGTGAGGAAACTGGAATGTCCTAGAACCAAAAATTCGAAGACATGTGATATCTACCAATCCGCACTGGGCCCGCGTGGTGGATTACTGCCCACTCCCTCTCACCGAGCGGAGGCCTGTGTCCCAGCAGTGGGAACATTATAGGCTGATTATGCTATGTACCTGATTGTTTTTTTTATTATTTTAAATCGTATCCGGGCATCACAGCTGAAGTAGTGTGGCAAGAATATCAATAGCACAAAACAGAGTTTTATAGGTAAAATTAAATGCCAACAAACACAAGGATATATTGTACATCTACCTGTATTACTGACGTCATATTTGTATATATTCGATCGGTAACAAAAAAAAAAATGGGCTAGTCATGTCGTAAAAATTGATCTTCGGACTTTGAGCATTATGCTCATGATAAAAAAACATGACGTAGTAAAGTACATAGGTAGACGGTTATCATTGCTTGATAGCATGATACCTAAAATCGCCGGATTTTTCCTCAATCATACTTACTTTTTTAACCGACGAAAAAAAAACGGAGGAGGTTCTCAAGTCGACGCGTATATATATTTTTTTAATGTATGACCACGCATAATTTTTTACAGAGTAGTCCGATTGGACTGGATTGATAATTCTTTTTTTTATTGGAACTAAATAATTTTGAGTCGGCGCCGTTTAAATTTAAGGCAATTTAGTGATCTTTGTTTATTGATTGCTTGGCGCCGACCCAAAATTACTTAGGTATACTTACATTACATTACTTGTAAGAACTTAGTTATTAAGGTTAAATAAAAAAGGTTTATTATTTTTTGCAGTTTTTTCGGTGGTTTAATTATTTTGTTAAAAACGTTTTTTTTGGTCCTAAAATCATGCCATGTCTTAAAAATTGATCTTTGCACAGTTTGCTCTAGGTCAAGATCTTACTTCTTACTAATATTATTAATGTGAAAGTTTGTGTGCTTGGATGTTTGTTACTCAAACACGATAAAACGGCTGAACGTATTTGGATGAAATTTGGCACATAGATACTTAGAGTTATCATCATCATCATCTGCCAGCCCTTTCCCAACATGTTGGGGTCAGCTTCCAGTCTAACGAATGCCTATCTGACCGAATTTATAACCTGGAGTAAGGACTCCCACACATAAACACGATACGACGTCGCGTCGTAAAATCCTTCGATTTACATAACAAAGGTGCCACCATTCATTGTCAGATGGTGACCGTCAACGATTGGTCGGCTGGAACGGTCTGGCTGTTTGTGTATGTGAATTTAAATGTTTGTAAACGCACCCACGATACAGGAGAAATTCCTAGAGTGAGGCAACGTTTTTATTAAAAAAAAAAAAATACTTTCCGGACGGCTGCTAGTGACAGACTTGGCATGTATCATGCTGTCTTGTATACGCTTGAAGGCGAGATCACAACGAAATGGCATTGTCTGACATTGGCATTGTACGACGCGACGTCGTATCGTGTTTATGTGTGGGAGTCTTACACATATATTTCTTTTTATCCCGAGAGTACGTTCCCATGGGATAATTTCCAACAATCACGCATGAGAAGCCGCTGGTGAAAGATAGTATAAAATGTCGTGTTCAATAAAACGGCTATCTTTGCTTGTTAACGCGATAACTAAAGTCACCGGATTTTCCCTGATTCATCATTAGTCACCCAGTCTCACCGTTTGCAGGTGAATACAAGTATTTTACATGGAGGGACTGCCTATCGGACCAGCATGGCTATGCACAACCATTCGATATGCTTTACGATGTGCGTACTTAGCCTTAATCCTATTCCTATCTTCATAATTAAAACGCTTAAGTACTCGTTATATTTGTAAAGTCAGTAACTGGCTGGAAGAAAACCTACTTACCCTTAACATTGCCAAAACCTCATTCCTGCAGTTCAGGTTTGCCAATACCAAGCCAGTACCAGTAACCCTTAAGGTACATTCTTGCAATTTTCCTGGAAATAGGCTCCAGTGCTCATGTCTTACAATATCACAAACAACAAACATAAAATACTTAGATGTAGTACTGGACGAAAAATTGAGTTGGCGGCCCCAAGTTGAATTAACTGCCTCTAGAGTGAGGAAACTTATTTGGGCCTTTAAGAAACTTCGACTCGTGGCTGATTTTGATCTTCTTCGCACTTTATACTTCTCCTTAGCCCAATCGATAATTGGTTACTGTATTACGGTGTGGGGAGGAGCTTGTAAAACAATTATGATCCACCTTGAAAGAGCTCAAAGATCATTGCTCAAAGTCATGACCTTTAAACCATACCGCTTCCCGACCGTAACATTGTACCAAAACTGCACAGTACTCACAGTGAGACAGCTGTATGTTCTCAATATCACATTGAAGCAACACCTTATCACACCTATAAACAACAGTTACAAGAGTAAACGAACAGTCGCTAATGTTTGTAAATACGTCAAATGCAAGACTGCCTCAGCCAGAAGGCAACATCTTTTTCTTGCTACGCGTATCTATAATAAGATAAACAAGACCCTAGATATTAACCCATTTCCTAAAAAGGAAATTAAAAATAAAATAAACACGTTTCTACAAACACTAGATTACATACAGACAGAAAACTTAATAACATAAACCCGGCAATTAGCGCTTCCCATTATAAACATGCACGATAAACATATAAACACACACCACACACACACGCAAACATACACACACACACCCTCTCTCTCACACACACACACACCCTTACCCTCGCACCCTCACACACACACGCATTCATTCATACACCCCCACCCATACGCCTTAAGCAGATATTGTATAATGTAAAATTGTTTAAATCTTATTGCATAATTTCTGTGTAAACTACTGGGAGAAGACACTGATTCCTGTAACACAGGTTACTACCTAGCGCAGGAGTCAGGGTTTCCATATAATAATGTAACATACTTTTATGTCAATAAAGATTATTATTATATTATTATTATATAATGCAGTGCTTAGATAAAGAGATACTATTATCTTCACTATCTTTGCAAATTTAATCAATACAGAAGTTGCTATGTAATATTTAGTCTTATCCAAATTCCGTGACGCTTAATCTTATCGTAAATGATTATTTATTAAAAAAAAATGCCATAATAAATGGCATATGGCGAATGTAGTCGCGGGCACAGCTAGTAATAAAATATGAATAACCCATTTATTTAATAACCCATCTAATTTTCAAAGTCATTGAAACAGTGAATCTAAACCTGAGTATAATGTTATCATTTGTGTGAATGTACATAAAAGGTATTTAACTTGATCACACACTCGTAGGATCAAAGTCCATTGGAGTTATCGTTTTAGCACAACTCGTCTGTAGATAAAATTATAAGTCAGACCTAACACGCGTCAATTTTTTTATGATTTTAAATAGTTCGATCAAAGGTTAAGCTGCGCTTGCGGTGGGCGGTTCGTGTGTGATCCATTATATACAGTGTGATTCTTTATAATGTGCACATATCGAAATGAGGGAATCCATGCTTAATTTTATCGACGGCAAACATATTAAAAAAAATCGAAATATTTATTTATTTATTTTTTGGAATTTTTAAAACTTTTGTTTGCTACTGTGACCCCAGTGTAAACGAAACTGTGTAACTTTTAAACTAAAATAATCTATCACGATGAAACAAACTCC
The DNA here is from genome assembly GCA_947507525.1 of Apamea epomidion. NCBI lineage: Eukaryota > Metazoa > Arthropoda > Insecta > Lepidoptera > Noctuidae > Apamea > Apamea epomidion. The sequence goes on from OX382237.1 coordinate 15,501,426, forward strand.
ATTATGATTGAAATTAATTAGGCGTCCTCATGGCCCTACCTCCCGCACCCCAACGCGCGCACATTCACAACAATATTCACAAAAAATACTAGCGAAATTTTTTTTTCTAAAATTCCATAATAAAAAAAAAATAGATTTTAAAAAATATTTTCCCTCATTTCGATATGTGCACATTATAAAGAATCACACTGTATCTAGCTAGACCCCTTCGTACGTCGGGAAAGCCCGCGAAATTCAAATTTTCTGACGTTTTTTGCAATTTGCTGGTCAGTACTAAGTTGTACGTTGATTAAAATATGATTCGCGGCCGTAACAAATATGTATTTACAGAATTATAATCATTAGAATCAGTAATACAACTTGTTAAGTTAGCATAATCCTAAAATGTCCAGATTTCATGAAGTAGTCATTCAGTAAGATTACTTGATTTTAGAGAGTTGTGTTGATGGCTTTAATGATTATAATTCTGTAAATACATTTTTGTTACGGCCGCGAATCATATTTTAATCAACGTACAACTTGGTACTGACCAGCAAATTGCAAAAAACGTAAGAAAATTTGAATTTCGCGGGCTACCTTGGAGCATCCACCTTAAGCCCTTGCTCACGGCTGTCATTCGTAGATCATTGACAGTCGTTACGAGTAGTCAGAAGCCCAAAAGTCTGACAACCCGCTTTACCAACGGGTATCCTAATACACAGTAACTGGGCTGTGGGGGTTAGATAGACAGTCGCTCCATGTAACCTGTAATGGTAGATGTAAAAAGATAAAATAAAATATTGAAATTCAGCTGCATCCGCTTAGACTGGAAGCCCACCACAAAATAGTTGGGAAAAGGCTAGGCAGATTGGATGAGTTTAATTGCGTTGAGATAATAAATATTCTAAGAACAATGGTTTCATTGTTAAGATTTTTGATAATAATTAATAATATCAATGGGAAAATACGGGTAGCACTCCGGGAGTGCCGGCAGAAGTGAAAACATTAACGTTGTGCATTTTTTACCCATCACAAAAAAGTCCACAACGCCGCTAAAGAAGTTTTCACTTAAAAAAAATATGGGAAAATATTTCAATTATTGTTCATAAAATATGGATTGCCTAGATCTTATACATAATTATAAGCTACTTACAATGCTTGGTGTAAAAAACTGCTATTGCAAAAAATATAATCATTAAATCGAAAATAGGTTTTCCACGAAAGTTTAACGTCTTTTTGATGGCCAAGGTATTCGTCTTATTTTACTTAAAAATCAATAATAAAATCATGTTTTTTTTACAGTAATTTGAAACACTGAGTAAGTAGTCGTTATTTAAATATACAATGGGTTTACATTACATGTAACAAAAATTAATTTTGTAACCATATTACATATAATTTGTGATCGTGGAGTTTCTTGCCCGTTCATTTCCATAGGTACTGTGAAGGGCTAGACAAGCCCTTCGACTCGACGAGCACTGACTTTTTCTAAACAAAAATCGTAATAAAATATTTGACACCCCAGTCTAAACTTGCTTGAATGTTCGAATGGAATCCGTGTCATTCGTGCCGTGTCGGAATGCTTTGAGTATGATTCCTGCCCCTTTTGAATAGCGTTTAAGTTGTTACAAGCAATAATTTTAATTAGATATATGGGGGCGATTATTAGCGACCTGTGCACGTTTATCTTGAACACGAGACCCTTATCGCATACGACACAACGTGTGTCTTTCTTAAATTATAGGGAACTATAATTCTGCAATGGATGACAAAGATTAACGGTGATGATAAGACTTACGTTTCTTGCGTATTATGATGTGTTTTTTATTAAAGACACTGCCAATTTAAAATAGCCAATAGCCGTTTAGCTAGCCAATTTAAAATAACCCTGTATGTGTGTTTTTTGATGACCAAAAGGTTTTTTGATCGCATCTATGATTGAACCTATCATACAGTTGCTGTTCTTACTCTTAATTATACAGGGTTATTTAAATTGGCTAGCTAAACTCTCCAGATGCGATGGGTATCGATATATAAACATGATAAAAAAAAAAAAGTTTGATGTTTTTTTATATGGGAGGTGGGAGGGACTGCTGTTGGTATTGTAACTTGAAGTATGAGGTCAGAAACTTTTTATTTAGGTTTTAAAATGGTGTCTGCGGAGTTTAGCTAGCCAATTTAAAATAACCCTATATAAGTAGGAAACGTAAGCACAGCAACTATATGATAGATTTACATGCGATGACAAAATCTTTTGATCTTTGCCGTGGTGTTAAGGAGATTACTAAATAACTTTTTTTTTTTACAGAAATATGTTAAGTTTTAGACGTGTCGAATAGTTAACTTAGAACCGTACATCTTTGTATAAAATAAAACTTGTAGTGACGTAGTGAACTTTGATCCTTATGTACGCTTTTTACCCAGTCACGCTAATCAATAATGTTTAGACCGTATTGACCGATAAATTGTCGTAGGTTTGCCGTCCTATTATTACGTTCAAGGGCACATCCATAGACTATATATAAACTGTTTTTAAATGCAGAATTAATAAGTGGTTCTTTCTTCTTGTTTCCAGTACTACCGCCAGGCTACAAGGTAGAAGAAATCGAAATACCAGTTCCATGGGGCCACGTCGCGGGCCGTTGGTGGGGCCCACGGGACAAGCAGCCGATCATTGCTATTCACGGCTGGCAGGACAACGCAGGCACATGGGACAATCTGATCCCACTCCTACCAGTCACGACTTCAGTCCTTTGTATAGACTTGCCAGGACACGGACTATCAACACACTACCCAACCGGTATGCTTTACTACATCTTCTGGGACGGTATTGTTCTCCTGAGAAGAATCGTTCAACACTTCGAATGGAGCAAAATCACTTTAATGGGACACTCCCTCGGAGGTGCACTCAGCTTTATGTACGCGGCTTCCTTCCCAAATGATGTCGAGAAAATCATTTGCGTCGATATCGCCAGCCCAGCTGTTAGGGAACCAGCCACTATGGTCAAAACGACAGGACAGAGTATCGACAAAATCCTGCAGTACGAGAACTTGGCAATGGATAAAACTCCTTGTTACGAGTACGATGAAATGATTGATATTGTATGTGACGCGTACAAAGGCTCGCTTTCAAGGGAGAACTGTAAGATTCTGATGAAGCGAGGAATGATGCCCGTTCCTGCACATTTGAAAAGGAAGGGCTATTTCTTCAGGAGGGATCCCAGATTGAAAGTATCTGGCCTTGCGATGATGTCTATAGAAACAGCTTTAGAATACGCTGCTAAGGTGAAGTGTAAAGTCCTCAATATTCGCGCGTTACCTGGTCAAAGATGGGAGAAGTTAGATTATTATTTGGACGTGGTAGAAAAGATGAGGGCTACCGCAGATGTGCAATTAGTGGAGGTTGAAGGAACGCATCATATCCATCTCGAGTCTGCCGACAAAATAGCGAATATTGTCGAAGAATTCATTATGGAATATTAGTTTAGTCTAGCTGTATTGCTAATGTGATATTTTATGTGATGCGTAAATGCACTGTAGTTAGGTACAGTTGTGGAACTGTAGTATTAAAGTATTTCTGAAGGCTTGTTCTTGATGTAAATCCCTACTTTTAACTTCAGTATGGGGAATTTTAATTTCTTTGACGTTTCTAAAATGCTTTTCTAAAATATATGATTAAATACTATATCAAAATAATGTGAGGCATTTTTTCTTATCAAAAAATGCCAATTAACGCTACTGAAGTTAAGAAAATATGTTTTCGTTAAGTGCCTAAGTTAGATTGTCGCTTTCACCAACGCACAACGGGAGTTGTAAAGTCAACTTAAAAGTTATGGGTTACCTAACTTCTTTGTATTGTACGTACTTTGGGTCTTATTTATTTGTATAGGTTTAGTATTCAGTGAAATGAATGAAATGCATACTGTATTCGATATATCTGCTTATGCGGTGTGGTTTATAATAAGTGATGATAAAAAAATGTAAGGTACTTTTACAGCCAGCCTCAAAAAGATGTATAAATCTGTAGGAAATAATTTAATCTTTGTTCTATTAATTTTGTATCAATGTCTAGCTACAAAACATATTGCACATTGGGTACTTAATTGATACAGTATTATGGAACACGAATTGTAGACAATCAAATGAATTCTTGTCGATGTATACTTTTTTTTAAGGGTTACATGGAGCCGGAGGTGAGTGACATCGAGGTAGAGAGCTAAACTGCGATCGCGAGGTATCGAGTAGTGAAGATGCCTATCTTCGGCATGTAATTACTCTAAGCTGAATGTACCAGTCTAAATGTTGGCTAATAATTAAGTATGCTACGCTTTTATTGCGTTAAATATGAACAAAATAATGTTAAACCACATCCTAGTGAAAAGGCTGTTTATGTCACAAATATTAGAACAAGTTTGGTCCTCATTGATCACATATAATATTTTTCAATAGTTACACGATCAAAAAAAAGGCGGCCAAGTGCGAGTTAGACGTGCACTAGAAGGGTTCCGTCTTTAATTTCTAACTTTATTGTATTTTTATTATTTGTTGTTATAGCGGTACATACTCTGTGAAAATTTAAAGTGTCTACCTATTACGGTTCAAAAGATACAGCCCTATGACAGAAAGGCGGACGGACAGACAGCGGAGCCTTAGTAATAGGGTCCCGGTTGCACGCTTGGCCACGGAACCCTAATTAAGTTCCTAATCTTGAAAGGTTTATATTTTGAGTTGTAATTCGATGCTAATCCGTACCAAAAGTCTTGTTTAATATATTTATACATTTCATTTGTAAGCCAGTAAGGTCAAGAGGTTGTCTGACGTTAGAAAGAGAATTTCTATGGTAGGTAAGTTAAATATCGACGATATTTTTGTACAATGAGAGTTGTGTTCTAAATTCGATAGTGAAAGAACGCTGTCATATGATATTGAAAGATTAGTTGATGTATTTAAGGGGGACGCGATAAGGTCCATTTCATCAATCATCAAAAATCAAAATCGCAAGTTAATTCAAATTAACTTGCGATTTTTGCAGTCTGCGAGTCAGTGTCAGGTTGTATGTTGAAAATATGATTCGCGACGGTAACAAATGTGGCTTTACAGAATTATAATCATTAGAATCAGCAATACAACTCCTTAAGTTAGAATTGGCCTCAAATGCTATGATTTCATGAAATTTATGAGTTTTATGATTATAATTCTATAAATAAATATTTCTTACAGCCGCGAATCAACATAATGTAATAATGCTGTCAGCTTTTACTTGTTGACGTGTGAAATTGTAAACTTAATTCGGTATAGGCGTAATCATGGGAAATTATGTTACTTTACCGTTTTAGCGCTATAGAGATTAAAATGTATTTTTAATTTGGGGGTGGCGGGTTCAGAAACGAGTTGAACACTGACATAAATGACTACGCGACATACTTTATATTCTATTGTCTGCCGATCACAATGCTATAAACATGATCAGGCAGGACAAGTTGACTAAACAGTGTAATTATATTCTAATTAACTTATTTAAATCTAATTTATTTCTAGGCGGTTAAGTGTATTCATTTGAGTTTGACTCGCGACATGTTTGACGATTCCTAATGAAGAATTTTTTGAAGTGAAACTTCTAAGCGATTCGATGATTGGACGAGAATTGAGAGTGAAATATTCAAGGTCGCGTCACGTTTAGGCACATTTCTTTGCATGAGAGAGAAGAAAGATATAATTCTCTCTGTCTCTCACGCCAAATCTAATTCTTTTTGTTTTTTAGGAGTTTCTCTCCTATCACTTTCTTATATATTTTACTTTCTCCTGTTCTTAGAACGAGAATTTTATGGTTAGAAGAGTTCGCTTGGTCCTTTCTCCGCAAGTGATAATTTTTAGAAAATGTAACACTACCCATAGAGCAGCATTCTATTAACTAAATAATATCTCGCTAGACTGTGTGTCCAGAATTAGTGCAGAAACAAAAGAGCTTTGCTTCTGAATATGTAATAGTAATATTGTAGGTATATCATTCCCTGATTGTGACGTCATAAAATATGTAAACTGTAGCTGTTTCTAGAATTGTATCTTCAGGGATGGCGACAAGAACAAAAAATAGATATTCGATTGCGTGGATACTTAACGCCAACGTTCGTGGCAGTCGCGGTCATTAAACGCGAGGGCGAGATGACACGAGGCTCAGCACAGTTTGTAGAAATCTTGTACTAAATATTTGCCGTCCTACTCGCACGTTTTGTAACTACGACTGCGGCGTTGCTGGCTTATATTATAGCTTGTAGGTAGTATAGTTTTTCCCACGAAGCGATGTGCACTTTACTTTTTGATTATTAAGTGTACAAACACGCTGTGAATGTGTGTAAGCACAGGAGCTCTCAGTACCGTCTGAGACAATGGCGAAGTCGGAAGTCTGTTAGAGTGTGCGTGTTATGTACCGACGCTACACGTCTTCGTCATCCACACATTCACAGCGTGTTTTTATAATTGATTACTTACCACAAGTAAAGCGCGCGTCGCCCCGTAAGATAAAAATACTGTATCATTACACTCAAAAGTCGCCTCCCTCACTTTCTTATAAGTATGTATTCTGCTGGCTCAGATATTCATGACTTAATTTTAAATTATAAATAGAATATTTTTGTAATGTTATATGGCAGTGCTTGTTAGATACCAGTGGCTTAGTGAGAAATAAAACAGAAATGTCAATAAAAGCTTCTATTAGCATCTTATCGATTCATAAAACTATTTATTTGTAACAACAACAACTGTAGTAAGTATTAAAATTCACAATGTTAAATAAAAAATAATGTTCACTTTATTGTTCTTCATTTCATATCACAAATCCTCAGACACGTTCCTGACTGACAGGTGTCAAATTCTTCGATATTTTCAATCTGTGAACAAGAAATAATCAATAGAGAATCTAGATAATAAAATATGCTAGTATTGTTATCCTGTTGGGTAAGTAAGTGCATTGGTGAGTTCACTTCGCCTAATCAAAAACCATTTTGATAACCAAATTAGCTTTGAAAAATTGGTCCTTAGAGGATTATGATACAGCGAGATTCCAGTTTTATGATAAATAACCAGTGTAGTTTGTGGGGTGCATTGACAATTGATCGCATTTTCTTTCATTTTGACAGTTAAGCCACGTTCATTGAGTTATTTACGTTGTTGAGCAGACGAATTTATTACGAAGCAATGGATTAGAAATATACTTCAAAACTCTCGGAATGTAATTAAAACTGTTACGCAATTGGGGTGCAGGTATCCAAAACCGTAAGCAAGACTATTGCAGTACGACGAAGACGCTATGCATACCCATTTCAGTTTGTAACTTTATAACTTAGTTATGTGAGAACATTACTATGTCGTTCCTTGGACCATATTTAGGCGAATACAGATCTAATTTCTACGACCACTTTTCCTTGGACCATATTTTGGAGAATACAATTTCTACGACGACTTTTCCTTGGACCATATTTAGGCGAATACAGATCTAATTTCTACGACGACTTTTCCTTGGACCATATTTTGGAGAATACAATTTCTACGACGACTTTTCCTTGGACCATATTTAGGCGAATACAGATCTAATTTCTATGACGACTTCCTTGGACCATATTTAGGCGAATACAGATCTAATTTCTACGACGATTTTCTTTAGACCATATTTTGGCGAATACAGATCTAATTTCTACGACGACTTAACTAGTCTGTCAAGCGCTTAACAAAATGCTTGGTTTAAAGGGTACATGTTATTGCTGAAAATACAGTCCAAATGTACATAGTTATTGCAACATACTTACACCAAGAATATTGTCGTTGTGCTCTTCACATATCAATGTTAGTTTTCTCCCGATTGCTTTTTGTTCTACTAGTTTGTCGTTTATTTGTCGCCAAATACTGCTCGCTGATTTTAGAACATTCATGTTACCAAATATGTATAAGCCTGTAAGAATAAAGATATAAGAGACTAATTTGTAATATTTAATATTTTCCACAAAGATTATTTAGTATTCTGATACTGTGATTATTAATTTTAACATACCATAACATCACCCCTGTAATCCCCCAAGGGTTAGGCAGAGTACCTATATTATACCCACATTTCGCCATTTATGCCTAAGTCTCATATACTAAAGGGCGAGCTATTAACCGGGCACAAATTCAGATTCCGGGCTGCTTCTGAGAAATTTTTGATGGAAATAAGACTGCTCGACCTGGGAATCGAACCTAGGACGTCATGCTTAGTAGTAGCGCTTGCGGCTACTAACCAAAAGAGGCTGTCAATGATTAATTTCATCTTCTAGATTGAGTTACCTATATTGGTCCTTTCACTATCAGATAATTCAGTTTGGCAGTCGTTTGGGAACGATGTCCAAGATTCTAGGTTTTTGTAAATACAAGGACATATATCTCAGCTATTTACCTTCCTTAGCTCTCGACAAAGCAACACATATCCTATTGGTGGCGGTCAAGAACCCGATCCTGTTGTCTCTGTTACTCCTTACAAGCGACAATATGACTATCCTGTTCTCTTCGCCTTGGTAGTTGTCAACGGCTGTAACTCTGACATCCCGAAGCGTGTCGTGCTCTTTCGTCAACTGTAAATAGAATGAGAATCAAGTAAGTATTAGCTGTTAGTAACGTTTTTATAGAAGTAAAACACATCGGTATTATTTTTGTTATCGACCCATTCAAATAAAAAAAAAAATCGAGTATTAATAATGATGTGTAGGTTATACACAGGGTGACAGGGAATCTCAACGTATTCCTTGAAGTCATTAGCAACAAATTTAGTCCAGTTAACTAGGGTTCAAAACTGGATGTTTACTGAGCTGTGTCAGTTCTTCGATTTTTTAGAAATTTTATTACTTTTTACCAAAAACAATTCATTATGCGAAAAAACTACTCCACTCCAAACATTTAATTGACACTTTTCTGAAAGTTTAAAAATTAGTAATCATTAAAAAAAAAAATGCTTGCAAAACTTACATAATCTCAGAAATAAAAGGTCTTTAATAGCATTTTTGTAATTTTTTAACCATCCATTTTTGACCCCTGGTTCACTGGACTTAATTTGTTGCTAATGACCTCTAGCATAACCCCTTTCATACGTCGTAGGAATACGTCGAGTTTCCCTGTCACCCTGCAGATCCTATTCGATCTCAATTATCAGTGATTGGCTCGAAAGACCAAAATCAAAAATCTAAGTTAAAATCCCGCAGTGAAGTTACTGGAAGCGTGTGTCTTGACGAAGAAATATGTACAGAATTTTAATTTTTAGCAATGAAACCTCGGGCAATCCGTGTCATCGACCTACCGTGTCACACTGAAGTCGAATTTTTAATCCCGTTAATTTATTCTCTTTACGCGCGCGGGCGTTGTAGTAAGAAGAATGGCACGTTTTTCCAATGGTTGCCTTCGGACCCGCCTCGTGTAAGTTGTTTTAAAAAAGACTAAAATAGAAAATAGTATTACTCACATCTCTAAGAAGATTCACTTGTCCATTATATGTACTAAGTATAGTAATCTCATCAGCGCTGTACTTCATTTTGAGAAGGTAGTTTGCTAGAGCGACGCACCATTTAGCTTCGAACGTGTTTCTATGACTCCAACTGTCTTCCATGCCCTGAAAGCAAAATAAAACAGAACTCGTAATAAATACATTTAAAGTTTATTCCAATTTACGTGTCCAATTGATGTTATTTCAAGTTAAACAAATATCAACTTTATTTCAGTGGTAATTAAGTTGATTTCAGAGTGACTAGCATTGTTTAAAAAGTTTTCAAAAATATTAGAAGTTGAATCGTAAACTGAACTTTATTGTGTAGGAATTAAAGTTATTTTTCCCGTAACTCATATTTGTTTACATGTTAGGCAAGTAAATCGCGAACGCAGATTGGGTAGGTCACAACTGCACGTGTGCATTTTATCACTTACTGTGCGTGCATGACAACGTATCATTACGTACTAAGTATTTATTACCTACCTCAGAATCTTCAAAAACGTCATGAGAAAAGAAGAACAAATTATCTTTCATTCCTCTCACATCTGGATACGATCTCACACTCGAATGAGAGTTCAACTTATCGTATATCACAGGAACTATCAACTCTACGAAGTTAGGACTCATTCTGCGTTGTGTAGTGAGAGTACGCGCGTGGATTCCGTTACGTATCATTCGTTCGAAGAGAGATATTTCGAGGTTGTAGTCTTTGGCTAGCTTGTAGTGAGCTGCTGTTGGTCGTAGCTGTTTATGGTCTCCTGTAGAAAATTAGAAGAGTAAAAGGAATTAAAAGAGTAACTTGACATTTTTATTCTGCTCCCCAAGATATCTAGTTTGGGGATATGAGTTCCTGACCTAGATGGTTGTATTACTGTGTTGACAACTCGAGATCTCGCATGCTAAGTCTGGTGTCGAGAAGGACCATTCGAGATCTCTCCTGGCGATCAGGCAAGATTTCGTTTTCTAGGTCGAGATTTCGCCTAATTTTTTAAATGATGCGTTTTTTTAAACCAAACATTATTAAGCCCAATTAAATTGAAACTATGCCAACCTGGTGTACAGGGTAATCATATTATATTTTGTAATTTGATTACCCTGTACTGTTTTGTTTTAAAAACAATTGAAACTCGAAACAAAAAATCAACGTTTATTTAAGTAATAATCATTTGACCTACATTACGCAATAAAACAGTACACACACATCACGCACACTATAAATCCATTAATTACTATTATATTCAAAATGCCTTCTCAAGAAGCATAGTGTGCTAAGACGCGCGGAAGAACGTGATTGTCTTCCCACGAGATTGAATCTCGAAAAAAGGCTCAAGATTTCGCGAGATCAAGATTGCATTCCCTAGTTGACATTTGCCTTAACTAATCCATGATCGACTGCCTCTTTGGTTTAGTGGTCGCATACCATTCTTATCGGTTTCCATTCCCGGGTCGGGTAAAGTGCTATGAAGTTTTTCCATCAGCAATTTCCCTGTAGCAGCACGCTGTCTAAGCTTCTCCCAGGTTAATTGCAAAGGACTAACCCATATATTACATGGGGCATTAAAATAACTGGTGAAATGTGGGAGTTATCGACACCTCTGCTTATCCTCTAGGAGATTACAAGCGAGATATTGATGATTAACTGTATAAGTCCAAATGTATATTACCTATGAGTATGAGATGTTCACACTGATGAGTTAAAGATGCTACAATATGCGCCTCCAATACTTCCGCTGCTTCTTCCACAATCACTGGAAGCACAAAATTATCAACTTAGTCAAGAGGTAACTTGAATTTGAAAGATATGCATGACAGTAAAATTAAAAGCACATAAAACTTCTCAATTTAGTCTTTGGACCACCCAAAGACAAACTTGGGCGTAAACAATGACGAGTAGAATTATAGAGGTATGGGGAGCAGGGTGTAAAATTCACGCATCCACCACAGAAAAGGGAGGCAACGGCCAGACAGGTGTTAAGTCTGTTGGGCCGCTGCCCGACGACTCATGTCGGGATGTTGTATATGCTAGTGGCACGCTAAACTTCGCTTGCGCGATGCAGGATTTTGAGTGACGTCAGTGTGATGCGTAGTTCGCATGTGGCATTGTAGATGTCGCCACAGAATAAACAAGTAGAATTACCAACACAAACTATTTTTTACATCAAATCCGTTTTCCGATTCCATCACTGTAACGTTAGACACTCTTTTTTGTTTTAAGGTTCCGAGGGAACCTTTATAAGATCACTTTTTGGTCCTTTCTCCCTGACATAGCATCTTATGTACATATTTACTATACCTATAGGTGAGTTTAGTTTCCTCATGAGGTCGTGTCTCCTGGCTGCCGTGGTGGTAGTAACTCCTACTACCCTGACAGTCTTTATCACTTCACCATCAATCAATGTTGCTACTTCAGTCAGCTCTTGGCTTGCCGTGTTGTGTTGGTCCTTTGTTTTTAGGAAGAAACTCAAGTAAATAAAAACGAATTTTACATAATAAAGATCGAAAAAGTATTTATTGCTATTCATACAGGAAGATCACAAACTAAACTAAACACAGTCAAAAATAAAAATCAAGTTAAGGGTATACAAATAAAAATGAAACAGACAGTTCTATACGAGGCCAAAAGGTTCCTATCTCAGCATAATGCTGCGACATTTAAAAAATAAATGTCACAGCGCTGGTATTTTGATAGGGCCCGCTAATAATATGCTTTTTATTTGTAAAGGCAGGCAATGAGTGCCATTGCTTTAAATATGGGTAGATCTGATAGGTACCCACACATCTACAGAAGCCTTCGAGGATTACGGGCGTGATATTGGGGCCGATTCCCTTGTTCACAAACTAAACTAAATTTAAGTTCAGTGCATCTTTTTCTTTTTATTTCATTAAGAAAAGGACAGAAGATAAATATTAGTTTAGTCCTGTCAAATTTAGATACTCCATAGACAGTTTAGACGTGATTAAAAACATGACGACTAAAAATACGTCAATTCACGTCAGGCGCTGACTAATTTGACAGGACTTAACTAATATTCATCTTCTGTTCATTTTTAAATGAAATAGAAAGAAACAGATGCACCGAACTCAAATTTAGTTTAGTTTGTGAACAAGGGAATCGGCGCCTCTATGTTATGTAGATAACATAAAACTCCTGATACCGCAATGTTTCAATGTTATAAAGTTGTAGAGAGGCAACGCTCTGACCAGAGGGGTAATAGCGTAACACACTATCCGCAGCAATGGCTTTCATTTTGACAGTTCAACAACATTCATTGCGTTATTTACGTTGTTGAGCAGACAAATTGTTCGAACATATAAAGCAATGGATTAACAATATTCTCAAAAATGATCCAGATTGTGATTGATAGTGTGTGATGCAATAATTAGGGTGCAGGTGACTACCGGGTAAATTCCCATCCCCAATAAGTGACTTTGATGATACAAATTAAAATCACAGATAATTCCGACGGTTGGAATCTTCAATTTGATATTTAACCGGTTGAATGCCGTAATTACAGAAGTAATTAAAAAGCCATTGTGTCTCGCATCGATCCACGTTCGGCATAACATAATCAGCCTATAACATTCCCACTGCTGGGACACAGGCCTCTCTCGGTGAGAGGGAGTGGGCCGTAAATCCGTCATCCACCACGCGGGCCCAGTGCGGGTTGGTAGTGGTCACATGTCTTCGAATTTTTGGTTCTTGGACATGCCGGTTTCCTCACGATGTTTTCCTTCACCGTTTTGAGAGCAGTGGTGTTGAAATAATTTACACAAAGTAAAGCGCCTGTCTGGGTTCCAACCTGCGACCTACTCGTAAGTCCCGGCCGATACCACTTGGCCAGACTGCTCTCGTCCGTTCTCGTTGCTCACCTTTGGCATACGAAGGCTAAAAAACCATTTCCTTTGCGCTTGGCGCACCACACACAGTGGTTTTATATCAATCTCTCCTTTATTTAACAACTTACCAGTAATCCGTTCATTTTGGTTAACAATTCGTTCTTCAGCACCCCAACGGCGGTATAGTATAGCTGCCATCTTTGGTCTGGCTTCAAACTGTACAGATCTTTAACTTCATCCAGTTTATATTCTTCTTTATTACTGCTTTGTAGTATTGTTCTGTATTTCTGTAAGAAACATTTAAATTCACTGACATGAAATAGGAAAGCGGTGCGCCCGAGGGAAATCCTATCGGGCGCACGGCTTGTCCTACACAAATTCATTGTTGGATTTTTTACTGAATTTAATCTTGAAAACATTTCTGTTTATGTGTATTGTTTTCGTTTCCTAATTGAGCTGTGATAATTGAGATGTGGGCTTACAGACGCATGACGATTTTATAGACTCAAAAGGTTACCAATGAAGAAGTTCTGCGACAAATGCAATAAAAAGGAACTTTTGCAAACTGTCAACGAAAAAAACCTGGTATACATGTGATAAAGTATTCCAAAAACGGCCTGCGGCAGGAATCGTGAACGTTTTTGTATCTGCGTGCCAAATATTAACTAGCTGTTTCTTGTCGTCGGTTCTCAATCGCGGATTTGGGAGACAGCGTCGCTGTTGTCTGCTATGGCACTCCTAATTAGTCTGTCGAATGTTTTTTGGATACTGGTCCTTATTCACTAAAAGGACCAGAATTTAAAAACTGGTGAGAGAAGGATTTGCAAAAAAAAAGCTTAATAGTATGCAAGAAGTTTTTTTACCTTAAAACATTCCAATCTCTTGCTAACTCTACTGATCTCTGTTTTGAACTTATCAGTCATCTGTTTTGCCTCTAAATGATTGTCAGTCACATCATTTACGTATCTAATACTATTCAGCATAGAGTCTATTTCTCTAAGCGCCCATTTTACAGAAAAACACGTGTGTATTTCTTCAGTGACATCCATTTCTTCTAACTTCTCCCAATCTTCTGTATCAGAGTCTTTCTCACTTTCTGATATTCTGGAGATCTGTAGTTCTCCTTCGAAGCAGCCAAATAGCCAATTAAGAATACTATCTTCTGTAGAGCTTCTAAGTTCGTAACTCTTCTCACCAATTTTGAGATACGGCTTTAAATAGTTGTACGAAACTATCTCTTTCTCACATTTTTCTATCTCGCTCTGTAGCTCCGTCATCTCTTTGAAGATTTTCTCCAACTCATTTCTCTTCGATGCATAGAGATAAGAATATTTCGACTTGATTTTCATCCTCAAATTGTGTAGGGTATAATATTCTAATAAAGGACTTTTACTCTGGCTGCCTAATCTAACAATACTGTTAGTAATTCCAAGGATACCTTCCAGAAATTGATCAAGGGCGTGATTCGTGTAGCAGATGACAAGCATTGGGGTTCCTTCTAGAGCCAAATTTCTTAGTATCGTAGCTGCGATTTTGATCCCTATGTACGTTTTTCCTGTACCTGGAGGGCCTTGGATTACAGCGAATTCTCGCGTTAAGGCGAATTTGAAGGCTTCTAGTTGGGAGTTGTCCAGCCCAAATACTGGGTCCGGCCATTGTTTTGTGTCTAATACTGGGAACGGTAAGTCTTCAGTTTCGAAAGGCACTGTGTATATTGTTTCTGATGATAAGTAAGCTGGAGGGTTTGATTCTTTCTGTAATATGCAAATTGATTTGTCAGGAATGGGACATACTGAAATGATAAATGATGATGATCATGGCTTCGTTAGCACGTTGACTGCTAGACAACAGACATATAGAAAATCTATTGTTGGCGGACACCGTGAGACCGCGGTGGCATTAACGACTTAAAACTGAAAATTATTAAGCAACACTACTTTGTTGAGTAAAAGCTAAAATTCAACTACTCATCAAAAAAAATTTTTTCTTCAGAAAATTTTATGCCTTGTTGCCGCCGCGACATAGTTACGGCATAGGGACCAAGTTGTAAGGCTGCGCACTTCCTCTTCTCTCCTACTATGTGCCCTGTGCCTGACAGGGTCCATAACTGTTTCAATCATTTTAACCCTACGAACTGTTTTACCAACATTTTGGAATGCAATAAAGAATTGAGGTTTGCTTGCTACTACGAATTTAAGCCTTAATTTAAAAACATTAATGTTCTAATTTTAGTTGCATACAGACCTGAACATCCACAATATATCTTCTCATAGGTAAATCATCCAGTCTAGAATCTTGTAGCACTTTCAGCACTCTATGGTAAGGTTCGAAAAATACTTCGCTTTCCACCATCAGGTATGCTTCAGAGAAAATGGTCTTTGATGTGGGGTTTTGAAATGATACTGCTACCTGGAATCATACAACTTAGTGATAATAATAGTCTTAATTATACTCCTGGGGGAAGGCTTTTGTCTGACGGCACGGTTGGCGCAGTGGTTAAGCGATTGACGCTCGCTGCGTGTCGCGGGTTCGATTCCCGCACGGAACAAATATTTGTATGGCCTACAAGTAGTTGTTCCAGGTCTGGCTGTTTGTGTATGTTTAAATGTTTGTAAACGCACCCACGACACAGGAGAAATTCCTAGTGTGGGGCAACGTTTTTTATAAAAAATAAAAGAAGGGGAACCCTTTTGTTTGCATAGTTTTATGTTAGGGCTGGCACCTGAGGCTTTGGGCCTGGTAGGTATCTGTTATTGACGATTCGTAATTTTTTAGCCTAACTCCACAGTGGACCATGAAGTTACGGTATTTTAATGTCTTTTAATTTATTATTGTAGCCAAATATTTATTTTGGCCAGAAACTGGCATTATTAATAAGAAATTATAAAAGAAAATACTCACATATCCTTCACTAAGCAAACTCAAACTAGAATCCAGTACAGTAGCACACAAAATTGTTTCAAAATTATCACAGGTAAAGAGTAAAAGAGATCCAAACATGAGTTGCTTGTTGTACGCATATCTCTTGCTGTCGACCACACCCTGGGTGGCTCGTTCCTTCCAAGCAATGTCTATGAGGTGACCCACTCTGTTGTTACTTACGTAGTTGCGGAGAATACGTACCCTTGGGTATACTCTGAAAGTTTTGAAGGTAATAAAGCTGAGCTGATGATGCTGGGATTTAATCATTCAGTTTATAATATAAATAAAATATGAAAATAATTATATAAAATAGAGTCTGGTCTAAGGACAAGGCTACAAATACATTTTACTATAGTTTTGTTTTTTCTACCTGTGTTGTCCCACTGCTGGGCAAAGGTTTCCCCTATAGGTTTACATTGTTCTTTGTGTGGTGCCTTCTCCAACCAATCTCCATATCTTACTACTCCTATCATAGATTATATATTTATTAAATAGTTGAAACACTTACCTAATATTCTCATGTCGTCTCTTACTGGGATTCTGCATATATTTGCCTGTAATATTTTTTAAAAGTAATTTAGTATTTTACACAAACCCTAAAAAAAAATTCAAACAACATTAAATAAGGTTTACCAACATATTCCTTCCCGTAATGGACCGAAGCAATCTTCTCGTAACAATTTGAATTGTATGTCTAAATAATCTTCAACGCTTGAGTATGCTCCATTGATTATGTTCGGTTGTATGGGAATCGTGTTGGCGCTTAGTAAGTCATCTTTACTAGGAAAAATGTTAAGGTTTTTGAAGTAATTCTTATCCGGGTTTGTAGTTTCTAGTGGTGGGGTGATTTCATCTTCGAGCTCATCTGGGTCCTGAAAATTACCGTGAGTTTTTTTTTTAATATTCACAGCGTGGCAGGGGACATTGACGCGCAACCTGTTACCATGGATTTAGTACGTGATTCTGAAATGAAATATCTATGCTAGGGGTTTTTTTTTTTTTTTTTTTTGAGGATGGGAAATCATCAAATGACCCCTCCCGCTCTGGGTGGAGCAGAAGGGAGTGTCAGACTCTTACTGACTAAAACCCACCCGTGTTCCTTCCTTAGCCCTTTATGTTCCAGGGCAGCGGTAACCCTTTCGGACGATCCCGCTACCCCGGCAGGCTTCGGCCCTCTCGGGCCCCGTCATCTAAGCTTTAAGGTATATTTCGATCGACGTCGCCCAGTCGATGCTAGGGGTTTAGATTAGAATCATGTGCTGAATTCATGGTTATAATGTCCCAGCTACCCTGTTAACCTTGTATATAATAGTTTTTATCCTTGGAATAGTGTGTGAGCGTGAACGGGCAAGAATAGATATATATAGTCATTGGAATTGATAAGGGAACTTTCTGGCATGCATTATCAGCAATAGGGTAATATGATAATATGAACAGTAAATTCCTTTTTTTGCTCATGTTTTGTCTTAATATTCAGGCTTTTGAATGCAATTATTTATTTACAGTGTAAAAATATCAAAGAAGACGCTACTTACTTCATCTTTAAGCATTTTCATTGCCTTTGTCTTCAATTGTTCAATCCTCACAAACAATTCATTACTAAATCTTTCAGTGTGTTCTTCTCTCACACCAAAGGCACTGACTTCTGTTATTTCCAACAAGTCTAATATTTCTTTCATGAACTCCAAATTATCTCTTTCTAAGTTTATGATACCTTCACAGAGATTCAGGATACTGACATAGAAACCTTCAGCATCGTCCCATAATTGAGAATTCAACCTCTTTTCAACAATCCGAACACTTGGTAACTCATCCAAAAAGTTCTTTATATTTACCAAAAAGTTTGAATTCTGAAACCGAGTCCTCAGCAACTTTACTATTTTTGAATTTTCTCCTAGCTCCAAGGTCTTGTACACATTGGCCAATATTCTCACAATTAAAACTATAAAATCACCTTTGAGCTCGTCTTCATCCAGAAGATTCCAGAACCCAGGTCTATGGGATACTTCTAAATTTAAAATTGGAGGTTGCAATGTAGAAATGTCGAGAAGTCGTTTGAAACCGATTGGTTTTTTCTCGGTGAATTGGTGTTTGGTCTCTGGCTTCGGTTCTGGTTGGTCTTCGTCTGCGAATTCTGAGGTAGCTGAAGTATTTGGTCTTGCATCTTCTATCAACGTGCCGTCGAACCAGTCTATGCGAAGAGAAGCTTTGTTACCTTCACTCATGACTGAGAACTGATACTGTATCGTAGGTAAAGTGTAATTAACCTACTTTATTGCACTTTAATCTACTTTAAAAACGCTAAAAGTGAAAGTAGGACAAACAAAAATAAACGTTGTTTTCGTAGGTTGTTTTGACGTGTGCAAAACAGCTGACGCTGCCGTCCTTGTCAGTGTCAGGGCAACAGTCAGAAACGTTTCGTTTCACACTTTCTTTCTCACCAGAATAACCGATAAAGCCAATACGGGTTTCTTTACTAAAAAGTTATTATTAATATTATAATTAATTAATATTTAAAGCGATATTAAGTCATGCATGTGGAAAATAGACCAAGTTTAAAAACAACCCGTAAAAAAGATTCTTTGGCGTCTTGGGATGCACTTTAAATAACAGATCTATCGCAGAGCTGCTATCTCGTCTTCTCGTCTATAATACTTCTTTTGGGCCTCTCGTAGTAAACAAGATATTAGTTAGAATGAAGAGTGGTGGCAGGTTACATTACAACGCTTAATTTATAATTCCAAGTAATTCCAGCGGCTTATCATGTAGACCGCTTTATATAAGTCTATACTTAATTCTTACTAATAGGCTTACTGTTAATGACCCTCTTATTCGTTGGTCGTTAGAAGGCCGCTTGTTAGGCATAAGGGCTTTTACTTACCTTTTATAGCTTAATAAACCGTAAAATGTGTCTGAACTCTATTTTCGTCTACTCTTATCCCTCATTCGGGTGTCTGTGCTTAACTTTATTACTAATATAACAATGTAGGTTCGTAAAAATAAGATTCGCGCCGTTTCTTTGCCTGTATATAGATAAAAAAATCTTTTTATAAGAGCTTTGGCACAGTACTGTGTTGGTCCTGAATATTTTGATGTTTCAAAGGGGAGGGAGACATCAAAGTGAGGTCAATGTGTAGGTAGTAATCAAGCCTGAAAAATATACTCTTTAGGGTTCCGTACCTACCTAAAGGGTGCCAACGGGACCCTATTATTAAGCCTCCGCTGTCCGTCCGTCCGTCTGACTGTCAGCGGGCTGTAGGTACCTCTCGCGTCCGGCCCTGGTTCAAGCCATGGTCCGGGCCGAGAGGGAGTGGGAGGCAGTCACCTTCTTCTGCGAAGCAGTCATGCTAGCGAAGGAGGTGGCGGGATGGGTGAGGGAGAGAACCTCACGCCTCAGCCGCCGCGGGAGACGCTCCGGGCATCGGGAGCCGCGTGACGACTCCCGGCCACCGTAGGCGCGGGCCTGCGGGCGGAGAGTAATGGGTAGCTCACTGTCCGATCAGGACCAGGCCCGTGCCGGATGGCGCGAATGTGTTCCACGCGCGCCTCAAAGAGATGTCAGCATGAACGACGGGGCCCGACAGGGCCGAAGCCTGCCGGGGTAGCGGGATCGTCCGAAAGGGTTACCGCTGCCCTGGAACATAAAGGGCTAAGAAAGGAACACGGGTGGGTTTTACTCACTAAGAGTCTGACACTCCCTTCCGCTCCACCCAGAGCGGGAGGGGTCATTTGATGATTTCCCATACACAAAAAAAAAAAAAAAAAGCGGGCTGTAGGTAGGTATCTCATGAACTGTAATAGGTAGACAGTTGAAATTTTCACAGAGTGTGTATTTTTATTGCCGCTTTAGCAACAAATACAAATAAAACAGTCAAAAACTAATGGGCTCCGTACCACAAGGTAAAAAACACTTATGTTGTACCTATGTAGACCACATACAAGATAAGTGTTTTTTGCCTTGTGGTACGGAGCCCTTCGTGTGTGAGGCCGACTCGCACTTGGTCGCGCTTTTTTATTATTTATGTAGTATATACCTAGATATGATTGTAAAGGCGTCCTGAATTCTTTATCGGCCAGTAACCACTTAAAATTTTATGTTCAAAAACATAAAAATATTTACCTGCACCTGTGCTAGTCAAGATTCTATATAAATTTATAACGGGCGATATCATGATTTGTGCGGTGATAAATCTCTGTGTGCTAAGATTTTAATGGTATCATTATTGTTTATTCTTCCGTGTGGTTTTTTAGTACCCCATTATTACCAATGATTATTAAAAAAGAACGTATAAAGAAAAGAAAAGGAAGGTAAACTTGGCAAGTTTTAGTGGTAGGTACTACGAAGTAATTGCGTAACACACTGTTAGTAGCAATGGCTTTCATTTTGACAGTTCAACAACATTCATTGCGTTATTTACGTTATTGAGCAGAATAATTTTTCGAACATATGAAGCAATGGATTAGCATTATCTTTCAAAATTATTCAGATTGAGATTGATAGTTTGTTACGCAATTAGGGTGCTGACTGAACCCTTACCGCGCGAGTCCTACTTGCACTTGGCCGGTTTCTGTGTTGGTTTGATTCCCAGCTGCAGCAAGTTACTTTTCATAAATATTTGAATGCTAATTCTTATCAAAATGGACAAAATGTTTTCTTTAATTAAAAACTATGATTATTAATAATAGCTACTTACTTATAAGTAGATACTTTCCATACAGTGACCATCTGTAATTTTCACCGTAATATTCCTTATTTATTTACCATTTATGTACACACATATACAGGGTGGCAGGGACATCGACGCGCAACCTGTAACCATGAATTAAGGACATCATTTTAGACCCCCTAGTGTAGAAATTTTCTGTCGGTTAACAAAAAAAAATCTGCTGTTTCATAGGAAAATGCAATATCTACGCGGTCAAAATGTATAGAACAGCTAACTTTTTTTTTAATAACCGATGAAATCTATCGACGTGAGGGTGTTTAGAATCATGTGCTGAATCCGTGGTAACAGGTTGCGTGTCGAGTTCCCTGCCACCCTGTATAAACAGACAAGAAAAAACAAAACAGAAAATATAGGTACAGAGGTGATGCTTATTTCACAAGAAATCTCTTCCAGCACACCCGAGACAGGACAATAGATACAGAGATGTAGACAGCGTGTGAAATAGTAAAGGAGACAAAAAAAAAAAAAATATATAAAATCAAAAACAATTCACTTAAAAAACTCAACAAAAATTACGAGAATATACTAACATACATAAAAATAAACAAAAATACATACTTCTAAAATAAATATCAGTAGAATGATAATTATTATATCATACTCAAAATAATAAATACATACACAACTATGATGAAGTGGACAGATGGTGATCTTTTACTCTTCTTTTAAAAACTGCCAGTTTTGGCAGTCCCTAATGTCAGGCGGTAGTGAATTCCACAACCGCACCGCGTGCACTGTGAAGCAGTAGGAGTAGAAGTCGGTGGAGAGGGGACAGGACTCCTTACATTGTGATTTGAGTAAGAGTTAGGAAAGGACAAAGAAAATACTTCCTAGTAACTCTATTCTGTCATCCAGAAGCATAATCAGCTTATAACGTTCCCACTGCTGGGACACAGGCCTCCTCTCTGTAAGAGAGAATGGGCCGTAATCCACACGCGGCCCAGTGCGGGTTAGTAGATGTCACATGTTAAGACGGACGAAGTTGTGACACATGTTAAGATGTGACGGCCTACCTTCGGCATGCCGTCACTATGCCGAAGGTACGCGACTGAAGTTCGACATGATTACGCCTGCAATGCTATTTGAATTACGGACGACACATTATACCGAAATTACGTTGCGTAAGTTCAGCGGCAATTCGGCGGCAACGTATTCTGTAGAGCACACATTATACGCGACCGAAGTTAGGTTCGATTGCCGAAGAAGATCCGGCGGGGTGCAGCGGGAGGCAGGCATGCCCGCGCCCCGCGTGTCCGCCCGTTGTGTTTCTGTCTGTCTGTCCGGCTGTTTAGATAACACCACATGACACGACGCCACGACAGGGCTCGAGACACTGAATAGAAAGTGACTTTAGTGGATACACACAAAGTTGCGCAACTGAATTTCTGCCCCGTAAGTTCGGCACTTATGGTGTGTCATATCAGCCGAATACGTCGGAAGGTAAAATCAACCGCGGAACTTCGGTCGCATACCTTCGGCATAGTGTGTTTGGACACTTAGAATTTTTAGTTCTAGGACATGCCGGCTTCTTCACGATGTTTTCCTTCACAGTTTTGAGAGCAGTGGTGATGAATATTATTTACACAAAGTAAAGCGCCTGGCTACCTACGACCACCAACACGTAAGTCTCGGCCCTTAAAAAAATACTTCCTGGTAATTCCATTCTATCATTCAACAGTCGAAACAGTTACGAGGGAACATTTCCTTATATTTCTAGCATGATGCGTACAGTCACGAGCAAAAGTATGTATACAATCGGCTTTATTCAAAAGCGATTTACTCCTTTATTTTTTAATGAAATTTTATGTTGTTACGAACATAGCATTTGCAAACCCATAGGTTTTTGTAATGTGCCGTATTTCAACGTTGCATTTGTTATTTCACGAAAAAATCGCAATTGAAAATTGCTAAGTGTTGACATATTGGTGTTCGTCACTGTACACAAACAGTTGGTAGACAATGCTAATATATTTGATGCCAACACTATGGTCTGCACTTCGGTCGAGAGATTTTCTTCTTCACAAAAAATTATTGATGTCTATGGCCACTCTTCAATATGTGGGCAGAATGGACCGTGCTTGTGTCTTGTTCTTGACCCAATTTATTTTTATATGTGACACCAGTTTTTTAATAACAAATTTAGAAAATAGGTACTGAGAAGAACTATAATAAGTTTTTTACTTAGAAACTAAGCAAGTATACTCTGTTGTTGTTCTCTCTCAGCAGCCTTAGAACGTTACTACTCCTGGGGGCTTACTCCCAAGTGCAAAGTGCGAATGTTCGGATCGGACCGACACATGGCCGAACCGAATATTATTGAAAAATGCGAATAAAGTTCGGATCGGCTCAGTTGGGTCGGGACCATAGTCAATATTCGAAAGAGGGGAGGTTAGGAGTGTAGGATCGGAACCGACCGAACCAAATAGTAACTTCGTAGCAGGAAACGGCTGAACATTCGGCCGATACTACTTCGGAGTAGATAACGTAAAAGTTAATTTTAAAATTACGTAATAAAATAAAATTATATAAACTGCCTAATCTTATTGAATTATCTTATTTATGACTTCTTACAGACATTATAATACCGTACGGGAAGGTATCAGTTTTGAAAAAAAAAAAAAATTGTTGACTAGTTCGATCTGTCAAAAAATGGTTACCCTAGTGAACAGAGTATTGGTATGGATAGGTATATTTTACCTAATACCTACCTACTTACTTCATTTGGTAATAAGAGGTTCAGACATTTCCATCATTTCACCAACCAATTCGTACATTGAAGTGAATATAAATGGGAACAAAGGAAAAACAAAGAGCAATAGTAAATTCAGAAAATCTATAAAAAGCTCAAGGTGTGCAAACAAGAAAAAAGAACAGTGTAAGCCTGTTTGAATACAGAATGCGATTTATTTTGTTTATGGCCAGTGGAACGAATTCATTTCGATTTCATCATAGACTGTACAAATGTTATTGTAAAGAGATGGTAAAAAGAGTTACGAAATGAAATGAAAAAGGAGAATGAATTTTCCTTACTTCAGGAACATTTAGGTACAGACGCCAGCAGGTCAAGCTACCCGAAACTGTCAAATTTTCCCAATCAACCTTAAACCTTAATGCTTTAGCGATAAAGTCGAAAATCTATTAAAGAAATTTGACAGATTGTAGTAGCTCGATGTACTGGCGCCTGTACTCATTTCAGGTTTTTAATATATGTATAACCAAATTACCTTCTGCTTTATATAAGTTCCTAAATCTTTTGAATGTCCAAGGATCGTAAGTGCCCATTAGGCTAATTTCAAAGGACCAGTATTTTTCATAATTTTGTAATTGCCTACAAGGCCCGAGCCTAAGGCTTTAATAAAACCTTCATAAAACTGGAGGCCCGGAGGCCCGGTAATTTCATAAAGAATCTTAGATGTCACCGTACCTATAATTATTAACAACGTTAGTTTAAATCTCGCGAGAATGTAAACTATCATAAAATTGTGAACTGCAATAAACCATTTACAATGTAACGAATTATTTTTCGAATATAATTTGTCTGCTATTGACGATTATAATTATTGTTAACTGGTATCAAACTTGCATGCGACGGATTGCACCTTGCGCTAATACTAAAAACTCAAGTAACTGCGATCAACTTGGAAGTAGTTCCGCGGATGGTCACAGTTCTAATCTAATCTAGCTAGGGTTACCATATCTCAGGATTTGTCCTGAGATTTCAGGATTTGTAGACAGCTAACAGGATTGCGGGCGGATTTTGGAAATCTCAGGATATTTCGATTTTCAATAAAATACAGTATACATATTTTTATTTTTTATATTTTACAAAGTTACGATCAACTTATAGAAAAACATATAATTGTTTCATCTTTAGATATATTAATTCACAAACCAACGTAATTAACGTCAACATATTTAAAAACATATTATTAATCTAATTTACCCTCTTTGGTTTTTGATTTTTAGTAGAATCAACTTATGTGCACAAAATCAATAACTATTTTTTCCCCAGAGTTGTAAATTACGTATGCGATAAAATCTCAGGACTTATCTATGGAAATCAGACTTTTTGTCAGGACTTTTCAATTTTCCATCTGGTAACCCTAAACCTAGCCAATTTGATCGGGGTGGCCAGCACCCTAATTGCGTAACACACTACCAATCTCAATCTGAATCATTTTGAAGGATACTGCTAATCCATTGCTTCATATGTAAAAAAAATTGTCTGCACGACAATGTAAATAACGTAATGTATGTTGTTGTACTGTCAAAATAAAAGCCATTGCTACTGATAGTGTATTACGCAATCACCCTGCTGGGTTTTTTACTGCGACCAATTTGTATACCGCAAATCAGGGGGCCTACTCCGAAGTGCAAAGAGCGAATGTTCGGATCGGACCGACATATGGCCGAGCCGAATATTATTGAAAAATGCGAAAAAAGTTCGGATTGACTCAGTTGGGTCGGAACCATAGTCAATATTCGAAAGAGTGTAGGATCGGAACCGACCGAACCAAATAGTAACTTCGTAGCAGGAAACGGCCGAAAATTCGGCCCATACTACTTCGGAGTAGACCCCCTGGAACGGTTCACAATTTTGTGGGTGATAAAATCAGGCATAGATATACCTCTAGTATTTTGGCCACTTTCCATAGCACATTCCACTGTAGATTAAGACCTACGATTAATTTACCAATCACAAAAACGCCAGAACAAAATTGACTTTCAACGTGCCTGGCCTTACAATCCAAAACGGTGATGGAAAACATGGTGAGGTAATCGGCATATCCTTGAACCAAAGGTCGAAGACAATGTGTGTCATCTACCTACCAATCCGCACTGGGCCCGCGTGATGATGGGCCAGCCCATTCCCTGTCGAAGAGAGGAGGCCTGTATCCCAGACTCCCAGCAGTGGCAACATTACAGGCGGATTATGAATACAAATCCCAAACCTTTTACATTTTTTTTCTATTGGACAAACATTTATTAACACAAACGCGACATTTACGAAAAAAAAAAAACAGATTTTTATAACAAAACACATTTAGAATCTAATAAACCTTTTCAATCTGTCTGTCTGTGATCCGGAATTTTAAAAACCTCATTTAAAACGGACTGTATTTGGACTGCGTGATATTTTTTTTATGTTCTGTAAAAGTGGTTGACACAAAAGTACCTACTACTTAGGTACTTATATAGAAATTTTCATTTGGTATAATTTTCGTTGATATAAGAATTCAGTTTTATCATAAAAATTGTTTGTTTACTAAGATATGTCTCGAGAATTCCATAACAACAGCCTCAGAATCTTTTACCAATCTTCAAAAAAGCATACAAATTCCGTACCTACTATAGCCACGTTAAAATAATTGAGGGAATATGGACAAAGATATTTAAATTAATATACTTAATTGAAAGCCAAATTATTTCGGTAATCAACAAACTACTGGCGAAACTTCCGAATTACACAAAATGATGGCAATAATAAAACAGTCTATGAAAAATAGGTAGGTTATATTTCCCTAATCTCTTTTAGGGCTTATTTTTCAATTGACAGATAATTTTTATTCGTTATACTCTGTCCACTAGGTTAACCGTTTTTTGACAGATCGAACTAGTCAGCAATTACATGTTTTTTGTCAAAACTGTTACATGTACGATATTATAATGTCTGTAACAAGTCATAAATAAGATAATTCAATAAGATTAGGCAGTTTATATGTTTATTTTATTACGCATTTAAAAGTTAACTTTTACGTAATCTGGAATACTTCGTTATAAGGCAGCTGTCATAAAACAGTTAACCTAATAAACAGCTAGAGTATAGTGTAGAAATAAAAACACTGGCCAGATATACAGTCCGCACCATGGATATAAGATTTTTACATTTCTATGGTCGGCACATAAAACGCGCTGGTATCTATTTTAAACTATATCTACGCATAAAACACATGATCTGTACAAATTCAAAACAATAGAGTTGGATTACTATTTTCATTAAAAAAACGTATTTATTCAGGCACATAGGCCTTATAAGATTTGTTTGTAATAACAATTCGTTTATAAGCTTCACTGTATTTTTAGGGTTCCGTATCCAAAGGGAATCCTACTGCTAAGGCGCTGTCCGTCCGACTTGAAATTTTCACAGAGTGTGTACTACTATGGCCACTATCATAATCAGCCTATACCTAATTTTCCCACTACTTGGACACAGGCCTCCCCTCAAAAACCTAAAAATACAATAAAGTTAAAAATTAAAAGAAATGTGATTTTTTCGACGTTTTTTGCTCGATCTTTATAATAATGGAAAATATTGTACGGTGGCGCGGAACCCTTCGTGTGCGAGTCCGACTCGCACTTGTAAGCTTCACAGTGTTTTTATTTTTAATTAACTCAGTTGGGACAATGGAAATGCTAATAACTTTTGTCGTCCGAGCTTGCTACGAGACCTAATGCGATTTTAATTATTTTTTTCATAGACTATTTAGGTTCGACGTTTTATTTTTTTTAAGAACGCTGACTTTTATTAAGTTGAAATGTGATTAAACGGTTTGTTTACTTGTATTTTATATCTATTAACGTTTTATTTTAATAAAATGTTACAGGCATTTTTATAAAGATCTTTTGTTTGTTGTTTTTTGAAAAACCTCCTAAAATCATTCATCTTTTCACTAATCACGATGATTCCAGCGGGGTAATTGTATTATACACTATCAGTAGCAATGGCTTTCATTTTGACAGTTCAACAACATTCATTGCGTTATTTACGTTGCTGAGCAAACAAAATTTTCGAACATATGAAGCAATGGATTAGCAATATCCTTCAAAATGATTCAGATTGTGATTTTAAGCGTGTTACGCAATTAGGGTGCTGGAATTTTTTTTTACCTCCCTCATTTAACCCATCTGCCTTCAAAGCGAGACTGATCAGGCATCTTTTGGGCACGCTGGTTCCATCATATACCTCATCCATAGCTTTCCATCAGGCGTGATCGAGGTGAAAACCAGTAACACCCAGGCCCATTAAAAAAAAAAATTGCTTTCCATGCTGTGATAAATTTTCCGTACTGGGTACAGTCGCCAGCAGGACAACCTACCCGAAACTGTCAAATTTTTCCAATCAACTTTGAACCTAATGCTTTTGTGAAAAAGTTGAAAATCTATTAAAGAAATTTGACTGATTGTAGTAGCTTGATGTGTTGGCGTTTGTACCTACAGCTGTTTATAATGAGATGTTAATGCACGTCATTAAGAGGTCTGTCCACAATGCGCGTGTTTACTCAGCAGCCCGTTTGTAAACATTTACGTTATAAGTAGACTCTTGAACTAACCGGACCGGACCGGATGCTGTTGTGAAAATAACTTTAATAGGGTACGGTTTTAATATTAATTTTAATACTGATTTTCCAGTAATTATCAACAGTAAGTACCACTCAATAGTGCTTTAAGGCACAGTTTTGTCTGCCAGGGTCGCGAGTTGTTCGAAAGAGTTACCGTGGCCCCTGGCACAGGCAACTCAAGGAACACGGGTGGGTTTTAGTCCGTAAAAGTCTGACCTCCCGCTCCGCCCAGAGCGGAAGAAGTTATTTGATTATTCCCCACCCAAAAACAAGGCCTTGTAGACTTTAGATCTGTAAAACATTTTTTATTTTATCAAGTACCTGTTACTGGTCGACAGGCCTACGCAGTCCTCCCATACCTACTGTAATTTGAAAACATTCTAAAAGCCAATTATTTTTAAAAGAGTACCTAACCGTGGAGTTTCTTGCCGGCTCTTCTCCATAGGAAACGACCAATTGGAACCGCGCACCCAGCTTCTGACGTTTCATAAGTGCCCATGTTGCTTTATGTGAAATAAAATATTTTGATTAATTGATTAAGGACCACTTAATAATGCTTTAAGGCATAGGTTTGTGGGTACCTTCAGCTTATTTAATTGACGGGCCAAAGTAATTGCGTAAGGCACTAACAGTAGCAATGGCTTTCATTTAACCAGTTCAACAACATTCATTGCGTTATTCACGTTGTTAAGCAGACAACATTTTAGAACATACGATGCAATGGATTAGCAATATCCTTCAATTTGATTCAGATTGTGATTCCTAGTATGTAACGTAATTAGGGTAGTGGTACGGTACGGGAAAACTTATAACTTTGTCTGTAAATCTGTTAGTTTTTCCGTAGCGCTGATTTATTTCTGGTTTAGTTTCTTACATCGGATTTTACACTTTTATTTGTTCTTTATTTCTTTTGTTTTTACTGATGCATGTATCTGGTGTATTGTCTTTTAGTCTGTGCTAAATAAATGTATTTTCTTACTAGGGTAGGTTTCTAAAGAAGCTCCCAGTTCTTGTCTAGTTTTTCACTTGTTCCTAGGTAGTAACCTTCAATTTATATTTACGGTTCCTCAGCACATACTCAGTCTGACTTTTCCAAGTTGGAAGGTATAGTTGAGCTGGTTGGTACCTGGCGTTAAGAGATTAGCTGTCCCTCGATACACTCTACCTAAGTGAGCACCTATCGGGATCTATACGGGTAAAGTACGGCCCATTTGCTATAGTGGATACTTACGAAGGACAGCAGAACACAAACTAAGTAATTGATAGGAAACGATCCTGTATCTCAGTAACCTTAATTAACATAATATTTTACTTTACTTGAAATATTTGGTAAACTTTGGTATAAAAATCTAGCCTTTTCCTAACTATGCTGGGGTCGGCTTCCAGTCTAACCGGATGCAGCTGAATACCAGTATTTTACATGAAGCGACTGCCTATCTAACTTCGACAACCCAGTTACTGGGTTATAATGATATGGTAAGACTGGTTGTCAGACTTTCGGGGTTCTGACGACTCGTAACGACTGCAAAAGATCTACGACAGCCGGGACCAACTGCTTAACGTGCTTTCTGAGTCATGGAGGGGTTTTGATATGTAAAGATCCCCATGCACGGACCAACCGCGGCAACACCTACAGTGTGAATGAATTACATAATAACGGTTTCTAATGAACCCTTCAAGCAAAAAATCGAAAGATACCTATTTAATTATCCTTTTACTAAACAAAACAAGTAAAGAAAGATACTTTGTTCAGTAATAGATTGAGAGCTTTGCGTGTCCAACATATTAACATTTACTCACAAAGAAACACATGATATTCTCTCTTAAATAAAACTGACTCCAATGTAAATTGCCTTCAATTCATTGGCTCTGTGATAATTACGACGAATCGGACATAAACAAAAATAAAAGCGGAATTCGAGTCGATTGTCGCTTGTCAGTGACAGATGACCACTTCGCGGTGGTAATTGGAAAACAATTCGATCGCTCAATCAGATAACGTTGCATTTAAAAAATGTGACTTGTTTTTATTTATTTCACACAGAAAGAAGGCTAAGGTCGATATGGACTCGAGCACTCAGGTTGTCGTACTAAAATATATTACCATTTCACTGCTGAGGATGGACGGCGCCGCCGAAGCTGGCCCAGGAAGAGGTAGCGAGACGGGTGGCTGGACGACGTAGACGCATACAGCCAGGGTTGGATCAAGTTGCCTCTTGAAAGGGATCAACTAAGCCTATCGCAGTCCACTGCTGGACATAGGACTCTCCCAGGCTGCGCCACAACACCCTGTCCTCCACCTTCCGCATCCAGTGTGCCCCAGCCACCTTCTTAAAGTCGTCCGTCCATCTAGCTGGGGGGCGGCCCACACTACGCTTGCCGATACGCGGTCTCCACTCCAGAACCCGTTTGCTCTACCGGCCATCGGTACTTCGACAAACATGGTCAGCCCACTGCCACTTCAGTTTGCTTACTCTGCAAGCTATGTCGATGAGTCCGCTACTTTTCCGGATACTAGAAAAATATCTGGAAGGATTTGGGGGAGGCCTTTGCTCAGTAGAAGGACAGTGTAGGCTAAATAAAAAAAATAACTGCTGCTTGGAGAGTTTGTTGCGCTACTTCTTCCCAGCGAATACAATAGGAAGCGTTGAAGGGCGGGCGTTTAGAGGGACTAACTTATGTATATTTTGACGTTTAAAAATGACTGATTTTCAGCTGAATTTGAATAAATGACTTGATTTTGATTACAGTATACTTACTTCTTTTTGTTAAATACTACGTATTCCGAAAAAAAAATCAACTAACAGGGAACTGTTACCCTGTGACTTACAGACAGATATACCCAGAGACTGTTGTATATAAATTCCTAATAATACCTTTTATCAGTTCAAATAACTTGTCCTTTTCGTGTCAATAGACAATAATTGCATTTGTCGCAGATTTTATTGAAA
The DNA here is from genome assembly GCA_947507525.1 of Apamea epomidion. Taxonomy (NCBI): domain Eukaryota; kingdom Metazoa; phylum Arthropoda; class Insecta; order Lepidoptera; family Noctuidae; genus Apamea; species Apamea epomidion. The sequence goes on from OX382237.1 coordinate 15,532,687, forward strand.
TACCGATTGTTACAGAAGTACCTATTTTGGACGTCAAAAGTTACTATTTCATTATTAAATCTAAGGCCTAACCTTGAAACATTCTGTAGATGTCCTCCGAAATATGCCAGTAGCTATATCGTATTTCTAAATACTTCAGTCAAAACAGATTTATTAAATAACGGAATGCTGAAACATTGAAATGAAAATCCCATGTTTATTTTTAAAACAACTTTTTTGGGAGGCAATAGAAAAAACCGGTCAAGTGCGAGTTGGAATCGCGCACCGAGGGTTCCGTACAAATTTGTAGATAACTACTTTACGGTTTTCTGATTTTATCCTTAACTTGTGCTACATGATATTGTTTCTTGCCAAATTTCATGATTCTAGGTCAGCAGCGGGTCAAATCTATAGGGTACTTTCTTATTCCCTTGCGAGTGTCACAAATAGCGGCATATATGAAACAAAGACGTATCTTTTGATTGCGTTGAATTAGAAGTTTGATTATTTCACTGCTTCAAGGGGTTGCAGCCGGAATTGTATTTGAGATTAATTTAATTTTTTAAATTTAATTTTATTCATTCGATAACTGCGTTTCTGAGAAAAAGGGCCTTGATAGACGGACAACGAATTAATCTTATAAATGTTCCATTTATAAGATTAACTTTTCCACGGAACCCTAAAAACAATTCATTTGAAATTAGTTTGCATTTTTCCGGGAGCTGAAAATAAGTATCTAGTAGATAGGTATCAAGTCCACACTGCTGAAGCTGGTAGCCAAAAATATCCTGAAAATCGTTCGGATTCTGCAATAGACAAGCTGAGAAATGGCTGGAAATCTCATTTCGTTTGTTCAGTGTGCGTTTGTTTTCCTCGTTATGTATTGCGTATGCCAATTTTATTATTTTTGTCGGTTTTTCAATACGGAAATGGTTGAGGTTTACTTAATGTAGTGTAGTCATTTTAATATTGATTAAGATTTGCATACCTTCTGAGTTTTTGCTTTGTTTGCTAAATTTATTTTTGTTTTACTATTTAACACAAGAAAAGTTTTCTTAACTTGAATTGTTGTAGTTTGTACGTTTTAGTTTAAATATATATTATTTTTTATGTGAATTCCGTGGAAAATGTCGTTGGTTACACATTTGGCCGTATCTTTTTGTATTTCTTCCTATAAAATGTAATGTCACTGTTTGTGTTCCAAATAAATAAAATAAAAATAAATAGAGACGAGGAACCAATAGGTTTACGTTTCTTTGCTACTGTGTAGGTTTGAAAAGAAGCTGTAGGCTAATTCATTTTTTTCTCCTTCGTTGAGAAAGAAAAAAGGTTGTATATACTAAACCTGTACTAGTAATAAAGCTGAAGAGTTTGTTTGTTTGACCGCGCTAATCTCTGGAGTGGCATGTGAAAAAATATTTTTGCATTTGATAGGGGCTATCAATTTTAAAATATTTTTTTCTAGTATATTCTTGAGAAAGGCCATAGGTCATTTTACATTACGCTAGAACCCTTAGGAGCCGAACAAAAAAAAAAAAGTAAGAAAGAACTCTAAGCTAAAACGAAGTAATAACGCTGGCGGGCGATGCGATGCGACGGGGTGAATTGGGGGAATAAGACATTTTACGCGGACGAAAACGCGGGCTGAAGCTAGTACCTTACAAATTAAGCTTGTTCAAAGGAAATCGAAGACTTGGAAAATGCTGTTTTTAACCCCCGACGCAAAAACGACGGGGTGTTATAAGTTTGACATGTCTCTCTCTCTCTCTCTCTCTGTGTGTGTGTGTATGTCTGTCTGTGGCATCGTAGCTTCCGAACGGATGAACCGATTTTGATTTTGTTTTTTTTTAATTAAATGGCGGTATATTCTATAACAAATTAGGCGCTTTTCCCCTACAGCTAATTTGATTATAGATCGAGTTTCAGACTCCATCTTTGTTTTATGATGAAGACAGTTAACAATACCTCCACCTATATTTCGTGTTCAGTAGTACCTAAAGAAGGAAATTTTTTTAGGAGTGTCATGTCCGTTGGTTTTTTTTATGTTAAGTAGACCTGAAGATGGACGGCGGCGTCGAGTCCTGCCCAGAAAGAAGCGGCGAGGTGACCGGAGGGGTAGGTAATTCTCGTAATTTTAAGAACGTTCACAGTCCGATCTCAGTCTCAATCTGTCAAAAATACGTCTAATTTCCCTAGATTTTAACAAGTTTTTGACATTTGTTTGTCGCCGAGATGAGACTGCGACTAGATTTTGAACGTTTTAAATTACGGGAATACGGGCCCTGGACGCGTACCGCGAAGGCTGGTTTAAGGTGGCGCGAGGAAAGAGTTCCTGGAAAGACTTGGAGAGGCCTTTGTCCAGCAGTGGGTCATTATAGGCTAAGAAAAAGAAATAAGTAAATTTTTGGTAAGATCCGAATCACGGCTGATTTATTTTAAAACGGATTTACCTTACCGTCTTAGAATTACCCAGCAAGCGACAAGAATCAATAAGTTATCTAACAAAAATATTTAAAAAAGATTACTAAACAAAATATAAAACATCACAACAACACCATTTAAATCTTTCTTTTCAAATAAAAAGCAAGCATTTTCCAACACTCGAAATAGATTATTCGTAAACGGAGCTCAAATCCGGAGCGCTCTTGAAGCATAACAAGCTTTTGAAGTATTAAGTCTATAATACGGCTAACAACCAAAAGATTCCTGCAAACTTCTCTTACGATATATGTACGTAGGAGTTTCCAACTCAATTTTGTGAATTTGAATTTTGTATGCGAAAGTATTTTCTGTACGTAATACATGTAATAAGGTAATTAGGGGAACTTACTGTCTACCTAATTAGATATGTGTTGTGGTAACTTGATATTATCTGGCACGTGTAACATTTCTTGTTGCACCTAAGCCTGGTATAGTTAATTTGGTTTTAGAGGTATGAGGCTATGGGTGTAAAGTTCACTCATCCTCCATAGAAAAGGAAGGATCTTCTGAGCAGACGGTGTGTGGTGGGCAACTGCCCGACGATTTAAGTCGGGACGTTGTATATATGCTAGTTGCGCGGTAAACTCTGCTTGCGCGATGCAGCGTTTTGCGTGACGTCAGGTGTTGCGTAGTTCGAACAATGTTGGACCTAGGGACCATGTGAAAAAAAAAACACCAATAATTTTCTGTTTTCCACTACGTGTTTAGAAAAGATAGATGTGTCTATGAATTCTCTTGGCTTGAGATTTTTTATCATATTAATGATCATAGACCAAGCATGTTCGTCATTAATATTTCATGGAATAAATCTGCGGTACTCACATAATCGGAGCTTTAAATAAAACACTGATACTTGCTAATAAACTCGTGGCCTTTTAATGATGGAATAGGCTGCGCTAAGTTTCATTTTCTGTCATGTCCTTTGAAACGGAAATATGTTGGTGGGCGAGAGAAGTGTCACGTCATAACAAAGTACCTACTGGTAATCTCGTCCTTTGCCAAAAGGGCGTGAAAATCTACGTGACATATTTAGAAGAGCAACATACCCCAACTTTGACTTGATTAATCTAAGCTACAATATTCTCACCCACTTTTGTCCTTCCTAAACCTTCTCATTATATCCTTAGAGCAACACGACTGACTTATTAGTTTCGTCAATTTATGAGATCCTGGTCCTAAGGTCCGGATTTACGAGTGATTAAACGGTTGACGAAAATTAACACCATACTGGGAGTAATTAGGAAGACAAGGATTTAACATAAGGGGACGGTAAACTTGGTTCTGCGGTCTTTGTTAAAGTTTGAAGATTCAGGCTCAAAGGATTAATCTTTCAGTAAAAACGGCTTGAGGTTTGGAGGGTAGACTCATAAAACATTCATTTTGGTGAATATCTTATTAATGTTGTGCTGAAATATTAGCATTTAATGGGAATTCTTGGTTGTTAGAAAACGATTGTTTGAGTAGTTTGACGTGTCTGGCATAAGGCCAATTTATTGTAATGTTCTGAAAAAATATGGTAAGTATTAAAGTTGTCAGTAAGTTTGTGGTATCCAAACGGTTGTTTGATTATTGTTCTGATTTCCATGTTGTCAGTAAAATATTGAGTTTGTGAAGTCATTTAAATACTACACTTTTTCAGCAACCTTAGCAAGTCAATAATAAATTTGTGCAAAATATTCGTAGGCTTGAAAGAATGCAGAACCGGTTAGTCCAACAATTAATGTTCAAGATTTTTTTGTTTTATTTCAAATAACAATCTAATGCCAGCCAGTAAACACGTAGTGACTTTATTCACCGGTAATTGGCTGGCGATTTCAACACCTCACACACATTTTCACACCACTAGCAAAAAATTGCCTATCAAAATCTGTGTGTGGACGTGAGATTTTGAAATCGTTATCGAGTCGCCGGTAACTAAAGTCGCTGCGTGTGTGCTTACCGTAAGCTATAGATTTCATAATCCTGGATTGACCTTATTCTTATAAAGAGGATATTTTCCAGGGTTTTACTAGGACATAATCCTCAATCGTTCTTTGTTCAGCACATAGAACACACAATCATGGTTCTCTGTTATCAAAGAGGCATATTTACCATGTAAACATTTACTTCGATCGCGACATGTCATAACTAGCCTATAATGTTGTTGTAACGAGGTACATTAATTATCTTATACCATTATAGAACTGTATAATATACATTATCCTGTAATGCAGCCACTTAATAACAGGTACTCGTAACCACAGCTTACACGTTATCGAGTACACATGCCCTGAATACATAATTAAATTATAATTACCTACATTAAAAAAATAATATACGTGCTAATAAGAGATTTACATGCTTTTATAAAAGATTAAAATTACGTTTATAAAATAGAATATAACAAAGCATTTTTTTAAACATAAGAATAAAAAAGAGTGCCTTAATTGAAAATTAAATTAAAAATGACTTATCGATCAAATAAGTTCGATATTTCATTCCTTAAAAATTAAACTTCACCCATAAAATAGCAATAAAATTAGCTAAACCAAAGGAGGAAGTAACGGCATTTTGTTCCTCTGTATATTTTTGTGGAGACAAATGTCCCTGTCGCAGTGTGAGGTAGCAAGTAAGCCTCGTCAGCACACGAAGCCGCAGGACTATGCGATAAACTGGTTAGGCTTTGACCTAGTTGTAAAACACCTTTGTAAGTATTTATTTTTGTAAAATACAAGCAGTTTATTTTCGAATTAATACTGGGAGATTTATGGCAGGTGGTTCCAGAGCGTCGTTTTTCGGTGGGGTGTATTAAAATAGCTCTCTTGAATGGCGATACGTGTTATATACAATAGCCCGCACGTAAATGCTGACAAAACCAGTATAAGCTGGCTTACCGGACCTCGTATTCTAAAGAAACTACGTACTATGCTATGAATGCTCAAGGTAAAAGTTTTACTATTGACTTACGTTGCGTCGTAAAGAAAGAAGGAAAGAAAAATTGTTTATTCGGCACAAATAAAACGCACATTACAAAAATAAAGACGTACTATTTTGTCTTTTTTTTCGGTATGTCAGCATACCGTGGGATTTCAGCTCTCTCTACTACCTTGCTGAGCAGGCAATATTTTTAGCACGACATGAACTACTCTCTTGTAGTTGACGCTGTTACGGGAGCTCAAACACGACAAGACTATTCGGATAGTATGTTCGTGCCGATAGAGAAAAAGTTTACCGGTTATCTACAAGTTCGACGATTTGATACGATTTTGATGTCTGTTAACCGTACAAGGTAAGTTTTAACCATAGTTCCAATAAACTTAGAAAAAGTTTAATAGGTCATAGGTAATGTATCTACTTTTGTTAGTTTTTTTAAATGTAATTGTTTATGTATCAAAAGACCATTTTTTTCGACCGAATCTATCAATCGTTAAGCTTAATTAATGTATAGCATAAATGGAGATATGCAATCTGTATGTGGAGTTACAAGTAGAGGTGAGTGGTATCCGATAGCGCATAGCGTAAACATAAATTCATTTTGTGTGATGCGCCAAATCACTGCCACAATCGGCAGAGATAAAATCACCAATCTATGGTAATTTTACGCTTTTTATCAAGTTATTAATAATAAAAAATACCGGCCAAGTGCGTGTCGGATAAATTCATTCCAACTACGGAACCCTTCATGGTGCGTAATGGAGTAGTTGGAATGAATTTATCCCAAGAACAAACTTAACATTGTAGTTGAAAATGATGTTCTATACATTGCAACCGCAAATGTAAGTTGGTCGACTATTACTGGTAAACTTGTAAAGCCTACTTAGCTTATCAATCAAGATTTTATTTTACCACTTTGTCGGCGTGATTAATATGTATATCCATGTCAAATTATAGCTTTCTAGTACTAAGACTCTCTGAACTAAGCTGCGGACGGACAGACGGACATGGTAAAACTATAAGGTTTCCTTGTTGACCACGGAACACTAAAAATGGCAAAATATTTTTCCTCAATGGATGTCCCCTTCCAAGTATAACCCGTCATCCCGGTCCATTTACTCCACAAAAATCGCCAGTCCAGAACATGTCAGGGTTAACCCTTAAAATAAATCACGCGACGAGGCCACGTGAACGGCGCACGTTGGCCGGTGTGTACTGTAATAGATGTGTCAATAGCAGCACCTCACTTGTTCCGGTCGGGTAAACTCGCGCGTTGGAGGGTTGAGTTGTGAGTAACTTAAAATCTTGTTACTTGTATTAAACCTCGGCCCGTGAGGTCCGAGTGCGCATGGTCTTTTTAAGGAAATTTCGAAACGACTGGTTGACACTTCCCATGACTCAAGGGCTAGCTTTTACCTTGCCCAGAGGCTAAGCATTGCCATACAACGTGGCAATGCCGCCAGTGTCTTGGGTACATTACCAGTCGGCAGCGATGCGGATGAATTTTTCGACGCTATATTTTAGTTTGTAAATAGTTTTAGTTAATTTCGGATATAATTTTGTTATTTTAGTGTTATCTTGTACATTTATTGCGTTATACATGTTGTTGAGAAGCAAGTTTAATTTGTGTACTTTACTTATTCATTTTGTATAGGAAATTTTTGAGCTAAGTTTTGTGTTAGGAAAGTAGAATAGAACTGGCTTTGACGTAGTAATAAAAGCTTTCGTTGGACCTTAATTTTATTCAAAGTAGGGTTTCGTGGGATATTCGTAGTGGGTTATAGAGGGAAATGCGGTAAAGTAATTTGTTTGAAAACGGTTTCAGGAAAATAAGGCAATTCTATTTTCCTTTTTCGGAAGTCGTAAAGGGCATTAAAAGGTTTATAAAAGAAGATGGTCTTCATTTCCTTTAGTGGCTGAAGCAGAAATAACAATTTACTGCATTTAATATTTCATTTTCCAAGACTGTTGGTTTTAGAGGTCTTATGTATTTGAAGGTTTATGTTCAACAGTTGCTTTCTTAGCTAAAAGTTGAATTTCTTTTGTATGTAGGTACACTTCTACATTATTATTGTTTCTAGTTTTAGAAGAGCGGGGTCTCCTAGCACAGGTATCTTTATTACTTAAAAGGAGGCTTCTATTGTAAGCATTATATTGTAGAAGTTTGTAAAGTTAACTGAAATAAATGTTATTATTGTTAATAATGTTAACAATAATAACATTTATTTTTTATTTTTATTTTTTTATTATTTATTATTTGTTATGTTATGTGTGTTATTAATGTTGTTTATTTAGTTAATGTTCACAACTTGATGCTTTAATGTTTTATAGTTACGTACTAGTTTTAGAAGCATTGCCCTTGGGTTCATTCGTAACTTGGGTAAAGGAAAATAAACAACAAAGCATTCTTGTAGTTATTTTACTCCTGAAATAGCGTGAAAGGTAAATATAAACTTCCAAGGTTGCAATATAATTATCACAGAACTCTTCATAGAGAAAGTTACCTTCAAACCAGCAAATTGTTCGAGATAAGAATGTTCTTTTCTTTCCTTGTATTTGCATATAATTATGAAGGACGAGTATATGGCATCATCTCGAGAGCGTAGCAATTTTGTAGTAAGCAAGATGTAGTTACCTTTACTTTTTTAAGGTGTATTTTGAATCTGAACCGATGTGGTTCATGATACATTGAGGTTTGTAAATGCTTTAAAAATAGTTTGACAGCTTCAATTTTTGCACAAACGCGTGAAGCGGTTTCGGTAATCGTAACTCGTTGCAAGCTACGCCGTAGCAAATGGTTAACTACGCCGTAGCACGGTGCATAGCGTACGCTATGCTACGCACCGTGCTACGGCGTAGTCTACCAATGTTCTACTTGTGTAAAATGGACGGAGAGCAAAAAGAGATTGTTTTTTGTTCAGCTATGATAGCATTTTTTTTTATTGCATTAGGGATCATTTTTGTACACTTACGGGAAAAAGATTTCAGAAGATCATTCGGGTAATAAAATTTTTCCCCTTAATAGCACTATCATACTACAAGTATTCCCAAGAACTCAGTCAATCCATTATTGACGAGAATATTGTATGAAATTCCTGTTCCGTTGTAAAAGAGAAACGAACATAAAACGAGATTGCAGCGTGTGGGCGGAGTGTAATCTGTGGTACACTATCGGGGATTTTATACCAGACACCTTATTATATGAATGGAACTTTATGTAATGAAAACGTTGCCGTCGAAGGAGACAACACATACTTTGAGAATATCTGGTGTCTCATTATAGTCGACTGCAAGTTTGCCAAGCTTATGTCCTAGTTTTCACTAACACTAGGAAACACCTACATGAAACTAAGTATTATTGTAAATTAATTCACATCTCTCAAATCCGTATTGCATTCCATAATGTAGGTAAAACAGTTGGTATGCTTAAAATGATTGAAACAATTATGGACCCTGTTGGGCACAGCATCGTAGGAGAGAGGAGGAAAAGCGCTTACCTATTTGTGTTTATATTATTTACTAGCTGTGCCCCGCGGTTTCACCTACATAAGTTTCGATCCCGTGCGAATATCGGGATAAAAAGATATCCTATGTGTTAATCCTGGTTATAAAATATCTGTGTACCAAATTTCATCAACATTGGTCCAGCCGTTTGAGCGTGAAGAAGTAACAAACATACAAACACTCACTCACAAACTTTCGCCTTTTTAATATTAGTAGGATATGTATTCTGGTAATTGTATTTTATTTATATTTGTTAGTACTTTTTTCGATTCTTCTAAATCCAACAGTGCTCTTTTATTTAGGCAATAATTTCGGTGGTCGTGGCATCTACTATACCATATGCGAACTACGTATCAAAGACCAGACGTCACACAAATCCTGCATCGCGCAAGCAAAGTTTACCGCGCGACTAGGATATATACAAAATCCCGACATCAATCTTCGGTCAGTTGCCCAGTAGACACAACACTTTTCTTTGGAGGATGAGTGAACTTTATACTCTGCCTCATCTATCTATCTTCTATCTATACTAATAATAAAACTGAAGAGTTTGTTTGATTGTTTGTTTGATCGCGCTAATCTCTGAAACTACCAGTCGGATTTGAAAAATTAGTTTTGCATTTGATGAACCCATTTCATGAGGAAGGCTACTTAACATCACGCTAGGAATCTTATTTATTTACCATTTATGTACACACATATGTAAACAGACAAGAAAACAGAAAAAATAGGTACAGAGGTGATGCTTATTTCACAAGAAATCTCATCCAGCACACCCGAGACAGGACAATAGATACAGAGATGTAGACAGCGTGTGAAATAGTAAAGGAGACAAAAAATAAAACATACAATCAAAAAAAATTCACTTAAAAAACTAAACAAAAATTACGAGAATATACTAACATACATACAAATAAACATACATACATACTTCTAAAATAAATATCACTTGGATGATAATAATTATATCATACTCAAAATAATAAATACATACACAACTATGATGAAGTGGACAGATAGTGTTCTTTTACTCTTCTTTTAAAAACTGCAACAGTTCTTAGGAGTTCTTTCCTAAGAGTTAAAGAAAAGTAAGAAAGAACGCTAAGCAAAAACGAAGTGATAGCGGGGGCAGGCGATGCGATGCGATGCGACGGGGTGGGACGGGGCTAGTGGATGCAGTACCAGTTCCTTCTTAAGAACCGGGACTGGATTTTCAGTACTGGACTTGGAACCGGGATTACCCGGGAAATTCGGTGCTTTCGGTACTTACGAACAAATGTCGCTATTAATTTATTGTACGAAGGGCACGTGTGCGTGCAAACTACATATAATTATCTCGATCTGTTTAAAAATGAACTTATTACAAATGTGGGTTGGTGTAGTTAATAAAACTATGTATGTATTCGTAAATCTATAATTGACAATATTCATCAGAACACAATCACAACCGAATTTAAATGCTTTTTTGAGATCAAATTGGGAAAAATTATCAAATAGAACTTAAATTCGAGGTATATTTTGAATTAGAAATAAGCCTTTTTTCGCAACGTAATCACTTTCGTTTTTTCCACTATAGAATAAGTCTTTTACGTCACATAATCACTTTGTTCCTTCCACTATAAGTATCATTAAACAAACATTAGCAAAACAAAACTATAACTATAAACAAAGCTTTTTCGAGATCAAAATAACAAAAAAATATAAAATTCAACAAAATTTGAGGGTAACAAACGTTATTCTCTTTAAAATTAAAATAAAGTATCATTAAACAAACAAATTTAGCAAAACAAAGATAAAATGCTTTTTAGTGATGAATATAGCAAAAAATTATAAAATTAAACAAAATTTGAGCATGACAAACGTTATTCTCTTTAAAATAAAAGTAATGCAACAAATGAAACAAATTAAAAATCTACTTATATCTCTTATAACTGACCCCTTATTTACATTGCTGAATAGTTTTTTTCTCTCGGTAATAAGTTCTGAGGAAACTTATAGCTTGTATGGCGTGAAAATTCTCAGTATTTTCAATTAAAAATTTTTTATATTAACATTATTGTATAAAAAAGTAGTTTATTGAATATTATTTGTAACTTTATATTGAAAAAAAGAAAGAAAATAATAAAGTACTGAAAGTATCGAAAGAACCGGGACTACGGGATGAAGACCCGGTACCGGATTGCTTAAAAATCCCGGGATTTCGCGGTATTTTCGAGATCGGGATTTCCCGGGAGCATGCCCTAGACGGGGCACAAGCTAGTATCTCTACAAGGTGTCACGTATAGAATTAGTGATAACGTAAGTAAGTATAAGTAACCATACAACTGTTGCAAATGACATAATCAGCCTTCAATGTTCCCACTGTTGGGACACAGGCCTCCTCTCTTCGAGAGGGAGTGGGCCCTGTGCGGGTTGGTAGATGTCACATGTCTTCGAATTTTTGGATGTAGGACATGCCGGTTTCCTCACGATGTTTTCCTTCGCCGTTTTGAGATCAGTGGTGATGGAATTATTTACACAAATTAAAGCGCCTGTCTGGGTACGAACTCACGAACTTTCAACTCGTAAGTCGTGACTGTTAGCATTGGCCACAACTGCTCACTCGTTGCAAATTAAGTAGTATCTATTCGTAGGTATTATTTATCGCCTACAATATTCAGTCTACAGCAAATATTTTTGAATCAACTACAACAGGGACTTTGAAAAATAAAACTTTTAGCTCTATATCTACTGCTCCTTATTCATCAGAACTTCTGACTACACTCAACTATCATAACTACTCGAACCTCACTTTGTATTCAGCTATCATTTAAACCACAAAATACGCCACTCATTTCATAAAATAATTCAGCAACTACGATCTGGGATTGACTCGACCGCTGTGAAAATTAATTTCAAAAGTGTGGGACGACTTAATCACTCGATTGTTATTCGTTAACGATAATAGATATTGCGCCGAAAACTGTTTAAAATGGCTACCATATTATTTCTAATGTAGTTAACTGGGCTGTTATTTTAATTATTACTGTACTATATAGCCCACAGAAACCTAACAAAGCACTTCGTATTTGTATAAACGAATGAAATAATAACTTTATTATTTTAGTCGTTTATACAAATATGAAGTGTTTTGTTAGGTTTCTGTGGGCTTCTGTAATGGTTGCGTATTTTCATTTTAATTAAAAATAATATATAGGTTTTTTCTACAACATGTCCCGGAATTAACGCACACCACCAAGTACCCCAATTAGAATATTATGTTGTAATCATAATACATATACTGATTTTTTATTATTATGTATAAAACATTGTTTTTTTAATACATAAGTTATCCTGATTGTGGCGGAAAATTGTGGTCAATTTACAAATCTGCGCATGCACACAGTCGTACACGTATAAGGGTCTAGCGTAGTAGGTGTTTCATCCATTTTGGTTTGTTTTGACTGTACAGCGGACGTGTGACAGTAATTTACGTGGTTATAATTTATTTTTGGGATAAAAAATTACCTATATTAAAAATGACAGAAATCGATCCAGTAAAGGATTCTCAACAAACTACTTTCATAAAGTGCATTAATTCAGTTACACATTGTATAATCGCTCGCCGAGCTGACCGATATATGTAACTGCTCTTATTTATCGTATATTAATCATGAATATTTTGGACAAGACTTTTAACAACTATCAATGTCAAAATCGAAGCCATAGAACAGTTACATACTCTTAAAAATTGTTTATAGTATTTTGTTTACATTATTAAGACAGGTAATCGTAATATGCGAAGATGATGTACCGCAAATAAAATTACTATTACAAAGTGTATTTCTGAAAGTAGCAAATCCTTTTTTCCTCCTCATTCAGAATCTGGCACTATAATTTTATCTTGTCGCACCATCTGTCACATGCGTGTATTGTGTCAAGTTTTTGTAGGGCTTTCAATATACGCAGTGCCATTCAAAGGTCAACATGTTCTTAATATTAATAGTTCTATGTGAGCTGTAGAGTGAATAATAATTTTATATTTGTGTATATTAAAAATGCTAGTAGGTACGGTCAGGGACAACACAACGAGCCCTATTTTTACACATCATCTAAATTGACACAAAATAATTAGATACTTGTTTATCAGCATTTTTTAATGTAAAAGGAGGACCGTACAGGAGGCGTTCTGTAGTTTCTGCCTACCCCCATCGGAAGCAGGCGTGTGTTTATGCTATTTTTTTAATTTTACTTTTGTTCCGATTATATGTAATTAAATATTTACTTCAATAGTTCAGATTTAACAAAACTGAAGTGTTAATCCACTTTGCCGGTGACTGTACGTGTGTATATATAATATGCTTGCCATTTCGCTTTATTAGTATATACATAGATAGGACTTTTGTCTGTTTCCATGGAAGTCATAAAAGTATCCAGTTAAGGTTTTCCCCGTTTCTAGCAGTAAGCTTCTACAAAGTGATGTGTGCTGTTAAAACTATTTTCCTCAACTTATTTTTTCCTACGCTCCGCAGAATTTATCAGCGTCGAAACCGGTTTTAAAACTCAATAAATTTTGTAAACCAAGAGGCGAGGCTGGTAACATTGGCTAGCCAAACTGCAATAACTTAGTCCGTGCAAAAGTGCTGGAATAGACAGATGTGAAAAAGTGCACTCTCAATTTGGTACACCTGCCGTGCCTTGGTTTAGTGGCCACAATCTTTTGGCACGGAGTCAATATCTGCGTAGAAAACTTTGCTAGCCTTTCATACCGAATAGATTTCTAACAGTGGAATGTCTGTGTAAGCTATGGAAACGATAGGTCGAGTGTAATATTGCAATGATTTCGACTTTGGAACGATAAATCACCATTCCATTATGACAGCTGTCAAACTTTTGGCGGGAAGCGTGAATAAAAAATGACAGACATTTAACTCATCAAAAAGTTTTAATGTAAAACTTTATGCCGTTAAGTCTAGGTTCGCACCACTGCTCTACATGCTAAAACTTTTCAGTCCTTAAGCAGGGTACACATATGGTGAACCTCTTGTAAAGTGTAACGTTATGTCATTGATAGATGGTAGTTCGGCTTAGTTAGCAAGTGTCGCCTCACCCTTTTAAGGCTGCGGTTACAATCTACGGTATCTACGCACACAAACTTGTAACAACTTTACCAAACAGCTAACCCAGTTAGGCGAAGAACCCTTATAATTTCATTTTGTATATAAACACAATTGCTTTTATTATCTGTTTGTTTTCAGAACGGGAATGGAGTGCATCTGTTTTGTTCGCTGTTAGTAGATGCTTGCCTTTTGTGTCTGTAAAAATGAGGCGTTAAAGTATTCACGTAGGTATGCCTAAGAGTAAATTCTTTTGAAAATATCACACCATGACCTGCCTTTTCCCAACTCTGTTGGGGTCGGCTTCCGGACTCAATCGATGCAGCTGAGTATCAGTATTTTACATGAAGCGACTGCGTATCTGACCTCCACAAAACATTAACTGGGTAATACCCTTAGTAAGACTAGTTGTCAGACTTTAGGCCTTCTGACGACTCGTAACGACTGCCAAAGATCCACGAATGACAGCTGGGACCAACGGCTTAACGTGCTTGCCGAGACACGGAGGAGTCTTGTGTAAGCAATTACAAAATAAATCAAGATATTTCAATGTGAATTTAAGATTTTATTAGTACGCAACTTGACTAGTAACAGTAATTTAGTTCGATAAAACATAATACCGTAGGTATTTAAATATTATGTTATGATTAAATACGTAGTAATTAACTTTAATCCAAATACAAAGCATTAGTTATTATTATAATAAATAGTTGCCATTTTATATAAATTAAACGTCCGTCTATTGACTTAAAATTCGCGCGCTTTGCCCCACTTTTGTAACTTGGACGCGGAGCTGTTAAGTAAAATCGAATACGGTCTGCTGGGCAGTATTTTTCAAGACTTTCGAGCAAGTGGAATACTATCTGTGTATCTGACTACGTGTATTATACTATAGTATAGTGTTAATGATTAAAAGGATTTACCACAGTATAAGTGCCTTTTCTTTCACTTGATATGTTAAGGTGGTCATCCATCCACGGACTAACCGTGGCAAGCGTAGCTTAACCTGATTGATTAATCGGCTGTTATAACTTAGCTACAAGGCCCTTTGAAAATTCTTTTGAAGATATTTACAATATAATAAAAATGAAGTAACGGAAAACGTACCTAAACGCATTAAATTCTACTTTACTTGCGGGTTATGTTCATAGTATTATTTCAAGCCATTAGAATGCAGTTTAATTTGACAAATAGGGGGAAAACTGCTTTCTTACGGAACTCAGAGGCATATAATTCATATAAATAAGAGCGCATTAAGGTTGTATGACGAAATATGATGTGTGGACCCGCCCTAATGCGTTCTTTACGATTTGAATTTGACTAATGGCATCTTTTTTTCGGAAGATGCGTCGTTCGAGTGCCTCGTTGGCCTTGTGGTTGCAGGCGCTACTGCTGAGCACGAGTTCCTTGAAAGATTCCCTGGTCGGGCAAAGTTTTATTGGGTACCTCTGCCCAACTCTTCAGGGAAACAATGCGTGACGTTTTGTTATGCGTCCTGGGTTTTATAAAAAAGAAGCGATCTCTTCAACCATAGATATCCGTGTATTTAACGTATTATGCAAGAACTAAACTCAGAAAAATCACAGAGAATAATCCAATAATCAACGCGTGGCTGAGCATTGATCTAATTTATTATTCCGTTTAGTTTTACCGAAAAAATATAAATTGCTTTACGTATTTGCTTTGGATGTCCAGAACCAGATTTGTTGACAGAGATTTTACACAAGAAAATCTAACCCAGAATTTTTATGTAATACAATTCTAGATTCTAGCATTACAGTGAATCCAATCTTGTTTCAGTTTCTACAATATTTCTGAATCTAACTAGATTGAGCGGCGGGAAATGCAATTTTATTTCACAATCTACACGTATTTACATTTAGATAAATCGAATTTAAAATAATAGTGGCATTTGTTTGAAGAAATTGGAAAAAAAAATGCTTTGGCTGTTTATTTGTTATTCAATGCCTCTGTAATGTAAGTTTTTAAAACGAATAATATTATTGTTTATTTATTGCAGAGTTATTGGTCAGAGGGTCAGATGTTATGAAATGGAACGCTATGAAAATACTTCAATTTTGATTAAGTACAGTTTACGTAAAAAAAAAAGCAAAAAATTGTTCGTGAAATATGAAATAGGTATTTATCTATGAAATAAAAAAATCTTTTACAATTCCAACGGCAAAAACGACGCCCTACGAAAATATTTAATTCTAAGCATTCTTATAAGAATTCAGTGAGTTGCGTCCACATTATGTAATAAAGTAAGAAAATACAAAATAAAACGTACTACGGTCCATCAGGCTGTCACTTCAGCAAGAAAATAAGGCATCGCGATCCCTGGCCCCAGTAATAGGTAGTCGGGACTCCTTATGCATACACAATTAGTACTTGATAGAGCGACTTATGCTAGTAATTTTTTCACGATCATGTATTATGTATTCAGTTCGCAAATTATGATGTCAGAAACCCTGGAAGACCCTGTATATTTTTATTCTTTTCGAATAACGTTCCGGTCCCTGACATTACATTTTATGAGATGGCATTTGAATGTGGAATTGTTTAAAAAACAAAATGTGCAGAATCAATTTGAAAATTAAAGTTGAATTTCAAACGGACTGACGATGGCTTTGTTTTTTTTATTATAAATGAATGGTGTGTGATATCAATAATGTTAGGTATTATTAGGGAGCACGACTTCCTAATAATATACCACTGACTGCAGTGGTAGCCCAGGAAACGGCCCTGATTTACAAGTTGTAGATCGTGGATTCGAACCCAGGCATGAGCTTTACTTTGTGTAAATCATTTCATCACCATTGACGAATCCGGCATGTCCTAGGACCAAAAATTTGAGGTCATGTGAAATTATTGAGTGAAAAAATAGATGCGTTAAAGTGTTTAAAACAGTTCTGTTGGGTATAAATTCTATGTAAATAAATATGAATTGAATAAATGAGTTAATAAAAAAATATCATGAGGTACTTTAATTTTTACAGTTGATTGTACTTAAATTACTTGACCAATAGCGTATTTGGCAAATTTCATAATTGGACAAACAGACGATTTGACGAACTACAGCTTTCCAATTTGACGAATTGCCGATTTGACGAATATCAGACTTGCCCAATGTCGTTCAACCTAAATTATTGTTGCATCACCTTATTACTTACATGGTAATAATCACCTATTTATTTCTTAGTCTAATTACATGCCGAAGATGCCTCACTGCAATACCTCGTCACCTCCATGTAAACAAATGCATGCTAATAGTCACGGACGCACTTTCCAGGCATCTAGTTAAGCCCCCAAACAGCCCGCGATGTATCGCAGTAAGATATCCTTCTACAGGTGCGTGCGTGTCTATTAGCATGCATTTGTTTTACATGGAGGTGATATCGAGGTATCGAGCTAAGGCCCCATCGTACCCTTTTACATTGATTGGCTTACTTAAACAGTATTAGCTTATAGTATTTTTAATGGTTAAAGACTTATTATTCGTGGAGGACCATAATTAAATGGCATAACTTTTTAATAATCTCCGAACATGGTACAGATAAGATGGATTGGATTATGCCTATATCCAATTTATTTATTTTAAAATCCTTCACGAACAACTCGCGTTCTACTCCGTTTCAAGCACACTCCATCAGCAAATGTTGCACGTCCTCAATTTGATTGCAAACTGTGCAATTAGGAGAATCGGCCTTTTTCATAAGAAATGCAAACTTCGCGGATGGATAGTGCCCCGAACGGAGTCTTAATAGGCATGTACCTTTATTATTGGATTGGTTTGGAACTGTTAAAACATTGCGCAATACGCGATATTGTACAATATCGTTGTAGGGTACGTCTTAGATATAAATTACTAGTTTCTGCCTGTGTCTTCGTCCGCATGGAAATTTTTAGTTCCTCCGACCCGACCCGTCGCAACACGTCGCCTGTCCGTGATATTGCTCCATTTTCGCGTAGTTTTATTTCTTCTTTCGGCCTTTTTTTCTTTTTGCTCGGCTCCAAAGAGTCGTGGCGTGATGTTAAATAGCCTTTCTCAAGAATTGGGCTATCAATCAAATGCAAAAATATTTTTTTCATATCAGACTGGTAGTTCCAGAGATTAGCGCGTTCAAACAAACAAACTCTTCAGCTTTATTATTATTATTATTACCTCAAGTTGAAATAGTTAGAAACAATCGTAAACCAGACAAAGAGGAGAAGGAAGTATATAGGTATAAGTCATGAAACAACCAAAACCAATAAAAATCAATAGAACGACATCCAACCATCATAGTTCATCAGTCATGAAGACATACATTATCCAATGACAATACGAGCAAAAGTTGTATTCATGAATGTTTTAGCGCCATTTTGCGTTTAGTAAATAAATTATCTCCGAAACTATATGACCAATTGACATACTGTAAAGGGCTAATCTTATCTCTATCATTATAGAGTTTGATCCTTGTGATCATAAAATAATTTATGGTGTTAAGGATTCATATTTAAAAATTATATTTTCATCCAAACGTAAGCATGTCAAAAAAAACTTTTTTAAAACATAAAACAGTTGCGTGTGAGCCGGCAACGCGTGTGCACACGTCTTATGCGCGCGCGTGTACGTCTTTCTTGCACCAAGTTTTAGTTATTATACTCATTTTAGTTATGATTATTTTAAATGGGTGAGGAACAGACTAATGTTGATTTTTGCTACACCAGTAGCAGTGAGATAATGGAGGAGGATATAGGAGATGAAGGTGAGCAACAAGATAACAGGAATTTGACAGCAGAGAGGAGTGTGTATGAGAAAGAGAAGGGCGAGCAACGGATGCCAGAAAAAAGAGGACGCCAAGATGATGAGGAAATTGTGGAGGATGACGAAGGTTTTGTCACGGTAGTAAGAGGACATAAGAGACCTGCTAGAAGAGATTCGAAGGACCGTGACTTGTCGTGCTTGAAGGAAGTTAACGAATCCGAAAAATGTGTTGTTTGTGTCACAAGCAATAAAGAAATGTTACCCAAGCAATTTGGTATGGCAAAGTGGTTACGAACGGCAGGCATTGAAAATATCACGAAAATTATAAATAAGGGTGCATACAAAGTTTTGATTCAATTTGAGAATAGAGAAAGTGCATTGAAATTGATGACATCTACAAAATTACACGAGTTAGAATACAGGGCTCACATTATAAATGAATTACAGCTTACTTACGGAATTCTTAGACAGGTTGACTTAGATATGAAAGAAAAAGAAATCCTTGAAAATCTCAAGTGTGAATTCGAAATAGAATCAGTCAAGCGACTTAAAAGACTGGATGATAACGGTAAATGGATTAACTCTGAAACAATAAAAACATGTTTTAAGAGCTCAACTTTGCCACCATACGTGTACGGGTATGGTTGTAGGTTTCAAGTTGAGCCGTTCACATTTCCTGTGTCCCAGTGTTCCATATGTTGGAAATATGGCCACCTGTCCCGTTCATGCCCAAACAAGAACCCAACTTGTCCTAAGTGTGGAGATAAACACGCAAATTGTGAGACAACTACTTATACGTGTGTCAATTGTAAAGGGCCACATATGGCCTTAAACAAAAAATGCCCAATATTTATGAAGGAGAAGGAGATTAGAAACATAATGACTAAGGATCACTGTGCTTATAGAATAGCTTTAGAGACATATATTAAAAAGGCAGAATGCCATCAAAAGGCAACACATCAAAATGAATTACATAAAATATACAACCAAGTAAATATTACGCAACCGAATTCTCAAACTAACGCCACTCAAGCGACGAGCGAAGACAATTCAAACCGGTTCTTAATCACTACAGAGGCTATTATCTACAATGAGATGTCAACTTCCGATTGTTATGCGGAAGCGGAGGAACCACCTGGTCAGGACAGTCAAGTTTATAACAATAACATTAAAAAAAGAAGAAACCAAAAAAAACATAATTCAGATGAAAATAAGTCTCAAGATCGTTTATATAGTGAAGTTGTAAATACCCCCAAAGAAAAAGAAGCTAAAAATACCCCCAAAGAAAAAGACACTAAAAATGCTACAAACAAACTTATTCCAGATTTTGATGTGAGTTTTTCGAGTACCGTCAAACGCATAAAAGATATCTGTACATCGGGCGGCAGTTTAGATGATAAAATAAATATGGTGGGCAGTTATTTGATACAAGTTTGTGTGCAGTTTATTTTAAAATTTGTTAAGAATGGTGACTTTTGTGGCAAGATTATGTCTATGTTTATAAATGGCTAATGATAATAATAAGAGGGTAATGATAAATATTATGCAGTGGAATGCACAGAGTTTACGTCCTAAACTAGCTGAATTTGAACTTTTACTTTTCCAAGAAAAGATACATGTTGCAATAATATCCGAAACCTGGCTCAAAACGGAATCATATTTGAGAATCAGTGGTTACAATATTTATAGAAGCGACAGAATGGACGGATATGGAGGTGTGGCTATATTGGTTCATAAAACAATTAAGGTACAAGAATACCCTATTAAGATTAATAATTTAGGAATAGAATTAGTCTGTGTGAAATTATTTAATAACAATTATATTAGTCATATCATATCAATTTATTGCCCATCATCAGTTCGATGTACACAGTTTGATTGGGAACAAATGTTTTCACTATTTCCGAACAAATGTATCATAGCTGGTGATTTTAATGCTCATCACTTGAATTGGTCTACTAAGAATGATACTCGTGGTATTCAGTTGTATGACGCAGCATTAGATGCGGGATATATTTCCTTAAACAGTAAAGATATAACTAGAATTAAATGTGTCAACAATATCGTTCAAAAAACATCTCCGGATATAACGTTTGTCTCGTCTGAATTGTCTTATATGTTAAATTGGAAGGTACTCAATGAAAATCTAGGCAGTGATCATCTCTTTATCAAAATTTCCTTTTGTTGTATAGGTTCTGTTAATATGACTTCCAAACGTAATTTTAAATTAGCGAATTGGAAAAAGTACGTAATGTCATTGAATGAATATTTTTCACAGACTTCATGTAATAACTCTAATGAGTCAGTACAATCGTTATATGATACATTTATAAAAGTAGTTAACAAGGCGACGGATGAACATATCCCAGTGATTAAAACATTTGTTGATTCCAAAAAATGCTTCCGATATAAGCCCTACTGGAATCCCCCCTTGGCCAATTTAGTAGCAGAACGTAGGTTAGCCTTGAGCCAATTTAGGAAAAACCCTACGCCACATAATCTTAACATACTGGAAGGTAAAACACAAGAAGCTAAAGAAGCTATTCGGCTAGCAAAGTTAAATGACTGGCAAAATTATTGTAGCAGCATAGACGAGCAAACATCTAGTTCGGAGATGTGGAAGCGTATGAGATGGGCCAAAGGTTTTAGGTCACCAAATACTAATCCACAAGTATCAAATGAACAAAAAGTCGAACTTCTTACTAATCTTACACCTGATTATGTTCCTACAAAGACGCCCGAGTTTCATTCACATAACTCATTACTGGAACAACATTTTACGATACATGAAATGAACAATTGTTTCAAAAAGAAAGACACAGCACCAGGGCACGATGGAATAACTTATTCTATGTTATATAATTTGCCTCTAAATGGAAAACTTTACTTGTTAGAAATATACAATCGTATTTTAGATACAGGTGCTGTGCCAGTACAATGGCGTGACATATACATAACGCCTATACCAAAATCTTCACCAGCTGATGTCATTAAACTAAGGCCAATTTCATTAATATCCTGCGTGTGTAAAATGTTGCATTCTATGCTTACTAGGCGTCTGGAGTGGTTTATTGAGAGGAATAAATTATTGTCTCCATATACTTCTGGCTTTAGAAGAGGACAATCTTGTCATGATTGTTTAGTCAAGTTAGTAAGCCAAATATACTTAGGTTTCTCAATTAATTCCCCAACTGTAACATGTTTTTTAGACATTGATAACGCTTATAATAACGTAGTAATAAATATAATGGCTACAACGTTAGACAACATTGGGATTGGTAAAAGCGTGTGTAGGTATCTGTGGAACTTTTTGAGCGAAAGACATTTATACATTAAAGATGAAAGTAACCATAACAACTACTTTGTAAGACATACAGATAAAGGTTTGGCTCAGGGTGATCCGATATCCCCACTACTCTTTAACATTATCACTATTCGATGTTTTCAAGGACTTAATAACATCAACATGTGTCAGTACGCGGATGATTTCGTGTTGTTTATTACTTCTAATAATCTTATACAATGTAAACGTGATATTCAAACAGCTTTATATAAGTTTTGTGATGTTATGAGGGAGGTGGGTTTGGAAGTATCAGCAACTAAATCAAAGGTTTGTATTTTTTCTAGGGGTTTTAAAAAGTTAAATATTGATTTAAAATTGCATAATTGTAGGCTGGATTTGGTAGATAGCTACAAGTATCTGGGCATTTGGCTGGACAGATGCTTGCGTTGGTCTAAACACATTAATGTTATTTTAGAAAAGGCCAATAAACATCTTAACCTGCTTAGAGTTTTAGCGGGATATTCTTGGGGTTTGCACCCAAAGCATTTGCGGCACATTTATATCGCATTAATCAGAAGTCGTTTGGACTACTGTTGCTATTTATATGACTGCAGCGCTAAATGTCATTTGTACAAGGTTACTAAGGTTCAAAATCAGGCTTTAAGGATTATAGGAGGATTTATCAAATCCACGCCCATCCATGTTATGGAAAGTGAACTCTGTGTACCTCCACTGCAGTTAAGGAGAAAGTATTTAGCATATAAATTTTGCCTTAAGTCTAAATCCCTGTTAAACAGTACAATAACTAGGTTGTTATCAGATCTGCAAACTTTTCGTAACAATTGTTATTGGAGAAATAAAACGATTCCGTTGCTTGTCTCTGTGTACGATAAAGTTAAAGAAGAACATGTAACTTCTAGTGATCCTTTAAAAATGTTTACGTTAAGAATGTGGGTTACTAATTTTAATGTGAATGAATTAGTTGTATCAAACTTAGATTGTGTTGCAAAATCAAAAAAGTCCTATGAAAATAGTTCATTAAATCAATCAATTATTGATGAGTTACATTTAAAATATAAGGACTGGTTTCCTATATTTACGGATGGTTCTAAGAATGTGAACGGTCAAGGAGCAGCGTTTTATGTACTGAATACATCAATGTCTCATTATGATAACTGTTTTAAAATTGATAAAAAAGTTTGTATTATGACTTTGGAGCTTGTTGCGATATCGGAAGCATTGTCTTATGTTCGTAATGCTGGTGTACACAGGAAGGTAGTTATTTTGACAGACAGCAAAAGCTCACTACAACACATAGCTCGATGCGCCTCTGGTTGCAGAGGTGCATCGATAGCATATGTTATCCTGTGTAAGATGGATGAACTTACAGAACGAGGTATAGTTCTGAGATTGCAATGGGTTCCTTCTCATACTGGCTTAAGAGGTAATGAAGAGGCTGACACATTGGCAAAATTTGCAGCTACCTCTGGTAAACAAATGAATATTGTACCAGATTATTCAGAGTTTTTGCCTAAATACAAACAAATATGTTTTGAGAGTTGGAAGGAGTATTTCAATAAGCGCTCATTAGAAAAAGGAATATGGTACAAAACCATTCAGTGCCAGCCCCTTCATATCCCCTGGTGCGCAAACACTAATTTAAATAGAAAACTGATTGTTACAGCTCACAGACTCAGATCTGGACACATACCATGCAATAAATTTAATTTTATGATGAGGAAGACTGACTCACCAAACTGTGAAGATTGTGGCGTCTGTGAGGATCTATATCATTTATTGCTGGAATGTGTCCGATTTGAATCTGGGAGAACATGTCTTGCAAATGCCTTTGAATTAAACAGACTGGATGTTGGCACATTCAATGTGATGCTTAGCCAACCCAATTCTAAGATAGCAAAGTGTCTGTTTGAATTAATGGCATCGAAGTAAATTTTATTTTTATTTTTTTAGTATAAGCTATTGGCAGACAGATGTACAGATGTGGTTAGGGTATAATGGGACTGGTATGCACAATGTGTAAAAGTCCTTATAATAAATGAAAAAAAAAAAAAAAAAAAAAAAAACCATAAAAGCGATATTAAAAGATACAATTTAAAAGCTATGGTGTCGCGGACTTTTTTGTAGAACTATTTAAGGCGGACCAGATTGCCTTACATTGTTTTAACGTATATACAACTGTTTAGGCAGCGCCAGAAAATAATTCTGTTTTAAGAGGCATTTCTTTCCGACAGCTAGACAAAAGTTGTGATAGCTCAGCTAAAATGCATGATGTAAACATAATTTATAGCCTATAGCACTCACAATTAATGTAGTTTTCTACCAGTGAAAACATTTTTAGAATTGGATCATTAACTCCGGAGATTACCTCCTACATACATACAAACAAACAAACAAATTTGACCTCTTTATAATATTAATATAGATAGTGTGTTCTGACACTTGAATATTTTATGTTAAACTGTATGAAATTGAAAATTGTTTTATAAATGTTAAGTTTGAAGTGTGTTTAAAATTGATATAGGAAGCCGTTTAAGGTATTAATTAGCGTTTAACGAAGCGGTAATTACGAAAACAATTTTAGTACTTGAACATTCCGCTTCGGATTTTTATTTTCCGGATCAACCTACGCTCGACGAATATACTTTTGATGTAAAATATAAATCTCGGTTCAAATAGAAAACACAAAAGTTTTCTATAAATGTAACCACACCAATGTAATGTCACCTATTTGGGTAAACCACGAACACATTTTACTATAAAAATTCAGCTCCAACTGAATTACTGGCCACGTCCCTTATGTAAAATCTGTTTCCATTTTTATAACAAAATTAAAGTCAACTCAAACAACAGTATGGCCGGCAAAAACGGTTTCACAAAAAGCTAGTAAATGAAACTTTTGAAACGAAACAGTTCAGTTTTACGGTAAATGGTCCATACAGGGTGTAATGGGTCGTTTCGTAGAATGCCCTGTGGTCCCAGGGTTACGGCGAGAATTTATTTTAAAAACATTTTAACGAGGGCCCGGTTATGTAGCAGTGAAGTAGGAATTTCGGGTCATTACGTATAATCGCTGACAAGGTAAGCTTTGTTATATACAAGTGCGATTAAGGTAAATGAAGTTAAGGTGTTTTAATATTCAGTATAAAATCATTATTATTTACGAAATAAACGTGATTTAACTTAGTTGTGTTACGCGAATGGATGGGAAAAGAAATGAGTAAACAAGCTGTTGTTTTGCATCCTTGTCAAATTTCAGGAGGCTGTTATGAAAGACACAAATAATCAAATAAAATTACGATCCCTGGTAAATAATAAATACATATTTGTTTTTTAAACTTAAATATCTAACGTATTTAAGTGTGACTGTATTTCAAAATACACGACTTTCAAAGAACAGAATCGCGTTATGGTATCGTATAAACGGCCGCGTTTTTATGTGTGTGTAAAAGGGCAGTTACACTGCGGTCTCACACAGGCCGCGTTTAAAAATGCGTGTCCCACACATGCCAATTTCCGAAAATTAGAAAAAAAAAACCTATTTATTTTATTATTGATTAGTGTCGAGAATAAGTAGCATAGTTACTTCCTTGAATTTGACAAGGATGCAAAACGACACCTTGTATAAGAGGAAGTCCGAAAGTGACACTGGTGATTGAAAAGTTGTGTAGAAATCGGTTATCATGGTATTGGCATGTAATCACAACTTTTCTGACGACATTTTCCTCATTCCTCCAATGAGGAAAATGTCGTCAGGAAAGTTGTGAGTATGAATGTGATACGAGTAGGGGAAGACTGAAGACACGATGGATGGGCTGCGTGAAAGATGATATGGCTAGAAAGGGAGTGACTACCTAGATGACAACTAATAGTGAAGTGTGGAAGAAAAACACAGTCATGTAGCGTCGACCACAAATAAATTGTAATGAGGGCAAGAGAATGATGATAATGAACTGTGTTTTAACGTTGTTTTGTTGTTATCTGATGAAAGAGGGATTAAAATGAGTATTTTCCAGAGACCCCAATATCGAAGCGATATAGTGATATTAAGCCTAGCCTACATCACAATCTGTTTTCAACCTTACTATTTTGTAACTAAACGCTAAGTCGTTTTGGCAAAACTTCCTGTAAACCTTTTCCGAAGGTAAAGTGTCAGATTACTGGGCGTTGGGTAACTACTACTTATACAATATTATAGGATCAAGAATGCCGGAAATTGGGTGTCGAGAGGGAACTTAGGAGAGGAGTGTCCTAATGGTCTAATTTGTGTAGGGTTAATTGATTATACAGGGCAATTTGTACCTTAAGGCGCTTAGGAGTATTAGGGGAGATTATAATTTCCGCCTTCACACTATTAAGACTAAATGCTATTAGTTGTTGTTGTTAATGTTAATAATTAATGTTAATACGTTCTAACCTAATAATTATTGTTAGTAGTATGCAGCTTCTTTTTAATTTAATGTAAGGTAATCAGGGATGTCAGCACTAACTGACGGGGTCCGCTAGGGCCGATGCCTGCCAGGGCCGCGGGTTGTTCGAAAGAGATACCGTGGCCCCTGGCACAGGCAACTGAAGGAACACGGGTGGGTTTTGGTCAGCAAAACTCTGACACGCCCTCCCGCTCCGCCCAGAGCGGGAGAAGTCATATGACGGTTTCCCACTAAAACAAAAAAAAAAAAGGGAATCACGTAAGCACATGTAAGAATGTGCAGACGCCAGCACATCATGTTACTACAATCTGTCAAATTTATTTAATAGATATTTACCTTTATCGCTAAAGCATAAGGTTCAAAGTTGATTGGGAAAATTTGACAGTTTCGGGTAGCTTGACCTGCTGCCGTCTGTACTTCCAGTTGAATTTTATAAAATTCTTGTGAAATTCCTTATGAAGGAGAGAGCAGTGATGGCCTTTGGTAATGGCTGCGACTTACAAGTTAATATACAGAGTTACTGGTAACTCAACGTATTCCTTGCAGGACGTCATTGTAGGGTGAAAATGAAAACAAATTAAGCCACCAAATGTTCTACCGAAGTTCACTAGTTTTTGAGTTAGTAAGATTTTTAGTTATTTTATGAAAAATCTCAGATTAAATCATTTGAAGCTAATTTGAAAATTATCTAAAGAGCGACTGTACTCAAATTTATGTTATTATCTTAGTTGATGCCGTAGACAATCTTTGTTAGTAATTAAAAGTAAAAAAATGCCTAAAACCTTGGCAAACGGCAAGCGTAGCTTTTTTTTTTTTTTTCAGGTTGGGAAATCATCAAATGACCCCTCCCGCTCTGGGTGGAGCAGAAGGGAGTGTCAGACTCTTACTGACTAAAACCCACCCGTGTTCCTTCCTTAGCCCTTTATGTACCAGGGCAGCGGTAACCCTTTCGGACGATCCCGCTACCCCGGCAGGCTTCGGCCCTGTCGGGCCCCGTCATGTATGCTGACATCTCTTTGAGGCGCACGTGGAACACTTACGCGCCGTCCGGCACGGGCCTGGTCCTGATCGGACGGAGAGCTACCCATTGCTCTCCGCCCGCAAGCCCGCGCCTACGGTGGCCGGGAGTCGTCACGCGGCTCCCGACGCCCGGAGCGTCTCCCTCGGCGGCTGAGGCGTGAGGACCTCTCCCTCGCCCATCCCACCACCTCCTTCGCTAGCATGACTGCTTCGCAGAACGAGGTGACCGCCTCCCACTCCCTCTCGCCCCGGACCATAGCTTGCACCAGGGCCGGACGCGAGAGGTCGCCGCCGCTGCCGATCGCCTCTACGAGGACACGGCGGTGCTCTGCCCAAGCGGGGCAGACCTCCACCGTATGCTCCACCGTGTCCTCTGGGCGATCCTCGCAGTGGTGACACCCGGGTGTCTCCTCCCGCCTGATGATGTGTAGGAACCTCCCGAAACATCCGTGTCCGGAGAGGACCTGCGTCAGGCGGTAGGTGAGAGCGCCGTGACACCTCTCTAGCCACTCCTCCAAGAGGGGTCTTACCGCCGCTATCGTGGCGTGCCCTGCGCTGGGTTGCGATAGTCGCGCCTTCCATTCCGCCATGAGATCGCGCCGGAGGTCCGTCCGCTCCGCCGCGATTTGCCGCGGGTGCATAGTTTCCCCCCGACGTAGTGTCTCCGCGCGCCCGTCATACAGGCGTGCGAGGACTATCGCCTCCAGATCCCATGGCGGCAGTCCAGCAAGGAGGCCTGCTGCCTCGCCCGAGATCGTGCGGTACCCCCGGATAAGCCTTACGGCTACCACCTTTTGGGGCGCGTTCAGATAGTGTGCGGCTCGAAGCCGCAGTGAACGCGCCCACACCGGGGCCCCATAAAGGGCCATGGACCGCACGACCCCCGCGTAAAGCCTCCGGCAGGAGGCGTTTGGCCCCCTCAGGTTGGGCAGGAGCCGCTTTAAGGCGGCCCCGGTCCGTTCCAGTTTGGGGGCCAAACGTCGGAAATGCTCGACGAAGTTCCACCGGCTGTCGAGGACGAGACCCAGGTATCTCATCGTATTCTCGACGCCGATGTGAACCCCTCCTACCATCAGTTGGGATCCCGAAGGTGGCCCGTACCGGGGCCCATGGAAGGACATGGCTTCGGACTTGTGCAAAGCCACCTCGAGACCCAACTGCCGGATCCTTTCCACGACTATCGCAACCCCGCGTGTCATCGCGTCGGCCGCCACCTGATGCGACCTCCCCTGCGCCAGGACCAGCGTGTCGTCAGCGTAGCAAACTACGCTGACGCCATCAGGGAGGTCGGCCCGCAGCACCAAGTCGTAACCGATGTCCCACAGGAGCGGCCCCAGAACCGATCCCTGCGGGACACCGCACGACATCTCTCGCCGGTTCCAGTGCCCGTCGCGACCGGGGTAGATGACGGCTCTGTCCGTCAGATACGCCCCGACTATTCGACGGAGGTAAGTCGGCACCCGGTGATACCGGAGTGCCTCCCCTATGCAGCTCCAGGGCTGGGTGTTAAACGCGTTGGCGATGTCGAGTGACACCGCCACGACCACCCCACCCCGGGACACCGCGTCCCCCGTCGTGAGGGCTCTCACGCGCATTATGGCGTCCACCGTCGAGCGCCCCTTGCGGAAGCCAAACTGGCACTCCGCAAGATCCGGCCCCGTCCTCACCAGGTGCCCGACGAGGCGGCCCGCAATCACTCTCTCAAAGAGACCCGACCTCGACTGCCGACCTCGTCGAGCAGCACTATGGACCGGTATGCGGACGGAGAGTCCGCAGGGCGCCCTGGCTTCTGAATGAGGACCAGCTTCCCCGTCTTCCAACGGAGTGGAAACTGGCCTCTCTCCATGCATGCGCTTAAGAGCGCCTCCAGTCGAGGCCCGAGAGCCCTCGAGGCCAGGACCCAGGCTTTACCCGGCAAGCCGTCGGGTCCCGGGGCGGTATTTTTGGCCTTCAGCCTACGGCAAGCGTAGCTTAACCTGATCGATCGACCAGTGCGGCCATTATTATTTAGCCACGGACTATTATTAGGGGTTAAAGTATGAAATTGTCGATTTGTACTGAAAAATTGACATTCGTTTTTTTTTTAATTTAACATATTTATTTAATCAAAATAATTACCATTATTATCTATACATTGCTGCCATCTAATAGGAAGGTCATTTATGCCTTTGCGATAGAACTCTCGTGATCTAGATTCGACAAACTGTGTGAAAGCATTTTGTACTGCCTCCTGAGAAGAAAACTTTTTATTACGTAGAAAATTGTCCAAACCACGAAAAAAATGTTAGTCCGTTGGAGCAAGGTCTGGCGAATACGGAGGGTGACGAATGGTTTCTAATTGCAGTTCCTGTAGAGTTAAAACGGTTTCTCGTGCTGTATGAGGTCTCGCGTTATCATGGAGCAATAATGGTGAAGATCGATTTATGAGTCGGGGCTGTTTCACTGCTAGTTTTGCTATCATTGTTCGGAGTTCGGCACAGTAGATCGGAAAAAGCTATAGTGAATAACACCATGCTGAGACCACCAAACAGTTACGCAGTAAGCTTTGCTTTTCTATCACGAAAGCGTTTAAACCAAAATCGCACGGTGCGTTCATTAGCAGTCCCCTCTCCAAACGCAACATTGATATTGCGAGCTGTTTCTGCCGCGTTAGTTCAGCGTCGGAACTCGTATTCAAAATTAACTCGAATTTTCGATATTTTCGATTTTTTTTTTTTTTTTTGATCTTTCTTGTCTAAGCAGAATAAAAAAAACAACTGAAAGTCGATAATCGGATGTTGCACATTTTTTAAAAGAAGAACTTCATAGGTACCATGTTAAAAAAGTTTCACTCAAAAATATCAAACCATGAAGGTTCTATGTCCATTCGAAGTACCTATTACAATGAAATGGCAATTTCATACTTTAACCCCTATTATTAAGTATATCGATGATATAAGTTTAGTGCCACTTCTAAATGTGAATAACGAGGCCAATTTATCTAGATTACAATGAATACTAAATAGTGCTAGCCTAATACCAATGAAATCATTCAACACGCAAATAGCCTCAATAACTCTGATTAATTGGTACAGCTCAATAACTAATTGACCAATTATCTTTACGTAAATAAACCCTAGCCATTTCGCTAATTGGCTGATCTTTGACATTTACAGTAATTGGCTGATTTTTCATTGGAATCCGCACCCTAATTGTGTAAGAAACTATCAATCTGAATCATTTTGAAGGATATTGCTAATCCATTGCTTCATATGTTCGAAAAATGTAGTTAGCAAAGAAGTAATTGGCTGATTTGCTGATTTTTCATTGGAATCCGCACCCTAATTGTGTAAGAAACTATCAATCTGAATCATTTTGAAGGATATTGCTAATCCATTGCTTCATATGTTCGAAAAATGTGTCTGCTCAACAACGTAAATAACGCAATGAATGTTGTTGAACTGTCAAAATGAAACCCATTGCCACTGATAGTGTATTGCGCAATTAACCCGCTGATTGATGATCAGGAATCCCGGGAAGATGGGTAGCTAG
This sequence comes from Apamea epomidion, assembly GCA_947507525.1. NCBI lineage: Eukaryota > Metazoa > Arthropoda > Insecta > Lepidoptera > Noctuidae > Apamea > Apamea epomidion. Next base: position 15,563,692 of record OX382237.1, read on the forward strand.
TATTATTTCCTATTCAGTTTGCATTTCATTAGTGATCTTACAGCATGTATACAGGGTGAAAGTAAATCAGCTAGAACTCGGCCGACGTGATGGGTATCGACATTTAAATACGATAAAATAAAAATATTCAAGACTAGCTGCGCCGCGCAGTTTCACCCGCATAAGTTTTGATCCTGTAGGAATATCGGGATAAAAGTATCCTACGTGTTAATCCTGGTTATAAACTATATGTGTACCGAATTTTATCCAAATCCGTTTAGGAGTTTTTGCGTGAAAGAGTAACAAACATCTATCCGCGGCGGATAAATAAATGCTATTACTCACTACAGGAATATCTGGACGACAATTCTATAATTTCTGCTTCAGAAAATTGTAACTACATCACCTAACCCATTTTGACAATTTAGAATTTTATTTGACATTAGCATTACTTTGGACGGCAAGTAACTTTATCTCGTTGACATTTATTGAAATTGATTAAATCCCCAATTAATATTGACATGCATGTACCTATTTCTTAATATTGATTTTATTATTTTATTAGTTTACATAATTTTATATAATTCTACTCGAGGATATCTCAATAGTTAAATTGGTGCTAAAGTAAAGACAATGTTAATTAAATATATTTGTACGCCTCTGGGCAAAACATAGAGGATCTACCTATCTGTAACATCATTATTGTAATTTGACCTATGTTTACAAATAAAGCATTCTGATTCTGATTCTGATTCTGATCCATACAAACTTTCGCGTTTATAATATTAGTAGGAATTCGGGTTTTTTCTGGGGATCAACGACTGCTGCGGTAGTGTTTTTACTTGAAGTATGAGTTGAGAAAACCTGTTTTCTTTAGTTGTATCGTGTTTAAAAATCACGTCTGTGAAGTTTACACAAAAAAAGTGATATTTCAAATGACTACACTAACTGCGGTCGATGATCCCACACATATATCAACAAATAAATGTCTTTTTTTATCGTTTGTTTTGATATCGATATTCATCATCGAGTTTCGTTAGTTAATTTAATTTGAACCTATATAACAGATCCTGGGATTTTATGTTTATGATGGTGGTTCTCGACGATGCCGAAGGTTGTGTGGTCTTTGGGAGGGCTGTTGCTTAAAAATAATAGGCAAGCACTCCTGTGGTATAATCCACAATACCACATATTTACATTCAAAAGTGCCTTTTATGTGCCCCAATCAATCAATCAACTCAGCCTGGTGCAGTCCACTGCCAGACATAGGCCTCTCTCAGGCTGCGCCACAACACCCTGTCCTCCGCATTCCGCATCCAGTCTGGCCCAGCCAGCTTCTTTAGGACGTCCGTCCATCTAGCTAGGGGGCGTTCCACACTACGCTTGCCGGTACGCGGTCTCCACTCCAGGACTCGTCTGCTCCACCGGCCATCGATCCTTCGACAAACATGGCCAGCCCACTGCCACTTCAGTTTGCTTACTCTGCAAGCTATGTCGGTAACTCCGTTTCTATTTTTTATGTGCCTAATTGAAATAAATTATTTGACTTTGATTTTGGCACATGCGCTTTTCCATAGTCACATTAAAAAAAACAACGAATGTATTATGCAGTAAAGAAGAACTTTGCAAGCGGGTAGAATTGAGACGTCTCTGCCAAAAACGGATAATTACCTTTCTTTTGAACTTGAGATGTTACTAAGAAACTAAATAATAATAATAATTCCATTTTTTATTCCTAATTATCTCACACGACCACCAACAACATACTCGGCTCCTACATATTCATCATTTAATATTTTCGGAACACTGATTTTCCCAAAAAAAACATGGCTACACAGAATTTAATCACCCCGTAGAGACGAAAGGTTAAAAGAAGAAAAAAAAAATTAAATTAAACCCGAACCGTAGTGGAAAGCGTCTCACACATTTTAAACAATAGAAATTAAAGCTTGAGGCGAAAGAACGGAATTGTGACAAATGAAATGGCGTAAAGGCTCTGGGCAAACTGAAGCGAATCCGCTCGCACCGATCCTGTTAACTAACTTCCGATCAATTCTGCAAAATCTCACCGTGAAGACCTAGAGGTGAAGTGAGCTTGAAGTGAACTGTCACTACGTCGGCCACCGCCCATTTTAAGAATATTTTTTTTCTAAAGCCCCCAATTTATTTTACTTACCATCTGTCGCGAATCTGAAACAGCTGTATCGTCACGTTTATATTTAAACATCTATTATTATATAGTCGTAAGATAGGATATATAATTTTCTCTGGGTCTTCTACTGAAAGTCTCAAACGCCCACTAGGGGGCGTTATACTCTAAAGTGTCAATCCTTAACACTAAGTGGAAGGACGGCTCACTTCACCTAAGTTTCCACGGTGAGATTTTTACAGAGTAGATCTTCTTGTATGGAGGTGTCCACTCTGGCGTGAATAGTCGCGTGATATCCTAATAATTAAACAATCGACGTAGTCGTCTCACAAGTCCCGCACGCAATGCGCCTCAGTGTGGCCTAGCTTAAATTGGGTTTGTGGCTCAGTAATAACAATCGCATGGTTCGACCGATCAGAATAAGCTACGATTGCCACGGTTAGTCCGTGGATGGGTGACCATCTTTATATACCAAGACCCATTTGTGTCTCGGAAAGCACCTTAACCCGTTGGTCCCCGCTGTCTCTGACAGTTGTTAGGGATCGTCAGAAGCCCGGAAGTCACACAACCAGTCTTACCAAGGTGTATCGAATTACCAAGAAACTGGGTAGCGGAGGTCAGATAGGCAGTCGCTCTAGGTAAAATACTGGTATTCAGCAGCATCCAGTGAAACTAGAAGCCGACCCCAACATAGTTGGAAAAGGCAGGCAGATAATAAAGTGGCAAGAGTTTAAATTATATAATAGTACGAAATTATTTAATAGGACTAAAATAGGACACTCCCTTCTGCTCCACCCAGAGCGGGAGGAGTCATTTGATGATTTCCCATCCACAAAAAAAAAAAAAAAAAGGACTAAATACGAAAGTATTATTTCGCCAAACTTGGTTCCTTCAACACATTTTTCAGCGAAACATTCTTATTACTGCCAAGTCGCTTGCCTTGATCTTGGCTTTAAAAGAAAAGGAATACGGGACATATTTTCCGGTTTTCAAGTAATCTTTTCTCTTGAATTTTTTAAGATAAAAAAATGGGCTTGAAAAGGCGCTTGTATTTCGTTATGTAAGCAAGGATGGGATAGAATGACGTTACTCGTATCTAACTTGACATTTTCTTTTAGATTAACTTGTTGCTCGTATTATTTATTTTATACAGAGTCTGTCTTTCTATCCTAGAAAGAGATGGCAAAATGGCCTGGACACACCGCGAGGGCTCGTTCGAGGTGGTGCGGGAAGAGTGGAAGGATTTGGGGGAGCCCTTTGCCCAGCAGTGGGACGGAAAAGGCTAACAAAAGAAAAAAGTTTGTCTAAACGTCAAACTACATTGCAATAAACTGGCTAGTATAATATCGATTATATTCAGAATTGTGTGGGAAACGGGGAGGGAGGCCTTTTGTTGTGGGACAATAGGTACAGGCTAAGTGGATTATTATACAGGGACGGCACTGCACAGGACGGAACTGAAATCATGAATCCAGAACGAGGCTGAGTATTTTTTTTTCAGTTATTAAAAAAAAAAAAATAGCTGTTCCATACATTTTGACCGCGTAGCGTAGGTATTGTACTTTTCTATGATACTGCTGATTTTATTTTTTGATCATCTACGAAAAAATTCAGATTCAAACTCATGTACTGAATCCATGGAAACAGCTTGCGCGTCGATATCCCTGCCACCCTGTATAGATAGATTAGATATTCAGAGCGTGCCTAGCACGCATGACAAAACTGAAAGACATTTCAACTTCTCAATACTTACTACGCGAAGTGTTGGGAAGATTCATGTCATTATGTATCATAAATACAGCCAGCACACCAAGCTACCCGAAACTGTCAAATTTTCCCAATCAACTTTAAACTTGATGCTTTAGCGATAGAGTTGAAAATCTATTAAAAAAATTAATAGATTGTAGTAGCTTGATGTGCTGGCGTTCTGTACTAACATGTTTTAATTTAAATCAACTTATATTTTGGAGGATATTATGAATATACTTTACTTTCCCACTAACTTTTAACGCGGGAACAGCTAGTCCTGATCCAAGATTGCTTGCTGATCGAAATTGTTTTAGGTAGAACCTCCGCATCGCCGTCGAGGTAAACCACGGGGAAGGTGGTGTCACGATCTAACGAGGTTTGTAGGGCCAACATGGCCAGAGATCGCTCAAGACAGGGTGGGTTGGAAGGAAAGAGGGGAGGCCTTTGCCCAGCAGTGGGATACGTAATAGGCTAACGAAAAAAGAACCTCCGCGGAAAAATTCTTGAAAGGAAAACTACCTCCAAAAATATACAAAATAACAAAATAATCACCAAGTATTCTTTCCCAAAACATGAATATTTTACCCACAATCAAGGCAGCTCTAATTTTACACTTCTACACTCCAATCTATTTCATACCATTCACAGGTTAACAGGTCCCTTTGAGGTCCCCAAGCAGAGCATTAAGGTTTCAAGTAACCGAACGGTTCTCAAGCAAAGGGTTCTTAATGAAGTAGCGAGCTTTGAATAAAATATCGAGGATCAAACAAGGGTAAGACTTAGATACTTGATATTATCTATAGTGGATATTGAGGGCAACTTATCTGTAAATGTTTTAGGATTTTAAAGGAATATGGAATGTGATTAGTTTTTGTGTTGGTTTATTGATAACTTTAATGTAATTCAATATAATTACTGGTGGTTATTTTGTGGCCAGCCCAGACCCACTTTAGCTTAGCGGCTTTTTGAGCAATGTCTGTAATGTGTGTTTTGGAGCGCAGTGTGGTGTTGCGAATATGGTCTGTCAATTTGACGCCTAGAATACTGCGCTCTATTACACGTTGGCAAACCTTGAGTTTAGGCTTTTGAATGTTTGTCAAAGACCAAGTCTGGGATCCACGTGGAGCCCTGACTCAGCTAGAAGGCGTCGTGGCAGACCCCGTTGAAGACGGCGGGATGAGCTGGACAAAACAAACGACCAGTGGTCCACTTTAGTCCTAGATCGAAAGAGCTGGAAGTCATCGGGAGAGGCGATTGCCCAGCAGATGATGCAGGCTAACAGTAACAGTAAGTAACATAATTACTGGATTATGTGTGAGGAGATAAACAAAAGTAGTAACGCTCGTTACCGTACCCTGAAACATAGAGTAGATATATTTAATTTGTGCCACAGGCTATGAACTTAATAGTGTAATCCTATCTAATCCTAAACTAATATCCACACATGTTGATGGTAATGTGGGAAATTTAAATACATCCAACAACTATTGCATTTGATTAGCCTGTCGTAAAAAAAGGAAATAAATCTGATTTCGTTTTCTAGGTTGTTTGTAATGCCTCTCATATTAGAACATGATAAAGGTTTATTCATGGTTTACTTATACTAGTACTTACTGTTTTGTATGTGACTGTTTCTATTTATTTTTTCTTGTTCTTCAAAAATAATGAAACTATCAAACCGCTTTCCAATAGCAGGCAAACCTTTTAACCATTGCTTGTATTCCTTCCTACGTAAAATACTACTTGTGCTGATTTGAATGCCACAGAGTGCTTCTGACACTCAGGGCATAGACAAGTAATGAGGTTACGTCGGGCGCGGATTAAAAATGAATGATTTATTTTATTTGATTATATTTTACATAATTATATTTATTTTATTATTTATCTATTACTGTAATTGCCCGTGACATCACAGCGGGCCCTATCAGAATATTCAAATATTCAATTCACTGCGACATTTATTTTTAAAATGTCGTAGCATCATGCTGAGATAGGAGCCTTTTGGCCTCGTATAGGACTTTCTGTTTCATTTTTCTTTTTGTTGCTTTTTTAATATAATTTGGTTTTTTTATTTTTAATTGTGTCTAGTTTAGTTTTATGATCTTCCTGTATGAGTCGCAATAAATACTTTTTCTTTCTATCTAATAAGATTAAATTGTTCATGACCCCAGCTATCGTAGGCAGCGTAGCAAACATTACGTGAAATTAAAGCTACGCAGCTACGGTCACGTAGCAGATGCTACGCCGTAGCACACAGCCACTGAGGCGTCCTTGAAATTCCTTTGGTCCTAAATTGAAATTCCTTCACTGGCCTTGCATTAAGTTTGAGATAAGAAATGAGGATGATAATTCAACTAGCCAGTTGCTCCAGTTAAAGGGCCTATTATGGATATTGTTGAGCAATTTATGAGAACTTATTATTAAAATCAGTGAACAAAATGAAAATATGTTTTAAAACCGTAATAACGGGGCCGCCATTTGAACAATTTCTTTTTGAATAGAATTAATGGTTACCTACCTACCTATACAGGGTTATTTTTTAAAGACCAGCCAAATTTAAGGATGTGATACAGACCATCAAACTGAACAACTTTCTCCATGGGACCAACATCGTAATCGCGAATAAAAATTCAGCCGTCCCATACATTTAGGTCGAGTAGGTATTGAAGTTTTTTATGGAACAGTTGATAAAATTTTCGCGATTACGCTATTTGTCCCATGGAGAAAGTTGTTCAGTTTTATGGTCTGTAACACATCCTTAAATTTGGCTGGTCTTTAAAAAATAACCCTGTATAATAATATAAACTCACCATTTATAATTAAAAAAAACCTGCCAATAGCATGTCAGACCACGCACAATGAAGGGTTCCGTAGTTGGAATGAATTTATCCCAAGAACAAACTTAACATTGTAGTTGAAAATCATGTTCTCCCGTATATTGCAACTGCAAATGTAAGTTGGTCGACTTTACTTTATATTACTACTTTATTACACTTACTGTTACTGTTAGCCTGCATCATCCCACTGCTGGACAAAGGCCTCGCCCCATGACTTCCAGCTCTTTCGATCCGGGGGTAAAGTGGACCACTGGTCGTTTGATTTGTCCAGCTCGTCCCACATTTTCTACGCGACGCCTTCCAGCGCTGTGTCAGGGCTCCAATTGGCGATTATTTTGGTCCACATCTCATTGGGTATACTGCAGACGTGGCCAGCCCAGTCCCACTTCAGCTTAGCGGCTGTTCCTATGCCAAAAAATTCAAAATTAACAACCATAGACGACATAACAAAAATTTCAATGATATTAAGATAATTATGAGGTACATTAAGATATGAGATATTAGGTACATTTTGTATTCGAACCGTCACATGGGAGCCATTAATTGGCGCACAATGGCAGAGACCGTGGTATCTGATGGCCTATCTGTAGGATGGGTGATAAATTGGAACTATCCTTGTGTGATACGGTCCTTTCCAATCAGCTTGGTTCCGTATTCTGTTTAATAAAAGATGTGGGTGTTGGTATCAAAAGGGTGAAAGGGCATTCATATCTATGTAGGTAGGCATAAAGTTCATTGCTTTCGTATTGATTAAAAAACTGCTGAGTGGTGCTTAGAATGGAAGTGCCTTTTATTTAGATAGTAATAAAAATATACATTGCGTTATCTACGTTGTTGAACAGAAGAATTTTATGAAATATTTTTTTTTTAATGGTTCGGATTGTGATTAAAAGTGTGTTACGCAATTATGGTGTTGGTGTCAATGAGGACATTTAATATGTCAAAATTATAAATTGGACACAGCTGTATGTTTTTTATTATTTTTCCTTCTTTTCCATGGGTAATTTAGCTTTTTTTATGTCGAGAAACACAACCACATTGCATATTCATATAAAAAAGTTTGATACACCGTACTTTGTGAAAGTTCTATAAAATTATTTATTATTTATAATATTACACACACAAGGAAATGTCAACAAAAATACAATAATATAAGGACAAGAACAACACGTCAGCCTAGTCAAATAACCCGCCCCTAAATGTTCCCGGCGCAAAGGTACCCAAAACGCTTGCTGCATTGCCACGTTGGATGGCAATGGCTAACCTTTGCACCAAGAACGAGCCGGAGCGGGAGTCACCCGTTTTGTCACGGAGCTTGTGCCCTATCTCACTAATGAGCCTCCTGGCCTCAGTGCCCCAAGCACCTATAGTCTCCATGGCAATGGGCACAAAATGATAGCGGTCCACCAACGGTGCATATTTCACCCAATCAATTGTCAATAAAATTGGGTATTTTCTAAACTTTTTTACAAACTTACTTGTACATATGACAAGGTTTTTCGAACATTTTTTCGGCTACAGAAACATTTCCACATTGTGCTGAACTCTGTTGACATGCAAATTTATTCGGCGTGTGGCTAGGCCAGTAGGATTCGGAGGTTCGCATCCTATCTATACCAGTAATTGAAGCGTGAACACGAATTTATGTGCCAGTAAATAGATTTATTTGTTTTTGCATGTTTAATGCCGATATTGTGGTTGAGAGCAATGGATGCTGCAATTTGTTGGCCCATTGTTCAGGTTATTTTGAGTAATTGTTCCCGTTTGTTTGCTGAATTGACCAATAGTAGGATGACAATTAGGAATTTATAATGAGGTATAAATTACCCCTTATTGATGGTCTTGTTTGTAATGGTCAATGAATTACGATGTAGAAATAGAAAATATTTATTGTCCAGGTAATACAGTAACAACTTTGGTTTACACTTGTAATTACTGTTCACAAACTTAGAATACAAAATAATCTAGGATTCCTAAGATCTAGATAGATTAGAAATAAGGAACGTGGGACGTTTAGTGCGGAGTAACAGCCAACCACTCAGTCTGACGGTCCGACCAAAAGAGTCCGCGCTCCACCCATAGATTATATGTACACTATATATAGGGCTCCACCGTCCCACGCGGCGTCCATCCCTTCGTTCAGGTTAGCCAACCTAACTGTCAGTGTCTACATCGTTCAAAAACTAATTCGGTCATGCGTTCGGTATTGCCATTACTCCGCACTAACCATCCCCAAGTTATTACTGACTTACTTGAAGATACGGGATGTGTGCGTCGACGCTTCGACAAATATATTACAGTTTTTATGGATTATGTATTTAACTTACGATGGAACAAAAAAGTCAAAGTCAAGCTCAACATCAAATAATTTATTTCAAATAGGCCAGTAAAAGGCGCTTTTGAACGTAACGAAACTAGAATTTATTACAGACTGATATTACCTATAATTGCTCATAATTAAACCAGCAACAAAGTTTCGTCATAGACTACATAAGTCCACCTAACCTTCACAAAAAACTTGCTTCATTTCTACGTACGATAGATAGAAGATAGAATACTCTTTATTGTACACCATACAAATTACAGAAATATAAATATATAACATTTTACAAAGGGTGACACAATGGGCGGTCTTATCGCTAAGAGCGATCTTTTAAAGACAACCTTTGGATGGATTACAATGATGGAGAGACAAATATAGGTGGTAGTCTGTGGTGTACCATGTACATTATACAATTAATATATATACATATCGTATATTTTATTCGTCTAAATAAATATATACATTTAATAATAAACATGAAACAAGAGCAAAGAAAAAAATAATATAAAAATAAATAAATAATAATAAAATAATGACGATGTTTAAGGAGAGAGGAAGTGCTTGTGTATCATAATTTTGAAAGCGGACAAAGATTGAGCACGCCTTACCGACACGGGCAAGTCATTCCATAACCGTACTGCTTGAACAGTAAAAGATTTGTCAAAGAAACGGGTCGGTACGATCTCATGTATCAAACATGTGTGAAGATAACTTTGCCTTCCAAAACATTTCACATAAACCAATAGAATGCGCTTTTCCGATACATTTGGCGGGAATCATTCCGCCATGTTGGAAAAATACTGCGCGGGAAATGCTCGTTATGTCGTTAGTGATGTTTTCAGATTTTCTGTCATGTTTACTAGTTTTTGAATTAAATTCTGTTTATTTTCATATGTAATTTCACATTCACACCTGTATTTTCCGAAGGAAAAGGCAGATATATTTGTACTATATGTGGCTTAACCAAGATATTTTGTAATAGGCGCGCGAGCTAATTGCCTTTACCGAGTACACGCCCAGCCTTTGGGTTGTTTATAAGAATGTAGACTTCATGCACAGCCTGCCGCGCCTGCTACCGATTGGTCAACAAGAAATAGGAACTATTTATTAATTTCTACACTTTGTAAATGTTACAGCTTAGTCCTAACCTTTGTTGTTTTTTTTAGTCTTTTATGGCCCACTGCTGGGCAAAAGTCTCCCTACTCTCTTTCCACCTCTCTCTGTCCAGAGCTGCCAAAGACCAATTTTTATGAAAGGAGTCCAGGTCATCCCGCCATCTCCGTCTGGGCTTGCCGCGATGTAGCTTGTTATATTTTTTATTCTTTCTGCTACTATACGATAATACTTATAAAGTTCACTTCTGTACCAGTAGGTACATTAACGTACAGTCAGAAACAAAAGTCAATTAACTCTGTTACTTTTACAAATCATCTAAATTGATAAAAAATGATGCGATACATTGGTTTTCACTATTTTATGTAATAGCAAAGAGTTAATTATTCCTAAATATTCTATTACTACATGTTTTTTAAGAATATTTTGCTCAATTATTAAGATTTTAACAACTGAAGTGTTAACCGACTTTTGTTGCTGACCGTACCTAATTCACTGGTGGATTAAATACGCCGCAACTCGTAACAATTTCAATACAACTAGCCATTTTTACCAAAAACCACAAAATATTTAGGTATTTCTATCTGATCTGGTTAACGTTACCTAGAGTAATTCCATCAGAATCGAAATAGTCAAACAGTGGCAGAAACGAGTTCAGCATCTACGTCAAACGAGATTCGGTATATTGGTCAAAGCCAGCAAATTGGTCGCTTTTACTGACCGATTTTATCGACAGAGATCGAACGTTTCGTATCTAACCAACACGATTTTACTTTAGATATATAATAGAATAATAAGAAGTCCCACTTTAAACCTTTGATATCAGCGCAGATAAGAGTGTGTCATCAAAAGTCTCTCAAACTGTCCTGCCTCTCATGATAAGGTTTTTATCATTAACCTAAACCTAAACCTAAACCTGACCTTAAATTATGTAATTGTATTTTACCTATCGCAGCTATCGCATTAGCTTGATGAAAATGTCGTCGGTTATAAAAAAAAGCTGTGGTGAATAAAAAAAAAAGTGCAATACCTACGTGGACAAAATGTATGGAACCACGAATTTAAAAAAAACTATGTAAAATTTCAACGCAGGGGAGTTCGGGGGGCCTCAAAAGGCCACTTTAAGCAATACCTCTAAAAGCTATTCATTTCCTGAATTCCCAGCAGATCATTAGTAATTCCTCTAATTTTCGTAAAATTTCATTTTTATTTGGTGTAAACATTGCCGCATGAAAAAAATGAAAACTGTAATTTTATCGGTAAATTTTTCATTACAGTTTTTATTAATCAAATTGGTTTTTTATTTTTTATTTCTACAGTTTAAATGTTATTTACCTGAATCATGTGCTGAATTCATGTTTGCGCGTCGATGTCTCGATCGTCGATGTCGGTATACCACCCTGTATAATTTATTTATTTACTTTGTAGTTTTGTGGCAACTGTAATGTGTATACGTTTATTTCCCAAATAAATTAAAATAGAAAAGGTGTTCACTGCAAGGATTGGCAAGTACAGTCACGAGCACCAATATGTCAACACTTGGCAAGTTTCAATTGCGATTTTTTCGTGAAATAACGAATGCAACGTTGAAATACGACACATTACATAAATTGATGGGCTCGAAAATGCTATGTTCGTAACAACATAAAATTTCATTAAAAAATAAAGGAGTAAATCGCTTTTGAATAATGCCGAATGTATACATACTTTTGCTCGTGACTGTACAGAGGCAGTCTTCACTTACAATTGCCCCAACTGCTCATCCATTGTGTCGACATTTATCTTGTCCTTAGATCAATAGAGCCTTATCTATGACCGGCTGGATGCACCTCAGATTAAGTCTGTCTGTGCAAGCTGACCGGTTTACACTACTCTGCTGATATTTAACTAGTTGTATATGTAATAAAATGGGGTCCTTTGTCGTAGCCCGTGCACCTAAGTACTGCATAATTTGAGTAACCGATTCGTTCGTGGTGTTAATGTATAAGTCAGTTCGTTTTAGCTAGTTAGAGTCTTCTTTTTGTTCGTGTCGCTGGCACGACTTTTCTCAGATCGTTGATTCCACGGCGTCGTCGCCGTCGGTGGCAGCGCAGAGGTCACTTTGGATGCAAGTTTTGGGATACAGAGGGCAGGATGGAGGTGGAGCATAGTTTGCAAAATAGCTCCACATCCACACCCTGCTGCCGTTCCGTCGAGGTAGTCCCACTTTACCAGGTTGGAGTTATAATAGGTTTCCCATGTAATTGGAGATTCTATAACCAGCATTTTCAGATTTAATTATCTGTGGATTGGCGCGCAATTAGAAATTCAAATAAATTTTATTCGAAAGACGTGTTAATTTGATTTCAAATTCAGTCATTTGTTTTTAGATAGTTTTTTTGTTTTTGTGACATTGTGGTAGTTTTTGGTGCCATGGATAAACTGAAAATTCGTACAATTTTCGAATATGAGTTCCTACGTGGAAATACCGCTGCGAAAACAACACGAAACATTAACGACGTGTACGGGCCTAACAATGCTTGCATAAACACGGTCCATTATTGGTTCAATCGTTTTAAATCTGGAAATTTTGAGTTGAAGAACAAGCCTCGCGGTCGGCCGGTAACCATTGTCGACAACGACGAATTGAAGGCGATAGTGGAAGCGGATCCAACTCAATCTACGGCTGAGCTTGCTGCGGGCCTTGGAGTTAGTGTCAAGTCAGAACATTGAAGCACTTGCGTTAAATCGTAAGATAAAAAAGCTAGATAAGTGGGTGCCACACGAACTAAGCGACCAACAGGGAGATTTACGCGTCGAAGCATGCATAGCACTACTGAATCGGCATAGAAACGAGGGAATTCTTAATCGAATTGTTACCTGCGATGAAAAGTGGATCCTGTACGACAACTGTAAGCGTTCGTCTCAGTGGGTGGACCCGGGTACAGCACCTAATCAGTGCGCTAAAAAAAAGATTACTCATAGGAAGATGATGGTGACTGTCTGGTGGACCAGTGCCGGACTTGTAAATCACAGTTTCTTACCGAATGGCACAACAGTGACGGCAGATGTCTATTGCCAAGAATTGCAAACAATGATGGAGAAGCTCGCAATTCAACATCCAAGACTAGTCAATCGCTCTTCCCCATTGCTTCTCCACGACAACGCGCGAGCTCACACTGCACGACAGACCACCGCAAAGCTACAAGAGTTACAGCTGGAAGCTCTCCGTCACCCACGGTACTCACTGGACCTTGCCCCAACAGATTTCTACTTTTTTTAAGTGGGAAAAAATTCAACACCCGAGAGGCAGTACAAAACGCTTTCGCTGACTTCATCGCCTCCCGTCCGGCAGACTTCTACAGTAAAGGGATAAACAAACTGCCATCAAAATGGCTAAATTGTGTAGATAATTTGGGCTGTACTTTGATTAGATGAAATAAAAAAAATACCAAAATTGCATTGCAGTGTACGTCTTTCGGCTGGAATGATGATGATGAATGGGTTAGTACACGAGGTGGGCTGCTTTAGTCAAAGACGTGAAATTAATAGTTTCTGCTTCGTAGCTATATTATTGTAAATAAATAATGTGGGACTTCTGCAACCCATCGATCCCTTGTACCCACGTATCTTTTACAACAGATAAAGGTTCTGATACGATTTGCTAGTAAAAAGAATTTCACGAGAATTGACCCATGTGATAGGACCATCATTTCTCACGGCATAAAGTTTATGAAGCGTGCTTTCTTATCTTACACCCTTTGGCATGGGTGAGCAGAAATGTTTTAAATTAAGGACGGAGAGCAAAAAAGGGGTTTTACATGTGTTTTTCTTAGAAGGTTACGAAATAGTATTTATTGAGGCTATAGTTCATATACGGCTAACGTGTGGCCTTTTTTATGACGTATATCTTAAGAACTTTTTGGCAGCTTTAGTATAGCTTTCGTGGTTTACCTTCATTTTTCAAGGTCTATTAATAATTGGCAATCGAGTGCGGCAACTTATTTGGTAGAGGATGTAAGTATCTTATATTTAGCAGGAAATATGATTTATAAGAGTGTCCGTGGAGTTTCTTGCCCGTTGTTCTCCATAGGTACCTAAATATGAAGCTAGTTGCCCATTCCAAAGCGTAGTGCTTTGGAATGGGCAACTAGCTTCATCTTTCTGACTGACCGACCCCTTGACAATTCAAAATGCCTGTACTTGGTTTATTGAAATAAATGGTTTGATTTTGAATATTTAGGCCTACTCTAGCAGCCGTTCAGGGTTTTATTTTGGAAGAAAAATACATAGGTACTTACCTAGTAATTTTCTTGGAAGGCTACAAAATAGTTTTAATTGAGGCTGTAGCTAGTACGTGGCTAAAGTGTAGCTTATATTTACTACTCATATCTAAAAAGATTTTTCTTTTATTTTTGAGTATGAAGAAGCAATTTTGTTTAGGTCTGTATCGCAATTTTTTATTCTCAGTATCTATTTGAAGACAAAGTATTAGGGTTTTGTTCCAGCTTTTAGGTACTGGATACAGTCATATATTTAGCAGATCAATAGAGTTCTAGGACATGCCGGTTTCCTCACGATGTTTTCTTTCACCGTTTTGAGAGAAGTGGTGATGAAATAATTTACACAAAGTAAAGCGTCTGTCTGGGAATGAACTTGTGACCTACAATGTGATCCTATAGTCAACAGGTTATTAGGACTATTTTAGCAGGCGTTTATAATTTTATTTTGGTGACCCAAATTTTGTGGCTTTCTATTTCCATTGTCACCATTCTCGTACAGGGAGCAGGTCAAATATTTGCCATGACTTACAAATATTTGTTCCAAACGGTTCCTTCCTGTTAGAGGTTCGAAAGGAAACCAATATTTACTCACGGATTTCCGGTGTACTGCATTGTTTATTTAGGTACTTGTAAATGTCAAACTTCTGACAGACCAGGGTAATATAGTATGAGGGTCATTTTTATTTAACACTCTCGAAAGCCAGTAAATTATTTCATGTTTAACTGAAGAAGTTTAGTCGCAGAAAATTTTCGAACAAAGTAACGCTTTTCGTTTTTCTACCGCTGTCAGATATGCTTGTATCAAGGACTTTTCGCCATTCTAATGCATTCTAATGCTATGCGCAGTTCAAAGATATCAAGAATAGGGTTAAGTACTCGAACTTGAACTTAAGGGTGCGTAGTAACCCAGAAAAATACAAAAACTAATTTCACCGGCGCCCTTGCCGACCCCTCTCATCAAACACGACGAAAACAAAAGACTGCCTGCGTAAATCTGTTGGAATTTAAATCTGTGGGTTAATTGTGTAACACACAGTAGGTAGGGCTTTCATTTTGACAGTTCAATAACATTCATTGCGTTATTTACATTTTAGTAGACACATTTTTCGAACATATGAAGCAATGGATTAGCAATATCCTTTAAAATAATAAATAAATAAATAAATATTCCACAACTATCACACAACGCCATCTAGTCCCAAGTTAAGTAGAGCTTGTGTTATGGGTACTAGACAACTGATAAACATACTTATATATTTCTAAATATATAAATATTATAGATAAATTACACCCAGACACAGAACAAATGATCGTGCTCATTACACAAACATTTGTCCTGGGTGGGAATCGAACCCACGACCTCCGGCATAGCAGTCAGGGTCACTAACCACTAGACCAACAGGCCTGTCAAAATGATTGTGTATTGATGTTTAGGGTGCTGGAACTGCACCGCAAATTGATCGTTGCGTCATGAAATTACGTAAATTAGCCGGCAGTGCGCTCAACATTCAGTCGGTTTTAATAAAATGAAATTGGCAGAAGTCGTAAAATTTCATACAACAATTTGTTGAACGGTGCACTGTGTTGCGGATGTGAACACAGTTTATGTTATTGAAACTGGCTACCTACATAAACTCGTTGCTAGGAACCACAGAATTACTTTTGCTACTAAAATATTTTCAGTTCTATCTACAATATCTAACCTAACCTATATTTTTTCCTATGTTTTATGATTTCAGCAGTAACAATGGGTTTTCAGGCTGAATACTAGTCGATATTTTTATTTAATTACTACTTGAGAACACAACTTGAAGTGTTCATGGGTCATCACAATGGGTGTCTGAAGATGGATGGCGCCGCCGAGGTTGGCCCAAAACGCGCTGGCGAGATGCTGGTTCGAGAGAGAAAAGAGTTCCTGGAAGGATTTGGGGGAGGCCTTTGCTTAAACATTTGTTCCACGCGCAACGTCGATGCTTACAGTCTCTGATTTTGCATGACTATTAAAAGCACAGTGATCTTTATTCTCGTTACTTATAAGGTTGCATTTGGTTTGCTGCTGACAGAGGCTAAAATAGTTGTGCCAAATCCCTATTATTGGTTGACAGCACAGGTTGCCAGTAACATCGTCTTTTATTTTTGCAGCCATCTTTAATTCCATTTTCGAAACCCCAACGAATTACATACACTGGAAACAATACATGTTGATCCTTAAATTTTTCAGTGCCGTCACATTGAGTTAGCTCGGTGCAATTTTACTTCCATTTCACAAAAGCGAATTGTAACCGTTTGAACACAACACTTGGCAAGCTAAAGTTTCGTACAATTGTTTTCCTGTTACATTGGTTGGCCAGACCTTTGTGGGATAAGAGAAAATATTTACAATCATAAGTTGTAAGCTTTAATATTTTGGACTTTTAATTTGGTAGGTAGTTTTTCCATTGCGGAATAAAGGTCAAGGTTCGCTTTGCTTTCTCTGTGATTTATGACCATTTCTATAAATGCTGTTGCGACAACGTATTTTACGTGGTGCACTGCACTATCCATCATCATTTCAGCCAAAAGACGTTCACTGCTGGACAATAGGCTTCCGCCAAACACCGTCACTTCGACCACTTCTGTGCTTCCCACTCCCAGTAGATTCCTGCGGCCTTCACAAGGTCATCGGTCCACCTTATGGGAGGCCTTCCAACGCTACGTCTTCCGGTACGCGGTCACCACTTCAGAACCTTTCGGCCCTATCGCACTATCCATACTAATATTATAAATGTGAAAGATAACTTTGTCTGTCTTGTTAGGTTTTGTTATTTTACTTAAACTACATATTTCACGCAATTTGTTGTAATCTAGTTTTTAAAATTTAATTTCCTTTTGTATTCGATTATTTGTAATCGACTTATTGTGCTGGCAACTCCGAAACGATTCAATTTGTGTGATTCTTTTTTGGAAAAGCTGTCAGTGGAAGATAATGGCGGGAAAGCATTAAAAAAATAAAGAGATCTGAAGGTCAATTCTCGTAATTTAAAACGTTCAAAATCTAGTCGCAGTCTCATCTGAGCGACAAACAAATGTCAAAAACTTGTCAAAATGTAGGGAAATTAGTATTTTTTGACAGATTGAGACTGAGATCAGACTGTGAATGGTCTTAAAATTACGAGAATTGCCCCTTTGTTATGATGGTTGCGCAATTGGTATTTTTACATTCCTAGTCTCCATCTGCATATAAGTCAGATCAAGATCACTCTGATACTTATGAAATTGTATTTCATAAGTATCAGAGTTGTTATATTGTACAACCAAAACAATAAATACCTATACGTGAAGTGAAGTGAGCAGTTTTATTACAGTCTGTTGCCTATTCACACCTATATGGATAGCCTATACAGGTAGCCTGGAGAAGGACATATGGTACATTTCATCCAGGATACTTGAATTAAGAAACTATGAAATACAAAATTCACACAGACAAAGTCACGGGGAACAGCTCAATGAAAAGGGATATATGTATTATTTCTTTACAACCTAAGTACCTAGTCAGCAGTGCCCACTGCAACAATTTTGCAGGCAAAAAGTGTTCTCAATTTTCCCCTTTATGAAAAAAAGGTTTTGTCAATCACAATAGCATATTTATGACTGGACTATTATTGGAGCGTTGTTCTTTATTTATGTAGAACAATTCAGCAGTTGGGACTATTGTTCATAATAAATGACACGCCTATTATTGCGCGGGAACAATCGCCTCTGATGCTGCTGTGAGCATACCGAATAGTTGGGGTTTGTTTTTTTTATGTTTCACCTTTTTTAAATGTTTTTTTTTATTACTTGTTTGTGTCTTGTGTTGCACTGAATAAAAGTTTTATCTATCTATCATTAATACATCGACTCATGTACAGACAGTCAAGTCTACTAGCTATCATACTTAAAACGTTGTTGTGACTAGTCCGCACTCTGCTCAGCATTGACAGGTACCTCTTTTTACATTGTAAATAAAGTCCTCCAGACCGAATTTCGGCCGTGGCGACCAATCTCAGCGGAGACCAGCCTTCGGCGCGGGAAATACTGTAGTGCATTTAATGTGTGCACTCTCTGTTCCCTTACTCACACTGTCCGATGGGACGGCAATCCAACATGACCGGAGAAAGATCAGGCGCAGGGCCAACGGTTTAACGTACTTTCCGAGGCACGGGGGTATTAGACCACTAACTTACAAACTCCGGGCTTTTACTGAGAAATTCCCAATAACACTTTAGCCGAGACCCAGGAATCGAAACCAGCAGGCAGACAGACAGTTTCCTCTACAGTATCTCTCAGCAGTTGCGCTACAGACCACGGAACCCACGGGGCAGTCAAACCCTTTTTTACCACACACACAACAAACACTTTTTTTTGTCTAATGTTTGTCTAAGCACCCACGCAAATCGAGCCCATAACACAACATAACATCACTCATGTGATCCCCGAAGTGTTTCACAGAGGTGTACCTATAGAACACTCACATTTCCTCATTTATGTTTGAAGTCCCATGTAGTAGGGGCCGAGCCTATTGCCATGAAGTGAGCACAAATCTAGACTCCGAGAAAATCGAGCCGAGTTATCAAAATAATATACATAGATGTGATGAATTGAACGAGAAAGTAGGCGGTAATGTTGTCCCTATAGCCAAATATCGAACCTCGACATCTAGCAACAAAATACCAAGTTCTTAAGCCAATAGCTCTTTCCTTTTCACGCCTAAATATACAGTGGTGGCTCACCAAAAGTCCCGATACTTACCGAACGCGTTGTCACCACAAATCCCTCGTCACAACGGGGATTTGTGCCAAAACTTACTGCTGACGACCTACTTAGCTATTTTTCTTTCTAAATACTTTAGCGTAGATGGATGGATAGGTTCACCATCTTTTGGCACCCCACTACTTTCTTATAATTTTGAACAGACTTTTTTTTACTTCGAGCTTTTAAGGGGGGCAATGTCTACACAACTTGACTGTCTAAGTATTACCCACGCTAGGTTTTTAACCAATGTCCTCGTTTGAAGTCGTGATAACTAGTTCGAAGTTAACAAACCCGTTAAATGTTGAAAAACCGTTAGAATTGACTACCCCGTTAGAAGTTGACTATCCCGAGAAGTTGTAGGATCTAAAACTGGCAAGTAAGTGATCAAAGATCAATGTGACTTTTGTGTCTTTAGGATAATCAGCTTGTATTGTTCCCACAGCTTAGATACAGGCCTCCTCTCTCTCTCTCAGTGCGGGTTATTAGATGCCACATGTCTTCGATTTTTTGGTTCAAGGACATGCCGGCGCTCTCACGTTCTTTTCCTTCAACGTCTTGAGAGCAGTTGTGATGAAATAATTTACACAAAGTAAAGCGCCTGTTGATACGACACACAAAAATAAGGTTAATAACCAAAGCAACAAATGCATTGAACTATGCACAAAAACTCAAGTGGAGATGGGCAGGGCATGTCGCGAGGCTTAAAGATCAGAGGTGGACCATAAAAATGACATTTTGGACCGTCACCACGTTGGGAAGAAGGGATTGCAAGGACAGCCGGCCCAGCTGGAAACCGATCGCACAGGACAGAAACAAATGGGCATCTTTGGAGGAGGCCTTCACCCAATATGGGGTTCCTACAGATATTGCTATATCAAACTAAATTAGGTTATGTTAATAGTTAACAAGCAAAGAAGTAACGGCGACAAACTATTTAAGCGTATTATAAATTAGCAATAAGTAAAAGAATTTAAAGAAAACTAGATGTGAAGTAAATTAATTAAATTAGTTAAGTAACTCAAACCAATGTAAAGTAATTAGTAGGAAATAAAAGGCTTTCTTAATTTATTTATTTATTTTAAAGCGCGTGTTAGTGTTCGAACCTACTACCGTCGGCCACCACTGCCCTCTTGTATCTTTAATCATGGATTATACCACTGACAGACAGAGACTTAACGTAAATGTTCTGAGAAAATCTAGAATAGATTCGCAATGCGTGAGTCTAGTTCAATGTTTGATTCTTTTCTGCATGACAAAGGCCTTTGCCTTGCAGTGGGACAACTGCAAGTCAGAAAGGAGTAAGAAAAAACTACAAAATAATATAAAAATTACAGTAAAGTTGCCCGCTTCGTAGCTACATTTTCTTTGGCTGACACAAACTGCGTTTCAAAAGGAACTCAAAGACACGACTTTAATATTCTTGTTTTGAGCAGTTCAGATTTATGTTTTTCCTCTCTCATAACGACTGCACAATAACATGTTTAATTTCAAAGAAAACTGATTTACATTCAGAGCACAACAGTGAACTTCCCACAGTATAATCGAGTTTAAAAAAAGCGGCCAAGTGCGAGTTGGACACGGATGCAGCTGAGTACCAGTTTTTACATGGAGCGACACGGATGGTTTTTTGAGTTGGACATGGAGGTTACAGAGGTTCAATATTGTACGGTGGTACTACCCTTCGTGCGCAAAGGGTCCCTTACCACCGTACAATATTTAACACTACAGTTTTACATTTTTCAATTTAGCATAAATCAAACAATATTTTATTTTTATTTGATGTTTGAACGGCCATTTGCGGTTATAGGCTAAGTGAGGGGCTTGTGGCTAAGTAATAACAGCCGCACGGGTCGAGCAACCAGGTTAAGCTACGCTTGCCGCGGTTGGTCCGTGGATGGGTGACCATCTTTACATACCAATACCCCTACGTGCCTCGGAAAGCACGTTAAGCCGTTGGTCCCGGCTGTCAGCCTGTCATTCCTGGATCTTTGGCAGTCGTTACGGGTCGTCAGAAGCCCAAAAATCTGCGGCCATAGTAGTAAACACTCTGTGAACATTTCAAGTGTCTACCTCTTACGGCTCATAAGATACAGCCCTGTGACAAACGGATGGACGTACCGACAGTGGAGCCTTAGTAATCCCCATTACTAAAGCTCCGGACGACCCTTCCACCACCCTTTGGGGACGGAACCCTAAACAGGAAATAAAGAACGAAAATGTGTGCCTATTTTTCACAATGGACTTAAAAAGTTTGGACCATAGATAAGATTTGTTTTTGTCGTTTTAAAAGTTTTGGTTGCAAACTTCTTGGTGAATAAATAATATCATTTTTCATTGGGATGAAGGTCGCGTTGAGTGTTTATAATTAATCAAGTCGGGAGCAAAAAGAGC
This sequence comes from Apamea epomidion, assembly GCA_947507525.1. Taxonomy (NCBI): domain Eukaryota; kingdom Metazoa; phylum Arthropoda; class Insecta; order Lepidoptera; family Noctuidae; genus Apamea; species Apamea epomidion. Next base: position 15,585,268 of record OX382237.1, read on the forward strand.
ATTGTTTAAAGTTAAGGAATAATTAAAATGAGAACGGAAACAGTTTTTGAAGTCTGATAGAGTTGCAAAATATGTAGGTGCGTATGTAGGTTCATACCTCCATACCTATTAAGCAACTCTATGAAGATATTGATAAAAATTTCCACCCTCATGGAACAGGGTGTAAATTTCTTCATCCTGCATAGAAAATGGAGGACTTCTCCGGTCTGTTGTGTCTGGAGAGCTACTGCCCGACGATTTATGTTGGATATATTATTTTGCTAGCCGCACGTCGAACTTTGCTTGTGTAGGATTTTTCGTAACGTCAGTGTTATGGGTAGTTTGCATGTGGCGACGTAGATATGGTAGTCTGATTGAGGAATTGGCGAGGAGTCTGTCTTGTAGCACTTATCTAAAGATTGGGCCCATTACTTTGATCAGTATAATTTTATTAATACTTTTGGGTCATGAAATATATTTATACCACTGTAATTTTTTTTAATCAGCAATATTTTATTATTCTCTCTCTTCGGCATCTAATAATTTAGATATTACTAGCAGCACCCCGCGGTTTCACCCGTATAAGTGGCGATCCCGTGGGAATATCGGGATAAAAAGTATCCTATGTGTGTGTGTGTATGTGTATGTGTGTGTAGCTGTAGAGATGGGCCGAATAGTGGTTTCACCAAATACCGAATAATATTCGGTTAAGTTCTTACGGAACCGAAATACTGCCGGATAATTCGGTTTGCCAGAATATTCTTGAGTGCCCCTGGTAGTATTATATATAGCGAACGTTTGTTTTTCGAGGCAGGAAATGTGTATGAGGAGAAAAGAAATAGACTTCTGCTAGATAGAGCTGAAAGCTTGGTCTTCTTGCATCATAATCTACCACTGCTTGATATAAATATTATAAATATTAAATTTTAATTACAAATATTCTTGATTTATCTATGTTTAAATTTATTAGTGTCATAGTTGAGAAAACAACATATGTAGTTCATTCATTATGCATAAGTAATCCTTTCCTATTACAATATAATTGTAATTTGCTAGTGGGATGATTCCAATTAAAAATTTATGTTCTTTTAAGATACTTGATTTTATGTAACTATTAATGCTAGGTTGTATTTGATTACCTGTTTTTAATTATATCTTTGTTTGAGTAATAATAAACTTAATTTAAATGATTTCTACTAAATATGATTGTTAGGATATGGGAATCCTTTAATTTATTTTGCCCCAAAGGCTGATTTACAATGATCAATTAAACCGAATTCATTCGGCATTTCAACCGAATGATTTGGTCGAATACGAACACCTCAAAATTCGGCGCATCTCTAATAAGCTGTAATGTTTCATCATAATCCATTCCGTAGTTTTTGCTTGAAAGAGTAACAAACATCCATCCACCATCCTCTTAAACTTTCGCGTTTATAATATTATTAGTAGGATTTGGTAACCAAGAGCATAAGGACCAAAAGTAGTACTTAGTTTTATTCATGGCCATAATGTACGCAAATTCAACGGAGTATGTCGTTTGTCCCAGCGAACATAAAATTGAACCATAAAAGATTTTCAGGGTACTTTAAATGATGTAAGACTTCGCAAGTGCTAATAAAAAGGAAAAAGGGACCATTAAATATAGTCACCCTGTTAGTTAAAAAGGTGAACAAACTTGTCGGAAAGATTTTCCCGTGATATAAACGATGCAGGTGTCGGTTCGCACACGAATTTTACCGAACTCTGCCGAACAGTGGTGGATCAGTATTACTCATACTGTAGTTTATACTGTCCTATGGTAATGTAGTTTGAACCACGTTGGTCTAGTGGTCGGAATTGGCACTGCTGGGCATGAAATCCTAGGTTCGATTCCCAGGTCACGAAAAATGTTGTGGGGTTTTTCCATCAGAAATTTCTATGTAGCAGCCCGAGGTCTGAATTAATGCCCGGTTGACGGCAATAGGCCTCCTATTATATACACTGGTTATGATGACTCGGAATAATTAATATAAAGACCCTGACCTGACACCAAATCAAACGAAGCACAATGGTACAAACACACACACCACACGCACATCACACACGCACACCACACAAACATACACACGCACCATACCATACCTGAAATCACCTCTCTAGTCTCCACTCTGGAATTCATACTCTGAGCCCCCAAGATACAGACTAACTGTCTAGTCCCAAACTAGACAGTTAGTCTCACTAGCAAATACCATATTTTAACATAGCTGTAGGTAATATTTTAAGCCACTCATGTCGTTTTAGCTTGCTGTTAACCTGTGAACTTGCTTACTGTATTACCTGGACAGTAAATATTTTCTATTTTAAATTTCTATTTTCTATTACATGGGACTTAAACATAACTGGCGAAATGAGGGGGTGCTTACTACAGGTACACCTCTTGTTCCCCTTCGGGAAGTACAGGCGTGGTGGTACTTATGTATGTAGTTTGAATTATACTGAAAGTGTTTATGTCTATATTAAATTTTTATTTGTTTCAAATTGACTTTATTTCAAGTTAAACAAATATCAACCTTATTTTAATGGCAATTAAGTTGATTTCAGAGTGACTGGCACCATTGAAAAAGTTATAAAAATGTTTGAAGTTGTAGCGTAAACTGAACTTTATTGTGTAGGAATTAAAGTCATCTACATCTATACTAATATTATAAAGAGGAAAGATTTGTATTTTTGTGTGTATGTTTGTAATGAATAAACTCAAAAACTACTGTGCCGATTTCAAAAATTCTTTCACCATTGGAAAGCTACATTCACCCTGAGTGACATAGGCTATATTTATTGTAAAAATATAAAAAAAAAATAGATTTTTTTTATATTTCCACCCGTGCGAAGTCGGGACGGGCCGCTGGTTTTTCCATAAAGTTAAAGTTATTTTTCCATAAACTCACATTTGTTTACATTTTTGGCGAATATTTCGCAATTTTATTTTAGTAGTACCTATGTTAATAAATTGATGCAAACAGTGTTACCTCATCATCTGCTTAGCCTTTTTCCAACTATGCTGGGGTCGGCTTCCAGTCTAATCGGATATAGGTGAATACCAGTATTTTACATGAAGCGACTGCCTATCTGACCTTCGCAACCCAGTTACTGGGTAATACGTTACCCCTTGGTAAGACTGGTCCTCAGATTTTGGGGCTTCTGACGACGCGTAACGACTGCCAAAGCCACAATTGACAGCCAGGACCAACGGCTTAACGTGCTTTCCGACGCACGGAGGGGTCCCGGTATGTAAATATAAAAATATTATATTATTAAATATTACCCATCCACAGATCAGCCGCGGCAAGCGTAGCTTAACCTGATCGATCGACCTGTGTGGCTGTTATTATTTAGCCACGGGTCTTAACACCCACTCATACAACGTGGCGCTACAATGGCGACATTAATGTAACACACGGCTAGGGCTAGTGGACAGTAATCATTAAAATTATAAAAACAAAAAAAAATCGTAATTTGAAAACTTCCACCTGCGCCGCTCGCCGTCAGGTTGCTCTAAGATGCTATTTTAGAAAATTATTAATTAATAAATAAATATTAATGTTTAATTAAATTAAAATATATCATAAAACTAAAACGCGAAACAGTATACGTGTGTTAAATTAATGTCGCCATTAAAGCGCCACGCTGTATAAAAGAATTATCCAAAAGTTTGCTTCTCTCCCTGTCATGTATGTCTAGTAGTCCCTGTGTTAATAAATTGATGCGGCAGTGCTACCTACCAACTAATATTAATAAACGCCTCTTATAAACTTACGTCATAATTAAAGGTTCTTGTAGGACCTGATTCACAGAGAAATATAATTCTAGTCTTGAGTACTAGAAAGCATTAAGACCCACTTAACTTCTAGTTAAGTGGGTCTTAATGCTTTTCAGTCCTTTACAGAGCTTTGGATCACACCTTTAAGACGGTTGTCTATTGTTTACCCGAAGATTATATACCATAATCATCATATTCCCGAATTTCATTTACCCGAATTTCATTTGCCCGAATGTTTTGTTTGCCCTAAAAGACATATGACATACTTTTAATTGCCCGAAACTTAGATACCATAAGATACGAGTGCCATACGTATTGTTTTTCATTGTTTTAATTGCCATTATAATGATTAGACATAATATTTAAGCACCATAATGATTATTAGACATAATATTTAAATGCCATAATAACACACAGTTCTAATCTAACTGAAATGGCACCTAACCAAAACCTTAAAATATTCTATGCATGGTCGAGGGTGGGTTTGGCTATAGACCCCGCCATCCCCTTCTAACTTAAACTATCCGAGTCGAGGTGCCTTAAAGTCCCGATTGCATCCAATTTCTCCTAATATTACAACCGTTACACACCCAATGCCGATGGCAAATGATGTTATGGCATATGATAATTATGGCATGTGATAATTAGGGCATGTGATAATTAGGGCACGTGATAATTAGGGCTTACAATGATTATGACAAATGATGTTATGGTAAGTGATTTCATGGGAAACGAAGCTTCTAGCACGTGACTAATTTAGCAAATAAGAGTAGGACAAATGAATATTACGTCATATAATATTATGGCTGTTGACTATTATTGTAAATGATATTAGGGCAAATAAAATTCGGGCAAACGGCGGTATACCCTATTGCCCATGCCATTGCCATGTTGCCATGTGTATGCCATTGTTTGCCATTGGATTTACCCTACCCTATTTGTATGGTGTACAATAAAGAGTATTCTATCTTCTATCTATCTATCTACCCTTTAAGACCTGTATTATTATAAGCCTGTGTTGTCCCAGAAATCAGAAATCGTTTATTTTGCAATGAATGTGGGTACAAACAAAATAACATGTAAACTCTATAAAAGCGGCTCCAACACGCTCTACCTTACGGAAAGAAAAAAAAAAAACAATATATATTCAGGGGCCAAAAGGCCTCCAATCGGGCCTTTCCACTTTTCTCGGTCTACTGCGATTGTGGGCCAATCCTTTAAGAAGGAGTCCAGCTCATTCCGCCATCTTTTTCTCGACGCCAGCACATCAAGCTACTAAAATTTGTCAAATTTCTTTAATATATTTTCAACTTATCACTCAAGCATTAAGGTTCAAGATTGATTGTGAAAACTTGACAGTTTCGGGTAACTTGGTCTGCTGGTGTCTGTACAAAGGACCTTAGGTTTAAGGCGGAAACGCCAGGGTAGCCCACGAAATTAAAATTTTCTTACGTGTATGCAATTTGCAGGTTAGTGTTAGGTTCTATGTTGAACAAAATATTATTTGTGACCGTAACAAGTATGTATTTAATGAATTATAATAATTATTAAAATTATCAATAAAACCCTCTAAGTTAATATAACCTAAGCCTATTGATTGATAATCGGAGATTTCATATGAATAGAATGTTGATAGTAAATTGTGGAGATATCCAGGCATTGGGCGTCGTTCAATAACAATGATATTATATGGCGATCAGTGATCACAATATCGCGTGTGCGGTCGAATTTCAATTCTGGTAACTTTTATTTACCATGCGAACGTTTGGTGGGTTTATGTGGTGCGGTGTTTAATTGGTTATTGCCAGTGGGTAGTCCTACTATACCCTATCCATTAGGTTGATCGCTTTTTGACTGACCGTTTCTATAGAACGAACTATTCCAGATTACTTAAAAGTTAACTTTAAAATGCGTATAAAATAAATATATAAACTGCCTTATCTTATTGAATTATCTTATTGATTATGGCTTCTTACAGCCATTATGATACCGTACGTGTATCAATTAAAGTATTGTGTGTTTCTGCAATCACTAGTTCAGTCTGTCAAAAAACGGTTTACCTAATGGACAGGGTATACAGGTTAATTCAGTTGTGATTTTTGTGTATTGGAACTAGATAAATAATCATGTAGGTATCGTAGGACCTAATTTTTCCGTCTCAGCGCCTTTTAATCAATGTTCTAAGAACTATTTCAATGTATGTTTTCTACAAAAATAAATACTCATCATCACAACTTTATTTAAAAAAATTATGTCTTATGGGCAGGTACCTAATTGCGTTATTTTAGTAAATAAGAATATATTGTTCAATGAATGAATTCACAAGGAATGCATTTTTTATAATTGGTTATAGATGTAAGTATATATTAAGTTCGGATAGGCGCGTTTATTATTTAAGAGAGCAGTTTTGGTCCAATGGCAGCGGCCCCGACTTCCGAATTGTAGGTCGTGGGTTCAAACTCAGACAGGCACTTTACTTTGTGTAAATAATTTCATCATTACTGCTCTCAAACCGGTGAAGGAAAACATCGTGTCCTAGAACCAAAAATTCAAAGACTCGTGACATCTACCAACCCGCACTGGGCCCGCGTGGTAGATTGTAGCCCACTCCCTCACGAAGAGAGGTGGCCTGTGTCCCAGCAGTGGGAACATTATAGGCTGATTATGCATTATGCAGGCGTATTTATAGCATTGGGTTATCCTGATGGTGATGACGTAATTAGAGAATAATTACATTAAAAAAAAAAAATGTTTTTTTGGAAAATGCTTCAATGTTTTACAGTTGATCCTATTTTGTCTACGTATGTCGTCAGAAGTTTCTCAAAATAGTTTTCAGAGGCTTTCTGTTAAAATTAAATGTTAAAATATTTTCTCTTTGCTAGACACGTACGTTTGTTTGGCGAGGTGCCAGGCTCGGATCTCCTATTCCATTTTGTCTGATCTTTTCATGCTTTGTGGTTGAAATGCAATCCTTTACACGAAGTTTTCACGGAAAATTTTCCTCATTTCCGCATAAAGTAACCAAAATCTATTTGAAAGTATTGTTCATCATTGCCTTTACTGTAGAAAATGTAAGGTATGAATGCTTTATAACAAAACTTATGTAGAGCGTTACGAATCTTTTGTTCTAACAAATTGTAACATCATGACAGTTTTTTCCGAAGGGTTAAGTAGAGGCGAAACCCATAATTCACCAGTTATCAAGTCCCATGTGTTTTGTTCTCAATCCGATTTACTTACATTTGCCAAGTAAAAGTAATTTTTATTACAATCATCTGGAATTTGTCACGTATTCATTACAAGAAGACGGTTTTAGGCACACGTAATTACGAAAAATAACCAACGAAACACCACCCCCCACCCCTACCTCTACATCCTAAAGCCACCTAAACATGCCCCCCCTAAAGGATCTTAAGGAAGTTGCTGGGACGGACTGGATATGGAAGGCGGAGTAGAGGGTGTTGTGGCGCAGCCTGGGAGAGGCCAATGTCCAGCAGTGGACTGCGATAGGCCGAGTTGATTGATTGAACCAACGAAAATATTATCAACGCTGGGGGTTCAGAATCATTTGCTGAATCCATGGTAGGTAACAGGTTGCGCGTCAATGGAGATAAGTAACCAGGGTCATCGTATATAGTTGAAGTTTAGAAAGAAACCGATGGCTTTTTTAGAATAAAATTTAATTTAATTAATAGAAAACAGACAGTTAATTTATGGAATTCAATTTTATTAAAAAACATCCATCGGTTTCTTACCAAAACTTCAACTATATCCGTGTGATCGTACCTGCCACACTGTATAGAAGGCGGTAATAGTCGATCCGAGAGTACTAGCTTAAGGAATTCTAAAGTTGATTGGCACAAAGTTGTTTTCCACTAGAGTAGTGATCTACTTTTACTAGTTGCCAACGATTTGTTTAATACCTTCGAAACCAGTAATGTTCCTTTATAATAATATAGACCTAAATATAAAAGTGACGTACCAACCCTAGTTCCTAACAGGATCGCTTGTCATTCCGTAATTTTGTCGTCCGGAAATTCATTCCTCTGCATAGCGTTTGTAGTCTTTTCATTTAAACACGAGGTTTTACGTTTGAAACACTAGAATTTTTAGACGAAAACACGGTAGTGCGTTACATTTACATATTTTACAGCGAGGTGCTGAAAATTCCTGAGAAAATACATTCATTTTCCTGTATGTGTCTCAAGTATGCGGGGAATCTTAAATAAGAATTGTTTAGGGTATTTCGTGTGGTTCGTGTTTATTTATGGAAGAATTTCAAGTAGGTGCAGGATTCTTCGAAAAAATTTAGTAGACTTTATGAATTAGGCTGGTAAGTAACTGGTAAGAGGTGAATATTTTTCTTTGAGATTTTTCGGTAAATAATAGAGATTTTTTGTGCTGTGCCTTCTCCGTCCAATTGGCGAGGAACGAGTCCAGAAAATTATGGGCGAGACCTTCACCAGCTGTGGGATAGAACAGGTTAAAAGAAAAAAAGAAAATAGCCCCCAACTTGTTTTTTTGTGTGTTATGTCCTTTTTTCATGCGTCAGGTTTGCCGCAAATAAATGCATTTTCTTTCTTTCTTTCTTTCTTTCTTTTAGATATCTGCAGTAGTTAGCAGACTGAGCTAGTTGTAAGAAAAGTTTATACTAATTCCTTGCGATGCCAAGACATGCGACATGTGTATTCTTCCGATCTTCACGCATGGTTCTCAAACATGGTCTTCGACAATATTTTGTTTCCAGCAGAGGTCCACCCTCGAGGTTTGCCAGAGAGCTATGGAACGGATTATTCTGGGTATTAAACTTGTGGACCGGGTTAAGAATACAACAATCCGTTCCATCACTAAAATAACTGATGTCACTCGGAAAGCTGCCATGCTTAAATGGAATTGGACTGGACACATCTGCCGCATGTCAGACGATCAATGGGCCAAACATACAAACCAGTGGGTCCTGCACATCGCGGCAGGCCCAGACGGAGATGGCGGAATGAGCTGGACTCCTTTCATGAAGATTGGTCCTTGGAAGCTCTGGACAGAGAGAGGTGGAAAGAGAGTAGGGCCTTTGCCCAGCAGTGGGACATTAACGGCTAATAAAAACAATAAAAAAATAATTCCTTGCCTCTTATATTATTTTAATCTTTACATAGCATTTTAGGTTCCTATTTCCATAGAACACAATAAGGAATGCGCATGTACTTTCTATCCACTTAATCAATGCGAGACAGTAAGTAATATGGTTTATATTACTGTTTAAGAAAATAATTAAAAGTCAAATTTGGCTGCTTAAAAAATTTATTAACTCCAACAATTTTCTATTACAGTTCAAATGGCCGTTACTGTCGCGGCCATGATGTGACGTCATCATCAACGATACTGCACTGCTTACATCCCTTTTTAGGCCCAAATCAGAAATCACACTAATTAACTTACCTTAGTGATAATTGTAGCCAGAGTTTGTTAGGAATAGATGTCTAGTCATATGATTAATTACGTCACTTCCGGCTTTGTCGAGAAAACCGGAAAAACAAAATAATGTATTGTAAATTAAGAAATTCATTAAAAAAATAATATATATAACTATTGCTTCTGAACTCCTATACAGTGTATGTTTAAATAATGAAAAAGTTTTGAATTATTTGCATATTTCCTATTAAGTACAAAAATTCTCTTATATTGTAACTACATAACTCCCACAGAACTGCATTTGGCACAATACCACATGCCACAAATCACAGCATGTACACTGTCCATAAACACAGAACGTGCGGACTGTTTCAATCCGTTCACTTTGTCGCCACTACCAAACCCCTAATATTGTTAGAGATTGTTCAGAAGGCACTTGGTGTCTATGCTAAACAGCCCGAAATTTTAGCGGTAAAGAATGTGTGGAATCTTTGACCTAGATAGGATGTAAGAATAATGTCAATGCCCTCTGCCCAGGCAATTATTAACCGGTATAGTTAATACTCCATCCTTTCAGAATAAAAAAAAAAAACAGTTGTCAAATACAAAAGCTTACGCGGTCAAAATGTATGCAGCAGCTTATTTATTTGTTTTAATAACCAATAAAAAAAAAAAAAATCGCAGGGGTTCAGAATCATGTACTGAATCCATGGTATTGGGTTGCGCGTCGTTGTTCCTGCCACCTTGTATAGGAAGATCCTAATTGTCAGGAAAGGAGCTTAGCCATTTAAAACTCAAATATATCGTGTATGTTGGAAGTGGCAAAAGAGCCATGAAAGTAGAGTTAATGCTGTGGAAATGCGTTCGTTGCGAAGTATGTATGTTGTAACTTTGAATGATAGACTGCGGAATGATGTGATAGGCAAGGATGTGGTTTAAAATATGTAATGACTAAAATTTAAAAAAGGTCGAATGAAAAGCGACTGATAAAAGGTATTTACAAGGCAGATATGAGTGGAAACGCCCGGAAGTTGGTGATTTGACTCATAACCATAACCTCATTTAACTCATCATTTAACTCTTGGTTGACCAGCGGGGTAATAGGGTAGTTGCCTGGGTAAAAAAATAATAATTATATTTAGTCCGTCAGTTAGATTATCGAAAAATAATGGACACGTATCTTTTGTCAATCAAACAAAAAATTACAAAGAAAAAGCGCGTCCAAATTTGGGAGTGGGGGTCGTGACGTCACTTGCTTGCAAAAGTGTCGCAAGCAAGTGACGTCACGCGGAACTTTACCGGGCGATATCTTCATCATTTTTTATATAATTGACAAAAGAAAAAATACGGTTTCAATATTTTTTGATAATCTAACTGACGGACTAATTAGATTTTTTTAGGAAAATAGCCTGTTGCGTAACACACTATCAGTAGTAATGGGTTTTAGTTTGACAGTTCAACAACATTCATTGCGTATTTACGTTTTTGAGCAGATACATTTTTTGAACATATGAAGCAATGGATTAGCAATAGCCTTCAAGATGATTCAGATGGAGATTGATTGTGCGCTACACAATTAGGGTGCAGGTGTGTAAAAGCAAAGGAAGCAAAAAATAAAAATAAAATCGGTATGAATCCTAGCACGGTGGTGTTCTGAAGTTGCTACCTACCTCCATAGGAAAAAGGTGTGAGTTTATACGTTGTCTAATATATAATGAACCAAATAGTGAAACAAATGACAGTTAGATTTCAAAAAAACAACATTTCAATTTTGCGGAAAGGTATTACCCAATTCCATGTATTCCATTTTGTCATCATAATTACATTTCCCGTTTCAATTAAACTTCATTTTAACCAGACCTACCACAAGCACATATTCAGAACAAGTGTAACAGTAACAATACCACATTGGCTTTGAACGCGACTATTGTTCTGCTGTGAATGCGGGTAGTTCAGTAATTATAATGTTCAATTGTGTTTGATGCACGCTTTTGTACTGCTGCAGTGTTAATTAAATATATTGCTCGATATTGCTGATAACAGATTTGTTACTGGTAAAGTGGTAATACTTGTAGTTAGATTGATATTTTAAAGAGTATTTTCATGAAACTAACTCTATGGAACGTCGTGGGTTTTAAATGAATAATATAAAATTGCGTTGCTGAAATTATTTTTGTTTTATAATAAATGCTGGTATTCAGCTGCACCCGGTTAGACTGGAAGCCAACCTCAACATAGTTATGAAAAGGCTAGGCAGTTTGATTTATTGAATAAAAGTTTAAATAGTTGTATAAGGTTCAAAAAAATAACCCGGAAAAACTTTTATAGGTCATAATATTCATGAATATTAACAATTTTCATTATCAGACCAACCCTCAGCCAATCAGCTCAGCTGTTCCCAAGCCAACCCTCACCACCCAACCATCCTAGCCTCAGCTGTTTCTTAAAAACTAGTGGTTGTGATCGGCTTTTACTAAGTACCAAGTACTCGTGAATATTCACGAGTACTTGGTACTTAGTAAAAGCCGATCACTTCAATTCAATTCAATTCTTTATTGCATATCACATGTGTTTTATAAGATCTTAGTAATAGTTACAAAGTTCACATGGACCCTGTCGGGCTCAACAATTTCTGTCGCTGAAAACCAGCGCTGGGGCTATGTCGCGTAGCATTATGCTGAGCGATGGCCATTTTACGTGTATGTGATGTATATTTATCCCCATATTGTTCTTTTATGTGTTTGTGTTCTTTCTCTGCGTCATGTTTACCGCAAATAAAAGTATTTTCTTTATTTGTAATACAATATGAATAGTAGCATTCTTTAAAAACAATTAAGTAAATATAAATTAATTTAAAGGTATGATATATTCAGCAACTCTCATTTAATTGGCTAAAGTTAATAAGCCAGGCTCACCAACAGACACAATAAATTAATGCACTGTGTCGGCTCCCCTTTTCTATAATAACCGAAGTTAAAGATAACCAGTAATTAATTTAATATTACTGCAACAAACTTGAAGTAGATTCTTAATCAGTTTTAATCAAGAACCACGAATTACAAACGACTCAACTTTAAGGTTTATACTCGTAAGTCAATTCGCACAAATTTACTCGCCCGAAACGGGTGAATCGTTACTTCTAAATAATATTATTTTTTATACAACGTGTTTTTTTTATATCCCATAACTCTAGGGGGTCATTGTACTCATCATTACGAACAACTTTTACTATGGGACAAAACCTGAAAGCGCGAAAAAAAAATCAGCTGTTCCCTACATTTATGTTCGTATAACTCGTCAAAATGTAGGGAACACCAGATTTTTGTTTCGCGATTTCGGGTTTAGTCCCATAGTAAAAGTTGTTGAGTTATGGGATATCAAAAAATCACGTTGTATAGGCGACTATACTATTATTATTTACAAAACATAATCACCCTTTAATGTTCCCACTCCTGGAACACGGCCTCCTCTCTAAGAGAAGAAGTGGGCTGTAATCCACCACGTGGGCCCAGTGCGGGTTGGTAGGTGTCACATGTCTTCGAATATTTGGTTCTAGGACACGCCGGTTTCCTCACGATGTTTTCCTTCGCCGTTTTGAGAGCAGTGGTGTTAAAATAATTTACACAAAGTAAAGCGCCTGCCTGGGTTCGAACCCACGACCTACAACTTGTAAGTCGGGGCCTCTACCACTTCCTTTTATTATTTAAAAGTGACTATTCGCCCGATTCGGGCGAGTAAATTTGTGCGAATCGACTAATAAGCCAACTTTAATAATCAAATTAAGGGATACTCCTGTTAATTATGAAAGCTTGTTCGTTAATGAAGTAGGAGTTTGTGAGAGAGTGTAAGAATGTTTTGATACGAATTTTCTGTTAGTGTTGATGAGGACTAAAGTGAAACTTGTATACAGATATTTAGTGGAGATGTGGATATAATGTGATGTTTATTGAAAGGAAAAGTTAATGTTAAGGGATATGCGCTAAGGTAGCCCGGGAAATTCGACTTTCCTTACAGTTTTTTGCAATTTGCAGGTCAGTGTCAGGTTGTATGTTGACAAAAATATGTTAGTTATGGTGTTATTGTCGTGTAAAAGTGTTTATACAAACCTACTTAAAGAAGTAAAATCATTTATCATATTATGTTTCGCGAACGTAGCGAATATGACCTGAAATTGCAAAAAAAAAAAAACGTAAGGAAATTGGAATTTTGCGGGTTACCTGACGCTTTTGCCTCAAGTGTCCAATAACTGCGTGCAATGCAAGGTTTTAAAAAAAATAAATACATCTAATGCCTCACTGCTGGGCAAAGGTCTACCTACGCCTCGTAGGCACACTTTCCTGCTTTTTTCTCACAACGTACTAATCTTTTTACTTGTTTTTCTTTAAGTATATATATATTTTTTTACTTAATAAAATATGCTGTGTCTTAGTATAATATGTTGCGTTGTTTGCCTTTCAGCCTGTGCTAAATAAATGTATTTTCTTTATTTCTTTCTTTCCTTGTCTTCCACATATTTCTCTGCGCTGTCTTTTCTGGTAATTTTTACCTGTATTTAAAACTTTTGTAAGGTAGTGAGGTAGGAGGTCCGGTCCAAAGCATTTTTGCTACACACTGAACAAGTTTTCATTAAAAGGTTTAATTTATTAAACCCTTTGCTAATTTATTCTGAAGGTGATATCCAAAGCACTTAACAAGTATTTAATCTGGTTTGGGTTAAATTGCCATGTAAAATATAAATGAATTTCACGAACTTGATTAGAAATTATCGAACGGTCAGTTGACTTCATTAAAAACATCTCAATTTTTATGGATTTATGAACATGATTGGCAAAATGTAAAAGAGAAAGAAAATACGTATATTTGAGTAGGTTTGATTTCAGTATGAAAAATTAAAGTAGGTGACAAATATATGATAATAAACACAAATAATTTGCAACGCAAAGAAAAGACAAAATCAATTAGCACAATGCTGCAAGTAGATATTGTATTGGGTACAGGTGTCCGCAACTCCACGTTCAGGCGCGTATTTTGGATGTGTGGTACTCGTATGTCGCATCGCAGGATTCAAAGTTTAAGTGGCAATCTTCTTCTTACCGTGTCGATGTTGAAAATAACACGAAAAATATATAACATTTTTTAAATTTGTTTTGCCCACGTTTCAGTAACGCGACTACCGTTCTCTGACGCAGCCATTAAGTAGGTCTTAACGCGTGCAGGTATGCGACAGGGCATGCGGTGCAAGTTAGGACGTGAGCCATTGTCTGTGGAGAGACGCCGTATAGACAGCAGAGGTCTGAGCCGTCCATATGGATGGTCGCTGATACCTATATCACAAGATATTTAGTAATCTTAGCTTAGGTATTAGTAGCAACTCTAACACGTAAAATAATGTAACTACCTTTTGGCCAATTTTATTGTAAACCTGTTTCTTTATGTTAATTTTGAAGGTGCAAATAAATATTATTATTATCGGGAGTGTTATTTTTTGTCAGCTCTAAGGCTGGTTTTAGCTACATTTACGGGCCAAAGCCAATTAAATGCAGCGTGTGGTGAATTTTATGGTGAGAGTATACTTTCGTATAACTGCATGAATTTCCTAACGATTCTGCATGTGTTTAGGATGGCTGCTTTCTGCATATTGAAAAGGGATTCTTCTAGATCTATTAATTTCAGGCTACGGAGGAGACGGATGGGGATAACACCTGTCGTGGAGAGAACGACAGGAACAACATCAATGTTATCACATATTATTATGAACCTCCACTTGTGGAGGTTGTCCTTGATGCGGCGGATAAACTTCGTACCCAAGCGGTACGAAGTTTATTTAAGGTTTTCGAAGTAGGTAATAATAACGGCCTATTATTATCCCACTGCAAGGCATAGGCCTATTCACATGCAAAGAAGGCACGAGCATTGATCACCACGCTTGCTCTGAACACCCGTGCAGCAGTCCTTTTTTCTCACGATGTTTTTCCTTCATCGATGTCAGTAATGTCTAAGATAAACTCTAAACTCAACCAAACTGTTCCTTTCTTATTAATCTTTCCTTCATTTAAGTTAAAACAAACTTAAAATTCTATCTTATCGTAAGAATCTGTAAATTTCTCCATAAACGACTTAGTCTTTTCCGTTTTAAAAAAACCCTTCCCATCTTTTATTAAACAACTCACATTTTTCTTCCCAAAAAAATTGGCTACTAAAACGATTAAAGGAAAGGCGAGGCTTCTTATTTCCAAGGCCACGAAATACAGCGGTTGAGATAAACCCTCTCTCATCGCGGAAGGCGTTAATTTCAACCCCCAACAATCTCTAAACCCTATTTCACCCCTCAAACCCCATTTAGTTGGTCCCTGAAGTCGTTACGGAGTGAAGCGCTAGGCTTTCACAAATATCTGTGGTTTCTGGGCTTCGTGGTATCTTGAGGTGGTAACTAGATACTCTTTATTTTAGAGATTGAATAATTTGACACGTTGACTGCCAGACCACAAACACAATAGAAATTGCATTGTTGGCGAACACCGGTGACCGCGGTGGCAGTCAATGACTTAAGGGTTCAAACCTGAGCAGAATGTTTTGTACGATTTCTTGGTAGGTTGTAAAATTAGAAGTCTGAAAGTGTCGGACACATTTCAAGATATTTAAAAGAGAGCTTAGGGTACATTTGCCGGGGTAGTGAGAATATAGAATAATGTTCTCCAGGAAAAACTTTGTTTTAAACGTTAACTTTTAAATAAGAATTCTCTCTAAACTTAAAACAAACTTTGAACGCGTTCAACTGATTACAGGCTTCTTAAACCACTATTGCTATCTGCGTATATGATTTATTTGCCAAACATGTAAACAAATATGAGTTACTAGCTTCTGCCCGCGGCTTCGCCCGCGTGGATGTCGGAAATTATCCCACGAGAACGTGCTACCAGGATAAAAAGTATGTCCTTCCCCAGGATGCCATCTATCTCTTTTCCAAATCAGAAGTTCAGTGGTATAGGTGTGAAAATGTAACATACAATTTCAAGCTCAAATCCTCCCCTTAAAAATCGAATTACCCCTTTTTGCCCTGTCAGGGGTCAATTTTCGACAACTTTACATAAGTACTTATTATTAATTATTTTCTGTCAAAAGTATTAATTCTGAGTTTCGAGTTAAGTGGAAGTAATTGAATGCGCGGTGCATTCAATTACTTCCACACATACTTCAACACCCCTTTGAGGGGCAGTTATAATAATAAACTTTATTACTTACTTAGGCGAGTATTCTTGCCAAGTTTCAAGTTTATTAACTAAATGAATAAGATTTTTCATATAAACTGTATCCCCGCTTTTCACCCCCACAAGGGTGGAATTTTGAAAAATCTTTTGGGATGTATTCATAACTTGATTCAAAGATTTTTTATACCAATTTTCGAATTAATCAAGCCATGCATTATAATCCTCCCCTGTAAAATTAACTACCCCTTTTCAACCCGTTGGGGGTAGACTTTCGAAAAAGCCTGATACGTGTTATTCTTTATTTTTGGTCTTAAGTATAAACACAGTTCCGAGTTAATCGGACCGCGCACTCAAATTCTTCCACACAAACTTAAACACCCCTATATCCCCCTTTGAGGTACCCCTCAAAGTGGGATATAGGGGTGTTGAAGTTTGCGGTATATAGGGGTGTTTTCTTTTCCTTACTTAACTTTATTACTTACTTAGGCGAGTATTCTTGAAAAGTTTCAAGTTTATTAACCTAATGAAGAAGATTTTTCATATAAACTGTATCCCCGCTTTTCACCCCCACAGGGGTGGAATTTAAAAAAACCGTTTGGTATGTGTTCATAACTTGACTCAAAGATTATTTATACCAATTTTCGAGTTAATCAACCCACGCTGTAAAATTCTCCCCTGAAAAACTGACTACCCCTTGTCAGCCCGTCAGGGGTGGATTTTCGAAAAACCCTGATACACATTATTCTTTACTTTCAATCCTAGGTATAAATACCGAGTTTCAAGTAAATCAGATCGCGCGCTAAAATTCTTCCATAAAAACTTTGAAACCCCCCAATCCCCTTTTAGGATGTAGTTTAGAGAAAAAAAATGTCAATCTTCATCGTTTACTTAGATAAGCATTCGTGCCAAGTTTCAAGTTTCTTAACTCAAGGAAAAACATTTCTCATACAAACAAAATACCCCCATTTCAACCTCTTAGGGGTAGAATTTCGAAAAACCCTTTCTTAGTGGATACCTACTCTTCTCGAAAAATACACCCTCCAAATTTCATGTATCTAGGACCAGCAGTTTAGACTGTGCGTTGATGTATCAGTCAGGTCTTTGAATTTTATATATATATGTATGTGTATATATAGATTGGAAAATAACTTTAATACCTACACAATAAAGTTCAGTTTACGCTACAATTTGAAACATTTTTATGAGTTTATCAATAGTACTTAGTCACTCTGAAATCAACTTAATTTTCTCCACAAATAAAGCTGATATTTAATAAAATTAAAATTACAACAGTTGGAATTTGAATAGACCTGAATATTTATTAGCTTTGAGAACGGACGATGATATAATTTTATTGCACAGTTCTGAAAATAAAACGGTCAATTAAATTATCTGACAATAAAAGCAATGATCAATTATTTGCTTTTCTGGGAAAAAAACCAATTGAAATCATAAAATGTATTGAAAACGTTCATTCCGATACAGTTCAATTGAATTCAAAACAATTAACATTGAATTCTGCTATCGAGCGGAAAGGTAATATTTAAAATATTTAAATTTTGTTAATTGACCCCTGACTACCTGTTTTCAATAATTCTGTGAAAACATTCGGGGTTTTTTTCACGTGTTAAATGAAATTAAATTATTTATTCTGTAAATAGGATATCGCAACCACTTTTTTACACATCAAATTACAAAAAAAAAAAACGGGTTGCACTCCGGGAGTGCCGGCAGAAGTGAAAACTTGAATACTAACGTTGGCATTTTTGATATTTTGGAATGCGGTCTACTCTCCCTCCGACTTACGAATTTTCGATCAGGTCACGTGTCCTGACGCGAGCTCCGTCTTACGAATTTTCGATCAGGCCACGTGTCCTGACGCGAGATTAACATTTTTTACCCATCACAAAAAAAGTGCACAACGCAGCTAAAGAAATTTTCACTTCAAGAATAAGCTAGATGAGGTCGGCGTTTCCTATCTGACTACTTTGAGAAGAAAGGTCGTAACAAACTCAGAGGTCACAGTCTCTTTTAAAGTCCTGACATAATCTTTGTCAGATCATGTGAAGGGAAGATCATGCAGCCTGATGTCTGAAATGGTCTTTTGAGGAAAGTACCACACAGATTTGAGGGGACCAGTACAGTGACTGATCCACTCAAATCTGTGTAGTACTTTCTTTTGGTACTGTGTGTTTAGCTACACGATTACTGATAAATCGTGTAGCTCAACTCAGAACTTGAGGTATTTCGTGAAGTTTCTCATTACGTATTAAAACTTCTGATGTTCTTTATTGTGTTTTGGAGGGTACTACAGCTTTTACAGTTTCAGTCATTTATGTTCCCACTCTCGTGCTGAATGTTATTAGAATCAGTAAACGCGTATTACATAGATATAGGTTTTAAATTTCTATGAGTAGTGTTGAAGGTATTCACCTCTATGTGCTAACACTGGCTAGATAGAAAACTGTCTACATAAAAGTTGATATTAATGTTTAGAGGGGCTCGTGGCTAAGTAATAACGATGGGAAAACACGGGTCAATCGGTCAGGTTAAGCTACGCTTGCCGCGGTTGGTCCGTGGATGGGTGACCATCATCACATACCAAGACCCCTCCGGGCCTCGGAAAGTACGTCAAGCCGTTGATCCCGGCTGGTTCAATGACAGTCGTTACATGGATTTGTGACAGTCGTTACAGGTCGTCAGAAGCCCGAAAGTCTGACAACCGGTCTTACAAAGGGGTTTTGTATTACCTAGTAACTGGGTTGTAGAGGTCAGATGGGCAGTCGCTCCATGTAAAATACTGGTTCAGCTGCATCCGGTTAGACTGGAAGCTGACCCCAAAAGATAGGCAGATGATAATGATGGGTCCTAATAAATGCATAAAAGTATGTCCTGTGTTTTGCGCTTTGTTGACCTCCCCAACACGTTGTCTACACAAATATTGTGGAGTGGTCACCAAAACTATAAACATACCAACACAATATTTCAATTTGTTAAAAAAAAAAATTGTTAAAAAAAAATCTGATTTCAGAGGGGCAATTCTCGCAATTTTCAGGACGTTCACAGTCTGATCTCAGTCTCAATCTGCCAAAAAAATCTCAAATTTCCTTAGATTTTGACAAGTTTTTGAAATTTGTTGGACGTTGAGATGAGACTGCGACTAGATTTTGAACGTTTTAAATTACGAGAATTGGCCTTCAGATCTCAGTCTCAATCTGCCAAAAAAACCTCAAATTTCCCTACATTTTGACAAGTTTTTGACATTTGTTGGACGCTAAGATGAGACTGCGACTAGATTTTGAACGTTTTAAATTACGAGAATTGGCCTTCAGATCTGTCTCAATCTGCCAAAAAACCCTCAAATTTCCCTACATTTTGACAAGTTTTTGAAATTTGTTGGACGCTGAGATGAGACTGCGACTAGATTTTGAACGTTTTAAATTACGAGAATTGGCCTTCAGATCTCAGTCTCAATCTGCCAAAAAAACCTCAAATTTCCCTACATTTTGACAAGTTTTTGACATTTGTTGGACGCTGAGATGAGACTGCGACTAGATTTTGAACGTTTTAAATTACGAGAATTGGCCTTCAGATTTCTAAAGTGCAATAACCGTATCCACAAATGCGACGAAAACCATTTTATCCCCATAATATTTTTCCACAGCATTATTTACTGGATCGCGTGATAGTGCGCAATTCACTGCAGTGTGTTCTAAATAAAATATTTGGCAAAACTACAGTTTTCTGCATGGATACGTCGCGAAATGAAACAATGTGCATTACTTACCTACTACTGAGTGCTGATGCCTCTGGCTGCGGAACACTTTGTGCAATGGATATCCAAAGCTCTAGTGTTTTGTGGACGTAGAATGTGGTTATATAATACCTAGTTTTATACCTATACCCTGTCCATTCGGTAAACTTTTTTTTACAGATGGAACTAGTGATTGCAGCAACACACTTAGAATAGAATATAATACTTTTATTTCAGACAGGAGTCCATAGGGTTAGTAATTACTACTTCTAGTGTTAGTAGGATACAGACACAGATGTACATACAATTAAAACTCAGTGTGGAGCTGTATCCACCTCCGCAACATCGGGGATCCCACCGATCTGTGAACACACTGAGAATACTGTTGGTGCCGTCGCGAACACGCGTCAGCAGGGATGCGCATCTACTCCTAATAATGGCGGCAAAACCATTAATATTATTATCCGCAAACATCCCTGAGAGCGGGGGCACGCGATGCGTTGCGGCGCCGCACCGCAAAGATTTCACCGTATCAGCGGGCACACGAGCGGTGCGCCGCCGCAACGTTGTTACGTCGCAGCGGCGCCGCCGTCGCCCCAGCAGCATGTCCTTCCTTGTGACGCATAAACAACTGAGCGGTGCCGCTCCGACGTCGCAACGTATTCACCGCTCCCCGCCTCGTCTCGGTGGTTGCAAGTCCGGTGCGGCGCCGGAGCACATTGTGTGACATGCCACAGATATTTCTATGTAAGACGACGCAGCGACACCGCACCGGCGCCGCACCGCCGCCGCAACGCATCGTGTGCCCCCGCTCTTACATGCCACAGATATTTCTATGTAAGACGACGCAGTGACACCGCACCGGCGCCGCACCGCCGCCGCAACGCATCGTGTGCCCCCGCTCTTACATGCCACAGATATTTCTATGTAAGACGACGCAGTGACACCGCACCGGCGCCGCACCGCCGCCGCAACGCATCGTGTGCCCCCGCTCTTACATGCCACAGATATTTCTATGTAAGACGACGCAGTGACACCGCACCGGCGCCGCACCTTTGCCGCAACGCATCGTGTGCCCCCGCTCTGACGCACTACAACGCCACGGCAGCCGCAACAGTACTCTCAGCGCATTATTATATTGAACGCGTAGGTCGCTGAATGCCAGCTGAGTGAAGTTGACCAACAGGCCGCACGTGTAGAAGGACTGACAGTAAGCTTTGAATAGCGTAACTTTAACTGGTTTCGTACATCGCGCAAACCTGCGGGCCAGCATGTTACAACGGGCAGCCTGCCACCTACGTTCCCTTTCAATGTCGTAATTGTCTTTTAGATCTTCAGTGACCCAGTGGCACATTGATTGATACACGTACGGTATTAAAATGTCCGTAAGAGGCCATAAATAAGATAATATATTTTTTTTTACGTTGCCCCACACTAGGAATTTCTCCTGTATCGTGGGTGCATTTACAAACATTTAAACTCACATACACAAACAGCCAGAACCGGAACAACTACTTGTAGGTCGTACAAATATTTGCTCCGTGCAGGAATCGAACCCACGGCACGCAGCGCAGCAGTCAATCGATTAACCACTGCGCCAACCGTGTCGTCATTCAATAAGATAAGGTAGTTTATACTCGTATATTTATTTTATTACGTATTTTAAAGTTAACTTTTACGTAATCTGGAATATGTACATTCTAAGACAGAGCTGTCAAAAAACGGTTAACGGTATAGGCAAATATCATCATCTGCCTAGCCTTTTCCCAACTATGTTGGGGTCAGCTTCCAGTCTAACCGGATGCAGCTGAATACCAGTATTTTACATGGAGCGACTGCCTGTCTGACCTCCACAACCCAGTTACTGGCTAATACGATACCCCTTGGTAAGACTGGTTGTCAGACTTTCGGGCTACTGACGACCCGTAACGACTGTCAAAGAACCACTAATGACAGGCGGGACCAACGGCTTAATGTGCTTTCCGAGGCAGGGAGGGTCTTGGTTTGTGAAAATGGTTACCCATCCACGGACCGTGGCAAGCGTAGCTTATATGGCTGGTATTACTTAGCCACAAGCCCCTCCGATAAAGGCAAATATATTGGCGTGAAATTTATAGCCATAGGAGCTACGCCAATACATTTGCCTTGAACATAAACGGGGCCAAAAACAGGATATAAGGATCGTAGCAGGTGGTGTTCAGTAATTTCTCGCTAATCCCATGCGAAGAAGCTGTGAGTAATATATGTGATGTAAATAATGTGTCTTTAGTGTCTATTTGATAATTTTAATATTTTTGTATTTGAAAACTAAACCACCATCCTTATACTAACTTAGAAATTAAACTGAAGATCTAAACTAAAAACACGAAACAAACTTTTGACTTATTCTATTGTACCCATATTAAAATAATACCTTTAATAATCTACGATGCTATCAGAGGGGCAATTCTCGTAATTTTAAGAACGTTCACAGTCTGATCTCAGTCTCAATCTGTCAAAAATACCTCTAATTTTCTTACATTTTGACAAGTTTTTGACATTTTCTTTGTCGCCGAGATGAGACTGCGACTAGATTTTGAACGTTATAAATTACGGGAATTGGCCTTCTGGTATCGGGTCCTGGGTTCGATTTCCGGGTCGGGTAAAGTTTTTTTTGGGTTTTTTCATTTTTTGGTAGCAGCCGGGAGTCTGGATTTGTACCCGGTTGATGTCAATAGGCTCGCCAGGGACTTGAAACTTAACCGGCGAAATGTTGGTGTACTGTAGGTGTACCTCTGCCTGTCCCTCCGGGGACTACCGACGTCATGTTATGCTATCAGAAGGCCAATTCTCGTAATTTAAAACTTTCAAAATCTAGTCGCAGTCTCATCTCTGCGACAAACAAATGTCAAAAACTTGTCAAAATGTAGGGAAATTACAGGTATTTTTGACAGATTGAGGCTGAGATCAGACTGTGAACGTTCTTAAAATTACGAGAATTGCCCCTCAGGTTATATTTTCCAAATGTAGTCTTTACAAAACAGTAATCAGTGGTAACCCTTTTTACATTGTAACGGCTAGGGCTGCGCAGGCTGTTAAAAAATAAGGGTAGGTAAAGAAACACTTAGCCAAGGTTCATAGGTATAATATTCTTAGGTTTACAATAGACGTATTAGTAGACTAGGTCGCGGGTAAGGACTCACTATCGTTCTGAGCACTAGCACTTGGTAAGGTAGAGAAAGGTACCGTCCTTGGTTCCTGGGACACAGAGGCTTACACACCGGGGAGCCGGGCTTGCCAGCAATGTTCGAGCAGGTCGGTCAGGCCCTCAGTCGGCCGCAGTCAGCGACGCGTTAGCAGGACGCCGGTAGCGCGTGGATAGGTGTGCGTGCAGCGCACAGTATAGCTACGCATGCAGTGCGCAGTTCAGCTACGCGTGCAGCGCGCAGTAGGTGAGCTGCCATGTCCTCAGCCTGGACGTAGAATCCAACCGGTAGGTAACCTCTAGATTTGGGGTACCAGTATCTTGAGGATCAGGGAATCACTCCTGCTCGCTAAGCAAGCGAATGTTAAAATGTCAGAGTGTTCTTAGGAAATTAGTGTTGTGCCATGATTCTAGTGATGTGACTTACAACTTACTAATTATCAGTCGACTATTTGCCGTTGAGACCCTCACAACGCTACAACATCACAGAAATAGATAGAGAAATAAAAAATTTGTAATTTGTACACTTTTTATTCTTTCATCAACACTGCTTGTATTCTACACAACATATCACACACACACACGAGTACATACATACACAGCATAATTAAACGAATGCAATTAACTTTTCCTTCTCTCTTATTAAACTTTGTGCTGCAAAATTTACTGGTGTGTAGTCTGAGTAGGTATGTTCCACACAACGCTATTGTGGAACCATGTCGAATTGAACCGCTCAACTTTCTGTGTGCGCTCTTGTTTATGAAACAATGAGTCGCAAGTCACACTGTAAGCGGAGCGGGAGTGATTTCAGAAAAGTTTTAATGCGACTCACGGTAATCATACCAAAAAAAAAGAGAGGTTTTCAGCATAATCAGCCTATACTGTTCCCACTGCTGGGACACAGTCCTCCTCTCCGTGAGAGGGAGTGGGCCATAATCGACCACGCGGGCCCAGTGCGGGTTGGTGGATATCACATGTCTTCGATTTTTTGGTTCTAGAACATGCCGGTTTCCGGCTTTAAGAGAGGTTCGTTCGCGCAACGCGAATTTAACAGCTGCCTTGCCCACTTACTACTGAGTTAATGAACTAGATCTTTATTAGTGGCTTTTGTGGACAGGATATTAATGTTGTGTTGTTAAAGTTGTAATAGTAATCATGTCATTTGTTTTAAATCGGTTAAATTTTTACTATTTTATTTATCTTATACCTATATATACATTCTTTTATATTTTGTAAATGTGAGAATGTTGTAGGCCTTGTAGATTTTACCTGGTACTGTTGACAGGACTATAATACATATTAACACTGTAATTTAATACAAGTGTAGTTCGCCTACTTCGACTCCGCCCGCTGTGAGACCTGTGCCTTATCGGGACCAATGTATTTCGTAAAGCAGAGCTTTATGGTAGATAAACTTTTGGAAATGTGACAAAATATTGGAGTTTTAAAGTGCTTGTAATTTAAACGCACTTACATGAATACGTATTTTAATCAACGCCTGAAATTGTTTTAGGTAGTTTTGTTTATTTACTTCAGTGTGTAGCCGACAACATTTACACAAGTTTCAACCTGCTTAAAATTGCACACCAGATAGATAATATACACCATGTTACATATTCTGATAATTGAAACGATATGCCGCCGGTACATTTCATTTATTTGATACACATAAATTAAAAAACAGGAATTATTAGAAGTTCGATAAAATACAAACAATTGCATTTTGACCTTCAACAAACAAAGCTATTCATTTGCATACTGCAAACCACAATAAAGTATTCGAGATAGTAAATATTTTACAACCACGAACCGAAGCCAACAGATACACAACAATGTTTCATATTGGCAAATCGATATCCGTGGTCAAATCCCTTAATGTGTGTATGCATTGTTGATAAATCATAGCTGGTATATTATAGATTATATGGTAATCAGTTAAGCCTTATGCACCAAACTTATTGTAATCCTACTAGTATTAAGTGTAAATGTGAAAGATTGAATGTTTGTTACTCCACCACGCAAAAGCGGCTGAAAAGATTTAGATGAAATTAGGCACACAGACAAACCTGGCTTAGGCCATAGGATACCTTTTTATCCCGGTGGTACATACGTTCCAGTGGGATAGCTTCCGACCTCCACACGAGCAAAGCTGGGGCGAAAGCTATTAATAGAATTAAGCTATCGAACACAAAACAAACAAAGACTGCGTATTAATTTTCAATTTCCAGTAGGAAATACGATGTCTTTGAACAATGATTAATTTTCCTCAAAATAAGTTTATTTATACTGACTATAATCAACCCTGTGTATAAATAAATATATGTACGTTCGTCATAACATCTGAGTCATAGTCATCTTGTTTTCTACATTATAATTATCTACGCCAAAAGAACACTCTAAAGGCACTAATTGTAACTTTACATAATTTCGCAGGATTGAACCGTTAAATGATGTATTTCTAAATATGTTTCCACTCACAAATTCAGTAACTTTGTTTATCAAAAGTAACCCTCGCAAACGAAATGTAGCTACAACCACAAGCATTTTTTTTGTCACAGTGAGAGAAATACCGAATTATACAGGGTCATATTAAATTAGCTAGCGGAACTCCGCAGATGTGATGGGTACCGATATCTAAACATGATAATGTGATGTTTTTTTTTGTGGGGTCATCGACCGCTGTGTAGTTGTATTTACGTACTTGAAATATCAGTTTTTTTTTGTGTAAACTTCACAGATGTGGTTGCTATCGATATATGAAAAACGATAAAACGCACTTTCTCAACTCATACTTCAAGTAAAAACACTAAAGTATTTCGCTAGCTAATTTAATTTCAGCCTATACAGGAAGATTTTTTAGTCACCGTCCAAATTTTGATATATTAATCTTTGGCGAAAATCATTGAATACCTATTTTTTCTTTTAGTATCACTCAATACAAAAATATTGAGATATCACATCACAAAGTTATCTATAAAAAGTTAATGTTTCTGGACACTGCCGCGCCGTGCGTACGCGCTAGGTGAAGTTACGCGGGCCGGCCCGCCCCGCGCGCCGCCGTAATTCATTGATAACACAATAATAAACAAAGTTGCAAATTTTCCCTTCATACTTTCACGGGCTTAGGACCGTCAATAAGCAAAAGGTTTGTGCTATGTTCACTATGATTAGAATGTAATCCTTAATTAATGAATTACAAATAAAGTAAAAATAAATTAGATAAATATAATATATAATATAACTTTAGAGCTTATTAAAACCGTGCCAAAACGTTTTGCTATTATGCGTCTTTAAAAAATTTGAATCAACTTATGTACAAATAATTAAAAATTTAATCAAAATCATCTTAGAAAAAAAACATACCGTCGAATTGAGAACCTCCTCCTTTTTTTGAAGCCGGTTAACAATCACATTAACAGTACTTTAATAAATGTTCAAAATGCATACCGTTTCTCTCTAAACAGTCTTGCACGTTTTTGCACATTATTTTTAATTTTGTTGAGCACTACACTGTCACTTTTCACTTCACTTCTTGCACGTACAATTTGCTCTAGGCTTTGAGCTTCTTCCACATACACTCGTCGTTTTATTTCGCCCCACAAAAAAAAAGTCACATGGAAGAGTCATGGTAAGATCTGGTGACTGGGGTGCGAAGCACCGCGCTGCATCTCGCGTACTCGATCTAGGGCTCCGTTCAAAGAAATCGAAGATATCTTCTTCGATCTTTACTGCGAGTCTCGTCGTGCCACGTCCTTGAGCGTGTGTAGGAGCTATAAATTTGCCATGGTCTATTAGCCTCTGATTTGCGGCCAAAATCGTCTGGCGATTAGGTACTGAAGAATTTATTATCCCTTGATTGCGAAGGCGAGGAATACTTTCTGCTTCGTACAGTCTCTGGGCACCGTTCAAGTTTTCACCACTAAGTATGTAAGATCGCACCATTTCGTAATACTCGCGGTAGGAATACATTGTAAACAAATTCACGATAGCGCGGGGCGCCGCCGGCGGGATGCGCGGGAACACGGAAGGAAGCGCTTGCGTCGCGAAAGGGTGCGCGGGGCTGACTATTTGACTAACGATAGATGTGTCGCGCAGTCGAGCGGGGCGGGGGTAAGCGGGGTGTGCGCTGCCCTTTTCATTGAATGTTGGCGCGGCGAGTGTGTACGTTTAACTTGTGACGCGTTTAAGCGGATAATTCTTTCGAGAAAATGATTTAATATGAAAATGTATCGATTTTTTTTAAAAAATGGAGTTAGTGAATGATACCTAATGCCTAGAAAAAATTTGGACGGTGACTAAAAATTCATCCTGTATAGGCTGAAATTAAATTAGCTAGCGAAATACTTTAGTGTTTTGATAATGATAAGCATAGAATAAGTTTATTTATTTTCTTTCACAAAGGATTAGGAAAAACCTGTATTACAGGTCACCAGGCTCCACTTAATAGCCTCATAAAAATTAACAGGCAGTAAGATGTACATATATCTACTAAACAATTAAAATAAAAATATCTACAAAAGCAGTCATAGGGTATGAGGTGAATGTTTAGGTGAATTGTGGTGAATGTATGGGTGAATTATCTAATCTAACTAGCCTGTATGGTCCCACGGCCGGGCAAAGGCCTCTCCCTTTTCCTAAAATTCTGTCTTTTGCGAGTGCCGGCCAGTCCTTGCGGTAGAATTAAATAAACAATAATTATATCGAGCCTTAAGTCCGAGCAAATCTTGTGAACAGACCGCATAATCTCCTAACTAGTTCAACAACGACGCCGCGCTAATCTCTGCTCGAGTGCACTAGATTACACTAGATTAGGCTATAGTGACATCAAAGCTAACCTGAGCCAATACTGTCAGGGTGCCAAAGCTTGGCTAGCAACCATAAAATAGATAGTAACAGAAGGCCAGCTTCGTACAACAGATAAGATGATCACGGACACGTACATGCGTACGTACGGCGATTATAAACTATCACCTGAGGGCATAAACAACACGACGGGGGACGCGGTGTCCCGGGGTGGGGTGGTCGTGGTGGTGTCACTCGACATCGCCAACGCGTTCAACACCCTGCCCTGGAGCTGCATAGGGGAGGCACTCCGGTATCACCGGGTGCCGACTTACCTCCGTCGAATAGTCGGGGCGTATTTGACGGACAGAGCCGTCATCTACCCCCGTCGCGACGGGAATTGGAACCGGCGAGAGATGTCGTGCGGTGTCCCACAGGGATCGGTTCTGGGGCCGCTCCTGTGGGACATCGGTTACGACTGGGTGCTGCGGGCCGACCTCCCTGATGGCGTCAGCGTAGTTTGCTACGCTGACGACACGCTGGTCCTGGCGCAGGGGAGGTCGCATCAGGCGGCGGCCGACGCGATGACACGCGGGGTTGCGATAGTCGTGGAAAGGATCCGGCAGTTGGGTCTCGAGGTGGCATTGCACAAGTCCGAGGCCATGTCCTTTCATGAGCCCCGGTACGGGCCGCCTTCGGGATCCCAACTGATGGTAGGAGGGGTTCACATCGGCGTCGAGACAACGATGAGATACCTGGGTCTCGTCCTCGACAGCCGGTGGAACTTCGTCGAGCATTTCCGACGTTTGGCCCCCAAACTGGAACGGGCCGGGGCCGCCTTGAAGCGGCTCCTGCCCAACCTGAGGGGGCCAAACGCCTCCTGCCGGAGGCTTTACGCGGGGGTCGTGCGGTCCATGGCCCTTTATGGGGCCCCGGTGTGGGCGCGTTCACTGCGGCTTCGAGCCGCACACTATCTGAACGCGCCCCAAAAGGTGGTAGCCGTAAGGCTAATCCGGGGGTACCGCACGATCTCGGGCGAGGCAGCAAGCCTCCTTGCCGGACTGCCACCATGGGATCTGGAGGCGATAGTCCTCGCGCGCCTGTATGACTGGCGCGCGGAGGCACTACGTCGGGGGGAAACTCCGCACCCGCGGCAAATCGCGGCGGAGCGGACGGACCTCCGGCGCGGTCTCATGGTGGAATGGAAGGCGCGACTATCGCAACCCAGCGCAGGGCACGCCACGATAGCGGCGGTAAGACCCCTCTTTGAGGAGTGGTTAGAGAGGCGTCACGGCGTTCTCACCTACCGCCTGACGCAGGTCCTCTCCGGACACGGATGTTTCGGGAGGTTCCTGCACATAATCAGGCGGGAGGAGCCGCCCGGGTGTCACCACTGCGAGGATCGCCCAGAGGACACGGTGGAGCATACGGTGGAGGTCTGCCCCGCTTGGGCAGAGCACCGCCGTGTCCTCGTAGAGGCGATCGGCAGCGGCGGCGACCTCTCGCGTACGGCCCTGGTTTAAGCCATGGTCCGGGGCGAGAGGGAGTGGGAGGCGGTCACCTCCTTCTGCGAAGCAGTCATGCTAGCGAAGGAGGTGGCGGGATGCGCGAGGGAGAGATCCTCACGCCTCAGCCACCGAGGGAGACGCTTCGGGCGTCGGGAGCCGCGTGACGACTCCCGGCCACCGTAGGCGCGGGCCTGCGGGCGGAGAGCAATGGGTAGCTCTCCGTCCGATCAGGACCAGGCCCGTGCCGGACGGCGAGTATGTGTTCCACGCGCGCCTCAAAGAGATGTCAGCGTAGTTGACGGGGCCCGACAGGGCCGAAGCCTGCCGGGGTAGCGGGATCGTCCGAAAGGGTTACCGCTGCCCTGGTACATAAAGGGCTAAGGAAGGAACACGGGTGGGTTTTAGTCAGTAAGAGTCTGACACTCCCTTCTGCTCCACTCAGAGCGGGAGGGGTCATTTGATGATTTCCAATTCTGAAAAAAAAAAGGGGCATAAACAAAGTGGAGGGCATAAAAATAATATCCCGTGGATTTCGCGGGAATATCGGGATAAAAAGTATCTTGTGTGTTAAGCTATATTACTGTAAAGTTTCATCAACATCCGTTCAGTCATTTTTGCGTGACAGAGTAACAAACATCTATCTATCCATACTTACAAACTTTTGCGTTTGTAATATTAGAAGGATAGGATTAGTAGCTTGGAAAAGTCAAAAATGTATTCCATTGACATAAACTACCAAACAGCGTCTGTCAATCCTGTTGAAAGTTGTTATAGAAATACATAATCAGCCTATAACGTTCCCACTGCTGGGACACAGGCCTCCTCTCTGTGAGAGGGAGTGGGACGTAATCCACCACGCGGGCCTAGTGCGGGTTGGTAGATGTCACATGTCTTCGAATTTTCGGTTCTAGGACATGCCGGTTTCCTCACGATGTTTTCCTTCACCATTTTGAGAGCAGTGGTAATGAAATAATTTACACAAAGTAACATACACATTTATTGACATAAAACAATACCACATAAAAGAAATACGACAAGCTTTAATAGAGAAGGCCACTCATCTAGGTCCAAGGTTGATTTATGCCAAACGAGCGAATTCTATCCCCACTCTGCCAAACTCTTCTTGTGTAAACTAGGATAGACCATTTGATCGTTGATCTATCCATACTATATACATACATACTCATCACCTGCCTAGTCTTTTCCTAACTATGTTGGGGTCAGCTTCCAGCCTAACCGGATGTAGATGAGTACCAGCATTTTACATGAAGCGACTACCTATATGACCTCCACAATCCAGTTACTGGGTAACACAGATACATGCTGTCTCAAGAATATCAAGGATGCTCTTGTTCTAGTTCTGTGTTCTTTCGATTAAGACCCACCTTCAAGCGAATATCAGTGGTGAGTGCACTCGCCGTACGTGAGCCCTGTCTATTATGTGCGATCGTTTTCGCTCATTGTACAGACTTGAATGCCAATTCCTGTAATTAAAAACGTTCAAAATCTAGTCGCAATATCATCTCAGCGACAGTCAATGTAAAAAACTTGTCAAATACAAAAGGGAGGATCCTCCGACCAGACGGGTATTGTATCTGGCGGACAACTGCCCGATGATTCCTATTGGGTCGTTGTATATGTGCTAGTGGCGCGATAAACTCTGCTTGCGAGATGCAGGATTTTGCGTGACGTCAGTATGACGCCTTGTTCGCATGTGGCGTTGTAGATACCGCTACAAGACTGAGATCAGACTGCGAACGTTCTTAAAATTTCGAGAATTGCCTCTCTGACCTTCTGTACCTATCTACATATTTCGTGTCGAAACCAAGCTTTAATTAAGTGTTGCTGTTAAAATGTATTGGTGACTGCGTATGCCTTTTGTATGGTAATGTATTGTTTATCTTACTTTGCATAATTACTCGGTATTGCCTGGAGTTTTCGGTTTCGGTTCCGGGTTGAGGATACCCTTCCGTATTTTTCCACGGGAAATCCGCAGTTTTTGTATCGGAGGGTTGTATTACGATAGCGTGGACTGCGAAAGGCTGATGTAATTGTAACTCCATCAAAGAACGGACCCTTGGCTTGGTATTGCAAGATGCTAGTAGTCACAACGTACTCATTGGATTATTTCATTTAATTTCTACTAATTTCTACTTCCAATTTTGACGGAACCGATACGGCTCGTCCCGCCATCTTGAACGTGGTCTGCTGCGACCCCGCCTCACTGTCTCAGGGCACTACGTCTGTGCTGTAAGGAGGGCGCGCGGGCTCGCGAAAACTAGAAGGAGTGGAGAGAGGCCTTTGTCCAGGAGTGGGACAGCTAAGGCTAGTAAAAAAAAAAGTCTACTGCGCAATGTAAAATATTTGATTTATTTAATATTCGGTCACCAAAGGAGATAAGTAACCAGTATCGTCGGATATAGTTGCAGTTTAGTAAGAAACCGATAGATGTTTTCGAATGAAATTTATGGCGATTCAAGACAATCTCCTACTAATCCTCGCACTATTGTAGGAGCTCTTCAGCGCATCCGCGAAAACCGGCCAGTGGATCCTAGGTCTCAACGCCCAGATCAACTGCGTACACGACAAAACTCAATCCAGTTAACTGAAAATGTACTACAATATTTCGAAGAACAACCCAAAACTAGCCTCCACCAGAGCGCTAGGCATTTTCAAGTCCATCACAGAACCGTCCATAGGATATTAAAGCGCGAAAAGTGGCACCCATTCAAATTTAGAAAAACACATACTCTGTTAGCGCGTGATAAATTAATAAGAGTGAATTATTGTCAGTGGTTACTGATTAAATTGAAGAGGACAGTGACTTTCTTTCCCAAATTTGTTGGACTGACGAAAGCACGTTCACCAGAAACGACATATGAAACCAGCGCAATCTGCACCATTGGTCACCCAAAAACCAAAATCCGCGCGTTTGGCGGAAGTCAGCCCATCAATACAGATTTTCGGTAAATGTTTGGGCAGCTATTCACGGTGACAACATCATCGGACCCGTATTCATTGATGGGGCTTTGACAGGAGAAAGGTTTGTTAACCTACTAAATGATACGGTGTCAGAATACACGAACAACCTAAACGTCCACCGATACCAACGAATGCGGTACCAATTAGATGGCGCGCAGCACACTCTGTTACACACTGTGCACAATGGATAGGCAGATTTGTACCTCGTAGGTGGCCAAAAGATCGCCAGACCTCACGCCACTCGAAATTTTTTTCTGGGGGTGCATCTAAGACGATGTGTACGCAGAGAACGTGGATTCGGTGGAACAATTACGCCATCGAATAATAAATGCGTTTGAGAAATTGAGGCAAATGGCTATAAGTGACAATTTATTTTCAAATGTGCGGGAAAACATGAAACGCTGTTTAGCTCTTTGTATCCGCCAACACGGTGGTCTTATTGAACATAAGAAAATTTAAAATAAAGACTAATAAAAGCAGTGATTAGTGATGACAGTTATAACTAATAGTAACAAGAGAGGGTGATGTTATAAGTGTTTGACTAAGCCCCTCCGCTGTAGGTACCACTTGCGCCGCTCGGTTTCTTTGATAACATGCCGTCAAAGAATCGGACCGATCACGAGTAGGTACAAGACGCGTTGCGCGGTTGCCAGTGCGCGAAGCGACGCGTTGCCGCTCCGAGATAACGTAAGCCAGCTAGTGCTAGGTAAGTAATTTCTTGAATGAATTTTTGCAAGGGTGATCCCAATTTTAGTTACTTTTTTATTATTTAGTTTGTTGGAAAACATTTTTTTTTTCAATTTACGAATTATTTTAACCTATCAAAGTTTATATGATTATGGGCACTAGCCCTACCCGTGTGTTAAATTAATGTCACCATTGGAGCGCCACGTTATATAAATAAAATTCCCCCAACTTGTTCTTTTTGTGTTTGTGTTTGTTCTTTGAGTCATGTTTACTGCAAATAAATATACAGCAGATGTTTTTACTTTCTTTCCAAAAATATGTATGATAATAATAACGGCAGTTTTATGCTGTTAGAATTGACGATTCAATAAGATTCGACCCGGCTCAGAGCAATAACAGTTTAACAGCTATCTTAATTTTCGACAATCCACAGTTCCACAAGGTATACCTGAAGTAATTCCCGTAAATCTGAGAAGCTTAGTAGTTTATTAACCCTCTGATTTCCTAGAGGATTACTAGGTACCAATTTAGTAACCCCACGACGTTGTTTAACGTAATAAGGTTTAAGTAAAGGTCTTAATGTGACTTCATTCATACTTACTCATCCCTAGTTCGAACGCGCCCGCTTTTTATATACCTTTAAACTGCAAGGGATTTGTCGGAAAAGTACAACGACATAGAAATAGTACATTATGATACGTGTGACTTAAGTAGAACATTTTTGCACGCCGTGTAAACGCAGTGAAATAATACTCTAATAAGGAAATTATAAAATGTGTTTTCACCAAGCTCTAAAGACAATAAGGCTTATCAAATCAAATCAAATCAAATCAAATCTATTTATTTGCGAGAATGTAGGTTTACATGGTGATCTTAAACTATAATGGCCCCTTTACATCCTACCATTACACATGGTGTGCAAATAATTAACATGCACAATACTATAATTTTAAATTTTTTTTAAATGTCAACATTATTCAATTATTATAAGGTCATATTAATTCAAATCATTACAATTCCAATTACCACCATTACCAATATTATTTATTATTCCTTCTCCGCGATCTGACATGTATTCATTCAGATTATAAAAGCATTTTTCTTTTAACCATTGCGTTACCTTTTTTTTGAACATGGTCAAAGGTAAATCTTTAAAAAAGTCGGGTAATTTATTATATACCTTTACAGCATTTACGAACGAGTTCCTCTTATACAATTCGAGCCTGGATTGCGGTACACAGAGCTCATGCTTAAATTTATTTTTATTTCTAGGAGCTACATTTCGTTTGGTTATATCTTTGTGTTTAGTGAAATATTTCGGATGTTGTTGTACAAATAGGCATAATTCTCTAATGTACATACACGGTAATGGCAAAATATTGTACTTTTTAAACAACGGTTTACAACTATCCGTACACCAGGCTCCACATATTGCACGTACACATTTTTTTTGTACTCTAAACGCTTTTGTAATATCCACCGAATTACCCCACAACAAGAGACCATAAGAGAGTACGGATGAAACGTATCCGTGATATGCACAAAGCGCAGCATCTGTTGATACCGTGACTCTTAGTCTTTTTATTGCGTAGACAAATCTGTCGAGTTTATTTTTTTTTCTTATTTTTTGGTATAACTTTTACATGGTTTAACGATGTAATCTCTTCAAGGTACACGTTTTAAATAGCGATTTAGTGGCATCTTCATGATTTTTTTTATCGAGCCTTGTTTTTAATTCACATTTCTATCTTCACACAGCGCTTCACAATATGTTCAACTTTCCTAAAATTAATATTTTGCTAGATTTACAGACCTTTAAAAACGTTAAAAAGTACTACCACCTCGCCTTAAGTCACACGTATCGTATACTATTTTATAGCACGTGTCACCTAAACGCGGACTTAAGTCATGATTTTCTGTATAAAAATGGACTACTTAAGTCACAGATAAGCGTGACGTAAGTGGGGATTTAGGTCTCGAGTGCTATAAATATATGCTAGAGAGAAGACCCTATGTTGCCGAGTCATCCATGCGTACATTTACATTTAGGTTATCCACAGTCATTAACACCTACACTGTATATCTGTAGTAATTACCGTTAACATTGGAAGCTTAGTAGTTTATTGCACTCTTACTTCGGTACGTGCAATAGAGCGCAGTATACTAGGCGTAAAATTGACAGACCATATTCGCAACACCACACTGTGCTCCTAAACACAGATTAAAAAGCCGCTAAGCTGAAGCGGGACTGGGCTGGCCACGTTTGCCGTATGTCCAATAAGCTGTGGGCCACCAGTACGTGGAGCCCTGACATAGCTAGAAGGCGTCGGTACGAGCTGGAGAAAACAAACGACCAGTTGTCCACTTTAGTCCTGGATTGAAAGAGCTGCCTTTGCCCAGCCGTGGGATGATGCAGGCTAACAGTTACAGTAACTTCAGTACCAATTTATTAACCTGCCGACATTATTGCATGTAATAAGGTTTAAATAAAGGTCTTTAAAGTCTTTACTTGTTTGTCAGATTAGTTTATCACTTACTTGTTAGGAAAGGGCTGGGTTTTCCCTTGTTGGGTGTCCGTGGAGATTTATAGGGTGGCGGAAATGAGATTTCTTGCGAGTACCTAATTT
The DNA here is from genome assembly GCA_947507525.1 of Apamea epomidion. Classification (NCBI taxonomy): domain Eukaryota; kingdom Metazoa; phylum Arthropoda; class Insecta; order Lepidoptera; family Noctuidae; genus Apamea; species Apamea epomidion. The sequence continues at coordinate 15,621,187 of OX382237.1, forward strand.
AATTCGAAAAGTTGATGTTGTTCGGTGGTTTGAGAGCCTCTTTCCTAAGTTCTTAGTTGAGAGTTTTAACACTGGGAAGTCTTGAACCCTTCAGACTTATGTACGGTCACCAAAGGAGATAAGTGACCAGGGTCGTCTGATATACTTGAAGTTTAGTAAGAAACATATTGATGTTTTCGGATAAAATTTTATTTAATTAATAGAAAGCAAACAGTTCATTTATCAAACTAAATTTCATTCGAAAACATCCATCGGTTTCTTACTAAACTTCAACTATATCCGACGACCCTGGTTACTTATCTCCTTTGGTAACTGTACATACAGTGAAGTCTAATCTTATCAGAGTATTGCGACTAAAGCTTGAATAGAACTTTATTTAGGACTAGCTTTGGTCCGCAACTTCGTCCACGTGGAGGTCGGAAATTATACACCGGAAACGTACTACCAAGATAAAAAGTATTCTATATCCTAACACAGGTCATGGTCTATACCCTGTGCTAAATTTCATCCAAATTTGTTCAGCTGTTTTAACGTGAAAGCGTAACAAACAAACTCACTTTCGCATTTATAATATTAGTTAGGGTTACGTAATTATAACTTCAAAGGAGGGGCTTGTGGCAAAAGAAATAACAGTCGCGCGGGTCGCTCGACCAGGTTAAGCTACGCTTGCCGCGGTTGGTCCGTAGATGGGTGACCATTTTTGCATATCAAGACTCAGGGGTCTCGTGCTTCGGAAAGCACGTTAAGCCGTTGGTACCGGCTGTCATTCGTGGATCTGTGACAGTCAGTAGCCCGAAAGTCTGACAACCAGCCTTATCAAGGGGTATCGTATTACCCAGTAACTGGGTTGTGGAGGTCAGATAGGCAGTCGCTCCATGTAAAATACTGGTATTCTGCTGCATCCGGTTAGACTGGAAACCAACCCCGAAAAGGGTAGTCAGATGAGGTGTAGGATAGTAATGGGTTTTAGTTTAGGTTTGGTTGCTGTGCGTTATAATAATATGGAAAAACTAGGACCACAAATCTGTGTCAATGATGAGACAAACTTTTAATGTGTGGTCTCCATTGAACTTGGTTTTCATAATAGAAGAAAGTTTAATTTGGCTTTTGATGGACTTTCCTACAGAAAACAAATAACAAGTGTTTGTCAGTAACATCAATACTCGGTTACCATGGCAATCGAATGTTTATTTGTAGAAGTTAAGCAATCATGACACGGGAAAGGTTTTCATGTCATGGGCAAAAATATGTTTGGCATAACACGATAACACGGAAGGCTGATAGAGTACCTATACGTCGACTGACTTATATTGATACTTGACGAAATAGGGAATTGAAACAAAAGTACTGAACTGAGTGATATTTTTTATGGTTTCTATAATGAACGGAGCTAGAATTTATTTTAATGTTTAGGTGGCAAATAAGCAGGCTCACTCGCAGGGCTTCCTTGACGATAAGTGGTCACTCACTACCACCTATGATTATTTGCAATATGAGAGTCATTGCAAGTGTACATTCTGTGTGTGTGTGTCTGAATTACAATGGCATCCATTAACAACCCCTTTAAGCCGGAACACAGAACGCTGATAACGACTGAAATTGGGATGGAAACTTCTCCGGCAACCTTCTTCAAAGAGCTCTACACCCTAAAACAACATAATTCATTTATTTTTATTTCATCATGCTGAGAAATGCTGCTTTTTGACCTCACACAGGTCTTGTTTTTTTTGTTGTTGTCACCATTTTGTTAATTTTAATGTTCTTTCTTTATTGATAGGTAATTCCTGTGTGTGTCGCAAATAAAATATTTTTCTGTTCTTTTCTCTTTTTTGCTATCTCTTTGTTCTTTTCTCTGTAAGTTTTTTCTTCTCTTTTTCTTTAGATTTTTCTTTGCTTTCTTCATTTCTTCAGAACAATTGTTTTGTTTACTCTCAGAAAGTAGTGCCGTGTAGAAGGATCAAGACGTTTTGATCCTAATATATTGTGCTTCGGTATCTATCAATAAATAGAGGCTTATGTGAGTATTAAGAAACGCTCTGTTTACGTTTCGACCTTATAATACTACTATTAGGATCTAAAGTCAACAAAACTTTGTGGTGAGTTGCTTGGAAACTTATCAATGGATAGTTAGGTGAGGGTAGAAGTTATAATCGCAAAAGTATCTTGCAGTTTCGTCTTTCTATGAAAGTTTTGGTGAACTTCGGATTGTATCTGAAATACTATTGAGATATTTCATTGGAACGAGTCACTGCTTTGGATTTTCATTTCGAAATAGTGATTTTGAATGTTAGATTATGAACTTAAAAATTAATTTGTTCGAGTGCTTTATAATACTCTGAAGATTTGAATATATTCGTAGATTTTAGTCTAATATAATAGTATGCAGGGATATCGACGCGCAAACTGTTACCTCATTCATACATTTCATTCCGTATTTCTTTTATTAGTATTTCTGAAGTCGCGTGCAGAAGCTAGTAAGTGATTATATTTACGGATTATTTCTGAAGTCAAACAAATGCTCATTGATTTTTTTTTTGTTTATTTATGTAAGTAGATCTTTTATGACACTTTTAAACGTCAATTATCTTAAAAAGTAGATGGCGCCGGTATTTCCTAGCTGACTGATTCCTGATAGGATATGCTGAAACAAACTCAGATGGCACGATCTCTTTTAAAGTCTAAACATTATATTATTAAGATTTTATGTGAGTCTAACAATGCAGGGCTATGTCTGGAAGGGCTTTTTGAAGAAAGAGTCACTGCAGCTTTGAGATGAGGTCATCTCAAAGCCATAAGTCATACCGTCTGTTGGGACAGGTGTCCCAACAGACGGTATATCAATGATAAATGATAAATGATTTTATTTTGTAAGTAGGTTTGTACAAACACTTTTATACGTCAATCATATTTTAAAACTAGATGAGGTCGGCGTTTCTTATCTGACTAGTCTGAGAAGAAAGGCCGAAACAAACTCAGAGGTCACAGTCTCTTTTAAAGTCCAGACATAATCTTGGTCAGATCATATGAATGGGTCAGATCAATCATTATCAACAGACATTTTATAAAACTCTTTTATCCTAGAAAACGTCAATGTATGTTTCTTCTAAGTCCCATAACCTCTAAAACGTTTTACACAGTGTAACAAAGTTGCAGAAGTAATAGTCTGCGTTTTAGAGCGGGTCGGTTCGTTACCTACAGTATTTATTACACTATCAACTAGTTTAATTGAACTGTTTGAAGTACTTACTTAAACGTTCTGGTGAAGTTGCTGGAAACCAGTTTAGTGTCTCAGAAGCTGTAGCTTTGAAGTGTACAAAGTGGTTTAGTAATTAATATAGAATTAATTGCTTTTAAACTTTTATGTTGTTTAGTAGATTAAGGGAAAAATTTTCAGCGGTAACATAAGCATCTCCCTAGCCTTTTCCCAACTATGTTGGGGTCGGCTTCCAGCCTAACTGGATGCAGCTGAATACCAGTATTGTACATGGAGCGACTGCCTATCTGACCTCCAAAACCCTGTTACTGGGTAATACAAAACCCCTTGGTAAGACTGGTTGTCAGACAGACTACCCGTAACGACTGTCAAAGATCCACGAATGACAGCCGGTACCAACGGCTTTTTTTTTTTTTTTTTTTTTTTTTTTCAGGATGGGAAATCATCAAATGACTCCTCCCGCTCTGGGTGGAGCAGAAGGGAGTGTCAGACTCTTACTGACTAAAACCCACCCGTGTTCCTTCCTTAGCCCTTTATGTACCAGGGCAGCGGTAACCCTTTCGGACGATCCCGCTACCCCGGCAGGCTTCGGCCCTGTCGGGCCCCGTCATCTATGCTGACATCTCTTTGAGGCGCACGTGGAACACTTACGCGCCGTCCGGCACGGGCCTGGTCCTGATCGGACGGAGAGCTACCCATTGCTCTCCGCCCGCAGGCCCGCGCCTACGGTGGCCGGGAGTCGTCACGCGGCTCCCGACGCCCGGAGCGTCTCCCTCGGCGGCTGAGGCGTGAGGATCTCTCCCTCGCCCATCCCGCCACCTCCTTCGCTAGCATGACTGCTTCGCAGAAGGAGGTGACCGCCTCCCACTCCCTCTCGCCCCGGACCATGGCTTGCACCAGGGCCGGACGCGAGAGGTCGCCGCCGCTGCCGATCGCCTCTACGAGGACACGGCGGTGCTCTGCCCAAGCGGGGCAGACCTCCACCGTATGCTCCACCGTGTCCTCTGGGCGATCCTCGCAGTGGTGACACCCGGGCGTCTCCTCCCGCCTGATGATGTGCAGGAACCTCCCGAAACATCCGTGTCCGGAGAGGACCTGCGTCAGGCGGTAGGTGAGAGCGCCGTGACGCCTCTCTAGCCACTCCTCAAAGAGGGGTCTTATCGCCGCTATCGTGGCGTGCCCTGCGCTGGGTTGCGATAGTCGCGCCTTCCATTCCACCATGAGACCGCGCCGGAGGTCCGTCCGCTCCGCAGCGATTTGCCGCGGGTGCAGAGTTTCCCCCCGACGTAGTGCCTCCGCGCGCCAGTCATACAGGCGCGCGAGGACTATCGCCTCCAGATCCCATGGTGGCAGTCCGGCAAGGAGGCTTGCTGCCTCGCCCGAGATCGTGCGGTACCCCCTTATAAGCCTTACGGCAACCACCTTTTGGGGCGCGTTCAGATAGTGTGCGGCTCGAAGCCGCAGTGAACGCGCCCACACCGGGGCCCCGTAAAGGGCCATGGACCGCACGACCCCTGCGTAAAGCCTCCGGCAGGAGGCGTTTGGCCCCCTCAGGTTGGGCAGGAGCCGCTTTAGGGCGGCCCCGGCCCGTTCCAGTTTGGGGGCCAAACGTCGGAAATGCTCGACGAAGTTCCACCGGCTGTCGAGGACGAGACCCAGGTATCTCATCGTATTCTCGACGCCGATGTGAACCCCTCCTACCATCAGTTGGGATCTCGAAGGTGGCCCGTACCGAGGCCCATGAAAGGACATGGCCTCGGACTTGTGCAATGCCACCTCGAGACCCAACTGCCGGATCCTTTCCACGACTATCGCAACCCCGCGTGTCATCGCGTCGGCCGCCGCCTGATGCGACCTCCCCTGCGCCAGGACCAGCGTGTCGTCAGCGTAGCAAACTACGCTGACGCCATCAGGGAGGTCGGCCCGCAGCACCCAGTCGTAACCGATGTCCCACAGGAGCGGCCCCAGAACCGATCCCTGTGGGACACCGCACGACATCTCTCGCCGGTTCCAGTTCCCGTCGCGACCGGGGTAGATGACGGCTCTGTCCGTCAAATACGCCCCGACTATTCGACGGAGGTAAGTCGGCACCCGGTGATACCGGAGTGCCTCCCCAATGCAGCTCCAGGGCAGGGTGTTGAACGCGTTGGCGATGTCGAGTGACACCGCCACGACCACCCCACCCCGGGACACCGCGTCCCCCGTCGTGAGGGCTCTCACGCGCATGATGGCGTCCACCGTCGAGCGCCCCTTGCGGAAGCCAAACTGGCACTCCGCAAGATCCGGCCCCATCCTCACCAGGTGCCCGACGAGGCGGCCCGCAATCACTCTCTCAAAGAGCTTGCCGACCTCGTCGAGCAGCACTATGGGCCGGTATGCGGACGGAGAGTCCGCAGGGCGCCCTGGCTTCTGAATGAGGACCAGCTTCCCCGTCTTCCAACGGAGTGGAAACTGGCCTCTCTCCATGCATGCGCTTAAGAGCGCCTCCAGTCGAGGCCCGAGAGCCCTCGAGGCCAGGACCCAGGCTTTACCCGGCAAGCCGTCGGGTCCCGGGGCGGTATTTTTGGCCTTCAGCCTGCCTACCGCCGCTCTCAGATCTACCCCGGTCACTACAGGGGTGTCGTCGTCGTCGTCCGCGTGGTCCGCTTCGGGCACCGCAAGTGGCGGAGCCATAGGCGGGGGAGTATGCTCCCCCCGTGAAGGGAACAGAGCGCTCACCACCTCCTCCACCAGCTGTGGGCGGAGACTCTGCGTCAGCGGGGGGGCCCATGTGCGGAGTTTATTCCGCACCATTCTGTAGGGGCGCCCCCATGGATCTCTGTTCAGAGTCTCCAGCATCTCCTCGCGGGCCATATCCTTGGCCCGCTGAACAGCCTGTTGGAGGGCGGTCTTCGCCGCTCTGTACCCCTCGTATAGCTCCACCTCCGTGGCTTCCGCATCCGGAGGGCGGATGCGGAGCCTGCGGTGCCTGGTGTACCGGTGTCGCGCGTCGACGCACGCCTTGCGTAGCGCCCCAACCTCCTGCGACCACCAGTACACCTGACGTCGGGCGCATCCTGGCCGGACTCGGGGCATTGCCACGTCACAGATCTCGGACATGGCCTCCCGGAACCACTCCACCTCATCGTCAATATCAGCAGGCCTGTCCGGTGAAAACACCCAGGCCTGCACGATCGAGGCTTCCAGGAGAAGCTCCCGGTCCAGCTGCTTCAGCGCCCACCGCGGACCACTCGGGGCCTGTTGGACCAGCGCACTAGAGGGCTGGGTGGAGACCTCAAACCGGATATACCGATGATCGGAGTAGGTCTCCACCTCCTCCATGACGCGCCAGTCAATGACACGCTGTGACAGAGCGGGGCTGGCGAACGAGATGTCCACCACCGACTCGCCCCGCATCCGCACACACGTAGGAACAGAACCCCGATTTAGGACGACCAGGCCTGTTTCCAGAGCCCAGTCCTCCACCATCCTGCCCCGCACATCCGTGCAACGGGAACCCCAGGCCAAATTCTTGGCGTTGAAGTCCCCGAGCACTAGCACGGAGAAGGCGTGGTTTCTGGCGACGACGACACTCAACTCTGTTAAAGAGTTCTGGAACTCGGCGAGAGTTCGGCTCGGAGAGAAGTATACTCCCACTACTACAATCTCTCCGAACCGTGCTGCTACGCACCCCTGTCCCCTCGTGACACCTTCGAGGGACGGGGTACCGGCGGCGGCCGACGAAATTATGGCCACTGAGCCGTTCAGGTCCTCCACCCAGTCATCCCTGGGCGGGACAAAGTACGGCTCAGCGACCACGGCGACGTTAATCGACCACTGCGCCATGCTCTGGAGCAACAGGTCCTGAGCGCAGGCGCAGTGGTTGATGTTCGCCTGGAGAAGGCGTAGTGGAGGAGTTATTACTCCTCCATTTCAGCCCCCCCCCGGGCCCTATCGGCAGTGGTGGCGGCGGCGGCGGCGGCGGCGGCGGCGGCGGTGGTGGCGGCGGCGGCGGCGGCGGCGGCGGTGGCGGTGGCGGCGACAGTGGCGGCGACGGTGGTGGTGGCGACGACGGCGGAGGGCCTGCCCTTCCTCCTGGCTTCGGCGGGTGGAGCGCAGGACTTGCTCCCCGCCCGGTGATCGGCCGGCTTGCCAGCAGCCGCACATGCGACGCAGTGCGGCGCGGCGTTGCACGAGCCGGCCGTATGTCCGGGCTTGCCGCAGCGGAAGCACAGAGTGCTGCGGTCCTCTAAGGTGCATTGGACGCTCACATGGTGCCCCACGAGGCATCGATAGCACCTTAGAGGTCTGGGCTCCAGCAGCTTGACCTGCGCTGACACCCAGCCCACCAGGAGCCTTCCGCCCTCCACTATCTTCCTCGCCGCCGTCACGGGACAGCTAACCGTTATGGTTCGCATACCCGTGAAGTCAGGACGTAGGGTGCCCGCCTTCACCTGGTCGGTCAGACACCCGCCCGTCCTGACGACGGCGGCTACCACCTCGGCCCCCGTCACCGAGTCATCCAGGCCCACAATGCGCATATCCGCGCACTTGACGGGCCTGGAGACTCGAGCCTCGTCCGCATTGAGGGACGCCCTTAACTTTTCAGCCAGGGCGTCAGCGGTGGGGCCACTCGTCGCACCGGGGACCTCCAGCATGCGGGCACCAGTGGCGGTCACCCTATGCCGGAGACCTCCGGTGATCCCCAGCTCCTGGAGATCCACCGTCGCTCTCGCTTTGGCGAGCACGTCGCCGTAGGTCACCCCCCTCTTGACCGCGTCCGGCTGTAGTGTGATGACTACAGCCGCGGTCTTGGGGGAGCGAAGCCTAGCCGCAACGGCTCGCTCCTTGCGGCGCCTCCTCTGCGCCTTTTTTCTGGCCGCCTTGGCCGCCTTCTTTTTCTCCCCGACCACCTGCCACTCGGTGTTGGTCGTGGGAGATTTGTTCTGGGGAGGCGTAGGCTCTGGGGCCTTCCCCTCCCCAGCCGTTCTGCCCTTTTTCTGGGCTGGCACCGCAGGTTTGGCGGCAGGCGCCGATTTCGCCGGCGCCGAGGCTCCACCAGCCGACGTCGGTTTCGCCGGCGCCGGGGCTCCTCTAGCCGACGCCGGTTTGGCCGGCGCCTGGGCCCGGCCAGACGGCCCGGGTTTAGGGGCGGCAGCGGCCGCGTACGAGGCCGCCTTAGGCCCTGGGGCCGTCCTACCCGCCAAGGGAGGGCGCAGAACGATACCCTCCAGGACGGCGAACCGCGCCTGGAAGGTCGCCAGCTCCTGCCGAACCAGGTTCAGGACCTGGTTCTCCACCGGCACGGGCTGGCTTGGTGGTGGGATTGTCTGCGCTCTGGCGGCCGCTCGCATCCCGGCCAGGTCCGCTCGGAGCTCCTCGTTCTCCTTTCGGAGGAGCTCCATGGCAGCCGTCAAGCGGGCCACCTCCGCCCGCATATCGGACGTTACGTCCGGCGGGGGCCCGATGTGAATGACTTCCGCCGCCGCCATGATGGAGGCCTTGGCCGAGACTATGGCCCTGTTTTTAGAAGTCTGTAACTTCTTCAGGGCCACGTCCCGGATCGCGGCCTCCACGACCGCCGCAAACCTCTCTTTGCGGTCCGCATCAGGGCCGCCTACCTCAGCCGCCTCGTCGCTTGAGGTCTCTGATGCGGACACGCGACCAGAACCCCCCTCCTTTGCGGGCTCCTCCGCTTTTTCTGCGGCCTCCCGAGCAGTGAGCCCCCTCCCTGCGCCTCGCTCTCGGGCTCCTCCCCGCCTGCTGGTGGGGATTTTTCTGGCCGAAGCCAGCTCCCCGTCAGAGGACGACCCCTGGCCGTCCACTGACCTTGGCCGCTTGCTATGGGCCTTTCTTTTAGCAGCGGCCGTCTTCTGGTCACGGCGAGGGCTCACTGAGCCTCCCGTGCTCGCTCCTCCAGATGCAGCATCGGACTCCGACACCGCATCACTCCTCCCTTCGTCTTTTGTAGTTTTTTGTTTTAAGTATTTTTCCATAATTGTTCCCACGAGTATAAAACTTTAGGTACCTGCTCAAAAATCCGTGGTTCGCACTAGTGACTAAATCAAGCTACCCATTAGCCAAGCTTACTACCTCCCTCACGGTGCGCCGCCGCTTGGAGGTTTGGGCAATTTTTTATAGAGGTTAATCTTCCTCGCGGTCCGGGCGGTTAAGCCAAGACCCTCGACCCCCGTCAAAAGTCAGAGACATGACCTTGACAATCTTCGGGGCTACGATATTAACGGTGGCAGGAGGGGGGGGTTATCCCCTCCTGCCTGCCCGGCGGCAGGGTAAGTGCACACCAGGCCCGCTCTTACTCCACACAGTTGCCGCTCTGCTCCTCATAGCGGCTTGTGTGGAGCGTTCCTCTTGGCAGAACATTAGCATGCGGGCAGCGAGATCTCATTGGGAAAAAATCCCAATGAGAAATAGCCGCCCGCACCCCAGGATGCACCGGCCCGAAAACTGGTCTTCCCCCCGGACGTATCCAGAAGGGAACTCCAGTCCCCAGGCACACGTGGAGGTTTTCTGCCCTGGCACCCCGTACCAACGGCTTAACGTGCTTTCCGAGGCACGGTTGTCAAAAAAGCAATCATCATGTTTAAGTTTAAATGTAATTTTTCTCATCATGTTTCCATTCACCACAAGTCACTTCCACGAAGATTAATCGCTCATCCCAAAATGCACCTTAACTCTAACGAATAAAGTACAAAATCGATCGTTACCATCCATTGTCTTGCCAGCTATGACGTGACATGGTGACATGACGTCACTGTTATTTGAGGAATGCACTTGCAAGTCTTAGCCGATGTAGCTTTGTTGTAGCGGCCGGCTTGGTGCTTGTCGGAAGTCGTGACATACTGACTTGTAAGATGGTGAGCGAGATACCCATTACCTACTTGGTTACTCAAAATTGAACATGCGAATCCAGGATTACTGGATACATTCCCATTATACATAGGCTCTTCGAGGGGCCCGTGGCTAAATAATAACAGCCGCACAGGTCGATCGATCAGGTTAAGCTACGCATGCCGCGGTTGGTCTGTGGATGGGTGACCATCTTTACATACCGAGACCCTTCCGTGTTTCGGAAAGCACGTTAAGCCGTAGGTCCCGGCTGGCATTCGCGGATCTTTGACAGTCGTTACGGGTAGTCAGACGCTCGAAAGTCTGACTACCAGTCTTAACAAGGGGTGTCGTATTACCCAGTAACTGGGTTGTGGAGGTTAGACTGGAAGCCGACCTCAACATAGTTTGGAAAAGGCTAGGCAGACGATGACACAGGCTCATCGCCCGCGACTTTGTCCGCGTGGATTTCGAACCTTTCCTTTGGAACTTTAGCACCCCTTCACCCTCTTCAATAAATGATTATGATATTTATTATTTACCCAGAAGTTTTAAGCTTCTAAACCGAATGAATGAGATTTGTCCATGCCAATGACCTATATTGTACAAGTACATTGGGCTAAATATACGAAATGACAGTTGTTTTTTTGTGCCAATTCAAAGTGCTCGAGCGTCTCAGGAACTAAAATTGACATAATATTGCCGCAAATGGCCGTCGTTTTGTTTTGGTACTTCTCTGATTATTTAAGTCTAAATCGTGGAATAAGGCTTTATTGTGTATTTTGTGTTTGCTAATAGATATTTAGAACATTTTTATCCTGAGAGTATGCGCATCTTGTAAAACTCGCTATCAAAAATATTAGTTCCACAGACGCTCACGTTGCTGTCAGCGCCAAAATGGCTAAAATCAAATGTCTTCATTTAGTCATCGATAGTATTGTTACGAGCTTCGGGTTCGTGACAATAAAAACTGCCGATAAAAATTACCAAAAGATACACTTTATTTAAACAACACTAATAACAACTCAAACACACTAATTATAAAACACAATCGCTCTTAAGTCGCACTTGAAGATCGCTTTCGATGTATTCGCTTCTATCGCAGAACCAAGTCTGATTGGTCGCGGCTAGTCCCGGCCTTATATAGTGCCGCAGATAATTCCAGAACCTTCTATTGTAGAAACATCTAGAATGTTCGAACACATACCGGCCTCAACTGACTAGATGTCGACAGTTCTAGTAAGTTCCAGCACCGACAACTCTACTCGATAATAGATGGCGCCAGTGACTCTATTAGTTCAGCCATTCAATAATAGATAGCGCTAGGGACTATTAGTTCGGCTATTCGAAACTAGATGGCGCTAGGGGTAACTAATGTCACCATGTATCAGGCATTAATTGTGGCGCGCAACAGTATGAAGTCCAGCGTACTTGTTTATTATGGGTCAGTGGTCCATACAAATTGTATACTCCCCTTTTCAGCCTAACAGCGGTTGGTTTTTGAAAAATCTTTGGTATGTTTCGATTATGTGATACTTTGATTATTTATACCAATTTTCAAGTCAATCGAAGCAAGTAGTAAAATCATCCCCTAAGAACTTAAATACCCGCTTTCACCCAGTTAGGGGTAGATTATCTCAGTTAATTATTACATCATTACAGTTTATATTGGCTTTATGGGGAGTTTTCACCACACTGGTCCTTTGGGTCGACATTTATTCCGTGTTGTCACTACCTTAGACATATGAATAATACTATCACAATTTTTAATCCTGGTATATCTGTCTTCAGAAACTGCTTGCAGAATTTGTTCACAAAGATTTACTGATATATTCTAAAAACAGTTGGCTACCCTTGATAATCACAAAAGTAAATAACTCTTCAAACATCACTCACGCACGCGGCTCCGACTACCTATGCGATTAAAACCTTATCGTTTCTATTTTCACTAGCTACACTGCAGACCGCATGTCCCTAGTGCACTAGTTGATGATTTTCATGCCATAAATGAGAAGGAGGGCGGCGTCAATAATGGGTAGGTTGCGTGGAAGCTCCAACAGCATCCTAAAGACATTGTTTGACAAGGTGGACAGCCCCTTTATTGGGCACTGGGTGCACCCAGTTGGCTCCTACCCACGTGGCTCAACACATGGTGCCGCGTGCCACCATGTGTTGAGCCACGTACTATCGCCAAAACCTATATCTGACCATTGTGAAAACAAAATCCCGTCCACATGATGACCACAGCTGCGTCCGTAAGTAAAACAATAGAGGATCCTTTTTAGGTCGACTAATAATACGCGCTTCAAGCAGAAATAGTCCTTATATGTAGATTTTGGTGATACCTAATTATCAGTTGTCGATACGTTAGTTTGTAAGTTTTCAAGTCGTTATTAATACTATATGGATTGTGTATATTTTTATGCGTGATCCGCAATAAACGATGTTATTATTATTAAAACCTTAATGAAGCTTTAACTGGTATTTCTATTTCTACTAGCACCAGCCCGCATATCCCTCGTTGCCCAAACTTCCTCCACATACATCCCCATTGTTTGTCGACACAGGGCCAGACGACACGACAGCCTCACAGCTGAGCACTCTCCACGACAAACAAAGAGCCACTTTGAGCACGGGGCGATATTTAGACGAGCCACAACAGACTCCGGATCAGCAAGAGGTGATGTTTTATGTTGTATGGCTTTGAGGTGTAAGGGTATTAGATTCGAATAAGTAACGCAATTTCAGGTTTCTAAATGTTCGCGAGGACTCTCTTACATATTTTCTTGACTGTCAAAGATAAAGAGGGCTACTTCAGTGCAATTTGACAGAACATATACACTTCTTTATTATGTTTATGTTAGGTTTAATTAGTCACATACCTATACACTTCGGAATACATTCTCTAAATAGAACTAAGCGGTCACCCAGCGGACACGAAAAGCAACGTTATTTTAAAGTGTATATACAGGGTGGCAGGGACATCGATGTACAACCATGGATTCAGTACATGATTCTAACCACCCTGCGTTGAAATCTTTCGTCGGCTATGAAAAAAAGCCTGTTCAGTACATTTAGACCGCAAAGGTATTGCATTGTTCTCTTAAACATTACATTTTTTTTTGATAAAATGTCTGTAAAATGTCGGGGTTCTAGAATCATGTGCTGAATTCATGGTGACAGTTTGCGCGTCGATGACCCTGCCACCCTGTATAGATACATAACGTCTACCTCTGTTCTTCTCGCGTTTTTATTTGCGACGTAGGTAAACAAAACCCAATATTTTACGTCTTAGATTTCCATATGGTGCCTTTTTTTTTTTTTTTTTTTTTTTTTCTGGGTGGGAAATCATCAAATGACTCCTCCCGCTCTGGGCGGAGCAGAAGGGAGTGTCAGACTTTTACTGACTAAAACCCACCCGTGTTCCTTCAGTTGCCTGTGCCAGGGGCCACGGTATCTCTTTCGAACAACCCGCAGCCCCGGCGGCATCGGCCCTAGCGGACCCCGTCAGTTCGTGCTGACAGCTCTTTGAGGCGCGCGTGGAACACAACGCGCCGTCGACCCGGGCCTGGTCCTTACCGGGCGGCGAGCTGCCCATAGCTCGCCGCCCGCAAGCCCGCGCCTACGGTGGCCGGGAGTCGGCTGTTGACTCCCGTCCAGGGCGTCTCCTGCGGCGGCTAGGAGCGCGAGGGTGCAGCGATTGCCTCTCCCTCGCACGCTCCGCCTCCTCCTTCGCGAGCATAACTGCTTCGCAGAAGGAGGTGACGGCCTCCCATTCACTCTCGCTCCGGACCATGGCCTGTATGAGGGCCGGACGCGAGAGGTCGCCGCCGCCGATCGCCGCCAAGAGGACACGGCGGGGTCCCGCCCAAGCCGGGCAGACCTCCACCGTATGCTCCACCGTGTCCTCCGGGTCCATATGGTGCCTAATATCTCTTTTTAACGTCGAACGTAAATAGGGATATAATAGTATGTTGGAAGCTTTTATAAGAAATTTGAATAATAAAACTTCAGAATCCAATGTAGAGACGCTCGTAAATATGAAGAGTGAATTGCATTTCTAGGAAAAATAATATTGTCTTTATGCGACTGGTTGCAGTTATCGCTCTAATAAAACATGTTTTCATTAATTTTCTTTAGTACAGACAATTTTATATCTTTATAAAAGACAGTTTTGATTTGAAAGGCATGTAGACAAACATTTTGACATCACTAGAATCGCTTGTTTTACCAGTTCCTAAGTTGCAATTCATTTTTATTTGTTAAAACTTTATGCACAAGTAAAAAAATACTGTACAAAGGCGGATTTAATGCCTGATGCATTTTCTACCAGTCAACCTTAGGGTGATGCAGAGACAAAACATGGCAGGTGTAACATACGGGGTAAATAGCTCGGAAATGTAAAATACAAGAGTAAATACTAATCCTACTAATATTATAAACGTGAAAAGTTGTATGGATGGATGGATGGATGAATGATTGTTACTCTTTCACGCAAAAACTACTGAACGGATTTGAATGAAATTTGGCACATAGATGGCTTATAACCAAGATTAACATGTAGGATACTTTTTATCCCGATATTCCCACGGGATCGAAACTTATGCAGGTGAAACCGCAGGGCGCAGCTAGTACATACATATAAACAAAATGAACTGTCGGGAGAAGTAACGATCGGTAGAAAAGAAAACAACTCCAGCAAATCAGCGCTGGGATGTTTCGGCCAACTTCTGACGGATAGCTTCACCTGCCTTCACTTTAAAAGATAACCGGCATTATAATTAGCACCCTGATATTCAGAGGGAGCACATTTACTTATCTAGCAGATAATTTCTAGCAAGTTTTGTGTTTTATTTATTAGTTAGATAGTGCCTAAGTATATGGAGTTTCAGGAGCCAGAAATAGGCTTCTAGCTGAAATAAAGCACTACCATCATCATTCACAGCCCGACTTCACCCACTGCTGGGCATAGAAAGAAAGAAAGAAAGAAAATACATTTATTTGCGGCAAACATGACGCATAAAAAAGAACATAAACACAAAAAAAAAAAAATTACAAGTTGGACATAGGCCTCTCTTTTCTTGTGCCAATGCCCACGATCCTGTGCCAGCCTCATACAGGTTTTGCCTGCGATGGTAACAATGTCGTCTGCCCATCTCGCCACCGGACGACCGACCTCTCGCCTTCCAGTCCTTGGACGCCACTCTGTCACAGCCTTACTACCATAAAGTGAATAAAATTCCACGTCTTTCTTTACCAAAATCACGGAATTTCCATATAAAAAAAGGAAAATAACTCCTACGACCTCGGAACTTAAATCAAGCTAAGTAAGTTTAAGTAAGTGGGTAGTAATTAAGAGCCGCACGTGATCCCACTGGAGGCGATACGTGACCAAGTGGCCAGGCGACAATACGGAGGCTGTGGAGCCACGCTCTTACTAAGCGGGTTTTTATGAAGAATGGCTCTCGGATGTTGGATGTCTGATGGGTGCATAGCATAATCAGCCTATAACATTCGCATTGCTGGGACACCGGCCTCTTCTATCTTCTCTTAGCAGGAAAGTGTCCCTCACGGCTGCGCCAAAAAGACCCAGTTCAGCAAAGTTTAGTTTTAGTTGAGAGGGAGTGGGCTGTCCACCACGCGGGCCCAGTGCGGGTTGGCAGATGTCACATGTCTTCGAATTTTCGGTTCTAGGTTCACGATGTTTTCCTTCACCGTGTTTAGAGATGATGAAATAATTCACACAAAGTAAAGTGTCTTTCTGGGTTTGAATCTATGTCCTCGTATGTCGCTACCACTGGGCCACCACTTCTCTGTGTTCATGTTTGGGGATCATTTTGCTGAGGTTGTTTTATTTTTTTGGATAATCTGCGTGCGTTTGTGGAGAGTAAATTGTTATGGTATATGTTACGCAGGAATGAGGGAAAATGTCGTGAGGAAAGTTTTGAGTATGAATGTCGATGGCTATAAGAGTAGGGGAAGACCAAAGAAAAGATGGATGGACTGTGTGAATGATGATATGGTTAGAAAGGGGGTGACTGTCGAGATGGCGGCTGATAGAGGAGTATGGAAGAAAAATACATGTTGCACCGAATCATCGTTGCAGCATTCGCCCTTATCCCAAATAAATTGGGATAAATAAGGGCAAATGATGTTTGTGGAGAGAAAAAATGATTAAAAAGATTTAGGAAATGAGCAACGTGCACGCGCCCTTTAAAAAGCCAGGTATGTACTTAATGTGGTGAACATTCATTTCGAATAATTTTATAACAATTTGGGAAAGCCGGCCGGCGCCAACTTTTGCCGTGCCGTGCCGCCGGCAAAAGATTTTTTACGACGAATAGAAAATATAATTTAAAAGGATGACTTTAAAATTGAAATTTTAACGGCAACGATGCCGCGGTATCCTTAGGCTTATGCTGCGACGTCCTTTGGCATCATCATTGAAATTTCAATTTTATTGTCATACATATTTAAGTTATATTTCTATTCGTCGCAAAAAATCCCTTGCCGAGCTATGCCGCCATGCTTAGTCTGAACTCGTAATACGATGTACAAAATCCCAAAAGAAAAGAAGAAGAAAGAAAGAAAGAAAATACATTTATTTGCGGCAAACAAACAAAAATACAGCTAATTTATTATAATACAAAAGAACAAATTCCTGCCTAACATTCATCAGCTCATTACCCCTTAAAAGGTTTACATCAAAATGTCACGGACAATATAATATAACTAGCTACGCCCCGCGGTTTCACTCGCATAAGTTTCGATCCCGTGGGAATATCGGGATAAAAAGTGTCCTATATGTTAATCCTGGTTATAAACCATCTGCGTGCCAAATTTCATCCAAATCCGTTAAGTAGTTTTTGCTTGAAAGAGTAACAAACATCCATCCATCCATCCATCCATTAAAACTTTCACGTTTATAATATTAGTAGGGTACAATAGCGTTATAATCTGAGTACCTATGGTTTGTTCCAAAAGTATCAGATGAAAATGTAAACAAATGGAACAGAAAACGTGCCTTTGGAAGTCGCACTCACACAAATCGACATTTGTGTGTGCCACTTCCAAATTGAGTGCTTTGATTTGATTATTCGAAAACCCGCAATTCGTCGCCTAATCCACCTTAAACTTGTTTTTCATTTGACAACTGAGGTTGATTTTATACCCTCGTTTTTTGTCTATTATTTTTCAGTTACAATTTAATATTGTTATTCAGATAAGAATTGTTGGAAAACAAAACGTAATGAAATATAAAGTTGAAACCCTATTAGGGTTTATCTAGGTATTAAAGAAAAAAAAATTAAAAAAATATGGCGCCGATAAATCCCTCCGCACAGCTTTCGACTGGTAATAATAATTCTTAGCGTCTGGCGCAGTTAGGAGTCAGCCCTTGGGCCACGGGAAGTGGCAACCAGCCGTTTGGAAATTTCTTTGAACAAACCATGAGCAATCGGACCACATGGCCCGAGGGTTTCAACACTAAATAGCTTGAAAATATAATTACCGGTAAGGTTATTACACTTTCGCCGCATAAGGTTTTCCGCAGCCGCAGCAGCAGCAGTGCCAGCACCAAACATTAATATAGATGAATGTGCTACTAATTCTCTTTAGTAAGTTATTGCGTAGAAATTTAACCAGGGCATTGTTTGTTTACGCTTTCATCTGATACTTCTGGAACAGAGTATACCACGTAATGTTTAGATGATGTCGCCTCATAACTGTCACAGTGACTGACAAAGCCTTTCTCAGTTTGCTCAGGATTTCGAGTATTATAAGTGGGTTATTGTGTTATAGATTATAATGGATTTATAATATTACGATAATAATTAGGAAACATAATCTTATACAGGATAATCTTATGTGACAGAATGATATACTTAGAGAAGACAAAGACGGGAAAATGGATGATGCGAATATATAGTTATGACAGTTAGGTAACATTTGAACCTAAATATACAAGGTGGAAACGACAATAAATTAAACTGCTTTAAATATATAATGACGTTACCATCTGCATCCAAAAATTAAATCAAATATATCCAATAGTTTTGGCACTATAGCTAGTCAAATATTTGTAAAATCCAGTCGGCCCATAGCGATTTTTTGCTCCGTTGGTGTAGGTAATAACTGTATGGCGTTTCAGTGTGAGGATAAATAAATAAATAAAATAAACAGCATAATTAGCCTATAACGTTCCCACTGCTGGGACACAGGTCTCCTCTCTGTGAGAGGGAATATAAATTTGTTAGAAAAAAAAAACACTTTTTTTAAAACGATTTCTTTAATAGTTTCAAAATACATACATTAGTATAGCCAATGTTTTCATTTATTGTCGTAATATTGTCATCAGGTTTCCACTCTAAAAATGTAAGAACATTTTTTCTTTCGTCTTCAAGGCTGGCTAAGATCTTTCGTTGCAAATAGTATTTTAGAGGTATGAGGAACAGGGTGTAAAGTTCACTCATCCTCCATAGAAAAGGGAGGATCTTCCGACCAGACGGGTGTCGTGTCTGGTGGGCAACTGTCCGACGATTGATGTCAGGACCTTATATACATGATGAAATTGAAAACTTGCGACAAATTGAAATAGGACGTGCAGTAAGTTAATGCCTTCAAGTAGACACGAATTATCGTCGTTCCAGTTTTTTTAATCAAAATTATGAAAACTAATAAGAAAATTATAGTATCAGCAATCCATTCATTGCTGAGTTCACAACAAGAAGCAAGTTGGCAACCCGTTGAACTAGCGATCTTTACATAATTTTGACCGCTCCTACGAAAAAAATAGCGCACGACGACGTTGAAATCGCTCGCCTATGCGCAATTACATATGTGCATCCCTTTCCTTAATAACATGCTCTAAATTTACTTTATAGCACGCCGAATTACATATTTTAATTTGTCGCATCTATTCAGTTTCATCCTGTATTTATGCTAGTTGCGTGGTAAACTTTGCTTGTTGGGATGCAGGATTAGATAGATACCGCTACTGTATCAGATATAACTTCTAGAACCCTTTACCTTCAGAACTTAGACAACCTTCTATACACGTTCTAAGATAACAAGAGCTAAGTTAATTAATTAAGAGATAATTAACTGTTAGTATCAGAGTTCTCGTGTCTACACCTATGCGAGAAGGTCTTTCACTTTGCATTAGAAGGCTTGAGGCTTAAATCAAAAGCGTGGGAGTGGATAAGTTTGAAAAGGGATCGTGTACATTACATTTTAAAAGAGTAACGGTGGAGTTTCTTGCCTATTCTTGCCATGCGAAAACTAACTTTATTGTAATTTTTTTTTGTGCTATTTTATTTTAATTTTTGACGTTCAAAAGTACCTTTTATGTGCCTATTCGAAATAAATGCTTTTACTTTGACTTTGTATCTGGCAGATGATAAGAAAAAGAAGGCATTATTAAGCAGGTTTTTATCATACATAGTCTTATGGCATTTGGAATCCTTTGTGTAATTGATTTACAAATCGTGAATGATAAAACTCGTAACACCGGAATGCTGGGTAGATGAAATCAATAAAAGCATGGGCAAAGACCGCACTGGGCCCGCGTAGTGGATTAGGGCCAACTCCCTCTCACAGGGAGGAGGCCTGGATCCCAGCAGTGGGAACATTAAGCTGATTATGCTATAGGTAAAGACTGGATTGGTAAAGCAAACCTGAAAGATAAAAAAGATATTACTCATCAGTAGGCAAATGTGGTCGAAACAATTACATACAAATAAAGGAAACACTTAGGTACGTTTCAAGATAATGCGAACAAATGTCCTAGAACCAATAAATAAAACATAAACGGACCCGGAAAAGTATTTCACGCATAAATTCCTGAGATATCCCAAAATCCCTTCCTCCCTCTTCAAGTGCCGATGGAAATAACTTTCTGAAATGACGTAGATCGTTTACCCTCTGTCCCAGCTGAAAGATTAACGAGATGCGACGAAATAAAAAGTAAACAGTTGCTGCTCTTATGAAATGACGAAACTGTAGATGTACCGAACCGTACATTACTTTAAGATTCTGCTCACACAGAACTTGTATCTATTATTGCAAATAATATGTGAAAATATATTTCAATAAATCAGTGTTTAGCGAACATTCACGGCGCGGCGTTCGGTTTTATTTCATCATCCGTATAGAATCACCCCGTTATTATATCAGTAAGTGTAGGGTTCCCATTTAGTAGATATTCCTAGTAATTTGGTAGGAATATTATGAATATGACGTTATTGCATATAGGTATATGTACCTATGCTAAGATGCCGTTGATCGATTTTATTTGAATTATGCGTCATGTTCGTGAACGGGCGCCGTCAGTAGGGACTGGTCAACTCTTTGCTGCCATGGCTTATTTTGATTTAAATTAATATTTGAATTGTTTTTTTTTTAGCTTTTCATTACGGACGCTTTTAACGTTCTGCATCGTTCTCACATGCATAATTTTGAACATGAATGATGTAACCAATACTTTGTAACAATATTATTATGATTTAAAAGAGTGTCCATGGAGTTTCTTGCCCGTTCTTCTCCATAGGTACCTACTACGCTTTGGAATGGGCAACTAGCTTCATCTTTTTGACTGACCGACCTTGACAATTCAAAAGTGCCTGTAATTGGTTTATTTGAAATAAATAGTTTGAGTTTGAGTTTTTTGAGTTTGATTAACTTCGGATAGTATTGTCGAAATTCCTTTTGATTGTCATTTTTATCTTTGATTTAACATATCTTTGGTTTTTATAAAGCTTTTTATTATAATTATATCTATGCCAAAACAGAAACTAACACCACTATCTTGCGATTGCCCAAAAATGTTTACCAACAGCGCCCCCATTAGAGCGCCTGTGTAAAGCAGAAAACTAGTAAAGTTGTCGGAATGTCGAATGTCGCCTGTCGATGTTATTAAATAGGCCTGCCGATGTATTCTGTAAAAATTTCACCGTCAAAACTTAGGCGAAGTGAGCTTCAAGTGAGCTGTCAATAGTGTCAATCTTTGACAGCTTATCAGGCGGAATGACAGCTCACTTCACCTCAGTTTTTACTGTGAGAATTTTACAGAATAGGCCAGCTGTTCTCATATAATCGCTTCACATTACCCACCCAGGATAGCACCTTAACAGCGCGTTTCTTTTGCCAGACTGACAGATAAGATCGACGGGCACTCTCGGTCCGAACGACTTGGATACTATCAATCGTTGCATCGTCACTTACCGCAGAAATGTCTAAGTTATAAATGTTCCCTGTCTCGACCCCTTTTGGGGATGATATTTTTCTTGTACATTTTGCTTTTGGTTTTTGATTTATGATATTGTAAATGCTTTGGAATAGAAGGTTGTAAGTATAAGTTCAGATTATTTGAGTCAAATTTGGTAGCTTTACATGGAGTGGTTTTTGTGGTAGTAGGTACAGTACTGTGCAGTACTGGATAGTCACTCTACAGGAGTTCCTTGCCCGTGGAGTTTCTTGTCCATTCTTCTCCATAGGTACCTACTATGCTTTGGAATGGGCAATTAGCTTCATCTTTCTGACTGACGGACTCCTTGACATTTCAATAGTGCCTGTAATTAGTTTATTTGGAATAAAAGCTTTGAGTTGAGTTTGGGTTTAGTAAAATTAAATCAGATCAAATCTTTACTTCTCACGATGTTTTCCTTTACCGGTAGGACCAGAAGAGGCCTGTCCCAGTAGAGGGAACATTATAGCCTGATTATGTTAAATCTTTTTTGCTGAACACAGATTCTACATATAAATATATTGCAAGTCCCAATTCATATAATAAATTCTGTCATTTAATAAATATTGACATTTTAGGATGACATGATTATCATCATCATATAGCCTAGCGTTTTCCCCACTATGTTGGAGTTGGCTTCCAGTATAACCGGATGCATCTGAATACCCGTGTCTTGAATGGAGCGACTGCCTATCTGACCTCCACAACCCAGTTACTGGATAATAAGATACCCCTTGGTAAGACTGGTTGTCAGACTTTCGGGTTTCTGACTACCCGTAACGACTGTCAAAGATCCACTAATGACAGCCGGGAACCAACCCCGGTTTAACGTGCTTTAGGATGACATGATATTATATCAAATCCCGTGATTAGGGAAGTATTAAAAGTTGCTATTTTATAATTGGTTTCTGTTACTAACAAGGCGGCAAGGACATCGCCGTGAAACATGGATTCACCATTTTACGTCAGTTATAAAATAAAAAACTGCATAGGTATTGCACTTTTTTATGAAAAAAAAAAAATACATAGGTACTGCACATTTTTATGAAAAAAAAAAATCAGATTTTTTTTTAAGTGACGTAGAATTTCAAAGTCCTGCATCATGTATTGAATCCGTGGTAACACGTGGAAGTCTCTGCCAACAAGGCTATCAAACAGTTTCTATACTGAATCTTCACTTTATTACTTTAAATTTTACTTTTTTACTTTTTATTACATCACTACATACTTCGACTACCAATTCTCTTTGACCCGAGTTGCCAAGAAGCAAGAAGTTTTATGTCATAGATGTCACAGTAAATGACAGTCAAAAGGATTAAACAGCTTACATAACCTGACCTTAACCGCTTGCCCAAATATTACTAATCTCAGTCTGATTGCAATTCAATTGAATTTACTTACCGATCCTGGGTACCTTATTTTAAACGTATTCTTTGTAGAATTCGATCAAAGGGGCAATTCTCGTAATTTTAAGAACGTTCACAGTCTGATCTCAGTCTCAATCTGTCAAAAATACCTCTAATTCCCCTACATTTTTGACAAGTTTTTGACATTGATTGTCGCTGAGATGAGTTTGCGACTAGATTTTGAACGTTTTTAACTACGGGAATTGGCCTTCTAATATTAAACGAGGCCGAAGCACTTTTTATATTTATATTAGGGGTTAAAGTATGAAATTGCCGTTTTATTGTAATAGGTACTTCGAATTGACATAGAACCTTCATGGTTTGAGATTTTTCAGTGAAACTTTTTTCACATGGTACCTATGAAGTTCTTCTTTTAAAAAATGTGCAACATTCGATTATCGACTTTCAGTTGTTTTTTTTATTCAGCTTAGACAAGAAAGATGGATACTTCAAATATTCGAGTTATTTTTTAATACGAGGTCCGACGCGGAACTAACGCGGCAGAAACAGCTCGCAATATCAATGTTGCGTTTGGAGAGGGGACTGCTAATGAACGCACCGTGCGATTTTGGTTTAAATGCTTTCGTGATGGAAACTTTGATTTGAAGAACGTACCACGTGGAAGACCGCCCACACAGGTGAATAACAATGAATTGAAAGAGATGGTGGAAGCCGATCCGAGCCAAACTACCCAGGAATTAGCGGCATAGTTTACCGTTACCTTACCAACAATATTGACTCATTTGCGTCAAATCAATAAAATAAAAAAATATGAGAAATAGGTGCCTCATGATTTGACTGATCTGCAGAAAGAAACGCTTGTTGAAACTTGTGTTGCCTTGTTGAATCGATACAGAAATGAAGGAATATTGGATCGAATTGTGACATGTGATGAAAAGTGGATTCTTTACGATAACCGTAAGCGAAAAATGCAATGGCTGACCACAGATCAAACGCCGCAACAGAGTCCTAAAGCAAAGCTTACCAATAAAAAGGTAATGGTAACTGTTTGGTGGTCTCAGCATGGTGTTATTCACTATAGCTTTCTCCGATCTGGTCAAGCAATACCGGCAGATGTCTACTGTGCCGAACTCCGAACAATGATAGCAAAACTAGCAGTGAAACAGCCCCGACTCATGAATCGATCTTCACTATTATTGCTCCATGACCTCATACAGCACGAGAAACCGTTTTAACTCTACAGGAACTGCAATTAGAAACCATTCGTCACCCTCCGTATTCGCCAGACCTTGCTACAACGGACTACAACTTTTTTTTTTCGTGATTTGGACAATTTTCTACGTGATAAAAAGTTTTCTGCTTAGGAGACAGTACAAAATGCTTTCACACAGTTTGTCGAATCTAGATCACGAGAGTTCTATCGCAAAGGCATAAATGCCCTTCCTATTAGATGGCAGCAATGTATAGATAATATTGGTAATTATTTTGACTAAATAAATATGTTAACTTAAAAAAAAACGAATTTCAATTTTTCAGTACAAATCGGCAATTTCATACTTTAACCCCTAATATAAAAAGCCAAAGATATGCAGAGGTCCCAAAAATATGCAAAAGAAAAGGAATATTGTCAATATGAAAAAATTAAGATATGAAGACTCTTTGACAAAAATAACTAAGTCAGCACTCAGTTTGTCTGATCGACTTATTTTATTGCAATTTTAATATTACGATTCAAATGACTCATTTATTTATTTTTCATTGCTTATACAGGGTGGCAGGGACATCGCTGCGCAACCTGTTACCATGGATTCAGTACATGATTCTAAACCCTGCTTTGAGTGCAATACCTACATGGACAAAAAAATTGCTGTTCTAGACATTTTGACCGCGTAATAGTTATTGCACTTTTCTATGAAACAGCATTTTTTTTCTAATCTGATTGCAATTTGGTTCACTACATTAGTTATATATATAACCTACCCTAAGGGGAAGGAGGACCCCAAAAGGTGGTAGCCGTAAGGCTGATCCGGGGGTACCGCACGATCTCGCGCGAGGCAGCAAGCCTCCTTGCCGGACTGCCACCATGGGATCTGGAGGCGATAGTCCTCGCGCGCCTGTATGACTGGCGCGCGGAGGCACTACGTCGGGGGGAAACTCTGCACCCGCGGCAAATCGCTGCGGAGCGGACGGACCTCCGGCGCGGTCTCATGGTGGAATGGAAGGCGCGACTATCGCAACCCAGCGCAGGGCACGCCACGATAGCGGCGATAAGACCCCTCTTTGAGGAGTGGCTAGAGAGGCGTCACGGCGCTCTCACCTACCGCCTGACGCAGGTCCTCTCCGGACACGGATGTTTCGGGAGGTTCCTGCACATCATCAGGCGGGAGGAGACGCCCGGGTGTCACCACTGCGAGGATCGCCCAGAGGACACGGTGGAGCATACGGTGGAGGTCTGCCCCGCTTGGGCAGAGCACCGCCGTGTCCTCGTAGAGGCGATCGGCAGCGGCGGCGACCTCTCGCGTCCGGCCCTGGTGCAAGCCATGGTCCGGGGCGAGAGGGAGTGGGAGGCGGTCACCTCCTTCTGCGAAGCAGTCATGCTAGCGAAGGAGGTGGCGGGATGGGCGAGGGAGAGATCCTCACGCCTCAGCCGCCGAGGGAGGCGCTCCGGGCGTCGGGAGCCGCGTGACGACTCCCGGCCACCGTAGGCGCGGGCCTGCGGGCGGAGAGCAATGGGTAGCTCTCCGTCCGATCAGGACCAGGCCCGTGCCGGACGGCGCGTAAGTGTTCCACGTGCGCCTCAAAGAGATGTCAGCATAGATGACGGGGCCCGACAGGGCCGAAGCCTGCCGGGGTAGCGGGATCGTCCGAAAGGGTTACCGCTGCCCTGGTACATAAAGGGCTAAGGAAGGAACACGGGTGGGTTTTAGTCAGTAAGAGTCTGACACTCCCTTCTGCTCCACCCAGAGCGGGAGGAGTCATTTGATGATTTCCCATCCTGAAAAAAAAAAAAAAAAAAAAAGGGGAAGGAGGAGGTCGTGAAGGCACGTGAATATACCCGTCAGAAGTTGGCCGTAACATCCCAGCGCTGATTTGCTGGATTTTAAATCTTCTCCTGACAGTTCATTTTGTTTACATGTATGTATTTTATAGTCAAACATTTTTTAACCATGCAGAAGCGCTTGCTCTGCGTTGACGGTAAATATTCATGTAATGTATTAACAATTGTGAAGTAGCAGCGATGAGTTCAATTTATTTAAAAACTGTAATATGCAAACGATAAAGCTTTCCATTTTACAAAATCTAAGAGCCTCAATATAAAATGTAAAAGAAACAGGGTTTTCATAATTATATTGACAAAATAACAACGTTGAGAGATGAGATTCGACAAAAAAAAAATCTTCAAATCTTTGTCTGATGTAACAATTTTATTGCAATTTCATGTTATTCAAATCTAATAACTACTAGACACGTCAGATGCCAATTATAATATAACTTTACATTTAAACATATGATAAATTATAGTCCCTTTTCGTGTCTGTCTGTGTGACCGCGTTGATCTTCAATACTACGCAACGGATTTTGATGCTGTTTTCACCATTATTTACAGAATTTATCCCTGAAAGTTAATGTAAATTTTTTAAATTAAATATTATTATAAAAATATAAAAAAAAAAATTATATTAAAAAAAACATCGAGATTTCTTATTCATATGTAGTTAAGTTTAATCCTTACTTCATTTAATCCTTACTTCATTTAATCCTTACTTCATTTAATCCTTACTTCATTTAATCCTTACTTCATTTAATCCTTACTTCATTTAATCCTTACTTCATTTCATCATCATCAGTCTATAGCAGTCCACTGCTGGACATAGGCCTCTCCTATTGCACGCCATTCAACTCAATTTTCGGCAACTCTCATCCAGCTGCTACCAGCCATCCTGCGAAGATATGAACTAACTAACTAACTTAACTAAATATGAATAAGAAATCTCGATGTTTAGCCAAGTCTTAAAATCCGTGCAAAGGTCGCTGGTAAGAATATTATAATATATGGCATCGATAAGTCTCTTTAAAGTTCACTCAATACTCAATACTCAATACTTTATTGCATTCCACATGTAGTACTTAGGTGGTAAAACTTAAAATTAGATCACATGGACCCTGTCGGGCACAGCAAATAAGTGAGTTAGG
Organism: Apamea epomidion; assembly: GCA_947507525.1. NCBI lineage: Eukaryota > Metazoa > Arthropoda > Insecta > Lepidoptera > Noctuidae > Apamea > Apamea epomidion. The sequence goes on from OX382237.1 coordinate 15,648,029, forward strand.
AGAGAGGAAGCACTTGTAAATTATAATTATTATACAGTAGGTAGGTAATTTCTAAGATAAACTAATAGTAGGTATTTATAATATAGAATATAAATAGGTATCTATTGGGAGATCTTGTAATAATTAATAAATATAATATAAATATTTAATTTTGACTACTAAAATTATGACTTTATATGTATATCACTTAAATATTCATTTAATGAGTAGTAGCTTTTCTTTAACAAAAAATCTCTTAGTTTTTTTAGAAATGTGTGAGGTTTTTCTTCGTTTTTTATTGATCCGGGTAGTTTATTATATACTTTAATGGACATTACATAGGGACTTTTTGAGTGCATTTTTAGTCGAGAACTTGGTATGTTTAGCCTAGATCGGTGTCTGAGTAGATAGCGCGACTGGATGTCTTCACGTTTTGAGTAGAACTCGTGATGTTTTCGCACAAATTTGCATGTTTCTAAGATATATATACACGGAAGGGCTAAAATATTGTGTTTTTGAAAGAAAGGTTTACAACTATCGGTTTGCTCAATGTTTACCAGGATTCTGACCAATTTCTTTTGCAGCGTGAACAGTATTTGTGCATCTGTACTGTTTCCCCAAAGAGTGACACCATAGCTAAGCCATGCATAGGCATAAGCATAGTAGGTGGTGAGGGCTGTCTGAAAATTGGTGGTCTTTTTTATTTCACGGAGGGCGTATGAGAATTTAGAAATCTTTGAGTGAGTTTTCTGTATGTGTGATTTCCAGTTTACGTGTGTGTCTATAACTAGTCCGAGTAATGTAAATTCGTTAACAGTTTCTAATTTTGAGCCATTGAACGTAAAATCTAAAGTTAAAGGAGTTTTTTGGTAAGGGTGAAAAGTTATTAATTTTGTTTTGGAGTAGTTTATCTCGAGGTTATGCTCGTTCATCCAATTGCAAGTTTTTGTAAGAATGGAAATAAGGGTTTTTTCTATATTTACATTGTCTTGGCATGAGACTAATATGGATATATCGTCGGCGAATAGGACACATGGCCCTTCTATGATTTTAGGTAGGTCATTAATATATATTAAAAATAAAAGGCATCCTATTACGCTTCCTTGAGGGATTGAGGCGTTAATTGTTTTACTATGTGATCGGATTTGTTTAATTTCATTATTTTTATGGTCAAAGTATTCTAGTTCTACTAATTGTTCCCTATTCTTTAGATAGGACGTTAGCCATTCGTGAGCCTTTCCGCGTATACCTATTCCGTATAATTTGTTTAGCAATCACTCACTCAACTCAACTCATTCACTTAACTTAAAAGAGTTCAAGTTTAGTTTAAAAGCATGCAAACAGTTAGTTACAAGTTTTCAATAAAGGACTTGTATTAAAAAATGAATATTCATATGTTTAAAGATTATTCACTTAAGAGGTTTTGTGACATCTTGTCAGATGTAATCAGCATGCACTCGAGTGAGTTTATGCTTAAACTTAAAGTGAAATTTCGGCTTTGTTCAGTATTGACTATAATATGCTGAATTAATTACTGGGTTTAATAAACTGTTGGGTACATTCGATTCCCGAACATCACTATTAATTTGCACACCTGCACCCTAATTGACACACTATCAATCGCAATCTGAATCATTTTGAAGGATATTGCTAATCCATTGCTTCATATGTTCGAAAATATTGTCTGCTCAACAATGTAAATAACACAATGGATATTGTTGAGCTGTCAAAATGAAAGCTCTTGCTTCCACATGGCTTCCACACTATTAGTGTGTTACTCAGTACGCTATTACCCCGCTGCTTAGGTAGGGTAAAGGAACTTTTCTTGTACCACGTGTCATATTCAAGTAATATCTTTTTTTTATGACTATTAACTCCGTCAATTTCTTAGATTAATGCCCGTTGTCACTAACACTAGGCGAGGCCCAGATATAATTCCTATTGATAGATATTCACGATTATTTCAACATAAATGTTTAGTTATAAGGTATCGAGTAATGTTGTAGTGAAAATGGGCCATTGTATATTTTTAATTTAGATTTTAAAAAATTGTTATGTATTTTGGTGGTGTACAATAATGTAAATATAAATGAATAATAAATAATGGGCATTAGTTTCATAACTGATACAAACATGTAGTTTGTTAATACTAAATTCTAAGATGTTTTAGCAAAGCCTGTTGTAGGTATTGAAGGCAGATGAACAAACATTCCACAAATAACTTTTAATACGTTGTCTTGTTTACTCGCTATAATCTTCAGACCGTAATTTTTTATGAATTTTTCATTACTGTTTAACGTAATGAAAATGAATACTAGTTCTCTCAGGTAACTGTTTTAAAGTAGTAGTTGCCATTTTGTAGCGAAAATAAAAAGCATTACCACATTGAACATAAAACCTTATTATAACCTTAAATTATTTGTAAATCAATTTCAATAAAAAAAGGAAAAACAAATCTGCTTAAATATAGAAAAACGGAGGTTTGTTACTTTACAATTATAGGTAAAAAAAAATAGGAAAAAAAAAGAGGAATTAGGCGAGTTTATCGAATTCAGGATATTTTTTCCTGGAAAAAATTTAAACAAGTATATCGCGAATTTTAACCTGAAGGCCAATTCTCGTAATTTAAAACGTTCAAAATCTAGTCGCAGTCTCATCACGGCGACAAACAAATGTCAAAAACTTGTCAAAATGTAAGGAAATTAGACGTATTTTTGACAGATTGAGACTGAGATCAGACTGTGAACGTTCTTAAAATTACGAGAATTCTGATTGCTATCGGGTTTAGACATTATAAATATCCTACATTTTACACTGAAGCCCAGGACTAACGACGAGCAGTTAGGTTTCTGGTAACCAAACGCACCTACCCTCCCGGTTATGAAGTCCTGGTAGTTAAGATGATAATTAAAACGTTAGAATCACGTTCTTTGCTGGCTTCGTAGTAATAATTATTTGCTGCTAATAAAGCAGTACCAATGTGTCTATTACAGTGTATTGTAAATCTGTAAAATAATTAATTGAAATGTAATGGTGATGGCCTGAAATACAGGTTTAATTAACCTAGTTTGGGCGGGTCGCTACCTAACATGCTGATTCCGAACCACCATTACTTGCACCCACCTGTAATAAAAATATTTTAGTTTTAGTTTTTTTTGGCACTATAATTATACGCGAAAACTACTGTAGGCTAAATGCACTCTTTTTGTAAAGGTTTTTATCAAATCAAATATTATTCTATTACGACTACAATCACGTAAGACTACATTCACTGTCAATGCAACAATGTCAATGTATCGACATTCGTGTTAGCAAACGGCTTAATGGCAGCTTGATTCCTCGTGTTCGGAAGCTCTCAATTAACATGGGATGAAGGACTTGAAAATGAAGTTCCAGGAAGCCGGCTGCAACTTACCTAGTTGGGAATAGGCTTAGTTGATGACAAGGTAATTCACAGAGTTGGTGATAGAATCAGGTGAAGATGATGAAAGCCAATGGAAGTAAAACCAAAAAAAGTATGTCCAATGGCAGACACCTTAGCGGTAGGCTGAGTTCATGATTTTGACGTGATGATGATGGGACAGAATATAATACTCCTTATTATGTACACCCGGTATGGAGGGGCTCGTGGCTAAATAATAACAGCCGCACAGGTCGATCGATCAGGTAAAGCTACGCTTGCCGCGGTTGGTCTGTGAATGGGTGACCATATTTACATACCGAGACCTCTCCGTGCCTCGAAAAGCACGTTAAGCGGTTGGTCCCGGCTGTCATTCGTGGATCTTTGACAGTCGTTACGGGTAGTCAGAAGCCCGAAAATCTGACAACCAGTCTTACCAAGGGGTATCGTATTACCCAGTAACTGGGTTCTGGAGGTCAGATAAGCAGTCGCTCCATGTTAAATACTGGTAATCAGCTGCATCCAGTTAGACTGGAAGCCGACCCCAATATAGTTGGGAAAGGCTATGTAGATAATGACTCTTTATTACGTACACCAATGTAGAAATCTTACTTTAAAGACAGCATTTAGAGAAAAAGAAGAGACGATACTGCAGGTAGTCTGTAGGGATACATAAAACATATACTTATGGGAAAGCAGCCATTCCATAGGGTAAAAAAGTATAAAAAATTCAGGTACATGACTTTTACAAAAGGTCAAAGTTTCCTTTTCTTACAGTTTATTTCTTCACTATATTTCATCAAAATCTAAATCCCGTACAATTTATAGCTGTAGGTTTCAATCCAGTTCCACAAAAAAATTAAAATTAAGAAATAAATCTCTCACATTTTTCATGGCTCACACTTTTATGAGCGCACATATAAAAAGGCCACTTTACTGGCCACTTCTTTTTCATCGTGGCGTGATGATAAATCTTTAGTTTACCCGGAAGTGACGCAATGTTGCTTCCTGTGCGTGACCGACGCGATGGCTAAAATACCCTTGTGTTGTAGTGTCATAAGATTTCCAGTGATTTGGGTCACGGAAAATAGGAATTTGGACTCCGGTTTTTCCCGGAAACCAGAAATATGTAGTAAATATCCAGAAATATGTATGGAACATCTACAAGATAGCAGCGTTGCTCGGTTTAGCAATAAAAGGGGTTTATTTTCGCTACTATGATCGGGATCAATTCCTAAACCAGGCACAGAAAAACAAAAGGAAATATTTATTCTCTCTAACATCAGGTTCACGACTCTTTAGGCAAATTTTCTAAGAATCGATTGTCCACCCTAAATGTCAAGAACTTACCCGGACAATTAGAAAACAAGGATTGATTATCTTTAGAATCCCCAAAAATAAAAGGAATGGAATGGAAAAAGGAAGAAAGGAATGGAATTCTCATAATGCTAAGAACATTCACAGTCAGAAGGCCAATTCTCGTAATTTAAAACGTTAAAAATCTAGTCGCAGTCTCATCTCGGCGACAAACAAATGTCAAAAACTTGTCAAAATGTAGGGAAATTAGAGGTGTTTTCGAAACAATGAGACTACGATCAGACTGTGAACGTTCTTAAAATTAGTATAATTACCCCTCTGATCTCAGTCTCAATCTGTCAAAAATACCTCTAAACTTCCAAAATGTTTTTTTACAAGTTTTTAACATTGATTGTCGCTGAGATGAGATAGTGACTAGATTTCGAACATTTTTAATTATGGGATTTAATTTTGGTCTTCAGGTTTAAATCACTTTTGAATTTTGAACTAAGTTAAAGTTCTAATTACAAAAACTAACGTCAAACACGAGACTAAGTTATCTATTTTGCTTTAAAAACTTTAGTGTGCTTTGAATAAAGTTTATAATACAATAACGAACTCGAAGGATTGGGCTTTGACCAAAGTTAGAACTCGTTTTGCAATAAAACGAATAAGGTTTCAAATAAATTATTAAAGCCATTACTCTTGATTTATAGACATTAAGACAGTATAAGTGTATTTCAAAGATTTGGCGGATCTTCCCGAGTCATTTATTTATGTTGAAGCGCCCACAATACAAAAACGTCCCCTAATCTTGATGAGATAAGATTCGTATTTCGGAAAAGGCTTTCATTAAACTTTTTTTTTGCGATTGAAGACTGGGTATAATCGATGTAGGCAAGAAGGCTGCCAGGCTCAAATGAGATTGGGCGGGTCACATCAGCCGCATGCACAATGCTCGTTGAGCAAAAGTTTGCACACAACGGGTGCCTGAAGATGGACGGCGTGGCGAGCCTGGCCCAGAAGGAGCTAGCCAGAGGACCCAGATGCGTAGGTACTGTGAAGGTTAGTTCGGGGTGGCGTTGAAAAAGAGTTCTTAGGCCTTCCTAAGAACCCTTACTGGGTTAAGAGAGTCCTTACTAGGGGAGGCCTTTGCCCAGCATTGGGTCAGTATAAAATCCTCTACAAGTGCCTGTACCTTTACTAAACTATACCAAGGGCTGGCCTAAAATTGCTACAAACCAACTGACCGGCTAATCTTGTCACGACAGCACAAAGGCAAAAAATCTATATTAAAAACCAAAATTAATATTGGGTTGAGAATCAACACTTTATAAATGTCAAAATTACATAAGACAGTCCTTCACCACTTCCTAGTATTCTAGCTGGGAAGATGAAGTGGCGCAACAAACTCCCCAGCAGCGCGTCAGTTTGATAATAATTCTGTTATTGGTGCAGTTTGTTAATCATAATATTAGTTAGTGTAACATGAGGAGGAGAGAGGAGGAGAGGAGTTGTTCTTTTATTGTTGTTGATGCGGGAGAAAATTTAGCCCACCTACAATATTCGTTAACACAATCATATCATGGCTTAATGATAACAGCCGCACGGGTCGATCAATGGTTAAGCAACGCTTGCCGCGGTCAGTTTGTGGATGGGCGATCCATTACATATCGAGACCCGTCCGTGCGTCGGCAAGCACGTTAAGTCGTTGGTGGCTGTTAGTCGTAGATCTTTGACTCTCGTTATGGGTAGTCAGAAGCTTAAAAGTCGGACAATCAGTCCGACCAGGGGGTATTCTGTTACCTAGTAACTGGGTTGTGGAAGCCAGATAGGTAGTCGCTCCATGTAAACTACTAGTATTCAGCTGTATCAGGTTAAACTAGAAGCCGATCCTAGCATAGTTGGGAAAAGGCTACTACACCAATTGATTTGAATGGTATCGAAAAGAAAAAAAAAAAGATTTCCCAAAAAGGAACCACAAAAAAATTACATCACGCTATTCTTGCTGCTTAAGACTGTTTCTCGAACTATCTCATTGCCAAGCCACAAGAGACAGACATATTTGTATTATGAGATCTCCCTACATTGCTTACACAGACATTCAACCGCTAACAAAAGACTTGGACGCCTCAGGCGGTCCAGTTATGTCAGGCCCTGAGGAATTTCATTATGACTGCGATGAGTGTTTTGTTTTCAAGTATTCTCTTCTATTAACGTTATTTATGACTGGGATAGCTAAATGAATTAGTTATGGCCGAGAAGCTGCGTTTCAAGTTTAAAAATTTTCAGGAAATTACTTCAAAGGAAAAAAGGAATCAGTGAGGTAAGCAGCTTTTTGGGTGGGAAATCATCAAATGAACACTCCCGCTCTGGGCCGAGCGGAAAAGCGTGTCAGACTTTTACTGACTAAAACCCACCCGTGTTCCTTCAGTTGCCTGTGCCAGGGTATCTCTTTCGAACAACCCGCAGCCCCGGCGGCATCAGCCCTAGCGGACCCCGTCAGTTCGTGCTGACATCTCTTTGAGGCGCGCGTGGAACACAACGCACCGTCGACCCGGGCCTGGTTCTTACCGGGCGGCGAGCTGCCCATTGCTCGCCACCGGCAAGCTCGCGCCTACGGTGGCCGGGAGTTGGCTGTTGACTCCCGTCCAGGGCGTCTCCTGCGGCGGCTAGGCGCGCGAGGGTGCAGAGATTGCCTCTCCCTCACGCGCTCCGCCTCCTCCTTCGCGAGCATTACTGCTTCGCAGAAGGAGGTGACGGCCTCCCATTCACTCTCGCTCCGTAACATGGCCTGGACGAGGGCCGGACGCGAGAGGTCGCCGCCGCCGATCGCCGCCACGAGGACACGGCGGGGCCCCGCCCAAGCCGGGCAGACCTCCACCGTATGCTCCACCGTGTCACAATCTGCGGCCCTGGCGAGAGGTAAGCAGCTCTAAGATCAAAATGCAAAGCTTTTTGCTGTCAAATTAATCCGATCAAAACTGGTTTATTCAGATCTCTTTTAACAAACATGCTGATGGCCTATGATTCACTCAGCCGAAAGATACATCAGAAAGCTTCTCGTCACTCAGTTTTACTTTGGAGACAAGATATCTAGCTCATCATCTGCCTAGCCTTTTCCCAACTATGTTGGGGTCGGGTTCCGGTCTAACCGGATGCAGCTGAATACCAGTACTTTACTTGGAGCGACTGCCTATCTGACCTGCACAACCTAGTTACTGGGTAATACGATGCCTTGGTACCCTTGGTAGTGTTACCAAGGGGTAACGGGACACAACCCGTAGAGACTGTCAGGGACCGACGGCTTAATATGCTTTCTGAGGCACTGAGAGGTCTCGATAAGTGAAGATGGTCACTATCTAACTATCAACATCTACACTTTTTTTTTTTTTTGAGGATGGGAAATCATCAAGTGACCCCTCCCGCTCTGGGTGGAGCAGAAGGGAGTGTCAGACTCTTACTGACTAAAACCTACCCGTGTTCCTTCCTTAGCCCTTTATGTACCAGGGCAGCGGTAACCCTTTCGGACGATCTCGCTACCCCGGCAGGCTTCGGCCCTGTCGGGCCCCGTCAACTATGCTGACATCTCTTTCAGGCGCGCGTGGAACACATTCGCGCCGTCCGGCACGGGCCTGGTCCTGATCGGACGGTGAGCTACCCATTGCTCTCCGCCTGCAGGCCCGCGCCTACTGTGGCCGGGAGTCGTCACGCGGCTCCCGACGCCCAGAGCGTCTCCCGCGGCGGCTGAGGTGTGAGGTTCTATCCCTCACCCATCCCGCCACCTCCTATCTACATCTATACTAATAATAAATCTAAAGAGTTTTTTTACTTGTTTGAACGCACTTATCTCCGAAACTATCACTTGGATTTAAAAAATATTCTTCTTGCATTTGATAGCCCAATTCTTGTGGAAGGCTTTAGACTACTTAACACCACGCTAGGACCCTTTCGTATCGAGCAAAACCAAAAAATGACAGAAAGAACGCTAAGCGAAAACGATAATTGCTAAACATACTTGAGGGTGATTCGGAAGCCCCTCAAATAAAGATATCCGTATAAACGACGTATAAAGATACCTTTGGACGTCACTTTTCCGTATACTCTGTACAATCTTAAGCTCTTATGGTACCTACATCTATATTAATAATAATTTTGTGTTTGTTTGCTTGATTGAACGCACTAATCTCCGGAACTACCAGAGATTAGCGCTTTTATTATTATTATTATTAATCAATTTATTTCAGGCAACTAAGGCCCATAGATAAAATACACAAAATAATCTTATCTGATAATAAACTAATATATACAAAAACCTTAAATTTATTAACTACGTTGGGTCGGCGACGTATTGCGCTGAGTCGAGGTGTCATGTAGCCTTCCGCGAAACCGACGATACACGACACCCATCGGCCAAAATTCCTCCTTCATGAAAGTCTCCAGATGTTGAGTCGGAACCCGCACTACAAAAGACTTGAAGTTAATCTTGTGGCGCGACTCCAACTTCTCGACTCTCAAGGTGAACTTGGTCTTCATCTTTATGTACTCCACGACCTTCGCTGCCGTCATAGAGTGATGTAGACGGGATACGTATAGCTGCGCCGATGGAATAGCGGGACGCAGCAATATGTTCGGACCAGCCAATGCGGTACCGCACTGATTGCGAAGAGTAGGCTTCTTCTTCTTTTTCTCAACACGAATGAAGCCTTCTTTATCTGCCTGTCCTCGGCTGGTTACCGGCGGTAACGAGCTTCGGACTAGTTCGGAGGGCCCCTGGGCACTCTTCGTAACTTTTGGTTGCCGCTGATGTTTTGCAGGAGTTGCAACAACGGCAGTCGAATAAGCACGCCCCGGTGTTGTCGTGCTAACATTCTTCAGCGTCTTCAATGATAGGGGACGCGGGCAGGAGCACAATTGTGCATCGCTTGCTGAGTCGACAGCCGGCGTCGAGTCGAGTTTTGCTGACTCGAAGCTCTGCTGCGATGTGTTGACTGCGCTGTGACGTGCGTCGACGTTAGTTGCTGGCTCGTGTGACCTACATACCGTGTTGCGCAAATCTGGTACCTCGGTACGTAGATCACTGATGGTTGATTGCGATGCTTCCAACTTCAACTGCATCTCGGCCAGGCTTGATCTTAGGGTTGTGATGTCCCGTAGCAGCCTGGTGACGTCAACGTGGTCAAAAGTGACGGGGGGCAGCTTGCGCAAATCCTTCGCCACGAAAGTCGGCACGTCGTCCGGGTCGGTCTCCTTCAACACCTTGATGATGTCTTGGAGACTCCTCTCTCCTTTTTCATCCCTCCTGCGGGATGGCATTCGGTCAGCCATTTCTAGCGACTCGTACAGCAGTGTCTTAGACCTGCGTATCTCCTCTTCGTTGAAATTGGATGTACAGATCTGGATCACACTGACCTCGTCCATGACATCCAGCTGGTATTGCAGAAATGCCAGGACCTCGTTCGCCACAAGTTCTTCCGAACGCATGATGACAGCGGCACATGTCGCGCTCAGCGGAATATAATATACGCAAAGTGTAAGCGCGTCCAATTGCAACGGCGGATCACACTACACTGCTTTTAGATATTAATTATCAAAGCTTTTATTTCAAATAGGCAAAAATTACAATATTGCATACAATTACAACAATAATATATTTAAAATACTACTGTTTCATAATATAATACCTATAATAAATTATATTTGTAGGTCCTAAAATAATAATATGTTCGTAACAACATAAAAATAAAATCAAAACAGTAGGAGAAAATTACTTTTAAAAGTCGCTAAATATATCATATTGGTGCTGGTGACTGTACAAAGTTCTAAGAGACTGCCTCGAGACGAATTTAATAAAGATTGTTAGGAAACTCAACCAGTTCATATTTCTGATTCTCTGCCCACTAGAATCGCGGGTGTTTCGAAGTATTCTCGACTTTTTCTTCTCGGAACATAATACGCTTTCGCTATTTTTAGATTCGCTATACAACGTCTTTTAGGATGAATATTGTTATACCTACAAGTGCAGAATCGGATAAGTGACAAATTATAAATAAGGATTACTTCGTTACTTGCTCTTAATTAAAGTACATGGTATTTAATTGCATTTTGTTTTATTATTTATCTTTATTCTAGTTGTAAGTTTGTCTTAGGTCTGATTTCTCCAAAGCCAGATAATTTTACCGGAGGATTAATTTTGAATTTTTGACAGATCTCCTATACAGAATCAGTCAGACGTCAATTTTATTACTCGATTAAAATTATCTGTCGATTGAAAAATCAGCCCTTAGAGAAGAATTTATTATGTTTTTGTTTATCGAATTAATAATTTGTTTTTTCGATATCTCTGGTCCAGGACAAACAAAAATCACAATGACGGGGAGTACTCGTACAAGTTTCTGTCGCCGTTATATTCTCGGATTTTGGCTTCCTTGGTTATCGAATAGGGTAGTTGCCTGGGTAAAAAAATTATAATTATATTTAGTCCGTCAGTTAGAATATCGAAAAATAATGGACACGTATTTTTTCTTTTGTCAATCAAACAAAAAATGACAAAGATAAAGCGCGTCAAAATTTGGGAGTCTTCACTTGCTTGCAAAAGTATCGCAAGCAAGTGACGTCACGCGGAACTTTAACGGGCGATATCTTCATCATTTTAGAAAAAATACGGGTTCAATATTTTTGATAATCTTACTGACGGACTAATTAGATTTTTTTTGGAAAATAGCCTATTGCTATCCTTGCTAAGCTTGGATTTGAAACCGTGCTTCAGTATTAAGCAACGAATTAATATTTATTTATTTATATATACTTTATTGTACACCACAAAAAAAAAACATGAAACACTCCAAAATACAATGGGCGGCCGTATCGCATTACTGCGATCTCTTCCAGGCAACCTTAGAATGGACAGTGATTTTTCTTGACATAAAATGGGACTGTCGTTGGTGCAAATATTAATTATACAATACACTAAAATAGATACACAAATATATACATATCCAAAATTATAGATACATAAATACATACATACTATATACATATACAAGCAACGAAAAATAAAAGAAGACTGTAGATGATTGCAGTTAGGACAACAAGATCACAACGACAAGTAGTGCTCTTTTACAAGTCTCTTGAACACCTGTAACGACTGCGCGCGTTTTATTTCAACTGGCAATGCATTCCACAAACGAGCGGCCTGGACAGTATACAGTAATATTATATGCTAGCTACCGATTCACACTCAAGGATTGCCAGAGGGCTATGGAACGGAATATTTTGGGTATCAAACTAACAGACCGGGTTAGGAATACGACCATCTGTACCATAACAAAAATAACTGATGTCACTTGGCACGCTAAAATGGAATTGGGCTGGACACATCTGCCGCATGTCAGACGACCATTGGGTCAAACTTACGACCCGGTGGGTCCCTCTTAATGGCAAGCGACATCGCGGCAGGCCCAGACGGATATGGCGGGATGAGCTGGACTCCTTCAACAAGAACTGATCCTTAGCAGCTTTACAGAGAGAAGTGGAAAGAGAGTAGGGAGGCCTTGCCCTGCAGTGGGACATCACAGGCTTATAATAATAATAACCCCACCGCCGTATCTCTACGTTGACGTCGTGGTGGGGCTTGCGCGCTCTGAACTGTAGGCCTGTGCCGGAAGAGTTTACGTTGCCGGAACAGGTCTAGGGTGAGGAGCCAGACCAAGAGAGATACAGAAACCCGCAGGGCAGCATGTGGCGAGCTGTTGGGCACCCCACGGCCCCTATCTTCCGGGAGAAGTCTTGTTCCTCACCGCTGTCTTGCCTTTATTGGCCGGCTGGAGTGGATAATGACGAGGAACAGAGCTCCCACCTCATTCTTGCCTTTACTGGCCGGCGGAAGTGGAGATTCGCGAGAGCTGTGCTCGGAGGAAGGAAGTATTCCAGTAAGATGCTGGTAGGGGTCTTGACCGTACTTCCGGGATTGTCCTGATAGCCGTGGAATACCTCTCCACTCCTTATAAGCACCTCAGGACATGTTGCCCCCTTATCACTACGACACTATGTGCTAGCGATCGTTTTCGGAGGCCCATTATTGAGTGTGCAAGTCACCCCCTGCCATTTTATCTGTGTAATTTATATAGAGCATTGGTCAGGCAGGGCCTATAGTTTTTCCATAGTCCTAGATAACCAGTTCACTTTAGCCACCCAAACGAATAATCGAATACTTTTATTTCCATGTCTTGCAATAGTCCTATACCAACCGGGGGTTGTCCTTGGGTGCACTTGCATAGTGCGAACAGGGATAATCGTCGGTTGGTGCCTCATTTCATTGAAAACGCCTAACGGGCCTCTGCAAGTTGGCTTCGGCCCCTCGTACGCCTTCAAAAGGTCCGGGACCACAGGGTCCCGAGATATGTCAAAAACTTTCAATAATAATAATACCGATATCGACGACATACCTACCTAAGGCATACGTGGTCGAAATCGGTAGCTAGCATTCTTCTAAAAAGTATTTGATTTATGAGCTTAGTTACGCCTACTTTATTGTGGCCATTGTGATTCATTGATTTATGGAGCAAGTCTACGCCCAATATTGGACAAAAGTGCAAAAAAATTAAGTTTCATCGCCGTATTTTTGGCATTTTTCAATAATACATGAGCTTTGGTTTGTGACTTAGTTTTAATGAAGAATAAAACTTTCGTTTGTCGAGAAAATCTAATTCATCGCTTTCCATGACCATTATCGGGGCCAAAAGCAGACCAATTTAGCGATAAAAAAAAGAACTTTGCTCCTAAAATTTCTTGCTTGGCGCAGGTACTTAGCTATAATTTGTTCAGCTACTAAAAACACTACTACCTTACAGGAATTCTTTTAACAAAACAAACAAAATAACACAAAAAACATACAAAACTTTAATAACAAAACTAATGTTTCCAATGCATACTAATTACTAAATACCTGCAACTACGAGTGCCTACGTTGAACGTGCTTGTATTTGAAATGCCTTCACAAGTAGGTAGACGTACCTACTAGTCTACTTACCCATTGAGTCAAACTGCATTATTTTTATTGGTTGCTTTTATACTTCGATACATATTTTATTTTCTCTTCATAAGGGGGAAGTGCCATCATCAAAATCTTTTTTATCTGTTCTGTGATTAAAATCACCACAAGGTCATATAACCCTTACAACAAGGTCATATAACCCTTTTATTGATTGATGTTTCATGAAATAGTCATTCAATAGGGTTATATGAACTTAGAGGGTTTTGATCATTTTAATGATTCTGTAAATACATACCTATTCGTTACGGTCGCGAATCATAATTTGTGTAAGACACCGACTTTGAAAATTGCGAAAAACGTAAAAAAAAAAATTATTTCGCGGGCTACACTAGTGCTTCCTCTTGACATCGAAGACAAAATATTACAGTCGTTCCTGTATATTATCTAGTCATAAATGTTCAATTGAATTTTTAGGTTAGGTTGCAACCTGACCCCGACATACTTGGCAAAACTTCTAAGAACTCGCCAATGGATAAATTATTTACGATCGAAAAGCCTGGTTCTTTTGTAAAAGATAGTACCGTTCTGTTCACGGTTAAAACATGTTTGATTTTTACAAGCTTTTATATAACTTGCGATATATGTATGTATGTTTGTTCGGGTGGACTCTTGCAACTCAATTTTGAAGCAGATATGTTCAACTCATTGAGCTGACATTTTGCATGCATGTGTAAATCGGATGACAATGCAACATTATTATGACATGGAGCTGATCTGATGATGGAACCGGAAGGTGGCCATAGGAGCTTGGTAGTTAAACGACACAACCCCATCGAGTTTGGACTCGTTTGATCCGTGTTGACGAGAACTTTGGTGCTAGATGGTAACCAGGGTCTGATGATGGAGCTGGAAGATGGCCATAGGAACTCGGTAATTAAACGACACAACCCCATTGAGTTTGGGCTCATATGATTCGTCTTGACGAGTACTTTGGTGCTAGATGGTAACCAGGGTCTGATGATGGAGCTGGAAGATGGCCATAGGAACTCGGTAATTAAACAACACAACCCCATCGAGTTTGGGCTCGTATAATTCGTCTTGACGAGTACTTTGGGACTTTTTGTTTTTTTTTCTTTTATATTCTTCTTTCTAAAACTATAAAGATTTCGAATGTCCACTTATTTTATGTACTTACTTTCCTACCTACTGTAACTTTCATCATTTGGAAGCGTACATTTTTTGGTAACCAGTCGGTTATCCTTTAGAGTGAAGGCACGTGAACATATCCGTGAGCAGTTGGCCGAAACATTCCAGCGCTGATTTGCTGGATTCGTTTTGTCCTCTACCGATCGTTGTTTCTCCTGACAATTCATTTTTTTTATATGTATACAGTATGTATGTATTAGTATTTATTCTTGTATTTTATAGCCATTTCCAAGCTATTCATCCCGTATGTTGCACCTGCCATGTTTTGTCTCTGCATCACCCTAAGGTTGACTGGTACAAAATGGCTCAGGCATTAAGTCCGCCTTTGTACAGTATTATTGTTTTACTTGTGCATAAAGTTTTAATAAATAAAAATAAATAAATTACCAGTAATGATTTTCCTCATAGGACTCGATTGGGGAACTAGTTGTTAGTAAGGGAAAACCGGCAGACTTGCTCAGGTAGGAGAGATGCCCCACAGTGCGTAAATTATTTTTAAAATTACGGCATTGGGTTCGCTGGCTGGTTGTTCATTGCGTGTCTCAAGCGCGATGCCATTATTCGCTGCCATTGTGCCCGCTTGAGAATGACCGGAAAAAAAAAGTTTTAAATCTTAATTTTTTCTAAAAAATCTTTCGGGCTCCTAACGACCCGTAACGATTGTCACGAATGACAGCCGTGACGAACGGCTTAACGTGTTTTCAGAGAAACGGGGGTAAAGTTAAGCAAAGATGGTCTCGCATCTACAAACTAACCTCGGCAAGCGTACCTTAATCTGATCGTAGGTAAAGTATTTAATGTCATAATAACGACCGTTCTATATTTGAAACCTATGTTGAGCAAAAGTTATAACCAGCCAGTTGTAACTAAAGTTATTAGGGTCTTATTATCAACAATTTGCCAACAAGATGGCGTATAGCGTAACGGAAAATAAAAATTCGAAAGCAGACCTTGCAAACCGGAAAATTCTGATAAAATCTATTTCGGAAAAAGGTCTCTCTAAAAGTTTGGAAGGCAATGGGAAATGCGTTGTATAATCCCCATATATTTCAAACACTTCCCTGCTGTATTTTTGGCTTTGGCACCCACTTTAGAGATTGATTGAGTGGAAAAAATTGAGTTACGGCTCGGGCTGTTGAGAAAATTTTAAGCGAGTTTTTCTTCAAGCGACCAGTGAGTTTGAATGGATAACCGATTTCTAGGATTAACTTAACACTTAGATGTTCTTTTATGAAATGTAGTAGTTTAGTTTTTCTTAACTTGTACTAACGGAGGGAATAATAACAACGACTGTACCTATATTACGCGGCAACGCAGAAAAAGATTGACACGAGTGATTTGACATTGACATATTGACAAATCACATTCGTTTAAAATGTTGCCAATAAATAATTAAGGAAAATGTTGTATTCTTTACTTAATAGAATAGGCACATTAAAACATGTTGCATGAAATGTGTAAACTTAAATGCCATTTATTATTTTACAATTATACGTTTTAATAGATATGTAAACACTGTCTCATTCGCATAAGTACAGCCCTTTCACAGTTATTTTACCTCTGATTTTGCAACACTGTCCACATCACAGTGATCTTTATTCTCATTCTATTAAGGTTGCTATTGGGTTGCTGCCATTGACAAGTCTGTCAAAATCATTGTGATCTTTATTATCGTCACAATAAGGTTGCTGTTAGGTTGCTAGGCAGAGGTAAAATACCTGTGAACGGAGTGTAGAGAGGTAACTACTGTCTCTAATGTCAACTGTCAGTCATTACAAATGGCGGTAAAAGTCGGAAAGTAAAATAGCCCTACCTGCACGAGGGGCTTGGTGCGGTAGTGTGCCATGCAGCCAGTGAGTCATATAATCAACTGAAATACGGAATAAACAGGATTCATCAAATCATCATCATCATTATCCACAGGCCGACCTCATCCACTGCTGAGCAAAGGCCGCTCTTTCCATGTGCCAATGTGCGTTTAAAAAAAAAAAATCTCCACGCTACAATGCCAATGTCGTCTGCCCATCTCGCCGCCGGACGACCGTTACTTCGTCTCCCAGTCCTTGGACGCCACTCGGTCACTGCCTTACTCCACTGCCATCACTGCGCCTTACCTGAGGGGCAATTCTCGTAATTTTAAGAACGTTCACAGTCAGCACTCTAATTGCGTAACACACAATCAATCAGAATCGGTTTCATTTTGACAGTTCAACAACATTCATTGCGTTATTTACACGTTGAGCAGACTTTATGAAGGTAACCTTTTTCGAACATATGAAGCAATGGATTAGCAATATCCTTCAAAATGATTCAGATTGAGATTGATTATGTGTTTCGCAATTAGGGTGCTGATCTCAGTCTCAATCTGTCAAAAATACGTCTAATTTCCCTACATTTTTTCATGTTTTTGACATTTGTTTGTCGCCGAGATGAGGCTGCGACCAGATTTTGAGCATTTTAAATTAAAAGAATTGGCCTTCTGGTGCCCTGCCCAACTCCAATTGAGTTCCATACCTCGTTTTCCGATTCTACAAAAATACTATACTATAAACAAGGTACTCAATACTGCGCGCCAAAATCAACATAACGGAGGTTACCCAGAAACCCGCTAAACTGAAGTGGGACTGGGCCGGACAAGTCTGCCACATGTCAGATGGCAGTTGGGCTAAGAGAACCACCGATTAGGTCCCACTAAACGCACGACGCTGTCGCGCCAGGACGAGACGAAGTTGGCGGGACGAGTTGGACTACTACCGAAAAGACTGGCCGGCAAAAGTCAGAATTGTGTGGAAAAGAGAAAGGGAGGCCTTTGTGGTTTCTAATTAGTTATAAACAAGAATTCTGCACTTCTGATAAAGCATTAGGCCCTTTTGGCAGCGCGCCAATAATGAAATTCCGTCCTAATTATATTGTGATTGAATCATGATGAGACTATGCGGTTACATGCGGTTAATTAACTCGCATTATTATTAAATACGGTTAGAATCGGTTGAATAACTTAACTACAGTAGGTAACCTAATAAAGGTTACCTGTAACAATTTGCGACGCTTAATAGTAAATAAGAAATGCTGTGTGGATTTTTAATTACCTGTTTAGTGGTTGACGTTGGTTTTCAAAATGACGGCCACGCATGAAAACGAGCCGGGCAAAAGTCCTTTTATTAGTATTGAAAAACGTCGACAGTACAAAAAAAAGTATTAAAAAAAAACCAAATAAGTTAAGATAAGGAGAATAATGAGGAGTTCAAAAAAAGTGTATGTAAGTCACACAATCGTTTCTAAGTGCAAGAACGTATTACAATGTCCCTTACCTAGTAGAATTGAAAAGTGCCAATCGCTCAGCAACTATGTCAGTGATCTATTATCTACCGTTAATCCTTTTTACCCTAAAATGGCACTTTTCATAGTTCCTTTGTCAAGGCTTGGTTTATATATTTTGTTTTTTTTTTTTAATCTTTGCCCCACACTGATCTATTATCTACCGTTAATCATTTTTACCCTAAAATGGCACTTTTCATAGTTCCTTTGTCAAGGCTTGGTTTATATATTTTGTTTTTTTTTTTAATCTTTGCCCCACACTAAGAATTACTCCTGTATCGCGGGTGCGTTTACAAACATTTAAACTCACATACACAAACAGCCCGACCCGGAATAACTACCTGTAGGCAATACAAATATTTGTTCCGTGCGGGAATCGAACCCGCGACACGCAGTGCAGCAGTCGATCGCTCAGCCACTGCGCCAACCGTGTCGCCAACGCCAATATTGCCTCTAGTATTGTACAGATGCATTTACTTTGTCTGGTAGATAAAAATAAATATATCTACCAGCCACCTGCGACCGACAATTCTAGAATTTTAATAAAAATAAATGAAATCCCAGATGTTCAGTACAGACGATGTTTATTCTTAGTTTTGCTTCTTCAGCGACAATCTGATTCAAATCTCTAAAGGTGGATTAAAATCGTCAAGAAAACTTAAATCTTGGTGAGATTTATTGAATAAGAAAGTGTAGTAATAGTCCAAAAAGGATTTAATGATTGTATCTTCGTTGTGTTCTGCAGGTGAAGATTAAAAAAAAAACTATTTGTCAAATAAATACACAAGATATTTCATTGAGTTGGGATTTACTATGAATATAGTCGATTAGATTGTGACTACAATGAAAAATTTATTTAATAAATTCACAGTTGTTTTACCTCTGATTTTGCATCACTGTCAAAATCACAATGACCTTTGTTCTCGTTACAATAAGGTTGCCTTTGGGTTGCTGCCACTGACAAATCTGTCAAAATCACAGTGATCTTTATTCATGTTGCGATAAGGTTGCATTGCTTTGTGACCTGTCGCTGCCGGCCGTGGTCGAGTCGATGGTCAGCCGCGAAGAGTCCTGGGACTCGGTGGTTTCCTTCTGCGAAACCGTCGTCTCGCAGAAGGAGGCTGCGGAAAGGGAGAGGGAGATCTCGTCCACTCACCCGGCCCGCAGCAGGCGCACCGGGCGTCGGCGGAGGGCGGACAACGCCCTCTTCCAGCCCCCTAAATGGGTCCAGGGGCGACGGACTCGGGGACGTTCGTTGCCCCCCACACATCAGGACCCGAGGTGGCAGCGCGTAGTGCTCCACGCGCGCCCCTCTTAGACGTCGCGGGGGGAGTCTAACACCTCACTCCCCACTTGACCCGAGGAGGCCCGCGGTGGCGGGCCGGCGGCACCAGTTGGGGGTTGCGGAAGGATCGTACGTTCCCGTGACCCCCGGCGTAGGTGTGATATGGAAAACCGGGGTGGTTTTTAGTCAGTAAGAGTCTTGTTGCTATCGAAGGTAAAGTAACTGTGGACGGACTGTACGTTGTATATTAGATTATGCAGGCATTAGGTTGTATGTAGGTACGGCCAGTATTTGAGCCGATAGGCTATCAGGTGTCGTCTACACACTAAAGCCGGGGATAACCCGGCTTCCGAATGTTGCAAGTCGGACAACTTTTGTTTATAGATATTCTTCCACCCCCATACATCTCGAGAAAAGTGTTTTACAATGAGTACTTAATAATATTCAAATGAAAAACGAGCACAGTTCTGCAAGTGCTTAGTCAAGTGAATTTTTAGCAAGAATGAGAAATATAATTGTTATCTTTATAGCTTGATATGAATTTAAAATATCGAAATAAAGCCCTACCTTTATCATATCGTTGAATGAAAAGACATCATAGACAAGTATTATTGGTATTTGTTGTGAGCCCGTTATACATACCAATATAAATGAGATGCCACAAGCTTTTATGGTTTTTTACAAAATTCCTATTAGATTTCTTTCTTTTGGTTATGACAACGTAAAAGATTCTACAGAAAAACAAAACGTTTGTTGTCAAAATGATTAATTTTAACCATGCGTAAACCTATTATAACCCATGCGTAGGCAATAAAATATTGTGGCATAACATTTTGAAAGAATGTGGACATCACTGCGGCTGGTATCGTTATTACAGTCCAAATAAGCAGAGACCGAACATCGATATTCGACTTCTGCAACACAAACACTACCACATTTTTTTCGAATAAGTTCTTCGTGTACACGATCATCCAGCATATTAGCACGGCGTCCGTTTGTATGTACAAGGCATAAGTAACTTTGATTATATACGATTTATAGTATATATAATTTACCAACAATAATTCCAGAGTTGTGTTCATCAATCTCGCTACTGTAAGCTGTATGAGTATCTTCTGGTCCGGTTTTCTTAACTTGGGCCTGATTACGAAAAGTACTGTTTGTAGTATCAAGCATAGCGATGATAAGATGAACCCTGTGATCCAAATATAGTTCTCTAGCGGGGTCAGAAGATCTGGGTGTGAGTTTGTGACTTCGGTTGCATTTATTGTCGCGTTCGATATAATGTTGATAAGTATGTATTGCTGTATCTCCGGTCACTAACACACTATTACCGCCATTCCCCCAAATTCCGACAAGTTTATCAATTCAATTAATTAAGGTCAAACACAGATGTAATAGAAACTAAAAAATAATTTGGTATCATAAAAAATGGAAGTGGTATTAAAATTAATAAGATTGCAAATTAATCATGGGCTTAAAATAATTCAACAATGTTCTTTAAAATTGTTTTCAGATATCTTTTAATATCCTCGACCGACAATAAAGGCACTGAAGTAGTACGTTCACTCGAGATTATTTAATAATTTGTCGATTACTGAAAAATGTTTTGGTTATTCTCAATGGCTCAATTCAACTTTTTGGAAGATTATGAAATGTCAATCGTACAAAGACAATTGCATGCAGCTGGGACGAGAATGCTAAGAGGGATATGTGTGTTACACGAATGGATATAATAAAAAAAATGAGTATGTCGGAGATGGTATATCTGTCTCTCGTTAGCATCAGGCATATTTTAATTACTGTGGGCGTACTATGGGTAGTGTTGGTTATAACACGACAGAAAAACCGTTTACAGTTCAAATCAGATTACAATTCACGAACAAGTCAGTCACACTAGCGAATCACACACTGTAGGTACACATTTCAACGATACGGAATCGCGAGACAGTTTCTAACACATGTTGTTCGTACGATGTCCAAAGTTTCGATGATCCTGAGAGCTCTGCTCACACCGTTCTTGTAGCTGTAGCTCTCCGTCCACCTCCACGAACTCAGGCTAGACTCTGTCTAGCGCCACGAGATGGCGCTGGCGTTCCGAATAAACGTAACCACATCGACACGTAACCTGTTAGCTTGGATTGAGTACATAGTTCTGAATCGACGAAAATTTCAACGCACAGGGCGTTGCAATTTACCGTCGGTTATAGAAAAAAAAATCTACTGTTCCGTGCATTTTGACCGCGTAGGGCAATGCACTTTTCTATGAAACAGCAGATTTTTTTTCTACAGATTACGAGTTACGAGCGTGTGTTTTTGATGAGATGAAGAATGATATGCACAGAGAAGTAAGGAAGAACAAGACATGCTGCCCCGACCCCAAATAAATTGGGAATAAGGGCAAGAGAATAATAATAAAACCGTCATAGACATTAATGTGGATTTAATTTAATTTAATTAATATTTAATATTTATAGCACGTGCACTTGGTTGTGCGCCCATGCAGGCGAGAAGGACAAAATATTATTGTATTGGACATACAAACATCCGACTCGAAATATTAAAATAAGTAAATTAATACTTATAGTAATATGTGGAGACGTTGTTGATTGTACGTTTGATAAAATAAAATAAAATAAAATAAAATAAAATAAAATAAAATAAAATAAAATAAAATAAAATAAAATAAAATAAAATAAAATAAAATAAAATAAAATAAAATAAAATAAAATAAAATAAAATAAAATAAAATAAATAACAGCCTGGCTCACTATTATTTAATTAGGTTTATCGCCTACAGCGATACGGTCGGTCGGTGCTGTTGTAGGTTAGCAGAACTTGATATGTTCTACAATCAGCATCAATAATACAGGGTCATATTTTTAATTAGTTGGCGAAACAACATAAACGTGACGGGTCATCATTTCAGCCGAAAGAAGTCCACTGCTGGACATAGGCCTCCCCCAAGCACCTCCAATTTAACCGGTTCTGTGCTTCTCGCATCCAACGGGTTCCTACGGCCTTCACACGGTCGTTGGTCCACGTTGTGGGAGGCCTTCTAACGCCACGTCTTCCGGTACGCGGTCGTCATTCCAGAACCTTTCGGCCCCATCGGCCATCTGTTCTGCGAGGAATGTGCCTTGCCCACTTTTGCACTGTGACGGGTATCGATATCAAAACAAGGCCCCGATTCTGTATCATTCCCCACGAGATCTTACCACGTGCAAACCACGTCAATATCGTGTCTTGTTAACGGCAAGGAATCGAAATGTCAACCGTACGGACAACATGTATTTTGACAGTTCAAACCCTGTCATTGTGTCATAGAGAATACGTTAACAGCAGATGTCGTGATTAACTAAGGAATTGACGTGGTTTCGAAGTAAGGAATCGTTAAGTGGTCATAGTGAAACAAAAACTAGTTTAAATTTTAAAATTGATTACTTTTAATCTTCCTTTCCTGACTTTACCACAGACGGCTAAAAAAACTGTTTGAAATTCTTGAAATTACAAGACATTAAAGTGTTTATTTAAGTACTTCCTGCTAGTAAGAATTCGCCTTTTTGCACCTGCAAACTAAAATCATTGAAAAACAATATAACAAAAGCTTTAACAAATACAGGCAGCGGGGTAATTGCGTACGTAAAACACTATCAGTGTGCAATGACTTTTATTTGACAGTTCAACAACATTCATTGCGTTATTTACGTTGTTGAGTAGACAAAGTTTTCGAACATAAGGAGCAGTGGATTAGCCCTCACAATCTGAATCATTTTGAAGCATAATCCTTCACAATTAGCCAGATTGTGATTGATAGTGTGTTATGCAATTAGGGTACAGAATACAACACTTCACCTTCCTCTTCGAAAGATCGTAACAATTTTTCGTTAATAAATAAATCGTTAAATTTCTCATGTTCTTCTTTGTTACCAGTTTGATATTGTGTTTCCTAGTAATGGCGTTCGAGAGATCTATTTCCTTTCCTATATCACAATATGACACGATAGTGCATTACTGTTACCTATAGAACTTGTGTCTATTGTTTTGGTTGAACAAAAGCGGTTAATACTTTTGATATTTGTGTTGAAGTGAGTTTACACTAGAGCAAGTCTGAGAAGTTTGTGGCTTAGTAATAACAGCCCCACGGGTCGACCGATCAGGTTAAGCTTGCCGCGGTTGGTCCGACCGGTGACCATCTCACCCATCCACACATTACATACCAAGACCTCGGAAAGCACGTTAAGCCGTTGGGACCGGCTGTCATTCATGGATCTTTGATAGTCGTTTGAGGTGATGGCTTCCTATGCACTCTCGCTCCATACCATGGCCTGGACTAGTGTCGCCCGCACTAGTCTTTACTCAACGAAATGTTACACCAGTTTGGTCGTTTGAAACAAAGCGTCGAGTGTCGTGCTCATTGTTCGTTTCCTGAAAGGGTGACACATAAGAGCGGCTAGATGATACAAGTGATTGCACCAGTCTATAATCACCTGATAGGAACGTACTCATGAATATTTGCAATACAAATTGGAGATTCGTGGAGATTCTTTGTTTTGCAAATATACGTAGCGTGTAAATTTTGTTGCGGAACGATCACGAAACGAACAGTTTAGAGATAGCGTGTAACCAAACACGAAAAAAAAAATTCTAAAGGTGTGTCTAGACCTGACGAATGCGTCGCTCGCGAGCCGCTTGCGAACTGTGCGCGTGTTGCTCGCGTGCGGTTACAGCCTACGTTTGGTGCGCCGCTGTAGTGCAACTCCGGCAAGGCTCGAGCGGGGCGCGAGTGCAGCGCGCGCGCAGCTCGTGCGCACATAGCTTCTTTCGCGTTTGAACTATGAGCCTCAGTTGTGAATTTGCTTCCGAAGATGTCGGACCATACGACTGCCGTTAGCATAATTTATTGATTGCATCGGCTATTTTATTACTGACAAAAACTAAAAGGAAAAACAGAAGACGTTGGTGGCAGGTTTCGTTTTTTAAAATAATACAGAACAGCGAGTGAGGTGCACCGAGGGCGGCACTTCCTGCGCCGCTCGAGTACGGCGTGTGGCTTGCACGCGAGCGGTGCTCGGACGATGCAGGGGCTGCGTACGAACATGAAATACACGGCGGCGCATTCGCGCAGCATTCGCCAGGTTTAGACACACCTTAATAGCTGTGCTCGCGAACGAATGTTACTTTCTTGAATTAATTTTCCCTGCGCAACGAATGTTGCAAAACAGATTCTTGCTTCGTACGCTTGCATTGCGTACCACTAAAAACAATAGCACGTACCTATCACTGAACGCTTCTGGTAACCTGCTTCAGTGTCCAGATAGTCACTATCACACAGATAAAGTATCTAACAGAAATTAACCTTACCTACCGACACATTGGAAAAACTTAAATCGGATATGTGGTTGTCGAGAGCTTTAACCTGACTGGTACGTTGGTCTCTTAGTCGCAAGTGCGACTGCTGGGTTTGGGGTCTTGGGTTTGATTCCTAGGTCGGGCAAAGTGTAATTTTTTAAAAGGGTTTTCCATTAGGAATTTCTCAGTAACAGTCCAGAGTTTGGAACTTGGCGGTGTGTTACCCCCGTGTCTCGGAAAGCACGTCGTGTCGGATTGCCGTCCCATCGGACTATGAGAGTACACACCTGTGCCTGCGCACACACTTGTGCACTAAAATATCTCCCGCGTAGATGGCCAGTCTCTGACGTTGGCCGAAATTCGGTCTGGAGGACTATAAATACTTGACAAACAGACGAACAGATTACGTTGTTTAAAAATGTATTGAGGTACATAATTTATAATATGCAATCCAGTGCATAGACCACTTACACCAGATAATATTTTACTCAGCAACTAGAAAAGTTACTGAAATAAGTATATCCACCTGCATTTTAATTTGAAAGTCACAAAGAAATACAAATAGAAAGAAAAAACCTTTGAGGTAGAATGTGGAGGCAACTCTTGCTAACCCATTTTAATTAGGATTCCCTGCATATTCTCTCCAGTGCATTTTTTAGCCATTGAGCTAGAAAACGTTGTACCTAATTAATTTTGTTTGGGAATGTAAAAAGAAAGAATAATGTGGAGAGAGAATTCTTCAGACATCAAATTAATTACCTTTTACTAATTCTTTTATTAATTAGAAAGAAAGAAAGAAAGAAAAAGTATTTATTGCGACTCGCACAGGAAGATCATAAAACTAAACTAAAATTCTTGCATAAGCAAGCAAATCAAGCAGAGCAACAATGCTTTCTACCATGGCAGAAACTATAAAACAAAACACACAATAGAGAGCTCTTTTTATTTAAATTACATTATATTTACATAATTTAAAAAGCTAACAGTCTTAAAGTAATAATAACAATATGTACAACTATATAAAAAAGAGGGGAAATAATTAAAGGGCATCATAAAATTCGTCCGCATCGCTGTCAATAGGAAACGAGCCCAAAAGGCTGGCAGCATTGCCACGTTGTGTGGCATGTGGCTAGAGTGTATCAATTTGATAAAGAATTAATTTCCCAGACTGCATTTTCTTATCAGGCTGCCTTTCCATTAGAAGGCCAATTCTAGTAATTTAAAACGTTCAAAATCTAGTCGCAGTCTCATCTCGGCGACAAACAAACGTCAACAACTGGTCAAAATGTTGGGAAATTAGAGGTATTTTTGACAGATTGAAACTGAGATCAGACTGTGAACGTTCTTAAAATTACGAGAATTGCCCCTCTGATATGTGTGAGACAGCTAGGCGGTTAAGTTAAGCTACGAAACAATGCGTCTTATTCCACCAGTGCTAGCTAAGTGTTGTGGGGGAGTAGGGTGTTATAAAGATGCGCTTTGCGTGTATGTAAAATACGTACACTATATAAATCAAACGATACTATTGGTTGAAAGAAAGAAAAATACTTTATACACATTCATACATCTACCGCTACGCAGTTTAGGAAAGGCAGCCTTAAAACAATAAAAAAATGTTCAGCCACCCCAATCATTTACACACGTACATTACAACATCCGCCATATTTGAAAGAGAAATCTGATTAATTTACCTACACGGGCCACACGTGGCGCTTAAAAGATAACGCCGGCTCCCATCTTTAAATTTCCGCGTTAAATATTATTTATACTAGGTATATTATAATTATTTATTCACAATGTTATGATATAGGAGCGAGGTTCAGGTCTGACTCATTTCCTTTATCTTTTATCCATTACAATATGGTGCAATCAATTACAATTACCGGTGGGTCTGCTAATCCGTTTGAACATATTGATGTTTACTATTTAAACATCAATATGTTCAAACGGATTAGCAGACCGACCGGTAATTGTAATGACGGGGAGATGAATTGTTGAAAGTTATATCATAATATAAAGCTCGCTAAAGATCGTCGAATGACTGTCGTTACGGGTCGTCAGAAGCCCGAAAGTCTGACAGAGCGGGAGGAGTCATTTGATGATTTCCCATCCACAAAAAAAAGAAAAAAAAAAAAAAAAAAAAAAAAAAAAAAAAAAAAAAAAAAAAAGGGGGTATAGTATTACCCAGTAATTGGGTTTTGGAGCTGAGATAGGCAGACTTTCCATGTAAAATACTGGTACTCAGCTGTATCCGGTTATACTGGTAGCCGACAGATGAGCTGCAGATGCAGCAGATGATGATTATAATATATTGCTTATGTGACTAACTAAACAAATAAATACAAAAACAAATGGACACAAAACAAAGTGACTAACAACTTAAATTGTCCGTATATTCAAGTCACAACTGTCATTCTTTGGTATACTCTAAGGCTCCAGGCGTAAATCACGCAATAAATGTTGTTGAACTGGCAAAATGAAAGCCATTCGTACTGTCAGTGTGTTATGCAATTACCCCACAGCTGCTAGAGCTCTGTATTTTGTCCTGAGTACATAATATTTTAAACATATTTCTATTATTTCAATTTACAAAAACAAAATTTCCTGCAATGATCAATCAGTGTTTTTATTTATTAGGAATATCTGTGCCTAGAATAGATTCGAGGCGATGTTAGATCCTGCATTTATTGTAAGACACTAGCGACCTGCCCCTAGTTCGCACGGTATCTACAACTTGAACAAAAAAAACATCAGGATATATTCCGGAAAAACAAAAACCTAAAATAACATTGAAAACCGTATCAAAATCCGTAGCGTGGTTTAGAAGAACAACGCGATCCCACAGACAGACGCGCCAGCGACTTTAATTTATGTATAAATTTAAGTACAGTTATCAAAGGAGATAAGTAACCAGGGTCGTCTGATATAGTTGAAGTTTAGTAAGAAACCGATGGATGTTTTCGAATGAAATTTAATTTGATAAATGAACTGTTTGTTTTCTATTAAATAAATTAAGTTTTATTCGAAAAACTGCGACGGTTTTTTACTAAACTTCAACTATATCTGACGATCCTGTTCACTAATCTGCTTTTGTGACCGTACTTAGTGCAATTTTCAAATACATATCTTACGCCATCACAAAAAGTTTCACAATTTCAGTGCCAGTATTTCTCACGTTTCCCCTTCAATTGGCTGAAAGCTTCATGTAACAACTTAATCTGGTATCGAAACTTCTGCAATGTTTGTACACCAAGTTTTTGTAAACAGTAGTCTCAAGTTAGTCCACTAATTAGGTTAGTTGTTAGCTGATGTGTTCACTGTTAAGTTATAAGATCCGGAGACCCTACTTATTGCCTAGGTTTTTAGTAGGTACTTAGTTGTAGGTACTTTTTGGAGTAACATTGGCGTATGATGAAGAAAATATGTTTTGTAAAGATAAGAATGATTTGGAAAACGTAAAGAAACATGAACCTTACGTAGAGAGATACAAACATTTGCTTGGTACGTTAAGTTACACTTTCTTAGAAGACCGGTGGTCGCCACAGAAGCTGCCGCAGTGACGGCTGTCATAAAAATGATGGCACCAGCGGGGTAATTGCGTAACAGACTATATTCAGTAGCAACAGCTTTCTTTTTGACAGTTCAACAACATTCATTGCGTTATTTTCGCTGTTGAGCAGACAAAGTCTTTAAACATATGAAGCAATGGATTGATAGTGTGTTCCACAATTAGGGTGCAGGGTTGGGCTTTATGGAATCAAAAAACGTTCTCTAGAAAAACACCAAATTACTTTCATAAAAAAACTTTTCAGTGACGTCGTTCGCTGGTAAATTGGGGACTCTGTGTGGCAGCCAAGCTCTTCCAGGAAACCGTAGCTCAAGTAATACGTAGAGGAACTTACTAGGTTTCATTCTGCATTTTAAAATAACTATACACTTATTATCAGGATGTTGTTGGGACTTCCTCGCTACTGCAGCGCGTCGAAAATGTTTGCGCTTGCCCGTACCGACGGTTTTCATGCGATTATTCGCAAAAAAACAGCGTCACTCCTGAGGAGAGTGAGAGACAGTCGCAGTTTGTGCAGAGGGTGTTTGGTACTAACACTAGATAATAAGTTGTTTTAATATTATGTTACTAACACTTTATGGATTCTTTGGTCCGAAATAAAAATCTTTATTATTATTATTATATATTATCCTTCAGAATAAAAGAATATAACGTAAGAATTACAAAATAGGTTTGTTAGTATATTAATCATTTATACATATAATAGGCGAAACGTTGATAGCTGAGTAGGTGCAGCATGATGAGAGAACACCAAGAATATGGTCAGGAATCCACTTTTAGATTTCAAAAACTTACCATAAATAAAGTGATCTTTGCAGCCGATGATTTTAGTATGATCGTGTGCGGCCTAACCCCTATTGACTTAAATAGGCAAATCTGATGAAGATATCAATGGACTTTCCCTAAATCTAACGACTTTCTGAAAACTTAGATGCTGTGCAAACGTGTTACATGTCTTAATAGTGACTACTTCCGTACCATATATTAAACCGCGTATCTCTGTGATATATGGCTCATTCATCATTTTGCTTAGCCACATTCATTTAGTGTCAGCCGAAACAAGCGCACGAATGAAAATGTGATTTTCACAGAATCACGTTGTTCTTAATTAATTTAAGTGGAAATTTTAGCCGTCCTACATTTTTGCTGATGTCATTTTGTACTTTATGCTGCCGTGTTTAAATCCAAAGTTGTTTGTTAGGAAGCTGAGTGAGCGGAAAAAAGATAATGGCTTAATTAGCTGTCAGGAGATTGAAGACGCTTTAGCTTTTATCATTTTAATGGAGGATGCCAGTGTTGGGTTTAATTGCGTTTTTAAAAACAACATGTTTGGGTTGAATTACAGGCGAGATTAGGGATGATTCAGATTAGGGGTCGCTTAGACACTTATTGTTTTTAGAGTGTTTTGCGAAGGTTTATTATTATGTATGTGAACATACAAACACCTACTGAAAACGTGGATATCCCAGAATTTTTATTTATCTATTTATTTCAGGCGACGCAGGCCCGTAGTTAAATACCTTAACCTAAACATACATATTTTTATTTTTATTTGGTAGGCAGAATGGTTATACAATTCGTTTCGTTTTGTTCGTCCGACTTACCTTTTGAAGTTATCCTCGTCCTTCCGGTTATAACTTACGTAAGACTATCGTGTGCGTACTCTGCACGTAATGGCCACATACGGCCACGGCCAAGATAGGTTACTACGTTAGCAACATTAGACCACACATTCGTAACCCACAGTTGGCAAAAACAGATATAGTCACCGTTGCCGAAATCGACATGGGAATGGTTTACATATGAAAATGGCGTTTTTTTTTAAATTTGGATTTGAAAAACCGAAACGATTTTTTTTTCATCTAAGGGCTGATTTTTCAATCGACCGATAATTTTTATTCGTAGAATAAAAGTGACGTCTGACAGTTTTAGTATGGAAGAACTCAAAAATTCAAAATTATTTTTCCGATAAAGTTATCTGGCTTTAGAAAAATTTGCCTTAAATTATATATTTAATCAATTAAACTATTTACCATTGTTATCTATGCACTTTCATGTGTTGTAGTTGAGTTGCGTGTGTATAAGTGTTCCCAATCTTTGCCAGAGATATTTTTTAACAGTCACAAACAGAGACAAGAGTAGTTGTTAAGCATTAATAATCTCTTAGGGCGGAAAGGATGCAATAAATAATTTAAAACCTGCCTATGTGACAGACACAATGTTTAACAAAAAGAGTTGGCTCGAAGCCACTAGTTAAATAGTGAAAACTGTATTGTAGCACATCTGAAATGCTCCCAATGTACCTACTGGAATATATGTATAATTAAAAACCTCTTTGTCGCCATAAAACAGAACTTTTGCCGCAGTCATAAGAATATGTAAATAGTAGTGTTGGACCGGGAAACTTTCATAATGGAAGTCGGTAAATTCAAGCCAATGAAAGTAACGTTCTTAATAATACAATGTATGAATGTATGTTTAATACAATATTCACCTCTGGGTCCCAATTCTGTATGGTAAACTTACCACGTGCAAACCGAATACGGTTTTCAAGCGTGGTATTTTGACAGGTCAAACAACGTAAACTTCGTGTGTTTTCTGACGGTTTCGTTCATTGTGTCATAGAGAATACGATTAGGTAAGGAATTGACGTGGTTTCGAAGTAAGGAATCATTAAGTGGTCATAGTAACTTAGGGACCTGCCGGTCGATTCTGTAAAAATCTCACCGTGAAAACTCAAGTGAAGTGAGCTTGATGTGAGTTGTCAGTAGTGTCAATCCCTAGCATTATTTGGAATGACAGCTCACTCCACGCTCACTTCATCTAAGTTTTCACGGTGAGATGGTTACAGAATCGCACTGCTGGTATAGTTAGTTTCGTTTTTGATAATCAATAATATCACGATACTGATATTCTTTACAAAAAGCCAATATACTTCCTGATGAAGAGGTAATACCGCCCGCGAATTATTAGATTTTAATTAGAACACCGATATGACGACAACCACGCAATAGGGACAATCCTATTGGTTATGAATAATATTCCACTCTGACGGTTACTTAACAGAAATATATGATACTTGCACCGCCCCGCGGTTTCACCTACATAAGTTTCGATCCCGTGGGAATATCGGGATAAAAAGTATCCTATGCTGAAATCCTGATTATAAACTATCTGTGTGCCAAATTTCATCCAAATCCGTGCAGTAAAACTTTTTGCGTGAAAGAGTAACAAACTTCCATCCATCTATCCTCACAAACTTTCGCGTTTATAATATTAGTAGTGTTCGATATATAGGCGCAAGGGTGGATAAGTTGTGGTGATCAGTGAAATGAGACAAGTGAATTTTATAGGTAAAATGCACTTATAATCGATTATTACGACGGACACACATACACAAGAAAAACAATAGCCTAAGATACGCAAAAGAGTTTTACACAATAACGCATTAAGGAAATTTCCGCGTGTAAACCCGGGAGTCGAGCATAGCTTTCGGGACGTCTTGCTCGACCGGTGATATTTTACGACTCTCTTATAATTCCAGAGTGGGGTATATTTATACCTTCGAAATTGTTTACAATTATTAGCCAATGAGCGGGGATTACAATATGGACTCGCCCATTTTTCTATGATTTCCTCTAGGGATCAGGTCGCTGCTTGTCGAGCGTGCCGGGGATTGGCACGAACCTGTCCGTTTTAATACGAAAGATGATGCAATATTACTTTCAAATTACGTCACCGTGAAGCGGTATTTAATAACAAACATGAATCCTTTAGGAGGCGATCTATTCTATTATCAGGTACAACATACAAGGTAAGTGGCTTGTTGTGCTCCCTAACAAGTAGGATGTAAGATAGTAGGAAGGATAGGTATGAAACAGCTGTACGACGTAGTAAAAAATACCAATCATACGTATTTCAACCAAGTTAAAACCACAAAAACAAAACGTAATTGAAATATAATTGCAGCCCCAGTCTGTTTTCTCCAAAAAAATGTTGTCAAAATGAGTTTTACAAGAAAACATCCACAGGAAGCTAACCGCTTTAAATCTACAAAGAGGCGCTTTCCTTTCATTTCAAAGTCTTCCATTTTGTCCGTCTTCTTGTGGCGAGTTGAAGAAAACGCTTTACCTTCAAAATGTAATTTTAAATGCCTTTCAAAGCAGGTGGCTGTTAGACTGGTTGTCTGAGGCTTTGGGTTCGACCCAAGGAACTTTTTGGGTTTTTGATAATGCCAGTGGTAACAGAGGTGTTAGAGTTTTGGGATAAATGTTAAAAGTTTTTCTGGCGTTGCGTTAGTTAATTCTTCTGAATTTCGTTAAATAGATTTGAAGAGCAATGGTGGCTCAGTGGTAAAGGCCCCGACTTAAAAGTGGTAGGTCGTTGGTCCCAATCCAGGCTGGCGCTTTACTTTGTGTTAATAATGTCATCACCACAACGCTGTTGCCGCACCACAAAGCTCTCAAAACGGTGCAGGGAAACATCGTGAGGAAACCGGCATGTCCTAGAACCAAAAATTCAAAAACATGTCATCTACCAACCCGCACTGGGTCCGCGTGGTGGATTACAGACCACTCTTAAAGAGAGGAGGCCTGTGTCACAGCAGTAGGAACATTGTAGGCTGATTATGCTATACTATTGTAGCGGTATCTACAACGCCACATGCGAACATCACGTCATCACGCAAATCCTGCATCTCGCAAGCAGAGTTTACCGCACAATTAGCATATATACAAAAATCCCAACATCAATCGTTGGGCAATTACCCGCCAGATACAACACCCGTCTGGTCGGAGGATCCTCCCTTTTCTATGGAGGATGAGCGAACTTTACACTATGTTCCTCATACCTCCAAATTATTCTAGATTTAAGCCAACATTTACCTACTTACTCGTAAGAAATATTGCATTTAAACATGAGAACGATATTATTATAATATAGGTATTCTAAACTGAACTAACACGAAGTACCTGATTCAGGAATGTAAATATTTTTTTTTAAATAGCTTAGATATCAGAACGATTAATCTCTATTGCGTAAATACTAGAAAATTATAATTGATGTTTTGGTAAAGCGAGAAGCTAATTTAAAATGTTATCTACACTATTTATTTTTCGCTTTTTAGCTTGCTATATATTATAGTTTGATAAAGATTATGTCTGGACTTTAAAAGAGACTTCGACCCCTGAGTTTGTGTCGCCATTTTTTCTCAGAGGTAGTCTGTAATAATTCTGATATCCTATTTACGGAACAAACAATTTCATTCGCAAAGTCTAAGCCAAATGTAATTTCGAAACACCTTTTTATCTTTTTGGCGGTTGGTAAAATATGTGACCGTCGTATGTTCTACAATGACTTTAATAGTTGTCTAAATGGATTCCCTTTTGTGAAAAGATAGAAGATAGCCAACGATAAAATCATTTGTGTCGTTAAAAAGACAAAGTAGGTTCAGATGAGTCATTCGAATTTGCGTTTACGTTGCGCGTTCGTGCCTTATGGCTTCAAGCCTTCAGTACCTGGATAAATTTGAATGCGTTTGGACGAAATGCAACTCCTGCAGCTTTATTTCTATAACAAGTATTATTTATTTTTCTGTGCGAAGTTATTTTTTCTGTGGCAATGTCATATAGGTACCTGCCGCCTGGCTGTATGTGTCTTTCAACCAAGTTTTTAAACGAAAAATATAAAAATAAAATCAGTTCAGCCGTTTGGGAGCTACGGTGACGTAGACAGACATACGGACACACCGATACACACGTTAAACTTATACAGGCTTCTGTTTTCGGGTTTGTCGGGGGTTAAAAAGGAATCCATTTTCATTTACCAGACCCAATTGGCGCGGACAATCCGATTTGTGCAATAGCCGAGCGATTGGATTCCACGTTGGAAATATCCTAGTGTTGGGTTCTTTGCTCATAGCAAGAAAGAGCCAAGTGTTTTGTGGAGCACATTCACGATATTTTTTTGTTACGTAAAGCTATAGTCATCATCTGCCTAGCGTTTTCCCAACTACGTTAGGGTTGGCTTCCAGTCTAACCATATGCAGCTGAATACCAGTATTTCACAAGGAGTGACTGCCGATCTGACCTCCACAGCCCATCAGTTACTGGGTAATTCGATACTCCTTGGTAAGACTGGTTGTCAGACTTTCGGGCTTCTGATGACCCGTAACGAGTGTCAAAGATCCACGAATGACAGCCGGGACCAACGGCTTAACGTGCTTTCCGAGGCACGGAGGGGTCTTGTTATGTGAAGATGGTTACCCATCGACGGACCAACCGCGGCAAGCGTTGCTTAACCTGATCGATCGACCTGTGCGGCTGTTATTACTTAGCCACAAGCCCTTACGTATAGCTATTAGTAAGTTATTGCAATGTAACCACCGTATTTATAAATGTTGCGTAAAGTTAATTAATGATTAGCGTTTGTTTCACCATGTATTTATGACGTTTACGACATGGTTGGCGCAGTGGCTGAGCGATCGCCTGCTGCGCTGTGTGTCGCGGGTTCGATTCCCGCACGGAACAAATATTTGTATTGCCTACAGGTAGTTGTTCCTGGTCTGGCTGTCTGTGTATGTGAGTTTAAATGTTTGTAAACGCACCCACGATACAGGAGTGTGTTTTTTTAAAACGTTGGCCACGTTAAAAAAAAAACGTGGAATAAAATTGACGTGTGACAGTTTTTGTATGGAAGAACTGTCAAAAATTCAAAATTATTCCTCGAATAAAATTATCTGGCGTTGGAAAATCAGCCCTAAGTCTTATAAAATAATTATACAGGGTGGCAGGGACATCGACGCGCAAACTGTAACCATGAATTCCAATTCTAGCACATGATTCTGAACCCTCCGGTGTTGAAATTTATCGTCGGTTGTTAAAAAAAAATTAAATGAAATTGTAAACTGTATTTCACCCCACTAGTTTTATATATTTTTTATTCTGACGATTGTTCTTTTAATTTTCTGTAATGTGTGCATGTAAATACATTCTTCCAACCATAATACATTTATCAACAATCTACTATTGTACAACACTATGCTGGTGCAATTTTACGGTTTTAATTTTCGATAAACATGTAGCTAATCACCCTTTCGCGTGGTTCATTTGTAAGTAATAACATGAGTAGATAATTTAATAATGGGCTTCGTTCTGCCGTAGCGCCACTAAAGAGTTTTACATTTTAACTACCTACATACATACTACTGTTATTTGCTTTTAACAGTGATCTATATTATATAAGTACGCTGGACATCATGTTATCGGTGACACAACGAAGACATTTAATTTTCGCCATTTTGGTGCTGATAACAACGTGAGCGTTCGTGTAACTGATATTTTTGATAGTGAGTTTTACAAAATGCGCTATACTCTTATGATAAAAATGTTCTAAATATCTCGTAGTAAATACAAAATACACAAAAAAGTTTTATTCTACGATTTAGACCTAAATCATCAGAGACGTACCAAAACAACACAACGTCCATTTGCAATACTGTGTCAATTTTAGTTACTGAGACGCTCGAGCCGCTTTGAATCGGCACAAAAAACAACTGTCATGTTGTATAGTATATTTAGTCCAGCGTGGTAAGTGGCTTTTAAGGGAACTGTATGGTCTACTGTAATAACGTAGGATGGAAATCTACTGTAAAAAAATGTATCCAAACCACAAACCAATGGATACTAGTTACTATCTTCATCGCACACCATAATTTTCACATCACCTAACAATAATTAGAATGGCATGCACCTTTTATGTGTTTTTTTTCTCTCTCGATAAACGATTGTAGCGAATATTCTTAAAAATAAACGTCTTTCTACTAGAAAAATAAAGCCATTCATTGAGTACAAAATGAAGCTTCGAATTCAACATCAAATCCCACGACACCTCTCGACTTTTTTATTTATTTTTATTTTTATGTAGTTTATTCATCTATTTATGTATCTAATTACATTTTTAAATATTAATACTCCATCGACGCGCCACCTGTCATGATTCGGCACATGATTTTAGACCCCTTAGCGTAGAATTTTTTTGTCGGTTATCAAAAAAAATATCTGCTGTTTCATAGGAAAATGCAATACCTACGCGGTCAAAATGTATAGAACAGCTAACTTTTTTTTTAATAACCGATGAATTCTATCTATCGACGTGAGGGTGTTTAGAATCATGTGCTGAATCTATGGTAACAGGTTGCACGTCGATGTCCCTGCCACCCTGTATAAAAAGATTGTGATCTACCGATGTCGGGAGCAAGGACCAAGCTACCGGTGGTTAGGGCTCCAGAGACAGGAACACAATGCGAGCCATATCGAGAAGTACTGCCTTTTGAATCAGGCCCTTGATCCAACCACTTAATGAGAGCCTCCATAGATGTTGATCGAGGCTTTCGGCCATCAGGCCATTGGCTTTGTACGACAATCGGCACAATGACAGCCGACCTCACATTCCACATGTAAACAACCTCGTGTGCTAAGTCGAGATATTTTTTTTATTACAGAATAAAAGAAAACATAAACAGAAACATCAAAGAAAACTAAATAAGTTAGTCCAAATGTTGGTTATTGACTTATTTTCGTCTCCTTTCCTTCACATGATGCTAAATCTTGACTCTCATCTCTAAACATACATTATCCCCATTGCCACCTTAAAAGCGTTTCTATGTGATCTAAGGTTACACCATCGATCTTCATGAAAGCTTATTATCTGTGGTGTTAAAACTCGCTGGCTCACTGCCTGTGCCGTGTCGGGTTGCGCGAGAAGTTTCAGGAAAAAATTTGAGGAGAAAATGTGGATGTCATTCGAAGCTCGCAGGTAAGGTTGATTCTTCAAGACTTTGGATTTCATGGGTTTTAATTTTTTTGCGTGGAACCCTAGTTCTTTTTCTAAAATAAAAGTAGTTACGCTTTATAACATCAGCTATCTGCCAGTGAAAGTCACGTCAAAATCGGTTCAGTCGTTTCGGAGATTAGCTGGAACAAACAGACAGACATAAAGACAAAAATATAAAAAATTGTCATTTGTTATAAGTATCGTATACTACATACTTTCGCATGCATTTAGTAAAAATCTGTTATTTTGACATTAAAACACTTTAATTTTATTTATTTGTATATAGGTATGTAATATTATGTATGTTTAGATCACTATTCGGAAAATTGCCTGATAAAGAAATACTCACATAAAGAAATCGTTCGAAATCGAGAAAAGAGAAGTTCAATTTTAAGATATGTAGTCGAACAAAAGAAATATATCTTGAAAGTGTCCCAGTGGTGGCGTTAAATCAGATAGCCACGAATCGGCTGTAGAACCAAGTACGCAGTATGAATGTGTAATGTTCACGCACTGGTACCCAAACGAGACTACTTGGTACATTGGGAACGGGGTCTTAAATCATTGATATAGACTTACTGTACCAGTGGTATCTATTATGTAACTATCATTTATGTCAGTGCAATGTGTGTAGTCGTCACACATTTATTCATTTGTTTCAAAGTTTTATATCGCCGACGTCGCCCAAAAATCAGCCAAGCTTTAGTGGGACTGGGTCGGGCACGTTTACTTACTTGACTTCATAAGAGTATTTATGAGTGTACTAGCTGCGCCCCGCGGTTTCACCTGCATAAGATTCGATCCTGTGGAAATATCAGGATAAAAAGTATCCTATATGTTAATCCTGGTTATAAACCATCTGTGTGCCAAATTTCATCCAAATCCGTTCAGTAGTTTTTGAGTGAAAGACTAACAAACATCCACCCATCCATCCATACAAACTTTCACGTTTATAATATTAGTAGGATAGGATTTATTTATCCATTTATTTCAGGCACCAAGGCCCATATAAAACACATACAATACAATATTAATATAACTTCAAAATACTAGAAATACATACAACATTATAACCACACTAAAAACTAACTAACGCACACGAAGTGTCTGCGTCATGTTTCGCTGACTGGGGTCGTGTAGCCGGCCACGAAATCGGCGGTACACAAAAAAAATTATATACAGTGTGGAATTATATACCTACATACCTGTAAGAATCTGAAAAACAGGCTAATGGTAGGTATA
Source organism: Apamea epomidion (assembly GCA_947507525.1). Taxonomy (NCBI): domain Eukaryota; kingdom Metazoa; phylum Arthropoda; class Insecta; order Lepidoptera; family Noctuidae; genus Apamea; species Apamea epomidion. The sequence continues at coordinate 15,686,502 of OX382237.1, forward strand.
GGCATACGAAAATGAATCATCATCAACATCATCATTAATTTCAACTACATATTTTATACCTTATTGAACATCGACTATAATGATGTGTGAGTGTGGGTGATGATACCCATAAATACAAGATATTAAGTAAGGAGCAGTTGTAGCCCAGTGGTAACGGCCATGACTTACAAGTTGTAGGTCGTGGGTTCGAACCCAGACCGGCGCTTAACTCTGTGTAATTTATTTCATCACCGTTGCTCTCAAAAGCGGTGAAGGAAAACATCGTGAGGAAACCGGCATGTACTAGAACCAAAAATTCGAAGACTGATTATACTATTATACTAAGTTACCTTAGTTTAGTTATTCGCTACAACACAAACATACAACTTTATTTACCTTAGGCCTATTTGAGGTGGCGGGATGGGTGAGGGAGAGATCCTCACGCCTCAGCCGCCGCGGGAGACGCTCCGGGTGTCGGGAGCCGCGTGACGACTCCCGGCCACCGTAGGCGCGGGCCTGCGGGCGGAGAGCAATGGGTAGCTCTACGGCCGATCAGGACCAGGCCCGTGCCGGACGGCGCGTATGTGTTCCACGCGCGCCTCAAAGAGATGTCAGCATAGTTGACGGGGCCCGACAGGGCCGAAGCCTGCCGGGGTAGCGGAATCGTCCGAAAGGGTTACCGCTGCCCTGGAACATAAAGGGCTAAGGAAGGAACACGGGTGGGTTTTAGTCAGTAAGAGTCTGACACTCCCTTCCGCTCCACCCAGAGCGGGAGGGGTCATTTGATGATTTCCCATCCTAAAATAAAAAAAGTCTATTTTTTACTTTAAACCATATTTTTATTTGAAGGTGCAAATAAACTGTAGCGGTATCTACAACGCCACATGTGAACAACGCGTCATACTGACGTCATGCAAATCCTGCATCTCGCAAGCAGAGTTTACCGCGCAATTAGCATATAATATACAATTTCCCAACATCAATCGTTGGGCAATTGCCCGCCAGACACAACGCCCTTGGAGGATCCTCCCTTTTTTATAGACGATGAGTGTACTTTTCACCCTGTTACTCATGCCTCTATAAAACTATTTTTATTTTATTTTCGCCGAAAGATGTCCACTACTCCTCCAAGCACCGCCACTTCGACCAGTTCAGGGCTTTTCGCATCCAGTTTAATCCTGCGGCCTTGCAGAACAAATGGCCGATGGGGCCGAAAGGTTCTGGAGTGTCAACCGCGTACCGGAAGACGTAGCGTTGGAAGGCCTCACACAAAATGGACCGATGACCTTGTGAAGGCCGCAGTGAGTATAAATACTAAATCATACACCCCGAGCTTTCATAATAAAATTCACCCTACACAGACCAAAATAACTTCTTCACTTGCAGAAATAACATATAATTAATCGAATAACAAGTCAGTCAAATGTCACAATCGTTACTCTATGAACTTTAGCATTATAAACGTATATAGAGATATTTTTGACTGTATGTAGTAGATATTTTTTGACTCGTCATAGGCCTTACAAATTATGAATGAAAGTTGTGGGACGTACTTACAAGTGGGAAGTAGTATTAAAGGTCGAGTTAGAAGTTAGTCACGCTACATTTTTTTTTGAGGCTAGTGAAAGAAAGTAACTTAGGTAATAGGCATGTCGGCGTACTAAGGTCACCGATTTATTTAGTACTAGCTGCCCCTGTAAAAATTCGATCCCGTGGGAATATCGGGATGAAAAGTATCTTATGTGCTAATCCTGGTTATAAATCTGTGTGCCGAATTTCATCCAAATCCCTTCAGTCGTTTTTGCGTGAAAGAGTAATAAACATCCATTTATCCATCCATCCATCCATTCATCCATTCATACAAACTTTCGCGTTTATAATATTAATAATTAAGTAGGATTAGCTTTTGCCAGCGGCTTCGCTCACGTGGAGGGTGGAAATTATCTCACGGGATCGTACTATGGGGATAAAAATATCCTATGTCTTCCCAGGTCAATCAGTGTACCAAATTTTATCCAAGTCCGTTTAGGTACGAGTATTCCCTAGATATACGCCGAGTGAAAAGTTTCTGCTGGCGAGAAGGGGTTGTGTTTTGTTTTTTTCGTGTTTGATGAAAGGGGTGGGCGAGGAGGCGATGGTGAAACTAGTTTTTTTGTTCTGGATTGCTGCGCCCTTTTTAGGCGTGAAATGGTAACAGTCAGACAGAGGTACACACACTACAACACACGATAAAGGTTACTAATATTTCTAAATATGAGTTCCTATTTCATTGAAAATAAATACCCAGAATATACTGCTCAATAATTATTATTTGATCTCGAATTCTCAGACGGAATTTAACTTTAAAATACATAATATACCCAAAATTGGTAGAACTGTTTCTTGATATAAGTCCAGTCGCATCGGCAGGATTTTCCCGCGGCGAGTTTTTTCGCGCACTTTATTTTAAACGCACTGCTTACGCGCTGGGATGCATTGTTGGATTCTCAACACTTGGCTCAACACCGAGAGTTGAAAATCTAGTGCGCAAGATACCGTCGCGATATTTTTACGTCCTTGCGAACGTGGGCTAAAGGAGATGAATTTGTTAATACAGGGTCCTTAAAAAAACAAGAGGAAAAACTGATAAAAACAAATGAAAGCACTTAATTTGTTTTGGATTCCGTTTCTGTAAACATTCATTTTGTCTAACAGAAAATATTGAGCTTCTTGTGAATTGATTCCAATGGCCCCGTATTGTATTGTTTGATCGAATTCTGTTTTGTTATTAATTATTAGCGACCCGCCCCGGCTTCACACGCGTGCAATTTACGTGTGAAGACGGTCTTCTTTCTGTTCACGACACGTTGTGCACACGTTCTGAGCAGTAACCTAACAAAAACTACTAGGCTTGGATAAATTCAAGGTAGTATTTCATTAGTACTTCTTTATGGAAACGCTGATATAATAAATAAGCTTCTTTTTTTGAGCCCCAGTTCCCTTTGGTTTCCTAAAAATACTAAATCGATACTAGATTGTCTTTTTGTGCTGTGCCGTAGCCTAGGAACTGCCACCAACTAAGATTTAGCGATCGCTGATTTAAAGACGCGCTACATGTTACAATGGATTCGGTACATGATTAAAATTATTTTAGGTACTAGCTGGGCCCTGTGGTTTCACCCGAATAAGTTTCAGTCCCGTGGGAATATCGGGATAAAAAGTATCCTATATATTAGTTCTGGTTATAAACCATCTGTGTGCCAAAGGAGACGGGCGAATCTGGGCCGTTACACAAATGAAATAGTTATGAATTTTTTTTTTCAGTTTTTTTGTACTTAATCATGAAATATTAAGCAGTTTTATACAGGGATAAGAAATTAAATATTTATTAGAAAAAAATACTGACTTCCCATAATTTCACTTTTAAACAATGTTGCCAGATGAAATATGTTAGTTAATCGATATTAAAAAAACAAATAGAAAAAAAAAAAACAATAAGAAGTGATTCATTGTTTTCTTCTTTAGATAAGTATATATATATATTTTTAAATAATGTTGGTTTCCCAGTGACAAATAACGTTTCTAAAAAAGTCTTAAAAATAAATTGTTAATCGATTTCACAATCGATCATCATGTTTTAATATACAGGCAACACATTGGAACTCATGTCAATGTCAGGTCAAACGCAAACGTCAATCAAACAAATCGTTTACTTCGTTCGTTTGGCTCTGAGCTTGCTGCGGTAGCGGCTAATTTATTTTCTATTGTGTTTTCGTGTGCTGTAGTAATTATTATTCAATAAAGTACTCTTTAACGACTTTGGCTACATATAAAGGATTCTGACGGTTATTACTTAGACGAACGACCCACGCATTTCTTACCACAACGTTGTTTTTGTATAACCAATAACACCCTATATTTTTTTTTCTACCATGGAGCAGTCGTAAACATTTTAGATTTTTTCAAATGGTATTTGTATCTAAATAAAATAATGCAGTAATCGTTACTGTAACGTCAGGCCCAACTTTCTATGAACTTTCGCCCGTCTCCTTTCATCCAAATCCGTTCAGTAGTTTTTGCGTGAAAGAGTAACAAACATCCATACAAACTTTCACATTTATAATATTAGGTTGAGTAGGATATACGACTGACGATGGCTCCATTTTAAACATTGAGGAAAATAAAAGTAAAAGGTTTAAAAATAATATTTTAGGTAGACCCTTTTATATTTTTCCGATTTTATGTTAAACCAAGCACTTTATTAAAATATTCTATGTTAATGCCAATATTTTTATTATTTTTCAAATTAAATATTTGACGAATAAAACGATGAATAATATTAAAGAGAGTTGGTTCTTTTAAATATTATTTTAATTTTACCTTAATATTATTTTTTTCCAGTATGAGAATATTGTATGGTACCGTTGGTTCATTTTTTGGATTTTGAAAATGTTCGTTTACAAAAAAAATTATCCGTAGATTTGTGTCACGAACAATGAATATTTTTCTATAATTTCAAGCAAATTTAACTCATAATAGGAACAGAATGAGCAGATATATTAATCTTCATAACTTTAAAGTTCCAAGACAAATGCAATTGCTCTTTCAATAACATTTTAATTTTAAAGACAGAATATTACATTTCAATAATATAAAATCGTTTCGCTTGAACGGGGGTACTTTAACCTTAAGACACCTGTCACACCGCCGGCGATTAACGAGAAGCGAATACGCAACGGGGTGACAAGCGATTACTCGCTGGTATGCGTTTGTACCATGCGAGAGTCTCTCAGCGCGTGTTCTGTCCGCCAAGCGAGCGTGGCTCGCTGCGACTACTCCCTTTGATAGCTCTTGTCGCTGCGACAAACGATAACTGGCCAGCGGTATTAACAGTCAGCGAACAACTATTAATATGTGCGTCTTTGGTGCGCAAAGTGCGGGGCAGCGCCAGAACCGTCCTGTCGATGATCTTCAATGGACTAGCGGTATCTACAACGCCACATGCGAACAACGCGTCATACTGACGTCACGCAAATCCTGCATCTCGCAAGCAGAGTTTACCGCGCAATTAGCATATATATACAATTTCCCAACATCAATCGTTGGGCAGTTGCCCGCCAGACCCGTCTGGTCGGAGGATCCTACCTTTTCTATGGAGGATGAGTACACTTTACACCCTGTTTCTCATACCTCTAAACCCTTATATGCGGCAATGCTGCAGCAGACATATTATTACCATGTGAGTGTTCGTTTTTGTCTGTGCTTGTTATTTTTTTATGTATCTGTTTGTATATGAGTCTTGTTACTTGAATTAAACTAATTTTATTTATTTATTTATATTTCTTTAGGTTACACGGGACCGGGACACAAGTCGCTTCCTCGCCGGCGGTGAGACAGGTGCCCAAGTTTAACGGAGTCCGATTACCGACCTGAATTGAATCGGTAATAAGGCCTGGAGGTTAGGAAGACAAAATTTTGGTCGCTGATCAGTGTCTCCACCTTCCACAGCAAACGTTTGAGGTTGACTGTATCGTATGCAGCTGACAGGTCCACAAAAACAGCGTCTGTGACCATTCCTGTCTCGAAACCATCCTCAATGTGTTGAACAAGTTTGAGGGTCTGGTTGCAGCAAGACTTGATGGTCTGAAACCAGCTTGCTCGTTATATTTACTCGTCATTCAGTTCAGCAGCAGCCTCTCAAACAGTTTGTATGTATGGCAAAGCAGAGATATTGGACGAAAGATTTTTGGATCGTCCGTTGCTTTACCTACCTTCGGAATTGCTATGACCTTTGATTTTCTTCGGAAACGGGGTATTGAAGCTGATTCCAGACAGTTGTTGTATAGTTGCAGCAACCACGACACAGCAACTGGGCCAAGCTGTTTGATTTGCTCGACTGAGATGTCGTCCACTGCAGAAGCATTACCACACTTAAGAAAAATATGTTTTCTGTATTTTGTCTATTAGTTATTCTGTGATTTTGCTTAAGCCTTTGTCTGATCGTAGGTACGTGGAAAACTACCCACTTATTTTTAGGGTTCCGTACGCAAAGGGTGCTAACAATACTACTAAGCCTCCGCCGTCCGTCGTCGTACGTCTGTCTGTCAGAGGCTTATATGTCATGAACCGTATTAGGTAGACAGTTGATTCTCTTTCTAATTCACATAGTGTGTATTTCTATTGTCGATATTACAACAAATAATAAAAATAAAATAAAGTAAAAAATTAAAGAGGATCTCTACAGGTTTTCACATTATTCTTTTTGTTTTCTTAAGCTTTCGAACTATTCAACAGTTCTATGTTCTATGTTACGGGTTTGGTTTCCGCGCTTAGTCCTTCAAGTGGACCATTGTGCGTGGGCCATGGCGGCCGTCGGTGGTTATTCCAACCAGCCCACCTCCCTCCAGAAGCTTATTAAGTCTCCTGGTCTGTTGAGAACATCTGTGTAAGATTTGGGTGTTCCGAGGGTTTCCGACCTAATCTGGGTGACGCCTGTGCACTCAAAGAGCACATGCGCGACGGTCTCATCAGCCTCCATGCAAGCCCTGCACAGGGGGCTGTCCGTTATGCCTATCGTGTGAAAGTGTTTGTTTAGTGAGCGGGCCTTTCCTGTCCAGGCATTCAACAGTTTTCAGAGCTCCTTATTTTGATGACGGCTTCAGGCAAAGCATATCGGGTGTAATAATATAACAGTTTCCATAGAAATTAAGTTTACAAAACTTTGTAAGAAACTATGAATATGATGGTTAGAAAAACTTCTTAATGCAATCTAATCATATTTTTGTTAAATTATCACCATCTGCCTAGCCTTTTCCCAACTATGTTGGGGTCGGCTTCCGTTCTAACTGGATACAACTGAATACCAGTATTTTATATGGAGCAACTGCCTATCTGACCTCCACAACCCAGTTACTGAGTAATACCCCTTGGTATGACTAGATATCACACTTTCAGGCTTCTGGCGACCCGTAACTACTATCAAAGATCCACGAATGACAGCGGGGACCAACGGCTTAACGTGCTTTTTGAGGCTCGGAGAGGTCTTGGTATGTAAAGATGGTCACTCATCCACGGACCGACCACGGAAATCGTAGCTGATCAATCGAGCCGTGCAGCTGTTATTACTCAGCGACAAGCCTCTCATATATTCTATATATTCTCATACCAATTACAACCATAATTCAAACTTCAGATAAAAATAACATAAGACGACGCTTGTAATCCCCAAAGGGTTAAGTATGGGTGCATTGTAAAATCACATTTCGCACAGTTAACCTTTGAATAATAAACTAGAACATCCAGCAACTTTTATTAAACCTAAACCCATAAAACGTCGAAACTAAAACGAAATTTCTAATATTTTAAGTACTTACTCTTTAAAACCGCACATTTCAAGAAGGTAATCTCGAATCAAAGTGAGTGTTACTTTGAGTATCAACAAGGTCAAATCAAGTGAAATCGCTTCCTTAATCCTTCAAAGAGGATTTAAGACCTCTCACTCAACGCAAAACATAACAAACAGATTCAGAAGGCCAATTTTTTTTTTGGGTGGAAAATCATCATATGACTTCTCCCGCTCTGGGCTGAGCGGAAGGGCGTGTCAGACTTTTACTGACTAAAACCCACCCGTTCCTTCAGTTGCCTGTGCCAGGGGCCACGGTATCTCTTTCGAACAACCCGCGGCCCTGGCAGGCATCGGCCCTAGTGGACCCCGTCAATTCGTGCTGACATCTCTTTAAGGCGCGCGTGTAACACAACGCGCCGTCGACCCGGGCCTGGTCCTTACCGGGTGGCTAGCTGCCTATTGCTCGCCGCCCGCAAGCCCGCGCCTACGGTGGCCGGGAATCGGCTGTTGATTCCAGTCCAGGGCGTCTGCTGCGGCGACTAGGGGCGTGAGGGCGCAGAGATTGCCTCTCCCTCACGCGCTCCGCCTCCTCCATTGCGAGCATTACTGCTTCGCAGAAGGAGGTGACGGCCTCTCATGCGGTTCAGAAGGCCAGCCGATCGATTCTGTAAAAATCTCATCGTGAAAACGTTGGTGAAGTGAGCTGTCATTCCACCTGGTGTTAGATAAAGAGGTTCGTGACTAAGTAATGACAGCAGCACAGGTCGATCGATCAGGTTAAGCTACGATTGCCATGGTCGGTTCGTGGATGGGTAACTCTTAAATCTTTACATACCGAAACTCCTCCGTGCCTCGGAAAGCACGTTAAGCCGTTGGTCCCGGCTGTCATTCTTGAATCTTTGACAGTCGTTACAGGTCTTCAGAAGCCCGAACGTCTGACAAGCAGTCTTACCAAGGGGTATCATGTTACCCAGTAACTGGGTTGTGGAGGTCAGATAGGCAGTCGCTCCATGTAAAATACTGGTATTCAGCTGTATGCGGATAGACTGGAAGCCAACCCCCACATAGTTGGGAGAAGGTTAGGCAGATTTTTTTGAGCATTGCTGGTCCATACAACAGTTGAAAACGCACGCAAAAATTGACACGGCTCATGTACAAAGCAGCCGATCTATTCTGTAACAATCTCACAGTAAAAACTTAGGCGAGGTGAGCCGGAAGTGAGCCATCAAAAGTGTCAATTCTTAGCACCAGCTAGAAAGTGAATTTGAAGTGAGCTGTCATAGGAATGACAGCTCACTTCAAGGCCACTCAATGTCAAACTACAAACAATGACCCCCACTCCACCACCACCACCAACACACACCACTCAATGCAACACAATGTTATTCAATGTCAGGCTCACTTCAATGTCAGCAATGAGGGCTGTCAATCCCTAGCATCAGGAGGACCTGATGCTAGGGATTGACAGCTCTCTTCAAGCTCAATTCATATAACTTTTTACGGTGAGATTTTTACAGAATAGTACGGCAAGTGGAATGATAACTCACTTTAAGCTCACTTCACCTTACTTTTCATGGTGAGATTTTCGTAGGAAAGACCGGCTGAGACGCACTCGCATTTGGATTCGTTAGAGATCGCTATGCGTACCGTCCCGGAATTAACGCACACCACCAGACACCCCAATTAAAATATTATGTTATAATCATAATACCATACACTGAATTTTTATTATTATGTATAAAACATTGTTTTTTTAATAAATTAGTTATACTGATTGTGGGAGAAAATTATAGTCACATTACAAATCTACGCATGCACTCAGTCCCACTCGTTTATGGGTCTAGCTTAGTAAGTATTTAATCCATTTTGGTTTGTTTTGACTGTACAGCGGAAGTGTGACAGCAGTTTACGTAGTTTTAATTATTTTTGGGATAAAATATTACCTATATTACAAAAATTACAAAAATCGATTCAGTAAACGATTCTGAACAAACTAATTTCATAATGTGCATTAATTCAGTTACACATTGTATATGAGGTTATGTCTATTTTCGTCTAAGTTGTATGGAGCAAGCCTTCTGTATCCATTTTGAGAGCTCACTCACTCAACGATACGGCGACTCGTAAAAGGCATTAAGGATGTCCTTTCATATCTTCTGCATACTTTTCTCTCGTTCTGAATTTTAATTTCTCAGTTGGTGTCTTTACCCGAAAATAATGTAATTTAATTTGTCATATTTTATGTATAAGCACTAGGATTTTATTAAGCCATAGGATAAAAGTGTCTAATAAAGCTGGTTTTTGGACAGTTAAGCTGAGGACCAAGCTCGAGGTTTGCTAGTAAGCAATGGAAAGCAGTATCCTTATAGTTCGACTTACAAAACACGATACTGCGCTCCAAAACACAAATCGCTGACGTCACCCAAAAATCAGTCATAGCCATAAGTGGGACTGGTCCGTGGCTACATAATAACAGCCGCAGGTGGATCGATCAGGTTAAGCTACGCTTGCTGCGGTTGGTCTGTGTATGGGTGACCATCTTTACATTTCGATATCCCTCCATCTCGGAAAGCACGTTAAGCCGTTGGTCCCGGCTGTCATTTGTGAATCTTTGACAGTCGTTACGGGTCGTCAGAAGCCCGAAAATCTGGCAACCAGTCTTACGACGGGGTATCGTATTACACAGTAACTGGGTTGTGGAGGTCAGATAAGCAGTCGCTCCATGTAAAATACTGGTATTCAGCTGCATCCGGTTAGACTGGAAGCCGACCCCAACATAGTTGGGAAAAGGCTAGGCAGATGATGATTGAACATAGATAGATAATTCAAAACCTTTTAGGCCTCAAAGCCCTAAACAAACAATAAGTAGTTTTAAAAGCCTTTAGGGCCGAATGTTTTACAACTAAAATGTCCCCTGCCTACCACAGAATTCATAAACTGTTCTCTATGAAAATAAGTACAAGATAAACTATTTTATTTCGTTAAGGGTCGGTACCGCAGAATTTATAACTCGTAATTTTAAGAACGTTCACAGTCTGAGGGCCAATTCTCGTAATGTTATGAACGTTCACAGTCTGTTTTCAGTCTCAATCTGTCAAAAATACCTCTAATTTCTCTACATTTTTGAAAATTTTTTGACGTTGATTGTCTCGCTGAGATGAGATTGCGACTAGATTTTGACCGTTTTTAATTACGGGAATTGACCTTCTGATCCGTCTCAATCTGTCAAAAATACCCCTAATATCCCTACATTTTTGACAAGTTTTTGATATTGATTGTCGCTGAGATGAGATTGCGACTAGATTTTTAACGTTTTTAATTATGGGAATTGCCCGACGACAGCATCTCGATGAGAATAAGTACCTAACAGATAGATTGCCGTTTTGCGTGGATATAGCGCATGTTTTCCTTCAACTTGTTATTTTTTTTGCGTTTGTGTTTTGTTCTGCGTCATGTGTATCGCAAATAAACGTATTTTCTTTACTTCTTATTGTTTTATTTCGTAAAGGAAAGATCTCAATTGCCATACATGTCGTTATTACATTAAGACATGGGGAAGATATGCGAAACAAATGCGGGTTGATGATATTGCGTATGGCTCTGTATTGCCTCTTTGAAATGATTTTTCTCTGAGATTCTTCTATTCCTGTTTTCCCAGAGTATTTTTCAAATAGAAGAGTGGATAAAATCTTTTTTTAGAACCCATAAAAAGGAAACAATGTTTACTACATAATTATAGCAACTAGGTAGGTAGGCGGTGAGATTTTTGACCGTCATTACGAATTACGGGTAGTCAAGAGACCGAAAGTCTGACAACCAGTCTTACCGACTAGATTTTGAAGGTTAGACTGGATGCCGACGCCAACCTAGCTGGTAAAAGGTTAGGTAGATGATGATATAGCAACTGTTAATAAAGGTTTATTAAAAAATTAACAAATAATTTTCATATTAACAAAATTACGTTCAAAATACTTTACATTCAATTCACTCAACTAGAGAACAAAATGTTCACCTTCGTTGAGCTCCTTAAGTTCTGAGTTGAGCTGCACGATTACTGACAAAAGCGTGCATTGACTGGACACTCAATCTGTCTGGTTCTTTCCTCAAAAGACCATTTCAGTCACCAATCTACATGATCTTACATAGAAATCAATTTCAATAAGTTTTACTCTGACTTAGATCTATTTGCTTTATCCGTTGGAAAATTTTGCAAACATGTTGCTTGACACAATCAAAAAATTATGTGAATAATATTGTATCTTTAGTGATAGCTGTAGGTTATGTGTATCTTATTTCATTACTTATGTATTCCGTCCGACTTTATCAACATAGTCTTTTTGTGTATCTGTGGAGAACGTTGTTGGTTATACATTTGTATAACTCTTTATGTTCAATTTCCTTGTAAAATATAATGTGTGATTGTTTCTTCTTCCGAATCAATAAAATAAAAAAATAAAAATAGAATATGTCTGGACTTTAAAAGAGACTGTGACCTCTGAGTTTGTTTCGGCCTTTCTTCTCAGACTAGTCAGATAGGAAACGCTGACCTCATCTAGTTTTTATGCGACTTCAAAAAAGAAAGAGGTTCTCAATTCGGATGTTTTTTTTATATGTTTGACGTGTAAAAGTCATTGTACAAACCTATTTACAGAAATAAAATCATATCTTCATAATCTTTAAATCAGAACACAAAAGACCCTCTCTGACTTTCCTCTTCGAGAATTGTTTGACTTTGGTTAAGAAAAAAAAGAGCGCTCTAAAAATAAAAAAATACTAGCTAATTTAATTTGACCCTGTATATATCATTTTCTATCATACCAACCCTGAAATCGTGAAAAAAAAATCAGTTGATCCATACATTATGTCGAGTTATGTGAACATAAATCTATGGATCAACTGATTTTTTTTTCACGATTTCAGGGTTGGTCCCCTAGTAAAAGTGGTTCATAATGATGAGTACAATGACCCCTTTTAAGGATTAAAACGATCAAAATTTAACGGTGTATTTTGTTCCTTTGGCACCCTTTGGGTACATCATCATCATCATATCAGCAGAAAGACGTCCACTGCTGGACATAGGCTTTCTCCAAGCACCTCCACTTCCACCGGTTCTGTGATGTTCCTGCGGCCTTCACAAGGTCGTCGGTCCACCTTGGGAGAGGCCTTCCAAGGCTTCGTCTTTCGGTATGCGGTCGCCACTCCAAAACCTTTTGGCCCCATCGGCAATCTGTTCTGCGAGCAATTCAATGCATTCCCTTGGGTTGCGGAACCCGAAAAATGAAAACCCCTTTACTCCACTTTGACCTAAGACACTAAATATACTGCCAGTCATACTGTGAACATAATATGTCATCGTACACCCACGTTATGTCAGTTAATTTGGAGTGTGACATGGCTCCCTCCTGTCGTGTAAAGTATTAGGTACCTGTGTATTCCGGAATTCATTCGTAATTACTAATTCACGAAATGGGAAACGTTTTGAGATGAAAATTAAAATAATTTGGTAGAAGCATATGTTTGGGATTTCTACCTGTATTACCTACACATGTTAGGGCTATGTTAATGAGGTTAAATAGGTATGGACATTGAGGTCCTTAATTAGCAAAAGGAGATGTTCCAAAATGTATGGAGTCTGGGCCACGTCATTGTACACTCACCATCATTTGCCTAGCCTTTTCCCAACTTTATTGGGGTCAGCTTCCAGTCTAACCGGATGCAGCTAAGTCCAGTATTTTACATGGAGCGACTGCCTATCTGACCTCCACAACGCAGTGGGTAATAACTAATACGATACCCCTTGGTAAGACTGGTTGTCAGAATTTCGGGCTTCCGACGACCCGTAACGGCCCAGTAGTAACGGCCGCGACTTGCGATTTGAAGGTCACAGGTTCAAACCCAGACAGACGCTTTACTTTGTGTAAATTATTTCATCATCACTGCTCTCAAAACGGTGAAGGAAAACATCGCGAGGAAAACGAAATGTTCCAGAACCAAAAAATTCGAAGACATGTGACATCTACCAACCCGCACTGTGGCTGCGTGGTGAATTACGACCTCTCGCAGGTAGGACGCCCGTGTCCCAGCAGTGGGAACATTATAGGCTGCTTATGCCTGTTGGATGTCGTAATAAGCTCCAAGCTTAGGTTGGGTTAGGTTTTTATTACTTGTGTGTGTTTGAATAGTCTTGTTTATCCTCCTCGGGTGAGGCTGGCAAAACATATTCAACTTTTTTTTTGTTATCAAGTACCTGCTACTTGTTGACAGGCCTACGCTGTCCTCCCATACCTACTGTAATATGAAAACATTGTAAAAGCCAATTATTTTTAAAAGAGTAACCGTGGAGTTTCTTGCCGGCTTTTTTCCATAGGAAACGACCAATTGGAACCGTGCACCTCCTAATTAAGTTCTCTTAGGTAGTTAATTCAGTCCAAGCTGACGTAATTGGAAGTTTCTATTACTTTTGCAAATTCTAAGTGAGGTTTGCTTTAAGCAGCCCAATTGCCGTAATTAAAAAGGTTCAAAATTTAGTCGCAAACTCATCTCAGCGAAAATAATTGTCAAAAACTTGTAAAGAAATTGGGAAATTAGAGGTATTTTTGAAAGATTGTGTCTGAGATCAGAGGGGCAATTCTCGTAATTTTAAGAACGTTCACTGTCTGATCTCAGTCTCAATCTGTCAAAAATACGTCTAATTTCCCTACATTTTGGCAAGTTGTTGACATTTGTTTGTCGCCGAGATGAGACTACGACTAGATTTTGATCGTTTTAAATTACGAGAATTAGCCTTCTGACTGTTAATATTCTTAAAATTACGATACTCGGGCGATTATCGTAATTTTGTGATAAAATAATAATTATTATATAATTTTTTTTATGTTTTTTTTTTCTGTGCATGCACTGTGGTAATAATATTGTGAACATGGTCAGTTGGACCGATAGACATAACAACGAAAAATAATTTCAAAAGCAAAAATACTTCTCAATCACCGCCCTTTTTGTCCGAATAAACACAACATTGAAAATGAACACTCAAAAGTTGCCCTTCATTTGTCGAAACCCGTTGCGGGAAAAGCGAAAAACCCTTTTTATTAGAGGGATCTAAACGAAGCCAATCACAGTGCTTTAAGGCTCCCGCAGACAGACGCGACGCGACAGCGCGATGCGACAGCGCGACGCGATATCACGTGAGGTCCTGAATTCAAGTTCCAATTTTTCAAATTTTAATTTCTCAGTTACAGCCCTGAGTCTGCATTTGTAACTAGTTGATGGCAACAGGCTCGCCCCCTGTTACATGGAAATTAAATGATAATCCCCAAGTTCCATGTAGCAGGGCGCCGCCTGTTACTTATATCGGACTTCCACATAACTGGCGAAATGTGGGTGTCATATAAGTACAACTCTGCCCAACCCTTTGGAGAAACAAGGTGTGATGTTAAGTCTTCATAGACATTGCTCTAGTAGAGTCGCGACGCACTAGCCGCACTGGAGTCCTCAAAAATTATTGAAATAAAGAAAAATAGGTGTAGGCTGGAGGGGCTTGTAGCTAAGTAATAACGGCTGCACATGTCGATCGATCAGGTTAAGCTACGCTTGCCGCGGTTGGTCTGTGAACGGGTGACCATCTTTACATACCGAAGCCCCTCCAAGCCTCGGAAAGCACGTTAAGCCGTTGGTCCCGGCTGTCATTCGTGGATCTTTGACAGTCGTTACGGGTAGTCAGAAGCCCGAAAGTCTGAGAACCAGTCTTACCAAGGGGTATCGTATTATCCAGTAACTGGGTTGTGGAGGTCAGATAGGCAGTGGCTCCCTGTAAACTGGTATTCAGCTGCATCCGGTAAGACTGGAAAGCCGACCCCAACATAGTTGGGATAAGGCTAGGGAGATGATGAGTCGCGTCGCACTGTCGCGTCGCGCGGTCGCGTCGCGTCTGTCCGCGGGATACTTTAGGGTTTATGAGCTATAAAAGCAATTCGGGCAGCAGGACAATGTGTCGCGATAGCTCCAACCCTTGCACTGAATGGGCTTTTCTTTCTTTCTTTATATACGCACTATTGCGTCTGGGTTTCGCTCTTGAGTTTTTATTATTTTGAACAATTTGGATTTTGTTCACGATATGGTCAATTTCGCATGTGTTTGTTGTCGGTTGTTTTTTTTATCTAAATTGCTTGTAGTCAGACTTATAAATTATCTTTATACAATTTCGAAATATACACAAATATTTTCATATGTGTAGAATCCTGTGTGTGTGTTATATTTAACTAGTGGACCCGGCAGACGTCGTCCTGCATTGAAAAGCAGCGCCACCGGGTCTAATCGTATTTTCAAACCATCCAAGAACCCATTGAAATATACACACAAAATTTCATACAAATCGGTCCAGCCGTTTAGGAGGAGTTAGGTGACAAACACACCTACAGAAGAATTATATACATATATTAAAAATATATATCACTTCACTGGCTCACTACCACACCAAGCCCCATAGTATTTAGCCTGCTTCACTTTGTCTATTTCCCGCTATTCCTCGTGATTGACAGATGACATTAGTGAGAGCAGCTACCCCGCTTGTGTGAATGAGACAAAATTCAAAATATCTTTATTGTGGGCGGGCATATGTTAGTTACAGGTCTTAACAATAAATTAAAGTTCCAATATGTCCTGCCTAATAGGCATACAAGAATTATGTAGTGGCATTAGATTTCAAATTATTTTACATGTCTAAATTAGTTATTATAAATGTAATTATATATTATAATAATGTAATATATAATGTCATATAATATGTATATTGATATATAATATCAATATACAGTCAAATTAATATATGGTCAACAAATTCAATCAATAATTCAGGAAATCTGAAGACATTGTGTACATATCTATTTAATAGATACACTACAATATGAATTTAGTTAAACAGCCTTGCACTGTGATATGTTAGCTATGCTTGTAGAAAGTGTATACCCACGTTACTAATAACAAAAATATTTTTGTCTGTGTCTGTTTGTTCCGGGTAATCTCCGAAACGGCTGTACTCATGAAATCTAATATTAGACTAAACAAATATCACACATTATTGTTGTTGTTGCTTTCCGACATACACGCGAAGGAAGTCGCGGGCACAGCTAGTTATATCTATAAAGAAAAACATTTTAATATACCAATAATAAAGAGCTCAATCTGCGTAGCCTTTTCCCAACTATGTTGGGGTTGGCTTCCAGTCTAACCGGATGCAGCTGTATACCAATATTTTACATGGAGCGACTGCCTATCTGACCTCCACAACCCAGATACTGGGTAACACGATACCCCTTGGTAATACTGGTTCGCAGACTTTCGGGCTTCTGACGACCCGTCAATGATCTACAAATGACAGCCGGTACCAACGGCTTAACGTGCTGTCCGAGGCACGGAGGGTCTTGGTATGTAAAGATGATCACCCATCCACGGATCAACCGCGGCAAGCGGGCTTAACCTGATCGATCGACCCGTGCGGCTGTTATTACTTAGCCACAAACCCCTCCCCAGTAAGAAAGAGGTGGCTTTTAAAAGGAATTAGACGGAGTAAATTGCTTCAGTTATTTATTTTGGCTTTAAATACGGTTTTGGCCATTATAGCCTACAATAGAAGAACTTAGCTCACTAATGGCTTCATAAAGACCCTAAAGAAGGCTTTAGTACATAACCAAAGATATCCTAGTACAAAGGTCTACACTATTTCAATAATAGATACCGCAACATCACGCCGAAATCAACACCAGAGCCAAATAAAAGGAAAAAAAATCCAAAGTGTTCCTCAGTACCTACGCGCCCATCACTTACCTCGAAATCCCGGAAAGCCGAGATTGCACGGGATCCCGTTAATTTTTACCGCGTTGTTCGGGATAATTTTGTTTATTGCAATAGGGATTCCCGAATAGGTTGTTAGATTAAACGCCTTTCCCGTTTTTATGATACGAAAAGATCGCCACGAGCCTTGAATGTTCACAGATGTTGGTAGTAGAGGAATTTATTTTATTTATGGGTCGTTTGGTTTCCGTACTTTACTTACCATTGTTCCAGACTTTTTAGCTTGAAATCTTTTTGCCGTAATATATTGTCAATTATTTGCTTTTTTTAAAGAAAAGAAAGAAAAAGTATTTATTGAAACTCGTACAGGAATATCACAAACACTTTCATAGAAACGTAAAAAATCAAAATAAAACAAATGTTTTCGGTTTTTCAACCAGTATTACAGTATTAGTAACCAAGGGGTATCGTGTTACCCAGTAACTGGGTTGTGGAGGTCATAAGTCGTAAGTCGTAAGTTGAAAATATTACATGATTATGAATTAAAAAAAAATAGAAAAAAAACATTACATTAATATTTAAAATAATTACGCCAATAAAATATATTAATAGATTAATAATATAATTATATGCCAATTTTTCAATGAATATAATTAAATGGGTGATTATTTAATTATATTTATTGAAAAATTGGCATATAATTATATTATTAAAATATTGCATTTAAATTCAGACTAAAAGGGGCAATTCTCGTAATTTTAAGAACGTTCACAGTCTGATCTCATGTCTCCATCTGTAAAAAATACGTCTAATTTCCCTACATTTAAGAAAGAAAATACTTTTATTTGCGGCAAACATGACGCATAAAAAAGAACATAAACACACAAAAAAAAAAAAACAAGTTGGGGGTAAACATGCGTCACATTCACGCAAAATGGCCATCGCTCAGCATAATGCTAAGACCCTATACGAGACAACCCCAGCGCTGGTTTTCAGCGGCAGCCGGCGTTGACGTGATTTTGACAAGATTTTGACATTTATTTGTCGCCGAGATGCGACTAGATTTTGAACATTTTAAGATATGAGAATTGGCCTTCTGATAAGAGCATTTTAAGATCGCTCTAGGTATTTAGCTGTACCCAGTTAGACTGGAACCCCACCCCAACATAGTTGAGAAAAGGCTAGACAAATGACTGGCTTAATAGGCAAGGGTTTTGACATTTACACGTAAAGACTGAGAGACTTTGAGTGAATGAAGAAAGTTGGGAAAAAGTGTCAATTCAGATGACCATTACTAATTGTGTCGTTGATCTAGTGGTCACAAGCGCTACTACTGAGTACGTCCTGGGTTCGATTCCCGGGTCGCGCAAAGTATTTACTAGGTATAGGCACACCTCTGCCTAAGCCTTCCGGAAAATAAGGCGTGATACATACATATTATGTGTACTGCTAGAATCATAGAGCAACACGGGCCGCCGGCGGACCGGAGTGGAGTAGCATAGCATTTTTTCCCGATAGAAAAATGTCCGTCATGTTTTGCGGGGAGACTCCCACACAAAAACCATCGTCACTCACTACAATTTCACACACACATATAGAAATAAATGACTTTAAGGATTTTAATAAATTTAAAGATGATTGCGATTTTGGATAATGAATTATTTTACAATTTGATTTTATGTATTCTGGTTATTTAATTTATGATAGTTATGTATGATAGTTTATGATAATTTTAGTTATAAAAGTATTATTTTGACATCTATTTTAATCTTTAGTTACTAACATAATTTTTAATTATACTAACATGAATATTTTAACACTTATATAACACTTTTTTTTTTTTTTTTTCATGATGGGAAATCATCAAATGACCCCTCCCGCTCTGGGTGGAGCAGAAGGGAGTGTCAGACTCTTACTGACTAAAACCCACCCGTGTTCCTTCCTTAGCCCTTTATGTACCAGGGCAGCGGTAACCCTTTCGGACGATCCCGCTACCCCGGCAGGCTTCGGCCCTGTCGGGCCCCGTCAACTACGCTGACATCTCTTTGAGGCGAACGTGGAACACATACGCGCCGTCCGGCACGGGCCTGGTCCTGATCGGACGGAGAGCTACCCATTGCTCTCCGCCCGCAGGCCCGCGCCTACGGTGGCCGGGAGTCGTCACGCGGCTCCCGACGCCCGGAGCGTCTCCCTCGGCGGCTGAGGCGTGAGGATCTCTCCCTTGCCCATCCTGCCACCTCCTTCACTAGCATGACTGCTTCGCAGAAGGAGGTGACCGCCTCCCACTCCCTCTCGCCCCGGACCATGGCTTGCACCAGGGCCGGACGCGAGAGGTCGCCGCCGCAATATGGATCACTGTGTCTGAATTAAATGAATAATAATAATAGATACATTCTGTGTCATAACAGTGCAATGACCGTGTGGACTTGTACTTTGACAGATGGTACCACCTGTGTATGGTGACACCCCTCCGTTCCGCCGGTGGCCCGTGTTGCTATATGGCTAAAACTAACCATCTCCCAAATTGCGTCCACTCTCCGCTAGCAGTCCAGATTAACGATCCTAGAAGTCGTTGGTCCTGGGCGGGATGTTGGTCCTTAGCTACGATCCCACTTAAGTCTCCATCCGGACTAAAGTAAGAGGAATAGACAATAGCGATTGCAGTTGTTGAGACCCTATTTGTTTAGAAAAAGTGGTTGTAGGGTAAGTTCCTTAATTTTTAATGGGTAAATATTATAATACCCTCCTTAGAATCTTTTCCCAACATGTTGGAGTTGGCTTCCAGTCTAACCGGCTGCAGCTGAATGCCAGTATTTTACATGGATCGACTGCCTAACTGACCTCCACAACCCAGTTACTGGGTAATACGATACCCCTTGGTAAGACTGGTTGTCAGACTTTCGGGCTTCTGACAACCCGTAATGACTGTCAAAGATCCACGAATGACAGCGGGGACCAACGGCTTAACGTGCTTTCCGAGGCACGGAGGGGTCTTGATATAAAGATGGTCACCCATCCACCGACCAACCGTGGCAAGCGTAGCTTAACCTAATCGATCGACCCGTGCGGCTGTTATTACTTAGCCCCTCCTATAGAATCTTATGTATACTAATATTATAAAGTGAAAAAAATGGTGAGTTTGTATGTTTTTTGTTTGTGGTAATTCGCGGAACTACTGATCGGATTTCGACAATTCTTTCACTAATGGGAAGCTATGATATTGCTATGTGCCATAGGATATATTATTTTTTTGTTAAAATAAGAATTTTTACACAGGTGAAGGCTAGTCCGGAATAAAATTAGCAGCATGAAATTGCCAAAACGCGATTATTGTGACCCCATTTGCTTAGAAAACGTGCCTGTAAGGTAATAAATTCCTTCATTTTAGTAGATATTTTAAGACTCCTAAAAATCTTCGATGTTAGAATTCCTAATAACTTTCTTCCTCCAATCCCAACACTGAAGTACTGAAGTACCAGCACTAAACAAAAGGATGGCCCTCAAAAAGGCATATGATACGAACGACGATAAAAGCTGTGTTTATGGCGACGTAATATCGATATAACATCGGCATAATATCGATAGAACACATCGTTCTGAAAACGACCCTATAAATTCCAAGATTCCTAAATCGAGGTCTGTTACTGGTAATGTAAGAAGTGGGTAGTCTTAGGATTACCCGGTTAAAGTTAGCATTACCATTTTTAGGCTAGTCCGAAATATGATTTAAATAAATTGTCCCGGTTTTTACCCGGATAAAGCTAGCAGCTCTTACAAAAGCCTTTTTTTGTGAAATTGGTCTCTGGATAGTCATTTTTTGTACTATACGCAAAATGTCATGAGAAAAAATTATGGAAATAAAAACCTTTTTGCTGAACATTTTGCGTCTTTGTTGTCCAACACATAATTCTGCCTTTATCAGACTTCCTTCGAAATGGGTAAATTGGTTTTTCACCATTTGGGGAAGATGCCAGGCCGATAATTGAAACTA
This sequence comes from Apamea epomidion, assembly GCA_947507525.1. Classification (NCBI taxonomy): domain Eukaryota; kingdom Metazoa; phylum Arthropoda; class Insecta; order Lepidoptera; family Noctuidae; genus Apamea; species Apamea epomidion. The sequence continues at coordinate 15,707,585 of OX382237.1, forward strand.
AATATCTGAGGCAAGACTAAGGGCTGATTTTTCAATCTAAAGATAATTTTTATTTGTGGAATAAAATTGACGTCTGACAGTTTTTGTATGGAAGAACTGTCAATAATTCAAAATTATTCCTCGAATAAAGTTATCAGATATTGCAAAATCAGCCCTTATAGTAATAAATTAATATTATAAACATGAAATAGACTGCCGAATCTATACAGGGTCAAATTAAATTAGCTAGCAAAACTCCGCAGATGGGTATCGGTATCTTAACATGATAAAACAAAAAAAAACAACTTCTTTTTTGTGGTCTCTGTTAGCGTAAGTAACTTGAAATATAAGTTTAATAAAAAATCTGCTATTTGTGTTAACTTTACAGATGTACGTGATTGGTATATATCTAATACACGATTAAACATATTTTGAGTAACAAAACTACTAGCGGTTGTTGACCCCTAAATAAATAACATCTTATCTTTTTAATTTTGTCTTCTTTAGATACCGATACCCATAAAAAAGAGGGGTGACCATCTTTCCCGATACCAATAAAAAAAGAGGGGTGACCATCTTTACATTCCGAGACCCCTCCGTGCCTCGGAAAGCACGTTAAGCCGTTGGTTCTGGCTGCCATTCGTGGATCTTTGTCAGTCGTTAGGGGTCGTTACTAGCCCGAAAATCTGACAACCAGTCTTACCAAGGGATATCGTATTACAAAGTGACTGGGTTGTGGAGGTCAGATAGGCAGTCGGTCCCTGTAAAATACTGGTATTCAGCTGCATCCGGTTAGACTGGAAGCCGACCTCAACATAGTTGGGAAAAGGCTACGGAAATGATGACCCATTATATAGAAATCGTAATTATTGTGTTACGATTTTATTTAATGGGTCATCATTTGCGTAGCCTTTTTACCGTACCGTAGATTATTACCGTACCCAAAAATACGCAAGTGAACCACATAAACCTGACCTGTTTATATCGTCATAAAGTGAAAAATATACAATAGCACGGTTGCGTTGGAAGCGGACGAGTTATAGCTCCCTAGTGAACGATTTACTTGAGCTGAAGCCTCGAATAAGATTCAGTGGTAGGACTGACGCACATTGAAAAGGCGGAGTAGGATACATATCATGTAGGACTTGCTTAGATTCTTCTTTTCTCGTGTCTTTCTCGTCTTCTCCACACAGAAGACGTGCAGAAGACGAGACGAGATCTTTTGTACCATGGCGTACCATGGTTATAAAGATTGTTAGCCAGCCAGCAGAGGCCCTAGCATAAAAGCTCGGCGTAAATTTGTACGACTTCAATTATTTTAAAGCATTTTAGTATTATCTTTGGGACAAGCACAAATAAAAACTTAAAACTAAGTAAATATTATGAAAGCTGTGGTGGCCCTGTGGTGATGGCCGCGAGTTATGAGTTGTAGGGCGTAGGTTTGAACCCAGACAGTCGCTTTACTTTGTGTAGTTTATTTAATCACCACTGCCCTCAAAATGGTGAAAGAAGACATCGTGAGGATTGTCCTAGAACTAAAAATTCTAAGACATGTGACATCTATCAACCCGCACGGGGCCCGCGTGCTCATTCCCTCTCATAGAAAGGAGGACTGGGCCAGGTGTGGGAACATATTAGGCGGGTTATGTGCGAAACGAATGCACAATCATGTATGGATTGAAACTGACCGACCATTCGTATCCTGGTCCACTCGGAACACGTTACTCACTGGAACACGTTAAAGCGTTTATCCATCTGACGTAACGTCCTTTATTCTCACTCTGTACCTACCCTTTGACAATTATATAGCCAAAGTGACCCTGTTGCGTACTGTACGCTAGTCCAAAGCCTTTATTTGTAACACAGGGACTCTGAATTCTAGCAATTTACCGTCCCCGTAATTTCCCGCGGCCGAACATCTATACTCCAGCTGGAAATAGGTACACAATTGCCAATTCTCAGGACATTTTAAGGCGCATGTCATAATTCCTCGTTGTACAGATACCAGCACATCAAGGTACTACAATCTGTCAAATTTCTTTAATAGATTTTCAACTTTATCGCTAAAGCATTAGATTCAAGGTTGATTGGGAAAATTTTACAGTTTCGGGTAACTTGATGTGGCGTCTGTGCTTAAGAACTGATTTTGATGGATATCTCGTCCAACTTAAGAATCTAACAATTCCTCAATTCCAGTCCTCATTTCCTCAAAATGGTTGAACTCAAATGGTAACGTTTAGGTGTCGGATACCTAAATGTTACTCCGGCTTTACGGGTGCCATATTCCTGACGTCACAGTATTTAAGCGATTTTCTTTACCAGAGTACAAGACTTGAGAAAACTGCTCTGAAAATGTACAGGGTGGCAGGGACATTGACGCGCAAACTGTAACCATGAATTCAGCACATGATTCTAAGCCCTCTTGCGAGGAAATTTTCGTCGGTTAAAGAAAAAAAAAATCAGTTGTGACATAGAAAAGTGCAATACCTACGCGGTCAACGTGTAGGTATGGAACAGCTAATTATAAAGGACAAAATATTTCAACACAGGGGGATTCAGAATGATGTACTGAATCCATTGTAACAGGTTGTGCCTCGATGTCCCTGCCACCCTGTACAAATCAGAACGACTTCAGCCCCATGCTCGCTTGACGGTCCGACTGATCCCTCATCATCTGCTTAACCTTTTCCCAACTATGTTGAGGTCGGCTTCCAGTCTAACCGCATGCAGCGAATACCAGTATTTTACATGGAGTGATTGCCTATCTGACCACCACATTCCAGTTACTGGGTAATAAGATACCCCTTGGCAAGAGTCGTTCGACTGATCACTATGAGTTAAAATTGAGGGATCTTTTAACATGGAAATATTTTTCAGTGAAAAAAAGATCTCATGCCATTGTCAGTGTACGCTAGTCTTTAACTATAGCCGCGGAAACGTCTTACATCATTTGAAGGCTAACGCTACAATGTAGATGTTATCTTATTCATGACTACCCATACATAGCCGATAGCCGTATTAATTCTATTGAAATACGAGTACATTGTGTTTTAAAACTATGAAATGGAAGGAGATAAGGATGCTGTTCGCACTCCGCTCTTTCAAGTTTCAAAGGAAAATATGCTCAACGATATCACCTGATAAATGTATAGGACATTTCATTATTATTAAAAAAATATATATTTTATGAAAACTGATACCTAAAGGACGACGATGGACGGACGACCTTAAGAATGTTGCTGGGACGGACTGGATGCGGAAGGCGGACGACAGGGTGTTATGGTGCTGCCTGGGAGAGGCCTATGTCCAGCAGTGGAATGCGAAAGGCTGAGTTGAATACCTAAAGGACTAACTAAGTAACTATATACATAAATACAAAAACAAAAGGATATTTAGGCGTCGAAGTACTCGTCCTTATCGTTGTCATCAGGAAATATGCCCAGAAGACTGGCACGTTGGCATTGCCACGTTGAATGGCAATGCTAATTCTTTGGCCAAAGAACGACCCAGCCCTCTGGCCACGTGAACTGTCGATCTGCCGACGAGAAATTTCTTTAAAAGAGACGCGTACTCGGGCCCCATGACCCGAGCTTTTTGACCCCAAACGGCTCAAAGCTGTAGTTACCCATAAGGTTACAGTATTTACGCTGCTTGAGGGTCACAGCAGCCGCAGCAGCGGCGTCAGGTCATAGAACTAGTTTATTCCCACGACTTCATCCGCGCGTAATTTTTCATTTTAATATAATTATCCTATTAAACTCGGCAATACTGTAGCTTCCTATTCGTGAAGAATTTTCGAAATCGGTTCAGTAGTAATTCCGAAGATTATACACATCTTTATAATATTATTAGGATACTTAGATTATAGTACTCGTAGTAGTATAGATGTACTCAACTTGACAGGTTTGCTTAGTATAACTATGTAGATGTGACTGAAAATTACTATTTTGCAAGAAGTGACCAACACCTATTTCAGATTCGTGCCATCAGTAATATTCTCTGTGATAGCTAGCGGATTGTATTTGATAGTTGACTGTAGAAATGAAACGATAGAAACACGTATAGCAATATTATAAATTCATATTAGAAAATTAAGACAAAGACCTGACAACCGCTCAGACGTAACAACAGCAACGAACCAAACAAAAAGAACATAAAAAACTATATTTAAAAAACATGACATTTATAGTACAAAAAAGGTCGCACCACAGCCAGTCGCCAACACTCTGACTGCTTGTAAATGTGAGTATAGCATAATGCATTAACTTGTAATGGAACATCGAGCATTCCCCGTTTTAATATTTTATCGAACCGCACTTCGAACACATCGCTCGATGTTTTGTTACAACCTGATTTTAACAATCATCGAGCGTATTGGTGTAACAGTTTATCGAGCAAAGGCAAATGTTACAGGTAAATGTGAGCGCAGCGTCGAGCGTTCGTAAGAACGTTACATTACACGGAAATTCTTGAGAAAATGCTCTTGTGTGTACTCATCTTAACGTGAATTAAATGTAGGTCATAAACATTCACAGCCGCGAAAAACATAACCGCACATTGCAGTCGAGTAAAAATAACACGAATGGTAATAGTAGCAGTAAGATAAAGTCAAAGTCAAAGTCAAATCATTTATTTCAAATAGGCACATAAAAGGCACTTTTGAACGTCAAAAATAAAATTAAAATAAAATTGATTCTAGTCGCCCCTTCCAAAAGGTAGTTTTCGTATGGAGAAGAATGGGCCAGAAACTCCACCGTTACTCTTTTAAAATGTTTTACAATATTTTGCATACATTATTTATATAATTATATGTGAAGACGATGCACCCAAAAATAAAATTACTATACCACAATAGGTAAAATAATTAAAATGGATAAATGAAACCATGACATATAGATCAGCTATGTGATAGATACATGGTGCTCACATATTCACAAACCTTCCAAAAGTAGACGATTTTCATAAATAAATAAGGAGTAATAAGCCCAGGTGTGACCTCAAGTAATTACAGAATGTAAATTAATGTCAAAGTAAATTTAAAAAAAATAGTATAAATTATACAATTACATTAGCAACCAGTTTGATTTTGTCTAGACTCTAGAGATTGTCCTATGGAGCAGGACCAGCATGTTTCCAAGCATTCTTATCTTGGATATAATCCTCTAATTTGTAATATCCTTGCTTACAAAGTGTAATTTTAATATAAGTTTTAAATTTTCTTTCATTTAATTGCAATATTTCACAAGGTATTTTGTTGTAACATTTAACACAGTACCCCATAAAAGATGTATGTACTTTAGATAATCTGAAAAAAGGTTGATCTAATTTATCTTTATATAAGAAAGTATGAAAGGAAATTGTTCATTCTTGTACAAAAGACGCACACAAAAATTATTATCATTATTGGCGACGGCGTAGCAAGTGGCGCCGTCTAGTTTTGTTACAAAGTTACTATCGAACCACTGAAGAGGTCGGAGGACAGTGACACTCTGATTACTGTCAGGTCACTCTAGCAGAGCGTCGCATCGGTGTTGCATGGGGTCTGTCTTCTGATGACAGAAGCCAGAGGGTGTGTTATGTCTTTTATGCTAGACGTTGTCTATCAGTCAGTCACGTATTTCGCGGCAACAAGGTTCTTATGCCGCGTGGTCAAAATCAGAATAAACGCAGCCATCTTGTTTTTTCAATACATGTCACAAAACAATGTTTACCAACAGCGCCTCCTTAACATCAGAGGGGTAATTTTAAGAACGTTCACAGGCTGGTCTCAGTCACAATCTGTCAAAAATACCTTCAATTTCTCTACATTTTTGACAACTTTTTGACACTGATTGTCGCTGAGATGAGATTGCGATTAGATATTGAATATTTTCGATTACGGGAATTGGCCTTCAGATGGCAGAGCTGCTGTTGTACCACGTCCACGACGAACTGCTATACTCTGACACAATCCTGATGATAATGAAACTGCTGAACCACTAATACGATAACAACGTCCAGTAAAGGCTATCCTGCGCAATTATAATGCATAAATAGAACTTACCTACACTTGGTATTCAGTTCTGCGTTTCTAACTGCCCATTTCAACTGTCACTGAAATTCATATTTCAGCTGGACGTTACGATCCTTTGTTCTAATAATAGTGTGAATTTAATATCAAAGACGGAGGACCTTATAAATTCGGACATATTTTCATGATAGGGGCGCATAATATACTTCATTTAAATCTCTCATTTTGAGAACTTTATGGAGACACTTATTAATAGCCTTAACTCTGGTACTTAGGTAGCATACTGAAATGATCTGGGTACTTTAAATTAATTTATGGACTGTGGTTTATTGGTTTGTTCAGGTGTTTTATTTTTTTTTCTAACTAGACAATGTTTACCTCCTACTAATATGATAAACGTGAAAGTTTGTATGGATGGATGGATGGATGGATGTTTGTTACTCTTTCACGCAAAAACTACTGAACGGATTTGGATGGAATTTGGCACACAGATGGTTTACAACCACGATTAACATATAGGATACTTTTAATCCTGATATTCCCACGAAATCTAATCAATCGATCGGCGCAGCTAGTAATTTATATAAGCTGACAGACTTGAAAAAAAGAATAATGTACAGTCACCAAAAGAGATAAGTAACCAGGGTCGTTGAATATAGTTGAAGTTTAGTAAGAATCTGATGGATGTTTTCGAATTAAATTTTATTTGATAAATGATCTGATTGTTTTCTATTAGCCTAATCAGCCTATAACGTTCCCACTGCTGGGACACAAGCCTTCTCTCTGTAAAAGGGAGTGGGAATTAATTAAATTAAAATTTATTCGGAAACATTCATCGGTTTCTTACTAGAATTCAACTAAAAAAAAACGTGGGGAAAGAATCAAAGAGCAAAAAATTCGTACGCTGTCAACAGGACAAGGGCCCAAAAGCCTGGTTTTAGTACATTATACATAAAAGTAGGTCACTTTCTTCTTGGCACAGTGTCGAAACTGCCACAAGCGTTCTTGGAGCTTTCTCCTGGGAACGTTTTAACGGATAAACTAGGAAGGCACCAAATAATGCCCTTATTGGTGATGTTCTTCAGAAGGAACAGGTGCGTAGTATTCGGAATCTGTACAGGGCGTGCGTGTATGACCAGATTATTTATTTATTTATTATTTGTTTATCCTGACACTGGAACGCCATACAGCAATTACACCAATGGAGCAAAAAATCACTTCATGTGCTGGTTTCCATCCATCCTGTGCGCGGTGGATATCGAACGAGTGGCGATAGATCACGCAAGCTCACGCAGCGTGCAAGTGCAGCGTTTCTCCATAGGCCCCATCACTCCTTCCATATTGCGCACATTCATTGCGAATTTTTGAACTCGATGTATTTATTTATTTATTTTATTGGTTCACCAACAATTGTTTACACCGATTCTATGCTAAATGTAACATGCGGAAGTGTGTGTGCAACAGTGCAACAATCACTTACTGGCAAACTCCGCATGCTTATAGAAGTTGTACAAAAAATAATATTATTAATCTAATTTAATGTTGAGTAACTTAAGTATCTAAAATTGTAAAAGATGATGACAATAATGATATAATTTAAAAATGCTAGAAAAAAAAAGTAAAAAAGGTAGGGTAGGTTTATCTAAACACACACATCTATATAGGTATGAACGTATACGAAGCAAAAGAAGTGTGTTATGATCATAGCAGGAGGTATTCTGTAGGTTCTGCCTACCTACCTCCATGGGAAGAAGACGTGAGTCGTACCAATTTCGCTCAAAACTAGCTATGTATCTATAATACTATAATACACAGTCAAGGGTGACAAGGAGGATATCACTGTGAGTAAAGGACAAAACTACATTTTTCTTAACGGAGGTCTACTTATATTAGACGGAAAGTCATTCTCTTCGAATCTGTCGATAGCCACCAGTCTAAGTTGAACCCCAACTCAATAGACCATATTAACATCTACCAATTACTGATAACCTGGTGCTTTGGCATCGGAATAATCATTATAAACATGCCTTTATATCGCACGCCACCCAGTACATCTCCAGCTCCACCGCCCACTGCGACGTTGCTTGATGTTTCTGATCAGGCGCTTTTACCACTCTAAGTTCCTCCGAACCTAACCTCAGCCTTAAGGCGGACTCACTCCCTGCTGAAGTGCTGACCATTCAGCGAGCATTACCTTTCGCAACGTCAAATGCAAGCTCTCGGATGATAATGATGATAGCAGGTTATCTGTTTTCATGGCTGATATGAAACAAATGGTCTGCGATTTCTAGCTCCAACAGAATGAGAAGTATGAAAAGTTATTATCGCTAGCTAACAGTATTCGGGACTCATTCGATAATCTGCCTAGCCAACATAACAGCCTCAAATCTCAGGTTTCAAAAGATTGATCACATGAACATACTGCCTAATTTTGATACGTCTACAAAAAACCAACGTATTGATGTATGGCTCAAGAAAGTCAATGAGTGTGCTAATGTGTACGGTTGGGATGACAAAACTATCGTTCACTTTGCTATGCAGTAACTTCAAGGCCCCGCCAAAACATGGCATGAAAGTTTAAACTCGATTCTGTTTAACTGGCAAGAATGGCAAGAGAAACTAATAAACGCCTTCCCTTGCGAACAAAATTACGGCCAGGCCTTGGAGGAAATGCTTAAAAGAAGGAGTAGATATAATGAGCCTATAGAGGTTTATTTCTATGAAAAACTAGCTTTACTTAACCAATGTGACATAATTGAGAAACGTGCGGTAGATTGTATCATTCATGGGATCAGTGATAGGACCCTCAAATCAGGTGCTCTAGCTTTACGGTCCCCTCACCCCGATCAACTCTTGCAATTTTTGATGAGCAGCAGAGATTCTTATCAGCATTTCGATCGCAACCATAACAAGAACAAAACCGATCAATCTAATACCCCTAATGGACAGTCCAGTCAAAGGTCGGGTGCTAAATCGGTTTCATTCCCTGGATGTTACAATTGTAAGGAAAAGTGTCACTGTTTCTTACGAGTACATTGTCCTAAGCCGCTTATAAAATGCACTAAATGCTACAAAGTAGGGCATACAGTTGATAACTGTAACACGCAGATACAAAATAACGTCGTAAAACCCAGTAGTAATATTCCAAAAGCCATGTGTATTGATGTAGCCAGTCAAGGACGCAACTCGCCCCCGAACTCGAAATTTATGAAGGATGTAAAAATTAACGGTGCATTACATTACATTATTGCCGTTGTAGATTTTGGGAGCGAAGTCACGCTTATAAAGGAGTCTGTAGTTTATGAATTGCGCTTGACCCACGATCACATACCATCATTATTGAAAGGGTTTGGAAACGGTTAGTAGAGTCGCTAGGAGGGTTGTTACTTAATTTTGGGGGGATGGTGTCAATGCTCAGGTTCCATGCAAGGTTGTGTGTGATAATTTGTTAGAGAAATCCGCGCTTATAGGGCAGGCCTTCACCGAACAACCTCACATCGTAGTTTATAAGGACGTAACTAGGCTACAATTTATCGATATTATCAATGAAATGGCACACCCAGATCCGGATCTGACAGAGTCCTCTCTCAAAATTAGAGCAACAGGATTGGTAGAGCTCTACGGTGCAGCATCAGTGAAGGCATGGATTGAACCCTCCACATGTGGCAACATTCTTTTGAAAAATGTTGTCGCTGGGAAACAAATAAACAGTACTTTGTTTGTGGAGGTCTCTATCGCTCTGCAAATAGTCGTGTCTATATAACTGTGTTCTCATGTTCGAGTTCCTGCTATACCATTTCATACGGTGCATGTTGACCACCTCGGGCCTTTTGTCAAGTCAAAGAGAGGCTACTTACTTGTAGTTATAGAAGCCTTCGCCAAATTCTGTTTTATCAAACCCGTTAGGAATACTAATAGTTTGAATGCAATTAGAGTTCTTGAAGATATATTTTTTACATTTAGGGTCCCTGACCGCCTTGTAAGCGATCGTGGTACCTGCTTTACATCTCATGTTTTTAATCGATTCTGCCTAGACAAGGCAATTAAGCATATTCTTAATGCAGTAGCAAGTCTGAGGTCAAATGGCCAGGTTAACGGTACACCCGTACTGTTAAGTACGGTGAAAAGGACTGGGATAGTCATTTGGGGAAAATCCAGTGGGATCTAAACAATACTTTTCAGAAAACCACTGGTAGGACGTCGTCAGAGGTATTATTTGGAACTTGTATGACTACTCATACAATAAATCCCATTCTTAACGAAGTTACCAAAGACTCTCGCGAAAACTGCAAAATTACCGCTATTCGAGAGGAGGTCAATAAAAGGATTGATAACGAGCAGGTTAAGCAAAAGCAGGTTTATGATAGCAATAGGGTGCCAGCCCGGATTTATGTCGAAGGTGAACTCGTCAAAATAACCAAGACTTGTTTCAATAATGACGGACAAAGTAAAAAGCTCATGCCCTCGTATACAGGGCCCTATCGTGTTACCAGAGTCTTAGGTAGGGACAGATCAGCTCGTTGGTCCAGGTCGGAGATGCGCAAGTCCAGGTGGGGCGATACATAAAGTATATTGGCCTCACCCTGGACGGTCGGTGGGGCTTCGAAGAGCACTTCGAGCGCCTGGTTCCCCGGATCGAAAAGGCAGTGGGTGCTTTGCATAGACTGCTGCCCAATCTCGGTGGACCTCGGGAGGAAGCTCGCCGCCTCTACGCGGGTGTCGTGCGATGGATGGTCCTTTACGGGGCGCCTGTTTAGTCAAGTAGACTGTCAGGCGTCAGACGCAGCAGGGCTAAAGTTGTAGCTGCAATACAAACCATACTATTGTAGTCTTTGATACAAACATACATCCGTTCGCCACCCCTGTGCGCGGGAATAGTTTCGGCGACCTGCGCGCCACCGCACAGACTTCTGTAGGAAGAAAATATCTCATACCGAATATTCCAACTGCGTTCCTATTGGTTGATTTAATGTTGTAAGTAGGTCACTACTGGTGCACCTAAGTTTAATATAAGACATGTACATATTTTGTAGAGCACACACGCTATACACACGCTATACTTACTACTTCGTTTACTTTTAAATATACTTTCGTCGTACATCTGGAGTATTATTGCCACACATAACCTAAGCGCTACAAAGTCAATAGACTGCAGCGAAAGATGGCCATTCGTATCGCACGAGGATACCGAACGATATCCTTTGAGGCGGCAACTCTCCTGGCGCGCTTTCCGCCGCTGGACATCCTGGCGGATATGGACGCGAAGGTCTACGACCAAATTCGCGATATCCGCCAAAGCGGGAATAGTGTGCCAGGAAGCGTATTCGTAAGGCTGAGGCGGCGGGAACGGCGACACGCTCTCGAGCGGTGGTGCGAGCGGCTACAGCAGCCGCAATATTCGCGCAAACTCGTGGTCGAAGCCGTTCTGCCGCAATTCGAAGCCTGGCTGAAAAGAGGGGAGCGCATCTCGTTCAGGCTCACCCAGGTACTCACCGGACATGGTTGCTTCGGTGAGTACCTGAACAGAATTGGGCAAGAGGCCACGGCAAATTGCCACCACTGGGGAGGCAGCTTGGATTCCGCACAACACACGCTCGAGGAGTGCCCTGCTTGGGCCTCCGAGCGGCGGGCCCTGGTTGCCAGGATCGGGCGAGACTTGTCTCTGCCGGCAGTAGTGAGGGCTATGCTGGCAGAGACAGAGAATTGAACAGAAGTAGCCTCCTTCTGCGAGATCGTTAGGGTCAAGAAGGAGGCCGCCGAGCGGGATCGGGAGAGGGCTGATCCTGCTCGGAGAAGGAGGCGCCGGGGAGGCCTTGGCGCCTAATACGCCAAAACCCGCTTACCAATTAAGGTAGGTGGACCTTTGGGGTCGCGGGCGCATAGAGTGGGGACTCTGTCCGCCTACCAAGTGACCCCAGGGAAGACGGTAGCACAGTGGTCACGTGCTGCCGTGCATAGCGAGGCTTAGGGGAGTCCCCTTTACAGTCTCCCCAGGGATGTGCCTTAAAGGCGTTGCGAAGGGATGGTTCCGGAGTTGGTCATTTAAGAGGAAGCGGGACCACCCCTATGTGCGGATGGTGATCACCGGGGTGGTTTTAGTGAGGTCAAAATTCTACACTCCCCGACCCCTCTCCCCGGAGGTCGGGTGCCTTTCGAAGGTTTACCCCCGAAAACAAAAAGAAAAAAAAGGTAGTGACAGATATAAGGTAGCACCGGTTCCGGGTTTGACCAGCATGCAAAACAAACGGCCCACAACCGTGGCAGCAGATCGTATAACGCCATGGATACATATTGCGGCCCTAGAGGTGAATAATTCTGATACCAGTGGCACTGACGACGAAGACCATACTGAACCATAATTTGACCATTTTATTGTAATTTCCCTAAGTCTTATAGTGTATCCCACTAAGTTCTAGAGACACTTAACTACAGATGCGTGTCATTCGTTGTTTCAGATCAGGCACGAGAATCGATCGGATCGTGACTTGATTCAACAAAAGTCCTACTGGCTGCGACAAGTTAATCGATCGTCTTGTAGGCATCAGTTAGGCCCCCGAAAAATCGATCGTTCGGGTTAGAAGTTCGATGATGGGTAAACCGATTAATCGATCGTTCGGACCCCAAAGCAAAGATTAATTGTAAGTGACAGAGAACATAAATCGATCGTTATTTTCTGATCAAATTCAAGGAGAAATCTTAAATCTACTCGTATATATATGTATAAAAATGAACCCCTATTTCCTTTGGTCACGCCATAACTTGAGAACGACTTTACCGATTTCATCCATTTCTTTTTTTAAGTTTTCTAATACTTTGTAGAAGGTTCTTACGGAAAAAAAAAATAAGAAAGTTGCTTTACGCGGACGAAGTCGCGGGCAGAAGCTGGTACAACATATTACTGATCCGATAGATGTAAGTCAATAACTAGATGTAGAAATTGTTACATAAATCTATTAAGTTGATTTGTACTTTGCGTTCCTTGACAGCTGAGTCAGTATTTTATGTGTTTTTTATTTTATGTGTTTTTATTTTATTTTTTATAATTGAGTTTAATTGTCACTTACATCATAACTTTACCTCAATCTAATGAACTAAGCTATTGCAGTTATAAATACCGTATTGACACTTGCACCTAATTTAAATTAAATATTATATATGTAGCTTAGTAAATTCGTATGAGAATTATTATTAGTTTGTAAAGTCGTTTTACACACTTAGCCGCAATTTCTAGGGAACTGATTAACGAGTCATACTTTGATCAGTCTTGTGGAAGCAGGTGGTTACCTGCTATTGTTATTTGATACTCAAAGAATAAAAATGTAAAAACCGAGCAACCGTTCCGATTGTTAGGGTTCCACCTGGTGTCGAGTGCGGGGACGCACACGTTGTCAGGACGGTCGATTGTTAGGGTTTGTGAATTTTGATTTTGCTTATCAATTATTTTAATTGATATTTACTTAATATTTTACACTGGCCACTTTAACCTTTTACTATATTCATGGTCGCTCTATGATTGGTTGCCGCAAATTGCGGGAACCAAACCGACCCTCCCGACCTAAATTCAACCTTCCTCAACGTTTCGGCCCCCCAGTTGTTTGCAGCCGTGAGCTCCTTCCAAAGTGGTTCCGCCGGCGGCCTCAACGGCCTGACTCCACAACACCTAAAGGATCTATTGAGTTCAGGCGCTGGGGAAGCTGGTGAGTCGCTTTTGAAGGAGCTTGCGGCCATGATTAACCTCATGCGTACCGGCGGTGTGAACGAGGCCGTCGTCGATGTCTTGTACGGGGCCAACCTGTGTGCCGTATCGTCCCATCGTCGTTGGGTGCACCTACAGGTGTACGGCAGCCAAAATATGCTGTAAGCTGTACAGTAAATCGCTTACAGCTAAGTTTCAGCCTCTGCAGCTTGGTTTTGGCTCGAAAGGGGGCTATGAGGCTGCAGTGCATGCCCTTTCTACCTTTTTAAAGTCCAACAAAGGTGAGGTCATCCTCAAGGTTGACGTTAAGAACGAAATTTATGGTTTTATGTGGCAGTGCTATAGGCACCCGTCCAAAAAAAAAACACATAAAATACTGACTCAACTGTCGAGGAACGCAAAGTACTAATCAACTCAATAGATTTATGTAACAATTTCTACATCTAGTAATTGACTTACATCTATCGGATCAGTAATATCTTGTACTAGCTTCTGCCCGCGACTTCGTCCGCGTAAAGCAACTTTCTTATTTATTTTTTCGTAAGAACCTTCTACAAAGTATTAGAAAACTTAAAAAAAGAAATGGATGAAATCGGTAAAGTCGTTCTCAAGTTATGGCGTGACCAAGGGAAAAAGGGATTCATTTTTATATACGAGTATATATAGATTTAAGATTTCTCCTTGAATTTGATCAGAAAACAACGATCGATTTATGTCCTCTGTTACTTACAATTAATCTTTGCTTTGGAGTCCGAACGATCGATTAATCGGTTTACCCATCATCGAACTTCTAACCCGAACGATCAATTTTTCGGGGGCCTAACTATGCCTACCAGACGATCGATTAGCTTGTGTTCTAGTAGCTATTGAAGATCAAATTCGCAAAACAAATTTTCGTTTCAATAATAACAGCCGCACGGGTCGATCGATCAGGTTAAGTTACGCTTGCCGCAGTTGGCCCGTGGATGGGTGAGCCCCTTCTATGCCTGGGAAAGCACGTTAAGCCATTGGTCTCGGCTGTCATTCGTGGATCTTTGACACTCGTTACGGGTTGTCAGAAGCCCGAAAGTCTGACAACCAGTCTTACTGTATCGTATTATTACCCAATAACCGGGTTGTGGAGGTCGGATAGGCAGTCGCTTCATGTAAAATAATGGTATTTAGCTGCATCCGGTTACACTGGAAGCTGACCCCAACATAGTTGGGTAAAATCTCGGTAGATGATGATTTACTACCTAATTGTAACAGTGTAAGTGCGGGTTGTTTCACGTCCACTTGACACACGCGTATTCCTCAAAAATCCTAACTATCCAAAAACCTAACTATCGTAAAACCAAATAAAGCGTTGTTTCAAATTACCATTACAAAATCATGACCATGCCGTACGTCAAATAATAACGAGTACGTAATCGTTATTATTTGACGTACGTATATTACGTTAACCAACCGGCCTTAATTAGTACAAATCTACATAAATAACAAACAGAAAGTTCAACAGTACACCATTAGAAAAAAAAGTCAGGGTAAAAAGTAAGTCGTGTACGATTTTCTAACATGCACACAGACCTACCTATTTTTTTCAACCTTATATGTTAATCACACCGAAAATATAAGGTAGCGGTAATACCTCATCCCCATATGAATCATTCATAGTAGTCTAGTCTTTTGTGAATATAAATTATCATAACTTAATTTGCGTTTGTATGGAAAAGGTAGGTTATTTATAGAAAATATTTTATGATAAACTGGACTTCAAAGAGCTGTAAAGGCTTTGGTGTTAGATATGATCTGCTTACGCCGGTATTAGGTAGGTACGTAATAGAATTATAGGCGACTAGCTTTTGTCTGCAGCTTCGCCGGCGTGGAGGCCGGAAATCCCACGGGAACGTACTATTTGGATAAAAAGTCTTGTGGAATCTACATCGCCATAAAATCCTACATCGCTCAAGCACAGTTTACTGCGCAACTAGCATTATACGCCCTTTCTGGGTGGAGCGGAAGGGAGTGTCAGACTCTTACTGACTAAAACCCACCCGTGTTCCTTCCTTAGCCCTTTATGTTCCAGGGCAGCGGTAACCCTTTCGGACGATCCCGCTACCCCGGCAGGCTTCGGCCCTGTCGGGCCCCGTCAACTATGCTGACATCTCTTTGAGGCGCGCGTGAAACACATACGCGCCGTCCGGCACGGGCCTGGTCCTGATCGGACGGAGAGCTACCCATTGCTCTCCGCCCGCAGGCCCGCGCCTACGGTGGCCGGGAGTCGTCCCGCGGCTCCCGACGCCCGGAGCGTCTCCCTCGGCGGCTGAGGCGTGAGGATCTCTCCCTCGCCCATCCCGCCACCTCCTTCGCTAGCATGACTGCTTCGCAGAAGGAGGTGACCGCCTCCCACTCCCTCTCGCCCCGGACCATGGCTTGCACCAGGGCCGGGCGCGAGAGGTCGCCGCCGCTGCCGATCGCCTCTACGAGGACACGGCGGTGCTCTGCCCAAGCGGGGCAGACCTTCACCGTATGCTCCACCGTGTCCTCTGGGCGATCCTCGCAGTGGTGCGAGCGTCTCCCGCGGCGGCTGAGGCGTGAGGATTATACGCCCTTACATGTTGATCGTTTTAATCCTTAAAAGGGGTCATTGTACTCATCATTATGAACAACTTTTACTACGGGACCAACCCTGAAATCGTGAAAAAAAAATCAGTTGATCCATAGATTTATGTTGGCATCACTCGACATAATGTCGTAACAAAATTTGTCTGCTCAACTATGTAAATAACGCAATGAATGTTGTAGAACTGTCAAAATGAAACCCACTGCTACTGATAGAGTGGTTCGCAATTACACCGCAGGAGCCTGGGTTTGTGCCCGGTTAATGGCAATAGGCTCGTCCCGCTAACACGCCCGTGATTTAATAGCCGATGCGATACTCCTAAAAGTTTCGGCGCCATATAAATTTCTCGACGTGGGACAACATTTTTATTTAATTTAATCAACACTCTTTACACGAAACTACATAATTATTAACGCAATTAATCATCAATAGAAACTATACGACGAACCAACTGATTTTTTTTTCACGATTTCAGGGTTGGTCCCGTAGTAAAAGTTGTTCATAATAATGAGTACAATGACCCCTTTTAAGGATTAAAACGATCAAAATTTAACAGTGTATAATATAACGTCCTGACATTGTCGTCCCACCAAACACGTGGAGTTTCTTGCCTATTCTTCTCCATACGAAAACTACCTTTTGGAAGGGGCGACTAGAATCAATTTTATTTTAATTTTATTTTTGACGTTCAAAAGTGCCTTTTATGTGCCTATTTGAAATAAATGATTTGACTTTGACTTTGACTTTGACACGCCTAAGTCGGAAGATCCTCCCTTTTCTATGGAGGATGAGTGAACTTTGCACCCTGCGGGGTAATAGCGTAACACAGTACTCGAATGTGTTAGTTGGGGGGTTAAGCAATGGGTTTCATTTTGACATTTCAACAACGTTCATTGCGTTACTCACTTTGTTGAGCAAACACATTTTTCGAACATATGAAGCAATGGATTAGCAATATCCTTCAAAATATTTCAATATGAGATTAATAGTGTGTTACGCAATCAGGGTAGGTACTGGTCCTCATACCTCTACCTATAGTATCGTATGTAAATCCACGAATCCAGAGTTTGTAAATTAATCCAGGTTATAAACTATGTGTATGCCAAATTTCATTCAAAATCGTGCCGTCGTTTTTGCGTGATTGAGTAACAAACATCCAAACGTACAAACATTCACATTTATAACATTAGTAGGATTTTATTTTGTCCTTTTTCATCTGAAGAAATATATTGTTTTATTTCTCCTGAAAGAAATGTTTCAGGGTGGTGATAGATGGATGTCCTTAGCGGTCCGGAAACAGAATTTGTGCCCTGTCACCGACAATAGACTCGCCATTTGTTACAAGGTGCTTACTGATTCAGTGGTACCTACTAGCAACTTGTGATTGTGCCCATGTGCCACCACACCAAAGGAGATAAGTTACTGAGGTCGACGGATATAGTTTAGTAAGAAACCGAAGGATTTATTTTATCCTTTATTAAAAAGAACCAGGTTCTTAATAATTAATTACAATCTAGCCTACAAGACTAATAAGCAATTTTAATCTAACTTAATTTATTACGTAAATGATAAATGATTTTATTTTGTAAGTAGGTTTGTACAAAGACTTTTACGCGTCAATCATATTTTAAAACTAGATGAGGTCGGCGTTTCCTATCTGACTAGTCTGAGAAGAAAGGCTGAAACAAACTCAGAGGTCAGTCTCTTTTAAAGTCCAGACATAATCTTGGTCAGATCATATGAAGACCATGTAGATCGATGTCTGAGATGGTCTTTTGAGGAAAGAACCACACAGCTTGAGAGGACCTGTCCAGTCAGTGCACGCATCGCACGTGATAATTATTTTAAAACTTAGAATAGTCTTTATTGTACATTACACAAGTCCGTTCCACTTTCTTAGCGTCTGATATGATGATATAAGCACTTTGTTCATGTGTTGTTATTTGTGTCATTGGCACTATTATTTCTACACTTTTTACACTACACTAACTCAAAAGGTTTTTTTTTCGTTTTAGTCTTTTATTAAGATACCGAAGGATGATTTCAAATAAAATTTAATAGAATTCATAGAAAACAAACAGCGGGGTAATTGCGCAACATACTGTCAGTAGCAATGAGTTTTATTTTGACAGTTCAACAACATTCATTGCGTTATTTACGTTGTTGGGCAGACACATTTTTGGAACTTATGAAGCAATGCTTAGCAATATCCTTCAAATTGATTTAGATTGAGATTGATTGCGTGTTACGCGATTAGGGTGCTGTTAATTTATAAAATTAAATTTCATTCGAGAACATCCATCGGTTTCTTAATAAAATTCAACTATATCCGATGACCCTGGTTAATTATCTCCTTTGGTGACTGTACATGTCTGCTTAGCCGTTTGAGTAAACCAGACTTTAAAAGTTAAACTTTCTCTCCGAGCTGTCACGCCAACTACTCGCGCCGCCCGCTGTCTTAAAAACCCGAATGAAAGAAAGGAGAAAGAAAATACGTGTGTTTGCGGTAAACATGACGCAAAAAAGAACATAAAAAACAAATAAAGAAAAAAAAAAACAATAAGAAATGGTTGACATGTGAATCATATTATTATATAAATTCTTCATTACAGCTTTCTTTTTCGCGCTACCCAAAGAAATAGATACCCTTTACTATTCTCCTAATCAAGACAATAGCCCAAAAATCCACGAAAGTAAGATTGGTTGAAGGAAAATAAAGCAATGATGAGAAATGTTCCGTTATCCTTTTCAGATCACTTTTCCAAATATTTCGCCATATCTTTTGAGCCCCGAATTAAATAACTTACTTCCTTCCGAATTCAGAGCGTTCTTTGGATGCAAAAGCGTTTTATTAGGAGATGCCAAAATGTATTATAATTTGAAGGAAGAGTATTCGCTTTTGTCATAGGATAAATCTCAGAGATTATGTTGTAGAGATCCTGTTTTTAATTCTGATTAATTTTTTTGTTAATTACCTACTTTCAGCAACGATATTCTAATTTAGATTTATAAAATCTGCAAGAAAAATAATGGAAATCTCAAATTTCTAGCCATCAACACAGTGAAAACTTTTGTAGACTAAACTTAAGAAATTCAAAAGAATTTGTAGCATTTCTTAAACAAAACAACGATAAACAGGGTTCTTTTAAATTATTGAACCTTTATGGTCCCACTGCTGAGCAAAGGTTTCCTCCATAGCATTCCACTGTTCCTTGTGTGTTGCCTTCTTCAGCTAATCGTATCTGTCTCTCCTTCTCCCTTTTTCTCCCTTTCAGTCCATCGAAAGGTTGCTTTTAAAAAATCGCTTTCAGCGATAAGGCCGCCCATATTATAAAATGTATATATTCATATCTGTAATTTCTATGGTCTACATAATAAAAAGTATATACATAATTGCAGCACGCGGGTACTCACTTGCCTAGGGTGTTGGTCATGTTCTACAATTTGTGTTTAGGACATTCGTACTTACCCCAGGAGCTTATGAAGACCACAGTGATTCCTATTATCAAAAATAAGACAGGCGATGCCTCCGATGGGAACAACTACAGACCCATCTCGTTGGCTACAGTGATCGCCAAGGTGCTGGATGGTTTGCTTGATTGTCACCTTAGTAAGCATATTCATCTGCACGATGCTCAGTTCGGATTTAGAGCTGGGCTTTCGACAGAAGCTGCAATACTGCGACTCAAGCATACTGTCCAGTACTACGTGACAAGAAAAACGGCTGTTTTTGGCTGTTTTTTGGACCTGTCGAAGGCATTTGACCTGGTGGCTTATAATGTGCTGTGGGATAAGCTCCGAGAAGAAACCAGCACTCCCAGGGACATGATCAACATACTGAGATATTGGTACGGAACCAATCCAACAATGTTAAGTGGGCAAGCTCATGTTCCACAGAGTACCGGTTGGAGTGTGGAGTGAGGCAGGGAGGCCTGACGTCACCTCGGCTCTTCAACCTGTACGTTAATGGACTGATAGATGAGCTCAGCAGGGCTGGTGTCGGCTGTTCAATAAATGGCAAGTGTGTGAATAACATTAGCTACGCCGACGATATGGTGCTGCTGAGCCCATCTGTTAAAGCCCTCAACATGCTCATAGGCATATGCGAGAGGTACGCAGTGTCACATGGCCTCAGGTACAACACCAAAAAAAGTGAACTACTTGTGTTTAAGGCGGGAAATAAAACCCCCACGACCATTCCACCGGTTAGTCTAGGAGGATTTCCGATAAGTAGAGTCACCAAATTCAAGTACCTGGGGCATTGGGTCACTGAGGACCTCTCGGATGACTTGGATATTGAGAGGGAACGCAGGGCATTGGCAGTGAGATGTAATATGCTGGCGCGCAGGTTCGCGAGGTGTACAAATGATGTTAAAATTACTCTGTTTAAGGCGTATTGCCACCCTCTTTGAGGAGTGGCTAGAGAGGCGTGACGGCTCTCTCACCTACCGCCTGACGCAGGTCCTCTCCGGACACGGATGTTTCGGGAGGTTCCTGCACATCATCAGGCGGGAGGAGACGCCCGGGTGTCACCACTGCGAGGATCGCCCAGAGGACACGGTGGAGCATACGGTGAAGGTCTGCCCCGCTTGGGCAGAGCACCGCCGTGTCCTCGTAGAGGCGATCGGCAGCGGCGGCGACCTCTCGCGCCCGGCCCTGGTGCAAGCCATGGTCCGGGGCGAGAGGGAGTGGGAGGCGGTCACCTCCTTCTGCGAAGCAGTCATGCTAGCGAAGGAGGTGGCGGGATGGGCGAGGGAAAGATCTTCACGCCTCAGCCGCCGAGGGAGACGCTCCGGGCGTCGGGAGCCGCGTGACGACTCCCGGCCACCGTAGGCGCGGGCCTGCGGGCGGAGAGCAATGGGTAGCTCTCCGTCCGATCAGGACCAGGCCCGTGCCGGACGGCGTGTATGTGTTCCACGCGCGCCTCAAAGAGATGTCAGCGTAGTTGACGGGGCCCGACAGGGCCGAAGCCTGCCGGGGTAGCGGGATTGTCCGAAAGGGTTACCGCTGCCCTGGTACGTAAAGGGCTAAGGAAGGAACACGGGTGGGTTTTAGTCAGTAAGAGTCTGACACTCCCTTCTGCTCCACCCAGAGCGGGAGGAGTCATTTGATGATTTCCCATCCACAAAAAAAAAAAAAAAAAAAAAGGCGTATTGCCAGACAATGTACACCTGCAGCCTGTGGGTCCGCTATTCGCAGAAGGCTTTCAATGCCCTGCGGGTCCTCTACAATAATGGGTTTAGGATGCTGATGGGGTTGCCGCGATACTGTAGTGCGTCGGAGATGTTTGCGGAGGCCAACACCGACTGCTTTAGGGCTATTGTGCGCAAGAGAGTGGCCTCCCTGATGTGTCGTGTGCGGGGCAGCCCCAATGGCCTTCTAAACACCATAACACAAAAGGTGGAGTGTCCGATTGTGAGGCACTGGAATAAGGTGCATAATTCTGGTTCTATCATATTTAATGTTAGGTAAATTAATTAAATTAAATTGAATTAAATTAAATTGAATTGAATTAAATTGAATTGAATTAAATTGAATTGGATTAAATTGAATTAGAATGTCAAATAAATTAATTTAATAAGTAGTTATATGGTACTAACATAGTTTTTAAGCCTTTACTAATAATTGTATGGAATTATGTTCTGAATTAAATTATTATTATTATTATTATTATTATTAATACATAACAGAAAGAAGAAGACGAGTATATTATGTAGTGCGTTGGTGTGAGTGTGTGTGTTGTGTGTGTGTATTCTTATAAGTAATCAGGTCAGCGTTTCCAAAGCCTCCCTTGGCGACGACGACAGTCTTAAGGGGTCTCAACGATTATTGGGCTAAAATCCATTTTGATAACGCGTGATTTACAAACTATTACAAAACAATAAAACGACGCATTGGTGTCTGAAATCGAATCCGCAACTTCCCACTCTCTTGTTTTCTCGCAAATACTTCAAACTAGAGAGCACACAATATAAGAAATAAGGCGGGTTTACACTAAAGCAACGTTGCCCTCCGCAATGTTGCTTCCGTGTAAAGACGCTATGTAACAAACATACAGCGCCATCTAGTGTAAATTATCCAAAGCAATATGATGAGCGGCATCATAAACTAGAAGATGGCAACTACAAACGATTTATGTAGATACGACGTGACGCCATCTACAATATTCGTGTGCAACAATCTGCGCAAACGCCACCCCGCTAGTTATCTGCACCACAACTACAGATGACTATGTGTAGAGATTGTGCACACATGTACAACCAATCCGCCTTTATAAGCAGATGTGTCTTCAAATTAATCGTCATTCACTAGCTAGTTTCTGAGCTCAGTAGCCACGCAGCCAGCTCTGATCCTTAGTACGACTACTTCCCTGCTTCGATAGCCTAGCAGTTTTCAGGAAACTAGCCAGCTAGGGGAGGTCTGAAGGGCGATAGCCACGCGGTCCCTTTCATGCCTCCACTTAGGGTTGCCTCATGATATATAAAAATTGTAACGTGTAACGTAATATAAGTTAAGTTGCCAATAAACTATCATCCAGTTCAACAGGGCTTTAATTTCACAACAAGCAACCCTACAGCTGTAATTTCTAATTACTTGACCATCTTTACACACCAAGACTTCTTCGTGTCTCGTAAAGCACGTTAAGCCGTTGGTTCCATCTGTCATTCGTGGATCTTTGACAGTCACTACGGACCGCCAGAAGCCCGAAAGGCTGAAAACCAATCTAACCTAGGGGTATCGTATTACCCAGTAATTAAAAGTAAAATTCAGGCAGTCACTCCATTTAAAATACTGGTATTCAGCTACATTTAGCTAGACTGGAAGCCGACCCCAACTATGTTGCAACTAAAAGGCTAGGTAAAGTACATGAGGTAGGCGCGATAAGGCGACTTATTCAGCGTGTGGCAGATCGTACAGGACCACATAGGAAACCATCAGGATAGGATTCATGTGGTGCTCGCGCAAGTTTTCGTAATGTAAGTTTTTACTATCATTTCCGAAGCATTTCACATTTTTAAATGCAGAATTCTTATACGACCGCAGTTTTGAGCTAGCTATATCTCCTTTTTTCCTATCCCTCTCCCATGCATCAGAGAGAGAAGAAACGCGCCAATCAGCGGCGCATTCCGCAGCGACAACCAATCACTGCACAGCGGTGTGATTCGAAGAAAAATCGCCATATTAAGAGTTCTCCGGTTGCAACCGCTCCGCAAACCGCACCGCATTACTACCGCGCCGCGCCGCTAATATATCTAAAATTCTCTATAATTCCGTGTTGGCCAACATACGCGTGTGATAAACACAGACCAAGTGAAAGTGCAAGTGAAATGAGACAGTCAGCGAACATGTGCTACATCTTCTCAGACAGTCCTTGTATCAACGTGCTCCATCCAGAAGACTCCCAAGTAAGTCCATCATCCTACTGTGAGATCAAAATTGAGTGTCGTCAACAACTCGCCTTCGCTTAAATTACAATCCCGCAAAGGTCCTTCGAATCCGCATGTATATACTTATCCAACATGTAGCCTAAAGATGTAAATGCAATTTTGTTTTTTTAATTGCCTCTGATCGGTAGAAACTTCTCCTGTTACACGGTACGTTTACAAACACAAATCTGACATTCCCAAACAAACAACTGCCTACCCAAATATTTTGATCCGTGTGGATTTAATCTTGCACCAGGCATTACCCTAGCCAATTTAACAATATCTGCACACTGCGCCAATCATGCCACCTTGTTCTACTGGGGGGCTTTTAAGCTTGCGGCACTATGGCGCACCACAATGTTGCGCGGTGTAAACCAGGCTTTAGAGACTAGAGAGAAGTGATATCTCGACATTATGTACGCCCTTGACACGCCACAGTCCATCGTGACGGCTAATAGGAGTAGGTCAAATGGAAGATACGACGTCTGCACCAGATGCTCGTGTAACAGGGACTTAGAGGAAATGGGGTTTCTTGAAGATTTTTCCGTTATTGTTATGGTGAATCCTGGGCGTTGAGATGACGTTCAGAGATTTATTTTTAATTTATTTGGTATAATTTTCCAACAAAAAAGAAATATTCTAGCAAGGTTTTTGTTAAGGACCGAGCGATGTTCTAAGACGGTCAGAATTAATGATTTCAAAACTAAAACTAGCTAAGAAATGTGGCCTGCAATTTCGTTCGCATTCAATACTGAACCAGTTGACCCGTTCAGGGTATGATTTTCGAAAAACCCTTTCTTGGTGTTCTGAGGAACACATAATGCTCCCGTATCTACCGGTCTATTCTGTAAAAATCTCACCGTGAAAACTTAGATGAAGTCAGCTGTCATTCCGCCTGATGATAGGTATGACACAATCGACAGCTTAATTCACCTAAGTTTTTACGATGAGATTTTTACAGAAAAGATCGGCTGTGATGTCTTTTATGCTGTACGTTGTCTATCAGTCTGTCACATATCGCGGCTACAAGGTTCTTATGACGCGCGGTCAAAATCAGAATAAACGCAGCCATCTTGTTTTTTTCAATACATGTCACAAAACCATTGCACAAATGTTAACCAACAGCGCCTCCCCACTGACGTTATCAGAGGAGTAATTCTGGTAATTTAAAGAACGTTCACAGTCTGATCTCAGTCTCAATCTGTCAAAAATACCTTAAATTCCCCTCCATTTTTGACAAGTTTTTGACATTGACTGTCGCTGAGATGAGACTGCGACTAGATTTTGAACGTTTTTAACTACGGGAATTGGCCTTCAGATCCTCGTAACAGTGTAACAGTCCTATAGATGATATAAGAGTTCTGGTAACATGCAGCACGTCTGCAGTTCAAATGGTTAACTGAAGTTAAATAGCATCATAAATATTAAATGGCTGCATTGAACTACATACGTAGAGGCTAGGCTTAAAGTCTCATAAATAAATAACTACATTCGGTCGGTTTACCCATTACTGGCGAAGAACATTGAAACTGTGTTTACATAATTATATACTTATTCGTTTGGTAAGTAGACGACGGGCATATTGCTAAAGGGTATTTGTCCTGAAAAAATAACTGGCTGGCAGAAAATGGTCTGTTGTTGACAGGAGCAATGCGATAAACATGCTATTGTTATTGAGGTTTTGTGATCTCGTTCTATCTTTTGTATTTTTCCTGTCTTACTACTTCTGTGTCTATATTGTACGTACGGTACATATGTACGGGCATTATATTTTCATTAAAAAAAAAAGAAAAGAAAGGAAAAAAAAAACAGTAAAGAAGAAAATTCTAAGTTGACGTTTGTTTCTTGTTCGTCCGTACATTTTTTACAAGAGCTAAAAACCCAATATGACTTTGCCCGACCCAGGAATCGAACCCAGGACCTTACGTTCAGAAGTAGAGCTTGCGACCACTAGACCAAAGAAGCAGTTAGTTTAGTTATTTACTCAAGGAATGGGTATCCTAACCTATTTCCCATAGGTGTTGTATCGGTTAAGAAAACGGCGGAGTCTCTGGGCAGTCTGCTATTACTCCTAGAGTGATTATCTTGGCAATATTCATGAACCTTCCCTGTAGCTTTTTTAATGGGATCATGCTCAAAATGTCTAGGTTACCTATATCAGTTAGACTAGCAGGTCTTTATTATGTTTTAGCTGTTTTTAAAATTCCATCATGGTAAGAACGTACTTACTGAAGTAATTTAAGCATCATTGTACGCTTTTATCATTTCTAACGTGACAATATTATCGTCGACGTCCAAGTCCACGTCACGGCCTCACGATAACACAGGGAAGTAAACATATGAAGTATGAAAACATATAAAGTCGCTTTTAAATTTCGGTCGACGATAGCATTATACCGTGCACGTATTTCCATACATTTTACGTGCGTTAGAAATTATAAAAGCGGTGGTAGTGGTAGGTATATGGCGGCTTCTACAATGCCACATACGAACTACGCATCACACTGACGTCACGCAAAATCCTGCACCGCGAAAGCAGAGTTTACCGCGCAACTAGCATATATACAACGTCCCGACATCAATCATCGGGCAGTTGCCCACCAGACACAACACACATCTGGTCGGAGGATCCTTCCTTTTCTATGGAAGATGAGTGAACTTTACACCCTACTCCTCATACCTCTATAGGTATGTATAATTTTTAACGAGATTTATGTAAATAATCAAATCACACGGATCGTATTGTAGGCGTAATACAACTTAGAGATCATAATAACATCAAATATTACCTGCGTAGGTCGAAATCTCTCAAAGGACTATATTAAATTCCTGTAAACAAAAAGTAGTGGTCCTGAAAAGGTTGCCTGAGAATAAAACGAGTTCGTATTTGAAGAGGTTTTTATTAAAATCCTTTTATTTCGTGTCACTGCTTTATATTCTAGTACAAGTCTTAAGTAGTAGGTAGAACTTAATATTAATTTGATAAATGGTTGGAAATCCGCGAACTTATCTAAAGATTTGGTGTATTTATTTTAATGTGTCCAAAAAACATAACTAAACTTTCTTTATATCATAAAGGTGAGTATAGACTAGAGCATTTACTTGTAACAGAATATCGAGTCGCCGTTTTAAAATTTTATTGACTACGACGCTCGATGTTTTATTACAACCTAATTTAAAAAACCAATTTATGAGTTATAGGTCGTAGATTCGAACCCAGACAGGCGCTTTACTTTGTGTAAATTATTTCATCACCACTGCTCTCAAAACGGTGAAGGAAAACATCTTGAGGAAACCGGCATGTCCTAAAACCAAAAATTCGAAGACATGTGACATCTACTAACCCGCACTGGGCCCGCGTGATAGATATAGCCCGATGATGATGATAGATATAGCTATAGTCCACTCCTTCTCGAAGAGAGGGGGCCTCTGTTCCAAGAGTGGGAAGGCTGATTATGTCTGAGCGCAAGAACATACAGTCATCAACAATGAACGCAAAGTAGAAAGAAATGTTACAGGTAAATGGAAATGCTCGAGAAAATGCTCTAGTATGTACATACTCACTTTTAATCAATCAAACATGAAACTTATCACACATACAAAAAAGTTATCAACGTGTCCACGTAACTATTGTTGCTGTTCTTCACTTAAAACTAAACCATTTTTAGTTCTATAAATCAAAACCAATATCAATCGAATCGAGCCTAGAAGAATCATTTAAAACTTCAGTCCCTGGCTGATAACAATTTCGATTTAAAACCATCACTGTTTTTTAAAAACACATACAGAATTTGAACCTTAAAGTCTATTTAAAAGTCGCTTATCAAAAACTCCATCCCTTAATTCATTGTTTACAAAAACACATTCCCAAACAACAAACATAATTACATATTCATTGGTTTGAACGAAAGCAAACGAACATTTAAACGAATGAAAAATTGCAATGACCTTAATATCGACAGAACGTTGCGCGTTCAACGAAACGTACAAAAGAATTGATGTCCCCTTCGAATTCAAAGTTGGTACAAATTGAGCAGTTTGTGAACAAGTAATAAGTTAACATTTGACTCAACAATGCATACACGAAGTTTGAGGCTAGCTCCAGATTTCACTCGTATAGATTTCGAAGCTAGTCCGACGTTTGGCTCGTTAGCATACGAATGGGGAGTAAGGTCTGCTGATACAAAATAAGATACTGTTGGAATACCGTACGCGTATTGAAACTGGAGTTCATTGGAAAATGAAAGGCCGGCAAAATTCAGGGGAACTTTTGATAAATGATGCATGAAAGCTGATGGAAACGAAACCGTTTATATAGACGATCATGAATCATTCTGAGCAGCTTTTCTTTAGGAGGTAGTGATTAAAACTTCGATTTCATAAGTATTGCGTAAGTTACGAAAGGTTGAATTTAATCAATTCATTTCCAAGGCTTCATGTTAACAGCAAACTTAGAATCGAGTAATTAAAGGCTTACTTAGGTCACGACTCGAATTCTGGGACGAAACGTCCGCAAACAATGAAAACAAAAAATATAATCAAGAAACTAGAAAAAATTCTAAATTTTCTGACGTTTAAGTTTTCTATAAATCCTTTTTTTTGGAACCTATAAATGCCATGTAGTTAAGAATACCAACCCTTTTGTAGCCAAAAGAATTTAACAGTGCAGAGAGTAAAATTCTCCACGGAATTTAAATTCATCAGCGGTCAAATGCCATGTTTGAAAAAGTAACTTTGCGAAAGGTATGCATGCAATGAACGCAAACGATTAGCCCATGCTTGAAAAAGAAGAAATAAAAATTCTAACCTGATTTGTAAAAAGAAATAAATGTTTCAATTAAAAACTCAAGCGGCCGACCAGAATAATTAAGAACATTTAAATGTAAACTAATGGATACCCACAGTAGTTATTTCTTTAATAAACGTCCCTTTTATAACTGAGATAAAAGACGTTGAAGAAATAAATAAAATGGTAAAAGAAACAAAACTTATTCATATTTTAACCTTTTCAAGAAGTTTTCATCTATTTCAATTATTCAAAACGCAATCAGCGCGACCTGTTTTGCAACAAAATGGAAAATTGTCGGGTCACAGAGTTACAGTTGAGAAATTTTAAAGGTCACTTTTATTTTAGTACTTACCTACTGCTACGGCTCCGAATTCAGAATGTATGCCAGGTCAAGCGACGACAGAAACTTGGGACTTCGTTAAATTTTGAGAAATACTTAATAAAAACTTCTCTCGAGGAAGAGCTGGTATTAAAACTTGGTGTTTCTTTAAATTGCTAGTAGAATTTTAGTAGGTAATTGCGATTGTATATCTCAAGTATAGTAGTTGTATATGTAGTTTTATGTAGATCAAAACTGCTAAAACTTAAAATATTGATGTAAGCTACCCGAAACTGTAAAGTTTTCCCAATCAACCTGGAACCTTTATGCTGTAGCGATAAAGCTGAAAATCTATTAAAGAAATTTGACAGATTGTAGTAGTTTGATGTGCTGGCGTCTTTACAAAGGTTACATTGTTACTCATTTCGTATGCCCATTTCAAACCAATTTACAAACATGTTTGAATACACTTAAGAAAACAAGTCGGGTGGATGGTGAAACATTGAATATTCAATATCTCACTATCAATAGAAATCACCTTATGAAAGATCAGTAATCATGCAGACTTTTCAACATCCTTGAGTAACAACAGTACAGAAGATTCAATAAAGCATATTGAAATCTGTCGGAGATATTTGGCAGTTAAGACAAATTGCACACTGCTGGGACTGAGTACACCGGCATACCCTCTGGAGACTTAAATCCATCACTTCGCTTGAACATTGAAGATCTAACAAATTACCTAGCAATTGAATGGCATAAATCGGTTATGAACCAATCTGACAGAGAAGTGAAGGGAGATGGAGAAACTATTAGATAAATATGGTCACCAAAGAAAATAAGTAAGCAGGGTCTTCGGATATAGTTGAAGTTTAGTAAGAAACCGATGGATGTTTTCGAATAAAATTTAATTTAGATAATAGAAAATAAATAGTTAATTTGTCAAATTATATTTCATTCGAAAACATCCATCAGTTTCTTACTAAACTTCAACTAAATATATCCGACGACCCTGGTTACTTATCTCCTTTGGTGACTGTAAGTACATGACAAGACGGAAATTATAAACAAAATCTTCTAAGAATCAACCAATGAACAGAGAGGATAAAGCCTAAAAACCAACAACAAGGCTAAATAACGTCAAACTCGGACGGAATGTGAAGACCTTACACGATTTTGATAACAATGAATTTATTAGATAATTTTAGCTTAAATCTACGTATCTGCCTTTGATTGTCGAATGGCACAAAATACTTCTCTTTACACGCGAGCACATCGCAGGCACGATTGATTTGTGAGTTCTTTAAATATTTACATAATATTGTAATTGATTTTGTCGTTACAGGGTTAGGTATAGTATCATAAAATATATTTTTACCTTAATCAGCTATGTACATGTTAATTTAAACAGTATTTGGGTTTGAATGACAAAACGTCTCGATATCTAAAGATAGGTTTTGGTATCGATTCAGGCGGGTACTACCATGAGTTCGTTTACTTAGACGATGTGAGAACTGTACCCTAATTGCGAAACACACAATCAATCTCCATCTGGATCATTTTAAAGGATATTGCTAATCCATTTCTTCATAAGTTCGAAAAAAGTTACCTTCATAAAGTCTGCTCAACACGTAAATAACGCAATGAATGTTGTTGAACTGTCAAAATGAAACCGATTCTGATTGATTGTGTGTTACGCAATTAGGGTGCTGATCGAGAATTGGAGACATTCTTGTGTAAAGTTATTGAAAATGTTTAAAATGAAGCAGATTACCAATATCTTATTTAGAACAAACTAAGTGAACTCAAATAGTAAAGTGATTAGCCAACGGACATAGAAAGACAAAGCATTAATCAATTAGTTATTTCATGGATTTCCTATTCAAGGAGTCTAATAGTTAGTCGGTCAGAAATCTTGGCATTTTTCTTTCGAGTTTTAAAACAGTTGTTACATACATATGTAGCGTAACTCATGGTAGCACTTCTATTAAGCGGCATTTTGTATTCAAATTGATGTACAATGTGGTTGTTTGCTATTGTGAAGGTTATTTCTATTGTATCTTTATTAAATTTAATAGCCCTTACGTAACTTAGCTCTCTTACGTCACTTTCGGGTAACCTCATTAGAACTACAACTAAAATGTTTGACGAATGTTAAAGGTTTTTATTTTAATCGATCACTTGTGACCTAAAAGGCGTAAGTGTTTCAGGGTTAATGGTTTTTATGCCCAATGAACTTTCACTCCATTTATCAGAGAAAGCATATATAAATGTAATAATTATTATGAAAGGTAATACGTAGCCTTTGTATATCAAATTAGATGGTACAGCAACATTTAATGAAATACCCGAAAGTGTAGTAATAGCAAATTACATAATTTACAATTTAAAGCTAATATGTACAAAGATATAATAGTATTTGGCCATTAAAATATATTACTACATTATTTAGAATACTCGAGCAAGAGTTGTATCTAAAATTGGTGAAGAAAGGATTGATATTAATAAAAACAACTAGTTACCACTCGACAAATCTATTATTGTTAGAGAAAAAATGTACCAAGTAATCAAGAAATAACAAAATCTTTAGCTTAACGTTTCTTAAAAGCTAGCTGTTATTGCCAACTAAGATGAGAATGAGATTACAGAATAAGTTGAGCAGAATTTATTAATATCAACCTTATTTAAAATTAATAAGTTTACTTAGGGTATTAGCGTAGACATGAAGGACGTACTCGACAGGGCCAAAATATTCGTACTTGATAAACTAAATGAAATTCCTACATAACAAACTATTTCCCTAAAAATTTATGTAAAAGATACTCTAATTCCGTATTGAGGTAAGCAATTTGATTGGAAAATCAATGGAAGAGATATAGAGGCAATTCAAGCAAGTCAATTAATTCTAATTGAAACAAACAATAGTGTCGGTGACTAAATACATCTTAACAGTACTAACAATGAAATTGTTAACAAAATCAATAGTTCTGATACTTATAATAGCACCACACGTCTAAGATTTGCGCTTAACGCACTATTATAACTACTAGTATGTATACAATAGATATGATGAAGAGAAGAGAAGAAGACTAAGCTACTGGAAATATAGAAAGTTATCATTAAACTTAGATATCTATATTCAATAGTTAATTGGTACCTTTCGAACCTCACACCACAAAAGTTCAATGAAAGCATATCAAAGCATTCAAAACTTTATTAAATTAATGAGTTATTATTAATTTTCAAAGTCTATTTAAAGCTACGCTTCAATGCGTTTAAAAAGAATAAATATTTGACGAAAATTATTCTGGGCTAAAATGTGATTTATTAATTCAAAGTCTTGTTTTTGATTTGGGAAAAATCTTTCAAGCGTTATCGTAAAATATATTGAATACCGCTTGAATTAGTCACGTTAGAAAGTTACAAAACGATAACACGTAACCTTGATAGTCATAGATTAAAGTACATATTGGTCCTTGAAACCGTAGTCGTTTAGAATTCCATCATCCACTTATAAATTACACATTAGTTATCGTCAGCCGTCTTGGACTTCTTGGTCTATTGAGATTTGAACCTGATCCTCTGACATGTACTTGGACAGACCCTGGAGGCATGTCAACAGCTGAATGTAGACTTGCAGCTCTTGAAGTTCTAGGAGATGGCGCTACTCTTATGTCTACTGCACTGTGTAAACTGGCTGCTCTTGAAGACCTGGGCGTGTGGTGCGACATTTCTGAAGGTGTGATGAGGGCAGGGATGTCAGTTGCTGAGCGAGACCGCCTTGGAGGACTCTCAGGGATGAGCGCCATACCGCCCATACCCATGCTACTTACGAAGACCGAGTTCTAGAAGATAAAAAGAAGTGATAATGATACTGTATTAGTTTTTTGCCAAACAAAGTGCGTTTAGTTTTCCGTTTTAAGGAAAATTACTAGATCTACGTGTGACATAGAACACGGCTAATGATAATAAAACTTGATGTTATTTATCCAAGCCTGTGTTGTTGTATACTACACATTTTTTCAAAATCATTTTCTGACTCTTTTTTATTTGTAGTATCTAAACATTTAAAGCTCAGTTTTTTAAACGGTTTCTCATTTGAAGTTACATTTTTGCTTTTCAAATTCAGTTTTTGATAATTAACTGATAATTTTGTTAGTCCTTACCTGTCGCGGTCTATGGGACAAGTATCCGCATGGTTGATAAGATGGGAATGATGCCCCGCAGTCGTATGACACACAGCCGCGTGACAATGATGCTCGGTGCTGTACAAAGCAGTGTTTCATTACCATTGGTCGGATAGGTAGTGCAATTTATTTACGACTTAACATCATTTATGATATCAAGACATATACATATATTTGATTTTCTTTTGTTGCTTTAATATGCCAAATCACGTCTTTGAAGAGTCTTTAATAAGAAAGATAATGAAATAAGACCCTGTTTAAGTTAGGATATATGCCTAGTGGATTCCGGGATTTATGTCTTTTCCTTACATAAACTCTTCATTATGACGTTTTTTTACTGACGTTTTTATCATTAACCGTCTTTGTTACTTCCTAAATATTCATTTTCTAAGAATTTTATCAAGCTAAATGTGAACAACAATATGCTGGCAAGTTTAAAATTGTAAGAACGTTTAAAATATGACTGGATAGGTCTTTTTATTTTAACTAGTTGTTTGCGTAATTGTAATCCCAGAATATTAGCATTTTTATGGCATGGTCAATAGTACGAATTCGTCGTTAAATTGCACTGCCTACTTCAATCTATGTTTATTACTAGAAAAATTCTTACCAAGCCAATCCTAAGGTGGTCAGGGAAAGTGCTTGTGAAGAACTTTAACATCATGTATCAATGCTAAAGTTTCATTATATGTTTTATTCGTTTGGTGGACTGTATTTTCAGTTTATATTTTATGATTATCTTTGTTTTTAGTTTTATCTTTACTAACTAGCAAGTGGGCCCCACCCGCTCTGGGCTTGTTTTGTAGATTACGGCCCACTTCCGCTCAGAAAGAGGCAGCTTGTGTCTCCGCATTGGGACCATTACAGGTTGATGATGATCATGCTTATAACTAGAAAATACAGTCCAACAAAAACGATGCGACTGTCCCACGACAATCTAAAATCAGTGTTCGTACGAAATGAGTCTGGATTGCGTGTAGACTAGTTAGGAGCGAAAAATACCTTACAATATCATTATAATTTAGGCATTCACTTTCTGCAGTTTGCTGTAATAGAAAAGGTTTGCGATGTACTGTCTGCAAAATAATATCCATTGTTGTTTTTGTATCACTTGTAAAATGCAAAATCACAATATGTACAGTCACGAGCAAAAGTATGTATACACTCAGCTTTATTAAAAAACGATTTACTCCTTTATTTTTTAAATAAATTTTGTGTTGTTACGAACATAGCATTTAAGAACCCATAGTGTTATGTAATGTGTCGTATTTCAACGTTGCATTCGTTATTTCTCAAAAAAAGCGCAATTGAAACT
Organism: Apamea epomidion; assembly: GCA_947507525.1. Classification (NCBI taxonomy): domain Eukaryota; kingdom Metazoa; phylum Arthropoda; class Insecta; order Lepidoptera; family Noctuidae; genus Apamea; species Apamea epomidion. Next base: position 15,741,909 of record OX382237.1, read on the forward strand.
GGTCAAGTATTGACACATTGGTGCTCGTGACTGTACTCGTAACTTAGCGACATGTGATTTTGAAATTTCATAAGACTATTTAAGAGAAACTTCTGTTGTATGATTGTATTTTACTAGAACTTGTGTCGACTTCTGAGTAGGTAAACTAATTTAGATACAGACGCCAGCAAGTCAAGCTACCCGAAACTGTCAAATTTTCCCAATCAACCTTGAACCTTAATGCTTTAGCGATAAAGTTGAAAATCTATTAAAGAAATTTGATAGATTAGTAGTAGCTTAATGTGCTGGCGTCTGTACTTTGTTTTTGCATAAATTTTCTCAAACATATTAGGTTGAGAAGGTGTAGCGACAATTCATTCTAGAGTATTTGTTTCAAATCAGTGCAAGCATGCAAATAACAATAGAAACTTACATGAGGAGGCACGGACACGGAGTTTTCAGCTAAAGCACAACTTTGTCGATGTTGTTGCTGGAACTTCGGCTGATATGGCTCCAGCATTCTAAGGAGAACAATATTTATTTGAGTAATAATTTTCGTGACTAAATAATAAAAGCCGCACAGGTCGATCGATCAGGTTAAGCTACGCTTGCTGCGGTTGGTCTGTGGATGGGTGACCATCTTTACGTACCGAGACCCCTCCGTGCCTCGGAAAGCACGTTAAGCCGTTGGTCCCGGCTGTCATTCGTGGATCTTTGACAGTCGTTACGGGTAGTCAGAAGCCCGAAAGTCTGACAACCAGTCTTACCAAGGGGGATACCCCTTGGTAAGACTGGTTGTCAGTTGTTCAGGGTTGTGGAGGTCAGATAGGCAGTCGCTCCATGTAAAATACTGGTATTCAGCTGCATCCGGTTAGACTGGAAGCCGACCGCAACATAGTTGGGAAAAGGCTAGGCAATTGATGAATTTTAAGAAATAATTATGTCTAAGCTATTTTCACCTAAAACTCGTTTGGCTCTTGTAGGAAATGTGCGGGCGAACAAGAAACAAAAGTCAATCTAGAATTTATGAAACATATATAATGTCCGTACACAGCACGATGTATGTATATATATATATAAATATAGACACAGAAGGAGTATAGACAAAAGAAACACAATAGATAGGACGAGATCACAAATCCGCAATAATAATATTAATAGAAATTACTGAATAAAATTAGCACATGTATGTCTCAGCCATGACAGCTGGTTGACATCTCAAAAGCGCTACTAGTGGCGTATTTCTGAACTAAGTATGTGGTAGGTGTGAACTCTATACTCATAAGAATAAAAAAAAAATAAAAAAAATTGATGACAATTTGGAATTTTGTACTTTATTAGTGTTAGTACGATTGCAAGCATATTACTTGCACATGCGCGAAAAGAGAAACGTATAGAGCGCATGGGTGCATTTCCATACTAGTTGGAGGATGGGACTTGCGCCATTTTTTTTTGCCAGCTTTTTAACCAATCGTTATAACCTATACTTTACTACAGAATTATCTTTGGAATACGCAATACCTATCCTATATTATTTAATTGTATCTAATGATTCTGTGGCGGCGTCTACATCGCCACATGCGAAGTACACGCATCACACTGCCGTCATGCAAAAATCCTGCATCGCGCAAGTAAAGTTTACCGCGCGATTGAAAGTCCCGACATCAATCATCGAACAGTTGCCCACCAGATACAACATCAGTCTGGTCGGAGGATCCTTCCTTTTCTATAGAGGATAAGTGAACCTCTCCTCATACCTCAGTAATTTCTTTAAAAAGCTTCGTAAAACCGAAATCGGAATTCTTAAAACTCCTATTGTTGTTTATCAGACAAAGAATACCGTTTTCAGAAATATTTTGACCAAACTATTTACAACAACTGATGACAAAGCCTCCATAAGTGAATTAGGATTTTGTGCCCATCTTCTGAAAGGTCTAAAAGGTATAAAACTTGGAAGAAAAGTGTTATTAACTTTTTATGGGCACTTTCGAACGAATTAGGTTCATGACTGAGTTGAAAATTTTAGTTTTGAAACAGAAAGTAGTGCGACGAGGTTTATTTATTCTAAAATCTATTGTTATCTTAGTCATATACTGACGAGCAATATAAAAAACAACTGACTTATCATGAAACCACGCAAGATAGCTTCTTGAAGTGAAAAACAACATTCAAATGTATTTAATAACGCATTAAGAAAATTCTAAATTGAAACAAAAAACAATTTAATTTAATGTGTAATAGAAGGAAAAACAAAATAGGGCCACTTAAACAAAAAATAAAGAGCTGTAGTTTAAGATACGGTTTAGTTTTCTTTAAACAAGCTGTTAGCAATAACAAAGACTAATACAGTCGACAATAAAATAATATTCTTCTTTAGTTTTTGCGTTTGTGTAATGTTATGAAATATTAATAAGTACCTACCTAGTTTTTCTAAAGAAAATATTTGCTGAAGAAAATGAAAGGTTCTCTTCCATCACAAATAATTATTTGAAATTCGCTCACATTTATGATGTTAGAGGTTTGATCTCTATTTTTATTCAGTTAGTTGGAATTTTAACTGAAAAGAATTCGAACTCTTTTATTCCGCGATCTTCATTTATTTTAGGGCTGATTTTTCAATCGACCGATAATTTTTATTCGTGGAATAAAATTGTCGTCTGGCAATTTTTGTATGGAAGAACTGTCAAAAATTCAAAATTATTCCTCCGATAAAGTTATCTGGCGTTGGAAAAGTCAGCCCTTAATTTATTTATTTGTTATCTATAAATAATACGTTAGAGTCGCTTTCGTGTCTGTATAAGAGTGTGACCGCGTCGTTCTTCTCCACTTCACAATGGATTTTGATGAGGTTTCTACTATCATTTACAGTATTTATTCTGGAAGTTTAATGTTTATAATACATTAATGTTTATGCGGGCTTTACACAGGTGACTATAGTCGATTTTCTAAATGGCAATTTGGCTAGGCCGCAGGTGACTGAAATCGCAACTTTCAAAGCAGGTCGTATGCAGCGGGTGAATAAAATCAACCGTGAAAAGCTTAGTCACAGGTCGAGATTTTGATGCAAAATGAACTAGTCACCTGCAATTTTTATAATAACATTATTAATCTTTATTCATTCAGACTGCAATGGTCTATAGTGTTAGTAACAAAAATAGCTTAGCCTATGTTAGTACTTAATAACTAAAACAAAACGAGTCCGGTTTGTAATCGCCCACACTAGCGGACTATCTGCCCGGGCGGCTATTGCTGGCAGATTAGATTGATGTGTGTAAATGGGGTGGCGATTCGGCTTGTGAGGTGATTTGCTAAGCGACCAGCTGACAAAAATCCTAGAAACACCTAGTGTAAATCCCCCACTAACTTAGAAAAAGCACAGAATTCTGGATGATATGACATGTTATTATTACCCCCGTGCGAAGTAAGGGCGGGTCGCTATTTAAGAACAGTCACCAAAAGAGGTTGTAGTTGGAGTTTATTAAGAAATAGATGCAAGTTTTCGAATGTAATTTAATCTGATAAATGAACTGTTTTTTTTCTCTATTAAATCAATTAAATTTCGAAAACATCTGTCGATTTCTTACTAAACTTCAACTATATCCGACGACCCTGGATACTTATCACCTTTAGTGATCGCACATATGTAAAGGTTTCACCTTGATCTCTTTACCAACAGACTACGTAACGTATAAATTGTTTTTCAAAGTTCACGCTTTTGCTGAACTTTGGCTTTAAAAACAAAGTTGGACTGCTGTCAGATTTAGCTCACGTAAATAACTAACTTTGAGTCTATTAGTAGACAGAGTCTAGCTCAGAAGTTTACCTAAGTGCATCTATTAAATAGAGGCTGAGCTCAGATTACTACTTAGCGTACTTACTTTTTTTATTTATTTTGATTGATTTTTAATTTGTAATTACTAGCATACCAACCAACTCGCAGTCATAACGTCATGCTTAAACATGACGTTATGACGACGGGTTACGACGGTAGATAGATAGATAGAATATTCTTCATTATGTACATCATATGAATCACAGATATAGAAATTTTACATAGGGTGACACAATGGGCAGTCTGATCAGTTGAGCCCACTGAACTATATTATACAAGTACGCTGGACTAAATATTAAAACTATACGAAATGACAGATGTTTTTTGTGCCGATTCAAAGCTCCCCGCTGGAGCGTCTCAGGAACTTAAATTGACACATTGCCGCAAATGGCCGTCAATATTTGTTTTGATAAGTCTCTGACGATTTAGATCTAAATCGTGGCATAAGACTTTTTTTTGTATATTTTGTGTTTACTACGAGATATTTAGAAAATTTGTATCATTAGAGTATGCGTATCTTGTAAAAGTCGCTATCAAAAATATTAGTTCCACGGACGCTCACGTTCCTCTCAGCGCCAAAATGGCGAAAATCACATGTCTTTATTTTGTCATCGATAATGTGAAGTCCAGCGTACTTGTATAATATAGGTCAGTGTTTGAGCCGCATTCTAATCTGTTGTCTCATCTGTTTTGGTTTGCTATTAGACGTTAAATATTTGCTAAAATCTGTGCTCAACCTCTTTCACTAATAGTGCAATAAAATAAAACAAAATAATACTACGTACAGTTTATAGACGCACCTGATCTTGCCCCAACGATTGAAGAACAGTGCTATGGCGGCCACCCACAGTAGGAGGACGAAGGCTACTATGAGGGCTTCTTCAGCTCTCACTACGACACCGCTGCCATCTGTTGGAGAAAATATATTTATCATGTTACTATCGTTCTTCATTCACAACGTGTATACGTTCGTGCATGTATGACCAAATGTATGAACGTAAACGACTCAAAAGGAGTGTTAGGATCATAGCAGGTGTTGTTCTGTAATTGTTGCATGTCCTCATAGTAATTTTAGTAAGTATACTCTGTTCCAAAACAATTTCATGATAAAGCTATTCAAGAAACCATGGCTGAAAAAAGTGGTGAGTGAATGTGTTCCTCACACAGATCATAGATGCCTTTTGTAAACATTTTTTATTCGTTCAGTTTAGTGGTGTTCCCTTTAAAATGTTACTAAAACCGGTCAAGTATGAATCGATTAGTTGAATGATACAGCCACATCGTGTTGCAAGTGCAAAAAAACGGAAAATACCATCGTCCAATGGAAGCCGTGACGTTGTGTACAGAATGATGGTGTACATTTGACATATTGAGCACTTTTTTTTATGTACACAATCATGCTGAACTTTTGACACTTGAGGGGTTTCCTTTAAGTAAGCGATTGCGTAAGAATTAAACATGAACAGGGTTTGTTAATACTTTCATAAAAAGGTTTTGGAATAGATTATAGAACAACTTACATTTTACAACTTACAACTTACAACTCAATCAACAAGAAAGTAGCGGGGCTGCCTGCCATTTATGTGTCGCCACTAGTTATAGTTTTTTTTTTTTTTTTTTTTTTGTTATTGGAGGCAACCTTCAGAACGTGTCCGGTTTTTGGGGATAAAACCAGGAAGTGTGAGATTGTAACCTCACTAAAACCACCCCGGTGGCTGCAAATGGAAGGGGCACCGTTACCTCTCACTAGTTAGTTATACCTAGCACTAAATTATTTTGGTGCATAATTATTTATATCTATTGTACATTATTTCCGTTACAGCCTGGTCATCGAGAAAATACGTTCTTGACACTACTGTTCTTGATACACCCGGTTTCATACAAATGAATACGTCTTTTGTGAATTTGATCTTTATTACCTACTAGAATTGTCGCACTGACAGGTGTCAAGACCACATTCTGTCGACGGCTGGATTGTAGTTGAAGGGCACATAGATAGCACCCGCACGAATTAAATGATAAGAGAAGGTCAAAGCTGTTTATCGTGGAACGTGGTTGCCGAAGCTTTAGCAGACAGAACTTGTACGAGTATAATTATGTAGTTCCAAATTAGTTAAGCAGATGAAGATAACCAACTTGCAAGAACGGATGAAAACATTAAGCATCATTCTGCCTTTTGGCCTGGTATAGGACTTTCTGTTTCATTTTTCTTTTTGTTACTTTTTTTTAAACCATAATTTAATTTTTTATTTTTGTCTGTGTTTAGTTTAGTTTATGATCTTCCAGTACGAGTCGCAATAAATACTTTTTCTTTCCTTCTTTCTTGTCTTTCTTTCGTCAAGATCAAGTTCAACGTAATCTCCAAACGGTTGGTTGACACTTCCCGTGACCTAAGGGCTGGCGTTTACCTTGGCCAGAGCCTAAGCATTGCCATACAACGTAACAATGCCGCCAGTCTCTTGGGCACATTACCAGTCGACAGCGATGCGGAGGAATTTTTCGACATATATATATATATATTTTAGTTAGTTAGTTAATTTAGAATAAGGATTTTATCCAGGGTATGTATTTCTATCCCCTTTAGTAAATAAACTTCAACAGCATGGAATAGATACATAATATTCGTTAATATATCCAAGTCAAGTAGCCAAAAATATTTTAAGTTAATGTTGAGGTGCTTGACGTTGAGTTCAAAATTAGAGAGTGATACTAACTTAAACAGCACTTGAACATAGCCTGTGGGGCAATTCTCGCTATTTTAAGAACGTTCACAGTCTGATCTCAGTCTCAATCTGTCAAAAATACCTCTAATTTCCTTACATTTTGACAAGTTTGTTTGTCGCCGAGATGAGACTGTGACTACATTTTAAACGTTTTAAATTATGAGAATTAGCCTTCTGCTACTATGCACATACATTATTTTAATTAAATCGACTCAGTCTCGAAACTGCAAACAAACGCAACATGGAGTGTACTTCTAAAATGAATGGTAAACAATCGTCAAGTAACAAGACAAGGGTCTAAGTTAGCAAGTTGATTGATGCAAAGCGGCCATGACAGCCATTGTATACCAATCAATCCCATCAGTCTTCCTTTGTGTTTGAGTTTCGAATAGGCACTCTCTATGGGTAGAGGGTTCAGGAGGGGGGTTGTCTTTGGTATCGGTATTTAATTTACCTCAATAAGGGGATACAGTCGGATAAAAAAAAAAGCGGTACTATATTTTGTGGATGAAGTTTTAATAAATTCCAGTAAATAATAAGAAGTGGAACTCATAAAAACTAACATGTGTTTCTATTTTTGTGACTGAACTGAACAGTTTTCCCAGAGACTAAATAAAGAAAAAAAATATGTTACGATTTGTGCTAACGGCGAATTCATTATATTAGCTTTTAACTGTATATTGTTTTTATTATTTGTATGTGCCTGTGTTTATTTTAATCCGATATAACTATGTCATAAATGATTTTATTTCTGTATGGGTTTGTACAAACACTATTTACACGTCATAAGTAAATTATGTTTTAAAACTAGATGAAATCGGCGTTTCCTACTCGACTACTCTGAGAAGAAATACGGCACCAACTCAGAGGTATTTTAAAGTCCAGACATAACTTTTGTTTGTCAGATCATGTGAAGACCTTGTAAATTGGTGTCTAAAGTGGTCTTTTGAAGAAAAAAACACATACAGCGGAGTGGACCTGTACAGTCAGTGAACTATGCAGGTTGGCAGGGACATCGACGCACAAACTGTAACCATGAATTTAGCACATGATTCTACCCCCTAGTGTAAATTTTTTGCGTTGATTATCAAAACAAATCGGCCGTTTCATAGAAAAGTACAATGCCTACGCAGTAAAAATGTATGGATCAGCATTTTTTTTAAAATAACCAACGAATTATTTCAATTCAGCGGTATAGAATCATGTACTGAATCCATGATTTAGGGGTGAAAGTCCAGTATTAAAAAGATGTGGAATTTATAAAAACTAACATGTGTTTGCTATTTTTGTGCATGTAGATATAGATTCGGTAGGTATAGAAAAATGGGTACCGTTTGCAACATGACCGTTGCATTCATCATTCGATTTTTAGGTAAATTCCGCTTTAAGTAAAGCTTTGCCAACAAGAAATCTTTCAAAACCTTGCTTCTACAATACATCGTTAATATAGTTGTGTACGTGAAGATATAGATAACCAAGTAAACCCAAGCTCGGTATTGATTCGATTTATATCCACAGACCGTAAAGTGACAAGCCGACGTCTACACAGTTAACCTAGAAAATATTGTTTCAGCCGCAGTTACGGGCCTAACCTCAAATATTATACGAGTGAAAACTGAGTTTAGATGTTCTGTGGATAAGATTTTTATATTTTAGGCATATTTTTGTTGCATAAGCATATTCAGCCTATAGTTTTCCTACTGCTTGGACACAAACTTCATCTCTGTGAGAGGGTACTAGTCCGTAATTCATCACGCGGGCCCAGTGCGGGTTGGTAGATGTCACATGTCTTCGAATTTTTGGTTCTAGAACATGCCGGTTTCCTCACGATGTTTTCATTCACCGTTTTGAGAGCAGTTGCGATGAAATAATTTACACAAAGTAAAGCACCTGTCAGGGTTCGAACCTAGGACCAGCCTGCCAGCGGCGGCTCGTCAGTCGCAGCCGTTTCCACTGCGCCACCACTGCTCTCTATTTTTGTTGGATAATTCTAAAAAAGCCTCATAAATTAATTTTGTGGCTTCCTTAAAGGCCACTTTTAGCTGGCTTTTCAGAACTAAAATTAGGAAGGTTTCGGGCTAAGATTAATATAGAAATTCTGAAATAGCAATCCGATCCGCGATAAATCAGGCCAGCCTCGGCAGATCACAGGCTTAAAATATACCTAAAAACCACGCCAGCCGGTCTATTCTATAAAATCTCACCCTGAAAACTTAGGTAAAGTGAGCTGTACTTCCAGGAATTGAAACTATTGACAGCTCACTTCAAGCTCACTTCACTTCAGTTTTCACTGTGCGATTTTTAGAGAATATTTATGCTGATGCTAGGGAATGACTGACTATTGACAGCTCTCACCAAAGTTTTTACGGTAAGAATATTACAGAACAGATCGGATGTTGGACAGTTTCTTACAAAAAAATTAACGCATCATGTGTAAAGGAGAGGCTGACATGATTAGCTTAGACTTAGAGTCTCCTTAGAGCATTTGTTTTTAACATAGATTCGCAATGCGGAATATTCTTAAAACGTTGAGTACGGACTGTGAACGTTGTGTGACATGTGTGTGCTAAGGAGGACGCGAAGCGTCAGGTACGTTTTCCATGTCACATACCTACGCTAAATTATTAGGTCTTCAATTCAATTGAAGTGTAATTTAGAAGTCATTTAATCAGTCAGTAGGGAATGTCCACAGAGCAAGGTCGCAAGATGCTTTGTTGCAATTTTGTAAAACACAACAAATTCTTAATATTGGATCCCGTGACATAGACCGCTAAAACACACTTCGACCCGCGGTTTCAGCTATAATTTCAAATCAATAGAGCCGCATAATCAGCCTGTAATGTTCCCACTGCTGGGATACAGGCCTCCTCTATGTGAGAGAGAGTGGGCCATAATCCACCACGTGAGCTTAGTTCGCGTTGGTGGCTGTCACATGTCTTCGAATTTTTGATTCTAGGACATGTTTTCTCACGATGTTTTCCTTCAACGTTTGGAGAGCAGTGGTGATGAAATTAAATAATCAAAGTAGAATGCCTATCTAGGTAAAAAAAAAACACCGTCCTAATTTGTTGGTCGTCTTCTTTACCAAGTCTGTGCTACTCACCGATGTCAGCTAGGGAGGCATTGACTCGTGACGTGGACGAAGGAGGGTGCAGTCGCAGCACCACTTCCGCAGGAGGGCCACCCGTCGCGCCGCTCCATTCTGTAAAACATTACATGTCAGACAACTGAAAATAGATAGATAGATAGAATACTCTTTAATGTACACCATACAAATAACAGAAACATAAATATATTAAAAAAAATAGATAGGGCCTAAGGTGTTTTATTTGTTTTTGTAACGTTGGCTCCACTTCAGAAAATCTCAGGTGGTCCAGGAACCACTTTCTATCAGGTTGGTTATTAGCTGTTTCCTAGTCTTTTGCACAAAAATAACATACAGGGTGGCAGGGACGACTACGCGCAACCTGTTACCATGGAGTCGGTACATGATTAAAACTTTCGGATGTAAAAAAAAATCGTGTGGGGCGTTCAAATTTTTCGTCGGTTACTAAAAATAATTACTATTCCATACATTAGGACCGCGTAGGTAGGTATTGCACATTTCTATGAAACTACACTTTTTTATTTGATAATCGACGAAAAATTTCTACTTTAGGGGTCGAAATCATGTGCTGAATTCATAGATAAAGATTGCGCATCGATGTCCCTGCCATCCTATCCTATCCTACTGTATTATATTATATATTATTATATTATACATATACAATATATTTTATATATCCTCCTAATTACTAATTTATTAATACTAATTACTAATTATATTATAAACGTGAAAGTTAGTATGGATGGATGGATGGATGGATGTTTGTTACTCTTTCACGCAAAAACTACTGAACGGATTTGGATGAATTTTGGCACACAGGTAGTTTATAACCATGATTAACACATAGAATAGTTTTTATCCCGACATTCCCACGGGATCGAAACTTATGCGGGTGAAACCGCGGGGCGCAGCTAGTCCTGTATATAACTAAGCAGGTGACGATATCGCTAGTAAAATATATTTTAGATCAGATTGCAATTTTTCCTAATTCATTTCTCCGTTATCAGGTTTCAGTTGGCTTTCGTGTAATAATGAATGCCTTTTGTGGTTAAAAAAAAGTCTTACTAAACATCTATTGATGCTTTTCACAACACATTTACAAAAATGTATAAATTAACTTCCAATGTAAGCCGTATCCCACATATATTTTTAAAACAATGTATGTGCTAAGTTCCAAACCACGCTCTAATCCTACATCTAGATTCTAGAACTTGTGTGGCATGCATCGGCCATAAACATGGCATGCAGGGGCCATAAATTTATCGTTATTTATGGCCACGAAGGCCTTTGGTAACAGAACAATAAAAGGCTATTCAGATATTTCAAGCGATATATTTTGTCACTAACACTGGGACATTGGCTTGGCACTACCACTAGAATACATGTCTATGTGTTCTTCATGAAATAAAGTGGTTTGTTTTTGCGTTTTAAAAATCATGCATAGTATTTATTTTTACTGTGCTCACTAATTAAACGGTAGGCAGACACTGTACAATACTCCATTTACGTTCATGCATGCATAGTCAGACTATAATGTTCCCACTGCTGAGACACAGGCCTCCTCTCTGAGAGAGGGAGTGGGCCGTAATCCACCACGCGGGTCCAGTGCGGGTTGGTAGAAGTCACATGTCTTCGAATTTTTGGTCTTCTAGGACATGCTGGTTTCCTCACGATGTTTCCTTCACCATTTTGAGAGCAGTGGTGATGAAATATTTTACACAAAGTAAAGCGTCTGTCGCTTTACTAAATAACATTTGAGTACCCTCAAATGTCATTCTCGGAAGCCCTATGTAAAGACACGAGCTTTCACGACACAATTCTATTTAGTATTCTTACTAACACAGACAAAACTAATAAATACAAAGTACAGCTAAATAAAGGCGTTTGAAGTGTCAATGTCTACTGTCGTATAGGAGTGTCGTGAGACTAGCAAATACCAAACTGTGCCGTATTCAGAGTGGAACGGAGCAGCCGTAAAATTAGGCAAGTTATTGGACAGGTATTTAGGGTAGGCCATAAAGTATGCCTTTGTAGTGACATACTAAATAGGCATGTTATATGTATCGTGTGCGTTGTGTGTGTGTGTGTGTGTTATTTTCGTTTGCTAAAATGCTTAACCAGCGCCAAGTTAAAAGCCAAAGTTACCGGATGATTACTCTTAGGGCTGATTTTTCAATCATCAGATAACTTTTTCGAGGAATAATTTTGAAACTTTGACAGTTATTTCATACAAAAACTGTCAAACGTCAATTTTATTCCTCGAATAAAAGTTATCTGGCGATGGAAAAAACAGCCCCTAAATTTCTGACTCACTAATGAGTCAATCGGTTTTTGTATTTATGGTCAGAATATAAATAGGTTCTTTCTTGCAGTATCCGAAGAGATATTCAATGATAAATAATATTTATTTCTGCTAAAACAGCTATAATTATTCTGTGAATGCGCTCCACTTGACCGTTCCCTCTGGGCACACCTGTTGTTATAGTTATAAAATATGTTGAATATTCTCCTTCTCACAATACTCCTTAAAGTCATTGCTGGTAAACGCACTACCACGATCTGAAATCAACCAAATAGGATTTCCAAATGTTTGCTGATGAATCTTTAACTTGTCTATAGCCTCCTTTCTGGTAGTCCCTTTCAACGGAAACAACCACACAAACTTTGTAAATCCATCTACAACAGTTAAGATATAATTATACATCTTTCTCGTCTTCATATACATATGTCTGAGATGATCATTTGAGGAAAGAATCACTCAGATTTTTATGGATCTGTCTAGTCAGTGCACGCTTTTGTCAGTAATCAAAACTCAGAACTTAAGGAGTTCAACGATTGTTACGGCAAACAACGACCAATAGATAATAATCGTTTGCCTTCAAGCAATAGCTATGGTCGAAAAGAATGGTGATGCCATGATGAGTGATGGTAACGATAGTGAGGTGTGATCTAATCTATATCAACTAGTGGAAGCTAGTTACCGCTCTCACCGGCGGAGATGCGCGACGAGTGAGGCTGACCTCTCCTGGTAGAGGGATTGTCTGCCAAATCCGGCTCCTCGGTTATGGACGTTATCGTATCTGTAACAAAAAGAAGATAATGTTTGTACTTTTGAAAATAAAAATATTAATATGTGAAAGTTTTTAGTCTAATCAGATACCTATAGTTTATACGTAGGTCTACCGTATAGAAGCTGTAAGTATCTGAAGGCCCATTCTCGTAATTTAAATCCTTCAAAATCTAGTCGCAGTCTCATCTTGGCGACAAACAAATGTCAAAAACTTGTCAAAATGTAGGGAAATTAGAAGTTGTTTTTGACAGATTGACACTGAGATCAGACTGTGAGCGCTCTTAAAATTACGAGAATTGCCCCTCTGATCATACTTAAAAGTATATCACCACACTTACACTCCATGGCGGTTCCGTCTATGAATCTCCACTGGAACAGGTTTTCCTTGCTTCGGCCAACCTGGGTCCGGAGTCTGTTTAAAGACTTCCAGGTTAGCTAAGGCAACTCCTGTTCAGGTGGGAGATCTTCAGCGGGTGGAACGAATGGTTTGGGTAAGGAAGCACTGTCTCGCCAGTTTTGCTACCACATTGCCGCAGACTGCGACTGGTGTCTGAACATTGATCACCCGGTAATATAGTATACTTCTCTTCACCGTATTCTTCTCTTTCCCGACAGCGACCCAGACTAATTTTCATTCATTTCGTCAGCTCTCTGATGACTAGCAAAACTAAATTTGGTATTGAAATCTGGTCACATCGTGTACAGAAGAGCTGATCAGCATCATTGTATGTGTAGGACTGTAGGAACACGAAAGGTCTTCAAGACGATTTGTTTCAAAACATTCATTTGCTTTGTGGAAGGTGAAGAGTGAAGTGCGCCATTTTGCTTGGTTCGGTCTCCCTGTAATTGTCAGTGTCAGACTGTAAATATCTTCCAGTTCCTACAGCTCTACCTACCCTTTCGAAGAATACAAGGGTGAAGCTACAGAGCAACGTTAGAATGTCGCAGTACGGACTTATAAACGCATAAACCGTTTAACGAGTTGCTATTAATTAGGAACTTGGCAGAACTCGCAAGTTTCGTGAGGCCTAGGAATCACGCAATCTTATGAATTATATTGTTCTATTGCTAAGTTATATACTTGGGCGGGCCCCTGGCTAAATAATAGTAGCCGCACGGGTCTATCGAAGTCTATGCTTGCCAAGGTCGATTTGTGGATGGTCACCCATCCATTACAAACTCAAAACTCAAAGCATTTATTTCAATTAAACCATTTACAGGTACTTTTGAATTGTTTAAAAATCAGTCAGATAGACAGTTGAAGCTAGACATAGGATCGAGACCCTTCCGTGCCTAGGAAAGCACATTAAATCGTTGGTCCTGGCTGCCAATCTTAGATCTTTGACAGTCGTTACGGGTCGTCAAAAGTCTTACAAAAATAGACAGTCGCTGCATGTAAAATACTGGTATGTAAAATAGGTATTTAACTGCATCTAGTTGGAATGGTAGCCGACACCAACATCGTTGAGAAAAGGATAAGCAGATTTATTTATTGCTATGTATGTAATACATGTAATCCTACTAATATTGTAAATGTGAAAGTTTGTATGGATGGATGGAAGAATGTTTGTTACTCTTTCACGCAAAAACTACTGAACGGATTTGGATGAAATTTGGCACACAGATGGTTTATAACCAAAATTAACATATAGGATACTTTTTATCCCGATATTCCCGCGGGATCGAAACTATATGCAGGAACAACCACGGGGCGCAGCTAGTACAGTCACGAACAAAATTATGTATACACTCGGCTTTATTGAAAAGCGATTTACTCCTTTATTTTTGAGTGAAATTTTATGTTTTTACGAACATAGCATTTTCGAGCCCATAGGTTTATGTAATGTGTCGTATTTCAACGTTGCATTCATTATTTCACGAAAAAATCGCAATTGAAAGTTGCCAAATGTTGACATATTGGTGCTCGTGACTGTACATAGATAACACACAGATACAGACACATACATAAGACACATAGCGGTATATAGGTACTAAGCACTAATCGTAATCGGATTACGAAATAGTATTTGAATTTAAATGCTATAAATATTAGATTAGGTCAGGATAGACATGAAATAGGCACATATACACACGAGTTGTTTGGGCTTCAAACTGTTAAATAATGGAAAAGGTCCTTCTCGTTCAAACCCCTTAAATGCTCGGTACGTTAATCTGCTTTGCAGCTTCATAATCAATTAATTATAAGATAAGCGATAGCACCAGGAAGTGGTGAAAGGCGGGCGTTTTTGGGGACTGTCTTTTGTAATTTTGACGTTCGAAAAATGCTCATTCTGAGCCTAATTTGAATTTGAGTAATTTGATTTTTGATTTTGATAAATTAATAGCTGCAAGATTTTTACAAAATAAGTTAATTTTTTTCGATTTGGCATCTCGCAGTTCAACCTATTAGGTTGTCGTCTGCTTAACCGGCCTTGCCTGTGGATGCCTCAATAAATTAAGGCCTCCAGGCAGGGCTTAAAAAACTTATTAACTAAGCGACTACACGCTAAGGGTACCCGCCGGGTCGCTGGGGGAGGGCAGCAAGGGACAGGCTGGATCGGAATTATACAAAATAAGTTATATCTGTGGTAAAAATATTAGTACTTAAGTTATGCAAAAACTCGACCAACAGTAGCAGTAGCGCTTAAGACCACTACATCAACGACTGCCTCGTTGGTTAAGTGGTCGGAAGCTACTGCTGAGCATGAGGTACTGGGTTCGATACCCAGGTCAGGCAAAGTGTTATCGGGTTTCTTTCTGGAATTACTCAGTAGCAGCCAAGAATCTGGATTTGTTCCTGATTGATGGCAATAGGCTGGTCCCTATTACATACTTGGGAATTAAAAAGATAACTGGAGAAATGTAGTAAAGGTACACATCTGCCCAACACTTCTGAAACAAAGCGTGATGTCATGTTATGTCAACCCAGTTTTTTAATAGTTCTTCAGAGGTGGATGTTCTGTACCCCCATCTGCCTTCAAAGCAAGAGTGATCAGACATCTTCTGGGCACGCTCGTTCCATCATAGACCTCATCCTTCGCTTTCCATCAGGCGTGATCGAGGTTAAGAGCAGGCCCATTTAGCAATAAAATATTATTAATAGTGTTGTCGATATTACATGTTTACGTATACACACACCCACATCGGTTCCCTAGAAGCATTTCAAGGTCCAACGTTTTTTTTTCTAATTCGCTCTATAGCATCCATTACTCACAGAGTTTTTCTCCCTCCCCGTAAAAGCCTCCCTTCTGTTCCCCTGTCCCCCTCTGTGTCCCATTCTGTGTACATCGCGAGATAATACATCACGTAGAGATGTGATTTAGCGTAAGGCAGGTATTTTTATCTTTATCGTATGGATGTGTATGCAAGCTTTATTAAGCTCATGTACGAGGAAGATTGAGGAGGTAGCTTGGAAAATTGATGGAGAAGATTTCACTGTAGTACCTCTTGTTTATGGTGGAGGAAATAAACGTTTTTATAGCTACGCTTGAATGACATTGACAGGCTTGTTCGTAAACATTTGTGTAATTGCACGGAAAAGACAAGATGGCGTCCTTTTTTTTCTACTATTTTAGATACGCTTCAAATGGTCCTTGAAAGCAGTGCTGGCCCAGTGGTAGGTGGTAGTGGTAGTGTAGTAGGGTAACGGCCCGGATTTACAAGTTGTAGGTTGTGGGTTCGAACCCAGCCAGGCGTTTTACTTTAATAATTTCATCACCACTGCTCTCAAAACGGTGAAGGAAAACCGTTACCGCTGCCCTGGTACATAAAGGGTTAAGGAAGAAACACGGGCGGGTTTTAGTCAGTAAGAGTCTGACACTCCCTTCCGCTCCATCCAGAGCGGGAGTTTCCCAGCAGTGGGAACATTATAGGTTGATTATGCAAAAGGTCCTTGTACAGCAACAACAACCACACCCAAATGACCGTGTTAATTTCTACGGCTGTGCTGTTGATCGGATTTGGTAAACTTTAAAAGCACCTTGAATCCGTCCTGGAAATTCACCTATAAATCGATCAGTGGTTTCTAACAGCTTTCCCATCAAAAATCATTTAAATTTGACATATTTCCAACACCATAGATGAAAATTGACTGTCCCGTTGGTCTCGTGGCTGGCGCGACTGCTGAGCGCCTGCGTGGAGTCCTGGGTTCGATTCCCGGGTCTGGCAGATTGTTATTAGGTTTTGCCGTTGGGGATTTCTTAGTAACAGCCCGGCGTTTACAAGTTGGCGGTGTGATACCCCCGTGTCTCGAAAGGCACGTTAAGCCGTTGGCCCTGCGTCTGATCTCTCCGGTCGAGTCGGATTGCCGTCCCATCGGACAATTAGAGTGAGGGAAGAGGGAGTGCAACTATGTCGGCGCACACCCTATTGTGCACTATAAATATCTCCCACGCTGGTCTCCGCTAATATTGGTCGCAATGGCCGAAATTGAGTCTGGAGGACTTTATTTATACAAAGTGTCGTTTTGCATCCTCGTCAAATTCAAGGAGGTAACTATGCTACTGATTCTCGACACGAATCAATAATAAAATAAGTAGGACTTTTTTTTTGTCTAATTTTCGGAAATCGGCATGTGTGGGACACGCATTTTAAAACCGCGGCCTGTGTGAGACCGCACTGTAACTGCCCTTTTACATACACATAAAAACGTGGCCGCTTATACGATACCATAACGCGATTCTGTTCTTTGAAAGTGGTGTATTCTGAAATACTGTCAAACTTAAATAACTAAAAAACAAGTATGTGCTTATTCATTATTTACCAGGGATCGTAATTTTATTTGATTATTTATGTCTTTCATAACTGCCTCCTGAAATTTAACGAGGATGCAAAACAACAGCTTGTATAGATGAAAAACTTTTTTACAAAAAACAAAAAAAAAACCACCGAGTTCCAAAAAAAAAACATAGAGGAAAATAACTTTAATTTTGAAAGACGGTGTCGCTGGTTCCGCATTTTTGTGTTTTGACACCGACTTTTAAACATCCGAATTGAGAACCTCCTCCTTTTTACAAGTCGGTTAAAAATAAAATCCAACACAAAAAAATTCTCGTTCAGGATTAAGCTGGTAATAATATTCTGTTTTTTAAATAACTCAATTCCAAAATCGGTGTTACCTTTGTGGACAACCACAAAATATCTACCTGCCTTACCCCAACATTTACAAAATTATCATTTACGAGTATCACGCACTTTATCAAATTAGTTTTATGTGTCGTCCAATCCTTTCATATTGGAATATGTAATTAATCACTTTTCCATATTGTAAGTCCGGCAATCAATGTTTATAAAAGTTTGTAGGTCAGGTATTATTTGTCGATAAAACCTTTATGGTTCGGTCTATGAAATGAATGGATCCATTTCCTTTGACGGTCATGAAAAATAGTTTGGTTTGTGTCTGAAGATTGGCAGTTAAGTTTTAGTTTTCTATCCCTTTTTTTTGTTTTTTTTTCCTGGGGTGGAATATCCTCATGGATGTCCACCGTCGTGGGGTGGGCGGCGGGGTCTTTCAGACTCTTACTGACTAAAAACCACCCCAGTGTTCCATCTCACACCTACGCCGGGGGTCGCGGGAACGTGCGATCCTTCCGCAACCCCCGACTGCTTCCGCAACCCCCGAATGTTGGTGTTCTAACCCGGCCGAACCCAATCACCTATCTATCACCAGTTTTGGTATACGGAGGTAGAAAAACCTATCCATCTCTGGTTTTAACGTCCCAATAATCTATACCAGTAGCGATCTGTATGGTTATATTACACAGACAGTTATAATTCTACTGGCTACCATCACTAGCTATCTGTCAATAGGTATTCAGTAAATATAGGTATTAGGTTCGGCCGTTAGAAAGCGGTGAATGGTCATACAATTCCGGCTGGCCAAATACGGAGCGTTTTTAAATACTGGTGAAGCTGACAGATTCTCATGACGGCCGTTATAATGTGACGGCCACCGCTCTTCTAGGAAACCGCAGCTTTACATCTGTGCTTTACTTTTACTTATGAATTAATGCTACGATCACCTTTAACGAAAAGTAGCATAATTAAGTTACTCCTTACAACATCAGTAGTGAAAGTCTCGTCTAAATCGGTCCAGCCGTTTCGGAGCATAGCCGGAACAAGAGTATATTTATAAGTACCATACCTATATATAGGTATTTTAATAGTAGAAAGTTGTAATTTTTGACACAAACAGAAACTTCAATTGTATTTATTTGTATAGATATAGGTAAAGAATGTTGGGTAATGATTATGTCTTTCATTTAAGCTGATAGCCGCTTTTGTTAAATGAATGAAATAGTAAAAAATTTAGTTGCAAGATTCCACCCGAACAAACATACATACTCGTATATTGCAAGATAAATAAAAGCTTGTAAAAATGCGGTCCTAATGGTGATGTTCTTTTCTGTCCACCTCAATTGCAAAAAGACCTTATTATAATATATATGTGTACGTAAAGATAGTTAATGTGGATGGAAAGAAAGAAAGAAAGAAAGAAAAATAATTTATTGCGACTCGCCCAGGAAGATCATAAAACTAAACTTAAACTAAACACAATCATATATTAAAAAAAAGTAACAAAACCAAATTATATTTAAAAAAAAGTAACAAAACGAAAAATTAAACAGAAAGTCCTGTACGAGGCCAAAAGGCTCCTATCTCAGCATGATGCTGCGACATTTGGCTGATGATGGCTATAATAGACCATAGAAACGATGAATGAATTGTGTAAAAGATGATACGGATGGAACGGGATTACGGGACTGACGTCAGAGATGAAGGCTAACAGATAAATTAAGATAATGGCTAAAGGAAGATGATGTATGTATACCTAGCTAGATATAACTATATCTCGGGTACTTGCTAATAACTACTTTATTATTGGCAAGTACCCCCAGACTGCCCCCAGATATACCCAAGTATAGATGGAAAACTTTGTCCTGAGAGTATTCAGAACGCAAAACGGTTTGGGAGGCACGTGACCGACCCTCATCATTTGGGTTTTGTAATCTCTCGCCTATGTCAGTGTCCTCTGTAAGGCCACGACGGCATTACTTCTTAAATTATTTTTTCTTAAATTTTTACTGGGATGAAGTGGTACACCAGGCGAAAGGCCCGTCATCGTGCATCAATCATGCTCCGTAATAGTAGTATCGGCCGAATGTTCGGCCTTTTCCTGCTACGAAGTTACTATTTGGTTCGGTCGGTTCCGATCCTACACTCCTACACTCTTTCGAATATTGACTACGGTCCCGTCCCACCTGAGCCGATCCGAACTTTTTTCGCATTTTTCAATAATATTCGGTTCGGCCATGTTCGGTCCGATCCGAACATTCGCACTTTGCACTTCGAAGTAGGCCCCCTGGTCTGTGGCGTTTTCTTTTGTTCGTCCAAAGTCAAAGTTCTTTGTTGTGAGATAGTGGTTACAGAGTTGTTATTATGTTATTACTTTTTACCAATTACTTCCAAAAATCATAATATTCTGATAACCTTTGCGTTATAAGGGCTTAACTTTATAAGCAACACGTACAACATTAGTAGGTGACGAGCAAGCCATTGAACCCGGGTGCCATCCATACATCTTTAACAGTCCTTACGGGTCATCAGAAGCCCGAAAGTCTGACAACCAGTCTTACCAAGGCGTTTCGTATTACCCAGTAACTGGATTGTGGAGGTCAGATAGGCAGTCGCTCCATGTAAAATATTGGTACTCAGCTGCACCCAGTTAGACTGGAAGCCGACTCCAACATAGTTGGGAAAAGGCTAGGCAGCCGATCGATTCTGTAAAAATCTCACCGTGACAAGTTACGTGAAGTGAGCGTAGAGCGAGCTATCAATAGTGTCAATCCCTAGTATTAGTTGGAATGACAGCTCACTCCACGTTCACTTCACCTAAGTTTTCACAGTGATTTTTTTACAGAAAAGCACTGCAGACGATGAATTCAAATAAATATGATGTTCTCCAATTTTTTTAAAATCTTATTTAAAAAGAACCAGGTGCTTATAATGTAGCCTATAAGACTAATAAGCAATTTTAATGTAACTTAATTTATTACGTGATAATTATTAATATATGTTCTCCAAATTGCAACGATCTTCTGGTTCGTGTGGCACTGTTTCACTTGGTAGTTACTGGTAATTAAATGCTCGAAGGACCATTTAGAAACTAGTGACCGGCGCTATGGTGACCTAACACACCTATCTCGTATTGATAGGATATTGTATATGTATATGGTAAAAGAAAGAAAAAACATTTATTTAGCACATTCTAAAAGACACAAAATACACCAGATACATACATCAGATAACAACTAATAAAAAAAGGAATAGAAAGTATAAAGACCGATGTAAGAAGTTAGCAGGAAAGTGTGCCTCACGGCTGCACCAAAAAGGCCCAGTCCAGTAAAAATGCCAGACATAGTGCCTGACGCTGGTTTTCAACTGAACCTTAAATTTAAAGTCTAGAATTATAAGGGAAATAACTATATTGAATCACTATTAAACTTCAAGAAATGGTAAAGATGGTAAACATATATTAAATTATTGGTCAAATGAATGGTAAAATGGTAATGGTATTGAGTACGTGGTGTCTCTAACGAGATCTGAACGCGAACTGGTTCACATATGGTAAGAGGCAGAGGTGTACCTATATAGTGGTTATACCGACATTTCGGCAGAATAATTTTGGGTGCGCCTATTTGTCATCAATCGGGCCCAAATTAATTCAGACTCTGAGCTACTGAGCTCTGAGCTGAATAATTCCCGAGTAGTCCTTTCTCTTATAATTCACTGTGTTGGTTTTCATCGAATACTCAGTGAAACTGCATAATTGAATCGAATGCAAGTACGCACATTCACATTCACACGCTCGTTAACCACCATATGTGAGCCAGTTCGCGTTCAGATCTCGTTAGAGACACCACGTACTCAATACCATTACCATTTTACCTATTGAGGAAGGAGGAGTATGTAGTAGCTTGTAATGTTATTGAATTTGTTAATGTATATTTTTTTTCTATGATTTTTTGTATTATGAATGTGTTAGTTTTATAATTTTAATGATTTCAAACACAATGTGAATTGTTCCTGAATAAATTGACTTGAATACATTGTCATTTCCCAAATCTAAATTCTTGAAAAAAGCTGTGTAATTATCGTCTTAGATAGTGCAAACTAAGTTTTTGCCTTCAAGTAGACACGAATTATCGTCATTGCAGTTTTTTTTTTTCAGAATTATCAAAACAAATAAGAAAATTAAAGTATCAGTGTTAGCGCGCGCCCGATAAGCAATCCATTCATCGCTGGGTGCAAACCATGAAGCAAGTTGGCAACGTGTTAAACTATCGGTATTTACCTAATTTTGACCGTTCCTGCGAAAAAAAGAGCGCGGAACGACAACGTTGCAAATCTCTCACCTACGCGCACGTATGTGAATTCCTTTCCTTAATAACATGCTATTAATCTATTAGTCTATAACATTTACTATATAGCATCCTGTATATCCCGGACTGGACCTGGACTTAAAAAAACCTATGGTTTTACACCAGTTAAAGAGCACCTGTCACAACAGGTCCTGATAATTTATAGTAAGGTAACTCGAACATGTCGATAACGTAACCCTCGACATCGATGAAACTACTTGATTTATACTCCACCAAGATTTTTGGGCCAGTGTTTATCTGGTTCCTTAATGTGTACGGTTTTGGGGAATTTTGTGGCAGATCTTACACGTGTAAAGATTTTCATAGTGACGTCTTTCGATGCTCTCAAAATCTAAAAACATTTGCATAACCTCAAACAACAGAATGACTACACAACTTTACGTATAATTGACGACCCTACAGAATAATCGTCTCATCAACATCGTCATCACCAGCCCATATCCCAATTTATTTGTCACACCATGTCTTGTCCTGTCAGTCCATCGATCAGCACACTAATTTTGCGTAACACACCATCAACCACAATCTGAATGATTTTGAAGGATATTTCTAATCCATTACTGCATAAAAAAATTGTCTACTCAACAACGTAAATAAGACAATGAATGTTGCTTAACTGTTAAATTGAAAGCTACTGTCAGTGTGTTTAGCAATTACCCCGCATCTGGTTCCTTACGATTATACTTGTTGTCGTTTTGAGTAAAATATTCTTATGGAACATCGTGGTTCAACCATTTTCCGACTAATCGATATTCGAAAAAGATAAGCATAAGGACACTTTACTGAAAGTTTAAAAACCGTTTAACCAATAAAACGCCTTTACTATAACAGCTCTCAGTATCTCCAAAGTTCGATGCCCTTCAAAGGTCATTTTACTTTACCAGCTATGAACGAAAATGACCCATCATTACAACAAGTAAATATTTAAAGATCACTGATAACACGGTATTGATACGTTACGATATTGACATTGTGTGACTATGTCCACTTAGTGGTTGCCTAGAGCTGTATCGATTGACCCTAGGTCACCCTCAGGATTGGATAGCCTTGAATGAGTACGGCCGAATCGAGTTTGACGCGTTTGATTGACGTTTTTTTATTGTATATTTTAGGGTTCCGGACTTTTAGGAAAAACGGAACGGTCATATTTTTTTAGAAACAGTACCTAACTATAATGTTTAGGGTATCTTACTATAGTGGGGAGGGTTGTTGTTAAGTAATAAGAGCCGCTCGAGGGTTGATCGATCTGGTTAAGCTACGGTTGCCGCGGTTGGTCTGTGGTTGGGCGACCATCTTTACCACCCCCCCGAGCCTCGGAAAGCACGTTAAGCCGTTGGTGGATCTTTGACAGTCGTTACGGGTAGTTAGAAGCCTGAAAGTCTAACAACCAATCTTACCATTGGGTATAGTATTACCCAGTTACTGGGTTGTAGAGTTCAGATAGGTAGTCGCATCCCCGTCTCACGTCCCATCTCTGTGGCGTGTCTTAACCTCATAAAGATCACTTCTGACTGATCTGATCTTCTATGTATCTTTCGGATGACATTTCTTGTTTTCAGTTCTATTTATGTTGGCAAATAAAATTACAAAATACGCAAAATGCGTGCAAGCAACATTCATTTTACGCAATAAGCTTATCAGATTAAGTTTTTTACTATAAATTCTACGCCTATAACCTGGTGGACCATTCCAGTAAACAAATATAGTCATCCGTCGGTCTGGATGACTATATTTGTTTCGGCCATGGCGTCCGATCTCAGCGGAGACTAGTCTTCGGCACAGGAGATGTTATAGTGCACGAGTGTGTGTGCAGACACAGATGCACTCTTTCATCCCTCACTCTCCTAGTCCGTTGGGACGGCAATCTGACACGCCGGAGAGAGATCAGGTGCAGGACCAACGACTTAACCTGCTTTCCGAGGCACGGGGGTATCACACCGCCAACTTCCAAACTCCAGGCTGTTACTATGAACTTCCCAATGGAAAACCTAATAGCACTTTGCTCGACTCAGGAATCGAGCCCAAGACCCCACGCACAGTAGTCGCATTTGCGACCACGAGACCAACAGGGCAGTTAGTTACCATTCCAGTTCCAGTAGCGTGTTATCAGTTACATTTATCAAAGTGTGTACAGTCAACAGCAAAAGTAGACGCGCAAAATCAGAAATTCAATACTAATGAACGAGGTTCGCGTCAGAACTGTGTGGCGTCGAAGTGATTTAAAAGTATGTGATTGTAAATTATACCAAACATTTACTACTAGTACAGCCACACAGTGACTGTACTAACAATAACAGCACCTTACTTACCTGTAACAATTTTAACGAGAGATACTTTCCTACATTGGCTTTTTTGTTTTTGATGAAACAAATTCTTTTATTTTGGAACTTTACATTCGTTGCTGCCAACATTTTATTAAGAAATTAAATGAAATTGTTTATTCTGTAAGGAGGATACCTTCGGAATCACTTTTACAAGTCATAAACAAAAAAAAAAAGTAGATGGAGTCAACATTTTCCATGAGAATAAATGGCAAAATAAACTGTACCTACCCGTAGTAACTTACGCCTTACGAGTTGTAGGTCGTAGGTTCGAACCTAAACAGGCTCTTTACTTTGTGTAAATTATTTCATCACCACTGCTCTCAAAACGATGAAGGAAAACATCGTGAGGACACCGGCATGTCTGAGAACCAAAAATTTGAAGACATGTGATATCTACCAACCCGCACTGGGCCCGCGTGGTGGATTATGGCCCACTCACTCTCACAGAGAGAAGGCCTGGGTCCTAGCAGTGGGAACATTATGGACTTACATATAGATGTTACAGTTCCTTAGCTAATTAAAACACTACCCTCAGCCTTCACCAATAAACAAACACGGTAATTCGAAGATATTATTATCATATTAACATTCTTAGAAGGTGTGAAAGTTGTTTGTAGGTACTAAATGCCTGCGGGCTACAAATTGAAACTTGGCATAGCATAATAAGTAGGTACTTGCTCGTTGCGGAACTTACGTAACTCGCGGTTAAATAAGAGAGAGAGATACATATTTCATATCGATCTTTTACACCAGCATCAGTAGCTTACATAAACAGGGAAAAAAGTTATATTAAGTAAAAGGCAAAGTTTCAAGTAAATAAGTGCGAAATAGATCTGAAACAATACGCTTTCAATTAGAGGTTTTTGGGTGCAATTAAGTGACGATACTAAGCGATCTTCCAGCACTTTCTGGGCAGTCAGAGCTACCAACCTACTGAATGGCAAATCGTTGGTTACATTAGCATGACCTAATAATCTTTTATAGTTTGTCCGACAAGAGAAGAGGAACCTGTATTATATTCTGGAAAAAATTGACCAGTTCCGTTATGGGGGATTTTCACCGTGCGGCTGGTCGCTTACCAAATCGCTTTACAATCCGAATCTCCACCCTATTTAAATAAGTCGGTATAATCGCAGATGACATATTCATTGCATTTTGCATGCTTTAGTCTTAAGCAAAACATGTATGATGTCATCCTTAACTCATGTAACACCTTTGTATACCATGTTTTATGCAAATAAATAAATTGTGCATCGAAATGTCGAATTTCATGCGGCGGGCGATCGCCAACGTCTGAGCATTTTCACGGTTGATTTTATTCAACCACCGCATGCGACCTGTCGCTGCACGACAAAAATCAAAAACCTACTTTGGAACTAGTGATTTTAGTTATCTGTGGCCTCGCCGAATTGCCATTTAGACAGTATATTGTATAGTTTAGGCTATGTAATGCCCGCATTAACTTACAAGTCGCTTTTAGTGCATAAAAAGACTCCAAAATCTTTACGAACTACTTCAAAAACCATGGTTATCTTCTTGAAGGAATACGTCACTCCCCTTTTACGAGACCCACCTGTTAAAAAGTTCACATTTTCCTTGCAAGGTAAAATACCAAAGCGTATAATTATTCCCGATAAAGAAATCTATGTATGTGGCTCACAAAAACGTAATGTATTAGTTCTGAAAGGTCGCGTTGAATGTATTGCTACTTCTAAATGAACATAATTTATGAAGTTATTAAAGGTTTGAAGGTTTTATTACCTTGATGTATTGGTTTTAGGTAATTGTATGGCCGTGTGTGGCAAAGAGTTTTTGGGTTTTACCATCTGAAAGGAGATAGCTATTTTTTGGGCCCACCTTTTGTAACGTCTATTAATCATATTATATTTAAAAAACCATGACCAATTTATTATTTAAAATGGTCGATTTTTTTCAATAAATTAATAATTAATTTTTTTACGATTTTAAGAAGAAAAAAAGTCAATATATATCCCTAATTACAGTTCGAGGTGGAAACCGAATCTGTTTCATTTAGTACAAAAATGTACCATTGACGCTGCAGCAGGTCCTCCTGTGTTTAATCAATTTTTAAGTTTGCTTACTCTCGCCTAAAGTAGAAAAAAAAACCAATAAAACGGATTGTAGTTTTTTTGTTGCTTGTCAGTTTGACTGTAGTGATGTTACTCAATCATTAACGTTCAGGCACTCGATTGAATCGATTATGTAATTCGAAAACTAAGTTCCCAGCAGCTTTGTCCGTTTGAAATGCACACAAAAAAAAAAACTTAAAGAAAAGAATCATAGCAAGATCCAAAATACAGCAACCATTAAATGTTGGTACTTTGAGGTTTAAGTCGGTGACTAAGATCCGCCTTGTTCAACTTTGTAAGGAGCGTCTTTTCCTAGTCACATTTCACTGTCAATCTGATAATCAATGACGATACGATCGATTAAGCTTTCTGGCTCTTATTGTATATTTAATATTATGTGAATGCAAATGAGGATGGGCGCTGATACCTATATCACAAGATATTAAGTTATCTTAGCTTAGGTATTAGTAGCAACTGTAACATGTAAAATAATGTAACTACCTTTTAGCCTATTTTATTGTAAACCTGATTCTTTATGTTATGTTTGAAGGTGCAAATAAACATTGATTTTATTTTAATTTTATTTATTTATTACCACTGGGCCATATCTGCTCTAGGCAAATGTATGTTCAGGTGAAATGACGAAGGAAAAAAGAGTTTTATGTCTGATTTTTAAAACTCCAGATTGCTTTAGTAATCATTTAGGAACATTCCAGACTATCAAACGTCAATTTTATTACACGAAAATAAGTTCTTAACTTAAGCGACAGTTTGTTTTAGATTCTTAAAGGAAGTCGCAATATTGAAACTATCGGACGAGAAACACGATATAAAAGATACAAATATGTATGTATAACGGCTAAGGTATTTATTTTTTAAATATCACAGCATTATGCTGAGATAGGAGTCTTTTTAAGCTCGCCCAGGTGTTTATTTATTTTCAGTTAAAAATGTATTTTTTAAAACGGTTTGTAAGTATGTCTTGTGCGTGTCCTAAATCTAATATTTTTCTTTTCTTTTAAAAGTCTTAGGTACAGTTAAAATAATTGGAAAGCTAATTATTCCACGAGCACACCACATTGGCTCTAATTGGTACATATTACACCGATATGGTATACCACACGTAAGCATGCAAGACTTCTAATTGCCTTACTTTCGAAGTTCAAATGTTTTGCATAATTTGCTGTCTTGCATGTTGAACTTAAGGGTAGGTTCACATTGTTGGCATTCTGTTACATTTCGATATTATTGCTTTCCTTTATGAATCACTAGCTGCGCCCCGCGGTTTTACCCGAATAAGTTTCGATCCCGTGGGAAACTCGGGATAAAAATATGTGTTAATCCTGAAGGCTTGTCTCGTAATTTAAAACGTTCATAACCTAGTCGCGGTCTCATCTCAGCGACAAACAAATGTCAAAAACTTGTCAAAATGTAGGGAAATTAGAAGTATTTTTTGACAGACTGAGACTGAGATCAGACCGTGAACGGTCTTAAAATTACGAGAATTGCCGCTCTGGTTATAAACTATCTGTGTGCCAAATTTCATCCAAATCCGTTCAATAGTTTTTGCGTGAAAGAGTAACAAATATCCATCCATCCATCCATATAAACTTTCGCGTTTATAATATTAGTAGAAAGTAGGATCATCATTCTCCTCCCTTATCCCAATTTATTTGGAGTCAGCACAACATGTCTTTTTCTTCCATACTTCTCTATTAGTCATCATCTCGGTAGTCACCCCCTTTCTAACCATTATCATCATTCACACAGTCCATCCATCGTTTCTTTGGTTTTCACTATCCTTTATAAATGTACCTACAAAGAGCCTCTACATAAGTTTGAAATAAACATTCCTTATAAAGACACTTTCAAGTAGGGATATTCATTTGGTATCTGTACCTGAAATGGACAAAAAAGCAATCATCTTGCTACAACAAGAACACTATCTGTCCACTTCATCATAGTTGTGTATGTATTTATTATTTTGAGTATGATATAATTATTATCATTCTTGTAATACATATTTATTTTAGAAGTATTTATGTATGTTTATTTGTATGTATGTTAATATATTCTCGTAATTCTTGTTTAGTTTTTAAGTGAATTGTTTTTTTTGATTCTATGTATTATTTTTTGTCTCCTTTGCTCTATCACACGCTGTCTACATCTCTGTATCTATTGTCCTATCTCAGGTATGCTAAGACAGCTTATACTATATTTATTTTATTACGCATTTTAAAGTTAACTTTTACGTTATCTGGAATATGTACGTTCTAAGACAGCTGTCAAAAAACGGTTAACCTAATGGACATGGTATAAGTGCAAGACTTCAACAGCTTCAAAACAGGCATCTACTTTATTTAGCCACATCATTTACCTAACTCAAAGCAATAGGTAATTAACATGAAATATTACCTACCTATATACCAAGTAAATGTTTCGAATGACCTGACGTCACCACCCAGTGTAAATCATCCCTTATATGCCCGCCCCGTGTATAAAGAATCGTATTTTGACACATGCTTCCCCCTGTGAATTATGGCCAATTTATTTTTAAAGCACGAACCTGGCGTTATTTTGTAAGTTAGTACTATATATTTTTAGTTTTTATCTTGTATATTTTTATGGTAAACGCTCAATTATAAGAAAATAATGTTTAAAACGCTTCCTGCATTTACCTACACGTTAGCATTTCGTGCGTTATCAGCAGTGATAGGAATAGGTAGTGCCTATTTGCCTAAACTTCGAAGAACAGAGACAAGAAACGGAGACTTCCTTAGGACTAAATTTTTCCGGGACGACACTTTTAAATACATTAAAAAAATATTTATGTTATTTGGAATAAGTAATTCGTCTTTAATTACCTAAAGTTTGCGACTAGACATAACATTTATAATTTATAACTTCATAATAGCTTATGCTATTATTATTAAGCTAATAACTTATCCTCTATGGGCTCTAAACGAAAAATAAAACACATAGAATATTGTTGTAACAAATATATGTATTTTTTAAATATGACGTAATTGGAAAGCATGAAACAAAATGTACACACGGAAAAAATAAACGTAAAAAATTTAGTCCTAAGGAAGTCTCCGTTTCTTGTCTCTGTTCTACGAAGTTTAGGCAAATAGGCACTACCTATTCCTATCACTGGTTATCAGTTGCTTCAACTTCGTCAAACTTACCTCAGGTGTGGTTTTTTGTAAGAGAGAATCCGGAACGAAGCTGATTTCAACTTTCTTACTTATCAATAAAGCAAAAAATAATTTAGAATTTAACACCATCTATCGTCAAATAGCAGAACCAAAAAGACGCTATCACTACACAAACAAAAATTTCAATGTTTTACAGAAAGTAACTCAACTAAATTAGGCATAAAAGAAAGAAAGAAAATGCATTTATTTGCGGCAAACATGACGCATGAAAAAAGGACATAAACACACAAAAAAAACAAGTTGGGGGTAAACATGCGTCACATTCACGCAAAACGGCCATCGCTCAGCATAATGCTAAGACCCTATACGAGACAGAGCCCAAGCGCTGGTGGCGCTGGATACGTGGCTATATATCGAGCTATAGGTACATTTCCAGTGTACAGTAAACGACACGTAGACCTCTCATTATATTCGGCAAGCCGAACCAATGCGAGGTCAGCTTGTACTGGAAATGTATAGCTTGATAATATAGCCGTGTGTAGTATTATTATAAAATTGTTTTGTTGTTGTTGGAAAGCACGTTAAGCGGTTGGTCCTGACTGCCATTCGTGGCATTTGCGTGGCGTTCATCTTTGACAGTCGTTACGGTTTGTCAGAAGCCCGAAAGTCTGACAACCATTCTTATCATGGGGTATAGTGTTATCCAGTAACTGGGTTGTGGAGGTCAGACAGGCAGTCGTTCCACGTAAAATACTGGTATTCAGCTGCATCCGGTTAGACTGGAAGCTGACCCCAGAAATTGTTGGGAAAGCCAGATGATGACTATAATGTCTTAACAATTAACGTATAACTACGCAGTAATCTCACTAAGCGGAAAAAAAATATTAATATATTCAAAAGTACAATTCATTCCACGTTAAATGGCTAAAAATATCAGCTAATTGGCTATGCCTTACCGGTATCCAAATCAGTGGGGAATTAATTTACCCGGAAAAGTTTTCACCGTAAAAAATTATTAAAACACGTTACGTCACGAATTCCCTAACGATGATGATGGATAGGTGGATTGATGCAATAGAAACAGGCTTTTAAATAATATTATGCCTTTAGATAATTTATACGACACCATGTAAACTCATTACGTTATTTTAAGTTTAACTAGCCACTGCCCGTGTCTTTATCTAAGCATTACTCCTTATAACATCAGCTACTACCAGGCCATCGTATCTGAAAGTCCCGTCAAAATCGGTATAGCCGTTTCGAAGATTAGCCTCAGAAACAAACACAACAGACAATACCGAATGTACTTTCATAATAATAATAGTAAAAAGCAGTTATTTTGACATTACAATTTTATTCATTTGTTTATGATAGAGAAACAGAATATTATTTTAGTTACTATGTACACGAACCACAAGAAGTTATTACATTGTCTGGTGATATCGGCAATAATAATTATTTGGTAGGTACAGGTAAAAAAATATATATATTTGTAAAATTGCCCACACAACTATTAAGAGCTATGCTATGCGTTGTGGCAGCGAAACACAAATATCGGCGACGCCACGCCATCTCCATGTAGTACAACAAAATTATGCGTGGCACGGAGTGGCCCAAAATTACATTGTTCACTGAGAATGTACCAAACTCTTTAGTATTCCTCTTGTACACAGTTGCAGCAATGGCTAGTACAATGATGATTTTGGCCTAAGGTCCCGTTCAGGGCCTCGAGCGATGCGACTTGCGTCATGCGACAAACGCGCGCGTTTTCTGTTTTCATCGGTCGCTCCGCAAGTTCCGTCGCGGTAAAGCTGGTTTCCTAAGGCTATGGTTTCGTAGAGAAGCGGTGACCACCCACATAGCGTCCGCAATTTACCGGTGAATGACGTCACTGAAACCTTATTTATGAAAGTAAAGTGTGTTTTCCTAGAGAGCGTTCTGGACACCGTTAAGTCAAATCCCGCTGCCCTAATATTTAAATCGCTAGATTTGCCATCACTGTACTAAGTCACGCAAAACGTGACCATACTGAGAGGAGAGAGTTTATTATAATAGCGCAAATTATTATAATAGCGTTTCCATGGCAATTAAGTCAAGTCACTGCGTTATTATGTGTCAGAGGTGTCAAAACGTAACAGAAACGCGTCCATCTTTTGACGCGAAAGGGAGTATCTAACGATTTAAAAATTTGCCGCTGTCATCATTTTCATGACAGCCTTAACTGCGGCGGCAGTTATCTGGGGGCCGCCGCACTTCTAAGAAACTGTAGAAAGGTAACCTTCAATGTCTCGTTGTTATTTTTTAGTTGTAATTGTGCGTTTTGTTTGTGCACAATAAAATATTTTACCTACTATGATAGCATCACTGCGAACGTTATGTGCGTTCACCGTTTTTCTAGGAAACCGTAGCTCCTAAGAAACCGGTGAACGGTCACACAAATACATAACGTTTTTTGAGACCTTCAAATTTTAGTGAAAATGATAGATTTTTATGAAGGACGTTATAGTATTATGACGGAACCGCTTTCCTAGGGCAGTGATGATCCAGTGGTAGAGGCCCATAGTGAAGAAAAACATCGTAAGAAAACCGGCATGTCCTAGAACCAAATATTCGAAGACATGTGACGTCTACCAACTCGGACTGGGCCCGCGTGGTGGATATCGACCCACTCCCTCTCACAGAGAGGAGGCCTGTGTCCCAGCAGTGGGAACGTTATAGGATGATTATGCATTATGCTTTTCCTTAAACTAAAGCTCTCTAAACATTTTTTGTCTTCTGTTTTCTCGGTAGGCGCAGTTTCAAAACGCGTGGCACTTGAGCGTGTAGCTCGTAGCCATGGGGTCACTGTGCACAAAGGCGACTTTGGCACAGTTAGTAGCCACTGTCACAAGAAATTACGATGCTTTTACCAACAATGGTGCAAATGAATTGTTTCCCGTAATGAAAGCCATTATAAAGTGCGAACGTTGGCACATTTACTGAGGAATTTGTGCCAGAATCTTTGGCAAAAAAGGCACAACCTTAGGCGCCAGTTTGGCTCTCAACAACAATGCATGTGCCGCGCCAAATGTCAGGGAGCAAGCCAATTGCAATGCATTTAGACTAATTGATCAATATCTCATTTTTATTAATCTGCTTTTATGATATTAAATGTTAAAGTTAGTGTGATATTGTTATAACAACTAACAGTATAATTCTCCGTACTTGTCTTGTTGTTAAATAAATATGGTATGAAGCTCACGATCACACGTACCTTCGTATATTACGTTTAGTATAAAGACGGTATGAATTATTTCAATCACTCGAAATTAGCAATTACCCCATATTTGCTTACCAAATAATACCACGAAAGACGTACATATAAGTACACTTTACACAATTTCATCTTGGAAATATTTATGAGGCAGAAAACGCCAGTACGGCTAAGTATTGGCTTTCAAAATTTTAGTAATGTTCTTGATTGAATTTAAAAAGTTTTTCAGTTTCAATTTTATTACAAGGCAGTTAAGGTTGATTTTGAAATATTTACAAATGGGACATAGAAAGTTTGCGTGAAAACGCGTGACCAAGTTGTTATTGATTCTTAATTAAGTCCAACATTTCATGAGGCAGGCATTTATTGACTATTCCGTTATGTAGGTACCGTACAGTATCGAACGTTTCGAAAAAAAAATTATTTGGTACAATATTTATTTAAAACGACTCCGTGTATTTCATGGTAACAGCTGGGAGTCTGGATCTGTGCCCGATTGATAGTAATAGGCTCGCCCGCGGTAAGACTTAACCATAACTCTCTTCAGGAAAATGCAGAAATGCAGGAATTCTAGTTGATGTTTACTTCTGAACAGGTAATAATATGCGACATCCTTACTAGTAGGTGGGCTTTGACGATGGTGCTTGGACTACTGGAGGCGATAGCTCAGGTAGGAAGTGCCTATTTTAAGATTTTTCTACGCCCTAATCCAATACTTGGCTGAAAACTATGATTAACCATTTAGACTGCCTTTTGCGTTAGTTGGCTCCTGGGACAGACTGGATGCAGGGCGTTGTGGCGCAGCTGGGAGAGCCCATGTCTAACAGTGGATTGTAAGGCTGAGTTGATTTATTGCGTTAGTTTTGTAACGGTATCTACAACGCCACATGCGAACAACGCGTCACACTGACGTCACGCCAATCCTGAATCTCGCAAGCAGAGTTTACCGCGCAATTAGTATATATACAAACTTCCCAACATCAATCGTTGGGCAATTGCCCGCCAGACACAACACCCGTCTGGTTGGAGGATCCTCCCTTTTCTATAGAGGATGAGTGAACTTTATACCCTGTTCCTCTGATGTAGATGTAGCGGTATCTACAACGCCACAGCTTAGATTATTTGCTGTACCTTTGTACCGTCCATACATTTTCAATCAAACAATAACTCCACTATTTACTTAGTTACACAACAAAGCAAATATCACGAGAGTAAATACGGTTCCAATTAATGTATTTCCCTCTGGTATCTTGGCAATACATAATCCAGTTGATGCCACACAATCTGAAGCTTGAACTAAGCTTTTGCTTCATAAACAGTCGTTTAATCTTTGCTCCGATAATTAAGTCCGTCTGCAATATCTACAGTGTGGACCGCAGTTAGATAAGGTAGTTTGTATACTGTTTAATTAGTTGTATACTGTGGTCGTAGGTAGATGGACATAATATACCGTCACGTCTGAATTCCCTGAATAGCATACGCATAATGTTCTCACAGCTGGGGCACAGGCCTCATCTCAGTGAGAGGGAGCTGGCCGTAATCCACCATGTGGATCCAGTGTGGGTTGGTAGATGTCACATGTCTCCGAATTTTTGGTTCTAGGACATGCCGGTTTCCTCGCAATGATTTCCTTCACCTTTTTGAGAGCAGTGGTGATGAAATAAGTTACACAAAGTAACGAGGTCGTCTGTCAGGGTTTCCCTGAATAGTTTTGGCAAAATCCAAAGGATAATTTTATTCAGGCTATATTATGATCAACAGCAAGCAGTGGGGCAGTGTAGGTTAACATTAAAAAAAATGTTTAAACACGTGTACGAAGGCCCGCTAGACTTGTGGTTTTCTCACAGAAAACAACTTCTCTACTTAGTTTTCCCGAGAATCGAATGAATTCTCATAGTAAGTCACACTCCTGAGTCTGATTCGGAAAGTACCTACTAATTAAAAGTTTTAGTTCAAGTGACAATGTGCACCGCTAATAACTTTGAGAGCTCGGTACTTTGTTCAAGTGAGTCTGTGAGTTTGTTCTAGTGTGTCTGGTAGAGGTAAATTGTTCTTCTCATATATTATTCTGTCAACGTACTGAGATACGTATTAATCTCAGGTACATATCTTTATTGCGTAAGAAATTGGTTATGATAATTCAACAATATACACTCTATTTTGATAATAAAAACATTTATTATTTGTTGAATACGGACTTATGCCCGCAAACGTACTACAGGGATAAAATTAAATACTTAGACATCTGCAAGTCTCTGCCTAAATATAAGAAAAATTTAATAGATTTAATTTAATTAAGGGCTGATTTCTCCAGTGCCAGATAACTTTTGTTCGAGGAATAAAATTGACGTTTGACAGTTTTTGTATGAAATAAGTTTCAACATTTCAAAATTATTTCTCGAATAAAGTTATGTGGTGATGGAGAAATCAGCCCTTAAATATTTAATTTAAGTTTCCCTATATTTTATATTTTCTTTTTTTATGTCCTTTAATAATGTAGTAACTTTTCCAAATGTTACCTATTATTAATATTTTAACTTTATTAGCTTGGTTGTTAATTTTATTGTGCATGCTGTGATCTCCTATAAGTAAAGGAGTGCACCTAATTATTACCTGATGATGCCGTTTATTTTATGTGTCATGATCAGTGATCGGATAATCGGATGCATATTTACCTAAAGTTCATTTTTGGTTAGGAAATTATGGAAGCGGCTTCTTAAAACATATTTTTTTAAATATAAATCCCGGGATTTTTTCGATACATAAGTGCATTCCATAATATTATCCAACACCTTAAACTAAGTAAATTCCTACACCCGGTTTGATTTTATAATAAAAAACCTAAATTTGTCGATTCCGAATTCCCGGGATTTTTTCGATACAAAAGTGCATTCCATAATAACCAACACCTACACTTTAGGTAAACATGCATCCGATTATCCGATCACTGGTCATGATATACTGTGTACATCTTTTGTTGGAGATCCTAAATAAATAAATGACAGCTCTCTGTCGGACAGACAGGCCGACAGAGTTACTTTCGCATTTATAATATTACAATGGACTATGGAAAGGTTACTCACAGCTTCAATTACAAGTTGAATTACAGCCATTTATTATCTCCCAGGATTTACGCAATGCGTCAAACACGAGAACAAAGATGGTTGTTGATGCAGTTTGTTAGCAGACAGAAGGATGCTTCTGTAAATCCATTCACAGGTATGGAGAAAAACGAATGTTTCCATATGGAAAACTTTGACATATCATAATATCACGCTTGTTTTTGACAAAAGGGTAGGCATCGTGGGTAGTACAACCACATTTAATCACTTATTTTTGAGTTCATAAAATATTTATTAGGTGCATATCGAATAAAATATTTCTTGATTGTTGTCTCTATTGTACCTACAGCTGTTGATATTTCTTTTTGTACTATGTAATCATCTACTTAGCCTTGTCGCAACTATCCACAGTCTTTCCAGACTTTTCCAGTCTGACCGGATTTTACATGGAGCGACTGCCTATCTGACCTCCACAGCCCAGTTACAGGGTAATACAAACAGTGGCGTAGCGTGGGTATCGGCTGCCCGGGGCGGAAGGCAATTTTGCCGCCCTCTTAATTAGGTATTTCAATTTAATGTATACCTACATTAATTCTAGAGAACTTTTCGGCAAGAACAGTCATCATTATTTTGCAATATACAGGTTAGATTTTAAATAAAAAAGTTTACTTGTTTTACAATCACGTTTATTAATACAAAAATCCTTACTTCAACCATTGATATAACAGGTACATAGGAATTATTAAGGGGATTCCCCGAATTCGTCACAGAATGAGTAATGAAAAATTCCGTGCTCTTTTCATTTCAATTTAATTATTTACTGTGAAACTTTTCGGGATTCTGACGACCCGTAACGACTGTCAAAGATCCACGAATGGCAGCCGGGACCAACGGCTTAACGTGTTTTCCGAGACACGGAGGGAGTAGCGGTATGTAAAGATGGTCACCCATCCACGGACCAACCGCGGCAAGCGTAGGTGAGCCTGGCTGTAATGACTTAGCCATAAGCATTATTTTTATACTAGGTATATTCTTAAAAATAAAATGAAAAGCTGGTTTATTTGCGATATAAATCTATCAGCTGCCCAACAACGTCTAATTACCCTTAAAGATTGAGTCACTTCAACCTTACATCCCTCGAAAACCGCAGGAAACTGATGGATCAAATTATGCTCTTCAAAATTATTAATGGTCTGATACATGCCCCAAAACTACTAGAAGACATTAATGTATCTGTTCCCCGTAGTAGTCAACCCAGAGCCGAACGCAAATTAGATGTGTTCACACCATCTACAGTTCGAACCAACCTCGTGCGATCAGCACCACTGAACCGTTTGATGAGGACGTATAATGAAAGCCACTCTTGCACTGATACCATTGACATCTTCTCCAACACCCTGGCTCAATTTCGCAAACATCTTTTACGACAACTTACAGATTGCTGACAGTTGATTCTTGTTACAGTTTTAACTTTTTTAATCAATGTAATTATTTTATATTTATTTGATTCAGATTTTTTTTATTATTTTATGTAATCATTTGATTTCTATTGTATTATTATTGATTTATTTGATTTTATTATTTTAACTTATTTAATTCATTATTGTAACTTAATTGATTTTATTATTGCAACTTATTTGACTTTATAACTAATAAATTATTCGATTTTATTATTATTAACTTACTTGATCATATTGTCATATTGTTATTTTTATCACTATAATTAAATAGTAAATCAATTAGGCAAACTATGTAAGTGCTGTGCACACCTTTAATTGATAAGTTCACCGTAGTACTTTATATAATAAGACTAAGCTCTCTGTTAATGTTTATGTGAATTAATCGTTGGAGTGCCAGAATAATAAATAAATAAATAAATATTTGATATAGAATATACCTAATATTCTAAAAAATAAAATGAAAAGCTGGTACCAGCGAGAGTGACTTCATTATTTCAGATCCCCCGAGAGTTAATTTAGTGCAACGGTCTGTGTAATGCGATTAGCTGGTAAGCTGTAAATATACTGATAATATTATATTTTTTCCATAATATTTTATGGGTAATTGGCATTGGCCAAGGTCAATAAAAGTCTGGATTCGCCCTGAGCAAGCGTGGTTATTAATGCTCATGTCTTCTGTGTATGAGAAGAGACTTTTGCCCGGCAGTGGGAAAATAATAGGCTAGTGTTATTTAAAGGTCATAAATCACAAGAGAATTTCTGGATGTATTTCATGTCTGTTGCTAAGGCAAAATAGAAGCTACACTCAAAATTGCCCTATCGTGTGTGTTGTATACGCTCAGACCCCTAAATCCTGCTGTCTGTAGGCAATAAAATATATCCTTCCGTGCGAGAACTCACTAAAGGCACCACTATCACTAGGGCCAATCGATCAGCTTCTGCGCCCAAACATGGAAAACGATTGTTTGTTTGGCTACGTTTTCTAAATGCAGGTATTTCAGCTAATAAAATTAAAATGCCTGAGTCATAAAACATTCCAACACTGCTTAGAGTATATCGTCTACACGAATCGTATATTGATACAAATTCTGTGAATAAACAAAAACTGTTTGGTAATAAAACTATGATTGTACTAGCTGCACCCCGCGGTTTCACCCGCATAAGTTTCGAGCCCGTGGGAATATCGGGATAAAAAGTATCCTATGTGTTAATCCTGGTTATAAACTATCTATGTGCCAAATTTCATCCAAATCCGTTTAGAAGTTTTGGCGTGAAAGAGTAACAAACATCCATCCATCTATCCATCCATACAAACTTTCGCGTTTATATAATATTATAGTAGGATTGTAAATACACAATTACACATATTATAGAAACAACTGTATTTCAAAGTAACAGTTTATGTATCGCTTTGTGGACGCCTGTATCGTTCAAATAATCGCTACAAAGAAATGTAATTGGTCTACTATGCTGGTCAAATAATAACCGTGTACCTGAATAACCCTGGTTGGTACTTTGTGGATTATTACAATTCTTGGATTTTTATACAGGGTGGCAGGGACATCGACGAGCAATCTGTTACCATAGTGGGTTTAGTGTACATGATGAGTGTACATGATGATCCTAAACCCAGAAAAACTGACGAGAAAAAAATGTTACCTGTTCCATACATTTTGTCCGTATACATTGATAGATATTACACTTTTCTATGAAACAGCAGTTTTTTCTTTAGATAAACAACGTATAATTTTTTCGCTAGGGGGTTTAAAATCATGTGCTGAATTCATGGTTACAGTTACGTCGGGGTCTCGCTTTTGGGACTATTTATCTACATACATAACATCACGCCCGTAATGCCCGAAGGGTTAAGCAGGGGTGTACAATTGTACATAATTAATACACCAACATTGCGCCAGTTCTGTTTAATGTTTAAGTCCCAAATAGGGGGCGAGCCTATTGCCAATAACAGGGCATAAATCCAAACTCCGGGGCTTATATTTTCTTTTTCGGCTACTTAAGAAAATACACCGTTGATCAAGTAGAGAAAAAAACCAGTTGATCCATACATTATGTCGAGTTATGCAAACATAAATCTATGGATCCACTGATTTTTTTTTTCACGATTTCAGTGTTGGTCCCGTAGTAAAAGTTGTTCATAATGATGAGTACAATGACCCCTTTTATTAAGGATTAAAACGATCAAAACTTAACGGTGTATAAAGTAGTTAGTTGCCGAATTCATTTAGATTGCTATCGACATGCCAAGAAAAAGATTTTCTTATTTTATTCTTTTGAATCGATAGTACCACGCCATTCAGAAGGGCTGCTAGGGAGTTTGTCGCACCACTTCTTTTTCACAGCTAAAGCACGAGGAAGTTTTGTAGGCGTTTTGAAAGACTGTTTTATGTAATTTTGACGTTCAAAAAGTGCTGATTCTCAACCTAATTTCGGTAATTGAATTTTGATTTTAGCATGGTACAGGTTGATAAGAATTATGCTGAACAACAGGGTGTAGAGGCACAACACGTTGGGAGAAGCAAATGTCGAGAGTGCGGAAGGTTCAGTTTATTAAAGGTCAAATGCTTGAAGCTTACAAATTGGTTTGGTAGTGATTTAAGTAATTTTAATTGCGAACTTTCTACAGTAGGCTAACGTTTACATAAGTACCTAACAAAACAGTTTTGTCATGTTTGTTTTTTTTTTCAGTATACCTTTTTTGATAAATCAGACTACCTACTTGTATGTTACAAGTTTGTTCGCCATTAGGTCTTGTTTTCATATAGCGATAGTCTGTTTAATAGACAGTCTTGTCTAAGTACTAAGCCTTGGTCAAACAACTTAATATAACACTTGTTTAGATTCCTATGCCTCAAACACTTGAAGCCGTCAAAACACAGACAGATGAACAAACAGACTACCTTATAAAATAATTTAGTGGTACTACACCACCGTATTATACTAGATCAATAACACTTTGGAGGTGACGTCACACATCGATGGTCGGCCATATTTTATTTAGGAAGCATGTGTTATGGCCATATCCATGGTGATGGGTGAGGGATAGAATAGTGAAGAACAAATTATTTTGTTGGCCAATGTGAACAAGGCCAATTCTCGAAGAAACGTTCAAAATCTAGTCGCAATCTCATCTCAGCGACAATCAATGTCAACAACTTGTCAAAAATCTAGGGAAATTAGGGGTATTTTTGACAGATTGAGACTGAGATTAGACTATGAAAGTTCTTAAAATTACTAGAATTTCCCCTCTGATTTAGCTGTAACTGAAACGAACTGCGTGTGGGGGCGTTTTTAAACCATTACGAAGAATCTAGTATCAAGTTTTACTCCTATCTTTTGAGACCAGGTTGGCAGAAATTCAATAATTCATTGTTACTGTACCTGCCTGATAGGAAGAAGGACCATTGGTACCTGTGCTCATATAGTTTCGATAATATGGTACCTTGGTTTGGGTAGACATGAGCCATTTATCGCCCCCGCGCGTCATTTGTCATGTTGTCATAGACTGAAATAGAGTTTAGTTAGGGAATTTATTTTGATATAATTGTGTTTTCTTTTATTTTATACATGTGCCTTTCATTAAAAAACCGTTCAAATAACATTTCTATTATTTAGTTATGTCCAACTGTCAACAATTACGAATCGTTGTATTGTTTTATTAACAATAAAACGAGACGCAATTACTAAAAGTTTCGTGTTTTACTTCATTTTGTTAAAACAATATTTTCAATAGTGGATATGGCTAGGTTTATTTACATAATTACGATTCTGGCACTGGGTCCCAACAACTGGCACTAGTTGCAGTTCTGTTGGTCTTACGCCCAGGTTTCATACAAAGCCCATCATTCTTTATGGAATTAAAAGGAAACAGCTGCTTGCTGGGTCTTTAGCCGCGGGTAGTATAGATAATGATAAAAAAAAGGATAATGTTTTTTTTAACTAGGACAATGTTTTTTTTAAATCTTTGAAGTTTCACAAGTAAATGGCATCATTCATTTTATACCCAAAAATTAAATTGTTATAAAATATGATTTTTAGGGTTCCGTAGTCAACAAGGAACCCTCATAGTTTCGCCATGTCGTCTGTCTGTCTGTCTGTCCGCGGTTTAGCTCAAAAACTATTGGTACTAGAAAGTTGTAATTTGGCATGAGTATACAAGTTAATGACGCCGAAAAAGTGGTAGAATAAAATTTAAAAAAAAAAAACAATTATTTAGGTTACCTCCCCTACATCTAAAGTGGGGATGATAATTTTTTTTTCGTCCTGCTCATAGTGTGGGATATCGTTGGATAGGCCTTTCAAAAATATTAGGGGCTTCGAAAGAGGTTTTTTGATTAAGTAAACCGTCCGTGACTTATCAAGGTTTAAAGTACCAACTTTCGTTAGAGTCAACTGTTCCCCCCCTCTACCAACTAAACGGCTATAGTTAGAAATTCAAATGTCACGGCAGTAGTACCTATATATAACGAAGTTTAAAGGAAAACTATCAGACACAAGTGGGCTTTACAAGTTTATGAGTAATAGTCGACCAATTGTGTTAGACTTC
Source organism: Apamea epomidion (assembly GCA_947507525.1). NCBI lineage: Eukaryota > Metazoa > Arthropoda > Insecta > Lepidoptera > Noctuidae > Apamea > Apamea epomidion. Next base: position 15,783,970 of record OX382237.1, read on the forward strand.
CCCATAAGAAAATAGTACTGTTTTATTCTGGCACTCTAATTTTTTGTATAAATGGTTCGACACTTGAATGATGTCCTTTAATGATTAACCAAAGCATTTTTTTTCTCCGTTTCTGTGAACTCGACAAGATCATATTTTGGTTTCATATTACTAGATTTTGATCTTCAAAACTACAGTTTCCTAGAATAGCGGTGGCCACCACATAGCGTCTGGAATTTATCAGCAAATGAAGTCACTGAAACGTTACTTATGAAAGTAAGTTTGTGTGCTTTTCTAGAGAGCGTTTTTGACACTGTAAACTGAAACCCAGCTGCCCAAGGATTTAAATCGCTAGATTTGCCATCACTGTACTTAGTCACGTGAAAACCTGTCCATACTGAGAAGAGTGAGCTTATACATTATAAAATAGCGTTTCCATGACAATCAGGTGTCAAAACGAAACAGAAACGCGACTATCTTTTGACGAGCTAGCGGTAAGGCGAATCTAACTATTTAAATCTTTGCCGATGTCATCATTTTTATGACAGCCGTTACTGCGCCATTTATCTGGCGGCCGCTGTTCTTCTAGGAAACTACAGAAAGGTGATACTCAATGTCTTGTCCCTGAACAGAGAATTTCATTATCTATAGGGGTAATAGGAAGTGATCTACTATGATAGTAATATTATCAAGTGGCTATACACACTGTGTAACTCATCACATAAGTACAAGGCCGACACACGTCCCGGGGGCCGCGGCTATCAATTAGTTTACTGGGGCCTCTAACTAATACGTTGGGCGGACGCTACATGGTCAGTTACATACATTACTGAGCAATCCTACTATATTATAATAATATTATAAATGCGAAAGTTTGTATGGATGGATGGATGGATGTTTGTTACTATTTCACGCGAAAACTACTGAACGGTTTTGGGTGAAAATTGGCACACAGATAGTTTATAACCAGGAAAACAACTTGAATACTTTTTATCCCGATATTCCCACGGGATCGAAACTTATGCGGGTGAAACCGCGGGGCGCAGCTAGTTACATATAACCTGCTTGGTGGATTACTGCCCTCCCTCTCACAGAGAGGAAGCTTGTGACCCAGCAATGGGAACATTATATTTAGGCTGATTATACTACTCGTATATACCTATATAACGTGTAATAATGCTGTATTAAGTAAGCCTGTATAGCTAGGTATTATTAATTAAAAACTTCATGTTGAGGCATAAATTTAATGAGTTGAGATTATAGAGCTATGAGGAACAGGGTGTAAAGTTCACTCATCCTCTATAGAAAAAGGAGGCTCCTCCGACCTGACGGGTATTGAGTCTGCACCCTAATTGCGTAACACACAATCAATCAGAATCGGTTTCATTTTGACAGTTCAACAACATTCATTGCGTTATTTACGTGTTGAGCAGACTTTATGAAGGTAACCTTTTTCGAACTTATGAAGCAATGGATTAGCAATATCCTTCAAAATGAATCAGATTGAGATTGTTTGTGTGTTTCACAATTAGGGTGCCGGCGGGCAACTGCCCGATGATTGATATCGGGACGTTATATATAGGTTTGCTAGTGTCGCGGTAAGCTCTGCTTGCGCGATGCAGGATTTTGCGTGACGTCAGTGTGATGCGTAGTTCGCATTCTGGTCAATAGAATGATTTGTGATTGTTACCTTAATCTAAAAATGTAGGTAAGGTTATCGTATTCCTGTTCACTAATAAGTTAATCATATTGTGATTACATGTTTACACATTTGTTTATATTTGAAACTGTTTAAATACGTAATCAATAGATTAAAATGTTGGTGAATACGGATGTTATTATGGCTAAGGGCTGATTTTACCAAAGTCAGATATATTTTATCCGTGGAATAACATTGACGTCTGACAGTTCTAGTATGGAAAAACTGTAAAAAAATTAAAAAATCTCAGGTTAAGACTTATTTTAGGTATAAAAGTTCGGTGGAATTCGCCCTTAGTCAAAAAAAAATCACGAAGTTTGTGTGTAAGACACGACATGACCGTACCTGCTTTTTTATCACGAATTCACGATTGAGTGGCACATTTACGATTGAAAAGCAAAAACCGCTAATCGGTATTTAACGAGATTTCCTCCAAATCCGGACATTTGGATAAAGACGTGAAATTTCATTGATAAATGGATATTTGTATTTGTCAAAGTGTATTAGACGTTGCTATAAAGTTATTTAATTTTAATAAACAGTTACAAGTTGTTATCGGCCTGTTAAAATAGTTAAATAAACCATTTTACTAAAAATAGAATGTTGAATTGTTGATACCATCGCCACGCGCGGGGCGATGGTATCAACAATTCAATTCAAACATGGCATGTTACCAAATAATCACAAATTAAATTAAATGTTGCTAAATACTTAAAAGATAAATAAGGTCGCACGGCTGGAATGTTAATTGTTATTAATTATTTTAATTGTGTATATTGAAAATAAGTTATAAGTAAAATAAGTTAGGTTTCAATTAATGTGATAACCTAATTGTCACACTTTATATTATAAACACATGGGTACTCGTATAACAGATTATGACCTGTATGGTTTTAACATGCAACATTTCCTAGTAATTATAAGATTATCTAATCTATCTAACTAGCCTATATTGTTCCACTGCAGGTCAAAGGCCCCCCTCTCCCTTTTCCACACGATTCTGTCTTTTGCCAGTCCTTACGGTAGGAGTCAAGCTCCCATCTTCGCTATCTTCGTCTTGGCCTGTCGCGATGGCGTCGTGCGTTTAATGAGACCCAATCGGTGGTTCTCCTAGAACAATTGTCATCTGATATGCGGCTAAAATGTCCAGCCCAGTCCCACTTCAGTTTAGCGGATTTCTGGGTAACGTCAGTTATCTTGGTTTTGGCGCGCAGTATTGTGTTCCTAATACGGTCAGAAATTCGAATTCGAATTTATTGCATTATAAGATAGTGGCATAAAATTGTGGGATAAATTGCTAAAACGAATACAGGCAGAGTAAGGCAGAAGAAATCAGCTGAAGGGTTGACAGAGGATGTCATGATGTAAAAATAACGATCTGAAAGCGACAATCAATGTCAAAAGCTTGTCGAAAATGTAGGAAAATTAGAGGTATTTTTTAGAGATTGAGACTGAGATTAGACTGGGAATCGTTCTTAAATTTGCGAGAATTACCCCTCTGGTTCTAGAAATAATTATCCAAGTTATACTATAAACCCGCGTTTAATTACGGTACCGTTAGCTTGCCGAGGATTAAAAGTACCTGAGTAAACGAGGTATTCATTATTTCGTAGTATAAATAAATCATTGACAGTAAATCGTTAATTAACCTCTAACCTTTCACTGTTTTCTAATGTCGGCAAGGTAGATATAACATTAATAACAAAAGTTCTTCTCGGCCAAATAAATCACACGTTTGTTATCATGTAACGTTTGGTTTAAATAAAATTAGATAGTTTTATATCTAAAACGCACTAAAACGTGAATTATTGTAAATACATAAACACCGTTAAATTTTAATCGTTTTAATCCTTAAAAGGGGTCATTGTACTCATCACTATCATATGAACAAAAAAAAAATCAGTTGATCCATAGATTTATGTTCGCATAACTCGACAGAATGTATGGATCAACTGATTTTTTTTTTTCGATGTCAGGGTTGGTCCCGTGATAAAAGTTGTTCATGATGATAAATACAATGACCCGGTTTAAGAATTAAAACGATCAAAATTTAACGGTGTATCTATCAATTTCTCACTAAATACGAGAGGCATCCCAAACCACCCAAAAGCTTATTAAAAAGTCGGTTTAATTTTACATTTGATTTCACCATAATTATAATAAACAAAGTTGAATTGGTGGTTTTCACCATCACGTAGGTATGAGATAAACAAAACTATTCAATATCCTATTCTAGGGTTCTATGTTGTGGGTTTTGTTTTCGCACTTAGTCCTTCAAGTGGACCATTGTGCGTAGGCCATGGCGGCCGTCGGTGGTTATTCCAACCAGCTCACCTCGCTCCAGAAGTTGATTAAGTCTCCTGGTCTGTTGAGAACATCTGCGTAAGATCCGGGTGTCTCGAGGGTTTCTGACCCAATCAGAGTGACGCCTATGCACTCAAAGAGCACATATACCTAATCTAGGGCCTAAAGTGGTATAATTTACATAGTACGAGGAAATTCTTGTAGTGAAAAAAAAAAAAAAAACTTTGCGACAACTGTAGTACATTACAGATCGGGTCTTTTTTTAACAGTTTGTAAAAAAATTCGCAAAAACTAGCATGAAAAATTATTGATTCAATTAATTAAATGTGCGTGTCGATGGCAATCTAAATTAACTAGATCCAGAATTCACGTTTTTGGCGCCATCACTAGCATCCATCAGTTCCTGTAATGTGCAGATGACAGGACATGCAATATAAAGAGTCCCATCGTTTGAGGATCTGAGGAACTTGAACGCGATTAATAGTAGGTATGCCACAGTTCTTGATAAACTGCTACACTTTTTTACACAGTCCTTTAGCTATGACTGTGTAAAAATTGTGCCTAACGAGTCAACTTGGTTGTGGGATTGTGGTACCTACCCACAATACTAACCGCATGATGATCGACATGTTGGGGTTTATTTATAAACGTTACTTAACTTTAAACTGTTTGGTTAAACAGTCGCAGTTTTGTCATTGAAACGTCTCTTACTTTAAGCGACGTTTATGAATAAAGGGTTTTGTTAGTGCCCTAAGTTGTTCAGTCAATCAAACTTTTTATTGAACTTAAGTAAACAAGAATATCGTGAATTGACATCTATCCATCTGACATTCTGAATAATAAAGATACTAAACATCAAAGATGTGACGGGACCCTAGATTAGATGACATCCTCAAAAAACTTACCAGGCGTAAAACTTACCATAATCAGCTTGCAATGTTCCCACTGCTGGGACACATGCCTCCTCTTTTCGAGGGGGAAAGGGCTGTAATCTACCACTCGAGCCCAGTACAGGTTGGTAGATGTCACAATTTTTGGTTGGCCTTCGATTTTTCGGTTCTAGGACATGCCGGGTTCCCCACGATGTTTTCCTGCACCGTTTTGAGAGCAGTTAGTGATGAAATTATTTACACAAAGTAAAGCAGCCTGGGTTCGAACCCACGATCTACATCTCCTAAGTCGGGGCCATTACCACTGCGCTATCACTGCTGCATAAAACTTGTTGTGTTCAATTGTATTGTGGTCCATTGCATTGTTCTATTGTATTGTTTAAGAAATATCATTGTATACTGATTTTCCCCAAAGCTAACTGCATTACGAGCCATTACTCGTAAAATATTTACCTTGCATAAACCATAAACCTACTCACAGAGGCGATAAAGCTTAGTGTAGACTCTCAGGAGACCACATCGGATGGAAGTTGGCAACAAACGCGTTACCAGCCAATTTGTTCGCTCATGTGTGTACTGCTTTATTAACAAAGTTAATTGAACCGTATACAAACAGATTGGGTTAACATAAGGCTGAGCTTTTATTACATATTTTGGGGTTTATATTTATTTATTTTCATGTGTTCTGGGAATTAAAAATTATTGTTGCACGACGTAAAGTGTGTTTTGTCTCCCTTCATTCTCCTTCTCTCCATTTCCCTTTTTAAAGGAAAGGGGAGGGGGGGGGGTTAGGGGTTTTCGAGTAATAGGGGTTCGATTTTCAGGTCGAGCAGTGGCACTAGGTTTTCCTATCTGGTAGTTTTCAGTAGTAGCCCGCCATCTGAATTTGTGCCCGGTTGATAGCAATAGGCTCACTTCCAATTACATGGGACTTAAACATAACTGGGGAAATGTGGGTGTACTGTAGGAACACTTCTGCCTAACCCTTCGGTAATTACAGGCGTGATGTTATGTACTTATATATATCGGAGAAGGTCTATGTCTGTCTCTCGTTAACATCAGGCATATTTTAATTACTGTGGGCGTATTATGGGTAGTGTTGGTTATAGCACAATAGAAAAACGGTTTGCAGTTCAAATCAGATTACAATTTACGAACAAGTAGTCACACTAGCGAATCACACGCTGTAGGTACCCAACTCAACGATACGGAACGCGAGACAGTTTCTAACACATGTTGTCCGTACGATGTCCAATGTTTCGATGATCCCGAGAGCTCTGCTCACACCGTTCTTGTAGGTGTAGCTCTCGTCCCCCCCACGAACTCGGGCTAGACTCTGTCGAGCGCCACGAGATGGCGCTGCCGTTCCGAATAAACGAATAATTCCGACATATATATAACTAATAGGACTAAACGGCTTAAGGTAAGTTGTTGCTATCGCTTTATAAACACTTGTTACACCGACATGACGGTCTTAACGATTAATCCGAAGCAACTTCGTAGAGGCGCTACGAATTTCGTAGCGCGTCTACGAAATATTTACACCTACGCAGCTATATAAGCGACTAAAAGGAACATAGGAGTGCTACTTTACACCAGAGGGTCAATTCTCGTAATTTTAAGAACGTTCATAGTCTGAGGGACAATTCTCTTAATTTTAATAACGTTCACAGTCTGATCTCAATCTAAATCTGTCAAAAATACCTCTAATTTCGCTACATTTTTGACATTTGTTTGAACGTTTTAAATTACGAGAATTGGTCTTCTGATCTAAGTCTCAATCTTTCAAAAATGCCTCTAATTTCCCTACATTTTTTAACAAGTTTTTTTGGCATTGATGTCGCTTAGATGGGATTGTGACTAGATTTTGAACGTTTTTAATTACGGGAATTAGGCGTGAATACGGCCTTCAGATATTGCTGCTTATACCATCCTACAAGAAGTAAATACTTGATTTGACGTTCAATCTTGATTACGTCTTTGAAAGCTGATATTGACTGCGTGTCACGATTTTGCACAAAATACCTACAGTGTGCCTTCATTTCAAGTTTCAGTTTTAATCTTGCGTTCTATGAACTTTGTTTGCAACCTTTTAATACAAGCAATGAGAAAACGGTTTACATAAGCAGCCTATAATGTTCCCACTGCTGGGACACAGGCGTCCTCTCTGTGAGAGGGAGTGGGCCGTGATCCACTACGCAGGCCCAGTGCAGGCTGGTAGATGTCACATGTCTTCAAATTTTTGGGTCTAGGACATGCCGGTTTCCTCACGATGTGTTGCTTCACCGTTTTCACCGAAAACCAGTTTTCGGTGAAAACTGGTTTTCAAATTCAGTTCCGTTTCGGCTTGTAAACAAAAAATCTAAATAAAATTGACAAATCGGTTAGTAACTCCCTATTTCCATGCGCATACTAAGCGACTTAGAAACAAAACTATTCGGTGACGTGGAATGGTAGTGGCAGTTCGATTTGGGCCATCCCGGTATGCATTATAAATAAAACTATAGAATCTGAATTTCAAAGTTTTAGATGTAAAACTCCTACGCTGGACAAAACTGCAGTACTGTAACTCGTAACAACATTGTGGATTTGTGTGGGAGTATTATGGTATGTTCATCTGACTATTATCTATGGTATATTCATCTGACATGTTTGCGGCATGTCAGATAATAATTGGGCTAAGAAAACCACCGTTTGGGTCCCACTAAACAAAAAAAAAAAAAAAAGGGCTGTATCCCAGCAGCGGGAACGTCATAGGCTGATTGTGATGGTGCGTGACAACAACTTCCAACAAGATTGACAGAAGCTTTCCGGTAGCTTATATCAGTCCCAGACCACTTTTTTTTTTTTTTTTTGTGGATGGGAAATCATCAAATGACTCCTCCCGCTCTGGGTGGAGCAGAAGGGAGTGTCAGACTCTTACTGACTAAAACCCACCCGTGTTCCTTCCTTAGCCCTTTATGTTCCAGGGCAGCGGTAACCCTTTCGGACGACCCCGCTACCCCGGCAGGCTTCGGCCCTGTCGGGCCCCGTCAACTATGCTGACATCTCTTTGAGGGGCGCGTGGAACACATACGCGCCGTCCGGCAAGGGCCTGGTCCTGATCGGACGGAGAGCTACCCATTGCTCTCCGCCCGCAGGCCCGCGCCTACGGTGGCCGGGAGTCGTCACGCGGCTCCCGACGCCCGGAGCGTCTCCCTCGGCGGCTGAGGCGTGAGGATCTCTCCCTCGCCCATCCCGCCACCTCCTTCGCTAGCATGACTGCTTCGCAGAAGGAGGTGACTGCCTCCCACTCCCTCTCGCTCCGGACCATGGCTTGAACCAGGGCCGGACGCGAGAGGTCGCCGCTGCTGCGATCGCCTCTACGAGGACACGGCGGTGCTCTGCCCAAGCCGGGCAGACCTCCATCGTATGCTTCACCGTCCTCTGGGCGATCTTCGCAGTGATGACACCCGGGCGTCTCCTCCCGCCTGATGATGTGCAGGAACCTCCCGAAACATCCGTGTCCGGAGAGGACCTGCGTCAGGCGGTAGGTGAGAACGGTGACGCCTCTCTAGCCACTCCTCAAACAGGGGTCTTACCGCCGCTATCGTGGCGTGCCCTGCGCTGGGTTGCGATAGTCGCGCCTTCCATTCCACCATGAGATCGCGCCGGAGGTCCGTCCGCTCCGCCGCGATTTGCCGCGGGTGCGGAGTTTCCCCCCGACGTAGTGCCTCCGCGCGCCAATCATACAGGCTTATGGTAGCCCTTACGCTTAAAATTATTTTAGCACATTTTATTCATAGTTGATACAATCACAGCCAAAATAATCATATGTACGTCACTTTAAGGACTTTTTTGTCTGCTCGTTGCAGGGTAGAAAGTACTTTACCGACTCAGTAATAACTATAGCGTCGTCATGACGACGAATTCGTTAACGGGAAACATTTTGTAATGTAACCTATATTATTTGCATGCATAAGCAAAACATGTATGCTCTATAATGTATTCTTAAAACAACTTTATATACTCGTACCATGTTTTATACAAATAATTATTATTACAAATTTTTTTTTAATGTCAATACCACAGAATGACATTCAGCCATCTTTTTTACATGCTAGACCGAATTAATAATGTGACACTGACAGATGTCTAATTTTTGAGAGAGACCTCTAATTTTATAATTTAAATAAAATTGACACATATGTATAAATAAAAGAAAGTCGGGTTGGTTACACCATTTATAACTCAAGAACGGCTGGAGAGACTTTTATGATCTTGGATTTGTTGGATTTGTCTCCGCTCCGAATAGCAGAATAACTATTTAAACATGTGAAAAATTCACGAAACAACAACAGTGAAGATAATTCATTGTCTCATGCATTTTGTATGGAACGCCTTTTTTTATTCTGAGGTGGTACGAAGTTCACCGGGTCAGCTAGTATTTCATAAAAAAAACCGGTCAGATAAAAAGATTTTAGCTATTTTGATCTTTATTGTCGAGAAATTAAGTATAGTTTTCTATGCAATAGTTTGCTCACTCCGCTCAGTGCCGTAGCTTCAAAAGGTATTATAATAATAATATATAATAATTATTTATTTATTTTTCACTTCAAGACGCAAACATCAGTGTAGCCCTGGCTTTTGTACTAGGAGTTTTTGTATCACAAGAGCCAGAAAGGTAATATGTATCCTGATTTGATGAAGGAAAGAATTTAAAACTGAAGAAGGAATAAAAACCTGGATTGTACAGACGCCAGCAGGTTAAGCTGCCCGAAACTGTCAAATTTTCCCAATCAACCTTGAACACCTGAATGTTTTAGCGATAAAGTTGAAAATCTAATAAAGAAGTTTGACAGATTGTAGTAACCTGATGTGCTGGCGTCTGTACCTGAGTTTCGTTTGAAACTAGACCTAATAGTTTTTTTTTATGAAAGCTAAAACTTGAGCATCGTTTTAGAAAATTGGGCAAATAGTTCTCCTCTAAAAATGTGTACCGAATTGAAATCCTATTTGACAAACTTGCTCTGAAATAAGATACGACTCGTACTTAGGTCGTTTATGCGGGTAAAATGTCAAACCAGCATAATCCTTATCTACTTAATATATAGTAGGTAAAGTAACTCTGTCTGTATGTTTATTTGTTACGCCTAAATCGGCAAAACAGATTTGGATGAAATTTAGCTCACTGATAAACCATGACCAAAGTTACACAGACACATAATCAGCCTATAACGTTCCCACTGCTGGGACACAGGCCTCCTCTCTGTGAGTTGAAATAGGCCGTGATCCACCACGCGGGCCCAGTGCAGATTGGTAGATGTCACATGTCTTCGAATTTTTGGACGTAGGACATGCCGGGTTCCTCACGATGTTTTCCTTCACTATTTTTGAGAGTAATGGTGATGAAATAATTTACACAAAGTAAAGCGCTGCCTGGGTTCGGACCCATGACCTACAAGTCTTAAGTCAGGGCTGTTGCCACTGGGCCACCACTGCTTTCACCTCTCTCTCTGCTCTGACCTAAGTCAGGACATAGGATACTTTATATCCGGGTAGTACGTCCCTGTGGGATAATTCCCGACCTCCAAGCAGGCGAAGCTGCAAGCAAAAGCTATTCAGTTATAAAGGTAAGCATTCACACGATATATTGGAGCGACACAAGTCATAAATCGCTCGGTCATATCGCGCGACACACCAACACGGAGCTCGATCGGTTAGACGTGATTGATGACCGGACGCGTTAGCGACATCGAGGCTAGTTTAAATTTCATTGGTCGGTTTCAGTTGTGGTTTCAGTAAATATATGAAAAGGGGTTTAACTAAACACTGATGGGATAAGTATATTATGATACGAATATATCATAACATACTTATACCACGTGTGTTTCCTGAAGGGGTGAGCAGAGGTTTTCTCTACAACATAGGTATCATTATCACTTAGCGCCCGTATAGCCTGAAAGTGCAGGTGGTCGGTACTTATATATAGTATTTACGTTTATTTAGTATCTATACGTATATAGTACTATAGCATCGGAGAGATGCTACTTAACTGTATCAAGATTAATGAATAAAAGACTATTTAGATTTATATAGCGTAATTATTAATTATCTGCATCGCCTTTTCCCAACTATGTTGGGGTCGGTTTCCAGTCTAACCGGATGCAGCTGAATACCAGTATTTTACATGGAGCGACTGCCTATCTGACATTCTGACCTCCACAACCCAGTTACTGGGTAATACGATACCCCTTGGTAAGGTTACTGACGACTCGTAACGACTGTCAAAGATCCACGAATGACAGCCGGGACTAACAGCTTAACATGCTTTCCGAGGCACGGAGGGGTCTTGGTAGCGTAACTATTATAGTCTTTAAATTAATAACATGCTATATATCTTTGGCCCTTGGCTTGTCAACCAAATCTGACGCCTACGGTCTTTTATTCTCAATTTATATTGGCGTTTATCTTATAATAATCAAAAAGGTGCCATAAACCATGCAGATCATAATCTCTACAGTACCCACGTTATCTATACTGTCTACGTTTTGAATGAAGTACCATATTATAACCCAGGGTCAGCCTATTGTCATTAACCGGACTAAACTTCGGACTCCTACTGAGCATTCCCTAAAAGAAAAACGCAATAACATTTTGCTCAACCCCTGGTGCAGGCCCGTCGCGTTCATCCGTCAGCTCTATTTCGAATCAGCCTAAAAACCTGATTATCATAACGAGATACTTAACTGTTACAAAATGCTTAGTCACTAATATTAATAGCCTCTCTTATAACATGAGTCATGTAAAGACATAAGTTAAAAGAAATTTGTCAGCCCTTAAGAACCCATTGAACCCGAAATTACGTAATTTTTAAGGAGCTCGTTATACACAGAATGGTCGTAATTGTAGCGAGAACAGATGTGCCATGTGCGCGTCATTTATAACCTTTTATTATTGAACGGCTGTGCAATTTATGTTAGGTAGGTAGTTGATAAACTCGATCATACGAGTAAGTACTTTGGGCTTTGTTTTCGTGCCTCGGAAAGCACGCTAAGCCGTAGCCCGTTGCCGGGACCTACGGCTTTTTTTTTTTTTGAGTATGGGAAATCATCAAATAAGGGGTCTGGGACTTGACGGGGCCCGACAGGGCCGAAGCCTGCCGGGGTAGCGGGATCGTGCGAAAGGGTTACCGCTGTCCTGGTACATAAAGGGCTAAGGAAGGAACACGGGTGGGTTTTAGTCAGTAAGAGTCTGACACTCCCTTCTGCTCCACCCAGAGCGGGAGGAGTCATTTGATGATTTCCCATCCACAAAAAAAAAAAAAAAAAGTGGTCTGGGACTGATATAAGCTACCGGAAAGCTTCTGTCAATCTTGTTGGAAGTTGTTGTCACGCACCATCACAATCAGCCTATGACGTTCCCGCTGCTGGGATACAGCCCTTTTTTTTTTTTTTTTGATGATGGGAAATCATCAAATGACCCCTCCCGCTCTGGGTGGAGCAGAAGGGAGTGTCAGACTCTTACTGACTAAAACCCACACGTGTTCCTTCCTTAGCCCTTTATGTTCCAGGGCAATGGTAACCCTTTCGGACGATCCCGCTACCGCGGCAGGCTTCGGCCCTGAACAACGCCCCCTGACAATGTCATTCAGGCGCCAAAAGATCCTTGTATGTAAGAACTTCTATTCTTGTCTGTAAGAGCTTTTATAGTTATTTTACCTATGATTTTGCATCACAGTGACCTTTATTCTCTTTAACAATAGGGTTTATGTCAGAGGTAAAATAAGTTTGAATGGACTGTAGTACACTTAAGTATTACTTTTTGAACATTACCAAAACGCCCATAGATTTATCACGTTTGGTGATTATGACATTATCCTCAATGAACTTGGATGGATGACCACGTTCACTTTCACGGGTTTTGTTTCTAAAGAGCAGTGGTGACCCGGTGGTAATGGTCGCGAATTACTAGTAGTAGGTCGTAGGTTCGAACACAGACAGGCGCTTTACTTAATATAAATTATTTCATCACCACTGCTCTCAAAACGGTGAAGGAAAACGGTTTCCACACGAACATCATCGTGTGGAAACCGGCATGTCCTAGGTGAAAAATTCGAAGACTCCTCTCACCAAGAGGAGGCCTGTAGGCTGATTTTTCATATGCCTTAATGACCATTGGATGGATAACCATGTTCACTTTCACGGACTCTGATTCTTAGGAGCTCAGAACTACTGACGATTTCAAGGTCCCATTAGTACAATCAAACTTTTTTTCTCATTTCAAACTAATACATTTAGAACTAAATCTACTTTAATACAATACAATCCTACTAATATTATAAATGTGGAAGTTTGTATGCATGGATTGATGGATGTTTGTTACTCTTTCACGCAAAAACTACTAAACGGATTTGGATGGAATTTTGCACACAGATGGTTTATAACCAGGATTAACATATAGTGTAATTTTTATCCTGATATTCCCACGGGATCGAAACTTTTGTGGGTAAAACCGCGAGGCGCAGCTAGTCTACAATAAATCTTCAATAAAATCTACAATAAATCTACTTTCCTCGTTTTACGCTCTTAATTAAAGTAGAGCTGCATAGGTATAATAACAAATACTTAGTACTTTATATACTATACAAAGTGGCATTTATAAGAGTCTCCGAACACGAGTACAGACAGTTTAATATTTAGAACGTAGGAACTATCACATGAACATCAGCCATGGAACTTGCTAGCTCTCTGCTTAAGCGTATAAATCTGCATATTATGTTGCAGACATTCAGAATAAAGCCCTATTCATTTAACTCTGTTGTTCCGTGTCGTGACGGGTTATGACGCAGTGGTATCTTATCAAAACTCGTTGTGAAACGATGATCTGAGAGGATTCGTTTGGTTAGCCAATCCATTGGCATTACGATACGTAAGCCTTGTGTGAAATTGTAAATCGGGCTTGAGAATGTCTAAAGTCTTACGGAAATGTAGGAAAAATTTTGAAACTTTACAATAATTTTCTTATTGACTTAAAGAAATAAGTTAATTCTTCTAAAATACAATAGTTTTTAGTCAAAACGAAGGATTGATTCAAGGCATTACCTAAACCTTCCGCCTGACGCAGGTCCTCACCGGACACGGTTGTTTCGGGAGGTTCCTGTTCAGGATAAGGCGGGAGGAAACGCCAGGGTGTCACCACTGTGTGGATCGCCCGGAGGACACGGTGGAGCATACGGTGGAGGTCTGCCCGGCTTGGGCGGAGCACCGCCGCGTCCTCGTGGCGGCGATCGGCGGCGGCGATCTCTCGCGTCCGGCCCTGGTCCAGGCCATGATACGGAGCGAAAGTGCATGGGAAGCCGTCACCTCCTTCTGCGAAGCAGTAATGCTCGCAAAGGAGGAGGCGGAGCGCGTGAGGGAGAGGCAATCTCTGCGCCCTCACGCCTCTAGTCGCCGCAGGAGACGCCCTGGACGTCGAGAGTCAGCAACTAACTCCCGGCCACCGTAGGCGCGGGCTTGCTTGTCCTTACCGAGCGGCGAGCTGTCCATTGCTCGCCGCCCGGTAAGGACCAGGCCCGGGTCGACGGCGCGTTGTGTTCCACGCGCGCCTCAAAGAGATGTCAGCACGAACTGAAAGGGTCCGTTAGGGCCGATGCCTGCCAGGGCCGCGGGTTGCTCGAAAGAGATACCGTGGCCCCTGGCACAGGCAACTGAAGGAACACGGGTGGGTTTTAATCAGTAAAAGTCTGACACGCCCTCCCGCTCCACCCAGAGCGGGAGACGTCATTTGATGATTTCCCACTCACCAAAAAAAAAGGCATTACCTGAAAGCCGATTTTGCTTATCTCAGAACAATGTATCATTTCACTCATTATTTAGTATTTTTACTCAAATACTACCTCAATATCATGATCACCTCTCTTTTCTTGTGCCAACGTCCAAGCTCCTGTGCCAGCCTCATCCAGGTTCTACCCCCGATGGCAACAATGTCGTCCGCCCATTTCACCGCCGGACGATAGACACTACGTCTTCCAGTCCATGGACGCCACTCGGTCACTGCTTTGCTCCACCTGCCAGCACTGCACCTAGCCAGGTCCTGCCCAACTCAAATCGAAAACTTTCTTACTTAAAAATACTTCTTACTTATTTTAAATATTTGCGACATGTCATAACATTGCATAACGTATTGTAGGTACTTATATGTTGTACATCGTTCAATGTGTCTTGCTGTGATATGCGAGATGGCACCCATTTCCATGATATTATGCGAGTTTGCATTTACAGTGTGTATACATGAGCAATTCATATGAAGTTTTAAGGAGCGAAGATTATAACCTTGTACCTATTTCTGTAAAATTGATTTTGGAACAATGTTTATTAAGAATATAATTGTGACCTTGAAGTCTTCACTCCCCAAGGCCCAAGGTCACAATTTCATTCTTACTTCAAAGGTCAAAGAGAGATGCTTCCTAAGTAAATATTTAGGTAGGGAAATTCGGACTTTACTCCAGTTTTACAAAGACTTATAGTCAACCTTGTTTTAATTTGGTTTAAATACGGCAATGAATGTAAAAATTTTGACTTTTATTTCGCATGAATCTTTTGCTGTTACCTTCAAAGTCTTGTCATGTACGTTAATTATTGTTGTCTTCTTTTAATATTTGTCCGAGTCCGCACGCTCATGAGTGTGATCATTATGATATACTTAGTTAAAATATTTCCCATTAAGTGAAATTTGTAGTAAATTTCTTTTGAGTAAATAAAGATTCTTTAACCACAAAATGGTAGTTAAAATGACACCTGAGGTCAAAGCACGAACGTGTAAGGTAAACGTAACGAAAATTCGAACGATTATTTACTTGCGTTTTGGTTAAAATTTATAAGAAAAACACTTTATTGAATACCCAGAAATTAATAAAGTTTTAAAGAGATAATTATTATGAGCAAAACGAGTAATTTCAAATTTAAATCGTTGAAATTTACGCTAGGCTGGTGCTAGGCCCACTGGGGTGGTAAAAATAAAAATCATGAAAAAAGGGAAAATAGTTACTTTCTTCTTTGGGTTATAAATCGGATACGTCCAAAAATCTTTTTCAATCTAAATACTTTTAAAGTGGCAAACCGTCGCTATGGCGATATTTTATACTTCAGTGCACATCGCAGCACCCAATGGAGACGATGCTTCGAACCTCTTAGAAAATACTTTATATACTGCGAATATTTCATATTGGATATTTAGAAAGATGTAATTACTTACTGATTTTTATTTTGCTGTAGATTTCTGAGCATACATTTTTAACACTGTGATTTTATTTATATTAAACTGTTTTAGGTAAATAACGTAACTGTTCAGACATAAAATAAACTATGTTGTGCTATGTTGTGCTATGTTTGGTAAGTAATTTAAGATATTTACAATCTAAGAATAATTTGACAACATTACTGTTTGCGATGATACTACTGTAGGCGACCTTTTTCGATATAAAAAATATGATGAAAAACAAAAAGAGCGAGCGACTCTTAATTAAAAATTGTTATTACAAAAATGCAAATTTAACTTATACACAAACTTATACACAAACAGAGGGGCAAGTCTAGTAATTTTAAGAACGTTACCAATCTGATCTCAGTCTCAATCTGCCAAAAAATACCTTTTTTTTTTTTTGTTGGGAAATCATCAAATGACCTCTCCCGCTCTGGGCTGAGCGGAAGGGCGTGTCAGACTTTTGCTGACTAAAACCCACCCGTGTTCCTTCAGTTGCCTGTGCCAGGGGCCACGGTATCTCTTTCGAACAACCCGCAGCCCTGGCAGGCATAGACCCTAGCGGGCCCCGTCAGTTCGTGCTGACATCTCTTTGATGCGCGCGTGGAACACAATGCGCCGTCGACCCGGGCCTGGTCCGTACCGGGCGGCGAGCTGCCCATTGCTCGCCGCCCGCAAGCCCGCGCCTACGGTGGCCGGGAGTCAGCTGTTGACTCCCGTCCAGGGCGTCTCCTGCGGCGGCTAGGGTCGTGAAGGCGCTGAGATTGCCTCTCCCTCTCTAGCCACTCCTCAAAGAGGGGACTTATCGCCGGTATTGTGGCGTGCCCAGCACTGGGTTGCGACAATCGCACTCTCCATGCCGCTATAAGATACTCTGTCCGCTGTACCGTGATTTCTCGCGGCAGGCCAAATAATACCTCTAATTTCCTTACATTTTTGACAAGTTTGACATTGATTGTCGCTGAGATGAGATCGCGTCTAGATTTTGAACGTTTCTAATTACGAGAATTGGCCTTTAGTTTTCATTCATTAACTGTAACAATGACAGCAAAACTGAACTCACCTATCTGTCTTCTCGCTCTGACTTTGTGTGGAGCATGTCTACCTCTCTTCGCACGAAGAGCTTCTTTCCGTCTCAGCCAATGGCCACCAGCAGCTGTCAACAAAGTATTTTCAAATAAGGAATCTAGCAACAAAATGTATTCTTATTAAAAATAAAACATCCAATTAGGCAAAAACCTTGAGAGACGGCCTTTTGTGGTGCTTTATTTGTCAGTAAAGAATTTATGAAATGCCTTTGCAATTTATAACGTAAGTACCGAAAAATGTTATGAATAAAATAAGAAAGATTTTTTTGCTATTAAAAAATGAGGTCAGTTTTGATGGTTACATAATGTTATGTGTATGTATTAACTTAACATTTTAATTGCGTTCACTAATTTCATAATTATTTTTGAATGCGTTCACTGACTGGACAGTTCCACTCAATCTGTGTGGCTTTCCTCAAAAGACCATTTCAGACATCAATCTACATGGTCTTCACATGATCTGGCCTGATCTGAAAAGTATTTGTATAAACCCACTTACAGAAATTTTTTACACATAACATTATGTAACCATCAAAACTGACCTAATTTTTAATAGCAAAAAAATCTTTCATATTTTATTCATAACATTGTTTCGGTACGTAATAAATTGCATTTATCCTTTTATGCATAGAAGAACCAACCACTTTTTCTTTCAATTTACAAAATACTTCTAGAAGTCATCATCCACTACCTAGCCTTTCCCCAACTATGTTGGGGTCGGCTTCCAGCCTAACCGGATGCAGCTGAATACCAGTAATTTCCATGGAGCGACTGTGTACCTGACCTCCAAAACCCAGGTACTGGGTAAGACTGGTTGGCAGACTTTCAGGCTTCTGACGAACCGTAACGGCTGTCAAAGATCCACGAATGACAGCCGGGACCAACGGCTTAACGTGCTTTCCGAGACACGGAGGGGTTTCGGTATGTAAAGATAGTCACCCATCAATAGACCGACCACGGCAAGCGTAGCGTACCTGATCGATCGAACCGTGCGGCTGTTATTACTTAGCTACAAGCCCCTCCTACGGCTAAGTAGAAATACTTCTAGATGCAGGGTATTATAATAATAACACCAGTTTCCTGCCTCTTGCGTCCTTGGCTCATGAATCTGCCTCTAAGCTACCATAATCCCTGTTTAAAAGTCATCTGTATATTATACTACCAAGAAATATAAATATTTATTTATTAAAAATTTATGCACAAGTAAAATAATTCTTTCCAAAGCTGGACTTAATGCCTAAGTCATTTTCCACCCGTCAAACTTCAGGTGATGCAGAGACAAAATATGTCAGGTGCAACATAAGGGATATATTACTCGAAAAGGAATAAATACATAGACACATACATAGATATACCTATATAAATAGAATAAACTTTGTCAAGAGAAACAACGATGGGTACAGGAGAAAAAATATGTTTCGTCTTAAACTGAAACTGTCATTATGTTAATAACGTTTTATCAAAGTTTTTATTTAATATCTTGGTCCATTTTTTATTCTTTTATTATTATTTTTATTAAGGTTAACCTACGATTGTATACACCAGTACATTAGCAGCATATTATTTATAATAGGATACAATTGCAGATGCAAAAATTAATTATAGGTTAACACCGCTAGCACAAAAAACAGTGGTAATACCATTAATTATTAAATTACGACAGATTCATAAAAATACAAGTGAATAAAATGTGAACATTAAATTAATAAATTAGATCATAAACGACTAAACAAGATAAAAATTAAAGGATGTCACCAAAATCTGCCCAAACGAAGTACCGAAGTACACTTAGTGGCATAAAATACACTAGATTACACTGAATAATATTGCATTTATATATTTTTCTTATGGTGTCCCGGGGACGAGAATAAAATAACTTGTAACGTAATAAAAAGCTCGCAATTTTGGGCACAATTATACTACCTTGGTACCTTACCTATTAAAAAAAAAACTGTCAAGTTGACAGTTGTCTGCTGTCGGCTTCAGCTGCTGTTGTTTTTGTTTCATTTCAAATATTTTTATAGTGTAATTTAATCTAAATTCAATAATAACTCTCATTGTATAATCGATTTTCGTTAGGCAAAGTTATGTATCTACCTTACTTAAGAAAGGATGCTTATACCCAAAAGTAGCTGAATACAAGGTGTGAATGTTGATGAACAGTACCTACTTAATATTAGAAGCAGTGTTCAGAGAGAAGTCTATCAGAGCGATTAACAAACTCGATAAATAAATGAGTTCCTTAGCGTCGACATCCAAGGGTTCCAACTTGACGGGACTCTGATCTCCGTCATATCCCAGCTTAACATAGATCAAGCCAGGAACGAACGGAATGACATGTGAATGACATTTACCCACGAAATAATGTCCACAGAACACATATACGCCTAATGTCAACCGGTACATGCAAAGGCCACATGATTTAATTGTGTTACAGGTTATTAAAACTTTAAATAATTTATAATGTAGTTTTAAATGATTTATGGATAAAAACACAATTATTTTCAAATTCCTCTATTTTTTCTCTACTATTTGGTGCACGTGTACCTCGAGGTACATGTTTGGGCAAAGTTGTATGGGCTTTTGCTGACCTCCTTTAAATTTTTTATCACCACAGTTTAATATTGATATAACTTAGTGATGCGTAACTGAATCACTATAAAATTACACAGATTGATAGGTCACTTCACTAGCATCAGATGAACAGCCGGTCGATTCTGTAAAAATCTCACCGTGAAAAGTTAGGTAAAGTGAGCTTAGAGTGTGCTGTCAATAGTATCAATCCCTAGCATTAGTTGACAATGACAGCTCACTTCACCTTAGTTTTCACGGTGAGATGGTTACAGAATTGCACTGCTGTGTATATTATTGTTATTAGATCCACCTTTTACCTAAATAATTATATTTATTTACTTAAGACATATTTATATAATTTAAAAAGCTAACAGTGTAATTATATGTACAGGTATATAAAAAGAAGGGAAAATAATTAAAGGGCATAAAAAAAATATGCGTTAAATTATACGTTAGTCATTCCCAGTTTAGTGGTTAAACTGCCAGTTACACGCTTAACTTTAAACTTGCTAAGTTAGTTTTAGTACGAAAACGCTGAAATGCTAATATAATCTAAGATTTAAAACGCAGACAGGCTAAGAACTAAGACCATCTTGTTCAGTGTTAGTTGAAAACTAACGTCGGTACCAAAAGTTGCCAGCGTACCTGAACTTCTAAGTCTTAAGAATTTAGGTACGTTACTAAAGTGGTAACTTGTGGTAGTAGCGTCAGTTCCTAAGTTTTTAGCGCATACCTACTTTGCATCTTAATATCACCTGGATGCAGAATATGAACCTATCCTATAAAGGCGAATCTACACCTGATGGTCAATTCTCGTAATTTAAAACGTTCAAAATCTAGTCGCAGTCTCATCTCGGCGACAAACAAATGTCAAAAATGTACGGAACGTAGACGTATTTTTTACAGACTGAGATCAGACTGTGAACGTTCTTAAAATTACGAGAATTACCCATCTGATCTACATCTACACGTGCACGAACAGTGCAGTTTGCGTGCATCTTAGGAACATAATATGTAGTAACGATAGAATTTGCGGTCCTGGGTTCGATTCCCGGGTCGGGCAAAGTGCTATTGGGTTTTTCCACTGGTAATTTCTTAGTAACAACTCGAAGGAACCAGCGTAAACAAAAAATATTCTCACAATTCATCATTCCTGAATTTCACTCCCAATCCTGCCGATCGATTCTGTAAAAATTTCACCGTCAAAAGATAGGTGAAGTGAGCTTAGAGTGAGCTATCAATAGTGTAAATCCCTAGCATTAGTTGGGGTGACCGCTCACTCCACGCTCACTTTACCTAAGTTTTTACGGTGAGATGGTTACAGAATCACACTGCTGAACTTTAACCAAAAACCACAGTACAAAAAAAATGCAGCGTAACAAAACACTGTGACTGACTGTAAAACCGCTAGTTACCCACTCATGACACAGAGATGTCACAGGCGGGCGGTGAAACCAGTGGAACAATGCCGCAATGCCCGGATGACTTTGAACGCTTACAGCCGCAAATTAACTGGCTGTTCGTCTGTGTGTTTCATTATCTATTTGAAAACTTTGAGCTGAGCAATTGATTATTTAGATGGTCTGTGATATTACCTACCTACCTTATATAGTCGACAGCGATGCGATGTGAGGAATTTTTCGACGCTATATTTTAGTTTGTTAATTGTTTTAGGTTAGGTTGTTATATTTTAATTTTAATAGTTTGTTAGTTCATTTGGTATAAGAAGTTTATCCAGTATACACCGTGTTCCGGACGAGATACATAAACTTCGACCAGATGTTCAGACCATGGAATTAAGCATTAATTCATTTTTTTGTTTGTTTATTTTCATACAAACTAAATACCTTGACATAAATCGTGCAAATGAAATGCAAATAGCATTTGATAGACTTATCATTTTAATTGCACTAAGCGGCAACATAGGAATAATTAAGACCCTTTCTTATTGCATAGCTAATTAAATTTCACTAAATGAAATTACAAATACCTTTGTAACGAAGCCTTTTTAAGTACTAGTTCCTTTGTTAGATTTGATTTGTAAAAGCTATAGAAGCGTTTGGCAAAGTTTATGGATAACGTGAAGAACACGGTGTATATATTTTTATCCTTTTTAATAAATATCCCTATCATTTCGTATTTCATTATGTTTGTTTTGGATGTCGTGTATCCATTTTAATGTTGTTTTCGTCCCTGTCAAACGTAATTGTACCTAGATTCTAAGTGATCGATGTGTCTCCTTTAATTGGAAACTCACACTAGTACGAGTATTTGTCCTTGTAAACTTTCATGTTATTGTGTAGCCTATGTTCAAAACTATGGGGTTTATTTATAAACGATGATTAAAGTTAAGTGACGTTTAAACGTCAAATATGAATGGTTACTAGTTCTTAATCACTACTTAACTCTAAGCAATGTTTATGAATAAAGTGGTGAGTCTTAAGCAAAAATATAGTACTCGTAGACATTTTTAAAAAGTTCTGCATAAGTGCGGAAATTTAGAATGGGGATCGTGTATTCGTAATTGTATAATGTAAATGGTACACCACAGACTACCACCTATATTTCTCTCTCCTTCATTTTAATCCATCCAAAGGTTGTCTTTAAAAGATCGCTCTTAGCGATAAGACCGCCCATTGTGTCACCCTTTGTAAAATTTTATATATTTAGGTTTCTGTAATTTGTATGGTGTACAATAAAGAGTATTCTATCTATCTATCTATCTATCTATCTATCGTGGCAAGTAAAAGGCTTTGAAAACAATCACTCGTGGTTTATATAAATTTCCTCTTAATTATAATTTATTAAATCTTAGCGTCATTACTCTCCAAAAAATGACAAACGTTCCCTTCAAGTGCTAATCCGCCATTCCTGACCGGAAAATGTATAAGGCGAGATGCGTCTTATCCAGGGAGATTCTTCAGAGATTTAGCTGTGGCACCATAACTTAGCTAGGATTTTTATATATGCATGATTATCTTATACTGAAAGTCTGACAACCAGTCTTACAAAGGCATATCGTGTCCAAGTAACTGGGTTGTTGAGGTGAGATAGGTAGTCCCTCAATGCAAAATACTGGTCGGTATTCAGTTGCATTCGGTTATACTGGAAGCCTTTCCCCAACATAGTTGCGGAAAGGCTTTGGAGGATTATCTTTTTAACCATTAAGCTGTAAAGATTTTATGAAAATAAATTAATTAACATACTCGCATTTTACTATAGAATTCTAGCGACCCGCCCCTGCTTCTCACGATTTTTACGACTTGACAAAACGTGTAGATTTTTGATTGATGAGATTTGTTATATTTATATTATCTTATTATAGAGTTAAACCTTAGGAATTCATATTCTACATAAATAAAACCGCATTAATGTCCGGTTCGTAGTTTAGAAGGACAACTCGGTCACAGAGAGAGACACGAAAAACAACTTTAATTTCTCATATGCATAAATGTAGTTAAAGTAGCTATGTCCAGCTGTGCCCATAATAGGCTTAATTAAATGGTACTTACAATAAAACACATGCCTTATAATAGAACAACTTACGAGCATAATTTACTACAGCACACGTCTTTGGTAATAAACCGCACAATTCCACTGTAAGCCATCTTCAAATCATCATTAGTGGAGGCTCTGATACTATCATGTAGGCTAGTCACGCCAACATGGAACATCAGTAACGTGGCTATATGTCTTTTTGTTATTTTGGGATAGTTTTTTATTAATTAAAAAGGTACCTACTCACAACGCAAAGTCTTTGACCTGTGCCCCTATTGGGGATAAAACTCGGGAGACTTTAGGGGATTACTAGTCATTGGGGGCTGTTTATTTATTACGTAAGACGATTTGAACCCAAAACAGTCTTATTTTTTCTTACGTGGGGGTGGGAGGGGTCTAGATTGTTCTTACGTAAGATCACAAAAGTAAGCAATAATAATATAAAACTTTTGCTACTTTTTCTTTGAAATTTTGGTAGATACTGATCTTACGTAAGATTGAAAGGGGAGTAAGGGGTTCCAAGTAGCGGGATCGTCCGAAAGGGTTACCGCTGCCCTGGTACGTAAAGGGCTAAGGAAGGAACACGGGTGGGTTTTAGTCAGTAAGAGTCTGACACTCCCTTCTGCTCCACCCAGAGCGGGAGGAGTCATTTGATGATTTCCCATCCACAAAAAAAAAAAAAAAAAAAGGGGTTCCAAGTCTTAATTTTTCTTACGTAGGGGGAGGTGGGGTCAGAAAGTGGACCAAATTGTCTTACGTAATTAATGAACAGCCCCTTGAAAGTTACTTAAAAGCAAATTAATTAGGTATTAGTTATTATTTGGTCACATATTATTTTAATTTATAAAAATAAAGAAAACTTTACCTTCGTCCTTTTAAGACAAATAATAACTACCCATCTCAGTAAGCACCAAGAGCGAGAAGTGATTCTTTTGAAGGAATATACGATAGCTCCAAACACCGCCACTCCTACAATTATGGCATAGCTTTATTATACACTTTACATATATACTTTACATGCACTTTCTGTTCTTATTAGGAAGAATGGCTGATGGCTATGCTGTTTCTGATTTTTCTGTGTATCATTTTACTTTATCTTAGGAGCCTGTATCTTAGGAGAACGGTTTTTGGATGCTGATGTGTTTTTTATCGACTTCGGAAATTAGATCCACGGTGAAGCAATACTACTTAATTTATTGATTATTCAATCTGATTATCGGTCCTGCAAAACCAGAAACCCTAGTGTCACTACACAACCGATAAAGGCCACTAATCCACAAGACATTATTGGAACCGAACCTATTATCATCTAATACTCCAATCGAAATAAATTCTAATGGCAAGCGATCCTCTGCCAACACCGCACCTTATATTTATAAAGATAAGGTTGACATTCCCATGGCAATGGTTTCAGAACTGTATTTTATGTTGGTACGTATATAGGGTCATAAAGTTTATGAGTCCTTAAAAATATAGTTAACCTGTTTATGATTGATGATGGTAATGAAGTATTGTTAAAATGCGTGACAACGTTTGTACTGATTTGCGTAAGTTCAGAGATGTTATTTTCATTAGCAAAATGAGCCTACAGTGTTCCCACTGCTGGGACTTAGGCCATCTCTCGGCGAGAGGGAGTAGGCCGTAATCCACGTTGGTAGATGTCACATGCCTTCGAATTTTTGGTTCTAGGACATGCCGGTTTCCTCACGATGTTTTCCTTCACCGTTTTTAGAGCAGTGGTTATTTTCATCGCAGGGTTGTGAGATATGACGTCAATTCAACAAGCAACAAGCATTTTGTTTGCAATTTAGTAATAATATATATCTTCAAATTATAATTTCAGTGAAAAAATATAAATACTCCAGCCCTTAGTCTAGATTTGTGCCCAAACAATCAATCAACTCAGCCTATCGCAGTCCACTGTTGGACATGGGCCTGGAATCTGTGCCCGGTTAAACGCAACTAGTGAAATGTGGGTGTACGATAGATACCTTACCAAACTTGTACCAGACTCTTCGGAGAATACAGTTATGTAATTATGGCAATATGGATTCTACATTTTTTTTTTGTTAGCCAACATTGTGTCCCACTGCTGGGCAAAAGCCTACCCTTTTTCCTTCCAAACCTCCCCTGTCTTGTGCCATCTCTGGCCATGTTGGCCCTGCAAACGTTACCAGATCATCACACCACCTTCGCCGTGGTCTATCTCGACGGCAATGTCCTCCCTCAGGCGTCCAGTGAGTGACGATCTTTGCCCATCTCTCAGAGTGCATTCGCAAGACTCAATACTAATAAGTATTTAAAACGAGAAAATAACTAAAGTCAGACTGTTTCTAAAGTTGCATAAATTGTTAATATTAAACACGTATTGACAGCACTTTAAAAAGTTGTTCAAAACTTTCTTTTTACCGGCAAAAACTCCTAATCCAAAATACAAGTCAAAAAGTTTCGCGAGTTCTCTCAAAACTTTCTAAGTAGGTATTCACAGAAAAAAAATCATGCCTTTTTGTGAAAAAGTCAATTTAACCGGCATGTTTTCATAAAAGTATTAACACTCCCCAATCACTGTTTTTCTTGTTATTTAGACGAAGTTTTTGAGATTAATTTTTAAAACAACTTGAAAAGCCGGATGCAGCTGAATATCAGTATTTTACATAGAGCGACTGCCTATCTGACCTCCACAGCCCCGTTACTGGGTAATAACCCTTGGTAAGACTGGTTGTCAGACTTTCAGGCTCCTGACTACCCGTAACGACTGTCAAAGATCCACGAATGACAGCCGGGACCAACGGCTTAACGTGCTTTCCGAGGCACGGAGGGGTCTCGGTATGTAAAGATGGTCACCCGTCCACAGACCAACCGCGGCAAGCGTAGCTTTACCTGACCGATCGACCTGTGTGGCTGTTATTACATAGCCACAAGACCCAAAGATCATCACTATAATTTTTTTTTTTTTTTTAATATTATCATCATTCTCCTTTCCTCATTCCAATTTCTTCGTGGTCGGCGCACCATGTCTTCTTCTTCCATACTCCTCTATTAGCCGCCATCTCGACAGTCACCCCCTTTCTAACCATATCATCATTCACACATTCCATCCATCGTTTCTTTGGTCTTCCCCTACTCTTATAGCCATCGACATTTATACTCAAAACTTTTAAAGCATACTTATAAAAAAATGGTAAGTAAATTTCGGAACCAATTTCATGTAAATAGTTTCAAAATACAGGTTCCCTTTAAACTACTTTAATAATAAAATACGCGTCTCTATAAGCCGGGCCTTTCCATATGACGTGGCTTTAGCAAGTCCAGAGCATTAAAACAGCGGTCTTTTGCAGGCTGACATCCCTCTCTTTGATGTCCGTAATAGGTGCACTGAAATTTTCACGAATACGTTTTATTATAACATGTGATAATTTTGCTTGTAATCCTACTTTTTAATCATGGTATTTTATAATTTAGCGTTCTACACTAAATCTTCATCATCACCATTTCAGTCGAAAGACGTCCACTACTGGACATGAGCCTCCCCCATGCACCGCCACTTCGGCCACTTCGGTGCTTCTCGCATCCAGCGGATTCCTGCGGCCTTCACAAGCCCATCGATCCACCTTGTGGGAGGCATTCCAACGCTACGTCTTTCGGTACGGTTTTATATAAATGATAACTAGTAATTACAGTCGTAATTTTAACTTTATAGAGTCTTTCACGCGTGGTTACACTTTGACCTTGAACTGACCTGGCGTAGTTCGGAATTTCAATGAAGTAAGAGGCCAGCTTATTAAATACTGATTTTGTTACCACTGACGTACCTTAGTCGTACAGGACCCTAATTCACTATGACCACTTAACGATTCCTGACTTCGGAACCACGTCAATTCCTTAGTTAATCACGACATTAATTTGCTATTAATGTACTTTCTATGACACATTGGCGTGGTTTGAACTGTCAAAATACATGTTGTCCGTACGGTTCACATTACCAAACACACACACACACATTCACATTGCCAACAAGACACGATATTGACGTGGTTTGCACGTGGTAAGATTCTGCGGGGAATAATACAGAATTGGGGCCCTGATCGTCTTTTTGGCTGCATTATACTTATTTCTACTCTAAATAATACTCGTGGATGCTGCTATAATGCACCCTATTTAAAAAATATAGGGTGCATCCACGAGTGTTGATACTTATACAGGGTGGCAGGGACATCGACGTGCAAACTGTAACCATGGATTCAGCACATGAGTTTAGACCCCTTAGAGTCGAAATCTTTCGTCAGTTATAAAAAAAAAAATATTGCTGTTCCATACATTTTGACCGGCTTTTCGGCTATGGTGACTGTTTTTGTTTCCGACAGCTACAGGTTACGGGCATGGCCTCTCATATGGCTAACGTAACCTATCTTAACTAAAACGGTACTTGTACAGTGCGGGCACGTTAGAATGCCATTGTGGTTATGACAATATACATATGTATGTTGGAGGGTGGATTACTCTTGATGGTTGATGGTTTACTCTAGTACTCTCCACTACAGAAACAGCTACCTTATGTCCATTAAAATATATAACCATATTCCAAAACTAATACGAGAGCTACCATTTAATTTTTACAAAAATCGTCTAAAACATTGGCTTCTCCAAAATAATTTTTACACATTAAAATATTTTTTTGATTTTATGTGTTAATAAGTAAATAATACATATATATATATTTATTTTTAAATAATAAGGTAGATTTATTTAACTGTATAATGGAAATGTTGTTATTGTTGTGTTTTTATTTTATTTTATATTGTATATTAGAGTTCAAATGTCCATAGTATAAGTGTTTTGTATTGTTTACTAGATTATAAGTAGTATAATTATAAGTAAGGCTTTATACCATGTAACATAATGTACATACTCACAGTTATCTTCATTCATTCCTCCAGGTCAGAACAAGCATTCTGTTACCGTTAGGCGCTGATCTGATTATTTATTACGACACGTTTCATCCACAATCAGTACACAGACACAGCTCCATCTTTAAGATGACACTACGATTATTTAGTGACATCCAAGGGTTGGTAATTACGCCCACATTGATGGATATCATTTTTCCTATAATCACTATACTTCTGATACAAAATAACTATAGATTTTATCGTATTTTATTAATAATATATTTTATTATGACAGCTTTGACAACGACGTTTAATACGTTGCCATGGCAACCTTTCTTTCAAATTCTTACCTGCCTGTATCTTTTTAGCTAATTAGACATGAATACTTATTATATTTCATTACTGGCCATCTTCGTAACTCAAATTCATATTTTCTACATGATGTTATTCTACGAGCTGACATTATAGATCCACGCAATCCAAGGATCAGTTCGGGTTTCGCCTCTAAAGCGAAAGCAACTAAAAACCTGATACTCCAGGGCTACCTATCCCGGGAATACCCAGCGTACCTCTCCACTCCGGTACCTGACGGACCCTGCCTACGCCTCCGTCCTCCGTCCTCCGTGAAGGCCTCCTGTTTCTATTGGGCCGCGCCTCATCCAAGGGCCGCCTCACCTGGCGGGCTGACAGCGTCCCCGCCGTGCCTCTCTCTCCTGCTGCCGTGCTGCGTCCTGTCCTGCTGCGTGGGCCCTCCTACGGGTGTCCTCCGTGCCGCACACGCACCAGCAGCTACCCTCACCTGCACCTGCACCTGTACCTGTACCTGCACCTGCACCTGCACCTGGATCTGCACCAGCAGCTACCCTCACCTGCACCTGCACCTGTACCTGTACCTGCACCTGCACCTGCACCTGGATCTGCATCTGTACCTGCACCTGTCGCCAGCACCTGCCTCGTGTCTACCTCCCTCATCTGGATCTCCACTACAGCCTCCTCAGCCCACCTATCACGCATCGTCATCCATACACCCCACCTTCACATACTACACACCACTCTTCAGTCCATCTCCATCTTTTAATTGCTTGTAAATATACCTTTAATTGTTTTCTACCTCCCTTTCTTTAATTTCATTTTCCTTTATAAGTTTATTTTCTTGTCGCTACACGACAACCCACGTATACATTAGGTTCACATTGTAAATATTCGTATGCCGCTAGTAGCGGCGGATGTGTCGAACTTATCCATATGTACCAACCACCTTTGTACCTACCATATCCGACGAATAAATGTCTTTGTCTTTGTCTTTGGGGTGAGCTCGCCTGCTGTTGAGATCTCTTGTCTACTGGTCTTCAGAGTCATAAATATTTTTTAAACGACTAAACAGCACCCTAATTGCGTAACACACAATCAATCTGAATCAGTTTCATTTTGACAGTTCAACAACATTCACTGCGTTATTTACGTGTTGAGCAGACTTTATGAAGGTAACCTTTTTCGAACTTATGAAGCAATGGATTAGCAATATCCTTCAAAATGATTCAGATTGAGATTGATTGTGTGTTTAGCAAATAGGGTGCAGGTCTATCCTTTCCCAACTCCTCCCAATTTCATCTTCACATGTATTTTCTGAACATCTTTGTATCTGAGAAACTGGCTGCCTTATTTCCGCTTGCTGTACTTGAGTTAAAAAAAATTGATACTTAATGTACATCCGGGGTTAGTCGGCCCTGCTACCAAGTTACTGGTGCGCTAGTATTTTGACCACGGTATGACCTAATCAAACCAATTTTTCTTTCTATCTTTTCTTTCTAGCTATTCGAGCTATTGTAATATTAAATGTACCGATATTAATGCTGAGAAAAACAATAAAATAAAGAATTTCCGGGTCTCACTCTCACATTGTAATATTATATCTATGTTCGTGTTTCAAAGTTCAAACTTAAGTATATTCTGCTCGCCGAGCTACGAACTAAATATATAACTTATTCAAGCAAGGCAAGCTAGACAAGGCTGATAACCTTCGATACTGCCGTACACTTCCTCCATAACTTAAAATAACTAAGTTAATTGAACTTACTTATAAGTTATAAGAATAAAAAATAAGCTACAGGTCGGTGACCTTACTTATAAGTTATTGAAAACTTATCAATTATATTTTAATCTTGTGAAAAGAATATCGGAGTCACTTTTACACGTCATATTAAGAATAAAAAAATATGCTACAGGTCAGCGTTTCCTAACTGACTACTCAGACAAGAAAGACCGAAACAAACTCAAATCTCAACATCTCTTTTAAAGTCCAGACATAATCTTGGTCAGATTATGTGAAAACCATGTACATTGGTATCTGAAGTGGTCTTCTGTGGAAAGAACCACATAGATTGAGTGAACCTGTCCAGTCAGTGCACGCATTTGTTGGCAATCATGCAGCTCAACTCAGAACATAAGGAGCTCAACTACTAATCTGCATATACATACAAAAACAGTAGCTTCAAAATACTCATTTACAGCCGAGTTACAAACAAAACTGTTAAAAATGTTTTATAAACATTTCGTGTAGCAGCTGTTTTGAAAATGCCATAAACCGCCAAATGTTTTTTTATTTTACTTTATCGGAGAACATAACAGTTTATTTCTTAGACTTGACGATAAAAGAAATGTTCACGTTGTCAGCAATAAAGCTCAGTAAATATATCGAATTACTTTGCATTTAACGCTTTACTTATTTCGTAGAATAATTTAATACTCTAGGCACGCAGAATTAAAACAATACATTTCGTCGAAAAATTCCCTGAAAGACGTTATTTTTATTTTTTTCATTTTGGATTTCTTTCAATTTTGTTATGCCCTTGGACTTACCTAAGCACCCCGTGACAAATTAAATAAAATACCAGGTAACAAGGGGTTAGGGTCAATCAACCGAACATAACTCGGGACATCTGCATTTGCAGTTGGCTCTTGTGATACAGGACGTCCTAGTACAAGAGCCAGGGCTACACTGATGTTTGTGTCTTAAAGTGAAAATAAATAAATTATATAAATTTACTTTATCTTACATTTCATTCAAAACGGCGAAGGAAAACTTCGTGAGAAAACCGGCATATCTTAGAACCACAAATTCGATGACATGTGACATCTGCCACTGGGCCCGCGTGGTGGTTTATGGCCCACTCTCACAGAGAGGAAGCCTGTGTCCCAGGAGTGGAAACATTATAGGAAGATTATGCTTATACTATGACATTTTCACTAAGTATAAAAAAAAAACACTTTAGGAGATTGGCAGGCACTTATATTTCTGCGTGTGAAAGCATGAAAGGAAAAACCAATTGAAAAATTGGTTCCTCCTTTTTGATTCTCCTTCTTAGGTACCTACATCACATTGGGTATTATCTCAGAAAAAGTTTGTCTTTGCTAGATTTGTCTTCCACTGAATTATTGAAAACCCATATAAAACTAGACCAGTGGTGAACCAGTGGTACCGGCACCGTCTTACGAGTTGCAGTTCGTAAGTTCGAATCCAAGCAAGCACTTTACTTTGTGTATTTAATTTCATCACCAACTGCTCTCAAAACGGTGAAGGAAAACATCGTGCAAAAAATTACCTAGAACCGAAAATTCGAAGACATGTGACATCTACCAACCCGCACTGGTGGATTATGGTCCACTCCCTCTCACAGAGAGGAGGCCTGTGTCCCAGCAGTGGGAACAGTATTACCTGATTATGCTGTTATGCATATAAAACTAAGTTAGAAACTCATATACGAAATACTTACTCATATGATTCATACATGGCTATTTGAATTAGATTATACGGAGACTGAAAATATTTTTTGAGAGAAATAAATTATATCATTATTATACAATACTCTATAGTACTGATCCTGATAACCGAGCATACTCAATGGCGTAATTATCTAGGTAACCTAACTAGGTAGGCACTAGATAGTCTGAATCACTGAAATTGGCTCTAATAATAGCAGTTATAACTTGATAACCATATACTAACTATTGCGTTTAGAAATGTAGGCAATTGTGGACAATAGTTACTTACTGACTTAGTAGGAAATAACGTGTCATAAGTAAGTACTTATGGTAGGATTTATCTGAGTATTTCGAGGGTAGAATCATGTGCTGAATTCATGGTTACAGTTTGCGCGTCGATGTCCCTGCCACCCTGTGTATTATTAAAGTCGGTATAATGGTCTTTTTGTGGCTTGTCGAAATATTCGAACAGTGCGTTCAAGAGGAAACAATTCGTTCATTGCATTTGGTTGTTGTATGAATTAGTAAGGATAAGATAAGATACACTACAGTATAATTTTAGGTTTGAGACCATTTTTAACATATTCTATGAAAAAACGGTTAAAAATGTAAGTTTAAGTACAAAAGCATCGTACTATGTTATGGTATTTCATCGTAGTTCAAGAACAGGGAGTCTAAAAGGCCACTTTGGCAGAATCATAATAAGATAACAATATGAATCATATTAAAAATCGTAAAATGGTCACAAACTGACAATTCATAATATGATCTGTATGCAATTCATATCACAATGAAATAAAATTTAAACTGTAGAAATAAAAAACCAATTATGATTAATAAAAACTGTAATGAAAAATTTACCGATAAAATTACGGTTTTTATTTTTTTCATGCGGCAATATTTACACCAAATATGAAATGAAATTTTACGAAAATTAGAGGAATTGCTAATGATCAGCTGGGAATTCAGGAAATGAATAGCTTTTAGAGTTATTGCTTAAAGTAGCCTTTTTATGCCCCCAGTTTTCATCAAACCTATCAAACAAAGAGCAGGATAGTAGGGGAAGCATAGTTTGTGACACAGCTCCACATCCACACCCTGCTGCCGTTCCGCCGTGTAAATTAATTAATTGAATCCTCTTCTTTTTTCCACTTCGAAGCGACGGCGGAATAAATTCGGCGAATTCATTGAATCTTCTCCTTTTTCGTGTCGCTGGCACGACAGTTATTTAAACAAATTTGGACCATAACTTTGCTACTTCCTCGCCGGAACGGCAGCAGGTGTAGATCAAAATCAAAAATCAAAAGTCATTTATTCAAATTAGGCTGAGAATCAGCATTTTTCGAACGTCAAAATTACAAAAGACAGTCTCCTAAAAACGGCCGCCCTTCACCACTTCCTAGTGCTATCGCTGGGAAATACTTGATATTTGATTGTATACAATGCTAGGTGTTAAGTAATTAACATTACAAGACACAGAACATAAAATTGAATTATTTGCCATATGTCAGCTAACCACGCCAATATACCAAAAAATATAATAAAAACTATACGTACTCAAGCTACAAAATAATTATTTAAAATTAAAATGTAAATAAAAACTTACTACCTAAATAAAAGCCTCCAGGCATAAAGGACGTGACAGCTTACATATTTATGCATTGCTGGGTTCTGTTCACATAGCTGTCATTTGAAGTCACAAATGATAAACTAGGACCATCGAAGTAAAATAAATAAATAAGTTAATACTAATAACAATAGCCTGTCAGTAAGATGTGGCGCTGTGTCACAAACTATGCTCCACCTCCTATAATGCCACAAAACATGCAGCCAAAGTGACCTCTGCGCTGCCACCAACCCCGTGGCAGTGATCAAGTTTTGGGCCAACAAGATCTAAAATACAATCGTGCCAGTGACACAAAGAAGATCAAACATTTGAAACTTATTATTTTAACCGCAATTCATTTTGATTTAAAACTATAATAACCAACTTGCCCTATCTCATCCAATTAAATACTATTCGCTTTTAATCGATTCAGCGATCAAACAACGAATGGAATCGAGCTGCCTCGTTATGATCTCATTCGGATAATGGATGCCACTCGATGCATTTGAATGATTGAGTGGCAAATACGCAATGGAATTACGATTTTCATTTTTTTCTAGAACATCCTACGGAGGTTTTCCACTGAAGTGTCTCGACGTATGAAACGTGGTTATAAAAGGGCAGAATGATATGCCTAAATATGTATTTGGATATATTCTTTCGTTTCATTTTTTGTTATAAAATATCAGGTCCATAATTTTTTCTCTTCAAGGTGGATGCTCCAAGATAGCCCGCGAAATTCAAATTTTCATACGTTTTTTGCGATTTGCTGGTCAGTACTAAGTTGTACGTTGATTAAAGTATGATTCGCGGCCGTAACAAATATGTATTTACAGAATTATAATCATTAGAATCAGTAATAGTAAAAAAGAGTATCATTATAAATATGGCTGTTTCTGTATTTATATTATATACCATCATGACTTGTACCCATATTTGCAAAATAAAATCTCTCTCTCTCTCTCTCTCTCTCTCTCTCTCTAATACAACTTGTTAAGTTAGCATAATCCTAAAATGTCAAGATTTCATGAAATAGTCATTCAGTAGGATTACTTGATCTTAAAGAGTTGTGTTGATGACTTTAATGATTATAATTCTGTAAATACATATTTGTTACGGCAGCGAATCATAATTTAATAAACGTACAACTTAGTACTGACCAGCAAATTGCAAAAAACGTAAGAAAATTTGAATTTCGCAGGCTACCTTGGAGCATCCACCTTAACCTTTGCTAAAGAGAAAAAACCATCCATCCATCCATCACTATGCCG
Source organism: Apamea epomidion (assembly GCA_947507525.1). Taxonomy (NCBI): domain Eukaryota; kingdom Metazoa; phylum Arthropoda; class Insecta; order Lepidoptera; family Noctuidae; genus Apamea; species Apamea epomidion. The sequence goes on from OX382237.1 coordinate 15,818,771, forward strand.
TGGTCGACAATTTATTTATATTTACTTTATTATACACCAGAAAATACAAAACGCAAAAAAATACATTTAGCACTATAAAACATAGGTACAATGGCGGCCTTATCGCTTTCTGCGATCTCTTCCAGGCAACCATGGAATGGACAGTGATTGCGTAGACATAAAAATGGGATTGCAAAATAATTATAGATACAATACACTATAGTAGACACATTGATATATACAAATATATGAGCAACTAAAATAAATGACGACTACAGATAATTACAGCTACAATTCGGCAAATGTCACAAGTGTTACGGAAATTCGTGAGATAAAGAAACTTAAGAAACAACAGAAATGGTTAGTTGTTGCTATTCTTGCAGTCAAAAACTCACTATATCAATAATCAGGGATTCAGAAATCGGTTGTAGCTACAAAACCAAAATAATCAATAAATCAATAAAAATAATAAAATTATATTTTTAATCACTTGCGAATCTTTTAATTGTGATAACCGAATGTAAACGTATGTTTTGTAGTATTTTCTTACAATACCAGAGCATAAATAAACACTAACACTGTCTTTATCACTTAGTAAAACACAAACAAGACAACAACTACACTGTATTCAAATAAAACACATCAACATCACAGTAGATGGTTCTTAAACATACACAGACATAGTCTAGAAAATTACGTACATCTGGAACACTATAGGTACTACTTTGTCAACATAGTACCGCTTTCTGTTTGGTTTGAAACGGTTCCAGACTGGTTATAAGGTAGGTCTGCCTATGATGTTCCCACTGCTGGGACACAGGCATTCTCTCTATGAGAGAAAGTGGGCCGTAATTCACCACGCAGGTCCAGTGCGGGATGGTAGGTGGCACATGTCTTCGATATTTTGGTTCTAAGCCATGGCGGTTTCCTCACAATGTTTTCCTTCACCGTCTTAAGAGCAGTGGCGATGAAATAATTTATGTACTTAAAATAAAACGCCTCTCTAGGTTGGAACCCACAACCTACAACTCGTATGTTACTCCAATGCTTTATATTAGGTAGGTACAAGTGTGTAAATAGAAAAGCCTTTTCAATGGCGGCAATATCCATCTCATTCCTAACCCCATTATTTATAAACGTTGCTTAACGTTAAGGGAAGTATAAACATTAAAAAAATATGTTTAAGCATTCGCTAATCAATTTATACTTAACTTTAGGCAATGTCTTTAAATAAAACCCTAAATTACTAAAGTACCTTAGTAATAAAAAATAAGAAAATGTAGCTACGAGAAATAGCTAACAAAACATTGAAAAATGTAGCTTGTACAAGTAGTTAAAAACAACAATATAAATGTAGTTAAGAAGAAAAACTGCAATAAAATGTAAGAGAAGCGATGGGTAATATGCAATGGAGTATATTCCAATACACGCCAACGAGAGAAACTATACTAGGAAAAAGGAACATGCAAACAAAATGAAAAACGCTCTATGCTATAATGAACTGGAATATTTTATTAGGTAATAGTAACAAAGAAGAAAAACAACAAATGGAGAGAGCGGAAAATCCAATGACACAATTATAATAACTGTCGCAATTATATTAATACCACTATCGTAAACAAAAAACAACTTCTATTAAAGTTGTTGTGCGAATTATTAATAAGGTCCAGATAAATGATACGCGAATTTAGTTTTATACTGAAATTGTTAATATATTTAATAAAGGTTCAACATAACTCTGATTGCTTATTATAGTAAATGTGGACGTGGCAGGGCGATGGTATGTAAGCGACTGGCGAGTATAGCGCTCGAGTTCCTTTACCATATCAAAAATGCAATTCAGCAAGGTCACTACAAAGTCTTAATTAGAAATTGTTTACCTATTACTAAAGTAAATTATACCTACAATAGCAAATTATGTCAATTAAAGTGTTAAACTACTTTGGTGCGCAGAAGTGTTTACTGTATGACAACAGTGCTGTATTCACAGAAGATTTAATTGAAAAGAATCAACACTACGGAAACTTTTTATATTAAAAAAAAAAAACAAGAAAACTATATATTATTATAAACAAAAAAAACCTACCCTTATAGAGAAAAAATAAACACAGTTCAGACGACACATTTATTCACGCTGACAGACCACAGTCCCCTAATAAGCCTCATATATTCTTCTAAGTGTACCCCCGTTTATTAGCCGGATACCGACATATATTTCCATTTAGGGCGCAAGCAATTTTATTCCTTGTGGTATGGCCTAATGAAATTCACCAGTCCAAAGGCAGACTTTGTTGGATGACCGGAGAGTGTGTGCCTAATTTTGAAACCTAATATTTGTTGATCGTAAACCTATATTGGTAATTTTTTATGGTGTTAGTGTTATAATTATGATGTCATTGCCTTTAGGCTGTACATTGGAGCAAAGAGGAGGCGGCCAGGACCCGGCCGGACGATGAACAGTGCCCATATTGGCAACAGCATGACAGCATAAATTAGCCTAATGTTTCCACTGCTGGGACACAGGCCTCCTCTCTGTGAGAGGTGCGGACCCAGCAGGGTTGGTAGAATATTGGCATACCCTAAACAAAACGATCATGTATAGAAGCTACGTAATGGTGAATTTTAAAGTGCATTTGACCTAGATTTTAAATTAATCCCTCATTAAAAAAATTAAAGCCGTAGTTTTACATTCAAGAACAAAAAAAAAACTAGTTTTTCTGACACAAAGCTATACGTCAAAATATGATTAATTACTAATCTTTGTGAAAATAGTAGATTAGGACTGAGTAAAATATGTGTTTTATGTATGAAATTACTTGAAATTAATTTATTAGTACTTATTGTTAATATTATTAAATTATGTGAGACGCCTAAGTATCCTTATGTTTTTGTATATGTTTGTAAATATACATAGTTAGTCATTAAATTTAGTTCTTAGTCCAAATAGTTAGTTGTATTCAATATTGTAAAAGTTATGTGTGTGTTGTTAGTTAGTTGTTGTTAATAACCTCCACAGATACCTAATTGAGTAATGGCTTATTACGTTAATGTATGTTTCAAGACATTGCGAGCTTTAAAAATAATGTAAATAATGGATTGTCGGCGACAAGTCTTTGCTTATATGTATAGATTATGGCGGCATCTACATTGCCACATGCGAACTACACATTACACTGACGTCACGCAAAATCCTGCATCGCGCATGCAGAGTTTGCCGCGCAACTAGCATATACAACATCCCGACATAAATCGTCAGGCAGTTGCCCACCAGACACAACACCTATCTGGTCGAAGGATCCAGTTATTCCAGTCAGATCCCCTGCTGGTTATAATTATGTTTTAAGTCTGATCCACTATAAACTTTGTCAGTCCGGTCTGATACCTTTACTCTTTATCCTTCCTTTTCTTTAGAGGACGAGTGAACTTTACACCTTGCTTCTCTTACCTCTATAAGATCTAAGTTGCCTAAAGTATGCTCCCATCTAAGCGTTACAATGATTTCTATTAACCCAGACTGTTTATTGAATTAACCTACAACAAATTTCATTTAGTAGCTAATTTGTAATTAGTATCAATCCACATTAGACATAATTTCCATCCAAAATTCCGAGCACAATTCCATGTAAAATCCTCATCCATTCAGATTCACCTTCTCGTGCCCAATTTGCACAATTTGTATTCTAAAAGCACATAATTGGCTGCAATACATTTGTGCTTACCGCTGCAATTAGGGACGGAACAAATGGGGCATATAATGCATTTGCACCAGCCTGCGACCATGTTGGGCTGCTCTGCAAAGCTTTTGGGGACTTTGGAACTATTAGTATTTCGCTTTTGTATAAGGTTGGTTGTAGTTAGGTGAGTGTAACCGCATTAAGTAATAACCGCTGTGTTGTTAGATCTAGTTTCAGCGCCTCAGATATCTAGTACCTACCTAGTTAGGTTAGGTTAATACTTTATTGCAGGCAGTGGCAATGGGCTGGCCATGTTTGTCGAAGGACCGATGGCCGGTGGAGCAGAGGAGTCCTGGAGTGGTGACCGCTTATCGGCAAGTTCAGTGTGGGACGCCCCCCAGTTAGATGGACGGACGACCTAAAGAAGATAGCTGGGACAGACTGGATGCAGAAGGTGGAGGACAGGGTGTTGTGGCGCAGCCTGGGAGAGGTAGGCCTCCGACTGACTAACTACTGCTACTATTACTTTATTGAGTACTAGCTGCGCTCCGCGGTTTCACCCGCATAAGTTTAGATCCCGTAAAAATATCGAGATAAAAAGTATCCTATATGTTCCTATATCCTATATCCTGGTTATAAACTATCTGTGTGCCAAATTTCAACTAAATTCGTTCAGTTGTTTTTGCGTGAAAGAGTAACAAACATCCATCCATCCCTCCATCCATACAAACTTTCACGTTTATAATATAATATTAGTAGGAAGTGCGATGCTTGGTTATCGGGATCAGTAGCTCAGTAGTACAGAGTAGAATAGAAAAGATTACTTATTCTTTATTATGTCAACTGCCTAGTCTTTTTCCCAACTACGTTGGGGTCAGCTTCCAGTCTAACCGGATGCAGCTGAATACCAGTATTTTACAAGGAGCGACTGTCTATCTGACCTCCACAACCCAATAACTGGGTAACACGATACCCTTTAGTAAGACTGGTTGTCAGACTTTCGGGCTTCTGACGACCCGTAACGACTGTCAAAGATCCAAGAATGACAACGGGGACCAACGGCTTAGCGTGCTTTCCGAGGCACGGTATGTAAAGATGGTCACCCATCTACGGACTAACCATGACAAGCGTAACTTAACCTGATCGATCGACCCGTGCGACTGTTATTACTTAGCCCCTCTCTAATAACCTACCTAATTCTCAAATATAATTCACTCAACTGAATAAGCCACCCAAAACCTTGAAACAAATCCCTGGGCAGATTAATTTTGAAACAACGCAGTGCATTAGGTCCACACCGACATACGCTGAGCCTCATTAAGGCACCTGTCCTATCGCCGACGAGGAAGCGAGTAACTATCAACGATTGTCTCGCTAAAGAAACGTAGAAAAGATTGTAGGCCCCGTGTAAGTAAAAGATATATGCCTAAATACACATTTATAGTGAATAGTGGATCGCTGATTGTTCGCACCGGCCGGTGAGAACAAAGACAAAGAACCTACTCGCTCAGCGATCCCAGAACACTCGCTGAGAGACTCACGTTTGGTACATACGCATAGCATGATCAGCCTTCAACCTTCCCATTGCTGGGACACAGGCCTAATCTCCGTGACAGGGAGTGGGCCATAATCCTCCTCGCGGACCCAGTGCAAGTTAGTAGATGTTACATTTCTTCCAATTTGGTTCTAGGACATGAGAATGAGTAGACTAGACAAAATTACAGTATAGTATATTCAGCCTATAATGTTCCCACTGCTGGGACACAGGCCTCCTCTCTGTGAGAGGGTGTGGGCTGTAATCCACGACGCGGGCCGAGTGCGGGTTGGTAGATGTCTCACATGTCTTCAAAGTTTTGGTTTTATGACATGCCGGTTTTCTCACGATGTTTTCCTTCGCCGTTTTGGGAGCAGTGGTGATAAAATAAATTACTCATAGTAAAGCGCCTGCCTGGGTTAGAACCCACGACCTATAACTTATAAGCCGGGGTCGTTACCACTGGGTTACCACTGCTCGCCATACGAAGGACTAAGGAGCGAAATGGGTCTGTAGTTCTTCAGAAGGGTCTTATTGCCCTTCTGTAAGAAAGTACGACCAAGCTCCTTCACCAAGCTTCTGGAGTTCTCCCAGAGAACAGGACTTTGAGAGCACTGGCCTTCCTCCCACTAACAGGCTATCCATCCCATAATACAACAACTAAATTTAAAATTCAAAGTGTGGTTCTGTGCCTCTCTCCGTGAACACATAATAGTTTCATGAAATATATTTATATTTATTTTTAAGACAACATTGATGTCCCGCACGCACAAGTATTTTACTGTTTTGTGTGTGTTTGTATGCAAATATAGAACTAGAAGAACTTTCCCCCATTATGGTTGATTTACATTTACATGTTACGCTCAGTAGACGATTGCAATTCACTAACGTAATAACTGATTTCCAACTTATGAGCCAAGTAAAAGAGGGTACCTACCTACATAAAATATTTTGTTTAAGTACCCTGAACTAGCTCGAGTCAGTGAATAGTAAAAACATAAAGCGTAAGCTGAAAGAACACTACATCAATTCGATTATAACTTAGCTGTTAATAGCGCGTTGATCAAACCTCAGGCCATGGCATGCTAAGACAGACCCCAGAGGTCTAATTGTGTGCTTTGTTTATGTTAAGGAACTTGTAATTTATTAAATAAATAAAAGAAAAACTAATATTTTGTCTAACTACTTATCTGGTGGGGATTGTTACTTATTTTTCCAAAAATCCTCGCTAGGCTGAATTTATTTAACTAGTGGGGATTTCTGGAAATAAAAACAATCCCCACCGGTGGGGATTTGTCAGTCGGGATTTCTGGAATAAACCGCGACCTCACTTCTCGCAACGAGCGATTTTAGTTGCTAGCTCAACTCGCTTCTCGTTAATCGCCAGCGGTGGGACAGGTGCCTAATATTCAAATACCGGGAATACCTAGACAATAAAACGCTAATAAGCATTTGATTAGTTTACATTTGTGTTGTTAGAAATTTAAATTATCTGTTAATTAATTATGTATCTCGTCAACAATAATGATACGATCAATTTAGGCACAGGTTAATGAGGTGCTAAAGATGACAAATACATATAGACTGAAGTGGTTCAGTCTATATGTATAAGTGTAATTAACAGCAATAATTTACGAAGGAATAGTCTAGGTGTCAACATCGTCGATAAGTATATTTTCAAGGAAAGTTCCATCAGAGTAATGCTTAACACACTAACAGTAGGAATGGCATTTTGTCAGCTCATTGCGTTATTTACGTTATTGAGTAGAATTTTTTTTCGAACATATGAAGCAATGGATGCAACTAGGGGGTACTGGTCTTGAAATAGTAGGCAGTAGCTGAGTCAATTTTATTTTATTTTTATACAGAGTGAGCTAACAGTCAGCTCTTCTCACAATCACAAGAACTTTTTCGTCGTAAGAATATCTTAAATGCTAATCGAGGATATGCTCTATCAACTTCATCCAAATCTTATCTCCATTATGGCATAACGGCAAGGTTGTTGCTGAAGACCATAATGGTTATCTTCATGAGTACTTACCACATTATTTCAACGTAGGGATCACAAGAGACTACACTAATTAAAGATAAGAGCTGTGCTAATATTAACACAGTATCATTATGATAGAGAAACCGAATATTCTGGGTCTGGCCTATATCAAAGTTACTGGGGCTAAATGAAGCCTATGATAAAACAAGTGACAATAGTGTAGAATTTCCACTAAAGGCAATGTTGGTACGTATATCGTACAATAGGTGAGAATTGCGGAGTAATGACTATGTGACTAACTAGTGCCTAGTTTGCTTAGTTGCACTAGTTTGCGTACATTGTGATCAGCCATTTTGGAGATGTCAAAGATCTGAAGCCTAATTCCTGTAATTAAAAATGTTCAAAATCTAGTCGCAATCTCATCTCAGCGACAATCAATGTGAAAAACTTGTCAAAAATGTTGGGAAATTAGAGGTTTTTTTGACAGATTGAGACTGAGATCAGACTGAACATTCTTAAAATTATGAGAATTGCCGCTCAGAACTACATATTACATAATCAGCCTGGTGGATTTTCTTGCCGGCTTTTCTCCATAGGAGACGACCAATTGTATAAAAGTCAACAAAAATAAATACACCAAATAAAAGTATTTTCTTTCTTCTTCTTTCTAATTGTGTTAAATTACATAAAATCTTTTGATTTTGAGCTTATAATGTTCCCACTGCTGAGACACGAGCGTCCTATCTTCGAGAAGTAGTAGTGGGAGTAATTATAACTTTTTTCCGGTGTCTAAGCCTACCCAATGATTGGGCTTTGAATTAGATTAATGTCTACCTACAGATACGTCGGTGTTCGAATTTCGCCAATCTAGATAAAGCTGAAATGTCGGAAGCCGACGTTTTGAATGATTAGTTCCCTAATTCGATTTTAAGCAGATCTGCAAATTTGGAACTTTCAATGTCGATTTCGGCTTTCCTGAATGATGGTTAATTCCGTTTCTCTTGCTGGGAATAAAATTCATTGTTAGCTAGTCCTAATTGAAATAAAGCTGCAAATCTTGGAAACTAATATCATCTGCTTAGCCTTTTTGGCTTCCAGTCTCTAATCAGATGCCGCTGAGTATCAGTATTTTACATGGAGAGACTGCCTATCTGTCCTCCACAACCCAGTTACTGGGTAATACGAAACCCCTTCGGAAGATTGGTTGTAAGACTTTCGGGCTTCTGACGATCTGTATCGACTGCCAAAGATCAACGAATAACAGCCGCGACCAACGGTTTAACGTGCTTTCCGAGGCACAGCGGGGTCTAGGTATGTAAAGATGGTCACCCATCCACGGACCAACCGTGACAAGCGAAGCTTAACCTGATCGATCGACCCGTGCGGCTGTTATAACTTAGCCACAAGGCCCTTTGAACTATAACTATAACTGATATTTACCACAAAAGCCTTAAATGCGCAAAGAGAAAATAAGTAAAATGTAGCAATCCACTAAAAATATAAAAAAATAATCCACGAAACAGTTTTTCTCTCTAATGTTTTCAATTCTACAAAGTTCTATGATCTGTCTGATCAAGAGAAATGTATTGGTCTTGTTTGAACAGCACGAGCAATATTGAACCACTCAGTAAACTCAAGCACAAGACTGCTCGATCAGCTTCGTAATTGTCTGTGAAACAATTAAGACTCAGGCGATCGACTGAGCATTCTCACACAATAGGCTTACCCTAGCTTTGTAGCTTCAAGATCGAAGCTTATCCACTCACTTCCAATAATCAAACGTCAACAGACAGATAGTTAAGTGACTGTCCAAAAAACAGAGCCTTATCGTCTCAGCCATTTTCAATTTAAAATTGACTAGTTGCGAACCGCGATTTCACCCGCGTAAATTTCGATCCCGTGAAAATATCGGGATAAAAAGTATTCTATATGTTAATTCTGGTTATAAACTATCTCTGTGCTAAATTTCATCCAAATCCGTTTGGTCGTTTTTGCGTGATAGAGTAACAAACATCCATCCGTCTATCCATACAAACTTTCGCGTTTATAATATTAATAGGATTGGCATGCTTACTTAGTCATTACAACGTTTCACAATTCAATAGTTTTTGCCATCCTGAAATCGCAACAACAATAATCAGCCTATAATGTTCCCACTGCTGGGACACAGTCCTCCTCTCTATGAGAAAGAGCGGGCCATATTTTTTTTTTAAACATTGCCCCACACTAGGAGTTACTCCTGTATCGTGGGTGCGTTTACAAACATTTAAACTCACATACACAAACAGCCACGCGGGCCCAGTGCGGGTTGGTAGATGTCACATGCCTTCGTATTTTAGGTTCTAGGATATGCCGGTTTTCTCACGATGTTTTCCTTCATCGTTTTGAGAGCAGCAGTGGTGATGAACTTAAATACTTAAAGAGCCTGCCTGCGTTCGAACTCATGACCTACAACTCATAATTCAGGGCCGATTCAGTGCCTCTGCTCTTGAAATAAACATAAACATAATTTGACGTCTTTATTTCGCGACTAATAAAAGGATGTCCCGTAAATGACCATTTAAAAAAACAACAACAAAATATTTCAGGAGTTCTAATAGAACTTTCGACAATTTCGGAAATTACTTTCATCATTTCAGTTCACAAAATTAGTTTTCATGCTTATACACATCTAAGTTACAAACGAGAGACACAGAGGAACAAGATAGCTAATTTTCCACTAGCCGCCCCTTCACGGTCGGACTGTCAACCCTGTTGGCCCACAAGCGTATAAAAAGCCTAAGGGATTAGCCACACAGGACGTCGCGCGGTTACGTGATCTGTTTTTGTGGTTGTCGCGTTATGGATATGCGAATGGTATAGAAAATCACAGTGTTTGTTTATTAATAATATTATATAATATGTATTCCTATGTGTAGTGTTAAATGATTTTATTTCTATTAGTAGGTTTGTGCAAACACTTTTACACGTCAATCATATTTTAAAAACTAGATGAGGTCGACGTTTCCTATTCGAAGAAGATAGGCCGAAAGAGACTCAGATGTCACAGTTTCTTTTAAAATGCTGACATAATCATGGTCAGATCATGTGAGGACCATGAAGATTGGTGTCTGAAATGGTCTTTTGAGGAAATAATACTATTTGTAAGTTACCAAATAAACCACTTTTGTATGATTATCTTTGCATAATTGTTTTCAATGTAAAAACCAATAGTCAGTCAATATATCCGTCCACAACATAAGTAACTGATCTCATTGTTTTGTCAACCTTAGTCTGTAAGTGTAATACTAACATAGTTCTAAGACCTTAGTAACTAACAATTATTATGGATGTACTAACACGAGTGTTTAGTGAGTTGTGTATGTAATTACTAACAAATTGGATTTTATGATCTGGAAAATAAATAGATGATGAAAACTAGGACAGTCTGTTAGAAGATTATATAAAGATTTACATGCGACTGTGTGTGCTAGATCAATTACTCAATACTTTTATTGCATTCCACACGTAGGTATTCACTCACTCACATCACTCACACTCACCACTTCAATCACTTTGACATTCCTGTTTTTGCCGCGTCTTATGCAATATGTTGCCACCCTTACCATCTATATGAGTATTACACAGTATGCATGACATTTATATTTTTGTTAAAATACTTTCCACGATGTTGTAAAAAGGATTTTGAAAGCTACGACATCCATTAGCTTAATAAAGTAGAATGTTAAAAATGTGGGCTTTTAACGTTGTCATCTGGACAAGTGGGTCGTTTTGTTTTTTTTTTTTTTATTGAAAAGGGGATTTTTTTTGTCGAATGAGAATTAATATCGATAGGTTTTGAATATTTCAACGCTCAGTATTGAGTCAAAATCCAGCAAAAAGGTTCTGAATGCCGACAGGCGGTCAAACGTATATTGATGTGAAACTCTCATATTTACAATAATTTGTGTACATAGACAAACATTTGTATAGACGACCTCATTATTGTTTTGGACAATTTTGAAAACAAAAAAAAACAGCCTTTGCCCAACTATATTGAGGTCGGCTTTCAGTCTTACAGGATGCAGCTGAATACCAGTATTTTACATGGAGCCTATCTAACCTCCACAACCGATGCAGTAACTGGGTAACTACCCGTAACGAATAGAATAGAATTGACGAAGAACTATTCTATTCTATTCTACCCGTAACGACTGTCAAAAATCTATGAATGACAGCCGGGATCAACCGCTTAACGTTTTTTCCGAGGCCCAGAGGGGTCTCGATATGTAATGGATAATTACGCATCACACGTACCGACCGCGGCAGAAGCGTAGCTTAACCTGCGATCGACCCGTGCGGGTGTTATTATTTAGCCACGAGCCCCTCCTCGATTCCCCTCCTCATTTGGGAAATAATTCCCAGTAAATTAAAACTTCTCACAACTGAAAGCTTAGACAAATAGTTGTCGTTTTATGACGTGCAAAAAAATTAAAACCCATGAAATCTAATTTGTTTTCCGACATGCATACGAACGAACTCGCGGGCGCAGTTAATTAATTTACTAAAAGAATAGCAGAAAAAACAATACGCGTTAGATTGGACTGACAAGACAAGGATAAAGATAGATAGATAGATAGAATACTCTTTATTGTACACCATACAAATTACAGAAACATAAATATATAACATTTTACAAAGGGTGACACAATGGGCGGTCTTATCGCTAAGAGCGATCTTTAAAAAGAAGAAAAGAAAGAAAAGAAGTTAGAAACATCTTCCAGGAAGTAATATCACGAACTGTGGTTTAATTTACTCGTCCGGTAACTGCTTAACACACCTAAAATGGCAGTTGATCGCAATGGGTTTCATTTTGACAATTCATCCACGTTCACTGTATTTACGTTGTATTTCCCAAATCTATGAAGTAATGGATTCCTTCAAAACTCTCAGATTCTGATTGAAAAGCGTGTTACGTATTTGCGTACCCTAATTAGGGTACCAGTTCTATGTTCTATGTTGTGGGTTTCGTTTGGGCACTTAGTCCTTCAAGTAGATTATTGTACGTGGGCCATGGCGGCCGTCGGTGCTTATGCCAACCAGCTCACCTCCCTCCAGAAGTTGATTACATCTCCTAGTCTGTTGAGAACATCTGTATAAGATCTTGGTGCCCCGAGGGTTTCTGACCTAATCTGAGTGACGCCTATACACTCAAAGAGCATATGAGCAACGGTTTAATCAGCCTCCATGCAAGCCCTGTACAAGGGACTGTCCGTTATGCCTATTGCGCGGAAGTGTTTGTTTAGCGAGCAGTGTCCCGGGTGCCAGTACTGAGAGCGTAAAGCTCTCACAGTACCAACTGTTTATTTGTTGTCTCAAACAGTTACTCAGCTACTTCTAGACTCAACAAATTGTGACATTCTCCTCCATTCTATCACATAGTACGGATATGCTAGCTCCGGTCACGTGTGAATTTTGCAAGCAAGAAACGTGCCGCGAATTCTTATGAAGCGATATTATTAAAACAGCTTTTTCAGCAGTAAATTGTGAGTTCATTTTCCGTGTTCTTTGTAAGCGTTGGCTATTCCTTTATGCCGTGTATTGTAGGCAATGTTTTGTTTGTTTGCAATGTTTTAATTGTTGTTTGGTGTGGGTTGCGGTAAACGTAAGGTGGGACGTCCTCAGGCTAGGTGGAGCGACGATCTTCGCAGGATGGCTGGTAGCAGCTGGATGAGAGTTGCCGAAAATCAAGTTGAATGGCGTGCAATAGGAGAGGCCTATGTCCAGAAGTGTACCGCTATGGGCTGATGTAGGCAATCTCTAAAAAATCTTATTATTTTAAATTATTCTTAGATTTAAATTCAACAGGTAAAATAGTTGTTTTAGTGCTGATTTTTCCAACGCCAGATAATTTTATCCGAGCAATAATTTTGAATTTTTGACAGTTCTTCTATACAAAATCTGTCAGACGTCAATTTTATTCCACGAATAAAAATTATCTGTCGATTGAAAGATCAGGCCTTAGAAAGAAAGAAAGAATAACGTTTACTTGGATACAGTCGTGAAACACCAAATAGGACAAATAACCAAATAAAAATTGAAAATGATGTTTTAACAACAAAAGTGTGTGCCCCGCGGCTGCGCCAAAAAGGTTCATTTCAGCTTTAAAAAGAGGCTAATTTTTATAAAAAGTATGCGTCACTAAAAGCCCGAAAAGTTTTAAGAGGTTCATTAACTTTAAAAAGCGTACAACATTAGAAAGACAGTAAGTTTTAAGAGTGAGATCAGTGACATAAATTCCAAATGGAATTCCTATTCTCTCCCCAAGAAATTACTACCACTATCGTTTCTTTACACTGCCATTTGATTTCTACAATTTTTTTTTAATCTAAAACCACGGCATGTCCAAAATAATTTTTATACAGTAAAAGATTTTTTTGATTATAAGGGTAATACATATCTGCCAGGGCTGCGGGTTGTTTGAAAGAGATACCGTGGCCCCTAGCACAGGCAACTGAAGGAACACGGGTGGGTTTTAGTCAGTAAAAGTCTGACACGCCCTTCCGCTCAGCCCAGAGCGGGAGAGGTCATTTGATGATTTTCCAGCCAAAAAAAAAAGGTTAATACATATGATATTTATTTATTTGTATAATACAAATGTTGGTATTGCTGTGTTTTTATTGTATATTGTATAATACAGTGTAAGTAGTATATTAGTTAGGTTTTATACCCATGTGTAATATTATAAATATTCGTGTGCATTTACAAAAAGTGCTTATAATACTGTCAAAAAAACGTATAACCCACACTATTGTCCACGAAGTGACATCGGAGTATCATAACGAACGCATTATGCTGAGCGATGGCCGTTTTGCGTGAATGTGACGCATGTCAACCATTTCTTATTGTTTTTATTTCTTTATTTGTTTTTATGTTCTTTTTTGCGTCATGTTTACCGCAAATAAACGTATTTTCTTTCTTTCTTTTCTTTATACACATTGTTGTCGCCAAAGCTTGAATGGCACTCTGACACTGTTTACCCCCAACTTGTTTTTGTTGTGTGTTTATGTCCTTTTTTCTTGCTTCATGTTTGCCGCAAATAAATGCATTTTCTTTCTTTCTTTTCTTTCTATGTTAAATGAGAGAAAAAAGGTCTTTGTTTTTGTCTTTCTAACATGATATATTTCGATCACTAATCACCCCGCCTAAATTCCCCGACGTGTCGGTTCATTGTACAAATTATCGGCAGCCATGTTCCGATCTATATGTGCTTGCTAAGAATAGATAGTCAATACCGAGCATTGTTTCCGAGGCATTCTAGTTACAAGGCCTTATTTTGGGTGTACGTCGGATATTCATGGGCCTTCTCGGATATTGAAATAACTAAACCGTTGGCCTTTATAGCAGGCGCAAAGCCATTTCCTGGGTGAGCTCGTTAAATACATCATCATATGTCTAGCCTTTTCCTAACTATAATGGGGTCAGCCCTGTGTTTATAAATGTTCTTTTTTATGCGTCATGTTTGCCGCAAATAAATGCATTTTCTTTCTTTCTTTCTTCTAGCTTCCAGTCTAACCGTATACAGCTGAATAATTTACATGGAGCGATTGCCTATCTGACCTCCACAACCCAGTAACTGGGTAATACGATACCCCTTGGTAAGACTGGTTGTCAGACTTTCGGGCTTCTGACGACCCGTAACGACTGTCAAAGTTACACGAACGACAGCCGAGACCAACAGATTAAGGGGCTTTCCGAGGCTTTCACGGAGGGGTCTTGGTATGTAAAGATGTCACCAACCCCACCACCACCTATCCACGGACTAACCGCGGCAAGTGTAGCTCTAAAACTGATCGATCGACCCGTGCGGCTGTTATTACTTAGCCACAAGCCCCTCAGCTCGTTAAATATATCATTATATGTATAATCTATCGCTTATAATACCAACCTATTATTGTCCCACTGCTGGGCAAACGCCTCTTCTCATACAGAGAAGGCACGAGCATTGATCACCACGCTTGCTTAAGACGGATTGGCGATTTCAGACTTATATTAATTATAAGTCCAGGTTTTCTCACGATGTTTTCCTTTACCGATGTCAGTAATGTCCAAGATAAACTAAGAAAGTACGTATGAATTGAAATAGTCACATTCGTACTCGCCCGGATTTGAACCCACAACTACGTGTAAAAGTGGCAAGGTAACCACTGTGCCATCATAACATTCCGAACGACGAATGTCGTCATCTATTGACGACATTCGTCGTTACACACACACAGTGGTTACCTTGCCTTCGCTTACTAGAAGAATGATTTTTAGGACTTAGAGGAAGGGAGGAGGAAGGAATTAAGAGTGGACCCATTATTAACGGGGTAGGTAATCCCAATTACTCTGTTTTAGAATCACTTAGTATGGAATTGTTTAGTATTTATACCCTATTAGGTAAACCGTTTTTTGACAGATGAACTCATGATTGCAGCAACCCACAATACATTGATTGATACACGTACGGTATAATGTCTGTAAGAAGCCCTAAATAAAATAATTCAATAAGATAACGCAGTTTATTATTAAATGTATTACGCATTTTAAATTTAATTTTTACGTTATCTGGAATATGTACGTTCTTAAATCGCTATCAAAAAACGGTTAACCTAATGGACAGGGACAGAGGTCAGGGGCAGGGTCTAGAAAATAATATGTCATAGATCATATTCTTGTTTTAGTGAAATTAACGATTCAAAACATTTTGATTTATTTTCTACTAGGACATTTCTGCAAGATAAAGACCTCTCCTTATGTAAAATAGAAAATTAAATCATCACTGATCACCAGATTTCGATACAGCATGAAACTAACCGATTTTTCAATCGACAGGTAATTATTATTCAATAAAATTGACGTCTGACAGATTTTGTATGGTATGACTGTCAAAAAATCAAAATTGTTCCTCGAGTAAAATTATCTGGCGGTGGAAAAATCAGCCCTTAGTGAGGTATTTTAATCTTCTATATATACAGGGTGGCGGGGACATCGACGCGTAAACTGTAACCATGAATTCACCAAATGAGTAGTTTTAATAATCCACGAAAAATTTCGACACTATGGGTTCTATACTCATGTGCTGAATCCATGGTTACAATTTGCGCGTCGATGTCCCTGCCACCCTGTATACTAGTAATAAAACTGAACAGTTTGTTTGTGTGAACGTGCTAATCTCTGGAATAATTATTGTAATTCTTTAGGAAGGCTTAATAGGTTGTTTAACACCACGCTCCCTTAGGAGCTAAGCAAAAGCAAAAAAGTCATGTAGCGGTATCTACAACGCCACATGCGAACAACGCATCATACTGACGTCACGCAAGCCCTGCATCTCGCAAGCAGAGTTTACCGCGCAATTAGCATAGATACAATTTCCCAACATCAATCGTTGGGCAATTGCCCGCCAGACACAACACCCGTCTGGTCGGAGGATCCTCCCTTTTCTATAGAGTATGAGTGAACTTTACACCCTGTTCCTCATACATCTATAGTCAGAAAGAACGCTCAACAAAAACGAAGTAATAGTGTGGGCAGGCGATGCGATGCGACGCGGTGGGTCGGGGAACAAGAAATTTCACGCGGACGAAGTCGCGGGGTGAGGCTAGTCCTACTAATATTATAAACGCGAAAGTTTGTATGGATGGATGGATGGATGGATGTTTATTACTCTTTCACGCAAAAAATACTGAACGGATTTGGATGAAATTTGGTGCACAGATAGTTCATAACCAGGATTGACACATAGAATACTTTTTATCCCGATATTCCCACGGGATCGAAACTTATACGAGTCAAACCGCGGGGCGCAGCTAGTAAAGAATATAAGTAAAGTATGGCGTCATAACTATTAGTGAATGTCTCACAGTAATTCATTCGACATTTTTCTATGATTCATCCGATCTTTCCATACTTACTCACCCTTTTAGTATCTGATAAAAGCATAAAATGATAAATGACTCAGCATGTCTCCTTGCAAGGCTGCGTACAGAATTGATGATTTGCTGAAGGTTGCATATGTAAACAGATTTAACATACGAAATACTTCAAGATTTATTCGTCTTTCATTTGAATGTAAATACACTTATTTGAACACGTGTATTGGATGAAAGTGTTGAAACTACTTTTGCAAAAGGATAATCCAAGCTCAGACATTGAATGAATCCTACTAACTAATATTATAAACGCGAAAGTTTGTGAGAATGGATGGATGTTTGTTATTCTTTCACGCAAAAACTACTTAACGGATTTGTATGAAATTTAGCGCACAGATAGTTTATAACCATACTTTTTATCCCGATATTTCTACGGGATCGAAACTTGTGCGGGTGAAATCGCGGTGCGCAGCTAGTCTTTTATAAAGCTCCAGCTAATTGAAGCGAATATTGCGCGGGATTTTGGACAAAATTCCCTTGCGCCTATTATTATGTAATCTATCCTTGTATCAAAGTGTTCAAATATTAATTAAAGCAATCAACACTTGCAGTCGCATTCTGTGTCCCGCGCGGATTTCTGTTTATAATTACGGCAAGTAAAGCCGATGTCGACTATTGTGCCAATGTCAAAAGTGAATTGGAAAAGCAAGTGTGCAATATTTATAAGTTAAAAAATAAAATGATAAAAATCTGCGATGCTACAGTTGAAATAAACTTGGATAAAGGCTGGAGAATGATGGTGAATGATGCTACAGTTGAACTTAATGTAGATCTTGTGGGGTTATTACTGGACTGAAACGACACAAATAAATGTTAATAAGTGTTATGTTGTTGTTGTTGTAGTTGTTATGTTGTTGTCAAATAATTGTTTTAATATTGTTGATGAATAATTGTTTGCTGCACCGTACGACGTCATTACGTCGGCGCCGGCTGTCGCTGAAAACCAGCGCTGGGGCTCTGTCTTGCATAGGGTCGCAGCATAATGCTGAGCGATAGCCGTTTTGCGTGGATGTGACGCATGTCAACCATTTCTTATTGTTTTTATTTCTTTATTTGTTTTATGTTCTTTTTTGCGTCATGTTTACCGCTAATAAACGTATTTTCTTTCTTTCTTTTCTTTCTTTCTATACGCATTGTTGTCGCCAGAGCTTAAATGGCACTCTGACAAGCAATAATGACATAATTTACCACCATTACCATACACCAGATACTACCTACATAACCACACACCACCTACATATTTTAGTAATAGATCACTTATAAATAAAAGGATTCATATTAATTAAAATAAGATTAAGGGCGGATTTTTCCAACGCCAGATAATTTTATTTGAGGAATCGTTTTGAATTTTTGACAGGTCTTCCATACAAAATCTTTCAGACGTAAATTTTATTCTACGAATAATAATTATCTTTCGATTGAAAAATCAGCCCTAAGTACTATTATTTATTTTTGCAAACAGTTCTCCTTTTATTTGGCAACTACTAGATAGAAATACGTACCACTTTATATTACTTATCTCGATATATTTTAAAGTACAAATTGAGCCACACTTACTTCAAAATCAATCTCTCAATATGCCTTCGGAGATAGGAGATAAATGATTAGATTCCTTTCATCGAATCTCGGGATTCGCAATCGTTTAATTTTTCATTCGGTTGTCAGCCATGTTTTATTTGTATTTGGTCACATCAAGCGGATAGATTTATCATTTTCGTGGCAGTTCCATTTTGGTAATAGTTTATGTTTGCAATATTTTCCGTAAAATCTAGTCATATGTTGCTGTCTATTTTAATTGATTAATGGTTTGTTTTGAATTTGAAATCGAGGATTTTATATGGTAACTTAATAGGTACATTTGTCCTGATTTCTATTTTTGGGTAGAGAAAATATTTTTTTATAATGGTCTGAGTGCTTGCACATGTCAGATTTGTATCTATAATATTCGTAATTTGGTACAGGAGAAATTAAAGGATAGTGCAGTTTAAAAAGAAAATAATTATGAAACAAAAACGCATCACAAAACCACCCAGTCTTTTAATAACCAACATTGAACAAATGACCGATCAACATTTAAATGTAGGACAATATGTAGAATATGAATTCAAACAAGGGTCATGGTGCAATAATCCCTTAATGGCTTGTACCCACATAACCATGAATATAAAGTACAGAAAATGGAGTGAACCGTACTTAAAATACTGAAATGTATCATAACTGAGTACGGAACAATAAAATGACGACGCCTAGGGTTGGTTAACAGATCTAAGAAACGCAAGACATAATATTTTGACCGTCAAGAAAGAATTTCGGCATATAGAGCAGGTCATTTAAAGTGATAGATGAATGAAAGAAGAAAGAAAAAAGAAGAAAGAAGAAAGGCGAAAGAAGAAAGAAGAAAGTAGAAAGAAGAAAGAAGAAAAAAGAAAGAAGAAAGAAAGAAAGTAAATGCATTTATTTGCGGCAAACATGACGCATCAAAAAGAACATAAACACAAAAAAAATAACAAGTTGGGGATAAATACGCGCCACAGTCACATTCACGCAAAACGGCCATCGCTCAGCATAAAAGAAACTAACAGAGTGAAATTCAGTCATCTTCCATAGAAAAGGTAATATCCTCCGACCAGACGGGGGTTGTGTCTGGTAGGCTACTGCCAGACTATTAAATTTGGCACGTTGTATAATATATGTTAGTCGTGCGGTAAACTTTGCTTGCGCGATGCAGGATTTTGCGTGACGTCAGTGTGATGCATAGTGTACATGTGGCGTTATAGATACCACCACAATGGGACCTGCAGTTTGGTCTCATTAGTCTTCTGTCCCTTATAGTCTAAGAATCGAAAAATATCATGTAGTCTAGTATCATGAAATTCTCTTTACCATGACAAAATATTAAATTAAAACTGCGCACATACATTAAAACCGAATAGTTGAGACTATAGTCTATAGCTCGAGTTACCTTCGAACGTACAAGTAGATAAGTACATAAAGATAACGTCAAGAGGTATAGGCGTCCCCTCCGTCAATCGTGCTAACCATAGCAATTTCCTTATTGACTGCTCCTTGTAAAAGTCATTCCAAAGCCCTTATTCAAGAAATTGGTATTTGCAAAGTAAAAGTGGCGAGTCGTAGAGCTCTAGAGAAGTGGCGGCCCAGTGTTAACGGCCCGACTTGTAAGTCGTGGGTTCGAACCCAGGCAGACGCTTTACTTTGAGTAAATTATTAAATCATCACTGCTCTCAAAACGATGAAGGAAAACATAGTGAGGAAGCCAGCATGTCCTAGAACCAAATATTCGAAGACATGTGACATCTAACAACCCGCACTGAACCCGCGTGGTAGATTACAACCCAGTCCCTCTTGAAGAAACGAGGCCTGTGTCCCTGTAGTAGATTGGATCAATCTTTGGAACTACTGATCCGATTCTGAAAATTCACACTAATGGGTAGCTACAGTATTACCAAATGTCATAGGATATACAGGGTAGCAGGGACATCGACGCGCAATCTGTTTCCATTGTGTCAGTACATGATTCTTGAGCCCCGTGCTGAATCCGTAGTTACGGTTTGCGCGTCGTTGCCATTCTCATTTCATGTGAAAACAAGAAATTTACGCGGACGAAGTCACGGGTTGAAGCTAGTTAGAAATAAAAACGATCTGTATTATTTGTGTTTCACTTAGACGTCAGTCCAATTAGGAACAACTCCGCTCAACGCAATGCTAACTGACCTCAAACGAGAATAGGCTGCGAAAGTTACACTCTTTCTCGTAACTAAGTTTGTGAGAGAGTTTTTTTGTTTATATAGTGGAATTGCCTATATGCACTGAGCAACCGTAGTGATAATTTCTTGGCATTCTCTGTGCAAGAAGATGTTTTTGGTTGCCATGCATTGGGATATTAGGATGATATGGTATTTTTATAATAGGGACCTTTAATAATAATAATAATAATAATAATAATAATAGCGTCGTATCGATGGGGCCAGGGTACTCATCGGTAAACTATACTGCTTCAGGGAGGGCAACACACGACCACGAGTGATGCGCTTTGTAAGACAGGCATTTTCGGGGACTGGAATCAGCCCTCGGGAATACATGTCCAATGTCACAGAGCGCATCGACTTCCTGAAGCAGAAAGTTTGTGCATGGGCGAGTCGTATTCGGCGGTATAAGCGGCGGGTTGATCGGTACACGCAGAATCGCATGTTCCGGAGCGATGAGAGGTGGGTATATAGAACTTGGGAGCGACCTGAACAAAACGTGATGGACGTGTGCCGCCCGGATGATGCCACCACTAGTGCATTCTGGCGCAGCATCTGGTCGGTGCCTGTCTGTCACGCTGAGGGTGGCTGGATGCGCGATATCGAGCGAGTGTGTGGAACTATACCAGAAATGGAACCAGTCATAATTACGCCATTAGACGTAGCCAAAGCAGTCCGTCCGTTACCGAATTGGAAATCACCGGGACCGGACGGACTGCATAACTTTTGGTTAAAATGGCTAATTAGTTCACACACTTGCCTGGCATCTCAGTTCCAGTCATCCTTAGAGTCTGGGTCGCTACCACAGTTTCTAACAACAGGCGTTACCCACCTGCTCCATAAGTCAGGTAGTCCCGCGGAACCCAAGAATTATAGACCGATCACGTGTTTGTCGACGGTTTATAAACTTCTTACATCCATTTTGAGAGCGAAAATTAACACACACATTGACAGTTACTCGATTATGTCTGCCTCTCAAAATGGATGTAGGAATGGGTCTCGCGGTACTAAGGAGCTACTCCTCATAGACATGGCCATTAGCCAACAGGTTCGCCGATCCCGCAAGGATATGTCGACATGCTGGATAGATTATAAGAAGGCCTACGACTCGGTGCCACATACATGGCTCATGAGGGTGCTGGAGTTGTACAAGATAGATGCAACTCTACGCACCTTCCTTGAGTCGTGTATGAGACAGTGGAAGACGGTCCTTCGCTATCCAGGGTGTCGACAGATCCAGGGGAATGATGAGCCTGTATGGATTAAGCGGGGAATATTTCAGGGCGACAGTTTGAGTCCACTTTGGTTCTGCTTAGCCCTGAATCCTCTAAGCACACTGCTGGAGGACTCAGGTCTAGGCTATCGGTTGAAGAGAGGTGGTCAGGTCATATCTCACCTCCTCTACATGGATGATTTGAAACTCTTTGCCCCTAACAAATTGCATCTGATGGAGCTACTGAAGGTAACTGAAACTTTTAGTAGTGCCATCAGGATGGAATTTGGTGTGGACAAATGTGCAGTCATGCATGTAAAGGGGGGGAAGATTATGGAATCCGAGGGAATTCCACTTTCGGATTGTACGAGCTACGCTGTACATGCCACTAACTTGACCTACATTATGTATAGTGAAACGCTGCATATTGTATTTACTTTACTGTGTACTTTACATGTTATTTTCAGTAGCAATTAAACCTTTATACCAATCGGTTGTCTACTCAATCAACATAACATCCCACTTACAACATCAACATAACATTTTCACTGTTGGGAGTTACGCCCCAACATTTGGTCCTTCGAGCAATTTAGTGTTGTGTGACTTATATCTTTTACGATCGCGAATCGGTTGGACTGGTCTCTCACAAGCGAGTCGCCCCAGTAACCAATTGAGAAGGCGCATATCGTAGAAGAGAAAGGTTGCACAGTACCAAGAACCAGGAGTGTGGAACAACAGTCGACGCTCGCAACAGAAGAGTTCATCTTGAAGTCAACACGAACAACAACATAAACAACATGTCAACAGCTGATTTATACCTGAATCAGAACGAACTCTCCGACAACATAAAGAAGATCGGAGTAAATATCAAGAAAGATGGTTGGGACAGGAAAAACCCCGACTATTTCAAACGCCGTATGGCAATGTTGGAACACTTGTGGTCAGAATATCAATTCAATCATGACCGCTTGTCTACGGAACAAAGTGCAAGTCATCCCTACTTTACGAATGACTCCTACAACCAAACGCTGCAGTGCTACAACGCAGTAAAGGAGCTAATTCTTCAACAACACCAACAACTAACGGCCGTCGCTCGTTCTCCAAGGGAGCAGCCGGTACAAACAAAAACAGTGGGAGGTGCCAACCAACAAACAGGAGAAGGTACCTCAGATCAGGCAAGACAGGGACAAGAAACCTACAAGGAGGAGGTGGCAGAACAAGCTAGAGATGACAATCAAGAACATCAAAACAGAGAACCCTCACCTCCTCCTACTCAACAAGAGCAAAACAAACCTGCGAAGAAGGATACGGGAACCAATAGCAAGCTGGACGACATGATACGCAAACAAACGGCAAACTTCAAAGCCTTCATGAGAGCAGTCGCGAACATACATGTGGAGTTTTTATCTGAAAGATGGGAATTTCAAGACGCTCTGCAAACACTCCAAACGCGCTGGTCAGCAATTGACAACCTTCACTGGGAGATAGAGTGCGAAACCAACGGAGAGAAGATTATAGTGTACGAAGAACGCTACAACAGGTATGAAAACCAATTTCACGAACTAAAAAAGGCTTTGAATACCAAGTTGTGGTCCGGCGCTCAACGTGAGAAAACAACACCAAAACTAGAGATACCTGTATTCAACGGTAACTACAACCAGTGGATCCCGTTTAAAGACCTTTTCACAGAAGCAATACACAGCAACAATTCCCTTTCATCTGCTCAGAAGATGCAGTTTCTGAAGAGCAAGGTACAAGGCGAAGCAGAACGCTTGATTCAACACCTACAGATAAGTTCAGACAACTACCTCGTGTGCTGGGATATCCTCAATCACCGATACAATAACGAAAAACTTATCTTCACGTCGCACATGAACATGCTGTTCAATCTGCCATGCATGCAACAACAGTCAGTGGCCCAAATAAAGAAAATTCATGACGTCAGCATAGAATGCTTACATGCGATAAAGAATTTAGGAGTGGATGTCGGCACTTGGGACCCGATTCTTGTACACATATTATCGCAGAAATTAGACGCAGACACACATTCAGAGTACAATGACTCGCTGAAAAATTGCCGAAAGCTGCCAATACTGAAAGACCTGTTAGATTTCCTAGAAGCGAAGTTTACATCGTTGGAAGCATCGCGTCGCAAACAAGAAAACAATCAAAAACCAAATACATCATCGAGTCAACATCCAAATTCTAAAAAACAATACAGCAGTAATCAAGCAACTAGCAACAAGAAAATTACGAAATCATTCCATGCGTCAACATTTCGATGCCCTCTTTGCGATGACGAACATGGAATGTATAATTGTGCGAAGTTTTTAGAAATGCCAAATCACTTAAAACTTAGCACAGTAAATAAAATGAACCTCTGCGTAAATTGCCTGTTCAGCCATAACGGAAAGACATGTACGTCAGCTCACCGATGTCGCAAGTGCTCGGGTCAACATAACACATTGATACATGATGCATGTATTAAGAACAAAACAGAAAAACAAACAAATTCTTCTCATGTATCAAAGGATGATGATACTTCAGAGATACTACTAGCAACCGCCGTAATAAACATACAAGCTGCTGATGGGACCAAAATTAAGCTGCGAGCCCTCATCGATCAAGGGTCTCAGATATCTTTGATCACGGAACATGCCGCTCAACTTCTCGGTGTCAAACGCGAGAGATGCAAAGGAGTCATCTTTGGAGTTGGACAGAAAGAAAACCACTGCAAAGGAATGACAACAATTACTTGCAGTTCTGTCTACAACGATTTCAAGTTCCAAACGTCTGTCTTCATTATGAACAACCTGATCAAGAACCTGCCAAATAAGACCTTTGCAAAACCATCTTGGTCTCACATACAGAACATCCATCTTGCAGACCCAGACTTCCATAACAGCCGCCAAGTGGACTTACTATTTGGAGCTGACATTTATTCGCAAATCATGCCGGGAGGAATAATAAAAGGCGATGACGTCACTCAACCTATGGCACAACAAACACACCTAGGTTGGCTTTTATGTGGCAATGTCAAAACTTTTCACTGCAATGTGGTCATCAACAATCTGGAAGACATCAAACAGTTTTGGGAATCCGAAGACATCACGGACCAATCCAACCTATCGGTAGAAAATGAAACATGCATTGAATACTACACCAACACTACGCAACGCTTGGAGAGTGGGAAATATGAAGTCAGACTGCCGATGAAGAATGAACTTCAGAGCAGACTGGGGTTGTCCAAGCCAATGGCTATAGCCCAATTCAAAACATTAGAAAGAAAGTTACAAAAACAAACACATTTGGCAAATGCCTATAAAGACTTCATGGCTGAATATATTGATCTAGGTCATATGAAGCAATCAACAGTCAGTAACAAAACATTAGAGTGTTTCTTGCCTCACCACGGCGTGCAACGCGCTGAGTCAACAACAACAAAGTACAGAGTGGTGTTCAACGCGTCAGCAAAAACATCTACAGGCTGCAGTTTGAACGACCTCATGTACAAAGGCCCCAATCTCCAACAAGACTTACAAACATTATTGATGAAATGGAGGCAATACAAATATGCGTTTACAGCGGACATTGAGAAGATGTTTCGTGCTATTTGGGTAGCCCCCGCAGACCAACAACTGCAACAAATTGTATGGCGGGAATCGCAGGAAAAACCTCTCCGCTCATATCAACTAACAACAGTAACATACGGTACCAAGGCCGCGCCGTTTCTAGCCATGATGACACTCAGGAGATTGGCGACAGACGAACGTGAACAGTTCCCGGGGGCATCAAAGGTGCTGGAAGAATCATTCTACATGGATGACCTCGTCCATGGGACTCATACAATAGAAAATGGAAAGAAATTGATCGCTGATTTGAAACAATTATTAAAAAAAGGAGGTTTCAACCTTCGAAAATGGTCAGCTAACCATCAAGACCTTTTGGGAGACATCTCCGAACAGCACAACAACAATAAGATTGTCTTCAACTTCAGAACGGAAAACACACAAAAAACGTTAGGCTTGTGCTGGAATTCAATAGAGGATAAATTCACCTTTCGATGCACAATTTCGAACGTAAACAAGAAACAGACCAAACGCAGCCTACTAGCCGAATTATCAAAACTATTTGACCCACTCGGCTGGCTGGCTCCCGTGTCAACAAAATTGAAATTATTATTTCAAAAACTATGGGATGGAAACTTACAATGGGACGACGAAGTGTCCGACAACATACATGCGGAGTGGTGCAAGATACAAGCGGACGTAATGGCGATAAACTCTTGCGAAATACCTAGATGGCTTCAATGTGGTGAAAAGCAGACAATGGAGCTACACGGGTTCAGTGACGCCTCCTTGGATGCATATGCCTGTGTCATCTACGCACGGACCAAGTCATCAACAATACTGGTAGCCGCGAAGTCAAAGATTGTACCACACCGAAAAAACAACAACATTACCAAGGCTGGAATTGAATGGAGCGCACCTTCTTTCACAACTAATGCGCAAAGTCCAACAGTCATTGAATCAATATGAAGTACACGTCTACGGCTGGACTGATTCCATGGTGGTCCTGGGTTGGTTACAAGGAGACCCATCCCGCTGGAAAACATATGTGGAAAACAGAGTACGAAGTATTACTGACGTCATACCACGATCGTCGTGGAACTACGTCAAAACAAAGGAAAATCCCGCTGACGCCGCAAGCAGAGGCCAATACGCTAGTCAGCTAAAGGAAAATCAACTGTGGTGGCAAGGGCCTACATGGCTACCATCGCTAAAAACAAATAACATTGAAAAACATAACTTTAATACAGAACAAGAAGAAAAAACAATCCGAAAACAAGCCAATGCAGCCCAACATAACATTGAAAACCCGAGCATTGTGGAAAATTTATTGCAAAATCACAGCTCTATCGAACATATAACTCGCATTGTCGCATGGATACTCAGAGCATTGAACCCGAAACGGCAACAACTGCCGAGATATCTGACGTTGCACGAATTGGACAAGGCAACAAAGGTGCTCGTAAAACAAACACAACAGAAATCATTTGACACAGATATTTGCTGTTTACAAAAACATAACACGGTGCAGTCTAACAGTAAAATAAAAGCGCTGACTCCGTTCATTGACCATCAAGACATCCTACGAGTTTCTGGAAGATTAAAAAACGCCTTACTAAACGAAGACATGAAACATCCGATGATCATACCACACGACAGTCGATTAACACATCTTCTCATCGACCAAGCTCATCGAATGACGTTTCACGGCGGACCGAGACTGACCCTATCACACTTACGTCAGAAATATTGGATCGTCGGCGGAAACCGAACAACGAAGATGCAAATCAGAAAATGTGTGACGTGCCGAAGAAACAGCCCAAAAGCAGAACACCAGCTGATGGGTAACCTACCGAGCGCACGAGCAAATCAAGCGCCGCCCTTTTACCATACAGGGGTGGATTACACTGGATTTGTGGACGTCAAAATGAACAAAGGCAGAGGAGCGAAAACAACAAAGGGCTACATTGCAGTCTTCATATGTATGGTGACCAAAGCTGTGCATATTGAACTGGTATCAGATCTCACCAGTTCAGCATTTTTGGCAGCCCTAAACAGGATGGCAGCAAGAAGAGGCGCCCCTTGTCACTTATACAGTGATAATGGAACAAACTTCGTCGGCGCAAACCGTCAACTCATGGAACAATACGAGGAAATCGAACATACATACAAAAGCGACCAACTACAGAGGGAAATCGCGGAGATGAAGATTGAGTGGCATTTTAATGCCCCCGCTTGGCCATCAGCGGGAGGACTGTGGGAACGAGCAGTCAGAAGCCTAAAACACCACTTAAAGAGAGTAGTAGGTGAACAAAAACTAACATTTGAGGAGTTTACCACAATCCTAACAAAACTGGAGGCCTGCTTGAATTCCAGACCTCTGTGTCCACTAAGTGAAAACATAGACGATATAGACTGTCTGACGCCAGCACACTTTTTATCGGGTAGGCCGGGCCTGACAGTTATCGAAACAAGTGAAGATGCAAGAACAAGATGGGAACTAACAAGAAAGATTTTCGTAGAAATCTGGAAGAGATGGAAGAACGAATACTTGTGCCAGCTATCAGCTAGATCAAAGTGGCAGGAACCACGGAAAAACCTGAAGATAGGCGACCTGGTAGTTATTCATGATGACCATATACCAGCCGGAAAATGGCTCATGGGGAGAATAACAGAGCTTCACCCTGGGAACGATGGATATGTTCGGGTCGTTAGCCTAAAAACAAAAAATGGGCACATGAAAAGACCTATTACGAAACTATCCGTCTTACCTGTCAAAGATGACGAAACTGCCGAACCGCAAACTACTTCAAAACCAAACGATAATGAGTCATACCTACGAACAAACAGCGAGTCGCAAAGTTCACGACGAGGCAAAATAACAAACAGAAAAATAAACTTCATTGGACTGGTCATGGCACTGCTGTATTTGCTAAATCCTGTCGCGGCCGCTAACACAACAAACATTGCCGAGCTTCAACAAGGTCTATACTTTGATAAAGTGACCAATATGCAACTAATACGCGGCGAGTGGAAGATTATCGTGTACTACGACGTCAAGCCCTACTGGCAAGGTATAGAAGTATCCAGTAAGTTCACCAATCATCTGGAAAACATCTGCGAGAAAATTAAACAGAAAACACAATGCAACGTAATTTTAACGCAACTACAACACTCGACCGAAGAAATAGGACACTACAACCATATGTTGCTGAATCCGCAAGGCCGAGTGAATACGAGAAACAAACGTGGGCTTATTAACGGTGTCGGTTCCATCGCGCGCTCCCTGTTCGGAGTATTAGATGACGAATTTGCAAAACAATATCAAGCAGACATTGACCTGGTCAAGGCAAACGAAAAACACCTGGCACTGTTGTTAAGAAACCAAACATCCGTGATCGAAGCTGAATATAACTTACTGAAGAGGTCGGAAGACGCAGTTGAAAAACAGTACAAAATGTTTAACCAGCATCTGCTAAACCTCGAGAAGTTTACGAACAATCTCCAGAAGGAACTGGATTCTCAAGAACTGTCCATCGAATTTGTGATGTCCGCTATTACGGCAAATAGCCTGATTGAGCATCTAAGAAACGTCCAGGAGACCCTAATAGATACTGTCACAAACATCTACAACGGCAAGATGAATTTACATCTCATCGCACCGGAACAGCTTCGGCATGAATTGAACATAATCTCGGGTCAATTGTCCAAGGATTTAGTCCTACCTATCACCAACATTCAAACAGAGTTATTTCGCCTGTATCATCTTCTACAAGTAAAGGCGAAAATGACTGAACAATACCTTATAATCGAGGTAAAGGTACCCCTAATCAGCAGAGATAACTTCGAGATCTACCGAACAATACCAATACCAAAAAACCATGACTTGGATATGGTCACCCTAATACCTATTGCTGAAATCTTAGCAATAAACATTCAAAAGGATTCGTACATCCCAATGATGGAATCCGAAATACATCAATGCGTGCAAAATGACGCGACAACTCTACTGTGTTCACTACAAAAACCCATATACCGCATGAAGTCTGACGAGAGCCTCTGCATGAAGAACAAGGAATCTCTTAACTGCGAAACCACACATGAAACCTGCAGAGACAAGTGGTTGGAATTAAACAATGTCAACAATTACTTATATTTTTGCTGTCAACAATGCAAAATTCGTATTATTTGTGGGCATCAAGTTTCTACGCAGCTACTACACAAGGCCGGCGTCATAACAATAAATGACGATTGCATAATTAGTAGTGAAACTTTTGCTGTGTATCCTCAAAGACAGCAAACGAACAAAATTCAAGCCCAAGTCGACGCAGGTCCTGCAGAAATTCCTTCAATCAACAACATCATAAACCTACCTGTACCGGTTTCAAAACATCTTCAAGAGAATGAGACGGCATCCGAGCAGAGAGTTTTACTGCAAAAGCTTGGCAAACAAATAGAGCAACTGAAAGCCGCAGCATCAGAAGACATCCTGTCAGATCGTGCAACAAACCACGATGTCCACCAATACGTTGTCATCTACCTATTGGCGGCGGCAGCAGCATTCGCGGGCGTAATCTACGCTTATAACCGCCTACGCAAGCATTGGGCGAGTCGACGGAAACCAGAACCTCCATCGGTTCCCAACCCGATGCCCCGAAGAAGGTCGACAGCGAGCATCGCGGACAACGCCTTATTTGAGGTCACCGACGACAGAAGCGCAGCGCACTTATCGAGGGCACGCGCACTCGATAAAGCAACGTCGCCAATTTCGCGTTGTGACCTACCATAATAACTTATGACTTTGTCTGTTTTAATTTTTACATTTTAACTTACATTTTAACTTTATTTTAAAACAATTTTCGATGTAACTTATATTTAAGTTATCTTTGTGAGCGGGCAATATGTACGAGCTACGCTGTACATGCCACTAACTTGACCTACATTATGTATAGTGAAACGCTGCATATTGTATTTACTTTACTGTGTACTTTACATGTTATTTTCAGTAGCAATTAAACCTTTATACCAATCGGTTGTCTACTCAATCAACATAACATCCCACTTACAACATCAACATAACATTTTCACTGTTGGGAGTTACGCCCCAACACGGATTCCATACACCTTAGATCCCTCTCCTCATCCGAAAGCTATAAGTATTTGGGTATGTCGGAAGCGTTAGGCATCAACGATGCTGACATGAAGCAATCCTTGAAGGAGCGCTTCTTTTGTCGCCTGAAGAAGGTATTAATTAGTCTTCTTTCGGGCGGAAATAAGGTGCGCGCCTTTAATGGTTGGGTCATGCCGGTTTTGATGTACTCTTTCGGCATACTCAAATGGACTCAGACTGAACTCGACGCCCTAGATAGAAGGGTCCGTACACTGCTGACCGCAAACCGGATGCATCACCCACGATCATCGGTGATGAGACTGTATATCCCGCGGAAGTGTGGGGGTCGAGGATTTTTAAATGCGAAAACCCTCCACAACCGCGAGGTGTGCAGTCTCAGGGAATATTTTTTAAAA
The DNA here is from genome assembly GCA_947507525.1 of Apamea epomidion. Lineage (NCBI taxonomy): Eukaryota > Metazoa > Arthropoda > Insecta > Lepidoptera > Noctuidae > Apamea > Apamea epomidion. Next base: position 15,849,973 of record OX382237.1, read on the forward strand.
GCCGAAGTGGGTATGCACCGTGATGTGGTCGCAATGGACAAGGGGCTCACCCCGCTCTCCATGGCGAAAGAGAACTGGCGCAAACCTGTAGTACTTACTACCGATGACCGCAAGAAGGTATGGCAAAGCAAGGAGCTTCACGGGCGCTTCTATCGGGCTCTTCATGAGCCCGGTGTAGATTTCTTAGCGTCCGTATCCTGGCTGCGTTTCAGTGACCTCTTCGGGGAAACTGAAGGTTTTGTCTGTGCAATTATGGACGAAGTTATCTTGACGAATAACTACCGGAGACATATTATGAAGGACGGGACGGCTGACGTGTGTCGGGCATGCCACCGTCCGGGTGAGTCCATCAGACATATTATCTCTGGTTGTTCTCGTCTGGCTAACAGCGAGTACTTGCACAGGCATAACCAAGTAGCCAGGATTATTCACCAGCAACTTGCTTTGAAATATAAACTTGTCGACTCAGAGGTACCGTATTACAAGTATGTGCCCGACCCAGTTCTCGAAAATAACCATGTCACGTTGTACTGGGATCGGTCTATCATCACTGACAGGACTGTTGTCGCCAACAAACCTGATATAGTGGTGATAGATCGATTAGTGCGCCGCGCAATGATTGTTGATGTTACCATTCCACATGACGGGAACCTCGTGAAAGCTGAGAAAGATAAACAAATCAAATATCTTGACTTAGCACGCGAGGTTGTTGACATGTGGAATGTGAGCTCAACTGTCATTGTGCCGATTGTCGTATCGGCCAATGGCCTGATGGCCGACAGCCTCGATCAACATCTATCGAGGCTCTCGTTAGGCGGTTGGATCAAGGGCCTGATTCAGAAGGCAGTACTCCTCGATACGGCTCGCATTGTGAGGAGGTTTCTATCTCTGGAGCCCTAACCACCGGTAGCTTGGACCCTGCTCCCGACACCGGTGGATCACTATTTTTTTATATTTTTAAATGTTTTTTTTTAATTTTTTTATTTAATCATACTAATATTTAAAAATGTAACAAAATAAGACGACTAAATAAATAAACGACATAATAATAATAATAACTCTTTGCCCCTAACAAATTGCATCTGATGGAGCTACTGAAGGTAACTGAAACTTTTAGTAGTGCCATCAGGATGGAATTTGGTGTGGACAAATGTGCAGTCATGCATGTAAAGGGGGGGAAGATTATGGAATCCGAGGGAATTCCACTTTCGGATTCCATACACCTTAGATCCCTCTCCTCATCCGAAAGCTATAAGTATTTGGGTATGTCGGAAGCGTTAGGCATCAACGATGCTGACATGAAGCAATCCTTGAAGGAGCGCTTCTTTTGTCGCCTGAAGAAGGTATTAATTAGTCTTCTTTCGGCCGGAAATAAGGTGCGCGCCTTCAATGGTTGGGTCATGCCGGTTTTGATGTACTCTTTCGGCATACTCAAATGGACTCAGACTGAACTCGACGCCCTAGATAGAAGGGTCCGTACACTGCTGACCGCAAACCGGATGCATCACCCACGATCATCGGTGATGAGACTGTATATCCCGCGGAAGTGTGGGGGTCGAGGATTTTTAAATGCGAAAACCCTCCACAACCGCGAGGTGTGCAGTCTCAGGGAATATTTTTTAAAAGCCGAAGTGGGTATGCACCGTGATGTGGTCGCAATGGACAAGGGGCTCACCCCGCTCTCCATGGCGAAAGAGAACTGGCGCAAACCTGTAGTACTTACTACCGATGACCGCAAGAAGGTATGGCAAAGCAAGGAGCTTCACGGGCGCTTCTATCGGGCTCTTCATGAGCCCGGTGTAGATTTCTTAGCGTCCGTATCCTGGCTGCGTTTCAGTGACCTCTTCGGGGAAACTGAAGGTTTTGTCTGTGCAATTATGGACGAAGTTATCTTGACGAATAACTACCGGAGACATATTATGAAGGACGGGACGGCTGACGTGTGTCGGGCATGCCACCGTCCGGGTGAGTCCATCAGACATATTATCTCTGGTTGTTCTCGTCTGGCTAACAGCGAGTACTTGCACAGGCATAACCAAGTAGCCAGGATTATTCACCAGCAACTTGCTTTGAAATATAAACTTGTCGACTCAGAGGTACCGTATTACAAGTATGTGCCCGACCCAGTTCTCGAAAATAACCATGTCACGTTGTACTGGGATCGGTCTATCATCACTGACAGGACTGTTGTCGCCAACAAACCTGATATAGTGGTGATAGATCGATTAGTGCGCCGCGCAATGACTGTTGATGTTACCATTCCACATGACGGGAACCTCGTGAAAGCTGAGAAAGATAAACAAATCAAATATCTTGACTTAGCACGCGAGGTTGTTGACATGTGGAATGTGAGCTCAACTGTCATTGTGCCGATTGTCGTATCGGCCAATGGCCTGATGGCCGACAGCCTCGATCAACATCTATCGAGGCTCTCGTTAGGCGGTTGGATCAAGGGCCTGATTCAGAAGGCAGTACTCCTCGATACGGCTCGCATTGTGAGGAGGTTTCTATCTCTGGAGCCCTAACCACCGGTAGCTTGGACCCTGCTCCCGACACCGGTGGATCACTATTTTTTTATATTTTTAAATGTTTTTTTTTATTTTTTTATTTAATCATACTAATATTTAAAAATGTAACAAAATAAGACGACTAAATAAATAAACGACATAATAATAATACAAGCAACACCAACGTCAACGTCAACGTCTCTTTTGTCGTCTCTTCACAATTTGTTATTAGATAATTTTTAGAAACAGTTTATAAATTCATATATATGTGCAACCATATCAGGAAAAACCAAATTTACTAAAACATACCTAATTTTAAACAAATACAATGAATAACCTACACTTGCATCAAAAACTGCCGAACCGGAGGTGACATCTGTCATGTCACCTCCGATAAAAACGTGAAAATGAAATATTGAAAATGTTGACGAGATTAGCAGCTCGCCGTGCACGCCTACCACCTCCGGAGTCGTCGCTCAGCCCCGCCCTGCCGCCGCCGGAATCCAGCCCCATCGAGAGTGCTGTGACACCGGCCGTAGCAGTTGCGTCGAGCTCGAGCGACGAATATTTTTCCCCGCCGACGTCGCCAACACCTGTACGTCGGCAGGGGAGAGGCCGGCCACCGAGGAGCTTGGGACTTAGGGGCCATCCGGCCCCGAGCCGGGTCCCCGCTGCCGGTGGTTGTGTGCAGCGCATGAGATGGACTCAGTCTATGAACGAGAACGTCATGCGCGCATACTACGGGTCTACAGAGGGGGGAACTAACCTCACTGACTTCACGTCAATTATGGATAATACAAATGCTGAATTGGCAGCTGAAATGTTAGTTTCGATTCTTGGTTCCATAATTAAAAAACACTCAATAGCTAGGTCTATTCCATCAAATGCAGAATTCTTAAGCCATGGATAAGTAATGGTTTACTTCGTTGCATCCGCAATCGAGACGCTATGTGTGGACGGTTAAAGACTAACCCTGACAACTATACCCTTAAACTCACTTTTGTTCGATACCGCAATTTTTGTAACAAACTGTTAAAACGACTGAAACATTCTTACGAGAAGAATGAATTCGAAAAAGCCAAAGATAATCCTAGAGCAACTTGGAAAATAATTAAAAATATTATACATTCTGACAGCTCCAAAAACCCACCAACTGAACTTCTGAAGATAGGACCCGACAAAACTACATCTGTAAACATGGTAAACAATTATTTCTCCAGTATAGGTAGTCAACTAGCAAAGAAACTTCTGTCCACCACACAGACCCCGGCCCACTTGCTAGATGATAAAACTGTCACCAACTCCCTCGTTCTCCTGCCAACGGATGAATGTGAGGTGGAGCGAATTATTCTCGGTCTACGTAGTGACACCGCTATTGGATGGGATGCTATCCCTACGCAGTTGTTACAGAAGTGCTCCAATAGTCTAGTACCGGTGATTACACATATTTGCAATGTCTCCATGTCAAGCGGAATCTTTCCCAAAGTTTTCAAAAGGGCCATCGTCCACCCAATCTACAAGAGCGGGAACAGAGACAGTGTAAATAATTATAGGCCAATATCCGTGTTGTCTGCATTATCAAAAGTCCTTGAGAAATTGCTTAATATTCGACTGCGAAATTTTTTGAAAAGTAATAACATTTTAGCGCCAAACCAATTCGGCTTTAGGCATGGCAAATCTACGGAAAATGCTGTGGGCTCTCTTGTCGATCAATTAGTTACTATCCTTGATCAAAAACAAAAATGTCTCGGCATTTTCCTGGATCTCACAAAAGCTTTTGATACTGTCTCGGTTCCACAGCTTTTGTTGAAGATGGAAAGGATGGGAATTCGTGGATATGCCCTCCGGATTTTCAAAGATTATCTCTCTGATAGAACTCAGTCTGTTCAGATCGACTCTTTTGTAAGTGAAACTACTTCTTTAAACTTTGGGGTACCACAAGGCTCGATCTTGGGTCCTACTCTCTTCCTCCTATATACCAACTCCCTCTGCTTGCTCCCCCTTTCCAACTGTGCCATTTTCACTTACGCTGACGATACAGCGCTTCTCGTCTATGACAAGAGCTGGGCTGAGGTTTTCACCAGAGCCGAACAGGCACTAAGTCAAGTTTTGCATTGGTTGTCAGGCAATCTCTTAACCTTTAACCCAAGCAAAACGACCTACATGACCTTTTCACTGACATCTTCCTCTCAACCATCTAATGAAAACTTTACTCTCAAAGCCCATAGCTGCGACCCAATAACTTTAAGTGGCTCCTCCTCACCTTGTGATTGTCCCACCTTAATCAGGTCTACACAAGTAAAATACCTTGGAGTATATATTGATCCATTTATCAGCTGGAAAAATCACCTAACGGTTCTCACCGCTCGAGTTCGTAAGACTATCTACATATTTAAAAAACTTCGCTATTCTCTTGAACTCAACACTCTGATGATGGTATATTGTGCCCTATGTCAGTCCATCCTGACATATTGTATAACTGTATGGGGAGGTGCCGCAAAGACCCTTCTACTACCTCTAGAACGTGCACAGAGGGCTGTGCTTAAGGTCATGTCCTTTAAACCCTTCAGGTATCCGACAGTTCAGCTTATGGGGGACTGCCAAACTTTATCGGTGAGACAGCTATTTGTTCTGGGAACGGTTTTGAGAAAGCATAGTACTCTAGTGTACGACAAAGCTATAACAGCAAAGCGCCGATCATACGTAGTGTGTGAAACCCAGCGGTATCGTAGCTCCCTGGCTGCACGGCACTACAATGTGATTGGATGTCATTTATATAATAAAATAAACAAATATTGCAACATCTACCCACTCACCAGATTCGAATGTAAAAGGAAGGTGTCAATCTGGCTCCTAAACAAAGCATATGACGAAACTGAGAACCTCCTTAAATTATCAATAGCGTAATGGGACCCCTTGCCTGCATTATCACACACCTCAATCACGTACACTCATCATCTACACGCAAATTTACACACCCTCACACATCACACACACCACTTACACACCCCCACACCACTTACACACATACACACCACTTACATAAATTACTCACTCCTACATACCACATACTTTACATCTAGTTTTTAATTATTTACTTTATTTCTCTTTTATTTACAATTGCAAACAGTTTTTATTATTTGTGTACAACTTTGCTCACGTGAACACGTTCCGCTACCTAATATAATATTGTAATAGATTAATAAGTGCGAGGGCCCTGGTACCCATAACACAAGTTAAATCTTAATTTGGGTACCAGAGTTCAACTAAATTAGCATTTAAATTGTGTTCTCTATAACTATTGTGTTTTTTATGTGTCCTTATTTGCAAATAAATAAATTATTATTATTATTATTATACTGCGTACCGTGATAGGTTGCTGTCTCTGTTCCAGGAACTGGAACCAACCGTCAACATCTCGGCCCAACGACTGTCGGATCAGGTGCGGGTCATCCAACGCAATCACAGGTTGGACGACATAGCACTTGATAGGCTGCGCTCAGAGGTACTGAACAACCAAATCGTCTCAACTCTGGCACAAACCGCGGCACAAGCGTCAACTATTGATGCCATCCCGCCGCGGTCCAATCGTGTTGAAGAAGATGATGATAGGGTTGACACAGTAAGTAGCCAGTACAACGTCCGACTGAGGAGCGCACTGGAAGATGCGTTTCGCAAGTATAGGTCCACTCCAACCGAACTTAGACCCCGAATACCACGGCTACCTATGCACAAAAAAAATAGGGCGCTAGTGTGTGCCTTGGACTCGCAGCTCAAGAATTTCTTCGAGAGCAGCGAGGATCTCGTTGATACACACTCGATCTTGTATTGCGCGGCTGTGGCGGCATGTCGTTTAGCTAACGTCAAGTTTCCAAATTGTGACGCAGCTACTCGACCAAAACCAGCCGTACCAGCCTGGCGATACAGGATCGAGCGTCGTATCGATGGGGCCAGGGTACTCATCGGTAAACTATACTGCTTCAGGGAGGGCAACACACGACCACGAGTGATGCGCTTTGTAAGACAGGCATTTTCGGGGACTGGAATCAGCCCTCGGGAATACATGTCCAATGTCACAGAGCGCATCGACTTCCTGAAGCAGAAAGTTTGTGCATGGGCGAGTCGTATTCGGCGGTATAAGCGGCGGGTTGATCGGTACACGCAGAATCGCATGTTCCGGAGCGATGAGAGGTGGGTATATAGAACTTGGGAGCGACCTGAACAAAACGTGACGGACGTGTGCCGCCCGGATGATGCCACCACTAGTGCATTCTGGCGCAGCATCTGGTCGGTGCCTGTCTGTCACGCTGAGGGTGGCTGGATGCGCGATATCGAGCGAGTGTGTGGAACTATACCAGAAATGGAACCAGTCATAATTACGCCATTAGACGTAGCCAAAGCAGTCCGTCCGTTACCGAATTGGAAATCACCGGGACCGGACGGACTGCATAACTTTTGGTTAAAATGGCTAATTAGTTCACACACTTGCCTGGCGTCTCAGTTCCAGTCATCCTTAGAGTCTGGGTCACTACCACAGTTTCTAACAACAGGCGTTACCCACCTGCTCCATAAGTCAGGTAGTCCCGCGGAACCCAAGAATTATAGACCGATCACGTGTTTGTCGACGGTTTATAAACTTCTTACATCCATTTTGAGAGCGAAAATTAACACACACATTGACAGTTACTCGATTATGTCTGCCTCTCAAAATGGATGTAGGAATGGGTCTCGCGGTACTAAGGAGCTACTCCTCATAGACATGGCCATTAGCCAACAGGTTCGCCGATCCCGCAAGGATATGTCGACATGCTGGATAGATTATAAGAAGGCCTACGACTCGGTGCCACATACATGGCTCATGAGGGTGCTGGAGTTGTACAAGATAGATGCAACTCTACGCACCTTCCTTGAGTCGTGTATAAGACAGTGGAAGACGGTCCTTCGCTATCCAGGGTGTTGACAGATCCAGGGGAATGATGAGCCTGTATGGATTAAGCGGGGAATATTTCAGGGCGACAGTTTGAGTCCACTTTGGTTCTGCTTAGCCCTGAATCCTCTAAGCACACTGCTGGAGGACTCAGGTCTAGGCTATCGGTTGAAGAGAGGTGGTCAGGTCATATCTCACCTCCTCTACATGGATGATTTGAAACTCTTTGCCCCTAACAAATTGCATCTGATGGAGCTACTGAAGGTAACTGAAACTTTTAGTAGTGCCATCAGGATGGAATTTGGTGTGGACAAATGTGCAGTCATGCATGTAAAGGGGGGGAAGATTATGGAATCCGAGGGAATTCCACTTTCGGATTCCATACACCTTAGATCCCTCTCCTCATCCGAAAGCTATAAGTATTTGGGTATGTCGGAAGCGTTAGGCATCAACGATGCTGACATGAAGCAATCGTTGAAGGAGCGCTTCTTTTGTCGCCTGAAGAAGGTATTAATTAGTCTTCTTTCGGGCGGAAATAAGGTGCGCGCCTTCAATGGTTGGGTAATGCCGGTTTTGATGTACTCTTTTGGCATACTCAAATGGACTCAGACTGAACTCGACGCCCTAGATAGAAGGGTCCGTACACTGCTGACCGCAAACCGGATGCATCACCCACGATCATCGGTGATGAGACTGTATATCCCGCGGAAGTGTGGGGGTCGAGGATTTTTAAATGCGAAAACCCTCCACAACCGCGAGGTGTGCAGTCTCAGGGAATATTTTTTAAAAGCCGAAGTGGGTATGCACCGTGATGTGGTCGCAATGGACAAGGGGCTCACCCCGCTCTCCATGGCGAAAGAGAACTGGCGCAAACCTGTAGTACTTACTACCGATGACCGCAAGAAGGTATGGCAAAGCAAGGAGCTTCACGGGCGCTTCTATCGGGCTCTTCATGAGCCCGGTGTAGATTTCTTAGCGTCCGTATCCTGGCTGCGTTTCAGTGACCTCTTCGGGGAAACTGAAGGTTTTGTCTGTGCAATTATGGACGAAGTTATCTTGACGAATAGCTACCGGAGACATATTATGAAGGACGGGACGGCTGACGTGTGTCGGGCATGCCACCGTCCGGGTGAGTCCATCAGACATATTATCTCTGGTTGTTCTCGTCTGGCTAACAGCGAGTACTTGCACAGGCATAACCAAGTAGCCAGGATTATTCACCAGCAACTTGCTTTGAAATATAAACTTGTCGACTCAGAGGTACCGTATTACAAGTATGTGCCCGACCCAGTTCTCGAAAATGACCATGTCACGTTGTACTGGGATCGGTCTATCATCACTGACAGGACTGTTGTCGCCAACAAACCTGATATAGTGGTGATAGATCGATTAGTGCGCCGCGCAATGATTGTTGATGTTACCATTCCACATGACGGGAACCTCGTGAAAGCTGAGAAAGATAAACAAATGAAATATCTTGACTTAGCACGCGAGGTTGTTGACATGTGGAATGTGAGCTCAACTGTCATTGTGCCGATTGTCGTATCGGCCAATGGCCTGATGGCCGACAGCCTCGATCAACATCTATCGAGGCTCTCGTTAGGCGGTTGGATCAAGGGCCTGATTCAGAAGGCAGTACTCCTCGATACGGCTCGCATTGTGAGGAGGTTTCTATCTCTGGAGCCCTAACCACCGGTAGCTTGGACCCTGCTCCCGACACCGGTGGATCACTATTTTTTTATATTTTTAAATGTTTTTTTTTATTTTTTTATTTAATCATACTAATATTTAAAAATGTAACAAAATAAGACGACTAAATAAATAAACGACATAATAATAATAATTTAATTCAGAACATAATTCCATACAATTATTAGTAAAGGCTTAAAAACTATGTTAGTACCATATAACTACTTATTAAATTAATTTATTTGACATTCTAATTCAATTTAATCCAATTCAATTTAATTCAATTCAATTTAATTCAATTCAATTCAATTTAATTTAATTAATTTACCTAACATTAAATATGATAGCACCAGAATTATGCACCTTATTCCAGTGCCTCACAATCGGACACTCCACCTTTTGTGTTATCGTGTTTAGAAGGCCATTGGGGCTGCCCCGCACACGACACATTAGGGAGGCCACTCTCTTGCGCACAATAGCCCTAAAGCAGTCGGTGTTGGCCTCCGCAAACATCCCCGACGCACTACAGTATCGCGGCAACCCCATCAGCATCCTAAACCCATTATTGTAGAGGACCCGCAGGGCATTGAAAGCCTTCTGCGAATAGCGGACCCACAGGCTGCAGGTGTACATTGTCTGGCAATACGCCTTAAACAGAGTAATTTTAACATCATTTGTACACCTCGCGAACCTGCGCGCCAGCATATTACATCTCACTGCCAATGCCCTGCGTTCCCTCTCAATATCCAAGTCATCCGAGAGGACGAGTGACCCAATGCCCCAGGTACTTGAATTTGGTGACTCTACTTATCGGAAATCCTCCTAGACTAACCGGTGGAATGGTCGTGGGGGTTTTATTTCCCGCCTTAAACACAAGTAGTTCACTTTTTTTGGTGTTGTACCTGAGGCCATGTGACACTGCGTACCTCTCGCATATGCCTATGAGCATGTTGAGGGCTTTAACAGATGGGCTCAGCAGCGCCATATCGTCGGCGTAGCTAATGTTATTCACACACTTGCCATCTATTGAACAGCCGACACCAGCCCTGCTGAGCTCATCTCTCAGTCCATTAACGTACAGGTTGAAGAGCCGAGGTGACGTCAGGCCTCCCTGCCTCACTCCACACTCCAAGCGGTACTCTGTGGAACATGAGCCCGCCCACTTAACATTGTTGGATTGGTTGCCGTACCAATATCTCAGTATGTTGATCATGTCCCTGGGAGTGCTGGTTTCTTCCCGGAGCTTATCCCACAGCACATTATAAGCCACCAGGTCAAATGCCTTCGACAGGTCCAAAAAACAGCCAAAAACAGCCGTTTTTCTTGTCACGTAGTACTGGACAGTATGCTTGAGTCGCAGTATTGCAGCTTCTGTCGAAAGCCCAGCTCTTAATCCGAACTGAGCATCGTGCAGATGAATATGCTTACTAAGGTGACAATCAAGCAAACCATCCAGCACCTTGGCGATCACTGTAGCCAACGAGATGGGTCTGTAGTTGTTCCCATCGGAGGCATCGCCTGTCTTATTTTTGATAATAGGAATCACTGTGGTCTTCATAAGCTCCTGGGGTAAGTACGAATGTCCTAAACACAAATTGTAGAACATGACCAACACCCTAGGCAAGTGAGTACCCGCGTGCTGCAGGTGCTCGATGCTGAGGTAATCGTGCCCTGGAGACTTACCTCGAGTCATACTCTTAATGATCAGCGCTACTTCTTTCAACGTAAACCTAAACCGCACTCCATCTTCAACCTCAGCATCAAGCCCCTGCCGCACGCCTGGTAAGGGAGACTCAACCTTAAAACGCTCCCTAAACAACTCGGCAATTTGCTGGGGCTCATTTCTACCCTCAACACACACAAAAAACCGATTCAAAATCTACACGTTACCGCGCGACGTTCCATCATCATTATGAGCCTATAACAGTCCATTGCTGGACAAAGGCTCTCCTATTGCACGCAATTCAACTCAATTTTCGACAAATCTCATTCAGCTGCTACCAGCCATCCTGCTAAGATCGTCGCTCCACCTGGCTTGAGGGCGATCCATAAGTCCTTTGAAATCAAAATCAAAAGTTTTTTATCCAAACTAGGCTGAGAATGAACACTTTTTGACCGTCAATATTACATAACACAGGCCCATAAAACGCCCGCCCTTTACCACTTCCTATTGCTTCAGCTGGGAAGAAAAAATGGCGCAACAAACTCCTCAGCAGCACATCTGTCTGTTCAGTTATAAGAACTTGAACATGTCAGTCAATATACAAATAATTATCTGCCTACAATATCGAAATACAATAGCCTATAATAACTAATTGTATTAACTGGAAGCCTAACTTACCCTCGATAAACAAATCAATGATTCAAATCGCAGAAACAAACACTAGAAGCCTTCAGACTAAGGTAAATACTAGGAAATCTAGATATTATGATGTCATGTTAAGTTTGTTTAAAGCCTGAGAAAGTACTGTCTCGTTTCAGCTGTCTATTGATTCTATTCTACAGAATTATATTAATTATATTATATACCTATAGAAACCATTTGTGAGGCATCAATGTAAACGGCAGTAGCTCAACTGGCCAAAATGTCATGAGTCTTATATGAACCCGTTACACTCCAAACATAACTAAACTTGAATTATTAACCAGAATACTACTAGTATTATAGAATTGTAGTAATATATACTAACTGTTTATTTAATTTGGTTTGCATTAAGGACGGTCCTTGCCGCGAGCACGCGCGTAACAAAAGCTCGCGCAAAACAAATTCGTGAAGGGAATGCTGGCGAGACGCTTCCTCATCGGGAGCATTTGCCTGTAGGTAATGTAATAATCCAAGATTACCTTGTGACGGCTAAGGCTTTGCAAGTAGACCGTGCACGCGATCAACTGCTAGGTATAGTGTAGTGAGATAATTGATACCAGGAGGATAGGTTAATAAACATAATTAAATAGGTAGCAGTAACACGGCCAGGTCTCGGGTAAAGGTAATATTATTTGCGAATGCTCCCGATAAGGAAGCGTCTTACAACATTCAAACATATTGCACAATGAAATAAAAAGAATGAGCGAATGAGTGTGCTATTTCGATAGCATTAAGCTGTGTGTATGTTTGCACTTACATGGGAAAAACTAACTAAGTGAACTTTTTTACCCGTGGGTGGAAAATAAGCGTATTTTTTGGAGAAATAAATCATCAATATCCAATAGGGTAGTTGCCTGGGTAAAAAAAAATAATTTTATTTAGTCCGTCAGTTAGATTATCGAAAAATAATGGACAAGTATTTTTTCTTTTGTCAATCAAACAAAAAATGACAAAGATAAAGCGCGTCAAAATTTGGGAGTGGGGGGTCGTGACGTCACTTGCTTGCAAAAGTGTCGCAAGCAAGTGACGTCACGCGGAACTTTAACGGGCGATATCTTCATCATTTTTTATATAATTGACAAAAGAAAAAATACGGGTTCAGTATTTTTTGATAATCTAACTGACGGACTAATTCGATTTTTTAAAGAAAATAGCCTATTCAGCATAAATATGCTATCCCTTTTCAGTGAAAGCCAAATGAAGTCCAAAACGTTGCCAACTTGCCAAAGTTGGGTAAAGTGATAAAAAGTGGAATCAACACAGGCGCGGCTGTTTGACGTTACTTCGGGGACATAAAGGCTGATGTGGCTGTATGGCGGGTCTATTATAAACATTGTACTAGGTTTTGGGGTTCTGTAGTCACATAGGAAAGTTCATGTTTCGTCATGTTTGCTTATCATCGTGGAGCTGTGGTGACCCAGTGGACACGACCGTGAATTACAAGTTGTAGGTGGTAAATTCGAACCAAGGCGGGCGCTTTACTTTGTGTAAATTAGGTATTTTTTATCACCTATGCTCTCGAAAACGGTGAAGTTTTTAATTACGGGAATTGGCGTTCAAAATCTAGTCGCAATCTCATCTCAGTGACAATCAATGTCAAAAACTTGTAAGAAATGTTAGGAAATTAGAGGTAAGTTTTTGACAGGTTGAGGCAGATCAGCAGGCCAATTTTCGTAATTTAAAACGATCAAAATCTAGTTGCATCTCGGCGACAAACAAATGTCAAAAACTTGTCAAAATGTAGGGAAATTTGACGTATTTTTTGACAGATTGAGACTGAGATCAGACTGTGAACGTTCTTAAATTTACCAGAATTGCCCCTCTAATTAGATTGTGAACGTTCTTAAAATTACGAGAATTGGCCCTCTGTTTGCCACAGTGCCAATATAGCTGACAGATTAGCTACGGAACCATGCTAACTTTAGTCCTTACTTCTCATGTATATCGCAGATTTTTTCTGTTGAACTCTGCTAAACTTTTAAAGCGTTTCGGGATTCGACTTGCGAACAGATATTCTAGTCACGTGATTTCGGGGAGATCTAGGAAAGTAGAAAGTGCTTGAAACATGTTGGTGAAACTAACACTTACACAAGTTGTAGAAGTTGTGAAATAAGCCATACTAGTAGCTTTATTTGAAATTGTTTCTTCGGTAGTTTGTACGTAGGTTTATTAAAAGAGATACAATTCCATTTTGCTTAATAGAATTCAGTAATTTATTTTAATTTGTTTAACACATTTATGTAAGGCGCTTGTGGCTAAGTTATAACAGCCGCACGGGTCGATTGATCAGGTTAAGCTACGCTTGCCGCGGTTGGTCCATCGATGGGTGACCATCTTTACATACCAAGACCCCTCCGTGCCTCGGAAAGTACGTTAAGCCGTTGGGCCCAGCTGTCATACATAAATCATTGGCAGTCGTTACGCTAGTCAGAAGCCCGAAAGTCTCTTAACCAGTCTTACCAAGGGGTGTCGTATTACCCAGTAACTGGGCTGTGGAGGTCAAATAAGCAGTCGCTCCATGTAAAATACTGGTTTTCAGCTGCATCCGATTAGATCCGAAAAGGCTAGACAGATTGTTTGAATATTAGTTTGGATAATAAATTAGCGTAAGATAGTAATTATACAGTGTTTCCCATAATTATTTGCCAAGTGTTTTCCATGGGTAGCGGGATCGTCCGAAAGGGTTACCGCTGCCCCAGAACATAAAGGGCTAAGGAAGGAACACGGGTGGGTTTTAGTCAGTAAGAGTCTGACACTCCCTTCCGCTCCACCCAGAGCGGGAGGGGTCATTTGATAGAGGAACGCTCCACACAAGCCGCTATGAGGAGCAGAGCGGCAACTGTGTGGAGTAAGAGCGGGCCTGGTGTGCACTTACCCTGCCGCCGGGCAGGCAGGAGGTGGTAACCCCCCCCTCCTGCCACCGTTAATATCGTAGCCCCGAAGATTGTCAAGGTCATGTCTCTGACTTTTGACGGGGGTCGAGGGTCTTGGCTTAACCGCCCGGACCGCGAGAAAGATTAACCTCTATAAAAAATTCCCCAAACCTCCAAGCGGCGGCGCACCGTGAGGGAGGTAGTAAGCTTGGCTAATGGGTAGCTTGATTTAGTCGCTAGTGCGAACCACGCATTTTTTGAGCAGGTACAAAAAGTTTATTACTCGTGGGAACAAAATGGAAAAATTCTTAAAACAAAACCCAACAACAAAAGAAGTGAGTAGTGATGCGGGGTCGGAGTCCGACGCTGCATCTGGAGGAGTGAGCACGGGAGGCTCAGGGAGCCCTCGCCGTGAGAAGGAGATGGCCGCTGCGACGACAAGGAAGGTCCAGAGCAAGCGGCCAAGGTCAGTGGGCGACCAGGGGTCGTCCTCTGACGGGGAGCTGGCCTCGGCTCGGAAGATCCCCACCAGTAGGCGGGGAGGAGCCCGAGAGCGAGGCAAAGGGAGGAAGCTCACCGCTCGGGAGGCGGCAGAACGAGCGGAGGAGCCCGTAAAGGAGGGGGGGACCGGTCGCGCGGTCGCATCGGAGCCCTCAAGCGACGAGGCGGGTGAGGTTAGCGGCCCCGATGCGGACCGCAAGAAGAAGTTTGCGGCGGTCGTGGAGGCCGCGATCCGGGACGTGGCCCTGAAGAAGTTGCAAACTTCCAAAAACAGGGCCATAGTCTCGGCAAAGGCCTCCATAATGGCGGCAGCGGAGGCCATCCACTTGGGGCCCCCGCAATACGGAATATCCGAAATGCGGGCGGAGGTGGCCCGCTTGACAGCGGCCATGGAGCTCCTCCGAAAGGAAAATAAGGAGCTCCGAGCGGACCTGGCCGGGCTGCGGGCAGCCGGCCCGCGAGCAGCCGGCCCCCGGGAGGTGCCGCAGGAGAGGGCGCAACAGGGGCGGCCAGTACCTGCTGAGGACCGGGTCCTGAACCTGGTGCGGCAGGAGCTGGCTGCCTTTCAGAGCCGGTTCTCCGCCCTGGAGGCCTTCGTCCTGCGCCCCCCGCTAGCGGCGGACCGGCCGGCCGGCTGGAGGTCCCTGGTGAGGCTAGCGGCCCGACTGCTGACGCTCTGGCCGAGAGGCTTAGAGCGTCCTTAAATGCGGACGAGGCCCGAGTGTCCAGACCCACCAAGAGCGCTGACGTGCGCATTCTGGGTCTGGATGACTCTGCGACGGTGGAAGAGGTAGTGGCCGCCATCGTTAGGACTGGGGGGTGCTCTGCCGAGCAGGTGAGGGCGGGCACTCTCCGTCCTGACTCCACGGGGATGCAAGCCATCACGGTGAGCTGCCCCGTGTCGGTGGCCCAAAAGCTAGCCGGGGAGGGCCGAAGGCTCCTGGTGGGCTGGGTTTCCGCGCAGGTGAAACTGCTGGAGCCCAGACCTCTGAGGTGCTTCCGCTGCCATGTGGGCAGCCACGTGGGGGCTAAATGCACCTCGGAGGTGGACCGCAGCAATCTTTGTTTCCGCTGTGGTCAGCCCGGTCACAAGGCCGGCTCGTGCAACGCCATGCCGCACTGCTATGCATGTGCGGCAGCCGGCAAGCCGGCCGATCACCGGGCTGGGAGCAAGGCCTGCGCTCCACCCGCCAAAGCCAGGGGCAGGGGCAAGCCCTCCACCACCGCCGTCGCCGCCGCAGCGGCCATCACCACCGCCGTCACCGCTGCCGCCTCCACAGTGACCGCCGCCGCATCCGCCGTGGCTGGGCCCTTACAGAGGGATCGGGAGGCTGATATGGAGTGCTAATAATAGCCCCATTACGCCTCCTCCAGGCGAACATCAACCACTGCGCCTCCGCTCAGGATCTGTTGCTCCAGAGCATGGCGCAGTGGTCGATTAACATCGCCGTGGTCGCTGAGCCGTACTTTGTCCCGCCCAGAGACGACTGGGTGGAGGACCAGAGCGGCTCAGTGACCCTAATTTCGTCGGCTGCCGCCGGTACCCCGTCCCTCGAGGCTATCAAGAGAGGACAGGGTTGCGTGGCAGCACGGTTCGGGGAGATAGTCGTGGTAGGGGTTTACTTCTCCCCGAGCCGAACTCTCGCCGAGTTCCACAACTCCCTCGCGGAGTTGAGAGTCGTCGTCGTCGGGTTCCGTTCCCTCCCCGTGCTCGTCCTCGGGGACTTCAATGCCAAGAATGTGGCTTGGGGTTCCCGGCATACGGACACACGGGGCAGAATGGTGGAGGACTGGGCTCTGGAGACAGGCCTGGTCGTCCTAAACCGGGGTTCGGTCCCAACATGCGTGCGGATGCGGGGTGAATCAGTGGTGGACATCTCGTTCGCCAGCCCCGCTCTGTCGCGCATGTCGTCAACTGGCGTGTCTTGGAGGAGGTGGAGACCTATTCCGACCACCGGTATATCCGGTTCGACGTCTCCGCCCAGACCTCGGGCGCGCCGGTCCGACCGGCCCTGGGTGGTCCGCGGTGGGCGCTGAAACAGCTGGACCGGGAGCTCCTCCTGGAAGCCTCGATCGTGCAGGCCTGGGTGTCACCACCGGACAGGCCTGCTGACATCAACGACGAGGCAGAGTGGTTCCGGGAGGCCATGTCCGAAATATGTGACGTGGCAATGCCCCGGGTCCAGCCCGGACGCGCCCGGCGCCAGGTGTACTGGTGGTCGCCGGAGCTGACGTCTCTGCGCGAGGCGTGCGTGGCTGCGCGACGCCGGTACACCAGGCACCGCAGGCTCCGTATCCGCCCTCCGGATACGGAAGCCGTGCAGGCGGAGCTGTACGAAGGGTACAGAGCGGCGAAGACCGCCCTCCGAGCGGAGATCCTGCGGGCCAGGGGGCTGGCCCGCGAGGAGTCGCTGGGGACTCTGAACAGAGACCCGTGGGGACGCCCCTACAAAATGGTGCGGGATAAACTCCGCCCATGGGCTCCCCCGCTGACGCAGAGTCTCCGGCCCCAGCTCGTGGAGGACGTGGTGAGCGCTCTGTTCCCTTCGCGAGGGGAACATACTCCCCCGTCCATGGCTCCGCCTCCTGCGATGCCAGATGCGGACCACACCGACGACGACGACGATGCTCCGGAGGTGACCGAGGCAGAGTTGAGAGTGGCGGTACGTAGGCTGAATGCCAGGAACACCGCCCCAGGACCCGACGGCTTACCTGGAAAAGCTTGGGTCCTGGCCTTGGAGGCTCTCGGGCCTCGACTAAGGGGGCTACTAAGCGCATGCTTGGACAGGGGCCGGTTCCCACTTCGTTGGAAGTCGGGGAAACTGGTCCTCATCAAAAAGCCGGGTCGCCCTGCGGACTCTCCGTCCGCTTACCGGCCCATCGTGCTGCTCGACGAGGTGGGCAAGCTCTTTGAAAGAGTAATTGCAGACCGCCTTGCCGGGCAGCTGGTGCGGGTGGGGCCGGATTTGGCGGACAGCCAGTTTGGTTTCCGCAGGGGTCGCTCTACGGTGGATGCCATCATGCGCGTGCGAGCCCTCACGACGGGGGATGCTGTGGCCCGGGGTGGGGTTGTCTTGGCGGTGTCTCTAGACATCGCCAATGCCTTCAATACCTTGCCCTGGAGTTGCATCAGGGAGGCACTCGGGTATCACCGGATGCCGACCTACCTCCGTCGCATTGTCGAGGCCTATTTGACGGACAGGGCCGTCATCTACCCCGGTCACCGGGGAGAGTGGAACCGGCGAGAGATGTCGTGCGGTGTCCCACAGGGATCGGTCCTAGGGCCGCATCTGTGGGATATCGGGTACGACTGGGTGCTGCGCGCCGACCTCCCTGATGGCGTCAGCGTAGTTTGCTACGCTGACGACACGCTGGTCCTGGCGCAGGGGAGGTCGCACCAGGCGGCGGCCGAAGCAGCGACACGCGGGGTTGCGACAATCGTCGAGAGGATCCGGCAATTGGGACTCGAGGTGGCATTGCACAAATCTGAGGCCATGTGTTTTCATGGTCCTCGGGACGCGCCACCGTCGGGTTCTCAAATAACGGCGGGAGGGGTTCACATCGGCGTCGAGCTGACGATGAAGTACCTGGGACTCGTCCTCGACAGCCGGTGGAATTTCGTGGAGCACTTCCGACGTTTGGCTCCCAGACTGGAGCGGGCCGGGGCTGCCTTGAGGCGGCTCCTTCCCAATCTAGGGGGACCAAACGCCTCCTGCCGGAGGCTCTATGCGGGAGTCGTGCGGGCCATGGCCCTTTACGGGGCACCGGTATGGGCGCGATCTTTGAGGCGGCGACCAGCCCGCCGGTTGATCGCGTCCCAAAGGGTCATGGCTGTCCGGCTCATTCGAGGATACCGCACGGTCTCCGCTGAGGCGGCGAGCCTCCTTGCCGGATTGCCGCCATGGGATCTGGAGGCCAAAGTCCTCGCCCACATATGGGAGTGGCGAGAGGAGGCAAAACGCCGGGGCGTTGCTCCACTGCCGCGAGAAATCACGGCACAGCGGACAGAGCTCCGGCGGGATCTCATAACGGCATGGAGAGTGCGATTGTCGCAACCCAGCGCTGGGCACGCCACAATTGCAGCGATAAGTCCCCTCTTTGAGGAGTGGCTAGAGAGGCGCCACGGCGCCCTCACCTTCCGCCTGACGCAGGTCCTAACCGGACACGGTTGTTTCGGGAGGTTCCTGTTCAGGATAAAGCGGGAGGAAACGCCAGGGTGTCACCACTGTGGGGATCGCCCGGAGGACACGGTGGAGCATACGGTGGAGGTCTGCCCGGCTTGGGCGGGACCCCGCCGTGTCCTCTTGGCGGCGATCGGCGGCGGCGACCTCTCGCGTCCGGCCCTCATACAGGCCATGGTCCGGAGCGAGAGTGAATGGGAGGCCGTCACCTCCTTCTGCGAAGCAGTAATGCTCGCGAAGGAGGAGGCGGAGCGCGCGAGGGAGAGGCAATCGCTGCACCCTCGCGCTCCTAGCCGCCGCAGGAGACGCCCTGGACGGGAGTCAACAGCCGACTCCCGGCCACCGTAGGCGCGGGCTTGCGGGCGGCGAGCTATGGGCAGCTCGCCGCCCGGTAAGGACCAGGCCCGGGTCGACGGCGCGTTGTGTTCCACGCGCGCCTCAAAGAGCTGTCAGCACGAACTGACGGGGTCCGCTAGGGCCGATGCCGCCGGGGCTGCGGGTTGTTCGAAAGAGATACCGTGGCCCCTGGCACAGGCAACTGAAGGAACACGGGTGGGTTTTAGTCAGTAAAAGTCTGACACTCCCTTCTGCTCCGCCCAGAGCGGGAGGAGTCATTTGATGATTTCCCACCCAGAAAAAAAAAAAAAAAAAAAAAAGGGGTCATTTGATGATTTCCCATCCTCAAAAAAAAAAGAAAGTGTTTTCCATAATATTATCTAATTTAGTCTTCTTTCTTTTCAAGAAACGCATCGGAAGAAGTTGTCCGATGTAAGTTAAATATTTGGCGAATGTTCTATTTCCCTTCCCTCGAGCGAGATTGTTTTTAACGGGTTTTGTCACTGTTGGCATGATAGTGTAGGTATTTGAACCGTGTTGTCTCATTTATTTAACCATTTATGTACACACATATATAAAAAGACAAGAAAAAAAACAAAACAGAAAAATAGGTACAGAGGTGATGCTTATTTCATAAGAAATATCTTCCAGTATACCTGCGATAGGACAATAGATACAGAGATGATGACAGCGTGTGAAAGTGTCTGTACTCTTTAACACTTTACTTTTACTCTTTCTGATTTAATTTTTATGTATTTTTTTTTGGCCACTTTGAGACAAAAAAAAATACATAAAAATTAAATCATATATCACTTAATAAAACTAAAAACTGTGTCGGGACATCGCCAAGCGGTTGGTTGACTCTTCACGTAACCAGAAGGCTGGCCTATTCTTAGCCCAAAGAATCAGCATTGCCATTCAACGTGGTAATGCTGCCAGCCTTTTGGACACTTATCCCATTGACAGTGATGCGGACGAATTTTTTGATGCCCATGGGCTCCAGCCTTTTTCTATATTTTTTCGTATTATACACTTGTATATAATTGTATATAGTATATATTAGTGTTAATTTGTTCTTGTACAATCTTATTATAAAAAAAAATGAAGCATAAAACTAAACAAATATATCATTTAAAAAAAATATATATATGTACTAATATCATTATATTATTATTTATTTTATGTATTTAATTAACGAATAAAGCTATTATAAGAGCAAAAAATATATTTGAATTCTGGGTAAGTATTCGACACCTATTTATCTTTTATTTAGTTTTAAATTATAAGAATGTACCTCTAAAAAGGCCGCTTGAGACCTAATGTAGCATACGGTGGAGGTCTGCCCCGCTTGGGCAGAGCACCGCCGTGTCTTCGTAGAGGCGATCGGCAGCGGCGGCGACCTCTCGCGCCCGGCCCTGGTGCAAGCCATGGTCCGGGGCGAGAGGGAGTGGGAGGCGGTCACCTCCTTCTGCGAATCAGTCATGCTAGCGAAGGAGGTGGCGGGATGGGCGAGGGAGAGATCCTCACGCCTCAGCCGCCGAGGGAGACGCTCCGGGCGTCGGGAGCCACGTGACGACTCCCGGCCACCGTAGGCGCGGGCCTGCGGGCGGAGAGCAATGGGTAGCTCTCCGTCCGATCAGGACCAGGCCCGTGCCGGACGGCGCGTAAGTGTTCCACGTGCGCCTCAAAGAGATGTCAGCATAGATGACGGGGCCCGACAGGGCCGAAGCCTGCCGGGGTAGCGGGATCGTCCGAAAGGGTTACCGCTGCCCTGGTACGTAAAGGGCTAAGGAAGGAACACGGGTGGGTTTTAGTCAGTAAGAGTCTGACACTCCCTTCTGCTCCACCCAGAGCGGGAGGAGTCATTTGACGATTTCCCATCCACAAAAAAAAAAAAAAAAAAAAAGACCTAATGTAACATAATAATTCGTTTTCAAAATGAGCCTTCATTAGCAATTAGAGAGTTATTTTATTATAATTAAATAAAATTAAGATATAAATTACATTCAGGCTAGGCTGTTTATTTAAACATGTTAATCTAATAATTGAGTAGGACTATTTAATTTAATTTAGAACTATACGAGTAACTTAAGAAAATATTTAATTTAGTGCACGCTGGTGTTACTGTTATCTATTTTGTTCTTGCGTGTACAATTATTTAAAAAATAACACAGAAAACCTCTCGAAGCACACCCACACACAAGCAGAGAACTGGTGGTCGTCGTCACCGGGCTGCAGGCAGTCCAAGGAAGCCATGCCATCATTAGATAGCAAGCTAACCAAAAGATTACTACGCCTGGACAGGAAAGGCCTGCGCCTGATGACGGGGACCATCACGGGATACTGCTCACTAAACAAACACTTTCACACGATAGGCATAATGGACAGCCCCCTGTGCAGGGCTTGCATGGAGGCAGATGAGACCGTCGCGCATGTGCTCTTTGAGTGCACAGGCGTCACCCAGATTAGGCCGGAAACCCTCGGCACACCCAGATCGTACATAGATGTTCTCAACAGACCAGGAGACTTAATAAGCTTCTGGAGGGAGGTGGGCTGGTTGGAATAACCACCGACGGCCGCCATGGCCCACGCACAATGGTCCACCTGAAGGACTAAGTGCGGAAACCAAACCCTTAACATAGAACATAGAAACCTCTCGTTTTAAAAAGAAGTTGGCTTACCTACCTATCTACACAAAGGCAGAGAGATGAAGTTTTCACAGATATTGTTCAACTAGAGCCGCGTCGCGCTGTCGTGTAGCACCTGTCCGCAGGAGCCTTAGCACATAAACACATCACACATAAGGGGCAATTCTCGTAATTTTAAGAACTTTCACAGTCTGAGGGGCAATTCTCGTAATTTTAAGAACGTTCACAGTCTGATCTCAGTCTCAATCTGTCAGAAATACGTCTAATTTCCCTACATTTTGACCGAGTTTTTGACATTTGTTTGTCGCCGAGATGAGACTGCGACTAAATTTTGAACGTTTTAAATTACGAGAATTGGCCTTCTGTATTACCTAAACCTATCATCTCGCCTCTATTCACCGAAGGGCTAGGCAGCGGTGTATAGTCACCCACATTTCACTAGTTATGTTTAGTCCCATGTAAACGGACACAAATCCAAACTCCGAGCTGCTTCTGAGAACTTCCAATAGGAGAAACCCAACAACACTGCCGGATCCGGGGATCGAAACCAGGACCTCTTGCTCAGCAGTAGCGTTTGCGACCACTAGTTCAATGAAGCAGTCAAAAAATCTAAATATAACTGGCAAAATGTGGGTGTACGATAGGTACCTTCACTGCTGCCTAGCCCCTCCGGGAATACAGGCTTGATGTTATGTTTAGGTTTACGTACGCCTCATTTCTTCCCAGTAAAGAAATATCAGAAAGCAACTCAATGTCAAAAAAGTTTTTTTTTTTGTAAACGTTGCCCCACACATGGAATTTCTCCTGTATCGTGGGTGCGTTTACAAACATTTAAACTCACATACACAAACAGCCAGACCCGGAACTACTACTTGTAGGCCATACAAATATTTGTTCCGTGCGGGAATCGAACCCGCGACACGCAGCGCAGCAGTCAATCGCTTAACCACTGCGCCAACCATGCCGTCAATCGTGCCAAAGTCAACTTACTAGTAATATATTTGGAAAAGTTCCATGCTTACGTATTACATACTTTTTCTCACATTTATCACTCCAAATAAACATGAGTTTGAACAAGAATATTATGTGTTTTACCTGCTTGACACACAAACGTTTTTATTTAATCTGCATTCGAGATTTATTTGCCAAAAATGTGAATAAATATGAGTTTATGCAAAAATAACCTTAATTCCTACATAATAAAGTTCAGTTTACGCTACAACTTCAAAAAATATATAACTTTTTCAATAGTGCTAGTTACTCTGAAATCAACTTTATTACGTACCATTAAAATAAATTTGATATTTGCTTAACTTGAAATAACATCAATTTGAATAGACTTTATGTATTTAATTGTTCCCAACCACACCTTTTATTAATAATAACAAACTTTCATCTACAATTCCGTTTCAAGCACTTTGATATTAATTTTCATCTTCTCGTCGACAATGAACGGAATGATGTCAGTTATTTTACTTGTTATCGAAGTCGGTCCGATATTGCTGGTATCACCCTCAAGGGAAAGATTGCTGGATGAATGGATGGATGCTGGCCTGACCCTGGCCTGTTTATTTAGGTTTAGGGCCTATGCACACGACTACATTTTTACTTGCTATCGACGCGAGTTTAACGCAACAAAAAATGCACTGCAATCACAACTAGACCTGCTCTTTTGTAGTTTGAAAACACAGATACAGCGGTCTGTAAAAATTCGTCGTGTGCTCATCGTGTCCGTGTGTCGTGTGTGTTTCTTATGGAAAAGGACAGAGCGCGGATGCCTTCCATATGATGTAATATGGGGCACGGGTCGCTCATAAAGGCATTCGTGGCATTCTTCTATTGACCTTAGATGGACAGTATTATTCCCAATAGTTGGGAAGTACAAAAAGTTTAATTGAAAACTAAGTGGAGTAGAATGAACATTAAGGAAAGGGCGTAGAACAGTTATTCACGAAATTACTGTTAGGCTGTGTGCAGACCTGAGTCAAGACTGTTTTTAGACATACTGTCGCGCTTTGAGATAAATTAGGGAGCTCACAAATAAAACAGTTTCATAGCCAAATACAGGGTGGCAGGGACCATAGTCAATATTCGAAAGAGTGTAGGAGTGTAGGATCGGAACTGACAGAACCAAATAGTGACTTCGTAGCAAGTAACGGCCGAACATTCGGCCGATACTACTTCGGAGTAGACCCTCAGGGCTGGACTATTTTTTTGCCAAAGAATCAGCATTGCCATACAATGTGGCAATGCTGCCAGCCTTTTGGGCACGTTTCCTATTGACAGTGATGCGGACGAATTTTTGGATGCCGTATGATTATTTCCCCTCCTTTATATACAATACTTGTACATATTATTTTTTAAGACTGTTAGCTTTTTAAATTATGTAAATATTTGTTTATCAAAATAATTTGATAAAAAGCATTATGCTGCGATGTTTTTGGCCTCACACAGGTCATTTTTTTTTTTTTTTGTTTTTAATATAACGTTGTTAGTTTGAAATGCTCTTTTTTACTATTTGTATTTCCTGTGTGTCCCATATAAATTATTTTTCTTTCTTTCCTTCTCTTTTAAGAAAAACCAAATAACACTTTACCCGACTTGGGAATCAAACCCAGGACTTCATGCTCAACGGTAGTGCTTGCGACCACTAGATCGTCGAGGCAGTTTTTACTTACAACGATGTAATAATACATTGACACAGATATTTAGTAACTTTTGGTGATGTGACCTTTTATTTAGGCGCTCCTAATTATGATAAAACAGGCGAGACATCTAATGATCACAGAACCTAATCTAGTAATTAATTTACTTATGGATAATTGATGGACAAGCTGACCCGAAAGACGTTGCCCTTTCATACTAAAATCCCATTGAAAAAGAAGACGTTCAGTTTTTCCCGAACCCATTTTTTTTACTTTACGCCATTAAAACAAAAAAATTGCCAAAACGGTCCAGCCGTTTCCAAGTGATGCGCTTACCGAGGGACAACATCCCATTTTTATTAACCCCCGACGGGAAGGAGGAGTATTATGTATATAGATTACGTATCATGGCCTGGCTTTGATAATCGTGTATATTTGTAATTTTTATGGTGTACACAGGAGTCGTGGAGTGGAGACCGCGTATCGGCAAGCGTCGTGTGAGACGCCCTCAGCTAGATGGACGGACGACCTAAAGAAGGCGGCTGGGACAGACTGCATGCAGAAGGTGGAGGACAGGGTGTTGTGGCGCTGCCTGGGACAGTCCTATGTCCAGCAGTGGACTGCGATAGGCTGAGTAGGTTGATTGATTATGGTGTACATAATAAGAAGTAAAAAATAAATAGATAAATAAGTATAATATTATTATAGTTTTAAACCTCCCTCAAGTAGTTATCACAAAAACCACATCAATATCTATCAAGGAGTTCCAAAGCTTTTTCCGAATACACAGACACGTCCTGAGGGCCCAGACAAAGCGACATTCTATCAGAGATAACTATGATGGAAAAGTCAAACATGTATGGGACTGATATAAGCTACCGGAAAGCTTCTGTCAATCTTGTTGGAAGTTGTTGTCACGCATCATCACAATCAGCCTATAACATTCCCGCTGCTGGGATACAGGCCTGTCTCTGTGAGAGGGAGTGGGCCATAATCCACTACGCGGGCCCAGTGCGGGTTGGTGGCGGAAGAGGGCGAATTTTTGGTTCTAGGAGATACCGGTTTCCTCACGATGGTTTCCTTCACCGTTTTGAGAGCAGTGGTGATGAAATTAAATACAAAAAGTGGAAGGTGGAGGGTTAGAAATTTGAAAGTTGTTGTAGAAATACAAAACTCTTTGTAAGCGATCGTCAACGCGGGGTTGCGATAGTCGTGGAAAGGATCCGGCAGTTGGGTCTCGAGGTGGCATTGCACAAGTCCGACGCCATGTCCTTTCATGGGCCTCGGTACGGGCCACCTTCGGGATCCCAACTGATGGTAGGAGGGGTTCACATCGGCGTCGAGAATACGATGAGATACCTGGGTCTCGTCCTCGACAGCCGGTGGAACTTCGTCGAGCATTTCCGACGTTTGGCCCCCAAACTGGAACGGGCCGGGGCCGCCTTAAAGCGGCTCCTGCCCAACCTTAGGGGGCCAAACGCCTCCTGCCGGAGGCTTTACGCTGGGGTCGTGCGGTCCATGGCCCTTTATGGGGCCCCGGTATGGGCGCGTTCACTGCGGCTTCGAGCCGCACACTACCTGAACGCGCCCCAAAAGGTGGTAGCCGTAAGGCTAATCCGGGGGTTCCGCACGATCTCGCGCGAGGCAGCAAGCCTCCTTGCCGGACTGCCACCATGGGATCTGGAGGCGATAGTCCTCGCGCGCCTGTATGACTGGCGCGCGGAGGCACTACGTCGGGGGGAAACTCTGCACCCGCGGCAAGTCGCTGCGGAGCGGACGGACCTCCGGCGCGGTCTCATGGTGGAATGGAAGGCGCGACTATCGCAACCCAGCGCAGGGCACGCCACGATAGCGGCGGTAAGACCCCTCTTTGAGGAGTGGCTAGAGAGGCGTCACGGCGCTCTCACCTACCGCCTGACGCAGGTCCTCTCCGGACACGGATGTTTCGGGAGGTTCCTGCACATAATCAGGCGGGAGGAGACGCCCGGGTGTCATCACTGCGAGGATCGCCCCGAGGACACGGTGGAGCACACGGTGGAGGTCTGCCCCGCTTGGGCAGAGCACCGCCGTGTCCTCGTAGAGGCGATCGGCAGCGGCGGCGACCTCTCGCGTCCGGCCCTGGTGCAAGCCATGGTCTGGGGCGAGAGGGAGTGGGAGGCGGTCACCTCCTTCTGCGAAGCAGTCATGCTAGTGAAGGAGGTGGCGGGATGGGCGAGGGAGAGATCCTCACGCCTCAGCCGCCGAGGGAGACGCTCCGGGCGTCGGGAGCCGCGTGGCGACTCCCGGCCACCGTAGGCGCGGGCCTGCGGGCGGAGAGCAATGGGTAGCTCTCCGTCCGATCAGGACCAGGCCCGTGCCGGACGGCGCGTATGTGTTCCACGTGCGCCTCAGAGAGATGTCAGCGTAGTTGACGGGGCCCGACAGGGCCGAAGCCTGCCGGGGTAGCGGGATCGTCCGAAAGGGTTACCGCTGCCCTGGTACATAAAGGGCTAAGGAAGGAACACGGGTGGGTTTTAGTCAGTAAGAGTCTGACACTCCCTTCTGCTCCACCCAGAGCGGGAGGGGTCATTTGATGATTTCCCATCCTGAAAAAAAAAAAAAAAAAAAGCGATCGTCAATTGTCCAGGCCATAAGGCTATACTTCATATTCTTAAGGCCTGGACAATTGACGAATGAAGATGGTCACATACCGCGTGTAATTATTATAATTAATGCTGAAATAATTTATAGCGACTTTTTTTTTCCTTAAATTTTTTGCTCAAAAACGGTACAAAGGCGGACTTATTGCCTTAGCTATTCTCTGTCAGTCTACAAAGGGTGGTGAAGAGATTAGATGGCAGGTGCTTTGTACTCATTCTAATAAGGTTGCTGTAGGGTTGCTGCCACTGACGAGACTGTCAAAGTCATTGTGACCTTTATTCTCGTTACTTTAAAGTTGCTGTTAGGTTCCTGCTGTCAGAGGTAAAATAACTGTGGACGGACTGTACCGGAAAGGTTCTGTCAAGCCTGTTGAAGGTCGTTGTAGAGATACGACACTCTTTGTAAGCGATTGTCAATTGTCTTGGCTTTCTGGTGACATTATTTTATACTATTCAGTGATCATAAGACTATACCCTGTCCATTTGTTTAACCGTTTTTTGATAGCTGTCTTAGAACGTACATATTCCAGATTACGTAAAAGTTAACTTTAATGCGTAATAAAATAAATATATAAACAGCCTTAACTTATTGAATTATCTTATTTATGACTTCTTACATACGTGTATCAGTCAATGTATTATGTGTTGCTGCAATCACTAGTTCCATCTGTCAAAAAACGGTTTCCCTAATGGACAGGGTATAAGGGCTGATTTTTCAATCGATAGATAATTTTTATTCGTAGAATAAAATTGACATCTGACAGGCATGTAAAAACTGTCAAAAATTCAAAACTATTCCTCGGATAAAATTATCTGGCGTCGGAAAAATCAGCCGTTACACAGTAAATTATTTTATGATTTGAAAGTAAAATTACGTAGGTACGGTCACCAAAGGAGATAAGTCACCAAACTCGTCGGATATAGTTGAAGTTTAGTAAGCCGTTTGCCGCCGTTGGCCGTTTTGAGTGAGTGTGACGCATGTTTGCCCCCAACTTGTTTTTTTTTTTGTGTGTTTATGTCCTTTTTTCATGCGTCATGTTTGCCGCAAATAAATGCATTTTCTTTCTTTTCTTTAACTAACCGATGGAATTATCAAATCAAATAAAATTAATCGAATACAAACAGTTCATTTATCAAATTATATTTCACGCTAAAACATCCATCGGTTTCTTACTAAACTTCAACTATATCCGAAGACCGTGGTTACTTATCTCTTTTGGTGACTGGTACTTTAATCATTTGAATAAGTAAGAGGCACTCATCCTTTCATTGAATTAAAAAGAACTTGAGAGAGAAATATTTAGCCTAATAACATTATAACATCTCGTCTTTGAGCCTAAAACATCTAACAATTTATATTTAGTTTAAATGTGAAAGTTTCAAAGGAAACCGTCTTTTATCCGGGACTCGGTGACTAAGAGAAATACTTAGAAATGTTGCTATAGTAACTAAGCTCTAACCGCTATTTTCGATTTATGTATACAGGGAAGTTAATTATTTATCAAATTGATTTGATAAATAATTAACTGAAAAAGAAGTTAATTATTTGTCGTTTTTTTGTTTTCTTTATTTTAAGGGCTTTAGCGCTGAGCGATAACGTCGATCTGTAACATCAGCACAATCAAGTAAACCTAAAAACAGATAACACTTACTTTAAAACAAAGAATGACAGTTTGTACAGTATCCTAGCTTGTTCTGATAAAGGACAAGCTAGGATAGCGTTACACTCTCCTGTAATAGTCTTAATAGGCTCGAAGTGAAAGAAAATGACGGATTATAGATTTATAGCGAATACGAATAAACAAAATTTTATAACAAAAATAACAGAAAAATATAATACATTGGGTTTTCAACGACGATGACAGACAGATAAAAAAAATGCACATCAATTTGACGGCTAAAAGAAAAAAAGTATTAGACATTTTATAAAAAGTATATAACTAGTAAAAAGTTCTTACGCTCGTCGCTTACACTCTCCAATATCATACTTATTTATAGAGCCAAGTAAATTAAATCTCAAAACTCCATTCCGCACACACTCCATCAAAACACGGAGACGGCACGGTTGGCGCAGTGGTTAAGCGATTGACTGCTGCGCTGCGTGTCGCGGGTTCGATTCCCGCTCGGAACAAATATTTGTATGGCCTACAAGTAGTTGTTCCGGGTCTGGCTGTTTGTGTATGTGAGCTTAAATGTTTGTAAACGCACCCACGATACAGGAGAAATTCGTAGTGTGGGGCACTGTTTAAAAAAAAAAAAACATGTCGCACATATTCAACTACTCCTACAACTACTCCTCCCACTTCACATTCTTCACAGTTGGGTGACGTTACCTTTTTCATCAGAAAACCAAACTTTTTTGATGGAATGTGACCGGAACGAAGTCTTATATAATTATATAATCAGCCCATAATCTTCCCACTGCTGGGTCTCAGGCCTCCTCTCTTCGAGAGAGAGTGGGCTGTAAATCTACCACGCGGGCCCAGTGCGAGTTGGTAAATGTCACATGTCTTCGATTTTTTGTTCTAAAACTTAACTAAAACAATAATAACCTTATCGGTAATTATATTTTCGAGGCGTTTGGGGTCACGGTCGAGTGCTCATGGTCTGTTCAATGAAATCCCCAAACTGGAGGTTAGCATGTAGGTACACGGTGTATAGCAATGCTATCCGGAGGCTAAGCATTGCCATACAACCTGGCAAAGCCGCCAGTTTCTTGGGTAGGTACATTACAAAAACATAAGTGATTTTGATGCCAGTGACAACGACTGCGACTTACAAGTTGTAGGTCCTAGGATCGAACCCAGACAGGCGCTTTACTTTATGCAAATATTTTCATCACCAATGCTCTCAAAGCGGTAAAGAAAGCATTGTAAGGAAACCGGCATGTGCTAAAACAAAAAAATTGAAGACATGTGACATCTACCAACCCGCACTGTGCTTGCGTGGTGGATAACAGCTTACAGTTTACTCCCAGCAGTGGGAATATTATAGGCTGATTATGTAAGTGAAAAAAAATTAACTTTAAAATTTAAAAAACCCTCGACACAAAATAATAATAAATAATAAATAATAAATAAATAAATATTCCACAACTATCACACAACGCCATCTAGTCCCAAGCTAAGCAGAGCTTGTGTTATGGGTACTAGACAACTGATAAACATACTTATATATTTCTAAATATATAAATATTATAGATAAATTACACCCAGATATAGAACAAATGATCGTGCTCATTACACAAACATTTGTCCTGGGTGGGAATCGAACCCACGACCTCCGGCATAGCAGTCAGGGTCACTAACCACTAGACCAACAGGCCTGCCAATAATAAAAATAGTATGAATGTAAAAAGCCTAAAACAATCTTAAAAAAACTATTGACAAAATAGCCACAAATAGAACAAAAAAGGTATAAGCGTGAAACCCTATAAAAAGAAAAAAATAACCTTGAAATTATGACCCTACTTAAGTACGTATGAATTTTTTTGATTAAATGTTGTCCCGTCGGGGGACCGCTCTAATTATTAGCCTAACGTTCTGTTAAAGTTTAAAATAGTAGCACAGACACGTCAAACTTATAACACCCCGTCGTTTTTGCGTCGGGGGTTAAAAACATTATTCAATTAATTTTATCAGTACTCGTATGAACTGCCCGACCTTTTACACATGTAACGTCGGAGCGGTAGCATCCAAATCAATGTTACTAAAACATTAATGAGCCTACACTAAATGCCATGTAGATTGATGGCTTTGACAGATTGTGAACATATCAATAGCTTGTGTTTAAATCGATTCAGAAGCTTGTAGGTAATAGTATCGATTAGTTCTGAATAAAACATACATCGGTGTGGCTATTGTGCCTGTTCGATTTCATATGCTTTTGTTCAGACAGCTCGCATAGATATGATTTCTGGGTATTGTGAACTGATATTGGGTTTTTTGTTTAGGGAGCTTTATCTGGTGGTACTTCAATTGATTTCGATGTGGTTGGTAAGGTTTCAGCCTACTTAGGCATTGGTTTTATTTTATTTATTTATTTTATAACTGGCCAAAGACAGAATAATAACTTTACTATTCTGTCTTTTGCCAGTTATAAAATAAAATGATGATACAATTCAAAATGCAAGATTACAAATAATCGCTGGCAGTTAACAGATGACCAGTCTCAGTGGTCAGCGCCCTATCTACTTAGATATAAAGCCTATAAGCCTAGCCTTTGCTATAAAGTAGATATTTTCGAGGTGATTGGTGAAAAGTACTAAGTCCAGTCAAATCCCAATTCTACTTACAAATTAGCTTTAAGCCTGCAGCGTTACCTCTTCGGTTAAAACCTTCTTTTCTCTTGAATATGTCTGGTCATTAATCTTTTTAAACAGAATTCGTATTTTGTCACGATAAGCAAAAATTGATGGATATAAAAAATCTTTAGTTGCGGAATAATCAAAATCAAGACTAGTCGATTCTCAGAATCCTAGAATATTGATGGAATCCTTGTACAAATATATTACTCTCAAGAATATGTAAGAGGTACAACAATACCCTGTCCATTTGGTAAACCGTTTTTTGACAGATGGAACCAGTGATTGCAGCAAACACACAATACGTTGATTGATGCACGTACGGTATTATTACGTCCTTAAGAAGCTATAAATAAGATAATTCAATAAGATAAGGCAGTTTATATATTTATTTTATTACGCATTTTAAAGTTAACTTTTACGTAATCTGGAATATGTACGTTCTAAGACAGCTGTCAAAAAACGGTTAACTTAGTGGACAGGGTATAAGACGTACAACTATTAACATACGCCAACTACCTATTTCTAACGAACCTACCATAAGACAGTTAAATAATGGTGAAATGCCAAACAAACAAATAAACAAACAAACAGAAATGAAACCTCAATAAAGACGACACTTCAATTGAAAATGTCAAGTCTTTCCGACATGTTTATATTACACAACTCACTTCCTTTAGTAGAGGGATATCTAAAATCGTTTTAACAAAATAATAAGGGAAGCAGGAACTTTTACGACGAAAACTTGTATTGTGTATAATTATAGCAACTGATTATTGGAAATATTAGGAAAATTTACAGCTAATACATTTTAATGTCTAGTACAATCTGTAAACGATCGCGATGGCCAACTACAAGCTTCCACTAACGATCAGTGTGAGTAACATTAACAAATACGCGAAAACAACGACGTAAGAGATACGCAATCTCACGCTCCAAAAATACAATAACAACGACGAAAAAAAAAATGTTATGTTAGGGTTTATCTCAGTAGTATGCACTAATCCGACAACTTTGTGTGATAAAAGTCTTTTTTGTTACTCTTCCTGTCACAACTGCTGTGACAGCTGAGAAAAGCCATCCTCAATAATCCTCACAGGCTTACATACCGTGGTATGTATTACTTTTTATAGCCAATCCATCAAGAATCTAGAGATTTCTAGTCGCCATGACAACTCAAATACATCGCAAACTATAGCTTTGTATAATTTAGAAGATTTTTTCAATTTTGTAAATGTGAGTACCAAGGATCCGTTTATTATGAAATTTTGATGTTGACTTGAAAGAGCATGGCAGTTGAGATCATGTTCACTTAAATGTCTCACTGGTGGTGGCGCGTGTATTGGATCATTCGGTTTCCTACAAAATGGTTGAGCTGGATGGAGTCACGTTCGTGAAAGGGCGCTGACCATTGAGACTGGTCATCTGTTAACTGCCAGGGCTTATTTGTAATCTTGCATTTTGAATTGTATCATCATTTTATTTTTTTACATTGTTCTCACATATAGAAGCAACAAGAATAATGTACCCAGAAGTTAGTAATATCTTAATTTAAAAGAGTGTTCTTGAAGTTTCATGCCCTTTCTTCTCAATAGTGACCTTAGTTTTGGAATGGGCAACTCAGCTTCAACTTTCTGACCGATTCTTTGACAATCAAAACAAAATGTTTTTTTTTTTCGTTTGTTTGCCTATATTGGGTTTAATGGCCTAACTGAAATAAATGCTTGGAGTTTGAGTTTGAACGTTTCCTTGGCCCGGCAAGACACTTGTCATCTGACAACTTTAGTAACGGATTAAGTACTTAAACATAATACCACGCTTGTAATCCCCGAAGGGTCAGACAGACGTGGACGTACACACACATTTTACCAGTTATGTTTAAGTGCCTTGTAATAGGGGAAGAGCTATTAGTTACTATAAGATATACTGATTAAGTACATATTTAAATAATATTATTAATTCTCGGCCGTAGGCAGTACTATACTTAGTTCATATACGATGACAAGGTATTTATATTATATAATATAATAATAAGTTTATACAATAATTGTTTACTATGATACACAAATATATTATAGACTATAATTTCTTGTTACAAACGAATTAGACATCTGTAGCAGAACTAGGCGAAAGCCTGTATTTCGGCTATCAGCGCCCAAACCCTCAAATAATAAACACTTAAAGGTATTGTCTTTCTAATTTTTTTTTCAATTTTCTTGTCGGCGATGCATGTATACAGTATTAATACATTGATTTAAAACCTATTACACTTATTGTTAATACATGTAATACCTTTTTGATGCAAAGTCAAGGATCATCATATAAATGGGGGGTCATTTATATGACCCCCATGGGTTAGAAATAAATTGAAATATAAAAGTTTAATATACCCTAATAATTCATAGAAATGAATGTTACATCGCGTGCTTTTATTGTATATTATTCGTAAATGGTGCGTGTTAGATTACGTAGGTTTTCGACAAAGATCTCTTACCAAAATTGTTGAGTTAAATACAAGTAAAATTAATTAAACTATTGGAAAGAATTGTGTAATGTTGTTGCTATGCTGGTCACCTTAGAATTTTTTTTTGAAAATCACCCCTATTTTATTTATTTATTTAAAAGTTCAACGTTGAGTGTCTTTTGGCTAATACCTCGAGCTCACAAATGTAGATAAATAATAAATATCCACTTACATTTACTGTCACTTTCAATCTTCGCTTCATACTTCAGTAAATTCAAAAATTCCACACTCATTTTAGTTGAACCATAAGTTACCAACAACTAAAAAGTTTAATTTTTTCAACTTAACAACCTAACTTCACTTAACTATTGCTTAAAAATATCTAACTTCTTTTTAAACCAAATAATAATTATAAACCACGTTCAAACTACACTGATTTTTCGTATGTTATTTCGTAGCGCGCGGCTACGGAGCGCAGCGTGTGGCTACGCCGGCCTACGACGTAGCACTGGCGTAGAGAGCGTAGATCGCGCGACTAGTCGGATGGCACAAACGTTTATTTTCATTTTCATTTGGAATGAGCTGTCATTTTTGTGAGCATTATGTGACAGATATTTTTTTTTTGTACTTTATATCTTTTTTTTCTAATTTTAAAAGGGAATTCGTCTTATTCTAAATCTGTAATTAAAAGTAAGCAAAAAAGTTCTTATAAAAGTCACGTTCTCTTTAAACCTTCGGCACATAATTTCAAAGTGTCCTTGATCAAAGGTAGGGAATTAAATTATAAGCCTAGGGATAAAGGCAGAGTAGATATTAGAATCGAAAGTCGGATACTGGTGTAGACAAAGCCGGTTGTAAGCCTGCGGAGAAATATTACAGAGTTCGTCCTAACTAGGAGTATCGTATGTCGCTGATTCAAATTACTAATGGATTCTCTCTGTTCGGGAGTTTGATAAGGTTACACAAAGCTTTGTAGTTTTCGACACAGATAATGGAATGAATGACCTCCATTCCGGTATAGTAACCCAGTTTTTTTTTCAAGATAAGCAGCAATTTGCAATGTGATGTAGAGGAAAATCAAGATTAGAGAGAGAGAGAAGAGAGATTATGCTTTTTTTTTTTTGTTGTTACATATCTGGGGACCATGGGGTCCTTTGGTAGGCCGAAGCCAACTCGCAGAGGACGCTTAGGAAATTGCAAAACAGACGATTATCCCTGTAAGCACTATAGGCAAGTGCACCCAAGGACAACCCCCGGTTGGTGTAGGACTATTGCAGGATATGGAAAAAAAAATTGGGCTATGAGATGGGGTGGCTAAAGTGGACTGGTTAACAAGAACTATGGAAGAACCCCTGCCTGATCAATGTTTTATATATTATTTTTACCTATTTGTCGTAATAGCTTGAACACGAACACTAGTATATCGTTTGCCAAGCTTGCTGCTATGGCAATATTGCTTCAGGTTGACCTTAAAAGCCCATACTGCAGTTTATATTGTCATAGTTAAAAACTTAGAATTGGAACCGTGGTGGTTTCAATGCTAATTTTAACTATAAAGAATTTTTATCATCAAATAAAAAAATTATCATTACATAAAAACAAAGTGCCCCACTGCGTCTGTCTGTCTGTCTGAACCCGATAAACTCAAAAATTACCAAATGAATTTTCTTACGGTTTTCACAAATGGACGAGGTAATTCATTAGGAAGGGGTAAATTGACTGAAATATGTCGATGATTGTTGAAAATGTCGGAAAAATAAACTGACAACTGAGGGAAACGGACCGGACGAGTTGACGAACGCGGACTCAAATCATGGTGACTGGGAGCTTTAATGGTCGCGTAAACATTGAATGGAATTTGGCACACAGATAATTTATAACCCGAATTAACGTACTACCGGATTTATAGGATACTTTAAATCCGGTAGTACGTACAAAATCTAGTAGGTAATCCTATTTAATATTATAAACGTGAAAGTTTGTATGGATGAATGGATGGATGTTTGTTACTCTTTCACGCAAAAACTACGAAACGGATTTGGATGAAATTTGGCACACAGATGGTTTATAACTAGGATTAACATTTAAGATACTTTATATCCCGATATTCCCACGGTATCGAAACTTATGCGGGTGAAACCGCGGGGCGCAGCTAGTAATATAATAATTTAAACATCCTTTCAACATTTTATAGTCAATAATATTGCCTTATACAGCTTGCGGAATAATTAAAACAAGCCCTAATGATGTCTGCAGAAAACTAATTAATCTGGAGTCCTAATGCCCGTTTTTGTTAATTTTTAATATTATTTGCAATTAATTATCGACAATGTACTAAAAGAAGCAAGTTGTATCGATTTTTGAATGTCTGTGTTCCTAGATATCTACGTGCGTAAATAATACAACTTTTATTGAATAAAACGAACTATAGTGCAGCCGTCGAGAGAATGCGTTCTTGACACCCGTCAGTTTCATACAAACGAATACGTGTTTTGCGAATTTTATCTTTATTAGTCTTCTTTTTCGTATCGCTGGCACAACTGAATTTTACATCTTTTATATCTTATTGGCCCGAAATTTTGCCACTTCCACGGGATCGTCAGTGGCAGCTCAGAAGTAATTTTGACTTCATATTTTGGGACACAGAGGACAGGATAGGAGGTGGCGCATGATTTGCGACATAGCTCCACAATCACACCCTACTGCCGTTTCGTCAAGGTAGCCCCACTTTACCAGGTTGGACTTACATCTCCCCACTTGTATCCGGAGACAGTTCAGGGACTTCCAAGTGGACCACGGAAGGTTACACCCTGCAGGGAGGTGCTTCTTTGGAGGTAGATAGTAAGTAGAAGGGGAAAGAGTATCCTGCCACAGTTTGCAACGGGCGTCGCCGTCGGCCGGGCTTCCTGACAGAGTCGAAGTGAGAATCTTTATTAGTTACTAGAATTGTCACACTGACAGATGTCAGGAACGCATTCTCGATAGCTGTACATATGTAATTTTACTTGATTTATTTTTTCTTCCCTTGCCCTTTTCCCAGTTTATCAGAAATGAATCAACCGACCCCAGTCGGTTTTCGTTATCCAATCATGATTATTTTTACGTTTATTGGTGATTAGCGTTGCCTTTGCGGTGTAAGTAATAAGTATTTCCAGATCTAATGTTAATCCTTGTTAGTCGAATATCTAAATAACTCTTTCCGGTCGAATCCGGTAGTACCGTTTCTGTACCATCTGCCGTCGTTATAATTATTCCAACATCCTGCCACGTCACTCTCATGTCTCTATTCTGCCAGAAGACATTATGTGATTAAACTTATATTGCAACAAAACTTGGAAATAACCGATACAATGGTGTTACTCTACTTCATGTAATAACTAACAATAAACACTTGACAGACAATAAATTGCTCATACATAATCACACCATACATTCCCACTGCTGGAATTCAGACCTCGTCTCAGTGAGAGAGAGTCAGCTGTAATCTACCACGCGGGCCCAGTGCGGGTTGGTAGATGTCACATGTCTATTCAATCAATCTCCTATGAGTAGATAAATTAAATTAAACGGTTTCTCGTTATTTATAGTTATTTTTCAAATTATCCTAATTCTATATAATTTTGTCAAATTTTATCTTATTTTGTCTAATTTTATCTAATTTTGGCCAATTTTGTTTAATTTCATCTAATTTCATCAAAATTTGTCCATTTTTATTATGTAACTTAACTTAATTTTATGATTGTATGACATGTGTAATTACTAATATTGACTAATAACTTGTATGTGTGTTGCAAACTGTTAATATAAGTTGGTTACTTATAAATAAATAAAAAAATAAAACACACGTCTTCGAATTTTTTGTTCTAGGACATGCCGGTTTCTTCACGATGTTTTCCTTCATCGCTTTGAGAGCAGTGGTGCTGAAATAATTTACACAAAGCAAACCGCAAGGGTTCGAACTTACGACCTACAATTTATCAGTTATCACTGGGCCTCCACTACTCTAAATATAACTTAATCTAGACTATTTCCTTCTTTTCTCTCTCTAATGAACTAAGAAAGGCACGGAAATTATGATGAGGCCGTCGATTCTAGTTGTCCTAAGAGCTCCTTACATAGAATTAGTATGTACAGTCACGAACAAAAGTATGTATACACTCGGCTTTATTGAAAAGCTATTTATTCCTTTATTTTTTAATGAAATTTTATGTTGTTACGAACATAGCATTTTCGAACCCATAGGTTTATGTAATGTGTCGTATTTCAACGTTGCATTCGTTATTTCACGAAAAAAGCGGAATTGAAAGTTGCCAAGTGTTGACATATTGGTGCTCGTGACTGTACTAGAGTCCTTGGTTATTATTTTTAAGACATCAACCTGCACCCTAATTGTGTAACACACTATCAATCTTAATCTGAATCATTTTGAAAGATATTGTTAATCCATTGCTTCATATGTTCGAAAAATGTGTCTGCTCAACAACGTAAATAACGCAATTAATGTTGTTGAACTGTCAAAATGAAACCCATTGATAGTATGTTACGCAATTAACCCGCTGGTAATTGTCACCATGACATTTACAAAAAAACAATCGATAGTATCGATGAATGGTCTGCCATACTTTCGTCGATAAGTTCATAAATGATGCAGGCTATAACACCCGGCTGCACCATACACCGTCGATTAATGACCACGTTAATATTGTAGAAAGTGTACGCTGTTTTGAGGTGTTTTAAAAATGGGTCAATGCGTTTCTATATGTTTGTGTATTGAACGGTAAAGGAAGGTAATTTTATATACTATGTAGTTGAAAGTAGTGTTTTGCCACTTCCACGGCGTCATCAGTGGCAGCGCAGAGGTCACTTTGACTGCATGTTTTGGGACACAGAGGGCAGGATACAAGGTGGAGCATGGTTTGCAAAGTTTTGGGCCAACAAGATATAGGTACAACTAGCTTCAACTTTCTGACTAACTGACCGACTATTTAATTTTGGACAGTTCAAAAGTGCCTGTAAATGGTTTAATTGAAATAAATGATTTGAGTTTGAGTTTTATAAAATTCGATCATGCCAGTGACACGAAAAATATGAAGTGTTTAGAAACAGAAAGAATAGAAATAGGAATTGGACAAAAAAAGTCACTGTGTAACAAAAAAATACACAAGTTATTTTAATTTTAAGGCTTTTCGGATACAAATTTTTTGGTCTTCTTTTTCAACGATTTTTAATACAGCGTGTCACTTTAATGGCGAAATTAATTTAACACACGTATATGGTTTAGCGTTTTCGTTTTATGAACATATTTTAATTTCATTAAACGTTATTATTTATTTTCAATTTTCTAAAAAAGCGTTTTGGTGCAACCTGTACTTAAAGAACTGTAGCGCAGGGGTAATTTGCCGGAGTCACGGATCCTAACATCGCTGCATCGTATCAATGAAATAAAAACGAATAACGTGCAAAGAGTAGGCGAATTAAAGGAACGAGAGAAAGCCCTACG
Source organism: Apamea epomidion (assembly GCA_947507525.1). NCBI lineage: Eukaryota > Metazoa > Arthropoda > Insecta > Lepidoptera > Noctuidae > Apamea > Apamea epomidion. The sequence continues at coordinate 15,889,551 of OX382237.1, forward strand.
TCGGCGAGCGGCCCAGGCGGTAGTTTTCAAATTGCGTTTTTTTTTTTTGTTGTAATTTTTATGATTACTGGCCACAATATTAATTAAACACGCGGGGTGTTTAAGTAATGTCGCCATTGTAGTGGCACGTTGTATTGAAAATCCGGGGCCCAAAATGTAACACGTCACAAAATTCCAAATTCCACAGGAATTACAACATTTGAAATTGTGAAGCAGACTCAACACAACACGGTCGTCAATTGAAGCTTCCTAATCCCATATTAATAAAAACTTAAACCGCCGGTCATAAAGCTGTTATGGTGGCAGCGAGCGCTAAACTTTTGATTAATTAAACTTGTGTAGTAAAAATAACAATAATTAAAAATAAAAATAGATGGACTTACGTAGATTTAAGTTAGTTACGTAAGATTAAAATAATGCGTCCGACGTAGGTGCACTTGGCTGTAATAGTAATATTAAAAAGCCTATAATCAAACTATATTATATAAACAAAGTCGCGGACGGCCATGTCTACGGTAATTAACTAACAAAAAAAAAAAAGCTTGTGTAGTATGAAACAGTTTAAGTCTTTAGCTGAAATAAGTTCATAATGTATTAAGATTTCAGGTTTTCAGAATTTTAAACTATTTCCACTAGTAAGTACCCAGTTACCCACTCTGGTTTCAGTTTTGGTTTGTTGTTATAAAAAGTCTGTTGAGTTCTACTGAGGAAATTCTTTTGCCATAACCAAATGCGGGACAGATTTGAACATTAAAATACGAGTACCAACGTCATCTTATTTTTTACAAGCTTTATATGAACTCAAATGATCTGAAGGGCAATTCTCATAATTTTAAGAACGTGGACAGTCTGTCTCTCAGTCTCAATCTGTCAAAAATACCTCTAATTTCTTTGACAAGTTGTTGACATTGACTATCGCTGGGATGAGATTGCGTATGGCCAGCCCATTGCCACTTCAGCTTGCTTATTCTGTGAGCTATGCCGACAACTTTGGTTCTCTGCCGGATCACCTCGTTTCAGATTCGATCGCTCAGAGAGACTCCAAGCATAGCATATACAGGCTGATTTTTTAAAGACCAGCCAAATTTAAGGATGTGGTACAGACCATCAAACTGAACAACTTTCTCCATGGGACCAACATCGTAATCGCGAATAAAAATTTAGCCGTCCCATACATTTAGGTCGAGTAGGTATTGAAGTTTTCTATGGGACAGTTGATAAAATTTTCGCGATTACGCTATTTGTCCCATGGAGAAAGTTGTTCAGTTTGATGGTCTGTACCACATCCTTAAATTTGGCTGGTCTTTAAAAAATCAGCCTGTATATAGGACACAAACTGCCTACTTCCTATACTTTGACAAGTCAGGTATTATTCCACCATCAGGCAGTCAAGCTCTGACGTACCTACCATAGGAATTCTATTGAGAATTATGTGTAAAGTTTGAACCAGAATCAGAAGCTTGTCAGGTATTCGCTAACTTTAGATGAACGCCATATTGTGTTCAAAGATGTAAGTTATTACTTAGGTGTAGTTAGGTTAGGTGTTAGTTTGCCTGATCATTGTGTTAGTTGATGTTCTTAGGTAGGGAATGTTGTTCTAGGGAATGTCTAGTTATTGTCTCATTATACAAGTAAGTAATATGGTGTTCGAAGAACATGACGGAGATTTGGTATGATGCTATAGGTATACAACTTAAATAATTCTCGTAATAATTTTAACATAATTTTAAGAATGTTCACAGTCTGATCTCAATCTCAATACACTACTACAATTTTTAAATTTTTTTTTTATATTTATTGTCGCTGCGATGTGATTGAGACTAGATTTTAAACATAGATTGAATGACATAGATTCATAAAATCATACGTTTTTTCGTGTGGATATTGTTTATCAATTAAAAGAAGGAACCTAATTCAATACTGAAAGTGATACACTTTTTTTTGAGATATTATGTACCGCTATGTACCCCTATGTACCCCTATGGGAAAAAGGCGCAAGTTTATGTAGGTATGTCTATGTATGTAATCAGTTTGTTAATAAGTGCACTTTTCCTAAACAATCAAATATAAAAATCATAAAAATCAAATTTATATTTGTTTTAATCTTCAAACCAATAAAGATAGTCGTACACTGCATTTCAAACATTGGCTAACGTTCATTTCCACTTCTCCGTACAAATACCAAGATGGAATAGAAACTATTAGATTTTATTTCTGTTTATCCCGTGCCGGAGCGAGGCAGTTCTCTTGAAATCAATTACAAGGTGCCGCCGATGATTTGCTATCGTCGTTTTGTTCAGCGGCGGCCATATTGAACGGTAATGGAATCTTCTTTCAATTATGAAGAGAAAAGAACTGTTTATTTTGTGGGATTGAGAATAACAGTCCGAAAAGGGTTACTGGTTATGTGCCAACAGTTATAGGACAAATAAAATGCCAGAATTATCACGTTTGGTCAACGATTTTTTTTTGTTTGTTTCCCATTTACAAAATCTTAAAGTTCTATAGTCACCTTTTAGAGAGGGGCTTGTGGCTAAGTAATAACAGCTGCACGAGTCGATCTATCAGGTTAATCTACGCTAGCCACGGTTGGTCCGTGGATGGGTGACCAACTTTACATATCAAGACCCCTCCGTGCCTCGGGAAGCACTTAAAAAAAAAAAACAAGCCAGCCAACTTTAAGCCGTTGGTGCCAGCTGTCATTCGTGGATCTTTGACAGTCGTTACGAGTCGTCAGAAGCCCGAAAATCTGACAACCAGTCTTACCAAGGGGTATCGTATTACCCAGCAACTGGGTTGTGAAGGTCAGGTAGGCAGACGCTCCATGTAACATACTGGTGTTCAGCTGCATCCGGTTAGACTGGAAGCCGACCCCAACATAGTTGGGAAAAGGCTAGGCAGATGATGACCTTATTATTTTTCTATCAACTAAGTATGTCATTGCCAACATTTTGAAAGAAAACGACAGTTCGAAAAGGTGAAAGGAATTTGTGTGAAAATTGCTTAACATAATCGCTTCTTGACCGTACCTAATACTGCTGCACTTTACAGCTCCTACTCACCTACGTGGCATTGTATTGCATTCCCACATACAACCTTATGTCCCAATCCCACGCACCTATTATGTGCTCATGTCCCTAAGAGCTCTCCCTCTTTTTACCCCCAAAAAAGGACATTCACTAAGTGGACGATAAGGACGCGTTTATTGCGAATGAGAAACAGTCCGGATTCGGTACGTCAAAACTGTTCAAGATTTATAACTTGGCACAACTTGTTCCCAACTTCTGTGCGTGTTATATTTTAGAGGTATTGGAATATAATGTCAAGGTTAAGTACCTGAAACACGAGTGGGTACGACCTAGAATAGCCATATAGCTTTCAAAATATCTTACCTTGGATGAGATCGTAAACTTTTTTAAGGATTACTACAGCTTTTAGGGCAAAAGCGTCAGGGTGGCCCGCATAATTCAAATGTTCTCACGTTTTTAGAAAATTGCTGGTCCGGGTTAGGTTGTATGTTGATCAAAATATGATTCAGGACCGTAACGAAATTTTAATTTTGTGAGCTACCTGAGAGCATCCATCTTATCTGGGACGCCTATGGTAGCCTGCGTGGCGCTCGACGTCCTCCGGACGGAGGAAAATGGGATGTGGTGACATGTTGCGAGAGCTCAGTCATTCGCTCGCTGATGGACGTCAACTGCTCTATGACCGCGCAGCCTGCCAATATACCGTCTCAGCCAAACGGTAAGCCTGTAGCTTAAGAGGAGGCCAAATTGAGCAGGGCTACAACCACTCTTTTTTTATTTGATGGAGGTAAAGTCAAAGTACCAAGATCATTTAAACACGCACTTTTGAAATAAAAAAATACAATCAGGTAAGTACAAAGAACTAAAACTGGCAGTGGGCAGGACACATTGCTCGTAGAACAGACGGGTGATGGAGCTAAAAGTTTCTGGAGTGGCGACAGTGTACCGGACGACGTAGCGTTGGAAGGCCTCAAGGTGGACCGATGACCTTGTGAAGGCAGCAGGCATCCCCTAGATTCAGGAAGCACAGAACCGGTCGAAGTAGCGGTGCTTTGGGGAGGCCTATGTCCAGCAGTGGACGTTTTTCGGCTGAAATGATGATGATGATGAAAGAACTAAAAAGTGTTGCTCATTTCAAAATTAAGTTTTGATATGGAAAGTTATGTACAATGGTGAATGCTCCTATAATTCGAAAAAGTTAATACAATCTCAGTTAATGAAACTTAGAACATCTGATTTTCACTGAAATTGTCACTACATATCCCTAAGTACATTTAGTCTAGACAAGACAAATAGTGATATTATTCAAACTACTTTCCCAACTTTAACTGACTAGGAGTGCATCTCGTTTATCTTTTTTAATTACGTGTCTCCATTATTCTGCTAACTGTACACCTTAGATAGAATGAGATATTGTACAGTCACGAGCACTAATATGTCAACACTTGGAAACTTTCAATACCGATTTTTTCGTGAAATAACGAAAACAACAATGACATACGACACATTGCTTTAACTTATGGGTTAGAAAATACTATGCTCATATCAACATAAATTTTCATTAAAAAATAAAGGAGTAAATCTATTTTGTAAAGTCAAGTGTATACATACTTATGCTCGTGACTGTACACTCCTTCTAAGAAACCTTAAATGAAAACTATTTTTTGTTCTTTTTGTTCGGGGGTTAATGAAACCCTAAATAATATTGGGATGCCGTCATACTGTGTAAGGCCCACAAAAAATAAACAGTTATTTATTGAGGCTGTTCAGAGTTTCAGCGAGGAAAAATCTTCAAAAGGACGAAAATTTATACCTATTACTAATCAATTTACTCAATATACTTGCACGTGATACCTTATGCCTCAGACATCGTGGTCACTTTATTATAAAACTAGCTGCGCCTCGCGGCTTCACCCGCATAAGAGTCGATCCCGTAAGAATATCGGTATAGAAACTATCCTATGTCCTAATCCAGGTCTTAGTCTACTCATATGTCAAATTTCATCCAAATCCGTTCAGCCGTTTTGGCGTGAAAGCGTAATAAACAAACCTTTTATCTTTATAATAATAGTTTAGATAAAACCTTTGTGACAGACAGAAACAAGTGATCATAAATAAAGGTTCTGTTTTCCTATGAACCCTAAAAAAACATCCGTCCACTTTCTTTTATGATTGACAGAAAATTCTACTCAACAGCCACTTCGTTTTATTCCCACTAGGAAGTAACAACACATTCTCTACCCTCCGTCACAAAACTCTGAAACAATGGAGAACCAGCCGCATCTTATCAGTGTTCAGTTCGATGCTCCCCGTGAGAACGTCACTGTTCAAAGTAGCCTATTTTTAGGACTTCATAACCCCCTAACGTATTTTTCTACTATTGAATGAAGGGCAATTAACAAAAGGTATTTTCAAGACATATTTGAGGGGAAACGCTGGAAGGGGAGACCTTAGGATAAGGACATATTGTAACCTTATTGGTGATGTTCTTCAGAAAAGTCAGGTGCGTATTACTAGCAACTGGCATGGTGGTATCACCATACCAGTTGACTGAATGATTCCTTACTTCGAAACCACGTCAATTCCTTAGTTAATCAAAACATCTGCTATTAACGTATTCTTTAAGACACAATGAACGAAACCGCGCGAATTGAACGCGAAGTTGGCATGGTTGGAACTGTCAAAATACATTAATAAAAGAACAGTAATAAAAGCTCCGAAAACAAATTAAAATATGAGCATACTCAAAATATGAAATTGACTACTTTAAATACTAACTTTTCGACAACTTATAAGCGAATACAAATAAAGAAACGACCGAATAAAATGCTGAAAATTCTGAAAAATTAATACAATATTTGCTGACGTAATATTTTTCCACCACCTTAAATTGCGTTTTACCGAAATCTACAGGTCATCATTTTTATCGTAACTTACCTATTTTATATTATTATTTAGAATCAATCTTACACATTTTATAACTGTGGCGCTATGGCTGTGTGGTTTGGTTTTACATTCAAAAATATGTTTCTGGCACTCGCCGGCCGCTGCCGCGGCACCGCTCGCTTCGCTCGCTCGGCTCGTAGGTACGTTATGTGGTCACATTTCTAACCTAACCTAACCTAGCTCTTACGATTTAAAGAAGATATATGCGTGTTACGTCGCAAATTTCACTAAATTATAACTTTTCGGAAACTTAGTATTTTTTTCGGATATTTAATAATTTTTTTTGGAAATTTAGTTTATTATTTGAAAGTATTGAATATTTTTCGTAGAATTATAATTTGAATAAGCTTCATGTTTGTTTGTTAAATACAACATTTTTTGTCGGTTAATTGTAATTATTTGTATTAACTTTTCGGTGATTCATTTTAACACAGCTTAGTTAGTATTACAGTCAACCACAGATCGCTGAAAGTTAATTTGTTTTTCGGAAGCTTTATTATTTTCCAAAATACATGTTGTACGCGCGGTTGACATTTCGATTCCTTGCCGTTACAGAGATTTCTACAACACACGATATTGACGTGGTTTGCACGTGGTAAGCTTACGCGGGGAATAATAATTATGATACAGAATAGGGGCCCTGATGTATGAACGAGGCAAAAGGAGTATTTAAGGATTGTAGCTGGTGGGTGGGCAGGTGGGCATGGGGGTAGTCTCTACCTACCCCCATGAGAGGAACGTGAGGGGCGTGAGTATGCATGTATGTATATTGACCAAAACTTGGATATTTAATAACACCACGAGAGACATACATCCTGAAACTTTCCTAGTACGTGACAAAAGTTTGACGTGACGTACAAAGTTCTGTTTATCGTGACGAAAAAGTTTGGGTACAAATATGTATCTTAAATAGCTTACCCGTTTTAGCTTTATTAGGTAAAGTTTTGAATGCTGTTGCTATGCGAATTAATGGTAGTGAAACTTCGCCACAACAAGCGATTTTGCATGACGTGTTTTGGTGCAATATTTTTGTGATAGCTGTAATTTGGTCGCATGAAAAATGCCTCATTGGTGTAGTGATCGCAAGCGCTATTGATGGTGAGGGACTGAGTTCGATTCCCGGGTTGGGCAAAGTGTCAGAGTTTTTCCAACTGGAAATTATCAGTAGCAGCCCGGAACCTGGATTTATGGCCGGTTAATGGCAATAAGCTCGCCCCCTATTACACAGGACTTAAACATAACTGGCGAAATGTGGGTGTACTATTATAGGTGCACCTCTGCCTAGCCCTTCGAGGAAAACAGGTGTGATGCTATATTATGTGTTATGTGAACAATTAAAAACATAAATTGCATTTTTTTTTTTGCTATACGGGCCAGCTCTTGTCCTCAATCTCGCCTGGTGGAAAGTGATGGAACAAACAAGCCCAGAAGATGCCTGTTCACTCTTGCTTTTGTATACATCCTACTTCCTACTATAATAATATTATAAACGTGAAAGTTTGTATGGATGGATGGATGAATGTATGTTTGTTTCTCTTTCACGCAAAAACTACTGAACGGATTTGGATGAAAGTTGGCACACAGATGGGTTATAACCAGGATTAACATATAGGATACTTTTTGTCCCGATATTCCCACGCGATCGACACTTATGCGGGTGAAACCGCGGGGCGCTGCTAGTTTGAAATAAAAATGAATTGAAAAAGTGTTTATCCACAGATTTTTTTTTACAAGACATTACCTCTGCCAAACTGCAAAGCAGTTTGTTGGCAGACATAGCTCCTTTTTAAATATTAGCAATGTTGCACACGTTTTTAGTTAGTTAGCCAACGCAAACATAAAACGAATGATGTCGTTATTTATACAGTGCCACAAAATTCTTGCATTCACGAGAACGTTAAAAGAAAGTAAAGAAAAATAAGTTTTACTGTGTCCAAAGGAAGAGGAAATTCACTGAAAAATTCCGCTTGTTTCCTTTAACTGAAACCGTGCTATTTTCTTTTGATTTGCAAAGTTTTGATTTCATTAGCTACGTTCCAACTTTCTGGCACTTAATTTTGAAAATTTTAAGAATATTACAAAAAAAAAAAAATCATCAGCATTTGCCTAGTCTTAGGTACACCCTTTCACCCTTTTTTTTTTTATGTTGGAAATCATCAAATGACCTCTCCCGCTCTGGGCAGCGCGGAAGGGCGTGTTAGACTTTTACTGACTAAAACCCACCCGTGTTCCTTCAGTTGCCTGTGCCGGGGGCCACGGTATCTCTTTCGAACAACCCGCAGCCCCGACGGCATCGGCCCTAGCGGACCCCGTCAGTTCATGCTGACAGCTCTTTGAAGCGCGCGTGGAACACAACGCGCCGTCGACCCGGGCCTGGTCCTTTCCGGGCGGCGAGCTGCCCATAGCTCGCCGCCCGCAAGCCCGCGCCTGCGGTGGCCGGGAGTCGGCTGTTGACTCCCGTCCAGGGCATCTCCTGCGGCGGCTAGGCGCGTGAGGGTGCAGAGATTGCCTCTCCCTCACGCGCTCCGCCTCCTCCTTCGCGAGCATTACTGCTTCGCAGAAGGAGGTGACGGCCTCCCATTCACTCCCGCTCCGTACCATGGCCTGGACCAGGGCCGGACGCGAGAGATCGCCGCCGCCGATCGCCGCCACGAGGACACGGAGGGGCCCCGCCCAAGCCAGGCAGACTTCCACCGTATGCTCCACCGTGTCCTCCGGGCGATCCACACAGTGGTGACACCCTGGCGTTTCCTCCCGCTTTATCCTGAACAGGAACCTCCCGAAACAACCGTGTCCGGTGAGGACCTGCGTCAGGCGGAAGGTGTGGGCGCCGTGGCGCCTCTCTAGCCACTCCTCAAAGAGGGGACCAGCACTGGGTTGCGACAATCGCACTCTCCATGCCGCTATGAGATCCCGCCGGAGCTCTGTCCGCTGTGCCTGTGCGCTGTGATTTCCCGCGACGTCTTAGGTACACCCTCAAATCGCATTTTTCTCTTTTTTATTTTTCCAAAATAATAGACCGCTTATAATGGCTACCCATTAATGCACATTTTCCCTAATTTCCTTTTACTACTAAATGTTGTGCAGAATTTAATATACAAAGCAATTTCTGTCAAAATTGCACAATAACCGAACCAGGTCTGAAACACCTGTGTAATAAATCCATTCGTGTCTAGAATTTAGCCTAACTTTGTTACCTTGCCTTACTTAGTATCTGGATAACTTTTTAGAGGTATGAGGAACAGGGTGTAAAGTTCACTCATACTCTATTGATTTTGAGAATGGTGTTAATGTTGGGAAGTTTGTAAATATGCTAATTGCGCGGTAAACTTTGCTTGCGAGATGCAGGATTTGCGTGACGTCAGTATGACGTGTTGTTCGCATGTGGCGTTGTAGATACCGCTACAACTTGATAATCTAATATCTATACTAGGTATGTAGATACCAAACTTTGTACGACTTGCTTATTTTCATACATTTAATAATAAAGGATGAAATTAAATAGGTACGCCAAATTAAAATTTCTAATTCAATGTTATAAAATCTCGTGCTACAATTGGTACTTTAATTTTCTTATTTGTTTTGATAGATTCTGATTAAAATAAATATTGGAACGCCTTTTGGAACCTTGTTGATGACACGGTTGCACTACGGCACGGCGCTGTCACCGTATACAAGCTCACACGATTATTGTACGGTGTGGTTAACGCGCCATATAGTAAATTAATTATTAAAAAAAAATATTCGTGTTCCATACGTTTTGACCGCGTAGGTATTGCACTTTTCTATGAAACAGAAGATTTTTTTTTGATAACCGACGAAAAATTTCTACGCTATGGGGTCTAAACTCATGTGCTGAATTCATGGTTACAGTTTGCGCGTCGAAGTCCCGCCACCCTGTATTATAGTTATTATTCCTTTAGGATTAACATTTGATTACTAGTTGATCTTTAACCAGGACTGTTTCTATCGGGATAAGTCAGGTTCATCATCTTATATACACATCAAATGAAACATATAAATTTACCTAGAAAGCTAGCAGCTTCAATCATTACCCATAAACAAAAATACAACATCAAAACATCAATTTATCCTCCAGATTATCACTCAATCACGTCAAGGCAGTATCCCATTTCATTCCTCAGACATCAACTTTTCAATCAAAAACATTTCTCAGCTCCAACTTTGATCAATGTTCACTACGAAAGTAAATTAATATTTCCCATAAACAACTTTTGAATCTAACAGATCCCTGAACTGTTATCTAAGACAAACATTCGATATCCGTTTATTTTTGTGTTGTAATCTGTCTGGGAGTATTGATTGTTTTTTGCAAATTGAGCTGCTGAAATAGGGTCTAAAAATAGTTGCTTTTTGCTTGTCTTAGGTTCCTTTTTATTAAAAACGCTGTAGTTAAGCAGAATCTGTGTCATAAAATAGATTAAAGTTGAAATGAAATTGAACACGAACAGCAGTGCGATTCTGTAACCATCTCACAGTGAAAACTTGGGTGAAGTGAGTGTGGAGTGAGCTGTCATTCCAACTAATGCTAGGGATTGACGGCTCACTCTAAGCTCACTTCACCTAACTTTTCACGGTGAGATTTTTACAGAATCGATCTGCAGCACAACTAAACCACGTTCAGGAACTCCCAGTGTAAATATTCCACAACAATCTAATAAACAAATACGCTGAACTAAATATGAAGTGACAGTTGTTTTTTGTGCCGATTCAAAGCGCCCCGCTCACATAATTTAATGCTGCTAGACCACTGTTTAGGCAATGCGTTGTCCGTCAGTGAGTGAATGAATTGATGATTTTTATGATGTGGAAGATAAGGAGATAAACCTATAGGCTTATACTCGTATTACAACGATGACAATTTTGATGCAAGCAATTTGTTACGAGAAGTTATCGTCGCTTTACTCCTGCCAGCATTCAAAACACAAAAAATATAAAGTACCATTCATAACCTCGTTGAAACTATAAAATCCACGCCTAATTTTTCGTAGAATTACCTATGAATGTTTTATAAACGGGCTTCGCCCAGTAGGGCAGGCGGCACATAAAAATTATAGTATCGCACATACGCCATCAAATCGAGCCCAGACCATTTGATCAAAGGGTTTTACGATAGTCGATATTTGAGAGGTTTCAGAACGTGTCTTGTTGTTTTATTATGTTTTTCTGAGAATTATCTCGTGGCCCGGATTAATCGAGTTCTTTTCAATCCCTTATAAAGGTATCTGATATAAAAAAAAAGATTTCTTCCATAAAAATATTTATTTCAAGATAATATTTACATAATATAAGTTGACATTTAAAATAATAATATGTACGTATATGAAAAAATAAGCAAAAGAATCATGGGGTATGAAAAAATTCATCCGCATCGCTGCCAATAGAAACAGTTCCCAAAAGGCTGGCAGCATTGCCATGTTGTATGGCGATGCTAATTCTTTGGCCAAGAAATAGGCCAGCCCTCTGGTCACGTGAAGAGTAGACTAACCGCTTGGCGATATCTCTAAAAACCAAGTGGGCCCCTATGGCCCTAGTGTTTCAAACCCAAACGGTAGAACATATAACTCCCAATCAGGTTGGAATATTTTGGCCGTTTGAGGTTTTCTGCACCTGCAGCAGACGCCCCAGCACAGCCCACCGTGATAGGAAGATGGAATGGCGCAAGGGTGTCACATATTGCATCCCACTACAAAGGTCTGCCTAACTTCCAGGGCATTATGGTCATTCCGTCTGGTCTCTTCCCATCGTCGCATTGCCAGGCCGTTGGGTTCTAAAACAGCTAGCACCCCTGTGACAAGAGCACGACGGATGATGTCGTTAAGATTTATTATTCAACTAGGACTAGATTACATGGCATGGTAATATAATATAAAGCACAAGCATAAAGTTTCTTAATCAAGTTACTGGGTGCAGTACTGTTCTCCTAGATACGTAACTTGATTAAGAAACTTTGAACTGACAGTGTTCACTGACAGTGTTAACTGTCATTTCATTTCAGGCACAACATTACTTGTATTGAGCAAGTATCGCTCCGAGCTATGTAGTCGTATGATGGTGGTAGCGAAATGTTCTCCTTACTGTATAACCAGAGGGGCAATCCTCGTAATTTTAAGAACGTTCAGTCTGATCTCAGTCTCAATCTGTCAAAAATACCTCTAATTTCCCTAATTTTTTGGCAAGTTTTTGACATTGATTGTTTCTGAGATGAGATTGCGATTCGATTTTGATTGTTTTTAATTACTGGAATTGACCTTCAAGTAATCTAAATTTCTTCAAGTAATAAAAATCTTTAGTAGGTACCTAACTTAATGGATCAAATATCCAAATCTTCTCATCTCAGGATAATTTAAATATCAATAATATAATATGATCATCATCTGCCTAGCCTTTTCCCAACTATGTTGGGGTCGGCTTCCAGTCTAACCGGATGCAGCTGAATACCAGTATTTTACATGGAGCGACTACCTATCTGACCTCCACAACACAACCCAGTTACTGGGAAATACGATACCCCTTGGTAAGACTGGTTGTCAGACTTTCGGGCTGCTGACTACCCGTAACGACGGTCAAAGATCCATGAATGACAGCCGGGACCAACGGCTTAACGTGCTTTTCGAGACACGGAGGGGTCTTGGTATGTAAAGATGGTCACCCATCCACAGACCAGCCGCGGCAAGCGTAGCTTAACCTGATCGATCGACCTGTGCGGCTGTCATTATTTAGCCACGGGCCCCTCCCAATCATCAATAATATAATCAATTCGTTTAAAACCATTGAGTTGGCGTAAAATGTTTGATCCAGTTGTTTGAAATCAATTTGATGTAAAATTGATTTCATGAATGTCGATGGCTATAAGAGTAAACCAAAGAAACGATGGATGGAATGTATGAATGATGATATGGTTAGAAATGGGTTGACTGTCGAGATGGCGGCTACTAGAGAAGTATGGAAGAAAAAGACATGTTGTGCCGACGGCCGACCCTAAATAAATTGGAATAAAGGCAGGAGAATTATGATTAATTTCATGAAAACTTAAGGGCCAATACTCACAGAGCATAATAGCATAGTTCTAACTTCTAGTACTACTCAATACACTACTGCTACAAAGTTAGTAGTAATTCGTGGCCCACCCACACCCAATTACTGGCTGCATGTTTTGTAGTACTCCATATTTGATGAAAGAGTTTATAACGTCACCGGCACGTCCATGGTAACAATCTGACATTTACTGTGCCCTTATGTCGAAGCAGTAAGTGCGGTTTTTGTTGTTCACGTGACGAGTGGTTTACCGTACAATATTGCATGTTGTGTTGTCCGGTTAACTACTGTGCAGTAGATGGTTGTTAGACTAAGGACTTTCGTGAAGGTAATAAACTAAAGTGGCACTTATGACATTGACATATCGATACGCCATCGTCGACTGAGAAACGATTATGCTTAATGTTTGTTTCAGTCCAGTACTAACCCCACAAGACAAGTTGGTCTTGTACAGATGCTAGCACATCTAGCTACTACAATCTGTCAAACTTTTTTTTATTTATTTATTTATTTATTTATTTACCATTTATGTACACACATATATAAAGAGACAATGAAAAACAGAACAGAAAAATAGGCACAGAGGCATCAGCTTATTTCATAAGAAATCTCTTCCAGCATACCTGAGATAAGACAATAGATACAGAGATGTAGACAGCGTGTGATAGAGCAAAGGAGACAAAAAATAATACATAGAATAAAAAAAAACAATTAATTTAAAAACTAAACAAGAATTACGAGAATATATTAACATACATACAAATAAAGATACATAAATACTTCTAAAATAAATATTACAAGAATGATAATAATCATTTCATCCTCAAAATAATAAATACATACACAACTATGATGAAGTGGACAGATAGTGTTCTTTCACTCATCTTTTAAAAACCGCAATAGTTTGGCAGTCCCTAATGTCAGGCAGTAGTGAATTCCACAATCGCACCGCGTGCACTGTGAAGGAGTAGGAGTAGAAGTCGTTGGAGTGGGGAGGGGCCTTGAGAAGGTTTTTAAGATGCGACCTGCAAGGTGCATCTGAAGGACGGGCGTAGGAAAACCGCTCTCGCAGATAGGATGGTGTTTTAGGATTGTGAAGGATATTGAATAGCAGACACAATATCCGAGAGTTCCTGCGAAGTCGAATGGGGAGCCACTTGAATATCCTGCGAAAGTTGGAGACATGATCAAACTTTTTAAGGTTAAAAACAAAACGAATACAGATATTTTGCAAACGCTCAAGTTTATTTAAAAGCTCCTCCGTGGTATCCAAGTACTGTTACTTGGATACCACGGAGGAGCTTTTAACCCTCATTCAGCCCATTATTGATTACGCCGATGCTTGTGCATCGGCGTAATCAATAATGGGCTGAATGAGGGTTTGAGCAAGAGAGATTTTGGTGTTCAAGGGCAAGAAGCCCTGGAGACATTTCAAGGAATGGAAAGTATAGTGCACCTTGCGACTGACTTGAGCAACATGAGCAGTCCAGGACAGCCGTTGTGTCGGACAACCGTTTGTGCGTATTCAATCTGGACTCCATTCAGACAGAGTGGAGACAGTGACGCTACATCGAGCCTATTCCGCATATACCTGTCGCCGATAATTATGGCCTGGGATTTCCTAGGGTTGATTTGCAGTCCAAAAGACCGCGACCACTCGCTAATCAAATCCAGGTCACTGTTCATGGCTGAAACGGCGGCTTCCGCATCTTCCCTTAGGAAATTATTGTAAAGCTGCAGGTCGTCAGCATAGAGATTGAAGTGAGAAGAGATGACTCTGGTGACAGAGTCAATAAAAATAGAAAAGAGAAGAGGAGAGAGAACGCCACCCTGAGGCACACCTGCGGTAAGAGAGCACCAATCAGAAGATGATTCGTCAAGACGAACCCGCTGTGAGCGGCCATTAAGATGGGAGTTAAACCAACCAATAGAGGAAGAGGAGAAATTTAAAGATTTAAGGATCCCAAGAAGGATGTCGAAATCGACAGAGTTAAAGGCACTGCTCAAGTCGAGAAGTACAAGTAAAGTAAGACATTTGTGGTCCATAGCCCAGCGGATGTCATCAGTAACCTTCAAAAGAGCCGTTACTGTGCTATGGTACCAGATCGAAAACAAGACAGACTTAATAGACTTTAATAGATTCTCAACTGTATCGCTAAAGCATTAGGTTCAATTTTCCCAATCAACTTTGAACCTTAATATATTAGCGATAAAGTTGAATTGAATATCTATTGAAGAAATTCGACAGATTCTGGTAGCTTGGTGTGCTGGCGTCTGTAGCATCGAAGATAATTAACATCCTACTTTTTTTTTTTAATTTAGAACAATGCACACTTGCTTTTCCAATACACTTTAGACTTTGGCAGAATGGTCGACAGCTGCTTTGCTTGCCATAATTAAAAAATAAAAATAGTTTTATGCCTAATGTATATTTTGTTGAGTCTTACTTTCTAAATAAATAAATAACAATAATAAATTTATTTCATAAAAAGGAGATTGAAATTGGCTAAGCTCATATAAATTGAATAAACCTGAATGTTACAGGTAGAGGGTCCTAATTCGTTTGTTTTTAGGGTGGGTCAGATAATGTTGACAAGAGACTGTACATGAGGCATACATAAAGTTATTCATATAAGTTTGTACCATGCAAACACAATCTGGTGGGTGAAGTTCAGCTTCCCTAGCTAGATTATAGAATAACCTCTATTAAGGAATAACAGTCCCTGTCCCTTAGAAAAAGTTACAATAAACTAGTACAATTATATATATTTTTTGAATACTACAACAATGATTATAATTAAATACGAAGGTGCGTGCGTGTGTGTGTGCGTGTGTGAGTGATTGTATAAGTGTAAGTGATGTATGTGTGTGTGATAGAGTGAAAGAAAGTGTGTGTTTGTTTTGATTGAAGTCTTGTGAGGTAATATTTTATCTGTCACTGTCACTTACTGAGATAATTTTCTGTTTCATCATAGCTATTATTTTGAAGAAATGAACGTAAAATCTCTACTAGCTACTAATTTTCTACTAGCTTCTGCCTGCGACTTCATTCGCGTGCAAGCCGTAAGCTAAACAATACGGTAAATTCAGCAACATATTTATAAAAGTTTCTCGGCCCCTGTCCCACCGCATCGCATCGTATCATCCGCCCGGGCGATGACTTCGTATTCACTTAACATTTTTTTTTTGTTCGTCTCCTAAACTACGACTTAGCGTGATATTGAATAGCCTATAACCTTCCTCAAGAATTGGGCTATTAACAATATTAAAAATTACTTATAAATAATAACAATAACTTATAATAAATTAATAACAATAATCCAACTGGTACTTCCAGAGAATAAACAAAAAAACAAACTCTTCAGCTTTAATTAGGTAGTATTAGCTTTAACTATGGTAGTTAAAGTACGGCCGCAATTTCAAAGACAACTCTAAAATTGAGTTAGTTGTCTTTGAAAATTCGGCCAGACACGTCTTACCGGGTTTCTTAATAGAAAGCGATTGCACCTGAATGTTAAGTCTCCTTTGAATATTCGAGGGTTAACTACGTAATTTTAGTTCTTTATTTCTACGTTGTACCCTGTCCATTAGGTTAACCGCTTTTTGACAGCTGTCTTAGAACGTACATATTCCAGATTACGTAAAAGTTAACTTTAAAATGCATAATAAAATAAATATACAATAAACTGCCTTATCTTATTTATGGCTTCTTACAGACATTATGATACGGTACGTGAATCAAACAATTTATTTTGTGTTGTTCCATCTGTCAAAAAACGGTTTACCTAATGGAAAGGGTTTTAGTTTAATTTCAACTCTATTAGGGTGGGTTGTTTCACATCCACTTGACGCACGCGTATACGTCAAAAATAGCTCTAACTATCGTCAAACCAAATAAAGCGTTGTTTCAAATTACAATTATAATAATAATCAATAATAAGTTGCCAATAAACCTGATATAGTGATGGTGGATCGATCATAGCGACGTGCAATGATTGTTGACATAACCGTCCCGCATGATGAGAACCTCGTGAAAGCCGAGAAAGATAAACAAATCAAATATCTTGACTTGGCTCGCGAGGTTGTTGACATGTGGGATGTGGACTCAGCGATCATTGTGCCGATAGTCGTGACAGCCAATGGCTTAATAGCCAAGAGCCTCGACCAACACCTGAGGAGGCTCTCGTTGGGCAGCTGGATCAAGGGCTTGATTCAGAAAGCGGTACCTCTGGACACGGCTCGCATTGTCAGGAGGTTCCTCTCTCTGGAGCCCTGACCACCGGTAGCTTGGACCCTGTTCCTGATACCGATGGGCTACTTTTTTTTATATTTTTAAATGTTTTTATTCTTTTTATATTCTAATATTTAAAAATATAATTTATATATTTACATTAAAATAAAGGAGATAAATAATAACAATAGTTTGTTTATTGTTCCAAAAGCATTACATAAATATATTATGAGGCGGCCCCATTAAGTTATTAATAGTACTTGTGATGGGGCCGACTCGCTTCTTCCCCTATTTTACATTAACATAATGGAGAATAATTACCTAAAAAATATAAAAGAAAAGAAAACAGGATGCAGATTAAAAACTGTGATATCTAAGTTCAAGATAGCTCAATTGTGTGTGTATGTGTGTGTGTGCGTGCGCGCGCCCGCGCGTGTTTTTGTGTGTGCGTGTGTGTGGGTGTGTTTTGTGTATGTCACGGACATAATTACAAAATTATGTCTAATTACATATGTCTAATTACAAAATTATTACATAATTACAAAATTATGTCCGTGATTTGCGTCAAATAATAACGATTACGTCGTACGTATATCATGTTACGATAACCAACTGTTTGAAACAACCGGCCCTTAGTAGCTTTTGTGACAAGATATGAATTCAGATTTTTTACAGTTGTAATGGCAATCATGTCATTTGGTTTAAGTAGGTTTTTTTTTATTTATCTTTTATATAGATCATTTTATATTTTATGAATGTAAGAACGTTGTAGGCCTTGTAGACTGTAGATTTGTAGACCATTTTCTATTTTGTTAGTACTTGTTGACAGGCCTACACTGTGCTCCCATACCAGTTAACACTGATATTTGTAAACATTGTAAAGGCAATTATTTTTCAAAGAATAACTATGGAGTTTCTTGCCGGCTCTTCTATCTATACAGGGTGGCAGGGACATCGACGCGCAACCTGTTACCATGGATTCAGCACATGATTCTAAACACCCTCACGTCGATAGATAAAATCGGTTATTTAAAAAAAACTTAGTTGTTCTATACATTTTGACCTCGTAGGTATTGCATTTTTCTATGAAACAGCAGATTTTTTTTTTTTTTTTTTGTTAACCGACTGAAAATGTCTACACTAGGGCGGGGTCTAAAATTATGTGCTTAATTCATGGTTACAGGTTGCGCGTCGATGTCGCTGCCACCCTGTAGGATAGGAAACGACCAATTGGAACCGTGCACCTAGCTTCTGACGTTTCATAAGTGCCCGTGTAGGTTTATGTGAAATAAAATATTCTGGTTTTGATTTTGACTTTTTGTTATAAATAATACACCAGTATGTAATCAATCTTCCTAGCTTTATCTCAAATATATTGGGGTCGGTTTCCAGTCTAACCGGATGCAGCTGAATACTAGTATTTTATATAGAGCGACAGCCT
This sequence comes from Apamea epomidion, assembly GCA_947507525.1. NCBI lineage: Eukaryota > Metazoa > Arthropoda > Insecta > Lepidoptera > Noctuidae > Apamea > Apamea epomidion. Next base: position 15,908,257 of record OX382237.1, read on the forward strand.
ATCTGACCTCCTCAACCTAGATACTGTAACACGATACCTTTGTGGTAAGACTAGTTGTCAGACTTTTCGGCTTCTGACTACCTGTAACGACTGTCAAAGATCTACGAATGGCAGCTGTGGCCAATCCGAGGCACGGAGGGACTCGATATGTAATTGGTGATTACCCATCCACGAACCAACTGCGGTTGCAAATATTTAGCCACTAGCATCTCGTAATAATACACTAGTATGCATCAAATAATATTCAGGATTTAAAACACTAACTTTATTGCACATTGATTCATTATATTATACTTAAAATAACTTGGCACGTGGACCATCCAAAATACGTCATTCTAATCAAAATGATATTTTTTATGTTACACAGCAACTGTTTTGTAAATAACTTGTTTGATTTTTTTTTCTTTCTCATTTTAAATCCACTATTTTCACAAGTTCATGAAAGTAATCAAGGAGGGAACTATAATATTCTGTCAAAAAAGATTTAAAGATCATATTTTCGTACAACAAAACCAATAAGTTACATTTAAAAAAATATTAAGTTAGTAATTATCAGAAGTGATTATCGAATCGAATGACGCACATCGCCAATCGTGGAAATAATTAAAACTTTTTCAATTTTGTATCCTACGCGTTATCTGTAGATGTTAGCAGTCGTACACACTGAGGACTTCCAAGTTTTAGATCTCATGTGAGAGTTTCATTGGAAACTTGCCAATTCCATTTTTTTGTGACTGTAGTTAAGAAGGCACCATGTGGATGTAAGTAGATACAATCTATTTGATTTTAAACGTTGCAGAAAATTTTATCATGTTACAAAAAGCTCTTGTGAATATCTATTGTAAAAGATTTGGTCCACGAACGTTTGTGTTGTTTGTCGTTTTGCGTGTGTTGTTGTGTACAACACACACAACAACACGACAATACACACACAACACACGCTACACAAACACGACACACAATACACACGCACACAACATAACACATAATACGACACACACACCACACACACACATCACAATATAATACACAAACAACACAACACACACAAACACACCACTACCACACATAAACACACACAAACACACCACTACCTGTGTGGTAGTGGTGTGTTTGTGTATTATAAACACACACACACACAATACACACCACACAAACACAACACAATACACACAAACACTACACAATACACAACAACACAAACACATAATACCCACAACACACACACTACATAACCACGACTGCCACCCGCCAGCCCCGCCGCGCGCCGCGCGTGTGGCGCTGCTGCGCCTGTCTGCCTGCTGCTGCTGCGACTGCTGCTGTCTACTAAATAATTACGATTTGATATTAAAGTCCGATTCATTGCAAGACAGGACATATAAAAGATGTTAATTTAAACTTTGGCCCTAATGGTTCAAAATATATCGAAAAACACGAAAATCTGTTCGTGGTGGTAGCTTGGTCATCAGGTTGGTTTTTGCCCTGTCTATTAATACTCCACACGTTTTTCAAACCAGAATTTAAAATTAACGTTTATATTTATTTACATAATCAAGGTAATATTTACATTATATAAGCTAACAATTAAAACGCTTATATTTTAATTGAATATTATGTAATGATCGACGATATTGTTTGACTCCTTCAAAAACTAAAAAAAATTGTGTGAACCATGCCTTAGCAAATTCAATTATTTTATCAATCTTGTCAGTTTGAATTGTAGGACTCCAATCTGTGATAACTAAATTATTTATTGGAAAGTAATTAATGTTTTCTATTGCTTTTAGTTTCAGGTTAACTGAAGTTTTAACAAATAATAAGGTCAGACTCAAAGTATTTACTCCAAATAGGCACATAAAAGGCACTTTTGAACCTTAAAATTTACAATAAATAAAATAGAATTGATTCTAGTCGCCCCTTCCAAAAGGTAGTTAACTTGCATCTGTGGTGCAATCTGTAAATATGTTGGCTAACCTACTAATATTATAAACGCGAAAGTTTGTATGGATGGATGGATGGATGTTTGTTACTCTTTCACGCAAAAGCTACTAAACGGATTTGGATGAAATTTGGCACACAGATAGTTTATAACAATAGAATACTTTTTATCCCGATATTCCCACGGGATTGAAACTTATGTGGGTGAAAACGCGGGGCTCAGCTAGTTAATACATAAAATAAAATACATCTTTGAAAGAGCCAATGTCCTTCAAAAAGCAATCACAATTGATGATGGGTAGGTATTAAAGGACATCGTTCAAGTGTCGAACATTTTATACTCAAAAATTAAAGTGCCGGCCAGAAAAAATAGTAGGTATCTACTATTTTCTTATGGGGTATAAAGTTTTAAGCATTTTTTTACTATTACAGCGAAAATCTACAATAAACCCCCAGGCTGTTATTTGAAATTGAAAATGCCAAAAATCCTTTTTACATATATTTATATTATTTACATATATTTTTCCTTAAGAATTACTATTCAATGCAAAAATAATTTTTCAAATCCAACTTGTAATTTTATAAATTAGCGCGTTCAAACGTTCAACAAACAAACAAAAAAAAAGTTTCTAGTAGGAAACGAAGTAACGGAAAATTATGCCCAATAAAGAACAATCTAAACTACGCGAAAACGACACGTCGTTGGAAAAGTGTCCAAGCTCAATTTTACTGAAATCTTCTTCCATAAACTCTTGACCATTACGATTTCAGCTATTTCAAATCGATATTAATTCTCTCTACACACAGACTGCATTGGACGCAATAAAATGAGTCGTAAAACATTTTTATATGGCGAGAAATAAAACTTTATAGTGATCCACTTCCCAGACATTAGCTATCTGGAGATTAATCGAAGAGTGAAGAAAAATTGTAGCCCAGATGGTTCTTTCGGCGCTTTTTTTTTTTTTTGTTTGAGCTTTAAAATTTGATTCTTATACTCGTACCTTTGTTGTTGTAGTAGCAAATGTCCAAAGTTCCATAGTTTGTCACCAGCCAGTGTCAACCCTAATTTTATTGTGTCTAATGAATACTTCACTTTCGCATTGTTTCAAAGCTACCTATCCCACCGCCTGAGATCAACTAAAAACGAGTTGGGGAGCGACGGCGACGTGTGCGACGGCGACGAGCGATTATTTGCTGGCATGCGTGAGTCTCGCAGCAAGTGTTCTGCCCGCCAAGCGAGCGTCGCTGAGCGAGTACCCTCTTTGATAACGCTTCTCACTGCGATAAATGAGTACTCGCCCAGCGGCGGTATGAACAATCAGCGATCAACTATTAATATAATAATATGTATATCTTTTACTTACACGGGACCTACAATCTTATGTACATTTCTTGAGCGAGAAAATTATTGATAGCTAATCACTTCCTCCTTGGCAGTGGGACAGGTGGCTAATGGTGGCATTTCTATCATATTGACCGCGACGAAGGATGATATTGTGATAAAAAGCACGTCACTGTTGATGATCCGTTTGCCACCAGTCTCTGCTACTTCGTGGTATGATATTCCGCCTAGCGAACCTTACAATAGTACGCTTAAAGTTATGCGCTTCGGCAATCTTCGTGTTTCCGAATTTGCACGAATAACCTACCTAACATCATATTTTGTTCGTTATACGATGTTTGCCACGCATATGTTTTAGTGTATTATCATACTTTGATTTTTGGTGGGTAATAAGTACCTCAATATAGTGTATAAGTTCTTCATTTTTATGACTTCCCAGGCAGACTCAACTATATTGTTTACGAGTCTATCTGAGCTCCGTAAAAGCACTTTGACGGCACGATCGCGGATTTGTTCGGAGGATGGATCGTAAATCTGGTTCACGTAAGGTCTAGAGGCGGTTTCGTGTGGTTTTAATTCATTGGTTTTTATAATGGACTCGGGTTTTTACTTTAGGGTGAAGTTTTTGTTGAATAGAGCCTCGTAACTAGCCACATGGTGGGCTATTTTTTCTCTCATACGTGTTTAATTAAAATTTTCATCTCTCAATTGTTTTATAATTAATTAGCGACCCGCACTTGCTTCGCGCGTTTGCAATGGTGACGTGTCAAAACATCGAGTTTTCTGTTCTGTACTTTATTTAAGTAAAATAGAAATTTATCATACACATAAACCTTCCGGTATAAATTCTCGAAATAATGGTGAAATCGTCATCAAAACCCGTTGCCTAGCTTAGAAGAACAATACGGCTTTTTTATTGCTGAATAAGCCTGCTCTTGACCTCGATCACGCCTGATGGAAAGCGATGGATGAGGTCTATGATGGAACAAGCGTGCGTTACACCAAAAGCGACTTTAATTTTGAATATTCATCATTTAGATTTAAGCCAGTCCATGGGCAGCAAGCACCTTTGTTACAAACGAAGTCTTTAGGCAGTCCGAGCATAGCTAGCTATGCTTATAATTTAAAACATTCTTGACCAATACCAAAATAAATTTCAGTATTATCGCGGTCACAATATAGCAAAAGACAAATCTTAATTTCAATTGAATGACATCTCACACCTCCTTCAGTTAAACTCAAGCCCCAACCAAAATAAAACACTAAAGATCAAGCAGCTGTTATTTCTTTCCCCAAGGCCTACAAAATTAGATTGGAATAACATAATACATTATGGCGTATCTTAAGTGTTTATACTGTCTGAGTAAGTATTCCATTAGTGAAGAGTGAAAAGGTTCCCAGACATACTTAAATGTTCGTATTTTCATGATAATTAGACACATTTTTCACACGTTCGTGTTAGAAAGAAATACCTGCCAGGTATTTGGTTTTTAGCGAGAATGTAATAAAATAATATTTTGTTCAAAAACGTTCATGTAAAAAAAAATGTTACTGTACATAAATAAGTATGTTTTCATTTTGTGGTCATATATCTTTAGTAAAATCTTACTTATTGCATATCGCTATTTATTGTATTGCCGAAAATCGAGTCGAATAACATGCACTAGGAGAGAGGCCTATGTCCAGCAGTGGGCTGCTATAGGCTGATGATGATGATTTAGTTTATCTATTTATTAAAGTTTTATGCCCCAATAGAAAATATTGTACAAAGCCAGACTTAATGCCTAAGGCATTTTATTTCTGTATTATTAATGTATAACTAAGACCAAGATCTAGCAAAAAAAAATAAACAAATGGCAACTATATTATATACAAAAAATTTAAGAAAAAGGCAGGAGCTCATTGGGCATCAAAAAATTCGTCCGCATCGCTGTCAATGGGATCTGCCCAAAAGACTGGCAACATTATCACGTTGGATGGCAATGCCGATTCTTAGGGCTAAAAATAGGCCAGCCGTCTGGTCACGTGAAAAGTCAAGTGGAAATTTGTCAATAAATATCACACCAATCATACTTTTCCATTGAAATATTACACACGCCCAATAAACTCAAATAAACTTTATTATCAAACAGCGATTGACAAACTCACGCAAGGTTCAACATCACTGCTTCACTAAATATCGATATCGATATATTTTGTGCGAGGCAACACTCGGATTGGAATTAATAATTCATTGTGAACAGCTGGTAAATGACAACGGTTCGTTCAAGTGAGGTTCATTCTTGGGGACATATGGATAAAAGAGGCAGCAAACTCCTTGAAACAGTATCGATAGCTCACAGAGTATTGGTTTCTGAACAAAGAATTAATGTTCCACAAGCTCATCATCTGCCTAGCGTTTTCCCAACTATGTTGGGATCGGCTTCCAGTAAATATATAACTGGACGCAGTAGTATTTTACATGGAGCGACTACCTAACTGACCTCCACAACCCAATTACTAAGATAATACGATACTCCTTGGTAAAACTGGTTGTTCGACTTTCGGGCTTCTGACTACAAAGCAAATAAAACCGTTGGTCCCGGGTCTTATTTGTATCTACTTACTTTCAGGGGCACGGAGGGGTCTCAATACGTAATGGGTGGTCACCTATCCACGAACCGACAGCGGCAAGCGTAACTTAACTCGCTGCTGAAGGCGCCAAACTCGTAGTCAAATTCTGGGCCAAACCGATTTGGAAGAACGAAGAAGTGTGACAAAGCCTTATCAACTAAGTTTTGAGCACATTCTTTAACCATATTCCAAAAACCATTAAATAAAAGCTCGCGTCATCGGCTTCATGAAATACTAGTAAGTCAGCGAACCTGACTGCCCAGGATTGGCTGGCCGTACCTTTGGAGGTCACATTATTGGCTGGCCGTACCTTTGGAGGTCACATTATAAAACATGGGCCTTTCCAAGATTGGTTTTAAACAATTTTTATATTATTAATAATAACTTTTTTTTACAATATTTTTTTTTTTTAATGATAAATTTCTATACTTAAAAACGCAAACACAAAAGACTGGGGCGGTTTTTTGGTCCGTAGTTAAACTCAACTCAAAAATAGTAACGAATGGTTAAAATTTTGCAAAATGTGTTTTTTGATCAGTTTTTGGTTTATTGATACAATATCATTGCTAATGGTTAAATAATTAACTATTAGTTAAAAAAATAACCATTAGATAAACTAAAAATTGATAAAAAAACACATTTTGCAAAAATTTAACCATTAGTTACTATTTTTAACAATTGGTTGAGTTTAACTACGGATAATTTAAACAACCGGCCCTTAAATGTCAGATTAAAAAACGAACTTTAGAGCTGGTTGAGTAAAAAAAAGGAAAAGACTAAAGTAATTTATTTTCAGCCTGTTATGAAAATAAATTATTTGGGCATCTTAACTCTTGCAAGAGACAGGACAAAGAGGACTGTAATTGTTGAGTCTAGATGTTTCAAGGATTCTTATAAGTGTTGTTTAATAATTGAATTCAAAGAACAAATCGCTCCGCTCCGATTCTTTGAGTGAATGGAAAATGTAGCCTCGACTTTCTCATCGTAATTAGGATCAAATATTTTGTAGAAATTGTAAACTAATACCTTATTCGATTTCTTAACGAACTAGACAGACTCCTTTAAACAATTATGGCCTTAAATTTGAAAAAAAATATGACAAATTTTTGGCGCCTCATAAAAGTGACAACTTGAAAAGATGGTTCAAATTCATCAGATATTTTTGCTAACCGTATCTTGTAAAGTGACATGTATCATAAGCTTAACCCTACTTCCTACTAATCCTACGAATATTATAAACGCGAAAGTTTGTGAGGATGGATGGATGGATGTTTGTTACTGTTTCACGCAAAAACTACCGAACGGATTTGGATAAAATTTGGCACACAGATAGTTTATAACCAGGATTAACATGTAGAATATATTTTCTCCTGATATTTCCACGGGACAGAAACTTATTCGGGTGAAACAGTGGGGCGCTGCTAGTACAAAATAATTTTATATATCTTTAAATTAAGAAAAAAAAATTTTTTAATATAAATGACCAATATTTGGAGCCTCTTATAAGTGACAACTTGAAAAGATAGTTCAAATTCATCAGACATTTTTGCTAACCGTATCTCGTAAAGTGACATGTGTCATTCGCTTCATACAAAACAAATTAACGACGCGAAACGGCTATTATTGAAATAGATCGAAATGTCTGCGTAATGGATCCATCCTGTCATTCCATTCTGAATAGATCTCTTAGAATTTCTTTTGAAGGTTTTTCCTGCTTTTTGCTTAGGAACGCGGTATTCGCGTTAAAAGCCCCCAAAAGCTTCGGTTTCCTCAAAAAGCGGTGTTCGGTCATACAATAATGGTTGTACAAATACAGAGCGTTTATTGACACCTTATTGTCAAATATGAGTGAAAATGACAAAGTGGTTTGAAGATTTTTATATGGAGCCTGGCATACCTACTCTCGTGCCATTTTGATAATGGCGGCCAAGAATGAGACCTATATAAATGGATAGCTGACACCAATGCAAACAGAAAACATTATGAGACCAATCCCCGAAAGTGTCACGTTTCCAAGATATTAGAACGTTCAAAGTTGATGATTGAGTCACGTAATCAACTTTTTATTTTCAAAATGGCGCGACTGTAGGTGTGCCACAGATCTTCAAAGCCCTTTTCACGGCGACCGATATAATAAATATGACGGATCCGCTTTCCTAGCCCAAACAACACCGTTTCAGGTTGTTTCAAAATAATGAAGATAAAGAAATCACTATCCATTACTTTATTTAAAACCTCATTGATGTCTTACATAGCCAAAAAATATGGGAACGAGAAATAAAAAAAAATAAGCAAGGAATCAGTGTAGTTCTCAAGTTAAAAGTGCACTAAAGCTTCGTTTCCCAAGAAAACAGTGAACAGGCACACAAGAACGGCTCCAAATACTGAGCGTTTTCAACCAATATTTGACCCCTCAATGTCAACATCAATATTTGACCCCTCAATGTCAACATCATCATCAGCCTAACAGCAGTCCACTGCTGGACATAGGGCTCTCCTATTGCACGCCATTCAATTCGATTTTCAGCTATTCTCATCCAACTGCTACCAGCCATCCTGCGAAGATCGTCGCTCCACCTAGCCTAAGTCCCACCTTAATGTGAAAGTGACAGAAGGCCAATTCTCGTAATTTAAAACGTTCAAAATCTAGTCGCAGTCTCATCTCAGCGACAAACAAATGTCAAAAACTTATCAAAATGTAGGGAAATTAGAAGTATTTTTTGACAGATTGAGGCTGAGATCAGACTGTGAACGGTCTTAAAATTACGAAAATTGCCCCTCAGATTTTCATCACGGCCGTTGTAATATGACGGAATCAATTTCCTAGATACCAAAAGTTAACGGACACGAGACGGATGGATTTTATGTTTTATTTATGCAGAATATACAATTTTTCTTTCTTATTTTTATAGACGTACTTTTCTAGGTTGTGCAGGTGAGATAAGCAGTCGCCCCATGTAAAAGACTGGTATTCAGCTGCATTCGGTTAGACTGGAAGCTGACCCCAACATAGTTGGGGAAAGGCTAGGCAGATGATAATGACCTTATGCTCAGCAGTAGTGTTTGCGACCACTGGACCTACGAGACAGTTACACAATGCTAAAGCAGTTTAATATAACTTTTCAGTTAGTAAATTATTACGAAGAAACGGCGAAGGCGGCGACGGAATTATTACGGCGTAGACTGGAAGCTGACCCTAACATAGTTGGGAAAAGGCTAGGCAGATGATGATGGTGATGAATTTTCTAGACGTAATTATGTTATATGATTTCAACAAAAATAACAGCATTGTCCTTTACAGAATTTAAAAAAAAATTACTTTCTGTTACCATTAGTATCAACAAATCTATTCCCCTATATCTTTGAAAGCTATCAAACGAAATATTATAATAATAGATAGGAATGTCAAAACCGATTCACACATCACGAAACTGTTTTCAACCCACTACACTAAACTGTTTTGAGAAAAAATTGCAGCACTTCAATTTTGAATGGTCAGAGTGTTGTTGAATCTATTTTATTTTTGATTGTTAGCACTAAACTTGAAATAGAATTTCAAGCAGAAACATATTTGTTTATCGTTTGAAGGAAAACAACACGAGTATTCTATCTATAATTATTTGCACCAATGACATCCCAATTTTATGACCACGCTATCACTGTCCATTCCAAGGTTGCCTGGAAGAGATCGCAGTCTTATGTGTTTTGTTTTTATTTTGTTATGCATTTTCTGGTGTAAATTAAAGTATATATTTAATTTTTAATGTTCAGAATTCGAAAATAAGAACTGAGCAAGGGTGGTGGTTAATGCTGTATCCTTCCATTCCATCTATGAGAAGACGTATTTACCCTGCAATGAGACAGTAAAGCGACGTTTTCTTAGAAGATCGGTGGTCACCACATCATCCAGCTTCTGTATGAAAGTAAGTTGGTGTGATTTACTAGAGAGCGTTTTGTGACACCGTAAAATCAAACCCCGCTGCCACAATTTTCTTTTTTTTTTTGCGTGGATGTGACACATATATTCTCCCAACTTGTTATATTTTGTGACTGGTGTTCTTTCTCTGCGTCGCGTTTGCTGCAAATAAACTTCTCTTTTTTTTCTTTTTCAGGATAGTCGTTACTGCGACCGTAATGTGGCAGCCACCACTCTTCTTGGAAGCCGTAACTTAACAGGGTAAAATGATTGTTCTGTTAATAACTAGAGTAAGCATCATCTGCCTTTTCCCAATTATGTTGGGGTCAGCTTCCAAGTCTAACCAGATGCAGCTGAATACCAGTATTTTACATGAAGTGACTGCCTATCTGACCACCACAACCCAGTCACTGGGTAATACAATACCCCTTAGTAAGACTGGTTGTCAGACTTTCGGGCTCCTGGCTACCCGTAACGACTGTCAAAAATCCACGAATGACAGCCGGGACCAACGGCTTAACGCGCTTTCCGAAGCACGGAAGGGTCTCGGTATCTAAAGATGGTCACCCATCCACAGAACAACCGCGGCAAGCGTAGCTTAACCTGATCGATCGACCTATTCGGCTGGATAACTGCATTAAGCATAGACAGAATAGAAGGAGGTAGTAGTGATGTGGCACTCAAACCAAGACTCGAATCAAAAGTTACATACAAACATTACTACTTTAATTATGATTAGTTTTAACCAAAAACTTCGGCAGCTCGCCATTCTCCGAAGTGAAGTTTCTATTGTTTGCTACTAACGTAACTATGTGACCACAGGTGATCGTCTAGACGTCCAAACGAGACCTCATTTTTGATTAGTCTCAGTTGTTTTGTAGTGAAAAATAAAGTTATACCCTGCCCATTAGGTTAACCGTTTTTTAACAGCTGTCTTAGAACGTACCGACCACTTAAAAACGTAGCAACGTAAAAACCAATTTTGTAATAGTACTCTCCACTTCAGAAACAGCTACCTTATGTCCATAAAAATATAATTATAACCATATTCCAAAACTAATAAGAGAGCTACCATTAAATTTTTACAAAAAAAATTTGTAAAAAATTGGCTTCTACAAAATAAATTTTACACATTAAAAGATTTTTTTGATTATAAGAGTTTTAAGTAAATATAATATATTTTTTATATTAAGGTAGATTTATTTAGTTGTATAATAGAAGTGTTGTTATTGTTGTGTTTTTATTTTATTTTAATGGAACACTTGACCCATTAGTAGATAGGTCAGATGTGATTTCCGTTTTGTTTTACTCAGATCTCATCAATAGTTAATCATAGACTTTCAAATTACAAGCATTCATCATTAATATAAATCAGTTTTATTTTTATGCATCAAAAAGTAGGATAAGTCCTCATAGCAAGATCTTCTTTTGCGTTTTCCCAAAAATCATCTTTTTTTGAGTTAAGTCAGTATTCCATTAAGCATGCGAAATGTCCATAGTATAAGTGTTTTGTATTTTTTATTAGAGTATAAGTTAGGTTTTATACCCACGTGTACATTAGGTTCACATTGTAAATATTCGTATGCCGCCAGTAGAGGCGAATGTGTCGGACTTACCCATATATTACCAACTTTGTACCTACATATCCGACGAATAAATGTCTTTCGACTTTTGTCTTTGTCTTTGTACATATTCCAGATTACGTAAAAGTTAACTTTAAAATGCGTAATAAAATAAACATACGCCGTTAAATTTTGATCGTTTTAATCCTTAAAAAGGTCATTGTACTCATCATTATGAACAACTTTTACTACGAGACCAACCCTGACATCGTGAAAAAAAAATCAGTTGATCTATACATTATGTCGAGTCATGCGAACATAAATCTATGGATCAAATGATTTTAAACAAATCAAGCATCTTGGCTTGCGTCACGAGGTTGTCGACATGTGGGATGTGGACTCGGCGAGTATTGTGCCGATAGTCGTAACAGCCCATGAATTAATAGCCAAGAGCATCGACCAACACCTGAGGAGGCTCTCGTTGGGCAGCTGGATCTAGGGCTTGATTCAGAAAGCGATACTCGGCCCGCATTGTTAGAAGGTTTCTCTCTCTGGAGCCCTCTCACACTTTCACAGAGTGTGTACTACTATAGCCGCTATAACAACAAATACTTAATTAATATATAAATTAAAAGGTCCCCGATTCCCCATACCAGAAATGTGAAAAAAAAGTATTGTAATATTGTACGGTGGTACCCTAAGTGTGCGAGTCCGACTCGCACTTGGCCGCTTTTAGCATTCGATTTCCCCTCATTGGTTTCAATAACCTACTGAACAAAATGGAAATGTCGTCATCAGCAAACTATAACTACACAATCAGCCTATAATATTCCCACTGCTGGGATACAGGCCTTCTCTCTGTGAGAGGGAGTGGGCCGTAATCCACAACGCGGGCCCAGTGCGGGTTGGTAGATGTCACATGACTTCGAATTTTTTGGTTCTAGAACATGCCGGTTTCCTTAAGATGTTTTCCTTCACTGTTTTGAGAACAGTAAAGGGTTCGAACCTAAGACCTACAACTCGCAATTCGTGGCGATTACCACTTGGCGACCACTGAAAGAAATAAAGAAAGAAAAGAAAAATATTTTTTTTATTTACACTGCTCTTACACCAAAAGAACTATAATATAAGATCTTGTTTCAAAGAAAAAACGTTTTTAAAAAAAAATCCTATCTACCTACATTATAATGAGTAAATATATGAAAAATTCGCCGATATCAGAAACAAACAAAAAATCTAAAACTAACAGACACACATGCATATCTCACATAAAGATAATATTACTCAAAGTAACGTATTCATTCAGTATTATTTCAGAAAATGAACGGTTCGCAATGCCAATATTAGTATATGCAATATAAAATCAAAGGAAACGTTCACTCCTCAGGAATTGCTACAGGAGATAATTGGACGAGTTCCCCCGAGGCTTGGGGGAATCGGGGGACTAGGGTACTCCAGTTTTTCAAAGATATAATACAACTAGCTGCGCCCCGCGGTTTCAGCCGCATAAGTTTCGATCCCGTGGGAATATCGGGATAAAAAGTATCCTATATATTAATCCTGGTTATAAACCATCTGTGTGCCATATTTCATCCAAATCCGTTCAGTAGTTTTTGTGTGGTGAAAGAGTGTCAAACATCCATCCATCCGTCCATCCATACAAACTTTTATAATATTAGTACGATAGGAAGTAGGATATTAAAATCTGTTGAATCCGGTTTAGGAAGAACGAAGTTTTGATAAATTGTTTACCTTCACACGTCTTTAGTTATAACGGCCGTGTGAGTCGCTCGATTAGGTTAAGCTACTCTTGCCGAGGTTGGTTCGTGGATGGGTGTCGTTGGGCCCGTTTGTCAGTCATAGATCTTTGACAGTCGTTACAGGTATTCAGTAGCCCGAAAGTCTGACAACCAGTCTTACCAAAGGGTATCGTGTTACCCAGTACCTGGGTTGTGGAGGTCAGATAGGCAGTCGCTCCATGTAGAATACTGGTATTCAGCTGCATCCGTTTAGACTGGAAGCCGACCCCCACATAGTTGGGAAAAGGCTAGGCAGATAATAATGAATCATGAGAGCCTGTAGTCCCGAAGAGGTTGGCAGAAGTGTTAGGTTATTGAGGCCGTCTTTCAGCGTAATAAAACATGAGCTATTTGTTTTAAAACTTGCTAGAAAGCATAGTTAGAAGTTACGGAACAAATAGTTGTGTGGAATCTCATTTAAGGCTCGGTTCTAGTAACTATGAACAGCTTTCCTTCGTAATGAGGACCGGAGTAATTATACTTTTACCAGCACTACTGTAATTCCTCTTTGAAGAAGTGTTTGTGAGCCCGTAGCGTGTAATTAATATGTTAACCCTTGGTCATAACCAGTGACCGGATAATCGGATGCATATTTACCTAAAGTTCATTTTTGGTTAGAAAATTATGGAAGCGGCTTCTTAAAACATATTTTGTTAAATATAAATCCCGGGATATTTTCGATACAAAAGTGCATTCCATAATATTATCGAACACCTTAAACTAAGTAAATATTCCTACACCCGATTTGATTCTAAATTTGTCGATTCCGAATTCCCGGGATTTTTTCGATACAAAAGTGCATTCCGTAATAACCAACAGCTACACTTTAGGTAAATATGCATCCGATTATCCGATCACTGGTCATAACTAAAGTAGGAAAAGATCTGACTTTCTATTTCTAGCCGAGACCCAAACGGCTATCTTGCAGCATAATCAGCCTATAATATTCCCACTGCTGGGCCACAGGCCTCCCCCTTCTGTGAGAGGAAGTGAGCCATAATCCACCACGCGGGCCCAGTGCGGGTTAATGGATCTTACAGCAAGTTGGTATAATATACTTCTTACCTACTTAGATAGCAGACTGCTCATTGATATCAAAATGTTTGTGAAATGAAATAGCCAAATAAAACAACGAAAAAATATGAAGCCAATTTTTACGAAAGAAAAGAAAATGAAACCTTCTTGGGCCCGACAGGGCCGAAGCCTGCCGGGGTAGCAGGATCGTCCGAAAGGGTTACCGCTGCCCTGGAACAAAAAGGGTTAAGGAAGGAACACGGGTGGGTTTTAGTCAGTAAGAGTCTGACACTCCATTCCGCTCCACCCAGAGCGGAAGGGGTCATTTAATGATTTCCCATCCTCAAAACAAAAAAACCTTCTTTTAACTATAATACCGAAACTAATCTTCAATCTAATCCGGAATTAAATTAGTAAGTACATAGGCACTTGTCGGCCATTTTCAATTTAAGTACCGATGTTAGCCAAATTACTACCTATTTTTAAAACTCTACCACCGAGTACAGTCAACCACATCGAGTAGTAACACTTGTACGACAAACAGCGGGCTACTGTTATGGCATAAAGGCGTTGTTTCAGTAAAATTGTTACACTGGAAGTATGGTGAAGTGTACAAGGTTCGAGTCCGTGTCAGTTCGTGGAATTGACGTAAATAGCAGTTGAAAACGCGACATTACTTAAAGAATCAATATTCATATTTTAATCATGAAACGTTTGCCCTCTTGAATGTATTTGGGGGTGGGGTACGTGATGAGCGATGGCGGTAAGCGGTAGCGATTTTATGACTTTCGGCCTACTGACGACCAGTAACGACTGTCAAAGATCCACGAGTGACAGCCGGGACCACGGCTTAACGTGCTTTCCGAGGCACGGAAGGGTCTTGGTATATGAAGATGGTCACCCATCCACGGACCAACCGCGGCAAGCGTAGCTTAACCTGATCGATCGACCCATACGGCTGTTATTACTTAGCCACAAGTCCACACCCAGCCCAGCCCAGCCTAGGGTTCTACTAAAACACACCAAAACTGGAAATGTTAGCATCCACCTCGTTTCTAATATTGTCAATTGTTAAGAGGTGAAAACCACTGCACTTCGGATGATCTAAAGAATGCCACTGATGCCGCAATCAACGTGGCCACCTAATCAGCCCAATCAATATAAAAATAATAAAAAGACTACTAAAACTGTATGTAGAACAGGGTGTAAAGTTCACTCATCCTCAATAGGAAAGGGATAATCCTTCGATCAGACGATTGTTGTATCTGGTTGGCTACTGCCCGACGATTGATGTCGGGACGTTGTATATAGTTGCGCGGTAAACGCTGCTTGCGAGATGCAGAATTTTACGTGACGTCAGTGTGATGCGTAGTTCGCATGTGGCGATGTAGATGCCACCACAGTGTCATCGTCAAGAAAAGAAAAAGGCAATGAAAATGGCTCTAAATTGGTAAAAAGAGCCACTTTACAATACTTCACAACCATATATTTAATGATTTTTTATTTATTAAAACAGCTGTTTATTAAACACGGTATACAGTCCCGAAGGCCTAGTATTTATAGTCACCATTTCACCAAGCCAACAATCTAATAATTATATATAATGTACCTACACACTGAACCTCACACGGTTATTAGAAAGTCAATGATACTCGCGTACCTATAAATGTTTCAATACTTTTCGGAGAAGACTATTAAGCTAATGCATGGTTGTTTAGCATTTGCCTTGTACAAAGAAGAAAATATTGCATACTAAAGAACGTTATAGCGAGTAGTATAATCAAAATCAAATCAAATCAAATTTATTTCTGAACCATAAAGTTTTACATTAGTTGGTGATTGGAGCCTCCTGTTAAGCAAGTAATGCCTGTGTTAGAAGACTCCGCTCTTCCACAGCAGTATACAATTTTTTATTTTTTTTATCCTTAGATATAAACAGTATGTGAGTCAGTGTGCGCGTGTGTGTGTCTGTGTGAGGGTGTGTTAGCGCGTGCATGGGTCTGTGTGAGGGTGTGTGTAGGGGTGTGTTAGCGCGTGCATGAGGGTGTGTGGGGGTGCGTGTGGGGGTGTCTGCATGTGTGGGTGTGTGCATGTGAGTATAATTTTGTGTGTTGCAATAGTTCCTCAGTGTCTGCATAATTTAGTGTCTTTATCCAAATGAAACTAGGAACTATGAACTGCTCCGTTGGTCTCGTGGTCTCAAGTGTGACTGCTGAGCCTGGGGTTCAGCGCTCGATTCCCAGGTCGGAAAAAGTGTTACTGGGTTTTTCCATTAGGGAAGTTCTCAGTAACAGTCCGGAGTTTAGAGGTCGGTGGTATGACACCCCCATGCCTCGGGAAGCACGTAAAGTCGTTGGTCATGCGCCTGGTCTCTCTCCGGTCGTGTCGGATTGCAGTCTCATCGCACTATGAGAGTAAAGGAACAGAGAGTACACCTGTGCGCAAACTCACTAATTGCAAGCTCTAATATCTCTTGCGTACCTGGCTAATCTTCGTTGAGATTGGCCGCCGTAACCGAAATTCGGTCGGGAGGAATACTAATGGGGACTAAAACTAGGGAGAAACTAACATATTTGGAAGGACAATTTACCAGTTGCTCGTGGTTAAATGGCCACGTATACGATGGTAAACTACTAGATATTGCACGTTTTACTTTTGAGCAAAAACACCAATCATTTAACATACTACACTGGGACCCATCACGAGTAAGGGCCGGCTGTTTCAAACGGTTGGTTAACGTGACATACGTATGTCAAATAATAACGAGTGCGTAATCGTAATTATTTGACGTAAGTAATGAAAATGTAATTTGAAAGAACAGTTTTTTTTATTTGACGATAGCGCCATTTTATATACTTACTCGTTCGTTAAGTGGGCGTGAAACAACCCGCCCTAAGTATTAAAAGTAACACCTCAATGACCTTTGTTATATATAAATTGGGTAGGAACCCATTCATACATCTACTTGGACCACAGAAACAAAAACACCAATCATCTTTCAGCAGCCCTGGCTGTTACTGATCAACAGTAATGAGTAGCACCGGTTTACCCTCATTAGCACAGACACCCCAACACTGCTCATGATTAGGCAAGCTAAAACTACTCTTTTGGCAAGCGTGAACTTAGGTTGACTGAATACATTCGTTTCGGCACCCGGCTGTATAGGTATGCCTTCAATCATTTTGTGTCCTTTTGTTACACGAAGTTCTAGTGAGGGATAAAATGGCAATGTTTTGTTTCTTTATCTCATTCATAAATACTCTGCTTCATCTATCATGTTGATGGCACTTTTGTCATTTATATTAATACAATGCTATTTTGCTCAAAATTATTAATATGGTTTTTGAATGCTTTAAGCACAAGTAAAATTGTACAAAGGCGGTCTTAATGCATTATGTTTCATGTTGCATTATTTCTACGTACTACACAATAAGAATTATTATCACCCTCATTAGTACTGAGACGTTCAACACTGCTCATTATTAGGCAAATTATAAAAGTTTACTTTTTCCTTATTACTTGTTATTTTTTTTATGAAAATCGTCTACTTTTACAATGTTTGTAAATATGTGAGCACCATGTATCTATCACATAATGAAATAAAAAATTAAATTAAAAATTTAAAAACCCCCGACAACGTGAAACCCTATAAAAAGAAAAAAATAACCTTGAAATTATGACCCTACGTAAGTACGTATGAAATTTTTTGATTAAATGTTGTCCCGTCTGGGGACCGCTCCAATTATTAGCCAAACGTTCTGTTAAAGTTTAAAATAGTAGCCTTGTTATTTCATTTCTTTTATTTTCTTGCGTTTTAAGATTCAGGTAATTTGGTATTTAATCAGGTTTTTTGTAATTCGCCATTTTCTGGTAGTGGCCATCTTGGATTTGAATTTTGTCCTACTGTATAGTATTCTACTAGTCAAGCCCTTTCATTTGATACCCATATTGAGGGAGTTGTAAAAAAATATGTAATCCGCCATTTTGTGGCGACGGCCATCTTGGACCGATTTTCATCAAACATAGCTAAGAACACTCCCGACAAATTCACCTTTTAAACAAAAAAAACAAAATTAAAATCGGTTCATCCGTTCGGGAGCCACGATGCCACAGACAGACATACACACACACACAGACATCAAACTTATAACACCCCGTCGGTCCGTCGGAGGTTAATTAATTTATATGTCATAGTTTCATTAATCCATTTTAATTCTTTTACCAATTGTGGTATAGTAATTTTATTTTAGGTGCATCGTCTTCACATATTATTATACAGGGTGGCAGGGACATCGACGCGCAAACTGTAACCATGTATTCAGCACATGACTTTAGACCCCATAGCGTAGAAATTTTTCGTCGGTTATCAAAAAAAAATCTTCTGTTTCATAGAAAAGTGCAATACCTACGCGGTCTAAATGTATGGAACAGCAATTTTTTTTTTAATAACCGACGAAAAGTTTCGACGCTATGGGGTCTAAACTCACGTGCTGAATCCATGGTTACAGTTTGCGCGTCGATGTCCCTGCCACCCTGTATAATAATATGTCCCTTATGTGTAACCTTAAAATCCCTTATGTGTAATCAATATTGTACTGAATTATTTCTTAGTAATTCACAATAACATTTTTATCACCTCTGTTTCATTAGGAAATCCTGTACACGTCATTCGATTAATTAGATTTTTTATCACCTCTGTTTCATTAGGACTAAGAAGTCCTGTACAGGTCATTATTAGGTCAGCTAAAACGTTCACTCTTTTGCTAAGCGTGAGCTCGAGTTAAATGAACACATTCATTCCGGCACCCGGCAGTATGCCTTCGTTCTGTATAAGGGCCTTTTGTTACACCGAAGTTTGGTTAGGAAAAAATAATATTTTTTTATTTCTTTCCACGGACATTAAAATTTCACATGACATGTCGGGGTTGTGGTTCTTCTATCGTGTCGATGATATCAATAAGCTGACATTTTGGACTTCATGCTGAATCTATAGCAAAGGCCAAAAACATGTTTAGGGTAAAATGATTTTTCCAATCTATTACCGATACAAATGAATATAAAAATACTACTGGTAAGTTTACTAAGTATGTATACTAAGAGATATACGAGTATATACTACGGTGTGATGACATCTCGTTAAAATCTTGTACACTATTCATAGGTCAAAGGCCCCGGGTTTGGTCATCTACTGAATAGTGTACGCAGACACGAGATCCCAGAGGAAATGGAGGATTGAGGGAACTTAGAGAAACCGAGAGCAATTAGACAACGTCACGCGATAGTGAAACAAGATTTGTTAAGACTACGATGACGAGTAATTGCGAAAACAACTTTATGAGCGAGATTAGGTACAATCACCAAAGGAGATAAGTAAACCAGGGTCGTCGGATATAGTTGAAGTTTAGTAAGAAACCGATGCATGTTTTCGAATAAAATTTAATTTAATTAATAGAAAACAAACGTCAAATTAATATTCATTCGAAAACATTTATCGGTTTCTTAGTAAATTTCAACTATATCCGGCGACTCTGGTTACTTATCTCCTTTGTTGACTGTACATTAGTTGCTTTGAAACCCGATTAGGACAAAAAAAAACATTTTGATATACACAATATTTTTTTATTTTTATTAAGAGTGTTAGGGTTCAAATCCGGAACCAATGTGACTTTGTGAATTCATATTTCTTTCTGAGTTTTTCTTAGACGTTGCTGACATCGGTGACGGAAAACATCGTGAGGAAACCTGGACTTTATAGTTAATATAAGTCTGAAATCTCCTACCCGTCTTGAGCAAGCGTGGTGATCAATGATCGTGCCTTCTCTATATTTGAGAAGAGGCCTTTGCCCTGCAGTGGGACAGTAAAAGGCTGGTATGAAACATACCTTTAAATAAACTCTACGTTTAGCAGTTATGGAATTTTGCCTCAGAATGCGCGTTCAAGCGATATTAAATGGCTAGTTTTGGAGATTACTTAAACTGTTACTGAAGATATAGGACCAACTGGTTTGCGGTGTGTGTGGATAGGGACAATAACTTCTGCTTGACTGAATCTCAAGTCCAACAATATACATCTGAGCTTAGTAAGTACAAAGCTAAACACAACATAACATCATGACCAGTATATGCATGGCGTTGTAAGACGACAACATAGACTCCTCTGCTACCCGCCTACGTGGCGTGCTCACCGAACCAACAACACTCCCACTGCCAGAGCAATTAAGTTAATAAATAATAAATGACTTTCTAAAATATATTCCTGAGGCAATTTATTTTTTGACTCTTAATGGACAATCGCTAAACATGTGTATATTTATTTAAATATGAAGAAATCATTGTTTAGTTTCTAATTTTATGTATAAGGTTGTTTTTGCTTACAAATTTTATGTTATTCGGTTTTTTTTTTAGTCTCAGAAGTTTTAATTTAAATTATAATGTAATTTTGTAGAATTAGCATAGATATAAGCGATTTGGTGTAAACTGTTAGCTTATATTTGATGAATGAATGAATATGAATACGAATCAGGCCTTTAATCCTCATCCTCGAAGGGTTATGCAGAGGTGTACCTGTACCTATAATAGTTCACCCACATTTCGCGTTTATAGGGGGTGAGCCTATTACTAGCAACCGGGCACAGATCCAGACTCCGGGTTGACTGAGACATTGTTTTTGAAAAAACCTGGGCGTTGAAACCAGCAGCCTAATTGTGCAACACACTTTCAATCACAATCTGAATCATTTTGACGATATTCCTAATCCGTTGCTTCATTTGTACGAAAAATTATTCTACTCAACAACGTAAATAACGCAATGAATGATGTTGAACTGTCAAAATGAAAGCCATTGCTACTGTTAGTGTGTTATTCCTCTGGGACTCATGCTCAGCCTCGTGCCTCGGAAAGCACGTTAAGCCGTTGGTCCCGGCTGTCATTCTTGGATCTTTCACAGTCGTTACAGGTCGTCAGAAGCCCGAAAGTCTGACAACCAGTCTTACCAAAGGGTGTCGTATTACCCAGTAACTGGGGTGTGGAGGTCAGATAGGCAGTCGCTCCATGTAAAATACTGGTACTCAGCTGCATCCGGTTAGACTGGAAGCTGACCCCAACATAGTTGGGGAAAGGCTAGGCAGATGATAATGACCTTATGCTCAGCAGTATTGTTTGCGACCACTGGACCTACGAGACAGTTACACAATGCTAAAGCAGTTTAATATAACTTTTCAGTTAGTAAATTATTACGAAGAAACGGCGAAGGCGGCGACGGAATTATTACGGCGTAGGTGGTGTGACGATCTGACGAGGTTTGCTGGGCCAACATGGCCAGAGATCGCTCAAGACAGGAAGGTTTGAAACGAAAAAGGGGAGGCCTTTGGGAAAGCCGTAGGGCACAATAAAAAAAAACTATTTTGATGCAATGTTAGCTCAAAATATTTGTAGTGATTTTACGCATGGGTTATGATGCAATATTAGCTCAAAATATTAGTAGTGATTTTACGCATGGGTTATGATGCAATATTAGCTCAAAATATTTGTAGTGATTTTACGCATGGGTTATGATGCAATATTAGCTCAAAATATTTGTAGTGATTTTACGCATGGGTTATGATGCAATATTAGCTCAAAATATTAGTAGTGATTTTACGCATGAGTTAAAATGTAAACATGCTGTGAACGTAATGTTGTTAGCAATAGACGTTAAGAGAGAATAACTAATTAGTTTGCTTTACATAATTATGTGTGTTTTAGTTTGGTGTGTTGTTACAAATCAAACATTAATTCGATTATGTGCACAGACCTTGTATTATTCAATTATTGGGCAGAGGCTGCCCTCCATAAATCATGACTTATCTATACCACACACATATGTAGACTAGGCTTGAAAATGGTTAAATATGCTAACTGATTCATTTGAACGATAATATAATTTTTTTGTAAAACAGATGCATTAGTACTCTACAGATATACTATAAACAGGTTGTTAGGTTAAATGAGGGACGTAACCACTGTAAGAGTGTGTAGTACTCAGGAAAATTAAAAACATTTTTGGAACGAAATTCTTTAACCCGGCCATGCGGTACGAGTAAACTGGTAGAAACCATCACGCAGCGAAAAACTGTCATGCCTTCTACATGCGACTTTGTCTCACAGATATCCGTGATAGTTTTCATGGTTTTCGAGGGTGGTGAAGCCAATAGTGAGGTTAAAATGAAAATTTAAGACGGACAGCGAAATAGCTTGACGAATTGCTTCTTCGCTTTATATATCTCAGTCCGATTGATGCGCAGACAATTATTTTTACAGCCTACTAACTAATAGATACTACGTATTTCCGTTAATATAGGTACGGTAAAGGGTCCCCGAAACGATCAATTGCAATTGTCAATATTTATTTTATTATTTATATAACACAGTAAAATACATATTGATATGACATAATTATAATATGAGTACAAAGGTACTGCTTATTTCTTAAGAAATTTCTTCCAGCAGACTTGCGAAAGGAGAAGTAAAAAAAGAAATGTAGACAATAGTGTGTGAGAACAAGAAGAAAGAAAATATGAATGTGTGAAGTCTAAAACAAAAATATTAACTTAACTCTCTCTCTTACTTTATTAACTTTTATTTACTTGATTGATACACATTGTGTCCCAGCAGTGGGAACTATGTAGGCTGATTATGAGACACATTGACGCGCAAACTGATCTTCTACCAAATGCATTTGAAGCGGTTGACAATATTACTATCTACAGTAGCAATTTATTGCAATTGATCGTTTCGGGGACCCTTTACAAGACCAAATACTAATGACCAGCAACGTTCAATAAAAATAAAACAGACAACGAGGAAGTCACTGCTAAATATTTGACTATCCAGGACAAATTCCAAGTATTAGCCAAATTTAAATAATATAATACTGGTTTGTAATTAACTGCCCTACTATCTCTCAACAAAATCCTTTCACAACGTCCTTTAGAATCGAGCTACGACTACTATTTTCTCTACCAGCAACACTACATAAATCAAAACTTTAATCTACGAGCAGTTTCCTACGAGACTTTAAACAGAGGGTTACATTCGAAGCTCCAATATTAGAAAATAAACTACTGTTCCACTAGTGTGCTACAAGTAATTTATAACTTGACTCCGACCAATTTATTACACTAGCAACTCTTCCTACATTTTTCGCTGCTTAAATGCCTGTTGGCATTCAAGCAGCGAAAAATTACTGGAGTATTCTTTTGAGAACCAGTAATTTTCTGGTTAGGGGTCGTGTTTTGTAGATTTTTAGATGCTGTGATTGTAGCTGTTTTGATATTTTAAATTTAATTAATTTAAGCTTACAGCTGTCACACTCTATTTTTATTAATATAGCCGAGGTTGGCCCAGAACGCGGTGGCGAGATAACCTGGACACGTACCGCGAGGGCTGGTTCGAGGTGCCGCGGGAAAAGAGTTCCTGGAAGGACTTGGCGGAGGCCTTTGCCCAGCAGTGGCTTAGCTTACTGACAGGTTATTGTTATTAACTCATTTATTTATTTTACTTCGATGGTCTTAGTTTATCATTTGTGACTTCAAATGACAGCTATGTGAACAGAACCCAGCAATGCATAAATATGTAAGCTGCCACGCCCTTTATGCCTGGAGGCTTTTATTTGGGTAGTAAGTTTTTATTTACATTTTAATTTTAATCAATTATTTTTTAGCTTGAGTACGTATAGTTTTTATTATATTAGTTGGTATATTGGCGTGGCTAGCTGACATATGGCAAATAATTTAATTTTATGTTCTGGTCTTGTAATGTTAATTACTGAACAAAGGTACCTAGTATTGTATACAATCAAGTGTTTTCTAACTGAACAGACAGCTGTGCTGCTGGGGAGTTTGTTGCGCCACTTCTACTTCCCAGCGATAGCATTAGGAAGTGGTGAAGGGCGGGCGTTTTTGGGGGACTGTCTTTTGTAATTTTGACGTTCAAAAAGTGCTGATTCTCAGCCTTATTTGAATAAATGACATTTGATTTTGATTGATTTTGATTTTGAGTGGGACAGTATAGGCAAAACAAAAAGAAAAAGATTTTTAATCCTACTAACTACCTATAAGCTATGCATAATCATTATTCACGATGCAAAGTGCCTAAAAATTCTTGTAATACATACATATATTTAAAAGCGAAATAAATTAATGCTATTCAGCAATAATAAAACATTACGTTATTTCGCTGCTGAAAAATAAGAACCTTCAAGAAAAACGGTCGATTGACAAAAAAATAAGGTTACAATGAAGAGTAATATTATCGAAGAAATCTTCGAGTAACAGAGATTTTTTCATATATCTTTATTCATAGACAGCTTACACAAAAAACCTTCTAAGTACTGCCAAATATTTGCAGACTAAGGGCTCGATCACACCATGCTGTGGCGATAACATTAGACTTCTAATAGGGACTTTTTGTATGAATAGATAAACCATCTATTGAATAGCAAAGGCAAATAAAAAGGGAAAAAAAAAGATTAAACTGCAAAATAACGATTTTCGGAGGTTTTCCTTTATTGTGCTGTAAGACTTTGCTTCTTGCCTAATTTCATGATTCTAAGTCAACGGGAAGTAAGTACCATATTATAGGTTCTATTTGCGTGTATCAAAATATGTTGCATAAATTTCCGTATTTTTATTGCATTGACTTAGAAGCTTGAATGATGATTTTTTAGATCTCGAAGGGACCGTATAACTACGTATTTTATAGTGATTTCAACTTGATACTTCCACGGACAGACAGACAGATGGACGGACAGAGGTGCATTCAATGGCGTAGCTATCGGAGGGCTAGGCGGTGCCGTGCACCGGGGCCCCCAAGCTCAGGGGGCCCCTCGGCCTCTGACCAGCAAACCTTGAACTGACATAGCAAACAATTTCTTCCACCTTCAGAATATAAATATAATACATTCTTTCTGTTGTGTTGTGTAAGTTCTTGTGTTTAGCCACTTCAACCAATCAGCTGTTATGCGACCGATTTATGAATCGCTTACTCTACTGAAATATTAGTGATGAACTGAACTCCTTTTTTTGTCAAAAAAAGTTGGGTTCCTGGAGGTGGCCCTCAACAAGTCGGAGCTTTTTCATGGCCCCGGCGGGCGCCGCCACCTGGATCGCACATCGTGATCGGGGGGGCTTGAATCGCTGTCGAGTCTACCATGAAGTACCTAGGATTGGTGCTCGACAACCGGTGGAATTTTAACCCCCACTTCCACAAAAGTTGTTGGGCACGGCTGGGGCGCTACCAACGCTGCTTCCCAATCTGGGGGGCCCGAGTGCCGCCTGTACGCGGCTCTACGTGGGGATCATGCGATCGATGGCCCTGTATGGGGCCCCGGTCTAGGCGACTGATCTGACGGCTGATAGCATCGCAGTTTTGCGAAAGCCGCAGAGAGCGAAGGCCGTCAGAATCATCAGGGGGTAACCAACGATTTCCTATGAGGCGGCTTGTGTACTGGCCGGATCGCCCTGGGACCTCGAGGTGAAAGTACTCGCGTCGTTGTATCGGTGGCGCGAGGAACCGATGCAGCGACACATGGAGCTGCGTCGTTCTCAGCTTCGCGGGGTCCTGGTGGCGGAATGACGGCATAGGCTTTCACGCCCTATCCGGCCTCGACCATCGAGGCGGTCCGGCCGGTACTTGAACGCTGGCTCGGGAGGAGGCACGGCTCCCTGTCGTTTCGGGTGATGCAGGCGCTCTCGGGGCCCGGTTGCTTCGGGAAGTACAGACGCCAGCAAGCTACTACAATCTGTCAAATTTCTTTAATAGATTTTCAACTTTTCAACATTAAGGTTCAAGGTTGAATGGGACAATTTGACAGTTTCGGATAGCTTGACCTGCTGACGTATGTACCTGTGTCGCATAAACAGTAAGCCGGACGCCCGGTTTCACCACAGCGTCGACTGCCGGGAGGACATGGCGTGGGATACACTGGCAGAGTGACCTTGGGAAAAGCCATGCCGTGCCCTTATCTTAGGAATGGGCAGTAACCTGTAGATGCCGGCTGTTGTCGACTCTATGGTCGGCAGCGAAGAGTCGCAGTCGCAGACGCAGTCCTTCTAGGAAACAGTCGTCTCGCAGAAGGAGGCTGCGGAAAGGGAGAGGGAGATCTCGTCCACTTACTCGGCCCGCAGAAGGCGCACCGGGTGTCGCGGATGGCGGACAACGCCCTCTTCTAGCCTCCCTAAATTGGTCCAGGGGCGACGGACTCGGGGACGACCGTAACCCCGTAACACATCAGTGGGGCAATTCTCGTAATTTTAAGAACGTTCGCAGTCTGATCTCTGTCTCAATCTGTCAAAAATTCCTCAAGTTTCCCTACATTTTGACAGGTTTTTCACATTTGTTTGTCACTGAGATGAGACTGCCACTAGATTTTGAACGTTTTTAATTAAGAGAATTGGCCTTCTGGACCCGAAGTGGCGGTGCGTAGTGTTTCACGCGCGCCCCTCTTTGACGTCGCGGGGGGAGTCAAACACCTCACTCCCCCCTAACACGAGCAGGCCCGTAGTGGCAGGCCGGCACCAGTCGGAGGTTGCAGAAGTAGTACGTGACCGCGTCCCGCGACCCCCGGATGGAACACCGGGGTGGTTTTTAGTCAGTAAGAGTCTGACAGCCTCTCCAGCCCCCCCAGCCGGAGGACATCCATGAGGATTTACAAACCCGAAACAAAAGAAAAATAAAATTTAGAGGTTAGGTTAGGAAAAATAAAACGTACCAGTTTAGATAGAGCCCCAACTTTTTTTTCGCACCGGGGCCCATGGTCACGTAGCACGCCACTGGGTTCATTTGTCCTTTTGGGGTTTTTAGGGTTCCATAAACCCTAAAAACACGTGTACCTATGCGATATATATCGCATAGGTACACGTGTTTTTAGGTAGACGTGTCTACCTATGCGATATACATTTCAATATATTGGTTCGTAGCTTACAATTCCCACACTTCTCCAAGTAAAGTGTGCCGAAAATAGGGGCCTAATACAGTCCCGCACCCTGATTCCCTGATTGTATGATGTGGCCTTTATAACTAAATAGGGCTTAAATTCGGCTAACAAAGTCGCCCCAGATCGGGTCGAGATAGGCCCGTAATGACGAGGGTACACTCAAATTACTATGTGCACAGAATTATAAGCCTACGTTTTGATTTTTTTGCTACCCTTACAGGCTTGAATGGAAATTGTAATATGTGGTTAATTATAATTTATTTATCTCATTGATTTATTGAGCCCTGGTACAGACGCCAGCAGGTCAAGCTACCCGAAACTGTCAAATTTTCCCAATCAATCTTGAACCTTAATGCTTTAGCGATAAAGTTGAAAATCTATTTAAGAAATTTTACAGATTATAGTAGCTTAATGTGTTGGCGTCTGTACAAAAACGGCAGAATGTAAACTCAGCATAGCATTCAGTCTACTCAAAGATCTTAAATTATAAAAAATAGCTTTTGCTCGCGACTTCGTCCGCGTTAAATTTCTTGTTCCCCTGATCCACCACATCGCATCGCATCGCCCGCCCGCGCTATTACTTCGTTTTTGCTTAGCGTGTTTTCTGACTTTTTTTCTTTTTGCTCGGGTCCCAAGGGTCGTGATGATTTAAACTAGAATTTTGTGGCCAGTTTTTTTTTTAATTGAGTCTGATTCTTTAATAAACATTATGATACCTGCATGGTATAAGCTTTATCATATACACAAACAATACGACGGAATTCAAGTTCCATCTCTTATTATCACGATATTTTATTTTATCAAAAGTAAAACTGTAAAGTATGAAAAACAATAATAATGCGCCATTGGAAGAAAGAAAAATATTTTATTTGGGACACACAAAGGAAATACAAATAGTAAACGTAAAAAAGGAGCAATTAAAACTAAAAAAGTTACATTAAAAACAATTTAAAAAATCGATTCAGCCGTTTGGGAGCTACGATGGCGCAGACAACACACAGATACACAGACTCACACGTTAAACATATAAGACCCCTCTGTTTTTGTCGGGGGTTAAAAATACCTATACGAGGCCAAAAAGGCTCCTACCTCAGCATGATGCTGCGATATTTAAAAAACAAATGCCGCAGTGCTCGTATAGGTAGAGCCCAAGTACCAATGGTCCATTATTAATGCTAGAATTCGATTAAATAAATAATTATTTAAAAAGCTATGCTAATACAATATTCGCAAAAACAGATCGAACGAGAATTCGCACTATTGCAATTTTGCAACCATTTCAAAACCAACCCAAAACAAAGGCAAATAAATATAGGACCTATTACAATACTTCTTGTTTCAGTAAAACAATAAAAGCTGCCAAGGTTATGACGCATTGAACATAATATTGTGCAAAACTATCGCTTTAAAGTTTGGGATAAGCATAAAATTCTGACAATAGCTGTCCAAACGGTTGGTCCGTGTTTTGTCGAGGATAGACATAATTTTCCATGTCACTTTGCTATTTTGTATACCTACTTTAAACTTTCAGCTTCGCACGAGCGAAAATATGAATGGTGTCTATTTTTCAATAGTTAGATAACATTTATCTGAAAAATAAATATGACAGTTTGACATTATTTTCAGTACAATAACTGTGAACCCACCATCATTATTTTTCAGTTATCTGTCTATTAAAAAATCGGCTCCTAGTGAAGCTTTTTAGCTTTATCAAAAAAAAAAAATATGACGGAGAAAAGTGCATCAAAATCAGCAGCTATATTTGAGATAATTTTTAAGTTATGGAACAACAAATTGAATGTGATACTTAATAAAATTCAAATTCCTTTGCGACCAAAAACTTATTAGAACCTTTTTGACACTCAAAAATCTACTTAAAATACATTCTTCTAAAGTAGATAACTGATTGAGTGGAGCTGGAATGTAAATTATCTAAGATTATGAACACTGCTATAGTTTAAAAATACCTTCTAAGTGGAAAGATATAAACAGACGACTTTGTACATTTTAGAGATTATTAATACCAAAAAAAAAAATTTTCCTCCAACCCAAAAGTTAGATCCCGCTTCTATTTAACCCGTGGGTTAAGTCCCAACTGTTTCACCCCTACTTTATAAAACTGTACCCTATTAGTATTCCAGCTCGAACATATTGCGATACAGCTCCAAATGAAAAGAAAGTGAATTTCACAGGAAAATATTGTTTGGTACCACTTTAGGTTATGATTTTCGAATTTGTTTTGTGTTCTCGTAATTGAGTTGCAAATGAAAATGCAGTTTATTTTGTAGTCAAATAAAATTCTTAGAGAAATTAGAATGTTTAGTTCTTGGAGCCACGATTCATTGAGTTGCCTTCGAGTTGCAATTTTCTTTTTAAACCTACTGCTACACAATTTTCCATTCAAAAGTCATTTTACCAAACCAGCCTATTATTAACTTAAACATTTATTACCTACACATCAAACTCTAAAAGAGGGGTCCGTGGGTAAATACTAACAGCTCAATTAACAGGTCAATTGATCAAGTTAAGCTACGCTTGCCGCGGTTGGTCTGTGGGTGGGTAACCATCTTTACATACCGAGACCAGGTAGTCAGAAGCCCGAAAGTCTGACAACCAATCTTACCAAGGGGTATCGTATTACCCAGTAACTGGGTTGTGGAGCTCGGATAGGTAGTCGCTCCATGTAAAAAACTGGTATTCAGCTGAATCCGGTTAGACTGGAAGCCGACCCCAACATAGTTGAGAAAAGGCTAGATAGAGAGGGAGACATGAAACTCTAAAACCTAAAAAAAACTTGAGCATTTTTGTATTACTTATTCTTACTTAGACTTGTCGTCCATAAATTACATAGAAACAAAATATCCAAACGATGATGGCAGTAAAACGAGTAATAAATCATATTTTACGCAAAAGAAGGGCTCTAAAGGTTTTACTTGATTTTTTTTTCGTTTGCGTCAGATGCAGCGTGGGCAATTTATACCCAGCCTCCTTTTGGGGCAACGAAGACCACTTTTTTTCGATTAGAAAAAAATACTATAAATTCCAGTTCATCAATGCATTTTTAACCGCCGAAAAAACAGAAGGGTGTTATAAGTTTAACGTATGTATCTGTCTGCGCCATCGTAGCTCCCAAACGGCTAAACCGATTTTGATTAATTTAATTATTATTTTTTCTTTTTTTATAAAACGTTGCCCCACACTAGGAATTTCTCCTGTATCGTGGGTGCGTTTACAAACATTTAAACTCACATACACAAACAGCCAGACCCGGAACAACTAGTTGTAGATCATACAAATATTTGTTCCGTGCGGGAATCGAACCCGCGAAACGCAGCGCAGCAGTCATTCGCTTAACCACTGCGCCAACGGCGCCGTGCCGTGTTTTTGTTTGAAAGGTGACTTGATTTTAGCACAGGTACCTAGGAATTTCAGTAGGTGTTTTTTATCCTAGAGGAAGAAGCTCCTGAAACCCCAAACATTAAAAATAAACCTGGAATCAAAATCTCATATAAAGTCGAAATCCAAGGAAAGTGAGAGTGGGCAAAGAAAGTGAGACATTTTTTAGATCAATAAATAAATGGCATAAAATAAATTTCAACAAATCTGGACAGCAGTGGTGGCCAGTGGTAATAGCCCCGACTTACGAGTTCGAGACTTACGTAGGTCGTGCGTTCGAACCCAGACAGACTCTTTACTTTGTGTAAATTATTTCATCACCACTGCTCTCAAAACGGTGAAGGAAAACATCGTGAGGAAACCGGTATGTCCTAAAGCCAAAAATTCGAAGACATGTGACATCTACCAACTCGCTCTCGGCCCGCGTGGTGGCTTACAGCCCACTCCCTCTCAAAGACACGAGGCCTGTGTCCCAGCAGTAGGAACATTATAGGCTAGTTATGCATAAGCCTTGACATAATTATTACAGCTATTAATCTTTCAAGTCAGCCTCATCTAAATTTGCGGAGATGTGTCTTTTTTCAATCCTTTACTTCAACGAATGTTCACTCAAATTATGTTTAACTACAGCATAGAAAGGCTTTTAGAGTTTTTTAATGTTCCTCCTCCTCTTACTTAATAGCCCCAATATCTTCCACTTTCACGCCCCTCACCCTTGATTAATAGCCTGCATTTGCTAACCAACACATCTCTGTCATTACCGCCCCTAATTCTCAGAAATCCTCACGGTGCAATATATTTTTCTTTTACTACGACATCTTTAAGCGTCTAGCATCAGCGCCATTTTTTTAATGGAAAATATGACGTCACTGCATCACTGCGTATGTGTGAATTATAGCTGAAGAAAATTATATTAGATTTTTGTGGGTTATTATGAATGAAATCTTGTG
This sequence comes from Apamea epomidion, assembly GCA_947507525.1. Taxonomy (NCBI): domain Eukaryota; kingdom Metazoa; phylum Arthropoda; class Insecta; order Lepidoptera; family Noctuidae; genus Apamea; species Apamea epomidion. Next base: position 15,939,763 of record OX382237.1, read on the forward strand.
ATGTAAAAATTATGTACAGAGTGGGCCCCAACTTGGAGAAAAGAATAAAAAAAAATGAAAGCTTAAAAGATAGAAAAAAAAAAAAAGAAAGAAGAAATAAAAAAAGTTAAAAAGAATTAAGTACAGAAAATATTTTGTTAATAACATAAATCTTTAACAACAAAGAAAAAGTTTTCTCAGGATGACAAATTCAATTTTCAAAACTATTGAACTGATAAAACTGTAATTACTAACTCAAGTTTTGAGGATCAATGCGTTTTCAAAGAACATACAATATACCTTGACGTAAATCACCCGATATGCATGCTTCTTTATCCGAAGCATTATCATTTAAATTGCACTAAGCGGCTACATAGGCCAAATTAAGACCCTCTCTTACTGCATAGGTCAATTAAATTTAATTAAATGAAATTACAAATATTTTTGTAATAACGCCTTTTTAAGTACATCCTTTGTTAGATTTGATGTGTAAAAGCTATAGAACCGTTTGGCAAAACTTATGGATAGTATGGCATGTAACTCGACACGCAACCTCTTACCAAGGATTCAGTACATGATTCTCCACCCCATGCGTTAAAACTTCTCGTTGGTTATTAAAAAAAGAATTAGCTATTCCGTGATTTTTTTCCGCACTTTTTATGAAACGGCCGATTTTGTTTTCTGATGACCGCCGAAGATTTTTTACGCTAGTCTAGAACTATGTGCTGAATTAAGGGTTACAGTTTGCACGTCGATGTCCCTGCTGCCCTATATTTTTCCTCAAAATAGTCTGTAAAAACAGTCGTTGTAATAGTAACTGATTGGTTATCGCAATTCTTTTACCAACGCAAAAAAGTTAACCACTGGTCGGCCTTCGGATGAATTACTACTTACTTTAGAAAAGAGATGGCAAATTATTTCAAGTATTATATGGATCTGTTATCAGACCCTACCTAGAAAATCATAATATGTATCTAAACCAATATTATAAAAAGGTAAACTTGTTTGTTTATAAGCTTTCCCCGATAAAAAGCTAAACTGTAAAAAAAACAATATATCATTATGATGCTCGGCAATAGAGTATCATAATGATATATTTTATTCAACCTATATTGTCCCACTGCTGGGCAAAGGTCTCCCCATATTTTTCTACTTTTCTTCGCAAATAATTAAATAAAACAAGAAATTTTACTCCAACAAAGTCACAGGCAGAAGCTTGCACACCTATGATCTCCGAATAAGACAAGATCTTTAAAAATGTATTTTTAAGCAAAATAACGATAATAAAAGCGTCCTTAAATCAAATAATTACAAGAAAAAACAAATCACAAGCCTTCGACCATTTAAGAATGCTTCAGGCATTAAAGACCTCAAATAACCAATAAATAGCTGAACGTCCTAATTGCTACCTTTGATCATTTCGGTGTAATGGTTTGTCCATTTTGTTGTAAAGCACGTACTTCACATTAATAGGTACAAGTACCTACAGTCAGCGAGAAAGATTAATTAACACTTTATTAATCAGTTTTTTAATCTTAATTAGTGACCTGAATCATCATCATCATTTCAGCCGCAAGACGTCCACTGTTGGACATAGGCCTCATCGATCTCTTCTGGGCTTCCCGCATCCAGCGGATTCCTGCGGTCCGAAAGGTTCTGTTGTGGCGACCGTGTACCGAAAGACATAGCGTTGGAAGGCCTCCCACAAGGTGGAGTTATGACCTTGACCAGAATATTTAATTAAAATCGGAACAAAAGTAACATTGAAAAAATACTTATACATTATTAGCTACTATATGAAAAATACTGAAATCCAATGTTTCGAATAATTTTGTGTCATATATTAGATTAGTGATCCGCCCCGGCTTCGCACGGGGTTTACGACTTGACATGACATCGAAACTTAAAATATGTGATATTAATGTATTATAGGTACACATAAACCTTCCGGAATAAATTCTCTAAATGACGGTGAAATCCGCATCAAGATCCGTTGCGTTATTTAGAAGAACAACGCGGTCACACAGACAGGCACGAAAAGCGACTTTTATTTAAGTATACAGTCCAAATTCGATATAACAAATCGTAAGGGAACCAGTAAATATTCGTTATATCAAGTAATTAGTTAAACTGTGGTTTGTTATTTTGAGGTTCGGTTGGTCTAAAATTTGTTATAAAGAGGTAAAAACGTGTCGAAACCGGTCTCGACTGAATAACATACTATTGGGAACGTTATATAAAGGTTTTGGGTGGACAAAATTCGTTAATTAGAGATTTACACTATTTTTTGATAGTTGAGAATTCGTTATAAAGAGGTTGTTCGCAAAAAATCTTCGCAATGTAAAGGTATAATTTAAATTGACTCTTATGGACAATTCAAGGGGATTACGAAGAATTTGTTAAATCGAGGAAGGCGTTATATTGAGGTACGTTATACAGGGTGGCAGGGACATCGACGCGCAAACTGTAACCATGGATTCAGCACATGAGTTTAGACCCCATAACGTTGAAATTTTTAGTCGGTTATAAAAACAAAATTGCTGTTCCGTACATTTTAACCGCGTAGGTATTGCACTTTTCAATGAAACAGAAGATTTTTTTTGATAACCGACGAAAAATTTCTACGCTATGGGGTCTAAACTCATGTGCTGAATCCATGGTTACAGTTTGAGCGTCGATGTCCTTGCCACCCTGTATTAAGGTTGCACTGGATCATGATCATCATCATTTCAGCCCGGAATCACCCACTGCTGGGTCTACGCCTCCCCTTTTGTCTGCCATAGCTCCCGGTTCTGTGCGTCTCTCATCCACGTGTTTCCCGCGACTTTGCCGATATCGTCAACCCAGCAGCAGTATTTTATTTACATGCTGTATAGATAACTGTTATCTTTTCTGGTTATTGTTTATTATTAATTTGGTATATATTTCACTTGATTTCCTTTGTATGATTTTCGTGTTATGTTTTTTTATTTATTTTAATATTCTTAACCGGTCAAACTTTTTGTAGGTACTGTAAAGGTTGTCCACTAAAGTCAACTTTATGTAGTGCAGAGTAGCTATAAATTAGCGCGGGTCCTATTCGAACATTCAAGCAAGTTTAGAATGGAGTGTCAAATATTTTATTAGTTTACGAAAATACAGTGATATTTTACTCGGCTATATACAAATAAAGACGTTCAGTGAATAAACCGTAACATTGAAAGAAAGATAGAAAGAAAATGCATTTATTTGCGGCAAACATGACGCATGAAAAAAGGACATAACACACAAAAAAACAAGTTGGGGGTAAACATGCGTCACATTCACGCAAAACGGCCATCGCTCAGCATAATGCTAAGACCCTATACGAGACAGAGCCCAAGCGCTGGTTTTCAGCGGCAGCCGGCGTTGACGTGATGACGTTAACCAGTGCAGCATGCAATTATACATAAATAAATAAAAACAACAATCAACACAAGAAAATAAAATAAACCATTCAACATTGATTGATTTCTTTGAAGGGCTCATCAGTCCTTCACAGTACCTAGATTATAAGTAAATGATGTGGTCTCCTATAATTGGAAGCGCACATTTGTATTAATCCCTGTTCTATTTATACTTGCATGTTGCCTCTGTTGGAGATCCAATAAATAAATATATAATATGTAAAAGTAGTACCGGTAAATCGGGGTGAATAGGGATGCAGGGGTGAATCCGGACGACACTTTAAAATGGATTTGTACTTTAAAATAATATAGTTTGATGCTAACAAGGACACTTAATCTTTAATTAAAAAAACAGTAAACACATAGAGTATTTTCTGGCAACAAACTATATTATTTCAACGTTAAAATCCATTTTAAAGTTTTGTCCCCATTCACCCCTGCATCTCTATTCACCCCGTTTTACAGATGTGTTAATTAGCTTTTGTCACTGACCGTACCTGTAAGTATACAAGTATTAACAGGTACAGGTAATTAAGACAATGGAGTACGTGACTGATAAGTTAATTACCTGTACCTTGAACGTGTTGAAACTATAAATAGCAGTTATTCTAAACACAATGTATTTGACAATGAATATGAAGGATGTTCATCTAACTTGTCACCTTTAAATAGTTTAGGGAAAATAGTTTTAGGTACTTCATCAAGGTGTTTGTCTTAACGGACAACCATAAACATTTGTTGATAGTCTGCCTCTTGAATACCTTAGTAATATATATAGTTCTAAAATAGTTATAGGTTAAGGATAGTGAAAGAAAAATCAAATAAGAAATTAGTTTTATGCATTGCCTAGGTTTTACACAAGCCACGCCCTGTTTGATTAATATTGTATACTTATTTAAGAGGCAAAAGGCTTATACATAACTGGTGAATTTGGATTTACAGACGCCAGCACACCAAGCTACTGCAATCTGTCTAATTTATGAAATAGATTTTCAACTTTATCGCAAAAACATTAGGTTCAAGGTTGATTGGGAAAAATTGACAGTTTCGGGTAGCTTGATGACCTGGCATCTGTACCATAAACCTCTGCCCAAAGCTTTGCGGAAAATAGGCGTGGTGTCGTGTTTTTTCTTTCTGTGAAAGGTGCTGGCAATAATTTTAAGAAAAAGTATTTATTGTGATTCGCACAGGAATATTATGACAAACAAAATAAAACACACTCATAGAAACATACAAAACAAGAGTAAAATCAAAATAAAAACTATAACTAAAATAGATAACGATAAGACAGCTTCTTCTTTTCGTGTTGACGGTACTCTTCTTCGATATTTTATATTTTTTGAGCCCAGTAGGTGGCTACGTTGATTGCGGCATCAGTGGCATTCATTAAGTCATCCAAAGTGCAGGTGGGCCCTTAGGGCACTCCAGCAACTGGGGTATGGTCTGATCAGAGGCGGCGCACTCGCACTGGGTATTGGATGGGTCAGTAATCCCCCACTTCGACAAGTTGTGCCCGCAGCGCCCTACTTGGGTACGCAATCGGTTGAGAGCTTAAACACACAGCACAAAAAAAACAACATAAATCACAAGCAAGCACAATCTGTTAAAACAGCTGCTGGATAATTATTACCACAAGTATCGAAAACATTCTTATACATAGTTACCCAAGTACAAGTGTACTTGGGTAACTATGTATAAGAATGTTTTCGATCCACTCTGCTTCTGATCAAAGAGTAGGAAAGTTCCTACTCTTTGATCAGAAGCAGAGTGGATTGAAGCCAGTCCCCGTCACCTAGCGCGGTAGACAGTGATAAATAAGTAACTTTATCACGTCCTCTCCCGAAATGGTTTAATCTGTAACTGTGGGTTAAGGATTACGCCAATCCGAGAGCCGAGGCGTATAATCTGTCAGTTTTTCTAAGAAAAGTCCTCTAAAGAGGATTTTAAAAGTCAGAGTTTATTTAAATGCATGGTTTCTTTTGAAATACTTAACTTTAGTATGAAATTTTAAGCTTTACAATTGAATGTAAACGAAGCAAAATGAGTATGCAAATGGCGTTGTGTGTAGTTTCTGCCAAACCCCAGGGGAAGAAGGAGTGAGTATATAGGCTAGTTTCCTAAAAAAATCTAATTAGTCCGTCAGTTAGATAATCAAAAAATATTGGACCCGTATTTTTTCTTTTGTCAATTACCTATATAAAAAATGATGAAGATATCGCCCGTTGAAGTTAAATATAATAATAATTTTTTTACCCAGGAAACTACCCTATTATGTATTTTAAGTTTTATTTAAATATATTTTTATGTCAGCTTCACTGTGATCTTGCACAGACCTAGGATGCCTTGCCATGCTTCTGTGTCCAGAAGGGAGGAAGCCCTTAGGAACTTAGCAGTGGGTGGAAGAAAGCTGCTTATCATAATGATGGTGATGGTCTTGTGCGTATTTGTTTTCATATTTCTATGATTTTGTACCGCATAATCAGCCTGTAATGTTCCCACTGCTGGGACATAGGCCTCCCTCTGTGAGAGGGAGTGTGCCATAATCCACCACGCGGGCCCAGTGCGGGTTGGTGGATGTCAAATGTCTTCGAATTTTTTGGTTCTAGGACATGTCAGTTTCCTCACGATATCTGTACCCCACAAAATGCTTGCTTGGAGTCTTTTTCCACGAATCCTTAGGTATTATAATTATGATTTTATTGCAACTAATGGACCCTTTATCCCTATTTAATTTATTCGAAAATAAATTAGTATGCTATAACCCGATAAGAAACATAAATTATGCAAGACAACTAAATCTCGCAATAATAAATTATGTTCGATATCTGCTAGGCCACTTGCACCGCTATCGATAACTTGAGTTACTTGATAACCCTTGTATTTATGTGTTACATATTCTAACTATTCTGTATGGTCCCACTGCAGGACAAAGGCCTCTCTCTCCCTTTTCCACACAATTCTGTCTTTTGTGAGTACCGGCCAGTCCTTACGGTAGGAGTCAAGCCTGTCGCCATCATCGTCTTGGCCTGCCGCGATGGCGTCGTGCGTTTAGTAGAGCCCAATCGGTGGTGTTAAATATTAATACCATTATAATGCTAAATAGTTGTGTTATTGTTTTTACAAGGACTAACTAGAAAGGAACGTATTTCTTATTCCTTTGACGACCACAAAAGTTGTAGGTACCGACGATTCCTGTTCGTATTTATATATTTACATAATAACTAAGACAGGAATAGGTCCAACTTAATGCCAAACTAACATACTTATGTCGTCGTATAAAAATCTTTCAAACAAGGCGAGAATCACCACTTTTTGAACGTCGAAAACTTAAAAAGTATTTGGCTATGCAATAAAAAAAAAATACAAATATTTTTAAGCAACCCAACCAAAGAACGAAGATGGTATGTAAAAAAGAGTGTACCTAAAGAACAAAATATACCTAAAGTATGACCCCTAGTCTATTTCGACCCCACAAACCTATTTAAATCAGTGTCATTACATGTTCTGTCCCTCTTGAGGCGACAAGCGGGAAGATAAGGAAGTATACCAGACATACATCCCCCTGAGGACAGCTTACAAAACTGGGACAGTTGATAAGGTTGCCAAAGGCTATGCTACTTTGTGAGTTAGTACACAAAGTATGAAACTTGAGTTATAAGAATTTGCATAAAGATAGTTTGTATCAAGGTAAAGTAAAATAGCAGTAGGACTATTACATGACTGGCGAAATGAGGGTGTACGATAGGTACACGTCTGCCTAACCCTACAGAGATTACAGGAGTTATGTTATGAGTAAAAAAGCAAAAACATAGCTAAATTGACGACACGTTTGGCGCAGTGGCTGAGCGATCGACTGCCGCGCTGCCTGTCGTGGGTTCGATTCCCGCACGGAACAAATATTTGTATTGCCTACAGGTAGTTGTTTCGGGTCTGGCTGTTTGTGTATGTTGCTTAAATGTTTGTAAGCGCACCCACGATACAGGAGTAATTCCTAGTGTGGGGCAACGTTTATAAAACGTTTTTATCATTAAAAAAAAAAATGCCCACTGCTGGGACGCAGGCCTATTATCTGTGCTATAATCCACCACGTGGGCCCAGTTCAGATTGGTAAATGTCACAATATTATGACACTGATTTTTTGGTTCTAGGACTTTAAGAGCAGTGTTGATGTAATAAAATACTCAAAGTAAAGCGACTGCCCGGGTTCAAATCCACGACCTACAACTCTTAAGCCACTCCTCAGTAAAGTAAAATACCAAAACCAAATTGTAATGTTTGGAAATAACAATTAATTACATATTTGCGGATTGCGGTACATTTACGTACGGAAATTGTTGTTTTCGTGTAACAAAAACCACAAATTATTGCCATTGTTTGTTCGTGGTTAATTCGGTGTGCTGGCGTTTCCGGATACTGACTATTTATTCCCACAATGAAAAGATGAAAGCACGTAATTTCAAAACGACTAGTTCATCGCAGATTTTTTAGGGTTCCGTAGTTCCCCCCCCCCCCCCCCCCCTCTAAAACCTAAATGGCTAGCTCGAAAAATCTGAAACAATTCATGATGGTAGTCCATGTAATGAGCTTTGAAGGAAAACTAGTCGTATAACGGCTTAGATAACTTTGTTAGTTCAGGAGTTATAGATGCCTAACTTGTAAAGTGCCATTATGGGTGACTACGGAACCCTATTCTATGCGTGGCCTGACACGCACTTGGCCGGTTTTTTTGTTACATTTTTTAATATTTTCTAGGATATTTTTCTCTCGAAACGTCCATACGTGAAAATTGGCTCATTTCGTCATAAAAAGTCGACGACCAAGTTATTTCAAGGCTGCCAGTTCATGTTGCGGCCAAAAGGCGGACCTAAATACCTGCCATCCATCCGTTCCATCCATTAGTAATCAATTTATCAAAAAAATACTCGCCTCCAGAAAGAACTTCACAGAAAATAAAGTTTTCTTTTAAAAATCAAACGAAGTTGGAAGCACTTATCAGCCAGTTGGGGCTCATAAAAACGTCGAAAACGTTCGAGGTGGCGCAAAAGTTATGAAGTCCACCTCAGTGCATGCGTAATGACCAAGGGGCATGGAATAAAGATATAGGCCAGATACTCAGTTTCTAATGCGGCGCTTGTGGCTATGTAATAACAGCCGCACGGGTCGATCGATCAGGTTAAGCTATGCTTGCTGCGGTTGTTCCGTAGATGGGTGAACATCTTCACATACCAAGACGAGGGGTCTTGGTATGTGAAGATGTTCACCCGTGCGTCGGAAAGCACGCTAAGCCGTTGCTCCCGGCTGTCATTAGTGGATCTTTGACAGTCGTTACGGGTCGTCAGAGCCCGAAAGTCTGACAACCAGTCTTACCAAGGGGTATCGTATTACCCAGTAACTGGATTGTGGAGGTCAGATAGGCAGTCGCTCCATGTAAAATAATGGTATTCAGCTGCATCCGGTTCAACTGGAAGCCGGCCCTAACATAGTTGGGAAAATATATCTATCTGACCTCCACAACCTAGTTACCTACTGGGTAATAAGATACCATTTGTTAAGACTGGTTGTCAGACTTTCGGGCTGCTGGCTACCCGTAACGACTGTCAAAGATCCACGAATGACAGCCGGGACCAACCGCTTAACGTGCTTTCCGAGCCACGGAGGGGTCTCGGTATGTAAAGATGGTCACCCATCAAGGCATCCCGGCAAGCGTAGCTTAACCTGATCGACCAACCTGTGCGGCGGAAATGATGATGATGCTGATGACTATCAAAATTGTTAGCAACAAATATATTTGCAATAACGTCACTTAATGCTTCTGTTAGTCAAATCTATTTGCGATCGTTGTAGCAAGTTATAAATTCCTAATTGTTCTGCGCAGCTACAGACTTGCTCTTTGCCCCCAAACCGCATAATTACCGACATGCCTTCATGCAACTCTGAGAACTGTTAATGAGAGCAAGTTCTCACCCCGTGTTGCAGCGTTCAATTGTTTTAGTTTGTCTATAATTACTACCTGTTTTGTCAATACTTCTCTAACTAACGAATTTTGTCTAACAAGATTTTTTTCTATAGAGCCTTTACGAGAAAACCCCTGCTGTGGTAAAAAGACGGACATATTTTAGTAAACGAATGGCATGATTGTAGAAAGATTTTTACGGAGCAATGTCAAAAAAGTCACTCTGTATCATCATCATCATCAGACGCCCACTGCTGGACATAGGCCTCCCCCAAGCACCTCCACTTTGATCGGTTCTGTGCTTCTCGCATCCAACGGGTTTCTGTGGCCTGCACAAGGTCATTGGTCCAGCTTGTGGGAAGCCTTCCAACGCTACGCAACGCTATTTATAATTACCTATCCATCGGAATAGAATAGAATATCTTTATTTTGCGTTAGAGGAGAGATTGAAATGGTCTCCATAGGCATGCTGGTTACAGGGCTGGTTTGCCTGCCTGACTGGAAGCACTAGATGCACCTAGTTTTAATTATCGTCTCTCATGAAGGCTCTTATTTAGCAACTTACCTTCGTAAATTATTGTGTAAGGCGAACGGCTGTCATCTAAAGAGAGCAGTGCTGGCCAAGTGGTAAAGGCCACGCAGTGTTGAAAGAAAATATTGTGAAGAAACCAGCATGTCCTAGAACCAAAAAATCGAAGACATATAATCCACCACACCGCACGGCGCACTGGGCCCGCGTGGTGGATTATCCTTCCCTCTTACAAAGAGGAAGCTTGTCCCAGCAGTAGGAGTGGACTGGCTAAACATAAGCTAACAATTAAAAAAAAGAACAACCTAATTAGATAACACACTATCCATCTCAATCATTTTGAAGGATATTGCTAATCCACTGCTTTATATGTTCGAAAAATTTGTCTACTCAACAAAGTAAATAACGCAATGAATTTAATTGAACTGTCAAAATGAAAGCCATTGCTACTGTGTTACGAAATTACCCCGCTATTTCATATGTAAAACATAACGTATTTTACATACACCGCCTACCGTATCAATGTTGATTGCGGACAGCAGCTTCGCAAGTTCCTAACTTTGAAACAAATGAGCATCAGCTGTTCAAAATTCTCGTGAACGTTCTAATACTTGACGGATACATTCTTATGAGCGTAAGAA